>OY728132.1:1510713296-1515958296 GCA_963277665.1 Viscum album | reverse complement strand
GAGGCCTTACATCACTTCGAGTTTAACCCTCTAGGGTTATATGCTTAAGAAAATTCTAAAAAACATTATAAACCATTATAAGGTGCTGGAATAGATTGTTAAGTTAGAAAACCTAATTAGAAAATTACCATGGATAACCTATATTAAAAACTAGATCCTTATAATTTAGGATATACATGTTATATATAAGTTATTCCTTCTATGTTGATAGTTTCCCTTTTATATTCTTTTTAGTTTGAATATACACATCCCTAACTTTATTGTGGTTTTAGAAAATTATTATAACTAGAATCAAATAGACAGTGATATTCTTAATATTCATTAATTAACATCAAATATCTTATATTATTGTTGATTTTGAAATTATTTATATCATGCATGTCTAGTAGAACTATTCAAGAACCACCTTAATACATGGGGGTTTAGTTATTTCTGAGAATAATAAATAGTGAAATTATTGCATCATAAGTATATAACACCACCCCATTCAATGTTTTTGGAATTAACCTCCCAACTAACCTTGTCAAAATTTATTAGGTGTAATTTTGATGCTATATTGGGTATGGATTGGTTGTCCCTCTATAAATCCAATATTAACATCCAAGAGCGGTACATCACCCTCCAAATCCCATTTTAACCTCCACTATTATACAATTATAAGGAGGAAGATGAATCTATTTTGGAATATTATTTTCAATCATAGTTATTATTTCTTTATGAGCAAGCATTTCTTGCTCAAATTATGTACATAAAGGAAAGAATCATGCTTGAATGCATTCCCTCTATGATGGAATATATTGATGTATACCCATAACAGTTTCATTGTCTTCCTCCTAATATAAGGTTTAGTTCCCAATTGTAATTATACATGAAAATCTACCAATATCGAAGACTCCATACAGAGTGACCACCATTTAGATATAAGAAGTAAAGAAATAGTTATTGTAGAAACTAAATAAGGTTTTTATATTTTTAAGTTCATCACAATGGGTTTTGTTGGACTTATTTACCAAAAATATGGATGAGTCAATGTACTTATGAATTGATTATTGTAAACTCAACAAAATCATGATAAAGAAAAAGTATCTCTTTCCACTAATTGATGAATTCTTTTATCAACTATGTGGGACCCAATACTTATCAATATTTTACATTCAGTCAGTATATTGCTAATTAATAGTGAAAAGGGATGAAATTCCCTAGAATTCCTTTAGAATAATTTATGGACACTATAAGTTAAAATTGATCCCCTTCAGACTTAATAATTCTACAGCAATTTCATGGACTAAATAAATAGGGTTGTTAAATATTACTTTGAATTTTATTTTATATTATGTATAGAGTATGTTCAAATATATTCCAAATTATAGGATGAGCATAAATGTTATTTGAATACTTTGTTAAAGTCTCTATGAGAGGTGAAAAAATATTCAATATATAGTAAATTTAATTTATAGTGGGTAAGTATCATTATTCAGGAATTTTATCACTAAAAAATGTATATCTTTGGACCCTTCTATGAAAAAAGTGAGTAAGGAGTGTCCTGGAATAAAAAATTTAATGTATATCTATAGTTTCCTGGGAATATTTGGGTATTGCCAATGATTTGTGAGAAACTTCACGTGATATTCAAACCCATTAACCATGCTGACTTAGAAGGGAGTGAATTTTTTTTTTGATCAATGAATGTGAATAGAGCTTCAAGAAATTGAAAAATAAGATTATCATTAAACCAATACTCATATTACCCTAATGTAAGGAAGTTTTCATGGAATATAATGATGCTTAAAAGAAGTTCGAGGTCTATGTATTGATTTAGAATGATAAAGTGATCTACTCAACCTAAAGGAATTTGAATTTTTATCATCATAAATATCCAATACATGATATAGATTTGGATGGAGTGATCTTAAAATTGAATATTTGGTGGAATTATCTTTGTGGTAAAATAGTGGGAGATATATTTAGATCCTATTATTCCTAAAAATATATTTGTACAAATAGAGATAAATATGCATTGGTGAAGATGGTTAGAGATGATCAAGGACTATGACTGCTTGATCCATTACCATCCTAGGAATGAAGATGGTCTAGGTAGAAAGGATCATGCAACCTTATACATGGTGAGTATTGAGAGGGATCTGATCATATTTTATATACAAAGGATATACATGGGAATTATAATGGAAGGAAAATCATCATTTCATTCTAATATGATTGCTCAACTATAACTTTTAGAGAAGATAAAGGATTCTAAAAGGGATGTTGTGAATTTATAGAAAAAAGGTGTAAGTTATAATAAAAGGTAAATCCTTAGAGATCGAAAATTTATGAACAATGAGTTGTATGATTTAGGACATGATAATGTGTACCATCAAATCATGAGATAAATAGTTGTTGAAAGATGCATATAGATTGTCCCTCTCTATTAACCCAAGTAGCATGAAGATGTATCAAGATATTCAAGAGCATAATTGGTGGGACAATATGAATAATGGTATCTAAAAATATACATCAATTTTCCTGGTATGTCAGTTTTTGAAGGGTGAAAGTCAAATATCTAAGTGGATTATGAAACCATTACCCTTATCTACATTTAAATAGGAAAACATCAGCATAGAATCTATCACTATTCTTCTGAATACATCTAGAATAAATAATACTATATGGGTTGTGGTGAATCATCTTAAAAAGGCTTATCCTTTCATTAAAACTCAAAAGGAATTATCACTCGATAAACCAGTAAGGATATACATCAAAGATATTGTGAAGCTATATGGAACACCACTATCAATTATATCTGATCGAGATCCATGGTTTACCACCAAGTTCTGGAAACATCTCTAATATTCTCTAAACACTAAGTTTAACTTTAATATGTCTTATCACCCCCAAAATGATGGATAGTATAAGTAGACTAACCAGACACTAGAATACATGTTGAGGGATTTCTTAATGAACATTAAATGAGAATGGGATCAACATCTTCCTCTGGTCGAGTTCTCATAAAATAATAGCATTCACTCAAGCATCTAAATGGATCCATATTAATCCCTTTATGACAAGAGATGATAAACTCATATGTATTAGGTTGAAGTAGGTGATTAAAATCCTTCTGGGACCTAAAATGATCAATGAAATGGTAGAAAAGGTCAAGACCATTAAAAAACACATCATGGTTTCTTAGAGTCAAAAATTGTTCTATGTTGATAACCATTAAAAAGGACTAGAGTTTTTAGTTGCATAAAAGTATTCCTCCGTATATCTCTATGGAATAAAGTGGTGAGATTTTAGATGAAGGGAAAAATAAGTACAATGTACATTGGAAACTTTTTGATTCTCAATCACATCATAGTCCTGGATTATTAGATATCACTCCCACTAACCATATCTCATGTATATGATGTGATCCACATATCCTTCTTGAAGAAATAAATACCAAATACCTCATGTATACTCAAACAATTGGTGGTATAGTTCGAGCATGATATCTCTTATGAGGAAAATTCAGTGAAAATCATGGATCTTATAGACAAAGATATATGAAAAATGAAAAATAACCTAGTTAATTTAATATGTAAAAACCTTAAGTATGAGGAGATGACATGGTACCCATAGGAATTAACAGAGTTGAAGTACCCTCACTTGTTTTCACCCTCGTATGTAAAATGAAATTTTGTGGATGAAATTTCTTTTGGAGAGTAATGTAATGACCCATAATCTTATTAATTTAATTTCTCCTTATAGTTATATAAATGTGTCAAATATAGTATTTTAGTACTATATAAATCACATGCATCATCTGATTGAGGAAAAAAAATATTATATTAATTTGAACATTAAATTTAGAGATTAATTATATCCATAAGAATTAAAAATATTACAATGTGATAAAAAAAATATGATATAACATAACAAAAATTAAAAAATTTGATCAGATTGATGCCCCAAAATAATCACACTCACAAAATACAATGTATAAATGAAGCAAAGTATTAGCAATGTAATATAAAGTTTAAAAATGAATATATATATATATATATATATATATAAACATGAGAAAAATTAAAATTAAATGGGGAATGAATTAAGTATAATGTATTTTTAGAAAGTAGGGAACCCATATATTTCTTAAAAATCTAACCATTGTTATAGTAATTTGACCATTGTAATAGTAATCTAACCGTTTGAATAGTAATATTACCATTAGAATAGTAATCTAGTTGTTATGAATATTAACCTATCCGTTAGAATAGTAACCTAACATATAGAAGTATAAAGTAATGTTTAGGTTTCTTAAAAAATGAAAATATTACATATTTATATCATGATATAGGTAAATAATTGTATTATAAATGATAGAATAAGTGTTTGTATTTTTTTAAGACAATAATGTTTTATTTGAATTTTTATAAAAAAATATAATGATTTAAAAGAACGTTTATTTAGTAAAATGGGTTTAAAATTTAATAGTAAGTATTATTATAATAATAATATAGTTTTAGGATACCATAAGTAATTTTTCAAAGGTTCATATAACTGATCAAAATATTAAAATTATTGTTTTTCAAACAAATAAGGATTTTATTTAAAAAATTAATTTATTATATATAGAAAAAAATCAAAAAATTATTTTCATTTTTTGAATATACCTATTTAAAAATGGTTAAGGTGACTCGTTTTGGTATTTTTCTAAAATGGTTTAATGTTTTGTGAATAGTGAAATATGGAAAAACTCAATATTTCACATTATAAGTTAAATACATGATTATTTTCATAGGGGGTGATGTAAGAACCCATTAGTTAAAAGTAAGAAGAATTAATTACTATGGATTTTTGTAATGATCAACACTATTTTTAGTCTTGATAAAAAATATTAATGTAATAAATATAATATTCAAAAAACACTCCAATCATCCCCTTATAAATGCCACCCAATTTCCTAACACCTTATAAGCATTGGAGCTTAAACAAACTCTACCAAATTCCCTCCCTATCTCTCCCCCTACCACTATAATCCATGATCTCACAAAATACAATTCCATTGATCCATGAAGGGTATCATAAGTGGAGATAACCAAATGAAGAGGTCAATTCTCAACTAAACCACTTTCAATTCATATTATTCTTGTACCACCCCCATATATTTTCATCTTTATTTTTTACTTATTTTTACCATGTTTATTCTACAACTATTTAACTTTTTGATAATCCCAAAAGGGATATAATTCTTATGGAATTTTTTTTGGGTTTGTTTTGGATAACTTTATTTCTGATTTATTACAATGATGTTTCTACGTTACCTTTTATACTATCGGTTTTTACCCCTTTCTATCTTTGATACATGTTACTTACCTTTGATACTTACTATTTTATTATTTATATTTGAATATCATCTACATATACTTTGAATTTTATATCATGATTTATACTCTCATTGATTACCTATTTTTACATTTATAATATTCCTTTATGCCATGATTTATGATCATAAAAAATGGGGAGATTATTTACCTCCTTGTTTTAATGATCACAAAATCATGATTCTAATGATATTAATAAATTTTATGTTTTCTATAAGTATTCCATTAATCTGAGATAGGTGATGCAATTTTCTAAGTATGATTCACCACCAGTCACTGCTAAGGATGAGACACCATTGAGACTGACACTGCCAACTCGAGTCACCGTTGTCCACGACTCACTGTCAGCATGGAAATCTCGCTAATTCTAATACACCATCAATCGACACACCATCAGGATGTCATGTCACTGAAATGTAAATTTATCTAAGTATGAGGTACCTCCAAATGAGTCACTACCAGTGTCATATAACCAACACATAATTTTAGCTAAGTCTAATATACAGCCAGTTGAGACACTGCTAGCGAAGTGAAATTTTGGTTGAGTCTAAGACACCACCAATTTCAGGCCTCCAGAGCAATATATCACCAAAATTTGAGACACCGTATGATCAAGACACCAAAAGACTAAGACACCGACACTATTTCCTTATACTTATTTTTGAATAAATTTATTCTAATGGCTATATTATCAAATATAATTACATTTATTATTTTAATGATTGTATCTTAAATGTTCAACAGAACACATTGATGTAAGTTTCAAATGTGCAGTATAAGGAAGTAGAGAGGATAGGGATATTCCTACTACTGCTGATAAAAAGAGAAGTAGAATCACTCATGTGCATGAGATGAAATAGTGGAGGAAGACGACTAATAGCAATCCAAGATCTCGAACTTATTGAGCTAATAGAGTTTAACTTGATTGAAAACAAGAAGAGCTCACCTACTTCAAACACTCAACTTGGAATTCGAACTACATCATCACATCAACTGATTTCCTCTAGTCAAGAACACAAATCTACAACACTCTATTCTTCTAAAGATTTTTAAAATAACTTGACTCAAGATTCACTCTATAATCAAATCAAGAGTCACAAGATGCATTAAAACATACCAAGCATTTCTAAACTCTACACTTTTAAATTTCTTTGTTCTATTTATATTTATTAGATTTTGAGTAGTGTGTGTGCATACTCAGTTTTATCACATGCACACTATATCTTGTACTAAAATGAAAGATAATTAGATATATTTTTATTGTTTCTTGCACATGTAATCTCACAGATAATAGTTGTAGATGTCCTTGTGTGGCCTATTTATTTTTTCTCCCATGTATAACTTTGGAAGAGGTTTTTTCTGACCTAGATAGTTGTAAACTGTTGGAAATCCTAATCCAGGTTCTGGATCAACTTGTTTATTTATATAAACTTCTTGGTGGTAGGTGATCAACAAGTGGAGAGGACTAAGTTTCGACTTGAGACTGAACCTCTTGTTTTCAAACTTTCTACTATGTTCTTTAATTTTGTTTTACTTTATTTCTGCTTTAAAACTAAATATTGTTTTTACTGTAAACAAAATATATACTTTTATAGTTTATCTCAATTTGAGTTCATATAGTATTTTGATCAAGTAAATTGATTTCATCAGAATAACTCTCTCCCTCATAAATGATAAAATAAAGGTGATTCCATGAACACCACTACTCCTAATATGATGAAATCTTAGAAAGGAAAAATGATCTGAGAGGAGGTGGTAAATAGCTTTATAGTGCTGAGAAAATTATTATGGATGAAAAATATATTCTATCGATAATGTGAGGTATGATTATTTGGAATTAAAATATTATTCAAGATTTATTTTCTATGGGTGAATTTAACTCTTTGAGTGAAAATTCTTTTTTGTTTTCAAGATAACCGCTTTAAGGATAAGTATTAACTACATACACCACGAAGGGATCCAAAGTTACATGATGATGAAACAAAATTTGAAATTCAAAACCAACACCAAACCTAAGGAGGCCTTAATCCAAGCATCACCGCGTCAACCAGAGTCCCTTCACTGTCATCCACTATAATCACCAAGGTATGCCACCTTCATCATTGACATCGACACACCCAAATTGCCAGAGACGATGATCGGAGAAAAAAATGAACCAGAAATCACAACCTTAATGATTACCACCTATCGTCATCATCACCCTAACACCACTGGAGCCAATTACCGGAGAAGGTTTTATGAGAAGTAGAATCAAGACAGAAATTCCAACCACCATATTTAAGGACATCATCATCATCAACATCATCATATGAAAATTTCCAAATCCGATGAATAAATCTCCAATCAAGGAAGCACTGCATCTAATATGAGGATCAACCCGATGGAATAGATGGAGAAGAAGCCACCATAAGAGACACCACCTAGATCGTCTTCACCCACTCAAACTCACATCCCAAAACACCTTAGAAATACCACATATATCTAACCTAGTATATCTCTATGGGAAGAATCAGTTCTTTTGGTCAAGAACATGGATGAAACTCTTTTTCTATGTGTGTATTATCATAATATTAACCATGATATGATAAAGAATCAATAATATCTTCCCAAATTGATGATATTTTTGATAAATTTAGTAGAGCCTCATGGTTATATATATAAATTTTATGATCATGATAAATTAATCTTCATGTTTAGAAGGAGTATATTCTGAATATATCTTTCTAGAGTTAGTATGGACATTATGAATAGGTGGTTATACCCTTTGGTCTTACGAATGCACCAATGGGGTTTATCGTATTGATGAATTGGATCATTCATAAGTATCTTGATTTCTTTTTTGGGGTTTTTTTGATGATTTAATGCTATATTCTAGTACTAAGGCCGATTATGAGAAACACTTGTATATGGTGTTGGGTATATTGTGAGATAATCCCCTTTATTCTAATACTTAAAAGTGTAATTTTTGGATAAAGGAGGTAAATTTTGGAGGGCATGTCATTTCATAATGAGGATTTTATATAGATAATAAAAAGATATAGGTTTTTATCTCTTTTAAACCACCAAATAATGTCTTTGAGATATGTAGTTTCCTTGTCTTAGTAGGATATTATCGGTGATTTTTTTTGTGATTTTTTACATCTTGCTTCATTGATGATAGATTTCCTTCCCAATGGAATGATGAGTGCCAAATATCCTTTCATAAAATCAATATTTGTATTTAATTGGAACCTATCCTTATGTTCCCATATCTAGTATAGGATTATGTGGTTTATTATGATGCATCTAGGTCTGGTTTGGGATGTGTTCTCATGCAGGGACATCATGTTGTTGCTTATGGATCACAAAACTTATAGGCACATGAGAAAAAATATACCCAAACCATGATTTGGAATTGGTAATAATAGTTCATACTTTAAATAATTTTAATCATTACCTTTTTTATGAGAAATTTACAATGTTTACATATCATAAGATCTTGAGGGAAATTTTCTCACAAAGGGATTTGAACATAAGACAACAGAGATAGATGAAATACCTACAAATGTTTAACAAAGACTTGATGTATACATTGGGTAAATAGAATTATGTGGATGATGTGTTGATTAAGAAGTCATATAATCCATTTTCTAAAGTTCCTTTAGATTTATGGAAGCTAATATAGGTCATAGCTAATATGAATTTAAACTATTCTTAGTAAGGAGATGTTGTAGTTTTCTTTCTGGTTTCTTTTGATTGTGGTCTAGTTGTGTAGGATATAAATACCCAAACATCTAATCTTGAATTTTTAATCATGAGTTCAAAACTCAAGGGTGTAGAGACCATTGAGGACTTAAAGCTAGATGTGAGATCTATGCTATGTTTTAGATATTATATTATGGTTCCTGCAACTTATCAAGAATAACTCATTTATTTCTACCACCATTCGAGATGGGTTGTTCATCCTAGAATCTATAATATGTAGAAAGAACTAAGATCATGGTTTTTGTGGTATGGAATGAAGAGGATAGTTCCAAATATTGTCTCAAGATCCCTCACCTTTCAGTGGATTAAGTAAGAATTCCAATGGCTTGCTAGTATGTTTCATTCATTAATGATTCCCATGTAGAAATGGGAGTAGATTACAAAGGATTTTGTCAAATTTCTACCGACAATGGTTCAAAAAATGATGTAATATGGATGGTTGTGGATTATATTAAAAAATTGTCTCACTTCATCACTATTAATGAATCCAATTTGGGGTAAAAAATTTATAAACTCGTCGTTTAGAAAGTTTTGAAGATTTATGGAATTTTACTTTCAATTATGTCATACCAGGACCCCAGGTTTACAACATAGTTTTGTAAGTCCATACAGTAGTCCCATGGAACATAATTTACCATGATCATATCTTATCATCCTCAAATAGATCGTCAATCTAAATGAATGATTCAAACGCTTGAAGACATGCATATATCTTGTGTATTTGATGTTAGAGGAACATGGTAGGATCATATAATGTTAGTGGAGCTCTCATACAATATAATTTTTTAGGATTAAACACATAGGGATACTTTCTAAGAATTGTATATCCTTCCTTATAGTTCTCCACTTTATTAGGTGGAAATATGTGATATTTCACTTATCATACCTAGCATTTTTTCTGAGAGAACATAGAATATTTTGATGATTATAAAGAGAATAGAGAAGGATCAGAGTCATTAGAAATTGTATGTGGATCATCATTGACGAACCTTATAATTTAATATGGATCATAATGTTTACTTCATAATCTCTCCCATATTAGGACATTTTCATTTTGTAAAAATGGAAAATTGTATCCATAGTACATTGGCCTATTTTAAATACATGAATGATTGGGTGATGTGGATTATCATTTAGATTTACCACAATGATTTAGTTCCATGAATAATGTGATCTTAACCATGTGATTTGATGTTACCATATTGATCTTAAACTAGATTCTACATTAATTCATGGGATGATATGTATTTTAGATAGGCAAGAGAAGATCTTGCGTGGGAAAATAATCAGGTTGGTATAGGTTTTATGGAAACATGTTCAAATGTAGGAAGAGATGTGTGAATGTGAAAAAGAAATGTGGGAGCAGTTTCCTAAGCACTTCTAAAATAATAATAGTCTTCCACTTTTCAAGGGTGTAAATACTAATGGTGGAAATATATAATACCCTCATTTTTAGGTACATTACACTTTTTTGTTTATTTAAAATTTATATGATTCTTATGTAATTTTTATGGATTTATAGAAGGTTTTAGGATTTTTTATAATTATTTTTGGAGGTGCACAGTTTGAACATGTTTAGTGTAAACCCTAAACTATCTCCAGGAAATAATGTAACTTTTTTTGGGAGTCATTGGGTTGGTTCACAGTCAGATCATGGTTTGTAAAAACCATGTGCATACCAATAGAGAATGTTTGGGTGGAGATATAGGGAGAGGAATGGTTGGAGCATTGTAACACCCCAGGTAAATAAAAAATATGACATTTTCATATTTATCCATATTTATGAATAAAATATTAATATGACCTTAAAGGGGACGCTATGCTCGATGGCGTACCCAACACGCAACAACGAGTTTCTTGGGAATCTTACGTTGCACTCTAATAATAAAATAATATTATTTTAAATGGTAGTTAACATGTAGCCATTGTATTGGTGGGAATGGATAGAAATAACTAAAATATTATTATATATGTTTTTAAATGTTTTTACATTTATCCAATAAAAGATAAAGGCTTAAAATACGGAAAGAATTCAATTTTAGGCGTATATGCCCTAGTTTTCACTAAAGGTTCACTTATCGCCTTTTGATGGAGAACCGTAATTAAATATAATTTTGTTCACTCTTATAAATTCTATTGGACCAAATAAAACTATTCTTTAGAATCGGGACATCAAATTTTACTTTGTGTAAATTTTTGGTATTTTTCCGATAAAGTTCATTTTTTAATGAATAGTGTAAAATGTTGTATTTTAATTCAAAACCTCTTTCTAATATAATTTATTTATATGATTAGATTATCATTTGAATTGGTTTTAAAGTGAAATTAGAAAATATTTTTACCTTTACATCCAATAGTGGTCGTTGGAATTAATTTCACTTTGAAATCGGACTTAAACTAGTGTCAATCTTTTGATACTTATTGTTTCATAAAAACACGCTATTTGCTCTGACAGCGGGAATTAATTATTAAATTAATTAATGTGAATTATATGTTTTGAATTTTGTAAAATAGACTTCATTTTTGAATTCGGAATATCAAATATAGCTTAGGGTGAATTTTTGGGATTTTTCTGAAAAACTTCAATTTTTGATGAATAGTGAAACCACTAAGTGGTACTTATAAAAACTGATTTTTCGTTTAAATGAAATTTTGCCACCTTTGTGTTTTGAATTTAAACAATCCGACATACATGGTTTTCATTAAGAAGTAAAATGTGGTTCAATGGGATTAAAATAATTTTTTGGTGAATAGTAACTTATTAAGTTTTTAATCGCGATTAGAGGTAATTAGTGTAGTTTAAGGTAAAAATAATGTTTTAATAATATGAAATGAACTTGACACGTGACCTAACCTCATTGGATGTGTCATGGCCGACCAAGACAACTCATGGGGCAACTTGGGGACCCCATGAAGCCACTTTGGTTGGAAAATTACATTAATATCTTTTTATTTAAAGTTAAAGTAAAAATGAGACAAACATGAAATGTTTTACTAAAACAATTTTTACATGGGGTTATACAAATCAGATTTTTGACTATACATATTAATTGGAAAGCTAAAAATATTTCCTATATCATAGTATTTTTTTTTATAATTTTTAGACGTTAAATAAATTAAATTATTTATGACATCATGATGATGCAGCGATGACCTCATTATTTAACGATTTAAATAAAATGGAAAGATAATGTAATATCTAAGACATACACATGTACAAAACCTATTGGATGAGTGGATTTCAAACCCTTATCACCTTATCCTTGAAACACATCAATGTGGGACCTCTTAAATGTAACGACCCGAAATTTTAAATAAATATTGTTTCCTAATTTTATGTGTTATTTTATTTTATTTTTATACTCAACAAAAATGTTTCATTTGATAACATTAGTATAATTAAAATGAGACTGTTGGGTTTTGACTGTTATTTGACTATTGGTCAATATGACCGCTGGAAACTAAACGTTTTGACTATTGTCTCTAAATACAAGCAATCTTGGTTAATTAATATAGAAAGAAGATTTGATGGCCTCACCCAGTAGTCTTGGACCGATCGAAGCCCATCTAACAGAACTTGGGAAGGAGGTAGCACCACTAGGCTTTGCTCTGGACCAAACCCAAGCTGAACTTCATTGTATAAAGCTAGGATAGGATCGCCTTCGCAAGAAGTTTAAACTGATAGAAATTATTACTCGTGCGATGTTGGTCGAGCCTCCCTCGGATTATCTCACCTTAGCAAACCTTACACTTAGGTCCTATGCTGGTGTGATAAGGGGCTATGTAAGGAGACCGTAACTGTCTTGTGTAATCCTTTGTTTTAAATAAAAATTTTGATTTCTTTTATGAATTTTCAAATGACCGGATAAATATAGTATGCATATTTTTTGATGAATTTTAGAAAAAAGGATATTTTAAATATGTTTATGTAAACCCTAAATAATTAAAAATGTGTAATGATATTCAAAAAATGGTCTTCTACAATTATGTTCAGTACGAAATTTAGATTCTAATAAGATCAACTTGATTTTTTGATGAATAGTAAATTATGAATAGTGATTTTATGATTGGGATTAATAATGTGTCCAAATGGATTAGTAATCTCACTTAAAGAAATTATTAAAATAATCTAGGCACTTTGATTAAGTAATGTGATTCAATAAAATGGTTAAATAACGGTTTCATAAATTATTATTCAAGTATTAGTTTTTTAGGATGAATAGTGTTTTTTAATTGAAATTTTAATTAAAAATATTTAGAAAATTATTTTTATAAAATGGACTTCATTTTTGAACTCAGAGCATCGATATTATGTTAAGGTAATTTTTGGGGATTTTTCTGGAAAAAAAAATAAATTTTCGATGAATAGTGTTTTTAATTAAAATTTTAATTAAAAATATTTAGAAAATTATTTTTTATAAAATGGATTTCATTTTTGAAATCAGAGCATTGATATTTGGTTAAGGTGAAATTTTGGGACTATTCGGAGAAAGTTGAATTTTCAATGAATAGTGAAAATACAGTTTTTAAGTTACGGGTGTTTAATGACATCATTAAATTATGTATTAAGTATGTAATCAATATGGTCGACTTATGAATAGTAATATAAGGTATGAGGTGTCCCAAGTAGCCAATACCATGGGAAAATACCATGGGCAAGCCCATGGTTTTTCCAAAACCACTAATGAGGTGTCCCTTGGCCATTAATGCCTTGTCCCCTCACTTTCCCTATAAATACCAAGCCATCCTCTCATCCATTCGACTCCCCACTCTCCCCCAACGAAGTTATGGTCTCCTTACCTCCCAAGGAGTCCTCCCAAGGTGCCCCCAAGCCCTCAAGGTCCAAACCTTTGAGTTTTAAGAGTTACGTTTTAAGGTAAGGGATCCGACCTCTCTCTTTAATTTCAAGTAATCTTTTTTATGTTATTCCTTTTATGCTCCATGTTCTTATTTTGGAGGATGTTCTTTTATACTCCTCTTACTGTCCTTTTCATGTTCATATAATGAGATATCCCCTCTTACTCTCATTATTTCGTATTTTGAAGTTTTAAGTGGCGCCGTTAGGCTGCCGAAATTTTTGTAACAGATTCTTTCTCCCTTCTCATTTTTCAAGATCTATTTTCATGTAAAGTATTTCAAGTTCTTTTTTATTATGTTGGGGTATGATCTCTAAATTTATCATACTGATCTTTTATGATCATATGATGAGAGACCCCATTTTATCTTTTCAATTTAGTATTTTGAAGTTTTAAGTGGCGCCGTTATGCTGCCGAATTTTTAAGTGGTTATTCACCCTTCTCGTTTTGAAGTTCTACTTTCATGTCAATTATTTCAAGTTCCTTTTTGTTATGTTGGGGTATTATCTCTATAAGGCCCCAGCCTTAAACCTTACTTAATCTTGAGTTATTACAAGATTACACATTGAGGATCTTTTCGGGTTTAGAGTTTTAGAGAATTAGATCATAAAACTTGCATTACATTCCACATATAAACAAAGTGGTTACATAAAGATAGTATTCTTCATTCCCATCAATGGAAACAAATTTAAAATAAAACATGGATTATTTCTTGACACATCCTTGACTCTATAATCTTATCATGTACATTTCTCTTGACCTGTGAAAAACATTTCAAAAACTTGGGATGTGTATAAAAACTCAGTATGGGTTATAAAAAAACATGGAAAGGAAACATGAGTTCATATATACATAATAATGAACTCATACTTTACCCATAAAACATAAGAACTTTAACATACCTCATAAAATCATGAATAAATCATAGAAATAATAAGACATAAAGGTAACTTCAGGCATTCATAACATTCTTATGTAGGGAGTAACCCTCTTGGTTATGTTTGGAATACCCATCACAGTATATTCCCTAAAATCTCTTCGGAGAAACCTTAACATTTCACTCCTTCGCGTTACCCAATGCATTGGAGAGCTATAACGGGCTCACCCTCCCTTAGTTTATCACGGAACCACCCGTCTTCATAATAATGCCCAAGAACCATAACATAATCATATCACATAAAACATGCATAAAGGAAACATAAAATTTCCACATTTCAATCACGAGATATCAATACAACACATTGATATAAAAACATTATGAAAACCATTTTCAATACTAAAATAAAAGAAAAGTAAAACATGGTATTTATTTTTCTTTTAAAAAGAAGGTATGGCTTGTAGAGGAAGCCGAAACTCAAATAACGGTCATGACGGCGGAGAAGTCGTTGTCGCCGCATACGTACGACAAAAACATTCCCTTTTGTCGTTTAGTAAACGCTTTGTATAAAAAATATTCCTTTTGAATAAACGTAAAAGTCAAAGGGGTTTATACACCGTATAAAAGAAAGTTGTGTATAAAATAAAATATGCCTCAACGAAAGGAGATTGAGACGAAGTCCCATACCTCGTATCCGACTTGACCCGACCGTTCTTTAATCTCCTAAATAATAAACTTGAGTTAATATCCACTTGCCTAAGAATCTTTTTCAAGTTCATTATTCCTTTTATACCATGTTATGAACATCATGTAATCATTTAAGTTAATAATGTTCATTTTATCGGTATTTGGTTCTTAAGTCAGAAATAGACTTCTTACACTTACATGTTGTTAATTTGGTCATAGGTTCGTTATATCCAGAATTATATTAATGATTTGGATAACATATATATCATATATATTCATCATATACATGTATTTATAATATTACATCACATTTAGAGGTAAGAAATGAAATGCACCATTCATGGAGACGGTAAGTCGTACGTACGCATGAACGCTACTTCCATTTCTATTTCATATTTTCTGGAATGGAATCATAATGATATAAGAGTATATTATAATTCCAGTATAATAACATATATAATATCATTAACTTTATCCTTTACACATCCCACATATGGTATTAACGAATCAAATCACTTTCAGGGGGCGGTGGTCCGCACTTCCTAAAATGAAGATATCGTGTTTACCCATAATGGAAACCATAAAGGTATCCCCAAAATGAAAAAAAAACAGAAGCTTAAGGAAAAAATAAACATATTATATATCATATATAAAAATAGTGACATCATAATGGCCACCTTTTAAGGTGTTAAATGAGTATTGAACAATCATCGTTTCGGGAGGCAGAATTTCACCATCCACAGAAACCGTATGTTCTTTAACCATTTGATGTAGTTGTGTGAGAGTGTAGCTCAAATAAATATTATAACAACATCCTAGTATATTTAAGATACTGGTGTTGTTACAAAATAAGTAAATAAAAAGTGTTTAGGGGGTTGGAGAAGCAAAATAAAACAAATGAACATGAGAGAATGAATTACCTTAAAAAGTGTAACTCCTATTGATTTGAGCCTAAAGGATTCCTTTGAAAGGATTCTTCCCAAAGAGAATCCTCTAGGATGAGGAGAGAGATTTGGATAGAGTAAATGGGCAGGGGTTGGCCGATCCAAAGGCTTGAGGAGTGTGTGAAATGAGGTAGAGGTGGGGGCCTTTTATAAGAGGAGAGGAGGGGCACTTTTGGAAAGTAAAGAAATATTACTTTATTTGAAAATGTGTTTCGGTTTTAAAAGGTCTCACATTGATATAATTAGTGAATAAGGTGATAAGGGTTCTAAATCCACTCATCCAATTGGTTTTGGCCATGTGTAGTTCATAGATTTTACATTATCTTTCTATTTTATTTAAATCGTCAAATAATGATGTCATCGTTGCATCATTATTATGTCATAAATAATTTAATTTAGTTAATGTCTAAAAATCATAAAAAAAATACTATGATGTAGGAAATCTTTTTATCTTTACAATTACTATTTATAATCAAATATCTGATCTTTATAACCCCATGTAAAAATTGTTTTCGTAAAACATATTATGTTGGTGTCATTTTTACTTTTACATTAAATAAAAAGTTATTTATGTCATTTCCCAACCAAAATGTCTCATGGGGTCCCCAAGTTGACCCATGGATTGTCTTGGTCGGCCATGACACAACCAATAAGGTTGGGACATGTTTCTAGGTCATTTCATATTATTAAAGCATTATTTATACCTTAAACTACACTAATTACCACTAATCGCGATTAAAAACTTAATAAGTTACTATTCACCAAAAAAATTATTTTAATCTCATTGAACCACATTTTACTTCTTAATGACAACCATGTATGTCGGATTTTCAAAATTCAATACACATTAGTGGTAAACTTTTATTTAACTAAAAAATCAGTTTTCTTGATTACCACTTAGTGGTTTCACTATTCATCAAAAATTGATGTTTTTCAGAAAATTACCAAAAATTCACCCTAAGCTATATTTGATATTACAAATTCAAAAATGAAGTCTATTTTACAAAATTCAAATCATATAAGTCGCATTAATTAATTTAATAATTAATTCCCGCTGCCAGAGCAAAAAGCGTGTTTTTACAAAACAATAAGTATCAAAAGTTTGACACCAGTTTAAGTCTAATTTCAAAGTGAAATTGATTCCAATGACCACCATTGGATAAAATGGTAAAAATATATTCTAATTTTACTTCAAAACCAATTCAAAACATAATCTAATCATATAAATAAATTAGATTAAAAATCAGTTTTGATGTAAAATGCAGTATTTTTCACTATTCATTAAAAAATGAACATTGTCAGAAAAATACCAAAAATTCACACAAGGTAAATTTTGATGTCCCAATCATAAAGAATAAGTTTATTTTGACAAACATAGTTTATAAAATTGTCAAAATATAGATTCAAAAATGGTTTGCCATCAAAAGGCAGTAAAACAATCTTTTAAGAATATTTGTGTATTCCATGCATAAGATTGTATTTATTTTTATTTTAAGTCTCTATAACACTATCTTAATCATTAATAGACATAGATAAAAATATCTATTATTCATTACTTACTTGGGATGTTACAATCTCTGTATCTATCATACTGGACTATTATGTTCATATGATGAGAGACCCCATTTGATCTCTTCAATTCAGTATTTTGTAGTTTTAAGTGGCGCCGTTAGGCTGTCAAATTTTTAAGTGGTTCTTCACCCTTCTCGTTTTGAAGTTCTACTTTCATGTCAATTATTTCAAGTTCCTTTTTGTTATGTTAGGGTATGATCTCTATATCTATCATACTGGACTCTTATGTTCATATGATGAGAGACCCCATTTGATCTCTTCAATTCAGTATTTTGAAGTTTTAGTTGGCGCCGTTAGGCTGCCGAATTTTTTAGGGGATTCTCTCACCCTTCTCATTCTTTTCAAAGTTCTACTTTCATGTCAAGTCTTTCAAGTTCCTTTTTAATTATGTTGGGGAATTATCTCTATATCTATCATACTGGACTCTTATGTTCACATGATGAGAGACCCTACTTGATCTTTTCAAATCATTTTGTTTGAAGTTTAAGTAACGTCGTTAGGCTGCCGAACTTCCATAAGAGAAATCTATTTTTTGTCTTCCTTACATGTTTTTTTCATTTCAAATGGTATGTACTTAAAATTTCATTACCATGATAATGTATCCTTCTTATTCTGTCCTTCTACTATTTTATGGGTCAATTATGAATGTTTGACCCATTTTCACTCTCTTTTTAATGTCTTCTAAAACCTCATAACATAGCCGTTATGCTGCAGAATTTCCGTCTCAAAATGTCTCTCTCTTTTTCTAAAGTTCTTTTATATTATTAATTGAATACTCAAAGCTCTTTATTCTAAAGGGGTATTCACATATATACCAAAATGTTCTATTTTAAATTCTGGGATTTACATACATGATACCCAACTTCCTTTTCTGTGGGTTTTAAAGTGACACAAAGATCATGTCTTTAAAGCAGTTTTTAAAACGTTATGATTATGAAATGAAACCCATTTATTTTATGCTATATGGGTTATTTATGAAATGTTTGATGATGATATATGTGGCTCACATGATAATAAAGGAAAATTTAAGGGTGCGCCCTGATAGCGCTCCAATGAATTGGGTAATGATGTAACCACTAGAGATTACAATTTTCACGATACCTTGGTGAATAACCTTGGTAATTTTCAAATGACACCTTGGGGATGGACCTTGGTGATATTTTCATGATTGTCTATGTTAAATTATGTAGCCACATCTTCAAGTTATGAAAAAGTTTTATTTTTATTTTGATATGCCTCATGATTTCATTTTCATGCCTTAAAGTTCTTTTCATGACTTTATTGATGTATCTCAAGTTCATATGTAAAATGTTTCACTTGTTTCCCTTGCTGGGCCTTCTGCTCACCCTTTATTTTGATGTATGTCCCCAGGTTATGAGATGCAGTAATGAGCATAGGGTGAACATGAGGAGAATCCTTTCAAGTGTTTAAGAAGAATGTTTTTTTGTTTCATGTTTTATGTTCCTTGTTTCCAAGACACTAAACCTTAAAGATCATCAGTTCCGTGTAATGGAATGAAAGTTATGTTATAAAAAGACGGGATGTTATAGTTGGTATCAAAGGATGGTTTAGTTATTTGTGGAAATTAGGATATGAAAACTCTAGGAAGAACCCTATAGAAAAGTTTAAATATAGGAAATCTTCCTGGTATTTTGGTGAGTATTGAGTAAGGGGTTGCCAAGAAAATACATCCCTGTCTGGATACGAGTAGGTAGAGGTGGCTCTGGCACAGATGTACATAGGAGTAAAACCCGAAAACACCGTTTTGAGCTAGACTCGAACGGGAACTGGTACACGACAACGGGTCTTGCTGCACTCTTGGTTACGACACTCCCGGGGGATATGCTTTGGTAAATTCATAAGCTTGGTATGAACCATTGTTAAAGGAACAAAGATGAAATAAAATAAAGATTCACATAAGAATATATGATCATGGATAAACTAGATGGGAACATAGGGGATCACAAGTTAGGGTATACTTTTCTTCTACAAGTTATCCTTATATGCTTTAAGTTTTTTTTCATGATTATTGGTTAAGTATTTAAGCCTATAATTATACTTTCTCTTCTTAGTTAATGGTGGGAAATGGAATAATGTGTCCCAACAACCAATGTGATAGGAAATGCGACAATTTCCGTATTAATATGACAGAGATTTTTAGGGGATTAAAAGATGATTATTATTTTGGAAGACGTTCACTATTTTGGGGACCCTATTTGATCGAGGTAAATAGATTACTATAGTATTTTCATTGAGGAGTAAGGTTGACTTATATTTTGAAGAATTGATGAATTTAAGGTGGACTTATAGTAATTTAGGTTACTTATGGGAATGATTAACCTATCTTGGGTAAAATATGTTTAGGTTAGATACTTTTGTTATAAGATGTTAGGAGTGGTTGATGTTGTCTGGAGATGAACAATGAAGTTGTTTTGGAAGACTATGTTATCAAATCCTTCTTGTATTTGGGTTTCAATATTAGTTTGGTTTATTTTGAGGAATTTTAAGGACCGTTATTTATGGAATGGTCTATGATAAACTTTGGGTAGTACCATGGAACTTTGGAGATTTAAAAGTAGTTTCTATTCCTATGGGATTCTTTCTTTTTGAAGAGTTGTTTTACCTTAACCTTTCTGTTTTTGGGATAATGTTTAAAGATAGAAGAAATAGATAGTTAATCTTTTGTAGATTATGTGATTCTCTAGAAGATGATTCTTGTGCTTTTATGAGACCAAGTGTTTTTGAAGTCTTATCATTTGGAGAAAAGATTAGTGTTGGTAGGGACTTATTAAAGGATGAAACTCTACTTGAAGGTAGGTATATTTTCTTATGTTTTTGTTCTATGTAGTAAATGAATTCCTCAAAATTATGAAAAGAAACGTAAAACAAAAATGTTGTTGGTTTACGTTTCCTACTAGGTAATCAAAGACCGTTTACACACATCATAAGTTTGGGATTTTCTTATGGTTAACTTTCTCCTAATCATGTTCTCTATCACTCTCCCTCAGAACTTGACCCTTGGTTTTCTCCTCCATGTCCATGTTTTCCTACATGGAATCCTAGTGTGGGTAAACTCGGGAGACCTTTGTACTTCCCTTTCTTTCTTTTAAAGTAATAGTTTTACTTACTCCTTTTCCGATGTGGGACTTTCAATGAAATTTCAAAACCCAATTTTAAAAAATTGCGAGGACGCAATTTCTTAAGGGGGGAAGATTGTAACGACCCGAAATTTTAAATAAATATTGTTTCCTAATTTTATGTGTTATTTTATTTTATTTTTATACTCAACAAAAATGTTTCATTTGATAACATGAGTATAATTAAAATGAGACTGTTGGGTTTTGACTGTTATTTGACTATTGGTCAATATGACCGCTGGAAACTAAACGTTTTGACTATTGTCTCTAAATACAAGTAATCTGGGTTAATTAATATAGAAAGAAGATTCGATGGCCTCACCCAATAGTCTTGGACCGATCGAAGCCCATCTAACAGAACTTGGGAAAGAGGTAGCACCACTGGGCTTTGCTCTGGACCAAACCCAAGCTGAACTTCATCGTATAAAGCTAGGACGGGATCGCCTTCGCGAGAAGTTTAAACTGATAGAAATTACTACTCGTGCGATGTTGGTTGAGCCTCCCTCGGATTCTCTCACCTTATCACACCTTACACTTAGGTCCTATTCTGGTGTGATAAGGGGCTATGTAAGGAGACCGTAACTGTCTTGTGTAATCCTTTGTTTTAAATAAAAATTTTGATTTCTTTTATGAATTTTCAAATGACCGGATAAATATAGTATGCATATTTTTGATGAATTTTAGAAAAAGGATATTTTAAATATGTTTATGTAAACCCTAAATAATTAAAAATGTGTAATGATTTTCAAAAAATGGTCTTCTACAATTATGTTCAGTACGAAATTTAGAGTCTAATAAGATCAACTTGATTTTTGATGAATAGTAAATTATGAATAGTGATTTTATGATTAGGATTAATAATGTGTCCAAATGGATTAGTAATCTCACTTAAAGAAAGTATTAAAATAATCTAGGCACTTTGATTAAGTAATGTGATTCAATAAAATGGTTAAATAACGGTTTCATAAATTATTATTCAAGTATTAGTTTTTTCGGATGAATAGAGTTTTTTAATTGAAATTTTAATTAAAAATATTTAGAAAATTATTTTTATAAAATGGACTTCATTTTTGAACTCAGAGCATCGATATTATGTTAAGGTAATTTTTGGGGATTTTTCTGAAAAAAATAAATTTTTGATGAATAGTGTTTTTAATTAAAAATTTAATTAAAAATATTTAGAAAATTATTTTTATAAAATGGATTTCATTTTTGAAATCAGAGCATTGATATTTGGTTAAGGTGAAATTTTGGGACTATTCGGAGAAAGTTGAATTTTCGATGAATAGTGAAAATACAGTTTTTAAGTTACGGGTGTTTAATGACATCATTAAATTATGTATTAAGTATGTAATCAATATTTTCGACTTATGAATAGTAATATAAGGTATGAGGTGTCCCAAGTGGCCAATACCATGGGAAAATACCATGGGCAAGCCCATGGTTTTGCCAAAACCACTAATGAGGTGTCCCTTGGCCATTAATGCCTTGTCCCCTCACTTTCCCTATAAATACCAAGACATCCTCTCATCCATTCGACTCCCCACTCTCCCCCAACGAAGTTATGGTCTCCTTACCTTCCAAGGAGTCCTCCCAAGGTTCCCCCAAGCCCTCAAGGTCCAAAACTTTGAGTTTTAAGAGTTACGTTTTAAGGTAAGGGATCTGACCTCTCTCTTTAATTTCAAGTAATCTCTTTTATGTCATTCCTTTTATGCTCCATGTTCTTATTTTGGAGGATGTTCTTTTATACTCCTCTTACTTTCCTTTTCATGTTCATATAATGAGAGATCCCCTCTTACACTCATTATTTCGTATTTTGAAGTTTTAAGTGGCGCCGTTAGTCTGCCGAAATTTTTGTAACGGATTCTTTCTCCCTTCTCATTTTTCAAGATCTATTTTCATGTAAAGTATTTTAAGTTCCTTTTTATTATGTTGGGGTATGATCTCTAAATTTATCATACTGATCTTTTATGATCATATGATGAGAGACCCCATTTTATCTTTTCAATTCAGTATTTTGAAGTTTTAAGTGGCGCTGTTATGCTGCCGAATTTTTAAGTGGTTCTTCACCCTTCTCGTTTTGAAGTTCTACTTTCATGTCAATTATTTCAAGTTCCTTTTTGTTATGTTGGGGTATGATCACTATATGTATCATACTGGACTATTATTTTCATATTATAAGAGACCCCATTTGATCTCTTCAATTCAGTATTTTGTAGTTTTAAGTGGCGCCGTTAGGCTGCCGAATTTTTAAGTGGTTCTTCACCCTTCTCGTTTTGAAGTTCTACTTTCATGTCAATTCTTTCAAGTTCCTTTTTGTTATGTTGGGGTATGATCTCTATATCTATCATACTGTACTCTTATGTTCATATGATAAGAGACCCCATTTGATCTCTTCAATTCAGTATTTTGAAGTTTTAGTTGGCGCCGTTAGGCTGCCGAATTTTTTAGGGTATTCTCTCACCCTTCTCATTCTTTTCAAAGTTATACTTTCATGTCAAGTATTTCAAGTTCATTTTTAATTATGTTGGGGAATTATCTCTATATATTCCATACTGAACTCTTATGTTCACATGATGAGAGACCCTACTTGATCTTTTCAAATCATTTTGTTTGAAGTTTAAGTAACGCCGTTAGGCTGCCGAACTTTCATAAGAGAAATCTATTTTTTGTCTTCCTTACATGTTTTTTTCATTTCAAATGGTATGTCCTTAAAATTTCATTACCATGATCATGTATCCTTATTATTCTGTCCTTCTACTATTTTATGGGTCAATTATGAATGTTTGACCCATTTTCACTCTCTTTTTAATGTCTTCTAAAACCTCGTAACATAGCCATTATGTTGCAGAATTTCCGTCTCAAAAAGTCTCTCTCTTTTTCTAAAGTTCTTTTATATTATTAAGTGAATAATCAAAGCTCTTTCTTATAAAGGGTTATTCACATATATACCAAAATGTTCTATTTTAAATTCTTGGATTTACATACATGATACCCACCTTCCTTTTCTGTGGGTTTTAAAGTGACACAAAGATCATGTCTTTAAAGCAGTTTTTAAAACGTTATGATTATGAAATGAAACCCATTTATTTTATGCTA
This sequence comes from Viscum album, assembly GCA_963277665.1. Classification (NCBI taxonomy): domain Eukaryota; kingdom Viridiplantae; phylum Streptophyta; class Magnoliopsida; order Santalales; family Viscaceae; genus Viscum; species Viscum album. Next base: position 1,515,934,017 of record OY728132.1, on the reverse strand, counting down.
TATGGGTTATTTATGAAATTTTTGATGATGATATATGTGGCTCACATGATAATAAAGTCAAATTTAAGGTTGCGCCCTGATAGCGCTCCAATGCATTGGGTAATGATGTAACCACTAGAGATTACAATTTTCACGATACCTTGGTGAATAACCATGGTAATTTTCAAATGACACCTTGGGGATGGACCTTGGTGATATGTTCATGATTTTATATGTTAAATTATGTAGCCACATCTTCAAGTTATGAAAAAGTTTTATTTTTATTATGATATGCCTCATGATTTCATTTTCATGCCTTAAAGTTCTTTTCATGACTTTATTGATGTATCTCAAGTTCATATGTAAAATGTTTCACTTGTTTCCCTTGCTGGGCCTTCTGCTCACCCTTTCTTTTGATGTATGTCCCCAGGTTATGAGATGCAGTAATGAGCCTAGGGTTAACATGAGGAGAATCCTTTTAAGTGTTTAAGAAGAATGTTTTTTTTTGTTTCATGTTTTATGTTCCTTGTTTCCAAGACACTAAACCTTAAAGATCCTCAGTTCCGTGTAATGGAATGAAAGTTATGTTATAAAAATACGGGATGCTATAGTTGGTATCAAAGGATGGTTTAGTTATTTGTGTAAATTAGGATATGAAAACTCTAGGAAGAACCCTATAGAAAAGTTTAAATATAGGAAATCTTCCTGGTATTTTGGTGAGTATTGAGTAAGGGGTTTCCAAGCAAATACATCCATGTCTGGATACGAGCAGGTAGAGGTGGCTCTGGCACAGATGTACATAGGGGTAAAACCCAAAAACACCGTTTTGAGCTAGACTCGAACAGGAACTGGTACACGACAATGGGCCTTGTTTCACTCTTGGTTACGACACTCCTGGGGGATATGCTTTGGTAAATTCATAAGCTTGGTATGAACCATTGTTAAAGGAACAAAGATAAAATAAAATAAAGATTCACATAAGAATATATGATCATGGATAACCTAGATGGGAACATAGGGGATCACAAGTTAGGGCATACTTTTCTTCTACAAGTTATCCTTATATGCTTTAAGTTCCTTTTCATGATTATTGGTTAAGTATTTAAGCCTCTAATTATACTTTCTCTTCTTAGTTAATGGTTGGAAATGGAATAACGTGTCCCCACAACCAATGTGATAGGAAATGCAACAATTTCCGTATTAATATGAGAGAGATGATTAGAGGATTAAAATATGATTATTATTTTGGAAGACGTTCACTTTTTTGGGGACCCTATATGATCGAGGTAAATAGATTACTATAGTATTTTCATTGAGGAGTAAGGTTGACTTATATTTTAAAGAATTGATGAATTTAAGGTGGACTTATAGTAATTTAGGTTACTTATGGGAATGATTAACCTATCTTGGGTAAAATATTTTTAGGTTAGATACTTTTGTTATAAGATGTTAGGAGTGGTTGATGTTGTCTGGAGATGAACAATGAAGTTGTTTTGGAAGACTATGTTATCAAATCCTTCTTGTATTTGGGTTTCAATCTTAGTTTGGTTTATTTTGAGGAATTTTAAGGACCGTTATTTATGGAATGGTCTATGATGAACTTTGGGTAGTACCATGGAACTTTGGAGATTTAAAAGTAGTTTCCATTCCTATGGGATTCTTTCTTTTTGAAGAGTTGTTTTACCTTAACCTTTCTGTTTTTGGGATAATGTTTAAAGATAGAAGAAATAGATAGTTATTCTTTTGTAGATTATGTGATTCTCTAGAAGATGATTCTTGTGCTTTTATGAGACCAAGTGTTTTTGAAGTCTCATCATTTGGAGAAATGATTAGTGTTGGTAGGGACTTATTAAAGGATGAAACTCTACTTGAAGGTAGGTATATTTTCTTATGTTTTTGTTCTATGTAGTAAATGAATTCCTCAAAATTATGAAAAGAAACATAAAACAAAAATGTTGTTGGTTTACGTTTCCTACTAGGTAATCAAAGACCGTTTACACACATCATAAGTTTGGGATTTTCTTATGGTTAACTTTCTCCTAATCATGTTCTCTATCACTCTCCCTCAGAACTTGACCCTTGGTTTTCTCCTCCATGTCCATGTTTTCCTACATGGAATCCTAGTGTGGGTAAACTCGGGCGACCTTTGTACTTCCCTTTCTTTCTTTTAAAGTAATAGTTTTACTAACTCCTTTTCCGATGTGGGACTTTCAATGAAATTTCAAAACCCAATTTTAAAAAATTGCGAGGACGCAATTTCTTAAGGGGGGAAGATTGTAACGACCCGAAATTTTAAATAAATATTGTTTCCTAATTTTATGTGTTATTTTATTTTATTTTTATACTCAACAAAAATGTTTCATTTGATAACATGAGTATAATTAAAATGAGACTGTTGGGTTTTGACTGTTATTTGACTATTGGTCAATATGACTGCTGGAAACTAAACGTTTTGACTATTGTCTCTAAATACAAGCAATCTTGGTTAATTAATATAGAAAGAAGATTTGATGGCCTCACCCAGTAGTCTTGGACCGATCGAAGCCCATCTAACAGAACATGGGAAGAAGGTAGCACCACTGGGCTTTGCTCTGGACCAAACCCAAGCTGAACTTCATCGTATAAAGCTAGGACGGGATCGCCTTCGCGAGAAGTTTAAACTGATAGAAATTGCTACTTGTGCGATGTTGGCCGAGCCTCCCTCGGATTCTCTCACCTTAGCACACCTTACACTTAGGTCCTGTGCTGGTGTGATAAGGGGCTATGTAAGGAGACCGTAACTGTCTTGTGTAATCCTTTGTTTTAAATAAAAATTTTGATTTCTTTTATGAATTTTCAAATGACCGGATAAATATAGTATGCATATTTTTGATGAATTTTAGAAAAAGGATATTTTAAATATGTTTATGTAAACCCTAAATAATTAAAAATGTGTAATGATTTTCAAAAAATGGTCTTCTACAATTATGTTCAGTACGAAATTTAGAGTCTAATAAGATCAACTTGATTTTTGATGAATAGTAAATTATGAATAGTGATTTTATGATTATGATTAATAATGTGTCCAAATGGATTAGTAATCTCACTTAAAGAAAGTATTAAAATAATCTAGGCACTTTGATTAAGTAATGTGATTCAATAAAATGGTTAAATAACGGTTTCATAAATTATTATTCAAGTATTAGTTTTTTCAGATGAATAGTGTTTTTTAATTGAAATTTTAATTAAAAATATTTAGAAAATTATTTTTATAAAATGGACTTCATTTTTGAACTTAGAGCATCGATATTATGTTAAGGTAATTTTTGGGGATTTTTCTGAAAAAAAATAAATTTTCGATGAATAGTGTTTTTAATTAAAAATTTAATTAAAAATATTTAGAAAATTATTTTTATAAAATGGATTTCATTTTTGAAATCAGATCATTGATATTTGGTTAAGGTGAAATTTTGGGACTATTCGGAGAAAGTTGAATTTTCGATGAATAGTGAAAATACAGTTTTTAAGTTACGGGTGTTTAATGACATCATTAAATGATGTATTAAGTATGTAATCAATATGGTCGACTTATGAATAGTAATATAAGGTATGAGGTGTCCCAAGTGGCCAATACCATGGGAAAATACCATGGGCAAGCCCATGGTTTTTCCAAAACCACTAATGAGGTGTCCCTTGGCCATTAATGCTTTGTCCCCTCACTTTCCCTATAAATACCAAGCCATCCTCTCATCCATTCGACTCCCCACTCTACCCCAACGAAGTTCTGGTCTCCTTACCTCCCAAGGAGTCCTCCCAAGGTGCCCCCAAGCCCTCAAGGTCCAAACCTTCGAGTTTTAAGAGTTATGTTTTAAGGTAAGGGATCTGACCTCTCTCTTTAATTTCAAGTAATCTCTTTTATGTCATTCCTTTTATGCTCCATGTTCTTATTTTGGAGGATGTTCTTTTATACTCCTCTTACTTTCCTTTTCATGTTCATATAATGAGAGATCCCCTCTTACTCTCATTATTTTGTATTTTGAAGTGTTAAGTGGCGTCGTTAGGCTGCCGAAATTTTTGTAACAGATTCTTTCTCCCTTCTCATTTTTCAAGATCTATTTTCATGTAAAGTATTTCAAGTTCCTTTTTATTATGTTGGGGTATGATCTCTAAATTTATCATACTGATCTTTTATTATCATATGATGAGAGACCCCATTTTATCTTTTCAATTCAGTATTTTGAAGTTTTAAGTGGCGCCGTTATGCTGCCGAATTTTTAAGTGGTTCTTCACCCTTCTTGTTTTGAAGTTCTACTTTCATGTCAATTATTTCAAGATCCTTTTTGTTATGTTGGGGTATGATCTCTATATGTATCATACTGAAATATTATGTTCATATGATGAGAGACCCCATTTGATCTCTTCAATTCAGTATTTTGTAGTTTTAAGTGGCGTCGTTAGGCTGCCGAATTTTTAAGTGGTTCTTCACCCTTCTCGTTTTGAAGTTCTACTTTCATGTCAATTCTTTCAAGTTCCTTTTTGTTATGTTGGGGTATGATCTATATATCTATCATACTGGACTTTTATGTTCATATTATGAGAGACCCCATTTGATCTCTTCAATTCAGTATTTTGAAGTTTTAGTTGGCGCCGTTAGGCTGCCGAATTTTTTAGGGGATTCTCTCACCCTTCTCATTCTTTTCAAAGTTCTACTTTCATGTCAAGTCTTTAAAGTTCCTTTTTAATTATGTTGGGGAATTATATATATATCTATCATACTGAAATCTTATGTTCACATGATGAGAGACCCTACTTGATCTTTTCAAATCATTTTGTTTGAAGTTTAAGTAACGACGTTAGGCTGCCGAACTTTCATAAGAGAAATCTATTTTTTGTCTTCCTTACATGTTTTTTTCATTTAAAATGGTATGTCCTTTAAATTTCATTACCATGATCATGTATCCTTATTATTCTGTCCTTCTACTGTTTTATGGGTCAATTATGAATGTTTGACCCATTTTCACTCTCTTTTTAATGTCTTCTAAAACCTCGTAACATAGCCGTTATGCTGCAGAATTTCCGTCTCAAAATGTCTCTCTCTTTTTCTAAAGTTCTTTTATATTATTAAGTGAAAACCCAACGATCTTTCTTCTAAAGGGGTATTCACATATATACCAAAAATTTCTATTTTAAATTCTGGGATTTACATACATGATACCCACCTTCCTTTTCTGTGGGTTTTAAAGTGACACAAAGATCATGTCTTTAAAGCAGTTTTTAAAACGTTATGATTATGAAATGAAAACCATTTATTTTATTCTATATGGGTTATTTATGAAATGTTTGATGATTATATATGTTTCTCACATGATAATAAAGGCAAATTTAAGGGTGCGCCCTGATAGCGCTCCAATGCATTGGGTAATGATGTAACCACTAGAGATTACAATTTTCAGGATACCTTGGTGAATAACCTTGGTAATTTTCAAAAGACACCTTGGGGATGGACCTTGGTGATATGTTCATGATTTTCTATGTTAAATTATGTAGCCACATATTCAAGTTATGAAAAAGTTTTATTTTTATTATGATATGCCTCATGATTTCATTTTCATGCCTTAAAGTTCTTTTCATGACTTTATTGATGTATCTCAAGTTCATATGTAAAATGTTTCACTTGTTTCCCTTGCTGGGACTTCTGCTCACCCTTTCTTTTGATGTATTTCCCCAGGTTATGAGATGCAGTAATGAGCCTAGGGTGAACATGAGGAGAATCCTTTCAAGTGTTTAAGAAGAATGTTTTTTTTGTTTCATGTTTTATGTTCCTTGTTTCCAAGACACTAAACCTTAAAGATCCTCAGTTCCGTGTAATGGAATGAAAGTTATGTTATAAAAATACGGGATGCTATATTAAATCCGAATACCATTTTAAAATAAAGTGACTTTTCTTTACCTTCCAAGAGTGCCCCTCCTCTCCTCTTATAAAAGGCCCCCACCTCTACCTCCTTACCCACACTCCCAAAGCCTTTGGCTCGGCCAACCTCTGCCCATTTTGTCTCTCCACTTCCCTATATTACTCCTTGAAGCCTCACTTTGGGAAGAAGTCTTCCCAAGGAAGCCTTTGAGCTCAAACCAAAGGGAGTTACCCGATTTTAAGGTAATGTCTTCACTTGAGTCCTTTTGTTTTATTTTGCTTCTCCAACCCCCTAAACTCTTTTTATTCATTTCTTTTGTAACAAATCCAGTATCATAAATATACTAGGATTTTGTTATAATAAGGATTTGAGCTACACTTTCACACACCTACATCTAATGGTTAAAGAACATACTGTTTCCGTGGATGGCAAATTTCTGCCTCCCGAAACGATGATTGTTCAACATTATTCTAACACCTTCAAAGGTGGCCATTAAGATGACACTATATTTATATATGATATCTAATATGTTTATGTTTTACTTAAGCTTCTGTATTTTTCATTTATGGCATACCTTTATGGTTTCCATTATGGGTAAACGCGATATCTTCATTTAAGGAAGTGCGGACTACCGCCCCCTCAAAGTGATGTGATTCGTTAATGCCATATGTGGGATGTATAAATGATGGATTTAAAGTTATTATATATGATGTTATACTGAAATTATAATATACTTCTATATCATTATCATTCCATTCCATAAAAATATGAAATAGAAATGAAAGTAGCGTTCATGCGTACGTACGGCTTACCGTCTCCATGAACGGTGCATTTCATTTCTTACCTCTAAATGATTATGTAATAATACATGTATATTCTGGATATATATGATATATATGATATCCAAATCATGAATGTAATTCTGGATATAATGAACATTTGACCACACAAACAACATGTAATTGTAAGAAGTCCACTTTCGACTAAAGAACCAAATATCGACAAAACAGACATTATTAACTTAAATGATTACATAATGTTTATAAAATGGAAATAAGTGATCTAAAAGGAATAATGAACTAGAAAAAGGTTCTTAATAAAGTGGAAATTAACTCAAGTTTATTATTCAGGATTTTAATGAAACGAACAAGACAAGTTGGACTTGAGGTAAGGGATCCTACTCCTCTCTTTCTTTTTAAGTACACTCTTTTATGTCATTCCTTCTAAGATCATATTTATTGTGATTGGGATGTTCTTTAATATTACTCTTACTGTAATTTTTATGTTAATATGATTAGAGACCCTATTCTCTCTCATCAATCCATTTTGGAAGTTTTAAGTGGCGCCGTTAGGCTGCCGAGTTTTCGTAAGGGATTTTTCATCTCACTTTTATTCCTGTGAGATTTATGCTACATTTGCCACAATTTCCTTTGAGTGGTGTATGTACTGACCATTATTTTACTCATTGTGTAATATTCTTTCATTTATGAGTATTTACATCAATGTTGTATTGTCCTTCTTTCACGGGGCGTATGTTTTGAAAGATACCCATGTCGGTAAGGGAACCTTTCACCCTCCTCTTTTTAAAAGACTTCTTTTGTTGGGTCTTTTAATTTACATATTGTTATGATGGGATATGATCTCATATATCCTTATTGATGTAAATTTTATGTCCATGTGATGAGATACCCTTTTTATCTCTCATCAACTCATTTTCTGAATTTTGTAGTGACGCTGTTAGGCTGTCAAATTTTTGCAAGGGAACTTCTTATCCCAAATTTGATTCTTTGGGATAAAAATGTAGTCCTTGAATATGTCATTCTATGAATATGTGTGAATATACTCTGATTGTTTTACACTTAATATCCACTTATATTTGGTGTATTCGTTTGTCACACATAATTATGTAATTGATTTATCCTTAAACCAAGGATACCGTCTTTGTATGGGACTTCGTATCAATCTCCTTACATTGAGGCATATTTTGTTTTATACACAACCTTCTTTTATACGGTGTATAAAACCCTTTGACTTTTATGTTTATTCAAAAGGAATCTTTTTTATACGAAGCGTTTACTAAATGACAAAAGGGAATGTTTTTGTCGTACGTATGCGGCGACAACGACTTCTCCGCCGCCGTGACCATTATTTGAGTTTCGGCTTCCTCTACAAGCCATACCTTTTTTTTAAAAGAAAAATAAATACCATGTTTTACTTTTATTTTATTTTGGTATTGAAAATGTTTTTCATAATGTTTTTATACCAATGTGTTGTATTGATATCTTGTGATTGAAAGGTGGAAATGTTATGTTTCCTTTATGCATGTTTTATGTGATATGATTATGTTGAGGTTCTTGGGCATTATTATGAAGACGGGTGGTTCCATGATAGACTAAGGGCGGGTGAGCCCGATATAGCTCTCCAATGCATTGGGTAACGCGAAGGAGTGAAACGTTAAGGTTTCTCCGAAGAGATTTAGGGAATATACTGTGATGGGTATTCCAAACGTAACCAAGAGGGTTACTCCCTACGTAAGAAAGTTATGAATGCCTCAAGTTACCTTTTATGTCTTATGATTTCTATGATTTATTCATGATTTGATGAGGTATGTTAAAGTGCCTATGTTTTATGGGTAAAGTATGATTTCATTCTTATGTATATATGAACTCATGTTTCCTTTCCATATTTTTATATCCCTTACTGAGCTTTTTATTCTCATCCCAAGTTTTTGAAACGTTTTTCACAGGTCAAGGGAAAGGTACATGATGTGATGTTAGTGTAAAGGATGTGTCAAGAAAGAATCCAAGTTTTATTTTAAATATGTTTCCGTTGATGGGAAGAATGAATCCTGTCTTTTATGTAACCACTTTGTTTAAATGTGGAATGTAATGAAAATTTTATGATCTAATTCTCTAAAACTCTAAACCTGAAAAGATCCTCAATGTGTAATCTTGTATTAACTCAAGATTAAGTAAGGTTTAAGGCTGGGGCCTTATAGTTGGTATCAGAGGTCGGTTTAGATAACTTTAGAGGTTAGGGTATTCTTTAAGCATAAGTGACATTACCATATTGGTTAGGATTTCAGAAAGAGTCCTAGTTTTAGATACATTGAATGAGTAAGTATATCTTAGTGGTTATCTCCCTCATTAGTACATGATGGTTTTGTTGATATACTCACACTAACATTTCTATTTTTAGTGAATGGATGGATCTAGCAGGCACCAAAGAGACAACAGGTTTGAAGGAAACTGTGGTGGTTCTATGATTAAGATACTAGATAAAATGGGGGATTCAATGAGGAAACTCGTGGTTATTCTAAACCAACTATCAAGGAGTCATGATCAACCACTTGAAACTTGGTATGTACTGTAATACATCATGTATGAGATGACCAGTCGATGTGGAAGTTCAAGTAATAATTATAAAGGTAACCATTAGAGTTTATATGATCCTTACTTTTGAGGTAATTATGGGTTATTATATGATATGATGGAAAATGAAAGGCATGAGATAAACCTGATATTAAAATATGTTATGTTTATTTTTGAAGATTTTATCTCATTTTGGGGAATGTTTTAAGAATTATATAGTTTTGGAAAAAGGACAACACGCAGACCGTGTGACAACCTGTCGCGTCGGACAAAGCTGCGGGAATCGAACCCACAACCAAAGTGCAACTGGTATTTATCGCCTACCACTGGACTACGTGAAGTCCCTGGTTAGTTTGACTGATTCTTTTTAGTTAGATGATTTTATGAATTAAGAGTAATTTGATTTTGGGTTATCTATGGAAATTTATTATCCTATCATGGAGGACAAGTGATTAGGATTAATTACTTTTCAATACGATACATTAAGAGCAACTGATGTGGTTTGGAGATAAATGATACGATTTAACTTGGTAGACTATGTGACTAAATCCTTCAAAATATTTGGGTTTCGATCTTAGTTTGGTTTACTTTGAAGAATTTTATGGACAATTTTTGTATCAAATGGTCCTCGTCGAACTTTGGGTTTTGATGGACAAATTTTGGAGATTAAGAATAGATTTTCTTTTTATAAAGGGTTGTCCTTTTCTGGATTATCTGATCTTGTACTTACCTTTTTGGTTTTGGTTTTGGTTAAAGTCTAAAGACATGGGCAATGTATAGTTCTTTTTTGTGGATTAGGTGCTCCTCTAGAAGTTGTTTATAGTACTCTTGATGCGAACAAGTCTTCCTAAATACTCGTCTTTTGGAGAAAGTATGAGTATGTGTAAGACATCTAGTAAAAGTTGAAAGTCAACATGACAAGTAAGTATGTTTCCTTATGTTTTAGTTAATCTCAAAAATAAATTCCTCAATAAAAAGTAACTTAAAACAAAAATGTTGTCTATTAACTTTTCCTACTGGGGAACCCAACACCATTTAACCCATCACAAGTTTGTGATTTTATTATTGTTAACTTTCTCCTAAACATGTTTTTTATCACTCTTCATCAGAACATGACCCTATTTTTTCTCCTCCATGTCCATGTTTTCATACTTGGAATCCTAGTATGGGTTAACTCGGGTGACCTTTGTACTTATCTTTCTTTATTTTAAAGTGATTGTTTTACCGACTCTTGTTCCGATGTGGGACTTTCAAGGATGTCTCCAAGCTCAATTTTAAAAATTGCGAGGACGCAATTCCCAAAAAGGGGGAAGGATGTAACACCCCAGGTAAATAAAGAATATGACATTTTCATATTTATCCATATTTATGAATAAAATATTAATATGACCTTAAAGGGGACGCTATGCTCGATGGCGTACCCAACATGCAACAACGAGTTTCTTGGGAATCTTACGTTGCACTCTAATAATAAAATAATATTATTTTAAACGGTAGTTAACATGTAGCCATTGTATTGGTGGGAATGGATATAAATAACTAAAATATGATTATATATGTTTTTAAATGTTTTTACATTTATCCAATAAAAGATAAAGGCTTAAAATACGGAAAGAATTCAATTTTAGGCGTATATGCCCTAGTTTTCACTAAAGGTCCACTTATCGCCTTTTGATGGAGAACCGTCATTAAATATAATTTTGTTCACTCTTATACATTCTATTAGACCAAATAAAACTCTTCTTTAGAATCGGGACATCAAATTCTACTTTGTATAAATTTTTGGTATTTTTCCGATAAAGTTCATTTTTTAATGAATAGTGTAAAATGTTGTATTTTAATTCAAAACCTCTTTCTAATATAATTTATTTATATGATTAGATTATCATTTTAATTGGTTTTAAAGTGAAATTAGAAAATATTTTTACCTTTACATCCAATAGTGGTCGTTGGAATTAATTTCACTTTGAAATCGGACTTAAACTAGTGTCAATCTTTTGATACTTATTGTTTCATAAAAACACGCTATTTGCTCTGACAGCGGGAATTAATTATTAAATTAATTAATGTGACTTATATGTTTTGAATTTTGTAAAATAGACTTCATTTTTGAATTCGGAATATCAAATATAGCTTAGGGTGAATTTTTGGGATTTTTCTGAAAAACTTCAATTTTTGATGAATAGTGAAACCACTAAGTGGTACTTATAAAAACTGATTTTTCGTTTAAATGAAATTTTGCCACCTTTGTGTTTTGAATTTAAAAAAATCCGACATACATGGTTGTAATTAAGAAGTAAAATGTGGTTCAATGGGATTAAAATAATTTTTTGGTGAATAATAACTTATTAAGTTTTTAATCGCGATTAGAGGTAATTAGTGTAGTTTAAGGTAAAAATAATGTTTTAATAATATGAAATGAACTTGACACATGTCCTAACCTCATTTTATGTGTCATGGACGACCAAGAAAACCCATGGGTCAACTTGGGGACCCCATGAAGCCACTTTTCTTGGAAAATGACATTAATATCTTTTTATTTAAAGTAAAAGTAAAAATGAGACAAACATGAAATGTTTTACTAAAACAATTTTTACATGGGGTTATACAAATCATATTTTTGACTATAAATATTAATTGGAAATATAAAAAGATTTCCTACATCATAGTTTTTTTTATAATTTTTAGACGTTAAATAAATTAAATTATTTATGACATCATGATGATGCAGTGATGACCTCATTATTTAACGATTTAAATAAAATGGAAATATAATGTAATATCTAAGACCTACACATGTCCAAAACCTATTGGATGAGTGGATTTAAAACCCTTATCACCTTATCCTCGAAACACATCAATGTGGGACCTCTTAAATCCAAATACCATTTTAAAATAAAGTGACTTTTCTTTACCTTCTAAGAGTACCCCTCCTCTCCTCTTATAAAAGGCCCCCACCTCTACCTCCTTACCCACACTCCCAAAGCCTTTGGATCGGCCAACCTCTTCCCATTTTGTCTCTCCACTTCCCTATATTACTCCTTGAAGCCTCACTTTGGGCATAAGTCTTCCCAAGGAAGCCTTTGAGCTCAAACCAAAGGGAGTTACCCGATTTTAAGGTAATGTCTTCACTTGTGTCCTTTTGTTTTATTTTGCTTCTCCAACCCCCTAAACTATTTTTATTCATTTATTTTGTAACAAATACAGTATCATAAATATACTATGATGTTGTTATAATAATTATTCGAGCTACACTTTCACACACCTACATCTAATGGTTAAAGAACATACTGTTTCCGTGGATGGAAAATTTCTGCCTCCCGAAACGATGATTGTTCAACATTCTTCTAACACCTTCAAAGGTGGCCATTAAGATGAAACTATATTTATATATGATATCTAATATTTTTATGTTTTACTTAATCTTCTGTATTTTTCATTTATGGCATACCTTTATGGTTTCCATTATGGGTAAACGTGATATCTTCATTTAAGGAAGTGCGGACTACCGCCCCCTCAAAGTGATGTGATTCGTTAATGCCATATGTGGGACGTATAAATGATGGATTTAAAGTTATTATATATGATTTTATACTGGAATTATAATATACCTCTATATAATTATCATTCCATTCCATAAAAATATGAAATAGAAATGAAAGTAGCGTTCATGCGTAGGTACGGCTTACCGTCTCCATGAACGGTGCATTTCATTTCTTACCTATAAATGATTATTTAATAATACATGTATATACTGGATATATATGATATATATGATATCCAAATCATGAATTTAATTCTATATATAATTAACATTTGACCACACAAACAACATGTAATTGTAAGAAGTCCACTTTCGACTGAAGAACCAAATATCGACAAAACAGACATTATTAAATTAAATGATTACATAATGTTTATAACATGGAAATAAGTGATCTAAAAGGAATAATGAACTAGAAAAAGGTTCTTAATAAAGTGTAAATTAACTCAAGTTTATTATTCAGGACGTTAAAGAAATGAACAAGACAAGTTGGACTTGAGGTAAGGGATCCTACTCCTCTCTTTATTTTTAAGTACACTCTTTTATGTCATTCCTTCTAAGCTCATCTTTATTGTGATTGGGATGTTCTTTAATATTACTCTTACTGTAATTTTTATGTTCATATGATGAGAAACCCTATTCTCTCTCATCAATCCATTTTGGAAGTTTTAAGTGGCGCCGTTAGGCTGCCGAGTTTTCGTAAGGGATTTTTCATCTCACTTTTATTCCTGTGAATTTATGCTAAATTTGCCAAAATTTCCTTTGAGTGGTGTATGTACTAACCATTATTTTACTCATTGTGTAATATTCTTTCATTTATGAGTATTTACATCAATGTTGTATTGTCCTTCTTTCACGGGGCGTATGTTTCGAAAGATACTCATGTCGGTAAGGGAACCTTTCACCCTCCTCTTTTTAAAAGACTTCTTTTGTTGGGTCTTTTAATTTACATATTTTTATTATGGGATATGATCTCATATATCCTTATTGATGTAAATTTTATGTCCATGTGATGAGATACCCTTTTTATCTCTCATCAACTCATTTTCTGAATTTTGTAGTGACGCTGTTAGGCTGTCAAATTTTTGCAAGGGAACTTCTTATCCCAAATTTGATTCTTTGGGATAAAAATGTAGTCCTTGAATATGCCATTCTATGAATATGTGTGAATATCCTCTGATTGTTTTACACTTAATATCCACTTATATTTGGTGTATTCGTTTGTCACACATAATTATATAATTGATTTATCCTTAAACCAAGGATACCGTCTTTGTATGGGACTTCGTCTCAATCTCCTTACATTGAGGCATATTTTGTTTTATACACAACCTTCTTTTATATGGTGTATAAACCCCTTTGAAGTTTACGTTTATTCAAAAGGAATATTTTTTATATGAAGCGTTTACTAAACGACAAAAGGGAATGTTTTTGTCGTACGTATGCGGCGACAACGACTTCTCCGCCGCCGTGACCATTATTTGAGTTTCGGCTTCCTCTGCAATCCATACCTTTTTTTAAAAGAAAAATAAATACCATGTTTTACTTTTCTTTTATTTTGGTATTGAAAATGTTTTTCATAATGTTTTTATATCTACGTTTTGTATTGATATCTTGTGATTGAAAGGTGGAAATGTTATGTTTCCTTTATGCATGTTTTATGTGATACGATTATGTTGAGGTTCTTGGGCATTATTATGAAGATGGGTAGTTCCGTGATAGACTAAGGGCGGGTGAGCCCGATATAGCTCTCCAATGCATTGGGTAACGCGAAGGAGTGAAACGTTAAGGTTTCTTCGAAGAGATTTAGGGAATATACTGTGATGGGTATTCCAAACGTAACCAAGAGGGTTACTCCCTACGTAAGAAAGTTATGAATGCCTCAAGTTACCTTTTATGTCTTATGATTTCTATGATTTATTCATGATTTGATGAGGTATGTTAAAGTGCCTATGTTTTATGTGTAAAGTATGATTTCATTCTTATGTATATATGAATTCATGTTTCCTTTCCATATTTTTATATCCCTTACTGAGATTTTTATGCTCATCCCAAGTTTTTGAAATGTTTTTCACAGGTCAAGGGAAAGGTACGTGATGTGATGTTAGTGACAAGGATGTGTCAAGAAAGAATCCAAGTTTTATTTTAAATATGTTTCCGTTGATGGGAAGAATGAATCCTGTCTTTTATGTAACCACTTTGTTTAAATGTGGAATGTAATGCAAGTTTTATGATCTAATTCTCTAAAACTCTAAACCTGAAAAGATCCTCAATGTGTAATATTGTATTAACTCAAGATTAATTAAGGTTTAAGGCTGGGGCCTTATACGCATGATATGTCAAACCTTGTGACCCAACTATGTGAGGTGTTTTACTTAAGGTAGTACCACTACATATTTGGTGTATAGTTGTCCAAACTATTGTGCCTAACCATGTGGGTACCCAGGTGATGTCCAATAACATGTTCATGGTTTGAAAAATTGTATGACCTAACTATGATATATGTATTTAATGCTCTAAAAATATGATTTAATTCTGATTAAGTCCTAGGGAAAATCATTATTATCATATTCTTCTAGGTTCTAAAACTCTTTTCCTTCCCCATTCTCCAAATGTGATTCCCTTTTATTAGGAAGAGACTTTTGTATGAATCAAATTACATCATAGATCCAAAATAATTTGCGATTTCTTTTTATTTCTTTTTCTATTAGATCTAATATTCCACTCTTTCTCTCTTAAATCCATAGATTTAGTCCAATATGGATAGATATTTTTTATTTTATGTGAATATTAATTGTATTCTGTTAGACCTATTAAAGTGAAGGTGTGGTGAGACCATATCCATATGTTTTTATTGTTATTATTCTTTTTCACCATCTATTGAGAGGAAGGTGGATTCTCTCTCAACGCCATTTCTTATTAAAAATGAAGGGTTGTTTTTTGTTAAAAAAATTGAATTTTTCATGGTTTAATTTTGTGATTTATTGAATAAATCCATTTTGGTTTGTGTTTGGAATTATCTAAAATTATGTGGATTTTGGAAAATCCTCTTAGATTATATTTTAAAGATGATATTTTTAAAATTATGTAATGGTTTTTATTTGAGAAACATGTGTGATGAAATGTTTTCAATGGAAGTTTTTTCTATGGAAAATGAGTTGGCATGTAATTGGGTATAATTAGGTTGGTGTGTGCTCAAAGTAGATGTACAATGGATGATAGTTCCACCATCAAGGTCAGAGATGATATCTTCATGTAGTACCATCGCCAATGGTAACACTAAGCTTGTGTGTATGGATGGATATGGATGGGTGGGTGTGTGTGTGTGAACATGGAAATGGTTTTCCAAATATGAAAAAATGGTAATATTCTTGTTTATGGTTTTCTTGCATGGGTTTCATATATGGTATTATATAAAATTTTTACCTATTTTTTGAATGTTTCATAGAAATTTTGTTAAGGAATAATTTTCATAGTGGATTCTATTAAGATCTCTTTGTGGAATTCTTACTGAGTTTATAATCACCCCCTTCTTGGTATCATTGGTTAATTTTCAGTTATAATATATCATGATATGGGTAAAGGAATGGTACATTAATTCTCTAGCAATTCATCTTGATGCTAGGGCCATGGAAGGTGGTGTTAGAGCTTAGAGGTAGATCAGGTGGTGATTGAGATTATTTCACCTTAGTGTCTTTGAGTCTTTTTTTTCTATTGGTTTTGTCAGTTGATGTTCCATTTTCACTATGATATTATTGTTCAATTGAATTATTTAATTGGGATATATAATTTATACTCATGCATAATAT
Organism: Viscum album; assembly: GCA_963277665.1. Classification (NCBI taxonomy): domain Eukaryota; kingdom Viridiplantae; phylum Streptophyta; class Magnoliopsida; order Santalales; family Viscaceae; genus Viscum; species Viscum album. The sequence goes on along the minus strand of OY728132.1, from coordinate 1,515,917,423 downwards.
AGGATTATTGGATGTTTATGTCTTCTATTATCAATTTATCTTATCATTTATGGTAAAATCATCCACTATTGTTTTCCTAAGACCTTAGCATTTATTACTAGACTTTTGTGTCTTAGGGATGTCACCTAAGGTTAGCAACACTCTATCTATCCTCAAGCTAATGAGTTAGGGTGGGATGTTACATAAACCTTATGAATAAGAAAATAAAATACTCAATAAATAATGATGTATATAATATAATCATTGGGTAGGGTAAAAAAGTGTTATAAAAATATATTGAATGAATAGATTGCATGACTTAGTGAAAAGAAGCTAGGTCAACATGTTAAGTGAACTATAAATCCATACGAGAGGAGATGATAACATCAATTAATCAAAATTGATTATACTAAAATAACATTTTTATTTCTTATTGATAGGCATGTGAAAAAAACATAATATAAATCTAGATATCAGGGTCTTCTTTAACACTATTGATATTCACTTTATGTTTTAACTAGATATCCATATATCCATAAAATAAATTTTCATGTTATTTCTTGTATTTACCATTTAAAATGAGATGTATAAGATGATATTTTGAAATAAAATAAAATACATAAAATGATAAATAAATATTTTTGTCAAATTAAAAGGTGTTGGATAGATCAAACAATTTCTTGTAGGTGATTTGGATATTCAAAAATCCTTTAAAATCATTTGAATAAGATTTTGACATCAAAGTGATGATTAAACCATCTGGAAGGGATAAAAATGTTTTGTTAGATCCCTTTCCTTTAATCATGATTAAAACATTTAATTTATTAAAAATAAAATCATTAAAACATGAAATGAATTTTTACATGTTAAAATGAAAGTGGTCCATTTGAGTTCAATATTACATTAAACTCTAAATCCATTATACCTAATTTTATTATCCTTCTAAATCCAATCCCCAAAAATTAAAATTATTTACTCTTAATATACTAACCATTGAGGTTATATGAGACTATTAACATATGATATAAAACCAATATATAAACCCCTGAAGTGTTTTAAATCATTTATTTATACAATTCTAACAACATACTTTCTTATAAATCTATCTAAACATTTCTAATAACTATAATGGATTGTTTCATAATCAACCATTAATTAAATTATTTATAATACAATTTTCACTTTCTTACATTTCAAGGATTTTTATGGTTTAAAGTTTTAGTGATTTGGTTAAAATAATACCTAACAAAGATGAAAATTTCACACATTATCCATTTTCCCCACAAAACATGTTCATTATAAAGTCACATTTACATTTTCCAAGTCCAAACTTATGTAGTAGAATATATATATCGTAAGGGTTCCTAATCTTCCTTTCTCCCTATGATTTTTTTTCAAATATGGGATTATCAAAACATAGATAAATAAGGGATATAAAAATAATGCAATCCTATCAACCAATGAAAAACTTGAAAACCCATGAGGACATTTACCATTTTTAAGCCTATAAATAAAACATTTGAAACCCATTAAAAAGAATTAGAAAAACTATTAAGTCATCTTTAGGTATATTGGAACTCATAAATATATTCCTTTGAAAAAAACATTTTACTTTTAAAGGATCATAAACATTCTTTACTTCATGAATTCAAAAGATTTCCATAAAAACATTTAGTAGGCATAGAATTAATATCATGTTTTATTTATTAATAATATAAATTCAATTATTTTTAAACCATGTCATAACAATTTAATACTTATTAATTCCATAATATTAACCAAACTAGTTTTCTCCCTCAGTTTTCACCTTCGAATATTTATCATTACACAATGAATTAGAGAGCTATATTGATCTCACACATCATCATGAGAGATATCAAGCTCACATGTCATCATATATAATACTATATTACCATACCATTAACAAAAAAATTATAAACTTAAACTTTTCATTATAAAACCCTATGAAAACTAATTTTAACCCATAAATAAAGAACATTCAATTTTCATATAATCTAAAGGAAAAATATCCTTTTTATTTGAAAAAACATAAAAAAGAAAAATTTCCATAAAAGTGGGAATATGAAATTCTAATAAAACCCATGTAAAACTATAGATTAATTTTTATAATAAATAATGTATATAATTATGGGAAAGAGTGGTTAAACCATATAGATTAAAAAAATCTTTTTTCAAATTTGTAAAATGTAGAATATAACTCATACGAAAAACATTGGAAATATTTTTTTTAATACTTTTTAAACCAATTTATATTTTATGAGAATGTACTTTAGAATATTTTAAAGAATAAATAGTAACATTCTTGAATCATTTAAAACAACATGGAGGTAAAAGAGATTAAAACATTTAAAACAACATTTTAAAGGGAAATCCCTTAAAAGTTTACTAACATTTGAATAAAAAGATCAATGAAGGAGAGAAAATGTAAAGGATTTGTAAATAAATTTAATTTCATTAAAATAATGTTTAAATTAATCAACATGGTAAAATATACACAATATAAAAGAAAAAAAATTGTGGAAATGGCATGAGTCTTAAAGGAAAGAATTTGATATTAGAAATCCCTTAACTTAAGTCTCATTGGGATTCTTACATTCTCAAACTCATGAATAATAAAATTATATTATTTTTATAGTTTTTTAATAAAAATTTTGGTGTTAATTTAATTATTATTATTTCTTTTATTTTATTAATTTATATGTTTTATTTAGTTATTAAATGGTTATGTTTACATGGATGTTTTGGGGTTATTCGATTTATAACCTCAAAACAACCTTGGTGTGTTGACTTTAGTCAAAGTTTGTATGGTTTAATTACCTATAAAATAATATAAATTTTATTATTTTCAAATTTATACAATAAAAAGAAATTAAACATTTATGGAGGTCATGAAAAATGAATCATGTCATGTTAGGGAGATGGTATCCCATACGTACACATGAATGACATTTTCATTTTTCTATTTAGTGGAAAATAAATAAATTAGATAAAATTTTACATTTATAAAATCATAAATATTTTATAAATGATATATTTATTCATTTTTTCATATCTCTAACCATACTTGTAAGGTGTAAATTAAAAATTAAGCACATTGAATTATGGAGGTGGTATTCCACAGGTACAGACAAGTGATGTCATCAATTTCTAATGAATGAAAAGGGAAAGAAGTTAAGTAAATATAATATTTATAGAATAATAATTATTTAATAAATATCATATTTAATCATTTTAATAATCATTATAACCATCCATATAATTTAGAGATGAAAAATGAATCGTATATCTTCATGGAGGTGGTAGTCCACACATACGTATGATTGATGTTTTAATTTTCCATAGAATTGAAAATGAAATGAAAAAAGTGTTGTACCATAATAATAATAACACATAATTATATTTAATATATTGATGTTATCATTACATCATGGTTAAACAAGGTTTTATAGAGTTAGATAAAAAATAAATATTAAACATTTTGTTAAGATTTATACCTCTTCTATGGGAAACCAACATTAGATTAAACGTTAAGCCTTCTAGGTTTGTTATTTTGGTTATACTAGGACATATAGGTCTTTTGGATGATGTTAGGAAGATATTTAGTTAGGTATTTTCTAAATTATAGTCCCAAAAAGGTGCGAGGAAGAGAGGATAGGAGGTTCCCTTCTATAAGTGAAGGGAGTGACACACTTGTAATTATTCAAAGTTTTATATTAATATTAAGTTATATTCATGTCCAAGTGGCCCCAAGTCACCCAAAATTTATATATATGATTTTATAATATTTAAATAAACTCAACCAATCACATTTAGAAATGTTTTAGATATATTTTATCTCTTATATCTTAATTAAACCCCTTTTAACACATTTTATCCTTATTAGTAATAACTTAAGTTTTTATCATAATAACATCATTATATGACCAAAAATAAAAGGTACTTTAATTTTTTTGGAAATTATGAATAAAAATAGTGAATAAATTTTATAAAATTAATTTTTTTTGATATTTTAAATTAATTTTAATATAATTAGGCTAAACGCATAAAAAAGTTTTTCAAAAAATTCCTAATTTAAGCATAAAATTCATTTTAACTTGAAATCAAGTCTAAAGTTTATTCTCAAGAATTAATTTATTTATTTAATATATAATTTTATTTTAAATTTAGATAAATATATGACTAAATTTATCCTTCCAACCATACCATTAAAATAAAAGACCAAAAAATATTTTTTTAATATGAATAAAACATATCTTATGTTCACAAAAGTAAAAAATGAGTATAAAAATTCAGAATAGTCTATTAAAAATCATTATATAACTCCGTAAAATTTTATTTTCTAAAGAATAATTCTTTATAATCTTTTAAATCATTCTTAAATAATAATAATTTCATATAGGTGGTGGTATTTGAAAAATCGGTATCTTCACTATTCATCCAAAAATCAAGTGTTTTGGAAAAAAATAAAAAATTCACACTAAGATAAATTTATCAATTAAAATAACAAAATAAATTATTTTTTCTCAAATTCATACTCTAAAATTTAGGAATTTAATTTTTTATATAAAATCATTTAATTACTGTAAAAACAATTTAATTAAAATAATTGCTATTTTTTATATTTTAAAATCATATTGTTATTTCATACCACGATAAAATTAATAATTAAATATCATATAATTATAAATAAATATTATTAACATAAATTTACATTTAAAAAAAATTATAATTACATAATTCCTTGAACAGATCAAAATAAAAAATCGAGTGAAGGAAGTATAATTGACTTTTAAATAGTACATATTTTAAGTCATGAAGTAAAATTAATAATTTTAAATATAAAATGAGTATATGGTTATATTATATAATATACTCTATGAAATGAAAGGGATATATATAATGAATGAAATATAGAATTATTGAAACACATTGGCTAGCAGTAGGCATTGCGCCCTTATCATCCTTCGGTTGTGGGTTTCAGCCCCACAACCTTGCTGAATGTAATGAGTTATATCCTAGCCAGTGGGATACAGTTTTTATATATAAAGAAATATTTTAATAAATAAGATCCCTTTATACATCAAAAATATATTTGGATAAAAAATATGAAAAAGGAAATTACTTAGCTTATAAATACATATATAAATTCTTAGTTTATAAAGAGTGAAATTCTTTTTGCATTTAGATTTATATTCTAAAAAGGATAATTTATAAGAAATAATATTTGGAAATATTGGGTTATTTCATTAATTATAAATATTTATAATTATATTTTTAATTTAACCAAAATATTCATATTCTCTAAAAACTTAATGAGGCTTTTGAAGACACTAAAACCATGAATAATGACATGTATATGGTCTATTCTAGGACTCAAACACTCCAAAATTAAAACTCTCTCAAAATTTATTCCCAAAAAATCACTAATTATTGTCCACTTTGAAAAAATCACCAAAAAAACAACAAAACATTTTCCCTCTATCAAAATGAAAGGAAACAAGTTTCATTCATCCTTTTTGAATATTCTCTAACCCAAAAATAAGAAATCCATAAATTTGTAAGAAAAATAATATATGATACAATAGAATAGAGATTAAATTCACAATTACATCCATCCATAATCATGATAAAATAGAGAGGAAGAACATGGATGAATCTCATTGATATCGATGAATAATCATAGGTCTGGTGTTAAGAAACCATGAAGAAGAATGGGGTTGAAGAGGAGGGATTGGGGTGTGTCCATTTTGGATTAAACCAACTAATAAAAAGAACACATGAATGGGTGTATAATTATTAAATAGAAAGGCTCATTTTTTACTATATTTTAAAAAATGGGAAAAACATTACTAAGTACCTAATACACCATCACCATGAAATTGATGGCACTTATAAAAGGTTTACCCATTTGGCCACCCACCAGGTACCTAATACACCACCACCTAGTACCCAACATCATTTTTTTTCTTCTAAATATCAACTATATGGAATATAGTACTTGGTGAAATCTAACACTATACTTGTTGTCCGCTAAAGTCTAACACTATTTAAAACTAATCAATTCTCTAACATCAAATTATTTTAAAAATCTCCAAAATTGTTAAATTATATAGAATACTCTTAGGATACATCCTAGGAATTGTAAAATGATTCTAAATATCACTTTCCAAAATCTACCCTTCTCTAAGTAAAAAATATCAAAATTCCCCATGTTCCACCAACATTTAATAATACTAATCATTAAAAACTCCACACTAAGTATATTAACATATTTTAGAATCAACCATTAGTATATATTAATTCATTATTCTTACATAAAAATCCAATATCATCACATGTTTTTTATTTTGAAATATATATGGTATTATTTATCATCTACATAATCAAATAAACAATCATTTCTCAAAAATTCCTTATATGGATGTTTTACACTCATCAATCATGATGTGAATGATATATCTGAATCTAATACCACATTATCTTATCTAATATTATGTAAATGTTTTTTTGGTTAAATCATTAATCAACTACCTCTAAAATATGTATGGCCTTCTAAATATAGTACTTGATAGATTACTAGATCTATGATTTCTTCTATTAGCTGACACCAAAAAGAAATCGACATATTACCCCCTAATATTTATTTCAACTCCTAATTAAATACACTAAACAATTATTTCTATTCTATAATCCCACTACAATATGTTGCATTCTGAGTATTGATCTACACTATCTCTGGAGTTTCACTTCCTCAATTCTATGAATTACCTCTCATTTAATCCACCTTATATTACTGCATTATGATTTAATTTGGTATTAAATACTTTTCTTATATATATAGATGATCTAGATAATATTTACCAACTTATATACAGATGATTTTTTGATGTTCTTGAAGATAATGGACATGGATTTCTTATGCTCCACTCTATATCCATGATAAAATTTATAATTGGAGACAGATTCAACATTATTTTGCTTATGATATTTTTTATCATGTCATTAAACTCTATCTAAAAATTTGAAATCATTTAGAAAACATGTGTTTCCCACTTCACATTTATGGGGTGTGTTGTGAAGTTCATCAATGAAGAGGTAATATATCTCCTTTATAGATCATTTCATTAATTTTTATCTATCAGGGAAATTTCCCAACATCTTCTTTGAAAATTTTATATCATTAAAATTATCTTAAACCCCTCTAATATCATCAAAAATGTTAGTAACCCATGTTAAATAGTATTTTGTACCCTCATTATTATCCATCTAGATGTATTCAAACATTGACCTGTGAATATTTTATTTGGATTCCTTATTATTCATAATTACTTAATAAAGATATTCAAGGTTTTTCAGAAATTTCTTGGTAGTTTTTATTCCTATTATATTGGAGTATAATTTATCAGATATAGATGATAGTATCGACTTTCTAGAATTTCCATCCACTTCAAGATTCATTTTTTAGGAAAATTCATTATAGAATATCTTCCATATGGAGGAAATGCAACAATTACCAACACATACCTAACAGCCTTGTGATAATAGATTTGGAAGTATTTAGTTATTATATCCATAGAAATGTATTCCATTAAAAATTGGTACTCCATAGATGTTGACATGATTAATATCCTCCATTTTTATCCTTGGATATTTCATCAGAAACTTGGATTAGCACTGATACCAATTGTAGTTCCCTAGTCTCATGAGATCAATGAGAAGGGTAGGGGTGAATCAGTGATCTTATATTATAATTGTGAATATATATTCTTAAATCAAACTATATTTCTAGTTAATGAATGTATACACTCCTCTTATTTTCTCTCGGCCTTACTTGGATATGTAGAATGTAAAAATCATAAGATATGAGAATTTATAAGATTAGATCTGAAAGATATAAATGTCTATTCAAGGTTTTGGTTGAGTCTTGATGTATGGTTTCTTCTATAAAAATTCACATGAGTTTAGTTAAATTCTATCGCCTAAAATACCTAAGAGATAATGTCTTGAAATTTATACTCTTCAATTGATTAATGTAGCCACCTCCTAATGATTCCTTATACCAGTTCCTTCCAGATGAAGTTATCTTAGAAAATACTTCTTACCACCTGCCTATGGTATCTTTAAACATCATCCCAATAGTTCTTCAATGGTCCACCCAATATCCTCCTTTGAATAATTCATTGACTTCTTCTCCAATGATTGATATTCATCCTTTTTATCCTTTATTTATGAATATTCTCTCTTCTTGAGGATCACTTTTTCATGCTCACTGAATAACCTGATGATATTTTGATATAACTAGTTACACGAAATGGTTCCTACTTATAAACATCTTTATAGCATCAACACTATAGAAGTAGTGTTAAAATATCCCTACTTATATTACTAAATGTGTTTCTACTAAATTTTTAGCAATATTAAAGGTTTCATTCACACACACACTTTTCTCCTTCATTCCAAACATGTTTCTTATATTTAAATTTTTTGAATATTCTTTATATAAAAAATTATGGAAAATTCCTCCTTTTTCTATAGCAGGAAATCACTCATATCTTGAGCTAGCCACATAAGTGAAGTGTGTAGGATTTTGGGATAAAAAAATTTAGCGATATATCCAATAATAGTTTTTTTCTATGTCAATTCCTTGGTCTTCATGCAACTTTTGGATTAGCCACCAAAACATGTCATATATTTTCATCTCAAATAATATGTCATGTTTAATTTGAGATCTCCGTGATTTTATCCATTTTAAATAATACCAACATGACATGGTATAATTTTACTTTATATATTATTAAAAAATATCTTTGACATTTAAATATATTTTAAACTACTCTACATATGAATGAAATCATGCATTGTGACATGGAAGATCCATTTTTTGTGTGGAATTTTCATCTCTATCTTACATCATAAATTTCATTTTTGATTATCCAAACTCAGCATTAATAAAATCCCATTAAAATAATTATGATGTTTGACTAATCAAGAATATCACAAAAGCATCACCATATTTTATTCACCATTTCATCAGAATATTTATACTAAATATTCCTCACATTTCTCCCATAAATTCATCCTTATGAAGCATTCTTAAAAGTTTAGTTTTCAAAAAATTCAACTAAGTGTATTATGAATATATAGATCATGTACAAACAGGATATAGATATAAAAAATGGAATCAGGATTACATAAGTTGTTGTCTAGGAAGAAGATTCTTTAATAGTTCTTGAATTTATGGTTATGAAAAATATGTGTCTTCAAATTATTAATACATGGGAAAAATGATGTTTTTATAGTTAATCATCATATAGACACAGCATAATATGATTCTTACATATAAACAGGATAATTATTATTTAGTAGTATAATAATGGTTATGTAGCTGATAAATGATGTATACACTTACCACTAAATAATTCTTATAAACCATTCATTTATAATTTTTTCATAGACATATGTAAAATCCTTCAAGGATGAACCAAATCAATACCATATATATCAATATTTTATCCATGAGTTATTCAACACTGTATTTGATAGCCAAAATTCTTTATACACCAAGGATGGTTCATCCAAAATTTAGTCAAGCTTCTCTTTGAATTTTGAACATGTTTTACGTATAATATTCACAACTATAAAAGATACCCAATAGGGTTCTATTTAACCATCATTTTAAAACTCAACTTATTTATTCAAAACATTTTTATGATAGTTATTTCTACAAATTTTATCACATATCATATCCAAACACACCACTATAATAATCTTCAAATGTTTACAACTATTATGCAGTAGTCAAATTTCAATTTCAATTTATGATGAAATCAAATAAGAATGTTTTTAACTCTTCCCTATCACATATGTGAACACTATTATCATCAAAACATCCTAAAAAATCAAAATTTGTTCTCTTCAATAACACTAGAGGAACTATATTACCCCTCATTTCACTATTTTTTTTCTATAAGACACCACTGCAATGTGGGATCCCTCTATTGAGACACAATAATCATTATGAATGTTAATTTATATTCATATAAATCAACCTTCCATGATGTACCACCTATATTACCACCGATCCAATAATTTAGAGATTATTTTATGGTTTATAAACCATACATATAACTTTATTGAAATAATTACAAAATCTCATCACTATCGACAATAGTTACCCAACCACTGAACATATATAATCCCTATAACTAATTAATAAGGGTCTTATTAAGTAATTGAAAATTTACTACATGAACAATGACCATTTTAGTTTCTATTGAGTGAAGAAAATGTTAATAACCCATGGTGACATAACTTACCAGCCTTTATGTCCTCATACTGATAAAATAATACTTGAACCACTTCTTGAATGCTCTACTATAACCTAATTTAAAACATTTGACCCATCATTTTAACTTTAATAAATTCCAAAAAAAATATCCCAATGCATGTCAACACAATGAACATACATAAATTTAAAATATTACTAAATATTAATGGGACACACTACCACATAATGAAGATACCTACCTTCAGTTACACAGGTCCAAGCCACATCCAATCCCATAACAAGACTCATCAAGCTCCCAAGTACCTATATCATACCATAAGATGAAATTAATTAAATTTAAAAATTTACTATTAAATTGTCAACTTAATATAAAAAATACTATTATTTGAAAACTAATCAATCATCATATAGATACCAAATCCACAACCAAGGGTGTATATATAGTCTATTCCAAAACTATTGTATGCCTTCATATAAAATTCCCTTAATTTATAACTAAAAAATTTCCAATTTAATTATCTTTTGTTTAAATTATTAGAAAAATATCACAAATTATTTTACCTCTATTAGAATGGTGAGCAATAGAGAACATTCTTCCTCTTTAAAAATCCTCTAAATGTTTCACTATAAGACCCCATGTTTCAAATATGGTTTCAATATAATGTGATGGAATAATCATTTAATCCTTTGATGGATCCACCCAAAATCATGGGAAAATATATAATTAGATGAAAATGGAAGAAGCGGGTTGAAACTCACCTAGATCGACAAAGATACAATATAACCTAAAAAATTATATTGTGAAATTTTATGTACTAAATCCCAAGTATTAGATCTCATTTCATACATACAATGTTGAACTATAAAAATGGTGCCTTATTTTATTATAATTGAATATTACTATATGAAATGAATGAATTGAAATACATTACATGGTAGCTAAATGGAACAAAATAAGGAAAATTATAAAGGAAATAAAAACATATGTAACTAAAAATACTAAAACATTAAAATTTATGACATCACAATAATCAATGAAGATAATACAACAAATGATAATTTTATGAAGAATGATAATCATTATTAATATAAAAACATATTGTAAATTAAGTGAATGAATAAGGTGGATGATTTTAGTGAATTATTTAATGTTATAATAGGAATGGAAAGGGTGATCTTTCCATTATATGGCTATTGGATATGACCATTGGACATATGTCTATCGGATATATATGGTCACTGGGAATATATAAAGTTAATAATATCCAATTATTTGGGTATATAGACAACCATTTTGTATAGGAGATTAATGGGACATTATATTTCGTTAGATGAAAGAGAATATATGCTCAATTAAAGTAATAATGAGATGTGATGATTATAATATAGTAATTTATTTGGTGGGTATACATATATATAATCATATTTAGAAATATATGTAAAATGAAGGATTTATAAAATATATTATTATGATATTTCCATATGAGGATCATTTTTTAAAGTATGTAAAGGAGGGGGTATCATAAGGGTATCCATTTCTCTAAACTAAAGATGGTCTTTTCCAAATAATTATTTTGTGAAATCATCTCTGGGATAAGTTATAGATGATAGAAATTGCTATGATATCTATAGATGCTAAATCACCACCCTCTACTACCACCATTACATATCTCACCTTTTAGGATTACATAATGGTATTGAGGGTTTATTTAAATAAAAGTAAATTATTTATTAACATTTATTTGTTAATTAAAGGAATGATATTTTTAATATGTGTGTGTGTGTGTATTCCATTAATAGTATTATTATTATTGGAACTTTTAAATGATATACATTTTTTCAAAATTTATCACATTTAAATAATTAATTTATGGAAATATATAGATTATATGTATAAATAAAAAAAGTTAACATACATTTCATTATTTATAATTCATATGAGATATGGTTAAATTCATTTAATTAATAAAAAAAATATTTTTCTTAAATTAGTTTTTATGTGTTATAAATTTTAAATAAGTATGATTTTTTCACCTTTAGAAATTGAGTATAAAAAACATAATTTCAAATTTTGAATCAATATGTCAAAATTAGTTAATATTGTCAACTTTATAGTTATGGAATGTTACCAATATAAAAAAATGAGTTTTTATAGTAATGATTAACATGATGTAAATGGGTTAAAATAAATGGAAAGGTCGTAAAATATATCAAAATATTATGTTTATGTGAGTGGATGTGGGAATAAATTAATAATCCTCATCCTTAGTATATTTTTGAGAATCCAACATTATAAAATTTTATTCTCTATACATTTAAGAATGAGTTTTCGTGAATATTCCACTAAAACTATAATATAAATGCCCCCTATTCAAACTCCAAACCACACCCTTTTATTTATTTTGTCTCAAATATCAACCCAAAATATCACCAAAACAAGCCTATATAATGTTTAGGAGCTTCTATTCATGAGGAATCTCAAATACTTCATTAAAAAGATGGTATTTTGGGGAATATTTCACTCTTCAATGACCTTTAAGAAAACACAAAAAGTAGAAATATGTTTTTTGAGGATTTATGTTGGGTGTTTTTATAAATATATAATTTTAATATATATATATGTATACTTATGTTATAAAATAAAATGTTTTTATTGATTCAATATTCATCAGAAGGGATATGTTCTAATTTTTCTCTATAAATAATTACTGTAACATCAATTAAATAATCATTAGACTCCAAAAAATTATCAAACATGTATACATAAACCCATTATGATTCTATATCTGATGGGAACATAATAATTGAGATAGAAAAAAAATCCCTATATCAAAGCAAGCATGGAATAAATGGACCAATAAGCACCTGATGGTTAATATTAACAATAATTTATTAATGAAAATTAAATAAAAAATACAAATGAGTAGTTTTAAATAAAATAAATATAAATTATTTTGTAATATATAAAAATAAAAAAATAAAATTGTTTATACAATGAGGTGGATAGTGTTCAATTATGCGGGAATCTAAGGCAATGTTATTAATTCGCTATGCCTCATTTCATTGAGTCGTGCAATTTTTTGAATTTTGACTATGTGCTACTATGTTTGATATATTTTAAAACTTTAGTATATAGTTTTTTATTTTGACTTTATTTATTTGTAAATTATGCTTCATTTTAAATATATTCATTTTGATTGATTCTTAATGTAATAAATATGCGATTTTAAAGAAAAACTTCCACTCTTTGTTTTGAGTATTTCTCTTCCATATATATTATCATTCATACCAAAAATATTAATTTTCATAAATTTTAAAGATAAATATGTATCTATTCATGAAACTCTCATATTTCTCTATAAATATATTGAATGGAAAAAAAATCTGCTCTTATTGATTGATTTATTTGGAAGAATTAAAAAAATGATGAAAAAATTAATTAATTATATTCTACTTAATTTTTTTATTTACTCTAAAATTTTCTAAAACTTTAACATTATATATATTCATGGTTCAATTATTTTCATATTATAATTAATATAATGTTTTAAATACACTTTATCACTAATTGAAAAGTATTCTCAAAGTGACTTATATCATTGAATTTTTTACAAAACCACAAAATTCTTAAGAATTTTTTTTTCAAATTTTCACATTCATTTTTCTTTCATTAAATGGATGATCCATAATATGTGAATATTTAATAACAATCATTTATTAACTTATAAAAATAACATTGTAATAAGTTTAATTTTGGTGATTGGATTTTGGGTATCATTCGGTCTAATTCGTGATTTCTTATTATTCGATAAATTATGTAAATATTTTGTTAATGATTTTATTTCAATGAATTAATCATGATATAATTAATTATTAATATCATTTTGCACATATATATATCATTTATCACTATGTTATAAGTGGAACATGTTAGGTTGGAATGTACAAAGTAACACAAGAGGGGGGTGAATTGTGTTTTTTTAATTACCTTCAACAATTCAGATTTTTGAATCCCTCTGGAAATTATGAAGATTCATAGTGTTGTTATTATATATGAATAAGTGAAATGAATATTTAGAAGTAAAGAACACATATTTTTATAGTGGTTCAGGGCACAAAGATCCCCTAGTCTACTCCACCAATCACTCTCTCTGTGAGCATGGTGATTTCACTAGAACAGGTCCTCTTATCCCAAGACCTTTAATCCACAACTGAGTTTAGGCAATTGAAACCTTTACAAATAAGACTAAAACAAAAAATTCTTATGGTTATGTAACAAAAAACTATTATCCATAGCTTAGACTAAGAATCTGATACTCCACCACAACTGAGTACGAGCAGTCGAAACTCCAATCAATAGGAATTGATTCGTAAAATAGTAAAATTGATCTTCCCAGTTGCAACAGTAAGAAAATGACAATTGATGGATATTATTCTTCAGAAAGGAATTTCTTTAAGAAAAAATAGTCTAAAGAGATCCTTGTTGCACAATTATCTTCAATAAAATTGCAACAAAACGAGGTTGAGAATGACCAGTACTTTGAAAACTTATCCTATTTTGCAGATGATCAAGATCCGATCAACTATAATAGTAGCACTTTAAAAATATTATCAGTATCAAAAACTATTCACATATATATACATTCATCTTCTATTTTTTCTTGGCTCTGTAAAGAATAAATAGATCAAGTGATTTTCGTTGATATTTCCATATTCGAAATTCTTGCCTGATTAATCATGTGAATTCAAATCTTAAACAGAACATACCTTAAGAATCAAAGCGGTTCTCTGAGAAAAATGGTTCTTCGAAATAGATCATAATGATTTTTGAATCAGTCATTAACTCTGATTAAATCATTCAAGCTTATTTGAATAAGAAACACGTCTTTGCATATCACTACCATTGAGAACACAGCGTAGGGTTAAGCTGCGTAGCATAAGGATGTCACATATCATTCATCTTTCATACATTCATCTGCGTAATGTAGGGATGTCATGTAGCATTCATCTTCCATACGTTCATCTACGTAACATAGGGATGTCACGTAGCATTCATCTTCCATACATTCATCTGCGTAACTTAGGGATGTCACATAGTATTCATCTTCTATATGTTTATATGCGTAACGTAGGGATGTTGCGTAGGGTTGACGAACCATACTTTCAACGTTAGGTTTATGAACAGTATTTACAGATTCCAACGTAGGGTTGATGGTCCATACGTGATCTTCTTATCGTAGCGTAGGGATGATGATCCATACACGCACTGTTCACTACGGCGTAACATAGGGATGGAAACAGTGTTTCCAGAGTAAATCTGGTAATGTTAGAGTTCCTTTGATATGAACAAAATTCTTGAAAAACTTACTCATAAAAACTTCATTAGAAAAAAAACAAGGGTATTTGTGAGCATCAAAATCGTCATTGATTATAGAGTTGTTGTGACAATATATTCCCAACAATATCCCCCTTTTGATGACCACAAAACCCATAAAATAATTTAGATCTATCCTTTCCAACTATCTCCTTGTTTCATCTCAATCTCCCCTTTTTGTGATATCAAAAATAATATTTGATAGAACAAAGGATATGTACCACTTTAATGTAGTACTGAACTATAAAGGAATGATTACTAAAACTATTAAGATAAATAAATGTAGGATTGTAAGTTAAGACTTTGGAAGTTAATAAAATCATCACATCTTCAAATAAAAAATTATAAAATTATAACAGCAATGAAAATTTTGAGTTTATGTATCATCCACGATCAGCATAGAGAGGGTTAAAAAGAGGGTCTTTCATAAGGTTCGCCAGACACTGTGGGTTCATTAGGTGGGTGATAAATGGATTCTACTACACTGGTATGCTCTATGATCTTCATCATCAGACTCTGGAAGTGGTTTTTGAATGCAAATATCCATTTCTAAAGAAGCTTCTTTGATTCCAGGCCAACCTTTAAGTTTTCAACAAGATTGATCTTCATGAAGTCATTCATTGCCTCCTCTGATTGAATGAAGGAATTTAACTTGTCCTTAAGTTGAGTCACCACCAAGTCTATCCATGAATTATTTGAAGTGAGATGGATCACCATATGTCTTTGATTGTCAAGCAGCACATTCAAAGGTGTACTGTCACATTGGAGAGTGTGCAGCCTGTCATTAAAATCAGCCAATACTGTTGTAATGGCTTCAAATATTTTAATAAGATCTAGAGAGGTTTGCTGAGCCAAGGAAGAGGCACTTGCACTATCCTTAAGAGATTGAAATTCCCTCACCACTATTTGTTTGAAACCGTCAAACTCAGATTACTTCAAAACTTCACCTTTCATAGAATGTATCTCTCCAAATATCATCGTTATGAATTCCTTAATATCTCCCACTGAAATAATATTTTCTTTGAACTATTCCAAGTGAAGCTTATGAGCATCAAATTATGCTATGGGCACTAAGGTGGGTTTTTATTCCTCAAAATTTTTCTTTTATGCTTCTAATAGTTCCCTTATAAAGGCATTTTGAGCATCCAATAGCCGAATTTGGATTAACTAAGCATCGGTTTCTGAGTCAGATGATTCAGATTGTTCTCATGCTTGTTCATAACCAACCACATCTGGGCTTAGATATCGATTCTCTTCAGGACTTGTTCTCTGAACATATTCACCAATGGACATTGAATCTGGAATAATTATGGAAAGATCGGCAGGGTTTGGGACAACTTCCCTTGGATTTTCATGGATTTGAGCCTCTTGCTCGACCTCTTCATCTTGCTCACCTTGTTGAGCCTCAGGTTCAGGTACTTCTGACACTTCATCCATTATAGCTGATACAACAATTAATTTTCTTCTTCACTTGAAATGAATTAATGATTCTTGTTGTCTTGATCCACTGGCCTCCTCTAGCAACTGTCTTATAGAGCCAACCAATGGAATCATTATTTGCTCCCCCTGAGCAGCAGCTAGTAACTTTTGTTGTTCCTCAGCACCAACAGGTAATAAAATGTTGCACGAATTGTTCCATGCAAATCCCAGCTTCTTGACCACCCTAGTAGTCAAAGTATTTGAATGGTGGAACCTATGTTCAGAAAACATACTGGCCATCTTTCTTTTTTTCTTCTTAAAATCAGAGAGAGAATTCTATCATAGGGATAGTATCCCATCTTTGCTTTAGGATGAAGTAAATGTTTTAAATACCTCAACATGAACTGACAAAAATTTAACTTGATGTTATTCAAAAATAAAAACATCACATACATATCTGGGTATAAAACTTTCTCTAGCTTTGTCATCCTAGGAAGTATAACTGACTGTATGAAATTCATTAAAACTCATCTATCTGGAATCAATTCTTTGGACATGATCTTCTTGATGGTTTGTGTTCCAAATAATGAAAACATTATATCCTCTGAGGGATACTTACCATCACCAATAGTTTTTAAATCAAAATGGCACTCCCCATCATGGGGACAACACCGTTCTTCTGCTATCTTGACTGAAGAGAAAGTAAATTCTTTGTCATGAATTTTAGAAATCACTATATCTTTCTCAAAACCAAAACAGAAAGAAGTATTTTTTACATAATTTATTAACACCTAGATCATACACAGCTAGTGTATTATCTTCTCTAAAGATAAACTCTAGCCCTTGAAACCGTATTTCTTTCTTGAGAGACATATTTGTCAAATCCAGATAGGTAAAATCAATTACCTTTCCTATAAGAATTCTTTTGGCTTTCTTATGTGGATAGAGAGAGCGCTCTAACTCTGAATCATCTGATCTCTTTAAGCTGTCCATTTTCTAAAGGTTTTTGGTTTGAAGGTTTGAAGGTTTAGGGTTTGAAGGTTCAAAGGTTTAGGGTTTGAAGTATTTTCAAGAGGATTTTGAGAGAGTGTTCTCAATTAACTGACAGGATGTGTGATAGAGAATAATGAGGGTGGAATAATGCAAACGGTTTTCTTGCACCAATTGAGATGATACTTATTACTTTTAAAAACGTTTTTATTTTATTACCTTTTTGAAAAAGAAAAGTAATGTTACATATTCTAAAATAAATTAAATAAATAAATATCTGGACAATTTTAAAGTCTATTAACGAAAAAACTAAACGAGCACTTAAAAACGGATTAAATGAAAGTAAATATTTACTTAAAATTAAATAATTCTAACTCCCCCTTAATAAAATCAAAACTTTAATTGGGAAGTGGTTTAGTGAAAATATCAGCTAATTAATATTCAGTATTACCAAATTCTAAGGTTATATCTTTTTTAAGGTCATGATATCTTAGAAAATGATGCCTTATATCAATGTGCTTAGTCCTTAAGTGACTTATAGGATTCTTTGAAATATTTATAGCACTAGTATTATCACATAAAATAGTTGTACTATTAAACCTTAGTCCAAAGTTCAATAGAGTGTTTTTCATCCACAACACTTGTGCACAACAACTACCTACTTATACATATTCTGCCTCGGTTGTTGACAGTGCAACTGAGTGTTGTTTCTTACTTGACCATGATACTAAAGATTTTCCTAAAAAGTGTCAGGTTCCTGATGTGTTTTTTCTATCTAATCTAAAGCCACCAAAATCAGCATCTGAATATGAAATTAAATTAAAATAAAAAGTTTTGGGGTAAATAAGAGATTGAAAAACAGTTCCTTTTAGGTATCTAAAAATTCTTTTAACAGTAGTTAGATGTGATTCTTTAGAATTTGATTGAAATCTTTCACAAAGACATACTGAATACATAATGTCTGGCCTACTAGCAGTAAGATACAATAAACTAGCAATCACACCTCTATATAACTTGTTGTACACTAGTTTTCTAGCTTCATCCAAATCAAGTTTTACATTAGTACACATAGGATTTGTATATGTATTACTGTTTTCAAGTTAAAATTTTTTTAGTAAATCAATAATGTATTTTATTTGATTTAAAATATTTCCAAAATCTTTTTGGTAAATTTGAAGTTCTAAAAAGAAATTCAATTCTTCCATCATACTCATTTCAAATTCTTTTTGCATTAGATTTGAGAAATCATTACAAATATTTTTATTAGTTTAACCAAAAATTATATTATCAACATATATTTGAACTAATAAAATATTAGAACAAACTTTTTTTCTTAAAAAGTGTTGGGTCTGCCATACCAACAGTAAAATCATTTTTCAAAAGAAAAGAAATTAATCTTTATACCAAGCTCTAGGTGCTTGTTTAAGGCCATAGAGAGCTTTAGTGAGTTTAAAAACAGAATCTGGTTTTTGAAAATTTTCAAAACCAATAGGTTGTTCAACATAGACTTCCTCCATTAAATAACCATTTAAAATGGAAGATTTTACATCCATCTGATATAATTTAAAATCCATATAAGATACATAGGCTAAAAAAATTATAATGGCTTCTAATCTAGCTACTGGAGCAAAGGTTTAATCATAATCTATACCTTATTATTGATTGTATACTTTAGCTACTAATATAGCTTTGTTTCTAGTTATTATTCCTTGATCATCCTTTTTGTTTCTAAAGACCCATTTAGTTCCTACAACTGGATAATTTAAAGGTCTTTCAACTAACTTCCAAACTTCATTCTTCTTAAATTGGTTTAGCACTTCCTGCATTGCTAAATTCCAACTTTCATCTTTTAAGACTTCTTCTATAGACTTAGGTTCTAATTAAGATAGAAAGGTAGAGAATTCTACTATGTTTCCTACACTTGTTCTAGTTTTTATTCCTATGTCTAGGTCTCATATTATAGTTTCTAAGGGATGATTCTTTTAGGTTCTAGTTTGTCTAGGTAAAACACTAACTGGTTCAATAGTTTCATGTTCTTATAAATTGGACTGAGTTTTATTATTTTCAAAAACATCTTTAAAGTTTTCTAGTCTCATGTTATCATTAGAGTCATTAATTTCATCAGTTTGATCTTTCTCTTTATTGAAAGGGTCGGTTTCATTAGTCTTTACTTGAACTAATTCTTTAATAATCCTTGACTTTTTATTGAATACTCTATAAGATTTAGAGGTAGTATAATATTCTAAAAACATTCCTTCTTCAGATTTTGGATCAAACTTACCAAGATTATGCTTGGTGTTCAGGATATACACTTTGCATCAAAAAACTTTGATGTACTTTACTTTAGGCTTTCTGTTATTCCAAAGTCAATAGGGTGACTTTTTGAAAATTGGTCTAATTAATACTTTATTCATTATAAATCAGGTTGTACTTATAGCTTCTGCCCATAAGTAGGTAGGAAGACTGTATTCATTTAGCATAGTCCTAGACATTTCTTAAATAGTTCTATTTCTTATATTAACAATTCCATTTTGTTGAGGTGTTCTTGGTGCAGAGTAGGTGTGTTTAATACCTAGATTTGAGCAAAAGTAATTGAATTCACAATTCTCAAATTCTCCACCATGATCACTTCTTAATGAAATTATTTTAAGACCTTTTTCGTTTTGAATAATTTTACAAAAACTTTCAAAAACAGTGAACACTTCACTTTTGAGTTTTAGAAAATAAACCCATGTAAATCTTAAATAATCATCAACTAAAACATATACATATAATTTATCAGCCAAACTAGCTGTTCTATATGGTCCAAAAAATCCATATGAATAAGTTTTAAAGTTTTAGATGTAGTAATTTTGTCAATTGATTTGAAGGAAGACTTGTGTTATTTGTCAATTTGACATGCATCACAGAATCTATCACTATCAAATTTAAGACTAGGAAAATTAGAAATTAATTGCTTCTTAGATAACTTATGTAAAACTTATATATTACAATGACCAAGTCTTCTATTCCAAATCCATGACTCATTTACCTTATTAGTCAAACAATTCACTTTTTATTTACACAAGGAATTTAAATCCAAAGTATAAACATTATCAGTTCATGGTGCTTTAAATTTAAGCATCTCATTTTTAAATACAGAACAAGAATTGTTATAGAAATAAATATAATATCCGTCATCACAGAGTTGAGAAATTCTTATTAGGTTGTGCTTCAGCCCTTGTACATATAGTACCTTGTAGATTGAAACAAATTTTGGATCACCAACAGTTCCAAGTCCAATTATCTTTCCTTTAGCATTATCGCCAAAGGTAAATAGACCTTCATCTATTTGAGTTAGTGCACTGAAGTTTGATGAGTTTCCACTCGTGTGCCTTGAGCACCCACTGTCCATGTACTATATAGTTTTTTGGTTCTATGACTCGTTTCCTGCAAAGTCAATTAGATAAGAGTTTGTTTTGGTACCCATATCATCTTAGGTCCGGCAGTGTTAAATAGTAGAGTTCTGGAAACCCATATCTGCTTTGTTTTTTCATAACTCATATCATTTATTTCATATAAGCTTTTTGAAATAAAAGCCCTTTTAATTCCACTTATTTGAGGATTTCTTAAGTGACAGTTTTTTGATATATGGCCTTTTGTTCCACAATAATTACAAGTTATACTTTTAGGAACAAAATAATTCTTATAAAGATTGGGTTTTTCACCCTTACTACCTATACCAAAATTTTACCTTTTGATTACATTCTTGCCAAGAATTTAATTCAAAATATTTTCGCCTTTAGTAAAAAATAGAGCAGTACTTTTGTGGGATTCTACTTCATCTTGTAAGGCTTTGATCATAATTTCAAGATCAACATTGTTTATAGTAGATGAATTGAATTTTTCATTCATCTCTTGATATTGTTTGAGTAAAGTGTATCTTTCTCCTAATACTGCTTTATGAATATTCTTTAAATATTTGTGATTCTTTAGTAAGAAATCATATTTTTCCTCTAGAAATGAGCAATAGGCATCTAACTTTTCATTTAAAAAACTACCAGAATCAATATTAGAGGAATAATAGGATTGCACCTCTTCTTCTTCTTTAGCCATAAAGCACATGTTGTCTTTTAGATTCTGTAGTTATTTTTCTGAATCAGCTTATGAGGAGCTGTTGGAGTCTTCAGATACACTCTAAGTAGCCTTCATTTCTCTTTTCCCTTTTTTCTCATAGTTATCAATTTTTTGATATTTCTTTTCTGATCTTTTTCTTTCTTATTTCAGTTGAGGACAATCAGGTCTAATGTGTCCCAATATTTTGCATTCATAGCATCGAACTTCTCTTGATTCTCTCTCATCCTTCTTGTAAGGTTTTCTAAATCCTTTTTTCTTTTTGTAGAACTTGCTGAACTTTCTGGCTAACTGAGCTAGTTCAATTTCAGAATCTGAGGAGTCTGAATTCTTCTCCATTTTTTCTTATTTTGAATTTCTGATTTGGTTCTGAGATGTCACTTTCAATGTAGTGTTTTCTCTTTTCACAATAACTTTATGATCTCCATCTTCTTCTTGCATTTCTTCTTCATACATCATCAAAGTCCCAATTAATTCTTTCATTGACAAGTTTTTGATAGGATATGATTACCGAATTGCAGCTGATATTCCATTCCATCTCACGGGTAGTACTCTTAGTACTTTCAAGGCTTGATCAGGTTGACTGATAGGCTCACCCAAGGATGTAACATTATTAACAATTTTGGTCAGCCTTCAATTAATCTGTGTAATGTTTTCTCCATCATACATTCTGAAAGTATCGAATTTTAATTTTTTTGTTACATATCTCATTTGTCTAACATTGTCAGTACCTTTGTAGGCTATTGCAATCATTTGCCACATTTCATACACTACAAAATATTTCACTTTTTCCAATAGGGGAATATCTGTTGGTAAAAGTGCATTTTCTGTTGGTAAAACCTTTTACCAACATTTATGTCCCTGTTACTAAACTGTCGGTAAAAACTCTGTCGCTAAATGTTTTTACGACAGATAAAATAGTTCTGTTTTAATTATAATAATACCAACAGATAATATATGTTTTGGTTAAAATGTTTAGCAATAGGTTCTGAGACAAATTTATCTGTTGGTAATAATATTACCAATATACAATATTTGTTTATAAATTACATTTAAATAAAAATTATAAATTTTTATTTCTGGTAAAATTTCATATTATATTTATTAATTTATTATATATAATATATAATTATTAAATAGAAGACCATTTTCACACAGGTTCAAAATTATAAAAAAAATAATTATATTTATAATGAAATTTAATACAAAATCACAGGATCCATAACAAAACCCCATAAAACAACCCATACATCACCCCAAACAGCGACCCATACCCAACTCCATCCATGTTAGCTCCTGCACCAGTCCATGCCAGCTCCAACACCAACCCATACTAGCGACAACAGTAGTTCATGCCAGCAACAGAACTAGCACTAGTCCGTGTCTGCGACAACATCAACACCAGCAACCGTACCAGTCCATCCCAGCTCTAGCACCAACACCAGTGACATCACCAGTCCATGCCAGTCCATGCCAGCAACACCACCAGTCCATGCCAGTGACACCACCAACACTAGTCCATGCTAGCGACAGCACCAGCACCAGTCCATGTTAGCGACAACACCAGCACCAGTCCATATCCTGCACCAGTCTAAGCCAACTCTAACACCAAAGATACAACAATGAAGAACACGGGATCAAAGTAAATGCTAAGGGGAGATTAAGAAAAGCTGAAATTAGAGGGAGGTGTCCAGCCTTAGGATAACACCAAACTTCCATGTCAAGCAGGATCCAACAAACATGCTGGTAAGAGTTCAAACTCATTCCATCACCAATAAGTTTGATGTTTTGTAGGATAATTCAAACTTTTATTCAAAATCATGTATACAAGTAATTCGTTTCTACAATGGAACCAAAGCTGAAGAACATGAAACCAAATAGATGGTATGCATAACGTATACAAGTATTCAATTTGTACAGAATAAATCACCTGGATTTGTGAAAATGGAGTGTAAGGATTGAACATTAATTTTTTTAGATGAAATCTGGAAAAATGATCATATAAAGGCAAGAACACCTTATCCTACTTAATAATGGAGAAAAATGTGGCAACACTGACAATTCAAGAGGTTAAAAATCCGTCAATCTCACAGAAACGCGAGCAGCCATATAACCTGCTTTCATAAAGGGTTCATCATTCCCCACATTATTCAACTTCGTTGGGAGCGCGCGCCCAAAATTCTACCGGTTCCATAATTGAAAACAAGACACGCGGAAGGATTCAGCAGAAAACAAGGAAACTAATCCGTTCTAAAAAAGGGACCTTGGCAGATGAAACAGCTAATGAATATCATATTTACCTAAACCCATAGAAGAGGGAGTACAAAAACTACACAGCCATAGACCTACAAAAATTTAGGAATACAAAATAACTAAAAACATAGATTATTCAAATTGAATGGTAACGCACACCTGCTCTTGTAGGATGGAATCCTTAACATAGTCACAGTACAAGCGTCCCCTTACCGCTACCACGAATAATGACAACTTTCAATGAAGATCATTGATGTCGCGGTTCAGGCTTGTAGTAACAATTACAGGATTTGCAAGGCAGTACATGAAAAAATATAATTGAATAATTATTAAGGTGTATGATATTGATTAAAATAAATGAAACATTGAAACTTACCACTATGTAGTTTCACATGAACCAGTTGCGTCAATAAAATAGGGTTTGACTGAATTGTCATTCAAGAACTCATTTGTTCAACAAAATCATCCCACTTGGCTAAGTGTGATGCTGGTGAGATTCAAAATCCATATTTCCAAAGATTAAGTAAATAAATCACTAAATCCTAGGAATATTGAAACTATAATGACAAATATATATTTATGCATGCAATAAGAGTGAAATGAGGTAAGAGTAAATGAAACAATGAAAGTCTCCGCTCAACTTTTTACATCATACACTGATAGAATTTAAAATTTCACAGAGATTTTGGTTACCTCTAAACATTCATTGATATCAAGAAGAGTTTTGCTTGAACTATTTTTGCTTCCAACTTCAATGCACCTGCACCTTCTTTGTTTACCTTTCATTCAATTATAAATGTTTTAAATCACGTGTTCAAAAAACTGTGACATGAATTGGTCACCCAATTCATGCCCCAAAGAAATATATTAAAGAAGAAAAAGTGTTACAATACATGAATTAGATGTACTAAGCATACGCCATTAGGTAATCGAGGGAGAAACAAGATGAGGTAACAATAAAACTAAAACTAAAGCTCACAATGCATCATACCTACCTGAAACATCCTGGATTATACCAAGAAATCACCTCATCCAATAAGGGTAGCAACTCCAAGAGAGAACCACCACCTCATAAGAAATTATCTACAACCTCCAGGAGACACATTAACTAGAGTGCTGAAATTCATCAAACAACATGAGTGATAACATACAAGATGGAGAGAAAGCATCATAAGTGAGCACTGCCTAGATAAAGCACCGCGTGCTAACAAACCACCAATGCAAACTCCCATAAAGTGTAGAATATCAGTGATGATCTTCTCTATAGCTGCATGAATACAACACTCATTGAATGTGCATAACTCAAACATACCATAAAAAAATTGTATAAATTTAATAAGGTGTATTGTTTTCTTTGTATTTAGTATGCTTGGCTAGACATTCATGTAGTGGATTAGGGGTATGTGATTGACTTTAGGATTCTATGGAATTTAAACCCAAATTTTTTTATTATTCATGCTTTGATAGATAATGATATAAACTTTTGATGAAAGGTTAATTGATTCAATGGTGAGTGTAAGAAAACAAGAGTTAAAACCTCAACTGTGCACTAAAGCATCAATCGGTGCATCCTAAAGAATGAGAGTTCAAGGGGTGTGGTGACACCAAAATCACAGAAATTTCACTTAACCACTACTGATAGAAGACAAGAGCAACCTCATGGGGACTCTTGATTGTAGTATTGAGTTCTTTGATACCATTAAAGTGTATTTTGGGGACTATGTGATGTTTCTAGTCAGTTTTTGTTGATAATTCACTTGGCATGTTTTACATGGTCAATTACTAACTCAATTTCCTCACACATCACTCATTGGATTTGACCTCCTTGTTGAAGCTTTTTTTTTCTATCACTACCCTATACCTACACTCATACACTCACATAAAATATAAAAACAATTAAAACATTTATATGTATTACATATCACACACAAAACACCACCATTCAATATTTTTTCCTCTACCCCACATAAGTTAATTAGTGAATTAGCCAAAAACTATCTTTGTATAGATGGCCCAGTACTAACCGATATTTATGCTCATAATTTCTAAAACCATGAATTGGTATCATTATTAGGGATATGTGAAATTATTTAACTAATTTATATCCATTTTTTATTAAAAAATATAAAAATACAAAAAATATACTCAAATTGAAATTCATAGCTTTTACACGTTTTCAAACAGATTTTAGTTTCTGGAATTATAACAATAGAAATTTTATTTTCATGTGCATATTGAGGCATTAAGAAGATCTATATAATCCACTTTTAAGCCCCTAAATTAAGTAATTAAATTTCACATACAAGGAAGAAAGTCTTGTTCACTATCAAGGCATGTAAAGAGGATGAACACAACATGCTATGTGGGATAAAATTGATGGAAAAAACCACTATCATGTGCCCAAGCATACTAGAATCAAGCTCTACTAAGGTTGAGAGGCCTGTAAATTACCCAAGTGAAGGGGTTTCTCAAACATTACTATATCACAAAAATAATGAGAGTATGTACTCAAAAAACATCAATTGGAAGATCTACCAACTTTTCATGGTGATTTAAGGAGATTATGCCTACACATTCGTCAAGGATTTCATAATAACAGTGAATACTTTCCCTTTCAAGAGATTGACTTAAAAGGAGTGCTGTTTAAAAGGATAGTGGATGAATACTCAAATATGAAGAATACACATTTGACACTTGGGAGGCCATTTATAGTGAATTTTAAAGGAGTTATTACCCAATGAATAAAACCAAGGGAATGAGGAGGGGGATAAGCATAAGTATTTACGTGGTTTGATCAAATGGTTACAAGAAAGAAGAATAAAATTTAGTGAGTGAGAAAGCTATTGGAATCCTTGAAAAAATAGTCAAGTCACTGACTTCACACATGTTTACAATAACATGTCTATGTTGTTTTCTTCTTGATTCGTGATACCCAGATAAACAACAAAGGATGAAATCAGATCAGATGGATTATACAAGGGCTCAAACCCCAAATCACTTTTAATAAAATAAGACATGAAGAATTAAATTACACAAGATTACAAATCAGAACAAGAATATAATACTAGAATTTCTAAAAAAGTACTAATAATAACCAATTGACGACATTTGCTTCAGTATTTTGTAGCTCCATATGACCAAAAAATGAAGATCGTAAAACAAAATTAACTTAAGAAATAAGCATAAGTATTTGATGTTGTTTGATCAAATGGTTTCAAGAAACAAGAATAAAATTCAATATGTAAGAAAATTTTTGGAATCCTTGAAAAAATAGACAAGCCAATGGAGTAGAAATTTACGACAAGTATAAAACCTTGCAGTTAAAGGTAACATATCTAGAAATTTAAAACTCTTTAATCACCCAAATCGCCTTTGATTGTTCTACTGAAGAAATCCTATTCAATTCTTAAAAACCTAAATTATTTTAAAAGTCTATGCATTGGCTATAAGCACCTCAATTAAAATAAATCACAGAAAAATTTCCCACAAACTAATAGACAAATTATAAGGACCAACCTCTGGTCAAACTGTGGATCCCAAGAATATCAATTTCACCCACAAGATCAAGATTACACCTAAAAAGATAAGGCCACTACAATGACATGAACATCGCAATTAGGTTCCATTTGATAAAGCTTCATGAAAAAAATTATAAGACATAATAAGTACCTAAGTATACAATCACTTATTTAACAAAGGCAATTGGATGTACCTGGTTTATGCACGCCCCATTGATAAGTCCGACATTTCTTCCAAATTCAATGCACAACTTCCAAAAAGTACTTGAGATGGGGATAAAGCTACCTACATTCCATTCCACTATCCGGATCGTTGATGAAGTAGGTATGGTATCCTTTCACGAATGTGGAATATGTAAAATCCATCTCCATGTTGTTTTGTTATGGATTCTCTGCACACCACCAAGAAAAATAAATATTTGATGTACTTGAAAAGATTTCCTTATGGTATGTAAATCCTTTCAATCTTCTTACCAATATTACCATCCCAAATATTAACCAGCTCATTCATGGAACAAACATTACTAGGGGGCCCCAAATACAACACTTTATTAAGTGTGCACAGATCTTCCACTGTACAAATGGTGAAAGTAGCCACATTACTTTCCTTCACAAAAACAACTTTAGTGTTTCCATCGCCAAAAACTGAAACTTTGTCCCTAGTCAGAATCTTTTGGCCTGGTTGAGCCAAAGAGGACAGTGAAAATCAAGTAGTCTTTGTGAATCATAATTTTTCTTCCAATTTTCTATAGGAAAAAAATAAAGTAATAGAGTAATAGATGAAATAGGATTTCATAGTACAAAGTATAAATATTCCAAACTCCATATTGTATATCATATATATGTATCTTACATATAGAATAAAATGAATATTTCATGCGGAGAATATGGATTTCCTATAATCTGCATTGCATATTCAAAATGATGACCAAATGTACACTTGAGTTTTATTTCCCTCAATCACTCATCAATATTTAGAAGAACTTCAAGATCAAAAAATATATATATGTAGTGGAATCCATTAATAGGGATTCCAAATAGTTCAAACTCCATGTACCCAAGAAGAGAGAGCATAGTGACATGCAGCAGGAAAACATGCATTAAAAACAGAAAGTATTGTTGGGAATAGAATCTCTTCATCAAAACAGTCTCGGTGCATTCCATTTAAAAAGGTAACAAATAATTTTCAAGAAAGATCCTACATATCACCATGTTGTCTTCGAAGCATAATCTAATCAATTAACCCAGTAATACACCTAAAAATCAGCTAGCAGCAAAACAAGGAGAGAAGGCCAACACTGCTCAATTTTTATTGAGCTTGAGCTTGAGCTACTCGAGAAGCATACCAACTATTGGCCATTGTTCTTACAAAAAATATCTAGAGCACACCCAAAAAGTTAAATACACTTACATGACATAAGGATTACAAGTACGCTATAAAATATGAAAATTGAGTAAAAAATGATGTTGTTTATGAGTGAGAATGAGTGTTACCCTCCAAGTAAATTAGCTTGAACACATCACTAGTGAAAGAAATAGATCCTACTGTTTTATCTTTATAAATGTTCCCATAAATGAAACCTAAAAATATGCAATTTGAGTAGAAAATTATTAGTGAGAAAGAGTGTAACGTTGTTCAACAAATAATAAAAAGTCATAAGTGTAAATTAACAAAGAAACTAATGCAAGTTGAGTAGAAACGAATGTTGTTTCTGAGTGATAATGAGTATAACATTTCTCAACAGTTAATAAAAAGTCATTTGAATATTAATAAAGAAGAAAAAATTCAAATAAAAAATTTTCTAATTCATTTTAAATACTAAAATAAAGTATGATTCATTAAAATGAATCACCAATGGTTTATAATCACATAAAAATATCATTGTGATGTTCAAAATAT
Source organism: Viscum album (assembly GCA_963277665.1). Classification (NCBI taxonomy): domain Eukaryota; kingdom Viridiplantae; phylum Streptophyta; class Magnoliopsida; order Santalales; family Viscaceae; genus Viscum; species Viscum album. Next base: position 1,515,887,568 of record OY728132.1, on the reverse strand, counting down.
AAATGAAATTCAATATAGTGGTTGTCAACAATTTAAAAGAGGATGAGAGAGAATTTGTTACCCATTTATCCAAGTGGCAGGGGAAGAATGATCCTCCTTCAACTGGTCTTCAATTGGAAGTTTTTGGGATGTCTTTAGCATTGTGAAGTGGGCCTGGATTGGAATGGTTTTTAGAGGGGATGAGGTTCCTGATAGTAAGGTGTAGGGCCGATTTCAAGATGGTGAGGGTCTGGTTATTTAGGGAATGGGATTGTGGGAAATTGGGATGACAATGAGGTTCGAAAGGGGATTGAAGGAATGTTAAGTCCACCCACATGGATTGAATCCAAACCAAGAAACACAAACCAACCTTGAGCCAGCCATGCAACACCAACCAGCCTCTGTTCGGTCCACCTGCAGGGCGTGAATCCAAACTAGTGAGCACTAACTTTAATTCCTAGACTGATGCAGCAAAGATCACAAATTTCTCTGAAACAGTATACAGTCCATCAGCCTTAGCTAGTTGAATAAACTCTTCTACTATGCATGGAAGACACACCTTCAATGGATCTTGTGAAATCTTCAAAATAGTCTCTATGGGAATCAAAAGACGTTCTGATCTAAAAAGTGGAACATCCATCATCAACTACATCCAAAAGCATAGCTCATAAATTATGTCATAGTATCTAGAATAGTAAACATTATGGGTCACTGTAATTATGTGAATATGATGAATTTTGCAATACACTAAACACCAATCAACCAGCCTCTTAAAAATGGTGATAAACAAAGAAATTGGTGAAAATTTTACACAAAACAAGTAAGTGGATAAATAAGAAACAATGATCATCCTATTTTCAGGGGTTATGAGATGCATGTAAAAATATCTACAAGCACCAAGGGAAATCTAACACCATAATTTTCAGGATCCAATGAGCAAGCATAGAACATCACAAACTGAGAAAATTTATATTTTTATGATGGCGGGATAGTTGTTTGGAATGAAAAAAGAAGAGTTTAAAAAACCTCTATTAATCGACCATTATCAACACATGTCTGAAGATGCTCAAACATCACCACCATTAAGCTGTCTAATCTGTCTGCAACTATTTTTTTCTCTAAACTTCTCCGAGTTAAATGTTCTTTGTGAATCTCAACATAATTATCATCATCCTCGACTTCATTAGATGTCTCATCTAACTTCTCCATCTCCATCTGAAAAATGCCATCCCAACTAATCTCTAGATCCAAATCTACCAAAAAATCAATCATTGCTTTATGCACGGTGCCCCAAAAAAATTCTCCAAGTGCACTACTATCCAACCTTAAGATGATCTATAAATATATCACAATTGTATCCTTGGGCTTCCTATTGAAAATTTTTGGCATTCATTGAGGAATTATGTTCAACAAGGGAAATGGGGCAAGAGGCCCTAGGTCAACAATAGAGGTAAGGGCAGAATGGACCCTGGAAAGAACATGATTTTTATTTTCAATACTGCATGGATGATATAACATATACAAGACTGCATTAGGTAGTTTTAAATTTCTTAGAAGAATCTCCAAGCATGCATCAAAAAAAATTCCATTTGACACGTACAAGAATGTAATAAGTTCCACCAGTGCATCTAACACATCATGCTCATGGATTATACATGTTTATTTAAAAAATAGTAGAATGAAGCTTCATATGTAGGATTCTATATATAGATGAAACAACACATGTCAAGGCCTTTAAGCTAGTCACCAGTAAGGCCCCCTCATCGGGTTCTATATTTTTTAGAACCCCAATCAGCTGGTCATAATTGTCAATATCACCCAGAGTAACTGATCTAAGAGAATCTCTAACATGTCATGTTAGTTATGAATCACTATGATTTATATCCTAAACATCATAACTCTTGTACTTTTTAGATGTCAATTCCACACCCATGGTGGTAGATCTTGTCAGTGACTTGTTAATCGTTCGAACACCTACATGTCAAATTAATATAGGATCAGGCATGATATGTCATACCTTAAATTTTTTCTTCTAAAATGTCCATTCATCACTTTTCATAAAATCAGGATTCTAGGATTTGAACTGGTAGCATGGGGAGAGGGGGGGAGGTGGTGTCACCAATGCCATGAGAAACATCTGACTGCACCTGGGAGACGACACTCTAGGGAGGCAACGTTAGAGGGAGAGGATCATTGGGTCAGGAGAAGGAGAAAGGCGGGGGATGTCATGGTTGTAGCTTCTAGGGTTTTGAGCGGAGGATTGGGGAGGAAGGTGTCATCTTGTTGCCCCTCCCCTTTGGTTTCCCAGTCCCCTGGGCTTGTAGGGTTTAACCTAGGGCAGAGGATAATGGAAAGGGATGGGAGGGAGGCGGTGGAAGAAGGGACTGGAGGGGCCGGGGAATAGAAGTGGGACGAGAGGGGATAGCGGCGGCGGGAGAAGGGATGGGAGGGGTCGGGGAACAGTAGTTGGGCGGGAGTGGATGGCGGTGCCGGAAGAAGGGACAGGAGGGGCGGGGAACAATAGTGGGGGGTCACATTAGGTTTTTTTTTCTTTTTTCATGTTTGCATATATATATATATAATAATAATAAAATTTAGGAATTTATATAAAAATATATATTGTATGAAGATTATGTATGTATCTACATATATACCACTAATAAATGTTACTAAATTATAGATATTTAAATTAATTATATATTTTTATTATCAAAATTATATGATTTTAATGGGTAATATATATATATATATATTCATTTTTTTTAAAATATTTGATGTTATTGAATAATTTATTGTTAACAGACTGTCTTAACGATAAATGATTTGTTGGTAACAATAAACAATAACACCATATCCATTTATCAGTAAATCAATTGTTGGTATTATTATGATTAGACCACTGATATAAGTGTTAGTAAAATATTTGTTTGTATTGAACTACTAATTTAAACAGACATATCTGTTGGTAAAAATAATTGTTGGTACGTATAGTTAATATCAACGGAATTTAATATATGTTGGAATTAATCATTTTTACCAACAGATATATTATCTGTCAGTAATTTTCTGTTGGTAAAGGTCACTTTTTTTGTAGTGATGGGTCGTTGGGAATTGCGATATATGGTTAAATTCATCTGTTCTGAGACCATAAATAATAGCATTCATTGTTTTGAATTCATATCATAATCTGCTTCAATAGCTGCATCTCAAGTCTTTGGTTTCTCGGGAATCTGGTAAGGGGATATGGTTTTTGAATAGACTTTATATCTGAGATTCTTTAGATATATAATCATCCTTGACTTTCAGCATCCATAGTTTTCACCATTGAAATATAGAGCACACGCCATTGACATTCCTTCTCTAGGATCAGTCATTGCCATCTTCTTTGTACATATTTTATACTCTTTAGCTTGCTATAGATTTAAAAAAAACTTCTTTTGATACCAATTGTTAGGTCAGAATGTACAAAGTAACATAAGAGGGGGGTGAATTGTGTTTTTTTTAATTACCTTCAACAATTCAGATTTTTGAATCCCTCTAGAAATTAAGAAGATTTGCAGTGTTGTTCTTCTATATGAAGAAGTGCAATGAATATGCAGAAGTAAAGAACATGGATTTTTATAGTGGTTCGGGGCACAATGATCCCTTAGTCCAATCCACCAATCACTCTCTCTGTGAGCATGGTGGTTTCACTAGAAGAGGCCCTCTTATCCCAAGACCTTCAATCCACAACTGAGTGTAGGCAGTTGACACCTTTACAAATAAGACTAAAACAAAAAGTCTTCTGGTTCTATAACAAAGAACCACTATCCACAACTTAGACCGAGAAGTTGATACTCCACCACAACTGAGTACGAGCATTTGAAACACCAATCAATAGGAATTGATTCATAAAATAGTAAAATTGATCTTCCCAGTTGCAATAGTAAGAAAATGAAAATTGATGGATCTTCTTCTTCAGAAAGGAATTTATTCAAGAAAGAATAGTCTGAAGAGATCCTTTTTGCACAATGATCTTTAATAAAATTACAAAAAAACGAGGTTGAGAATGATCAGTACTTTGAAAACTTCTCCTCTTTTGCAGATGATCAAGATCTGATCAACTATAATAGCATCACTTTAAAAATATTATCAGTATCAACAATTATTCATATATATATATGTATACATTCATCTTCTATTTTTTCTCGGCTCTATAAAGAATAAATAGAGAAAGTGATTTTCATTGATATTTCCATATCTGAAATTCTTGCCTGATTAATCGTGGGAATTCAAATCTTAAACGGAACATCCCTTGAGAATTGAAGCGGTTCTCCGAGAAAAAAGTTTCTTCGAAACAGATCATAACGATCTTTGAATCAGTCATTAACTTTGGTTAAATCATTCAAGTTGATTTGAATAAGCAATGCAGCTTCACAAATCACTATCATTGAGAACACAACGTAGGGTTAAGCTGCGTAGCGTAGGGATGTCACATAGAATTCATCTTTCATACGTTCATCTGCGTAACGTAGGGATGTCACGTATCTTCCATACATTCATCTGCGTAACGTAGGGATGTCATGTAGCATTCATCTTCCATACATTCATCTGCATAATGTAGGGATGTGACGTGGCATTCATCTTCCATACGTTCATCTGCATAACGTAGGGATGTCACGTAGGGTTGACGAACCATACTTTCAACATTAGGTTTATGAACAGTATTTCTAGATTCCAACGTAGGGTTGCTGATCCATACATGATCTTCTTAGCACAGTGTAGGGATGATGATCCATACACGTACTGTTCACTGCGGCGTAACATAGGGATGTAAATAGTGTTTCCATAGTAAATCTCGTAATGTTAGAGTTCCTTTGATGTGAACAAAACTCCTGAAAAACTTACTCATAAAAACTTCATTAGAAAACAAACAAGGGTATTTGTGAGCATCAAAATCATCATTGATTATAGAGTTGTTGCGACAATATATGCCCAACAGAACCAAAATTACATGTATTGGGTAGATATTATATCTCAAGAAATTTTATTTTATAGTACATGAGAGGATATCCTAGTCAACTATGTTATGGGAGAGGGTAGGTTATTCTAGCCCACTATGTTATGAGTCATGGAAGGTTATACAATTACAATATGAGATATATGGACATGGTGTGATTGTCTATTTCCATAATTTTATGATTTCCATGGTAGATATCTGTGAATATTTCATGAATTTATAAACTTATTCATGCTACACATTAATAATACATACCACTGCGGTTAACTATTATTGATTTCTTATTTATACGATACAGTTTGTGTTACTCTTTAATGATGACTATTTTATGGTTCTACATTTGACTACATTGATCTATAATTATTTACTCATGTCTCATGATCATTTATTACGTTTCAATGGTATTATTCCACTAATTATTCCATTTATCACATATTGATGTTCCTCCCATGATTTTTTAGTAACGGTATTTTCACTTTGGAACATGGAAATGTTTTTTCCTTACTGAGAATTAAACCTCTTCATTTTACTATGTTTATGTTTCCCTACATAATGATGAAGAATATTGTGTATGATATGTTATGAAGGGAAATATTTATGGAGAATATATATACTATATTTTAAATTATGATGGTTATTTAGTTGAACCATGAATATATTAAACCTTCATGTTTTATGGGTGTGATTATTATTAGGTTGTCTTATGTAAACTTATGAAATGATGTAAAATATATTATTGCCATGCTTGTGCCACCTTAGTTAATATTAGAGCATAGTGTGGATATATTTATCAATCTAGTTAAGAATAATAGGCAAATAAAACCTAAAGAAATGTTGGTAAAACAAATTGGATCATTGGTTGAATCAAATGAATCATCAGTTATAATGAATGTATCTAATGATAAAACATCAAGGATTTGTTTTTCATATTCACATGATCTTTTACTCAAAATTTATGATGAAATTAATATTTTTTTATTGATGATAACAATTAATTTTAGTAAAATGATAGAACCCATGGGAACCCTATGAAACATCAACATAATAGAAAATGATATATTTCTCTTAATGGGCATCATAATGAGACGTGATTGAGTTTTCCAAAATTTATATGATATCTAATGTTTTAAGAAATGACGTGAACCATGTTGGGATCCCAAATGCACCAAACAAGAAACAACTCATATAAAGTCTTTAATGTGACAATGGACACTATCCTTTAGTGGATCTTCCAATGCACTAATTTCTAAACAATGGATCAAAAAAATAAAAAAGTTATTCTCTATTCATTGATGTTTAGATCTTGAAAAGGTAGTTTTTTCTATTCTTAATTTGGAATGTGTAACTGACCAATGGTGGAATTTGGTTAAGAAATTAAGGAAAATAAAATAATTTGACTCTGTGGAATTAGGGGTGTAATAATATATATTTTTGAATAAAAATTCATAAACCGTTCACATAATTATAAAGTGAGAATTCCTAGAGATTAAGACCACAAAGGAGGAATATATTGGATTATATTAATGAAAAACCATGAGACATTAAATGTATGGATTCAGTTTTATTATTTATCCTAGAAGAAAAATTGATTGTTTCTTTAAGGGCATAAATTATTTCTTCAAACTGTATTATCTATAATGGACGTAGGTAGCATTGAAAAATTTCATTAATGTCCTCTTAAACTAGAAAAGGAAACTTTGGACTATGATTTCACTCATGGATTTATTGAAATGAAATGAAAAATGTTATTTCATTGAAATGTGAATGATAATGTTCATGGAGGGATGATAACATAACTCCCTATATGTCTAAAATATTGGATGAAGAACCTAGGAAATCACCTTGATTAAATAAGAAAATGTTTTTTATTTTTAAAGAGGAAATAATGAATATGAGTGTTTATGTGATACGAAGACAACATATAATAAAAGATTGAAAAATAATACTCCACTTAGTGCACCTCCTACACTTCAATTGTTTAATTTCATGGACTTTGAGATTTATTGATACTAATGCACCATACAAAGGTGTAATGTGGTCAGTGATGCTAATAACCTCTAAAATTAATTGGGAATGGATGATCATATGCAATAAATATTGCTGAGATGGTTCAAGATATTGAATTGGTATAATTTACAGTATTTATCCACCCAAGAACTACAAACATTATATTTGATTCTTTTTCTTCACTCTTTTAAATCTTGTACATTTTCTATGTTTGTTGAATCGCCGACTAATATAATAGTTATTATGTAATCGATGAAAAGCCCCATTGTTGTGATGACTGCATCCCAATTATAGAAGTCATCATTGATTTATGTATATGGGAAAATTTTCTTCAATATCTAGTTGTACATCCAATGGTAGAATTGGATGTAATATTGTGTATGGATTTGCACCCTCTACATAGAGATTATATCAATTATTGAGATAAAGAAATATTATTTCATATCCAAAATCATCGCAGGGTATATATTGATGCATTGAAGATTATGAACATTTTTTGGAAATTAATTCCATAATACGGTTCTTGATTCTAAATATGATTGATACTTGGATTAATTGGTTAATGATACGATGAATGTATGATAATAAGTCAATGTAATTTTTTGAATATTTTCACGGAATTTCCCTGGATTATGAGGTCAACTTTCCAATTAAACACTTTCTTGGTTTTAACCCCACATTCAAGTGTCCTTACCAAATTTAAACCATTGAAAATGAGGAAAAGAAGAAACTAAATGAATATCTGGACCAAACCGCCCTCTCAAGCCCTAACCAAATCGCCCGCCCCCTCCCTGCCCTAACCTCCCTGCGTTGCGCTCCCTCCTCCCTGACCTAATCGCCCGCCCCTTCTCCTCATCTCGTATCTCCGGTTTTCCTCCATTCGCATCCCAGTCCTTTCTCAGATCTCGAATATCGCATCTCCGGTCCGGACTCCACCATACCAGCATCCCGCATCTCTATCTCCGGTCCGTCATCTCCGGCCTCCACAGGTGACTGTTTCTGTTCATTCCTACCGTTGTTGGCAGTTTTTGTTTGTAGATGGATTGATGTTCTTGGACCTCTCAAATAATACCTCGAAGGTGATCCGAATCGATCCACGCAGTACCCTCACACGCCTCTTCTGATCCTCATAAGCCGCGGCGATCCTAACCGTTCCTCCAATTCGCTGACGCTGTGCCTGTGTAGTTTCCTTGCTTACCTCCGCCGCCGCTTTGTCATCGTACCCGCGATCTCTATCACCTGAATCGGCGTTCCGAACCTTTCTTCCTGCCATGGTTGCTGAAGCGGCGGCACAGGATCAGCGGAAGCGCACTGTGGACGCATTGGAGCGCAGATTTGCTCTTGCCAAGGCTGAGTTTCAACAGCAGCAGAAGCGGCAATTCTACGAAAAAAAGGATATTGTTCCCGACGTTGCCAAAACAACACTTCCGACTGATGCATCCGTCCCCTCTACTTCAAGGAGCTCCACTTTCAGAAAGGGGAATGTTTCTTTTTCGGGCCAGGCTGGGTTACCTGTCTCTGAAGCAAATGACCCAGCATATGCTCAGCTCTCTCATCCTGTGCATGATAATTTGATGAAAAACAATGGCAAGGAAATCTTGGAGAGTTGTAGCAGAAGAGGCGCAGTCAATGACATTCTACACGACTTTCTCCGAAAAGGTGATTTTTCTCAGAAATATAGCCTTGGATCCAGAAGTTTGAAAATAGACAATTGGATACTTCTTGACAATCTTGTACAAGGACGACAGGCCTCTTCTAGGGTCTGCATTAGGAGTCAGCTGAGCCAATCACAGTGCTTAAAAAAACAGTTGTCCATGAAACAGCATAAAAAACTCGGATCCTTGGTCTTGCCTCGAGAGCTCCGCAAATATGATATTTTCAAGCCTATGCATGAAATGTGGAATGACTACATGTCACAACTCTTGCAAAATATTGGGAAAAGTCATCTGGGTCAATGCCTTTTGAATGCTGATTTACATGGTGCTTTGATTCATGTTGTTTATTCTAAAGTATCTTCGTTCACTGGAGTAAGCGGCATAATGATCCGTGAAACTGCTGAGACTTTTGGAATAATCTCAGAGAACAATAAATTTCATGTTGTTCCCAAAAAGGCTTCCGTGTTCGTATTTCAGGCTGAGCATTGGAAAGTCACTTTGCGCGGTGACAAACTTTCATTGAGAAATTTGGGTTCAGAATGACTTCCTGGTAATTCTCCATAGTCTCCATCTATTTCTAAAAGCCAATTACATTTATTTTGGCTTTATTTTTATTTTTATTTTTCACTAAGTCCATTTTGGAATTTGTTTTTTTATAAGAAGTTGCCTTAGTCCCTACCCTATATTGATGTTCTGTTTGATAAACTTATAGGTGCTCAATACATACCGATGGTGCATCACTGATATGAATATCTTCAACTAGAGAGTAAAAGGTAAGATATACCTTAGGTAACCTTACATATAATGTTTGGAAACTAAATTCATAGTTATACCGTGAAGAATTAAATTTTATCATACCATCTTCATGGGTCTTATTAATATCATCTTTAGAGATTATTTAGAAAATTATATGGCAGTCTTTAAAGATAATATTTTTACATATTCCAAAAGCAAGGAAGAACATAACGGACATTTGATGATTGTTCTGAATTCCTTATGAAAGAAGAAACAATATGATAACTTCATCCAAATTGAATTTTGGAAAGAAAATGTTTCCCTTATAGGTTACATAATCCCATACAATGTTTTATGTATGGATATTTGGAAGGAAATCGTTATTGATGAATACTCTTGAAAGAAATATGTTAAATAGATCCCTAGTTTTTTTATTGGATTGACAGTATCAATATGTTGTGAGAAATATCCGACGTTTGTAGAATCTACTAACCAGGTTAATGTGGATGGTAGTAAAGTTTCTCTTGGTTGAATAATGTGAAGATAGTTTCAACGTGTTCATGAAAAAGTTGGAACATAACATGTAATCACATTACCTTCAATTAGAGATGGTTCTTTGATATGAAATAATTCTTCAATGAATGGATTATTTTGTATATAGTTATTAGGAATATATAGTTATCTGGGTATATGGATAGCCATTTTGTAAAATTAATTAATGGGAAAAATATTTTATTAATCAAAAGAGTATGAGATACTCAATTTCAGTAATCATCAGATTTGACTATCATTATATAACTGTTGATATGAGAATTTGATGTAATAACATAGAAAATATATATTGGAAGAATGAATATATGGCATCAAGTAATAAAAGACTTACCCATATAAGGCTCATTTTTCTGCTCTTGGGAAGGAAGCAGATTCACTAGGATTTTCCTTTGAGCAATACTTATATGAGCATTAACAATAACATCTTTAGGGACAACATCTATGATATATGTTTAGGCTCCTCGAAATTAATACGAGATACATTGTAGATGAGTCACCACCTGAAAACACAACATTTTCTTATCTAAATCATAGGAATTTAGTGGAGGTCATGATGGGTTTTTTATTTAGATGTTTGAATGTTATCCACACACAATTATTAATTTACTAAATGATTATATATATACGCATATATATTTGTCTGTATGTTTTTTTATTATTTGCATTATAATTTTGTATATTTTTATGCACTGTATATTTTTTTTAAATCTTTCATATTTAAAAAATTATTTGAATTATATTATATATATATATATATATATATATATATGAAAATAAGATAAAATTCATTTAATGAATATTAATTTGTATAAAACAAGTTAAAAATCATTTAATGATTATAATGATATTTTTCATTTAATTGTTTTTCTTTATTCTAAATTTTTATATCAAATTTAATTTTTAGCAATATATGAAACTAAATATAAAAAAAGGGTTTTTAATTTTTATTAATATCTTAAAATATATGTAATGTGGTCAATTTATGTTTTCTGGAAAAAAAAACAAATTCTGCTAGTAAAAAATTAGTTAACAATGTAAATGGAAAAATGAGGTAAAATAGTTAAAATAAGGTGTAATGTTGTAAAAAAACTCTGAAATCACTAAATGTGTGTATGAGGTAATTCACGACACATCCTTGAATTTTTTTTCAGTTTGAGCAACATTCTTTGTAAAATTAGGAATGTGTTTTTGTGGATATGCCACACAGACTCAACATCAAAATGACCTGTTACGAACAGAGGACTAGAAGATGTATTAATGGAGGAGAAATGGAATTACAGCAGGGAGGAAGGAAAAACAGAGAAATATTACAGGTTTCCCCCAAGGGGAAGTCCCGCCCAAGCCTACAACCGAATGCCCTCTTTAACAGAAAAAGGAATCTTCCTCCCACTCTCTCACGTTCCCCCCTTTTATAACAGCTTCCTAATAGCCCACGTGGCTTAACAACCTTGAGATTCCTCCACTGCCTCTCCTCCCATGTGTCAACAGGTGACCCCACTGGTCCTCCTCCAGTTTATTATATTTGTTAATCTGTTTCTCTTGGCCCACATGACCTAGCAGTTGGTTCTCCCTTTGGCTCCCTTTGGCCGGGTAACTTTGCCTCTCTTATAATACACCTTCCACTTACTCGAAAGGTCTCGGATCCTACCACTGCCCAGTGCCGGAGAATTAGTCTTGTCCTCAAGACTGAGTATGAGAAATTGATTGCGGTGGACAAAGTCATCCTCCCAAGTTGCATTGGTAGCAGGTTGACCCTTCTAGTGGATTAGATATTGTGGCTGAAAAATGTCGTCTTAGAGGTGATGGCGGCGGGACAGGATGGCAGTAGGCTCTGGTTGGGAAGTGTCATCACCGACCAAGTCAAGGGAAGTGAGGGTGAGACAGTATGTGGACCGACAACGACTTTGAGTTGGGAGACATGAAAAACATTGTGAATGTGGGTTGCGGGACAACTCCAATTGGTAGGCAACCAAGGTGATCTGGCAGAGGATCTTAAAAGGGCCATAAAACCGGGGAGACAATTTTTGAGAGATCTGTTGAGCATGGGAGTGTTGCCGGTGGGGTCTCAGTTTGACATAGACCTGGTCGCCAACTACAAAAGTAACAGAGCGGCGGTGGCGGTTTGCTTGAAGGTGCATAATGTCTTGAGCCTGGGTGAGATGGTGTTTGAGTTGAAGTAAGGCCTCATCTCGGCCCGTCAAAGCCGAAGCGACTGCTGCCACCCGGATTTTAGAAGGAAGCGGGTGAGGTCCAGAGGTTTACGCCCATAGACGACCTCGAAAGGTGTGGTTTTGATTGTCGAGTGCCACGAGGTATTGTAGGATAATTCAGCCCATGGAATCCAATAAGACCAATGTTTTGGCTGCTCCCCAGCGAAGATAAGTCTCAAGGCAGCAGTTGAGTACCTCGGTTTGGCCATCCGTTTGCGGATGATAGACGGAGCTAAACCGCAACTTAGTGCTATGGAGGCGGAACAATTCTGTCCAAAAGTGGCTGAGGAAATTCAGGTCCCACTCACTGACGATTGAAGTTGGCAGCCCATGTAAACGAACTACTTTCTTGAAATTTTTTTCTGCTACTCGGGTTGCCGTGTAGGGGTGTTTTAGTAAGAGGAAATGAGCGTACTTGGAGAGGCGATCCACCACTATGAAAATAACATTAAAACCACCAGATTTAGGGAGTCCGGTAATAAAATCCCTAGAGAGATCCTCCCAAATGGCAGCCGAAGTGTTCAAAGGGTGGAGCAACTCGGCTGGGGATAGGGTGGAGTATTTGTTCCTTTGACAGACCAAACATTGTCGGACAACATTCTATACAACTGTCTTCATACCCGACTAGTAAAGTGTAGTAGCGAGGCGGCGGTAGGTGCGATAAAAGCCAGAATGGCCCCCTTCTGGTGAGGAATGGTATTCAGCTAAAAGTGTCGGTATCCAAGGAGAGGATGCTGAAAGAACAAGACGGTTTTTGTAGAATAAAATGCCCTGTCGAAGATGGTAGCCTGGATAGGAGGGACGGTTGTCCCGGAGGGACGGTTGTCCCGGAGGGCGTGGATTATGCTTTGGAGGTGGGGATCGACATCAACGTCTTTGACCAGGTCGCAATCGTCTACCCATTGAGGAACATGCTGAATAAAAGCCAAAGCAGCAGAATTTCTCTGACTCGGTTTATATTTAATTTCAAAGTGGTACCCCAAAATTTTAGAAAACCAGCATTGTTGATCAGCAGTTGTAATGCGTTGTTGGAGAAGAAATTTGAGGCTACGTTGGTCTGAATAAACCACAAAAGGGCGGCCCAAGAGGTAGGGGCGCCAATGTTGGATGACAAAGACAAGAGACGTCAATTCTTTCTCATAGGTGGATTTAGCCAATGTTTGAGGGGATAGAGCCTTGTTAAAATAGGTAATCGATTGTTGATGCTGCGTAAGGACATCGCCAATGCCGCAGCCAGATGCGTCACACTCCAACTCAAAAACAGAAGAAAATTTCGGAAGGAGAAGAGGGGCCTGGGTGACAAGCTGCTGTAAGTGGTTGAAAGCCTGTCGTGCTGCAAGAGGCCAGTGAAACCCATCTCTCTTGGTGAGGGCTGTGAGAGGTTGAGCAATAACTCCATAATTTGGGATAAAATGACGATAATAGCCGGTTAAACCAAGAAAACCACAGACTCCTCGGACAGTAGTCGGCTGAGGCCAGTCAAGTACAGCCTGGACTTTGGCCGGATCCATAGCGATGCCTTGGCTGGAGATAATATGACCCAAATACTCGATCTGCTGCTGGAAAAATTGGCATTTCTTGGAGTTGAGGAAGAATGTATTGTCGAGTAAAATTTGGAGGACAACAACAAGATGTTCTTGGTGGTGTGTCCAACTGTGTCTATAGACCAAAATGTCATAAAAAAAAATTAGCACAAACTTACATAGTAGGGGCTGAAATAAAGCATTCATAGTGGCCTGAAAAAATGAGGGAGGATTAGTAAGTCCAAACGACATTACTGAATACTCATAATGCCTGTTATGAGTCTGAAAAGCTGTTCTTGTCAATATCAGCCTCGTGCATACGAATCTGGTGATACCCCGACTTGAGGTCAAGTTTAGAGAAACAAGTGGCGCCGTCGCCACTGTCGACCAACAGTAAAACAGGAAGCCCCGTTAAAGATCCTTCAATTTTGAGAGAAGAGGTGACGTGTGGGGGACAATGGGAGGGGGATCCCCCGAAATTCAGATACTGAAATTCCAGCAGTTGGCACTCGGCGTCGGGTGCTCGGAAGAACCAGAAGGTTGAGATGAATGAAATCTCTAAAGGAAGAGAGAAAACCATTAAGAGTTGGGCTGATCATGTAGATGAAGAACTTGAGAAGCATCAAAGGTCTCAGAGAGAACCTCAACGACAGAATGTTCAGGAAGAACAAGATCAAGAAAGTCTGGATGATGAGCTAGATGAAGAGCCCAATCCAGCAAAGGAGATATGGAAATATTTGCAAAGGATTCCAAATATTTCAAGAAATAAGTCCACAGCCGTGTATAATCTGATCCAGAAAAGTAAAGATGATCGGATATTCAAAAGAGGTCTGAACCATGTTTTGGACATGCTTGAAGAATCTGAAGATCTTATGGAGGATTATAAAAAGATTGATCGAGATATGATCAGTATGATTATCACTGAAGAGATCAGGCTGAAAGTCCAAGTTTCAGGACTCCTTGACAAAGTTAGGAGAATCAAGGAAACAGGAATGGAAGAATATCCAGTTTTGAAGAGGTTTTGGAGAATGTCGGGAACAGGGATTCCAAAACTCCATATACCAGATACGGCATTAGAACCAGAAGAGTTCATTGAATGCCAGAGAGCTTTCAGCATGGGAGCAGTACAGTTTTTGGGATTTAAGAAAATAAATTCCACATTCAATTGGGTACCCAGGATGGTCAGAACAGTTCTGAACAATGCATATCCAAGTTTGTTATGGTGGGTTGCACATATTGAACCTATCAGATTAGCGGACAGAGTGGTTATGCTATGGAACTTGTACCCAGGGCACTGGACTAAAGGACCTGTCCAGAAAGCATTCGAAGACTCGCAGTTTAGCGATGAAGATTGGCTAGAGTTCAGCTTGAACAAAAGTCATTATGAACGTATCCAAATAGCCTGGAGCATTTATCTAATTGAATCAAAATCAACAAGCAAAGATTGTATATTCTTTGCAGGAGACAATGTGTTGGTCTCTATCAACTCCAGAGACATGCAGCATGCAGAGATGACACATCTGACAGACTTCGCGGTGGAGGCAGACACGATTCTTGAAGAACTCAAGACGTGGAAGGGACATAAAGAAGATATCTTTATTGTCAGAGATCAAATCCAACGCGCCATCAAAGAATTGATCAAAATGAAGGAGTCAGAGAGAGAAGTCTCAGTTGGGGAGATGATTGATGCTCTATACGACTTGGAAGGATTCTAGGCGCTGATCCAGACACGCGTCATACCCGGCATGGACGAGCGGATGACATCGAACATGTCATTTATATAGTTTGTATTTATTGTAAAAGTGTGCGGTGGAAGTTTCGCGGTAGTGCGGTCCACCTTTTGCTTTTTCTTATGCTTTTACCTTTGCTTTTGCGTGTCCTGTATCGAGTCAGCTTCTCGGGCAAGTTGAGCCCAGAGGCCTATATAAGGGACCTCCGACCCATTTGTTCGGAGAGGTGATTTGAAATAGAAATCAGAACGATTTCAGAAATTCTCTCTCTACCTTCTCTCTAAGCCTTTGTGTTCTTCGTGCGAAGCGATTCCCAAAACGATCCTGTGAAGCCGCCGACAGGTAGTCCCCTTATCCTCTTCGTGGATAATGTTTTGCTGCTGTTTTTGATTTTTGCAGCCTTTCTGGACTCCCAAATCGGGATCTCGTCGGAGACCTCGTCGGAGACTTCACCCACTAGTGGTATCAAAGGCTGCCACTAGTGGGTGAAGTCTCCGACGAGGTCTCCGACGAGATCCCGATTTGGGAGTCCAGAAAGGCTGCAAAAATCAAAAACAGCAGCAAAACATTATCCACGAAGAGGATAAGGGGACTACCTGTCGGCGGCTTCACATGATCGTTTTGGGAATCGCTTCGCACGAAGAACACAAAGGCTTAGAGAGAAGGTAGAGAGAGAATTTCTGAAATCGTTCTGATTTCTATTTCAAATCACCTCTCCGAACAAATGGGTCGGAGGTCCCTTATATAGGCCTCTGGGCTCAACTTGCCCGAGAAGCTGACTCGATACAGGACACGCAAAAGCAAAGGTAAAAGCATAAGAAAAAGCAAAAGGTGGACCGCACTACTGCGAAACTTCCACCGCACACTTTTACAATAAATACAAACTATATAAATGACATGTTCGATGTGATCCGCTCGTCCATGCCGGGTATGACGCGTGTCTGGATCAGCGCCTAGAATCCTTCCAAGTCGTATAGAGCATCAATCATCTCCCCAACTGAGACTTCTCTCTCTGACTCCTTCATTTTGATCAGTTCTTTGATGGCGCGTTGGATTTGATCTCTGACAATAAAGATATCTTCTTTATGTCCCTTCCACGTCTTGAGTTCTTCAAGAATCGTGTCTGCCTCCACCGCGAAGTCTGTCAGATGTGTCATCTCTGCATGCTGCATGTCTCTGGAGTTGATAGAGACCAACACATTGTCTCCTGCAAAGAATATACAATCTTTGCTTGTTGATTTTGATTCAATTAGATAAATGCTCCAGGCTATTTGGATACGTTCATAATGACTTTTGTTCAAGCTGAACTCTAGCCAATCTTCATCGCTAAACTGCGAGTCTTCGAATGCTTTCTGGACAGGTCCTTTAGTCCAGTGCCCTGGGTACAAGTTCCATAGCATAACCACTCTGTCCGCTAATCTGATAGGTTCAATATGTGCAACCCACCATAACAAACTTGGATATGCATTGTTCAGAACTGTTCTGACCATCCTGGGTACCCAATTGAATGTGGAATTTATTTTCTTAAATCCCAAAAACTGTACTGCTCCCATGCTGAAAGCTCTCTGGCATTCAATGAACTCTTCTGGTTCTAATGCCGTATCTGGTATATGGAGTTTTGGAATCCCTGTTCCTGACATTCTCCAAAACCTCTTCAAAACTGGATATTCTTCCATTCCTGTTTCCTTGATTCTCCTAACTTTGTCAAGGAGTCCTGAAACTTGGACTTTCAGCCTGATCTCTTCAGTGATAATCATACTGATCATATCTCGATCAATCTTTTTATAATCCTCCATAAGATCTTCAGATTCTTCAAGCATGTCCAAAACATGGTTCAGACCTCTTTTGAATATCCGATCATCTTTACTTTTCTGGATCAGATTATACACGGCTGTGGACTTATTTCTTGAAATATTTGGAATCCTTTGCAAATATTTCCATATCTCCTTTGCTGGATTGGGCTCTTCATCTAGCTCATCATCCAGACTTTCTTGATCTTGTTCTTCCTGAACATTCTGTCGTTGAGGTTCTCTCTGAGACCTTTGATGTTTCTCAAGTT
Organism: Viscum album; assembly: GCA_963277665.1. Classification (NCBI taxonomy): domain Eukaryota; kingdom Viridiplantae; phylum Streptophyta; class Magnoliopsida; order Santalales; family Viscaceae; genus Viscum; species Viscum album. Next base: position 1,515,870,119 of record OY728132.1, on the reverse strand, counting down.
CTTCATCTACATGATCAGCCCAACTCTTAATGGTTTTTTCTCTTCCTTTAGAGATTTCATTCGTCTCAACCTTCTGGTTCTTCCGAGCCTTTCTGTTTCTCGGATTATCTACACATTGAGTGCTGTAATGGCCTTTCTGACCACATACAAAGCATTCAATATGGCTTTTATCCTTAGACTTACTGTCTAGAGGTCTCTTCGATGCATTTCCTGGTTTTTCAGCTTTTCTAGCTGAGGAACCTGTGCTTTCTGATCTTTCAACCTTTCTGGATGAAGATCCCCTCTTCTGAAGGTTATTCTCTGCTAGAATCTCCTTCCTTTGTTCAAGTCGATCAACCCTTTCATTCATTGCTCTGATAACCGGGCACTCTGCCACAGAATGATTATCTATGCAAACAGGGCATCTTCTTGATTTGCTACTTTCTGCCATTGCACCTGCAAGAGTCAAAATAGCGAGTTAGTGCATCTGGAATGATATTGTCTTTTCCTTTAATATTTTCTATATTAAAGTTATAATATTGCAATTCATTCCTCCACCGTACAAGTCGTGCCTGTGTAAACCTTTTCAATTTAATTCTCATAAAATTCTTTATATAAGAACTATCTGTTCTTATAGTAAAAGGTTTTCCCAAGAAAAGCTCGTTAGCCCTAATTCCTTTAAGGACAGCCATCAATTCTCTTTCGTGGACAGGATAATTCTTCTCTGCCTTGTTAAAACATCCACTCCAGTATCTGCTGATACTATCATTATGGTTTTTACTTATCTTTAAGATACATCCTCATGCTGAGTCTGATGCATCTGTTTCTAAGATAAGCTGATCTTCACTCCCATCTGGATACTCCAATTCTGGGAGGTTCTGTGCTTTCTGCTTCAGAATTCTGATTACTTCAGAATCCTTTTCTGTCCAATCCCAAGGTACCTTACTGGATACCTTTTTCTGTATTGGAACTGAGATTTTTGCTAAATCTCTGATGTATGCTCTGGCATAACTTAGTATACCGAGAAACACCTGTATTTGCTTACGATCTGTAAGCTCATCAGGGAATGTTTGTAGCTTTTCTGCAATATGCGGTTGAAGCTTTTCTCTACTTCCTTGGATCTGCAATCCCAAGAATTCTATCTTTGGTTGCATCCAAATGATCTTTCTTTCTGAAAGTATCATCCCTTCTTCTCTAAACACTTCAGCCACCTGCTGCAAATGTTTTATATGTTCTTCTGTATTTTTACTAAATACGAGCACATCATCTATATAGACTGCCACAAACTGTGATAATCTATTGAATGCCTTATCCATTCTTCTCTGGAATATTCCTGGTGCATTCTTGAGTCCAAATGGCATCACTAGCCATTCAAACAAGCCAACTGGCGTTGTAAATGCTGTCAATGGTATAGCTTCTTCTTTGATCTTTATCTGCCAATATCCTGACTTGAGATCAAACTTAGAATATACCATCGGCCTTTCATTCCTAATCCTGCTTCTCAAAGCTTCTTGGTTAGGAAGATTGTAGCCATCATCCTTTGTAGCACAGTTGAGATCACGATAATCTATAACCATTCTGGCCTTACCACGCTGTTTTTCTGCATGATTCATTACCATGAATGCCGCACTCCTGTGAGGACTTTCACTGTGCTTGATTAGTCCAAGATTGATTAATTCCGGAATCTGTTTCTCAAATTCCTTAACCATCTCATCTGGATAGGCAATTCCCTTACTTCTGATCACTGTACCAGGATCCTTCAGGGTGATGGTAGCTTCTGGCATTGCCTTCTGCCATAGTTTCAGAGGATTTTCTGACCAATTTTCTGATAAGTATTCTTTTATCTTGGCCAATGCCTCTTCTTCATTAATCCTCAGGACTTTTAATCCAACTAGTTCTTTCCACTGCTCAATCTTTCTGTGGTATTCTCTATCTTCATCTAGATAGACTTCCACTTTAACAGTAGATACTTTCTTATCTGGGACCATTCTGGTTTTTCCAGATACGGTTGGAATCAAATAGTTGTCAAGGATAATTCCTTCTGAAAATATCGTTACTGGTTGATACCTTCTAAGGAACCTATTTCCAATCAAGAAGTCATCTGGTAATTGAGGAATAAAGCAAAGCATCTGCTCTATATATATCCTACCATTGAGTTCAATCTGAACATCCTTGGCTACTTCTTGAATCAGAACTGTTGCATTATTACCAACTGTAACTTGCAACTCTGAAGATTCCCAGGTTACTCCTGAAAATCGAATTCTTGTACAAGAGAATGTACATCCTGTATCAACTAGGGCAATACATGTTGTTTCATTAATACTTAATTTTACTAATGTAGCCCATTCCTCTATCTTTGCACTGAGTAATGAAGATCCCATATATCCTACATGAGTTTCTTCATCCTCATAGATAGGTAGTCGAACAGTCCTCTGTCCAACTATCCTTCTGGAAATTGATGTTCTAGGTGCTTCTACTGAAGTACCTTCATCTTTTCCAATTGAGATCCTTGGATCTTCCAGATGGTTCTCCAGTATTTCTGATTTGAAGTCTTCTATCTTCAAATCTGATCTGTCTGATCTTGATCCTTCCGATCTAAGATCATCTTCATCATCTCTGACCTCAGAGATAACAAGTCTATTTCCAACTTGTCTAATAACATCTGGAATAAGTAGCTTCTGCCTTCTTTCTTCCTCTGGATTTGGTGAAACCCATTCTCTTGGCCAAGTTAGCCTCTTGGGGTTTATCACCTGTGGTGTCATTGCTCTAATTGATGTTCCTTCATCCTGAAAAAGATGTGTAAATCTTTCCACACCCTTCCTTAGAGCTGGCCTTCCAGTATTATAGAACTTCACATAGAGACGAGTAATTACTCTGACACATCTCCTGTCGGGTGGACATCCCAATGTCTTCTGCCAGTTCCTCGTGTTGATCTTTACTTCTAGAGTTCTACTAATACTTCTGTCCATAAGAACAACATGTAAGTCTGGTATTACCTTTACCCATGCTGCTCCTGCATGCAGATTTGCTCGTGCTCCTCCTAATAATGCATTGGAGAAATTGGCTAAACTGCCATCTACAACCGCAATTAGGACAGGTAGATCTTGTCCTTTTCTGACAAGAGGATCTACTCCTATCTGGATTATTCCAAAATGCACATACTTTGCATTTTTCTGGATTGCCTTGTTAACCCTTTCTGGTTTTAGCAAAGGCATTGAAAATAATCCTCTATCTGTTTTATAGACTTCAGCTGTCTCTTCATCTTCAAAGATCTTGGTCATTTCTCGATATGGTACCCAAGACTTCTGGTATACCTCAGACCAATCAACTCTGGGCATCTTCCATTCTTGACAATCTCTTCCTTATGAAGGGATTTCAGTTTCTGAAGAATGAACTAGATCTCCTTCCATCTCCTCTAGTTTTACTAGTTCTGGAGAGTCTTCTGATGCACTAGCTCCTGTTCGAATCATGGCTATTCGAAGCTGGCTCAAAATAGGGTTACTTACTTCTTCTTCATCTGAGGTAGAGTCTTCCTCTTCTGAGTACTCTGAATATAAAGAATATAAACTCTCATCATCTGAGTCTATATCATCTCCCCAGATTGGCTCAAACAATATTTCTGATGAATCTTCCATCATTATTGTTTTGAGACTACCCCTTCTTTTATCTGCATCTGGGCAACTGTCAGCTCTGTGACCTTTCTTGCCGCAAAACCAACAACAATCACATCTGGATAGAGATTTTCCTTGAGGGCATTTGGGATACTTCCCATATTTGGCCTTAAAGTTTTCTCTCATATCCTTCTGGATTCTATTTGGTCTAAGAAATCTCTTAGATTTTTCTGGCTTCCTGCCTGAAAATCTACTTGATGATTTTCTTTTTCCAAATCTTTTCCAGACCTTTTTGAATGGTTTCTTTCTTTCACACTGGCCATCCTGGCACTGTGTTTTAAATGTTCTTTGTGGAGTTTTACCAAGCTCCTGCCTGGTTGGACCGCACCCATATCTTCCTGCAACACCTTCTACCTTTGGGCAACAAGAAGAACTCATATATGGCATATTTCTTACATCTTGTAAGACATGCCTCTGCATACAATAGAGTCTTATCACCTGCCTTATTGTTTCTGCTCGAACTCCTAGAGTGTCTTGCAAATCTTCACTCTGAGAAAGACGAGTCTTCAACGCTTGTTGAACAATTTCAGGCCAACTGCCTGGAAGCTTCTGGATAAAGACATCTAGAGCATATGCTTGATCTCCTAGTCCAAGAAGATAATACCAATGCTGAAACTCGCAAAGATATTCTTCAAAGTAACACATGTCACAAATTTGGATTTTGGTTAAAGCTGTTCTAGCTTTTTCTACCAATGCTCCATCCCGATCTACCAGTGAATTTCCTGCAAATTCTTGTTTAAGGAAATCAGCAACTACTGGTATAACCTCAATTGGGAATGTAACATATTCCTGGATAGCTGTTCTCACTTCTGAGTGTCTCAGCAGCATATCCCAAAATTTCCCTGCATTACCTCTTAAGGTAGCTCCTGCGAAATTAAGTCCACTATCTATGGTCCATGACTGTAAACCAACTGATAGCATATAATATCTAAGGTCTAGAGCCCATTCATCTATGGCGGCTCCTGGATCCTTTTCACAGTCTAGCTTTAGGATCGTCCCATGTTGAGGAACACCTTCTGGATGTGCTTTCTTTGGCCTATATTCTTCCTGAATATGGCTGGGATATGAGGGATTGGCTTCCCTATTGATCTTCTGAAACAAATCCTTGAACGATCCTTTCTGTCCTTCCCAAGGAATTGGTTTCTGGGAGATTGTTTGCCATACTGGCTTGGCTTCCCAAGGTTTTACACCGAGTCTTTCGGTGGGAGATAACTTACTCTCTTTCTTTTTCCTCTTCTCTTCGAGTTTGGCTTGTTGGTCTTCAACTTTTTTGAGTTTTTCATTTAGGTTTTTGGAGACACGCTCTATATCCCCAAGTTCCCATTTTTCCCGAGTAATAATATCATGGATCTGTCTCTGGTATTCCTGGATACTTTGAGGAATACTCGAAACTTCTTCCTGATATTCTTGAGCTTCTCCTGCTAAAGGCCATGCGTAATCTTCTGCAGTATATCGTCCTGATAAACTTGCTCTCTCTGTATCTCGGTGTGGGTTTGTTTCACTATGTTATACATAATCTCTTGATATTTAATATCACTCTTGTATCACCTTCTCCAAATTCTCTTCTAATATTTTTTTTGGGTGATTAAATTTTAGCTATCATCCGATCCAATTCAGGATTTCTTCTTAAACAATACCTTTTAAAAAATGTTTTATAACCCATTTTATTTCCCTTTGACAAGAAATATATGATGCATTAATGATATCATAAGGAATATATATGTATGTTTAATCATTATGTGATAGGTGGACCTAGTAATATATAGCCCTCTAATGGATTATGTGTTGCTTATATCTCATGAAATGATATGTTATTGGATAAAGGAGGTTATCTTTGTCAACCATATTATTTATTGGACATGAGAGGTTATCGATGACTACTATGAAATGGGACATGTGATGTTATCTTATTCCACTATGATTTGGTAATCCCATGTCATCATGGAGTGTTGTCGAGTTCTACCACTAACACAACCACTGTCACGATCTCAAACTACCGTAGACATCATCGTGCTTGAGCATGATAGGGTTAAGCCTAATTAGCTTAGGGGGACACATGAGTCAAAAGAGGGTGAGTGATGGATGAGACATCCTTGTTAGAGCCTCTAAGTAGATAATTACAAATCCTGCTGCCAAAAAACTCACATCATGAGAGAGAGAGTCATTACCGATGTTTATGGGAGATGCCTTTAGGAATGAACAGGTAAAGACTAACCTCAAGACATATAAAACCATAATGGATATGCAGCTTGCCTCATGGAGTGAGAATTTAAATCTTGGAAAAAACATTAATTATGGTCATCTCAACCAGATGTGGACACTATACGCTTTTGCCTTATCCTTCTGGAACTAACGTTCCCAAAAGAAGTCAGAGCCCATTGTCTAAACAAAAAAATGGAAAGACAATCGATGATTAGGAATGATGGAATGAAGGATGAGAAGGCACATAGGAGATTGGTGGTTCGGGTCGCCACCTCCTGAGCAAGAAGGGCTATAACCATCTTCCTCCATGGGTGAATCGCCCCCGACGGAGGATTGTTTATAAATGTTATAATAATTTCATTAATATTAAATTACAAACTATTTTCAATTGAGTCACAAAAATTACCTACATTGATCGTCCTGAAACAGAAAAACAATTTTTATTCAATTTTTTATTCACAACACCATCCTACTGCTGTAGAGTCCAATGTATCATAATTTTTGATGCACACAAAATCCAATCTTTGTTTTAGTATTGTTTTTAATTAATCTACGTGATATGTTATTTATTATGTTCATTAATATTTTTTAAATAGTTATTTCTACTGTAATTTTTATTATTGAATATCATGTAGTATAAAATCATATAGGAAATGGGTGTTAATCTTATATAATTAGTCTAATTTATATGTTACTCTAACATGGAGGGTTTTTCATGTAAATACCATTATGACTTTTTTTACTCTTACATAAGAAATTAATGTTATGATTTATTATGACCTATACAAATATTATATATAAAATATCTTTTTTATTCAGATTGTATTCATAAGTGAGATACAATTTACTATATATTCTGAAGTGATAGTTTTTCTTCAATTTTAGAAAACTTGTTCAAAAAATTACATTTTGGAGTGTAATTTTACATAATGAATGATTTCTTTTGACATAATCTTGGAAATTAATTAATACATGATAATAAGAAAAGTGAATTTAATGTTACTCAAGTCATCTATTATGGCATTTGTATTATGTGAAGGAATAAGATGAGATTATTCTTACATTGTTTGAAGCTGGTGATATTTTCAGGGATATTTCAATTGATTTATTATGAGAGTAGTTTTTATTAACTTGATTTTTTTCAGTTAACAATGTTATGTATTGGTCAAGGAGGTTCACTGTTATTATTAATGCTCTTAATATTGGAGACAATATCATCTCTAATAGGTAAACTGTTTACTATATTTTATGAGAAATATTTTGATATTATACTCGCTCAAATTAATTTAAATTAATTTCCAAAACAGGTTTCCATTATTTTGAATAATATATTAACAAGAACTAATATTTAAAAATATAAGCTGATATTGAGTTATACTACTATTTTAGAAAATTCACTACATTTCTAATTCATGTTTAATAAATGATAAAAAGAAAGAAAATGATGTAGATAAAAAATCATCATTATTGTCCCCAGTGTGTTCTTAAATATCATTTTGTAGCATTTGATATTATTAATAATATGAACAGACGATATTTTTTTCAATGATGATCACATATTCTCAATTGTGGTTCCACACTATTGTATGTTGTTACTTTCAATAAACAAGTATCTTTTTATCTTTTGTGAGGGCACAACTTTTACTATCTGTAGTGTTGTGAGGAAAAATACAGTTATACTATATTTATTTAAATGAAAAGCTAATATTTTTTTTTCAATGACTATCTATTACATAATATCATAGAACATTGAATATACCCTATAAATGAATCCTAATAAAACCACAAAACTAATATGTGGTATTAGTGGAGTGGAGCAAGGGATTAATTCGGAGACCTTGAATCATTAATTTTTTTTACTGTTCTATGTTCTTTTAAATTCATTATTTTCCACTAGATAACTTATTTTATGATAGGGAAGATTAAAGTGATTAATTTAAGAGGGAGGTTAATGTTTCCATTGGCGAATTTTATGAACACAATTATGAGTTCTCCAAATTTGTTGAAAGAAATTTATGTAGTATAATTATGGATTTTAGTAAGCATGAATGATTGTCTCATAAAAATTTGGGTTTAAAGGTTTATATGAAATTAATAAATCTAAACAAAATTCATGTTGGTGAAAAGAGTTATGTAGTATAGACTAGGAATCAATATTTTACACTTGTTATGGATATATGAATGTAATAAAGTATGGTATAATTTTTGATGAATTCAATCGAGTTTTTAAAAATACTCTTGTAGATGTGTGAGACTATTATTTATGTAGGTTTCAATAATGTGGGATTGTTGATATAAAACACTTCCAAATTAATGTTTGATACATTTTGAATGTTTAATGGTGAATGCATTACTATTAGGAATGTATTGCCTACTATAATTATCAATAATTCTACAAAATTCAGGGGTGAAACTTGAATATGAGCATGAATTTAATATCTTGTTGTATATCATTTACCGAGTATAAACCTATTAATGATTTAAAAAAAAATATTTGTGTATCTATAAAGATAAATGCGATTCAATACATTCTCAGGATGATGATAATAATTAATTAATATGGAGGTTGCTTCTCATAATGTTATTTCTTGGATTTCTTGGAAGGATAAAGGGAAAGACGATGATATATTTTCTAACACATCCAGTGAAGGAAAATTTGGTTATTCTAACTATGGTGAAGAACATTCAATGATAGTATGTAAAATCAATTAATTCTACAAGAGAATAATGTGATTTAGAGGATCATTCAATAAATTCATGATGAAAGTTGGTAAATCTAATGAATTTAGATGTTATCAATATAAAAATCAATGAAACATCAATCCAGCGTTCCCCCTACATAATGGGAATACGAAAGATAAATGGGAATATAATAAAAGATCATATTTTAAAAATAATAATAGAAAAATGAAAAGTAATGCAAGATATTTAGAGCGATTATTTAAACTCTAGTAATGTTTCTAGTTGAAGCTAAGAAATAAAATCAATATGCTAACATATGTTTTACAGATCAAAATATAGAGGTAAATTCATTTTTGCATGAAATTACCTATTACTCATTGAATACATTATTGTGTATTTTTCTATTCTTAAATACAAGTATGCATCATTAAAAGAGAATATAAATCCATATATAAGTATTATGATTCTTTTACTCTTGAGAAAATAGTTGTAGGGATTAAATCTAAAAAGTTTAATTTTGAATATTCTAATACTAAGTAAGATAATAGAAATAATGATTTTTTTTGAAATTTTGACTAAAATCTTGCAATTATTTAGTTTGGGAAGAGATAATAATTAAAATTATTTGTAGTAAAAAATACATAAGAAATAAACATGGTATTAGTTTTAATGGCCAAAATCCAAAAGCAGTATAAAAATATCATTATTGATGCATCTATTGAACAAAACATGTATAATGTTACTTTCTATTATTGTGGTACTGCTAAATATTTTCCCAATGGTTATAGATTATGATATCCTCGATTAATTGGTGTCAGGCGTGACTAATTATCTACAAGTTTATCTACTATTAAGAATGAAATGCTTGTTCAATGAAAGTAGATGTGGAATCCAAAATCAACAATTAATGACACAGCTAGTCCCAATAGTATATGGGTTCCAAAACATGTACATGTTGGATGTATTCATGGAAGGATCCATTAAAACAATAATGCAATGTCATATATAGGCATTGATTGCTCAATACATATTAATGTTATGTGGCTATACTATTAATTTTTGTAAGAATATTTTTCTTTTTTCACTAAAAGATTCACAGTTTATTTTAGTTTTATGTTTTGTGTATCACATACTATCCAACATAATATTCATTAACATATAAATTCATATCAAAATATTAGGGTTCTACATTCTCCTACTCCTAAAAAAATTACGTCCTCACAATTCTATCTTAAGCTCGGTAATCAAGCGTTTAACATTTCAAAATATTATTATTGAAAACACATATCATAAAACAGTTTAATAAAACTTAATTTTGAAAAGTGGAAAAGGGAAATATGAATATAATCCAAAATAACATCTAACTAGGTATCCAAATATGAGAAATTAGTTTCAAGTGAAAAAATGACATGGAGGAGAGAAATTAATATCTAAATAATGATGAAGAGTGATAGAGAACATTTGTAACAAATGACTCATACCACTTGGTCTGTGTTGGGGATCCCACATGACCTCATGTGCGCCTCCCTCTATAAAAGAGTATCGAAAAGTGAGGATGGAATGCAAAATGACATGGGGAGACTATGCCCTCAACACAAAATGAACATTAGAGTATATAGACAGTGATAAAAATAATCAATAAAATAATAACAATGAAACAACCATCATATTAGTAGATTATACAAATATAACTCATGAAGTAGTAGTATGGCATGCCATATACAAAACCCACAACCGACAAAAAGGATCTAATGTATGGTAAGACAAAAAAATAACAGGTGTTGTTGTAGATATATGGACCATAGAGACCTTCCCCTTCACTTGATAAATGAGCATAAAATCTATAAGTTCATCGAAATATCTGAGTATGATGTCAGTACAAGACTTAATAGAATACCACCAACGACCCTTAACAAAGGTGCATAACATATACAAGTACATTACATTAACGTAAATAGGGTACATATATCAAAACAATATATCACCAAGTACAATCATATCTCAGGTCCTCAAAGACCTTCTCTATATTTCTCATCACCGTGATGGAAAGAATAATGATCAACTGCCTGACACGTTCTCCTCGATTGGATATTCCAAAAACATGATTGATATATCCATCTTAAGGGATATCATAAAGCATGTTGACCAGACATCTAAAAAATCCCCTAGAGGGAATAGTTTATGATGCTCAACATGTACGCTCAATTGCAAGATATAAGAATGACACCATATGATGCTAGGTATAAATAAAAGATCAAACATCACATAAAATAAACCGACATTATAACTAGAACGGTCCACATGAAAGAAACATATACACATTTTTTCCAGGGCTATACAAACAAACCACATGTGGTCGTACATAAAACAAAGCTATCTAGGGCTATAAACGCTTCCCAAAAATCATACCAATGACCCTTATAAAACATGCGCTAAAGTCAGGGGTTTCCAACCTCAGGTGCAACAATGATATGATGATCAATGAAGGGATCACTGTATATGTTTAAATGCACCACTCACTCCCATTTTGACATGCTTAGAACACTTGATTGAGGTATAAGAGGAACCACACCCATAAAGGATAGATTACGATCAACTCAGCAAGGAAGATTTGATGCTGATAACGATCTTGGTCTGATCATTGCTTAGAAGCCAAATCTTTGAATCTGGATGCCGATTCTATCAATGATAATAAAAACCCTCATTAAATCATTCTAATACCCATTGATCTCACCAAGACGTCAATGAGAATAAGAGAGAATTGACCATGATCAAAGAAGAACTTGCATGATTGGATTCACAGGATCAAACATATGTTTGGGCGTCGAAGAGTGGAGTTGTAAGGGGAGAAGAGATCCCTAAATTGACTAGAGAGAACCTAGGTCATGGGGTAGTAGGAGATTGGAGAAAGAGAAAAAGTCAGTGCTCAAGTTATTAAATTTTCTAAAACTGGCTACATTCACGTTGTGAATTTAGATTTACATCATGAACTTTTTGATTGGCCGATATGCCAACAAACGTGTCCCCTCAACTTAAAATCCCAAAGCCAATTCACGCCATGAATTTACCTTTCATGCTGTGAATATATTTCACATCTTGAATCCAGTTTCATGGATTCCTTCAATGTCACGACCCATCCCAATGTGGCCCATGCTCGCCTCCAATAGGCCAGAGGTTGACGACCATCATTGAGTAGGCATATCACACACATGGGAGGCCTTAGCCTAATGTATTTGTACACATACACACATCTCCATGCCTATACAATGCTGAAATGTAAAACACCTGATAACCATGAATGCATACATCTAATATCCCACCATCAGAGTACGACATCAAATACTAGAAAGCAAAAGTGCCAAATACAATCCCCCCATAAAGAAACTAAAACAAGTCCATCTTGTAAAGTGAGTGAGGACTACTGTCAATGTACCTGTAGGAACACACCTCAGTCTGTCCGGCTCACTAAGCTTTGCCTGATCCTAGTCCCTCCAGGACTCCGTTAAAAGTCCGATCTTCTACCTAAAACATGACACGTACGGGAAAAACCCATGCAAGGGTGAGTATAACAATACCAACAGGACACCCCAAAATCACCAACCACAAAACATTAAGAATAATAATCTGCTTATCATAGGTATATGTCAATGATATATAACAAGAACATCTAGATATACTCATAGAAGATACACAGTCTCAAGTAAGATCTCAACCATATTGCCTTCTTAGGAATTCCACTTGAAGGTTCCACATAGAGCTCGTCTGAGAGAACACACTCCACGAGCAAGATAACACTGATGACGCACATCAAAGAATCCATGCTCATTAGGTTTCACCATAAGAAGTACACATTGGAAGTCTTAAGAGAACGATACATGAATGGGGATCACACCCAAGGGTATGAGGTATACCAACAACCCAATCCAGATTAACTTGTTAAGTAGGGGATCGATGCCTGCGTAGTATTGGTCACGGCGAAACCAAGAACCACACATTGGGATACAATGACGATGATAGAGGATCTCACTCCAGACCTCATGGAGGGATTCCCACAACTATATCCAAGATTGAAGTTCCTCTGAGGGGATCACCATCCTTTGTATAGGACGCGACTCCATACTAATCCCTTATGGATTATATTAAGGGAACTTACCCTAATGAAACATGTCCAAGATGAAAAGGACAAGGGCTCCAAGCCATCTTGGATAGAGTGCACAACGAGTACTAGAAATACACAACATGTCCCTTCGACATGGGGTCCTACCCGTGTGTCACAACCTGTGTCCGTGTTCGAGCACATGGCATGTCCGTGCCTGTGTACTCCTGACCGTGTCCGTGATTGTGTCCGATTGACCATGTCTGTGCTCGAGTACAAGGCGAGTATGAGACCGTGCACTCTTGGTCGTGTTCGTGTACCTCCATAAGTACACGCCAAGCCACCTGGTAATGGCCACACACATGTGACAACTGTCACATGCTGTGTGATATTTTTCTTCTCGCGGAAACCCTACTGCCGCACTAGGGGGTCCCACACGACGTGTAATTTCGGATTACATGCTATGTAATCTGGAATTTCACAAAACTTGTGGGTTCTTCCTCCGCGTCATCTTCCGATCCTCCGGCCTCCGTTACCACCATGAATCTCGCTAGTGATCAAGGAATCGGTCCGGTCGAGCCTCGACGTCACTACTCACCGGAATCTGACCACCAAATCGCATGAAAAAACTCTTTTATCGAATCTCCCAATCTCTGTACACCTAATTCCACCCAAAGAACTACGATTCAGTTCTAATCTGTTATCGTAGCTCAATCCCATCACCAATCCAAACCCGAATATGTGGTATCAATCTGTTTCACCTAAGAAACAGGTGCACAACAATTGATTTTCAGATATTTTTCGAATCGTGGGCCAAAGGGATTTCCCGTGATGAATGAAGAACCCTGGGGGGGGGGGATGAACAATACAAAAACACGAGGAATAAACCTCAGCCAATGTTCGCGTTGGTTTTAATTCATTGCCGTTATAACAAATGAACAAAGAGATGATAATATAATCACAAAGAAATCCCAAATCCCGAATAATATCTATCCCATACCCGCAATACGCACGATCCACAGAGTAGTTCGTTAGTTGATTGATTCCCATTCATCGTAGGAACAAACGAATGAGGATAAATCCAAATAAAACAACATCCTACCTTAATGTGGATTGATTGCTGATGAAGAATGAATCCACATCATTGTCGTTGATGAGATCCTTTAATTTCGAAGGCACAACGATCCTCGATCTCGATCCGATCTGATATCGTCCACCAAGAACGTTCACCTCCAACGGTCCTCTAGGTCTCTAGATTTAAACGACTAACCCTAAGATCTTCTCATAATTGTGTATTTATAAAGGAAGAACAAGTCACTGCATCAATCATAATAAAATAAACAATTTTATTTATTTATTTTATTAATTTGCCCACGACTGCACTCAACCTGAACGTCCGATGCGCTCCATGGTTATGTCGTGCCTAGGGTAGAACCCACACTTTGAACTCAACGACAACATCAAATTTCTGATTTGAGCCTTCATTTATGAGGTATTCCAATTTTATAGGAAAACAACGCACATGTGATAAATAATATATTTCAAAAATTAATTCCGGGCTCACTGGGTCTTGGAATCTCATGGTGTCTCAATGCTTAACTCTGAAACAATCCATATAATATTCTAAAGTAATATATGGAAAAATCAGAGTTGTTACTTTCTCACCACCTTGGGCCTTTACATCTCGGAAAGCCAAAACGAAAGGCTACACAAAGAGATGTGGGTACTAAGCACAAATCTGAGTCTCCCACTCACAGGTACTCTCTTGAAGATTCCTGTGTTTCCACTGGACATGAACTAAAGGAATCGCTCATCCATGGAGGATCCTCTCCGACCGATCCTCAATCTCTACCAGGTACTCAACAAAGGTAGCTCCATCCTTGATTTCTAGCTCACCCGAGTTGATAACATGCGATAGGTCGTGCATGTACCTCCCCAGCTGTGACACTTGGAAAATGTCATGTACCCAGTCTAACTATGATGGTAAAGCTATGTGGTATGCCGCCTCACCAAATCTACACAATATCTAGAATGAGCCAATGAATCTTGGATATGATTTTCTACCCCGACCAAATCTACGCAACCCACATCGAGGTGAGATCCTTAGGAACATATGGTCTCCCTCCTCGAACTCCAAAGGCCTACGTCATCGGTCCGCATATGACATTTGACGACTGTGCAGTCCTCATCCACCCCTGGATGATCTGCACCTTCTCTATCGTTGGTCACACCAACTCTGGGCCCATAAGTGCTGACTTTCCTATGTTGGTCCAACATAGTGGTAACCTGCAGGGTTGTCCGTATAAGTCCTCGAATGGTGCCATAGTGATGGCGTAATGGTAACTATTTTTGTACACAAACTCCACCAATGATAGGTGATCCTCCCAATTACGGACAAAGTCTAACATGCAAGCCCACAACATGTCTTCCAAGACTTGAATGGTCCGCTTAGTCTGGCCGCCATTTTGGTGGTGAAACACTATGCTCAAACATAACTAAGTCTCAAAGGCCTCCTGCAACCCTTTTCAAAACCAAGATATGAAGCGAGTATCACAATCAGAGTCGATCATCAAGGGAATTCCATGGAGTCCGTCTTTCTCTTGCACGCAGAGGCATCCCAAGCTCTCTACTGAACTCTTCTCTCGAATAGCTAGGAAGTGGGTCGATTTGGTGAATCAGTCTATGATCACTTAGATGGAATTGTGTCCCTTGGATGTACATGATAACCCCACTGCGAAATCCATGGATATCTCATCCCAATTCCATGCTAGCACCTCAAGGGATTGAGCTAAACCCGCTGGAACCTGGTGCTCAGCCTTCACTTTCTAACAAGGCATCGAGAGACAAACTTTGCAAGTCCCTTTTTCACCCCTATTCACCAAAACTGACTTCAGAGGTCATCATACATATTTTCCATACCTTGATGTACTGCCAATGGAGAAGTATGAAACTCCCTCAAAACCTCCCCTGCAATGTCACTGGTACCATCATGCATTCTTTGAAATGAATGAAATACTCCCCACCTTTATAAAATCCATTAGGAGCATGTCCAATGGATATCTAAGTACGTAGGGTCTCACAGTCGGTATCCCCAAGATGCGCCTCCCCGACTTGCTGTAAAAGTAAAGGGGTAACAACCATTGACTAGAAGTAAGCTGCTCCATCCCCATCCACAAATGATAACTGTAATGAGACCAACTACTTTGACGCCTCACTCAGTAGCTGTGAATAAGATATCCTACCGAGAGAATCTGCTACCATGTTCCCCTTTCCAAGAGTATAGACTATCTTGAAGTCATAATCCTGGAGGAACTCTAGCCATCACCTCTATCTCAAGTTAATTTCCTTCTGAGAGAAGATATACTTGAGACTCTTGTGGTTAGAATAGATGATAAATCGCTCGCCCATTAGGTGTTGGCAGCACATATTTAGTGCGAAGACTACTACTGCTAACTGAAGATCGTGGGTCGTGTAGTTCTTCTCATGTGGTCACAACTGACTTGAACAAAAGACAATTTCCGCCCACCTATGCATCAAAACACAACCGAGCTCAGTCCCTAATGCATTGTAGAACACTACATAGTCGACACCCTCTTCTGACAATCTCAAGATGGGAAAACCCATCAATCTCTGCCCTCAACTCTTGGAAAGCCTGATGGAACCTCTTTGTCCACATGAAAGGATTCCCCTTTGGGTCAAAAATGTCAAAGGATTTGATATCCTAGATAAATCAGGAATGAATCTCCGATAGTGGCCTTCCAACCCAAGGAAGCTCCACACCTCCATCATACTCTTGGGTGCTTCCCAAGCTAACATTGTCTCGACCTTCGCTGGGTCTAATGCTTCACGATCTGATGAGATAACATGTCCCAGAAAGTGGACCACCTGAATCCATTACTGGTACTTCGAGAGCTTCTTGTAAAGCAGGTGATCTCAGTGTATATCCAGAACCATCCTCAAGTGTCTCTCATGCTCCTCCTCAGACGCCGAGAACACTCGGATATCGTCAATGCAGACTGAAGTTTCAAATGATCGAATAACAACTGAGAAGGGGAGTTGAATCAGTTGTTAACATTTTATAAGTTTTCAAACTTATAGAAACTTAACCCCTGCAACCTGTTGGAATTCATTATCTTATCATATTTTAGTTAAAACTCATGCATGCAAAAGTAGGAAAGAAAGAAAAGAACACGAGATTTATAAGGTTCATCCTTAGTGTGAGAACCTACATCCTTTCCATACAACTTGTGCCAAATCCTGTTAGACACCTTCTATCTCCCGATATGAATGATTATACTGACTCCTGCCAGTTTACAAAGTTTGATTACAAACAATTTGAGCCACAAAAGAATACAGACATCAAAAAATTTTGTTCCACAAAACTCTATTTGAAACCTCAGTCCGATGATACTGGGTCTGATTGTATCAGTCTGATGAACTCAGTCTGATAGACTTAGTATGATGAACTTATTCAAAATCCGCACTTCTCAAACTCTGCTCAATTGCTTAGTTTGATCTTCCTCAGTCCGGTAAACAAAACTTTTAGTAGTCTGGACTTCTTACATGATCTCTGTTAAGAAAGAAACTCTAACTCAAACTCCGCAACACTCCACCTTTTTTGTGCACGTAAATAGTTGCACAACACGAATGTATTGTGGTCTCTATTAATAAGTGTCCCAAATTAGCAAAGGTGAGAAACTGAAAAACTTTTCTCGCTCACCCAAATTCATAACACCCGAAATTTACTTACATTTGAACTTAATGTTTGACTGCTTCAAACCTTCTAAACTATTATGGTGTCTTCTTGAAACTTCTTGAATTCTCTAGAACCTCTTCTTGAATTCTCAACAAAAAATCAAAAGCTAAAGTCCGGAAAACTTAGTTTGTTAGAACTTTTCAATCTGATTTAACTTTCTAACAGAAACTCAGTCCGATTCGACTTTCCTCCTCAGTCTCAGTCCTATTTGACTTTCTAATAGAAACTCAGTCCGATTTGACTTTCCTCCTCAAACTCAGTCCGATTTGACTTTCATCCTTATAGTCAGTCTGATTTGAATTTCCTCATCAGAGTCATTCCAATTTGACTTTCATCCTTAGACTTAGTTCGATTTAATTTCTTACTGAAACCCAGTTTGATTTTCTGCATCCGATGATGAATCCACTCAGCGACTCTGAAATTCTTCAAACCTCATCAGCTATAACTCATTCAGACTTCTGAAAACTTCTATGTCTGGTACTTCTAGATCCGATGAACCGTTTCCATGTTTCTGGAAACGATACAATCTTTACAAAAACCTTCAACATCCTTCATGGATTCAAAAGCTTTTTTCATGAGTGTTTTTCATGATTTATGAGCACTTCAAGACCGAAAAAGCATCGTCCGACTTAAGGTTAGAAAGTTTAAGAACTTTCTAACTCCCGGCATCACTGTCTTTATTCAACCTCTTCAGCAAAATTATGACTTCCTCACTCAACAACTTCTGACTTTCTAGAAACCACAATGTTTGATGAATTTTGAACTTCATACCAATGAATCTAAGACTGATGACGCATTCGATCAACAACTTCATCTTTCTAAAAACTTCTGCGTCCAGTTCTGTTCAGTTTGATACACTGCGTCTGAAAAACAATTTTCTAAAAAACAAAACTTTTCTCCCCTTTTCTGTTCGAGTTCGAACATTCAGCAACTTTCACCTATTTTCAAAAACATTCGTTTATAAAAGATTAGTTGTCAAAAAATACAAAACATTGTTAAAATAAAACATCACAAATTTTCTTCAATCCCCCCTTTGGATTTGTAGACAACACTCGTTAATAACTTTTTCAACTTTGAAAATTTTCACAACTCAACTTTTGTAAACAACTTAAGTTTGTTGAATTTTACCAAAACACAACCTTTCTCAAACGTGAGTGTTCTGACACCACACTACTGGATAAAGTAATATTTTTGAAGGAATTCCATCCCTAGGTGACAGGAAAATTTTGCGGCCATATTAAGATAAACTCCCACTCAGTTTTATCTTTTCCTCTCACTTTTCTTTTTGTCTCCCTTATTTTATGATAACTACAACCTCAAATTCATTTATGTAAGAAAATCACTTCTCTTTCCATTAAAGGATAAAGTTTTACATATTCTCCCCCTTTGTCAACATAATTCAAAGCACGATGAGGTACTTCCTTATGTGATTTAGGATGTCATTGGAGGAGGCTGAACATGAAGTTGCAACCTCAAATCAACAAACCTTTCTTCTGATATTGTTTTTTTGAATATATTAACAATTTGATACTTTGTTGAAATATATTCCAGGAAAACATCTCTAGTAGCAACTGTCTAATTTATAAAGTGAAACTTTATATCAATGTGTTTTGATCTTGAATGTTGAACATGATTTTTAGAAAGATCAATTGCACTCTGATTATCACAAAGTATTTTCAATGGTTTAGAAACTTTTACTTTAAAATCTTCCAATTAAACCTTCATCTATAGCATCTGAGTACAAGCCTGAGTAGATGCACCATATTCTAATTCCGATGTGCTCATATTTACTGAACTTTATTTCTTACCATGCCAACCCACACAACGTTCACTCAAGAAAAATGTTCCTCCAGAAGTTGACTTTCTATCATTACAATCTCCAACTCAATCGATATCAGTATCACCATGAATGTTCATATTATAAATTTTGTATAAAAGCCCATGTGAAGTTGTTTCTTTAACATATCTCAAAATTCCTTTTGATGCCAACATATGAGACTCTTTCAGTTCACTCTGATATCTGGAACGCAAAACCACAACATAAACAATATCATGTATTGAGGCTGTGAGATAAAGAAAACTTCTTATCACCTTTTGAAATTATTTCCGATTCATATTTTTTAGATTCATATTTACTCAACTTTATGCTAACTAAAATAGGAGTAAAAACTTCTTTGAATTTTGTCATCCCAAACTTTAATAATTCCCTGAAATACTTTTTTTGAGATAAAAAAATGTACTTTTCTTTTTGATGAACTTGTAATCCAAGGAATAAAGTTAATTTTTCCAACATTGACATTTCAAGATTCTTCTTCATTTCCCAAGAAAATTCCTTACAAACTTTTTCTTTATCCCAGGAAAAAATTATCTCATCCACATACACAATAAAAACTAGTGTGCTGGAGTTAACATCTTTCACATACAAGTTACCGTCAACCTTTCCTTTTGAAAAAATCAACATTCTCAAACAACTATCAAGTTTTGAATATTAAACACGGGGCTTGTTTCAACCCATACAAAGATTTATTCAATCTATAAACCTTATTTTCCTCATTATCAAGTAGAAAACCACAAGGTTGTTCAATGTAAAATTTTTCCTCAATCTTCCCATTTAAGAAAGACGACTTTATAGCCATTGGATAAACTTTGTAATTTCTATGTGCAGCCACTGATAGAAACATTATAATAGTTTCTAATATTGCAACAGGGGTAAAAGTTTCTTCAAAACCCACACCTTCCACTTGTGCATAGACTTTATAAACAAGTCTTGCTTTATTTCTTGAAACTTCTCCATGTTTATTTAATTTGTTTCTGTAAACCCACTTTGTTCCAATGACATTTTTATTTGATGGGTGTGGAACAAGTTCTCATGTTTCATGTTTCTCAATATGATCCAACTCTTCATTCATAACATCTACCCATTCTTTGTGTTAACTAGCTTCTGAAACTGATTTCAGTTTAACTTTTGAGATTAGAGAAGTCTGATTTTCTAATATCAACTTTCTTTTGGTCTGAACTGGAGCCTTCTGATTCCCAATAATATTTTCGGTCTCAACATGTTTTTATAAGGTATGAAATTTCAAAGTTTCTCTTCCAGTTTAACTTTCCTCATCACACGATTCTTTCGAATCTTGGTAAGTCTGTTTTGTATCATTCTCACTTTCATTGGAAACCTTCAGCTTATCCTCCTCATCATTCTCAGCAACTTTTGTTAAAGAATTTTGATTTTCAATTACATTCACATCATATGAATACACCAAATTTTGTAAACGTTTGTTCCAACATTTGTAACTTCTTCCGTTGGGTGAATATCACATGAAAATTCCTTCTTCAATTTTCTCATCAAACTTTCTAAGATCCGGGTTTTTGATTTTTAACAAGAAGGGACTTCCAAAAATCTCGAAGTATTTCAATGAATATTTTTTGTTATACCACATTTCATAAGAAGTCATGTTGGATTTCGGCTTCAACAAACATCTTTTATGAACATGTACAACAACACTAACAACTTCTCTCTAGTAGAACTTTGAAAGTTTGTATTCCGCTAACATGATTTTTCCCATTTCCATCAAACTTCTATTTTTCCTTTCTGCTACTCCATTTTACTATGGAGTATAGGGAGCACTAGATTGATGTTTGATTCCATGATTTCTCAGATAAGTTTTAAATGTATTACATGTGAATTCTGTACCATTATACGTTCTCAACTTTATTTAAACCCCGATTTCTCTCTCAACTTCGCTTCTGAAAACTCTAAACATTTCTACAACCTCTAACTTGTGTTTTATAAACATGATGTTGGTCATCTGAGTGAAATCATCAATAAAAATGATAAAGTATAAATCTCCTTTTATTGATTGATGTCTTATCGGCCCACATAAATTGGAATGAATAAGTTTAAGAGGTTTGGTAGACTGAATCTCAACTTTCTTATGACTCTTATTAGTCATTTTCCATTTCTAAAAAGTTACACAAACATCTTCTATTCTTTTCAATTTTGACAAATTTCATACAACATCAACTTTAGAAAGTTTGTTCATACTTTTCTGAACAGCCAAGTCTTTGGTGCCACAACTTATTCTCATCTTCAGCACTTACATAACATGAGTTGTTAAGTTCTCCAATCTAAAAAAAAGTTCCAATGGTTCTTTCACCCATGGTTATAACTTTTACATCTTCTATACTTCTGATAAAATAATATTTTTCTGAAAAAAACTTTTCCATCATCACAAAGTTGACTTACACTAAATAAGTTATGTTTTAACCCATCAAGAAATAGAACTTCCTTAGATTTTAGTTTTTGAGGTTCTATCTCTACAGTTCCTATGCCTCTAATTTTCAAGGAACTATCATTTCCAAAAGTAATGGATCTTCCATCATGATTTTCAATATGTTTCAAGATTTTTATATCATCTGTCATGTGTGAAGAACAACCACTATCAAGTATCCATGATTTATTCCTTTTACTTGCTTCCAATGCTGTCTCAACAACAAAAGATCTTTCCTAAACTTTCTTCTTTCCAACTTCCTTTTCTTTTCAACCATAAGAAACTTGTTCCGGAAGGGGTGTCATACATCTTTCGGCATGATGACCAGCCTGATCACATCTTCCAAAAACTTCTTCCAGGCATTCAGATTGATTTTTTGGAAAGTTTTTAACATCTTGAGATTTTTATTTTCTAACTTCCCATGGGTTAGTAAAGTTACTCATTCTTCTTCCATTATTTCTTTCTCTTTGTTCAAATCTTATTCTGAGAAGTGATAAGTTATACAAAAAATTATGAGCCTTGTGCCCATAGATTCCACAACACCAACAAAATCCATCAAATCTTGATTTTCTATTGAAGTAAGATTTTTCTCTGTAGAAACTTTGTTGAGGTTGATGACTTCTTCTTGCTTCAACATACTCTGGGTGTGGACCAACCTTCCTACTGAGAGATTTTTCAACTTTTGTAGATGTGATAGGTTTCTCACATCCATTCTCAATCCAAAATTTCCCATCACTTTTTTTATCACTTGAAATTTTAGAAAGATTAGATGAAACATTATTTTTAGAGGGTGAAAATTTCACCCGATTCTTGATTTGAGCTGTCTTAACAACTTTAGAAGTCTCAACTTTCACTTACAAGGCTTTGTTGAAGTTTTCATTCATCTTTCTCAAGGTGATTTTAAAATCAAAAGTTTTGATTGAAACTTGTTAACTTCTTCTTCCTTGGTTGTCATCTTCTTTATGAGATCTTCCACCATCTTTCCCTGTTCAACAATTCTATGTTTGTAACTTAAGATCTCATGGATGTATTCTTTTTCTTGTTTGAAAACATATTTTTCACCTTTAGAAACTTTTGCACTGTCTTTCTTTATCATTCTGATTTATTTCTTGAGAGATTTTTTTTGCTCAAGACATGCAACACGTTCTGTTCCGAGCTGATACTCTGTAAGATTCTTCACCTTCTTATCCTTCACTATTTGAAGAGTCTTTTGTTTTCTCAACTTTTGCAATGAAAGTTCTACCCTTTTCTGAATTTTCATCTTTTGAATAATTGTTTTTAGTTGAGTCCAATTCAACTTTCTTACTCAACATACTTATCTTGTTCCCATGTAATTTTTTCTTATATTTGTTGGATGACCTTTCTTCTTTAGAACTTTTGTTCCACTTCTTCCAATGAGGTTTTTTATCAGAATCATTTTTATATTCTCCAACTTTCTTCTTAGGACAATTCATAACAAAATATCCAATTCCACCACACCCAAAACACTTGAGAGGAAGTTTTCCTCCATACTTTCCTCTTCCTCTTCTATAATTCTTGAAAATAAGAGACATGATTCTATCATTCAACTCATCATCCTCTTTATTTTTAGAGTCACAAGGATCTACATCTTCAATATCTTGAATTTTCATCTTTCTCATAGCTTCAAAAGCTATTTCATCCTTAATCTTCTTTTTGAACATTTGAGTTTTTTTCATTTCATAAGAAACAAGAAATTTATGCAGTTCATCAAGAGATAAATCATCTTTATATTCTAAGGTGGAAATTTTTGAATCAAACCTGTCCAGAAAGTTCCTCACAAGTTTCTTCACTATTGTAGAGTCTTCCAGAACTTCTCCAAATCCCTTGATATTGCAAACAATTTCATTTACCCTGGTGAAATATTCATCAATAGTTTATTCATCTTTCATCCTTATGTCTTCAAATTTACTACATCATATTTGTAGCTTTGCTTCATTCACTTTAGTTTTCCCTTCGAAAATACTTTGCAGCTTGTCCCACATACTCTTTGAAGTTTTGAGACACATCACCTTCATATAAATTTTTTTATGATAGATACATGAGAATAGCATTCCCAGCCTTTTCATCAACTTCAACATTTCTCTTATCAACAAAAGTCATCGGGACATCTTTCTCAATAGGTGGAAACCCAATTGTAGCAGCATCGACAACTTCCGGACCAAGAGATAGGAGATAAGGAATCATCCTATTTTTTATCCATAGTAATTTTTTCCGTCAAATGTAAGAATTCCTTGACTATTGACAAAATTGATATTATCTATGATAAGGATTCAATAAGGGAACCTTCCTCTAATACCAATTGAAGTTCCAAAGGATCGAATAACAACTGGGGGGTGAATATGTTGTTAACCTTTTTATAAGTTTTCAAACTTTTAGAAACTAAACTCGTGCAACCTGTTAATGTTTTTTACCTTATCATCTTCTTATAAAACTCATGCATGGAAAAGTAGAAATGCAAGAAAAGCACACGAGATTTACATGGTTCGACCTCAGTGTGAGAATCTGCATCCTTTCCATAGCCACTCCCATGGGTCTATGAGAAATCACTATAATGAAGAAGTGAATACAACTTGTGCTAACTCCCATTAGACACCTTTTATCTTCTGATTGGAATGATTATATTGAATCTCGCCAGTTCACAAAGTTTTCTTAAAAATAATTTGAGCCACAAAAGAATATGGACATGAAAAACATCCACTCCACAAAACTTTGTATGTAACCTCAGACTGATGATACTAGGTCCGATTGTCTCATTTTGATGAAGCCAGTATGATAGTATTAGTATGATGAACCTATTCACAATTTTCATTTCTGAAACTCTGCTTAATTTCTTACTTTGATCTTCCTCAGTCCGGTAAAAAAACTTTCAGTAGTCTAATCTTCTCATAAGATCTCTGTCTGAAAAGAAACTGTAACTCAAACTTTGTAGCGCTCCACCCTTTTCACACATGTAAACAGCTGCACAATATGAATGTACAATGCTCTCTATTTATAGGCATCCCAAATTAGTAAAGGCGGGAAACTGAAAAACTTTTCCCGCTCACTCAAATTCATAACACCTGAAATTTACTCACCTTTGAACTTCATGTTTGACCGCTTCAAACCTTCTCAACTCTTCTAGAATCTTCTCGAAACATCTTGAATTATCTAGAACCTCTTCTCAAATTCTTAACAAATGATCAGAAAGTAAAGTTTGAAAAACTCAATTTTTTAGAACTTTTCAATCCGACATGACTTTCTAATAGAAACTCAGTCCAATTTAACTTTCCTCCTTAGATTCAGTCCCATTCAAATCTCCTCCTCAAAGTCAGTCCTATTTAGCTTTACTCCCCAAACTCATTCTGATTTGGCTTTCATCATTAGAGTCAGTTTGATTTGAATTTTCTCCTTAGAGTCAGTTCGATTTGACTCTCCTCAGACTCAGTTCGATTGACTTTCTAACTGAAACTCGGTATGATTTTATGCATCTGATGACGACTCCACTCAGCAACTCTGAAATTCTTAAAACCTCATTAGTTATAACTCATTTAGGATTCTAACAACTTCTGTGTCTGGTACTTATGGATCTGATGAACTGTATCCAGGTTTCTAGAACCGATACAATCTTTACAAAGACATTTAACATCCTTCATTACTTCAAAAGTTTATATCATGAGAGTTTCTCATGATTTATGAGAACTTCAAGAACAGAATAGCATAGTCTGATGTAAGGTTAGAAATTTTAAGAATATTCTAAATCATGATATCGTTGTCTTTATTCAACCTCTTCAGCAACATTATGACTTTCTCACTCAGCAACTTCTAACTTTCTAACAACCACGGTGTTTGATGAATTTTGAACTTCATACCAATGAATCTGAGACCGATGATGTGTCCGATCAACAACTTCATCTTTCTGACAACTTCGGTGTTTGGTGCTAATCATTCTGATACACTGTGTCCAAAAAGAAACTTTCTCAAAAACAAAACTTCCCCCCCTTTGTGTTTGGGTTTGAACATTCAACAACTTTCACTTGTTTTTCAAAAATATTCTTTTATAAAATATTAGTTGTCAACAAATACCAAACATTGTTAAAACAAAACATCACAGATGTTCTTCAATCTCCCCTTTTGGATTTATTGACAACACTCATTAAAAACTTTTTCAACTCATAAAATTTTCACAACTCAACTTTTGAAAACAACTCAAGTTTTTTAACTTTTACCAAAACATAGCCTTTCTCAAAAGAGAGTGTCCTGAAACCACACTACTGGATAAAGTAATATTTTTGAAGGAATTTCATCCATCGGTGAAAAATAAAATTTACACCCATAATAAGATTACTGTAAAGACCCAGAAATTCTATGTAATTTTTTTTAAATTATATGGGAATATTACGAGTCTGTGAAAATTGATGGTGCATGATTCTGAGGCCCGGAGTGCCCGAAATGAATTAATGAACTTTTTTTCGGGTACATTCAGTAAACGTGCGAGTGAGTTTTTTGTAACTTTTGAACCGGAGCTCAGAATTGAAATCCGAGGACACCGTTGAGCTCGCAACACTGATATTCGCTTAAGGAGACCTTCACATTGACCGCAGTAGGTCGAGGGTGAAAGTTAGTTTTTGTGCTTTTCGTGGGAAAAAATAAAATAAATTAACTTTATTTTATTTTTGAGATTCAATCCTCCCAAATTGAATTTGGTGGTGGGGACCACCCGCGCCTTGAACTTCCTCTTTAATGAGGGAGGTGATTCTTGGGTTCTTTTCCCATTAATTGTGACAACATCGAATTAATTAATGTGCCAACATTAATCGTATTAATTAACTTAACTTTATTAATTTGGATTTTCACCTCTTGGTTGGGGGATTTGTTGGAAAATGGTGAGAGTTGGGAGAACTTTGGAGAAATATTTCCTCCAAATGAAGAACGCCCTCTCCAACGAAGATCATACTTTGGAATCAAGAACAAGGACGACGCACAAGGCCGATTTCAGAAGCGTGTCGTGGAAGCGACAATCATTGACACCCTCATTGCCTTCACCGACTTCATCTCGCGACACCTCCAACGAGAAATCGAGGTAGAGAATGTTGTTTTGAATGCCCATTACCCTGTTCTTGTCAATCTTCTTGATTTAAGAGCAATTAAGCCGCTTGCTACCGTTCTAACGCGGAAGGTGCGGGCCAAACAAACATGGCCCGACCTCTCCGAAACCTTCGTAAAATTTTGGTGGTCTTGAATCGATGGCGACGTCCCAAGATGAGTGAGGGAATCTTCAGAATGAAGAACGGGCTACCAGGGCGCGCTCGGTGACCCGATGAATGTAGCCGACAACCCGTGCCAGTGACTGGCACCAGTGGGGCTCGAGAGCAGCGACCGACACTCCGGCCGGCCGCAACGACGTCAGCGGCGTGACCGCGCCACCGGAGAAGGGTTTCGGCCCGTCGACCGCAGCAGAGTAGGGGCGGCGGCCGGTGCACGACCGACCGCGCGAAGGGGGCGGCGGCACACGACCGTGTCGCTGTGCGTGAAGGAGCCACGACACGAGGCCGCGAAGGTGAAGGGAGGGCGGCCGGCTCGCCGCCGACTGCCGATGGTGGTGCTGTGCGCGACTTCACCGCGTGGGTGGGTTGGCCGTCTAACCAGCTAGGGAGCTGAGTGGGACCCCGGGTCCCGCGTGCGAGCTGCCAGCACCACGTGGTGCCGGCCGGTCGGCTACCGAACCCGAACAGTTGGGCCATTCGAGGAACCCAAGGGGCGCCTCCCCCTTGGGTGGCGACTAGGGCGGACCCCACTGTGGGGCCACCCAGCCGCGGGCCAGCACGGGCCGCACCGCGGGCCGCCCTTCGCGGGCCGCTCCGGCTGGCCGGGCCTGACTCAGCGGGCCAGGCCGGGTCCGGTCGGTCCGACTGGGTCAGACCGGACCCGAACCAGCTTCGACCCCTTTTCACCTTTTCGACTATAACTTGAGCTACGAGCGTCCGTTTGACGAACCATCTACAACGTCAGAAACCTTGGATCGAGACGGTCCTTTTGGTAGACCCCACTTGAGTTTTAGATAAAGTTGGGGTATGGTCGGGTTGGATCGAACACAAATCCAACCGGGCCCTTGGGACTAAAAGGCCAATAACTTATAGACCGGGCGTCTGATTGATGCACCTTATGTTGTGTTGAGACCCCTATTACGTGGCGGTCCTTTGGAATACTTCTTCACGAGACTTCGTGGAAGTTGGAGTATCGACCTGTGGCTTGAGGAGTGGACCCTCCCGGAATCAAGCGAGTTTTGTGCGGGAACCCTGTAGCTGGATGTAACATGAGAAAGGGATCCTATGTGGGTCTGTGCTTTGGGATCCTACGTGGGTCTGTGTTCCAGTATCCCACTTGGATACGCTCTAGGAATCCACGTGGGACTACTCTAGGATCCTAAATGGGGTTTGCTGTACTAGGATCCTACGTGGGTCTGATGGTTTGGGATCCTACGTGGGTCTGCCTCCTAACAGAGTAAGATGATTTAGTAGTTACATCTAATCATCTTTACTTAAGTACCTAAGTTATACCTGATGTGAGCTGAGTCTTTACCCGTGTGGTAATCATCTGTGTGGTGTACCTTTGTGATAGTTACCTTCATGGTGATACCTTTGTGGTATTCTTATGTGTGGCGTTACTTTTGTGGTATTTACCTTTGTGGTGTTACCTTTGTGGTATTCTTTTCTTCATGGGACAATTGAGCTTTGGGCTTTTGAGTTGGGCCTTGTGATTCATCATGATTGAGATGAGTTTACTTGACAACTTAGGTATATGTATGGGCATATAACTAAGTAGGGTTGTCAGTTGTTTTCATGCTTTGTGGTTTATCATTTGTGGATTTTGTGAGACCTTCGAGGGTCTCAGGGTCCTTACTGAGTATCGTTATAATCACCCCTGCACGGGCTATGCCCGCACCTTGTTGTGTTTGGTGCAAATGACAGACAGTGCTGACTGAGGACGTGAGTACCAGGACTGGAGGTAGCTCAGAGGTGGATATTAGACGAGACGAACCGCAGAGATGACCATTCGAGAGCTATACCTAACCTTCAGGTAGGATCCTTGGCGGGTGTTCACAAGAGCTGTTTTAGTTTACTTGTACTTCCCAGTTTTCTTGTACTTCTCCGTTTTCTTGTACTTTCCAATTGGACTTGTATTCTGGCCCCTTTTTGTTACTATACACACTTTTTTTACTATACAGTTTAATTGTGTTCATATCTTTCTATGTGCTTGGATGTGTGTGTTTACAGGTTATAAAGGCAATGCCTTCCCGGTTTTAGGGAATACACCTTCCGGTGCTAGTCTCCAGCCCCTGGCCAATGGAAGGCGGGATTGGGGTAGTCACGACACGGGCCCCGGGGGTCGGGTCATGACAAATTGGTATCAGAGGAGTCAGTTCTACCGTAGCACATTGGACTCTGATCTTTTAACGACAATAATGTTAAGTGTGATGAGTGTGGTTATCAGTTTAGGGAATCTAGTGTTGGTGCGGTGGTCGATGTATCCATACACTAGGACCCTAACTTCTGATTTCTGACTCACTGCACGAAAACACTGATTGTATGTGTGTTTTGAAAATTTTTCTTTTTGATTCTTGAGTCAGCTCACCAGGTATAACTTATTGACTGTGGCGCACCTATTTCTTTTCAGGATGCCTCCACGTAGACAACCAGCTAGGGTTCCAGGAAGAGTATGTGATGACAGCCCACCGAGCGACGAGACCTCGGTGTAGGACCCTTTATCAGTAGAGGCACCAGCAGAGGTACCAACGGTACCATTACCCGTTGGGCCACCGATACCACCAGTGCCAGCAGCGGAGAGTGCATGCCGCTTGAGCGCGTTGCATGAGTTCTAGTGCCAGATGCCACCCAGGTTCAGGGGTGAGACAGACCCATAGGCGGCTAAGTATTGGCAGGAGGCTGTGGTGAGAGTCTTCCGACTGGTAGGGACAACAACTGATCTCATGGTGATCCTTGCCGCCAGTCTTCTACAGGCAGCAGCAGGCAGATGGTGGAGCTTGATGCTCCAGGTTCACGATGAGGTGACACTTATCTGGGCAGAATTTGAGAGCCTGTTTCGGGCAGAGTTTGTCCCAGCGACCCTTCGCACAGTGCGCATACATGAGCTTCTTCATCCATAGTAGGGCAGCATGACTGTGGCTCAGTACTCAGCGAGGTTCACCGACCTCTCATGCTACTCCACTAATATGGTGTGAGATTCATTCTTCAGGGCCCAGACCTTCGAGTAGGGACTTAGGCGGGAGATCAGGGCTTCGATGATTTCTCTCAGCATCCTGATGCAGGCAGGGGTGTTAGAGTAAGCCCTCTTAGTGGAGAGTTTTCTTTCTGAGTAGTTACCAGCAGCGAGACCCACCACCGGGCATCACATAGCGGAGTCTTCTACAACTGGTAGCAGACAGATGTCACAGAGGTCCAAGAGGACCAGACCTACAGGTGGACGACCGTGGGATTTAGGGTCGGTTGTACGGGGCACCCGAGACAGAGCCAGTCATGCGAGGATCATGCAATGTTACGCATGCGGCGGGCAGGGTCACATGGCTCGTGACTGCCCGACCCGCCGTACGGATGATAAGAAGACTGTCGAAGGACTGCCTAGACAGAGATATAGGTTCAACCGAGGAGGTCTGCAGGGAGTAGGCGGACGTGGCAGGGGAGCTGGTCATGCAGCTGGCGGTGGGCAATGATTCAAGGTGTTACCGCCACCACCACCAGGTGGTCCACCCCGACTACAGGGAACAGGTGGACAAGGGTGATCTCAGCTCCAGGAAACTGAGACCTATGACCACGACGCTCCAGAGATGATATGAGGTACGATCTGTGTATACTCCACCTTAGCTGTCCTACTTATAGACACAAGTTCCAGTCATTCTTTTATTACCACTACCCTCGTTTGGAGCTCAAAGATTCCGGTGGAGCCGTTAGCTTGATTCTTACGGCTAGATACTCCCACGGGAGAGGATTCGACGATTACACATTGGTGCCAGCAGTGCGAGCTTACTCTAGGAGGCGAGAGATTCGGCTAAGATATTCTAGTAGTGGCGTCGAGGCTTTACGACGTCATCTTAGGTATGGATTGGTTATCTACAATCCATGCCCAGATTGACTGCATTAGGCGAAAAGTGTGGTGTATCCGCAAGAATGAGACCAGGTTTACCTTCACCGACGAGAAGGGAGCCTTTGCAGCACATGATGGACTTACCCGGAGGAGTGTGCAGCCGATCACTCATCAGTTGGATAGCCTTACCCTCAGAGCAGTTGATGTGGAGAGTCCGAGCTATCCTGTAATGGTGGACCAGTATGCAGATGTCTTCCCTGATGATGTTTCGGGTCTACCTCCTCACAGGGAGGTGAACTTTTACATTGACTTGTACCCCGAGACAGTACCAATATCTACAACAGCGTATCGGATGGCTCCTGCGGAGCTTCATGAGCTGCGAGTACAGTTGGAGGACTTATAGGGGAAGGGGTTCATCCGGACCAGTGTTTCTCCTTGGGCAGCCTCGATTTTGTTCACCAAGAAGGCAGATGGGAGCTTGAGACTTTGTGTTGACTATCGGCGCCTGAACCAAGTGACCGTGAAGAACAAGTACCCACTTCCAAGGATTGACGACCTCTTTGATCAGCTGAAGGGAGAAAGGTGGTTCTCGAAGATAGACCTCAGGTCAGGCTATCACCAGCTCAGAGTACGAGATGAGGATGTGCAGAAGATGGCTTTCAGATGTCGGTATGGCCACTATGAGTTCTTGGTTATTTCATTCGGCGTGACCAACGCTCCAGCAGTGTTCATGGGACTCATGAACATGATCTTTTAGCCATATCTTGATCACTTTGTAGTAGTCTTCATTGATGAAATTCTGATCTATTCGGCTATTGAGGAGGAGAATGCTTATCATTTGCAGGTAGTTCTGGACACACTCTGAGAGCCCCAACTTTATGGTAAGATCTCGAAGTGCCAGTTCTGGATCCGAGAGGTTCACTTTCTGGGACATGTCATCTCAGAGGCTAGAGTTGCTGTGGATCCATCAAAGATTGAGGCGGTACTTTCTTGGGAGCCACCAGGAGTGTGAAAGAGGTATGAAGTTTCCTAGGATTGGCCGGATACTACCAGATATTTCTGCCAGATTTCTCTAGAGTTGCATCACCTTTATCAGCGTTGATGAAGAAGGGGCAACCCTTCGTGTGGTCGGAGAGATGCCAGTGGAGTTTTCAGGAGCTGAGTCAGAGGATGACTAGTGCCCCCATCTTGAGGCTTCCAGAGGAGGGCATTGGGTACGTAGTCTATTGCGACACATCAGGGACCGGGCTCGGATGTGTCTTGATGTAGGAGCAAGCAATTATCGCATATGGTTCTCGACAGCTGAGAAAACATGAGCAGAACTATGCTACCCATGAACTTGAGTTAGCAGCAGTGGTCTTCGCTTTGAAGATGTGGCGACACTACCTGATGGGCGATCATTTTACGGTATACTCTGATCAAAAGAGTCTCAGGTATATCTTCTCTCAGAAGGACTTGAACCGGAGACAACGACGATGGCTTGAGTTCCTCCATGACTATGAATTCGAGATAGTCTATACTCCTAGGAAGGGGAACGTTATAGCGGATGCACTCAGCCGGAGATCTGGTATATAGCTGCTAGGTGAGGCGACGGAGCAACTAAACGCTTTGCAGATATCCTTTGTGGATCAAGATGGAGCAAATTTTCTTCAACCTCTTACAGTCACTCCCCCACTCCTTCAGCGAGTCAGGAAGCCGCAACATGGGGACACTGACTGCGAGGATCGACATGCTCAGATATCCATAGGACATGAACCTGATGGATTTTTTGAAGGTGGGGAGCACATCATCCTTTTCAAAGAACGTACCATGGTACCAGTGTCACTTTGGGAGGAGGTGTCGAGAGAGTTCCATACGCCCCCTCTAGTGGTGCATCCAGGAGTGACGAAGATGTACTAGGACCTCCAACGATAGCACTGGTGGCTGAGAATGAAGAAAGCAATAGAAGAGTTTGTCTCTCAGTGCCTCACTTGTCAGCAAGTGAAGGAAAAGCATCAGGTACGAGCAGGCTTAGTTCAGCATTTAGAGGTCCCAGAGTGGAAGTGGGATGAGATATCCATGGACTTCGTGACATGACTTCCACGTACATCCAGGGGTCATGATTCTATCTGGGTGATCGTTGACCAACTCACCAAGTCGGCACACTTCCTACCGATCATAGATAATGGTTCAGTAGAGAGCTTGAGATGCCTCTATGTGCGGGAGATTGTGCGGCTACATGGAGTACCCTCAACGATTGTATCTGATCGTGATGCATGTTTCATTTCCCGGCTTTGGAAGGGGTTGTAGGAGGCTTTCAGGACGCATCTTCGTTTGAGCACTACATTCCATCCTCAGACGGATGGCTTGACTGAGCGGACCATTCAGACCCTCGAGGACATGCTGCGTGCTTGTGTCCTCAACTTCGGTCGCAGTTGGGAGGATCACTTTCCCTTGGTGGAGTTTTCATATAACAACAACTATCAATCCATGATTGGGATGACACCTTTTGAAGCTGTGTACGACCGACCTTGCAGATCGCCTTTATGCTGGACTGACCTAGGGGAGTCAGCACTCATGGGACCAGATATGGTACGGGCTACCAAGGAGAAGGTGCAGATCATGCAGGAGTGGATGAAGACTGCACAGAACAGGCATAAGTCTTATGCCGATAGGAGACGAAGACCTCTGGAGTTTGAGGATGGTGACCATGTCTTTCTACGGGTCTCACCCCGACGAGGTTTTCATAGATTTGGCCGGGTCAACAAGTTATCTTCGAGGTTCATAGGACCCTTTCAGGTCCTCAGCAGAGTTGGCGAGGTGGCTTACCACTTAGCTCTTCCACCTCAGCTGCACCGAGCGCACGACGTTTTCCACGTATCCCAAATGAGGAGATATGTGCACGACCCTTCACACATCATTGATTGGGGAGAGATGGACATCGACGATGGGGAGAAATTTTCAGAGGTTCTAGTGGAGATTGAGGATCGACAGGAGAGATTCCTTTGTGGGCGATCGATACCTTTGGTACGTGTGTGTTGACTACACGAGAACCTCCAGGAGAGCACATGGGAGCGGGAGGCTCAGATTCGTGCTCAGTACCCCACTTGTTTTTCTAGTTTTTGTGATGTGGATTTCGGGGACGCAAAGCTCTGAGGTGGAGAGAATGTAAAGACCCGAAAATTCCATGTAAATATAATTTTTAAATTATATTGGAATATTACGATTCTGCAAAAATTGACGGCGCGTGATTCCGAGGCCCGGAGTGCCCAGAATGAATTACTGAACTTTTTTTCGGGTACGTTCAGTAAACGTGCGAGTGGGTTTTTTGTAACTTTTGAACCGAAGCTCGGAATTGAAATTCGAGGAAACCGTTGAGCTTGCAGCGCCAGTATTCGCTTAAGGAGACCTTCACCTCTACTGCAGTAGGTCAAGGGTGAAAGTTAGTTTTTGTGATTTTCATGGGAAAAAATAAAATAAAATAACATTTTTTTTGAAATTCAATCCTCCCAAATTGAATTTGGTTGTGGGGACCACCTGAGTCTTGAACTCCCTCTTTAATGAGGGAGGTGACTCTTGGGTTCTTTTCCCATTAATTGTGCTAACATCAAATTAATTAATGTTTCAACATTAAACATATTAATTAACTTAACTTTATTAATTTGGATTTTCACCTCTTGGTTGGGGGATTCGTTGGCAAAAGGTGAGAGTTGGGAGAACTTTGGAGAAATATTTCCTCCAAACGAAGAATGCCCTCTCTAAAGAAGATCATACTTCAGAATCAAGAACAAGGACGACGCACGAACCCGATTTCGGAAGCATGTTGCGGAATCGACAATCGTTGGCACCCTCATCGCCTTCACCGACTTCATCTCGCGACACCTCCAATGAGAAATCGAGGTAGGGAATGTTGTTTTGAATGCCCCTTACCCTGTTCTTGTCAATATTCTTTATTTAAGAGCAATTAAGCCGCTTGCCACCGTTTTAATGCGGAAGGTGCGGGCCAAAAGAACATGGACCGACCTCTCCACAACCTTTGTGAATTTTTGGTGGTCTTGAATCAATGGAGACGTCCCGAGATGAGTGTAGGAATCTTAGGAATGAATAACGGGCCACCGGGGCGTGCCCGGTGACCTGAGGAACGTCGCTGGCAACCCGTGCCGGCGACTGGCACCGCAGCGGCGACCGACACTCTGGCTGGCCGCAACGATGTCGGCGGCGTGACCGCACCACCAGAGAAGGGTCGCGGCCCATCAGCCGTGGCAGAGCAGGGGGTGGGGGCCGACGAATGGCCGTCCACGCGAAGGGGGCGGCGGTGCGCGACCGCGCCTCCGGGCTTGAAGGAGCCGCGGCACGAGGCTGCGACGACGAAGGGAGGGCGGCCGGCTCGCTGCCGGCCACCGGTGGTGGCACCGCGTGCTACCGAGCCGCGCGGGTGGGCTGGCCGTCTAGCCAGTCTGGGAGCCGAGTGGGACCTTGTGTCCCGCGTGCGAGCTGCCGACACCACGTAGCGCCGACCGGTCGGCTACCCAACCCGAACGGCTGGGCCGTTCGAGGAACCCAAGGGGCGCCTCCCCCTTTGGTGGTAGCTAGGGAGAACCCCACCACGAAGCCACCAAGCCGCGGGCCAGCGCGGGCCGGGCCGCGCCAGCAGACTGGGCCGAACTCGGGTCGGCCCAGGCCGGGGCGAACCGAACCCGGACCAGCTTCGGCCCCTTTTCACATTTTTGGCCATAACTTGAGCTATGAGAGTTCGTTTGACGAGCCATCTATGGCGCCATAAAGCTTGGATCGAGATAGTCCTTTTGGTACAACCCACGTGAGTTTTAGATAAAGTTAGTGTATGTCCAGGTTGGATCGAACACGAATCCAACCGGGCCCTCGGGACTAAAAGGCTAATAACTTACAGACTAGACATCCGATTGACGCACCGTCTGTTGCGTTAAGACCCCTATTATGTGGCAGTCCTTTGGAATACTTCTTTGTGAGACTTTATGGTAGTTGGAGTATCGACCTGTGGCTTGAAGAGCGGACCCTCCCGGAATCAAGCGAGCTTAGGGCGGGAACCCTGTAGCTGGCAGTAACATGAGAAAGGGATCCTATGTGGGTATGTGCTTTGGGATCCTACGTGGGTCTGTGTTCCAGTATCCCACTTGGATCTGATCTAGGAATCCATGTGGGAATACTCTAGGATCCTACGTGGGTCTGCTGTACTAGGATCCTACGTGGGTCTGATGGTTTGGGATCCTACGTGGGTCTGCCTCCTAACAGAGTCAGATGATTCAATAGTTACATCTAATCATCTTTACTTTTGTACCTAAGTTATACCTGATGTGAGCTGAATTTTTACCTGTGTGGTAATCATTTGTGTGGCGTACCTTTGTGGTACTTACCTTTGTGGTGATACCTTTGTGGTATTCTTCTGTGTGACGTTACCTTTATGGTACTTACCTTCATGGTGTTACCTTCGTGGTATTCTTTCCTTTGTGGGACAGTTGAGCTTTGGGATTTTGAGTTGGGTCTTGTGATTCCTCATGATTGAGATGGGTTTACTTGACAACTTAGGTATATAAATGGGAATATACCTAAGTAGGGTTGTCAGTTTTTTTCATGCTTTGTGGTTTATCCTTTGTGGATTTTGTGAGACCTTCGAGGGTCTCGGGGTCCCTACTGAGTATTGTTATACTCACCCCTGCACGGGCTATGCCCGCACCTTGTTGTGTTTGGTGAAGACGGCGTACAGTGCTGACTGAGGATGTGAGTACCAGGACTGGAGGTAGCTCGGAGGTGGACATTAGACGAGACGAACGGTAGAGACGACCGTTCAAGAGCTGTACCTACCCTTCAGGTATGATCCTTGGCGGGTGTTCACATGAGCTGTTTCAGTTTACTTGTACTTCCCAGTTTTCTTGTACTTTCCAGTTGAGCTTGTATTTTGGACCCTTTTTCTTACTATACACACTCTTTTACTATACAGTTTACTTATGTTTGTATCTTGCTGTGTGCTTGGATGTGTGTGTTTATAGGTTATAAAGGCAATGCCTTCCCGGTTTTAGGAAATACGCCTTTCGGTGCTAGTCGCCAGCCCCTGGCCTATGGAATGCGGTCTTGGGGTAGTCATGGCACGGGCCCCGGTGGTCGGGTCGTGACAATAACCCCCCTCACTATTATCTTTTCCTTTAAATTTTCTTTCTCTCTCCCCCATTTTATGAGAATCACAGCTTCAGATTCATTTATGTAAGAAAAGTACTTCTCTTTTCATTGAAGGATAAAGTTGTACTTATTCTCCCCCTTTGTCAACATAATCCAAAGCACGATGGGTGACTTCCTTATGTGATTTAAAAAGTCATTGGAGGAGGTTGAATATGAAGTTGAAACCTAAAATCAACAAACTTTTCTTTTGAAATTTCTTTTGTGAAGATATCAGCAATTTGATACTTCATTGAGATATATTCCAGCAAAACATTTTCGTAATCAACTCTCTATTTTATAAATTAAAACTTAATATCAATGTGTTTTGATCTTGAATGCTGGACAAAATGATTAGAAAGATCAATTGAACTCTGATTATCAGAAAAGATCTTTAATGGTGTAGAAACTTTTACTTTAAAATCTCCCAGATAAACTTTTATCCACAACATATGAGTACAAGCTTGAGTAGCTGCAACATATTATGTTCCCACTGTTCTCAAAGTTATTGAAATCTATTTCTGTAAAACCCCAACCTTTTTTGGATATTCCTCGAGCTCGTTTACATGTACTCTTTTTTTTCCTTGTGTTGATTACTTTTCATTTGGGATTTACCTCGGGGTGTGTTTGGGTGAAAGTTTGAGAAAAATTGAAGAAAGAGGGCAGTGCATGGTTGTCACATAGTTTTCCCTAACAATGCACCTTTTCCCAACAAACCATGCAACCCTGTACAAATAGGGTTTGCACGAATGACACACAGTTTGTCAAATTGTGCGCCCTAAAAGGAGAAACCGTGCACCCCCTAGAAGAGGTGTATGGTTAAGGCGCATAGTGAGGGGAAATTGTGTGCCCCGAGCAGCGAACCGTGGTATGAGATTTTAATCCCCTAAAAATTAGATTTAAAATTTCACGAGCCCCCATTTTAAACCCTATTCATCCCTAACTCGACCCTTAATTCCTTTTCATGATTTTGGAGCCTCCCGAACAGATTTTAAGCCATTCCGACCTCCGTTCTTCGTGATCTGAAGCCCATATTGAAAACCTACACCCCTCCCGGTAAGAGGATCTCATCCCATGTGGGTTCCTTTCTCTTTCCCATTCTTCTCCCATCCACTGTAAGGTTGTTTTTCTCTATTTTTGGTTGAATTTAGATTTAGGATTATGGATCTTGATCAAGAATTGTGAGATCTTGATTCATATGATCTTGAATTTAGGTTTAAGGTCCAGATATCATTCTACGTCGTTATTTAGTTCAAATTAGGGATTTCCATTGGGCAATCGCTCATCAAAAAATTGAGGTAGGTGGTCTATTATTCAAATCCCATAGTCATGATTTTAATTACGTGTATGTAATTATAGAATTTCTAGAGTTTGTTTATCAATTAAATTTCCTAGTTGAATTAATTAATTTGGCGAATTAATTAATTAAGGAATCGTGATTTGGGGATAATTAATTGTTGAGTTAATTATCAGAATATTGAATTGGGATTTGTGGATAATTAATTGTTGAGTTAATTATCGAAATATTGGATTGTGAATTGAATAATTAATTATTGAATTAATTATGTGATATTGAGTTTGTGGATATTGATTAATTAATTGGTGAATCAATTAAGGGGATTGATGTGATGAACTAATTGTTTAATTAGCAATGAGATTGAGATGATTAATTAATTGTTGAGTTAATTAATGACATTGAGATGATTAATTAATCGTTGAGTTAATTAATGAGATTGAGGTGATTGATTAATTGTTGAATTGATTAACGATATGAATTTGAAATAAGGAATGGTAAGAATGATATTCATGAGTGAATTATAATGATAAATGGTAACAATGAAATTCATAAGAGAATTGAGACAATGAATGGTAACAACTGCATTCACGAGTTAATTGAGACAACGAATGATAACAGTGACATTCATGTGTTAATTGAGACAATGAATGATAACAATGACATTCAGATGTTGATTGAGATAATGGATGGTAATAATGACATTTATGTGTTGATTGAGAATGATAATAATGACATTATGAGATATGATATCCTTTGGAGATAGTTCAGACTCCGGCACAGGCTGAAGTAGGTATTGAGGTATGGGTATCCACAGGAACCCAGAGGTTTATGTGGTTAAATAAAGAATTATTGTTAATGTGATAACTGTTTATTTATGCATTGTGATTTATTCTTTATACAACCACATACACTATTATTTGACTGAATATTATTTTAGACATCATTGGTGGTGACCTACCGAGTTGTACTCACACCCTACTTGAGCTGTCTGATCGGTACCTGAATAGATTTCATGATTGAAGGACATGATAAGGGCAAAGGCCTTGTGTTGAATGACTGAGTCGGGATGGAGCATGGATGAGGGAACCAGATGTGGTTCGGGACCCGCTTGATATTCATCAGTTTCTTTAATTTTGGGTTGCATTTTGAAACTTGACATGTACTTTATCATGACATATCAACTATTTAGTTTTGATATTATATTCATAGTTTTGGTTATCTTTTGATACTAGATTATTTAGGTTATGTTATATCATTCTTTGGTTATTGTTTATTTATTTTCGTTGGTGTATTACTCTGAAAAAGTGAGTATAGTCTCCCCATGACTGATATTAGACCATCGATGTTAGTCGGCAGCCTCTGGCATATGGGGAGGTGTGTTTGAGGTCATGTGGCCGACTGTCTTGGGGCACCAGTGTGTGACCCCCGGTTCGGGACATCACAAAGTGGTATTAGAGGCCAAAATTCTTTTCTTTTCTTTTATCTTGCTATTTGGAAAATGTAGATGTGAGATTAGGAAGAGTCAGGCCTTGGATATGAGATCGTTCATGGGAGTTTCAAACACATGTACATGGGAAAAACCCAAGTACCCAAGCTGTGATTGCTGTTATTTATGCGTGTTGTTACAGTTGGATGTTATTTCACCTCGAGTGATGCATTTGATGTGTGATGTGATAATTATTGTTGATGTTTTTTGAGATTTGACTCATGACCTGGTATGACACGAGAGTTGAGTATGAATGCATCATTCTAGGCACTCATGATTATTTTATGACATGCATCATTTTAGGCACGCACGAGAAAACGGGTTTTGGGTAAGTTGTTGAATTGCAATTGTTTTTCCTTGCTTGGGTAATTGAATTGAAAAAGGCATCTAATGTGAAATTGAATGTGGTAAAATGTTTCAAGATGAAAATTAATGGGTGTCTAAATGAGAAAATTGAATAATGAGAATGATTTTACCCTTTATTCACCATGACCTAGATGTAAGATGGTTAAGGGTAGCAATAACGCCTTGGTTTTGACTGTGTGGTAGGGTTTAGGAAAAAGACTTGTTGTGACTTGTTGTGTTTTTCTCTTACATAAATGTTATAAAGTGGTGTTATGTGTCCTAAGGCATGTGTTTGTAATTATATAGATATGCCTCCACTATGACACTTGTTGAGAGGATGACATGAGGATATGGCTGGAGATGATCTACTAGTTGTGGAACCTGAGAAACTGATAGTTCCAGGTGAGGAAGTAGGGGAGTGGTTTCGAGCTAACTTTTATTACTTAATTCAATTCATGGAAAGAGACCTAGAGCGGGTTGTGAGGAGTATGTATGACCTCACACAGAAGTTTTAGTTACAACACCCTCTGACTTTTATTAGAGAGGGTGGATATGAGGGAGATAAGTTTTGGATTGAGTCCATCGAGACTATACATGACCATTTAGACTCCTACTGAGAGGAGAGTCAAGTTGACTACTTATATTCTATAAGGATTAGCGAAGCGCTGGTGGGACATCCAGGCTCAGACCAGACAGGCTAATGGTATGTTATGGAAGGACTTCTTAGAGAAGTTCTTGGAGCACTTCTATCCAGAGATGCTGAGGTAGAAGGGAGATGCTGAGTTCATGAGGTTGACTCAGGGGAGTAAGTCCGTGATGGACTATACTAAATGCTTTAAAAACTTTCAACTGTTTGCTCTAACGTTGGTAGGGGATGAGACAACCATGACATGGAATTTCCAGGATGACCTTAAATGTGATATTAAGTCCTAGGTTAACCTTTTTTGGTTAAAGAAGTTTACTGAAGTGGTGGACCAAACTCTCATTGCTGAGGGGAACCTGCGAAAGGATTCTAGTGTAGGATAGGTGGTTGCTGCTAGAAGATCAAGAGGTACATCTTCTAGAGTAGGAAGCGTCACGATACAGATGTTAGCTAGGGCGATGGAAGGAAGAGTGGCCAGGGGGAAGGGTCAGTCACACAAGACCTTAACTAGATCATATTTTACTAGTGCGGTAGGTAGGGACACTTTATAGACACTGTCCCCAACCACCAGTAGAGTGTCAATCTTGTGACAGGATGATACATTTTCATATGTTATGCAGGAACCCAGGACAGACAGGTAGTGAAAGAGGAGCTAGATAGAACCAGGGTGCGGGCAGGGGATCTTCTACACCATATCAGTCTAGCAGCTGTAGTTCTATTGTCTGAGGTGTAGAGGCAGTGGACGCAGTGCTTCTGGGAAAGAGCGCCCGTATCAGCAGAGTGGTGCAACATATAGGACTCAGGTTGCATCACATGGAAGAGGGTCATGACAGTTGCATGCCATTCAGCCTACTCTTATGGATAATGAGAATGGACCATCGATAGTGAGAGGTACTATTCTTGTAGCTTCTATGCTAGCAAGTGCTTTATTTTATAATGGTTCCTCTCATTCCTTTATTTCTTCACAACTTTTGAATGGTTTGATCCTTGAAGTGAAGTTCATGAGTGGGGTGTTGATGATATATACACTATTGTGAGTGTGGTCTAGAGACATCTACTTGTGCAAGGGATGTTCTCTCAAGGTTAGGGAGTATCACTTTCTATGGTATCTCTACATTCTTGACATGTGAAGCTTTGACCTAATTCCATGCATGGACTGGTTAGTAGCATAACGAGCCCACATAGATTTTTACTGGAGGAGAGTGAACTTTACGTCTCCTAAAGGCGATAGTTATATTCACTGTGGAGAGTGGGATATCCAGACGGGCTGTGCGTGGCCAATTCACTAGAAACTGGGGGAGCTTACCGCCCACGTTGCTAGTTTGTTACTAGATGATGGGGGTGTAAAGCTGGATGTCTTTCCACTGGCAGTGGACTAGTTTCATGATGTATTTCCTAAAGACTTATCAGGACTGTCACCTGAGAGAGATGTGAAATTTATGTTTGAGTTCATGCTGGGGGTTGAGCGAGTTTCTATTCTACCATACAGAATGAAACTGACAGAACTTTAAGAGCTCAAGAATTAGCTGGAGGAGTTGGAGAATAAGGAGTTTATCTATCAGAGTACGTCACCATGGGATTCTACAGTTTTGTTTTCAAAGAAGGATGATGGGGGTTTACATTTTTTTGTCGATTACTGAAAGTTAAACTAGATGATAGTGAAGAATAGGTATCCCCTCCCGCATATCAACGATCTATTTGACTAGTTGAGAGGAGTTTGTTTTTTCTCCAAGATTGACTTGAGATCAGGGTATAATCAATTGATAGTTCGTCCTTCTGATATACCAAGGACTTCTTTCAGAATAAGGTATGGCCTATTTGAGTTCTTCATAATGTCATTTGGGTTGACGAATACACCAGCAGTGTTTATGGCCTTGATGAATAGAATCTTCCATCCGTACATGGATTAGTTTGTGGTAGTGTTTGTGGATGAAATCTTGGTGTACTCCAAGACTCACAAAGATCATTCCCAACACCTTGACACCATCCTAATTACACCAAGAGAGCATCAGATATACACCAATCTATCTAAGTGTCAGTTATGGATTGATCAAGTACACTTCATAGGTCATGTCATCTCGGAGGAAGGTGTGTCGGTAGACCTAGAGAAGGTTCAGGAAGTTGTTTCTTAGGAGCTACTCAAGAATGTTTTTGATATACATAGCTTTTTGGGGTTAGACGGATGTTATCAGAGATTCATTCAGGAATTTTCCCATTTGGCAGTGTCACTTTCAGGCTTGACCAAGAATGGGGTAAAGTTTGAATGATCAGATGCATGCGATAATGCCTTGCAGGAGTTGAAGAAGCGGTTGACATAAGCATCGATATTGATCATACCTAAGCTGGGTGAGGAGTATATGGTGTTTTGTGATGCTTCTAGAATCAGACTTGGAGCAGTGTTGATTCAAGAAGATCGAGTTGTGGTGTATGGGCCTCGACAATTGAGGCCACTTGAATAGAACTACCCCATGCATGACCTTGAGTTGGTAGGAGTCGTTTATGATTTGAAGTGTTAGCAACATTATCTATTGGGTGAGAAGTTTATTATGTATACTGATCACAAGAGATTAAAGTATATATTCTCCCAATGAGATTTGAATCTCTGGCAGTGGAGATGGGTTGAGTAAATGAAATTATTTGATTTTGAGCTAGCATATATGCCCAGGAAGGGGAACATTATTGCTGATGCTTTAAGTAGGAAAACTCAAACTTAGGCTATTCAGGAGTCTTGTGCTATGTGGAAGATGATGAACTTACTGGATGAGATTCATTTTGTGGTTCAGGAGAGTTAGGAGCTTATGAATCTCATATCAGTTGTAGTAGATTCTACTCTTTTGAGGTGGATCAGAGAGAGTTAGTATGAGGATTTAAAATGTTTGGCCTTGAGGGAAAGCCTTGAAGGTGGGGATTCACCTTCCTATTAGATCATAGATGAAAACGAGATCATCTATGTCAGAAATTGGGTTATTGTGACTACGAGTATGCGGGAGGAGCTAATACATGAATTTCATGCCTCAAAGTGGGAAGTACATCCACGAGTGACCAAAATGTACCATGACTTACGACAATAGTTTTGGTGGACGAACATGATAAAGGAGATAGTAGGGTTCGTGACACAATGCTACATTTTTCAGCAAGTGAAGATTGAGCATCAAAGACCTAATGGTTTACTACACCCATTGCCCATTCCATAATAGAAGCGAGATGACGTGACCATGGATTTTGTGGTGGGTCTCATGAGGATGCCTCAGAAGAATGATGCTATTTGGGTTATTGTGGACCATTTGACAAAGGTATCACATTTCTTAACCGTATGATAGACTTTTTCAGTGGATCAGTTGGGAGAGTTATATGTTCGGGAAATAGTCAATCTACAAGGGGTGCCACATACTATTGTTTCATATCGTGATTTGTGTTTTACTTAGTGCTTCTAGTAGGGCTTGTAGAAGGCGCTTGGTACATAGGTTTTATTGAGTATGAATTTCCACCCACAGAAAAATGGGCAGTCAGAGCATACTATACAGATGCTTTAGGATATGCTGCGAGTGTGTGTTCTTAACTTTGGCGGGTCTTGGGAGAAGCACCTAGCTCTAGTGGATCTTTATTATAACAATAGTTATCAAACAACTATTTAGATGACACCATACGAGACACTTTATAGTAGGCCATGCAGATCACCTCTATGCTGAATGGAGGCAAGTGAGTTAGAGTTATTGGGACCAAGTCTCGTGAAGGAGACGTTAGAGCGGGTACAATTGATACAGAAGCGCATGGCTACGGATCATAGTAGAGAGAAGTCCTATGATGATAGATTTTGATGAACCCCAGAGGGTGATCATGTATTCCTTCATGTTTCGCCAAGATTGGGTCACCACAGGATACGAAGACAAGTCAAGTTGGTGGCTAGGTTTGTTGGACCATTTGAGGTTGTGGAGAGAATCAAGCCATGATGCATCGATTGACTCTTCCACAGAGATACAATGTCATGCAGATGTTTTCCATGTGTTATAACTTCGACAGTATCACCCCAACCCTTCCGATGTGATCTAGGTGGATGATGTTGAGTTTGACATTGATGCGTCCTTTGAGGAACATATGATATGTGTGTTGGATCACAATGAGAAAGTGTTGTGTGGAAAGATTGTGCCAATAGTTCGTGTATTGTGGCAACATACACGTGTTCAGGAGGAAACTTGGGAGAGAGAAGCAGATATGAGGGCTCAGTGA
This sequence comes from Viscum album, assembly GCA_963277665.1. NCBI lineage: Eukaryota > Viridiplantae > Streptophyta > Magnoliopsida > Santalales > Viscaceae > Viscum > Viscum album. The sequence continues at coordinate 1,515,825,200 of OY728132.1, read as the reverse complement.
CCCGATCTTTTTGACCTAGAATCTTAGAGATGCTTGGGAGTATAGCTCGAGGGTGAGCTGTTATAAGGTGGAGAGAATGTAAAACCCCGACCTTTTCTGGAGATGTATAGAGCTCATTTATAGGTACTCTTTTACCTTGTGTTGAGTACTTTTCATTTGAGATTTACCTTGGGGTGTGTTTGGGTGAAAGTTTGAGAAAAATGGAAGAAATAGGGAAGTACACGATCGGTGCATGATTTTCCCTAACCACGCACCTTGGCCCAGAAAACCGTGCACCCTAAAAGGGGAAACCATGCACCCCCTAAAAGAGGTGCATGGTTAAGGCACACAGTTAAGGGAAACTATGAACCTCGAGCAGAAAACTGTGCGTAAAAGATTTTAACCCCCGAAAATTAGATTTAAAATTCCCTGAGCCCCCATTTTAAAACCCATTCATCCCTAACTCGACCACTAATGCTTTTTCATGATTTTGGAGCCTCCCAGACAGATTCCAAGCCATTTCGACATCTATTCTTCATGATTCGAAGCTCAGATTGAAGATCTACACCCCTCCCGATTAGAGGATCTCATCCCATGTGGTTTCCTTTCTCTTTCTCGTTCTTTTCCCATTCATTGTAGTGTTTTTATTCCCTGTTTTGGGTTGAATCTAGATCTAGGATTGTGGATTTAGATCTAGAATTGTGGGATCTTGATTCATATGATCTTGAATTTAGGTTTAAGATCTAGATCTCATTCTACGTCATTATTCTATTCAAATTGGGGATTTCCCTTGGGAAATCACTCATCAAAAAATTAAGGTAGGTGGTCTATTATTCAAACCCCATATCCGTGATTTCAATTACGTGTATGTAATTGTATAATTTATAGAGTTTTTTTAGAAATTTAATTTCCTAATTGAATTAATTAATTTAGTGAATTAATTAATTAGGGAATTGTGATTTGGGGATAATTAATTGTTGAGTTAATTATCATAAAATTGAATTGGGATTTGGGGATAATTAATTATTGAGTTAATTATCAGAATATTGGATTGTGAATTGAATAATTAATTGTTGAATTAATTATGAGATATTGAGTTTGTGGATATTGATTACTTGATTAGAGGATTAATTAATAGGATTTATGTGATGAACAAATTGTTGAATTAGTAATGAGACTGAGATGAGTAATTAATTATTGAGTTAATTAATAACATTGAGATGATTAATTAATTGTTGAGTTAATTAATGAGATTGAGGTGATTAATTAATTTTTGAATTAATTAATGGGATGAATATGAAACAATGAATGGTAACAATGACATTCATGAGTGAATTAAAATGATGAATGGTAACAATGACATTCATAAGATAATTGAGACAATGAATGGTAAAAATGACATTCATGAGTTAATCGAGACAATGAATGGTAACAATGACATTCATGTGCTAATTGAGACAATTAATGGTAATAATGAAATTCATGTGTTGTTTGAGAAAATGATTTGTAACAATGGAATTCATATGTTGATTGAGATAAAGAATGAAAATAATTGAATTCTGAGATATGATATCCCTTGGGGATAGTTTAGACTTTGGTATGGGCCGAAGCAGGTATTGAGGTATGAGTGTCCACAAGAACCTGAGGATTTATGCAGTTAAATAAATAGTTGTTAATGTGATAACTATTTTTATGAATTGTGATTTATTCTTTATATAATTTCATACACTGTTATTTGACTGGATATTGTTTTAGACGTCGTTGGTGGTGACCTACTGAGTCGTACTCACACCCTACCTGAGCTGCCTGATCAAAACCTGAATAGATTTATTAATTGTAGGATAGGATAAGGGAAAAAGGATCTGTGATAGATGGCTGTGACAGGATGTAGCATAGATGAGGGAACCAGATGTGGTTCAGGACTCCCTTGGAAGTCTTCAGTGTCTTTACTTTTCAATTGCATTTTGACACTTGAAACGTACTTTAGAATGACATATCTATAGTTTAGTTTTGATATTTTATTCTTAGTTTTTGTCATTTTGTGATACTAGATTATTCAGGTTATGTTATATCATTATTTGGTTATTTTTTATTTTTGCTGGTGTATTACTCTAACAAAGAGGGTATAGTCTTCCCATGACTGATATTAGAATCTCGCTGCTAGTCGATAACCTCTGACATACAGGGAGGTGTGCTTGAGGTTATGCGGTCGAACGACTTGGGGTACCTATGTGTGGCACCCAGGGTGGGACGTCACAATTTCTTACTATGCCAACTCACACTACATTCTCCCAAGAAAAATGTTCCTTTAAAAGTTGATTTTCTATCATTATAATCTCCATCACAATCGACATCAGTATAACCATGAAAGTTCATATTACAACTTCTTTTGTATAAAATTTCATGTGAAGTTGTTCCTTTAGCATATCTCATAATTCCCTCTACTTCCAACATATGAGGCTCTTTCGGCTCACTCTAATATCTAACACATAAAGTCACAACATAAAGAATATATGGTCTTGAGTCCATGAGATATAGAAAAATTCATATCAAATTTTGAAATTCTTTATGATTCACATTTTTTACAGATTTATCTTTACCCAACTTTGTGCTCATTAAAATAGGATTAGAAACTTATTTGGATTCTATCATCCCAAACTTCTTTAACAATTCCATGACATACTTTTATTGAGATAATAAAATGTATTTTTCTTTTTTTTTTTGAACTTGTAATCCAAGGAAAAAAGTTAATTCTCCCAACATTGACATTTCAAAATTCTTCTTCATTTTCTCAGAAAATTATTTACAAAGATTTTCTTTATCCCCAACAAAAATTATATCATCCACATACACAATAACAACCAGTGTGATGAAGTTAAATTATTTCACATACAAGTTATTATCAACTTTTTCTTTAGAAAAATTCAACATTCTCAAACAACTATCAAGTTTTGAATACCATGAATGTGGGGCTTTTTTCAACACATATAATGATTTCTTCAATCTAAAAACCTTCCTTTCATCATTATCAAGTAGAAAACCACAAGGTTGTTCAATGTAAAATTATTCCTCAATCTCTCAATTTAAGAAAGATGAATTTACATACATCTAATAAACTTATTAATTTTGATGTGCATCCACTGATAGAAATATTCTAATAGTTTCAAATCCTACAATTGGGGAAAATTTTTCTTTAAAATCCACACCTTCCACCTGTGCATATCCTTTATAAATGAGTCTTTCTTTGTTTCTTGAAACTTATCCATGTTCATTCAATTTTTTTATGTAAACTCACTTTATTCTGATAACATTTTTATTTTCTGGTTATGGAATAAGTTCCCATGTTTCATTTTTATCAATCTGATTCAACTCTTAATTCATAACATCTACCTATTCTCGATGTTGAATAGATTCTAAAACTGATTCCCATTGAAATTTTGATATGAGAGAAGTCTGATTTTCTAATATAACATTCTTTTGGTCTAAACTGAATCCTTTTGATTCCTAATAATATTTTCAGTTTCAAATAGTTTTTTTAAGGTAAGAAATTTCAAAGTTTCTCTTCCATCTGAACTTTTCTCATCACACGATTCTTCCGAATCTTGATAAGTCTATTTTTCATTATTATCACTTTCATTGGAAACCTTCAGTTTATCCCCATCAACATTATCAACAACTCTTGTTAAGGAATGTTGATTTTCAATTACATTCACATCATATGAATCCAACAATTTTTTTAAATGTTTGTTCCAAAATTTGTGACTTCTTCTGCTGGGTGAATATCTCATGAAAATTCATTTTTCACCTTTCTCATCAAAATTTCCAAGATCCAGATTTTTGATTTTTAACAAGCAGAGACTTCCAAAAACCTTAAAGTATTTCAATGATGGGTTTTTGTTATACCACATTTCATAAGAAGTCATGTTGGATTCTAGCCTCAACAAACATCTGTTCTAAACATGTATAACAATACTAACAACTTCTCTCCAGTAAAACTTTGAAAGTTTGTATTCTGTTAACATACTTCTTCCCATTTCCACCAAACTTCTATTTTTTTCTTTCTAATACTCCATTTTGTTGTAGATTATGGAAGCACTAGAATGATGTTTGATTCTATTCTTTCTATGATAAGTTTCAAAGGTATTTCATGTGAATTCTGTACCATCATATGTTCTCAAATTCTTCATGTAAACCCCATTTCTCTCTCAACTTCTCTTATGAAAATTATGAACATTTCTACAGCCTCTTACTTGTGTTTTATAAAAATGATGTTGGTCATCTGAGTGAAATCATCAATAAAAGTGATAAAGTACAAATCTCATTTTGTTGTTTGATGCCTCATCAACCCACATAAATCAGAATGAATAAGTTTAAGAGGTCTGGTAGACTTAATATCAACTTTATTATAACTCTTATTAGTCATTTTCCCTTTTTGATAGCTTACAAAAACATCTTTTTCTATTATTTTCAATTCTAGAAAATTTCACACAACATCAAATTTAGAAAGTTTTTTCATTCTTTTCTACCCAAGGTGGCCAATTCTTTGGTGCCACAAATTATTCTCATCTTCAACACTTAGATAACATGAGTTGTTAAGTTCTCCAATCTGAAAAATATTTTCACCAGTCTTTTCTCCCCTAGTTATAACTTTTCTATCTTCTATACTTCTGATGATACAAGAATATTTTTTGAAAAAAACTTCTTTTCCATCATCACAAAGTTGACTTACAATAAGTAAGTTATGTTTTATCCCATCAATAAATAAAACTTCCTTAGATTTTAGTTTTTGAGGTTCTCAATAGTTACTATTCCTATGATTTTCAAGGAACTATTAATTCCAAAAGTAATGAATCCTCCATCATGATTTTTAATATGTTTCAAGATTTTTATATCACATTTCATGTGTGAAGAATGAACACTATCAAGTATACATGATTTGTTCCTTTTACTTGATTCCAAACATGTCTCAACAACAAAAGCTCTTTCCTTAACTTTATTCTTTCCAACTTCCTTTTCTTTTCTACCATAAGAAACTTGTTCCATAAGGAGTGTCATACATCTTTCATCATGATGACTAGTCTAATAACATCTTCCAAAAACTTCTTCCAGACACTCGAATTTATTTTTTGTTGGAAAGTTTCTAACATCTTGAGATTTTTATTTTCTAACTTTCTATGGGTTAGGAAAGTTACTCTTTCTTCTTCCAACATTTCTTTCAATTTTCTCAAACCTTCTTTAGGTAAGTGAAAACTTATACCAACACTTATAAGACATGTTCCCATAGATTCCACAAAACCAGCAAAATCCATCAAATCTTGATTTTTTATTGAAGTAATATTTTTCTCTGTAGAAACTTTTTTGAGGTTGATGAATTATTTCTACTTCAACATACTCTGGTCTTGGTCCAAATTTCCTACTGAGGTATTTTTCAACTTTTGTAGGTGTGATAGATTTCTCACATATTTTATCAATCCAAGCTTTTCCAACACTTTTATTATCACTTGTAATGTTGAAAGATCAGATGAAAAATTATTTTTGGAGGGTGAGGATTTCACTTGATTCTTGATTTGATCTCTCTTAACAACTTTAGAAGTCTTAGATTCTACTTCCAAGGCTTTTTTGAAGTTTTAATTCATCTTCCTTAGTGTACTTTCCGACTCAAATTTTTTTGATTGAAACTTGTCAACTTCTTCTTCCTTGGCTGCCGACTTCTTACCAAGATCTTCAACCATATTTCCCTATATCAATTATATGTTTGTAACTTAAGATCTCCTGGATGCATTATTATTCTTTCTTGACAACATATTTTTCACCTTCAAAAACTTTTCCACTATCTTTCTTTATCATTCTTATTTCTTTCTTGAGGGATATGTTTTTCTCAAGACATGCAACAAGTTCTGTTCTGAGCTGATATTTTCTGTAATATTCTTCACATTCATCTTCTTCACTATTTAAGGAGTCTTCTGTTTTCTCAACTTTTGTAATGAAATTTTTAACCTTTTCTGAAATTTCATCCTCTGAAGAATTGTTTTTAGTTGAGTCCAATTCAACTTTATTACTCAACATACTTATCTTGTTCCCATAAAACTTCTTCTTATATTTGTTGGATGAATTTTCTTCTTTATAACTTTTGTTCCACTTCTTCCATTGAAGATTTTTATCAGAATCATCTCAATATTCTCCAACTTTATTCTTAGGAAAATTCATAGAAAAGTGTCCAATTCCACCACACTCAAAACACTTGAGAGTAAGTTTTCCTCTAAAATTATCTCTTCCTCTTATTTAATTATTATAAATAAGAGATATGATTTTATCATTCAACACATCATCCTCTTTATATTCAGAGTCACAAGGATCTACATCTTCAACATCTTGAATTTTCATCTTTCTCATAGCTTCAACATCCATTTCATATTTCATATTCTTTTTAAACATTGGAGATTATCTCATTTCATAAATAATAAGAAAGTTATGCAGTTTATCAAGAGATAAATTATCTTTATCTTCTTAAGTAGAAATTTTAGAATCAAACATGTTTAGAAAGTTTTTCATAAGTTTCTTCACTATTGTAGATTCTTCCATAACTTCTCCAAACTCTGTGATGTTTCAAACAATTTCATTTACCCCGGTGAAGTATTCATCAATAGTTTATTCATCTTTAATTCTCATGTATTAAAAATTACTACATCATATTTATATATTTGATTCATTAAATTTCATTTTCTCTTTGAAAATACTTTGTAGCATGTCCCACATACTCTTTGAAGTTTTGAGACACATCACCTTCATATAATTTTTTTGATAGAGACATGATAATGACATTCCCATCCATTCTATCAACTTCAATATTCCTCTCATAATAAAAATTCATCAGTGCATATTTCTCAATAGGTGGAAATCCAATTGAAGAAGTATCGAAAACTTACAGGCCGAGAGATAGGAGATAAGGAATCATCCTATTTTTCCATAATAATTTTTTCCACCAAATATAGGAATTCCTCTACTGTTAACAAAATTGATATTATCCATGATAAGGATTCAACAAAGGAACCTTCCTATGATACCAATTGAAATTCCAAATGATCTAATAACAACTGAGAGGGGGGGGGGGTTTAGTTGTTAACCTTTTAATAAGTTTTCAAACTTATAGAAAATTAACCCTTACAACCTGTTAAAGTTCATTATCTTATCATCTTTTAGTAAAAACTCTTGCATGAAAAAGTAGGAAAACAAGAAAATCATATGCGATTTACATGGTTCGACCTTAGTGTGGGAACCTACATCATTTCTATATCCACTCCCATGGGTATATGGAAATTCAATATAATGAAGAAGTGAATAAAAATTGTTCCAACTCCTGTTAGACACCTTTGATCTCATAATACAAATTATTATACTGACTCCTGTAATTTTACAATGTTTTCATACAAACAATATGTGACACAAAAGAATATAGACATCAAAAAACTTATGCTCTACAAAAATCTATCTGAAATCTCTGTCCGATGATATTGGGTTCGATTGTCTCAGTCCCATGAAATCAGTCTGATAGAATCAATATGATGAACCTATTCACAATATGCACTTCTCAAACTCTGCTCAATTACTTAGTCTGATCTTCCTCAATTTGGTAAACAAAACTTTCAATAGTCTGATCTTCTTACAATATCTATATCTAGAAAGAAACTCCAACTCAAACTCTGCAATGCTCTACCTTTTTCACACACGTAAATAGTTGCACAATATGAATGTAATGTGATCTCTATTCATAAGTGTCCCAAATTAGTAAAGGTGGGAAACTGAAAAACTTTTCCCACTCACTCAAATTCATAACACCCTAAATTTACTCAAATTTGAACTTCATGTTTGACCTCTTAAAACCTTCTAAACTCTACAGGTGTCTTCTCAAAACTTCTTGAATTATCCAGAACCTCTTCTAGAATTTTCAACAAAAGATCAGAAACTAAAGTCCATAAAACTCAATTCTTTAGAACTTTTTAGTCCGATTTGACTTTCTAATAGATACTTAGTCCAATTTGACTTTCCTCCTCAAACTCAGTCTGATTTGAGTTTCCTCCACAAAGTCGATCTGATTTTACTTTCCTCTTTAGACATGGTCCAATTTGAATTTCATCCTCAGATTCAGTCTGATCCAACTTCCCTCCTCATAGTCAGTCTAATTTGACTTTCCTCCTTAGTCTCAGTTCGATTGACTTTCTTACAAAAACTCAGTCCAATTTTCTATATCCAATGATGACTCCACTTAGCAACTATGAAATTCTTTAATCCTCATCACCTATAACTCCTTCAGACTTATAAAATCTTATGTGTTAGGTACTTCTAGATCCAATGAACTATGCCAAGGTTTCTGGAACCGATAAATTCTTTACAAAGACCTTCAACATCCTTCATTACTTCAAAATCTTTTATCATGAGAGTTTTTCATAATTTATGAGAACTTAAAGATCAGAAAAGCATTGTCTGACTTTAGGTTAGAAATTTTAAGAACTTTTTAACTCCTGACATCACTATCTTTATCCAACCTCTTCACCAACATTATGACTTACTCACTCAGAAACTTATGAATTTTTAACAACCATAATGTCTAATGAATTTTGAACTTCACACCAATGAATCTGAGACCGATGATGCATCCGATCAATAAATTCATATATCTAACAAATTTTTCATCTGGTGCTGCTCAATCTGATACACTGCGTTCGGAAAACAACTTTATCAATAACAAAACCTTCCCCCCTTTGTGTTTGGGTTCGAATATTCAACAACTTTCACCCATTTTTTCATATTTTTTATTTATAAAAGATTAGTTTTTAACAAATAAAAAATATTATTAAAAAAAATCACAAATGTTATTCAAAGTCCATCAAAAATTGGTCTAATAAAGGATGAAAGATCCAATTCTTGAATCCCATGAACACTACTGGGGTGTTTTTCACACCGAAGGGATTCCCTAAGTATTCATACTAACCGTAAAAAACATCCGAAATCCATCTTCTGTATATCCTCATCATGAAATCGCAACTGGTGATAACCTTAATCGAGGTCAGTCTTTGAGAACTATCATGCCCCTCTGAACTGATTGAAGATATCATTAATCCTAGGTAGTGGATACTTGTTATTTATGATCACTCAATTTAGGTGATGGTAATCTAAACACAACCTCAAGCTCCTGTATACCTTCTTGGAGAAAAATACTGGGGTTTCCTAGGGTGAAACACTAAGTCTAACAAAGACCTTCCTCTATAAGTCATCCAAATACACCCTCAACTCATCAAGATCTACAAGATCCATTTGATATAAAGACACATATATCAAGGCCATCCTAAGGTTTTGGTAAATTAAGAAGTCTATCTCCTAGTGTGGAGGTAAATTTGGAATGTCATTAGGAAATACGTCCCCATACTCCACCACCACTATAGGAAATTGAAAACTCATAACATCTACTACACCCAGGGTCATGTTATCCAACTGATCATTAATTGGATTCACCATCCTATGAATGTTTTGATCCTCATTTTTCTGGGTTTCCTTTTCACACCTAAAAGAAAACCTCCTCCCATCATTGCGGGCACAATGCATCTTTTTCCATAAATAGTATATCTGAGAATGAATTGTAGATAATAGTCCATACCTAAGATGACGTCGTAAGGCCTCATCATTTCTAAAAAGCGATACCAAATGAAACTATCACATCTAAGAGTTAGGTCACATCGTCAATAGAAGTGTGTGATTGCTAAGTCACCTCCAGTAGGAGTCTCCTAGCACAAGGGTCAATCCAACGTCTCAATTAGAATCTCTATGTTTCAAACCAAACAAGAGGAAAAAAGGGAATGACTTGCATCTGTATCTATCGGTACTGCAACTAATCTATAAAAGACATAGATTATAACTCACATCATACCTAGAGACTCTAGGTCACTAGCCTCGACTGCCTATAGCTACCATCACCCTTGTCCCCCATCTTCCTTAGCCTGGTACAGAACACTCAAGGTGGTGGTTGCAACAATTTGAAACATATACCACCCCCAACTTCTCTCCCAACTCCTCTTCCCCGACTGCTACCCTATAGACTTTCCTGTTCCTACCACTACCTTTGCCTAGGTTCCCCATCCACTGTCTCTGTATCATTCGCATGATGAGTCAGACATTCTCATGCAAGAGGTCCCTGACCATCACAAGAGTAGAACCACCTCTCTCTCAGATGAATAAATCTATCCTGTGATCCATAAAACATAGATTATTTTTCAGAGGATCTCCTCCTAAAATAACTCGCCCATCTAGGTCCCTATTTATATCATCAACTCCCCACCACTAAATTCTCATCTCCCGTGTGCCCACCGTCGACACCGGCTGTCTGCATTTACTTGTCCAGGAAACTCTCTACCACCAAAGCATGATATAGAAACCCATCATAGGTAGGAATGCATAGAAGTATCAAACTGACTCAAATGTCTCTTTGTATACCTCGCTTGAAGGTCTGATCCTAAAATAACTGATCTTTCACCATATCCATAGAGTATTGACAGAGGTTAATGAACCTTGATGAATAATAAAAAACTATCCTACTTCCCTGATGAAGTTGTAGATGCACCTGGATGAGCATAACCCTCAACATAGTTGGAGATAACTCCTTTATGAAAAGGATCTCAAACTCCGAATATACAAGAGTCACCTTATCATGCGACTTGCTCACTAAGTTCCACCATCATCCTACAAATCCATGAATAAGTCTCACTAATAGGACTGTCTTCTGGTATTTAGGTGTTCTGAAAAGATGAAAGACTCGCATCACTGCCTCAAGATAGTCCTTAGCGGCCTGGGGGTTAGGCTCACCTCAGATCCTGAGGGGTCACTAATACTAAAACTCATGAAGCGTTCCCAGTCTGCACACCTTATTTTCCAGTACTACTGGTATTATCTATTTCTCAACAGGTGATGGTAAAAATGGTGCACCACCTATAGGCAACACATCTTGAACTAGTCCCTGTATCGAAGCCTCATAGTTGTGGGGATCATCCTCATGAACCTACTACTGAATCCTAGTATGAAAATTTCATGGAGGCATCCTGAAATAGACAACATATTCCGCGGTTAATGAGTATATCTATAGAGATGATTCAAGAAGGACATGAATACCACAACCCATTCATATATGATGCACATACCAATGTTTTCCCTTTAACCAATGTCTACATGTACCTATTCAACAAGCTGGTTATCTGAGTCCTAATGTGTGGATACATCGGCTGCCACAACAACACTAGTCCTTGGATTGAGAGCTGAACTTGAAACACTTAACACTATTTCCCCTAAACAAATATCATAGACTTCGGTCCTATGGTAGAACTAACTTCCTCTGATACCATTTTTCCACGACCCATCCCAACGGGGCCCATGCCGTGACTACCCCTAACCCACCTCTAATAAGCCAAGGGATAATGACCAGTGTCGAGTAGGCATATCACACATATGAAATAAGTTATCCTAATAGAACTATAAACACATACACATCACTAAGTATAATGATGAATGGTAAAATAACTTATAACAATGAATTCAAACATCTAAAATACTAAAATCAAAGTACGATAATAAGGACTGTAAAACAATAGGGCCAAATAAAAGCCCACCATAAAGAAACTAAAAAAAGTCCAACCTATAAAGTTGGTGAGGATTGTTGTCAATGTTACTATAGGAACACACCTTGGTCTTTCTAGATCACTAAGCTCCACCTGGTCCTGGTCCCTCTAGGACTCCGTCAAAATATTGATCGTTTGCATAAGAAAAGACACATGTGGGAAAAGATCACGCATGGGTGAGTATAAAAATACCCAATAGGATACCACAAAATCATTGAGCATACATCATGAATAATAATAATTAGTTCATCACATGTATATGTCAACGACACATAACAAGAACATCCAGATATACTCATCCAACCTATAAAGTGGGTGAGGATTGCTTTCAATGTTACTGTAGGAACACACCTTGGTCTTTCAGGCTCACTAAGCTCCACTTGGTCCTGGTCCCTCTAGGACCCCATCAAAAGATTAATCATCTGCATATGACATGACACATGCGGGAAGATCTCATGCATGTATTAGTATAACAATACCCAATAGGACACCCCTAAATCACTAAGCATAAATCACGAATAATAATAATAATAATCTCATCACAGGTATATGTCAATGACATATAACAAGAACATCTAGATATACTCATAGTAGATACATAGTCTCAAGTAAGATCACAACTGTATTTCCAGCCAAGGATTCCTGCTTGAAGGTTCCACATAGCACTCATCCGTGAGAACACATTCCATGAGTGAGATAACACTGATGAAGTCCATCCAAGATGTCATTCTCATCGGGTATCTACATAAGAAGTAAACACTGGAAGTCTGAAGAGAACAATCCACATATGAGGATCCCACCTAATTCCACAGGGTATACCAACAACCTAATCCGGATTAATCCACTAAGTTGAGGATCGAAGCCCGTGTAGTGTTGGTCATGATGATACTAAGAACCCCACTTAAGGAAACAATGATAACGATAGAGGATCTCACTATGAGCATCATGGAGGTATTCCTAAAACTCTCTCTAAGACTAACGTTCCTCTAATGGAATCACCATCCGATGCATATGATGTGAATCCATACTAAACCCTCAGGGAATGGATCAATGGAACACACCCTAATGAAACTCGTTCAAGATGTGGAGGAAAAGGGCTCCAACCCATCTTTGAAACAATACACGACATGTAATGGATGTATACAGTGTGTATCGTTGGCATTGGGTCCTACCCATGTATCATGGACCATGCCCATGTCCGTTTCTGAGTACACAACGTGTCTGAGCCCGTGTACTCTTGACTTTGGCCGTGTGAGGCTGGCCTTATCCGTGCCTGAGTACATGGAGTGTTTGATTCCATGTTCTCATGTTCATGTCTGTGTACCTCCCTAGGTACAAGACAATCCTCTAGGTAAGGGTCACACATTGTGTGATATCTTTCACAATCCATGTGATATTTATCTACTCGCAGAAACCCGAGAACCACACTAGGGGCCCCCACACGACATGTAATTCCGAATTACACACCGTGTAATCATTAATTTCACATAACACATAGGTTCTTCCTCTGCATAATCATCCACTCCTACATCCTCTATTACCACCACGAATCTCACTAGAGGTCAAGGAACTGGTCTGGATGGGCATCGTCATCATTGCTCACCGGAATCCAGACACCAAATCGCATGGGAAAATCATTCCATGGAATCTAATAGTATCCGCACTCCAAAACACTCATGAAGAACTCCGATTTGGTTATGATCCATCATCATAGCTCAACCCCATCATCAATATGAACTTGGATTTGTGGTATCAAATTATTGCGCCATGAAACGGGTGCACAACGATTGATTTTATGGTATTCATCGAACCACAGGACAAATGGATTTCCCATGATGAACAAAGAATGACAGGAGGGATAAATTCACAACACAAAAATGTATGGAATAGACCTCAGCCAATGTTCACATTGGCCTCAATTCATTGTCTTTAGAACACTGAATGAAGAGATGATAATATAATCACAATTAAATCCACAATCCCGAATAATATCTATCACATACCCGCAATACGCACAATCCAAAAATCAATTAATTAGTTGATTGATTCATGTTCATTGTAGGAATAAATGAATGGGGATAAATCCAAATAAAACAACATCCCAACTCAAGGCGGATTGATCGCTGATGAAGAATGAATCTAAATCATTATCGTTGGCGAGATCCTTGAATTCTGATGGTGCAGTGATCCTCAATCTTGATTCGATCTGATGTCATCCTCCAAGAATGATCTCCTATAACAGTATTCTAGGTCTTTAGGGTTAAACATACAACCATGATATCTTCTTATAACCATATATTTATAGAGGAAGAATAGGTCATTACATCAATCATAATAAAATAAATAATTTAATTTGTTTATTTTATTAATTCACCCATGACTCCACTCAACCCGAACGTCTTACATGATTCAAGGTTAAGTCACACCTAGGGTAAAACCTATTCCATGAACTCAATGGAGACATTAGATTTATGAATCAAGCTTCTATTTAAGAGTTATTATACTTTTTAGGAAACTTTCAAATGCGTGATATTTAATATATTTCAAAAATTAATTATGGGATCATCGTGCCTCAGAATCTCATGTCGTTTCAGTGCCTAGCTCTGAAAATAATCCATATATTATTCTAAATTAATATTTGGAAAAATCAGAGTTGTTACATCCAAGAATTCATTCATTTCATGAATTTCCTTTCATGGTGTGAATCACTTCTATAGCCAATTTACGTCCTTGACCATTTCCTTCTCCAAAAACCCCCAATAAGGCTTAGATCATTTAACTACCACATAAAGCCACAAAGAAACATAAAACCAGGCTTAACTTGAGGGCGAGGATGTTAAAAATCTCACCCTTGAATAAATTATCATCCTTAAGAAGTGTCTCTAGAGGACTACTCAAACAACTTGAGCCAATACCCCTGGATGTCTATCTCCCACTCCCATGTTTCTTCCTATAAAATCCCATGCTTCTATGGGAACTGAACACGAGTAATAGTATTTACTCATATAATATTCTTGATTTATTCCACTATTTGAACAGATCGTTCCACAAAAGACGCATTTGGTGCCAACTCAACATCCTTACAGCTGAGCACATGTGATGTATTGGGCTTATACTTCAGATGCAGAGACACATGGAATATATTGTGCATAACATGAAACCTCAGAGGAAGGTCCAAATGATAGGAAATCACCTTCATGCACTTGAAATTCTTGAATGGACCGATATACCATGGTTCCCACTTCCCTCAAGAGACGTCTATGACCTAAATAAGGGGACACCAACAAGAAAACCGTGTCACCCACCATGAACTCTAAGGGTCATCTCATTTAGTCAACATAATAACAATACCTATTACGAGCTATAAATAAATATTTCTAAATAAAATTCACCCTCTCTAAGGTCTCTTGTACCATACTCGGCCTAACAACTATAGACTCACCTACCTCATTCCAGCAGAGAGGTGAACGATAAATCCTCCCATAAAGAGCCTTAAATGGATCCATCTAAAATGAAGATTGAAACATGTTACTGTAGGTGAACTCTACACATTCAAAGGGATCATTTAAACACTTATGAGATCTAGATTTCCAGATCAAAGAATTTCCTCTAAGGTCTGGATCATCTTTTTTGACTACCCGTCAGTCTATAGATGAAAGGATATACTCATCGTCAACTGGGTACCCATCTTCTTCTGTAAGGCTTTCCAAAATCATTAAGTAAACTAGAAATATCTATTAAATACCATGTTTTAAGTAACTCTATGAATATAGAAGATCTCTTGAACATAGATTATGTCTGCCTCATCCACTAAGTTCATCTCTCAGATTGGTGTGAAATTAGACACATTATTCAATCGATCTATTACCATCCAAACGTTGTCTCCACCTATCAGGGTCTTATCCCAATGTCTTTCTTTACCTAATACCACATATACATAGGCACTATAAGTGGTTGGATTAACCCACCAGGACTTTGATGCTCAACATTAATTTTTTGACAAGTTAGAGTATGGAAAACAAATCCTACAATGTCTCTCTTTCTGTCGGGTAACCAAAACTACTGCTTGACATTGTGATAGATTTTGGTTGACCTTAGGTGCACTGCCCAATGTTGAGCATGAGAGGTTCCCATAAACTCTTATTTCATGGATGATGGACTCATCACTGATCCATGAACTACAATAACTCCATGTATATCCAAACCCCATCCTAAAATAGAGATACTTGTTAAAAACCTCTCGCTCATTGCAATACACTCCCTATCAATCTCCTGACTAGTATTCACACTTTATACCATTGAGGGAATGATCACTATGGGTTCAAAAAATACTACCCCTAAATCATAAGATATTCCCATCTATTAATTCCAACAAATCCATGAACTTATATCCAAATTTTGATGTTCATTCTTCTACCTCCTGTATTTTTCTTCTCAGTGAATCTACAACTCTATTTCCTTTCCTAGGAGAATATTATATCTTGAAGTCAAATATATGAAAATAATCTACCCAATAACACTGAAAATGATTTAGTTAAAGTTGGGAGAAGACATATGGAAAACTCTAATGGTCTGTATACATGAAAAATCTCTTAATGAATAGGTTGTGTCACCAATATTCTAGCACATAGATCAACACCGCTAACCCCAAGTCATGAGTGGGGCAGTTCCTCCCATGGGATTATAGATGAAAAGACATATAAGTGGATAAATTATCATCATGCATAAGAATTACACCCAAGACAACATTACAAACATAAAAATACACAATATAACCAACTATAGCCACATGAAGGGTCATGATCAAATCAAACACCAACCTTTTCTTCATCTCTAAGAAAAATTCTTTGTATTGATCATTCAATTCAAACTTTAATCCTTTCATCGTTCATGGGTGATACCAGGAAATAGATATTATGAATGAATCTCCTATTATACCCAACTAATCTGAGAAAACATTAAATATCAAATAAATTTATCAATTGTACATGGGATAAAATAGTATCAACTTTATCTAGATCAATTGGTATTCCTTCTTGAGAAACCATGTGCCTTAGAAAGCGTACCTTGTACCTCTTATATTAAAAATCAACCCTTTGATTACTTGTGGTAAAGATGATGTTATTGAATAGTACTCAACAAGATATTCAAGTTCCTTAAATTTTATTTTGATATCTTCTATTATATAAAAATGTCATCAATGAACACAACAACAAAGGAATATAATTATGGGTGAAAGATCTTGTGCATGAGAACCATGAAAGATTATTGAAAATTTAGTTAGTCCAAAGGGAATAAATAAATACTCACACAATAAATACATGATCATAGATTTCACAACCCCCTCCCTCTAAAGATACCAAAATCAGGGGAGAGATATAATGACCCTCAAGTCCCGCATCCAGTAGGCCATGGGTTAGTGACTAGCACCAAGGGTATAAAAAGCTAATGTATGGGAGGTATTACCCTCAATAATATAAGTAATATTAGGAGATAATACGATTCATCCAAAATAAACTCTATGACATGATATAAAAGAAAGAAAAACTATCCCACATGCATGCATAAATAAAATTGATACAAAAAAGAGTCTCCAAAAGTAAATACCAAAATAAAAGTTAAGGCAACAACACAGAAGCTATCCAAAGGTCTGAGCTAGTAATGTCAAGCATGATCTATGTGATCCTTCTAGAAACCTAAAAATAGGTTTATATATGTAGGGTGAGCATATAATTATACTCATTCAAAAAACCAAAGTCTATTGTGCACATGTGAAAGAAGCATACTAATGCACCTGTGAGAAAACAGAAGAACCAAACAAAACCTACATAGTTATACTAACCAAACCCAACCTCAAAAATACACACTTTCTAAATAACGCAAGCCAAGTAATATAACATAATAAGAATCACATCGATAAGGGTACCCCACACCGTACGTGCTGGCACTCCCATCTCTTTTTCATACCACACCACCCCATAAGAACAATCATAACACACCTTGCCCGAAGACACCTGGGCTCGCCACCCCACAAGGAAGACCACATCACATCTTGCCCAAAGATACCTGGGCCATCACATCAAAACCACTACCATAACCAAAGAAGTATCGTATCATGAACATGTAGGACATCAACCTCATTCCCTCCTCCTACCATGCACGACCCCCACTAGAAGCCACCCCACAAGCACATTCATATCATATCTCCCCCCAAAACACCTGGGCTATCACGTCTCACCCAAAAAAACTTGGGCTATCATAACCAAAATCTAATACACTATCAGACCTCTAGCCATCACAACCTTTTCAATACTTACTTCACTTGGAAGAGAGAGCGGGAAAGAGTGGGTACCCAACCATCCGTCCTCTTCATCGAATATCAGGGAAAACACCACCCATGTGACTATGCATGTGTCGACACGTAGCGCTTGATGTGGGTGGGGTGAGTATAGAAATCACAAGGAATATACAAGTATATAGATATAATATCAAACAATCAAGCCCAACCTATGGGTTCACAAACAAACTAACCAACTCACAACACCATCATTTTTGCTACCACCACTAAATTCAAAACACCACATAACATGACACAAGCCACAAACCTCATTTCAAATTTCAAACAAATTACATTATCCAACCCATTAATTTCATTATTTAGCATCAACCACATTTAACCACACAGCCTATCATTTATTTATTCATTAAAAATTTCCATCCCATTAAACAAACCAATCCATGTCAATTATATCATTATTAATCATTTATTCCATCACTATATCCGTATCTTGCACAACACAACCACACGTGAAAAGTAGCTCATAATACCCATTGACAACCACCTCACTGCCTCAAAAGCACGACCAAACAACCAGTATCTTAGCACCCCAAAGCACATCCAAAAAAACCATCACCTTGCTGCCCCAAAATCACGACCAAATAGCCACCTCCTCACCGCCAAAAAAGAAATACCAAACAGACCATAAAACCCACATGACCCAACCACAAATCGCCGCCCCACAAGAATGACCACATATAACAACACATCAAGATAATTTTATATATTTAACAAGGGGATTTTATCACATTCTACTTTATTTTAGGGGAGTTATCACACAAACCATAATCCCGGGGCAACCATTTCATTATCTAAATATAAGTGGTTAATAAATTTCTATTTTAGAGTGAGTTCACAATAATCACAACAGATACAATATTCCTAAAACATATAATCCAGTGCAAACAATTCCCCCAATGGCCACAATTTTCAACAGGACATCAAGCCCGTACAATCCACAATATCACAAAATATCAAAGCTATAAAAGCATGCGAATAAAACCCATTTACCCCTTTTAAATTTAAATTAACCAATTATTTATCTTTAATTAAGTCAACATAATCATAAATAATAGATAAAAAAAAGTAAACCCCTCCCACATGATACACAATAAAGAGAAACAAGAGATTCCCTTCCTCAAGGAAACTTTTTTGACTTTCTACACACTAAAGGGAGAAGAAGAGTGCCTGAAACCCTAAATGCATATGGGAAACCACTGATCAATCTAAAATAAACCTAAAGACCATCAAAACACATCCCAAACACACAACCAAAACTATCACAACAAAAATCCAAAGAAGAATGGAAGGAAACATATGATAACAATATGAGAACTCACCACAGATCGAAGACGAGAAGACAAGAATCAATCCTCATTGAAAGGAATATCAAAATGCCTTAAGGGAGCACCATTGTATTCCTATAATGAGAGAGAGCATAGGGTTTGAGGGAAAAAAATCTCTCTGTAGCTTTATAACTGCACCACATCATGGATTTACACAATGTGTAATCCTTAGGGTTTAGTTTCTCTGAAAACACATTATCTTTTTATTATTTAACCCCAAAAATCCACACATCGTGAAATGGACCTAGATAAGTCATGAAACCAAATTTCACATCGTGAAACTTTACACGATCTATATTTCCTACAGCAGCTCTGCAGCACCTCCAGATTCCATCGAAAACTCCCAGAACCTCCCCCGAACACCTCCAATGCTCAAAACCGGAAAAGTAACTAATAGAGAGGGAATGGAACATTAAATCATATACCTCTAAAATGATTTTCACCCTCAAGAATCCAAAATCAATACTAGAAGGAAAGGGGTACGAACGAACACCCCACAAGATAACTCTTAATGATCTCATCATACCTCAAACCCTACCACCAACCAAACATGCCAAACCCAAAAGAACAAAAAACATATCACACAACTTCATCACCACACAACCACAAACCATATACTCCCACACAACCACACTGCCACACAACCACTACACAACCAATGAACCACACTTCCCTAAGCACACAAATTAGTGAATTTCATCCTCCACATCCAGATACTATCCACTCCGGGTGACACTGACTTGTCCATACAGGTTTAATAACATTGCAATTAATGCATCTTGATTAGGAATCAGGCCTTCCCCTCTTCATATGTTAGGATTCTATCATATATCACACACCACACATCAAAAAATAGGGAAACTGGATCATCAGATAAAACAAGGTCCAAATATCACATCACAAAGAAAAATAGAGCAAATCAAAACTCAAACAACTTCGGGTACTAGGAATGCATCTACGTCTCTCCCTCCCAAGTAATGTCTTCTAAGACACCATGCCTCCACACCACATGAAACAAAGGAATGGTCCATTCACATAGTGTCTTCTCTTGGTGATCTTGGATATCTATTGGACGCTCCATGAATGTTATGTCATCCATGATATATAACTCTCCCTAGTCAATGACATGAGAGTCATCATGAAGCTATTGATGAAGTTAATATGGATCCTCTCTAACTGCGGTGGCAATGCCAACCGACATGCCACCTAAAAAATTCACCCCAACACCTCAAAGGCCCCAACAAACATGAGATAAATCTTACTCCCTCTACCGAATATCTATTTCCCACATCAAGGGGAAACCATTAAGAACACATGGTCTCCAATCTATAACTCTAAGGGTCTCCTCATACGATTGACATAAGACTTATGTCGGTCCTGTGCTGCTTTCTTCCTCTCACGAACAAGTTGAACATTCTCTGTCGTGCTCTACACCACATTGGGACCAAGAACTGCTACCTCCCCAACCTCTGTCCAACACAATAGAGAATGGAATGACCGTCTGTAGAGCGCCTCAAATGGGTCTATACCAATGGAAGAGTGATAACCGTTATTATAAGAAAATTCAACCAAAGATAGATGTTGTACCCAAGATCCAAAAAAGTCCAAGATGCATGCCCACAAAATATCCTCCAGCATTTGGATAATCCGATCCGTATGCCCATACATTTGAGGGTGGAAAGCAGTGCTGAGGCATAACTGAGTTCCAAAATCGTGCTGTAATTTCCTTTAGACTCTTGCGGTAAAACATGTGTCCCGATTTGAGATAATAGATCTTAGAACTCCATGAAACTGCACCACCACATCCACATAACTCTTATCCAAGAAATCAATTATGATTGAATCCCTGATCGCTAAGAAGTGGGCCGATTTCATCAACCGATCCATGATCACCCAGATAACATCACAACCTCCTTGATCCCTGGGTATCATTATGACAAAATCCATCGAGATGTCATCCCATTTCCACTAGGAAACATCCAAAGGTTGTAATAAACCACCAGGAACATGACGACCGACCTTTACATGTTGGAAAACCAACCACTTTTTCACAAACTCTACCACTTCCTGTTTCATCTCAGGCCCAAAAACTGCATCCTCAAGCTATGATGCATCTTGGAAACTCTTGGGTCTATAGCCAAAGGTGAGCTATGAAAATCAAGAAATCCCTTGCACATCACTACCATAACAAACAACTCTCCATGAATAACATACATTTTTGACCATCCTCTGACCATCCCTCTGGAGCATCACCATGACCAACATGATCATGCATCCTATCTTCCTCTAAGTCTCTCCATTGAGGCTCCTGGACCTGATGCATCAGAGAAGACTATACCATCATCTGAAACAAATATCCTCTGCCACCATCCACTCTTGCATCTAAGTGTAAGGTTTATAACCCATAAATTGCTCTCCAAGCATCCCTAGACTCTTGAACAAAACCTTTCCATGACTTCCTGCTCAAATCGTCAACCAAAACATTCCATTTTTTCGAGGTTAAGAGATCTCAAAATCATAATCCTAAAGAAAATCTATCCACCTCCACTACCGCAAGTTCAGATCACACTGAGAAATGATATACCTCAAATTCTTGTGATTTGTGAGGACTACAAAGCAGTCCCCAATGAGGCAATGCCGCCATAACTTCAACTCAAACATAACCGCTGCTAGATCTAGATCCTGAGTGACATAGTTACACTCATGAGGACGTAACTTCCTCAAACCATAAGAGATCACCACTCTCTATTGAATAAACACGCATCCCAAACCTAGATTGGAATTATCGCAAAACACCTCAAACATTACACCCTCCTCAAGCAACTAAAGCACTAGAGAGATGAACAACTTCCCCTTTAGGAAACTGAACACCGCCTGACACTAACCATTCCACACAAAATCCTGATCATTCCTAGTCAAATCTATAAATGAGGATGAAACTCAATAGAAATTGGGCACAAACCTTCGATATTAGATTTTGAGGCCAAGACAACTGTGAACCTCCACCACGTTCTTGGGTGACTCCCAAGAAACAACTACCTCGACCTTCGATGGTTATACTGCTACACACTACTGAGACACCACATGCCTAATGAAATGAACCTATTGTGTCTAGAATATACAATTGGATAACATTCTACACAGCTGGTGGCATCGAAGAACCTGCAATAATGTTCTAAGATGCTCGAAATTCTCTCCCTCTAACTTCAAGTAGATAAAAATATCATCGATGAATATGACGACAGACCAGTCCATGAACTCATGGAACACAGCGTTTATAAGCCCCATGAACATGACTGGTGCATTTGTAACATCGAATGGAATGACTACAAACTTGATGTTTCCATACCTCCATATGAAGATAGTGTTCAAGATATCACTTGTAACACCCCAATATTTTTATGGTATGCATCTTCTTAAATAAATTCAATTTATTCGATCTCTTATGTTGTACGAAACACTAAACTTAAACGAATCGTGATATACTATTAAATATTAACATGATCATTGGAATAGTAATGCGATTGTTAAGAATAGTAATATGACCATTAGAATGATAACCTCACCTATAAAATTATAAATAAAATTTAGGCATCTCATAAATGAAAATATGATATATTTATATGATGGAATAAGTAAATATTTTTTAAAAAAATGATAAATTAAGTGTTGGTATTTTTATGAAATGTAAATGTTTATTTATAATTTTATAATTAATATAATGATTTAAAATAAAATTTATTTTCATAAAATAGATTCATAAATTAATATTTTGTTTCATTATAAATATAATATAATTTTATGATATCATAATTATTTTTTCAAAGTGTCGTACAATCAGTTATAATATTAAAATTGATATTTTTTTGAATAAATGATGATTTTATTTAAAAAATAAATTTATCATATTTAGAAAATCATTTTCATAAAATGAAGTCCATTTTTGAAATCTACACATCAAAAAATAGTTGGGGTGAATTTTTAATATTTTTCTAAAATAG
This sequence comes from Viscum album, assembly GCA_963277665.1. Taxonomy (NCBI): domain Eukaryota; kingdom Viridiplantae; phylum Streptophyta; class Magnoliopsida; order Santalales; family Viscaceae; genus Viscum; species Viscum album. The sequence goes on along the minus strand of OY728132.1, from coordinate 1,515,801,877 downwards.
TTGAATTTTTGATGAATAGTGAAATATGATAATTTTCAGCATTTAATATTATAAGTTAAATACATGAATTTTTGAGTCATTTCTAATGAAATAAACCATTATTACAAACTCAAATTAAATATTTATTGTACTTAGTCATAATAATTAACACTATTTAAAGACTTGAGCCAAAATAATAAATAAATGAATAAAATAATAAAAAAACACCCCTCTCCTCTCCTATAAATACCACCCATCACCACCCCTTCTCCTCACACCTTATAAGCCTTGAAGCATGAATAAATTCTACCCAATTACTTTACCAAGAACCTTATACACATCCCAGACCTAATGGTCTTACCAAAAAACCAAATCCAAGTGTCTTAAGGAGGTTTCCAAGGAGATGATATTCAAGAGGAAAAATCCCTCTTCTTTCTCTTTTAATTTCTTTTTTTTGTATCCTCTCCTCACATCCCCTATCCAAAGTGGAATTATAAATCTAATATAATATATATATATTGTAATTTTATTTTTCTAATGGATTATCCATCATTAAATCCATTCTCTTCTTTATTTAATTTAAATTTGAAAACATCATTTGTGATGTGTAGATTCACCGCCTTCATGGATGGTGAGTTTTCATTTGTCATTAATGCCTTAAAATATGGTCATAAAACCATTATTATGGTTAAATAATATTTTAATATACATATTATAAATTATATCATGTTATTGAACCAATATATAAACATAATATTAAATAAAATGACACAAGTTTGTGATGGTCGTAGAAAACATCAAAATAAATTAAGACATTTTCATCAACATTTTATTTAATGAATAATCCTCATAATATATAAAAAAAATTATATATGAGACCATTTAATGTTATGTAAGTTCATTAATACTAAATAATTTTACTTCTATAGAAGTTATTCTCATTTGACAAGAACTCCCATATTTATACTTAATAGAACATACCATAAAACCATGAAATGAATGCTCCTAAAACAACAAAATTAAACTTTAAAATTTATCAAAATAGACATAAATGAACATAAAAAATTATAATAAATCAAATATATGTTTAATAGGTTCTAAATTAATTAATTAATGAATCTAATTTGATTATCCAGGACATTAAGTACAAGTGCAGAACACTTTCGGACATAAGGTAAGAGTTTCTCGTCTCACTTTTACTTCTGTGATATATACACCTTATTAAAACCTTATTTCTTATTTTTGGTGTACATAATTACCTTTAATATATCATAACATTAATATATTTATCTTCATGACATTAAATATTTCATTTTATTATTATTAATTTTATGGGGTATACGATTCGACTGTTTACAAAGCGGTAAGAAAATTCTTAACTGAATTTCTATTCTTTGGATTAAACTTCTACTCCATTAATGATGTAATGCTATGATAATGTGTGAAACAATTTTTTATATTATGTTTTATTTTCACTTGTTTTATGTGGATTTAAAACTGATACACACAATCAATTCATTTGTTTAATGATCAAACTTTCTTTCAAAAATACTCTTTTAAATGTTTTTTTTAAAATTTTAAATATTTTTTTAAACTTATAAATAAGTGGATTTTTCTGCTTCCATGACAACTTAATACCTTGAGAAATCCTTTAAAAGTTTACAAAGTATATTTTTAAAGAAAATATTTTCTTTTATAATTGCGTGACTTTTTAAATAAAGGATCTTTAAGTAAAAGTGGTATTTCTATCAGGAAAATTTCAATGATTTTATTTGAGTATATTCATCCATATCAACACTCTTTGTTGGATATTTTTCTTAATTAAGGTTGATTTAGTATGATAACATTTACCATATTTTATTGATTTTTATGATTAATTTGACTACGGATGTGCTAATTTGATAACATTCATCATATTACATAGGATGGTTTATAATTATGTTTATTTTTTGGGGAATGCTATTAACATTTCATATGATAGTTTCAATATGAATGTATATGATGAATATGTTTCACCCATTTCATATGAGTAGTGCATTGGAGTTAGTAAGTGATAGACGATGCTTTCTATAGACTTTTGATGCATCAATAGGTCTCATGAGACAAACTAGTTTGATTATTGGTTAATGTCTTACCCAATTATGTATGATATCTTGGATGAAGCCTTGAAAATATGTTTATGATGTCCTGTATTATGAATTAAATCATTATGAGATTAGTTATTGATAATTAATGTGATTATTTTATTAGTAGAATATCCATGGTTAAGTTTCATTCTCATGTGATTATTTATATGACATTATTTGACCAGCCTTTATTCATGTCATATTATACTCAAGATTATGTTTTAATGGAATGTGTTTGTAGTTATTCACCTTATCTTATTGTTTATATTTATTTATGATAGATTCTACTGTATACTTACCCTTACTAAGCATCCGATCTCACCCCTTTCTTATGTTTTGTTTTTCCCTAGGATGCCAAGATGTATATTATGATTTACATGTAGGGATAATCTAGGAGAGTAGAAGTGTTTCTAATGGAGTTAATATGTTGTATTTCATTTCAAGTTGTAATGTAATACTTATGTTTGTATCTAGTTTACCAAATATACTGAACTATTAAGTCCTTTGGGATGTTATTGCTTTTACTTAGTACCAATGTAATAAATTAAGGCACCAACTATAGACTACTGGGGTCAGAGTCTTTACAATTGGTATTATAGGAAGTTTAGTATAAACTTTGGAAACTAGATTTAATAAAACATTGATTAGGGAAATATAAACTTATAATTAACTTTAAGAATATTCCCAAAGTAACCAAGATTATGATTTAGAGATTATTTATACCTAAATTTTCAATTTACGTTAATTTTTTCACTAGTTTTTGATTATACATTATGTTTCATAATGTTATTATCTAATATAGTGTATGCAATTATTTAGAAATGAGGCATAGCGGAAGGAATGGAAACTATATCAATACAAGTAATCCATATAGGGATTGCCCTCCAATTAAAGATAATGACGATGGATCTAGAACTATAGCTAGATATAAATAAATTATAACTACACTAGGAAAACTGACCGAAGTTGTGAAAAAAAACTTTACCCATATGGAGCATCCTGATCCATAACATGGTGTAACAATGTTAGATCGATTCATGTGATAAAAACTTACATTATTCAATGAGACTACAAATCCATTTGTAGCTGAGCAATGAAAAAGTTCCTTAGAGAAGATATTTCTCACTTTGGGATGTAATGAAAGGGAGAAGGTTATCATGACAATTTATCACCTCTCAGGAGATGCAAATCAATGATGATCATTGATTCAAAATAAAAAAGAGGAAGAATAAATTTCAAACATGGAATGAAAGGATTTTAAGGATATTTTCTTGAAAAATATTTTCCTAGAGAACAATGAGTAGATATAGAGAGATAATTTTTGAGCCTGGGAAAAGAAGAAGAAGAAAATGTTTCTATGTATAGATCTAACATTACAAGGTTATCCAGGCATGCTGTAGACTACGTACATATTCCAAAGAGTAATATTTACCGTTTCTTTTATGGGATTAAACCAATCATTCAAAGGGCACTAGTCTCCCAAAAATTCTCATGATATGAGGATATAATATAATATGATATGAAGATAGAGAAGTAATTATACAAGTTTTATAATTTTGAAAATAATCAAGAGAAGAAGAGGATGACATAACAAATGATGGATAAAGGAAAAAAGGGAAAGAAGGATTTTCCCACATGTGATAATTGTGGAAGGGAACAAACTGATACTTTCTTGAAGGGAATGAGAGTTTTATACAAGTCTGGAGAGAAGGTCCAACCAAATCATGATTAAAAAGGAAAGGAAGAATCCATCTAATTTTTCAACTATAAGGATACGAGGAACTACACAAATGAATGTCCTAAGCATCATGAGAATATAGATCAGAAGAAGAAAATGGATCAAGATCAAGATTATGTTGTTACTATAGTCAAAGTGGAATAATTAAAGTATTTTTGTTTCTGTATTCTATAATTATGTTGTAAAAATATTTTATAAATGATATTTTGGTTATAAGAATCATGAGATATATAAGGATTCTACTTCAGTACTTCTTCTTTAAGGAATTGGAAGCACGTGATGAATAAAACTAGTAATCAAGAGACGTGATTCTGTTGTAAGTTGATCTTTTTGAAAACAAATGACTTGGGAAATATAACCCTAAATATGTGTTTGATGTTGAGATAATAATAAATAGATGTTTATGGTATAGTATTGGTGGCCATGAAAGTGGTTAGTGATTTTATGGTTTATGCTGGAATGATTAGATATTTGGATTTAAAAAATACATTCAAAAATATGAGATTTTACTCTTAGAAGCATGAATGTTTCATAAATGTTTAAAGGATATTAAGGTATTCATATATTTGGCATGTGAAAATAAAAGCTATATTATATGGGGAAATCCTATTTTAATATGATTTTGGAAATTTAGCGACCTTCTAAATTTTTGGACTTTGAATTTGGAAAAAAATGTATTTTGAATGAGTCTTAAGGTAACTACTTATGGAATGGATTAAGTTTAACTTTGGATATTATTATTTTAGGTTAAAGTATGATTTATCATATTGTATTACATGTTCTAACAATTTTTCTTTTGGTAAATATTTAAAGTACAAATGAACGACTTAAGGATCGTTTGATAAAAGTGTTTCAGGCATAAAAATTCATCTTGAATATCCATCTTTTGGTTTAGGAAATGAAGTAAAGATGGATCAAAGCACAACCAAATAATGATATTATGCTTATGGCATGAAAATAAATCAAGTATTTTTATTTTCTCAAGTACCTATCTGTATAGTAAAAAAATCCCTCAACTATAGGAAAAAGGATTTTGGAATAAAAATGTTTTTCGTTTACTTTTCTTACTAAGACTTCAGTGGTCTTTTAACCGATCACAAATTTTAAGTTTTTTGATGGTATAATTTCTAATGACCATATTGTTTATCACTCTTTATCAGAACATGATAGTTAGATTTATTTTCCATGACTATATTTTCACTTCCCACTAATGTTCTCCTATAGGGAAACATATTTTTGTGGAGACCATCACATTGTCCTTTCCCTCCATTTAGAAGGAAGTTTTATTAACCCTGTTGATGATGTGATATTTCCATAAAGATATTTTAAAATTACAACTCCATGATTATCAATCACAAGTTTAAACTTCGAGGACACAATTTAATGAAGGATGAAAGAATGTAACACCCCAATATTTTTAGAGTATGTATCTTCTTAAATAAATTTAATTTATTCGATATCTTATGTTGCACACTACACCAAGCTTAAACGAATCGTTATATACTATTAAATATTAACATGACCATTGGAATAGTAATGTGACCATTAGGAATATTAATCAGGCCATTATAATAATAACCTCACATATGAAATTATAAATAAAATTTATATATATCATAAATTAAAATATGATATATTTATATTGTGGAATAAGTAAATAATTTTTTTAAAAATGATAAATTAAGTGTTAGTATTTTTTTGAAAAGTAAATGTTTATTTAAAATTTTATAATTAATATAATGATTTAAAAGATAATTTATTTTCATAAAATGTATTTATCAATTAATATTTGGTTTCATTATAATTATAAGATGATTTTATGAGAGCATAATTAATTTTCAAAGTGTTGTAAAATCAGTTATAATATTAAAATCAACATTTTTTTTGAATAAATGATGATTTTATTTAAAAATTAATTTTCTCAAATTTAGAATTTTTTTTCATAAAATTAAATCCATTTTTGAAATTACACATTGAAAAATAGTTAGGGTGATTTTTTGGAATTTTTCTAAAATAGTTAATTTTTTTAATGAATAGAAAAATATGATAATTTACAGTATTTAACATTATAAGTTAAATATATGAATTTTTGAGTCATTATTGATGTAATAAATCATTATTTTGAACTAAAATATACTAGTTACTGTACTTAGTCACAAGAATCGACACTATTGATAGTCTTGAGTCAAAATAATAAATAAATGAATAAAATAATAAAAAAATACTCCTCTCCTCCCCTATATATACAACCCATCACCACCCCTTCTCCTCACACATTTTAAACCTTGAATATTGTCTAAATTATATCCAATTCCGTTACCAAGCCTCTTACCCAAGTCCAAGACCTGATGGTCTTACCAAAATGCTAAATCCAAGTGTCTTAAAGAGGTTCCCAAGGAGACGATATTCAAGAGGTAAAGATCTCCCTTTTCTTTCAATTTCTTTTCGTTTTCTAATCCTCTCCTCACCTCCCCTATACAAAGTAGAATGGTTACTCCAGTATCATATATATACTTGAATTTTATTGTCATAATTTATTATCTATCATCAAATCCCTTCTCCTCTCCTTTTATTTTAAAAATGAAAACATCGTCCGTGATGTGTCAATTCACAGCCTTCATGGATGGAATTTTCATTTTCTATTACTGCCTTTAAGGATGATCATAAAAAAATTATTATGGTTGAATAAAATTTTAATATACATATTATAATTTATATAATGTTATTGATCCAATATACAAACATAATATTAAATAAAATGACATAAGTTCGTGATGGTCATAAAAACCACCAAAATAAATTATGACATTTTCATCAATATTTTATCTAATAATTCATCCTAATACAATATAATACAATGATATATGATAAAATTTAAATTTTTTTAAGTTTATTAATACTAAAAAATTTCACTTCTGGAGAATCTATTCCAATTTGACAAGAACTCTCATATTTATACTCAAGAAAACCGACCCTAAAACCATGAAACGAATGCTCACAGAACAAAGAAATTAAACACTATAAATAATTGAAATGGAAATAAATGAACTTAATAAAATTAAAATAAATTAAATATATGTTTATTAGGTTCTATATTAAGTAATTAATGAATCTAATTTAATTATCTAGGACATTAAGTACAAGTGCAGAACACTTTTAGACATAAGGTAAGGGCTTCTCATCTCACTTTTACTTCTATGAGAAATATTTATTATTCAACCCTTATTTATTATGTGCTATATACATAATTAACTTTAATAAATAATATCATGAATCTATTAATCTTCATGACATTCAATGTTTCATTTAGTAATCATTAATTTTATAGGGCATACAATTTGACTGTTTTCAAAGTGGTAAGAGAATTCTTAACCCAATTTCCATTATTTGGGTTTAACTTATACTCCATTGATTATGTTATGATATGATTATGTGTGAAATTAATTTTTATTATATTATTTTGTATTTAAACTTGTTTTATATGGATTTAAATCTAATACACATAATCAATTCATTTGGGTAACGATCACACTTTCTTTTAAAAGTATATTTTTAAATGTTTTTTTTCAAAATTTAAAAGAAAAGTTTTTTTGAACTTATGCATAAAAGGATTTTACCACTTTCCTGGAACTTTAATGCCTTGAATAATCCTTTACAATTTTACAATGTTATTTTCGAAGAAAATATTTTCTTTTATAATTGTACGACTTTTTAAATAAATGATATCTAAGTAAAAGTGGTATTTTTTTGAAGAAAATTTCAATAATTTTAGAGTATTATCATCTATGTCAATACTATTTGTTGTATATTTTTCTTAATTAATATTTATTTCTTATGATACAATCTTATATATTTTATTTATTTTTTATGATTATTTTTACCGTGGACGTGCTAATTTGATAGCATTCATCATATTACACGAGATGATTTATGATTATGTTTATTATTTGGGGAATGTTATTTACATTTCATATTCTTGTTTCAATATGAATGTATATGTTGACTATGTTTCACCCATTTCATATAAGGAATTAATTGGACTTAGTAAGTGATGGACGAGACCCTCTATAGCCCCTCGATGCATCAATAGGTCTCATGAGACAAACTAGTTTGGGTATTGGCTGATGTCTTACCTGATTATGTATGGTGTCTTGGCCAAAGACTTGACAGTATGTTTATGATATCCCTCATTATAAATTCTCTCATTATGAGATTAGTTATTGATAATCCATGTAATTATTTTACTAGTAGAATATCCATGGTTAAATTTTATTCTCATGTGATTATTTATACGGTATTATTTGATTAGATTTTATTCCTTCCATATTATGATCAATAATATTTTTTAATGGAGTGAATTTATAATTACTCACCTTGTCTTATTTATTGTTTATTTATTATAGCTTCCACTATATGCTTACTCTTATTGAGAATCTGAGTTCACCCAGTTCTTATGTTTTATTTTTCAAAAAAATGCCAAGATGTATATTATGATTGACATGTAGGGATAATCTAGGAGAATATGGGTGTTTCCAATGGAGTTAATATATTTCATTTCATTTCAAGTTGTTATGTAATACTTATGTTTTATCTAGTTTTCCAAATATACTAAACTATTTGGTACTTTGGGATGCTATCACTTGAACTTAGTACCAGTGTAATAAAGTAAGGCACTGCCTATGAGCTATTGGGCTCGGGGTCTTTACATCTTTCTACTTTACCCTCAACTGGTGATATCCAGAATGAAAATATATATTAGAAAACCAACTCAACCCTCTCAACTAGTTGAAAAGATCATCTATACTTGGAAGAGGATAACAGTTCTTGATAGTAACCTGGTTCATGTTCTGGTAGTCTATGAACAACCTTAGGCTACCATCCGCCTTCTTAGTGAACAACAATAGAGCACCCCATGATGAAACACTAGGCCGGATAAAACTATTCTACATCGAATAATCTATTTTAATCCACAACTCCCACAAATCAGAAGGTTCTATCCAATAAGAATCCATCAAAATTAGAGAAGCACCAGGCTGCAAGTCTAATCCAAACTCAACATCACATCAGTGGGGTAGAATCATAACCTCCTCTATGGAAGCATCCAAGAACTCCACAATGAACCTGGGGACATCTACTATCCCAAACTTTGTAGATCCTAATGAAAACTCTGCTAACAGAGAAATAAGGGACTCCACAAACCGATTTCCCACTTGACAACCCCACTCACCAACGAAAACCACACACTGTCCATCCACATTTGAGAAAATGACTCTCCTCTGGAAGTAGATAACAACACGTACAAAATACAACCATTTTATTTTGAGGATAACATTGTATAGCTATATCTATAGTAATAAAAGATCCCCATGAGACTGATGTAGCTCCATCATTAGTCTATGCCCTGGCACACATCAAACACGCAGTTTTGGCCTTTGAATAGCGTAGTCAACACTAGGGGAACATAAATCCTTACTACATCTAATCCTAGAGTACAATATAGAGTGGGTGAAATAAAGGAGTGCGAAGATACTGAATCAAACAAGGCATATGAAAGGATACCAAACAAACTGATCATACCTTTGATGATCTTTTGCCCCTCTGGCACTACTACCTCCACTATGTGCAACTAACCATGCCTAGATCCTATTACTATATACTGATGATCACCTCCATAAACACGCCCAGGTCAAGATCCCTGAACACGAGGAGCATCCTGAGGTCAGACTCTACCCACTCTATCTACCCTCGATGGATCATAATCCTACTTCCCCTGCTACTGGAATAGTATCACTAACAATCACTACTAAGGATGGCACTAAACCTATACACCTCCACCAAAATGAGATCAGGGAGCCATCAGGCCTGAGTTTTGGAGATGACCATGAACCCCACAACCAAAAAACACTGGTACAAATCTCCTAGGAAAATCATGGAAACCACTGGACCCAGAAGGCCAGAAAGGAACCTGCTGAGGTCAAATCCTCGCTGGTCAAAACTTCAATGGTCTTGGTGCCTAATACCTTCCACTGATATCTCTACCACTCAAGGAGCCATACTAGTTCCCCTCTCATGGTAAAACTTCTTGCAAGTGCATCCATTCGATCACCCCAGTCTTCTTTTTAACCTCTATATATGTTGACAATGTAAAGGGAGTGTCTACATACTAGATAAAATGATGAAATGTATCCTCAAGGTATCTTTCATGAGACTCCTAACCTAGAAAATGTTATGGAGAAAAATGAATAAGATCCTTGAACTTGATTCCCAGCTCCTGCACTGACATACTCCCATAATAAAGAGAAATAAGATCCCACCTCTTCATTTCCTTTATGGTCGATGAAAGGAATTCTGCCTAGAAATTCTTCTGGAAGTCGACCCACAAAACATCTGTCTCCTCCCACTCACCCAGATACAACATCCACCACTAATACATAGATCCTTGTATCTGACTGACTACAAAAGGGACACAATATCCCACCAGGGAACGAATCAAACTAAAGTTGATCTTGATATCCTTTATCTAGCTCTCTGTCTCCATATCTGAAACACTACCCTCATAGTTCTCCAAATATTACCGCTAAAAAGTGCACAGTTCCCTCTACCAACCCTCATCCTCCTATGATGGGTCAACCCTATAACAATCAACCAGATCGGCTTGTTGAACCTCAACTACCTTAGCCACATGCACACGACGCACATGATCCATAGATAAAAGAAGAAACAAAAGATTTTCTAAGCCCAAACAATATCTAATTTTATTAAGATTTATTTTAATTTATTTTATCTATTTTTACCTTCCCAAAAAAACCTGATTTAATCAAGAACACAATTCATTATGATGCATGTACCTCTCATAGGTATCTACCCTAAAAAAGGGTTTGACTCACTTGGTCATTAAATAAGCTTAGAGTCCATGCACTGGATCATGGGGGGCCCTAAAATCTCATGTACTATCCAGTATCCATGACCTATGTCACACACCAAGGTAAACTGGCACTATATCCATACTAACCCATGCAATCCACACTGCGACTAACTCATAACTTCATCCTATATCTTAACCACCACCTTTGATACCACTTTTTCATGAACCCCTCCCTCCAAATATACCATAATGATGGGAGATAGATAATGACCCTCGATTACCACCTCTAGTAGGCCCTGGGTTGGAAACTTGCACTAAGGGTATAAAAATCTCATGTATGGGGGGAATTACCCTTTATAATATAAGTAAGATCAGTATATAAGATGATTAATCCATAATAAACCCCATGACATGATATAAAATAAACCAAAACCATCCAAATTCATGTATAAATAAAACAGACACAAAAACGAGTCTCCAAAAGTAAATACCCAAAAGAAAAGCTAAGGCAGCAATAAAGAAGTTATTTAAAGGTTTGAGCTAGCAGTGTCCATCATGGTTCATGTAATCCTACTGAAAAACTGAATTTTTTATATATATGTAGGGTGAGAATACAAATATACTCAGTAGGAAAACCAAAGTCTCTCATGTACATGTGAAAGAATCATACTAATGCACCTATGAGAAAATAGTAGAACCAAAAAACACATACACAGGTATACCAACCAATCCCAACCTCACAAAGGCACTCTCACCAAATAATGTAATCCAAGTAAAATAATATAACAAGAATCACATCGATAAGGGTGCCCCACACTACTTACCTCTAGTATTACGCTCTCAAACCCTGACATCGTACGTCCTGACACTCCCATATCTTCTGCATACCACATCGCCCCACAAGCACGGTCACAACAAACCTCACCCAAAGACACATGGGATCGCTGAACCACAAGAACGACCACATCACATCTCATCCAAAGACACCTGGGCCATCACATCACAACCACTACCTCAACCAGAGTAGTAGGGTATTGTGAACATGTAGGAAACCAACCTTGTACCCTCCTCCTACCATGAATGACCCCCACCGGATGCCTTTCAACAATCACGATCATATCACATCTTTCCCAAAAACACCTGGGCCCCCACCCTAAAATCATGGTCATATCTAACTATAAAACACATGGGCTATCACATCTCACCCAAAAACACATGGAGTATAAAAACCACCATCTAACACACTAACAAAGCTCCATCCATCATAGCTTGTGCAATACCTACCTTGCCTAGAAGAGAGAGAGAGAGAGGGACCGATCGGGTACCCAACAATCTATCCTCCTCATCAGATGTTGGAAAAAACATCCCCCACATGACTATGCAGGTGTATTCATATAGTGATCTACATGAATGGGGTGAATATAAATATTAAAAGGAATATACAAGTATATATATATAGTATCAAACACTCATGCCCAACCTATGGGTTCACAAAAAAAATGTCAAACTCACAACACCGTCACTTTTTCTTCCACCTCTAAATGAACAACATCACATAACAAGACACAATCCACAATCACCATTTCACATTTCCAACCAATTCCATTATCAAAACCATTCATTTCATTATTTAGCATCAATCGCATTTGACCACACAACCTATCTTTATTTATTTATTAATAATTTCCATCCCATTAACCAAACCAACCCATGTCATTTCAATCATTATTAATAATTTATTCCATCACTATATGTGTATCTAGCACAAAAAAATCACACATCACAAGCAACTCATAATCTTCATCATACAACCACCTCACTGCCCCAAAAGCATGACCAAACAAAAATCACCTCACTGCCTCAAAAGTACGATCAAATAAACCATTACCTCACTACCCTAAAAGTACGTCCAAACAAACAAATACTCGCCACCCCAAAAGCATGGAAAAAAATAAACCATCATCCCCACATGCCCCAACCCCACATCTATACCCAATAAGAACGATCACATAACACAACACATAAAGATCATTTTACAAATTTAACAAGGGGATTTTATCACATTCTACTTTATTTTAGGGGTATTATAACACAAACAATAATCCTAAGGTAACCATTTCATTATAAAAATATAATCATTTAATCAATTTCCATTTTAAGGTGGTATCACAATAATCAAAATAGACACAACAGTCACAAAAAAAATCATCCAGTTCAAAAAAAGTCCCCAATGACCACAATTTTCAGTGAGGCATCAAGCTCGTATAAATCAAAATATCAAAAAATATCAAAGCTTTAAAAGAATAAAAATCAAATCCATTTACCCCAATTTCAATTTCAATTAACCAATTATTTATCTTGAATTAAATCATCTAAACAAAAAACCATAGATAAACAAAAGTAATCCACTCCTGCCTAATATAGAATAAAGAAAAACGAGGGATTCCTTACCTCAAGGAAGCTTTGTTGACTCGTTGTGAACCACAAGGTGAAGAAGAATGACTACAACCCCAAATGAACATGGTAAACTACAAATCAACCTACATCTCACCCAAAGACCATAAAAAAACATCCAAAACACACAACCCTAACCAAACCAAACCACTGTAGTGAAACTATGTAGAAAAAAAGGAAATATATGAGAATAAGAGGAGAAATCACCACTGATCGAAGATAGGAAGATGAGAATCAATACTCATAAAAAAGAATCTCAAGATGCTCAAGGGAGCACCATTGGCTGCTTGGAATGAGAGAGAGCATAGGGTTTGAGGAAAACACAAGCACTCTGTAGCTTTATAACTACACTACATTAGGGACTTATACAATGTGTAATCCCATTTAATGTTGTATAATAATCAGGGTTTAGTTTCTCCAAAAAACTTGTCTAGTTTTTATTACTTAACCCCAAAAATATACACGTCGTGAACCGACCCTAGATAATCCGTGAAACCAACATTCATGTCATGCAACTTTACGCGATGTGTATTTCTTGAAGCATCTATTCTGCACCTCCATATTCCACCAAAAACTCCCAGAACCTCCCCCAAACACCTCCAATAATTAAAACTAGTAATGTAACAGACTAATAGGTTATAAACCATTACAATAAATAATTTCATTCTTATGTATCCATCTTTGACACAAAACTAATGGTTTCAAAATCAAAAAATAATCTTATAAAACCATTGGAATCATCTCAATTGATTAGAAAAGTAACCTACTCTTGGAAACAAGTACCTATTCTTTATATTTATCTAATTTATATTCTGTTAGACTATAAAATATGAATAACAGCATCCACCTTGTTGGTGAACAACACTAGAGCACCCTAAGGGGAAGTGCTATGTATGATGAATCCTTTAGCATAAATATCATCAAGCTACTCCTTGGGATCCTTAAACTCAACTGGTTCCATGCGATATAGTGGAATTGATATATTTCACCATATTGGTACCAGATCAATTTCAAATTCAACTCCCCTATGTTGTAGAAAATCCATTATATACTCTAGAAAGATATCTTGGTACTGATCCACCAGCAGTGGGGAAGAGAAGGGTGTCACCACCCAATCCACTAAAAGGATCATTCCAGTCACCCATGCTGAAAGGATATCTCTTTGATGATGGTTTTTACCACTATTATTGTATCGATGTCCTATTCACCATTAAAAAAAACTTTTCCCCCTTATGTGATGAAAAAAACACATGTATTCAATAACAATTTTTGTGTGTGCAAAAACTGGTCAACCATTCCGTGAAAAGGATCAAATCAAAGCCTATAATATCTAGAATTGTGAATCTCCATACATTCTCAAATATTGAAACCACCATGAGATAGTCTGGGTAGATATGGAGATGATAAACTTTTTTTCTAAGGGGTGTATCAATAAAAAGAAGCTAATAATATATTTTATCCAGTACACCTAACCTAGTAACCACTACATATATATGAGAAAATGGGATTCTCATGCGACAAAAAAGAAACATATCGAGTTAAAGAGATCATGATCATACCTTGAACTATGGAAGGTAATTCTCTACCATCAGTTAAAGACCGATAAACAAGATATTCCCTGCCATCAACCACTCCATGATGCCCAGAGGTTCATGAGTCACCTAATTTACCAACCCTTATAGTGTATGTTCCTTCTAATGAGGTCATGTTTTCACACCATGTACTGATTTAGCTATGTAAAACTATGAATCCTAGGAAATGAACTACTTTATATGACTATTATTATCACACTAGTGACATTTATTGAGTAAATAAGAACAATCCTTGAGAAAGTGCCCTCTCCTCCCATAATTATAGCATCCAGTAGAGTTTCTCCCAATAAAAGGAGTCGAAAAAGACCATTTATATTCTAACTACTGATCATATCCATGGATTCCATCCTCTTAATTTCTATTCTTGGTTCAAGAATGAGAAACTGGGACTGCACTAGAGAAGGTACCTATCAATCCTTTGATAGTAGGAAGAAGACCCGTAGCTCTATCTTCCTCAATTACCTTATCTATCATTAAAACCTTAAGAAGAACTGAAGCATAGGTAATCAGATTATAGTTCCTATCCTATCACTTCATCATTTGGTAAAATCCTATCTCAATAATTCTAGCTTTCTAAACCTCGTTACCCCAATATAAGAGGTGAATATAATATCCACTCTATGAAGCGTGCTAAATAGGCAGACACTGTCATCGAACCCTGCTAAAGCTCTATGAATTACTGATAACAATAAAACTTTAGTGGATAAGGGAATATCTCATTAAAGAATACCCTTTTCAAGGTCTTCCAAGTCATCCTTTATCATCTACCATCCTATAGTATGACATCCCACCATCTTCTTGTTGCTCCTTGAACCATAAAATCCACAATCTTGATCTTATGATCATCTGAGGCCTCTACCAAGTCAAAAATCATCTCTATGACTCATATCCAATCCTTCATGTCCTTGGGGAATCTGGTGCACTAGAAGGATGAGGGTGATGGAGCTGAAATTCATAGGTATATTTGACCATCATCAGCCCTCCCCTATGGGCCTCTCTTTCCTAAAATGTTACTAGCTGAGAGAGCCTTGGTTGGACTAGTTCTATTTCTTGACCCACTAGAGTGACCAAGGGAACCTACTTAGACACATAATTCTGTCCAATAGGTGGAGGAAATGGACATAAAAGACATCTATAATGCACTATTTCATGAAATTCCAGAAAAAACCATAGAGAAGGTCAATAGATTAAATAAGAAAATTGATAACCAAACACAGGTACACATAAGGTTCCGCAACAAAGTTCAACCTAATAGAATACGTAAAATAACAAGTAATAATCCCCTAAGAACCGACCAAAACTAAATTCAAGCCTCTCATACCTACACGTTAGTCACATCAAAACATATAAACTCAATAATAGAATAAATTAGGCTCAAATAAAAGAATTCATGAAATAATACACCAAGTATATATCATAGTTTAAACATGAATTTAATTATTTCATGCCTATCTAGTGAAAGAAATATAAATATATGGAATGTGAACATATATTCCTATCATGATTCATGAACACACACCAAATCCCATAAATCAACATATTAACACCATGCACATCACCTGAGGTGTATTTAGTCAATGGTAACATCAAAAAGTAAAAAAATAAATTCCCAATTTTAGGAAACTCGGAGGTCCACTATAATGTAATGGCCAGACACTGACATAGTTACACTTCCTATGTTCCATCCCTCACATATCATGACTATACTGTTCCAAATAAAGTAAAATAGAAGAATCAAGTTAGTGAATATTGTCTCTCTAATACAATTTTGTAACTCCCTGACCATAACCAGTGGGACCAAGCTGGGCATGCCACACACCTAATGTTTGCCTCCACATACATAAGAGGTTTTTGACTAGCAAGGAGGTTTAATATAATGGTGTGGGGTGGAAATTCCCTTGTTACCATATGAAAATCATAGTATTTAAACATAGTGATAATAGTAATCAATAAATTAAGAATAAATAAATATCAATCATAGTAAAAGAATTTACAAATATAACCAAGGAAGTAGTAGTATGAAATTCTATATTCAAAACCTAAAACTAACAAAATGGTTCCATTGTACTGTAAGATATAAAAATAAAAACAGAATCTATAGAAATATGGTCCAAAATCTATCTAGAAACATCCGCATCCTCCTACTTGCCTTATCAATCATCCTCCACTAGGCCCATTATATTTATTGGATACCTGGAAATGAAATCTATAATCACACTAAAATTCCCTAGTAGGGAGTTGGTACAAGACTTTGTAAAACACCACCAATGACCCTTAACATAATTTTATAGAATATAAAAGTGCATCCCATGAAATTAAATAGGGTACATATATCACAAAAATATATCATAAAAGAACAAAAAATGTAGGGTTCTTAGAGATTTGCTCAACCTTCTTTGGAACCATTTTGGAGGAAAAAAAAATCTTCCACCTAACACATTCCACTTGATGAGATATTCCAAAAAAATGAATGAAATATCCATATTAAATGGATTTCGAAGCACATACCAACCAAGAATCCGACACCCCCTAGTGGGAATATTTTATGAGGCTTAAACTGCACACTCAACTATCTGATATAAGAACATATCAATATTATACTAAATAAAAATTATATATTAAACATCACATTAAATAAAAAAGTATCACAACTAGAATAATCCTCATGAAAGAAACAAAAGAAAATGTTTCCTAGGGATATGTATACACACCATATGTGATCATGCCTCAAACATAGATCTCTTGGGATATAATCATATTTCAATAATCATTCTAATCAACCATATAAAAAATTAATTAAATTAATGTGATTCTTATAAAAGGTGAAACAACAACGATCAAGGAATGGTTCACAATCCAAGTCTAGAAGAACCACTGAATCCTAGAATTATTCATACTTTGAAATATTTATAAATCTAATATTGATGAAAAAGAGGAACCACATCCAAAAAGGTTAATACACAATCGACTCACCAAGTAGGATCTACTACCAAATATTATATTGTTCCAAGCATTGTTTATATTTAAAATCCTTGAATTTGGATGCTGATGTTATCAATGATAATAAAAACCTTCAATAGATCATTCCAAAACCCTTGGACCTGGCCAAGACATAAAAATATCTAATTGATTTTGATTAATTAGAATAGGATATAATTGATCATGATAAAAAAGATCTTAACATATTGGATGTGCAAGATCAAATGGTTGTTCAAGAATAGAAAATAGAAGTTGGATAGGGAGAAGAGAGACAAAAAACACATAGAGGGACCTAGATTTTAGAGAAGTAGGAAAGAGGTGAAAGTGAATGGAATTGAGTTCTCAAGGTATTAAATATACTGAAATCAGTTATATTCATTCCATGAATTTATGATTCACATCATGATATTTTAAATTTACTGATACCCTAGAAAATATTCCGTCTCCACATAAAATCCCAATGAATATTCACATCATGAATTTACCTTTCATGTTGTGAATCTATTTCTTGTATTAATGCATCTTCATGGATTTATCATAGAGTCCATTCACCTCACGAATGTTCATTCATGGCATGGATTACTCCTATATCCAATATCTATCCATGATCTATTTCCTTCTTCAAACACTCCTAACAAGCCTCAACACTTTTTACTGCCCCATTAAAGGTTTGAAAAAGCTTAAAACGAGGCATAAATTGAGATTGAGGATTCTCTAACATTGATGGAAAGAAAGTGAATGATCATGAGAAATTTAATGACTAGAAAACTATAAAGATATAAAAGATTAAGAAGACCATAAATTAATTATAAATAAAGGAAATAAGACTAAATTTTATTTTATTATCCTTTTACAATAGTTGAGGAATTCCTATACCATATATACAAAGAGGATAATGAAATATACTTACTTGAATTTATTTAAATCCATAAACACCATTTCATCCTTTGGTTGTGTGTTTTAATTAGTTTCCACAATAACTGCATCTTTTACTCTAAATGATGAGTATAAATATTTAATTCATGAACCACTATAATCAACTTCAAATTTACCATGAAGTATATAAAATAATTAAATTATATTTCACCTATCTTTATTAAAAACAATAATGGTTAGTACATTATATGATAAACCCAATATAAACTAGTATATAAATTTGAAAAACATTAAATTCAAATACTTCAAAAATAAAACCTATAGATTAACATATATCATTCTATAAATAGCCAATCCATATCACTCATCAAAATATTTCCCCCCCAAATAACACAAATCACTATAGAATCATATAATGTAGTGAACTTCAATAAAATAATGAGAATAATTTTTTTAACTGAACATAATGGTTATCTATAGCTTGATAATAAATATCTCAAAAAATTATTCCTTATAAAAAAATCACTACTCAACCTTCATGGTTTACCCAATATCCAATAGTCCATAATTACCTCATTGGAGTATTCTTATTAAGACATATTGAAGGAATCGAATCATCTTAAGGTATAATGTCTTATGACCTTAAAAAATAGAATTTTCTATAATGAAAATATGGTCAAATTTAAACTTATAAACTTATGATAGTATCCATAACACTTAATTTAACCTCACATGAAAACATCATTTTCTCCAAATTTATCTAAATCTTGCTCTAACACCAACTATAACTGTAAAAAACCAAATCGGGTCGGCAAGACATGCCACCCGAGATAAGCTTACACAAGATATTGAACAATATAAGAACTAAAACTAGTATCAAAAGTGACTTTAAGGGTATAAAAAAACATGGTACAAATAAAAATAATAGCGCACATCCACTAATCATACAGAAAAATCAAAATTAGAAAACTAGAAATAATAAAAAAATAACTAGACTCTATCTCCATGTGACCAACCATTACCACCATACCATCTCACAAAGAAGGAAACAATTACCAAGAGAATCCAATGAACTATATAGACCCCTTATATTTACCTGAGTCCTATAAAAACATACTTTTATACTACCAAAGGAATATATAGGATGTGAGAAAAACATCTAGTAGGATACCACCATGAAACTGTATAATGTTTATCACTGTTCCATAGTTAGTTCAAGTTTAAAAAAACCCACTTTATAAAGAAATTTAAGTGAAAACATTTTCTATAAAATATCCTTTGGTTTCATTTTATGCATTTCATATTCACCAAAAATAGGAATATGGAATTTATATAAAAAAGAATAAATCATAAAAAGAATTTTCCAAGGAAATACCACACCATAAAAATGTGAGAAATCAAGCATGAAACAATACCATCGTGTATAAAACCAAGAACATATGGGATTTATCCTATGAGAATACATAATGATACATGTGTAGGAATACTAATACAATAATACTATGAATCCTAATGATATTGAGTTCTGCTGTAATCTATTAATGTCATAAGAATAACCCCTAGTGGTGACACACTCACTATGGTTTGCATATGTCCATAACAGATTAACGACTCGACCCACCAGGGCATGCCTGACCAGTGAAAGGTCAGGCTGCCAAAACCCCAATACCTCCTCTATAGGTATGGGGATAGTGACAAGCACTAAAAATTCATATCATAAAACAGTAGGCCTTTTCCTAATGTACTTGTATACACACACTCATCAATCACCATACAAAAATGTAGATGAATAAAATGATACAATAACATCCAGATTTATCCATGCATTAAAAAACCTATAGTGAATACAATTAGAGTATGATAAAAAACAACTAATGTGTAAAGGGGAAGAATACATGCCAACCAGAAAAGAAAGTCCCAACCTGACAACAACTAGAATAAAGTAAATCTGAGAGATCTTAGCTCTTAATCTCTAAGACCAACCACTATACATGGTCTATGTACCTGAGTATCCCTATGATCCACTGAAACCACCATCGATATATATTTTTTCTACATAAGACATGACACGTGGGATAAAATCCCATGATGCAGTTAGTATATACATACCTATTAGGACTTCCTAAAACCTGAAGGGGGAGTAATAGAATATATAATTGAAGTAGTCAGCTCAACCCAAAGAAAGAGGGAAACAAATCACATCAAAACACACACACACACACATTCCCATAAATAAACCTAGATGAGAAAGAAAGGGGGTCTCTATCTCATAGCCAAACCTAGGACAACGAGTCTTCCTACAGCTCCCAAGGTCCATCACCAATGCCCAATATTTCACATGTCTATCTAAAGAAGTCATGATGAGGACCCACACCTCTCCACTACTCAATATAAAGAGGGAGAACAATATCTAATAGCCTATTACAATAGGGAGGATTACATTAAGTAAATTTAAAAGGGATCCACACCCTATAGAAACAAGATAATTCCACTCAATAGATAGGTAGATAACCCATGCCCAAGCGTGATAGAGGGATTCAACTTAAATCATGGAGGACTAACACCCTAGTATGATAGGTAGACCACTCATTAGGTATTGATAGAGGAACCAATACCTAATGAGATAGGAGGATTAAACTAAAATCATTTAGGAATTTCATCCTAGTATGATAGGGGGTGCCATCGAGAAGGTATAGATAGAGGACCCATGCCCTAGTACAAGAAGGGGGGGGGGGGTGGTTCCACTCAGTAGATTGAGATAGAAGACTCAGAACCTGGTGTGATAGGGGGTGAAACTCAGTGGGTAGAGGAACCAAACCCTATTACCATATGGGGAGACACTAAATAGTGTCAAGAGTATAGGGGACCCACACCCTAGTGCAGTAGGGTGTACCAAACCCTAGCTTTATCCAATGATCCCTCCTGGTCACTACCATCATCAATCATCACCTAAAGAAGCGTCATTCTTGGAACATTATATGTCATATATCAAAAGAAACCATGAGGGATACCATCACTTTCTATGTGGAATAATTATAAAGATTAACTACTCGTGTTCCAAAATCAATGTCCAGATGAGAGAGATATGAATGATAGACATTTTTAATAGGGGTATATGACATGTATGGTGTCCACACAATGTGTGAACCTACTCCACTACCTAGTCGTGGTCTCCTCTAGGAATAGATCATAGGCCATGTCACCATACATGACATATAAGGGGGACCACATGGCATGTATCAACTACTCGGGGCCTACCCATGTGATCCTATCCATGCTCGTGTTTGTCAAGGCGTGCCCATGTATTGGATGTATATCCGATTGTTCCTAGGTACTGGACCTTGTTCATGTAATCCCTAAGTACACTACTTGTCCTCCCGTATGGGGTCCTAGCCATGTGCTACTGTCATACTTATTATCCAACTAGGAAGCGTCACATGTTTTGTGGGCCCATCCACATAGCGTGTGATCCTGATCTTCTTCAAAACCCTAGCCACTGCAGATGGGTAGGGATACATGATGTTTGTTCTTCAACCACACTCCATGTAGTCTAATTTTATATAGAAATTCCATATTAGTCATGAATTCACCGTATCTAACATATATTTCTCAATTTATTCATGGATTTTAATGACCCAAAATTGGTGAGGGTCCCCTTATCCTGTCTTATTCCAACTTATAGTGGTGGGAAAATGGATTTTGATGAAATTTGGTGGTTCATCACACATTTCATACCCAACCTATCACTCATCATCATCCAGGATCCTATATATATAAGAAAACCATCCCTGAATCATACAACTAAACCCGATCCATTCATAAATCAACCTCACAATCACCATTGTCATAATCTCTATGAATCTAGTGGTTCGATCGAACTCGAACTCACCATAGTAATGTCGAACCACGACCCCATAGGCCAATGAAAAAAATAAGAATGATGGGTAAAAATAATAATAATAAGGGTAATAAATTTCATTTTCTAATAATTCATAGACTGTGATTTCAAAGAAATAAATTTAGGGTGAGATAATGGCATAAATTGAATAAAAAAATTTAATTCACCAATAGGAATATGTGAAGGGTAAGATAAACCTATATCAAAAGATGATAAATATATATTCCTGTTAAATATTTTAATCAAGGTTATAAACCACAATTTTAGAACCCTAAATCTATTATGGATCGATTGTTGGTGAAGATCACGTTCACCAATAATGGAGAAGACCTACGACATTCGCTGCTTCTTGATCTACCTTTATTTGGTTGTCGTTCATCATCCAATTATGATTCACCAACGAAGAACACTCCGAACCCCCTCTAAAAGATCCCAAGGTTATGTATATAACCCTAGTGAATTTCTATAGTATAAATTATATGGAGGAAATTAGGTTATGGGTACTAAACGAATTGATTTAAAAAAATAATTAATTAATCCTCTTGAATTACCCTCCAAAGACTTCCTAATCTGAAAATCCATCAATGAAGAACTTTAGGTTGCACTTAAGGTAAAACCCGCATTCTGGATTCAACCATGGTCTCAAATTCCCAATTTGAGGCTCTGATAATAAGATGAAACATTATTTCTAAAAAACTACCAGTGAGTGATATTAATATGTTTAATATTTTTATAAAATCAATTACAGACTCACTGAGTCTTAAAGTCTCACATATTCTCAGATATTGGCTTCAAAAATATATCATAATATATTTTGAAGTATTAAAAGTAAAAATAGAGTCACTAGATTATTCCCCCTTCACATATTTTCATCTGTGAGAGGAACAATATAAACAAATGGTTGGGCTATTGAGCCCACATCTAACTCTCCTACTCCGAGTAGATCTCTTGCATGCACCTATTCTACCATAGAACACGAACTAAGGGAATGACCTATCCTCATAGGATCATCTCCTACTGATTCTTGATCTCTAGTGGGTACCCTGTAAATGTGGCTCCATCCTTGATTTCTAACTTTCCACAATAGATGAAAAGAGTATGATCATGAATTTATCTCCTCAGCTTTGACACATGGAAGAATTCATGCACCTAATCCAACTATGGGGGTAAGTCTAAGTGGTAATGAAACCTAAAAACCTTCTATAAGATCTCAAACAGTTTGATAAACCAGGTGGATAGATTTCCATCTAGGAAAAACCATCACAATCCTCATCATTGGGAGATTCTTAGGAAAATGTTTTCTCCCAATTCAAACTCTAAGATCATTCAACATTGACCTATTCATGATTTATATTAGATACGGGTTGTCCTCATGTGCTCATAGATTACTTGGAACTTCTCCATCATCGCATGCACCATCATTGGCAGAACACGATATGTCTCACCATTCTCAATCCAACAAAAAGGGTGACCTGAAGGGTCTCCCATACAAGGAATTTAAATGTGTCATTAAAATAATAAATTGATATATGTTATTATAAAAAAATTATACCAATGGAAAGTGATTCTCCCAACATTAGAAAAAGTCCAAAACATAAGCCCTCAACACATCTCCAGGCCCTAGATTGTATGATCTGTCTGCCCGTTCGTATGGGGGTGGAACACTGTACTCATCCTCAGTTGGGTCCTGAATTCCTCTTGCAAGTCTCTACAAAACCATGATGTAAACTACACATTATGGTATGAGACAATAATCAAGGGCACCATATGGAATTGGATGATCTCCCGCTTGTACAACTTTTCAAAACTCTCCACCAAAATCTACTCCCGGATGGAATGAAAGCATGTTGACTTCACGAGATAGTAAAAAATTACCTATCTAGAATCGTGGAATCTTTTTGTCCATGGTAGTATTGTCACAAGTCCCATGGGTATGTAATCCCATTTCTACTCTATGATCTCAAAAGGCCATGTCAAACCTGTTGGAACCTAGTACTCAACTTACACCAGCGGACATGTGAGACATTGAAAGATGATATTAGCCTCACTCTACCTCATTATGGCACACCAAAACTACCACTAAGGGAACATATACATCTTATCTATATCAACATGTATATCCAAAGGAGAAGTGTGAAACTCACACATAACCTCCTCTCGCATCGTGACTGGAACCACCATCCATCCCTTGAAAATGATGTCATGTTCCCCATCTTCATAAAAACCATATGGTGAATATCATAAAGATATATGCTCATAAAGAACATAATAGTTTATGTCTCCCAATTAAGCCTCCATCTCATGTTAGAGAATTATAGGAGACAACACTATTTACTGAAGATATACTACACCCTCTTCTCCACCAAGGTCATGTGCAAGGAAGCCAACTACTCAGACACCTACTCCACCAAATGAGTGCGTGGATACCTATTTATAAAATATACCACTATATTCACCTTCCTAGGAGTATAGATAATCTTGAAGTTATATTCCTACTAAAAATCTTACAAATTCCTCTTCATCAGATTCATATCTCACTACATGAACATATACCTGAGACTCTAATTTTCTAACTAAAAAAAAGTGATCTCCCAAAAATATAGTGCCTTCACATCCTTAGAGTGAAGAATACCACTAACAAATCAATGTCTTGATTCATGTAGCTATAATCATGGGGTATTAACTCTAATAATCCAAGATTGACGTACATGGAAATTACATTTATTTTTCAGAATACACAATACATTACACAAATAGAGACCCAAATATAGTATTCGTTTAGTGTCTCTAGAAACATGGAATGCATTATTCTAGTTTGGTGAAAGATTTTCAACATCTTCTATAAATATCTTCCCCCATTAGTTTTTCCTACCTAAAACCTTTCTTTATATCTCGGGGAAAATAAAACATAAAAAGGGTGAGCTCAAATGCTTAGTAAGGGTAAATATGAAGAACATCAAACAAAACATAAAAATAAGAATGTAAAAACATGAACATAAATTTTGAATATCAAAATCATGAGTCATGAAATAAGTCTTGGCAGTTCGTAATTTCAAAATCTTGAGTCATGAAATAAATATTGGTAGTATATAAGGTATAGATCATAAAGGAAGACGAACCATGATAAAATAACATCGACATAAAACATGAAATTGTGGAAAAAAATAAGCACATAATATGGTTTCCATAGTATCCAAGGCATTTATGCCAAGACAATCATATTGGACAAAGTCCATTAATGAATCAGATTTACTTGCTGTTCTAGCCATGCATTACTGAACTAGATTTACTTGCCGTTCCATCCCTGTATTATTGAACCAGATTTAATTTCTATTCCAGTCATGTCTATCTCATGAGATATAAATCTTTACCCAATACATTGGAGAGAGATATAGGTCCCACCCATCTCATAATTAAATCATTTTATATATTCCACAAAACATAAATCATTCATCATAGCATAACCCATGAAATAAAATGGGTTTCTTAAACATAATTTCATTATAATCCATATAAAATAAATGGATTTTCATAAAAATAATTCCATAATAAACACAATAAAATAAACTTAATAATAGAGATATAAATATAACCCTATTTCATCTTAGATGGAAAATAATTTTGATAAAACACTTAAACTTAATTATTAAGGAAAATATCCTTTCTTCTTCAAAAAATGTTTTCTGTTCTCAAAATGATGCACAATTTTAAATAAAAAAATCTAGTTGAAAATAAACTTGAAATATTGTAGAGGAATATTCATGTAAATAAGGAATTATGAAGACATAAAAAATACATTCATGCTGTATAAGTTAAAAAAATACATTCTTCTCGTACTCTTGCCGAAAAAGTCAAAAAATATCTCATATGGAAAACAAAAAAATATTCCTTCCATACCATTTAATAAAAATTCACCAATGGATAAAATTGAATTTAAAAAATAGTATAAGAATAGAAATAATATTATATATCTAGGAAACATGGATTTGTATAATAAATATACTGTAGTAAATACTTATGTATAAACAATCTTGGAAAATAATGAGATTGCAAAATTATCCCTTACATTGTACTTTCTGTTAGTAGAGGGTGTGTTAACCTCCTGTATAATGGGTTTAAACATATTATTAACTTGTAACAGAACCATAATAATATTTATGATATCATACATGATTCACTTATTACTTTACATTACTCATTTATTTATCAATTCCATGTTAAAACAATGTTTTGTGTAATAATCATTTTATCTATCATACTTGTTTTAACTTGTTATTCTTGATCTTATTAATTAGATAGTGATTTAATTACTTAAAAAATGTAAAAAATAATTTATATATCATAAATATTAATTTATATATATATTTATAATAGATAGATAAATGAAATGGAATACACCGTTCATGGATACGGTAGGTCGTACGTACGCGTGAACGCTGTTTCCATTTCCTTATTGAATCGAGGGGAAGAAAGAAACTGAAATATTTGTATATATACATACAAAAACACACACACACATAAATCCAGTAGCATTATTATGTAATATATTTCATTCTTATTTATTATATATACTTTATAATCATTCTTGAATGGTTAACGTTGAGAATGAATCTCATTGCGTCGTAAAGATGGTAAGTCGTACGTACGCACAAGCGATGATATCATTACCTTAATGGTTAAATGGTATGGAACTGGATGGTACATGAATTGTAAATAAATAATATCTTGTTATATTTATTATTTAATTCATATATATTCATAATTATACCCGTCAAAATAAAGTATAGATGAAAAATAGTTTACACCATGATGTGGAGATGGTAAGCCATATGCACGCACACACGGTGATATTGTTTTTAATAGGATGGGTAAAAGAAGGAATATGGTTGTACCATACTTATAAAAAAATATCAGAATATAGTATATTATTGAGTTATTATTTTAGTATGGTAACAACTTATTAATAAGAATTAGAAGAAGAAAAGAACTTTGAAAGATGGGATAAAAAGATTACCTCTTCTTCAGATGTCTCCTTTTGATTTTCACAAAAGGACTCCTTAAGTTAGTTTTATGACAAAATGGTGGCCTATAGGATTAAGTGAGGGAATTTTTGAGAAGTTTTGGGGAGGTTTTGGATGAGCCAAAAGTATTTTTAGGTGTTAAGAAAAGAGAAGGGGAAATGTCCTTTTATAGGAGAGGTGAGGGGCACTTTAGGAAAGTATTGAAATATTAATTTATTATAAATTTATTTTCGGTTTCTAATGGATAAAAAGTGATTAATTTCGAGGATAAAATGAGGATAGGTCTAAATTCTCTCAAAAAATAGTTTTTATAATAGTTTTTGTCACAAAAGTAACCTTATATTTTAGCTTTAACCCTTAGTTAAAAACATTAACTCTTACCATGTCTTCTTGTATTTTCATAATATATGTTCACTATAGTTACTATAAAATGATAAGAGAACATCAAGTGGATCATTAATAAATTTTTTAACATTATATAAGTCATTTGGATGAATATTATATTTTTAGGACTATTATATAATTTAATAAAATAGTATTTGTTTTGAAAACTCATTTATGCCAATTTTGACACTATTTAGTAATTGATTTTTTTAAAGTCATAACAACTCTATTACTTTAGAAAAAAGGTACTAACTCATCCATAACATGTAAATATAATCAAAAAAAAATTATTTTATGGCATAAAAAGATTCAAATTACATTTATTTTAATATTTATAATATCATTTATTTGAATATTTCATTAATAAGTTAATCACTGCATCATCATTGTGTCATAAATAAATTTATTTATTTAATGTATAAAAATTATAAATAAATTACCATGATTTAGGAAATATTTTTATATTTATAATTACTATTTATAGTCAAATATATCAATTATATAACCCCACTTTAAAATTGTTTTAGGAAAAAGATACATGTTTATGTTATATTTCCTTTTACTTTAAATTAATTATTATAACATGTCATTTTCACACCCAAGTGGTTCTCAAATGCCAAAATTTCATCCTAAGGATTTTTTTGGTCACCCAAGACTCATCCAATAGGATTAGGACATGTGTTAGGGTAGTTTTATATTATTATAATATTATTTTTTTACCCTTATTTAGCTGATTTACCCTTTAACAATGCTAAATAAAAATAATTATTGAAGTTACTATTCATAATGTCAAAAAATAAAAGGTATATTTTTAAAAAATACGAACCTTATGATTCCAAATATGGAATCCATTTTTATAAATTCAAATCACTGAATTTGGAGGAATTAATTTAAAATCAATTCCAATTTTCAAAACCAGAAAGTAGGTTTTTAAGAAATAAAAACTATCAAAAGATTAAAATGTGTTTATGTCCAATGTAATTGTGAAATTACTTAAAATGACTTACATTAAATGATAAAATAATAATCCAATTATACTTTAAAACCATTTAAAAAGATAATCTAACTAGATAAATAAATTAGACGAAAAGACATTTTTGAATTAAAATGCAGTATTTTTCACAATTCATTAAAATATGAATTTCATCATAAAAATACCAAAATTTCAACGAAGGTAAATTTTTATGTCTTTATTCCAAATAAAAATTTTATTACATCAAATAGAACTTATAAAATTGTTAAAAACTATATTTAAAATGGGTTCGCCATCAAAAGGTGATAAAATTGCATTTTTTTTTGAAAAATACTTCTTTTATCCAAAAAATTGAATTTTTTATTATATCATATCTAAAAAATATATGATGATTTTAAAACATTATATTGAATATATTACATATATATTTCACTAATAAAATTCATAAAGGGTGATTTTATTATTTTATAGACTCACTTATTTTCATTTAAATAGTTCGTTTTTTTTAAGGAAGTTTATACTATTCATACCCACCATTATAATGAAAGGGTTATAATATTTAGTTATAAATTGTACCCAGTATTGCGTGAAATGAATTATGTCAAAAGAACTTGAAATTTTGTGTATAAAAAACCAATAATAGTGTTGCGTATACTGCAAGCTAATACGGTGTTGCGTATAACACAAGCTAATCATGGTGTAGTGTAAAACACAAGACATCACTGAAATTAAAAAGAATATATCTCATAAAATCTATGGGTTTTACATTATACCCCCATTAAAATTAATTTCACCCTTTAAATTTGTATAGGTAATAAAAGGTTTACTACTTGAAAGTTTCTTTCATAGAAACGCACATCGTAAAAAGGAATACTAAAACTTCATTTTAAAAATGAAATTTAGTGTAGTACCCCCAGTTTCTGGTATGTAAACATTTCTTGATTTGTTTAATGGTTTTAAAGTTAAGGGTGATGAATGGGAGAGTTGTGAGAACTTGGAATGAAGTTTTGAGGCAAAAGGGAAGTCGCACGAGTGACGCACAGTTTGTCTAACCGTGCGGCCAAACCGTACATAGCAGGTCTTGGAGGTAGTAGCTTCTGCATGGTCGGTGCACGGTTTGTCTAACCATGCAGCCAAATCATGCGATAATGGTGGCCGATGAAGTATCTAACGCATGGCTAGTGCACGGTTTGTCTAACAGTGCGAGAAAATCATGCGACCACTTAAATGAGATCCTATAAAGGTGGATCTCACGCGTTTTTGCCTCTAAGTGGCTCATTTAAGCTCCTAAGCGGCCCTAACTCGGGATTTTTCTTCTCCTAAGGTCAAAGAGGGTTCTCCCATCATTCCGGAGGTGATCCAAAGGCTTCTCTTGGCGAATCAAAGCTGGATTTTTGAGGTATGTGATCGTTCTTCTTCGTTCTTGATCGGTTTCTTAGATCTACTTAGATCTACTTCTCCTCTTCTCTCAGTTTCTTAGATCTACGCCCTTTATGGGTAGATCTAAGTGTGTGGATGCCAAATATTATTGGATTTTGTCTTGATCTATCTATGAGAAGAGATCTAAGGTGAGTTTTGAAGAATCAACCCGATTTTCTTGTGCGTTCTCCGTTTGTTAGGGTTTTCGTCACAACCTTTGAGGTAGGAGGATTCAATCTCAACTCCTATTTCTAGAATTGATTGTCTTAGATTCAAATTGGTTTTTTTGAATGGATTTTATTATGAAAATCATAGAATAAATCTTCTTTAGTAATGATTTATGGTTTTGATGAGATTGTGAAATCTTGGTGAATTGTTGTGCAATGTGATTTGGCTTGTTGAATTTAAAATGTTGATTTTAAATTATGGATTTTCTGAAATTTTAGATGGTTTGATGAAAAGTGGGTTTTCAAAAAAAGGGTGTTTTATTGAAATGCTTTGAGATTGAAATGACTCTGATGGAATTGGTTTTCAATAAAAAGGGAGTTTTATTGAAATGGTTTGGCATTGAAATGGTTTTGGTGGAAATGGTTTTCAATAAAAAGGTGTTTTTATTGAAAGGGTGTTTTGGCATGATTGATGGGAATATGTGGTGTGTGTTCATATTGCATGTAGGAGGCTTGGTTGAAATAGGACCTTGTGGTCGGTGCCAAACGTTTAATGGCACATGGTAACTATATGTACGAGGCTTGATTGAAATATGACCTTGTGATCGGTGCCAAAGGTGTAATGGCACATGGGAAACAATTCCCTTATGATGACTTGGTAGATCGACGAGAAACCGTTCATGAGTATGGAACTATCATAACGTAGCATGCATGGTTGGTTGCATGGGTTGTGGAATGATTGGGTATGCCAAAAAGGGATATTATGAAATGGTTCTAAAGATTGTTTGGTTATTTTTATGGAAGAATAACTTGATGGAATATTGGTTTCAATTACTATTGGAATGCCTTTGATTATGTATGGTTTTGGAAACTTGTTTATATTTAGTTATAAACTGATTTTGAGAAAATGATTTATATAAACTGTTTTTATATAAATGTGTCTAACTCTTCTATCCTAGTGGCATGAGTAGGGAATTCATTGTGGAAAACCTACTGAGTTTTATACTCACCCCTACTTTGGAACGTTGGTGCTTTTGCAGATGTCGTATTCCGAGACAGAGGTAAAGGTAAGACATCTTACTGCTAGAGGCTTGTGGTGATGCTTGGGAGATGTTTTGGAGCTTGGAGCTGGTGGAGCGTGGAGTTGTGGTGTCTTTTGAGAGTCTTGAGCTGTTAATCCGCTATGTACTTTGATGCTTAGTTTGGTCTTCCGCTGTTGTGTACTTTGATGTAGTTTGGTATAAATGAAGTGTTTATTGGTCTTTTACTTGTTCATGCATCATATAGTGAATGTTTGGTTATGCTTGGTTAACTTATGGGTTATTTTCCTAAAGGGTAAATTGTCCCCCAAATTGTATTTGAAAACCTTTGGCATTTATTTCCAGCCTTTTTCGTCTTGGGGATGTCTCTTAAGGACTAGTAATGACTCGTTGAGCTCTCAAGCCAATGAGAATTGGTGGGTCATTACAAATGGTATCAGCTTGGTCGGTCTTTTCCTAACAAGTAGTCATCGATGTTCTTGGTCTTGGAGTTGAAATTCATTCTTGTGTATTTCTTGGTTCGAAATCTTAGACAGGAGTAGGATTGCCAAAATTTTGAATTCATAGCATAAAAGGATGTAGTTAACCCGTTTATGCTAAACTTCAAGTTACCAGGGTGTTGGGTACATAAGTGTTTTGGATTCACTTCCAGAATGTTGGAAATATCATTGTCATGGGTTTATCCAATGAGATGAGCATGACATACATTTTAGAGGAATGAATTCCCACTAGGATTTAATATTTCATTGCGAGGAATGATTTGTGTTTTTTTAAGGTGCATATTTTCGAGAAAAATGCAGAAATTGTTTTCAAGTGAAAGATTTTGAAAACAGGGTATTTGGTGTATTTTGAAAATGGGTTGATTTTTAAAAGGCATAAGGAATGTTTTAAAAAATGTTTGAACATGGGAAAAAGGTTGTTTTGAGAACAATTTTGTGATATATTATGTGATATAATTTTAATGCTATGCCATCAGTTGCTAGAGAGTGAGATTGATGGAGTTTTTTGTTGGTTTAGAAAATGGCACCTGGTAGGCCTCGTCGGAACCAACCCGAAGTGGCTGCGGAAAATGTGGTTGCACCTGAACCACGGGTGAACCAAGAGATGGTTCAGAGTATTGTCCAAGATTTTCAAGCTATGGATACGGGGGACCGGAGGAATGATCCATGACATGTGGATCATACCATCTAGTTCATGAAGCAGAATCCACCGAACTTTCGGGGTGATGCTGAACCCGAAAAGGTGGAGGTGTGGCTAAGTAGGATGAATCGTATCTTCGATTTTATCAATACACCATCAGAGCTCAAGGTAAATTTGGTGATGTATATGCTCGAGGATCTTGCACGTCAATGGTGGGATTTAGCGGTGCATGATAAATTGGATGGAGCCCTTACGTGGGATGGGAGGATTTTGAAGAATTTTTCAACAAACAATTCTATCCTCACACATTCAAGATCCAGAAAAAAATAAAATTCTTCATATTGAAGTAGGAGATCCTCTCTGTCATAGAGTACACGACTAAGTTCATGAGTTTAGTTCATTTTTCACCAGAGGTTGCGGCAAATGCGTCGTTGAAGGCACGCATCTTTGAATCGGGGCTAAGGAAGGAGATTCGATCGAATATTGCGGTGCTCTGTATTACAGATTATACAGAGATAGTGAACAAAGTGAGTGTTGCTAAATGTGATATCTCAGGATTGATAAGAGGATGAATGATGATACCTACGAGAAACAGTGGGAACTCAACCATTGGGAACAAGAGGAAAAGGGACACCTATTTCCACGGTGCAAGTGGAAATCAGAACCAGACGGTAGGATCAGTGAACCTTCCTCCATGACCCCAAAGAAAATAAGGTTTCTTTCAATGTGGCCTGACTGACCACATAATGCGAGAGTGTATGACGCAACCTAGAGCATGTCATAATTACAACAAGATGGGACATCTTCAGTGCTATTGTCACAGTGCTCCAAGGTCGGGTGCTTGGGTCACTTCTCAGGTGTCACAAGCATTGTATGCCTCGACAGGAAGAGGAATATAGAGTCAGTCTTGTCAACATAACAGAGCTAGCTATGGTGATTCTCAAAATACCATGGCTCCTCAACCGGGAAAATTTAAACAAGGCAACAAGGAGAGAAGTACAGTGACGAAGCAATTGTATGGAGCTGATCAGATGATGGTCGATGATCAGGCTGAACCATCTATGATGAGAGGTACAATTCTTTTGAATTCTAACCTTGTGTAATTTCTCTTCAATACTGATGCATCACACTCTTTCATTTCTTCTCGTGCTATTGATTTGCTTTGTTTAAAGCTGGAAATGATAACTTCTATTTTGAAACTGAAAACTCCTCTTAGTGAAAGAGAATGTCAAGCCTTTGTGTGTAGAGAATGTGATATAAATATTGATGGATTTGAGCTAAAATGGGACTTCTAGATGTTGGACATGGATGTCTATGACGTAATCCTGGGTATGGATTGGTTGACAATGTTTAAGGCTCACATCGACTGTTATAGGATAACGGTTAGTTTCATGACTACGAACGACATAAACTATCTCTTTAGAGGAGAGAGGATGTTAAAGAAAGGCGAATAGATCTTGTTGGCATCAATTGTGGGAAAGATCACTTATCATTTGGCAGATTTGACTTTGACATAAATGGAAGATATTGAGAGAGATAGTTTTCTAGCTGTGGTGGATCAATTTCCAGATGTCTTTCCCAAAAACTTCTCAGGGTTACTACCTCTAAGAGAAGTGGAGTTTATGATTGATCTCCTTCTGGGGACCAGTCCTATTTCCCTTCCATATTATAGGATGGCACCAACAGAGTTATGGGAATTGAAAGTGTAGTTAGAGGAGCTGGAAAGCAAGGTTTTCATTCGACCAAGTATATCTCTGTGGGCAGCACTAGTTTTGTTCGTGAAAAAGTCTGATAGAACTCTTCGGCTGTGTGTTGATTATCGTAAGCTTAACCAAGTTATGATTAAGAATAGATATAAAATTATATACATTGATGACCTATTTTATCAATTAAGGGGAGCTCAATGGTTCTCCAAGATTGAATTGCGATCAGGATATCACCAATTGCGAGTTTGGAAGGAGGATATTCCAAAGACAGATTTTAGAAGTAGATATGGCCACTACGAATATGTAGTCATGCCTTTGGGTCTAACGAATGCACCAGAGGTCTTCATGGATTTGATGAATTGGATATTTCAGTGATATCTGGATTCTTTTGTTGTGGTATTTGTGGATGATATCTTGGTGTATTCAAAGACAAGGGATGATCATGAGGTGCACCTGGAAACAGTGTTAAAATCTTGAGAGATCATCTTTTGTATGAAAGATTATAAAAGTGTGATTTTTGGATATAGGAAGTACGTTTCCTTGGCCATGTAATTTTTGATAAAAGCGTTTCTATTGATCCTGAAAATATAGAAGTTTTTATCTCTTGGAAACCACCAAAGAATGTGTTTGAGATACGAAGTTTTCTTGGTCTAGCTAGTTACTACCGACACTTTGTGCATGATTTATCATGACTAGAATCACCAATGACAGATCTGAGAAAGAATAATTCTCCATTCCAATGGATAGAAGAATGTCAGAAGTCTTTCCAGGAACTGAAGGTTCGTCTTACATTAACACCCATCTTGATCTTGCCAGAATTTGGACAGGGGTATGTGGTGTTTTGTGATGCTTCGGGATCTGGGTTGGGTTGTGTTCTCATGCAAGGAGACCATGTGGTTGCCTATGGTTCAAGGCAGTTAAGGGTGCATGAGAAGAATTACCCAACACATGGTTTGGAGTTAGCTGTATTCATCCATGCATTGAAAACATGGAGACATTATCTCTTTTGTGAGAACTTTACTGTGTTCACGGATCACGAAAAATTGATACATATTTTCTCACAATGAGATTTGAATCTGAGGAAAAGGAGGTGGATGGAGTATCTCCAAATGTTTGACTTTGACTTGATGTACACACCCGGGAAAGGAAATTCTGTGGCAGATGCATTGAGTAGAAAGTCATATACTCAGTTAGTGAAAGAAGATTTAGTTTAATTGCAGTTGATGTCGGTCTTAGCCGACATGCATGTGGAATATGAAAACTGAGGTGATGTTGCTGTTTTATTTTCAGCTATGCTTGTTCCTGATTTGGTAAATATGATCAAAGAAGCACAAACATTTGATGCAAAATGTCTAGTTGTAAGTTCAAAACTCAATGGTGGGGAGACCATTGATGGCTGGAAACTTGATGAGTGTTCAGTTTGGTGTTTCAGAGATCGGATGGTTGTACCTATGGTTTGTTAGGAAAAAATCCTTCATGCTTACCACCATTCAAGATGGGATGTACACCTAGGTACACAAAAAATGGATAAGGCATTAAAGGCATAGTTTTGGGGGAGCGGCATGAAAAGGAAGGTGGCTGAGTTCGTCTCTAGGTGCTTAACTTGTCAGCATGTTAAAGCAGAGCATCAGAGAGCAGCTGGTATGTTATAGTATTTACCTATCCCAGTGTGGAAATGGGATCAAATAGTAATGGATTTTGTTACAGGTCTTCCAAGAACGGTCTAGAAACATGATTCCATTTGGGTGATAGTGGATCGTCTAACCAAGTTGGCCCATTTCATCCCTATTCGTGAAACTCATACGGTGGAAGATCTTTCAAAAATATATATATGAGAAGTGGTAAAGAGGCATGGTGTACCAGTGTCCATAGTCTCAGATAGAGATACGAAGTTCACATCTCGTTTCTAGAAATCATTACAACAAGCCCTTGGGACTCAGTTGACTATGAGCACGGCGTATCATCCTCAGACGGATGGGAAATCTGAGCGGACGATAAAAACTTTGGAAGATATGTTACGAGCTTATGTAATGGATTTTGGTGGCTCATGGGAGGAGCATATACACTTAGCGGAGTTCTCATACAATAATATCTATCAAGCCTCGATAAACATGGCTCTGTTTAAAGCATTGTATGGGTGTCCTTGTCATTCTCCACTATGCTGGGTGGAAACTGGTGAAACTTCACTAGTTGGGCCGAGCCTTGTCCAAGAAACAATGGAGAAGATTAAGTTGATTAGAAAGAGGATGGAGACGACTCCGAGTCATCATAAATCTTATACAGATCACTGTCGAAGACTATTGTTGTTCGTTGTGGGTGATCATGTCTTCTTGAGGATCTCTCCAAGGCTTGGACATCGTCGTTTCGAGAAGCAGAACAATTTATCTCCTAGATAAATTAGACCTTTTGAGATACTGGAAAGGTTTGGAGAGGTGGAATATCAGTTGGCATTACCACCACAGTTTAGTTCAGTGCATAATGTGTTCCATGTATCTCGGTTGAAAAAGTATCAGCCTGATCCTAACCATGTGATCAGATGGGATCACGCTGACCTAGATCCAGATTCTTCATTGATACATATCCCGGTATGGATTGTGGATAGGAAAGAGAAAGTCTTGCATGGAAAAAGCATTGGTCTAGTGTGAGTTTTATGGCAGCATGGTCAGATTTAGGAAGAGACTTGGGAACGTGAAAAGGAAATGAAAGAGTAGTGTCCAGAACTCTTTCAGTTGGGTAAAGGTTTTTTACTTTCTGAGGATAGAAAGACCAATGGTGGGGAGAATGTAGTACCCATGGTTTCTGTTATGTAACCCTTTCTTGATGATTTTAATGGTTTTAAAGTTAAGGGTGATGAATGGGAGAGTCATGAGAACATGGAATGAAGTTTTGAGGCAAAAGGGGAAGTCTCATGGGCGGCGCACAGTTTGTCTAACCGTGCGGCCAAACCGCGCGTAGTAGGTCTTAGAGGCAGTAGATTCTGCACGATCAGCACATGATTTGTCTAACTGTGCAGCCAAACCATGCGAGAACGGTGGCTGAGGCAGTAGCTAACGCATGGTTAGTGCATAGTTTTTCCAACCGTGCGAGCAAACCATGCGACCACTTAAACGAGATCCTATAAAGGTGAATCTCATGAGTTTTTGCCTCTAAGTGGCTCGTTTAAGCTCCTAAGTGGCCCTAACTCGGAATTTTTCTTCTCCTAAGGTCAAAGAGGGTTCTCCCATCATTCCAAAGGTGATCTAAAGGCTTCTCTTGGCGAATCGAAGCTGGATTCTTGAGGTATGTGATCATTCTTCTTCGTTCTTGATCGGTTTCTTAGATCTACTTAGATCTACTTCTCTTATTCTCTCAGTTTCTTAGATCTACGCCTGTTATGGGTATATCTAAGTGTATGGATGACAAATATGATGAGATTTAGTCTTTATCTTTCTAGGAGAAGAGATATATGGTGAGTTTTGAAGAATCAACCTGGTTTTCTTACGCGTTCTCCATTTGTTAGGGTTTTCATCAAAACCTTTGAGGTAGGAGGATTCACTCTTGACTCCTCTTGGTAGAATTGATTGTCTTAGATTCAAATTGGTTTATTTTAATGGATTTGATTGTTAAAATCATAGAGTAGATCTTCTTTAGCGATGATTTATGATTTTGATTAGATTGTGAAATCATGGTGAATTTTTGTGCAAAGTGATTTGGTTTGTTGAATTTAAAATGTTGATTTTAAATTATGGATTTGCTGAAATTGTAGATGGTTTGATGAAAAGTGGGTTTTCAATAAAAAAGGTGTTTTATTTAAATGGTTGGAGATTGAAATGACTTTGATGGAATTGGTTTTCAATAAAAAGAGAGTTTTATTGAAATGGTTTGGCATTGAAATGGTTTTGGTGGAAATGGTTTTCATTAAAAAGGTGTTTTTATTGAAAGGGTGTTTTGGTATGATTGATGGGAATATGTGGTGTGTGTTTATATTGCATGTACGAGGCTTGGTTGAAATAGGACCTTGTGCTCGGTGCCAAACATTTAATGGCACATGGTAACTATATGTACGAGGCTTGGTTGAAATATGACCTTGTGCTCGGTGCCAAAGGTGTAATGGAACATGTGAAAAAATTACCTTGTGATGACTTGGTAGATCAATGAGAAACCACTCATGAGTATGGAACTGTCATAACGTAGCATGAATGGTTGGTTTCATGGGTTGTGGAATGATTGGGTATGCCAAAAAGGGATATTGTGAAATGGTTCTAAAGCTTGTTTGGTTATTTTTCTGGAAAAATAACTTGCAGGAAAATTGGTTTCAATTGCTCTTGGAATACCTTTGATTATGTATGGTTTTGGAAACCTGTTTATATTTACTTATAAACTGCTTTTGAGAAAATGTTTTATATAAAATATTTTTATATAAATGTGGCTAACTCTTCTATCCTAGTGGGGTGAGTAGGGAAGTCATTGGGGAAAACCTACGGAGTTTTATACTCATCCCTGCTTTGGCACGTTGGTGCTTTTGAAAATGTCATATTCCAAGACACAGGTAAAGGTAAGGAATCTTACTGCTAGAGGCTTGTGGTGATGCTTGGGGGATGTTGTAGATCTTGGAGCTGGTGGAGTGTGGAGTTGTGGTGTCTTTTGAGAGTCTTGAGCTGTTCATCCACTATGTACTTTGATGCTTAGTTTGGTCTTTTGATGTTGTGTACTTTGATGTAGTTTGGTATAAATGAAGTGTTTATTGGTCTTTCATTTGTTCATGCATCATATAGTGAATGTTTGGTTATTCTTGGTTGGTTTATGGGTTATTTTACTGAAGGGTAAATCATCCCCCAACTTGTATTTGAAACCCTTTGGCATTTATTTCCAGCCTTTGGCATCTTGGGGATGTCACTTAAGGCCTAGTAATGACTCATTGAGCTCTCAAGCCAATGAGAATTGGCGGGTCATTACAGTTAGAAACATAGCGGTTAACCAAAGTAACTAATCACTAGGTTTCCACATATGATAAAATAGGTGTTAAGTGAAAAAATGGATATGGAAGAAAAATCTAACCATCAAGTTCTGATGGAGAGTGATAAAGAACAAGGTTAAGAGAAAGTTCACAACCAGAGAGCCATAAATCTGTGATGATTTGAGGGACCGTCTGATTCATCAGATAAGAAGGTACTAGGATAACATTTTTGGTTTTTAAGAACCTTTTCCAAAATTTTAATAATGTTATGAGAAATACTTACTTGATTTCAGTAAAATAACATCATTGGTCGTGCCTTGATCAATTTTCACATTATCTCTTATTCAAAGAAATGAAGTTGAATTTTTCATTCTTGAAGTGTTAGTAGATCATGCGATCCATAAATAGAATGACATGTCATTCCATATGTCTTAAAAAATGGTTATCATAGGTAATTCATAAGTCCACCTATAGTAAGATAATACATTAATCTAACAAACTTCATATGGAATATAAATTATACTATACATAAATATATAACATTACAATCCTTCCAAAAACTGAAATTATAAAAATTTGAAAGAGGTGAACTCAATAGACTTAACATTTATCTCCCATATCTCATAAGGTAGTTCTTGGTTGTCACATTCCAAACATTTGAATACCTTAATCATTTATTCTCTTGAGTCACAGTAACAACTTGAATTATCCAATATCCTTATTGAAAACAAGCATGTTTCTTTATTCCAAAACTTATTGGATATATTCCTTATGTCCCAAAAAGTTGTATACTTTATCCATGATAACTTAAACCTCTTATAAACATCCCCAAAATTAGTTCCCAAGAAACTAGCATAACCCAATTTACTTATTCAAATCGAACATATCTTTATCCAAACATCATTATCCTAACATAAGGGTTATCTTTCCCTTAATCATGTGTTCTCCAAGTATATCACCTTACACTTGAATCACATTTATGGATACTTATAACTATTCAACATATCCTTTTAAATCCTTAATGAAAAACTTATATTGAAAACACTTATATATTTCATGATTCATATAACAAAATCTTTGAATTCTGAAACATATACACCTCAATCATTTGATATTATTCTTAAACCATTACTCATGATCCATCATCTTCATATTTCCTAAAATATGAATAATTTATTAAGGTTTATCAACCTCAAGTTTTTTAAGATTAATGTAAGAAATAATGAAAAAACATCATATACCTTTCACATGTCATTTACAATATATTTATCCTCAGTAGTATGACCAATACTCCTACCATCATCATGATTCTATTCATGATATTTCCACTTAGGAAATAAATATTCATTATTCCAAAAATTTCCACATCTGAGACATTCAATGGTTAACCATGTTTTATGTAGTTATGGCTATTGACTAAGACCCAAAAGAAAAGTGTGAGAAATACATATCAGAGATTAAAAATACATAAGCAAGGTAAATTACTTATAATATTTCAATCTATGATATATTAGGTTTAATACTAGGTTATTCATGATTATCACAAAAACTATAGGATTGTAACCTATACTTGACTTATCCTTAGTAAATCCCTAGACATATACTTATAAATATATCTAGGGATATCATTAAAGTTTTCACATCCTAGTATACAAAGGTTGACTAAACCTTCACTCTGATACCAACTCTAACAACCCAAGCTTGACGTACATTGACATTACATTTCTTTTTTATAATACATAATACATTAAAAAAATAGAAATCGAAAGATCATATTAGTTTAGTGTATTTGGAAACTCAGAACACGTTTATCTTTCTTGGTCAAAGATCTTCAACATCTCCTATAAAGATATTCCCCATTAGTTTTCGTACCTAAAACCTTTCTTTATATCTTAGGGAAAAGAAAACATAAAAAGGGTGAGATCAAATGCCTAGTAAGGATAAACATGAAGAAAGTAGAAAAAAACATAAACATAAGAATTTTAAAAAAATGAACATAGATTTTGAATATCAAAATTGTGAGTCATGAAATAAGTCTTGGAATTTCGTAATTTCAAAATCTTGAGTCATGAAATAAATCTTGATATTAAGTAAGGCATAGATCGTAAAGGAACATAAACCATGATAAAATATCTTTGAAATAAAACATGGAATTATGGAAAATAATAATAAAATAATATTATTTCCATAGTATCCAATGTATTGTTTTCAATACCATCATAGTGAATAAAGTCCATTACCGAACCGGGTTTACTTTCCTTTCTAGTCATGTATTACTGAACCGAATTTACTTTCCATTCCATCCCTGTATTATTGAACCAGATTTAATTTCCATTTTAGTAATGTACATATCATGAGATATAAATATTTACCAAATTCATTGGAGTGAGATACAGGTCCTACCCATATCATAATGAAATCATTCTTACATGTGCCGAAAAAACATAAATCATTCATCATAGCATAATCCATAAAATAAAATGGGTTTCTTAAACATCATTCCATAATAATCCATATAAAATAAATGGATTTTCATAAAAATAATTCCATCATAAAAACAATAAAATAAACATAATAACAGGGATAGAAACATAACCCTATGTCATCTTAGATGTAAAATAATTTTGATTAAACACTTGAACTTAATTATTGAGGAAAATATCCTTTTATCTTCATAAAATGTTTTATTTTCTCAAAATGCCGTGAAATTTTAAACAAAAATAATTTAGTTTAAGATAAAACTGAAATCGTGTAGAGGAATATTCATGGAAATAAGTAATTATGAGGAAGTAAAAAACTGTTTCTTCTATATAAGTTAAAAAATACATTCTTCTCGTACTCTTGCAGGAAAAGTCAAAAAGTATCTTGTATGGAAAATGAAAGAAAGATTCCTTCCATAACATTTAATAAAAATTCACAAATGGGTAAAATTGAATTTAAAAAATAGTATAAAAATATAAATAATATTATATATTTAGGAAACATGGACGTGGATGATAAATATACCCCAATAAATACTTACATATAAACAATCTTGGAAAATAATGAGATTGTGAAATTATCCCTTACCTTGTACTTTTCATTAGTCGAGAGTGTGTTAAAATCCTATATAATGGGTTTAAAAATATTATTATCTTGTAAAAGAACCATAATAATATTTAGGATATCATATATGATTCACTTATAACATTATGTTACCCGTTTATTTATGAATTCCAAGTTAAAGCAACATTTTGGGAAATAATAGTTTTATTTATCGTACATGTTTTGACTCATTATTCTTGATCTTATTACTTAGATAATGATTTAATTACTTCCAGAATGTAAAAAATTATTTATATATCATAAATATTCAATTATATAATTATATATAATAGATAGATAAATGAAATGGAATACACCGTTCATGGTGACGGTAGGCCGTACGTACGCATG
Organism: Viscum album; assembly: GCA_963277665.1. NCBI lineage: Eukaryota > Viridiplantae > Streptophyta > Magnoliopsida > Santalales > Viscaceae > Viscum > Viscum album. The sequence continues at coordinate 1,515,759,149 of OY728132.1, read as the reverse complement.
AACACTGTTTCTGTTTCCTTTTTTGAATTGAATAGAAGAAAGTAAATGAAATATATATATAGATATATAAATATACATAAATATAATATTGTTATTATCTCATATATTTTATTATTATTTATTAAATATACTTTATAATCATTCTTGAATGGTTAATGTGGAGAATGAATCTCATTGTGTTGTGGTTACGGTAAACCGTACGTACGCACTAGCGACAATATCATTCCTTTAATGGTTTAATTTTATGGAATTTAATGGTATATTAATTTTAAATAAATAATATCATTTTATATTTATTATTTAAGTCATTTATATTTATAATTATACCCTTAAAAATAATGTATAGATGAAAAAAAATTTACACCACAACGTGGAGACGGTAAACTGTATGCACACACGCATGGTGATATTTTTTTCATTGGATGGGAAAAAGGAGGAATATGGTTTTACCATAATATTAAAAAAATCTCATAATATATTTTATTATATAATTATTATTTTATTGTTGTAAAAACTTAGGAAGAGGAAGTAGAAGAAGAAAAGAACATTGAAAGAATGGATAAAATGATTACCTCTTCTTTGGGTGTCTCCTTTTGATTTTCACAAAAGGACTCCTTAAGTTGGTTTTATGCCTAAAGGGTGGACTCTAGGATGAATTGAAGGAAGTTTGGAGGAGATTTGGGTAGGTTTTTTTGGAGATAAATGGATTTTGAGTTGTGAAGAAAAGTGAAGGAGAAGTGCCCTTTTATAGGAGAGTTGAGGGGCACTTTAGGAAAGTCTTGAAATATTAATTCATTATAAATTTATTTTCGGTTTGTAATGGCCCCAAATGGATTAATTTAGAGGATAAAATGATTATAGGTCTAAATAATTTCAAGAAATTTTATTTAGACAAGTATAGGTCACAAAATTAACCTTATCTTTTAGCATTAACCCTTAGTTAAAAACATTAACTCTTACCGTGTCTTCTTGTATTTCCATAATATATGTTTACTATAGTTACTATAAAATTCCAAAAGATACCCAAGTAGATCATTAATTAAAATTTTAACATTATCTAAGTCATTTGGATGAATCTTAGATTTTTAGGACAATTATTGAATTTAATAAAATAGTATTTGTTTTAAAAACTCATTTATGCAAATTTTGACACTATTTAGTAATTGATTTTTTTTAAAGTCATAACAACTTGATTTCTTCATACCAAAGGAATTAACTCATCCATAACATGTAAATATCGTCCAGAAAAATTCTTTTATGGCATCAAAAGATTAAAATTACATTTATTTTAATATTTATAATATCATTTATTTGAATATTTCATTAATAAGGTAATCACTGCATCATCATTGTGTCATAAATAAATTTATTTATTTAATGTATAAAAATTATAAATAAATTACCATGATTTAGGAAATATTTTTATATTTATAATTACCATTTATAGTCAAGTATATCTATTATATAACCCCATGTTAAAATTGTTTTAGTAAAAATATACATGTTTATGTTATATTTCTTTTTTACTTTAAATTGATTATTTTAACATGTCATTTTCACACCCAAGTGGTTCTCAAATGCCAAAATTTCGGCTTAAGGATTTTTTTGGTCACCCATGACTCATCCAATCAGATTAGGACATGTGTTAGGGTAGTTTTATATTATTATAAGATTATTTTCTTACCATTATTTACCTGATTTACCCTTTAACAATGCTAAATAAAAATAATTACTGAAGTTACTATTCATAATATCAAAAAATAAAAGGTATATTTTTAAAAAATTTGAACCTTATGATTCAAATATGGAATCTATTTTTATAAATTCAAAACATAGAATTGAGAGGAATTAATTTATAATAAATTCCCATTGTCAAAACCAGAAACCACGTTTTTAAGAAATAAAAACTATCAAAAGATTGAAATATGTTTATGTCCAAGGTAAATGTGAAATTACTTACAATGAAAAAAATTAGATTAAATGATAAGAACATAATACGATTATACTTTAAAACCAATTAAAAAGATAATCTAACAATATAAATAAATTAGAGGAAAATACAATTTTGAATTAAAATGCAATATTTTTCACAATTCATTAAAATATGAATTGCATCATAAAAATAACAAAATTTCAACCAAGGTTAATTTTTATGACTTGATTCCAAATAATGATTTTATTATGTCAAATAGATCTTATAAAATCGTTAAAAACTATATTTAAAAGGGTTCACCATCAAAAGGTGATAAAACTGTATATTTTTTTTTTAAAAATACTTCTTTTATCTGAAAAATTGAATTTTCATTATATCATATCTATAAAATATATTATGAATTTAAAACATTAAATTTAATATATTACATTAATATTTCACTAATTAAATCCATAAAGAGTGATTTTATTATTTTATAGACTCACTTATTTTCATTTAAATAGTTTGTTTTTTGAAGGAAGTTTATACTATTCATACCCGCTATTATAATGAAAGGGATTTAATATTTAGTTATCACTTGTAACTAGTATTGCGTGAAATGAATTATATCAAAATAACTTGAAATTGTTTGTAACACAAACCAATAATAGTTTTGCGTATACTTCATGCTAATACGGTGTTGTGTATAACACAAGCTAATATTGGTGTAGTGTAAAACACAATACATCAATGAAATTAAAAATAATCTATCTCATAAAATCTTGGGGTGTTACATTATACCCCCATTAAAATTAATTTCACCCTTTAAATTTTTTGGGGTAATAAAAGGTTTACTACTTGAAAGTTTCTTTCATAGCAACCCTCCTCCAAATAAATATTTTTATTAAAGAGACACTTTTTTAGAGAAAGTGTGAAACCAAACAGTTCAATACATCCCTTAGACACTATAGCACATAAAAAATATATTAAACACCATCTTGAAACCATTTGAATTGACTTCCTTGAACAATTTCCCAGAAAGATTTGTTAACTTTTTTTCGGGGTCGTCTTTGATAATGTCTTTGGAATGAGAAGCCAGCTTAAGCCATGCTCGTAGGAACTCCTCTTCAACTATCTTCTAATTGTTGAAACCTCTGACGAGGATTAGGTATTGGTTGCTGACGCACTCTCTTTTCTCCTTATTTGTGTCAACTTGAATCAATATTTCTTGCATCCTTTCCGCAACCACAGCAGAAGCACGTATGGATACCACATTCTCTACCATCTCTTCCCCAGATTGTAAAAGTAACTCCCATGGATCTTCCCTGATCACCACTTCTCCTTACGACTCCCCAGGCATCCCCCTCACTCCCACCTTAGCAGTTGAGACCGGTTCCCTCTCATGTACCTCTATTTCCTCTGCACCAAACATACTGGTTCCCGCCCCACACCGTGGACCAAGGGTAACCGCCGGTGTCACCTCCTCTGTATACAGGTACAACTCATGTTGATCTCCTTCATTTGATGGTTCTGTCTCTTGCTTTTGAGATTCAGAGACCAAGGTTTTCTGTCCTTCCTCTCCCTCCACTGGCTGAATATCAAGATCCTTGCGAATACCCCCCTTTTTTTCCGACCGGGTCTCCATCGGCTTTGGAAGATAGGATTAGTCTTTGCGCCCCTTCGGATTCGTCTTCCCAGAAACAATGCAGCACCCCAGTTCCCTGTTCTCTTTGTTCCTTTTCTTCCTTCTTTGGTTGTGCAAGGTTTTTCCGGCTCCTCCCAAGCCATTATCATCAAAAGGCTGCTCATCATCCTCAGACTCCGCCTCAGATTGACCCTTTTAATTTTCCTCAGACTCTCCCTCATTGCTCAAGCTTCCAAATCGGTTGCTGAGGTCAATGCCGGACAGGGTGCCCCTCAAGTTGGTGTCCTTCTTGGTATCCAGTGTCCTGCGTACCCCATGAGAAGACTGCTCCCACTCATGGATTGAATTTGATTTACTCTAATCAGTAGACACCCTACCAAAGTTCCTGCAACTGCCAGTGCGCACCGCCATCGCATACGAGCATGGAGCCACCGCCCCATTGGATGGGCCAACAACACCAGCCACTCCAAAATACTCCCCCAGAGTCTGGGTAGGTGATTTGAGGGTGTCTAGATTTTCTTCCTCCACTCCACTGGCCTTGGTTCCCCCTTCTGTAATGCTGTTAGGAATGCCATCCAGATCATTCCAAAGTCTTTTGAAAACTTCCACTACACTCAGCCCTGGAGGCATAGCAGATTTGTGCATACTAGCTCCACCTGAGCACCTGGTGTCCTCTATCTCAACATTTCCTTGACCAGAACCAGTAGACACTGCACCTGTCTCAACAACAGGATAACCGCCCACACCTTCCACCTCTATAACGGCTTCATGTTTCCTCTCCCTTCACCTTCAGATCTCTAGATTGTGTCCAAACCACTTGCATGAAGAACAATAGTCACACTGGGATTCAAATATGACAAACTACTTGTATCGGAATTCTTCTCCCATGATAATCTAGAAAGATTCAACAGGTTCCTTCGAGACATCCAATTCGACACACACCCTCGAAGAAATTAGGTGGCACACCGCGTGGCTCCGACTATCAGTATATAGGAATTGCCCAACCAAATTCCCAAGCAACCGAAGGATATAAAGATTTTGAAATGGAAGTGGAAGTTCTGGAAAAATTACCCAAATCGCCAGCTTAGAAGAGTCTCGTTTCATATGAAAGTCATATGACCATTTGAAGAGGAAGAATCGAGTGCCATCACAGGAGTGAGGCGCTCTCGACCATGCATAAATCAGATCATCTTCGGAAGAAAAGCGGAGCATAAAGTTTCTAGAATCCAGAAGACCAACGGTGACTCGCTTCTGTAAACCCCACGATTCAAAAATCCAGCGGTCGAAGGAGTCCACCGACGGCCGGCGTCACTTGAATCGCACCATCAAGGTTAGTTCCAGTAGGGAGGACACCTGATTAAATTCCAGGGTTAAAATCGGTAGAAGAAGGAGGCCAACGAAGCATTCAGGAACTTTTGGGCATACCGAAATCTGAGGGAAGGGGGGAAGGTAGTCGGGATTTGATAAGGGAACGAAAGACCGATTCCCATGGAGATGCAGAAGAGGACCCTCCCACACCATAAAAAGGAATTCTTAAACTTCATTTTAAAAATAAAGGTTAAAAATATAGTGGTTACCCAAATTAACTCATCACTAGGTTTCCACATATGATAAAATAGGTTTTAAGTGAAAAAATGGATTTGGAAGAAAAATCTAACCATAAAGTTCTGATAGAGAGTGATTGAGAACAAGGTTAAGAAAAAGTTGACAACCAGAAAGCCATAAATCTGTGATGATTTGAGGGACCATCTGATTCATCAGATAAGAAGGTACTAGGATAACATTTTTGGTTTTCAAGAACCTTTTCATAAAGTTTAAGAATGTGATGAGAAATACTTACTTCATTTCAGTACAATATCATCATTGGTCGTACCTTGTACAATTTCCATATCATATCTTTTTCAAAGAAATGAAGTTGAATTTTTCATTCTTGAAGTTTTTTTAGATCAAGCGATCCATAAATAGAATGATAGTTCATTCCATATGTCTCAACAAAAATGTTAGCATAGGTAATGCATAAGTCCACATATTGTGAGATAATACATGAATCTAACAAACTTCAACCAGAATATAAATTATACTATCTATAAATGTATAACTTTACAATCCTTCCAAAAACTAAAAATATAAAACTTTAGAAAGAGGTGAACTAAATAGACTTAACATTTATCTCCCATATCTCATATGGTAGTTCTTGGTTGTCACATTCCAAACATGTGAATACCTTAATCATGTATTCTCTTGAGTCACAATAACAACATGAATTATCCAATATCCTTATAGAAAACAAGCATGTTTCTTTATTTCAAAACTTATTGGATATATTCATTATGTCCCAAAAAGATGTATACTTTATCCATGAAAACATAACCCAATTATCTACATCTTCAAAATTAGTTCCCAAGAAACTAGCATCGTCCAATTTACCTATTCAAATATAACATATCTTTATCCAAACATCCTTATCTTAACATAAGGGTTATCTTTCCCTTAATCATGTGTTCTAAAAGTATATCACCTTACACTTAAATCACATTTCTGGATCCTTATAATTATTCAACATATAATTTTCAATCCTTAATGAAAAACTTATATTGAAAACACTTATATATTTTATGATTCATATAAAAAAATATTTGAATTATGAAACATATACACCTCAATCATTCAAAATTATTCTTAAACCATTACTCAGGATCCATCATATTTATATTTCATAAAATATGAATCATTTATTAAGGTATATCAACCTCAAGTTTTTTAGGTTTAATGTAAAAAATAATGAAAAAACATCACATACCTTTCAAATGTCATTTACAATCTCTTTATCCTCAGTAGTATGATCAATACTCATACCATCATCAAGATTCTATTCATGATACTTCCACTTAGGTAATAAATATTCATTATTCCCAAAAGTTCCACATTCGAGACATTCAATAGTTAACCATGTTCTACGTAGTTATGGATATTGACTAAAACTGGAAAGAAAAGTGTGAGAAATACATATCAAAGATTAAAAACACTTAAGTAAGGTAAATTACTTAAAATATTTTAATCTATGATATCTTAGGTTTAATCCTTGGTTATTCATGATTATCACAAAAACTCTAGGATTTTAACCTATAATTTACTTATCCTTAGGACATCCCTAGACATATACTTATAAATATATCTAGGGATATCACTAAAGTTTTCACATCCTAGTTTCCAAATGTTGACTAAACCTTCTCTCTGATACCAACTCTAACAACCCAAGCTTAACGTACATGGACATTACATTTATTTTTCATAATACATAATATATTATAAAAATAGACACCAAAAGATCATATTAGTTTAGTGTATTTAGAATCTTAGAACACATTCTTCTTTCTTGGTGAAATATCTTCAACATCTCCCATAAAGATATTTCCCATTAGTTTTCCTACCTAAAACCTTTGTTTATGTCTTGGGGAAAATAAAACATAAAAAGGGTGAGATCAAATGCTCAGTACGGTTAAACATGAATAAAATCAAACAAAACATAAACATAATAATGGAAAAAAATTAACATAGATTTTTAATATCAAAATTGTGAGTAATGAAATAAGTCTTGGCAGTTCGTAATTTGAAAATTTTGAGTCATGAAATAAATCTTGGTAGTACGTAAGGCATAGATCGTAAAGGAACATGAACCATGATAAAATAGCATTGACATAAAACATAGAATTATGGGAAAAAAATAATCACATAATATGATTTCCATAGTAGCCAAGGTATTGTTTTCAATACCATTATAGTGAACAAAGTCAATTACAGAATCGAGTTTACTTTTCATTCTGGCCATGTATTACTGAACCGAATTTACTTTCCATTCCATATCTGTATTATTGAACTAGATTTACCTTTCATTCCAGTAATGTCTATATCATGAGATATAAATATTTACTAAATTTATTGGATTGAGATACATGTCCCACCCATATCATAATGAAATCATTCTTACATGTGACAGAAAAACATAAATCATTCATCATAGCATAACCCATGAAATAAAATCGGTTTCTTAAACATCATTCCATCATAATACATATTAAATAAATGGATTTTCATAAAAATAATTCCATCATAAACACAATAAATTAAACTTAATAATAGGGATATAAACATAACCCTTTGTCATCTTAGATGGAAAATAATTTTGATAAAACACTTGAACTTAATTATTGAGGAAAATATCCATTTTTCTTCATAAAACATTTTCTTTTCTTAAAATTCCACACAATTTTAAATGGAAATAATTTAGTCGAAGATAAAATTAAAATAGTGTAGAAGAATATTCATGGAAATAAGTAATTATTAAGACTTAAAAAACTATTCATTTTATATAAGTTAAAAAAGACATTCTTCTCATACTCTTGCCGGAAAAGTCAAAAAGTATCTTGTATGGAAAACGAAAGAAAGATTCCTTCCATAACAGTTAATAAAAATTCAAAAATGGCTAAAATTGATTTTAAAAAATAGTATAAGAATAGAAATAATATTATATATTTAGGAAACATAGATTTGGATGATAAATATACCCCAATAAATACTTACATGTAAACAATCTCGGAAAATAATGAGATTGTGAAATTATCCCTTAGCTTGTACTTTTCGTTAGTCAAGGGTATATTAACATCCTATATAATGGGTTTAAGCATATTATTAACTTGTAAAAGAACCATAAAATATTTATGATATCATATATGATTCACTTATGACTTTATATTACCCGTTTATTTATCAATTCCAAGTTAAAGCGACATTTTGGGTAACAATAGTTTTATTTATCGTACATGTTTTGACCTCTTATTCTTGATATTATTACTTAGATAATGATTTAATTACTTCAAGAATGTAAAAAATTATTTATATATCATAAATATTCAGTTATAGAAGTATATATAATAGATATATAAATGAAATGGAATACACCGTTCATGGAGACGGAAGGCCATACGTACGCATGAACACTGTTTATGTTTCTTTATTGAATTGAATAGAATAAAGTAAATGAAATATATATATATATATACATAAATATAGTAGCATTATTATTTCATATATTTTATTATTATTTATTATATATACTTTATAATCATTCTTGAAAGGTTGACATGGAGAATGAATCTCATCGTGTTTTGGAGACGGTAAGCCGTACGTACACACGAGAGATAATATCATTCCCTTGATGTGATTTTTTTTTGGAATTGGATGGTATATGAATTTTAAAAATTATATTATCTTATATTTATTATTTAAGTCATTTATATTTATAATTATACCCTTAAAAATAAAGTATAAATGAAAAATAATTTACACCACAATGTGGAGATAGTAAAATATAAGTACACACGGATGGTGATATTTTTTTTCATAGGATGGAAAAAAGGAGGAATATGGTTGAACCATAATCATAAAAAAATCTCAGAATATATTTATTCTGTAGTTATTATTTTATTTTGGTAAAAACTTAGTAAGAGGAAGTATAAGAATAAAATAACTTTGAAAGAATGGATAAAACGATTCCCTCTTCTTCAGGTGTCTCCTTTTTATTTTCACAAAAGGACTCCTTAAATTGGTTTTATGACTAAAGGGTGGACTATAGGATGAATTGAGGGAATTGTTTAGGATATTTGGGTAGGTTTTTTTTGAGATAAATGGATTTGGAGTTGTGAAGAAAAGAGAAGGAGAAGTGCCCCTTTATAAGAGAGTTGAGGGGCACTTTAGGAAAGTCTTGAAATATTAATTCATTATAAATTTATTTTCGGTTTATAATGGCCCCAAAAAGATTAATTTAGAGGATAAAATTATGATAGGTAAAAATAATTTTAAAAAATTGGTTTTATACAAGTATAGGTCACAAAATTAACCTTATCTTTTAGCTTTACCCCTTAGTTAAAAACATTAACTCTTACCATGTCTTCTTGTATTTTCATAATATATGTTTACTATAGTTACTTTAAAATTACAAGAGAACCTCAAGTGGATCATTAATAAAAATTTTAACATTATATAAGTCAGTTGGATTAATCTTTTATTTTTAGGACTATTATATAATTTAATAAAATAGTATTTGTTTTAAAAACTCATTTATGCCAATTTTAACACTATATATTAATTGATTTTTTTTAAAGTCATAAAAACTATATTCCTTTAGACCAAAGGAATTAAATCATCCATAACATGTAAAAATCATCCATAAAAATTCTTATATGTAATCAAAAGATTCAAATTACATTTATTTTAATATTTATAATACCATTTATTTGAATATTTCATTAATAAGGTCATCACTGCATCATCATTGTGTCATAAATAAATAAATTTATTTAATGTATATTTTTTTATAATAAATTACCATGATTTAGGAAATATTTTTATATTTATAATTAATATTTATAGTCAAAGATATCTATTATATAACCCCACCTTAATTTTTTTTGTAAAAAGATACATGTTTATGTTATATTTCCTTTTACTTTAAATTAATTATTATAACATGTCATTTTCACACACAAGTGGTTCTCAAATAAAAAAAATTCATCATAAGGATTTTTTGGTCACCCATGACTCATAAAATTGTATTAGGACATGTTTTAGGGTAATGTTATATTGTTATCATATTATTTTTTTACCCTTATTTGCCTGATTTACCCTTTAACAATGGTAAATAAAAATAATTACTGAAGATACCCTTCATAAGGTCAAAAAATAAAAGGTATATTTTTAAAAAATTTGAACCTTATGATTCCAGATATGGAATCCATTTTTCTAAATTAAAAACACATAATTGGAAGGAATTAATTTAAAATCAATTCCCATTGTCAAAACCCAAAAACAGGTTTTTAAGAAATAAAAACTATCAAAATATTGAAATGTGTTTATGTCTAATGTAAATGTAAAATTACTTAAAATGAACAAAATTGGATTAAATGATAAAAACATAATCCAATTATACTTTAAAACTAATTAAAAATATAATCTAACTATATAAATAAATTAGAGGAAAAGACAGTTTTGAATTAAAATGCAGTATTTTTCACAATTCATTAAAATATGAATTTCATCATAAAAATACCAAAATTTCAACCAAGGTAATTTTTTATGTATTTATTCAAAATAATATTTTTATTAAGTAAAATAGATCTTATAAAATTGTTAAAAACAATATTTAAAAAGGTTTCACCATTAAAAGGCGATAAAACTGTATTTTTTTTTGAAAAATACATCTTTTCTCCAAAAAATTGATTTTTTCCTTATATCACATCTAAAAAATATATGAGGGATTTAAAACATTAAATTGAATATATTAAATATATATTTCACTAATAAAATCCATAAAGGGCGATTTTATTATTTTATAGACTCACTTATTTTCATTTAAATAGTTTGTTTTTTGAAGGAAGTTTATACTATTCATACCCGCCATTATAATGAAAGGGTTATAATATTTAGTTATAACTTGTACCCGGTATTGAATGAAATGAATTATATCAAAATAACTTGAAATTTTTTTTAACACAATCCAATAATAGTGTTGCCTATACTACAAGCTAATACGGTGTTGCGTATAACACAAGCTAATCTTGGTGTAGTGTAAAACCCAAGACATCAATGAAATTAAAAATAATCTATCTCATAAAATATTGGGGTGTTACATTATACCCCCATTAAAATGAATTTCACCCTTTAAATTTTTTGGGGTAATAAAAGGTCTACTATTTGAAATTTTCTTTCATAGAAACCCACACCGTAAAATGGAATACTAAAACTTCATTTTAAAAATGAAAGTAAGAAACATAGAGGTTACACAAATTAACTCATCACTGGGTTTCCACAAATGATAAAATAGGTGTTAAGTAAAAAAAGGGATATAGAAGAAAATTCTAACCATCAAGTTCTGATGGAGAGCGATAGAGAACAAGGTTAAGAGAAAGTTAACAACCGGAAAGCCATAAATCTATGATGATTTGAGGGACCATATGATTCATCGGATAAGAAGGTACTAGGATAACATTTTTGGTTTTCAAGAACCTTTTCCTAATTTTTAAAAATGTAATTATAAATACTTACTTGATTTCAGTACAATATCATCATTGGTCATACCTTGAACAATTTCAACATCATCTCTTATTCAAAGAAATGGAGTTGAATTTGTCATTCTTTAAGTGTTAGTAGATCATGCGATCCATAAATTGAATGATAGTTCATTCCATATGTCTCAATTTTTTTTTGCATAGGTAATCCATAAGCTTCCTCTCCTTGGAAAATTACTTACTTGATCCGAAAGTGCAATGCCCTCCTCTCTGGTGACATGGAGATCCTCCATACGTGGCGCGAGAGTAATCAGGTGGCTGAATTCTTAACCCCATTTACTACTCTGGAATGCCCCCTCATCGAGTTTTGTTCCCTTGGGTCCCTTCCCCCTTGTGGGGTGGCCCATGTTATCAGTGATGCTCTCGGTCTTCATTTCTTCAGGCCACCCTGATTTGTACTACTTTTGGTTCCCCATATGAAATAAAATAAAATAATTATTTGTGGATAGGTAATCCATAAGTCCAATTATAGTGAGATAATACATTAATCTAACAAACTTCAACTAGAATATAAATTATACTATCCATAAATGGATAACATTAAAATCCTTCAAAAAACTAAAAATACAAAATTTTAGAAAGAGGTGAACTAAATAGAATTAACATTTATCTCCCATATCTCTTATGGTAGTTATTGGTTGTCACATTCCAAACATGTGAATACCTTAATCATGTATTCTCTTGAGTAATGGTAACAACCTGAATTATCCAATATCCTTATTGAAAACAAGCATGTTTCTTTATTCCAAAACTTATTGGATATATTCCTTAGGTCCGAAAAAGTTGTATACTTTATCCATGAAAACATAACCCTCTTATCAACATCTCCAAAATTAGTTCCCAAGAAACTACCATCATCCAATTTACTTATTCAAATACAACATATCTTTATCCAAACATAATTATCTTTATATAAGGTTCATCTTTCTTTTAATCATGTGTTCTCCAAGTATATCACCTTACACTTAAATCACATTTTGGATCCTTATAACTATTCAACATATCCTTTTCAATCCTTAATAAAAAACTTATATTGGAAACACTTATATATTTCATGATTCATATAAAAAAATCTTTGAATTATGAAACATATACACCTCAATCATTCAACATTATTCTTAAACCATTACTCAGGACCATCATCTTCATATTTCCTAAAATATAAATCATTTATTAAGGTTTCTCAACCTCAAGTTTTTTAGGTTTAATATAAAAATTATGAAAAAACCTCACATAACTTTCACATGTCATTTACAATCTCTTTATCCTCAGTAGTATGACCAATACTCATACCATAATCATGATTCTCTTCATGGTATTTCCCCTTAGGAAATCAATATTCATTATTCCCAAAATTTCCACATATGAGACATTCAATGGTTAACCATGTTCTATGTAGTTATGGCTATTGAATAATACCGGAAAAAAGTGTGATAAATACATATCAGAGATTAAAAATTCATAAGTAAGGTAAATTACTTATAATATTTCAATCTATGATATATTAGGTTTAATCCTAGGTTATTCATGATTATCACAAAAATCCTAGGATTGTAACCTATACTTTACTTATCCTTAGGACATCCCTAGACATATAATTATAATTATATCTTGGGATATCACTAAAGTTTTCACATCCTAGTTTCCAAAGGTTGACTAAACCTTCACTCTGATACCAACTCTAACAACCCAAGCTTGACGTACATGGACATTACATTTATTTTTCAGAATACATAATACATTAAAAAAATAGACATCCAAAGATTTTATTAGTTTAGTGTATTTGGAAACTCAGAACACATTCTTCTTTCTTGGTGAAAGATCTTCAACATCCCCCATAAAGATATTCCCCATTAGTTTTCCTACATAAAACCTTTCTTTATATCTTAGGGAAAAGAAAACATAAAAAGGATGAGCTCAAATACTCAGTAAGGGTAAAAATGAAGAAAATCGAACAAAAAATAAACATAATAATGTAAAAAAAATGAACATAGATTTTGAATATCAAAATCGTGAGTCATGAAATAAGTCTTGGTAGTTCGTAATTTTAAAATCTTGAGTCATGAAATAAATATTGCTAGTACTTAAGGCATAGATCATAAAGGAAAATGAACCATGCTAAAATAGCATTGACATAAAACATGGAATTATGGAAAAAAATAATCACATAATATGATTTATATAGTAGAAAAGGAATTGTTTTCAATACCATCATAGTGAACAAAGTCCATTACTGAACCGTGTTTACTTTCCATTCTAGCCATGTAACACTGAACCGAATTTACTTTCCATTCCATCCCTGTATTATTGAACTAGATTTATTTTCCCTTCCAGTAATGTCTCTATAGTGAGATATAAATATTTACCAAATTCATTGGAGTGAGCTACAGGTCCCACCCAGATCATAATGAAATCATTTTTACATGTGCCAGAAAAGCATAAATCATTCATCATAGCATAACCCATGAAATAAAATGGGTTTCCTAAACATCATTCCATCATAATACATATAAAATAAATTTATTTTCATAAAAATAATTCCATCATAAAAAAATAAAATAAATGTAATAATAGGGATAGAAACATAACCCTATGTCATTTTAGATGGAAAATAATTTTGATAAAACACATAAACTAAATTACTGAGGAAAATATACTTTGTTATTTATAAAACGTTTTCTTTTCTCAAAATAATGCAAAATTTTAGACAGAAATAATTTAGTTGAAGATAAACTTGAAATAGTGTATAGGAATATTCATGGAATTAAGTAATTATGAAGACGTAAGAAACCGTTCATGCTATATAAGTTAAAAAATACATTCTTCTCGTACTCTTGCCAGAAAAGTAAAAAAGTATATTGTATGGAAAACGAAAGAAGATTCCTTCCATAACATTTAATAAAAATTCACAAATGGGTAAAAGTTACTTTAAAAATAGTCTAAGAATAGAAATAATATTATATATTTAGGAAACATGGACGTGGATGATAAATATACCCCAATAAATACTTACATATAAACAATCTCAGAAAATAATGAGATTGCGAAATTATCCCTTACCTTGTACTATTTGTTATTCGAGGGTGTGCAGACCTCCTGTATGATGGGTTTAAACATATTATTAACTTTTAAAAGAACCATAATAATATTTATTATATCATATATTATTCACTTATGACTTTATGTTACCCATTTATTTATCGATTCCAAGTTAAAGCAACATTTTGGGTAATAATAGTTTTATTTTTCATACATTTTTTGACATGTTATTCTTGATATTATTACTTAGATAATGATTTAATTACTTTTATAATGTAAAAAATTATATTTATATCATAAATATTCAGCTATATAAGTATATATAATATATAAATAAATGAAATGAAATACACCGTTAATGGAGACGGTAGGCCATACACACGCATGAAAACTGTTTCTGTTTCCTTATTGAATTGAATAGAAGAAAGTAAATGAAATATATATATATATATATATATAAAAATAAATCTAGCAGCATTATTATTTCATATATTTTATTCTTATTTATTATATATATTTTATAATCATTCTTGAATGGTTAACATGGAGAATGAATCTCATTGTGTTGTGGAGACGGTAAGCCATACGTACGCACGAGCGACAATATCATTTCCTTGATGGTCAAATTTTATGGAATTGGATGGTATATGAATTTTACAGAAATAATATCATCTTACATTTATTATTTAATTCATTTATATTTATAATTATACCTTTCAAAATAAATTATAGATGAAAAACAGTTTACACCACAACGTGGAGACGATAAACTATACGTACACACGTATGGTGATATTTTTTTATAGGATGGGTAAAAGGTGGAATATGGTTGTAACATAATCATAGAAAAATCTAAGAAAATATTAGATTCTTTAGTTATTATTTTATTGTTGTAAAAACTTAGGAAGAGAAAGTAGAAGAAGAAAAGAACTTTGAAAGAATGGATAAAATGATTGCCTTTTCTTCGGGTGGCTCCTTTTGATTTTCACAAAAGGACTCATTAAGTTGGTTTTATACCCAAAGGGTGGACTATAGGATGAATTTAGGGAAGTTTTTATGAGATTTGGTTAGGTTTTTTCTGAGATAAATGGATTTGGAGTTGTGAATAAAAGAGAAGGAGAAGTGCCCTTTTATAGGAGAGTTGAGGGGCACTTTAGGAAAGTCTTGAAATATTAATTCATTATAAATTTATTTTAGGTTTATAAGGGCCCAAAAGGGATTAATTTAGAGGATAACATGATTATAGGTCAAACTAATTTAAAACAATTGGTTTTAGACAAGTATAGGGCACAAAAGTAACCTTATATTTTAGCTTTAACCCTTAGTTAAAAACATTAACTCTTACCATGTCTTCTTGTATTTTCATAATATATGTTTACTATAGTTACTATAAAATTCCAAGAGAACCTAAAGTGGATAATTAATGAAATTTTTAACATTATATAAGTCATTTTGATTAATCTTATATTTTTAAGAGTATTATATAATTTAATAAAATAGTACTTGTTTTTAAAACTCATTTATGCCAATTTTGACACTATTTAGTAATTGATTTTTTTAAAAGTAATAACAACTAGATTCCTTCAGAAAAAAGTAATTAAATCATACATAACATGTAAATACTATCCAAAAAAATATTTTATGGCATCAAAATATTGAAATTACATTTATTTTAATATTTATAATATTATTTATTTGAATATTTCATTAATAAGGTAATCACTGCATCATCATTGTGTCATAAATAAATTTATTTATTTAATGTATAAAAATTATAAATAAATTACCATGATTTATAAAATCTTTTTATATTGATAATTAATATTTATAGTCAAAGATATCGATTATTTATCCCCACATTGAAATTGTTTTAGTAAAAAGATACATGTTTATGTTATATTTCCTTTTACTTTAAATTAATTATTATAACATGTCATTTTCACAACCAAGTGGTTCTGAAATGCCAAAATTTCAGCCTAAGGATTTTTTTGGTCTCCCATGACTCATCAAATAGGATTAGGACATGTGTTAGGGTAGTTTCATATTATTATAATATTATTGTTTTACCCTTATTTACTTGATTTACCTTTTAACAATGGTAAATAAAAATAATTACTGAAGTTACAATTCATAATGTCAAAAAATAAAAGGTATATTTTTAAAAACTTTAAACATTATGATTCCAAATATGGAATCCATTTTTATAAATTCAAAACACAGAATTGGGAGGAATTAATTTAAAATCAATTTTCTTTGTCAAAACCTAAAAGTAGGTTTTTAAGAAATAAAAACTATCAAAAGATTGAAATGTGTTTATGTCCAATGTAAATGTGAAATTACATACAATGAACACAATTTTATTAAATTATAAAAACATAATCCAATTATTCTTTAAAACCAATTAAAAAGATAATCTAACTATATAAATAAATTATAGGAAAAGATAGTTTTGAATTAAAATGTATTATTTTTCACAATTCATTAAAATATGAATTTCATCATAAAAATACCAAAATTTAAGACAGGGAAAATTTTTATGTCTTTATTCAAAAGAATAATTTTTTTACGTCAAATAGAACTTATAAAATTGTTAAAAACTAGATTTAAAAAGGGTTCGCCATCAAAAGGCAATAAAACTGTATTTTTTTAAAAAAATACTTCTTTTATCCAAAAAATTGAATTTTTACTTATATCATATCTAGAAAAAATAATGAATTTAAAACATTACATTGAATATATTGCACATATATTTCACTAATAAAATCCATAAAGGGTGATTTTATTATTTTATAGACTCACTTATTTTCATTTAAATTGGTTGTTTTTTTGAAGGAAGTTTATACTATACATACCCACCATTATAATGAAATGGTTATAATATTTAGTTATCACTTATACCTAGTATTGTGTGAAATTAATTATATCAAAAGAAATTGAAATTTAGTATAACACAAATCAAGAATTGTGTTGTGTATACTGCAAGCTAATACGGTGTTGCATATAACACAAGCTAATCTTGCTATAGTGCAAAACACAAGACATCAATGAAATTAAAAGAATCTATCTAATAAAATCTAAGGGTGTTACATTATACCCCCATTAAAATGAATTTCACCCTTGAAATTTGTTAGGGTTATAAAAGGTTTACTACTTGAAAGTTTCTTTCATAGAAACCCACACCATAAAAAGGATTACTAAAACTTTATTTTAAAAATGAAATTTAGAAACATAGTGGTTACCCAAAGTAACTCATCACTAGGTTTACACATTTGATAACATCAGTGTTAAGTGAAAAAATGGATATGGAAGAAAAATCTAACCATCAAGTTCTGATGGAGAGTGATAGATAACAAGGTTAGGAGAAAGTTAACAACCAGAAAGCCATAAATCTGTGATGATTTGAGGGACCATTTGATTCATCAGATAAGAAGGTACTAGGATAACATTTTTGGTCTTAAAGATCCTTTTCCTAAAGTTTAATAATGTGATAAGAAATACATACTTTATTTTAGTACAATATCATCATCGGTCGTACCTTGAACAATTTCCACATAATCTCTTATTCAATGAAATGAAGTTAAATTTGTCATTCTTAAAGTATTAGTTGATCATACTATCCATAAATATAATGATAGATCATTCCATATGTCTCAACACAAATTTTAGAACAAGTAATGAATAATTCAACCTATAGAGAGATAATACATTAATCTAACTAACTTCAACCAGAATATAACTTATAGTATCCATAAATGGATAAAATTACAATCCTTCCAAAAACTAAAAATATAAAAATTTAGAAAGAGGTGAACTGAATAGAAATAACATTTATCTCCCATATCTCATAAGTTAGTTCTTGGTTGTCACATTCCAAACATGTGAATACCTTAATCATGTATTCTCTTGAGTCATGGTAACAACCTGAATTATCCGATATCCTTATTGAAAACATGCATGTTTCTTTATTCAAAAACTTATTTGATATATTACTTATGTCCCAAAAATTTGTATACTTTGTCCATGACAACATAACCCTCTTATCAACATCTCCAAAATTAGTTCCCAAGAAACTATAATCATCCAATTTACATATTCAAATCCAACTTATCTTTATCCAAACATCATTATCTTAACATAAGGGTTATCTTTCCCTTAATCATGCATTCTCCAAGTATATCACCTTACAATTAAATCACATTTTTGGATCCTTATAACTATTCAACATATCAGTTTAAATACTTAATGAAAAAATTATACTGAAAACAATTATATATTTTATGATTCATATAAAAAAATCTTTGAATTCTTAAACATACACACCTCAATCATTCAACATTATTCTTAACCCATCACTTAGGATCAATCATATTTATATTTCTTAAAATATGAATCATTTATCAAGGTTTCTCAACCTCATATTTTTTAGGTTTAATGTAAAAAATACTGAAAAAACATCACATACCTTTCACATGTCATTTACAATATCATTATCCTCAGTAGTATGACCAATACTCGTACCATCATCATGATTCTATTCATGATATATCTGCTTAGGAAATTGATCTTCATTATTCCCAAAATTTCCACATCTGATACATTCAATAGTTAACCATTCATTTAATTCAATTATTTAATTATTTAATCTATTATATTCACTTTAGTTATTCTGATGGCGTTCAGTTCATAATTACATAATGACTTCGTTTTATTGACGGTGTTTAATGGTGTCATTGTTCCATCACCTCAATAATAATGATTATGACATAATAATAATATATCAATGGTTAGGAGAGGTATAAAGGATTTAAATGTAGAAATATAAAAACATATTATTAAATCATAAAATGACTTTATTATCCTTCCATTTTTAATTTAATTAATTTGATGAATTTTAATTCATTCAAGTGAATAAATAATCTTATTTTTTCACAAATTTAATTTATCAATAGTGATTAATAGAATTTATTTGGATAAAAATACACTGTGTACTAAAAAAAAAATTCTATGAAAAATATATCTTTGAACTTCAATGGATTTTATATTCATTTTAACCCAATTGAATTTAAATATGTCTAAAATTTATATATCTAATTACGATATGTGATGTTTTGGACCCATAATCCTAGATCTGATGCTCATAGATTCATATACTACATACTTACATTGATACTAGATATAAACTCTTAGATTTAACTATCCATAGTTAAAAAAACCAAATACGATTATTTCATCTCTTACATTATAAGGATATTTTCTGATTTTAGAGATTTAGAGAACTATGAAAAAACATAAAATAAAAAAACCCATGTTCATTATATCATGGAGGAATTCTTCCCACTCCATAAGAAACAAATTAATCTTTAATGATTTTTATAAAATCAAATAAATTATTCAACATGTGTTATCCTTATTAAAAACTTATGTGTAATACTTTTATTCATAATCTTGAGAAATATAAACATAATAAGGGGTGAGATAAAATGATTTATTATGGAAATATATAATTGAAGAAATAATTGAATAAAAATGGTATAAATATTATGTAATGAATTGGTAAAAAACCCAAAGCTATAATCAACAAAAAACTGGGTACTTGATTTATCCAAGAAAACAAATCAAAACATGGATAAAAATAATGCTAATCTCATAATTATGGAATATATAATTTTTTTTCAAGGACCTGTGTCGTGACACATTACTTAATGTCAAGTATGCAGTCATGATATATTTCTGAATTTGGAAGGACAACACTAATTATCCAAAACTTATTGTCTCATGAGACCCATTGATGAATCAAGGGGATATAAAATATCAGGCCCCACCCCTCACATGTTTAAGTCCAATGCATTCACTGAAAGAGTCATTAAGACCTTTCATAACATTCCCTAAGGAACCACTTACTTAATAAAACATGGTTATCCATTCAATGAGAAATACATATACAACCTATATTGTCAATACATAATAATAAAAAATTACAATATATTTACCCATGTTAATAAAAGGTATAATACGATCATAAACCATCTATATAATGATGTTGGAAGGTAAAAAAGTACAGATAGAACATTCATTAATCATCAGTATTGAAATAATATTATTTTGAAATCCAATATATTTCACCATGTTAATTTAATATTATATATTATAGGTGAACATCATCCAATGTGAGTTATATAAAATGTGATGTTCACACCATATAGAATAATGAGTAAATAACTATTTTAATATTTGAAAAACATTATCATAATTCATCCATAGAAAGAGACTGGATGGTTTAAGAAAACATATCCCATGTAGTGAGAAATTATTTCCAAAGGGTTTATACAGTAATAATGTATATCCTTGTAAGAAAAATGAGACAATACCATATAATATGATCATAAGTATGAATGTACCCAATCATATATGAAATATTTTGTAGGAACAATCATAAAACAATGAATGAAAGTTGAGTTACCAAAAATCCTCACTAATGGGAAACAACTAAATCAATGGCCACTTGAATATGGGGTCATGATTTGACTATTAAATCCCATGAAATACTATAAGTATGATAAAAATACATCCATGGGTAGTAAATACACAATTGAATGAATCATGGTGCACAAAATGTATTATTTCACTAAGAATGATAATTGAGGCCAAAAAAACCCTTATGGATTTAGAATCTTTAGAATAAAAACACCTTGAAGGATAGGTCTTGAATAATTAAATTAAGTTCATTAAATTAATATCCAAGATCCATATTCATAATGATAACAATTTCTAATCAACATTTATAACCATCCCATATATAAACAATTTTTTACATATTTTCAACACCAGTACAACAAAATATTTAAAATTTTTCTAACATGGAATATCTATTGGTAAATTTATATTTTATATTGGTAAAATTAATTTATAACATATATGGAAATTTTAATAATTTTTTTGGAAAAACTACATTTTTAAAAATTATTGTAATAGATAAAATAATTATTTTTCAATTATAATGATACTGACATATAATGTATCTTTTGGTCAAAATGTTTAGTAATAGATTCATATGATAGATTTATCTACTGATAATATTATTAGAAACATTTATCATTTCATCAGTAACATTATTAAAAGAATATTTTATCTATTATTATATGGAATACCAACAATTAATATACGTTTGCAAAATATTTTTTTAAATAAAATAATATTTTTAGATATTCCAATATTTATTGCTAATATTTAATATTATATTTATTAAACTATTTATATATTACATAAAAGGTATATAACAATTACATGATTTTATTATATAAAACTAAAATAAATTGTGACTTTATTTAAAAATAATTTAAAAACATGCTCAAACTCTAAAAAAAGAATCTATAAAAAAATATGTTACAAACATATTAAAACTCTGAAATAAATTACAAGAAGATCCATTAGACTTTAACAAAAATATTGAGTATACTAATGAGTCAGGTAATGTGTATGCTAATGAGTGTTTGTCTTCACAGCAATGAGTGATTGTCTTCATCAGCAAACTTGAGTACTTTTCTCCATAACAATGAGTGATTGTCTTAAGTGAGTACTTATCTTCACAGTAATGACCACATGTATTCATCAGCAATATTGAGTATTATAATGAGAATTCTAATTAGTTTTGTGAAAATAAAATCTCTAAAATTTGGTTCTATTAGTTCCTCAAACTATTTAAATCTTCTCTAAAAGAAATACCACTTATTTATGTCAAAATGGTTATAAAAAATGTTATTTTTTTAAAATATTTCTTTAGTTTATGATGATAAACATGACCTATATGTGATAATTAATAACCAAAAATATAGAACCATATAAGAAACATTATAAATATTTACTAAGAAAATAGATATGAGTGTGATATACCATTCTTCCCTTTGTAAAAAAATATCATGTTTTTATAAATAGACAACATTCACAGGATAATTATTAGATTCAAATATAAGATTAACTTTAAAAAAATTATTCTATAATGCTATCCTAAAATAGAATTTTAATATTGTAGATCAATTAATTGAGAATAAAAATGAACAAACATTTAACTCTATCCAAAACACAATTTAAAATTAAAAATTAAATAGTTGAAGAGATAAGAAACATTATGGGCCATGTACTTATCATACATATGAATTATTCAATTTTAAAAATAAATTATTTTTTAATGTCTACAAAATCACATAAAAATAAATTGTAGTAAACTAACTCTCAAATAAGTACTATAAAAAAACATTTAACAAGAAAATTAAAAACACATATGGATATGAAGTCAAGTAAAATTTTGATCGATGCACTTATTTATAGAAAAACTAGAGTATTATATTTCATTCATTCTAGTGGAACAATAATTCATTATAATATTTCATTAGAATGTGAATACATATAATTACAATAAGAAAGGGTACGACTTCACTTGTGTATGGTTATATATTTACTCGGATAATTTTCAATGACATAATTTCTTACCGATTTTAGTGGTGGAGAATAATACTAGGAGCATGTTAGACCACTATCTCCTTTTTTTATTATGGTTAAGTAAGATTTATTAAAAGAAAATTTATATTCTCTGATATATGGGATCAGGGAAGGGATTTAATGAATTTTAAATAGGAAACATAGAATCAACCCACTTATCTAACTCTATAGAATGTTTTTTTATCAAATATAAAATCACTTAATGGTGATTTACATTCCTATAAATCCCATTAACATGAGTATTCTAGCCATATTTCTAGGACATATAGTGGAAATAATTTTCTGGAATAAAATTTATAGTCTAGATGGGATGATCTGTTCTCTTCAGATTTAGTAAGAAATAACAGTTAACTCATTGACCTTTATTTAATAGAGGAATGAGTAATATGGGAAAAATACTAAGTTCATTGGTTCAAGGAGGCGGATCATAACATGGAATAAATTCATTCTTTAATGTTGGAAAAAACTTGTATAAATTTATTTTATAAATATTTTATTATTTTAGATCCCAAAATGTTTTTATTATATCATAAATGAATTCATTGAATATATATATATATATATATATATATATATATATAAGTAGTTGATAAATACTTTTATGTTTCATAAAATTTATGTTATATATCATAACTGCATGCATTGAATAAGGATCATATTTTTTTTATTCCACCAAATCGAAGGAAGTTATTAGTGTGTATAATCAAAGGGGGTTTCTAACCCCATGATGAAGGACTATTGTGAAAAACATGTATAAAAGTAGTTATTAATGTGTATAGTTACACACTACCATAATCAATTTTCTTTGATATACTCATTGATAATAAAATTTATCATTAATTCACATGAATTTTAGGAAAATAACAACCTAATACCTAACTATCACCAAACAAGCATAAAATATTTTATCACACACCACCATAAAAGGAATGAGATAAAAATTTATAGAATTAAAAAGTTTTGAATCATATGTCTAAATAATTGGATGAAATTTTTTTGATGATATATTTGTAAATGAATAGTCATCTATATTGATTCATTTTTAGTTTGTAATAACAGGGGAAAAGATCATGACCAAACTCCAAAGAAGAAATTAATAATGATAAAAACTAGAGTAATCAATAGGGTATTTTGAAATCTATATATACCAAAAATATATTCTTTAAATCCTACAATAAATTATGGAAAAAATCCAAAGAAGAAATCAAAAATTCAAAATTATGAATAATAAAAAGTTCATTTACAAAATTATTTATACCATTAATATGTACTTCAAAGTATATGATAAATAATGTGCCAATGTATTATTTTAATCACATGATTAGTCAGTGAAACTCTACTTTTTTCATTGAACATATGAAATCATAAATGCATCCTAAATTGGAAAACCATCTCAATTAATGTGAATCATATAAAAATCCCACAAATATTGAGGATAAAATGCTAAGGACTAACCTCTGGTGGACTTTTGAAACTAAAATATTTCCATTACACAATTAAATTCTAGAGCACACCCAAATATGTAATAAATTAAATATAATTTTAAATCTATTCATTCATACATTAAGATATGTATATAAAATATTAAATGATATCATACCATAAACATGCACACAAATAAATCTGAAATTTTCCTATCATTAATTCTAGAAAACCCAAGGCACATATTATGTGCTTACCATGCATGTAATCTTACAGAGGCGCTCCTTCCATAAAAATTGATCCTTGAAGAGGAAAAAACAAAACACATACATTCATCTAGTAAATAATATGATTCAAGAAAATTCTATTGAAAATTTCATTGAAATAAAATGATATGAACATCTATGCATGCAGAGAGATGTTTCGCACAAGTTAAGTGGATGATGTTGTGATTATTTGAAATTAATTAAATAGTTTTAAGATATAATTATTTTATATTGATATTTATTATATCCATTGATGAAATATCATAATATTAAGTATAAAAATTTATTAATATGACGTGATTTTAGTTCACTGATGGTGGTTTCTTTCTAAACACCCATATTTGTTCTATAAAAAATGAAATGGATTTGTTTTACATTACATAACTATATGTGAGTGTAGTATAGATTCATAAGTGAATGGATTTAGGATTTATTTATATTGGTCACACACTCTGTATTTGGAAAATAAAAATGAATTCTTTATTTTTTTCATAAAAGGAAATGGGAATAACTTATGTAATATGATGGAATATTCAATGTGTATTTTTATATGGAATTTATATTCTACATGGGAGGAGAATATACCTAAATTCATGTGTAGAGAAAAATAGAATATGACCATTGCAGTATGTAATGTCATAAAATACAAATAAATAAATTCATTTCCTACAATGGAAATGTCATGATAATACTTTGGAAGAAATCATACATTGTGAAATTGTGATCTCACTGACAACAACAATATACCAGAACTTATAAATTTCAGTGTATCATCCTATATGTTGTTATTATAGAAATATTTTTAACTTACTATATTACTAGAAAATATATAATTATAAATTACAATAAACTATTACAATTATAGTTTTACCTATGTTATGTATCTTACGATATAGGGGTCATAATAAGACTATGAAGTTCTATTTTGTGGAAAAATTAATACCACACAATTTAAAAATAGATAAACAGGAGGGATATTGTGTGTTTAGGTCATGTATGAATATAAGGTCCATTATTCCATGGTTATCATATTTTTCTGGTTTCTAAAATATTTTTATCTGTTTTTACATGGGAACAACCATGTACTTCATATATATGGAAAATAATTATCGTTATTGATTGTTCTATTACTTGAGGAGTATAGTAAATATGAAGATTGTGTTTTATATAGGATTGTAGAAGTTGAAGCATATTCTATGAATCAATGTATGAATAATGGATTCTCTTTTATAAATGGAAATTTCCAAATTCTATAATGGAGTTTTGTTTTAGGTTTTGTCTTTAACTTTATAAGATGTCTCCCTCTATGAGATTGTGGTGTTATTAATTTTTATGATAAAAGAAAGCATTTATTCTCAATGAAAATTGGTGTCATGATTTATAAAATATATATTTCATCTACTTTTCTATGTGAGTAAGGGATCATACTATGAAATAAGGATTCTATATGAGAAATATTCTTATATGAAATAAATGATAGTACATTGTAATCTAGAGTTTCCAAGACATACTCAGATGGGAAATATAATTATATAATATGTCATATATTATGCTATATATACCATATGATATTCTAAAATATCATTTTTTAGGTTATATATGGAGATTTATATTAGACCATATACATTATCATTCTTTTTCATTCACCATCCTTGGAGAAATTGTAATTTTATTTATTTGTATTAAATTATAAACACCTCCAAATGTCAATTTATTACTATCAAAATTTAAATCATCATATCCTTGACCATTTAAATTTTTTTTAAAGATTTTTAATTAAAATATTGTTTTTTATCACATATATAACTATTTATTAAAAAATATAAGTATAATTATTTTCCAAGGAATGAAACCACTCATTTTTTTAAAACTCTTATCAGAAGTTAAAAATAGTATGATCCTTTTTTGATAAAGAACCAAAAATAATATATATATATATATATATATATTTCAACATATATTTTAAAATTTATAATTACATTATACATTTATTAAACATAGTATCTTTAATTGAAAAAATTATTTTTCAAATATTAGTGGTCACAATTAAGGATGAATGTATTATCTTTTCTCATAAAAATATCATGATTTTATTTATCCGATGTTTGTTATAGTTAATTTTTTTATACAAGTTATTAATTCTTATAAAATTTAAGATAAAATTATAATAACATATTAATAATAAAATAATATTAGGGATATAATAGATTATGAGATAAAAATGGGTTTGAAGCTTCTTACCACAAAAAATCACTACCTATCCATTTCCATCTTTACAAAAATAACCTTATTTGATTTCTGTTAACTCCAATTCAATTATCTATACTCAAAGATTCAACATGTGTTATGTTAACTTCATGTTTATATTTATAAAAATTAGTATTAAAACCAAATTATTTTTCAATGATATATAATGTTAAGAAAACTATCCATTACAGGGAAAATGAGCATTTAGTGTAGATAAACATCAATATATGAGTGTCTGAGAATGTCATCGACTATAGTTCTTTAAATTAATGAAAAAATAACTTTGATATCATGATATTTAAATTATCACATTTGATTAATGAATTTTATGTTTAAATAATATGATTCATTAAATAAAAAAATCAATGTTTTAATTTTCATTACCCAATTAATGTAAGCGTTGAAAATATATTTAAATCCTAAAAACAAAACAATGAAAAATGTATTTTTTTCATAACTAGGATTAATTTTTTTCATTAAATTAATAATTCATATAGGGATCCTTTTTATAAAAAAATAAGGGCATTCCTTTGTATGGATCCTAGTATTGAATTTCTATTAATGATTTTATAATAATCTACTATATTCTAATGTACATTCTCTTAGGGGATATGTATAATATTGAATAAAATTCTACAAAAAATATGGTAGTTGATACCATCTAAGTACCACAAAATATAATTACATTGATATATACCAAGAATTAAGGATACAAATTCATGAAATGTATATATTTTTATAAAACAAGTAGTAACAAAATTCTCATGCACTATTTTTGACATGAATAATTCTACCCATTGAATCCTATCAACAATCACATGAAACGTGATATAAAACCCTAAATCAACTCCATATACACCCAAAACATATCCATGATATACAATAATAATAAAAATGTTATCCATATACAAATTTATAGTCATCAAACACCATTAAAAAGTTAAATTCAAAAAAAAATGATGTGATGCAGAGTAGTTACCTTTGTGTCACTTGATGATTGAAATATCTCCACTGGGATACATTTATTTGATAGAATCATTGAAAAATAAAGGTTTTTCATCACTTATTTTTAGTTGATTATTTAGATTCCCAAGGGGATATTTCTAATAGTCTGGGTGGAGGTGTCTTCTCCAGGGTGTTGCTAGGAAGACAGAGGTGCGACAACATGTGTTGTGTTCTATGATGAAAGAGGTACGACACCAGGTAGTTATGAATGATGGTCCTGGGCCATCATATTTTCCATGTTAATATAGTGTATATATGGTTTTGAATGGAAAATTATGGGGGCTAACATCACACTATAGGAGAGAACATGGGACCATCTTGAGATAGAGGACGGTGGGGGCCGTGCTTCGGGCATGCATGTATGGATGAGGGAATGTGGATTTGGATTATTTAAGGGAATTGGGCCATGAGTAATTCCAAGCATGAATTTGAAGCCATTATTTTACTAATTAGTGGGTGATTATAATCTCATAATATGATCCATAACTCATAAGGTACCTCTGGTATGTTTCGTTTGAACAAAAAACATTGTCTATTTTTTGACATATTATCAAATTTATTTAACCAATAAATAAAAATTAATTTTTTAGTCTAGTTATTTTTCAAACACATTAAAATATTGATAAATATTAATTTCTATGAAATATTTTTTGTGGATCCCTAAATTTTATCAAAAAAATTTGTGTTTTATTATGGTGATATTTTTTTGTTGTCCAATAACTTATCAAAACATATTTTTATAAAGGTAAAATATTTATTGGTAAAATATTTAATTATCACAGATTAATTTGTTTTTAAATATAATTTTTAGTATTATCATAGTAAAATATTATATGTAAGTGTTGGTAAAATATATTTTGGTATATAAAAATTAAAAAAAATATTCGTTATTCAATTTTTTTCCTATCATTAATAGGTTCTCAAATTTTTTATACCAGAAGATTAATGAAATATTAAAAATTATATATATAATTTAATACCATATTTATGTTTATACATGTTAGGTGGTGGTGGAAAAATAAATACATTGCATTCTGGAGGTGATGGTCTGCACATCACATAAACAATTAGTTTTATTTTTGTTAATCAAAGGGGTATATGAATAAACATGATTATAATATTATTATATTAAAATTAAAGTATATAAATTATTATGATATTTTTATATTATTGAGGATATAATAAATTTTAGTAAATATAGTTAATGTGAAAATCTAAGTAATTGATAAAACTCACGTTGGGGACTTCAATTTTCCTTTAAATTCACCTTGGAAATAAAGGCCTTATACCAATTTATGGTGGAAAAAATATTTTAGACATGATAGAGGGTTCTAGGGGGATAAATATAGTAGTTTTTAGAGGATATTTGAAGGATAGGTGAGACTTTTAGTGGTGAAAACTTTACCCTTTTATAAGTAAAGGTAGGGTAGATTTTAGAGTAACACTTACATTTTAGAAAATTTAAGGTTACTATTAATGTGTAAAAGACAAAAAAATAGATGAAAGATGAGATTAAAATTAGTGTGGATTGAAACTCACCTCAAACAATCATTTTTTATAAAATTTTGTGTGTTTTAAGTATTATTGTTTTAACTTTTTATCTTTTTCTTTCATTTAATTTTACCCTCGTAAATAAATTTAATGAAATAGATTAAAATTGAAAATTTTATGTAATTTTATAAATATAATTCTATATTTTAAAATTATTTTATCAAGTAAAATTTCTAATTTTTTTAAACCATAAATTTAAAATACACTTAATTTTATAAAAACTATTTTTAGAGAAATAACATTTTAAAGCATTAAATATATAAATAAGATAAAATTACATTAGATAATGATTTTAATAACATATTTTGATTTATTATAAAAAAATAAACTATACTGGTATTCCATGGAATGTCAAAAAATAATCTCCCTTGAAAATAATTGATTTAAAACAATGATTGAAAATAGTTTTTTATTCAATTAACATTTTAATTACTTCTAAAATTTATTTGTATAGGATTTTTAAGAAAAATAATATATTATAAAATGAATAATTTTTTTATATAGATTTATATTTTCTCACTTAAAATTTTTCTTAATCTTATATATTATTATTTTATATGGATAAATACAAAGAAATTACAAGTTTCTTGAAAACCATATTTTTCTTCTAATAGAAAACAATTTCAAAAAAGATCAAAAATCCATTATAAGTCAATATTGATATGAGGAATTCTAAAATGAACTTAATTTTTATTTATTTATAATTAGAAAACTTATAAATTTATAATTTGAATAAAATCATGAAATATAATGAAAAACATTTTTTTATTGGAAAATACTTTTTCAAATATTAACATTTATTAAACTTATTTCATATCAATTACCAAATAAATTAGTGTTAACCGATTATTAATATAAAATATTATTTATCATTAATTACATGTTTAGAGAAATATAAATGTGTATCATATTAAATCCATTTTAAAGAAATACTATTCTAAAAAAATGACATTATTAGTCATTTTAGGTAAACTATTTAATTTAATTCATATTAATTTTTTTTTCTGTATATAAAATTTATAAAGTGGTAAATACAATTAATTGACATTAATTTAATGGCTTATTAATAATATCAATAGATAAATATTTATATTATATCTAAATATATCATGGTTTTTTTATGTTTGGTGTTGCATGTACAAAAATCTATTGAACATATTAAATAATTTAAATGTAATAATATACTAAGATATTAGTGTGTTACATTATCCACCCCCAATAAAATTGCATCCAAGCAATTTGATTCAAAATATAAAAGTAATTTCCACAGGGAATTCATTACTAAACATACACCACTAGATGATCACTAGTTTATTTTAGATTTGGATTGATATTTATCTATATAAAAAATAATTATAAGAGAATTATAAAATGAGATATCCCACTACTAATTTTGTATATAACTATACTAAGGGATTTATATCTATATCCCATAGGAATAACTTCCCAAAATCCCTTAAAATTATTTATTTGATAACCACACCACTCAATATCCTGTTGTTTGTGAAAAATTACATGACATAATTCACTAGAAAATCTAGTGTGAAAACTCACTATTTGATTCATTTGTAGTAGTTACATAGGGATTTCCTTATTTTCATCATTATTGGGGAACTTATCCCTCATTTCCCTTTCATTGAGTTATTGAGTCACATATTTCCCAACTCTCTTAAATTTAAATAATTTATTTTTACAGATTATATCTTTACCATCAACTTGTGGGTTTCATAACCTTCATTTAAATTCATATAGTATTTACCTATCCCTAGGAAATTTTCCTAATGATTCTTCCTATATTTTTGACATGTAGTGGATTGAATCATCTTTTTTTCATTATATTTTTAAACCAAATATCTATTACATTCCATAATTCTATTCTTTTTCATGTTTGGTATTTCAAATATGTTCACATTGTTAACCAATTTTATTGATAAATGGTTAGGAACTGGGCCTTATCCCATTAGTTTTTTCATAGGGACAACTTTTTCATTTCCTATGGAATCCATTTTTAGCATGGATCCTTTAATAATAATTCATATTTAAAACTAAAATAGTAAACAAGAGTTAAAATCACTATAAGAGGATTAACATAGATCACCATATGAAAATTTATCCTCCAAATGGATTAATTTATAAAACTATATTGTTATACTATATTCCTTACATCTTAACTTGTATTAAACTCGATTAAATGTATATCACTCTTAGTTTAACATATATATCATTATCGAATCAACCTAGGTTACATTGAGTTGGGTTCCCTCATACATATTAACCTAGTCATTATAACAGATATCCCAATTTACTATATACATTATTTAAATATTCTAAAACAAATAATCATTGAAATCCAATACTTCAAATTATGATATATCACTCATGAAATAAAAATTGTAATTCCTACAATTATATTCCCAATTATGTATATACTATAATCATATAATCTAAATAACATAACTTTCATAAAACCTACTCAAACATTCAAGATAATAAAATAAAAAATATTATATATTACTCTAAAAATTATATATATATTTAACCCACGAATTCTCTTAAGAACATGAAAATAAGGCCACACACTAGTTTCTATATATCATAATCCAAAAAATAAATAAAAATCACCAAAAATATTATCAGTTACTTTTTCATTAAATCAATGATAAATTCCAAGGATATCAACACTATCCAACTCACTTTTCTAAAAATCAATCAACCCTTTATTGACTCAACATCCAGAATATATTAATACCACGAGTTATCTATACCTCAATATTACGTTCTTGAAATAGTATGACAAAAAATACAACCTTTTAATAAAATTAATTTTCAAGGTAATGTATTCTATTTAATATATGTTTCTATACAATTAAAGAAAAAATATTGCAGATAATCCTTAGATGTTTCAAATAATATTTAATAACTTATAGAGTATATATAATTTTCATTGATAAATATCACATCCATAATGAGAGTAGATAATAATTTAAAGATTTCATTTACATTAAAATAACAATCTCAATACCTTTGGAAAGACTAGGAAAGTCACCTTTTTCCATAAAAATAAAGATATACTAAAATTATTAACCATTTATATGTGTTATCTTGTTTTGTTATAAGACAGTGTGGTTTATATATATATATATATACCTTTCCAAGATTAATCTTCACGATCTTACTTTAACCAAATACTACAACCAAAATAGTTTTGATAATATATAAAATATAAATATGAAAACATCAATACGAAGATGTCTTACTTTATGAAAAATTTGTTTATAATGTATGAAACATGTGGATCAATCCATGAATCCCTTTATTCAATCCTTGGTTATCCATATTAATTTCTTATTAGGTTCTCCAACCTAATTATTTGACATCATTCTAAAATCCTTAATAATGGTTTGTAAATATAATGTGATTAACCAACATATATCACATGGGAGTGTCTTGCCATCCATGTAGTATTATGAACACTCATCATGTATTAGAGTGATGATTGAGTCAATGCTCAACCAACCCCATTTGGGGTGATTAACCCAAGATGAATTTATGCCATAAGCACATAAACTTTCTAGTATATAGATATGGATTTATTCCTTAGAAAGCCACCTTCTCAACAATTTTCAAATATTTTATCATATCATCTTATACATAGACTCGACTCTAGGGTCTTTACTAAGGTAATATAACCCTAATTTCCAAATACAATGTGAATTATTACCTTAAAATTAAATCATATTTTTATCCTATAGGGTTACCTATACCTATGAAAATATAGTCAACCCTAAATTTTCAATTCTTAAATTATCCACAATAAACATCCAAATCTCTAAAGTTATTGAAATATTTCATTTAATACAAAAAATGATACCCCAAACTTGCACTCCTAAATATGGTGCTCATTGACTAATACATTATATAATCACTTTGATAGAATCTATAAAATCCTAGATATAACCATCCTTAATTAAAAAATAAAAACTAATTATTACATATTTTAAATTTTGAGGATATTTTATGAATTCAATATTTAGATAATTCGAAAAAAATATCAAAACCATTTTTTCTTTATCAATAATGCATTTTCTCACAATATGTAAGAAGCTACTTAATCCTTAATAAGTCTTCAACATGTACCATAAAATCTTCCACAAGTTCTATCCTTATAAACATGCTACATGTACTAATTTTCTTCATAAAATTGAGAAATGGATATATATAAAGGGGTTAGATGAAATACTCAGTAATAAAAATATATAACTAAAGAAATCATATAAAAAATAGAATAAATATTATGGAAGTAATAACTGAACAACATGGATCTATAATCAACTATAAATTGGGTTCATGATATATACATGAAAATAAATGAAATCATCTATATCAATAATACTTATCTCATGCTGGTGGGTTGCATAATTACAGACATCAAAAACCTACTATAAAGGCCTTGTCTATAACACCTTACTTGTCCATGAAACCACAATCCATACATCTTTGTGAATTTGAAAGACATACACTAAATACCCAAACCTATTTTATCTCATGAGTCCTTTCAATGCATCAAGGTTCTATATAATTCTGGGCACCTATTGACATTTTTTACATCTAATACAGTCACCTTAAGAGTCATCAAGACCTTACATACCAGTCCCAGAGGAACCTATTACCCAATAAAACATTTTTATCTATATAAATAAACTTTCAAAAATACAATTCATAATCAACCTACACTAGTAGTCAATAATAATTATGAATGACAATTTTTTTCCATGTCAATATTTTTTATAACATGATTATAACCCATTTAGGGAAAGTCGTTGGATGGTAAAAAAATCATATTCAACTTTTAAATAATCATATTTATTGGAATATGAATATATGGTATGATAATACTTTTCACCATGTTAATAGAATATCATAATTTCTTGGTGACTATAATCAAATCAACATTATGTAAAATTTTATTTTCACAATATATAGAACAATATTTATATGGATATATAAATATTTTAATAACTTTATCATAATCCATCTAGATAAATAAAGTGGATTATTTCAAAAGAACATATACTATGAAGTAAGAAATATTTCTTAAAGGTTTTATGTGGTAGGAATGTATTTATCAAGAAAAAGGAGAGAATACCACATAATAAAATAAAAGGGAATAATTTTACTAATCTTTTATGAATGAAGATCAAGTAACAATCAAAACTCAATAAAGGTAAACTTTTTTACCAAAAATCCTCACTACTTAGAATCAAATTAATCTATAGCCACCTGAATAAGGGAACATGATTTGGACATTAAACCCCATGAAATACAAGGAGTATGATATGATTAGATCCATGAAAAATAAATACACCAGATAATGAATAAATATTTAGAAAATGTATTATGTCTCCAAGAATGAGAATTGAGACCGAGGAAATCCTTATAAAATTAGAAACATTTGAACCAAAAAAAATTGAAAGAAAGGACTTATAGTTGAACATAAAATACCATTATTAAAATATAATTCAAGATATGATACCTCAAATAAGCTATATATACAACAAAAAAGTTGTAACACATTGATATTTTTAAAAGGAAAACTATTCTTGATTGCATATTCGACATGCAACACAAAGCCTAAAGAAACCAAGAATATTTATAAATGTTATAACCTACCCATTAAAGTGGAATTTATGAATATTATTAGTTTTTTTAAATAAATAAATAAAGTTATTAATTTATATAAATTTATTGATAAATTATTTGTAAACAAGCTCTAAATTTTTAATAATGATAATTTACTCTTAAAAAAAATACATTTCCTTAAAAAATGGTTTTTATCAATTTTTGAGAGAAAATATAATAATTATTTTTTGGAAATTTTAGATGTTTTATTTTATAAAATGAAAATAATTTTTGAAATAATAAAATAAAAAATAACTTTTGGTGAAATTATGGGATATTTCTAAAATGATTGATTTTTCAGCAAATAGTGAAAATTTCTGATTTTTCAATTACTGCCATTTAATTTCATTAAATAAAGTAATATATAAATTGAATTATATTTTTTATTTTGTATTAAATAGAAATATTAAACATTTTTTATAATAATATAATTAATTTAATTTGAATCATAAATTTTTATTATTTTTTATAAGTTTTTTATGCTTAAAAACACGTTTTTCTACAAATAGTTTTTCTAGTTCATAAAATCTATCAATTTTCATTAATTAAAATAACCCCTATTAAGGAATTATTTAAATTAAATTCATAAATTATTATTATTTTTATATTATTTTAAATTCATATAATGATGTTTTCTAGTCTATGATTTAATATAAAATCATCTATTATTTGAAAAATGAATTTCTTGAAAATCTGTTTCTCGACATGTTTTTTGAGTTTAATTTTATATTTTTTTTCCAATTATGCGTTTTGAATTTGATAAAATGGATTAAATATTTTTAATCTAAACAATTAATATTAGGTTATAATATACATTTAATTTTTTAGAATGAATAGTAAAAGCATTAAAAAAACTATATACCTTAGTGAAAATCTAAAATGATAAAAGTGAGTAACCTTTTAGGTTAATGGAATAAAATATTTAAAAAATATATATATTTTTAATGGTGTATGTGTTTATTGACCATATCATCCCTCCATTATTTTTTTATCAGTTTTGGAGACACATTTCATGAGAGTAACTTCCCATTATTGAATTATTTTGCATATTTACAAAAATGTCACTCTATCTCACTTATAAAAGGGAGCCTACTCTAATATAATTTATACACTTAAAAACAATTTTTTTTGTAAAATAATAACAAAATATATTTTTAACATCCCTCCCCACTCCCTGGAGGTATTTTTTTTATCAAAATTCCAGTTTAGGAAGGCATTAGTAATAATTCTAAAGAGGTGGTCAGAATAAGAGGTAGCATTATTAACCAAGAATATTTGTTTTATTTATTCTTCATACTCCTTAAAATAATTGTAAATAATAATTATATAATTAAATTTTTATGACACAAATAAAAATATGTTATTATATTAATGGAATACCCTAAATCCATATTCAATTTCATGAAATGGGAAACAAAACTGTAGTTCTTGTGCATAGTAGACTACCGCCTCACGAACGAATGTAATTCGTTTCCCATAATCACCTCTAACAGTTATTCATGATTATGTAGTTAATTTTTATAATTTATATTCATGAAGTATTAATCATTCTATAAAATTAATATATAATATATATTATGTTTGTGCTATCTGCTAAAAAATGATAACGTCATTTGTGTGTATGGAGGGTCACCACATCATGAAGCAATATGATTCATTTTTTATTAATTCATAATTTGGATGGTATATGTGTGTGTATTTAAATAAATTATATGATATTTATGATAAAATTATAATTTTTAGGAGATAAAATAACACTCACCTTCTTTCCATCATGATTATTGAAAAATGGGAATTTTACTCATGCGTATATACAAGACATCGTCTCCATGATTATAACGTAGTTCATTTTTCATAACCATATTTAATGTTTGATTTTAAAAGTATAATTGGAATATAAAAATTATAATAATTTAATTATTATTATATAGATGATTAAATAATAATATCTTTTACCTTAGTCATCTTTCTATAGTGATGTTGGACATATGAGTCGAACATCCTCAAAACATCCCACATGAACCAAAATGATTTCATAATTAAATATA
Source organism: Viscum album (assembly GCA_963277665.1). Classification (NCBI taxonomy): domain Eukaryota; kingdom Viridiplantae; phylum Streptophyta; class Magnoliopsida; order Santalales; family Viscaceae; genus Viscum; species Viscum album. The sequence continues at coordinate 1,515,721,716 of OY728132.1, read as the reverse complement.
ACATTTTTTAACAAGTTGAGGGTCAAAAACCTATTATTAAATAAAAAAACAATAGAAAATCTTTTAAATAATGAGATAATGGGTAACCCATTACAAAAATAAAGGAAAAATTTCCAAAAATACCTGGCCTGAATGTTTGAAAATAAATCCAAATATCTAATGGGAAAGATGTCAAGGTGAATAAAGGAAAAAGATTCATTCCCCCAATAAAAAACATACTAGTGAGAATGGTCAATGATGAAATGTCACCCCCTACCAAATTTTCACAGTGATGGTCCAATACAATGAGGCATAGAACCCCTCCCACTCACATTGAAATGTATTAGGGGGACCAGATGATAGGTTCTAGCACACCTATCCCTCTTTTGAGCTGCCCACTCGATGAAGCATGTGAGGAAATCACTAAAAATTCAACATAATGAAACACAAGAAGATACCAAAAGAACTATGAAAAATTAAGTTAGGTACCCATACGTCTATCAATAATAAGTATAGATGGTATATGATGGGTGTTAGCACACCCATCCCTCTTTTGAGGAATCCCTCCTAGAAGTACCCATAAGAAGCTGCACCGCCAACCAAATGAAACAAATAATAATCCAATACCCATAGAGACCTCCAAAACCCAATCAAACAAAAATATCCAAATTAGAGTAGATTACTACAAAAAAACACCTGAAACCATCAACAAAAAGTCCTCTTAAGCACTACACCAATTAAAAATGACAAACAAAGTCTTAAGAAAATAAAAAACCACTAGATTCATCATCAGTCTATGCCATCATACATCAAACAGAGCCACACCACTATTGTAAATAATGAAAATACTGACCGAACAGAATCATCCACACTATCCTTCATCATAAGTTCCTATAGAGACAACACAAGTAATTAGTAACAAATTATTATCAATGAGCACCAGTGCATGACCACATGACACCATCACATGAAGAAAACTAGTTATCCACTTGAACTATAAAAATTATCCCCTAGAAGAGATTCCAAATTAATTCCACTCGATGAACCATACACCACCTATAAACCAAACCGATGTCATGTGAAGAATCTAGGTACCATCACACAAACATTGATCAAAATCATGGGAGGGGGGGTGATCATATATGAAGAGATCCATAGATAAAGAAGCCAAGCCTATACACTACTCAATCTACAAGATTCTACCACTTGTAAGGTCATGTGATAAAACCAAGAACTCCCCTACCTTTAAATCATGTTTTATAACCTATATTTGTAATGATCTAAGAAAGAGTAGGCAAGAACAACACCACTATTGTGAGAGACACAAACAGATAGATACAAAGAGTATAGACCAAACGCGCCAGACCAAAAGTAAACTATAGAAAGGAGAAAAAAATGAAGAAACTCATGCATAATAATACAAAATAATTAATATTATTGAAAAAAATAAAGGAGTAGAAACCCTAAGGGAAGAATATCCACGCTCAGAAGCGTTGTCCTGGAGATAAGGGAGCCATCCCCAATGTCTCTTAGTTTAATATATTATTATATGATAATAAATAAAATAAAAGGAATAATAAACATTAAGCGGTTCTTAATAAATTAAATAATTAACACATGTTTTTTATTCATGAATATAAATAAAACACATGTCAAACTGAGATCAGGTAAGGGATCTATCTAAATAAAAATTTTCTTTGGGTTATGACAATTCTCTCACTAAATCACCTTTTCTCTCTCATAAATGTAATTAAATTATTCAAAATTATATAAAAAATTATCTCACATTTGTATATCGATTATTCTCCCTTACTTTTGTGCATCAATACATTCCTTATTCTCATTTCTCAAATTCCTTAATTATGAAATTTCCTTTGATTATGGTATGAGGAACGATCATACAACCCATTTTCTTTCTTTGTGAAATTATTATGTTATAACATATGATTCATTTATTTTATTTGTAACACATAAATCATGAAAATTTTATGATGGTTTCACCTATATAGTACTCTAATTCATTGGGTAAATCTTCAGTTTCATGAGATTTTGTGTATGGTATTAATGAGTAAACCTAATCTATTATGGCACTTTGTCCACTATATGATATTATCAAGGCTGTTATCCTTTACTCATGTTTATTCCATGTTATATGTTACTGCCACATTTACCATGTTTTAATTATCTTATGATAAAATGCTATTTATGTTATTATTCTATGTGATTAATCACGGGACATCTATTTTATGATATCATGTTATTCCTTTGAATCACATGCTATATTTACTCATCATACTTATTTCCTTATTGGGATTTTTATCTCACCCTTTTTTATGTATTCACCAGGTTATCCGATGTAGTATTTGGTGAAAAAATGGATTTATGATATAATAAACATACTCTTTATTTCAAAATTAAACATAATTTATTACATAAACTTTCACTTAAGACAACTCTGAGGATCAATAGGTCTAGTGTATTCTGAAATTAGGGACATTACATGATAACTTAATACATAAAAATACAACATATTTATTAAAAAATCCCTTTACAAGACCACAACATTCCCTCATACTTAGCATTGCATGGGATAACCTGAGGACATACATGTGAAAAGGGTGAGCTATAAAGCTCAGTAAGGGAGTAAAAAATTCATATAATGAAGAATAAAATAAATTTTAGAAATTATGAATATCAATGGATCATAATAAAAACATGAACATAAATACATGATATAGCATGATTATCATAACATGGAAATGTGGCATCAACATTTAACATGATATTAGCATGAGACAAGGATCATTGACTATGGAGCATGAGTAAACCATAATTACACTTGAATTAGAATGAGTAAACCCTAACCTCACTTGAAGTATCATGATACTAATCTTTACCCAATTCATTATAGCGCTATCAGGGCACACCCTTCTTAATCATTTCATTTCATGCATATGTGTTCCACATAGAGCATACAACATTAATTCATTAAGAATAATCATTTATTCCATGATAAAGGAATGTGGAATTAATACATGATACTATATAATCAATAATTAAATTTTCATTAAGTATAATACCCTTGATAGATAAATGGGCATGATATTCACTACATAATGACTTTGGCTTGGAAAATAAAGGTGCAATTTAGGCAACATAACGACGCGACATAAGAATTCATAAAAAATGGTTAATGAGAGATAAATGGGTATCTCATAATATGTAAATTAAATGTACAGTAAAGGGGTCATATAGATACATTTTCAAACATATTTAATGGAATTTAGATTCATAATATAAAATAATTGCTTGAATGTAAATGAGGAGAGAGAAATACCTTTCGAAATTTCAGCATGGTAACGGGTGTACATGTGAGGAATTAATGAGAGATAAATGGGTATATCATCATTAGAACATAAGTATGGAATTATAGGGGAGGTGAGAAATCATATCCCAACATTTTTAATTTAAATGACAAGGGTATAACAACATAAATAATCTCAGACAAAAATGAGAAAAGAAGAAATCCCTTACTTGGAAGTGTGATCCCAAAGACTTGGGAGGGGCTTGAGAGAGGCTTTTGGGAGCTTAGGGAACCTTTAGAGGATACTAGAGATAGGAGGGAAGAGTATTTACGTAATAAAAGGGTTTTGAGTGAATAGAATTGGGAGATTGGTTGGGTTTATATAGGAAAAGAGAGGGAATTCTTTACTATTTAGGTTTTTGGACACCACACATTAAACTAATCAAAACCACACACCAAACCTTGGTTTTTTCTCATGGTTTTTTCCAAAGGTAAGTGGAAAAAATTATTTTATAATGAAAATGGAATAAATTCTTAAAATATTAGGCTTTCTTATGTGGAGGTGATTCACACTCTCAAGGAAATCATTTTAAAAGTTAAAATGTTTTATAAGCCTTGGAGGGTCCACTAAGGCACCATAAAATTAATCAAACAAATATAAAACCACATTATTTTAATGTTAAAACATATATTGGCCTAAAATCTAATTTATATTATTTTATTACATCACTATTGGATCATTATGATGTCATAAAATACATTATATTTAAATGGTATTTAATTTTTACTCAAAAATTCAAGTGTCTTTGAAAATTATGAAAAAATTCACTATTGGATAATTTTGATTTTCTGATTCCAAAAATAATATTCATTTTATCTAAATAATTTTCTAAATATGTGAATTTTTGACTTTTAAAATAAAAACTGATATTTATCGAAAATTCATTGGTTTTAACAAAAATGGATTTCAAACCTTAATAAAAATTTCAATTATATTCATAAAAAGTATACGATCATTTATATTTAAAAATTAATTTAGTAATAATATTTTATTAACATATTATTTAATTCAAAAATCAATTAATTCATCAAAATAGATTTCTTAATTTAATATTAACTCAAAAATACTATTTGTGCTTTAAAATCTATTTATAAAGTAATAGTAATAAAATGAATGTATATTATTTATTCTATACAAAAATAATGCACATAATCATAGTGATAGGGTATTGTTATATAACCCCTGATAACACCCACATATGACCTAAGGGTAAGGTGTGCAATGGTGAAAGACTCTTGGGGTGGCTCAGATAACATCGCTCGGGAGACAATCTCTATCAACTTTCACTTCTTCCATAGGAGGTTCTATTAGAGATTAACGTGTTGAAGCTTGGATTGGGCTTGGTCAAGAGAGAATCCTAGAGATGCCACCACCTTTCTGAGCTCCAAAAAATGGGATTCATATGGAGAAATTCTATTGGATAAGTCCATCACTTCCTTGGTCTGAGTAAATTGGATTTGTTAAATCCCTATATTTATACTAATCAATTGATCACTATTCAATGACTATATCAGCAACATTAAAAATTATTAACAGTATTTTTAAATCCATAGAACCAAGTAAGTGAATATTTTATATAACCATTTTACATAATAAGACATTTATTAGATCAAGATGAATTTTCTTAATAAAATTTTGGGTCATTACAATCTTAACCCTTAAGAAATTTCACCCTCAAATTTTTCTTTTTCCCACACTAAAACAAGTGAGGGTAACTATGCTTCATCACTTATCCAATTCCCACATTTCTTCTTCAAACTTGTGATTTCTCTACAACACATTCACGAGGGGAATTGTCTTATTTCGTAGAAAATTTTCCCTACAATATAAGATATTCACCAGATTCTCTTCATAGGAGAGGTCATTCTCCAATGGCACCACTTCTGGATTAAGTACATACTAAGGGTCAGGTATGTACTTCCTCAAGAGTGATACATGTAATATGTCATGTACTTAAGATAGGTTCGGTGGGAGTGCTAGTCAATAGGCCACTGGTCCAATGTGGTCAAGGATCTCAAAAGGGCCAATGTACCTTGGACTAAGATTTCCCTTCTTTCAAAATCTCATAACTCTATTCCATGGTGATATATGGATGAATACCATGTCCCTAAAATCAAACACTAGGTTTTGTTGACGATTATAAACATAGCACTTTTTTCGACTCTGAGCAGCTTTAATGTGCTGCTGGATGGTTTTAACCTTCTCCACCATTTCTTCTACTATTTCCGGACCTAAGAGTTTTTTTTACCCAACTTCATCCCAATATTCCGATGTTATGCAACTCTTCCCATAAATGGCTTTATAAGGAGCCATTTGGATGCTTAGTGGAAACTATTTTTTAAGATAACTCAACCAGAGAAATATGTTGATCCCATCCTCATTTGAAGTCTATTGAGCACACTCTCAACATGTACTCATGTTTTTGGATAGTCCACTCAGATTGGCTATCAATTTGAGGATGATAAGTTGTACTGAAGTTTAGCTCAGTATTCAGAGCATGTTGAAGACTCTTCCAGAACTTAGATGTGAATCTTGGATCTTGATCAGCTACAATCAATAGTGGTACTCCATGAAGCCTTACCAATTATATGATATATAACCATGCCAGTTGATCTAATGAGAAATCCTCCTTAATTTTAATGAAGTGTGCGGTCTTTGTAGGACGATCCACAACAACCCAGATAACATTGTTTCCTTTGGATGTCTTCGGAAGTCCAGTGACAAATTCCATGGTGATGTTCTCCTATTTCCATGTTGGTATGGATAATGGTTGCATCATCCCCTTATACCCATGCCTATCAGCCTTTACTTGATGACATACCATACACTTTGATGTATAATCAGTGATCTCCTTCTTCATGTCATCCCACCAATAATGATATCATAGATCTCAATACATCTTTTTGTTTCCTGGGTGAATGGAGAAATTCAAACTATGTGCATCATCCAAAAGTTCTTTCATTAACTTCATATTTGATAGAACACATAGTTTTGTCCCAAATATCACAATTCCTTCTTTATTAACATTGAACTCTGAGGATTTCCCTTTTTTGACAGTTTCCACTTTCTTCTGATTTCCCTCATCATCCTTTTGAGCATCTTTTAACCTTTCCAAAAGAGAGGGTTGAGAAATAATTTGTGAAAGGATTGATGATTTTCCATTCTTTATGATTCCCATGCCCATCTTCATCAAATCTAAAAATATTATATCCTTTTCAATTATCATAAATGATAGAATCACTAGGTCCTTTCTACTTAGAGCATCCTTCACCTTTTTCACTTTCCTAGGGTGGTAATGGATTGAGCAGTCATAGTCTTTGATCATCTCTAACCATCTTCATTGGTTCATGTTCAACTCTTTTTGTGTGATTATATACTTAAGGCTTTTGTGGTCCATATATATTTCACACTTGTCCACAAAGATGTATTGTCATCAAATTTTCAAAATGAATAATACTGCATCCCACTCCAGATCATGCGTTGAATAGTTTTTCTCATGAACTTTCAATTCCCTTAAAGTATAGGACATGAATTTTTCATTTTTCATCAACACATAGCCCAATACCTTATTTGAAGCATCACTAAATACCATAAAAATTTGTCCACTTATGGGTAGTGTGATCATGGGTGAAATGATAAGCCTCCTTTTCAACTCCTTAGATCTCTCTCTGCATTTATCACTCTAAGAAAACTTGACTCCATTACGAGTTATCTTGGTAAAAGGGTTTGAAAATCATGATAAATTTCTCATAAATCGGTGATAATATCCATCTAACCCCAAGAATCTACATATATCCATCACCGATGTTGGCCTCAGATATCCCTATATTGTATCTATCTTGGAGGGATCCACAGATATCCCATTTCTTGTGATGATATTACCAAAGAATGAGACTTCCTTCAACCAGAACTCACACTTGCTGTACTTTTCATAGATTTTCTCCTTTCGGAAGGTCTCTAGTATAGTGATTAGATGATCTTCATAATCCTCCTTGGTTTTGGAGTATATTAGAATATCATATATAAAGATTACCAAAAATTTGTTTAGGTAATCTCTAAAGACTCTATTAATCAAGTCCATGAAGATTTGTGGAGAATTAGTGAGTTTGAAAGTAATTACTATGAATTCATAGTGCCCGTACCTTATATGAAAAGTAGTCCTGGAGATATCCTCCTTCTTCACCCTTACTTGGTAATATCCCGACCGCAAATCCACCTTGGAGAAGTATTGCGATCCACATAGCTGATCAAACAAGTCATCAATTCGTGGTAGAGGATACTTGTTCTTTATCGTGATTTTTTTGAGCTCACGATAATCAATGCAAAGGCGCATTAAACCATCCTTTTTTCTTGACGAAGAGGACTAGTGCACCCCATGGTGAAGCACCTGGGTGTATAAACCATTTATCTAGATTATCCTATAGTTGTTTATTTATCTCCTCAAGCTCCACAACATCTATTCTATATGAAGTCTTGGATATTGGCAGAGCCCTAGGTATAAGATCCATCGAGAATTCAACATCTCTTCTCGGAGGAAGACCAAACAATTACTCATGAAACACTTCAGCGAATTCCCTCACAATAGGAATGTATTCAAGGATGGTTTATTCCTTATAATAAATCATCTAATCAAGACACAAATGCTTATAGGTCAGTATTATTCTTTCTTTAGATGAAGATGCTAAAGAAGATTTATCCTCCTCCTTTCACTTGTACAAAATTAGGGGTCGATTCTCCATATAGAGAGTGATTTACCTCTCACAACAATTTATGTTGGCTCTATATAGGGAAGGACAATCCATGCCAATAATTTCATCAAATTCCACCATAGGGAGTATTATGAGGTTCCCTTGGAATTTCAATCCACAAATTGTGACAGGGGAGGAGTTATATTCATGGGATGAAATGATTTCCCTATTTTTTGTTCTCACTGACATCTCTACTTCCATGATTTGTGGTGGTGTTGGGATTGTTCTTCTAAACATTCATGATATAAAAGATTGTGTAAAACTATAACCAAAAAGTAAATTCTCCATTATTTAATGAATAACTAGTCTACCTGTCACCGCTTCACTATTAGGGTTCAATTTGGTGGTAGTGATTGAAAAATATCTCCCTTGCTGCCTTGGAGGTTGTTGGTTGCCTCTGAAAACCCTTGGCTTAGGGAACTGATATGAAAAGTGCATTGTTAATTTGAAGTTGAAGAAATAAAAAATGTGTTAAGGGTCGATGGGAGTGTTCCAATCCTCTGTTGCAGCAGTGGGTTTTTCTTGTCAAAAATTAATGGCCAGGTTCCCTTCTCTTCCACACCTAAAGCATTTCCCCATCCCATTCAGGCGATTTACAGGGTACTTATTTCCGCACCGTTGGCTAGTGGGGTGCTAGATTTTCTTAGCACTGTTGAATTTATCCATCAGAATTCTAGAATTAAATTCTACCTTATGCTTCTTATCCCCATGATACCCCTGAGATTCACCAATATCCATTTCAACCTTAAGGGAACATCAAATAATTTTCTCATTTCTCTCGAAGTCACATATCACTAGGTCATTCCATAGGCTAGGTTTTATCCCACCAAAGAAGCGGTCAACCATGCATTTTGGGGGTAACAACAAAGATGGAGGCATATCATGAAATCCTTGTGAAGTTTTCTTCGTATGCTCCAATGGATTTATGTTCTTTTTTTCTTTAGGGAGAGGAAGTCCCTTTCTATCTTAAGTCAGAAGGTGCGAGGAAAATATTTATCAAAATTTTTTTTCCAGAAATTATTCTATTACAATGCCTCGATCTATTCCTCAGTATTTTTATTATTGATAGATTTCCACCATTGATCAGATTCACCCTCCATACGATAAGTAGCCAAAATAAAATTCTCTTGTTCAGAACATTGAAGTATGGAAAAGATCTTTTCAATGGAGTTGATCTATTATTCAGAAATTGAGGGATCATATGATCCATTAAAAGTAGGAGGAATTTGTCTCATGAAGCTCTTGACTACAACTTGTTCTTTCTTGGGGGGGGGGGGTTGAACATTCCTCTTGACCCATGTTTCTATTCAAAACCTAAGTTAATTGAGAGAGCATCATGACAAAGTTTGCGATTCCCACTCCCATCAGATTGTGCATCTCATTAGAACAGTCATCACAATGATTTTCACATTGGTTGTTATCTTGAGTCCTACTATTACCAACCATTTTCTAGAGTAAAATAAAAGTTCTGGGTAACACAAAAAAAAAAGAATCCAAAGATGAAAAGGGATAACTTATAAATTATAATTATTTCATTAACTTATGAATTCCTAGGCTTCAATCTATGTTATCCATGATCTACTTCCCAATATTTATTATTAGGGGGAATTTTTTCCCTTAATAATGGTTCATACTAAGATCATGAATTTACCAAAGCATATACCCCCAGAGTATTATAACCAAGAGTGCAGAAAGTCTCATTGTCGTGCACCAGTTCCCGTTCGAGTCTAGCTCAAAGTGGTATTTTCAGGTTTCACCCCTAGATACATCTGTTCTAGAGCCGCCTCTACCTTCTCGTATCCATACAGGGATGTATTTTGTTGTTAAACCACTTAATCAATACTCACAAAATTCTAGGGATGTTTTTATTATACCTAGTCTTATCCCTAAGGCTTTCACTAGGTTTTTCTAATCCTAATCTCAAAAATATCTAAACCTATACCTTGATAACAACTATAACAACCCTACTATTTATTTCACACTTAAACATGATTTTTACAGAAAATTTCACTTAATAAAACTCTGAGGATCGATATGTCTAATGTCTTGGGAAATTAGGGACATTACATGACAAATTATGACATAAAAATACAACATCTTTATTGAAAACGTCCTTTACAAGACCAAAAAATTCCCTCACAATTAGAATTTCATGGGATAACCTGTGGACATAAATGTGAAAAGTGTGAGATATAAAGCCGTAGTAAGGGAGTAAACAAGGCATAATATGAATAATACAATACATTTCAGGTAATAGGCATATCAATGGATCATAAGAGAAGCATGAACATAATGGCATGATATAACATGATTATCATAACATGGAAATGTGGTATCAACATTTAACATGATATTAGCATGAGCCAAGGCTCATTGCATATAGAGCATGAGTAAAGCCACATTTCACATGAATTATCATGAGTAAACCATCATTTCACTTGATGAATCATGATAATAATCTTTACCTAAGGCATTGGAGTGTTATCAGGCTGCACCCTTCTTAATCATTTCATTTCATGCATAAGTGTGCCACATAGATCATACAACATGAATTCATTAAACATCATCATTTATTACATGATAAAGGAATGTGTAATTCTTATATGAAAATATATAATCAATAAGTAAATGTTCATTAATCTGAATACCCTTGATAGATAAATGGGCATGGTATTCACTACACAATGACTTTGGCTTGAAAAATCACGGTGCAATTTCATCAGCATAACGATGCGACATAAGAATTCATAAAAAAAATTTGATGAGAGAGAAAGGGGTATATCATTATATTTATATGAAATGGATAGTAAGGGGGTCATATAGATACATGCCCCAATATATTTAATTGAATTTAGATTCATAATATAAAATAATTTCTTGAATGTAAATGAGGAGAGAGAAATCCCTTACGGAATTTCGGTATGGTAACAGGTGTACATGGGAGACATTAATGAGATAGAAATGGGTATCTCATAATTAAAACATAAGTAGGGAATTATAGGGGTGGTTAAAAATCATACCTCAAAATTTTTAATTGAAAATACAAGGGCATAGAAGCATAAAGAATCTCAGACAAAAATGAGAAAGGGAGAAATCCCTTGGAAGTGTGATCCCAAAGGCTTTGGAGGGGCTTGAGAGAGGATTATTGGGAGCTTGGGGAACCTAAGAAGGGTAATAGAGATGGGACTAAATATTAGGGACGTTTTTAAAGGGGTTTTAGTGAAGATAAGTCGGAGCTTGGGTGGGTTTTTATAGAAAAAGAGAGGAAATTATTTATTATTTAGGTTTTGGACACCACACATTAAAATAATCAAAACCACAAACCAACCCATTGTTTTTGCCCATGGTTTTTAAAAAAGGGAAGTGGAAAACATTATTTTATAAGGTCGATGGCCTAAATTTTTAAAATATTATGCTTTCTTATGTGGATTCGAGTTACACTCTCAAGGAAATCATTTTAATAGTTAAAATGTTTTATAAGTCTTGGAGGGTCCACTAAGGCACCATAAAATTAATAAAAAAATATAAAATCACATTATTTTAATGGTAAAATATATATTGGCCGAAAATATCATTTATAGTATTTTATTACATTACTATTGGGCCATTATGGTGTCATAAAACACATTATATATTTAAATGTTATTTAATTTTTACCCAAAAACTCACATGTCTCAGAAAATTATGAAAAATTCACCAGTAGATAATTTTGACATTATGACTCCAAAAATAATATTAATTTTATCTAAATAATTTTCTAAATATGTGAATTTTTATTTTTAAAATAAAAACCGATATTTATAAAAAATTCATGGATTTTAACAAAAACAACTTTAAACCTTAATAAAAATTACAATTGTATCCATAAAAATTATACGATCATTTTTATTTAAAAAGTAATTTATTAACAGTGTTTTATAAAAATATTATTTAATTCAAAAGTCCATTATTTTATCAAAATAGATTTATTAATTTAATATTAAATAAAAAATACTATTTGTTATTTAAAAACTATTTACAAAGTAACAATAATAAAATGAATGTATATTATTTATTCTATACAAAAATAATCCACATAATCATAGTGCTATGGGCTTGTTACATAACCCTTGATAACACCCGCATATGACCTAAAGGCAAGGTGTGCGATGGTGATAGACTCTCGGGGTGGCTTGGATAACATCGATCACGTGGTAATCTCTATAAACTTCAACTTCTCCTATAGGTGGTTCCATTTGAGGTTAACATGATGAATTGCGGCTTAGGATTGGTCAGGATTGAATCCTGGTGACTCCACCTCCTTTCTGAGCTCCGACAAATGGGCTTCGTATGGAGAAATTCTACTGGATGAGGCCATCGCTTCCTTTGTCTGAGTAAATTGGATTTGTTAAAGCTCTATATTTATACTAATCAATTGATCACTGTTTAATGGATATATTATCAACGATATCATTTATTAATGGTATTTTGAAATCCATAAAACCAAGGAAGTACATATTTTATATAACCATCTTACGTAATAAGAAAGTTAATTAGATCAAGAGGAATTTTAATTAATAAAAGTTTGGGTCATTACATAGGATCTCATTATAAAGAATTAAATAATTATTTCAAGTTTTATCATTCCTTTTGATGTATCATGAACATAGTCTTCCAAAGACACTAGGACTCATGATAATTGGGGTTGTACATATTGATTATTTATGTTTAAAAATCCTATAATAATATGTGTGAAAGGAATGAGTCACCATATTTAGTATAATAGTAAGGACTATATGTTTTTGGGGATTAGGATTATAATGATATACTGAAAGGATTAGAATTATGGTTAAACTTAAGAAAATATCCTAAATTTTTGGTAAATTATGGCGTATGTGCTTTCCAAGAAAACATATCCCTATCTGGATACTATAAGTGGATGTGGATCAAGAATAGTTGTACATAGGGTTAATAAACATGAAATGGGTTCATTGAGAAGAACTTTATCATTAATTAGTTTATGAAAACTATAATTTCTTCACTCATGGTTTGAAACTCTTGAGCGATATGATTTTTAAATTAAATAAACTTTCAATTAACCATTATGAATGAATTAAAAAATTGATTGGTTAGAAAACCTAATATGAAAATTTCTATTGATAACCTAGATTGGAAAATAGAGACTCATAAGTTAGGATATATTTATCTTTTATATGATATTTCTCTCAATTTTATAAGTTTTCCTTTTATTTTTTTATTATTTTTTATATTCTCATCTTGTTTTTATTCTTTTAGTTAATGTTGGGAAATAGGATAAACAATGAAAACAACCAACATGTTATATAATGTGATGATTTCACCAGTGATATGCCTAATTATGTGGGAGTGGAAGATGATAAAATCATGTAAGTCTCTATCAACTAGATTAGGTTATGAATAATTACTTAAATCATGTGGAAAGCACTCCTATAAATAATGAAGAAGTTATAGCTGAGTCTTTTATGTGATAGATTCATCATACCTTTAGTGGATATTCTAATCCCCTCATCATGAAAAAATGGATTAAATTAATTTAAATGATATTATATTTCCTCCAATGCATAAATAATGAGAAAGTTTTGATGGAAATTTAATGAATTAAGGGAGAAGCTAACCAGTTTTGAACACTAATTAAGAACACAAATTTCAAATAAGATGCTGATTCTATGGAATGTGAAGACTTCAAGAATATATTTTTCAATAAATATTTTCCATGAAATATTCATCTTAAAATTTATAGGGATTTTCTATATCTAAATCATACAGAACATGAGTCTAATGGGGCATACTGCAAGGCACACCTCTATATTTTTAGTTAACACTGAAAGTAAGGTAATTCATTTATTTAGTGGGTTAAAGATAATTCTATGAAAATAAATATCAATTTGGTATTTTTATAGATATGGAGATACTGTCCATTATTCCCTCAAATATGATATGGATATTGGTAACTTCTGTTGGTCTTATAGGGCAAGAGAAAAAACTTAAATTGGAGTTTTATTTATGAGTATAAATATGGATATATCTATAGAACTACATCTATAATGGATATCTATAGTATCTATTGATTATTTGTGTATTATCGATGATTTGTGAGAAAATTATTAAGATTTTCAAACCTAGTGTCCAATATAACATGAAATGGAGTATTTTTTTTGGAATATTTAATGTGAAGAGATCTTTAAGGAGTTGAAAAAGAGGCTTATCACTACACCAATCCTCATGCTACCCCCAAGTGGGGATATTTTTATGGTTTATAGTGATTATTAAAAGGAGTTTATGGGTTTTTTACTAATTAATAATGATAAAATTATAGTCTATGTCTCACGGTAGATGAAATTTCATGAGAAGAAATATCCTACTCATGATCTGGTGTTTAATTCAGTGATCATTCTGTTGAAAATATGGAGATATTTTCTCTATTTGAAGAAGTGTGAAATATATAAAGATAATAATAACCTCAAATATATATTCACATATAAGAAGAATAATAAAAGTCAGAAATATGGTTAGATCTGACCAATGATGGTGACTATTTAATATATTATCATCCTAGGAAAGCAAAAAAACTGGTGGATGATATAACTAGAAAGGATCTGAAATACTTATCACTAATGATAATTTATAATTATCCAATAAACATAGAGCTCCATGGTTGGAAATGGGAATCTTTGGTTAAGGGATATCATCATTCATTTCTCAAATTATTACTCAACCATAACTTCCATAGAATTTAAAGGATGCTTAAATAGATGATGAGGACATTAAAAAGAAGGTGAAAGATTTAATAAAAGGGAAATCCTTAGAGTTAAAAATTGATTAATAAGGTGTTATATGATTTTGTTCATGACTATGTGTACAATAAAATATGGAGATAAATAAAGAGATGTTGATTGACACACATAGCTCGACTTTCTCCATCCACCCAAGGAGAAATAAGATGTATTGTGATATTTGAGGGAAATATTAGTAGGAAAATATGAAGAATTAAATCATTGAACATACATCAAAGTTTCTATTATTTTAATAAGTTACGGATGAATGTTAACATCTAATGGGATGTTAGAAGCATTACCCGTACCTATAACTAAATGAGAAAATGTTTCCATGGATATTATCAATAGTCTTCAAAAGACATAAAGAGAAAAAAATTCATATGGGTTGTAGTGGGTCTTATTAAAATGAATGATCACTTAATTATAATTCGATAGTACTTTCCTATTGATTATCATAAAAATAATATAAATTAGAGAGGTTGTGATGTAACGGCCCAAGATTTTATGAAAAATATTCTGTCACTAATGTCTTGTGTTGTACGCTACACCAAAAGGAGCTTGCACAACACGCATCCTTGACTTGCCTTGCATTACACGCAATCGCAACCTTCCTCGATAGCGTGTGTAGTACGCAATAACGAGTTTCACTAAACAGCGATATGCTATTAAAATGTTATTAAAACTAGCCGTTATGAATAGTAATAACCACTTTTTGAAATTTTGTAAATTTTATTTTTCAAAATGGATTTCATTTTTTGATTCGGAGTATCGAATTTAGCCTAAGGTAAAATTTTGGTACATTTCGGATAACTTTCATATTCTGATGAATAGTGAAAATTACTAAATTTTAATTAAAAACAACTTTTTTTAATCGAAATAATTAATAGTGATAAATTATTAATTTGAGTGGTTTTAAAGTATATTTAGAATATATTTTTACAATTTAATACAATGTTGGTCATTGGTTGTAATTTCACATTTAAACCAGACATAATCAAGTGTCAATCTTTTGATAGATATTGTTTCTTAAAAACACGCTATTTGTTTTAACAGCGGGATTTAATTATAAAAATAATTAATGAAACTTATATGTTATGAATTTGGTAAAATAGACTTTATTTTTGAATACGGAATATAAAATATAGCTTAGGATGAAATTTTGGCATTGTTATGAAAAACATCAATTTTTGATGAATAGTGAAACTACTAAGTGGTAGTTAAAAAACTGAATTTTTCATAAAACTTAATTTTACCGCTTCTGTGAATGGAATTTCAAAAATCCGAGAGACACGGTTGATGTCAGTAAGTAAAATGTGGTTCAATTAGATGAAAATAATTTTTTGGTGAATAGTAACTTTTTACTTTTTTTTACCGCGGTTAATAGTAAATAGGGTAACTAAGGGTAAATATGATATTACTATTACCCTAACACATGTCCTAATTCTATTGGATAAGTGTAATTCAACCAAAAACAACCTTATGAATAAAATATGACCATTTAGGCCCACTTGGATTAGATTAGGACATTTATTATTAATTTATTTAAAGAAGGGTTAAAATAGTTAAAATCAAAGTTTAATAAGTAAATAATTTTTAATATGGGGTTATACATAAGATAAATTCGACTATAAATATTCATTAGAAAGCTAAAAAGATTTCCTACATAATGGTATTTTATTTGTAATTTTTAGACATTAAATAATTTAATGATGATGTAGTAATTAACTTATTTATGAAATATTGACATAATTGATGTTATAAACACCAAAATAAATGTAATTTGAGACTTTTTATGAATTACACTAATTCTATAGGTTACTATGATATATTAGTGTTGATTTAATAAACTTGTTTCGAACATATAATTCTGTTATGTCTTTCACAAAAATCATATATCAAATAGTCTCAAAATTGACACAAAATAGTTTTTAAATCAAATATTATATTATTAATTGTTATTTTATTCCTAAAAATCTAAGGTTCGGCCAAATGACATAGATAAGGATATATATATTAATAAAAAACAATTTGGGGTTCTTTTGGCATGTTATAGTAAGTGTATTAACCATATAGTGAAAGAAAACAAAAAGACACGGTAAAAGTTAAATTATTTAACTTAGAGTTAAATCTAATTGATAAGGTTACAATAATACCCTAAACTTGTCTAAATCTTATTGGTTGATATGATTTCGACCTCTCCCCACTTTAGCTTCGAAATAAGACCCTTTGGAACCATTATAAACTGATTTTGACTTTAAAATAAAATAATATTTTGAGATATTCCTAAGGTGCCCCTCTCCTCCCTTATAAAAGGACACCTCCTCCCCCTCCTCCTCACACCAATTTGAGCACTCAAGCTCGGACAACCCCTGCCAAATTCTCTTCTCCACTTCCCTAGCAACATCCTAGAGGTTCTGGTCTTCCTCAAAGACCAATTTTAGTGCCCTAAGAGGAGGTCTCAAAGAGGCGCTTCAAAGAAGAGGTAATTACCGTTACCAATTCTTTCATCTTTATTTCTTCTTCCACTTCTTCTTCTTAGGTTGTTTCATTATGAAGTAATAAAATCAGTATCACTCATATACTGATATGTTATTATAAGTATGAAACAACCCTATTTCACCATCTATCCATCCTACGGAAAAAGAAATCACCGCGCGTGCGTACGTATGGAATACCGTCTCCACGCCGTGGTGTAATCTATTTTCCACCACCACCTTACATGGATGGGTATAATGGTATAAAGAATAACTATACATAGTTATTACAACATCATATTGATTCTGATATATTGTATAATCCACTCCAATTCAATTCAATATTTATGGAAATGATATCATCGCTCGTGCGTACGTACGGACTACCGTCTCCACGACGCGATGAGATTCATTCTCAATGATTAACCATTAATGAATGATTATAAAGTATATATAATAAGTACTAATGAAATATATGACCTAATAATGATACTGGAATTATTTATATGTATGTCATCTACTTAATTCCATTCAATTCAATAAGGAAACGAAAACAGCATTCATGCGTACGTACGGACTACCGTCTCCATGAACGGTGTATTTCTTTCCATTTACTGATTTATTATATATGTATATTCTGAATATATATATATATATATCATGTTTTATATTCTGGAATTAAGTAATCATGATCTAAGTAATCATATGAATAATTACAAGTTAAAAACACGAACGACAAATGAGACGATTTTACCAGAAACGTTACTTTAACATGAATTTACAAAAGAATGGGTAATATAAAGTCATAAGAGTACCATATATGATATAATAACAATGAATATGATTCTGGAATAAGTCAATAACATGATTTAAATCATTATACAGGAGTTTCGGACACGTACAAAGCAAGTCGGACCTAAGGTAAGGGAAAATATCACAATCTCATTTTTATCCGAGATTGTTTATTCGTAAGTATTTACTGGGGTGTATTTTATCATCCACATCCATGTTTCATAAATATGTAATATTATTTCCATCCAAATACAATTGTTTAAATCCAATTTTACCCTTCGGTGAGTTTTTAGTAAAAGAAATGAAAGGAATCTTTTGTCGTTTTCCGTACGAGGTACTTTTTCACTTTTCCGACAAAAGTACGAAGAATGTTTTTTTTAACTTATACGTCATGAATGGATTTCTAAAACATTATTTCCAAGAAGTTTCCTTTACAAGTTTTTAAGTTTATTTTTAATTAACTTCTTTTAGTTTATAATTGTACGACATGTTAAGAAAGGAAAAGTATTTTTGAAGTAGAAAGGATATTTTCCTCAAGAATGAAGTTCAAGTATTTTATCAAAATTATTTTCCATCTAAGATAATAAAAGGGTTCTGTTTTTATCCCTATTATTACATGGATTTGATTATGTTGTGATGGAAACATTTTTATGAATTCCTTTATCTTATATGAATTGTTTTATGATGTCATGTTGTTTAAGAATCCCATTTTTATTACATGGGTTATGCGATAATGTATGATTTATGATTAAGTGGCACACATAAGAAATGATTCATTATAAGATGGGTGGGACCTATATCTACCTTCAATGCATTGGGTAAAGATTTTATATCTCATGAGATAGACAGGGCTGGAACGGTAGGTTATACCGGTTCAGTGAAACAGGACTGAAATGAGGGTTACTCGATTCAGAAAGGGACTTTGTCCACTAAGATAGTCTTGGCAATGAGTCTTGACTAACAAGAAATGATTCTCTATGATTATGTGTGAATGCCACAAAGTTTCATGTTTTAAGTTATGATTATTGTGATTACATTTCACTGCCATGATTTACCCCATGTTATGAAATTATGATCTCTTTTGCAGGTTAAGATTTTCCAAAAGTTATGTGCTTATGTATATGATGTGATTGATATTTCTTTTGTTTACCCTTACTGAGCATTTGAGCTCACCCTTTTATGTTTTCTTTTCCCCAGGATATAAAGAAAGGTTTTAGGTAAAAAAAGGAATATCTTTATAGGAGATGTTGAAGATCTTTCACCATGATTAGAAAATTACGTTCCGAGTTTCCAAAGATACTAAACTATTACGATCCTTGTGTGTGTGTTTTTGTTATGTACTAAGTATTCCGCAAATGTAATGTAATGTCAATGTACGATAAGCTTCGGGTCTCTACAGTTGGTATCAGAGGCAAAGGAGGTAGGAATGTATCCGATCCTTGGGAACTCTCACATGTGAGCGTTGGACGAAGCATGGCTCTCCGCCCAAGGGCTTCATGCGGAAATGGCTGCCACTGGGGATGGTGGTGTGTCCCGCCCAGGGGGTGTAGCCACCCATGGAGTGCCTTGATAGGTATCAACTATAGTCCACTGGAAGTAATTCCAGACCGTTACAGTTGGTATCAGAGGAAAGGTTTAGTCAACCTTTGGAAACTAGGATTCGAAAACGTTAGTGAGATCCCTAGAGATATTTCTAAGGTATGTCTAGGGATGTCCCTAAGGTTAAGTATACGTATAGGTTATAGTACTATAATTACGCTAACGATCATAGAATTAAACCTAAGATGTTAGATATTGAAGGTACTTCCCCTTTATTATGTTGTTTTCCCTAGCATGATTTTTTCCTCTCACACTATTCTTTTTGGGTTTTAGAGAATGGTTGGAAACAAGATGATTCACGATAATGGAGGATATGATGGACAATGGAATGATATTCTTCATAATGAAATGGGATTTGGAAGTCCAAACATAATTATTATGCCGAATCAGCAATCTCATAATATGATCAATAAAGTAAAATTTGGTAAGTTTCCTGACTCGGCTAATAAGAGAAAGATGGAGTTTCATGATGATCATAGAGGAAAGAAAGTTCAATTTCCCCTATGTAATTCATGTGGGAAGAGGCATCAAGGAGAATGTTTCAAAGGAACTGGAAGATGCTTTGGGTGTGGAAAAGAAGGAAACAAAGCCAGTAAGTGCAAAGGAAAAGGTTCAGTTAACACCAGGGATGAGGATAATGGTATTGCTACGACATCAACACTGGTTAAATGTTTTAAATGTGGAATGTACGGGCATTATGCAAACCAATGCCCTAAGGGAAAGTCTCGTGAAGAGAATCAGTATGGTCGTATGGGAAGTATTTATGTTGATGATGATGAAGAGACTACAAATGATATGTGAGATGAAAGAATTGTTGAATCTTGGAAAATGGTTTAAGAATGTAGTGGAATGATAACATGTTTATCATGTGTAATGTTGTATAAGTAATCTCATGGTACTGTAGAATAAAGAGACATGTAAGGATTGTTACACTGTTGTCTGATTAATGTTACCAGTATCCATGAAAGGTTATTCAGATATTTTTGGAATGTAGTTGATATGTGCATAATGAAGGAATAATAAGATAATGAGGTATTTGATTGTATTCATGAGCTCATGACTGATATAAGGAGAAGGTTATATCATGGTTTGAGTATATAGAATTTTTGGATTTTGGTATGTGGAAAGAGGTAACTTTTAACCGCATTCATGTTTTCACTAAGGTTCAATGGGTATTCAAGAGAATACATGATTAAGGCCTTTGAATGTTTGGAATGTGACCAACAAGACATATATATGGGGATTAACGATAGTATTAAATCTCTGGTAATCGTTTTCACTATATTTTGAGAGTGGACTGCAGTATTATGGATAAGCCTAAAGATTAGAATGGATTATGTTGGACATAAGTTAGTATTGTTTAAGGATAGAAGTTTTTTTTAGATATTATTGATGGGATGTTATAGTAATATAGTTTTAGAAAAAGGACAACCTGCAGGACGGGCAACAGCCCATCGCTTCGGACAAGGCTGTGGGAATCGAACCCACAACCGAAGTGCGACTGGCCTTTATCGCCTACCACTGGCCTACAGGAAGTCCCTGTTTAGTAGAAACTAGTTTTATTATATTAAGCAGTATGATATATGAAGTATAAGTCCATTTTAGGAACCATATATGATTAATCTCACTATAGATCGACTTATGTATATATTTTTTTGCTAACCTTTTGTTTGAGACAGATGGAATGATCCATCATTCTGTCACATGATCTGCTAACACTTCACGAATAACAAATTCAACTTCATTTATTTAAGAGATGAAGTGGAAATTGTTTAAGGCATGAACAACAGTGATATTGTACCAAAATAAAGTAAGTATTTATTCTAATTCAAATTTTCAACTTTAGGGAAATGATCTTGAAAACCAAAAATGTTGTCCTAGTGATCTTATTCCTGATAAATCAGATGGTACCTTAGATCGTCACAAATTTATGGATTTGTGATTACTGGCTTTTCCATAGCCATGTTCTCTACCACTCTCCATCAGAACATGATGGTTAGATTTCTCTTCCATATCCATATTTTTACCTATGTGGAAACCCAGTGATTAGTTTATTTGGGTAATTGTTAGATTTCATACTTTAGTTTTTAAATCCAAGTTTTGGTATTCCTTTTTACGATGTGGGTTTCTATTAAAGAAACTTTTGAATAGTGAACTATTTATAACCCCGACGAATTTCGAGGGCGAAATTCATTTTAAGGGGGGTAGAATGTAACAACCCGAGATTTTATGAAAAATATTCTTTCACTAATGTCTTGTGTTGTACGCTACACCAAAAGGAGCTTGCACAACACGCATCCTTGACTTGCCTTGCATTACACGCAATCACAACCTTCCTCGATAGCGTGTGTAGTACGCAATAACGAGTTTCACTAAACAGCGATATACTATTAAAATGTTATTAAAACTAGCCGTTATGAATAGTAATAACCACTTTTTGAAATTTTGTAAATTTTATTTTTCAAAATGGATTTCATTTTTTGATTCGGAGTATCGAATTTAGCCTAAGGTGAAATTTTGGTACATTTCGGATAACTTTCATATTCTGATGAATAGTGAAAATTACTAAATTTTAATTAAAAATAACTTTTTTTAATCGAAATAATTAATAGTGATAAATTATTAATTTGAGTGGTTTTAAAGTATATTTAGAATATATTTTTACAATTTAATACAATGTTGGTCATTGGTTGTAATTTCACATTTAAACCAGACATAATCAAGTGTCAATCTTTTGATAGATATTGTTTCTTAAAAACACGCTATTTGTTTTAACCGCGGGATTTAATTATAAAAATAATTAATGAAACTTCTATGTTATGAATTTGGTAAAATAGACTTTATTTTTGAATGCGGAATATAAAATATAGCTTAGGATGAAATTTTGGCATTGTTCTGAAAAACATCAATTTTTGATGAATAGTGAAACTACTAAGTGGTAGTTAAAAAACTGAATTTTTCATAAAACTTAATTTTACCGCTTCTGTGAATGGAATTTCAAAAATCCGAGAGACACGGTTGATGTCAGTAAGTAAAATGTGGTTCAATGAGATGAAAATAATTTTTTGGTGAATAGTAACTTTTTACTTTTTTTTACCGCGGTTAATAGTAAATAGGGTAACTAAGGGTAAATATGATATTACTATTACCCTAACACATGTCCTAATTCTATTGGATAAGTGTAATTCGACCAAAAACAACCTTATTAATAAAATATGACCATTTAGGGCCACTTGGATTAGATGAGGAAATTTATTATTAATTTATTTAAAGAAGGGTTAAAATAGTTAAAATCAAAGTTTAATAAGTAAATAATTTTTAATATGGGGTTATACATAAGATAAATTCGACTATAAATATTCATTAGAAAGCTAAAAAGATTTCCTACATAATGGTATTTTATTTGTAATTTTTAGACATTAAATAATTTAATGATGATGTAGTAATTAACTTATTTATGAAATATTGACATAATTGATGTTATAAACACCAAAATAAATGTAATTTGAGACTTTTTATGAATTACACTAATTCTATAGGTTAATATGATATATTAGTGTTGATTTAATAAACTTGGTTCGAACATATAATTCTGTTATGTCTTTCACAAAAATCATATATCAAATAGTCTCAAAATTGACACAAAATAGTTTTTAAATCAAATATTATATTATTAATTGTTATTTTATTCCTAAAAATATAAGGTTCGGCCAAATGACATATATAAGGATATATATATTAATAATAAACAATTTGGGGTTCGTTTGGCATGTTATAGTAAGTGTATTAACCATATAGTGAAAGAAAACAAAAAGACACAGTAAAAGTTAAATTATTTAACTTAGAGTTAAATCTAATTGATAAGGTTACAATAATACCCTAAACTTGTCTAAATCTTATTGGTTGATAGGATTTAGACCTCTCCCCACTTTAGCTTCAAAATAAGACCCTTTGGAACCATTATAAACCGATTTTGACTTTAAAATAAAATAATATTTTGAGATATTCCTAAGGTGCCCCTCTCCTCCCTTATAAAAGGACACCTCCTCCCCCTCCTCCTCACACCAATTTGAGCACTCAAGCTCGGCCAAAACCTGCCAAAATCTCTTCTCCACTTCCCTAGCAACATCCTAGAGGTTCTGGTCTTCCTCAAAGACCAATTTTAGTGCCCTAAGAGGAGGTGTCAAAGAGGCGCTTCAAAGAAGAGGTAATTACCGTTACCAATTCTTTCATCTTTATTTCTTCTTCCACTTCTTCTTCTTAGGTTGTTTCATTATGAAGTAATAACATCAGTATCACTCATATACTGATATGTTATTATAAGTATGAAACAACCCTATTTCACCATCTATCCATCCTACGGAAAAAGAAATCACCACGCGTGCGTACGTACGGAATACCGTCTCCACGCCGTGGTGTAATCTATTTTCCACCACCACCTTACATGGATGGGTATAATGGTATAAAGAACAACTATACATAGTTATTACAACATCATATTGATTCTTATATATTGTATAATCCACTCCACTCCAATTCAATATTTATGGAAATGATATCATCGCTCGTGCGTACGTACGGACTACCGTCTCCACGACGCGATGAGATTCATTCTCAATGATTAACCATTAATGAATGATTATAAAGTATATATAATAAGTACTAATGAAATATATGACCTAATAATGATACTGGAATTATTTATATGTATGTCATCTACTTAATTCCATTCAATTCAATAAGGAAACGAAAACAGCGTTCATGCGTACGTACGGACTACCGTCTCCATGAACGGTGTATTTCTTTCCATTTACTGATTTATTATATATGTATATTCTGAATATATAAATATATATATCATGTTTTATATTCTGGAATTAAGTAATCATGATCTAAGTAATCATATGAATAATTACAAGTTAAAAACACGAACGACAAATGAGACGATTTTACCAGAAACGTTACTTTAACATGAATTTACAAAAGAACGGGTAATATAAAGTCATAAGAGTACCATATATGATATAATAACAATGAATATGATTCTGGAATAAGTCAATAACATGATTTAAATCATTATACAGGAGTTTCGGACACGTACAAAGCAAGTCGGACCTAAGGTAAGGGAAAATATCACAATCTCATTTTTATCCGAGATTGTTTATTCGTAAGTATTTACTGGGGTGTATTTTATCATCCACATCCATGTTTCATAAATATGTAATATTATTTCCATCCAACTACAATTGTTTAAATCCAATTTTACCCTTCGGTGAGTTTTTAGTAAAAGAAATGAAAGGAATCTTTTGTCGTTTTCCGTACGAGGTACTTTTTGACTTTTCTGACAAAAGTACGAAGAATGTTTTTTTAACTTATACGTCATGAATGGATATCTAAAAAATTATTTCCAAGAAGTTTCCTTTACAAGTTTTTAAGTTTATTTTTAATTAACTTCTTTTAGTTTATAATTGTACGACATGTTAAGAAAGGAAAATTATTTTTGAAGTAGAAAGGATATTTTCCTCAAGAATGAAGTTCAAGTATTTTATCAAAATTATTTTCCATCTAAGATAATAAAAGGGTTCTGTTTTTATCCTTATTATTACATGGATTTGATTATGTTGTGATGGAAACATTTTTATGAATTCCTTTATCTTATATGAATTGTTTTATGATGTCATGTTGTTTAAGAATCCCATTTTTATTACACGGGTTATGCGATAATGTATGATTTATGATTAAGTGGCACACATAAGAAAGGATTCATTATAAGATGGGTGGGACCTATATCTCCCTCCAATGCATTGGGTAAAGATTTTATATCTCATGAGATAGACAGGGCTGGAACGGTAGGTTATACCGGTTCAGTGAAACAGGACTGAAACGAGGGTTACTCGATTCAGAAAGGGACTTTGTCCACTAAGATAGTCTTGGCAATGAGTCTTGACTAACAAGAAATGATTCTCTATGATTATGTGTGAATGCCACAAAGTTTCATGTTTTAAGTTATGATTATTGTGATTACATTTCACTGCCATGATTTACCCCATGTTATGAAATTATGATCTCTTTTGCAGGTTAAGATTTTCCAAAAGTTATGTGCTTATGTATATGATGTGATTGATATTTCTTTTGTTTACCCTTACTGAGCATTTGAGCTCACCCTTTTATGTTTTCTTTTCCCCAGGATATAAAGAAAGGTTTTAGGTAAAAAAAGGAAGATCTTTATAGGAGATGTTGAAGATCTTTCACCATGATTAGAAGATTACGTTCCGAGTTTCCAAAGACACTAAACTATTACGATCCTTGTGTGTGTGTTTTTGTTATGTACTAAGTATTCCGCAAATGTAATGTAATGTCAATGTACGATAAGCTTTGGGTCTCTACATGTGAGGCTTCTTTGAACACCACTATTGATTGTATCTGGCCGAGATCCAATAATTACCACCAAATTCAGGAATATTATCCAACCTGATCTATATACTAAATTAAACATTAGTATGGATTATAACTGCCAAAATGATGACCAATATTATAATACTATATAGAAATTGGTATACATGTCGAGATCATGTTATATGGAATTCAAAGGAGGATGGGATCAATATCTTCCTTTGGTCTAGTTCTCGTATAATAATTGCTTCACACAAGCATCCAAATTGGTTCTTATGAAGCCTTTTATTTGATGAGGTATAAATAACCTATGTATTGGGATGAAGTCAGTGAACACAATCTATTGGGACATAAATGGTTCAGGATATGGTAAAAAGTTCAAAACAATTCATCAACACATCGAGACTTCTAAAAGTCGATAAAAGAGTTAAGCTAAAAGTCATCGATGGGACTTAGAGTTTGAAATTGGGGATAAAGTGTTTCTTGATGAATCTACATGGAATAATTTCATGATATTTCAAAATAAGGGAATGATAATTATTAGGTACATCTATCCCATTGTGATTATCAATTTCATTAGAGTTGTGGCTTATAAACTATCACTCATTCAAAAACTTTCTTAAGTACATAACGTATTCCTTGCATCCCTATTCAGGATATAAATACCAGAACCCTCATATGTACTAAATTTTGAGGTGGCATAGTTGGAAAATGATCTCTCTTATTAGGATAATCTGTAGAATATCATGGACTATGGATATAAAATTCTATGCAACACGACAACTCACTCAGTCAACGTGCTATGGCAGAACTATAAATATAAAGAAGTAACCAAGGAACCCATGTAATACATTTAGAAGACACACACTCAATTTTTTTCCACCATAGTATCTGATAAAAATTTTTTATGGAAAAATTATTTAAGGGGTGATGAAATTAAAACCCCAAATTTTTAAAATGGAAAACTATTCTTGATAGCATATACGACACACAACACCAATCCAAAAAGCAACCATGATTATTTATGACATTTATAACCTTATCATTAAATTAGAGGGTATATATATTATTAGACATATTATTAAATATATATAAATCTCCTAAATGATATAAATGTATTGATAAGTGCTTAGGAAATAAGTACCCAATTTTTAATAAGGGTATTTTATTCTTTAAATAATACATTAAATTCAAAAATTATTTTTAATACTTTTTGTGAGATTTTTTTAGTAAATTTATGTAAATTTTAGAAATTTTATTTAATAATATTAATAAATTTTTTAAATAGTCATTTACAATTAATATAGGGTGAAATTTGCATATTTTTTTCTCTGAAATGTGTGATTTTTCAGTAAATAATAAAAATTATCGATTTTTCAAGTACTATCATTTCATTTCATTAAATAATGCAATTTAAAAGTCCCATTATGTTTTTTATTTAATCTTAATGTGACATATTAAAAATTTTATTTATAATAATCTAATTTATTTCGTTTTAATCTTCAATTTTCATGGTTTTGACATAAGTTTATTTTTATTACCAAGAAAGCAATTATCTGTAAACTGTTTTTGGGTGCATAAATTTTATCCATTAAAATTAATTAAAAAAACACTAGTAAGGATAGATTTAAATTAAATTAAAATATTATAAAACTATTTATATTAATTGAAATTCATATATTGATTATTGCTAGTCATAGAGTGAATATAATATTATCTATTTCTTAAAAAACACATTTCCTGAAAACGCATTTTTTGACACGATTTACAAGATTAATTTTAAAAATAATTATTCCAATTATATGATTTGAATTTGATAAAATGGATTCAAAATTTTGAATCATAAAAATTAATATTAGGTAATTTGTTCAACATATATTTTTTCATATTGAATAGTAAAATGAGTAAAAAAAATAGTAGTCATGGTGAAAGATAAAAATTGTAAAAGTGGGTAACCTTGGAGGTAAATAAAATAAAAGCTTTAAAAATGGTTTTTATTTTAGTGGAAGAGGTTTTTAACAACCATATCACACCTAAAATCTATTACTTATTAATTTTGGAGGAACTTTCTATGAGAGTGACATATGATAGTGGAAAGTTTTGGGTATTTACAAAAATGACACTCCTTGTGCCTTTTAAAAGGGAACATGCTTTCCTCTCCTTTACACACATCAAAAGAATTTAGGTTTGGAAAAGTACTAAAAACATCCTTTATTAATTATATCCCCAAACCAAATATTCCTTGGATTTATCATTAAAATAATCTAGGGAGGCTTTAGGTATAATCCTAATGTGTTGGTTTGAAGAAGTGGTATCGTTCTTAACCGAGAATCGTTATTTTATTTATTCTTACACATCCTTAAAATTTTAAAAAATCATGATGATAAAATAAAATCATCACCTTAATTATAATAATATATTATTATATTAATGGAATACCCTAAATCAGTCTCTACTTCCATCAAATGGGAAGCGATACCATTGCTCGTGCGTACAACGGACTGCCACCTTGAGAACCGATGTAATTTGTTTTCTATAATCAAATTACATGGATAATCATGATGATGGAATTAATAATTACATATTTTATTCATGAATTATTAATAATTATAAAAATATAACATATAATATACCTTCTAACATTTCTATCCATTGAAAAATGATAACATCGTTCATGTGTATGGTGTACCAACACCTCACGAAGAGATGTGATTCATTTTTTATTACGACATAACATGTATAATATATAAGCATTTTTTAATAAATAATATTATTGTTATTATATAATAATTATAAAAATATTAAATACTTCTTACCTTATTTCCATCATGATCTTTGAAAAATGGAATCATTACTCATCTGTACATATATCCTACCTTTTCTATGTTAGTGTATTTAATAACCATACATGAGGATTGATTTTAAAACTATAATTGGCCTATAAAAATTATAATTATTTCCTGATTATTTTTCTGTATATATTGAAATAATAATCTCTTTGACCTTAGTCAATTGTATAAGTGAATTTTTACATATGAGCCAAACATCATCAAAATGTACGACTTGAACCTAAATGATTAAGTAATAGAATATAACATGATAACAAATAAATTAAAAGGAATAATAAACTTGAAAAATTTTCTTAATAAATTTATTAAATAAAATTCATTTATTATTCATGAATGTAAATAAAACACATGATGAATTGGGTTCGAGGTAAGGGATCTCTCTAAACTACCATTTCCTTTGGGTTATGACCATTCTCTCTCTTACTCATTTTGTATCACACATTAATGTTATGAAATCCCTATAAATTATGTATATATGTCTTTAAAATATATACATATATTATTATCCCTTCATTTTATGGGTCAATATATTCCTTATTATCATTTCTCAAATGCCTTAATTACTAAATTTCCTTTGATTATATTATGAGGAATATTTATAAAAACCATTTTCATTCAACGGGTAATAATTATATTATTATTATAATAAATTTAATTTACATGGAATATATAAATCATGAACAAGTTTTTATGGATTCACCTATATAGTTCTCCAATGCATTAGGTAAATATTTAGTCTCATGAGGCATCATTTATGAGATTAGTTAGTAAACTTAATCCATTATAGGGATTTTACCACTATGTGATATTGTATAGGAAGTTATCCATGAATCATGTTTATGTAATTTTATATCTTCCTACCACATTAATTATTTCACCATGATCTTATTAAATAATACACTTTATGTTATTATTCTATGTGATTACTCATGACCCTTCTCTTTTATGATATCATGTTATACCTTTGACTCACATGTTATGTTTTCTTATCAAGTTAATTTGATTACTAGGATTTTTTTCTCACGCCATTATTTTATGAATTCCATCATATTATCATATTTATATTTAGTATACCCATTGTATTTATAATCTCATTATATATAATTAAATAAATATTTCATGTTTTAAGATTCCATTTGTTGTATCATGAAACTAATCATCCAAATACAATACACATATTGATCTTTAGGGTTTTAAATTTTGGATATTTATGTTTAAAAAAATTTAATAACATATATAAGTGTAATTGGTTTCAATAAAAATAAAATTATGTGAATAATACCAAACATGTATGAAATAGAATAACTCCAGATGAAAAAACCTTACCTTATCCTGATCCATTTTTGGAATTTCAACAAAAATCAAAAATAAATAAATTAATTTTATTAAATACTTACTAACGAACCCTATTAATAACTATAAAAAATTATATTCCAAATTTATAATCATACACACACAAACACACACACACACACACATATAAAAGAAAGTTTTTTACTTATTTTCAACACCTAGTTTAAGTAAAATTTATCTTTTTAAACATGTTTTAAAAAATTCATGTTGGTATATATTGTTTTTCCAAAGTACATAACTATTATATAATATAAGGTAATATAGTATATGTTATAAGATAGTTTATTTATCTATAATTTCATTTCGTTCCATTTTAGTTATGAGCTATAATGATGAAATCGACAATGGTCATGTTTCATTCATTCTTGATGAATGATAAGTGTTTTTTAAATAATGAGTAAAATTTATATACAAAATTTCATGATAAAAACATTATTTATATAATCATATAAATTTAAACTAATAAATAGGTCCTTATATACATCCTTTTCATAAATTTTCAATATTCTTCATGTAGGTGGTAAAATGGACCATAACATAAACCTACAACGATTAATGGATGATTATAGGGTGGAATAGTTGTAATATTTTTTTAATATAATAATAATGATCATATTTATAGTTTATAAGTTTTTTATTTAGTAATTTGAATTAATTATAAAGGGAAAATAATTTAAATAAAGTAATTACTTAAAAAAATAGAGATCATTTTCCTCTTAATTTTCTTATTTTAAATGATTGAATAAACAATAATTTTTTACTGATTATATCATTAATTGTTTTTAAAATTTATTATAATATGAAATTAATTAGATCATAAATATCATATTTTTCTTTTTAAACCATCCTTATATCTATCCCTATGAGGTGGTGATGGAAAACGAACCATGCTACGTCATAGAGGTAGTAGTCCATGAATCTCACAAACAATCCATTTTGTTTTTATTAATGAATTATAAATAAAAATAAAAATTATAACACCCTTAAAATAGTAACATTAATGTGTAATTATGATACTAACATAATTATATCAGTGTGTATAAAATATATTTGGACAAATACAATTAAGAAAAAAAATTAAGTTATAGATAATACTCAAGTCAAGGACTTTAATTTTCCATTGATGTATCATTGGAAAAGAAGGCCTTATATTAAATAAAGTTGAATAAAAGAATTGGAAAGTGTGAGATGGATTTATGTGGAGAAAAATGGTATATTATCTATAAAAAATTATATGGAGAGGTGAGTCTTGATGTGGTGAAGATGTTTCCCCCCTTTTAAGTGATGGGAAGGTTAATTTTGGGAGTTACCCTTACATTTTCAAGAATATATGGTTATTATCCAAGTATAAAAGGAAAAAAATGGAAAAAATTTGATAAAAAAGATATTGGGTCAAAGATAACCTAAAACACTCCTTTTTGAGAGAACATTGAGTGTTTTTAGGTTATTTTTTTGAACCTTCATAATTAATTTTAATGAAAACAAAAATATTAAGAAATTTAATTAATTTTAAAATTATTATTCCATATTTGATAATAATTTTATAAAATAAAATTTCTAAAGGTGTTGAATTTTATTTCTAAGATAAATACACTAAATCTTGTAAAAACTATTTTTGGAGAAATAATATTTAGAGATTTAAATTCACATATAAGAAACAATATTTTGGATACTGATTTAAATGGTATAAATTGATTTATAATTAAATAAAAATTGATATGAGGCTCCCAAGGAAATATAAAACTAAATATAAATTTAAAATTATTTATTCAAAGAAAATATTGAAAGTAGTTTTTTTATTAAACTAATAAAATTTTAAAATATTGAATATAGTATTTATAAGATATAATAATATTTTAAAATGAATATTTTAATTTAAAATATTTATATTTTATCACCTCAAAGTATTTTTTATCTAATAGATCATTCTTATATGGGGTTAATAATAGAAAATAAATTTTTTGTGAAAATTGTATTTTTTGACTAAAAAGAAACCTTTTTAGAAAAAGATCAAAATTTACTACTAAGTCAATTATGATATGAGTAATTAAAAAATAAAGTTTTATATTATCAATTTTAAATTAAATAATTTATAAATTATGTTTTTTAATAAAACCATAAAATATATTGAAAAACTGGTTTTTATTGGAAAATGAAATTTTAATATATTAACTGTTATTTTAAATATTTCACATCACTTACCAACTAATTTTTTTAATAAATTATTATTATCAAAAATTAATTCTCAATAATAATATATTTCATGAAATAGATATTCATATATCATAAAACACAATTTTTTATAAAAAATACTTTTCTAAACAATAAATGATATTATTTGTCATTTTAGGTAAACTATTGAATTTCATTCATATTAAAAGTATCCTTTATTTTCAATATATATATATATATATATTTCATAAATCATTTACTCTAATTCATTCCTACTAATTCAGTGTTGTCGTTTTAATAATCACACTTTTATATTTATATTTTATCTAAATATATAACAGTTTCGTTTAATTTTAGCATTGACTATGGAGAAATCTATCAAGAACATCAAATAATTTAAAGGTAATAATATATTATGATATATAGGTGTTAAAAAAATATATAAAATAAATATTTATCCCACAACCATAAATATAATGGTCATATTACATTCCTATATATAGTCTGAAATGATTCGCTAACATTTAATCATTTTATTTTCTCTCATTTTTGTCTATTGTATTCACAATTATATTCATTATTTCCATAGTAATAGTTGGGGTCACAATTTTCATCGGGAACCATGATGAGAATTATTTTAAGTTTTTCACATTTTAATATATATGTTCATTGACACCACTTTTACATTTCATCTTCTTATTTCGTATTTCAACCTCATAATATATTAGTGTTTATCTTTCATTGTAACATTTTATTTCAATAAAAAAATCATGGTTCAATTTAATATGATGTTTATTTTATTATATGTTTTCAAACATTAAATTCATTAAAGGAAAAATACATATAAAAATATCATGGTGTTACACGATTATCTGGCGTCGAAAGATTATACGTATTTAGAATTCTTCTCATAATTTCCTCATGGTGATATTTATATTTTTAGATATTGAGGATAGAACCTCCTAAAGGAAAAACACATGCTCAAGGTTTCATTTCATGTTCTTCTTCAAGAGTAGGTTTTGTGGTCTCAAAATATGAAATATTTATCAGTGTGTATCATTTGATCACAAAATTTATTGCATGATAAAAACCATAAAATTTTATGTTGTAGAGTGGTATCTTGTAACATATTTATCATTAGTTGTATGATGTTGATTGAATCATAAGAACAATATTATTTTTTTCTGAAATGGAGAACATTTCATTACCCACATGACTATGAGGGAAGTTCCTTGACTAAAATCACATCCTTGGTAGACAGAGTATTGTCCATATAATATATTTAATAATTATAAATTAATAATTAAATTATGATGACACAACATATACATCATATGTTAAATGATATTTAGATACAAAGGGATTTCATTTCAAAGTTTAGATTGATAGTATATTTTCATAAATATAAAATATACACATATCTTTTGAGTATATAATTTTTTCTATATACATATCTTGTTCTATTAGTATTAATCATAAATATTGATATAAGGTCCTAGTGGTTCATGTAAAAAGTGTATCTATGTGTTCTAAAAATTCATATGAATATGATTTAAGGATAAATAGGTCCTCATTTGTGGGGACCAATGAACCATAACATATGAACGTTCACAAGTAAATTAATTAAATTATGTTAATAATGATTATAATAATAAATTGTTTTATTTTCTTATGGTATTCTTGAATTATCAAAGAAAAAATTAATTGAATATGTGGAGAAAAAAATCAATGTATTATTCATTATTTAATATTTTTAGACAAATTTCAGAAGAAAAGGCTGATTCTACGGTGTGTATGTTATCACAAGACATGTTAAAGAATAAAATGTGGGTGATAATATATTATAGAAATAAATGTCATGATTAATAAGACATTGTTTTCATTTTTTTAGGTTCATTTACAAGAAAACATTATAAAGGACCAAAAAAATTAATTAAATTTTTTCCTAACAATATAAATTTATTTTACATCCAAAAATAGAAATGTAATTCCTTTTCTCTATTTATGTATCCATCTAAGATCTATCACAATATTCAAAAAGGGAACCAAGTGGGAAGATCAAGAACAAGATGATCCATGTTTAAGGATTAATCCTATGATTTTTTGGTAATCAAATGACCATCATAATGTAATTTAATAATCCATGATATCTCACAAGAATCAAAGAATAGTGTTTAAAAGTTAGTGAAACATGTGTTTCTGATCAAGAGTGTAAATTTTATAGTTCCATTGAGCTATGATGATCTGGAGATGTGTATAGTACAATGTGATCACTTTTTTCTATCAAGGTACCATAATAAATTTGTTTTCTTATATAAAATTAATTCCATGAGATCCATGATAGGAATCAGGTAATACCATACCGAATCATGCATCTTAGGATATATTATGTGTTTTTTTTGAAATTTAACTACTATAATACTTCAAAAAAATATCTGGTTCCTACATATTACAACATGAATTACTATTAATTTTATTTGAAACCTTGATCAAATAATGTGATTTTGGAAAAATGTCACGACCTTTCCCCCAGGTCCTGTGCCGTGACTACCCCAAGCCCGCCTTCTATAGGCCATGGGCTGACGACTAGCACCAAAAGGAATATTCCATAAAACAGAAAGCCATTGCCTTTAAACCTATACAAACACACGGTACAAGAACACAACAAGAAGAAACTGTGAAGTAAAATTCTCTAGAAAAAGGAGTGCTGAAAGTAAAAGGTTCCGGAATACAAGCCCAACTGAAAGTATGAGTACAACTGAAAAGTAAAAATACAATTGAAAGGAACAATACAACTGAAAAAGGTAAAATAAATACTAAGTCATCCTCCAGGGATCCTACCTGAAGGGTAGGCACAGATCGCCTCCTTAGCACTCCACGTTCGCCTTTCTCCTACACGTACCACTTAGTCCTAGCTCCCTCAAACCTCAACCCAACAACTTGTCTTCTGCACAAGACACAACAAGGTGTGGGCGTAGCCCGTGCAAGGGTGAGTATAACGATACTCAGTAGGGAACTCAAGACCCCCGACGATATCCTATAATTCCATAAGGAAAACCAAAAATCATGATCTCAATCACAAATCACAATGAAATATACACAGCTCTATTAGAATCTCAGCTCAAACCAGGTATACAACTTAGAGAAAAAGGATATGATGCTGACCCACATAGGATTGCTATGAATGCTGATATCCAGCCACAAATTCTCTAGGACTAGAAACAAATAACATTCCCAATCACAATGTCAAACACCTCTAATAATGGAGAACTCCTCCTCTATCGAGTACAGTGCATCTACTACGTCACATAGAGGCACTTCCCACTAACCTTGAACTGCTGAGGTACTCCTCCCCATCGCGTACCGTGGGTCTACTAGGTCACATAGAGCCGCTCCCCCACCATGGACTATAGAGGTAATACTCCTCATTGCATACCATGGCCTCTCCTCACTATAGCCTATTGAGGTACTCCTCCCAATTGTGTATCGTGGCCGTCGAGTCACTCCGAGTCGAAAAGTCAGCAGTCGTCAGGTCTCAGCTAGTCGCAGGGTTTCATATGTAGCGTGCTTGGGAGAACCACTCCCCAAGACATCAGTCATATTTCAACCAGCACGAAGTCTCAAAAATAAGTAACACAATGATTTGTCGTGTCATAAGGGTTCCAATGCAACGGACGACACATCAAACGGATGCCTTGTCAGTGCATTATTGGCATTTTAGTGCCAAGGGCCTGGTTGGATTCAGGTGCGATCCAACCCGGCTATACTCCAAGTTTCTACAAAGCTCTCATGGAGTAAGTAAAAAGGACTGTCTCACTCCAAGGATCCCAACGCCCTAGACGGTTCATCAAACAGACGTCCGATTCTCGAGATAAGGCCCTTTAAGTGTTTCTAGGCCCGGTTGAGCCCGGGTCCGGTCCGACCCAGTCTGACCGACCCATCCCAACCTGGTCTAGGATGGGCCGTGGTGGACTCGGCCCACTGGGCTGAGGTCCATCTCGGCCCGCAAAAAGGGTCTACCCATAAGGGTGGCCCGACCCATGTAGGGAGGGGCCCGCAAAGGGGTGGCCGAGCCCGTGGTGGGGCGCGACCTGATCGGTGGGGTGCGGCCCAACCTGCTGGAGGGCGGTCTAGCAATGAAGGGTGTGGCCTAAGGTGCTTCCTTCAAGAGACTCGGGAGAGCCTCTCCCCCAAGATCCCGAATGGAAAAAGGCCGTTCAACCTTTAAAGCGGCGGTGCCATGTGGGTGACGCTCGATCGCCATGGAATCCGCTGGAGGCACGGGTTCCACCTCCTCCACCGCGGCTTCAGCCGTGGTATCCTGCTCATCGGCGGTGCGCGACGATGCACTTCGCTTCCCTTCCGCGGCCAGTCAACGAGCTGAACTCCTTCTCTGTCTGCCGTAAATGATGAGCCGCGAACCCTTTGCACACCGGTGGCGCGCGACGGTTCGCCGACCCTCCTCTACTGCTAGTTGGTGTTAGCCACTCCGATGTCCGCTGCAGCTTTGTGTCGTGACCTCCTCTAGAGGCGTGCATTGGCGTGTCACCTCCTTCATAGTTGGTTGGTGTCACCACACCTGCGGTCTTCCATGGAAGGTGCAAGGGTAACAAAGTTGCAGAGTGTTTGGGTCGGGTTCGTTAGGCCTGCGGCCTCCGCATTAGCTCTTGATCAAAGGGAGGATAAAATGGGTTTAACAATTTTGTGTATTAAACAACAAACAAAACCCCACGAGGATACCCCGTAACAACCTCCCAAAAAATGAATGATTCGCAGATCAACCCGTTAGTCGGTTGACCCATGTTCTTTGTATAATTTTCTAGAACAGGGAAGAGGAAATATTTTAAGGAAACATAAACAAATAAACCCCCTACCTCGAATCATCGGAGAAATGCCCACGAGGATACCCCGTAACAACCTCCACGTTCGCCTTTCTCCTCCACGTAGCATGTCTAGCTTCTCTGGTGCCTCACTGAGCAATTGTAGACCAGACCGCTTCTTGAGAGCATCTGTTACCATGTTCCCCTTCTCAGCAGTATAGACTAACTCAAGGTCATAGTCCTAGATGAACTCTAGCCATGGCCGCTGTCTCAGGTTCATGTCCTTCTGAGAGAAGATATACCTAAGACTCTTATGATCAGAGTAGATTGTAAAATATTCTACCACCAAGTAATGCCACCATATCTTCAGCACAAAGACCACTGGTGCTAACTCCAGGTCGTGGGTAGCATAGTTCTGCCCATGCTGTCTCAGCAATCGCGAGCCATAAGCGATCACTGCTCGCTCCTGCATCAGGACACACCCAAGTTTGGTCCTTGATGAGACTTAGTAGACTACATACCCGACACCCTTTTCTGGTAGACTCAAGATGGGGGCACTCGTCAGTCTCTACCTCAACTCCCAGAAACTCTGATGGCATCTCTCTGCCCATAGGAAGGGCTGTACCTTCTTTATCAAAGCTGACAAGGGTGCCACAACTCTGGAAAAGTCAGGCACGAATCTATGGTAGTACCCAGCCAAAGCAGAAGTCTATCTCCCTTCGGAGAGGTAATCCTAGACACATATTTTGAAAAGATGTCCCCACACTCTTCCACTCTTGTTGGGAACTGAGAAATCAACACTCCTGCTACCACGAGGGTAAGTCTAGCCAACTCAAGAGTGATCGGTTGAACCCTCCTTTACACGATTTTATCCTGTGCTGCTTGGGTTTCCTTTTTCTCCAACCAAGGAAAACCTCATTCCAACATTGTAGATAAACCAAAACCTTTTTTCTTAATACAGTCAATCTGAGTATGAACTGTGGATGTCAGGAACTAGGCCGGGTCATCATCTGACTCGGCACCCGACCCAGTCCGCGACATGGCCTGAAGGGCATTCCTGATCCCCACGGGCTGGAAACTAGTGCCAGGCACCACAATAAGGCAATTGGAGACGATTTAGCTCATAAAATACAGATAAACAATCATCATAAACTAATACAAGTAGCTAAAAACTTGAAATTGAAAATATAACAAGAATGGAAAGTTAAACATACCTCCAAGTGACCTCATGGGTCACCAACAAACACAGAAACAAGCTTACTACAAGATAGATCCAAAACAAGAACCTGAAACTAAAAATATAAAGTAGGCATGAGCATTGAGATGCTCAGTAATAAATCCAAAATACAACAACAACCTATTCAACTACCTTTAATAAGAAATACAATTCATGCTAGTTTGAAAATAAGGCATAATAAGATAATGTTGTTCACTATTAAAATTCAAATAATAAGTTTCATTTCCCAGAAAAACACTTTTCTTCCCTTTTCAAAATAGGTTTTTAAGCCTGCATTAACATTTTAAAATTTAAGGAGACCAATTTAGATTCAATTATGGTTTTCAAAAAAGAGGGAACAAGAATAAAACAATTGAATTTTTAAATCATATCACAAGAACCATGGGAAGTCTCTAAGTAGCTAGTGTTAGATGGGGACATAGGATCTTCATGTCTCAGTGAAACGTGGTTTAGAAGACCATGACCCTAAAAAAATGTGGCTTAGAAGACCATGACCCTCAACCATTCATATGTTTAGTTAGTTTTGCAATCATCAAACCTGCAGTGAAACTGGGTCAAGTCACCTCCGGAACACTAGCCCACAAGTCCTAGTTCCCCCACCTAGGTACCCAGGTTTCCCATTGTGCTCTGTTCTAAGTGGTGGTGAGTTTTCATAAAACTAACATAAATGAACACATCTTTCTCTTTATTCAAAAACACTCCCACCCTCTCACCATCGATCCCCCCTGAGCTCATCCCCCTTTTTTCTATCCGTCACACAAAAATGAACAAGCCTATTTACTAGGCACATATCACTAACCACACATAAACACTTACATCACATTTCTCAAACTAGGGGAATGTATCAAGTGGGGTTTTCCTTTTTCTCAAACCAAAATCAAAGTGCTAAACATGCCTTATCACTTTACAAGGAGTATTGATCATTTTGGAACACATGAAGGCAGTGTATTTTTAAAACAAACATAAAACCACACTTACAATGAAGTAATAATTTTTAGGAAATAAAATCATATTTTAATCCTATGTTCACACCAAAAACCATTTTGAAAATCACTTTGGAATCCCTTTGAAAGTCAAACATGTCATTGCTCTTTCATAAAAAATTCAAACAAAAGATCACACACTTTTTGGAAATACCCATTTCATGTTCAAATACACAGGAGACCACTTTTTAATAACCATAACCATATATATGTATAGTGCATATGAATTTCATATAAAACCAAATTAATAATTATAAATAAATATCAAGAAAAAATTGGAAACTCTAATTAAATGTAAAGGCATAGGGAACCTACCTCAAATCACGCAACTTCTAACAAAGGAATCCCAAGACCACTTCATATACATGCATAAACATTTTCATGCATATACATATACGCAGGTCTTTGTTGCCGACGACTCAAACCTCCAAGGTAGGGACCCCTCACTAAACATATAATTAAATAAAATGATTAAACACTTAAACATTTTATAAAACATTTCAAAATAGCACATCAAAAGATTACACCCAGAACACACTCAAAACATCCTTTCTATAACCAAATGCGCCAATATGCAACACCAAAACACCAACTGTAGCCTACACACATTTTAATAGATGAACTGGATAGTTACAAAAATAATGATAAACAACTCAGTATGGGTTTTTCCATAGAAAAGTTTCATGTGCAACACATAAAAACCCTACTAGCAAAAGAAAAAGCACCAAAACCTCAAGTATAACTAGATTCGCAGTATGGAAAATAATTAATAAATTATTCAAATAACTTATAAACTATTTACAATAAACACAAAAAGTTTTTCACATACAAAATAACAAATTTTCACATGAAAGACTCATCTTTATGTAATTTCACATAAATAAAATTATTCTAAACATTGCAATTGCGTACATAAAAGGAATGCATATATATATATGTATATATATATATATCTTAGTGCAACGAAACTCAACACCACAAACACACTTCAAATATACTTCAATTTTCACATCAAATTGCGTATAAAATTTAAATAACACATTATCACAAAGAAAATAAATTAAGAAACATGATAAATTAATTAAATAAGAAAATTAATTCATTAAATAATATTTAAACTTGGCGCGCAACTCCAGTTGTTAGACAGTTGCAACACAAAAAACTCATATTGAATGCTAAAACAAGACATCAGATCAAAATATCAGAATTGAACCTTAAACACATGAAACCCTAACTGA
Source organism: Viscum album (assembly GCA_963277665.1). NCBI lineage: Eukaryota > Viridiplantae > Streptophyta > Magnoliopsida > Santalales > Viscaceae > Viscum > Viscum album. The sequence goes on along the minus strand of OY728132.1, from coordinate 1,515,680,920 downwards.
AAACCCTAAGGATAGGGGAAAAAACCTACCGAAGAAAGGAGCATGCGCCGGAGGAGAGCGGGTTGTTGGCGAAAGGTCTCCGAAAGGAGAGCGGTGTGCCGTGAAGCTGATGGACGAGGAGAAATAGGAAGGCCAACCAGGTCAGGAGAGAGGTGCGCCGTGAGTCCGCTTTCCCAGAGGAGGAGGTTGTGCGAGTCCTGCTGGCCGTGAGGGAGGTGCATGCGATGCTACTGACCGGAGGTAAAGGCGGCGCGTGGCAGTTCGTGTCGTCAGGGTGCGGTGAAGGGAGGTCGGTGAGTTGGGAGCGACGAGGGGAGGACATCGCCGAAGTGCAAGGGCCTGGCCGGGAGGCCGCACCGCACAGGGATCCAGGGGGGCCTGGCTGGGAGACCGCGCTACATATGGAGCCAGAGGGCCTGGCCGGGAGGCCGCGCCGCACATGGAGCTAGGGGGCATGGCCAAGAGGCTGCACCACACAGGGAGCCAGGGGAAAAAAATCCAGCTGAGCTAGGGTTAGGAGGGGAGGGGGTCCACGTGGGGAAGAGGGGAGTGCAAGAGAGAGAGGAAAAAAAAGAAAAAAAAGAAAAGGGAGAGAAAAAAATGGAGGGGCAATAAAAGAGAAATAAAATAAAATAAAAAAATAGAAATAAAATAAAAGAAAATAAATGAGGATGAAAATACATAATGTTTAAAAATAAAATAAAAATAAAAGAACAAAACAAAAATCTAGTTAATAGAAACAAATTTTAATAGTAATAATAAAACTAAAACTAATATAATCAAATAATAAAAAAACCAGACCAATACTAATGTTATTATTATTGGGTTCAGACAACGCGCACGGTCATGCGCAAGGTCGCACACCCAAATAATAACACATTTAATAGTAAAACGTTCTCTAATTAATGATGGGTACTACACACGATCACACGTATGACTGCACACCTGTGTATGAAACCAAATTTCCTTTAAATTAAAATCGACACAACCCATGGGTCAAAAGAGAAACCCAAAATAATTAAAATAAAATAAAGTGTTGGTTGGGGTGCATATTGCTTTAGCTAAGTGACACAGCTTCGACTGAGGCATGCCTGTGTGTCAAGTGCTGCTAATCCAAATATTAATTCATAATAAAAATGAAAAAGCTCTCGTCCGGCCTGGAATGCACCTTGAAAAAACAATTAAATCAAATAAAATTATCAGATAAAGGTAAAAATTAGAATCATTACCGATGTGTGAAGTCGAGGTGTGACAATTCTCCCCACCATGACACTTTCTACCCCCAGAAATTCCCAAAATACTTAACCAAGCAAGGATTCCAAGAAAGACCACAAAGATACCTAAAAAAACTCAATCACTTGAAGATCAGGCACTCAAAACACCCATTTCCTCAAACATCAAAGATCTCAAAACCAGAATCACCAAGAAAAATGACCAAGAACAAGGAATTCACCTCGAAATAGAACGACAACATGGAACACCCCAACCCCTAACTTAGGGATCACCGAGACTACTCGAGATCTCCAAGAACACTCGTCAAGCCACCCAATATCTGAGCTAACCAATTAGCATGGTTGAGTTCGGGCAGAGAAAAAGCAAGGGGTTTCTCTGCCAAGCACACTTTGAAAATAAAGGTTTCCACAATCTCGTCCTATGGTGGTCTCCCCACCATATTAGGGTTCTCGTCAAACATTGGTTCTTCAAACCAAAACAATTCAAAACTCATGAAACATCTAAAACTAGCTTGACCCTCAATGTTTCCTATGTTTAATCAACACAAGAGGGGACATCAGTGAGACCCGCACAGGGTCTCCCCACCATTTTAAAATTTTCTAACACCATGAAACCCACGAGGGCATTCCCAGTTTACTTTGAGAAACACTGATTGAACCCTTCATCACGAACCCACCAACACGGGTCGTCCTGAATGGATGATTCCTACCCTGGCCGATATTCTTCCACATGAGATAGTCTTGGTAGCGGAGACCCCTAACCAAGAGGAAAACTGGACATGTGCGTGTAAAATCCACAAGATATTAGTATCTCCAAAACGAGTACAATTTTGATTCATAACCGACCACAAAAGGGTTCACAGAGCACGCTTGTTGGCTTTATAAGAATACAGATTCTCCGAACCACTTTAAGGCCAAAAAGGAACTCCCATAAATTAAGACCATCGAAAGGAGACAGAGATTCATACACCTCTCAACAAAAATAAAGCCTTCACAGACAACACTGCAGTAGGGAAATTTATGTTGTCCCCATCCTGACAGTGCAAACTTAAGTTGGACCAAACTAGAACCACGTCCGACAAGTTTTTTACTGCGCGCAAGCTTCACACCGAGACCTATGGTTGAGGCCCTGATGTCAGAAGCATCTACCGCCTCATAGTCATAAGATGACCACGTCTGACTGGAACATCCTCCGTTGAAAAGGCAACCTGTATACTTCTCCTCATGTACCAAACAACAACTCTGTCAACATACCAACTGAGAATTGCAGCGAACGACTTAAAGTGTCTAACTGACCAAACTATAGATAAGCGATAAAGTGGTCTGTCATACACACAACATGGAATGATGAAAGGAGAACTCCAAGAAAAGGTATCATTAGTTCACACTCCTCATTGGTGAGGAACATTCAGTTGCCATAGTATAAACAGGAACAACAACATGTACGAGTTTTAAACTGATGGTTCCACACACTATCTCTAGGGAGCATGGAACTAGCTCATTAGAAAGGTCAACACCCCACCTTTGCCACCTATTGATTGGACGAGCACCCATGATATCAACCACTTTACCTTGCCTTAGCTTCTTTAGGTGCAACCTCAAGATGAAGTTAGTCTTGAGGACCACTCAAGACATTCCCCATTCATAGAGAAACGTGACGATCATCGTTTACTGGTCTAGTCCCGCTCCTCCAAACACACTAGAGACAACTTACACCCACACAACATTCAGAGTTTCTAAAAACCGAAGATAATCCCAACTTCACAAATCATCCAAAAACATCCAACTGACCTCGACATCCATAAACAGTCAACCCAACCGAGCATAACCCAATTCCGCCACTCCACTAGGATTCTGGGTTGAGCCAAAAACCGAGAGACTTTCTAGAAACCCATGGGACATTTCTAGGGGGGCATATCCGAACGAGAAACACAGAACCAACCTTCCACAAGATCAAGCACCACATAAAATAAAAATCCACACTTCAAAAACAAAAACAAAAGTCCCAACTTAATAAATCAATGCATTCTCAAAGAAAAACAACCACTCCACGTCAACCCAGAACTGAAACAAGACCTTTTCAACACTAAATCACCTGAACAGAGAACTAGTGGTCATGTCTAACCCGAATACATGGTTTAGAAGACCATGACCTAGGAAAGAACCAACCACTAGGAGTGTCGAACTATACTCTTGGGCATCACATGGGTCGATACTCCATGCAAGACCTCGCGCAATACCAGTTTACTCCTATTGTAATTCTCCATTCACATAGATCAAAGCCAAAAACTTAAATCCCAGACTATCCCTGGTTACTCGAGGACTTGAGTGAGCAAGATTTCATGATGTTCTTCCTGCACCAACCACTCAAGTAATGAAAATCCTATCTTTAATTTACCTAACACCCCAAATAACAAGAACAAAAACTGGATCTGATACCATTTGTCATGACCTGCCTCCCCGGGCCATGAACCTTATCATCTGACCCCATGGGTCTCCTGTAATACCTTGGTTGACTTAACAACACACCATAGACTATTACTCACTAGGGTCTCTTATCAGACTAATGACTGTCCCCATAGGCCATACCCAAACTAACGTCATAAGGCCATACCCAAACTAACGTCGTAAGGCCATACCCCATGTGACAGTGGATGTCCAGTACATACCCAAACTAACGTCGTAAGGCCTCGATGCTACCACCTAGAGGTTCCAACCGAAGATCTCACCTCAAGGGTCAGATCATACCATCAGTGTAAGTGTGATTGTCGAGTCTCCTCCCAAAGGTATCTCCAGACATGAGGGTCAAGTCAACGATTTAACCAGAAACTCTTGGTCTTGGACAAGATTCGTGGAAGGAAGGATTGATTGCTTCTTATGTCTATTAATAAAAAAGCTTGTCGTAGACATAGGCCATATGTTGAATCATTCCTAGAGCCCTTGGGTTGCACTCCTTGACTGCATGCAGCTACTCACTTCCCATGTCCTCTAGCTCCCTAAGCCTGGTGGAGACCACATAGGGGGGGTGGTTTGTAACATGTCTAAATGTACACCACCTCATACTACTCTCCTAGATCTTCTTCCACATCTGTAGCCCTGCAGATTCATCTGCCCCTATCACATCCTCTTCCTGAAATATTTTACATGCCTAGGTCTCTGAGACTGGCATCACTTTCCTGCTTTCCCACTGTTAACATTCACTGGATGCATCTGCTCAGCCAAAGAACTTTCAACCACAAAGGTTATCTTGAGCACCTTAACATAAGTAGGAATGAATATAAGAATTGTTCTGGCTCGGATGTCCCTAAACACACCCCACTCGGAGGTATGAGACTTGAAGCACTGATTGTACTATATTCATCGAGTACCTAGGATGGTCGGTACGCCTCGATGAATACTCAGCTACTAACATGTCGTCCTACCAAAGCTATAGAAGCTCTAGGTAACACTCATCCCATAACTCTTTATGGAAAGAGAACCCATTCTATGAGGAAGGTTATCAATCTTGTCCATAGAAAAAGTCACCTCTTCGCAAGATCAAGGTAACCTAAACCCTGTCATTGTCCTGCTGATCCATGTAGAAGGTTCTCTACCAGGACCACCATCTGATCGAATAGTGCCCTGGCTAGATGGAAACTCGGCCACCTCCTCAAGACAGTCCTTAGCCGCCTGTGAGTTGGGCTATCCATGGAACCTAAGGGGTTTCTGATGCTGAAACACGTGTAAGTCACTAAGCCTACATGTGTCCTCTACCGATACCACCGGTTGTAATAGCTAACCAATAGGCAATGATATAGCTGATACACTACCCAAAGGTACTATCTCAAGCAACAGTCAATGTACCAAAGCCCCATCACTATCCGGACCATCCTCAGGGTCACTCACTGAAAAAGACTAACAACTAAGATCACCATTTTCTCTAATGGTGTCTTAACTTGGTGGAAAACTCTATCCACAACCTCCAAATAGTCCTCAACTGCTTGGGAATCTGTCTCTCCTCGAAACCTCGGAGGCCTCTACCATTGAAACTTGTACAACTTGCTCAGTCGGCATGCATCCTTTACTAGTGGATTTGGTGGTAATGACTTCCCAATGGGTAGTGGTGCTACTGATACACCAACCAAAGGTGCTAACGATGTAAGAGGGCCATGCACCGAGGACTCATTGCTCGGTGGGATGTCAATGCATACTCTCTTAGGAATCCTAGATGGCTGTCTGCATAGTGACATCCTGATAAATAATAGGTGTACCACTTTCATTAAGTTATACCTGGGGAGCTGGCTCCAAATAAATCAAAAGAAAAACTTTTCAAAAACACACACAATCAATGTTTTCGTGTGATGAGTCGGAAATCCGAATTCAAGGTCCAAGTGTATGGATACTTTGGCCGCTGCACAAACACTGGACTCCCCGAACTGAAAAACCACACTCATAACACTTAACAATATTGCTTCACAGAAAAGATCAGAGTACTAGTTCTTTGGTAGAACCGAACTCATCTGATACCACTTTGTCACGACCCGTCCCCTGGGGCTCATGCCATGACTACCCCAAGCCCACCTTCCATAGGCCAGGGGCTGGTGACTAGCACCGAAATGAATATTCCCTAAAACGAGAAGGAGTTGCCTTTAAACCTATAAAAACACACGGTATGAGAACAGAACAAGAAGAAACTGTGAAGTAAAATGTGGTAGAAAAAGGAGTGCTGAAAGTAAAATGGGTCGGAATACAAACCCAACTGAAAGTATGAGTACAACTGAAAAGTAAAAATACAATTGAAAGGAATAATACAACTGAAAAAGGAAAAAAACTAATAAGTCATCCTCCTGGGATCCTACATGAAGGGTAGGTACAGATCGCCTCCTTAGCACTCCACGTCCTCCTATCTCCTCCACATATCGCCTAGCCCTGGCTCCCTAAAATCTCAACCCAACAGCTCATCATCTGCACAAGACGTAACAAAGTGCGGGCGTAGCCTGTGTAGGGGTGAGTATAAAGATACACAGTAGGGACCCCGAGACCCCATAAGGTCTCCCAGAATTCCAAAAGGAAAACCACAAAGCATGATATCAATAATAAAGCACAAAGTAATATACACAACTTAATTAGAGTCTTAGCTCAAACCATGTATTCAACTCAGAGAAATAGGATATGATGTTGACCCACATAGGATCACTATGAATTCTGATATCCAGCCATGGATTCTCAAGGCCTAGGAACAAGTAAAATTCCTAGTCATAATGTCGAACACCTTGGATGTTGGAGAAGTCCTCCTCTATCGAGTACAGTCGGCCTGTCACGTCACACAGAGGAGCTTCCCACTAACCTTGAACTTTTGAGGTATACCTCCCCATTGCGTACCGTGGGTTTTAATGGTCATGTAGAGACACTCACCCACCGTGTCCTGATGAGGTACTCCTCCCCATCACGTACCATGGTCGTTGAGTCACTCAGTGTCGAAAATTCAGCAATCGTTAGGTCTCAGTCAGTCGCAGGGTTCCGTACGTAGCGCGCTTAAGAGAACCAATCCCCAAGACATCAATATTATTTCAACCAGCATGAAGTCTTAAAAAGAATTAACCCACTGATCCGTCATGTCACAAGGGTTCTAACACAACAGACAGAACGTCAACCAGACGCCCGATCTGTGCATTATTGGCATTTCAGTGCTGAGGGACCGGTTGGATTCGAGTGCGATCCAACTCGACCGTACTCCATGTTTTTTCAAAACTCTAATGGAGTAAGTCAAAGGGCTGTCTCACTCTAAGGATCCCAACACCGCATACGGTTCGTCAAACAGACGTCTAGTTCTTGAGATAAGGCCCTTTAAGTGTTTCTGGGCCCGGTTGGGCCTGGGTCAGGTCTGACCCGGTCGGACCAACCCGGCCCAACCTGGTCTAGGATGGGATACAGTGGACTCATCCTGGCCCACAAAAAGGGGTGGATCGACCCATTTAGGAAGGGGCCCGCAAAGGGGTGGCCCGACCCGTGGTGGGGCGCGACCCGATCGATGGGGCATGGTGCGGCCCGCTGGGTAGGCGGCCCGACCCACGGGCAGCGGCCCCTTGGGCAGGTAGCCCACTGGCGGCGACCCGCTGGAGGGAATTTTGACTGAGAAGGGCATAGCCCACGGTGCTTATGCCCAGCGGCTCAGAAGAGCCGCTCCCCCGAGATCCCAAACGACCAAAGGCCATTCGGCCTTTAAAGCAACAATGTCACGTGGGCGCCGATCAGTCACCGCGGAACCCACTAGAGGTGCGAGTTCCGCCTCCTCCTCTGTGACTTTGGCCATGGTCTCCTACTCACTGGCGGCGTGCGATGACACACTTCCCTTCCCTTCCACGACTGGCCGACGAGCCGACCACCTTCTCCCGCTGCCGTGGCTGATGAGCCGTGGCCCCTTTCCACACCGGCAGCGTCCGATGGCACACCGCACCTCTTCCATGGTCGGCTGGTTCTGGATGCTCTAATGTTCGCCAGGGCTTCGTGCCGCGGCCTCCTCTAGCAGTGTGCATTGGCGTGTTGCCTCCTTCATAGCCGGTTGGTGTCGTCACACCGACGGTCTTCCAAGGAAGGCACAAGGGTAACAAAGTTGTGGAGGGTTTGGGCTGGGTTCATTAGGCCCGATCCCTCTACGTTAGCTCGTGATCAAATGGAGGATAAAATGGGTTTAATAATTTTTTATAATAAACAACAAACAAAACCCCACAAGGATACCCCGTAACAACCTCCCGAAAAACGAATGATTCATGGATCAAACTGTTAGTCAGTTGACCAACATTCTTCATATAATTTTCAAGAATGGGGAAGAGGGAATATTTTAAGGAAACATAAAAGAATAAACCCCCTACCTCAAATCTTCAGAGAAATTCCCATGCTTGAAGGTGGGTCGGTGTTATTCGTTCCCGCAACAAGCTTCTAACGACGCCGTTCACACATCTTCCTCTAGTTCGTGGTTCGGTGTCACCCGTCACCTCTCACTGGGATCGGCTCTATCTTCTAAGGGTCATGCGTCATGATTCTCCTTCAACACTTCATTGCTTGGCGACGCTGTGACGATACCCCTCCCCAAGCTCCATATATATAAAAGTGGGGGAGGGTAAGTAATGGCGTTAGAATTTAATGGGGCTCATCAATTAATAAGCTTCCTAATTCTCCAACAATGTCATTACTTAAGGTTGGCAGGTCAAGCCATTTAATAGCTTGAAATGTCGCTGGCCCCACCCCTTTACTTTTCCGTTGGAGGATATGAAATAAAATAATAAAATTATTTTATTTCATTTCTTTTAAAAAGTCAAAAAACACAACTTTTTTTTCAGACCTACTATGGTCAAATTAAAGCCTCCCTTAATCAAATCCCGATGCTTTGGATTCAACAGTGCCCTCATATTTTTAATCCGAGCAACGGTTCAGAAGTTAGAAAATGCCACTCGCTCGTTTATTGAACATACTAAAAAGAGGTTCAATAAATTATTAGCATTCAACCTCAACCTGTGCCAGTCATGGTTAGGATTCGCCTAAGGAGAATACACCCCAACAAACCCAACTACACTCTCATATTTTCAATCTGAGTTACCATTTAGAAGTTATAGACTTTACAATAAAATAATTGCCACTTAATTATTTTATTTATGGCTAAAAACAAACTTTCATTGGTTGCCCGCGCCGGCCAATGTTAGTATCAGCCTAAGGAAAGAATACCCACATGAGTTTAGTAGTGGTTTCAGATTTTCAATCCAAGTTACCATTCATGAGTTATAAGCATTTGAAAAATAAAATAATTTTATTTAATAATTTTATTTACGGTTATGCCATTTTTTGGTTTTTTCACAGGAGGCCCACGCCGACTAAAATTAATTCACGCCTAGGGAAACCCACCTTTTTGAGCACATCAGGGCCCTCATATTTCTGATCCAGGTAACATTTTAAGAGTTATTCCAATTTTTTAGGAAAACTGCTTACGCGTGCTAATTAAAGCTTAACAAAACTTCGACGGATCATTCTGGGCACTCTGGGCCTCGGAATCATGCGCCGTCAGATTTCACGGTCTTGAAATAATTTCATATAATTAAAAAAAATTATATGGAAATTCTGGGACATTACAAAAAAACCTTATTTTTTAGAAATCGGTGATTATGTGAAATCCGATAAAGGAATGTAATATAGACCTATGATTTATCTTCTTCTACTAAGATTTCATAGAATAATGATTCAAAAGGAATATTTTGTAACCAAGGAATTGGTTGGGTGTGTAAAAAAATGACTAACAACATTATGATATATATAGATATATATTCCTAAATAATTTTTTTTCATTACTAGAAATTAAATGATCATTAAATTTTTAATAAAATTGCTTAATTATTAAAACACTAATTTTTGATGTAATCTATTTTTATATATGTTGTTTATTATTATCTAAAAATATGTATTAATCACTATTAAAAATTTATTTTATTAAATTTTATTAGTAATATATAAATAAACATCCATACATGAGTTATCTAATGCTTAAAAATTAAGATAAAATAATTTAAAGGTAAAAAGAATTTTTTTTCATAAAACTTTTTCTATGTGTGTACTGTGTTGTTTTCATAATAAATTAAATAAATAAATATTGATTGGTGATTTTAATGAAATGTAAATATTATATATTCTATAAAGTATTTTAACATTTAGTGTAATGGCCCGAACCTCTCCAGTCATTCCTTTGCTGAAATCTGGTGTCTGAGGTGTTCTAGGAGGTCAAGGTGACTTATCCCCAACACTTTTCCAAATTTCTAGTGTTGTGAACAATGAAATCAACGAGACAAATGTGAACAATTTCATCAGTGAGACATATGTGAATAATTTCGTCAGTGAGACAGATGTGAAAAGTTTCATCGGTGAGACAGATGTGAAAAGTGTCATCAGTGAGACAGATGTGAATAGTGTCATTGGTGAGATAGATGTGAATAGTGTCATCAGTGAGATTGATGTGAAAAGTGTCATCAGTGAGATCGATGTGAATAGTGTCATCGGTGAGAAAAATGTGAACAATTTCGTCAGTGAGATATATGTGAACAGTGTCATCGGTGAGATAGATGTGAATAGTTTCATCGGTGAGTCATTTATACTGTTGACATTAGTGAGTCATTTGTATTGTCGGCATCAGTGAGTCATTTGTACTTTCGGTGTTGGTGAGTCATTTGTACTTTCTGTGTTGGTGAGTCATTTGTACTGTCGGCGTCAGTGAGTCATTTGTACTGTCAGTGTCGGTAGGTGTATAGTGTTTCCAGCCGTCAGTAGGTGTATAGTGTTTCTAGCCATCAGTAGGTGTATAATGTTTCCAGCCATCGATAGGTGTACAATGTTTCCAACTTCTTACAGTTTCACCCCTTTGACGTTTTCTTTGACAAAAAATGCATTCAAGGCCTTGTTTTAAGGGATTTAAGGCCGATTCAAAGCCAATAACTCCTATATTAATTTTCCTAAGGCTTAGGATGCCTTTACTTGGTCAAACTGCATAGTTTAATGTGATCTAATTTTAATGGAAAATACAACATATCTTAAATATTTTATATGTTAAATCTTCTAAAGGAATGAGATATCTTCCTCCCCTAATCTACCTTCTTATTCTATGGTGTAAGGAACTAAAAAATCTCCTTATTCCCACATGATTGGTGTGATAGAACCTTAATCCTTGGATCATTCCCCCCTTCAGTTTCTTCCTACTACCTGCAAACCCCATATTTTGGTGCAAGTAGCAAGTGTTGACCCATCATCAATAGAAGGTATGATCTTCCTCCGTTCTTGTTTTTTCTTCAATACTTATTCTCATTTTTCTCTTTTCCATGTTATGGAATGTGATCTCCATGATTCCAATGAAGTTTTCTTGGGTGTTGGTTGGTGCGGTCGTGCTGTGGTGTCCTTGGGTGGATGCAGTTACCGAGGGGGAGGCAATCATGTTCGGTTGCATGGATCATTATCGTGTAAAGAATGTCAAGAACCTTTTGAGGTAGGGGATTTGTTTCTTCTTTATTATTTTACATGAAACTATAGAGTTATCATGTTTTATCCCACTAGATCACAATGGAATTTACATAACAAATATTTGAAAAAGATAAATAAATTAGTATCGATTGTATGTTATTACCTCTTGTTTTTCTAGATAGTTTGATATATATACTTTCCTTGTTTAGCATGTCATTATTGATAAAAATTGGTAAATAATGTAAACTAGGAATAATTTAAAATTATTTTTCAAAGATAAAGAGGCATGTAAATGAATTTGGTTGTTGTTATTATAATTTATGATAATCAAATTGATGTAGTAAGCATGTTTAATTAATCTGTGATAGCTATGATAGCTTTCTATTTAGGTTTACCATAGTTATAACCTACTAATGATGAATTATTTAATTCAAGATGTATTAATGAACCTGTTTTTTGATAAAAAATAATTTCTAGTAGGGTTATGCGTTACCCTCTTGCTTGTAAGGTTGAGTTTCTTGTGCTTTGGAGCCATGAGTGCTCATTATATATGTAGGTTGGATGCCTTGTTTAAGGGCCAAGAGCCCAGTTGATATGATGTATATTCCATACTTCTTGTGTTCTGATGTGATCCTAGATGGATGTTGTGATATGTGGGGGCATGGAGGCCCATTGGTTATGGCAGCAGTTGACACCTAGAGTGGAGAGATGCATCAGTTTATGCATGAGGGTGTCCGGTAGGACAACAATGATGATGAAACAGGTTGGATGTGATTGATTTGATGCTTGATGAATCTTTTTGGTTGTTTATATTCTTTACTTTCCACACTAATTAAGGAAGCTGGTCTTGCTTACCCTCCTTCCAAAAGGGGTGAAGATGGGTGGGGTATTCAATGTGCTTTCTGTGTTTAGCTTCTCAAGGGAGGATGTGTCTACGATCTTGATATAGGTGGAAAAGACTTGATGGGTAGTTTACCTACTCACCGTGTTGATCCCCTTGTGTTTGGTAGCTTAGAATATTTTCTAGAATTCCTAGGAATATGGGAAAGTGATAATGTTGTTAATAAATGATTAAATGGATTATGATTATCCCATGGGCTTGGATCTTACTGGGATGCAATGACGGGGTAACAATTTAAAGGAATAGTGTATTTTGAGTGTGATGATAATGAAATATAATGTGGAATTGTTAAAGGTTAATTAATGTTTAAATAATTAATTAACATAAAGTGAAACTGATAAAAAGGGAATAATGTAATGAAATAAATCTCTTTAAATGTTTGTGTGCCTATAGAATACCTAGTCTTAGTAGTGGAAACTGGGAGTCCGAGAGACATTAGCTGCAGTTGAGTCTAAGACTATGTTATTCCCATAGTGTTGTTGTGAGATATAGTATATTCTATACCTTTTGTGTTTCTATATGCTACTCCACCCTGCCAGTTAGGAAAATTGACACCCTAGGGATTCTGAGCCCTGGGGGGGGGGGGTGTTTTCCCCAACATTTTGGTGGGAGGATGGATGGCTGTAATGGCTTGTGGTATAATTCCAGATGTATGATACACATTATGTGAGCTCTGGTGGATCCCAGAAACTACCTGGTTACTTTGGTTAGGTGGACGTAGTTGTTGTTTTGCATGAGGTGCATATTGTGGTGCTTCGCCCAGGTGTCTGCGGGAAAGCCTTTTTGGAGAGAGATGCTTAGGATGTGCGATGTTGGGGGAAAGCAGAAGACTAGTGGGGTAGTGGTAGATGGGTACCCTTGATATTATTTATTATATTATATAATTTTTTATACGATACTTGGTGAGAGTATCCATGGTGAGGATGGGAACTTAGTATACCTATTTTAGCTTACAAGTTAGTTTCACTTGTTTTTCACTGTGCTTTAGCATGCATTCCTTACTTTTGGACGAGAGGCTCTAGGGAGGATCCTACTGAGTATACTGTTTTACTTACCCTACTTATATATAAACTATTTTTAGGTCACTTGGAGTAGGTTGGAGATCAGGATGGTTACTACTAGCTTGGGGTTGCAAGAGTTGTTTAGGATTCAAAACTATTTTTTATTTCTTTTGGTACTTACAGTTTTCCCTTTCAATTATAGTAGTTCATGCATAACATTACATATGTGTACTTGGTTTTTCTTTTATATTTCAATATGATTTGGAGTTGGTTGTTGTCTGTCCGACCTATCTCTTTCGAATGTGTTCTCTTAGAGGGTAATGCCTCCAATTTGTATGTTTACTATACCCTCGGTACTAGTCGCCAACCTAGGGCCTACTGGAGGCAGGACTCGGGGGTCACTATCTTCCTTCTCACATTGATGGCCCAGGAGGGGTACACCTTGTGGGGAGGGGGTCATGAAAATGTTGTATCGGAGCTCAGGTTGAGGGATAGGATGGAGTTTGGTGTTAGACACAGCTGTGGTTTCATGGGTTGGTAGGGAAACAATGTCAGTTAAGTCTATAAAGTGATATAAACACTAAATACCAGCTGAGACATAGGCGTTTAGTGCCCCTTATGATTTGATGCATGGACCTTTAAGTTTATAGTGGCTACTAAATGAGGTGATACTGGTTAAAAGGTAGAGACATAGGAAAGGATCATGTATAATTCTTCTTTTTGCCTATGTTTGAATGGGTAGAACTTGGGATAGGTTAAACTAAAATGAATAAAAGAAAACAATTAATTAATTAATGTTGAGTCTTACATATTATAGGTTTAAGAGTTCTAACAGTTTTTTATTTTTCAGGTATGGATACATGTCAATGTATTCATTAGGTTTTCATAGAATATGTCTAGCAGGATGTGCCGGTAGATCACCATGGGGTAGAGGTTGACGATAATGACACATGGAGGAGGATACTCTGAGAGTTTCAGCACTAGAGTATACAGAAGTAAAAGGGATCCATTTCAGATGCAGTCACATTATAATGGTTAGAGGAGGTTGAGATAGCCTTCAGTTTGATCCATTCTTGGAAGAAGCACTGGGTGTATTTGGTTTTGATGATGCTGTGTGGGGTAGCGAGGCAGTGGTGGTTCTTGTTCCTTAGGGATCGTGAGGAGTTGACGATCTCATGGGAGGACCTCCAAGACAAGTTCACAGATGAGTTTCTTTCTTCGACCGTGAAGGCATCCTATAGCAAGGAGATACTTACCCTTTTATAGGGGATCTCCAGTGTGAGAGAGTTTGGAATATGATTTAGGAACCTCTTATGGTATGATTAAGACTTATTTCCAGATGAGGAGGCCAAGGTGAGGCATTTCGAGGAGGCTTTATGTCTAGAGATCCAGCACTAGGTCCCCCCTGTTTATGATGAAGACATATCATGAGGTACTGGAGAGGGTAGAGGTCGTCAAGAGGACATTGGCTTGAACCAGATCATCATGAGAGGGGAGTCTTCATGATTCCTCATGAAGAAAATATGTGGTATGGGGTTCCCAGTTTTTAGGGTAGAAGAGTTTCCATTTGGCCAGGGGTAGGTCCCAGCCCTTAGTATCTCATTTCTTTAGGGGCGACGGCTCTCAGGACTATTCCAAGGGATCAAGAGCTTGTTTTTCTTATATAGGTGAAGTTTATTAGCAGCGAGAGTGCCCAAACTTTCAGATCAGTCATCGTGAACTAGGTTTTCCGCTCCAGGTTCCTCTGTTGAGGCAGTTCTAGCTGAGGTAGCAGCAATAGGTTGCACCAAATTTGGATCAGTAGAGAGTAGATGAGGATGTTACAGGACAACCCCGTGATGCTTCCCATCCTCATAGATCATATCTTTTCCATGGTGGTGGTCATTATCTAGGTCATAAAGGCCATGGAGGAGGTTGTGGTCAACTTTAGGCTTTAGCATTTCCAGTGCCCGGTGAGCCAGACATCATTTGAGGTACTATTTTCTTGTTTTATACTTGGGTGTATGCCTTGTTTGATTTAAAAGATATTAACTCCTTCATATCACCTTTCCTTGTCTATTCTTTAGGACTTGAGGTAGAGAGACTTCCAGTGCCCTTGGATTTGACTACGCCAGTCGGAGGTTGAGCTGAATTGTTTGAAGTATGTAGAGACTGTGATCTAGTGATGAGGAAGCACCACCCTTGGGGAGATTTCGTATGTTTATGGATACAACCATAAAATGTCATCTGTAGCATGGATTGGTTGTATTTGGTGCAGGCTATCATAGATTTCTTTCGAAGGTAGGTGGTGTTCTTCGATGCTGATGGATATCCAACAGTGTTTGTTGACAAGAAAGACCCTCAGTTGGATTAGAGGCATATTCTATCCTTTTCATCCTTAATGGATGAGATGATACTGAGTTCTTCAGGTGTTTAGTAGTTGGAATTTACCAGGTTCGTAGAAGAGTACCCTGATGTCTTTCTAGAATAGGTTGTAGCATTACCCTCTCGATGAGAGATCAAGTTAGGGATCGAGCTACAGCCAGAAGCATCTCCTATCTGTATGTATCCATATAGGATGGAACCTTCTAAGTTGTGGGAGCTACGTATATAGATCAATAGTCTATTACAATGCAGTTTTCTTTAGCCGTGTGTGTCACCATGGGATGCACCAGTTTTATTCGTGAATAAGGATGATGGCAGTTTGCAGTTGTGTATCGATTATTTTTTCTTAAACAAAGTGATAGTGAATAATTTCTATACTATTCCAAAAATTGGAAATTTATTCGATCAACTGAAGGGTGAAAGTTGGTTCTCAAAGATCTACTTGCAGTCAGGATATCATTAGTTGTGTGTTAAGGATGAATATATCCTAAAGACTGCTTCCTATTGTCTTCATGGTCATTACGAGTTCATTGTAATTCCATTAGATGTGATGAATTCTTCAGCTTTGTTCATGACATTACTAAACGCCATGTTCCTTGAGTTCCTATATAAGTTTTTGTTGGTTTTCATTGATGAAATCCTTGTGTACTCCGTGTCTAAGGACGAGCATATAGAGCATTTGCATGCCATTTCGCGAGTTCTTGGTCAATAGAAGATATTTGGGAAGTTGTCAAAGTGTGAGCTTTGGGATTGAGAAGTTCATTTATTGGGGAATGTTTTGTCCCATTAAGGAGTAGCTATGGATCCATATAATATAGAATTAGTTGTGTCTTGGGAATACCCCAAGACAATGTAAGAGGTGTGAAGTTTCCTAGGCCTCACAGGCTACTATAGGAGGTTCGTAGCCAATTTATCTCGAGTTAAAAATCCTCTAAAAACATTTACTAGGAAGGATTAAGCGTTTTCATGGACTGATCAGTGTCAGGAATATTTTAAGTATCTGAGTTAACATCAGTGGTGTCTTATCTGATGTTGTGAAGACATTACCTCATTAGAAAGAACTTTTTGGTTTTCACCAATCATAAGATCTTGAGGTATGTTTTTTTACCAACGTGACTTGAACTTGCGACATCATCAGTGGATAGAGTTATTATAGAAATATGACTTTTAAATATCATATACACCTAGAAAGGGGAATGTTGTTTCTGATACACTAAGTAGGAAGTCATGTAGTGATGTAGTGTGCGAATATGGTGATTGTCAGAGAGTGATGAAAGATATTTTAGCATTACATCTCAATATGGGAGAAGCTGGGCGTAGTGGTTGTCTTTTTCAGATTATGGTGCAGTCATCTCTGGTGTAGTAGGTGGAAGATTCCTAGTTGGGGGATCTAGAGGTGGAGGTCTGGAGAGACTGAGTTTTTTGTGGGGAGCCCCCTGATGGTTGGTATGAGGACAAACAACCCTAAGTGTTGTATCAGGGAAGGATTTTCATTCCTTTTGTGATGTGTGAGATAGTTATAAAAGGGTTCCATAGTTCTCATTTAACAGTGCATACTCACGTGAAAAAGATGTATCGATCCTTGAGGAGTTTGTTTTGGTGTCCTGGTATGAAGCATGCAGTTGCAGAGTTTGCGTCTCTATGTTTGGTCTGTCAGAAGGTCAAGGTTGTGCACCTTGTCCCCAATGGTTTGCTCGAGCCATTAGATATTCATCAATGGAAGTGGGAGGACATATCAAAGGACTTTTTTACTAGTTTAACTTGAGATTAGGGAGGCCATGTTTCTATTTAGGTAGCAGTGGATCGCTTAACAAAATTGGACCTCTTCGTGAAGATCAAGGAGTCGAGCTCAGTGGAGGTTTTGTCGAGGCGATATCTGGAGGAGGTGGTGAGACTCCATAGAGTCCCGAGGAAGATAATTTCCGATCAGGATCCTTGTTTTACATCTAGGGTGTGAAGAGGTCTCCATCATGATTTCAATTCTCAACTATGCCTTAGCACTACTTTTCATCCGTAGACATATGGTCATATAGAGCAGACCATGTAGACTCTTGAAGACATGTTGTGCTCTTGGGTCCTGGATTTCGGAGGTTTGTGGATGATGCACTTACCATTGGAGGATTTTTCTTAAAACAATAGTTTTCACTCCACAATAGGTATGGATTTGTTTGAATCCTTTTATGGACAACCTATCCATTATCCATTGTGCTGGACTAGGGTTGGAGAGTCAGCAATTCTCGGACCAAAACTAGTGTAAAATATGAAAAAGATGGTTTAAATGATTTGTGAGAGGATGAAGACATCACAAGATCGTCAAAAATCATATGCCGATCAAAGGAGGAGAACTTTGTAGTTTGAATTTGGGGATCATGTGTTTCTGAAGGTGACTCCCCGTCATGGGTAGCGAAGTTTTGGTTGTGGGAGTAAGCTGTCACCCCAGTTTATTGGGCCTTTTGAGGTGTTGTCTCATGTTAGAGTTGTGACGTATCGAGTATAAATTCCCCTAAAAATGAGCTGAATACATGATGTTTTTCATGTGTCACATCTCCTTATTTATCTTCATGATGACTCTCACATCATCGGTTAGGAATATATTGACGTTGGCGATGATGAGACCTTCAAGGAGTAGCTTATGGAGATCCAAGACCTCAAGGATAAGGTGTTGTGTGGGATTTATATTCCCTTGGTTCATGTATTGTGGCGACACAGTGGCATAGAGGAGGGTATATGAGAATGTGAGTCGCAGATAATTCTTCGTACCCCAAGTTTTTTGATGTTTAACTCTTTTCATGTAACAATGTTCGTTTGTGATTGGAGACCTTTCCTCTTTATGAGAGGGATTTATTTTGTTGCTTTTGTGGCTTTCTCTCTTTTGAGAGGTATCTCAATGGGTGGTTGTTCAGACCCATTTTCTTTTTTCCTTTTCATTTGGTTTTGAATTATCAAGGATGAGAATATTTGAGAGGTATCTAATGTAATGGGATAGACTTCTTCAGTCTATTCCTTTGCTGAAATTTGGTGTCAGAGGTGTTCTGGGAGGTTAAGGTGACTTATCCCCAACACTTTTCCAAATTTCTAGTTCTGTGAATAGTGTCATCCGTGAAAAAGATGTGAATAGTGTAATCAATGAGACAGATGTGAACAGTGTCATCAGTGTGACAAATGTGAATAGTGTCATCCATGAGATAGGTCTGAACAGTTTCATCAGTGAGATAGTTGTGAATAGTTTCATCGGTGAGACAAATATGAATTGTGTCATCAGTGAGACAGATGTGAACAGTGTCATCAGTGAGACAGATGTAAACAGTGTCATCAATGAGGCATATGTGAATAGTGTCATCTGTGAGACAAATGTGAATAGTGTCATCGGTGAGACAGATGTGAACAGTGTCATCGGTGAGTCATTTGTACTGTCAGTGTTGGTGAGTCATTTGTACTGTCGGCATCAGTGAGTCATTTGTACTATCAGCATTGGTGAGTCATTTGTACTTTCGGTGTCAGTGAGTCATTTGTATTATCGGTGTTAGTGAGTATTTGTACTATTGGCATCGGTAGGTGTACAGTGTTTCCAACCATCAGTAGGTGTACAATGTTTCCAGCCATCGGTAAATGTACAGTGTTTCCGTCCATCGGTAGGTGTATACGGTTTCCATCTTCCTATAGTTTCACCCCTTTAACATTTTTTTTGTGACGAAAAATGCATTCAAGGCCCTATTTTAAGGTATTTAAGTCTGATTCAAAGCCCATAACTCCTATATTAATTTTCCGAAGTCTTGGGATGGGTTTACTTGGTTAAAAAACATGGTTTAATATGATCCACTTTTAATGGAAAATATAGCGTATCTTAAACCGATACTCCGTTAAATATTCTAAAGGGATGAGATATCTTTCTCCCTTGTTCTGCCTTCTTATTCCCTAGTGCAAGAAGTTTTAACCTATCCTTCTTCCCATAGGAGTGGTGTGATAGAAACTTAATCCTTGGATTTTTTCCCATTGAAGTTTCTTCCTACTGCATGCACACCCCCTATTTTAGTGTAAGCAACAAATGTCGATCCATCATCGATAGAAGGTATGATATACCTAATTTCTTATGTCTTATTCAATATTTATTCTCTCATTTCTCATTTCTATGTTATGTAATGTGATCTCCATGCTTCTAATGGAGTTTTCATAGGTTTCTGTTGGTGCGATTATGCCATGGCATCCTCAGGTGGATGCAGTTTCCTTGGGGGAGGTGATCGTGATGAGTTGCATGGATCATTTTCATGTAAATAATGTCAATAACCATTTGAGGTAGGGGATTCATTGATTATCTATTCTTTTATGTGAAACAGAGAGTTCTCATGTTTTATCCCACTGGATCACAATGGAATTGAAATAATTACTATTTTATCCATATAAATAAATTGGTATCGATCTTATGTTATTGCATCATGTTTTGATAGATAGTGTGATATCTATGATTGCCTTGTTTAGCATGTCGTTCTTGATGGAAATCGGTAAAGAATGTAAACTAGGATTAATTTTAAATTACTTTTCAAAGATAAAGAGGCATGTAAATGAATTTGGTTGTTGCTGTTATAATTGATGATAATCAAATTGATGCTGTAATCATGTTTAATTAATTTTTGATAGCTATGATAGCTTGCTATTTAGTTTTCCCATAGTTGGAACCTACTAAGGACGAATCATTTAATTCAAGATGGATTAATGAACCATTTGTTTGATAAAAGATAATATCTAGTAGGGTTCTGAGTTACCCTCTTGCTTGTAAGGCCAAGTGCCTTGTGCTTTGGAGCCATGAGTGCTCATTATGTATGTAGGCTGGATGCCTTATTTAAGGGCCAAGATCCCAGGTGATATGATGTTATTCCATACTGCTTGGTCTGTGATATGATCTTGGATGGATGTTATAATATTTGGGGGTATAAAGGCCCATTTTTTGTGGCAGCAGTTGATGCCTAGAGTGGCGAGATGCATTGGTTTATGTATGAGGGTGTCGAGGAGGACACTGAAGATGATGAAATAGGTTGGATGAGATTGATTGGATGCTTTCTGAATCTTGTTGGTTGTTTATCTGCTTTACTTTCCCCACTACTCAAGGCAGCTGGTCTTTCTTACCCTCCTTCCAAAAGGGGAAAATATTCATGGGGTATGCCACGTGCTTTCCCTATTTAGCTTCTCGAGGGAGGATGGGTCTATGAAATTACTATAGGTTGAAAAGACTTTACAAGTAGTTCACATACTCACCACGTTGATCCCATTGTGTTTGATAGATTAAAATGTTTTCTAGAATTCCTGGGAATATGGGAAAGTGATAATGATGTTAATAAATGATTGAATTAATGATGACTAACCCATAGGGTTGGAGGTTGCTGGGACACAATGCTGAGGTTTCAATTTAAAGGAAGAGTGGACTTTGGGTGTAATTATAATGAAATATAATGTGGAATTGTTAATAGTTACTTAATGTTTAAATAATTAATTAACATAAAGTTCAACTGATAAAAAATTAATGAAGTAATGAAATAATGCTCTTTAAATGGTCGTGTGCTTATATGATACATAGTCTTAGTAGTGGAAGCTGAGAGTCCGAGAGACGTTATCGGTAGTTGATTCTAAGACTAGGTTATTCCCATAGTGTGGTTGTGAGATATAGTATATTATATACCTTTTGTGTTTCTATATGCTACTCCACCCCATCTATTAAAGAAACTGAAACCCCTGGTATTTTGATCCATGGGGGGGGGGGGTTGTTTTCCCCAACATTCTGGTGGAAGTATAGATGGATGACTACCCCCTTTGACCCTGATCTCTTCTCTTGGTAGTTACTTGTGATGGTAGGAACAATGGTTAGTTTTCCCCATATATGTTTGTAGAGGGATATAATAGATTGTGGTTATTCAAACTCATATATTCTAGATGTATTTTCCTATGAACTACTATAAGTGTAATGTGTATAGGCTGTGATGGATTGAGGATCCTTACCCGGTGTATTGGTCGTAATGACTTGTAGTATAATGACTGACGTATGATACATGTTATGTGATCTGTGGTGGCTCCTGGAAACTACCTTATTACTTTGGTTACATGGATGTAGTGGTTGTGTTGTATGAGGTGCATTTTGTGGTGCTTCACCCAGGTGCCTGCGGGAAATCCTTTTTGGAGAGAGATGATTAGGACATGCGACGTTGGGGAAAAGAGGAAAACCAGTGGGGAAGTGGTAGCGGGGTACCCTTGATATTATTTATTATATTATATACTCTTGTATACGATACTTGGTAAGAGTATCCATGGTGAGGCTGGAAACTTAGTATACCTATTTAGCTGATGAGTTAGTTTCACTTGTTATTCACTATGCATTAGCATGCATTATTTAATTTTTCACGAGAGGATCTAGGTAGGATCCCATTGAGTATACTATTATACTCACCCTAAATATATATAAACTATTTTTCATGTCACTTGGAGAAGGATGGAGATCAGGCTGGTTACTACTTGCTTGGGGTTGCATGATCTATTCAAGCTTGGTGGTTGCAACTGTTTTTACATTCTTTGGTACTTGCACTTTTCCCTTTCAGTTGTAGTAGTTATTTCATGAAATTAAATATGTGTACTTGGGTTTTATTTTATATTTAAGTCTGAGTTGGAGTTGGTTGGTGTCTGTATTACCTCTCTCTTCCACATGTGTTCTCATAGAGGGTAATGCCTCCAATTTGTGTGTTTACTATACCCTCGGTGCTAGTCTCCAACCCGGGGCCTACTGGAGGCGAGACTCGGGGGTCACTATCTTCCTTCTCACATTGATGGCCTAGTAGGGGCACAACTTGTGGGAAGGGAGTCATGAAATTTAGTGGATTATTTTTACTAGGTAATGAATGGATATAATTTCAGTTTCTGCTAAAAAAATCATTTTTCTAAAAATGAGTTTTCATTGCATTTTATATGCTAATTTTTAAATTAAATTATTCCAATTTTAGAAATTGTTATTTATAAAATCGATTCCATATTTGGAATCATTATAGATTGTTTTAAGATATTCCACTTGTATTTTTGGTCATAATGAATAGTAATTATCTAAAAAATTTGTTATAATAGTTTTGGTTAAAACCGGTTTACCAAGGCTGGGTGGGGGTTAAATTATGAGATAAATGTATTATTACCACATAAAAATCCCTAATTATTATTATTTTAATATCTTTAGACATAATATTATCTTAATTTCAAACGATTTCCCATTTCAATCATTATTCTTGAGAAATAAATTCATCATAAATAAAGCATTTAATTAATTCCAACTCCATCCTTTCCCTCACTTATAAAAGGTATCCTCTAGTCTATAATAATTTGAAATTTTTGGCCTTATAGATTAATAAATAACTTTTTAAAACATTTATATATTCCTTATTTGTGCCTTATATGTCATAGTTTTCTCCTAAGATCAATATTCCAAGAATTAGTGTTAAAGCCAAAGGAGGTATCTCAATAAATAGGTACAAATATAAACCCTAAATATTTTAATTTTATTTATAATTATACCTTATTTAAACCTATTTTATATATCTTATAATGAGGAATTTATTATTATAAATATGATTAGTTTTTATTATGATGATGTAATAATCTTTTTCCGTATATTTTCTATAAAAAGGGTTATGAATGCATCCCTTGTGCGTACGTTCAGACTACTGCCTCAACAAAGTGATATGATTAATTTTCTATCACACATAACATTGATGGATATAATTATTTATTTAATAAAAAATTTATTATATTAATTATATAAGTATTATTCTATATTTATATTATATTTCTATATTTTTTTTGGAAAATGAATACACCAGTCATGCAAACATACAAACTACCATCTCCATGAATAGTGTCATTCATTTTTGTATCTATAAATTTAAAGTATTATTATAAGTATATATATATATATAATGAATATATATTATATTTATTTCATTATTAACATTCATGATTTCATGTAACCATGATCAATATACGAGGATTAGAAATACTGAAACGAAACTTTCTTGAAAAATGAAACAATTAACAGCTAGAAACATGGATTTTAATAAAAATTACTAATAAAAAGGTGTTAAAATGTTATATGTGGATAAAATATTATATTATAATTATATATATTTTTATTAGATATATTTATATTAAAATAAAATTTATTATATAGGAGAACATATTGGTTAAAATGAAAGTTGTACTTGGGGTAACAATTTTACGTTACAATCTAATTTTTTTAGGATTGTTTATGATTGAATTTTCAAATGATATATTTATATGATCTATATATTATAAGTTATATGTATTATATTCACTTATAGTTATTTTGGGAGATTATATGTTTTCCTTCCATTTTCTACACTCTATATACTGAATAGAATGAGAGAATATTTTGAAGTATGAATGAGATTGTTTTTTTCTATTCACTGAAAAATAAATTATTTGATGAAAATATATTATTTAAAATGATTTTATGAATGTTTTTACTATCCTAAAAATATTTGTTAATTTCATTTTTCCTTTTTTTGACCTTTTATAAAAGTGTTTTAAATGATCGATCTTATCATTTTATGAGTGAGGTAATTTTTTCCAAAGGTTTGAATAGAAACATTGTTTTAACATATAAAACATGAATAGATTTTCCTAGTTTCATGAATTATCATTTTAATAATCATAAACTGATAGTTTTCATGGTTCATTTTAATGGGAACTTTTCCAACAATATTTTTTAAATTTTTATATTTAAATCATGTGGTTTCAAAATAAACGGGATATTTTCCCCAATAGATATCCCAATGATAGATTGAAGGCATTATTAATCTAATATAATATAATTGTACATTACCTCCTAGTTTTTTAATTTTCCACATTTTATATTTGGAAGGGTTCTGGGGAGGTTTGGAGAGTTTTCAGTGGAAGATGGAGCTGTAGTGGAGCTACTACAGGAAATACACATCATGTATAGTTTACATGACATGAAAGTTAGTTTCACAGCTGGTTCTAGTCCAGTTCATGATTTATAGATTTTATAGGTTAAATAATAAAAATTTAATTCATTTTTAGTGAAACTGAACCCTTAGGATTACATGATGTGCATGGTAATTACACGTCACACAAATCACCGATGCAATATAGTTTTAAAAATTATTTTTTGGATGAATTTTTATTCATTCGATCTTGGATCATTCTTCCTTTGATTTTGGAAAAATTCTAGGCACATTGAGGATTTATTCAAGCCATTTTACTCCATCTTTGATCTATTAGTTCCAATGGTTGTTCATTGGAAATCCTTGGTAAGATATTCCTTCTTCTTGGATTGTTTTCACCCACTCTTATTCAGGGTTTCACTATAGTGGTGCAGTTTGGTTTGATTTGTGTGTTTGGGAGGAGTTTTAATGGTATTTTGGTGTGGTGTAGGTTGATATATGGTTCTTTATTGTGCACTTGTGGTTGTGGGCGGTTCTTCTTCGCTCGACGGTGCACAACGAGTCGACAATGCTTCTTTGAGGTAGAGAATCCCTTATTTCTTTTTATTGTGTATCATGCAGGAGGGGGTTTCTTTTGTTAATATATGGGTTATAGTTGTGCTATATTAATCAAATATAAATAATATATTGAAATTTAAAGGGGTAAATGGGATTTTATTCACATTATTTTATATCTTTGATATTATTTGTGATATTGTGGATTATATGGGCATGTGGCATAGTATAAAATTGTTGTCATTGGGGGATTTGTTTGTGATGGATGATATGTGCTATGATTTTTGTTCCTATTGTGATTGTTGTGATATCACTATAAAATGGAAATTTATTAACCACTTATATTTGTCTAATAAAATGGTTTCCCTAGGATTATGTATTGTGTGATACCACCCCAAAAATAAAGTGAAATGTGTTAAAATCCCCTTTTTAAATCTATAAAATGATCTTGATGTGTTGTGATGTTTGGCCATACTTTTGGGATAGTGATGTGTGGTTGGGGGAATGTTGGGCTAATGGTTTGTGGACTGTGCTTTTGGGGAGGTGAGGTGGTTTTTTTGCCATGATTTTGGGGGTGGCGAGGTGGTTTGTGGACCATGATTTTGGGGCGACGAGGTGGTTCCTGGGACATAATTTTTGGGTAACAAGTTGGTTTGTGGGGAGTGATTTTGGGGCGGTAAGGTTGTTTGTGGGATGTGATTATGTGGATGTGAGGTGGTTCAATTGGCCATGATTTTAGGGAGGAGAGGTGGTGGTTACTTTGTACTAGATGCCCGAGTAGTTATTGAATAAATAAATAATTTTTAGATAATTTTTGAAATGACATGGTTTGGTTTGGTTAATGGGATGAAAATGGTTAATGAATAATTAAATGGTGTGTTGTGTGGTTAAATGTTTTTGATGATAAATAATTAAAAGAATTATATGATTAAGTGGAATTGGTTGGAAATGTGGAATGGGGTTTGTGGCTTGTTGTGTGGTGTTATGAATTTAGAGGTGGCATAAAAAGTGATTGTATTGTGATTTAGTTAGTTAGTTTGTGAACCAATTGGTTGGTCATGAGTGTTTGATACTATATATATATAATTTTATATTCTTTTGATTTCTATATGCACCCCACCCACATCGAGCACTATGTGACGACACCGGCATAGACACGTGGGGGGGGGGGTGTTTTTTCTGACATTCGATGAGGAGTACAGATGGATGGGTACCCAATATTTACCTCTCTCTCTTCTAAGAAAGGTAGGTATTAAACATGATATGATGTCTAGAGGTCTATTAGTGCATTTGATGATGGTTTTGATAGCCCAAGTGTTTTTGGGTGAGATGTGATTGTGCTTGTGGGGCGGTGGCCCAATTATTGTCGGGCGAGATTTGATATGAACATGATTGTGGGGAGGCTTCTAGGGGGGATCATGCATGGTAGGAGGAGAAAAAAAGGTTGATGTCATATATGTTCAAAATACACTAAAAATATGGTTTTGGGAGTGGTTGTGTTTTGGCCTAAGTGTTTTTGGGCGAGATGTATTGTGGATAGGCTTGTGGGGTGGCAATCCCAGGTGTCTGCAGGAGAGATGTGTTGTGGCTATGCTTATGGGTCATTGATCCCATATGTCTATAGGTGAGGTGTGTTATTACTATGATTTTGGGGGTGGTATTTTATACAAAAGAGATTAGAGTAGCAGGATGTATGATGTTGGGTGTGAGAGAGGCATACCAGTGGGAAAACAGCACAGGTCACCCTTATCAATGTGATTATTGTTCTATTATATTACCTGCCTTGAATTTTTTGGTGAGCATTCCTTAGTGAGGTTGTGTTTGGTTAACATTCCTATATAGGTGCTATTTGGTTCTACTTTTTTCTCATAGGTGCATTAGTATAATTCTTTTACATGTGCATGAGAGACCTTGGTTTTCCTAATGAGTACACTTACAAGATCACCCTATGTATATAAAACTATTTTTAGGTTTCTAGGAGGATTATATGGACCATTATAGACATTACAAGCTTGGATCCTTGAAATTTTCTATGTTTCTGCTTTATATTTACTTTTGGGTATTTAATTTAGAGACTATTATATGTATCAGTTCTATTTATACATGCATTGTGGGATGGTTTGGGTTTATTTTTTTTATGTCATGGAGTTTATTTCATATGATTCATATTATCTCTCGATCTTAGTTATATTATAGAGGGTAATTCCTCCCATACATGACATTTTTATACCTTTGGTGCTTGTTTCTAACCTAGGGCCTATTAGAGGTGGGACTCAGGGGTCATTATCTCTCTCCCCTCATTGCGGTATCTTTGTAGGTAGGGGTCATGATAGAGTGGTATCAAAGGGACGATTAAGTGATAGGATGGAGTTTGGAGTTAGGAATAGTGAGGTTTTATGTGTTGGTATGGAAAAATTTCTAATTGACCTTAGCGCATGACATGGGATAGGGAGACCGGCTAGGACACATGATTATAGGCCCCCTATGATCCAGTGCATAAACTTTGAGCTTATTTAACAACCAAGTGAGGCGGACCTGATTGCAGAGTACAGACATAGGATAGATACATTCATTATAATGACTTGTGTTCTTATTTGAATTGGATTGTTTTGGGATGCTTAAAATGGATGAAATAAATAAAATTAACGAAAATTAATCTTAATAAAAAATTCCAAAACTATCAAGCTTAGAAAGTTCTTATTTTATTTTACATCTATGTATCTTGTTTTTCATCCACGTGTGGCTCAGGATATTAAGGTTAAGTTAGATGATATAATTGATCACCGTAGGGTTGATTTGATAGAGGAGTATGAGGCTTGGAAGTGGGAATTGTGTATTTTTCAGTAGAAGGCTTTGGGAAAGTACTAGGGCAGTGTTTCAGATTTAGAGACAGATAATTGGATGGAGAATCTTGAGATCACTTTTAGTTTGATCTAGACCCCAATAGAGTAATGGTCCCTTAGGTAATCAGTTAGATGTGGGGAGATACATGTCAGTGGTGGATGATGTGTTGGGGAGAGTATAAGGAGGCATACCTTTTATGGGTCAACTTCTAGAAGGAGTTCCGGGAAGAGTTCCTTTCATCAACTATAAATGTGGTAAAGAGGTAGGAGATTCTTTCTATTTAGATGGGGAGAATGTCAGTATAGGAGCTGTGAATCAGGTTCAAAAACCTTCTTTGTTTTTCCCTAGATCTTTTTACAGATGAGGATTCTCATGTGATATTTCTTGAGGAGTCACTCCATCCTTCTATCCAGTATGTAGTCACTTTTTTTGGGTTTCCAACATATACAGAGGTTCATAAGAAGGAGGAGGTGATCAAGAAAATGAACTAATGGGGAGGTTTTCTAGAGTAGGGGATCCAATAGGGTTCCTCAAGGAGTAGATTTGTCAGTGGTAGGTCTCAGGCACCAGGACCTTTGAGGTTTAGACTAGTAGGGAGATAACCTCAACAACTTCATTTCTGGCCTTCTGGGGTTAGTGTGTTTCTTACTTTTCCTAGGTGATTTATTCTAGTGTGTTTTAGTTGTGGGGTTCATGGACATCACCAGAACCAGTTCCAAGTGGTTCCCCAAGATCATTTTAGTGGAGGTGGATTTGATCAGTGCTATAACTAGAAGCAATTGCTAGTGAGAACGTTTCAGCAGTAGTGGTAGCAGGCTTATGCTCTCTCGAGGGGAGATAAATTAGGTAGAGGCTAACCTCAGGATGTTCCTCGAATTCAAGATCCTCAACCTGAGCATTTCCATAGAGGTGGTCATTAGTAGAGATTTATAGGATTTGGGAATGGCTAGTTTCACATAGTGAAGACAACAATTCCATAGTGGAAAATATTATCATAGGTATGATTAGTTTTTTTGGTACCCTTGTTTGTGCCTTGTTTGATTCAAGATATTCTCAATCCTTTTCTTCACACTCTCTAGTCTATGCTATGGGAATTGACATAGAGAGGTTTACCATTCCCCTAGTGTTAACTATGTCAGTCAGAGGCTAGACTAGATTGTTTTATGTGTTCTGAGGATGTAGACAGATGATGGTGCCACATCAATCCAATGGGGATATTTTCTTGATACAGTTACATCCATATGATGTCATCCTTGACAACGACTGGTTGTATTCTGTATGTGCTATTATCGACTACTTCTGGATGAGAGTCTTGTTTTTAGATGTGGATGGCTAAAGTGTGGTTTTGTTGGTGAGTGGGGTTGTTAGGTGGGAAGTTATCATGTGGATCCCCTTCTTACCTTGTTGGATGGGTTGTTGGTGGAATCAGTGGATGATGGGATAGTAGAGGTTCCCAGGGTCATTGGGGAGTTCCTGAATGTTTTTTATAAGGAGGTTGTGATTATAGCCCCTTGACATGATGTGGAGTTCAGGATATAATTTTACCCTAGAGCTTCTCTGATTTTAATGGATCTTTATCAAATAAAACCTTATGAGTTATAGGATTTGGGGATTTAGATAGATGGTCTGATGCATAAGAGTTTTATCCAGCCCAGTGTATCACCGTGGGGCGCTCCAGTATTGTTCACAAAGAAGGAAGATGGTAGTCTGAGGTGGTGCATAGACTACTGGAGGTTGAATTAGGGGACAATAAAAAACTGTTACCCTCTTATGAGGATAAATGATATTTTTTACCAGCTTATAGGGGTGAGTTGGGTTTCTAAGATCAATATATCATCTAGATATCACCAGTTTAGGGTTATGGAGGGTGATATCTGGAAGAATTCCTTCATATATAGGTATGGGTACTTCAAGTTTGTTGTAATGTCGTTATGTGTTACGAATGCACCTGCTATGTTCATGGGGATTATGAACTCCATGTTTCGTGAGTTTCTAGACAAATTTGTCATTGTATTCATTGATGACATATTGATCTACTCAAAGTTATAGGAGGAGCATGCCAAGCATATCATAACTGTCTTGTAGGTTCTTCAATGCCAAAAAATCTATTGGAAGTTGTCCAAGTGTAAGTTTTGGACATGAGAGGTGAAATTCTTAGGGAACGTGGTGTCTTAGAAGGGTGTGGTAGTAGACCCGCTGAAGGTCAATGTAGTTTTTTCTTGGGGAGAAACCTATAATGTGGCATAGGTTCATAGTTTCTTTAGTCTCACATGCTATTATCATAGGTTTGTACCCAAATTATCTTGATTTATAGTCCTTTTGATAGATTTGACTAGGAAGGACTGGGATTCTATGTGGAGTGATCAGTTCCAGACAATGTTTGGTTATCTGAAGGGGAATCAGGTTAGTTCTCCAATGCTTCAGTTGTTTGAGGAGAGGGTGATGTTTTAGGTGTTTTGGAATGCTTGCTATCTAGTCTTAGGATGTGTGCTAATGCAGTGGTAGAAAATGATCTCTTATGGGTCTAGGACCTTACATCCACATGAGCGTAACTACACCACACATGATATGGATATAGTATTTTTTGTGTGCTAAACTTGTGGCAACACTATCTAATTAAGGAGCGCTTTGTGGTCTTCACAGATCATAAGAGTTTGAGGTATATCTTTTCCCAATGTGATTTGAACTTTTAGAAGTGTAGGTGGATAGAGTTTCTTTAGGATTATGATTTTTAGATCTCCTACACCTTAGGAAAAGGGAATATTGTGGCCAATGCATTGATTAAGAAGTTGTGGAAGGGAATTGTTTGGGAATATGAGGATTCTTGTAGAGAAATAGAGGATTTAGAATCCTTTTTCTTAGATGAAAATGTTGCTGATGGAAAAATATGTTTATTTAAAATAAATATACAATCTTCCCTGATGCATCATGTAGAGAAGTAACAGTGGGGAGAATGAGAGGTAGAGGTGATTTGCAATCATTTGGGCCATGGTTATTCTTTGGAGGTATGGTTAGAGGATGGTCAGAACTAGACATTGTTTCATGGGTGGTCATTTTTTTTTCAGCAGCGATGCATGGGGGAGTCCTCCATGAGTTTCATAACTCACATTTGGAGGAAAACATAGGAGTTTCCAAGATGTTTGGTGGATTTAAGATGTAGTTTTGGTATCCTAGTATGAAATGGGTAGTGGAAGAGTTTGTAGAAATGTGTTTGGTTTTCCACTAGGTAAAGGTTGAGCATCATGTAACTGGTGGTTTTTTTCTAGCCATTGTATGTTCTTGAGTGGAAATGGGATGACATATCGATGGATTTTTTCATAGGTTTACCTATATATTATGGAAGTTGTGAATCTATTTGGGTGGTTATGGATAAATTGAAAAAATATTCCCACTTATTAGCGATCAAGGAGTCTGGCACAGTGGATGATTTGGATAAGAGGTAGGTGGATGAGGTGGTTTAGTTTCAAAGAGTTTCTAGGTCCACTGACTCAGATCGGTAGACATGTTTTACCTCATGAGTCTAGGGGGGATTTTGGTGTGCTTTTAGAACTCAGTTATGCCTCAGCACTGCTTTCCATCCTTAGATAGATGTGTTGATGGAATTAACTATCTAGATGTTGGAGGATATGTTGCATTCATGCATCTTGTACTTTGTTGGATCTTGGGTATGACACATAAATTTGGTAGAGTTATCTTATAATTATATCTATCATTCTTCAATGGGAATGGATCTATTTTAGGCTCTGTATGAGAGACCATGTCATTCACTATTTTATTAGATGGAGGTTGGGGAGACAACTGTTCTTGGTCTTGATGTGGTTCAGAGCATGACATAGAATGTTCATCTTGTTCATGAGAGGATGAAAACAGTTCAGGACTGACATAAGTCTTATGATGATTGTATAAGGAGCCCCTTGGAGTTCAAGGTTGGGGACCACATATTATTTAAGGTTTTCCATTAACATGGAAAATAGATGGTTGGTAAAGGGAGTAAGATTTCTCCCAAGTTTGCTGGGACCTTTGAGGTGTTTGGGTGAGTTTATATATTGGTTAGTATTTCCACCATGGTTGGAGAGGATCCACAATGTCTTCAATGTCTCTCAACTTTTCCAATATTCTTATAATGACTCGCATGTCATTGTTTGGGGAGTGTTGGATATCGAGGAAGACTCATGGAGCGATCAGTAGATGTAACGCCCCGACCCTAGTTGCCTAGAGTCGGTGCATTATTACATAACATTGGCATGATCACAAGAAAGATCAAATCTCGAAAGACCGATTGGTTTAGTAGCCTTGGAAACACTAGATATATTCATAAGTTTTACATTACATCATAAAATGAAAAACTACTACAACAACATAATGTCTCCATAATCCACACTACTATCCCCTCATAATATCCCTGCAGGTCATTCATAATTTACTTCTTCACATCCTGGGGAAAAATAAAACATAGAAAAGGGGTGAGCTCAAATGCCCAGTAAGGATAACAATATAGCGGAAACTTTCATAAATAAGAATAAACATTTAAGGCAATGCATTACTAAAACAAAAGCCTTTTAAAATTGAACTTCAACATGGTATGGCAAAAGTAAAATGAAATAATGCCATTTACTTATTCACATGGATATTCTACTAATCGAATAATCACATGCAAAAATCAATAACCACTTTCATAATGTTGGAATGCATAATGCCAGACTATCATAACCACATAGCCAAGGCCTCGTGCCAAGGCTACAAATAAGATTTTGTCAAGGCCTTGTGCCAAGACACTAGTTTGTCTCATGAGACCTACCGATGCATCAAGGAGCTATAGCGGGCTCCACCCGTCACTTATTAAGTCCAATGCATTCCCATATGAAAAGGTTTAAACATAACATAAACATTCGTATTAAAACTAGCATACGAAATGTCAATACTTTCACAATAAACTATGAATGGTATAAAAATAGCACATCCACAGTCAAACATATCACAAAACCTTCAATACAATATAGAAGTTTTGTATCATAATAAATCAACTTCAAATAATCTTAAAATCCATCAAAGGATGTTGACATAGATGAAATCAAAATTCTTTTAAAAGAAATATCTCCTTTTATTTTGAAATCATTTAAGATCCATATAAAATAAAACATTTTCTTTGAAAATATTCTTATAAGCTTGTATGGGAAGCTTCGACGATTTTATAACGGCGGAAAATAACCGCACCCGCCGTATAAGTTAAAAAAAACATTCTTACCTCAATTCTGTCGAAAAGGTTAAAAAGGACCTTGTTTTGAAAACGACGGAAAGATTCCTTTATAAACCTCTTATAAAAAGTCAAACAAGGGTATAAATGACTTTAACCCATATTCTTGTAAATAGTAAAAATGTTTTGAAATACATTTCGAAGAAACATGGATGTGGATGATAAAGAGATCCCAGTAGATTATTACGTATAATACAACCTCGGATAATGAAGAGATTGTGAAATAACCCTTACCTTGTACTTTTCCTTGGTTGTGGTAGGTTAACCTCCTGTATAATGGTGAAATAATTGTTATTAAATTATACAAGAATCATATACATTAATATGATATCATATATGATCTTTTAATATTTATTTGATAATAATATCTTAGTATTATCGTTGTTTCGGGTGTTAACTTACTTGTTTTCTTTCATATGTTTTGTTACGTAAGACATGTTTGTAAAGGATAGGTAGTATATTATTCATATCCAGAATGATATCAAGTCCTTAAACATCATTTTTAAATCATAAAATGATAATTACGCTTTAATGGTTACGATGGAGAATGAATCTCATCGCGTTCGTGGAGACGGTAGTCCGTACGTACGCACGAGCGACAATATCATTCTTTTGATATTAAAATAATATATAAATGGATGGTATATCATATATACAGAATCATTAACATGTTATATTTATTATTTACATGAGTTACACATCATTATTATACCCATCCAAATAATATTATATTGAATAACAATTACACCACGACGTGGAGACGGTAAGCCGTACGTACGCACGTATGGTGACATGTTATTCAAAGGGTGGATAGAATACTGAATATGATTGTACCATATTTATAATAACATCACAGTATATGTGAGATACTGGAGTTATTATTTCAGAATGGTAAGAACAAAGGAAGAAGAAGTGGAAGAATAAATGAACTTAGAAAAGGGTGGTGAGATCATTACCTCTTCTTCGGGTTCTTCCTTTTGATTTGATCAAAAGGGCTCCTTAGGTTGGCTTTCTGATCAAACTAAGGCCTCTAGGTTGTATTGAGGGATGTTGGGAGAGTATTTGGGCAGAGTTTGGCCGAACCAAAAGGCTTTAGAGGTGTGAAGAAATGAGAAGGAGGAGTGCCCTTTTATAAGAGGGGTGAGGGGCACCTTTGGAAAAGCTAGAAATATTAATTTATAATAAATTCATATTCGGTTTCTAAAGGCTCCAAAGTTGACTATTCAAAGGATGAGGTGGGTATAGGTCGAAAACAACTCATCCAATAGAATTTAGACAGGTTTGGGTACTTATATTAACCTTATCTTTAAGTATTAACTCTAAGTTAATTAGTTTCACTTTTACAATGTCTCTTTGTATTTTTATATAATATGGTTAATAAACTTACTATATACATCCAAGCGACCCCCAAGTGGTCCATTAATGAGGAACCTATAATAATATAAGTCTCTTGGCCGATCCTTAGATTTTTAGGAATTTAATATCAATTAATAATATAATATTTGTTTTAAGAACTCTTTTATGTCAATTTTGACACTATTCAATAGTTGATTTTTTTGAAACTCCTAACAGATTGATTACTTCGAACAAAGTCAATTAAATCAATCCTAATATATCATATTATCATAGAAAATTAGTTTAATTCATTAAAAGTTTCATATTATATTTATTAGGGTATTTATAATATAAATTATTTTAATTTTTCACTATTATAGTAATTACTGCATCATCATTGTGTCATAAATTAAATAAATTATTTAATGTCTAAAAATTACAAATAAAATATCATTATGTAGGAAATCTTTTTAACTTTCTAATGAATATTTATAATCGAAAATCCAACATGTATAACCCTATGTAAAAATTGTTCTTCTAAAAGATATATGCTTGTGTCATTTTTGTATTCATTTTAACTTAATTAAAATAAAGTGTCATTATCACTTACAAGTGGATCCATGGGGTCCCAAAATTGACACAAAGATGCCCATGGTCGACCATGTATCAACCAATAGGGTTAAGACACGTTTTAGGGTAATTTTGTATTATTATAATATTATTTTTTTAACCCTTATTTACCGGATTTACCCTTTAACCATGGTAAATAAAATATTTACCGCAGTAATTATTCAAAATGTGTAAAAATAAAAGTTACCTATTTACACAATTTGAACATCCTGATTCCAAATATGGAATCCATTTTCCTAAATTCAAAACACAGAAGTGGCAGAAATTAATTTAAAATTAATTCCTTCTGTCAAAACAAAAAGCGTGTTTTTAAGAGATAATAACTATCAAAAGATTGACACTTGTTTATGTTCGGTTTAATTGTAAAATTATGTCCAATGATAAACATTAAATTGAATGGTAAAAATATATTCTAAATATACTTTAAAACCACTCAAATTCATAATTTATCACTATTAATTATTTTGATTAAAAAAGTTGTTTTTAATTAAAATTTAGAAATTTTCACTATTCATCAAAATATGAAAGTTATCCGAAATGTACCAAAATTTCACCCTAGGCTAATTTTGATATTCCGAATCCAAAAATGAAGTCCATTTTGAAATATAGAATATATATGATTTCAAAAATTAGGTATTACTATTCACAACGGCTAGTTTAATTAGTTGCGGTGTGTGTTAGAACTCGAGGTTGCGTACAACACACGCTATCGCATTATTCAAAGGGAAACGTACCGTAGAAGCTTGGGGTGTTACATTCTCCCCTCCTTCAAATAATTGCGTCCTCGCAATTTCTAGGGTATTACTGCATAAAAATACTCGGGTGGTTCTTCATCATAAGTTCCCCGGGTTCCCACGTTGCCTCTTCCATCTTATGATTCCTCCACAAAACTTTTACCAGACGCGTCGTCCGGTTTCTCAGCACTTGTTCTCTCGTATCAAGAATCTTGATGGGCTCTTCGCAATAGGAAAGATCGGGTTCCAGTTCTAATTCCTCATAGGTGAGTACATGCGTTGGGTCAGGCATGTATTTTCTCAACAGAGATACGTGGAACACATCGTGAACTTTGGAGAGACTTGGCGGCATTGCCAATCGGTAAGCTACAGCCCCAATTCGTTCTAGAATTTCGAAAGGTCCGATGTACCTGGGACTCAATTTACCTTTCTTACCAAAACGTATGACTCCCTTCCACGGAGATACCTTTAGGAAAACATGATCACCGACTTGAAATTCCAAATCCTTCCTTCGATTATCGGCATAGCTCTTCTGCCTACTTTGAGCTGCTTTGATGTGATTTTGGATTACCTTTACCTTTTCCATCGTTTCCTCCACCAGTTCTAGACCTACAAGTTTTCTTTCACCGACGTCATCCCAACAGGTTGGTGTACGACATCTCTTTCCGTATAACGCTTCATATGGTGCCATCTGAATACTCGAATGGAAGCTATTGTTATAGGAAAATTCTACCAGAGGTAAATATTGATCCCACATACCCTGAAAGTCAAGTGAGCAAGATCTCAACATGTCTTCTAAGGTTTGAATAGTCCGTTCTGATTGTCCGTCTGTCTGAGGGTGGTAAGCAGTGCTCAAATGAAGTTCAGTATCCAGGGATTTCTGAAGACTTTTCCAAAACCTTGAAGTAAAACGGGGATCACGATCCGAAACAATTGATAGGGGTACTCCATGAAGTCTCACAACTTCATTAATGTATAGTCTTGCTAGACGTTCCAGGGGTAGATCTTCTCTTATAGCAAGAAAATGTGCTGACTTGGTAAGACGATCAACAATAACCCATATTGCATCGTTCCTTCTAGGAGTCTTTGGTAGCCCCATGACAAAGTCCATCGTAATATTGTCCCATTTCCACTCCGGTATGGGAAGAGGTTGCATGACTCCTCCAGGCTGTTGCCTTCCAGCTTTCACTTGTTGACAAACCATACATCTTGATACAAAATCAGCAATCTCCCTCTTCATGTTGTCCCACCAAAAATGTTCCTTCAAATCTCTATACATTTTGGTGCTCCCAGGGTGTATAGAGAAATTGGAACTATGAGCATCATCCAGTAATTCCCTTTTCAGATCAGGTAAATCGGGAACACAAAGTCTCTTTCCAAATTTCAAAGTTCCATCTTCATACACAAAGTCTCTCAATCTCCCATCATTCACAGCTTTAATCTTCTTCTGAAATTCTTCATCATCGGTCTGAGAACTCTTAATCCTTTCTAGTAAAGATGGTTTGGCAACCATTTGAAAAAGAATTGATGTTTCACCTTCCCTGGTTATTCCCATGTCCATCTTCTCTAGATCCATGAAAATTGGATCCCTTTCAATTCTCATCATGTTCAGAACTCCATGGTCTTTTCTGCTCAAAGCATCTGCTACTTTGTTTGCTTTCCCCGGGTGGTAGTGTATCGTGCAATCATAATCCTTGAGTAATTCAAGCCATCTCCTTTGCCTCATGTTGAGTTCTTTTTGTGAGAAAATATACTTCAAACTCTTGTGATCAGTATAAATCTCACATTTTTCACCATAGAGGTAGTGCCTCCATATCTTCAAAGAAAAGATCACAGCTGCTAATTCGAGATCATGAGTAGGATAGTTTTGTTCATGAATTTTCAACTGTCGTGATGCATAGGCAATAACTCTATCATTCTGCATAAGGACACAGCCAAGTCCTTTCTTCGATGCATCACTATAAATAACGAACCCATCATTCCCCGATGGTAGAGTCAATATAGGAGCATTGACTAATCTTCTCTTCAGTTCTTCGAAACATTCTTCACACTCTTTTGTCCAAACAAATTTAACCCCTTTACGTGTGAGCTTCGTTAATGGGTTAGCCAATCGGGCAAAATTCTGGACGAAACGTCGATAATAACCTGCCAAACCAATAAAACTACGTACCTCAGTTATACTCGTAGGTGCTGGCCATTCTTGGATTGCCTTGGTCTTAGAAGGATCAACAGAGATTCCATCTTTAGAGACAATATGGCCAAGAAAAGAAATCTCCTGAAGCCAGAATTCACACTTGCTAAACTTCCCATATAATTCATGCCTCCTCAGAGTCTTCAAGATAATGCGCAAGTAATTTTCATGATCATCGTAGGTTTTGGAGTATACCAAGATATCATCAATAAATACCACCACAAATTCATCGAGATACTCCTTGAAGACTCTATTCATCAGATCCATGAATACAGAGGGTGCATTAGTCAATCCAAACGGCATTACAGTAAACTCGTAATGCCCGTACCTGGTTCGAAATGCTGTTTTCGGAATGTCTTCCTTCTTCACACACAACTGATGGTATCCATATCGAAGGTCAATCTTTGAAAAGTATTGAGCTCCATGCAGTTGGTCAAATAAATCATCAATACGAGGTAGGGGATACTTGTTCTTTATCGTTATAGCATTGATCTCCCTGTAGTCGATACATAACCTCATAGATCCATCTTTCTTTTTAACAAAAAGAACAGGGGCTCCCCATGGAGAAACACTAGGGCGAATAAATCCCTTATTACTCAATTCCTCTAGTTGTTTCTTTAGTTCGACTAACTCTACAGTGGCCATTCTATAAGGGGTCTTCGATATAGGCCTTGATCCAGGAATCAAATCAATAGAAAACTCAACTTCTCGTTCTGGAGGATGTCCAGGTAAATCTTCCGGAAATACATCTACAAATTCTTTCACAATAGGTACATCTTCTATTGGAACAATCCTTTCCTCACCGACAGTTATTTCAGTCTCTTCCTCCCCGATAATTGAATTAAGTTGAGCTACAGGGGGTGGATCTAAATAAGAATTAGGTGGTGACGATTCTGCTCTAAAAATAAGGTGTTCTTTATCATTATCATCAAGAATCGTAACCTCTTTCTTCTTACAATAAATCTTCGCATCATAGTCCGAAAGCCAGTCCATACCGAGGATTATATCAAACTCAATCATAGGTATGACGATGAAATCAGCAGATAAAGAAAATTTATGTGCTCTAATGGGGACTGATTCACAAAACTTTGTTGCAACGATACTTCCCTTAGGAGTTTTAACTGACAACTCCCTTATTAAATCAAATTGGAAATATCTAATTTTCTTAGCAAACTGGGAAGATATGAAACAATGCGATGATCCAGAATCAAATAATGCATTTGCTAAACTTGAGGAAACCATTAAATTACCTGCCACCACGTCTTTCGGAGCTTCTACCTCAGCAGTAGTGATAGCATAAGCCTGGCCTTGATCCCTTGGCCTTTTCTGAGGTAAGTTCTCCTGACGCTTAGGACATGCATTTGCATAATGCCCCATCTCCCTGCAATTGTAGCACTGAACGTTGGTAGCTTCCTTCTTCCCCTTGCAATCATGAGCTTGGTGGCCTTTTTCACCACACTTGTAACAGACTCCCATTCCCTTCAGGCAAGCACCGGGGTGTTTCTTCCCGCACTTACCACAAGATGGATATTCAACCTTTCCCTTCTTCCCCTTATTTCCATTCCCAGATTGATCAGCAGGTCTCTTCTTCTCTTGCTTTGCTTTAAAGTCATAAGACTTAGAGAATTCCTTTTCGGTCTTGATAGCACATGAGACAATGTTTTCGTACGATGAAAAGGATTGTGAGACTAATGCTCGACGGAGAAATGGTTTTAACCCATCAAAGAAACGATCAATCTTACTTCTTGGGTTGCGAATATAATCACCAGCGTACCTCGTTAACCTTGTAAAGTTAGCCTCATACTTTGTGACATTCTCATCCTCCTTTTGTCTCAGACTCAGAAATTGTCTTTCCATATCTGCTCGATGGTCGCGAGGAAAGTATTTTTCTAAAAACATATCTTTGAACTCCCTCCATTCCATGTTTGATACTTCATCATCTTCCTTCATGTTTTGAATCAATGACCACCATTGATCAGCATCTCCAGTGAGGCGGTAAACTGCCATGGTAACTTTTTCCCTTTCACTACTCCCCAAAGCCTGAAATATTTTCTCTAGGGAAAATATCCATTGCTCAGCTACTAAGGGATTTGTACTCCCATTGAACGTTGGTGGTTGTTGTCTCATGAATCGATCTAACATTGATCCTCCACGCTGCGGATCAGGGTGCTCCATACGGGTAAGGTTATTATTCATAACCTGAGTAAGTTGTCCCAGTACGGTGATTAGCTGATCGGCACCAGTTGCATCACCAGCCCCACTATAATTATCTTGAGCAGGAGGGCAATCCCTACATGGAGTGCGTGCATTGATACGGTTTCCATTTCTTCCACTAGGCGCCATTTCTAAAAAATGGCATAAACTAGATCAGTTTATGAATCAAAATACATAATCCCATACTTATAAAACACTTAACATAAATTGAACTATTTATGGATATAATCCATAATCATAAAAATGTTTTTCTTTGAGGAATTATATACTCATAAACCCTTCATAATGATTTGTAAAGATAATGAGAGTTATCCTAAGCATATCCCCCGGGAGTGTCGTAACCAAGAGTGCAGCAAGGCCCGTTGTCGTGCACCAGTTCCCGTTCGAGTCTAGCTCAAAGCGGTGTTTTCGGGTTTTACCCCTAGGTACATCTGTGCCAGAGCCGCCTCTACCTGCTCGTATCCAGACATGGATGTATTGCTCGGAAAACTCACAAAATCTCTACAATACCAAAATTCTAGGAAATTCTTCTATACTAATCCTCAAAGTTCATCTTAGGTCTACGTGCTCTAATCAGAGTTTATCTAAATCTAGCTTCCAAGGTTTGTACTAAACTTCCTCTGATACCAACTGTAACGCCCCGACCCTAGTTGCCTAGAGTCGGTGCATTATTACATAACATTGGCATGATCACAAGAAAGATCAAATCTCGAAAGACCGATTGGTTTAGTAGCCTTGGAAACACTAGATATATTCATAAGTTTTACATTACATCATAAAATGAAAAACTACTACAACAACATAATGTCTCCATAATCCACACTACTATCCCCTCATAATATCCCTGCAGGTCATTCATAATTTACTTCTTCACATCCTGGGGAAAAATAAAACATAGAAAAGGGGTGAGCTCAAATGCCCAGTAAGGATAACAATATAGCGGAAACTTTCATAAATAAGA
This sequence comes from Viscum album, assembly GCA_963277665.1. Taxonomy (NCBI): domain Eukaryota; kingdom Viridiplantae; phylum Streptophyta; class Magnoliopsida; order Santalales; family Viscaceae; genus Viscum; species Viscum album. The sequence continues at coordinate 1,515,639,784 of OY728132.1, read as the reverse complement.
ATAAACATTTAAGGCAATGCATTACTAAAACAAAAGCCTTTTAAAATTGAACTTCAACATGGTATGGCAAAAGTAAAATGAAATAATGCCATTTACTTATTCACATGGATATTCTACTAATCGAATAATCACATGCAAAAATCAATAACCACTTTCATAATGTTGGAATGCATAATGCCAGACTATCATAACCACATAGCCAAGGCCTCGTGCCAAGGCTACAAATAAGATTTTGTCAAGGCCTTGTGCCAAGACACTAGTTTGTCTCATGAGACCTACCGATGCATCGAGGAGCTATAGCGGGCTCCACCCGTCACTTATTAAGTCCAATGCATTCCCATATGAAAAGGTTTAAACATAACATAAACATTCGTATTAAAACTAGCATACGAAATGTCAATACTTTCACAATAAACTATGAATGGTATAAAAATAGCACATCCACAGTCAAACATATCACAAAACCTTCAATACAATATAGAAGTTTTGTATCATAATAAATCAACTTCAAATAATCTTAAAATCCATCAAAGGATGTTGACATAGATGAAATCAAAATTCTTTTAAAAGAAATATCTCCTTTTATTTTGAAATCATTTAAGATCCATATAAAATAAAACATTTTCTTTGAAAATATTCTTATAAGCTTATATGGGAAGCTTCGACGATTTTATAACGGCGGAAAATAACCGCACCCGCCGTATAAGTTAAAAAAAACATTCTTACCTCAATTCTGTCGAAAAGGTTAAAAAGGACCTTGTTTTGAAAACGACGGAAAGATTCCTTTATAAACCTATTATAAAAAGTCAAACAAGGGTATAAATGACTTTAACCCATATTCTTGTAAATAGTAAAAATGTTTTGAAATACATTTCGAAGAAACATGGATGTGGATGATAAAGAGATCCCAGTAGATTATTACGTATAATACAACCTCGGATAATGAAGAGATTGTGAAATAACCCTTACCTTGTACTTTTCCTTGGTTGTGGTAGGTTAACCTCCTGTATAATGGTGAAATAATTGTTATTAAATTATACAAGAATCATATACATTAATATGATATCATATATGATCTTTTAATATTGATTTGATAATAATATCTTAGTATTATCGTTGTTTCGGGTGTTAACTTACTTGTTTTCTTTCATATGTTTTGTTACGTAAGACATGTTTGTAAAGGACAGGTTGTATATTATTCATATCCAGAATGATATCAAGTCCTTAAACATCATTTTTAAATCATAAAATGATAATTACGCTTTAATGGTTACGATGGAGAATGAATCTCATCGCGTTCGTGGAGACGGTAGTCCGTACGTACGCACGAGCGACAATATCATTCTTTTGATATTAAAATAATATATAAATGGATGGTATATCATATATACAGAATCATTAACATGTTATATTTATTATTTACATGAGTTACACATCATTATTATACCCATCCAAATAATATTATATTGAATAACAATTACACCACGACGTGGAGACGGTAAGCCGTACGTACGCACGTATGGTGACATGTTATTCAAAGGGTGGATAGAATACTGAATATGATTGTACCATATTTATAATAACATCACAGTATATGTGAGATACTGGAGTTATTATTTCATAATGGTAAGAACAAAGGAAGAAGAAGTGGAAGAAGAAATGAACTTAGAAAAGGGTGGTGAGATCATTACCTCTTCTTCGGGTTCTTCCTTTTGATTTGATCAAAAGGGCTCCTTAGGTTGGCTTTCTGATCAAACTAAGGCCTCTAGGTTGTATTGAGGGATGTTGGGAGAGTATTTGGGCAGAGTTTGGCCGAACCAAAAGGCTTTAGAGGTGTGAAGAAATGAGAAGGAGGAGTGCCCTTTTATAAGAGGGGTGAGGGGCACCTTTGGAAAAGCTAGAAATATTAATTTATAATAAATTCATATTCGGTTTCTAAAGACTCCAAAGTTGACTATTCAAAGGATGAGGTGGGGATAGGTCGAAAACAACTCATCCAATAGAATTTAGACAGGTTTGGGTACTTATATTAACCTTATCTTTAAGTATTAACTCTAAGTTAATTAGTTTCACTTTTACAATGTCTCTTTGTATTTTTATATAATATGGTTAATAAACTTACTATATACATCCAAGCGACCCCCAAGTGGTCCATTAATGAGGAACCTATAATAATATAAGTCTCTTGGCCGATCCTTAGATTTTTAGGAATTTAATATCAATTAATAATATAATATTTGTTTTAAGAACTCTTTTATGTCAATTTTGACACTATTCAATAGTTGATTTTTTTGAAACTCCTAACAGATTGATTACTTCGAAAAAAGTCAATTAAATAAATCCTAATATATCATATTATCATAGAAAATTAGTTTAATTCATTAAAAGTTTCATATTATATTTATTAGGGTATTTATAATATCAATTATTTTAATTTTTCACTATTATAGTAATTACTGCATCATCATTGTGTCATAAATTAAATAAATTATTTAATGTCTAAAAATTACAAATAAAATATCATTATGTAGGAAATCTTTTTAGATTTCTAATGAATATTTATAATCGAAAATCCAACATGTATAACCCTATGTAAAAATTGTTCTTCTAAAAGATATATGCTTGTGCCATTTTTGTATTCATTTTAACTTAATTAAAATAAAGTGTCATTATCACTTACAAGTGGATCCATGGGGTCCCAAAATTGACACAAAGATGCCCATGGTCGACCATGTATCAACCAATAGGGTTAAGGCACGTTTTAGGGTAATTTTATATTATTATAATATTATTTTTTTAACCCTTATTTACCGGATTTACCCTTTAACCATGGTAAATAAAATATTTACCGCAGTAATTATTCAAAATGTGTAAAAATAAAAGTTACCTATTTACACAATTTGAACATCCTGATTCCAAATATGGAATCCATTTTCCTAAATTCAAAACACAGAAGTGGCAGAAATTAATTTAAAATTAATTCCCGCTGTCAAAACAAAAAGCGTGTTTTTAAGAGATAATAACTATCAAAAGATTGACACTTGTTTATGTTCGGTTTAATTGTAAAATTATGTCCAATGATAAACATTAAATTGAATGGTAAAAATATATTCTAAATATACTTTAAAACCACTCAAATTCATAATTTATCACTATTAATTATTTTGATTAAAAAAGTTGTTTTTAATTAAAATTTAGAAATTTTCACTATTCATCAAAATATGAAAGTTATCCGAAATGTACCAAAATTTCACCCTAGGCTAATTTTGATATTCCGAATCCAAAAATGAAGTCCATTTTGAAATATAGAATATATATGATTTCAAAAATTAGGTATTACTATTCACAACGGCTAGTTTAATTAGTTGTGGTGTGTGTTAGAACTCGAGGTTGCGTACAACACACGCTATCGCATTATTCAAAGGGAAACGTACCGTAGAAGCTTGGGGTGTTACAGTAGAGATCCAGGATCAAAAGGATAAGACGCTACATAGATGGATCATTTCGTTGTTTTGTGTTTTGTGGAGTCATGGTGGCTTAGAGGAGAGTACTTCAGAGTGAGAGTCACATATTCTTGACCAGTACATGAAGTTGTTTTTTTTCTTTACTCTATTTTTATTTGTGATGTTTGATATATTTTTGTTTTATCTGATGAGATTTTTTTCAATGGGTTGTGATGTGTGTGGTGTGATGTTTCATAGATTTATAAAATATGAAAAGGGAAGGACCAGATTCTTAATCAATATGCATTAACTGAAATGTGATTAAACTCATGTAGGTGAGTTAGTGCCACCCAGAGTGGATAATATCTTGACATGGAGGACAAAATTACCTAATTCGTGTGTTTGAAATAGTTTGGTTCATTGGTTATAGTGGTTGTTGGTTTGAGATGCTTGGAGGATGAGAAAGATGTGAAATGGTTACATGGTAGTGTAGTTGTGTGAGAGGAGTTAGATTTTGATTGTGGTGATGTGGTTGTATAATATGTTTTGTGGTTATTTGGGTTGGTGTGTTTTTTTGGCGGTAGTGTTTGAGGTATGATGAGATCCTTGAGATGTATCTAACATGGTGGTCGTTCAGAACCTTTTCTTTATGGGCTTGGTTTTGGATTATTGAAAGTGAGACTCATTTAAGAGGTTTCTTATGTAACATTCCATCCCCTCATGGTCTGTTACATTTTCGGTTTTGATCATTATAGGTGTTTAGGAAAGTATGTGGGAGTTTTCGGTGGAAGTTGGAGGTGTAGTGGAGATGCTACCAGAAATACACATTATATATAGTTTACATGATTCGAAAGTTGGTTTCATGGATTGTATAAGTTCAATTAATGACCTATATATTTTTGGGGTTAAATAATAAAAGGGTGAAATGTTTTTCGATGTAACCAGTCCCTGAGGATTACACAACATGTAAGGGGATTACACATCATGTAAATCCCCAATGTCGTTTAGTTTTAAAAGTTATTTTCTAGATGAATTTTCAGTCATTTGGATGTGGATTCTTATACCTATAATTTTGGGCCAACCCTAGGTGCCCTAAGGAGTTGTTCAAACCATATTACTCCCACTTTGATATGCTGGTCACGGTGGTTGTCCATTGGAAATCTATGGTAATCCCTTACTTCTTGTTGGATGGTTTTCTCGCATTCTTCTTCAAAGTTTCACTACGATGGTGCAGTTTGGTTTGGGTTGTGTGTTTGGGATTCATTTTGATGGTATTTGAGTATGGAGTAGATTTATCCATGATTTATTATGGTGTAGTTATGGTTTTGGGTGATTTTTATTTTCCCTACGGTGCGTAGTGAGTCAAAAAAGCTTCTTTGAGGTAAGGAATCACTCATTTCTCTTTATTGTGTATCATGTGGGAGGGGTTTTCTTTCATTTATCTATGGGTTATGGTTGTGTTGGATTAATCAAAGATAAATAATTGGTTAAATTGAAATTGGAAGGGGGTAAATGTGGTTTTATTCTCATTCTTTTACATATTTTATATTTTTTGTGATATTGTTGATTATACGGGCTAGTAGCCCCACTGAAAATTTTAGTTGTTAGACAGATTTTTTTGTGTTGGATGAAATGTGATGTGATTGTTGTGGCCATTGTGATTGTTTTAATATCACCCTAAAATGGAAATCTATTAACTAATTACATTTTTCAAATGAAATGGTTGTCCCAAGATTATGAATTGTGTGATATCACCCCTAAAATAAAGTGAAATGTGCTAAAAGCACCCTTTTAAATCTGTAAAATGATCTTGATATGTTGTGATGTTTGGTCCTGCTTTTGGGAAAATGATGTGTGTTTAGGGAAGGCAGGTTTGATGGTTTTAGGGCCATGCTTTTGGGGTGGTGATGTGGTTTGTGTCTCGTGATTTTAATTTGGTGAGGTGGTTTGTAGACCGTGCTTTTGGGGATGCAAGGTGGTTTATGAGATGTGTCTTTGGGGAGAAATGGTGGTTTTTGGGCATGATTTTGGGGTGGAGATATGGTTTGTGGGTTCTTATTTTGGGGAAGTGAGGTGATTCATTTGGTCTTACTTTTAGGGTGGTGAGGTGTTGGTTTCTTTGTGCTAGATGCCCAAGTAGTGATGGAATAAATAAATAATTGTTTGATAATGTTTAAAATGAAATGGTTTGGCTAATGGGATGAAAATGATTAATGAATAATTAAATAGTGGGTTGGGTGGTTAAATGTGGTTGATACCAAATATTGAAAAGAATGAGATGATTAAGTGCAATTGGTTGCAAATGTGGAATAAGGTTTGTGGATTGCTAGGTGGTGCAATGCATTTAGAGGTGGTAGAAAAAGTGACAGTATTGTGAGTTGGTTAATTAGTTTATGAACCCATAGGTTGGTATTGAATGTTTGACACCATATATATATATATACTTGTATATTCTTGTGATTTCTATATGCACCCCACCCACATTTAGTACTATGTTCTGAAATCCGCATAGTCACATGGGTGGGGGGGGGGGTGTTTCTTAACATCCAATGAGGAGTACGAATGGATGAGTACCCTCCATTTCCTAATCTCTCTTCTAGGATAGGTAGGTATTGAATATAATATGATGATTGGAGGTCTATTAGTGCATTATATGGGGGTTGTTATATCCTAGGTTTTTTTGGGTGAGATGTGACTGTGTTTGTGGGGCAGTGGCCTAGGTGTTTTCGAGCGAGATGTGATATGATCATGCTTATGGCATAGGTTCTAGAGGGGGTCGTTCATGGTAGGAATATGGCACGATATTGTTGTCATACCTATTATTAATACCCTACTAATGTAGTTTTGTTAGTGGGTGTGTTGTAGCCTAAATTTTTTTGGGTGAGATGTGTTGTGGTTGTGCTTGTGTGGGAGGAAAGCCCAGGTATCCCTGGGTGAAATGTGTAGTGAACATTCTTGTGGGGTGGTGAGACCAGGTGTCTATGGGTGAGGTGTTTTGTGATTTTTCTTGTGGGGTGGTTTGGTATATGGAAGATATGGGAATTCCAGGATGTATGACGTTGGGTGTGAGAGCGACATACCAATGGGAAAGTGGTGCGGGGTACCCTTATCGATGTAATTATTATTTTATTATATTGATTGACCTATATTATTTGGTGATCATTCCTTGTTGAGGTTGGGTTTGGTTAGTATTTCTGTATAAGTTCTATCTGGTCCTACTATTTTCTCATAGGTTAATTAGTATTCTTATTTAACATGTGCATGAGAGACTTTAGTTTTCCTACTAAGTATACTTTTATACTCACCCTACATATATAAAATTGTTTTTAGGTTTCCAGGAGGATTACATGGACTATGATTAATATTACTAGCCTAGATCCTTAATAGTTATTGTGTTGCTTTATTAGATTTACTTTTGGGTATTTACTTTAGAGGCTGTTATCTATATCAGTTCTACTTATACATTCATTGTGGGATGGTTTGGGTTTATTTTTTATATTATTTCATGGATTTTATTATGGACTATTCATCTTATCTCCCAATCCTATTTATATTATAGAAGGTAATTCCTCCCATATATGAGATTTTTATACCCTCGGTGCTAGTCCCCAACCCCAAGCCTACTGGAGGTAGGACTCGAGAGTCATTATCTCACTCCCCTCATTTCAGTATATTTAGAGGGAGGGGGTTGTGACAAATAACATAATTTGATGATACATATTCTTTACTAGGGATATGATTCTATGATTCCATCATTATTCATTGTGTGTATGGTTTAGGATTATGATGATTAATTTTCTTTTCCATGGGTCCAATTGTGATGAAATTATAAATATTATAATGATATTGTGTTATACATATTAATGGATTATGATTATGTGATGGGTGGGTCCTCTATATCCATACAATTAATTGGGTAAAGATTTCAGTTTTATTGACACAATGGGTTCTCAAGAGGTTATCCCAATCCTAATAAAGGGTATACAATATGTTATCTGAATCCCAAAGTAGGTACATGAGTGGTTATCCCAAGACAAACATGTGATGGGTGTATCAGTGGGTAGAATCATATAATATTTCTATGGTTAAGATTGCACCACACTTTATGACACTCATTTATTATTTGATCATATTTTAATGTTATAGTCTCATGGATAATGTTTATTGATTATGATTACTTTCTTTTAAATTTCTAGGATTTATTCCATGACACATGATTGTGATCTATGAATTACTAGGAATGGTATTCAAATAATGAGAGCATGTTATAATACCCTTAGTATCATGTTATTATAAAATGATCATTGCTATCTTCCTTATATACCCATATTGAGAATCTAAGTCGACCCTTTAATATAATTCCTTTTCCCCAATATATGAATAAAGGATTTAAGTATGATATGTCCATGAATGGTAAATTTGTAATGAACATAATGGGAGATATTGTGGATATTTAATGTACTAGTTGTCTATATTTCCATGTTTCCAAATATATAAATCCATTATAGTTATAACACAGGTCATAATGATATTTAATGAAAATTCATCTAATAAGATTTAATATTTATATATGAAATGCTTGGGTTACTTAGTTTATATTAGCGTAAGGTTTATCTATTCATGGAAACTAGTATGCGATAAAATTTGTAGAGAACATAGGATAAGCATAATCATATGAGAACATCATATGTTATGGTAATGAATGGAGTGTGATTTTCCAAGAAAAAATATCCATTTAAGTACAATAATAATTAGATTAAATTTTGGAACATATGCACCTAGGGATAAAATCTATGAATGGGGTATATTGTGTATTAACTCGATCACCACTGATTCATGGTGAGTGGTCCTATGACTACAAAACTATCTAGACTCTCAGGTGTGTTATGATTAGGATAATTTATAATTTTATTATGAATCATTATGAAGGATTTAAGTAAATGATGACTATAGATGACCTTGGTTAAACCTAAGGTTTCATGGTTTGAAAAGAAGGTGTGATGTTTTAGACACCATATAAATTATTTTTAGGATTATATGATTTAACATTATTATTGTTGTTTCTCATATTGGTTTTAGTTAATGGAATGAATTAGAAGGAATCATTTTAACACTATATGTAATTAAAAAATTTACAATTTTATTCTTGAGCAACTGAATGTTATGGGAGATGGAAATCAAAATCATTTTCAATGCTTACAAACCATTATTAATCCATGAATCATGATGATCTTTCAAAATGAAATGGAGGGAAGAATGTTTTGTTGATTCAATCACGAGGAAACATCCACCTATTTTTAGTGGGTTTTTTGATCCATTAATTACTGATCAATGGATCCATACCACTAGAAATATATTTTTCATTCTCCATTGTCCGGATAAAGAAAAATTTATTCTATCTATTTATTATTTATATGGAAATGAATATCAATATAATACTCCTACCAAGAACATTAGGGAATAATATTAATCTTGATATATAAAATGGGATATGTTTAGATTTTTATTTTTCAAAAAAAAAAATCCGAATATTCATCATATGAATATATAGATGAAATTAATTGAGCTAAAGTAGAAGGATGATTAATCCATTAATACCTATGAGAAAAATCTTGAAAGACATGCAAGTTACATTTTTGGTATTATTATCTACTATGAAAGTAATATTGATCGATACTTTAGTGGTATAAAACCAAGTCTTTAAAAGGTGTTAGATGTAAGATACTTTAGCGGCAATGAAGAAACCATTTGATATACTATCAAGGTATAAATAGATATATGAGTCACCCATAAATATAATTATTTTGATTATAAAATAATGACGGGATTCAAATAAAATTATAATAATAAAAACTGTGGGTAGAAGAAGATGCCTCTTATATTATACCAGATGTGTTGAAAGAATTAATGAGGAAATTGTCTTACTAAGACTAGTAAATGATTCATGTGTGGAAAGGAAAATCATCAAAAAATTGAATGTTGATATAATGGGAAGAGGTTAGATATTAATTTAAATGAAGATAATTCACCAAGAATGAACCACCCACACTCCAATGTTACGAATTCAAAGATTATAGTAATTATTATAACTAGTGGACAAATTTTATTGTTAATGATGGTGATCAATGTTAGTATCCTCTTAATCCTAGAGAAAAATGGAAATCTCATGTTATCAATATTGTTGATGTGGGTAGTGATAATGATGTGGTGAAATTTAAACTTATTATATAATCTATAACTCCTAATGTATTATTTAATTCTATATATACTCATACATTTATATCTAAATAATTTTTATGTTTATATCATTACCATTTTAAGAATTAGATGTTTAATAAGTAGTGAAAACTTATAAGGGTAAGATAATAATATCTCAAGTATATGATTTTTTCTGATGGAATATTATCATAATGTTCATCTTAAAATCCTCATTATTCTCCCTTTATTTAAATTTATGTTATTTTGGGAATAGAAGTAATTTATTTATATAATTACCATGAAAATTAAAATGGAAGTGATGCCACATTTAATATTCCTTACCAACCTATGATCATCTATCAATGTGAGGGTAAATGTAAAATTTTAATGGAAATTATTTCCATTATATGGGTCTTAATCCCTATTAAAAAGTGTTATTTACCCTATATGGTGGGAGTTAAACTCAACATAGAAGATATTAGTATTTTATGAGAGTTTGATGATAAATATTTTAAAGAGTTTACTATTCTTCCTCTAAATCCTGGTGTTGATATTTTAGGAGGACTCATACTTGGTTTTACACCTATTTCAAAGTATTAATATAGAATTTCCTTAACTGAGTTGTATAATTTCAAAATGAACCTCTAGGATAATCTTAATATGGGATTTATTTGGACAAATTTATCATTATGGGATGAACTTATTAATTTTTTATGAAGAAATATAGATCAATGCCACTCAATATTGATTATCAAAAACATAACAAAGTCACAATCACGAATAAGTATCAAATTCCCTATATTTATTGATTGTTTGATTAATTAAAAGGATATCAGTAACTCTCATAGTTTTTCCTTCATTATGGATACTATCAATTGTTGTTCAAAAGTGAAGACAAATGCATTACAACCCACAGTATGAACTATAGAAACTATGAATTTGTAGTGAATCCATTTGGTCATACTAATTACACCACTATATTCATATATTTAATGAATATAGTCTTTAGATATTACATGGATCAGTTTTTTGTAGTCTCTATAAATGATATTTTTAGATAATAAATATGTATGAAATTTTATGAAGATCACTTAAGGATTGTACTGAAGACCCTATGAAAGGATAATTTCATTGAAATTTTTTTCAAGAATGAATCCTAGATATAGAATATTTAATTTTTATATTATATTATCTCAACCAAGGGTATATCAATAGTTATAGAAAATATGGTTTTTATTGGACATGTTCTAAGAATAAAAATAGTGAGTGGGATCTGTAATTTTTTGGATGGGTTAGATATTATCGATGCTTTTTGAATATTTTCTCAGGGATATCTAATCCACCCATCTAGTTTACATGGAAGGGAATATAGTTCCTTTGGACTAATGAATAAGATTAAAGATTCATGGGATAGAAGACAATATTGTTCAAAGAACCTGTTATATCACTAGCCTATAATGGTGAAGGGTTTATGATTTATAGTGATGCATCAATGATGTGGCTAGGATATGATCTTATGTAGAATGATATAGTGATGGATTATACCTCATGAAAGTTGAATGAACATGAAAAATATTACCTGAATCATGATTTAGAGATAGTAGTGGTAATTATTGAATTGAAAATATGGAGGAATTATCTTTATGGGGAAATATGTGAGAAATATTCTGGTGAAAAATATTTAATATATATATTCACTAAGAAAGATACGATCATATTCCAAATATGATAGATATAGTTAATTAATGATTATGACTACTCAATAAATTACCACCCTGGGAAAGTGAGCAATGTGGTTGGTTATTTAATTCAAAAGGATCATTCTATCTTATCTATTATATGGATTACATATAATATAATATTTTTGTCTTATTAATGGACAGACCTTAAAGTCTTGATGTAATGAGAGAAATATTATCTTTAAAAAATGCGTGTTCAACTATCTATCCATGCAGTGATTGAAGATTCATAGAAGGATGATATAGAGTTAAAAAATAACATGAGAAATGTTCCATGTTTAACCATGATTATGATGGAATCATAAGGTTTGTGAACTGAGTATGTTCCTTATCAACACTAGACAATGAGCTATAGGAAAAAGCTCATGAATCATAATTATTTATTCATCATAGAAGTACAAAGATGTATAGAGATTTGAATGTGTATTTATATAAGGATAACATGAAAATAAATATTTCAGAATATGTATCTCTGTAACACCATAATAGTTTAAATGATGAATTATATGTTTGATAGTGTACAAGACACACAACATCGAGATTAAACAAACCATGAAATATTATTAATTAAATATGCCCATTATAAACTAGTTATTGAATTGGCAGGTATGAATAGGAATATAAATATTATGAAATATATATATATCTATATAAATCCCATAATCAATTAAAATTTATTTATTAATTCTTATGTTTTAAGGATTCAATTTTTTGTAACATCATTTTATGCTTCAAAAATACATTTTATTCAAAAATGTTCATTATGAAATTTTGTCTCTGGATATTATAAATAATTTATTCTAATTTTTGAAAATTAATTTGATAAAATGAACACAATTTTTTAAACCAACATGAAAAAAATATCTTAGGATGAGTTTTTGATAATTTTCTGAATGTTTTATTTTTTGAATGAATAGTTAAAAACTAATTTTTATTGAAAACTGTCTTTTCACTATAAGTATTTAAAAGAAACATTCTATTTTGGATTAGTTTAAAAATTTAATTATATATTTTTATTAAAAAATATCCAATAAATTTCATAATAATTAACATTATACTTGAATTTTATATGAAACATTTTTCTACTTAAAGAATCATTTTTTTGGAAAATTTCTTTTCATCATGTTATGTTGGTTTAACTATAAATTAAATTATACAAATTATATGAATTGAATTTGATAAAATGGATTAAATATTTGAAATAATAATAATTAATATAATTTAATAGGTTCAATAAAAATTTTATTCATTATGAATAGTAACCACAATAAATATTTATCAATGAATTAAGTGTAAAAGTAGAAAAACTAGATAAAAAATAAGGTTAAAGATTTAAAATCACACTAGAACTTTTTTTATCCTATTCTATGAGTAGTTTTTTACTAAATATCTAATTTATGGGTAAAATAAATTATTTTAAAATAATATTTTGAAATTTTTACCACATGATTAATTTATGAGAAGATATGTTTTATTTTATACAAATTTAAAAGTATTTTTTGGTCTTTTAATTTAATGGAATGGTTGGAAGATTTCATTCATTTTTTTATTTCTCAAATATTTTAAAAACATTATTATTTTATTATTTAGCCAAAAATATTTTTTAAAAAGAATTTATTACTTCATTTTATGGGAAAATTATTTTTACGCTTACATTAGGTATTTTCCAAATAAAACTAGTCTTTATGCTTTTTGTGATCTTATATTAAAAGTAATTTCTTCCAGATTAAAATTTTTTATGTGATAAAATGGATTAATATTTTTTAATCAGGTTTTAAAAATTTATTTTGAAGTCCCATTTTAATTTTTTGTGATACCTCAAGTATTTTAAATATATTGCTTTTAAATAAATTCAATCTCTTCGATAACTTATGATGTATCCAACACCATGTTTAAAAAATGCTATACTAAAAAATTATTTAAACATGACCATTATAACCTATATGTTAAGTTGAAGGGTGTAAATATGAATAACTAAATTATGAAAAATATTTAGTTTTCAAATATACATTTATTATCTATTTATTAGAAATAAAAAGAATAATAATTTGGAAGAAAAAGAATTTATTATGAAAAACTATTTTTTTAAAATGTGGTTTAGTCACACTGTGCACATATAATTTAAAATTATTATTTTTACCAGATTTAGAAAATTTATTTTATAAAATGAATGTAATTTTTTTAAATCAAAATATCAATATTATCTTAGGGTGAATTTTATATACTTTTATGAAATGTTTCATTTTTTGATGAATTGTAAAAAATGCAGAATTTTAATTAAAAACTGTTTTTTGTTTAAATTATTTATAAAGTAAAACTATATTTTAAATTATATTTAAGGAGAAATTAGTTCAAATGTATATAAATTAATCCAATTTAGTCATTGTTTTTATTTTTTAAATTGTATTTTTATATAAAAATAGTGTAAACTTTTTAACATTTTATCTTTTAAAACCCGCTTTCTCACCATTTATGCAAGATTAATTATAAATTAAAATTTTCCAACTTTTTGAATTGAATTTTGAAAAATGGATTCCATATTTGGAATAATAATAATTTATATTATCTAATAATATAAAAATAATTTTTGACCATAATGAATTTTAAAATTAGTAAAAATTATTTACTGCGGTTAAGGTCAAAATGTTTTTAATGGGGGATAAACTAAAAAGATAATGGATAAAATAACCTAAAAAATTGAATAAAATATATTATGTGTACATATTTTACTATTACAATGTAAAATTATCTATAATAATCTATTTTTACACTTTTTTAATCTTAAAAACTTGGGTACACTTTTTTCCTTTCAAAAATTTTAAGTGTGCCACTCACCTCACTTGTAAAAGGCCACCCCTACCCTTTCTTATTCACAGCTTCAAACCATTTTGTTTCTTAAATTAAATATCCAAATCACTTCCCAAATTCCATACCCTCATCCCAGATTGATTATTTTTCAATGAAATCCAACCTAGAAAGGATTTTGGTGCAAACCTATGGAGGTTACCCAAAGAAGAGGAAACGTTCTTTAACAATCATTTTTATTTTATTTATTCTACCACATACTTAAAATATTATTAAACCATGAGGATATAATATAAATAGTATATTAAATACACTAAAATGGTATTATGTTAATTTAATGATCTAAAACCATCCCCACTTCCATCAAATGGGTTACAAAATCATCATTCATGTATATGGCAGACTACTATACAGAAAACTGATGTCATTCGTTTTTCCATTATCAACTCTCATGATTGGGTATGATGATGGATATAAAGTATATATATATATATATATATATTATTTATAACATAATTATTCCAATTTATTCATTATATCATATATAACTTTTCACATTCCATTCCTTAGGGAACACGATAATGTTGTTCATGTGTATAGGGAACTACCGCCTCGCGAAGCGATGTGATTCATCTTTTACTATCTCTATACATTGAATAATATAAGGATAGATTTAATAAATATATTTTATATAAATTAAATAATTATTATATTCATGAAATATTTATCATTCTAAAATGATAATACATTATTTTATTTTTTACCCTTTCACTCACTGAAAGATGATCACTACCACAAATTGGGTTTCCACAGTGCCACCCTTTATCAGCACTAAAAAAAGGGCTGATAAAGGACACTTTTAACAGTGCTAAAAAAACATTATTAAAAGTCACCCTTTATCAGTGCTTTTTTAGTATTTATAAAGGCCCCCCCCTTTATCAACGCTTTTTTTAGCACTGTTAAAGGAGACCCCTTTATAAGTGCTTTTTTTAGTTACTCTGATATAAGGGGGGATTTATCAACACTTTTTCCTAGCACTGATAAAGTTTATATTTAAAAAAAATCATGAAAAATAATATATTGTTATAAAAGTATATTTATATTGATATAAATATAATATATATTTTTTAAATATGTTTTAGATAAGTATAAATAGACTATTATATTTAATATATAAGAAATTTAGTGAAAATGGATTTAAAATATTATGCAAAATATTATTAATTAATAATTGTCTAATTATAATCAATTAATAATCATTTAATAGCAATTTGAAGACACAAAAAATAAAAAAAATTAATAAAAGATCTAAAATAAGTTGAAAATATAACTCAAACTTCAAACGACCATAAATTTTGATCCGGGTATCTGTTTGAGCTCTACATCATATCAGATCAAATCTTACGATGAGATATATGCACTAATAAACCAAGGGAACCTTCTATCACATTTTTCAAGTCCAAAAAGGCCCATAAGTCCTCCAAAACAGAGTTTTTAGTCAGGATACCCCAATTTTCTAACATTTAAATATGTTTGAATTCTGATATGGATGTCCTCTAGGCCTGTACCACATATCATATTGAACATTGTTTCATTTTTTTCAATTTGATTGGTTGTGGAGTTGAAACAAACTTCTGGATTATAAGTTATGGTTGCTTTAACATTCTATGGCTTTTCAAATACACATAAATATGTATTTATTCGTAAATATATATATATATGTGTGTGTGTGTGTGTCTGTGTGTCTATGTGTGTGTATGTGTGTTGTATATATGTATGTATGTATTTATTTATTTATATTCACACAAAAAACATATTTTATAAATGTATTTAAAACTAATCTTATAAATATATATTAATATACAAATAAATATATGGATAAAAAATTATAAAAAAATATAAAAAAATATAAAAATAAATTAATATATGAATAAATATATATATACTAATATATGAATAAATATATATATATTAATATAACTAAATATATTTATATTAATATGAATCTATATTAATATATGAATATATATATATATATATATATTAATATATGAATAAATATATATGTATTAATATAACTAAATATATTTATATTAATATGAATCTATATTAATATAAAAATAAATATAACTATATATATATATACATAAATAGATATATCATTAAATAGAGAAGAAAACTAAGTAGCTTAGTGGTAAAGGTATAGGCGCGCAAGGGGGGAGGTCTCGGGTTCGAGTTCGGGTGGAAGCAGGGAGGGGTGAACGAGCATATGCGGGATGGGCGGGCAAGTGTAGTGCACATGAGAGTGGGAGGGGGTCCACCTAGTTCTGATAAATGGGGGGGGGGGGGTCAAGCGCTTTTAAAAGCTCCGCAAACATTTTAATTTTTTTTTAAATTTAATAGCACTTTTTTAGCAGTGATAAAATGGGCCTTTATCAGCGCTTTTCTGAACGATGATAAAAGGGACCCACTTTATCTTTTCCTCGATTAATAACTCTTTTTAGCACTTTTAATGCCCTTTTCTAGCACCGATAAAGGCCATATTTGCATTAGTGGATAACTTCATTCATGAACATGTGGACTACTGCCTTCATGAAGCGATGTGACTTTCTTTTCATAACCATATCACATGGATGATATTTATAAGCACATTTAAAAAATTAATGTTTTATTTATTATATTATTATAATTCTTTAAAGATAAAATATTACTTAGCTCTTTTCAATAATCATCACTGAAAAATGGGAACGTTACTCATGCGTACGTATGCCCTACCGTCTCTACGATCGTAACATACTTCATTTATAAAAAACATCATTTATGGTTGGTATTAAAAGTATTATTTATGTATAAGTTTTATGATTATTTTGTGATTATGATATGGGATATGATGAAATAAATACATCTTAGACCAATAATCAACCTACCAAAGTCATTTTTGAAACATAAGTAAAATATCATCGAAACATATGATGTAAACAAAATTGATTATTTAATTTTATATAAGAAGGTAATAAGTGTAATAAAAGTAATAATAAACAAGAAAATTGTTATTACTAAAGTAAATAATTAACATATGTTTATTATTTAGGAAGATAAATAATGTACGTAATTATTTAGACTCATGGTAAGAGACTTCATCTCAATTGTCACGACCTGGACCATCAAGGACTGACCTTTGACTAACCCAAGACCACCTCCAATAGGCTAAGGGATGGTGACTAGATATGAGTAGGAATATCCCAAAAACAGGAGGCATTAACCTAATATACTTGTATACATGAACATATCTCCAATCCCACACAATGCTAAAATGTAACAATTGAAACTAGTGCATACACACATCTATAATCCCAATACCAGAGTATGATAGTAAATTATTGAAAGTAGAAAAAGGGGATAAATATAATCCCAACCAAAAAATATAAAGATTCCATCCAACTCCAATGATGAGGACTACAATCAATTGAACGCTCCTAGAAAACACCTTGGTTTATCAAGACCAATCTATTCTCTAGGCAGTCCCTATCCTCACAGGACACCATCAAAAGGGCCATCATTTTCATAAGACATGACATGTGTGAGATGATCCCATGTAGGGGTGAGTATAACAATACGCACTAGGACTCAAGAAAAACACTAAGCATGAATCATCAAGTATATTTATTTCAATACAATATCTAAAAACCAATGTATAATAGAAAACATCTAGATATACTAAATAAGGATACTACACCACTAGGAAGTCACAACCAACTGCTAGCCACAAGATCCAGCTTTAATTAATTCTCGTTCCAATAGAATCTACTTCCTGAGCCATACTATCATCATAGAGACTCAATCAAGAGGTCAACATCATTGGGACCCACCCATGAAATCTCACTAGTCTTAGAATACCCTGATACTCAGATGGAGGGCCATACCCAGAACTATCGGGGGACACCATAAACCAAATATGGATCAACCAACTATGTAGGGGATTATATGCCAATGATACCAAAAACCCTACCGATAAAACCTTATAGATGGAGGATCAACACCCTACTTAATGTGGTTATTCCAATTCCAAAAAACCCACCTAGGGTATAAATATGATAGATTATTACTCTACCGTCTCATATAGGGGAACAAAAAGCTCTATCCAAGACTCATCATTCAGAGGGGATCAAAATCCTATGATATGGATGAAATTACACACTATGCCCATGAGAGAATGGACCAAAGGAATAAACTCAACCAGGAATGGTCTACAATAAAGAAAAAAAGGTCTAGAGACACCATAGAATGGGGTAAATGGTGTGTCTAACTATTATTAGGTCTTCCTGCATGGTAAATCCTCACAAGACATGTAAATATCCAAATACAAGACATGTAGGAATAGTAAATGGCATGTAGAGATCACACAACACCCTACCCATGTATCCTGGTAGTGTACTGCTAGCTGTGCCCATATACCAACCCATACCCATCTAGTCATTCTTGTGTACACCTAGCCATACCTGGGACCGAGTGCACAACATGCCTCTAGCCGTATACTTCTATCCGTTTTCATATACTTTCTGAAGTACACATCGGGCTATCACGAAGGGGTCACAAGATGTGTGATCATGTCACATGGTGTGTGTGACTTAAATCTATCAAAAACCCTATCATCATAGCCAGGGAGTCCCACAAATCATGTAACAAAAAATTTCACGCCGTGTAACCTAATATTTTCTAGATCCCACAAATTCTACTCCTCACTGCTCTTTGCATCACCAGAACCAACACCTGCTTTGGAAACCACAGATATGGGATCAGCCGAGCCCTACCGTCATCACTAGCTAGGATCCGAATTCAGATCTACTCAGAAAACACCTATGTCAATCCATCCATTGATACACCATGCATCTCTTGGGGGGAATGAATAACTCATGATACAAAATTTTTCTCCCATGATCTATACATCATCATCATTGATTCCCAAAACACAACCTCCATCATAATTTGTACCCATGGCATCTATCTGTTTTACTAAATAATGGTCATGCAAAGACTGAATACTAGGTATTGGTTAAAGAATTGGTGAAGGAAAATACCAATGATGATCTAACAGAGGAACATGGGAGAGATGCATAACCCAAGAAAATTAAGGAATGAACCTTGACCTTTATTTGTTCACCCCCAATCAATTTTCATACAAAAATACAAATAAAGAGGAATAATCTCAACAAAAAAAATATAATTACATAAAATTAAATATTCTGATGATGCGTGTATCAATTGTGTTTGTGGAATTGAACCACGTTTATCTAAGATTAAAGAACATGATAGAAAACAAAAAATCAAACATCCTATATAGAGTTTGGATTTATCATTGATGAATAACTGTTCTATATTTCTATTTTTCATGAGATCCATAAACTCCATTGATACAACAGTGCACGATCTGATCCCGATCCTTCATTGTTCACAAAGAAAATTCTACTACAATGACTTCTAGGTCTCTAGGTTTAAGTGTAAAACCTTGAGGAAAACCCCAATAGGTGTATATTTAAATAGGAAGCATGTCACTACACCTAAAAAAATAAAATAAATCATTTAAATTAATATATTTTATTAATTTCTCACATGAAAAAACTTTTTCAAAAACTCCCTACACCAACAAAGATTATGTTTCACCTAGGGTAAAACCCACATTCTAAACTCAACAGTTCCCTTTAATTTATAATATGGGCCTCATTTTGGGAGTTATTCCACTTTTTCATTAAAAATGTGGGCCTATGATATTTAATATATTTAATATATTTCAAACATTTATTTTAGGAACAATGGGCCTCAGAACCACACACTGCCTCAATTCCTGGTCTCAAAAATAATCCATATAATATCAAAAAGTAATACAAAGAAAACCCGAGTCATTAAATTATCCACACGTTAGGGATTTTTGTCTCGAGAAGAGAAAAATATACTGAAAAAGATGAGGGTACTTGGATTCCATCTGGATCTCCCGCTCCCAGGTGCTCCTAAATATTCCCATGCTAGCACCAGACACGCAGCTGGGGGATCAATTTCCCATGAAGGATACTCTCATATGGATCCTCGATCCACATTAGGTAGATAGCAGAGGTCATTCCATCCTCAATGTCCTGCTCTCCCTAGTTGATAACATGTGATATAATTCCCTGATCCCACTCTTTTGGACCCAGTACTTGAAAATGCTATGTAATTTATTTCTTATAAAATAAACTTAAAAATTACACAACACTTAACACAATATAGGAACTTTTACTATTCTAGGTTCTGGAGAAATTACAATACATTTCCCAATTTATAAGAGTGAAAAATAAATAAGAAGTATGTCTACTATGATTCTGCACGCACTAACTCCAAAAGTAAAGAAAAATAAATTCAAAATTCTATGATACCTATGAAAATAATTTAAATTAATGGGATGATCATTCATTTTATCAATAAAAGGTTTTAAAACTGTTGAAATACCTTTTAGGGAAAACATTATTTTGAAATAAATTTCAATAATATTGTTGAAAACATTAGTACTTTGAACATATTACACTTTGAAAATGCTTTTAAAAAAATCCAGTGACTTTCAGAAAATATTAAGAAATATTTTTAAAATGATAAAAATTGTGGAAAATTGAAACATTGAAGTCTATCTTGGGCCTATAAACTTATTGAGGGATTGAGTTCACTCTCCAATACCCTACCATATTTACAACGTTTAAGTACCGATTTTTATGAATTTTTTTTAAGATTGCATTATGTACATACATCTCTTTTTCACTAGGATTTTATTAATTAAAAAACATGATTCTTTAATATATATATATATATATATATTAATTTATATTAATATATATATATACACTTTAACAAATAAATACACATTTCTAGGTTTGAAATAATCAAATCCCACGTCATCATGCCTTTGCCTAATATGAAATCCAATTGTCATTTATAATCATTACCAATGGATTCACAAAAGAATGTTAAAGAATACAAAATAAATATAAATAGTAACAGATGCATGATATGTAACATGTTATAATATAGGTCCATAACTCATAATAATATTGAAATACATGTGTGTAGAAAAAATTAATACACATAAAATGATAATAATGGTGTTCTACGTATGTAAGATAAATACTTTATTAATATATGATCATAGGTTATTAAAACCATAAATTGTTTAATTAAACTAAAAAAATTCCTTTAAAAATGTTAAACCTTTCAAATAAAATTAAAATGAAAAATCCTTTTCATATTTATCGATATATAAATATATATATAAATGTACTAATAACCATTTAAAATAATAGTTCCTTCATCAAAAAATAAGAATTATTACTTAAAAATAAGTAGACAAATGTCCATTATAAATTAAGTATGATCATGAAAAGAAAATCATGATTTTAGAAGGTTTTAAAATAAAGAACACAAAAATTATTTGTTTAAAATGTATGCTAAAATGTAAAATAAGCACAAAATAAAATTCATTAAAATTTTTATTGAATGAAAAGGATATCAAGGGCACTGGAGAGAGGTGTTTTTTTAAAATAAGAGTGATCTCCTTTTTATAGGTATAATACCCTTACTTATGGAAGTCAGGTATTGTCAAAAATTAATGATGGATTGGTTTTGATATGCATTTATAACTGGAGTTTTGTTTTATTAAGACTTATTTAAACTGATATATATATATATATATTATTCATATCATTGGAAGTATTTGGGATATGAGTAGATGTTATTATATCTCAGGGTGAAACAATTTTAATATGAAAGAGTACATATATTTATATTTTAAATTGATGATGTATAGTGGAGTGTTAATGGGGTTTTAAGATATGTTTCTTTAATCCGAAAGATCCCATCATTGAGGGTTTTGTGTTGGTGTTTAATAGTTTTTCTATCATGATAAAGGATTTTTTCAAGCCATAATTTAAGATGTGGGCCACAACTGAGTGAGATAGTACCATAATAGGTGAAGGGGAGGTCCTGCATAGGGTTTTATGGTTTTGAGTAAGGTTGAAGATGAAAAGATGTTCCAAAATAGAAAGGAAGGTTTAAATTAGATCTATCCAGAGTGTGAAATCTATTCTATAAATTATATCAACAGTTCATGGTATATGGAAGATCCCATACAATATTGACAACTTAAGGAGAACTCAACACGTTCATAGTGGGGTATAGAAATTAGGGTGCACCGAAAATGTCAGACGACATAGATTGAATGACTGCTAGATCAGATGAATTAGGTAGGAGCAGACCATTTCGGAAATCGTGACCCATACTGATTGATTTCCAATGATTTATTTAAATCTCATTTTATATTTTATACATATTAATCTGATTTTCATATAATAGTTTAGATATTTTAAATTTCATAACTTTTTTAATAATACTTGAAATATAATATTCAGAAAATATATATTTAATACCTTTCTTTATTATATAAAAATATAATATTAATTTCATTAAATTAAGAAAAATAATTGAAACATATTATTTATATTAAAAAATTCACCATTTTTATTGAAAAACCAAAGTTTAATAATAAGATTCAATCATTATTGTTTATATATATATATCAGTGGTTCATATATGTCATTTTAAACTTTAATTTTAAAAAGTTATAATGGAAATTTTTTATAACGGTCAGATAAAAAGCATTATAAATATCAATATTTAATAGAATTCAAACACACACAAAAATCCATAGATTCTCATACTACTACCTTTAGAATGGTTTTATATGTTCCTCTTGGTATAATTTTTATTGCTATTTTATGTGCCATCACTTTCCTGATTATGGTTGATTCAGGTTATATGCACTATTAGGTCAGCCTCGTTATGATGCTTGGTGGATTCCTAGTGGTGTTACTATCAATCGTAATGGGTTTGATGGGCTAGATCGTGTATGTCAAAGAGGTGTTAAGGCCTTTTCAGAAATAATTTTTTTACTATTTCAATCTTTGTGTTTATAAATTTATAAATTTATTTTATTTTGTAACATGAATAATACATAAACCATAATTTTAAACCTAGGGTGTTACATTTTCCTCCCTTAAATGAATTTCTCCCTTGTAATTCAGTTACACTTATCACTTCTAGTTGTCATCTTCCAAATGTATCCCATGATATCCCCAACCCCAAGGTTTGTAATGTTGTCTTCCACAGTTACCAGTATATCTCTCCATGAGATTAAAGATAAAAGTGGCTTCAAAATCCACCACCTACTTTTCCCAAACACATCTTGCACAAGAGGGGTTTTATGGATGTATACACTGAAAGACATTCCTTAAAGAATGATAATCAATATAGTACTCCAGAAGGTAGTTTTGAATATGATTCCAATAGGAAAGTCTTATGGATTCATCTTTGAATATTTCAAAGTCATCATAGATTCTTCCTGAGAAAAAAACTTAAGAGTTGACACACATAAGATACATGAATATTTCCTTCTTCTAATGCTCTATAAAAGGATGATATTGATTCAAGTTTATCTAATAGGGTATAGAACCTAAAAATTCCTTCAGGATACGCCCATTGGTGTTTATAGAAGTAACATTGAATCTTCCAGATGTCTTTGAAAACAAAACCCAAATCATGATGAAGAAAAATTATATTAGGTGTACTTAATATATTGTAAATTCATTTACAGGTAAGCCACATGGCTTCATAGGGATGATATTCCTCATCACATGATTTTTCTATGATCATAGAAAGTAATTAATTTGAATGGAATAAGAGACTTGTTTGAGTTCTCCTTCCATCCATTTAAAAATAAAAAAGAGAACTTTTGACTAATAAAGGATACTCAATCTAGCAAAGGGTTATAATTTCACAAAATTATCTAGATTGTGCATCTAATACTAATTATAATGCGCCCCACTCTTCCAGAATCAGTACTTGAAAATATTGTGTAATTATTTTCTTATAAAATAGAATGAACAATTACACAACAATTAACACAATAGATACAAGTCTAAGTTATAGAGAAATTATAATACATATCCTGATTTATCAGAGTGAAAAATAACTAAGTAGTATGTCCACTATGCTTTGATGCCTACTAATTCCAAAAGTGAAGAAAATTGAATTCGAACTTCTATGATACCTATAAAAATCATTTAAAATAATGGGATGAGAATTCATTTTATCAGTAATGGGTTTTAAAACCATTGAAGTATCTTTTTTGGGAAAAAATGATTCTGAAATAAATTTTGATAATATTATTGAAAAAACTAGTACTTTGAATATATTACACTTTGAAAATGCTTTTAAAATAATCCAGTGAATTTTAGAAAATATTAAGAAAGATTTTGAAAATGAAAACATTGTGGAAAAATTAAAAATTTAAGGCCATATTGAGCCTACCCACTTGTTGAAGGATTGGGTTCACTCCCCAATACCCTACTATATTTACAAAATTTAAGTGTTGGATTTAATGAAAAAACATTTTCTAAGCTTACATTTTGTATATACATCTCTTTTTCACTGGGATTTTCTTACTTCAAAAACATGAAAATATTTTAATATATATATATATATATTTAAATATTTATTTATATAAATATATATATAATTTCACAACTAAATACACATTTTCTAGGTTTGAAATAATCAAATCCCACATCGTCATGCCTTTTCCTAATATGAAAGCCAATTTTCATTCATAACCCTTAATAACAGATTAAACAAAAGAACGTTTAAAAGTACAATATACATAAATAGAAACATGTTCATGATATGTCACATGTTTTAAGATATGGACATAACTCATTATTATATTGAAATATATGCATGTAGAGAAAACTGATACACATAAAATGATAACAATGGATTAAGAAAAACTACATAAAATAATAGTATTATATGTAAGTAAGATCAAATATTTATTAACATATTATTGTAGGTTCTTAAACCCATAAATTGTTTAAGTAAACAAAAAAAATTCCTTTAAAATTGTTAAACCTTTCAAATAAAATTAAAATAAAAAATCCTTTTCATATTTATCAATATATATATATATATACTAATAACCATTTAAAATAATAAATCCATCATTAAATAATAAGGATTATTACTTGAAAATAATTAGAAGAAGGTAAAATAAAAATTAAGTTTGATCATGAAAAGAAAATCATGACTTTAGAAGGTTTTAAAATAAAGTACACAAATATCATTTGACTAAAATGTAAGATAAAATGTCAAATAAGAACAAAATAATTTCCTTTAAAATTTTTTGTTGAATGGAAAAGATCTCAAGGGTGTTTGAGAGAGCTGAGTTTTTAATAGAAGAGTGCCCCACTTTTTATAGGTATAAGAGCCTTGCTTATGAAAGGCATGTATTGTCAAAAATTAATGCTGGATTGGTTTTGATATGCATTTATAATTGAAGTTTTGTTTTATTAAGACTTATTTAAACTGATTGAAATATATATATATATATATTATGAATATCTTTGGAAGTATTTGGGATCTGTGTATATCTTATTAGATCTCAGGGCACAACAATTATAATATGAAGGAGTGCATATATTTATATTTTAAATTATTGATGTATCGTGGAGTGTTAATGGGGTTTTAAGATATGTTTATTTAATTGGTAAGATCACATCATTGTAGTTTTTTTGTTGGTGTTTAATAGTTTTTTATTATTCCAAAGATTTGTTCAAGCTAAGAATTTAAGAGATGGGCCATAGCTGAGTGAGATAGTACTACAATCTGCAGAGGGGAGGTCCTATGTAGGGTTTTCTAGTTTCAAGAAAGGTTAAATATGATGGGATGTTCTAAAATAGAATGGATGGTTTGGATTATATCTGGCTGGGGTGTGAAATATAATCCATAAATTAGATTAATAGTTTATGGTATAGGGTGGATCCCATATGAGATCGATGGATGAAAGAGAACACATCAATTTCATAGTGTGGTGTGGAAATTAGGGTGCACCGAAAATATCGGACAACATAGATTTAATGGCCGTTGGATTGGATTGATGAGGTAGAAGAAGACCATTTTAGAAATCACGCCCACACTGATAGATTTCCAACATTTTATTTAAATCTCGTTATATATTTTATATATATTATTATGACTTTCATATAATAGTTTAGATATTTTAAATTCCATACTTTTTATCTTTTAATAATACTTCAAATATAATATTTAGAAAACATATCTTTAATACCATTCTTTATCACATAAAAATATATTATTAATTTCTTTAAATTAAGAGTAATAATTGAAACATATTATTTATCTTAAAACTTTCACCATTTTTATTGAAAGAATAAATGTTTAATAATAATATTCAATCACTATTGTGTGTATATATATATATATCTATCAATGGTTCATATATGTCATTTTCAAATTTATTTTTAAAATGTTCTAACAAATATTTTTATAATGTTCGGATAAAAATACTTATAAATATCAATATTTAAGGTAATTCAAGCACACAGAAACATTCTTTGATACTCATACTACTTCTTTTATAATGGTTTTATATATTCCTCTTGGTCTCAGTTTTATCGCTATTTTATGTTCCATCACTTTCCTAATTATGGTTGATTCAGGTGATATGCACTACTTGGTTAGCCTCATTATGATTCTTGGTGGATTACCATTGGTGGTACTATAAATAATAGTGGGTTTGATGGGTTATCTTGTGTATGTCAAAGAAGTTTTATGGACTTTTCATAAATAAAATGTTTTACTACTTCTATCTTTCTGTTCAGAAATTCATTTATTTAATTCATTTTGTAACATGCATAATACATAAACCATACTTTTAAACCTGGTGTGTTACATGTAACAGTTCATGCACATACCCCATCAGCTGTTACATGTTTAAGACATCATGTACCCGATCCTACTATGGTAGTGAATCTAAGTGGTATTCTACCTCACCAAATCTATGTAGTATCTGAAAAGAGCCAATGAATCTCAGTGATAACTTATTTCCACAACCAAATATCCACAGTTCACATCAAGGTGAGACCCTCAGGACCAAATTTCTCAATCCCTAAACTACTTAAGTCTCCATCATTGGTCCTTATAAAAATTACGATGGTTCTATGAATTCCTCATCTTCTCATAGTTGATATAACATTCTCTAATATAGCTTGCCCCAATCCCAATCCCATGAGTACTGAATCGCTTGGATCAGTCCAACAAAGTGATGACCTATTATGTTGTAAGAACCCGGATCTTCTTTTCAGGTATGTTTTCTTTTTCTGGTCGTTTTTGAGAAAAAGAAGAATTTCTGGAAACTTTTGAAGTCCACGCCGTGTACTTTACGAGTACACGCCGTGTACTCGGTTACCATGGGTATCCGAGTGCTGGCCATATAGAAGCCATGCACATAGCCGTGTGTGGTGACCTGGAGACCACTTAATGCGGGGGCCGGTGAAAGAAATTACACATCATGTACTTATCAAGTACACGTCGTTTACTTTCTTCCTTTTCATTAAACACACAAGGGTTGCGTCTGACGGACAGAAATACATCATTCAAGGTTGGGTTTGTCCAAGAGTGAGGGTTCAACCATGATCTTCCTATGAGCCCCTGACTGAGCATCTGATCTTCGATTCAACCGCCGTGGATCGCTTTGGGATCACCTCAGTAAAATATTCCTTCTCCTTGAGATTCGTTTCCTGATTTCTCCTCTTTCTCAAGTTATCTTCGATTGAAAATTTTAGATGTTTTTGTATATCTACGATGTTCTTGGGAAATTCATGGATTGAGGTTCACTTATATCGATCCTATAACACCGAGGTAGGTGGTTTGTGCCTTTTTGTTGGAAGTATTTGAGTTATATGTTCCAAAGTTACCAATACTCTTGAACAGGGTATTGCGTGTTTACTATTTTAGCCCTGTTGATTGCCTTCTATGATTATATGCTTTAAAAGAAGCTAATTGAATGAGAATAGGGTTAATTTCTATGCTTTGGAGTTTTTTCCCTTGCATGATTTCCAGTTTTGACCGATTGGTCCTATTCTCCTGTTAGTCTATTTAACTACCATGCCTAGTATTGTTAGGATGAAGTGTTTATTTATCTGTCATGCTTCTATGATATAGATTTTTGGCCAAGTAGTTCTTGAGGTTTACTTTGGTCGATACACATTACTATGCTTTCTTGACTTACACAGGGACGCGAGAACCTGGTGTAGTAGACCATAGGGAGAATGGAAGTAAGGGATTCTACATAGTGTCTATTTACTTTCACGATGAGAGACTATAGGGGGAATTGACGTAAGTGCTTCCTCAGATTGTTTATAGTTCCTCAACGTGGGCCACAGGGGGAATGTGACGTAAGTGATTCCCTATAGAACATTTAGTTACCGATACGAGACTATATGAGGAATTTATGGCGAGTGCTTCCTCAGAGATTCTATGCTTAAGCTGAACCAGAGGGGTTAGACTGAGTGTACTACCCAGAGGGTTGTTTATGTTGCTAGGTAGGACCAGAGGGGATAGGCTGTGAGTACTTCCTAGAGGGTTACCTGTTGTGTTGTCTTATTGCTTGTGTTTCTAGGTAGGAACAGAGGGGATAGACTGTGAGTAGTTCCTAGAGGGTTACCTATTGGGTTATCTGATTTCTTGTGTTGTTTTGGTTGAACCATAATGGTTAGGCTGAGAGTGCTTCCCAAAGGGTTAACTGATTTGTTTAGTTTCTTACTTGATATTTGGAATTGAATGCAATTGAAACTGTGGGTTGTTTACTACTGAGTACTTCCTTGTTTAATGATTTCTTTACTTATTACCTACCATATATTCACTGACTGTTAGGCACAGATCTTATGGTGGTTGCCTAATGGGATTTAGTCTCACACCCTATTTGGGACATGATTTTGGGCCAAAACAGATTATATTGTTGCAGGTATAGATAAGGGAAAGTGCCATTATACTTCATAAGCTTGATGACATTCTTTGAACATACATTCTGGAGTTTGGAAGTTCTTAGGATAAGCACATACCTCTTGTGGAGTTTTCCTACAATAATAGTTTTCAAAAAACTATTCAGATGGCACCTTATAAGGATTTTTACGATAGGCCATGCCAATCATCCTTATATTGGATGGAGGTAGAAGAGGTAGCTATATTGGGACCTCATCTTGTCTAGGAGACCATGGAGTAGATAGAGTTGATTCAGAAGAAGATGGAAACTGTACAGTCTCGATAGAAATATTATGCTGATCAGCGGAGATGACCTCAGGAGTTCGAGGTTAGGGATCTGGTTTTCCTGCGTGTCACACCAAGGTTGGGTCACAGGAGGATTAAAAGATAAGGTAAGCTTTCACCGAGGTACGTTAGACCATTTGAGGTGTTGGAGAGATTTGTTCTGGTTTCCTATCAGTTGTAGTTACCTCAGAGGTACTGGGCTATGCACGACGTCTTCCATGTTTCTCAGCTTTAACATTACTTCTAAGACCCATCTTATGTCTTCCAACCCAAGGAGGTTGAGTTTGAAGTGGATGCATAATTTGAGGAGCATCCTATCTAGATTTTTGATCGATGTACGAAGGTTCTCCATGGTCGGTCTGTTCCTCTGGTATGAGTGCTATGGAAGCATGAGAGAGTATAAGATGAGACTTTGGAAAGGGAGGCGGATGTACGATCGTAGTGGCCAAATATGTTCGGGGTTTCTTCTTCTACGCTGCCTTGCTATGGAAATTCAGGGAAAAATTTATTTAAGGGGGAAAGTTTGTAAGAACCCAAATCTATTTTTAGTTATGTTTTCCTTTTCTAGTCGTTTTTGAGAAAAATATGAATTTATGGAAATTTTTGAAGTACACGCCGTGTACTTTATGAGTACACGCCATGTACTTTATGAGTACACGCCGTGTACTTTTTGAGTACACACCGTATACTCGGTTACCGTGGGTAGCCGAGTGCTGGCCATGTAGCGTCCATGCACACAACTATGTGTGGTGACCTGGAGACCACTTAATGTGGGGGCTAGTGAAATAAAGTACACACCGTGTACTTATAAATTACATGTTGTGTACTTTTTTTCATTAAACGCACCGAGGTCATGTCTGATGGACAGAAAAACTCCCTTCAAGGTTGGGTTCATATGAGAGCGAGGGTTCGACCATGATCTTCCTCCAAGCCCCCCAACTAAGCATCCAATCTCCAATTTGACTGCTATTGATTACGTTGGGATTGCCTTAGTAAACTCTTCCTTTTGCTTGAGCTTCGTTTCCTGATTTCTCCTCTTTCTCAAGTTATCTTCGGTTGAACGTTTTAGAAGTTTTTGTAGATATATGGTGTTCTTGGGAGATTCAGGGATTGAGGTTCAATTATATCGATCCTACAACACCAAGGTAGGTGGTTTGTTCCTTTCCATTGGAATTCTTTGAGTTATATTTGAAAAAGTTCCCAATACCCTTGAACGGGGTATTGCGTGTTTTCTGTTTTAGCCCTATTGATTGCCTGCTATGATTGTATGCTTGAAAAGAGGTTAATTGAATGAGAATAGGGTTAATATCTATTCTATGGAGGTGTTTCCCATGCTTGATTTTTTGTTTTGACCATTTGGTCTTGTTTATCTGTTAGGCTGTTTAACTACCATGCCTAGTATTGTTAGGATGGAGTGTTTGTTTATCTGTCAGGATACTATGCTGTAGATTGCTAGCCAAATAGTTCTTGAGGGTTACTTTGGCCAATACACATTACTATTCCTTCTTGACTTACATAGGGCCATGAGGACCTAGTTTAGTAGACCATAGGAATAATGGACATAATGGCTTCTCCAGAGTGTTTGTTTACTTTTACGATGTGAGACCATAGGGGGATTGATGTAAGTGCTTCCTCAGAGTTTCTATAGTTCCTTGACATGGGACACATGGGGAATGTGATGTAAGTACTTCCCCAAAGAACCTTTAGTTACCGTTTCAAGACTATAGGAGGAATTAAAGGTGAGTGCTTCCTTAGAGAGTCTATGATTAAGTTGAACCAAAGGGGTTAGACTGAGTGTACTGCCTAGAGGGTTGATTGGGTTTCTAGGTAGAACCAGATGGGATAGGCTGTGAGTACTTACCAGTGGGTTACCTGTTGTAATGTCTGCTTGCTTGTGTTACTAGGTAGGACTAGAGGGGATAGGCTGTGAGTACCTCCCAGGGGGTTACCTGTTGTGTTTTCTTATTGCTTGTGTTTTTTTCGTTGAACCAGAGGGGTTTGGCTAAGAGTACTTACTAGAGGGTTACCTGCTTTGTTTAGATGCTTACTTGATATGTGGAATTGAATGAAATTGAAACTGTGGGTTGTTTACTATTGAGTACTTCCATATTTACCGGTTCTTTACTTATTAGCTGACATATATTCACTAACTGTTAGTAACAGATCTTGTGGTGTTTTCCTACTGGGATTTAGTCTCACACCCTATTTGGGCCATGCTTTTAGGGCCAAACAGATTATATTGATGCATGTATAGATAAGGGCAAGCACCCATCTACTTCAGGTACTTGACTACATTGGAGCTAGAGAGCATAGGACCAAGCCTAGGCTTGCGATGCTGTGGAGTTGTTTATTGATTTTCTTGTACTTTGTTTTAGTACTGTATTTCAGAATTGTGAGTTGTTTGGATTCATTCCTAGACATATGTATCATGAATCATATATATATATATGTTCTCCAGTTGTTTCTTTCATCAGTCTTCCACTATTTACTATTGTTGGTATATTTACTATTTCCGCTATTGTATATTTGTTTTACTTATGTTGTGTTACTATGACAATGAGGGCATAGTTTCCCCACTATCACACCCAAGGCCCTCGCTGCTAGTTAGCAGCCTCTGACGTTCGGGGAAATGCGCTTGAGTCCATGTGACCAACTGTGTACGGGGAGCCTCTGTGTGGCTTCCGAAATCGGGATGTTACAGGGTCGACTATAAAAATCTTCAAATGGTTCCATACTAATGGTGGGATGGTAGCTGTTATTGTATGAAAACTCTAAAAAGGGTTGATGATCCTCCAAAATTTGTCCAAATTACATTACACAAGCCCATAGTATATCTTCCAAGACATGAATGATCCGGTCCATCTGGCCGTAGGTCTGGGGGTGAAATTCTGTGATCAAGTGTAACTATGTCCTGAAGGCCTCATGTATCCTTTCCATAATCTAGGTGCAAATAGAGCATCATGGAAAATGATTTTCATCAAGGGAACTCTATGGAGTCAGATTATCTTATGCATGTAGAGGCGTCCTATGCTCTCTAATCTTGAATATCAAGGAAGTGGGTTGACTTGGTGAGTTGTTCTATGATCACCCAGATGAAATCATGCACCCTAGATGTATGTGTTAACCCCATCATGAAGTGCATGGATATCCCATCCCACTTTTACTCTGTCACTTCAAGGGGTTGAGCTAAACTCGCTAGAACCCAGTGCTTATCCATCACCTACTAATAAGTAAGGAATCAAGAGACAAACTTTGCAACTCCCTTCTTCATTTCTAGCCACCAAAACTGAAATAATAGGTATTAAACATCATTGAAACACCTGGATGTACCACCAATGGGGATGTATGAAAATCCCACATCACCTCCTCCCACAAAGTCGAAGGCACCATCATGCATTCTCTAAAAAGGATAACATGATTCCCACATTAAGAATACCCATAAAAATTACTTGAAGTGATTATTTGAGTATTTAAGGTCTCATAGTCAGTATATTCATGTCAAGCTTCCTTGATATGCTATAAAATTGTTAGGGTAATAACAATCAACCTAAGATATGGAGCACTATCCTGGTCCACTAAGGACAATTGCAATAAGGATAACTACTTAGATGCCTCTACTAACAAATGAGAACAAGATCTTATACTAAGATCATATTACACTATTTTACCCTTCCTAGGAGTATAGAAAATATCAAATTCATACTCCTAGAGAAAATATATCCATTTACTCTATCTCAAGTTAAGATCCTGATGAGGGAAGACATATTTGATACTCTTTTTGTCAAAGAAAATTATAAACCGCTTTCCCATCAGGTAGTGTCTCCAAATATTTTTTGTGAAGACTACCGCTATTATTTCTAGATAATGGGCTGCGTAGTTCTACTCATGTGGTCTCAACTAAAGTGAACCATATGTTACCACTACCTGACTTTGTATCAGAACACAAAGAGTCCAGTCATTGATGCATCACATAACACTATATACTAGAAACCTTCCTTTGGTAATCACAAGATGGTAGAGATCATCAATATATGCCTCAGTTCTTGAAATCACTTCTGGAACATTTCCATCCACACAACATGATTCCCCATTCTAGTTTAAAGTAGTCAAGGGTGATACCACTATAGATAAATTAGGTGAAAACCTATGATAGTACCCTTCCAAACTAAGGAAACTCTGCACCTCGGTAACACTCTTGGGTGGATCCCAAGAAAGCACAAACTCAACCTTTTATGGGTCCAATGATACTTCTTCCTATGAGATGATGTGTCATAAAAAGTGGAAATACCATATCCAAAACTGACACTTTGAGATATTCCTATAAATATGGTTCTCTTAGAGTGTGTCCAGGACCACCCTTAAGTGTCTTAAGTGTTCCTTCTCGGACACTTAATACACTAGGATATCATTGTTGAATACCACCACAAACCAGTCTAAGAAAAGATAAAATATCTACTTAATGAGTCCCATGAACACTACTGGGGCATTCTTCACACCGAACAACATCACCAAGTACTCATAGTGACATCTAAATACTACCTTCAATATACCTTGATCCTTTACTCACAAATGGTGATAGCCTGATCTAAGGTCAATCTTCGAGAACCATCACATCCCTCTCAACTGATCAAAGAGTCACATATCCTCAGTAGTGGATACTTATTCTTCATTATCACCTAGTTCAAGCACCGTTAGTCTTCACTTAACCTCAATATCCAATTTTCCTTTATGGAGAACAACACTGGGGCTACCTAGGGGTAACACTGGGTCTCACAAAGCCCTTCTCTTGAAAGTCCTCCAACTATACCCTCATATCAGGAATCTCTACGAGAGACATTAGATATGTTGGTGATGATTTTATAACCATCCTAGGATGAAATTAAATGTATAAGTTTAGATATAGGTGGGGTGGTAAACCTGGTACGTGCTTAGGAAAGGTGTCCTCACACTCCATCACCACTATAGAAAACTGATAGCCCAAAGCATCCACTACTCTAAGAGAGATTCTATCCAACTAGTGAGTAATTGGATTAACTATTCTATACCTAAGAACATCCTTCTATAACAATATTTCCTTCTCAACCATAAAGGGAAACACAGTTCCATCACTTTATACACACCATATCCTCCGCCTAAAATAGTCAATTTGGGCATGAACTATGGATAATGAGTCTATACTTAAGATGATATCATAAATCCCTATCGCTGCTGAAAATAGATCCTATACAAAAATATTTCCTCCAAGTGTTAGATAAAACTATTGAAATAAGAGTACATTTTCTAATTCACCACCAGTCGAAGTCTTTAACCACAAGGCTCAAACCAATTGCTCAACCAGAATCTCTATGTCTCAAACCATAGAATTTTCACATAAGGAATGGATTGAAAATGTGTCTATAAATACTAAAACTAAAGTAAAAAAGACATATATTATAACTTGAATCATCCCTGGAGCCTTAGGGTCATAGGCCTCCATAGCCTGTAGCTATCCTCATCCCTGACCACCAGCTCCCTGAGCCTAATGTAGACTACCTTGGGGTGGTGGTAGTAATATGTCAAATCTCAAAACTCCTATTGTTACTCTATCGACCTCTCTAAAACGTCTATTACCCTATGGAACACCCTTCTATTACTTCTATATCTTCCTTAGAGGCCCCTTGAACATCTCATGATCAACTATACAGTTGGTTGGAAAATTCTGAGTCAGATGTCTTTTTCCTTCACAAGAGAAACACCGCCTCTACCTCAGCTGATTTGATCTATCCTGAGAGCCCTACACTACTAACCCTATGCCTCAAGATCTCCTCCTGAAGTGTATGTCATGCTTGGATCCTTGTGAATCCCATCAGCTACCTACTGCTAAGGTCTTAGCTAATGGGTTCCTGCCACTAACACCACTGTTAGTGGCTGCTCTGGCAGGAAGCTCTCTACTACCAAGGCCCACTCAAGAACCCCAACATAGGTGGGAATGAAAAGGAATAATAATTAAGCACTGATGTCCTGATGTAAGTCCTTCTAAATGGTACGCTCTCTGAAGAATGTATCCCAAACCA
Organism: Viscum album; assembly: GCA_963277665.1. Taxonomy (NCBI): domain Eukaryota; kingdom Viridiplantae; phylum Streptophyta; class Magnoliopsida; order Santalales; family Viscaceae; genus Viscum; species Viscum album. The sequence continues at coordinate 1,515,604,351 of OY728132.1, read as the reverse complement.
TATCCATGGTGTAATGTGATAGATCAGAAAACCTCACTGAGTGCTCATTCACGGTCAAACTACACTGTTGAAAATGTAGAATCTTTTATATGAATACTAATCACAATGTGGATGGATAGAACTCACCATTTAAAAGGAACTCAAAGTATGACAAAAAAAGAGTAGTATCATCATGTGATTGAGTCACTAAATTCCACCATCGTCCTACTGAGCCTTAAATAAGACTCTCCACGAGGACTACCATCTGATTTGAAGGCATCCTCACAAGGAAGAAAATGTGAGTGGATTTATCTAGATAGTCCCCATCCACCTAGGGTTTTGGATCACCCTGAAACTTGGGAGGTCACTACCTCTAAAACACGTGTTGCACACTCAGCCTAGTGCATCCTCTGCAAGAACTTACAGTTCTTGTTTCTTCTCTACGGGTGGTGGTATAGTTAGTAAACCACCAAAAGGTTCTATATTTGGTATAAGTCCCTATACTGAAGCCTTTCCACTAGGTGGATCATCCCCATGATCACACAGTGGAATCCTTGATGGCTCTACATGAAGGAAACCTAAAATAAAACAAGATGTACCATGGTTAAAAGAGTATATCTGGAGAGATGAATTAAGAAGGACAAGGAAAACACAACCCATTTCTACACGATTCATGTATAAACGTTTTTCATGCAACTAATTTTTAAATTCATCAAGTATAAAGGTATGTGATTAGGGTCCTGGTGTATAGATACACCGGTCGCTGCACCAAAATTGGAGTCCATGACCTGAATAACGATCTCGAAACACTAAACACCATTACCCCAAACCAATATCAATGAATCAGGTCCTAAGGTAGAATTGACTACTCTAATACCACTATGTCAGGACTCAACCCACCAGGGTCTAACCCGTGACTAACCCAAGCCCATCTCTAATAGTCTAGGGGCTAGTGACTAGTATCAAGTAGGCAAATCCCAAAAAATGGGACACATTAGCCTAATTTAACAATACACATGCACAAATCTCCATGTTCACACAATACTAAAATGTAACAACTGAAACCAATGTATGCAGAAATCTATAATACCAAAACAAGAGTATGATAGTAAAGTAATAAAAATGAAAAAAGTTCCAAATACAAGACCAACCAGAAACTATAAAGTTTCTAACCTGCTCCAATGGAGATAAATAAGATCAAATATAAGCTTCCATAAAACACCTCAGTCTTCCAAGATCATGATACACTCCACCTACTCCATTTCCTCCCATAACACCTTCAAAAGGGCCTTTGTGTACATAAGACACAACACGTACGAACATATCCCATGGATGGGTGAGTATAATAATACCTAGCAGGACATCCCAAAAATAATAAACATGAAGCATCAAGTATATTCATATAAAAAAAGACATAACAATCAATTTATAATAGAAAACACCCATATATACTCAGGAAGGATACCACACCACTAGGTGGTTACAACCAACTAACATCCATAGAATTCAGCTCGATGCAATTCTCATTCTAGGAGAATCCACTCCACGAGGCATGTTATCACCTAATAAATTCAATCAAGAGATCAAGATCATTGGTCCCTAACCAGTAAAGTTCATCGGTCTCAGATGACCCTGATACTCAGATAGGGGGTCATGCCTAAAACCATTAGGGGATACTATGAACCTAATCTGGATCGACCCGCTACATAGGGGATCGTATGCCAATGAAACCACAAACCCTAGATATATGACCTAATAGATGGATGATCAGTTCCCTACTCAAGGAGGTCAACCTAATTCCAAAAACCCAACCTAGGGTATAAATATGATAGAGGATCACTTTCTTGTCTCACAGATGGACACACCGAACTCTATCTGAGACTCATCCTTTAGAGGGGATCATAATCATGTGATGTGGATGCAATGTTGCACTATACCCATGAGAGAATGAACCATGAGAACAAAATAAACCAATAATAGTACAAAATAAAGAAACAAAGGTCTATAAATACCCTTGAATGGGGTAGAAAATGTGTATTAGTTGTACACAACGTGTATTAGGGGTATACAACATGTACTAAGGGTACACGACATGTCCATCTATCCCTATGAATATCAATGTGGTATAGCCTCACATGACATGTTAATCTCTAAATAAACAGTGTGTAAAAATAGTACATGGTGAATATAGATCACACGACACCATACTCATGCCACCTAGACATGTCTGTCTACTGACCCATGTACATGTTTCTATGCCCGTGTACACCTGGATGTGTCTATGTCTGAGTACATGGTGTGCCTTTGGCCATGTACTTTAATCTATGTTCATGTAGTTTCTGAAGTACATGCCGATCCATCATGGAGGGATCAAATGGAATGTGAGAATGTCACATGATGTGTGATACTTAACTCTAGACGAAAGCCTAGAGCTGTAGCTTGGGGGTCCCACAGGTGTGTAACCCCAGATTACACACCATGTAATTAGGGATTTTCCTAATCTTGTTGCTTCTCCTACATAATGTTCTATCCATAAAAAAAACTGCCTCCCCTTCTAAAAACCATAGATCCAGGTTTAGACAAGCCCTTACATCATTTCTAGATAGGATTCAAGTTAATATTTTCTCAAAAAATGACTCCATCAAGATATTTGTTGCTACATTGTTCATCGCTTAGGAGGAATAAAGAACAACCAATTCAGTATCATTCACCCTCGATATATCTACTATTATCGTTGATTCCCAAAACCCATCCTCCATTGTGAGTCATACCTACGACATTGATCTGTTGTGATGAAGAATAACGTGAAACAATCGAATACTTGGTATTGGTCAAACCATTGGCCTTGGAAAATACTAATAGTGATTGAACATAGAAATGTGGGATAAATTCATAATCTAAATAAAGTGAGGAATGAACCTCAAACTTTTTCATTCAGTCTCAATCTATTGTTTTAGAAAAATATGAAATAAGAGGAATAATCACAATGAACAAAATATAATTCCATATAATTAAATATACTAATGATGTGCATATAAATTCTATTTGTGGAATTGATCTGTGTTCATCTTGGATTAAATAATAGGATTAAAAACATAGAATCAAACATCCTATCTAGAGTTTGGATTAATTGTTGATGAAGAATAGTTATGTGTTTTGTTTTTAATGATATCCAAGAACTCTATTGGTGAAAAGATCCATGATCCAGTCTTGATCCATTGTCATTCTCTAAGAACATTCTCCTCTATTATCTCCTATGTATCTAGGGTTTATCATCGAAACCTAATGTAAACTCTAAAAGACATATATTTTAAGAGGAAGAAGGTTTTTGTGTAAAACAAAACAAAACAAAACATTTAAATTAATTTATTTTATAAATTTCATACCTGTGATTTTTTTTCACAAAAGCCTCATAACGACAAAGAATATGTCATTCCTAAAGTAAAATATATGTTCTGAACTCAATAGATCCCTAAGATTTCATATTTGGGTCTCCTTTTAGCAATTATTCCATTTCTTCCAGAAAAATGATTGCACATGATATTTAATATATTTAGTATATTTCAAACATTTATTATGGGAACACCAGGTCTAAGAATCACATACTGTCTTAGTGATTGCTCTAAAAAATAATCAATATAATATTCAAAAATAATACACAAAAAACCCGAGTCATTACATCAATTTCCCATCATTGAAGCATATTGTAATGTAATGAACCGAATTTATATTATATGGTGTATATACTTCTCCTTTTACATGTAATATCATGATTTATTCATAATTAATGGTATTTTAAGTTTCATTTTAATTATTTCATCCATGGATATTGAATTTAAAATTACAAATTTGTAAAAGTTATTGTACAATCTCAATTTCTTTTGTGATTGTTAGCTTTATATTAAAACAATCACATTATTATGATCATTTTTCATTGAACATTAATTTTTTATTAACTATACATATTCTTATATGATGGATATTATTATTCACTAAATCATATACTATTTTTACATATGATGTTTATTTTTAATATTATTTGATTAAGTGGGAAATATTGATAAATCGAGATCCATTACTCAATAAAGATATTTGATAATAAGGAATATTGTTCATGAATTAAATAAATTATTTGATATATGAGGAATGATTTGAACATTATGATATGGGTGTGGCCTATTTATTGATATAACCTTAATGCATTGATAGGTATCATGAGACAAATCAGTTGGATAAATCAGATGGGTTTTTACCTAGTAGTTTTAATCTTTCTTGAGGAAAGATCTTAATGGTAGAGGTATAATGATGCCTAAGATTATTTCCTAAAATAAATAAGAATTTCCATCATTTAAAGTACATTTATTATCATTATATATGATATTTTCAAAATCATATTTTCTATGGATGAATTTCATTCTTAGATTATTGATTAAATGGAGTGTGTGTTTTGTTATCCACCTTTCCATATTGACTATGCCTTATCTTATAATGATATTCAAGTTATTTAATAGAATTTGTGTTCAATTTTTTACCTTCCCATGTTGATTAATCTTATTGATTCATGGTAGTTTCTGGTGTACATAAACCTTACTGAGAATTTATGATCACCCTTATTTTGTTTACTTTCCCCAGGATATACTGAAGGATTCTTGGAATGTATTTTTAGGATAAAGTTCATTTTATTTTGTTTTGTAATATCATTTATTTTTTATTCCCAATGTTATATGGGTATCATGTATGTATCTGGTTCTCTAAAACTTCTAAATGGATTGGTCCTTTAGTATTTAACCCTTGGTATCTATACCAATGTAATAAAATAGACATCAGATCTAGGCTACTAGAGTCTAGGTCATTACAGTTTGTATTAGATGAAGTTTAGTAGAAACATTAGGAGGTGGATTAAGGGAAAAATAGATTTGGGAACATAACCCTATTATAGACATTGAGGATAAGTAAGGAAGAACATCCTAATATTTTTTTAAGGAAGATATTATGTGGTTTTTCTAGAAATACAATACTGTCTGGATACAACAAGTAGATGTGGTTCTATCATAGAGACACCTAGGAGAAATAACTCTGAAAAGGAAGAATTGGGCTCGAACTAATTTCCACCTAGTGCATAATAACATGCTTTACTAATCACATGATTTAACACTCATGAGGTATATTCTTAGGATAATTTACATTTTCTTTACAAACAATTATAATATAGTTGAAAATAAATATATCCCAGAATAAAAAAAGTTTATAATTCTAATATTAACAATTTTTTTAATTATAATTTATACAAATAATTATATCATATTTTTAATTATACATTATGATTTAAAATTAATAATTTTATGATCTAATCTAGTATATTACATTGTTTAGAAATGGTGCCTAGATGGAAGATGGGTATCAATACTCATGAAAAATGTAAATATTTCCTGGTTGAGGAATCCAATACAGTTGGTATTAGAAATGAAAAAATTATGGAAATATTAGGTAAGATTAAATAATTTATAAAAATAATCTTGATCGGATGGATCAACCTATTCCATAGTGATATTCTCCTATGTTGGATTGATTTACATGACAAAATCCACCATAATTTGGTGGGAATACTAATATAATTGTATCTAAACAATGGATTAACTCCCTGGTGAATATATTTATGGAATTGGGATGTAGTGAAAAGGAAAATTTTACACTTTAATTGTATTATCTCAAAGGATATGCTGATCAATAGAGTTATTCCATCCAAAATACTATAGAGGAAGATGAAATAGAAGTCATGGAATGAAAATCTTTAAAGGATACATTCATCGAAAAATATTTCTATCATGAGGAAAAAACTAAATTTAAGAGAATGTTCCTTATTTAAAATCAAAAGGTAGAATAAAGTGTTTTATAGGATGAAGCAATATTACAAGGTTATATAGGTATGATAAACATTACATACATAATATGGTTTACAAGATTGACCATTTCATTGAAGGTATTAAGCCATGTATCCAAAGGGAACTGGTATCTCAAAATTTATAATCACACAATGGAATAGTTTTATATGAAATAAAAATATAAAAGGAGTTATATATATCATAAAAATTAAAATGAAATAAATAAAATAATAATCCATGAAAAAAACCATGAATAAGTGAATGTATCAAAGATTAAGAATAAAACACAATGATTTCCATCTTGTGAAAACTGTGGAATGAATCCCCCTGGTAAATTCTTGAAGGGATTGATATTTTTTTATAAGTGAGAAGATATGGTTCATCAAGAAAAATAATGAAGGTGGAAGAAATAAAATACTAATATTTAGTGTTTCAATTGTATGGATATGGGGCTCAATGAAAATGAATTCCCCATGTGTCAAGGGAATACACCACTAAAGAGGCTAAGGGGAGAAGGAAAAGATTATGTGATCACTACAGTTGATGTGTAAGTACCCAATGATCTTGTGATAGGTATTTTAATCTAAAATTAGAATTTAGATAATTATTTATTAGATTTTTTATCCTTTCACTCTTTTATACCTACCTATTTTTTTTATGAAAATTAGAAATATCCCATTAAATTTAAAAAGGGAGTTGTTAGTCAAAACTCCAAGGAGAAGTATCACTATAACAAGGATATGTCAAACAGTCTCCACTATGACACATAAACATTTTCTATTTTCTAAACATATTATCATACCTATGGTTGAATTTTATATAGTTCTTAATATGTACTGGTTTTTCAAATATGATAAAAAAATTTATTTCAAGAAGAAAGAAATTTTGATTTGTGAGGATGATGTAGAATTCATTATCTTTAGAGTAAAGAATTTATCATTTAATTCATATCTTGATCTACCCCCAGTAGCTCTGCATAATGATATTATTAGGGAAGAATAGAAAAAAAAATCTAGGGATGGAGAATGAAGTATTGAAATTGGGGATGTACCTATTATATAGAAATACATTGATGTATTTCTTGAAGAATTACTGGGACATCCACTAGATCTTGAAATTGATATTTCCATTGATTTAACACATTATTCAAGGAAAAAATCAACGAATCCCTATAGAATGTCCACTATGGAATTAGTTGAGTTGAAGAAAAAATATAGGATATTAGTGATAAGGGATTTATTCACCCTAGTGTTTCACCATAGGGAGCCCCTGTTATCTTTGTTAAGAAGAATGATGGATCCATGTGGATATGCATTAATTATAGGGAAATCAATGATATTATAATAAATAAAAAGTATCATATTCCTTGAATTGATTACTTATTCGATCAAATTTATGGATCCCAATATTTTTCAAAGATTAAACTTTATTCTAGGTATCATCAATTTAAAGTAAAATGGAAGATATTCCATAGATATATTTTCAAATGAAATATGGAAATTACGAGTTTACAGGTATGCCATTTGAATTAACTATTTTACCCTCTATTTTTATGGATGTAATGAATAGAGTTTTTAAGGAATATATTAATGATTTTTTGTGGTATTTATTGATAATATTTTGGTGTATTCTATATGGTAAGATGACCATGAGAATAAATTGAGGATCATTATTGAGATACATATAAGGAAATAGTTATATAGGAAATTTAGTAAGTGTGATTTTTGGAATCAAGATGTTTCTTTTAATAAACATATAGTCTCAAGGGATGGAATCTTATTTTATCCTATCAAGAAAAAATCAGTAAGATAATGGATTATGATAATGAATATAACTAAGGTATATAGTTTCATTGGTTTGGAAGGGTAATATTAGTGATTCATTTAAATTTTTTCCCAATTGGATAACCCATTAAAAAACTACATGTAAAGTGGTTAAGTTTGTTTGAAAAAATGAATGTGAATAGTGTTTTTATGAACTAAAGAAGATATTTTCAATGATTTTATTTTGAATATAAAAAATGAAAATGATGGGTTTTTGATAAATAGTGATTCATAAAATAATGAAAATGGTTTTTTCCTAATGAAAAATGATAGAGTTATTGAATATGAATCATGGAAATTGATGACACCAAATAGAACTATCTAACCCATGATCTTGATTTGGAATTTCTGATCCTTACTTTGAATATAAGGATACATTATCTCAATGGCGAGAGATGTGAGATATATAGAGACTATAAGATCCTAAAATACATATTTTCACAAAAAAGATCAATAAGAGGCATAAAATATGGCTTCAGATACTGAAGAATTATGATAAAGAAATACAATACCACCCCAAGAAATAAAATAAGATAAAATATGAATTGAGTCAAAAGAATAATGGAATTATGAACCAAATGAGGATTGAGAGATTTCATAGGTTCATAGATCTTATAATGATGGATATGGGAATTATTAAGGAATTGAAGACATAAATCATTTTTTAAATGTTTAAAAACTATATTTATTTTAAAAGATAAATTATTTTCAATCTGATGATGAGAACTTTTAGATGAAAATTAAATCCATGAAATGTGGGAACTTAACAAAAATAATTTGAGAAGATGTTGATCTGAAATATGGAAAGAGATTATGTGTTCAATCGATACATGAGATACAAATTTAATTAATGGATGACACTCCTAGATTGAATATCTCTATATACCCTGGTAGCATAATGATGTATAGAGATTTTAGGGAATATTTTTGGTGGGATAACATGAAGGGAGAAATTACTTATTATGTGTCAAAATGTTTTTTTTTCAATAAGTGAATGATGTGAGAAACAATCCTAGAAGATTCATGAAACCTCTTCTCATTCCTGTGTGGAAATGGGATGAAATTACTATGTAATTTGTCACATAACTACCAAATAATCCTAGAAATAATGATATAATATGGTTTATCATTGATCACCTAACAATATCTACACATTTCCTCAAAATAAAGAAAGATTTACCTCTTGAGATATTCATAAGGATCTATATTAATGAAGTTTTAAGACATCATGGTGCACCTATTTCTATTATCTTTGATCATGATACCTGTTTTACATAAAAATCATGGAAGAGTCTTTATAAGTCTCTTGATACTGAGAAAAATTTGAGCACTAACTATAATCCTTAAACTGATGGAAAATATGAATGGACTATTAAAAAAATGAAATTCATGTTTAGGTCATGCTCACATGAATTTAAAGGTATGCGGGATTAATATATTTCCTTTGGTAGATCTTTCCTATAATAATAGTTTCCATCCATGTATTCAAATTACACTGTATGAAGAATTATATAGCAAGATATTTCATTCTCCAACTTGTTGGGATGAAGTTGGTAAAAGGATACTCATAGGCTTAAAACTTTATTAATATACAAAAATAAATATAAATTCTATTTAGGATGATATTAAAGAAGCTCAAAGTAGGAAAAATAGTTATGCTGAATATCAGAGGAAGGATTTGAAAATACAAGTGGGAGATCATGTAGTTTTGAAAGTATCTCCATGGAAGTTTCTTATAAGGTTTGATAAGAAAGAGAAACTAAACCCCAGTTATATCAAACAATTTTGAATTATTTAATGAATTGGATTTGTTTTATTCATTTTAAAATTCTTCCAAATATCTCAAAAGTACATGACGTGTTACATATATCATTGTAAAGGAAGTACATGCCAGACCCAGTGCATTTACTTACCATAGATGAAATAGAATTGGAACCTAATCTACCATACTATATGAAACCCATCTATATTATTAACACTATAGATAAATTGTTTTGTAATTGAACAACTTTAATAGTAAAGGTGCATCGGATAAATCACAAAATGGAGGAAGTAAATGTGAGTACACCTTTTTTATTTAAAAACTAAAAGTGTGCCACTCACCTCACATATAAAAGGATACCCCTATTTTCTTTTCTTAACACATTAATTTTTTTGTATAGAACATTAACTAAAAAAATAACTTCAAAAATTCTATATAATAATCCTAGAATCATTATTTTGGGCAAAAAGAAAACCTAGTAAGGATTTTGGTACAAACATAAGGAGGTTACCTAAAGAAGAAGTAATGTTCTTTAACAAGAATTTCAATTTTATTTCTACCTCCACCTCCTTCAATTGCTAATAAACCATGATAAAATAATTTACTCATAATATTACATATTATGAGATTTTTTTTATGTTATGGAAATGACCTAAAACCATTACTACTTCCACCAAATGGGTTATGAAATCACCATTCATGTGTATAACAGACTACCACCTCATAAACTGATGACATAAGTTTTTCTATTACCACCTCTCATGGTTGGGTATGGTGATAGATATAAAGTTTATATATGATATTTATAACATAATTTTACTATTGGAGTCATTATATCATATATATAATTTTCAATTTCCATTATTTCGGGAATACGATATCGTCGCTCGTGTGTACGATGAACAACCACCTCACGAAGTGATGTTATTCATCTTTCATTAGCTGTTTACATGGAAGGTGATAAGTATAAATTTAATAAATATATGTTATATAAATTATATAATTATGATATTAATGACATATTTATCATTGTTAAAGGATAATACATTATTTTCTTCTTTTTCTTTTAACTAACTGAAAAATGATAATGTTGTTCATGTATGTGTGAACTACGACCTTTATGAAGCTATGAAACTCTCATTTCATCACTATACCAAATGGATGATATATATAAGTATATTTAAATAAATAATATGGAATTTATTATATAATTATGATTATTTAATGATAAAATATTACTTACATTTTTTTCATATGATTGTTGAAAAATGGAAATGTTACTCATGCGTACGTACAACCCACAGTCTCTATGATCATAACACACTTCATTTATCCAACAAAATCATGATTGGTATTAAAAGTTATATTTATGTAAAAATATGAAAATTATTTCATTATTATTATTATTATGAATATGTTAAAATAATGACATATTATACAATTATTCAAACTACTAAAGTAAATTTTGATACATAAGTCAAATATCATCGAAACACTCTGTGTAAACACAATTGATTATGTAATTTTATATAAAATGATAACAAGTGAAATAAAATTAATAATAAAATTGAAAAATGTTCTTAATAAAGTAAAAAATTAACATAAGTTTATTATTTCGGATGATAATGAATGTATGTGAGGAGTGGGACTCAATATAAGGGACTTCATCTCAATTTCCATTCATTAAGGCATATTATATTGTTATAAACCTAATTTATTTTATATGGTGTATATAAAACATCTTTTACATGTAATTTAATGATTAATTCATACTTAATGGTATTTTGAGTTTCATTTTAAATTATTTTATCCATGGGGACTGACTTGAAAATTACCAAGTGGTAAAAGTTATTATATAATCTCACTTTATTTTGTGATTTATAACTTTATCTCAAAATAATCACTTTATTGTTATCATTTTTTATTGGACATTAAATTTATCATAAATATACTTATTGTTTTGTTATGGATATTATTATTCCCTAAACCATATACAATTTTTTATATATGCTGTTTACTTTAAAATTTATTTGATTAACTAGGGAAATATTGATAAATCTATATCCTTCACTCAATATAGATATTTGATGATAAGATATATTGTTCATGAATTAAATCGATTATTCAATATATGAGGAATTATTTGGACATGTAGATATGGGTGGGGACTGATTATTGATATTCCCTCTATGTACTGGCATGTATCATATGACAAATAAGTTGTCCAAATCAGATGGGTTTTTACCCAGTAGTTTTAAAATTTCTCGAGGAATGATCTTTATGGTAGAGTTACCATGATACCTAGGATCATGAAGTCTAATAATTAAGAATTTCCTTCATTTAGAATATATTTATTATCATCATCCATGATATTTTCATTATGATATTATCTCTAGATTCATTTCATTCTCAGATTATTGATTAAATGGAATGTGTTTTCAGTTATTTACCTTTTAGTAATGATTATGTAATATCTTATCTTGATTGTGAAGTTATTTAATTGGAATATTTATTTAGTTAATTATATTTACTTATTGGTTATGATTATTTATTCATTATATTTCATGAACTGTCCCCCGGGGCCCGTGCCGTGACTACCCCAGGCCTGCCTTCCATAGGATAGGGGCTGAAGACTAACACCGAAGGCGTATTCCCTAAAACTGGAAAGGCATTGCCTTTATAATCTGTAAACACGTGCAACCAAGCACACAAAAAGATATGAACTCAAGTAAACTGAATCGTAATCAGAGTGAGTTTAGGAAGTAAAAGGGGATAGAATACAATCCCAACTAGAAGGTACAAGAAACTGAAAGTACAAGTAAACTGAAATAGCTCCTGTGATCACCCGCCAAGGATCCTACTTGAAGGGTAGGTACAACTCTCAAAGGGTCGTCTCTACGGTACGCCTCGTCTAAGGTCCACCTCCGAGCTACCTCCAGTCCTGGTACTCTCATCCTCAATCAACGTTGTCCATCATATGCACCAAACATAACAAGGTGCAGGCATAGCCCATGCAGGGGTGAGTATAAAGATACTCAGTAGGGACCCCGAGACCCTCAAGGTCTCACAAAATCCAAAAAGGATAATCCAAAAAGCATTAAATCAACTGAGAACCCAACTTAGGTATATGTCCATACATATACCTAAGTTATCAAGTATACCCATCTCAATCATGAGGAAACATAGAGTCCAACTCAAAATCCCAAAGCTCAACTGTTCCACAAAGGAAGGAATACCGCGAAGGTAAGTACCACAAAGGTACACCACATAGAGGAATACCACCAAGGTATTACCACAAGGAAAGTAATGCTCAGGTATGAACTCAGCTCACACCAGGTATTTCTTAGGTACAATAGTAAAGATGATTAGATATAACTACTGAATCATCTTACTCTATTAAGAGGAAGACCCACGAAGGATCTTTAATCATCATCAGACTCACATAGGATTTATAGGTGCTGACCCACACAGGATCGCTCGGTGCTGACCCACACAGGATCGCTCGGTGCTGACCCACACATGATCACTAGGTGATGACCCAGATAGGATCGCTAGGTACTGACTGACATGGGATCGCTAGGTGCTGACCCACACAGGATCACTCGGGTAGTCTCGCATAGAATCCTAGAGTGGTTCCATGTGGGACCCTCAGTTATAGACCCACAAAGGATCTCTTCCTCAAGTCACAACCAACTACTGGGTTCCTGCGCTAAGCTTGCTTGTCTCTGAGGGGGTCCCCTCCTCAAGACACTGGTCGACACTCCAACTTCCATGAAGTCCCCTGAAGAAGTATACCAAAGGACTGCTACGTCATAAGGGGTCTCAACAGAACAAAAGGTGCCCCAATCGGATGTTTGGTCTGTAAGTTATTAGCCTTTTAGTCCCGAGGGCCCGGTTGGATTCGTGCTCGATCCAACCCGACCATATCCCAAATTTATCCAAATATCAAGTGGGGTATATCAAAGGGACCTTCACACTCCAATATTTACAACGTCATTGACGGTTTGTCAAACGGACGCTTGGTGACAATGTTATGGGCGAAAGAGCCAAAATGAGTCGAAGTGGGTCCGAGTCCAGTCCAACTAGGTCATACCGACCCATCCCAACCCGGCCTGAGCTGACCCGGTTTGGGTTGATTCGGCCCGACTCGCTGGGTCTGGCCTAGCCCGCGGTGCAGCCCAACCCACTGGGTCCTGCCCAGCCCGCGCTGGGTGGCCCGGCTTGGTCGGCGTGGTGTGGCCGTGGAGGTCGCGAGGGGGCCGTAGAGTTCACGGGCGGCCATGAGGGCACAGAGGGCCGCAAGGCCACGGGGTGTCTTAGAAAGTGACAGGGCAGCGTGGAGAGGCGGTAGGACAGTGAGGCTGTGGATGGTGAGGCTGTGGGGCGGCGGTGGCCACAGGTGGAAAGGCGATGAGGCGGTGGTGGCCGCGGGACGACACGATGAGGCCGCAGGGCGACAATTCACCGCGACTAGCCATGCGGCGCGGTCGCATGCTGTACCTTCACCAGAGGCCGACTTGACTGGCCTCCCTCCATTTGTCGCCTTCATCATGGCCGGCGGTGGTGCCGTCCGCCATTCTCATTCTCCACCAAGGCTGGTTGACGTGCTCCTCCATCGCGAAGAACACACCAATTTATCACGATAATTGCAAAGAGGTTGGGACATGTTTGTTTGGCCAACACCCTCCATGTTAGAGAAGTAACAAGAAAATACAATCTCTTCCTGATTTACAATTAATCATCAAGAACGAGTAAGGGGAAGAAATTCAACAACCACCCTACCTCGAAGGTTCGTTGATATTGGCGCGAGAAAGAATTCTAAGATGTCGATGTTCATCGCGCCCACCACATGTCTCTGATACAAGATCTTTTATCGGACAAACACTCTTTGATGGTGGTGGTTCTTCATTATTGAAGATGTCCACCGTTGGAGGATGTCCCAGGGAAGAAGTCGAAGTCGTGCGTCATCGTTCTTCATTGGAGAGAATAATCCTCCCAAAGGTTCTCCACTCCCAATTCCAGCAAAATGAAAAGTAGCCAACATAATAGAATATGTTGTGTAATTTAATATTAGCACAAAATAGGTTGGATTAATTAATTAAAGGAGAGTTGGAATAATTAATTAAAGGAGAGTTGGCATAATTAAAGTAGGGAGTTGAGAGGTTTTTCTCCCATAATGAGGGGTTCGGGTGGTCCCCACCACCAAGCATTGAATTGGGGGGTTTACTGGCTCTGGTGGTCCCCACCACTGAGCATTCAAGTTGGTAGGTTTTAACCCCTCATGGTCCCCACCTCCATTGCCTTCACATAGGAGGTTTATTAGAAATAAAATAAAAATTTATTTAATTTTATTTTTCATTCCCACAAAAAACCCTAAAAACTATATTTCACCCTTGACCTACTATGGTTGAGCTGGAGTTCTCTTTAAGTGAATACCGGTGCAGTGATTTCAACAGTGTCCTTAGATTTCAATTCCAAGAACCGGTTAAAAAGTTACAAAAACCCACTCGACCGTTAACTGAATGTACCTGAAAAAAAGTTCAGAAATTCATTCCGGGCACACCGGGCCTCGAAATCACGCGCCGTCAATTTTCATGGACTCATAAAATTCCCATATATTAAAAAAAATTACATGGAAATTCTAAGTCTTTACATTATCCCCACCTCAGAGCTTTTCTTCCCTGTAAGCCACAACTCAAACTAAGGGAATAAGTGGGGGTACTGAGCATGTACCTGAGCCTCCCACTCCCATGTGCTCTCATGGAGGTTCCCGTGTTGCCAACATACACACACTAGAGGTATCGACTACCCACAAATGACCCACTCCTGTCGATCCTCAATCTCCACTGGAACCTATGTAAACGTCTCCCCACTATCAATTTCCAGCTCACCATGGTAGATGATGTGATAAGGGTCATTCACGTATCTCCTCAACTAGGATACGTGGAAGACGTCGTGCACCTGGTGCAACTGAGGTGGAAGATCTAAGCAGTAAGAAACCTTGCCAACTCTACTAAGGACCTGAAAAGGTCTGATGAACCTCAGAGATAACTTACCGCCTCGACCAAATCTCCATAAACCTTGTCGGGGTGAGACCTGTAGAAAGACATGGTCTCCATCCTCAAACTCTAGAGGTTTCCATCTCCTGTCGGCATAATACTTTTGCATACTCTATGTAGTATTCATCTACTCCTGGATGATCAACACTTTTTCTGTGGTAGCCCATACCATCTCTGGTCCCACTAGTACTAACTCCTCTGAGCCAGTCCAGCACAAAGGTGATCTATATGGTTGCCCGTACAACACCTCAAAAGGTTCCATCCCAATGGTAGAGTGATAACTGTTTTTGTATGAAAACTTTACTAAAGGAAAGTGATCCTCCCAGCTATGACTGAAGTCGAGGATGCAAGCACGTTGCATGTCCTTGAGGGTCTAAATGGTCCACCTAGTCTAGAAATCCATCTGAGGATGGAAGGCGGTGCTCAAAGGAAGCTGCATCCCAAAAGCCTCCTGAAACCCCTTCCATAGCCAGGAAGTAAAACGTGTATCACGGTAAGATAAAATCATCAAGGGTAATCAATATAACCACACAATCTCCTACATGTAGAGGCATCCCAAGCTCTCTACTAAACCCTGCTCTCTAATCGATAGGATGTGGGACGACATGGTGAGTCGTTCGATGATCACCCAAATCGAGTCATGTCCCTTGAATGTACATGGAATTCCTATCACAAAGTCCATGGATATCCCATCCCACTTCCACTCTATGACCTCCAAAAGCTGAAACAAGCATGCTGGTACCTTATGCTTTGCCTTCACTTGCTGACAAGTGAGGCACCGAGAGACAAACTCTGCAACTGGTTTCTTCATTCCCAGCCACCAGTGCTGTCATCGGAGATCCTGGTACATCTTCACCAATCTTGGATATACCGCTAGAGGGGATGTGTGGAACTCCCTCATCACTTCCTCTCAAAGCGACACTGGTACCATGGCACATCTTCTGAAGAGGATGACGTGCTCCCCACCTTTAGAAAATCCATCAGGTTCTTACCCTATGAATATATGAGCACGTCAAGCCTCATAGTTAGCATCCCCAGGTTGCGCCTCCCTAACTCACTGAAGAAGTGGGAGAATGACTGTAAGAGACTGAAGGAAAGATGCTCTATCTCGATCCACAAAGGATATCTGTAAAGTGGCTAGCTGCTCTGTCGCTTCACCTAGAAACTGTATACAAGATCTCCTACTGAGTGCATCTGCTATAACTTTCCCCTTCCCAAGAGTATAGACTATCTCGAATTCATAGTCTTGGAGAAACTTAAGTCAACGTCGCTGTCTCAGGTTCAGGTCCTTCTGAGAGAAGATATACCTGAGACTCTTGTGATCCGAGTAGACTGTAAAATTCTCACCCATCAAGTAATGTCACCTCATCTTCAAGGAGAAGACCACTGATGCTAACTCTAGGTCATGGGTAGCATAGTTCTTATCATGTTGTCTCAGCTGTTGAGAACCATATACGATCACTGCTCGCTCCAACATCAAGACACATCCAGGTTTGGTCCCCAATGCATCGTAGTAGACTACGTACCCTACGCCCTCCTCTGGAAGCCTCAAGGTGGGGGCACTAGTCAGCCTCTACCTCAACTCCCGAAAACTCTACTGGCATCTCTCCAACCACATGAAGGGTTTCCCCTTCTTCTTCAATGATGATAAAGGTGATTCAACTCTGGAGAAATCTAGCACAAATATCCAATAGTATCCGGCCAAACCCAGGAAACTTCGTATCTCCTTCACACTCACTGGTGGCTCCCAAGAAAGTACCACTTAAATCTTTGTTGGATCAACTGCAACTCTAGCCTCTGATATGACATGTCCCAGAAAGTGCACCTCTCAGATCCAGAACTAGCACTTTGAGATTTTACCATAAAGTTGGTGCTCTCGGACTGCATCCAGTACCACCTTCAAATGATAGGCATGCTACTCCTTAGTAGCTGAGTAGATCAAAATGTCACCGATGAAGACTACTACAAAGCAATCAAGGTATGGTTGAAAGATCCTATTCCTGAGTCCCAAGAACACTGATGGAGCGTTGGTTACACCAAGTGGCATAACCAAGAACTCATAATGGCCGTACGGAGATCTGAAAGTCGTCTTCCACACATCCTCATATTGTACTTTAAGCTGGTGATAGCCTGATCTGAGGTCTATCTTCGAGAACCACCATGATCCCTTCAGCTGATCAAAGAGGTTGTCAATCCTCAGAAGTGGGTACTTGTTTTTCATGGTCACCTAATTTAGGTGCTGATATTTAACACAAAATCTCAAGCTCCCATCCACCTTCTTGGAGAAAACAATCGGGGATTCCCATGGAGAAACACTGGGCCAAGTGAACCCTTTCCCCTATATATCCTCCAGCTGTACCCGCAGCTCACGAAGCTCCATGGGAGCCATCCTATATGCTGGTGTAAATATCGGTTCCATCCCAGGGTACAATTCAATGTAAAATTCCACCTCTTTGTGAGGAGGTAGACCCAAAACATCATCAGGGAAGACATATACATACTACTCCACCACTAATGGATAACTCGAACTCTCCACATCAACTGCTCCGAGGGTAAGGCTAGCCAACTGATGAGTTATCAGCTTCAATCTCCTCTGGGAAAGTCTATCCTATGCTACAAAGGCTCCCTTATTTCCGGTGAAGGTAAACCTGGTCCCATCCATGCGGACACACCATAATTTGTGCCTAATATAGTCAATCTGAGCATGGAATATAGATAACCAGTCCATACCCAAGATGATGTCGTAAGGCCTCGACGCCGCTACTAGGAGATCCCAACCAAAGATCTCGCCTCCTAGAGTAAGATCACACTGCCGACACTTGTGCGTAATCATCGAATCCACTCCAGTAGGAGTATCTAGCCGTAAGGATTGAGCCAACAGCTCTGTCAGAATCTATGAGTTCCAAAAGAGGGTAGTGGAAATAAAAGAATGACTGGAACCTGTGTCTATAAGTACTGCAACTAAGGTGAAGTAGACACAGATCGTACCACATATCATCTCTGAAGCACCGTGATTATAGTCCTCAGCTGCCTAGAGCTGAGCTCTCCCCTATCCTCCTACTCCCTATGGTCGGGGTGGACCTCATGGTGGTGGTGGGAGTAACATCTCAAATCTTCACCCACCGCTTGCTGCACAGATAACTCCTCTGCCACATCCACCCGCTCCCTACGGACCTCCTCGGTCGAAGCTCTGTATTTTCCTGGGAGGTCCCTCGACTGTCTGCTGATCATCCGTATGGTGGGTCAGACTGTCACGAGCCATGTGACCCTGTCCACCACATGAGTAACACTGCCCGCTCCTGGCATGACTGGCTCTGACTCGGGTGCCTTGCACAACTGACCCTGAATCATGTAGTCGTCTACCTATAGGTCTGTTCCTCTTGGACCACTATGTCATCTGTCTGCTACCAGATGAAAAATACTCCACTATGCGAGGACTGGTAGTGGGTCTCACTACTGGTGATTTCTCAGCAAGGAAACTCTCCACTAAGAGGTCTCTCTTTAACACCCCCGCCTGCATCAGGATGCTATGTGAGATCCTCGAAGCCCTGATATCCTGCCTGAGTCCTTACTCGAAGATCTAGCCCCTAAAGAATGGGTCCTGCAATATATATGTGGAGTAGTGTGAGAGGTCAGTGAACCTCACTGAGTACTGAGCCATAGTCATGCTTCCCTACTGTAGATGAAGTAGCTCCTGTATGCACACTACGCAAAGAGTTTCTGGAACAAACTCTACCCGAAACAGGCTCTCGAAGTCTACCCAGAGAAGCGTCACCTCATCATGAGCATGGAGCATCAAGATCCACCATCTTCCTACTGCTGCCTGGAGAATACTGGCGACAAGGATAACCATGAGATCTGTTGGTGTCCCTACTAGTCGGAAGACTATCACCATGGCCTCCATCCAATCCTCAGTCGCCTGTGGGTATATCTCTCCCCTGAACATGGGTGGAATTTGTAACTAGAACTCATAAAACGTGCTCATGTGGCGTGCACCCTCTACTGTTGGGGCTGGTGGCATCGGTGGCCCATCAGGTAATGGTACTGTTGGTGCCTCTGCTGGTGCCTCTACTAGAAAAGGGCCTTGCACCGAGGCCTCATCACTCGGTGGGCTATCAGTGTGTACTATATCCGGAACCCTAGCTGGCTGTCAACGTAGAGGCATCCTAAAAAGAAACAGGTGTGCCACGATCAATAAGTTATACCTGGTG
Organism: Viscum album; assembly: GCA_963277665.1. Classification (NCBI taxonomy): domain Eukaryota; kingdom Viridiplantae; phylum Streptophyta; class Magnoliopsida; order Santalales; family Viscaceae; genus Viscum; species Viscum album. The sequence goes on along the minus strand of OY728132.1, from coordinate 1,515,584,635 downwards.
AGCTGACTCAAGAGATCACAAAGAAAACTCTTGAAAACATACACGCAATCAGTGTTTTCTTACACTGAGTCAGAAATCAGAAGTCAGGGTCCTGGTGTATGGATATGTCGGCCGCCGCACCAACACTGGATTCCCTAAACTGATATCCACACTCACAACACTTAACACTATTTCCGTTAAAAAGAAAGATCAGAGTCCTATGTCCTACGGTAGAACCGACTCCTCTGATACCAATTTCTCACAACCCATCCCTCAGGGCCCAAGCTATGAATACCCCAATCCCACCTTCCATAGGCTAGGGGCTAGAGACTATCACTAAAGACATATTCCCTAAAACTGGGAAGTAATTTCCTTTATAACATGTAAACAAATGCAACCAAGCACACAACCAGATGCGAACTCAAGTAAAATGAATAGTAATCAGAGTGAGTATAGTAAGTAAAAGGGGCTAGAATATAAGCCCAACTTGAAGGTATAAGGAACTAAAAGTACAAGTAAAATGAAATAACTCATGTGATCACCCGCCAAGGATCCTACCTGAAGGGTAGGTACAAATCTCGAACGGTCGTCTCTACGGTATGCCTCATTTAAGGTCCACCTTCGAGCTACCTCCAGTCCTGGTACTCTCGTCCTCAATTAGCGCTGTCCGTTGTATGCACCAAACACAACGAGGTGTGGACATAGCCCATGCAGGGGTGAGTATAACGATACTCAGTTGGGACCCCGAGACCCTCAAGGTCTCACAAAATCCACAAAGGATAATCCAAAAAGCATTAAATCAACTAAAAACCCAACTTAGGTATATGCCCATACATATACCTAAGTTATAAATTATACCCATCTCAATCATGAGGAAAAATAGAGTCCAACTCAAAAGCCCAAAGCTAAAATATTCCACAATGGAAGGAATAATGTGAAGGTAAGTACCACACAGGTATGCCACACAGAAGAATACCACCAAGGTATTACCACAAGGAAAGTACCGCTCAGGTACAAACTCATCTCACACCCTGTATTTCTTAGGTACAATAGTAGAGATGATTAGATGTAACTACTAAATCATCTTACTCTGTTAAGAGGAAGACCCACGAAGGATCACTAATCATCATCATAACCATATAGAATCTCTAGGTGTTGACCCACACAGGATCGCTCAGTGATGACCGACACAGGATTGCTCGGTGCTGACCCACACAGGATCGCTCAATGCTGACCCACACAGGATCGCTAAGTTCTGACCCACATAGTATTGCTAGGTGCTAACCCACACAGGATCGCTCGGGTAGTCCCGCCTCGAATCCTAGAGCGGTTCCATGTGGGACCCTCAATCACAAACCCACTAAGGATCTCTTCCTCAAGTCACAGCCAGCTACTGGGTTTCCGCGCTAAGCTTGCTCGTCTCCGGGAGGGTCTGATCTTCATGGAACTGGTCGATACTCCAACTGCCACAAAGTCCCATGAAGAAGTATCCCAAAGGACCTCCTCGTCATAGGGGTCTTAATGAAATAGACAACACGTCAATCAGATGCCCGTTCTGTAAGTTATTAGCCTTTTAGTCCCGAGAGCCCGGTTGGATTTGTGCTCATTCCAACCCAACCGTATCCCAACTTTATCCAAATCTCAAGTGGGGTATACCAAAGGGACCGTATCTCTCCAAGGCTTACAGATATATTGACGTTTTGTCAAACAAATGCCTGGTGCCAAAGTTATAGAAGAAAGAGCATAAATTAGTCGAAGTGGGTCCGGTCTGACCCGGTCAGACCGAACCAACCCCACCCGGCCTGAGCCGACACAGTTTGGGTCAACCCGGACTGAACCGCTGGGTCCATCCTGGCCCGCGGTGCGGCCCGGACCGCGCTGGGTGTCCCGACCCACACTGGGTGTCCCGGCCTGGGCAGCGCCGTGTGGCCCGACCCGCTCTGGGCGGCCCAACCTAGGTGGCACGGTGTGGCTGCGGAGGCCGCGAGGGGGCCACAGAGGTCACGGGTGGCCGCGAGGCCATAGGGCGGTGGTGGCCGGGGGCGGCGAGGCAGCAGGGCGACGAGGCCGCAGGGCAGCGATCCACCGTGGTTGGCCGTGCGGCGCGGTCACGTGCCGTACCTTCACCGACAGCCGGATTGACCAACCACCCTCCGTTTTTCGCCTTCATCATGGCCAGTGGTGGTGTTGGCCACTATTCTTGTGCTCCATTGAGGTTGGTTGCCGTCGTCCTCCATCACAAAGAACACAACAATTTATCATGAGAATTGCGGAGAGGTCGGGCCATGTTTGTTTAGTCTGCACCCTCTGTGTTCAAGCAGTAGCAAGCAGCTATACTCTCTTCCTGATTTATGATGAAACATCCAGAATGGGTAAGGGGAAGAAATTCTACAACCACCCTACCTTGAAGGTTCGTTGATGTTAGTGCGAGAAAGAATTCGAAGATGTCAACGTTCGTCGTGCTCGCCACACGCCTTCGATCCGAGATCATTCTTCAGATAAACTCTCTTCGATAGAAGTGGTTCTTCATTGCCGAAGATGTCAACCATTGGAGGATGTCCTGAGGAAGAAGTTGAAGTCGTGCGTCGACGTTCTTCATTGGAGAGAGTAATCCTCCCAAAGGTTCTCCTCTCCCAATACCACCAAAATGAAAATTATCCAACATAATAGAATATATTGTGTAATTAAATATTGGAACAAAATAGGTTGGCCTAATTAATTAAAAGAGGGTTGGAATAATTAATTAAAGGAGAGTTTTCCTAATTAAAGTAGGGAGTTAAGAGGTTTTTCTCCCATAATGAGGGGTTTGGATGGTCCCCACAAGCAATATTTGAATTGGGGGTTTTACTAGATCGGGTGGTCCCCACCACTGAGCATTCAAGTTGGGAGGTTTTAACCCCTCGTGGTCCCCACGTCCATACATTCACATAGGAGGTTTATTAGAATTAAAATAAAAGTTTATTTTATTTTATTTTTCATTCCCATGAAAAACCTCCAAAACTATCTTTCACCCTTGACCTACTGTGGTCGAGGTGAAGGTCTCCTTAAGCAAATACCGGCACTGCGAGTTCAATGGTGTCCTCAGATTTCAATTCCAAGCACCGGTTAAAAAGTTACAAAAACTAACTCATATGTTAACTAAACGTACCCATAAAAAAGTTCAAAAATTCATTCCAGGCACACCGGGCCTTGGAATCACGCGCCATTAGTTTTCTCAGGCTTGTAAAATTCCCATATATTAAAAAAAATTACATAGAAATTCCAGGTCTTTACATTATAGATTATTTTGTACTTAACCATTACTTATAATTTTATCCCACCCTTATTTTTTCCTTTCCACAGGATATCAAGAAGAATTTTTGGAATAAATTTTAGAGGTTTCAGTTTATTTGAGTTTGTTATGTACTATGTTTTATTTTCAACTCCCATTGTAAAATGGGTATCATATATATATATATATATGGTTCACCAAAACTACTAAACTGATCAGTCCTTCAGGATTTAACCCTTTCTATATATACTAATGTAATAAATAAGACACTAAATCTAGGTTACTAGAGTTGGGGTGTTTATAGTTATTATCAAAGGAAGATTTGTAGAAACCTTCAGAACCAGATTAAGTAAAACATAGATTATGGAACATAACCCTATGATGGAATTTGAGGATAAGTATATGAGAACATACAAAATTATTTTTAAGGAATATATTATGTGTTTAATTTTAGAAATATATCACCTTCTGGATACTACAAGTGGGTGTGGTTCTATCACATGGGTAACTAGGGGTAATAACTTAGAAAATGGCATGTTGGGATTGAAATGATCATCACCTTGTGCATGGAAATTTTCCTTACTATGTACCTATGTTGATAATCTAGGGGATATGCTTAGGATCACTCAAATTTTCATTAAAACTCATTATGAAGGATTTGAAACTAAATTTATCTCCAAAGAAACCAAGTTTATAATTCTGATATTAATAATATGTAAATTTTAATTTATACTAAGTGTTAATACATATTTTTAATTATATATTATGATTTAAATTTCATAATTTTATGATATTGTCTAGTATAATCTATTTTTTAGAAATGGAACCTGGAAGGAAGAAGGTTATCAATACTCATGGACATTGTAGAGATTTCCTCATCGAGGAATCCAATACTGATGGTATTGGAACTATGAAAATTATTTATGTATTAGGGAAGATTAATAATGTTATAAAAAATAACCTTTTACCAGATGGGTAAACCTATTCCAAATTGATATTATCTTATGATGGATCACTTTATGGGACAAAATCCACCATCATTTGATTGGACTACTAATCCAATGGAAGATGAGAAATGAATTAAGTCTCTAGGGAAGATATTTATAGAATTGGGATGCACTTAAAAGGAAACAGTTACACTTATTTTGTATTTCCTAAAAGGAGATGCTGATCTATGATGACCATTGATCCAGAATACTAGATAGGAAGAGGGAATAGAACTCATGGAATATAATTATTTTAAGGAGATATTATTTTCCAAAGATTTTCTTCATGAGAAGAAAACTAAAATTAAGATAATCTTATAGAAAAATGAAGAAGAAAATGTTGTGGAGTATAAATCTACCTTACAAGGATAGAAAATTATTTTATATATTACATATTCAATATATAGTATAATATTGAACATTTCATTAGAGGAATTAAGCCATGTCCTCAAAGGGCATTGGTCTCTCAAACAATTTTCATCATATGATGAAATAGTTTTTTATTCCATCATAATAGAGAATATATTATCTAGATCATATATATTAAAGAGAAATTAAGATAAAAAGAGGTCATCTGAACACTATGGAAAAGGGAATGCATCAAAGAAGAAGAATAGAACATAATGATTTCCATCTTTTGAAAATTAAAGATAGAGTCACCCTAGTAAATGATTTATGGGATTAAGAGTTTGTTATAGGTGTGGAGATAAGGATCACCATAAAAAATAATGAAAAGGGATGAACTAAAACACTGATATTAAATGTTTTAACTATAGGGAGATGAGGCACTACCCAAATGAATACCCCAAGAATAAAGGTAATCCATCCCAGAAGAGGCCAATGGGGGAAGGTCAAGCTTTTATGATCCCTAAAAATGAGGTGGAAGTACCCAATGATGTAGTGTTAGGAAATTTAATCCCACTATAAAATTTAACTAATTCTTTATTTTATTTTAGATCATCATAATCTTTTATATCAACATATTTTTACATGAGAATTGAACATTTCCATTTTAATTTAAGAAGGGAGTTTCCAGTAAACTACTAGGGGAAGTCTCACTATAAAAAAGATGCATCAGGAAGTCCCCATTATGACACATATACATGGTCTATTTACTAAACATATTAACATACCAATGTTTGAATTTGATATAATCCTTTCTATGAACTGTATTTTAAAATATATTACAAAAATTTAATAAAAGAAGAAGTAAATTATGATTATTGATGAAAATATAGAATTCCTTATATTTAGAGTAGATACTTATTCATATGTGTCATATATAGATCCAACCCTAGTATATCTACTAAATGTGATTCTTATGGAAGAATATAAAAAAAATGAAGATAGAGAAAGTAATCTTCAAATTGAGGATGTACATACCGCACCCTATTAGACAAGAATACATCGATGTATTTCTAGAGGAATTATATGGACATACCCTAGAGAATGAAATTGAGTTTTCTATTTATTTAATCCCTAAAGATAGGCCAATATCAAAGACTCCCTATAGAATGGCCACTGTGGGATTAATGGATTTAAAAAAACAAATAGAGGACTTGGGTGATAAGAGATTTATTTTACCTAGTGTATCAATATGGGGATCCCCTATTATATTCATTAATATAAATGATGGATGCATGAGGCTATGAATTTTTTATAGGGAAATCAATTCTATTATGATAATTAACATGTATCCTCTACCTCTCATTGATGACTTATTCAATCAACTTCATAGATCAAAACACTTTTCAATGATTGAATTTCATTCTGGGTATCATCAATTGGGGGTGAAGAAGGAGGAAATTCTGAAGAAATATTTTTGAATGAGATATGGGCATTATGAGTTTACAGTAATTCCATTTGGATAATTCTCCCTCATTTTTTATGGATATAATGAACAAAGTATTCAAGGAATATCTTGATGATTTTGATGTGGCATTCATTGATGATATTTTTTTATTCTAAAAGCTAAAAAGTCCATGAGAATCACTATCAAATCATTATTGAGACTATAAGAAGTAATTCTTTCTATGTGAAATTTTTTAATTCTGATTTTAAGCTTCATGAATTTTAATTTCCTGGCCATATTTTCTCAAAGGATAGAATATTGGTCGATCCTATGAAGACAAAGGAAGTTAGAGAATGGCATATTCTAATGAATATAATATAGGTACATAGTTTCATTGGTTTGGAAGGGTAATATTGGTGATTTTTTCCAGAAATTTTCATGATTGTCTAACCCATTAAAAATACTTACACATAAAGGGGTTATGTTTTTTAGAAAAATGAATGATAAGAATGTTTTGATTAACTAAATAGTATATTGGTCAATTATCTAATTAAGAATCAACTATTTTGAAATGATGGGTTTTTGATATATATTTATTTATCAAATAAGGGACTTTTTTGTTTCCTAACAAAAAATGATAAAGTTATTGCAAACACATCAAGGTAATTCATGACACATAAATAGAACCATCCGACCCATGATCTTGAGTGGGAAGCTGTCATAATTTCTTTAAATATATGGATAAATTATATCTATGGAGTTATATGTGAGATATATATAGACCATAATATCCAAAAATACATATTTTTGTAAAACTATATCATTATGAGGAAAAAGATACAGTTTGAGTTACTCATGGATTATGAATACTCAATACACTACCATCTATGGAAAGAAAATAAGTTAGTTAATACATTAAGTAGGAATGATCATCTAATTTTGACCTAAATGAGGATTTAGAGAGATCCTATATTAATTTATATAGTAAATATTGATTTGGTTATTAATAAGGAATGAGAGAAATCACCCATTTTTTAAATGATTGTGAAACCTTCTTTATTAGAAATGATAAAAAGTTTTCAATTTGATGATGAGAACTTTTAGAATAAAACTATTGTAATAAATGATGAGAAATTAAAAAACTTCATTTATAAAGATGGTGTTCTAAAATTTGGAAATATATGACGTGTTTCATATTTTCCTAATCTAAAAATATAACTTTTGGATGATGACCATAACTCAAATTTCTCTCTACACCTTGGTCGTATAAAGATATATATTGATTTTAGGGAATATTTTTTTTTGGGATAACTTGAAGCATGAACTTTCTGATTATTTTTCCAGATTTTTTTTCAAAATGTGAAATATGTGAGATAGTATCCTAGAGAATTCATGAAACCTATTCCTATTACTTTGTGGAAATGTGATTTCATTAATATGGAATTTGTCATAAGACTACCAATGACTCTTATAAATAATGATACAATATGAGTTATCATTGATCACCTAACAACATATACACATTTACTCAATATAATAGAGGATTTGCCTCTTGAGAACCTAAAAAGGATATATATTAAAGAATTTGTTAGACTTCATGGTGAACATATTTCAATTGTTTTTTATCATCATACCCATTTTACATCGAAATTATGGAAGTGTTTTCAAAAGTATTTTGATATTGAGCTTTATTTGAGAATCTCCTACCATCCCCAAACAAATGGACAATCCAAAAGGACTATTCAATCAATGGAAGAAATTTTTAGGTCATTATCACTTGAATTTAAAGTTATGTGGGACCAATATGTTTTTTTATAATTTTTCTATAACAATAGTTTCCATTCAAGTATTCTGATAGTGTTGTATGAAGCATCATATAGAAATAGATTTTGTACTCAAACTTGTTGGGATGAAGTTAGTGAAATTAAATTCATAGGAAAAAACATGTTGAAGAGAAAACAACAAATATAATGACTATTTAGGCTTATTTTAAAGCATATCAAAGTAGCTAAAATAATTATGCTAATAATTAGAGGAATGATTTTGAATTCCAAATGGGAGATAATGATTTCTTAAAATTTCTCCAAGGAAGAGTGTTATATGGTTTGGTAAGAAAGGGTAACTTATAACCTGGTATATCTGAACCTTTTTAATTCTTGAAAGAGTTGTATTTGTATCTTATTGTTTGATAATGCCACCAAATCTCTCAAAAGTACATGATGTGTTCCATATATCATTATTAAAGATATAACATGAAAAACCCAATGTATATACTCACCTATGATGAAATAGAATTGGGACTTGATCTATAATACTTTGAAGAAACCAACCATATTCTCAATACTAGAGAGTAAGTGTTGAAGAATCCTATAATTTGACTGGTAAATGTACTTTTGGGAAATCAAAAACTAGAAGAAGAATTGTGGGAACCATATTATATTATGATGAAGAACTACCGTCATTTGTTTAGAAGGAAATATCCATGAAATTTAGAGGTTGAATATTATTGTAAGAGGGATTAATATAACACACCGATACTTTAAAATATATTCCTTTTAAATAAATTCAATCTCTTTGATATCTTATGATTCACCAAACACTAGGTTTAAATGAAAATACTATATTAATATATTATTTAAACATGACCATTATAATATAGTTGTTCTGTTGGAAAGTATGAATAAGTATAAATAAATTATGAAAAATTTATATTTTACACATGTATATTTTTTATCTGTTGATTATAAATAAAAAAATAATCATTTTAAAAAAAGGAAATATTTTCTGAAAAAATGATTCGTTTTTAAAAGGCCGTTTAGTCATGCTTTGTGAAAAAAATTTAAAATTAATTTTTACAACTTTTAGAAAATACATTTAATAAAATTAACTTTATTTTTGTAATAAATATATATAAATTATTATAGGGTTAATTTTTTAGTTTTTTATGAAATGTTTCATTTTTCTATGAATAGTGAAAAATATTGAATTTTAATTGAAAACCCTCTTTTCGTTTAAATTATTTGTAAAGCTAAATTATATTTTAATTTGTATTTAAATTAAAATTAGTTCAATTATATATTAATTAATCAAATTTAGTTCGTTGGATTCATTTTCATATTTAACTTTGATATAAAAACATAGTAAACTTTTGAACATTTTCTCTTTTAAAACCCGCTTTCTCGTCACATCTAGTGGATTAATTTTAAATTAAATATCTCACTTATGTGAATTTAATTTGAAAAAATTAATCCTATATTTCTAGTAATAATAATTTATATTTTATAATAAGTTAAAATTAAATTTTTACCATAATGAATAGAAAAAACAATAAAAGTTATTTACCATAGTTAAGATAAAAATGAGTTCACTAGGGGGTCAAACTAAAAAAAGAGTTAAAATGACCTATAAACTTGTTTAAAATATATTTTATGGGAATATATAGACATTATAATTTAAATTTATGGTGAATAATCTATTTTAGACCCTTTTGTAATGTGAAAAATATTGTTACACATTTTTCTTTTCAAAATTTACAAGTGTGCCACTCACCTCACTAATAAAAGGCCATTATTCTCCTCCCTTATTCACACATTCACACCTTTTTTTCTTCCAATAAATAACCAAATAATTTACAAAATTCCATCCCCCCATCATAGAATATTTATTTTGGTCATAATTCCAACATAAGAAGGATTTTGGTGTAAAAACAAGGAGGTTAACCAAAGAAGAGGTGACGTTCTTTAACGATCACTTTTATTTTATTTCTTACTCCACCTCCTTAAATTATTATAAAACTAATATGATATAATAAAATACATATATTAAATATAATAATATATATTTATGTTAATATAATTACAAAAAACCACCACCACTTCCATCAAATGAGTTAAGAAATCATTATTCATGTGTACGATAAACAAACACCTTACGAATCGATGTTAGTAATTTTTCCATTAACACCACTCATGGTTGGGTATGATGAAGGATATAAAGTATATATATGATATTTATAACATAATTATACCAATTTATTAATTATATCATATATAACTATTTACATTCCATTCCATAGAGAATGCAATAACGTCACTCATGTGTACGCCGTACTACTACCACGTGAAGCGACGTGATTCGCCTTTCACTAACACTTTACAGGGAAGGTTATAATAATAAATTTGATAAATATATGTGATATAAATTAATTATTTATTATATTAGTGACATATTAATATCTATTAAAAAATATATCATTTTATTTTTTATCTTTTCACTCACCGAATGATGATAAATGTCATCCGTGTACGTGTGGACCACCGTATTCATGAAGCGACATGACTCTCTTTTCATCACCGTAACACATGGATGATATATATAAGTATATGTAAAAACTTATTATTGGATTTATGGTATTATGACCATTATTTATGGATAAAATATCACTTAGGTCATTTATATAATGATCATTCACAAATAGAAATGTTACTCTTTCGTATGTATAACCTACCATCTCTATGATCATAACATACTTCATTTCTCAAAATCGTCATTCCTATTTTGTCTTAAGAGTATGATTTATTTATTAATATGACAATTATTAATTATTATTCTATATACATTAAAATAATTACTAATTAGGCTAATATTTAACTAACCCAATCCATTTTTGACACATAAAGTAAAATATCGTCGAAACACCCGACATAAACATAATTGATTACGTAATTATATATAACATGGGAATAAGTGAAATAAAAGGGATCCTTATCTCTTATATTCCTCACACATTTTAAACACTATATATTTGAAAATACCTACTCAAATCCATTCCAAACATCCCTACATGCATTCTAGAGTCCTTTTTTGGATCATAAAACTATCCTAGAAAGGATTTAAGTATAAACATAAAGTGGGTTTTAAAATAATATGTGTAATTATTAATTTTTTTTGTTTATTTATTATTCTAATTCCTTAAAATACCCTTAAAAAATAATGAGATAAAAAATAATCAGTATATTACATATACATAGATGTTATTATTTTTATTTCATAACCTATATACATATCCTATTCTATCAAATTAGATATAAAACCATCGTTTATATGAACGACAGACTACCACTTCACGCAAATATGTAATTATTTTTCCAATATTGAATCTCATGACTTACTATAAAGGTGGATTAAATATATTAAAATGATATTAATGAAATAATTTTCATTATGGAAATATATGATATTATATATTTTCTTACCATTCCATCAATTGAGAAGTAATAACATCGTTCATGAAAATCTGTGGATTAACACCACCATGAGGTGATGTGATTCATTTTTAATCAATTCACCACATTATTGGTATATATAATTTTATTTAAATATATAATATGACATTTAAAATATTATCATAATTCTTAAAATATAAAAAGATACATATCTTCTTTACCATAATCTCTATAAAAATGATGACATTACTCACGCATACATATAACGTACCATCTCCGTCATCGTAACAAAATTAATTTTCCTTTACCACATTTCATTGATGGGTATAAAAGTTTAATTATTATATAAATATGATAATTATTTATTTATTATTATTCTATATATAATGTAATAAAAACCTATTTTACTATATACTAATTATAAATGTAATTTTGGACCTATGAGTCAAATATCATTGAGTCACCTAACATGGAATTAAATGATTAAGTAGTTAAATATGTCAATAAAATAAATAATATAAATGGTCTAATGATATGTTATTAAACACATAAAAGGTTATTAATAAAGTAAATAATTGATAAAGATTTATTATATAGGAGATAAAAAATGTATGTGATGAGTCAGACTCAAGGTTAGGGACACTTTACCTTAAAAACCTTATCTTAAATGTTTTGAAGATTAATTTTTTAAATATTTTTCTTCCATCTCCGTATTTTAAAACTTATTTTAAGTATGTATGTAAATTTATATAAACGAATCATGGAGGAAATTTTTTGTCACTTTCAACTTTCATTCAATGTGTTTAAATTTTTTTTTTAAATATTTTCTATAGAATATTTTAAAAAAAAGAATATTAAATTTTATCATATACGATGTTAATGGTATTTCACTCCATTTTAACCATTATTTTATGCTTGTGTTGCATTAAAATATTCCATATTTTATTATAATAATAACCCTAATTTCACTTTTTTGGGTATTTTCAAAAATATTTCAATTGGAATGGAAATCTCAATATCCAGAAATGTTTTTCTCTTGGATGAAAAAGTAGTTTTATGTGTATGGGGATGGAAATAAAAGATTTCATATAATATGATAATGTTATGTTTATTGTGAATTGTTTATTATTATGAGTGATCCTAATATATCTAATGAGGATGGGTTATCCTATTATAACTCTAATGAATTGGGTAATGGGATGGAGGAAACTGACTTTAGGTTTCTCTTAAGTGATTATAGGAATTTAATGGATATGTTATTCCATTTGTAAGAGTGATATGAAGTTTTTCCCTAATTCAAAAAATTGATTTATAAATTATTTCTATGGGTTTTGTATGTAAAATATTAGGAATTTACAAGGTAAGTTAATGATCTTAATTTTAAAATAATTTTTATTCAACTTCTTAAGGTTGAAATGTATAACTTTGTCTAAAATTTATAATGAATTTTTCATGAGTGAAAAGAAACTTTTATAAGTTTTATTTTACCATTAATAGTTATTATGAATTTTTTTAAATATATTTGGCCAATGAAATTGATTGATTGGGAAAATAAATATTTATTTTTGTGTCAAATTTTATTTTGAAAATAAAATATTTTAGTGAATATTCCTAAACTAATATGTTTTTTTTATTTCTTTATATCCATTATTGATATTTTTTTGCTCATCCCATGTTTTAAAATTTTTATGGGGTTTTATGGATGACAAGAGATAAATATGAGGTCAAGATGAAAATTGTGAGCATATTTCATGATAAGAAAACTGATTATATCTTAAAAGTTTTATATTGTGAAAAAATTGATACTAAGTGGGAGTGTCCACTTTTCAATGTAATATTTTATTTTTTAAAGGTTATAAACTAATTATATAAAACTATAATCCTAAAATTTATCTCTGTATACATGAAAATGAAATATTTTTTTAATGAATCAATTTTTATGGATTTTTTAGGCGAAGCCCTTATAATCCTAGTGCTAGGTATATTAATAGGTTATGGATGAGAGATAGAAGTGTATGTGGATATTACTACCATTAACCATACCATAATGGAAATGTTAAAACATTACCATATATTTCATCATTCTATGCCCCAAATTTTTTTAATGCTACAACGCTATTTTAGTGGTATTCGATCACATTAAGAAGTCTATAAATTTCATTTATATAAGATAAGATTTCTCCCTTTATTATCATTCTAGGATATATATTAATGAATTGGTCTAGTTACATGTATTACTACATTATATTGAATCTAATAGAGATCTGAGTTCAACCTTGACGTTCTAGAGATGTATTTATGAAGAATTGTATTCCAAGTTTTGTTTTTGTACTACCGAACATCCTCAGACAATTAGTCAGTTTAATAGAACCTATCAAACCCTATAGGAAAAGATACAATACTATTATATATATTTCAAGTGTTTTGGGGGTTAAAAATTGTAATATCATAATATTTTAAATAGAAATACTATGTTCGATAGGAAATAAGATATGTAGAAATGATCTTAAACGAACAATGAAATATTATTATTTAAATGTACCATTATAACCTAGCCATTAAATTCAAGGTTATGAATATATATAACTGATTTATGATATTATATATATATATATATATATATAATTTCCCTACTCAAGAAAAATGTATTGATTAATTCTTAAGAAATAATCACTCAATTTTAGTAAATACATTTTTTTTAAAAAATATATTTTTCTCAAAAATAAATTATAAGTATTTTTTTTATAAAATATAATAATTTTTTTGGTAGATTTAGAAATTTTATTTTGACAAAAAATTACAATATTTGAATTCATCATATCAAAATTTTCTTATGGGTATTTTTTTGAAAAGATTGATTTTCCCATGAATAGTGAAGATAACGTTTTTGTACTTTTTCGTAAAACTATCATTTATTTTAATTAATAAAGTCCCTTTTTTGAAATGAATTTGATTTCAATATAATTTAAGTATTATTTAATTATATATAATATAATTAACTCTACTTGAATCTTCTGTATACCTTATTTTGGTATAAGTTTATTTTTTGGCATAAAACACATTTTTATAAAACAAATGGCTACATTTTATGCATTTATAATAAAATAATTTTATGTCAATTATTTAGTTTTTAATTTGATGAAATTATTTTATTTATATTCATCAAGTCAAATTTATCCTATGAATATTTTTTTATATTTGGTTGAAGAAGTTAAATTTTTAGTGAATGGTAAATATAGTTTTTATGAAATATGATATACTTTGTGATATTTTCAAGACATAATTATGATATATAAATGTATTAAATTGATGGAACAACTCATATATGATAATATAATAAAATATTAAACAAAAATAATCTGTTTAATGTAAATTATAATTTATTTCATGATAAATAAGAAAATCATTTTCAGTTATGATATAGTGCTTGCACATTGTTAGAAAAGTCAAATTTATTGTCTTATAGATAATAATTGAGATTTAAAAATTATTTTCACTAATTTTTTATTAAATATAATGCATAAATGAATATTTTTTTACTTATACTTTTTAAAATTTTGGTTATATAACAAGAATCTTTTCCAAATTCGTGTCTAATGCTTGCACAATGCTTTAAAATTCAAAATAACAAATTAAATAAGTTTTCATAACATGGATATGAGTGAATATAAATAATGAATTAAAATAAATGATTATAATGAGATTAATTAGTTTATTTTTATCATGATAATTTTTTTTTAATTTTTATTAAATAAATAATTACCTTAAATGCCTACACAATATTGATGATGTAATTATTAAATTTGTGGAAAAAATAAAATAAATGTTAATAAAATTATAAAAAGTAAAATAATATTTTATAATTAATATGAAATATGAAATTAATAAATTAATATTAAATTTATGGATAGAATCAAATATTTTGTTTTAATTATACTTATTATTTTGTTTTTATTAAAATCAATGTATAAATAGTTCAAAAAATTGACGTTCTTGACATTTTATAATTGATAATAATATATCAATGGATATAAAATTACTAAAACTATTAGATTCATCCAATTGATTAAAATATCTTTTATATTTTCAAAAATGGTATATTTACAGTCCTTTTTTCCATTTATAGTAACTTTATTGATCTTCAATGAGTAAAAATCTTTTTTTTCATGGTAATATTAAAAAGGGTTGATGTGTTGTTAAAAAAATATGGGTTAAAGTGTGATCTAAAATTTTCTAAAAAATATTTAATGAAATTATTTTTACCCCTAATCATACTATATTAAAAATAAATTAGTTTTAATGTATTTGGAATTAATAATAAATTTATATTAACTTAATATTTTGATAATTTTCAAGAGTGCTCGTCCCCTTTCTTATAAAGAGAACTTCTTATTTTATTTTATTCACACTTAAAAACCAAATTTCTTATCCAATATATACAAAAATCCCTTTATGAATCCTAGAGATAATTTTTATGTATAAAACCAACCATAGTGGCCTTAAGGTGTTATGAAATGAAGGTTTTATAAAGATGAGGTATCATTTTGAATCGAGAATTTTTGTTTTATTTATTATTCCAACTCATCCAAAAAATCTTCACCCATGATAAAATAATGAAAAATTATCCTATATATATTAATATGTTATTATTTTAATATTATAAACTATATTCATCTCCTCCTCCATCGATTGGGAATTGAAACCATCATTCTTGTGTACGGGGGACTATCACCTCGTGAGTTGATGTAATTCATTTTCCATCACCACCCAACAATACTAGTCATAATGATGATATTAGTGATTATATATGATATTAATTATATATTTATCATTTTTAAAATATAATTTTTCTTTTAAAATCTTACCTTTCCATTCACTAAAAAACGATATCATCATTCGTGCTTACATGGAGACCACCACCTCGAGAAAGTGATGTGATTTTTTTATCATCACTACATAACATGGATGATATATATAAGAATATTTGAAGAATTAGTTTTACATATATATATATATATATTATCAATATATAAGTATAATATAATACTTATCATATTTCCATAATGATCTTTTAATAATGGAAACATTTCTCATGTGTACCATCTCCATGATTATAACGTAGTTCATTTTTCATAACCATATTTCATGATTGGTTTTAAAATTATAATTTATTTATAAAAATGATATTTATTTCATGATTACCATTATTTATATGATTTAAGAATGATCTCTTTGACCATAATCAACCTACCAATTGCATTTCTTATATATGAGCTGAATATTGTCCTAATGCTCGACATGAATTTTATTGATTATTTAATTGTGTATGGAATGTTATTAATGGAAATAAATTATTAAGAAACTTAGAAAGGGATTTAATTTTTTTTAAATTATTTAAGTTAATTATTTATGATAATAAAGAAATTACTTGATGAATCGGACTCATGGTAAGAGTCCTTATTTTAAAAATATTGATTATAGACACCCATAAAACTCTCTTTTTTCATCCATATCCAAATTATTGTTTTATAAAAATGATTTAAAGAAGGTTTAAATATTATCATATTATTTATTAAAATCAGTTTTACCCATTATATAATTTTTAATTTTTTTTCAAGGTATCTTTATTTCATTTTCAAAACGAGGTACTTTGTGACTTTTCTGAAAAAATAATAGAATAAATGTTTTTTTAACTTATATGACATGAGATAATTTTTATACCTTCATGAATATTTTTTTTATTTGAATATTCTTCTAAAATTTTTATTTTTTTTAAAAATAAAACGATTTCTTTAATATGTGTATTTTTTATATATTAAGTCACGATTTCAAAATAGAAAGGGTATTTTATTCAAATATTTATTTATAATGAAAGATCTTATATATTATATTATGGTTATTTGGAATTTTTTATGATGATGAGTGGTTACATTAAAAAAAATATGCATGGGCCCATAATAACCCTCTAATTAATTTGGTATATTTATGTTTGATGTTAAATTTTCTAGTTATTCATAGTATAACTATAATGGTTACCTTAAGTATAACCACAAGGGTTATTTAAAGTATAACCATGAGGTTTATTTCATGTGTAACTGTGAGGGTGACTCCATAAGTAAGTATGATAATAAAATGATTTCTAGAGTCACATTACAGATTTTTCTATTCTTTCTATGAGTTTTTAAGGAAATCCTATGATTTCACAAGGTAAAGTAAATTATATGCTACATCTAAAGGATAAAAATTATTACTTTGTAGAAAAGTTATTATGAGTTTTTAAATGATTTAAAATAAACCATATGACTTTTATATTTACTTTATGACTTATTATGAAATGTTTTATGAAAATAATTGAGAAAATAAGATGAATTCTTTAGTAATAAAATGTATATTCTTATCTAAAAGTTTATTTTGAAAATGTATAAATTTTATAAGTATTCCTGAAATATTGTTTTTTTATTTTTTTTATATCAATTAATATTTTTTTTGTGATCATCCCATATTTAAAAAACATAGGATTTATATATCAGTAATAAAAATGGAAGAATTCAATTTGAATTTTGAGAAGTTCTTTCCTAAAAAGAAATCATGTTTTATTTTAAAGAGTTTTCCTTTATGATAAAGATGGACACTGAGTAAAAGTGTCCACTTGTAATGTATGAGATTACTATGTAATAGTTTTTAATAAATCTATAAAATTATAATCCTAACTAATCTTTTTGAAAATAATGTAACTTCTAGTTTAACATCACTAGAATATGTAATGTTTAAGGTTAGGTCCTTATAGTTGGTATCCAATCAATGTTTAGACAAAATTAGATACTAGGATGTATTCATGTAAGGTTGTTTTAAGAGTTACAGATACCATCACGGGTTGACAATATTATGGTTGATTATAATTTCAAAGTCTTAAACACCCATTTTTTGGTTTAAAGTGACTAATTTTAAAGATATTAATGATATTTTTGGATATTTTATTTATAAGGGTAATCAACTAAGGTATAACGGATTTTAAGGTTGAAGTATTGTAGAATTTATAAGGGTATCATATTTAAAAGGACCATTTTAATTTTAATATGAAATAATTCAATTCATGTTTTAGTGATGCCCATTTTTATAGATTAAAGATCACTCATCAATATGAAAGGAAAAGGATCCCACACAACCTTATTATCCTAATAAAATGATTTAATCATCCCTGTCATAGAAAAAGTTTGATAAAATGATTTTTAAATTTTTTTTAACATCCAAATAACCTGTAAGATACTATTTTATCTTTCCAATACATTTTCAATTCTCCAAAATTTATATGGATCACATAGACTATTTTATCTGGTTTCAAAATCTCAATTTATCTCTTTTATTTGATAAGGTAAATATCCCTAAGGACTAAACTATTTCTCCTTAGGAGATGTAGACTTCATGATGGAAGATAAAAGAGATATAAACATTATAGAGAAAGGAACTTATGTTTGAATTTAAGGTATAAATTATTTTTTTATGACCAAAGTATGATACTTTTTGGGTTGATTTTTATAAAAAAAATAATATATTTCATATATTTTATTTATATATATAAAGCATTAAAAAATACGAGAATAAAGTATGGTTAATGTTTTAAGATGGATATTTAGTGAAGGATGTGTTTATCACTAATATATGATATATTCTAAATATCATGAGAATAATTAAAAAACTAGAGGATATTTTATAATAGGTTTGGTTTTTATAATTTGGAAACATATGTTAGATGGAATCGATAACTTTAAAATGTGGTGTAGTGATGCAATGATTATTTTTGGGTGAAACTTATTGAGTTTTGATAAATATTTTAGTTATATGTAATTATTAAGTATGAAATGTAAAAAAATGTTATTAGAGTAATAATGATTATAGTTTTGGTGGATATAAGTTTAATGTATGTATTAACCTTTAGGGTTTATATGATCTTTGATTTTGATTTAATTATGAGTTATAACATTTTTGTGATAAAAAATTAAAGGTATAAGATAAATATTGAGGTTAAAAAATTTATTTCATGTTAAATATATTAAGGTTATTTTTTAGGATGATTCTCACATTTATAGGAATGTTATAAGAATTATATTAGTATAGTTTTAGAAAAAGGACAACCTAGAGGACAAGAAATAACCCATCACATATGCTAAGGCTGTGAGTCTTGATCCCACAACTGAACGTGAAAAAGGTGCACAATTGACTATTGACCTACATGATGTCCCAATTATATTACATTATTTACCATTATATAAAATATTTGTTGGATAAAGTTTATGTTCATTTTAGGAATATGTGTTTTATCATATAGATAACTATGGGATTGAAAAGTGATTTAATGATTAAGTTTTTTTTGACAAAATTTAGTGATTAAGTTAACAATGTGATCACTATAATTTTGGGGATCATTGTAAAATTATGTTAAAAATAAAATAATTCGATTTTATTTAAAAATATGGTTAAATAATATTTTATAAGAATATATGATTTTTTGTAGATTTATGGTGATTAAGGTTAATTATAAAAAGGAATACCATATCATAGAGATTATATGATGAGAGAAATTACATTTTTGGTATGAGGAATTAAATGTGATTGATGTTACATGGAGATAAATATTAATATTTGGAAGAAAATGTTATCAAATACTTATGATATTTGGGTGTCAATTGAACTCTGGAATATTTTGTGGAATTTTAAGGATTTTTATTTGTTTACCTAAGTTTATACTTGGGTATTACAATTTAATATCAGAGATTATTGTAGTTATTATTTATTTTAAGGTGTATTAATTATGATAATTATCTATCTTGTGAAAATCATTTTGGTTTTGGTTAATAAATAAAGGAAGGAGGAATAGATTTTAATTCTTTTAGGGATTTTATGATATATAGAAAATGATTATATTTCTTTATGCATGAACAATTCATCCGAAATACTCATCATTTGGAGAAAAAATGAGATTGTGGTGGGAATTGATTAAAGTATGAAATTTAACTTTTCAAGTAATTATATTTATATTTTTTATAGTCTTGATAGAAAACGATTTCCTCAACTATAGGAAAAGTATTTTTAAACAAAAATGTTATCAATTTACTTTTCTTAATAAGAAATGAATGGCCTTTTACCCCATCATAGATTTATGGTTTTTTAATGTTCATATTTCTCATGATCGTATTATCTATCACTCACTATCAGTCCTTGAGAGTTATTTTTATCTTCCATATCCTTGTTTCCACTTCCCAGTTATGTTCTACTACTTGGAACCCCATTATGTGTTATTTAAAAATTCTTTTGTACATCCCTTTTTTATTTTTAAGTGGATGTTTTATTGACCCTTCTTTGGATGTGAGATTTCAAAAAAGGTATTTTTAGAAGTACAATTAAAGTTACAAATACCGATTTAAAATTGAGAGGAAAATTGTTCTAAAATGATGAGAATGTAATATCCTAATACTTTAAAAGGAAATACTATGTTTTATAGTGTACAAGATATGAACCACTAATGTAAAATTAAAAAGAAAATATTATTATTTAAATGTGACTATTATAAACTAATAATTAAATCAGAAGTTATGAATATTAATAAATAATTTTTGATATATATATACATAAAGTTCCTAATCAATAACAATTTATTGATTAATTATTAGTAAATAAATACTCAATTTTAGTGTAGCCATTTTATTTTTCAAATTTTTTTTACTCAAAAAAGTTTTCATAAATTATTTTATAAGTTATTGTTTTTGAAACTTTGATATTTTTTTTGAAAAAATATAGTTTTTTAATTCATCGAATCAAAGTTTTATTAAGGTTAACTTTTTGAATTTTTATGAAAAGATTGATTTTTTTGTGAATAGTAAAAATACCATTCCTTTACATTAATAAATTTACCTTTTGACATTATTATCATCTAAAATTAACATAATTATTATTTAATTATATATAATATAACTATTTACACTTTAATCATATTTATTGAATTATTTAGTATAAGTTCTTTAGGATTCAAAGGTTTTTTTATAAATACAATTTCACTCTGTTTTATGAATTTATAATAAAATTACATTATGAAAATTATGGTAATTAAATATGATTAAATGGATATAATTTTTATATTTATAAAGTCAAAAATATCTTAAGATTAATTTTTGATATTTTTCTAAAGATGTTAAATTCTTAGTGAATGGTAAATAATTTTTTTATGAAATACAATATATTTTATTACATCATCAAGATATAATTATGATATAAAATATTATTAAACCTATGTAACGACTCATATATGATAATATTAGACAAATATCACAAAAAAATAATTTATAACAAATAAATTTTAATTTATTTCATGATAAATATGAAAATCATTTTCTGTACCAATGTAGTGCTAGTACAATAATAGAAAAATAAAATTTATTGTATTATATATAATAATTGAGAAATGACAATTATTTTCCTGAATTTTATTATTAAATATAATTTGAAAATGATTATTTTTACTTATAGTTTCTAATTTTGGTTTTATATAACAAAACTCTTATCCAAATGCTTCTCCAATGCTTACGCAAGGCTAAAAATGTCAAAATAAAACATTAAATAAGTTTTATTAACATCGATATGAGTGAATATACATAATGAATGAATATAAAAGACTATATTGATAAAAATTAATTCATTATTATCATGGTAATTTAATTTTAATTTTTATTGACTAAATAATTACCATAAATTCTTACACAACACTGATGCAATAATTATTCAATTAATGGAAAAAATAAAATAAATGATATTAATTTTTTTTTAAAGTAATATAATTTGAAATAATTAATATGATACATGAATTTTATATATTAATATTATATGTTAGGGATATTATTAAATATTTAGTTATAATTTTACTTGTTATTTTTATATTATTAAGATCAACGTAATGAATTGTTATAAAAATTGACATTACAAATATTTTATAATAAATATTTTTTTTATTAAATAATATAAAATTACTAAAAGTAATATTTTTTGGAAATTTATTATAATATGGGTTTTAATATAAACCAGGGCCTATTTATGGGCCTTAATTCCATTTATGGTAACTTTATTGACCATTAAAGTGTTAAAATCCTTTTTTTCCATGGCAAGTTTAAAAAGGGTTAATGTGTGATTAAAACTAATTGATAAGGGTTGAAATATCACCTAAATTATTAAAAAAAATATTTTATGAGATTATTTAAACCCATAAAAAATATATTTTATAAATAAATTATATTGGATCCATTTTTAATAAAAATAAAAATTTATATTTATTTATTATTTTTGAGAAATTCTAAAAGTTCCCCTTTCCTCTCTTATAAAAGGGAACCTATTATTATTTTTTCATATAAAATCAAAATACATTTATTTCAACCAAAAAATTACCAAATAAATTCCTACAATACCTAATCTAATTATAGATATATTTATTAGGCATAACACCAATTATAGTGGCCTTAAGGTTTTATGCCAAGGAGGTTGTCCAAAAAAGTGGTATCATTATTAATCGATTGTTTTTGTTTTATTTCTTATTCCAACTTCTTCAAATATAAATAAAACCTGATAAAATAATAATACTAGTATCCTCAATATACCTATATGTTATTATGTTAATTTCATAACATATATTCATTTTCTCTTTAATCAAAGAGGAAATGAAACCATCATTCTTGTGTACGAAAAACTGCCACCTCTTGAACTGATATGATTTTTCCATCACCATCTATAAAGATAGGTTATAATGATGGAATTAGTGATTATATATGATATTCATGAAATATTTATCTCTTGTAATATATAATATATGATAATATATAAAAAAATAATATTATATAAGAATATTTAAAAAGTCGTTTGTGTGTACATATGACTACCACCTCCACAAAGCAATGAGATTTGTTTTTCATCACCAGATAACATGGATGATATATATAAGAATATTTAGAAATTAATATTGTATTTATGATATTATGATCATTCTAGAAAGATAAAATTATATTTACCTTCTTTCCATAATGATTGTTGAAAAAATGGAAACATTACTCATGCATACTGTGTCTATGATTGTAATGTAGTTCATTTTTAATAACCAAATTTCATGATTCGTTTTAAAAGAATAATTTTTATATAAAAATTATAATTATTTCATGATTAATATTCTGTATATTATGGAATAATTACCTCTTTCAACAAACTCTACCTACCAATTTCATTTCTAACATATGAGCCGAATACTATTAAAACACCCGACATGAATTTAATTCATTAAGTAATTTATTATATCCTGATATTAAAGAAAATAAATGAATAAAGAACATGAAAATGGTTCTTAAACAAATATAAAATTAATATAATTTTAATATTCACGAGGATAAAGAATGTACAAGATCAGACTAAATGTAAGGATCTTTCTTTTAAAAATATTTATTAAAGATTTCCATAAAATCTCTTTTTCTTCCATATCCATATGATTATATTCAAAAAATGACATATGATTTTTTTAATATTTTTCTATGATTTCTTTAAAGCAATTTTACCTATGGTTTACTTTTTACAGTTTTTTTTGAAAGGAATCATTTTCTCATTTTTCAAATAAGGTACTTTGTGACTTTTATGAAAAATGTATCAAAGGAATATTTTTTTAACATATATAGTATGAGTGGTTTTTCCCATTATCATGAATACTTTTTTTATTTGAATAATCCATTACAAGTTTAAAAATTTCTTTTAAAATAAAATGGTTCCTTTAATATATACATAGTTTTTATATTTTAAAATGTGTTTTCAAAATGGAAAGGTTATTTTCCTCAAAGAATGTTTTTTTGATGCATGATTTTATTTATTAGGTTATAGTTCTTGGGAATTGTTTATGATGATAGGTGGTTCTATTATAAACCAAATATGGGTTTGTTTTTGATATCCACTAATTTATTTTGTATTTTTATGTTTGATGTTGACCATTATGGTTATTCCAAGTGTAACTATGATGGTTACTCCAAGTATAACCACAAGGGTTATTTTAAGTTTAACAGTGAGGGTTATTTCATGTATAATTGTGAGGGTTACTCATTAAGTAATTATGTTTTAAAAATTATGACCCAATTTCCCTAAATTATTAATCTATGATTGCTATGGGTTTTTTATAGAAATGAAATGATTTTAAAAGCTAATTTAAATTATATAATATTTCAAATAGTTGAAAAGTATAACTTTTTTTGAATGATATTATTAGTTTTTCATGATTTCAAAGAAACCTTATGAGTTTTATTTTTTTATTAATATTTATTATGAAAATTTTTATGAAAATATTTGGGAAGAGAATATGATTTCTTGAGAAATAAAATACTTATTTTAACCCAACATTTATTTTGAAAAAAGATAATTTTTATAAGTATTTAAGAAATATTTTTTTTCATTATTTTCAAGACACTTACTAAATTTTTTATGATCATACCACATTTAAATATGTTTTTATATGTTTTAAGGATGTTTAAGAAAAAAAATTATTCATGTTGAAATTCATGAAGTTTTTTCATGAAAAGAATTCAAGTTTTATTTTAAAGAGTTTTTTTTCATAAGAAAAATGGGTAGTGAGTAAAAGTGTCCACTTGTAATGTATGGGTTTACTATGTATGAATTTTTACTAATTATATAAATCCCTAAAACTAAAGTATCATTGGTAAATGAAATTTATATATTGTTTATAATCACTAGAATATGATATATTTAAGTTCAGGTCCTTATAAACACCTTCATATTATTGAATTCTCTTATAAAAATAGATTTCATTCCACAATTAAGAAGAAACTTTATAAAACTATATATTGAAGGATGTAAATAAATCTAAATCTTTGGGATGAATTAAGTTATTAAAACATATTTGGACCTAATCTATCTAAAGAAATTACATAGAAGGTTAGTCCCAATCAATGATACATCAAGGATGCTCATAATTGATAAAATAATTGTGCTAACAATCATTATAATGATATTTAATATAAAGTTGGTGAGAAGGTATTGATGTGAATTTCTACCTAAATTAATTTCATAATATTCATAAATAAGAGAAACATGATATCTATATATATCAACCTTATTTAGATTCTTGATAAGATTGGGAAAATTTCTAATCTCTTACAGATTCCACTAAACCTATCTAAAGTTCATGATGAGTTCATGTATCTATTTTGAGGAAGTAAATGCCTAATACATCACATGTACATAGGTAATAGGTTGTATAATTGGATACTGATATTTTATATGAAGAAAAACATGAATAAATCTTAGATTATAGAGATAATTCTCCATAGAGCAAGACTGCTCACTTACTTAATATTCTCTAAAGGAATCAAAAATATTTGGAAGATAATTGGGAACCCAAGGATGTTATGAAGTAGAGATATACCAATTTGTTTATATCACAATGGCTGATTTTTGAGTAAAAAAAATTCATTTTATGAGGGTTAAAATATCATAACCCAAGATTTTTTTGTATTTCTATTGAAATAATGATAAGGTATTTCATATTATGCATTACTCTGAAGATTGAGTCTAATTAAACATGTGATATCATACACCTTTATAACATTGTATTTAGTTTGGAGCATCTGAATAAGATTAAAGGATATGTTTCCCAAAGGAGATGTATAAATCATAATCGAAACATGTGATATCATACACCTTTATAACATTACTCTCAATCTTGAGTCTAATTAAACATGTGATATTATACACCTTTCTATATGTGTAATGTTTTTTTATCATAAAAAATTAATTAAATAATTTTTTATTATTCATTTTAATGAAATTTATAGATTATATATTGAATAAAATATTTTAACATTAATTTTATAGTTTTTACTAGGAAATAAATTGAAGTAAACTTAGTTTTATGCATGAAGATGATTTTTTTCTAAAAACAGATATTCTTTGAATTTTGTGCAATTAATTAAAAATAATATTCCACCACCTATAGAAATTTAACTTCATATAATCGATGAAATATTTTTAATAATAATTTAAAAAAATTTAACTGATGATAAATTAATTTTTGGTTATAATAATTATTTAAAACAGAAAAAATATATTACAATGGTTAATATATAAATAGATTTACCGGGGGTTTTAAACTAATAAGGTTATGATTATGACATAAACATGTCTAATTATTTTTAGTTAAAAATATTGATACTCTATTTTATCTTATGTTTAATAAAATTTCAATTATGAATAATTATACTTTAGAAAGACATTATTAATTTTTAAATATTTTAAGTAATTCTAATTGTGTCCTCTCTATCATAAATAAATAGAAACCTCCTCTACACACTTATTTTAGAATTATGAACCTTCCATCTCAACCAATTCATACACCAAAACTATCCTAGATTCCTTACCTTCATCTAATATCCCTATATATTATCCTAATACTAATATTTTAATAATTAAGGAGTAAGCCAAAGGAGGTATCCCAAATGAGATGTATAAATTATTATCTAACTCTTTTAATTTTATTTCATCTTACCCCCTAAACTAAACCTATTTTATCCATAATATAATAACTAATATAGTATCATTAAAATATTGAGTTGTTATTATGATGATGGAAGAACCTTTTTCACCTCTTTTTTATCAAATGGGGATTTTGAATATCACTCATGTGTATGCATGGACTACCTTATCCACATAGTGATACGACTCATTTTCCATCACCATATCAATTTTTCTATAATAAATATTTAATAAATATATAAAATATTTATGAGAAAATTATTATTCTCTAATTATAAAATATTATTTTTCAATCTTTATTTTCTAGTATAAAATGATATCAGTGTTTATGTGTATGTACAGACTATTTTGTCCATTAATGGTGTGATTAATTTTTCTATCCATACCTTTTATAATTTATTATAAATATGTAGATGATAAATATATATTATATTTATCTCTTTATTAATTTTTTTTGTGTTCATTAAACTATGATCAAAATAAAATGTCTACATCTTTCCAAATAAAGCATTCATGAATAACAAAACTTTTCATACTCAAAAATTTATATTTTAAGAATTAATTTTTACTAAAAGGGTGATGAAATTTATATGTGGATCATATATATTATTATAAAAATTTATATGTTTAAGTTTTATATTTATAATAAATTTTAATTCATCATATAATATTTAATAGTGTTTATATAGAATGTCAATCACAAGGTAATGGGTTTTCAATACAATTTCATTATTGACAGTTTATGCTTAAATTTACTAATGATGAAATTTTATGATCTATCCCTAAAAAATAATAATTAATTTATTATACTCTAATTATTTCTAGATATAAAATGTTTTACTTTAATTTTACTATCTATATGTACATAAAAATCCAAAAAAAGTATTTTAAGGAAAACACACATAGCTATTTTCTATTCAGCTGTGAATCTTCTTCATTCATAATTTTTTTTGTTAAAATGTTTCAAGATTTTTATTATTATTGTAAAACACTAAATTAAGGAAATTTTTAACCTTTTTTTACTTCTTATGATTTTTAAAAAACAAATCTTTATGTCATTTTCTGAATGATTTAATTTTTACTAAAGGTGTGAACGTAATCTTAATTTTATTATATAACACACAAATGGATTTTTTCATTTTCATGAGTTTTATTTTAATTGAATATTAAATTATAATTTTACATGGATCTTATTAATAAATATTTTTTATTTAATTTTTTAATTTTTTTTTAAATTTGAAATAAGGTATTTCAAAATGAAAAGGGTATTTTCCTCAAGAAATTTTACAATGATATTTTAAAGTAATTTTTCATATATGATACCATCCTTTGATGTTACATATGCATCATGAGGGATAATATTTATTGATACCATCCTTATTAATTATTTTTATGCTTATGATTATGATAATTAAATATTGGAGAAATCAATTATCATTTCAATGGATTATGATTCGATGAAATGATAAATATTTTTATGATCCTTTATCATACAAAAGAATATATTATTATGATTTTATGGGTAGGTTTGTTATATCCCTCAATTTCCTTGGGTAATGATTAATTTTTCATGAAATCAATGGGAAAATAAGAGTTTATCCCAATCCCAAAAGAAGGTATATGGTAGGTTATTCCTATCTCAATATAGGTATATGGGTAGTTATCCAAAGCCTAAGATGTGATGAATGTCTCATTGGGTAGCCTTTACATATGATTTCATTAAATATTATTATTACCAACATTATTCCACACATTTATAACATAATATTTTATTAAATTTTATGCTCTCATGGATCATGTTTTCTGATTCCTTTATGTTTCATGTCTTGTGAACTATCAATCTTTATTCCAAGACTCATGATTATTATAATTGAATAGATGAGTTTTATTTTATGACGTTAATATTACTTTCACATACCATTATTCTCATGTTTTTATTAAATAATCATTGATATCACTCTTCTTTACCCTTACTGAATATCTCTTCTTTCCCTTTAATATGTTTCCTTTTCCCTAGGATATGAAGAAAGGTTTTAAGAATGATATATCTAAGAAGGGTACTAGTTGTGAAGAAATTAGCAGGGGATGATCTATAACTTTTATATATAGGTTGTTTATATATCTATGTTTATAAAGTCTCTAAATCATTAAAGTTATTGTATGGGTCATACTGATATGTAATTAATATTCATATAAAAATATGTAATATTTTTTTAAGAAATTCTTGGGTCACCTAAGGTGATCCTTATACACCACTATTACCTTCATTAATGGTCTTAATACATATATTTAATAACTTAAATTTTTTTATTAACATCTTAAATGTTAATTAAATAAGAATAAATAGCAGCGACTACTTGCTTGATAACCATCCTAATTGGATATGAAGGTGGATTAATGGAATAGTTATAAATATTATTGTTATATCATTTTATCACTCTTTGTGAATACTTATCATGGGAATATATTAAATTTAAAATAGTCTCCTCTACAAAATAAATCAAAAAATAGAGTTCCCATTTGATCCATCTAGTATCTTTGAATGATACATGATAAGTTATCTCTATTTTTATTTTTGATTCTAATTTTTTTATCATCATGGATCACATCAATTTATTTTATAGAAATTTATTTTAAACACTTTATTGAAAAAACTAAAATTATCTGAAGTAACAATTTTAATAAAAAATGTTATTAGTAGGCATGAAAGTGAAAAAAATTTAATTCTTGGCTTTACTATAGAAATGGAAGGTATAGTGTTGGCTCTGACTAATAATAAGAATAATGAGATTTATGGTAATGTCTATAATTATATCATAGCTTATCATTATCAAATAAAATCAATAATAGTTTTATTGGAATTTATGGATTAAGAAACACATTTTCCATGTATTTTAATTCATTAAAAATATCATTCCCGTGCTCATGATGTTATGAGACTCCAATACCGTATAAATATAAATGGAATAATGTGTAACTTTTAATGTCATTTGTTATTTCACCTATATAAAAACATGAATATTTTATAATGATACATAAGTAGAAACCAATGGGTTTATCTATCCATGGTATGTCTATGGGTTCATTTAAAAAACTTATTAGTTTTGGAAGAACCATTTATATATTAGTGGTTTGGTAGTAACCGTTGTAACTCTCCATGGTTTTAGAATATATATTTCTCTAAATTAATACTATGTTTGATAAGTTGATTCACATGAAAAAACGAACTAAAAATGCATCAGACATATTAGAGTAATATTATTGTAATGCCTCGACTCCAGTTACCCAGAGTCGGTGCATTATGTTAATATATTGGCATGATTACAAGGAATCAAGTCCCAAAAACCGATCAGTTTAGCAATCTTGGAAAATAAGTTACATACATGAAAATTAAACTACACATTAGAAAAAAAAAACAAAACATAAATGATCCTTTGAGAGTTCCGTGAATCCCATAGATTAACCCTTCTTATCAATTATAATACACTTCTTGGAGTCCTGATAAAATTAAACCATAGAAATGGGTGACCTTAGATGCTCAGTAAGGATAACAATATTGCGAAAATTTTCATAAATAAGCATAAAAATTTAAGGCAACATATAAGACTAAAACAAAAGCCTTTTAAGATTAAATATCTGCATAATATGGACAAGATACAATAAAATAATTCCATTTACTTATTCACATGGATATTCTACTAGTCTAATAATCCCATGCAATATCAATTTCCACTTTCATAATGATGGAATGCATAATGCCAGACTTTCATAACCACATAGTCAAGGCGTTGTGCCAAGACTAAAAATAATATTTTGTCAAGGCCTTGTGCCAAGACACTAGTTTTTCTCATGAGACCTACCGATGCATCGAGGAGCTATATCGGGCTCCACCCGTCACTTACTAAGTCCAATGCATTCCTCAAATGAAAAGGTTTAAACATAACACAAACATTCGTATTAAAACTGGCATACGAAATGTCAATACTTTACCCATAAACCATGAATGGTATAAAAATAACACATCCACAGTCAAACATATAAAAAAACCTTCAATAAAATATGGAATACTTTTATCATAATAAATCAACTTCAACAAGTTTAAAATCCAATAAAGTATTTTGACATAGATGAAAATGATTTGTAAAAATATTTGAGAGTAATATCCCTTTTTCATGAAAACATTTAAAGGTCACACAATTTATAAAGGAATAAATTTAAATACATTTTTTAATCAAAGTGTCCCATACCACTTTGAAACTTTTTAAAGTAATTAACATTTTAAAACATTCATTTCCATTTAAATAAATCCTTAAAACCATTTTGAAAACATGGACATTAATGAGAATTGTTTAGAAGAATAAATCTTTAAAACATTTAAAATTATGTCTTAGTAAAAAGTCCCTTAAAAAGAATCCCTTTTGAAACTAATATATAAAACATGTACATGGATAATAAATATTTCCCAGTAGATACTTATGTAAAAACAAACTCGGATAATAAAGAGATTGTGAAATTAACCCTTAACATGCACTTTCCTTTGGTCGAGGGTATGTTCAACGTCCTATATAATTACCATAGTATGTTATTAAATTATAAAAGAACCATTTTAATATTTATTATATCATAAATGATTCATTTATGACTTTATACTACCCATTTAATAATGATTTCCATGTTAAATTAACATTTTGGGTAATAATCGCTTTCTTTATCGTATGTGTTTTAACTTGTTATTATTGATCGTATCATTTGGATCATGATTTAAATGATTCAAGAATATAAACCTTGATATATATATCATATATATTTAGAATATAAATATTTATAATAGATGTATATATGTAATGGAAGGCACTGTTTATGGAGACGGTAGGCCATACGTAGGCATAAACGCTGTTTCTGTTTTCATATCGTATTGAAAGGAATTAAGTGAATAAGATATATGTAAGTACATATATATATATATATATATATATATATATGTCTCCAGTAGAATCATTATTTCATATATTACATAATTATTAATAATATATATTTTTATAGTCATCGTTGAATGGTGAACATGGAAATGAATCTCATCGCGTCGTGGAGACGGTAATCCATATGTATGCACGAGCGATAATATCATTCTTTTGATTTAAAATAATATGTAAATAGATGTTATATCATATATAAAGAATCATTAACATGTTATATTTATTATTTTCATAAATTATAAATCATCATTATACCCGTTCAAACAATAATGTATGGAATAACAACTACACCACGACGTGGAGACGGTAAGCCGTACGTACGCACGTATGGTGACATGTCATTCAAAGGATGGATAAAATAACGAATATGGTTGTACCATATTTATAACAACATCATAGTATATATAAGATACTAGAGATATTATTTTATAACAGAAACTACAAAAAAAGAGGTATTGGAAGAAGAAAAGAACTTGAAAGAGGTGATGACATATTTACCTATTCTTTGGGTTCTTCCTTTTGTCATGATCACAAGGGATCCCTAGAATTTCTTTCTAACAAAAGGAAGGCCTCTAATATGAAGGGAGGATAGTTTAGAGGGTATTTGGGTAGGGGTTGGCTGAGCCAAATGGCTTTGAAGGTGTGAATTAGAGAGAAGGAGGAGTGCCCTTTTATAAGAGGGGTGAGGGTCACTTTAGGAAAAGCTTGAAATATTATTTTAAACTAAAATAATTTTCAGTTTATAATGGATTAAAAATGATTTTTTTAGAGGATAAGGTGGGGATCGGTCAAAAAAATTCAACCAATAGTTTTTATACAGGTTTAGATCACCATATTAACCTTAACTTTTAGATTTAACTCTTAGTTAAATAGTTTGACATTTACTATGTCTCTTTGTATTTTTATATTATATGGTTAATAAACATACTATAAAATGCCAATCGAAACCCAATTGGTTCATTAATGTCATATATATTATTATATAAGTCTTTTTTCCAAACCCTAGATTTTTAGGACCATTATATCAATTAATAATATAATATTTGTTTTAAAAACTACTTTATGTCAATTTTGACACTATTTGGTATTTGTTTTTTGTTAAAATAATCATAGCATGATTACTACGAAAAAAATTGATTGAATCAACCATAACATGTCATATTAAACTTTAAAATTAGTTTAATTCATCAGAAGTCTCAAATTACATTTATTGGGGTATTTATAATATCAATTATTTTAATATTTTATTAATAAGGTAATTACTTCATCATCATTATGTCATAAATAAATTTAATTATTTAATTTATAAATATTATAAATAAAATACCATCATGTAGGAAATATTTTTATATTTATAATTAATATTTATAGTCCAATTTATCTTATGTATAACCCTATATTAAAAATATTTTAGTTATGAAAAATTGAATTTAACACTTTTATCTCCTCTTTAAATTAAATAATAATAAATTCCCTAATCTAATCCATGTGGACCTAAAGGATCATATATTTTTTAATAAGGTTGTTTTTGGTCGAATTACTCTTATCAAATAGAGTTAGGACATGTGTTAGGTTAATAATAATATCATTTTTACCTTTAATTACTCTATTTAATTTTAACCATGGTAAATAAAATTCAAAAGTTACTATTCATAGAAAATTATTTTTATCTTATTGAACCACATTTTACTTATTGATATCAATTGTGTCTCTTGTATTTTTGAAATTAAATTCACAAAAGCGGTAAAATTAAGTTTTATACAAATTTGCAAATGCTCCTAGGAGGTGGGTAAAAGACGGTAAAAAGTTCAATAAAAATTTTATATATCTAAAATTATTATAAAATGACTCCAATGAATTAAATTGAACTTATATAGTTATTATGTATATATTTTTACATAAAATAAATTTAAATATAATAAATAATTATTCAAATAAAAAGTCGTTTTTAAACAATAACTCAGTGTTTTTCACTATTAATCAAAAATTGAAAGTTTTCAGAAAAATACAAAAAATTCACCCTAAGCTAATTTTGATATTCCAAATTCAAAAATGAAATCTATTTTACCAAATTGAAAACATAGAATTTGTATTTATTAATTTAAAATAATTCCCGTTGTCAAAACCAAAAGGCGTATTTTTTAAGAAATAATAACTATCAAAAGATTGACACTTGTTTATGTCCAATTTCGAAGTGAAATTGTTTACAATGAACAGAACTGGATTAAATGGTAAAAATATAATCTATTTATACTTACAAACCATTAAAATGTATAATTTTACACTATAATTTAGTTTGATTAAAAAAGTTGTTTTCAGTTAAAATATAGTATTTTTCACTATTCACCCACATATGAAAGTTCTCAGAAAAACACCAAAAATTTATTGAAACTAAATTATTATGTCCCATTTCTAATGAAGAAGTTTATTTTGTCAAATTGAATATATAAAAGTTTCAAATATTGAATTTAACAAGGTTTCACCATTAAAAGGCGGTAAAAGTGCATTTTTTTTTGAGAAATACTTCTTTTATCTGAAAAAATGAATTAGTTCTTACATTATGTCTAAGAAACTCATAATATGGATTCTAAAATTATAAATATTATATAAATTTCAAAATTCAGTTAATACTATTCCTAATGGCGTTTGAATGACTAGTATGGTAAGTCATGGTGCGCTTGAACTCAGTGTTGCGTGTAGTGCAAGTTATTGAATTATTTTGAAGAAATAACGTACTACAAAATATTGGGGTGTTACATTATTTCCTCCTTTAATAAATTGCATCCTCGAAATTTGAAATTGTTCTTAAAAAATAAAAGGTTGAAAATAAAAAATACCTTTTTGGGAAAACCCACATCAGAAATTGGGTTAATAAAATTTAGTGTTAATAAGAGGAAATGGGGAATAAAAAAGTCACCACCAAATTATGATCTCAATTAGGAAAACATTGGTGGAAATTAGAGACAGATAATTTGAGGAAAAAGGTAAATATTTATAGGGAGTGATTGAGGTCATCAGTCACAAACAATTGTAGAATGGAGGGCCTCAAAGCCATCAATCTATGATGATTTAAAATATCATCGGTTCAACAAATCATAAGGCATTAGGTTAACACATTTTTAGTTTTAAGATCCCTTAACTAAAGTTTAAGAATTAATTTATTCATAGAATAAGATAAGAAATAAATATATACTTGACAATTAGAGTTCCATCCTTTAACTAATTTCTACCACAAACTCATCTTTCACTCTAAAAGATAATAGAAGTTAAAAAAATATCATATTTATCCTATTCATATAGGGTTCTAAAAAATAATTAATTTATAATTCACCTATCAGAACTTTTAAAAAAGAAACTACATTATACAATATAGAACATCACAGAGGCCAGTGGTAGGTGATGCACTCTTGTCGCTCTTCGGTTGCAAGTTCATGTCTCTCAACCTTTCTGGACCCGACGAGTTGTCGCCCGACCTTCAAGTAGTCCTTTTTATGACAATCCAAAAATAATCTCAAGAAATGATTTAACCTTAACAATAGTATCCAATGTCAAACTTAATCAATTCCAACCTTTAGACTTATCCAAAATACTTATATCCAAACTCACAGTCCAAAATTTATATGGAAGGTAAACACAATGAAGATCCTTTTTTCCACGTAATAACATGTGAATACCTACATCATCTATTATTTTAAAACATATTAACACCCTGAATTACCATAAAACCTTATTGATTACATTCAAGCTCCCTTATTCCTTATAGAATACGGGATATGCTCCTTATATCCAAAACTGTTGTAAACTCCAACAATGACGGAATATACAAATCATTAATCAGTTTCAAGGTAGTCAAGAATATCCAATATAATTTATCCAAATAAATCATATATTATTCCAAAATCACTACCTCAGTATCAGAACCATATTATGGTTTATATTTCTCTCAACCATATATTTTTCAAAAATTTAACCTGCTATTGAGTCACTTTTCTTGGTTCCACACAATCTCAAGTCCTTAATGAAATAGTTCTATAGTACAATCCTTATATACTCTATAATTATTATAACATGTATATCTTTAATACAATACTCAAATGAAACAATAATTTAATAACAACATAAGAAATATAATCATTCCTCTTCATCTTCGGTAGTATCATAAATTTATTATTATCCAATAACAGCATTTAGGGCATACTCTGATGATTTGGACATTGATTCGCGTAGTGTCCCAAATCCTTGCAGATGAAGCATTGTACATTTGAAACCTTTTTCTTACCCCTGCAATCACGTACTTGGTGTCCTTTTTATCCACACTTATAACAAACTCCCATTCCATTTAAGAATTTACCAAGGCGATTCTTTCCATAGTTATCACATATCGGAAAATCCTTCTTTTACCTCTTCCCTTTATCCATCTTTCTCTCTTCCATCCTTTTCTTCTCTTCCTTCCCTTCAAAGACATAGGACTCAGATAATTATTTACTTATGTTATTATCAAATGATACCACTTCTTCATATGTTGAGAATACATGGGAGACTATTTCCCTTCTAAATGTTAGCTTAATACCATGAAAGATATGATACTTCTTACTATTTTGATCATATGTATTGCTGGAGTTCACATTCCTTCTACTGGACGCCATTTCTATTCAATGGCATACACTAGGTTAGTTTATTTGTAATGAATAATTACAAACTTGTAAAATACCTAATGTAAATTGAACAATTTGTGGATATAATTCATAATCATAAAAATATTTTCTTTGAGGAGGTATATACTCATAAACCCTTCATAATGAATTGTAAATAAAATGAGAATTATCCTAAGAATATCCCCCCGGAGTGTCATAACCAAGAGTGAAAGAAGGGCCGTTTTCATGCACCAGTTCCTGTTCAAGTCTATCTCAAAGTGGTGTTTTAGGATTTTACCCCTAGGTACATCTGTTCCAGAGCCGCCTCTACCTGCTCGTATCCAGACAGAGATGTATTTTCATGGAAAAATCATAAAATCATTACATTACCAAAATTCTAGGAAGTTCTTCTATACTAATCCTAAAATTCTATCTTAGGGTAATGTGCTCTAATTAGAGTTTATCTAAATCTAGTTTCCAAGGTTATTTCTAAACTTCCTCAGATACCAACTGTAATGCCGTGAACCCAGTTACCCAGAGTCGGTGCATTATTTTAATACATTGGCATGATTACAAGGAATCAAGTCCCTCCGATCAATTTACCAGTCTTGGAAAATAGATTACATACTTGAACATTACATTACACATTAGAAAATATAACAAAACATAAATTATACTTTGAGAGTTACATTAATCCCCTATCTTAACCCTTCTTATCAATCACAATAAACTTCTTGGAATCCCGAGAAAATTAAAACATAGAAAGGGGTGAGCTCAGATGCTCAGTAAGGATAACAATATAGCGAAAACTTTCATAAATAAGGATACACATTTAAAGCAATGTATAAGACTAAAACAAAAGCCTTTTAAACTTAAAAATTAGAATAATGTGGTAAATATACAATAGAATAATTCCATTTACTCATTCACATTGATATTCTACTAGTAGAATAATCACATGAAATATCAGTAGCCCCTTTCATAATGATGGAATGCATAATGACAGACTTCCATAACCACATAGTCAAAGACTTGTTCCAAGAATACAAATAATATTTTGTCAAGGCCTTGTGCCAGCACACTAGTTTGTCTCATGATACCTACTGATGCATCAAGGAGCTATAGCGGGCTCCACCCGTCACTTACTAAGTCCAATGCATTCCTCATATGAAAAGGTTTAAACATAACATAAACATTCGTATTAAAACTGGCATACAAAATGTCAATACTTTACCCATAAACCATGAATGGTATAAAAATAACTCATCCACAGTCAAAAATATCACAAAAACTTCAATAAAATATGGAAGATTTGTATCATAATAAATCAACTTCAAACAAGTTTAAAATCCATTAAAGGATTTTGACATAGATGAAAAGGATTTGTAAAACTCTTTGAGAGAAATATCATTTTTTCATGAAAACATTTAAAAGTAATACAATTTAGAAATGAAGACATTTAAAGACATTTTTTAATCAAAGTTTCCCATACCACTTTGAATTTTTTTTAAAGTAATTAAAATTTTAAAACATTCATGTCCATTTAAATAAATCCTTAAAACCATTTTGAAAACATGGACATTAATGAGAATGGTTTAGAAGAATAAATCTTTAAAATATTTAAAATGATGTTTTAGTAAAATTTACCTAAAAAATAATCCCTTTTAAAACTAATATATGAAACATGTACATGGATAATAATACATCCCAGTAGATACTTATGTAAAAACAACCTCAGATAATAAAGAGATTGTGAAATTAACCCTTACCTTGCACTTTCCTTTGGTTGAGGTTACGTTTAAACTCATATATAATTACCATAGTATGTTATTAAATTATAAAAGAACCATATTCATATTTATTATATCATACATGATTCATTTATGACTTTATACTACCCATTTAATAATGATTTCCATGTTAAATTAACATTTTGGGTAAAAATCGCTTTCTTTATCATATGTGTTTTAACTTGTAATTCTTGATCGTATCATTTATATCATGATTTAAATGATTCCAAAATATGAAAATTTATATATATATCATATATATTCAGAATATAAATATTTATAATAGATGTATATATGAAATGGAAGGCACCGTTTATGGAGACGGTAGGCCGTACGTACGGATAAACGCTATTTCCATTTTCATATCATATTGAACGGAAGTAAGTGAAAAAGATATATGTAAGTAGATAAATACATAAATAAATAAATAAATATATATATATAGTATCATAATTCTGTCATATATTACAAAATTATTAATAATATATATTTTTATAGTCATCGTTGAATGGTGAAATGGAAATGAATCTCATCGCGTCGTGGAGACGGTAATCCGTACGTACGCACGAGTAATAATATCATTCTTTTGATTTAAAATCATATTTAAATAGATGTTATATCATATATAGATAATAATTATCATGTTATATTTATTATTTATATCAATTATACATCATTATTATACCCATTCAAATAATAATGTATTGAATAACAAATACACCACGACGTGGAGACAGTAAGCCGTACGTAAGCACGTATGGTGACATGTCATTCATAGGATGGATAAAATAATGAATATGGTTGTACCATATTTATAATAATATCAAATTATATATAAGATACTGTATTTATTATTTTTTAATAGAAACAATAAAAAGAGGAAATGGAAGAAGAAAAGTACTTGAAAGAGTTGATGACATATTTACCTCTTCTTTGGGTTCTTTCTTTTGTCATGATCAAAAGGGATCCTTAGGTTGACTTTCTAACCAAAGTAAGGCCTCTAAGATGAAGGGATGATATATTAGAGGGTATTTGGGTAGGTTTTGGCCGATCCAAATGGTTTTTATTTTGTTAATTAGTGATAAGGGGGAGTGCCCTTTTATAAGAGGGGTGATGGTCACTTTAGGAAAAGCTTGAAATATTATTTTATAAAAAAATAATTTTTGGTTTATAATGGATCAAAAATGATTTATTTAGATTATAAGGTGGGGATGGGTCAAAAAAATTTCAACCAATAGGTTTTAGATAGGTTTAGATCACCATATTAACC
This sequence comes from Viscum album, assembly GCA_963277665.1. Taxonomy (NCBI): domain Eukaryota; kingdom Viridiplantae; phylum Streptophyta; class Magnoliopsida; order Santalales; family Viscaceae; genus Viscum; species Viscum album. The sequence continues at coordinate 1,515,545,157 of OY728132.1, read as the reverse complement.
TTAACTTTTAGATTTAACTCTTAATAAAATAGTTTGACATTTACCATGTCTCTTTGTATTTTTATATTATATGGTCAATAAACAGACTATAAAATGCTAATATAACCCAAATTAGTTCATTAATTTCATATATATTTATATATAAGTCTTTTTTCTGAACCTTAGATTTTAAAACCATTATATCAATTAATAATATAATATTTGTTTTAAAAACTATTTTATGCCAATTTTGACAATATTTAGTATTTGTTTTTTTTTAAATCATAACAGCATGATTAATTCAAAAAAAATTAATTTAATCAACCATAACATGTCATATTAACCTATAAAATTAGTTTAATTGATCAGAAGTCTCAAATTACATTTATTTGTGTATTTATAATATCAATTATTTTAATCTTTTATTAATAAGGTTATTACTGCATCATCATTGTGTCATAAATAAATTTAATTATTTAATGTCTAAAAATTATAAATAAAATACCATTATTTAGGAAATATTTTTACCTTTATAATGAATGTTTATAGTTGAATTTATCTTATGTATAACCTTTTATTAAAAATGTTTTAGTTATGGAAACTTGAATTTAACACTTTTAACTCTTCATTAAATTAAATAATAATAAATGTCATAATCTAATCCATGTGTACCTAAAGGATCATATTTTTTTCTTAATATTGTTTTTTGTCGAATTACACTTATCCAATAGAGTTATAACACGTGTTAGGGTAATAATAATATCATTTTTACCATTAATTACCCTATTTACTTTAAACCGTGGTAAATAAAAGTCAAAAGTTACTGTTCACTGAAAATTATTTTTATCTTCTTGAACCAAATTTTACTTACTTATATCTACCGCGTCTCTTGGTTTTTTGAAATTCAATTCATGAAAGCGGTAAAATTAAATTTTATGCATATTTGCAAATGCTCCTATGAGGTGGGTAAAAGACGGTAAAAAGTTCAATAAAATTTATATATATATAAACTTATTATAAACTGACTACAGTGAATTAAATTTAACTTATATAGGTATTATGTATCTATTTTTACGTAAAATAAATTTAAATAAAATAAATAATTATTTAAATAAAAAGTCAGTTTTAAAAAACAACTCAGTGTTTTTCACTATTCATCAAAAATTTAAAGTTTTCAGAAAAACACCAAAAATTCACCCTAATATAATTTTGATATTCATTATTAAAAAATTAAGTTTATTTTACCAAATTAAAAACATATAAGTTGCATTAATTAATTTTAAATAAATCCCGTTGTCAAAACTAGAAGGCGTATTTTTTAAGAAATAATAACTATCAAAAGACTGACACTTGTTTATGTCCAATTTCATAGTGAAATTACATAGAATAACCAGAATTGGAATAAATGTTAAAAATATAATCTATTTATACTTCCAAACCATTAAAATTTATAATTTAACACTATAAATAATTTTTATTAAAAAAGTTTTTTAGTTAAAATATAGTATTTTTCACTATTCACCCAAATATGAAAGTTATCAGAAAAACACAAAAAATTTATTGAAAATAAATTATCATGTCCTGATTCTAAATAAGAAGTTTATTTTGTAAAATTGAATATATAACAGTTTCAAATAATGAATTTAACAAGGGTTCACCATTAAAAGGCGGTAAAAGTGCATTTTTTTGAAAAATACTTCTTTTATCTGAAAAAATGAATTAGTTCTTACAATATGTCTAAGAAACTCATAATATGGATTCTAAAATTGTAAGGATTATATAAAGTTCAAAATTCAGTTAATACTATTCATAACCACTTTTGAACAGCTCATTTGGTAAGTCATAGTGCGCTTGAACTCGGTGTTGCGTGTAGTGCAAGTTATTGAATTACATTGAAGAAATAACGTACTATGAAATCTTGGTGTGTTACAATTATTACCAATAAAATTTAATAATAATAATACCACTTATGTATAAAAATATTTCAATCAATTATAAATTAAAATAATATAAAATTAAGATCACTTACAAATTTAAAAGGTAAATTTGTTAGAAAATTATATTTTCAGTGTAAAATGTGTTTTCATTTTAATTATAAATTTATAAATTTATAAATTTTAGGATTATAATTTTGTAAAATTAATTTTACTTTTTTAATTCATCATATAAAAATTAGCACAATCATAGTTCTTGATATTTTTCAATAATAATTGATATTTAGATGAACAGTAAAATAAACATTTTTTATAATAACATTAGAATTTATGATTATATTAATAAGAAAGTATGATATAAAAAATATATAAAATGGTTTTCATGATAAAGAATGTATTTAAGTTGTAAAATGTTCCATAAAAAATAATATCTTTAATTTATTAAACCAATGCATAACATTTTGAAAACCTATGTAGTATTTTAATATAAAAACTATTTATATTTACTTATAATAAAATTTATTTTTTTTCACATGTAAATATTCAATATAAATAAATGGATTTCATATTTTGTATCAATATGTTCAAGTCATGTATTATGGTCATTTTTATTTTAGGCATAAAAGTATGACATCTATGGTCAATATCAACGTCCATGATAATGGTGAATGGATTATTATCCATGAATTGATCTATAAATGTTATATAATTTTGATATAATAAATTATATTTTAATAATATATATAAAAACATCTATATTGTGTTTACCAATGTAAAAAAATATTATCACTCTTTTAATTGGTATTAAATTCCATATAAGCCTAAGAACATGTAATGGTGAAAACAAATTTTTTATACAAAATATTATTAGTATATATATTAAAGGTTTTAATATAAATGAATATTTATTATTATTTAGAAATTAAAATAAAATTGTTTGGATCTTAAATTTTGGTTCAAACAAATCAAAATTTGGTTTTAATGGTAAAATAATATTTTTAAAAACATATAAATTACTGGGGTAAATACATGATACTAAGGTAAAACCAAAATGGTATAATATAATCATATAGTTATAAATTACATAATTTGTGTTTAAAATATGTGTAAAAATGAATATTAGAGTCATTATTGAACCTATGTCACCAAACACTTAATTATTTCCCCCTTTGGAGCTATTGACCCTTGAATATTGTCATTCCATTACTAAAAATTTAATGGGTATTTGAAACTATTCCATTTTCTACACTTATAAATTGAGAACACTTCCACCACATTACTCTACCAATTATAAATCTATATAGACATTCAAAAATATACCCTAGTCTCTTCTAAACCCTATAAGATTGACCTATAAGATCTTTTATTTTGAGAATATCAAGCTAAGGATCCATAAGGTGTAACCTAATGGAGAACATCCGAAGGGAGAGGTAATATTCTCAATCAAGACATCTTATTTCATTTCTTATTTTACCCCTATAATCATATTTTTCCATGAATATTACAATTATATGTATTATTATTATTAAATATTCTTATTCTAAGGAAATATCACTTATTTATCATCATGTAAAACCATTTTAAAAATGGAAGATGTGGTCATGATTATGTGAAATTACAGCCACTATGAATAGAGTTCTCTATTTTCCATTGTTGTATTTTGTGGCTGGTAAAACATGGATATTTAATAAAAATAAATAATAATTAAAACATGATTATGATTATGAAATAAAAATTATTTTATTTTTAAATCCCAACCCATTCTATAAAAAATGAGACTATCATCCAGGTGTTTGTGTGGACTACCACCTCTACAAAATGATGTATTTACTTTTCTGTTATATATTATCCCGAATTACCAAATTTTTTTTAATATATAGAAATCATATTTATTACACTATTAATATTATAAAAAAACAATATTGGACATTTTATAAGTGATATTAATAATAAATGGTCATAGTAAGCTTAACCGCCTTAAATGAACATATCAAGACACCTTTCTTAATTTGAGTCCATTTTGGGAAAATATGAGATACTATATTGGTTTCATGAAAATAAACTAATAAATGAAATAAAACACTATAATTTTGGTCATTAAGAAGTTATTTTACAAAACATTTTACTAGAGTTAGTATAACAAGGATGTTTTAGGGAAATCGACTGAAACACCTCATGTAATCACTATAAACAAAAAAAATTAAAAAATAAATTTAATATAATAATAAATAAAGAATATAATATCAAATATATATAAAAAATGTTATTAAAAATTTAATTAATAAAATAAATTTTATTATTCAAGATGTTTTGTGTACATGTATAAAAAAGAGGGATCTTAGTAAAGGGTTTCTACATCTCAACTTTGGTTCATTGAGATATAATTTGTATTCACCATTTGTTTATTTTTTGGGTTTATATATTGTCCATAGTTTAATTTATAACAAATTTTAATTATATACTATACATTTAATAATCCATCTCATTTTCTTCCATTTTTGGATATTCAATTCTAAAGATTACAACATTATAAGGGTTTTTTGAAATTCATTTATCTTTAATTGAGTAATGATTGTTATTCATAAACATATTTAATATATTTTGGGCACATTATAATATTTTATTTTATTATTTGGAATCTTATAATTTTTATTATTTAAATATAAAACACATTAAACCCTTTATAAATGCCTCTTACTTAATGAAATATTATATTTGTAAGGGATTTGGTTAACTTTTATTTTCTTTCATTGAGTTAAATTTTTATTCATGATTATTAAATTTCTATGTTTGATAATTTATTTTATTTTCTATTTCATAATATATTTACATATTTATTTCTATGTAAAATGATATTTTTAACTCAATGAATCTTTCTTGATGAATTTATTTCTATTAAAAGTGAAACATTTTTAGGAAAAAGAACATGTATTTAAATAATGTTTTTTTCATTCATTTCAATGTTCATTACTTCTAGAAAAATTCTCTATAATTTAGAAATAAAATTATATATTTACCCATGTGACCCTAATATCTTCATTATCAACACTTTATAAATATGTCTTGGAAACACTTTATATATTTTGGGTATTCAATAAAATTATTTTAAAATATAAAACAACACATCCTTTCAAAATCATAAATTTTATCATCCACACAACTTTTTTTATTTAAGTGAATTATTTAGTTTTATTATTATATTATTTTATATTCTTATTAAATGTGAATTCTATTAATTTTTTTCTCTTAACCTTTTTAGAAAATTTATAACTTTTTTTGAGGAAATTTTATTGATGAATCCTCTTAAAAATTAAAAGTTTTGAAGATGTTTTCAATTCAACCTTTTGAAATTATTATGTCATTTTTAATGCTCCACTATTGGAAGTTCTTTTTAAAATAATTTTTTTTCAAATGTTTTCACCTAACTATTTCTAAAAATAAATTTTATAGTGATCACAAATTTATGTTTTTCACTAATAATAATAGAATTTTCTAATTTTTTTAATGATTTTACTTCCTTAATTATCTTTAAATATAATAGATTTCTTTACCTAGGAATTATTTTTCCTGAATCATCCCATAAATATTCTTATGAAATTTAATTTTTAGGATATTGAATTTTGTTTATCAACCCATAATTTTTTTATATTAATTTTGTTAATACCATAAATATAAAGAACTTTCCATAAGCATTAAATGTTCTTGGTTTTTTGAGAAGAATTTACTTTCTTATAATCCTAAGGATCTTTCTGGACTAGAGTTTTAGAGGATTATGATAAAATCTTACATAGTATACTAAAAAATTTATAGTGGAAACTTATACTAATTATCCATTTTCCCACTAAATAAAACCATTAAAAGGAAATGTGATTTCATTTCGTGAAAAGTCTTCAAAAATTTCATCCGGGCCTCATCCTTATCCTTAATAATCCTTAGAACCTTATATTGATTTTAAAAAACATGGTATGATAAAAAAAAATACTAGTAATGGAGATAAAAAAAGAAATCAATTATTCTAGTAGGAAACATGAAAACCCATGTAATGTTTACCTTTCTCCTCAAATATCACTGATATTATGAAATAAAAATTTTCCACATGAAAACACACACATACTTTTTACTCAAAGAAAACTATTTAAACACATAGAAATAAAATTAAACCCTTTTTGGAATATTAGAGTATAATATTCATGAAAACCTATCAAAACACTTGAGATTGAAAAAACTATATTGATGAATTCCAATATAATTCTATAGAGAACTTAATTTTTACTCAATGAATTGGAGAGATATAATGAGTCTCATCCTTTGTATAATTCATATCATTATCACCTATTTTTCATGAGTGATAGTGGGGATCAAGCCTTTTCATAATCTATATCGTCCTCACCCATTTTTCATGGGCTATAACGAGGCTAAACCCTTCGTATAAGCTATATTGTGCTCACCCAAGATCCATAATATGACTCAACCCATTGTATAAGCTATATCAATATCACCCATTATTTATATAATGCTTATGTACTATATCATGAATTAAAAAATTTATGCTTATAACATGTCATCATAAAACCCTTTTAAAAACTCTTCAAAATAAGAGCACATTTAGATATCAAAATACACTTTTCTTTCAAAAATGAATTCTTATTATATATAACATGTAGAAATCACAAATAAAAAATTATCTTTATAAAATCAAGAAAATTTTTATAGTAAAATTCAACTCATTAATGTATCATGAATTTGGGAAAATCCCCTCATTCCATATAAGTTAAAAAAACTTTCCTTCCATACGTTTGTAAGAAATTTCACAAAATACGTCATTTGGAAAATTAAAAAAGGATTCCTTTCAAACCATATTGTAAAAAATAAATCATAGTTAAAATTACTTTAAAAATATAATGTCCCTAACCTATAATTCCCTTAACTGGTTTCCCATGATGGGTTGTCAAAGAACTTAGGCATGACTCCTCGTACTCCTGAGGCATCCAATTAGCAGCGCAGGTCTAAAGGGAACTATGGAGAGACAATACCCTCTTATCAAAGTAAATCCATGACAAAAGTAACATCAATAGATAAAATAACCAATTTAATTAATAAATGAACATCATGTTATGAAAACTTATAAGTAACCAAGTACCCATTCTATAAAAAAATAGTGAATACTATATATGTCACGAAATGATATAAAATAACCAAGACAAAAACTATCAAAAGACTCTATACCTGAACCTGAGTCCCTAACCAATCCTGTCCTCTAGGATCCAACCTGTGATCCCATTCACAACCAAACACCATGTCCCTGCTCTGAATCTATACCTTGAAACAAGAAGAATCTGCTTAGGTACCCAAGTGGCATGGCAGCCCGAGCAGGGTGTGAGTAAAAATTAGTATGCCAACACCAATAGTGTCTAAATAAATATCCAGTCTATACAAATATATATTACAAAAACATGTTCAATAAATAAAAAAGTAACATGGAAAAAATTTATGTAATTATATAATATCTATTTACCCATTAAGTTACGTAAAAATAACCCAACAACCAACTCAGGTCACATTGGGAGTCTAAACCAAGGAACTAGGTCCCACACACACTTTTATCAACAAAGGGTTTAATTAATAAAAAATCATTACATACCCATTAGATACAATATTCATTTAATCCATTTTCATCATTGTTTCTATTTCATCACTTATGCTGTCTTTTTTACTAAATTCATTTCCATCACATGATCCATGGGTTAGGAATTTAATTCATTTACACTACAACCTAATCTGGTCAATTACCATTCATAAAGGAATAAACCAAGTCCCAATCTCACTAGGGATACACACATCAAAACAAAAACATTATCCTCGCCTTGGAGCCTCAGTCCAAGTGGAATGCAACCATTGGTGGAATAAAGATCTATCCCCTTCCATAACCCATGCATTATGGGTGGAGTTTAGAGCTTCAATCTAACTTAACCCATGGGAGGAGCCTCAGTCCTTTATCCAAAACCTCAATCCATGTGTAAATTCATATCCATATAAGGGTAGGTTAGAGAATTAGTTCAACTCAACCCATGGGAGGAGCCTCTATACTTTATCCCACTACAACATACCAAAACCACATTTAACTAATACACACAACCATACACTATTCAAAAAAATAAACAAGGGAATTTATATCAATCCATAACCAATTAAAACATTTAAATTTTACAATATATGTCCCATTTACCTCATTACCTTTATTTTTCCAGACCCATTAAGCATATTCACTAATTTCCTTACATTAACCCATTTAACATATTCAACAATTCTGTATGTTATATCACTTATGAATTTTAAGTAAAAATCTCATTCCATTAGGTATGTTCACACTAGTACCATCTATACCATTTTTCTATAATTACAAACACCACTTATTATATATCATAAACTAATATCATTCATCACTTAGTTCATTTCATAATCATGATAACATGCCAACATAATTGTTATCGGTTCTATCTCACTAACCCCTATATACCTTCAATTTTTCATAGTCCCATTATACCTTTAAAAACTATGTCATGGACATAAAAATAATTCAATATACCCATTGAATTCATATTAGAACCACCCTTTAAAACATGGGTTTTCCCATTTGAAAAAACGAAAACATGCCCCATGGATTTTATTTCCATTTTCAACCAAATCAAGATAACCATTTAATAATTTTCACAAAAAGTAAACCCTTAACTCATTTTAAACATCATTTTAAATCTCTTCAAAATACCCTCTTTTAAATTACATTAAGTTTAACACCTCCTTTTATGACATTTCTAACTTTTAAACATCATTTCCATAAAAAAACTAAAATCAGGTCAAAGCCCAAATATGACATCGAATCATTCCAAAACCTTTCAACAATTTATAAAATCCTATTTATAAACTGTTTAAATCAATCTGTTAACCTTAACCATGCATGAATTAAATATTTTCTACCCATTCTCCCTCATAATACCCATACCTCAATGTTTACTAATTTTGTTTACCAATTACATGGGTTCGTCATACCCATGGGTAACCCTAGGTTCAGTCTCATATCATCCATGAACCCAACATGGATTATGAAGGGTTTAAAACCCCAATATAACTACCAATATACTTTTAATAATCAATTTTGAAGAAACACAAAACAACAACACATAGGTACAATCGCATACACATATATAACAACAAGACTATGGGAGAAATATTATAGACCACCTAAATCATGTCTATTGATGAATAATTACTTAATATACACCTTTTATTTGAAATAAAACACCAACTAAATCCCAAACCTAAAATATTTTTTAAAACAAAGGTTTTAGGGATCTATAAGAAGATGAGAGATTCTACAAGCCCAAATTTGGAAAATAGAGCAAAGAGGAGAGTTAGACTTACTTATATCTTCAATTTTCACTCAAACGTGATCCAAACACCCAAGAATCTAAGAAGAATCACCCATGGGAAAGTATTAGGTTACTAGTTCATCACTTAGGGTAGATGGGGTCAAATGGGAGGAAAAATCAAAGGATAAAGAAATAGGTTTGTAAGAGAAAATGGGAATTTCCCAATTTTTAAGGGTTGCACGGTTTGGATACATGGTTTATAAATAATGAACCAACAATAAGGATCCATATTTACAATTGGATTCATGCCACATGGTTTCTTAGGGAATATAAATGGTTTGTAAAATTTTGCAGTAACCATGCACTAGCTCTCTATCCGAAATGGTCACTAAGCCGCACAATTTCCTGGGCCAGACACACTATTTACACTAACTATACAGTATGAATTGTGGGATAATTTTCTAATTTATTCATGTGAAACACCACCAAAACACTTTCAAAACACCTCAAGACCTCAATAAATACTTCTTTTACCATAAAATATATTTTAATAAAAAAATTAACAAGGAATCACCTTCACTAATGATCATGATTTTATAACCTTTCCACCTTATAACAGCTCCCACTAGAGCTGTTATTACAAGAATTTCCTAGACCTAAAGACCAAAAAGGTTAGACAATGGACCCACCCATAAACATTCAAATTTCAAGTCTCTTCTTGAACTCAGCCATTCCATAACAATACCCAGACTAAGGAATTAGTCCTACCACAAAAACATTTCCCTCCCTGAGATTCAAAACTGCAAACCATTTCTTCTCAAGAACACATCCACCTAAACATATTATTACCAACATAAAGAACATAGTTAATATTTGAGTTACTAACCCACACACAATAAGTTTCAAACCTGGAATTTCAATTCCATGCTTTGTTCAAAGTTCTCTTTTTTTTTTCATTAGATATCTTTTGATTTACGGGTGTTTTGGGTTTGAAATTTCGGTGTCTCATATGTTATTGATCTATGAAATTGGTCTTGGGGGTATTGTATGATACTTGTAATTTTATTTTTTCAAAATGATGGTATTAAGTTGTGGTGTTTTGGAGTTTGTTTTGTGAGACTCGTAGTGGCACTACTTGTTGGGTAAGTTCTTGAGGTAGTTTATACCCTTGTGTTGGATGAGTTTTTAGGTGAAAAAGATTGTTTATTTTGGGACTTTTTCTCCATATACATAGACTCCCTTTACCCCTTGGTTTCTCCCTTATAACCCCCTGGAATTGGAGAATGATGGAAGGTTTTCGGGTGCCTATAATAGGCCACATGGTTTGGCCGCACAATATACTAAACCATGCAGGCAAACCGTGTAAGGTGTCCAGGTCATTAAAAATAATTTTGAAATTAAAAATTTTCCCTCCTAGAAATAAACTTATTCTAATCCATTCTTCAGATATTCGACCCCATCATCCATGGGAGGTCTCTAATCTTCATCAATCTCCTATAGAACCCATCTTTTATGGGATTTTCGGTGGGGAAACTTCAAGATTTCTTCAAGTATGTGTTTCTCTCTTCATTTCCATCCACCTACATAGGGTTTCCTCCCTATTTTATGAAGTTATAAAATGTTTATAATTTAGGGTTCATAACTATGGTTTGATTTGGTGTCATTTTGGCCAAATATTGGGGTTTTAGGTTGGATTTAACTCCCTTATGGTGCGACGATGGTGCAGTTGAAGTTTTACACAATGAATCGGTGTTTTGACACAAAAGGTAGGTGATTTCATGTGTAATAAATTTTTTATGAGTTAGCCTGATTTATTTAATTATTTTGAATATTTATCATATGTTGTTCATTGTGAGAAAACCATTTTTGATGGAGTTTTTTAAGCTATTAATTTTACAGTTGCACTTTTGTTTCAAATTGGGTGTTTTCCATGTGTAAACCCTGTGGTAATATTTGGGTTAATGTTATAACATATTCTAGTGGTTTGTTAAATATTTTTTGGGATACAAATTCTGTATTGGTCGGGTTTTTGTGTTCTTTTGGGTTTAAAATAGGGGTTTTAATGGGTTTTATGTGTAAAACATTATTATACTTCTTGAAGGTGTTTTAAGAAAATGTGTGTTTTTCATGTGTATATTTTGAGGAATTATTTATGGTCATTTTATAATACATTAGGGTGGTTTGATAAATGTTTATAGGGATAAAAATTATGTTTTTATTGGTATTGGTGTGAATTTTCCTTGAAAGGTGGGTTTTAAAGGGGTTTTGTGTGCAAAACATAGTTATACCACTTGGGATTGTTTTATGAAAACTGTAAATGCTTTATTGGGTTATAAAAAGTGGGAAAAGGAAGTATATGTACTGTTTTAGTGAGTGTTCTCACATAAGATGGGTTTTTGAAAGTTAAAGTGGTGATTTAATATGTCAAAACATATTTATAATGTTTTATATATTGATGAAATGTTTTATAAAAAGGAAATAAAGGTAAAAACCACGTTTGTGGGCTATTTTGTGTGAGTGTGATGTGAAAAATGATTTTTTATGAAATAAGTATTATGTGATGTGTGAGTGATATTTGATATGAATTGTAATATCTTGTAAAGGTTTTATAAAAATCATTCAAAGGATTTTTTTAAGTGTTAAAAAGATGAAAAATGTTTTGGGCTATTTTGGTGTGAGTATGATTTCAAAATGAATTTGAATAAAAAAGGATTATCTGAATTGTGTGATATACATGTGGGATATTTGCTGAATGTGTGATGTAGAAGTGGTATTTTCATGTGAAAAATATATTTCATGTATTTTTTAACTTTTTTGAGAAGAAGGGGGAAACCTGGGTATCTAGGTGGTTGGATGTGTACTAGTATGCTAATGATCCTATGGGGTTTGGCCGCAGTTTCACGTAGCAAGTTTGATGCTGACAACACTAACTAAACAATGATGATGATGATGATGGGGGACCAATATGTTATGATTATTCTCCAAACTAGTGGCTCGTGTGTACGAGAAAGGATATTGTGATGTTTACATTCACCGAGATACGAGGTACCTAGGACCCACAACGAGCTAGTGCCTAAGGGTTATTTTATATTGCTTGTTCTCATTGGATGATTTATGATTACTATCGGCATATGGTATATTGGGATGGAAAATTTAGTAGCTTTGGTATTTTTATTTAAATTTTTCGATTCTTTAAAATATCCCACTGGAAAACTGTTTTAATTTGAAGTTGAATCTTTTAGAAATTGTAACTAGCATTTCATGTTTATGAAAACTTGAATGATTTTCTTCTTTGAATGTTTATCACATTGAATCTCTTAGTGATGGTATCCTATTGGGATTTGTCTCACACCCTACATATACCTTTGGGTGTAATTATACTTGGTTATTTTTTTGCAGGTTTGGGTACAGATTTTGTGCCAGTGGTTTGGGTTTTTAGCGGTCCATCGTGATGTGGTGTTGTGGAGATGGCTTTAGGGAAGTTTTTGTTTCCATGTGGAGATTCATGGGTATTACTTTTTTAGTTTTATTAAATTTTTATAGTCTTTGAGAGTTTTTTTAAACCATGTAATTCAGTTCTGAAATTTTGTGAAAGACAGTTTTGTTTGAAAGATCTAGATTGGTTTTATTGGATTTGTTTGTCATTGTATGTTTATAAACTCAAGTAAATCATTCCCAATTTTTATTTTATGATACCCAGGCTGTAACGACCCAATTTTTTTCAAAGGAAATTCCTTTCTTATAAATATGTCATAAAATCACATGAAAACACAACATAGTGAACTACTAAGTGCTAAGTGACCTTAAAACATAAGTTTGTCACTTCTGTGTTTGGAATTTAAAAAATCCAACATACATGATTGTGTTCAAGATGATTTTTGGAATCTAATAAAACAAAAATAATATTTGGTGAATAGTAACATACCCTTATGAATAGTAACATACCATTATGAATAGTAATATGACCCTTATGAATAGTAAATCATCCATAATTAATAGCAACCTAACCTATGATAGTATAAAAATAATATTCAAGTTGAAAGTATGATATACCTATATTTTAGAATAAGTAAATGAATGTTTTAAAACTGGTTTTCGATAATAAATTATGATTTTAATTAAATATTAAAATAATCACATTCAGAAAATTATTTTTGAAAAATGGACCTCATTTTTGGATTCTACATGTCGAAAAATGGTTATGGTGCATTTTTGGGATTTTTTTGAAATACTTGAATTTTTGATGAATAGTAAAATGAGATAATTTACGATAAATGCTAATAAAGGGTTTTATTGAGTCATTGATGATATTATACTGATGTAAGATCAATTAGTTTGGGATCACATGATAAAATTACTATTCTTGGTCATGTAAGACTCACTATTCCTTGTCTTGTGGGGAAATAATAAATTAATGAATTTTATATTGAGAAATCCCCTCATTCCTCCAATAAAAACCCCCTCAATCCTCTTCTCTTCACTCCTCTAAAGCCTTTTTATTTTCCAATATTCTACCCAAATATCTCCCTAAGAACCTCCCCCATTACCAAAATCTCCCAGCCTCTTCAAAATACCGAAACCACTCCCCTTAAGTGGTTCTCAAAGGAGGAAGTCTCAAGAGGTAAAGTCCTCTTTCCGATTCCTTCATTTCTTTTAAGATCTTTTCTTTTTTGTTTCTTTCCTCACCTCCCATAACCATAATAGTATGATAAATCCAGTAACATACATGTTCTGGAATTTTTTCAGGCTAATGGGATATTTCATTATCTTCTCTCTTTTCCCCACCCTTTATTTGAAAGAAATGAAAGCACCGTTTGAGATGTGCTAATTTAGAACATTTAAGGACAACAATTTATTAATTTCTATTATAATCTTTAATTATGATAATAAAACCATTTGTGTTATGGTTAAACCAGATTATTATATATATAATATATCCTATTTATAGTTCTTTAATCCTTTTGTACAAATGGTATTATGTTATAAAGAAAAACATGTTCTTTGTAATCAAATCCTCCGATTAACAAAAACAGTTGTCACTATGGTTTTATATAATAGTTCGACTTCAATATAAGTAACCAAATTAAATTTGAAACCATTAAATCTCCTAGATGTTCACTAATATCTTATAACTTCATTTTTGGACAACCACTTCCATCTTTTATGTTTATCCAAACTTGAATATAATTGAACCAATCTTTTAAAAACAAGAAAACAAATGAGCCTGAACAATGAAATTGAACATTATAACTAATAAAAAAGACCATGAATGAAATAAAAAGAGTTATAATAAATCAATTAAATATAGAATAGGTTCTGGACTTATGAATTAATAATCCTAATTTGTTTATTCAGTTCTCTAATAACAAGTGGAGAACACCAATGGATTTAAGGTAAGGGATCCTCTCTATTTCTCTCTTAATCAAGATTGTCCTCTATGATATGCCCTTTTATGTGTATTAGAAAATAATTGGGTATGTTTATTTACCTACCCCATACTTCCCTCTTTAATTCTAAGTGTTGAGAAACCCATTTTCTCTCTCATCAATCCCTCATAGTTACACCCGATACCATGCCAATAAACCGTAATGAATTCTACCCGGACTTCCTTTATTCCTTCGGGTTTCTCTATCTTTCTTTTTACCAAAATGTAGTTGTATTTTATTTTTATTAAAAATTAATAAATATGGTTTATATGCTCCAAAATCAAGTTCCAAGATCCATCTCTCATTTTCTATTGGGGATATACATGCTTTTAAGTGAATCCCTCCTCGATACTTCCCAATAAGCACACTCATTTTAAGGGAACTTCCCAATTTTGTACCCAATTTCAAGTGTTCTCTATCCTATTATTTATGCCACCATTGTATTTATAAAATCAGCCTTTTTTATTATGAAAACATTCTTGGTTCAATTCAGATTTTATATAAAATATTCTCCTCTTTTCTATTTTAAAAGCTCTGTAGTATTTTCCTTAATACCACACAAAAATGTTTTAATGCTAATGTTTATAAAAACACATTTCTTATATGTTGTCACTTCTATTTGACACCACATACCATGTAATATGACTATTTTATTCTATTAATGTCCATGAATGTTCTAATCCTTTCCTTTCATGGACACTTTCGTGATACACCCATGGGTTATGATATATGTCATGATTGTGGTACCAAATTCTTTCCATGGGTACCCTTATTTTTATGTACGATTGATTATGTATGATTATATATATGGTAAGAATGTTTATGTGGCAAGAATATTCATGAAAATGTTGATATGGGTACACCTAGATAGTGCTCCAATGCGTTGGGTAAAGTTAAGTCAAATGAGATGCGATGTGAAACAAGATTGGTGGTTAGCCTTGAACCGTACTAAAATGGGAAATGGGATTGGCAGTTAGCATTTACCTGTACTAAATAAATGTTTTATGATTTTTCCACATTTATATGATTCCATGTTTATAATTCACATTATTATATGATATGATTTTATATGTTCTATGCTTTGGATATCATTATGTCATGCCTCTTAACTCATGTGCTTAAGACATATCCTTATGTTCTTTCCCTTACTGGGCTTTTAAGCTCATACCTTTGTTCATGTGTTTCCCAAGGTACCCTATGAAGATGTAAGGGCTCAAAGGAAGTTAGGATCTCATTATTAATATTAAATAAATAAGTGTTTTTAGCCCCATGTTTTATATTTTATGTACCTAGTCTTCCAAGACACTCGACTTAACAACCCTTGACTTGTAACTTGATGTATAATTTTGTTTAAAATCATGAAATGTTATATGTAAAATGCTAGGGTCTCTATATAGGAATTTGTGAAAGCCTGTGGGGATCAGGAAATCCCTTAAGTACTTGTCACAGACCATGTTGGGTACCGATTTTCATAGCGGCCAGATCTGGATCGTGACATAATGGTATCAGAGGAGGTTCAGTATCTTTGGGTTATGTAATCTGGGGAAGAGTTAAGATAGTATGGATCTAGGATTTTCGGGACTTGAAATTCCAGTTATGGGTAGTGTTTGGCTAGCACACCTCATGACAGGATTCGAGTCACCATGGTATGTTGGGATTTTTTTTTTGATTCCTTTGGTTTTCTTGGGTTGATGATAATTAGGGGGAATGAAAAGAGAGTTGGGTTAATGGTCTTAGTGAGCTCATAGGGTTTGGAAAACCATGCGGAGTTGAGGATATTTTCCTAGAACACTCTCTTTTATGGTGAAGTGATTGGTGTATGGCCTCCAACCATAAGTCCAAGTCACCCACTGAAACTAGTTTCCTCTCACATTATCTTGTGTCCTTTAGTTTTGGGATATTGGAAGTTTGATTTTAAAGAAAAAATGACTTGGTTTTCAGAAGCGTCAAGTTTTTGTGAAATGGTTTTATAATAAATTGGAAATGGTTTGATTTCTTAAATGGTGGAGCTGAATTTTCATAATTTTTTTGAAATGGAAAATGGTGTGTTTACAACTCTTTTGAAAGCAGGAACTATGTTATATTTGGTTTTGAAAAAGTGTTTCCAATATAATTTTCTAAACTATTGAAATGTGTTTTAATGGGATGAGATATTTTTAAATTGATTTGAATTACTTTAAAGTGAGTTTTCATTTGAATTATTGTTTATTTCTAAAAAGTTTTTTAAGTTCTAAATTGGGTTTGATTTTGTGGTTAGCTGGTCTGAGAAAAAGGGAAGTGTTGGTTGACTGTTTTGGTTTTAAAAAGTGGAATGGATTTTTGTTTTAACCATTAGTATTTCTATGATATACCACATTCATGGGGTTATATGGGATGATGAATGGTTTATGTAATGGATGGATGAGTTCTGGAATGGATATGAGGAGGGTTCTCAGTGTGGCATAGAAACATGCATGTGTGAGGTCCATGGGGTACCATTGGTGAATACGCTAACCACTAAACCGTTTGTTTTGAAAGAAATGTTTTTAAAGGAAAACATGATATCTTAATGACTAGTTTCAGATGGTGTGTCTTATGTGTTTTTTGAAATGTTTTTGGTTGAGTCCAAGAACCCCTCTTGTTTGAACCACGTTTTGGGATTGTGTTTGGTCGGTAAGATGGGTTGAAGGGATGGTTAGTGGTCTCTTCTAAGAATAGTTTGGGAAGCATTTATGAAGGTTACACTCATGTTTTTGGTTCTAGTTTTTGGAATGTTTTGACCAATGGACCAACTTGGTTGGGTCCTTGGGTTCTCTTATTGGATAAATTACGCCCCCATTAAGGGTTAGTGCATGACTAAAGTGAAACCTAGGTTGTTTTCCCATTGGAAGACCCTATAGTTGATCAATATAAGGAATCTTATTCTTGATATTTGGATATTGAGTCTATTCCATTTACTTTTGTTTGTGGATCCTCTTGTAGAGAGAGAGTGTGTGATCGTGGAAGGTTGGAAGAGACATTAGTTTCTTAAGTTACCTGATTTGTCGAAGGTCGAAGTGGTCTGGGTTTCTTAGCATGGATGAGTATCTAGATGGTGTTTAAGAGGGCCTCTAGGTCCTTCGTAGTCTCTTCTAAGTAAGAGTTCAGTGAAACCACAAGTGTGGGAAATCTAGTTATGAGAGTGGCCACTTTCTGGAATTATGTGATGTTTGGGGATGTTGTATAAGGTCCCTCTTCATGTATTATTTCAATCAGTCACATTGGTCATGTTTGGTGAAGCCTTGTGATGTTATGTTTTCATTTGTCTGTAAAGGTGATGTTCATGAAATCGTCTGCGATTCTTTGTTATGTGGGGAGTATGTCTCCCTTGGAGAAACTTCAAAATCCTCTATTTTAGAAGAAGGTGTTAATATGTGTCTTTTCCTTTTATTGTTTCTCACTCAAAGAAACAAGGCGTGATGTGTGTGCATCCTCTAAGACCTTTTTTTCAATAAAATTTCAGGTTATGGTAAAGTGAGTTTTGGGAGTGTGTTATGTCTTGGTAAACCCATCGGGGTTTGCAGTGTAGTTGTTTGTAGCACCAGAAGAAGAAGTTCTGTTTGGGGGTTTCCAAAGCCTAACGGTGAGGCTAATTATGCTTCAATAACTTGAGCTCTAGCCATAGTTCTTGGAGAGAAGCTGGCGTATAGTTAGGGGAAATCCCTGGTTCATTGAAACCCTTTTAAAAAGTATTATCCTCACTATGAAAGATGTGAAGAGTTTAAACTTATGGTGTTTTCATATTAGTTTTGTTGTTCCCGTTCAGTGGAAAGAGGTGGGAGGACCTCGTTTCCATGTTATAGCATGAGTTTATACTTTTCCACTTTGGTTTCTATTTATTTTTTGGAGTATCGTTGGGAATTTTTCTAGAAAGGTTGAGCACATAGTTTGTGCACGATTAGTAGTGACCGTGTTCCAGGGAAACATATAGATAGATGGATACCCACGGTTAGTGCCTTGTTTCCAAAACTATGTGGACTAACCGTGTGGAAGTCCCAAATATTTAAATTTAGGGGTCTTTCTGTGTCAACCCCTACTGTTCGGTTAATATGTTTGGTTCTTATGGTGGGGAGACCCACTACGAGTCTTATGTGAGCTCTTTTGGAAAGTCCCAATGGAAGTTTACACCTTGTACTGGGGAGTTCATTCGGGCCTCCCCTATTAGTGTCCTGATTCTATCTCGGGAAAATTTAGGTTGTATCTTATGGTGGAGAGCCCATTGGTGCCCCCTATACTAGTAAAGAATATTTTTCATTGATCTTGGCTTGGTGGTAGGTAGTATCGTTCGAGGATATCTAACTAAAAACATTTTCCTTGGGTAAACAATGGGATTGGAGAGCACACAACAGTCTAGTTAAAGCAGGGTAAGTGTAACCTTATTCGTTGTTGTTGTTCATTTAGGTAAATTTATGGAGTATTGTTTGAATAGTGTTTGAGGAATTTTCTTTTGGGATATGTCTTAATGTGATTGATCATTTTAGGAATGTGATGTAAGTTTTGGTTTGTGAGAGTATTCATTCTTTAATTGATCATTGGAGGTGTTTTGGCCTTTGGGGGTGAAACTTAGCAGAGGAGTGCATCTTGGTTTATTGGTTGGGTTTGGTTTTTTCTTTTGGTCTTGATGTGGATTTCCTCGGGTGGAAAGCTTTATATTGGGGAGAATTTTCACACCCAAAATTTCAATTACATGATTTGTTCAAAGTTCTCTTTTTTTTCTTAGCTTTCTCCTAGTTTCCGGGTGTATCGGGTTTGAAATTTTGGTGTCTCATGTGTTCTTGATCTATGAACTTGGTCTTGGGGGTATTTTATAATAATTTGACTCCTCTTTTTTCAAAATTATTTTATTAGGTTGTGGTGTTTTTGAGTTGGTTTTTTGACACTTCTAGTGGCACCACTTGTGGGCTAAGTTCTTGAGGTGGTTTGTACTCTTGAGTTAGATGAGTTTTGGGGTGAAAAGGATGGTTTATTTTGGGGATTTTATCCCCGATCCTTGGTCTACATTTCCCCCTTGGACTCCCCTAAAATTGTAGGAGAATGAAAGGTTTTTGGGTGCCCAGAACATGACGCACGATTTGGCCACACAGTTTACTAAACCGTGCATCCAAACCGCCCAAGGTGTCCAGGTTATTAAAAATAATTTTGAAATTACAATTCCCCCACAAATAAACCTAATCCTCCCTATTATTCCCAAATTCAACCCCAGTATCCATGGGAGGCCTCCAAGCTCCCTCAAGATCCTATGTAACCCATCTTTGATGTGGGTTTTGGTGGGGAAACTTCAAGATTTCTTCAAGTAAGTGTTTCTCTCTTCATTTCCTTCCTTCTCATTAGAGTTTCCTCCTTATTCCATGATTTTTTAAAATGTCCCGAAGTTTGGATTCATACATAGGGTTTGATTTAATCTCTTTTTGGTCAAATCTTGTGGTTTTATGTTATATTTATCTCCCTCATGGTGTGACAGTGGTGTAGTCGAAGTTTTGCACAACGAATTGGTGTTTTGATACAAAAGGTAGGTGATTACATGTGTAATCATTTTTTGATGAGTTATCATTATTGATTTAATTATTCTTAATGTTACTCATTTTTTTTTCATTTTGAAAAAACCACTTTTATGGAGTTTTTTAAGTGATTAATTTTATAGTTTCACTTTTGTTTCAAATTGAGTGTTATCCTTGTGTACGCCTTCTGAAAATCTTTGGGTTTATGTTATAACATATGATAATGGTTTTTTAAATATTTTTTGGGATTCCAATCCTTCTTTGGTAGGGTGTTGGTGTGATTTTGGGTTTAAAATAGGGTTTTTAATGTGTTTTATGTGTAAAACATTGTTATACTTTATGAAGGTGTATTATGGTAATTTGTGTTTTTCATGTGTATATTTTGTGGCATTATTTGTGGTAATTTTATAACACATGAGAGTGGATTGATAAATGTTTTTAGGGCTTCCAATTATGTTTTTTATTGGTATTAGTGTGATGTTGGCCTTTAAAGGGGGTTTTGAAATGAGTTTTGTGTGCAAAACATAGTTATACCCCTTGGGATTGTTTTATGAAAATTGTAAATTTTTTATTGGGTTAAACAAAGTGGGAAAAGGATGTATATGTACTGTTTTGGTGAGTGTGATCACCTAATATGGGGTTTTGAAAGTTTAAGTGGTTATTTAAGATGTAAAATATTTTTGGAATGTTTTTTAAATTGCTTAAATGTTTTATGAAATGGAAATAAAGGTGTGAACCATGTTTGTGGGATGTTTTGTGTGAGTGTGATGTGAAAAATGAATTTTTTTATGAATAAAGTATTATGTGATGTGTGTGTGTGATGTGATGTGAATTGGACTATCTTGGAAAGGTTTTATAAAAACCATTTAAAGTATTTGTTGAAGTGTTAAAAAGATATAAAAAATGTTGTTGGATATTTTGGTGTGAGTATGATTTCAAAATGAATTTGAATAAAAAAAGGATTAAGGGGCTTGTATGATATACATGTGGGATTTTTGGTGAATGTGTGACATGGAAGTGATATTTTCATGTGAAAATTATTTTTCATGGATTTTTGAACTTTTTTGAGCACAAGAGGGAAACCCGAGTATCAAGGTGGGTGGATGTGTACTAGTATGCTATTAATCCCGTGGGGTTTGGCCTTAGTTTCAAGTAGCAAGTTTGAAACTGATAACATTAACTAAACTATGATGATGATGATGATGATGATGGGGGACCACTAGGTTATGGGTATTCTCCATACTAGTGGCTTGCATGCATGAGAATAGATATTGTGATGGTTACTTTCACCAAGATATGAGGTACCTGGGACCCACAATGAGCTAGTACCTAGGGGTTATTTATCATTGATTATGCTCATTGGATGATTTATGATTATCATCAGCATATGTTATGTTGGGATGAAAAATTCAATATATTTGGTATTTTTATTTAAAAGTATTGATTCTTCAAAATAGCCCACTTGAAAACTGTTTTTATTTGAAGTTTCATCTTTTTGAAATTGTTACTAGCATTTCATGTTTATGAAAACATGCACGCTTTTAATCTTGGAATGTTTATCACATAGAATCTCTTAGTGGTGGTATCCTACTAGGATTTTTCTCACACCCTACTTACACCTTTGGGTGTAAGTAGACTTGGTTATTTTTGTTGCAGGTTTGGGTACAATTTTTGTGCCAGTGGTTCTGGTTTTTAGCATTCCATCATGATGCGGTGTTGTGGATATGGCTTAAGGGTAGTGCCTATTTCTATATGGAGGTTATTGGGATATCCTTTTCGGTTTTATTCATTTGTTATAGTCTTTGAGAGTTGTTTTAAACCATGTAATTCAGTTCTGAAATTTTTTAAAATATGGTTTTGTTTGAAAAATACATATTGGTTTTATTAGATTTATTTGTTATTTTATGTTTATAAACTCGGGTAAATCATTACCAATTTTAATTTTATGATACCTGGGCACCTTTTCCGGCCCGTGAGAATTAGGAACGCCCTTCAGGCCTTGTCGCAGACCATGTTGGGTGCTGGATTTCATGTCAATAAGATCCGATTCGTGACAATAAGGTTACTGATAAGGAACTATATTACCCTAGAAGATACAACCAGAACACTCTCAGTCTGATCCTCTCCAAAAATCATGGCCCAAATCACTTGACTCCATCTTACCTAGATTCCTTAAAATCACTCATGGTGATTCAATACTGACATCACTAGAGAAATCATCCAGATTCTAACCACACATTATGTCCTATCTGATCCACAAATCAACCCCAAACATCCATAAGAACACCATCCAATGTTAGCATTCTATCTTTCCATCAAAACCATATGGATTGTACACCTACACTGTCCATAATCATTTATGGGTAACTCAGTTGTTCCTCGTAGCCTATCCCCACTACTTAAGTTCTCTTATCCTTCCAAAATTAACCATAGGTGGCTCATAGCCCACCACATCTGTTCCTTTTTTCCCAACTCAGTCAGTTCATCCCAGATCGACTCACTTTGCTGGTGCACAATTTCCACTGTCAGTACATTTATACATTACCTAGACATGACCCCCTTCACACTTCAGGATTACTTCCATAAAATTAATGAACCTACTAAAGTCATCCTCGATGTCTGGTAAAACTTTGTCATCATGGAATTCACTACTCTTCAAACCGTTGTCGGGCCCTACAACACCCCAAAACACTCATCTAATGCAACCACTCTAATTACCTTTAGAACTAGCTTTACCGTAAAGAAATAGTTTGGATTGATCAACCATCACATCTAAGACAACCTTGATTTTCTCCAAGGAACCGGAACATGCACCTCATAAGTTTCTCATTGGAATATCAGTGCTACCACATCCAATTCATAGCTTTCTCCACACCTTCAGGACTAAAATAATGATCTCCACCATAAGAGAATTGTTTTTAATGATTCCACCAAGAAATTTTGACCTCCATGGAACACACCCAAAACATAGTATGAACTACAAAAATTAGATGTATTCATCCATCTCCCACTTCAAAACAACATCACTCACTACTCGTTCTCGACTCCTGATAACAAAACACAGGGAATTCCTTAACCTCCAGTCCATTCTAAGGACCTATTATGCAATTGGATGATGGTGTAATCCCCCATAATAAACTCCCTCACACATACCTCTACTTGTGAACATCCTCCGAGATGTCTCATATCTGACCAAAAAACACTCAATTCACTAGGAATAAATCCACATACTTCTTACTGTGCCTAGGACGATGTGACTATATTGGTCACGATCATCACTAGAGAAAGGTATGCTAAGAATTTATCGATGGTCACCAACAAAAAATATCCAACACAACCATAAACTCTCACCAAGAGGATGCCTTTATCTGCCAAAGGTTTTTGGATTCTCTGATTACCAATGCCTAACCTATAATAGAACACCACAGCTCGAAAGATATATCCAACAAAACTCAACACCAACTCATGAACCTCTACTAAGAATTTGTGACCCAACATTACTTTTGACACCATTATCATCACCCTACTCAAGTTATTCTTGTACGATCCCACTGACTACAAAAGATACACAAAGATTCGCTCCTCCAATCTAAAAATAAAAATTTTCTCACACTACTCAGGCCTGTACACTTTGATTTCATTAAAAACAACCATGATTACATCCAAAACACTTGGGAACATATCCCAATAGAATATTTCATCTCTAAAACATTCCAATCATTCGGTATTTTTTGGAACTATAAAGGTTTCACAGTTTATTATAACCAAAAACAAAACCCAAATCTAGCTCACATGATCCATACATCACCCAAACTAGCCTAAAAATCGAATCACACAACTAGTCATGCCACTTAATCCCAAAGCCTCATCATAATGAAGGCTTTACCAACATATTTTTCAACAGAAAAATTACTTTGACAAACTACAAATCTATGCTCTGATCACCCTTTTATTGTCTGCCCTAAGTCAACATTTCTTTATGCATCTTACTCCCTCAAAACCATAGGTTTAGGTATCCAAACAATCCTAACGTTCACAACCACCATAATGATAAAATGTGAGAACCCAATTTCTTAATTTAGGCGAGTCCAAGGCATAAATATACACCTTTACCAAAACCCAATGGCACCCACCAAGTGTCAATTTCACATCTAAAGAAACCACTTTTCTTTCACATTCCAAGGAACCTGCAACTCTAGGCCGACCTCCCTTAGTGACACCCTTGATTTCCCAAAATTTTCAACACAAATCCAACACTCAAGTCACATCTCCCAAAACCATTAAATTTTCCACTTATCCTTCTAGGTTGATCTCACACTTGGAAACACTATCTATGTGACACTACCAAGGCTTGAAACGTCTACCTATACCATATGCACCCATAAGGACCAACACCCTAACTGACCTCTCTCATAGGTCATCCTAAGAATTCTGACAATACCAACTCCCCAAATTGAAGCCACACCACACAAAGGACATTGGCTCTCTCTAATACACACAAAAAAACTTAAAAAACCACACACCCATAGTGGCCTTTCTACCTCTATCCCAAACACACTATGTCTAACGAACCAACTACACTTTACCCTAGGCCTCACACCAAATATACCTGTACACATACACA
This sequence comes from Viscum album, assembly GCA_963277665.1. Classification (NCBI taxonomy): domain Eukaryota; kingdom Viridiplantae; phylum Streptophyta; class Magnoliopsida; order Santalales; family Viscaceae; genus Viscum; species Viscum album. The sequence continues at coordinate 1,515,520,311 of OY728132.1, read as the reverse complement.
TGCACTATGAACTGAACACGCACTCTAGGGTCTAAAACATAACTCAAAATGTATCAAATTTCAAGAGTCAACACATTCCCATTAACAGAATTCATTTCACAACTTCAAGGTCACAAAATAACCAAGTACATAACAAAAAACACCCCATTAACCGACACACCCCACTCAACAAGATCTCACATCTCATAACATTAGGTCTCAAACTATGGCACTCTCACTTCCCAAACCACCCATAAATAGGGTTAACAACCAAATCATGATATAACCACAACTAGTGTCCCAAAAGATCAATTATTCTACCACCTCCATTATTAATTATACTTTACTATTTAAACCCACCATTTCACTTTTTAAAACCTTTAATTTTCAAAACCCAATCATTTAAACTTTTAAAAAACTTTTTTACTAAACCATTATTTCTAAAATCATAATTTTATTCAAAATATTATTTCAAAAAATTTCCACATTTTCCAAAAAAAAAGGATTTATGCTTCTAAAAACCATTTTAAGCCACTTTTAAACACCCATTATTTCATTAAATTTTTACTATTTATACTTATTTGGTATATTATCTTGTCATTATTGAGTCAATCACATGGAATATAAGAATGACCTATGTATATTATATTCCAATCATGATACATGGACTCACACACCCTTCCCTACCGCGTAGGGCCAAAAGATAAAACTTAAAAAGTTAATAATATCACATCCCAGCATGCCAAATGTGGTGGAAATATAAAAAAACTATAAAATCAAAAAACAAAACATCATTACCCACCCCTGGAAACATAGTTTTTCCCTTTTATGTGGGGCTGTAGGAACCCAAGCATGAGTTCATTACCAAGTCCCGTCAAGATCCTAGTCTCCAATATACTATGAAAAAATAACATGAAAAAAGAAAACCTACTCTGATAACACTTTCTAACATTCCCAACCCATAATCTACTATAACTGGTGCCCCGAGCCAGATCCTCACATGGACTTATGTGAAAATCTCTATATTCCAGAGGCTATCGACTAGCAACGCAGGTCTAAAGAGAACTAAGGGGATACTTTACCCACTTATCATAGTGAATCCACAAAATGATTAATATTAATAGAAAAAATAACCAATAAAAATAATAAATGGACATCATACAATGAAAACCAATAAGTAACCAAGTTCCCATTATATAAAAAAACTAGTGAATACTCTACATGTTAGGAAGTGATACAAAACAACCAAGACCAAAACTACCAAAATACTCTATACCCGGACCCAAGTCCCAACCTGGTCCAAACCTCCATGCTCCAACCCATGATCCCATGCACAACCAAACAATAGGTCTATTATTTGAACACATACCTAAAAATAAGAAGCATCTACTCAAGTACCAAAGTGTCATGGTTTCCTAAGTAGGGTGTGAGTACAACTTAGTAGGAAACCACAAAAAATGTCTAAAGTAATATCTAGTCTCTACCAAGGTGTATTCCAGTAACATGTGAAATAAATAAACAAGTAACATGGAAAACATTTAAGTAATTATCTAATATATATTTACCCCTTATGTTATCTAAAAAGAACCCAAAAACCAACTCAGGTCACACTAGGAGTCTGAACCAAGGCACTGGGGCCTACCCACACTTTTATCTCCTAGAGTTTTAACTAATCACAACTCATTGCATACCCATTCACTACAATATTAATTTAATAAATTTTCATCATTTTTTCCATTTCAAAACTTATGATATCTTTATTATTAAATTCATCTCCATCACATGATCCCTGGGTTAGGAATTTACTTTATTTACACTATATATTAATCCGGTCTATTACCATGCATAAGGGAATAAACCAAGTCCCTATATCACTAGGGATACAATGATAACAAAAAACACATTATACTCACCTTGGTGCCTCAGTACAGGTGGAATGAAACTGTTAGGGTAATAGAGCTCTGTCCCCTTCCCCAGCATGTGTATTATGGGTGAAGTTTAGAGCCTCAGTCTAACTCAACCCATGGGAGGAGCCTCGGTCTTTTATCCCACACCTTAAGCCGTGTGCACATGCTTATCCATCTAGGGGTAGGTTAGAGTATCAGTCCAACACAATTCATGGGAGGATCCTCAACCATTTAACTGACACCAAAACACTAAAACCATATTTATCCAATACACATAATCAACCAAAATTCAAAATAAATCAACATAGGAATTTATACCATACCATAACCTATTAGCACATTTACCTTTTATACTACATGGACCATTTATCCTATTCCCATTATTATGCTTGATCCATTAAGAATATTCAACAATTACCTTACATTAACCCATTTATCATTTTCAACCATTTCGTATGTTAACCTACTTATGAATTTTAAGTGAATATCACATTCCGTTGGGCACATTCACACTATTCCCATTTAATACATTTTCACATCAGGCCAAACACCCCTTAGGCAATATCATAAACTAATCTCATTCATCACTTTGTTCATTTAATAATCATGCTAACATTTAAATGTAATTGTTATGGGTTCTATGTCACTAACCCATACATCCATTAAATTGATCCCTATCACATCAAACCTTTATAAATTATTCCATGGACATAAACACAATTAAAGATACCCATTCAATACATATTGGAACCACCATTTAAAACATAGGTTTCCCACTTTGAAAAACTAAAACACACCATAAGGATTTTTTTTTCAATTTTCAACCAAATCAAGATGACCATTTAACAATTTTCACAAAAAGGGAAACTTTCCATCATTTTAAACATCATTTAAAATCTCTTTGGAAAACCCATTTTTAAATTACTTTAAGGTCAACACATCTTTTCAAGATATTTCTCACTTTTAAACATCATTTCCATTAAAACACTAAAATCGGGTCAAAGGACCAATATACAATCGAATCATTCCAAAAAACTTTCAATCATTTATAAATTTCAACTTATAAACTATTTCAATCAATCTGTTAACCTTAACCATGAATAAATCACATTTTTGTTACCAATTCAACCACATAATACCCCTATCTCAAGGTTTAATAATTTTACACCAATTAAATGGGTCCAGCTTACCCATGGGTAGGCGTAGGTTCGGTCTCACATCTTCCATGCACCCTATAGGTTCTGTGAAGGGTTTAACTCCTCAATATAAATCCCAATACTCTTTTCACAATAAATGATGAATAAACACAACAAAGAAATAGATATGCAAAAAAAATTCACACATATAACAACATGACTATGAGAGAAATCCTAAAGACCACCTACCTCATGCTTATTGAGGAACACTTTCTTAATCTATACCTTTGATATGAACTCAAATTCCCACTAAATCCCAAAAATAAAATCTGTTGAAAAAATAAATGTTTTAGGGATTTGAAATAATAAAAGAGTTTATAAATTCCATAATATAGAAACTATAGCAAAGAAGAGAGTTAGACTTACCCCGATCTTCGATTCACACCCAAATGCACTCCAAACATGTAAGAATGAAAGGATAATAAACCATGGGGAAGATGGAGGTTTCTAGTGTTTCACATAGGGTAGAGGGGGTTGAATGGGATGAAAAATTAGGGGGGGGGGGAGAAATAGATTCATAAAGGAAAATTTTAATTTCCCACTTTTTAGGGGTCTCATGGTTTGGCTACACAGTTTACAAACCGCAAGCCAACCATGGAGCTCCGTCTATCAAAAAGGTGCCATGCCACTTGGTTTCCTAGGGAAACCTACACGGTTTGGAAAACTGTGTGGTAAACATGAACTATATCTATGTTATAAATGCTTACCAAGACACATAATTTTCAAGGTTTGGTGCACAATTTACACTAATCATGCACCAACCATGTACTATGAACTGTTGGACACTTTTCTCCTCTTTTCGCACCTCGTACAACTGAATCAGTTCCAAAACACCTCAAGCTCTCAAGAAACACCTCTTTAACCATAAAAGATATTTTAACTAGAACATTTTTTAACAAGGACACACCTTTATAAAAGATTAAGATCTTACAAAAAAATCATAGGATAATAGTAAAAACATTTTTGTTTTTTTTAAACATGGGCATAGAAGAAAAAGTGACTTTTAAGGGAAAATTTTAAAAATTAATTTTAAAAAGAAAGTTCCTTACCATGGGTCCAACTCATTAAATATGTCATTTATCTTCCTGAATAATAAAAAATGGTTAGTTTTATACTATCTTAATAACATTTTTTATTTTTTATTCCTTTTATATCACTTATTTTCTTGTTATATACAATTACTTATTCACTTATGTTCGCATTGGACATTTTGATGATATTTGATCACAAATCTAAAATGACTTCAATATGTTAAATATAGAGAAAATTTCATCATTATATCATATCAAAAATAGTAATAATTCCATAATTAACATTTTTATATATAAATTTTACTTTTAAATAAAACCATTAAATATTTTTATGAAAACTGAACAATGTTATAATCATGAAGATGGTAGGTCGTATGTACGCATGAGTAACATTTCCATTATTCAATAATCATTATGGAAAAAAGGTAAATATTATTTTAACTTTAAATAATGATCATAATGTCAAATATATCATAATATTTATTTAAATGTACTTACATATATCATTCATGTGACATCATTATAAAAAATGAATCCCATCGCTTCGTGGAGGTCATAGTCCACACATACACATAAATCACGTTATCATTTTCTAGTGCATGGAACTGTAAGAAGGTAAATGATATATTAACTTTAATAATGCTAAAAAATTTCATGAATATAACATATAAACAATAATTTAATCATTATAACTTGTCTTCAGGGAAAATTATGGAAAATGAATTACATCAGTTCATGAGGTGGTTGTCATCTGTAAAAATAAATGATGGTGTCATTTCCCATTTTATGGAAGAGGAGATGGATATATGTCAAGAAACAAAAATAATAACATCTCAGTATATGTATCATACTAGAGTTATTATTTTAGAATTGTTTAAGAATGATCGAGGGATGTTATAGAAGAAACTAAACTAAAACATGCAGATAAAACTATACATTTTCTTTTGAAATCCTCATTTTCTTAAAACATTAATGCCTATAAGACCGATATTCATCCTAAAAAAACCTGTAGAATATGGGTTGGTATTCTATTAGGGGAATTATATAGGGAATTTATGATCCAAAATGATATTTAATTTTTATGAAATGGAAAGAAGAGGTTCCCTTTTATATGTGTGGGGATAGGAACTCTTATTGTTTCCAAAAATAATATATTAATATAAAATAATATTTAATTAAAAATGGATCAAAACAAATTAATTTAAAATATAGGACTATTATGGGTCTAGATAACCTCTTAAAATAAAAATTATACATGTTATTACTATATTTATAGCCTTATCTTTTGGTTTTAACCCCCTTTTATCCCTTTTATCTCTTACCAAGATATCATGCGTGTTTACTCATTGAGGGTAAATATTGTTAATATAAAATAAAAAAAGACTTATAAATTGAAAATGGATGAAATTTTCAGTATTATTCCAATAATTTTTTTATTTAATATTTTTATGAATTTTATTTCATTTAATAAAATATTCTATAATATAAATTATCCAAATGTAATTTTTTAGTAATATTCAATACTTTGACTTTAATAATATCAATAATACCTAAAAAATATAAAATAATATTTTATCATATATATATATAACATGTCATGGTCATATAATTTTTTATCTCATTAAGTATCTCGAATTATATATTTTTTATATTTTTAAATGTTATCTATTTGATTTTTAATTACTTGAATAATTACTGCATCAACATTGTCTAAGAATTAAATGTAATTACCTTTCACTTAAAATTAAATATAAATTACCATTTTAAAGAAAAATATATTTTATTTTAAAATAATCTTTATAGTTAAACATATTTTTTAAATAACATCATAATAAAAGTATTAAATTTATTAAAAATAATAGTGCGCAATGTTTGAGTTTTCTTTATATAAATATTATAATGGTCATAATATCATCCAAGAGGAATCAAAAATACATATTTTAGACCATTTAATGGTTATGTTCTATATATAATCATATAATAAGATTATGGTTAGTTTATAGCTCATTAATTAGTTCTTATCATTTTATTTTTAACCAAAATTACCCGATCAACCCTTTACCATGACAATGAAAACTAGTAAAGTTACCATTAATCTTATCCAAAAATAAAAGGGACTATTTATTAACTTTATAACCAATTTATCCAAATATTTAATCTATTTTTCAATAAAAAACATATAATTTTCATAATTTAATTTAAAATTAAACAAAAAACCCAACGAAAAACCGTTTTTCAGAAAAATGTAATTTTTAAATATAAAATGTTTTTATATTAAAATAAAGCATACAATTCATTTTAAAAAACCATAATCGGATTATTTTAATTAAAAAATGAATAAATTAAAATTTAAAATACACCCAAAACATAATTTTACCTTGTAAATCTATTAATATAATATACGATTTTCAATAAAAATATGTATTTTTCATTATTCCATAGAAAATATATAATTTCAAAAAATTATCAAACATTTACCCCAATATAATTTTTAAATTTTCAAATTAAAATTAAATTAATTTTTTGAAAATAAAATTCTATAATTTTAAAATTAAACTTTTAAATAAAATATAATAATAAATTAGTTTGATAAAACCATTTCATTTCTGATTTTATGATTTAATTAATATATTTATAATGAGTATAAAAACATAATTCAGGAATGCTAAAAAATATTAAAATGATTTATTTTATCATCATATAGGTTGTTACATTCTCACCCCATCTTGGAAATTTCATCCTTTTAATTTTGAACTCAGGCTTGGTAATCAGAGTTTTACTTTTCAAAATTATTTTATTTAAAACCCACATAATAAAAAGAATAAATAAAAATTACCCTTGAAAAGATATAAATATAAGTACAAAGGTCATCCATAATAACACATACTAGGTTTCCAAGTAGTTTAACATATGTGGAAAGTAAAAACATGGATATGGAAGAAAAAATGTAACACCAAAGGACTAATTGAGAGTTATAGAAAACATATTCATGAGAATGATAACCACCAAAAAACTATAATTCTATGATAGGTTAAAATTCCATTTAATTTTTGGTAAGAAAATTAGATGGATACGACTTATGTTTAAATATCATTTTCTTTGATTTAAGAAATTATTTTATTGTATAAACTAGTAAAATTAGGAAATACAATTACTTGACCTTTTGAATTTATTCCACTAATCAATTTCCACCACAACTCATCTTTTACTCCAAACGACCAGTATTCAAGATGAAATTTTCATGTCAGAATCAATAGAATCATATTATCTGGATAAAAAAAATCCAAAAAAAGATAAAAATATATTCCTCATGTCTTTATGAATTATCCAAACCCAAATGGTTAATATAATTGAAGATAATATCCTCCAAAGAATAAATCATAATATAAATAAATATTATTTAATATTAAAAGTTAAACAGTAATACCAAAGTTCAACATATACCATTAAACAAATAAATATACTTAAAATTACTCAAAAAATATTCTAGACTAAGAGTTAAATCCAAAAAACAAAAAGGACTTGTCAAATAGTCTTCTAAGATAAATTTAATATTTATATCCCAACATAACATCAATCACTCTTAATGTATTTCACTGAAAATATAATTTCCTATGTCACATAATTTTTGAGATATGTTAACCATTTCCATAAAACACAAAAATCAATATAATTACACCATAAAATCTAACATTTTTCAAAAATATTATTCAAAATTTACTCAGAAAATAAAGTCCCATAATATTATATCAACCATAATTCGATAAAATTCCCATAAATTATAGCGGTCTTCTTCCAAAATAATAGTAATAACTTAATCACTAAATAAATTTCCTATCCCATGGTTATATATAGTATAAAACATATATTAAAAAAATGAACTTAACCCTTATCTGTCATATCATTTAAAAAAGGAAAGTGATTTCATACTAACCAATACATCACGAATGCTTGTAGTAGGTGGTGAATCTTTTTCACCATTTGGTTTTGGGTTCAAACCTCAAGACCTTTATGGATTCCATAGATTATCATCAAATCTAGGATTTGTCCTTTTTCTAAAACTACATTAATATAATCATAAAAAAGTTATAGTAATGTGATAAAATCCTTAAAATAACCATAATATATTAAACAATAAATAAACGTTTTAACTTCTAAGGTTATGTCGTACCTTTCATTTTTCATAAAAAAATGTGATAATTGAAAATTACGAAAAAAATATATCCAAAAATAACATTAGTCACATTAAAATTTCAAAAGTTAAATCCTTATAAGGGGTTTTTATTATATTTAACATTTTCTCAACGTTAAAATTATAAACCCATGATGATATCCAAAACTCTTAAGAAAATTTCTCAAGAAAATATCATAATTTCCAAAGTTGTTTAAACCCTCCTATAATAACAATTGTAAGGATCCAACCTTAAGAATTACATATTATAGTGTCTTCAAGATATAATTCACTTTCTTACAATCCCCATGATAATTTTAGTTTATATTTTTAAATAATTAGGAAAATTGCTTACATAGTAAACCCATTCATTACAAGTGGAAACTATACTCAGTATACTTTTCCCCGTAAAATGAAACTATTAAAAAGAAACATGATTTAATTTCTTGAAAAGTATTCACAATTTTTATTTTTAAACAATCTTTTTCATTAATAATCCTTAAACTCTTTGAAAAACATTTTAAAAATGTGGGATGATAAAACAATTATTAGTAAGGGACATAAAAAAGAATAAATATCTTAGTCCTATAAAAAACATGAAAACCCATGAACTATTTACATTTTTACTCAAAGATATTTGAGCGTATGAAATAAATCATTTCCACATGAAAAATAAACACACTCTTTGATCAATTAAAACATTTAAAACCCATAGAAATAAAATAAAAACAATTTTTTCACAAATTATAGCATTATATTCATAATAAACATTCAAAAACATTGCAATTAGAATAACCATATGGCCAACTTCCAATATAATTCCATGGGGAACATAATTATTCCACAATGCATTGGAGAGATATAATGGGGATCACCCTTTTTATAAGATATATATTGGCCTCACCCATTTTTTTAGAGCTATAATGGGGATCAACTCTCTATATAAAATATATCTAGATCAACTATTTTTCATGAGCTATAATGGGGATCAAGGCTTCATATAACCTATATTAGGAACTCAATTAAGAAAAAATGGGGATCTACCCATCATATAATTTGTATTGGTATGAACTGTTTTTCATACAATAATCAAATACCAAATCAGGAATAACTAATTTAATAACCGCATCATTTATTCATTAAACCCTTTTGAAAACTCTTTTAAATAAAAACACATTAAGATATCAAAAATACCATTTTAATTTAAAAATGAATTTTTATATTCAAAAAGTGCACACATAATAAAGAAACCATTTTCTTTTAAAAAACAAGAAAACATATAAATTAATATTAACATAATTAAAGAATCATTATGGTGGGAAAATATAATCATACCGTATATGTTAAAAAACGTTCCTTCTATATGCTTCTTAGAAAAGTCACAAAATACCTCTTTTCAAAAAAATAAAAAATATTCTTTTCAAATAATATTTTAAAAAACCAAACATAGTAATAATAAATTTAGAAAAATCATAATACAATAGTATAAAACTTTTAGGAAGATTTTTTAGAAAATAAGTAAACTAAATAAAAATAATGTTTTAAGGAAAAATTTATAAAAATATTTTTTAAAATAATGTTCCTTACCTTGTGTTTGACTAATCACGTATGTTATTTATCATCCTGAATAATAAAATTAGGTTAATCATTTAGATTTTTAAGAATTTTTTTGAAGTTTATTATTATTCTTATATCATCTATTTCCATGTTATATACACTTACTTATTCACTTTTGTTCATGTGGGATGTTTTGATGATATGCGATCATAAGTCCAAAATGACTTCAGTACATTGAATATAGTCAAAGTGGTAATTATTCAATCATTTAAAAATTAATAATAATGAAATTAATATATTTTTTTATACATTAACTATAATTTTAAATCTAATAATTAAATATTGTTATTAAAAAATGTACTATGTTACCATCATGGAGATGGTAGGCTGCCAGTACTGACTAAAAATTAATTTTCTTATTAGCGTAAACCCCCTTTTATAGGATGAGGGGGAACCCAACATGATATAAAAGATTTAATACAATCATGCCTCTATGTTCCAACATTCATGAAAAAAACAACATATTCTAAACTACAAATAAGATCTCTTACCCAGCATTGAAAACAATAAGATCAGCTTCCACCTGCTCACCACTGCTCGGTTAGCTATCCCATGCACAAATGAACGAGCCTTGTATCGATGACAATGACATACCCTATCAAACTTCCAAATCTAGATAGTGATGACCAAATGGATACTCGTAGCTCTGAACCTCATTCGGAGTATCCCCTTAAAGAAGAACTATTTGCAAGACCCTCAAACAATGAATCGTAGGGACAAAAAGTAGAAAACATCACAAAAAATTACCAAAATCCTTCACACAAGTGATTTTACACTTAATCAAAGTCATCCTAGATTTATCTTCCACACTTTGCATAACTCCCACCACCACCGTAGATGTAAAGAAATCCGAAATAAGATCCCCGGAATGCAGATCTGAGCCATCGTCACCTAGGACTGGATGGCCCAACACCACACCAAGAGAACACCACCGTTGAGGGAATTAGGGCTGCCCTGAACCAAAAATTCATCTTTGCGAATAGATTAACTCAGAACAAAACCACAGATGCACCCGCATCAAAGTCTGAGATGACCAAGATACAAGAAGCGGGAGGACTAGTAAGGAGAGATAAATCCAAACTGACGACGTCAATATAGAAGTGGCGCCATTTTATATAAGAGGGGACAAAAAATTACGGAATTTAACCAAATAAATAATCAATATAAAATAATTTTTAATTAAAAATGGATCCAAAGTTATTGATTTATAATATAGGATGAGTACGGGTCGAAATAGAATTATAAAATAAAATTTATATAAGTTTTGAATATTTTTATACCCTTATGTTTCGGTTTTAACCCCCTTTAACCCCTTTAACTATTATAGTGACACCATGGATAGTTAAACTTTGAGGGTCAATATAGTTACAATAAAATATAAAATACCCATAAAATTACCATGGATGATATTTTAAAACGTATATTAATAAATTGGATGAATTTAATATTTTTATAAATTTTATATCATTCAATAAAATATTATTTTCAATAAATTATCCAAATGTCAATTTTTTATAACTATTCGATACTTTGATTTTAATAATATCAAGAAAACATCTAAAATTTAGAAAACAATATTTAATTATATCCCTAACATGTAATTTTCATCAATAAAATTTGTTGATCACATTATTTATTTCAAATTATATTTATTTTAATATTTTTAGTATCATTTATTTTATTTTATCATTATTTGGATAATTACGAGATTAACATTGTGTAAGCATTTAAGGTAATTATTTCCTCCCTAAAAATTAAACATAAATTACCATGATGAAGAAAAATATTTCTGTTTCAAAAATAATATTTGTTATTCAACATATCCTCTGGATAAAATCATATTAAAAACATCACATTTATTAAAAATAAGAGTGTGACATGTTTTAGTTTTATTTAAATAAAATACTACAAAAGTCATAATATCATCCAATTTTCTCTACAAGGTCACTAATTTGCTACTTAGATGATTATGGTCTATATATACCCATAAAATATGATTTAGGTATGTTTTTGTGTCATTTAATAGTTCATATCATTTAATTTTTAACCCAAATTACTTGACTTACCTTTTATCGTGGTAATAAAAATTACTATGGTTAATATTCATATTATCCAAAAATAAAATTGAGTTATTTACTAAACTTGGAAACACTGATTCCAAATATGGAGTTCAGTTTTAAAAATTAAAAATATATAATTTACAAAATTTAATTTAAAATTAAATCATAAAAATGTAATTATTTTTTTCTAGAAAAATTCCATTTTGAAATATAAAATGTTTTTATACTAAGTTCAAGTATAAAATAATTTTTAAAATAGAATAAAATTTTTCTATGAGGTAAAAACCATTTTTATTTTTTAAATACTTTATTTTATCCTTAAATTCATGCCTAATCACTTAATGAAGCATTCTGGAGTTTCTAGGGCTTGTTCGTAGCCCCAAGTTCTATGATTTGGAGGAAACTGGAGAGGCACACAGTAAGTACACGGTTAGTTCTAACCATGCACCAAAAACTATGTGGCCCAAAAATGGTGCTACATGGTTGTTTTAAACCCTAAAAGGTAGGTTAAGGATATGAGGGGATGTGTAATAGTGTGTGTATGAGCTACACATAGGTTGTCTACCCATTCACTACAGGCCATGCATGGTGTGCCCCTTGGATAGTGGGGTGTGAACGATTGACAAACAATTTGGATAACCATGTGTCCAAACCATGAAAACCCTTAATGATAGGTAAAGGACCATTTTTCCTTTAATGTATTTATATGTTTAAACCCATTTTTATTTCTTATCTCTAATGGACATAAACTTCTTATCTTTCACATTGATATCTCCTACTATGGAGTCCACCTAGTTCCATCAATATATTCTCTATCCAACATCATAATCAGGATCCATTAATCTCATTGTATCATTTTCTATATTATATTCCCTCATTAGGCTCTGTTCATCATTATTCTTTCTACCGATGATTCTGTTTTTGTGCAATCTGATATGACTTATTTTCAAGGAATTCATTTGTTCTTCCATTTTCTTCTGATCCAATACAAACTAAGGGCCAATACAAGATGAGGAATATAATATAGTAATTAGGTAGGTGGTATATGAATTAACCCTTATTGTCTCACCTTCTATAAATTAATTTCACTATACACATGCCTATTTGATCGGGAATTACTCCTTAAAATTCATCTAATTTAATTTATGTTGTATAGGATGTACTTCAATAGCCTATTGACACATATTTGAAACTTTTGGAGTTTGAGACCTAAATGTGGACTACCCATTTAGGGTTCATTCATTATTCATTCCTTGGGGACCTATATTGAGATTAATAGGAGAAAAATTCGGGTAGTATCTACTTGAACTTAAAAAGGTAAGCGTTTTAATTTAATAAATGAATATTAAATTGTTAAATGGAAAGTATATATATATATATATCACTCGTAATTAGTTATTTTAATTGACTAGACACTGGTTTCATGTCCTTAACTTACCTTATCATTATTAATGAAAGGTATTGGAATTGACCTAATAAAATATTATATATTTGAATTGAAATTGGTTGCATGTTCTTAATAATCCTTTTCAGGTTTAATGGATGGTAATGGAACGAATCTATTAAATGATTATTTGGAAAGATTATTACATGGACTATAAATAAACATTTATATATATATGAAATTTGAATAAGATGCCTACTGATTTTAGACCTTTTTCATCTTATAGGAATGGTTAGAGTTGATCCAGCCTTAGATTACTAAGGGAATTCCTTGAGAACTCTGAGGACACCATTCCGATTCATTGAGCTAACTGTAGTGGGTGATAAACACCATAGAATCCAGCCCTTATCTTATTATCTGAATTCCACTGTGTTGTACTAATAATTCACTTGATTCCTTTACAAATATTATAATTCCTTGGATAAACATATTTGGTTCATCTTAATGTATTTAGACATGTGGCTCCAAGAAATCACCCCAATGGGGCCGGTCATTATTAGTGTGGGATAACTACAAACAAGATATATGGATTTGGTTAGAATGTTTTATAGTGTAATTCCTAGGATTCAACCCTTGGATTACACTCATACCCTAATTTCCAGACTACAGGAGTTACCGTTATGAGTTTGCTCAACCACTGAGGTCAAGGATGCCTTGATTTTACCTTGGATCCTCTGTTCTTATTATTTCATATTACAATATTGTTGAGACATTTACATATAATATTATTATTATATAATTAATTGTAATTAATTAATTAATTAAATGGTTACATGTTCATAGATACCTACTAAGGCTGAAGAGTGTATGAGTTATTATATTAACACTACTTTACTTTTATATATATACCATCACACTATATATTTTATATTAATGGAATGGATTCATATAGATGACATTGGTATAATTCTACTGTGATTTATCTCAAACCCTATTTTTCATAAAGTTAGTACCTAGGATGATTATATGATCAAAATTTTGGACAAGGGTAAGCATCCCTCTTTGGAAGCCTAACTCTCATGCCTTAGGATATGATCTTGGTAGCGAATAACCATGCCCGTTCTTAGGATTCTTAGAGAGTATTTCCCTTTTGATTATTTTTTATATCATGTATTTTACTATCTTCTTGCTTCCAAGTTTTCATGCTTTTACTTTTTATAGAGACATGAAACTACATCATCTTTTTTATATGATACCGTTTATAGCTATTGATGTCACGACCCGTCCTCGGGGCCCGTGCCATGACTACCCCAAGCCCGCCTTCCATAGGCCAGGGGCTGGCGACTAGCACCAAGGCGTAAATCCCAGTAAAGGGAAGGAATTTCCTTTGTAAAGTAAACAAGCACCATAGAGTTAGAAAGCGGAAAAAGTAAACACTAAGTAAAAACTGGTACAACAGTAAGTGCGGAAAATTAAGTGGGCCAGAATACAAACCCAAAATGAAAGTAAAGTACAACTCGAAAGGGAAAACAACAACTGAAAAGTAAAGCCACAACATCGAGCCGTCCACTAGAAGTCCCACCTAAAGGGTGGGTATAGATAGCCCCCACTGCTCCTCGGGTCCAGCCGACCGCTCCGAGTACGTCCCACCCAGTGGTCCACCTCCATGTACCGTCCTACTCCGCAAGCCTCCACCACGATCAGCGCTGTCCGTCATCTGCAACCAACACAACGTAGTGCGGGCATAGCCCGTGCAGGGGTGAGTATAAGCTACTCAGTTGGGACCCTGAGACCCCCGAAGGTCTCCCAGAATCCACAAAGGATAATCCACAAAGGAAAGATACAATCACGAAGTAACATCCGACACGGCTTAGGTATATGCCCATACATATACCTAAGTCATCAATTCTCGCTCGACTCCAACATTCGATCTCAAGTACAACCTAGTCCACACAGGAAAGCAAAACGTAAATCCACACAGTATAACACAACACAACCCACAAAGGAAAGCAAAACGTGAATCCACACAGGATAACACAACACAATCCACAAAGGAAAGCAAAACAGGGTTTCAGCTCCCACAGGTATACTTCTTCGAATGACGATAGAGATGATCACTAATCCATCTAAGCCATCGAACCCACAAAGGATCGATAGGTACTAACCCCCGCAATGATGCACAAAGGATCTGACCCACAAAGGATCGATAGGTAACTAACCCCCGCGATGACCCACAAAGGATCTGACCCACAAAGGATCGATAGGTAACTAACCCCCATAAAGACCCACACAGGATCGGACCCACACAGGATCTGTAGGCGCTGGCCCACACAGGACCGCTGAGCGTTGACCCACATAGGATCGGACCCACACAGGATCGGTAGCACTGACCCACAAAGGATCGCTGAGTGTTGTAGTCGTCACCGTCGAATCCACTGAGGATCTCTGCACAGTCGTCGTCGTCACAGTAGCGGTCGCAGCCAGCTTTAGGGTTCCCGCACACAGAAAGCTCGTTCGGGAGGGTCCGCTCCATGAGCCGAGAGGCTGATACATGAACTGATACATAGTCCAGAGTTGATGTATCCAAAAGTTCCGTATTGTCAACAGGAACTCAACGTCGCAGACGGCTCGTCAATCGGATGCCCGGTCTGAGAGTTATTGGCTTTTTCGTCCCAGGGGCCCGGTTGGTTTTTAAGGCAAAAACAACCTGACAGTACTCCACCAGCGTCCAAACCTCAGATGGATTATGCCAAAAGATCCAACTCACCTAGAGAAATTCGACAAAGTCGATGACACGTCAATCGGACGTTCGAAGCTCAAGATATGAGCGTTTCCGCTCCGAGGGCCCGGTTGGTTTCGTGTACGAACCAACCAGGCTGAACCCAAAGTATTCTGAAACCTTAAGTGTGATATACTGAAACGACCATCTCAATACAAGGATCACATCGCCGCTGACGGCACATCATTCGGAGTCCCGTAGCTCAAGTTATCATCAGGAGACCGAAAAGGTCCGGGAACAGGGGGGGTCTGGGCCCGGACCGACCCGGCCCAACCCCCTGGGTCGACCCGACCCGGGTCCGGGTCTGACCCGGTTTGGCATGACCCGGCCCGGCCAAGGCGGCCCGGCTCGGCCTGGGCGCGACCCGGCCGGTGGGTCGGCTCGGCTCGGCTCGACCGAGCGACCGAGCAAGGGGGAGTCGTGGGGCATGCAACCCCCGCGGAAAGAGGATCCGCGGCCCCCACGTGGGGCCATGCTTGGTCAGCGGACGCAACAAAGCCGTGTCCTGTGTCTCACCGGACCCGCACGGTCGCGGGTCTACTCAGCCGCTACCGTGACGGCTCCGTCCGGCGGCGCGCCGGGGCGCCGCCGCCTCCGGCCGCCGGTGAATTCCGCGGGCCACCGGAGTTGCTCCGGTGGTCCGATTCCACTTTCGTCTTCATCGTAGCTCCTCCCGGGTCCCGTTCTTCACTGCGAAATCAAAAAATCGTCTCTGCGGACCATTTTGTCGTCGTCCTCCATTTCACACATCAACGAAGAACTGCAGAGGGTTGTCGGGACATGTTTGTTTGGCCCGCACCCTCCGCGTTAGGTGATAACAATCAGGAAATAATGATCAACACATGAAAACATAACAAGATACAATTTTAAATAAATTAAAATTGAACTTTGATCCCGGGCTCTTTGTTTTAGAAGGAAACAACTACGGGAATAAAATATTATTTTCAAATAAAATCCCTACATCACCGTAGTCGTCGAACGTGCGTTCTTCGCGGAATTGATCGTCGCGGAAGAAGAGGATCGTCGTGTCGCGAAAGGGCATCACGTCGTCGCGGTATACAGCGTCACGTCGATGATCTCTGAGGGGTAAAGAAAACACACAGATTTAATTTACACGAATTAAATCCATGTCAAGTATAAAAACCACAAAGGAATTAAAAGGTCCGCAATCTCTTACCTCAACGGATGATCAAAGATTTGTCGTGGAAGAAGGAACATCGAAGAAGAACGTCGTGGGAGAAGAATCGTCGGCGTCGCGGTAGTTGGCGTCGCGGTACTTGGCATCGCGTCGTCGATCTCCAAGGGCTCGGCGTTCTTCACATTCTTCGCGTTCTTCGCGTTTTTCACGTTCTTCGCGAAGGAGGTTGAAAGACTTAAGGTTTCTGTCAAATCCTCTCAACGAACAAACCTCAAGAAGACAGGTGTGTTGGTCTTATTTTATTAACAAGCCAACAAATTGAAAAACAAACTAAGTAACGACCCATTAATTCATAGAATTAATTCAATGAATAAACCGCCCAATTAATAGGAGCGTTTAATTGTTTAAGGAAACACCCCAGTTGACTTTCATTTAATATGGGTTTTCGCGGGTGCGTTACTTAGTGGAAAAGAAATGGTGGGGCTCATGCGGGCCCCACCCCACAAATATCCTACTAAGAGGGTAGGATATTTTGAATTGCACCCTATGAACTTCAACTCAGCTTAAGCAGTTTTAAGTGGCTTTTAAGTGGCTTTAAGTGAAATAAAAATAAAGTTGTCACACACTTTATTTTATTTCTTAACTTAACCCCAAAAATTAAAAAAAAACACATCCGAGCAAACGCAACTCCAGAAGAGGCGTTTCTAAGCAAATACCGGCACTTCGATTCCATCAGTGCCCTCAGAATTTGATTCCGAGCACCGGTTCAAAAGTTAGAAAAACCCGCTCGTTCGTTCACTGAACGTACCCGAGCCAAACTTCAGAAAATGATTCCGGGCACATCGGACCTCGGAATCATTTGCTGTCAGAAACCGCGTTCTTGTATAATTCCAAAGAAAATTAAGAAAAAAATTTCCTTGAAATTTACGGGTCTTTACAATTGAGGTGATTATTTATTACATGGATGTTTATGCTTGTTTCCAATGCCTTATTTATCCATTATTATTATATTTGTTCTTCTTACTTGTTTATGTTATGTCACTAATGTGCTCCATTATGACTAGTGGAAATAGTCTACCCACTACCACACCCTAGTACCTCACTACTAGTCAGTAGCCTCTTTCATATGGGGACGTGGGGGGGGGGATTTCTTAAGGCCATGTGGTTGATAAGGTTTGGTTACTCAGGAGTGAACTTGGATCAGGACATCACAATGTGGTATAAAAGGCTTTATTTTATTTTCTTATTGTATGATAAATTTAGTTAAATGATTAGAAACATTTTTTACTTGGTTATAATCCATTCTTGGGAGTAGCTAATGCATCTTCGAGGTAAATATGAAGTTTCCTGGGAATGGGAAATTTTTACTCTTTATTTTCATTATTATAGTTGATATACCTTCAGTATTGGGTGATGCACATGGATTATGGTATTTGATATGATTTATAGAGATTATTTATTATCTCGACATGGAAAGGATAATTATTACACAAATCCTTTTAGGCACCAAGAACTCACACATCATGCATATAACATACCATATAGGTGAATTTTACTGCTTTCATTTCCTATATTTCATGTTATTGTTGAGTGATACATGGTTGTTATATATTCTTGTGCTTCTAAAGTATTCTGAAGTGAATGGAAAAATTGTTTCTTAAAATGAAAGAATTAAGATAAATGGGTTTTTAATACATAGATTAATGGTGGCATATTAAATTTCTAATTTCAACCCATGAAATCTATGTAAATCATGTTACATGAGCTGGGCTTTGGATGTGATTACATGACTACCAATTTAAATTTATAAGGTGTATGGGCCCTTATAAATTGGAAGAGGTAATTAATTGAAATTGAGATATCATATTTTTTACCCATTATATTCCAATACTAAATGTAAAGGTCTGGTTATAATTAAATGGGATTTTATTTCAATTTATAAAGAGTATGATCCCTTACAAATAGGGAATGACTATCCATTTAACTGAACCTTTTTCTACATATAAAATCACTTTCAAATTTAAAAATGTAAATTAAGAATTATAAATGAAATGGTTTACAGTAAATGGGGAGGTCACATGTTATTTAATGGGTGTTTACCTCTTAAACTTGTTATTGAACCTACATATAATAGGACCCCTATAAATAAAAACATAAACGCTTAAAATACCCTATCCTTCTAACGAGGTAGTTGGGGTAGTATGTCTGTAAGTGGGCCCTTTTTCTTTTTTTATCATTCTATTAGTGATACTATATTCATTTGAATATTGATATGAGGTTCATTCTTGTAATTTTAAGAGCTATGACCCCATGATGTCCTCTAATCATGCATTGGGAGGGTGGAAATGAGCATTCTTCAGAGGTGGTGGGCCCTGGGACTCTAGTGATACATCTAATAGTTCCCACTATAGCACCTACTATTATTCCTGAACTAGGAACTGATGCTCAAATTAAAGTGAGTTTCCTATGCTTGATGTAGTTTTTGTAGGGAACCACACAACCTGGAGCTATGATTTCTAATGTACCTTGTGAGTTTGTGCAATAACATCCACCCTTATTATTAAGGAATGTAGGTCCTTAGAATAATGAATCTTGGATATTGGCCATTTTTTCTATATTTGAGAATCTTGATATGCCTTTATAGAGGAGGTTCATGCTCACCAACTATATGCTCCATAATTTCACCAAGAACTGGTGGGATGTGATTACCCAAGCTGGTTGTCATCAGGGTATGGTCTTAGAATACATTCAAAAAACCTTCTACGATTACATTTTCCATCATAAAATGTTATCAAACTAATCTAGGGTCATCGTGCACCAGGATTAGGGTTCTATGTCTGTCATGTACTATTTAGTGCATTTCACCAAGCTTTAATGATTCACACCACTTATTAATAGTGATGAGCTATAGCGAGTAAGATGTTTTGAGGATTGGGTCAAGTTTTCCATCATCTCGTAGGTGAAAATATTTCTTCTATATATAGTTTCTAAGATTATAAACCAAGATCTAATCACTGAGTTAAACTTGATGGAAGATGATAGTACTGATCATAGAGGTTCAGTGTGGAGACATGGCTGTAGATCTTTCTGTAGTTGGAATCATAGCCTTGTTGTTTATTTCCAGAGAATTGGTGACTAGAGTATCCACACTAGAAGAACCATTATATGACATCAATGTTTATGGATGTGGCATGTGAATCCTTAGTGTGATACAGAACCACTCGAGTGTCGTGCTTGCAGTCATATGGGTTATCCTTAGAGGTTTTTTGGACCTTTCCTTCCATTTCTAGTAGAAGATGACCCACAATAGTTCCACCTTATAGAGTGGGATTGGTGACTATACGTCAGAAAAGATGGTGGAGTAGCACCAGCCGAATAGGATGAGGAGATGATCATATTCAAGGTATCCAGACTTCTGATTATGATTTACAGCAAAGGGGACCTACTTAGGGTAGTCTAGCTATAGCTTAGGGTTATGGATTAAGCCAGTTTCATGCATTATAGTATAAATCCAAAGAAAAAGTGAGAATAATCTACATTATGAGGTACTATTCTAGTAGACTCTACTATCATATCCACTTTTTTAAAAATTGGTTGTTCTCACTCATTTATCTCATTATCGATCATGGAATGTCTCGAGCTGGAACTTCAGTACTTTTGTTGGGTGATAACACTGGACACAACATCGAGTTTATTGTCATGGAGTATATTCCAATGTAGGGACTTTCCCCTCGAGGTAGAAAGTCATCTCTTATTATGGGACCTCTTCATCCTTTTGATGAAGGTATTTAATGTCATTATCAGGATGGACTAGTTGGTTCCCTATCACACCTATGCTAACTACTATCACTGTAGGGTATTGTTTTCTTCACCGAAGGGTGATAGTTATCTTCACAAGGGTAAGTGGGACATCCTAGAAATTTTATCTCGAATAGTACATCATGGTATGGGTGGAGTGAAATCCTAAATTACTATTCTGTAAATAGAGGAGAAAGGAGTACATCTGAAATATTTTACTCTAGTAGTATATTGTTTCAAAGAATTCTTTACAGATGATTTTTTTTTCTAGATTACCTCATGAGAGAGAGGTAGAGTTCTCTATTGATGTTGTGTCAAGAGTGAAAATGGTATCTAATACTCTATATAGGATGACACCTACTGAGATCCATGAGATCAATGGAAAGTTGAAGGATTTGGAATCTAAGGGTTTTATCCTCCCCAGTACTCCATCTTGGGGTTCACCCATGCTTTTCACCAAAAAGTTAGATGAGATCCTTAGGATATGAATGGATTATTGGGGACTGAACTAGATTAATTTATATAATTATTATCCTTTTACTTGAATGGATGATCTCTTTGACCAGATTCATGGAGATAGAGTGTTCTAAAAGATTGATCTAAGATCGGGCTATCATTAAGTGTGATTCAGGCCTTTAAACACATAATGTATGTATTTTCAAAGTCGGTATGGTCTATATGAGTATCATGTTATGCCGTTCAGTCTTAAAAACACACCTAACTTTTTCATGTCCTTGATGAATAGGGATTTCCACCCCTACATGGATTCCTTTGTTATTGTTTTTTTGGATTACATCTTGGTGTATTCTCATACTTTAAGAGACCATACCAAGCATCTTGAGATTATATATATTACACTAAGAGATCATTAGTTATATGATATAATCAAAAATTTATACTTATGGATTGAAAAATTTCACTTATAAGGTTATATCATCTCATAATCAATCATAATACTTAACCATGAGAAGGTGAGTGTTGTTTTTTCTTGAGAGAATACCTATAACTTGTTTGATATATAGAGTTTCTTGGGAGTATTTTGATATTAAATTAATTTCATATAGGAATTATCACACCTTGTTTCAAATATTACCAGTTTAACTAAGAAGGGTGTGATGTTCTTATAGTCTGAAGCATTTGAGAAGTCCTTTCAGGAGTTGAAAGGAAGGATTACTTCAGCACCAATCACGATTATTATAGATCATGGAAGAGGATATATTATATTATATAATTCATCAAGAATTGGGATGAGTTAAATATTAATGTATGGGATTGATTCATTATGTATGGGTCTCTCCAGTTGATACCCCAGGAGGGTAATTACATGATTTATGACATTGTGCTTGAAAAATTCGTTTCTTCCTTACATTGTTGAAGACACTATTTGATGGGGGAACTCTTCATGTTTTATACATACCATAGTAGACTCAAATATATCTTTAAAAAGTGTGTTTTTAATTTTAGATAATGAATATGGGTTGAATACCTTTAGTATTTTGACTTTTATCTTTCATATAAGATTCAAAAGTGAAATTCACTAGCTGATGCGCTGTGCTAGAAAATTCAGGAATAATCTGTTCAGGAATCCATTGACGAATTGAAATTGATGGTACTATTTTATAAGATGCATTGTTTCATGAGAATCATGAGTATACTTTTATTATATCCTCAATAGTAACATTTTCACTCATTTATAGGGTGAAGATAACGTAGTTCTCATATCCTAACAGTTTGGTCCCACTGGAAAGTATTTCTATTGAGTATCTACCTATAGATTTATCTGTTGATGGAGATGAAATCCTATATATATATATATAGAAATATCTATGTTTCTAAATAAAATTGAGAGGCTATGATGTTATAATCTAATTCTTTTCAATGGGTAGTGAGAAAAGGTATCCCCAACATGTATTGTGATATGCACCATCAGTATTGGTGGCCTAAGAATAAATATATGATTGTGGGTTTAATCACTAGATGTTCCACTTATTAGTAGGTTATGGTAGAACACCAGTTCCCTTCTAGCTTGTTATACATGTTACTGATCCTGAATTAGAAATGGGATGATGTTGTGATGGATTTTGTGGTTATATTACTATGGTCATATCAAGGTAGTGATGCAGTTTTAGTTATTCATGGATCGAATGCTAAAGGTAGACTACTTCATTCCTATCTGGGAGACTTTATCAGTTGATTAGCTGGGGAAACTGTATTTCCATGACATTATACACTACATAGGGTCCATCATACTATCATTTCTGATATACATTCTCATTTTACATCGAGTTTCCAGTAAGGGTTACAAAAACCTTTGGGTAAAAAAGAAATTCTAAGCACCACTCTTCACCCTTAGACTAATGCCCAGTTATAATGGACTATACAAGTTTTGGAGGACATGATCTGAGTATGAATCATTTATTTAAATAGTTCTTGAGAGAGACATATCCCCCTTATTGATTTTTATACAATAAATGATTTTAGGAAGTAATTTAGATGGCTCTATATGAGGCCTTATATGGTATGCCATGTTTCTCAACTAAGTGTTGGTTAGAGGTAGGAGATATAATGATACTAGGTCCTCATCTCATGTAGCAAACTTTAGAGTAGATATAGTTGATCATAAAAAATATTCTTATAGCTCATTATAGAAAAAAATCTTATACTGATCACCATCGAAGACCTCTTCAGATTGATGTCAGGGATCGTTTTTTCTTTTAGGCATCACCACACTTGAAATAGATGGATATAGAGGAAAGGGAATATGTTTCCTCATTTTTTCATGGCTTTTGATATCTTGGATAGAGTCGGGCCTAAAACCTATCAATTACTATTATGTTATAGGTATCATTCCTCACATGACATTTTCCATCTTTCACTCCTTTTCCATTATCATGCCGACCCATCTCAAATATTTGATATAGAGTATATTGAAATGTACGACAATTATTATTTTGAGGAGTCTCCCATACACATCATTAATCAAAGCCTGAAGTCTCTCTGAGGCTGGTTTATACCTTTAGTAAGAGTATTATAGAATCATAGTCATTTACAAGATGAGACATGAGAGTGGGAGGAAAATGTACAATTCAGTTGAAATGTTTATTATTAGATGATGGTTTACAACCCTAATAAGGGAAAATTGAATGATTAGTTCCTTTAAGGAGAGAATAATGTAAGAACCTAGTTTTTATTTAAGGTATGGATACTTTTAATTTTAGTTTAAATCATTTATTATATCCTTATAAATGTGTATAATCACTTATTAAATGTTTTGGGAGTGTTATAGGCTTGTTTAGAGCCTAGATATCTCAGGTTTAGAGGAAAAAGGAGAGGCTCAGGGTTAGTGCATGGTTTGTGCTAACTATGCACCTCAAAAAAGTGGCCAAGGAATAGTAACACAAATTTTTTTTAAACTGTAGAAGGGAGGTTGAGGCCATGTTGGGATATGGAATAGGGTCCACATAGGATGCGCATGGTTTTTCTAATCATGCGTTGTAGGCCATGCATGTTGTTCACCTTGGATAGTGGGGTGGACACGGTTGGCACACAGTTTGGAAAACCATGAGTCCAAACCATGTGACCCTATAACAAGGGTTAAATAAATATTTTTACCATAAGTGATTTATATGTTTAAAACCCTTCTTCCTTTATTATTTCTAGAGGAAAGAACCTCATCCTCCTTCATATTGAGTGCTCCTCCCATGACATCCACCTAGGTTTATCGATATCTTCTTTGTTTAACCTTAGAATAAATATTTATTCATCTCATTAGATTCCTAGTGGTAATTTCTTCACTTATTAGTAGCCTTTAGTAATTATTATTTCATTCAAAGATGATATTTTTGTGTGAGTTGATATGCCTTATTTTCAAGGCATTCATCAGTTATTCTATTTTCTTATAATCCATAAAAAAATAAGTTCTAAAACTAGATGAGGTAGATACTACATGTATAAGGTGGATGGTCTATGAATTATCCATCAAATTCTCATTGTCTATAAATTTTTTCCATTCTAGGCATACCAGTTTCACCGAGTGTTTCTCTTTAAAATTTATCTGCATTAAATTAATTTTTCTTTGTTTTACTCTAATACCCTGTAGACACCTCCTTGACATTCTTGGAGGTTGAGAACTCAATAGAACCACCCATTTAGGATGTATTCTTTATTTATACCTTGGAAAACTATATTGATATTAATAGGGACACTATTCAGGTTTGTTCTACTTGACATTAAATAAGGTTAGTGGTTCAATTTAAGAAATGAATCTTAAATTGCTAAATGAAAAGTATATATATTTTGATATAACATGGCACTATTTAATGTAATTAACAAGATATCAGTTTTATAACTTTAACTCACCGTGTTATTCTTAATGAAAGGTATTGGAATGAACCCAATAATTGATTATGTATTTGGATTGAAATTGGTTACATGTCATTATTACACCTTGTCAGGTTTAATGGAAGGTATTGTAATAAACCTATTAAATGATTTTTGAATTGTTATTACATAGAATATGATAAAAAATTTATATATATGAAATGAGAAAGAGGTGAATAATTATTTTAGACCTTTTTAATATTTATAAGAATAGTCAAACATGATCTAACCATGGATTCAAGAGTGAATTCCTTAGGAACTCATAGGATGCTATTCCAATTCATTGAGCATATTGTCATGGGAGATACCCAACATGATATCTGGCCATTGTATTATAACATGAATACCTCAGAATTTTTCTAACAATTCAACAGTTTCCTTTTTATATATTATAATTCCTTGGATAAACTCCATAGATTCAGCCTGATGTATTCAGACACGCGACGCCAGTGATTCACCCCATTCGACCCAGTTATGCTTATCATGGGATTACTTTAGATGAGATCCATGAGATTAGTTAGAATCTTTTATAGTGGAATTACCTGGGTGTGCCCCTAGGATTACACTCAGACCCTGATTGCCAAACTGTATGAGTTACCACTATGAGTTGTCTCAACTCCCGAGTTCAAGATGACTTAGTTTCACTTTGAATCATATTTTATTATTATTTCCTCTTATAGTAGTGATTAAACTTATACATATAATATCCTTACTATAAATTGAGTTTTAATTAAATAATTATTTAATTAAATGATCACATGTTCAGAGACACTTGATGAGGCTGAAGTGAGCATGGGTTGCTACATTAACACTACCTCATTATATATATATATACCTGCACAATATGCAATTTATATTCACAGACTGGATTCACATAGACATTGTTATTAGTGACCTACTGATATTTATCTCACAAACTACATAGGCCATCATTGGTACCGGGGAAGATTATATGATCACAGATTTGGACAAGATGAATTATCCCACTTTAGATACCTGACATTCATTCCTTAGGATGGTAGATTGGTAATAGTTGATCAGGATTGTTCTTGGGATTCTTGGATAGTTTTTCACTTTTTGACTCATTTCTATATAATGTACTGTACTATCTTCCTACATCCATGGATGCTTTTTCTTTATTTTACTAGAGACATGACACTATATCATCTTTTTCATATGATATAGTTTACAACTCTTGAGTTTATTAATTATAACATGTATGTTTATAGTTGTTTCTATTTACTTATTTATCCATTATTATTATACTGATTCCTCTTACATATTCTTGTTATATCAACACCATTCCCCACTCCAAGAAAAGGGAATAGTATCCCTACTCTCACACCCTATGCCCTTATAGCTGGTTGGAAACCGCTAGAATATGGGGAGGCGCACTTTACACCATGTGGCCAAACAGTTTCAATTACTCAAGAGTGAACCGGGTCTATGAGATCTAAAAATAACCATAATTGGATTATTTTAAATCAAAACATACTAATAAAAAATTAAAAGTTATCCAAAACATAATTTTACATTGTAAATAATTTAAAATAAAATAAATTTTTTAATATAAATTAGTATTTTTCACTATTACTTAGAATATCAAGATTTTCAAAAAATTTCTTAATAATTAATCTGGAGATAATTTTGACATATTGAATTTAAAAATAAAATCCAATTTTTTAAATTAAAAATCTATAATTTGAAAAACAAACATTTAAATAAAATCTTATAAGAAATAAGTATAAAAAACCATTTCCTTTTTGATTTTAAAAATTATTTAATATATTTATAATGAATATAAATACATAATTCAAGAATATTAATAAATATTAAAATGATTTATTATATCATTACCTGGGTTGTTACAATCAATAAATACTACAAAAAATATTTTTATTTCCATGGACTCTTTATAATATAATGAATAATTGTTTTCAAGTTGTTGAAATATATATGGATGATTACAAGGTGGGTACCTATATCTAATTCCAATTTATTGGTTGATGTTTTATATATCTGGAGATAAAAAATGGTTTTTGGGTTGTAGACCAAGCTCAATATGGTACATGGGTTGTATCCCAATCACAAGAGGGTATATGGGTTATAGCCCATGCCTGCAAGGGTATAATGGTAGAATCTCATTTCCATGAAGGTATACAAGTAGTGGCCTAAGATGAAGAGGGTACATGGGTTATATAAAATTCCTAAGAGGGTACATGGGTTTTCTTCCCAGTCCCACTATCTTATGAGAATCAGGTGGGAGTGATGAGTCTACTATATTATGAATTCCTATTCTTTCAATTATGAGACATTTCAATGTTATATTCTTATGTTACACTACCATGGATCATATTTATTGTCTCATACTTATAAAATCCTATAATATGGTATGCGATAGATCATATGAGACTATATTTCATTTCTTAGAGAGTATTTCCCTTTTGATTATTTTTTATATCATGTATTTTAATATCTTCTTGCTACCAAGTTTTCATGCTTTTACTTTTATAGAGACATGAAACTACATCATCTTTTTTATATGATACCGTTTATAGCTATTGAGGTGATTATTTATTACATGGATGTTTATTCTTGTTTCCAATGCATTATTTATCCATTATTATTATATTTATTCTTCTTACTTGTTTATGTTATGTCACTAATGTGCTCCACTATGACTAGTGGAAATAGTCTACCCACTACCACACCCTAGTACCTCACTACTAGTCAGTACCCTCTTTCATATGGGGATGTGGGGGGGGGGGTATTTCTTAAGGCCATGTGGTTGACAAGGTTTGTTTACTCAGGAGTGAACTTGGATCATGACATCACAATGTGGTATAAAAGGATTTATTTTATTTTCTTATTGTATGATAAATTTAGTTAAATGATTAGAAACATTTTTTACTTGGTTATAATCCATTCTTGGGAGTAGCTAATGCATCTTCGTGGTAAATGTGAAGTTTCCTGGGAATGGGAAATTTTTACTCTTTATTTTCATTATCATAGTTGATATACCTTCACTATTGGGTGATGCACATGGATTATGGTATTTGATATGATTTATAGAGATTTTATATTATCTCGACATGGAAAGGATCATTATTACACAAATCATTTTAGGCACCTAGATCTCACAAATCATGCATATGACATACCATATAGGTGAATTTCACTGCTTTCATTTCCTATATTTCATGTTATTGTTGAGTGATACATGGTTGTTATATATTCTTGTGGTACTAAAGTATTTTGAAGTGAATGAAAAAATGGTTGCTTAAAATGAAAGAATTAAGATAAATGGGTTTTTAATAAATAGATTAATGGTGACATATTAAATTTCCAATTTCAACCCATGAAATTTATGTAAATCATGTTACATGAGCTAGGCTTTGGCTGTGATTACATGACTACCAATTTAAATTTATAAGGTGTATGAGCCCTTATAAATTGGAAAAGGTAATTAATTGAAATTAAGATATCATATTTTTTACCCATTATATTCCAAGACTAAATGTAAAGGTCTGGTTATAATTAAATGGGATTTTATTTCAATTTATAAAGAGTATGAGCCCTTACAAATAGGGAATGACTATCCATTTAACTGAACCTTTTTCTACATATAAAATCACTTTAAAATTTAAAAATGTAAATTAAGAATTATAAATGAAATGGTTTACATTAAATGGATAGGTCACATGTTATTTAATGGGTGTTTACCTCCTAAACTTGTTATTGAACCTACATATAATAGGACCCCTATAAATAAAACCATAAACACTTAAAAGTACCCTATCCTTCTAACTAGGTAGTTGGGGTAGTACGTCTGTAAGTGAGATCTTTTTATTTTTTTATCATTATATTAGTGATACTATATTCATTTAAATATTGATATGAGGTTCATTCTTGTTATTTAAAGAGCTATGACCCCATGTTGTCCTCTAATACTGCATTGGGAGGGTGGAAATGACCATTCTTCAGAGGTGGTGGGCCCTGGTACTCTAGTGATACATCTAGTAGTGCCCACTATAGCACCTACTATTATTCATGAACTAGGAACTGATGCTCAAATTAAAGTGAGTTTCTTATGCTTGATGTAGTTTTTGTAGGGCACCACACAACTTGCAGCTATGATATCTAATGTACCTTGTGAGTTTGTGCAATAACATCCACCCATTTTATTGAGGAATGGAGGTCCTCAGAATAATGAATCGCTGATATTGTCCATTTTTTCTATATTTGAGAATCTTGATATGCCTTTATAGAGGAGGGTCAAGCTCACCAACTAGATGCTGTATAATTTCTCCAAGAACTGGTGGTATGTGATTACCCAACCTAGTTGTCATCAGGGTATGGTCTTAGAATACATTCAAAAAACCTTCTACGATTACATTTTCCATCATAAAATGATATCAAACTAATCTAGGGTCATCGTGCACCAAGATTAGGGTTCTATGTCTCTCATGTACTATTTAGTGCATTTCACCGAGCTTTAATGATTCACACAACTTCTTATTAGTGATGAGCTATAGCGAGTAAGATGTTCTGAGGATGGGGTCAAGTTTTCCATCATCTCATAGGTGAAAATATTTCTTCTATATATAGTTTCTAAGATTATAAACCAAGATCTAATCACTGAGTTAAACTTGATGGAAGATGACAGTACTGATCACATAGGTTCAGTGTGGAGACATGGCTGTAGATCTTTCTGTAGTTGGAATCATATTCTTGTTGTTTATTTCCATAGAATTGGTGACTAGAGTATCCACACTAGAAGCACCATTATATGACATCAATGTTTATGGATGTGGCATGTGAATCCTTAGTGTGATACAGGACCACTCGAGTGTCGTGCTTGAAGTCATATGGGTTATCCTTAAAGGTTTTTTTGGACCTTTCCTTCCATTTCTAGTAGAAGATGACCCACAATAGTCCCACCTTATAGAGTAGGATAGGTGACTATACGTCAGAAAAGATGGTGTAGTAGCACCAACCGAATAGGATGAGGAGATTGTAATATCCAAGTTATCCAGACTTCTAATTTTGATTTACAACAAAGGGGACCTACTTAGGGTAGTATAGCTATAGCTCATGGTTATGGATTAAGCCAGTTTCGTGCATTATAGTAGAAATCCAAAGAAAAAGTGAGAATAATCTAAATTATGAGGTACTATTCTAGTAGACTCTACTATCATATCCAATTTTTTCAAAATAGGTTGTTCTCACTCATTTATCTCTTTATCGATCATGGAATGTCTCAAGCTGGAACTTCAGTACTTTTGTAGGGTGATAACACTGGACACAACATCGAGTTTATTGTCATGGGGTATATTCCAATGTAGGGACTTTCCCCTCGAGGTAGAAAGTCATCTCTTATTATGGGACCTCTTCATCCTCTTGATGAAGGTATTTAATGCCATTATCAGGATGGACTAGTTGGTTCCCTATCACACCTATGTTAACTACTATCACTGTAGGGTATTGTTTTCATCACTGAAGGGTGATAGTTATCTTCACAAGGGTAAGTGGGACATCCTAGAAATTTTATCTGGAATAGTACATCATGGTATGGGTGGAGTGAAATCCTAAATTACTATTCTTTAAATAGTGGAGAAAGGAATACATCTAAAATATTTTACTCTAGTAGTATATTGTTTCAAAGAATTCTTTATAAATGATTTTTTTTTCTGAATTACCTCATGAGAGAGAGGTAGAGTTCTCTATTGGTGTAGTGTCAAGAGTGAAAATGGTATCTAATACTCTATATAGGATGACACCTACTGAGATCCATGAGATCAATGGAAAGTTGAAGGATTTGGAATCTAAGGGTTTTATCCTCCCCAGTACTCCATCTTGGGGTTCACCCATGCTTTTCACCAACAAGTTAGATGATATCCTTAGGATATGAATGGATTATTGGGGACTGAACTAGATTAATTTAAATAATTATTATCCTTTTACATTAATGGATGATATCTTTGATCGGATTCATGGAGATAGAGTGTTCTCAAAGATCGATCTGAGATCGGGCTATCATTAAGTGTGATTCAGGCCTTAGAACACATAATGTATGTATTTTCAAAGTTGGTATGGTCTATATGAGTATCATGCTATAACGTTCAGTCTTAAAAACACACCTAACTTTTTCATGTCCTTGATGAATAGGGATTTCCACCCCTACATGGATTCCTTTGTTATTGTATTTTTGGATTACATCTTGGTGTATTCTCATACTTTAAGAGACCATACCAAGCATCTTGAGATTATATAGATTACACTAAGAGATCATTAGTTATATGATATAATAAAAAATTTCTACTTATGGATTGAAAAATTTCACTTATTAGGTTATATCATCTCATAATCAATGATAATAATTAACCATGAGAAGGTGAGTGCTGTTGTTTCGTGGGAGAATACCTATAACTTGTTTGATATATAGAGTTTCTTGGGACTAGTTAGATATTAAATTAATTTCATATAGGAATTATCACACCTTATTTCAAATATTACCAGTTTAACTAAGAATGGTGTGATGTTCTTATAGTCTGAAGCATTTGAGAAGTCCTTTTAGGAGTTGAAAGGAAGGATTACTTCAGCACCAATCATGATTATTATAGTTCATGGAAGAGGATATATTATATTATATAATGAATCAAGAGTTGGGATGAGTTCAATATTAATGCATGGGATTGATTTATTATGTATGGGTCTCTCCAGTTGATACCTCAGGAGGGTAATTACATGATTTATGGCATTGTGCTTGAAAAATTCGTTTCTTCTTTACATTGTTGAAGACACTATTTTATGGGGGAACTCTTTTTGTTGTATAAATACCATAATAGACTCAAATATATCTTTTAAAATGTGTGTTTTGAATTTTAGATAATGAATATGGGTTGAATACCTTTAGTATTTTGACTTTTAGCTTTCATATAGGCTTCAAAAGTGAAATTCACTAGCTGATGCGCTGTGCTAGAAAATTCAGGAATAATCTGTTCAGGAATCCATTAACGAATTGAAATTGATGGTACTATTTTATAAGATTCATTGTTTAATGATAACCATGAGTATACTTT
This sequence comes from Viscum album, assembly GCA_963277665.1. Lineage (NCBI taxonomy): Eukaryota > Viridiplantae > Streptophyta > Magnoliopsida > Santalales > Viscaceae > Viscum > Viscum album. The sequence continues at coordinate 1,515,487,789 of OY728132.1, read as the reverse complement.
TATTATATCCTCAGTATTAACATTTTCACTCATTTATAGGGTGAAGATAACATAGTTCTCATATCCTAACAGTTTGGTCCCACCGGAAAGTATTTCTATTGAGTATCTACCTCTAGATTTATCTGTTGATGGAGATGAAATCCTATATATATATATATATATAGAAATATCTATGTTTCTAAATAAATTTGAGAGGCTATGATGTTATAATCTAATTATTTTCAATGGGTAGTGAGAAAAGGTGTCCCCAAGATGTATTGTGATATGCACCATCAGTATTGGTGGCCTGAGAATAAATATATGATTGTGGGTTTAATCACTAGATGTTCCACTTATTAGTAGGTTATGGTAGAACACAAGTTCCCTTCTAGCTTGTTATACATGTTACTGATCATGAATTGGAAATGGGATGATGTTGTGATGGATTTTGTGGTTATATTACTATGGTCGTATCAAGGTAGTGATGCAGTTTTAGTTAGTCATGGATCGAATGCTGAAGGTAGACTACTTCATTCCTATCTAGGAGACTTTATAAGTTGATTAGATAGGTAAACTGTATTTCCACGAGGTTATACACTACATAGGGTCCATCATACTATCATTTCTGATATATATTCTCATTTTACATCGAGGTTCTAGTAAGGGTTACAAAAACCTTTGGGTAAAAAAGCAATTCTAAGCACCAATCTTCACCCTTAGACTAATGCCCAGTTATAATGGACTATACAAGTTTTGGAGGACATGATCTGAGTATGAATCCTTTATTACAATAGTTCTTGAGAGAAACATATCCCCTTATTGATTTTTATACAATAAATTATTTTAGGAAGTAATTTAGATGGATCTATATGAGGCCTTATATGGTATGCCATGTTTCCCAACTAAGTGTTGGTTAGAGGTAGGAGATACAATGATACTAGGTCCTCATCTCATGTAGAAAACTTTGGAGTAGATATAGTTGATCATAAAAAATATTCTTATAGCTCATTATAGACAAAAATCTTATACTGATCACCATCGATGACCTCTTGAGATTGATGTCAGGGATTGTGTTTTCTTTTAGGCATCACCAGACTTGAAATAGATGGATATAGAGGAAAGGGAATACGTTTCCTCATTTTTTCGTGGCTTTTGATATCTTGGATAGAGTCGGGCCTAAAACCTATCAATTACTATTATGTTATAGGTATCATTCCTCACATGACATTTTACATCTTTCACTGCTTTTCCATTATCATGCCGACCCATCTCAAACATTTGATATAGAGTATATTGAAATGTACGACAATTATTATTTTGAGAGGTCTAACATACCAATCATTAATCAAAGCCTGAAGTCTCTTTGAGGCTGGTTTATACATTTTATAACAGTATTATAGAAGCATAGTTATTTACATGATGAGACATGAGAGTGGGAGGAAAATGTACAATTCAGTTGAAATGTTTATTATTAGATGATGTTTTACAACCCTAATAAGGGAAAATTGAATGATTAGTTCCTTTAAGGGGAGAATAATGTAAGAACCTAGTTTTTATTTAAGGTATGGATACTTTTAATTTCAGTTTAAATAATTTATTGTATCCTTATAAATGTGAATAATCACTTATTAAATGTTTTGGGAGTATTATAGGCTTGTTTAGAGCCTAGATATATTAGGTTTAGAGGAAAAAGGAGAGGCATAGGGTTAGTGCATGGTTAGTGATAACTATGCACCTCAAAAAAAGTGGCCAAGGAATAGTACCACAAATTTTGTTTAAACTGTAGAAGGGAGGTTGAGGCCATGTTGGGATATGGAATAGGGTCCACATAGGATGCACATGGTTTTTCTAATCATGCATTGTAGGTCGTGCATGTTGTTCACCTTGGATAGTGGGGTGGACATGGTTGGCATACAGTTTGGAAAACCATGAGTCCAAACCATGTGACCCTATAATGAGGGTTAAATAACCATTTTTACCTTAAGTGATTTATATGTTTAAAACCCTTCTTCCTTTATTATTTCTAGAGGAAAGAACCTCATCCTCCTTCATATTGAGTGATCCTCCCTTGAAATCCACCTAGGTTCATCGATATCTTCTTTGTCTAACCTTAGAATAAAGATTTATTCATCTCATTAGATTCCTAGTGGTAATTTCTTCACTTATTAGTAGCCTTTAGTAATTATTATTTCATTCAAAGATGATATTTTTTTGTGAGTTGATATGCCTTATTTTCAAGGCATTCACCTGTTATTCTATTTTCTTATAATCTATAAAAAACTAAGTTTTGAAACTAGATGAGGTAGATACTACATGAATAAGGAGGATGGTCTCTGAATTATCCATCAAATTCTCACTGTCTATAAATTTTTTCCATTCTGGGCATACCAGTTTCACCCAGTGTTTCTCTTTAAAATTTATCTGCATTAATTTAATTTTTCTTTGTTTTACTCTAATACCCTGTAGACACCTCCTTGACATTCTTGGAGTTTGAGAACTCAATAGGACCACACATTTAGGATGTATTCTTTATTTATACCTTGGAAAACTATATTGATATTAATAGGGACACTATTCAGGTTTGTTCTACTTGACATTAAATAAGGTTAGTTGTTCAATTTAAGAAATGAATCTTAAATTGCTAAATGAAAAGTATATATATTTTGATATAACTTGGCACTATTTAATGTAATTAACAAGATATCAGTTTTATAACCTTAACTCACCATGTCATTCTTAATGAAAGGTATTGGAAAGAACCCAATAATTGATTATGTATTTGGATTGAAATTGGTTACATGTCATTATTACACCTTGTGAGGTTTAATGGAAGGTAGTGTAATGAACCTATTAAATGATTTTTTAATTGTTATTACATATAATATGATGAAAAATTTATATATATGAAATGATTATGAGGTGAATACTTATTTTATACCTTTTTAATATTTATAATAATAGTCAAACGTGATCTAACCATGGATTCTAGAGTGAATTCCTTAAGAACTCATAGGACGCTCTTCCAATTCATTGATCAGATTGTCATGGGAGATACCCACCATGAGATCTGACCATTGTATTATAACATGAATGCCTCAGAATTTTTCTAACAATTCAACAGTTTCCTTTTTAGATATTATAATTCTTTGGATAAACTCCAAAGATTCAGCTTGATGTATTCAGACACGCGACACCAGGGATTCACCCCATTTGACCGAGTCATGCTTATCATGGGATTACTTTAGATAAGATCCATGAGATTAGTTAGAAACTTTTATAGTGGAATTACTTGGGTGTGCCCCTAGGATTACACTCAGACCCTGATTGCCAAACTGTATGAGTTACCACTATGAGTTGTCTCAACTCCCGAGGTCAAGATGACTTAGTTTCACTTTGAATCATATTTTAGTATTATTTCCTCTTATAGTAGTGATGAAACCTATACATATAATATCCTTAATATAAATTGAGTTTTAATTAATTAATTAATTAATTAAATGATCACATGTTCAGAGACACTTGATGAGGCTGAAGTGAGCATGGGTTGCTACATTAGCACTACCTCATTATATATATATATACCTGCACAATATACAATTTATATTCACAGACTGGATTCACATAGACATTGTTAGTAGTGACCTACTGATATTTATCTCACAAAATACATAGGCCATCATTGGTACCAGGGAAGATTATATGATCACAGATTTGGACAAGATGAATTGTCCCACTTTAGATACCTGACATTCATTCCTTAGGATGGTAGATTGGTAATAGTTGATCAGGATTGTTCTTGGGATGCTTGGATAGTTTTTCACTTTTTGACTCATTTCTATATAATGTACTGTACTATCTTCCTACATCAATGGATGCTTTTTTTATTTTTCTAGAGACATGACACTATATCATCTTTTTCATATGATATAGTTTACAACTCTTGAGTTTATTAATTATAACATGCATGTTTATAGTTTTTTCTATTTCCTTATTTATCCATTATTATTATACTGATTCCTCTTACATATTCTTGTTATATCAGCACCATTCCCCACTCCAAGAAAAGGGAATAGTATCCCTACTCTCACACCCTAGGCCCTCATAGCTAGTTGGAAACCTCTAGAATATGGGGAGGCGCACTTTACACCATGTGGCCAAAAAGTTTCAATTACTCAAGAGTGAACCGGGTCTATGAGATCAAAAAATAACCATAATTGGATTATTTTAAATAAAAACATACTAATAAAAAATTAAAACTTATCCAAAACATAATTTTACCTTGTAAATAATTTAAAATAAAATAAATTTTTTAATATAAATTATTATTTTTCACTATTCTTTAGAATATCATGATTTTCAAAAAATTTCTTATTAATTAATTTGGAGATAATTTTGACATATTGAATTTAAAAATAAAATCCAATTTTTTAAATTAAAAATCTATAATTTTAAAATCAAACATTTAAATAAAATATTATAAGAAATAAGTATAATAAAACCATTTCCTTTTTTATTTTAAAAATTATTTAATATATTTATAATGAATATAAATACATAATTCAAGAATATTAATAAATATTAAAATGATTTATTATATCATTACCTGGGTTGTTACAATCAATAATTACTACAAAAAATATTTTTATTTCCATGGACTCTTTATAATATAATGAATAATTGTTTTCAAGTTGTTGAAATATATATGGATGATTAAAAGGTAGGTACCTATATCTACTTCCAATTAATTGGTTGATGTTTTATATATCTGGAGATATAAAATGGTTTTTGGATTGTAGACCAAGATCAATATGGTACATGGGTTGTATCCCAATCACAAGAGGGTATATGGGTTATAGCCCATGCCTACAAGGGTATAATGGTAGCATCTCATTCCCATGAAGGTATACAAGTAGTGGCCCAAGATGAAGAGGGTACATGGGTTATATAAAATTCCTAAGAGGGTACCTGGTTTTTCTTCCCAGTCCCACTATCTTATGAGAATCAGGTGGGAGTGATGATTCTATTATATTTTTAATTCCTATTCTTTCAATTATGAGACATTTCAATGTTATATTCTTATGTTATGCTACCATGGATCATATTTATTGTCTCATACTTATAAAATCATATAATATGGTATGCGATAGATCATATGAGACTATATGTCATTTAATTATCCCTCATGGATATATATAAGTGTTCCTATTCTTTTAATATGATATTTGTCTCATGATCTATATTTTTCATTTTCGTATGATATAATCATTGATGATTTTTTTTTTGTTTTTTCCAGACTAATAATTTCAACACACCCATTTTCTATGGTTCCAATACCCAAGATATTAAGATAATAATAGTTTAATATGGATCTATAAGGGATTCATGGGTGGCTCATATATAGTGAAATGTTAACATTTTTCATAAAAAATTATTATATAGTTGTTTCAAAAAGTAACTAAACCATTAATTCATTATATTGTGTAATAAATTATGAGATTTAATTTTTATAATATATAAACTATGTAAAATAATTACAACATGATATCACTTTGTATTAAATATAGTGTTTAAATAAATTGGATTTTAGCATCAAATCTTGGATTTCAGGTCTGAGGTTCATTAGTTGGCATCAATGAAGGGATTAGTGAATTTGAGGATTATTTTAGTCATTAATGGGGAAATAGATTATTAAAAATTAGTAAAATACTAATGATAAGTCAATTTATAGGTTAACATCCTATAATATTTGAAACATTTTTATTTTTTGGTTTTCATAGAAATTTCATCCCTATTTGGATACTGAAGTAGATGTGGATGTGGCATAAGTGAACCAAGTAAAAATCATTATTTAAAAGGTAGGTTGAGTATTAAATTGATCTTCACTTTGTGTATAATGAGTGGGACTATGATGAAACACCTTTAATGATACTCTTATTGGTTATTCATTTGTTATTCACATTCTCATTAAGAACCATTATAAAGTATTTGAGCAAATATTTATGGTATAGTGATATAATGTAATTATAGACAAGAATTTAATATAATATAATAACACCTATTTATTCATAATTTAGGTTAGATATGTCATTTATTATTTATTTATTTTAAGTAAAATAAAATTCTTTTTTTAATAATTTTATCAAATTATGTATTCTTGTTGTTAAAATAACTATTCATGTAATGGATGGAGCAAGGAGATACAATGTTAACAATGGATATAATATATGATTTAGTGATAGTGTTAATGGTAAACCGAATGGGGTTAAGTTGGTGTTGAAAATATTGTGGTTATACTAACCCATCTATCTTGAGTTATGATTAAAAACACAATTCATTCTCGATTCATGAAAAAATAATGATGATATGGTTGATTTCTCGTAGATGTTCAAGTAATGATAAAGATGAAGAAATTATTATAAAATTTCATTTGTTCCAAAAATGTGTGAAGAAATGCCCAATGGAATTTCTCAATGTAATAATATAATGTTTCATGTTTGAAGGATTTCCTATAGATATCATGATTTTCAATGAGATATTTAGAGTTAGACCAATACAATGGATGATAGTAGAGTCCAAACTACAATACCATCCACCCATAAGTGCATCATGTACAAGGAGAATGGGTGTTATGAAAATCAAATCCCAAATCTAAGTCCTAAAAACAATTATATGTATTGAAGCAATTATAAACCAAGGGAGAGAGGTAAAGACTATCCAACCTATACTACTGAATTGGATCATTATAACTATGTCACACTTATAATGCACTTTATATTTGTGAATGACTTATTGGATTATTTTATAATGTTTCCATAAAGTTTTCTAGGTGTATTAAATATCATTCTATATGATTTTATTATTAAAGAAAATTGGTTTTATTGTATATTAGGATGATGGTTATTGGAACATATCTTGTACAAAATATATTATCTATCCATTAGATGAATTTAATTTGATTTTAAGAATTTATTACTTCTCCCTACATAGAGGTAAATTAATTTGGAACAAGGAAATAAAATTTCATATAAACCTATGATTGTATATTAAAGAAATGATGATTATGAACACCCTTTATTAGAAAATTATACAACGTGAGTTTGCATAAAAATAATTATAGACTATTGGCTAAAATGGTTTGAGAAAAACAATTTATTAGGGATTATTATATTATGAGGGAAAATATATGTTTCCTATGTTTGTATGGTTGATATCTCTATAGATATTGTATCTTGAGACTCATCAATATTTTAGACACACTTATAAATTTTCTTTTATATATAGTATTTAAATTGTTAGGATTAAATTTATTTTAGTCATAGAGAACATAACTCCCTGATATTTAGGTAATATAGTTATATCTAAATCAATATTATGATCGATAATTTCTTTCAAACACAACACCAAAATAAAATGAATCAGAAAATATTAAATAAATTTTATTATTAAGAAATTATAATTTTCATAAATCCTCAAGTAAACAAAATGATTGTAATAAATTAGATATTAATAAAAAATAGGATTAAGAATACTTAATGTTTTAAAATTAAATTTCAATAAACTATAATTTATTTATATATTTTACTTACATATTAATAGAAAATTTATATATTTTTTTAAATTTAATTTTTTAAAAATAATTTAATTTTTCAATTCATCATATCATTTTAAATATAAGGTGAATTGGAATTAATTTTTTTGAAATTAATGTATTTTTAGTTAAATAGTGAGAAATACTATTTTAAACAACAAAATAGTGTTCATTATTATATCAATAAGTAATAATAACTTGTTAATATATAAAAACAATTTCAAAATAAAAAATTTATTTAATAAGTAAAATGATTCATTTAAAAATACAATGTTGAATTTATAATACCCATACTTAATGTTTTTATAACTTAAAAACAATTATACACTAAAACCATTCGTATTCAATTTTATTAATTTTTTTCATAACTTATAAAAATTAAATTTTAAAAATGGAATAAATATTTTAAATCAAAATTTTAAATTTATTTAATAAGATCAATTTATTTTTAAAGTATGAAGGTATCATTATTAAGATTAAAGTTAATGACCATAGTAATAGTGAAAGGATTATTTTCAAAGAATTATTTTTTAATGTTGTGAATTATTTTATGACGAAATAAATTAATATATTTTAAATAATGACATTTATTTGATGTATTAAAATTTTAAAAAATATATCATTACTATTTATTTGGTAATTAACATCTTTTTAGATTAAGAACACTTAATGATAAAAATATACATTTTTTCTACAGAACATTTTTTCTATTTAATAAATTATATAATTTAAAATATAAATTTATATTATTTATAAGTTGAATTAGATTATATAGATATTAAATTAATTTTCGTAACAAAAAAAATTTAATACTAAATAATATAATAATTTAAATAATAAATTAAATTACCAGGGTAAAAAAAGTTACTAGTGTAAAAAATAAAATGTTAAAATGTAAAAATAAATTGGTAAAGACATGAAACAAGAATAATCCAAGTGGTAAATATAATGGTAAAGTATTTCATGAAATTATTTCACATCATATATAATTATTCCCTATATTTAGATCCATTGAAACTTGAATAGTGTCAGGCTGTAATTGAAAATGTAATAGGTATTTACAAAATTTCGATTTTCTTATATTGTAAAATAGATCAATTCCACCTCAATTATGCAAAAATTAAATAGATACATCTCTACCAAAAATCTAACCTAATAACTTCTCAACTGTATCCCAATGACATACATTTATTTTTATTTCCAAAATACCAAACTAATGTGCCTTAAGGTGTTACCCAAGGGAGAATATTTGAAGGGATGGGTAATGTTCCCAACCAAACTTACATAATTATTTCCTCCCCCCATATTACATACCCATGAAAGAGTGATAACATAAATATTATTAATAGTATGAAATGTTACTATAAAAATTTAATTTAACTTATTAACTACCTAAAAAAATTTAGAAAATAGAAGATGTTGTCATGCGTATGTGCAGACTGCCATCATTATGAATGGTGTGTTCGATTTTTCATAACCAAATTTATTGGTTGGTGAAAATGAGTTATTTAATGTAAAATATTATATATATAACATAATTATTATTCCTAATTTTTAATTACTTTATTTTTCTACCCCCCACCCATTCTAAGGAAGATGGGAGTGATGCTCATGTGTACGTGCAATCCACTACCTATATGCAACGATGTATTTTGTCATCCAGTATCACCTAACATGGATGACATTATGATTGAATTAATTTTATAAAAACTATATTTATTAAACTATTAATATTATACATTTATAATATTGGATATTATATAAGATATATTAATAATAAGTATTCATAGAAATCTTTACCAACTTAAATGAACAACACTAGAAATCTTTCTTAATTTTTGTCCATATTGTAAAATATAAAAAAGAATATAAATTTTTTTATAAGTGAATAATAAAATACAGAACCCCTAAAATTATGGAAATTATGAATCTATTTTATAACATATTTGATCAAGGTTACAATACCAAGGAATTTTTTGAGAAATCGACTTAACCACCCCAAGAAACATCCCTAATTTAAAACTATATAAAAAATAAATAAGATATGATAATAAATACACCATATAAAATAAAAAAGGGGGAAAATATTCCCAAAAAGATTTTTAATTTAGTTAGTTTTATTATTTCGGATTTTAGGCTCACATACATAATTAATCAATATCTAATGTATGGTTTTTTGCATATCGAATCTTCCTTTATTGAGATATGATTCATATTCACCACTTATATTATTTATTTGGTGTATATATTGGAATTAGATATATATTATCACAATTTTTAATGAAATCGAAGGTATTTACAAATCTATCACAAATTCTACTTTCGATTTATTTTCAATTGGAATGATTAAGATGCTGTAAGTGTAGTTTGGAGAATCAATTCTATTTTACTGAGTTATGATTTTTATTTTAAACATATTTCCTATATATCAGGAACATTATTCTATTTTATTATTTCATGTATTATTTTATCATTTTCATGTAATAAATATTTCTACTACATATACTATTAAGTAAATTTCTCTCTCTTTAAGAATTATGATATCCATAAGGGATTTGGTTAACTTAAACTTCCTTTAATTGAGTTAAAATGTTATTCTATCAGTATAATTCTTATATTATTGATAAATTCATCTATTTTATATTTCATAATATATTTACACTATTCTATCATGAGAAATAAGTCTTTTTTAACTCAAATATTATTTCTCAATGAATTTATTTTTATAAAAAACAATGTTTTAAGAAAAAAATCTCATCTACTTTAATGATAGTTTTTTTTATCAATTTATATGTCCTTTATTCCTAAAATTTTATTCATTTTCCATTTTAAAATAAAAATATATTTTCTTTTCATGTGACCTTTATATTTCCATTATTTATTTTCAGAATTATGTTTTTGTTAATATTTTTATGATGTGTGTTTTTAACAATGATATTTAAAAATATTTAAAAGGGTTTTCATGCTTTGAAAATCAAACATTTTATATTCTAAGGAACATTATATTTTGAAATCAATTTTGTATTTTCTATAAACTATAGTCAAATATTCCATTAAAAAGTAATTTTTTGAAAAAATTCAGTTCACCTTTATGAAATAATTATTCATTTTTTAAATGATCCATTATTGAAGATTATTTTTAAAAATTTATAATTTTAAATATATTTCACTTTATCATTTTGAAATTTTTATGTCTTTTTCAATCATTTACTAATGAGATTTCCTTATAAAAGTAATTATTTTTCAAAAAATTACACAACAGATTTTCATAAATTATTTTTCAATGTGACTATAACTTTAGCTATTATCACCAAGATAAATACTTACTCTAATTTTTTTAGGATTATACTTAAATCTTTATCTTTATCATTAAAGGATTTATTTCATTATAAATTATTTTTCATAAATAAACCTCTAAATGTTCTATGGAATTTATTTTTTTGGGTTATCGAATATTAGGTACCAGAAATTTACATTCTTGATGTCAATTTTGGTGACACTATATAAAAATGTTACAAAATATAGTTTATTTTCAATGGGTTATTTATGATTTGACAAATTATTATTGTAATGTGGTACACATATTTATCGATGATTTATGGGTGGGTTTCAATATCACCCTCTAATTCATTGGTTAATATTTTATATTTCATGAGATCAAACATGGTACATGAAACATTCTGAAACTACATTTATAAATAACTCTTGGTTTACCTTGGTCCTTATTTATTTTAAATATGATCACTTATTATTACAATTGATTCTATATTTTTATTAATTATTAGATCCTTTTTAGGGGTCATGGGAAGTGGTTTTGAACCATGCATGAGAGGAAACGATGCTTCATTGAGTTTGGTATGATTTCGGAAAGATGCCAATAGAAAAACTGGATACATGAGGTTATCTAGCTATCCAGTGGAGTAATTATATAACTAATGGAAGGATAACTATAGGGTATTACTATAAGTATTCCACTGAATTACCGGTGAGATCCATCAACTAAACATTGGAATGCTCACAGAGTTGGGTTTGAATAGAAATACCACTAGATAGCAAGTAGGATACCACCAACTAGGCGGTGAGACTTCTAGAAGAATTGGCATTCTTCCATGTGACAATCTCTATTAGTTGGTATCTAGTGGATTCCTTGTTAAACCATTATGGGTGATAACACCTTAATATATATCACAATTCCACAAAAATCTCTATTTACTATATTTTTACTACTTCATCAAACCTATTTTATCACTAATTATCTTAGACACTCACTAGAGATGATTTTGGACCTTATAATATTAATTATTTATAGATCGATGTGTCAATTTATACCTTTAATATATTATAGTAAGTTTAATATATATTTGATTATGAATAATTCATTCTGTCTCTATTTCCTTTATTAAGAGAGGGGGATCCTCATGTCACTGATTGAACTAGATCATGTAATGATTTATTTGTTGGCTATGTGATGACTTAGATTTTCATACCAATTTTTCATGTGTACCTCAATATTTTTGGTACATTTTTTATGATAAAGGTTTGGAATTCCAACTGTTCATATATTAGACACACTATTTTGGTGTTGTTGATTTGTAATTTTGGATAAATAGACGCCTATTTATTATTTCTGATACCATAGAACTAGTCACCAAGCCATTGGGATCGAGAACAGACTTCACACATTTTGCGATTAATTTTTTTACCATTATAGATGGTTACCTACTTCAGTTCATGAAAAAATGTTTTCATAGGAGGTTTAGTCTCTTCTTAATTGTCAGTATACAATTAGGGATCTACCGTTAGACAAAATACAGGATTATCATGACTTAAGGGTTATGTTGGGAGTGAGTTTCTAGACTACTCTCATTATTAATAGCCTACAAATACCATGGGAAGTTGGTGAAAATGTCTTCGAAGAGTTGTTTTATCTGATTCTATACATTTACCCAAAAATTTAATATGATATTTGTTTTTCAAAGTTGAATTCTAAATGATACAGTTCATGATCCTATATCACTTGAATATTTTTTTATCTGTTGATGTTGTATATTAGTATATTCTTAAGAAGATGTCTGAATATATATTAAGAGGGTTGTACTAAAGAACCATAGTGACATGACACTTCAGTTGACCAACAAGTTGTAGTAGTTGTAGTTTGTGTGGTCCATGCTCTTGGATAAGTGGTTATAACTACACCACTTAGTCTACATAGGGTATACCTTGGATATGTGCTAAAAAGTTCTTTTCCATGATTTTATTTTCCAAAAACCACTATCCTTCCAAGGAATAGAAAATCCTTAGTAGATAAAGTATTTGTTGAAAAATATTATGAAAATATTTGAGTTTTTGGATATGTAGGATTTCATTAAGGTGAAGTGTTCTATCTTCATGAATGAGGGTTATAGAAGAAGGTGGTGGGTTTCCATAGTTTTATCAAATATGAACAAGGTATTAGAGTATAAATATATCAAGACTCTCTTCATGGTAAAATTACATGAAGATTAAATTGTATTTGCTAAGTCTATTAAGTTTCTCTACCTTTACGAGGGTGATTGTTATTTGAATCAGTATACCAATAATTTTGTTAAACATTATTAGTTATCGTCAGTGTTAGTTTCATATGAGAAGCATAAGAACTAAAGGTTTTAGTTTTTTTCTATGATCATATTTCTTGTCTCATGTCTTCATGTTGATGCTTACCAATATTGATAATATTCTAGATAGGCATCTAATTGATAAGATTGACCCTAATGGTTATGTAAGGGTGGACATGTGTTCCTTCTACTCATAGTGGAATATTTTTTGGTTCCCTTAAATGGAATAGAAAATAGAATGAATCTCATGGTGTAAATAGTTGTAGTGGTGGTCCTTGATTTTTAAATTCATCAAAACCATATTGAATAGATAGTAAAGGACCACTGTCTTGTTTCCAATGTGGAATGGTTTAGAACTCAATGTGTGATTTCATAGAGGTGTCAAATATCTATTTATCTTGAGGATGCACATGTCACATACAATAGTTATTATATATTTTTACCTCTCTATATAGTTGTAGGGGTACATTATCAATGTGATGTTCTATGAAATTTTCACATACATCAAGAATAGTGGGGTTCTATCCATATTCATCAGAAATGATTCTTATTCACATAGTGGATGGGTCTATAATGGGATATGATGTAGGTCTTGGGATAGTGAGAGGTACCATAACTATTGTTCATCTTTATTGAATTATTTGTTTGATAATGGTGCCTCTCATTATTTTATATCAACCTGCATTGCAAAAATACAGAGTCTTCCTATAGATGTAACATGCCAAGCTTCCACGGTACACTTCTCTTTGAATAATACAGTAGCATCTGTTGTACGCAACTTCAAGTTCTAACACACCACAACCAAACAAACTAGCCGTTATGAATAGTAATACCCTCTTTTTGAAATTTTATAAATTTTATCTTTCAAAATGGAATTCGTTTTTGGTTTCGGAATATCGAAATTAGCTTAGGGTGAATTTTTGGTATTTTTCTGAAAAATTTCAATTTTTGATGAATAGTGAAAAAACACCGAGTTATAGTTTAAAACCGAATTTTTTATTTAAATAATTATTTATTTTATTTAAATTTATTTTAGGTCAAAATAGATACATAATACATATATAATTTCAAAGTAATTCATTGGATTCAGTTTATAATAATTTTAGATATATAAAAATTTTATTGAACTTTTCAACGTCTTTTACCCGTCTCCTAGGAGAATTTGCAAATTCACATAAAACTTAATTTTACCGCTTCTGTGAGTGGAATTTGGAAAATCTGAGAGACACGGTTAATATCAAGGAGTAAAATTTGGTTCAATAAGATAAAAATATTTTTTGGTGAATAGTAACTTTTTACTTTTATTTACCACGGTTAAAAGTAAATAGAGTAATTAAGGGTAAAAATGATATTATTATTACTCTAACACATGTCCTAATTCTATTAGATAAGTATAATTAGACCAAAAACAACCTTAGGAATAAAATATCAACCTTTTTGGTCCACATGGATTAGATTAGGACATTTATTATTATTTAATTCAATGAAGAGTTAAAAGAGTTAAAATCAAAGTTTAATAACAAAAATATTTTTAATATAGAGTTATACATAAGATAAATTCGATTATAAATATTAGTTATAAAGATAAAAATATTTCCTACATAATGGTATTTTATTTATAATTTTTAGACATTAAATAATTTAATTTATTTATGACACAATGGTGATGCAATAATTACCTAATTAATGAAATATTAAAATAATTTATATTATAAATAGCCAAATAAATGTAATTTTTGACTTTTTATAAATTAAACTAATTTTATAGGTTAATATGACATGTTAGTATTGATTAAATGAATTTATTTTGAATTAATAAAGTTTTTATAACTTTAACAAAAATTAATTGTTTAATAGTGTCAAAACTGACATAAAAGAGTATTTAAAATAAATATTATATTATTAATTGATATTCTATTCTTAAAAATCGAAGGTTCAACAAAATTACTTAGATAAGGTTATATATATTAATAATGAACCACTTGGGGTTCTCTTGGCTTGTTATAGTAAGTTTATTAACCATATAATATAAAAATACAAAGAGACATGGTAAATGTCAAACTATTTAACTAAGAGTTAAATATAAATGATAATGTTAATATAGTGACAAAAACCTTTCTAAAATATATTTGTTGAAAGGATTTATACCCATACCTATATTATCCTCGAAATAAGTCACTTTGAATCCATTATAAACTGAATATAAATTTATTATAAAATAATATTGTAAGTTTTTCCTAAGGTGCCCCTCACCCCTCTTATAAAAGGGAACTCCCCTTCTCTCAAATTCATACCTTCAAAGCCTTTTGGTTGTCCAAACCCTACCCAAATATCCTCTCAAATTTCCTTAGTTCAACCTAGAGGCTTTATTTTGACCAGAAATCCAACCTAAGGAGCCCTTTTGATCAAATCAAAAGGAAGAACCCGAAGAAGTGGTAATGTTTTCACCACCCTCTTTCAAGTTCCTTTCTTCTTCCACTTCTACTTTATTTGTTATTTCTATTATAAAATAATAACTCCAGTATCTTCTATATAATGTGATGTTATTATAAATATGGTACATCTATATTCAGTATTCTATCCATCCTTTTAATGACATGTCACCATAGGTGCGTACGTACGACTTACCGTCTCCACGTTGTGGTGTAATTGTTATTCAAAACACTTTTATTTGGATGTGTATGATAATGATGTGTAATTTTATGTAAATAATAAATATAAAAGTATAATGATTCTGTATATATTATATACCATCCAATTATATACGGTTATAATATTAAAAGAATGATATTGTCGCTCGTGCGTACGTACGAACTACCGTCTCCACGAACGCGATGAGATTCATTCCCCATCGTATCCATTCAAGAATAATTTTTATTTGATGATTAAAAATAATGTTTAATGACTTGATATCATTCTGGATATGAATAAGATACAACATATTGATAAAAAACATAGCTTATGTAACAAAACATATAAAATAAAATGAGTAAGTGAACACCCGAAACGACGATAATAAAAAAATATTATTAACAAAGAAATATTAAAAGATCATAAATGAAATCATATTTATGTATATGATTCTTGTATAATTTAATAACCATGATTTAACTATTATAAATGAGGTTAAACTACCCTCTACCAAGGAAAAGTACAAGGTAATGGTTTATTTCACAATCTCTTCATTATACGAGGTTGTTTATACGTAATTATCTACTAGGAACTCTTTATCCTCCACTTCCATGTTTCTTAAAAATGTATTTCAAACCATTCTTTCTATTTTACAGACAATGGTTTAAAGTCATTTATACCCTTTTTTGACTTTTTATAAGAAGTTTATAAAGGAATATTTTTGTCGTTTTCCAAACAAGGACCTTTTTAACGTTTTCGACAGAATCAAGGTAAGAATGTTTTTTTAACTTAAACAGCGGGTGAAACTATTTTCTACCATTATAAAATCTTAAAAGTTTCCCTTAAAAGAATATAAGGATATTTTAAAAGTAAATTTTTTATTTTATAATTATGTTACTTTTAAATTATTTCAAAAAAAGATATATTTCTCTCAAATAGTTTTGATTTCATCTATGTCAACATCCTTTCAAGGATTTTAAGTTTATTCGAAGTTGATTTATTATGATACAAAACAACCATATTCTATGGAAGGTTTTGTGATATTTTTTATTGTGGATGTAAAATTCTTATACCATTCATGGTTTATAGTTAATGTATTGACATTTCGTATGCTAGTTTTAATATGAATGTTTATGATATGTTTAAACCTTTTCATATGAGGAATGTATTGGAATTAGTAAGTAATGGGTGGAGCCCGCTACAGCTCCTCGATGCATCGGTATGTCTCATGAGAAAACTATTTGTGGAATTGGTCGAGGCCCTTTCCCAATTTGCTATATGGTTTTGGTCGAGGCCTTAATCATTTTTAGACGTCTTGGCCGAGGCCTTGAAAAAATGTTTCAGAATGTCTGACATTATACATTTCCTCATTATGAAAATAATATTTATGGTTCATGTGGTCATTAGAAAAGTATAATACCAATGATTATGTTTTATTATGAAATTATTTTCTCAGCTCATATTCTTTCCATAAAAGTATTCATGATTATTATTGGTAAAGGAATGTGGTTTCAATTATTCACCACACTTAATGTTTATGTTATCTTCCGTTGTATTGCTTACCCTTACTGAGCGTTTGAGCTCACCCCTTTCTTATGTTTCATTTTCCCAGGATATGAATAAGTTAGTTATGAGTGACTTCCAGTAATTATTTAGGAGGCTTGGATGTTTCCAATGGAATAAATTTCTGTTGTATTTCTTTTCATGTTGTAAAGTTGAACTTATGTACGAATCTTGGTTCCAATAATACTAAACTGATCGGTCTTTCGAGACATGATTTCCTTGTGATCATGCCAATGTTTTGTAATAATGCACCAACTCTGGGTAACATGGGTCAGGGCGTTACAGTTGGTATCAGAGGAAGTTTAGTAAAAACCTTGGAAACTATATTTAGATAAACTCTGATTAGATCACATAGCCCTAAGATAGACATTGAGGATTAGTATAGAAGAACTTCCTAGAATTTTGGTATTTTAGATATTTTGTGAGTTTTCTGAGAAATACATCCCTTTCTGGATACGAGCTGGTAGAGGCAGCTCTGGCACAGATGTACCTAGGGTTAAAACCCAAAAACACCGCTTTGATCTAGACTCGAACGAGAATTGGTGCACGAAAATGGGCCTTGCTACACTCTTGGTTACGACACTCCCAGGGGATATGTTTAGGATAATTCTCATTTTCTTTACAAACCATTATTAAGGGTTTATGAGTATATACTTCCTCAAAGAAAACATTTCTATGATTATGGAATATATCCATAAACTGTTCAATTTATGTTAAGTGTTTTACCAGTTTGGATTTATGTATTGCGATTCATAAACTAATCTAGTGTATTCCATTTTTTAGAAATGGTGCCTAGTGGAAGGGATAGAAACCGTGTCAATGCACTCACTCCATGTAGGGATTACCCTCCTGCTTAAGATAATTATAGTGGAGCTGGTGATGCAACTGGTGCTGATTAGCTAATCACTAAAATGGGACAACTCACTCAGGTTCTGAATAATAACCTTACCCGTATGGAGCACCCTGATCCGCAGTGTGGAGGATCAATGTTAGATCATTTCATGAGGAAAAAACCACCAAAATTTAATGGGGGTACAAATCCACTAGTATCTGAGCAATGGATAAATTCCTTAGAGAAAATATTCCACACCTTGGGGAGTAGCGAAAGGGAAAAAGTTGTCATGGCAGTTTACCGCCTCACAGGAGATGCGGATCAATGGTGGTCATTGATTCAAAACAAGAAGGAAGATGATGAAGTATAAAATATGGAATGGAGGGAGTTTAAATAAATTTTCTTAGAAAAATAATTTCCTCATGACCATCGAGTGGATTTGGAAAGACAATTTCAAAGTTTGAGGAAAAAGGAGGATGAGAACGTCGCAAAGTATGAAGCTAAATTTACAAGGTTAGCAAGGCATGCAACATATTATATACGTAACCCAAGAAGTAAGATTTATTGTTTATTTTATGGTTTAAAACCATTTCTCCGTCGACCATTAGTATTACAATACTTCTCATCATACGAAGATATTGTCTCGTGTTCTATCAAGACAGAAAAGGAATTCTCTAAGTCTTATGACTTTAAATCAAAGCAAGAGAAGAAGAGATCTGTTGAACACTCTGGGAAAGGAAATAAGGAAACAGGGAAGAAGGGATGAATTGAATTTCCTCCCTATGATAATTATGGAAGGAAGCACCCTGGTGCCTGTCTAAAAGTAAAAGGAGTATGCTACAAATGTGGACAGAAAGGCCATCTAACCGGTGATTGTAAGGGAAAGAAAGACACTACCAATGTTCAATGCTAAAATTGCTGGGAGATGGGGCATTTTGCAAATGAATTTCCTAAGTTTCAGGGAAACTTACATAAAAAATTCCAAGGGATCAAGGCCATGCTTATGCTATCACTACTGCTGAGGTAGAAGCTCTGAAAGACATGGTGGCGGGTAATTTAATGGTTTCATCAAGTTTAGCAAATTCTTTATTTGATTATGGATCATCTCATTGTTTCATATCTTACTCATTTGCAAAGAAAATTAGATATTTCAAATTTGATTTAACAATGGAGTTTTCAGTTAAAAATCCTTAGGGAAGTATCATTGCAACAAAGTTTTGTGAATCCGTTCCCATTAGAGAACATAAATGTTCTTTATCTGCTGATCTCATCATCATACCCATGATTAAATTTGATATAATATTTGGTATGGATTGGATTTCAGACCATGATGCGAATATTTATTGTAAGAAGAAGGAGGTTATGATTTTTGATGATGATGATAAGGAACATCTTATCATTAGAGCATAATAGTCACCACTTGATTCTTATCTAAATCCACCCCCAGTAGCTCAACTAAATTCATTTATCAGGGAGGAAGAGAATAAAATAACTGTGGGTGAGGAAAGGAATGTTCAAATAGGGGATGTACCTATTGTGAAAGAATATGTTGATGTGTTTCCATAATATTTACCTGGACATCCTCCAGAACGAGAAATTGAGTTTTCCATTGATTTAATTCCTGATTCAAGGCCCATATTGAAGACCCCTTATAGAATGGACCCTGTGGAATTAGTGTAATTAAAGAAACAACTATAGGAATTGAGTAATAAGGGATTTATTCGCCCTAGTGTTTCTCCATGGAGATCCACTGTACTTTTTGTTAAGAAGAAAGATAGATCTATGAGGTAATGTATCGACTACAAGGAGATCAATGCTATAACAATAAAGAAAAAGTAGCCCCTGACTTGCATTGATGATTTATTTGACCAACTACATGGAGATAAATACTTTTCAAAGATTGACCTTCACTCTGGATACCATCAGTTGTGTGTGAAGAAGGAAGACATTATGAAGACAGCATTTCGAACCAGGTACGGGCATTACGAGTTTACAGTAATGCCTTTTCGGCTGACTAATGCACCCTCTATTTTCATGGATCTAATGAACAGAGTTTTCAAGGAATATCTTGAGGAATTTGTAGTGGTATTTATTGATGATATCTTAGTATACTACAAAAGCTACAGAGATCATGAAAATAAATTGTGCATTATATTGAAGACTCTGAGAAGACATGAATTATATGGGAAGTTTAGAAAGTGTAAATTCTGGCTTCAAGATATATCTTTTCTTGGCCAAATTATCTCTAAGGATGGAATATCTGTTGATCCTTCTAAGACAAGAGCAATCCAAGAATGTCCAGCACTAACATGTATAACCGAGGTACACAATTTCATTTGTTTAGCAGGTTATTATCGACGTTTCGTCCATAATTTTTCCCGGTTGGCTAACCCATTAACCAAGATCACACGTAAAAGGGTTAAATTTGTTTGAAAAAAAGAGCGTGAAGAATGTTTTTAAGAACTTAAGAAAAAATTATTCAATGCTTTTATATTGAATCTACCATCGTAGAGTGATGGGTTTGTTATTTATAGTGATGCTTCAAAGAAAGGACTTGGTTGTGTCCTTATGCAGAATGATATGGTTATTTCCAATGCATCATGACAGCTGAAAATTCATGAGAAAAACTATCCAACTCATGATCTTGAGTTAGCTACTGTAATATTTTCTTTGATGATATGGATACATTATCTCTATAGTGAAAAATGTGAGATATATACCAATCACAAGGGTTTGAAGTATATTTTCTCACAGAAAGAACTCAACATGAGGCAAAGGAGATGGCTTGAACTACTCAAGAATTATGATTTCACTATACACTACAACCTGGGGAAGGAAAATAAGGTGGCAGATGCTTTGAGAAGAAAATATCATGGAGTTTTGAACAAAATGAGAGGTGAAAGGGATCCAATTTTCATGGAACTAGTGAAGTTGGATATGGGAATAACCATGGATGTTGAAACATCAATAATTTTTCAAATGGCTGCCAAACCATCTTTACTAGAAAGGATTGAGAGTTCTCAAACCGACGATGAAGAATTTCAAAAGAAGATTAATGTTGTGAATGATGGGAGATTGAGTGAATTTGTGTATGAAGAAGGAATTTTGAAATTTGGGTAGAGAATTTGTGTTCCCAATATACCTGATCTAAAAAGGGAATTGTTGGATGATGCTCATAGTTCAAATTTTACTATACACCTTGGTAGCACCAAAATGTATAGAGATTTGAAGGAACATTTTTGGTGGGACAATATGAAGAGGGAGATTGATGATTTTGTTTCAAGATTTATGGTTTTTCAACAAGTGAAAGCTGGAAGGCAACAGCCTGGAGGAGTATTGAAACCACTTCCCATACCTGAGTGGAAATGGGATAATATTACGATTGACTTTGTCATGGGACTACAAAAGACTCCAAGAAAGAATGATGAAATATGGGACATTGTTGATCGTCTTACCAAGTTAGCACATTTTCTTTCTATATGGTAAGACTTACCACTTGAACGTCTAGAAAGACTATATATTAATGAAGTTGTGAGGGTTCATAGAGTACCCCTATTGATCGTTTCTGATCGTGATCCCCATTTTACATCAAGATTCAGGAAAAGTCTTCAGAAAGCCCTGGATACTGAGCTTTGTTTTAGTACTGCCTATCACCCCCAAACTGATAGACAATTAGAATGAACTATTCAAACCTTAGAAGACATGTTGAGATTCTTCTCACTCAACTTTCAGGGTATGTGGGATCAATATTTACCTCTGTTAGAATTTTACTATAACAATAGCTTCCATTCGAGTATTCAGATGGCACCATATGAAGCGTTATACAGAAAGAGATGTTGCACACCAACCTGTTGGGATGACGTTGGTGAAAGAAAAATTGTAGACCCAGAACTGGTGGAGGAAACGATGGAAAAGGTGAAGGTAATCCAAAACCACATCAAAGAAGCTCAAAGTAGGCAGGAGAGCTATGTCGATAATCGAAGGAAGGATTTGGAATTTCAGGTAGGAGATCATGTTTTCTTGAAGGTATCACCATGGAAGGGTTTTATACGTTTTGGTAATAAGGGAAAATTGAGTCCCAGGTACATCAGACCTTTCGAAATTCTAGAATGAATAGGGGATGTAGCTTACCATTTGGCAATGCCGCCAAATCTCTCCCAAGTACACGATGTGTTCCACGTATCACTATTGAGAAAATACATGCCTGACCCCGCGCATGTATTCAACTATGAAGAATTAGAACTGGAACCCGATTTGTCTTATTGTGAAGAGGCGGTCAAGGTTCTTGATACAAGAGATCAAGTGCTAAGAAACTAGACGACTCGTCTGGTAAAAGTTCTATGGAGAAACCATAAGATGGAAGAGGCAACGTGGGAACCCGAGGAACTTATGATGAAGAACCACCTGAGTCTTTTTACGTAGTAATTTTCTAGAAATTTTGAGGATGAAATTATTTGAAGGAGGGGAGAATTTAACACCCCAAGATTCCACGATACACTTCTCTTTGAATAATACAGTAGCGTGTGTTGTACGCAACTTTGAGTTCTAACACACACCACAACCAATCAAACTAGCCGTTATGAATAGTAATACCCACTTTTTTAACTTTTATAAATTTTATCTTTCAAAATGGACTTCGTTTTTGGTTTCAGAATATCGAAATTAGCTTAGGGTTAATTTTTGGTATTTTTCTGAAAACATTCAATTTTTGATGAATAGTGAAAAAACACTAAGTTATAGTTTAAAACCGAATTTTTATTTAAATAATTTTTTATTTTATTTAAATTTATTTTAGGCCAAAATAGATACATAATACCTATATAAGTTCAATGTAATTTATTGGAGTCAGTTTATAATAATTTTAGATATATAAAAATTTTATTGAACTTTTCACCGTCTTTTACCCATTTCCTAGGAGAATTTGCAAATTCACATAAAACTTAATTTTACTGCTTCTGTGAGTGGAATTTCGAAAATCCAAGAGACGTTGTTTATATCAAGGAGTAAAATATGGTTCAATAAGATAAAAATAATTTTTGGTGAATAGTAACTTTTTACTTTTATTTACCACATTTAAATGTAAATAGGGCAACTAAGAGTAAAAATGATATTATTATTACCCTAAAACATGTCCTAATTCTATTGGCTAAGTATAATTCAACAAAAAAAACCTTAGGAATAAAATATCAACCTCTTTGGTCAACTTGGAATAGATTAGGACATTTATTATTATTTAATTCAATGAAGATTTAAGGAGTTAAAATCAAAGTTTAATAACTAAAACATTTTTAACACAGGGTTATATATAAGATAAATTCTATTATATATATTCGTTATAAATATAAAAATATTTTTTATATAATTATATTTTATTTTTAATTTTTAGTCATTAAATAATTTAATTTATTTATTACACAATGGTGATGCAGTAATTACCTAATTAATTAAACATTAAAATAATTGATATTATAAATATCCAAATAAATGTAATTTGAGACTATTTATGAATTAAACTAATTTTATAGGTTAATATTACATGTTAGGATTGATTAAATTAATTTAGTTAGAATTAATAAAGTTGTTAGAACTTTAACAAAAATAAATTATTAAATAGTGTCAAAATTGTCATAAAGGAGTATTTAAAAGAAATATTATATTATTAATTGATATTCTATTCCTAAAAATCTATGGTTCGGCCAAATGAATTATATAAGGTTATTTATATTAATAATAAACCACTCGGGGTTCTCTTGGCTTTTTATAGTAAGTTTATTAACCATATAATATAAAAATACAAAGAGACATGGTAAATGTCAAACTATTTAACTAAGAGTTAAATATAAATGATAAGGTTAATATAGTGACCCAAACCTGTCTAAAATCTATTGGTTGAAAGGATTTAGACCCATACCCACCTTAGCATAGAAATAAGTCACATTTGATACATTATAAACCAAAAATTAATTTATTATAAAATAATATTTTAAGTTTTTTCTAAGGTGCCCCTCACCCCTCTTATAAAAGGGCACTCACCCTTCTCTCAAATTCATACCTTCAAAGCCTTTTGGTTTGGCCAAAACCTGCCCAAATATCCCCTCAACTTCCCTCAATTCATCTTAGAGGCCTTATTTTGATCAGAAATCCAACCTAAGGATCCCTTTTGATCAAATCAAAAGGAAGAACCCGAAGAAGAGGTAGTGTTTTCACCACCCTCTTTCAAGTTATTTTCTTCTTCCACTTCTTCTTTATTTGTTATTTCCATTATAAAATAATAAATCCAGTATATTCTATATAATGTGATGTTATTATAAATATGGTACAACCATATTCAGTATTCTATCCATCCTTTAAATGATATGTCACCATAAGGTGATGGAGAGGAGGGAGCTCTGGACCCACTTAAAGTCTGTTCAATCTGGCCCTTTGCCGTGGTTTGTGGGAGGTGATTTCAACACTGTTGTTGATGTATCAGAGAAGCGAGGAGGAATGAGAGGTAATATGGATGGCAGGATGGATTTCAAGGAGTGCTTGCTGCATATGGGCCTGTTGGATTTAGGCTTCGGAGGGACGAAGTTTACGTGGTGTAATAACCGTAAATGTTAGAACCAGATATGGAGTCGGCTGGACAGGTGGCTTACCAACTTGCATAGGCTGGATATTTTCTCAAAAACCACGGTTACTCACCTTCCACGTATTTTATTAGATCACGCACCACTGTTTCTAGAAATTAAATGTGAAGCTGTGGTTGGAAAGATTTTTCATTACTCAAGTGAATGGCATAAAGACACTGGTTTCATACAGATTGTGAGGGCGTCTTGTTTGGAAGAAGAGGGGGAGGGATCTTGGGGAGGGCTGGTTAATCACCTCAAAAGGATAAAACAGGGAATTAGACAGTGGCTGGTGGAGCAACCAGATTTGTATAATGGGGTGACAAGCTTACAGGATGAGGTTTGCAGGCTAGAGGAGGCTCTTCAGGTTTCTTGGGATGAGGATATTTTCGCTATCCTTTGTGATAAAAACGTGGTTCTGGCTGAGAAACTATTAGAGATGGAGAGGGTCTTCATGCAACGGTCCCGAGTGAGGTGTCTTAGGGAGGGAGATCGCAACAACGCTTTCTTTCAGGCATGTATCAAAGAGAGGAGAAACATGAAGATTAATAGTAAAGGGGAGGATATAGCTTTTACTTCAGACGTGATGGTGGCCAGAAAATTTTCTTTAAAACACTTCGAGGGTTTGTGGGCGGGGGGGGGGGGAATACTTCTGGTTTCCATAGAGAGTCCTTTGAGGGATCTAGATTTTTGGAGTGTTTACCTTTGATGATAACTCAAATCGAGAATGAGTGCATGTCCACTATTCCTCAGGAGAGGGAGATTGGAGAGGCTTTGGGAAGCATGCTAAAAGAGAGTGCACCTAGGCCTGATGGTTTCCCAGCTTCATTTTACAGTGCTTCTGGGGAGTACGTGGGGATGTGTGTGGTGGAGGCTATCTGTGATTTCTTTAGGGGGGCTCCCTTGAGTAGGGGGATATCTACATCAAGGGTGGTACTTGTGCCAAAGACCAAAGACCCCTCTCTTATCAGCCACTTCAGACCGATTTGCCTGTGTAATGTCTCATACAAAATTCTGGCAACTGTTATTGGAAGGAGATTGGCCAACGTTATACCCAAGATAATTTCGGAAGAACAAAACAGTTTTATCCAAGGGAGGAGTATACAAGGGGCAGTGGGGATTGCAAGTGAGTTGGTTCATGATTTGAACAAACGAACTGTTGGTTCTAATGTTATTTTTCAAGTGGACATGAATAAAGCTTATGATAATCTGGAGTGGAGCTTCATTTTATGGGTCATGAAGGGTTTTGGGTTCCAGGAGTGGTTTTGTGATCTTTGTTTCAGGTGCTTTTCTTCACCATGGATTTCTATTTCCCTTCTTAGGAGATGTTTTGGTTTCTTCAAATACATGAGGGGAGTTAGACAAGGGGACCCAATATCTCCTATCATCTTTGTTCTCACTCAAGATTCTTTATCCAGAAACCTGAAGAAGAGCATGCCATAGGGAAGTTTGAGGCTTTTTCATGGTAGAAGGAATTCAGAGAGTATATCTCACCTGATGTTCGTCGATGATATTTTGTTATTTCTGAATGGCGGGAGAAGATCTTTGAAAGATCTTAAGGGTATTATGACCATGTATGGGAAACTGAGTGGGCAATCGATCAACCAGTCGAAGAGTCACCTGTTTATATCCAACAAATTTTCAGAAGGAAGGTGCAGGATTATATATGATTTCCTTGGTTGTGGGCAGAGGAATCTACCTATTCTTTATCTAGGAGTTCCTATATCGAGTGGAAGGATTATGAAGAATCATTTCAATGGGATTGTGGATCGTATCTTGGGAAGGGTTTTCAACTGGAAGAACAAGATGCTTTCTTTTGGGGGTAAAATCATGTTTATCAATAGTGTTCTTCTGTCTATACCTATGCATGTCTTTGCTATCATAAATCCCCCGAAGGGCACAATGGAGAGGATTGAGCATATTCTCATGTCTTTCCTATGGGATGAAAAAATAGAGGGGAGATTCCACTGGGCCTCTTGGAAGAGACTGGCACGACCAGTGAAGGAGGGTGTGGTTGGTCTTCGTGATATTCATGAATCTATTTGGGGGCTGCATGCCAGATTAGCTTGGGAGGTGATTGTCGGTAAATCCATCTGGGAAAAGTTTTTTAGAGAAAGATATGGTTGGCATGGTGATTTTTTGCATGCACGGTGCGACGGGTCTCGCCAAGTGCATGGTTTCTCATCTGGAGGTGCTGCAGCCCCACAATAGATGGGTGATTGGTCGTGGGGAGATCAACTTCTGGGAGGATACATGGATGGAGGAGAGGCTTCGGTATGTGGGATGTCCTCTTCCTGACATATCTTTTAGGGAGGCATGCGGGAGGTATGATTTTATACATGCAAATCTTGACCCATCACAACTAAACTTCTTTAGAAGTGTTGTTATGAGCGATGAACCAGACAGATGTTGTTTTACAGAAGTTGGGTTGGGGCATTTTAATTTTAATGGTTACAGGAGAATTGTCTAGAGGAATGTTAACGGGGTGGCAGGAGATGTGATTACTTGGTGTAATGAAATCCCAACGAGAATGAATTTTCTGGTGTGGGGGATCCAAAACCGAGTTCTACCCACCGAGGAAAATATTCAGAGAAGAGGGGTCTACATGGAATCACGTTGCTACTGTTGTGAGAGGCCGTGCTCAGAATCAATGTTGCATTTGTTTTTTCAGGGGTGATGGGATGCGTTCCTTTGGTCCCAGTTTTCTCAATACAAGTTTCCATATGGGGAGTGTCTTTCGGTTCGAGATCATCTTATGACATGGTTCTTTGGTTTTGGTAACAGAACAGGGGAGCTTACAGCAGGTATTATCATTCTGATATCTATATGCTAGACAATTTGGGAAGCACGAAACCAGGTGCGGTTAGGTGGTAGGAGATCTTTGTTAGCTCTACAGGTCCAGATGAGATCTCTCATCATAGAACTGTCCTCCCTTTTCAAGAATGGAGTGCATGCAGGTATACTGGGAAACCTCGTTGAAAGACAATGTACACAAATCTTGGAGAGAGGGCGATGGTAAGGTTGCAGCCTCCAGCTAATGGGTTGAAACTGAATGTGGATGGATCATGTTTGGGAGGAATCATGAGGGGTGGTGTTGTTCTTCGGGATTTTTGGGGTTCAGTTTATATTGCTTTCAGTGCATATTATGGACCGGGTACTTCTATGGGTGCGGAGTTTAGAGCCCTTCTCTCAGGTGTGACTCTTTGCAGGATGAGAGGAATCCTGGTGACGGAGGTAGAATCTGATTCGGAGGTTCTGGTCAGATCTCTTCATGGTAAAATGTGAAATTTCTTGGTATCTAGTGTATATTTATCGAAGGTGCAAAGTGGAGACTAACCAGGGAAGGATGGTCCATCATAGTGTGAGGGAATCCAACCTTGCGGTCGATGCGATGGATCATGGGGGCAGGCCAGAGGAGACTTTGATAGTTTATGATAGTCATAACTCTCTTCTGTTAGAGTGTGTTAATGTGATATGGAAGGACTCACTTGGCCTTCATTATTTATATCCTCCGTGACGTGTATCCCCGGTTTTTAGGGTTCTCATAATAAAAAATAACTTTCAGACAGAACACCCGAAACGACGATAATACTAAAATATTATTAACAAAGTAATATTAAAAGATCATATATGATATCATATTTATGTATATGATTCTTTTATAATTTAATAACAATTATTTAACTATTATATAGAAGGTTAACCTACCCTCTACCGAGGAAAATTACAAGGTAAGGGTTTATTTCACAATCTCTTCATTATACGAGGTTGTTTATACGTAATTATCTACGACGACCTTTTTATCATCCACATCCATGTTTCTTAAAAATGTATTTCAAATCATTATTACTATTTTATAGACTATGGGTTAATGTCATTTATACCCTTTGTTTGAATTTTTATAAGATGTTTATAAAGGAATCTTTATTTCGTTTTCCAAACAAGGTCCTTTTTAACCTTTTTGACAGTATCAAGGTAGGAATGTTTTTTTAACTTATACGATGGGTGCGACTATTTTCCGCCATTATAAAATCTTCAAAGCTTCCCTTACAAGCTTATAAGGATATTTTCAAAGTAAATTTTTTATTTTAAAATTATGTGACTTTTAAATGAATTCCAAAAAAAAGAGATATTTCTCTCAAATAGTTTTGATTTCATCTACGTCATCTTCCTTTGATAGATTTTAAGTTTATTCGAAGTTGATTTATTATGATACAAAACTTTCATATTGTATTGAAGGTTTTGTGATATTTTTGACTGTGGATGTGTTATTTTTATACCATTCATGGTTTATGGTTAAATTATTGACATTTCATATGCTAGTTTTAATATGAATGTTTATGATATGTTTAAACCT
The DNA here is from genome assembly GCA_963277665.1 of Viscum album. NCBI lineage: Eukaryota > Viridiplantae > Streptophyta > Magnoliopsida > Santalales > Viscaceae > Viscum > Viscum album. The sequence goes on along the minus strand of OY728132.1, from coordinate 1,515,458,637 downwards.
TTTCATATGAGGAATGTATTGGACTTAGTAAGTGATGGGTGGAGCCCGCTATAGCTCCTTGATGCATCGATAGGTCTCATGAGACAACTAGAAGTTGAATTGGCTGAGGCCGTTTTCCGATTTGATATAAAGTTTTGGCTGAGGCCTTAATCATTTTTAGACGTCTTGGCCGATGTAACAGCCCAAGATTTTATAAAAAAAATATATATATTTTTTTATTTTACTAATGTCTTGTGTTGTACGCTACAACAAAAGGATCTTGCACAACACACATCCTTGACTTGACTTGCATTACACGCAATCGCGACCTGCCTCGATAGCGTGTGTAGTACGCAATACCGAGTTTCACTAAAACAACGATATGCTATAAAAATATTATTAAAACTAGCCGTTATGAATAGTAATAACCACTTTTTGAAATCCAGTAAATCTTATTTTTCAAAATGAACTTTATTTTTGGATTCGGAGTATCGAATTTAGCCTAAGGTGAAATTTTGGTACTTTTCGGATAACTTTCATATTCTGATGAATAGTGAAAATTACTAAATTATAATTAAAAACAACTTTTTTAATCGAAATAATTAATAGTGATAAATCATTAATTTGAGTGGTTTTAAAGTATATTTAGAATATATTTTTACAATTTAATACAATGTTGGTCATTGGATGTAATTTCACATTTAAACTAGACATAACCAAGTGTCAATCTTTTGATAGATATTGTTTCTTAAAAACACGCTATTTGTTTTAACAGCGGGATTTAATTATAAAATTAATTAATGCAACTTTTATGTTATGAATTTGGTAAAATAGACTTCATTTTTGAATTCGGAATATGAAATATAGCTTGGGATGAAATTTTGGCATTGTTCTGAAAAACATCAATTTTTGATGAATAGTGAAACTACTAAGTGGTAGGTTAAAAACTGAATTTTCCATAAAACTTAATTTTACCGCTTCTGTGAATGGAATTTCGAAAATCCGAGAGACACAGTTAATATCAAGGACTAAAATGTGGTTCAATGTGATGAAAATAATTTTTTGGTGAATAGTAACTTTTTACTTTTTTTACCGCGGTTAATAGTAAATAGGGTAACTAAGGGTAAATATGATATTAATATTACCCTAACACATGTCCTAATTCTATTGGACAAGTGTAATTCGACCAAAAACAAACTTAGGAATAAAATATGACCATTTACGCCCACTTGGATTAGATTAGGACATTTATTATTAATTTATTTAAAGAAGGGTTAAAATAGTTAAAATCAAAGTTTAAATAAGTAAATCATTTTTAATATGGGGTTATACATAAGATAAATTCGATTGTAAATATTCATTAGAAATCTAAAAAGATTTCCTACATGATGGTATTTTATTTGTAATTTTTAGACATCAAATAATTTAATTTATTTATGACACAACGATGATGCAGTAATTATCTTTTTAATGAAATATTAACATAATTGATGTTATAAGCACCAAAATAAATGTAATTTGAGATTTTTTATGAATTCCACTAATTTTATAGGTTACTATGATATATTAGTGTTAATTTAATCAACTTGGTTCGAACATATAATTCTGTTATGACTTTCAAAAAAATCATATATCAAATAGTGTCAAAATTGACACAAAATAGTTTTTAAATCAAATATTATATTATTAATTGTTATTTTATTCCTAAAAATCTAAGGTTCGGCCAAATGACTTAGATAAGGATATATATATTAATAATAAACAATTTGGGATTCGTTTGGCATGTTATAGTAAGTGTATTAACCATATAGTGAAAGAAAACAAAAAGACACGGTAAAAGTTAAATTAATTAACTTAGAGTTAAATCTAATTGATAAGGTTAAAATAATACCCTAAACTTGTCTAAATTCTATTGGTTGATAGTATTTCGACCCCTCCCCACTTTAGCTTCGAAATAAGACCCTTTGGAACCATTATAAACCGATTTTGACTTTAATATAAAATAATATTTTGAGATATTCCTAAGGTGCCCCTCTCCTCCCCTATAAAAGGACACCTCCTCCCCCTCCTCCTCACACCAATTTGAGCACTCAAGCTCGGCCAACCCCTGCCAATTTCTCCTCTCCACTTCCCTAGCAACATCCTAGAGGTTCTGGGCTTCCTCAAATACCAATTCTAGTGCCCTAAGAGGAGGTCTCAAAGAGGCACTTCAAAGAAGAGGTAATTACCGTTACCAATTCTTTCATCTTTATTTCTTCTTCCACTTCTTCTTCTTAGGTTGTTTCATTATGAAGTAATAACATCAGTATCAATCATATACTGATATGTTATTATAAGTATGAAACAACCCTATTTCACCATCTATCCATCCTACGGAAAAAGAAATCACCGCGCGTGCGTACGTACGGAATACCGTCTCCACGCCGTGGTGTAATCTATTTTCCACCACCACCTTACATGGATGGGTATAATGGTGTAAAGAATAACTATACATAGTTATTAAAACATCATATTGATTCTGATATATTGTATAATCCACTCCAATTCAATTCAATATTTATAGAAATGATATCATCGCTCGTGCGTACGTACGGACTACCGTCTCCACGACGCGATGAGATTCATTCTCCATGTTAACCATTTAAGAATGATTATAAAGTATATATAAGAAATAATAATGAAATATATGACATTATAAAGCTAATGGATTTATGTATATATATATATATTTATGTCATCTACTTACTTCCATTTCAAGACAATAAGGAAAGTAAAACAGCGTTCATGCGTACGTACGGACTACCGTCTCCATGAACGGTGTTTTTCATTTTATTTATCTATCTATTATTTATATATATATGCTGAATATATATGGTATATAAATCATATTTTATATTCTGGAAGTATGTAAATCATGATATAAGTAATAATGATGTCAAGAACAACAAGTCAAAACACCTAAGATAAATGAAACGGTTTTACCCAAAACGCTTCTTTAAAATGGAATTTACAAAAGGACGGGTAATATAATGTCATAAGTGAACCATATATGATATCATAAAAATGAATATGATTCTGTAATAAGTCAATGACATTATTTAAATCATTATACAGGAGGTTCGGACACTTACAAAGCAAGTCGGACCTAAGGTAAGGGAAATATCACAATCTCATTTTTATCCGAGATTGTTTATTCGTAAGTATTTACTGGGGTGTATTTTATCATCCACATCCATGTTTCATCAAAATTTAATATTATTTACATCCACTTAAAATTGTTTAAAACCTATTTTACCCTTTGTTGAGTTTTTTTGTAAAAGATATGAAAGGAATCTTTTGTCGTTTTTCATACGAGGTACTTTTTTGACTTTTCCGACAAAAGTACGGGAAGAATGTTTTTTTTAACTTATACGGCACGAACGGATTTTTACGGTTTTATAAAGCCTTATTTTCATGAACCTTCCTCCAAAATATTTCATGACTATTTTTAATAAAATCTCTTTCTTTTAAAATTGTATGATGTTTTGTGAAAAGAAATTGATTTTGAAGAAGAAAGGATATTTTCCTCAAGAATTCATTTCAAGTGTTTTATCAAAATTATTTTCCATCTAAGATAATAAAGGGTTCTATTTCTATCCATATTTTTACATTGATTTGACTATGTTGTGATGGAATTATGTTTATGAATTCCTTTATCTTATATGAATGGTTTTATGATGTCATGTTGTTTAAGAATCCCATTTTTATTACATGGGTTATGCAATGATGTATGATTTATGATTTTGTGGCACACATAAGAAAGGATTCATTAAGAGATGGGTGGGACCTATATCTCCCTCCAATGCATTGGGTAAAGATTTTATATCTCATGAGATAGACATGGCTGGAATGGTAGGTTATACCGGTTCAGTGAAACATGACTGAAACGAGGATTACTCGATTCAGAAAGGGACTTTGTCCACTAAGATAGTCTTGGCAATGAGTCTTGACTAACAAGAAATGATTCTCTATGATTATGTGTGTATGCCACAATGAGTAATGTTTAAAGTTATGATTTCATTTCACTACTATGATTTATCCCATGTTATGAAATTATGCTCTCTTTTGCAGGTTAAGATTTCCAAAAATGTTATGTTCTTATGAAAATTATGTGATTGATATTTCCTTTATTTACCCTTACTGAGCATTTGAGCTCACCCTTTTATGTTTTCTTTTCCCCAGGATATAAAGAAAGGTTTTAGGTAAAAAAAGGAAGATCTTTATGGGAGATGTTGAAGATCTTTCCCCACGATTAGAAGATTATACTCCGAGTTTCCAAAGACACTAAACTATTACGGTCCTTGTGTGTGTGTTTTTGTAATGTACTAAGTATTCCGCAAAAGTAATGTAATGTCCATGTACGATAAGCTTCGGGTCTCTACAGCCGAGGCCTTGAAAAAATGTTTTAGAATGTCTGACATTATACATTTCCTCATTATGAAAATAATATTTATGGTTCATGTGGTCATTCAAATAGTATAATACCAATGATTATGTTTTATTATGGCATTATTTACTCATCTCATATTCCTGCTATAAAAGTATTAATGTTTATTATTGGTAAAGGCATGTGGTTTCAATTATTCACTATGCTTAATATTTATGCTATCTTCCACAGTATTGCTTACCCTTAGTGAGAATTTGAGCTCACCCCTTTCTTATATTTCATTTTCCCAGGACATGAAGAAGTTATTTATGAGTGACTTGTAGGAATTATTTAGGAGGCTTGGATGTTTCCAATGGAATAAATTCGTGTTGTATTTCTTTTCAAGTTTTAAAGTTGAACTTATGTATGAATATTGCTTCCAATAATACTAAACTAATCGGTATTTTGAGACATTATTTCCTTTTGATCATGTCAATGTTATGTAATAATGCACCAACTCTGGGTAACTGGGGTCGGGGCGTTACAATAGAGATCGTGCTTATGTGATGGAAATTACAATTCCAATTTGTAAAAAGATATAACATGGTCTCTAATGACCATTTTGTGTTTTATATTTATAAAAAATCAAGTAAATATAGGGATTTTTTATTCTTAATATGAAATATATTGGAATAATTCTCTTTATGGACTAGTTGATTGTCCAAAAACCATTGATTGAATGTTATCCTCGATGGGTCTCTATTACTTCCCATGATGTGGAGTATTGTGTTTTTTGGGGGGAATGAGACCAAATGTCTAAAAAATACCGACCTCTAATTCTAGAACTAGGGTAGTGTGATATCCATGTATACATTTTAATTGGAGTAAGAATATTTTTGTTTTGATCTTCCTCTAATAGTGGTTGAGTGTCCTAATGTTTTTATTCATGGCTTTTTAGGTTTTTCTCTAGAGGGGGAGTTAGATATCTCCAAAAATTTGGTGTATGGTACTCATCCATTATCTATTCCCTCTTACCATATGGAACTTGATAAACTAATAGTGTTAATGTTTTAGTTTATAGACTTAATGTTCAAGACTTCATTATACCTAGTGTTTTGGTTAGGGCAGTGCCATTTCTTTTCACCAATATGGATTGTCGAGACCTTCACTTATGCATTGATTATTGAAAACTCAGTATTTTTACTATCTAAAACACATTTATCTTTCCCCAAATTAATGATTAGTTTGATCAAATGAAATTAGTGATGTGGTTCTCAATGATTTATATTTGGTCTAGCTATCACCAATATATGATCAATGAGTTTGATATATTAAACACTACTTCATAGAGTAGGTAAAAAACTTATGAGTATCTCATTATATGATTTTCTCTTACTAATTATTTGAATATATTTATTTTTTTTATGGATAGGTTTTTCCATTAGCATCATGATTCATTAAATATGGTATTCCTGGATGAAATCTTTGTTTACTCAAAAACCAAGGAGGATCATCTTCTTCACCTAATAGATTTTTTGAATATCCTGAGGAACCATTGAATTTTTGCAAAGATGTCAAAGATCAAATACTAGAGTTGGGAATTATTTATCTTGGGGTATATGGTCTTGAAGCATGGTATTCCAGCTAATCCTTTTAAGGTGAAAGTTATTATTTCATGGGAGGAATCATATAATACCTTTTAGATTCAAAGCATCATGGGTTTTGTGGGGAATTACCTTCGGTTTGATAATAATTTCTCAAATATGTCATCTATATTGAACCCCATCACATGTAAGGGAGTGATGTTCATATGGGATTAAATATTTCATGATTCCATTGATTAGTTGTAGCATAGTTTGAACTTATTCCAATCCTAACTCTTATTAAGGCTTAATAGGTCTATGCGTTCTTTTGTGATGAATTTGGTTTGGTTTTGGGATGCCTTCTTATGAATGATGATCACTTGGTATATTATCATTATTTTTAGATTTATATTCATGGGAATAACTTTCCCACTCATGTTCTCAAAATTACAGTTTTGAAAAATGATCTTATGAGCTGGTAAAACTACCTTTTTAGATAATGGTTTACAATTTATTTTGATCAATAAATATGATTAATATCTATACCAAAAAATATATGAATATCTAATATATCTGATGGGTGGAGTACCTAAAATATTTTTACATCAATATTTCTTATACCCCTAGGAACAAGAACATTGTTTCTGAAGCTTTGAGAAGAAATATACCACCCCAGGATGTGAATGAATCATTAGAGGAGTGGAATCTCATGGTTTTATTTTTAGTCATGAATTATAGGATGTATGAGGAATGAACTGAGGTTTATTTGACTAGTATTGAGTTTACATCATCACTTAATGATGTAACCCACTCGGAGTATCAACTTGATGAAGATTTTTGAGGAATTTTGGGTTTTTATAAAGTTGGGAGATCATTGGAGATTGCTCTATATCTTCAGAGGGTATGATTTTATTCAAGTTTAATTATATTGTTCTGTTTCAAATGAGGAAGGATGTGTTTGGTGATTTTCATCATTCCCAGTGGGTGGTTCACCAAAGAACGATAAAGATGCTCTTTGGTATGAGGAATCATTTCAGTATCCTTGGATGAAATATGACATCAATGATTTTGATTATCGATGTTATACATATCAACAAGTCAGAGTAAAGTATTCACAACCACAATATTTTCATTAGTCCATTAAAAATGATGGCATGAAAGTGGGATGGGATATAAATGGACTTTTTGGTTTGATTTTCACATACCCCTTAAGTAAGTAATGATATTTTTTTATTGATTAAAAAATGAAACAAATCATGTCACATTATTCCCATTCATGATATAAACAATTTCAGGACATGGGAAAACTTTATTTATAGATTTTATGGTGTTCCCTCAATTATTATTCTTTTCTGATAGGGGTACTCAGTTCACATCCCAATTTTGAAGAGGCCATCAGAAGGCAACGAGATCCCATATAATGACGAGAAAATCACAACATCTTCAGAAATATGTTCAGATAGAATTAGTAATATAGATTCTAGTAAAAATGTTTCATGCTTGTGTTTGTGACTTTGGAGGAGCATGGGATTGAAATTTGTGTCTGGTTAAATTTTCCTTCTATAACAGATACTGATATTCTATTAAAATGGAACACTTCAAGTAATTTTATGGTTTACCTTATAAATATCATCTCTATTGGTCATTGAAATGTGAATCTTCCCTTATGAGACCTTGTTTGATGTAGGATATGGCCATGGAGATCCTGTGCTTCTTCAGATATTGATAAAACATAGAGCCTATAAAAATCTTATACAGATTGTTAATGATTTCCTCATGAGTTATTAGTTCGTGAATAAGTTCTTTTGAGTTTTTTTTTCTGTAGTTTGGTCACTACTGACTTGGAAAATAAAAAAATTTGGCACCAAGTTACATTGGAATATTTGATATTATGTAGAGGATTGGGATGTTGGATTAATATTTATCTTATCCACATCCTATTACATCAATCCCTACTGTGTTTCACATACCAAAAATCATAAAATATCTTTCATACCCATCTCATATTATGAGTGGAGATGGAATTGATGTTGAACCAAATATATCAATGACTATGAATCATATTCTGATTATTGATTCTCATATGAAGTTTCTCCACAGTTAATCTATACCTATGGATTGAGTTTTTTGGTAACATGGTTCTTATTCTCACGAGACATGGGAACATTGGGTTTTGACAATAGAGAAATGGAATCATCTCATTTTTACCCATCTTCTTGGTAGAATTTTTATAGAAAGAAAGTATTTATGGTGGGGAGAATTGTAATATCCTAGAAGATAATTCAAGTATAATTTTTTTCTATAAGTTTTCCATTCTATATTTTCTTATTGATATTTGGTTGTACCTATTTTCTAATTCTTTTTCTTTCTTATTAGGAACTTTTTAGAGTTTGAGAGAAGAGGGATTGATCAATGGTGGAGAGGCTGGGAGGTGTTTGTGAGTTTGGAATGAGAGTGAACAAGGGCTTGTAACTAATATTGATATAGTGGGTACACCAACTAATTAGTGAGGTCTATTGGCTGGTCAATAGAATGATGGTTGTTAGGTATTCTTATAGGATATTCACCAAACTATTGGTGGAATTATGGTAATGGTGTGTTCCTATATGAATCCCACATACCATATCCTAGGATCACACCAACTATTTAGTGGGACTTTAAGAAGCGCTAGAATTATTCCAATCACTACAAGCTGGCTTGTGGGAGTCATTGGAAGGTCAGTTCTAACATTCTTGGGGGTTGGGGAAACCTTGGGTAGTATCATATTTCAGCCACCATAAATATCATTTTTTTTCTTTTCATATCTTCATCAAACATAATTCACCCCTAATGATTTTAAAGACCCTATAGAGGTAAATTTTACCATTCTATACTTGATCCTTTGTGGATGAATTATTGGTTTCTACATTTATTCATGTCTGTTATGTATAATCTTGATTTGATTATGAATTATTATTTCCTACTCTCTGCACTTCTACGAGGGTGGTGGATCCTCATTTATTTTTTTGTATTTAGATATTTATTTAATGATTTTTTGTTTTAGTATTAACTAATGACCATTCCAAACCTTTCATCTCCCTTTATGTATAGATCTCATGTTGGGTGATCATTGATAGTGTGATTGAGGTAGGTGGTTTTGTAAGGAAACCCCTATTAATTAAAACCTTAAATTATTGTTTATTTTGAATTTTATTTCTAATTTATTTCAAAATATTGATTTTTGATTTTTGATTAAGGTTTTTAAATGTAATTATGTGTCTATATGAAATATTATGGGTATATATTGTTAAATAAATTTTCGATTTCTAGAATATGGATTTGAAATGAATGAATGATTTGAAAAAATTATTTGATGATGATTTCATGAGGAAATATTGAATGAAATGATTTATGATTTTTAATTATATTATTTTTTTTAATAGAAAGAGTTTTGGTGAAAACCATTTGATGTTGGTTTTTCAAAAAAATTGAAACTTATGATACATGAAACTGGGGCTGATTGAAATGACTGATATCCCCAAGAATTATTTATTTCATTGAAGTACATGGGATCCAAGGTAGTTATGTGGGAATAAAATATTATATAGATGTATTATATATACCTAGAAATATATTTATGATGAAAATGACAACTAAACAATGATGATAGTAGCGAATTCATTATTTGGGGTGTTATCCTATTCAATTTAAGCATGATATCTAGGGATTTGTTAACACCTCAAAGCATATTTCACTGAGATGTGCAGGAATACATATACTATCCTTACCCTAGGAGTATTAACCATGATTATATAACTATGAATGATTTATATATTACCATGAATGATAGAAATTATTATTTATCCTTGTTTTTATAGATTTTTTTATTCATTTCTTTTAGATGGAAATTCACTTTTTAACTATTTTATACTAGTCAATGAAATAATTTGAAAATTATATGTTATGGTGAAATGGGAATAGATATCCATGGAATTTTTTATAATAAATAGTTCATAATTGGTTTATTTTATATAGATTTATTTTGGAATACATGGTGGGATATTACTGGGATATTTTTTCTCACACAATACTTTTTTCTATTTGGTGTTTTTAAACATTATTATGTGAGGCCTAGGAAAATGGAAAGCACTACTTAGAGATGGTGGGTCTTCTATATAGAATAATATTGGGAGATGGTGGGTAATAATGGAGTTTTTGACCAACTTTTTATATAGATATATTATAATGATATATTTGTTAGTTATGTGATGAATTAGGTTGTCATATTATTTTTCGAACATATACAAGTCTGTTTTTTTCCAGTGATGATTGTTTAGCATACTGAATACATATGAATTATTTAAACTTTATTAATCTCATTGATATATATTTATAGAAAATTTATTCCTTCTTTATTTTTTTAGATGACTTGGAATTAGTCACTAGCTTGTCGGGATCGATAACACCCTTATAGCCATGTCAAGTTTGATATGGGAACCAGTTTAGTGGCTTATCTGGGATAGTTTATGATAGTGCATGAGTTATTTCCTAAGACCTAAAGAATATATAGTTTTAATCCCAATCCATATATAGTAAATAATCCATAGACTAAGTCCATTATTGTATAACAGTTGTGTCCAATGACCATGAGAGTATATGGGTAAAATCCCAAACCGAATAGGGTATACAGGTTATAGCCCATGTTTAAGAGGCTATATAGGTTTTCAACCAAAGACCATTACGTTATGATAATTTACTTGAAATTCTTTCTCCACCAGTTTATAATTTTATTTTATTTTTCTTATTCTTATTTCCTATATCATATATTTATTTATGCTGCAATGGATCATTTTTATAGTCTCATGTTTCTTTACTCTTATTACATGAAATATATTTGATCATTTGAGATTACTGGCCGCTCTATTATGTATTATGGGCAACTCTTATTTTTATACGTAATTTTAATAATAATTTTATACTAAGATCATGATTTCATATATGCCTACGATATAACTATTTAAGAAAAATTATTGATTTTTTCCCTTACTACGTGTTTCATCTCACATCATTCATATATATCCATTCCCCAGGTAATGAGCATGAGTAAAACTTATAAGTAGTTTATAAGGGTATTTAGTGTGGTTCAATTATAATTTAATGTTAAAATATATCATAAAATAATATTAATATGTATATGATCCTAAAATAATATAAACCTTAAATTTGTTGGATTTGAGATTAGTTTTGATATGTAATGTTTAAATAATGTAAATGATATAAAATAATGATAGGTTTATCTCAATATAAATCAATTCCAGTGTGTAAGGAATTTTTTAGCACCATATTTTGGAGTGTAGGTTTGGGGAATAAAAACTTTGGTAGAAAAATGATGAAGTAGGAGAGGAATCATGGGGAAAATGAATTTTTTTGGGCTATGTTCAACCAACTTAAACAACCATATCAACGACTACCAACTTTTTATATACCATTTGTGCATTATCAACATGCATATAATGAATTTACATGAATTTTATTAAATTTTTAAGTAATTACATAAGTTACAAAACATTTTTAACCATTATCCAATTTTATTCATCTGAATGATTCATTTTATCAATTTTTTTACAGTTAAAACCATTTATTTGAGGATTTATGAAATTTATTGATTATTGTTCACCTATAAATCATATTTATAAGTTTTTATATATATCATACAATATTAATATCTACCATAAGATTTATTTATTTGATATAGTATAACTTATATAGGGATATTCATTATGTATCATAACAAGCTTTATGATGTCACGAATCAAGTGAATATGATATATATAGATTTCCACACATGGTGTACTCTATGAAATTTTTATATCATACCATATAAAATTAATAAAATAATGTTATATGTATAAAGGATTTAGGGTATATCTTTATAAATAAACTGCCTATGTTAATGTCTAAAAGACACAATCTCATTTCACCTTATGATTTATCATATATAATAATAAGTGAAATTAGATCCAAAACTCAATTAGGATACCAACATAAACTATTTTTCAATTATATTATCAAATTAACTATGTATCAAATCATATTAATTGACTTATTAATATCAATCCAAATAAATAATACAATAATATATAAAAGTATTTTTTTAGAAACTTGTAATGCTTTATAAGTATCAATTGTAACACCCTAATACTTTATGATATATTCCCAATTAAATAATTTCAATCTCTTTGATAGCTTGCGATACATGAAACCCCAAGCCTCAATTATAGTAAGTGAAAATTATATTATAATAAAAGTAGAATTAAATTAAAATTTAAATATTACACTAGAAAAAATATTATTTTACAAGATGAATATAAATTTAGAACATACTTGGTCAAAACAATCCTTTATTGACTTTTTGAAAATTTTCCTTAGAAATAATCTTTTATGATTAATTAAAAATGTATTATTTAACTATTAGTACTCTTATTTATAATTATGTATTATAATATTTTTAATTAATATTTCATTAAAAATAAATTCATATGGAAATAATTTTAATAACATTTGATGTTAAAAAGTGATATTTTTTATAAAAATGAATTTTTTTGGAAGAATGTTTTTCTTTAAATCGATACAATAAATTTTAATTAGAAAAAATTATAATTAATGTTGAAATATTTAATTGAAATTCATAAAATATATATCAAAATATATGAATTTAGAACCATATAATGATTATTACTAGTCATATAATTAATATAAGATCATCTTATTCTTAAAAATGCATTTATTGAAAATCGTTTTTCGACACATTTTTCATGTTCATCATTAAATTAAATTATGAAAAATATATGAATCAAATTAGGTAAAATGGAGGCCATATGTTTTAATTATCATAATAAATATTATACAATATGTTAAATAATTTTTTTCACAATGATTAGTAAAAATATTAAATACTGATTACCACAGCTAAGGTTAAAACAAGTTTACTGGAGGATTAAAAAAATAAGATAAGGTTTATAATGATATAAAAACCTGTATGATTCCTATTTTATAGAAATATTTTTTCCTTATAACATATAATTTTTGATAATGAGCAATTTTAGATACTTGTATCATGTCAAAAATGTATGTATGAGATATTATTTTATGAAATTCCAAGTTTTTCTTCTTTAATTATAGAAGGCCACTCCCTCCCCTCAATTATCAAAACCTCTAAATAAATTTGGATTTACCATATCCTAACAAAATATATCCTTAAAATAAGTTCACACATTCTATTTGTGGTGTTATTCAAAAAACACCAACCCTACGGTCCTTAATAAAAGATATGAAAGAGGATTCTCTATGAGAAGGTAATTGTCGTAATAAAGCTCATTCTTCTCATTTTTTCTTTTAAAAATATCATTATTGTATTAACATATGAATATAATCAAACAAATAACTTAAATATAAATATATTTTATTATATTTATGGAATAATATTTATTCATATCCTTATCCATAAAATGGGCATCAAAGCCATTTCTCATGTGTACGATAGACTACTACCTCACGAACCGATTTGATTTTTTTCCATCACTGACTCACATATATTTTCATAATTATGGAAATAATGAATTTATATGATAAATATTATATTATTTTAATTATCTAAAATTAATATACTATCCAATTTCATACCCTTATTTCTATTAAGTGAATTATATCATCGCTCGTGTGTATATATGACTTACTATCTCATGTACCAATGCGATTCATTTTCCATGTACAAAATTCAAAAATGATTATAAAAATATATCTAATGAGTAAATGTAATATTTATAACATTATTTTAACTCTAAATATTATTTATTTGTATCCTATATAAAAGAACATGAACTTTCATGACAAAACGAGCCTGAGAAAACAATGGAATTAACACAAGAAATAATGAAAACAATAAAATATTATTTATAAATGGGTAGTAAAATTTAATAAGACTAAAATATATGTTATTATATATTTGAATATGGTTCTGTTATAAATTAATAACATTATTAAAATAATTATATATGAGGCAAAATCATGTTCAGAAAAAGTAAAGTGTGAGGCATGAGATTTCATCTCAATTTCCATTTCATTGAGAAATATTTGTTATTATAAAATTATTCACTTTTATGAGATGTATATACTCTAACATTAATGTATTTAAAATAAATAACTATTTATTCATGATTAATATTATTTAAATTAAATTATATTCTTTCAAGGGGTTACAATTTGAATGTTACCAAATAAGTAAGAATCTGTTTTACATTCTCACTTTCTTTTGGGATTGTTTTTATTCTTGTCAAAGGAATGATAAGATTTTTCCATCAAAAGATCTATTAATTTTTTTATTGATAGGAAATTTAAGGATTTACTATATTTTCTTACATATTTTACTCTCTCTTATACTTAAATTTTGAAATTAAATTTTAAAAAATGATTTTATTTCTCTTTAAATCATATATATTTTTATTCCACTTCCATATTTTAAAAAATTGTTTTAAAAAAAAATTTTATTTAATAAAATGATTTATTAATGACATTTTATGTAATCCTTGAATATTAAAAAGGGTTTGATATAAATCTTTCCACTTTTTTTAAAATGGGTCTTTTTTGAAAAAAAATCAAATGCAATGTTCTTTTTCAAAATACACAACGATAATATAATTATCTACCAACATACCCATTTTATTTAATGTCTCTTATTTAACACATTTTAAATGGTTTTAAAAAGAAAAAACTTTTTGAAATATTATTATAATATTTCAAATCCACTCCCTTTATTATTCAAAATGAAATGATTTTATTTTAAAAAACTATATTCTCAATGAATCGATGGACACCTCTCATCTATTAATGAATTTTGCGATTGTAAACTTTCACTTAGGGGAATCACATTCTTGTGATAATTTTCATTGGAGATTAGATTTATCATATAAATCTATATATATTTTTAACATGGATGTCATTAATTTATAAGGTGTATACCATTTTGAAATAGAGTTTTTACTTTTATAGTTATTTGAATAATTAGGGAAATACTAATAAAATTGTATTCTTTACTCAGTATAGATTTTTTCGATAAGGAATACTATTCATGAATTAAATAGATTATTTGATATATAAAGAGAAATTTAAAAATGCAGTGATAAGTGGGTTCTGGAATTATATAACCCCTTGATTCATTATAATGTTTCATAAGGAAAATCAATTAGCCAAATTAAATTTGTTCTTACCCATAATTTTAAACTATCTTGTGAAAGGTTCTAACATTATAGATAATATAAAGTCTGAGATCATGACATCCGTAATTAATAATTTCTTTCATTGTGAATTCAATTATTATTATCCATGTGATTATTAAATTAATATTATCCATGTATGTATTTTGTGCCCAAGTTATTTATTAAATGGAAAGTGTTTCCAATTTTTACCATTCCCTATTGATTATAACTTATATAATTATGATAGTAATGTTAATGATTAAATTAAAAGTGATTATATATTTAATTTTTATTATTAATTATGATTTATTAATTCATGATATATTCCTTTATACATAACTATTACAAATCATTTAAGCTTACCCTCATTTTTTTTCATTCCCCAGTATATGAAGAACAAATCATTGAATGTGTTCAAGGATGTCAAATGTTTTCCATTAAAATGTTTTACTTTATATTCACAATGTAAAATGGATATTGTGTATGTATTTGGTTCTCTAAAACTAAAAAAAATAAATCAATCATTAGGTATTTAAACCCTTTTATAAATTCCCTTAAAATAATGTAGACACCAAATCTAGGTTACTGGATTATGGGTTGTTACAGATGGCACTGAATAAAGTTTAGTAGAAACCTTGGGAATAATAATAAATAATAAATAGAAAATAGATAATAAAACTATGATTTAATTTGAGGATAAGAATATAATAACATCCTAATGTTTTGGTAAGGTAATGATTATGTGATTTTTACTTGAAATAAATCCACGACTTGATAATACAAGTAAATGTGGTTTTGGTATAAATTCATCATGGGGTAATAACCCCGAAAAGATTTGGTCAAACATATATTGTCTATCATTATATTAGAAAAATAGTGTACCCTTATTGGGAGCCTTGTTTGACACTCTTTGGAGATATGATTTGTATAATTCAGATTTTTTTATGAAACCATTATATCAGGTTTGAAAATAATTATAACCCTAAAGAATCCATGATTATGATTCTTAGATTAATAATGCATAAGTTTTAATTATATGCTAAGTATTATAAAGTATTTACAATTATACATTATGTTTTAAAATTAATAATTTTATAAGCTAATATAGTGTATTCTATTTTTTATAAATGGATCCTATAAGAATTAAGGGTATCCATACTCATGAAAAATGTAGATATTTTCATACCGCGAAATCCAATATAGCTAGTATTGGAAAAAAAATCACGGCTATATCAAGGTATCATAATTAGGTTATGAAAAATAAACTTACCTAAATAGTGAAACCTATTGTCCCATAGTGTGATTATCCTATGTTGGATCACATCATGCGAGACAATCCCTATCATTAATGACACTATTAATATATTAGTTGCTGAGAAATTGATTAAGTTACTAGAGATGATATTTTTGGCCTTAGGATGCGATAAAAAGGAAAAGGTTTATATTTAATTGTGTTGTAGAAAAGGGGATGCTGGTCAATGGAGGACATTCTTTTAGAATTATATTAAGGAAGATGAAATAGAACACATGGAATGGAAATATTTCAAAGAAAAATTATTTGAAGAATATTTACCTTATGAGAAATGAACTGATATGAAGAGAAAGTTTATTAGCTTAAAGAAAAAAATGAGAAGAAATTTTTTCAGTGAATGATTCTACATTTTTTCCAGAATTATTCGGATTACCATAAAATATAATGAAACATTTAATATTTATTTCAAGGGTTTAATCCAGGTTTCCAAAGGTCATTGGTATTTAAATAATATTCCTTAAATGATGAAATATTTTTATATTTATTCAAAATAGAGAATTAATTTTCTATATCCTACATGTTCAAGAGAAATAAAGGTAAGAAGAAGAAATTTTTACACCAATAAAATGGGAATAATTCAAAGAATAATAATATGATGAATAAATTTCTATCATTTGTAATTTATGGAAAGAAATATCTTGGTAAATGATTGAAGGGTACATGTGTTTGTTAAATGTGTGACAATAAGGGTACTCTAGCTCATGAATGAATGGTGAATAAAAAATCAATGATTTCCAGTGATCCAACTATGAAAAAATGGGGCATTATTCAGAAAAATTCTCTAAGAGTCAGGGGAAAATTACATAAAATAGGCCAAAGGGAGAAGGTTGAGCTTTTGCAGTCACTACAGTTTAGGTGAAAGTACCCAATTATGTGGTGGTAGATACTTTAACAATAGACAGAAATTTATCCAATAATTTATTTTATTCTTTATCATCACACTCTATTATATCATAAAATATTTCCATTAAAATTAGATATTTCCCTTCCACTTTAATAAGGGAGTTTTTAGTTAAAACTTTGAATAGATTTATTTTTACAATAATGATATTTTAGGAAATTCCCATTATGAAACATAATCATTCTTTATTTTTATACTTTATTATCATACATATGGTTGAATTCAATATAATATTTGGTTTAGAGAGGATTTAAAAATATTATATAAAGTTTTATTATAAAGACAGTTAAATTATAATTTGTGATGAAGATATACAATACATTATCTACATAGCAGAAACTTGATCATCTAAATTATGTCTAGATACAAACCTAATAGATCTTCCAAATTATATTCTTCGGGATGTAGAGGAATAAAAATATAGTATGGGTAAGGAAATTATAAAATTTATTATGTGCTTATTGTATATGAATATATTGATGCATTGATAGAGGAATTACTTGAACATATACAATAGAGTGAAGTTTAGTTTTCAATTGATTTAATCCATAATACATGACCAATATCAAAGACTTACTATAAAATAGACAATGTGTAATTAATTGAGTTGAAGAAAAAAACTAGAGAATTTGTGTGATAAGGGATTTATTCACCCAATTAAATCACTATGGGAATCCCCTGTTCTCTTCGCTAAGAATAAATATAGAACCTTGAGGATGTCCATATATTATAGGGAAGTAAATGCTACTATGATAATAAAATTGTATCATATTCCTTAAATTGATGAACTATCCGATAAAATTCATGGAGATCATTATTTTTAAAACATTGAACTCTATTCTGGGTATAACCAATTGCAAGTAAATAAAGAAGATATTCTAAAGGAATCATTATGAATGATGTATGGAAATTATGTGTTTATAGTAATTCTATTTTTATTGAATAATTAACCCTATATTTTTATTAACCTAATAAATATAGTATTCATAGAATATCTTGATGATTTACTGTGGTAATTATTGAAGATATCTTGGTTTATTGTAAATGTAATGAGCAGAATCAGAATCACTTGTGTATTATTTTTAATACTCTTAGAGGAATAGAATTATTTGGGAAATTGAGTAAGTATAATTTATATCTTCATGAATTTTCTCTTCGTGGACATATTGTCTCTATGGATGGAACATAAGTCAATTATATGGAGATATTGGTAGTTAGAGAATGACCTTCACCAACAAAAATAACAATGCAATATAGTATAATTTGTTTAGAATGTTAATATCACAAATTAATTCAGAATATTTCATTGTTTGATAACCTCTTATCCAAAATTACATAGAAAAATATCAAGTTCACTTAATCCAAAGAATGTGAGGAATGTTTTGAATAATTGAAGAGGATATTGGCCAATACCCCATTTATTACTCTACCGTCAGCAAGTAATTGGATTTTGATATATAGGGATGCATCAAGGAAAGGACTGGGTTGTTTCCTTATGAAAAATGATACATTTATTGCATATGCATCATGGAAGTTGAATACTCATGAACATAACTATCCAAACCATCCTCATGAGTTGGCTATAGAAAACTTTTCTATAAAGATATGGAGAAAAAATAATTACAGTGAAATTTATGAGATATGAAAAGATCATAAGATCCTAAAATATATCTTTTTACATAAATAGATCAATATGAGGAAAAGAAAATTGATAAATATAATCAAGGATTAATTTTTAACAACACAACCACATAGGGAATGTAAATAAGGTAGTGGATGCATTGGGTAGGAAAAATCGTGGAAATCTAACCAAAATGAGTATTGAGAGGGATCTTATGTTCATGGAAAAAGAAATTATGGATATTGTAATTATTACGTAAGAGGATATGTTACTTCTTTTTGAAATTATTGGGAAACTATATTTAGTTCAAAATATAAAAAGTTCTCAATATTATGAAGATAATTTTCAAAATAATATTAAAGTTGTGATTAATGGGAAATTAGAAGACTACATTTGTGAAGACAAAGTTCTGATATTTTTAATGATGTAACATGTTACATATATAGAGAAATTAATAATGGAAATTTTTAATGATTTCCATAGATATATTTTCTCTATACACCTTAGTTTCACTAAGATGTATATATATTTGAAGGAACATTTCTTGTGGGATAAAAAAAGATGGAAATTGTTGATTTTGTGTCCAGATGTTAAACAAGTGAAATCTAAGAGACAAAATAATGGAGGATTTATTCAACATATTCAGATTATTGTCTGGAAAATGTAATTAAATTATAATATAATTTATCACATGGCTACCCAATACTCTTTGTGAGAATAATGTGATCTGGGTTATTGTTGAGAGCCTAACCGAATCTGCATATTTTCTCACTAAATGATAAAATTTAACACTTAGTCACTTCATAAGGATATATATTAATTAATTTATAAGAATTTATGGTTCACCTAAATTGACTATGTCTGATCATGATCCCCGTTTCATATAAAAATTCTAGAAGATTCTTTAGAAGGATCATGATACTGAGAATCATTTGAGCACCACCTACCATCCTCAAACCAATTGAAAATCTTAATAGACTATTAAAAAAATGTAATATATATTGAGGTTATGATCAATTAAATTTCAAGTTATTTGGGATCCATATTAACCTTTTGTATAGTTTTATTATAATAATAGTTCATATTCAAGTATTTAAATAACACTATATGAAGCATTTTATGGAAAGATATTTCATTTTCCAACTTGTTGGGGTGATGTTGGTGAAACAAAACTTATAGGCCAAAAATTTGTTGAATATAAAACAATAGAGGTAAAGAAAATCTGGGATCATATTTATAGAACACAATTTAAGAAAAAAAGATATGCTAACAATCATAGGAAGGATTTGGTATTTTATATGTGTGATCATGTTTTTTTTGAAAATATTTCCACAAAAGTGTGTCTTAAGGATTGGTAATATGGGAAGGCTGAGTCTTAGGTACATCAAAACCTTTGAAATTATGGGAAGAATTAGAGTTATGGATTATTGTTTTTAAATTCAACCAATCCTATTCAAAGTATATTATTTATTATATATTTCACTATTAGTTAAGTATATTCTAGACCCATCACATGTTCTCACATCTAATGAAATATAATTGTAACTCTATTTACCTTACTATGAAGAGCCCATCTATATTCTTGATAGTAGAGGTCATGTATTGTGGAATCAAAGCACTCAACAAGTATAGGAACTTTGGAGATACCATAAAATGGTGTAGAAAATGTGGTAACCAAAGGATGTTATGAATAAAAACCACCCAAAAGTTTTTAGAAGGTAATATCAATGAAATTTCAATGATAAAATTTTTATAGGAGGGAATAATGTAACACCCCCATACTTTTTGATATATTCCATTCTAAATATATTCAATATATTTATTAACTTGTGATACAAGAAAAAAGTGCCTCAATAATAGTAAGTGAACATTATATTTTAACAAAATAAAAATTCAATACTCATTTTAATATTTAATGGAAGAAAAATTATACTTTTATAGGATGAATAACCATTTAGAACTTAATTGGTCAAAATAATCCTATAATGAATTTTAGAAATTCTCCCTTAGAAATAATATTTTAGGATTAACTAAAAATTTAGTATTCAACTGAAAAATTTTTACTTAAAAAATCTAATATAATATTTTTAATTAATAATTTATTGATAATCAGTATGATTGAAAAAAATAAACAATCATTTAGAGGTAAAAAGGGTTATTTTTCATAAAACTATTTTTTTAGAAAAAATATTTTTTAAGGAATAATGTCTATCCATTTTAAATAATTTAAATAATATTTAATGATGAATAATAATTGAAATTTATAGATTATATTTATAACTATATTAATTTAAATACATATAATAATTATTACTATTCATGTTGTTAATATAATATTATCTTATGCTTGAAAAAATCATTTCTTGAAAAATAGTTTTTCCTCACATTTTTAGGGATTATCATTAAATTAAATTATAAGAATTATATAAATTAAATTTGGTAAAATGGATTCCATACTTGGAATCATAAAAATTAATATTATATAATATGGTCTTCTTTTTTTTGTTCACAAAAAATATTAAAAACTGTATAAATTAATCACTGCAGTTATTGTTGAAATGAGTTTATTTTGGGTTAAATTAATAATATAATGGTTAAAATGACATACCAACTTGTTTAAGTCATATTTCATGGACATATTTTTACTTTATCACATCTAATGTTTGATAATTATCCTTTATGATCCTTTTATCATATGAAAATGTGGGTATGATTTATTTCTTTCGAAAATTCCAATTATATCTTTCTCCACAATTATAAAAGGGAACTCTACCCCCTCACATAATCACACAATTAATATAGTTTGGGTCAATAAAAACCTAGAAATATCTCTCCACAACATCCTTATACACATTATATATGTATTATTCTTCCCAAAATTCCAACCCTAGGGTCCTTAAGAATAGATCAAATAGAGGTTTATTTATGTCAAGGTAATCATCTTAACGAAGCTCTTTATTTTTATTTATTATTTTAAAAAAATCTGTTATAAATTTAAATATCCAATAAAATATCACTTTTAACTCTCACATATATATATTATTTCTGTTTATTTAATAATATTTAGCCATCTATTTATCTGTCAAATGGGAAATAAATCCATTACTAGTTTGTACGGAGGACTTCCACCTTGAAAACAAATGTGATTTGTCATACATAACCAACTAAAATGGAGAGTTAATAAATATGATATGATATTAATGATATTATATTAATATACCATACACTTATTTACCCTTTCACCCATTAAGGGAATTATTTCATTGCTTGTGCATATGTACGACCTACCGTCTCCATGTAGTGATGAGATTCATAATCCATGTCCAACATTTAAGAATGGTTATTAACATGTATATAAAGAGTAAATTTGATATTAATTAATTTATTATAATTATTGATATTATGTATTTCTATCCTTTTTATAAGAAACATAATGTAAAAGACAAAACACACAAGAGAAAATAAGGAAATTCATACATGAATCAACAAAAATAATGAAATATTATTAATAAAAGGGTGAAAATTGTTATAAGAGGATATATATGATATAATAAATATGAATATGTTTCCATTATAAATTAATAAAATTAATAAAACCATTATACATGAGGTGAAATCATGTTTAACTAAAGGAAAGCCTAAGGTAATTCAATTCTTCTCAATTTCCATTCAATTGATGCATATTTGTTATTATGTACCTATTCAATTTTATGTGGTGTATATACTACACCTATGTTGTATTTAACATGAATACCTATTTATTAATTATGGTTAATTATTTAATTTAATTATATTATTTTAAGTGGTTTCAATTTCAATGTTACAAAAGAGGTAAGAATCTATTTTACAATGTCTCTTTCTTTTGATATATCATTTATTCTCATTAATGGAATATTATCATTTAAACATCATAATATATATAATAATTTAATTATCCACTCAAAATTTTAGGAGTTTATATATTTTATTCCTTTTTCCTCTATTTTCTACATGAATCATTCAAAGAAGTATTTAAAAGAAAAAATAAATTTATTTCTATTTAAATTGGATATATTTTTCATTCATTTCCATATTTTCAAAAATTATATTAAATAATTATGTTTATTTATCAAAATATTTAATAATTTAATTTAATTTAATTTTATCCTTGAAATTTAAATAGGGTGTGAAATGAATCTTTCAAATTTATTTCAAATAGTTCTTTTTTGACAATACATCAAAAGGAATTTTCTTTTTTAATGTATATAAGGATAAAAGACTTCTCCACTACCATAACCATTTTATTAAATGTAGCTTATTTAACATGTTTTAAATGGTTTTAAGAAGAAAAATATTTTATAAAATATTATTTTAATATTTCACATCCATTACATTTATTCATCCAAAAGACACTATTTTATTGTAAAAACCTATATTATCAATGAACTAATGGTCACCAATCATCTTGTGAATAATTTTGTGGCTATTAACATTCAATTAAGAAAATAATTTTCTTATGATAACATTAATTATAAATTAAATTTATATTAAATATACTTAAAATTTTTATCATGGAAATGATTATTTCTGAAACCATATACCTTTTGTACATACAATGTTTACTCTTTTAGTTATTTGATTCACTAGGGAAATATTAATAAATCCATTTTCTATAATTAATAAAAATATTTTATGATAAGGAATATTATTCATGAATTAAATAAATTATTTTAAATATGAGGGATTCTTTGGACATGCAGTGATTTGTGGGGACTAGAATTTTATATCCCCTTGATGCATCAGTAGGTCTCATGAGAAAAATAATTTGGCTAAATTAAATGGGAATTTACCCATATTTTTAAAATGTATTGTGAAAGGCATTAATATTATAGATATCATTATTTTTCACACCAAGATGTAAAATATTTATTATATCCTTTATTATGAAGTTAGTTACTATTTTCCATGTTATTATTGCGTTGATATTAACCATCGATTCATTTTGTTCTCATGTTATTAATTAAATAGAATGTGTATTCAGCTATTTAACTTTCCATATTGATTATGTATTATCATATTATGTTATTCATGTTATTGAATAAATATAATTTGTGTTTATGTATTTACCTTTATATAATGATTATTCTTTATTTATTCGTGATATATTTCATTGTATTTAACCCTTACTGACTATTTGAGGTCACCTTTATTTTGTTTCCTTTCCATAGGATATGAATAATAAATATTTCAATTAGTTCATATGTGATGAATACATTACTATATTTTATTATATATTATTAATTTAAAATGGGCGTCATGTATATATATGGTTCTCTAAAAATAAAAAACTGATCGATCCTTTGGGATTTTACCCCTTTTATCTATGACATTTTAATAAAGTAGACACAGACTCTGGGTTACTATAGTAGACATTGTTAAAAACGTATATATTTAATCAAGAATAAAATGTGACCCTAGGGGAATTTATATCATTTAAAACACAAGTAAATTTATGAATTAAAAAATATAAGAAAATATAGACCTCTTGAAAAGAAATAGTGTATACTAAGTTACAAAGGAATCATGCATGATCTCCATAAAACACATGTATCTTCTTTCTTGTCTAGATATTTTATAATATATAAGAATTAATTTACACATAATCTACTCATATAATATATTTATTAAATATGGTTCATGTAGTATTTTAATCCCATTTATATAACTCATACATTTTATATATTTTTGTATATTATGATTTGGATAGTAAATACATCAAATATAATGCCCCATTAATTCTCAAGGTGAATTATAGATAAATTTTTCACTTATTTATGTGAAATATACATGTTTATTTTTGTTTATAATTTCATGGTTGATCAATATTTTTTTAGATTGGAATAAGAAATACCTGTAGCATACTTAGATCATATATAGGCTTTGAAGGTGTGACACATGTGTCACACTCTGAGTAAGTTGAGACAAAACCTTGGAGATTATTCCTAAAGTGGATAATGGTGTAAAAAATAGGTTTAAACCATTAAATTGTGTCTAGGAATATTTTTAGGGTTAGTTTTGTAATTTTAATCTATACACCATTTAATTTTCCATCATCATTCCATTGACCCTCATATAGGTCTTTGGCTCTGTGAATATTCTATTAGATTGATATTTCTCTATTTTTCTCATTTATTTACAATTTTAAGATCTTTTCATCATGTTAGACTAATAATAATAGATCTAACATCATCTAGGATTCACCCCATCTCTCACTAATTCTTATTTCAACTTTTATAGAACCATATTGTCTGATTTTGGGTCTAATTTTGTGTTTTTTCATGTCTATCTCTATTAAAGTATAGGTTATTTTAAATTTAACATACCCATGATTGAAGTAGTAAGTTCAAAAAATTTATGTAATTTTTATGATGATATTTTTATAAATTTTTAACTAGGGTCTTGTGTATCCTTGTGAGACTTATTCATATGGTATCAAAGTATCTGAGTAAGTTGATATAGAAAAGCTAGACCCATAGATGGTGGAGATGGGTTTATTGATTATTTTATGCATGTTTTTTCAAAGATTTGTGGGAGATTTAGGGGTTGTGGGATTTGAAAATTATATATTTAGGGAGATGTTCATGTTTTTTTGAGTTTAGTATGGAATGTATAATAATATAGTTGTTTAGGTGTGGATTACCCCAATATATGTTGGATTTTGATTCTTTTAGTTTCATGATACCTGCTACTTGAGAGGACCTCTCGGTAGTTTGTATGGATAGATCTGTATACATGTGGTTACCAATAAATAGTCTCTAATTATAGGCTAGTTTAATTGGTGATACCTCCCTATAATGCAATGAGATGGGAAAATGTTCTTGGTGTGACCTCCCTGGAGCCCATAGAGATGAATTTTGTGCTCTCAGTGACCACTCTAGAGTCTTTAGGGATGAGTCTTGGTGATTGGTGAGGTCATGAATAGTGTGATAAGTTAATATCCTTGTATTCATTAACTTTTTATATTTTGACAGAATTTCCTTTTGGCATAGATCTTAAGAATGTAGGATTGGGTTTCATGGTATCCTAGTTAGTGTAGGATGATCCAGTGGGTTAAGTGATTATTTATGCATTCATTTTTAATTGATTCATCTAACATTATACACTATCATAATTTATGATAGGGGGTGTTGGGGGTGACCCAATTGGTTTATTCTCATACCCCACATGGGAATCTCAATTCATGTGTATAAATAAAGTTTAAAGATACATCAAAGGGAAAGGGCGTCATAAAAGCTTCTATGTAGAGGGATAGAGCCAATATCAGAACAAGATCCAATATCTTTTTTTATGTTGTATCTTTTATTCATTTTTTTAATTTTTTTATATAAATTTATTCACAAATTTTGGGTTTCCCTTTTGAAAATACAGATTAATTATTTTATTTCAAATCATATAGCATGTGTTGGTATTTTTTATTTCTTCCTTTTGACGTAACTTTTATTTACCATATTTATATTGATTCTATAATTGCGTTACAATGATGGTTATATGATACTAATGAAATAGTCTCCACATGGTAATAATTCACCCCTCAATACTATTTTGTAGTGTCTTGTGTATGAAGAGGTTCTCATATCTTCACATACCTCACCGACCCGAACAGGGTGACTCTTGTCATGGTGTTAATAAATTTTATCAGAGCATATTTTTTTTCTATATACTATATGGGGATCTGAATAATGAATATAGGATAAGTGGAACTTAGGAAAGGGGTCTAGGTTTGTGATATGTTAGCAATCATATAATACAACTTCATATTACCGGTGAATTACAATTTATTTTATTAGTTATGAAGTTATAGATTCATACAATTATTGGGTGTTATTGTGTGGTTATGGGTTATGAAAATTTATATTTTCCTAGTTGTAAATCATGTGTGATTTCATTCATTATTGATATAAATGTAAATACACATGTCATATGTCTATTTACCTATAATATATATTTGATTAAATTAATTAAATGCTAACAATTATGTATTATGTTTTTTCCAAAATACATCATTGGTGACATTTATTTAATTTTACAAAATATTAACTATATTAGTTTTTTATATGTGAATAAGACTAATATAGAAGTACCTTGATTTTTGAAAAGTAATTGGTAATGTTTTTACGGGATATGAATTGTGGTTGTGAATAACATCTCGAGGTTCTTCCTAATATTTTTTATTCATTTATATTATTAATAATTGTTTTTTATTTTAATATTTGAGTTATTAAAGGAATATATTATATTTTATTTGGAATTTTAGATAATTATTCCTCATAAACATTACATTATGTATACTAAATATCCGTTTAATGACACTACCTAAGGAGAAAATCATCCTATTATACCTCAAGATGTTCAAGTGTGCATGGTGGAGGGTTACCCCTATGATACTATTGTTTTTTGGGTACCAAATACCCTTCTTACAGGTGTTATCCACATCATGATTGTGGGAGGAATATGTTTCCATTGATTAATGTAGATAATAGTATATTTATCTTTGGATTTCCAGCTTTAGATCCATCCATCATTCTAGGTGATGGATGGTCCATAGTATATTAGAAACTATATTTGAATTATTTAATTTTTCTATAACTATATTGAGATTTCCACTGATTACTAGGTTAATTTGGTGGGTTTTATTTTACATAGACCTTCAAGGAGGTTACATGATTGATTTTATTGGTTCAAAACATGAGGGTCTATTGTGGGTAGTTTTCAAGACCACTTTTATTAGGAATTATTTCATAAATCTTAGAGTTTAGATTGATGTTAAGAGTTTATAGTTCAAAAGGAGGGGATTCCATCAGTTTGACACTATGAAACCCATTTTTTATGAGTTAATACTTTTTTCTCAACACTTGGATAAAATTGATTCTAATAAAGCATAAAATATTGAGATTGAAGATTATCTAGAGGTGTTATTTCATGTTTATACATTTGACCTGAACTCATATTTGGGTGTGTACTATAACTATTTCACCATTTATAATGTTTTAGTACATGATTATACTATAGGTATTTCTCCATACTTAATTAGTGGTCATCTGAGTGGTGTTATGGGGGATCCTTCTGGTGGTTGGAAAAAAGATCATATGAGGTATATTAGGGTGGTGATAAGATTTCAGGATATGGTAGTTGTTTATCTATTATATCCCAAGGAGGTACTTCTACCTTATGATTCTTGTGTAATTAAATAAGGGAATCACCCTAGTAAGTATACTGGTTAGCCAAAGGAGTTCAATTCATATAGCAAGATAATTTATCTTCAATGTTTTTAGTCAAGATTATACTAGAAAGGTGTAGTAATTGGGTTAGGGTAGATTAAATTTTCTAGGGTATTATCAGGATGGATTCATATAGATTGTCAGTATTGTTTAGGGATTTAAGGCCATCGAGTAAATCAGGGATCTTATAGAAAGAGTTGTAAGCACATCGTTGTTTTGTTCCTCTAGTGAATAAGTGGTCAGGGGGAAGGTTTATGGATTATAGGCTCTTATAGTGTATATTTTGGATTATGTTTAAGTAAATAATAGATAGGGAACATTTATAATTATAGGTATAGTTTTGGTTATTTCAATTCTCTATAATACTTTTATATATATATGATTCTCACATTATTATTTCTTCCCATGTTATTACTAGTTTAATGTTACTGGTGATGTATTTTTCATTTCCAATATCACAAGGATGTCCTCTTAGTAATAGGGTATACCTTATTTGTTAGTCTCTAGATTTTATTTTAGTGGTTAAAGGTTACATACATTTTTGGGATTTTCTAATTATAAAGATGGTTGATTTCAATGAAAATTTTATCGTTGATTATTTGGTGTGATTTAAATATCAAATTGATTTTTATCAAAGATGAGTTTATTTTTACATCCCATATGGGAGAAGAGTATATTAATATAGGTGATTGGAATCTAAATGTTGGAAAATTAATACTAAAACATAGCTATATTGGTTCCATTATAGAACAATTGAGGGGTATGGATCTCAAATAAGATCAGGTAATGGTTCCTTCTATTTTCCACTTATTGTGTATTCATACTACGATGTCTTTTTGGATGAATCCCTATGGATCCAATTTTAAAGGGGAATTTATTTTGATATTGTACTCATGAGATGTGTTCAATATATACTGATTCCAGCCCATAGTATACTATTACTATTATTTATTCAATTAAAATAATTTATTATATAATTACTAGTTTTTTTATTATTTATTTTAATCTCTAGATACTACTAATATTGATTATTTCATACCAACATTGTAATGTCGATGTTTATCCCCATATATTGAAATTATGTGTATCATTTATAGACTATTTAATATTCCATAATGGATATGAAATAAGGTTTTATAATATTTTAATCTAATCCCGTGATATTTTTTCTCTATGATTCTTGAAAATGAATTTAGAAATAAGCATGATTCAATATTTTTTAACAAACAAAAAGAATTATTTTACTAAGAGAATATATATTTATATATTTTATAATTTATATTTCCTAAATATTAATCATGTCGTGAATATTATTTTTATTTACTAAATAAATATTTAGAACCATCGATATAAGTTGGTGATGAGAAGTGAAATATTTCTTTCAGGAATACGACAATACGCACATAAAAATATAGATGTTTTTATTTCACAATGGATACTACAAAGATAGATAATAGATGGTACATAAATATGGTATCATTATAGTATAATAATTATTCTTATTTAAATATATGAGTATTGATATAAAAGTTTTGGTGGGGTTGGTTTGAAGGATTGATAATTAAAGGTTAGGATGTGGATGAAACTCATGTTAAGGACTTGAATATTCCCTTGAATGGCCTCATGCAAATAAAGGACTTGGAACACATTCTAGTAAACACAGGCTTCCAAAAATTATAAAAATATTTTTATTATTACAATGTGATTATTTTTTAGTTAGTTTTAATGGATAACTATTTCTTGATATTGGTGGAAGTGATATCTTTTAATTGGTTAAAAATAAGAACATTTTGTTGGAAACTAATGGTAGGAGAAGGGTAAAGATGGAATCCCATGGGTGATAGGAGAGATAGGAGAGGAAATATTGGTAGGAATTGAGGTACTTAAAATGATGTAGAGAAAATTTCATTTAGAAGAACTTTGTGTCATGTTACATTAGTAAAATTCCATCCATAATTGACTAAAATTATTTACCCATTGATAACTTGTTTAATTATTTCCCATGGTGAAAAATGTTTATATTAAAATATAAAATAAACCTTCATAAAAAATTTTTAAATTATAATTATGATTTTATAAATTTTTCAATTTAATTTATCTTCTATATTTTACATAACTAACAATTAGTTAAAATATATTATATATAGATTTTTTTAGGAAAATTAATTTCATAAAAAATAAGTACTTTAATTATTTTTTCATATTAGTTACAAATTAAACTTGTGTTAATATATTTTTCATGTAAATAATTTATTTTATAAACTTCTTTTTATAACAAAAATATATTTAGTTCAATAAAATAAGAATTCATAGTGGAGAATAAGAAACTTTTTCTTAATGTAAATTTTATGTATAAAATTATTATTATTTTATTATTTAGATACATTAATTGATTTTTTTATTAAAAATGATCTTTATTATTCACTATATTTATAAATTGGAAATTTATGAATATATATATATAATTTATTATAATGATAATTACGTATTTATATCATCATAACTTCTATATACCAAACTTTTCAAGATTTCTATGCAATTTGTAAAAATAATATATGTATTAGTGGTAGTCATAGGTGAAAATTTAGTTCAAATCGATCTCTTACATTTTTCTATTAGCATGGATTTATCATGTAAATGATTTCTATCAGGATTCAATTTTTATAGTTTGGATTGGTATTCATATAGGAGAAAATTTAGTGATTCTACCTCCATTCCATACTTTGAAGAATGATACTCATAAAGACCACTTCATCCTTATGGTTCCACTTCTTCTAATCTATATATTGATTTTATAATTTGGTAACTACTATTTATACTAACATTTAAATGGTCATGTTAAAAAAAATCATTCCTTTAATTTTAACATAATTCAATTTCATTTACCTTTTCACATATAAAAATCAATAATAACATCAATTCAATAATGTTTTTAGGGTGTTACATTATATCCCCAAAAATAAATTATATTATAAATATTTTAATTTATCTCAATGATAAAAATAAATGTGGGTTGTCTTAATATTTTCATGACTCATGATATAAAATTTATTAAATGAATTCTTAATTATTCCAAAAAATTATATGAATCATCCAAATCAAATCCCTCAAGAGGGTCAAATAAGGTGTGTAGTTTGGCACATTTTTTGTTCATTTAGTGAAGTTATAGTTAATAATTAACCATAATTCTTATAGGTTATTACCCATAAGTTCATCTAATATAGATCCTATATACATATTATAATAGTAATAAATGTATGTTATTTAGTGAAAAATTCACAGTTTATACATTACTAAATTTATGGGACATTTTCCTTTATTTATATATATTCCTAGAGTTTCTGATAATGTAATATAGAGTAAAATAATAATAATAATTTAATTATTATCATTATTACTATATCCTAATTTCAAAATTAATGGGAAATAATGTACCAAAAAAAATTCATCTTAATATATATCCTCACAAAATATAAAATTTCATAAAAATAAAAATATAACATAATTATGCATACTCTAAAATATATTAATAATTTACAAAATAACATGGATTATCTAAAATAAAATAGCATAAAAACTACAATGGTTACCTATACCCTGATAATTTACTCATCCTAATATGTAATGTTATATAAAACACACTTTGATTCTAATTATGATGCCCTTAACATAATCTTCTAGATAAGATGCTACTAAAAATATTAGTTACATGACTATTTCTAATCCAATTGAAGTGAAAAAACAATACCAAACACAGTCAAAATATTAATAAAAATATTGAGTTACTTACTAACCAAATACATTTTTGGTTATGATTTTTCAATATTTAGGAAAAAACCATTAACTAATGAAACTCATATCATTCGCAATCAATGGGAATTTTTCCTGCTAAATTAAGGATTCCAAATTTTATAGTAACTCATCAGTATTTCTCATATTATTATCCAAACCTAATACCCGTATATTTATATCATAATTGGTACTGTTAATTATAACAATGGAAAAGCAAACCAAAAAAAGGGTGAGTAAAAATTTTATATAAGGGGAATCCTATAACAAAATATATCATGGTATAAAAAAGTCTTAAATTACATGTAAGAAATAAATAATAATAGAAAACCAATATATAATTGATTTATGATAATGTAATATATAAATTGTTAACCTATAAATGTAAATAATCACAAGGATAATAATAATAGATTTCATAGTGATGGAATACGTATTTCTAAACATCATAAACATTACTTTTGGGAGTTGTTCAAAGACATCATATATAAAATGGTAAGGTTTACACTAGGTATCCAATCTATTTTGTCTCATGAGACCTACCAATACATCAAGGGACAAAAAATATTAGAGAAAATTATATCAAAATATGTCAAATGTGTTCCTTATATGGAATGAATTAATAATATAAAACCAACATGCCCTAGTAATCAACAAAAATCTATATTAAACTAAGTAGTATAAATAATTTCAATAATTCAAACATAATTAAATTGGAATATGTTTCTTGGAAAACACCCTTCATGTTTAATTTTATTTAAGTTTTAAAGAGTAAAGGGTATATAGCTATTTCAAAATGATAATGATATAGCATATAACCATGAAATTAATGAATATGTTAAAAAAGGAAAAACATTAGTGTCTATAGAGAGATGATGCATGATAGAGAAAATAATACATTTGAACAAGGTAAGGTGTGGAATATATATATTCATAAGAGATTTTAGAGGTTAATACATGAAACATAACCCAAATTGGATAGTTCCTTTAGAGCTTAAAAGGAAAAACGGAAGGAAAACTAAATATATAATTTCTACAAAGCACATAATCAAGGTTGTAAAAACATACTTCTATACCAATTTAGAAAATAAATTTCAAGGGTTAAAAATAAATTTCAAAAAAATTCAAATTATTGAAACTAGGAAAATAATCAAAGTTGCAAAATAAGAAATTTGGAGTAGAAGATCATATATACAAACATGAAAGGGAATGACTCTTTTTTATTTTAATATACTTCTACTGAAACCCACATAATTAAATAGGTCACAAAACATCCATTCAAAATGATATAAAAATAAATAAGAAGTTCACTTGAGAAAATATATAATTGTATTTCAAAATACTAAAATTCAACATTTTTAGAATTAACGAATTTAAACATAAAAGATAAATAACATATTGGAAAGGATGAGAATAGTTCTTCACCAATTTTTCTAATAATGAATAAAATACATTAAAGAATATCTTTTATAATTAAAAAGGTAATTTTTCATGAAGGAAAGATATAATTTCACATTAAATAAATAAATTCATATTATAGAAGAATCTAAGTAGAAATAAGATCAAAAATAAATATTGTAGAATTGGGAATGAGGGTCTTTAAAACAAATACCATAAGAATATCATAATATTTTTAGAAAAACTCCTTAATAAATGTTTTCATGAGATATATTTTTAAATACCTATATGATAGTGTAAATGTAATTAGCTACAATCATAGGATAAGATAAATAAATCATAAAAGAATGATGTTGGAAACTAAATATTATAAGTGAGAAAATAAAAATGCATTATTAAAAAACCTTCTTGATTTGGTTATATTTGAATATAAACCCATTTAAATAAAAAACAAGAAAAAATCATTAGTTTATTTAAATTAAAGATATAATTTGAAAAAAAATATTAGAGGATAAATATATAAACAAAATGAAAATAGGTGTATAATACGATGCATGTATCAGTAAAGGGAACTTGAGATGACAAACCCTCAACATTATTCATGAAATCCAAAAAATCACATTAACCACTAGTATAATATACATTACCATATTAATAACTTATCTAACAACCTTATTAGAATATATCACCACATATACTTTTCAATTATATATTAACCAATTTGTAATGTTGATATCGATAACCATTATTTGATACTAAATTCATCATGACTGCATTAATTAAATTACAATAATGAATGTTCAATAATGTTTTGTAACGTTTTATTTTTATTCCATGAGAGTTTTAGTTACTATTCATTATAATGAGTCTGGTGAAAATCTTATTTTGGTAATTTTTTACAAAAAATACATTATATTAATAATTGGATAGATATTAATAGAATGCCTAATTTGACATTCTAAAATTTAATCATGTCATAAATATCATTCCAATTAATTAAGTAAATTTATATACAAATCAATTTATGGTATTGTTAAAAAATGACAGGAAACACTCATTTTTAGAAAGTCTTGAAAAAACCATAATTTTTTTATAAATTGAAATACTTTGAAGAAAATAATGAATATCCTTAAAAAAAAGTGAATTTATAAAAAATTGAATGTGATTGAAATTTTCCTAAACATTCTTTTATAATACTTAGAAACATCAAAGAATTCTATTTAAAATACAAATGGTATTAGTATCTATTTTAGCATCAATAATTTCCCTTAAAAATTAGAAATTTACTTTTTAAAAATAAAAGAAAATATAGACTTAATTTATAAATCATAAAGAGATAAAATCATTTGGGAAATTACTTAAAATAGTGGAATGTGATTTTAATAAATAATAATTATAATATTTAACGAGAATCAGTAAAATAGTTTTTAGAAAATGATTTTATAGTGCTAATAAAAAATGAAATTTTATGTAACATTCAAAATCCATTTCCTAAAATGTGATGTTAATACTTTTGAAATTTTTTACTTCTTATATAAATCTTCAATAGTGGAGCCTTGAAAAAATAGAAATGGGTATTTAGAGAAAAATGTAGAGTGGAACAAAAACCTTTTGATTATGAAAGAATATAAAGAGAACTCATTCAGCAAGAATGAGAATCATTCATGGAATCATAAAATTTTACAAATGATGAAATAAATAAATGTAAATACTCATAATAAATGATAAATTTCATTATAATATCATCATAAAATAATAAAAAACATTATTTTTAACTAATATTAAAAGAGGAAAGATTATAACTCAGGAAAAGAAGTTTAGTCAAGAAAACCCTTAAAATGTAAGAGAAATATTAACAAGAATAATTTTAAATAGAGAGGTATAAATTCAAATTAAAATAAAATGAAGAAAATAATATTCATTATATTACTTATCAAATATGTAGTATACCCACTGTTGAGATGAAATTATGTTCAAAGACAAAACATGTCTTAATGAAAGGAAATTGGGATAAATCACCCTTACCATAAATCCCATATAGGAGAACATTATATAACATCCCATATTAAAAATATAATTATCTTAATAACTTATTTCATAAACTTATTCATATATATATCCTTCTGTAAGATTCATTTATAATAATTTATCTCCAATATATTTGTCACTTATATTTTAATTTCATCATCAGATGTTATTTCCTTTCATTGATTGTTTAATATTATTTTCATAATGGTAATGATGATTATTGTTTACAGATTAAAATTAAATGACACAATTATAATAATAAAAAAAATAAAATATTTTTCTATAATTATTTATAATATTATAATGTAATTACATATGTATTCTTTTATGATTCATGATAAAAAACATGGTGACTATCTCATTATGATAACTTATAATGGTCCAAAAGGTGGTACAATAATTATCAAATTGAAATTAATATAACAAATAAAAACACATAAAAAAATTATTTTATTATTAATTACTTATAACTCCATTAGTTATGTTTCCATATTCATTTATGATTGAAATTTATAACATTGTTTGTAATGACCGGAACTATTATGAATAAAATTATACTTTTGATTTAATGTATTATTATAAAATATAGTTATAGAAAACCCATGAATTTATTTTCTTTAATTATATCCAATTAGATTTAAATGATCATTAATTATCATTACCATTGATAATGTAGCCATTGAATAGTAATTAGATGAATAATTAAATATAGGGTTTTAACAAATCAATTTAACTTCATCAAAAGATGAGATGACCTCAACCAGTGGGATCATAGCCTATGAATCCCATTTATCAGATATTCTATGAGAGATAGAATTTATTGTATTTTCTCTATACCAATCCCAAGACAATATCCAACAACATAATCAGGATATAAACCATTTACGAGAGAAGTTCAACCCATCGAGATCACAACCCAAACCCTGTACACCAAATGACCCCATGAAAGCCCCACTATCGCACACCATAATCTTAGGGAATATACTGGTGCATTAAATGGATATGTATCAAAAACCTATAAATTTGAGTATGTAAATTACATTTTATACAATAATGAATATATTTTCATCTGATTATTGTTACTTTGTAAATTATTTTTAAAGCACAAATTTCATTTGTAGTTAATATTCAAATTCGATTAAGGAATTTACAAATTAATGGATTTTGGAAATAAATAATATTTTAATGTAATATTATTATTAAACCATGTTTATTGAATATAAATTATAAAATAAGTTTTATGAATTCAAATGTGATTTTTGTAAGGGTATAAAAAAATGCTATTGTAAAAAATTCGTCATTTTAAATAAATGTTGGTTTTTTTAACTAAAATTTCAAATTTTTTGAAAATTATTTACATAAAATGAATATATATTTTTGAATATGGACATTGAAATTATCCAAAAGTGAGTCTTTCATAATTGTTTCAAGACGGTCGAATTTTAGGGTAAAAATTAAACACCGTATAAATATACTTTTTGTTCAATGACATCATAATGTACTAAATGTGATGATTTTTTTTATAAAAATGGCATCAAAGACCAAATATTTTTTTAACATTTAATTAATGTGATTTTAAGTTTATTTTATTTATTTTTTAAATCCATTGTGAAGCCCCTAGGACTTAAAATATATTTTATGATTTTAAAATAATATCTTTAGGAGTGTGGCTCACCTCCACATAACCAATGGTAATATTTTAATAAGTTAGGAATTTGGACTTATAAAATAATTTTAACCACCCCCTTTGGAAGAAACAATTGGAAAAACCATGGTATGGTTTGTGTTTTTGGATATTTTATTCTGGTTAGTCCAAAACCTAAATAATAAATAAATCCCCCTAATTTCCTAAATAAACCCACCCATGCTCTCATTTCACTTCTCTTAAATACTGTGTAGCATGACAAAACTCTTCCCTCCACTCCCTAATGTCCTCCCATGTGACCACAATATTTCAATAATCTCATCCCAAGCCTTTTGAGTCACACACTCAAGTAAGGGATCTTCCACTCTCCTCTTTTATCAAGCACTCCTTTTATGTTATGTTTTTACTTTTCATTTTCTCATGATGGAATATGTTATTAAATATTAAAATTACTTTAAATTTGATATATAAATGATGAGATATTACTTTCACTCTCATTAATCCAACCATGATCCTTTATGTACACCCCTTACCGTGATAAAATATTGTAAGGATTCTTTTCCCTATTCATGTTTCTTCATTACCATATGCCTTATATTTACAAATTTATAATGTTGGAATATGAATTTAAATTCCCCTATTACTACCTAGTTTATTTTTATGTAATAATATGCCATTTTCTCTTTCATTAACCCATTTTAAGAATCTTTAAGTGACCTTGTTATGCTGTTGAAATTTCCTCACAATTTTCCATGCTAAAACAATTGTGTAGTGAATACCATACCCATTTTTCTATCAAGGGTATTCAACTTTATAAAAATATACTTATTTATTGAGGACTTAATTTTATGTATTACACATTTCATTAACATGGAATATATTATGATGATGAATGGATCTATGTTTTATGATTAATGTGCCACACATAAGCATGAGAACGAAATGAATATGATTGGTACACCCAGATAGCTCTATAATGTAGTGGGTAATGTTTAGTATGATGATAAGTCATATTGGGACATGGGTGTACCAGATTACTTTATGGTAATTTATCCACCATTAATCCTTGGTGATTTATCATTTACTTATGCTTATAATAAATTATTTTAAGTTGTTTCCACATTTCCAGTGTTGCCTTTATGATTACCATGATATATCATGTCTTATTGATCATTTGTATGATTCCTAAAATTTTTATGCCCTAGTGTTATACCGGTTGTCTAACATGTATCATATTATTCATTTTATGATTTTGTATTCCCTTACTGGGCTTTATATCTCACCCCTCCATTATGTTTGTCCCCAGGTTATCCTATGAAGTTTTCATTTTGTTGGAATATTATGATCATGTCAACGAAGTGTTCAATAATGTTTTGTATCCCATGTTTTATGTTTTTATGTAATGTAACTAATTCTCAAAGACACTGTAATTTTAGAAATTTTGGGTTGTATTAAGTTTAATTTTATATAATAAAACATGTATTAATGTGTAATAAAGATTAGGGTTGTTGTAGTTGGTATAATAGAAAGAGTTTAGTTATTTTTGAGAGTAGGATTCGAAAACTCTTGTTAATGCCTTGGGGATAATACTAAGTATAAGAAAGCATCCCTAAATTTTGGATAGTATAGAGTAAATGGTTTATCAAGAGAATACATCCCTATCAAGATACAACAAGTGGACATGGTTCTATCAGAAATGTACCTAGGAGTAACAACTATGACAAGATGGTCATGGCCTGACTCAGGGTAATCTGGTACAAAAAAATGAGCCATATTGTGCACTTGGTTTGAAATGACCAGGATATAATTTTTAGTAAATTCATAAGCTCACTATGAACCATTATTAAGGTAAAAAAATTCCCATAAGAATATATTTTAGAAAATAGATCATGGATAACATAGATTAAAGCCTAGAAATTCATATTTTAAGTAAAAAATGTAACTTATAAGTTATCCTTTTATTGTCATTGGATTCCCCTTTATGTGTTTAATAGTTTAATGTAAAAATACCTAATTGTTCCTTTTATTCTATCCAATGGATGGAAGTAGGAGATATCAAGTTAACAACCGATGAAAAGGGAAATGTGATGGATGTCCCAATGAGATTCCAAACTCGATGAGAGTAGGAATCGTGAACTTCATGATGATAATCTATCAACTTACTCTGGTTTTGAATAGAATCCTAGATCAGGTTGAGCGTCCAAACCCCCCAAGAGAGAAAACACTATAATCAATATCTTAATGTGACAAAGGCCTCATACTTTCAATGAATCATAGGATCCCTTAATCTTGGAATAATGGATCAACTCCATTGAAAATATCTTCTCCATATTTCTATGTTTCGAATAAGAGATGGTTATTCTAGTTGTTTATCATATAGAGGGAGAATTGGTTCAGTAGTGTACATTGATGAAGAATAAAAATCCGGAGAAATAGATCAAATAAATGGAGTGGAAGGAATTATAGATATTTTTTATTAATAATATTTTCCTCACACTCTCCGTCATAAAATGGAAGTCAATTTCATTACACTAAAGAAAAAAGATGATGAATGCATTAGGGTATATGAGGAAAACTTCATAAGGATTGTATGATACACCTTCAGTTTTTTCATTACCCTTGAATTCAAGGTTGAACTCTTCTTTGGTGGGATAAAACTGGGCCTATGAAAATCCATGACAATTTGTGTCTTTGATAGCTATGAAGATGTTGTATGATGTTTCTTCAATTTCAAAATAGAGATCAACCAATGTCAATAGTGTAATGGTGATAAGAAGTGGAAATTGGAGTTTATTTCTAGTGGTCCAATTGATAGATATAATGGTGGCTAGAAATTTCAACATCCCACATGTCAAGGGTGTGGGAAGAAGCTCCCTAGAAATTTTCTAAAGGGAAAAAGGAAATTCTATAGGATTGGGAAGGAAGGACACTTAGCTATAAATTTTTAGTAGGAGAAACCCATGAATACAATGGAGGAAAGGAATTATATGGCTAACCCTCATCAAATTTTCTACTTCTACAACTGTAAGAAACCAAGGCACTTTTCAATCCAATTTCATAAGCCAAGGGTTTTTAGAGACAACCAAAAACCTCCATGGAAGAAAGGGAGAGATTTTTAAATCACTACCACCGAAGTGAAGTTCGACAAGGAAGTGGTGAAAGGTACATTAGTTATTTATTCAATAATAGAGAACATAATTTTAGATTCTAATTCTAGGAATTACTTTATATAAAAAATGTTTAGTTGAACTATCTAAACTCCACCAAAAAGAATAGAAGTATAGATGTTGGTGAAAATAGAAAATGGGGAAATTATTGCATAAAAAACATATAACTCTTCCTCTCAACATTATTGGATGAACTTATCAGCAAACATCTTCATACTTCATTTGGTGTAATTTGATTCAATTATAGGCATGGATTGGCTTTCTATATATAAACAAAACATAAATTTCCATGAGAAGGAAATCAATTTCTGTATCATGAATTGTCCCCCAATTCTGTACAAGTGCAAGGAGGAGGATGAATCTTCATTGGAACCAAAATCTCAAGAATTAATATTATTACCATATGAGAAAGTGTTCTAGACCAAATGATTGATTCTAAGGAATGAACCATCCTCAAATACATTTGAATTGTGATGGAATGCGCTCATATGTTTGACAAATAATTTCTTAGTCTTCCTCCTAACTGAGAGGTTGAATTTTAAATCAATATTATAACCATGGTAGTGACCATATCCATGAATTCATATAGTATGGATATTGTGGAACATGAATAGCTAAAGAAACAACTACAAGAGAATCTAGATAAAAGGTTTATACTCCCAAGTGCTTCACCATGGGGTGCACCAGTTCTCTTATTCTAAAAGAAATATGGGTTAATGTGACCTTTCATTTATTATCATGATATTAACCAGATCAAGATAAGGAAAAGGTATCATTTTACATTGATTAATGACTTCTTCAATTAGCTACATGGAGGACAATACTTCTCCAAGCTTGATCTGTGGTCATAATATTACCAAGTTAGGGTTAATAAGGAAGATATCCACAAGACTACTTTTCACATAATGGTATGGGAACTTCAAGTTCATAGTAATTACATTTAGACTCACTAATGATCCATATTTATTCATGTAATTGATGAATAGATTATTAATATTTTATCTCAACAAATTTATAAAAGTATTTATAGATGATATTACAAAATACTCTAAAACCAAGGAGGAGCATGAGGAGCGTATGCGAACTATGATAAAGACCTTGTGAAAAGATAATATCAATGCAATGTACATTAAGTGTGATTTATAGTTAAAGGAAGTCTCATTATTAGGGAATATCATCACAAAAAATTGAATATATATGGATCCTTCAAAGACAAAATAAATTAAAAGATGGCCAAAGACAACATCTGTGAAAAATATCTATGGATTCCTTGGGTTAACTGGATATTATTTATGATTTGTGAGAAATTTATAATGATTTTCAAACCATTTTAACAAGATAAATTCTAAGATATTAAAGGTTTCTTTGAATGATGAATATGAAGAACTCTTCATAGAGTTGAAAAGGAGGCTTATAAATTCCCCTGTGCTCACTCTACCTAGAAGTGGAGAACTTTTTTAGATTTTCAACGATGTATCAAAGAAAGGATTAAACTATGTGTTAATGAATAATTAAAAATTCATTGCATATGTTTCAAGGAAATTGAAAATTATTGAGAAATATTATCCCACACATGATCTAGAGTTGGAAACTGTGATCATTACTTTGAAAATATAGCCACATTATCTCTATGGGGAGAACTGTGAGATATATAATTATTACAAGAGCCTCAAATATATATTAACATAGAAAGAGATTAATATGATCCAATGGAGATGGTTATATCTCATCAAGGATTACGGATGCTCAATCCACTACCATCCGGGTAAAAAAAATAAGGCAAAAAATTATCTAAGAAGAAAGACCCAAAAATTCTATCATTAATTAGAATTGAGAGGGATCTGACCTTCATGGAATTAAAGAGGATGAACATGAGAATCATAAAGAAAGGAA
Organism: Viscum album; assembly: GCA_963277665.1. Taxonomy (NCBI): domain Eukaryota; kingdom Viridiplantae; phylum Streptophyta; class Magnoliopsida; order Santalales; family Viscaceae; genus Viscum; species Viscum album. The sequence continues at coordinate 1,515,416,426 of OY728132.1, read as the reverse complement.
CATCAACAATCCTTTAAAAAATGATTACTCAACTGTCTCTTTTGAAAAGGTTAAAAGATTCTAAAATAAATGATGTGGGAATTCAGAAGAAAGTGGAAAATATAAGGAAAGGGAAGTACCCAACGTTCAATTTTAATGAAGAAAACATTGTGAGATTCAGGTCAATAATATGTGTTATATAAAATCTTGAGTTAAAGAAAGAACTATTGGAAGATGCACAAAGTTTGAATTTCTCTATTCTCTGAGGAAACACAAAGATGTGTTATGATATCTGAGAGAACTCTTGGTGGGACAAGATAAAGAATGTGATCCCTGAATATACATCAAATTTCCTGGTATGTCAACAAGTTGAGGTTGAAAGGAATACGTCTATGGAGATGATGGAATAATTACCCATAAAAATAGAGAAATAGGAAAACATCACTATGGACATTTTCACCAGACTTCTAAAGACATCCAAGGGAAACAATGCTATCTAGGTTGTTGTGGATTTTCCTACAAAGACAACGCAATTTATTGAAATTCTAGAGGATTTATCAATATATCAACTTGTATGTTGTAATTTCCTGAAAATCCTGTGGAAAATTTTTTTCTTAAATACATGGGAATTTTACGAGTCTGCAGTTTCGGACGGCTCTTGATTCCGAGGCCCGATGTGCCCGGAATCAATTTCTGAAGTTTTGTTCGGGTACATTTAGTAAATGTACATGCAGGTTTTTATATCTTTTGAACCGGTGCACAGAATTGAAATCTGAGGACACCGATGAAATCGTAGTGCCAATATTCACTTAAGGAGACCTTTAATACAGTTTTGTTTTATCAGGAGTGGAAGTTAATTTTTGGGGATTCTTAATAAATTAAAAAAAATTATGTGTGACATAATGTTATTAAAGTGGTGGTTTTATCCTCCAAGTTGAAGTTGGGGGTGGGTCCCACCCCCTCATAACCTCCCATGGGAGGATATTGTGTTTTGGGGCCCACACGAGCTCAAACCCCTAAAATCCCCTTGAACCCCCTTTAAAATCTTGGACTTCCCATTAAATGTACCAACTCACCCTTAAAGTTAATTATTTGAATCCCTTGGAATTCTTTCCAACTCCAAGCATTTAATTAAGTGAAAAAACATAAATAATTATTTTGAGTGTTTGAATTATTTTGAATTCATTATGCCAACATTAAAATAAGGTAACTTAATCATTTATTTTGGTGTTGGCATAATTGTTGGAGAGCTTGGGAGAACTCTTGGAAAGAACACCATTGTCTCGACGAAGAACACTCCACATCACCAAATAACATGAAGCAACATCTTTTATCTTCTTCAAACGGAGTAAGGAAGGGAAGCACCGCCGCCATGAAGTACACCGAGGGCGTCGTCTTAACTCGACTTCACCGAGCTCTACTCCCTCCGACGTTGACGGAACGACGTCCATCTTCCGTGACGCCCATCTTCTGTGGATTAGACAACGTAATTTGAATCAAGGTAGGGGAATTTTTTTAATTTTAAATGAATAAAATTATACCCTTGTTCTTTGATGAATGCTTTGGTTCGTCGTTGGCCATTTGATATCACCTAATGCGCAGGACGTGGGCCGAACAAACATGGCCTGACGCCCCTCCGTTGGTTCTTGTTGTTTGATGTCGGAGGCAAAGCTGAAAGGGAACGGTGCCGTCACACCACGCTGAAGAAGAACCGTGGCGACGAAAGAGGAACGGTGACCGGGAAGGCCGTGGTGGATAAAGAAGCACGGTGCCGTCACGCCGTGCGGTAGATCCAAAGTCCGCGACCACGTTGAGCCATGATGGAGGAGGCACATCACCGTCGTGCCGCGTAGAGGGCAGCACATATGCAGCGCTGTCACGCTGCGGTGGAGGTGCGGAGGTGGCCAGTCGATCCGACCGTTGTGGAGCCGGACTGCAGGACGACCGGCCAGCCCGTGGGAAGACGGCGGCGCCCGCTGGCGCCGTGTGGAGGGAGACCGCAGCCCGCAATCACGGGCAGCTCGGCTAGGCGAACCGGCTAGCTACGGTCGGCCGAGATGGAGAATCATCACGCCTGTAGGTGCCACATTGGAAGAACCACAGCCCGCAGCACGGGCCACGTGCACCGGGAAGAACCGACCGGCTACGGCCGGCCGGGTAGGGGAGGAGGCGGCGCCGCTTGGTTGATACTTCATGATATTATCTTTCTACTATGTTTTATACTTTGTGGATTCTGGGAGTCCTTCATGGGTCTTGGGGTCCCTAACTTAGTATTGTTATACTCACCCCTGCACGGGCTTCGCCCGCACCTTGTTGTGTTCTGTGCAGATGACGATCGGCAGTTATCGAGGCTGAGGGTGATGGATGGAGGCTGCTCAGAGCTGGACTAGACCGGACGTACCGTAGGGACGAGTTGTTCGAGTTCTATACCTACCCTTCAGGTAGGATTCCCCAGTGGACAATCCAGGAGCTGTTTTTCCTTTTTACTTGTACTTATACTTGTTTTTCAGTTCGGTTTGTATACTGGCCCACTTACTTTCATCACACCTTACTTTTCTATTTTCGTACTTGTTTCCTCTACTGATTGTGTTCATACTATGTGTGTTACAGGTTAAAAGGCACTTCCTTCCATTTTTATCAGGGATTTGCCTTTGGTTCTAGTCAACATCCCCTATCCTATGGAAGGCGTGCTTGGGGTAGTCAAGGCACATGCCTCGAGGATAGGTCGGGACAAATTGGTATCAGAGGAGTCAGTTCTACCACAGAACTTGGACTCTGATTCTTTTAACAGCAATTGTGTTAAGTGTTTTAGGTATGGTTATCTGTTTAGGGAAACCAGTGTTGGTGTGTTTCCATTGAAGAAGTTTTGTTCATGATTACTTTGTGTCAGCTCACCAGGTATACTGTTTTAACCATGGCACACCTATTTATTTTCAAGATGGCCCCACGAAGGCATCCAACTAGGGTTCCGAGTTTCGTACGACATGGTATCCCACTGAGCGATAAGGCCTCGGTATAGGGCCCCATCACAGCGGAGGTACCAGCGGTACCACTACCTGCTGGGCCACCGATACCACCAACTCCAGTAGTAGAGAGTGCATGCCGCCTGAGTGCATTGCACGAGTTCCAGTGCCAAAGGACACCCAGGTTCCGTGGAGAGACGGATCCACAATCAGCTGAGGATTGGCTGGAGGCTGTCGTGAGAGTTTTCAGAATGGTAGGGACACCAGCTGACCTCATGGTGATCCTTGTCGCGAGTCTCTTACATGAATCATTAGGCAGATGGTGGAGCCTGATGCTATAGGTTCATGGCGAGGCATCATTACTCTGGATAGACTTTGAGAGTCTCTTTCGCTCAGAGTTTGTACCAGCCACCCTTCATGCGGTGCAGATTCAATAATTACATCATCTACAGCAGGGCAGCATGACAATATCTCAGTACTCAGTGAGTTTCACTGACCTCTCACACTAATCCATAGATATGGTACGAGACCCATTCTTCAGGGCCCGGACCTTCGAGCAGGGACTCAGGCATGAGATCAGGGCTTTGACGATTGCCCTCAACATTCTGACGCAGGAGGGGGTGCTGGAGCAAGCCCTTCTAGTGGATAGTTTTCTCGCTGAGCAGTCACCAGCGGTGAGACCCACCACAGGGAGATACGTAGAAGAGTCTTCTAAAACCGGTTGTATACAGATGACGTAGAGGTCAAAGTGGACCGGGCCATTAGGTGGGCGACCCCAGGATACATGTTCGGTTGTGCGGGGCACATGAGACAAAGCAAACTATACGAGGAACAGGTAGTGCTATGCATGCAGCGGGCTGGACTACATGGCTCGTGACTGCCCGAACCACCATGAAGATGAGAAGAAGACGGTAGAGGGACCTCCCAGGCAGAGGTAGAGGTTCGACTATGGTGGTCCTCCAGGAGCAGGTGGACGTGGAAGAGGAGCTGGCCGAGCAGTGGGTGGTGGACGATGTTTCGAGGCTCTACCACCACCACCACCACAAGGAGGTCCACCCTGACCACAGGGAGCTGGTGGACAGAGGCGGGCTCATCTCCAAGCAATCGAGGCCTACGACCATGGAGCACCTGAGATGATTCGAGGTACTATCTGTGTCTAATCCACCCTTTCTGCAGTACTTATAGACACATGTGTGAGTCATTCTTTTATTTCCACTACCCTCGTTCGGAGCTCGGAGATTTCGACAGAGTCATTGGCTCGATCCTTACAACTAGAGAATCTTACGGGAGAAGACTCGATGATTATGCACTGGTGCGAGTAGTGTGAGCTTACTCTAATAGGTGAGAGCTTCGGCTGGGATCTTCTTGTAGTGGCGTCGAGGCCTTACGACGTCATCTTGGGTACAAACTGGTTATCAATAGTTCATGCTCAGATTGACTGTATTAGGCACAAAGTGCGGTGTATCCACATGGATGGGACAAGGTTCAACTTCACCCGTGAGAAGGGATCCCATGCAGCGCATGATAGACTTATGCAGAGGAGGGGCCATCCGATGACACATCAATTGGCTAGTCTCATCATCAGAGTGGTTGATGTGCGGAGTTCGAGTTTTCCTATTGTGGTGGATTAGTACGAAGATGTTTTCCCTGAAGAAGTTCCAAGACTACCTCCTTGTGGAGAGGTAGACTTCTACATTGACATGTTCCCCGTGACAACACTGATATCAACTCCAGCATATCAGATGGATCCCTCCGAGCTTCGTGAGTTGCAGGTACAACTGGAGGACTTACGGGGGAATAGATTTATCTGACCCAGTGTTTCACCCTAGGCATCTCTAATTTTGTTCGCCAAGAAGGCGGATGGGAGCTTGTGACTGTGTGTCGACTACCGTCGCTGGAATCAGGTGATCGTGAAAAACAAGTACCCACTCCAGAGGATTGATGACCTCTTTGATCAACTCAAGGGAGAATGATGGTTCTCAAAGATAGACCTCAAGTCAGGATATCACCAGCTGAGAGTTCGAGATTAGGATGTGTAGAAGACGACCTTCAAGTGTCAGTATGTCCACTGCGAGTTCTTGGATATGCCCTTCGGCATAACCAACACACCATCAGTGTTCACGAGTCTCATGAATAGGATCTTCCAGCCTTACCTCGATTGTTTTGTCGTAGTCTTCATCGACGACATACTGATTAACTTGACTACTGAGGAGGAGCATGCCTACCATTTGCGGGTAGTACTGGACACACTCCAAGAGCCCCAGCTTTATGGTAAACTCTCGAAGTGCTAGTTCTGGATTCGAGAGGTTCAATTTCTGGGACACGTCATCTCGGATGTTGGAGTTGCTGTGGATCCAGTGAAGATCAAGGCAGTACTTTCTTGGGAGCCACCCAGGAGTGTGACGAAGGTGCGGAGTTTGCTGGGATTGGCTGGGTACTATCAAAGATTTTTTCCAAACTTCTCCAGAGTTTCAACACCTCTTTTAGCATTGAAGAAGATGGGAAACCCTTCATGTGGTCATATATATGCTAGTAGAGCTTTCAAGAGCTAAGGCAGAGATTGACTAGTGCACCCATGTTGAGGCTACCAGAGGAGGTAATAGGGTACGTTGTTTACTGCGACGCATCAGGTACCAGAATCGGGTGTGTCCTGATGTAGGAGCGAGCAGTGATCATGTACGGTTCACGACATCTGAGAAAACATGAGAAGAACTATGCTACCCATGACCTAGAGTTAGCAGTAGTGGTCCTCTCCTTGAAGATGTGGTGACACTATCTGATGTGAGAACATTTTAAAGTCTACTCTGATCCCCAGAGTCTTAGGTACATATTCTCACAGAAGGACCTGAAACTGAGACAACAACGATATCTCGAGTTCCTCCAAGACTATGACTTAGAGAAAGTTTATACTCCTGGGAAGGGAAACATTGTAGCAGATACTCTCAACAGGAGATAATGCATTCAGCTTTTAGGAGAGGCGACAGAGCAGTTGGCCGCGTTGTAGATATCCTTTGTGGATAGAGATGGATATGCCTTTCTACAGTCTCTCACAGTCACTCCTCCAATTCTTCATGGAGTTAGAGAGTCACAGCATGAGGATGTTGACTATGAGATGCAACGTGCTCAGATATCCTTAGGGTAGGCACCTGATGGGTTTTCTGAAGGTGGGGAACATGTCATCCTCTTCAGAGGACATACCATGGTACTGGTTGCACTACAGGGGAGGTGTTGAGGGAGTTCTACACTTCCCCTCTGGGAGTACATCCAGGAGTGGTGAAGATGTATCAGAACCTCAGGCCAAAAAATTGGTAGCCGGGTATGAAGAAGGTGATAGTAGAGTTTGTCTCGCGATGCCTCACTTGTCAGCAAGTGAAGGTGGATCACCAGGTTCCAGCAGGCTTAGTTCAACCCTTAGAGGTCCCAGAGTGGAAGTGGTATGGGATATAAATGGATTTTGTGATGAGACTTCCACGTAAATCTAGAGGACACAACTCTATTTGGGTGATTATCGACCGACTCACCAAGTCGGACCACTTCCTACCGATCTGAGAGTAGGGCTCAATAGAGATCTTGGGAAACCTCAACGTAAAGGAGATCATACGACTTCATGGTGTGCCATCGACGATCGTCTCCGATCGAGATCCTCGTTTCAGTCCCCGGCTATGGAAGGGGTTGCAGGAGGCTTTTGGGATGCAACTTCACTTGAGCACCGCCTTCCATCCTCAAACGGATGGTCAAACTAAGTGGACCATTCAGACTCTTGAGGACATGCTCTGTGCATGTGTCCTTGACTTTGGTCATAGTTAGGAGGATTACTTACCCTTGGTGGAGTTTTCATTCAATAATAGCTACCACTCCACCATTGGGATGGCACCTTACGAGGCACTGTACGACCGACCTTACAGATCACCACCATGCTGGACTGACCCAGGGGAGTCAGCACTAGTAGGACCAGAGATGGTACAGGCTATGATAGAGATGGTGCAGATCATCCAGGAGTGGATGAAGACAGCACAAAGCAGACAGAAGTCCTATGCTGATAAGAGATGGAGACCACTGGAGTTTGAGGATGACGACCACGTCTTCCTACGGGTCTCACCTCGACGAGGTCTATGGAGATTTGGACAAGGCAGTAAGTTATCTCCATGATTCATCAGACCTTTTTAGGTCCTCGATAGAGTAGGCGAGGCGGATTGCCTCCCGGACCTCCCACCTCAGTTACACCAGGTGCACGGCGTCTTCCACGTATCTCATCTGAGGAGATACGTGCACGACCCGTCCCACATCATCGACCTTGGGGAGCTGGACGTCGATGATAGGGAGACATTCAGAAGGGTTCCAGTAGAGATTGAGGATCGACAAGAGCAGGTCCTACATTGGACGTCGATTCCTCTGGTGCGCATTCACTGGCAGCACAGGAACCTCTAGGAGATCACATGGGAGCGGGAGGCTCAGATGCATGCTCAGTACCACCTTTTTTTTCTTAGTGTGTGTTACAGCTTACAGGGACATAAAGCCCTGAGGTGGGGAGAATTTAAAGACCTGGAAATCTAGTATAATTTTCTTCCAACCTAGTAATTTTACGAGTCCATAGATTCTGAAGATGCTTGATTCTGAGGCACGGTGTGCACAGAATCAATTTCTGAAGTTTTTTTCGGGTATGTTTAGCAAATGTACATGTGGGTTTTTATATCTTTTGAACCGGTGGTCGGAATTGAAATCTGAGGATCCAGATGAACTTGCAGCACCAGTATTCTCTTAGGGAGACCTTTACAACAGTTGCGTTTTATCGGGAGTGGAAGTTATTTTTTGGGGATTCTTAATAAATTAAATAAAAATTATGTGTGACATAACTTTATTAAAGTGGTGGTTTTATCCTCGAAGGGGGATTTGGAGGTGGGGACCACCCCCACATAACCTCCCATGGGAGGATATTATTTGGTGGGGCCCACACGAGCTCAAACCCCTCAATTCCCCTTGAACACCCTTTAAACTCTTGGACTTCCCATTAAATGTGCCGACACACCCTTGTAATTAATTATTTGAATCCCTTGGAACTCTTGCCAACTCCATGCATTTAATTAAGTGAACCAACTTAATTAATTAATTGGAGTATTTGAACTCTTTTGAATTAATTATGCCAACATTAAAATAAGGTAACATAATCTTTTATTTTGGTGTTGGAATAGTAGTTGGAGAGCATGGGAGAACTCTTGGAAAGAACACTATCCTCTTGACAAAGAACGCTCCACATCACCGAAGAATGTGAAGCAACATCTTATATCTTCTTCAACTAGAGAAAGGAAGGGAAGCACCACCACCACAAAGTACACCGAGGGCATCGTCTCGACTCAACTTCGCTGAGCTCTACTCCCTCCGACGTTGATGGAACGACGTCCGTCTTCCATGACGCCCGTCTTCCTCGGCTTCGACAACGTACTTTGAATCGAGGTAGGGGAATTTGTTTATTTTTAAATGAATAAAATTATGCCCTCATTATTTGATGAATGCTTTGGTTCGTCATTGGCCATTTGATATCACATAATGTGTAGGGCACAGGCCGAACAAACATTGCCCGACGCCCCTCCGTTGGTTCTTGTTGTTTGACGTTAGAGGCTGATCCGAAAGGGCGCGGTGCCGTCGCACCGTGCCGGAGAAAACCACAATGATGAAAGAGGAACTGTGGCTAGGAGGGCCACAATGGATGAAGAAGCACGGTGTCGTCGCACCGTGTGGAGGATACAAAGGTCGCGACTACATCGGGCTGCGGCAGAGGTGGCGCGATGCCATCGCGCCGCGCAGAGGGCATCAGGTTTGCGGCGTCGTCGCGCCGCGGTGGAGGTGCGGAGGAAGCTGGCCGAGCCAGCCACTGTGGATCCGGACCGCGGGATGACCGACCGGCCTGCTGGAAGACCACGGCGCCCGCAGGCACGGTGTGGAGGGAGACCGCAGCCCGCAACCGCGGGCCACTCAACTGGGAAAACCGGATGGCTATGGCCGTCTAGGATGGAGAACCGCAACGCCCGTAGGCACCGCATAGGAAGAACTTTGTCCCGTAGCATGGGCTGTGTGAGCCGGGTAGAACCGGCCGGCTATGGCCTGCCGGGCAGGGTAGGAGGTGGTGCTGCTTGGCGCTGCTGGGAGAACCAGACCAGCCCACTACGTGGGCCCGGTCTGCAGGTGGACCACGCCCTACCTAGCTGGGATGACCCCCCCAGCTGGGTCGGACCCACCGAACCGGGTCGGGCCGACCTGCCAACCCACTTGGCTTGACGGTCTGGGCTCGTCTTCACTTAAATGAGAATAACTTGGAGACCATGCGTCTGATCAACGCGACGTATGCAGAACTGGGACCCTCGTGATGAGGCGGTCCTTTTGTGATACTCTAAGTGAGTTCTGGACAAATTTGGAAAATGGACGGGTTTGGATTGAGCATAAATCCAACCGGGCCCCTGGAATAGAAATGCCAATAACTCTCAGACCGGGCGTCCGATTGATGTGCCATCTGTTGCATTGGGTTCCTTATGATGAGACAAAACTACGGGATACATCAACTCAGGACTTCGATAGTTGATGTATCAACACTTGACGCGAGGAGTGGACCCTCCTGGAATCGAGTGTGTTGTGTGCGGGAACCCTAGATCTGGATGCGATGACTATTGTATCAGAATCCTATGTGGGTTCAGCAGCGATGACTATTGTTCCAGAATCCTACGTGGGTTTGACATCAATGACTATTGTTCCAGAATCCTATGTGGGTTAGACAGCGATGACTACTATACCGAGATCCTCCGTGGGTCCGATAGTTCTGACTTCTGTTCTTGTATCCTTTGTGGGTCTAACAAAATAGCTGGTCTTGTATCCTGTGTTGGTCTGACAGCTTAGCTACCTCCTCTATTTTGTGTGGGTCCGACAGATTAGATGAATCAGTTACTACATCTAATCATCTCTATCACTCTACAAAAGATGTATACCTGTGTGAGTTGAGTCATGTCTTTCAATTATTATCATTATGGTGATTGACTTTACTTCCTTTGTGGACTGGGTTGTGTTTGGGCTCAAGAGTTGGAGCCAGACTGTAACTGGTAACTTAGGTATATGTATGGTAATATACCTAAGTGGGGTTGGTTGATAGTTTGTGATTGTATCTTTCTACTGTGGTTTATCCTTTGTGGATTCTAGGAGACCTTAGGGGGTCTCAGAGTCCCCTACCATGTATTGTTATACTCACCCATGCACGGGCTTCGCCCGCACCTTGTTGTGTTCTATGCAGACGAACGACAACAATGATCGAGGCTAAGGGTGACAGACAGAGGCTGCTCGGAGCTGGACTAGATGGGACGTACCGCAGGGACGAGTTGTTCGAGTTCTATACCTGTAACACCCCAGGTAAATAAAGAATATGACATTTTTCTATTTATCCATATTTGTGAATAAAATATTAATATTACTTTAAATGGGATGCTATGCTCGATGGCATACCCAATACGCAACAACGAGTTTCTTGGGAATCTTACGTTGCACTCTAATAATAAAATAATATTATTTTAAATGGTAGTTAACGCCTAGCCGTTGTAATGGCAGGAATGAACAGAACTAACTAAAAAATTATTATATATGTTTTTCAAATTTTTTTACTCTTTATAATAAATGTTAGAGGATTATAAATGCGAATGAATCCATTTTTAAGCGTAAACATTCTAATATTTTTTAAAAGGTCGATTAACCGCCATTTGATGGCAATTCTCTTTTAAATCCACTTTTTGAAAATTTTATGTGTTATGTTTTACAAAATAATATTCTTCTTTAGAATTGGAACATCAAAATTTACTTTGTGTAAATTTTTGGTATCTTTCTGATAAAGTTAATTTTTAATGAATAGTGAAAAATGTTGTATTTTAATTCAAAACCTATTTTTATTCTAATTTATTTATATGATTAGATTATATTTTTAATTGTTTTTAAAGTAAAATTAGAATATATTTTTACCATTTAATCCAATAGTGGTCATTGGAATTAATTTCATCTTGAAATTGGACTTAAACTAGTGTCAATCTTTTGATACTTATTGTTTAATAAAAACACGCTATTTTCTCTGACAACGGGAATTAATTATTAAATTAATTAATGTAACTTATATGTTTTTAATTTTGTAAAATAGAAATCATTTTTGAATTCGGAATATCAAATATAGCCTAGGGTGAATTTTTGGTAATTTTCTGAAAAACTTCAATTTTTGATGAATAGTGAAACCACTAAGTGGTAGTTAAAGAAACTGATTTTTCGTTTAAATGAAACTTTACCACTTCTGTGATTTAAATTTCAAAAATCCGACACACATGGTTTTCATTAAGAAGTAAAATTTGGTTCAATGGGATTAAAATAATTTTTTGGTGAATAGTAATTTTTAAGTTTATTAATCGAGATTAGAGGTAATTAGTGTAATTTAAGGTACAAATAATGTTTTAATAATATGAAATGACCTAGACACATGTTATACCCTTATTTTATGTGTTATGGCCGACCAAGACAATCCATGGGTAAACTTGGGGACCCCATGGAGCCACTTTGGTTGGAAAATGACATTAATACCTTTTTATTTAATGTTAAAATTAAAATGTCACAAACATGTGTTATTTTACTAAAACAATTTTTATATGGGTTTATAAAAGTCTTATTTTTGACTATAAATATTCATTATAAATCTAAAAATATTTCCTACATCATGATATTTTTTTTATAATTTTTAGACACTAAATAAATTAAATTAGTTATGACACCATGATGATGCAGCGATTACCTCATTATTTAACGATTTAAATAAAATGAAAAGATAATGTAACATCTAAGACCTACACTTGTCAAAAACCTATTGGATGGGTTTATTTCGAAACCTTATCACCTTATTCTAGAAATACATCAATGTGGGACCTTTAAAATCCGAAAATCATTTGAAAATAAAGTATCATTTTGTAACTTTCCAAGAGTGCCCCTCCTCTCCTCTTATAAAGGCCCCCCCTCTACCACCTTACACACACCTCTCAAGCCTTTGGATCAGCCAAACCATGCCCATTTAATCTCTTCACATCCCTCTCTTCATCCTTTAATCCTCACTTTGGGAAGAATCCTTTCCAAGGAAGCCTTTGAGCTCAATTCAATGGAAGTTACCCGATTTAAAGGTAATGTCTTCCCTTGTGTTCTTTTTTATTATTTTGCTTATCCAACCCCACAAACCCTTTTTATTAATTTATTTTGTAACAAAACCAGTATCCTCAATATACTAGGATGTTGTTATGTGAAGTATTAGAGCTACAATTACACACACCTTCGTCTAATAGTTAAAGAACATACTGTTTCTGTGGATGGCGAATTACTACCTCACGAAACGATGATTGTTCAATATTCTTTTAACACCTTCAAAGGTGGCCATTAAGATGTCATAATATTTATATATGATATATAATATGTTTATGATTTCCTTAAGATTCTGTATTTTCCATTTATGGCATACCTTTATGGTTTCCATTATGGGTAAACACGATATCTTCATTTTAGGAAGTGCGGACTACCGCCCCCTCAAAGTGATTTGATTCGTTAATGCCATATGTGGGATGTATAAAGGATGGAATTTACAGTATTACATATGTTATCCTACTGGAATTATAATATACCTTTATATCTTTATTATTTCATTCCATAGAATACAAAAAAAAAAGAAATGAAAGTAGCGTTCATGCGTATGTACAGCTTACCGTCTCCATGAACGGTAAATTTCATTTCTTATCTCCAAATGTTATGTACTATTATAAGTACATATATATAATGGATATATATGTAATATATTAAATCTAAATGATGGGTATCATTCTGTAATTACAATATATATATCTCTCATTTTGTTTTAATTCCATTAATATGGCAAAAAAATCAAAGTAGCGTTCATGCGTACGTACGACCTACCATCTCCATGAACGGTGCTTTTAATTTTTTATCTCCAAATGATATGGAATAGTATAAAATGAATATATACTAGATATATATGATATTTGAAACATAAATACTATTCTGGAGATTATGTACCTATAACTACATGGAAAATTCTTTTCCAACAAGTTCAATTTTTACTCATGTACTGAACATCGACAAAAACGTCTGATATGAACTCACCTTATTAACCAATTATTATAACATTATAATATTTTATATGAACTGAATAATAATATTTAAATGAGGTCCTTATGAAATTATAAATTGAACAAATTTTATTATTCAGGACATTAAAGAATGACCGAGTCAAGTCAGACACGAGGAAAGGGATTCTACTCCTCTCTTTCTTTTTAAGTACACTCTTTTATGTAATTCCTTTTAAGATCATATTTATTATGATTGGGATGCTATTTTATATTAATACGACTTTAATTTTTATGTTAATATGGTGAGAGACCCTATTTTCTCTCATCAATCCATTTTGGAAGTTTTGAGTGGCGCCGTTAGGCTGCCGAATTTTCGTAAGAGATCTAACCTCTCTCTTTTTTTAAGTACTCTCATTTATGTAACTTATTTTAAGCTACTATTTTTTATGTTGGGGGATGTTATTTTATATTCCTATTTCTGTAAATTTTATTGTAATATGATTATATACTCTATTTGATCTCATCAATCCATTTTTGGAAGTTTTAACTGGCGCCGTTAGGCTGCCGAGTTTTTGTAAGGGATTTTTCATCTCACTTTTATTCCCGTGAGATTTATGCTACATTTGCCACCATTTCCTTTGAGTGGTGTATGTACTTCCCATTATTATACTCTTTCTGTAATATAATTTCATTTATGGTTACTTACATATTCATTGTATGACCCTTCTTCAATGGGGTGTACGTTTCGAAAGTTACCCAAGTCGGTAAGGGAACCTTTCACCCTCCTCTTTTTAAAAGACTTGTTTTTTATGTCTTTTAATTCACATACTATTATGTTTGGATATGTTCTTATATATCCTTATTAATGTAAATTTTATTTCCAAGTGATGAGATACCCTTTTTATCTCTCATCAACTCATTTTATGAGTTTTGAAGTGACGCCGTTAGGATGTCGAATTTCTGTAAGGGAACTTCTTAACCCACTTTCAATTCTTTGGGTTAAACCTCTAATTCTTGATTTTATTATGCCAAGATTATGTGTGGAATCTATATGTTGTAGTTTCCACAAACCTTTTTGTGGATAAACTATTTCTACACATAATCATCTCATTGATAAATTCTTATGTCATTTAGATGGACTTCTATTGGAAATCATAACTCAATCTCATTTCATTGAGTTAAATATCTATGTCATTGGTTTTGTTTCTCCATGATTATGTGTGAATGACCTCTGATTTTTTTACACTTAATATCCACTTATATTTTGTGTATTCGTATTTGTCACACATAATCATGCAATTGATTTATCCTTAATCTAAGGATACCGACTTTGTAAGGGACTTTGTCTCAATCTCCTTTCATTGAGGCATATTTGATTTTACACAGAACTTCCTTTTATAAGGTGTATAAACCCCTTTGACTTTTAATTTTATTCAAAAGGAATCTTTTTATACGAAGCGTTTTACTAAACGACAAGAAGGAATGTTTCTTTTAACGTACACGGTGACAACGACCTTTTCCGCCACCGTGAGTATTATTTGGTCTTTGGCTTCCTCAACAAGCCGTAATGTTTTTTAAAATGAAATAAATACCATATACTCATTTATGTATGTTGGTATTGAAAATGGATTTTATAAAGGATTTGTTATGTCGATATATTTAAGTGATATATTGGGATCGAAATGTGGAAATGTTTTCTTTCCATTATATTTGTTTATTGTCTTATTATTTTATAATGGTACTTGGACATTATGACGGGAGGTGCCGTGAATACCTGGACGGGTGGTTACGTTATAACCTCCAATGCATTGGGTATGGAAGTTGGTCGTATGGCTATTCCATTAAGTATGTGTGGAAGTCGGCCGTATGGCTATTCCATTAAGTATGTGTGGAAGTCAACCGTATGGTTATTCCATTTAAGTATGTTTATGTACCAAGTTACCTTTTTATGTTATGTGTTCTTTATATAGGATTTGGGGTAATCTTTTGGTTACAAAAGGGTATGTAATGATCTTTTATTCATTGAAGAGTTTTTTTACTACTTCTAAAACGTGAAATGCATTACTTTGATAAAGTATACATGGTTTAATTGTTGTTTTGAAAAACTAACAGTTTTCATTCTTTGTGTATCCCTTAATGAGATTTTTATGCTCATCCCAGGTTTTTGAAATGTTTTTCACAGGACTTAACGCGGAATAGGGTCAAGGATGGGATAATGGGAAAGTCATACTACCTAAAGCATGGAACTAGACATGTTTCTTTTTAAGAGTTTTTATTTTATGGAAACTTAGTAGAAGTTTCTACTTTGTAATCTTTTGAGATGTAATAGTCATGTCCTAATTCTCTAAAAATCTAAACCTGAAAAGATCCTCAATGTGAGTTATTCATTTAATTCAATATTAAGTAAGGTTTAAGGCTGGGGCCTTATAGTACTAACCATTTTGGGTTTTGTTGGACAAATTTTGGAGATTAAGAATAGATTTTCTTTTTTATAAAGGGTTATCCTTTTCTGGATTATGTGATCTTGTACTAACCATTTTGGTTTTGGTTTTGGTTAAAGTCTAAAGACATGGGAAGTATATAGTTCTCTTTTGTGGATTAGGTGATTCTCTAGAAGTTGATTATAGTGATCAAGTCTTCCTAAATGCTCGTCATTTAAAGAAAATATGAGTTTGTGTAAGAAATATAATAAAAGTTGAAAGTCAACATGATAAGTAATTATGTTTCCTTATGAATAAATTCCTCAATAAAAAAACAAAAATGTTGTCTATTAACTTTTTCTACTGGGGAATCGAATACTGTTTAACCCATCACAAGTTTGTGATTTTCTTATGGTTAACTTTCTCCTAAACATGTTTTCTGTCACTCTCAATCAGAACTTGACCCTATGTTTTCTCCTCCATGTCCATGTTTTCCTACATGGAATCCTAGTATGGGTTAACTCGGGTGACCTCTTTACTTATCATTCTTTATTTTAAAGTGATTGTTTTACCGACTCTTGTTCCGATGTGGGACTTTCAAGGATGTTTCTAAGCCCAATTTTAAAATTGCGAGGATGCAATTCCCAATAGGGGGAAAGGATGTAACACCCCAGGTAAATAAAGAATATGAAATTTCTATATTTATCCATATTTGTGAATAAAATATTAATATTACTTTAAATGGGACGCTTTGCTTGAGGGCGTACCCAATACGCAACAACGAGTTTCTTGGGAATCTTACGTTGCACTCTAATAATAAAATAATATTATTTTAAATGGTAGTTAACTCCTAGCCGTTGTAATGGAGGGAATGAACATAACTAACTACAAAATGATTATATATGTTTGTCAAATATTTTTACTCTTTACAATAAATGTCAGAGGATTAAAAATGCGAATGAATCCATTTTTAAGCGTAAACATTCTAATATTCTTTAAAAGGTCGATTAACCGCCTTTTGATGGCGAACCTCTTTTAAATCCACTTTTTGACAATTTTATGTGTTATGTTTGACAAAATAATATTCCTCTTTATAATTGGGACATCAAAATTTACTTTGTGTAAATTTTTGTTATCTTTCCGATAAAGTAAATTTTAATGAATAGTGAAAAATGTTGTATTTTAATTCAAAACCTCTTTTTAGTCTAATTTATTTATATGATTAGATTATATTTTGAATTGTTTTTAAAGTAAAATTAGAATATATTTATACCATTTAATCCAATAGTGGTCGTTTGAATTAATTTCATCTTGAAATTGAACTTAAACTAGTGTCAATCTTTTGATACTTATTGTTTCATAAAAACACGCTATTTGCTCTGACAGCGGGAATTAATTATTAAATTAATTAATGTAACTTATATGTTTTGAATTTTGTAAAATAGAAATCATTTTTGAATTCGGAATATCAAATATAGCCTAGGGTGAATTTTTGGTAATTTTCTGAAAAACATCAATTTTTGATGAATAGTGAAACCACTAAGTGGTAGTTAAAGAAACTGATTTTTTGTTTAAATGAAACTTTACCACTTCTTTGATTTGAATTTCAAAAATCCGACACACATGGTTGTCATTAAGAAGTAAAATGTGCTTCAATGGGATTAAAATATTTTTTTGGTGAATAGTAACTTTTAAGTTTATTAATCGCGATTAGAGGTAATTAGTGTAATTTATGGTAGAAATAATGTTTTAATAATATGAAATGACCTAGACACATGTCCTACCCTCATTGGATGTGTCATGACTGACCAAGACAATCCATGGGTAAACTTGGGGACCCCATGGAGCCACATTGGTTGGAAAATGACATTAATACCTTTTTGTTTAATGTTAAAATTAAAATGTCACAAACATGTGTTATTTTACTAAATCAATTTTTATATGGGTTTATACAAGTCATATTTTTGACTATAAATATTAATTAGACATCTAAAAAAATTTCCTACAACATGATATTTTTTTTATAATTTTTAGACACTATATAAATTAAATTTATTATGACACCATGATGTTGCAGTGATTACCTCATTATTTAACGATTTAAATAAAATGAAACGATAATGTAGAATATAAGACCTAAACTTGTCACAAACCTATTTAATGGATGGATTTATAAACCTTATCACCTTATCCTCTAAATACATCAACATGGGACCTTTAAAATCCGAAAATCATTGAAAATGAAGTAACATTTTGTAACTTTCCAAGAGTGCCCCTCCTCTCCTCTTATAAAAGGCCCCCACCTCTACCACCTTAGACACACCTCTAAAGCCATTGGCTCGGCCAACCCCTGCCCATTTCATCTCTCCACATCCCTCTATTCATCATTGAAGCCTCAATTTGGGCAGAATCCTTTCCAAGGAAGACTTTGAGCTCAAATCAAAGGAAGTTACCCGATTTAAAGGTAATGTCTTCCCTTGTGTTGTTTTGTTTTATTTTGCTTATCCAACCCCCTAAAACCTTTTTATTATTTTCTTTTATAACAACAACAGTATTCTAAATATACTAGGATGTTGTTATGTGAATTATTCGAGCTACACTTACTAAAAACCTTTGACTTTTAATTTTATTCAAAAGGAATCTTTTTATACGAAGCGTTTTACTAAAAGACAAAAAGTAATGTTTCTTTTAACGTACGCGATGACAACGACCTTTTCCGCCGCTGCGAGTATTATTTGGTCTTTGGATTCCTCAACAAGCCATAATGTTTTTTAAAATGAAATAAATACCATATACTCTTTTATGTATGTTGGTATTGAAAATGGTTTTTATAAAGGATTTGTTATGTCGATATATTTAAGTGATATATTATGATCGAAATGTGGAAATGTTTTCTTTCCATTATATTTGTTTATTGTCTTATTATTTTATAATGGTACTTGGACATTATGACGGGAGGTGCCGTGAATACCTGGATGGGTGGTTACGTTATAACCTCCAATGCATTGGGTATGGAAGTTGGTCGTATGGCTATTCCATTAAGTATGTGTGGAAGTCGGCCGTATGGCTATTCCATTAAGTATGTGTGGAAGTCAACCGTATGGTTATTCCATTTAAGTATGTTTATGTACCAAGTTACCTTTTTATGTTATGTGTTCTTTATATAGGATTTGGGGCAATCTTTTGGTTACAAAAGGGTATGTAATGATCTTTTATTCATTGAAGAGTTTTTTTACTACTTCTAAAACGTGAAAGGCATTACTTTGATAAAGTATACATGGTTTACTTGTTGTTTTGAAAAACTAACAGTTTTCATTCTTTGTGTATCCCTTAATGAGATTTTTATGCTCATCCCAAGTTTTTGAAATGTTTTTCACAAGACTTAACGTGGAATAGGGTGAAGGATGGGATAAAGGGAAAGTCATACTACCTAAAGCATGGAACTAGACATGTTTCTTTTTAAGAGTTTTTATTTTATGGAAACTTAGTAGAAGTTTCTACTTTGTAATCTTTTGAGATGTAATAGTCATGTCCTAATTCTCTAAAACTCTAAACCTGACAAGATCCTCAATGTGAGTTATTCATTTAATTCAATATTAAGTAAGGTTTAAGGCTGGGGCATTATAGTACCTACCCTTTAGGCAGGATTCCTCGGTGGACGATCCCGGAGCTGTTTCCCCTTTTTAATTGTACTTGTAATTGTTTTTCAGTTGGGTTTGTATACTAGCCCACTTACATTCAGCACACTTTACTTTTCTATTTTAGTATTTTTTGCCTCTACTGCTTGTGTTCAGACTGTGTGTGTGTTACAGGTTAAAAGAAAATGACTTCCCTTTTTATGAGGGATTCTCTTTTGGTGCTAGTCGCCAGCCCCTGGCCTATGGAAGGCGGGCTTGGGGTAGTCACGGCACGGGCCCCGAGGATGGGTTGTGACACATGGATATAAATCAGAGAAGTGATAAGGATGAATGGGGTACCACTATTGATTATGTCTAATAGAGATCCAAGATTCACCTCTATGTTTTGGAAAATTATCCAACATGCTCTAAAAACTGATCCAAACATCAGTATAGATTATCACCTGAAAAATAATGGCCAATCTTAGTGGACTATCCAAACACTTGAGGATATGTTGAGATATTTCTCAATGAAATTTAAAGGATGATGGGACCAACATATTCATTTGGTCAAGTTCTCTTACAAAATCAACGTCCACTCAAGCATCCAAATATATCCTTATTAAGCCCTTTATTGGAAGAGGTGCTGAACACTGACATGTTGGGATGAAGTTGGGGAATAAAAACTTCCAGGTCCTAAATTTTTTAAATAAATGGTGGATAAGGTTAAAAACATTCAATAGCACATCAAGAGTGCTCATATTTGATAGGAGAGTTATACTGAGAATCGTCGATGAGACCTAGACTTTGATGTTGGAGACAAGGTATTCCTCTACATACCTCTATGGAAGAAAGTGATGATATTTGGGAAGAAGGGAAAACTTAGTGTAAGGTACATCAGCCCTTTTGAGATCCTTGATCACATCAAAGTAGTGACCTATCAACTAGAACTCCCACAAAACCTATCTCAAGTACATTATGTATTTCATGTATCTATCTTGAGAAACTACATATCAAACCCTTTACATGTATTCAATCCATAGGTGGTACCATTTGATAATGATCTTTCTTATAAAGAGCATCCAGTGAAGATATTAGATTGTAGATAAAAAGTTCTACGAAATAAGATAATGCCCGCCATCAATGTTTTGTGGAGAAACCACTAGTTTGGAGAAGAAACTTAGGAACTGGAGGAGGTGATGAATCCAAAATACAATCATCTATTTTAGTGCGGGAAAATAAAATTTCAATTGAAAAATTTCTAAACGGGGAATGATTATAATGAACTGAAATATTATGAATAAATTCCCATTTTTATTTAATGTATTATTATGAAATATTGATATAGAATACACATGCACTAATTTTTTTTATTATATCCAATTGGATTTAAATGACCATTAAGTATCATTACCATTGATAATTTAGCTGTTAAATAGTAATCACATGACATGTTTAAATATTGGGTTTTAACAAATCCATTTGACTGACACAAAGAAGGCGATGGCATCAAATAGTAAGATCATACCCTATAAATACCATTTATAAGATATTCTAAGGGAGATAATATCTTAGGGATTTTCCCTAGACCAATACAAAGTCAAGATTTAATAACTTAAACATGAGGGAAAACGTTCACCTGATAAGTTCAAGCTCATTGAGATGAGGACCCAAACCATTTTCGTCGAACAACCCCATGAAATCCCCACCATCTCACACCTTACTCTTAAAGAGTATACTGCTATATTAAATGGATATGTATCAAGACACTATAAATATGAGTACGTGTATTATTTTGTATAAAACAATGAATATATTTTCATCATATTATTGTTACTTTCTAAATGATTTTTAGATTAAAAATTGTATTTATTGTTAAAATTAAAATTCAATTAACGAATTTATGAATTAAGGGATTTTTGAAATAAATAATATTTTAATAGAATATTATTATTAAACAGTTTTTTTCAAATATAAATGATCATATAATTTTTATGAATTCAAATGTGATTTTAATAAGGGTTCAAAAAATTGTTATTGTAAAAAACCCATCATTTTAAAAAAATGTCAGTTTTTTAGTTTTTTAAAAAGAAAAAATTAACATGTATAGAAAATTATTTAGATAATATTAATATAATTTTTGTAATGAGTATGTAGAAATTATCCAATGGGGAATTTTTCATAATTTTTTCGAGATAGTCAATTTTTCGAGTAAAAATTAAATACTGTATTAAAATACATTGTGTTCCATGATATCATAATGACCCAAATGTGATGTAATAAGTAATAAAAATGGGATACACGACCAAATATATGTTTTAAATTTAAAATAACATGATTTTAAGTTTATTTTATTTATTTTGTAAAGACATTATGAATCCTTCAAGACTTATAATATATTTTAAGGTTTTAAAATCATTTATTTAAGAGTGTGGATCATCTCCACATCACCAATGGTATTATTTTAATAATTCAGGAAATTTCACATATACAATATTTTAAACCATCCCAATTTTGTAGAAAAAATGGTCAAAAACCATGGGGTAGTTTGTGTATTTGGAAACTTTATTATATAGATTCCAAAACCTAAATAATAATGAAACCCCTCTCATTTCCTAAATAAACCCACCAAAGATCCCATTTCCCTTCACTCTATATCCTTGTAGAATGACCAAACCCTTACCTACACTCCCTATAGTCCTCCCAAGGAGCCTCAATATTTCAAGAATCCCCTCCCAATCATTTGGAGTCACACACTCAAGTAAGGGATCTTCCACTCTCCTATTTTATCAAGCACTCCTTTTTATGTTAGGTATTTTAATTTTAATTTTCTCACAATGGGATATGTTATTACATATTACACATATTATCCATTTTATATATACATTATTATAGCTTCCTTTGACTATCATTAATCCTCCCAAGATACTTTATGTATACCTATTACCATGCCAAAATTTCATAAGGATTATTTTCTCTATTCATGTTTGTCCTTTACCTTATACATTTTATTTCAAAATTTATAATGTTGGGATATGATTTTCCATGTTCCAATTACTTACTATTTTATTTATATGTGATGAGATACACCTTTATCTCTCATAAACACATTTTTAGTAATCTTTAAGTGATGTCGTTAAGCAACCGAATTTCACAACAATTTTCCATGACAAAACAATTGTGTAGTGAATACCATACACATTTTCTATAAAGAGTATTCACCTTTTTGAACAAATAATTTTTGATTGGGACTTAATTTTAAATATTTTACATTTCTTTAATGTGGAATAAATTATTATGATGAATGAATCCTTTTTTATAATCAATGTGGCACACTTAAGCATGAAAATTAAATAAATATGATGGGTGCATCCAAATAGCACTCCAATGCATTGAGTAATTTTTAGGATCATCATACGTCATGTTGGGATAAAGATGTACTTGATTATTTGATGGGGCTATGTTCACCATTAAATCTTGGTGGTTTATCCTTGACTTATGTTTATGATATAGTTTTTTTAGTTTCTTACACATTTCTAATGTTTCATTTATGATTACCATGCTATATCATGTCTCATTGTTCATGTTTATGATTATTCACTTTTTATGCCTCACTGTTATACCTATTTTCTAATATGTGTCATCTTCTTTATGTTATTCCTTTTTTAATCCCTTATGGAGAATTATATCTCAGCCCTTTATTATGTTTGTCCCAGGTTATCCCATACAATTTTAATTTCATTTGAATATTATGATCATGTTAAAGAAGTGTTTAATAATGTTTTCTATCCCATGTTATAAGTTATTATGTATTGTACGTAATTCCAAAAGTCTTTATACTTCTCAATATTTTGGGTTTTATTAAGAGTAATTTTATGTAATAAAACATGTATTAATGTGTACAAAAGAGTAGGGTTGTTATAGTTGGTATCAGAGCAAGAGTTTGGTTATTTTTTGGGATTGGGATTAGAAAACTCTTCTTAAATACTTAGGGATAAGACTAAGTATAAGAAGAAATCCATAAATTTTGGTTAGTATAGATTAAGTGGTTTATCAAGAAAATATATCCCTGTTTGGATACTATAAGTGGACGTGGTTCTGGCATAGATGTAACTAGGAGTAAAAACATTAATAAGATATTCTAATATTGACTCAAGGTAATCTGGTATATGAACATGGGTCTTAATGCGCACCTGGTTTGACTTTCTTGGGGGATATGCTTTGGAAATTTAATAATCTCATTATGAAAAATTATTAATAGAAAAAATTCTAATAAGAATATATGTTAGGAAATAGGTCATAGATAACATATATTGAAGCCTAGAAACTCATAAGTTAAGGAAAAAAATTAATCTATAAGTTATCCCTTTATTTTCATTAGATTCCGCTTTATGTGTTTAATAGTTTAAGATAATCATCAATAATTTTTCCTTTTATTTTACCCAGTGGATGGAAATAGGAGGAATCAAGTTAACAATCGATGTAAAGGGAAATGTGATGACTGCCCCAACGAGGTGCCAAACCTGATGGGAGAAGGAATTGTAAACATTAGGATAATAGTCTTCAACTGAATCAGTTTATGAATAAAAATTTATATCAGGAGGAGTGTCCACTCCCTATATGAGACAACAATCCACAATCGAGATATTCATGTGAAAAATCCTCCTACATTCAATCGATCATTTGAACCCTTAATCGCTGAAGAATGAATCAACTCCATTAAAAAAATATTCTCCATCCTATAATGTTCCAAATGAGATAAGGTTCTTCTAGGTGTTTATTGTATGGATGGAGAAGCTGATCAGTGGTGGGAATTGATCAAAAATCTGAAGACTAAGGAATAGGTCTAAGAAATGGATTAGAAGGAATTCAAAAAAATGTGTTTTGATAAATATTTTTCTTTTACTATCTGTCATAAAATGGAAAGGGATTTACTTACAATATTGAAAAATGATGATGAATCTATTGGGTCATATGTGGAAAACATCACAAGGCTTGCATGATATGCGTACAGTTTTATTTATTACCTTGAATGCAAGGTTTGCCTCTTCTTTGGTGGGACAAAACCTAGCATACAAAAATCCCAGGCAAACCATGTATTTTATATATATGAATAAATTGTCTTACATAGCCTTAAAGTCAAAATGGATTTTGGAGAATCTCAAGGGAATAATGGGGATAAGAATATAAAAGAGGAGTTTAATTATGGACATCATATAGAGAGTTATATTGGTGCCAAGCAATTTTAACACTCCCCTTGTGAATTGTGTGGGAAGAAGCACCTTGGGAATTTCCTAAAGGGGACATGAAAATTATTTAGGTGTGGGAAAGAAGGACACATAACTAGTAGTTACCAATAAGAGAAACCCGTTAATATTATTGAATAAATTAATTATCCATCCAACTCTCAGTGCATTTTCCACTTCTACAGCTATAATGAACTAGAGCACTTTGCAAACCAATTCCCAAAATCCAAGGGTTTTATAGATAACCAACAACCTCCAATGAAGTAAGAGAGATATTTTTCCATCCCTACTGTCGAAAAGAATCCTAAAAATGAAGTGGTGACAAGTACGTTAGTTATTAATTTAATAATAGAAAATGTAATTTTTGATTCTATTTCTATGTATTCCTTCTTATCATGAATGTTTAGAATAAATATTCAAACACCACTAGAAATAATTGAAGTAGAGATGTTAGTGAAAATGGAGAATGGGGAAATTATTGCATCCCATGTATATAAATTCCAATATTATCAACTTTTTTGGGATTAACTTCCCAAATAACCATTTTATACTCAATTTGGTGGAGTTTTATTCAATTATGGGAATGGATTGGATTTCACTATATTGAGCCGACATAAATTTCCATGAGAAGGAAATCGCTATCTGCATTGCAAATCAACCCCCAATTCTATACAAGTTCAACGAGAAGGATGAATATTCATTGAAACCAACATCTCAAGAATCGATATTATTTTCATATAACCAAGTGTATCTTGACCAAATGATTGAGTCTAAGGAAAGAACCATCCTTATAGTCATACCAATTGTGAGGTAATATGTTGATGTGTTTCCCGAGGAATTTACTGGGGTCCCATCTAGTTGAGATGTCTAATTTTCAATCAATCTTACACCTGGGGAGTTTTCTAAATACATGAATATATAGGATTTATTTTTTGTAACATAAGGAGATAAATAAAAAACTATATGATAATCTAGAAAAAGGGTTTATACGCCCAAGTCCTTCACCATGGAGTTCACTAATCTTCTTCATCAAGAAGAAGGATAGATCAATGCGCCTTTGCATTGATTATCATGATCTCAACAAGATCACGATAAATAAAAAGTATCATTTTCCATGGATTGATGAATTTTTTGATCAGTAAATGGACAAAAATAATTCTCTATGGTGGATCTATGGTTGGGGTATTACCAAATTAGTGCAAAGAAGGAGGATATCCCCCAGACTACATTTTGTACAAGGTATGTGCACCGTGAGTTCATAGTAATTCCATTCAGACTCCCTAATGCTCCAAAAATATCTATAGATTTGATAAATAGAGACTTTAGAGATTAACTCAACAAATTTGTGGTAGTATGTATATACTATATTCTAATATACTCCAAAAACAAGGAGTAGCATGAGGAGAATCTAAGCACTTTGCTAAAGACCTTGCAAAAGGATAAGATCAATGAAAAGTATAGTAAGTGTGTGTCCTGGTTAAAGTAAGTGTCATTCTTGTGAAATATCATCATAAAAAATAAATATATATAGATCATTTAAAGGAAAAATCAATTAAAGGGTGGATGATCCCAACATCCATGCACAATATCTGTAAATTCCTTGGGTTAGCTGGATATTATCACCGATTTGTGAGAAATTTATCATGATTGTCAAACCCTCTTACCGATCTAACTTGGAAGGGAGTCAAGTTTTTTTGGAATGATGAATGTGAAGATATCTTCATGGACTTGAAAATAATGATTACAACTACCCCTGTGCTTACAACACTAAAAATGGAGAAGTTTTCATGATTTTTCATGATGCCTTGAAGATGGGATTAGGATGTGTGTTAATACAGAATAACAAATTCATATTCAATGCTTTAAGGTAGTTGAAAATTCACGAGAAAATATACCCTAGGCATGATATGGAGTTGGAAACTGTGATCTTTTCATTGAAAATCTAGTGGGATTATCTCTATGGGGAGAAGTGTGAGATATATAATAATCACAAGATCCTAAAATAAACATTAATAAAAAAGAGCTTAATATGTGCTAATGAGGATGGTTAGAGCTCATCAAGGATTATGACTAATAAATCCACTACCATAACTTTAAAGAAAACAAGATACTATATTCTCTAAGTATAAAGGACCCTATAATTCTATCATTGATGAGAATTGAGAAGGATTTGATCCTCTTGGACTTGAGGAGGATGGACATAGAAACCATAAAGAATGTAACATCATCAATTCATTAAAAAATTATTCCTCAACCATTTATTTTGTAAATGTTAAATGGTGATAAAAGAGATGATAAAATAATTTAAAATATAGTGTTAAATATAAGAAAATGGAAATCATCAATGTTTATTGTTAATGAAGAAGTCATTATGAGATTTAGGTCAAGAATATGTCTTCCGAAAAAGTCCAAGTTAAGGAAGGAACTATTGGATCATGTACATAGTTTGACTTTCTACATTCACCTAGGAAACAAAATGATGTATCGAAATCTATAGAAGCCCTATTGGTGGTATATAATGAATAAGGAGTTTTCTGAATATACATCAAAGTGTCTGGTATGTCTCCAAGTGAAGGCTGATAGGGATAAGTCTATGGGGATGATGCAACCAATACCCATACCAATATGGAAATGGGAAAAATCATGATGGAATTTGCCACCAGAAATCCAAAGATATATAAGGGAAAAAATGTTATATGGGTTTTTGTGGATCATCATATATGGACTATGCAAGTAATTGAAATTCAAGAGGATTTCTCACTATATAAACTTTCACAAATATACATCAGAGAATTAGTAAGGCTGTATAGAGTACCACTATCGATTATGCCCAATTGATATCCAAGATTCACCTCTACATTTTGGAAAAGTCTCCAGCATGATCTAAACATTGATTAGAACTTAATTACGACTTATGACCCTCAAAATGATGGAAAATATGATAAGACTATCCAAAATATTGAGTACATGTTGAGATTTTAGTCAATGGAATTCATGGGGGGGGGGTGGTACCTACATCTTCCTTTGGTCGATTTAACCTACAAAAAAAACTTCCACACAAGCATACAAATGGATCCATATGAAGCCCTTTATGGTAAGAGGTTCGAAACACTAAAATGTTGGGATGAAGTCAAGGAATGAAAATTCTAGGTCATGAAATGGTTAACGAAATAACGAAGAAGTTTAAGACCATTCAACAGTACAACAAGTCTGCTCAGAGTTGATATAAGAGCTATGTAAGAAATCATCGACAAGATATAGAGTTTGATGATGGAGACATGGTATTCCTCCTCATATCTCTATGGAATAAAGTGATGATATTTGGGAAGAAGGGGAAGCATAGTCCAAGGTTCATCATCCCTTTTGAGATCCTTGATCGCATTGGAGCAGTGGCCTATCAACTAGCACTCCCACCGAACCTATCTCAAGTACATGATGTATTCAATGTATATCTCTTAATAAATTACATACTAGACCCCTTACATGTACTCTATCAGGAGGTGGTACCATTGGAGAATGACCATTCCTATGAAGTGAAGCCGATGAAGATATTAGATCATAGAGAAAAAGTTCTACAATAGAAGACAATTCCCCTCATCAAAGTTTTGTGGAGAAACCAAAAGTTTGGACAAGAAATGTGGGAAGTAGAGGAGGTGATAAAGTAGACTTAACCTTATATATTTCAGTGTTGTAAAAGAAAATTTTGAGGGAAAAATATTTAGGGGGGAGATTATAACGACTCAAACTATTGTGAATAGAATTCCCCTTTTTATTTAATCTCTTATTATAAAATATGGTTATAGAAAACACATGAAAATATTTTTTTAATATATCTAATTGGATTTAAATGACTATTATGTATCATTACTATTTATAATGTTTTCATTGAATATTAATCACGTGACTAGAATAAATATATAGTTTTAATAAATCCTTTTGACTTAGACAAAGGAGGTTATGAACTCAGCCAGTAGGATCATACCCTATGAAGCCCATTTTTCAATGATTCCGAGGGAGATAACATTTTTGGGATTTTCCCTATACCAAGACCAAGCTAGGATCCAATAACTTAATCATGAAAGAAAAAATTTATGATATAAGTTCAAGCTCATCGAGATGATGACCCAAACCATTTTCTCCAAACTCCACATGAAGGCCCCACCATCACACACCTTTCTCTTAGTGTGTATACTATTGTATTGAAGGGGTGTGTATCAATACACTAAAAATTTTAGTATATACATTATTTTTTATATGATAATTAATATATTTTAATCCTATTATTGTTACTTTGTAAATGATTTTTAAAGCACAAATTGTATTTCTAGTTAATATTCAAATTCAATTAATGAATTTTTGAATTATTGTACTTTGGAAATAAATAATATTTTAATGGAATATTATTATTCAACAATTTTTATCTAATATAAATTATCATATAATTTTTATGAAGTCAAATGTTATTTTTATAAGGGTTCAAAAAAATGTTATTGTCAAAAACTCATTATTTTTAATAAATGCCATTTTTTAAAAGTGAAAATTCACTTATATAAAAAATTTATTTGTTAAAATTAATATTATTTTTTCCATCAGGATGACAAGGTTATCCAATTGTGAATTTTTCATAAATTTTCGTGATAATAGAATTTTCGGGTAAAAATTAAATACCATATAAATATATATTGTGTTTTATGACATTATAATGTCCTAGATGTGAAATAATAAGTAATATAACTGGGATACACTGAAAATTATATTTTTTAACTTCATAATAATGTTCTTTTATGTTTTTTTAATTTTTTAAATTTACTATGAATCTTACAAGACTTATAATATATTTTATGATTTTAAAATCATTTCATTAAGAGTGTGACTCCCCTCCACATCACTAATAATTATATTTTAATAAGGTCTAACCTTGGAATTATAAAAAAATTTAAAACACTCCCATTTGAAAAAAATCATGTAAAAAACCATGGGGTGCTTTATTGATTTGGATATTCTATTATGTAGAGTCCAAAACCTGAATAATAAAGAAATCCCACTCCTTTCCTATATAAAACCACCCAAGATCCCATTTCTATTCACAAAAAAATCTTATAGAATGAAAAAAATCTGACCTGCACTCCCTAAATTCTTCAAAAAAATCCCTATATCTTTCAAGAAGTACCTCCCAAGCCTTTGGGGACACACACTCAAGTAAGTGATCTTCCACTCTCCTCTTTTATCCAGGAGTCTTTTTATGTTATGTATTTTAATTTTCATTTTCTTATAATGGGATATGTTATTACATATAACCTTAATGTCTATTTTGTATATAAATTACATGATCTTCCTTTCACTCTCATTAATCCTCACATGATCCTTTATGTACACATGTTACCGTGCCAAAATTTCATAAGTATTCTATTCTCTATTCATGTTTCTTCATTACCTTATACCATATATTTCCAAATTTATAATGTTGAGATATGATTTTCCATGACCCTATTACTTCCCATTATATATATATATATATTTGATGAGAGACCCCTTTATATCTCAAGAACCAATTTTTATGAATTTTTATGTGACACTCTTATGCTTCTGAAATTTCACCGTAATTTCCCATTCTAGAACAATTGTTTAGTGAATACCATACCCATTTTTCTATAAACGGATTTAACCTTTATGTATATATACTTATTTATTTGGGACTTACATTTATATATTCCAAATTTAGTGAATGTGAAATAAATTATGATGATGAATGAATACATGTTTTTTGATCGATGTGGCTGTCACAACCCATCCCCCAGGGCCCATATTGTGACTACCCCAAGCCCGCCTTCCATAGGCCAGGGGCTGGCGACTAGCACCAAAGGCGTAACTCCCTAAAAACTGGGAAGGCATTGCCTTTATAAAATTTAAACACACAAAACCAGAGAAAAAGAAGAAGAAAACACTAAGTAAAGAAGTATAAAAAGCGTGATGAAAATACAAAGGGGTTGGAAATACAAGCCCAACAGAAAGGTACAGATACAACTGAAAGAATGAACAACTGAAAAGACAAACAGATGAATGGTGAAGCAGCTCCTGGATCATCCTCTGGGTTTCCTACCTGAAGGGTAGGTGAAGATTTCCTCCTCATCACTCTGCATCTATCGGCCCGCTCCGTGTGGTGTCACGCCGAGTGTCCGCCTCCGGGTACCGTCCAGTCCTCATACACTCTGCCGCGGTCAGTGCTGTCTTTTGTCTGCATCTAACACAAAGAGGTGCAGGCATAACCCATGAAGGGGTGAGTTTAACAATACACTGTAGGGACCCCGAGACCCTCAAGTTCTCACTAAATCCAACATGGATAAACTACAAAGAAATATTTCAAAAGATAACCTTTACTTAGGTATATTCCCATACATATACCTAAGTTATCAAGTAACCTATCTCAATCATGAGGAAAACACAAAGGTCATTGACTCAGCTCAAACCATGATTTTCATTATCCGAATCACAAATGCTGGAGAAATCCTCCTCTGTCGAGTATAGTGTCCCTTTCACGACTCTGAGGCACTACTCACTAACCGTAGATAGCTGAGGTACTCCTCCTGTCGAGTACTACGAGTCTGCTGCCAAACCGGGCGCTCCTCCGCTGGGGGTCTACCGCCAAACCAGGAACTCCCCTATTAGCCGCTAGAGGTAATCCTCTTTTAGAGTACCGTGAGTTTGTTGCCAAACCAAGTGCTCCGTCTGCCATGGGTCGGCCACCAAACTAGGTGCTCCTTCCACTGGGCTAGTCGAATCACTCCGAGTCGAATCGGTCAAGCAGTCGTCAGGTCTACAGCTACTAGGTCTCCACACTCTGTTTTCTCATCTCCAAGAGGATCTACTCCAAGAGCTACTGATCGATACTCCAATTGTCACTAAGTCTCACTTAGAAGTATCACAAAGGACCACCATGTCAAAGGGGTCTCAACGCAACAGACGACACGTCAATCGGATGCCCGGTCTATGAGTTTTTAGCATATTTGTCCCGGTGCCCCGGTTGGTTTCATGTACGAACCAACCCGACCGTATCTCAGCTACACACCTAACTCCCATAGGGTATACTCAAAGAAACCATTTCTCAATGAGATTACCAACACCGATGACGATTCGTCAAACGGACGTCCGGTCTGAGAGTTATTGGCTTTTTCTTTTTAGGGTTCCGGTTGGTTTCTAAGCTAAACCAACCTGACCATACTCCAACTACATCCAAAACTCAAGTGGAGTATTCCAAAAGTACCGTCTTATCATAATTAGCCCAATTCAATTGACGTCACATCAATCGGACGTCCGGTCCTTATGTTATAAGCATTTCTGCTCCGAGGGCCCGATTGGTTTCGTGTTCGAACTGAGCCGTCCATACGCAAACTTCTTCGAAACCTTGAGTGTAATATACTTAAATGACCGTCGTGATCCAAGGATTCTTAATCAACTAACGGTGCATCGATATGGGGTCCGTAGCTCAAGTTATGGGCGAATGATTGAAAACGGTCTGAAGAGGGGGGTCTGGGCCCGGTCCAACCTGGCCCAACCCACCCTGGGTCGGCCCAGCTGGGCACAGCCCGGGCCACACTGGCGCAGCCAGGACCGGCCCGCAGCCGGCTGTGGCTTGGCCAGGTCGGCCGATCAGAGGGGGCGCGACCCCCAGGTTCCTCGTAACGGCGACGCCGGGTTGACACTGCCTGGACTCCATGGAACCTGTGCAGCGCAGGTTCCGTTGCTCCACCACCGCGGCTGGTGCCGCGGAAACCTCCCATCGGGGGCATGCTAGGGCTCCTTTGACTCTAGGCGGCCGGCCGGCACTGGCCGTTGCCTCCGGTCACCGGCGCCGCCGCAAACTTCCACGAGCCACCGGAGTCGTTCAGGTGGTCTGTTTTGCCTCCCGTCTGCGCCTACGGCCCTCTTAGGTTTTTCTCTACACTGTGATGGACTCAAATCATCGTTTCCCTTCCTTTCACCTATCTCCAACAATCCGTGCATTACAAGAAAGTTTGTGGTGGGTCTGGACTTGTTCATTAGCCCGTACCCACCGCGTTAGTGGTTCAATTAATCTCCCAACAAAAAAACACACATGTTAGAGGATTTAAATCTCTTATATGAATATATTCAAAATCACCCTACCTATAAAATGACGTAGCACATCGATGTGACGTGGAAGATGAGAATCGCAGTGGTCGGGAATTCGTTCTCCACGGGGGAAGACGATGTTGTCGTCATTCGCTGTACACTTCCACTTCTGAGCTCATGCGTCGGTCTGTTGACGACGAAGAGGAAGGTAGAAGAGTCGTCGGTGAAGTCCCGCGTCGGAAGGGGGTGCCAAGGAAGAAACCGAAGAAGAAGCATCATCGTCAGCGTCTTCGCGTTCTTCATTGGATACGTTCTTCATTGAAGAAAAGTGTTATTCGTCGAAGAACTATGTTCTTCGTTGATGAGGGGTGAAGCTCTCCTCAAAATCTCCAAAGAATCCACCACCAAATATTTTCCAAACCACAATATTTGCTAAAGAAAATATTATAAAAGGCCCTTCAATATATGAACATTTCCATGAAAAATAATACATTTCAAATAATTGTTGACACACCAAAATAATTAATGTAGGCATTAATTACATGTGTTGGCATAGTTAATAGAGATAGGAGGGTGAAAGGTTTAAAATTCAAATAGAGGAGTTGTCATAATAAATACAAGGGTAATTAATTGGGGAGTTGAGGGAAGGTGAGGAGTCAGGGGTTCGTGTGGGCCCCACCTCACAAATATCCTCTCATGGGAAGTTATGTGGGTCTGGTACCCACCAACAACCTCCCCCTTGTAGGATATAACTACTGGATATAAAATAAAATTTTCTTCCACAATTTTATTTATATTATTCTAAATCCCCAAAATTAACTTCCAACACACATAAAACGCAACTGCCGTAAAGGTACCCTTAAGAAATTACTGGTGCTGAGAGTTTATTGGTGCCATCATATTTCAATTCCGAGCACCGGTTCAAATGATAGAAAAAACCACATATACGTTTACTGAACGTACCTGAACAAAACTTCAGAAATTGATTCCGGGAACACCGGGCCTCAGAATCAGGTTCCGTCAGAAACCGCAGAATAGTAAAATTCCAAAAAATTAATAAAAAAAATTTCCTTGAAATTTATGGGTCTTTACATTACTCCCACCTCAGGGCTTTACTTCTATGTAAAACTACAACATACAATAGGGAAACAAAATGGGTATTGAGCATGCATCTCTTAAGCTGAGAAACGTGGATGATGTCGTGAACCTGGTGCAACTGAGATGGAAGGGCTAGGCTGTAAGCCACCTCACCTACTCTGCTGAAGAAGTGGAGGAGTGACTATAGATAGGCCGCAACATCTCTATCCACAAAGGATATATGTAAGGTAGCCAGCTGCTATGTCGCCTCTTTTAGCAGCTGAATTCCAGTCCTCCTGCTGAGCGCATCTGCAACAACGTTCCCCCTTTCTAGAAGTATAGACTATCTCGAAGTCATAGTCCTGGTGGAACTGAATATTCAAAACTCGTGCTGCCATGAGGGTAAGGCTGGCTAACTCAAGAGCGATCGGCTTCACCCTCCAAAGCATGAGTTTATCCTTTGCTTCTGGGGTTACCATTTTTCGTCGACCAAGGAAAAACCTCATCCCAACATTGTAGATAAACTACATCATTTTTTCCTAATAAAGTTAATCTGTGTATGAACTGTGGTTGCCCAGTCCATACCGAAACTAAAGTCGTAAGGCCTCGACGCTGCCACCAAGAGGTTCCAACCAAAAATCTCACCTCAGGGGTCAGATCACACCGTCGGCGTAAGTGTGATTATCGAGTCTCCTCCCAAAGGTATCTCCAGATGTGAGGGTCAAGTCAACAGTTTTAACCAGAAAATATTTGTTTGGGAAAATATTTGTGGAAGGAATGAATGATTGGTACATATGTCTATTGATACGACAACTAGTAGTATAAACATACCGTACCTCGAATCATTCCTAGAGCCCCTGGGTCACACTTCTTGACCGCATGCAACTATTCTCTTCCCCTTCCCTCCAGCTCCCTGGGCCTGGTGGGGACTTCAAAGGTGGGTGTTTGTAATATGTCGAAATGTACACCACCACATGCTTCTCTCCTAGCCCTGCTTCCATGTCTGATGCTCTACAGATTCAACTGTCCTTAACACTTCCTCTTGTTGAAAAATTTTACACGCCCAAGTCTTTGTGACTGGCCCCAGTTCCCTGCTTTCCCACTACTAACATTCACTATTTGTATCCGTTCAACCAAAGAACATTTGACCACAAAGGTTCTCTCTAGCACCCTAGAATAAGTAGGAATGCATTGAGGAAAAGTGCTGACTCGGATGTCCGGTAAACACACCTCACTCTGAGGTCTGAGCTCTAAATCACTGATCGTATCGTAGTCACCAAGTACCCGGAACAATCGGTATGCCTCGATGAATACTCAGTTACCAACATGTCGTCCTTCCGAAGCTGTGTAAGCTCTAGAAAACTCTCATCCACCTCCTCAATCCAGTCCTCAGCCGCCTGTGAGTAGGGCTTGCCTCGGAACCTAAGGGCTGTATGATGCTGAAACATTTATAAGGATTTAAGCATACATGTGTCATCTACCGGTATCACCGGTTGTAATTGCTAACTAACAGGTAGTGATATAGCTGGCACACTACCCGAAGGTACTATCTCAGGCATCGGTCCACGTACCGAAGCCTCATCACTATGCGGACCAACCTCATGGTCACTCACTGGGAAACACTAGTAGCTAAGATCACCATCTGCTATACTACTGTCTAAACTAGGTGTAGAACTCTAGAAATCTCCTCCAGCTAGTCCACTGTTGCATGGGAATCTATCTCACCTTGTAACCTCGGAGGCCTTTGTTGCTGGAACTCGTGTAACATGCTCTGTCAGCGTGCACTGTCCGCTAGTACAGCTGGTGGCATCTGCTACCGAACGGGTGGTGGTACTGCGGGTACACCACCCAAATGTTCCATCATAGCAAGAGGGCCCTGAACCGGAGCCTCATCGCTCGGTTGTCCGTCATTGGGTACTCTCTCAGAACTCCAACTGACTTTCTGCAAGGAGGCATCCCGAACAGATGAGACACAATCAAAAGATTATACCTGGTGATCTGACCAGGTTTGAGGTGACTTAAAGAAAACTTTTGGAAACACACATGCAATCAGTGTTTCGTGCACCAATTCAGAAATCAGTAGTCAGGGTCTTGGGGTATGGATACGTCGGCCGCCACACCAACACCGGACTACCTGAACTGGAAACCACACTCGCTACCCTTAACACTATTACTTCACAGAAAAGAAATGTTAGAGTCCTATGTTATGCTGTAGAACCAACTCCTTTGATACCAATTTGCCATGACCCATCCCCCGGGACCCGTATCGTGACTACCCCAAGCCCGCCTTCCATAGGCCAGGGGCTGGAGTCTAGCACCAAAGGCGTAACTCCCTAAAAACTAGGAAGACATTGCCTTTATAAAACGTAAACACACACAACCAGAGAACAAGAAGAATTAAACACTATGTAAAGCAGTATAACAAGCGTGATGAATGTACAAAGGGGCCAGAAATACAAGCCCTACAGAATGGTACATCTACAACTGAATGAAAGTACAACTGAAAAGACAAACCACTTAATGGTGAAGCAGCTCCTGGATCGTCCTACGGGTTTCCTACCTGAAGGGTTGGTACAGATGTCCTCCTCAGCACTCCGCGTCTATCGGTCCGCTCAGTGTGCCGTCACGCCGAGTGTCCACCTCCGCGTACCGTCCAGTCCGCATACACTCTGCCTCGGTCTGCGCTGTCCGTCATCTGCATCCAACACAAGGAGGTACGGACATAGCCCATGCAGGGTTGATTATAAAGATACTCAGTAGGGACACCGAGACCCTCAAGGTATCACTAAATCCAACAAGGATAAAACACAAATAAAGATCTCAACAAATAACCTTTACTTAGGTATATTCCAATACATATACCTAAGTTATCAAGTAACCAATCTCAATCCAGAGGAAAACACAAAGGTCATTGACTCAGCTCAAACCAATATTTTCATTATTGAAACCACAACTTCTAGTGAAATCCTCCTCTGTTGAGTAAAGTGGCCCTGTCGCGACTCCGAGGAGCTACTCACTAACCTTAGACTGCTGAGGTAGTCCTCCTGTCGAGTACCACAGGTCTGCTGCCAAACCGGGCGCTCCTCCGCTGTGGGTCTACTGCCAAACTGGGCGCTCCCCCAATTATCTGTCAGAGGTACTCCTCCTGTTGAGTACCGCTGGTCTACTACCAAACCAAGCGCTCTGTCTGCTGTGGGTCTGCTGCCAAACTGGGCACTCCACCCATTGGGCTAGTCGAATCACTCCGAGTTGAATCAGTCAAGCAGTCGTCAGGTCTATAGCTACTAGGTCTCCGCACTCTGTCTGCTCGTCTCTGGGAGGATCTGCTCCACGAGCTACTAGTCGATACTCTAAGTGTCACGAAGTCTCACGTAGAAGTATCACAAAGGACCTCCATGTCAAAGGGGTCTCAACGCAACAGATGACGTGTCAATCAGACGCTCGGTTTGTGAGTTATTAGCCTTTTTGTCCCGGGGGCCCGGTTGGTTTTGTTTACGAACCAACCCGGCCATATCTCAACTGCACCCCGAAATCCAATAGGGTATACTCAAAGGAACCGTTTCTCAACGCGATTACCAACGCCACTAACGGTTCATCAAACAGATGTCTGGTCTGAGAGTTATTGGCTCTTCCATTTCAGGGGCCCGGTTGGTTTCTAAGCTAAACCAACCCGACCGTATTCCAACTGCATCCAAACCTCATGTGGAGTATTCCAAAATTACCATCTCATCATAAGGAACCCAACACAGTTGATGACACTTCAATCGGACATCAGGTCCTTAAGTTATAAGCGTTTCCGCTCCGAGGGCCCGGTTGGTTTTGGGTTCGAACCAACCCGGCCATACACAAACTTTGTCGAAACCTAGAGTATAATATACCAAAACGACCATCTCAATCCAAGGATTCCTGTGCAACTGACTATGCGTCGATCATAGGTCCGTAGCTCATGTTATGGGCGAATGACTGAAAAAATCCGAAGAGGGGGGTCTTGGCCCGGTCTTACCTGGCCCAACTTACCCTGGGTCGGGCAGAACTGGGTTGACCCGACCCGGGTCCGGCCCGGCCCGCGGCCCGGCCAGGCTGGCCGAGCAGGGGGGCATGGCCCCCCGATTCCACGTAAGGACGGCCCCAGGCTGGCGCCGCCTGGCCTCCATGGAACCCGCATGGCGCATGTTCCGTTGCTCCACTGCCACAACCGGTGCTGCAGAGGACTCCCACCGGCAGCGCGCTAGGGCGCCGCCACCACTAGACGGCCAGCTGGTGCCGACCGCCACCTCCAGTCGCAGGTGCCACCACGTCGATGACCCGCGCCGCCGCAAACTTCCGCCGGCCACCAGAGTCATTCCGGTGGTTCTTTTTGCCTCTCGTCTATGGCTGCGTCCCTCTCGTGTTTTTCTCTACACTAAGACAACTCAAATTGTCGTTACCCTTCCGTTCACCCATCTCCAAGCAATCCGCGCAATACGAGAAAGTTGGCGGTGGGTCTGGACTTGTTCTTTAGCCCGTACCCACCACGTTAGTTGTTTAATTAATCTCCCAACAAACAAACGCCCATGTTCTAGGATTTAAATCACTTATATGAAAATATACAAAATCCCCCTACCTCGAAAATGACGTCGCACGTCGACGTTCCGTGGAAGACGAGCATCGCGGTGGTCAGGCGTTTCTTCACCGTGGGGAAGATGATGTTGTCATCATTCTCCATACGCTTCCACTTCCGAGCTCGTGTGTCGGTCCGTTGATGACGAAAAGGAAGGTAGAAGAGTCATTAGTGAAGTCCCGCTTCAGAAGGGGGTTCCGAGGAAGAAACTAAGGAAGAAGCATCATCGCCACCATCTTCACGTTCTTTATTGGAAAAGTTATTCATTAAAGAACAGTGTTCTTCGTCGAAGAACTATGTTCTTTCATTGGCGAGGGGTGAAGCTCTCCTCAAAATCTCCAAAGACTCCTCCACCAAAGATTTTCCAACCCAAAATATTTTCTAAAGCAAATATTATAAAAGGAACTTCAATATATTAACATTGCCATGAAAAATAAAACAATTTAAGAATTGTTGACACACCAATATAATTAATGTAGGCATTGATTACATATTTTGGCATAGTTAATAGAGAGAGGAGGGTGAAAGGTTTAAAATTCAAATAGAGGAGTTGTCATAATAAATACAAGGGGAATTAATTGGGGAGTTGAGGGAAGGTGAAGAGTTAGGGGTTCGTGTGGGCCCCACCTCACAAATATCCTCTCATGGGAGGTTATGTGGGTGTGTTCCCCAGAAAAAACCTCCCCCTTGTATGATATAACTACCAGATATAAAATAAAATTGTGATCCACAATTTTATTTATTTTATTCTAAATCCCCAAAATTAACTTCCATCCCGCATAAAACGCAACTGCGGTAAAGGTCCCCTTATGAAATTACCAACGCTGCAAGTTCATCAGTGCCCTCATATTTCAATTCTGAGAATCAGTTCAAAAGATAGAAAAAACCGCACGTACATTTACTGTACGTACCCAAAAAAACTTCAGAAATTGATTCTGGGCACACCAGGCTTCGGAATCAGGTGCCGTTAGAAACCGCAGACTAGTAAAATTCCAAAGAATTAAGAAAAAAAATTTCCTTGAAATTTCTGTGTATTTACAGTGGCACAAATAATAATGATAATGAAATAAATACGATGGGTGTTCCTAGATAGTGCTTCAATGCATTGGGTAATGTTTAATATCATGTATTGTGCATAGTATGCCTCTCGGCCTATGGGTCATGTATTGGATATAGTATGCCTATGGAACTTTAGGTCATTCATTTTGAGTCATGTCGGGCCTTGTGCCTTGGACCTACAGGTCATGTAAAGGTTCCCCTTCATCCCTTAAACGGGGGGTTATATATAAAAAAATAAAAAAAATGAAGGCCTTTGGGCCATTCGGGCAATGTGATTGTGTAATAAAGAGAAGTGTTGTTATATTGTTCATGTCCTTAGTAAAACTGACTTAAACAAAAAACATTCTATAACATAAGGGTGCGTATAGTTTCAAAAGTTATTATTTTTCAATAATATCATTATTAAATAAGAATAATGATATTATTTATATTTTTTATAGTGATTAATTATGTTATAGGATATTTGGATAAGAAAAAACTGGCATAAAAATGTAAATATATGATATTAATTGGTGCCTTAGTTTTCACATACGCACTCAAAACACATTAATTTTCCATATATTAGTGAATATAGGGAATGATTTATATCAAATAATAATAATAATATAAATATTATATTAATTATTTTGATATACATTTATAACCATCTTTTTAACACAATTACAAAAAATAATACATGTCATTCATGGAGGCGATAGTCGACACGTATGCATTACGACGTCTTCATTTTCTTGGTTTTTTAGAGGAAGGTTGAAAATTCATAATACATTTTTATAATAAAAATTACAAATATTATTAATTTTGAGTTTATATTTATTTTATAGACTAGTTTTTAGGGGTTAGTAGATGAAACAATTGAGAAAATTTAGTTTGGAACATTATCGCCCCCTTTGGATGCTCTATAATGGGTCAAAATGTTAGGATTCTTCGTGATGAATTATTTCAAGACTAGTTAAATTTTGACATGTATAGAGAGTTTAGACGATACGTGTAGTGATTTTGGGTAGATCTATGGCTTATAAATAGGTGGAGAAAAGTGGTGGATGTGATCTCCTATTATTTGCCAAGAAAATTGAATTTCTTTTAAATACTGAGTACTTTTTCAAGGAGCCCATCACTCTATTAAAGTGTCAATGGATCCAAAAGTATGAAATAATGAATTTTAGGGTGATATAATGTTGATAAATATTCTACAACTTTTTTAAAAATATCTTAATATAATTTTTTGTATTTCACCAATAGATTTTTATATTTTACGATTTTTGTTTTTACCTAGGTAAATAATTTTTTTCCAAGTAATTTATATGTCTTTAAAAATATATTGTAACTTATCATACATTCTTTTGATTTCATGATCATAAATTTATTATCCATATAATTTAATTTCAATTATAAATAACAAAAATTAATTTTTATATAAAATAATCTGATATATATAGAAATGTTTTTTATAGAAATAAAGTGTTTCCCCATTATGTATTCTTAATATTATATAACCTTAATTAAAAATTAAACTAGTGACGGTATATTTTTTTATATGAGTAATAATAATTTTAATTTCATGGAATACAATAGATCAATTTAATTTATTAAAGAAAATTACACAACATTAAAAAATCAATTCTTTAAAAATTACCCTTTAACCATTGTTATGGTCATTAAAATTAAACTTTATAATCATAATATTATGATTAAACGTGAAATTAAAATTATAAAATAATATAAATATAATGATATAAAAAATTAAATCAATTTTTAATATTGAATTTCTTTAAATTATGAAAACAAATTTTCAACATAAGTAAATAAACATAGTTTTTAGAGTAAAATATTACCTATTTTCTGAAATGATAAACACGTATTTTATAACATAATCATAGCATCTTTAAATTATTAATTATTATTCATAATTAAAAAATTTTATATGATAAATGGTTTAGTTTTTTTAATTCATTCTTTAATTTTGATAATGTTGTAAAAAAGAGTATTAGAAAAATAAATATTTTTTTCATTATTCAGCAAAAAATAATTTTTTTAACATATCTCAAAAATTTACCCTAGGATAATTTTTACATAATTAATTAAAAAATGATGTTATTTTTTTAAAACAAAAATTATAAAATTATAAAACTTATACATTTTATGAAAATATAATATATAAATTTTTTTATTGAAAAATGAACTTTTAAAACTTTAACAGTTTATAACAATATTTTGTATGTATTTTCATTTTATTATAATCTATTAATTTTAAAGAGGTTTTATTCTTAAAAATATTTCTAAATAATTTTTATCTAAAATTTCATGGATTGTTTTTGTTTGGGGTTGTGTGTCAAGTTGTCTATCAATCATAGTATTAATTCAAAGAAAAATATATTCGAAAATTTCATAGTGTTATATATTTCTCCCAAATAAAGAAAATTTCACTTTAAATTTTCACTAGTTAAAAAAAATAATAATATAAAAATCTCTCTAAAATATTGACATTACTCAATATATAATTCTAAATGACATATCTAACTTACAACCTCGTGCATGATGAGGAAAACCTTTATCCAAAACATGTTTCAATAAGAGTTTCTAAAGACATACCTTTCATAAATTAATTTTCAAGATCATGTTACCAAAATAATAATAAATATAAAATTTTGATGATGTTATTTTATAAAATGAGATTAAATAATTATATTAATATCAAAAAAATCATAATACATTTTCCCAAATGGAATCATCATTTCAACATATAATAAATTTTTTTCAAGGTGATATTATTGGATCAATCTATAAATAAATTAGTTTAGCCATTTTACATGATCATATAAATATTATTATCTTTATCCTATCATAAATATATGTAAAATCCATTACTATTTTATATAAATAGATTTTTATTAACCAAATAATATCCCCTAGTTGTGTCTAGCCAAATATTTTTCGTAGGCCAAATCATCTTGCAACAAGTAATGATCAATTTGATACTCAACTATCAATTTTAATTGTGTTTACCCCTAGGTGAAACTATTCCAAATCCACATCCACTTTCTAATATCTACAAAACAATATAATATTATAGAAAATACATATACTCAAAAAATTACTAAAATATATGGATGTTATTATATAGTTATAATTTTCCTTCATGTTTTTACTAAATTTATATCATTCAAATCCCAAAAAATAACTAAACTAATCCGAAAAATAATTATTCCACCCTATGATACAAACTAAGGAAACAAAGAATCATACTCTAATATATGATGCTAAAACAATTTCATTAATCATTGACTTTGATACAAAGTGAGATGACTCACGATATAAATATTTTATTTTACATCATTAAAATAATAATAAATACATATAAAATTATCTCTCACAATCCAAAAAATGTAGGGTTTAGTGTCTTTAAGGATTATCTACACAAGAATCCTTTTTATGATACATGTGATCATTTTTCCATATTTGATACATAATAAACCAAAGGGGTTAGATCATATTACTATGAGAAGGAATTATATGGGGATAAATATATCATTAAAAAGGACATCAAAAAATATTATATACCCAAATGTGATGATAGAAGGACATTTAATGTAAAATGATCAATTATATTTCATAAAAAAGAGCGTGGAACTATGAGATTGAAAACATGAGACATTGAGCATAGTCATAGTCATATGTCATGGAAATGTAACATGCCCTTAAAATATATCAGGTAAAATTAAATTTTCAAAAAATAAATCATAAAGAATGTATAACAATGTGAATAAAAAACCTGTATAATAATCATATTGTGAACATAAAAAATTTCCATTCTTCTTTTTGTGAACAAAAAGTACTGATGATTCATGATGTGAAAACATTACCTTGTTTAATGTTTGGAATACAAATATGTGCACTCCATATGTAATAAACAAATAATTTCCATAATTCATGTTGTGGACATAAAAAGATTCCCATAATATATATTTTTAAAAAAACAATTCCCATTCTATGTTTTTTGAACAAAAATATTATCCAAGTTATATGTTTTGAACAAAGAAAATTCACACAATATATGTTCTGAAGAAAAAAATTACCAAGATATATGTTATGAGTAAACAAACTTATCATGATAAATATAAAAATAAGATGTGATATTAAAACACATACAATTACCTAGAGGGATTTAACAAACCCAATCTATCCAATAACAAATACCATAAAAAATTATGACAGAAGATCATAATACAACCATTATTTCAACCTATCTTAATTAGATCCTAAAAAATAAACGGGTTTTATAAAAATGTATTTAAAAATCATCATAAAAACACATCCCATGAAATAAGGTGGATGATTTCATAAGAATATATCCCATGTTTAATATAAAGAATATAAAAAGACACTAATATTTAGGAAAAATTATCCTTTTTAGATCATTAGATTAATCACATAATAAATACGAGTGAATAATATTTTTTAACATCTTGAAAACACTATAAAATGTTTTATTTTTAATGAAATATATTTAACATGATAAAAAAATCCTTAAAACCGAAAAAATTATTTTTTAAAAAAATTAATATAATAGAATTATCATTAATAATTTTTTTAAATGAAATAGAATAATTGAAGGATTATTTATTAAAAATAATTTAAATTGCATTTTAAAATATTTAATTCCTTTTATAAATAAATCTATTACATTTAAAAAATATAAGAATATATCTATTTTATATTCATGATAATTAAGAGATATATTCATTAGTAAAATCATTTCAAGTAATTTAATGGATGATATGTAAAGAAGAAGGCCCATCCAATGAGATAAATCAAAAAATATTTTTTTAATTTTTTTAAAACCATATACATAAATCAAAATGACAAGGTTCACATTAAAATGTAGATTTTATAAATTTGAATGAATATTTATAAAATTTTTCATTTAATTAAATAATTTTGAATAATGAATCTATGAAAAAATTGAACGCGTTGTCGTGAAACGTCAAATTGAGTATATTTTTAAGGTTGATTTATAGTCTAGGGCAGACCCTAGGTCGTCTCTCAAGGAGCATTGGTAGGTTTAGAGTGTGTATTTTTAATAAAAATGACTAAGGGAGGGAGTGGTTTTGAAAATAGTTTAAAATAATGACATAGTTGAAATAGCTTAAAAATTGATTGACCTAGTGGATTTTGAAAAATATGAGATAA
Source organism: Viscum album (assembly GCA_963277665.1). Taxonomy (NCBI): domain Eukaryota; kingdom Viridiplantae; phylum Streptophyta; class Magnoliopsida; order Santalales; family Viscaceae; genus Viscum; species Viscum album. The sequence goes on along the minus strand of OY728132.1, from coordinate 1,515,372,054 downwards.
AAGGGTCGATGTGATTTCACTACACACATGTCAAGTACATTGTTCATAGAGATTCATCTTAGGTTTAGAGTAATTCTTTGGTTGGAGTTAATTGGAATCCCGATTAATTCCTAAGCTTTTATTTCAATGCTTTAAGGACCCAACCTTGACGTAACAATCGTATTGTCAAGGTCCAGTACTTATGCATGGAATAAGAGCTTCCAAATAATATTGAAATCTCAATAAGGTGGGTATGAAAAGGATTCTTGTGATGTCCAATCGGAACAACACAAGTCACGCACTCAAAACCTCATACCGATCGGTTAGAAATTAAGAGCATAACACTCACATGCATCAAATCAACCATTCAAATCTGAAATAAAATAAGATACATGGAATGAAATGTTTAAACACCCAAATTACTCCAAAACAGTAGCTAATGTATGCATCATAACCCCCTTGACATGTGTGTAGCTCCCTCACAATGAACACCCAACTTTTAGCTCGACATCGGGAGGAGGAGGAAGCTCGAGTTGAACTCCTTCTTCATTGTTGATCCCCCTATGAGGATAGGGGACTACAGAACCTCCAAGGTGATTAGGATACTCCTCTAGGACTCCAAATTGGCAGCACTTCACTCCTTGGCCGAACTTGCAAATGGGGAGCCCAATGTGCCAATTTATAGGAAAATTGGAAGGTGGTTTTAGGCACACAGATTTCTTCAATCCACTTGTACCATGCGTTTCGGTTTTTAGACAGTCTTATCTTGCTTTGGAAAAAATATAAAGTTTGTATCCCTACCTCTTGACTATCTCCACCGAATGTTTGGAACCCTTTGGACAACTATCGCTCATGATATTGATAAAATAAAGAACACCGCACTTGACTTGGTCCAAATTCGGTGGCTTGGACAGATCAGTTCGGATGGGCCCCATTGAAGCCGAATTAGCATTGGGTTCCTTAATATAAAATGTAGCGTATTATGTTTTGGACAGTCCCACAAACTTTGAGCCCATTTGGATGCACATATTTTGTGTACTATGCAAAATAGTGGAATTATGTCTATGGATCCATGCAATTTTGGCCTATTTTTCTTCCACTTCATCAAAGGCTCTCCAAATCACCTCCACCTACATTGAAACAGTAAAAACAAGTAACAATTCCCATTATAAAATTGATTAAAATTAATTGATTTATTCAAACATGAATTTCAATTTATTATTATATTTGGAATATTTATTTCAAAACTAGTTTAAAACTGCGGTGTAAAGGTGGAATAAAACAGTGAATCGTGGTACGATCACACCCCCACACCTAAACATTTGCACTCCTGGGCAAAGTCACATATCCAAATACAATGATTCATATAAATATATTTCCCATATCCTGAAGATTTATCATTTTAGGAAATTTTATTTAAAGTAAAGTGATCAATGCATGAACCACACCAAGGAGTTCTTCCTAGTGAAAATAGAATAAGATGTCTCATAAATCATATCATAGAGAAATTCAAAAAGATTCATGATACCCAATTGAGAAAGGAATTCATAAGTAAACCATGACACTATATCTCCATGTGTGTGTGTGAAAACCATTCCATGCAATTCTTTCCACTTTCTATCCAATAAATATATGTTATTTTAACATTTTTCTGTTTAAATGATTTTGTCACCAAACCTGTCCTACATCCTTTGCAATCATATTTCAAGACCGACTCATTTAAGCATTCCCGGAAGTCAAACCATAATCTCCCGACCTTGATATCCCCATATTTTGCAAATTTCATCACTCCCCTCATTTATTAATTCTTTTTTTTTGAAGTTGCAATTGGAACAAATCTCACACTCATCTCTCAACCCTTGTTTGATCTCCTCATGACACTAATTGCAATAGTTATAACAAGATCAAAGGTTGAGGAGGAGTGGTTTTTGACCTGCCCAAGACACAACATTTTTTTTGAGGGCGTACAGCAGTCGGACATTAGGTACACACGCATAGGTCAATCTGGTACAGTAATGAAACAGATCGGATAAAGAATGAATGTATGGAAATATCATTTAAAGCTGAAAAATATTTACCCAAAATATATCTACCTTATATTAAGTAATAAATAATCACACTTTGTAGTTTGGTGCAAAAATTTGTGGAGATATTAGTGACACAGTTTCCTCAAAAACTACTCACTCAATGGGCATCAATCATCTCAAAGGTTTCACATAGATACGACCATTTATATCATTGAAAGAAAACAAATTCACTAAAAATCACTCCCTGATGTTAAATTCATACAATTACTCTTTTTAGCCTTTGTAACGGTATTTTTACTTTCCCCACATTATGGTCTCCAAATCATGGAACTTCGAAATTGTTGATGGGGAAAAATGAAAATACCATAAAGAAGGCCAAAAAGAGAAAACAAAAGGAGAAAACAATGAAAATTACTAACTATCCCAGGAATGTATCCACCCCCATACCTAGAGAATGCAGTGTCCTCACTGTAATAAAAGAGACTGTGGGAAGGAAGGATAAAACCTGGTGAGTGTTATTCAGAGACCGCTTCTTGAACATGGAGTTCCTCCATTGGGGACTCCAGAATGGCTTCATGGAAGTGCTTCAGCCGCTGCCCATTGACAGTGAAGGATTGCTTGGTGTATTCATTTTGAACCTGTACAACACCAAATGGAGAGAAATTAGTAAAAATGTATGGTCCAAACCAACGGGAATGAAGCTTACCAGGGTGCAACTTCAGCCTTACATTGTACAGGAGGACCTTCTACCCGATGTGGAATTGACAATGAAGGATGAGACGGTCATGGGAAGCCTTGGTTCGCTCCTTATAAATTCGGGAGTTCTCATATGAATCTCTTCTCATTTCCTCCAACTCCTGAATCTGCAACTTCCTTTGAATACCTGCACCAGAAAGATTATAATTGCATTGTTTAATGGCCTAGTAGGCCCGGTGCTCTACCTCAACTGGGAGGTGACAACTCTTCCCAAAAACTAGATGATATGGTGACATGCCAATTGGAGTTTTGAATGCAATATGGTAGGCCCATAATGAATCATCGAGTATAAGACTCCCATCTTTTCTATTTGGTTGAACCGTTTTCTCAATAATCTGTTTTACCTCTCTATTTGATACTTCGGCTTGACCATTTGTTTTTGGGTGATAAGCAGTAGACACTCGATGCCCAACCCCGTACCTGCGCAAAAGAGATTGCATTGTGCGGTTGCAGAAATGAGAACCCTGATCACTGATGATAAACCTAGGTAATCCAAACCTACAGAATTTTTGGGTTCTCAAAAATTCTACAACTTTATTGGAATCATCTTTCCTCGTGACTCGTGCCTCTACCCACTTTGAAACATAATCCACTGCCAGAAGAATGTAAAGGTTCCCAAATGAATTGGGGAATGGTCCCATAAATTCAATGCCATAAACATCAGAAATGTCATGGAAGAGCAAGGGTTATTGGGGAATCTCATTTCTTTTAGAGACATTCCCCATTATTTGACAGCGATGACAAGATTTACTGTACTCATGGGCATCCCTAAACAATGTGGGCCAAAAGAGACCAGAATCTAAGACCTTGTGAGCAGTCTGTTGGGGACCAAAGTGGCCCCCACAAGCAAGTGTGTGGCAGAACCTAAGGACAGACTGGAACTCACTATCGGGAACACAATGCCTAATAACTTGATCACTGCATGTGCTCCATATGTAGGGGTCATCCCAAATATACCAACGAGACTCATGTTTTAGACGGTCGGCCTAGTTTTTTGGTGAAATCAGCAGGAATGCAAGACACTGCCAAATAATTTACAATTTCAGCATACCAAGGAATAACATCTTGTACTCAGTACAATTTCTCATCAGGAAACAATTCATTTATGGGAATACAGGGGGATGAGTTAATGTCCGTGGATGGGAGAATCCTACTGATAGGGTTAGTAACCACATTCTATGCTCCTTTTTTATCTCTAATTTCTAGATTGAATTCCTAAAGGAGGAGCATCCAACGAATGAGACATGGTTTGGCTTTCGGTTTCTTTAGGAGATACCGGAGGGCTGCAAGGTCTGAGAACACAATGACTTTGGACCCTAAAATGTATGACCTGAATTTATCCAAGGAAAACACAATTGAAATAAATTCTTTTTCAATGGTGGTGTAGTTTTCTTGGGTAGGGTCCAAAGTACGTGAGGCATAGGCAATGCCATGTGGAGCTCGTTCGACCCTTTGTGACAAGACTGCCCCAACTGCATAGTTAGAGGCATCACACATGAGCTCAAATGGTAAATCCCACCAAGGTGGTTGGATTATCAGGGGTGACGTGAGACTCCATTTTAACTTATTTAAAGCTTCCTCACATTTTTATCAAAAGCAAATTCTTTTTCTTTTTGAAGTAATCGGGAGAGGGGGAGTGCAATTTTACTAAAGTCACAAATGAAATGACGATAAAATCCAGCATGACCCAGGAAAGACTGCACATCCCGGACATTTTTAGGGAATGGTTGGGAGGAAATGATATCTACTTTTGATTTATCCACTTGGATACCTTCCCCAGAAATGACATGTCCCAAAACTATCCCTTGTCGCACCATGAAATGACATTTCTCGTAATTTAATTCGAGATTCTTTTCAATACAGCGACGTAGGACAGAAGCAATACTACTCAAACATTCATCAAAAAGGATCCATAAACAGTAAAATCATCCATGCAATTATCCAGGTAATCCGAAAAAATACTAACCATACATTGTTGGAAAGTACCTGGAGCATTGCACCGACCAAATGGCATCCTTCTATAAGCAAATGTACCAAAGGGGCAAGTAAAGGATGTCTTTTCTTAATCCTCAGGGAAAATATGGAACTGAAATTATCCAGAATACCCATCAAGGAAACAGTAATGGGACATACCTGCTAGCCTCTCTAGAATCTGGTCAATGAATGGAAATGGGAAATGGTCCTTCCTAGTGTGTTGGTTTAGTCGGCGATAGTCTATACAGACACGCCAACTATTCTGCACACGAGTTGGAACCAATTCATTGTTTTCATTTTTAACTACAGTAAGGCAAATTTTTTTAGGAACTAATTGAACGGGACTGACCCATTGGCTGTCAGAGATAGGGTAAATTATTCTAGTATCCAACAATTTTGTTACTTCTTTTTTGACAACATCAAGTAGGTTTGGGTTCAGTCGACGTTGTGAGTACGTCACTGGTTTAGCCTCATTATTTAATAAAATATGATGTGTACAAATTGATGGGCTAATGCCAGGAATGTCAGCAAGTGTCCATCCCAAAGATTGTTTATACTTCCTCAAAAGATCAAGCAGTTGCAATTCATGCTCAGGAGGGAGTGAACTAGCAATGATGACGGGCAACTTGTTTCCATTCTCAAGATATGAGTATTTTAAATCTTGAGGCAGTTGTTTCAGTTCCAATTCTGGGGGATTTTGGATTGATGGAAGTGTGTGTGAAAGTGAGAAGTCACTAATCTCATCTAACTGCTCATTGGTAACATCCTCAGTTGAGGAATGAGCTTTTACAAGCTTTGCAGTATCATCGATGGTCATGTGATCCTCTGTGTTCAAGAAATCATCAATTAACAAACATGCATGACATTTCTCTAGACCACTACAACAATCAATGCATGATTCATTACCTAACATTTCAATCAATGACGAAAACTTAGAAAGGGGATCAGGTGAATGAAAATAAGTTGTTTCAGGGGAAGGGAGAACATCAATTGAATTGATAGAGAGAGAGAAGTGTTCTTCTGAGGGGTGCTTCATGGAATCAAGGATATTGAAGTGAACAGTATTACCACCAAACTCCATAGATAATGTACCATTATGGACATTAATTATGGTTTTGGCGGTTTTCAAGAAAGGTCTCCCCAATATAATTGGGGCTTGTCCATTCATCCTATCATCTTCCATTTTAAGCACGTAAAAATCAGCATGAAAAATTAAAATTTTCACCCTCACAAGAACATCCTCTAACACACCAGAAGGGTGTCACGTACTCCGATTTGTTAGCTGAACAACTATTTTTGTGGGCTTTAGTTCACCGACCTGCAAAGAAGAGTATATGGAGTGAGGCATCACATTAATAGAAGCACCCAAATCAAGCATAGCATTGGAGAAAGAATACTCCCCTATGGTGCACGGAATCGAGAATATTCTAGGATCACTGCACTTGGTGGGAAGTGATGGTTGTATCAATGCTGAGACGTTCCTCCCCAAGCTCACCTTCTCATCACCTCTAAGTCGCCTTCGGTGGGTACACATCTCCTTTAGAAACTTTTCATATCTCGGAATTTGCTTGATGGCATCAATCAATGGAATGTTAACCTGCACTTTTTTGAAAGTCTCCAGGATTTCTTTATCTAGTTCAGTTTCTTTTTGTTTCCTAGGTTGGGCTGCCCTTTGAAGAAATGTAAGAGGAATGGTTGGGATAGGTGTCTCATCAACAACCACAGTCTTTCCTTTGGAAGGGCTTCTCTCAGGAAAAGGGTTTTCTTCTCTTGGACCATTTTCAGCAGTTGGGATGGTGGTTTCCTTTGGATGAGAGGACTATAATGGAGGGGTTATTTGACTTTTGTGTTGTGTCCTGCTCTTAAGGGTGATGGCACTAACATTTCCTTTATCCCTAGGGTTTACTACTGGTTGAGATGGTAGTTTACCCGACCCATGACTTTGGATTTCCCCCACCGAGTTGGCAAGCTGGCCTAGTTGGGTCTTTAGGTCTTATATGGCTGCTTGGGTGGTTTGTTGGAATTGGATATTATTGGCAGCCATTTGCTTCATCATATCTTCTAGGCTAGGCTCGGTTTTTGGAGGGGGTGGTTAGGATAGCCTTTGGGGTGGTTGAGGATTTCTGGGTGGTGGTGGACGACTACTCTGACCTTGTTGGTTCCATTGCTGTTGAGGTTGGTTTGAATACCCCCCTTGCCTATAGGCTTGGTTGTCCTTCCACCCTTGGTTGGATGGATAGTATGGTTCTTTCCTAAAAGGTTGGTTAAAGGGGCATCTTGGAAATATTGCCTCACAACTCTCAGAAGTTTCTCCCAATTGAGGACATTGGTCAGAATAGTGGGTGTAAGAAGAGTAGATTCCACAATGGATGGGAGGAGGAGATTGATATTTCCCTTGGGAGAGAGAAAGTTTTCGTAGAAGGGTACTTACCTCTTCAAACTTCGTGTCCACCTTCTTCTCAAACTCAATACTTTTCACCTCATGGACACCTCGAATGCGAACACTGGACCGTGTACCGAATTGTTGAGTGTTTTGTGCCATGTTCTCAATGAGGGTTCTTGCAGCAATTGGGGTCTTATCTACCAATGCACCAGCTACAGCAGCATCAATCATATTTCGATCAATAGGAATCAAACCTTCATAAAAATATTGAATTAAAAGTTGATCACTTATTTAGTGGTGTGGGCAACTTGAACATAACCTTTTAAAGCTTTCCCAATATTCATGTAATGATTCCCCTTGAGATTGTCTTATACCACATATTTCTTTCCTTATAGTTGCAGTTCGAGAGGCTGGGAAGTATTTTTCATGAAAAGGCCTTTCATATCTACCCAGCCCCTAATTGGTGAATTGACATAGTATAACCAATCTTTTACAGTGTCTTCTAATGAAAATGGGAATTCCCTAAGCTTCACATGTTCTTAATCCACATTAGCATGTTATAAGGTTGAACACATAGTATGAAATTCTTTTAAGTGCTTATGTGGATCTTCTCCAGGCAGTCCATTAAATCTTGGTAATAAATGGATTAAACCAGATTTTAGTTCAAAATTAGGTGCCTCGCCTTGTAATTGAATATAAGTGGGTTAGATATCAACATCAGGTGAGGTTAGTTATTTTAGTGTTCTATTATTTTCATCCATTATATACAAGTTATGTTCAGTTTTAACTTTGGTTTTAGAAGAGAAAGAAGGATGAAGAAGAATTTTAAGATTTGATATCTCCTCCTTCAAAGTGTGGTCTTGTATATCTCGGATTCGTTGATGTAGGATCCTCTCTGGTTTGGGTTCGAAAGTTTGTAGGTCTCCCAGAGTAGAAAGCGTCATACAAAGAACCTACACAATAAATAAATTAGAACACAACAACAAATTCAAAGGTAGAAGATAAAACAAACAAATATTCACAAAAATTACAAAAATTTTATCAAAAACACGCACAAAAAACCAAAGCGCTCCCCAGCAACGGCGCAAAAATTTGAATGCGTTGTCATGACACGTCAAATTGATTATATTTTTAAGGTTTATTTATAGTCTAGGGAAGACCCTAGGTAGTCTCTCAAGGAGCGTTGGTAGGTTTAGAGTGTGTATATTTAATAAAAATGACTAAGGGAGGGGGTGGTTTTGAAAACAGTTTAAAACAATGACTTAGTTGAAATAGCTTAAAAATTGAGTGACCTAGTGGATTTTGAAAAATATGAGATAAAAGGCTCGATGTTATTTCACTACACACATATCAAGTTCATTGTTCATATAGATTCATCTCAGGTTTAGAGTAATTCTTTGGTTGGAGTTAATTGGAATCCCGATTAATTCCTAAGCTTTTATTTCAATGCTTTAAGGACCCAACCTTGACGTAACAATCATATTTTCAAGGTCTAGTACTTATGCATGGAATAAGAGCTTCCAAAGCATATTGAAATCTCAAAAAGGTGGGTATGAAAAGGATTCTTGTGATGTCCAATCGGAACAACACAAGTCATGCACTCAAAACCTCACACCGATCAGTTAGAAATTAAGAGCATAACACTCACATGCATCAAATCAAGCATTCAAAACTGAAATAAAATAAGATACATGGAATGAAATGTTTAAACACCCATATTACTCCAAACCAGTAGCTAATGTATGCATCGGAATTCCCTTGACATGTGTGTAGCTCCCTCACAACGAACACCCAACTTTTAGCTCGACATCGGGAGGAGGAGGAAGCTCGAGTTGAACTCCTTCTTCATTTGTTGATCCCCCTATGAGGATAGGGGCCTCCAGAACCTCCAAGGTGATTAGGAGACTCCTCTAGGACTCTAAATTGGAATCACTTCACTCCTTGGCCGAACTTGCAAATGGGGAGCCCAAGGTGCCAATTTATAGGAAAATTAGAAGGTGGTTTTAGGCACACAGATTTCTTCAATCCACTTGTACCATGCGTTTCGGCCTTCAGACAGTCTTATCTCGCTTTGGATAAAATATAAAAGTTGTATCACTACCTCGTGAATATCTCCACCGAAAGTTTGGCACCCTTTGGACAACTACAGCTCATGATATTGATAAAATACAGAACACCGCACTTGACTTGGTCCAAATTCGGTGGCTTGGACAGATCAGTTCGGATGGGCCCCATAGAGGCCTAATTAGCGTTGGGTTCCTTAATATGAAATATATCCAATTACGTTTGGGACATTCCCACAAACTTTCAGCCCATTTGGATGCACAGATTCCGTGTACTATGAAAAATAGTGGAAAAATGTCAATGGATCCATGCAATTTTGGCCCATTTTTCTTCCACTTCATCAAAGGCTCTCCAAATAACCTCCACCTACATTGAAACAATAAAAACAAGTAACATTTCCCATTATAATATTGATTAACATTAATTGATTTATTCAAACATGAAGTGCAATTTATTATTATATTTGGAATATTTATTAAAGAACTAGTTTAAAACTGTGGTGTAAGGGTGGAATAAAACAGTGAATCGTGGTACGATCAAAAATACACAATTTTTCTTAATATAAAATGTTGAGTGGAAGATAAAACATTTGATTATGAAAGATTTGAAAAACTCATTTGGAGAGGATGTGAATTAATCTCAAAAAATTAAATTTTGTAATGGATGAAATTAATCTACATAATTACATTTAAATTTTCGATGACATGATTTATGATAACTTCATAGAAGAGAAAACCCCACATCATTTAAAATAATAGTAAAAGATGAATGATTATGACTGAAGATAAGATGTTCAACCAAGAAAATGTGTATGGATTTAGAAATGATTTAGTAAAAATAATTTGTAAGGGTGAGATATAATTTGAATTGAAAATTACATGAATAAAATAAAATTCATGATATTTTAATCCCAATAGGCATTATACATGGTATTTCAACTAAATTTGGTATATAAACAAAAAAAGTATCAAAGAAAGAATCTTGAGATGAAAGAGACTAATCTTAAATCCTACATACCAGAATGGTCGCAAAACTCTTGTATGAAATAAATAACTATCTTAATCACATATATATGAAGTTTATTTATATATATATATATATATCAACTTATAAAATTAATTAATAATAATTTATTTCAAATATAGTCATGGGAATAATTTTATTTCTATCATCAGATGTTAATAGGATCAATTGTTTATTTAGTACTAGTTTGGTAATGTTGGTATCGATTATTGTTTACAGATTCATGTTTCATCATTAAAATATAATTATAGTTATTTTATATGTTTTTTATAATGATTTATAATGTTTTTAAATCATTTCTTGAGTATTTTAGTTATGATTCATGATGATAATGTTGGTGATGATCTTGTTGGGGTAATTTATAATGAACTAAAATTTTGTATAATTATAATTATATTAATTCTAATATAACCATTTAATTAAAAAATTATTTCCTAATTAATTTATATTCAATGTATTATTTATGTTTCCATAGTCAATTGTGATATAAATTTATAACATTGTTCAAGTCAAGGTTAAATCGGCCCAAACCAGACAAAATTATAACCTATCGAAGAGTATAGCTAAGAAAGTGAATCTTTTGGAATAATATCATTATTGAAGATGAATACAAATATTATATAGTTGTTTTTTATGGTGTTAATTATTGTTAAAAATGATATTTATAAGATAATTATAGAGTAAAAAAATGAAATCCAACAATTTCATAGAGGTTGTAGTCTGCACGTATGTATGAGTGACACATTTATTTTCCATTGATTAGTAGAAAGATAGTAAATGGATTATAATTATAAAATAATAATAATTTTATTAATATCATATTAATATTATACTTTTATAACCATCCATGTAAGGTAGTGATGAAGAATGAAGCATGCAGTTCTAATAGGTGGCATTCCACACGTGCGCATAATGACATATTCATTTTTCAAATGGTTTTAAAGGAATTTATAAAATGGATATAACATTATTATAATAACATATCATTATATTTGTAATATTTATCTTATAATAAATTGATTGATTTAGTCATTTTGATAGGGATGAAGAGGTAAATAATAACGAGAGCTTAGTTGGGAACATTACCTCTCTAGTTGGATACTCTCCCATTGGGTAACAACATAAGACTCGAAAGAATGTTATTTTTTACATTAAAAATGAAGCTAGGATGTTAGGAGTGAGTTAATGAAACACTATTATATATTTTGGTTGATGTAAGGCTTTGAAAAGTGGGTAAATGTGGTGAAAGTGATCTCATTTTATAATTGAGAAATAACATTTTTAAAATTACCCATAATGTTTTAAATGATAGGATGACATTATTCAAGGGTAAATGGATCCAATGTTGGATATAATTAAGTTTTGAGTGTTATAAGGTCGATTTTTTTTCTATTAATTTTAATTCTTTAAATATGTTTGATGTATTTGACAACTAGATTTTTAAATTTTACTATTACAAATTTTACGAGGGAAAATATTTGTTTTACCTGAGTAGTTTTTATTTTATTATCAATATAAGGTAACCCATTTTAATTTTTTTTGTTTTTATTAACCAAAATTTATTCTACACATATTATAATTATAATTCTATATAGGTGAAAAATAAGCTTTTAAATTTAATCATTTAACATATATAAAAATTATTTTTTTTGAAAAATGTTGTTTTCACATTTTAGTGTTCTTAATTTTATATAACATTAATTAAAAATTATATGATTTATTATATATTTAGTTATTTGTGTAAAAAATAATATAATATAAATTATAAAAATTATATCAATTAAATTAATTAGAAAAAAACACAATATTTTTAAAACAATTGATTGAGAATTAACCATGCAGTATTATTTATGTAAATAAAATTAATATGAGTAATTTTTATTTTATACATAAAAATGAAATTAATTTTTTTAAATAATATGAATGGGATGATATAAAACATGAATGTAATGACCCATATCTTTTTGGTTTATAAATATCAGTGGAAATTTCAATATTTCAAAGAGTGGACGACTCATTCAAATAACTGAGTGTCGAACCAGGGTGTTTATAGTTAAAACACTTTTAAGAGGTGATATTAGAATTTAATGGAGGATATGTGGGTGAAAGTAGATAATGTGTAGGTTGGAGTCTTGGATAGACTAGTTAGGGTACATTAGTAGCACCAACTAGCCGGTATCCCCCACTGGCTAGTTGGTGGGGTGTGTAGAGGCCTTATAGTCTGGATGGGATCACCATCTAGTTGATGAGTCTCCATGATTTCTCCAATGAGAAAAAACAGATACTTCTATATTGGATGTATTATTGTACACCCATTGATCCTACACCATTCATCTGGTGGATCCCGATAGTCTAACTAGTGGGGCATCATGGGGGATCATTGTGGGGGAATTTTGGTCATTTCTTTCACAAAAACCCTAATTTTAACCCCCCTTACTCTATTTTTTGAGAAACAATCAGATGTATCATCTAATATTCCTCCTTCTAAGATATAAATTTAATTTTTAGGTGGATATTGATGAGATCTAATGGAGAATCCTATCTAGATCCTTTGATCACCTTTGATCACAGCCTCCTTCTTTCTCACACAACAGTGGATTATTGTGCTATTCATTATGGATGAATCCTCATAGAATGTACTATACATTTTTATCATTTTATATCTCAATTATCATTTAATCCTCCCTCCATTTATCATCTTATTCATGGATTGATCATTTTTATTCATGTTTAAGTGATCAAATGAAAATTCCATCATATCTTTATATAATTGCTTATGATTAGTGGGGATTAGGATTGGAATTTCAATAAGATGTACTGTGATGAAGAAAATGAGCAATTTATGTGTTTTTTTTAATTTATAGTCCTAGATAAATATTTGTTTTTTTAAATTTGTGTTGAATTAACCATTATAACATGGAATTTAGGTGGGTTTGTTTCTCTTCTTGGAGTTTAAAGTATGTTGGTGGTGGATTGAGCACCATTGGATGAAACTGCAGCTATGGTACATCATTTTATTGGTTTCTTCCAAAGTACCCAATTTTAATTATATTAAACTACAAATTTTATTATTACCACATGATTATGATTTTACCCGAATTTATTTTAGATGCATGAGATGGACCATTCATGGATAGTTGGTCAAGGTTACATCTATGATGTGTTATCTAGAAAGTATTTGAACATACATCCCTTCCTCCTTTGAATGTGGATTCCTTGTAATTAATTATAAATTAGTTATAATTTTCAATTGAAATGTTTTTTCATAAGAAGGACCCTGTGGTGATTAATGGTGGATTAATGGACTTTGATGACTTCAATAAAGCTTCTAGATTTTCCCTTGTTGAAATTTGACTTGTTTTGAGGTAGGTGGTCATGTGTACTATACCCTATAGTATTGGGTTTTTTATTGGAATGTGATATTAGGTTCTTCACCTTGGGTGAATGACCATTAATTCATAAATCTATTATAACATGTTAAATACTTAATTAGATATAATCCTTAAGTCCTAAATAATTAAAGGAGGCATTAATAATTACAAATTAATTATAGATCCTTAAGTACTAATTAATTAATTCAACATTACTGATGTTATTGGAAAAATTCTCTAAGGCCATAATGGACCCTTTTTCACTAGCTTGATTTAAATCCCTAAAGGTGGAGGCTTAACCACTATGTAGGGCCTAAAACGTCATGGAAACCTTTGGGAGAGAGTGAGTGTGTGTAATCTGAAATAATTTATTATAGTTTATACCCTGAGTATTCTTAGATTGGATTTGGACCATGTTTGAACTTGATCACATGTGAAGTTTGTTTAAATCATGATGATGTACCATGAACTGTCTATATGTCTTCTCTCACATTTCTTGTATTTATACTAGTAATTAAAACAACTATTAACCATGCTTGATAGTGATCACGTGTAGGTTAATGTGTATCCATTGAAACCCTTTATAATGTTTTTTCCTATGAGTATGCCTACATAGCTTATTTCTATGTTTAATGATGACCACATGTATTCAATTATTACTATTTCACATGATGATATGCTATGATGTATCAATATATATGTTCTTACCTACTATCTGATTTATTTTATAATCATTTGAGATTTTTCATTGTATTCATGACTTGTGACTGTCATGGTATAATTGACCCTTATAGGGGGTACTACAAAGGATATATGGTAATTATGATGGTGGAACCTTACATATGGCAGGGGTACGATAGCCCTATGTACAAGCTCAGTACTCGATTCCTTGTGTATATCGATTAGGCATGTAAAAAATCAATGCCTTCCAGATATTGAGTATCATGTTGATTTAATTTTCTCATGTTCTTGATTATTTATAACTTCTTGATAATTCACTAGGCATGGATTAAAAGCAGGCACAATCGAGGTTTGTGGTGTCTTGGTATGTGCATTACTAGTCAATGTAGGGTTGGTATTACTTATTTGTGCTTGGGAATTATATGATATACTTGTGTAGTAATATTTTACCTGTTTACATTCTAATGAACTTATCACATTCCCATACACTATGAATAACAATTGGTTTCTTGATAGTGTTGGTGGATTCCTACTGAGTTGTACCCACACCCTACCAAGGTGGCAATTTCACTTGGGTAACCCAGAAACCCTCACTTATAGCAGGTATATGTTGGGATAGGGATTGATTTGTATCATTTAGTAAGATAGATCTATATGATTCTAGATACTGTGATGAGGTAAGGTTCAGTGTTTTATATCCACTTGTACCTTTATTCATTTCTTTTATATACATGATCTTCCCAATTGGAGATCAGTGTTCTGTTTCCAGTTGTGACTTTTGAGTATGTTGTTTTTACTTAATTAATACATTTTTTATGTATTTATACCCTATTAATCTAGAATTATATAGTTAAATGTTTTTTATTATTATTTTTATTGATAATAGTGATTGAGGGTGTATAATCACCCCATGATTTCAACTTCGGCTCTAGCTACTAGTTGGAATCCATTGGAATATGGGTAGCTTTGCCTAAGGTTATATGAAATTTCATATCAGACATTGTGATTCAAGATGGGATGTTAAATAATGGTATCAAACAGTGGGTTTCTTTGTTTTTCATATTTTAGAGTGTTTGTATAATGATGACATAGGAATGTGTCAATGATTGTGATGAAATATTGAATGACATTTAACAAACACCATTTTCTAGGGATGTGAGACACCCTCTAAGTCACTGATACAACTATTTTTTTTGTTTTATTTACCTTTTTGTTCGATCTTGGTGTTTGTAACTATTTTATATCATAAATGGGTGTTTTTGTGTGAAATAGACTAGGTGAACGGTTGGTGTATGGTTTGTTTAACCGTGATTCTAAAATTGAAATGGAGATATTGGTTTGAACAATTTGATTTTTAATATTTTGTGCATGGTTTTTTCAAATCATTATCATCTAAGGGGAAACCAAGTGGCTTTATATTTTTGGGAATATATTATCCCCCATGATAGGTGCATAGTTTTTCTAACTATGTGACTAAACCATGCGGCCTATCCATGTAACTTATTTTTTATTTTACTATTATCCCCCTATCAATTTTATAACTCATTTGGGCCTCATTTCATCCTCACATAATGCATATTTCTCTAATTATTTAAAATATCCCTCCTCATTGGTGATGGTTTCCAATTGGATTTTTTATTATTTAGCTTGAAGTAAGTCCAAATCTTCTAGTTTTCTTCTTCTTTCCCCATTATTCATGCTTGTTCTTCTATTTTCATGGATATCTTTAAGAATATATGGGGTATTGGAAAAATATAGGCTGTGTAATGGGGTATTTGGTTGTTTTTTTGGTGTTCTATGTTTGTGGATGTGTGATCTTCCTATATTGTGTGCTTTTCCTAAAAGGAGATGATGTGGGAATGTAACCATGTTTTGTGTGTCTATATATGGAATTTTATATGTATTACATTTAAATTATGAATAAACTTTGGTTTATTCTTGTTTAATTTACAAATATATGTTTTACATTTTATTTATATCCCACGTTTGTTATGGTGTAAGAAATGGTTTTTCAAATGAGTGCTTATAGCGAGGTTTTCCAAAATGAGGTGGCAAGTTGTACCCCAAGTATTTTCTAAACTTTATCATAGAGGAATCACGATTTCAAATGGATTTATAATGTGTTTTTTTGAAATGTTTTACCTTGTGGAAGTAGTTTCATAAAATGGGAATGATGTTAGTGAAAATGACTTGTGAAATTTCTTGGGTTTTAATGGAACATGTTCTTTGAATTTGTGGAATGGAGTAGGAAATTGGTTATATGGTTTATGAGTGAGGTGTTGTATTATGGAATACGATATCCTTTGGGGAATAAGACCGTGACAACTTATTATTTGGTTTCTAGGGGAACATAAGATACATTAGGTAGGGAAACCACAAGAGATCACATTTGGTTTTTGAGAGACCATAAGAGCTCTTGGAGATGGGTAAAGGGAAGATTGTGAGAGCTTCTATTTTTTGTAGTTGACTATCATAATTTATTTAGACCCACTCACATTAAACCCTTATAATTATATCATTAGATTCAAATAAAAATTCCATATTGGTTTATTAGAATTATGAATTTTATTAGTTTCCTTATTAATGTTATGTGAAATGTTATACCCATTATCTTTTATTGAATATATAATGATGATATTTTGATTAACCTTATTCTATAGGGTATATTGAGAATATTTTGATTTTTTTATTTATTTAATACATTTTGATAAATGTTTTGGAAATAATATTTTAATTAAAATGGGGAATCAAAGGTATTTCAATGTATTATTCGATATTGAAATGTTTTCAATGTGTTTTCAAACTTGATTATTGGTTTCCATGGGCAAAATACATAAATATATTCATGGTGGTATCCTATTGGACTATGTTCCTCACACTCTAAATATTCATTTGTGTGTATATAGATTTATTTTTGTTTTGGATTTTTATGGGAAAGGTCACTATTTATGAAGGTGGATCTTCTTAATTACTGATATCTATGTTTGGTGGAAGAGATGTGGTTTCATTGAGTTCCCTTAAGTGGATTCATCTTAGGATTTTTTATTTGTTCGGATTTATGTATTTAGATGTGTTCCAATTATTTTGATTTTTGGGTTTGGCTTGATATATGATGTATATGTGGATTATTATGGATTTTGTATGACCTATTTATGACAGTGTTTATGATATCTATTTTTTCATAGTTGTGTTTCTATGGATGTGGTATTTTATTCTTTAATTTTATGGTGTTGGTTGCTCTTCCCCTTTCATGGATGGGTCACATTGGTTTACCATTGGAGAAATCATTACCAAGATATTATTGGTTATTCTTAGTTATTGTTTCAAGACCATGGTAATTGGGAATGTTATTTGAGTTAGGTTGCGGGATGAATTTGGTGATAGGTTGGGTTGACACGAGTTACTTTTTTGTGAAATTGTATTAGATGAGATTTGTTATATGGGAGTTAGTAGTAGAGAAGAGATATTACCATCAAGAATTGAGAGGTATGAATGGTGGAGTGGCTGGATAACTCTTCTTTATGTCAAAACATGAGTTTACATGGGTGGTATAGGATTGTGAATATGATTAATGCCTAGTTATGGGTTGTTTTGATTATATTTTGATGTATTTATCGATATGTGTTGCTTCATGAGGAAATATAAGGGGTAATTTTGAGTTTTGGGGTGATATGTGGATGTCAATCGGAGTTGTATGATTATTTTGGACTGTTAGTAGTAACCGTGTGTAGCTATTGTGTCATTTCTTGCCAAATCCATTGATAACAACATAGTTGGCACATAGTTTTCTTTACAAAGATGATGAAACAGGAATATTTTGAAATTGTTGGGAATTTTAAATTTTTTCTACTCTATTTCTTGAAATTTATTGTAATGTAGATGTTTCTTATTTATACACATGATGAGACTTTGTTATAGTTCTCTTGATGTGTCTCAGGGTTGAATCATTCAAGATAAATCCATGTTCTTATTTTTTAGTTGATGCCTTCCCAAAGGACCTCATCCAAGAATAGATAGGGTCTTGCGGAGAACACACAAAATAAATGAAATATCCTGATTTTTCATTGTTGGAGTATCTAATTTGTATGATCCAAACCTTGGGTTTTGTGGGTGGTTGAGAGAAGACCTATAAAGTGGATAAAGTTCAGGAGTTTATGTGGAATAATCCACTGGTTTGTTAACTTTCGAATTATAAACCGCATTAATTAGATATCCTTAAATAAATATGTAAACCCCAATATATTGAAGTGTAATAATGATAATAAAAATTTATAGAAAATATATACATGACATAAAATAAATAGGCGGTGAATATGACATGTGTCTCTTGGAAGTGAAAAGTGAGATGAAGATCCCTAACCATAAGTATTGACATATGTTTTACTCATTAAAACATCATGTATAATAAATATAAGTTAATTATATATCTATTAAATAAAAATATTCATATTAATCATACCATATATTATTTTATTATTACTTTTAGTACCCTTTTATTTACAATTCCATGCTAATGTTTCTATTTTGGGTAATAACTGATTTTTTTAATATATGTATTAATTTATAATATTTTTTCCACTTTATTCGATCAATGTTTATTAAATTATAAAATAATAATAATTACTTAATTATAATATTTATGCATCAAATACAATTTTAATATTATTCCTGAAAAATGGTTTTGAGAAATGAAGTCTGTTATGATCATGGAGATGATAGGATGTACATACACATGAGGAACACATCCATTTTTCAATGATAATTATAAAAATGAGGTAATTAATATATTTTATTTATAGAGTGTAATAATATCATAAAAAACATATTATTTTTTCAAATATATTTATCTATATAACACATGTGGTGTGGTGATAAAAATAGAATCACATCGCTTTGGGAAGGCGGTAGTCAACCCACACACGAGTAGCGTAATCATTATTCATTGAGTGAAACAATATGAATGTAAATGATATATATTATATTTTAATAATTATAAATATTTCATGAATATAATAATTAAGTTATTATATCACATATAATCAATAAATTTACCATTATCACCTTCTATGTAAAGAGTGAATGAATCATAGTGCTTCGTGAGCCCGTAGTCCTCTACACACCTGAGCGAAATTATCATATTATAAAAAAATTGAAAGAATAATGTTATGTGTGATATAATTATTATTGAAGAAAATTATTATAATAAATATCATATATAATTAATAAATCCTTCCTTATGTCCAACTGTTAGACGTGCTGATGGAAAAATGAATGATATCATTTCGTGAGGCGGTAGTCCACTGTACACACGAACAATGATTTATTAACTCATTTGATAGAATTAGAGATGGTTTAAGGTAATTATATTATTATAAAAAATTAAATTATATGGAATATAATTTTGTTATTATATCATCGTTTTTTAAAAATAATTGAAGGAGTGGGAAAAATAAATAAAACAAAGACGCTCATTGAAAAACATTACCTCTTCTTTAGTTATCCACCATAGGTTTGAAATAAATAAATCCTAGGATAGATTTATACCCAAAATAAGGATTATAGGGTGAGGTTATGGAAGTTTTTATGTTATTCGGTGAGGGTTTTTCTGAACCAAATGTGTTTTTAGGTGTACAGAAGAGAGGGGAGGGGTGGCTTTTTATAAGTGGGGGAGAGGACACACTTAGTATTTTGGAAATGAAATAAGTGGTTTCACATTTTTCATATTTAAAAAGGGTCCTAAATAGGAAATTATAGATTATTAGATGTGTAATGGTCAAAATAATTCCATCCAATAGTTTTTAGATAAGTTTATAGGTTATATTTACCCTTATCATTTTAGTTTAACCCTCGATAAACCCATTTTATCTTAACATCAATAATTAATTTTTACTGCATTCACAATTAATTTTTCTCAAAAATTATGTTTAACTTATTAGAAATTAGGAATTATTTTCATTCCAATTATGGGATCTATTTTTTCAAATTCCAATCATATAAGTCTAAATTTTAATTTAAAATTATTCCCATAGTCGTGATGAGAAATATGATATTTAAAGAGAAGAAGATCAAAAGTTTTAAATGACTTTGTATAAAACATCAATATTAAATTTGTTAAAATGAACTAAATTGGATTAATTGATATAAAATTGAACTAATTTACCATTAAAAATAATTAAAAATATAAAATAAAATTATAAATAATTTAAAATAAAAGACAATTTTAATTAAAATTTGTTATTTTTTATTACGAATAAAAAATTAAAATATTTCAGGCTAATACAAAAAAATCACCTTAAGATAATTTTGACATTATTATTTCAATAATGTAGTATATTTTATAAAATTAATTATCTAAAAGTATCAAAAATATTACATTTATTCTAAGTGCACAAAAAGAAGACAAAACTTTTCTTTATTAAAATACAGTTTAAGCATAAAATTATATATATTATTATTTATTGTCTAAAAAAAATATTAAGGATAAAAATTTTATTTAATATATAATATATTATTATAATTAAAATAGTTATTCAAATATTATTTGTTTAGTTTATTATTATAAAACAAACTTATGTGCATAATTTTTTTTCAGAGAAATATTTTCATTTATGTTCAAAAGGGTTTTATTTTCTTTTATAATTAAATTTTTACCAAATATTCATTTTATATACATGAATAAACTATAGTTTTATAATTTAGTTTTTATTATTCATAATATTAATTTAATGGTTTAGTGGAAACTAAAATAAAAATATTTTAATAATAGGTCACGTTGCGTTTAAACTCAGTGTTGCATGTAATGAAAGCTAAGATCAGTGTTTCATGTAATACAACACAAACTATGTTTTGAATTTAAATCATGATAAAAATAGTTTTATATTAAAAGAAAAATATGTAAAAATTAAATAAATATGGAAAGTAATATTTCACAAAATCTTGGGGTGCTACATTCTACAAATTAATCCAAGTCATCAATGGTTGAACATTTGAAAAATCATTCATAGAAACCCACATTATAATTATGTTTAATATAACTTACTCTTTTAAAAAGAAAAATGGATATACATAAGTTAGCTAGAATAACATATACTTGTTTTCTAAATACGAGAACATAGGTGGGAAGTGAAAACATGGAAATAGAATTTAAAAATAACACCCAAATACTGATGGAGAGTGATAAATAATATTGATAATAAGAAAATGGGTGATCTATAATAGGTTAATAGAAAAAATTTAAACAAAGAGGCATTAAAATGGTCATTTATATCATACAAAATGTTGATTACGAGACCAATTTTTTTTTTCAAGATCCATTTCTTAATATTGATTAATTTTCAATATAAGATATACCTAATTGATTTCATTATAATTTTTAAGAACAATAACACCCTTTTTTGTTCCTTGATCAATTTCCCCTTCATTTCAAACTTGATGAAATGAAGGTGAGTTTTTAATACCTAAATCACCAGTGGAACAAAAGATACATAAATAGCGATAATCCGGTCATTATCTCTCTATTTGTAACAAAAAAATGATTCTAATAGGTTATATAATATAGATAAATCTTTATATGGAGAAAAAATAAATTTATCTCTAAAACCTCATTTAATGTTTTGAAGTCCATTTCATAAATGGTTAACCCTATGTCGCTTCTAAAAGATTAAAATTAAATTATTGAGAATGATGATGACAAAATTTCTCTGAATAATTTTTACATTGACCCCCCATATATCACAAAGTAGCTCATGATTTTTACACACCAAACATGTTAATACCTCAATCATAACTTCTATTAAAACATTATAATAACCTAAATTACCATAAAACAATATTAAAAAAATACATGATTCTACATTCCTTATATAGAACACATATTATTAGATATATTACTTAAATACATTTTTTTTGTAAACTCAATTCATGATAGCATAATTTTTTTTTCAACAAATCATTAATCTATTCCAAGGTATTAAATGCTATCCATTTTTAATTTATTCTTATCCAACATATCCTTATCAAAACAAAAACCATTTTTCTTAACATTAGGAACATGAAAATGGTTACCTTCCCTTAATCATGTGTTTTACATAAAATATATACTTTCCATTAAATAAATTTTATTTGTAATAAACATCATTAAATACACTCTTTAAAACCCTTAAACAAAAAATTATAGTGAACTATCTATATATATTTTATAATTATCGAATACTAACACAAAAATAATTGAATCATACAACTTACATCTCAAAATATAAACTGTAATTCATCATATAATTCCATAATACATATTTCCATTCATATTTCATTCATAGTGTCCCCATCATCACATGAGAAACCATTACTCATACAACACTCTTAATTCACTTCTCTAGATTTCCTATTAGGAAATAAATTCAAATAATGACCAAAATACTTTCACTTGAAACATTGGAGCCTAAGTGGTGCATTAGTTGGTATCCTCTTCACATGTATTACATTAATTAAACCATTAATTACATTTCTAAATTATCAGGATTTATGAACTCCCCTTTTACATTTAATGAACATCCCAGTTCCATTAAAAAAAATTCTTCGATGTTTTTCACACATTTTGGGAATATAGGAAACTAAATATTCTTTCTACCATGGTCTCCATTACCCAAACTACCAGTGAAGTCTATCCTTATATTTTTTGGTGAGTCTAAGTTTTGGTTAAAGTTCATGTTATAAATCATATTATGTGATTACTAATTGGTTATAAACTCAATATAATTCAATCTAGTATTAATCCCATTTAGAAAATGGTTAGAATTTAGTTTACCACATTAAATGTTGACCCAACTCCTTCGAGTTCCCACAATTGACTAAAAAGTAGACTCGTAGTGAGACAAACACTATTTATAGTGAAAAATCACATAATCATGAAAAATAACTTATAAGATGTCTATATCATGACTCCTTCATTAATATATATCAACTTAGGTTTATCCTAGGTCATTCATAGTAATGTTATTTTTAAATACTCCTTAATGGTTGAAAAATAGTTTTTGAATTTCCAATTAAAATCCCCCTAGATTGTCAAAGCTAGGTGTGCAACAAGGCACAATTTCATGAAACAATTTCAGATAGAGTCTAACTCAATACAATGTTTTTGGGTTTATTACACCTTTTTACATATATGCTAGAGCCACATTTACTTGTTGTATCTATAAAGGGATGTAATTTATTGGAAACTAATATCTCTATGCATTACCAAAATTCTAGAACATTTTCCAAAACCTTTACTCATCCTTAGACTTATCCTTAGAGACATTAATGGATATATTTGTATAAATATTCCTCAATATCTCACAAAATTTGTCTCATCATAATTTCTAAAGGTTAATTAAAACAACCCTTAAATAACAACTATAGTGACCCAATCCCCTCATTTGTTGATATAATATATTTTAAGATGAATATTCATTACATTTCATAAAAGAACTCTTAAGTACTATAATAGTTTAGTGCCATTGGAAACATGGAACACAATTTTTAAATCTGGTAAATGATCATCAATGTTTCCCAAAAAGATCTTCCCATTTAGTACACTTCATAGACATACCCTACATAAAAACTTTCTTTATAACCAAGGTAAAAGAGGCATAATATTGGGCAAGCTTAGATTATAAGGAATGTTAAAAATAAGAGATAGAAATATATTATCATATGAAATAATTATATAATAATAAGGGTATCTGATAATGAAAATATCTTATGAAGTTCATACCTAACTTTTCGTAGATCATAAACATGACTGAAGACATAAAAATTGGTAGTTATTAAGACATGAATCATAAGGGAATCAATGAACATGATCTATGAGAACATAACATTGGAATAAAACATATATTTTTGGAATACCCACTATTTTATCCCATTGTGAACGTGTATAAATATAAATAGGTTCATTTATTATGTTAATTACATGAAATCATGGTCTTTTATAAACATATGGACAGAAACTAGGTCTGTAAATAACATTATGAACATGAAATAAAGGTACACACATAACATTTTGATCATTTAATAAAGTACACACAAAACATTGTTAACATGTAATTGGATTCACGTATAACATTTTGGACATGAAATACATGTCCATGCATAACATCTAAATAGTTAAGGTTCACTCCAAAGACCATTATAAAAATCAAAGTCTCTTATTGAAATTGGTTCACTCTCTATTCCAATACCATCTATCTCATGAGATATAATTCTTTATCCAATGCACAAGAGGGAGATATAGTTCCCACCGATTTTTTTAATAATGTGACCACTATCCTGGGTTATAATGTAACCACTCTCACATAATGAAAATCAAACATATTTGTTTCAAAAGGTAATAATACATTAATAATAGCAAAAACCATGAAATGAATTGGGTTTCGAAAATAATTCATCATAACATACCCCATGGAAAACAAATAGTTTTCATAATAATTTCATCATTTCATCAAATCATGACCCAATGGATAAAGAAGCAAGTTTAATGATCATTTAATCATGGTATAAACCATATAAGAGAAACGAGATTCATAAATACAATTTCATCATCAAAATAAACCATTTAAATAAAGAATAAGAATGATATCCTTGGATAATATCTTTGGTAAATCATAAGTAACCTGAAATAATTTCATCTTAGATGGAAAATAAATTTTAATGATTTCTTGGGACATTTCTCAAGGAAACAACATTTTCATTAAAAATTAATTTTTACAATATAAAACACTACAATAATAATTTTTTTTGAAAAAAAAACATTATAATTTATAAAGGAAAATTTTAAAAATCCTTTAAAACCATTCCTGAGTAAAATATTCTTTCTTTTTTGAAAAAAAAACATTTTAAAATATTTTCAAAATCATTTTTTAATTTGAAAAAAGTTCATTAAAATATAAAAACGTCCCAAATATTATGTAAATAATATTGTTTGAAAATAACTTTGAAAATTGTAAGGGAATATTGAAATCATTAATTTGTAATGAAATCAGGAAATACTTCTCATGTTGTGCATGTTAAAAACCAAAAATCGTTTTACATTTTAGTAAAAGAAAAATATACATTATTTTTGAAAACGACATGAAGATTTAATTTAAAAAATTTCATAATAATTAAAACATGGGAAAAAATTTCTTTTAAAAAATATTAATAGTGTAATATTTTTTTTTGGAAAAATCTTTAAAAACATGGTTTTGGAAGAAATAAAATTTCCAACCAAAGAGAAAAAAAGTCTTATTTTCATAAAAACATTTTTTAATAATTTTATGTTCCGAAGTATGGAAAAATAGTACCACTACATGAAGAAATCATAAATAATCATAGGATAATAAAATTCATGAGAATTATTTAGATATGGGTCATAATATTTTATTATTTGAAACATAATCATAAACTATCCTGCAAAATAATGATATTATAATATGAAATATTTACAACTTTGGTACCATTGATTAATAAGAACCATGAAAGAGTTACATAAAATGAAACTTAAAATTTCATGAGGATGAATAAATTCTAGATATTTCATATCAATGGGTATTTATATAATCCTCGTAAAAGAATATAGGTTCCTAACATAACATATGTCTCAAAGAAGGCAAATTGAGACAAAAATCCCTTACAAATTTGTTAACTTTAGAACTATAAACCCCATGAAAGAGAGATCATAAAATGGTTATGTAAACCAAAATAAATTTAATTAAAAGAATAATAATATACATTATTTGGAAATATATAAATGATATAAAATAAATAGGTTTTGAATATGATATGCTTCTCACAGAAGTAAAATATTTGACGAAAATCCTTTACCATAAGTATTGACTTCCATCGTACACATTCAAACCTATTGTATAATAAATATTTGTTTATGATGAATATATTATAGAACCATATTCATATATACCATACCATATATTATTTCATTATGACATTGTATTACCTATTTATTAACAATTCCAGGTTAAGGTTTCTTTTCGGCCAATAACTGTTTTGTTTTTCATAAATGTTTCGATTTTTTATATTTTTGGACCTCTTAGTTTGATCATGGTTCTGTAAATTTCATAATTATAATCATGGAGTAATTATCATATTTATACATCAAATATAACTTTAATAACAATTATTAAACATAGTTTTGAGAAATTAAGTTCATTAAGATCATGGAGATGGTAGGGTGTATGCATGCATGAGTAACGTTTCCATTTTTAAATGATCATTATAGAAAGAAGGTAAGTAAAATAATATATTTCCAAAACAATAAAAATATAATACAAAAATATTATTTATTTAAATATATTTATACATATCATACATGTGGTGTGGTGACTAATTTAGAGTAAAATTTCTTCGTGAAGGATGTATTCTACACATACATGAGCAATGCTATCATCTTTCATCGAGTGAAAAGGTAAGAAAAAAAAAGATATATATTATATATTAATTATGAAAAAAATGTAATTAATATCATAATTATTTCATGTATATAAAATATAATCATTAACTTTACCCATATCAACTTCCATGTAACGTATGAATGAATCACATCACTTCGCAAGGTGGTAGCCCACTTTACACATGAGCGGAGTTATTATATTCCAAAAAATGGAAAACATAAATGCATGTGTTATATTATAATTAAATAATAATAATAATATCATAAATAAAATTTATAAATATTAAATACATAATTATGTTTAACCTTCAGAGGTGTTAATTGGAAATGAATGATATTGGTTCGCAAGGCGGTAGTCCGCCATATACACGAATGATAATTTTATAACCCATTTGATTGAAGTAGAGAATGTTTTAGTTCATGAACTTATTATAAAAAAATCTAAGTATAAGGAATATAATGATTTTATTATATCATAATGGTTTAAAAATAATTGATTACAGTGGAGAAAGAAATAAAACAAAGACGCTCATTGAAGAAAAAATACCTCTTCTTTGGGTACCCTCCTTAAGGTGTAGAGAAGAGAGGAGAGAGGGTGGTATTTTTTATGTGAAGAAGAGGACACACATGGTATTTTTGAAAACAAATATGTGATCGCATGTTTTTTCGATGTCACAAGGGAAAATATTAAAACATTATATAACCTTAAAGGTGAAATGATATAAATAATTCCATTAAGTATTTTTTATACAATTTTATAGGTCATTTTACCCTTATCTTTTTAGTTTAACCCTTGGTAAACCCATTTTATCTTTACTGCAGTAATTAATATTTACTATATTCACTGTTAATTTTGGTAAAAAATAATGTTGACTTAATTAGAAATTATAAATTATTCTTATTTAAATTATGAAATAAAAATTTTAAAATTCCATTCTTATAAGTTGAAAATTTTAATTTAAAATTAATCCCACATAAACGATGAGAAAACAGGTTTTCAAAGAGAAAAAAGTTCAAAATATTGAAATGTTTTTATATCATAATTCAAAATGAAATTGATTAAAATGAACTAAATTGGGTAATTTGATATAAAAATAAATAAATTTTATTTTAAAACCAATTAAAAATATAATTTAATATTATAAATAATTTAAATGAAAATGAAGTGTTCAATTAAAATTTGGTATTTTTCACTTTTCATTAATAATTGAAACTTTTTAGAAAAATACAAAAAATCATGTTAAGATAATTTTTATATTATGATTTAAAAAATTATTTTTATTTTATTAAAATAATTTTATAAAATTTTAAAAAAATTAATTCTATTATAAGTGCACAAAAAGTGGAAAAACAATTTTTTTCTGAAAAAATATAGTTTTTAACTGTAAAATTGGATTTATTCTTATTTTTTGTATAAAAAACACATAAGATGAATTTTAAACATTTTTTAAATATATAATATATTAATTAAATTAAATTCATTAAAAAAATATATTTGGTTAATTTTTTGACATAAAACAAACTTGTGCGCATAAAAATAATTTAAGAGAAAGATTTACATTTATGTTCAAAATGGTTTTATTTTTATTTCTAATTAATTGGTCACCAAGGAATTAATTTTTTATATATTTTGAAACCATATATTCATAATTTTGGTAATATTATTTGTAACCACCATTCTAACAGCTAGGTGATAATTATCATAATAATATTTAAATAATATGTCACGTTTCATTTAACTCAGTATTGTGTATAATACAATATAAGATCCATTTTGCGTGTCAAACAATAAAAACTCATTTTGACATGTAACAAATGATAAAAATAGTGTTGTGTGTAAATAAAAATATCAAAATATTAAATTAATTTGAAAAAAAATATGTCATATAATATTCAGGTGTTACCAACTATAAGGATACTCCAATAGAGGGGAGAATCATTTTTCTCATGAGTGAATCATATAGCTAGTGGAATGGACATGGTTGTGCATAAGATTGACCATTATAAGACCATAACTACATCATAAGATTGATGTGTTGCAGACCAAGAGTATTTGGTTTGAAATTAAATGTCTTATACTTTATTTAGAAGAATAATTTAAAATCATAATGAAATCGATGCATTTTGAGAGGGAATTAGATAACTGGTGCATTGGTGCACAATTGAGATCCTTATGGTTGGTTGAAGAAGTTTTTGAAACATATTGGGAAACTCCTTAAACATTGTTTTAGACATCGAACATGATGTTAATCTGATTTAATGATTCCTCTAAGTCTTAGTGTATCATGATTTTTGGTTTCATACTGTGTCAGTTCTTTAACCTATAACCTTTATAAGAAAAGAGATGTGACTATACCTACCACTTTTTCTTCATGAACCTGAATATTATAGATTGAAACAACTATAGGGTCAATATTTTAGAAATGAACAAGGTCTTTAGGGTTGGTGGAAACCATTTAAAAGGTTATAATTCAGGTTGTGTTTTTATAATAGACTCATTGGTTTACCAGTAGACTAGGAATTATGGTCGGGCATAAACAATTAACATTATGATGCATTGATTAAAAAAAATTATCAATATCACACTAGTTATGTCATTACACTATTGAAATATTAATCTGTATAATAATTAATATGTATGGGAGAACCTTGTTTCTGCACGAGGATTTGTCAGAGATACCACTCTGTGTCAAGTTTAACCGATGTGGTGATTACAATCTCAATATTAGAGGATAATTAAGTTTTGGATCATATTTTTTTATTGTCCTTATAGTCACATTTTGATTGTGTAATGTGGGTTCATGAGTGAGTGAAACCTGAAGAAAACATTTGATGTTTGGGGATGGAATGCAAAGAACTCCTTGAGAATGATAATCAAGAAATATCAACTGTCATGATTCACGTGCTACGACAACTTCTCAAGGATGAGAAGTGATATAACGGGGTGATTTTAATAACTGACATCATTATGGGTCAAATGTTCTTCATATAATTTTAATTTTTTGACGTGTGTATGACTCATGTAACGACCTGGGTGTAGAACTGAGGTGCTTCTTATTTGAACACCCTCAATAGGTGATATATGACATAAATGGATGTTCATTGGTTGACCAAATTATCTAGATTATTCTTGAGGATTATCGATACTACCCAAGTTTCTATATTATCACCAACTAGACATTAAGGTGTTTAGAGTCCCTTCTTTCAAGAATGATTCACCATTCATCCATTGACATAGCCCTTATGTCTGCTTCCCAGAAAGTCTCATCAGTCATCCATTTGGGTTTACTGGATGACCTTTATTAGGGAAATTTTACCCAATGGTTTTAACCCCAATTTATGTTATTTTTTATATAAAATTATCAATTTCATATCCTCTTCCTTGTACTTAGAGATCCTATTGATCTAGAGTTAATGTTGATGTGATCTAATGAAAAATATGGGACAAATCCTATGACCCCCTTCAATCCACTACTACAAAAATGGGCAAGGGATGCGCTTCACTTTTATCAGAGTTAAAAAAAGTGCTGATATAGGCGGCCTTTATCAGTGCTAAAAAAAGAGCTGATAAAGCCCCCCCTATATCAGCACTTTTTTTAGTGCTGATAAAGCGGACCCCTTTATCAGCGCTTCTTTTAGTAGAGCTGATAAAGTTGGGATTTATCAGCGCTTTTACCGAGTGTTGATAAATGTCATGTTTAAAAAAAATCATGAAAAATAATATTTTGTTATATAAGTATATTTATATTGATTTAAATACAATATATATTTTTTAAATATGTTATAGATACGTATAAATAGACAATTACATTTAGTATATAATAAATTTAGTGAAAATGGCTTCAAAATATTTTTAAAAAATATTATTAATTAATTATTTTCTAATTTTTATCCACCAATAGTCATGTAATAACACTTTGAGTATAAAAAAAATAAAAAAATAAATAAAAGATCAAAAATATTTTGAAAACACAACTCAAACTTCAAACGACCATAACTTTTGATCTGGGTGTCTGTTTGAGCTCTACAGTATATCAAATCTAATCCTATGATGATATCTACGCACTAGTGACCTAGGCGAAGCCTCTGTCACATTTTTCGAGCCCAAAAATGACCCAGAAGGCCTCCAAAACCGAGTTTTTATTTGGGATACCCTGATTTTTTAACATTCAAACAAGTATAACTTCTGATCCGGAAGTCCGTTAGGCCTGTACCACATATCATATCGAATATTGTTTCATTTTCTTTGATTTTAGTGGTTGTGGCGTTGAAATGGGATTCTAGATTATATGTTATGGTCGTTTTAACATTTTATGGCATTTCAAATACACATATATATGTATTTATTCGTAAATGTATATGTGTCTGTGTGTGTGTGAGTGTCTATGTGTGTGTCTGTGTGTTGTATATATGTATATATGTATGTATTTATTTATTTACTTATAAACACACATCAAAAAAATATTTTTTCATAAATTTATTTAAAACTAATCTTATATGTAAATTATATGGCTTTTCAAATACACATATATATGTATTTATTCGTAAATATATATGTGTTTGTGTGTGTGTATGTGTCTTTGTGTGTGTCTATGTGTTGTATATATCTATGTATGTATGTATT
This sequence comes from Viscum album, assembly GCA_963277665.1. Taxonomy (NCBI): domain Eukaryota; kingdom Viridiplantae; phylum Streptophyta; class Magnoliopsida; order Santalales; family Viscaceae; genus Viscum; species Viscum album. Next base: position 1,515,340,751 of record OY728132.1, on the reverse strand, counting down.
TATTTATTTATAAACACACATAAAAAACATATTTATTCATAAATGTATTTAAAACTAATATTATATGTATATATTAATATACAAATAATTATACGTATAAAAAAATATAACTAAATATATATATATAAATATATTAATATACGAATTAATATATATATACTAATATATGAATAAATAAATTTATATTAATATAAATCTATATCAATATATGAATAAATATAACTATATATATATATAGATATATCATTAAATAGAGAACAAAATGAAATGGCTTATTAGTAAAGGTGTAGCTGCGAAAGGGGGGAGGTCGCGGGTTCGAGTCGGGTGGAAGAGAAGGGGGTGCACGTTTGAGGATGCGCGAGAAGGGCAGCATGCGGGAGACCTCCTAGCGCTGTTAAAGGGGGTGTGAAGCACTGATACAAGCACTCCCCGCATTATTTAATTTTTTTCATATTTTTTGACCTTTATCAGTGCTCTGAAAAGCGCTGATAAAGGTCCCTTTTAGCAGCGCTAAAAAAAAGCACTGATAAAGGGGTTTTTTATCAGCGCTTTTTTTAGCACTGATAAAAGGGTCCTTTATGAGCGCTTTTCGAAGCACTGATAAAAGGGACCCCCCTATATTAGCACTGAGCTTTACAGTGCTTTTTTAGCGCTGTTTAAGCCCATTTTTTAGCGCTGATATAAGCCATTTTTGTAGTAGTGATCATATCATCATTCTTCCTCATATGAGTTTGGAAAGTAGTATCCTCAATTGTTTATGATTCATCATGGTAATAATTCACCGTTATAATCCTTTTAGGTATTAATTATCCTCAAATCATCTTTCATTTGATTATATTTGTCCTCGATTGATCATTATCGTGTTCTTACTTACTAGATTAGATAGAAATTCTATCATATCTTAATTTAATTGTATGATATCATGGGATATTTGGATATTCATGCCAACAAGATGCCTTTTGATGAATAATGTGTGTTTTTGATTGGAAGTTTGATAATAGTTTTTCCCATGACAATTATGTATATGGGTTTGGGTCAAATTTTGCTGATTTAACCATAATAGCATAGAATTTATTTGGGATTTTTATCCTCTTATAGATGGGAGTATGTTGGGGGTGGATAAAAGTCTATTGGATGGTGTTTCTTCCAAGGTACACCATTTGGTTTTTTTCTTACAAATTCAATAATTTAATTATATTATTTGGGTCACCAATTAATCAAAGTGTTATATGTTTCGTCTACCAAAATAAGTTATGCACTTGAAATTTTTATTAGTTCATTCAAATAAGAATATATAAGTCTATCTAATATGTAGAAATTAATCAAGATACAACTCTCAATTATATAACTAATGTAATACCCCTTTCATGATTAGGAAAAAAATTATTCAAAATATGAATCATTAAGAGTTTTTAAATACATATCTTTCATAAATTCATTTTTAGTGTATTGTTACCAATGATAAATAAATAAATATGACATTTTTATGATGTTATCTTATAAACTGATATTAAATAATCATATTAAAATGAAAACTCAATCCCAATAAATTTTCACAAATTAAATCATCATTTAAAACTATCATAATTATTTTTTCAATAATGATATTTTTGGATTAAGTTATAACTTTTTTAGTTTAATACAATTTTTACATGGTCATATTTCGATTAGTTTCTTTATCCTTCCATAAATATGTGTTCAAATACCTTACTATTTTACATAATGATATTGTGATTAACCAAATATTATTCCCTAGTTTTATCTAGTGAAATTTCTTATCTTAGGCCAACTCATCATGCATCAAGTAATGACCAAGTTGATACTCAATTATCCTTCATAAGCATGTTTACCCCTAGGTGATACTATGCCATAGAAATATCCACTTTATAATAAGTATATGGTGATGTAATATTTTAAAAAACCACATAATCAAAATATGACCAAAATACCATGATTTTATACTATAGTTAGACTTTTCTTTCATGTTTTTACTAAAATTATATAATCTAAATCCCAAAAATGTCTATAATTATCCTTAAAAAACAAATCCATTCCCTGATACAAACTGTGATAATATAGACTCATACTCCAGGATAGGGTGCTAAAAATAATTTCATGAATAATTAAGTATGATAAAAAGTGAAAGGACCCATGTTTTTTTTAATTTTACATCATCAAAAATAAAAATAAAAAATACATTTAATATTTTATCTCAAAATCCAAAAAATAGATGGTTTAGTTTCCCTAAGGATCATCTACATAAGAAACTTATTTTATGATACATGTTGTCATGACCCGTCCCCTAGGGCCTGTGCCATGACTACCCCAAGCCCACCTTGCATAGGCCAGGGGCTGTGGACTAGCACCGAAAGGCGTATCCCCTAAAATCGGGAAGGCATTGCCTTTATATCCTGTGACTAGCGTCGAAAGACGTATCCCCTAAAACTGGGAAGGCATTGGCTTTATATCCTGTAAACACACTCAATTAAGCACACAACCAGATACGAACACAAGCAAGCTGTATATAAAAAATAGTGATGAAAGTAAGAGGGGACGAAATACAAGCCCAACAGTAAATGTACAAGTACAACTAAAATACAATACAACTGAAGAAAGAGAAAGATAACTATTGGGTCCTCCTTTGAGGTTCCTACCTGAAGGGTAGGTACAGATCGCCTCCTCACCACTCCACATCCTCCCGTATTCTCTACATACCGGCACGCCGTATGGCCCACCACTAGTACCATCCAGTTCTGGTACCCTCAGCCTCGATCAGTGCTGTCCATCATCTACACCAAACACAACAAGGTGCTGGAATAGCTCGTGTAGTGGTGAGTATAACGATACTCAGTAGAGACCTTGAGACCTTCAAGGTCTCCCAAAATCCAAAAAGGATATACCACATAACATGCAATCAACTGAAAGCCCTACTTAGGTATATGCCCATACATATACCTAAGTTATCATGTATACCCATCCCAATCATTGGGAATCATAGGGTCCAACTCAAAAGCCCAAAGCTCAACTGTTACACAAAGGAAGAAATACCATGAAGGTAAGTACCACACAGGAATGCCACATAGAAGAATACCACCTTGTTATTACCACAAAGGAAAGTACCACATAGGTACAAACTCAGTTCACACCAGGTATTACTTAGGTACAATAATAGAGATGATTAGAAGTAACTAATGAATCATCTTACTTTGTTAAGAGACAGAACCATGAAGGATCCTAAATTACAGACCCACACAGGATCCTAGTACATCTTTAAACCCACACATGATCCTAATACATCATCAGACCCACACAAGATCCTAGTACATCGTCAGACCCACACATGATCCAAGTACATCGTCAGACCCACATAGGATCCTAGTACATCGTCAGACCCACATAGGATCCTAGAATATCATAATACCCACAAAGGATCCTAGAGTAGTCCTGCATGAATTCATAGAGTTGATCCATGTGGGACCCTCAATCACAGACCCACGAACGATACCTTCCTCATGTCACAGCCAGCTAAAGGGTACACGCACTAAGCTTGCTCTTCTCCGGAAGAGTCTTCTCCTCAAGCTATTGCTCAATACTCCAACTTCCATGTAGTCCCACAAAGAAGTATCCCAATGGAACTCCATGTAAAAAGGGGTATCAACGCAAAAGACGGTGCGTCAATCGGGCGCCCAGTCTGTACATTATTTGCCTTTTAGTCTTGAAGGCCCGATTGGATTCGTGCTGGATCCAACCCTACCATACCCCAAAATTATAAAATTCTCAATTGGGGTATACCAAAATGACCGTCTCACTCTAATATTTCCGATGCCATAGACGGTTCGTCAAACGGACGCCCAATGCCAAAGTTATGGCCAAAAGAGCAATTATGGTCGACGTTGGTCCGGGTTCGGTCCGACTCGATCGGACTGACCCAACCCGGCCCGGGTCGACCCGACCCGGTTCAGGTCGACCAGGCCTACTGGATCCGGCCAAGCCTGCGGGGTGGCTTGACCCGTACTAGGTGGCTGGGCCCGCGAAGTTTGTCTTGTGTCTGGTGGGATGACCCGTGCTGGGCGGCCCAACATGGCCATGTGTGGGGAAGGGGGGGGGGGAGTCGCGCCCCCCTGCCTCCTCTCACCGAACGGATGAAGCTGTTCGGTCACCAGCAGCATGCGGTACCCCACTTGGGTCCCGCTCGGTCCAGCTTGGCTGGCCGAAATGGCCGACCCTTGTCCTCTCGGGGGCGCGTCATACACCGCCCCACCGCGGCCAGCCAAACGCCGTCTGCCATCCACCGCGGCAAGAAGGACCGAAACCCCTTGCTTAGACGGTGGCACATCATGCACCGGACCTCCACGGTCGACCGAACTCCAACCACCTTCCCCTTCGCCACCACGACCCCTTCTCATCGGGCGCCTGACCTCCGCTGGCCGCCTCCCTTTCTCCACCGCGGCCCCTCTCCGGCGATGCAGTTGCGACGCTGCCGTCTTCGCGGCTGACCGTGGTGTCGACTGCCGTTTGCGAACCCCACCGGTGTTTGATACCATCCTGCTCCATCGCAAAGAACATACCAAGAACCATAAAAATTTCACTGAGGGGTCATACCATGTTTTTTTATCCCGTACTCTCTACGTTAGGGCAGTAGCAAGTGGTTCAACTTTTTCTTGAATCATGAAGAAAAGTCATGAACGAGAAAGGGGAAAATTCAAAAAAAAGATCCCAACCTTGAAGGTTTGTTGAATTCTTGAGGAGGGAAAGAAGGACATCGGTTTGTCGAAGCTGAAGACGTCCCACGTTGGAGGATGTCACGAGGAAGGATCCAAAGTCATTGGAGAATGTCAACGTTCTTCATTGGAAAAGCGTTCTTCATTGGAGAAGATGGATTCCTAGAAAGTTCTATCAATTCTTCCCTTCCACCAACGATTTCTCCCCAAGACAAAATTAGGAGCCAACTCTAAATAAAATATGTTTGTCAATTTTTAAATTGTTGGCAAAATTCTTGTTGGCTTTAATTAATTAAAGGAAGGTGGCAGAATTAAAGTGGAGGAAGTTCAAGAGACTTCCCCACATTAAAGAGGGAGTTCAAGGGGGTCTGGAGGTCTCCACCATTGAATTCAAATTGGGGGTTTTAGTTTGGGTGGTCCGCACCTACATAACCCATATAGAGAGGTTTCAAAAATAAAAATGTTAATATTTTTATTTTTTCTATTCCTCCCTTAAAAAGTGAAAAACTATCTTTCACCCTCGACATACTACAGTCATGGTGGAGGTCTCCTTAAGGAAATACCGGTGCTGGGAGTTTGACAGTGTCCTAAAATTTCAATTCTGAGCACTGGTTGAAAAGTTACAAAAACTCGCTCGCATGTTTATAAAACGTACCTGAAAAAAAGTTCAGAAATTCATTTCGGGAACACCGGGCCTCCGAATCATGCGCTTTCAATTGCCGCAGACTCATAAAATTCCCATATAATTTAAAAATAATTTACATTGAAATTCCGGGTATTTAAATTCTCCCCACATCAGGGATTTTCATCCCTATAAGCCACAACACAAAAACTAGGAAAACAAGTTGGGGTACTGAGCACGAATTTGAGCCTCTCGCTCCTATGTGCTCTTCTGGAGGTTCCCTTGCTGCCAAAAAATGCGGACCAAAGGTACCGACTACCCATGAATAACCCGATCCTTTCGATCCTCATTATCTAATAGAATCTCAGTAAATGTCACCCCATCGTCGATGTCCAGCTCCAAATGGTCGATGACATGTGATGGTTCGTGCATGTATCTCCTTAGCTGGGATACATGGAAAATGTCGTGCACCCGATGTGATTGAGGTGGAAGAGATAAGAGGTATTACACCTCGCTATCTGTGCGGAGGACCTGAAAAGGTCTGATGAATCTCGGAGATAGATTGTCGCCCAATCCAAATCTCTGCAGACCTCATCGGGGTGAGACCCATAAAAAGATGTGGTCACCATCTGCAAACTCCAGAGGTCTCCTTCTCCAGTCGGCATAAGACTTATGCCACCTCTATGCAGTCTTCATCGACTCTAGGATGATCTGCACCTTCTCCGTGGTAGCCCATATCATATCTGGTCCCATGAGTGCTGACTCCCCAGAGTTAGTCCAACACAGAGGTGATCTGCAAGGTTGTCCGTACAAAGCCTAGAAATGTTGCATCCCAATGGTGGAGTGATAGATGTTTTTGTATGAAAAATCCACAAATGGAATGTGATCCTCCTAGCTATGAGCTAAGTCAAGGACGTAAGCATGCAACATGTTCTCAAGGGTCTGAATGGTCTACTCAGTCTGACCATCTGTCTGAGGATGGAAGGCAGTGCTCAAACAAAGCTGCATCCAGAAAGCCTCCTACAACCCCTTCCATATCCAGGAAGTGAAATTTTAATCATGATCGGAGACAATCATCGAGGTTACTCCATGTATCCACCCAACATCCTGCACATAGAAGCGTCCCAAGCTCTCTACTGAACCCTGATCCCTGATCGGTAGGAAGTGAGCTGATTTGGTGAGTTGGTCGACGATCACCCAAATAAAATCATGACCTCTTGATGTACGTGAATGTACTATAATGAAGTCCATGAATATCCCATCCCACTTCCACTCTGAGACCTCTAATGGCTGAACTAATCCTACTGGTAGCTGATTCTCTGCCTTTACTTGCTGATAAGCGAGGCACTGAGAGACAAACTCTTCTACTGCTTTCTTCATTCCCAGCCACCAGTTCTGTCGCCAGAGATCCTAGTACATCTTCACCACTCTTTGATGTACTACTAGAGGGGATTTATGGAAATCCCTCTACACTTCCTCCCGAAGTGATACTAGTACCATGGTACATCCTCTGAAAAAGATGACGTGATCCCCACCTTCAGAAAATCCATCAAGTGCCTGTCCTGTGGATATCTGAGCATGTCGAGTCTCGTAGTTAGTGTCCTCATGCTGTCTCTCTCTGACTCACTGAAGAAGTGGGGGAGTGACTATAAGAGACTGAAGAAAAACTTCTCCATCTCGGTCCACTAAGGATATCTGTAAGGTGGCCAGCTACTCCTTCATCTCACCTAGTAGCTGTATACCAGATCATCAGCTGAGTGCATCTGTTACAATGTTTCTGTTCCCAAGATTATAGAATATCTCTAAGTCATAGTACTAGAGGAACTCAAGACAATGCCACTGTCTCAGGTTCAGGTTCTTCTATGAGAAGATATTCTAGAGACTCTTTTGATTCGAGTAGACTGTAAAACGTTCTCCCCTCATGTAATTTAGCCACATCTTCAAGGAAAAAACCAATGCTGCTAACTCTAGGTCATCAGTAGCATAGTTCTAATCATGCTATCTTAGATGTCGAGAACCATATGCGATCACTGCTCGCTCCTGCATCAGGACACATTTGATCCCGGTCCCTGATGCATCGCAGTAGACTACACACCATACACCCTCCTCCGATAGCCTCAAGATGGAGGGCAATAATCAGCCTCTGACTCAGCTTCTAAAAACTCTGCTGGCATTTCTTCCACCAAACGAAGGGTTGCCCATTCTTTGTCAATGCTAATAAAGGTGCTGCACCTTTGGAGAAATCTGGAACAAACCTTCAGTAGTATACAATAAAACCCAGGAAACTCTGTACCTTCGTCACACTCCTGGGTGGTTCCCAAGAAAGTACTGCCTCAATCTTCGCTGGATCCACCACAACGCCTGCCTCTGAGATGACATATCCCAGAAAGTCAACTTCTCGGATCCAGAACTGGAACATCGAGAGCTTACCATAAGGCTGGTGCTCTCCGAGTGTGTCCAGAACTACCGGCATGTGATAGGCATGCACCTCCTCAATAGCCGAGTTGATCAGAATGTTGTCAATGAAGACTACTATAAAGCAATAAAGATATGGCTGTATGATCCTGTTCATGAGTCCCACGAACACTACTTGAGAATTAGTCACGCCGAATAGATTAAATAAGAATTCATAGAGGCTGTATAGACATCGGAAAGCTGTCTTCTGTGCATCCTCACCTTGTACTCTAAGCTGGTGATAACCTAATCTGAGGTCTATCTTCGAGAACCACCGTACTTTGCTCAGCAGAACAAAGAGGTCGTTAATCCTTAGGAGTGGGTACTTGTTCTTCACGATAACCTGGTTCAGGCATCGATAGCCAACACATAGCCTCAAGCTCCCATCTACCTTTTTGGCGAACAAAATTGGGGCTGCCCAAGCAGAAACACTGGGCCAAATGAATCCCTTACCTTATAAGTCCTCCAGCTATTCCTGTAGCTCATGAAGCTCCGCAGGAGATATCCGATACACTGGTGTAGATATCGGTGTCATACTAGAGTATAAGTCAATGTAAAATTCCTGCTCTCTGTGGGGAGGTAGACCTGTAAAATCATTATAGAAGACATCCGCATACTGGTCCACCACTATAGGATAACTCAGACTCTCCACATCAAATGCTCTAAGGGTATGGCTAGCCAAATGATGAGTGGTCGACTGCACTCTCCTCCAAGTAAAACTATCATGTGCTGCAAATTCTCCATTCTCACCGGTGAAGGTAAAACTGGTTTCATCCATGAAGACACACCACACTTTTCTTCGAATAGAGTCAATATGAGCATCGGATGTAGATAACCAGTACATACCCAAGATGACGTCGTAAGGCCTCGACGCCGCTTCTATGAGATCCTAGCGGAAGATCTCACCTCCGAGAGTAATCTCACATTGCCGACACTAGTGCGTAATCATATAATCCTCTCCCGTAAGTGTCCTTAGCCGTAAGGATCGAGCCAACGACTCCCTCAGAATCTCCATGCTCCGAACGAGGGTAGTGGAAATAAAAGAATGACTAGAACCTTTGTCAATAAGTACTGTAGCTAAGGTGGAGTAGACACATATCATACCTCGTATCATCTCCGAAGCACCATGATTGTAGGTCTCAGCCTCCTGGAGCTATGCTTTCCCCTGTCCACCAGCTCCCTGTGGCCGGGGTGGACCTCCTAGTTGTGGTGGCAGTAACATCTTGAATCGTCGCCCACTGCCATCTGTATGGCCTACTCCTCTTCCACGTCCGCCGACTCCATGCGGACCTCTTCGGTCGAACCTCCATCTCTGCCTAGGTGGTCCTTCGACCATCTGATGATCACCTGTACAGTGGTTCGGGTAGTCTCGAGCCATGTGACCCTGCCTGTTGCATGTGTAACACTACCTGTTCCTTGCATGACTGGATCTATCTCCGGTGCCCCACACAACTGACCTTGAATCCTGCGGTCGTCCTCCTGTAGGTCTGATCCTCTTGGACCTCTGTGACATCTGTCTGCTACTAGATGTAGAAGACTCCACTACGTGATGACTGGTGGTGGGTCTCACTGCTGGTGACTGCTTAGTAAGAAAACTATCCACTAAGAGGGCTCGCTCTAACACCCCTTCTTGCGTCGGGATGCTGAGAGAAATCATCGAAGCCCTGATCTCCCGCTTGAGTCTTTGCTCAATGGTATGGGCCTTGAAAAATGGGTTCTGTACCATATCTGTGTAGTAGCATGTGAATTCAGTGAACCTTGCTGAGTACTGAGCCACAATCATGCTGCCCTACTGCAGATGAAGAAGCTCCTATATGTGTACTGCGTGAAGAGTCACTGGGACAAACTCTGCTTGAAACAGGCTCTCGAAGTCTACCTAGAGAAGAGTCATATCGTCTTGAACCGGGATCATCAAGCTCCACCATCTACCTACTGCTGCCTATAGAATACTGGTGACAATGATCACCATGAGATCAGCTGGTGTCCCTACCAGTTAGATAACTATCTCAACGACCTCCAGCCAATCCTCAACTACCTGTGGGTCCCTCTCTCCCCTGAACCAGGGTAGCCTCTAGCACTGGAACTCATGGAACATGATCAAGAGGCGTGAACCCTCTACTACTGGGGATGGTGGCATTAGTGGCCCAACGGGTAATGGTACTGCTGGTGCCTATACTGGAAGAGGGCCCTGCATCGAGGCTTCGTCACTCAGTGGGCTATCAGTGCGTACTATACCAGGAAACCTAGATGGCTGTCTGCATAGAGGAATCCTGAAAATAAACAGGTGCACCATGATCAATAATTTATACCTAGTGCGCTGACTCAATGAGTTCACAAATAAAACTTTTCAAAACACACACAATCAGTGTTTTCAAGCACTGAGTCGGAAATCAGAAGTCAGGGTCCTGGGGTACGGATATGTCGGCCGCCGCACCGACACTGGATTCCTTAAACTGATAACCACACTCACTACACTTAAAACTATTGCCATTAAAATTATCATAGTCCTATGTTCTACGGTAGAACCGACTCCTCTGATACCAATTTGTCATGACCCATCCCCCGGGGCCCATGACGCAACTACCCCAAGCCCTCCTTCTAAAGGCCAAGGGTTGGTGACTAGCACCGAAAGGCGTATCCCCTAAAACTGGGAAGGCATTGCCTTTATATCCTGTAAACACACTGAACTAAGAAAACAAAAAGATATGAACACAAGAAAACTGTATAGCGAAAAGAGTTCTAAAAGTAAGAGGGGCCGAAATACGAGCCCAACAGTAAATGTACAAGTACAACTGAAATACAATACAACTGAATAAAGAGAAAGAAAACTACTGGGTGGTCCTCTGAGGTTCCTACCTGAAGGGTAGGTACAGATCGCCTCCTCATCACTCCACATCCTCCCATCTCCTCTGCCCACCGACACACCGCATGGTCCACCTCTGGCACCATCCAGTCCTGGTACCCTCAGCCTTGATCAGTGTTGTCCGTTGTCTTCATAAAACACAACAAGGTGCGGGCACAACCTATGCAGGGTTGAGTATAACGATACTCAGTAGGCACCAAGAGACCCTCAAGGTCTCACAAAATCCGCAAAGGATATACCAAAAAGCATGAAATCAACTGACAACCCTACTTTGGTATATTCCCATACATATACCTAATTTATCAAGTATACCTATCCCAATCATCAGGAAGCACATGGTCCAAATCAAAAGCCCAAAGATCAACTGATCCATAAAGGAAGGAATACCACGAAGGTAAGTACCACATAGGTACGCCACACACAGAAATACCACCTTGGTATTACCACTAAGGAAAGTACCACACAGGTACGAACTCAGCTCACACCAGGTATAACTTAGTTACAATAGTAGAGATGATTGATGTAACTACTGAGTCATATTACTCTATTAAGAGGTAGACCAATGAAGGATCCTAAATTACAGACCCACAAAGGATGCTAGTACATCGTCAGACCCACACAAGATCCTAGTACATCGTTAGACCCACACAAGATCCTAGTACATCGTTAGACCCACATAGGATCCTAGTACATTGTCAGACCCACAGAGGATCCTAGTACATCATCAGACCCACGCACGGTCCTAGTACATCATCAAACCCACTAAATATGCTAGACTAGTCCCACATGGATTCCTAGAGCGGATCCATGTGGGACCCTCAATCACAGACCCATGAAGGATCCCTTTTTCATGTCACAACCAGCTATAGGGTACCCACACTAAGCTTGGTCGTCTCCAAGAGAGTCCGCTCCCCAAGATACTGGTCGACACTCCAACTTCCAAAAAGTCCCACGAATAAGTTTCCCAAAGGGCCACCACATAAAAATGGGTCTCAATGCAACAGACGGTGTGTCAATCAGATGCCCAGTCTGTATGTTATTAGCATTTTAGTCCCGGGGGCCCGGTTGGATTCATGCTCGATCCAACCCGACCATACCCCAACATTATTCAATTATCAAGTGGGTTATACCAAAAGGACCGTATCTCTCCATGGTTTCTGGCACCATAGATGGTTCGTCAAATGGACACCTGGTGCCAATGTTATGGCCAAAAGAGAAATTATGGTTGAAGTTGAACCGGGTCCGGTCCGACCCAGTCGGAACGACCCGACCCTACTTGGGTTGACCCGACCCGGTTCGGAATGACCTGGCCCAATGGGTCCGGCCCGGCCCGGTCGACAGCCTGGCCCATTCTGGGTGACCCGGAACGCTCTGGGTGGCCCAGCATGGGCGGGCCGGCTTGGCCGCATGCGGGGGGGGGGGGGGGGGGGATGTCGTACGCCCCCCACCTTCTCTCACCAAACGACCGAAGCCGTTCGACCGCCAGTAGCACGCGAGACCCACTCAGTCCAGCTTGAATGGACGAAATGGCTGGCCCTTGTCCTCCTGGCGGTGCGTCGTGCGCCGCCCCTCTGCGGCCGACCGAACGCTGGCCGCCATCCGTTGTGGCCAGGAGGGTCGTGACCCCTTGCTCCGATGGCCGTGCGTCGTGCACCGCCCCTCTGCAGCCTGCTGAATGCCGACCGCCTTCCCTATCTCCACTATGGCACAATCCATGGCCCTTGCTCATCGGGAGGCAAAGATGTGCGCCACTGCCCCGTCATGTGGCCGACCTCCACTAGCCTCCTACCTTCCTCCACCGCAGCCGACGGGCCACGACCGTTCTCCAGCAGCACGGTTGCGCCGCCCCCGTCTTCACGGCTGGCCGTGGTGCTTACTGCCATTCCCAAACCCCATTGGTGTCAGATACCGTCCTCCCCCATCGTGAAGAACATACCAAGAACCACAAAGATTTCTCAGAGGGGTCGGGCCATGTTTTTTTACCTATACTCTCTGCGTTAGGGCAGTAGGAAGCAGTTCAAATATTTCTTGAATCATGAAGAAAAGTTAAGAATGAGAAAGGTGAAAATTCAAAACAATGATCCCTACCTTAAAGGTTTGTTGACGTCTTGAGGAGGGAAGGACGGACGTCAGTTTGTCGTTTCTGAAGATGTTCCACATTGGAGGATGTCACGAGGAAGGAGCCAAAGTCATTGGAGAACGTTGGCATTCTTCATTGGAGAAACGTTCTTCATTGGAGAAGAAGAATTCCTCCAAAGTTCTCACAATTTCTCCCTTCCGCCAATGATTCCTCCCCAAGCCAAAACAAGGCACCAACCCCAAATAAAATATGTTTTTCAATTTTTAAATTGTTGGCACAATTAAAGTTGGCTTTAATTAATATATGGAAGGTGGCACGATTAAAGTGAAGGAAGTTCTAGAGACTTCCCCACATTAAAGAGGGAGTTTAAGGGGGTCAGGTGGTCCCCACCATTGAATTCAAAATTGGGGGTTTTAGTTCAGGTGGTCCCCACCTCCATAACCCATGTAGAGAGGTCTCAAAAATAAAAATGATAATATTTTTTTATATATTCATCCACAAAAAAGTGAAAAACTATATTTCACCCTCGAACTACTACAATCATGGTGAAGGTCTCATTAAGTGAATACCGGTGCTGCGCATTCAACGGTGTCATTATATTTCAATTCTGAGCACCAGTTCAAAAGTTACAAAAAATCTCTCACACCTTTACTGAATGTACTTGAAAAAAAGTTTATAAATTCATTCCTTGCACACCAGGTCTCGAAATCACATGACGTCAATTTTCGCAGACTTGTAAAATTCCCATTTAATTTAAAAAAAAAATTTACCTAAAAATTATGAGTCTTTATGCATGAGGCCATTTATCCATATTTGATTTATACTAGACTCAAGCAGTTATATCAAAATATTATGAGAAAAAATTAGAAGGGGAGAAATATCTTATTAAAAAAAACATTGAAAAATAATATATGCCCATAAGTCACGATATAAGGATGTGTAATTTAAAATGATCAATCATATACCAAGAAAAAAATGGTGTCGAACCATGAGATAAAAAACATGAGACATGGATCATAGTCATATGCATATTTCATGGAAATGTATCATTCCATTAAAAAATATCGTCACAAATAAAATTACCATAAACATAAGAAAAAATAAATAATTACATTGTGAACAAAAAACACGTAAAAGCTTCATATTTTTAACATACGAAATGTCTATGTTTATTTTTTTTGAATAAATTTTTTTTATGAATCATATTGTGAAATAAATGTCCTTGTTTCATGTTTTGAATAAAAATTTGGGCACTCTTTATGTTATAAATAAATAATATTATGACATTTCTTATTGTGAACTTAAAAAATTCTCATCATATATGTTGTGAAAAAAAAAATTTCTATGAAATATTTTTTGAAAAAATAAATATTCAATGTTATATATTGTAAAAAATGCCCACAATATATATTTTGAATAAAAAAATCCTAATATATTTGTTGTGAATAAACAAAGTTATCAGGATAATTATTATGATCACATGTCTAATCAAAATTTATCTAATTCATTAAGGGTATTTAACAAACCCAAAATATATCATAACGAAAACCATATGAAATTATGACATGATATCATAATGCATTCCTCATTTCAACCATGATTAATAAAATCCTCAATAATAAATGGGTTTTATAATAAAATCCTTAAAACATAATCATTGAAATACATCCAAATAAATAAGGTGGATGGTATCATAAGAATATATCTGAAGTTTAATATAAAAAATATCAAATTATGATGATAAGAGGGAAAATAACATTTTGATATCATTGGATTAATCACATGATATATGTGAGTAAATAATAATTTTTTAAATGGATTGAAAACACCATAAAATGTTTTCTTTTGAATGAAATAAATTTAAATTAATTAAAAAAATCCTTAAAACCCAAAAAATGATTATTAAAAAAAATATAATAGAATGATGATTTAAAAAAGTTTTGTAAAATCCATTGAGTCCTCACGGAATAATTTCTTTAATGTACAATATTTTAAATTTCAATTTTAGAATCTATAGTTTCTTTTTTAAATAAATCTTTAAGATATGAAAAATATATGAATATTTATATTTTTATATTCAATATAATTAAGAGATAATGTCATGAGGAAAATCATTATAAATTATTTATTGGATTCTACATAAAGAATAAGGCCCATTTGGTGAGAGAAATCAAAAAATATTTTATAAAAAAGTTTTAACCAATCACATAAATCAAAATTATAACACCTCGACCCTAGTTACCCAGATTAGGTGAATTATTACATAACATTGGCATGATCAAAAGAGATCAAGGCCAAAATACCAATAAGTTTAGTAGCCTTGGATGTACCAGTTACATACATAAGTTTTACATTACATTATGAAATGAAAAAACAAAAACATTATGTACCCTTTTTAATAGACTCATATCCCTTAGCATATTTTTGTAGGTCAATCACAATATACTTCTTCACATCTTTGGGAAAATCAGACATAAGAAAGGGGTGAGCATAGATACTAAATAAGGATAACAATATAGTGGAAACTTTCACAAATAAGCATAAACATTTAAGGAAATGTATAAGACTAAAACATAAGCCTTCTAAACATAAATATAAGCATAATATGACCAAGATAAATAAAATAATTCCATTTACTTATTTACATGGATATTCTACTAGTCGAATAATCACATGTAATATCACTAGCTAATTTCATAATGATTGAATACATAATGCTGGACATCATAACCACATAGTCAAGGCCACGTGCCAAGACTAGAAATAAGATTTTTTCAAGGCCTTGTGCCAAGAAAATAGTTTGTATCACGAGAGCTACTGATGCATTGAGGAGCTATAGTGGGCTCCACCAATCACTTACTAAGTCCAATGAATTTCTCAATTGAAAATATTGAAACATAACATAAACATTAGTATTAAAACTAGCATACAAAATGTTAATACTTTAACCATAAAACATGAATGGTATAAAAATAACATAACCTTGTTAAACATATCACAAAACCTTCAATACAATATGGAATATTTTATAATAATAAATCAACTTCAGACAAGTGTAAAATCCATCAATGGATGTTTATGTAGATGAAATCAAAACTATTTTAGAAAAATATCTCTTTCTAGTTTAAAATAATTTAAAATTCAGATAAATATAAAAAGAAAATTTTATTTTAAAGATATTATTATAAGATTGTAAGGTATGCTTAGAAGTTGTTATAATGGTAGAAAAATAGCCACACCCTCTTGATAAGTTAAAAAACATTATTTCCTTAATTTTTCAAAAATTTTATAAAGCACCTTGTTTGAAAAATGATGGAAATATTACTTTCAAATCATTTTATGAAAAGTTAAACACGGGTATAGATAACTTTAAACTATATTCTAGGAAATAGTAAATTTCTTTTGAAATACATTTTTAAGAAACACGGATGAGGATGATAAAGATTTCTCAGTATATGCTTACACATAAACAACCTCATATAATAAAGATATTGTAAAATTAACCCTTAACTTATACTTTCCTTTGGTCGACGGTATGTTTAACCTCTTATATAATCACCATAGTATGTTAGTAAATTATAAAAGAACCATATTCATATTTATGATATCATAATTGACTCATTTATGTATTTATACTACCCTTTTAATAATAATTTCTATGTTTAAGTCGCATTTCAGGTAATAATCGTTTTCATTATCATACGTGTTTTAACATGTTATTCTTGATCATATAACTTATATAATGATATAATTGATTCTAGAATATAAACCATTATTTTTGTATCATATATATTTAGAATATAAGTATGTATAATAGATAAAAATATTTATTGGAAATCAACGTTTATGGAGACAGTAGGCTGTACGTATGCATAAATGCTGTTTCCACCATCATATCGTACTGAATAGAAGAAAGTGAATGAGATATATGTAAATACACACACACACACAAAAACACACAAATATATTTATAGTAGAATTATTATGTCATATATTACAAACTTATTAATAATATTAATATTTATAATCATCGTTGAATGGTCAACGTGGAAATGAATCTCCTCGGGTCGTGGAGACGGTATCCCGTACGTACGCACGGGCGATGATATAATTCTATTGATGGAGAAATAGTATATAATTGGATGGTATATCATATATAAATAATCATTATCATATTTTATTTATTATTTAAGTCAATTATACTCATTATTATACCCATCCAAATAACAAAGTGTTGAATAACAAACTACACCACGACGTGGAGGCGGTAAGTCGCACAGATGCACGTATTGTGAATTTTTAATTTAAAGGATGGATAGAATAATGAATATGATTATACCATATTTATAAAAAAAATATTATGTATAAGGTACTGGAGTTATTATTTGAGTGTGGAAACAATAAAGAAAGAGGGAGTTCAAGAAGAAAAGAACATTGAAATTGGTGATGAAATAATTACGTCTTCTTCCGGTGCTTCATTTTGATTTGATCAAAAGGGATACCTAGGTTGTCTATATAATCAAATTAATACCTCTAGGATGAAGTGATGGTAGTTGGGAGGATATTTGAATAGGGTTTGGATGATCCAAATGGCTTTAGAGGTGTGAAATTAAGATAAGGCGATGTACCCTTTTATGAGAGAGACGAGGGTAACTTTAGTAATAGATTGAAATATTATTTTATTATAAAATCATTTTCATTTTATAATGGCTCAAAATAGATTTATTTCTAGGATAAGGTAGGGATGGGTCGAAATAATCTCAACCAATAGGTTTTAGAAAATTTTAGGTCACCATATTAAACATATGTTTTAGATTTAACTGTTAGTTAAATAGTATAACTTTCACAATGTCTTCTTGTATTTTTATATTATATGGTTAATAAAATTACTATAAAATGTCAAGATAACCTCAAGTGGTTAATTAATGACATATCTATCATTATATAAGTTCTTTGAAAGTTCCATATATTTTTATGAATATTATATCATCAAATAATATAGTATTTGTTTTAAAAACTCATTTATGTCAATTTGACACTATTTACTATTTGGTTTTTGTGAATGTACAAAAAACTTGATTACTTCAAGAAAAATAAATTAAAAAAATCATAATATGTCATATAAACCTATAAAATTAGTTGAATGCATCAAAAGTCTCAATATACAGTTTTTTGGATATTTTTAATATTAATTATTTTAATCATTCATTAATAAGGTAATTACTACATCATCATTGTGTCATAAATAAATTTATTTATTTATAAATAAGATACCATTATGTAGAAAATAATTTTAAATTTATAATTAATATTTATAGTCGAATTTATCTTATGTATAACCCTATATTAAAATTGTTTTAGTTTTGCAAATTTTATTTTTTACACTTTTAACTATTCTTTAAATAAAATGACAATAAATGTCCTAATATAATCCATGTAATCAAAAAGGATCATATTTTATTCCTAAGGATGATTTTGGTTAAAAAAACTTATCCAACAGAATTAGGACATGTGTTAGGGTAATTATAATACCATTTTACCTTTAATTACCCTATTTACTTTAAATCGTGGTAAATAAATTTCAAAAGTTTCTATTCACCAAACATTGTTTTCATCTTATTGAACCAAATTTTACTTAATGATTCCAACCATTTTTCTCACATCTTTGAAATTAAATTCAAAGAAGTGGCAAAATTATATTCTATGCAAATTTGCTAATGATCTTAAAAGGTGGGTAAAAGACGTTAAAAAGTTAAATAAAATTTATACATCTAATATTATTATAAAATGACTCTAATGAATTAAACTGAAATAATAAATGTAGTATTTATCTATTTTTTAATTTAACATAAATTTAAATAAAAATAATAACTATTTAAATAAAATTTGGTTTTAAACAATAACACAGTGTTTTTTCACTATTCATCAAAAATCAAATGTTTTCAGAAAAATACCAAAAATTCACCCTATGCTATATTTTATATTCCAAATTTAAAAATTATATCTATTTTACCAAATTCAAAACATAGAAGTTGGATAAATGAATTTAAAATTAATTCATGTTGTCCGAACTAGAATGTAGGTTTATAAGAAGTAATAACTATCAAAAGATTGACATGTTTTTATGTCCAATTTAATTGTGAAATTACTTAAAATGACCTAAATTATATTAAATGATAAAAATATAATCTAATTATATTTTATAACAACTAAAATTCATAATTTTACACTATAAATTACTTCGATTAAGAGAGTTGTTTTCAATTAAAATTCAGTATTTTTTACTATTCATCAATATATGAAAGTTATTAGAAAAGTACCAAAAATCTATCCCAACAAAAATTTTATGTCCCAATTATTAATAATAATATAATTTCATTAATTAAATATATATAAGTGTCAAATATTCTATTTAAAAAGGGGTTTCAATTAAAAGTCATAAAAACCACATTTTTGAAAAATACTTCTTTCATCTGAAAAATTAAATTTGCCCTTATATTATGTCTAAGAAACAAAAATTTTGAATTTTAAAATTATATAGGATATATATAAAATTCGAAATGTGGTTTATAATATTTATAACCACTTTTAAAACAGCGATTTTGATATGTTGTGATGCGCTTAAACTCAGTGTTGCGTGTAACACAAGCTATTGAATTACCTTAAAGAGATAACGTACAACAAAATATTGGGGTGTTAAATAATCCCCTCCTTCAATAAATTGAGTCCTTGCGATTTGAAATTTTTCTTCAAAAATAAAATGTTAAAAATAGAACAAACATTTGTGGAAAACCCACATTGGAAATAGGTTAAATAAAATTTAGTATTAGTAAGAGGGAAAGGGAAATTAAAAAGTCACCACCAAATTTTGATATTTAACAGGAGAACATTGGTGGAAATTAGAGACACATAATTGGAGAAAAAATGTAAATATTTATAGGTAGTTATTGGGTCACAAATAACAAACAAGTTAATAATAAATGGGATATTGAGGGCCTCAAAGACATAAATCTATGATTATTTAAATATCATCGATTCAACAAAACATAAGGTATTAGGATAACACATTTTTGGTTTTAAGATACCTTCTATAAAGTTTAAGATTTAACATCATCATATAATAAGATAGACAAAAATTACTTGACAAGTAGAGTTTCATCCTTCAACTAACTTCTACCACAAACTCATATTTTTCAACAAAATATAATAAAATTCAAAAATATTCTATTCTTTCTAATAGTATATGGTTAAAAAATAATTAATTTATAATTCATCTTCCAGACCTTAAAAAAATAAAATTACATTATACAAACCCGAACATCACGTAGGCCAGTGGTAGGTGATGCACCCTTATCACCCTTCAGTTGTGGGTTCAAGTCTTGCGACCTTGCCGGACATGACAAGTTGTCGCCATACCTCCGAGTTATTCTTTTTTTAATAATCCAAAAATAATATTAAGAAATGTTTTAACCTTAA
The DNA here is from genome assembly GCA_963277665.1 of Viscum album. NCBI lineage: Eukaryota > Viridiplantae > Streptophyta > Magnoliopsida > Santalales > Viscaceae > Viscum > Viscum album. The sequence continues at coordinate 1,515,320,535 of OY728132.1, read as the reverse complement.
AATATTGAATCCAATGTCCATATTAATCCATTCCAACCATTATACTTATTCAAAATAGTTTTTTCCAACTCATAGACGAAAAATATATAAGGAAGGTCAATATAACATAATGAAGATCTATTTTTTCCACCTAATTACAAGTGCATACCTTCAACATGTATTCTATAAAAATATGGTAACACCCTGAATCACCAAAAAACCATATTTATTATATTCATGCTTCTGTATTCCTTATAGAATACTATGTATATTCCTTATATCAAAAAATGTTGTAAACTGCAACAATGAAGGAATAAGAAAACAAATAATTAGTTTCAAGGTAGTCAAGAATATCAAATATAATTTATCCCAATCAATCACATATTATTCCGAAATCATTATCTCAGTTGCAGAATCACATTAAGGGATTTATTTCTCCCAACCATATATTTTCCAAAATGTTTAACGTGAAACTTTGTCACTTTACGTGGTACCATACAATCTCAAATCCTTAATTAAATTGTACTGCAGTGTAATCCTTATATACTCTATAATTATTATAACTTGTACATAGTTAATAAAATACTAAAATGGAAAAATTATTTAACAAAGACATAACATAACTAATCATTCCACTTCATCTGTGGTAGTATCATAACATGATTATTATCCAATAGCATCATTTGGGGTATTCTCAGATGATTGGGACATTGATTCGCATAGTGTCCCAGATCCTTATAGATAAGGCATTATATATTTGAAACCTTTTTTCTTACCCTTACAATCACGAAATTGGTGTCCTTTTTCTCTACACTTATAACAAACTTTCATTCCCTTATGGAATTTACCAAGGGGATTCATTCCAATGTTATCATATGTGGGAAAATCCTTCTTTACCTTATTCTATTTATCCATCATTTTCTCTTCCATCCTCTACTTCTCTTTTTTACCTTTAAAGACATAGGACTCGGAGAATTAATTACATATCTTATTAACACATGATAATATTTCTTCATATGATGAGAATACATGGGAAAATATTTACCTTCTAAATATTTGATTAAGAACATGAAATATATGATCATTCTTACTCTTTGGATCATGCATATTCCTGGAGTTAACATTCCTTATATAGGGTGCCATTTCTAAATGATAAAATACACTAGGTTAGATCATATCATAATTTATAATCTAAAAAATATAAAAATTATTAGCATTAATTGAATATTTACCCACATCTACTCTCATAATCATAACATTGGGTTGTTTATTGATATATTTACTCATAAATCATTCATAATGGTTTGTAAAGAAAATGTGAATTATCCTAAGCATATCCCATGGGAGTGTCCTAACCAAGAGTGCAACAAGGCCCATTGTCGTGTACCAGGATACCCCGAGTCATGCTCCAAACTCATCGTTGGAGTTTTCAATCCTAGTTACATCTGTGCCAGAGATGCCTCTATCTTCCCAGATCTAGAAAAGGATGTATTTTTGGAAAACTCACAAATCTATACATTACCAAAATTATAGAATGTTATTCTATTCTAATATTTAATGTTTATCTTAGACTAATGTTCTCTAATAAGAGTTTTTTCTAAATCAAGTTTCCATGGTTTGTACCAAAACATCCTACGATACCAACTATAACACCCTGACAATAGTCACACAGATTTGGGGCATCATTACATTACATTGACATGATCAGAAAAGATCATGTTCGAAAGACCGACCAGTTTAGTATCTTTAGAAGTACTCGATACATACAAAATATTTACATTACATTATGAAATGGAAAACAACAACATTGTGTCCCCTTTTGAATACAATCACATCATGTAGCCTATTCCTATAGTTCAATCATAATATACTTCTTCACATCTTGGAAAAAATAAAATATAAGAAAGGGGTGAGCTCAGATGCTCAGTAAGGGTAACCATATATATGAAACTTTCATAAATAAACATAAAATTTTAAGGGAATGTATAAGACTAAAATATAAGCATTTAAAAATTAAAATACAACATAATATGGAAAATATAAATCAAATAATTTCATTTAATTATTCACATGGATATTCTACTAGTCTAATAATAACATGTAATATCAATAGAAAATATCATAATGATGAAATTCATTATACGTGACATCATAACCACAAAGTCAAGGCCACGTGCCAAGACTAGAAATAATATTTTTTCAAGGCCTTATGCTAAGAAACTAGTTTGTGTCATGTGACCAACCGATGCATAGAGGAGCTATAATGGGATCCACCCATCAATTACTAAGTCCAATGCATTTCTCATATGAAAAGATTGAAATATAACATAAACATTCATATTAAAAATAGCGCACGCAATTTTAATACTTTAACCATAAAAAATGAATGTTATAAAAATAACACATCCACAATCAAACATATCAAAAAACACTGAATACAACATGGTAGATTATATCATAGTAAATCAACTTCAATCAAGTGTAAAATCTATCAAAGGATGTTGACATATAAGAAATCAAAACTATTTGAGAGAAATATCTCTTTCTATTTTTAAATCATTTAAATGTAACATAATTTTGAAAGAAAAAATTTATTTTGAAAGTACTATAATACAATTTTAAGGGAAGATTAGAAGGTATTATAACGGTGGAAAATAGCTGCACCCACCATAAAAGTTAAAAAAACATTCTTACCTTAATTTTTTGAACAGGTAATAAAGTACCTTGTTTGAAAAACTACGAAAAGATTCCTTTAAAAACATTTTGTAAGAAGTAAAACAAGGGTATAAATTAATTTAAACCCTATTATAAGAAATAGTAAAAATGTTTTGAAATAAATTTTTAAGAAACATGAATGGGGATGATAATTAATTCCCAGTAGATGCTTACGTATAAACAACCTCTGATAATAAAGAGAATGTAAAATTTATCCTTACCTTGTACTTTCCTTTGGTCGAGGGTACGTTTAACCTCCTTTATAATCACCATAGTATGTTATTAAATTATAACATAACCATATTCATATTTATGATATCATAATTTATTCATTTATGGCTTTATACTACCCATTTAATTATAATCTATATGTTAAAATAACATTTTGGGTAATAATCTCTTTATTTATCATACATGATTTAACTTGTTATTTTTGATCATATAACTTATATATTGATTTAATTGATTCCATAATATATAATATTATTTATGTATAATATATATTAGTAATATAAGTATGTATAATAGATATATATATGAAATGAAAAACACCATTTATGGAGACGGTAGGTCGTACGTATGCATAAACGCCGTTTTCGTCTTCATATCGTATTAAATGGAAGTAAGTGAATGTGATATATGTATATATATATATATATATATATAGACACACACACAAACATATATATATATTTCTAGTAGCATTATTATGTAATATATTACAAATTTTTTAATAATATATATATTTATAATCATCGTTGAATGCTGAACATGAAAATAAATCTCATCACATCGTGGAGAGGATAAGCAGTACGTACACACAGGTGATGATATCATTCTATTGATGGTGAAATAGTTTATAATTGGATGATATATAATATATACTGAATCATTATCATATTATATTTATTATTTAAATCAATTATACTCATTATTATACCCATCCAAATAAAGAAGTGTTGAATAACAAACTACACCACGACGTGGAGATAGTAAGTCGTACGTACGCACATATGGTGACTTTGTCATTCATAGGATGGATAGAATAATGAATATGTATAACATATTTATAATAACATCATAATATGTATATGGTACTGGATTTATTATTTTGGTATGGAAACAACAAATAAAGAGGAAGTGGAATAAAAAAGAACTTTTAAAGAGGCGATGAAATAATTACCTCTTCTTCAGTAGCTTCCTTGTTATTTGATAAAAAGGGCTCTTTGGTTTGGATTTCTGATCAATGTAATGCCTCTAGTTTTAGGTGAGGGTATTTGGGAGGATATTGTAATAGGTTGTTTCCTATCCCAATGGATTTGGAGGTGTGAAATTTAGAGAATTGGAAGTTCCCTTTTATAAGAGAGGTGATGGTCACTTTAGAAAAAACATGAAATATTATTTAATTATAAAATATTTTTTTCGGTTTATAATGGATCCAAATGGATTTATTTTGAGGCTAAGGCGGGTATGGGTCTAAATACTTTCAACCAATAGGTTTTAACCAAGTTTAGGTCACCATATTAACCTTATCTTTTAGATTTTACTCTTAGTTAAATAGTATAACTTTTACAATGTCTTCTTGTATTTTTATATTACATGGTTAATAAACTTACTATAAAATTACAAGAGAACCCAAAGTGGTTCATTAATGACATATATATCATTATATAAGTCCTTTTCTTGAACCATATAATTTTAGAAATATTATAACATCTAATAATATTGTATTTCTTTTTAGAACTATTTTATGTCAATTTTGACACTATTTAGTATTTGGTTTTTGTGAAAGTCAAAAACACATGATTACTTTAAAAAATTAAATTAAATCAATAATATCATGTCATACTAACCTTGAATATTAGTTGAATACATCAAAAGTCTCAATTTAAATTTATTTTGATATTAATAATATCAATTATTTTAATCATTCATTAATAAAGTAATTACTACATCATCATTATTTCATAAATAAATTTAATTATTTATAAATAAAATACAAATATGTAGGAATTATTTTTATATTTCTTATTAATATTTATATTCTAATTTATCTTATGTATAACCCTATATTATACATGTTTTAGTTCTGCAAATTTGATTTCTACACTTTTAACTCTTATTTAAATAAAATAATAATAAATGTCCTAATCTAATCCAAGTGGATCTAAGAATATCATATTTTAATCCTGAGGTTGATTTTGGTCAAAAAACAAATATCCAATAGAATTAGGACATTTGTTAGGGTAATTATAATATCATTTCTACCTTTAATTACGCTATTTACTTTTAAACATGGAAAATAAAATTCAAAACTTACTATTCACCAAAAATTATTTTCAACCTATTGAACCTCATTTTACTAACTGATTCCAACCATGTCTCTCATATTTTTCAAATTCAATTCACAGAAGCTATAAAATTGCATTTTTTTTCAAATTTGAAAATGTTCCTATAAGGTGGGTAATAGACGTTAAAATGTTCAATAAAATTTATATATCTAATCTTATTATAGAATAACTCCATTGAATTCAACTGAAATAATATATGTATTATGTATAAATTTTGACTTTAAAATAAATTTGAATAAAAATAATAATTATTTAAATTAAATTCGGTTTTAATCAATAACACAATGTTTTTTCACAATTCATCAAAAATTGAATGTTTTCATAAAAATACCAAAAAATAACCCTAAGATAATTTTGATATTGAAAATTAAAAAATGATGACTGTTTTACCAAATTCAAAACATATAAGTTTTATAAATTAATTTAAAATTAATTCCCCTTGTTAAAACCAGAAATTGGGGTTTTAAGAAGTAAAAACTATCAAAATATTGACATGTGTTTATGCCCAATTTAATTGTGAAATTACATACAATGAACTAAATTATTCTAAATGATAAAAATTTAATCTAATTATACTTTACAACCACTAAAATTCACAATTTAACATTATTAATTATTTCTATTTAAAAAGTTGTTTTCAATTAAAATTTTGTATTTTTTTAATATTCATCAAAATATGAAACTTATCAGAAAATTATAAAAAATTTATCCAAAAAATATTTCTATTTCCCACTTATAAAGAAAAATTTAATTTAACTAAATTGAATATATAATATTGTCAAATATTAGATTTAAAAATGGGTTTCTATTAAAAGGATGATAAAATGCATTTTTGAAAAATAATTCTTTTATCAGAAAAATTAAATTTGTCCTTATATAATGTCTAATAAACCTAAAATATGAATGTTCAAATTATATAAGATATATATAAAATTCATAATGTGGTTAATACTATTCATAACTACTTTTTAAATGGCTATTTTGATCATTTGTGATGTGGTTGAACTCAGTGTTATGTGTAGCGCAAGCAATTGATATACTTTAAAGAGATAATGTACTATGAAATATTAGGGTGTTACATTCTCCCCTCCATCAATAAATTGTGTTATATCAATTTGAAATTGTTATTCAAAAATAAAAGGATAAAAATAGAAATTAACTTTGTGGAAAACCAACATCGAAAGTAGGGTTAATAAAATTTAGTCTTAATTAGAGGGAAAGGGAAATAAAAAAGTCACCACCAAATAATGATCTCGAATAGGAGAACATTGGTGGAAATTAGAGACACATAATTTGAGGGAAAACATAAATATTTATTGGGAGTGATTGAGGTCATCAATCACAAACAAGTGTATAATAAATGGGATATTGAGGGCCTCAAATCTATAAATTTATGATGATTCAAATATCATCGGTTCAAAAAAACATAAAGTACTTGGATAAAACTTTTTTGGTTTTAAGATCTCCTCCATAAAGTTTAATAATTAATTTATTTATAGAGTAAGAGAGAAAAAAATTACTTGACAAGTGGAGTTCTATCCTTCAACTAACTTCTACCACAAACTCATATTTTACTCCCAAATATAATATAATTAAAAAATATTCTATTTATCCTTATAGTATAGGGTTAAAAAATAATGAATTTATAATTCATCTTTGAGACCATAAAAAATTAAATTACATCATACAAACTAGGACATCACATAGGCCATTGGTAGGTGATGTACCCTTGTCGCCCTTTGGTTATGTGTCCAAACTCATAGTCTAAAAATTTATAAGGAAGGTCAACATAATATAACGAAGATCTCTTTTTTCCATATAAGAACATGTGAGTACATTCATTATGTATTATCTTAAAACATGGTAACACCCTAAATTAACATAGAACATTATTGATTATATTCATGCTTTATTATTCCTTACAGAATACTATATGTATTCCTTATATCCAAAAATGTTTTATACATCAACAACGATGTAATAAACATACAATTTATTAGTGTCAAGGTTGTGATGAATATCGAATATAATTTATCCAAATCAATCATATCTTATTATGAAATCATTATCTCAGTTCCAGAAAAATATTAAGGGTTTTATTTCTGCAAACCATATATTTTCAAAAATGTTTAACTTGAAAATATGTCACTTTACTTGGTACCATAAAATCTCAAATCCTTAATGAAATAATACTATAGTAAAATCCTTATATTCTCTATAATTGTTATAACTTTTACATAGTTAATACAATACTCAAATAAAAAAAATCTTTAATAACGTCATAAGATCACTAATCATTCCACTTCATCTATGGTAGTATCATAACTTGATTATTATCCAATAGCATCATTTGGGGTATACTATGATGATTGGGACATTGATTCGCGTAGTGTACCAACTCCTTGAAAATGAAGCATTGTATATTTGAAATGTTTTTCTTACCCTTATAATCTGGAAATTGATGTCCTTTTTCTCAACACTTATAATAAACTCCCATTACCTTCACGAATTTACCATGGTGATTTTCCATAGTTATCACATGTGGGAAAATACTTCTTTCACTTCTTCCCTTTATCCATATTTTTATCTTCCATCCCTTTCATCTCTTGTTTCCCTTAAAATCCATAGGACTCAGAAGAATCCATTACATATCTTATTAATAAAAGATATTCTTTCTTCATATTATGAGAATAAGTGGGAAGCTATTTCCCTTCTAAATGATGACTTAAGAACATGAAAGATATGATCCTTATGAATCTTTGGATCATGCATATTGCTGGATTTCGCATTCCTTCTAATAGGGTACATTTCTAAATGATGACATACATAATGATAGATCACATCGTAATTTATAACCCAAAAAATATGAAAATTCTCATAATTAATTGAATATTTACACACAACTAGTTTCATAATCATATCATTGGTTTGTTTACTTATAAATCCTTCATAATGGTCTATAAAGAAAATGTGAATTATCCTAAGCATATCCCCCCAGAGTGTTGTAATCAAGAGTGCATCAAGGCCCGTTGTAGTGTACTTGGATACCCCAAGTCAAGCATGAAACTCTTTGTTGGAGTTTTTAGCTCAAGGTACATCTATGCCAGAGATGCCTTTACCTGCTCATATCTAGATAGGGATGTATTGTTTGGATAACTCACAAAACTCTACATTACCAAAATTCTAGAAATTTGCTCAATACCAATCCTCAAGGTTTATCTTAGGGTAATGTTCTTTAATCAGAGTTTCTCTAAATATAGTTTACAAGTTTTGTACTAAACTTCCTTTGATACCAAATATAACGCCCCAAACCACGTTACCTAGAGTTAGTGCATTATTAAATAACATTTTCATGATCACAAGAGATCAAGTTCAAAAGACAGATCAGTTTAGTAGCATTGAAACTACAAGATACATACATAAGTTTTAAATTACATTTTGAAATGGAAAAACAACAAAATTATATCCCATTTTGAATACAATCATATGATTTATCCTATTCATGCAAGTCAATCATAATATACTTTTTACATCCTAGTAAAAATAAAACTTAAGGGGTGAGCTCAGATGCTCAGTAAGGATAACAATATAGCAGAAACTTTCATAAATAAGCATAAACATTTAAGGCAATATATAAGACTAAAACATAAGCTTTTTAAACTTAAAATTTAGCTTAAAATGGAATTGATAAATTAAATAATTCAATTTATAAGTTAATATGGATATTATACTAGTCTAATAATCACTTGTAATATCAATAGATAATTTCATAATGATTTAATACATAATTATAGACATCATAACCACATAGTCAAGGCATCGTTCCAAGACTAAAGGTAAGATTTTGTCATGTCCTTATTCCAAGACACTCATTTGTCTCTTGAGACCTACTGATGCATCAAGGATCTTTATCAGGCTCCACCCATCAATTACTAATTCCAACGCATTCCTCATATGAAAATATGGAAACATAACATAAACATTCGTGTTAAACCTAGAATATTAAATGTTAACACTTTAACCATAAACTATTAATGGTATAAAAAGAACACATCTACAACCAAACATATTACAAATCCTTAAATACAATATGGATGATTGTATCATAATAAATCAACTTCAATCATATTTAAAATCCATCAAAGGATGTTTAAATAGATGAAATCAAACCTATTTGAGAAAAATATCTCTTTCTATTTTGAAATTATTTAAAATTTACATAATTATAAAATAAAACATTTAGTTTGAAAATATTATTTTAATCATGTAAGGTAAGATTTGAAGGTTTTATAACTGTGGAAAATATCCGTACCCACCGTATAAGTTAAAAAAACAATCTTACCCTAATTTTTCGAAAATGTCATAAAGTACCTTGTTTGGAAAACAATAAAAATATTACTTTCAATTTTTTTTATAAAAAGTAAAACAAGGGTATAAATGACTTTAACATATACTCTAGGAAATAGTAATTTTTTTTGAAATACATTTTTAAGAAACACATATGAGGACGATAAAGAATTCATAGTATATGCTTATGTATAAACAACCTCAGATAATAAAGAGATTGTAAAATTAACCCTTACCTTGTACTTTACTTCGGTTGAGGGTACGTTTAACCTCATATATAATCAACATAGTACGTTATTAAATTATAACAGAACCATATTCATATTTATGATATCATAATTTACTCATTTATGGATTTATACTACCCCTTTAATAATTATTTCTATGTTAAGAGAACAGTTCGGGTAATAATCGCTTTCTTTATCATACATGTTTTAACTTGTTTTTCTTGATCGTATAACTTATATAATGATTTAATTGATTCCAGAATATAAAAAAATATTTATGTATCATATATACTCCAAATATAAGTATGTATAATAGATAGATATATGAAATTGAAAACACCGTTTATGGAGACGATTGGTTCTATATATGCATAAACGCCGTTTCCGTCTTAATATCGTATTGAATGGAAGTAAGTGAATGAGATATATGTAAATAAACACACAAAAACACACTCACACATAGACACACACACACACATATATTTCTAGTGTCATTTTTATTTAATATATTTAACATTATTATTAGTAATATATATCTTTATTATCATCGTTGAATGATGAATATAGAAATGAATCTCATCACCTTGTGTAGACGGTAAGACGTACGTACGCACGAGCGATGATATAATTCAATTGATGGTAAAATAGTATATAATTTTATGGTATATCATATATAAATAATCATTAACATATTATATTTATTATTTACATCAATTATACTAATTATTATACCCATCCAAATAACGAAGTGTTGAATAACAAACTACACCACGACGTGGAGGCGGTAAGCCGTACGTACGCACGTATGGTGACTTTTTCATTCATATGATAGATAGAATAATGAATAAGGTTATACCATATTTATAATAAAATAATAGTATGTATAAGGTACTGGAGTTATTATTTGGGCAAGGAAACAATAAAGAAAGGGGAAGGGGAAGAAGAAAAGAACTTTGAAAGTGGTGATGAAATAATAATCTCTTCTTGAGGTGCTTCATTTTGATTTGACCAAAAGGGATCCTCAAGTTGTATTTATAACCAAAGTAAGGCCTATAGGTAGAAGTGAGGGTAGTTGGGAGGATATTTGAATAGTGTTTGGCCGTGCAAAATGGCTTTAGAGGTGTGAAATTAAGAGAAGTGGAAGTACCCATTTATAAGAGAGGTGAGGGTCACTTTAGGAAAATATTGAAATATTATTTTTTATAAAATAATTTTCAGTTTATAATGGCCCCAAATGGATTTATTTTTAGGATAAGGTAGTTATGGTTTGAAATCCTCTCAACCAATAGGTTTTAGAAAATTTTGGGTCACCAAATTAAAAATATTTTTTAGATTTAACACTTAAAAAAATAATATATCTTTTAAAATGTCTTCTTGTATTTTTATATTATATGGTTAATAAACCTCCAATAAAATTCCATGAGAACCCCAAGTGGTTCATTAATGACATATCTATCATTATATAATTCCTTTGTATGATACTTATATTTTTAGGAATATTTTATCATCTAATAATTTAGTTTTGTTTTAAAAACTCATTTATGTCAATTTTGACACCATTTACTATTTGTTTTTTGTGAATGTACCCAAAAGTTTATTACTTCAAATTTTTTTTAAATCAATCATAACATTTCATATAAACCTATAAAATTAGTTTAATGCATCAAATGTTTCAATTTATAGTTATTTTGATATTTATAATATCAATTATTTTAATCATTCATTAATAGGGTAATTTCCGCGTCATCATTATGTCATAAATAAACTTAATTATTTATAAATAAAATACCATTATGTAGAAAATATTTTTATCTTTCTAATTAATATTTATAGTCAAATTTATCTTATGTATAACCCTATATTAAATTTTGTTTAGTTATAAAATTTTATTTTAACACTTTTAACTCTTCTTTAAATAAAATAATAATAAATGTCTTAATATAATCCAAGTGGATAAAAGAGGATCATATTTTATTCCAAAATATGATTTTGGTTGAAAAACACTTATCCAATAGAATTATCACATGTGTTTGGGTGATTATAATATCATTTTACCTTTAATTACCCTATTTACATTTAATCGTGGTAAATAAAATTCAAAAGTTACTACTCACAAAAATTATTTTAATCCTATTGAACCACATTTTACTTACTGATTCAAACCATGTTTCTAATATTTTTGAAATTAAATTCACAGAAGCTGTAAAATTATGTTTTATGAAAATTTGAAAATGTGCATAGAAGGTGGGTAAAAGACGTTATAAAGTTAAATAAAATTTATACATCTAATCTTATTAGAAAACGAAATCAATGAATTAAACTGAACTAATATATTTATTATGTATATAATTTTAATATAAATAAATTTAAATAAAAATAATAATTATTTAAATAAAATTTGGTTTTAAATAATAACGCATTGCTTTTTCACTATTCATCAAAAATTGAAAGTTTTCAGAAAAATACCAAAAATTCAGCCTAAGCCAATTTTGATATTCAAAATTCAATAATGACATCTATTTTTACCAAATTAAAAACATAGAAGTTTCATTATGTAATTTAAAATTAATTCCCATTGACACAACAAGAAAGCGGGTTTTTAAGAAGTAAAAACTATCAAAACATTGACATGTGTTTATGTCCAATTTAAGGGTGAAAATACTTATAATGGCCCAAAATATATTAAATTATAAAAATATAATCCAATTATACTTTTAAACCACTAAAATTAATTATTTAACACTATACATTATATTGATTAAAAGAGTTGTTCTCAATTAAAATTTAGTATTTTTCACTATTAATAAAAATATGAAAGTTATTAGAAAAGTACCAAAAATTTATCCAAACTAAATTTTTTATGACCCTCTTCTAAAAAAGAATTTAATTTTATTAAATTGAATATATAAAAGTGTCAAATATAGGATTTAAAAAGGGTTTTCCATTAAAAGGCGGAAAAACTACATTTTAAAAAAATACTTCTTTCATTTCAAAAATTAAATTTGTCCTTATATTATATCTAAGAAACAAAAAATATGAATGTTAAAATTATAAGGTATATATATATATAATTCAAAATGTGGTTAATAATATTTATAACCACTTTTTAAACGACTAGTTGGATATGTTGTGATGCACTTAAACTCAGTGTTGCATGTAGCGCAAGCTATTGAATTACTTTAAAGAGATAGAGTACTATGAAATATTGGGGTGTTAAATTATCACCTAATTCAAAAAATTTTACCCTCCCAATTTGAAATTGTTCTTCGAAAATAAAATGTTAAAAATAGAAAATACATTTGTGGAGAAACCACATCGGAAATAGGGTAAATAAAATTTAGTCTTAGTAAGATGGAAAGGGAAATAATAGTCACCACCTAATTATGATCTTGAATAGGAGATCATTGGTGGAAATTAGAGACACATAATGGGAGGGAAAATGTTAATATTTATAGGTAGTGATTGAGGTCATCAATCACAAACAAGTTAATAATAAATGGGATATTGAGTGCCTCAAATCCATAAATCTATGATGATTTAAATATCAATGGTTCAACAAAACATAAGGCATTAGGATAACAAAATTTTTGTTTTAATATCCCTTCCCTAAAGTTTAAGAATTAATTTCTTCATATAATAAGAAAGAAAAGAATTACTTAACAAGTAGAGTTCCATTCTTCAACTGACTTCTACCACAAACTCATCTTTTACTCCAAAAGATAATAGAATTAAAAAATATTCTATTTATCCTAATAGTATAGGGTTAAAAAAATATTAAATTTATAATTCATCTTCCAAAACATAAAAATATAAAATGAAATTATACAAACCAGGAAATCATGTTGGCCAGTGGTAGGTGATTCCCCCTTATTTCCCCTTGGTTGCGGGTTCATGCCTCGCGACCTTACTGGACATAACAGGTTGTCACTCGACATCTAGGTTGTCCTTTTTATAAAAATCCAAAAAATAATCATAAGAAATATTTTAACCATAAACCATTATATCCAATGTACAACTTAATCCATTTTAACTTTTGAACTTATCCAAAATACTTAATCCAAACTCATTGTATAAAATTTATAAGGAAGGTCAACATAACAAAACGAAGATCTCTTTCTGCCATATAATAACATGTGAGTACATTCATCATGTCTTCTCCTAAAACATGGTAACACCCTAAATTGACATAAAACCATATTGATTATATTAATGCTCCATTATTCATTATAGAATACTATATATATTCTTTATATTCAAAAATGTTGTAAACTGCAATAATGATGGAATAAACAAACAATTAATTAGTTTCATGGTAGTCAAGATTATCAAATATAATTTATCCAAATCAATCATATCATATTATGAAATCATTATATCATTTCTAGAAACATATTAAGGGTTTTATTTCTCCCAGCCATATATTATTAAAAATTTTTAACTTGAAACTATGTCACTTTACATGGTACCATAAAATCTCAAAACCTTAATGAAATAGTACTGCAGTACAATCCTTATATACTCTATAATTAATATAACCTGTACATAGTTAATATAATATGAAAATAAAAAAATTATTTAATAACGAAATAATATCACTAATCATTTCACTTCATCTATGGTAGTATCATATCTTGATTATTATCCAATAAAATCATTTGGGGTATACTCAGATGACTGGGACATTGATTCACGTAGAGACCCAGCTCCTTGTAGATGAAGAATTTTACATTTGAAACCTTTTTCTTACCTTACAATCAGAAACATGGTGTCCTTTTTCTCCACACTTATAACAAACTCCCATTTCTTTTTGGCATTTACCATGTTGATTATTTCCACAGTTATCACGTGTGGGAAAATACTTCTTTCCCTTCATCCCTTTATCCATATTTTCTCTTCCATCCTCTTCTTATCTTATTTCCCTTCAAAGCCATAGGACTCAAAAAATTATTACATATCTTATTAACACATGATACTATTTCTTCATATGATGTGAATACTTAGGAAACTATTTACCTTCTAAATGCTGGCTTAAAACCATGCGATATATGATCCTTCTTACTCTTTGGATCATGCATTTTTCTGGAGTTCACATTCCTTCTACTGGGTGCCATTACTAAATGACAACATACACTAGGTTAGATCATATCATAATGTATAATCCAAAAACAATAAAAATTATCAGCATTAATTTAATATTTACAAACATCTAGTCTCATAGTCATAGAATTTGTTTGTTTACTGACATATCTACTCATAAATCCTTTATAACGGTTTCTAAAGAAAATGTGAGTTATCCTAATCATATCCCCCAGGAGTGTCGTAATTAATAGTACAGAAAAGCCCATTGTCATGTTCCGGGATACCCCAAGTCAAGCCCAAAACTCCTTGTCCAAGTTTTCACTCTTAGTTACATCTATGCTAGAGCCGCCTCTACATGCTTGTATCCAGACAAGGATGTATTTATTTAAAAACTCACAAAATATCTAAATTACCAAAATTAGATAAATTTATTCTATACTAATCCTCAATGTTTATCTTATGGTAATGTTATCTAATAAGAGTTTTTCTAAATCTAGTTTCCTTAGATTGTACTAAACTTCCTCTAATACCAACTGTAACACCCAAAACATAGTTACCCAGAGTCGGTGCATTATTTCATAACATTGGCATTATCACAAGAGATCATGCCCGAAAGACAGATTAGTTTAGTATCCTGGGAAGTACTAGATACATACATAATTTTTACATGACATTATGAAATGGAAAAACAAAAACATTATGTCCCCTTTTGAATACACTCATATCCCTTAGACTATTTCAACAGTTCAATCATAATATACTTCTTTGCATCCAGGAAAAAATAAAACATAATAAAGGGGTGAGATCAAATGCTCCGTAAGGATAACAATATAGTGTAAAATTCCATAAATAAGCATAAACATTTAAGGAAATGTATAAGAATAAAACACAAGACTTTTAATCTTAAACTTTAGAATAATATGGCAAAGAAAAAAAATCCATTTACTTATTCACATTTATATTCTACTTGTTGAATAATCACATGTAATTTCAATATCTAAATTCATAATGATGGAATGCATAATGCCGAACATCATAACCACATAGACAAGGACTCATTCCAAGACTAAAAATTATATTTGTTAAGGCCTTGTGCCAAGACACTAGTTTGTTTCATGAGACCAACCAATGTATCGAGGAGATATAGTGAGCTCCACTTTTCACTTTCTATGTCCAATGTATTCCTCATATGAAATGATTGAAAGATAACACAAACATTCGTATTAAAAATAGCGTTAAAAATGTTAATACTTTAACCATAAAACATGAATGGTATAAAATTAACACATACACATTCAAAAATTTCAAAAAACCTTCAATACAATATGGAATATTGTATCATAATAAATCAACTTCAAACAAGTGTGAAATCCATCAAAGGATGTTGACATAGATGAAATCAAAACTATTTGAGTGAAATATCTCTCTCTATTTTGAAATCATTTAAATGTATTATAATTAAAAAGAAAACATTTATTTTGAAAATATTCTTATAAGCTTGTAAGGGAAGCTTCGAAGGTGTTATAATGACAGAAAATAGTCGCACCCGTCATATAAGTTAAAAAATATTCTTACCCTAATTTGTCGAAAAGGCCATAAAGTACCTTGTTTGGAAAACGACGAAATATTCCTTTCAAATAATTTTATAAAAAGTAAAACTAGGGTATAAATTAATATAATCCATATTCTAGGAAATTGAAAAAATGTTTTGAAATACATTTTTTTGAAACACAAATGGATATGATAAAGAATTCCCAGTAGATGCTTCTGTATAAACAACCTCTGATAATAAAGAGATTGTAAAATTAACCATTAACTTTTACATTACTTTGGTCAAGGGTATGTTTAACCTCATGTATAATCACTATAGTAGGTTATTAAATTATAAAAGAACCATATTCATATTTATTATATCATAATTTATTCATTTATGGCTTTATACTACCCATTTAATAATAATTTCTATGTTTAAATAACATTTCGGGTAATAATCGTTTTCTTTATCATACGTGTTTTAACTTGTTATTCTTGATTGTATAAATTATATAATGATTTAATTGATTCTAAAATATAAAACATTATTTATGTATCAAATATATTCATAATATAAGTATGTATAATAGGTAGATATATGAAATGGAAAACACTGTTTATGGAGAATGTAGGCCATACATATGCTTAAACGCTGTTTCCCTCTTCTCATCGTATTGAACAGAAGTAAGTTAATGAGATATATGTAAATATATACATACATAAATACAAATATATATATATATTTATATTAGCATTGTTGTGTCATAATTTACAAACTTATTAATAATATATATATTTATAATCATCGTTGAATGGTGAACGTGGAAATGATTCTCATTTGGTCATGGTGAAGTAAACAGTATGTACGCATGAGTGATGATATCATTATATTTATAGTGAAATAGTATGTAATTGGATGGTATATCATATATAAAGAATCATTAAAATATTATATTTATTATTTACATGAATTATACTCATTATTATACCCATCCAAATAATGAAGTGTTGAATAAAAAACTACACCACGACTTGAAGACAGTAAGCCGTACGTATACACATATGGTCACTTTTTTATTCCTTGGTAGGATAGAATAATGAATATCGTTATACCATATATATAATAACATCATAGTATGTATATGGTACATGAGTTATTTTTTTGGTATGGAAACAACAAAGAAAGAGGAAGTGGAAGAAGAAAAGAACTTTGAAAGAGGTGATGAAATAATTACCTCTTCTTCAGGTACTTCCTTTTGATTTGATCAAATGGGCTACTTAGGTTGGATTTATGATCAAATTAAGGCCTCTAGGTTTAGGTGAGGGTAGTTGGGAGGATATTTGAATAGGGATTGGCTGATCAAAATGGATTAAGAGGTGTGAAATTAATAGAATAGGATGTACCCTTTTATAAGAGAGGTGAGGGTCATTTTTTGAAAAGCATGAAATATTATTTTATTATAAAATAATTTTCGTTTTATAATGAATCCAAATGTATTTATTTCGATGATAAGGTGGGGATGGGTAGAAATACTCTCATCCAATAGGTTTTACACATGTTTATATCACCATATTAAACTTATTTTTAATATTTAACTCATAGTTAAATAGTATAACTTTTACAATGTCTTGATATATTGTTTATATTACATGGTTAGTAAACTTACTATAAAATGCCAAGATAAACCCAAGTGGTTCATTAATGAAATATCTATCATTATATAAGTCCTTTGGTCGAACCTTATATTTTTAAGAATATTATATCATCTAATAATATAGTATTTGTTTTAAAAACTCATTTTTGTCAATTTTGAAAATATTTAGTATTTGGGTTTTTTAAAAGTCAAAAAAACATTATTACATAGAAAAAAAATTAAATCAATCCTAACATGTCAAATTAACCGGCGAGTTTTTTTGAATGCATCAAAAGTCTCAATTTACATTTATTTGGATAAATATAATATCAATTATCTTAATCACTCATTAATAAGGTAATTATTTTACTCATCATTGAATCATAAATAAATTTTATTATTTATAAATAAAATACCATTATATATGAAATATTTTTAGATTTCCAATGAATATTTTTAGTCGAATTTATCTTATGTATAACCCTATATTAAAAATTTTTTAGTTATAAAAATTTGATTTTAAAACTTTTAACTTTTCCTTAAATAATGTAATAATAAATGTCCTAATCAAATCCATGTAGATCAAAGAGGATAATAGTTCATTCCAAGGTTTATTTTTTTCAAAAAACTTATTTTATAGAATTTGGACAAGTGTTAGGGTAATTATAATATAATTTTTACTTTTAATTACCCTATTTTCTTTTAACCGTGGTAAATAAAATTCAAAAGTTACTATTCCCCAAAAATTATTTCCATCATATTGAACCAAATTTTACATAATAATGCCAATTTTTCCTCTCTTATTTTTGATATTCAATTCACATAAGTTGTAAAATTATGTTTTATGCAAATTTGGAAATGTGCCTTGAAGGTGGGTAAAAGAAGTTAAAAAGGTAAATAAAATTTAGAAATCTAATCTTATTATAAAATGAAAACATTGAATTTAATTGAACTAATATATGTGTTATGTATCTATTTTTACCTTAAAATAAATTTAAATAAAAATAATAATTATTTAAATAAAATTTGGTTTTAAACAACAATACAATGTTTTTCACTATTCATCAAAAATTGAAAATTTTTAGAAAAATACCCAAAATTCACCATAGATATTACAAATTTAAAAAAGATGTCTATTTTAGCAAATTAAAAACATAGAAGTTTTATTAATTAATTTAAAATTAATTCCCTTTTTCAAAACCAGAAAGAGGGTTTTTAATAAGTAAAAACGATCAAAATATTGACATGTGTTTATGTCTAGTTCAATTGTGAAATTACTTAAAATGACCTAAATTATATTAAATTATAAAAATATAATATAATTATACTTTCAAACCACTAAAATTAATATTTTAACTCTAGAAATTATTTCGATTAAAAAAGTTGTTTTTAATTAAAATTTAGTTTTTTTAATATTCATCAAAATATGAATGTCTTTAGAAAAGTGAAAAAAATTTTCTGAACTAAATTTTTATGTGCTGCTTATAAAGAAGAATTTAGTTTTATTAAATTGAATATATAAAAGTGTCAAATATGATTTTAAAAGGATTTTCCATTAAAAGGTGGAAAAACTGCATTTTTGAAAAATAATTTTATTATTTGAGAAATTAAATTTGTCCTTTTATTTTTTCTAAGAAACCCAAAAAGATAAATGTTAATGTTATATAAAATATATATAGAATTCAAAATATGCTTAATACTATTAATAACCTCATTTTAAATGGCTATTTTA
The DNA here is from genome assembly GCA_963277665.1 of Viscum album. Taxonomy (NCBI): domain Eukaryota; kingdom Viridiplantae; phylum Streptophyta; class Magnoliopsida; order Santalales; family Viscaceae; genus Viscum; species Viscum album. The sequence continues at coordinate 1,515,300,938 of OY728132.1, read as the reverse complement.
ATAGGTCATGATTCACTTGAACTCGGTGTTGCGTGTAGCACAAGCTATTGAATTATTTTAAAGAGATAACATATTTAGAAATCATGTGGTGTTACAACAATATTAAGGGTCGTATTAAAATATAAATTTTAAAAATGTGAATGAATATTTTAAAAAAAAATTAATTTATAAAATAATTTTGAATAATTTATCCTTGAAGAATATATAATATTTTTAATAATAAATGTCTTGTGGAAGATAAAACATTTGATTAGGAAAGAGTTTAAAAAACTCCTTTCGATACGATGTGAATTATTCTTAAAATCATAAAATTTTATAATAGAATAAATTAATCTATAAATTCCCTTGAAAATAAGGACGAAATTTATTATAATAACATCATAGAATTGGAAAACCCAATCATTCAAAATCATCATCAAAGACAAATGATTATGACTCAGGACAAGATTTTTAGCAAATAAAATGTATATTGATAGAGAAATGGTTTAATAAAAATATTTTGGAAGTGTGAGATAGAAATTGATCTTAAAATGAAATGAATAATGTATAAAGAAGGATATTATAATACCAATAAGGAGAATATGTAGAATTTAATTTAAATTAGGAATATAAAAAAATTTCTCAAAGGAAGAAAATTGGGATGAAACACACTTAACTTAAATCCTTTTTAGAGGAACATTCTATAACATCTTTTAAAACATAAATAACTATCTTATTCACATATTTAATAACATTATCAATATATATATATATATATATCCACTTATAAAACTAATTTATTATTATTTATTAAAAATATGGTCATCCATTCTATTTTATTCTTGTCATTGGATTTTAATATGATCAATTTTTGGTTTCTTATTATCTTTGTAATGGTGGTATTGATTCTTGTTTATAGATTCATGTTTCATCATTTAAATATAATTATAAGTATTTTAAATGTTTTTTATAATGATTTATAATGTTCTTATATAATTTCATGAGTATTTTAGTTATGAGTCATGATGAAATTGTTGGAGATGAGTTGGTTTCATTAATTTATTATGATCAAACAGTCGAAACAAAAATAATTATATTAATATTATACTGTCCAAAATGGACCAAATTATAACCTATGGGAGAGTATGTTTAATAAAGTAAATATTTTGGAATAATTTCATTATTAAAGATCGAAAAAATATTATATATTTATTTTTACGGTGTTGAGTATTGTTATAAATTATATTTATAAGATAATACTAGAGTGAAAAACAAAATATATTACCTTCAAAGTGGTGGTAGTCTACACGTTTATATGGGAAACATGTTCATTTTTCATTGATCAATATTGAGATTGGAAATGGATTATAATTAAAAAATAAGAATAATGTTATTAATATCATATTATTCCTTTAAATAAACATTTATAACCATCCATGTAATGTAGTGATGAAAAATCAAGCACTCCATTCTAGGAGGCAGTAGTCCACAGTGTGCATGATGACGTATTCATTTTTTGAATGGTTTTGGTGGATGTTTTAAATATATGTTTTTTATGATAATAAAATTTTAGTATTTTATTAATATTTATGTTATCCTCCATTAATGGATATAATCATTTTTATAGGGATGAAGAAGTAAATAATAATGGGAACTCAGTTGATAACATTACCTCTCCCATTGGGTGACAATATAAGACTCCCTAGAATGGAATTATTATAATTCAAAATACACTTTGATGTTTAGAGAGAGTTTATTAGAGAGTAGTATGAAGGTTGGTTGATTTAAGGATTTGTAATGGGTGGTAAAATGTGGTGAAGGTGATCTCATTTAATAAGTGAAAATATAATTTTTTCTAATTACCCATTACTTTTTCAATGATAGGACTTAATTATTCAAAGGTATATGGAACCATTGTGAGAAATAACAATGTTTTGAGTGTTATATGGTTGAAAAATAATTTACCATAAATTTGAAAACAAATTTTAAATATATTTGAAATAATTTACCACTACATTTTTAAATGTTTCCATTATGGATTTTAACATGGAAAATAGTTTTTACACAAGTAATTTTTATTTTTCTATATATATATAAAGTAACAAATTTTATAAAAATAAATTTATGAACAAAATTTTTTTTTAAAAATATTATAATTGGAATTCAATAAAGGTGAAAAGAATATATTAAATTAAATCATTTAAAATATATGAAAAGTATTTATTTAAAAAATTTAGTTTTCATTATTCAGTTTTATTAATTTTGTATAAAATTAATAAAAGATATTATAAGTTATCAATTTTTATAATGGGGGAAATCATATTAGATTCATTATATCAAATAAATCAATTAAAATTTTTAGATTAAAAAAAATATAAATAAAATAATTCATTGATAATTAACCTTTAGATATTACTATTTTAATGAGAATTAATCATATTAGTCCCCATTTTATGTATAAAAATTAAATAAAACTTATTAAATAATTTGAATAGGATGATATAAATCATTAATGTAATGACCCACATCCTTATGGGTCATAAATTTTAATGGAAATTTTAATATTTCACAGAGTGGATGACTCATATAAAGAGAAGGGTTTTGAACCAGAGTACTTTTTTTTAAACCCATCTAAGAGGTGATATTATATTTGAATGGAAGATTGGTGGGAAAAAAAATATCATATGAAGGATGAAGGATTAGATATACTAGTTGGGATACTTTAGTTGCACTGACTAGCCAGTATCCCCCACTAGCTAGCTAGTGAGGTGTTCATAGGCCTTATTGCCAGGAATGACTCATCGACCATTCAATGAGTCTCCACCTATTCCCTAGTGAGATATAAATTGAGACTTATACCTAGGTAGTATCATCGATCAGTTAGTGATCCTAATCCAACCATCTTGTGGACCCTGACTGGCTAAATAGTTGGGCATGATGGGGAATATTAGTTTGGGAATTTTGGTTATTTATGCTACCGAACCCCCTAATTTTAACCCCCCATCAATTTTTTGAGACAAAATAAGATGTATCATCTAATATCCCACCCTATAAGTGATACTTTTTATTTTTGGTGTATCTTAATGAGATCCTATGGAGAATCAAAGATATATACTTTGATCTCCTTTGATCATGACCTCCTTCATTTTCATACTATAGTGGATCGTTGGGCTATTCATCCTAGATGAATCCTCATAGAATTTTATATCCATTCATATCATTTTATATATCAATTCTAATTGGATTATACCTAATTTGATCATATTAGTCATAAATTGATCATTTGAATCTTTCTGTTTAAATTATTATATGGAAATTCCATCATATCTTGATGGAATTGTTAGCGATTGATCAGCATTAGGATTAGCATGTTAATATGATGTCCTGTGATGATGAACATGTGTCTTGGATGGGTTTTTTTATTAATTTTTGTCCCTAGATAATTATTTGTTTTTATTTTTTTTCAATTTGTGATGAATTAACCATCATAATTTTGAATTGATTTGGGGTTGTTTCTCTTCACGAAACCAAGAGTATGCAGGGGTGTCTCAAGAACCATTGGATGACATTGAGGCTAAGGTACATCATTTTTTTGGTTTCTTCCAATGCCCCCCATTTTAATTATATTATATTATACATTTTCTTAAAACCATATGGTGGGTATTTTCCCAGGATTGAATGTAGACATGTGAGATGTACCTATCATGGATAGTTGGTTGAGGTCCCATCTTGGAGGTTCTATCCAGAAAGGCTTTCAACATGTATCCCATATGACATTAAATGTGGGTTCCTTATAATTAATTAACTAATTATAAATTAGTTATAATTTTTTAATTGAAATATTTTGGAATATAAAGGATATTTTGGAGATTTATTGAGACTAAATGGTTGTTGACAACGTTGAAAAAGATTCCAGGATATTACTTTTTTGAAGTTGACTCATTTTGAGGTAGGTGGTCTTGTGTACTATACCATATTATATAGTTATTGTTTATTACAATTCTAGATGAGGTTCTCCACCTTTGTTGAATAACCCTTAATTCATAAATCTCTTATGTTCAATTCATAATTAGCTATAATACTAAATTCCAAATTAATTAATGTAGGAATACTTAATTCTAAATTAATTAACAATACCGAAGTATTAATTAATTAATGGAACATTCCTAATCTTATTGAAAAAAGTCTCGAGGGACACAATGGACCCTTGTTCACTAATTTGATTTCGACCACTGAAGGTTGAGGCTGGACAAGCATGTAGTGCATAAAATTTCATATAATCCTTGGGGTGAGAGTGTGTGTGTGGTCTATGGAATAATTTATGATATTTTATGCCATGTGTATGATTAAATTGGATTTTGAATGTGTTTGATCATGATCACATGTGATGTTTTTATGAATCATGATGATATTCCATGATCTGTCTACATGCGCACTCTCATTTTCCTTGTATTTATACAAGTAATTGGATCATCGTTTTACCATGCTTGATAGTGATCACATGTGGGTGAATGCATATACTATGAAACCCTTTATATTGTTTTTTCCATGAGTATGCCTACATACCTATTTTCATGTCTAATGATGACCACATGTACTTGATTATTGTTATGACTCATGGTGATCTGCTATGATCTATCAATATATATGTTCTTACCTATTCTATGATCTATCATATTTTCATATGAGGTTATTATTGGTATTCCTAATTTTTGACTGTCATGGTATAATTACCCCTTAGAGGTGGTACTATGCTGGATATGTGATAATTATGATGGTGGACCCTTATATATGGTAGGGGCATGATAGCCCTATTTACCAAACCTATAATTGATTCCTTTTTGATACCATGTAGAAATTCTATAACTCAATGCCTTTCTAATAAAAAGTTTCATGTCAATGGACCTGCCTATAGTTCTTGATTACTTATGACTTCTTTATCATTCAATCAAAAGGTGTAAAACCAAGAAAAATTGGGGTTCAGGGTGTCTTGGTAAGTTTATGACTACTAAGAATGTTTTTGGTATCTCTTAAGTTTTATTGGGGATTATGTGATAGGTTTGTATAGTAATATTTTACTTGTTTACATTCTTATAGACTTATCACATGAAAAACAACTATATATAATTTTTGGGAAATTGATATTATTGGTGGTTTTCTACTGATTTGTTTGAAAACCCTATTTAGGTGGCCATTGGAGTTTGGTACCCAAGAAGCCCTCTCTTATTGCAGATAAAGGTTGGGATAAGGCCTGCATTTGATCATTTAGTACGATCTCTCTAGGATTCATGAGACTGTGGTGATGTGATTTTTGGAATTTCAAAACCTCTTATACCTTTATTTGTTTCTGTCATATACATGATTGGCCCAGTTGGAAATTGTTCTATTTTTTTAGTTGTGATATTTGATTCTATTGTTTTTGTGTTAATTTATACAATTATTATGTATTTGTTTTCATGTTATTCAGATATTATATAGTTAATTTTTTGGTGATTTTTATTTTTATTGATTATAATGATATATGTTTAAATATACCCATTATTTCACCATAGAATCTTGAAAGTAGTTGGTATCCTCTGGCATATAGGTAACTGCACCTATGGTTATGTAAAATTCTAGATTGAACATAGTGATTTGAGATGGGATGTTACTTAATTTTATCAATGCCATATTGTCTTTGTTTTTCCTATTTTGGGGAGTTTATAGAATATTGACATAGGAATATGTTATAGACTGTGATGAAACATTGAATTGTGTTTCACAAAAACCTTTTTCTAGGGAGGTTTGACACACTCTAGGTCACTGGTATATCTAATTTATGGTTTTATTTACCTTTTGGTTTTACCATGGAGTTTCTAGCTACTGGTGGTCATAAATGGGTGTTTTGGGGTGAAACGAATTAACACATAGTTAATGTATAGTCTATTTAACCATGAAAATAACTATAAAATAATGCTACAGGTTTGGACAATGTGCTTATTTCATGGTTTACAGATAGTTTTCCAAACCATGATCATTTAAGGGGAAACCATGTCTCTTGATATTATGGGGAATATATTATCCCCCAATATAGGAGAAAATTTTGTCTAACCATGAGACTAAACCATACAACACATCCATGTCACTTAAAAATTGTTATTTTACTATTACCCCTATCAATTTTATACCTCCTTTGGGAATAATTTCTCCCTCCTATCATGCACATCCCCTCCCATTTTGTGGTTACGATACCTCTGGCCATTGGTGGTGGTTCCCAATTGAATTATTAGTGATTTAACTTGTGTTTAGTCCAAATTTTATAGGTTTCTTCTTCTTTCCTCATTCTTGATTATGTTTCTTACATTTTTTATAGCCTACTAGAATAGTTTTTTCATACTCACTCACATTATAACCTTATTGTTAGAGCATTATAAACCCATAATCTTGTACGATTGGTTTCTTAAAATTATGAATTTTATTAGTTCCCTACTTAATGTGATCAGACATGTTATACACATTGTCTTTTATTGATTATAAAATAACATTATTATTATTTTACTTATTTTTAGAGGGTATATTGAGCATTTTTTTCCTTGTTTATTTACTCAATCCATGTCGGTAATTTATTTTCGAAAACATGTTTTATTTGAAATTGAAATTCAAAGGTATTTAAAAGTCTTACTTGAAAGTGAAATGTTTTCAAAGAATTTTCAAACTAGTTTATTTGTTTCCACGGTTAAAAGTATTGAATAAATTCATGGTGATATCATAATAGACTATGTGTCTCACACTCTACATATTACATTAGAAGTATATATATTCTATTTTGTAGGAAACATGTAAGGTAAAGGGAACTACATACCTTGGTGGTTCTTCTTAATTATTGGATTATGTTTTTTATGGATGAGACATGGTGTCATGGAATTTTCTAGGGAGTCATGTTGGGATTTTGTATCCCCTAGGTTATATGTATTTGGAAGTGTTCCAATTATTTTGAGTTTTCATTTTTGACTTGAGATATAATATATATGTTGTCTGTTATTATATGTTTTATGAGTGATGTGTGAGATTGTTTGTGGTTTCTATTTTTTATAGTTGTGTTTCTTTGGATGTGATATTTTATTCCTTAAATCAATGATGTTGGGTTTTTATCCCTTTTATGGATGGTTCTTGTCAGTTTACCAAGGGATAAACTGTTCCCATGATATTATTGTTTATTCTTGGTTTTTTTCTCAAGCTCTTGGTAATAGGGAATGTGATTTGGGTCATGTAGAATGATGAATTGTGTGATGGTTTGGGTGAACCTGGGTTACATTGTTATAAAATGGTATCATAAGAGATATGTTATTTGGGAGTTAGTTGTAGAATATATATAGGACCATCAAGAATTGAGAGTTAGGGATGCAGGAGTGCCTGGATAGCTCTTTTTTTGTGTTTAACCAAGAGCGTCCATGGGTGGTTTAGGATTGTGAAAAAGATTAATTCCTAGTTATGGGTTGTTTTAAGGATATTTTGAATTATTTATTGATTAATGTTGATTTATATGGATATAGTTTGAGTTTTTTTGAGTTTTTGGGTGATAGGTTGATGTCCAATGGAGTTTCACAGTTTGTGTGCACTTCAAGTCAAAAGCAAATGAATCCAGTGTGGCCTTTCTTGCAATCTCAAGTGACACCAACATAGCTAGTGCACAACATTCTTTATAATGTGTCTAAAACATGCATAGGTTTAAATGGTTGAGAATTTTTATTTTTTTATGATATATTTTTTGGAGTTTCTTATGATTTGAGTGTTTATTCATGATACACATGATGGGAGTTAAATTTAGTTAACTTGGTGTGTCCCATCATTTAATAATTCTAGAGAAATCTTATGTTCTTAATTTTTTAGTTGACACCTTCCCAAAGGACCCCGTATAAGCATATATAGGGTTATATAGAGAAAACCCCAAGTCAAGACCTCCTAATAATTTTTGTGGAGTATATGAGTAGTCTAATCCAAACATTGGGTCATGTGATTTGTTGAGAGAAGACATGTACATTAGACCATGCTCATGAGTTAACATGGAGTAATCTATTAGTGTTCCATGGAAACATGGGACCAAATGAGATTATGGATTAGATGGAGAATATAGAGCATATCATTAAACCCTTGAAGACCCCTAAGACCACTAAAGTGTGTTTCTCCCCATATGTGATGGAAGGATTAGGTAGGAAGTGGTGGGAGCCAATGGTGATTTCAAGGGGGCATGTGGATCTCACATTGACCATGTTCAAGGGTTATTTCAATTAGAAGTCATTCCTAAAGACCATATGTGTAGTGAAGGACCATGGTTCTTAAATTATGATAAAGGGGATCATTTGGTGATGGATTATTCTGGTAGATTCATAGAGCTGGTTAATGTTAATCTGGATCTACTCACAAATAATTACCTCAAGGCATGACATTTTGATATTGTGTTGAGGCAATAAATCATGTTTATCAATATTATACATTGTCTATTGATTTATTCTAAAGTGGTTGATATGGAATATAAGGACTACGAGGAGATGAATGGTAATATAGGTCTAAGTGGTTTTCATTCAGTGTGTGGAGCCAAAATTATTCATTTGGTGAGATGAAAAAGTGAGATGAGTCTCATAGTGGAAGAGAAAATAGTGTCCAACAGTGATCAAATTCGACTCCTATATCCTTCTCAGGTCATAAGACTATTTTTTTATTAGTGCAAGAAGGTGGGACACACTAGTCCGGATATCTAAGAGGCTCTAAGGGTGTTACACTGATGTGTGAAGTTAGGGATTATACATAACTTTAATCAGTTGGTTTTGTGAGGGATCACGGTACGCTCCACTCAGTTGATGGGATTTTAGGTACGGTCATTGGCTTTAAAGGTTTTAAGATATTTCCATCATTGTAACGAATATTCTAACAAAAATTAGAATATATAGGGTGGGTCAGATTCAAGGCTCCTCCATGTTGATGAGGTTATGTTAGAGGACTCAGATTTCAGGCTGACAACTGTGAGAGGTACAATGTTTATTTCAAAAATTAAAATTATTAAATAAATTATTTTCGATGATTACAAATGTTATACTCCACCTAGATTAAACATCGTATCTTGGACCTAAAAGTGGTTTTAGATTTTTCATATGACATAACATTGTGGAGATATTAAATTATTTTCAAAAATAATATAATAAAAATTATTAAATAAATTATTTTCATGAGAGGCATCCAAACATCTGATGCTTACAAAGGTTAAACCCATCCTAGGGTAAAAAACATGTCTCAAAACTAACATTGGTCTCATATTTATCATACGAAGCACTATTTTGGATTTATTTTATTATTTTGAATAAATTGTACATGCTTAAGATAAATATTTAATAATTTTATTCCATCTTCCATGAGGCTTTATAGGCCTTATAATCTCACACTAACTTGGTTTCTAACTCCAATTTTTTTGACTGAATATTAACATTTGTTTACAGAGATTTTACCCTTATTCACAACCTTTAAAAAATTTTATTAAGTTATTTCACTAATAAATCATATTTCTCACATAAGAAACTTATAATTTATCAATTGGAGGGTTTTTATTATCTCTTAAAAATTCATGATATTACAATTCTCCCCCTCTATAAACATCTCATACTCATGAAGTATCTATAGTATTATTTCTTAAACAACTCAGGTCACTGAGCTCAAACATCAGACTCATGCTTCCATGTTTCATATTGGATCAATCCATGCTACCAAAAAATATGGAATAGTGGTACCATATTTACTCAAAACACTTTATCACATCAATAAATGATCCATGTGAGATGATCCTCACACGATGAATCGGTACAAAACACAATGTACTCACAATAAAAAACACTTGAAGAATCAGGTATTTACCACTTAAGTTGTGACAAATGGAACACATCACGCATACCTCAAAAGTGAGGAAATAGGTCTAGTTGATATGATACTAACCCTATACATTTGATGATATCAAATGGTCCAAAAAACAATGTGTTAGCTTGTACTGATTCTTTATATGTCTCTACCCCAACTGAGGAGCCACTCACAATAAAAAATGAGCACCCACAATGAACTACAAGTGTCTTCCCATATAGTTTTCATAAGATATCTATATAATCTGAGTAGTGATTAACCTTTTCCAAATTTGATTCACTCTCTTAGAGGCCTATTAAACCACACCAAGACCACAAAAAATTCCTCACCTATATCACTAAAACTAGTGGTGATTGATATGGTATCCTATAAAGAGCTTCATAAAGGGTCAATATGTTTTGAAACATGGTAACCATTATAGAATGTGAAGTCATTTAGGGCCAGGTTTTCCTCCCATGATCAGCCAAAATCATGCATGCTAGATTGATGAATATTCATTAATATGCATATAGTCCAATTAGAATATCCGTTGGTCTGAGGATGGTATACAATGATCAATATGATCTAAGTCCCTATGACCTTCTATAAGCACTACTAAAATCATGACGTAAAATGTGCATCTCAATCTGAAACAATACACAATGTGGCTTCATGTAGGTTCAAAATATGTCAAACATAAATCCTTCCTATATCCTATACTTATTGAGTCCCTCAAATTGGAAATAAGTTATAACTTCATTAACTGATCAAAAATCACACATACTGCATCAAATCTCCCCAGGGTCCTGGGTAACCCCTTCACAAATTCGATCCTGATGTCTTCCTACATCCAAATAGTTATTAGGAGTGGCTTCAACAACCTGCCAAGATGCTGGTTCTTGGTCTTTACCCTCTGATAGGTGAGGCCTTAAGAGAAAAAACCAATAGAGTTCTAATGGGATATGGGGCATTAATGCTGGTGAGGTTTCACTTAATGGTTCAACATGAGTACTTCCATAGAGGTCAACCATCCTAGTACTACTCTCTCCCAACCAGATTTAACTATAGATTACAATTTCATCTAAAAACACATATGTAGATACTCATCCTAGAACATATTCTTTCTATTCAAGACCCTCAGTGTGAAGATATAGCAAAGGCTATTGTGGTTCATGTAATAAAACTCTCACCGAATAGATAGTTTCTCCAACATTTCAGAGGGTGGACCACTATTGATAGATCCAAAACATGTGTATGGTAGTTGTTATCATGGGATCATAGATGATGAGTGTAACACCTCAACCCCAGTTACTGAGAGTCGGTGCATTATTTTAATATATTGTCATGATACAAGGAAATAATGTCCTCATAGACCGATCGGTTTTGCAGTTTGGAAAACGATTACTTACCCTAACACCACATTAAAATTTCAAACAAAAAATATAGCATAAATAGTTCCTTGAGAATTCCATTATTCCCTTTTAGCTTAACCCTACATATCAATCATAATACACTTCTTGGAAATCATGGGATAATAATACATAGAAAAGTGGTGACATCAAATGCTCAGTAAGGGTAAACAATTTAACGGAAGATAACATAAACATTATTCATGGTGAATAACTGAAAACCCATGCCTTTAAAAATAATAAACATGAACACTTTATGGTAGAAATATGAGCTGAGTAAATAATACCATATTAAAACATAATGACGAGTATTATACTAGTCAAATAAACACATGAACCATAAATATTATTTTCATAATGAGGGAATGTATAATGCTATACATTCTGAAACATTTTGTCAAGGCCTCTTCCAAGACATATAAAAATGATTAAGGCCTCGGCCAAAACCATATATCAAATTAGTAAAGGACTTGGCCAATTATACATCTAATTGTCTCATGATACCTACCGATGCATCGAGGAGCTATAGCGGTCTCCACCCATCACTTACTATGTCTAATACAATCCCCATATGAAAGGGTTAAAACATAACATAAACATTGATATTAAAAATAGAATATGAAATGTCAATAATTTATCCATAAACCATGAATGGTATAAAAATAAAAAATCCATTTTCAAACATATCACAAAACATTCAACAAAATATGGAAGATTTGTGTCATAATAAATCAACTTCAAACAAGTTTAAAATCCATCAAATTATGTTGACATAGATAAAAATGATTTGTAAAACTCTTTGAGAGAAATATCCTTTTTTATGGAAAACATTTAAAAGTCACACATTTTAGAAAGTAAGACATTTAAATAATTTTTTGAATCAAAGTGTCCCATACCACTTTGAAACTTTTTAATGGAATTAACATTTTAAAAATATTCAAGTCCATATAAATAAATCATTAAAAAACCATTTTGAAAACATGGAAATTACTGAAAATGATTTAGACGAATAAATATTTAAAAATTTTAAAATGAAATTTTAATAAAAGAGTCCCATAAAAATAATCCCTTTGAAAACTATTTAATTAAACATGGACATGGATAATAAATATGTCCAACTAAAAACTTACCCATAAACAATCTCGAATAATAATGAGATTGAGGAATTAACCCTTACCTAGCAGTTTCCTTTGGCTGATGGTATGTTTAACCTCCAATATAATGACCATAGTATGTTATTAAATTATACCAGATCCATATTAATATTTATTATATCATACATGGTTTATTTATGACTTTATACGACCCATTTAATAATGATTTCAATGTTAAATTAACATTTTGGGTAATAATCGCTTTCTTTATCATGCATGTTTTAACTTGTTATTCTTGATCGTATCATTTAGATCATGATTTAAATACCTCAAGAAAATAAACATTGAATTATATATCATATATATTTATAATATAAATATCTATAATAAATATATATATGAAATTGAAGGCATTGTTTATGGAGACGGTAGGTCATGTGTACGCATAAACACTATTTCTGTTCTCATATCGTATTGAACAGAAGTTAGTGAATAATATATATGTAAGTATATATATATATATATCTCCAGTATCATTATTTTTTCATATATTAGATAATTATTAATAATATATATTTTTATAATCATCGTTGAATGGTGAACGTGGGAATGAATCTCATCGCATCGTGGAGACGATAATCCGTACGTACGTACGAGCAACAATATCATTATATTGATTGTGAAATAGAATTTAATTGGATGGAATATTATATATATAGAATCATTAACATGTTATATTTATTATTTACATCAGTTATACTCATTATTATACCCATCCAATGAACGAAGTGTTTGAATAACAAACTATACAAAGACATGGAAATGGTAAGCCGTACGTACGCACGTATGGTTAATTTGTCATTTATAGGACGGTTAGAATAAAGAACATGGTTATACCATATTTATAGTAACATCATAGTATTCAGGAGGTACTGGAGTGATTATTTGTGCATGGAAACAACAAAGAAATAAGAATTGGAAGAAGAAAATAACTTGAAAGAGGGTGGTAAAATTATTACCTCTTCTTCAGGTGTTTCCTTTTGAGTTGATCAAAATGGCTCCTTAAGTTGGATTTATGATCAATGTAAGGACACTAGGTTGATTTGTGTAATTTTGGGAGGATATTTGGGCAGGTGTTGGATGAGCTAAATTGCATTGGAGCTTTTATTTTGAGAGAAGGGGAAGTGCATTTTTATAAGAGGGGTGAGGGTCACTTTAGGAAAATATTAAAATATTAATTAATTATACAATCATTTAAGGTTTATAATGACTCAAAATGAAATAATTTTGAGAATTAGGTGGTTATTGGTAGAAATAATTTCAAAAAATAGGTTTTATAAAAGTTTACGTTACTATTCTAACCTTATGTTTTAGATTTAACTCTTAGTTAAATAGTTTATCTTTTACCATGTCTTCTTTTATTCTTACACTATATGTTTAATAAACATACTAAAAACTTCCAAGAGAACCAAAATTGGTTAATTAATGACATATATAATATTAATTATTCCCTTTGGACGAACCTTAGATTTTTAGTAATATTATATCAACCAATAATATAGTATTTGTTTCAAAAACAAATTTATGTCAATTTTGACACTATTTGATATTTTGTTTTTTTGAAAGTCATAACAACCTTATAAATTCGAAATTTTTTTTCTAATAAACCCTAAAATATAATATTAACTTATAAAATTAGTGTAATTAATCAGAGGACTCAATTTACATTTATCAAGATATTTATAATATCAATTATTTAAATATTCCCTTAATAATGTTTTTAGTGCATCATTATTGTATCATAATTAAATTAAATTATTTAATGTCTAAAAATAATAAATGAAATACCATTATGTAGGAAATATTTTTTATCTTTCTAATTAATATTTATAGTAAAATTTATATTTTGTGTAAACCTATATAAAAAATTGTTTAGTTATTAAACTTTGAATTTAACACTTTTAACTCATCTTTAAATAAAATAATAATAAATGTCCTAATATAATCCATGTGGACCAAATATGATCATATTTTATCTCTAAGGTTGTTTTTATTCTAATTAAACATATCCAATAGAATTAGTACATGGGTTAGGGTAATTATAATATCATTTTTACTCTTAATTACCCTATTCACTTTTTACAGCGGTAAAAAAAGTCATAAGTTACTATTTATAAAAAATTATTTTCATCTTACTGAACCAAATTTAATATACTAATATCAACCTTGTCTCTCATATTTTTGAAATTCAACTCACAGAAGTTGTAAAATTAAGTTTTATGCAAATTTTAAAATGCTCTTAGGATGTGGGTAAAAGACAGTAAAAAGTTCAATAAAATTTTTATATATCTAAAATTATTATAAAATGGATTCAATTAATTACATTGAACATATATATGTTTATGAATCTATTTTTACCCAAAATAAATTTAAATAAAACAAATAATTATTTAAATAAATAGTCAGTTTTAACCAATAACGTAGTGTTTTCCACTATTCATAAAAAATTGAATGTTTTCAGAAATATACGAAACCTTTACCCTAAGATAATTTTGATATTCCAAATTCAAAAATGAATTATATTTTAAAATATTAAAAACATTTAAATTTCATTTATTAATTTAAAATTAATTCTTGTTGTCAAAACCAAAAGGCAGGTTTTTTTAAAAGTAAAAACTCTCAAAAGATTGACATGTGTTTATGTCAAATTGAAATGTGAAATTAGTTATAATGAACTAAATTTTATTAAATGATAAAAATGTAATATAATTATACTTCAAAACCATTCAAATTCATAATTTATCAATAAAAATTATTTCAATTAAAAAAGTTGTTTTCAATTAAAACATAGTGTTTATCTTTATTCGTCAAAATATGAAAGTTATCAGAAAAGTATCAAAAATTTATCCAAATTAAATTTTTATGTCCTGATTCTAAAAGGGAATTTAATTTCATTAAATTGAATATATAAAAGTGTCAAGTATTGGTTTTATAAAGGGTTCTCCATTAAAAGGTGGTAAAATTGCATTTTTTTTAAAATACTTCTTTTATCTCAAAAAATGAATTTGTTCTTATATTATGTCTAAGAAACACATAATATAGATGCTAAAATTATATATTGTAAATAAGATTCAAAATTCAGTTAATACAATTCATAACTGCCTTTTGAACGACTAGTTCGGTAGGTCGTGGTGCACTCGAACTTGGTGTTCCGTGTAGCACGAGTTATATTAATAATTTGAAGAGAAAAAATGCAATGAAATATTAGGGTTTTAAAATGTGACCCATAAGCTACAAAAAAATATATTTTCAAGAGCACTACTCCTATATAATCACTTGGTGAATCATAGTACACTTCATAACCAAACCCCAAGTATAAGGAGTGTTAGTAATGGTGTTGTCATCAACCTTTTCTTTAACTCAATGAAATCCTTTTTTACATGGGTTTGACCACCTAAACTTTACTATTTGTTAGTACTGTCATGGGTGATAATATTTAGGATATGTCATGGATAAACCTTTGATAATATATATCCAATACCCAAAAGCTCATAATCTCCAACACGTTTCAAGTACATGCCCAATACATGACTGCCTCCTCCCTCTCTGTGTTTAATAATATATCAATCTCAGACACCACATGTCCCAAATATTGGTTTTTTCACCATAACTTATCTTAGATTTCAGTGAAATATGCATAGTCGAAGACTACCATCTTTCGTTTTTAAAAAAACATGGTGAACCCCCCGTTTAAGTACATGGATTTTTGAATCCGTTTCACTCCAAGTCATCCAACTAAACCTTGAGCTCCTTAAGCTCATTTGGCACCATGAAATATGGGTATTGAAAAGCTCATACTCCCAACATTACATGAATCTCAGATTAATGTGTAAATACTTCAGAGTCTCTACTAGGTTGAAGATTGCCAAAAAAATATCACAACCCATTCTTCAGCATCCTGAGATCCTTTATTGCTCTGTATGGATGAAGGTTACTAGAGTTGAAAATCAGCACATATTCGACCATATTTCTAAAATCATATGACTAGGACATGAACAAAGAAAACAAATAATGATTGATGAGACCTTGATACCCAAACCATAGATTAGGTGCTGGAGCATGATAAATTGAATTATCCTACACATCTTATGGTAATGTATATGCACACTCTCTTGTGGAAGTATTCTAGCATGCATCTCTAGAAGTCCCATAAGAGTATATAGAGGAAAATTGTTATTTTAATGTGACTAAACACACTTCAAAAAAGAAAAGGATTTTTTAGGATAAATCATGTTCATACCATGGGATCGCACAAGGTTTCTCTTAACAGGTCTATGGGATAAAAAAGGCTTTCCTAGGATTCTTCCCTTAACCTAAGGTATACCCCTATTATCACCATATCTGGTCTCCATCCCTACATGTTAGTCTTAGTAATCATATATATACCAATAAAAATCATTCTCAGTTCAAATAATTAATTACAATAAAGATATATCATATAGTATGGCTAAAAAAATATATCACACAAAACAAAGTCTCTCTAATTGATAGCAGAAATCAATGTATTTAATTAATATACTACTATACATCACAAAAAAGTATATATATGGAATGTGAACCTACATTCCTAGTCATGATCAAGGAATATACAAAAAATATCACAAATCAAATATAACATAATTTTAATCAGTTAAGTTGAATCCATAGTAACAACATAACATAAATTTTCCATTTTCTGGAAACTCAGAGGTTCACTATGCAGTGATGGTCAGGTACTAACATAGATCCCCTACCCGATTCCCAACCATCCTAACTCTAGTTTACCCAGTCCCAAATGAAGATAAGTGAATAAACAATTTATTCAGTCATAATGCTCTAATACCATTTTTGGTAACATCTGGACCCAAACCATAAGGTCTATGTCAGATTGTTGCATGACCTCATGCACACATCTCTATATGTAGGAGGCTCCCGACGAGAAGTGAGGGTAAAAATCTAATAATGTGGAGACTATACCCTCCATATCATGTCATCAAACATGACAATAATGAATAATAACAATAAATAAATAAATAAATAATCAGAGTAAAATGCAGAAACTGAATAATGAAATATATATAATAGTGATTCCAAAGTGGTAAGCCTATCCAGAGTATAAGAAGGAGGTAAATACAAGACAAGTAAATAAATAAAAATATATGGGGTAATTTTAATTCTATCTCAATTCTATCCTAATCCATGCTCCTTTGCTCGACCATCCAGCATACAACCCTTTCCCTTCAGTGAATCCGTGATGAAATCTACAAGAACATCAAAATATATAAGTAGGGTGTTATTGCATGAGTCAGTAGGACACCACCAATGGGTACTTAACCATATTTTCTCAAGCAGAAAAGTGTATTCCACAATACAATATATGTGTAACAAGCATAATAACACACAATCCAAAATTGAGTGGTCATGCGCTAACCAATATGCCACAAATCCAAAACTGTACATGCTTTGTATCCATGCTAGAAATATACTCAATGTCGATAAGTATCCAAAATCATCCATAAGGTTTTTGGAAAGTCACTCGGAATCCATAAGGCACCATGTGAAAAAATAATACCCAAAATCCACAAGGAATCAGGTAATACTCAAAATTCACAAGGCATCAATCATTTATAACCAACCATGAATACAAAAGTCATTGGGTAACACTCAAAATCCACAAGGCATCTTGTGTCAGCCATCTACTTAGTATACACAAGGAATCAAGTATATTCCAAATTATAAGGTTATCATGATGCATCTTTTTTATCGCCACACATCATGCGCACACCCCATAAGGAGTAATCATACCATGAATACAACCTATGAAGTATAAGCATACCAATCCTCCAAAGGAAAACTTGAAAGGTCATATCATGATAACAACCATAGAAAACATCATGAGAAATATAACATCATTATATACATCAATATGTGAATCAAAAATCATCATGGAATCAAGCTATCACATCGATCTCATGGAATAAAATCATACCATATCATGGGCTACATACACATAGAGAACCATCATAAGTAATGTATCCCAATAATACATGTGATCAATATCTAACATGAATAATAAGCTACAAGGTGCTCATGGAAAGAAGTGTTCCATAATGTTATCAGGGCTATACACACACCCACATGTGATCATAATCTAGCATGATCATCAAATATGTCTATGTATAAAAAAATTTGGCAACATTTCTAAATGAGAGCCCAATGGGTAACGAAATTCATAAACCAATGTCACCATCATTAGCAGAAATGATAAACATCCCCATGTGGTTGGATACACACCCACGACTTAATCATCTCATTCATTGACACATATATGCTCAATATTCATCAAGGGTTCCTAGAACCAATACAGGGAATTTTACTTTAAAAAGAAATAAAATATCACTTGTGATGATAAATTATCTATCCTGGATAATTTCCAAATTATCATTTAGGTCAACACATGTTCTCACTCTATTCTCCACAATAATAATTATTTTTTGATAATTTATTACAATTTATCTTTTAAAATTTTATTACAAATTATCTTTTATAAATATTTTTGATAAATTTATCCTAAATTATCCATTATAATTATATTTTGATAATTTTGTTACAAATTATCATTTATAATCATATATGATAATTTTTTCATAAATTATCCTGTATAAATACCTTTTGATAATTTATTTTAAATTATCCCTTGTAATTATCTTTGGATAATTTTATTACAAATTATCCATTATAATTATCTTTTAAAAAAAATTATCCTTTGATAAGTTTTTTATAAATTATCCTTTTATAATCTAGTGATTATTGATTAATAATTTTAATAATTATCCATGATAAGCTCAAAATTATTGTTTGATAAAATTAGTATATATATTTGATAATATCTAAAATATAATTTGATAATTATAATAATAATTGTATTATAATTAATGTAATTAGCCTATGATAATTTTGATAATCATTGTCAAGTAATAATTACATTATAATTATTATTTAATCATTTTTCAAAAAATATCTTCAAAATTTTCATACAATTATACCATGATAGTTGATTATAATCATAAATTGATAATTTTATCTAAAATATTATTTGATAATCTTGTGGAATTATCCTTGATAATTTTATGATATTATCCTTTGATAATTGTTAATAATTTTCTTTAGTTAATTTAATGAAATTAACATTTAATAATTTTATTTTTACAAGTCTTCCAATAACATTGTGCATCTATCCCTAGAATACCTCGTGCATATATCATTTTATATAAATATTTTAATTATCTATTATAATCTGTTTATGAACTATCATTTGATAATATAGGAATTTTCCTTGATTATATAGGTTTTATCGATTTATTTTAATTTCAACCATTTTTTATAATTTTAGGAAGTAATTAAAAATGGGAAAAAGAAATAAAAAAATAATACAACTCACCTATATTATATATTTGTACAACGCATAAGGGAAAATAGGACACCTGATTCCACACTGGAAGAACAACCACACACAAATGTTAAAAAAATATCTTAGAACTTTCAATAATCTTGCATAGATTCGATCTAGGTTCGTCCAAACTCAACAATATCAACTACACTAAAAAACTGGGATGGTTTGGCTATATTTACTCCCATGTGCACATGATTTCCAAAATGGAAGATTTAATCCACTATTTCATATAAATATTTTCATGAATTATTTAATTTGGCCAAAATAATGAATTACAAATTTTTCCATGTTTAAATAGGATCAAATACGAGTTTTTTGAAACACTATGTGTCTAAAAATGTTAGAACATGCTATTGGGGAGATGATGAAAAATGTAATCTGCATTTTAAGAATTAAAATTAAAAATTAAATTAAATTAATATAATTTATTATTTAATATAATTATTAAATAACTTAAATTAACGATTGACCTAACCAAATAACCATTGCACATGAAAGTTGTACCCTTCGTAGGGTAAACCCTAGATTTTGGTCCGAACATTAAGATAATAAAAACCATATTGTTGAAAAATTATAAGTTTCTTGTGTTGAAAAAATGATTTTTGATTAAAATAACTTAATAAAATGTGTTGAAGGCTTTGAGTAACGATAAAATATTAATTAACACTTTATAATAGTCAATCGAATATTTTCAGATCCACAAACCAAGTTTTTGTGAGATTACATAGCCCATAAAGCCTCGAAGAAGATGGAATAAAATTATTAAATATATCATATTAATCCTGCAAAATTTATTCAAAATAATTTAATAACTTAAAGATAGTGTATCATATGAGAAATATGAGACCACTATTAGGTCCAGGATGTTGTGTTTACTATTTGTGGGGTATAATATTTGTAAGGATCAAACATTTTGTTCCTCCACTCTCGAATATAATATATTTAATAAAAATAAATATATTATTTTTTTGAATTAATTTAATATCTTCCAAACAATGTTTCATTTGAAAAATCTAAGACAACTATTTGGTAAAAGATGTAGTGTTTACCCTAGGTGAGGTATAATATTGGTAAGCATCAGACGTTTGTATGAATCGTTCGAGATAAAAACAATTATTTATAATTTTAATTAAATATTTATTCAGTTTTTCAATTTATAAATAATTAATATCTCCCAAAAGATGCGTCTTATGAGAAATTCAAGACCCCCGTTGGGTTCAAAATGTAAGTTTTACCCTAGGCATGTTGTAACATTCATGTGAAATTGTAACACCCCGAGATTTTATGAAAAAATATTATTTTTAATGTCTTGTGTTGTACGCTACACCAAAAGAAGCTTGCACAACACACATCCTTGACTTGCCTTGCATTACATGCAATCGCAACCTTCCTCGATAGCGTGTGTAGTACGTAATACTGAGTTTCACAAAACAATGATATGCTATTAAAATATTATTAAAACTAGCCATTATGAATAGTAATAACCACTTTTTAAATTTTAGAAATTTTAGCTCTCAAAATGGACTTCATTTTTGGATTCGGAGTATCGAATTTAGCCTAAGGTGAAATTTTGGTACTTTTCGGATAACTTTCATATTCTGATGAATAGTAAAAATTACTAAATTATAATTAAAAACAACTTTTTTAATCGAAATAATTAATAGTGATAAATCATTAATTTGAGTGGTTTTAAAGTATATTTAGAATATATTTTTACAATTTAATACAATGTTGGTCATTGGATGTAATTTCACATTTAAACCAGACATAATCAAGTGTCAATCTTTTGATAGATATTGTTTCTTAAAAACACGCTATTTGTTTTAACAGCGGGATTTAATTATAAAATTAATTAATTCAACTTTTATGTTATGAATTTGGTAAAATAGACTTCATTTTTGAATTCGGAATATGAAATATAGCTTAGGATGAAATTCTGGCATTGTTCTGAAAAACATCAATTTTTGATGAATAGTGAAACTACTAAGTGGTAGTTAAAAAACTGAATTTTTCATAAAACTTAATTTTACCGCTTCTGTGAATGGAATTTCAAAAATCCGAGAGACACGGTTGATATCAGTAAGTAAAATGTGGTTCAATGAGATGAAAATAATTTTTGGTGAATAGTAACTTTTTACTTTTATTTACCACGGTTAAAAGTAAATAGGGTAATTAAGGGTAAGAATGATATTAATATTACCCTAACACATGTCCTAATTCTATCGGACAAGTGTATCTCGACCAAAAACAACCTTAAGTGTAAAATATTACCATTTAGGCCCACTTGGATTAGATTAGGACATTTATTATTATTTAATTCAAAGAAGAGTTAAAAGAGTTAAAATCAAAGTTTATTTACTAAAACATTTTTAATATAGGGTTATACATAAGATAAATTCAATTGTAAATATTCATTAGAAAGCTAAAAAGATTTCCCACATAATGGTATTTTATTTGTAAATTTTAGACATCAAATAAGTTAATTTATTTATGACACAAAGATGATGCAGTAATTATCTTATTAATGAAATATTGACATAATTGATGTTATAAACACCAAACTAAATATAATTTGAGACTTTTTATGAATTCCACTAATTTTATAGGTTACTATGATATATTAGTGTTTATTTAATCAACTTGGTTCGAACATATAATTCTGTTATGACTTTCACAAAAATCATATATCAAATAGTGTCAAAATTGACACAAAATAGTTTTTAAATCAAATATTATATTATTAATTGTTATTTTATTCCTAAAAATCTAAGGTTCGGCCAAATGACTTATATAAAGATATATATATTAATAATAAACAATTTGGGGTTCGTTTGGCATGTTATAGTAAGTGTATTAACCATATAGTGAAAGAAAACAAAAAGACATGGTAATAGTTAAATTATTTAACTTAGAGTTAAATCTAATTGATAAGGTTAAAATAATACCCTAAACTTGTCTAAATCTTATTGGTTGATAGTATTTCAACCCGACCCCACTTTAGCTTCGAAATAAGACCCTTTGGAACCATTATAAACCGATTTTGACATTAATATAAAATAATATTTTGAGGTATTCCTAAGGTGCCCCTCTCCTCCCTTATAAAAGGACACCTCCTCCCCCTCCTCCTCACACCAATTTGAGCACTCAAGCTCGGCCAACCCCTGCCAAAATCTCTTCTCCACTTCCCTAGAAACATCCTAGAGGTTCTGGTCTTCCTCAAAGACCAATTTTAGTTCCCTAAGAGGAGGTCTCCAAAAGGCGCTTCAAAGAAGAGGAGGTTCGGACACATACGAAGCAAATCGGACCTAAGGTAAGGGAAATATCACAATCTCATTTTTATCCGAGATTGTTTATTCATAAGTATTTACTGGTGTGTATTTTATCATCCACATCCATTTTCCCCCAATATGTAATATTGTTTCCATCCACTTGCAATAGTTTAAATCCAATTTTACCCTTAGGTGAGTTTTTAGTAAAGAATATGAAAGGAATCTTTTGTCGTTTTTCCGTACGAGGTACTTTTTGACTTTTCCGACAAAAGTACGAAGAATGTTTTTTTTAACTTATACAGCATGAATGTATTTTTAAAACATTACTTCAAAGAAGCTTCCTTTACAAGTTTTCAAGTTTATTTTTAATCAACTTCTTTTATTTTAAAGTTGTATGACATGTTATGAAAGGAAAAATGTTTTTGAAGAAGAAAGGATATTTTCCTCTAGAATGGAGTTCAAGTGTTTTATCAAAATTATTTTCCATCTAAGATAATAAAGGGTTATATTTTTATCCCTATTATTACATTGATTTGATCATGTTGTGATGGAATTATTTTTTTGAATTCCTTTATCTTATATGAATTGATTTATGATGTCATGATGTTTCAAGAATCCCATTTTTGTTACTTGTGTTATGCGATGATGTATGTTTTATGATTATGTGGCACACATAAGAAAGGATTCATTATAAGATGGGTGGGACCTATATCTCCCTCCAATGCATTGGGTAAAGACTTTATATCTCATGAGATAGACATGGCTGGAACGGAAGGTTATTTCGGTTCAGTGATACAGGACGAAAACGAGGAGTGAACTCGGTTCAGAAAGGGACTTTGTCCACTAAGATAGTCTTGGCAATGAGTCATGACTAACAAGAAATTATTTTCCATGATTATGTGTGCATGCCACAAAGTTTCAAGTTTTATGTTATGATTATGGGGATCTCATTTTCACTTCTATGATTTATCCCATGATATGATATTATGAGCTCTTTTGCAGGTTAAGATTTCCAAAAGCTATGTTCTTATGTATATGATGTGATTGATATTTCTTTTGTTTACCCTTACTGAGCATTTGAGCTCACCCTTTTATGTTTTCTTTTACCCAGGATATAAATAAAGGTTTTAGGTAAAAAAAAAGGGGAAGATCTTTATGGGAGATATTAAAGATCATTCACCACGATTAGAAGATTACGTTCCGAGTTTCCAAAGACACTAAACTATTACGATCCTTGTGTGTGTGTTTTTGTTATGTACTAAGTATTCCGAAAATGTAATGTAATGTCCATGTACGTCAAGATACGGGTCGTTACAGTTGGTATCAGAGGCAAAGGAGGTAGGAATGTATCCGATCCTTGGGAACTCTCACCAGTGAGCGTTGGACGAAGCATGGCTCTCCGCCCAAGGGCTTCATGCGGAAATGGCTGCCACTGGGGATGGTGGTGTGTCCCACCCAGGGGGTGTAGCCGCCCATGGAGTGCCCTGATAGGTATCAACTATAGTCCACTGGAAGTAATTCCAGACCGTTATAGTTGGTATCAGAGGAAAGGTTTAGTCAACCTTTGGAAACTAGGATGCGAAAACGTTAGTGAGATCCCTAGAGATATTTTTACGGTATGTCTAGGGATGTCCCTAAGGTTAAGTATACATATAGGTTATAGTACTAGAACTACACTAACGATCATAGAATTAAACCTAAGATGTTAGATATTGAAGGTACTCCCCCTTTATTATGTTGTTTTCCCTAGCATGATTTTTGCCTCTCACACTATTCTTTTTGGGTTTTAGACGATGGCTGGAACCCGAAGGAACCGTGTTGATCAATGCAATAGACAATGCAATGATTGTACTCCTGAACAAACAAATGTTATGGGAGATGGAGTGAAAAATCTTATTGCTATACTTACACAAGCTATGAATCATTCTGGACTTCCAAATGAGCAGAGAAGGGAACAATATTCTATTGAGTCCTTTATGAGGCAAAGTCCACCTTTTTTCAGTGGGTCTTCTGATCCACTTGTTGCTGAACAATGGATCAGTACCACTGAAAAGATATTTTCAGTTCTTCAATGTTCTGAACATGATAAAGTCATATTAGCGGTATATCGTTTGGAGGTGAAGCTGATCAACGGTGGAATCTTATCAAGAATACGAGGCCAAGAGATGAAATTGAGTCCATGGAATGGGATGAGTTCAAGAACTTATTTTTCAATAAGTACTTCCCTCGTATTCTTCGAACAAAGATGGAGAAGGAGTTTCTTGAACTAAAGCAAAAGGATGATGAATCTGTTGGTATATACGAAGTGAATTTTACAAGACTTGCAAGGTATGCATCTGCCATTATCATCCAACCTGAAAGTAAAGTTGATCGATTTTTCAGTGGCTTAAAACCAAGTCTTCGAAGGGCATTAGCTATAAGAGACTTCAGTAGCTATGAAGAAATTGTGCGTTGTGCTATCAAGGTAGAAATGGAAGTTGGTGTTACATATCCATCTCATGGTTTTGACAAGAAACGAAAGATGGAGTTCAAGGAGAAATCTCAGAACAATGGTGAAAAGAAGATGAATGTTTCCTTATGCACAAAGTGTGGAAAGAAGCATGGTGGAGATTGTCTTAAAGGGACTAGAAAATGTTTTAAGTGTGGAAAAGAAGGTCATCGAGAAGCTGAGTGTCGAAGTAATGGAAAAAGGGTTTCTAATGATGTGAATAAAGCAAACACTGCAGAGAACGCACCACCAACACTTCAATGCTTCAAGTGCAAGGAAATGGGGCATTATGATAATAAATTCCCTAATCCAAGGGTTAGTGATGATCAACATGAGCAACCACTGAAGGCAAAGGACAAAGGGAAGTCACATGCGATCACTATTGGCAATGTTGAATATGACAACGATGTGGTGGAATGATTAAGTGTTTATGTAATGGGATTCCAAAATAATGTTGTATCATTGATGTGGTATTCAAAGTGATTGAGATATTTTTTGGAAATAAGATTATATGCGCATAATGAAGGGAAAACGATAAAATGAAATGTTTAATAGTATTCATGAGCTCATGATTGATATAAGGACTAAGTGATATCATGGTTTGAGTATATAGAATTTTGAGGATTTCGGTATGTGAAAAGTGTTAACTTTTAACTGCATTCAAGTTTTCACTAAGGTTCAATGGGTATTCAAGAGAGTACAAGATTAAGGCCTTTGAATGTTAGGAATGTGACCAACAAGATATATCTTATGATATATGGGGATCAACGATGGTATTAAATATCTGGTAATCGTTTTCACTATGTTATGAGAATGGACTGCAGTATTATGGATAAGCCTAAAGATTGGAATGGATTATGTTGGACATAAGTTAGTATTGTTTAAGGAGAGAAGTTTTTTTCAATATTATTGATGGGATGTTATAGTAATATAGTTTTATAAAAAGGACAACCTGCAGGATGGGCGACAGCCCATCGCTTCAGACAAGGCTGTGGGAATCGAACCCACAACCGAAGTGCGACTGGCCTTTATCGCCTACCACTGGCCTACAGGAAGTCCCTGTTTAGTAGAAACTAGTTTTATTATATTAAGCAGTATGATATATGAAGTATAAGTCCATTTTAGGAACCATATATGATTAATATCACTATAGAATGACTTATGTATATTTAATAACTTTTGCTAACCTTTTGTTTGAGACAGATGGAATGAACAGTCATTCTATCACATGATCTGCTAACACTTCACGAATAACAAATTCAACTTCATTTATTTAAGAGATGAAGTGGAAATTGTTCAAGGCACGAACAACAGTGATATTGTACCAAAATAAAGTAAGTATTTATTCTAATTCAAATTTTCAACTTTAGGGAAATGATCTTGAAAACCAAAAATGTTGTCCTAGTGATCATATACCTGATGAATCAGATGGTACCTTATATCATCACAAATCTATGGATTTGTGATTACTGGCTTTTCCATAGCCATGTTCTCTACCACTCTCCATCAGAACATGATGGTTAGATTTCTCTTTCATATCCATATTTTCACCTATGTGGAAACCCAGTGATTAGTTTATTTGGGTAATCGTTACATTTCATACTTTAGTTTTTAAAGCCATGTTTTGGTATTCCTTTTTACGATGTGGATTTCTATTAAAGAAACTTTCGAATAGTAAACCATTTATAACCCCGACGAATTTCGAGGGCGAAATTCATTTTAAGGGGGGTAGAATGTAACACCCTGAGATTTTATGAAAAAATATTATTTTTAATGTCTTGTGTTGTACGCTACACCAAAAGAAGCTTGCACAACACACATCCTTGACTTGCCTTGCATTACATGCAATCACAACCTTCCTCGATAGCGTGTGTAGTACGTAATACTGAGTTTCACGAAACAATGATATGCTATTAAAATATTGTTAAAACTAGCCGTTATGAATAGTAATAACCACTTTTTAAATTTTAAAAATTTTAGCTCTCAAAATGGACTTCATTTTTGGATTCGGAGTATCGAATTTAGCCTAAGGTGAAATTTTGGTACTTTTCGGATAACTTTCATATTCTGATGAATAGTGAAAATTACTAAATTATAATTAAAAACAACTTTTTTAATCGAAATAATTAATAGTGATAAATCATTAATTTGAGTGGTTTTAAAGTATATTTAGAATATATTTTTACAATTTAATACAATGTTGGTCATTGGATGTAATTTCACATTTAAACCAGACATAATCAAGTGTCAATCTTTTGATAGATATTGTTTCTTAAAAACACGCTATTTGTTTTAACAGCGGGATTTACTTATAAAATTAATTAATGCAACTTTTATGTTATGAATTTGGTAAAATAGACTTCATTTTTGAATTCGGAATATGAAATATAGCTTAGGATGAAATTCTGTCATTGTTCTGAAAAACATCAATTTTTGATGAATAGTGAAACTACTAAGTGGTAGTTAAAAAACTGAATTTTTCATAAAACTTAATTTTACCGCTTCTGTGAATGGAATTTCAAAAATCCGAGAGACACGGTTGATGTCAGTAAGTTAAATGTGGTTCAATGAGATGAAAATAATTTTTGGTGAATAGTAACTTTTTACTTTTATTTACCACGGTTAAAAGTAAATAGGGTAATTAAGGGTAAGAATGATATTAATATTACCCTAAAACATGTACTAATTCTATTGGACAAGTGTATCTCGACCAAAAACAACCTTAAGTGTAAAATATTATCATTTAGGCCCACTTGGATTAGATTAGGACATTTATTATTATTTAATTCAAAGAAGAGTTAAAAGAGTTAAAATCAATGTTTATTTACTAAAACATTTTTAATATAGTGTTATACATAAGATAAATTCAATTGTAAATATTCATTAGAAAGCTAAAAAGATTTCCCACATAATGGTATTTTATTTGTTAATTTTAGACATCAAATAAGTTAATTTATTTATGACACAAAGATGATGCAGTAATTATCTTATTAATGAAATATTGACATAATTGATGTTATAAACACCAAACTAAATATAATTTGAGACTTTTTATGAATTCAACTAATTTTCTAGGTTACTATGATATATTAGTGTTGATTTAATAAACTTGGTTCGAACATATAATTCTGTTATGACTTTCAAAAAAATCATATATCAAATAGTGTCAAAATTGACACAAAATAGTTTTTAAATCAAATATTATATTATTAATTGTTATTTTATTCCTAAAAATATAAGGTTCGTCCAAATGACTTAGATAAGGATATATATATTAATAATAAACAATTTGGGGTTCGTTTGGCATGTTATAGTAAGTGTATTAACCATATAGTGAAAGAAAACAAAAAGACACGGTAAAAGTTAAATTATTTAACTTAGAGTTAAATATAATTGATAAGGTTAAAATAATACCCTAAACTTGTCTAAATCTTATTGGTTGATAGTATTTCGACCCAACCCCACTTTATCTTCGAAATAATACCCTTTGGATCCATTATAAACCGATTTTGACATTAATATAAAATAATATTTTGAGGTATTCCTAAGGTGCCCCTCTCCTCCCTTATAAAAGGACACCTCCTCCCACTCCTCCTCACACCAATTTGAGCACTCAAGCTCGGCCAAACCCTGCCAAAATCTCCTCTCCACTTCCCTAGAAACATCCTAGAGGTTTTGGTCTTCCTCAAAGACCAATTTTAGTTCCCTAAGAGGAGGTCTCCAAAAGGCGCTTCAAAGAAGAGGAGGTTCGGACACATACGAAGAAAATCGGACCTAAGGTAAGGGAAATATCACAATCTCATTTTTATCCGAGATTGTTTATTCGTAAGTATTTACTGGGGTGTATTTTATCATCCACATCCATGTTCCCTCAATATGTAATATTGTTTCCATCCACTTGTAATAGTTTAAATCCAATTTTACCCTTAGGTGAGTTTTTAGTAAAGAATATGAAAGGAATCTTTTGTCGTTTTTCCGTACGAGGTACTTTTTGACTTTTCCGACAAAAGTACGAAGAATGTTTTTTTAACTTATACGGCATGGATGGATTTTTAAAACATTACTTCAAAGAAGCTTCCTTTACAAGTTTTCATGTTTATTTTTAATCAACTTCTTTTATTTTAAAGTTGTATGACATGTTATGAAAAGAAAAATGTTTTTGAAGAAGAAAGGATATTTTCCTCAAGAATGGAGTTCAAGTGTTTTATCAAAATTATTTTCCATCTAAGATAATATAGGGTTATATTTTTATCCCTATTATTACATTGATTTGATCATGTTGTGATGGAATTATTTTTATGAATTCCTTTATCTTATATGAATTGATTTATGATGTCATGATGTTTCAAGAATCCCATTTTTGTTACTTGTGTTATACGATGATGTATATTTTATGATTATGTGGAACACATAAGAAAGGATTCATTATAAGATGGGTGGGACCTATATCTCCCTCCAATGCATTGGGTAAAGACTTTATATCTCATGAGATAGACATGGCTGGAACGGAAGGTTATTTCGGTTCAGTGATACAGGACTGAAACGAGGAGTGAACTCGGTTCAGAAAGGGACTTTGTCCACTAAGATAGTCTTGGCAATGAGTCATGACTAAAAATAAATGATTTTCCATGATTATGTGTGCATGCCACAAAGTTTCAAGTTTTATGTTATGATTATGGGGATCTCATTTTCACTTCTATGATTTATCCCATGATATGATATTATGAGCTCTTTTGCAGGTTAATATTTCCAAAAGCTATGTTCTTATGTATATGATGTGATTGATATTTCTTTTGTTTACCCTTACTGAGCATTTGAGCTCACCCTTTTATGTTTTCTTTTCCCCAGGATATAAAGAAAGGTTTTAGGTTAAAAAAAAGGGGAAGATCTTTATGGGAGATATTGAAGATCTTTCACCACGATTAGAAGATTATGTTCCGAGTTTCCAAAGACACTAAACTATTACGATCCTTGTGTGTGTGTTTTTGTTATGTACTAAGTATTCCTAAAATGTAATGTAATGTCCATGTACGTCAAGATACGGGTCGTTACAGTTGGTATCAGAGGCAAAGGAGGTAGGAATGTATCCGATCCTTGGGAACTCTCACATGTGAGCATTGGACGAAGCATGGCTCTCCGCCCAAGGGCTTCATGCGGAAATGGCTGCCACTGGGGATGGTGGTGTGTCCCGCCCAGGGGGTGTAGCCGCCCATGGAGTGCCCTGATAGGTATCAACTATATTCCACTAGAAGTAATTCCAGACCGTTATAGAAATTGACCATTTCTCAGGCCAATCATTAATTTAAGATATTTAATAAATATATTAAATAATAAATTTTATTATTTTATTTTAATTATTAGTTTTAGTTATAAAAAATTGAATGAAACTATTCATCATCTTCCCAATAGAGTTTTCCACCATTTTTTCACACATAACATTTGAAGAAACATAGATTTGACCCTATTTAAACAAGGAAAAATTACAACGCTTTATTTTGACCAATTTAAATACTCCATTAAAATATTTGAATGAAATAGCAGAGTAAATCTTCCATTTTTTAAACCCAACAATTATTGGTTTAAATATAGACAAAACATACTGATTTTTCAGTGTGGTTGATCATGGTGAGTTTGGATGATCCCATATATACTCTATGCATGATTTTTAAAGGTCTAAAGATATTTTTTTTGAATCCATGTATGTGGTTGTTCTTTCAACACAGTAGAATGGGTCCTTATTTTTGTGATTCACTGATCATGAATATAGAATAATGGAAGAATAAAATGGAAATAAAATGGGTTATATTTCACAAAGAACAAATCTTACAAAAAATCCTCTCCACCAATTTATCTCTCCCACATAGAGATCACTTGGATCTCTCACTAAATAGAGGATATCTCTTTGTTTTTATTGACGAATAAAGGAATCTCCCCAAGGACTCCTTATATAGGCATGGTGGGAGGTGTCATGTTTGAAAAAACTCCCACCAATCCCCACACTAACCATTGAACTTCAAAATGGAAGACACCTGCCATTGTGGCAGGAGTTGGTGCACCCACCATATTTGACAAATAATGGTGGTAAGCTCGATAGTTCAATAAATCCCCCCCTCCAACTAAAATTTGCTAGAGTATCTGAAAAATTCTAGATTCTCCTGAGTAACCACATTTGATAGCATATCCATCTGGTTCTTCTTCATGTGGATATTCACAATTTGTAGCAGCTGTAGATCCATCAACTCACATATCCAATGATAGAGAATGTTGATGTCCCTTATCCAGGAGTTGTTACATGGAGTTCTTAATCAAGGAAAAAGAACCTTAACTGTCAGAAATAACCCTTTACTCCTTCTGGATGAATCTGAGATCCTAGAAAAAATTATTTGCCCAAAATATTTCATTTCCAGGTACCGAAGCAGCAATATACTTTGCTTCCATCATGGATAAAGCCACACACTTTTACAATCTTGACTAACATGATACAACTCCTCCTACAAAACTATAGATTTACCCTAATGTATATTTCATGCTATTGGGATTTGTCATTGTATATTCATATATATAGACCACAAATAGAGGATTAGCTCCCCCTTAGCTCAAAAATAGATTTTAAGTACCTTTAAGATACCTCAGAATCCACTTGAATTCATTCAAGTGCTGCATTTTCGGATTGGAGAGAAATTAGCTCATGATCACCACTGTATGGGCATTGTCTGATCTCATACTCACCATAGCGCACATCAAGCTTCTAATTACTAAGGAGTATGGTATTTTCTTCACTGCCTCTATTTCTTCCTTGGATGACGGGCATGAACTCTAACTCAACTTAAAATGATTGGGAATAGGAATGCTCACTGATTTGGATTTGTCTAGGTTGAAATGTTCCAGAACATGTTCAATATACTTCTCCTAAGATAGCCATAACAACCTCTTATTTAGGCCACGAATGATCTATATCCAAAAAAATCTTTTGAGATGCTCCCAATTCCATCATATAAGAAGACTTGGATGACTCATTCAACTAGTTGTTCTTAGCTACATCCTTCCGAATGACTAACATATCATTAACATAATGTAGAACAGAAATAAAGTTACCATCCTGAAATATCTGGACGTAAAAACACTAGTCCTCTTGTGTCCACATATATCCATGACTCACCATGAATGATTTTAACTTCTTATACCACTATCTAGAATCTTTTTTTAGTCTATACAAGACTTTAATCAATTTAAAGATTAGGTTTTCTTCTCTACAAATTTCAAAACCTCTAGTTTTACTCATATAGATATCCTTGGAGAGGTCACCATGAAGAAAATTCATCTTTACATCCATTTGTTCAAGATAAAAGTCTAAGCTAGACAACAAACCTAAAATGACTCAGATTGAAGCCATCTTTACCAGGGGTGAAATAATATCATCAAAGTCAACTCCTTGCTTTTTATGGAATCCCTTAATAACTAAACATTCATTGTGATTGACCTCAATTTTTCTTCCATCCTTCTTCGTCCTGACACCCATATTTTCAGTAGTGACTTCTTACCTTTATGTAGCTCCACTAAATTTTTATTTTTATTATTTGTTAAAGACTCTATATCATCCTCCATTTCATGCAACCACTTGAGTTTATCAGGATGTGAAACCACATCATCGTACCCTTATGGCTCCCCCTCATCAGTCAAAAAAGGTATTCCCACTGTGAATATATTTTTTCTGGAATCCTTCCTCTCGAAGATATTTGAACCCGGGAATTGTTAGGTTTGGGAGGCACAACATCAACTTTCTCTTGTGATGGTTATGAAACTTCTTGTGGAGAGAATTGAGTCTCCCCGACTGAATATCCTCTTCCACTTCCTGTTGGTCTACTTTTGATGAGTCTCCTTGAAACTCCTCCTCTTCATTGATATGTGGTGCTGGTACATGTGTTTGATCATGAATTGATTCCGTAAAACATTCTCTTTGATACATTCTAGGTGTTTGAATGTCCTCTGTCATTTGGTTCATAGAGAATACAACATCTCTTATTCTAGTCACCTTCTTCTGCTTTGAGTCCCAAATCGTGCATTTGAACTCCTCATCTCTATAACCAATGAAGATACATGAATTATATATTCCATCTAGATTTTTAATGAGATCCTTGGATAGATGTGAAAATTCCAATCATCCAAATACATTTAAATTAGGGTTAGAGGGATATTTACCAGACCATCTATTTCGTGGAATCTCAAAATTCAGAGGGACCGATGATGATCTATTGATGAGGAAGCATGAAACATGAACATATTCTCACCAGAATATATTAGGTATTTACCCAAACAAATCATGATTCTGACCTACTCTTTGATTTTTCTGTTTATCCTTTCTCTAACTCCATTATGTTTTGTTGTGTGTGGGACCATACTCTCATGTTGAAAGCCTTGACTCTAGAAATAGGCATCAAATTCCCTGGATGTGTACACCTCTCCAATGTTTGAACGGAGACACTTCAACTTACATTCAGTTTCACACTCCAGCATGTCATGGAACATCTTGAATTAGTTCAATACACAGTCTTTCACTGGTAATAAGAATACCCACACACTTTGAGATGAATCATTCAGAAAAGATAGGAAATATTTGTGTCCTCCCAATGAATCCACCTCCATGGGTCCACATACATCGGAGTACACCAAATCCAAAAATTCGAATCTCCTTGAAGAAGTAGTATTGAATGAGACTTTTTGTTACTTCATATACAAAAGTATTTACAAGGATCAAGTGATGAATCCTTGTTAATAAAAAGTAACTTATTCTTAATCTAGGTAGATAACGCTATTTCAATCATGTGGCTGAGTCTCCTATTCCATATATTGGGTGAATTATCTTCTTCCACCATGTTTAGTCTATCTAAACATATCTTCACATGAATTATGTACAATATAAAGCATATGTGTCCTCAAGCGATGACGATGGATCCATTTTTCATCTTCCATGCTCTATTGCTAAAGATGTTTTCATAGCCCTACTTATCAAAGGATTTTTCTAATATCATGTTGAGTTGAAGGTTTGAAACATGCCAAATATCATTCAGGGTGATTGTGTATCCAACATTCCTCTTGAATTGGATATTACCCATTCCAAAAATCTCTATTGAACTAGTATTTACCATTTTTACTTCTCCAAAGTAACCAGATTGATAAGTCATGAAATACTCATGATGTGGAGTGACATTGTATGATACTGCAATATTGACCACCCATTTTGTGTCTTATCTTGATGTATAGATGCATATATATTCTTCACATTTGGATAAAAACACAACTTATTCGGTGACACTCACGTGTGTGTCTCCATTTCTTACTTTATGTTTTCTACCTTGTCCATTTTCTTTTAGAAACATTAAGTAGTTCTTCATCATGTGTCCCTTCATGCCACAATAATAGCATTTGTATGTTGTCCTCCTACCATATGTGGACCTTCCGATTGATCTTTCTTCAGCCTATTCTTCCTACCCCTAAACCTCCTCCTTGTTACCTCCCTTACTTATATAGGATGAGAGATTGTGTCTGGTTGTAACTCATGTCATTCGTTTGGGACTCCTTGTTCAACAATGCATATTTTAGAATTGTTGTGGTAAGTTTCCTTGATAATTGAATTGCTGAGTGAGATGAAAAGTGAATCCAAAGTATCAGGAAGTTTGCAGAGTAAGTGGTTTGCCTGATCTTCATCATTTAGAGTCTTACCGGTGGCCACTAATTGGGTCAATAATCATTGAAACTCATCGGTGTTCTCATTTATAGATCTTCCACTCTATAGTCAAATATTCATCAATTGATTCAACCAGAGAATATTGTTCCAAGAGGACTTTGACTAATATTTATTTTCTAACAACATCCAATGTTCATACACTCTAGTATTTTATACATCATGGTGGTAGAAGCTGTGATCAATCCATTGGTGTATTTGAACAATCATTTTCTTTTTTAGATTCTCCCACTCAACTTCTTTGTTGGTATTAGGGTTTACTCACTTTTTCTCAGTGGGATAAAAAATATCTTTCGTTTTAAGAATATATACCATTTGAGTAATCCAAATGGATTAGTTCTAGGAAGTCAACATGATCATCCCTCGTGTGGATGGTCCCTCCATTGAATTTAAATTATTTAAAAATAGAT
This sequence comes from Viscum album, assembly GCA_963277665.1. Taxonomy (NCBI): domain Eukaryota; kingdom Viridiplantae; phylum Streptophyta; class Magnoliopsida; order Santalales; family Viscaceae; genus Viscum; species Viscum album. The sequence continues at coordinate 1,515,265,194 of OY728132.1, read as the reverse complement.
ATAGAATATGAAAAAAATGGAGATCAATATCGCATCTTTAATTGTCAAAAATGATGGAATTATCTACCAGATCTTTAAAATTGGACACCGATTGATCAAGATATGAAAAAATCAGTATCAATGACTATGATCAACCAATGATGTGGTGATGACGTTGCGCTAATGTGCACACCAATAAAGCTATATGAAATATACCATAAAAGTCACATATACCAGAAGAATACCTTATTCTCTAGCAAGGGGGTACTATAGCACATGATCTTTGAAAAAAATTTGACCGAGCCTAGGGAGATCACTTTATATCCATTTGAAACACCATTTGCGCCATTGGAATTGGATCTCCATGAACCTATAGAATATTCCTAAAAAATAGGATTCCAAACAAGTTGAATTTTTTGGTCGCAAGAAAAACTTCAATACTCGCCATTATTTTGCCACAAATGGCTCTGATACTATTTTCTTGATTCCCTAATCATGAATAGATAATAATGATGGGATAAAATGAGATGAAAATGGGGTTTATTTCAAAAAGAAAAAATCTTACAAAACTTCCTCTCAAAACCTCTATCTCTCTAAAATGGATCTCTCTTGGTTATCTAACTAGATAAAGGTGGTCTATTTTCTTTTATTGATAAATAAAGGAAGCTCCCCATGGCCTCCTTATATAGGCATGGTGAGAGGTGTCGAGTTTGAAAAAACTCCCACCAATCCCACACCAACCATTGAAATTTCAAAATGGAAGTCACCTAACATGGTGGGTGGAGTTTTTGCACCAACGATCTTTGATAAATAGTGGTAGGTATCTAGATAGATCCTTCACTCTTCTCCCATATGCATTTCACACTTAGAGAATATAGGTGTGTTTTTTTTCATTTTCCCATTATTACTTTCTTCCTAAAATATGGAAAAATGTTTGAAAATAAAATAAAAAGATAAAACCTATATGACCAAGGAAAATAACTATATCATTAGATGATAGTTCATAAATATATTATCACAGATAATTACAAGATTTTTATAAAATGATATATGTGTGGTACATTCTACGAATAGTTACACAATATTATTTGAAGACATGTATAGAAAAAATTATCAAATATAAATTTCATCAAATAATCAAAAGATAATTATAAAGAATTATCAAAGGATAATTTCCTCAAATTATCAATGATAATTCCACCAGGTTATCAAAATATTTTTTAGATAAAATTATCAAGCGGTCATTGAAATGAATTATTAATGTATAATTTCATGTAGTTATTGAAGATAATTTTAAAAAAATTATTAAATTATAGTTATAATGTAATTATTAAATGGAAAATATTATCAAAATTATCATAAGATAATTACATGACTTTTAAAAAGATAATTTTTATAACTATCAAATGATAATTACAAGATTATCAAAGTATATATACTAATTTTATCAAATGATAATTGTGTTATTATAAGGATAATTATTAAAATTAATAATCGATCATCGCTACAATATTAAAGGATATTTTTGTAAAAAATTATCAGAGGATAAATTTTTTATCAAAAATATAATTATAAAATATAATTATTAAAAAAATCATCAAAATATATTTACAAAGGATAATACATAATAATTTATAAAAAGGTAATTATAAAGAATAATTTATTATAAAATTATACAATAAAATTATAAAGGATAATTTGTAATAATATTATCAAAAGATAATTATAAAGTATTATTTAGGATAAAAATATCAAGTATAATTATAAATGATAATTTATAATAAAGATGAAAAAAATAATTTTAAAGAATAATTTAAAATAAATTATAAAAAAAATAATTGTTCTTGTGGAGAATATAGAGAGCACATGCATTGACCTAAATGATAATTTGGAAATTATCTTGGATAGATAATGTATCACCACATGTCATATTTTATTTCATTTTGAAATAAAATAACCAGTATTGGTTCTTGTAACTGTTGACTAATGTCAATTATTAATGTGTCGATGAATATGATTATTAGGTTGTGAGGAGGTGTGCTGAACCACACTAGTGGTTTATTCTTGCTTCTAATGATAATGAATTTGAGGTATAAATTTCTTTACCTCTTGGGCTCTCTTTAAAACTTGTTACCATATTTTTCTTATGCATAGAAATATTTGATGACCATGGTAGATTATGATTGCATGAGGGTGTGTGTATCCCTGAGAACATTATGTGACACTTGTTTCTAAGAATACCTTATATATTATTATTAATGTTTAATATTGATCACATGAATTACTTTGCTACCTTCGTTGTGAGGATGTGCTTTGTCTGTGAATCCCATGATATGATATGATATGATTCCATGAAATTGATGTGAAATCTAGATTCCATGATGATTTTTGATTCACATATTGATGTATATTATGATGCTATATTTCTCATGATGTGTGAAATGGTTTTTATCATGCTACGACTTATCAAGTTTTCCTTTGGAGGTTTGGTATGTATATACTTGATAAGTGGATGTTGTGGTATGATTACTCCTTGTGGGGTTCACGCATGATGTGCGATGATGATGATGGTGCAACATGATAACCTTATAATCTAGAATCTACTCAAATCTTGGTGGATTATGAGTAGATGGACAACTATTGATTCCTTATAGAATTAGATTGTTACCCAATACCTTGTGGATTCTTGGTATGTTATAGATACTTGATTCCTTGTGGAATATGAGTATTACCCGATGCATTGTGGATTATAAGTAGGTTATTTTTACTTGATACCTTATGGATTCCCATTGAATCACTAAAACCCTTGTGGATGGTTTTGGATACTTATCGATAATCATTATATTTCTGGTATAGAGAAGAATAAGGTGTGGCTGGGGGTTTTTGGTGGTTTGGTTAGCGCATGACCACTTGGTTTTCTATTTTGTGTTGTTATTTTTATTAAAAAGTTAATTTATTATAGCGTACACTTTTATACTTGAGAACCTGAGGTTAATGATGCATTTTAGGTGTCCTATTAAGTCTTTTAATCACACCCTACTTGGGAAATATGATGTGCTTGTAGATTTCATGAGAGATCCGATGAAGGGAAAGGGCTCTGTGGTGTATGGATGAGTAGAGGAGAATAGAGAAGGAACAAACTAAGATAGTCATATAGTTATCATATTGAGGTTTATTTATTTACCTTTCTTATATTATGCTTCCGCTTACACTCTGCATGATCTTACCACTTTGGGATCCCCTTTTATATGAGTGTCATTATTTAGTTTCCACATTTTATAGTTATTTATTTATTGTTTTATTATTGTCCAATATTTTCCTTCTTGATGACATGATATAGAGGGTATAGTCTACCCACTGTCAGATTTAGACAATCTCTACAAGTTGAAAACCTCGTGCATACAGGGAGGTACACATGGGGTCATGTTGAAATTGGGCAAAGAACTTGTGGTTAGGGTTGGGATGTTACAATTCATGTCTTCTAGGGTGAGTGTGATTCACAGATAGGGATGAAAAGAAAAATTATTTTGTAATTGGGGTTGATATCATTCCAATTGTCCGAGTTGTTTCTTGATCCTATTGCAAAGAGTTTAGTGGGTGAAATTCCAATGGTCAAGGATAGGTAAACAGATGTATATCCATAGTATTTTTTGAGGTAACTTCCTTAGCTATATATTTATTATACTATGAATCACCTCCCCAATATGATATAAACTTCCTTTATTATAATGACCCATACTTTACATACATTGTTATTACTTCAAAATTGAAGCACACTACAACATATGACAAAACCATGAAAGGACCGTATAGGTATAGTGTCTTTAGAAACCGGAAAGCATAAACAACTGGTTCATAAAGCATCTACTTTGCCTCCCATTTATTTCATCATATCTAGAGTCCCTTTTTGGCATATCCTACTTAACAACCTTTTTCCTGACCTGGGGAAATAAAACATACAAAATGGTGAGCTCAAATTCTTAGTAAGGGTAAACAAAAGAAATATCAATCACATCATATACATAAGAACATAACTTTGGGAAATCTTAACCTCCAAAAGAGATCATTATTTCATAACATGGGATAAATCATAGAAGTGAAATGTAATCCCAATAATCAGAACTTAAAACATGAAACTTTGTGGCATACACACATAATCATTGAGAATAATTTATTATTAGTCAAGACTCATTGCCAAGACTATCTTAGTGGAAAAAGTCCATTTCTGAACCGAGTTCACTCCTCGTTTCAGTCCTATTTCACTGAACCGGTATAACCTGCCGTTCCATCCATGTATATCTCATGAGGTATAAAATATTTACCCAATTCATTGGAGGGAGATATAGGTCCCACCCATCTCATAATGATACCATTCTTATGTGTGCCACAAAATCATAACCATACATCATAGCATAACCCATGTAATAAAAATGGGATTCTTAAACATCATGAAATCATAAAACATTTTATATAAGATAAACGAATTCATAAAAATAATTCCATCACAACATAATCAAATCAATGTAATAATAGGGATAGAAATAGAACCCTTTATAATCTTATATGGAAAATAATTTTGATAAAACACTTGAACTCCATTCTTGAGGAAAATATCATTTCTACTTCAAAAACACTTTTCCTTTCTTAACGTGTCATGAAATTCAAAAATAAAAGAAGTTGAATAAAAATAAACTTGTAAACTTGTAAAGGAAGATTCTTGGAAATAATGTTTAAAAAATTCATTCATGCCGTATAAGTTAAAAAAACATTCTTCTCGTAATTTTGTTGGAAAAGTCAAAAAGTACCTCGTACGAAAAATGACAAAAGATTCCTTTCATATCTTTTACTAAAAACTAACCAAAGGGTAAAATTGGATTTAAAAAATTGTAGGTGGATGGAAATAATATTAAATATTGTGGAAACATGTATGTGGATGATAAAATACACCCCAGTAAATACCAAAGTATAAAAAATCTCGGATAAAAATGAAATTGTGATATTTTCCCTTACCTTAGGTCCGATTTTCTTCGTAAGTGTCCGAAACTCCTGTATAATGATTTAAATAATGTTTTTGACTTATTCCAGAATCATACGTATTTTTATGATATCATATATGGTTATATTATTAGCTTTTTATTAGTAATATTTCATTACTATTTGTAATTCGGGTGTTTATTACTTTTTGTTCTTATGCATGTTTTGTCGAATAAATTATTATTCTTATCTTTAGGTTATAGATACCTCATTTCCAGAATGGTATTAGTTTAATATATATCATATTCATTCATTAAATTCATTTATATAATCATTATGCAATGAAGATCATGTAGAACGAATCGCATCACATCGTGGAGACGGTATTCCGTACGTACGCACGAGCGATGATATCGTTTCCATGATCATGGAATTGTATTGGAGGGTATGTATACTATTTAAGAATCAATACCACTTTACAATAATCATATATATTCATTACATTCACCCTTATATCCATCCAAGTAAGGTGGGGGTGGAAAATAGATTACACCACGGCGTGGATACGATATTCCATATGTACGCACGCGCGGTGATTTCGTTTTCCGTAGGATGGATAAGAGGTGAAATAGGGTTGTTTCAAATTTATAATAACATATCAGAGTGATACTGATGTTATTAACTCATAATGAAACAACTAATGAAGAAGAAGTGGAAGAAGAAATAAGGATGAAAGAATCGGTAACGGGCATTACCTCTTCTTTGAGGCGCTTCTTTGAGACCTCCTTTTAGGGAAATAAAATTGGTCTTTGAAGAATACCAGGACCTCTAGGATGTATTTAGGGAAGTGGAGAGGAGAAAGTGGTAGGGGTTGGCCGAGCTTGAAGGCGCAAATTGGTGTGAGGAGGAGAGGGAGGAGGTTCCCTTTTATAAGGGAGCAGAGGGGCACCTTTGGAAATATAAGAAATATTAGTTTATATTAAATCTCAACCCCACTTAAAAACTTCCAAAATGACTCATATCCGAAGACTAGATGAGATAGGGTTGTAATCTCATCACCCAATAAAATTTAGACATGTTAGTAATTTATTTTAAACATTATCAACTTGATTTATCCTTATTTATCAATTTAATTTTATTTGTGGTAATAATATTTTAAAATTTAAATTATTATAAATAATTACATATGTGTTGTGAATTTTCCATAATTTGACACTTTATGACATTTTCGACCATATAAATTTTAATTTATAAATTTTAAATACTTTTGTTATTTTTAAACAATTTTATAAAATGTTATTTTTATAAAATAACAATAGTGTCAATTTTGACACTATTCATTTATTTGAATTTAAATAAAATATATACAGAAGATATGTTAGAAATAAAAGATTTAATAGATTCATAAAATGTCATATGTATCTAGAAAATCAGCAGAGAAAATTAAATAGTTCATATAATATTTATTTTATTATTTTTAAAACCATTTATTTGATATTTTAATTAATAAAATAATTTCAACATCACTATTGTGTCATAATAAATGATAATTATTTAATCCCTAATAATTATAAATAAATTTATATGATGTAGATAATTGTATTATATTTTTTAGACTATTCATGTTAGAAGTTGCCTGAAGTTTATCACTAAATTAAAATTATTATACTTATAAGATTTAAGAAAGTGACATGTTGTCACATTCTTGGGATTTAATAATAATTAAATTATTTTCATGGACAAAATTCCATTAAATGAATATAATCCGACCCTTAGGTGATATGGGTCGACTTTTAGTCATCCAATAGTATTTTGGTAGGTGTTAGGGTAATTTTATAATCTTATAGTTACCCTTAATTAACCGATTTACCTTTAAATATGGTAAATAAAATTTACCATAGTTACTATTCATAATGCCAAAAAAAGGTAGCCTATTAACATAATTTAAACCCATGGATTATGAATATGGAATCAATTTTTCAAAATTAAAAACATATAAGTTACAGTAATTAATTTAAAATAAATCCCGTTGTTAAGAAAACAGGTTTTAGAAGTTAAAACATTGCCAAATATTGAAATGTTTTTACCTATGAATTCAATGTGAAATTAATGCTAATGACATAAATTATATTAAATGTTTAAAATATATTCTATTTATACTTTAAAACCATTCAATATTATAATTTATCCATATAAATTATCTCAATGAAAAAAAGTTGTTTTTAATTAAAAATTTGCGTATTTTTACTATTCATCAAAATATGAAAGTTATCAGAAAAATATAAAAAATTTATCCAAAGTAAATTTTTATACCCTGATTCAAAAGAAGAATTTGATTTTGTCAAATTGAAATTATAAACATGTCAAAAACTAGCTTTAATGTGGGTGCGCCATCAAAAGGCGGGAAAACTGTATTTTTTGAAAAAATACTTCTTTTATAAAAAAAACTGATTTTGCTTTTATACCTCATTATAGAAAATGTATAAGTTAAATTAAAATGTTATAAAATTAAAAATTCAGTTAATACTATTCATAACGGCTAGTTTTAATAATATTTTAATATCATATCGTTGTTTAGTGAAACTCGGTATTGCGTACAGCGCAAGCTATCGAGGAAGGCCGCGGTTGCTTGTAAAGCAAGCCAAGCTAGTGTTGTGTGTAGTGAAAGATTCCTTTGATGATTTATATAACATAAAAACAAAATATTTCTCATAAAATACTCGGGTGTTACATTCTACCACCCTTAAAATGAATTTCTCCCTCGAAATTCGTCACTTTGTATCAAATAGATGAGGATACCTCTCCCTCATCATATCCTCAAGCTCCCACATAGCTTCTTCTAGTTGGTGGTTCCTCCATAATACTTTCACCAAGCGAGTGGTCTTGTTCCGTAGGACTTTTTCACTACAATCTTGAATCTCTATCAGCTGTTATTCATAAGAAATATCTTGCTCCAGCGGTACAACTTCTGAGCTGAGTACATGTGAAGGATCAGGTATGTACTTTCTCAGGAGAGATACATGGAACACATCATGAACTTGAGAGAGATTCGGTGGAAGCACAAATTGGTAATCTACCTTTCCAACACGATCTAGTATTTCGAAAGGACCGATATATCTAGGGCTCAACTTCCCCTTCTTTCCAAATCTCATGACCCTCTTCCAGGGAGATATTTGTAAGAACACTTTATCACCCACTTCAAACTCTAGGTCTTTTCTTCGGTTGTCGGCATAACTTTTCTGTCGACTCTGAGCTTCTCTTATGTGTTGTTGAATCGATCGGACCTTTTCTGCCATCTCATCAACAAGATCAGGTCCTAATAGCTTTCTTTCCCCAACTTCATCCCAGAAAGTTGGGGTCCTGCATTTCTTTCTATAGAGAGCTTCATAAGGAGCCATCTGAATACTGGAGTGAAAGCTATTATTATAAGAAAATTCCACCAAAGGTAGGTGTTGATACCAACCACCTTTGAAATCCATAGAGCAAGATCTCAACATATCTTCTAGAGTTTGAATTGTTCTCTCAGACTGACCGTCTGTCTGAGGATGATAAGCAGTGATGAAACTCAACTCTGTATCCAGAGTATGCGGAAGACTTCTCCAGAACTTCGAGGTAAATCTTGGATCCCGATCAAGTATAATAGAAAGTGGTACTCCATGCAATCTTACCACTTCCTTTACATATATCCTGGAAAACTGATCTAGAGAGAAATCCTCTATAATAGAAATGAAGCGTGCAGACTTTGTAAGACGATCAACTATGACCCAGATAGCATTATTGCCTTTGGATGTTTTAGGAATTCTTGTGACAAAGTCCATAGTGATGTTTTCCCATTTCCATTCGGGTATGGGTAATGGTTGTAACATCCCCTTAGACTTCTGTCTCTCAGCTTTAACTTTCTAACAAACCAAGCATCGAGAGACATATTTAGAAACATCTCTTTTCATGCCATCCCACCAGAAGTACTCTTTTAGGTCCCTATACATCTTCGTGCTTCCAGGATGAATAGAGAATGAAGAACTATGAGCCTCATCCAGCAGCTCCTTGTTTAATTCTGGGATGGGAGGAACACAAACCCGATTCCTGAACTTTATTATTCCATCACAATCAAGGTTGAATTCAGGAATATTTCTAACCATCTTTTGTAACACTACATCTTCTTTCTGTGCCTCTATAATCTTCACATGTATAGATGGTTGAACATTCATTTGAGAAAGATACGATTTTCCCCCTCCCATTAAAATTCCAAGATCCATCCTTTGTAAATCCATAAATATTGGATCTTTTGTGATCCTCATCATGGATAAGCTAGAATGGCCTTGTCGACTTAATGCATCTGCCACCTTGTTTGCTTTTTCAGGGTGGTAATGAATTGAGTAGTCGTAATACTTAATCAGTTCCAACCATCTTCTTTGGCGCATATTCAGCTCCTTTTGTGTGAAAATATACTTTAAACCTTTATGATCAATATAAATGTCACACCTTTCTCCATTAAGATAATGCCTCCAAATATTTAATGCAAAGATTACTGCAGCTAACTCCAAATCATGTGTTGGGTAATTATGCTCATGGATTTTCAACTGTCGTGAGGCATAAGCTATCACCATATCATTTTGCATAAGAACACACCCCATCCCCTACTTCGATGCATCACTGTAGATCACAAACCTTTCTCCACTACAAGGCAGTGTGAGCATAGGTGCACTGGATAACCTTCTTTTCAACTCCTTGAAATTCTCTTCACATTCCTCCGTCCAAACAAACTTAACTCCTCTCCGAGTCAACCTGGTGAGTGGTTAAGATAATCGTGAAAAATCTTTCACGAAACGTCGATAATATCCAGCTAAACGAAGAAAACTTTGGATCTCAGTTACTATTGTTGGTCTCGACCATCTTTTGATAACCTCTATTTTTGCTGGATCCACAGATATCCCCTCTTTTGAGATTATGTGACCCAAAAATGCAACTTTTTGAAGCCAAAATTCACACTTGGTAAATTTGGCATAAAGTTTATCCTTTATCAGGGTCTTCAATATAATTCTCAAGTGATCTTCATGTTCTTCTTTGATCTTTGAATAGACATGAATATCGTCTATAAAGACTACCACAAATTGATCAAGATAGTCTCTAAAGACTCTATTCATCAGATCCATGAAGATAGCAGGGGCATTAGTAAGACCAATTGGCATCACTATAAATTCATAGTGTCCATACCTTGTACGGAAAGCTGTCTTTGGTATATCCTCACTTTTGACCCTTAATTAATGATACCCTGAACGAAGATCAATCTTGGAAAAGTATTGAGCTCTGCGTAGTTGGTCAAATAAGTCATCAATGCGTGGGAGAGGATATTTGTTCTTGATAGTTAGCTTTTTAAGTTCTCTATAATCAATGCAGAGTCTAATTGATCCATCTTTCTTCTTAAAAAATTGAACAGGTGCTCCCCAAGGTGATGTACTAGGGTGTATGAATCCCTTATCAAGATTCTCTTGGAGTTTCTTCTTCAATTCCTGCAACTAAATTGGGGTCATTCTATAAGGTGTCTTTGAAATAGGCAAAGCACCCGGTACGAGTTCTATTGAAAAATCAACATCACGATTTGGTGGAAGACCCGAAAATTACTCCGGAAAGACATCATCAAAGTCCCATACAATAGGAATATTCTTAATTGTGAGTTTCTCACCAACCATTTGAGATAAATAAAAATCATTTAGTGGAATCAAGACCCATAAGATGGAAGAAATTATCACTAGATGGTTATGTTCATCCTTGCATCGATAGACAATCATAGATTGATCTGGAATATGAAATGTGACTTCCCTTCTTTTGGAATTGATATGTGATCCATATAAAGAAAGCCAATCCATGCCATGAATCACATCAAATTCCACTATAGGAAGGATCACAAGATTTGCAGGAAGCACTTTCCCACAAACTTCAATCGGTGAAGAATTATAAACTTTTGATGTGACTGTTGTGCCATTAGGGGTTGTCACAGCTAACTCAACATATAATTGTTGAGGTAATATGGTGATACTCTTAAAAAAATCTTCAGAAATGAAAGAGTGGGTGGATCCAGAATCAAATAAAATATTTTCTACTTTAGAGTGGATGGTAAGTGTACCATTCACCACATCGTTATCATGATCCACATCACTGATAGAAATTGCATGTGACTTTCCTTTGTCTTTAGCCTTAAGATTTTGTTGATGTTGATCATCATCAACAACCCTTGTATTAGGGCATTTATTGGCATAATGCCCCATCTCCTTGCACTTAAAACATTGAAGTGTAGTAGGTTCATTCTGTGTGTCCCTTACTTTGTTTGCATCATTAGACATATTCTTCCCATCATTGCAGCATTCAAATGCCCGATGACCTTCCTTTCCACATTTGAAACATTTACTTGTTCCTTTAAGACAACTCCCTCCATGTTTCGTTCCACACTTTGAGCATAAGGGAAATCTTATCTTCTTTTTAGTGTGCTCTTTAGATTTTCCTTTGAATTCCATTTTCCTCTTCTTATCAAACAAATTTGACTGATGGGTTACCCCAATCTCCATCTCAACTTTGAGAGCACATTAAATGATTTCCTCGTAGCTATTGAAGTCCCTTATGGATAAGGCCCTTCGAAGACTTGGTTTTAAGACACTAAAGAATCGATCGATCTTACTCTCAGGTTGGATAATAATACCAGAAGCGTACCCTGCAAGTCTTGTAAAATTTGCTTCATAGGTACCAACAGATTCATCATCCTTTTGCTTCAGTTCAAGAAACTCTTTCTCTATCTTTTTTCGGAGAATACGAGGGAAGTACTTATTGAAAAATAAGTTCTTGAACTCGTCCCATTCCATGGACTCAATTTCATCTCTTTGCCTCGTATTCTTAATAAGATTCCACCATTGATCAATATCTCCTTCCAAACGATACACTGCTAGGATGACTTTATCATGTTCAGAACATAGAAGAACTGAAAATATCTTTTCAGTAGTACTGATCCATTGTTGAGCCACTAATTGATCAGTAGACCCGCTGAATGAAGGTGGACGATACCTCATGAAGGATTCAACAGAATGTTGCTCCTTCCTTTTCTCGTTTGGAAGTCCAGCATGATTCATAGCTTGAGAAAGTTGTGTGAGCATGGCTACAAGATTTTGCATTCCAGCTCCCATAACGTTTGGTTGCTCAGGGGGACAATCATTGCATTGCCCGTCGCATTCCGCATTAACACGGTTCCTTCGAGTTCCATCCATTGACAAAAACCAAGAAGAATAGTGTGAGAAACACTAAATATAATAGGAAAACCACATAATCAATAATAAAATTTCACACTTAAGGTCTTATACTAGGTTATTCATGGTCATTTCTAAAACACTAAGATTGTGTTCTATGCTTAGAATTATCCTTAGGGTTCTTACTAAGGATTTCAAATCCTAGTTTCCAAAGGTTGACTATACCTTTCCTCTGATACCAACTATAACGACCCATACTTTACATACATTGTTATTACTTCAAAATTGAAGCACACTTATTAAAACATATGACAAAACCATGAAAGGACCGTATAGGTATAGTGTCCTTAGAAACTGGAAAGCATAAAAAACTGGTTCATAAAGCATCTACTTTGCCTCCCATTTATTTCATCATATCTAGAGTCCCTTTTTGGAATATCCTACTTAATAACCTTCTTCCTGACTTGGGGAAATAAAACATACAAAAGGGTGAGCTCAAATTATCAGTAAGGGTAAACAAATGAAATATCAATCACATCATATATATAAGAACATAACTTTTGGAAATCATAACCTGCAAAAGAGATCATAATTTCATAACATGGGATAAATCATAGCAGTGAAATGTAATCCCAATAATCAAAACTTAGAACATGAAACTTTGTGGCATACACACATAATCATTGAGAATCATTTCTTATTAGTCAAGACTCATTGCCAAGACTATCTTAGTAGACAAAGTCCATTTCTGAACCGAGTTCACTCCTCGATTCAGTCCTATTTCACTGAACCGGTATAACATACCATTCCTTCCATGTCTATCTCATGAGATATAAAATCTTTACCCAATGCATTGGAGGGAGATATAGGTCCCACCCATCTCATAATGATACCATTCTTATGTGTTCCACAAAATCATAAACCATACATCATAGCATAACCCATGTAATAAAAATGGGATTCTTAAACATCATAAAATCATAAAACAATTCATATAAGATAAAGGAATTTATAAAAATAATTCCACCACAACATAATCAAATCAATGTAATAATAGGGATAGAAACAGAACCCTTTATTATCTTAGATGTAAAATAATTTTGATAAAACACTTGAACTCCATTATTGAGGAAAATATCTTTTTTACTTCAAAAACAGTTTTCCTTTCTTAACGTGTCATGCAATTCTAAACTAAAAGAAGTTGATTAAAAATAAACTTTAAAACTTGTAAAGGAATCTTCTTGGAAATAATGTTTTAAAAATCCATTCATGCTGTATAAGTTAATAAAAACATTCTTCTCGTACTTTTGTCAGAAAAGTCAAAAAGTACCTCGTACCAAAAACGACAAAAGATTCCTTTCATATCTTTTACTAAAAACTCACCGAAGGGTAAAATTGGATTTAAAAAATTGTAGGTGGATGGAAATAATATTACATATTGAGGAAATATGGATGTGGATGATAAAATACACCCCAATAAATACCAAAGTATAAACAATCTCGGATAAAAATGATATTGTGATATTTTCCCTTACCTTAGGTATGATTTGATTCGTAAGTGTCCGAACCTCCTGTATAATGATTTAAATAATGTTATTGACTTATTCCAGAATCATACGTATTTTTATGATATCATATATGGTTATATTCTTATCTTCTTATTAGTAATATTTCATTACTACTTGTTATTCGGGTGTTTATTACTTTTTGTTCTTATGCATGTTTTGTCAAATAAATTCTTATTCTTCTCTTTAGGTTATAGATACCTAATTTCCATAATGGTATTAGTGTAATATATATCATATTCATTCATTCAATTAATTTATATAATCATTATGAAATGGAGATCATGTAGAACTAATCGCATCACATCGTGGAGATGGTATTCCGTACGTACGCACGAGCGATGATATCATTCCCAAGATCGTGGAATTGTATTGGAGGGTATGTATACTATTTCAGAATAAATACAAATTTACAATAACCATATATATTCATTACTTTCACCCTTATACAAATCCAAGTAAGGTGGTGGTGGAAAATAGATTACACCACGGCGTGGAGACGGTATTCCATACGTACGCACGCGCGGTGATTTCGTTTTTTGTAGGATGGATAAGAGGTGAAATAGGGTTGTTTCATATTTATAATAACATATCAGATTGATACTGAAGTTATTGCCTCATAATGAAACAACTAATGAAGAAAAGTGGAAGAAGAAATAAAGATGAAAGAATCGGTAACGGGTATTACCTCTTCTTTGAGGAGCTTCTTTGAGACCTCCTTTTAGAGCACAAAAATTGGTCTTTAAAGAAGACCAGGACCTCTAGGATGTCTCTAGGGAAGTGGAGAGGAGAAAGTGGTAGGGTTTGGCCGATCTTGAAGGCCCAAATTGGTGTGAGGAGGAGAGGGAGGAGGTGCCCTTTTATAAGGGAGGATAGGGGCACCTTTGGAAATATAAGAAATATTAGTTTATATTAAATCCCAACCCCACATAAAAACTTCCAAAATGACTCATATCCGAATATTAGATGATATAGGGTTGTAATCTCATCAAACAATAAAATTTAGACATGTTAGTAATTTATTTTAAACATTATCAACTTGATTTATCCTTATTTATCAATTTAATTTTATTTGTGGTAATAATATTCTAAATTTTAAATTATTATAAATAATTACATATGTGTTGTGAATTTTTCATAATTTCACACTTTATGACATTTTCGACCATATAAATTTTAATTTATAAATTTTAAATATTTTTGTTATTTTTAAACAATTTTATAATTTGTTATTTTTATAAATGAACAATAGTGTCAATTTTGACACTATTCATTTATTTGAATTTAAATAAAATATATACAGAAGATATGTTCGAACTAAAAGCATTAATAGATCCATAAAATGTCATATGTATCTATAAAATTAGTGGAGAACATTAAATAGTTCATATAATATTTATTTTATTATTTTTAAAACCATTTATTTGATATTTTAATTAATAAAATAATTTCAACATCACTATTGTGTCATAATAAATGATAATTATATAATCCCTAAAAATTCTAAATAAATTCCTATGATGTAGATAATTGCATTATCATTCTTGACACTATTCATGTTATAAGTTTCATGAAGTTTATCAATAAATTAAAATTATTATACTTATAAGATTTAAGAAAGTGACATGGTGTCACATTCTTTTGGTTTAATAATAATTAAATTATTCTCATGGACAAAAGTCCTTTAAATGAATCTAATCTGACCCTTAAGTGATATGGGTCTACTTTTAGTCATCCAATAGGATTTTATCAGGTGTTATGTTAATTTTATAATCTTATATTTACCCTTAATTACCTGATTTACCTTTAACTATGGTAAATAAAATTTACCGTATTTACTATTCATAATGCCCAAAAATCAAAATTAGCCTATTAACATAATTTGTACCCACTGATTCTGAATATGGAATCCATTTTTCAAAATTCAAAATATATAAGTTGTAGTAATTAATTTAAAATAAATCCCTTTGTTAAGAAAACGGGTTTTAGAAGTTAAAACATTGCCAAAGATTGAAATGTTTTTACCTATGAATTCAATGTGAAATTAAGGATAATGAAATAAATTATATTAAATGGTAAAAATATATTCTATTTATACTTTAAAACCATTAAATATTATTATTTATCCATATAAATTATCTCAATGAGAAAAAGTTGTTTTTAATTAAAAATTAGCGTATTTTTACTATTCATCAAAATATGAAAGTTATTAGAAAAATATCAACAATTTATCCAAAGTAAATTTTTATACCCTGATTCAAAAGAATAATTTTATTTTGTCAAATTGAACTTATAAAAATGTCAAAAACTAGCTTTAATGTGGGTGCGCCATCAAAAGGTGACAAAACTGTATTTTTTTGAAAAAAATACTTCTTTTATCCAAAAAAACTGATTTTTCTTTTATACCTCATTCTAGAAGATGTAAAAGTTGAATTAAAATGTTATAAAATTAAAAATTCAGTTAATACTATTCATAACGGCTAGTTTTAATAATATTTTAATAGCATATCGTTGTTTAGTGAAACTCGGTATTGCGTACGACACAAGCTATCGAGGAAGGCTGCAATTGCGTGTAAAGCAATCCAAGCTAGTGTTGTGTGTAGTGAAAGATTCCTTTGATGATTTATATAACATAAAAAAAAATATTTCTCATAAAAGTCTCAGGTGTTACATTTATATATTATCAGATGGCATTGAATGTGCTAAAAGAGTAAAAATATATACTCTATGACATTTAGGGGAAGGAATTTATCTACCACATCACATCACTATGGGATTATCTAGTTCAATATTCAATGAACTAATTAAATAATACTCTGAATTTACTTATAATACCATAATATTTACTAAGATACCATTAAAAATGTAAATTTATTTCTTATAATTGATGATATATTTCATCATATTTGAGAGTATGTGTGGTTTTCTAAGATTGACCTATGATTTAGGTATCAAAAGTTGATGTTTTGAGAAGTGGATGTAAAAAAGGCTACCATTTTAATCTGGTAATAACATTTGGAGTATTTAATTATGATATTTTTTCTTACCAATAATCCTACTATTTTAATGGAACTAATGAACAGGGTCTTCCATCATTTTTTTGGACTCATTCATGGTTGAGTTTCTGAGATAATTCTTATGTCTTACATGATATTGGAGGTTCATGTTTATCATCTAGTTGTTGTGTTGGGAATGTGATGAGGTATAGTCTATATGAAAACCTAATAAAGTGCCAATTTTATATATAGGAAGTAATGTTTTTTGGCCACATGTTTTTTGAGGAAGTTTTCATAGTGGATTTATAGAAAGTATGATCAATAATGTCTTAGGAATATCCCATGAATTCATTTTAGATCCATAGTTCTTTGGATTTTGGATGGATATTATAAATTATTTGTTTATGACCTCCCTTTTCCAGCTTATCCCTTTATTTCTTTGAAAATAAAAGGTATGATGTTTGAGTGGGATGAGAAGTGACAAAGTTATTTTAAGATGTTATAGAATAATTTGACACCTACATAATTTTTTTATTCTTCCTGAGTTTCTGAAATAATATATATTGTTTTTGATGATTTTTGTTTTGTTTTGGATTTGTTATGATATATAATGACCATGTGATGGTTTATTTATCGAAAAAACTATTCACTCTAGAGAGAAATTATCCCACCTATTACATGGAATTAGTATATTTGGTGCATGAACTGAAGACATGGACACATTACCTCATCGAGGATAATTTTACAATATATTCAGATCATAAGAACATACTATATATATATACAAATACATTGAAAAAAATCTCATTCAAAGATGTTGGGTAGAATACCATAAGAATTTTGATATTGATATTTATTATACACCTAAGAAGGGGATTTTGGTTACTAATGAGTTTAGTAAGAATATTCTAGTGTAAAGTGTTCAATGCTAGGTGGATGAGTGGGTTATGATGAGTTTTTTTACTGATATTAGTTTAGAGGTTCAAGATGATAGAGGGAGGGTGTTATTGGCTAGTGTGTTTGTTAAACATTATCATATTGATCATGTTATATTTTAGTAGGTCTAAAACCCTGAGTTCTATAAGATTAGAAGTGCTTTAAATGTTGGGGAGAACTCAGCTAATAGGTTCCAGTTTCATGATAGTTCTATCATCTTTAGGAAGTGGATAGTTGTTCCTTTGAGCATTAGAAAGGAGGTGATGCATGAGGATCATCATTCGAGTTGGGACTTTCACACCTAGGAAATAATTATTTTATATATGTTGATAGGACTATATTGGTGGCCTGGGAAGAGATGTGTAGCGACATTATTTTTTTTCTAAATTCTTGACCTGCTAAGGGATCAATTCTAATCATGAGAGGCGAGTCAGATTATTGCAACCACTTAAAATTCATGTGTGTAAGCGGTATGATATCTCAATCGATATATTGATTGGGATACCATATACTCTACATGGGAATGATTCTATAGGTTTGATTGTCTATCACCAGATGAAACCAACCTATTTTCCTACTATTATAGAGTAAATGAATGTAGTGTACCTTAGAAACCTGTATATTTGAGTGTCTATTTGGAATTATGGAGTTATATCAATGATAGTTTCATAATGAGATTTTCATTTAACATATTTATTAAGGAATGGAATCCATGGGGCCTTGGAAATAAAGATGATGCTGATCATCACATATCAAACATAGATGGATGGTCAGTCTGAGAGAACTATCCATAATCTTGAGGATATGTTGTGAGTTTCTGTGGTTTATATTGGCAGTTCATGGAAAATGGACCTACCATTGGATGCATTTTATTACAATAAAATATATACATCCTCAATAAATATTCACTCATTTGTGGTATTGTATGGGTAGTCTTGAAAATCCCTATCTTCTTAGGATGAGGTCGTGATCATTCTTGGGTAGGACCAAGCCTAATCCAAAAGAATACTGATGTAGTTATGGTGATTTAGAAACAATTAATGATAAATTATAGATAGAAGAATTCATAATCTATATATATTTCTCATCTATTAGAGTTTAATATTGGTGATTCTGTGTTTCTGTTGGTGTATGTTCAACTAAGACATCATCACATGGGAAAGAAGGTAAAGTAGGTGACATGTTATATCGAGTCGTTTCACATTTTGGAGATTATTGGGAAGGTATCCTATATTTTGGAGTTTCCTCCATGATAATCTCTAATCTATGATGTATTCTACATTCCCCAATTAAAGAGATACCATCTATACCCATCACAATCATTAGATTTGAATTATTTAGAACTTTATCCCGAAACCACTATTATGTAAGAACTAGTTTATACCATGGATTAAAAAAAGGGGATTCATGAAAAGTCTATGTTGTTTATATGTGTGAAATGGAAGTGAGTTGAAGATATCGAAATGAAATTGGGGTGGGACGCTTTGGTTAGGGAGTAGTTGTGTCACTTGTTTTCCTCTATAGATTCCTGAGGTATTTCTAGAGGTAGAATGTAGAATGGTTGAGATTTTTTGATCTCTACAAGTCACAGGAACATCAAATTTTGAGTATTATTTTCCTTTTTATAAATCCATGGATTATCAAGTGTTCGAGGTAAGAATTTCGTGTTATATGGGAAATAGATCAGGCACATGGTTGGAACACAATATCTTTAACCATCAAACTAACTGTGTAATGGTTATGCACGTTTGGATATAGTTTTTTCTATGGTTTTCACATGGGGTTTTAAACCATCCCAGCCTAAGGGAATCTCTGCGTGTTTATTTTTCCGGGGATACAATAGCCCTACATAGTTGGTACATAGTTTTTAAAACTATTTGTCATGAATTGGTCACATAAAAATTGGTATTTTACCAATTTTAGTATCTATTTATACCATATTTAGCCCTCATTCGTTCCCTACATCATGCATGACCTCTCCTCCTTGGTGGTGATGATTTCCCTATCCATTGGTTATAGTTCCCAATTGGATTCATGGTTATTTGGATTGAGGTAATTTCAAATATTCTTGGTTTCATATTCTTCCCCCTTATTCATTTTTTTATTTCATTTTCACATATACGTGTAACCCTAGAATGTAGTTTGGATGAATCTTGGGTGTGTAATGAGGGATCTGGCTATTTTTCTCAAGGTTTAGATTTCCGAGGCCTTGATCTTTCTATTTCTGGGGGTAGTCATTGAAGGAGACTAGGTCTGAACCAAACCTGAGACATGTGTCTCTATTTAAGGGTACTTTTTGTGGTATAACATTAAATTATAAATTGAATTTGGTTATTTTTTTATTTCACAAATAAATGTTATATGATTGATTTTTACATCAATATTGATGTGTTATAGGGCTTGGTTAAAAATTAGGTGATTATAGTGAGGTTTTCCAAAAGGGGGTGGTATGTGTGCACATCAAGTGTTTGATTAAATTAATCAAATAGGTTTCATGATCTTAAATAAATTTATAATGTTGTTTAATAAGTATTTTACCTTGTCAAAGGTGTTTTATTTAATTGGAATTTTTATTGTTAAAATGGATTGTAAAATGACTTTGTTTTTAATGGAATTTTTTTATTATGTGGAATAGAGTAGCACTAGGAGGTATTGGGGTATGAACAAGGGGATATCTAAGAGACCATGAAAATAATTAGGGAAGAAGACAGTGAGATATTCCCTTTGGATTTCCAAGGGACCATCAGAGACATAGGGTAGGAAGACTGTAAGAGATTTCATATTGTTTCTAAGTGACTGTGAGATCTCTTTGAGTTGGGCTCAGAAAAGATTATAAGATCTTACATTTTTCTTATCCATTTTGTATAATTTTTTTAGACTTACTCACATGAGACCCTTATTGTATGTTCCCTAGGAGAACGTACTCATGCTGGATTGGATTATATTATTTATTCGTTTTTATTTCCATTCTTATTTTTATGAGATATGTTATGTCTATTTTCTTATATTGATTATATTATGATAATGTTATGGTTTCCCTTGTTGTTTGGGTTATATTGAGGATGTTTTTCCTTGTTCATTTATCTGAGTCATATTGAGAAATGTTTTGGAAAACAAGATTTATTGGAATGAAAAAAATGAAATTTCAATGACTTAGTTTAATGTAAAATGTAATAAATATTATTTAGTATTAAAAAGTGTTTTTATAATATTTTATTTGTTTTAAATGGTAAAATACATATATTTATGATGGTATCTTAATGAGCTATTTTCTCACACCCTATATTTTTTTGGGCCTATATATATGTCACACTGTAGGACATGTTTAAAGGTAATGGAACCATATATTTTGGTGGATCTTCTTGATTATCGATGCCTATGTTTATGAAGGATAAGTGTTCTAATGGAGTTACCTAAGAAGAATTCATTTTCATATTTTTATCACTTAGGATATATATATTGATCCTTTTTTTGGAAGTGTTTCTATTTTTTTGAGTTTTAGGTTTTGACGTGAGATACCATGTATACGTGGAATGTTATGGAATATTTTTTGGGAGATATATGGGAGTGAATACTGTATCTATTTGATTATTTATTCATTTATCCATATGTGGTATTTTATTCTTTAATTTGATGATATTGGTATAACCATATCATTTCTTGGCTGGGTCATGCTGGTCGATGATGGTTGAAACCATTATTAAGAGATTAATAGTTATTCCATGTGTTTGTGCTAGCCCAAGGTGATTAGGGAAGCACTTCAGGACATGTGATGGGCCACCCGATTTTGTTCATTAAGTGAAGTCTATGTTACTAAGGTAGGGAATTGAAGTTCTTGGTTTGAACTATTATGACTATATATTACCACCTCCTGTGATACATATGGATTTTAAGGTTTTTATTTCATATATATTTGTGTCATGGAAATATCATCATGAGGCATCACATGTGTTATATCTATCATGTTTCTTTCTTCTGATATAAATGCTTTATCTATGTGATTGGACTAGAAATGGAGAAACTAGTAGCTTAGGTGTCAATTAAATGTATCATTCTACACATATGAGTTCTTGATGACATTCATTCAGCTAAAATAATTGGAATATCTTCTTCTTAGAGTAGGCCATGTGAGATTGTTGTGTGTTTCACCTATACATTGATGGTGATGATGATAAAAGTTACAATGTTGTTAGTGATGGTGATAATGATGAAGTCCCTTTCTGCAAAAGCCAGGTAATATACCATTTTAGGTATATTTTTTGGGTATTTTCCACTTTGTAATATCCATGTGGGAGTATATTATATATAGGCCATGTTAATTATGATTCTATCTATTATCTATATGGATTATCCATATACCACCTAGTGGAATTCTATTTCACCAAACCTATTACCTTTGTACTTTATGTGGTTAATTCAGGGGTGAATATGTCACAACATGCCTTTGGATATGTTCCTAGTCAATATACGATAGGTTGTGACCCCTAATGGAATCTTGTGTAGTTTTTTTAAAATTCTTTGTATCCTTAATGGTGAGACTCATGTTATTAGAAAGTTAGTTCCTAATCCCGCAGTTAACCTGTGCGTGGATTTTACATGTCAAAGTTATAGTCTAGTTTAATGAAATATTAGAGATTTTAATTGATTAAAATTACCTATTCTTGTTAGTAACCATTGAATGAATAATGAAGTGTCATTTATATTTTCTTTTAGCCCAGAATTATAAAGCACCTTGAGTGATAGTAATAATGATACAAGGCTGGGTTCAGAGTATGGTGGGAGAATAACAGCTTGATCTCACACCCATGAGTTGTGTAGTTTTTTTAAAACAAAGTAAAAATAGGATTTATATTTATAAAGGATAATTGAGGGTGGTCATCTTTAGTGGATCTAGAACCATGTGGTGTGTATAACTAAAGAGGCTTGAGAGTTTGGATTAGATTATCATGATCCGTGGGGAAGAATCACTCTATTTGAGTAAAAAGAGTTATTTAAATTCCTTAAAGAGAATACTTGGTGAATAAAAATTAATTCTATAGTTATGTGTTAGAAAATTTTCATTTTTGAGAGGGGGTTTTGAGTTCACTACTGAAAATTTTATTTCTTCTGTGTATAAACTTAGAGGAGATAGTGACAATATGTCACTAATAAATTCAGTTCATGGTAAACCTTTCAATTAGTGACCAATGAATTTATGGTGATCCTCATAAGTTTTGGAATCTCATTGTTCAATTATTGTGAGGTTGTCTCTATGGTGGAACATGAAATTGATAATTTATTAGAGTATCAGTGAGTGGTGAACCTGAGTATTTCATCAGTAGAGATATATTTGTCTGATCTAACGACATGTATAAGAGGAGATGTATTATCTGGTTTAAGTGTTATAACATATTCCTAGGCTACAAGAAAACTATACACATATCAAGAATGGATCATTATATGTAATTGAATACATTCTAAGAAATCTATTTTTACATAATTCCTGGTGTTTTTTTAGAAATTGGTTGAATGGAAAGTCATGATTCGTCATTTTATTTAGTAATTAACTAGTCGTTGGCCTAGTAGTCCAAATAAATCATGGTGAGGCAACTATATAGTGAAATATATTATAATACATTGATTTTATATCTTTGTGGATGAATATTCATTACCATTCACAAATAAACACTCAATGACTATAATAGTTTAATTCAATTAGAAAATTGGAACAAAATATTCTCATATGGTGAATGATAATAGATTCTTCCAATATAGATCATCCCATTTATTACTCCTCATAGACATACCATATAAAAAAAATTCTCCTCAACCCAGGGAAAAGACTAATATGAATGGTTTAACTTATATTCTAAGTAAGGGTACTCATAAGAGATATAAATCTATAATCATTAGAAAGAATAATATAAGAATAAGGTTATGTGATAATAAACTTAACTTATGAAGTTGATACCCAACCTTTCATAAATCATTAACATGAGTCATGTCATAAATATTTGTAGTTATTAATACATGAATCACAAGAGAATAATAGAACACAAGCCACGAGAGAATAAAATTAACATAAATCATATAATTGTGTCATGCATATCATTTTATAACAATGTGAACATGTATAAATAGAAACAATTTCACTCATTAAGTCAAGGATGTATAATTGGGACCTCACATAAAATTTTAGAAGTGAAAATAGGTCCATGCATAACATTATGAACATGATATAAAGGTCCACACATGACATTATTAACATATAATCAGGGTTTCAGATAAAATTTTGAACATGCAACTTGGTTCATGCATAACATTATAAACATGAGAGATAAGTGCACACATAACATCATAGCATTCAGTGTTCACTCCCAAGAACATCAAAGTGAACAATGTCCATTAATGAATCAATTTTACTCTCCATTCAAGCCATTTATATCTCATGATATATAATTCTTTACCCAATTCATTAGATCAAGATATAGGTTACACCTTTAACTTGTTATAAGACAACCACCATCCTTGGTTATAACGTACTCACTGTCTTATAATCAAAATCATATATATGTTTTCCATAAGATCATAAAACATTCATTATATCAGAACCCATTAAATGAAATAGATTTAACAAAATTTTTATCATAACATAACTTGTGTAAAAAAAGGTTTTATAATCATTTCATCATTTCATTAAGTCATAACCGGTGAAAAAAGAAGTGGGTTTTATAAGAGTATTTTCATGGTATAACCCATGGAAGAGAAGAAAGTATCATAAAGATATTGACATCATAAACATGAAACATTTAGGTAAATAATAATAATGGTATTCTTAGATCATATCCCTTGTAAATAAAAAGTAACCTCATATAATTTCATCTTATATAGAAAATAATTTTGAAATAATACATGGTATATTTCTTGATGGAAATATAATTTTTTTTGAAAATAAAATTTTAAAAAATTAAACATTATAAAAATAATTTTCTTTGAAAATAACCTTGAAAAATTTTGAGGTAGTATTTTAAAAATTCTTTAAAACATTTCTTGAGGAAAATATTATTTACACTTTTAAAAAATACACATCTTAAAACCTTTTTAAAATAATATTTTGGTTTGAAATCATTTATTTAATATCAAAAAGTTTCCCAAATATTTGGGAAATATATTTTTTAAATAAAATTGAACAATTTTAATGGAATATGTTAATATTATAGTGTTCATGACTTTAAGAAATACTATTCAATCCATCCATGTTAAAAAAAATATTATTTTGAAATTCTCTGTAAAATCCAAACTAGAATTGTTTTTAAAAATTACCTGATTATTCTTTTTAATTTTTTAAAAATTAAAACATGGGGAAAAAATAATTTTAAAATCATAATAGAGTAATTTTTTTGAAGGAAAATATATTTATGAGAAAAGAGAGAAATAAAGTCATATTTTATTAAAAACATTATAAATAATTTTAAGTACCAAAGAGTGGTAAAATGGTACTATTACTCGAAGATATTCTGAAAAATAATACGATATAAAAATTCATGAAAATTATTAAGATATGGTTCTTATGATTTTATCATTTTAAATATAATCATAAACAATCATGATCAATGATGATATTGTAACATGAAATATTTACCACATTGGAAACTTTGTATCATTAGCCCCATGAAGGAATAACATAAAATGAAAAATAAATTTCATTAGGATGAATAAATTAATTATATTACATATACAAGGGGATGTATATACACCTAATTATACAATATAGTTTCATAACATCATATATTTCTCAAAGAAGAAAAAGTGAGACAAAAATCACTTTCTGGATGGTTAAAATATGAACCATAAACCCCATGAAACAGAGATCCTAAAATGTATATTTAAGAAAAAATATTTTTTATTATAATAATCCTAATATAAATTAATGGTTTTTATATATACCACATAAAATAAATTAGGGGTGATTATGAAATGTGTCTCATGTAAGTAAAAAGTGCGG
Source organism: Viscum album (assembly GCA_963277665.1). Lineage (NCBI taxonomy): Eukaryota > Viridiplantae > Streptophyta > Magnoliopsida > Santalales > Viscaceae > Viscum > Viscum album. Next base: position 1,515,239,528 of record OY728132.1, on the reverse strand, counting down.
TGGAAATCCATTACCTTAAGTCTCGACTTATACCGTACTCATTTAAATCTAGTGTATAATAAATATAAGTTAATTATAAAATATTACAAAATAATATTCATATATATCATACAATATATTATTTTATTATCACCTTTCATTACCTATTTATTAACAATTCCATGTTAATGTTTCTTTTTGGGTAATAATCTCTTTGTTTTTTTGTATATGTTTTGATTTGTTATATTTTCCGTCCTCTTGATTTTATCAATGTTACATAACTTCTAGAATCATAATAATAATATAATTATCACATTTAAACATAAAATAAACTTTTAATAAAAAAAATGAAAAACAATTTTGGGAAATGAATAAATTAACGATCAAGAAGACAGTTGGCCATATATACACATGAATTACATTTCCACTTTTTAGTGATTATTATGGAAAGAAGGCAAGTAATAAATTATATTCCATAATTATAATAATATCATATGAAACATATTATTTTTTAAATATATTTTTACATATCATACATGTGGTGTGGTGATGAAAAGAGAATCACATCATTTCTTGAAGGCTGTAGTCCAAACATACAATAGTGGTGTTATCATATTTTTTTGAGTGAAAAGTTCATAATGAAAATGATATATAATTACTTTTAATAATGATAAATATGTCATTAAAAAGATAGCTCTATCATTATATCACATATAATCATTAAAATTACCCTTATCACCATCCATGTAATGCGTGAATGAATCACATCACTTCACAAGGCGGTTGTCCACTGTACACACGAGTGATGTTATCGTATTCCAAAAAAGTGGAATGAATAAAGTTATGTGTGATATAATTACTACATAATAATAATGATACCATAAATATCATATAATAATAATAAATAAGTAATTATATCTAACCATTAGCTGTGGTGATGGAAAAACAAATGACATCATTTCATGAGGCGTTAGTCCTCCATACAAACAAATAATGATTTCTTAACCCATTTGATAGAAGTGGAGATGGTTTTGGGTCATGATATTAATATAAAAAATTAAATTCTATGTAATATACTAAGTATATAATATCATAATTATTTTAAAATAACAAAAGGATGTGGAGAATGAAATAAAATAAATATGCTCATTGAAGAACATTACCTCTTTTACGAGTATCCTCCTTAGGATTTCACTAGGAGTGATTTATAACCAAAATAAGGATTCTATGATTGGGGGAGAGATGTTTTAATGTGATTTAGGGAGGTTTTATTCAAACTAATGTTGTTTTAATGGGAGAATAATAGAGGATGGGGGGGACCTTTATAAGTGGGGGGAAAACACATTTGGTATATTTAAAATGAAATAAGTGATCCCAGATTTTCCATATATAAAACGGGTCCAAATTAGGCCATTATTGACCCTTATATATGTAATGGTCACATTATTCCCACCCCATAGTTTTTATACAAGTGTATAGTTCATTTTTACCCTTATAGTTTTATTTTAATCCCCGATAAACACGTTTTATCTTAATCATGGTAATTAAATTTTACTGCATTTACTATTCATTTGGGTTAAAAATTAATTTTAACTTTTTATAAATTATAAATGATTTTTATTCAAATTATTTAATTAATTCTTAAAAATTTTATTCACATAAATGGAAAATTTTATTTTAAAATTAATCCCACAGACACGACGAGAAAACATGTTTTTAAAGAGAAAAAGATCAAAAGATTGAAATGTTTTTATATAAAAATTCAAAATAAAATTAATTCTAGTAACCTAAATTAGATTAAATAATATATAATAGAAATAATAATACATTAAAACCAATTAAAAATATTATTTATCATTATAAATAATTTAAAATAAAGGAATGTTTTTAATTAACATTTGGTATTTTTCATTATTAATAAAAAATTGAAACATTTCAGAAAAATACACAAAATTAACCGTAATATAATTTTGAAATTATGATATCCAAAATGATAGTTATTTTTTGAAATTACTTTTAAAAAATTTTCTAATTATTAACTTAATTCTAGGCAGACAAAAAAGTGAAAAACATCTTTTTTATAAAAATAATGTTTTTAAACAAAAATTTGGATTTATTATTATTTCATGTATAGAAAAAAAAGAATATTTAATATTTAGTTTATTATATGTTAGATTATTTAAATTAAAATAATTATCAAAAATTTATGTTGTTAATATATCTATGTAAAAAACACTTGGGCGCATAGAAAAAGTTTATGAGAGAAAAATTTATTATTATTTTCCAAAAGGTTTTATTTTCATTTATAATTAATTGGTCACCAAAGAAAACATTTTTTATACATGTTTAAACTATATTTTTATAATTTATTTGATTTTATTCATAACTTCCATTCAAGCATCAAGGTGTAAACTATCATAATAATATTTTAGTAATATGTAATGTTGTATTTAAACTTAGTGTTGTATGTAATGAAATCCAATATTAGTATTGTGTATAATTAAAGAAAAAGTCTATTTTTATATAATTGATGGTAAAATTAGTGTTTCGTTATATAAAAACATTGAGAATAATAAATTAATTTGGAAAAAATATTTCACAAAATCTCAGGGTGTTACATTCTACCCCCTTTAAAATGAATTTCTCCCTCAAAATTCATCTCAATCATCAAAGGTCTACATTTTAAATGCAATTAATAGAAACCCACATCATAAAAAGGTTAAATAAATAATCTTCTTGAAAAATTGAAATTTATGTGCATAAGTCATATTAAATAACATATTATAGGTTTGTAGATATGAGAATATAAGTGGAAAGTGAAAACGTAGACATAGAAGAGAAAACTAACACCCAAATACTAATAGAGAGTAATAAAGAATTTTGATCCCAAGAAAGGGGGTGATACAGATAACTTTTATGAAAAAACAGTTGTAAAAAATAGGGATGAAAATGGTAATTGATTTCATAAAAATGATTATAACAGGACATCATTTTATTTCAAAAACATTTTCTTAATATTGACGAGTTTTCATGAGATGATATACTGAATTAATTTCATTCCATTGAATAAGAACAATCTCACCCTTTGGTTGTGCCTTGATCAATTTCCACTTCATGTCATAACCCATGAAATAAAGGTAAATTTTTAATTCCTCAAGATCCAACAGATCATATTATCCCAAAATATTGTGAATTCATTCCTTCAATATCTAGTTGTAACAAAAAATAGTTTTTATAAATTTTCCATTATGAATGAATCCTCATATTAAAAAATATTACATTAATCTAGAAAAAATCATTCAATGATCAAAATAAACCATTTCATAAATGGTTAACCTTGTGAAACTTCATGAATATTAAAATCAAGAACATGGTAAAGATGGTGACAATATCAAAATAATGTTAACATTGATCCCCCATCTATCATAAAATAACACAAAATTGTCACATAACAAACATGGTAATACATTCATCATTTATTCAATTGAAACATGTTAAGAACCTAAATTAGAATACATCCATATTTAAATCATACATGCTTCATCATTATGTATATAGAACACAAATTATTAGATATATTTCTTTAATCCAAAAAAGTTTAAAACTCCATTCAATATTTCATAAACAACTTTTTCAAAAAATATTAAATACAATCCAAGGTATTCTGTTCTATCCAATTTAATTTATTCATATCCAACATCTCCTAATCCAATATAAATTCCATTTTTATCAACATTAAGAACATATTAAGGGTTACCTACCCATAATCATTTATTTTCCATAAAATATAACCTTTCTATTGAATTAATTTTCTTGGTTATCCACATTATTTAACACACCCTTGAAATCCTTAGTGGAAAACTTATTCAAAACAATCCTTATATATTTCATAATTCTTAAATCTGAATAGAAAAATTCACCAATCATATAACTTCCATTTAAAACTATTAACTAGGATTTGTCATCTACTTTCTTAATAAATATTTCCTATCATATTTTATTTGTAGTGCCATCATCATAAACTAAAAAACTATTATTCATACAACTTAGATGATTCTATTAATGTTCTTTCCCCTTAGGACATTGATTTTCATAATGCATGAATTCCTTTCACTTGAAACACTAGATCATCGCTGGAAAAGTATTAGTAATCTTGTTTGACTTTATTATATTAACCGGACCATTACTCAAATTTCAACATTATCAGTATTTATGACATTCCCTTACACTTTTAAAGAACCTCCTAGCCTCGTTCATGCATTTTCATTGATATTTAGGCAAACATTTTGGGCAAATAGAAAAAAAAATTATCTTTTCAGTATAGTATCCATCACCCAAACCCACAGTGAACTCTATCATTATATTCCTTAGCGAGATAAATAGATTGTTAAGGTGCATGTTTTTAATCACATTCCATGATAATTGATTGGGAATAAACACAATATACTTAATTGTAGTCATCTTACCAATTAGCTACTCATTGGAAAATTATCTGTTACATTCAATATTAATCCAATTCTTGTGTATTACCACCATTGACTAAAAACAAAATTTATATTGTGAGAAACACTAATCATATTGAAAAAACAGATAGTCATGAAAAATAACTTATATGATGTCTAAAAAATGACTCCATAATTAATCTATGACACATTACGTTTATCCTAGGTCATATATAGTAATATTATATTTAAATCCTTCATTACAGTTCATAACAAATTTTTGAATTTCAAAAGCATATCGCTTGGGATTATCAAAAAGAGGTGTGCAGCAATGCCCATTTTTGTGCACTTATTCTGGAACATGTCTAGGTTAATACATGGTTTTGGAGGTTGTTACCCCTAGGTATGAGTATTTGGGAGCCACATACATTGATAGTATCTCGACAGAGATGTAATTTCTTCGAAACCACTCACTCTATTCTTTATCGTAATTTAAGTAAATTTTCCTACACATTGACTTATCCTTAAAATTATCCTTATATACATCCCTTGATACATCCTTAGATATATATATATATATAGATCTCACTAAATGTTTCTCATCCAAGGTTACAAATGTTAACTAAATATTTCCCTTGATACCAATTATAGTAACACAGGATCCTCCTTCATAAATATTATATTTCTTTATATAAATATTCTTTACATTTCACAAGCACACACATTAAGACAATTATAGTTTAGTTCCATTATAAACATGGTATACAATATTCTAATCTACTGAATGATCTTTATTGTTTCCCAAAATGATCTTACCATTTAGTAATCTTCAAAGAAACACCCTACATAAAACTTTTCTTCATAACCTGGGTAAATGATACATAAGAAAGGGTGAGCATAGATTCCCAATAATGGTAAATATAATAGATATAAATTTATGATCATATGAAATCAAAAGATAATAATAAGCCTATGTGATAATGAATAAACTTATTAAGTGAATAAGAAACCTATAATAGATCATAAACATGAGTCATGATATAAATATTGGAAGTTAATAAGACATGAATCATAATGGAGTCTATGAAAATGATCTATGAGAGATAAAAACTTGATTAAAACATATATTTATGGCATACACATTATCTTATAACACTGCGAACATGTATAAATAGAAAAATTTCAACTCATTAAGTTAAGTACATCAAATTAATCTATCGCATAAACATATAGAAATGTAACTAGGTCCACACATAACATTATTTACATGAAAAAAATGATCTATTCAAAACATCATGAACATTTAATCAGGTTCACATATAACATTGTGAACATGTAATGAGGTTCACGTATAACATTATGAACATGAAAAATATATCCACACATAACATCATAGTAATCAAGGTTCACGCTCAAGACCATAATAGAAGACAAAATCCCTTACCGAACATGGTTCACACTCTATTCCAATATTTCATATCTCATGAGATATAATTATTTACCCAATATGTTGGAGGTAAATATAGGTCCCAAAAATGTTTTTTATAACATATCCATTATATTTGGTTATAATTTAACAACTATAACATAATCAAAATCATACAGATTTGTTCTATAAGAACATAAAAAATTCAAAGTATCAGAACCCATGAAATATGATGGCTTTCATAAAAATTTCATCACAACATAACCTATGGTATACAAATACGATTCAGTATCATTTCAATATTTCATCAAATAATTACCCATGAACAAAATAAGCGGGTTTCATAAGAATTTTATCACGTTATTTACCATGGAAGTGAAATGGGGTTCATAAACATCATGTCACCATGAAATAAACCATTCAGATAAATAATAATAATGGTATCCTTGGATTATTACCTAATAAATCATAAGTAACCACAAAAAATTCCATCTTATATTGAAAATAATTTTTAAATAATACTTGTGAAATTTCATAACGGAAATAAATATAATATGAAAAATAATTTTTAAAATAATTATCATTATGAAAATATTTTTTTGAAAGAAACCATTAAAAATTATAAATGAATATTATAAAAATCATTTAATACATTTATTTAAGAAGATAACCTTTCCTAATTTAAAAATAATACTTTATAAAACGTTTTCAGAATCCCTTTTTACTTCCAAATAATTTTGTTAAATTATAAAAATTCTCAAATATTATTGAATTAATTTTGTTTGAAAATAAATCTGAGAACTTGTAATGTAATATTGAAATATTTAAGAGTTTATGAAAGTAATAAATATTATTCATTCCATTCATGTTAAAAATAAATATTATTTTCACAATTTAAGTAAAAGGAAAAAAAAATTGTTCTTGAATAATAACTAAAAACTCCTTTCAATTTTTTTTTTAAAATTCAAAAAAGTGTAAATTTTTTTATAAAAAATCATAATAATTAATATTTTTTTGAAAACATTTTAAAAAACATGGCTTTAGAAGAAAATTAATTTCCATTGAAAGTGAGAAATATTGTAATATTTTCTTAAAAATATTTTCTTAATAATTGTATGTACCAAGGGATGAAAAATGGTAACATTACATGAATAAATCATGAATAACCATAAGAGAAGAATATTCATTAGAATTATTGATAAATAGGATATAATAATTTATCATCGAATACAAAATCATAAACAATCCTGATAAATGATGAGATTATAAAATGGAATATTTACCACTTTAGAAACATTTAATCTTAATACCCATGAAAGGATAACATAAAATTAAAATTAAAATTTCATTAGGATGAATAAATTCATGATATTAAATTTCATTGGGGATTTAAATACACTTTATAAATGAATATTTGTTCATAACATGACATATGTGTCAAAGAAGGAAAATTGAGACAAAATTCCATTACTGGTTTGTTTTCCTTTGAACCGAAAACCCCATAAAAGAGAGATCATAATATATATATGTAAAACCCAAATTTTTTTATTATAATCATCATATTACAAATTCATGGTATGTATATACAACACCAGTAATGACCCCAACCCTAGTGTAACACCCCAAGCTTCTACGGTACGTTTCCCTTTGAATAATGCGATAGCGTGTGTTGTACGCAATCTCGAGTTCTAACACACACCACAACTAATTAAACTAGCCGTTGTGAATAGTAATACCTAATTTTTGAAATCATATATATTCTATATTTCAAAATGGACTTCATTTTTGGATTCGGAATATCAAAATTAGCCTAGGGTGAAATTTTGGTACATTTCGGATAACTTTCATATTTTGATGAATAGTGAAAATTTCTAAATTTTAATTAAAAACAACTTTTTTAATCAAAATAATTAATAGTGATAAATTATGAATTTGAGCGGTTTTAAAGTATATATAGAATATATTTTTACCATTCAATTTAATGTTTATCATTGGACATAATTTTACAATTAAACCGAACATAAACAAGTGTCAATCTTTTGATAGTTATTATCTCTTAAAAACACGCTTTTTGTTTTGACAGCGGGAATTAATTTTAAATTAATTTCTGCCACTTCTGTGTTTTGAATTTAGGAAAATGGATTCCATATTTGGAATCAGGATGTTCAAATTGTGTAAATAGGTAACTTTTATTTTTACACATTTTGAATAATTACTGCGGTAAATATTTTATTTACCATGGTTAAAGGGTAAATCCGGTAAATAAGGGTTAAAAAAATAATATTATAATAATACAAAATTACCCTAAAACGTGTCTTAACCCTATTGGTTGATACATGGTCGACCATGGGCATCTTTGTGTCAATTTTGGGACCCCATGGATCCACTTGTAAGTGATAATGACACTTTATTTTAATTAAGTTAAAATGAATACAAAAATGACACAAGCATATATCTTTTAGAAGAACAATTTTTACATAGGGTTATACATGTTGTATTTTCGATTATAAATATTCATTAGAAAGCTAAAACGATTTCCTACATAATGATATTTTATTTGTAATTTTTAGACATTAAATAATTTATTTAATTTATGACACAATGATGATGCAGTAATTACTATAATAGTGAAAAATTAATATAATTGATATTATAAATACCCTAATAAATATAATATGAAACTTTTAATGAATTAAACTAATTTTCAATGATAATATGATATATTAGGATTGATTTAATTGACTTTTTTCGAAGTAATCAATCTGTTAGGAGTTTCAAAAAAATCAACTATTGAATAGTGTCAAAATTGACATAAAAGAGTTCTTAAAACAAATATTATATTATTAATTGATATTAAATTCCTAAATATCTAAGGATCGGCCAAGAGACTTATATTATTATAGGTTCCTCATTAATGGACCACTTGGGGGTCTCTTGGATGTATATAGTAAGTTTATTAACCATATTATATAAAAATAAAAAGAGACATTGTAAAAGTGAAACTAATTAACTTAGAGTTAATACTTAAAGATAAGGTTAATATAAGTACCCAAACCTGTCTAAATTCTATAGGATGAGTTGTTTTCGACCTATCCCCACCTCATCCTTTGAATAGTCAACTTTGGAGCCTTTAGAAACCGAATATGAATTTATTATAAATTAATATTTCTAGCTTTTCCAAAGGTGCCCCTCACCCCTCTTATAAAAGGGCGCTCCTCCTTCTCATTTCTTCACACCTCTAAAGCCTTTTGGTTCGGCCAAACTCTGCCCAAATACTCTCCCAACATCCCTCAATACAACCTATAGGCCTTAGTTTGATCAGAAAGCCAACCTAAGGAGCCCTTTTGATCAAATCAAAAGGAAGAACCCGAAGAAGAGGTAATGATCTCACCACCCTTTTCTAAGTTCATTTCTTCTTCCACTTCTTCTTCCTTTGTTCTTACCATTCTGAAATAATAACTCCAGTATCTCACATATACTGTGATGTTATTATAAATATGGTACAATCATATTCAGTATTCTATCCACCCTTTGAATAACATGTCACCATACGTGCGTACGTACGGCTTACCGTCTCCACGTCGTGGTGTAATTGTTATTCAATATAATATTATTTGGATGGGTATAATAATGATGTGTAACTCATGTAAATAATAAATATAACATGTTAATGATTCTGTATATATGATATACCATCCATTTATATATTATTTTAATATCAAAAGAATGATATTGTCGCTCGTGCGTACATACGGACTACCGTCTCCACGAACGCGATGAGATTCATTCTCCATCGTAACCATTAAAGCGTAATTATCATTTTATTATTTAAAAATGATGTTTAAGGACTTGATATCATTCTGGATATGAATAATATACAACCTATCCTTTACAAACATGTCTTACGTAACAAAACATATGAAAGAAAACAAGTAAGTTAACACCCGAAACAACGATAATACTAAGATATTATTATCAAATCAATATTAAAAGATCATATATGATATCATATTAATGTATATGATTCTTGTATAATTTAATAACAATTATTTCACCATTATACAGGAGGTTAACCTACCACAACCAAGGAAAAGTACAAGGTAAGGGTTATTTCACAATCTCTTCATTATCCGAGGTTGTATTATACGTAATAATCTACTGGGATCTCTTTATCATCCACATCCATGTTTCTTCGAAATGTATTTCAAAACATTTTTACTATTTACAAGAATATGGGTTAAAGTCATTTATACCCTTGTTTGACTTTTTATAAGAGGTTTATAAAGGAATCTTTCCGTCGTTTTCAAAACAAGGTCCTTTTTAACCTTTTCGACAGAATTGAGGTAAGAATGTTTTTTTTAACTTATACGGCGGGTGCGGTTATTTTCCGCCGTTATAAAATCGTCGAAGCTTCCCATACAAGCTTATAAGAATATTTTCAAAGAAAATGTTTTATTTTATATGGATCTTAAATGATTTCAAAATAAAAGGAGATATTTCTTTTAAAAGAATTTTGATTTCATCTATGTCAACATCCTTTGATGGATTTTAAGATTATTTGAAGTTGATTTATTATGATACAAAACTTCTATATTGTATTGAAGGTTTTGTGATATGTTTTACTGTGGATGTGCTATTTTTATACCATTCATAGTTTATTGTGAAAGTATTGACATTTCGTATGCTAGTTTTAATACGAATGTTTATGTTATGTTTAAACCTTTTCATATGGGAATGCATTGGACTTAATAAGTGACGGGTGGAGCCCGCTATAGCTCCTCGATGCATCGGTAGGTCTCATGAGACAAACTAGTGTCTTGGCACAAGGCCTTGACAAAATCTTATTTGTAGCCTTGGCACGAGGCCTTGGCTATGTGGTTATGATAGTCTGGCATTATGCATTCCAACATTATGAAAGTGGTTATTGATTTTTGCATGTGATTATTCGATTAGTAGAATATCCATGTGAATAAGTAAATGGCATTATTTCATTTTACTTTTGCCATACCATGTTGAAGTTCAATTTTAAAAGGCTTTTGTTTTAGTAATGCATTGCCTTAAATGTTTATTCTTATTTATGAAAGTTTCCGCTATATTGTTATCCTTACTGGGCATTTGAGCTCACCCCTTTTCTATGTTTTATTTTTCCCCAGGATGTGAAGAAGTAAATTATGAATGACCTGCAGGGATATTATGAGGGGATAGTAGTGTGGATTATGGAGACATTATGTTGTTTTAGTAGTTTTTCATTTTATGATGTAATGTAAAACTTATGAATATATCTAGTGTTTCCAAGGCTACTAAACCAATCGGTCTTTCGAGATTTGATCTTTCTTGTGATCATGCCAATGTTATGTAATAATGCACCGACTCTAGGCAACTAGGGTCGGGGCGTTACAGTTGGTATCAGAGGAAGTTTAGTACAAACCTTGGAAGCTAGATTTAGATAAACTCTGATTAGAGCACGTAGACCTAAGATGAACTTTGAGGATTAGTATAGAAGAATTTCCTAGAATTTTGGTATTGTAGAGATTTTGTGAGTTTTCCGAGCAATACATCCCTGTCTGGATACGAGCAGGTAGAGGCGGCTCTGGCACAGATGTACCTAGGGGTAAAACCCGAAAACACCGCTTTGAGCTAGACTCGAACGGGAACTGGTGCACGACAACGGGCCTTGCTGCACTCTTGGTTACGACACTCCCGGGGGATATGCTTAGGATAACTCTCATTATCTTTACAAATCATTATGAAGGGTTTATGAGTATATAATTCCTCAAAGAAAAACATTTTTATGATTATGGATTATATCCATAAATAGTTCAATTTATGTTAAGTGTTTTATAAGTATGGGATTATGTATTTTGATTCATAAACTGATCTAGTTTATGCCATTTTTTAGAAATGGCGCCTAGTGGAAGAAATGGAAACCGTATCAATGCACGCACTCCATGTAGGGATTGCCCTCCTGCTCAAGATAATTATAGTGGGGCTGGTGATGCAACTGGTGCCGATCAGCTAATCACCGTACTGGGACAACTTACTCAGGTTATGAATAATAACCTTACCCGTATGGAGCACCCTGATCCGCAGCGTGGAGGATCAATGTTAGATCGATTCATGAGACAACAACCACCAACGTTCAATGGGAGTACAAATCCCTTAGTAGCTGAGCAATGGATATTTTCCCTAGAGAAAATATTTCAGGCTTTGGGGAGTAGTGAAAGGGAAAAAGTTACCATGGCAGTTTACCGCCTCACTGGAGATGCTGATCAATGGTGGTCATTGATTCAAAACATGAAGGAAGATGATGAAGTATCAAACATGGAATGGAGGGAGTTCAAAGATCTGTTTTTAGAAAAATACTTTCCTCACGACCATCGAGCAGATATGGAAAGACAATTTCTGAGTCTGAGACAAAAGGAGGATGAGAATGTCACAAAGTATGAGGCTAACTTTACAAGGTTAGCGAGGTACGCTGGTGATTATATTCGCAACCCAAGAAGTAAGATTGATCGTTTCTTTGATGGGTTAAAACCATTTCTCCGTCGAGCATTAGTCTCACAATCCTTTTCATCGTACGAAAACATTGTCTCATGTGCTATCAAGACCGAAAAGGAATTCTCTAAGTCTTATGACTTTAAAGCAAAGCAAGAGAAGAAGAGACCTGCTGATCAATCTGGGAATGGAAATAAGGGGAAGAAGGGAAAGGTTGAATATCCATCTTGTGGTAAGTGCGGGAAGAAACACCCCGGTGCTTGCCTGAAGGGAATGGGAGTCTGTTACAAGTGTGGTGAAAAAGGCCACCAAGCTCATGATTGCAAGGGGAAGAAGGAAGCTACCAACGTTCAGTGCTACAATTGCAGGGAGATGGGGCATTATGCAAATGCATGTCCTAAGCGTCAGGAGAACTTACCTCAGAAAAGGCCAAGGGATCAAGGCCAGGCTTATGCTATCACTACTGCTGAGGTAGAAGCTCCGAAAGACGTGGTGGCAGGTAATTTAATGGTTTCCTCAAGTTTAGCAAATGCATTATTTGATTCTGGATCATCGCATTGTTTCATATCTTCCCAGTTTGCTAAGAAAATTAGATATTTCCAATTTGATTTAATAAGGGAGTTGTCAGTTAAAACTCCTAAGGGAAGTATCGTTGCAACAAAGTTTTGTGAATCAGTCCCCATTAGAGCACATAAATTTTCTTTATCTGCTGATTTCATCGTCATACCTATGATTGAGTTTGATATAATCCTCGGTATGGACTGGCTTTCGGACTATGATGCGAAGATTTATTGTAAGAAGAAAGAGGTTACGATTCTTGATGATAATGATAAAGAACACCTTATTTTTAGAGCAGAATCGTCACCACCTAATTCTTATTTAGATCCACCCCCTGTAGCTCAACTTAATTCAATTATCGGGGAGGAAGAGACTGAAATAACTGTCGGTGAGGAAAGGATTGTTCCAATAGAAGATGTACCTATTGTGAAAGAATTTGTAGATGTATTTCCGGAAGATTTACCTGGACATCCTCCAGAACGAGAAGTTGAGTTTTCTATTGATTTGATTCCTGGATCAAGGCCTATATCGAAGACCCCTTATAGAATGGCCACTGTAGAGTTAGTCGAACTAAAGAAACAACTAGAGGAATTGAGTAATAAGGGATTTATTCGCCCTAGTGTTTCTCCATGGGGAGCCCCTGTTCTTTTTGTTAAAAAGAAAGATGGATCTATGAGGTTATGTATCGACTACAGGGAGATCAATGCTATAACGATAAAGAACAAGTATCCCCTACCTCGTATTGATGATTTATTTGACCAACTGCATGGAGCTCAATACTTTTCAAAGATTGACCTTCGATCTGGATACCATCAGTTGTGTGTGAAGAAGGAAGACATTCCGAAAACAGCATTTCGAACCAGGTACGGGCATTACGAGTTTACTGTAATGCCGTTTGGATTGACTAATGCACCCTCTGTATTCATGGATCTGATGAATAGAGTCTTCAAGGAGTATCTCGATGAATTTGTGGTGGTATTTATTGATGATATCTTGGTATACTCCAAAACCTAGGATGATCATGAAAATCACTTGCGCATTATCTTGAAGACTCTGAGGAGGCATGAATTATATGGGAAGTTTAGCAAGTGTGAATTCTGGCTTCAGGAGATTTCTTTTCTTGGCCATATTGTCTCTAAAGATGGAATCTCTGTTGATCCTTCTAAGACCAAGGCAATCCAAGAATGGCCAGCACCTACGAGTATAACTGAGGTACGTAGTTTTATTGGTTTGGCAGGTTATTATCGACGTTTCGTCCAGAATTTTGCCCGATTGGCTAACCCATTAACGAAGCTCACACGTAAAGGGGTTAAATTTGTTTGGACAAAAGAGTGTGAAGAATGTTTCGAAGAACTGAAGAGAAGATTAGTCAATGCTCCTATATTGACTCTACCATCGGGGAATGATGGGTTCGTTATTTATAGTGATGCATCGAAGAAAGGACTTGGCTGTGTCCTTATGCAGAATGATAGAGTTATTGCCTATGCATCACGACAGTTGAAAATTCATGAACAAAACTATCCTACTCATGATCTCGAATTAGCAGCTGTGATCTTTGCTTTGAAGATATGGAGGCACTACCTCTATGGTGAAAAATGTGAGATTTATACTGATCACAAGAGTTTGAAGTATATTTTCTCACAAAAAGAACTCAACATGAGGCAAAGGAGATGGCTTGAATTACTCAAGGATTATGATTGCACGATACACTACCACCCGGGGAAAGCAAACAAAGTAGCAGATGCTTTGAGCAGAAAAGACTATGGAGTTCTGAACATGATGAGAATTGAAAGGGATCCAATTTTCATGGATCTAGAGAAGATGGACATGGGAATAACCAGGGAAGGTGAAACATCAATTCTTTTTCAAATGGTTGCCAAACCATCTTTACTAGAAAGGATTAAGAGTTCTCAGACCGATGATGAAGAATTTCAGAAGAAGATTAAAGCTGTGAATGATGGGAGATTGAGAGACTTTGTGTATGAAGATGGAACTTTGAAATTTGGAAAGAGACTTTGTGTTCCCGATTTACCTGATCTGAAAAGGGAATTACTGGATGATGCTCATAGTTCCAATTTCTCTATACACCCTGGGAGCACCAAAATGTATAGAGATTTGAAGGAACATTTTTGGTGGGACAACATGAAGAGGGAGATTGCTGATTTTGTATCAAGATGTATGGTTTGTCAACAAGTGAAAGCTGGAAGGCAACAGCCTGGAGGAGTCATGCAACCTCTTCCCATACCGGAGTGGAAATGGGACAATATTACGATGGACTTTGTCATGGGGCTACCAAAGACTCCTAGAAGGAACGATGCAATATGGGTTATTGTTGATCGTCTTACCAAGTCAGCACATTTTCTTGCTATAAGAGAAGATCTACCCCTGGAACGTCTAGAAAGACTATACATTAATGAAGTTGTGAGACTTCATGGAGTACCCCTATCAATTGTTTCGGATCGTGATCCCCGTTTTACTTCAAGGTTTTGGAAAAGTCTTCAGAAATCCCTGGATACTGAACTTCATTTGAGCACTGCTTACCACCCTCAGACAGACGGACAATCAGAACGGACTATTCAAACCTTAGAAGACATGTTGAGATCTTGCTCACTTGACTTTCAGGGTATGTGGGATCAATATTTACCTCTGGTAGAATTTTCCTATAACAATAGCTTCCATTCGAGTATTCAGATGGCACCATATGAAGCGTTATACGGAAAGAGATGTCGTACACCAACCTGTTGGGATGACGTCGGTGAAAGAAAACTTGTAGGTCTAGAACTGGTGGAGGAAACGATGGAAAAGGTAAAGGTAATCCAAAATCACATCAATGCAGCTCAAAGTAGGCAGAAGAGCTATGCCGATAATCGAAGGAAGGATTTGGAATTTCAAGTCGGTGATCATGTTTTCCTAAAGGTATCTCCGTGGAAGGGAGTCATACGTTTTGGTAAGAAAGGTAAATTGAGTCCCAGGTACATCGGACCTTTCGAAATTCTAGAACGAATTGGGGCTGTAGCTTACCGATTGGCAATGCCGCCAAGTCTCTCCAAAGTTCACGATGTGTTCCACGTATCTCTGTTGAGGAAATACATGCCTGACCCAACGCATGTACTCACCTATGAGGAATTAGAACTGGAACCCGATCTTTCCTATTGCGAAGAGCCCATCAAGATTCTTGATACGAGAGAACAAGTGCTGAGAAACCGGACGACGCGTCTGGTAAAAGTTTTGTGGAGGAATCATAAGATGGAAGAGGCAACGTGGGAACCCGAGGAACTTATGATGAAGAACCACCCGAGTCTTTTTATGCAGTAATACCCTAGAAATTGCGAGGACGCAATTATTTGAAGGAGGGGAGAATGTAACACCCCAAGCTTCTACGGTACGTTTCCCTTTGAATAATGCGATAGCGTGTGTTGTACGCAACCTCGAGTTCTAACACACACCACAACTAATTAAACTAGCCGTTGTGAATAGTAATACCTAATTTTTGAAATCATATATATTCTATATTTCAAAATGGACTTCATTTTTGGATTTGGAATATCAAAATTAGCCTAGGGTGAAATTTTGGTACATTTCGGATAACTTTCATATTTTGATGAATAGTGAAAATTTCTAAATTTTAATTAAAAACAACTTTTTTAATCAAAATAATTAATAGTGATAAATTATGAATTTGAGTGGTTTTAAAGTATATTTAGAATATATTTTTACCATTCAATTTAATGTTTATCATTGGACATAATTTTACAATTAAACCGAACATAAACAAGTGTCAATCTTTTGATAGTTATTATCTCTTAAAAACACGCTTTTTGTTTTGACAGCGGGAATTAATTTTAAATTAATTTCTGCCACTTCTGTGTTTTGAATTTAGGAAAATGGATTCCATATTTGGAATCAGGATGTTCAAATTGTGTAAATAGGTAACTTTTATTTTTACACATTTTGAATAATTACTGCGGTAAATATTTTATTTACCATGGTTAAAGGGTAAATCCGGTAAATAAGGGTTAAAAAAATAATATTATAATAATACAAAATTACCCTAAAACGTGTCTTAACCCTATTGGTTGATACATGGTCGACCATGGGCATCTTTGTGTCAATTTTGGGACCCCATGGATCCACTTGTAAGTGATAATGACACTTTATTTTAATTAAGTTAAAATGAATACAAAAATGACACAAGCATATATCTTTTAGAAGAACAATTTTTACATAGGGTTATACATGTTGTATTTTCGATTATAAATATTCATTAGAAAGCTAAAAAGATTTCCTACATAATGATATTTTATTTGTAATTTTTAGACATTAAATAATTTATTTAATTTATGACACAATGATGATGCAGTAATTACTATAATAGTGAAAAATTAAAATAATTGATATTATAAATACCCTAATAAATATAATATGAAACTTTTAATGAATTAAACTAATTTTATATGATAATATGATATATTAGGATTGATTTAATTGACTTTGTTCGAAGTAATCAATCTGTTAGGAGTTTCAAAAAAATCAACTATTGAATAGTGTCAAAATTGACATAAAAGAGTTCTTAAAACAAATATTATATTATTAATTGATATTAAATTCCTAAAAATCTAAGGATCGGCCAAGAGACTTATATTATTATAGTTTCCTCATTAATGGACCACTTGGGGGTCGCTTGGATGTATATAGTAAGTTTATTAACCATATTATATAAAAATACAAAGAGACATTGTAAAAGTGAAACTAATTAACTTAGAGTTAATACTTAAAGATAAGGTTAATATAAGTACCCAAACCTGTCTAAATTCTATAGGATGAGTTGTTTTCGACCTATCCCCACCTCATCCTTTGAATAGTCAACTTTGGAGCCTTTAGAAACCGAATATGAATTTATTATAAATTAATATTTCTAGCTTTTCCAAAGGTGCCCCTCACCCCTCTTATAAAAGGGCACTCCTCCTTCTCATTTCTTCACACCTCTAAAGCCTTTTGGTTCGGCCAAACTCTGCCCAAATACTCTCCCAACATCCCTCAATACAACCTATAGGCCTTAGTTTGATCAGAAAGCCAACCTAAGGAGCCCTTTTGATCAAATCAAAAGGAAGAACCCGAAGAAGAGGTAATGATCTCACCACCCTTTTCTAAGTTCATTTCTTCTTCCACTTCTTCTTCCTTTGTTCTTACCATTCTGAAATAATAACTCCAGTATCTCACATATACTGTGATGTTATTATAAATATGGTACAATCATATTCAGTATTCTATCCACCCTTTGAATAACATGTCACCATACGTGCGTACGTACGGCTTACCGTCTCCACGTCGTGGTGTAATTGTTATTCAATATAATATTATTTGGATGGGTATAATAATGATGTGTAACTCATGTAAATAATAAATATAACATGTTAATGATTCTGTATATATGATATACCATCCATTTATATATTATTTTAATATCAAAAGAATGATATTGTTGCTCGTGCGTACGTACGGACTACCGTCTCCACGAACGCGATGAGATTCATTCTCCATCGTAACCATTAAAGCGTAATTATCATTTTATGATTTAAAAATGATGTTTAAGGACTTGATATCATTCTGGATATGAATAATATACAACCTATCCTTTACAAACATGTCTTACGTAACAAAACATATGAAAGAAAACAAGTAAGTTAACACCCGAAACAACGATAATACTAAGATATTATTATCAAATCAATATTAAAAGATCATATATGATATCATATTAATGTATATGATTCTTGTATAATTTAATAACAATTATTTCACCATTATACAGGAGGTTAACCTACCACAACCAAGGAAAAGTACAAGGTAAGGGTTATTTCACAATCTCTTCATTATCCGAGGTTGTATTATACGTAATAATCTACTGGGATCTCTTTATCATCCACATCCATGTTTCTTCGAAATGTATTTCAAAACATTTTTACTATTTACAAGAATATGGGTTAAAGTCATTTATACCCTTGTTTGACTTTTTATAAGAGGTTTATAAAGGAATCTTTCCGTCGTTTTCAAAACAAGGTCCTTTTTAACCTTTTCGACAGAATTGAGGTAAGAATGTTTTTTTAACTTATACGGCGGGTGCGGTTATTTTCCACCGTTATAAAATCGTCGAAGCTTCCCATACAAGCTTATAAGAATATTTTCAAAGAAAATGTTTTATTTTATATGGATCTTAAATGATTTCAAAATAAAAGGAGATATTTCTTTTAAAAGAATTTTGATTTCATCTATGTCAACATCCTTTGATGGATTTTAAGATTATTTGAAGTTGATTTATTATGATACAAAACTTCTATATTGTATTGAAGGTTTTGTGATATGTTTGACTGTGGATGTGCTATTTTTATACCATTCATAGTTTATTGTGAAAGTATTGACATTTCGTATGCTAGTTTTAATACGAATGTTTATGTTATGTTTAAACCTTTTCATATGGGAATGCATTGGACTTAATAAGTGACGGGTGGAGCCCGCTATAGCTCCTCGATGCATCGGTAGGTCTCATGAGACAAACTAGTGTCTTGGCACAAGGCCTTGACAAAATCTTATTTGTAGCCTTGGCACGAGGCCTTGGCTATGTGGTTATGATAGTCTGGCATTATGCATTCCAACATTATGAAAGTGGTTATTGATTTTTGCATGTGATTATTCGATTAGTAGAATATCCATGTGAATAAGTAAATGGCATTATTTCATTTTACTTTTGCCATACCATGTTGAAGTTCAATTTTAAAAGGCTTTTGTTTTAGTAATGCATTGCCTTAAATGTTTATTCTTATTTATGAAAGTTTCCGCTATATTGTTATCCTTACTGGGCATTTGAGCTCACCCCTTTTCTATGTTTTATTTTTCCCCAGGATGTGAAGAAGTAAATTATGAATGACCTGCAGGGATATTATGAGGGGATAGTAGTGTGGATTATGGAGACATTATGTTGTTGTAGTAGTTTTTCATTTTATGATGTAATGTAAAACTTATGAATATATCTAGTGTTTCCAAGGCTACTAAACCAATCGGTCTTTCGAGATTTGATCTTTCTTGTGATCATGCCAATGTTATGTAATAATGCACCGACTCTAGGCAACTAGGGTCGGGGCGTTACACCTAGAATCCTGGAGTCGGTGCCTGAAACATGGTGTGTAATTTTTTTCATAGAAATATGCATAAAAAATAGCATATCATGATCTATTATAGAGGATCATTTTGGTTCAGGTTCTGGAAAACCAAATGCTAATAATACGCTTTTTCCAAAAACAAATTCAATCTTCATATTTAGGTCATCACATAAGAGAACTCAAAGCTTTAAATAATATACTATACCCTATAAAATAAATTAAAAATATAGGGTGAGCACAAGAATTCCCAATAATGGGTTTTAAAACAATTTGAAGAAATTAATTTTTAAAATAAAGACCTTTGAAATAATCACAGTATTTTTCTTGTGGAACTACATCATTGGTTTTCAAATTTTACTTGATAATATTATCAAAGAAACCTATTACGTAAGAATCATATGTGATTATTTAAAAACTACAGGTAAAATATAAATCATAGTTTGCATTCATGTATATGAATCCATGAATGATGTATGATTCATAAATTTATAAAAAAAACTGTAAAAGTGATATGCCAAATTGTAAAAAGAATTTAATAAGTAATAATGTAATGATTCATTATCACTTAATATGAAATGCATGTAACCTTTACTTTATATACCCCATCCTTGTATAACTTTCCATTTTCATACTTAATTATGCATTATTAATTTATCACTATTATCATATAAGGTTCTTAGAAAAGGGGTATTCTATTAGTCGAATAATCACTTGGTTTGTCATATACTAATACATAATTATGGAATGTATAATTCCATAATTTTTTCATGGCCTTATGCCAAGACCATACATTAAACATAACTTAGTACAAGTGCAGGATAACCACCATGATCGTTTCCCATAGTTGCACAAGCCAAGGCTAACCTCCAAGACCGTCACACATAACACCTCATGAGACTCAACTTTACCCAATGCATTAGAGTGACATCCGGGCACAACCATATTATCATTTAAGTCCAATACATTCCTCACATGTGTAGTATGGTCTTATATTCATAGTATCAGATATTGCATTGAATAGTTACATTATTATTCTATAATCCTTTTGCATACATACTCATAACTAAAAATAATTATTCCATAAATGTAAAAAGGACAAGATTTTTTAGATTTAGATTTAATAGTGACGTGTATGGACTAAAAGAACATCCTCTTGCACATGTAATAATAACTAGAACACATAAAATAATGGATTGTCACATAAAATAACATCTCTTTCAATAAACCCTTATGAATGTGAAACATTTCAATCCATGGTTTACATGTTTTGACTTTGATATACTAATTTAATCCATGTAGTGTTAATTGTTATATCATAATAGATTAAAACATAAACTTAAATAATCAAGTCATTTCTCGTGACTGATTGGAAAATAATGAATGGATGAGAAATCATTATTTCAGGTGGAGTATTCATGTATAAAAGAAAAATTAATTAATCAGATGTGCTCATGTATATATATATATATATATATATATATTTGTGCTTAATCACGAGAACAATTATATCACCTACTAACATAACTATTATTATTTAAAAACTTGATAAGTAAAAAAAATATAAATGCATATATGTGTATATGTGGGTTTTGAAAATTATATAAAACCCTATATACATAAGGTGTATATATGGGATTTTCACAACCTAGAACATCGTTAAATAAATCCTTATAATTTTTGTACCCTTTGAAAACTAAATTGATCAATAAGAATAGGTTTTATGAAAATGAAATTTGGATTTTTAACATAATAAAATATATATAATTTTATACCCAACCATTATAAACAAGGGGTTTTCATATTAAAACAAGAGAAAATAAACCCATTTTATGAGATACATGTTTTAATAACATAATTTAAAAACCAAAAGACCATCAATAAAAATCATAAAAACCAAAAATGGGTTTTTTCACATATACGAATATAAGTATATATATATATAGTATATACAGACTCAAAAAAGGATTATCCCTTACATGTTTTTCACACTATAAATATCTCTATAACATTGATAATCATATTTAGAAAACTCAAAACAAGGTAGGATTGGAGGTATAAAAATTTTATACATATAAATATATGTATAACCATGAAACACAAGAGAAAATGGTTTTTCATATAGAAATTGATGTATAATAATCCATTTCATGTATTATACACTTCAAAAACACATTTAGAAAACATAATGTGAGTTATGATTTAGAAGTTGTATAAAATTTTTTATATATAGATCTATAAATACACAAAGGAATAAGTGTTTTAAAAATGAAAACATTGTAAAATTATCCCTTACCTAAATTCAAGAGAGATGTAGGTTCAGGCAGTGGGCATTCGCACGTTGAGGAGAAGAAACCCAGTAGAATTCAAGTGAAAACTAGGGTTTATATAAGAAGTTTATATATATATATATATATTAAATACATTGATTTATACACAAATTATAAACAAAGACTCACAGAATGGACTACAAAAAATAAGTCCAACATCTTACTTAAAATAAACCCTAAATCAATTGGTGATTTTAATATATACATAAATATATAATGTTTGTGGAAAACGTGCATTGAATAGATCATGCTTGAATTAAAATAAAATACCAAGGTAGACTTGTGGAAGGAGGATCATAGACAACTAGGCCATGGATGTTGAAAATTTCGTGAGGGAGGAAGAAATAGTGGAGAAGAGACGGTTGATACAGACTGGTGCATAGAAGCAATGACGTGAGGAAGAAAAAGAAACACGATGAGAAAATGCAGAAAAGGAGTGGAAAATATAGATCAAACATGATCTGATCCGGCGATTAAGGGAGATTCAGTAGTTTTAAAAATAGATGGAGGGATGAGATTAAATCTCAGTTTGATCAGACTTCTGAGGAAAGATAAGAGATTTAAAAAAGCTTGAATGGTGGAGATCAGTTGAGTCCATGATTGGACGGTCTAGAGAAAACGTGGTATTAATATTGTGGTGGTGGAGTTCGAAGGTCGGATTGATCGAATGGTCCAGATCCAAAACATTGTCATCGGATGACTGGGATTCGATCTTCGCTAAAAAAGTTCATCCCACATCAAAACATGAAGGTTTCTGGGCCGACTTTATTATCCTATCACTCTCATACTTCACTCAGAATTCCCTCTCCCCCTCCCCGGTACCGCCCTGTACCGGTTCTCAGGGGGCATGCTTATACACCCACCACTACCACCGTGTAACCCCGCATGATGGTATGATACTTGGTTCCTCTGTGTGTGTCTATAGGCGTGCACACACACCCATGGCATGGCTTGTGCTGTGGCTGAGGGGTCTAGGCTCGGCCCCTTACTCCTACAATAGTACAACCTGCGTCCCTCATCCTAGATAGAGGGTTGGCCCTATGGGGTTTATATTTTTTTATAAAACCAACTTTTAAATAAACCATATATATAACAATATAAAAAAAATAAATTAAATTTACAAATAATTAATTTTATTAAATAAAGAATATTTTTTATTTTATTAGTTTAAAACATTATTCCTACTTTATTTTAAAATTTGAAACATTAATGTACACAAATCTATATATAGATTATATTTTTTCATCATATAACCAACATTATAACTTTTAATTAATAAGAGTATTCATAAACATGTTTTTAAATACAAATATATAGTTTTTTTAATACAACAAATTCATATTTCTCTTTTAATTAATCGAGGTAAACATATGTACTACTCCTTATATTTTCACTAAAACCCAAAAGTCATGATTTCAAATTCATTTTAGGTTTTTTAAAACATTATGATTTCAGAATATAAAGATAAATTAAATTAAATATGTTCAAATATAAAATGTTAAAGTACACAAATACTTAGAACATTAAAAATTGTTTTATACTTAAAATACTTAAAATATTCAAAATACCTTATATAATCAAAATTCATAAAAGTACCCAACGATTATAAGATTTTTGTGACCATTACAAAACCAACAGTGACCTAAGGACCGCAATGGATAGTAACGATCAAAAAAGGCCTTATAAAATATTTTTAGGGTATTCAAAACATTATAAGTGACTCGGTGAAGATGGTTATTTACATACCCTTAATTCTTAGTTCCATCGCCATCACTCTGGATATAATGTTCTTTGGTGTAATAGACCTGAAGGATTCACACTATCTTCTTGGTTTATTTTGGATGTTCACGTGTCTCCTGTTGATCTTGATTGGTCTACTAGTATAAATTCTAGGTTAGTTATGGTTCTTTTACCTTATTGAAATGTAACATTTCAGTGTTTAATTGGATAAAATATTTCTTTTATTTTCTTTTCAACATTGTTTTGCATAAAACAAAAAATAAACCAAGTAAAAAAAATAAAAAAATAAAAAAATTAATATTACACATAATTTATGTTCGGGGTATCACAAAACCTAAATAAAACAGGTGGTGAATATGACATGTGTCTCATAGAAGTAAAAAGTGAGAAAAAAATCCATTAAGTTAAGTTTTGAATTCAATCGAAAACATTAAATCCTCATATATAATAAATAAAAGTATATTATGTGTCTATTAGAGAACCATATTCATATATATCAATGAATAAACATTTATTAACAACTCCATGTTAAGGTTACTTTTTAGGTAAAATGGTTTGTTTTTGTGGTCCCCTTGGTTTAATCATGGATCAATAAATTTCATAATAATAATAATAATTAAATTATTTTAATATTATTAATAAAAAAAATTTAATACCAATAATTAAATATGATTTTTATAAATGATGTATGTTACAATCATGGAGATGGTAGGCCTCACATTCGCATGAGTTACGTTTTTGTTTTTAAATGATCATTATGAAATGGAGGCAAGTAAAATATTATCATTAAAGAATTATAGTAATATCATTAAAAAATATTATTTATTTAAATATAGTTATACATATCATACATGTGGTTCGGTGATGAAAATAGAGTCAAATCTCTTCATGGAAGTGGTAGTCCACATGTACACGTACGACGTTATCATCTTTAATTGAGTGAAAGGGTAAGAAATAAAATGATATATTTTATCAATTCATAATGTTAAATATGTAATTATAAGGATGATTATGTCATGTATATCCTATATAATCATTAACTTTACATGTATGACCTTTTATGTAATGTGTGATTGAATCACAACGCTTCTCAAAGAATTAGTCCGACATACATACGGGCGATGTTATCATATTTCAAAATAATGGAAAAAATAATACTAAGTGTTATATAATAATTAAATAAGTATAATTATATTACTAATATAATATATAAATAATAAATACATCATTATGTCTAATTGTTATAGGTGGTAATGGAAAAACTAATGACATCAATTCGTGAGGTTACAGTCCACAATACACACAAATGATGATTTCGTAACCCATTTGATTGAAGTGGAGAAAGTTTCTGGTCATAAAATTATTATAAAAATATCCCAGTATAAGGATCATAATTATTTTACTATATCATAATGGTTTAATTTTTTTATTAAGGTAGAGAAAGGAATAAAAAAAGATGATCACTAAAGAACATTACCTCTTTTTCGGGTATCCTCCTTAAGTTTTAACTAAATACATCCTAAGATGGGTTAATAGCCAAAAAATGATTCTTGGATGTGTACATGGAATTTGGGAAGTGATTTGGGAATGTATTATCTGACAAAAAAGGTTTTTAAAGTGTGAAGAAGAAAAGAGAGTGGGTGTCCTTTCATAAGTGGGGGAGTGGGCAGAATTGGTATTTTTGAAAAGAAATAAGTGCTACAATATTTTTCATATATCACAAGGGTCAAAATTAGAAAATTATAGAACATTATATGTTTAATGATCGTAATATTCCCATAAAATAGTTTTTAGAAAAATTTATAGGTCATTTTACCCTTATCTTTTTAGTTTAACCCTTGATATACCCATTTTATCTTAACCACATTAATTAATTTTTACTGCATTCATTATTAATTTTGTTAAAAAATAAAGTTCAAATTATTAGAAAATATAAATTATTCTTATTATAATTATTAAATACATTTTTCTTAATTACATTTACATTACTATAATATTTTCATTTAAAATTAATCGCACAGATGTGCTGAGAATACGGGTTTTTAAAAAGAAAATATTTAAAAGATTGAAATGTTTTTATGTAAAAATTAAAAATAAAACATATTATAATGATATACATTGGAGATTTTGATAAAAAATTTTAATAATTTTTCTTTAAAACCAATTAACAATATAATTTAACATTATAAATAATCTAAATGAAAATTCAATTTTTAAATTTAAATTTGGTAATTTTCCATATTCATCAAAAATTTAATCAATTTAGAAAATTACAAAACATTGTCCTAAGATGATTATTAATTTATTATTATAAAAAATATTTTTATTTTATCAAACTCATTTTTAAAAAGTTTTAAAGAATTAATTTTATTATAAAATCACAAAAAAAAGACAAAATGATTTTCTAGAAAAATACAGTTATCAGCATAAAATTGGATTTATTATTATATCTCATACAGAAAACACATGAGATGAATCTTAAAAATTTTGTTGAATATATAATATATTAATTTAATTAGAAACATTAACCAAAAGTTATTTTGTTAATTTACTGATTAAAACACACTTCTGTGTAAAAAATAAGTTTTAATATAAATATTTCCTTTTGTTTTTAGATGGGATTTCATTTCTTTTATAATTAATTAGTCCAAAAATAATTGATTTTATATAAATATTAAACCATATTTTGATAAATTTTTAAAATATTATTCATAACTTCCATTCTAATGGCTTGGTGATAGCTATTCTAATAACATTTTAAAAATATGTCACGTTTCATATAAAGTCAATGTTATATATAATACAAGATTAGATTGGGGTTGTGTGTCAAAAATACAAGATTAGTGTGGCATGTAACTCTTGATAAACATAGTCATGTTTTTTAAGAAGAGTATCAAAAATATTAAATTAATTTTAAAAAAATATTACATAAAATTTAGGGGCGTTACCAACTCTAAGGATACTTCAATGGAAGGGAGAATCAATTTTTTTATGGTTGAATGAACTGGATTGTGGGAGTGGAAATGGTCATGACTAAAACAGGCCATTAGAATATCATGGTTACATTGGAATACTGATGTGTTCTAGACCAATATTATCTAGTTTCACATTTAATGTCTCATATTTTATTCAGATGTGGGATTTAAAATAAAAATGAAATCAGTGCATTTGAGAGGGAATCAGATCATTTGTGAATTGATGCATGATTAAGAAAATTTTGGATGGTTAAGAAGTTTCTGAACCAATCAAGGAAACTCTATGAACATTTGTTTGAACTATGTATAATATTTCAATCAGATTTTATGATTCCTCTGTGGCTTAGGGTATCGTGATCAAGGATGTTACGGTGTTTCAGCTTTTAACCAGCAATATTTATAGAAAAACAGATGTGACTATACCCACCACTGTTTTCCCATGACACCAAATAATATAGGTTGATACCACTACAATCTTTCTATTTTATAAATGTTTAAGACTTTTAGTGTTCATGGAGGCCTTTTCAAAATGTTAACATTCATGTAATTTTTGACCGATAACGACTCATTGGTTTATCCTCAGAATATGAATTAATCTTGGGAATAAAAAATTAACATTTTCATTCATTTATTAAGAAAACATATATTGTACCAAACCATTCATGTCATTATACTAATTGAATCTAATTAATAAGATAATTTATATGGTGGGGAGAAACTTTGTGCTTCAAGAGGATTAGTAAAAGTCACCTGATGTGTCATGTTTACCAGATGTGGTGATCAGGGTCTCAATGTTAGAGGATAGTGAGATTTTGGATCATATTTTATTCATTGTCCTTATAGACACAAAGTGAAGTGTGATTGGGGTTCATGAGTGGGTGAAATATGAGTAGAACATTTGATGTTTTGGGATGGAATGAAAATAAATCCTTAAAGATGATAACAACGAATGATCAATTGTCACGATTTTCATGCTACCAAAATGTATCAAGGTTCATAAGTGTTATAATGGGGAGATCATAACAACCCATATCATTATTGGTCGGAACATTTTGATGTAATATTATCTTATTGTCAACTAGATGACTCATGCGATGATCTGGGTGTAGAACTTAGGTGTTTCTTATTATAACACTATTAAGAGGTGACGTTGGACATGAATGTATGTTCATTACTTGAAAAAAAGATCAAGACTATTCTTGAGGATTGGATATACTACCCAGGTTTCTATAATATCACTAACAATCCATTGGGGTGGGAAAAGGCACCGCTTCCTAGAAATAATTCTCGAACCATCTGATAACATAGCTAAAGTATCTGATTCTTAATAGGTATCATCATTAATATTGGGGGGCATGAATGGTGGCTGATTTTGGGGATAATTTTTTAATTTTAATTACTAAATACCTTTTGGTTTTAACAACCTTTCTTTATTTTTTATAAAAAATCATCCATAAACTATCTTCTTCCTCCCTATTAGAGATCCTCTTGATCAATAGTGGATCGTGCTGAAATCCGATGGAAAATAATGGATATATATTTTGATCTCCTTCAATAATGAAACCATTATTCCTTATATTATTGTGGAATATTGTATACTTCATTGTTTATAAATCATCATGGCGATCCTTAGACCTTATTATTCTTTCAAGTATCAATCATCCTCAAATCCTACCTCTTCTGTTTATCTTGGTAAACTATTTATCATTATTGTGTTCTAACATAGTAGATTAGATGAAAATTTAATTATATCTTTAATGAATTGTATGATATTGGTGGATCTTTGGATATCCATTCCAATAGAATGACTTGTGATAAAGAACATGTGTCTTTGATATGAATTTTGTAGATGGTACGTCCTTTGATAATTATTTATATGTTTTTTGGTCAAATTTGGTTGATTTGACCATCGTAACATGGAATCGGATTGGGAATTTTTATCTTCTTAGAGTTGGGAGTATGTTGGTGGAAGCTCAATCCCTATGGGATGGTGTTTGTATCACTGAAAACCTTTTTTTTTTGATTTCATAAAAATTTAAAAAAAATTAATTAGGTTAAATTAGTCTTCTTCTTATTCCACATGATAAGGATTTTCCAATATTGAATTAAAAAGTGTGAGACATACCATATATTGATGGTTGGTCAAGGTTCTGAGTTTAAATGTTATATGATAGTGTCACGACCCGTCCCAGTGGGGCCCGAGCCACAACTATCCAAGCCCGCTCACAATAGGCGAGGGGCTGGTGACTAGCATTGAGTAGGCATGTTACTAACATGGGAGGCATTACCTATAAACCTATACACATGCACACATATTTCCAAGCCTACAAAGCTGAAAAGTAAAAACTAATAAAAATGGAAATGCATGCATACAATAAAATCGCAACCAACAGAGTATGACAGGAATGTAAAGTACAGTAATGTAAAACCTTAGGCCAAATGTACAAGCCCACCAAAAGAGAGTCTGTAACAAAGTCCAACCTATAATGAAAGGTACTGGGACTGAAATCTGTAGCCGTAGGAACACATATCAGCCTGTCTGATCTCACTGGGCACCGTCCGATCCTGGTTTGCCTAGAATCCTATCAAAGTCTTGCTCATCTGCACAAGACATGACACGTGCGGGAAAATCCTGTGCAGGGGTGAGTATAACAATACCCAGTAAGAGACACCAAAACCACAATGGAATACAACAAGGGAAATACAACAAAAAAGATACAGTTGGCTCTGCACAGTATATGTTTACAGAACATATAACAAGAATATCTAGATATAGTCATACATGATCAACCATCACGAAACCACCACTAAGATCCAGCTCGAATATTTCACTAAGCATGTAACAAGGACAACACACTCCTAGGTCTAAAGATAGAGATATGAAGTACTCGTTCTGGGAGAACACACTCCACAACTACTTTTGAATAAATATGCTCAAATGAGGATCAAAACCATTATCCATGGGGTGATTCCAACAACTCAGTCTGAACTAATCCGCTATGCAGAGGATCGACGTGCGGGTACAGTAGGTCACGTCAATACCAAGAACTCTAATTAGGGTTCCAGGAATGAATAGACGATCTGACTCTATGTCTCACAGAGGGGATTCTAATAACTCAATTCAGGAAGTCCTACTGATGGGATCATACACTTGTACGTAGGAAATTATACCACAATCCTTAAGGAGAAAGTCCAAGGGTAAGAACCCTAATAAATCTAGTCCATGTCACAGAAGTCAAAAGGATCAAGCCATTTAAAACAGGTTACACTGTGTGTAGTATGGTTACACGCCGTGTTCCTTGACTCTGGGTACTTCCCGTGTAAATGGATCGTGTAAACGGCCCGTGTCATCCGTCCATGCTATGTAACACTCAACTACATGGCGTGTAGAAGGATCACACGCCGTGTTCCTTGAATCCGGGTACTGCACAGGTAAACGTCCCGTGTCATTTGTCTAAGCTGTGTAAAACTCAACTACACAGTGTGTAGAAGGATCACACACCGTGTCCGAGCACCCGGGGTTCAGTCCGTGTACGCTGGCCATGTGCCCGTACACGGTCTCTGTCCATGTCTCTCGCCCACATACCAGTACATGGGGTACCCCATGTATCTGGCTGGGGAATTGTATTCATGCTGTGTCCTTGGCCGTGTACTCCCAGAGTACACGCCAGGTGGCCCGCCGACGAACACCTGCCGTGTAGCCCATACTACACGCTGTGTAGTTGGGATTTTTACAGAATCACCCTCTTCCTCCTTGCGCCTCGGCCGATCCTCTGGATCATGATTATATCGTCCATTTTCCACGAAACTCAAGATCATGGGTCACCTCATCATTGTGATGCAAAATCCATGTTTTTCGTGCCTTTGATCGGCTCCAAAATCCGATTCCAGTCACCCGTGTGGAAATCGTTCGAAGAAAGATATCTTCTGATCCACTTCGATCCGTCTGCCGAAACTGTCTTCACACATCCATGGGGTTCTTCTGATGCTAGATCCTAAATTTTGGATCATTGCATCCCACAATGGATGCGCAACGATCCATCATTCATACCTCCAAGAAGAATGCGTATAACGCACATGGAGAACGTGAGAAACTGGGGAAGAAAGGCACAAAAAATCGAGAGGGACGAACCTTGATCGATGTTCATGTAGTTCTTGGTTCATCACCATTAGAAGGTTGAACAAAACCAAATTAACTCCATGAATCAAATCCCCAAAATCCCCACCAAAGACCATCCCAGAAATACGATCGATCTGCAGGCTAATCTATTCGTGGATTAGTATGCGTTCGTCGTAGGAATCAAGAATGGGGAAAGGAAATCAAAATCAACATCCTACATGGATTCACGACGTTCGTTGGTGAAGATCTGATTTTCGCGTCGTCGTCGCCGACTAAATTTGTCAAGAACGTTGTCGTTGTGTTGGGGGGTTTCATCCAGAGCTTTCCAGAGCCTCCGGGGGAAATTCAGGGTTATGAGGTCTGTAACCCCGGACCCCTGCGCAAATCTCTATTTAAAAAGATAAAATATATTTGATGAAAAAAGATTTAATAAAATATTTTTATTAAATATTTTATTACTGTTACGTCCAAAAACTAGATTTCACCACCGACCTGCACCGTCCGATGTTAGGCCTCGCCTAAGGTAAAACCGCTGCTCTGAACGCAACAGTGCCCTCATATTTTTGATCCGAGCACCCGTTCATATGTTATTCCACTTTTTCAGGAAAACCACATGTGCATGTAATTTAATTATTTAATAAAATTCAAAAATTTCTTTTGGGCTCACCTAGCCTCGGAACTGCACGTCGTCTCAAATCCTGGTCTCAATAGAATTCTCATATAATATTTAAATCAAAATATGGAGAAATCTGAGACATTACATCATACCCACCTTAGTGATTTATGTCCCCGAAAAGCTAAAAAAAAGGCTACTCAAAAAGATGTGGGTACTGGACATGGATCTGAGCCTCCTGCTCCCACGTGCTCTCCTAGAGATTCCCATGCTGCCATCGAACACGCGCCAAGGGAATAGATCTCCCACGAAGGATCTTCTCCTGCCGATCCTCGATCTCCACTGGGTACTCAACAAAGGTTGCCCCATCATCGATGTCCAGCTCACCCCAATGGATAACGTGCGATGGATCATGCACGTACCTCCGCAGCTACGACACATGGAAGACGTTGTGTACCCGGTCCATCTGAGGAGGTAGAGACAAGCGTTATGCCACCTCTCCAACTCTTATCAGAATCTGAAAAGGGCTGATGAACCTCAGAGATAGCTTACTGCCTCAGCCAAATCTCTGTAATCCTCGTCGAGGTGAGACCCGAAAGAACATATGGTCTCCCTCCTCAAACTCCAAGGGCCTCTATCTCCTATCGACATAAGACTTCTGGTGACTCTGTGCAGTCTTCATCCACTCCTGGATGACCTGCACCTTCTCTGTAGTTGCTTGCACCATCTTGGGGCCCATGAGGGCTGACTCTCTTAGGTCAGTCCAGCAAAGTGGTGACCTGCAAGGTCGCCCGTACAAAGCCTCGAATGGTGCCAGACCAATAGTCAAATGATAACTATTGTTATAAGAAAATTCCACAAGTGGTAGGTGATCCTCCCAACTATGACCAAATTCAAGTATGAAAGCTCATAGAATATCCTCTAGAACCTGGATGGTCCATTCTGTCTGACCATCAGTCTAAGGATGGAACACTGTTCTCAAGCGTAATTGGGTCCCAAAAGCTTCCTGCAATCCCTTCCACAAAGGGGATGTGAAACAAGCATCACGATCTGATACGATCGTGGATGGAACTCAATGAAGTCTAACTATATTCTGCACGTAGAGGTGTCCCAAGATCTCTATTGAACTCTGCTCCCATATGGCTAGGAAGTGGGCCAACTTGGTGAGTCGGTCAACGATCACCCAGATGGCATCGTGTCCCCTAGACGTATGTGGTAAAAACATCACGATGTACTTGGATATCCCATCCCACTTACACTCTAGAACCTCAAGGGGCTGAATCAAACCTGCTGGAACCTGGTGCTCAGTCTTTACTTGCTGACATGTAAGGCACTGATAAATAAACTCTGCCGCACTCTTCTTCATTCCTGGCACCCAGAACTGACATCAAAGGTCCGAGTACATCTTTTCCACGCCTGGATTCACTGCCAAAGTAGATGTATGGAACTCCCTCAGAACCTCCTCCCGCAACTTCACTGGTACTACTGTGCATCCTCTTAAAGGAACAAAGTGCTCCCCACCTTTTCAATATCCATTAGCAGCATCACTTGTGGATATCTGAGCACACAGTTTTTCACAGCTAGCATCCTTGAGCTGTGATTCCTTGACTCACTATAAGAGTGGAGGGGTAACAATAATAGAATGAAGGTAAGCTCCCTCATCTCTATCCATGAAGGATAACTATAAAGAGTCAAACTCCCTCATCGCCTCATCCAGCAACTACGAACTAGATTTCCTACTGAGAGCATCTGCCACAACGTTCCCCTTCCTAGGAGTATAAATGATCTCAAATTCGTAATCCTGGAGGAACTCAAGCCATCGCCTCTGTATCAAATTCATATCATTAAAAGAAAAGATATATCCGGGACTCTTATGATCAGAGTAATTGGTAAACCACTCGCCCATCAGGTAGTGTCACCACATCTTCAACATGAAGACTACCGCTGCCAACTCAAGATCATGGGTCGCGTAGTTCTTCTCATGTGGCCTCAACTGACGTGAGCCATATGCAATCACCGCTTTCCTCTGCATTATGAAACAACCATGCCCGGTTCCTAATGCGTCGTAGAACACTACATACTCGAAACCCTCTTCTGGTTGTATCAAGATCGGGGTGCTCATTAGACACTGTCTCAACTACTGAAAATACTACTGGCATCTCTCGGTCCACCAGAAAGGCTGCCCCTTTCGGGTCAAAGCTGTCAAGGGTGATGAAATCTTGGAGAAATCAAGAATGAATCTCCGATAGTAGCCTGCCAACCCAAGGAAACTTCGCACCTCCGTCACGCTCTGGGGTGGCTCCCATGCTAACAATACCTCTACCTTGGCTGGTTCCACTGCTACACCATTTGCTGAGATAACATGCCCCAGAAAGTGGAACTCCTGTATCCAGAATTGACACTTCGAGAGTTTCCCTTACAACTGGTTCTCTTGGAGTGTGTCCATAACCATCCTTAGGTGGCTTGCGTGCTCCTCCTCAGATGTAGAGTACACAAGTATATCATCGATAAAGACCACTATGAACCGGTCTAGATAGGGATGAAAGATCCGGTTCATGAGTCCCATAAAAACTTCTGGGGGGTTCATCACACCAAAGGGAATCACCAAGTAATCATAGTGACCGTTGCGACATCTGAAAGCCGTCTTCGGTATATCCTCATCCCGTACTCGCAACTGGTGATAGCCTGATCGTAGATCAACCTTCGAGAACCATCATGAACCTCTTAACTAGTCGAAGAGGTCATCGATCCTCGGTAGTGGATACCAATTCTTCACAGTCACCTGATTCAAGCACTGGTAATCCACACACAGCCTCAAGCTCCCATCTGCCTTCTTGGAAAACAACACTGGGGTCGCCCAGGGTGAAACACTGGGTCTCACAAAGCCCTTCCTATGCAAGTCTTCTATCTGCACCCTCAGCTCACGAATCTCTACAGAAGCCATCTGATATGCTGATTCTAATATCGGTGTCGTCCCGAGTTTCAACTCAATTCAAAAATCTATCTCCTGACGGAGAGGTAGTCTAGGGACATCCTCCAGAAAGACGTCCTCATACTCAGCCACTACTGCTGGAAACTAGAAACTCATAACATCTACTGTGCCAAGGGCTAGACTAGCCAACTGATGTGAAATCAGTTGTAACTTCCTACGCATGAGTCCATCCTGTGCTGCCTGAGTCTCCTTTTCACTGACGAAGGAGAACCTCATTCCATCACTGCGGACACACCGCACCATTCGCCTAAAATAGTCAATCTGGGCATGAACTTTGGATAACAAATCCATACCAAGAATGACATCGTACGGCCTCGACGCTACCACCAACAGGTTTCAACCGAAACTCTCACCTCCAAGGGTCAGGTCACACTGTTTGCAAAGGTGTGTGATATCTGAATCTTCTCCATTCAGTGTTTCTAAGCGTAAGGGTCGAGTCAAAGGCTCAACTGAAATCTCAAGGTCTCGAACAAGATAAGCATCCATAAAAGAATGACTAGCACATGTGTCTATCAGTACGAAGACCAAAGTAGAAAAGACACAAATTATACCTCTAATCATTCCAAGAGTACCTGGGTCATAAGCCTATACTGCCTAAAACTGTCCCTACCTCTGTCCACCAGCTCCCTCAACCTGGGGTGGACCTCATAGGGGTGGTGGTGGTAAAAGGTCAAAACGTCGACCACCTCCAGCTACTCTCCCAGCTCCTCTACAACATCTGCCGCCCCACGGATCTGTCTTCTCCACACGTTGCCTATACTTAGGTGGTCCATCCATTGCTCCCATGTCAGTAGTATGGAGGGTCAGACAATCTCGAGTGAGATTTCCTCTGCCATCACAAGAGTAGCGTCGCCTCTCTTGAGGCTAGCTGGATGCACCCTGCGAACCCTCTATGAAAGATCCTCTATCCTAGAATCTCCTTTTAATATGTCTCCCAAGCCATGGTACCTGACATCGGCTCCCTGCTGCTGAGGTCTCTGCTCCAGCTCGCTCACTACTGATAACTACCAGCTTCCTCTGCTCTTACAAGAAGCTCTCGACCACCAAATCCCACTCGATCACCCCAGCATAAGCATGACTGATCATATGGATGATCCTATCTCGAATGTCTCTACGCAAGCCCCACTCAAAAGTACGAGCTCTGAAGTACTGATCGCTGACCATATCCATCCAGTACCATGAGAGGTCGGTATACCTCGATGAATAGTCATCCACCACCATGGATCCCTATTAGAACTGAAGAATATCCTATATATGTACCACTCTGAGGGTAATTGGTGAAATCTCCTCTCTAAAGAGACGCTCAAACTCTGACCATGCAAGAGTCTTTTCATTGTGCATCTGGATAACCAAAATGCACCATCGCCCTGCCGAGCCCTGTAGAGGGCTCGCTGCAGGGATCACCATCTAGTCTGCTGGTGTCCTGACGAAATGGAAGACTTTGGCCACTGCCACAAGCCAGTCCTATGCTGACTGAGGGTCAAGATCACTTCGAAACCAGAGGGGTATCTGTCTCTGAAACTAGTGGAGTGCACTAAGCCAGCGCTCCTCCTCTACTAGTACATCAGTCACTAAACACTACTCCATTGGTGGTGGAATAACTAGCACACCACCTTATGGTAAAACTGGGGGATCTTGTCCCTGTATCGAAGCATCATCACTAAGGGGGACATCCTCATGATCGAGCTGCTGGATCCTAGAGGGTGCCCGTCATGGAGGCATCATGTAAAGAAACAACATGTATCTCAATCAGTGAGTATATCTGGAGAGCTGACTCAACAAGGACATGGAATCCACACCCCATTACTATATGATTCATGTACCATTATTTTCCCCTGCAACTAGTGTTCTAATGTGCCGAGTCAAAAAGCAAGTTATCAGAGTCCTGGTGTATGGATACATCAGCCGCCCGTACCAACACTTGGGTCCCTGGCCTAAAATCAAAAGTTGAAACACTTAACACTATTCTCTCAAACCAACTCACAGAATCTCGGTCCTTAGGTAGAACCCACCACCTCTGATACCACTCTGTCACGACCCATCCCAGTGGGGCCTGAGCTGCAACTCCCCAAACCCACCTCCAATAGGCCAAAGGCTCGTGATTAGCACCGAGTAGGCATGTTACTAACATGGGAGGCATTTACTATAAACCTGTACACACGCACACACATCTCCAAGCCCACAAATCTGAAAAGTAAAGACTACTAAAAATGGAAATGCATGCATACACTAAAATCCCAACCAACATAGTACGATAGGAAAGTAAAGTACAGAAATGTAAAACCCTGGGCCAAAAGTACAAGCCCACCAAAAGAGAGTCTGTAATAAAGTCCAACCTATAAAGAAAGATACTGGGACTCCAATCCATAGCTGTAAGAACACACCTCAACCCGTCTTATCACACTGGGCACCGTCCGGTCCTGGTCCACCTAGAATCCTGTCAAAGGATCGCTCGTCTAAAAAAGTCACGACACATGCGGGCAAAGCCCGTGCAGAGGTCAGTATAACAATACCCAGTAGGACACCCCAAAACCATAAAGGAATAAAAAAAGGGGAATACCACAAAGGAAAGATACAGTCAGCTCTACATAGTATATGATTACAGAACATATAACAAGAATATCCAGATATACTCATACACGATCGACCATCGCAAAACCACCACTGAGATCCAGCTTGAAGATTCCACTAAGCACGTAACAAGGAGAACACACTCCTAGGTCCGAAGAGAGAGATACGAAGTACTCATTCCTGGAAAACACACTCCACAAGTACTTGAGAATAAAGTAGCTCAGATGAGGATCACAACAAATATCTATGGGGTGATTCCAACAACTCAGTCTGAACTAATCCGCTAAGCAGAGGATCAGTGCCCAGGTAAAGTAGGTCACACCGATACCAAGAAATCTACTTAGGGTTCCAGGAATGAATAGAGGATCCAGCTCTAAGTCTCACAGAGGGGATTCCAACAACTATATTCTAGAAGTACTGCTGAAGGGATCATAATTCTGTACATAAGAAATGATACCAGAAACCTTCAGGGGAAAGACCAATGGTATAAACCATAAGAAAGCCTGTCCAAGTCACGGAAGACAAAAGGATTATTCATGTAAAACAGGTTACACGAAATGTAGTATGGTTACACGCTGTGTTCCTTGACTCTGGGTACTGCCCGTGTAAATAGCCCGTGTAATCTGTCCAAGCTATCTAAAACTCAACTACACGGCATGTATAAGGATCACACGCCGTGTTCCTTGACTTCAGGTACTGCCCATGTAAACAGCCCCAGCCATTAGTCCAAGCTATGTAAATCTCAACTACACAGCATGTAGAAGGATCACACGTCGTGTCCGAGCACCTGGGGTTCTCTCTGTGTACGCTTGCCATGTGCCCGTACATGGTCTTGGTCCGTGTCACCTGCCCGTGTACCAGTACAAGGGGTACCCCGTGTATCTGGCCAGGGAAGGGTATACACGTTGTTTCCTTGGACGTGTACCCATCCCTTGTCCGTGTACTCCTGGAGTACATGCCAAGTGGCCCGTTGATGAACACACACTATGTAGCCCATACTACACGCTGTGTAGTTGGGATTTTTCCAGAATCGCCGTCTTCCTCCTCACACCTCGGCTGATCTTATGGATCTTCATTCTGTCATCCGTTTGCCACGAAACTCAAGATCATGGGTCGCATCATCATTGTGATGCCGAATCAGTCGGTTTTGGGCCTTCGATCAGCTCTGAAATCCGATTCCATTCACCTGTGTGGAAATCGTTCGAAGAACGATATCTTTTGATCTGCTTCGATCCGTCTGCCGAAACTGTCTTCGTACCACTGTGGGGTTGTTCCTATTCTAGATCTTAAATTTCGGATAGTTGTGTCATGCAAAGGATGCGCAGGGATCCACCATTCATACCTCTGTGAAGAATGTGTAGAATGCACATGAAGAACGTGAGAAACAGGGAAAAAAGGGCACAACAAATCGAGAGGGAAGAACCTCTATCAATGTTTGTGTCGATATTGGTTTGCCACTGTTAGAAGGTTTAATG
This sequence comes from Viscum album, assembly GCA_963277665.1. Lineage (NCBI taxonomy): Eukaryota > Viridiplantae > Streptophyta > Magnoliopsida > Santalales > Viscaceae > Viscum > Viscum album. The sequence goes on along the minus strand of OY728132.1, from coordinate 1,515,200,658 downwards.
AAAACAAATTAACTTTAAGAATCAAATCTCTAAAATCCCCAAAAAATCCTATCTCGCAAATACGATCGATCTTTGGGCTAATCTGTTTGTGGATTAGTCCGCGTTCATCGTAGGAATTAAGATCGAGGAAAGGAAATCAAAATCAACATCCTACCTAGATTCACGGCTTTTGTTGGTGAAGATCGAGTCACCGCATCGTCATCGCCGGTAAAATTCGTCAAGAACATCTTCGTCGCGTTGGGGGGGTTTCCTCTAGAGCTTTCCAGAGCCTCCAGGGGAAATTAAGGGTTATGAGGTCTGTATCCCTGGACCCCTGTGAAAATATCTATTTAAAAATATAAAAGATATTTTCTGCAACAATATTTAATAAAATATTTTTGTTAAATATTTTATTACAATTACTTCCAAAAACATGATTTCACCACCGACCTGCGCCATCCGATGTTAGGCCTCACCTAAAGTAAAATCACTACCCTAAACGCAACGGTGCCCTCAAATTTCTGATCCGAGAACCCTTTTAGGAGTTATTATACTTTTTAAGGAAAACCACACGTGTGGGTAATTTAATTATTTAATTAAATTCAGAAATTTGTTTTGGGATCACCGGGCATCAGAACTGAACTCCGTCTCAAAGACTGGTCTCAAAATAATTCTCATATAATATTAAAAACAAAATATGGAGAAATCCAAGACATTACAGATATGTATTTCATCATGTGTTCTTTCCACTTTTAATGTTGTTTCCTTGTTAATTAATAATTAATTATAATTTAGTTATAATTTACCAATAATGATGATTGGGAAAAAGGACCACATTAAAATCCACAGAGGTGGAAATTACATGGGAGAATCATAAATATATACTATAATTTTCATGGTTGGGAGTTAACTAAATTCTTGTTAAGTGGTCTCATATACTCTATGTAAGGGTTCAAATCATTCTAGTCTGGCCCTATGTGTTTTTTCGAGGCTCTTGGTGCTCAGAGGAGGATTAGATTAGTTTAGGAGGTGTTTGAATGCTAATAGTTGAAATCAGTATGAATCATTGATGAGTGAGGGTTTCAAATAATTAGTTCATGGTCAGTCTAATTGCATATATGTGTAGATTTGTTACATAAATTGTCTCTGTGAATCAGATAAAATTGTATTCAGATATGTGAGTGATCAACTATGTGAATCAACTATGTGAATCAACTACATGGCTAGATTGACTATGTGAATCATCTACCTGGTTTAATCAACTACATGGATGAGTAAACTATGTGAATCAACCATAATGTTAGATTAGCTACCTTATTGGATTAGTTAAGTGGGTCAACGATGTGATCAATCCATTGTTAGGGTGGTCAACTATGTAAGGAATCTACAATTAAAACACTACTATATGCCCCAATCAGCTACATAAATCAACTACATGGTTGAAATGAATATGTGAAATTTATTTGTTGGGATTTTGGATAAAAGGTGATTTCTTCTATGTAAAACACATATGTGGAGAATTTATCTATATTGGGAATTTGACTATGTTGAATCAACCACATAGAGTTTTCATGTAGCTTATTGAAAATATCCATACAGACCATTTAGTGGATATAATCAAGGGCCTTTAAAGGAATATTCATCAAGTATAATTATATTATTGAATTTTTATGACTGTTGAGGCTATAAACATATCCTTGTTCTAGGATTTTAATGAGATATCCAACTTTTGGTATTGAATATTTTACGATCTATAAAATTAAATCATCCAATATCCATTGAATCAATAAGGAAGGTCCTCCCCTTCATTCCTTCCTGGTATCTTTCTCTAGAGACTGAAAATTATAGAACCCTTCCAATGGAACCATGTAACATTTCTTCCAGTGGATTGAGTTATCCAGTGGTTATCCCATATTTCACTCACCCCTATTTTTGGTGATGCGAGTTTTGTGAAACCTATTTTTCTATGTAGGGGATTAATTTATTATCTTATATAATTATATAAAATCATAAAGTTATCATGGTTTATCCCATTGGATGTAAATTTAAAAAACCTAATAATTATTGAACCATATTAATAAATAATCAGTTTTAATGATCCCATGTAATTTCTTTCTACTATGATAATAGTTTGCTTCTTGATTATTCAGATCGTGTTCCATAGATGTTATTATTTTTTATGTATTTTTTATGCTAGGTATTAGCACATTACTCATGATGAAAATGGTAAAAAACATTAAAATGATAATTATAAATTAGTTGGCTATAGAATTTAAAAAGAGGCATGTTTAATGAATCTTGTGTTTTATTAATTTGATAATGATCAAATTGATGCAATATTCATGTTTAACTTAATGTGTAATTCCATGTTATGATGGTTTTTTTTTAAAAATGTAAATAATGATTATTATTGTTTGCAAATATAATAAAAGGCATGTTAACAAATTGGAATTCCACAATTTTTTCAAACTGGAATGTATGATGGGGATCATGTTTAAATTAATTGTTCAATTAATTTTGTATCTTTTTATAGAATTATGAATTTGTTTTCACAAATATGAAACCTATGAATAACGAATTAGTTAACTAAATAAATAACAAAAACCAGTGGTTTCATAAATATAATTTCTAGGGAATAGATTTTTAATATGATTAAGTAGGAAGAGTGCCCTTATTTTGGTTCCATTAGAGCTCATTTGTGTATGAAGGATGGATTCCCTATTTTAGGTGATATATTTCCCTTTTGGATATGCGTGTTTGTTTCCTACCACTTTTGTGATGTGATCAGGTTGTGAGCATTGCTATACGATGTGATATGGGGTGGGGCAGCCTAGATGTGATTCGAGCCTTTGATTGATGATCATGAGATGTATGATGTAATGTTTTGTGGGGAGGCCTAGATAATGTTGCAACAATTGAAGCCTATCATAGTGAGCTACATTAGTATATGCATGTTGGTTTCGAGGATGGAACCAGATATTTTGGAACATGTTAAATGTGGGATTATCCATTGATGTGACACTATGAACTTGGTTAATCTGTTGATATGAATCCATTCAATGGATGATTTTCAGGTTTCTCATTTATATACACTATTTTACCCACTATTTCAAGTAGATGTATGTTATTGGTTGCACGTATCCTCTTAGTGGTAGCTTAGGATGGATATCCTAGATCACCAAGATTATGGAATGATTTTAATAATTAATAAACAATTATTCAGACATGGGGTTGGTGTTGTTGGAATGCAAATGACATAATGATTTTAATCTTGAGAAATCCTGATCTTGGTTTCGATTATGCCTAGAGGGCATGTATTTCATGACAGTGGTTACCAAATGCCGGTTGAAATAATTTTAATCATTAATTTAATGTATAATAAACTAATTAATTGAAATAAATTATTAATAAGAAAGAAGTAATTAATGTAGCTTTGTTAAATGTTTGTGTACTTATAGAATATATAGTCCTAGAAGTGGAAGTCTGGAGTCCAAGAAATGTTATAAATAGTTGATTCTAAAATTAGGTTATTCCCATTTTTTGTTGCTAAGATATATTATATCTTGTATATTATGTGACTTTATATGCTGCCCCACCCAAGTCAGTTGAGGAGACTCACACCCAGTGGACTTTGGGAGTGTGTTTTCCCTAATATCTCAGTGGGAGGATGGATAGTTGACTACCCCCTCTATACCTACTTTATTCTCTTGGGGGTTACTTATTCTAGTATGAACATTGGTTAGTTTCCACATATATGTGTATTGGGGGATATGATGGCTTGTGGTTGTTCACACACATAGACAGACACACACACACACACACATATATATATATATATATCTGGATATAGTATTCCAAGTACCATTATTAGTATTATGTGTATAGATTTTGATGTATTGAGACACATACTCGGTGTATGGGTGTGTTGGATTGAGGTATAATAACTGATGTATGATATACATCATATGGGATGTGTTGGATTCTATAAATTTCTTGTAAACTATATACAAATATGTGTATGGGATTATGTGATACATGACATGAATGTTGTGATTCTTTTCCCAGGTGTCTTTGAGTAAGATTATTTTGGAGAGAGATGGATTAGAACGTGCGATGTTAGGTTATAGTGAAAAAATAGAGGGAAAGTCAGAGAAGGGTACCTTTTCTATTTCATTATTATATTATATTCTCTCTTGTATGTGACATTTGGGGAGTGTTTTCCATAGTGAGGATGGGAACGTAGTATACCTATATTAGAGTAGAGATAGTTTCACTTTTGTTCATTATGATTTATCATGATTTAATTATCTTTCTCATTAGTGTCTCTGGGTAGGATCCTATTGAGTATATTATTATACTCTCCCTATGTAAGCATAACAATTTATAGGTCAGACATAGATGGTTCGAGAGAAGACTAGATATTACTATCTCTTTGTTTTGGAGTATCTATTTGGGCTTCATGGTCGCTTCTGTTTTTACCATTTTGGGAACTTGTAGTTTCTTTTCTAGTTGGTTCAGTATTGTATTGATTTTTATATTTTCACTTGGTATTTATTTAGGTATATATATATGTAGGTTTTGGTTAGGGTATCCTTCTTATCTCTACATTCTTGTTGTTTTCTTAGAGGGTAATGCCTCTCATTGTGTTCTTATTATTCCTTCAGTGATACTATCTAACCCAAGCCATATTAGAGGTTGGACTTGGGAAGTCCCCATCTACCTTATCTCATTATCAACACATTATTTGTACACTCAAGGGGAGAGGTCATGAAGGAGTGACATCATAGGTTCTGGTAAAGGAGTAGTATGGATTTTGGAGTTAGGCATAATTGAGATTGGATGGGTTGTTAGGGAAATGGTAGAAGTTATGTTTAGTGAGTGATGTAAACATATGGGTTCAGCAGAGTAATGAGTATTTAGGGACCCCTATGATCTGATTCACAATCCAATATGTTTACTAGGATACTAAATAAAGGGAAAATATTTTCTGGGAAGAGATATATAGGAGGTTAATGCATCACTCTTATATGTACTTGTGTTTCAAATGGGTTGACCTTGGGATAGGATAAAAAATGAATAAGATTATAATATAAATAAATAATTAGTGTTATGTATTATATATTCTAGGTTTATGTACTCTAATAGTTTGTTCACTTTTTAGGAATGGTTATAGGTCGACATCCTCATCAGGTTAATGCAAAAGATGTTCATCAGGGTGTTCCAGCATATCAGTGTAGAGTGGAGGTTGATGACGATGAAACATAGAGGATGAATCTCTCTAAATATGATATCAAGATTTTGTATAAGTATGAGTTATAAGTTTCATAATTAGTCATATATTACTAGTTGTATAAGGCTGGCATAAATTTCTGTATGATCCATTATCAGAAGGAGATATTGGTTTTGTTGGTTGTGACAATGCTATGTGAAGCAGTGAGGCAGTGGTGGTTGTTGTTCCTTGGGAGAAATTAGGATTTAGAAGTCTCATGGGTGATGTTCTGAGACTAGTTACAATTAGATATTATTTCTTCAACCAGGAAATAATGACATCCCTCCTTTTTATTTCATAATGTTTCATTTCATTTTACAAAGGGAGGACCTTTAATGTCCAGTGTCTTGGAAATAAGGTACATAATACATGAAAACATATATCATTATTTTAGTCCTATTTAATGTCTTCTTGAAATGTTTATACTATGTTCAATTACTACACCTTATAATCGAGGGACATACATTAATGGAAAAGGTGAGAATAAGGTTTAGTAAGGGAAAATAGTTTACATGTGAATTTGAGAGAATACAATAAGAACATGAGGAAATATAATAAAAGAATGAGAAGAGACATATCATGATAATAATAACTATAATATTATCTTTAAAATGTCACTAAAATATTTAATTTCAAAATTAATAAGCATGTCATGAAGGTCCATCCCCAAGGTGTCATAAACATTACCATGGTTATTCACCAAGGTATCGTAAAACTTGTCATCTATAGAGGTTAATTTCTTTACTAAATACATTAGAGTGATATCAGAGAAAAAACTTAATATCTATTCATTTTCATGTGATCTAAATATATCATAATCAAACATTTCATAAATAACCCAAATAAAATAAAAGAAATGTGTTTCATATCAAAATCGTGTTGTTTTAAAGAGTGATAAAAACATGATCATTATGTAATTTATAAGCCATAGAAAGGGAATGTGGGTTTTATGTGTGTCAATTACATAATAAAATAAATAATTTTTATTTCATTATGAATACCTGTAGAAATAAAATTTGTTTGGGTATTCATATAAATAAAATAAAATAATTTCTTGATATAAAATTGAGCGATTTTGAGACGAACATTCTGCATCATAATGACTATGAAATATGATTTTAGAAAAAATTAAAAAGAGAGGGGAAAAGGTTATAACGTTAATAAATGAATCATAATATAATATAGGAAAAGAATAAATTTAAAATAAGAACATGGTGTGGAAATTTTAAGTATATACCACATAAAAGTGAATATGAAAGGAAAAGAAGAGTTTAAGAATTCCCTTACCTTGAAGAGTAACTTCTAAAACTCTACGATCGAGACATTGAGGTATTGATGAAACTTTGGGAGGAACCCTTGTGAGGTAAAATTACTATATATTTTAGGGTAATAAATGTTGAATTATATAAAACAATGTAATGGCTTGATATTCTTAGTAAATCAGATGGAGTTTTTTATTAATTTTTAAGGACACCTCATTAGTAGTATTTGAAAAACCATGGGATTAACCATGTTATTTTGCCTTGATTTTGGCCACTTGGGAAACCTAATATACTATTTTAATTCAAATGGGTGCCCCATAATTTTAAATTACATATTACAACATTATTATTTCATAAAATACACCGAAAAATCAAAATCTGTATTTTTAATATTCACTGAAAACAAAAAAATTTATAAAAATATAATAAATTCACCATAAAATAATATTGGTGTTCTATATTAAAAAATGAACTCCAATTTATGAAAATAATTTTATAAATACGAAAATTTTACTTTTTAAGTAAAATCACTATTTATACAAAAAAAATTTAATACTTAACTAATAATTTCTAAAACAGTTATCTACTTATACTATTTTATCACATTACCATTCAATATGCCCAAATTATATTTATACTTAGTTAAGTGAGTTTACTATTCCATTGGTCATATTACTATTGATAAGGATAATATTACTATATATAATTTACTACTCACCAAAAATTAAGATGATCATATAAAACTCTAAATTTCCAACTTATCACAAGATTATATGTCCATTTTTTAAAAATCATTTCACATTATCAATTATTTAAAGTGTAATAAATATTTTAAAGTACTCTTTTTTCTTATTTTCATCAATAATAGGAAACTTCTTAGAAAAAACTAAAATTTCATCATATATTAGTTTTGAAATTTTAAATTCAAAAATGGTGGTTATTTTACCATAATATGAAATAATAATTTTATTTATACAAATGGATTACATAAAGTAAGGCCTCATTACATAGAGCCTTATAACAACTGCATAGGAACTAAGATTAAGGTGTTTAATGGGGATAAAATCATGGGGTGTCTCAGACAACATTGGTCGAGTGGTGATTTATATCAAATTTAACTTCTCTTATAGGCAATTACGTTCATACTTAACATGTTGAAGGTCAGATTGAACTTGGTCCAGATCAAAGCCCATTGATGCTACCTCCTTCCCATGATCCAACAGATAGGCTTCTATGGCCCGAGTCTACTGGATGAGACCATAAAATCTTCTTTCTATATTAATTAACCATGATCAGTTATGTTTATAAACAATAATCATTAAACTAAGAGTATAGTTTCCAATGGTCATATAGACCAATGATCATAATTAACTAATTGTTATATAATAGTATAAATCCAAAAGTATAATTTCAATTATACATACATAATTAATAAAAGGATATAGTTTTGATGAGTAGAAAATAAAATAAATCAAAAATTTTGGAAACATATATTATTAAAATGTTTGGGTTGTTAAATTTATCCCCCTTAAGAAATTTAGACCCCAAAATCTCAACTCTTAACCTCAGAAGAGAAAATGTGTGGGTATTTCTGCCTCATAGACTCCTCTGGTTCCCATGTGGATTTTTTCGTATTTGTGGTTCCCCCAAAACACATTAAAAAGGTGGGTAGTATTGTTCTATAGAACCATATCTCTATGACCCAAGATATCATCCGATTTCTCCTCATAAGAAAGGTCATGTTCTAGTTGTATCACTTATAGATTTAGTACATGTGATGGTCTAGGTATATAATTCCTCATAAGGGATACATGGAAGACATCATGAACTTGTGCTAGATTTGGAGGTAGTGCAAGCTGATAAGACAATGCTCTACAGAATAAAAGATTTCCTATGGGAAAATGTATGTAGAGAAGAGCTTCCCTTTATCCCAAAACCTCATGACTCTCTTCCAAGGTGAAATTTGAAGAAATAATTTGTCACCAACATGAAACTTCAAGTCCCTTTGATGGATTTCAGCATTCCTCTTTTACCGACTCTGAGTAGCCTTAATGTTTTGTTGGATGGAATGAACCTTTTCTACCATATCTTTCACAAGATAAAGCCTAAGAATTTTTCTCTCACTCTCTTCCTCATAACAAGTAGGATTTCTACATCTCTTCCCACATAGAGCTTCATAGGGTTCCATTTGATTTCTTGAGTGGAAGCTGTTGCTGTAAGAGAACTCAAATAATGGGAGATGTTGATCCCATCCACCATTAAATTCCATAGACAATGTTCTCATCATGATTTCAAGTTTTTTAATTGTTCTTTTAGATTGACCATTAATTTAGGGGGGATTGGCCGTACTGAAATTCAATTCGGTACTCAGAGCATGTTGAAGAATTCTCCATAATTTTGATGTGAAACATGTTTCATGATTATATATGATAAAAAGTGGAACACTATGCAGCCTTACTACTTCCTTCAGGTAAATACTGAAAAGTATATCAAGAGATAAATATTCTCGAATAAAGATAAAATGGGCAGCCTTGGTGAGATGGTCCACTATAACCAATAACACATTTCTTTCTTTGGAAGTTACTGGGAGACCAATGACAAAGTCTATAGTGATATTGTACCACTTCCATGCTAGTATGGGTAGTGGTTGTAATACCCCTTTAGGAATTTTTCACTATACCTTCACTCACTGACATACCTGGAACCTTCTAGTGTAGTCACTGATCTCTTTTTTCATATTATCCCACTAAAAAAGATCTCAAAAGTCCTTATACATTTTCTTTCTTCTAGGATGATTAAAGAAACTAGAGCTATGAGCTTCATCCATTAGCTCCTTATTTATTTTCAGAATATATGAAACACATAGTCTTGTATGAAATTTTAGTACACCTTCTTGATTAACATAGAACTCAAGAAACTTCCCATCCTTCACAGCATCAAACTTCGTATGTAATAAAGGATCTTATTTCAATGATTTATTGATATTCTCTAGTAATGATGGATGAGAAATCATTTGGGATAGGGTCGATGAGGTCCCTTCCCTTAAAATTCACACGTCCAGTTTCACTAGGACTTTGATCAAGGTATCTCTTTGAATCCTCATCATGGACAGAACAACAGGGTATTTCCTACTTAATGGACCAATGAATTTGAGTTCTATTACTGGATGATAATGAATTGAACAATCATAGTATTTTAGATGTTCCAACCACCTCCTATGTCTCATGTTCAATTAATTTTGTGTGAAAATATTCTTCGAACTTTTATGGTCTGTGTATATATCACCCCTCTCCCCATAAAGATAGTGACACCATATCATTAGATAAAAAAACTGCAACCATCTCTAGATCATGAGTAAAAATGTTCTACTCACAAGTCTTAAACTATCGAGATGAATAATAAATCACCTTTTAATATTCAATGAGGACACACCCAAGACCTATCAGAGATACATCACTAAAAATAATGAATCCTTATTTTATTGAGGGTAGAGTTAACATTGGTGCAGTGACCAATATCTTTTTCAGCTCTTGGAAACATTCCTCACAATCCTTTCTCTAGATGAACTTAACCCCTTTTCATGTTAACTCGGTTAGTGGATTATAAATTCATGAAAATATTTCCAAAAAACTCATATAATATCCTTCTAATCCATGGAAACTATTAATCTCAGTTATTTTTATATGATGAGGCCACTCCTTTACAACCTTAATCATTGTAGGGTCAACTGTTATTATGTTATTGGTTACAATGTTCCCCAAGAAAGAAACTTTTTGTTACCAAAACTCATAGTTTCTAAAATTTCCAAAAATCCCCTCCTTCTATAGAATCTTCAAAATAACCCTTTTATGATCCATATTCTCCTTAAGAATTTTAAAATATATCATAATATCATCAGTGAGAACAACCACAAAATTATCAAGGTTGTCCTTAAAGACTCTATTTATAAAATCAATAAAATAGAAGGTGCATTAGTCAGTCCAAAGGGAATAACAAGAAACTCATAATTCCCATATTTTTATCGAAAGATGGTTATTGGGATATCTTCTTTATCCACCCTCAATTGATGATAACTAGACTGAAGATCAATGTTGGTGTAGAATTGAGCCCCACGATGTTGGTCAAACAAGTCATCAATTATTGTAAGAGGTTTTTTTCTATTATCCCATTTAGTTCTCTCTAATAAATGAATAGTCACATTAATCTATCCTTATTTTTCAAAAAGATAATAGGTTATCCACAAGAAGACACACTTGGTCAGATAAACCCCTTATCCAAAAAATCTTGGTGTTGCTTATTTAAATCATATAGGTCTACATTTTCCATCCTATATATGGTCTTTGATATCAGATAAGATCTTGGTATGAGTTTAATGGAGAACACTACCTCTATTTCTGGTGGAGGTCTGGCCAAGTCCTCAGAAAACTCTACAGATGATGCTGGGATAATCCCACTTAGAGTCTTGAATGATAACTCTACTTTTAGAAATTTAGGGGTCGATTATAAATTCTTCGAGAACATGGAGGAAATAAAAGAATTAATAGAACCAAAATCAAATAAATTACTTTTTATCTTTGAGAGAACAACAAGAGTACCTTCCAACATATCATTTGGAGCTTCAACATCTGTTATTGTGATAAAAAAAGAACAACTATTCTCCCTTGGTCTTTTTTAAGGTCTATGGTGATTCCCCTCCACTACCTTCAAATCTAGATAGTGATTGGAAAAGTGCCCGAGCAATCAACACATGATGAATTATACTTCTGGTAGGTACTCCACCATCTTCCCTTTTTCATTTGTGTTGGGAAGTTCAGGCTTTACCTCACCATGACAATTCCGTACGATATTGACATCTCTTCCAAACTTGTAGCACTTCCATCTCCTGAGAAGGAAGTTCCCTGAATGATTCTTACCACACTTACTACACATGGGATGTTTCACTTTCCTACATCCTATTCCCTAATCAAATATCCTCCCAAATAATGGATCCATTGATCTCTTCTTTTTATTGAATTTATGAGACCCCTGTATCATACTGAACTTCAGTTCGACTTTCATAGCAGTCGGCATGATATCCTCATCGCTATCATATTCTCGGTTAACTATATTTTTCCACAGATGAGGTATTAGTATAACAAAATAATCTATCAACCTTCCCATTACGATCCATGAAAATGATTTTGGTTTAATGATAATGTCTGGTGAAGTTCATCACATATCTTCCAATAGATTGTTTCCTCATCGAATGAGGGAAATAATTACTAAAGAAGATCCATATGAACTATTCCCAATCAATATATTAAACCTATATGCTTGGCCTCATGTTTTTAATTAGTTCTTACCATTCATCATCTTCTCCCTCTAAGTGGTAAACAGTATGGGTGACAGTCTCTTGCTCCGAACAATAGATCACAAAAAAGATCTTTTCGATAGAGCTAATGCACTATTCAATAATGAATGGGTTGGTAGATCCACTAAAGGTTGGTGGTCATGGATGCGTAAAGGAATCAACATAAATTTTTTCCCTTCATGGTGAAATCTATCTCTCAACGAGTTTCATGTTATTTTCCATAACTTGAGTCAGTTGGTTCATCATTCCTATAGAATTTTTCATTCCAGCTTCCATTAGAGGGCCTCAGTGCATAGTCTATTATGGTCACCATTTTTATGGTTCCTCCTATTTCTCACCATTTAATAAAATATTAAAACCTTAGTGAGATAATTATTTCATTTATTAATCTTTTATCTATAATAGATTTTTATGTCATAAAACTTCAGTCTTAAACATATTATTCTTTAACTATAATTATATTTCTCTATAAATCTTTTATAATGAATCATAAAAATATAGTTATTAACCAAACATTTTCCCAAGTAGTGTTAAAATATGAATGAAGTAAGGCCCATTTTCATTCACCAGTTCCCATTTAAGTCTAGCTCAAAGCTGGGTTTTCAGGTTTTACCCTTAGATACATCTGTGCTAGATCCATATCCAAATGTTCATATCTAGAGAGGGATTTATTTGTTCGGAAAACACTGAATTAATATTTCAAAAAATATTCTAGGAAGTTTATCAACATTTAAAATTATCTATAAGGTTATTAAAAAAGATTAAATATCCGAATTTCCACAAATAAGTAAACAATATTCTGATACCAATAATGGCATCCTTCCTTTTTATTACATAATTCTTTATTTTATTTTAATAACAAAGGATCTTTAAAGTCTAGTGTATTGGAAATATGGTACATTTTACATGAAAACATATAACATTATTTTAATTCTCTTGAATATTTTATCCTATGTTCAATTACTACTGTAACATCCCAAGTAAGTAATGAATAATAGATATTTTTATCTATGTCTTTTAATGATTAAGATAGTGTTATAGAGGCTTAAAATGAAAATAAATACAATCTTATGCATGGAATACACTAATATTCTTAAAAGATTGTTTTACTGTCTTTTGATGGCAAACCATTTTTGAATCAATATTTTGATAATTTTATAAACTATTTTTGTCAAATTAAACTTATCCTTTATGATTGGGACATCAAAATTTACCTTGTGTGAATTTTTGGTATTTTTCTGACAATGTTCATTTTTTTTAATGAATAGTGAAAAATACTGCATTTTACATCAAAACTGCTTTTAAATCTAATTTATTTATATGATTAGATTATGTTTTGAATTAGTTTTGAAGTGAAATTAGAATATATTTTTACCATTTTATCCAATGGTGGTCATTGGAATAAATTTCACTTTGAAATTAGACTTAAACTGGTGTCAATATTTTGATACTTATTATTTTGTAAAAACACACTATTTTCTCTGGCAGTGGGAATTAATTATTAAATTAATTAATGTGAATTATATGATTTGAATTTTGTAAAATAGACTTCATTTTTGAATTCGGAATATCAAATATAGCTTAGGGTGAATTTTTGGTAATTTTCTGAAAAACTTCAATTTTTGATGAATAGTGAAACCACTAAGTGGTAATCAAGCAAACTGATTTTTCAGTTAAATGAAATTTTACCACTAATGTGTATTGAATTTTGAAAATCCAACATACATGGTTGTCATTAAGAAGTAAAATGTGGTTCAATGAGATTAAAATAATTTTTTGGTGAATAGTAACTTATTAAGTTCTTAATCACGATTAGTGGTAATTAGTGTAGCTTAAGGTATAAATAATGCTTTAATAATATGAAATGACCTAGACACATGTCCCAAACTTATTGGTTGTGTCATGGCCGACCAAGACAAGCCATGGGTCAACATGGGGACCCCATGGAGACATTTTGGTTTGGAAATGACATAAATAACTTTTTATTAAATGTTAAAGTAAAAATGACACAAACAAGAGATGTTTTACAAAAACAATTTTTACATGGGGTTATAAAGATCAGATTTTTGATTATAAATAGTAATTGGAAAGATAAAAAGATTTTCTACATCATAGCATTTTTTTTATGATTTTTAGACATTAAATATATTAAATTATTTATGACATAATAATGATGCAGCGATGACATCATTATTTGACGATTTAAATAAAATGGAAAGATAATATAAAATATATGAACTACACATGTCCAAAACCAATTGGATGAGTGGATTTAGAACCCTTATCACCTTATCCACGAATTATATCAATGTGGGACCTTTTGAAACCGAAACACATTTTCAAATAAAGTAATATTTCTTTACTTTCCAAAAGTGCCCCTCCTCTCCTCTTATAAAAGGCCCCCACCTCTACCTCATTTCACACACTACTCAAGCCTTTGGCTCGGCCAAACCCTGAAAATTTACTCCCTCCACATCCCTCTCCTCATCCTATAGGATTCAATTTGGGCAGAATCCTTTCAAAGGAAGCCTTTAGGCTCAAATCAAAAGGAGTTACACTTTTAAAGGTAATTCATTCTCTCATGTTCATTTGTTTTATTTTGCTTCTACAACCCCCTAAACTCTTTTTATTTACTTATTTTGTAACACCACCAGTATCTTCAATATACAAGGATGTTGTTATAATATTTATTTGAGCTACACTCTCACACAACTACATCAAATGGTTAAAGAACATACGGTTTCTGTGGATGGCGAAATTCTGCCTCCCGAAACGATGATTGTTCAAAACTCATTTAACACCTTCAAAGGTAGCCATTATGATGTCACTATTTTTATATATGATATATAATATGTTTATGTTTTCCTTAAGCTTCTGTTTTTTTCATTTTGGGCATACCTTTATGGTTTCCATTATGGGTAAACACGATATCTTCATTTTAGGAAGTGCGGACTACCGCCCCCTCAAAGTGATTTGATTCGTTAAATACCATATGTGGGACATATAAAGGACGGAACTATGATATTATATATGATATTATACTGGAATTATAATATACCTTTATATCATTATGATTCCATTCTATAAAATACGAAATAGAAATGAAAGTAGTGTTCATGCGTACGTACGGCTTACCGTCTCCATGAATGGTGCATTTCATTTTTTACCTCTAAATGATTATGTAATATTATAAATGCAAGTATGTACTAGATATATATGACATATATGATATCTACATCATGAATACCATTCTGGATATAATGAACCTTTGACCAAATTAACAACATGTAAGTGTAAGAAGTCTATTTTTGACTTAAGAACCAAATACCGACAAAATGAACATTATTCACTTAAATGATTACATGATGTCCATAACATGGTATAAAAGGAATAATGAACTTGAAAAAGGTTCTTAAGCAAGTAGAGATTAACTCAAGTTTATTATTCAGGAGATTAAAGAACGGTCGGGTCAAGTCGGATACGAGGTATGGGACTTCGTCTCAATCTCCTTTCGTTGAGGCATATTTTATTTTATACACAACTTTCTTTTATACGGTGTATAAACCCTTTTGACTTTTACGTTTATTCAAAAGGAATCTTTTTTATACGAAGAGTTTACTAAACGACAAAAGGGAATGTTTTTGTCGTACGTATGAGGCGACAACGACTTCTCCGCCGTCGTGACCGTTATTTGAGTTTAGGCTTCCTCTACAAGCCATACCTTCTTTTAAAAAGAAAAATAAATACCATGTTTTACTTTTCTTTTATTTTAGTATTGAAAATGGTTTTCATAATGTTTTTATATCAATGTGTTGTATTGATATCTCGTGATTGAAATGTGGAAATTTTATGTTTCCTTTATGCATGTTTTATGTGATATGATTATGTTATGGTTCTTGGGCTTTATTAAGAAGACGGGTGGTTCCGTGATAAACTAAGGGCGGGTGAGCCCGTTATAGCTCTCCAATGCATTGGGTAACGCGAAGGAGTTAAACGTTAAGGTTTCTCCGAAGAGATTTTAGGGAATATACTGTGATGGGTATTCCAAATGTAACCAAGAGGGTTACTCCCTATGTAAGAATGTTATGAATGCCTCAAGTTACCTTTATGTCTTATGATTTCTATGATTTTTTTATGATTTTATGAGGTAAGTTAAAGTGCCTATGTATTATGGGTAAATTATGATTTCATTCTTATGTATATATGAACTCATGTTTCCTTTCCATGTTTTTTTTAAAACCCATACTGAGTTTTTTACCCTCATCCCAAGTTTTTTTGAATTGTTTTCACAGGTCAAGGGAAAGGTACATGATAAGATGATAGAGTTAAGGATGTGTCAAGAAA
Organism: Viscum album; assembly: GCA_963277665.1. Lineage (NCBI taxonomy): Eukaryota > Viridiplantae > Streptophyta > Magnoliopsida > Santalales > Viscaceae > Viscum > Viscum album. The sequence continues at coordinate 1,515,184,454 of OY728132.1, read as the reverse complement.
TAATCCCTGTTTTATTTTAAATGTGTTTCCATTGATGGGAATGAAGAATACTATCTTTCTGTAACCACTTTGTTTATATGTGGAATGTAATGCAAGTTTTATGATCTAATTCTCTAAAACTCTAAACCCGAAAAGATCCTCAATGTGAAATCTTGTAATAACTCAAGATTAAGTAAGGTTTAAGGCTGGGGCCTTATAGTTGGTATCAGAGGTCGGTTTAGATAACTTTAGGAGTTAGAATTCTATTAAATGATTATCCAAAAATATTTTTTTTTGAAATGATATAGCATTTAAAGATTACCATGTTGATTCATCTAAGACATGTTTGTTCAGAATGGTTTTCCGCAGAGGAAACAGGGAAGCAGTGCTAGGAAGGCATACAGAAGGAAATAACCTTCCGAATCAGCATCCAGAAATGGTCGGAATTGGAACTGAAAAGTTTGTTGCAGTAATGGCGCAGTTGACTCAAGCGATAAATGGCGGTGGTATCCATGCACGAGATCAGCCAGAACAACCGCAGAGGAACATGTCAGTGGTGGAACATTTCATGAGGCAACATCCACCATCATTCAGAGGATCATCTGACCCTGTGCTAGCTGAAGGGTGGATTAAAGCACTGGAGAAGATTTTTGATGTCATGGGGTGTTCAGACAATCAAAAGGTTAGTCTTTCTATTTACCGTTTGGAGGGTGAAGCAGATCAGTGGTGGTATATGGTTAAAAATATCAGGGACGCCGATGAGATTGATGCTCTTGACTGGGATGAATTCAAAGGTATGTTTCTTGAGAAGTATTTTCCTAAGGCTGTTCGACTTAGGATGGAAAAGCAATTCTTGGAATTGAGGCAAGAGGAAGACTCAGTGGCTGCCTATGAAGAAAGGTTCACTCGATTGGCAAGGTATGCTCCAAATTTTATCCGGGACCTTGATAGTAAAATCAATCGTTTTTACTCAGGATTAAAGCCAAATTATCGAAGGGCATTAGCTTCTCATGAGTTTAAAAGTTATGAAAAGCTTGTTCGATGTGGTGAGAAGGTGGAAATGGAGTTTGCCGATGACCAAGTTTTCTATAACAACCAGCAGAAGAAGAGACCGAGGTGGCAAGAGAATGGAAAGAATTCTTCAAAAAAGTCTGATGGTAAGAGAACTATGTTTCCAGTTTGTGATAAATGTGGCAAAAGGCATGCTGGGGAATGTCTTCTGAATTCTGGGAAGTGCTACCGATGTGGTAAGATGGGACATAAGGCTCGTGATTGCACTGAAAAGGATCAAGGTGAAGGTAAGAACAAATTTTATTTACAGTTAGTGAAATGTTTTAAGTGCAATGAGATGGGTCACTATGCAAACGAGTGTCCGACAAGGAGCTTGAGTGATGGGAAGCAGTTAGACTACAAGCAGAAAGGGGTGGTGAAATCCTTTTCAACTACTTCAGTAGATGTCGGGCCATCAAATGAAGTTGTATCAGGTACTTTGTTTGTTTTTTCAGATTATGCCAGTGTGTTGTTTGATTCGGGGTCTACACATTCTTTCATCTCTAAAACCTTTTCTAGTAAAATGGGAATACCATCTCAAGAAATGACTCCTGAACTTTTGGTAAAAACACCTGGGGGAAGTGTCGAGGCAAAAAGAATTTATAAGAATCTTCCTATCCTTATCTGTGGAAAGAACCTACTTGCAAACCTTATTGTTCTACCTCTAGTAGAGTTTGATGTTAACCTGGGTATGGATTGGCTCTCTATTTACCATGCTAAGATTGAATGTAGAGCTAAAGAAGTTTCTTTTCAGAAAGACTTTCAGTTTGTTTACAGGAATGAACCCTTACTTTTGATAACATATCAAGAGGCCGAGAAACTTGTAAAAGATGGAAATGAATGTTACCTTGCACACGTCGTTGAAAATAAAAGAACTGTTCAGATTAATGATGTGCCAGTGGTAAATGAGTATCCTGGTGTTTTTCCTGATGAGTTGCCTAGAATAATACCAGATCGGGAAGTTGAGTTTACTATTGACTTAGTTCCTGATGCTAAGCCAATTTCAAAACCCCCTTACCGAATGGCACAAATTAAACTTTTAGAGTTGAAGGAGCAATTGCAAGATTTATTAGAGAAAGGTTTCATTAGACCGAGCACATCACCATGGGGTGCTCCTGTTTTATTTGTTAAAAAGAAAGATGGTTCTATGAGACTTTGCATTGATTATAGAGCCTTGAATAATATCACTCTTAAGAACAAATATCCTTTGCCTCATATCGATGATTTGTTTGATCAGCTCCAGGGAGCTCAGTTTTTTTCAATGATTGACCTGAGATCGGGGTACCATCAGCTGAAGGTAAAGGAGGCAGATATTCTGAAGACCGCGTTCCGTACGAGATATGGCCATTATGAATTTGTAGTAATGCCTTTTGGGCTAACCAATGCACCTGCTGTATTCATGGACTTAATGAATAGAATTTTCCATGAGTTCTTGGATAAGTTTGTTGTGGTTTTCATTGACGATATTTTGGTGTTTTCTAAAAGTAAAGAGGAGCATGAAAAACATTTAAGGGTTATCTTGCTAACCTTAAAAGAAAAGAAACTGTATGGGAAATTCAGCAAGTGTGAGTTTTGGTTGCAATAAATTTCTTTCCTTGGTCACATTGTTTCTAAAGATGGAATAACTGTTGATCCTGCAAAAACAAAAGTTGTGGAAGAATGGCCAAGACCCACAAATGTAACCGAGATTCGTAGCTTCCTTGGTTTGGTGGGCTATTACCGAAGGTTTGTTAGAAATTTTTAACGGTTATCCAGTCCAATGACTAAGCTAACTCGGAAGGGTGTTAAGTTTATCTGGACAAAAGAATGTGATGATTGTTTTCAGGAATTGAAAAGAAGATTGGTGAATGCTCCAGTTTTGGCACTACCTTCCAGGAATGGTGAGTTTGTTATATACAGTGATGCTTCATTGAAAGGACTTGGTTGCGTCCTAATGCAGAATGATCAGGTAATTGCTTATGCTTCACGACAGTTGAAAACTCATGAGGTAAATTACCCTACACATGATTTGGAATTAGCTGCTGTTGTTTTTGCTTTAAAAATTTGGAGGCATCATTTGTAAGGAGTAAAGTGTGAAATATATACCGATCACAAAAGTTTAAAGTATATATTCACTCAGAAAGAGTTAAACATGAGACAAAGGAGATGGCTGGAATTAATCAAGGATTATGATTGTACAATTCATTACCATCCGGGAAAAGCAAATAAAGTGGCTGGTGCTTTGAGTCGAAAAAGTAATGCTTCATTAACAATGTTGCGTTTGGAACATGATCCTTTGGTTAAGGATTTGATGAACTTTGGCATAGAAGTTGTTGGTGCAGGAAGTCCATCTGTTTTGTTTCAGGTATCAGTGAGATCTTCTCTATCAGATAGAATCAAGCAAGCACAGAAGCAAGACAGTGAGCTGCAGAAAAAGGTAGAGCTGGTTCAGAAAGGTAAGTTGCCTGAATTCAACATTGATAATGATTGTGTTTTGAGATTTGGGAAGAGATTGTGCGTGCCTTGTGATTCACAGTTGAAGAGAGAGCTGTTATGTGAAGCTCATAGTTCTCCGTTTTCAGTTCATCCGGGCAGTACTAAGATGTATCGAGATCTGCGGGAGTATTACTGGTGGGATGGAATGAAAAGAGATATTGCTGATTTTACTGTGAAGTGTTTGACATGTCAACAGGTCAAAGCAGAGCGGCAGTTACCGAAAGGGATGATTCAGCCTTTACCAGTGCCAGAGTGGAAATGGGAGAATATATCCATGGACTTTGTTGTTGGATTACCGAAGACATCTCGAGGTAATAATGAAATCTGGGTTATTGTTGATCGCTTGACCAAATCTGCTCATTTCCTTTCTATACGAGATACTTTCTCTCTTGATCAACTTTCCCGTTTGTATCTTAAAGAGATAGTCAGGTTACATGGAGTTCCTCTCTCCATTGTATCGGATCGTGATCCCAGGTTTACTTCTAACTTTTGGAAAGGCCTTCAGAAGTCATTGGGTACTGAATTAAATTTTAGTACAGCTTTTCATCCTCAATCAGATGGGCAGTCAGAACGAACAATTCAGACATTGGAGGATATGTTACGAGCTTGTTCTATGGATTATCAGGGAAGTTGGGACCAACACCTTTCTTTGGTTGAGTTTTCATATAATAACAGTTTTCATTCCAGTATACAGATGGCACCATTTCAGGCATTATATGGGAAGCGGTGTCGAACTCCAGCTCTCTGGGATGAAGTGGGTGAAAGGAAGTTGATGGGACCAGAATTGGTAGAAGAGATGGCAGAAAAAGTTCAGCTGATTCAGAAACACATGAGAACAGCTCAGAGCAGGCAGAAGAGTTATGCGGATAACCGGAGGAAGGATCTATCTTTCGAGGTAGGTGATCATGTTTTTCTCAAGGTTTCTCCTTGGAAAAGTGTGATGAGATTTGGTAAGAAAGGAAAGTTGAGTCCAAGGTTCATTGGACCATACAAAATTCTAGAGAGAGTTGGATCAGTTGCATACCGAGTGGCTTTACCTCCGAGTTTTTCTCAGGTGCACAATGTTTTTCACATTTCGATGTTGAGAAAGTATATGCCAGATCCATCTCATGTTTTGAGTCCAGAGGTAGTTCAGCTGGAAGAGAACCTATCATATGAGGAACAACCGGTCCAGATTCTTGACCACAGCGAGCAAGTGTTACGAAATAAGGTGATTAAGCAGGTAAAGGTTTTGTGGAAAAACCACATGATTGAAGAGGCAACATGGGAATTTGAAAATGCAATGAGGGATAAGTACCCCCATTTATTCGATAAGTAAATAAATTGCGGGGACGCAATTTTCTAAAGGGGGGAAGTATGTAACATCACAAGTAAGTAATGAATAATAGATATTTTTATCTATGTCTTTTAATGATTAAGATAGTGTTATAGAGGCTTAAAATGAAAATAAATACAATCTTATGCATGGAATACACTAATATTTTTAAAAGATTGTTTTACTGCCTTTTGATGGCAAACCATTTTTGAATCTATATTTTGACAATTTTATAAACTATTTTTGTCAAAATAAACTTATCCTTTATGATTGGGACATCAAAATTTACCTTGTGTGAATTTTAGGTATTTTTCTGACAATGTTCATTTTTTAATGAATAGTGAAAAATACTGCATTTTACATCAAAACTGCTTTTTAATATAATTTATTTATATGATTAGATTATGTTTTGAATTGGTATTGAAGTGAAATTAGAATATATTTTTACCATTTTATCCAATGGTGGTCATTGGAATCAATTTCACTTTGAAATTAGACTTAAACTGGTGTCAATCTTTTGATACTTATTGTTTTGTAAAAACACGCTATTTGCTCTGGCAGCGGGAATTAATTATTAAATTAATTAATGTGACTTATATGATTTGAATTTTGTAAAATAGACTTCATTTTTGAATTCGGAATATCAAATATAGCTTAGGGTGAATTTTTGGTAATTTTCTGAAAAACTTCAATTTTTGATGAATAGTGAAACCACTAAGTGGTAATCAAGCAAACTGATTTTTCAGTTAAATGAAATTTTACCACTAATGTGTATTGAATTTTGAAAATCCGACATACATGGTTGTCATTAAGAAGTAAAATGTGGTTCAATGAGATTAAAATAATTTTTTGGTGAATAGTAACTTATTAAGTTCTTAATCACGATTAGTGGTAATTAGTGTAGTTTAAGGTATAAATAATGCTTTAATAATATGAAATGACCTAGAAAGATGTCCCAACCTTATTGGTTGTGTCATGGCCGACCAAGAAAAGCCATGGGTCAACTTGGGGACCCCATGGAGACATTTTGGTTTGGAAATGACATAAATAACGTTTTATTAAATGTTAAAGTAAAAATGACACAAACAAGAAATGTTTTACAAAAACAATTTTTACATGGGGTTATAAAGATCAGATTTTTGATTATAAATATTCATTGGAAAGATAAAAAGATTTTCTACATCATAGTATTTTTTTATGATTTTTAGACATTAAATAAATTAAATTATTTATGACATAATAATGATGGAGTGATGACATCATTATTTGACGATTTAAATAAAATGGAAAGATAATATAAAATCTATGAACTACACATGTCCAAAACCAATTGGATGAGTGGATTTCGAACCCTTATCACCTTATCCACGAATTATATCAATGTGGGACCTTTTGAAACCGAAACACATTTTCAAATAAAGTAATATTTCTTTACTTTCCAAAAGTGCCCCTCCTCTCCTCTTATAAAAGGCCCCCACCTCTACCTCATTTCACACACTACTCAAGCCTTTGGATCAGCCAAACCCTGCCCATTTACTCTATCCACATCCCTCTACTCATCCTATAGGATTCCCTTTGGGCAGAATCCTTTTAAAGGAAGTCTTTAGACTCAAATCAAAAGGAGTTACACTTTTAATGGTAATTCATTCTCTCATGTTCATTTGTTTTATTTTGCTTCTCCAACCCCCTAAACTCTTTTTATTTACTTATTTTGTAACAACAACAGTATCTTAAATATACAAGGATGTTGTTATAATATTTATTTGAGCTACACTCTCACACAACTACATCAAATGGTTAAAGAACATACGGTTTCTGTGGATGGCGAAATTCTGCCTCCCGAAACGATGATTATTCAAAACTCATTTAACACCTTCAAAGGTGGCCATTATGATGTAACTATTTTTATATATGATATATAATATTTTTATTGTTTCCTTAAGCTTCTGTTTTTTTCATTTTGGGCATACCTTTATGGTTTCCATTATGGGTAAACACGATATCTTCATTTTAGGAAGTGCGGACTACCGCCCCCTCAAAGTGATTTGATTCGTTAAATACCATATGTGGGACATATAAAGGATGGAACTATGATATTATATATGATATTATACTGGAATTATAATATACCTTTATATAATTATGATTCCATTCTATAAAATACGAAATAGAAATGAAAGTAGTGTTCATGCGTACGTACGGCTTACCGTCTCCATGAACGGTGCATTTCATTTCTTACCTCTAAATGATTATGTAATATTATAAATGCAAGTATGTACTGGATATATATGACATATATGATATATACATCATGAATACCATTCTGGATACAATGAACCTTTGACCAAATTAACAACATGTAAGTGTAAGAAGTCTATTTTTGACTTAAGAACCAAATACCGAAAAAATGAACATTATTAACTTAAATGATTACATGATGTCCATAACATGGTATAAAAGGAATAATGAACTTGAAAAAGGTTCTTAAGCAAGTAGAGATTAACTCAAGTTTATTATTCAGGAGATTAAAGAACGGTCGGGTCAAGTCGGATACGAGGTATGGGACTTCGTCTCAATCTCCTTTCGTTGAGGCATATTTTATTTTATACACAACTTTCTTTTATACGGTGTATAAACCCCTTTGACTTTTACGTTTATTCAAAAGGAATCATTTTTATACGAAGCGTTTACTAAACGACAAAAGGGAAAGTTTTTTTCGTACGTATGTGGCGACAACGACTTCTCCGCCATCGTGACCGTTATTTGAGTTTCGACTTCCTCTACAAGCCATACCTTCTTTTTAAAAGAAAAATAAATACCATGTTTTACTTTTCTTTTATTTTAGTATTGAAAATGGTTTTCATAATGTTTTTATATCAATGTGTTGTATTGATATCTCGTGATTGAAATATGGAAATTTTATGTTTCCTTTATGCTTGTTTTATGTGATATGATTAGGTTATGGTTCTTGGGCATTATTAAGAAGACGGGTGGTTCCGTGATAAACTAAGGGCGGGTGAGCCCGTTATAGCTCTCCAATGCATTGGGTAACGCGAAGGAGGTAAACGTTAAGGTTTCTCCGAAGATATTTTAGGGAATATACTATGATGGGTATTCCAAACGTAACCAAGAGGGTTACTCCCTATGTAAGAATGTTATGAATGCCTCAAGTTACCTTTATGTCTTATGATTTCTATGATTTATTCATGATTTTATGAGGTAAGTTAAAGTGCCTATGTTTTATGGGTAAAGTATGATTTCATTCTTATGTATATATGAACTCATGTTTCCTTTCCATGTTTTTTTTATAACCCATACTGAGTTTTTTATGCTCATCCCAAGTTTTTTTGAAATGTTTTCTCAGGTCAAGGGAAAGGTACATGATAAGATGATAGAGTCAAGGATGTGTCAAGAAATAATCCATGTTTTATTTTAAATGTGTTTCTATTGATGGGAATGAAGAATACTATCTTTCTGTAACCACTTTGTTTATATGTGGAATGTAATGCAAGTTTTATGATCTAATTCTCTAAAACTCTAAACCCGAAAAGATCCTCAATGTGAAATCTTGTAATAACTCAAGATTAAGTAAGGTTTAAGGCTGGGGCCTTATAACTACACCTCATAACCTGGGGACATAAATCAAAGGAAATGGTGAGCATATGGGCTAGTAAGTGAAACATGGAAAACCGTTTACATGCGATCTTAAGAGAATACAACAAGAACATAAGGAAATATCATAAAGGCATGATATGAGAAATAACATGATAATAAAAAATTGAATAATATTTTGAAAATTTGGCTACAACATTTAATTTCTACATTCATAATCATATCACCAACATCCATCCCCAAGGTGTCCTAAAAATTTCCAAGGTTATTCAACAAGGTATCTCAAAACCTATCATCTCTAGAGATTAGTTTCCTTACCTAATGCATTAGAGGGGTATCATGGTGGACCCTTAATTTTTATTTATTTTCATGTGAACCACATAGATTATAATCTAACATTTCATAAATAACCCAAATATATGGAAATAAATGGCTTTTATATCAAAATCGTGAATTTTTAAAAAGTGTTTAAAAACATGATCTTTATATCATTTATTACCTAGGGAAATGGAATGAGGGTTTTATGTATAAAAATTAACAAATACAACAAATAATATTTATTTTTGATGATTAAAACCCCTATAAATGAAAGAGGTTAGGGTATTCATTTAAATAAATAATAATAATTTCTTGATAAAAAGAGAGAGATTTTGATATTTAAATTCTACAGCATAATGGCTATGAAACATGGTTCCAAAAAAAATTAAAAAGAGAGGGGAAAATGGTATCACATTCAAAAATAAAAAATAATACATTATAGTGATTGGATAAAATAAAAATTAGAACATGGTATAGAAATTTGAAAGACAAGCAACATAAAAGGGAACATAAAAGGAAAATAGAAGTTTTAGAATTCCCTTACCATAAAGAGTAACTTCTAAAACAATAGGATCTGGACCTTTAGTGATTGGGGAAACAATTGGAGGACTCCTTGTAAGGTAAAACTATTAGATATTTTATGTTAATGAATTTAGAAAGATAGAAAACTAAGTATGGCTTGATATTTATATTAAATGGGAGGAATTTTTTATTAATTTTAAAGGACACCTCATTGGTTTTATTTTTTAAACCATATGATTTCCCAAGGTATTTTACACTAATTTTTTCTAGTTGGGGCATATCATATAATATTTTTATACAAAGGAGTTGACCAGTATTGTAAATTACATATTACATCATTATGAGGTTATAAAACACACCAAAAACTCAAAAAATGTATTATTAATATTCATTGAAAAAGAAAACATTTTATAAAAATATAAAAAATTCACTCTAACATAATATTAATGTTCTTAATTCAAAAATGAATTAAATTTTATGAAAATTATTTTCAAAAATATGTAAAATTTAATTTTTAAGTAAAAGTCACTCTCAAACATTTTCTAAGGGGTCAAACATGTTTTTATTGGGACACCACATTATCTATTTTATCACAGGTAGGACACTCTAAAAATAATTCTATGGGGTCAAAAATATTTTTTACTATGGGGGATGAGGACATCAGTGGTGAGAGTGCATTACCTTGTTAAGTATTAATCATGTTCCAGGTGTTCTGTTTTAGGTTCCTCTGTTGAGGAATTTTCAGCTAAGGATGAAATAGAATGGTGTTTTAGTTTAAGACCAGGATAAAAGAGTTGGTGTAGGATGACTAAAACCAAGAGATGCTCCAAATACTTTGAGAGAATACCATGACCATGGAAGTGGTCATCAATAGGGTTAGAGTGTTATGGGAGTAGGTTATGGTCATCTATATGCCTTAGTGTTGTTAGCACTAGGTGATCCAAACATCATTAGAGGTATCCTTTTATTTATTTCTTTATTTTTTCATTATTTTTTTAATTGAAGGTAAAAACGCTCCTTCATATCACTTACTCACATAAAAACATTGGTAATTGAGGTAGAGAATCTTCCAATTCCCTCTATGTTGACAACACTAGTTTATGGTCGAGCTGACTTGAATGAAATATATAGAGATTGGGATTTTATGATGGGGCAGCATCAATATTAGGGAGAATTCATATATTTATGTATAGATCCATATTAAATCTTCCCAAGTATGGATTGGTTTTATTATGTGCAGGATATAATGGATTTGTTTTGAATTTATGTTTTGTTCTATATTTCTGATGGGAAGCCAGTGGGGTTTGTTGGAAGGTAAGAACCTCAGATGGGTCAAATGCATGATTTTTCCTCGTCATATTTTATGGATGAGACGATAGAGATCCTATAAGATATTTAACAGTCATTATTTCCTAGGGTTGTAGAATATTACATTTATGTATTTTAAGATGAGTTTATAGATTAACCCACTCGATGGGAGATCCCATTTTCCATTAAGCTATAGTCAGGAATGTCTCCTATTTCGATGTATCCATATATGATTGTGCCTTTTGAGTTGTGAGAGATGCGTTTATATCATGATGATATGTTGCAACAAGGTAATTTTTTGTGGAGTGTGTCACCTTGGGATGTATTAGTTTTGATTGTAAAGAAGGATTATTATAGATTATGGATTTATATGTATTATTCTATCACAAACCAAGTGATAGTATAGAATATGAACTCTCATCCACATATTGACGATTTATCTGCTCAGTTGAAGGGAGAAAGTTGGTTCTCAAAAATTTATTTGTGGTTATGGAATCATCAGATGTGTGTGAAGGATAAGAATATATTAAGATTTGATTTACAATGTCATCATAAGAATTATGAGTTTTATGTGTTGTTTTTTGGTATGAATAATGCTCTATCCATTTTCATAGGGTCGATGAATGTAGTGTTCAAAGGGTTCTTGGAATTTTTTTTAGTGATTTATATTGATGACATCGTTATCTACCCCATATCTAATGTGAAGAAATAATAGCTTCTTCATGACATTTTGAGAGTTATTTATTGGGAGAATATGTTTAGGATGTTTTTGATGTTTTATTTTTGGGGTAGTTAATTCGTTTTCATAGTGATTGTTGTTTTTCAGTAGGGAGTAGTTATATAAACTTCAAAAATATAGGCGGTTGTGTCTTGAGGTTCCCCCTAGACCATGGTAGTGGTGTATAGTTTCCTTGGTCTTACATGCTATTACAAGATGTTCATTGAATAATTATATCAAGTAGTGGCTCCTCAAACAGCTTTGACTAGAAAGGATCATGTATTCTTGTTGATTGAACAATTTCAAATAGCTATTGAGTACTTGAATGATAATTTTTTAAGTGCTATAGTCCTTTTTTTCTAGAAGGAGGAGTTTATTTTGAGGGTTTTTTTGATTCTTCATGCCTTATCTTGGGAAGTTCTCTAATTATATAGATATCCATTGATTTGTATGGGTCTAAAAAATTATTATCCCTAATTAATAACTATTCCACCCATAATATTGAGTTTCCAGTTATTGTGTTTTATTTGATGTTTTAATGACAAAACATCATTAGTGAGCAATTTAGGGGTTTTACCATACATAAGCTCCTGAGGTAAGTCCTCTCACAGTGAAACATGAACTTTATTCATCTTTAGTGGATGAAATTATTTCATGATTATGAATTCAAGATCTCATATATGGTAGGAAAGGTAAATGTTTTAGTCGATGCACCGAGTAAGAAGTCATGTAGTGATGCTGTGTGTGAATCTGAGGGTTTCTAGAGAGTGATGGGAGAACCCTCTATAATGAATCTATATATAGTAGAGGTTTGAGGTAGAAGATATCATTTAAAAATGATGGTGGAGTCAACTTTGGTGTAGTTGGTGGATGAGACCTAATTGGGGGATTTTGAGGTAGCGGTATGGAGAGACCAAGTTATCTAAGGAGATGCACTTGATTGTGGGTATGAGGATGAAAAAATAGGTTTTTATTGAAGGTAATTATTTTTAATCCTTTTAGAATTCATGATATGGTTCTATGTGAGATCCATAACTAACCTTTGAGGTAAATCCTATAATGAAATTGATTTATCAAGTCTTAAGAGGTTTGTTTTGGTAGCCTAGGTTGAAGCATGTAGTTGCATTGTTTTTTTATGTTTGGTCTTCTAGAATGCAATGTTTAGACACTGTGTTTTGGGTGGGACTCTCCAACTGTGATATTTTTTTAAGTGTAAGTTGTAGTATATCTTGACGGACTTAATTATTATTTTACCTTGATATCAGGGAGTGTATGATGATATATGGGTGATAATGGATCATTTTATACTATAAATCAACTTTATAGTAATCAAGAAGTTTTTAAAAGTAGTGGGCTTGTTAAATAATTACCTAAAAGAGGTGGTAAAGACTTACAGTGTCTTGAGGATGCTCATATTTTATTGGGATCCTTGTTTTACCTCTAAGGTGTGTATTTATTTCTACTAAGATTTTGGATCTCTATTATTCATTAACAATAATTTTCATACATAGATAGATTTTTAGAAAGACAAAACAATCCAAAATCTTCAAGACATGCTTCACACTTGTGTCATGGATTTTAGAGGTTCTGGGATTAGACACCTAACATTGGTAGAGATTGATAAAAATTTCAGTTCTCACTCAACCACTAGTATGGATCCATTTAAATATTTATACTTCTGTCCTTGACAATGTCCAATTTGCTGGACTAGGTTTGAAGAGGAATTAATTATCATTCCATAACTAGTATAGAATATGGTAGATATGGTACAATTAATTCATAAGAGAATTAAGGGAATAGTGGATCTTCATAAATCCTATGTCAATCATAGGGGGAGATCAATGGATTTCAATGTTGGAGATTAAAAGGTCATGATGTTGAATCCATGTCATGGGAAGTGATGGTTTGCTGGTGGGAGTAAGATTTATCCGAATTTTTTAGGCCTATTGAGGTGTTGTTTTATATTGGAGTCATGGTGTAATAGATAGAACATACCCCATATATGATCAGAATAAATGATGTTTTTCACATTTTATAGAGATTTCATTAAATTCATGAAAACACATATGTCATCAATTGGGGATAGATCAATATTGACATTGATTCTATCTTTGAGTAAAAGACCATATATATCCAAGAATACAATGATAAATTTTGGAATGAGATTGTTATTCCATTTGTTTGTGTATTTTGGTAGAAATATGTCAAAGAGAATATTACCCAAGAGTATGAGTTAAAAATGATCACTCAGTACCCCAAGATGTTTGTTGTTTATCCATTCATTAACAGTGTTGATCAATTTGTGGATGTTGAAATTTTTGTTTTATGAGATTTTTATCTCTTGTTTGCTATTGGTATCCTAACTCTCATTTAAGAGGTATCTCCCCCAAGAGGGGTTTTAGGAGCTAGTTGTTGATGTTACTTGGTTCTTTGATGTTCCTCTAATGAGGAGGTTTGGATTATGTGATGGTGAGATCCTTGATTGGAATTTCACATGATGGTATTTTTGATAAACCCCTTTCATTTTGTTCACATAGTATTATTTTTATTTTTTAGGAATATAATTGTTTGAGAGGTATCTAATGTAAGGGAAACTATCTATATATTTGACCCTTTTCATTCATAAAAATCCCATGGTGCTCAAAGGTGGCTTATAGAAGATCTATATGTGTTTTTCCCTTAAAATATGGATGTAGGGAGAATCGAAATGTTTGAGGGATACACACCCTGAATAAGATGTCCCTAAACAGTCAAATTTTCTATGTGTCTAGATCAACTTTTGAGTTGGGTTCATGGCTGAATCGGTTATTTGATCCAATTATGTGAACAATAAACTAAATGATCAGTCAATTATGTGACTCATCGACATGGTTGGATAAGCTATGTGAATCATCTATTTGGTTGAATCATCTATGTGAATCGACTCTGTAGATTAATTGACTATTCGAATATAATAAATTGCTATATTTTCTATGCGGATCAGGTGAATGATCGATTAGCTCTGTGAGCGATCATCTACACGAGTGATCAACCACATTAAAATGGCTATGTGAATCGATAAGATACATTGTTGAATCAGATATGGGAAATTGAAACATGAGTATTTTTTCCATTTGGTTATTTTGGATATATTAAATGGCTGTGTAGGACTTTTTAATACATGTGGAATTTGGTTTGGTGCGGAATGTTTCTATGTAGAATCTAGAATGTAGTGTTTTCGTTTCTAGTTTCATGAAAATGGACATGAAGACATTTTAATAGTGAGAATCATGGGACTTTAATGGCTGATTCATCAAGGATAATTATTTCTTTTAATTTATGAGATGTATGAGGTTGTAAAATGTCATTGGGCATGGAGTTTAATGAAATTATCAACTAATATAATTAAATTATGTGTGATTTAGAGAATTTGATCATCCAATATCTATTGACATGAAAAATTTCCATATCATCATTCATTCCTATTTTGTCTATCTTGAGAAAATAGATTAAAAAAAACTTCCCTTATATTCATGGAATCCTTCATTCGATTTCTTGAGTTCTCCAGCAGCAATCCAATCTTTTATTCCGTATTTAGTATAGTGAGTCACGTGAAGCTTATTAATCTTGGTTTGGAATTCATTCCTTCTCTTATTTGTTTATGTGTAATCATAAGGTTATCATGTTTTATCCCTTTTAATGGAAATGGAATTAGCCTTATAATTATTTTATTGGATTAATTATGAGTTTTCTATATCGATCACATGGTGTTACTTTCAACCATGATAATCATTTTTCTTCTTTATTCATTAGATAGAGTTCTATTCATGTTATTATTTTTATCATGTATTGGTATTATATGGCTTATCCTGTTGTTATTTAAGTAAAATGGTATAGACAGAAAACCTAGAAATTGTTAATTAGTTGAAAAAATAATTATTGAAGTGGAATGTTTAATGAATCAAGTTTTATTTGTTATTTATTAATGATCAAATTGATGTGAGTATGCATGTTTAATTGAATATGTAATTTTATGTGTTGATGAAATTTGATAAATAATGTGAATAATGTTATTTATTATTGATGAAATGAATTAAATTCATTCTAATAAATTGGAAATCAACAATGTTTGTTTAAAATGAAATGTATGATATGAAGAATATTTAAAATAATTGTTTAATTAATTTAGTATCTTTTTATAGCATGATGCATCAGGATTCAAAAAGTTTTCTACCATGAATAATGAATCGATTAATTAAATAAGGAATAAAACTTGTTGTTTGAAAAAGATAATTGTTATGGCCTATGTTTCTCATATTCTTGAGATGTTAGAGTGCATTGAGTTTGGATTAGTGAGATATTTATTGTGTGTGAAAGATGGATGTAATGTTTTGGGGTCTATATTTTCTTATTGGATATTCTTCTTTGTTTCCCACTACTTTTTTGATGTTATATGGATGCAAGCTTCACTATGAGATGTTGTATGGTCCAAGGAGGTCTAGTTGTGATATGACTGTGACATTGTTGAGCCAAAGATGGCTGATGTGATATAGGTATGGGAGGCCTAGATGATGTGGAATCAACTAATTCCTTTGACAACATGGTTTATCGAGATATGAATGTGGGTATTGGGTATGGAACCTGAGACGAAAGGCTGGGTTGATGCTACGATTTCTCGATGATGTGAATTGAGGGATGGGATTCTCACTTGACAAGAATATTTTTAATAGATGATTCTCGGGATGCTTGTTTATCATATTCTATTCCCAACTGCATGAGGCAACGGTATATGCTTGGTTGCATATTTCCTTTTGGTTGTATCTTATGATGGATATCCTAGATTACTTTGATTTTCAAATGATTTTAATAATGGATAAAAATACTTAACCCACATGATTGTTGTTGTTGGAAGGAAAATTTTGAAAAGATGTTAATCTTGTGAAATCATGGACTCAGTTTTTTATTATGATTGGAGGGAATAGAATTCATTTTTATGGTTAATGAATATATCTTGAAATAATGATAATGATTAATTTAATTTCTAGTAAATTAATTAATGTATGTAAATGATTAAAATGAAAAAATTAATTAACATAGCTCTTTTAAATTCTTGTCTGTTAATAGGATATCAAGTCTTAGTAGTGGAAACCAGGTGTTTGAGCAACATTTTTTTACAGTTGAGTATAAACCTAACTGATTACCATAGTGTGGTCATGAGATATATAATATCTAGTATATCATTTTATTTCATATGTTACCCTATCAATGTCGTTTAGGATGATAGACACCCAGTGGGATATGGGATGGTGTTTCCCCAACACCCTAGTGGGAGGATGGATGGCTAACTACACCCTATGGCCCCACTCCCTTCTCTTGGTAGTTACATTTTATAATATTCATGGCATTTAGATTCTCCCTATATGTGTGTTGTTGGATTTGATGGATTTTTTCAGTCAAAAACATGTATCTATAGATATTATTCCAAAAATATTATTATATTTGTGACATTTTTATGTTGTGATGGGTTGAGGTACTTACTTGATGTATGGGATGTGATAGATTGGGGTATAATAAATGATGTATGATACATGCCAAATGGGTTATGGTGGATTTCTAAGACTACTCAGTTACTATATAAGGATATATGGATTGAATGATGTGATGATATGATGAACAAGGTTCATGTGGTGATGCATTTCTCTGATGTCACTAGGATAGATTATTTTGGAGAGAGATGGATCATGACATGAAACATTAGGGAAGAGAAAAAAACCAGTGGGGAAGCCAGATCCTGGTACTCTTGATGTTTCATTATTATATAATATTATCTTCTTCTTTCTGATACAAGGTGAGAGTTAGAGACGTTGAGGCTAGAAACATAGTATAACTGTTTAGGTGATGAGTTAGTTTTATTATTATTCACTTCCATTATCTTTCTTTATTTATCTTTCACAGGAGAAGATTGGGGGAGGATCCTACTAAGTATAATATTATGATCACTAAACATATATATATAATATTATTTTATTTTAACTGGAGAAGTTTGTAGATCAGGATAGATATAAAAATCTCATGGTTTTGAAGGAGTTATTTGGGCTTCGTGGTCACTGATATTTGTACCCTTTTTTCCATTATAGTTTATATTCAATTTAATTTAGTAAGGTATACAATTTTATGTTTTGAATTGGAATATATGTATATTTATGTAGTTATAAGAAAGTTTATATTGGTGTATCCTTTTAATCTCTCCCTTCTGCATGTTTTCTAAGAGGGTAATGCCTACCAGTGTATGCTCATTATACCCTTTGTGAAATTCACTGACATGGGCCTACTGGAGGTGGAGATAAGGTATTCACCATCTCTTTTCTCTGATTTCCATCCCTAGAGGGGTGAAATTAGGGGGTAGGGGTTTGTTAAACTATAGATAATGGTTTATTGACACTTTATTGGCATATGGTCTGAGGTTTCCCAACTTAAAAGAATGACCCTTAAGTCATAAATGATTTATGAAATGTTTAATTATTAATTTTGTTTAGAATGATAATCCTTCACTAATTAATGGAGAAAAAACTAATTAAAAACTAATTAAAGATACTTAATCCCTAATTAATTAAAGGAATGTTCCTAATGTAATTCTAAAATGATCCAGGGGACATGAATGAACCTTGTGAACTTGTTTAATATCATTTAGGGGTTTTATTGTGTAGACCATGAGACCATGTATAATGAATTATGCCTTATGTTTTCTTATATATCTTTTAGAACATTCATTATCATTATCACATTTTTAGTTGTTATTACACATGATGATATGACATGCTGTTTCTATATGATAACTCTCATTTTCCTAGTATTGACATTTCTATATTGCAAAAATTTTGACCATGCTTGATAGGTATCACATATGGGTTTTCATGTATCCTATACAACACCTTTTTATTCATTTTTCCTCGTCTATCCCATTGTGGGTTGTTTCAATGTTTGGTGATTATCACATGTACATACTTATTTCTATAGCAAATGATAATATGCTATGCTCAGTTAATATATAATATTTTCCATGATGAGTGATATATCATATTGTCATTGGAGGATATTCATTGTATTTTCGATAGGTGACCATTATGGTATGATAAATCCTTAGAGGGTAAAGTGTGAATGTTGTGTGGAAATGATAATGAAAATCTCATATATACGGTAGGAGCATGAGAGCCTTATTCCCCATATTGGAACTTGATTCTTTTCAAATACCATGTAGACATGCTGATACCCGATACCTTATAGATACCAAGTAATTTTCACATGTTAAACTTGTCTTAAGATAAATTACTCGATACCAGGTGGATAGTATTTATAATGTCAATATCCTTATGTTAGTATCATAATTAATTCTGAAATGTAGATAATTCCCAAGGAATGGAACAAAATTTGGTACGACTGAGGATCGAGTTTTCTTAGTAAGATCACAACCTCTCAACACATGGTAAGTATTTCTTGCATGTCTTTGGTGATTATATCATATTATTGTTTATTTATTTTTTATGTTTACTTCATACTAAGCATACCACATTAACATAACTTACAAACTCATGTTTGGTGAAAGATTATGTTGGCGGTGTCCTAATGGGTTGTACTCATGCCTTGCTTGGATGATCTATGCACTTGGTTACCTAAGTTTCCCTCACTTGTAATAGGTATAGGTTTTACGAAGTCTAAGGATTTATCACAGATAAGGAGAGATTCTTAAATTCTAGGGGTGAGGATGAGGTGAGGCTTGGTGTTTTAGATACTCGTTTTCCATTATTCTTTTCTATCACGTACACGGCCGACCTAGTCATAAATTAAGGACTTGGGTCTATTTGTGACATTTGAGTTTGTTTTTATCAAATTAATTCATATAGTTGGAATGTATTTTGTTTTCTATTTCTATAAATGTATACTATTACCTATTCAAATATTTTTTATAGTTTTCTCTGATTGAGGGTATATTCTCCACATGATTTCACTTTAAACCCTTGATACTAGTCAGTAACTTCTAGTGTACAAGGAGGTGCACCTGAAGTAATGTGGGATGATAGATCATTATTTATGATTTGGGTTGGTATGTTTCAGTGAAATTAATTTTGTGATATTTAAATTTATTAAAGTGATTAAAGCTAGTTTTTAAGATATGTTAAAAATAATAGTTTTTATGTAAAATATTAACAATATTTCCAAAACATTAAACATGGGTTTTATAAATTCCTCATAGTACTTTTAAATTATTTACACTACTATATACATATATACACAAAAAATAGTTCAAATTTTTTATTTCATTCTTTAATTATAATAATTTAATACAAGTGAAAATATATAAAAAATTATTATTTTTCTATAATTCACATAAATGTCAATTAAATTTGAAAAAAATATAAAGAAACCCCCTATTATAATTTAGACTTGATGATTTCAAAAATAGATGTCATTTTATAGAATAAAAATTATAAAAATTATAAATTAATATTTTATATGAAAATAAAATATATAAAGAAAAAATAGTTTTATTAAGAATTATCTTTTATAACATTATGTGTTGTTAATACAATTTCTTGTTATTTCTAATATAAAAATATCTTTATTTACTTGAGGATTTATTATTTGAAAATTATATTATTAACATTAATCTAATATATCAAAGCTCATTCCCATTTAGAGAAACATGTTATGAAATCTATACAACAATGTTTTAATTTTCTAAAAACATATTCCCTAATCATTGAGTGTTACTTGTCACTAATGATATGAAGGAACACACTGGTTATAATTTTTTTGAAATATTAACTTCCTATTGTATCTTTATAGACAACCTTTTGTGAACCTAGGGTTATACCAAGTATCCTATGATCTTATCAAAAGAGCACTCAATTTATTTAGTGATCATGTTATTAATTGTTCAAGTATTTAATAAAATAAATATGTTTATCATAATTATTAATCCCAATCGCAACACTTTTCATATTTTTTAATCTTCATCATTTCACTTCTCCCAACCAAAACATAATTTTGTTTGAAACATTCATACACTATATTTTATTCTTATGAAATATAACCAATAAAATACATTTTTATTCCTTATTAACATGAAAACTAATTACTCGGTGTGATTTATTTCAACTACTAAGGAGATGAATTAAATATCCAAATTAAATATTCTATAGTGACTAAGATATATTGAAAGGAATTTATTATCAATAAATAACACAATCAATAATTATTACATCTATTTTTTAGGATATTGGATTCTTATTCAAAGATTTTAAATAAATTTTATACAGAAAATTTAAAAGGAATCAAGTATATAATTATTTTACACACTCAATGGTTGTATTTAAGTATTCAATATATTTTAGTCACATATAAATTCATTGGTTTTTAGGTATATATAAATAAAGTGATCCTTTACTATGGATTTACTTTTATTAATAATTTAATATGAATTATTCAATAATTTAAATTAGGCCATAAGTAGAAAATTTTTTGATGGAGGAAATTATATTTTGGAATACCTAGAATTTACTAAACTACAACTTCAAAATTTAAAGAAAAAAAATATTGAAAATGTATTATGTTGATTTGGAGACATTCTAATTCCTTAATAGTTTGGGAAAATATAACATATATAAACTATTAATAAAGTAAAAATATTTGAATTTGAAGGACCATAAATTATAGTGGCTTGCCATAAATGGAGGTAGACACATTCATTTTGTATTTTATATGAATGTAATAATATATTCCTCTTAGTTTATTATGTATCATAAGATTCATGGGAGGCTATATATAAATAATTCATAATGATGCTTTACCCAACAAAGATGACAATGTATATTTATAATATTTTTTTCTTATTTTTATAAATGGACATATTAAGGGTATAAGAATCTCTTGGGAACTATGAAACAACCAATATAGATGATTGAAACAATTAAAAATTACATATTCGAATTAAAATTCTAACAAAAGAATAAATATATAAATTTTAGAAAAAAATACTTTCTTCTACATTTCTTCTATAAATCTATAAAAGCAGTCATATGGAGAATTTCCAATATCTCATATCCTATCCCAATAAAAATTAAAATTAAAAGTTAGGACACTAGAATCGATTTATAATCCCGAACAAACTAAAAGTGGAATCCATTATAAAATAATCACTAATGGTAATAAAAATTATAAATTGACCATTATTACTTAGTCTCTTGAGACACACACTCATGGATCTAGTGCAAAAAATTATTTCTCTAAATGCTATATTTTATAAAAACCATGATAAATGACCAAATATACCACATCATTTAAATAAAATAAAAACTAAATTTCACAATAATCTCATTATACTTTTAATATAAGGTTTATTATCTTTGAGGATTAACAGTATAAGAAACTTATTTTGTGATACTTGAGAATAGTTCTCTATAATTGGACCATACTAGACTCATAATTAGACTACTCTTAAGCCATAAAAATGATTATAAGTAGAGGATTGGGAAAAGAAGAAATTTATGACCACAAAAGCTCTATATGTAAAAAATTTATCAACATTTCATCAATGGGTAATATTATAAGAATATTATAAAACTTGATAACAGTAGAATTGTTTTATTAAAAGGAGTATAGATCAATAAGAGTTACCTATATGTCAAAATTTCAAGATGTGTACTATTAATTTTGGTAACATATAACCTAACATAAATGTGTATATTCATGATTTAATAAACATGATCCAATTATCATAATCATAAACATAATTATATGGAATTTAATGAAAATGTCGTATACTAATAACTAATCGAACAAAAATAATATCCAAGAATTATTACATGGGGTCTTAGGCATCAAAAACCAAAAGCAGATCATTGAATTAAGTTTTACAAACTAATGGTTCTTTATTGACTTAGGTTTTGCAAACCTAAAATCCATTTTTGTCTTAGGCATCACAAAAATATGACCCAATTTTGATTTAGGTTTTGTAAACCAGTAGACTATTAGTATCTCAGGAGATGTGAAGACATAACCAATACATTATAGGGGTATATAGGACCACACAGATCCACATCTATACAGAAGTGTTCCATAAGTATTCTATCATTCATCATATCATAAAAATCACATGGAAATAAAATTCATCTTATTTCATTTCCAAAACATATCATAAAAATTGTAAAATGGGATTAAAAAGATTAATAGAAATATGAAATCACCCAAAAAGAGTATTTCATAGAGTAATTTAAATTGCGATTCATAAAATAAGACAACACATGGGAAAAATATTTTAAATAGGAAAATGAAATCAAATCAATGAAAAAGGGAATTTAGAATATTCTTCTTAAGAAAATAATAAAATAAAGAAATTAGAAATCAAATTCAAGAATCATAATTTTTTAGAAGGTAACATGAAAATAATTTATTTATATATTCATTTTAAAGAAATAAAAATAATCAAAACATCAAAGAAATATAATGGTTTTCAATATGAAATTTAGAGGGGAAAATAATATCAGAAACATTAATTGGCAGTCCATTTTAATATTTGGAAAACATAGTTATTGAAATCAATATCATAATGAGAATTATAAATTATTTTTTTGGATATTGTTAAAGAGTATTTTCATTATAATATTATGTAAATCATATTTAGATATCAAAATGGGAAAAGATAATTATTTTAGTAATAGTAAATATGGGTGTCGAATACATTGATATTTTGATG
The DNA here is from genome assembly GCA_963277665.1 of Viscum album. Lineage (NCBI taxonomy): Eukaryota > Viridiplantae > Streptophyta > Magnoliopsida > Santalales > Viscaceae > Viscum > Viscum album. The sequence continues at coordinate 1,515,161,426 of OY728132.1, read as the reverse complement.
AGAATCAGATTTATTCTTAACATCATAAAATTTTTGGAATAAATAAATATATCAATGTAATTACCTATAAAATAAGGTTAAGAGATATTACTATAATAACTCAAAATTAATCAATGGAATTTCCATTTTTATAATTATGTTATATTGTATAAAACACATACATAACATAGAGAAACAAATAAATATATTAATCTTATAAATAATAAATTTAATATGTTGTATTTATAAAAATTAAGGAACCTATAATGATGGAATAGAAACCCAACTATTTGAATAGTAATATGACCAATAAGAACTGTAATATTCCCAAAAGAATAGTAACATTACCTATGAATGTATAAATAAAATTTTGGTACCATATAAATGAAAATATGATATATTTAAATCATTGTATAGGTAAGCCCCCATGGATGTAGCCTAGTGGTTATTCCTTTGAGGGGTCTCATGAGAGGTCTCAGGATCGAGTCTCCCCATGTACTTGTAGGTGTAGTAGCTTATTTGTTTCATTATAACCCCCTCCCATGAACTATTGTAATATAATATCATGGTATAAGTAAATAAATATTTAAAAAATGTTATATTAATTGTTGATAGTTTTGGTAAAACATAAATATTTATTTACAATTTTATAATTAATATAATGGTTTGAAGGAAAATTTATTTTCAAAAATAGATTCATAAATTAATATTATTTTGTGTCCTAATTATAATTTAATTTTATTATACCTTAATTAATTTTTAAATGGTCATAAAATAAATTTTAATATAAAAATAAACAATTTTTGAATAAATGATGACTTTATTTAAAAATTAAAATTTAAATATATATGAAATTATATTCATAAATTACAGTTTTTTGGAAATTTAAATGTCTAGTAATGGTATCTGTGGATTTTTTGGATTTATCTAAAATAGTTGTATTTTTGGTTGATAGTGAAATACTGTAACCTATACTATTAAACATTTTAAGAAAAATATATGAATCTTTGTGTCATGAATTATGTAAGAACACATTGGTTACAAATATCATGAACATTTTAATTTATTTATCTATTGGAATAATCACTACAGATAGCCTTTATCCAAAATAACAAACAAATGAATAAATTAATCAAAAAACCCCTCTCATGCCCCTTAAATGCCACCCCTCACCACCTCTCATCCTCACACCTTCTATGTCTTTTATATTTTCGAATTTATACCCAATTACCTTCCTTAGAAGCTTTACCCTGTCCATGTGCTGTTGGTGTTAACAAAATACCAAACACATGTTCCTTAAAGTGGTTCTCAAGGAGACAATATTCAAGAGTTAAAATCCTCTTTCATTCTCTTTTAATTTCTTTTAATTTCATATCCTATTATATCCTAACCTATCCAAAGTGGAATTAAAACTAAACTATTATATATATATAATTTAATTTTATTTTGTTAATCTAATATATAATATAAAATATATTATCTTCTCCTTTTATTCTAAAAATTAAACCATCGTTTGTGATTTTTCGATTCACCGCCTTCAGGGATGAAGAGTTTTCATTTTCCATTACCACCTTCATGAATGGTCCTAATACTATTATTATTGCTAAATATTACTTTAATATAAATATTATAACTTTTTTAATGTATTGGAAAAAACATATAAACATGATATTAAATAGAATGATACTATTTTTTATGGTCATAAAAACCACCAAAACAAATTAATATTTTTTCATTGATGTTTTATCCAATAAATCATTCTCATATCATAAAAAAAATGATATACGAGACCATTTAAAATTATAGAATTTTATTAATACCCTTTCATTACACTTTCAGATTTTTCTTCCATTTTATGAGAACTCCTATAATTATACTAAAGAAAACCAACCATAATCCATGAAAGAAACACTTCCAGAATGACGAAATTGAACTCTATAACTCTTCAAAATAGACATTAATGAAATTAATGAAAATATAATCAATAAAAAATTAGCAATAGGTTATATATTCAGTAATTAATATAGTAATTTTATTATTCAGGATATTAAGTGTAAGTTCAGAACACATAATAACACAAGGTAAGTGGATTTTCAAACCCAACACCATTTATTTAGGCTATCCATATTTTACGGAATATTTGGTATAAATATCTCTCTAATTATTAATAAATATCATTTAATTATTCTTAAATTTTATTTTTATGTATGTACATTATTACAAACATGATTTTATGAAAAATATAAACATTTTCCAAAAGAATTGTTATTTACAAAACACATCATGATTTCTCTTGAGTTGTTTCTTCTTCACTCACGGGTGATGATTTCTATACCAAGTATGTTTTCTCTTTTTAATTTGATAACACCATGTATATTCATGAAATACTTATGAAACATATTCCATTACATGGGTTACTTCATAAGTTTTATTGATATAAATTCTATGTGGGATGCATGATTGTGAAAATATTATGATGTGATGGGTCTGATCAAAATTTTATAGCCCTCCAAAGAATTAAGTAATTTGATATATAGCATTATATGATGTGTATTATGTGTGAAAATTATTCTAAATTCATTCAAAATTATGATTTTATGATTTTTCCTTTATTTTAGGCATGAACATGATGCTATCTTTTTCCACAACTATGTGTTTCATTTGAACACTAAGACATGATGTTTAATTTTTTGGAATTTCCACATTTCATGCCTTTATCACATTTTCCATCATGTTTTTGATGATGATCCTATTCTTGTGATTTTATGATGATGATTATTTTCACCCCTTTCTTTGATTTATATACTCAGGTGTCCATATATAATAAATAGATCACAATTTTCAGAAGAATAAAGTAGAATATTTTAAATAAATTCTTATGTTTTATTATGAATAAGTGATGTACATTCCTAATTTTCCTAAGATACTAATCCTTTTGATCTTGGATTTATATCTCTATTATATTTTCTATCATAAAAATGATGAATAATTATTTAAGAAAAAGTAGTGTTTATATAGTTGGTATTAGATCATAGTTTAGTTAATTTTGGAATTAGGATTATAAAACATTAGTGAAAACCCTTAGTAGAGACTAAGTATATGTAAGAATCCATGAATATTTATTTTAATAAAATTATAAATATAGGGATCCGATAAGATATTTATTTATATTTAGTTGCAGAAAAGAATAAATTATTTCTTCATGACTTGTTAACTTATGTTGTTCTCAAACCATTTTAATTTAGAAATTGGTGGGAACCAAAAGAAACCAGTCCAACAACCCATGTGAAGGACAATGTAATGATTTCTTGAATGACATCCCCCATGCCTTGGTAGGCGGACTTCAAAACATTATGGAAATTATTACCTAGTTGTCTCTGGATATGAATAATAACCTAAATTATGAAAAAATTTCAACCTCCACCCAAGAATGATAATCTAGTCATTAATTAATTTATATAAAAAACAACCACTGAAATTTAGTGGATATTATGATCCACTTATTGTAGAAAAAAGGGTTAATTCAATGGATAATATCTTTTTTTTGTGATCCATTGTTCTCAGAAGAAGAATGTGACTCTATCTATCTATCATTTAGTTAGGGAAGGTGTTCAATGATGGTTATTGTTAAAGAACACCAAGATGAAGGATGTTATAGAAGATATGGAGTTGGAAGAATTTATGAAACAATTTCGTAAACAGTATTTTCCTTAAATTATTTGTATGAAAATAGAGAGATAATTTATAGAGATAAAGAATAAGTTAGGTTATTCTATCAAGGATTAAAAATAATAATTAACATGGATTTTAAGGTATGCCTTGGGATTGTTTATCAACAATTTTAGAAAAATAAATTGATTCTTTTGTGGTTTAATACCACACCTTTAAAAGGGTATAACTATCTGAGAATTTAAGAGTTATGATGAAGTTGGTTGACGTGTTATAAAAGTAGATATGTAGTTCATAGAATGGTCCCATGGTTATAGATATAAGAATATAAGAATGGATTTTAATATATGTGGATCAAATGAAAAATCAGGAAAGAGGACCCATCCACCCATGTGTAAAAATGTGGGAAAAAGCATTATGGTAATTTCTTCAAAGGGATGGGGAAATGATTCAAGCATGTGAGAGATGTCCATAGAGGTCATGAATGTTGAAGATATATGAAAAATCCATCCAAAATGATGGAGGAGATGAGGGAACCTCCCAATTCACCACAAACGGTTAAATACATCAACTATAGGGAGAATGTGAACTATGAAATCCATTACACTAAACCTTAAGTCCTTGAAGGTAACCAACTTTAGCAGCCACCAAGTACAAAGGAGAAAGGAAATCATATGCCATTACTACTAATAATGTGCAGTATGATAATGAAGTTCTATAGGGTACAATACATATTCACTCAAGTATGAAAAAGGTATTTTTTGTTATTACTATATGCATTCCATTATATCCTGCATGTTTTATAGAAGTATTTAATCAAATCCCATATACCATGAAGTATAGATATATATAAAAACACCTTGTGGTTCAATAATTTAAACCAAATTAATTCACTCCTCTCTTGTTAGATTATGTGGGAAGATTCTTCTAGAAAACCTTGTAATACTTCTATTGTTGGAATTCGATGCTATATTGAACATAAATTGGAACTTTTTATATAGTTCTTGCATAAAATATCAAGAAAAAGAAATAAATTTTCATACTATATACAATCCCTTTCACCTCCACAAATATAAGAAAGGCCATGAATCTCCTTTGTAAAATCAATCAATGTTGTGGGTTTTGATTCCATTTGAAGAATCATACCTCACACAAATAGTTGAGTCAAAGGAAGGTATCGACCATGAGGAAATTTCCATTGTGAGGGAATAAAATGTTGTATTTACCAAAGAGATACCTAGAATTCCCCTAGATCATGTGGTAAATATCCCAATATAAATCATACCCAGATTTAGTCTTATCTTAAAATTTCCCTATAGGATGGCCCCGATCAAACATGAGGAGTTAAGAAAGTAGCTACAAGAGAATTTGAAAAAGGGTTTATATACCCTAGAGAATAACCTTGTGGTTCACCTGTGATCTTTGTAAAGAAAAAGAATGGATCAATGTTTCTATATATAATTTATTTCGAACTCAATAAGATCACCATAAAGAAAAATTATCCTATTGTAAGGATTTATGACTTGTTTGATCAACTATGAGGAAACCAATACTTCTTGATGGTGGATATTCATTCAAGATATTTTCTACTGAAGGTGAATAAGGAAGATATTTATAATAAATCCTTCCATAAATGGTGTGGGCACTATAAATTCATAGATATTACTATTGGACTTAATAATTCCCTTGAAATATTCTTATATTTGTAAAATATATCATTTAGAGACTACCTTGAAAAATTTGTGGAAATGTTTATTGATGATATTCTCTTTTACTCAAATAGAAACTAGAAACATGATGATCCTCTATGGTTAGTGTTTGAGATAATATAAATGGATAAATTTTATTCCGAGTTCAGAAAGTGGTACTTTTAGATGTAGAAATTCACATTCTTGGGAAACATGGTCATAAGTGAAAGAATTTCTATGAACCCTTAAAAAACAAAGGCAATTAAGAAATTGAAAAGACACAGTACGATCATTGAAATCCTTAGTTTTCTTTGATTAGCTGGGTGCTACCATTTTTTTGGGAGGAATTTCTCATGTTTGTCTAACCCACTAACTAAATTAATATAGGAAGCGGTAAAGAATATCTAGATGAAATAATGTGAGGAAATATTTAAGGAGATCTGGAAGAGGATAACCACTAAAACCATACTCACACTACCAAAAAGTTGAAAAGGTTTTTTTTGATATACAGTGATGCTTCAAATAAAGTCTAGGATTTTACACTCATGTAGAATGATAGTGTGATTGCTTACGTCTCACTGAAGTTGAAGATTCATGAGAATAACTACCCAACACATGATTTGGAGTTTTCAGTTGTGATTTTTTCCATGAAAATATAACAGAACTACCTCTATGGTAATAAGTGTGACATATATAATAATCACCTGAGATTAAATTGTATATTCACAAAAAATGAGATCATCATGATTAAAAGGATATTGTTAGAGCTAATAAAGGACTACAATTTTTCTATTCACTATTATCCTAAGAAGGAAAACAAGGTAACGTATGCTCTTAGCAGAAAAGAACTTTCTACTCTATCCATGATGGGGATTGATAAAGACCATATCATCATGTAAATTCAATGGATGAAAATGGAAGTAATAAAACTAGGGAATAAATCCTACCATAAAAAAATTATGTCCCAACCATATATTAAATATAAGATCAAGGACACACAAAGGGATGAATTTGATCTAAAAAAGAGGCTGGAAGTAGTAAAGGAAGGGAAATTACATGACTTACACATTGATGATGATGGAATGATTCAGTTTGAAACTAGGATTTATATCCCTTCATCACATGAGATAAAGAATAAGCTATTGCATAATGCACATAACTTATATTTCTCTATCTGTTTTGTATTTAACAAGATGTTTTGACATCTTTGAGAAATATTTCAGTGGAACAACACGAAGCAGGATATTACAGAGTATATCTCAACGTGTTTAGTATGTCAGAAAGTTAAAGAAGAATGAAAGATGTTCAAAGGGACAAAGAAACAATTAATTATTTAGACATGGAAAAGGGAGAACATCACAATGGTCTTTCTTACTAGTCTCCTGAAGATATCCAAAGGAAACTACACAATATGGGTTGCTATTCGGGAAGATTTCTCACTTGAAAAACATTCCAAGTTATATGTGAAGAAAGTGTTGAGGATTTATGGAGTTCATCTTTTAATCATATATTATCATGAAAAAAGGTTGAAATCTGAATTATTTATAATTATTGAACATTATTTAAGTAATAAATTTAATTTTAGAATGTCCTATCACCCCCAAACTGATAGCCTATCGATATAACTATTCAGATGCACTTGGAAAAGCTAAGAGCCTACTCATTGGAATTCAAAGGTTGATGGGAACGACATATACCATTGTTTGATTTCTCATAAAAAAATATCTTCCACTAAAGTATTAAGATGGGTCCATATGAATTTATTTAAGGTAAGCGATATAGAACTCTATCTTTTTGGGAAGATGTTTTTGAATGAAAGATACTCAGGTATGATCTTTTGCAAGAGAAGATAGAGAATGTTAAATCCATCCAGAAACACATAATAGCTACTCAAAGTCAGAAAAAGAGTTATGATAACAACCATTAAATGTACTTTTATATTTATGTTGGGGTCAAATTCTACCTTCAAATGCCAATATGGAAGAGATTCATGTAGTTTTGAAAGAATGGGAAGCTTATCCCAAGGTTTATTGCCCCCCTTGAGATCCTTGATCACATAAGCGCTGTGGTCTATCAGCTTTCACTTTCACCAAATATGGATCATTTCCATGATGTGTTGCATGTATCTCTCCTTAGGAAGTATATACTTTTCCCCTCGTATGTACTAAATTTCGAGGTGTTATAACTAGAGAACGACCTCTCATATAAAGAGTAGCCAGTGAATATCTTAGACTATAGAGACATATTCCTATGAAATAATATGAATCACCTTGTTAATGTCTCATAGAGAAACCATATGTATAAATAGGTGACATGTGAATTGATGTATGTGATAAAGAAGAAATACAATTTCCTATTTTCACTTTAGTATGTAAAATAATCTTTTGAGGGCGAGATTTCAAAATGGGGGAAGAATGTAACGACCTAGAATTTATCAATATAATTTTCCTTCTTGTAATTATGGTATATATTATAAAACATAAAAATAACATAAATATCCCCATAAAGATATTATTCTCATTAAGGAAGAATTAAATATGTGGTATTTATAGAAATTAAAGAACTATACTGATCGAATATTAACTTGGCTATAGTAATAGTAATATGACCAATATGAAAAGTAATCTAGCTAATATAATAGTAACCTCACCTATGAAAGTATAAATAAAATTTAGGAATCTTATAAATGAAAATATGATATATATATATATCGTGGTATAAGTAAATAAATTTTTTAATAATGATAAATTAATTGTTTATATTTTTATTAAAAGTCAATATTTATTTAAAATTTTATAATTTATATAACGATTTAAATGAAATTTTATTTCCATAAAATAGAGTCATAAATTAATATTATGTCGTATGATAATAATAAGTTAAGTTTGTTGACTTTATTTTATTTTTTAAATGGTCATATAATTGATTATAACATTAAAATCGATATTTGTTGAATAAACGATTATTTCATTTTTAAATTTAATTTCTCATATTTAAAAATTTATTTTAATAAAATGGAGTCTATTCTTAAAATATAAATGTTAAAAAATGGTTTGGTTTAATTTTTTGGATTTTTCAAAAATAGTTGAATTTTTAGGGAATAGTGAAATACAGTAATTTATAGTATTTTACATTTTAGGTCAAATACATGAATCTTTATGTAAATAATGAATTAATACCCCACTGTTTTGAACTCTCCTAAAAGTTTTACAATATTTACTCATAGGAATCATCACTACTGGTTTTCTTGATCTAAAATAATAATAAAATGAATAAATAACCAAAAAAACCCCTCTCCTCCCCTATAAATAAAACACCCACCACCTATTATCATCACACATTATAATCCACGAATATCATTTAAATTATAAACAATTAACTTTATAGTCTATTTAACCATGTCTATGATCCTCTGGTTTCAACAAAAGACGAAACCCAAGTGCTATAACGAGGTTCTCAAGGAGACGATATTCATGATTTTAAATCCTCATTCTTTATCTTTTAATTTAATTTATTTTCTTATCCTATCATCAACCACCATATCCAAAGTGGAATTATTACTCCAATATCATATATGTACAATAATTTTATTGTGTTAATGTAATACCCATCATCAAATATCTTTTTATATTATTTTATTCTAAAAATTAAAACATATTTCATGATGTGTTGATTCGACACCTTCATGGATCAAAAGTTCTCATTTTCCATTACCACCTTCATGTCTGTTTATAAAAATATTATAATAGATAAGTAATATTTTAATGTATATATTATAACTTCTACCACATACTTGAATAAATATATAAATATTATATTAAATAGAATAATACTTGTTTGTGATGATTTTAAAAACTGACAAAAATAAATTTAAACATTTTCATTAATCTCTTATCTAATGAATTATATTTATATAATAAATCAAATGATATATGGGTACATATAAAATTATATAATTATTTTAATACCACTTCATTCCACTCTTGGTTTTTTCCATTTTACAAGAACTCTTATAATTATACTCAGGAGAACAGACCATATACCATGTAAAAAACACTTATCAAATTATAAAATTGAAATCTATAAATCATTGAAATGGCCATAAATGAACACAAATAACTATAATAAATAAAATAAATTAATAATAGGTTCTATATTTTTTAATTAAAGAATATAATTATATTATTTAGGATATTAAGTGCAAGTGCAGAACACATATGGGCATAAAGTATGGGGATTCTCGAACCCAACTCATTTTCTATGGGTTATCCCTCTTCCATGATATATTTTGGTATAAATATTTATAAAATGTTCATTAAACATCATTTCATTATTCATACATCTTATTTTTTAGTGATATACATTTTCCCAAATTTGATTTTATTACAAGTATAAATATTTTCAAAAATAACTCTTCTTTCGAAAACACATCTTGATTTATTTTGAGTTGTTTCCACTATAATGAAGAGTGATGATTTTTATTCCAAATATGTTTTTCTATTTTTTATTTGAGAAATCCAAGTATATTCATGAAATAATGATTAATTAAATCCTCATGAAACCCATTCCTTTAAATTGGTTACTTCATGATTTTGATTCATATACATTCTATGTGGCATGCATGATTATGTAAATGTTATGACTTGATAGGTGGGTCCCAAATTATAAATCCTTCCAATTAATTAGGAAATGTGATGTATCTCATTAGATAATGTGTCTTATAAATGAACATGAATCTATATATTTTCTCATAATGACGATGTTAGGATTATGAAAATATATTATGTGTGAATATAATTCTATCTTTGTTCCCAAATGTACGTGATATATGACCATAAAGACATGATGTTTCATTTTTCAACATTTAAAAATTCTATGCCTTTATCACATGTTTCCCTCATGTTTTTGATGATGATACCATGCTTATGATTTTATGATGATGATTATGCTCCCCATGATTTGTTGATTCTGGTCATTTATTCATCCTCTTAATAGGATTTTAGCTCACCCCTTTATTTTAAGTATATAATAAGGTGAATACAAGTACTAAGTAGATAATTAGATTTATGAGGATAAAAAACAATATTTAAAATAGTTTTTTTATTATAATGATTAAGTGATTTATGGTCCTAATTTTTCCAAGAAACTAAAACTTTTGATCCGGGATTTGTATATCTTATATATTGTTTATCTTAAAAATGATGTAATTGTTAAGAAAAGAAATAAAGTCTCTATAATTATAATATAATAATAATAAAAGAATAAAACCATCATATTAAACCATTATTAATGTGGAATCATTATGAAACCTGATAAGAAGTTGATTTATGAAAACCTCTTACATACACAATATTTATTAAATAAGATTCATTTTAAAGGAAATTTGTTATAATGAAATATAAATCCCAAAATAGGAAATAAATCATTATAAAAAATATGTTTTAATATACCAAACATATAATAATAACATTAATGATGAATAATTATAACTCAACCAAATGATATTGTGTTAAGAAACAGACTTACGAATATCAAAATCATTGATGTAATAATCTTTTAGAAAGGAGTACATGATAAATAATTATAAATGAAGAGAAAAAAGTATAATAAAAAATTATATTAATATTATAAATTAAATAATACTTTAAGTATTGGTTCCAAGAAAAATCCTTATAAGTGAAATTATGAAATATTGATATCATAGAATAAGTAAAAGAATGTTTTAAAAATAATAAATTAAGTACTAATATATTTGTGAAATATAAATGTTTATTTTTAATTTTATAATTACTAAAATGATTTAAAAGGAAATTTATTTTCCTAAAGTATATTAATAAAAGAATATTTTTTGAATTATAATTATAAGAAAATTTTATAAGAGCTTAGTTAATTTTTTGAACTGTCACAATATTTCATATAATATTAAAATCTATATTTTTTGAATTACAGATGATTTTAATTAAAAATTAAATTTCTCATATTGATAAATTTATTTTTATAAATTGGATTCAATTTTCTAAATCTAATCATCACTAAATGGGTAAGTTTAACTATTAGGTTTGTTATGAAATAGTTGATTTTTTGGTGAATATTGAAATACGGTAATTTATGGTATTTAACATTATAATTAAATAAATGAATTGTTGAGTCATGGATGATGTATGAATGAGGTATTAACTCATTAGTTTGAAATAAAATTCTATATTCATAAAATTTAGTTATGGTAATGAACACTGTTAATAGTGTTGAGCCAAAATAATAAGAAAATGAATAAAAAAAATCAAAAACACTCCTCTTCTGTCCTCATAAGTACCACCCATAATCACACCTAAAAATAATTTTATCTTGTATATATTACACATAATTCAATTACCAATAATTTTTCACACATCCAAGAGCTTCTTTGATAACAAAACTTCCAAAACCAAGGGCCTTAAAGAGGTTATCAAAGAGACGACGTTCAAGAGGTAAAACCCTCCTTCTTTCTCTATTAATTTTCTCTCTCTATCTTTCTACCTTATCCTAAAATCCCATATAAAAAGTGGAATGATAACTCTAGTGAAATATAAATACTGATATTTTGTTAATGTAATATCTATCATCATACCTTTTCTCCTCTCCTCTTGTAAAAAAGTGAAAAAAACATCTGTGATCTGTAAATTCACTGTCATCATGGACGATGTGTTTTCATTTTCCTTTACTCCCATCAAGGATGGTCATAAGACCATTATTATGGTTAGAATAGATATTAATATTATTATTATATCTTGTTTAATGTTCTTGAATTAATTAATATATATAATATTAAATAAAATGAAACTAGTGTTTGATGGTTAAAAAAACTACCAAAAAGAAACCAATCATTTATCATTAATGTTTTATCTAATGAATCACCCCCATATTATAAAAAAAATGATATATTGGATTAATTAAAATTTTGGAACTATATAATCACAATTTATTTCCACTTATATAGGTTTATTTAATTTAAAAAAAACACCCTTAATTAAACCCAAGGGAACTGACCAAAAAACCATGAAACAAACACTCCTAGAATGAAGCAATTAAACTCTATAACACATCCAAATGGAAATAAAAGATCTTCATAAAACTTTAATAAATTAAATAAATTAATAATAGGGTTTTTATTTAGTAATTAATGAATATAATTTAATTATCTACGATATTAAGTACAAGTATAGAACACATTCATATATAAGGTTAGGGAATTCTTAACTGAATTCCCATTCTTTAGGTTAACCATCAACTTCATTGATTTTTCCAAGATATTTTTTTTTTGAAATTAGTTTTTATTATGTGATGTTTTACTATGTTTATTTACATATAATATAATTATTATATTCATTTTATTAATTCTCACTTCAATTATATTATATTTGTAAGGGATTATCCCTTAAAAATCCTCTTTAATGTTTTTTACAATTTTTTTACATATATGGATTGAATGGAATGCCCGCCATTAATGACGATTTAATGTTTTGAGTATTACATCAGAAGCTTAACATTTTATTTAAAAATATATATTTTTTCATTTATGTGGGCAATACTTTTAAAAAATAAATGTTAATTCAAAATGGAAAAGTTATTTTCCTCAAGAATGTTTCTTTTTTGTAAGCCTTCAGTGTTCAGATAATGTTATGGTTCTCGAAAATTGTTTTTATGATTGGTGGTTCCATAATAAATTAAGGGTAGGTGATATGGTTATAGATATCTAATACATTGGGTAAAGGGAAAAAGTTTACTTATTTAGTTTCTCCTAAGGGATTATGGGAATATACTTTGATGGTTATTCCATGAATAATCATGATGGTTACTCCCTGTTTTGTCAGGAGAGCATCACTATATGTAATAATGATATAAAATTGATTCCATTAGTTACTTTTATGATTTTTTTATTCGTTATGTGGTTTAATAGGAATCATATAATTTTATAAGTCCAGCTAAAGATATTATGTTTTATGTGTAAAAGTTATAACTTTTTGAAAATGTTTTAATCCATGTACAAAAAATTTCATTTTTCCTTTAATGCCCCTTACAGAGATTTTTGAGCTCATAATATGTTTTAAAATGTATTTCACTGGGTTTATATATGGGTAATGTAAATGAATAATTTATGTTTATTGTTGTGACGTTTTTTATATGTAAAGAAATATTTTTTAAATATAAAAGTTTCATATTGTGGAAAAACTGATATTGGGTAGAAGTGTCTACTTTGTAATATATTGGTTTCTATATATGAGGTTATGAACTAATCCTCTAAAAATATATACCCAAAAGATATTTTGGAATATAATAAAGTTTATTCTATTTAAATTAACGATATTATTTAATTTTTAATGTTGGGTCCTTATAGTTGGTATTAGAGAACGATTTAGATGAATTTAGAGGTTAGGATTATGTTAATACAATACCCAAATATTATATTTAAGTTATGGTTAAGTTGATATTAAAAACCATTTAAAGATTAAAATTTGGATTCGTATAATATAAGTATATTCTGAATGATTTTCCATAGAATAAACAAGGAATATGAAGTAAGAAGGAACTAAGAGAATGATATCCTTCTGAAACAAGAACTTGGAATGGTGGGAATTAGAATCAAGAAATTTGTTATAGAAATGGATCAATTTATTTAGGCAATAAATGGATGTGAAATATATGCATGATATTAAATGGATAAATTATAGAGGAATATGTCTGTGGTGGAAAATTTTATGAGGTAACACACTTCTATATTTAGTGGATCTTCTAACCCATTGGTAGCTGAAGGGTGGATTAAATACATTGAAATGATATTTGAAGTCACATGGTGTTCAAAAAATAAAAGGGAAGTCCTACCAATTACTATTTGATGTTGAAGTTATCCAATGGTGGATGATGGTCATGAATATCAAGGATAATGAGAAGATTGATTCTTTGGAATGGGATTAATTTAATAATATTTTCCATGGGAAATATTTTCCTAAGACAATTCAACTTCAGATAAAAAAAATTATTGGGACTGAGATAGGTGGAGGATTCAATGGATGCATCTGAAGAAAAATACCCTCGGTTGGAAAGGTAAAATCCAAATTTTATTTGCCATCACTATAATTAAATCAATCATTTTAACTTAGGATTGAGGAGAAAATATCAAAGGGAATTGGATTGTTTTTTTAAAGATTAATCCTTTCCAAGAAAAGTAAGGTTACTTTAATTACAAATGAAGTCCAACTTACATAATCTTAAAAAAAGAAGATCTATCAAAATCCCTCGTAATAAGGGTTATAAGGTCTTCAGGGGGATGATCATACCTGTTGATATCAGGACCACCGACTCCATTGTTAGAAAGTATATTCACAACTGAGTAATATTCTCTACAAGTGTGGTTGGTGATATGATTCATGGTGAGAGGATAATCCAAGAAGCTAATCCATCTGTTAGTAAGCTTCCAAGATAAATGGTTAGGATCCATTATGATGGCATAAACAATAACAAAATAATAAATTTCCAGCCAAATATTTCCCCATTCACAAATCGTAGCTTGCTCCACTGCAATAATGATACCAATCATTTGAACTTCAATTGCAGTGGCTATACCATAAGAACCATAAAAGCAGCCCATAACCTTCCCCTGATGATCCCTGAAAATAACGCCATATCCAGAGGGATAAGGATTACACCTTGGGGCCCCATTATAATTATCCTTTATCCATCCAACAAAAGGTTTATTTCATAAGACCTCAAAAGTACCATACAGAGGCATGAAAGTACCTTTGATACCAATTCAAGTAAGAACTAAGAAATCATGAGTTGAATTAAAGTAGAAGTGCTTCCTGGGTAATCTTGCCTCATGAATAGTAGCAAGAATACTTGAGAAAGCAACATAGACAAAGAAATGTTGAGCACCATGAATAATTTGATTCCTAACAAACCAAATATAATGCCGTAATTCAGAAGCAGCTACTTGAAAAAGATCCATCAATTGGGGTGAATGTGGAAGAAAATTCCGAGTATGAAGAAAATCACTGTTAGAGACTATGTTTGGGATGGAAACATCAAATATGTCTTCCAATTATTTCCACATAGAGGTAGAAGTAACAAAAAAAATAAACATATGATCAAAATCCTCTCTATGATGATGAAAAATAACACAAGGGGAACACAATGAGATTCCACAATTCTGAAGGTAAGAATCAGTAGGAATTCTCCTCAGAGTAATTATCCAAACCTAAATCGAGTAAGAGGACCTAATAAAATTTATATGAAAATATCTCATCCAAATTTCATCAGAGTTACATGACAAAGGGAACCTGTAATAATATTTTGATGAAAGCATACCATTAGTTATTGGTTCCCAGGCACATTTTTTTATTGTTGGAGAAACAATATTTTTTAACATTGTTCAAAACATGACTTGGAAAACCCTCTAAGTTATCAAGATGATCCTTGATAGAGATATCCAGATCAAAATTATTTACATCCGAAACAAAGTGGGGCTTTCCCATCCAATTATCTTTCCAAAATCTAATGGACAAATCCTTTGAAACAAACCATCTAGAGTGAGAATCAATTGAAGAAAAGATGAACTTAAAGGCTAGCCAAATAGATGAATCAAGATGATTAAAAACAACATTTTTGAGGCAATTCAGAAATTTTTTCTGAAGAAAATTAAGAGCCTCATAATTTCTGTTAAAGAGTTTCCAAATAAATGAGGCTTGTACAGAATCATTAAAAAGTACAAGATTTTTAATTCCAAAACCCCCTACATCATAAGTATAACATCCCAGGTAAATAAAGAATAAACCATTTTCATATTTATTAATATTTGAGAATTAAATATTAATTTTACTTTAATGGGGTTTCTATGTTCGATAGAGTAACTGATATGCAACAAAGTGATTCTTTGAAATCTTACGTTTCACACTAGTAATAAAATAATATTTTTTTAAATGGTAGTCAACACGTAGCCGTTTTATTGGCGGGAATGAATAGAAATAACTAAAATAAGATTATATATGTTTGTTAAATGTTTTTACATTTATCCAATAAAATATTAAGGCTTAAAATAGGAAAAGAATTCAATTTTAGGCATATATACTCTAATTTTCACTAAAGGTCCACTTATCGCCATTTGATGGAGAACCGTCATTAAATATAGTTTTGGTCACTCTTATAAATTCTATTGGACCAAATATAATTCTTCTTTAGAATTGGGACATCAAAATTTACTTTGTGTAAGTTTTTGGTATTTTTCTAATAAAGTTCATTTTTTAATGAATAGTGAAAAATGTTGTATTTTAATTCAAAACCTCTTATTAATATTATTTGTTTATATTATTAGATTATATTTTTAATTGGTTTTAAAGTGAATTTAGAAAATATTTTTTACCATTTAATCCAATTGTGGTCATTTTGAATTAATTTCACTTTGAAATTGGACTTAAACTAGTGTCAATCTTTTGATATATATTGTTTCATAAAAACACGCTATTTATTCTGACAGTGGGAATTAATTATTAAATTAATTAATTTAACTTATATGTTTTTAATTTTTTGAAATAGACATCATTTTTGAATTCGGAATATCAAATATAGCTTAGGGTGAAGTTTTGGTATTTTTCTGAAAAACTTCAATTTTTGATGAATAGTGAAACCACTAAGTAGTACTTAAAAAACTGATTTTTCGTTTAAATGAATTTTTACAACCTCTGTGTTTTAAATTTAAAACATCCAACATACATGGATGTCATTAGGATGTAAAATATGGTTCAATGGGATTAAAATATTTTTTTGGTGAATAGAAACTTTTAAGTTTATTAATCGCAATTAGAGGTAATTAGTGTAATTTAAGGTAAAAATAATGTTTTAATAATATGAAATGACCTTGACACATTTCCTACCCATATTGGATGTGTCATTTAATACCAATAAAATCCATGCGTCAACTTGGGGATCCCATGGTGCAACTTTGGTATGAAAATGACATTAATAACTTTTTATTTAATGTTAAAATAAAAATGTCACAGACATGTTTTATTCTGCTAAAATTTTTTTTAAATGGGGTTATACAAGTCATAATTTTGACTATAAATATTAATTGGAAAGATAAAACGATTTCCAACATCATGATTGTTTTTTATATTTTTTATACATTAAATAAATTAAATTATTTATGACACCATGATGATGCAGCGATTACCTCATTATTTAATAATTTAAATAAAATGAAAAGATAATGTAAAATGTAAGACCTACACTAGTCAAAAACCTATTGGATGGAAGGATTTAGAACTCTTATCACCTTATCCATGAAATATATAATTTTTGGACCTTTAAAATCCAAAAATCATTTTATAATAAAGTAACCTTTTGTAAGTTTCCAAGAGTACCCCTCCTCTCCTCTTATAAAAGGACCCCACCTCTACCACCCACACCTCTCAAGCCTTTGTATTAGCCAACCCTTGACCAGTTTGTCTCTACACATCCCTCTATTACTCCTAGAAGCCTCACATTGGGAATAAGTCTTCCCAAGTAAGCCTTTGAGCTCAAATCAATAAGTGTTACCCGTTTTAAAGGTAGTGTCCTCTCTTGTGTTCTTAGGTTTTATTTTTCTTCTCCAACCCCCTAAACTCTTTTTATTCTTTTCTTTTGTAACAAAAACAGTATCTTCCATATACTATGATTTTGTTATGAGAAGTATTAGAGCTACACCTACACACACCTACATCTAATTGTTAAAGAACATACTGTTTCCGTGGATGGCGAATTTCTGCCTCACGAAATGATGATTGTTCAACACTCATATAACACCTTCAAAGGTGGCCATTAATATGTCAATATATTTATATATGATATATTATATGTTTATTTTTTCCTTAAGCTTATGTATTTTTCATTTATGTCATACCTTTATGGTTTCCATTATGGGTAAACACGATATCTTTAATTTAGGAAGTGCGGACTACCGCCCCCTCAAAGTGATTTGATTCGTTAATGCCATATGTGGGACGTATAAATGATGGATTTAAAGTTATTATATATGATGTTATACTAGAATTATAATATAACTTTATATAATTATTATTTCTTTCCATTAAAGTATGAGATAGAAATCAAAGTAGCATTCATGCGTACGTACGGCTTACCGTCTCCATGAACAGTGCATTTCACTTCTTATCCCCAAATGTAATGTACTATTATAAGTACACATATATAGTGGATATATATTATTTATGTTACATCTAAATGCTGAATATAATTATGGAATTAAAATATAGTTATCTCTCATTTAGTTTTAATTCCATTAATATGACATAGAAATGAAAGTAGCGTTCATGCGTACGTACGGCTTACCGTCTCCATGAACAGTGCATTTCATTTCATACCTCTAAATAATTATGTAATATTATAAATACATGTATATTATAGATATATATGATATCCAAATCATGAATATCATTCTGGATGTAATGAACCTTTGACCACATAAATAACATGTAATTGTAAGAAGTCCACTTTCGACTTAAGAACCAAATATCGACAAAAAAAACATTATTAACTTTAATGATTACATAATGTTTATAAAATTACAAATAAGTGATATAAAAGGAATAATAAGCTTGAAAAAGGTTCTTAAGAATGTAGAAATTAACTTTAGTTTATTATTCTGGAGATTAAAGAGAAATCGAGTCACGTCGGACACGAGATAAGGGACTTCGTCTCAATCTCCTTTCATTGAGGAATATTTTGTTTTATACACAACATTATTTTATACAGTGTATAAACCCCTTTTACTTTTAATTTTATTCAAAAGGAATCTTTTTATACGTATCGTTTTACTAAATGACAAAAAGGAATGTTTCTTTTAACATACGCTGTGACAACGACCTTTTCGCTACCGCGAGTATTATTTGGTCTTTTTCTTCCTCAACAAGACGTAATTTTTTTTAAAATGAAAAAAATACCATATACTATTTTATGTATTTTGGTATTGAAAATGGTTTTTATAATGGATTTGTTATGTCAATATATTTAAGTGATATATAGTGATCAATGTCTGGAAATGTTTTCTTTCCATTATATTTGTTTTATGTCTTATGATTTTATAATGGTACTTGGACATTTGATGGGTGGTTACGTGATAAACCATATGACGGGTGGTTCCATGAATTCCAGGATGAGGGGTTACGTTATAACCTCTAATGCATTGGGTATGGAAGTCGTCCGTATGGCCATTCTATTAAGTGATATGTGTGGAAGTTAACCGGATTATTATTCCACTTAAGTATGTTTATGTCCCAAGTTACCTTTATATGTTATGTGTTCTTTATATGGGTTTTATGGTAATATTATGGTTAAAAAAAAGGGTAAGTAAAGATCTTTTTTTTAGTGAAGAGCTTTTACTACTTCATAAAGGTGAAAAGTATTTCTTTGATATAATATACATGGTTTACTTGTTGTTTTAAAAAACTAACAATTTTCATTCTTTGTGTTTCCCTTACTGAGATTTTTATGCTCACCCCATGTTTTTTTGAAATGTCTTTCACAGGACTTAATGTGGAATAGGGTCATGTATGGGATCAAGGGAAAGTCATGCTTTCTAAAACATGGAATTAGACATGTTTCTTTTTAAGAGTTTTTATTGTATGGAAACTTAGTAGAAGTTTATACTTTGTAATATTTTGAGATGTAGTTTTTAAGATCTAATTCTCTAAAACTCTAAACCTGAAAATATCCTCAATGTGAATTATTCATTTAATTCAATATTAAGTAAGGTTTATGGCTGGGGCCTTATAGTTGGTATCAGAGGTCGGTTTAGACAACTTTAGGAGTTAGAAAATTGTTAAATTATAAATTAATTTATGGTATGATTGAAATGATATAACATTTAAATATTACATGTCGCTTCGTCTAAGATATATCTGTGTTAAGAATGATTTTTCATAAAATAAATAGAGCAAATTTTCTGGGAAGTCATACAGAGTAGAATGACTTTCTGAATGAGAAACCAGAGATGGTCAGAATCAGAATTGAGCAGTTTACTGTTGTGTTGACTCAGTTGAATCAGGTGATAAATAGTGGTTGTGTTTATTGATTATATTTTGGTGTTTTCTAAAAGTAAAGAGGAGCATGAAAGTCATTTAAGGGTTATCTTGACAACCTTAAAAGAAAAGAAAATGTATGGAAAATTCAGCAAGTGTGTGTTTTGGTTGCAAAAAATTTCTTTCCTTGGTCACATTGTTCCAAAATTTGGCATAACTGTTGATCATGCTAAAAAAAATATTGTTGAAGAATGGAAAAGAACCACAAATGTAACCGAGATCTTTATTTTTCTTGGTTTGGCAGGTTACTATAGAAGGTTTGTTGAAAAGTTTACATGGTTATCTAGTCCAATAACTAAGCTAACTCTGAAGGGTGTTATGTTTATCTGGACAAAAGAATGTGATGATTGTTTTCAGGAGTTGAAAATAAGATTGGTGAATGCTCCAGTTTTGGCACTTCCTTCTAGGAATGGTGAGTTTGTTATATACAGTGATGCTTCGTTGAAGGGACTTGGTTGTGTCCTAATGTAGAATGATCAAGTATTTGCATATGATTCATGTTAGTTGAAAACTCATGAGGTAAATTACCCTACACATGACTTGGAATTACCTACTGTTGTTTTTTCTCTAAAAATTTGGAGGCATAATTTGTATGGAGTAAAGTGTGAAATATATACTGATCACAAAAGTTTAAAATATATATTCACTCAGAAAGAATTGAACATGAGACATAGGAGATGTCTGGAATTAATCAAGGATTATGATGGTACAATTCATTACCATCTGGGAAAAGAAAATAAAGTGGCTGATGCTTTGAGTCGAAAAAGTAAGGCTTTATTAACCATGCTACGTTTGGAATGAGATCCTTTGGTTTTTGATTTGATGAAATTTGGAATAGAAGTTGTTGGTGCAGTATGTTCTTCTGTTTTGTTTCAGGTATTAGTGAGATCATCCCTGTCAGACAGAATTAAGAAAGCGTAGAAGAAAGATAGTGGGTTGCAGAAAAAGGTAGAGCTGGTTCAGAAGGGTAAGTTGCCCGAATTTAACATTGATAATGATTGTGTTTTGAGGTTTGGGAAGAGATTATGTGTGCCTAGTGATTCAATGTTGAAGAATGAGTTGTTATGTGAGGATCATAGTTCCCCGTTTTCAGTTCATCCTGGCAGTACTAAGATGTATAGAGATATTCGAGAGTATTACTGGTGGGGCGGAATGAAAAGGGATATTGCTGATTTTACTGTGAAGTGTTTGACTTGTCAACAGGTTAATGCAGAGTGAAAGTTACTGAATGGGATGCTTCAGCCTTTACCAGTGCCAGAGTGGAAATGGGAAAATATATCCATGTACTTTGTTGTGGGATTACCGAAGACATGTAGAGGTAATAATGCAATCTGGGTTATTGTTGATCGATTGAATAAATCTGCTAATTTTTTTTCCTATTCGAGATACTTTTTCTCTAGATCATCTTGCTCGGTTGTATCTTAAAGAGATATTCAGGTTGCATGGAGTTTCCCTCTCCATTGTATCTGATCGTGATCCCAGGTTTACTTCTAACTTTTGTAAAGGCCTTCAAAAGTCATTGGATACTGAATTAAATTTTAGTACAGCTTTTGTTCCGCAATCAGATGGGAAGTTAGAACGAACAATTCAGACCTTAGAGGACATGCAACGTGCTTGTTCGATGGATTATCAGGGAAGTTGGGACCAACATATTTCTTTGGTTGAGCTTTCATATAATAACAGTTTTCATTCCAGTATACAGATGGCTCTGTTTGAAGCATTATATCACAAATGGTGTTGAACTCTAGCTTTTTGGGATGAAGTAGGTGAAAGGAAGCTTATGGGACCAGAATTGGTAGAATAGATGGCAAAAAAAGTTTAGTTGATTCAGAAACACATGAGAATTGCTCAGAGTAGACATAAAAGTTATACGGATAACCAGAGGAAGGATCTATCTTTCGAGGTAGGTGATCATGTATTTCTCAAAGTTTCACCATGGAAAAGTGTGATGATATTCGGTAAGAAAGGAAAGTTGAGCCCAAGGTTCATTGGACCATATGAAATTCTGGAGAGAGTTGGATTAGTTGCTTAACGAGTGGCTTTACCTCTGAGTTTATCTCAGGTACACAATTTTTTTCATGTTTCAATGTTGAGAAAGTATATGCCAGATCCATCTCATGTTTTGAGCCTAGAGGTAGGTCAGTTGGAAGAGAATCTCTCTTATGAAGAAAAACCAGTCCGGATTCTTGACCATAGAGAGCAAGTGTTGCGTAATAAGGTAATTCACTAGGTAATGGTTTTGTGAAAAAACCATATGGTTGAAGAGGCAACATGGGAATCTGAAAATTCTATGAGGGATAAATACCCCCACATATTTTGATAAGTGAATAAAATTGCGAGGACGCAATTCCCAAAATGGGGGAAGGATGTAACATCCCAGAAAAATAAAGAATAAAACATTTTCATATTTATTAATATTTTATAAATTAAATATTAATTTTAATTTAATGGGGTTTCTATGTTCGATAGCGTACCCGATACGCAACAAAGAGATTCTTTGAAATCTTACGTTGCACACTAGTAATAAAATAATATTTTTTTAAATGGTAGTTAACACGTAGCTGTTTTATTGGTGGGAATGAATAGAAATAACTAAAATATTATTATATATGTTTGTTTAATGTTTTTACATTTATCCAATAAAATATTAATGATTAAAATACGAAAAGAATTCAATTTATGGCATATATACTCTAATTTTCACTAAAGGCCCACTTATCACCGTTTGATGGAGAACCGTCATTAAATATAGTTTTTTTCACTCTTATACATTATATTGGACCAAATAAAATTCTTTTTTAGAATTGGGACATCAAAATTTACTTTGTGTAAGTTTTTGGTATTTTTCCGATAACGTTCATTTCTGTAATGAATAATGTAAAATGTTGTATTTTAATTCAAAACCTATTTTTAATATAATTTTTTTATATGATTAGATTATATTTTGAATTGGTTTTAAAGTGAAATTAGAATATATTTTTACCATTTAATCCAATTGTGGTCATTTGAATTAATTTCACTTTGAAATTGGACTTAAACTAGTGTCAATCTTTTGATATATATTTTTTCATAAAAACACACTATTTGTTCTGACAACGGGAATTAATTATTAAATAAATTAATGTAGCTTATATGTTTTGAATATTTTTGAAATAGACATCATTTTTGAATTCGTAATATCAAATATAGCTTAGGGTGAAGGTTTGGTATTTTTCTGAAAAACTTCAATTTTTTATTAATAGTGAAACCACTATGTGGTATTTAAAAAACTGATTTTTCTTTTAAATGAAATTTTACCACCTCTGTGTTTTGAATTTAAAAAATCCGACATACATGGTTTTCATTAGGAAGTAAAATTTGGTTCAATGGGATTAAAATATTTTTTGGTGAATAGTAACTTTTAAGTTTATTAATCGCGATTAGATGTAATTAGTGTAATTTAAGGTAAAAATAATGTTTTAATAATATTAAATGACCTTGAAACATGTACTACCCTTATTTTATGTATCATGGCCGACCAAGAAAATCCATCGGTCAACTTTGGGACCCCATGGATCTACTTTGGTAGGAAAATGACATTAATAACTTTTTATTTAATGTTAAAATAAAATTGTCACAAACATGTTTTTTTTGCTAAAACAATTTTTACATGGGGTTATATAAGTCATAATTTTGACTATAAATATTCATTGAAAAGATAAAAAGATTTAACACATGATGATATTTTTTTATAATTTTTAGACATTAAATAATGTAAATTATTTATGACACCATGATGATGCAGCGATTACCTCATTATTTAAGGATTTAAATAAAATGAAATGATATTGTAAAATCTAAGACCTAAACTTGTCAAAAACCTATTGTATGGGAGGATTTCGAACTCTTATCACCTTTTCCTAGAAATATTTATTTTTGGGACATTTAAAATTCGAAAAGAATTTTATAATAAAGTAACCTTTTATAAGTTTCCAAGAGTGCCCCTCCTCTCCTCTTATAAAAGGCCCCCACCACTACCACCTTACCCACACCTCTCAAGCCTTTGGCTAGTCCAACCCCTGCCAATGTTGTCTTTCCACATCCCTATCTTACTCCTAGAAGCCTCACATTGGCCAGAAGTCTTTCCAAGGAAGCCTTTTAGCTCAAATCAAAAAGAGTTTCCTGTTTTAAAGATAGTGTCTTCTCTTGTGTTCTTATGTTTTATTTTGCTTCTCCAACCCCCTAAACTCTTTTTATTCTTGTCTTTTGTAACAAAAATAGTATCTTCCATATACTAGGATGTTGTTATGAGAAGTATTAGAGCTACACCTACACACACCTACATCTAATGATTAAATAACATACTGTTTCCGTGGATGGCGAATTTCTGCCTCAAGAAACGATGATTGTTCAACACTCATATAACACCTTCAAAGGTGTCCATTAATATGTCACTATATTTATATATGATATATAATATGTTTATTTTTTTCTTTAAGAATTTTTATTTTTCATTTATGTCATACCTTTATGGTTTCCATTATGGGTAAACACGATATCTTCATTTTAGGAAGTGCGGACTACCGCCCCCTCAAAGTGATTTGATTCGTTAATGAAATATGTGGGACATATAAAGGATGGATATAAAGTTATTATATATTATTTTATACTGGAATTATAATATACATTTATATAATTATTATTTATTTCCATTAAAGTATGAGATATAAATGAAAGTAGCATTCATGCGTATGTACGACTTATCGTCTCCATGAAAGGTGCATTTCATTTCTTATCCCCAAATGTAATGTACTATTATAAGTACATATATATAGTGGATATATATGATGTATGTTACATCTAAATTATGAATATAATTATGGAATTAAAATATACTTATCTCTCATTCATTTTTAATTCCATTAATATAACATTGAAATGAAAGTAGCGTTCATGCGTACATACGGCTTACCGTCTCCATGAATGGTGCATTTCATTTCATACCTCTAAATGATTATGTAATATTATAAATACATGTATATTCTGTATATATATGATATCTAAATCATGAATATCATTCTGGATATAATCAACCTTTCACCACATAAACAACATGTAATTTTAAGAAGTCCACTTTCGACTTAAGAACCAAATATCGACAAAACAAACATTATTAACTTAAATTATTACATAATGTTTATAACATGGAAATAAGTGATATAAAAGGAATAATAAGCATGAAAAAGGTTATTAAGCAAGTAGAAATTAACTTTAGTTTATTATTCAGGATATTATAGAGCAATCGAGTCACATCGGACACGAGGTAAGGGACTTCGTCTCAATCTCCATTCATTGAGGCATATTTTGTTTTATAAAAAACTTTCTTTTATATGGTTTATAAAACCCTTTGAATTTTAATTTTATTCAAAAGGAATCTTTTTATACGAAGCATTTTACTAAACGAAATAAATGAATGTTTCTTTTAACATATGCGGTGACAACGACCTTTTTATCCACCGCGAGTATTATTTGGTCTTTGTCTTCCTCAACAAGCCGTAATGTTTTTTAAAATGAAATAAATACCATATACTCTTTTATGTATTTTGGTATTGAAAATGGTTTTTATAATGGATTTTTATGTCAATATATTTAAGTGATATATTGTGATCAAAGTGTAGTAATGTTTTCTTTCCATTATATTTGTTTTATGTCTTATGATTTTATAATGGCACTTAGACATTTGACAGGTGGTTATGTGATAAACCATATGATGGGTGGTTCTGGGAATACCAGGACGGGTGGTTATGTTATAACCTCCAATGCATTGGGTATGGAAGTCGGCCGTATGGCTATTCCATTAAGTGATATGTGTGGAAGTCGACTGGATGGTTATTCAACTTAAGTATGTTTATGTCCCAAGTTACCTTTATATGTTATGTGTTCTTTATATGGGTTTTATGGTAATATTTGGGTTACAAAAATGGTAAGTAATGATCTTTTATTCAGTGAAGAGTTTTTTCTACTTCATAAAGGTGAAAAGTATTACTTTGATAAAGTATACATGGTTTACTTGTTGTTTTGAAAAACTAACAGTTTTCATTCTTTGTGTTCCCTTACTGATCTTTTTATGCTCACCCCATGTTTTTTTTGAAATGTTTTTCACAGGACTTAATGTGGAATATGGTCATGGATGGGATCAAGGGAATGTCATGCTATCTAAAACATGGAACGAGACATGTTTCTTTTTAAGAGTTTTTATTTTATGGAAAGTTAGTAGAAGTGTCTACTTTGTAATCTTTTGAGATGTAATAGTTAAGATCTAATTCTCTAAAACTATAAACTTGAAAAGATCCTCAATGTGAATAATTCATTTAATTCAATATTAAGTAAGGTTTAAGGCTGGGGCCTTATAATAAGGCTTACAAAAATCATTCCATGAAACTATTTCCAACATTCCTTCCATGATGTTACCAATCCGAATGAAGTTTTTTGAGAGACACATTAATGTTCCTAATAAATTATATAGGAAATTTTTACACCATAAAGGAGTAAACAAGTTTGGAGATAATGACAGATATAACCAAACAAACCTGACAACCATACATAAAAACTTTCCTTTCCAAGTAGCAAGCTGCCCTCAAAAATTTCTAATGATATCAGAGAAATAAAGGGATTTTGTTCCACCCCTAAACCATAAACCACTATTTATTTGAAGGGAAGAAACCCTTCATGAATTCCCAACTCTTAAATAGTGGCATTCTTCCTTGATTCAATACGTTTTTCCAAAATAAACAAAGGACTTGTCCTAACTAATCTCTTGGCCAGAGATATAAGCATAGTGAAAAAGAGACCTTTGTATATTATTAATGTTCCTCTTGTACCCTGTAGTGAAAAGGACAATGTCATCAGTGTATATTAAGTGAGTAGGAGCATGAATCCCTCTTCCAGCATTGATAGCATTCATTTTCACATTTCCAGCCATAATGGATAGAAGTCTGCTAAGATAATCCTCTACAATAGAGAAAATGGTAGTAGAAAGAGGATCACCTTATCTAACCCCTCTAGAACAAGTATAATATCCCTTGCGTGATCCATTAATAAGAATGGAAATATGAGCAGAGATATGAATGGATTTGACCTATGAAATAAAATTTTTATTAAACCTGAATATATGAAGATCCTTGAAAATGAATCCCCAATCCATGATGTCAAATGCCTTCCTGACATCAAGATTAATAGGAATGTTTCCACCTCTATAAGATTTCTTGAGAAAATTTACACTTTCAAAATCAGTAACAAGACAATACTAAATACATCTCTCAATGATAAAACCAAACTGAATAAGGAAACAATCTTTGCTAGTAATTGAAGCCAATACTGTGGCAAAGATTTTTCAAAAGATTTTATAAATAGTATTGACCAATGCAACTGGCCTAAAAAATGAATTTCATTAGAATTTTCTACTTTAGGTATATGATAAAGGAATTGAACATTGATACATTAGGGTATGACACCACCCTTGAATCAATGAATGAAAAGTCTACAAACCTCATTTGGAATAATGTCTCAATAGGTTTGAAAGAAATAATTTCCAAAACCATCCAGGCCTGGAGAGCTTTCAGATTTGAGACCGAATGTAGCTTCTTTAATTTCAATGTTCAAGGTAACATAGGTGAGAAAGACATTATCTTGATGATTAACCAATTTTAGAATGATACCCTCCACTAGATCATTTTGGATAGAGGAACCATTTAAAAATCACTGAAATAGGAAATAACATGCTCTGAGAGGTCTCTATCATTATCAATAATTTGATCACCATTCTCAATCAAATAAGGAGGTTTAGAAACCTTTCTAATTATCTTAAGGGAGTTAAAGAACTTGGGGTTCCTATTACCATCCTTCAACCATTTATCCTCAAAGATTTCCTGTTTCAGGGAATCTTTAATATTCTAGAGGCCATTAAGCTTGTTAACAATCTCAGATTTCCCTTGAAGACCATAAAAAAATTATTCCTGGTATTATGCTCTTGAATATGCTACAAATAATTTTCAAGGGAGGAAATATCCTGGTTAATATAGCTGAATTGATCTTTACTCCATACTCTTAAAGATATTTTATGATTTTTGAACTTGAAAACACAAGAAACTCCATTGTTATTTCAATTAATAGAATCCCAAGAGTTCCCTACGATGGATCTACAATTGGAATGATTAACCCATGCCATGTTAAATCTGAAAGGAAATAGAGATCTAGAATCCCTACAAATAAGATCCACTAAAATTGGGTGATGATCAGAGTTTAGTATTTTAAGAGTTGTGGAAGAAATAAAACCCCAAAAGTCACGAAAAACATCATTGATAAAAGATCTGTCAATCTGACTTGCCACAAATCTATTAAAGAATTTCCTGTACCATGTGAACATTGATCCGACCAAGTTTACCTGCAATAGTCCATTATAGTCTATATAAAACCTGAATTCTCTAGGAGAAATAACATTAGATAGATCTCCCGACTTCTCATCAGGATACATGATAGAATTGAAGTCTCCAAGAATGACCTAAGGACTAGAGATGGTAGAGTTGAGAACATTAATATCCATCCATAACCGCCATCGATCCTGATAGCTATTGAAAGCATACCCAAAAGAGAATAAGTGACGATAAGCACGAAACCTGAAGGAACAAGTGACATGCTATTCACTATTATCAACCAAATAAATGTATGTCAATGAATAATGAGAGAAGAACCAAAGGATCTTGACTTCAAAGAAAAAAATATTTTATTCCACTAAATGAAATCCTAAATAATCGAATTTATAAATATTGGAAAAAAGACTCTTTTAGGCTCATAAATCCAATAGTGGAGAGGTTTATGATTACTGATGAAAATCCTAAGGGATCTCATTGTTTCATGATTGGACAACCCATGGAAATTCCAAAACAAAATCTTCATTTGAATTTGAGAAAGGGTTTGGATCTCCATTTAATGAGTTTAACAGATTTTACTTTACTAGATATGGGAGGTCTACCAACCTTCCTTTTGGGGGTATTAGAATCTTAGAGAAGGTCCTTGATATAATGAATTCGATTAACCTTCCCATTACAAGCAGATCGACTGACAATAAATGTATTAACATGCTACATTATAGGGACATGATTCTCACCCATTGATACCTTTATAAGATTTGTTTCTGGGGAGGGATCCAAGAAAATATGATGCACATGGTCATTTTTAGGTTGAGGAGGGGTATTAATAGAGCAAACCAAATTCCTAGAACTGCTAACTGTGTTAATTTCCAAACTGTAAGGAGAAGTTTTTGATTGATCAAAATCCACAGGACAACTTGAATTATCTGTATTGAAAGTTGGAGTTTTTGGATGATGAATAATAGTAGGAGAACTTAATTTATCCTTGATGGAATCTGTATTACAGATAATAGATTTGGAGGGGATAATAATAGAATAATCAAGATTATCTGAACTGATAAACACAACCTCTTCTGCCGTTCCAGATGTAGGTTTAACAGGAACTAATTCACTAATTCTGAAATGTTTAGCAGCATGAGATAAGGCAGGAACAGACTGAACAATATCAGATTTGCAGATTATGTTTTGAACAGGATTACCCCCTTCAACAGTTTGTTTAATGCCCAAATCAGATCCAGACCAAGGGACAACATCATAGTGGTCTTCACATTGTAAGGACAAGCATAGATCAAAAATTCCCTTCTCAAAATCATGGAAGATGAGATTATCCAGAATATCAGTTTGTAATCTAGAAGTTAATACATAAATATCAATATTACATTAATAGAAAATTTCAAAGTCCTCTTTGAAATCAAAATGAATGGGAAGACTGCCAACCTGGGAGTTCTTGAATGAGGTAACAGGTTTATCATCCTCATTATATGCAATGCCATCCCATGAGGCCTTCATGGGAGAGGAGGGGCCAAAATTCTCAACCATAGAAATGATCGGAGCTTGGGTACCCTTCTAGGTTTTCAAACGAGGAGTATATATATTCTTGTTTTTACTGTTTTCTCAAAGCAATAGCCATAGTCTTTTGGTTCCAATTCACTTCATTCCAATCATGGACCCTAGAAGGTACAACAGATTTTTTTTGTACATTCCTACAATGAGAAACAAAATGTCCTAAATTTTTTCATACCGCACAGAAATAATGCACATTATCATACTCAATATTGATTTATGAATTGAATCAATTGGAAAGAAATGAAATGTATTTAGGCATTTTGACTCCTCAATCAATATCAACAAGAAAACGAGCATAAAAACCAATATCACCATCCATGGATATCTGGTCCAACCTAATCGGAGTACCAAGGTAAGAGGAAATGTCATTCAAAATACTAGGATTCCAGTACAACCAATTCATCCCATGAAACCGAACCCAAATATGATAATTGGATTTTCTGATGTTAAAGGGATTGAAGTTGATATCCCATTCATATAATCTAAGAATTCCAGGTTTAAGTTGAAGATTACCAAGGTTCTAGGTATTGCTCAGGGGATCCCTTGACTTGAAAATAAAATTAATTAATCCTTTTCCTATTGGAACCATTTTACAAACCCTCATACAACAACAATGTGATACACTATTATTAAGATTAGTATAGGACCAAGGTTTGTCCCCCTTGGAGTAGATGAAACAACTTAGTAAGGAAAACATACATAGGTCCATCCGTTGTTGAATCTCCTCCAAATCTACTACCACCGTGAAACCTTAATTATCTAGCCTTCGAATATTTGAGTTTCGTGAAGAATCAGTATTAATCATATCTGTAGAACCAGATATGGATTTTACAAAAGAAAGGGTTTTCTTTTGAGAAATTTTGGGTTCAATTGAAGCCGAATATTTAATAAAATCTGGAAAAGAGGAACTGACATATTTGAAATCTGATTCCCATTCGGAATCAAACGAACTCATCGAATATGGCGGATGGTTGGAAAAATAATTTTTAAATTTGATATAATTGTGGTAAAAAACACTAGGAAATTGCTTTTGATGTTTTATAAGTGTTTATGATGTATTATGTTGGACAATATAGGTCGGAATTATAAAGAAAAATATCATGATAGTGTTAATAATGATTGTGATATTAAAACAGTAATTTTTCGTAAATATAATAAGATGCGTTATTATAAAAACAGGTGTCGAAAGAGGAACCTGAATGATGGGTATCAATTAGACTGTATGCAGAATTGTGTGGTAAAATCCTTTGAAAATACTTCCGCAGATGTTGGTCCATCAAATGATGTGGTATCTGATATATTGTTTGTTTATTAAGATTATGCTAATGTATTTTTTTGATATAGGGTCTACACATTCTTTCATTTATGAGAAATTGTTTTGTAAATTGTGAATTATACTTCAAGAAATGAAGCCATAGATTTTGGTAAAAACATCAGGGGAAATATTAAGGGAAAAATAAATTATATGAATATTTATGTAGATGTGTGTGAAAATAATTTACCTAAAATCATTATTGTATTACCCATGGAATAATTTGATGTTATTATTAGTATGGTTTGGCTTTATGTTTACCATACAAAGATTTATTATAGAGCTAAATAAGTTGTTTTTCAAAAAGATTTTCAGTTTGTATAAAATAATGAATCCATACCGTTGATAACATATCAGGATGTGGAGAAATTGTTAAAAGACGAAAATTATTTTTATCATTCCCATATTGTTCAAAATAATAGAATAGTTTAGATTAATGATTTACCAGTGGAAAATGAGTATCAGTATGTTTTTTCAGATGAGTTTACTGGTATTATTCTAGATGGGGTGGTTGAATTTATTGTTTATTTCATCCATGATACAAAACATACTTCAAGACCCCCTTATTAAATGGATCAAGTATAACTTATAGAATTCAAAAGGAAGTTACATGAGTTTCTAGATAAAGGTTTTCTTCCACCCATCACTTCACCTTGGGGTGCTTTTTTTGTTTGTTAAAAAGAACTATGGTTCCATGAGGCTTTTCGATGATTATAGATAAATTAATAACATTAATTTTAAGAATAAGTATTTGTTGTCTCAGATCGATGATTTATTTTATTATAGCCAAGGAGCACCATACATTTAAAATATTGATCTCATGTCAGGGTACCATTAGTTAAAGGTGAACGAGGGTCACATTCAAAAAACATAATTCTAGATTAGATATTTGAATTATGAGTTTTTAATTATTAAATTTGTTTTAACAAATGATACTACTGTATTTATGGATCTTATAAACATGATCTTATATGAATATTTGGATAATTTTATTTTTATTATTATTTATAATATTTTGGTTTATCCAAAAAGTTATGAGGATTTTTAAAAATATGTATGGTTTTTTCTAAAAACCCTAAAAGAAAATAAGTTATATGGGAAATTTAGAAAATTGGTTTTTTGGTTACAACTTATTTCTTTTATTGGGAACATTGTAAATAAGGATGGAATAAAAGTTGATCTAGTAAAAAAAGTGGTATATAAATGTAAAATACCTAAAAATGATACTAATATTTGTAGTTTTCTTGGATTATAAGGCTATAAATGACGGTCTATTTAAAAATTTTCATGATTATCTAGACTTCTTAGTAAGATAACAAGAAATGGGTTGAAATTTATATGGACAAAGGAATGTGATTATTTTTTTCAGTACATGAAGTGAAGATAAGTGAATGATCATGTTTTCCCTCTTACTTCTAGAAATGGATATTTTTTCATCTATAATGAAATTTTTTTAATGGGACTTGGTTGTGTTCTAATAATGAATAGTCAGGTAATTTATTAGTCTTCAAAAACACTAAAATATCATGAGTTAAATTATCCCATGCATGATTTGGAATTAAAAACTGTGGTTTCATCATTAAAAAAATGGATACATCAATTATATAGAGACAAAAAAAATATATAATGATCATAAAAGTTTGAAATATATATTTAATCAATGGGACTTGAACACAAGAAAGAGAATATGGATATAACTTATTAAGGATTTTGATTTCATGATTCCTTAACATCCATGAGAATTAAATTAAATGGATGATGATTTGGGTTAGAAAAATTAGGCTATATTAACGATGTTATGTTTGCAACATGACCCCTTGGCTTGAGGTAACAATGCGATTTGAGATATTAATGATTGAAATACAAAATATGCACATTTTATTCTTATTAAAGATACTCTATCTGTAAATAAAATTTCTAAGTTATATCTTAAAGAGATAGTTGGGTTAGGTGGAGATCCCCTCTCGATTTTATTTGATCATGATCCAACATTCACATCTACATTTTGGTAGGTATATTTTAAATAATTGCAAACTTAATTAAATTTTAGAACTACTTTTTTGTCCTTAATCTGATTGATAATCATAGAAAAGAATTTAGTCATTGTAGGATAATTTTTGAACTTGTTTAATGGATTATGTGGGAATATTGGATCAACATCTTTCTTTGGTTGAGTTTTGTAAAAGTAGAAATTTTCATTCTAGTATACAGATGGTGCGTCTTGATGCATTATATGGAATGATGTGTCAAACTCAATAATTTTGGGATGTGTTTGTTGAAGAAAAGCTGATGGGACGATAATTTGTAGAGGAAATGATAGAGAATGTTAAACTAATTCTGTGACACTTAAGGATATCTCATAATATGAAGAAAAGTTTTGTGGATAATTAGAGGAAGTATCTTTCTTTAGAGGTAGGTGATCATGTCTTTCTCAATTATTCTCCATAGATCATTTTGATGTATTTTTTTAAGAAGGGGAAGTTGATTCCATGATTCATTGGACCCTATGATATCCTATATAAAGTAGTTTCAGATTTTTATTGAGTTGCTTTGCCTTTGATTTTTTCCCTAGGTTCATAAGTTTTTTTAATGTTTCGATGTTAAGAAATTATATTATAGATTAAACTCATGTTTTGATCTATGAGGCTGTTTAGTTATAATATATACTTTTATATAAGGAAAATCCTATTTAGAATATTTATCAATGAGAACAAGTATTATGAAATAAGGTAATTCACTAGGTTATGGTTTTGTGGAGAAACCACATGGTTGAAGAAGAAACATAAGAATATGAATATTCTATGAGATAAAGGTATCCTCACTGGATTAATAAGTGAAAAAAATTTTGAGGATGCAATTTCAATAAGGGTTGGATGGGTAGAATATAAGAACCCAGGTACTTATAGAATAATTTTGTTTCATCTTAGAATTAAATTGATATATTTATTATAAATGTATAATGAAAAAATTTGTATTTATTGAAATTAATGAATATATTTTAATGGAATATAAACTTTACCATTAAAGAGTAATGGGAATATTAAAAATAGTAATCCAAAAATTATAATAATAACATCACATATGAAATTATAAATAAAATGAAGGGTTCTTATATGTAAAAATATGATATATTTATTATATAGAATAAATTTATAATTGTTTTAATGATAATAAATTTAGTGTTGATATTTTTTGAAATGTAATTATTTATTTACAAGTATATAACTAATATAATGATTTAAAAGTTTTTATTCATAAAATAAAATAAAAAATTAATATTTTTTTATATTTTAATAATTAGATATTATTATGAGACCTTAGTTAATTACTAAAAATGTCATAAAATTGATTATAATAACAAATTCGGTTTTTTAGAATAAATGATAAATTTAATTAAAAATTAATTTTATCATATTTAGAAAATTATTTTCATAAAATGGAGTATATTTTTTAAATATACACACGAAAAAATTGTTAGGATATTTTTTTTTGAGTTTTCTAAAATAGATGAATTTTTTGGGAATAATGACATACGTTAATTTATGGTATTTAAAATTATAATTAAATAAGTGAATTATTGGGTCATCAATGATTTTTGATTGACTTAATCACTCATTAGTAATATAAACTGCTCTAGTTACTATTTTTATTCATGTGAATCAAAACTATTAATAGTCTTGAGGAAAAATAATAATCTAATGAATAAACAAACTCAAAAAACACCACTATCCTCTACATATAAATACCACTCCTTACAATCCATTCTCCTCACACATCAAAAGCCTTGTATATTTTATAAATTATTCCCAATTACCATCCTCATACTCTTCCCAACCTACAAAACCTGTTGGTCTCACCAAAAGACCAAAACTATGTTCCTTAAAGGGGTTCTCAAGGAGGTGATATTTGAGGAGTAAAATCATCATTCTTTCACTTTTAAATTATTTCTTCAGTTTTTTTACTTCTTACTTATCCTAAACTCCCATATAAAAACTATAATGATAAATCCTGTATCATATAATTATTATAATTTTATTATGTTATTTGAATATCCTTCATCGAATATCTTATCTTCTCCTCTTATTCTAAAAAAATGAAAAGATCATTCGAAATGTGTCGATTCACCACCTTCATGGAGGATGAGATTTAATTTTACTTTACTACCTTTAAGAATGACCATAAAACAATTATTATGGATAAAATATATTTTAATATGTATATTATTACTTGTTTAATGTTCTGAAACAAATTTATAGACATAATAATAAATAAAATGTAACCAGTTTCTCATGGTAAGAAAACCACCAAAAATAAATGAAACATTTATCAT
Source organism: Viscum album (assembly GCA_963277665.1). NCBI lineage: Eukaryota > Viridiplantae > Streptophyta > Magnoliopsida > Santalales > Viscaceae > Viscum > Viscum album. The sequence continues at coordinate 1,515,125,370 of OY728132.1, read as the reverse complement.
AACCGTTTTATCTAATGAATAATCATAATATTAAAGAAAATGATATATGATATTAATTAAAATTTTAAAGTATATTAATTCTATTTTTTCCATTTCTGATTTTTTTCTTTTATTTGACAATAACTCCAATAATTATACTGAAGGGAATTGACAAAAAAACCATGGAATGAACTCTACTAAAACAATGATATTGAACTATATAACTTATCCAAATGGTTATAAAAAACATAATAAACTTTTAATAAATAAAATAAATGATATTTTTATCCATTTTTAAATAATGAATCTAATTTGATTATCTAGGACATTAAGTATGAGTGTAGAATGCATTTGGACCTAAGGTAAATAAATTCTTAACCCAATTTCAATTATTTGGGTTAACCATAAACTTAATTTATTTTGTATCCTAATATTAGTTTTGAAAAAAAAAATTATTATATATGTTGTAGCATATGAATTTCATGTAAATACACATATTCTATTAATTTTATTATTTCTCACTTCAATGATAAGATATTTGTAAGGGATTTTCCTTTAAAATTATTCTTTAAAATTTTTTACAATTATTTTAAATATATGAAAAGAAAGGAATTTCCCATTTTCATGAATATTTAAAGATTTTATGATTTATTTACACATTTCAAATTTTATTTAAAATTAATATTTTTTTATTTATGATTGTGTAGCCTATAGAAATTAAAAGTGATTTAAAAATTGAAAAGTGATTTTCCTGAATACTGTTTATATTATGAATGCTTTATGTGTTAAGATCATGTGTTGTTTCTTGGGAATTTTTGTGAATATGGGAGGTTAAATGATAAACTATGAGAGTGTGATCCTATTATAGTTCTCCAATTAATTGGGTAAAGGGATGGATTTAACTAGTTAGGTTTCTCCTAAGAAATTATGGGAATATACTGTGAGGGTTATTCCAAGCATAACTAGGTTGTTTACTCCCTGTGATGTTATGATAGATAAATTATAAGTAATAGTGATATGAAAATGATTCCACAAGTTATCTTTATGATTTTTTTGATTTATATAGTTTTATAGGAAAATTTTGATGTCATAATATAAGATAAAGAACATATATTTTATGTGTAAAAGTTATAACTTTGTGAAAATGTTTCCATTCCTGGACTAATAGTTCATTTCTTATTTTTATGTAACTTATAATGATATTTGTGCTCATATAATTTTTTTTTAAAAAAATTTGTTGGTTTTATGGATGAGTAATGGAAACGAATAATTATGTTTTAATATATTGAATTTTTTTTATGAAAACAAATGCTGTTTTATTTTAAAAGAATAATATTGGGAAAATGGATATTGGGTCGATCTTTATACTTTATAATATATAAATTTATACGTAAGAGGTTATGAAATAAAAATAAAAATAAACACCTAAAATATATTTGCCGATGTATGTAAGTGAATTATAGTTTAATTGACTAGAATATGCAGTTATTAATGATGGGTAATTATAAATACTCCATGCAAGGGATCCTTTAAAAAAAGATTAATGATTCTAAAGGCGGAATTATTGGAAAAAATCCCCTGTGAAGTGGCTAATATTTTTAGAGATTTATTTTGGAAGATTATTTCTAAATCTATAACACATTGGTCTCTGAATAAATGTGGGGTAGTGATGGCTCATTTTATAATGGATAAGTGTTGAATTTTTTAAAAAATATAAAATGTAAAGTCACTATTTAATGATCAGGTGGATTTAGTATTAGATTATAATGGAGTGGATAAAGTGGAAAGGTCATGACATCCTCAAAAATACATTTTAAAAAATTTATTAAAGTTATTTATAAGAATTTACTCTTATATTTTCAATGTTTACAATCTTTGGTTCTTACCATGGTAACTATTTTTAACATTATTAACTTACTTATAATGACTTAAAATAAAATTTTCCTTATTAAATTATTAGTACGAAATGATTCGATAAAATAATTTTTTTTAAAATTTAATTGATATGTTTTAAAAAATTATTTTTAATATTGGGACACATAACTCACAAAAACCAGTATTTTGAAAAAGTGTACATAAAATGTAAAATTTATGTATATTATAGAATTATCAATGTTATTTATTTTATTTGAATTACTAGGTTATCAATAGTCAAATAATTTTTATATGGATTCTAATGAAATCCAAAATATAAATATTCCATGGGAAAAGATAATTATACAAAATTGATGATTTTTTATTACAATAAATAATTACTTATGTGTCAAAATGATAAACATGAGTTTTTTAAACAAAAAATTGAAATTATAAATCAATGACACACACACAAATATATATATATATATATATATTAGATAAAATGTTTCATAAAAATTGAAATCAAATTTGTATTTTTACAATGTCTTAAATGTGGTATTATAAGATAAATATGTATTTTCATTTATTTATAAAAATTTTAAATGTTTTAGAAAATAAAAAAATTTCATCCCAAGATAATATTAACATGATAAATTTAAAAAAAGTTAAATTTCTTAAATTTAAGTTCTCACATTTCCAATTATTTTAAATGAAAATACAAAATATAAAGAAAATATGTTTTCATTGAAAAAAACATTTTAAGGTATTATTGATTTTGTATAACATTAATTTCTATATTTAATGTTAATGTAATTTTTAAAATATACTAATATTTCAAATGTGTTAAATTTAGTTTTTTAGGATTAAATTTACGACAAATTAAAAAATGTTATTTGAGAAAGAAAAAACTTTTTTAATATTAAATCTTATTAACTATTTATCTTGTGAATATATGAAATTTCAGTTGAGTAATATATTTTAATTTACTAGAGGTTCTATTGTTATTGTAATTTTATGAATAATATTCATCTAATATTTCATGTTTCACTTTAGTTCGATTTTTTTTATAAAATCTATTTAAAAAAGTTTTAATTTAGAGAAATTTATATTAAAAAATCTTAGGGAGTTACATCACTATCTTTAGTAAATTTTATTCTTTAAATATTATTAAAAACTTACATGTGAAAATATCTATGGGCACCAAATAGATAATAATAACTCAACATATACTTTCTAACTCTAAAAATATGTCATTTTCCTGATAATATTCTTATCCATAAATATAAGATTTTTTCTCCATCTTTTTGAGCCAAGAGTGTACCAATATTAAATATCAAGACCCATATTATATAATTTTCATCGATTGAGTATATATAACAATAATTTCATTAATAGTATATCATATGATAATATTAAATAAGTTATCTTTAATACAGTTAATATTTACTCTATAAAGAGAGAGCCAACCTATTTCCAAATTCTCATTAAATTTAAATAAACAAATTATGAATTTTACATTGAAAATACCCATACAATCTCTAATAGGATGCAATAATAATACCCCATGATTGTTTTATTAATAATTTAACATCTACCATTATATGTGATTATTTTTTATTCTCTGAAAACATTCATTGTTGAGAAGAGTTGGTTAGACAACATAAAAATTTAACACCGATATTTCTTGAGTGGATGATCAGTGTTCCTTAGACCATATTAATTTTTAAACCCACAAATAGAAATGTGGTTTAATATAATTTCACTTTTCACTTTATTAAATAGCATTTGTGATGCATTTTTTTATTTTCCCCATATATTTGGGAATTAAGATAGATAATACCAATGTTTCCCCTAATTTAGACATTAAATTATTAGTGGTAACTAATATAAACAATATTTTCCACTACTATATTAAGTGAAATCATCTATTTTCCTCAATAGTTTGTTTCTTTACACCCTCATTTACAACATAAAAAATCTATAATCCCGTTTAAACATTCACATGGGTGTCTCTTACCACATTTTCAACATGTAAGAAATTGAATCTTCTTTACTTCATCATCTCCATCCCCTAAAAATTCATTATACATTATCCTTATATTTTTTTATGTTTTTTAGAAACTCAATTATGTTTATATTCTTAATAAAAATCCATGTAAGATGATTTTTATAAAAATATTCTTTCTCACATATGATATTATCTTGTTAGGTCTCACATTAATAAAATAATCTTATTAACCATCGAACGAACTATTAATCAGGTATCACAATACTCTAGCAATTTCATAATGAAATTTTAAAGATAATAATGATTAATCTTGAATGTAAAATAATTAATATTAAAGGGATACATCAGAAATGAAAATTTTACCCAAAAATATACATTTATATATTTCAATATATGATATTCATCGACTATCTCATATTAAGTTCCCTATCCATACCAATACATATCCCTAAATACTTCATAATGATTCACAAAGAGATTATGGTCAAACCAATAATATCCTATGGCAGTTTAAAGCCTTTATTTTAGTCTAAAGACCACTCATCAAACACTGAGTAAATATTGAGTTGATACCCAACTATACTTTTTTAAGGTGATTACGTCTTGGTGCTTATGTGGAAAATTAACATCAAATTTTCAGTATCCAAAATATGATATAATTTATAGGGATACCACATACTTAAATATTTACCAAAATTTTAAGATATTATCCTATACTTCGACTTATCATTGTTGTTTTCACAAAATTTCTCTAATCGTTATCCTTAAAAATAACAAAACTATTCATAAAAAATAACAGAAATACTCTTTGATATAAACTATGGTAGCCTAGACCCAGACTCTTAGATATAGTTCTTGAACAATTAATTTAATCATTTGATTAGTTATACACCATAATAAACATATATATTTCCTATAATTCTATAACATAAATATCTCATATCATAATAATCATACAATCGCATGAATGCGAGGTTCATTGTCTTTTTGAATTATCTATTTAATAGTCTTATTTCATGATAGATGTGAAATTTTTTATAAAATTTAGTCAAAATAGAATATATTATTTAATTCTTAATAGTTACACTGAATTTTATATACTGGAGAATGAAAACATATGAATGGGTTTATCTTAAACACTCTGTAATGGAAAAATTCAAAAATATTTTATTAAGGGGATAAAACTGAAGAAAATGAAAAAAATGAAGGGAGAACTATATTAAAAAAATAATAAGGAACTTTAAGAGTGATTTATTAAAAATGATCTAATGAATCAAATCAAAAAAAAAATAATTTCATATACCATGGAATAAGAGTGTGGGGACATGTGATAATAATCATGATCCGTATAGCATTATCTCAGACATAATGATATGTCATGTCATAGGAATATAAAATAAATATAAACTATGGAACAAGATTATACATAAGGAATAATTTCATAGAGGTTTAGGAAACCAAAAACTATAGGCCATCAGTTACATAGATCTAAAAAACCAATGATCCATTAGTGATATAGGTTTCAAAAACCTAAGTTATATTGGGGGTATATGCATCATCAACCTTTGACACAATAATGATAAAAGTTTCCAAAAAACATGGACCCTTAGTACCTTATATGATGTTGAATATAGAATAATTCTTTGTAGGGAGATATAGGACTGCGATCATCAAAATTATATATACTTATGGGCTATCTGAAATCAATCATTCATTATGTCATAAAGAATACATGGATCGAAAATGGGTTTTATATAACTTTGAATATAGTATCACATAAACTAAAATCATGTATTAGATTTATTGATACCAAGAATAAATCACCAAAATTATTATTTTATAGATTAATTTATAGTGTGATTCATTAATAATAACTCCATAAGAGTTAGTTCCATCTAAAAAGTAAAATGGAAATGAAACCATGAATAAGGGAATTAAAAAACACATTTTAACATTTTCAAAAGGAGATAAAATTAAGATACAAATTTAATAAAAAAATTTAAAAAATTTAATTTTTTTGGAAAACCATTTTTATTGAAATTCACATAATAGTTCCTTGAAATGTTTTGAATTGTATTCTATAGAAAATGTGCAGTTTATGATAAAAATATAAAATTAAAAGGAAATAATTTTATTTTTTTTGAAAAAACATCAATTGAATCCCACATCATATAGAGAATTATATAAGAATATATTTGAAAGGGGAAAAGATTAATTTTAATATTAATATAAGTAAATCATATTTTTATTTAAAAATACTAATTGAGAACATTGGTTAGAAGAGTAAATATTGACATGGATTAAAAGAGACCATTTAGAGATAATGAAAATTTTCCTTAATGTCATCACATTTTATAACAAAATAAATCAATAATTTTAATTACCTAGATAATAATAAGTGAATGAATTATGATATATTTACAGAACATAAGAAAACAAATTTGTATAACCATTATCAATGAGGGATCCTTATGACTCAATAAAATAAATAATGTCATGAAAACCCCTTATAATCATTATATTTTCTATCAAAGAATCATTTTTATTGGAGTATATAATCTGAAAATAAACACCCCCTAAAAAGAAAGAAACACATCATGTTGTAATAGTTGGTCAGAATATACCCAAAATATGATCATGATGTTCACAGTGAATCATTATAACTTAATGAATGGTTGTTACTTTAAGAAGCGCCCTTATAAATATAAATATAAATGAAGTAATAATTCTGTGAAGAAGATTTCATGAGAAAAATATATGAATACAAAGTAAATATAGCAGAATATAAATTTTATATAATTATAGTATAAAATAAATCATATTATAAGAATGGGGTCCCTGAAAAATAATTATAACTCAAAGAAGAAATTAGGAAATGAAAAATCTTACCTTTATTATCACTTAGAGAAAAATTATCAAACCTTTTTAGTAATTTGGATATTTACATTATGAAAATATTAATGGTTTTATAGGAGACCTTTTAAGAAGGACAAAGAACTCATGGAAGTGGCTAGGTGTGTTGGTGTAAGACCCCAATATTTTGGATTTTTTTTAAAATTATTACTATGTCCGATAGCTATCTCCACAAATAAATTTGAACTAAAATGACCAATAACAGATTAATTATTAATAATTTATAATAAAAATAAACAATATAGTGGGTAACAATATTTTAATCAATTATAAAAACATTCAAAATATGATTACGACCACATATAGCTTTAAAAATTATATTTTTTTCAATAAAATAATTTTTCTTAAAATATTTTATTTTCATTAAAACTTTTTAATTAGAATATTAGAAATTTACATTTTGTAAACTAAAAATCACTTCCAAATTCAACCTATAAAATTTTATTTGGATTAATTTTTGGGAATTCTATGAAATAAATTATTTTGAGTTAAATATTATAAAATAAAAATTTTACTAAAATCATAGTGTCTATAACTATATCATGAAATCAGTATAATATAAAGCCTTATAAAAAATATATTGTGATCAAATATTTATTTTAGTATTAAATAAATACATATGTATATACTAATATATATTTATAAGTCCTCTATTTAACATTTTATTAATATAAGTAATATTTTCAAATAAAAGAAAGAGGTTTTTTATTTTATTTGAATAATTTTGTTGGGTTCAAATTAGGATTAAAATTTATATTAAATACAAGTATAATTTAGGTTTTATATTGCAAACAAATTTTTATTGTTAAAATGAATTACATTTAAATTTCTACCCAACAAATTATTTTTGAGTTAACTAATACAATTTTTCTAAAATCGTATTTTTCTACTAAATTTAACAACGTAAACAATTATTATTTCATACACATAAAATTTAAATTTTATAGAATATAATTTATATTTTTAATATTGAGGTAATAATTATCCATTAAGGTTCATTTTATTAAGCATATAAAATTAATCACATTGGTAAAAACTAATTACTATCTTTAAATCCAAAAGTGTAAAAAGTGTTAACAAAAAGATTAAATGTCTTAGTATGAAAAAACATGTTCCTAATTAATGGGTTTAGGTTTGTATTGTCCACACCAAACCTGTACTCCAATATCTTCCATTGAAGAGTCTTCTTGACTAAAAAAACATTTCCAATATTTTATTACGATGAAATATTTAATTTTTTTGAAATTCTCATTAATTACAGAAGGGGCACCTCACCACCCCTTGAAGACCACTCCCAAATTTTGGTTTCCACCTAAAACACTGAATTAAATCATTCCTATAGATTTCTTTTACCCATATATTATCAATTCCTATCAAGAATATACCATAATCCCTCAATTCTGATAGATTCTTCCAAGAGAAAACTGAAGTTCTCAATGTGAGTACTAATCTTTACCTAAAATATTTTATTTATAGAATAAATTTTCCTAAATAATTTTATCAAAACTATCTATTTAAATCGTTATTTTTTATTATTAATAATCTTATTATTCTATTATGGCTATAATTAACCACCTATCCCATTTTTCATTAAGTAAAACAAAAATTATATTCATTCATTTTTTCAAAATACAAAATTCACAACGTATCATTTAGATGTTTTTATGTTGTTTTTGTATTTTTATTTTTATATATCATCAAATATGATATGAAAAATAAAAAATATATAAATAATAAAATTATTTATCTTTTATGATGGTATTATTCTAAATTAATCAACTTTCATACCTATACTAATTCATAATTATGTGATGTTCATGTTTGGGTCGATCTAACCTCCTACATGAACATTAATATAAAATAATATCAAATAATACAATACGAATATATTTAATTATTATATGTAATCTCCTAATATTGTATAGTATATTTATTTGAAATATATTTCGTCTCATTGATAGATTGTGGTATATGAAACCCTGAGTCCAAATAAATTGTAATATTTTATACAATTTTATCATACCATTTAATTAGTGAGTTTGAATATTTATAACTATATTATTAAAATTATATGGTTCACATATGTAAAAAATAATTTCATTGGTTATAAATTTATTAGAAATAAAAATAATTTTTTTTGAAAGTAAATGAAATATTTTTATGAAAAACTATTTTTATGTGTGTTGGGTATTAGTGGTCAATAAATTAAAATAACCATAGTTGGTGAATTATTTTAATGAAATATATATATTATTTTTCAATATTTATTTTTATCATTCAAGTAATATTTTTAGGCATGGGATAAGAATATATATAATATTATACTTAAAAACATAATTTTTCAAAAAAGTCGTTTCGTCTTTATTTTTACATTCATTATAAAATTCATTTTTACCACTTCTAGATAATTTATTTTTTAAAATTAAAATATAATTTTAATTAAACATGTAAAAATTATAATAGATTGATGTTTTGTTATTTTTTTATTTTTTTGAGGAATAGTGACAAATACTGATTTTCATTGAAAGCCGTCTTTTCATTTAATTCATTTTAAAAGACATTTTTGTTAAAAAAAGTGTTTTAAAAGTTAAAATAGTTAATTTTTTAATTTTTAAAATTCAATTTATATTATTATAATAAATTTAATATTGGATTTTATATAAAAATAACTTTTATTTAAGAAATCATTTCTTTGGAAATCTGCATTGTCATAACACTTATGAGTTTGATTTTAAAGTAAAATTTTCAAATTAAATTAATTAAATTTTATAAAATTGATTCCATATTTAAAATAACAGTAATTATTAGTATATAATATATTAATTTTTTTTTTCATAATGATAATTAAATTCATAAAATTTATATATTGTGATTTAGGTTAAAATAGGGGTTTTCACCTTACACGCACCTATGTTAACATTAATTCATTAAACACATAGGTTTTTTATTTGGTAAATTTTATTTAACTAGTAGAATAAGTGGGTAAAAATTATCAAATAAATATAATTTATTTTTATAAATAAGTGATAAATTTCCCAGGTAAATAAAAAAATTATCAGGGTGAAAAATAAAATTAAAAAAGTAAACATAATGTATAAAGGAATAAAATGTTAAAAAAAGTTTATTTTTTATTGTATTTGTTTTTAAAACCCAATTTCTATATGATCAGTTAATTATCAATTTTGGAGACACTTGGGGTAAGACTAACTTCCCATTATTGGATAGTTTTGTTTATTTTTAAATATATCCCAAATCCTAAATTATAAAATTGCATACCTATCCATCATTATTAATTCCTATATATATTTTTTTCTATTCCAAAACCTACCATAATATCTCAAAAAAATCCTTAAACACATTATAAATAATTAGGACTTAACAAAATACGAACTCTATATCCATTACTAAATCATCCAAAGTTGTTTTTTTCTAAGAAAATGTTATCATATTCACTAAGATCCTTCTTTTTTTACTTAATCTTTTTAGACATTAAATTATATAATAAATGTTAATATATAAATAGACAGTTATATAAAATATAAATAGATGTCATTATGTTTATATCATAATATTTATCCATACCCTTCTCTATTAAATATTAATCAAATCCACTACTTAAGTGTACACTGGAATATTGCTTCATGAACCAATGTAATCTTCTTAGCATCACCGAATTACTTGGATAGATGTAATGATACAAATATGAATACATATGAAAAATATGAAATTATATTAGTTATTTAAAATTAATATATCATACAATTCCATACCCATTCAAACATTAATGCAATGATAACATTACTCGTTCATAAGTATGGTCTACCATATCCAAAAAGCGATATAATACATTTTCAATATAAATATTTCATAAATGTTTATAAAAATGAACCTAATGAATAAATAATACACTTATAACATTAATATAATTCTTTATATGATTTATTTATATCTTATTAACATTAAACAAATCCTTAGTTCTAAAATACTCATGATAAAATGAAGCAGTTAACACCATAATTAACGGTAATAAGGAAATATTATTAAAAAATGGTGATAACATGTTATAATAAGATTATATATGATATTTTAAAGATTAATATGGTTATTTTATAAATTAATAACATGTTTAAAATCATTATATATGATTTTAATGAATTACCAACTAAAAGGAAACATGATGTAATAGATTTCATCTCAATTTACTTTCATTGAGGCATATTTTAATGTTATACTCAAATTAAATTTATATGGTGTATATTATTTCCATTTACATGTCATATCTTGAATAAATTATAATACTTGGTTATTTATGTTTCAACTGAATTTATTTATTCCAAGTGAATTTTACATGAATGTTACATGGGGTAAGGAATTTCATAACTCTATTTCTATTTGTTGGGTTATATTAAATTTTCATGGTCTTTTATATCCAATGATTTTTTATGTGATATATACTGATTATTTTTGACATATTTACACTTATTTTATGTGGTTTTTAATTTCAAACACATAATCAATTCATTGATTAATCCTCACTTCAACAGTGTGATATTGGTAATGGTTTTCATCTCAATTAATACTCTATTGAGTCATATTTGTTATTATGCTCATATTCACTTTTATGTAGGGTATATATTTCCCATTGATGTATTTAACAAGAAAAATTATTTATTCATGATAATTAATTCTTTAATTGAACTATATTATTTCAAGGGATTATAATTTTAATGTTACCAAAGAGGTAATAATCAATTTTTCAATGTCACTTTCGTTTAGGATCGATTTTATTTTCATTGAAGGAATCCAAACATTTATCCTTCACAAGCTCAAATAAATTTTTATACACATTATATATAATGATCATTACTATTTTATTTCAAAATTTATAATCATTTTCACTTGAATCATTGAATTATATGATTAAACTAAAAATATATTTTATATCTCATTAAATAAAATTTTCCCCTTTCTTTACCATGTTTTCAAAAATTATTTTAAAAATAACATTTTATTTACTCAAATGATTTATTATTGGAATTTTACATCATTATTGTATTTTAAAATAGTTTTAATGGAATATTTCAATTATTTTCTAAAAATGATGTTCTAAAATTTCTTTACAAAAAGTCCTAAAGAAATTATATTTATCATTTTTGACTACAATAGGCATAACTCCCTTAATTACAATTTTATGAAATTTAGATTCTTCTACATGTTTTCAATGGTTTTATAATTCATTTTTTTATCAAATATTATTTTAATATTTTATTTATATTCCCTTTATTCTTCTAAAGGATAGGATTCTATTTCAAATCCTATATTTTCAATTAATAGATGGTCACCTCTCATCTCTTGATTAATTTTTCACTTATTAAAATTCTCTTAAGAAAATATATTTCATGTAATTATTTTACATTTTAGAATATATTTTTATTAAATGTCCATATTATTTTTATTAGGGATATTATTAATTTCCAATCCATATACCACATATATATATATATATATCGTTCTACACAGTAAGTTTTTTGACTAACTAGAGAAAATATTAATAAATACATGATCTTTAGTCAATATAGATACTTATTAATAATAAATATTATTTATTAATCAAATAAATAATTAAATATATGAAAAATGTTTTGGTCATTAATTGATGAGTGGTGTATATGATTATATATCTTATTGAGGGATCAATATGTCTCATGTTACAAATCATTTGGCCAAATTAAGTATATTATTTCATATAGTTTTAAACTATTTTTGTTTAAGGTCATGACTGTATAGATATCATAATGTCTAAGATCATGATATCAAATATTAAGCATTTTCTAAATTTAAAATTATGTTATTGATGTCCATGTGAATATTTTATTTGCTATTATATCCATCAATTAGCTTTATACTCATGTAAGTATTTATATAATATTATGTGATCATCATTTATTCCTTCTATATTATTCTTTATGATCAAGTAATTGATTTAATGGTATGTGTTTTTAGTTATAACATTCCAAATCGATTATGAATTTTTTATTTAGGATAGATTCCATTGTACCTAACCCCTACTATGATCTTGAGCTGACCCTTATATTTTTTTTCATTAGCCTAGGATATAAGATTGAATATTTTAAATGTGTTCAATGGTAAAAGATAATTTATTTCTCTATGTTGTAATTTATGTTTCTAATTATAATTAGACATAAAAGAATGTATCTAGTTTAAAAAAACAACTAAACTATTAAGTCATTTAGGATGTGGTTGCATGTATCTTATACCTATGTAATAAAGTAACCAATGGATCTTGGATACTGGAGTTATTATCATTATAGTTGGTATTATAGTATGTTTAATAAAAACATGATAAATAGATTGCAAGAAACATATATTTGGGAATATAGACTCATAATAGACATGTGGATAGATCAAGGTATTGGATAATATCGAAAAGATTTGGTAAGGTAGAGATTATGTGGTTTTCCTTGCAATACAACCTAGTCTAAATAGTATAAGTGAATGTGGATGTAGAATTGTTTTCCCAAGGGGTAATAAATCAAAAATGGATCATTGGTATTTGACTATATTTTCACATTTTTCACAGTAACATGCCTTACCTAACACTTAGTTTTACATTTTTAAAGGATACACATGTGTTAATCAATATTTTCTCTATGAACCATTACTGTAAATTAAATAATAGAACCTAGGGAAAACTATGATATTCCATATTGATGTGGGATAGTATTTAAGTGTCTTGGAATGATTTGTATAAGGTGAATAATATATCTAAATTAATATAAACCCATTTTGAGGTATGATGTGATGGAGTTTTACATCATTATGGGGATTTTTGATACATTAATGCTAAAAGAAACCTTGTTTTTAGCATGTTTTTAGGAAGGATTATTTAATATTTTATGGGGAAAATATTAATGGTATTGAAAGCCTTTATTTACTATAATAATTAATTAAAATGTTATAATATTAAATTATGATTATTTTATGTTTTGGAAAAAATTTCTAAATAAATCCTTAGGGGTTAAAAAGTTATTTGATGATTTACATTATTTCAGAGATATTAATATTATTTGTGGAAGCATTATAGGAAGTTTATAATATTTACATTAGAAAAAACGATTACATGCATTTTAGAATACAACCTTTTTCATCAAGAAAGGACATAGTTATTGAACCCACATCCAAATGGTGAAATGTGTGTTACACCTATGAGTAGAATATGTTATATCCTTGTTAATGTGACATTACCTTAATATTTTTTTGGATAAATAATAAATTTGTATTTGGAAATGTTTTATAAACTAAAAGTATTTTTAATTTTTTAGTATTTTTAGGTGATTAAAGATTTTTTTTAGAAAATTTATCTTGGGGTTGAGGTATATGTAACCCTTCTTTATAAAACAATGTGGAATAAAAATTTTTGGAATATAAAAATTTAATTTTTGAATGTTGTGGATATTTTGGATTTAGAGTTATTTATTTATGTAATTATTTATGATCAAATTGGGATTAGGATATTTATAAGAAGGTATATTTATTTTGGAAATTATCTATACCTTTTCCAACTTTTTTTGTTTGCTTAATTTATAAATGTGGTAGGAATACATTGATATAATTTTTTAGAATTATGTGATACATTAGAATTTTATTTTAGTGATTCAGGTAAATTAAATCCATCTTGGGTGTTCATTTATTATAGTAATAAATGTTTTGTAAATTTATCAATGCGAAACCATTAGATGAAACCATGCTTTCGAAATAAAAAGGCATGACGTAAGTTTAGTTTTTGATGTTCTCTATCATGATAGAAAAAAATATGGAAACTTTATGAAAAGGATCATAAAATGAAAATTTTATCCTATTATGTTTATTTATGATGAATTTATGGTACCTTCATCGATCAAATATTTATGGCCCTATGATAGTTAATATCCCCCTAAACATATTTTATATCACTCCATATTTGTCCAATGGTATTATTTTTCTCTACCATTTTTATATTTTCACCTCCCACTAATTGCTTCCTACATGGAAACCAAATAATGTTTTATACTAGATAACCTTTTTACTCAATTCTCTATATAATCAATAAGAATTATTATTATCCCTTTTTATGACGTGGGTTTTAAATAATTGTATTTCAAAATAAACCCTCATTTTTTGAGCGCATGTTCAAATTATGAGTATGTAATTTATTGATGGTGGGTAAAATATCTCTACAATATTTCACAGTATATTTCATTAAAACAAATCTAATCTCTTTGATATCTTTTAATACACATAACATTGTGCCTAATGAAACTTAGTGTAGTATAAAATTATAACTTAAACATTAAATTAATAGCTATGAAATGTATTGACTAAATTATTAAAAATATATTGTTTATACATGTATATCATAAATTCATTAGTTATCTATTGATTATAAATTAAAATTAAAATCATTTTAACGTGAAGGAAATATTTTTTAAAAAATTATTTTAATCACATTTTGAGTTTTTATCTTAATAAATTAAATTAGCCACTATTATTGAATTATTTCAATGAAATTTATATTTTATGAACTTTTATAAAAAAAATTTTATTTCGTATAATATTTTATATAAGGGATAATAATAAATCTAGATTTATGCTAAAAACTATATTTTTTCTAAAAAGTCGGTTCGTCATATTTTTCACAAATATTTTAAAATTAATTTATATCACTTTTAGAAAAAATATTTTAAAAAATGAACATAGTTTGTGAAATTAAAATTTCAAAATTATTATAGAGTGATTATTTTTAAATTTTATGAAAATAATATATTTTAAATGAATTGTGAAAAAATACTAGTTTATATTGAAAATTGGCTTCTCATTTAAAGCATTTAAAGAGCTCCATTATTTTAAAATTTATTTGAAAAACATATTTAATATATAAATATATTATTGTATTTTATTTAATTTTAAAAAATTTAATTTAAAATTTTATTATTATATATTTTTGTATATGAGAATAAATTCATTAGAAAACCATATTTTCATTGTGCTTTCGAGTTTAATTTGAAATTGAATTCTGATTTTTTTTAATTTAATTTGAAATAATTTATACTATATATGGATTATTAATAACTCAAATTATATAATTATTTCAAAATATTTTTTTGTACATAATTATAGTAAACAAAGTAAATATTATTTACCAGGTTTAAGGTAAAAATAACATTTTGTGTTTTAAATATGAACGTGTTAAACTTAATTTTCCAATAAAAACTGATTTTCATTTGATAAATTTGAATTAATATTTATAATATTTATTTCCAAATTACAAAATAAATATCATTTATTTTTTTATTAGTGGATAAATTACCAAGATAATTAAAAAAACTAATTACCATGGTGAAAAATAAAATAGAAAAATCAAGTAATCTTACTGAATTAAAAGATAAGATGTTCAAAACATGTTTACTATTTGTGTTGGGGATATGTATGAACCTTTAAATTCTTATAATAATTAATTATTTATTTCAAAGGCACACGGGTTGAGAGAGACTTCCCATTATTGAATTGTTTTGTGTATTTATAAAAATATCACCCCACCTAAATTATAACTGGGCACCCACATCCCTAACTTTATAACACCTATCGAGACCTGTAGCTCATTAAAAACCTACTAAAATCTATACCCATCATACTTATAAACATTGATGAGTTTTTTTTCAAATGTCCAACCTTATGGTCATTAATAAGAGATCCGAATGACATTTTCATAAGCAAAGTAGATCATCTTCACTAAGATCATTATTTTAGCTTCTTTATTTTTCCCCATCAGATTTATATTAAAAATTAAAATATATTAACAAAATTATATACCATATAATATGATGTCATTATTTTTATGGAATTAAATTTATCCATCTCCTACTCCATGAAATGGAAAACAATGTGATCACTCATTTGTACGGTGAACTACTACCTTGTGAACAAATGTAATTTTTCTAGAACTGAATCTCATGTATTTTTATAATAATTGAAATAATTAATATATATGATATATATTATATTATACTAATTCTATAAATTTATTATATCATACATTTCTCTAACCATTCACCTATTAAGGGAATGATATCATCGCTAATGTGTACGTATGACCTAATAGCTCTAAAAACCGATGTGATTCACTTACCATGTAAAAAATTCTATAATGGTTCTAAAAAGGTATATAATGGATAAATATGATATTTATGATGTCAATATAATTTTGGGGATGATATATCTCTATCATATCATCTATAACTAAAGCTTCAATGACATAACATTAATGATAAAATGAATTAGTTAACACGCAAAGCAATGGTGATAAAGAAATAGTATTAACAAATGGGTGATATGATTATATTAAAATATTATTTATGATATTTTAAATATAAATATGATTATTTTATAATATTATAACATTTTTGAAACCATTATACAAAGGGTTAAATCATAGTAAAATAAATTTAAATGTGGGGGTGGGGATTTCATCTCAATTTTCATTTATTAATTTATATTTTAGTGTTTTCACCAATTTATTATATATATTGTATATAAATCCCTCCTAGATGTTAAATCCCTAATCCCTCAAAATTAAGAGTATATTAATTAATAATCCATATTATTTATTCCATGTTAATTTTACTTTAATGATACCAAGTGGTATGTAATTTCATAACTCAACTATTTTTATTGGGTTACATTAATTTACATTGTCTTTTCTCCACATTAAATATTTTTATTTTTTGTTTAATTTTCCCAAATTTTATGTGGATTTACATATGATACTCATAATAAATTAATTTATTTATCCTCACTTTAATTGTATGATCTTTGTAGGATATTTTTTCCCAATTTAGACTCAATTGAGACATATTTGTTATTATACACCTATAACATTTTATGTGTTGTAAATACATACCCATTGATACATTTTAAAATGAATACCTATTTTTTAATTAATATTCATTTTACAATTAGTTTCTATTATTTCAAGACGTTATAATTAGAATGTTACCAAATGGGTAAGAATATATTTTACAATCCCAGTTTCTTTTGGGATTATCTTTATTTTCATTAAATTAATATTGTAATTTATCCTTCATATGATCCAAAACAATTCATATTATTTTTATATTTAATATGATTCTATATTTTATTTCATATTTTACTCTATTTTATATTTAAATATTATAAATAAATGTTTATAAGAAAAATTAATTTTATTTATCTTCAATTTGATTTTATATTTCTTCAAAGTTTAAATTTTTTAAAATTGTTATCCAAAAGTATATCTGTTTTCTAAAATGATTTATTAAGGACATTTTAAGGCATTCTAGAATATTAAAAAGTGCATTAATAGAATCATAATAATCTTTTTTATAATTAATATTTTTATCTTTATTTACAAAAAATTCAAAAGGAATGATTTTTAATATATATAGTAATAATGGAATTTTATGCTGCAATAACCATTATAAAAAATTTAACATCTTAGACACATTTTAAAAGATTTTACAATTAACTTTTTTATTTGGATTATTATTTTTAGATTTCACTTTCATTACCTTTATTCAAAAAATTAAATAAATTTTTTGATAAGAGTATAGAATGTGAACCAAGGAATCAAGACCAAGAACATAAGATAGGTTTCAGCCTAACAAGAGGAAAACATAAGCCAAAGTGTGGAGATATCAAGGATCAAGGGCAGGGTGGTGTAGTGGCGAAGAAAAATAGAGAGAAAAAGAAATACCTTGAGCTAATTGTTCATTATAATGAATAAATGCATGAAAAAGCTATCAAAAGTAATTCCCTAATAGTGGATATAGACATAATATTAGAAAGAAAGGTTTGAA
The DNA here is from genome assembly GCA_963277665.1 of Viscum album. Lineage (NCBI taxonomy): Eukaryota > Viridiplantae > Streptophyta > Magnoliopsida > Santalales > Viscaceae > Viscum > Viscum album. Next base: position 1,515,106,722 of record OY728132.1, on the reverse strand, counting down.
TGGATGATATAAACGACAAAAGGGACTAGATAAACCAATAAGATTTGATTTTGGGAATATTGTTTAATAAAATGAAGTTCAATATGGATGAGTACATCCATATGTAGGTTAAGCTAGACTGTCATCTTGAATACTTAAACCATGAATACCATAGTGTAATGGTTAGAAAACTGAAATGGTGATTATTACAGGTAAGAGATTTTAACAATCTTATCTTTATTTTTAATGATTATGTGATTTCCTTCTGTGTTGACTAATGTTCAACTTTGTAATTTCTTAGTTTCCCACTTTTTACTTAAAATATCTTTTGAATAGAAATTTTACTTTCAGACAGTGAATAAACCCGTGGTCTACTCTAATATTTAGATTAGTTTTGTGGGTTTTAAATTTCTATTAAGACATTAAATTAATTGTGATTATTTTTCATTATACATTAAATTTATCTTAAGTATTCATATTATTTGTATAATGTGAATTATTATTTACTAAAAGAAATATGATTTTCACATATTATGTTTTACTATGGAAGTTATTTGATTAAATATGGGTAATGTTGATAAATATATATTCATTACTCAATAAAAATATTTTTTAATAAGATATATTTTTCAGGAATTAAATTTATAATTTGATATATGATGAATGCTTTGGACATGTAGTGATGGGTGAGGCCAAAAATTATATATGCCCACAATACATAAACATGTCTCATGAGTAAAAATTTAAATCAAATTAAGTTCCTTGTCAAGCATAGTTTTAAACTACCCCAATACAATATCATGATTTTATTGGTATCATGATATATGTGATCATTATTTCTAATATTAATGATTCCCTTCATTGAAAATTCAATTATTGACGTTCGTGTGATTATTTGATCAGTAATGATATCCATAGATTAACTTTAAGACCATGTGATTATTTATATGGAATTAAGTTACTATCACTTATTGCTACCATTTTATTATTCATTATAATGGTATTCGTTAAATGGATTTTTTTATGTTATTTACCATTCCATATCGATTATGCCTTATTTATTCATGATATCTTCCACTCAAGGTAACCCTTAATTGGAATTTTGGTTCAACTTTTTTTTCCTTTGCACTAGACATAAAGAAGGTATCTTTAAATATGGTTATAGTAGAAGAATATTATCTTTAACTATGTTTTAATTTATGTTTTTAAATGTAATGTGAGACTCAATAATTTATAATGTCTACCAAGACCGCTAGCCTATTTTGGTCCAATGTGATACGATCACTTGTATCTTATGCCAATGTAATAATGTAACCACCATATTTGAGCTACTTGATTTGTGTTATTTAAATAACATATATTATAAACATGTAAGTAATTATTTTCTTTTTTATTGTATTTTAATAATTTTAGTAAACAAATTAATTATTATTCAAATGTTCCCTCATTAAATATCCCCAAAACGTAGTCATCATTGAATTTATATTTCTTTATAATTACTAAAACTCATATATAATGAAATTATAAAATTATTAAGAATAATAAAGAAAAATTATATTACCTTGTATGATATTATAATGAAGAAAATAAGGTGATAAAATAAGAACTACCCCATTACTAAGAACCAAGTTTTAAATAATGATGATTATTCACACTAGATATTAAAAATAAGAACAATAAACTAATATACATGTAGAAAACTATTTTAAATTAATTTTTAGTGGATATAGATATTAATAATATTTATAATTAGGGGCTTATTATAATTATTTTTTATACAATAAATTCATTAACCTCAGTGGAATACATGAATTAAGTTATGGGTTATTTATCTATATTTTCAACTCCACGAGATATGTTAGATATTTCACACCAATATTTTTTTCTATATGGTTCATTCATTACCCAAATTCACTAATGTATATTTAATATCGTTAATTATTTTAATATCAATTTAATGGTACATATATTCTATTCGTTTGATTCTTACATTAACATTATCATAAATGTGTTTCTTAACGTAATAACCCGTCTTTGAGTTATAATATTTATCATTGATCTTATTTCTTCGATGCATGATTTTATTGACTATAATATTTTATTTCATTACGATATCTGTTCCTATGTTTTGGAAAATTAATTTTAAATACCAATAATTTTCCTAAATGACTTTGTTTCTCAAAATATTATATCACTATAAATAATAAATCCCATCATCTTTAATGATTTTTTCTCTATATAATCCATATTTTTTTCCCACAAATGATATTCTTTATATATGTAAACCAAATTATGTGTTTTCTCATTTGACCTATAGAATTCCATAATCCACTTTTCAATATAATGTTTTATTATCTATTTTTACTATGTCAGATTTAAATATATGTATCATAAAATATTTAAAATGATTTCATTTTTTGGTTGTTTGTTTTATCATTTAAAAAAATTTCTTCTAAAACAATTTATTTACTTTTAAAGGATAAACTATTGAGTATAATTTTTAAAATTAAAATTTCTAAAAAATTGTCACCTCGGTTTTTATAAAATGATATTTTAATGTGTCCCAAAACATCAAAATTTATGAGTACGGTAAAATTATTATCTAAAGAAAATTATATTTTTCCCCAATATATAAGAATTATTTTATATTAAAAAATCTTTAAAGGTTTATAAATGGTGTTACAAATTATTTTAACTCTTGAGGATTTAAAAAAATGATTTTTATGTGTTAAAAAGGTAAAATATTGATTAATAAAATGAAATCTTGATTTTATAAGATATTCTAAACTATTTATTTTAATAAATTTCTCTATAGTGTTATTGAATCAACGTTTCATTAATTATATTTTACCTCTAAAACCCAATTTTTTAGTTTTTAATGGATAACCTATAAAATGATTTATGAAGAATAATGTATTTCATTTTAAATAAATATTTTTTAAGGATAATTAATGAATTTTCAATGGGGTTGTTTCATCATGTTTTTCAATATTTTTTTTATAATATCTTAAAAATGTTATTTTTTATCTATTTGAAAATCAATATATGTTAGTTTTATTTCATTTTAGATAAATATTTTTGGAACCATTAATCATCATTCTCTGGATATATTTTGGAATATTATAGGAATTGTTTTTATGAAACATGTCTATTTTCAATGGTTAATTATGTGTTGATTGATGTATGAATTTTTTCATTTTATAATGAAACATATATATTTTTATTATCATAATAATATTTTGTGTCTGATATATTCCTCCAAATCATTTTTAGGGTTTCATACCGCATTGGATTTTGATTTTTTTCTGAATGTTATATTTGAATCATTTTTAATAACTTTTTTGTGTGAATGTGATTTGAGAAGATTTAATATCAATATTTTTGTGAGAATGATATTTAGTAATAACTTTTTAGAGTTTTATTATTTTAATTCTATTTGAGAATCTATATTCGCGTGATTTTTGTTTTAACATGATTCAAAAAGAATTATTCACATATTGCTTCATTAAAATGACATTTTAAGCTTGGTTTAAAATACTTTCAATTATTATTTTTTCATTATAATTCATTATCATGATATGTTTCATCATCATTACATATTTTTAATATATCTATAAATATTCCCCATGGATCATGATTACTTTCTCACACTAATTTTGCATGGAACATGTTTGTTCCTCTAAGATTACATGTCCTTTTATAAAGACTTGTGAAAAAATATTATTATTCTCTTTTCTTTATAATATGACGTTTCTCCCTTGATCATGTTTTTTATATACTTTTGATTCTACTATTTAAAAATTTTTAATTATTTTTTCCATTTTTTAGTAGTTGAGATCATCTCTTTCTTATTTTTCTATTCCCCAAGATGTGAAGATGATTATAGCCTATGTGGAGTGTCGAAGGGAGTTAAATATTGGTTTATTATGGAGAAATATTACCAAGTATCATAAAAAATTCATTCATATAGCTGATCCACAAATAAAAAATACTTCCATTCTAGGTAATACGTTTTATTCATGATATAATGTTTACATATAGAAATGTTTTCATATAAGGGTGATCTCATCTCACTCTGTATCAATTCGAATTTATAATGAATGTTTTATTTACATAATATCCAAAAGTTCACATTTGGGGAACCTCATTTGGTATCATTGAATGGGGTAATTATTTTTTAGGATTAGAATATTTCATTTGGATATTATGATAAAATAAATTTTCTGAAGTCAATTGGAATATGTCTAGGGGATAAGTCAATGTATAGAATAACATCTCAATGTTTTGGAAAAGTATATACTTTTTGGTTCCCATAGCAATTATAACTTTGTTTGGATAACAAAAATATGACATGGTTATGGAAGAGATACAACTACAAGTAATCATACTAAAAATGACTAGTTTACTATGACATCAATCTTTACTATAGTGCATAAATAGTGGTCTTTGAAATGAACTACCAGGTGGAAACTATTGGTAGATATTCTTTAGTTAATCACATTAAATTTATAAGGCATAAAAAATGATTTAATATGTTAAGGAGTTTGGTTACAAAATAATATAAACCAATATAAATATGACAAGATTAAAATATGATTAATTCTTGTTGAACTTAAAGATAATGTAATATATTCAAATATAAATTTAATTTGAGGTTGAAGATTTACTATAATTATCTGATAACATATATCATTTCGTGTCAGTTATTCATCAATAACAATTAACTCCTTTCAATTTTAGAAAATTTTAGAGCATAGAGGATCCAAATTAATAATAGACATGATGTAAAATAGGGAAATTTTCCTAATGAGAAAGAATATGGGATAGAAATTTTGTTGAGAATATTTTGGTTATATTCTTCCAATTTGTAACATCCTTTTTCCTGACTCTCTCACGTTGAAAAAACAGGTTGGTTATTGGAAATCAAGTGAGAATACCCATATAATAGAGGCTTCTGACTAACATTAGGGATTTATAGTACATAGTGGGATACTATACCCCCTAGGTACATAGTTTTAATATAGTATAAATAACATCAAATGTCAGAGTAACCAAAATATCAAAAAAAATATTACAATATTAAGTAATCTGAATAGTAAAGAACCATGAAATGTGAGGATATAATATAAATAAATGAAAATATTGAATTTATAAAGATAAAAAGAACAATATGGAACAAATATACTCAAAATACCCTACTTACATGTCCCGTGTTGGTCACATATTCAATCTCTTACCTATCCAGTAAGAAAAAATCATGTATATAGTCCCTTCACCTAATCAAATACTTAATCCATAAAATATTCTTAGGAAACAAATGGTATCCCAAATTGGGTGTGAGTAAAACTATTTAGGTCGACAACACCATGTATAAGAAAAACCAGTCTTATAGTAAGTCCATCCAGTAAAGTGATAAAAATGAGTATTAATTAATCAATTAATACAAAAAACAAATTAAACCTGCCAACCCATGAGTTATAGGTTGACACTAAAGGACATCCAAATGTGCTTTTGATCCTTATAATATTTCCCTAATACATAGATGATTATCCTACACCAAGACATATCACCTTCACCATGTCTTAAAAATCATAACTGGATCCATGTGATCTCCTATTATTGAGTCCATTAAGTCTTCATAGGGAATAATACAATGATAAGGGAAAAAATAACTATCTCACACTGGTCTCTATGTGAATACCCATGTTGGAGTCACATACATATTCCCATATCCAAAAAACAAGGGGAAATTTTTAGCTCAAGTTGTGGGTCTCCTCTTTCAGGATAAACCATCAGTTCCACATCTCAGGATATAGTGTTCCATGCCCTCAGGAATCCTATCAACAATCATATATTCAAGAAAACAATGTATACCATTAAAATTTCTTATTATCACGTTCCATCTTGGTTAATTTATCTCAGTTTGTTCACATAGAATATATTTTCAATTGGTATATTCACCAGTTATTGGATGAAACACCATAATAGCACCTTTATAAAATTCCATTTATCTTAATCCCTTTTCCAATCCTCAATATGATGAAAACTCAATTAACAATTCTAATCCAAAACATTTTTTCATAGTTTATGATTCGGTGTAACTTCATGGGAATGATGGCCATTTGGGGTTTTGTAAGCTGAGTCTCAACCCCAACATACCAAAAAGAATCTAATGTGAGTTCTAATAACTTTCTTTTTTATCATGAATAAATGTAGTTAATGATTAAGTCACCTGAATGATGTCCCGACATGATTAAAAATGTTATACATACATAGAAAATTAGAAACAAACCCTAGGTCATTGCTCAAGGCCAATTAAATGTAACAGGTAATCAAAGAAACACTCAGAATAGGGATGAATAATAATAAATAAAGGTGAATGACATCACAAGGAAACTAGAGATCAAAAGATAGAAAAAGTGGTCAAAATGAGTGGAAACACTCCAAAATCTACTAGAGTCTCCCTTGGAATCTAGAGAAAACGGTACATTATGAGATGAAATAAAATCATAAAATTTTCATGGTCTGAAACCATTATTCTCATTGAATTCAATTCATATACACCTTCCACGATGAGAATTTATCGATTTTTGTGATAGATAAAAAAACTCATCGTGTTTGGTTAAAAATACTGTAAACATCTATTTACTAGAATGTGACAAATTTGAGGGTTTTATAATGTTGACATCCATAAATTGAGTCATAGATTCATCTGAGTTATGGATTCACATCATGAATTACTTACATTGAGTGAATATTTCATATAGGTCTATAAAAGACCATATTCTATAAGGAACCCAAACAACCTCAAAATACTTCAAAAATAATGGAGAAGTCTCATATGGCCATAAAACATTTATACATGAACTCCATTAATTCAAACATAAAAAACATCCCCAAAAATTAAGTTATTTTACCTAGAAATTCTCTCAGTTCACATATAGAAGGCTCAACCACCACATTTAAAAGAAAAAGGAAAAACCAACTAAAAGCGGTTCAACCAAAACTCAAAGAGGAAATACCTAGAAAAGAATATATCTTAGAAAATCTCCACCATATAATATCTCATCCTTTAGATGTACTAAAAATAACTATGGGGTATCAACAAATAAGCCCAACCATAGTTGTTTCACATCATATTCCCCCTCATATTTCTCATCTTGGACATTCCCATGCTACCAATACACTCAAACATGAGTCAATGTATTTACCCAAAGATATATCTCAAAATGTTCCACAATCTATATAATATTCTCTTTAAAGGGATTATATTCACCAATCTCAATGTCACCATATAATATAATATGATATGATTCCGTATTATATATCTAATGCTTTGACACACGACACATGTCGTTCATGGAACATTAGTGCTTTGCACTGGCTAATAGGTATTCCATTTGAATGAACCTCTGTATCATGTCCTACAAATCAGTAAAATAGAGAGATATCCTTATATGATTCATTATATGGCATTACCAAACCTAGGTGACACCTGAAGAAAAACATTATGACCCACATAAAACAAAATAGGTTATCACCAATAGTTAGCTTAAGATTTCTTCATATTATATATGGTCACAAACAACATCATGGTCAACCGAAACTACTCAAATATATCCACCTTTTTGAATAGTAACGACAGTAATTATCGTTAATTATCTTGATTAATTAGTAATCGGGTAGTTAAGGATAATAAAATAAAATCATAATAATCATAAATGACACCAAAATGTGGCCTAATGCTACTTTTTGTGTAATGGACGACCATGGGATGCCTTGTGCCAAACTTGGGGACCCCATGGAATCACTTTTGTTTGATAATTACTTTTTATCTTTTTATTATTAAAGAAAGTTAAATATTACAAAGAATGTATCACATGAGTAAAACATTTTTAATTTTTTCAAAATAAATTATATTTTGGACTATAAATATTAATTGGAAATCTAAAAATATTTCCCACATCATAGTATTTTTTTTATAATTTTTAGACATTAAATAAAATAAATTATTTATGACATTATGATGATGCAGCGATTACCTCATTAATGAACAATTTAAATAAAATGAAAAGATAATGTCAAATCTAAGACTTAAACTTGTCAACGACCTATTGGATAAGTATATTTTGAACCCTTATCAAATTATCCTCGAAATATAATAATTTTGGACCTTTAAAATCCGAAACGCATTATATAATAAAGTAACATTTCTTGAATTTCCAAGAGTGACCCTCTTCCCTCATATAAAAGGCCCCCACTTCTACCTCTTTACCCACACCTCTCAAGCCATTGTATTGGCCAATATCTGATCATTGTATCTCTACAAATACCTCTCTTCATCCTAGAAGCCTTAACTTAGGCATAAATCTCTTCAAGAAACCCTTTTGTTTCAAACCAAGACGAGTTACCCAATTTAAAGGTAAAGTCTTCTCTAATGTTCTTTTGTTTTATTTTGCTTCTCCAACCCCCTAAACTCTTTTTATTCATTTATTTTTTAACATCAACAGTATCTTAAATATACTATGATGTTTTTATAATAATTATTCGAGCTACACTTACACACACCTACATTTAATTGTTAAAGAACATACTGTTTCCGTGGATGGAGAATTTCTGCCTCACGAAACGATGATTCTTCGATATTATTCTAAAATCATAAAATGTGGCCATTAAGATGTCACTATATTTATATATGATATATAATATGTTTATGTTTCCATTAAGCTTATGTATTGTTCATTTATGGCATACCTTTATGGTTTCTATCATGGGTAAACGCGATATCTTTATTTTCGGAAGTGCGGACTACCGCCCCCTCAAAGTGATTTGATTCGTTAATGGCATATGTGGGACGTATAAAGGATGGAGTTAATGATATTATATATGATATTATACTGGAATTATAATATACCTTTATATAATTATTATTCCATTACATAAAATACGAAATAGAAGTGAAAGTAGCATTCATGCGTACGTACGGCTTACCGTCTCCATGAACAGTGCATTTCATTTCTTACCTCTAAATGTTATGTAATATTATAAATACATGTATATATTGGATATATATGATATATATGATATCAAAATTATGAATATAATTCTGGATATAATTTATTTTTTACCACATGAACAACTTGTAATTATAAGGAGTTTATTTTTGACTCAAGTACCAATGATCGACAAAACGACCGTTATTAACTTAAATAATTACATAGTGTTTATAACCTGGTAACAAGTGATATAAAAGGAATAATGAACATGAAAAAGTTTCTTACGAAATTAGAAATTAACTCGATTTTATTATTCAGGAGATTAAAGAACGATTGAGTCAAGTCAGACACGAGGTAAGGGACTTCGTCTCAATCTCCTTGCATTGAGGCATATTTTATTTTATACACAACTTCCTTTTATACGGTTTATAAAACCCTTTGACTTTTACTTTTATTCAAAAGAAATATTTTTATACAAATCATTTTACTAAATGACAAAAGGGAATGTTTTTGTCATATGTATGTGGCGACAATGACTTCTATGCCGCCGTGACAATTATTTGAGTTTTGGCTTCCTCTAAAAGCCATAAATTTAGTAATGAATAATAAATACCATGATTTACATTTCTTTTATTTTGGTATTGAAAATGGTTTTCATAATGTTTTTATTATATCAATGTGTTGTATTGATATCTTGTGATTGAAATGTGGAAATGTTATGTATCCTTTATGCATGTTTTATGTGATACGATTATGTTATGGTTCTTAGGAATTGTTATGAAGACGAGTGGTTCCGTGATAATCTAAGGGCGGGTGAGCCCGATATAGCTCTCCAATGCATTGGGTAATGCGAAGGGGTTAAACGTTAAGGTTTCTCTGAAGATATTTAGGGAATATACTATGATGGGTATTCCAAACGTAACCATGAGGGTTACTCCCTACCTAAGAATGTTATGAATGCCTCAAGTTACCTTTATGACTTATGTTTTCTATGATTTATTCATGATTAGATGAGGTATCTTAAAGTTCTTGTGTTTTATTGGTAAAGTATGATTTCATTTATTCTTATGTATACATGTACTCATGTTTACTTTCCATATTTTTATATCCCTTACTGAGCTTTTTATGCTCATCCCATGTTTTTGAAATGTTTTTTCACAGGTCAAGGGAAAGGTACATGATATGATGATAGTGTCAAGGAAGTGTCAAGAAAGAATCCATGTTTTATTTTTAATATGTTTCTTTTGATGGGAAAAATGAATAATATATTTTATGTAACCACTTTGTTAAAATGTGGAATTTAATAGATGTTTTATGATCTGATACTTTAAAACACTAAACCGGAAAAGATCCTAAATGTGTATTCTTGAAATATCTCAAGATTAATTAATGTTTAAGCCTAGGGCCTTATATTTTTATTGTAATTAAGTTAAAAATATTATCATTTAATCAAAAGATCGTCATTTTATTCAATTCCACATTGAATATGGATATAAAAACTTTTCATCATTTTGAATGATTCAACTTTCAACCTAGTTTTCTCATTCAAAAACATGATTAATATTATGTTATTTACTGCAACATCATTGTTTTATTTTTTCTAAAAAAATGATTTAAAATTTACAATATGTTCCTAGAAATCATTTTAATAGATTTTTTAACATTGTGAACAATAAAATTATGAATTTTTATTACCACTATTATGGTTAAATTAGGTAAAAAAAGTTAAAAATATTATCATAAATATTAATAAATTACAATTACAATTTTCCAAATTTAATGGAATTAGTGAGTTTTGACCAAAATAATCTTTGGGTCATGAATATAACATTTGGAATCAATATCAATGAAATTATGACATTTATTATATATTATCTAAAGAGATGTTAATGTTGACATACTAATATTTATAATAAATATATCATTTTAAATACATTGTTATACATAAGTTAAATTAGACTATAATATTTATTTGAAATATAAAACTTTTATATTCATAGTGATAATTTATTTGTAATTTTTTAGATTACATATTTTAATTAAGACGTACACAATGATGATGTTGTAATTATTTAATTAATGAGAATATGTAATAAATGATAATATAAAAAATACAATAAATACAATTAAGAATAATTTAACTCAGAAAATAATTTTATTGATACAGTTTACATGTTATTTATTTAGTAGAATATTTTTAATATATATATATTATTAATTTTTATAAAAGTCAAAGAAATAAATATTATCAAAATTTCCATTAATGTTATATTTAAATAAATAATATTTTATTAGATGATGTAAAATTCATTAAAATCTAAAATTCAGAAAAATGATTAGAATAAAGTATAATGTGTCATCCATGATTCCTTTAAGACATGTTTCTAATTTTATAGTAAATATATTAACCTTCAATTTGTAAACATACATGTTGTCACGGTAAGAGTTAAATTGATTAAATTCGGATAAAAATAAAATGTTAACGATAATAAGGTGACCAAAAATTGTATTCAATTTATTTATTAGAGGACTTTGAAAAATCCTCATATGTTCCTAGAATTAAATCACTTTGGACACATTTGGAATTGGATATTAATTTATATTAATTTAATATTTTGAGAGTTTTTAAAAGTCTCCCAGTCTTCAATTATAAAAGATAACCTCCCCCCTCACTTCCTCACAACACATTGTAAAATTTAGATCCAAAAAACACATCCCATTTAACATGTTGATACCATTACCCATGTTTTTGAGGTGATGTTATTCCAAAAATTCAAATTTTAAATCCCTTGAGATAATATTTAAAGGAAGTACATCAAAGAAGAGGTAATTGTATTACCAACTCATTCATAGTTCATTTCTTCATATACTTCCTATTCTTGTGTTATATTTGTAACAAAGTAAATAATCTAGAATCCAAAATATTATTATATGTTATTATGATTATGAGACAACCATATTCAACATTTTAGCCATCCTATGAAGAATGAAATCATCATGTGTGCGTGCATACGTACTACATATAATGTCCACACCATAAAGTCATATGTTTTTCTTCACCACATTATTGATATGAGTGTTATGATGGTTATAATTTATATAATAAATAAATATGAAATGATATTGAATTTTTATAATTAATATAACATCCAAACATTACCCTTCCACCATTAAGATAATGGTATTGTTTCTCATCCGTACATAAGGATAACCATCTCCATGATGTGATGTGATTCATTTTCCATTGTTACCATTTAATAATGATTAAAAAATGTATAAAGTATATTAACATAATATCTATGAGATTAATATTATTTTTGACATGAAATAAAAATATCATATTATTAATAAAAATAATTTATTGGAAAAAACATGTATAGTAAAAGGAAGCAGTTAACAACCAAAACATTGATAATAATAAAATATCTTTTTAAATTTTTTTTAATAAGATAATATATGACATAATTTATTTGTATATGGTTCTATAATAAATTTATTACATTCATTAAATTATTGTAAATGAGCTAAAATCACTATCATCTAATGGAATGTATAAGGTTAGGTTTTATTTTACAATCTCATTACTATTTATGGTAGTTTATATATATGTATATACTGGGGAATAATTATCAACCATGTATATGTTTAATAAATATCATTCCAATTTATATTTACAATTATCTTATAATTTTTTCAATTATTATTTATCATGGTTGGCATTTTATAAAATTATTCTAAACAGATCATTTTTTTAAATGAGGCAGTTTATGATTTCTTTTGAAAAAATAAGGAATGAATATTATTTTTTTACTTACCCGAAATTAAAAACATTACCTACCATCACACCACTATAAATTATTGATGATTAATTTTCAAGTTTATAAGATTCTATTGAATGAAAATTTTTTTGTTGATAATTTAATGTCATTTTAACAAAATGATTTCAATGTAAAAAGTAGAATTTATCTCATTATATTTTTAGTGATTTTATTAAATTATTTTCATCTATGTAAACATAATTTCTTGGATATAATCAACGATTTAAATTCACCTCTTATAATACTATCTAATTCTTTTGGATGGAATATGATCAATTTGAATGTTGTGGTGCCATTTTGATTCAATTCATGGTTTTTGGTTGAAGTATTCATATTTGATATGATTGATTTTCATTACGAATGTTTATGGTGTTTATATTTAACCCCTTTTATATGAGGAGTACAATAGAACTAGTATGTGATAAGAGGGGCCCTCTATATCACCTAGATGTGTCTTTCAGTATGATGAGACAAACTAGTTTTGGTAGTGACTGAGGCATTACACATTTATGTATGGTGTCTTTTCTGAAGCCTTGATAAAAAATTTATTACGTCTAGAATTATGAATTCCCACATTTTGAGATTTTTCTCTGATATTCAATGTGATTATTAGACTATTATAATATCTATGTGATTATTTAAATTGAATTATTTTATTTCATATTATTCTTTCATTTTTATTCTTAATATTATGATTTAAATGGACCATATTTTAGTTTTACACCTTCACTTAATATTTATGCATATATATACATAAAATCTTTTATTTTTTGCTTACCCATAATGTAACATACCCGATAAATAATAAATATGTATTTTTTATATTTATTATTTTTTGAATTAAATATTAATTTTACTTTATAAGGGTCTCTATGTTAGATAGCGTACTCGATACGCAACAATGGGCTTATTTGAAATCTTACGTTGCACACTAATAATATAAAATTATTTTAAACGGTAGTTAAATCCTAGCCATTGCGTTGGTGGGAATGAACGATACTAACTACAATATGATTATACATGTTTGTTAAATGTATTTACATTTATCAAATAAAAGTTATAGGCTTAAAATGTGAATGAATCTAATTTTAAGCATAATTTACATTAAAAGGACGATTTACTACCTTTTAATGGAGAACCCTCTTTAAATATAGTTTTGTCCACTTTAATAATTTATAATTGACCAAATAAAATACTTCCTTATAGTGGGGACATCTAATTTTACTTTGGGTAATTTTTTTGGTATTTATTTGATAAAGTTCATTTTTTAATGAATAGTGAAAAATATTGTATTTTAATTCAAAAGTGCCTTTTAATAAAATTTATTTATATGGTTAGATTACCTTTTTAATTGGTTTTAAAGTGAAATTAAAATATATTTTTACCATTTAATCCAATTATGGTCATTGGAAGTAATTTCACTCTGAAATTGGACATAAACAAGTATCAATCTTTTGATAATTATTGTTTCTTAAAAACACGCTATTTGTTTTGATAACGGGAATTAAATATAAATTTAATTAATGCCAGTTATATGTTTTTAATTTGGAAAAATAGTCATCATTTTTGAATTTGGAATTTCAAATATATCTTAGGCATAATATTTGGTATTTTTTTGAAAAACATCAATTTTTGATGAATAGTGAAACCACATTGTGGTAGTTAAAAAAACTGACTTTTTCATTTAAATGAAATTTTACCACTTCTGTAAATTTAATTTCGAAAATCCAACATACATGGTTTTTATCAAGATGAAAATTTCGTTCATTAAGATGAAAATAATTTTTGGTGAATAATAACTTTTGATTTTTATTTACCACTGTTAAAGGTAAATATGGTAATTCAATGTTAAAAAAATATTATAATAATTCAAAATTAACTTAAGACTTGTCCTAAAATTATTGGATGAGACATTTATGACTCTTTGCATCTTTGCGTCGATTTTGGGACCCCATTGAACCACATGGGAGTGATAATGACAATTTAGATTAATAAATTTAATGTGAAGAAAAAATTGACATTAACAAAACTCATTTAGTAAGTAATTTTTATATGGTGTTATATAAGTCCTATTTTCGACTATAAATATTATTTGGAAAGATAAAAAAATTTCCTACATGATAGTTTTTTTAAAAAAATTTAGACATCGATTAAATTTAATTATTTATGACACAATAATGATGCCATATTTACCTCATTAATAAATGATTTAAATAAATAAGATTATAATGATTAAATCATTATCCAAAACATGTCCAATTATTATTTGAGGATTTTATTTCTAAAAAGAGTCATTTTATGTTCTACCTTAAAGATTTTTGGACCATTATAAACCGAATATCATTATATAATAAAATAATGTTTTCACACTTTACTAAAGAGCCCCTCCTCTCCCTTATAAAAGCAGACAAATTCTATCCAATTCCTCACACCTCTCAAGCCATTTGGCTCATCCAAACACTGCCCAATTAAGTCCCCTACATCCTTGTCCTCCTCTTAAAGCCTTACCATAGGTAGAAGGCACTTCAATAAGTCCTTTGGTTCAAACCAAAGGAAGTTACCAAAAATTAAAGGTAACAATTTTTATTAAATTGTTTTCATTTATTTTACTTCTCCAACCCCTAAAATCTTTTTATTCCTTTATTTTTTAATAAAAACAGTATTCTCAATATACTAGGATGTTTTTATGATAAGGATTCTAACTACACATACACACACCTTCATATAATGGATGAAAAACATAATGTTTCTGTGGATGGAAAACTAACGCCTCACGAAACGATGATTGTTCATATACCTCCATCCACCTCTCATGGTGAACATTAGGATGGAACTGTATTTATATATGATATATATTATGTTTATGTTTTCTTTAATTTTCTATATTTTCTATTTATATCACCCCTTTATGGTTTCCATAGTGGGTAAATACGATAATCTCATTTGAGGAAGCGCAGACTATTGCCCCCTCAAAGTGATGTGACTCTTTATTGCATTATGTGGTATGTATAAAGGATAGATATAATGATATTATATATGATATTATAATTGAATTATAATATACCAATGTATAATTATTTTTTAATTCCATTAAAATAAGAAATTGAAATGAAAGTAGCGTTCATGCGTACGTACGGCTTACCGTCTCCATGAACGGTGCATTTCATTTCATACCTCTAAATCTTATATACTATTATAAATACATGTATTTAATGAACATAAATTATATATATGATATCTAAACAATTAATATCATTATGGATATAATGAACCATTGACCACATGAACAACATGTAATTATAAGAAGTCCATTTTTTACTCAAGTACCAAATATCGACAAAACAAACATTAGTAACTTAAATGATTAAATAATCTTTATAACATGGAAATAAGTTATAAGAAAGGAATAATGAACTTATATAAGGTTCTTAAGCAAGTCTAAATTAACTTTAGTTCATTATTCAGGAGATTAAAGAATGATTGAGTCAAGTTGGACACGAGGTAAGGGATTTTCTTATCTCACTTTTAGTTCCGTGAGATTTCCATTGTTCGCCACTTATTCATTGCATGTGGTGTATTGTGTACTGATATTTGATACATATTATCATTATTATCATTATATTCATGGTACTCTGTGATTAATTTGGTGGTTATTAACTTTTTCTCAAACGACTCCATTGATTACAACGTGGTAAAGGGTTTTTGTCTCACTTTTTATTCCTATGAGATTCATGCTATATTTCCCACCATATCCTTTTGTGTGGTGTATGTACTTCCCATGATTTTACACTTTATGTAATATAATTTCGTTTATGAGTATTTACATCTTCATTTTGTGATCTTTCTTTAATGTGGCATCTGTTTTGTAAATTACCAAATCGGTAAGGGAACCATTCACCCTCCACTTTATAAAAGACTTCTTTTTTGTTATGTCTTTCAATTAACATATTATTATGTTGGGATATGTTTTACTATATCCTTATTGATGTAAAAATTATATCCAGGTTAGTATATTCACTTTTTTATCTCATCAGCTCATTTTTTGAATTTTAAAGTGACGTTGTTTGGCTGTCAAATTTTTACAAGGGAACTTCTTAACCCAAATTCAATTCTTCGGGTTTAACTTGTAATTATTGAATATGTCCTCCTATGAATATGTATGAATGACCTCTTATTTTTTTAAACAGAATATCCACTTATATTTCATGTATTTATATTTTCCATACATAATTATGTGATTGATTTATCCTTAATTTAAGGATACCATCTTTATAAGGGATTTTATCTCAATTTACATTTACATTGAGACTTCGCTGTTGTTATGCACCAATTCACTCTTATATGGTGTATATACTATCCTTTGAAATATTATATCTTGAATACATTTATTCTCATGATACTATAATGTTCTGATTAAAATTTATTCTTCAATTATTTGTTTTCAAGCATCTCTCTTTTTGTTAAAAACTCTTTAACTAAAATATCGTTTTAAATGTTTTAAAGATTTATTCTTCTAAATACTTATCATTAATGTCCATGTTTTCAAAATGGGTTTTAGGATTTATTTATGTGTACATTAAAGTATTCAAATGATAATTCATTTAAAATATTCAAAGTGGTATGGGACACTTCGATTCAAAAATATCTTTTTATATGGTTTTGAAAATGATTTGTCATAACATTGTTTATTTCAATTATGTATACGAGTGGTTCAGTGATAAACCTTAGGTAGGTGAGACCGGGATAGATCTCAAATGCATTGGTTAATGTGACGAAGGTGAACGTGATGTTTCTCCTAAGAGATTTAGGGAATATACAATGATTGGTATTCCAAGTGTAACTTCTTATGTATCTGTGATAGCTACAATGTAAGTTTGGTATTTATGCCATAAGTAAGCATTATGATGAATTTTTTGTGTGTGTTATTCATAAATCTTATGATTTCATAAGGTATGTTATGATTGAAAAGTATGGTTTCATTGATTTGTATTTATTAATGGGAAAATGTTTTCCTTTATTATTTTATAATAATTACTGAGATTTTTTTGCTCATCCCATATATTTTAAATATTTCCCACAAGACTTAGAGATGAATAGGGTCAAGTATGTGATCATCGAAAAGTCATGCTCTTAAAATATGGAACTAGAAATGTTTCTTTTTAAGAGTTTTTTGTGTGAAAAAAATGGATACTGAGTAGTAGTGTCTACTTGTAATATTCTTGTTGTTTTAAAATAGTTATGGCCTAATTCTCTAAAACTCTAATCCTGAAAAGATCCTCAATGTGAATTATTCATTTAAATCAATATTATGTAATATTATAAGTTCGGGTCCTTATAGTTGGTATTAGAGGTCGGTTTAGACAACATTAGGGATTATGAATTTTCTTTAGACATATGGTTAGTCCCTATCTAATATTTCAGTAAAATCAATGTTTTATAACTTTTTCAGATCATGGAAAGTAGATTATAAATGGAAGTAGGAGGATCTCAAATGACCTTCCTATCTCTTCCTCATGAAATTCATTAAATAATTATTGAAAAGTAATGTTCGGATGATTGTGAAACTTTTTATAGCATACAACTCACTTGCAAGTAGTTGTTTGAGATATCAAACACCTCCACTATACCTCGTTATCATCGTGGATCATGGATTGTATTTAGAAAAATCATATTTTGACAATATTCTCATATTTTCAAGAAAGGTAAATATTATCAAGGCATTTTCAATTATTTTACCCTATCAGAAGATTTTGAAGCATATTATGATTTTAAAAAAGGTCTTGATGAAGGTTACCCTTGTGCAACCTATTTATATTTGATTTTAAAATATAGTCTCTCAGCACATACTTATGGTATTTTAAAAGGACCGTTAATTGAATGTTGCAACTCAAATTCGGAAAGAGTGTTTTATAGAAATCATGTTTTATCATGTGTTTTGAAATTATATGTCATACATGATTATTTTCCTAAACTGTTTTTTTGTTAACACCCATATGACCCATATTGTACAGGGTGTATTTGGATAGAGGAAGAAAATTATTTTTATGGATATCTAAATAATTGTTGCAGTGCATGGACCTTCTACCTACGTGAACAAGATGACAATGAAACTAAATGGACACCGTGATCAAGGTATGATGTTCTTAATTTGGTGGATCGTTTTATTTTATCATATATTGGTGAAATAAGACTTCATGTATTAAGATGTTTAGATCATAATGAATTGGGATGAAACTGTGAGTTATAAGGAATCTTTTGAGGTTAAAACATGTTAGGGTTATTTTGAGTTTTATAAAAAGGACAATGCATAGTATGGGTGACAACCCATCGCATCCAGAAAGGCTTTAGGAATCAAACTCACAACCGAAGGGCAACATGGGTACATCGCCTACCACTAGCCTACTTGAAGTCCCTGGTTAGTATGAATTATTATTTTTATTAAAATGTTATTATGGAACAAGAATATGTTGATTTTTGGAACTTATATTTTATCAAATGGATATACATAGTATTGAAAAATGATTTAGTAATTAAATTATAAAAGGTTTTTGTGGAAGATGTTCTCTCTTTTTTAAAAAAACTATATGCCAAAGGAAGATAGAATACTATGGGATTTCAATTGAGGAATAATGGTTGAAATTTTAGTTTGGAAGAATCTATGTTTTTTTTATGGACACATGATGATTTTATTTATTTATGAAAATGATTAACCTATCATGGAGAATATGTGATTAGGTCAGTACTTTTCAATATGATACTTTATGAGTAACCGGTGTTACTTGGAGATAAATGTTAAGATGTATGTTGGAAGTCTATGTAATTAAATACTTATGAGATTTGGGTTACAATAAAAGTTTGGATTACTTTTGAATAATTTTATGGAAAATTTATTATTTAATGGTCATTGTTGAACTTTTGGTTTTGTTAAGAAAATTTTTGGAAATTAAGAGTAGTTTCTCTTTATGTAAATGTTTGTCCTTTTGGGGGATTATCTGATCTTGTACTAAATGTTTTGGTTTTATTTAATATCTAAAGACAAGGGAAATATATAGTTCATCTTTTTTGGTTTATTTGATTCTATCAAAGCTGATTATAACACTTTTATTCTAAAAAAGTCATCCTGAATACTAATCGTATGGAGGAAATATGAGTTTGTGTTAGAAATTTATTGAAGGATAAATGTCTACATGAAACGTAATTTTTTTCCTTATGTTTTTAGTTAATCCCATAAAATTTTTCTTCAATGAAAAGTAACATAAAACAATAACTTTGTTTGTTAACTTTTCTTACTGCGGAATCAAGAACCGTTGAACCCATCACATGTTTGTGATTTTCTGGTGGTTAACTTTCTCATAATAATTTTTCCTATCACCCTCCATCAGAACATGAACCATTTTTTTCTCTTCTATAACCATGTTTTCATGGAATCTTATTATGGGTTAATGTGGGTGACCATTGTAATTATATTTATTTCTTTTAAATTGATAGTTTTACTGAATCATTTTTCCGATATGGGACTTTCAATAAAGTTTCCGAGCCTAAATTTTAAAATTGCGAGGACGCAATTCCCAAAAGGGGGGAAGGATGTAACATTCCAGGTAGATAAAGAATATGTCGTTTTCGTATTTATTAATTTTTTAATTAAATATTAATTTTACTTTAAAATGGTTTATATGTTCAATAGCATACCCGATACGCAACAATGGGTTTCATTGAAATCTTATGTTGCACACTAATAATGTATTATTATTTTAAACGGTAGTTAACTTCTTGCCATTATATTGGCAGGAATGAATGAAACTAACGAAAATATTATTATAAATGTTTGTTAAATGTATTTACATTTATCCAATAAAAGTTAGAGGCTTAAAATGTGAATGAATCTAATTTTAAGGATAATTTACATTAAAAGTCCGATTTACCACCATTTAATGGAGAACCCTATTTAAATATACTTTTAGTCACTTTAATACATTATAATTGACACAATAAAATCATTCTTTAGAATTGGGACATATAATTTTACTTTGGGTATTTTTTTTGGTATTTTTCTGATAAAATTCATTTTTTAATGAATAGTGAAAAATATAGTATTTTAATTCAAAGGAGCCTTTTAGTCTAATTTATTATATGGTTAGATTATCTTTTTAATTGGTTTTAATGTGAAATTAATGTATATTTTTATCATTTAATCCAATTTTGGTCATTGGAAGTAATGTCACTCTGAAATTGGATATATACAAGTATCAATCTTTTGATAGGTATTGCTTCTTAAAAACACGCAATTTGTTTTGATAATGGGAATTAAATTTAAAATTCATTAATGACACTTCTATGGTTTTAATTTTTCAAAATAGACATCATTTTTGAATTCGGAATATCAAATATCTCTTTGGCTGAATTTTTGTATTTTTCTGGAAAACATGATTTTTTTATGAATAGTGAAACCACTTAGTGGTAGTTAAAAAAATCTCTTTTTCATTAAAATGAAATTTTACCACTTCTGTGAATTTAATTTAAAAAATATGACATAAATTTATGTTATAAAGAAGTAAAATGGGGTTCATTAAGAAGAAAATAATTTTTAGTGAATAGTAACTTTTGACTTTTATTTATCACGGTTAAAGGTAAATAGGGTAACTCAAGGTTAAAAGAATATTATAATAATTCAAAATTACCTTCACACATGTCCTAACATTATTTTTTGAGTCCTTTACGACCATGGGAATATTTGGGTTGATTTTGGGACCCCATTGAGCCACTTGGGAGTGATAATGACAATTTAGATTAATTGATTTACTGTGAAGACAAAATTGATATTAACAACAATCGTGTTGTAATTAATTTTTATATGGTGTTATATAAGTCCTATTTTTGACTATAAATCTTTTATAAAAGATAAAAATATTTCCCACATGGTAGTATTTTTTTATAATTTTTATATATCAATTAAATTAATTTTTTATGACACAATAGTGATGTAGTATTTACCTCATTAATAAATGATTTAAATAAATAAGATTATAATGATTAAATTATTATCCAAAACATGTACAATTATGATTGAATGATTTTATTTCGAATATAAGTCATCTTATCTTCGTCCTTAATTATTTTTGGACCATTATAAAACGAATATCATTATATAATTAATTAATGTTTTCACACTTTCATAAAGAGTCCCTCCTCTCCCTTATAAAAGGAGACCATTTCTAACCAATTACATACACCTGTCAAGCCATTTGGCTCGTCCAAAAAATTCCAAATTCAACCCCCTACATCCCTATCCTTTTCTTAGAATCCTTACCTTAGACATAAGGCACTTCAAGAAGTCCTTTGGTTCAAACCATAGGGAGTTACCCATATTAAAGGTAATTGTTTCTCTAAAATTGTTATCATTTATTTTACTTTTCCAACCCCTAAACTCTTTTTATTCCATTATTTTGTAACAACAGAAGAATCCAAAATATATTAGATTTTTTTTATGAGAAGGATTCTAACTACACTTACACACACCTCCATATAATGGATTAAGAACAAAATGTTTTTGTGGATGGAAAACTAACGCCTCACGAAACGATGATTGTTCAAATATCTCCAACCACCTCTCATGGGGGCCATTATAATGACACTATATTTATATATGATATATATTATGTTTATGTTTTCTTTATGATTCTGTATTTTCCATTTATAGCATGCCTTTATGGTTTCCGTAGTGGGTAAATACGATAATCTCATTTGAGGAAGCGCGGACTACCAAAACCTCAAAGTGATGTGACTCGTTAATGCCTTATGTGGGATATATAAAGGATAGATATAATGATATTATATATAATATTATACTGTAATTATAATATACCTATGTATCATTACGTTTTAATTCCATTAAAATAAGAAATAGAAATGAAAGTAACGTTCATGCGTACGTACGACTTATCGTCTCCATGAACGGTGCATTTCATTTTTTACCTTTAAATGTTATGTACTATAATAAATACATGTATACAATGGATATATATGATATATATGATATCTAAATCATGAATATACTTCTGTATATAACGAACCATTGACCAAATGAACAACATGTAATTATAAGAAGTCCATTTTTGACTCAAGTACCAAATATCGACAAAACGAACATTATTAACAAAAATGATTACATAATGTTTATAACAAGGTAATAAGTGATATAAAATGAATAATAAACTTGAAAAAGGTTATTAAGTAATTATATATTTACTTTAGTTCATTATTCAGGAGATTAAACAACGATCTTGTCAAGTCAGACACAAGGTAAGGGATTTTCTTACCTCACTTTTAATTCCGTGAGATTTCCATTGTTCACCACTTATTCATTTCATGTGGTGTATTGTGTAATTCCATTTTATATATATTCTCATTAATCTCATTATATTCATGGTATTATGTGATCCATTTTATGGTTATTAACTTTTGGTCATACGACTCAGTTGATTACAACGTGGTAAAGGGTTTTCGTCTCAATTTTTATTCCCTTGAGATTCATGCTATATTTGCCAGTATTTCCATTTGGGTGGTGTATGTACTTCCCATTATTGTACTATATGTAATATAATTTCATTTATGATTATTTACATCTTCATTTTATGATCCTTCTTTTATGTTGTGTATGATTTGTAAATTACCAAATCAGTAAGGGAACTATTCACCCACCTCTTTATAAAAGATTTCTTTTTTTATGTCATTTAATTTAAATATTATTATGTTATGATATGTTTTACAATAACCTTATTGATGTAAAATTTATATCCAGGTGATGAGATTACCTTTTTTATCTCATCAACTCATTTTATGAATTTTAAAGTGACGTCGTTAGGCTGTCAAATTTTTACAAGGGAACCTCTTATCCTAATTTCAATTCTTCAGGTTCAACTTGTACCTATTGAATATGCCATCCAATGAATATGTGTGAATGAAATATGATTGTTTTACACTTAATATCCTCTTATATTTGGTGTATTTATATTTTTCACACATAATTATATGATTGATTTATTTTTATTTTAAAGATACCATCTTTATAAGGGATTTTATCACTATTTACATTTCCATTGAGACTCCATTGTTGTTATGCACCAATTCACTCTTATATGGTGTATATACTGTCATTTGAAGTATTATATCATGAATCCCATTATTCTCATTATATTATAATATTCTGATTAAAATTTATTCTTCAATTATTTGTTATCAAGCATATGTATTTTTGTTAAAAACTCTTTAACTAAAATATCGTTTTAAATGTTTTAAAGATTTATTCTTCTAAATATTTATCAATAATGTCCATGTTTTAAAAATGGGTTTTTGGGTTTATTTATATGGAAATTAATATCTTCAAATGATAATTAATTTAGAAGCATCAATGTTGTATGTGACACATTGATTAAAAAATCAGTTTTTAAAAGGTTATGAAAATGATTTGATAAAAAATTGTTTATTTCAATATCTTGATTTGATATATTGGAATGTGGAAATGTTATATTTCCTTTATACATGTGTCATATGTTATGATAATTTTATGGTTATTGGGAATGTTTTACGTATACAGGTGGTTCTGTGATAAACCTAGGGTGGGTGAGCCCGAGATAGCTCTCCAATGCATTGGGTAAAGTGACGGAGGTGAACGTGATGTTTCTCCTAAGAGATTTAGGGAATAAACTATGATGGGTATTCCAAGTGTAGCTCCCTATGTTTCTGTTATAGTAACAGTGTATGTTTGATATGGATGTCGTAAGTAACATTTATGGATTATGTTTTGTGTGTGTTATTCATAAATCTTATGATTTCATAAGGTATGTTATGATTGAAAAGTATGGTTTCATTGATTTGTATTTATTGATGTGATAATGTTTTCCTTTCTTATTTTATAAACCTTACTAATCTTTTTATGCTCATCCCAAGTTTTTGAAATGTTTTCCACATTACATAAAGATGAATATGGTCAAGGATGGGATCATGTAAAAGTCATGCTGTCTAAAATATGGAACTAGACATGTTTCTTTTTAAGAGTTTTTTTGTGTGACAAAAATCGATATTGAGTAGTATTGCCTACTTATAATATTCAAGTTGTTGTGTAATAGTTATGGCCCCATTCTCTAAAACTCTAAACCTGAAAAGATCCTCAATGTGAATTATTCTTTTAATTAAATATTATGTAATGTTATAAGGTCGGGTCCTTATACATACTGAGAATCTGAGATCATCCTTTTCCTATGATTTATTTTTCATTGGATTCAAACAATATTATTCTGACTAATACTGAGGGTGATGATATGAGAATATTTTTGTTCTCAAAGAATTTTTAATGTTGTATTTTATCTTTTAAGTTGTAATGATTCTTTCAATTATGTAATCTAATTTTCCAAAACTACGAAACTAATTTTACCTTTCAGAGTCTTGTGTTATGCATGTGAATGTGTAAAAAATTAGGGAAGCACCTCAAAGCTACTAAGGATGGGGTCTTTAAATTCCCCATCCATCATGCCGAATGAGTAATATCTATTGGAAATGAACTTTTGATGGATGTAATTCCCTTCAAATTTGTGTTACATTGTTGAGGGAATCATCCCTTGAATCATTAGGGTTATTAAAACCAAAACTATTCCCCATAAAGGATTGAGTTGAAATGAACCAATTCATTGTAGCCTCATGTGATCTTATTTTGATGGACATCGATGTTGGGCACTTTACACAACCATTGATCATCGAGAAATTATGACTCATCTATCCATTTTTTTGATTTCTTAATATTTGAGAGTATTATTGAGACAATTATTAAAATAATCTGAAACTAAAAATCATAGGGAAATACCACCTCAGTTCCATTAAAAATTTAATATGGAGATTCTTGTGTAGTGGTGCATGTGGTGGTACAGTAGGCCCAAAACCGTGCATAATCTTGTCCTGCAAGATATTTATGTCTTTGTAATCCATAACATAGTTTATTTTTTATGAAGTATTATTAATGTCCTCTCTCTATCCATTTTATACATCATTATAGAATGATCAATAGTTAGACATGATTTTGTAAAAATAGTAAAATTTCAATAACATGGTTCAATATAAGTTGCTGACATAGTCAACCAATATCATGTGAGAGAATCTGAACCTAATGATGATATTAGACTTCATGACGTTAACTATGTTCATCATCACAACATCCCTAAGGTGTATTATTTCATCCCATATTGAAAATATATTGTTATAAGGAAGTATGTACATAAATTATAGGCTTGTGGCTATGTGATATTCTCCTAGAACATCAATTCTGCATATAGAAAAAGGTGATGATAATTTAGTTGTATTTATAAATTTATTTGGTTGAAGGATGTAGTTTTTAGGATTATTGAATGAATTAAATTACCCAGTGAATTCCAAATATCCTTTTATCATTTTTTTCCTATTGATACCTGACCTTCAATTTTGGTGGGAGTGTCTGGTCTGAGATTGATGAGTTCAGAAGGAGAAGGTATAAAATTCTTCCATTATAATGAAATGCTATTTTTTATCTATGTATCTAACCAGGATTCTATTAATGAGTCGTATTATGATGGATTATTTTTAAAATTTGGAATAACGTGATGATTAATGGCCATTTGATAGTTCAGATCATCCTTCTTTTTAGATCAATATGTTGGGAGAGTCACATTTTAATGAAAATCAATTATTATATCCATAAATTTTGGGATGGATACCATCTCATTATGGCCTAATGAAAATTTTATTTAATTTATTTCTTCCATTTCATAGAATATGACTAATGATACCATCCATTGGTGCGTGATATTGATTATTACTTCATCCTAATATATTTTGGCTAGAAAAAAACCTCTAATATATAGTGTGTCAGGATGAGAATATTTTGATTGAGGTACATGATGAATCATTAATTCAAAAGGGAACACAATCATCAGTACTCTAATATTTATAATGATAGGGGTCATTTCCTCCTTCATGTTTGGAAGTCATAATTTATTTCATTATAAAATTCTATGAATGTTCTTTTATGTTTATGTTGGATATTGATATCTCTAGGGTTAGTTCCAAGACAACAATGATGTCCTAGTATCCTTACCAATTATTTGTGTATCCTTCTAATAGAGATAATGATTAGGGAAGCGATTAATTATTTGGGAATAAATAATAAAATCTTTAGACAAACCCAATTGATCTTTGGTGTTCATTTATTTTTTCAAAAAATACATTCTAAGGCACTGTCAAAATATATCTCTCATGTTTGAGGAGTATCACGAGTATAGAAAACTATTAATTTATAATTATGGTTTCCCATACTATACTTTATATAGATGGATCTAATTTAGGGAAATTATCTGGTGTCTACCCCTTCACATACTTCTGTGACATTAAAAGGATGTCATGGGGTTGTAAAATTACCACCCCTTAGGATGAACACCAAGTTAACACAAGAATTCACTGGATTTACATGATCGAGTGAATAATATATACTTAGTTGACTTCATGGTTCTACAATGTAATGCCAAATCATTTTCACTAATAAGATAATTGTTGGGTATTATTTGATGAAATTATAATACCGAGGCACATAACCAAGAATCATTCAGCTATGGTAGTAGAGGATTTTCTTATTCACCACTTCATATTTCTATGTGAGGTTATCACAATGGGATTTTTCCATGGTGGTGGTCTATAAGATATGTGACTTCTCACCCACCTGTGATTTCAGGGCTAGGGAGTGATGAATGTATTTTAAGATAAAATCAATGAATTCTGGGAAATACTCATCAAATTGATAGGATAATAAATTCTTCATTAACTGGTTAAAGGGGTGTAATTTCCCAGCCATTATAACTATAAAATGATGAATCTATGAATGGTTCCCTTCGAGAACCCTATGTGCATTTATATTATAAGGAAATAACATTACTAATATTTCAATCATACTTACTAGGTCATCCTTAATGCCATGATTACATACCCTAATTCTTTGCAATTTACTTGACATTATATTGAAAGTGGAATTCAGTGACTTCTTCTTCAAATTGTGATGCGTCAACTTACTAAATATTTTTTAATGATCTATGAACTATTCAAAACGTTATGGAGATTTGATTACTAAGAAATGAACATAGTAGTAGTCAATTCATCCAATGAAGGGGTTAAACATATAATAAATAGTATAAGTATAATTATATCTTAGTGTTACATAATGAAAAAGACATGAATTACTAGGTAAAGATCCCCTAGGCATCTCTGAGTGCAGTGTATTCCTCGCATTTATGGCCATCAGTATTCAACTTCACCATGAATACCCATCCCTAATTGAAAATTCTTTAATAATTGATGTTGAATTTATCAAGTGGTTTGGGATTGGATATAATAATTTTTTTCAATAATTGTCGAATAATGTCCCTTAAATTGAAATACACACAAATCTTATCGTTCTTATTTGTTGATGGGGATGATCATGGTGATCCCTTTTGGGTATTGTACCTTTGTGAAAATGTTCTCTTCAAATAATATGTAAAAATATGATTATAAATTAGTATCATGAGAGGGGTACATCATTTTTTCTACCTATGTGAATCCTCTATATTCCTCAGCTATGGATAGATATTGTGTACCCACAACAGGTTTTAGACATGTAATTTCTATATTATTCTAAGATAACATGTATCATTAATTCTTTCTAAATTAAATTAACATCTCTTAATCCTTGAGAGGAATAGATGCACTATTCTATGTGGGATGAATGTATACATTTTTCTTATATTAACCTATCTATTTTCATTTTTTTGGTAGATACCATCCTCAAATTTGTGAGGGGATTTGTTGAGATCCAACACTTATACATCGACAAATGAGTTTGTGGATGAAATTTATTACATGATGGGTAATATAATGAATTATATGTTATTTATTGGGTCCGAGAGGACTTGTGTATATGAATTTGTCATTCCCAACTACCATAGTCATCATGAAGAGATTAAAATAAGGATTATTCTCATTAATATTTTCATCAGGTATAGAATGAGATTCAATATCCAGGATTATTTCTATTATGTCCATCAGGGATTTGGGTAGTATATAGAAACTATTGAACAAACTTTAGTGATTTGAATAAGTGTTCCCTAACCCATTTGGGTAACCGAGGCCCATATTTTCATCCATCATTTTTTCTCCTCCAATTTATAAAAACATCCCTCAATATATATGGCATCACAAGACCTGATGGGAGAACTATCACCATTTAGTATAATGAAATTCCCATCGATTGGGTATTTCAATAATTGATAAATGATTATGGTACCACGAAATGGATATGAGGCAAATTTATTTCAGGAAGGAATTTATATGTGGTTTATTTCATGATAAATATGTGGTTAGGGTTATATGTGAGACCCCAAATATGATCATTGTGCTTGATCTTCCAAATATTTTTTTCACGAACATATCATACCCCTGAATGGTTAGACTTGTTGGAGATAAATATCCTTATTCTATATACAAAAAACCAAAGGGTCCAAATTGGGAAGTAGATGATTCTAGAATAATTTTCAATAATAGTCCTTTGTATGTAAAAATAACTGTGATTTCTTGAAATATATTGAGGTCTAATATATCCCCGAATGATCTTTCCTGAATCCTAAACTGTTAATGAGATTGAGACATAGAATTATAATGGCATAATACCATCTCTTCAAATTATTAATTCATAAACATATACCTCAAATTCAAAGGGGATAATTAGGGCTTCTGAAAGTGCCTATCAATATTCCTTTTAATGATGGAGTGCATCCAGGATTGATATTTTGGATGGAACAAC
This sequence comes from Viscum album, assembly GCA_963277665.1. NCBI lineage: Eukaryota > Viridiplantae > Streptophyta > Magnoliopsida > Santalales > Viscaceae > Viscum > Viscum album. The sequence goes on along the minus strand of OY728132.1, from coordinate 1,515,077,080 downwards.
TACCAAATACAAAAAAACTTCATTCTTTTACCATTGAGGACATAATATACAAATGTGTGTTTTATCCATATTATGTTGTTTAATATCTATATATTTTGTGGTGGATATGACTAGTTATATAGAAGAGGTGAATAGAGTATCTCCTTAAAGTACTGTAGATAACACTGGCTTTCCACATTATCTAGGATGATCAAACAGTTCCACACCAAATATTGTATAATTTAATAGGACTAATGTACGATTACAACAAGAGGGATTTGTTTGGGAGTCTTCCATATCATTTATGGGAATGTTCTACTGATCTCCCATGGGAATCATTTTGATATTTTTCATATTTTTCAATGATATTGACATTTTCAGTTCGACCGCACCCAATTGGTCCCCTACATCCTTGGATCCTATGCATGAGGCCTCCAGATCCCTTGTAAAATACAGTTGAATCACACACATAGGTGTATTAATCACTAGATAAGTGGTCCGTTTTGTGTACTATGATAAAAAAACCAAAAATGATCTCTTCATTTGTTGAGGACACCATTTTGTGGGGCAGTTCCTATGATTTAAATTTTGATTTAATGTGGTCTAAAAGATTCAGAGCTTATGCTAGACCTAAATATGCATCTTTCATCTTTTATCTCATTCTATGCTCCAAAATTATTACTACCATTGGGAGGGGTACTTGACATCACCAATATAGTTGTTTAGACAACTCAGGTTTTGTGAATCACGTCTCTCAAGGAGGAATGATTTCAATAAAATATTTCTTGAGACATCAATTTATAAAACATATTCCAATGATCAGATGAAAATTATTATCAATCACAATATGATTCTAGTTTGGAAGATGATATAGAATTCACATATTCTATGGAATATTCCAACATCAACTTTCTATCATAAAAAATTATCTGGAGGAAATATTTGAAGATGAAGCGATCTCGAATGTTGTAAACCAAACTCCTTTTAAAAGAGCAGTTGTTCCGATTCTTGGAGAGGATAACTACACTATGTTTCTTGGGTTATGGTATATTTAATAGGATATTTTACATTGATTAATGTAATTGCCTAGGGAACATATAATTTTTGATGGAGTGATCTATATTTATGTATTCGTCGTATTGCGAGTGACCCTTTATCCTTTTTAATCTAGTTAAGGGATATTTTGTTGTTGATTCCACTCCATAAGATGATAAGAATGACTTATGGCCTACCTAGCTTCTTGGACTCACACTAATGATATTCATATGGTAATAGATAAAATAAATTCATTACCAAGCATTTTCACATATACTGATTGAATGGTCAATGATTTATCTTAGGTTCGTGAAATAGAATCTTAAAAACTATTCTCCATTTATTCATACTTTGTGAATCCACCTAGATACTTTATGAGGATAAATGGGTTTTAAGACCATGGAATTCACTTTTATCATCGATTCCCAACAATTAATCATTTTAGATAGTGATGTCGAGTGGATATGATAGACTTTTCACCAATCATTGAAGTCAAAAACCAACTCATTTTTAGGTTTCATGTAATTTTTATTGTAAAAAATTTTCATTTTACTTAGTGTAAAGATAAATTATAATGAAATTGATGATAATGATAATTCCATAATTAAATGGATAATACTGTAGTAAAATTTTTCCCAATGAAGTATAGACTTATCAGATACATTATAAATTATTTCACTACTATTATATCATTCTCATCTGGAGGACACATCAACATACCTCATTATGTTATAAAATTCACAAGATATTGTTCTGGATCCCCCACACTATCAAAGGTGGAGATTGTATGATTTATGAAATTGTGTAGTTGAAATTATTCATCCTCTTATTCAAGATATGGTTTCTTATTGGGGTGTAAGGATGTGCACTTCCCTTCAATAGCATCTATTCAAACAGACATGGATTCAGTGAAATTGAGTAGTTCAATATGTACTGTTTTTTGGGATACATATCATCTATAGAAAGTGGGAGGGTTTTTTTTGTTGTTTTCCAATTTTTTATATCTCATGAATTTAATATCTTTTATATAGAAAAATTATCCCCTAGTGGGGGAGAGGATTTCACCATAGTGGAGGAATGTTATGATCATCATATACTTTCTCATCTATTTAGAACAGTTACATGGATATAGATCCATTCAAGCACTCATATACCTCTTTGAATACTAGATTCATTCTTTAATAATATGTGGGGGGAATGTTATTCATACTTACCTAAATATGATACCTAATTCAATTTTTTACCTTGATTATCTACTCATTTAGTCTTATAAAATTTTGTGTCACCTTATCATAATTTAATAATATATCCTTTGTGGATGGAGTTTCGACTCCTTTGGGTGGTGATTGGGTTATAGACTCACATTTATCATTATCCATGGAGGTGTTCCTCCATAAGGGTGGTAACTCATTATTTGGAGGGGGTTGTTATGTATTCTCATCCACATCAACATCTGATTACCCTTAGGTCATTAAAACTAATCACCCACCTATTGAAGTATGTTTTCTATATTCTATCTCTCTATATTTCAATTTTCATCCACATCATCTGTTGGGTTGGTGGTTCCAAAATTCACTGAGGTGTATCTTGTGATGGTATTATTCCCATTACTCAAAATGCAAAAGGATGACTTTATATTACATACATCATGGTAACCATTAGAAATATTGTAACTTTTTAGTTTAAAACTTGAAAAATGTTGGATTTACATATATGTATGTTCCTTTCATCTCAATATTAGAATAATGAACATGAAATATATTTTAGTAAAATTTTATGAACTTTTATATGTTAGTAATGTTTTGTTTCTATAATATGAATAAATTGGTTGAAAATTTTTATATTTACCTCCCAAGCTGGAGAAGACTTATTCCATTATGGAGTTTCGATAATGATGAAAATTCTCCTAACACTATAGGAATGATACTATTTGTGGACACTATTTAATCTTATTTATTAGGATATTGAAAATTTAAAGATAATGTTTGAGTATTTGATAAATCCATTGGTGAAAATTGAGATGTAAATTCCCCCTATCGCATGGGATATGACAGATCATGAATAGTCATTGATTTTTCTAAGGTGATCATGGGTTGTGGTAAGCCTTGTGGTTGAGATCCAAAAAAAATCCCCCAATCCTTTGGGCTAGGGTGGTATAAAAATGTAGATAAAATTTCTATAATCCAATCATAGATTGATGATCCTAGGGGTGGATGAAGTCTTAAATATAACCCTGACCTTATGGACTGGGTTCAGTCTTAGATGGTTTCTTGCTAGATACAATTGTGAACAGTTACATTTGGTGAAATTTTTATGATGTATGCTCTTGGTTTAATGGAATCCCGTGATGGTAATCATTTTTTGTTGGAATTTATTTGGATGAAATCATATTTGAATTCGATGATTGTAATGAATTACCATAGTTTCAAGGAGCTGACATAATGGCTTATTAGAACTCCTCTCACATTCATCAGAACATATTTTCATCATTAATGAATATGTATTCCACTGAATTAATAAAAGAAGGTTAATAACCATTTAACATGATTTTTAGAAGCTATGAAATTGCATGAAACAATATCTTTGGAGTTATGTATTATTATTAGCATGATTAGGTGAAACAATCCATAATTTCCACATCCACATATATAGAAACTCAATGAGACATTGATGATCTATTTTGAAAGATCATTAGTGAATTCTTGGTAAGCCTCTTGTAGATTTATGCAATGAATTTCCGGTTTAAGGTCTTATTCCATGGAGATATAAACCAATAACATTCCAAAATAGTGCATATTTATGATCTAAGGGTTAACATCATGTCCAGGATATGGTATTTCTCTTGAAATGAATCAATGATGAGTTTCCCACATATTTTTGGCATAGTTATAGCAAGAAATCATTTTCAAGATCATCTAAAGTGTCACATTCAGATGTGGTGTGGGGTCATAACATAATTTGGATGTTATTTCAGGCTAACTCTCCCCATATAAACATGCTAGACCCATATTTATTAGACATACACACGTATACCTATTCAAACCATAAAGGATTCTTCTTTTGGGTTCCTACCTGTCTTATTAATGTGTTTCAAATAGTTTATGGAGAGATATATATGGATGACCATGGAGTTTAAATCACATATCTACAAGAAGGTTTCTATATTTTGAGATCTTTTTTATATGGAGGATTCTATAAAGGGGAGGATTTACCTGCCTGATAGAGATATCATAGTGGGTAGGTTGATCATGGAGGATTTCAGTAGTAGATTCTATGTAGTTAGAATCCACACTACCAAGGAGAGTTCTATCTTGGTAATGAACCCCGTCTACATTATTTAAAGAGTAGATAGATCCTTGAGGTTTTATAGTTATAAATTAAACGACCTTAGGGACACTATAATTTAACATAAAATGAACATGAGCATCATTCAGAATCATGGACTGAATATTCATAATTTCATTTTCGGGTTTTATATTGATATGGGTATACTCAATAATTGATTCTTGAATATGTGGATAATAATCTTGTCATGATGGAATATGAACCCATGGAAGAGAATCTATTGTTGTACGTTGTTGAGCATCACTATTTTGGAATGAGATATGATCCTCCTTGTATGTGATTTCTATAATATTTCGGTCAAAACCAGGTGAACATAAAATGTGACCCCAATTGAAATATTCACACAGCATTATAATATGATGATGAACCTCTATAATTGATTAATATATATGAACCTCCTATTATCTAGAGTTTGATGGATAAATATGAATTCATTAATCTACAGATGTAGGGATATGATCCTGGAATCCATGAGATGGTATAACATCTCAAGAAGCTTCACTAACATGAAAATGAATCAGTATCAAGGCATGTTCCACACTCTCATGGGGATTACAGATTAGACCAGAAATCTGATCTATATATTTTTTCCTTGGATTATTTAGATGGCCTTTTTATTGGAATACGACATGGAAACCCAAGAATAACATACATGGTTACTACTTTTTTTTGAAAATTCATCGCATTAAAAAAATACATACCATAGGATTGTAATAGTTATTTATCGTAGGAAACATGGAACAAAATATTCTAAAATGGTGAAAGATCATTAATGGTTCTCAAAAGGATATTCCCCTATAATAAATCTAATAAATAAATTTCTTTACAATATACTGAAAGTAAACATAATAAATGTGTGATATCAGATGCTCAAAAAGGGTAGAAAAAAGAGATACATATGTATAATATGAGCATAAGGGTATGAGGATATGAGAAATTTTTTTTACGATTATACCCATAATATCAATAAAAATATACATGATTCATGTAATATTAATTGGGAATTCATAAGTCATGAATCATAATGGAATTAAGGGCATAAGACATGAATGCATAACATAGGAATTAGACATAGAATTTTTGAAAAGACATAAGAATATCATATTTTTTTATAGAGTAATAAAAGAATCACTTCCATGAATATTTTAGTGTCATGGTATCACTCCTTAAACAAATTTTGTAATCATGGTTCACTCCCTTTACCATATTAGTAGTCGTGGTTCACTCCCAAGACAGTCATAGTGGACCATTTCCTTTACTGAATTGTGTTCACTCCAATTTTCCTCCATGTATACCTCAATAGATATAAATATTTACCTATTTAATTTGGGGGAGATATTGGTCCCACCCATCTCATAATTAAAAAAAACACATGTTCTCCAAAATATCCTAAAAAATCATATCATAACCTCTGAAGTGAAATGGGTATCATAAACATGTAATCATATTATAACCATTGGCGACGGGATATGTATCATAATAATTTCATCAAATATAAACCCATTAAAAGAAGTCGGTGTCATATGAATATAACCAATGAATGTGAAGTGGGATTCATGATCTCTTATCCTTTGAAATATAGCTACTTTTCATTAATATAAAACCTCTGAATGACATATTGGTTTTGTAAAAATAATTCCATAAAAACATAAACCATTTATATAAATAGTATGAATGGAACATTTTGATCATTTCTACTAAATGAATGACTAGAACAAAAAAAATGATATATTATATGGATAATAATTTTAAAATATCTTTTATAATCAATTTTTTGAGGAAAATATCATTTTTAACATTGAAAAATACATTTTAAAACCTAAAATTTTTTGTAATCCATTTTCTTTTAAAATAACATTGAAATCATATAAATGAATATTGAATTGAAAATTAAAAAAAAAATTACATGAAATAATATAAAATAATATCTAAAACACATTTAAAAACGTTTTACTTCAAAACAAATAATAGTTTCCTAATGATATTTTCAAAAACATTTTCATTGATAAAAATATAAAAGATACATAAAAACATTTAAACAAAAATAATTTTTGACAACCTTTTTCTTTGAAAATAAATAAAAAAAGTAATTAATCCTATGAGATTCAATCAAATAAAATATTTAACATTTTTTTATTTTGAAAAATGTTGAACAAAAATGGATTTGAAAGAACTCATATTTATGACCATGGAGAGAGGTAAAGGCAGTTTTTTTTTTTAAAAAAATCATAATTATATAGTGTAAAAGAATTTAAAAAATTGAACTAAAACATTAATATATCACAACAGGACATAGGAAAAAATATTTTTTATTTTAAAAAAATATTTATTATATGGTTTTATATAATAATTCATAAAAAAATCGGGATAATTGATGTGATTATTGAAATACACTCATACCAGATGGGAACTTTTAATTATACACCTCTTATAAGGGAAAAAAATTAAATGAAACACATAATATCATTAAAAATGGACATTCAGGATATAATATGTAAAGTAGAAGTATTTACACCTCTTAATGTAATATAGTTATTATAACATGACATGTGTCTCTAAGAAAGAAAATTGAGACAAAATTACCATACTGGTTTTTTATAATTTGAAACATAAAATTCATGACTGAAATATCATCATATTTATATGAAAATATTGATAAAATTAAGTATAATAATCTTAGAATGCAACCATGTGATGCGAACACAAAAAATATAATAAATATGTGCGGAACATTTCTTGTGTCCCACAAAAAATAAAAGTGAGACCAGAAAACCATTACCTTGTATCTTGAATATCATCATACTCATTCAAACCACCTGTATAATAAGTATAAGATTATTAAAATAAATAGAAAAATCATATTCATGTATATAATATCATTTATTTTTTACATTTTACTTTACATTACCCTTTAAATAATAAAAACATGTTTAATTTACATTTCTGGTGATAACGACATTGTTTTTTGTATATATTCTGATATGTAATTCTTGGTCCTCTAACATAAATAATGATTTCCTTATTTAAAGAGTGTAAATATGATATAAATATAACAAATATTCATTATATTTTTTTTTATAATTTTATAATGATTATATAAGTATTAAATTGATTACATCATTCATAGATACGGCATGCCATATGTATGCATTAACATTGTTTTTGTTTTATTATCATTTGAAAAGAATGTAATTAAATGTAATATATGAATATATATATATATATATAATGTCTATATAATTGAATTAAATTTACTATATATCATATATAATTTATAAAACCATCTTATATATATTCCTTTTACAGTGTGATTGAATCATATCGCTTTGAGGAGGCTGTAGACTACGCTTCCACAAACAAAGTAATCATATTTATAAAAAATGAGAAGCATGATGGTGTGTTTTTTATAATAATTATAGAAGCATCAATTAATCATAAAAATATTATATATAAAATAAAAATATATTGACAATCATGAATTCAAACCATCATAGGTAGTAAAGTAATAAAAAATTATCATTTTTTGAGGTGGTAGTGCGTCGTACAGAAGAACGGTAAGTTCACTATCAATTAGATAGATGTTTTTTATTAATAAATTTTATAATAAAATTATATCAAAATATTTTTTATATTTGGGTTATTATATAATAATTTAAAAATAACATTTTATGGGGTGGATAATAAATGTTAAACAAAGGTGTCTGAGAATGAATCCTAACAATTCTTTGGGAAAATCGTCTTATTTAGCCCCAATGGGATTATTTCGATGGATTTACATAAAATTATAGGATTATAATATGAATTATGAAATTTTGGGAGATTATTTGAGATGATATTTTTTGATCCTAAGATTATTAAATATGCGAATATGTGGGAGGGTGCGTGCCTTTTTATTGTATGGGAAGAGCGACAATCTACTAATTTGTGAAAAGGGAATTACACCATCGTTTTTCCTATAAATGGTATCAAAAATAATAAACCAAATTCAAGGTAAGGTATTACAGGGCAGAAATATTTTCATCCATTCACATTTTTAAGATTATCTAGGTCTTTTTGGACTATAATTGTATGGTTTAGTCCACTTTGAAGTAAATTTTTCTCTAAATCGTCATATTTAATTTTTATTAATTTCAATAATGTTTTTTGTCAAAAAGAAACATCAATTTATTTTATAATATAAATTATGATGATTAATTATACATAATCATTCTTCCAAATTCACTGCATACTATTGGCTGAAATTATTTTATGGTCAATCCTATAGATGGGGAAACATAGCAAGTTATTAATGAAAGTTGTTCAAAAGATTGATATGTTTTTATATTGAATCTCAAAATTAAATTGATTTAAATTATATAAATTGTATTAATTTATATATTATTAATCTATTTATACTTTATAAAAATTCAGAAATATATATTTTCACTATAAATAAGCTATAAAAAAACATTTCTGAATTAAAATCAGTACATTTCACTCTTCATAAAAAATGAATATTTACAGAAAAATAAAAAAATCACCATAAAATATTTATGATGGTTCTATTTAAAAAATAAATTCAATTTTCAAATATAATATTTATAAAATTTCCAAAATTGTTATTTAAATTATGATCTACATTAAAATAACTTAAAACTATCATTTAAAAAATATATATTTTTATATGTAAAATTGTGATTTATCTTATATTATACGTATAAAATATATTAGATGAACATGTGAAATAATTTATTTAATATATAACATACATATATCATTAATATCATTATCTAATTTTAATTAAATTAATTTACTAAAAAAATACACTTTTAGTAGAATGCAAATATTTCATATATATTTTCATTTTGAATTAATTTTAAATCAATTAATTCATATTATTTATTATGACAATATATTTTCATGACCTATTTTATAGTATTTTTTACCACTAATTTAATGGATATGTTAAATATTACTGTACTAAACAATAATGTTTTATTAATATATATTTGTTCGGAACAACATAGTCTTGCATGTAACGTAAGATATCATAGGGACACAGTATTGTGTGTAATATAATCCAAACATAGTCTGGTGTATACTGTATGTAAATATAAGTTTTTTATATATTAATTGATTAACATCGTGTTTCATATATCAGCATGCAAAATTATGGATTTTATATAAAAAACTATATTCATTTTTTTGTTAAATGAAAAATATCAAAAATATTAAATTAATTCGAAGGAAAATATTTCACAAAATCTCCGGGTATTACATTATGAAACCCATAAAATGAATTTCTCCCTCGAAATAGTTCTGGGTTATTAATGGTTTAATACATAAATGTTCCATTCATATAAAACCACATCTTATAAATTAATTTTAATACTTCATTAAAAAAGTAATTTTAGAAACATAATTGTTTCCCAAAGTAACAAATAAATGGGTTTACATATTAGAGACATAGGTTTAAATTTAAAACAAGGACTTTGAAGAGAAATAAAACTACCAATTTAATATGTAGAGTGATAAGGAAACAGGTTTGGTGAAATTTTACAACCAAAACGCCACAAATAAATGATGAACTGTGGGGCTATTTGATTCATTAGAAACATAGATACTAGGATAATAATTTGGATTTAAATAACAAATTTCTAAATATAAATAATATTCTAGAAAATATTGACATCCATGATTTCATGATAACCTTACCCTTTATTTTTTACATTATAAAAATCTAATTAATCTCACATTCCATGAGATGAATGTGGATTTTTCATTCAAAATGAATTAACATATCCTAAGATCCTTGAATAAAATGAATGGTAATCCCTTATATTTTTATTTTAATAAGTTATTATATAAATTTATCCAGAACGTATAAATCATTATATGGTGAGATAATATGTAAATCTCTAAAATATTATATTAGGTTTAAAATATAAAATTGAAATAAATTTTTAACCTTGTAACCCATAAAAAAGGTGATAGTCTGGAACATTAGAATGAAAGTCACTAAATTTACTCAAATAAATTTTACGTTGATACAACATATATCATAATCTAGCTCTTGGTTTTTGAATTCCATACATGTGAATACAATAATCATATATTCTCTTCAAACATTGTAAAAATATGAATGTCCATAAATTTTTATTAAAAACATATATGAGTTTTTATTATAATTATTAATAGATATATTCCTTAAATCCAAGGAGTTGAAATATTCATTAATGATGACGTATAAAACATTGTAATGAAATCGGAAATCAGTTCTATGGAAATCAGTACTATCCAATTTACATTATCCATATAAATCATTTATTTATAAAATAAAAATACAATTTTATCTAAATCAGTGTCACATTATGGGTTAGCTTCCCTTAATAAAAGTATCACACATTCATTAAATATTTATTCTATTTCATCAAATTAATTAAATATATTTTTTATTTCACATAATGTAATCTATATACTTCATGATTAATTTATCATATTTATTATAATCCTAGACATATACACTTCATTTCATCCAAAAATATTATTAAACCAATATCGAGTGTTCATCATCTTATCCCTTAACAAATATTTTTTAGAAAATGACATATGAATAATATATTATTTTTAACAACATAGATTTAATATTTCTTCTTATTTTTAATTTAAATCAAACTAGAAGAACATACCATATCTTTTACATGCCATTTATGGTCTAATTATCTTCACCAATATGAGCTATATTTGTGGACCTACCATATTCTCTTCTTGAGATTTCAAAATAGGAAATATATTTTGATCATTCCATTTTATTCCACATCTATGACATTCACAGTTAACAATGTTACTCCATGTTCCAAATATTAACTAAAACCTGGATGCATAGGGTTATAAACACTTATCATAGACAAAAACCACATTATCATGAAAGATTATTTATATGATGTCCAAATAATGGAACCGAATTCTTTAAATTATGACAAATTTTGTTTATATTATGTCATTCACTTTTAAATTATATTTTAATCTGCATGGTGGTTCATAAAAGGAGTCTGAATTCCCAATGAATATCACCTGGGAGTGTGACATCAGGTGTGCAGCATGGGTCATTATTTTTCAACAATTCTTGATCGAGTCCAGATCAATATGGTATTTATACGGTTTTTACCCTTAAGTAAATATATGACAGATCCACATATGCATATAGTATCTAAAATGTTTTTTATTTCTATGAAACTACCCACTCCATCATTTACCTAAAATCATGGAAGTTTTTCTAAAAATTATATCATCCTTTTCCAAATCATCAGAGACATCCCAACATATATCCTTAAAAATATAATTTTGAATACCACTAATGATTCATAATCCTAGTTTAGGATGGTTGAAATAACATTTCATTTGACACCTACTATACCAACCCATTATTAAGTATATGTAAATTACATCATTTTAGATGAATATCTATCACATTAAAAAACATAATGCTCTAGGATAATAATAGTTTTGTGTATTTTCAATCTTGGAAAAAATTTCTAACATGTTTAATGATCTTAAATGTTTCCCACAAGGATCATCCCATATAGTACATCAAATTAAAATATTAATTTATAACTTTTGGAAATGAAACATATGGATTTGGTGAGCTTGGATTCTCAGTAATAGCCATACACTTTAAATTATTTATATAGTGTATCTAATAATTCTATGAAAATCAATCTACAATATCAGTATATACCTGTAGATAAATAATTTATATTGTAAGCCTCCTACCATGTGTAATATTTTTCATCATCCCATTGATGTATTAATTTGATATATCTGAATGATTTATATGAATTTTAGTTATAAAATATGATTATACTAAGAGAAGAAATGGTAAATTATTATTGTCCAAGTGGGACTCAAGTAAACACATGTTGTCATCCATCAATTTTGTACAAGATATTATAGTACTAAAATTGTTAGAAAGACCACTATTTATTTTTTACCATTGTAGTTCCATAATAACATTCCTAAGGCCATAACCTTGAACCTTATATTCTAAATAATAAAATTAAATTAGAGTTTTAGTGGGATAATTACCATCCCATTCTTAGGATAGGTCATTGATATTGATAAACCAAATTGAAGATCCTAACTGTCTATATTGATTTATTGTATGATGTGCATCCTTAGAAACCATAGTGAATTAAGAAATGATAATGGTTCTCTAAATATTTGAAATAAGTAAATAAATGTATAATATCTTTAAAGATATAGATATTCATCCCTTCGTTATCGACCCCATCTTATTGTTTTTTTTTTCAATGTGAACCTAATAGCTAGATACCACTTGAATAAAGTAGTATGATTTTTTTATCATATAATATTTATTTTTTTGGATAAATGTTTTAAATTAGTAAATATATATGAAATTTAATATATGATTATGATTTTATAATGTTGAATTTTCATTAACCATATTTTCATTTCATCCATTAAAAAGTAGAATCATCACCCGTGTGTATGTTCAGATTATAGACACAAAAATTAAATGTAATTCATTGTACATAAAGAATAATATAAATATATATTAATATGTTTATAATCATTTTATATAATATTAATATCAATTTTATAATTATTTATATTGATTATTCATGATAAAATTGTAATGAACATAATTGTAGAACTAAAACATACTTTAAAAATGATTTAGTTAGCACACCAAATTTAAACTTTTATAGAGATTTATTACTAAACCAGTGTTAAAATATTATTTATCGATCATATATGATACTATAAGTGTGAATATTTTTTTTTTATATAATTATCATAATTATCATAATTATAATTTTTTTATAATTTTTTTATATCATTGATGAATGAAGTCGAACATAATGTAAGGGCTTCCTTTTATCATTTTCAAACTCATGAGACATGTTAGATATTGGGATAAATAATAATTTTTTAATTACTACATTACAGAATTTTTTTATTATATTAATAAAATTCATTGGGCTTTATGTGGAATACCCTATTTATTATTTCTATAGCCTAAAAGATCAAAAGATATCAAATATGTAAGGGTTTAATCTTAACTTTTCATCATTGATATATTTTTTAATGTTTATCCCATATTTCTTATTAATATGGTTAATATATGGCCAAATAATTTATTCAATAATTATTCATGATTTATTGAATTTCAATTATAGAATCATATTTTTTGAAGCATCCAATCACTTTTAGTAAAAAGAATTAATACAGTCGTTTGGTTTTCTCATCGAACCGTAGTTTCCCTGATACATATTCCTTAGAAATCACTTATTTCCATATAATGGTGTATATAAATATCATATAATATCATATGTCATGATTTTAGTTGTCATCTTTGTATTTAAATAATTATTTTATTTTATTCATTTCATTGGTGTTAGGTTTCTAAATTAATCAAAGATGTAAGGATTCTTTTACAATCTCTATTTACCAGTATTATCAATGATTAAATTATATTTGATGAAATTATATAATAATTCTTTCCAAATAGTTTATTTCTTTTATTATCCTATTTTTATAGTGGATATTGCATCTTTTAGATTTATTTTCCTCTGATTGTATTCTAAAAAAATTGAAATATTATCCTTATGGAAAATATATTTTTCTCATTGGCCTAGAATTATTTTTTCTATGTCTATATATTATTTAAAAAATTTCATAAATATTTTAATGATATAAATATATTATTTAAACTAAATATTTCATATAATTTATATAATTTATTGTTGTTTAATAATAATTTTTATACCATTTTAAAAATGTTTTATTTTTTACTTAATAAAAAAATGTAAAGGTATTAGATGATTTAAGAAAAAACATATGAATATCATTTCCCACCATTTTGAATTATATTTTTTATAAATATTCATTTATTATTTTAAAGAAAATATTTTACATGCTATTAGTTGGAATTTTTTGACTCAAACTATGTTACATTAAATGAAAACAATATTTTCTTTATTAAATTTTTAGTGATTATTAAATAAATTTATTATCTACAACATCATCAATTGAGGATTATTAATATTTACTACAATTAGGATCCAACTTTACAATATTAATTCATTCAATGAATAGTTTTTTAAAATGAGGAGCATTTTTTTTATAAAAACTATATCCCTCCCATGTGTTTTGATATGATGATATTATAAATGTTTTTTAATATGGTTACCCACATATGTAAGATTTTGAATATATTATTGGTGTTCTATAAATTATATTTCTATCACATGCATTGTTTAAATATGGATATATCATGATATTATAAGTAATTTAATGGGGGATAGAACGCAATTTCGTAAGGATTAGTTTCAAATAATATTGTCTAGGTAATGAACCTCAACTAAAGAAATGATTTATTATTGAGTGATCACAGACCACTATGAAGGTATTAGAAGTTTGAATTGACTAAGCAATATATTTCCAATTTATATGTATATTCCACAATATAATTTATTATTATCAGGATATGTGATCATGTATAATGATGGCTTTCTCTAAATTCTAAACAATTATGTCTTATGATTCTTTATTGAAAATACCGTATGTAATGATTCTGGTTTAAATATATTTGAATGATTGGGAATGACTACTCTTTATTTTAACAATAATCTGAAATCCTAATACTTATTTTATTTTCACATGTAATTATTTATAGATTTATCTTATGTCTATTCTAAATAAAATAATTATCTTATCCTTTCATATGATTCACATCTATAGGTTATCTATAATATTTTATGTATGTTACGTCTACAAGGAGAGGTAGTTTTGAATAAATTATATGATATAATATTGACCATTTATGTTCTATGTGAGTTTTAACCATGTTTCCAGTGAAACTAAATATGTATGGTTATATTGTGTATTACATTAATATGTAATTTATATTCCACTAATAAGATAATGTATTTTTTGTTTGGAAATCTGGGGATGACGTATGCTTCGCGCATTATTATCTCACTTCTATCATTATTATCCTAAGAGGGTTACCATTCTTAGAGGGTGTCATGAAAAATGGTTTTAATAAGTAATATTATGGTTTTCTTTTTTATATCCCCCATTTTTTACCCTTAAATTATAGTATTCATATTGAAGGCAAATCTTGAAAAATTTCCATCCCCATAATTGTTATGAAAATCATCAATACCATGATACTTATTTGATTTTATGATCATGTTATATAATTGATAATAATTTATGAGTCTTATTCAGATATATATTTTATTACTAAAATGAATATGTAAACCCCTTAGTGACACTCATGGGTGAATGAATCCCATTTCTAGATAATCCAATATTCTATTCGTAAAATACAAAAACTAAATTTGTACCATTCATTATGGACACATTAAAATAGATTTAGAACCATGTTTTCTGTAACACAATATGTTTTAGGTAAATTTTTTTGAATAAATTAATTTTATTTAATGAATTACATAACCCAAAACACCATGTTATTTTTTTTATATATGAATCAATGATTTAAAATTCATTAGAAAAAATCAGATGTTTTAAGAAAACATAAGTATACTATTAAAAGAACTATTAATACATAGTCTCAAATCATAGTGATATAAACAACAAAAATAAATTTTAAAAAATTATCAATAGTGGTTTTATATAATAAATAAATGGTGATAAGAAATACACAATTTTCAGCAAAGTCGTTATATATTTCTAAAATACTATTTCTCAAAAATCAATGACTGTATAATTTTTTTTGTAGAAATAATAATTTTTTTAAAAAAATATAGAAATTTATTTTGATAAATTAAAAAATATCATTACATTTTATAATTTAACAATTATCTTTGGGTGAATTTTAGGTTTTTTAGATGATTAATTTTTAATTTATATTGAAAATAATAATTTTTTATTTCAAAAGATCTAGGAAAAAAAATTATTTATAATGTTGTGTTATATAATAATTTTATAATCATATATTCATGTAAAATATAAATATATTGAGCATATTAAATTCATCGGAATAAATTTAAAATTAAAAATTTATATGGAAACATTGTAAACATTTGATCATTTTTTATTTTGAAACCTTTTTTCATGATGCCTATAGAGGAATAATTTTAATTTATTCTAGACCACTTATATGAATAGAATTAAGATTAAATGTATTCTATATTTGGAATAATAATAATAATACATACAAATTATGATATTTTTATTTTCCAATATATTTTTTACTCCCAACCGATATTTTTAATATATATGATTAATGTCAAAATCGGGTGTTGTGCATTACCTGCATTTGAATTAATGTTAATTTTACATACCAATATTGTATTTATTTTATGAATTTAATTTTATATTTAGAATCATTCTGTATAAATTATCTAATTAATCTAAATGAAAATAATTTTTTAAATGTTAAATTATTAATGCGAATAGAAATATATAATTCATCTTTGTAAAAAAACTAATTGGGTGAAATTGAGTAACAATAATTAATGGATAATAAAATAATAAAAATTTGTTTCTATTTTTTTGATGGAGGAGTTTCTTAACCACATCAACAAAACACTCCATTTTTATTCATTTTTTGGAGAACATGAGTCAATATAGGCCTTCTAACAGTGAATAATTTTTGGTAATTACAGAAATTTCAACCCCCTTTATTTATAAATAAGAACTCACAACCCTCACTAATTTACACATAAAAATCCATTCATCACAGCCAAGACCAAGAAAAATAACTTCCTGAAATCCATCTATTTATCCTATAAGACGTAATTTTATAATAAAATAATCCTATCATGTATTTTAGGGAAACCCAAATTTGGATACCAAAAGAAGTGGTAAAGTTTATCAATAGGTATTTTTGTTTTATTTATTCATCCACCCCCTGGGATTTTTTAATATATCATTCTTATATAATAATGTATGTATATTAAATATACTGATCTTTTGTTAACTAGATACCAACAGACATCTCCGCATTAATTGAATAATTTGAGAAATAATTTTTTATTTGAAGGGTGGATTATTACCTCACAAATTAATGTCATTCATTTCTCCATTACCACCACTCACAATTGGTCATAATGATGGATTTCTATTTTATATATGATATATAAAATATTATGTTGTTAATATTATTATCTTTAATTAATTTTAAAAATTTACATTTAAACTCTCCATTTGGTGATAGTATGATAGCACCATTGGTGTGTACGATGTACTACACCCTCATGGATCGATTGATTCATCCACATATGACATTTAATGTATTAATTACATGTTAAAGAAAAATTAAAATATAAAAAAAACATTATAATTTCATGATAATACTTTTAATTCGATATTATTTCTTTCCAACCAACAATACATTTAAAAAACATTGTTCATGCGTACATACATACTTCCATATACATGAAATGTGTTTTTCATTTGAAATCACTAGATTTCATGATTTACTAAAAAAATATATAATTATACATATGATATTTATATTATGGTTATAATATATAATATTATTAAACCATGATTAAATTAATTGGACAAAAGATGACATATTAAATCATATATGAAAATAACACTATTATAACAAAAAACATAACTTAATCATATAATTGTTAATACATGGGTAATAAATGGTTATATGAAATAATATTAAGTGTGATATATCTTTATATGGATATGTAATATTTTTTAAATAAAATTATATTTTGTTTACAGTATGTTTGAACAAATATAGATGGAGTAATAATATAAGGTATGTGACTTCCATCTCACTTTTTATATTTTTTGACACACATGTCATCTTGGACAAATATTTTATTTATGTAGCGTATATACATTCCAGGAATTTATATTATGATTCCTTTCATAAAATATAATTTTATTTAAATACACATTCTATTACCAATCTTTTAAAGGGTTTACAATTCAAAAGTTAACAAAACAGTAATGGATTTTTTTCATAATTATCCTTGATTTAAATAATCGTTATGTTATGCACCTATATTGTTTCATGATATGCATATACAGACACATTGAATATTAATATGATGAATTTATTACCCCTCATGATATAGACGGTTCATTATATGTTCTTCCATTACAGGGCTTCTGAATCAAGTTTACAAGAGTGGTAAGTGTTTTCAGTTTTAATATCACCATTTATCAGTATTTTTTATGATTAAATGCCAAATATTGAAATTTAATAATATAACTCTTAATAAATATATTGAAATTTATTCTCATATTTTTTTATTATATCTTCATTCAATGGTATAATTTTTCCACTCATTGGTACTTAATTTTACTATAAAATTGTTTTTATGAAAATTCCAAATTATTTCTCCCATCTATTGAAAATTGGTTTCCATAAAGAACAATTTTTTCTAAAAAAAGAAAATTTCTCATATGATATTTTAAAATCACATCCATGTAAAATTATTTGTTATATTTATTATGTTTTAAAAATATTTTCAATATATGTTCATGTCTAATTTATTACCATCTAATGATATTTTTAATGAAAATGTTTTTCAAAATGATTTCAGTTTTAAAATGGTGTTTCAAATATGGAATGAATAAATTCCTCAGGAAGTGTTTTAATTTTTTACATTATTTAATTTTAAGATATCAATATTATTTGTAAATAAAAGGATTTTTGTAATGTCTTATGTTTCGAAATGTTTTTTACAAATAAAATCTATTTTCCTTCATAAATATCCCATATATTCTATTAATATTATTTTTAGTATAAGATGTCATTCATTTAGGATACATATTCATTAATAGGAATATAATACAATGGTACAATTCACATTCATTCATTGAGTGACTTATTCTTATGATGACAAGATGTTCGTTAGAATAGTTTCTGTTACATCAGTTATACTATAATAAAATACTCACAAACCCCATTTCACTTCCATTGGTTAAAATGTTATATAATTATAATGAACACTTATAATTTTTCATAGTTTATTCTATTATGAAATGATGAAATTATTATGAATCCTTTCAATTTTCACATGTTATGATTTTATAAAATATTAATGAAACTAATTCTATTTAATGGGATATGATATGATGAATTTTTATGATTTTGTGTCACATAAGTGTATGATTTTCATTATGTGTAAGGTAGTACCCATATATTACTCAAATTAATTGGATAAATATATATATATAATAATAAATACAGGTAAATAATAAGAAGATATACAATTTCAGTAAGAT
This sequence comes from Viscum album, assembly GCA_963277665.1. Lineage (NCBI taxonomy): Eukaryota > Viridiplantae > Streptophyta > Magnoliopsida > Santalales > Viscaceae > Viscum > Viscum album. The sequence goes on along the minus strand of OY728132.1, from coordinate 1,515,057,490 downwards.
ATGGTTAGAACCATGAGTGAACCCCAATCGGTATGGGACATTGTCTATTATGATAGTCATGGGAGTAAACCCTGAATAGTTTAATATTAAGCATGTACATGATTAAATGTTCAAAATATTATGTTTGATCCCGGTTATGTGTTCACAATGTTATGAGTGAACCATATTACATGTTCAGTATGTTATGAATGGACATGTATTCAATGTCTAAATGTTTGTCATGATGCAGATGACATGTTTACAATGTTAGTAATCGACATATAATTCATGTCTATAATGTAATTTATGGGCTTGGTTTCATGTACATACATTTATGTGAGGTCTTAATTTCATCTCCAAAACAGAATGTGTGAACTTGTTTCTATTTATATAATTTTATAATGTTATAAGTGATGTGTATTCCATGAATATATGTTTTGTGGAAATGTTATGCTCTCAAAGCTCATTTTCTTTCAATCCTTTATGACTCATGTTTTATAATATATCAATATTAATGTTGGGAGTCAAATTTACAATCTATGATCGAATAGAAATTAAATTAATTTGTTTTCTCATAAACACATATATGTATCATTATGTTATTCTTAATATTACCATATATAAATATCTATTATGTTTCACTGTACTAGGATTCATAGATCACACTTTTTATGTTTCCTTTCCTAATGTTATGAAAAATGATTCTATATAGGTTATGGATATAAATAGTACTAAATTCAACGTTCATTTTGAGAAATATTTTGTTTCATTGACCAGGATTGATGATTGTGTTCAATGATTCCAATGGAACTAAACTGTTTCAATCCTCTGCCATTTTTTTTGGAAATGTATGGATTATTTATCCAAAATGATGTAATATCCATGTATGATAAACTTTGGTTTCAATAAATTATTTATATTTAAAACTGAACTTCTCCATTAAATGTAAGACTTTGAAATTATAAAACACTAATATCAACAATCTCACATGTAAAAGGAAAATCATTTATGTTCAATTTCTCTGTAGTCATCTATGATAATATACTATACTGGGTAAGAACTAATACTCATACAGTGGATTTTATTTAAATGGGAATTTTATATTTATAATTAAAAATAAAGAATATAATTGGTTGGTTTGAAATATAAAATTGGACCTCATTTCATTCCAACATATTATGATCTATATATAAACAATGAAAATTGATTCCCAAAATGGCAACGAATTTAACTAGATGAAGGATAATTTCTATTTTAAGTAACAAACTATCCCAACAATGAATATGAAATGAATCATATATATGAGGTGAGATAACTGTCTGATTTTTATTATTCAAAAGCAATATAAAATTTAATCATTGAGTGGTTAATTTATTATCCTTATAAATATATTAAAATATAAAAAGTTTCTAATTCCATAATCAAAAATGTAATTAGAGTTTCTAAGGATTAATGGATTATTACCTTTCACCACGTAATTATCATACCCCACATTGATAATACTTATCATAACTAAGAAACATTCATCTCTAGGCATAAGAGGTTATTGAACTTGAAAATAATCATTAATCCCCATATTTGAGTATTGGACACTAGAATGACCATACACCTTGATTTTGACACACAAGAGTGTTTGTGCAATATTATTTTTTATGGTTTCCAATATTCACATCATTAGAAAATATATTCTGATATAATTAATATTTTTTTCATGTATGTCCTTCATTTATACACATTATTAACATAAAGGTCCCCTTAAGACTAAATCCTATATGTTTTATCACATAAATTTCACATAAAAGAGGATTCAAAATCTCTCCCCCACACAATTTTTTAATAATATTTTAATTATAATCCATTATATATATGCTTAGTATTACCATGTGATCAATGGGTATCATCTATCTAGTTTTTTTATATTTATAGAAAATGAAATTTTTTGATTATATCTAATAAATTCACATATGAAAATTTTCATTCATAGAATTGGTTTTAAATTTCTAAATATTTGATCAATATTTCATTCATTTTTGTGATAATGCAAGAACTGAACATTGGTAGTCATGTAATAGTATCCTCACATGTACTAATAGGTTATCCCCCCATATTATTTATAAAATGTATTTCATTCTATATTATAATGTGCTAAATATATGGAATATACTAGATGAAAATTAAACATCCAAACTCATCCCACTATATAGAGTCTATGTCACGATATTGCCAAATGTTCTAAATAAGAGCCCACTTTTTATTTAATTAACCTTTAAAATAAAAACTACTATAATAATATTCTTAATCTTTAACAAATGGTGAAAAATATATATTTAAGTGGTAAAAATTAGTTTCTATGAAAATAATGGATTAGTGAACCCACAACATGAAGGAGGATTTTTCCTCATTAAGTACTAAATAGAAAATTGCTCCCTCTTTTTACCATTTGTAATCTCAAAATGATTCAATATTTGGGAATTTTTCATAAGACTAGAAGGATTATTTTATATTCTAAATCCCAAAACACATAGTTTATTTAGAGGGAAATAATTTCATTGTCTTTCACTTTCATTTTAACATAATTCCTACAAGTTCCATCCAATGACTAAAAACTAAATATGTAATTTGGGGAATAATTATTATAGTGATAATACACATAGTTATAATAATATTATAGAGTAATTATAATTTATGACACAATATTTTCATGTTTTGATAGTCTAAGTTTAATTATAGACATCCATGGTTATTTTATATAAATCAATGATAGTGGATCGTAAATAAAAAATGAATTTACCTAATCAAATAACACGAGAGTTAATTTATAGTTGTGTATTCTCAATCACACTCATAATTAACCAGATATTATTGTGTTATTACACAATATTCCTAATACAATGTTGATACCCCATGGTGCATCTATTCTAGAGCCACATCTTGTTTGTCAGTACGTAGAGAGGGGTATATTTTCTATTAAATTGAAACTCATAATTTTATCTTATCATTGTATTTCATAATATATATCTTTATCATTGCGGTTATGACTAATTTGTCTTTATCATCTAATTATGAAACAAATACTTAATAAACTATTTCCTATTTAAGTTTCCCAAGAATCAAATATAAAAATATTAAATCATAGTAGATTAATAATGAATATATATCATTATAATCAATATATTAAACATAAAATGATGATGACTTTTGAAGCATTAATTACTAAACAAATATTATTGGAATGTGATACATAATCAATAAATTAGTTCTTTATAACATTATCCCATCTTAGAAAGTCATACATAAATTAATTGTTGATATCTTGTATAAGATAAAGATACTAAGGGGGAATATATTGTTCTCTATAAAGGATAAAAAGGGATACAAAAATGATTATTAATACATAATGTTTAAATATTCATATTATAATATGATTTTAACATCTGAAAATAATATCTAATAATGAACTGGTTATAATCATGAGTTATGACATAAATCTTGGTAGTTTAAAAGACATGAATCAAAATTGAATAAAAACATGATATGTGGGAGTATAAATATGGAATAACTTCATTATATAAAAGGTATTGAAAAGGCATCACAATACTAACATTATAAATATAATTCCAACACTACCCACTAAGATATATGTCACAAGTTATGATTGGTAAAACAACTGATATATATATTTTGGTTTTCTTATAACATCATTTGAACCATGTATTACTCTATATAGAGAATCTCATGTACCATTTGATATCCTAAAATAGGAATAATTACCTAATTAATTACAATTATAAAACAAACCCACCGATCACATAATATGAATCAATTTATATGTATGTTACTTAGCCATGGAAGCATTTATTATTTCGATATAACCAAAATTGGGGTAGTGGAAATGAGATTAATCATTATTTTATCAGTACAATAATTAAAAATAAATTTAATGAATTAATAATGTATCATTTAATCATATCTAAATTAGTTAATAATAAACACACAAGATGTTTTTTAGATGGATATAGCTCTAAAATATCACAAGATAATCTTTTTAGAAAAAACATTTTTCATTTTTAAATAAATTATTTATAATAAAATGGCATAAAAAATTCATGAAAAAAATTAAATGAATATATATATGGAATAATATAAAGGAATAGTCAATTCTAAAAATATTCATGAATGCATGATATACAATTCACCCGGTGTACATTAAAATAATGAATATTTTTAGACATTTGGAAAAAAAGTATCTCATTTAGAAAATGAGAAATATTTTTCTTGAAACCCATTAAACATATATAATTTAATATTATTAATTTAAATAAAATCTAATTAAACAAAAATAATTCAATCTTATTTGTATAGTAAAATCATTCTATAAATATTTAAAATGGTGATATGGACAGGAATGAAAATTCTTCCACCCCGAATAAAAATAAAATTACATTTTTCCCTTAAAAAAATATAATAAAAATATAAAACAGTAGTAAGAGTATAATTAAAGTAAAACATTAAATATCAATAAATTAATAGTTATTATAAAATATTTATATGTTTTTAGGTATATAACATATAAATTTATCATCGAAAAATTTATGCATAAATAATCACAGTAAAAATGATACTTTATAGAAAAACACAATGTTAAGTTTGACATAGTTAATGAGCCCTAATATATCCCATTAAATATTTTTATATTTATATAATACTATAATATAATAATATAATAACTTGTAATACCATATATGGCCTACTAATTACATTTCAATATCTGTTCATCAAAATATGTATTATTATTATCATTATTTTTATGTGTTTACTATTATATTTTTCAATTATGGTTAGATTTGGATGTTGTGGTACCTATAATATGATAGTTTTACTGTAATAAATATAATTATAATAATTATATTAATATCATATATATTAGTAATAAATATATTTTTTATATCAAAAAATATAAAGGATAAAAAAATTAATTATGTAATTCAATGTTATGGTAGTCTGTTTGTAGACCAGAACATTGTTATCAATTTATAATGATAAGGAAACAATGAAAACTAACATATAATAAATAAATTTTCATAATTATATCATAAATATAATTTTTTAAAATATAATTAAAACCATTTTTTATAAGAGAGTTGGTAAAATGAATCAAATCACTATTTAGAAGTGGTAGTCCATCAATACACACAAGGGGTAGTATAAGGACCCAGCCTTAAACCTAACTTATTATTGAATTAAATGAATAATTCACATTGAGAATCATTTCAGGTTTAGAGTTTTAGATAATTAGGTTATAACTATTAAATCTCAAAAGATTACAAAGTAGAAACTTCTACTAAGTTTCCATAAAATAAAAACACTTTAAAAGAAACATGTCTAGTTCCATGTTTTAGATAGCATTACTTTCCCTTGGTCCCATCCTTGACCCTATTCCACATTAAGTCCTGTGAAAAACATTTAAAAAAACTTGGGGTGAGCATAAAAAGCTCAGCAAGGGATACACAAAGAAAGAAAACTGTTAGTTTTTCAAAGCAACAAGTAAACCATGTATACTTTATCAAAGTAATACCTTTCACCTTTAGGAAGTAGTAAAAACTCTTCACTGAATAAAATATCATTACTTACCATTTTGTAACCAAAATATTACCATAAAACCAATATAAAGAACACATAACATATAGAGGTAACTTGGGACATAAACATACTTAAATGGAATAACCATACGGTTGACTTCCACACATACTTAATGGAATAGCCATACAGCCGACTTCCATACCCAATGCATTGGAGGTTATAACATAACCACCCGTCCTGTTATTCACGACACCACCCGTCATATGGTTTATCACGTAACCACCCGTAAAATGTCCAAGTACCATCTTTACACATAAAATATTGAAAATATATTCATTTCAATAACAACATTTCATTTCAATCACAATAAGTAATTCCAAGATATTGAATTAAGCAATCCATTTTCAAAAACCATTTATAAGTGATTTTTGAATCAAAGTATCCCACACAACATTGAAGCTTTTATTGGAATTATAATTTTAAAACATTATGTCTATATAAATAAATACGGAAAACCACTTTGAAAACATGGACATTAAAAATAAGGTTTTTGAATAATAAATCATTAAAAAATTTAAAATGATATTTTTGTTAAAGTGTTTTTAACAAAATTAGAGACTCTTGAATACACATAATAGAGGAATAACATTTAATCCAAACTTTATAATATCATGAGAATAAATGTATTCATGATATAATATGTCAAAGGACAGTATACACACCATATAAGAGTGAGTTGGTGCATAACAACAATGAAGTCTCAAAAGAAGTGTAAAATGAGATGAAATCCACTATAAAGAAGGTATCATTAAATTAAGGATAAATCAATCTCATAATTTTGTGTGACAAATATAAATACACCAAATATAAGTGGATATTAAGTTTAAAACAATCAAAGGTTATTCACACATATTCAAAGGATGACATATTCAATAACTACATGTCGAACCCAAAGAAATCAAAATTGGGTTAAAAAGATCCCTTGGTAAAATTCGATAGCCTATTGGCGTCAATTCAAAATTCTGAAAATGAGTTTATGAGAGATAAAAATGGCATCTCATAACTTGGACATAAAATTTACATCAATAAGGATATAAAAGAACATATCCCAACATAATTAAAATACATAACAAAAGAAGTCTTTTAAAAAGAGGAGGGTGAAAGGTCGCCTTACCGAGTTGGGTAACTTTCAAAACGTACACCCCATGGAAGAAGGGTCATACAATGAAGATGTGAATACCCATAAATTAAATTATACTACAAAAAGTGTATAAAAATGGGCAGTACATACACCACTCAAAGGAAATTGTGGCAAATGTAGCATAAATCTCACGGGAATAAAAGTGAGATAAAAAATCCCATAGGAAAACGCAGCAGCCTAACGACACCACTTAAAACTTACAAAATGGATTGATGGGATAAAACAGGGTCTCTCATCATATTAACATAATGTTTACATAAATAGGAATATAAAAGAACATCCCCCATCATAACAAAGAGGATCTTAAAAGAAGTGACATAAAGGAGTGTACTTAAAGAGAAAGAGAGAGGTTAGATCTCTTACGAAAATTTGGCAGCCTAACGACGCCAATCAAAACTTCCAAAATGGATTGATGAGAAAGAATAGGGTGTCTCATCATATGAACATAAAAATTACAGTATGAGTGATATAAAAGAATATCCCAATAACAAGAAAGATGAGATTTATAAGGAATGACATAAAAGAGTGTACTTAAAAAGAAAGAGAGGAGTAAGATCCCTTACCTCAAGTCCAACATGTCTTGTTCATTTATTTATATTCCTGAATAATAAACATTGGTAAATTTATAATTGCTTAAGGACCTCCTATAAATATTATTATTCAGTTCATATCACAAATTTTAATGTTATAATAATTGGTTAATAATATGAGTTCATATCCGACGTTTTTGTCGATGTTTGGTACATGAGTCAAAAATTGAACCTGTTGGAAAATAATTTTCCATGTAGTTATAGGTACATAATATACCAAATAATATCGATGTTTTAAATATAATATATATCTAGTATATATTAATTTTATAATATTCCATAGCATTTGGAGAAAAAATATTAAAAGCACCGTTCATGGAGACAGTAGGTCGTACGTACACATGAACTCTATATTCATTTTTTTCGTCATATTAATGGAATTAAAACAAAATGAGAGAGATATATATGTTATAATTCCAGAATGATGTCCATAATTTAGATGTAATATATTACAAATATATCAATTAAATATATGTACTTATAATAGTACATAACATTTTGAGATAAGAAATGAAATGTACCATTCATGGAGACGGTAAGCCGTACGTACGCATGAACACTACTTCCATTTCTATTTCATATTTAATGGAATTAAAACATAATGACACATAATATTATTTTAATTCTATTATGGAATAATATAATTAAATATATCCTTTATACGTACCACATATGGTATTAACGAATCAAATCACTTTGAGGGGGCGGTAGTCCGCACTTCCTTAAATGAATATATCGCGTTTACCCATAGTGGAAACCATAAAGGTATGACATTAATATAAAATACAGAATCTTAAGTAAATAATAAACATATCATATATCATATATTAATATAGTGTCATCTTAATGGCCACCTTTGAAGGCGTTAGAAGAATGTTGAACAATCATCATTTCGTGAGGTAGAAATTCGTCATCAATAGAAACAGTATGTTCTTTAACCATTAGATGTAGGTGTGTGTAAGTGTAGCTCGAATCCTACATATAGAAACATCCTAGTGTATGTATGATACTGGAGTTGTTACAAAAAAAATGAATAAGAATAGTTTAGGGGGTTGGAGAAGCAAAATAATACAAAAGGAATCAAGTGAAGACATTACATTTAAATCGGGTAACTCTGTTTGGTTTGTGCTCAAAGGCTTCCTTGGGAAGACTTCTGCCCAAAGTGAGGATTCAAGGAGTAATATAGGGATGTGGAGAGACATAATGCGTAGGGGTTGGCCGAGCCAAAGGCTTTGGAGGTGTAGGTAAGGTGGTAGAGGTGGGGGCCTTTTATAAGAGGATAAGAGGGGCACTCTTGGAAGGTAAAGAAAAGTAACTTTATTTTAAAATGGTATTCGGATTTAAGAGGTCCCAAATTGATATAATTCTAGGATAAGGTGATAAGGGTTCGAAATCCACCCATTAAATAGGTTTTGTACATGTGTAGGTCATTGATTTTACATTATCAGTTCATTTTATTTAAATCCTTTATTAATGAGGTAATCACTGCATCCTCATGATGTCATAAATAATTTAATATATTTAATGTCTAAAAATTATAAAAAAAACTATCATGATGTAGTAAATCTTTTTAGCTTTATAATTAATATTTATTGTCAAAAATATGACTAGTATAACCCCATGTATAAATTATTTTAGTAAAACAACTGATGTTTGTGTCATTTTTATTTTAACATTAAATAAAATGTTATTTATGTCATTTCCCAACCAAAGTGGCTCCATGGGGTCCCCAAGTTTACCCATGGCTTTTCTTGGTCGGCCATGACACATACAATAAGGGTAGGACATGTGTATGGGTACTTTCATTTTATTAATCGCGATTAAATCCTTAATAAGTTATTATTCACCAAAAAATTATTTTAATCCCATTGAACAACATTTTACTTTATAATGACAACCATGTATGTCGGATTTTTGAAATTCAAAACACAGAGGTGGAAAAGTTTCATTTAAACGAAAAATCAGTTTCTTTAACTACCACTTAGTGGTTTCATTATTCATCAAAAATTAAAGTTTTCCAGAAAAATACCAAAAATTCACCCTAAGCTATATTTGATATTAAGAATTCAAAAATGAATTCTATTTTACAAAATTAAACACATATAAGTTGAATTAATTAATTTAGTAATTAATTTCCACTGTCAAAACAAATATCGTGTTTTTAAGAAACAATAATTATCAAAAGATTGGCTCTAGTTTAAGTCCAATTTCAAGATGAAATTAATTCCAACGACCACTATTGGATTATATGGTAAAAATATATTCTAATTGAACATTGAACCAAATTCAAAAGATAATCTAATCATATAAATAAATTATATTTAAAAGATGTTTTGAATTAAAATACAACATTTTTCACTATTCATTAAAAATTGAACATTTTTGGAAAAATACCAAAAATTTACACAATGTAAATTCTGATGTACCGATTCTAAAAAAGAATTTTATTTAGTCAAATAGAACACATAAAATTGTCAATAAGTGGATTTAAAAGAGGTTCGCTATCAAAAGGCAGTTAATCGACCTTCTAAAGAGTATTAGAATGTTTACGCTTAAAATTGAATTCATTCACATTTTTTAATCCTCTATAATTTATTGTAAAAAGTAAAAAATATTTGACTAACATATATAATCATTTTTTAGTTAGTTCTGTTCATTCCCTCCATTACAACGGCTAGGCGTTAACTAGAATTTAAAATAATATTATTTTATTTTAATAGTGCAATGTAAGATTTCAAAGGAACTCATCGTTGCGTATTGGGTAAGCCATCAAGCATAGAGTTCCCTTTAAATTAATATTAACATTTTATTCACAAATAGGGATAAATATAAAAATTTCATATTCTTTATTTACTTGGGGTGTTACATCCTTCCCCCCTTTTGGGAATTACGTCCTCGCAATTTCAAAATTGGGCTTGAAAACTCAATTGAAAGTCCCATATCAGAAAAGGAGTAAATTAAAATACAACATTAAAAGAAAGAAATAGAAGTACAAAGGTCACCCAAGTTAACCAATACTAGGATTCCATGTATGAAAATATGGACATGGAGGAAAAAACAAAGGGTCATGTTCTGATGGAGAGTGATAGTAAACATGTCTAGGAGTAAGTTAACCATAAGAAAATCACAAACATGTGATGGGTTAAACGATATTCAATTTTCCAGTAGGAAAAGTTAACAGACAACATTTTTGTATTAAGTTAATTCATATTGAGGAATTTATTTTTGAGCTTAACTAAATCATAATGAAACATACTTACTTGTCATGTAAACTTTCAACTTTTACTAGATTCCTTAATAAAACTTATATTTTCTCCAAAATATGAGTATTTAGGAAGACTTGTTCACATTAAGAGTACTATAATAAACTTCTTGAGAATCACCTAATCCAAAAAAGAGAACATTATACTTCCCATGTCTTTAGACTTTAACCAAAACCAAAACCAAAAAGGTTAGTACAAGATCAGATAATCCAGAAAATGATAACCCTTTATAAAAAGAAAATCTATTCTTAATCTCCAAAATTTGTCCAACAAAACCCAAAGCTCAATGAAGACCATAAGTAAACCAAACTAAGATTTAAACCCAAATATTTGAAGGTTTTAATCACATATTCTTCCATGTTAAATCGTATCATTTATCTCCAAATAACATCAGCTGCTCTTAATGTCTCGTATTGAAAAGTAATTAACCTAATAACATATCCTCCATGATAGGTTAATGATTTCCATAGATAACCCAAAATCAACTTAATCTTAATTCATAAAATCATCTAACTAAAAATAAGTAGTCAAACTAACCAGGGGCTTCACGTAGTCCAGTGGTAGGTGATAAATATCAGTTGCACTTTGGTTGTGGGTTCGATTCCCACAGCTTTGTCCGACGCGACGGGTTGTCACACGGTCTGCGTGTTGTCCTTTTTCCAAAACTATATAATTCTTAAAACATTCCCCAAAACGAGATAAAATATAAAAAAATAATCATAACCTATTTTAACCTCAAGTTTATCTCATGACATTCAATTTCCATCATAACATATAGTAACCCATAATTACCTCAAATGTAAGGATCATATAAACCCAAATGGTTCTTTATAACTATGTCCACAAAAGAACAGATAACTATTCCTTGAATAAAATTTTCATATATCAAACATCAGGGTTACACTGTAGAGACCCGAAGCCTGACTTACATGAACATTACATTACATTTGCGGAATACTTAGTACATAACAAAAACACACACTAAAGGATCGTAATAGTTTAGTGTCTTTGGAAACTCGGAACGTAATCTTCTAATCGTGGTGAAAGATCTTCAATATCTCCCATAAAGATGACCCTTTTTTTATACCTAAAACCTTTCTTTATATCCTGGGGAAAAGAAAACAAAAAAGGGTGAGCTCAAATGCTCAGTAAGGGTAAACAAAAGAAATATAAATCACATCATATACATAAGCACATAACTTTTGGAAATCTTAACCTGCAAAAGAGCTCATAATATCATAACATCGGATAAATCATAGAAGTGAAATGTAATCCCAATAATCATAATGTAAAACATGAAACTTTGTGGCATACACACATAATCATAGAGAATCATTTCTTGTTAGTCAAGACTCATTGCCAAGACTATCTTAGTGGACAAAGTCCCTTTCTGAATCGAGTAACCCTCGTTCCAGTCCGGTTTAACTGAACCGGTATAACCTACCATTCCAGCCATGTCTATCTCATGAGATATAAAATCTTTACCCAATGCATTGGAGGGAGATATAGGTCCCACCCATCTCATAATTATACCATTCTTATGTGTGCCACAAAATCATAAATCATACATCATTTCATAACCCATGTCATAAAAATGGGATTCTTAAACAACATGACATCATAAAACCATTCATATAAGATAAAGGAATTCATAAACATAATTCCATCACAACATAGTCAAATCAATGAAAAAATATGGATAGAAACAGAACCCTTTATTATCTTAGATGGAAAATGATTTTGATAAAACACTTTAAATGAATTCTTGAGGAAAATATCCTTTCTTCTTCAAAATCAATTTCTTTTCACAAAACATCATGCAATTTTAAAAGAAAGATATTTTATTAAAAATAGTCATGAAATCTTTTGGAGGAAGCTTCATGAAAATAAGGCTTTATAAAACCGTAAAAATCCGTTCGTACCGTTTAAGTTAAAAAAACAGTCTTCGTACTTTTGTCGGAAAAGTCAAAAAGTACCTCGTACGAAAAATGAAAAAAGATTCCTTTCATTTCTTTTAATAAAAACTCACCGAAGGGTAAAATTGGATATAAACTATTGTAGAAGGATGGAAATAATATTACATATTGAGAAAACATGGATGTGGATGATAAAATTCACCCTAGTAAATTTCAAAGTATAAACAATCTCGGATAAAAATGAGATTGTGATATTTTCCTTACCTTAGGTCCGACTTGCTTTGTAAGTGTCCGAACCTCCTGTATAATGATTTAAATCATGTTATTGACTTATTACAGAATAATATTCATTGTTATGATATCATATATGGTTCACTTATGAAATTATATTACCCGTTCTTTTGTAAATTCCATGTTAAAGAAGCGTTTTGGGTAAAATCATTTCATTTATCGTAGGTGTTTTGACTTGTTGTTCTTGACATAATTATTACTTATATCATGATTTAATTACTTCCAGAATATAAAATATGATTTATATAACATATATATTCAGTATATATATATATATATAATAGGTAGATAAATAAAATGAAAAACACCGTTCATGGAGATGGTAGTCCGTACGTACGAATGAACGCTGTTTTCCTTTCCTTATTGTCTTGAAATGGAAGTAAGTATATGACATACATATGTATATATATACATAAATCCAGTATCTTTATAATGTTATATATTTCATTATTATTTCTTATATATACTTCATAATCATTCTTAAATGGTTAACATGGAGAATGAATCTCATCGCGTCGTGGAGACGGTAGTCCGTACGTACGCACGAGCGATGATATTATTTCTATAAATATTGAATTGAATTGGAGTGGATTATACAATATATCAGAATCAATATGATGTTGTAATAACTATGTATAGTTATTCTTTACACCATTATACCCATCCATATAAGGTGGTGGTGGAAAATAGATTACACCACGGCGTGGAGACGGTATTCCGTACGTACGCACGCGCGGTGATTTCTTTTTCCGTAGGATGGATAGATGGTGAAATAGGGTTGTTTCATACTTATAATAATATATCAGTATATGAGTGATACTTATGTTATTACTTCATAATGAAACAACCTAAGAAGAAGAAGTGGAAGAAGAAATAAAGTTGAAAGAATTGGTAACGGTAATTACCTCTTCTTTGAAGTGCCTCTTTGAGACCTCCTCTTAGGGCACTAAAATTGGTCTTTGAGGAAGACCAGAACCTCTAGGATGTTTCTAGGGAAGTGGAGAAGAGATTTTGGCAGGGGTTGGACGAGCTTGAGTGCTCAAATTGGTGTGAGGATGAGGGGGAGGAGGTGTCCTTTTATAAGGGAGGAGAGGGGCATCTTAGGAATATCTCAAAATATTATTTTATATTAAAGTAAAAATCGGTTTATAATGGATCCAAAGGGTATTATTTCGAAGCTAAAGTGGGTATGGGTCGAAATCATATCAACCAATAGAATTTAGACAAGTTTAGGGAATTATTTTAACCTTATCAATTAGATTTAACTATAAGTTAAATAATTTAACTTTTACCGTGTCTTTTTGTTTTCTTACACTATATGGTTAATACACTTACTATAACATGCCAAAAGAACCCCAAATTGTTTATTATTAATATATATATCCTTATCTAAGTCATTTGGACGAACCTTAGATTTTTAGGAATAAAATAACAATTAATTATATAATATTTGATTTAAAAACTATTTTGTGTCAATTTTGACACTATTTGATATATGATTTTTGTGAAAGTCATAACAGAATTATATGTTCGAAACAAGTTTATTAAAGCAACACTAATATATCATAGTAACCTTTAAAATTAGTGGAATTCATAAAAAGTCTTAAATTACATTTATTTTGGTGTTTATAACATCAATTATGTCAATAATTCATTAATAAGATAATTACTGCATCATCTTTGTGTCATATATAAATTAACTTATTTGATGTCTAAAAATTACAAATAAAATACCATAATGTGGGAAATCTTTTTAGCTTTCTAATGAATATTTACAATCGAATTTATCTTATGTACAACCCTATATTAAAAATGTTTTAGTAAATATACTTTGATTTTAACTCTTTTAACTCTTCTTTGAATTAAATAATAATAAATGTCCTAATCTAATCCAAGTGGGCCTAAATGATAATATTTTACACTTAAGGTTGTTTTTGGTCGAGATACACTTGTCCAATAGAATTAGGCCATGTGTTAGGGTAATATTTATATCATTCTTACCCTTAATTACCCTATTTACTTTTAACCGTGGTAAATAAAAGTAAAAAGTTACTATTCACCAAAAATTATTTTCATCTCATTGAACCACATTTTTTTACTGACATCAACTGTGTCTCTAGGATTTTTGAAATTCCATTCACAGAAGCGGTAAAATTATGTTTTATGAAAAAATCAGTTTTTTTAACTACCACTTAGTAGTTTCACTATTCATCAAAAAATTGAAGGTTTTCAGAAAAATGCCAAAATTTCATCCTAAGCTATATTTCATATTCCGAATTCAAAAATGAAGTCTATTTTACCAAATTCATAACATAGAAGTTTCATTAATTAATTTTATAATTAAATCCCGCTGTTAAAACAAATAGCGTGTTTTTAAGAAACAATATCTATCAAAAGATTGACACTTGTTTATGTCTGGTTTAAATGTGAAATTACGTCCAATGACCAACACTGTATTAAATTGTAAAAATAAATTCTAAATATACTTTAAAACTACTCAAATTAATAATTTATCACTATTAATTATTTTGATTAAAAAAGTTGTTTTTAATTATAATTTAGTAATTTTCACTATTCATCTGAATATGAAAGTTATCCGAAAAGTACCAAAATTTCACCTTAGGCTAAATTCGATACTCCGAAGCCAAAAATGAAGTCCATTTTGAGAGATAAAATTTCTAAAATTTAAAAAGTGGTTATTACTATTCATAACGGCTAGTTTTAATAATATTTTAATAGCATATCGTTGTTTCGTGAAACTCAGTATTGCGTACTACACACACTGTCGAGGAAGGTTGCGATTGCGTGTAATACAAGGCAAGTCAAAGATGCGTGTTGTGCAAGCTCATTTTGGTGTAGCGTACAACACAAGACATTAATAAAATTAAAAAGAATATTTTTCATAAAATCTCGGGCTGTTACATTCTACCCCCCTTAAAATGAATTTCGCCCTCGAAATTCGTCGGGGTTATAAATGGTTTACTATTCGAAAGTTTATTTAATAGAAACCCACATCGTAAAAAGGAATATCAAAACCAATCTTTAAAAACAAAAGTGTGAAACGTAACGGTTACCCAAATAAACTAATCACTGGGGTTCCACATAGGTGAAAATATGGATATGGAAGAGAAATCTAACCATCATGTTCTGATGGAGAGTGGTAGAGAACATGGCTATGGAAAATCCAGTAATCACAAAGCCATAAATTTGTGACGATCTAAGGTACCATCTGATTCATCAGATATAAGATCACTAGGACAACATTTTTGGTTTTCAAGATCATTTCCCTAAAGTTAAAGAATAAATACTTACTTTATGTTGGTACAACCTCACTGTTGTTCGTGCCTTTAACAATTTCCACTTCATCTCTTAAATAAATGAAGTTGAATTTGTTATTCGTGAAGTGTTAGCAGATCATGTGATAGAATGACGGGTCATTCCATCTATCTCAAACAAAAGGTTAGCAAAAATTATATACATAAGTCGATCTATAGTGAGATTAATCACATATGGTTCCTAAAATGGACTTATACTTCATATATCATACTGCTTAATATAATAAAACTAGTTTCTACTAAACAGGGACTTTCTGTAGGCCAGTGGTAGGCGATAAAGGCCAGTCGCACTTCGGTTGTGGGTTCGATTCCCACAGCTTTGTCCGACGCGATGGGCTGTCGCCCGTCCTGCAGGTTGTCCTTTTTCTAAAACTATAATACATTAACATCCATTCAATAATATCGAAAAAAACTTCTATCCTTAAACAATACTAACTTATGTCCAACATAATCCATTGTAATCTTTAGGCTTATCCATAATACTGCAGTCCACTCTCATAATATAGTGAAACCGATTACCAGAGATTTAATACTGTCGTTGATCCCCATATATCATAAGATATGTCTTGTTGGTCACATTCCAAACATTCAAAGGCCTTAATCATGTATTGTCTTGAAGAATGAATACCCATTGAACCTCAGTGAAATCATGAATACTGTTAAAAGTTTACACGTTCCATATACCAAAATCCAAAAACTCTATATACTCAAACCATAATATAACCTTCTCCTTATATCAGTCATGAGCTCATGAATACTATCAAACATTTAATTTTCTCCTTATCCCTACATTATGCGCATATCATCTACATTCCAAAAATATCTGAATAACCTTCCATGGATACTGGTAACATTAATCATACACTTTCAAAACTCAAGGAAAGGCAATATTGTAACAATCCTTAGATGTCTCGTTATTCCAACATTACACATGATAAACATCAAATCATTCCACTACATTCTTAAACCATTGTCCAAGATTCAACAATTCTTTCATCTCACATATCATTTGTAGTTTCTTCATCATCATCAACATAAATACTTCCCATACGACCATACTGATTCTCTTCATGAGACTTTCCCTTAGGGAATTGGTTTACATAATGCCCGTACATTCCACATTTAAAACATTTAACCATTGTTGATGTCGTAGCAATACCATTATCCTCATCCCTGGTGTTAACTGATCCTTTTCCTTTTCAGTTACTGGCTTTGTGTCCTTCTTTTCCACACCCAAAGCATCTTCCAGTTCCTTTGAAACATTCTCCTTGATGCCTCTTCCAACATGAATTACATAGGGGAAATTGAACTTTCTTTCCTCTATGATCATCATGAAACTCCATCTTTCTCTTATTAGCCGAGTCAGGAAACTTACAAAATTTAACTTTATTGATCATATTATGAGATTGCTGATTCGGCATAATAATTATGTTTGGACTTCCAAATCCCATTTCATTATGAATAATATCATTCCATTGTCCATCATATCCTCCATTATCGTGAATCATCTTGTTTCCATCCATTTTCTAAAACCCAAAAAGAATAGTGTTAGAGGAAAAAATCATAATAAAGGGGGAGTAACTTCAATATCTA
Organism: Viscum album; assembly: GCA_963277665.1. Taxonomy (NCBI): domain Eukaryota; kingdom Viridiplantae; phylum Streptophyta; class Magnoliopsida; order Santalales; family Viscaceae; genus Viscum; species Viscum album. The sequence continues at coordinate 1,515,039,742 of OY728132.1, read as the reverse complement.
ACATCTTAGGTTTAATCTAATATCGTTACCATAGTTCTAGGACTATATCCTATACGTATACTTATCCTTAGGGACATCCCTAGACATACCTTAGAAATATCTATAGGGATATCACTAACGTTCTCACATCCTAGTTTCCAAAGGTTGACTAAACCTTTCCTCTGATACCAACTGTAGAGACCCGAAGCCTGACTTACATGAACATTACATTACATTTGCGGAATACTTAGTACATAACAAAAACACACACTAAAGGATCGTAATAGTTTAGTGTCTTTGGAAACTCGGAACGTAATCTTCTAATCGTGGTGAAAGATCTTCAATATCTCCCATAAAGGTCATCCCTTTTTTATACCTAAAACCTTTCTTTATATCCTAGGGAAAAGAAAATATAAAAGGGTGAGCTCAAATGCTCAGTAAGGGTAAACAAAAGAAATATAAATCACATCATATACATAAGCACATAAATTTTTGAAATCTTAACCTGCAAAAGAGCTCATAATATCATAACATCGGATAAATCATAGAAGTGAAATGTAATCCCAATAATCATAACGTAAAACATGAAACTTTGTGGCATACACACATAATCATAGAGAATCATTTCTTGTTAGTCAAGACTCATTGCCAAGACTATCTTAGTGGACAAAGTTCCTTTCTGAATCGAGTAACCCTCGTTCCAGTCCTGTTTCACTGAACCGGTATAACCTACCATTCTAGCCTTGTCTATCTCATGAGATATAAAATCTTTACCCAATGCATTGGAGGGAGATATAGGTCCCACCCATCTCATAATGATACCATTCTTATGTGTGCCACAAAATCATAAATCATACATCATTTCATAACCCATGTCATAAAAATGGGATTCTTAATCAACATGACATCATAAAACCATTCATATAAGATAAAGGAATTCATAAACATAATTCCATCACAACATAGTCAAATCAATGTAAAAATATGGATAGAAACAGAACCCTTTATTATCTTAGATGGAAAATGATTTTGATAAAACACTTGAAATGAATTCTTGAGGAAAATATCCTTTCTTATTCAAAATAAATTTCTTTTCACAAAACATCATGAAATTTTAAAAGAAAGATATTTTATTAAAAATAGTCATGAAATCTTTTGGAGAAAGCTTCATGAAAATAAGGCTTTATAAAACCGTAAAAATCCGTTCGTGCCGTTTATGTAAAAAAAACATTCTTCGTACTTTTGTCGGAAAAGTCAAAAAGTACCTCGTACGAAAAATGAAAAAAGATTCCTTTCATTTCTTTTAATAAAACCTCACCGAAGGGTAAAATTGGATATAAACTATTGTAGAAGGATGGAAATAATATTACATATTGAGAAAACATGGATGTGGATGATAAAATACACCCCAGTAAATTTCATAGTATAAACAATCTCGGATAAAAATGAGATTGTGATATTTTCATTACCTTAGGTCCGACTTGCTTTGTAAGTGTCCGAACCTCCTGTATAATGATTTAAATCATGTTATTGACTTATTATAGAATCATATTCATTGTTATGATATCATATATGGTTCACTTATGAAATTATATTACCCGTTCTTTTGTAAATTCCATGTTAAAGAAGCGTTTTGGGTAAAATCATTTCATTTATCGTAGGTGTTTTGACTTGTTGTTCTTGACATCATTATTACTTATATCATGATTTAATTACTTCCAGAATATAAAATATGATTTATATATCATATATATTCAGTATATATATATATATATATATATTAGGTAGATAAATAAAATGAAAAACACCGTTAATGAAGACGGTAGTCCATACGTACGCATGAACGCTGTTTTCCTTTCCTTATTGTCTTGAAATGGAAGTAAGTATATGAAATACATATGTATATATATACATAAATCCAGTATCTTTATAATGTTATATATTTCATTATTATTTCTTATATATACTTCATAATCATTCTTAAATGGTTAACATGGAGAATGAATCTCATCGCGTCGTGGAGACGGTAGTCCGTACGTACGCACGAGCGATGATATTATTTCTATAAATATTGAATTGAATTGGAGTGGATTATACAATATATCAGAATCAATATGATGTTGTAATAACTATGTATAGTTTTTCTTTACACCATTATACCCATCCATATAAGGTGGTGGTGGAAAATAGATTACACCACGGCGTGGAGACGGTATTCCGTACGTACGCACGCGCGGTGATTTCTTTTTCCGTAGGATGGATAGATGGTGAAATAGGGTTGTTTCATACTTATAATAATATATCAGTTTATGAGTGATACTGATGTTATTACTTCATAATGAAACAACCTAAGAAGAAGAAGTGGAAGAAGAAATAAAGTTGAAAGAATTGGTAACGGTAATTACCTCTTCTTTGAAGTGCCTCTTTGAGACCTCCTCTTAGGGCACTAAAATTGGTCTTTGAGGAAGACCAGAACCTCTAGGATGTTGCTAGGGAAGTGGAGAAGAGATTTTGGTAGGGGTTGGACGAGCTTGAGTGCTCAAATTGGTGTGAGGAGGAGGGGGAGGAGGTGTCCTTTTATAAGGGAGGAGAGGGGCATCTTAGGAATATCTCAAAATATTATTTTATATTAAAGTCAAAATCGGTATATAATGGTTCCAAAGGGTCTTATTTAGAAGTTAAAGTGGGGATGGGTCGAAATCCTATCAACCAATAGGATTTAGACAAGTTTATGGTATTATTTTAACCTTATCAATTAGATTTAACTCTAAGTTAAATAATTTAACTTTTACCGTGTCTTTTTGTTTTCTTACACTATATGGTTAATACACTTACTATAACATGCCAAAAGAACCCCAAATTGTTTATTATTAATATATATATCTTTATCTAAGTCATTTGGCCGAACCTTAGATTTTTAGGAATAAAATAACAATTAAATATATAATATTTGATTTAAAAACTATTTTGTGTCAATTTTGACACTATTTGATATATGATTTTTGTGAAAGTCATAACAGAATTATATGTTCGAAACAAGTTTATTAAATCAACACTAATATATCATAGTAACCTATAAAATTAGTGGAATTCATAAAAAGTCTTAAATTACATTTATTTTGGTGTTTATAACATCAATTATGTAAATATTTCATTAATAAGATAATTACTGCATCATCTTTGTGTCATAAATAAATTAAATTATTTGATGTCTAAAAATTACAAATAAAATACCATCATGTGGGAAATATTTTGGAGCTTTCTAATGAATATTTACAATCGAATTTATCTTATGTACAACACTATATTAAAAATGTTTTAGTAAATATACTTTGATTTTAACTCTTTTAACTCTTCTTTGAATTAAATAATAATAAATGTCCTAATCTAATCCAAGTGGGCCTAAATGATAATATTTTACACTTAAGGTTGTTTTTGGTCGAGATACACTTGTCCAATAGAATTAGGACATGTGTTAGGGTAATATTTATATCATTCTTACCCTTAATTACCCTATTTACTTTTAACCGTGGTAAATAAAAGTAAAAAGTTACTATTCACCCAAAATTATTTTCATCTCATTGAACCACATTTTTCTTACTGACATCAACCGTGTCTCTCGGATTTTTGAAATTCCATTCACAGAAGCGGTAAAATTAAGTTTTATGAAAAATTCAGTTTTTTTAACTACCACTTAATAGTTTCACTATTCATCAAAAATTGAAGGTTTTCAGAAAAATGCCGAAATTTCATCCTAAGCTATATTTCATATTCCGAATTCAAAAATGAAGTCTATTTTACCAAATTCATAACATAGAAGTTGCATTAATTAATTTTATAATTAAATCCCGCTGTTAAAAAAAATAGCGTGTTTTTAAGAAATAATATCTATCAAAAGATTGACACTTGTTTATGTCTGGTTTAAATGTGAAATTACGTCCAATGACCAACACTGTATTAAATTGTAAAAATATATTCTAAATATACTTTAAAACTACTCAAATTAATAATTTATCACTATTAATTATTTTGATTAAAAAAGTTGTTTTTAATTATAATTTAGTAATTTTCACTATTCATCTGAATATGAAAGTTATCCGAAAAGTACCAAAATTTCACCTTAGGCTAAATTCGATACTCCGGATCCAAAAATGAAGTCCATTTTGAGAGATAAAATTTCTAAAATTTAAAAAGTGGTTAATACTATTCATAACGGGTAGTTTTAATAATATTTTAATAGCATATCGTTGTTTCGTGAAACTCAGTATTGCGTACTACACACGCTGTCGAGGAAGGTTGTGATTGCGTATAATACAAGGCAAGTCAAAGATGCGTGTTGTGCAAGCTCATTTTGGTGTAGCGTACAACACAAGACATTAATAAAATTAAAAAGAATATTTTTCAAAAAATCTCGGGCTGTTACATACACATACTATAAAAAGTCTTCTAATGTAACCCCATCATCAAAAGAGACTTAATACTCTTAATAATTTCACCATAACTCTTGAAGCCTTTATATGTTTACTTCTCACTCATTCAACATTCTTCATGATCCATTAACCATTCCTTTCCAACTTATTCTAAAATACTTCTTTCCTACAAACAAAATCATGAATCATATCCTAAGATTCCAAAATAGGAAAACAAATGTTATGAAATAATCCATACCTTTGATTGGTCATTGTCAGTTTCTTCATCCTCAATCGGAATGGCATTAGGTATTGGTAAATTAATATCTGTATGATCTTGGTGATCCCATTCCAGAAACTTCTTCATAGAACATGTGTTTTCATAATGACCATGCACACCACATTTAAAACATTCAATTGATCCCTCAGAAATAACTTCTTTCCCTTTCCTCGAGTCAACTACATGCTTCCTTTTTCCATGGTAGGTTCTTGGTTTATGACCTTCATTTCCACATCTATAGCATATTTCTGTCCCTTTGAAACATTTTCCTAGGTGTTTCTTTCCACATCTTTGACACATAGGTTTTTTAACACACTTTCCTTTATGATTATTACATGTAGTTCCATAGGTATTTGATTCTCGCATATATGATGACTTATAGAAATCACCAAGGGTTAGGTGGTCAATCATGACTCCAGATAGTTGGTTGAGGATAAACACATGAGTTCTCACTGCATCTCCCATATCATTCAGTTGCTCACTCAGAAAACTGTCACAGTTTCATTCACATCCACTGTTACATTGGTGCCTTCTAGATCCAACCATTTACTAAAACCAAAAAGTGTCAGTGTGAGTATATCAACAAAACCATCACGTACTAATAAGGAAGATATACATACTCGTTCACTTTATCTAAAAACTATGACTCTTTCTGAAATCCTAACCATATTGGTAATGTCACTTATGCTTAAAGAATACCCTAACCTCTAAAGTTATCTAAACTGATCTTTGATACCAACTATAAGGCCCCAGTCTTAAACCTTACTTATTATTGAATTAAATGAATAATTCACATTGAGGATCTTTTCAGGTTTAGAGTTTTGGAGAATTAGGTCATAACTATTACATCTCAAAATATTACAAAGTAGAAACTTCTACTAAGTTTCCATAAAATAAAAACTCATTAAAAAAACATGTCTAGTTCCATGTTTTAGATAGCATGACTTTCCCATGATCCCATCCTTGACCCTATTCCACATTATGTCCTGTGAAAACAATTTCAAAAAAAAACTTGGGATGAGCATAAAAAGCTCAACAAGGGATACACAAAGAATAAAAACTATTAGTTTTTAAAAGCAACAAGTAAACCATGTATACTTTATCAAATTAATATCTTTCACCTTTAGGATGTAGTAAAAACTCGTCACCGAATAAAATATCATTACTTACCCTTTTGTAACCAAAAGATTACCATAAAACCCATATAAAGAATACATAACATATAAAGGTAACTTGGGACATAAACATACTTAAATGGAATAACCATAAGGTCGACTTCCACACATACTTAATGGAATAGCCATATGGCTGACTTCCATACCCAATGCATTGGAGGTTATTACGTAACCACCCGTCCTGATATTCACGGCACCACCCGTCATATGGTTTATCACGTAACCACCTGCAAAATGTCCTAGTACCATCTTTACACATAAAATATTGAAAATATAATCATTTCAATAACAACATTTCATTTGCAATCACAATAAGTAATTCCATGATATTGAATTAAGAAATCCATTTTCAAAAACCATTTAAAAGAGATTTTTGAATCAAAGTGACCCATACCACTTTGAAGCTTTTATTGGAAGTATAATTTTAAAACATTAATGTCTATATAAATAAATACTGAAAACCCCTTTAAAAACATGGACATTAAAGATAAGGGTTTAGAATAATAAATCTTTAAAAACATTTAAAAAGATATTTTTGTAAAAGAGTTTTTAACAAAATGAGAGACTCTTGAATAAAAATAATAGCGGAATAACATTTAATACAAACTTTATAATATCATGAGAATAATGTGATTCATGATATAATATGTCCAAGGACAGTATACACACCATATAAGAGTGAGTTGGTGCATAATAGTAATGAAGTCTCAAAAGAAGTGTAAAATGAGATGAAATCCATTATAAAGATGGTATCCTTTAATTAAGGATAAATCAATCTCATAATAATGTGTCACAAATATAAATACACCTAATATAAGTGGATATTAAGTGTAAAACAATAAAAGGTTATTCACACATATTCAAAATATGACATATTCAATAACTACATGTTGAACCCAAAGAAATCGAAATTGGGTTAAAAAGTTCCCTTTGTAAAATTCGATAGCCTAACGGCGTCACTTCAAAATTCAGAAAATGAGTTGATGAGAGATAAAAATGGAATCTCATCACTTGGACATAAAATTTACATCAATAAGGATATAAAAGAACATATCCCAACATAATTAAAATGCATAACAAATGAAGTCTTTTAAAAAGAGGAGGGTGAAATGTCCCCTTACCGAGTTGGGTAACTTTCGATACGTACACCCCATGGAAGAAGGGTCATACAATGAATATGTGAATACACATAAATAAAATTATACTACACAATGTATATAAAAATGGGTATTACATACACCACTCAAAGGAAATTGTGGAAAATGTAGCATAAATCTCACAGGAATAAAAGTGAGATGAAAAATCCCATACGAAAACTCGGCAGCCTAACTGCGCCACTTAAAAATTCCAAAATGGATTGATGAGATCAAATAGAGTATCTCATCATATTAACATAAATTTTAAAGAAATATGAATATAAAAGAACGTCCCCCATCATAACAAATAGGAGCTTAATAGAAGTGACATAAAGGAGAGTACTTAAAGAGAAAGAGAGAGGTTAGATCTCTTACAAAAATTTGGCAGCCTAACGGTGCCAATCATAACTTCCAAAATGGATTGATGAGAGAGAATAGGGTCTCTCATCATATGAAAATAAAAATTACAGTAATATTGATATAAAAGAATATCCCAATAACAATAAATATGAGCTTTATAAGGAATGACATAAAAGAGTGTACTTAAAAAGGATGAGAAGAGTAAGATCCCTTACTCAAGTCCAAATTGTCTTGTTCGTTTCTTTATAATCCTAAATAATAAAATTTGATCAATTTATAATTTCTTAAGGACCTAATATAAAGATTATTATTCAGTTCATATCACATATTTTAATGTTATAATAATTGGTTAATAATATGAGTTCATATCCGACGTTTTTGTCGATGTTTGGTACATGAGTCAAAAATTGAACTTGTTGGAAAATAATTTTCCATGTAGTTATAGATACATAATATCCAGAATAGTATTGATATTTTAAATATCATATATATCTAGTATATATTAATTTTATACAATTCCATTTCATTTGGAGATAAAAATTAAAAGCACCGTTCATGGAGACGGTAGGCCGTACGTACGCATGAACGCTACTTTCATTTTTTCGTCATATTAATGGAATTAAAACAAAATGTGATATATATATATATGTTATAATTCCAGAATGATATCCATAATTTAGATGTAATATACTACAAATGTATCCATTATATATATGTACTTATAATAGTACATAACATTTTGAGATAAGAAATGAAATGTACCGTTCTTGGAGACAGTAAGCCGTACGTACACATGAACGCTACTTCCATTTCTATTTCATATTTAATGGAATTAAAACATAATGATACATAATATTATTTTAATTATATTATGTCATAATATCATTAAATATATCTTTTATACATACCACATATGGTATTAATGAATCAAATCACTTTGAGGGGGCGGTAGTCCGCACTTCCTTAAATGAAGATATCGCATTTACCCATAATGGAAACCATAAAGTTATGACATAAATGATAAATAACGAAGCTTAAGTAAAACATAAACATATTATATATCATATATAAATATAGTTTCATCTTAATGAACACCTTTGAAGGTGTTAGAAGAATGTTGAACAATCATCGTTTAATGAGGCAGAAATTCGCCATCCACAGAAATAGTATGTTCATTAACCCTTAGATGTAGGTGTGTGTAAGTGTAGCTCGAATACTTATTATAACAACATCCTAGTATATGTAAGATACTGGAGTTGTTACAAAAGAAATGAATAAAAAGAGTTTAGGGGGTTGCAGAAGCAAAATAATACAAAAGGAATCAAGTGAAGACATTACCTTAAAATCGGGTAACTCCGTTTGGTTTGAGCTCAAAGGCTTCCTTGGGAAGACTTCTGCCCAATGTGAGGATTCAAGGAGTAAGATATAGATGTGGGGAGACAAAATTGTCAGGGTTTGGCCGAGCAAAAGGATTTTAATGTTTGGGTAAGGTGGTAGAGGTGGGGGCCTTTTACAAGAGGAGAGGAGGGGCACTCTTGGAAGGTAAAGAAAGGTCACTTTATTTTAAAATGGTATTCGGATTTAAGAGGTCCCACATTGATATAATTCGAGGATAAGGTGATAAGGGTTCGAAATACACCCATACAATAGTTTTTGGACATGTGTAGGTCATAGATTTTACATTATCAGTTCATTTTATTTAAATCCTTTATTAATGAGGTAATCGCTGCATCCTCATGATGTCATAAATAATTTAATTTATTTAATGATTAAAAATTATAAAAAAAACTATCATTATGTAGGAAATATTTTTATATTTCTAATGAATATTTATAGTCAAAAATATATCTAGTATAACCCCATGTAAAAATTATTTTAGTAAAACAACTCATGTTTGTTTCATTTTTATTTTAACATTAAATAAAAAGTTATTTATGTCATTTCCCAACCAATGTGGCTCCATGGGGTCCCCAAGTTGACCCATGGCTTGTCTTGGTCGGCCATGACACATCCAATAAGGGTACGACATGTGTCTAGGTATTTTCATTTTATTGTAATATCATTTTTGCCTTAAATTGCACTAAATAACTCTAATCACGATTAGAAACTTAATAAGTTACCATTCACCAAAAAAATTATTTTAATCCCATTGAACCACATTTCAATTATTAATGACAACCATGTATGTTGGATTTTTGAAATTCAAAACAAAGAGGTCGCAATGTTTCATTTTAACGAAAAATCAGTTTCTTTAACTACCACTTAGTGGTTTCACTATTCATCAAAAATTGATGTTTTCCAGAAAAATACCAAAAATTCACCCTAAGATATATTTGATATTACGAATTCAAAAATGAATTCTATTTTACAAAATTCAAAACATATATGTTGCATTAATTAATTTAATAATTAATTCCCTCTGTCAAAACAAATAGTGTGTTTTTAAGAAAGAATAAATATCAAAAGATTGACTCTAGTTTAAGTCCAATTTCAAGATGAAATTAATTCCAACGACCACTATTGGATTATATGGTAAAAATATATTCTAATTGAACTTTAAAACAAATTCAAAAGATAATCTAATCATATAAATAAATTAGATTAAAAATAGGTTTTGAATTAAAACACAACATTTTCACTATTCATTAAAAATTGAACTTTTCAGAAAAATACCAAAAATTTACACAAAGTAAATTCAGATGTACAGATTCTAAAAAGGAATTTTAGTTAGTCAAATATAACACATAAAATTGTCAAAAAGTGTATTTAAAAGAGGTTCTCCATCAAAAGGTGTTTAATCGACCTTCTAAAGAGTATTAGAATGTTTACGCTTAAAATTGAATTCATTCACATTTTTTAATCCTCTAACATTTATTGTAAAAAGTAAAAAATATTTGACAAACATATATAATCATTTTGTAGTTATTTCTGTTCATTCCCTCCATTACTACGGCTAGGTGTTAACTACCATTTAAAATAGTATTATTTTATTATTATAGTGCAACGTAAGATTTCAAAGGAACCCGTTGTTGGGTATTGGGTAAGCCATCAAGCATAGCGTTCCCTTTAAATTATTATTAACATTTTATTCACAAATAGGGATAAATATAAAAATGTCATATTCTTTATTTACCTGGGGTGTTACATGTAGTTTCATATACCAATTAGTGGAAAAGAGGGGGAACAAATTTTACATTATTATAATAAAAAATAAATATATTCATGATACCATATTATTTATTTTATTATTTATACACCAACATATGATATGGTTGAAGATAAAATAAAATTTAAAGAGATCGATATATATTTAAATAAATTATTTGAGGATGCTCTTTTGGGTTACACCTTAATCCATAAATGAATATTATTATGAGAATAAAAGAATCACAAATATGATGGGGATGATGGTAGAAAGTATTTTTTTGTGACTGTCTCTACCATAAGTATTATACTGTTTTATTTTGTGTCTAATGGAGGTTTACTTTTATTAGTCGGGGAGAAGGGACATAAACACCATGTTAAAAAATATATATACTATAATGTAATTTTTTATGAAAGCAATTCAAAATGGCTAATAATTACATGGAATAATATGATAAGTTCATATTATATATACAATTTTAGACTGATAACTATTGATATTTAAATCAAACCCAAAACCCTTATCTTAACCTTGAAACACTTGTTTTTACTTTACTTTGAAAAAAAATATTTAGTATATTTACAATTCATTATGAAAATTAAAATGTTGAACCAACTAACCATTATAAATTATGATTATTTTAATGTTTATTATATTTTATAACATTAATCGTTTTATGTATAATATATTAATTTAAAAAATGTCAAGAAAAATGTAATGACATCCAATTTTTAGAATACAATAAATTTACAAAGAAACCTAAAATTATTTTCATTATTTTCCTTTGAGAAAATTAAAATTATTGATGAAATATTTAATGAAATATATATATTAATTATATAAAATAAACCAATAAATATTAATTTAATATATTAACCTATAAACACATTTTTCTTTATAAAACTGGTTTTTTTAAAATTGTTTTTAATGTCAAAATCATCTTATTAGAAAATCATGGATAATACTGATTTCTATATAAATAATGTAATTATATATATAAGGGAAAAATCATTAAAATTAATCCTTATATAATTTTTTTGATTTCTAAAACTATATTCATTCAATTAAATAAAATATTGATTAATTATAAAATTAAATGATAACGTTCACATGAAATGAGAAATAAAAACCATTTTTAATAATATTTATTTTTAAATCATAAAATGAACTTATTGAAAATTGAGTACATATTTATTAAAATCTAATCAAATTATTTTCAGTATTTAATAAATTTATAAATATAATTATTAATTTAACTGTTATCATTGATACCTACAAATTTAATTTCAATGTTATTATCATATATAATTTCAATTTTAATTTAGGATTAGGATTTCATTTTAGGAATGTTATCTGATAAATAATATTTTTTCAAAGGAAATATATTTTTATTTTGGGGTTTTTTGAATATGGAAGTTGTGGTCCAATGTGATAATCACATGAGATGTGTATAGGTATAGGTTGTTTCAATTACTGTGTTTCTATATAACTTATTTATGTTCATTTAAATTTTTAATTATACCCCACCCACAGTGGATGGAAACCAATACCTAAATGTTCCATGATATGTTCTCTCAAAAACACCAGTTATGTAGAGAATGGATGGCCATCCAGTCCATCCACATCACTCCCACCTTTAGATGTATATATGTTTTGTAATATCATCCCCTATGACTGATCATGGTATAAAGCTTATTCATTCTATCACTTTAATGAAAAATATTGTTACTATAAAATTATCTGTGGTTTGTAGTGGAATTAGGTATATGTATACCTTTTATATTCATGGGGCTCTATCCTCCCATGTGTGTGTATTCATGGGGTGTGATATCTTTAGGAATAGTGTAATTACATTTATTCTATTGTCTTTAAGACCTATAAACGTGTTATGAATTATATTGTGGTGGTGATGTAATGGATTTTAGGATAGATACCAACACTAGATATTAAGACACTAGTAAAACATATGATAGTGGGGTTGATTCCAAAATTACAATATGGATAACTAAAATATATAACATTTGAAAACATGAGGTTTATAATTTTAATGTTATAGAAACGTACCAATAGTGACGTGGATGTGGAGTACCTACTTATATAAATATTGTATTTTTGTGGAATGGTTATTTTTTATGTATTAAAAACAGAGTGATTCATCGTGATGGTGGGAAATCATTTAGTACCTATTTTATTGATGATTTAGTTTCATTGTATTTTCCATTAAGATTTAGTATTCTTTATTATCATTTTTATACTTGATGTTATAGGGGGATCCACGTTGTTTTATGTTTTCTATAAACACTATATGTATAAAATATTTTTTAGGTTACTATAAATATTTTGGTGGTTTTGATGGAAGTTACATAATCATATGAATTACTGAGTATCAATTAATATTTGTTAGATATTTTGGATTCTAATGTATTTTACTTTTGGTGCATTTTATTTTCCTATTAGTTGATCTTTATATATATGATGTTTCATATATTTGGTTTGATTGTTTAATTTTATAAATAGTGTTTTCTGGTGGTTATTATTATATAATCCCTATCACCATTAATATTATGTTGGGTTATTCCAATCGTGAGTTAGATTAATTTTATAATATTATTGGTCATGGGGAATATTAATGTTTTCCTAACCTAGTTATCCACATATGATTATTTGTAAATCCCTATATTCCAAGATTATAGATCAATAAAAAGTTTATATAGTATAATCATGGGGAGACTATATAGTATATTAATGTCCATAATACAAATAAAACAATAAAAAAATATACATTAGAGTACACAATAATAACATAAAACTAATGACATTTTAAAAATTAAGTACATCATATAGAAATGAGTATATGATAAATTTCTCTCATATTCAACTCATTAGATAACGTGGATCACTGTATGATAGAATTACCCCTTGTATTTATTTCATTTTTCAACTTGTTATTGTATTAGCCCCTAACTACATCAAATAATGTTGTAATGTGTTCAAAAATAGAAATTCACCAAATATAGGTATTTTTCAAACATAGGGTTCATATAACATTCCTAAAATGTTGTTCACACATTAGAACATTGGGAATATATAGGAATCATCATAATCATAGGCTCAATAGTTGAACCCATGATTCTGTCCTTGTTGATTCCGATGTCAAGGGCTGAATAACTTAGGCGACACCATATGTGTTTTCTATCATTTGGACAAACATTTGATTCATTGAGAAGGGATAAACATTAATAATATATATTATAAAATATGATTTTATTTATTGGGTATGAACTAAAGAAAACTATTATGTATACTATTAATATATATGGTAACTACCCGAGTATCTATCCACATGTGGCCCAATATCCACTCATAGTAATGATCATGGCGAGTCCATTATATCCTAGTGGTGTGCTTGAAATAAATTTGAGAGGAACAATGCCAGTATCATTTTGTATCAATATCACTATCTATATCCATGACCTACTAGGAATTCCCAAATGTACCCCTCAAAATATAGGATTCATTGGTATTTCAGGCCTTCATATACTCATTTAATTCTCTAAGGTGTTTTTTTATCATTGTTAAGCACACTTATGAATCCTAACAACATTAGGACATTAGTGGATTCTTTTATATCATAGGAAATATGTATCGTCTTCATGATAAATGATGGATCCCATGATTGGTAGGCCTCTCATAGAAATATAGAATCAAAGGCTGGTTTCTAGTAGGAACATCGATGTGTGCAAATAATAATTTTATCCCTAAAAAAAATTCCATGAAATATTAAGAAATCAATAAACATATGCCCATGCCCAAATCCCAATTAATTATTTAGAAATTCAATATCTTGTGTCATCTGAAGAAGGTATGTACCTTCTTATAACTTGTCATTAGAAAAAAAAGGGGTTGGTTTTATTCCATGACCTATGGTATATGAATTACTAAACTTAACACGAGAATTTCATTTCATGTCATCATTATATATGACTCACAGAACCAATATCGATTTTTGGTGAACAAAATTTCCATATACCCATTCCAAAATGAGTATATGTAGGGTATCATCATTAATAGGGAATCCAGTAGCCCCCCCATGACATCATAATTCTTATGCACCGAACCGAGGATCCGTGACTCAAGTTATCTATTCCTATTTCCAGATTTAAACTCAAGGGTATATTAATAGATATAATGGAAAAATCATCTCATCCCATCACATATCTCTACTCCAAGGTCATTGAGACACCTAAGTTAAGGAATACTATATTGAGTTTATCATTTAATGTTTCACTAATTAAGGTTCACTCATCCCAAGGAACTTGAGTGTGATTAGGGTCCTGATAAATGGTGATCCGACCAACAACATAGTTTTGTGGGTTATCAATTTCCAACGAACATAATTATATTAATCCCAAGAATTATTTTTAACTAAATATATCATCTATATTTAATAATTCACATAATCTAATTTATTTTAATGCCTTTATTGGGTATTCATTTCAAAAAATGGAATAATGTTTTTATAAATATTACTGGGTAAATTTTTAAAGGCCACATATATAATTGTATATCCATTTTCCTATTGTAGACCAGCCTAATATTTCTATAAAATAAAATCCATGATCATCTTGCATCATCCAAAAGATGGGAGGCTGAAATCAATAAAAAAACATCACCAGTAATTAATTATTATTTGTTTATAAATAGGTAACACGTTTTCAATTTGATAAAAATAAATTTATGTGGAATAAATGTATATAATCATATTATATCAAAACTTTACACCGTAACAACTAGTACTTAGATACATTCCACTACCAATGCACCCTTGGCCTTGTGAAATGAAAAATACCTTATTAACAATGTGGTTTAATAAATAGATTAAAAAATGTGGGGACAAAATATATTAATGATCCACCAAGCCCTTTTTATATATAATCACTACAAAACAAAATAAATATTACATTAAGAGACCTATTGTATATGATCCAGAAAAAATATTAAAAAAACTAATTGATTCTTTATTTGGTGGAATTAGAATGAAATCCATAATCGAGGAATGTTAAAATTTGAGAAGAAGGGGAGAAATGTATTTGGGAAACTAATGAGGTTACCCATACTGAGTCATTAAACAATGTTTTCATGATCAAAAAAATACTAAAACGAGGAAAAAAAGGAATATTCGGGTTTAATTCCCATGTTTTTTAACAAGATAACAGTAATGAAAAGGGGTTGTCCAACTTATAAAATCATGATTGAAAAATTATAATATACTCGCATTAATGAGAAACATTATTTATCATCATGGATTTATAGATCATGCCTGAACAATTTATCACATACTATCAATGAACATTACTCATGAAGGGTTTTACTACCAGGTTTATAAAATATTGTTCTAACTATGAAATTTGGTATTTTTTTGAACCATTAAGACAATTAAATTGAAACAATGCACCATCTGTGTGCCATATCATTGATGTAATTCAACCCAAATAGTTTACCCATAAATCTAGGATTTTTTTCCAAAACTATATAGTTAATATTAACCTAAACATTAATCTTCAAAAATGTGGCTGAAAAACTTCTAACACATAGGGTTCTGTATGATTTATCTTATATCATGCACACTAAACTATGAATTGAAAATAGAACCTTAAAAATACTAATAAATCATTACATATAGTTCTTTATAAACTCTCATGAACATGATGCACACCTTTATCCTCAATATATATCATAACAATTTTTCCTAGGTCACCAAAACATTCATATTAGGTATATGATACATAGATCTCAAAAAATCATCGTATAAAGAAATTAAATTCCATATTAATATTTATAACCTGTATTGATGGGGTATTAAAATATCTGTATAATTAATCATCTATTCATTAATAAGACTCACTGATTATCCAACTACATAACCAGAACTCTCCATGTGTTAATTTTTTACCATCCCAATGAGTTAAATTCCAACATTTCAGAATCACTAACACAATGAATCTCTAAGGACCTAGAACCCAACATGATAATGGTCTAGGTACCATCTACAACTATAATCAAACTATAATTGTGGTTCATGATAACATATATATTTATATAGAGTCATTTTTTGTGTTAAAAAAACATATCTCCATTCTTATGATTATCCCAACAAAAAGGAACGACACATAATGGTATATTTTTAATCAATACTACTCCCCACAATCAGATAATCTTACTAGAATCACAGATACTTTGATATAGTAAGAACCTTAGTATGATTCCAATCTCATTGTACAAAAGAAAACATATAATCTGTGATAAAACAGTATAATCAAGACCTATCTATATTTTAAACTGAATTTTATTAGCGTACAAATTTAATATAATAAGATTGAATTAATAAGATTCCTCGAAAAAACCCATGTACTTCTCGAAAACACACTTATCAAGTCCAAAACCACATACCAGAAATTATTTCCATGTCACCAAACATAAAAATATATGAATACACTAGTCATAAATACCTTGTATGAATATTCTTGAAAATACATGACCACTTCCATCGAAACATTTTCAACTCACCGGATCCTCATGCATTTACTCCGAGAGGCATCTTGACATTACCCAACCATGAAAACCTTAAAATAAACTAATCATATAGAGAAATTATATTGTGGTATAATTACTATATAAAATAAAATCCATTCTATCCACCTAAAATATTACAAAGAACCACTTTTAAAAACACATAGATCACCCAAAATTCAGAATGATCTCGAATCCAACATGTAGAGACCATATTTCTCAAAATATAAATATGAAATATGTTGAATATATAAATCATAATCTATATTATTCCATAAAAAATTACATGATTTCTAAAAAGTTCAATGTTAAATATTTATAAGATACTTCTACTTTGTATTTTTAATTATTTCCATAAAAACAATATATATTAAACCTAAAATATAAACACATCATATATTTTTTCTACATAAAAAATAGTATTTAAATTTCATAACTATTTCTCTCATGACATTTTATCATCATTTATTATTAATCACCCTAAGGGGAATTATTGAACCTAATTATCTCTATATTTTTGGTAAAATATAGAAATCTGGAATGGGTGAAACAAAAATTAGTTAGTGATATTAAATAAATTTAATCATATTAGTCAAGTGGAAAAATTTAAAACCATTTACAAAATGTATCATTTTCTCATTATAACTTTAATCACATAAATAAATCATTTAAATAATGGAAAATCAAAAATAATAGAAAACCCCTTAAAAGATATTAAAATTAATAGGAAAACTCATAAATAAGTTTTGAATATCAATGGAACTCATCAAAATATCTCGTTGAAAAAATTCGCAAAATTCCTTACTTGACACATGAAATTATATAATTTCCATAAATTATTTTCCTTGTATAATATTATTTTGATGATGGAGCGTAATAATTGAAAACTATGTTCACTATCATTTAACACATACTATTATAACTGAATTCTACATATTTTTATTTGATTATCTGTCCAGGTTATCTTCTTTATTTTCACCATTGAAGTCTAAATCATCAACCATACCATTAGAATTCAATATTTGGATCACTCATCATCATGGGATATATCAGGATGTATTATTATCACTTATGACTATAAATTACCATATCATGAATAGAACATTTATTATATTTTTATTTTTTATCATAAAACCCTATAAATACTCATTTGATTCCAAAAAGCAAAATAATTTTAGTTATCTCACAAACAAGAAGAAAATTACTCACATTCCTTAGAAAAAAGACAAAAAATCTATATTCCATGAATTCTAGGAAAAATAATTACATGGAAATTAATTATGGAAAACTGTAATGAATTATTGACAATGAATAAGTTATATAATAGTTGGATAATGTGTTCAATCAATATATTTTAAAAATATTCTTTGTTAAGCATTTTTAAAAAAAATAACTCATTTAGAAGAGGTTAAATGATTAATTTTTAAACCATTTTTAACAAAGTAAAATCTAGAGATTAATTAGGTATAAATACTTTAAATCATAAATAATTAAATTCTAGAAAAATTTAAATGAACATGTATATATTATATAACTAATTTAATACAAAACTTCATACCATAATTTGAATCTAGAATTTTTGTTCTCTAAATACTAAAAAATTAAATAATAATTATTTCATAGATACAAAATATTCTTTTACATAATCATTTAATTTTTATTATTATCGTTTCTATCCTAATTATAAATTTATTTACATAGTAAAAATATTATAGGCTCACATTTCACATTATTAGGTCATTTGATTTTTCACGGCAAATAAACATCAGTACATTGGTCTTGTTCAAAGGTTTTGTGGTTCAATTTCCCAAATATATAAAATCATATAAAAATTATAATATATAAAATTTATATTATGATTTAAAAACAACAACATGATGCATTTTTTAATAATGATTCATGTCATTTCTTGGAGATAATGGTTCTTATGTATACATGAACACCGTTTCCATTATTACTTAAATAAGGAAGATTGAAATTAATTGGTATGAAATATTAATTTTTGATAATAAATAGATAATTATATATTTTATATTCACTCATTACTTATATCTTTATGAAATTATTGATGTGGTGAAAATTAAAATTGAATCATATTGCTTCATGAAGGTGGTATTCCAGATACTTTCATGAGAAGCGTTACCAATTTCCAATATGTAGAATGGTTAAAATGGTAAGATATATACTACATAAAAAATAATTAATAAATTATAAATAACATATATAATAATTTTTTCCTTTATATTAATTACTTATATGGTCATTTCGTGGAAAAAACTAATTACTGTGGGGAGGTTGTAAACCAAACGTACACACGAGCAATGTTTTCCATTACATTAAATAATAATATTTTTTTTAATATAATGTAGATATTATTGTTATTATTTTAGTCAGGTTGATGAATATATTAAGGATCTTGAAGAATATATAAACAAGAAATGTGTGTGTTAGGACTTATAAAATCACCCTTGATATCTCCCATTGGATTAAACCTTAAGCCTTATAGGAATGGAGTATTTAGAATACCAGGACATGTATGTTATGGGGGATGTTGGGGACATGTTTGCAAATTAATTTTCATAACTCAATTAGTCATATGGTCTGAATATGGAAGTATATAATGTGTTATTTAGTATGGGAGGGGTGTGGAAAAAGGTATATTTTGTAAAACATTAAATATTATAATTATTTTATATTGAGATTGTGGCCCCCACAACTATCCAAATTAGAAGATAATTTTATAATGGTAAAAATCCAATTATCTAAAATGAATTAAGATAATTTTTTTGTTTTATAATATTGTTTTTACCATAAATAATCGGACATACTATTTGTCCTGGTGAATCATTTTTACCATGGACACTATTAATTATTGTCAATAATTATATTGAAATTAGTAGTAAATATATATCTATTGATAATAAAATAAAATAAATTTTATATTTTTATATTTTAATATTTTCCAAAATTTACTATTATATTTATTTTTATCAAAAAAAATTTATAATTTGGAGTTTCCAACAACAAAAATATACATATCGGAAAAAATATAATTTTATTTCCAAGGGAATTACATAGATTATATTTAATAAATTATAAAATTGGTTACTATAAAAATAAATACAAAATATATTGTGGCCTTCTATTCACATGAATACATTAATGTAAATTATAGTTTGAAAAAAAAATAATGTTTCTATATTTACTCAGAAATAAATCTATTTTGAAAATAAAAAAAAATAATCCCACTATAATTTTGATATGTTTACTAATAAAATAATTTTTTATCAAATTAAATTTATAGAATATAAAAATTAAACTTTTAATATAATCCATGTAATTAATTTTAACATAACATATATGTGTAAAACATGTCCTATATCTATTGAAAACATTTATAAAAATATTTATAAAACTATGGTGAAAATATATCTATAAAATGAATACATAAAACATTAATATATATCTATTTATTGTAATCAAATGGTTTTTTCACTATATACAATTTATAAATTTCATCCTAAAAGGCATATCTCAATGTTTATAGTGGGCCAATCATTTAATCCATTAACATTCATCCACCTAGAGGTATTCTCAACACCTAATGTAATGGAAAATATTCGTTTTTGTATTTTAATTTTCCACCCATATAGGGTACTTAATCATTAGGAACATGGGTGTGATCATGGGCCCACCCATTAGAGACCGACCCTATAATCTTTTATATGTGTTCATAGTGGTCGATAAATATTATTCGATGTATCCCTGGTGTTAATATTAATTAAAAATTTAATTTTTTAATTCTTTCAAAAAATTTAAAAATTTCATCACATTCTATAGCCAGAGTAGATACCAAATGCTATATAAAAAATTTTCTTCATACCACATCATAAATGTTTGATGAATCCATACATAATTCTCAATACGTCTCCCTTTTTTGTGCTACCCAATGGTTCTATGTTATAACAAAAAAAACCATCACACATTATCAAAACACTTGGGCCATTAATCAATACATTATAAATTATTTATTGATTAGAATCTCTTTACAATTAATTCAAACATTTTATTTTCTTCAAAATTTAAATTTAATTTTTATAAGTAGATATAATCTCATTTTTAAATATCCTCAAACTATGAATAGTGAAATTATTATGAATTACACTCAACAACCACACTCAGGTTTATGAAATACAAAATCATCTACTATAATTCAAAAATAATTTGATAAATAAATCTATTTATTGAAAAATTCTTTTAATAATTCACATGGTGATGTACAATCATCTTATCACTAATCAATGACATATAGATTCAATTGTGAGACATTGTTTACAAGACTAGGAGGATACCCCAATATAAATCCATTAATTCCACCATTATTTTGGAGAGTTAAAATCTAATCCCCATAATATGGAAGATAAATTAATAAATTGAAATAAAAGGGAATAAATGTTTGATCCCAACAATGGGTGAAAATTATATTGAATCACTCAAAGAACTAAATAAAAACCCAAATTCAATGGGGTAATAGAGGAATGGGCGTATCCCTTCGCCTACATACATGATACAAAAGAAGAAAAAAGTGTTTATCTATAAATAAGTTATGAAAGAATATTGAAATATTCCCTCACTAATTAATAAATTATTTTTTCCACATAGTTTTAAAAACCCTACACCAACCCTATTATAATAACAATCCCAGAATAGCACCAATTCATGGTGGCTATAAATAGTTTATCAAATCATATTTCAACAATAAATGTTTTAATTTTCTTATTTTGGAACAATTCACACAAATTATATGCAAAAGAGCACCAATCGTGTTCTATACCCCCAATCCACGACACCAATTTGGGTTTCTTCTACAATCCATATTTTTTACCTAAACCACGAATCAAAAAAGAACCTCAAAAATTATTAAAACAATTTTTTTTTGAAAAATCATGATACTTAGGGTTATGTATATATTATAATGTATTATGCACACAAAACTATGAATCTTAGATTTAAACCTCAAATAAATCAACCAAATACTCGATGTTACAGAGAGCCTCTGAAGCACCTAATTCACCTCTCTTGACTCAAACTATATAAAAAATATTATATTTTGAGGCCCAATTTCTAATTTTATTTATAGAGTCCAAATTTTCCAAATGAAAAAAAAATTATAACAATGTTAGATTCCTTTTGGATTTACAAAACTTTTATGTATGGTGTATTGGAATCCCACAATCATAACACATATCTTCATCGACAAGTATAACTAATAATCCAAATATAATTCCTAATATATAAATTCATTCAATTATTCATGATCTCAAGGAATCATATAACCACATTCTAGAATCTCATTAGAAATAAAATTCCAACTACCAATAACCAGACATGAACATGGTCAAGCTACCACCTTAAAACAAAATCAAAATAAAAAAATGTTTGTCGAAAAAATTTGTTTACCTCATGAAACTAATTTTTCACCAAAAATAATATAATCAATTTAATGGTTCTCCCCACTATAATAGTCAACTCAGAAAGGAAAATTCAAATTCTATAGTGCTCCCCAAAAATAAAATTGCTTACTGATATAATCTTTATAGTTGTATAATGACCTTATCAATGTGGTTCCTTAGTCAATTTAACAATCCAATCATTAGTAAATGTTCAAAACTAGTGTCAAGAGACAAAAAAATTTCCATATTAATTGTATGGTGCTCTATCATCCAAACATTATGTACGAACATGTGATATTTTTCAACAAAACACAATTGTTCCTTGAAAAACATACATCACGTACAACACTATTACATAATGTGGTTTTTGGATCACCACACCCAAAAACAAGTTAATAGACAAGTATCAAATCCCTTGGTTCACCTTTTTAAAAAAATCATCTTCTTCCACTGAGACATTATATTATCACTGGATCTCGATGCCTTTATTCCAAGATGCATCTTGATATCTCCCAAGATTATATACCACATAGAAAACATGAAATCATTGAAACTACATGGTTAGATAGCCACTGATAATTTTATCATAATTTTTTACACTATTAAATCTTGAACATTAATAATAAAACTCCCACATATATCACCAAATGGTCATACCAATCCAGATATGAAAGCCCAGACTTTATTGTTCACCAAAATTAAATATGAATTAATGTGTATATCTATGATGACTCATGCATCATTCAGTCAATAAATAAATGATTATTTAAAATTGTGTCAATTTTTTATGTTAAAATTATATTTTTGGTTTATTTTTATTATAAAATAATTTCAATAAATGTCTTATAAATTAGAAACATTTACATATTATAATTTTTTTTCACAAAAACTGAAATTTATGATTATAATCGCATTTCATTAATGATGACTTTATTTGTTTATAATTACTAAAAATATGGGATATGATTAACCAAATAATTTTTTATTTAATTTATATATCCTATAAAAATATATTTAAATTTCAAATAAAAAAAACATTGCTCTGCGAGGGATATAAAAATAATGCAATTCCACCAATCTAGTGAAAAACACAAAAAACCATGAGTGTATTTTTCCTTTTTGAAAAAATATCATTAAACAACAGAATAAAACATTTCAATAAGTTAAAATAAATATTCACTAAAACAAACCCATTTAAACTAATTATAATTCATATGAAATCCCCTAAATGAATCTTGAGTCATGTGGAAACTAATCAAAACATTACGGTGAAGAAAAACATTTTACCAATATGGTTTCCCTACCTCATGATATTTCATATATTCAATAATTTTTTAAATAATACTATATATATATTAGAGTAAAAAAAATTTATACAATGTTAATTAAATTTCATCCCATGTTATAATAACCAAATCTCATTTGATTCTATAGTAGTCACCCACATGGTAATATCCCAATATTTAGTACATTTATGACTAAATCATTACCCCACACATTGGAGAGTTATAACAGGATCACCAACCATAATGAGCTATATTAGGGTCACCATTTATCATATATAATTACAAATTACCATGTAATGAATAAAATGATCTTAATATTTCTCTTTCAAAAAATCCCCTTTATGTACTCATTTTAAATCATAAGTAAACACCTTAAGATATCTTATATAAATAAGGAAAAATTTCTATTCAATTAGGAAAACATTTTGAGAATATTGAATTCCAAAAAATGGAAATAATTTCATAGAAATTAGAAATCAAAACCATGAAACTACTATTTATAATGAGTAGTTTCTATTATGGAAGGAAAATGCTGTAAAGAAAAATATATTGAAAAAAATTATCATTTTTCTAAAAAGATGTAAAATTACCCATACATAATTTGATAAATAAAATTTAATTATTAAAACATTTTACATTTTGTTATGTATTTTAAATAATACCAGATAAAAAATTTTATTCTAAAATTATAAAATTCAGGATATATTTAAAAGAACATTTAAATTTAATATAAAAAATATAAAAATTTAAACAATTCAATAAAATAAAATCCATTACCTTATGCCTTGTGAAGTGGTGTATGTTCTCTAATAGATAAATAAAAAATATTATTTATTTTATACCAAAATAATAACATTTTTTATTGATATTTCATTATTAGTATGTCATATACATAAATTAGTACATTGTTTTATTTATTTCTAAAAACATTAATGTTGACAATTTATGTTTGGAGTTTCTTTGGTTTATAACCTGGAAAAAACGATTTATATATTGTGGTAAAAGAGATTACAGATATGTTATCACTTTTTTCATAATCATTTTATAATTATCAAATTTTTAAATTAGATTACCTTTTAAAACCGGAGATATATTATGGCCTGGGAAAATGATTCACATAGATTTATACTGATGGTAGTTCACCTGTACTCATGAATGGTGATATTTTACAAATGTGTGGTAAAAATATATTTGATGATATTTTAAATGGAAATAATAATATATATTTTATATATGTAAAATTTAATTTTTATCTATGTTGGTATGAGAAGACATGATATGTGAAACTGAAAAATGAATCACATTAGTTTATGAAGGTGTTATTCCTGTCATACGCACAATCTGTGGTAAAAGTTTCCAATATGTGGAATGGGTAAGATGTTAAATAAAATATTACATAATAAAATTATGTTATAAATAAAATATTTTTTAATTAATATATTATATTAAATTTAAATTTTATCTTCTCCTGAATAATGAAGCATGTCTCTTAGTGGAGGATGAATTTCAATCATACAGGTGATCTATGTTTTCATCCCATAAATAGGAAATGGTTATTAAATATGTGTTTAACCTAAAAATAATGAAATTTCATTTTACGGTAGGTATTTTGTTACATTTTTTACATGGTTTATTATTTATTGTCGAGACATATTAATAAATAAACATGATATAGTTTAGTTTGGATTATCCACGAACATCTCCCATTTTCATAAACATTAAGGCTTCTTGGATTTATATTTTGAGAATAATAAAGCATATTGTTTTTGGTAAGGTATATTATAGAGTTATTTGGATAGAAATTTTTGAAACTAGGGTGATCAAAAGTAGTGTTGAATTGGGGAGTGGATGAATACTTTAATACGAAACGTGTTTTGCACACTTGTAATTTTTATAAACCATTAAATATTATAATGAAATTACAATGATATTTCCCCCCAAGAAATCCAAATTATAAAATATGCTGATAAATAATCAAATACCATCATATAATATGAATTACTATTAAATTTTGTGGCTTTATTACATATTTATACATTAATTAACCCGATTTACCCATTATAGTGGTTAGACATTTTTACCATAGGTACAATTCAAAATTCCCAAAAAATAAATAAAAATGATGTTTAAATGTAAAACTCTTGACTAAAAATTTAGTGCCTCTTTTTATTAAATCTTTATAATATTCATAATTATTATAAATGTAATTTCAAAACAAATTTTGAAATGAAATAATTTAAATTATTTGTTTTCTTGTATAAAAAGTAAATTATAAATAAATAAAGAATAATATTAAATCCCAATGAAATATATATATTGTGAGTAATAAAATTTATTTTATATTTTAATAAATAAATAAATATATATATAATGTTAATTTTAATTTATATTATTTTAATCACATAAGTGATAATACTTCAAAAATTTGTAATTGTCACTATTTACTCAAAAATCAATCTATTAAAAAATATAAAAAAATATTTTAATATATTTATTATTTGTTAATTTTTATAATTATTTGATTTAAAAAAAATTCTAAAAATATGAAATTTATATTTTGAATTATTTATTTTAATGCATGGAATAATAGTTTAGTTAAATATATCAACACCTGTTTTAGTAAAAAGTTATATGAAATTATTTATTATATTAGGATCATAATAAAACCATAATGATATACATATAATTCATAAGATCAATTTATTTCAAGGACATAAAAGGTCTACGCATTCCCTAGATAGAAAATATTACCACCATAATTGAATTCATTACATAAACAAGCGATGGTATTCATTTGTAACACCCCGAGTTGTTAAAAATTTAATTGAAATGCATGAAACAATGAGTCTATGTGTAAGGGAAATTATTTTTAGTTGATAGTTATAAAATAACTCTTAATCATAATTTTTCCTCTAATATGATTCGAATTTCAAGAAACTGACATCTATGATTGTGATCTGAAAGTTATTTGGAGTCCAATAGAACCAACTTCTTTTTTAGGTGAATAGTAATATACCCTTATAAATATTAATATAACAATGAAGAATAATAAATTATTTTATTATTTTATTTTCTTAAGGTTATAAGATAATGAGATCTATATAACATTTTCGTGGATATATAAAATAAATTATCATTTTAGAATTGTTAATTTTGGAATAATTTTTTAATAAAATAAATAATTCATATCTAGAAAATTATTTCCAATAAATGGAGTTCATATTTTAAATCTACACATTTAAAAATAGTAAGGGTTAATTTTTGGGATTTTTCAGAAATTATTGACTTTTTATGAAAAGTAAAATATTGTAATATACTGTATAATTTCATTATAAATTTAAAAACTATTACAATAATCATGGATGATGTAATCAACCTTGGTTTTAACTAAAAACCTATCTTTAATATTTATTTTCACAAGAATCATGAATATTCATAGTCATGAGCAAATATATTAAACTAATGATTAATATAATGTAAAACCCCTCTAGTCCTCTACTATAAATACCACCCTCAATCCCATATTCCTCTAACTCCACTAAATATATGAGCATTGTATAAAATCTATCAAATCACCTTCCCATGGCCCATACCCACGTCCATGACCACTATGTCTCCCCAAATGGCCAAAACCAAAGGCCTTATGAAGGATATAAAAGAGAATAGTTCAAGAGGTAAGAATCTTCTTTCATTTTCTTATGTTTTCTTTTCGATTCATTTTATTTTCTTATACTCCCTTCCCCTCCCCTTACCCAAGAGTTTTTAAATTCCAAACTTTTATATATTTTGGATTTTAACATGTTTATTGAAAAAAAATTATTCATCATTCTCCCTCCCTACATTCTCTTATCCTAATAATGAAAACATCATTCCTGATCTGTGAATTTAGCAAAGTGGGGGAAAATGTGTATTCAATTTCCATTATATCCATCCAAACTGGTTATAAAACCATTTTAATGGTTGAAAAAGATTTTAATGTGTATGATATATCAAATTTTTTATTCTAGAGTGATATATATATACATACATATATATATAATTATGACATATAATGAAACTAATTATTTATTATCACTGAACCACCAAAATGATCAAAATGAATATTAGTAATTAATTATCTATTTATTAATCATCATAAATATTACCAAACTTATTTAAGGAATCATTAAATGTTCTTAAAATATATTAATTCAATTTAATTCATCTTTTGGTGTTTCGATTCCATTCAACAGGGAAAACATTTACAAACCAACCAGGGAAATCATGTAAGGAACACATCAAAATATATAGACAGAACCAAATATTATTCACTAAGTGGTGGAATCATGAAATTAAACGATCATATAAAGTATTAAAAAAATAAAAATATTTTTTAAAATATTAATATCAATATTTTAACCATCAAATAGAAGGTTTAAATATGTTTAATGTAAGAAAAACATGAGGTAAGGTAATTCGTAATCCAATTTCCATTTTTTGGGTTAACCTTCAACATTATTCATTATGAGGTATTAAGATTATTTGTGTCATTAAATTTTTCTATATTATTTTTTATAATGTATATTAATGGTGTATATTCATTATATTTTCTTTCTATTAGTTCTCACGTCAATTATATGAGACTTGTAAGGGGGTTTCCTTTGACAATCTTATTTTAAAATTATATTTTAAAATTTTCAAAATTAATTTGTTTTTTGAAATTATAAATGTATTATGATAATGTTATAGTTCTATAGAACTATTTATGATGATAGGTGGCACCTATATATCCATCCAATGCATTGTGTATGTGTACATTGGTGGTTGATCATATGGTTACTCCATGTGTAACTATGATGGTGACAGAACAAGGTAGTTATAATGGTTACATTGTAAGGTAGTAGTGAGGGTTACAAATAACAAGGTAGATATCTGGTTTAAAAAATTATGTATGTAATTCCCGAGATACCATTATTCTATATCTATTTTTTTATGATTTATTTACATATCAGTTTTTACAAAGTAAGTATATGATTCATTATAGGGGATAATTATGTCTTTCTGAAAATGAATTCTTATGTTTATAAGTATTCCTGTACTAATTGTTTCTTTCTTATTATTTATATTCCTTACTAATAGTTTTATTCTCATAAAATGTTTTTAAATTCGTTACACCATATGTATTTATTTGTATGACAAATAAAGAAGTCATGTTCAGTGTTATGATGTTTGGTCCAAGAAATTTTGTTGTTGTTTTCTGTTTAAAATATAATGTTTTGGAAGAAATGGATACTACTCTAATTGTACCCATTATGTATTCATGTGGCCTGATATGTATTATTAATGCCTAAAAATTATAGAAAACTAATCCAAAATTATGTATGGGAATGTAATGAATTGAAATATAGTTGAAATAACAATAATATGTAATGTTTAAGTCTAGGGACTTATAGTCGGTATCGGAGAAAAGAGAAGATTACTTTAAGGGTTAGGATTTTGATAATAGAATATATTGTATTATTATTCTCTTATTTTTTTTATTAAATGAGATAGAATTTAAATATTACCATGTTTCTTTACCTTAGATATGTTTTCTCAAAATGGTTATTCTTTAAAAAAACAAGGAAGCTAATGTTGGATGGAACTGAGAAGCTAATATCATTCCAAATATTCAATAAGAAATGGTGGGAATTGGAACTAATAATTTTTTGATAGTAATGGATCAATTGACATATGAATCAAATGTTCATGGAATCCATGAAATAGAACAATGTGATATTACACAATGTAAAATGATGATAGAGGAACATTCTATGATGCAATAACCTCCAACATTTAGTGGATCTTCCTACCCAGTAGAAGATGAAGGAAGGATTAAATCCCTTAAAAATAATATTCCATGTTATGGTATGTTTATATAATCAAAATTAATGTCTCTAAATTTATCATTTTAAAGGTGTAGCTGATCATTTGGGGAGAGTGGTCAAGAATATCCGGGATAGAGATAACATTAATTCCATAGAGTGGGATGAATATAAATTTACTTTCCTTCAAAATTATTCTCCAAAGGTAATTATACAACGTAAAGGGAACCAATTCCATGAATTTAATCATAAGGAGGAACATTTAGGGACCATTTATGAAGAAAAATTCAGCCCACTAGTGAGGAATTCTCTAAATATTATTCTGAATATTAATAGGAATAATTAACTGTTTTTACTATGGATTGAAGCTAATATATCTAGGGGAACTAAATTCCTGTGAGATAAAAAGTGATGAGAAACATGTTTAATTTTTAGAGAGGGTATAATTGGATTTTCATGAATAACACATTTACATATACCCCCAACAGAAGAAGAGGTCTATAGGGACAACAATAAATAAGATTCATTCAATGAAATTTTATTGTATCAAAGATCACTTTCCTATTTGTGAAAAGTGTTCTAAAAATAACCCAGGGGAATGCCTTACCCAAGCATGGTAATTATTTTTACATTAAATGTTTGTAAATATGGATGATATTGTAATGAGAATTATATTATGACAAATCATTGAAATAAAGCTGTAAATTGATTTAAATGTGGTGATATGGGTTTTTATAAAAATTCCCTCCCAAAGGGAGATCTGAATGATGAAAGAAGACTAAATATATATAGAAAGGTGAAGTGAAATATCTTGAAATTATGTGAGTAGACATCAGTCCATATAATGAATCTATATCAGGCACCTCATTTGGTTACTAATATATTAATAATGTTTAGTTTGATAAGGTGTCAACACAATCCATTATTTCTGCGAAATTCTCTTGTAATTTGGAAATATCTACAGAATAAATTAGACCTGAACGTCGTGTTAAAATAATAAGGGGAAATGTTACATAAAATGGGAATTATAAGAATATTTTTGTTGTGTTTTGTGGAATTTCATTACCTTAATACCTTGTTTTTTAGCTTAGTAGAAATTTATGTCATTTTAGGTAAGGATTGGCTATCTATTTATCATGCTATGATTGATTGTAGAGTTAAAGTGGTGTATTTTCATAATGATTTTTAATTTGTATACAACAATGAACACATATTAATGACAACATATAATGAAGCTGGGAAGGTACTGAATGATGTAAATGAATTTTATCTTCCATATATTGTTGAAAGTACAAAAACTGTTTATAATTAATGATATTACGGTGTTAATGAAATACCTATATGTCTTTACTTATGAGTTACTCATTGTTATACCAGATTAGGTAGTCAAATTCACAATTTACATAGTTTGGGATGATAATCCAATTTCAATGACTCTGTGTTTAATGTATTAAATGGAAAATCTTGAATTGAAAAAATAGTTGTAGGTGTTTCTTGATAAATTATTAATTTGTCCTAGAACGTCACCATGTGGAGCCCCAATTTTGTATATTAAATTTAATAATGGTTCAATGATCATTTTCATTGATTGTATAGCCTTGAATAACACTATAGTTATAAACAAAATATCTATTACCTCATATCAATGATTTAATTGATCAGCTCCAGAGAGCATAATATTATTTGAAGGTTGACCTGATTTTAGGGTACCATCTTGTCAAAATAAATAATGCATACCCCACAAAGGCTGTGTTCCATATAATATATGGTAAGTATGAATTTTTTTCCTTGCTAATTTGGTTATCTAATGCACTTTTTGTATTCATATCGATATGAATAGAATATTCCATCAGTTCTTGGATATGATTGTGGTTGTGTCTATGGGTGACATTATTATTTATTCTAAAAGTAATTAGGATCAGGAAAAACATTGAAGGGTTATTTTCAAATACTTAAATGAAAATAAACTGAATAGAAAATTCAAAAAGTGTGGATTTTGGGTGAAATATATTTCTTTTCTTTGGAATATTTTACATAAAAATGGAATAATAGTTGATCCTTCAAAAATAGATGTTGTCAATTAATGGAAAATACTAAAAAATGAAATAGATATTCATAGTTTTCATGGAATAGAAGGTTATTACTGGATAATTGTTGTTAAACATTGCACAATTATCTGTCCTACAAACTATATACCATGAATAGAGGTTAAATTTGTTTATATAGAATAATGTGATGTTTGGTTTAAAGAACTCACAATGATATAGGTGAATGCTCTAGTTTCGGCCCTCCCTACTAGAAATAGTGAGAATGACATATACAACATCACAGCACTGAAAGACCTTGGTCTTGTTCTGATATAGAATGATCAGGTAATTGTTTATTAATATAGACAACTAAACCCTCGTGAGTTAAATTAATTGACTCATTATTTTGTAGTAACACCTCTAGTTTTTCAATTTTATAATTTGGGGGCATCTTTTACATAGATCCAAATGTGAAATATATATACTAACCATAAAAGTCTAATGTATATATTCACTCGAATGTAACTAAACGTGAGGAAGAGAAGATGGCTTGAAATAATAAAGGATTGTAATTTCAGGATCAATTACCATCTGGGAAAATTAAACAAAGGGGAAGATTCCTTGGGTATAAAACACCATACATCATTAACAATGTTATGATTTGATAAAGACACCTATATTAATGATTTGAAGAATCTTTCCTTGTATGTTTTTGGTTGCTGAAATTAAACTATTTTGTTTCATGTTTATGTTCCCTCATATATGTATGACAGAATAAAACAATCACAAAATGCTGATGGGGAGCTACCAAAAATGGTATAATTGGTTAAAATTGGTGTGTTTTGAGAATATAACATTGATAAATAATTTGTTTTGATATTTAGAAAAATATTTGGCTTGCCCTGTGATATTAAACAAAATAAAGGGTTGTTGTACAAAGATCATATTTCTCCATTTTAATTTGATCCTTAAAGAACAAATATGTACATAGAACAATGGGATTATTGTTTGTGGGATGGAATGAAAAGAGATATTGATGATTTTACTGTGAAATGTTTGACATGTCAATATATTAATGTTGTGTGGATGTTTCCCAAGGGGTTTCTTTAGCAATTAATAGTTCCATAGTGGAAATGGGAAACAAATCCAAGGACATCTTTATGGGGTTACCAAAGACATATTGTGGAAATAATGGAATTTGGGAAGTTGTTGATAGTCTGACTAAATCTCCTCGTTTCTGTCATATTCGATGTAATATGTATTTGGATGAACATTCTCGACTATACCACAAAAATATTGTTATGTTCCAAAGAGTTACTCTTTTAATTGTATATAAACAAGATCCTAGGTTCACTTCTTAACTTTTGGAAGGCCTTATGAAGTCATTGTGAAACAAAGTAAATTTATGCACAACTTTTAATCCTCAATCACATAGACACTAAGAATGAATGATTCACATTTTGGAGGATATAAATCATTCTTGATCAATGGATTACCATGGACGATTGGATAATCCTATTTTTAGATTAACATTTTTATAATAATATTGTTCATTACGGTATACATGTGGAATATTTTGAGGAATTACATATGAAGTGATGTCGAACTCTAGAATTTTGGGATGACATCAGAGAAAGAATATTTATCGGAGTACATTTAGTATTAGAAGTTGTTGAGAAAATAAATATGATCTACCAAAATTTGGAGAAAAATCATAGTATGTAAAAATTTTATGCAGATAATTGGTGGAAATAATTTTCTTTTGAGGTAGGGGATCATGTTTTTCAGAAAATATCACCAGGGAAAAGTGATTTGTGTTTGGATAAGAAAGGAAATCTAATTCCACAGTTCATTGGACCACATGAAATCATAGTAAAAGATAGGACTATCACTAATCAAGTAACATTACTACTATGTTTTTCTTAGTTACACACAATTTTTCATGTTTCGATGTTGATAATGTATGTACACAGTTCATCTCATGTTTTGTGCCAAGAAGTTTTTCATTTCAAAGATATCCTTTCTTATGAAGAGAAACTTGTTCAAATTATTGATCGAATAGAACAAATACCTCAGAATAAGGTAATAAACTAGTAAAAGGTTTTCTAGAAAACCCAAAATGTTGAAGAAGTAACATGGAAATATTAAAATTATATGTGGGAAAGTTACCCTCAATTGTTTAATATGTAAATAAAATTGTGAGCATGCAGTTTCCATTAGGAAGAGAGAATGTATCATCCCATGTGTTTTAATATAATTTTAAATGCATGAAACACTGAGTCTCTGCATGTTGATAATTATTTTAGTATATAGTTATAAACAATATGTTAAATATAATTTTGTCACTTCTATGATTTGAATTTCATAAAAAAGACATCTATAGTTCTAATTGATAAGATATTCGCTGTCCGATAGAACCAACTTGTTTTTACTGAATAGTTACCTACACTTATGAATATTAATATTAATAGAAATATTAAACTTATGAATATTAAAAAATATTTGTATTTTATTTTCTTATCTTTATATGATAATGAGATCTTGATAAATTTTTCATGGTGACATAAAATCAGTTATTGTTTAAAAATTGTTATTTTCGGAATAAAATATATTTTTATTTAAAAATTAAATTAATCATATTTATAAAATTATTTTCAAAAAATGGAGTTTATTATTTAATTCTAAACATCAAAAAATCCTTAGGGTCAATTGTTTGTATTTTTATGAAATTCTTGAAATATTGATGAATAGTAAAATACTATAATATACCGTATATATACATTTTCAATTAAATACTCTATTCCTAGAATTATGGCTAATATAACCACCATTTGATAAAACTCACATGTTCTGTTTAATATTTAGGTGCACATTAATCAATACTATTCATAGTTTTGAGTATAAATATTAAAGTAATGATTTAAATATTGGAAAACCCCTACTCTCCTCCACTATAAATACTAACATCAGTCGCTCTTCCATTCACATCTCTCAGGCTTTTTTAATTTTCTAAATTAATTCAAATCCCCTTCCATTGTCCCTTCCCTTGGTCCAAGACCTTAGGGTCTCACAGAACTTCCAAAACCAAACGCCATATGGAGGATCTCATGGAGAAGATATCAAGAGGTAATAATCTTCATTCATTTTCATGTGTTTTCATTTCAATTCCATTTATATTAATATACTACCTTAACCCAACATTATCTAAGAATAATTAAAGCTAAAAAAAGTTATATATTTGGGATTTGATCTTGCTTATGGAAAATAATAATAATCATTATTTCTCTCCTCTTCCTCTTATTGTAAAAATAAAAACACCATCTCTGATGTGTTGATTTACCAAAATCGTGGATGATGTATTTTCAATTTCAATTACATCCTTTAAATTTGGTTATTAAACCATTTAAATGGTTGAAATAGATTTAAAATGTTTTTATATTTCCTTTTTCATGTTATAGAGTAAAATATAAACACAATTTAATGTTTTTTAATGAAAATATTTCTTGATTATCAAAGAACCACCTAAATGACCTAAATAGATATCACTAATGACTTATCTAATAATTCATCATCACAATATATAACAAAAATTATTTATAGAATCAAATAATACTCTAGAAACATATTAATACCATTTATTTTCACTTCTGGAGTTTTTCTTCCATTCGACAAGGAAATCCTTTATGATCGGACCGTGAAAATCATTTAAGGAATGCATCCAAAACAATGGAAAGAACAAAATATTATTTATTAGTTGGTGGAATGGTGTTATTAAATGACCATATAATGTCTTATAAACATCAATATTTTTTCTAATAATATTAATAATAATATTCTAACCATTATATAAGAATATTAAACAAGTTTCAAGTAAGAATAAACTGAGGTAAGTGAATTCTTAACCCAACTTCTATTCTTTGGGTTAAGCTTCTACATTAATCATTATGTGGTATTAATATTATTTCTATTAATTATTTTTTGTTTATATAATGTATTATAACTTTTTTTATATTTTATATACATAATCCTTTCTGTTTATTAATTATCCCTTCAATTATATGATATTTTTTGGGGTTATTCCTCTAAAGATACTCATTCAAAATTCAATTTTACAATATTTAAAATAAATGAATTGATGAAATTTTTTATGTAATCTAATTATGTTGTGGATAAAGTGTATTTTTAATGACGATGTTTGGGACCTATACATACCTCCAATTCATATGTTATGTGTATATTGGAGGTATGTCGTATGATTACTATAAGTGTAACAGCGATGGTCACACTATAAGATAGTTGTGATGGTTACATTCTAAGGTATCAATAAGGATTAAAAATCATAATGTAGACATTATGGTTCATAAATTATTTACATATGTACCCATGACAACCTTATTCCAAACATATATTTTCTATGGTATATTTAAATATCATGTTTCACAAAGTATTTATATGATTCATTATGGGTCAGAATTATGGAATTGTTAAAATGACTTCATATGTTTATAATTATTATAGAATAATTATTTCATTACTTATTTTTATATCCCTTACTATTATTTTCATACCCATCACATGTTCTTAAATTCTTTCCATTGGTTATAAGGATTTTGTTGAGAATTATGGAATTCAATTTATAGGATATGAATATTTTTATAAGAAATCAAGCCGTTGTTTTGTGTTAAAAATTTAATGTTTTGAAAGAAATGGATTTTGTTTTAATGGTACACAAATTGTTTGATTGTGGGTTGATATGTATGAGTTTTGTATGAATATTCTAAATCTATAAACTAAAAAATTATTGGGAATGTAAAGATGTGAAATAATATTGAAATAACTAGAATATGTAATGTTTAAGCCTATGGTCGTATGTCTTCCATAATCCCATTTATGATTCCAATATTTCATAATTAAAAATATGATTCACCAATGAATCAATTAGAAAGAGAATAACATTATTTTTTTCACCTTCTCTCAATGATCTTAATTATCACTTTCCTCTTCAACATTATATATAATATCTTCTAACCAGACATCCTCACCAATCAGAAAAATTAAATTTTTCAGTTTTTAATTTGATGAAAAATAAATGTTAATAACATTATATACATGATATATAATTATAATTAATTTTATTTTTTATGTAACTGATCTAGTGATGTATTGAATTTTTTATTAACCAATAATTTATACATGTATCTTCCAAAATTATTCCAAAATGTAAAATACATTTCAATGAATATTCATTATGTAAAAAATTATCTTCTACCTCAATAAATAATCCATTAATTTAATATCCATTCTATATATATTTCATACTCATACATATCCTCATGTTCTGAAAAATAATTTTTACGTTTTCTATAATTGTATTTACTTGATATGATCACAACAATATTCATTCACTAATTATTAGTCAACATGATGATGTTTTATCACTAAATTTAATATATTGTATCAAAATGTTTCATATTAATACTATGATGGAATTATTTATTATAAGAAAAGTACATTAATGAATTGTATTAATCCTAACTACCCCAGTAAAAAAACATCATTTCAACAGAATATCTCATTAAATCTAAATTTTCGTATTCTGACTATAAATCATACTGATGGGAAAATGTTTTTTGAAAACATGAACCATTACCCAATATCATTTTGAGTCCATTCCAAATATTTGTGTTAAATACGTGATCATTATGGGATAGATAATAAATATGGATTCCATGTAATTTTTTTTATCTTATTATGATAATCTATTGAATGATTATCCAAATAAATACCTTCATAAATAGAAAATATATATAATGATTTATTCAAAAAATCATCAATAGGCCAAATAATATTAATCCCTCAAGATAAAATTTTAAACCTCATAATTAAAATAATGAATATATTCTACTATTTCTATTATAGAATAGGAAAATACTAAATTACCCCTTATGTAGTTTTAACTAATTGTTATCATATTGAAAAGTAAAAAAATACATTGTAAAATTAGTAGTGTCATTTTTAATAACATCTCACCAATAATATTTTTTATGATCTTTGTACATATTAATGTTCCGTGGTTAATTGTAAAAGAGAGGGCCATGAGATTTATAAAAACAATTCTTATTCAATTGGGATTGACTTGGAATAGAAACCAACATTCAAAATATGATAACAACTTCTTTAACAATATTAATCTCTATAATAATATAATTGTCTACCAATTATACACATTCTCACAAACCAAGATATTAATTATTAGACTCCATAACTCCATTAAACAATGACTTTTACCCTGATTTTTAAGTAAAAATAGAAGATGTTTCAGCATACATTTATTCTAAGAAAAAAATTATTAAAAAATTACATGAAGGATCATGTTCCCATTATAAATTAGAAAATAATGAATTACTTTTATTGAATCATATAATTAGCTTCATTTTTCACTTTAAAAAGACAATAATTGATTCTATAATCATATTCCTTAATAATGTTTTCCATATTATATGAAAAAAATTTAAATTTATTTTAAAAAATACATATATTAAAAATTTATGGTCATTAAATATTTAAAATTTACACATAAGGAAAAAAACAGATATGATTTTTATGAGAAATAAAACTACATACAACTCATGGACATTTATATGATAACTTTGGTGATGTTATTTCAAAGAAATATCGTATTCGTGATATCATGATTATTAATCATCATGTCGTAACTATGTCCCTTCAATTAAAGATCACTGTTATAAAATATTCATCATTTCATACCATAATTGATAAAACTGATTCATTAGAGAATCATTATTTCAATTCAAAAAATCATTCATCAAATTCCTCTTTCAAAATGAAATTAATAAATTTTCATGTAAATTTATTATTTATTGTTGATCAAATAGGAATGTTCTCCAAAAATAATTTTGATATATTTCTAATCATAGGTAAAAATAATTCAAGGTTATATTTTTTGCCTCTAGACACTCTAATATAGCATTAGTTTTAGTAGGATAATACATAATGAAAAATCTATAAAAAATATGACATATAAATGAAATATCTTTAAACCAAAATTCACATTTACAGAATTATCCATAAAAGTAAATTTAATTGAATGTATGAAATAAAATCATTATTGGTTTCTTATGATAATAATATCTTTTAGAGTTTAATATAATATAAACATTAATCACAACAAAAAAAT
This sequence comes from Viscum album, assembly GCA_963277665.1. Classification (NCBI taxonomy): domain Eukaryota; kingdom Viridiplantae; phylum Streptophyta; class Magnoliopsida; order Santalales; family Viscaceae; genus Viscum; species Viscum album. Next base: position 1,515,000,881 of record OY728132.1, on the reverse strand, counting down.
ATAACTAAATACTCATGGAACATTATATTCCCTTTTTATATAAATACATGAGGCACGTTTGTTAACCCAAATGGAATAACCATAAGCTCTTAAGGATAATAAATTTTAATAAAAAAATTCATTAGAATTTATTCATTGATCACCATCAGCGAATGATAATCGAACCTAATATTATCCTATTAAAAATAATGATCTCCTCAATATTGATTAAATAAATCATAAATATGGGGAATTAAAGAATTATTCTCAATAGATATGTTGTTGAATACCTTATAATCAATATAAAGTATCAATGAAATATCATTATTTTCAGTTAATATAATTTTATCCATATAATGAGAAGTGATAGGGATGATGAAACCCATATAAAAAACCATTTTATTATATTTTCAGTTGTAAAATCTTATATGATTCCATTTTAAAAAAAATTAATGAAATTATATTTGCATTATGGAAAATATAATAGTACATTTTACATTTTAATTATGAATAAAATCATGATAATAATAATGAAATAAATCTATATACTGATTTACCACTAGAACATCACTAATTTAAAGAGTTAAATTTCTTTTAACAAATATTTTAATGTTAATAGTAACTTCCATATTTTCTCAACTTTTCACTTTCTCAGTATGTTATGAAAGACACAAAATAATTCTTATATATGAATTGAAACTCAATATAAATATTGATTGTTAATTTTTTTGATATATAATATATCATATAATGTGAAAACAATATAATCCATTAATGTGTTATGCTAATATCTAAAATTTGTAACAGTGAAATAACATTAGGAAGAACCATTCCATGGCTAAAACATGACGATTTAAATAATTTAATATTGATTTAAAATAATATTTTTTTAGTTCTTAACAAAATAAATAACATCAATTAATGTGATGTTTTTATTATTTAACATTCAAATTTCAATGATATTATCTACTTCAATGATTGGAATGATGAACTGAAATTATCATAATATATGTAATTAAATTTTGTACCTAACATTAGCTCATTTTATTGTCTAGTATATGAAATTTTTTTAATTGCCAATCCAAATTTGTTTCCCTTTCATTCTCAATGATTCCATCATTGAGTAACTAAACTCAAACCTATATATGAAAAATGACTCACCTTGATACCACTATATAATTTATCTACATTGTAACTATTTTTTTCATTACTAATATGGTTAGTACTATTTTCCTTATTGTAGAAAGATGAATGGCCATGATCTCATTTCTTGCACCACAATCCTGATCTGACAAAGAAATGTATAAAATTTATTTTTCCACATTTAAATCATTTTAGGGGAATTATTTTAGATTCTGTAAACAACTATTCTCTATTTCGTTACACCCTGAATGAATCATAATTTTCTAATCACGAAGTAAATAAGTGTTATAAAAAACCCATCTAAAAATTATAATCACAATTAATGATGTCCTCATATCATATAAATTCATAGGGGGCAATTATATTCATAAAATTTCATTTATACATTTTTAGAATCTATCAATTTTACTATGATGGTCTAGAATAAAATTTAGTGTATATATGTCTTGATTGGTATAATTTTCATCATAAGAGACCATGGAGACATATTTATAATTCTCCAACTATCAAAATATTATATATATTTTGTTACAAAAAATGTTTCATAATTAACATGAAAAATACATTTAATATATGTCCAATCCATGGAATCAATATCACCCTCATATATACTATTTATAATCAGAGACCACCATCGATCATTATCAAAATTAAAATATAATATTAAAATGGGAAATTTACGACATTATGTAAATCCAAAAAATATATATATTTTGCTGATAATCTATATTAACTTCATTATTATCAATATTTTAAGATATTCTAAATTATTAGGGGTGTGGTATAATTAAGTACTATAAAATAGTAATGTTTCTCTATAAAGAATTAATTAACTCCCATATAGGGGTTCCATAAATTATAACATATTTCATCTAAGTCAATACATAAAATATAATATTGTCCCAATTATTCTAGATATATAATTTATAAATTTATTATCCCCATGATGAGTTGATACATTATTCACCGAATTTATTCTAGAATAAACGATTCATAAATGGAATGGATTAGATAAAACAATAGAGAATTAATTACAATATATATCTTGATAATATTCTAACAAATTATATTATATTTATTTATATTTATAATTAACAAAACTTCTAATGTTATCTAGGCCATTGATCTAATACCAACTATAATAACCAATTCATTTTTATCCAATAATTACCAAATTTATAACAGGAATGATTCATTCATTCATTTCAAAAATATATTCATATTAGAGTTCTGAAAATTTGGGTAAAAAAATTAAATACGAAACTAAACACTTTTACAAAGTTTTCACTTTAATAAAAATAGAGCATAATTTCTAAATATTGATTTCATAACATAATTTTTTACATTTTTTATGATGATTCATCATCACATAAATCATTACCTTACTAAACTATATACTCATTGATATATCCTATAAAATAACATTTGATAAATTTGGATGAATGAAATGAAATATTATTAATGGATATACTAATAAATGAATAATTTTATAGTAGTAAAGAACATAATAATTTATGATGGAATTTACCTTTTCAAAAATAAAAATTTTATCACATAAATTAAATATTTCTAAATAGGAAAATAATTCATTGTTAAAAAAAATTGAAACCCATTAAAACACACATGACTAACAATTGTGAAGTTCTACGGTTTATGGGATCTCATTAAAATATTCCAATAAAAACCTTTAAAATTTAATTGTTATGTGCATAATGATGTAATTTTTTTCCTATTAAAACAATTTTATTACTTGAATATTATAGCTATCAGATTCATAATTAGGTGTTTCAAAATTATTAGAAATATTTGAATAATTTATTTCTAGTTAGTTATATTTTACTAAATTACATGGACATCTCCGTCAATATTATCAATCAAAGATAAAACCATTACCTAATGAATTAAATATCCATATTGGGCTTACATGAAATCATGAGCAATATCAACCCCACCTGTTATAATCTATAAAAATAAAGTATCATGTAATTATGAAAAAACATGTATTATTTAAATTTTATATCATAAAACCCATGAAAAAGACATTTAAAACCATTAAAAATATTTTAATCTAATTAAAGAAAGAAACATATTCTATTTCATTATATTTTTTTAATTAATAAACTAAAAAAATCTATTTTTGTTGAAAATAACCATGGATAATTATAAATTAATTTTGACAATGAGATATTGTAGTTATGGTGTCAAAATTTTTCCAATCAAAATATATTAAATAAAAGTTATTATTTTAGAAAATTTTGTAAAATAATAAATTAACCTAAATGGGGATTGTTAAAATTGATACTATTTTAATCCATTATAATTAATGACAAATATAGTAATGAACTACCTTTAAATCAGACAATTATTAAATTTGAACATTATTAATATATCTAAATGATAATGGAAATGGATAAGAAATAGCGATAATCATATTAAAAAATGTGTTCAATCAATATCACATAAATTATGTAATATTAAACATTATACCTTATTTAACTCAAAAATGTTAAAATTATTTTCTGTTTCCACTTTCTTTATTAGAATGATAATATTATTTTCATTATATTATATCCAATCATTTGGATTGTTCTATTTTTTTATTAGGTTACTAATGTATTTGAAATGAAAATGTGTTTTTTAGGTCGCTCATTTCAAAACATCAAAAAATGGTATTTTGATATTGATTAGTTGTTTATGGTCAAATTACCATCCAAATAATATATATTTTTTAATTATCATATTTATTAATTTTATTTAATTTTAAAAAATAACCATGTATAGAATCTATGAACAATTAAACACATCATTTCATGGATATGTTAGTCTATATGTATGCATGAATAATGTTTTTTTCTAAAAGTTGGAAAAAATAAAATATTGAATATAATGGTTGGGGTCAAAGCCTCATTTTCTTGTTAAATCGATGTCCTATTTTTGTCTGGTTAGAGGGAGACCCATTACATATCTTGAACTCCCAAGGCCACATGGCTTGAAAACTGGGCTTGGAAGCGCATTTTTTGGCCCAAGGGCCTATCATTGAAATGTACTGGTTCAATATCATGAATGTTATTGTACCTCCACAGCTACAGTGCATGATACAATACTACTATGGTAATATAAAATTCTTCCACATCTTGGAATTGATCTGATGAATTTTGGTTGCCGTGTAGAAGCCACTCCCACTTTGGTTCATGCTTGTTGAAAAAATAGATAATATACTAAATTCATGTAATAAGTTATATTTTATACATGTTATATTTAGTCCCTTTTTAATATTTATGTATATCCTTATAATTTACAATTTAAAAAATATTTACAATTCTTTGTGGAGGTGGTATTGCAAACATTCACATGATTGACATTAACTGTTTAAAATAGTATAATGGTAAGTAAAATAATAATTTTATAAAAAAACATTTCATCAATATCATATAAAATATTTTTTAAAACCATTTTATCATTCCATATGATCTTCTATTGAAATGTGATTACATGAAATCATAGAGGTGGTATTTCACAAGTATGAATTAGTGATGTTTTACTTACACATAAAATGTAATAGAATATGAAAATGGGGCTTTAAAAATCATATTAATATTTAAATTTATTATACATATATATTTCTATATTTCATTAGGGTTGAATATGGTTTTATTTATTAATATGAGTAATCAAACTTGGAAAAGGTTTGATATGACTTATACCTTCTCATATGATATCTCCCATAAGAATATGCCTTGATCCTTATATAATTGTTCAATTGAGAATACCATGGATCATATGATGTTCTGACAGGTTTTTTGAGATCGTTGGAATGTGTGTGGCTGATGCAGAGGTCCCAAAATGTGTATGGAATGGAAAAGATGAAGGGCACATATATATATGTTGGGACTGGGAAATTTAATTTTTTATTAAAGTTTAAATATTATAAATTTTTTATCTTGAGAAATGAGGATTTAAAATATCCTTATTAAATTCATATGTCATAAGTTTTTAAGTAACATCATGAAATATGAATTTAAAAATATTTTGTGCCTATATAGCTTATGTTTTGCACTATAAAATGATATTTACAATTTATAAAGTTAAAACATCATTACCACAGTTACAATTCAAATGATCAAAAATAAATTTTAACACATAAATAAATAATAACATAATTATTCCATCTATATAATTACTTTTTTATGATTATTTTTTTATGTAATGAGTAATTAAATATGAATACAATTAAGCAAAATGCAATGAAAAGAAAATCAGAAAATTATCATTCTCTAAATAAAGATAAACATAAACCAAAATCCAATATAGTATTGATTTATATGGAATTATTTATATTATTAATATTCAAATTTAAATTATTATACATTGACACCAAATCTATATTCTAATTGGTCTTTTATGTTACACGATTTAACTGAACGAAATGAAATTTTTTAAAAAATCAACATTTTAAATATTCACTAAAAAGAAATATTTTTATAACAATACCAAAAGTTAAACCTAAATTATATTAGATTTATTGATTGTAAAAATAAATATCATTTTAACAAACTGATTTTATTAATACATGATATAAGACTCTAACAATGAACTATGTAATTCATCGAAAAAAGTATACTTAATTAAAACTATTCCATTTTACACATAAATATATTATATAAATATTTTTAAAATAATGATAAACATATGTCCAAAAAATAATAATAATAAATAGTACTATTTATTTATCACCATGATTACATTTTTTTCATAATAGTAGTAAACAAAATAAATCTGATTCACGAGTTCATCAATATTTCCAAGACACCTCGACTATCCACTAACAAGTCTAACCACATGACGACCCATCCCATAAAAGTTTCATTTTTCTATGGTTTTGGATTTATAAAACATGAAATTTAATATATGGATTATACTAAAACTATAATAAATTATTGTTAGTAGCAAAAATTCACTATACCCTATATTAAACACATAGACACATCAATATCAGGAACAAACCAAATTTAGAAAAAAAAGAGGGATTGCCCCTAAAACAACCAATATTGTATCCTTAACAAGGTCAATAATCTAAAAAGTTTCTCTCACAAAATACATGGTTCAAAAATCAATTAATAACTGACATTGATGTTCACCTAGATCGATTAAGTCATTTCCCCGAATCCACCACCTATTTGAACCAACACTACATGATCATTACAACTTCTTACAACATGATTTGGGAATCCATCTCCATAAGTTTATCTTTTATAAACATCTATACATGAAAAGGCCTTCGTTTTTAATATATACAATGTGAACAATATCTTAATCAATATAATACAATGAAAATACACTTTTATTGTACCTAATCCCTATATAAAATTGCCGAGAATATCAACCAAAATGTTGGACACCATGGTATCACCGCAATTTATTGGTAGAATGATCCCATGAAATTTGATAATATAGCATACACACTCTCTCATGAGCAATAAAATATCAATTCAATTCTCGAACTCCCAATATAAATATCCATGATCCACAACAGGTTAGTAACTTTATCATAAAACATCCCATTTTTCACATAAAAAAGCTAAAAATTCCATCAATTCCATGGACAACTACACATTTAGAAAAAATATAGAATGAATTTAATATGCAAACATCATACAATGATCTCAATAATCTTCTAAAAAACATAATTGGTCAATATGGTTATGAACTGAACAAGTAATTCCCATATGATCTATCTTTAATACCCATACACTGACACTAGATGTCTATTTCTCATGAAAAACCACGGGGCAATCATGTATATACCATATCCCTTGAAACACATTCTCTGCAATTTTATCATCAAAATGCATCCTTTATTCATCTATAGGTTAAATTATATTCCTTGACCGACCCCATCTATAGGATAATATCATATATCGTATCTCATCAATAAAATCCGACAAACCGTTATTATAATCCATAACTTAGAAAACTAGGCTCTACCTTAAAACACTTATGTAATGTATCAAAATAAACATAATTCTCTAAAATCCAATTTCTTTACATTTATATTTTTTTGAAAAAATTCACATGACTAATACAACCACTATCATGTTTTTATTTATAAAAATACTTATGTCATAATGATATAAAAAAACATTTTTTTCCTTAGAGGGAAATAATTATCAATGAACATCCATATCTAGTATTATCCTCTAAGAATAAAGATATCATTATTATAAAATTAATGAACTAAACAACATTGGGAATTCACATCAATTGCCATAAAATTGAGGAAAATTCTCTCATTGTGTAATATTTATATATTTATAAGTATATCCCCTAGAATATTCATTTAAAGAACCAATACTCACATTGGATTGGTTACGTAGAATGATACCACTATCCAATATATGAAAAAATAATTTTTAACATTTAAAATAATTTAAATAACCAATAATTGTTCAAATATAAAAGGATACTTTTCGAAGTCTGATGCATGGATCAGTTTCGTGGTTATCATATTCAAATACTAATTAAAAAGGATTACAAGACCTCCCATGAACCGGGGGACTGTATGGTTGAAATCATTGAGAACCTCATCATAGGTCCAAATAAAATTTTACATAAATAAACTATGTTTTGTTCTAGTAGTGTATAATTCCACAAAATAGTAATGTGATGAAAAACCATATGTGTAGTTATAGACAAATTTAATTGTAGGATTGTTTGTCATCAAGGATACTAATCATACCCAGCCAACTATATATCATGTGAATCCTATTTTTGGAATATTTTCCTGAATACTCAACTTATCATCGTTCCATTATCCAAATTCTAATAAAAAATAAGTAATTATTCTAAAAAATAATGTGAATAAAAATTTGCTAATTTCAACATAAAAACGATGAATAAAGAACATCATTCCAATTCCTATGGTTACATGGGAATCAAAAAAAAAGAGGTATCCATGAGGCAAAATCATCCTTACACCATAAGCTATAAATCTTAACAATTTATCCCATCCAGGATCACCAAAAATATTTTGAAAACAAATCTCATAGAAAATGTTTTTAGTCAGATAAAATATTTTATTCCACATTGTAATAATCTGGGTTTTTGGCGAGCCGACTAGTTCTTTGACCCTCTTTTCCATAACAAATCATTTTTTCTCCCCCATATACCATAGCATGCTAACCAATTGTAGTAGTGCATGATAAGAATATGGTGAGACTATCCGATAGTATATGATTACACATTAAAAAATAAGGTATTATAAACATCAAATTACATAAAATTTATAAATAAACTGAATATGATATAATAAATTAATATAATTTGAACAAGTATTCATATTAAACTTTTCACCCACTAGACAGAAATAAATACATTATAAAAATAATAAATAAAGGCATTAGGTTTTAATATAAGTCACTGAGCCTCATCATCTAATATCCATATCCAATATTATCTATCCATCTAATATATTTTTTCTCATTCCTCTACCTAACATGTTCCTCCATGTATGCAGACATATGCTCAGGTAACCAAGTGAAATAGACCCTCATTAAGTGTGTGAGTATATATCCTTGTAGGTAACCCCAAATGTGTCCCATATATGAAAACTAAATTTTGTTTCATTCATGTGAAATACGTATTATCTTAAAATATTTATAAACCATTTAAGATAAAATAAATATGTAAACAAAAATTTTTTCTTCTCATTTTCTGAAAAGACGCTTAAGATTAGAAAATAAATTCTTCAATCAATGCCAACATGTTCCTATAAAAAAATTAAACCCACAAATGTATCCCAATTATACCATGGGATCTCATGCTCATTCATTAATTATGGAGGAATCACCACACCCTATGATGTCCCTTGGAATCATCACCATCACAGGCTCAATAGCCAAACACAAGATTTCATCTTGGTTGATTTACCTCTCAATAATCATTTTCCTTCAGTCACACCCTAGGTTTTCTATACCACTTTTTTAAATTTTTTATTTCTATTTATGCTATAATACTATGAATTCTGGATTCTATGATAGGATCTAATTAAAAATTCCTGAACTGAACATATCTTTTAGGAATAGCAATCAGATACATGGAACCCATCTAAAAATCTAATCAATACGGTCTCAAAGAATAGTTACCAAATATATGATTTTTTAACCCATATCAATGGTGACATTATTGATATAACATTTAATGGAATGATTATAGGCTCATTATATTTCAACATCATCCTCAGAGAGAATATATGCAACCAAAACCTCATGAACCATCCAGATAAAAGGGGTACTAGAATCCCTTAATATTACGATAAAAACATTGTAGTCCAATATATCCCAATATTTACATTTCCCAAAAAATTATAATAAGTTTAAATTTTAAATCAATGTTATGAAAATATAGGAATACTCTATTAATATTGAATAAAAATGATTCCTTAGCAACCAAAGAAATTCATAACATCATGATGCTCATGTATATATCATTTGGGTTCCTACCATCCTGAATCAATGATAAAATAAATTTTTGTAAAATAGGAAGAACCTATAGGGAACATAATAAATATTTAAAATAATTACACTTATTACTAGTTATCATAGTAAATTCATACACTTTGATCTGTTTTAAATTACTATGAAAATATGAGGTCATTCAATTTTAGTCCCCAATTGTTCCATGTCCCTCTTGGAATAAAATAGATCATGATAAAATATAGTGAATATATTGATCAAAAACCAATGATTATTTTACAAAAAAATGTTCCGACCATTAAGATAAGGACCAATATTCTCTTTTTCAAAATTGTATCACGCCACCAATTTAGGATCTAGGTGAATCACATTAGCAAATACCCATTCCATTTTAACACTCTCTTGGGTAATTATATCACTTGGGAACCAATATTTTCTCCATGATCATATAGATCATGAAGAACCCACTTGGGATCGGTGTCTCAAGAAATCTAGTATAATGTTGAAATGGGAATTCAATGGTATCAAATGAATATTAAGGGAAGTAATATTATCCCATCATATTCCTCTATGTTGAGGTTATGGTTAAACTTACACTAAGGGTCAAAATATTCAATTTAAAATTTATCATTTCACCTATTCAGGTATCCTTATCATCATTCACTTGAATATAATCAAGGCATCATCCATTTTTTTGAGATTCTATATTGGTTTCAATTTTCCATGGCTTCAAAGGTACATTATATGATTTGTCTAGTATTGTATTTTTTGTAAATCATTTCGTTTCATATTAATAATTATTTTAATTCAATGATGGTTAGAGACTATAATTGTGTGAAAAAAAACAATTATTAAAAATAATTACATAAATACCAATATGGTTATGCATATTGACCACCTACAAAAATCTCCAAGAATTTACCTTTTTAAGAAAATCAAGACCATTCTATCTAGTCATGTCCATGTATATCATCCATTGTGAAAAACTCCATGGTATCATATTTTGGAAATGTATCCAATCTTATTAAATATGATAATTTTATAAATTACTAAGAAAATTAGTAATTATTTTATCAATTAATATGAAGAAGGATAATGACCGAAAATCACACTATGCCATCATGTCACTCTGAAACCTTTGGGAACATGGTTTACTCTAATGTAGATAAAACCTCGGTCAAAAAAATAAATGATTTTGTAGTAAATGTTTTGAATTCAATAGATAAATATATATATTTGGGGACAAAAAAATGATAAATAAAAATGTGATTTACCTTCATATAATCACAAATAAACAATATGATGATGTCGTCATATGAACAATTCAACAAGATCTAGTAATATAACCCACTCAAATATAATGATTCCATATATCTTATATGTATTATAAATCATGATCTTAATACAATGAATTGATATATTGAATAATCCCAAAAAAATAATGTCAAAGTATAATGTAGAATGAAAATCACCTTTAAATATAAAAATGCCTCCAGAGCCTTTCAATTCAAGGGGGGAACATATGTGTAATGGGATAGGGAGAACCTTGGTAATGTGTAAGAGATTATGGATGAAGAGGAAATACCCTTATATGAAATTAGGTTTTAAGGATTTTAATTTATGTTTTTTTATCACAGTCATTTTTCACATGGATTTACAGACCATGAACCGACAATTATATGACCTATCAACAATAACCCCTCTTACACGTTTGGTCTACACTATATCTAAAATCATTTTTTAACCATGAAAACTTTAATTTTCTTGGTCTGTAAAAATGTTTATGATTTTTTAAATAAAGATAATATCAGGAAGAATGTCAAGGGCCATGAAACCCACCATAGATTACACTAGAATATGTATGGTTCCACTAAAATATTTTTAAACATGTCACTCAACCATGCACTTTGAAAATTGAGCGAAAAAACCCCCTTGATCATTGGTTAAATAAATATCTCTCTCAATCAGGACACACAAAAACATTTTCCCTAAATATATCCTTAGAAAACATTGTTTACTCCTACAAAATTAGCATTAAAATAAAGGATGAAATACCCAAAATATGGGAATTTATTCTCCACAATGAATTGGAAAATAAGATAGATAAAAAATAAAGATCCTAAAACCCTCTAATGGATACATGAATGCATGACCAATAAAAGGTCATTGAAATACTTCATCCATATCTGATGACTAGATTCAAATCAGAAATATCCCCATTATAAAACACTATTGTTCTTCTGATGGTTTCTATATAATTCTCTAGATCACACGGAAAATACTTAGTTAACTCCTCTACATCATGAATATTCTCAAAACCAATGGATATAGAGCAATCTTATAACCCCCTTTAAAATTTAAAGATAAAAATATTTAGATGAAGGATGATATATGTGGTCATAAATCCAAATGGGATGAGTGTATATAGTTTACAAGGAACTGTAGAAGCCCCATATACATGTCTACATTTTTGTATAAGGGACTATTATAATTAATCCTTCATCATATAAAGGGTTTATGAAATTTCCATTTGACTATGTATTTCCACATCGACTCTATATCCAAATGAATGTTTGTACACGAAAATTATTGTCAATCCCCAAAAGACCCATTACTATTGACATGATTCATCACTAATAAGGTGGACGATTACCTTCTACAACACACGCATAAAGGAACAAGAACCCTGAACATTTCGAAAAAAGGAATTAAATAAAATGGGCAATAATGGGAGCCTCTTTTATAAAGGGATACACCATAATCTATGAAAAAGGGTCCTTAGACACCATGATTGTGTGTGGTCTTAGATGATCAGATATCAATAGGGGACTAACTAGATGAATATTATAAAAAATGTAATAATAAAATATATCCCTATGGTGAAAAGTTTTTTGGTCATGTTACAGGAAGAGGTAATGCGGGAGTTCCATTCTTCTCCTCAAACTATACATCCTGGAGTATGTATCATGTATGGATACAATCCCCAATATTTTTGGTGGTCCATCAAGTGGCCAAGCAATACTGAGTTCCTCTCATAGTGCCTCATATATCAGAATGTGTTTTCTGAGAACCAGGTCCCTAAATGATTTCTAAAACCCCATTAGATATCGTAATAAAAATTGAATGACATATACATGGAAATTAAAGTTTGTATAAAATACATAGTGAAGATCAATGATTTTATATAGGATATTATTGACTTATTAAAGTTGTCGTAACAATTCTTTTCTATCAAGGATCTGAGTTCAATGATGAGGTTGGGGATGTTTGGTATATGAGATATTGTTCATATTCATGGGGTTTCCTTGAAAATTATTTTTGATCATGATATGTTTTTAACATCATGATTGTAGAGTGGCCTGTAGGAGTAATTATGACCAAGATGTGAATGATTAAACCCTTTTAACCCCAGACCAACGGGATGACTAAGCACACTATCCATTTTTTGGAGGATATGCTGAGACATTTCCTGTTATAATTTGGATGGATTTGGGTGGATCACCAACCCTTAGAAGATATTGAATTAAAAAACATATATCAATATACCATGGAGATGGAACCCTTTCAGGAAATATACAAGAGAAAATTCATGTCACCTTGTCATGGATAATACATAGTGATTCATTTATTGTAGGACCAGAGACGGTGCAGGTGATGAAAAAGAATTTCATGTTTATATGTGAGCATATGAGGATGTCCCTGTGTAGTTAAAATTATTACACATATTATGATCATAGGCCCTTGGATTTTGAGATAGGAGAACACATTTTCATGAGAGTCTCCCTATGATGCAAATTGTAGAGGATAGATAGGGGAGGCATGTTTTAATGCCCAGACCCTAGTTACCTAGAGTCAATGAATTATTACATAAAATTAACATGATCACAAGAGATCATGTCTCGAAACACCGATTAGTTTAGCAGAATTAGAAATACTAGATATATACATAAGATTTACATTACATTATGAAATGGAAAAACAATAAAATTACGTCCCTTTTGAACACACTCATATCTCGTAGCCTATTACTATAGGTTAATAGTAATATATTTATTCACAACATGGGAAAAAGATAACATAAGAAAAGGGTGTGCTCAGATACTCATTAAGTATAACAATATTGTTCAAACTATAAATAATGATAATAATAATTTAAGGAAATGTATAAGACTAAAAAAATACATTTAAATGTAAACATAAGCATAATATGGAAAAGATAAGTCCAATAATTACATTTACTTATTCACATGGATATTATACTAGTTGAATAATCACATATAGTATCAATAGCTAATTTTATATTGATGGAATGCATAATGACAGACATCATAACCACATATTCAAGGCCTCGTACCAATACTACAAATAAGATTTTTTCAAGACATCGTGCCAAAATACTAGATTGTCTCATGAGACCTGCTTATGCATCAAGGAACTATAGTTGGATCCACCTGTCACTTACTATGTCCTATGTATTCCTCATGTGAAACGGTTGAAACATAACATAGTGATTTTTATTAAAAATAGCATAAGAAATATTAATACTTTAGCCATAAAAAATACATGAGGTAAAAATAACATGTCCACAGTCAAAATATCACTAAACCTTCAATACAATATGTAATATTGTATCATAGTAAATCAAGTTCAAACCATTGTAAAATCAATCAAAGGATGTTGAAATTGATGAAATCAAAACTATTTGGGATAAATATCTCATTACATTTTGAAATCATCTAAAAGTAACCTAATTATAAATGAAAACATTTATTTGGAAAATATTCTTATAATAATATAAGGGATGATTTGAAGGTATTATAATAGTGGAAAATAGTTGTTCCCTCTGTATATGATAAAAAACCATTATTACCTTAATTTGTCAAAAAGGTAATAAAGTAACTTATTTGGAAAGCGACAGAAAGATTCCTTTCAAAAAAAATTATAAAAATTCAAATAGGGTATAATTTACTTTAACCCAAATTCTATAAAATAATAAAAATGTTTTAAAAAATATTTTTTAGAAACACAGATTTGGATGATAAATTGGTCTTAGTACATACTCATGTATAAACAAACTTAGATAATAAAGGGATTGTAAAATTAAACCTTACCTTGTACTTTTCCATTGTCGATGATATTTTAACCTCCTATATAATTATTAAATAAATTTTATTAAACTATACAAGAACAAAATACATAAATATGATATCATATATGATCTTAAAATATTACACTCTTAATAATATTTCCATGGTATCATTATTTCAAGTGTGAACTGATTCATTTTCCATTAAATGTTTTGTTACACTAAGATAGTTTTTTTATAGATGGGATGTATTTGATTAACATCCAGAATTATATTATTTTCTTAAAAATTATTTTTAATCATTATATTAAAATATTTCGTGAATGGTTATGATGGTGACTGAATCTCATCACGTTCATGGATACGGTAATCCGTGCATATGCACGAGCGACATTATCATTCTATTGATGGTGATATCAAATGTAATTGGATGTTATATCATATATAAAGAATCATTAAAATGTTATATTTGTTATTTACAACAATTATACATCATTATTATACCCATCCAAATAATGAAGTGTTTAATAACAAACTACACCACAACGTGGAGATGGTAAGTTGTACGTACGCATGTATAGTGATTATCAATCATAGGATGTATAGAATAGTAAATATGGTTGATCCATATTTATAATGAAAAAAATTATGTATAAGCTATGGTATTTATTATTTTGGTTTGGAAACAACAAAGAAAGAGGAAGTGGAAGAAGAAAAGAACATTGAAATAGGTGATGAAATTATTACCACTTCTTCAGGTCCTTCCTTTTGATTTGGTCAAAAGGGATCCTTTGGATGTATTTATGAACAATTTATGGACTCTAGGTTGATGTTACGGTAGTGGGGAAGATATTTCAGTAGGTTTTGGCCGAGTCAAATGGCTTTGGAGGTGTGATTTTGGGATAAGTGTATGTACCCTTTTATAATAGAGGAGAGGGTCGCTTTAAGGAAATATTGAAAAAATAATTTATTATACAATCATATTCAGTTTATAATGTCTCCAAAATAATTTTTTTAATGGTAAGGTGGGGTTAGGTCGAAAAATTCTCAACCAATAGGTTTTAGACATGTTTAGGTCACCATATTAACCTTATATTTTAGATTTAACTCTTAAATAAAGAGTTTAACTTTTACCATGTATTCTCATTTTATTATAATAAATGATCAGCAAACATACAATAAAAATCAAAGTGAAACGAATGTGGTTAATTATTACCATATATAAACTTATATATGTCCCTTGGCCGAACCTAATTTTTTAGAATATTATATCAATTAACAATATAGTATTTTTTTAATCTCATTTTGACTATTTTGACGTTATTTAGTATTTGGGTTTTGTAAAAGTAATCAAAACTTGATTTCGTTGAAAAAAATTAAATTCAGTCAATACTAACATGTCATATTAACCTATAAATTTAGTTTAATGCATCATGTGTCTCAATTTTCATTTATTTGGATATTTATAATGGCAATTATTTTAACCATTCACTAATAAGCTAATTACTGCATCATCATTGTGTCACAAATAAATTAAATTATTAAATATATAAAAATTATATATAAAATACCATTATTTTGGAAATAATTTTATCTTTCTAATGAATATTTATAGTTGAATTCATCTTATGTATAACCTTATATTAAAAATGTTTTTGTAATGAAAATTGTAATTAATCACTTTTAGCACTTCTTTATATAAAATAATAAAAAATATTGTAATATAATCAAAGTGTATCAAATCGGATCATATTTTATTCCTAATTTTTATTTTAGTCGAAAAAAATTATCTAATAGAATTAGTACATGCATTATTGTAATAATAATATCATTTCTAACCTTAATTACCATATTTACTTTTAACCGTGGTAAATTGAATTGAAAAGTTGTTATTCACCAAAAAATTATTTTCATCATATTGAACCAAATTTTATATACTGATTCCAATTGTGTCTCTCAGATTTTTGAAATTCCATTTTTCAAAACTGTAAAATTAATTTTTATTCAAATTTACAAATATGCCTAGAAGTATTGTAAATAACGTAAAAATGTTCAATAAAATTTTATACATCTAATTTTATTATAAAATGACTCCAATGAATTACATTGAATATATATACATATTATTTATCTATTTTCACTTAATGTAAATTGAAATAAAATAAATAATTATTTAAATAATAAGTAGGTTTTAAACAATAACGTAATGTTTTCACTATTCATAAAAATTCAATGTTTTCAGAAAAATACAATAAAAATCAACCTAATATAATTTTGATATTAAAAATTCAAAATGATGTCTATTTTACCAAATTAAAAACATAAAATTTTCATTAATTAATTTAATTTTAATTCACATTGTCAAAACCAGAATGTGAGTTTTTGAGAAGCAAAAACTATCCAAAGATTGTTATATGTTCATTTCCAATTTAATTGTTAAATTACATCCAATGAACTACATTGGATTAGATAATAACGATATACTTTAATTATAATTCAAAACAATTCAAATGAATAGTTTAACATTATAAATTATTTTTATTGAAAAACATATTTTCAATTAAAATTTAGTGTTTTTCATTATTCGTCAAAATTTGGAAGTTATCAGATTAAACACAAAATATTATCGAAATAAGGTTTTTATGTCCCAATTCTAGAGAAGAATTCTATTTTGTAAAATCGAATATATAAATGTTTCATATATTGGATTTAAAAAGAGATCACAATTAAAAGGTGGTAAAATTGATGTTTCTGAAAAAAACATCCTTTGTTTGAAAAATAAATGTTGTTCTTATGATATGTATAAGAAAACACATAATATGGATGTTAAAAATATATGGAGTATATAAAAATCAAAATGAAATTAATAATATTCATTACCTCCTTTTGAACAGATAATTAGATATGTCATGGTTCGCATGAACTCGGTGTTGCGTGTAGCACAAGCTATTGTATTACATTAAAGAGATAACATACTACAAAATCGTATGGTGTTACATTCTCCCTTCCTTCAATAAATTGTGTTATCAAAATTTGGAATTTTTCTCCAAAATTAAAAGGTCAAAAATATAAAATACCTTTTTTGAAACCCCACATAAAAAATAAGGTTAATTAAATTTATTCTTAATTAGAGGGAAGAAAGAAATTTAAAAGACACCATCAAATTATGATCTCGAATTGGAGAACGTTGGCAACTATTAGTGACACATAATTGGAGGGAAAACGTAAATATTTATTGGGGTTGATTGAGGTCATAAATCACAAACTAGTAAACAATTAATGGAATATTGAGGGCCTCAAAGACATAAATATATTATTATTTAAATATCATCAGTTTAACAAATCATTAGGTTTTAGGATATCACATTTTTGGATTTATGATCCCTTTACTAATGTTTAAGAATTAATTTCTTCATAGAATAAGAGAAGTAAATACATGACAGGTAGAGTTCCATCATTCAACTAACTTCTACCACAAGCTCATCTTTCACTCCAAATTTTAAGAGAATTCAAAAAATTATATTCAACCTAATTTCATAGGGTTACAGAAGTAATTTATTTATAATTCATCTGTTAAACCATTAAAGAACTACATTATACAAGCCACGGAATCACATATCCTGGTGGTAGGTGATGCGCCCTTTTTGAAATTTGGATGTGAGTTCATGTTTCGCTGCCTTGCCGGATGTGATGGATTGTCACCCATCCTCTGGGTTGTCCTTTTTATAACAATCCAAAATTAATCATAAGAAAATTTTAACCCTAAACAATAGTATCCAATGTACAACATAATTCATTCTATCCTTTAGACTTATCCAAAATACATTGGATGAAATTCACAGTTCAAAATTTATAAGGAAGGTCACATAACGTACATGTGAATTAATTTATCGTGTATTCACTTAAGACATGGTAGTGAAATAAAATTATGAAAATCCATATTAAATGTGTTCATTCTTCCTTATTACTTCTGTAAAAGATTGAATACTGGATATTCTTCTTGAATCCATAAATTCTGTAAACTTTGACAATTATAAAATAAAAAAACTATTAATTAGTTCCAATGTTTTCAATGATATCCAATATACTTTATCCAACTCAATTATCTTTTATTCCAATCACTACCTTAGTATCAGTACCATATTAAGGATTACAACTCCCTCAACCATACATTTCCCAAATAATTTAACCAGGTAGTGAGTCACTTTTCTTAGTACCACACAATCACAAATTTTTAATGAAGTAGTAATGTAGTTCAATCCTTATATACTCGGTAATTCTTTTATCTTGTACATTATTAATAAAAAACCCAAATGGAAAATTTATTTATTAATTACATAAGATCACTAATCATTCCACTTTATCTATCGTTATATAATAACTAGATTATTATCCAATATCATCATTTGGGGTATACTCTGATCATTGGGAAAATTATTTTTGTAGTGTCCACACTCCTTGCAGATGAAGCATTGTACATTTGAAACATTTCTTCTTCCCTTGAAATCACAAACTTGGTGTATATTTATCCACACAGATAACAGACTCACATCCCGATCAGGAACATCCCATGGTGATTCTTTCCACAATTATCACATATGGGAAAACCCATTGTTCCCATATTCCATTTATCCATCTTTCTCTCTACCATCATTTTCTTCTCAATCATCCCTTCAAAGCCATACGACTCAAATAATTCATTACATATATTATTAAAACGTGATATCATTTCTTCATATAATGAGAATGCGTGGGATACTATTTCCATTATAAATGTTGGCTTAACACCATGAAATATATGATCTTTCATACTCTTGGGTCACGTGTATTGCTAGAGTTATCATTCCTTCTACTAGGCTCCATTTCTAGATTATTACTTACACTAAAATAGATCATATTGAAATGTAGAATAAAAATACTAGGAAAACTCTCAACATTAACTCAAGATGTTCACACATCTAGTCTCATAATCCCAAAATTGTTTCTTTTCTATCACATTTACTCATAAATCATTCATAATGGTTTGTAAATAAATTGTGAATTATTCTAAGCATATCCCCAGGGACATTTCAAACCAAGAGTAAATCAGGGCCCACTGTCATGTTCCAAGATACCCCGGGTCAAGACTGAAACTCCTTGTCAGATTTTTCACTCCTAGGTTCATATATTCTAGAGTCGCCTCTACCTGATCATATCTAGACAAGGATGTATTTCTTGGAAAATACACAAAATTTATACATTACAAAAATTCTATGAATATCTTCTATACTAATCCTCAAATCCTATTTTACGGTAATGTTATCAAATCAGAGATTTTCTAAATCTAGCTTCCAAAGATTATACTAAACTTCCCCTCAAACCAACTATAATGCACTGACCC
Source organism: Viscum album (assembly GCA_963277665.1). NCBI lineage: Eukaryota > Viridiplantae > Streptophyta > Magnoliopsida > Santalales > Viscaceae > Viscum > Viscum album. The sequence continues at coordinate 1,514,980,822 of OY728132.1, read as the reverse complement.
TAGTTACCCAGAGTCAGTGCATTATTACATAACATTTGAATGATCATAAGAGATCAAATCTCGAATGACCGATTAGTTTAGTATCCTAGGAGGTACTAGATACATACATAAGTTTTACATTACATTATGAAATGGGAAAACAACAACATTGTGTTCCCTTTTAACACAATAATATCCCTTATCTTATTCCCTCAGTTTAATAGTAAAATACTTCTTCACATCCTAGGAAAAAAACATAAGAAAGGGGTGAGATCAGATTCTAAGTAAGGATAGTGATATAGAAGACAATATCATAAATAAGAATAAACATTTGAGTCAATGTATAAAAATAAATCAAAAGCCTTTTAAATATAAATTTCAGTATAATATGGAAAAGATAAGTCATATAATTCCATATACTTATTCACAATGATATTCTAGTTGTTGAATAATCACATGTAATATCAATAACTAATTTCATAAAGATAGAATAAAAAATATAGAGATCATAACCATATAGTCATAGACTCATAAAAATAATATAAATAAGATATTGTCAAGGCCATGGGTCAAAACAATAATTTTTCTCAAGATACCTACCAATGCATCAAGTAGATATTGCGGGCTCCACCCATCACTTACTAAGTATAATGCATTCCTCATGTGAAAAGATTGAAACCAAACATAAATATTCATATTAAAACTTTCATACAAAATGATAATACTTTCACTATAAACAATGAAGGATATAAAAATAACACAACCATAGTCAAACATATAAAAAAAACTTCAATTTAAAATGGAAGATCTTATCATAATAAATTAACTTCAAACAAAGTGTAAAATCCATCATAGGATGTTGACATAGAAGAAATCAATACTATTTGAGAGAAATATCCCTTCCTATTTTGAAATCATTTACATAACACATAATTATAAAAGAAAACATTTACATTGAAAATATTATTATAATATTGTAAGGTATCTTTGAAGGTGTTATAACGGTGGGAAATAGCTGCCCTTGCCCTATATGTTAAAAACCCATTGTTACCATAATTTGTTGAAAAGGTAATAACGTACCTTATTTAGAAAGGAATGGGAATATTGTTTTAAAACCATTTTATAAAAATTCAAACACATGTATATATGAATTTGTCCCACACAACAGTAAATAGTAAAAAAATTGAAAATACATTTTAAAGAAACACGGATGTGGATGATAGTGGGTCCTAGTAGATACTCACCTATAAACAACCTCATATAATAATAAGATTATAAAATTAAACCTTAACATAACTTTTACTTGGCCATGGGTATATTAGCCAATTGTATATTAGTTAATTATTTGTTATTAAATTATACAAGATTTACATAAATAAATAATATATCATATACGTTCTTCTAATATTTCATTGTTAATAATATTTTAGTAGTATCATTGTTTCAGGTGTTAGCTGATTCATTTTACTTTATATGTTTTTTATGTAAGACATGTTTTTAATGGAAATGATGTATTTTATTAATATCCACAATGATATTAAATTCTTAAAATTTATTTTGAACCATCAAATGAAAAATATTCTTGAAGGGTTACGGTGGGAAAAGAATTGTATCACATTCGTGGAGACGATAATCCTTACATACGCACAAGTGAAAATATCATTCTATTAATGATGAAATAGTATGTAATTGGATGTTATATCATATATAAAGAATCATTAACATGTTATGTTTATTATTTAAATAAATTATACATCATTATTATACACATGAAAATAATGAAATTTTTAACAACCAGTTACACCACAACATGGAGACGGTTTGTCGTACGTATGCACGTATGGTGACTTTGTTATTCATTGGATGGATATAATAACAAATATGGTAGTTACATATTTATAATAATTTCACAATTTGTATAAGGTACCTCCGTTATTATTCTGTTATGGAAACAAAAAATAATGAGGAAGTGGAAGAAGATAATAACATTGAAAGATGTTATGAAATTATTCTCTTTTCTTTCAGGTGATTTCAATTGATTTGTTCCAAAGGGTTCCTTAGGTCGGATTTATGATCAAATTATTGTCTCTAGGTTGAATTTTGGTTAGTTGGAATGATATTTGAGCAGTTCTGGACTGATCCAAATGGCATTAAAGTAGTGATTTTGAGATAAGGGGAAGTACCCTTTTATAAGAGAGGTGGGGGTCACTTTAGGAAAATCATGAAATATTAATTTATTAAACAATCATATTCGTTTTATAATGGATCTAAAACGATTAAAATTATAGGATAAGTTGGGTATGGGTCAAAAACGTCTCAACCAATATGTTTTAGACCGGTTTAGTTCACCATATTAAAATTATCATTTTGATTTAACTCTTACTAAAATAGTTTAAATCTTACCATGTATTCTTGTATTATTATAATAAATGGTTAAAAAACTGACTATAAAAATACAAGATAACTCCAAGTGGTTCATTTTTTTTTCATATATAACCTTATCCAAGTCCTTTGGGTGAACCTTATATTTTTTAGGTATATGATATTAATTAATAATATTGTATTTGTTTTCAAAACTCATTTATGTCAATTTTGAAACTATTTTGTATTTGGTTTTTGTGAAAGTGAAAAAAAAATTATTACATCAAAAAAATAAATTAAATCAATCATATCATGTATTAGCAACCTATAAATTAGTTTATTGTATCAAAAGTCTCAATTTACATTTATTTGGATTTTTATAATATCAATTATTTTAATCTTTCATTAATAAGGTAATTACTGCATCATCATTGTGTCGTAAATAAATTAAATTATTTAATGTCACGAATTATAAATAAAATAATATTATGTAGAAAATACCTTAATATTTATAATGAATATTTTTTGTTGATTTTATCTTATATATAACCCTATATTAAAAATGATTTAGTTATGAAAACTTGAATTTTACACTTTTAACTCTTCTTTAAATAAAATTATAAAAATAAATGTAATAATCTAATCCAAGTGGATCCAAAAAGATCATATTTTATTCCTCAGTTTTATTTTGGTCGAAAAAAAATTATCCAAAATAATTAGGACATGTTTTATTTTAATTATATTATCATTTTTACCTTTAATTACCTTACTTACATTTAATCGTGGTAAATAAAACTCAAAAATTACTATTCTGAAAAAATTATTTTTATGTTATTTAAACACATATTAATTACTCATTTAATCGTTTTCTTTAAAAATTTTGAAATTCAATTCATAGTTGCAGAAAAATTACGTTATATGAAAATTGGCAAATGTGCCTAAATGGTGGGTAAAAGACAGAAAGATGTTCAATAAAAATTTTAACATATAATTTTATTATAAAATGAATCCAATAAATTACATTGAACTTATAAAATTATTATTTATCCATTTTACCTAAAATAAATTTAAATAAAATAAATAATTATTTAAATAAAAATTAGGATTTAAACAATAAAAGAGTGTTTTTTTACTATTCATAAAAAATTGAACCTTGTTAAGAAAATTACCTAAATTTATATCTAAGAAATATTTGATAGTCTGAGTTCGAAAATGATGTTTATTTTTACCAAATTCAAAAAAATATAAGTTTTATTAATTAATTTAATATTATGTCTTGTTGTCAAAACTAGAATGCATGTTTTTGAGAAGTAAAAACTATCAAAAGATTGATATATGTTTACGTCCAAATTAATTTTAAAATTACCTCAATGACCAAAATTGGATTAAATGATCAAAATATAATTTAATTATACATCACAACCATTAAAATTAATATTTTAACACTATAAAATATTTTGATTAAAAAAGTTATTTTCAATTAAAATTTAGTGTGTTTTCCTATTCATCAAAATATGAAATTTATCAGAAAAAACCCAAAAAAATTTCGAATCAAAATTTTTATGTCCTTGTTATATATTAGAAGATTATTTTTTCATATTGAATGTATAAAACTGTCAAATATTGGATTTAAAAAGGGTTCTTTGTTAAAAGGCGGTAAAATTGCATTTTTTTTAAAATACATCATTAATCTGAAAAATTGAATTTGTTCTTATATTATGTATAAGAAACACATAATAAGAATGTTAAAATTATATGGATTATATAAAATTCCAAATGTTTTTTAATACTAATCATTGTCACTTTTTGAATGCCTATTTTGGAAAGAATTTTTGTGCCTGAACGTGGTGTTGTGTGTAGCGCAAGATATTGTTTTAAATTAAAGAGATAACGTATTATGAAATCTGGGGGTGTAACACATGTTATCCCCGTATATATGTGGTCCATTTGAGAACATGTCGATGGTTGTTGAGATTTCATACCACCTCACCCAACCACCACAACTACATAGGGTTGACGATATCCTATATGTGTCTTAGATGAGGTGGTACACGCATCACAACACACACATCATTGACAAGTATGAGATGGACATCGTGGGTGGGGGAACCTCATTGGAGCACCCAGTGCAAATTGGGGATTAGTAGGAGAGGAACATGTGTGGATAGACCATCCACTTGGTCATCATGTAGTGGTAGCACGGTAACATGTAAGTGTGTTCCTGGAAGAGGTAGAGCTAAGTGAGGTCTTTGTATCCCATTTTGTTTTACTATTTCACAATTTATAGGAATTAAAATATTGAATGAGGGAATTATTTATTCACCATGTTTTTCCTTATAAGACATTGAAATGGTTTAATATATTTTTTAAAGCTTGGTACTAAGATGGAATGTGATTCTAAAGATGGGTTTACCCACAATTAATTTAATAAAAATATAAAATATATTTGGTATTGTGGCTCGGTGATACATCAATAAATATGATATAAATATTAAAAAGAAGCTAGGATATGGAATCCATGACCATAATTTAGTTCTAAATACAATGTTTACACTAGGAATCACATAAAATGGGTCGGTGTTGGGCATTCAGACTATTCACTAGTTTGAGGCAAATAAAGTGGAATAACTAATTTTGAAATAAATTAATTACTTCATTTCATATAAATACAAATTCTATAAGAATATAACCATGATGATTTATCCAAGAATATCATCATTAACCCTAGGATAATTACAGAACTATATTTTCTCCCATTCTTGTGGCTAACATTTGATGAAGACGAAAATCTCGATCAAAGAAGATCATGAAAAAGAAAGAATAAAAAATCATCTCAAATCATTGTGGGTTGAATTATTCATCAACTAACCATGAATAAATGAGGTAAAAATCATCATTTTTTGTTTTCATGCCCTTGGAATAAATATTTAAGTAGATTGATTTACTTTCATATGTCTATTACAATATGTATTTTCTTTTTCATGTTCTTGGGTACTTGAATTCTTTTAATTTCATTGGATTTTAATCCCAAGATCACCATTCATGATCATTGGACAATAATTATTGGAAAAAAACAATATAATCCATTATTATATTTCTTTTATCCACCAATTCTTTATTTTATTCACCGATTGGACCTCATATTCTGAGTTCATCTTTTTCGAGCTATAACAAGCCTATTAAAACACCCAGATTCATAGAGGATTAGTGGATTAGGAATAGATTGAAAATCATTAATTTATCTAAAAACTATATATGTAATGGGTGTTCTTTGTAGTGATTATGATTATGAAATTGGTTATTGATGCTCTGGGTGTGTAAATAACGAATGGAGACCCCCTATCTACATCCAAATAACTGAGTTTTAGACTAATTCAAGGTGGGATCTCAGGATGATTGAGTATATTCATGTGTTGATCATAGATGAATGTGTTCGAGAAAATAATCTGACTACACACCATGTTCAATAATTAAAAAATAATGTGTATCCCACTCATTGATGGTGGATAGGGTGTCAGAAAAAATAAGGATGAAAAAGTGTGTTTACATCTACAAATAATGTATCCCTTACCTGGTTGGACAACCTGTGTGATTAATCACATGTGTGTGATCCTGTTTTAGAGAATATGAATAGTTACAGGGATTTTTAACCAATTAATTGAATAATGACATGTCACACTAGAGGCACCCCATGTGTTGGAAGATGTATTTAACTAAAGTACACATACAAGTCATAATAGTACATAATCATGGATAGAAAGACATTGTATTTTTCTAGTTAGATTATATATTTTTTCAAGTCCACATGAACCACATGTACTTTTACACTTATATGGTGATGTGTAATGGCTAGGGACACAACCAGGATGTCGAGTGGGCCCACATTCTGTGTATGACCTGTCACATGTTATACACCTCTTAGTTACTTTTTAGGAAACTTCCTTGATCTATATCTCCTTCATTTAAAATCAGATCCCCCACCCTAAGTATCCTATCCTATTTTTTTCTACATGGAACATGATGTTTTCCCTAGTTGCAGTTGTGTAGATACAGTGTAAATTGTTCCTAGAATGACACATACTTCGTAGATTCATAATGATAGTAGTGACCATGCATTATCATCATAGACCATCTCAGTGGAACCCTCTAATGAGGTGGGGCATGGTCCTAAATGACATAGAGTTGAACTCAAATGCCAAACATGGAATGGGTTCTAGATATTTTTAGTGTTAACCTCCTATGGCGTAAGGTATGGGTCCTAGATAAATCGGAGGTGCACCCTCCATCAGGGATAGATATGATTCCTCTACATTCCAAGTGACACAATCCAGCAAGGCTGGGTATGGTTCCTTGACCTTCCAAGTGGAAAACATTTAATGTATCAGGGAAGGGGTCCTCAATTATTAGAATGGAACCATAAATCTGGGTTGGTAATTGGTCCTTATCCATCCTATTCGAACCATATTTTGGTATCATGGAATGGATCCTCAAATATTAGAGTGGAACCATACCAAGATACTAGGAATGGGTCCAGAATCATTAGAGTGGATGCCTCCAATGGTTCAAGAGCATGTTTCCTCTAACTTTATATATTTTACCCCAGATATGAATCATAGTGATGATACATTACATGGAATTAATGATTTATTCTAGGATAACAAGTGAGATATTAGGCATTATTTCTTGATTTTTGGAACTATTGGCTAGTCTTCTTCATGGCGTAACCTACGAGATGAAAACCCTCATACTCTCTTGATTGTTCTTCCATGACTAATAAAATATATTTATATTCTTCTTTTGTATCAATATAATGTATTTGGTTACTCTCCTTCTAGGATAGTGAAATATGCCTATGGTATTCCACACACTTTCAGTGTTTATATTCTCATGGTTTGATGTGTCTACTCTCCCACTACAAGTGTAGATGAATTGGAATGTAGTCCATCTACTAATTATTTTTTCCCATGTGATTAGATGAACATAATATTACTATATTTTTTAGTTTATCTGTCATCTTTTATTGTTTCAATCATAAAATATCATTAAATTATAATTTTATCTCATAATAATCCACCATCAACATTCGGGGTGTCGTACTAGGTATTTATATACACAACAATACATGGGATTTTTCTGGTTGTGTTATGACTTATCAATAAGAGGGATAATTCAACCATGAAATCCTAGGAGCTTTTAGATTTTCAGTTCACTGACGGGGTATGATGGTCATATCTTGAGATTTAGGAACCGTGCTCCCTGAGATGATTACTTTTCCAAATACTTTCAGGTTGAGATGTATTTCTGGATAGATTTTATTTGTCCCCTTTACATTCTTGTTTACGGAACCTTACATTAGTGCTGTCCAAAATATCATGCATTTTATGATTAATTTATAGCAGTGTTGCATCATTTAACCATTACCTCTACAATGTTTTATTGAGATGGTCGCATGTATGGATACTGATGTTTAAGAAAGACCACCATGAGTTATTTATTCCTTCAGTGATTGTCACAACGCCACTGATCATGGAGGCAGGATTGGGTTAGATGCGGCTCAAGACCCATCCGGTCTAGGATCAAGATAGCCTTGACCTAGAAAACAGTCCCTTGGAAATCCACTTTAGTCCTATGTATAGACCTAGAAAAGGAAATTTACATCCCAAGAAAGAATTTCAATATGAATAATTCTCCCGTGAAGGCCCCTAGACAAGTTGATCTAACCTTGTAAAACCACATTGGCATGTATACCTGTATAGAAAAACCCATTTAATTGTCCAAATTCAAATTAATGGGATGGTAATAGGATTTTATTGTGGTCGTTGGAGATCATGTAATGCTTCTTAGATAACATATTATAAGCTCAAGTTACACACATGACAAAAAAGTACTGCAAAAAATCTATCTTTTACATACCAAATATAATCCAAATAAGGAAACCTATAATTTGGGTGGATATGGCTTTAAACTCCCATCCCAAGTAAAAAAATGGATCCTTTAGGATATCACAAATAGGTGTATAGGACTGCATTTCATAGAATGACTGATCACTCCATCAAAAAATTATTCCACTATGGAAAAATAGAGGGAATGAATCAAAGGATTGTAAATCATGTATAGGAACTCCATGTAATCACATAATATCATTAAAAAACATTAATCATATCATCTCAATTAAGAGAAGGATATAATGCATGATGGATATGTAATGTGAATCCAAAAAGAAGCTAACATTGAAAAAATATAAGCCACTTATGCTATAAATAGATTAAATAATGAATAAAAAATATGGCATAATAATGTGAAAAACATTTGAACTGATCTTATTCAGGTTTCATGAACCATATATGTCCTAAAATCACATTGTAACTTGTATCCCCAATAATTTGATGCACTCTCTCTATACTATTTGGATTATTAAATTAAATGTGGACATATCAAATCAATTAATGAACAACCTCTAGTAATACCACCCATGTCTCTTCAAACCCAATAGGCTCACTATCTATACCATGAAATTTCCTCTAGGCATGTACTCTCAATTAAATATTGGCACTAGTGCATGAAAACTAGGTATCACATTAGAAATTGGGAATATAAACATACTAGTGTGATGTCCTATTATCAATTCAGCATAAATAATTTGAAATCTTCTAGTTATGTGAGCCTATATCATGTTCCTTCCTCCCAAAAAATCAACCAGGGCCTAAGGCACAATCAATACATGTGATTAGGGATCATGTAACATCACTCTGACATGGCAATTAGGTCATGAGACACACATTAGACATGTCATCATTGATCATGCTATAGCCCCCATAAATATTACCCATCTCATGAAATTTCCATTGGATAAGACATATAAATTATAAAGCTATCTCTAAGAATGTATTCTATGAAACTCAAACATATGTTCAAATCTAGAATAATATCTGGCAGAAAATCCATTCATGAGAAGCAAACAAACAATGACATGATTACACTGTCTAAATAATATGACAAGAATTACATAGATTTTATGCCCCAATCATTTGCATGATATTTATGACACCATAAGAGGGAATCCTTAGTGTGTAATCCCCAATCAATTGATCTATGAGAACTCTAAATCCATCTATAAACCAGACTTGTAGGACCCCATCCAAAGAACTGATCAACATATGAAACAGAAAAGGTATTTCCTATCACATAAGCCCCACATATATATGTCATGAGACAAGTTGTTTTCTATCCTATTTTTTCACTCAGATTATAGATAAAGTGATATTTGGTAGTTTCAATTATCTTATAATTTAAAACATGAATCTTCACTAGCTAAGGAAACCTTATTGTGTATTCCCCGATCAATGGCATTTTATAATTGCCCCATGCAATTGAATCTGTCTTTGGGAATGTCCCAAGGTCATTATTGAACTATGATGACACCAATTCCACTTGTAAATAGTATATATATAACTCATCCTTAAGGATAATGATAATGTTATATAAGCATGTGTTCCATCATACATTTCCTTTATACAATACGATAATCAACATAGGTTTAACGATCTATGTGTGTTTGGATTCTAATTTTGTTTTGGATTCATATGATTCCTCATAAACACATTATCCCCACCATGAATTATTAATTATCTCCCTCAATTTTTGAAAACTAAAATGTTCTTGGTTATATATATTCTACATTAAAGAAAATACACATTACTGACAAATTGATGGAGAACCTTAGATATATACAGATGGATTCACTAATAGATTCTCCCTTATATGTAAAAGGGATTAACCATTGATAATTCTTTGAGGTTTACAAGTTATTTTAATGGATTAGTAAGTGATTAATGAATATATATTATATAAATAATAGATTCCAAGATGTGGAAGAATTTACCCCCAAAAGGATGTGATAATCATGAACCCCAGTTCTATTGACAAATGTGAGCTCCAATATGTAATTGTGTATGAAGAGCCAATTTCCCACCTACCTTTTGAATGCAGGTCTATTCCTAGATATAGATGTGGGACTTGTTTGTTTTTTTTTGGTGGATGTAAATCCAAAATGTTAAACCAGATGTGAATGATTGTATCGAGATAATCCCCATACAATCAAAATATTTCATTTTTTTCATACTATACATGTAATGTTTTCTGATGATAATAAATTGTGAACCCGATATGAATCTATCAAATAGAATCATAATAGTTATACCAAATATCATGAATGTTTGTTCTATATCCTATGAAATAAATAATGATGGACCTTAAAATATTTAACGTTGATCCTATGTAACTGGGGATCAAAATAAAAAAGTATGTCCCCTTTTTGGCATGTCCATGTGAAAAGAATGTCCAGAATACGAATAAGAACATACAATGTGTTACCCATGAATATCTATTTGAACATAAATCATACATAACATGGTGAACTGATATGTTAGATTGTTTTCTTTCCTACATGAATACATATCACACTCTCATTAACAATACCATTAACCTTGATAATTTTTTTAACTCGCAACAATTTTAGAAAAAATAATTAAGACTGAAACTCCTACAATATTTAATATGACCTCACCATCCCAACATCTTTAGCATAGTGTAGAGAGTGAAATGGTATGGTAATACCCTTGACATGGTATGTTCCAAACAATTTAGGCTAACTTTATGGCACTCTTAACATTGAATCCAATTATTCTCTATCGTCCAATAAATGATGTAGTTAATGTAGTGGAACTCTTCCCCCCATCAACATATTAGGAAAAATATACCTGGATCATGATAATAACAGACGTAGTATCTAATTATGATATAGGAAGTAGTCAAGTATGTATCCATTAATTTATAGGGGTAAATGAGGAGGTTTCATTTCAACCAGTATTGACAAAAAATCATAAAAGTCCCCTCTAGTAGCCCCCTGAGGGTACCATCAGATACACTTCAACCTCTATTACCCATTCATATGCAATTGGCAAGAATCATATTACCATGAATTGGTTGAATAATTACAAGTGGGATCATATTACAACTCTTGTGAATGTTGTACACCAACATATTTAGATAGTAGCTAGAGAGGAAGCATATACTCATGCTCCTGAAGAACAATTATTTGGGATATTATTATAGTAAGAATGGGGGAGGAATATTTTCATCCTCATATTCATGATGATAAATAGAATATTATGATGGAACATAGTGTATATAACTGGGATCATATCCCATATTCTATTAATATTATCTTCTAGTATATTGTGGAGAGATGTAACATGCATGCTTAAATTCTTGCACACACTTTTATATATTTATCACTACATTTTTTAAATAGCTGAAGAAATCCTCTGGTATATTCTTACATGAGTATAAATAAAAGGAAATTAAAATATTTTAATCACTACATCAATGTAATCACAACAATCTAATCCTTATAAAATAGTTGTTTCTCAAGAGAAATCACACATTCTTTCTCGCGACCAGAGGGGTTATTGGCATATTTTTATAAAAGATGAGGCACTGGGCCAAGGTTATATTACCATTCCATATAGGGATCACCATGTAAGAGAGGCTCATTCCTTGATATGAGGAACTATTCATAGTTAAAAATACTAGTGGTATATTCTAACTGAGTAGGATCGAGCTGATATCCACATTCTGAACGAGGCTCACCATGAAAGTGTGGAACATGCCTTAGAAAAGGATCATATTCATATAAAAATTACTTGTGGAATTTAAAAAGGATCGTGATTAGGCTCATATCCACAATTGGATTGAGGATCACAAAGTGATAATGTTAAATTTCATGGGACATTATCATATTTCTATTAGTTAATCTACCTGGAATATTTTATTAGATCACATAATACAGGTGCAAATTCCTACTTCTGTGATTGTCCAACTGAACAAACATCCTTCAAAGTATATATAAGTGGAGTCTTATATCCCTTCTCCCAATATCGATGTCAATTAAAATATTATGATGTAGAATGAGTATTCAGAATAGGCTCATATTCCCATTCCAACCATGGATCACCAATTGAGAGAAAAACATTCCGCATAAAAGGATTATATACATACCAAAATTGAACATGATTATTGTAATATTTCAGTAGCCTCTCTGTTACAGGATCATATTACCACAGCATAAAACTATTTTGAATGTATAATGGAATCCATAATATATAGGGTTCATATCCTTGCACAGTTCCAAAAGGAATGTCTGAATATTCCATCCCTCATGTCGATTGAGGCTCATATAAAATATTTTCTCCATCCTAATGTACTTATTTTTTAGTCACATTCTGAAGTCATAGAGTGTCTTTTGACTCTTAAAAGGATTTGGAGGGATACCATTACCATGATAATCCCCTTCTTTGTACGGTTATGAAAGATAACATGGGATCTACTCCTAACATCCTCTGTAGTCAACAACCCCATGGTGATATCTCTAATGGACAAGGAAAAAATCCCCATTCCTAGACACCTCTATACAGACTGGATTTAAAAAATAAAACCCATTCAAATAGAAAGTTTCATGAAACATAATGATCAACATAATATGGATCCCCATTAATATCCATCAATACTCCACTCTGGTCAGCAGGACACCCAAAGAAGCATATTATGTTGTCTAAACAGATGAAGGCATGTATATCTGATGAAGATGAAGCCAATGTTGGCATATATAGAGTGTAATCCAGATAAAACAAACCCACCATGTTTTTCCTTTGTCTACTACTGACTATGAGGACTTAGATGAGCTCTAGGAGGATTTTATGATGTATATATGGGTAAAATAATTGGTTAATAATCATAAACTGATGTCTAGACACATATCATATCCAGGATATGAAGACCACCTTTAGACCATCAAGATACTCGATAGTCAGTAAGATCTGGTTGCTATCTCTATTGATCGTGACCTAAAAACTAAAAAGAATGACTCAAATATACTACATCCTTAATACCATTTAATTAGAACACTTCGTAAACTAATATTGATACCTATCATGACTCAATTTTTTAGGATGAAAAATGTATAGTCGTTACACTTCAATGTACCCCTAGAAATACAGAATCCACTAGAAATAGAATCTTGTAATGTCATATACCCCAGAGAGATCTGGGGGATGGGTAACACATGAACTATTCGGTCACTAATGTGGAATCCCCCTTAATAAATTATGCCAATACATCATGAATGGTGGTATAATATAACTAATATGTCTTTTAAATAGACCCCTAAAAATAAATGGAACATATTTTAGCCACAGCAGACGATTTTTCAATTAACCATACGAAATAAAATAGAAAATAACTCATATCATGGGATTCCATTCCACTCAACTCCAAGACTATCACATATATGAAACATCATTTACGTCAAAATAGTAGATACTATATCAATTTTCTTGGAAGGAATGCAGTACTCCCAACCAATGGAATATCTATCCCTACCTCTAACCCTCAGATCATTAAATTGTTTTTGTATTCTAGACATAAAAAAAGAATATGAAAATCAACCACATCATTCGGAGATGGGGAAATAATATATTCTTCCCCATCACAAGGTTAAATAATCCAAGGTTGTTTCATATCAACCCCATCTTATATGGACAGTCACATTAATAGTTCATCATATTTCTCATGAATTATAAAATCGATGAAAAGATTTATTATTTCCTCATCAATAATATCAATAAAATCCAATCGAGGCTCTCGATAGTCAATAAATCATAGGGTTGGGCGAATTTTATTTATCATATTCACTAATGAAAGAATCAGCCATCTTCAGGTTTGGATATATATATCCATGGTCGATATCACATCCATTCCACGAACTTCAAGATGACCCACTACAATTCAAAGCCTGATTAGAAACATGAAAGAAAAATACCTCAATATTATTATTTATAGAAGAAGACATGAGTAATGTACACTGATATAAATCAAACCCCACTATTGTTACATTATATGAAATTCCAATATGAACATGTTTATGATAAAAAAACATAATACAAGTAGGAATGAAACATCATATTTCATTGCGAGTAAGGGGGAAAGCACTATTTTCTGAAATTCCACCTTGAATGTCATCACCTGTAATTAAAATGGTAATTTGGATCAAGATATAGATGCAGAGGGACACATCATAGAATATATACCTAGATACAAGGATCCAGATGTATTCATTGAGGCCGCATGTTCCCAGAACTATAGGAGGATCCAAAACTAGGCACCTATGAATATCATGTTTCCACCACTATAGTGGATCACTACTAAAGATAGATAGAATGGGCTGCCTACATTCCCTTCATAGAACATTAGAATTAGAATTCCATCTAGGTTAGAACATATGGCATAATATGATATTGAGATAAAAACAATTAGGTAACTAAATAAGGATATAATTAAGGGAAACATTCCCACTAGGTATCATCTTTATCTAGACGCAAATATTACTCTTAGCATAAATCAATATAGAGGATATATTCCTACAAGAGTGGCATATAACTTTTTGACCAACATCAGATCTGAGAAGCCAGTGTACATCAATGAGGAAGTCAAAAATAATCACAACATCCAAAAAATATGGTGGCAAACACTCCCTCCCTGAGATAATAATTCATTGTATGTTTGAATTGATAATCATTCAGACACGAAAACATGACCTTATCATTTTACACCTCCTACTCCCTTTATTAAAGAGAAATATTATATGTTGTTTCCTATTGAGCTACTCAATGCCATTAAGTCAATGTCTAGTCAAATAGAATCTAAGGAAGGGTGATATGAACCATCATTTATTAAGAAATATCCATATCCATAATGTGTGGATATATTATAAACCCCACCCAATTTTGTAAATCCTAACTACTCTACCTTTGACTTTTTCAGAGACAAAAAACATAATATCACACATATTATGTCATAATGTGGTCAAATTATGGGCCCTCTAGATCAATAAATGGTGACTAAGATGATGTATTTTAGGATTGATATAATTGGGATAGCTTTTTTTCTTTTTTACAAATCTTCTAGGTGGATTAGTTTCATGATGGAAAGATCATCTTCATCAATTGCTTCAACACTTCATCTCCACACTAAGGGAAATTAAAATTGACCACATGATGAACTACACGTAGCATGAAAATTATAGAGTTTATGAACTCATTTCTAGATTTAGTGTTCTTTCACATTCACATAGAATCCCTCTCTCATATGAGAAATCACAGAAGATCTATTGTGAGATCGTCTGGATGAGTTATATATGCCTCTGATTCCATCAAAATATCTCAGCATATTCTATGATTTTGAATAAATAGAAAATCATATAGATTATTCCGTATAAATTACATGTGTTAAGTCATTTAACATTCCCCAAGTAGATGTGAAAAGTTTTGGAAAGGTAGATACTTCTTTGAGTACCTTCAAGGTGGTAGCAGTACCCATTGATGCAATAAGGCCAGTCCCAAACTGCCTATCACCTCTGATCAAGCTGAAAAACAATAAAATGGACCGTGTCTATAAGAAAAATATATTAGGGTCTCCAATAATTTGAGTAAGGGATGAATAAATCACAATCCATTCAAAAATGATCTAGTGACCAATTATTTCCTTATGGCCATGGAGAATAACCCACTCATTCTTCCAAATCCAATGAAATCCAATGAAGTTAACCTCGTTGACCATACTGACTACTACCCATTTCATTGAATGATGGGTCTCAACATCCAAAATTTTTTCATCGTCAAATATGTCCTCTAGAGAATGGTAAATTTTGAACATGTGATGTTGGATAAATCCTTGAAATAGGTGACCTTAAAAACAATTGCCCTGTCACTAATATATGGTGACTGCAAAAATGTACTAGATATGCCATGGACAGATGTTCAATAACTGGATGACTCGAAAGGATATTGTCTAAACTCACGCAAACCTAAGAGAATATATTCACAAACCCATAAAGGACCAGTCACCTTGGGAGGTTTCATCAAAAATGTCACTTGGTGGTGCAAATGATAATAAAAATAGACAAAATAAATATTTAAGACACATATTCAGCTTTGACATAAACTATAAATCTTTAAAATTTTGTCCCTACAATATCTGAAGCATCCGAACTGCCCCACAAAAAATAAATCTCATCGGACAATGATATAATATTTTTTTATATTAATTGAATACATTTGAAATACCCATTCTCCAATGATGAATATGCATCAAAATATGTGTTCCCCATAGCTTATTGGGGAACATGAGTTAGTATGTGTAGTAATTGAGGATACATGTGTCAACTAGGGTGTTGTCAGACCCAACGTTTATGTCACTTCTCCACATAGGGAATATATGCATCCAATACCTATCAGAATGTGCTCTAGTAATCCTTGGAGGTATATGGAGATTAAATTAGAGAGATCCAACAATTTTCGATGCCCAGTCATCTTATATGAGATTCGAGAAGCGATTTGATTATCTGATTATCGAGGTAAACAAGGAAGGCTCGCTCAACTTATTACAATTGTAGAAGGTTCCCCCTCAACCTCTTCACAAGAACCAAACCCATCTGCCTCAAACACCTCCTCTACTAAAATTTAGAATAAGGAGAAACATGCCATGGCAAGAGCCATCATTTTTCACAAAGTTACAGTATTTTGAAATAGATTGTGGTTATCCAAAAAAATCTATCAATCCTAGATACACTTTATCATTCCAAAAAAATAAAGAGCAAAACTTTGAAGCCCTCCAAATCCAATACTATTTGGATATAGATGTCATTGTATACATGGTTGGATTGAATACCATGCCATCATAATTCCATGTATCAATATTATTGATTGATCACGATCTAGAAGTGGACATCTAGGGACATAGAAGACCCCATTATGAATCATTTTACCTAAATAATTTTTATATCTAGAGTTATTTGAATGATAGTTTTTTGACATCATCGACATATTGAGATGGACCATTTGACATATATTATATAGCCACTATGATTTATCTCACACAACGATGACCATTCGATGGTATCATTATTGTAAGAGAAGACTGCTTGGGAAGATAAAACACAGGGCTCGGTTTTGGTGTCTCATATATGATTATGAGATTATGGTAATTGATAATGACATCAAATATAATGTATTTCTCAGAATTACATGGCTCTATATCAATGATTTTGTAAATTCAACATTCCATTCGTGATTGAAATACCCAACTGGATGAATTTTTAGAATAATATATAGTGTTAGTACACTATTCAATAGTTTTGAACCGAAATATGCAGAGGAAGGGTTTTATAAAAGAGAATAAAAATAGAAAATAACGTATGAAAAGTATATTGAATCCCCCCATAGCTTGGGGACTTTCCTAACATATCATTAGACTATACTTGTCATTGATTTCATGATAGCCAAAAATATATTTAAATTAATAGTCCTAATCCAAGTGGTCGAAGACCCTCCTACCAAAAGTGATAGTATGAAAGAAAATAATCATTGAAATATCCCTACAATTCCAATATAAAAAGGGGAATAAATATTCTCTTTGAGTGCAGAATATTTTCTCAAAAGTGACAATGATTCCTTCAAATTTCATACATTATTTGAAAATGCCTCTATGGACTCAGGTATGGAAGTGCATGTAGATGATAATAGGAACAAACATCCCATATTTGAAAAAGGAGTATCCAAAAATTTATATAAGAATAGGAAAATGTATCATTTAATGAAAGGAGACCCATGTCGTACAAAAATTAATTCCTCCATGCCTATCATTGAGTATGAGATCTACATTACATTAAAAATATACACTGATATGTGTTTTGTTGGATATATATAGAAAAATTTGGACTAAGTCTAGTTGTGACTATACATTATCAAGGGTAACTCAATGAACATAGAGGCTTTATGAATGTGTCCCATAGGATTCATAGCTCTACTGTAACCAATGTAGTGGAAGAATATGAAAAATGGATAAATGAAATCATTTTCAATGAAGATAATTACCGAATATGGATCTCCAAAATCATTACTATAAAGAAAATAAATGTATTTTTTTTATTATGGATTGATTTCAGAGACCTTACCGGAGACATAAAAATTGAATACACACGTTTTCGATCACAAAACTCTTGATCGATATGGCTATTGGCTTCCAGGCCCTCTCTTTGATTTATGGGTACTCAAGGTACAAGTAGATAAATATATCCCCTGAAGATGAGGATTTAAATACCTTCATAGTAACCAAGGGGATTTTTTTTTCAACCATTTCATTCCCATTGATTTAAAAAAACTCAATACAGTTATCAGTGGTTGATGAATCACATAAGTAATTACTTTATTGGATGAAGAATAGAATGGTATGTCGATGACATGGTGGTAATATCTTAGCAGACATGCGATCATTTCATGGATCTTAAAATAGTCATCTACATGTTCATATAGTATAGCCATAATATGTGTCAAATAAAATTCACTTTCTCATTCATGGTAAATAATTACATTGTATTTTAGTTTTTATACTATTACATTGAGTTCATTTATGAAAATTCCTTCCCCATCAATGAAATGTCTCCCCCTTAAAATAACAAAGATATAATTGGGTTATAATGGAACCTCATCTATATTCATCATTTTATATCCCAATGTATGGAAAATATATCCCCTTAAACAAGATAATAATGAATTTAATCACCTATAAATTGGATGCAGTTTGCTAACAAGACTTCAAGAGTCAATATGTACCTTATAAAACTACCAGTCCTGATACTTGTCATAGAAGGAATGTCACTCATCTTATATGTGTCTATCATGGAATGATAAGTTGGTGATATCCTTCATTAAAAAAATTTTACTTTGATTTAAAATAGTCTCTACCCACTCAATAGAATAATTCTTGGAACTCGAACATGATATGATAATGTCATTAAGAACTACCATGAAATAATCATTTTATTGAAAAATATAATTCATTACATATAGCACAATAAAATCCACCTGGTATTTTATATTGATCACCTCATGTACATCATTAGTAATCCCATGTTGGATAGTCATTTAGCCTGAATGGTTGTCATATTCCACAATTTGACAATTAGTTTATCTCAAAAATTCTAATGAAAGGGAAGGACATCAATAATTTCGTCATGAAATATCCCACCAAGAAGACTATATTTGTGGAAATTGAAAATCACAAGGAGGAGGCTTTATAACCCCATGATACTCCCAAAACATGGAAAATTTATTTTTTTGGAGAGATATAAAATACCTAATTTGAAGTACTGATAGAATATTGACTTATTTAGACTGCATGACATCATGTTCCTCGATAAACAAATTTCATGCTTATGCATCATTTAAAGACAAAATTGTCTTGGCCGACCCTAATCTAGAGGAAGAGATCATTTGTATCATGCACCGATGAATTTTCTTGTCAACCATCTTATGTGATATTGAATATTTCAATCAGTTCAACACCACCCCAGAGCGTGACAAACTGATATCCCCCTAAATATATAGAGCTCATAACTGGTTATCTCTAAAATTGGATCATGTTAGAATGTCGATCAAGGATGTAATAGATTTAATACTTATCAGTGAATATTACCCTATTTTATAGTATGATTTGGATGAAATCCATATACAATAAATTATTTTACAAAACCAATCTCAGATTTATTCTAGAAAAAGAGATTCTGACAATGATGGATGATTTCTATACAGGTTCCTATGGGCCCCATCAGTTTATGATGAGGCTCACCAAACTAGATCAAGAGGCTTGGTTACCACTGGAAAAACATGATATATTAATATGAGGAATTCAGTAAAAAATTCAACACATTATTGATCTAGGGAAAAATTATCCATTTTCCCATTAATTTATACATATAAATCTATATTTGTAGTTATTGTTCATTTGGGGAATGAATGTTTTGTGGATATATTCCCATCCATAGCTAATTAATATATGTTTATACCTATAAATACCTACATTAATTATAATTGGGATTAGAAAATACCCCTCAAGGATGTTGGGATAATAGATATATTCAACTTATTGTATTCTGATATCATCACCATGTTTGGATACCATCATAAGATATTGACGAAAACAAGATGAACTTTTGTTCAACAGATATGATGAAATTTTTCTAGGAGTAAAATATCTATTCCAATCACTGATCCCACTATAATTTTTTTAGAAATGAATATATAGAAACCATAAAATATATTTGAATGAATAAACCCAAAAAGATGGTGAATAAGGACATGTGTCCTATGCAGAAAATCTCCTCAGTGATTTATATTCCCACCATACCACCACATGTACTGCTACATATGATACTATGTATTAATTAAAGCATGTAACCAAAGTAGTTTTTCTGATAGAATTCTAGTTTCCCTCTCATTGAATATTTATATACAGTATTACTCACAAATAATTATAAATCATAAATGTGGCTAGATGAATTCGAACAGATCATTGAGAATAGGATTCCTACATTTTACTAAATTGATGTTAACCATAATCATATTCCATGAGCCCTTAATAAGATGGTTCACATGCATTCATTCAGTCAAGGAGAACATTTTATCTCTCAGAATCCCATATATATTGAGAATTATTCCTCTATTGATGGATAAAAAATGGGTAGGACCTTATATCATATATAAGGTCTATCTCAAAATAGAATTTTCATAGGCCACAATGGGTTAGAAGTATATAGAATCTTCAATAATGTGTGTTTTTTCATGAAAAAATATCATTTCTACCATCATGAAATATTTCCTGTCCTGATCACAAGACATTGTAATACACCAAAAATTCATGGATGAATGATGTTAAATTGAAAAAAAACCACCACATGGAAGAATTATGTTAAACTAAACTGTATCTCATGTCTTGTTTGGATGGATTTAAACCTCACAGAACACATCCTCAGTGCATTATGTTAAACTACTCTGAAGTTGTCATCATAACATGATATTAAACATCATATAAATCATCGTATCACTAATTATTCATTACACATGAGTTGGATCTATGAAAATGAAAAAATGGTGTTCCCAACACATATGTGTGAGTAAGATCCACATTAAAAACACCTACATTCAAGAAATTCATGAGGATTAACTACAACCCAAAAATTAAATTTTCTGATAACTGAGACTCCAATCTCGGTTCTAGGAAGAATATTTCTTTCTCATGTTAGGTAACCTTTTCCTAACCGCATCATGAAAACAACATTGATTCCAAACATTCTTATTCATTCACATTGAGTAAATTTTTATCTTACCATATGACATTAAGTAGCATGACTAATGTCCTTGCCATTTGAAACTAAAAATTCATGGAATTTTTAGAACTATATATGGATTCATTTTAATTATAATTAGATTTTTAGGGATTCCTAAATCTAATATCATGGATCATCCACCACATGAAATAAAAATTCATATATCATCCCTTAATCTCTCTTGATTTGTGAGTAGCCTTTTCTATTACTGGTTTTACACACTGAGAATAGATTATGTTAATTTATGAACTTCATTAAGGGTTTCTCCACATTATCAAGGAATACCAATTCATGGATGGGTTACCATGGTCCAGAATAGATGATCCTGAAAGGATTACACTGATTCCTCACCAATAACGTTAAAATACCAATTAAATGTCCCTTGAATGACACAAATAGATTCATTATAGTAGACCTTGACCATGAGGAACAATATCTTTTGTTTTAGTATCCAAAACAGATCCATTAAATAACTACATGTGGATTGATTCATGTCACCACAAGATATATAGTCAAAACTAAATCTCCACATTCAAGTCCAACTACAATAATCAAAATAGAACAATTCCCCACTCTATGTGTGGGTTATAATATCCTGGAGAATCAAACATTCAATAAATATTAATGTCTTTATTCCTTACCTTATAAAATATGTAGTCATTCCAAGATATCCAATCGTTGGGATAATCCACAATAAAACAAAAAGATACCCTTCACTGCGTACATGTCATATCCGTGTAGGGAAATTATTTGTGAACTACATGTGGCATGATTCATGTCATCACATGATACATCATGAAACAAGGGTATCCATACATGGGTCTTTCTATCATAATAAATGTGAACAATTTCCCCTCTACATATGAGTTAGACATTCATTGAGTGTTTCCCATTTCCTCAACTAAGTAGGAATTCATACCCAACATCATATAATACCTAGTGATGCATAGATCCCTAGTCTTGGGTCCAACAAATGCATTAAGAAAAATAATGAACACCTACATGTATTTGGGATGAACCGAGGTAGGGAACTTCTTAGACACATGATGTTAAACATCATGGAAAATACATCATATACATCTTTTTAGAAAGATTCCAAGTTATACTAGCTCATTTTTCAAATGAATGAGTTAGATATAAATATTTCCTCCCTAAAGACATTATAAATCTTCATAATTAGGTCTCAATCATATGAAAATCCACCAATATTCATAAAAACAGCTAGAAGATGCTCCATGAATCTGAATTCCCTAAACAGTGCAAGGTTCCCTCGGGGAAATCATCCAAAAAATTTCATGATGGTTACCACATCTTTAACACATGACATACAATACTATATAAATGAATACATTCACACTACATGAGGATATAATTCATAAAACACCACCAATTATCATCCCTTATCAATGGAACATAATATCCATACCCTATTCAACCAAAGAATAGGGTTCATCAATCATATTTTAAGTCTATCATCACATAAATCAATCATCCAATCCATTGATACTTGAGTTTCAGCATCATTTTATATCAATAGGAAGAGAATACCCAACGTCAAGTTGAAATATAATTTCCTATGCATGAATTCCTAGGGAACATACAAATTTTCCTATGGTCATTAAATAAATTAGTTATTGCCTCACAAAAATGAATTTTTGATCCTTGTGAATCTGACATCACTGTGGTAGGAATCCACACCTAAGGGTGTTCTCTAATGCCCTCATAATGACTTTACCATATTATCTATCATGTCATTAGAATCTATATCCTTATTTTATAACAATTTCATAACTATATTAAATGGATGTTGGAGTACTCTTGACCAAAGGTATCCAAATTGGGTTCTTATGAAACATTACACTCATATTAGGTCTATTAACATCACAATCATAAATTTATGACATTATTTTCAGTGTGGTACAACCTGAAACTCTAGTCCTTTATGATATAAATTTTATGTACCTAAACTACAAGTGAAAGATAATAAAATCATGTCAGGTTGATATCACACAAAAGTGATGTTTATGTAAAATTTCAGTATACACCCATTAAACATTTCATCTCTAGATATTAATAAAAAAATACGTCATAAACAAATGATTCGAAATTCATATATGGTCTATATTATGGACATATTAAAATTGATTCCATTCCCTATGAACCCCATGGTTCTGGAAAAGGTTATATTAATATAACATAACATCTCTTCGCCATTAAAAGATATTCACTATGTAGTAAAAAATATGTAGGTTTATCAAACCATTCAAGGGTATTTAATTTTCAAAAAATCATAAATCCTAAATTTAGTGCATGGAAACGTTGCAATACATTCATGGACAATGGAAAATGATTCATAACATAAAGGTATAATTTTACTATCTCTACATTTATGAAAAAGGATCCCTCATATGCATCTATGGTAATCAACCAAATGCCTTATTTCCTATAAAAATGGAATTTCTGATACATGAAAGCCCTAAACTCTCTATGTAACGACTGAACACCTCATACTATTCTGGGAAATTCCCACAATGATTTTACAAAATCATCTTCATTTCCCAAGAAAATGGATTATGATTTAAAATCAAAATTACTATACTATTCATGATGACCCAACATCATAATGATGTCTTAAAATTATTTTTTACATTTTCTCAAAAAAAGTAATGTGAAAATCCATTCCTAAACATGTTAATGGACCATACCTCATGAACTGAAACCATAAGGCATAAGGCTATAGCTACATAATTAAGATCTAAACCGATCTTTGGTATTAAACCCCATCCTAGAATTTCATTCACATTATATAAAACTTCTACTTATATACGAATGATTATATTGAAGTCATTAACGGCCCTATAAAATAAGTGTCGAAACCTTGTTTTGAAAATGATATCTATTTATAATGGACTTGAACTACCAAACAGATACCTTTTCTCCATAAACAATTGTACTCAAATCATTGTTTGTCTTGGAAACACCATGGTATATCCCAAAATATCAGGATGTGACTGGTATTCCTCTTCATGTTTTCCCAATATTTTATTCATTGACTCAATCTTTTGGGTTATGTATTACTCAACCAAAACTCCAAATATCCATGATGGAATAACATAACTAGTGTATCTCTATAACCAAAAATTAACCACATAATTCGTCATAGACCATAAGAAATAGCGGGGACACTGTGTTTTAATATTCCATCAATTCATGAGGGATTTAATAGACCCAAAAGTTGCATCTCCTCCATTCAAGAATGGTCAATAATATTTGTAATCCCAGCAACACCATTGCGGAACATAGTACCTCATTGTGTTTTGGGTTACCAATAGTATCTATACCCTATATTCCATTCTCTCCAATCAAGTCATGGTAAAAGACATTACACATCAGAGTATTTAATTTCATGGTGGCAGGACATTAAACTGCACCATATTTTTTTTCCTCGCAGAAATACTTTAAACAACACATCATATATTCATCCTTAACCAATATATTTAAATGAAAAATAAATTTTCATATATTTAAAATTTAAACAACATGTATAAAACTATTATTAACATGGTATATTACCAGTGACAAAATGTCCAAGCTAAAATACCCAAAACAACATTGATATGTGTTCTATGCTCAAATACCATAAAATAAAATAGTCAATGGTCCACAATAAATACCCTAAAGCAAAATTAAAATAAGTCCTAAACTATAATACCTTAAAATAAAATAAAACAATGATTTAGTATGTATGAATTGAAAAGTTGAAAATCATGTTAGATCATATATCCATAAGAGGATATCTTGACGAGGATCTGATTCCATTATCATTAATTCATCACCTATCTGAAGCATAATAAAAAAAATATCGAAATATAAAAAGAATAGATATGATTATTGTAGAGACCATATCATATCCCTAAAATATTATTAATATTTTCTCTCTAGGTCCACTCTCTTCTAAAAAAGATAGACAACTCCCCCATGGGACATATATTATACCAAAATTATCCTATAGTGAACTAGGTAATCTCATGATAACTAGATAATACACATCATTCTAGAGTATCAGGTTGGTAAAAATTCCATACAACTTCTTCAGAAGAATATATTTTGATTTAAAAATTCAAATACCTTAATTTTCGAATTCTAGATAATATAAAATGGATTGGAATATTTTTTTTATTTATATAACATCAGATTAATGAAATTCCATGCATTCCATGTATGAAAGAAGAATGTAAAACAACAAAAAATGTTTAAAATATTTATTGAGAAATTTTATGAAAATGGATGGATTTACACATTTCATAAACTCATAGGTGGTTAAATAAAACAATACACATCAATGAAGAATATAAAATAATATTTGACCATGTGAGTTACCCATGTCTACTAGATTATGATGAGAAATTTTATTGAGCATAGATGGTCTATCCTACTGGAGTATTCCATTTTTGTGTGAGTATTAAGTGTATCAATAGGATTATATAACTCATGAACTCTTTTCTAGTTGGTTTTCAATGAGTATGATTATTTCAAAAGGTTATACAATAATAGAGAAAACATTTCCTCATATAAATAAATATGTTCATTCCAGACATCCATTTGGGAATTTAGTTATGATATAAACTAAGTTCTCTATCCCAATGCCTCTGAATAAAAAATCCGCAGTTTATAAGGGGTAGTCTCAATGCCATAATCATGAAATCACCACGCATTGGTAGTGAACAGTTACTAAATTTCGACGATTTTTCACTTTATATTCATATAAAAGTTCGTATTCCAAAAACCCCACCCCCAAACTATTAAATATAAAATAATTACATTATTATTTTTCATGAAACATACCCTTAGGGGTCTCAAAAATCATGTTGTGATTTCACTACCAT
Source organism: Viscum album (assembly GCA_963277665.1). Classification (NCBI taxonomy): domain Eukaryota; kingdom Viridiplantae; phylum Streptophyta; class Magnoliopsida; order Santalales; family Viscaceae; genus Viscum; species Viscum album. Next base: position 1,514,954,317 of record OY728132.1, on the reverse strand, counting down.
AAAATTCTGAATCTTGTTACAGCCTCTCTAGAATTTGGAGTAAGTATTAATGTAGAGGGTCAGCTGAATCATCTGGTGATGACATTGGAAATGAAAACCCATATATTATCCCTCAAAAGGACGCATTGTATTCTGTATGGATGGATGGACCAGATTCCTAAAAAAAATTATCCAAATGTAATTTGATGGATTTTATAGGGATGATGAATTTTCTTTGGTGAATCCCCTATATTTTTTATCAGATCCATCATTAGAATAAGAATATGTGGGACGGTGAAGAAAATTCCATATACACATTACAAAATAGTTTATTTATGAAACCACCAAGATAAGACTCTTCCCATGAATAAGCATAATCTTGTGGTATGAAGATAGGAGTGAAAGAAGGTGAGGAGATAATCTGACTATTAGTATACTTTCACTACAATATCATAAAAAATTGTCTGATAGTCTTGGGATGTCTCTCTCTACATGTAGTAGCTGATGGGAGGGGACCCTTTAGGATATAGCTTAACTAGAGAAGGAACCAATATTTGGTATACAACTAATAATAAATTATCTTATCAATACTATATGAATGAACACCATACATGGGTGATATATTTTATTACATTTCGTTAAGAGAGATTCCACCATTATCAATAATTAAAATTGTTTGAATACAATATGGAATCAAATAAATGGGATAAAATCATCTCAACATATCTGTAATTCCATGAGGGCATAACAAAATTTCCTCAACCATGGAAATCTCTAGAAAACTTTTGAAAAATAAGGCATTGAGTATCTTATTTGTGTTTTGGTATCTATAGTAGTTGAATATCTCCCCTATCAAGCCATATAAAAAATGGAAAGGACGTCCTAACCTACATGGGATGTTTCCCAACTAAAAATTTCTTAGTTGTTTGTAATGTAATGAATGATTAAACAAAACTAGAGTGACAGGTCATCCTGCTAGAAGCCATAAATCCATAACTAGTTTTCTATATTGTCTTCTTGAGTGCACATCAATATTTTGGAAAATCCATCCAATCAAAAACATGGAAATAAATCATACTAGCATGATGCTATGAGATATATCTAGCCGTATTTAGTATCACCATGTGATATATTCTCTACGATCCAAAATTTCACAATATGATAAGGTTCTCTCACAGGCCTTCCAAGATGAGAACATGTGAGTATATATGTGGGTCGACCGAGATTTACTATGATAAAGGATTTGTTGGGTCCAATAATTAAAATAAAAGAGAAGACACATTTTAATATCCTTTCTTAACTTATCTTCCACAATTATAATTATGTTGGTCTCCAAATCATGGTTTGTGAAGGGTCCTCCCAGACATATGGGGCAGAAGTAACTGATCATACATTTCCACAATGGGATATCCTACATAATTGATAAATATCAATGTGAATAATTCCTACATAACCAAGGAATAAATAATATGATATGGTATGATGGAAACAAAAAATTTCATGTTTTTCGAGAATACCAAACTTGTGATAATTTATTAATTTGGAAACCCATACTACATCATCAATATAGAAATCTTGTAGAGAGTATAAATTTTATTGTAAGAATTTCCTAATATTGAATGAACAACATATTTCTTCAAAAAAACATTGCACCAGGGTGAATACCCCATATTGAGCTCCAATCACCACCCGAGCAGTTCAAGGAAGGGATAAGTATGCTAGAATAGCTTTGTGTGTTGTGATAGTTATAGGAATAATAGCTTTACAGACTATGAGTGATGTTATATAACAAATAAGGGGACCCTTGGGATCATGATACAACCAGTTGTACATTCTAAAGAATTACCTCTGAATGAATTCAAGGGACTTTATCACCTATTTTAATGATAGGTTCTAGTCTGGGGAAATAATAACAACATCCAACAACATTACAAATCCATATAGGGGAATCAATGGTGATAAAATATAGTTCTTGAGTTCTGATGGGAGAATCCATTAAATCAACATGTTGGAAGATCACAAAAGAAAATGAGGGTCATATTTTTTATTCCAATAAATCATGGCCCTCTTGTTAGTCATGGTATATTTACTATTACTAGAGATATTTGCCATCTTTGTAAAAGAATGAAGCATATGTAAGATAATTTAAAAATCCCTCCAAATTAAATGAATAATTATGGGAGCCTCATGTATATCACATGAATAATGAACGGATTTTGGATCATATATATGACAAAAAAATAAAATAGATAATAGACATATGATACACCAGATAACATGGAAGACATCTCTCTACCACATGACCAGCCTTGATATTCACAACTATGTGACCCTGACATCTTCATGAAATATATATTATAGTCTAATAAAGATACATAAAAACTAGAATATCTTATAAAACATTCAATATAGATGCCTATAAATATTTTCATTTTTCATGAATAAATTGAAAAAAAATAGATTTTTTGACCAAAATGTTATTATTAAAGAAAGAATCCAATGTAATTCCTGAAAAATGATCTTGTGGATTCATCCCATGATTTGTTCTAATGGAAGTACTAATTAAGGGGTCACATAAAGAAGAATGTGTTGAGTCAATAAGGTTTCCTTATGAATTTTCCATTCCATTATGTTTTGAAAATCTCAAACACTCTATGTCAAGGAAAATTTCATTTCCCATATGATTTATCTTATTAAATAATGTTATCCTTCCCAATAAAATTTTCTCCCTATTGTTGTTTTCATTATTCTAAATTTAGTTTCACTAAATTTGACATATTTTATTTCTATGTGAAAAATTTGGGTTCATTTTTAAAACTGTGTAATCTTATAAATACTTAAATATAATGTATTCTTTTTTTTAGTTCTAAATTTAGATTCTGAATTCTTCTGAATTCAGTTTTCAAATTCTCTGAAACTCAATTTCCAAATTCTTTGAAAATAAGATTCTGAATTCTACAAAATTTATATTCTGAATTCTATGAAATTCAGATTCATAATTCTTATTAAAATTATATTCTAAATTCCTTGAAATTCAGATTCTGAATTATTAGAATTCAGGTTTCGAATTCCTTAAAATTCAGACTCCGAATTCATTAGACTTATGGTTCTAAATTCCATAGAATTCAGATTCCTAATTTCATAGAATTCAGAGATGAATTCCTCAGAATTGAGGTTCTGAAATCCTTAGAATTGAGGTTCTAAATTCATTAGAATTTAGACTCTAAAGTCTATAGAATATTGATTCCAAATACCATGAAAAATAGAATCATAATATTCATGTAATATAAAATCTAAATGTTTTTCTCATAGACTCCAAAAATCATTTTTTTCTTAGACTCCAAAAAATATATTTGGTTGAGAAACCATATTTTCCCTACCTTTATTATAGTTATGAAATGATTTAATGATTCTTATTTTTACCTAATTGTTGTTTGAGTGGAACGTGTGCATGTCCCTAAGAGATTCAATGAAAAATATGACCATTAGAGAAAGGATCCAACTATTGGAGAAGTCCCGATAAATAAAATCTCATTTGCATGAGCTCAATACTAAGCTGGAACTTTAGAGATTACATGCTACTAAATTGATTTTTAGAGAGAGAGACTCTAATGCTTTGTGCGTACTGAACATCTTGTTTAAATTTCTTCGTGTGACTCCGATTGTTGTTGTGTAAAATCAAGGGCTTTTGAGGATAGGAAGATAGAGGTGACGACTAACATAATGTTCAAGGACTTCCTTGATAAAGAAGAAAATGGTGTCGATTACCTTGATGTTCGAGGGTCTGTGGGGATAGAAAAACACACTCTGATATTCTTACCAAGGGCATAACCTAGTGTGGGTAAGACCAAATTTCTTGAAAGTATAAATCCTGGGACCTTTATCGAAGGTTGTTGGGTACCCTCCTCTTTGGGTTAAAATATCTCATACTTATTACTTATATTGATTCAATTTTTTTCTACTACTTATGATTAATAAGGAAAGTATAACTATTATATAATTTCTTGTACTTGAATAATCATATTAGAAAGATTCTATACTCATTAAGATAGAATCTTTGTCATGGTAAACATTTATAAAGTTTCATTTCTGGAACAATATATCCCAAATCTAGAATGTTTTTAAAGTAAGTGGTTTTATGAAATTACCTTGTTTAACTTTTTTAATCATAGTTTTATTCAAGGATAAAATGAATGTTTTATAACCAACTTGAGAAGTTCCAATGGAATTTTTTAAAGTATACAATCCACCCCCACCCCTTGTATATTGAGCATATACATCATTATTTTGATCATAAATTTGGAATTAGAGGAGGTCTCTAAAATAACTATATTCACATATATGTTTTTTTTCCACAATTTTTCATTGTTATGTATATTTTCCTTGATTAATATTTTTATCCTTGTATACAAACATTCTTTACTCACATGTTTTTTTGGAAAGATATTTTATTTTAGATGTAATGAATGCATGTTGGTTTGGTTGACAATATTAATCCTTATGGACCTAATATAATTGATGGGAATGATTATATATATTGGTGATATCGTATGAAGACATTTGTTATTAATACTGGAGTGGACAATTTTTTTATGCTTAGTGGATATTACAATATTCTTGAGAAGGAAGTCAGAACATTTACTTATCATGAAAAGTCAAAAGATCAACTAAACTATATGGTACACAATACTTTGTTGCGTTCCATGACCAGGAATATATATTGTCAGTTTTCTTCATGTAAAACTACAAATTTTATTTTGATGAAATAGGAGGATACTCATTTTGGAACATCCATGGTAATAGAAACTATAAGGGATATTTTTAGAGAATATCATGGATTTATATTTCCTTATAGAGAATCAGTATTTAAGGTGAAACAAATATTTATGAAAATTGTTAATATCTTACAATATATGGGTGAGAAAAGTTTATATGATGAGACACATGTGGACAAGATTATAGACATCATGCCTAATGAGTGAGAATCTAAGTGAACAACTATTGATGAGAATGGAAAGAATATCATATTTCTCTTGATGAGATTTTTTTAACTCCTATTCCACATGAGAAAATAATAAAAAGAGATGTTGATTTAAATAAAGAGAAGAATGGAAATTGAAGTATATCATTTACAACTACTACTCTCAAGACTTCTGAGAGAGTTTCAAGATCTATGTCGACGAAGGTTGTTGTTTTATCAAAATCAATTCAAAGTGAACATTATGAGAATGAACTAGCTAATCCTGATCGAAGGATGAACATGATAGTTGGGAAGAAAGAATTTCAGTATATATTTAAGAATAAACAGAGAAACAAAAATAAATACTATGAAGTTGCTTATTATGAATGCAAAAGAGCATGGAATATAAGGAAAAATTGTCCTATTCTTAACAAAAAGGAATGAAAGGGAAAGCATTCTGAGAGAAATAGAAATAAGTACTAAAATTATAAAGCTAATAATGTTTTGAAATATAATGACACTTGGAGTGCCTGTGGTGTAGACTCTTCTGATGAATCCACATTGTATGAATCTTCTGGTCAGAAAAATCTTGGTTTACATCCAAGATACCTATTGAAAATCATTGTTTAATGGACAAGGTACACAATGCTGAATCCATAACAAATGTATCCTTAAATGATAATTATAGTGATGGTAAATATTAAGAATCATAATATTATGAATCATCTTCTATTGGAGATAATACATTACCTACTTATGATGATGTTTCTAGGTTTGTAAAGCTCTATGAGAAAGAAACCTCTACAGCCAAGAAAAAGCTTGATAAGGTAAATTCTAGAGTTTCTATTCTTACTAAAGAAGTATCTGATCATTCAAAATATCATGATAAGAAAACAAATTATAATGTTTATCAAAATCCCTTGAGGAAGTTATTTCGGAGAAGGATTAACATTCTAAGGATCTAGAAAAATTAATTTCTATGAAAAATGTTTTAGAGACTAACTCTAGTGCTAAAACTAATGTTTTTTGGGATAAAAACATAGTTATTAAACTAAAGTCAAGAAATATTTCCCTTTAAGAAGTGTTTTTCAAACATTACCCTATTAAGGAAAACATTGATATGATGTATTCACAAATTATACCTCTAAGGAATAATTCTAGATTTTGTTATACTCATTCATAATCAGTTTTCAGGATTAATTATTATGTTCCTCAAAGTGCTCCATTCTGCACTAGGTGATAGTGTGGTCTGCATTGGGAAAAAATTGTTCCTTAGAAAAACTCAGTCACTAGGTTTTCATAAAGTATATTTCTCAATGAAAATGTGGATTACTAAAAAAAATTCTGATGATTCCAGATCTAATAACATTTGGGTTCCGAAAGTCTAACACTCTTATTTTCAGAAAAATAAAGATATTACCAGCAACAATACATGTTAAATGGATAGTGTATGTTCCCGACACATGACTGGTAACAAAAACATCTTTGAAATGATTATTAAGATGAAAGGTGGAAAATTAACTTTCAGAGAAAATGATCATAGAGAAATTATTGGTATATATAACATTGTTCATAGAAAAACATTGATTTCAAATGTTTTATTTTTTAATGATCTTAAGAAAAACCTTATTAGCTTCAGTAAGTTATTTGATGAAGTTTACCTTGTGAATTTTAGGAATGATAAGTGTTTATTACAAAATTCCATGGAAGAGTTTATTCTTTCTACCCATAGGAAAGAGAATTTATACACACTAAACATAGAAGACCTTAGGAACCAAGACATACCTCGTCTTAATGTAAAGGAAGATCATTAATCATTATGGTACTGAAATATAGGACACTATAACCTTAGAAACAAATGAAAACACTCTAATAAATAACTATTTAAGGATCTTCCTTATATTAGATTTTATTTTCAAAAGTTTGTGATCATGTCAATATAACTAGAAACATAAATCAAGTTTTAAATTAGTTGGTGTAGTCTCAACCACTGATGCATTACATTTGGTTCATATGGATCATTTTGTTCCAACAAAAAATGGTGTCATTGGAGGAAAATTTTATGTATTTTTATTATTTCATGATTAAACTAGATTTTGAAGGGTCTGTTTTCAAGAAAAGAAATCTGAAGCTTTTTTTTATTTCAATATTTTTAGAGCCAATGTCAGAAATGAGAACAAGATTCCATTGAAAAACATTCACAGTGATCAATGAGTAGAATTTAAAAATTCTGATTTTGAAACTTTTTGCAGTAGAAAAGGTATTACTCATAACTTCTCATCGCCAAGAACTCCTCTACAAAATGTAGGTGTTGAAAGAAGAAACAAAATTATTCAAAAGATAACAATAAACATGTTGAGTGAATATTCGGTAGCCAATCATTTTTGGGCTAAAGCTGTAAGTATTGTTTGTTATACTATAAATTGTTATTTGATTAGACCTTTTCATAATAAAAAAACTTATGAGTTATGGAATGGTATAAAATCTGGAATTTTCTACTTCAAGGATTTTGGTTAAATGGTATTCATTCTGAATACTAAAGATAGTCTACACAACATCACACCAAAATATGATGAAGGAATTTATATAGGCTACTCCAGAAACTCTAAGTCTTATATGGGTTTCAATAAAAATACTTGTACTTTTGAAAAAATGGTACTTGTTAAATTTCATGAATCTAATCTATTTGTTTTTAAACAACCTCAACCTACATCTTCCGATGTATTTTCAAAAACTGATTATCAACCTTTGATGGAAGATCATTCTGATAAGGAAAATGTTCAATAAAATGTTTCGGAATCATTCACCCCTGAATATTTCATATCATATGTTGATGAACGGGTTTCTCTAAACCCAAATCGGTTGTTTCTTAAGAATCATCCTAGTGGTAGTATTATTGGTGATGTAAATCATCCATTATGAACTAGAAGTTCCTTAAAAAATAAAGTATAACATCTATCATTCCATTTATAATTAGAAAAAAATCACTGATGAAGCTTTAGGTGAGGACTAATGGATAAAAGCTATGCAAGATGAGCTAAATGAATTCGAAAGGAATAATGACTAGACCATGGTTGAAAGGCCTATGGAAACTTTTGTTATTGGAGTAAAATGGGTCTTCTGAAATAAGTGTGATGAAAATGGAATCATAGCAGGATATAATTATAGATTGGTTACTGAAGGCTATAATCATCAAAAATTAATAGACTATAAAGAAACCTATGCTCTGGTAGCTAGAATTGAATCAGTTCGTATTCTACTTTCATTTTCTGCTTTTTTAACACCAAAAATTTTCAAATTGATATTAAATGTGCTTCCCTTAATGGTTATGTTCAAGAAGAATTTTGTTTAACAAACTCCTTTTTTTGAAGATAAAAAACACCATGAACATGTTTTTAGACTTAACAATGATTTATATGGACTTAGACAAGCTCCTATAACATGTTATTATAGACTTAGAGGGGTTTTCTTCCAAATTAATATGTTAAGGGAAATGATGATCCAAAACATTTTATAAAAAAGATAAGAAAAATGTTTTTATTATTCAAATTTATGTTGATGAAATTATATTTGGCTAAACTCATCATTCTTTAACTGATTCCTTTGTGGATTTAATGAAATATATGATTGAAATGGGTATGATGGGTGTGTTATCATTTTTCCATGGTTTTTAAATTTCTCAAAAACTAGAAGGAATCTATATTTCCCAACATAAGTATACTAATGATCTTCTTAAATAGTATGGATTTGACAACCCTAAGTGTATAAGTACAACCATTGGTACCTCAAATTCAGTTGATCACGATGAAGCTGGGAAACCAGTAGATCAATCATCTTTAGCGGTATGATAGGAAGTGTACATTACTTGACCTCTAGTCATCCAAAGTTAATGTTTTCAGTATTCTTATGTGTAAGATATCAATCCAGTCCTAAGGAATCTCATTTAAAGGTAGTGAAATGGATTTTTCGCTACTTAAAGGGAACCATGGATCTAATAATCATTTATACTTCTGGAAATTATTTTGTTTTAAAAATAATTGGATGATAACTTTGGTGGATTTTGAATGGATATGAAAAGTACATCCAGAACATCTCATTTCATAAGAGATTCATTAGTTTCATAGTGATGAAAAAATCAGCACTCAGTAAGACTTTCCACTGCTGAAGCTAAATATGTAGCAGCTGGAAGTTGTTGTGCTCAAGTATTATGGATGCAACACACACTCACACACTATGGTATGAGTTTTACCAAAACAAAAATACTATGTCATAATACTACTGCCATTTCCTTAAGTAAAAACCCTACTCATCACTGTCATGAAAAATACATAGATACGAGGCACCACCTTCTTAGGTATCACACACAAAAAGAAGGTGAGATTATTCAATTTATCGGAATGCAAGATCAACATGATGATATTTTCACAAAATCTTCATCCTTTGATAGATTTGAATATATTAAACAGAAGGTAGGAAATATAACCCTAAGGTAATATTACATATTAACATCTTGTTGAAAAATATCTCCTTATAGTAATAAACTCTTTTTCATATGGGGAGTACATTTTCTTAATTGTAAAAAAAAATTAATCTGGTTTTTTTATAATCACATTTTTTGTGGTCAAAATTTTTTGTAAACAAATTTTTTCTAATCATGTTTTTTTGTAATCTAAATTTATCGTAACAATTTTTGTTTTTTTGTAATCATATTTTCAGAATAAATGTTTTTCTTTAAATTTATTTTTAAATTTTTCCCGAATCTAAATTTCTTCATGAATAAATTTTATTCATTATGAATAATTTTCCTTATAATCCTGAAGGTATGTTATTTTAAATGTTTTTTTAATCATCAATTTAGTTTTTGGTATTTTTATCTTGTTTAAGAAAATTTTTTAAATTCATTTTTTTAATTCGAATTTTTAACATAAAAACCAAAAAAGATCAGAACATATAAAAATCTTTCTTTGGATAAAATCTCAACCAGAAATATTTAGCAGATATTTTTCTACCATTGGATAAACCATGGATGTTGAAATATCACATAAATCACCTATATAAAGCCCCCCCCCCCAATGGTTGTCCCATATCAGTTTTTCATGCTAGTTCGTGTTGAAGCTATGCCTCTGTATTTTAAGGGTGTTTTGAATCTTCAAAAGTTTCCTTAGATCTGAATGTCTATTGAAGCCTCTCCTCAAAAAGAAATGACGGCTATTAAGGAATTCATTGAGTTTCATATATACTAAGAGAGGTTAGTTGATCTGAGATTCTTTGAAAATATGATTCTATCATTTCTATGAATATAATGTCAAATGGTTCGGAGAGCCTTTGAATTTAAAAACCAAAGGCATAGGATCTAGTGTATCTAGGTTTGATGGTAGAGTTCTCTGAAATTTTTAGTTTTTTTAATGAAAGAGGAAGAGATAAATTTTTATTCAAGAGTTATGGAACGACCTACTCCCTTTCTTACATTAGGAAGAATGTCTTATTGGAATTCCTTTTCTAAGATATATAGAATTTTTTACTAATAAACTACCATATGAATATGGATCTTTTGATATGGAAAATGCAATATAGTGTCTTGGATTGAAAGGAGTGAAAACTATGAATATCATTCACTTCTATACAAACATGCATATTCTTGAATTGCGGGATCAAGTCTTTATAATTCCATGGAATGGGGATAAGAATACTCTGAATAAGATGGATATCTATATATTGGATTTCATGGTGAACCTCGGTAAGATAAACTTGGTTACGTATTACTTTATAACGACTAAAAATATCAAAAATGGAAATCAGATGTTTCACATAATATGTATCAAGAAATGCTTTAAAAAATTATTGTTATTTTCCTTTAGTCATTCAAAATTTCATGCAGTTCCAAGACGAGAAATAACAATGTGATGTTGTTGAGTGTTGACACCCTAAAGAGAAAGAAAATTGGATTTTCCAGTGAATCTAGAAAATTCTATGATATTTCAGAAAAGGAAGTACAATATTTGACAAAGAAGGTGTATGTGGTTGAAACCGCTAAGAAAGGTGGAAAGATGAGAAAGTCTATGTAACTGAAAGAGAAAAGAAAAACTCATATGTACAAGGAAAATACTTCCACACCTTCAATTCCAAAGAATCAAAAACCATATCCAAATGATGTAGTGGACAAATGGAGAGAGTATAAGAAAAACTGGACAGGAGGGGAGACAAATTAGGTTTGGACTCTGCTCATGAAAATGCATTGAAGAAAAATCATTCTGATAATTTTGGAAAGGAATAGAAAGAGAAGAAGCAAAATAAGAAGATGTTTGAGGCTGACAAGGTACAATCCCATCTAAAGGCTTCTGAAAATGCCTCTGATCAAATTCTGGTAGCAGAATCATTTCTATGAGAATCATTACCAGAGACACAGCGAATGAATGCAATGATTTGGGAACCACATCATGAAAAAGAAATAGAAGAAGAATAAGAATTGGAATAGGAAATAGAAGAAGAGGAGGAGGTGTAAGAAGAATGGAATGAAACTGTTGATATCATAAAGAAAGTTGAAGAGTACCATGATAATGAAATCCCTTCTGTAAAATTATCGACACATTCATCTCAAGCCAAATTCTAAAAAATTGATACACCCAGAAAATATGAGAAAGATTAAAATGAAGTGAATAAGACAATAGATGATGAAAGCTGTAATCATGATTTCATTAATTCAGAAGATCAAGTGGCTATTGAAGATAAAGATGATGTTTAGGGAGATAAAATTATTCAGCTATCAGGCAGTGAGAATGAATCTCTCAATGAACAAGACATCATTCAGAGAGCTAACAAGTGAAATCAATTTGAAGTAGATACACCTAGAAAATATGGTGTGAATAAGAAAGATTTTGGTGCATTATTAAAGAGGATAGATGAAGACAAAGAAAAATAATCTTCACTAAACAAACACTCAGATTCCGAATCATCTTCCCTCAGACATGATTTTGTTGTTCAGTCTTAGAATAAGTTTGTTGGTACTATTCCTTTTTTTACAAGCATAGATTCATATTGTTAGATGCTTCAGAATACTATAAATTAAAAGTCAGATTCATTTTCCTTGGTGATTAAAAGTGTTTCTCACAAGAGGCATATTTCATAACCTTCCTCAATTGTTATGAAAATCATAAATGATCTTGCAAGAAGATGATGAGTTGGTCAAACAAAACAATCAAAGAAATGAGATTCTTAGATGAATTCTATGATAATTTCAAGGATATATTTGATACTGAAAATGGTAAGATCAAGGATATTACAAATAGTTTTGAGGAATATTTAACACTAGAACAATCTACTCAGAATAATGAAGTTAAGGATCTGAATGGCAAGCTTAACTATATGGACATGAATTGGAAGAGGGAAATAGATCATAGAATTGAGATTTAAGTGAAGCATGTTAATCAAGAACAAATTTTGAAAGCCCAGGAAAAAATTTATAAGGCTCGGGAAAAGAAAATTCAAGCCTTATAAAAGAAAAGAGATGATCTGAACCAGTTATATAAGAAAGCAGAAGAGGATCACAAGGAGATCAAGAAGTTAAAAACTATTGTGAAGAAGTCGATGCCAATAGAGAAATAGGGATAATTTCATTACATTCCTATCTTTTGATGAATTTTATTCATTGTTAAAATTATTTCTAAATTAATCAATCTTTTTTTGTTCTTCATATATTTTTTGTTTAATACTAATGTTTCACATACCAATTTTGTTAATGTATACAATTCACCTACTCTTGTATATTGAGCATCTACATCATTATTTCAATACTACAGAAATATCATCAGTGTTCTAATAGATTGATTAGCCTGTTAATGGACCACCCTATATTGACTTATTTATAGGGTCTTCCACCAAATACAATAGGTCTCTGAGATGACTAATCATCCTATAAGACAATAATTTACGATATCAAAAATACTCATGTGGGAATTTTCATTCCACAAAATAATGTCCATGTCTTCATGGATGTTTCTACTGAGTGGGGGACTCTGTTGACTCCTACCAAATGAGTATCATAAAATCTATATGGGAACAAATACCTTGAAAATGAGTATTTTTCCCCAAAAATGAAAAATAAATTAAGGTGTCCAAAACATGTTTATCGCATAAACCTCGAGAGGATACATGATCCTTAGACCTTCAGAAGTAATGAGAATGAGTTACATACATTGAATGAACTACTTCAGACTATGAACAATGACTTTGTTCAATCATATTGTTCATTTGAAGGTGTCCAAGATATTATCATGATCAAATAGAAAATTCTATGTTAAATTATCCCTATCACATGAAATTTTAACCAATGGATTCTAGAAGATCCTAAAAAACCCTTGAAAAATATTGGGTAAAATATATTTAATATGAATGACTTATGTGGTCATCAATCATCATATGATGTGTCCTTGATGTTTCCAAGACATTAAAGAAACCTTGGTTACATGTCTACCATATAAAATAAGGGCCCACTGTAATGAAACCATCTTCATTAAAAGGGTATTAGAGAAGTCAATTTTTCTCTTTGTTTCCCCTTCGACTATATGGTCCTAAAAAAGGTGTTACATGAAAAATTTGGTGCATAACCATTATTCCAATTACTGGTCACACAATTCATCACCAACATTAATGGTAATTATCTTTGAAAAACATTTATAAATGTTCATTTCACTCTCATCCTTTGTGAAATTTTAAATAAAATAAAAAGGTAAATGATGGAAGCATTTTATAGAACAAAATATGCTAGCCTCCATGTTAAAGGGGTCATATTCAAATTAGCATGTTATCATGATCCCACAAGGCCCCCTAACCGGACACCATTATCTCAAAAAATATATTGGAGAAGGTATTTTAGGTAACAAGAATAATTTTAAATAGGCTATGTTATCTCAAAAACCCCCCAACAACTAGATAACATAGTCTCATGAAAGAGCCTTGAAAAGATTTCATGCCATTTTAATGTCTTTCAATAGGAATCCTGATCATACAAAGGCCCCAAAATATGTCATTCTTTCCTAGAAATTCCCCTATGAATGTTAGAATAGCCAGTAAATACCACTTCTACTGGATGAATTCTAATAAACAAGATGATAACATGATAGTCTTTTGGATGTTAAAAATCATGGGATACTGCCTATATACCATATAGAAGGCTCATGCAATGATCATGATACCATTATTATTCATTGATTATAGCATAAATATATGATATATGCACAATAAATAGTGGCATTTAACGGAGTTGGGATAGCCTTTAAATCCCCACTGTTGAGTTAATAAGGTTTTCCTTATGACTTTTCCATTCCTTCTTGTTTTGAAAATCACAAACACCTTATCTTTAAGGAAAAAGACTTTTATAAGGAAATCGCTTCTATAAGAAAAATCACATTTATAAGGAAAATTTCTTTTATAAAGAAAATCCCTTTTATAAGGAAAGTATCTTTTATAAGGATGATCGCTTTTGTAAGAAGAATTATCCTTATCATATATTCATTATCTATATCCATATATTTCTTAAGTATAAGAATCAGATTCATTTCTATATTCTCAGAATCGTTTAAAACTTTGATATGAAGCATTCTATTTGAGGCTCCGAATTCTGGATGAGAACTGTAATGAAGTTACACTCTGAATTCTGGATACGAACTCTGATAAAGTTCTAATTCTAATTCTGGATACGAATTCTCATGATGTTCGACATCGAAATCTAATGACGAAATCTGATGACGAATTATCATTAAGAATTCTTATGAAAAATTCTCATTGCGAATTCTGATGACAAATTCTCATTCCGAATTCTCATTCCGAATTCACCTATTAAACATAATCTGATTATCTTTGCTTTATACACTCCAAATTTTTTTAGACTCCGAAAATTATTTTTGGTTAGACTCCGAACTATCATTTTCCTTACACTTTTATAATTTGTCTATTCTTTGACATTTTTCTTACACTCCGAACCTTCAATCCGAACATTTGAGTTAGACATAAAACGATGTCGTTCCTTCTGTTTCACTTGTTTTTTTATAAAACAATGTCATCTATTCTGTTATAAACTAACCATTGGTTAAGTTACACATGTACAGGTCCCTCCGCCTTTTTAGGAAAATATCACCGTTGGAAAGGAGGCCGACCATGCCTATAAATAGGATCTTATTTGAAAGAGCTTAAAACAACAGATAAGTTGATTGATCTGGAGATCACACGCTGCTAAGGTGATTTTAGAGAGCTAAAGCTTTTCACGCCTTGTGCGTACTGAACCGCACGTTCAGTTTTTGCTTCGTGTGACTCTGAATGTTGGTTATTACATTCGAGGACTTCCGAGGATAGGAAGAAAGAGGTGCCGACTACTTTGAAGTTCGGGGGATTCCTTGCTAAGGAAGACAGAGGTGGCAAACTACCTTGAAGATGAGGGCATGCGGGGATAGCAAGATTGAGAATCCGATCTTCATATCGAGGGCTTACCCTAGTGTGGGTAAGATAGGCTTTCTTGAAAGTATAAATCAAGGGACATTTATCCAGTGTTGTTGGATACCCTTCTCTTTGGGTTAAAAGACTTGTATCTTGTTACATGTAATTTTTTGTACATGTTTGTTTCTAATGCATTTTGTATTATAAGGAATTTATAACTTTCTTTTAATTCCTTACTTGTACTCTGTTTCATTTAGATTCTATATGCTTTAAGGTAGAATCTCATATAGTAATCTTTAGTTAAGTTTCAATTTCCAGAACCATATTTCCAGAACCAACTTTCGGAATCTCTTTCCAGTTTTAAGCAAGTACATGGGACTTTATGTTTATAACTACATTCCTCATTCCATGTTTTCATTTGGTGTTAGAGGTGTTTTGAAATTGCTTATTTTAACTTTGTTAAACATAGCCCTTTCCATTGCTTAAGGAAAACATAGATAATCGTAACTACCTTTAAAGGTTCCAAAGTAATTTTTAAATTGTACAATTCACCCCACCTCTTGTATATTGAGAATCTACATCATTATTTTGATCCTACAATTGGTATCAGAGGAGGACTCTGAAATAATTGACTCACGTATATGTTTTTCTTGCTCACTTTATCGTTCCGAACATTCTCATTCCGAACATTCTCATTCCGAACATTGTCATTCCGATCTATGTAGTTACGAACTTTTATACTAACAAGTTTGTGTGCCAAAGGTTATTTTAAGTATGGAAGGAGTTAATTTTGCTTCCATTGATAATATAAATCCTACAAGACCACCAATCTTTGATGGTAATGACTATGAGTACTCGAGAGATTGAATGAAGAATTTTGTTATCAATACTGGAGTGGAAAACTTCTTTATGCTTATTGGTGATTATAAAATTATTGATAAGGAAGTTAGAACTTTTACAAACCAGGAAAAGCAATAGTATCAACTCAATTATAAAGTACGCAATACCTTACTTTTTTCAATGACTAAAAATATATATAGCAAAATTTCTTCTTGTGAAGCAGCTAATTGTATCTGGAAGAAGTTAGAAGTTACACACTTTGGAACTTCTAAAGTGATTGAGACTAAGAGAGTTATGCTTAGAGCTGAATACCATGGATTCAATTTTCCTTATGGTGAACCAATTTGTAATGTTCAACAGAGATTTATGACTATTGTCAATAGCATACAGTCTATGGGAGAGAAAGGTTTAGATGATGAAGCACTTGTGGATAAGATAATTGATATCACGCCCAATGAGTTGGAATCCAAAAGAACTGCTATAGATGAGAATAGAAAGGTCACTCAAATTTATCTTGATGAGTTATTCGGAACTCTTCCCCAACATGAAACTAGAATGAAGAGAGATGCTGACAACATCAAAAAGAAAAATGGAAATGGTACTATTGCTTTTACAACAACATCAAATCATATGAAAGCTAAGACTCCTGATAGAGTAACCAGATCCAAGTATAAGAAGATAGTTTTTCAATCAGATTCTAGTGAATGTGAAGTATCAGAAAGTGATTTAGAAAATCTTGCTCGATGGATGAACAAGATATCTGGCTAGAGAAATTTCCAATCCAAGTATAAGAAACATAAAGGAAATATAGGAAAGATGGAGAAGTTACATGTTATGAATGCAACAGAGCTAGACATATTAGACCAGATTAACCTTTGCTTAAAAAGAAAGAAAGGAAAGAAAGGCATTTTTACAGGAATAGAAATAAGTATTATAAAGCCAAAGCTATGAATGTATTGAAAGAAATGATTCATGGAGTGCCAGTGGTGGTGACTCTTCAGATGAATCTTCTGGTAATGAATCTTTAGGACAAAAGAATCTTTGTCTTATAGCCAGATTACCTATTGACAATCATTGTTTTATGGCTAAGGTATGAAATGCTGAATCATTGACCAATGTTTCTTTAAATTCTAATGATAGTATGTATTATAATTCCTCAGATGAAGAATCCTCTTCTGATGAAGAAAATACTTTACCTACTTATGAAGAAGTTTCTAGGTTTGCTGAACTTCTTAAAATTGGGAACTCAAAACTCAATAAGAAACTTGATAAGGAAATATCTAGGAATTCTATACTTATGAAAGAGATATCAGATCATTCTAAAGATTATGATAAGAAAAATTCTGATTTTGAAATTATTTCAAAAATTCTTGAGGAAGTATGTTCTGAGAAGAACAAACTTTCTAAAGAGTTAGAAAAAGTAATTTCTAAGCAAAATGTTTTCGAGCCTTGCTCTATTTCTAAATCTAATGATTTTGAAGATAAAAACTTGGTTATAAAACTCATGTCTGAAATTTTTTCCTTAAGGAAGTGTTTATCAATCTTTACCCATGGTAAGGAAATATTTGATAAAATGTTTTCCCAAATACAACCTTTATGAAATAAATCCGGATTTGGTTATAAACAAGCAAAACCAATTTCCAGTAAAAATTATTTTGTTCCACAAAGTGCCTCATTTTGTACTAAGAGTCAATGTAGTGGTCACTGGGTATAGAATTGTTCCTTAAACAAAACCTAATCTCTAGGATTTCATAAAGCCTATTTTTATAAGAAGATGTGGGTACCTAAAATTTTGTTATCTGGATATCTCGGATCCAAACAATTTTGGATTCTGAAATTCTAATTATATTCTTGATTTCATAAAAATAAAGAGAGTACCAACAACAACACATGGTACATGGATAGTGGATGTTCCCGGCACATGACTGGTAACAAAATCTATTTTGAAAAGATCATCAAAACGAAAGAAGGAAAGGTATCTTTCAGAGACAATGCTAAGGGAGAGATTGTTGGTATTAGTAATATTTTTTTTTCTAGGTAAAACTTAGATTTAAAATGTTC
This sequence comes from Viscum album, assembly GCA_963277665.1. NCBI lineage: Eukaryota > Viridiplantae > Streptophyta > Magnoliopsida > Santalales > Viscaceae > Viscum > Viscum album. Next base: position 1,514,936,049 of record OY728132.1, on the reverse strand, counting down.
TTTTTGTTAAGGTTCTTATGAAAAACCTCATTAGCATAAGTCAGTTATGTGATGAAGGATACCCTGTGAATTTTAGGAATGATAAGTGCTTAGTTCGCAATTCCAAGGAAGAATTTATTCTCTCAGCCAATAGGCATGAGAATGTTTACCCCTTAAATTTAGAGGACCTTAGGAGTCAAGATTTACCTTGTCTAAGTGCAATGGAAAATCATTCCTGGTTATGGAATAAAAGACAAGGTCAATGTAACCTTATAAACTTATGTAAACTTTCTTAGAAGAAACTAGTTAAGGATATACCAGATCTTAGATTTGATTCTTCTAATGTTTGTGATCCTTGTCAATATGGCAAGCAACATAAATCTAGTTTTAAATAATTCGGTGAAGTCTCAACAACTGATGCATTACAGTTAGTGAACATGGATCTTTTTGGTCCAACACAATCTGGAAGTATTGGAGGCAAATACTATGTGTTTGTTCAAGTTGATGATTACACTAGATTTACTTGGGTTTATTTTCTAGCAAAGAAGTCTGAAGATTTTTCTTATTTTAAAAATTTAACAACTCAAGTTAAAAATTAGAAAAACCTTCTATTGAAAACTATTCATAGTGATCAAGGAGGAGAATTTCAAAATTAATATTTTGAAACTTTTTGTAGTAGAAAATGTATTTCTCACAATTTTTCAGCACCTATACTCCTTAGCAGAATGGTGTAGTTGAGAGACGAAACAGAATTCTTCAAGAGATAACTAGAACCATGTTGAGTGAATATTCTATAGCTAGACATTTCTGGGATGATGTTGTAAGTACTGCTTGTTATACTATAAATCGTGTTTTGATTAGACCGTTTCTTAATAAAACACCTTATGAGTTATGGAATGGTAGAAAACGAAGGCTTTCCTACTTCAAGGTTTTTGGTTGCAGAGTATTCATTTTGAATACTAAAGATAACTTACATAAATTCGCACCAAAATCTGATGAAGGAATTTTCTTAGGTTATTCCACAACTTCAAAGGCATATAGAGTTTTTAATAAAAATACTTGTACTGTTGAAGAAACAGTACATGTATATTTTGATGAGTCTAATCCTTTTGTTTTTAAACCATCCCAACCTACATACATGGATGTGTTTTCAAAAACTGATTGTCAACCTTTGATAAAAGAACCTTCTGATAAGGATAATGTTGAAGAAGATACATCTGAAACATTTACCCCAGAGGAATCTCTACTCTATGTTTGATGAACTGGCTTTCCAAAACCCAAATAAGGTGTTTCTTAAGAATCATCCTAGTGATAGTATCATTAGTGATGTAAATCAACCAGTAAGTACTAGAAGTTCCTTAAGAAATAAAGTAGAACATCTATCATTTCATTCCCAATTACAACCAAAAAGCACTGCTGATGATTTAGGTGATGATGATTGGATCAAAGCCATGCAAGATGAACTAAATGAATTTGAAAGAAATAATGTCTGGACTTTGGTTGAAATACCTAAGGAAACTTATGTTATTGGATAAAAGTGGGTCTTCAAAAACAAATGTGATGAAAATAGAGTCATAGTAAGAAATAAAGATAGACTTGTTGCTAAAGGCTGTAATCAGCAAGAGGTAATAGACTATGAAGAAACCAATGCTCCAGCAGCTAGACTTGAATCTATGTGTATTTTACTTTCCTTTGCACCATTCTTTAATTTGAAACATTTTCAAATGGATGTGAAATGTGATTTTCTTAACGGTTATGTTCAAGAAGAATTTTTTGTTGAACATCCTCCTGGATTTGAAGATACAAATCATCCTAATCATGTTTTTAGACTTACCAATGCTCTGTATGGTCTTAAACAAGCCCCAAAAGCATGGTATGATAGACTCACTAGATTTTTTCTTCAAAATAACTATGTTAAGGGAAATGAAAATCCAACCCTTTTTATAAAAAATGATAAGAAAAATGTTTTGATTGTTCAAATTTATGTTGATGACATCATATTTGGTTCAACTCAGAAATCTTTAACCGACTCTTTTGAAAATCTAATTAAATCTGAGTTTGAAATGAGTATGATGGGTGAGTTAACTTTTTTTCCTTGGTTTTCAAATTTCTCAAAAACCAGTGGGGACTTACATATCTCAACATAAGTATATTAAAGATCTTCTCAAAAAGTATGGTTATGACAACACTAAGAGTATAAGTACACCCATTCGTACCTCAAACTCCTTAGATCTTGATGAAGTTTGGAAACCAGTAGATCAAACATCTTTTAGAGGTATGATAAGAAGTTTACTTTACTTAATAGCTAGTCGACCAGACATAATGTTCTCAGTATGCTTATGTGCAAGATATTAATCCAATCCTAAGGAATCTCACTTAAAGGCAGTGAAAATAATTTTTCGCTACCTTAAGAGAACCATGGATCTAGGATTATTTTTTACTTCTGGAAATGATTTTGTTCTAAAAAGATTTTATGATGCTTACTTTGGTGGATGTAGAATGGATAGAAAGAGTACATCTGGAACTTGTCATTTCATAGGAGATTCATTAGTTTCTTGGTCTTGCAAGATGCAACATTCTGTAGCACGTTCCACTGCTGATGCCGAATATGTAGCAGCTGGAAGTTGTTGTGCTCAAGTGTTGTAGATGCAACACACACTCACAGACTATGGCTTGAGTTTTACTAAAACAGAAATTTTATGTGACAACACAAGTGCCATTTTCCTATGTAAGAACCCTACACATAACTCTCGTGAAAAGCACACAGATAGTAGGCATCACTTTCTTAGGGATCACACACTAAAAGGATATATTATTATTCAGTTTATCGGAACGCAAGATCCAGTTGCTGATATTTTCACAAAATCGTTTCCTTCTGATAGATTTGAATACATTAAATAAAAGTTAGGAATAATATCCATAAGGTAATCTTTCTTAATTAACATTCTGTTGAAAAAGTCTCCTTACAATAATATACTCATTTTTATAGGGGGGTACATTTGATTGTTAGAGTAACTATGTTTTTCACAGTTTGTTTTCAAACTATTCGAAACTAAAATTCAGGAATGGGAATTTATGGAACTGAAATTTTCCAGAATGGATATTTTCGTATAGAAAACTTCTGGAATAGAAATTTTTGTATTTAAAACTTCCAGAATGGAAAATTTCATTCTGGTGTTTCCATAACGAGATTTTCGTACCGAGTTTTTCATAATGAGATTTTCGTATTAAAACTTTTGTAATGAAATTTTCGTACTGAAATCCTTAGTATGTTTTTTTGTTCTGAGTTTTCCGTACTAAGATTGTTTTTCCTAGTGAGTTGTGCGGACTATGTTTTTTTCATATATTACCCATTACAAACAATCCTCCTAAGACAATCCAAAAGGTATGAATTCCATACTCAAGTTTTTGTAATCATAATTTACTTGCTGGTGTTTTCTTATATTTTTTTTTTTAGATTATATTTTTCTTAAATCATGGTTTTAATAAAAACCTCAAAAAATCGGATTCAAGTTTTCTGGAGAATTGGTTTTCAACCATCAGATCTGATCTCAGCTTGTTACAACTGTTCGATCAACCAAGGAAGATGAACCTTCTTCTCGTTTCCTATATAAAGGGGACCCCAAATGGTTGTCCCACATCGGTTTTCAAGTCCCAGCGTCTCGAAGCACTGCCTCTCCATTTTAAGGCTATTCCGATCTTCAGCTTTCTCCGTTCTGAACGTCTCAGAAGTCTTCAGATCCGAATGTCTGTAGATGAAACTTCTCAAGACATGTCAACCACTAAGCCCATTTCAAAGTGGTTAGTTTATAGATAAAGGTTGGTTCATCCTGATTTCTTCAACAAATATGATTATCTTATATCCAAGAACATAAAACTTAACGGATGGAAAGATGTTGTTGTGTCTAAGCCTAGGAATCAAGATGATGTTTTTTTCGGATTTGCTTGTAGTGTTCTTTGAGACGGTTTCCTTCTATATAGAATATGGCAGGGATAAATTATTGTTTAAGTCTTATGGGAAGACTTATAAGCTTTCTTATGCCAAGGAAACCAGCTTGGTAGGGCTGAACAAAGAAGGATAAGACAAGTTCATTTCTCATGTTTTTCCGGATTCAAAGGGAAGATTCAACCAGGAAAGGGCTTTGGAAACTCTGGGACTGTCAGATGACAAGGCTTCGAAGATTTCTACTCTATCAATGAATTTCTGGAATCTATAATTATGTGTACAAGGCCTTATCATACAACGAAAGGGTGACAAAGACAGTTTGAAGAAGAGCGAGATCTACATCCTAGATTTTTTGATAAATCTGAGAAAGTTTAATCTGATGAAACACATTCTTATTACCCTTGAGAATGTTAAGAAAGGTAATCTGAGAGCTCATATCATAATTTATCCAGCAATCCTCTCAAAGTTGATAGTTTGGTGACTTGAGTCTTTCAAAGAGGGTTGCAAGCCTAAGCCAAGAGTTTTAAAGATTATGTTTGTGAGTGATGGTACTCTCAAAAGGATGGATGTAGCCTTCAACAAGATTACTGGTCAGTTTTTTGATTTACCTGTTCATGAAGAAGCAGTTCTGAAAGTTGCTGAACCTGAATCCTCTAAGCTAGTGAAGAATAGAAAGTTGAAAGAAGTTGAATGTGAAGCAGAGAATCAAAAATCTAGGGACGTTCATTCCGAACCTCCAATACTGAAGAAGTAGAAAGCTTATCCTGATGAGGTTGTTTCCAAGTGGAGGGAAATCAGAGAGAAGAGAGTGCATGGGGAGCCTCAGTTTGGCTTGGATCCTGCGGAGGCTAAGGCCTTGAAGGAATGAACTACAGATGAACTAAAAAAAAGTGAAAGAGAAGAAGCTTAAGAAAAAGAAGTCTGAAGTTGAGGTGGTTCAGACTTTGTTAATGTTTACTGAGATGGCCTTTGGAAACATTCCCGTTCCGATATCTTTTTCTTTGGAATCTCTTCCTGAGACTCCAGGAAGAAACTTTGTCACTCCGAAAGAGTCAGTTGCTAAGAATGTTGAGGATGTTGAGCAGATTGAGCAAGTGGAAGAGGAAGAATCAGTTGCTGAAGGAAGTGGTGAGACTAGAGATGTTTTGAAGCAAGTAGATGATTATAAGGGGACACCTTCGGAACATTTGTCGCTCCGAATTTCAGAAGATGAATCATCTAAGTTAGTCACTCCAGGGAAGGATGAGGAGAAAGGAGAAGAAGAAGTAGATTATCATGCATAGGAAGAACAACATCTACATGATATTCCTCAAATGGAGAATGTAGAGGATGGTGCTCAAAAAGTTGTTGATGATGAAGACAATGTTGTTCAAGTGTCTGACAGTGAAAAGAGAACCCCGAAACATGAATCCATTCCAAAAAAGACTAGGGAAAGCAACTTGTTGTTGATACCCCGAGCTCAGTGGTTGTAAAGATAAGGAAAGTTGGAGTTTCTTCTAAGAAGGATGAACAAATTGAAGAAGGAAATTCTCCAAGAAAAGTCTCAGATTCAGAGTCATCTTCGTTGGGGCATGACTTTGTTGTTCAATCATTAATGAAGTTGGTAGGTACAATTCCGACTTTCTCTAGTATTGATTCAAGATGCCAGATTCTCCAACATGCTTAGAATCTGAAAACAGACTACGTATCCATGGTTATGGACAAATGTGTTAAGATAGAGGCTCAGTTCAAAACATTCTTTGTCGGCTATGAAGCCCACAAAATATCTTGCAAGAGGATGACTATTTGGTCGAGGAAGACTGTAGAAGAGATGAGGCTCTTTTATGAATTCCAAGATAATGTGAAGGATGCCTTTGAGACAGAAGAGAGGAAGATTAATGAACTTACTTCATCCTTTGAAGAAAATTTGACAGATGAAAAGAATTTCCAAATTCAAGAAGTCAGAGATCTGAATGGGAAGCTGAATTCTGTTTCTCAAAACTGGAAGTATGAAAGGGATCATCAGATTGAGTTTGAAGAGAAGTTGTTAAAGCAAGAACAAATCTTGAAGGCTCAGGAAGAAAATTTTCAAGCCCAAGAAGAAATGATTGAAGATCAAAATGCAAGAATTGTTGTGTTAGATAATCAACCCGAGGAAGACCATAATGACTTGAAGATGATAAAGTCTATTCATAATGGTCTCATGGAGATGGAAAAAGATCAAAAATAGACAGATACGATCTTTTGTTGTATCTAAACTTCTTTGTTGTTGAACTTTCAAACATAATGAAAATTGTGCTTGCTCGTTTCTTTTGTTGTCGCAAATAAATTTTTTGGTACATTGTTATATTTTCCATTCTCTAAAATACTTTTTGAAAATCACAATGGGGGAGTAGGAAAAATAATCCTAATAAATATTGGAAAAACAACCCTAACAGAGGGGGAGAAAGAAAAAAAACTCTAATAGAGTTTATCTAAGGGGGATTTTTTCATTAAATAATACATTATTATTCTTAATGAAATACCATTCCAGAAATCTAGAATACGATCCTTAGAGTTTCAAAGCCTTTGGTGGATTTAGTCGTATTCATCAACATCCATAAGCAAAGGGAGATAAGCCTTAATGTTTTCTTTCCTCTTAGACTTTCTTTTTCGTATGGATGTTTGTGCTTTCCAAAAAGGGGGAGATTTTTGAGTCAATAAGGTTTTCCATATGACTTTTCCATTCCTTCTTGTTTTGAAAATCACAAACACCTTATCTTTAATGAAAATCTCTTTTATAAGGAGCATCACTTTTATAAGGAAAATAGCTTTTATAAGGAAAATAGCTTTTATAAGGAAAATCGCTTTTATAAGGAAATTCACTTTTATAAGGAAAATCACTTTTTTAAGGATAGTCGCTTTTATAAGGAAGATCTATTTTGTAAGAATAATTATCCTTATCATATTTTCATTATATATATCCATATAATTCTTAAGTATAAGAATAGGATTCATTTCTATATTCTCAGAATTGTTTAAAACTTTGATATGAAGCATTCTGTTTTAGGCTCCGAATTCTGGATGAGAACTGTAATGAAGTTCCACTTCAAATTATGGATACGAACTCTGATAAAGTTCTACTCCAAATTCTGGATACGAACTCTCATGAAGTTCGACATCGGAATCTAATGATTAAATCTGATGACGAATTCTCATTACGAATTCTGATGAAAAATTCTCATTACGAATTCTGATGACAAATTCTCATTCCGAATTCTCATTCCGAATTCACCCATTAAACAAAATCTGATCATCATTGCTTTATACACTCCGAATTTATTTAGACTTAGAAAATTATTTTTTGTTAGACTTTGAACATTTATTTTTCTTACACTTTTATAATTTGTCTATTCTTTGACTTTTTGATTACACTCCGAACCTTCACTTCGAACTTTTGAGTTAGACTTAAAATGATGTCGTACTTTCCATTTCACTTGTTTTGTATAAAACAATGTCGTCTATTCTGTTATAAACTAACCGTTGGTTACGTTACACGTGTACATGTCCCTCAGAATTTTTAGGAAAATATGAGCTCATTTCAAAGAGCTTAAAACAACAGAGAAGTTAATCGATCTAGAGACAACATGCAGCTAAGGTGATTTCTAGAGAGAGAAAGATTTTCATGCCTCGTGCGTACTGAACCGCTGGTTCAGTTTTTGCTTCGTGCGACTCCGAATGTTGGTGATTACATTCGAGGACTTACGGGGATTGGAAGACAGAGGTGCCGACTACCTTGAAGTTCGAGTGCTTCCTTGCTGAGGAAGACAGAGGTGGCCAACTACCTTGACATTGAGGGCTTGCAGGGATAGCAAGACAGAGACTCAGATCATCATATCGAGGGCTTACCTTGCTGTGGGTAAGAAAGACTTGCTTGAAAGTATAAATCAAGGGACCTTTATCCAAGGTTGTTGGATACCCTTCTCTTTGGGATAAAAGACTTATATCTTGTTACTTGTAGTTTTTTCTACTTGTTTTGTTCCGCTACATTTTGTATTATAAAAAAAGTATATATTTCTTATAATTTTTTACTTGCACTCTATTTCATTTAGAATCTATACTCTTTAAGGTATAATCTAATATTGTAATCTTTAGTTAAGTTTCAATTTCCGGAACCATATTTCCAGAACCTACTTTCAGAATCCCTTTCATGTTTTAAGCAAGTACATAGGACATGAATTTTATAACTTCATTCCTCATTCCAAGTTTTCATTTTGTGTTAGAGGTGTTGTGAATTTTCTTAGTTTAACTTTGTTAAACTTAGCCCTTTCCTTTTCTTAAGGAAAACATAGTTAATCGTAACTAACTTTAAAGGTTCCAAAGGAATTTTTAAAGTGTACAATTCACCCCCTCTTGTATATTGAGCATCTACATCATTATTTCGATCCTACACCCACCCCCACCACCATTAGATAAAATCCATATATTGTTTGATAACGTAAGGGAGTGTATGAGAGGATTTCATGGAGTGAATAGTCACTAAATCGTGAAAGTATTCAATGATATAACAATATATGTAATTAAAAAAGGTCTAAAAACATGAGTATGAACCTCTATTGACAACTGAACATCATGTAATTAACTAATGTCTTATCATTTAGTTGTTTTTATTGAAATCTTTCATGTCGGTTGGGTCATGAAAATCGTAAAACATGATAACACATAAAAATATAAGGAACAAATTCAGTAAAAGTCTTCCAAAAAATATAAATTTTAATGGAGACTTATAAGAAGAACTGTTATGTTAATCCTCAAGCACTTCACAATGAAACAACATGGTCATGGTACTTCACTAGGAAATGTTCCCAATATTGTGAGATTATTCCCCAACATAATATATGGATCGTGTAATTTCCCCTACACATTTTAATGAATTCCAGGAATTCCCTCTAATAACTCAACCTATGTCCCACAATATACAACGGTATCTCTATCCATGACTAATGATGTCCTCTAGACATTTCACCTAGACTATACGGTAGCCCCAATTCAAGTCATATTGTTATCACGATAGAACCATGTCATTCCCCCAATGCTCATGATGTCATCCAAACAAGTTAGTCATGATCGTGATACATCCTATAGAAATATTAGAATTGATCGTGTGATATACTCTAGGAAAATTATCCAGGTCATGTGACAACCTCCATAACTATCAGTCAAGATCATGCGACCTCCTACAAAAAAGAAATTCTGGTCATATGGCACCATACTAGTATGCAATCCATGATCATGTGATGGCCATGAATACTACCACCCAACTCAGGAAATGTCCTCTAAATAAGAAAACTATATTATGATGTTTTCTAAATTAATTTCATCCAATCAACGAGGACATTTCCATACATAATAATATATCTCACGAAGTCAAAAATGAAATGTCTATCAGATATTCCAGTACATGATAATGATGTTCGTACAGTCTACTAGGGAAGCCTAATTATTTAGGCCTAGATTAGTGTATGAAAACCCTTTCCATCCCATATACCTAGAACACTTTTTATGTAATCCCTAATTAGTGGTGTGATATTATTGCTGAAATATCACGGTAGCCTTAGTGTGTAAGCCCTAATAATTTGAACTATGAGAACTCTAATACTTACTATAACAATGTTACATAAGATTAATTCCTTTGTCCTGAGCTCCATATTAAATATAAAGGGGTTCTCCAATCACATATGACCAACATATATACACAGGGGGAATGGTTATTTGAGATCCCTTGTTTCTTATACTGAGCCAGGATCATCTGGGATTACATAGTTAAAATGATAAAATCATTCACATCATGAATATCCACTACCCAGGGTAACCTTAGTGTTTAATCCCCAATAAGTGGAAAGATATTACTATTTCCATGAAAGGGTGTTTGACATGGGGAATATACCAAGGTCAATATTGAACTATAATTAAGATGATACTTACTATAACAAGGATATGTAGGACTCCACCATAAGTTTCGATATCAAGTACCTGGAACCAAAATTCCCTCACATATGAACATTCCAGATTATGATATACAAAATGTTTTTAAATAACTATTTCATTATTGATTATTGGTATTAATGTTATATTTAAGACTCCTCAATAGGATCAATACCCTAATAAGCATCATAATCAACATATTGTATTGTAAAAAATTTTGTACTGCCATGTTATATGACTTCGACAGAGAAGAATATGCCGATAAATGGGGAATGTATAAAGTACCTATGATACAATAATATGGATCCTCTAATAGATACCCCATAAGAACTAATTATTCATAACCTATGATCATTGTTTAAGGTAATCTGTGTCTTATTTGTATTACTAATATATTCTTGATCAAAAAATAAATCTATAAGAGAGTCATAGAGAAGGAATAAATACCCTTAAAAGGATTTGATGAGTCCAACCTCCCATCCTATCAACCAATGTGAGTTCTTATTATCCATTGTGACTAAAACCAAAAATGAATTCCTTAATTTGGAAACAATTTTTTTAACTAGATATTGATGTGGGAGCATTTGGGTGTTTCTATTAATGGGAAACAAAAATAGTGATGCATATTTGATTGATTGTACGGATATCAAACCCCCCCCCCCAAAAAAAATATTTCTAGAATTTGGTTCCTACCTTCATGTGATCATTTTCATTAAAAAATCACATATAACATCGATCTTTAATCCAAATAACTTTTAAAACACCAGAGGAACATACTGACCCTTAAACCACAACAAACAAATACCCACTCATGATAGTAAAACAATATTATTATCGATTTGAATCTATTTTATAAAAAACATCTACCAAATGAAAATTTTAAATCCCATTTAATTTATTACAACATGTATATAAATTGGGTATTACAGATATTCCATTGATTATAGTAACCAATAAATTTTATTATAGAGGTTGTCTTTAAGGGGGACATTATATCCCTTTCTTCCTAATTTGTTAATGTGAGGTTACTTTGGAGGGAGGGGCTCATGAAATAGTGTTATAAATTTTTTTTGATAGATTTGATAGATTTCAGATTTAGAAGTAATGGATGTCTCATGGATATGTATGAAAATATAATTATTAGAGTATAATTTTATTAAAAATATGTGAGACATTATCGAAAATAATATTTCATGGAATAATTGGATTTTATGACAGACTCATCTATAATGATGAACATTGTAATTAGTGAAATGATTCATGTTGGTCAGAGGCACATGGAAGGATCAAAAATCAGGATTTCACAATTCCTAGGATTGAAATTATGGTACCATTAGAAAATAGGTCAATCTGAACAAATTAATTAATTAACATTTAAAATTAATATTCTCTCAAGATCTTGAATACTACATTATATTACATTGAAATATTACACCAGGTTTGCCTCATCACATAGATCATATAAAATCCATTCAACAAGATGTTAAAAAAACCTACTACATAGTGGAGGTCAATGATGATAACACTCATAGGAAACTTCATATAATGTATGAAAATGGACTTTAGAGGCAAGATTTTATTATTTTATAATTTATGATGGATGGATTACTAGAGGAGGTGTAGGTAGTCTTTAATTATATTCATTAGTGGGTGGTGAACTATTTTTTAGTCTTGACAATATTATGTGGTTCAACATGAAATTGGTGTCTTTTATGTCAATGTACTTCATGGGTTTATCTTTTTTTTGGACTCTTTAAAAAATATGGTTTATGATGATCATGTATATTCTACTAGAAAAGGAAAATTTCAAGAAAATATTTTAACGATTCACCATGGATGATTAAATTTTATATAGTTATATGTTTATTATATTTATCTGTTAAATTTTATCAAACATTATTCATGATGAAGAGTCTTGGATGAGTATTTTTAGGGTGCATCTCTATCCAATGTTCCATATCCAAGACAGTATGGTTTTCAAATATTTATATACCAAATTACTATGAAACAAGATTTCTTTGAGAGTATATTTAGTAGAATTAATTTTCTATAAAGTATGAAGATATCAATGAATTTTCAAAGGCAATATATAAAATAAGTGTTCATTAGTTTCATATTTAGAGATTGTTTCAACCATCATTGTGTATTTTTCATCCAACCTCACACATATTTCACTAATATGGTATATTTATATCCATTTTATAGGATCCATATTGTTTTTGTTTTATATTATTGGTCATGTGAAATAGACTCAATAGTACATGGCCTTCATTAATAGTCAGTTTGCAGATGGTAGCCTATATTTTGTTCTTATTATTCTACATTTTTTCCCAGAAAAATGAATTAGTAGGGTGATTATCATTTTGAACAAAAGGGATATGTGTTTTAAAACTATGGAATCTATATGATGTCCATCATCCATAAAGATAATATGATGATCATGACCATTATAATGGTCAGTAAAAATATATAAATAGTTTGTGGTGTAATATATTCTATGTTGAATAATATATATTTTCATTTATTAGGATATCTTGGGATCAAAAAATGTAATATTGTTCTATACTAATCATTGGTTTATGTGTTGATTTATTCTAGAACTATACACTCTTTCATATCAACTTCTCTATTCAATTCATTAATAATGTATGAGTATCAGATTCTAGTTCCCTCTGAAAAAAATTGTTAGTTTAAGGATGAGATACTTTATTTAATGTTTTGAAAGATTACAGGTTGGTGCTATTGAAGAACATGTCTTGTAAAGACATCTAATGAATACTAATACATTCATTATTAATTATATTTTTTCATTTAAGAGATCTTTTGGGTATTATATCATTTATTTTTACACCATGACCATTTTATTCTATGAATCCAATGGAGCCCATGCAACCTCTAATGGGGAGTGACCATTGTCATGCAATGTCATTACCTTACATGATGAAGAAGTTTTTAATATTTTCTATAGATAATTGGATGAAGGTGTTTCTAAGGGTATTAGATGAGTACCCTAAAATATTTAATTAAGTGGTCATGATCCTACCCTTTTAATGATAGATTCATGTTTGGATATAACTATAACACATTGTATGTCCAATAAATATGTCTTTATATCCGATGGACCCTTATGAGTATAAGGAACTATAGATTCATGTTTATTACCTCTTACAGATTGGATTTATGATCCCTATTTTAGTAAATTTCGGGTCCCTAGTTCAATTTTAGAAAAAGGATAATCTCATTTTTTCTGTTGGTTATCTATATTATTAAAGGAAATGGTGTTGTATTAATATCCTCACTTATTGAATAATTATTAATGACATTAGTTGATGTGGGGGAATTTTTATCTCAAATTTTACTATATTATAGATATCCTAACAGTTGAGTAATAAATGATGATATATGAAAGATTTGATTTCATTATTTTTAGGGGCATTATGAATATTTTTTTAGTTTGATGAAAAAAAACTCTTTGGTTATGTTAAAAGTGGGGATGAATTTAGTGTTCCATAAATATTTCGTAGGTTCACATTATTCATTATTATAGACATCCTCCATTCTTCGTTAACATAGTAAAACATGGAGATTATATATGAAGAATTTTAGGAGTTATTTAGTATGATACAATGTTTTTCAACCAATTGAAGAGTGATCACTGCACTCATGGGTCCCGATTCATATGGATGGTAATATCTTAGAGGAAAATAGTTAGAAATCAATGAAATATTGGGGTAGTGGTGTGAGGCTATCCCCTATGAAATATGTAGAGGTATAAATTTTTCTTCCCTATTGGGTTTTTTGGGATGTTTTTACATTAATTATCTTGGATTATAAGTCTTGTATTTATATTTATTAGAAATGGTTATTCATTTTATTAGATTATAATGTGATAAGCAGATTTTGAGTATATAAAGGAGAATATTATTAATTATTTAAAATAGTATCTTTTGTAGGAGGGAATTTCATTAAATAATTTAAGAGTTGTTTCATGTATTTGATTGTTTTATGTATTGATAGTGAATATTTAAGTATTCCCTTATTGGTCATAGATGTTATAACATCATGAATATAATTATTCAACCCATGATATTGAGGTTATTCTATTTTTGTTTTCTGTAATATAAGGTATATACTTTTTTTAATTGAATTTTTTGTTTTCATCAATGTGAACTATGTTTTGAAATCTATTTTTTTCTAAAAACACATAATTTTTATAAGGTACTTTCTATGGAGTTCATATAGGAAAAATGATTTATTATTTACATTACACCTAGGAAAGGGAATGTTTTTGAGGATTCCATTAGAATAATATCATGTGGTTTAAAAAAAATGAGTTTGAAAACACTTAGAGAGTGATGTAGTAGTTATCTAAAATAAACCATGTGACTTGTGTAGTTTTTGGTGGATGTTATTTCTCTATATATTTATTTATAATATTTGATGGCTTATTTAGGGAACATTTTGTAGAGACGTTGTTTGATTCATAGGCATGATGTGCTGAAAATTAATTATATATATATATATATATATTAAATAAAATAAATTTCATGAATGTGTGGTATTACTTAAAAAGTGAAATAAGCTGATAATAGAGGCTACGATCCAAAATATAATGCTGTATTTGATTATAGAGCACAGTTTTTATCATAGGAGTGACCTAACCCTTCATAGCGTCCGATATTCAAGTTGGGCATAGTCATGGGAGAAAATATATATATATATATATATATATAATATTTGATTAATTTAATTAATTTATTTAATATATAACAACCCGATTTTTTCTCAAGGTATATCATTACGATGGAATCTTATGTGTCTCTATAGAACCCTGGATCAATTAGAGAGGACATTGGAGGAGATATCTTAGGTGAACAATGATCCTATATTGGTTTGTCGATTGGTTTGCTATTGGAACATGTGCATCCCACCAATGATATTAGTGTGTGATCATTATATTTAATCTATTGACCCAAATAATGGTATAATGTTTTATTATTTTTATATTTCCCCATTTTGTTTCCCCTATGAAAAATGTAAATCAACTTATGCTTTGATTCACATGATGGTCATATTCCAGGTGCGGTGTTATTTTCCTGGTAATTTGGGAAATTGTAATTTTTTTGACTATTCATTCATCATTATAATAATTATTGATTTAGGCCAACCAAAAAATGGACAAGGTTTATTTCTAATGTTTTTTATTTTTTTTTCTCTAACCATTTCTACTATGTTTATCAGCTGTTTTTCATTTCACCAGTGGTTTGATAAAATAAAAAATAATCAATTATTTTAAAATTAATTTATTGTTGAATGTTTTTGTAATAGAATTTCTGGGATCACATCAATGATGAAATCTAGCATGGGTAGTGGTGAAAATGGATCCAGACATGCTTGTGAGGTTTGTGAAACATATAATATAGATATGCTATGGGATGATTCTCGAGCGATTAGTATAGCTGGAAATTAGTTCTCCAACAACGATCATACTTTACTGATTTAGATATCTAATGCATAGATACGATGTGTGGTAGAGATATTGGTGGAAATGAAACAAGAATTTGATGTAGGATGAACTATTGGTTTCTAGAAAGCATATATACATTCGATGTAATATGTGATAACATGGAATGTGTGGCCCTGACTACGGTACTTGAGTTTACACTGAGTAGATAAATTTCAAACGATATGTGAGATCTATCACCAGATGTGTGGTCCATACCTAGTGGGTAGACACATTAAAATTAGGTTATTCATACCCAATGATTAGTACATATGTTGTTACATGATCTGTACTTAGGTACTGACATACAGACGAACATATGCACATTCTACAATACACCAATAGGAATTGATTCTGAAGGGACACATTGTTTACTACAACTATACAATGCATACTCAATAAATGATGGAATTAAGATATTTTCTTCATTATATGAGACATTTTGTCTTCTAGGGTATGATCCCTTGATCATTTTCCCAAAGGGGGAAATATTTAGTCATGTCCTATGAATAGAATGGGGATCTCTACTGAGGAAAATTAGACATAGATAGAGTTGTTAGAAGCTATTCGTGAGGCATGGAATGAGATCCTATATCATCATCATTTCCCTAGGATGAGTTCTTGGAATCATCCTGACCAACAAAATATTTTCATTGATAACCTACTTATTGAGAAAATATAGATTGTTCTTTTGAATACCCCATGGATAAGGGTGTGTTCAATATCTATGTATTATTCTCCTAATACATCCATGGTATATCTATTATGATGATAGAGGAAAAGTATGATATCATGGAGAGACTTCATTAGTAAAATTTTGTAACTCCCCGACCCAAGTCACTCAGATTCGATGCATTATTACATAATATTGGAATGATATTAATAGATCGTGTATTTTAAGAATGGTTAGTTTCGTAGCCTTGGAATTCCTAGATACAAACTTGAGTCTAAAATTACATTATGAAATGTAAATACTACAACTTTGTTTCCCCTTTGAAAACATTCATATCCAATAAACTACTCCTGTAGTTCAATCATAAAATAATTTTTCACATCATTGGAAAAAATAATACATAAGAAATGTGTGACATCAGATGCTCAATAAGGATAAAAATATTGAATAAATTATCACAATAAAACATAAACATTTAAGGGAATGTATAATACAAAAACACAAGCCTTTTAAAATTAAACTTTTCTATAATATGGAAAAGATAATTCAAATAATTCCATTAAATTATTCACATGGATATTATACTTGTCTAATAATCACATGTAATATAAATAACTAATTTAATAATGAAGGAATTCATAGTACCGGGAATCATAACCACATAGTCAATGTCTCGGGCCAAGACAACAAATAAGGTTATTTCAAGGCATTGTGCCAAGACAATAGTATATATCCTGAGACATACCGATGCATCGAGGGGTTATAGTGGCCCCCACCCATCACATACTATGTCCAATTCATTCCTCATATGAAAAGTTTGAAACATAACATAAACAATCATATTTAAAACTAGAATATGAAATGTTAATACATTAACCCTAAACCAAGAATGGTATAAAAATAGATCATCCCCGGTAAATCATATCACTAAACCTTCAATAAAATATAGAATATTGTATCATAATAAATGGTTATCAAACAATCATAAAATTAAACAAATCATGTTGACATAAATGAAATCAAACCAAATATTATTTGATTGAAATATAACATTCTACTTTGAAATAATTCAAATGTAATGAAAAAATTTCTTTTGAAAATATTTCTAAAATCTCTTAAGGGAAGATTGCAAAGTGTTATAATGGCGGAAAATCTCTTCACCCTCTGTATAAGTTAAAAAAACATTCTTCCCTTAATTTTTCGAAAAGGTCATAATGTACCTTGTTTGGAGAGACACTGAAATATTCCTTTCAAAATATTATATAAAAAGTAAAACAAGGTTTTAAATGAATTTAAACCATAGACTAAGAAATAATAATAATGTTTTGAAATACATTTTTATGAAACAAAAATATGAATGAAAAATAATTCCCAGTAGATATATATGAATAAACAAAATAGGATAATAAAGAGATAATAAAATTAACCCTTACCATGTACATTTAATTAGTCGAGGGTAAGTTAAATTCCTTTATAATGGTGAAATTGTTGATAATAAATTATAAAATAAAAACATACATAAATATTAAATCATATATGATCTTCTAATATTGATTTTTTAATGACATTTCAGTAGTATCATTGTTTTGGTTGTTAACTTATTTGTCTTCCTTTATATGTTTTGTTACGTAAGTCATGGTTGTTATGGATAGGTTGTATTTGATTCATATCATGAATAATATTATTTTATTAACAAATATTTTTAATAGTAAATGAAAATTATTCGTGAATGGTTATGGTGGGGAACAAAATATCATTGCTTGCTGGAGAGGGTAAGCCTTACAAACGCACGAAAGAGAAATTCATTTTATTAGTTTTGAAATATAATGTAATTTGATGGTATATTATATATACAGAATAATTAACATGTTATATTTATTATTTACATAATTTATACCAATTATTAAACTCATCCAAATAATAATGTGTTGAATAACAAACTACACCACAATGTAGAGACGATAAGTCATATGTACGCACGTGTGGTGACATTGTCATTCATAGGATGGATAGAATAATGAATATGTTTTTAAAATATTTATAAAATAATATCAGTATTTATAAGGCACTGGAGTTCTAATTTTAGTATTGAAACAACAAAGAAAGAAGAACATAAAGAATAAAAGAACATGGAAAGAGGTGATGAAATAATTACCTCTTCTTCAGGTTATTCCTTTTGATTTGATCAAAAGGGATCATTTGGTTGGATTTATGATCAAATTAAGGATTCTAGGTTTAATTGAGGGTATTTTTTAGGATATTTGATCTTGGTTTGGTAGGGGAAAAGGGCTTTTGATGTGTGAAATTATGTGAATGAGAAATACCCTTTTATAATAGCTATGAGGGTCACTTAAGGAAAATCTTGAAATGTTTTTTTATTATAAAATCATTTTCAGTTTAAAATGGCTAAAAATGGATTTATATCGATGTTAAGGTGGGTATGAGGAGAAAAACACTCAAAAAATAAGTTTCATAAAAGTTTAGGTCCCATATTATCCTTATCAATTAGATTTAACTCTTGGTAAAATAGTTAAACTTTGACAATTTATTATTGTATTATTATTATACATGGTTAATAAACATATAATAAAATTCAAAGAGAACCTCAATTGGTTAATTAATGAAATATATATAATTATATAAGTCATTTGGATGATCCATAAATTTTTATGAGTATTATATAAAATAATGAAATATTATTTTTTTTTAAAACTAATTAATTTCAATTTTGACAATATTTCGTATATGGTTTTTTTGAAAGTCATAACAATATTATTTCCTCAAAAAAATACATTTAATCAACTATAACATTTCATATTAACCTAACAAACCCTGCATGGCATCAAAAGTTTCAATTTTCATTTATTTTATTATTTATAACATAAAACATTTTAGTCATTCATTAATAAAGTAGTCATTGCATCATCATTATGTCTTAAATAAATTTAATTATTTAATGTCAAAAAATTTTAAATACAATACCCTGATTTAGGAAAACTTTTTAATAATATAATGAATATATATATTAGAATTTATCTTATATACAACACTATATTAAAAACGTTTTAGTTATTAACTTTTTAATTTAAAACTTTTAAGTCTTCTATAAATAAAATATAATAAATGCCCAAATCTATTCCATGTGGATAAAAAAGACTCATATTTTTCCCAAAGGTTAATTTTAGTAGAAATATACTTATCCAATAGAATTAGGACATATGTTATGGTGATTATAATATATGTTTTATCTTTAATTACCTTATTTATTGTTAACTGTGGTTAATAAAATTCACTAGTTACTATACACCAAAAATTATTTTCATCATATTGAACCACATATTACATACTGATTTCAACCCCTTGTCCCTAATTTTTGAAATTCAATTCACATAATTGGTAAAATAATGTTTTAGGAATATTTTAATATGTACTTAGAAGGTGGGTAAAAGAAGGGAAAATGTTCAATAATATTTTATATATCTAATATTATTATAAAATGAATTCAACGAATTACATTGGATTAATATAGGTATCATATATCTATTTCTACATTAAAATAAATTTAAATTTAAAAATAATTACTTACATAAAAATTCAGTTTTAAACAATAACGTAGTGTTTTTCAATAATCATAAAAATGATCATTTTACAAAAATAACAAAAATTCACCCTAAGCTAATTGCAATATTTAGAATACAAAAATGAAGTCTATTTTGAAAAATAAAATTTATAAAATATCAAAAATTATGTATTAATATTCATAATAGACTGATTGATTAGGTGTGGTGTGCTAGATCTTCATGTTGCATACAACGCAAGCTATAACATTATTCAAAGAAAAGAATACTCTGGAAGAATGGGGTGTTATATTTTTCCCTCCAAATAATTTCATCCTTGAAATATATAGAATAATACTACATAAAAATATATGGGTGGTTCCTCATCCTATGATCCTTGGGTTCACATGTTTCCTCTTCCATCTTACTGTTTCACCATTGTTATTTTACCAGATGAGTCGTCTAGTTTTTCAACACTTGTTCTCTGGTATCAAGAATCTTGATAGGCTCTTAACAATAAGATATATTGGGTTCCTGTTCTATTTTTTCATAGGTGAGTGCATTCATTGCATCAGGATTTTATTTTCTCATCAGTGACACGTGGAACATATCACGAACTTTGGAGAGACTTGGCGGCATTTCCAAACAATAATTTATAACTCAAATTCGTTCAATAATTTTGAAATGATCAGTGTACTGAGGACTTCATTTACCCTTCTTAATGAAATGTATAACACCATTAGATGGAGATACCTTCAAGAAAACAAGATCACCTACTTTGAAATTCCAAATCCATCATTTGGTTATCAACATAACTCTTTTTCCTATACTGAGCTACTTTGATGGGGGTTTGCATAATCGTCAAATTTTCTATTGTTTCGTCAATATATTATGGGCCTAAAAATTTTCCTTCACCAATATCAACCCCATAAGTTGGTGTAAAATATCTCCTTCCATAAATAACATTACATTGTGCTATATGAATACTTGAATGGAAGCTATTGTTACAGATGAATTATACCAGATGTAAATATTTATCAGACAAACATTGGAAGTCATCTGTGCAAGATCTCAACATTCCTTTAATGTTTTGAATAGTATTTTTGGATTGTCCATTAGTTTGAGGGTGGTAGGTAGTGCTTAAATTAAGTTCATTATCTAGGGATTTTTAAAGACTTTTCTAGAACCATGATTTAAAATAGGGATCATGATTAGAAAAAATTGACATGGGTACACCAAGAAGTCTTACTACTTCATTAATATATATTCTTTCTAAACGTTCCAGTGCTAAATCTTCTCTTCTATCAAGAAAATGAGTTGACTTGGTAAGAAGATCAATAATAACCCATATTGAATAATTCACTCTATGATTATTTGGTATCCCCTTGGATAAGACCATCAAAATATCACCCCATTTCCAATCAGGTATGGTAATAGGTTTAATGACTCCTCTATGATTTTTCCATACAACCTTTAACTGTTGAAAATTCGTGCATCTTGACACATAATCATCATTCTACCTCTTGATGATGCCCAAACAAAAAGTTCAAAAAAATATCTATACATTTTAGTGTTATGAGGTTGTATAGAGAAATTGGATATATGAGGACTATCCAAAAATTCCTTTTTTAGATCAGGTATATTGGGAACACAAATACTCCTCCAAAATCATAAAATTATGTCATCATATACAATGTTAATCAATCCCAAATCATTCACAGATTTATTTTCCTTTTGAAACTCCTCATCATTAGTCTGAGAACTATTTTTCATTTCTAGTAAAGATAGATTGTCCACCATTTGAAAAAGTATGGATGTTTCACCATCCATGAGTATTCCCATATCCATCATTATTAGATCAATGAACACAAGATCTCATTAAACTCTCATCTTGTTCAGAAATCGATGATCCTTTCATTTGAAAGCATCATCCGCCATATTTGACTTCCGTAGGTGGTACTGTATTGTGAAATCATAATCATTCAGTAGTTCAAGCCATCATCTTTTTCAAATGTTGAGTTCATTCTGTAAGAAAAGATAATTCAATCTCTTATGATGAGTATATATCTCAAATTTTTTACAAAGAGATAGTGTCTCCATATCTTCAATGTAAATATTGAAGATACTAAATCATGATCATGAGTTGGATAGTTTTGTTCATGAATTTTTAGCTACTGTGATGTATAGGCAATCGCCCTATCATTCTGCATATAGACACAACCAGGTCCTTTATATGAAGCATCACTAAAAAAGCCCATCATTCACCAACAGTAGAGTCAATATAGGATAATTTAATAATCATCTCTTTAGTTCATCGAAGCATTCTTCACACTATTTTGTCCAAAAAAATTAACCCCTTTACGTGGGATCTTTGTTAATGGGTTAGCCAATCGGGAAAAATAATGGATGAAATTCCAATAATAACCCGCAAAACCAATAAAACCGTGTAACTTAGTTATACTCATCGGTGATGGAAATTCATTTATTTATCTTGTCTTAGAAGGATCAACATATATTCCATCCTTATAGACAATATGGACATGAGAAGAAATCTTCGGAGTCCATAATTAACACTAGCTAAACATACCATATAATTCATTTCTTCTAAGTGTTTTCAGAATATTTTGCAGGTGATTTTGATGATCTTTGAAGATTTTGGAGTATACTAATATATCATCAATAAATAACACTAAAAAGTCATCACGATGTTCCTTGATAATTCTATTCATTAGATCCATGAAAATATTGGGCACATTAGTCAGTCCTAAAGGCACTACTTTAAACTCATAATTCCTATACCAGGTACGAAATGTTGTCTTTAGATTTCATGGTTCTACTCACACAACTGATGATATTCATATCAGAGGTCAATCATTAATAAATATGGATCTCCATAATGTTGATCGAACTAATCATCAATTTGATTTAGGGGATACATGTTCCTTTTTGTTATATTATTGATCTCTATGTTGTCAATGCACAACCTCATAGATCCATATTTCTTCTTAACAAAAAGAACATGGGATCCCCATGGAGAAACTCTTGGGTGAATAAATCTTTTATTACAAAATTCCTCTAGTTGTTTCTTTAGTTCCAATAATTCCACAGTGGAAATTTTATAAGGGGACATTGATATGGGCCTTGAACCTGGAATTATGTCAATAGAAAACTTAATTTCTTATTCTGTAGGATGTCCCGAAAAATCCTCTATGAACACATAATGATACTCTTGAAGAATAGATAAATCCTCTATTTGATCATTCCATTCCTCACCAATAGTTAGTTCACACACATCCACCCCAATAACTGAATTAAATAGAGCTACTAGGGGGAGATCTTGATGAGAATCATATGGTGATGTTTCTTCTTTAAATAAAAGGGATTCTTTATCATCATCATAATTGTAACCTCTTTCTTCTAAGAATAAATATTCATATCATGGTCTGAAATCCAATCAATTCCAAGTATTATATCAAATTAAAACATGGGTATGTCGATGAGATTAGAAGAAAACTCGTGTTAATATTCCATAATTGTAACTAATTGTCAAAACATTATTTCATTAATACATCCTTCAAGAGTTTTCACAGAAAACTCCCTTAATATGTAAAATTATAAATATCTAATTTTCATGGAAAATTGGGAAGATATAAAAGAATGCGATGATCTATAATCAAATAATTCATTGGTTAATTTTGAGGAAATGATTAAAGTACCTACCACCACTTAATTCTAAACTTCAACCTCTATAGTTGTGTTTGCATAAACTTGGCCTTACTCCCTTGGCCTTTTCTAAGAAAAGTTTCCATGATTCTTAGGACATTAAATTTAATGATGCCTCATTTATATAAAATTTTAGAATTCAAACTAGACATCCCCTTTATTCCCATTACAATCATGAGATTTTTGGCCTTTTTCTTTAGACTTGTAATAGACACACATTCCCTTTAGGAAAGTACCAAGGTGTTTCTTCCCCATTTACTAGGGGATGGAAATTAAAATTTTCCATTCATCTCCTTATTTATATTTCCAAAGTGTTCAGAAGATATCTTCTTCTCATGATTATATTTAAAGACATATGATATAGAGAATTCCATTTATGTGTGGATATCATCTGAGACTATATCTTTTTATGATGAGAAGGATGATAAGACTAAATCTCAAAAGAGAATTGGTTTTAACTCATCAATGAATCGATCAATATTACTTCATGGGTTATGTATATAACATAAAACTTGTCTTCATAATATTGTAATGTTTCCCTCATACTTTGTGACATTCTCATCCTCTTTTTTCCTCAACTCAGAAATTGACTTTCCATGTCCACTCGATGTTCATGAAGAAAGAATATTTCTGTGAAAAAATCATTTATACTCTCTCAATTCCATATTTTATACTTCTTCATCTACATTTTTGTTCTGAATTAATAAAAAAAATTAATGTGCATCTCCTTTTAAGAGATAAACATCAAAGACAACTTTTTCCATGTCGCTACTCCCCAAAGCAAGAAATATTTTCTCTAATGAACATATCCATTTCTCTGCTACAAATGTATTTGTAGTCCCATTTAATGTTGGGAGTTTTGGCCTTATTATGTGGTCAAACATTGATCCTCCATGTTGTGTATTAGGGTGCTCCATATAGGTAAGGTTATTATTCAGAACCTTGGTGACTTGTCCCTATATGATTATAAGTTGTTCAGCACCAGTTTCATCACCAGCTCCAATATAATTATCTTCAGTATGAGGGAAATCCGTACATGGATTACATGCATTGATACAGTTTCTATTATTTATACTTGGCTCTATTTCTAAACAATGGAATATAATAAATTATTTTTTAAATCACAATACATAATTACAGACTACTAAATTACCTAACAAAAATTGAACAGTTTATGCATATTATCCATAATCATAAAAAAATTCATTAAGGAAGTGTTTACTTCTAAATCTTTAATAGTTTATTCTGATGAAAATGTTAATTATACTAAGTATATCCCCTGGGAGTGTTGTAACCAGGAGGGCAGCAAGGACTATTTTCATCCACCCGTTCCCATTCGAGTCCAGATCAAAGTAGTGTTTTTGGGTTTTACTAGTGGATACATTTGTGCCAGAACTACCTCTACCTACTCATATCCAGAAAGGGATATATTTCGTGGAAAATTCACAAAATCTATAAATTACCAAAATTCTAGGATGTTATTCTATTGTAATAAGAAAATTCTATCTTAGGGAAATGTTCTCTAATAAATGTTTTTCTAAATCTAGTTTCCATGGTTTTTATTAAACATCATCTCATAACAACTATAAAGTCCCAACCCTAGTTACCCAAAGTCTGTGAATTATTACATAACATTAGAATGATTAAAAGAGATCATGTCTCAAATGAAAGATTAGTTTAATAGACCTGGAAGTACAAGATAGATGTATAGTTTTACATTACATTATGAAATAGATAAACTAAAACATTGTTTCTACTCATATCCTAGATGATATTACTTGAGGTCTATCGTAATATACTTCTTCACATTCTGGGGAAATTAAAACATATGAATGGGCGGAGATCAGATGCTCAATAAGGATAATAATATAGCAGAAACTATCAAAAGAAAACATAAACATTTAAGGCATTGTATAAGACTAAAACATATTCCATTAAACTAAAACATCATAATAATATGGAAAAGATAAATAAAATCATTCCATTTACTTATTAACATGATATTCTACTAGTCGAATAATAACATGTAATATCAATAGCTAATTTCATAATGATATAATCCATAATTCCAAACATCATAACCACATAGTCCTGGCATTATACCCAGACAACATAAATGATTTTCTCAAAGCCTTAATCCAAGACACTATTTTGTTTCTTGAGACCTACTAATGCATCAAGGGGTTATAGCGGGTCACACACATCACTTAATGGGTCCAATGCATTCCATATATCAAAATGTTGAAACATAACATAAACATTCGTATTAAAAACTCGCATATGAAATTTTAATACATTAACAATAAACCATGATTGGTATTAAAATAGAACATCCATAGTAAAAAATATCACAAAAACTTTTATACAATATAGAAGATAGTATTAAAATAAATCAACTTTGAAGAAGCATGAAATCCAATAATGGATGTTGACATAGATGAAATCATTACAAAAATTATTTGATTGAAATATATCATTATAAATTGAAATAATTAAAAATTATATAAAAAATTTATTTTAAAAATATTCTTATAATCTTGTAAGGGGATCTTATATGGTGTTATAATGGTGAAAATTATCATCACCCTCTGTATAAGTTAAAAAACATTCTTTCCTTGTTTTTTTGAAAAGGTTATAAAGTACTTGTTTGGAATGTGTAAAAAATATTCCATTCCAAAGATTATATAAAAAATAAAACAAGTGTATCAATGACATTAACCCATAGAATATGATATAGTCAAAATGTTTTGAAATTAATTTTTAAGAAACACATATGTGGATGATAAAAAAGTCCTAGTAGATACTTATGAATAAACAACCATGGATAATAATGAGACTGTAAAATTAACCCTCAACACGTACATTTCCTTAGTCGAGGGTAGGTAAACCTCCTCAATAATGGTGAAATAATTGTTATTAAATTGTACAATAACCACATCCCTAAATATTATATCATTTATGATCTTCTAATATTTCTTTGTTAATGATATTGTAGTAGTATCATTGTTTTGGGTGTTATATAATTCATTTTCCTTTATATATTTCATTATGTAAGTTATTATTTTTATGGATTGGATGTATTTGATTAATATACCAAATGATATTCACTACATTAAAAATATTTTTAATTAACAAATGATTATTATTCCTGAATGGTTACGATGGAGAACAAAATCTCATCGTGTCATGGAGAAGGTATGTTGTACGTATGCATGAGCGACAATATCATTCTATTATTGAAGAAATCGTATGTAAATGGATGGTATATTATGTATACAGAATAATTAACATGTTATATTTATTATTTACATTAATTATACTCATTATTATACCCATCTAAATAATTAAGTGTTTAATAATAAACTACACCACATTGTGCAAACGGTAAGTCGTACATACGCACATGTGGTGACTTTTTCATTCATAGGATGGATAGAATAATGATTATATATTTACCTTATTTATAATAAAATATCAATATGTTGAATGTACTATATTTATTATTTTATTATGGACACAAAAAAGAAATAGGATGTGGAAGAAGAAAAGAACATTGAAATAGGTGATGAAATATTTACCTATTCTTTGGGTTCGTCATTTCTATATGAAAAAGGGATCCTTAGGTTGGATTTATGATCAATGTAAGGCCTCTATGTTGATTTGATGGTAGTTTGGAGGATATTTGAGTAGGGGTTGTCAAATCTAAAAGTCTTTGTGGGGGTTAAATCAAGAAAAGGGGAAGTACCTTTTTATTAGTGAGGTGAGGGTCACTTTAAGAGAAGCATAGAATATTATTTTATTATAAAATAATTTTCATTTTTTAATGGATCCAAAGAGATTTATTTAGAGACTATGGTGGGATAGGTCAAGAAACACTCAATAAATACTCTTGAGACATGTTTAGGTCACCATATTAACTTTAGCTTTTGGATTTAACTCTTAGTTAAATAGTTTAGCTTTTATTATGTTTTTTTGTATTATTATAATAAATAGTTAATAAACACACTATAGAAAGAAAAGAGAACCTAAGTTGTTTTATTAATAACATATATATTATTATATACATCCTTTGAAAGAACCTTATATTTTTAGGACTATTATATAATGTAATAAAATAAATTTTTTTCTAAAAAAAACTCATTTATGTCAATTCTGAGTCAATTATGAATTTGGTTTTTATTAAAGTCATAAAAATCATATTACATAGATAAAAATATATTTAATCAACATTAAAATTTCATATTAACCTAAAAAAATCATGAATTGAATAAAAATATTCAATTTAAATTTATTTAAATATTTATGACCACAATTATTTTAGTTTTTCATTAATAATGTAATTACTACGTCATCATTTTATCATAAATAATTTTAATTATTTAATTTCAAAATATTATAATTAAAATACCATGACCGAAGAATTAATTTTATCATTATAATAAATATTAATTTTCTAACTTCTCTTATTTATAAACCTATATTAAAATTTTTTAGTTATTAAAATTTGAATTTAAAACTTTTAGGTATTCTTTAATTAAAATATTATAAATTTCCTAATCTAATCCAAGTAGATAAAAAAGAATCATTCAATTACTATGTATGATTTTGGCTGAAATACACTTATCTAATAAAATTAGGACATGTGTAAGTGTAATTATAATATCATCTTAATGACACTATTTATTTTAACGGTGGTAAGTATAATTCAAAATTTACTATTCACCAATAATTATTTTCATCATATTGAATGAAATTTTATTTAATATTAACAACCGTGACTCTTTTAAATTTTAAATTCAATTCATAGAAGTGATAAAATTACATTTTATGCAAATTTGAAAATGTGCCTATAATGTGGGTAAAAGGCGGTTAAAAGTTCAATAAAATTTAATATATCGAATTATATTATAAAATGATTTAATTGAATTGAATTTTATTAATATCAGTTTTACGTATATATTTTGACTATAAAATAAATTTAAATATAATAATTATAGCTTATATAAATAGTCAGTTATAAACAATAACGTAGTGCTTTTCACTATTCATAAAAAATTGAATGTTTTCAAAAAAATACCATAAATTTAACATAATCGAATTTTGATAGTCTGAATCCAAAATTGGAGTCCATTTTTAAAAATAATATTTTTAAAATTTCAAAAAGTGGGTATTACTCTTCATAATAGCTAGTTTGATTGGTAATGGTGTGCTAGAACTCGAAGTTGCATACAATGTAAGCTATTGCATTATTCAAAGAGAAGTATACATTTGAAAGTTAGAGTGTTACAAATTTTTCTGGTGGAGTTTGTTTTCTTGGACAAGTTTTGTGTGGAACCCTTGAACATGAATTGAAATATTGATATATAGTTATGACCTTACAATGAATCTATGTGTCTAAACTGAGTATATCTAGATAAATGTGTAATATTTCTTCAAAATATATCTATTATGATTTGATTATTACTATTTATTATAAATTCATTGTTATCTTAGGGTGACCTACTAGGAATTGTTATACTCATTCCTTTATGGGATTTTAAAACATGATTCATGTCTTAAGAAGATGAACGAAAATTTGATGAATTTATTGAGGGACCAGTACTTGGTGAATATTAGTGAGATGGATAGCTAAATGTGAGTTGTTATTGATTCATATATAGTATCCCCCAACCACATTATAGGCTGGACTTTTTTGGTATCTTTTTGGTTATCTTGTATATATCCATATTGATTGTTATTACCTATTTTTCTACCCTGATAGTGGGGTTTTAGAAGTTATCATGTTTTATTTACTAGTTTTTACATGTTATAATTTAATTTTATTATAAATATATGTATCTATGTGGATCCATTAGGATATTAGATTCTATGTGAGTGATATGTTTATTCAGTGTCACTCACTAGCCCCTGGACTATTTGTGGTGGTTTTCAGGTAGTCACTGTTCGGAATCCATTATGATGGTTGGTGGAATAGTTATATTCATGGAAATCATTCTAACTTAGAAATAGATTTTAATTTTTTTTTTGGTGAAATGGGGTTTTTTTTCAACTTTAGAATTCGTGATTGGAAATCTAGTGTTGGGGATGTGTTCTGCGTATCCACACTCCAAAACTATATTCACTATTTTTTTGACTCAGCACATATAGGCACTAGTTTTAGGGAAATCATTGGTACATGAATCTTATATGATTGGGTTTTGGTTTCCATGACCATCTTATGTAATCTCTCTAGATATAATCATTAAACAACAAACACAATTTCTTTCTCATGATTCCTACTAGATGTCTTCCAATTAGGAATTATCATCCGGATTATGAGGATTATCCCCTTAGTGATGAGGCATAAAAATAAGGGCCACTTTAGGGGTGTTTCCACTAGGTTGTGCACCGGTTTTTCAACCTCCTATTGAGTATAATGTGAAACCATA
The DNA here is from genome assembly GCA_963277665.1 of Viscum album. Classification (NCBI taxonomy): domain Eukaryota; kingdom Viridiplantae; phylum Streptophyta; class Magnoliopsida; order Santalales; family Viscaceae; genus Viscum; species Viscum album. The sequence continues at coordinate 1,514,906,297 of OY728132.1, read as the reverse complement.
ATTACTAGATGATTAGGATAAAAGGATGAAAAAACACTATGAGTTTTAGTGATAATGAACACATAGGTTTCAATGCGAGACCACCTCAAAGGTGGAAAATGATTATCTTGATGTAGTAACATGATTCATCCAAATTTTCAAGACACCTATTGACAAGATGGTGGTCTTTATGATGAGCCTTTCTATATTTATGTAGAACTATAGTTGGACATGGTGAAAAAATCATATTATGAGGTGACCATAGTATGGTTAGAGATCATTCCCCTTTTTCATGATGATTTATCTCCAGTTATATTGATGGATATTCCCACCATGGAGCTTATACAACTTCAATAGTGTACGAATTCTGTGGATGATTTATTATTGAGGTTAACCAACCTCTATTAGTACTACTCGATGGTTATAGTACAAGATCGGTTCCTTAAGGATTATGAATTTGAGAATGTACTGTATATATACATCTAGGCCAGTATAATTTGTATTTATATTAGTACATATGTTTGGATTTTGGATATTTGGTTGGTGTTAAGAATATCTTTATTAATAAGACAAATATTGTTAGTTACTAAAGGCTGCACATGGGTGTAGAGTTCTCAGTAGCATGTAGAAGAAAAAAAACATAGGGACCTTGATGTGCGATAAGCCTCCAGAGGTAATTTCAAGACAGAGGATCTATGGGTCGGTGAACACAATATGGATCCATTATGCCAATATAGAGGTGTTGATACTCATTAGATGGTAGGTTATATATCATATGGCATTATTATACCTGATAAATGGGTGAAAAGTGATTGATTATGGGCCACCTAGTATGATAAAATGAAAGGATTATGTGTTTTTATAGAGTCGTAAACATGAAATGGGATTTAAAAGTGTAGCTGGAGGAGGCATCTGTTATTACATAGTTCCAAAACCACCCCAAGATGGTCCAGGCTAGGTTAGTAAATATAGGAGACAAGGTTGTGGGATGCTATAAGCGGTTAGCTCATATGACCCAATGTCTATTAGGATGATATTATGGACAATCAATGTGTGTTTACCTTAGATTTAGTGCTCATTGTAATAGGTGTGAGTGAATCCTTTATTTCCATCTATCGTGATCAAGGAATAGACATACCTATTAAGTTATTGTCTCAACCTATATTCATAGAGACTCCAATTGTGGGTGACTATTTGATCACATACTTATGCTGACATAGTGACCTGATTCTAGAAGTAAATACATTATTTTTGGATCCATTTATATCAAAGATCAGTCATTATGGTGTAATCATCATGATGGAATGGTTATCTACACTTCATACTAAGATAGATTGTTATATCTGAAAGAAAAGATTTGTCCATTGGGATGGAACATGGTTATTCATTAGGGGAGGAATATAAATCCAAGATGATCCATAAGGACTCATTGATATGAATGTGTAACTATATACACATTAGTTGACCACCATTCCTCATAGTGTAGTTGATGCTAGTAGTTTTTAGTTCCATACAGTTTTGGAAGTGTATGGTAATATATTTCCAGAGGATGTTTAATGTTCAACTCCCCACTAATATATAGAATTATTAATTTAACTTTACACTAATATGACATTGATTTATATTCCATCCTATAAAATAGATCCCATAGTGCTTTTTGAGAAGATAGAGTGGTTAGGAGACTTACATGGGAAGGGATTTTTCAGACGCATTGTTTCACCCATGAATGCCCTATTATTTTTCTCCACGATGGTGGGTGGGATCATGTGGTTGTGTGTCTATTATGATAACATGTTCTTGGTTATCTTATCAATTAGTTATCCACTAAACGGAATGAATGTACTCATTGATCAGTGGATACAGGAATAATGGTTCTCAATGATTGTCTTCAGATCAGGCAATTACCAGTTTCAAGTATGGGATAAGGGTGTACAAAATATGGTATTTTGATGAAATTATGGTCTTATATATACTTTTTATGATATTATTAATGAATAATTCACTAAAAGTTTTCATGGTAATCATGAATCAGATATTCCATCCTTTATTAAACCAGTTTATGGAAGTCTTCATTGATAATGTCTTAGTGTAATCACCATCCAAGGTGAAGCATGCATGACACTTGACGATGGATTTATAAATTCCCTAAGAGCATACACTCTATGAATTAAACAATGTTCTAATTCTATATTTGTGAGGTCCACATTATGGGTCATGTTATCTCAATGGATGGTGTTTTATTGGACCTGAAAAACGTTGAGAATGTGTTTGTTTTGGAACCACCCAAGGGAGGGATGGACGATTAGGGAGTCTAGGGGGTGGAAGACTACTATCCATGATCTAATCTTTATTTATCCATAATTTCATCATAATTTATATAATTCACTCAATTATTGAATCCTTTTTTTAATGATAAATTCCATTAGGAATTTTATGATTTTAGGCATTGAATTATGTGTGCTCAAGTCTTGGGATTTCTAGGTGAGGGGTTCGATTAAATAATATTTTGCAATGCATTAGAGGAAACTCTTTATTTTTTATGATGTAGGGAAAATATTTGACTGTCTTTTTTTCACAATAATTAATACCACCCAATCATATCTATGTGTCCTATGATCCTGATCTAGTAGTGGTAGTATTAACACTAATGATGTGGTGAAACTACCTGATGGGTGATTGACTTATCATCAATTTTGTCCACAATAGCCTCTCATATATCATCTCCCAGAAGGATAATGACATCAGGGAGAGGAAATGGGTAGTGTTACACTGGGATTATGATGTACAGATTTTATCTAATAATGGGATGGGGAACACTATAGATAATAACCCTAGTATAAGATATAATTTGTAGTTGTTTGGATCATAATCATAGAATATTGACTAATTATAGTTATTTAATATGGTGGTGTATATATAATCTTACATATAACCAGTAGTTATTAACCACCCCTTTTACTGTGTGTTTGGGAGTCACAACATGGTGATTCCAACTGTGAGATTTTTTTACTCATACGTCCATAAGATATTCTCATAATGGATTTTCTAATGGTTTAAAGCGTGTAATTAATTTCATTCGATGTACAATGATACCGTGGACATTGTAGGAGGATTTTCAATGATATTCTCCTACATCTCCCTTTGAAGAATATCAATATTTGGAGTTGGTATACCATGACCTCTAATGTGATTTTTGTCGTAAATCAATATAAAAGGGATATAGAGTGTTTGTCTCTTGATGCCTTACATGTCAGGTAGTAAAAATATGATCCATTGGCATTAGTGGGTTTAGCTGATCCCATTGAGGTTCTAGTGTTAAATTCATATGGGATATCCATGGATTTAATGATGTGGTTACCTCACATGTTCAAAGGAAATGATACCATCTATGTGGTCATAGACATACTCATGAAGTTTAAAAACATCATATATACTCAATAGAAGAGTTTAGTAGATGGGTTATTATTCCGATACATATAGGAGATGGGTTTTATCCATAGATTACCCCCAATAATTGTCTTTTACCATGATGTTTCCTCACATCTTAGTTATAGAATTGATTGATTGAGGCCATTGGGCCTCAATTGCATCCGAGGATGCATTTTCACCCAAACACTGACAACCAGATTTAGTAGACCATACAGTCCATAGACAACCTATAGTGATAATTCGTGTAATAATTGTTTCATTTTTGGGTGGATCACCTACTATTAGTGTTGTTTTTATAAAACAAATCTACCATTCTACCATCGATGTGACACCAATCGAGTACTTTTACAGGAGGCCCTTCTAGTATTTACTTTCCTAGACCAACCAAAGAGAGGAATTTCTTATGGTCCTAGAGTTTTCATGATATTCTATAGTGAGGATTCCGATCATCCAAGAGAGAATGAATACTTTATAGAGATAATAAAATTCATTTGTAGACTATGGATAAAAGCCTCAATATATTGAGGAGGGAGACCATTTGTTCAAGACAGTCTCATATCGACATGCGTATTGATGATTTTTTGAAAGATTAAACCTCTCTTGGAGGTTCATCAGATCATTATAGAAAATATTTAGTGTTGGATTGGTAGCATACTTCATTGATTTAGCAGCGTAATTAGATAGGTTAAATGACATCCTCAACATGTCACAACTGAGGAGGTACGTATATGACCTATCATGTGTTATAAACTAGGGAATGATGGAAATAGATGTTGTTTATTCTTATTTAGATTACCTTATAGACATTTTAGATACTTATGAGAGGATCCTCCATGGGAAATGATTCCTTATATCTATTTCTAGTGGTTGTATGGGAACGATCAAGGGAGCTCCTAGGAGTGGGATTCCAATATGCATTCTCAGAACCCACATCTCTTTATATATACTTTGGTTTAGGATTTTTGAGATGTAAATGTCTATATAGTGGAGAATATGAAAACACTTATTTTGAAAAATAATTCTTTTGAATGTTGTATAGATTATTTAATGAGTTAGGCTTTGAGACTTTGTGATATTTAGTGGATCATTTTTCCTAGAATTAATATTTTGAATTTATTTAACATATTAAATATCATAAATTTTAATTTTCCATAAAAAGAATAAATAAATAATAAATGGTACTTCATATTAGTTATCTGAGGATATAATTGAGTTTAGATCATGAGCTTTACACTTGGTGTGAACTATAAATGGAGCCCGTCGATGGTCAAGTTGGGAATGATCAAAAAACCATTTAAATAAATTAATTGATTACAATGTATTATTTATTTAATATTTATTAATTTATATTTCATATAATATTTTGGTAATGATGGAAATATAAATTCATCCACATAAACATAAATCCATTGGAGAAATCATTGAATTATACTCCATGGGATAATGATGACAAGATCATTTATTTTCAATTAGGGTGCCAGAAGATGTTTGGATCTCTCCAACCACAGTGAAATTTCATAATTCATCACAATTGAGTTATCCAAATCAAGTTAGGGTGTTGTTTTAGATAGATTAATCACTATTATATTAATCCAAAAAAGAACCTGAATCAATGTTATAATAGAATTTTTGTCTAGTTGATCATATTATGGGTGAGGTATTATATCTATTGATATTTTAGAGAATCAATTCTTGTAGCTTGTATTTTGATTCTTCCTTATAACATTGATGATGTATCCTTTGAATTTAATCAAAAAAAATACCAGATAATTGATCATTTCACATTTGTTTCACAAAAAACAAATTGGTATGGAATATCTGAGTTTGGATCAATGGAAAATAAATATGAAATAATTGGGACAATGGATAAGTTTGTCAGGTTGCCTTTTTTGGATTTGCAGTGATGAAAAGACAATGGGACGATTCTTAAGAAATATGGGAAACTAAAAACATGTTTTCTAGTAATTATCAAACTCAGTTGACCCAATTATAAGATACAAATAAATAATGTACAATGATATTGATGTTGATGAATTGGAGATAGATGACAAATGATGGTCTAGGAGGATCTATAAATCATTACATACATTGATTGTAATATCGGATTACACAATTATCAGGGACCTGGATGGGGAACTATGGGTTCTGTACAAAAGAAAAATATCACATAGAAAGTGATAGGTGTTACAAAACATGTGACCATTACCTGAATACTTAGAATTTACCTCAGAGGTTTCATGGAAAAAATTAAGAGTACATGGGATCAAACACATAATGTACTTGGGCATGGACCTAAACATGAATAAATTCAAATGTTATGATATATGAGTATGACATAGTTCAAAAGGGACATCTCTTTCACTACTCACAAATTCCATGTAATCCTTCATAGATGGAATGGAGCAATTTTCTTCTTTATCATGACTTTATTTGTTAGGGTATGTACACATTATCATTTTAGATATGGGAATAGTATAGAGTCATGTCTTACAAACAATATTGTTATCACCTCTGAATAACCTCATTCATGGATAGAGTTATAGTAATCTTCCATGAGTTTTAGACAGAGTTAATTAGTTATAATCAGTGCCCAAGGTGCGGTTCTTAGTTTCAATTTACCAACACTTCATAGACATAAATCCATATTTTAACTAGTAAATATTGAATGGATGTTTGTTATACCGATGACCCTATGTGGGATCCCTATCAGTGCATGGTTCTCCCCTTAAAACTACAGTGTACTTCTTACAGTGATACCTAATGAGAAGGAACTCTTAGAGGGACATCATCAGTGTTATGACCCAAGGATATTTCTATCCCATATGAGAGCTATGTGGAACATTTTACATAGAATCCTAGGCTATCAGAATGGTTGGGACTCTACCTCTTGACGGTGTGTCTGCTATGTGTACATCAAGATGTTATTTTTAAAAGTTTTTTACGTATACCTATAATGAGAAGATTATTAGTCATGATGTTATATACATAGTGATTGTTGGGAATCCTTCTTGATATTTTTTTACACACCCCACAGTGGATTACCCTCACGGGTCTTGTATTTTGCATAAAACTGACCATTTATTGTAGTCCATGGGGGAGTAGGTCCTGTCGAATAATCAAGAGGTGGACAGACTAAGGTGTGTGCATATAGTTTCATATTAATATTTCATCACCCTATTTACTAGTTGGTCGGGTTTTCATTTTATTTTGGTAGACTTTTATTATTCCATTTTTAATCAAGAACTTGTTATCAAACTCTTATTATGGTGTTTTTATCATGTTCTTTCATGGATTATCAGTTTATTTATATTTCATCATTGTATTAGTGTGGAGATTTGTTCTTGTGTACATTTAAACATCTTATGTATGCTAATGTGATTGATATTCCTTCTTAGTGAAGGTTTCCAACCCCTTGTCTATTTGAGGTAAGAATGAGGTAGTCAAGGTTTGGGTACCGTTGGGTTGGGTCGTTACATAGATGATGGTCGATGATACTTTTAGAATACACAAAAGTTTTCTTTTTTAATAGAAAAGCACGAGGAATCTAGGATTTATGATATCAGGTTTGATGTTTTTATGATTGATTATTTTATAATGATTCTTTTTAGGGATAGTATTGGGATTGAAAAAATCAAGAATTGTTATTTTTAATGGGTTTACTTAATTTTTTGATTATTTAGGTGGTACCCAATGATTTACAATGTTCACCCACAATGGTATATCCTATTTTGGAAAATATTTAACAATAATTTAGAGAAACATTATACTATTATGTCCTATTGTTCTTAGTAAATTTTATTTATTCTCATTGATTCATTTTCAGGAATTTGATGCTTGAGAATTGGGTGCCTATTATTGTATGTTACATAATTATGTTCATTGGTCGATGTGAATCAACATTTATTTGGAGAAATCAATAATTTATCATGATTTCATAGTCTTATGATTGTATATTTGGGTTATTGGACCTTATGATGATGTTTTCATAATTTATTGAGGTTAAGTATTCAAGCTCAGTGGAGACATTGTCAATGATGTACTTGTTGACCGACATTGCTTATAATGTGTTAACCAATGAATCTTCCCATCATGGGATGTAAATGTTAAACCATGGTACAATGATTTATCATATGGTTGTATGATCATCAAATTTGTTTTATCCTGTTGTATTCATAGACTATCTACTACCAAAAATTCGATTGATGTGAATGATTCATGAGGTTTTCCTCGTATCATAGCTCTACTACTATCAACCTGAAAACTCTCACATCAATGGTAGGAGATACATCGATATTAATGATGGGGAAATATTAAGGGACTGACCAATTGAGATTCTTTATTTTTATGTGAAGGTGTTCTTTGGGGATTATATCACATTTCATAATCTACATATTATTGTTTGTTGGCATAGAGGAGAGTACATGGGAATAATAGTTTCACACGTTCACTCAGTGTAATGGGATGATCATTGATTACTTTTCATAATTTCATTATTTGATATATTTAATATAATGTGTCATTTAATATTGTATTATGTTATATATTTCATGATGTTTTATATATAATGTTTTAATTGTTTGAGTGGTATCTTACTCTAGAGAGTTATTTTGGATATATTTGATGATTGATCATGCCTTGATCTTTTGAGTGTCATCTTATATCTAAGAAGTTCAGTATTGTTTTATTTTTTAATCCCCACATGTGTTTTATTAATAAAGGTGATACTATTTTGAGTTGTTTCTATTATAAATATCTGATTTTTTAATGGTTTTTTCTAATAGAGTTGATGTGTTTTGTGGGTTACAGATAATTATTTCACAGTAAATTATAGTAATGAATAATTATTAGGAAATTATAAATTATTCCATTTTATTGAGTTTAAAATAACTTTTTTCAGAATTTATTCTATGTGAAATAGATCATATATCCAATAAAACATCATGTTTTAGAAATAATTTATTAAATATTATATTTATAATTTAAAAGAAGATATTTTACATCATTCATATATATTTATAAATATATTTTTATATAATTACATATATACACATTTATGTATACATATATTTTAAATATTATCATATATAATCTGATAAAATATGAAAATAATGGAAATAAATATGTATAAAAATACATATATGATTATTTGGGAGATAAATATATTTATATATTTTACATTATATATTATATATATGTAATAAATACATTAATGATTTTATTTGTCCATATTTGGCTGCATACATATAGTAATTAAGTGGGGAAGGGAGGAAAGCCATTGTGATAACAAATTATTGAAAAAGAGGGGAAACAATTTTGAGCATGTAGATCATGAGATAGGGATATTCACACCTCATTCGAGACAAAATATGGGATATTTATGGTTTCTATTTAAAAAATAAATATAAATTAATGGAACAAAAAATTATTGGAGTGGATAAAACATGAGAGTGGGAATTGTTATGTTAGAGTGAGCATTGGGTACAAAAAAAATAAAAAAATTGTTTTTAATTAATTATTATCACATTGAGTCTTATAATATGATAATAATAAATTTGAGGGTGATATAGAAAAGTATTATGGAACATGGGTTATTTATAATTAAAAATATGTATACTATCTCATGATTAACATATTTTTATATTCTAGAGGGAGAAATTATAATTTAATTAAAAATATTATATTGTATAAATTAATGATATCGGAATTTAGAACTATTATAAAATGTTATTTATGATTATGTTATATTTCCCCATGATATGTCCTTGACAGTGTTCTATACTTCTTTTTATTTATTATTTTATTGTTATGATTAATTTTTTTAAGTAATGGGAAATATAAAAAAAACTACAAAGAAGTTTACATAATGAATGTGTTGCATGTTACTAGATTAATTAATCATTTTTAAACCATATAATGTTAACATTTTTTATTAAATCATAAAATACTAAAATTGATAATTAAATATAGTAATGAACCATATTAAATGTAATTTTAATTATATGGGCTGATTGATCCCATAACTATATTTATGGATTGAATATCCCATTGTTTATTTTTTTAAACATGTTTTCATTCAATGATTTTATTTTATAGTAATTAAGTGTCTTCATATTGTTGTAATGAATTTGGATTTGTTTAATTGAATTACTATAATTGGATTAAAATAAAGAGGATATGATAATGGTTGATGTCAGGAATGTTTTTATTGAATGATGGATGGGTATTTGTGTCCGAAAAAACCACACAATTGTTGTAATTATTTAAAATTTGATTTTAATTGGTTGAAGATTCTTGATGATTGTGTAAATTTAGTTATTCTAGTTTTTTTATTTTCAATCTTCATTATATAGTATGGTTTTATATTTGACATCTACAATGTTATATCATTTAAATTTTATGATGAGTCCTAGAATTCAATGGAATTTTATAATTATGATTACTCAGATTAAATAGTATTGGCTTGTTCATGAAGAATTTAGATGATAATGATATAGTTGGGAATATATGTAAAAAATAATAGTTTCATCTACACGTAACAAAATATAATAAAATAATAATTATAGTGTTTTTTTGAAATAATTAATGTTTATGTAATTAATTAATAATAAATATATTGTGTGAATTCATTATTATATCTAGTACTTAATTGTAGATGATATGGTACCTATGGGACAATAGCATTGGTTGAGTCTAAACCATGTTGTTTTCCCATAGTTTTATTTGCCACAACATAATTTATATTATATATAATTTCATATGATACACCTCACAAATAAGTAATGAAACAAAATCTCAAATGTTTTAGTGGTGTCTTCTCTAAAATATAAAACAATCAGAGAAAAATGTATGACATGTTTCTTTCCCTCAAACTTATTTTTGAATTAGATATGAGTGGTTATATCCCAATCCTTGATGGTTAATGGAAGATGATGAGTTCTTTCAGGAGCATTGATTTATCTTAGTATTAAATGGTTTTTATGGGATGTAATTTATTGAGGATATCTTGTACATCTATTTGTTTTTGGTGGAGATAACTTTCCATGATTATACATGCATGTGCTGTGATGGCGTAAGGTATAATTCATTTTTGAAATATGTATTGGTTTTAAGAAATATAAATGGTTACGTATTTGATGGTGATGAAAACTTCATGGATATATTCACTTATGAAATCATGATATGTTTTGGAATCTTCCTGAATAAGGTAGGTAGGGGTGATTTTTAACTTATATCCTAAATGACTTACTAATGGATGGGTTGAGAACATTATGTATCTCATTAGGTTGTGAGAGTGAAAAAATAGTGGATAATTGGAGGTGTCATATAGATATATATATGGTTTTCATATTGAATGGTTTACATCTATGCATTAATTTGTGATTGAGCGATAGTATGGTTGGGAAAAAACAGTACATATTTAGTTGATTAGATAGTCTAATATGTGTTTCTATTGGTCTTTTGATTGAAATATCAACAATTTATAAATGGGGTTTTAGAGAGGATCTTAATATGTCTTTTGTTATGTATTAGCTAATTCATATAAAATATTTTTTTGGTCATTATGATCATGTTAGTGATTGGTCACAACATTACTTGTTCAGAGGAGTAGCATAGAAGATGTAAAGGGTTAATAGATTCTATAGTCGTTCAACTGTTTCACATTTGGTAATTTTATTTCTTCCTTTTTAGTGGTTGTTTATTTTTAATACTACAAATATGTTGATTTTTTATATTATTTTAGGCATAGTTTTTGTTTTTTTTTTCATCTCATATATTCTCGCACTTCATAAATTTCATGGTGGGAAATTACTACCTTGAATGTGATTTATATACCAGCGTTGATAGTCCCCATTATGTGGACTACTGGAGGAGGGTATCATATTTCATTATCTTTATTTATTAAATTTCTCCCAATTTTGGTTACCGTGGGAATGACTTATCAATGATATTATTTTTATTACAAATAATTATAGATTGTCCCTTCAAATTTACATAATTTTATTTTTTTTTATTTAATCATTTATCATGAAAATTAAATGTTAAAATTTTATAAATATCACAACCCAATTATACATATACTGATATATTGTTATTCATTTAAGGGATTTCCTATAGCTTCATTTCTATATCATTCACATTATTCGTTTAAATTGATACACTTTTAGGATATTATAATCCACAGTAATTCATTGAATTTTAAATAAATTATTAGTTGAAATGTTTTATCAACTATATGATAAAATACATTACTAAGGATTCTGATACTAAACAATCGAAAAATTTATTCATGGTTACATTTTATGATTTATCAAACAATGCAGATGATGTTGGTTATATGTCCTATCAATATTAATAATCATGTATAATATGTAGTAGTTAAACTTTTGTGACATAAATGGGGATATGATTTCATATCCCCCAAATATATAAAATATTTATTAATATATATTCATAACATAAATGGATTACAAGATGATATATTCACTAATCATGATAAAATATATTTGTAATTTTTGCTTGTTATAATGGTCATTAATGAAAAAAATAACAATACTTTTATGATTTTTTTGGTTACACAATAAATCATATTTTTATGTCTAAATATATAGACACTTATATATTATTCTGATTGATAAATAATTATATTAATAATGAATATCTATTCAATAATCATGATTCTTATGAAAGGATATTATCATTTATTGACCCTAATAAAATCAATCCTTAGTATAATAAATAAGTAGAGGGTACAGTGGCATCACATAACTTATATGTAAGGGTATAACCATAAAATATAAGGTAATATATATAGACATAAGATATGAATTTTACATACAAATAATATCATTTTTTATTAATAATTTAAGCAGATTTAAAATAATAAATTTATCAAAAAAATAATTTAAATTTCTATATTTGTAGAATAGAAATCTAATATGAGTATGATTGTATAATGATGATACAAATGAAAAAATAAAACCTCAAAACTAGTACAATAATTGAATCTAGATGAAGATCAATATTACAGGACTCCCTCAGTAGCAACATAATATCAAATCATGCCTTAGACACCATATAATATAATTTGTAAACATATAACCCTCAAAAAAATTATTGTATCATGGAATACCAAAAGAAAGATTATGGATAGTGAGAATTCATAACCCATATATAAGTGATTTTATTCACTTCAACATAAAATTTAGTGTAAAACATATTCCACATCATTGGGTTTTAGAATCATTAACTCCTATAATGCCTCAAGTCAATTCCCACAATCACTATAGGTAATAGATTAATATCATAGTAAAAACACAATGGTTGTGAATTGATATTATAATAATGGAATTTGAAAAATCATTATATGAAATCAACGTATGTTTATTTCGAAAATAAATCTTTTACAATACCATTTTTTATAAAAATTATATAATTATGGAGAAAAAAATAAATATACTAAGATAAAAAAATATATATCCTTTAATATCTCCTCTTTGTCATTTATTATAGAAAATTCTAATAAAGTAATTATATATATAATCACATTCAACTATTAATATAGTTTCTTGAATCCATCATTGATTGACATGGATTCTTTATTTCCATACCAAATAGTAATAAATTTCTACAAATACACTAATATATGTGATAAGGGTTATATATCACATGTTTTAGATGGGTTTTTATAAACAATAATTGTTCCTTCTTATGTATTGTTGATTACCAACCACAAACCCAATTCCATTTATAGAAAATAATAATTACTCTTAATTAATATTTTACAAGTCCCTTTAAATGTACCATAAATATTAACTTATGAATATTAAAAGACTATATTTCAAAAAATAAATATTTCTATATATTTGAAAAGGGAAAAATAATTATGTAATATAAGGAATTATGATAAATTTAAATGAAAAAAATCATCTAGATAAAGATAACTTATCCAACTATAATCACTGTGAACCTAGATGATATTTCAATCCATCCCAATGAATTCATTGACATGTTTACATTATAACCATGATTATATCAATACACACCATATAGTTATTTCTAATCCAGATGTTCCTCATAGTCATTCTAATAAAATTTTATCTAAAAAATAATTTCCTATTTTTTTAGGTAAAAAATTTCCCATAATAATAATATCATAAAATAAAATGAAATATATAAAATAATGATATTTTATAATCAAATGTAATAATTTAAAAGAGGGAAAAAATTCATAAAAAAATTATATAGACAATTTAAAAAAAATGATGATATTAATTAATTTTATTAAATCAACTTTACTTATATATTTGAAACACTTCACTTCAATTAATTCTATATAATGTATCATAAATCCACATGAATGGAATTATTATTATTAGGGAAAGGAAGAGGAATATCTTAGCAAATACACATACCTACAAAATCTTGGGAAAAAATCAATGAAAAGGTATTACATGACTAAACACAAATTCTTGTCATTCGCATTCTTCATATGCATTAATAATTAATCTACATGATCAATATAGCTCATTTAAACTTGATTCTGAAATATTATGAAAAATTGGTGGGCATCATATAGAAATGGATGGAATGGTTCTTGAGTATTACAAAAATGACGTGACCTTCTTATTCTATTTACAGAATGTATCGAATGTGGAATGGTCCCAATACATTTTGAAATATACCTATGCAATAAAAAATTATTAATACAATATAGATTATTTGAGGGAAATTTACATAGATTTGAATAGCCCATGTTTCATTTGGAATGAATCAATTTATAATATAAAAAATATTAAATTCATGCCTTTTAGAGATATAATTGTAAATATTTTATTTTTACAGAATAAAGAAATATTTTTAATAACTTCTCTACAATAATAACATTATATCATTGATTAAGACTATTACTAGATAAATAATTAGTAATTTATCAAATCCTCTATTCATTAAAAACTTCATAAAATTATTCTACCATAATAAATCTTAATTTTTTATATATACACAAAATCATACATAGGGTTATGATATTTTTTTACTAACTAGAATTATCTATCACTTAAAAAATAAACGATGACTACGTTTCAATAATAAATAAGTGAAATCTTATAAATTATATTTAAAAAATTTCTCTATATCACTTTTTCTCTTATTTATAACTATAATATCATTGATATACAAATCAATGGTTTGGTTTTTAATTTTTCTAATAATATTATATCCTCTAATTTCATAAAATTAAAATATATTTTCTTAATTTAAAATCAGAACATAATGAAAAAATTTACATGTCAGATGAATGGATCATATTCTGTGATATGATATTTATCCTATAATAGTGATTGTTTCAATCATTATTTACTAGTGACATAACAAAAAATACTGCATCATTAAATAATCAATCAATTTTGGGATTATTTTTACAGAGAGATAACATTAGAAAAAGAAATAGAAATAATATCCACATCAAATTAATGAACTAAAAAAATCAATTTATGTTACATTCAGTAAAATGAGTCTCGTAATTGAGTGGATTTTGAATCAATAACACCTTTAATGAGTTCTTGTAAAATTATACAATTACATGACCATTTTTTGTTTGTTCACTAAGAAAAATAATTCTATGATTGTTTGAATGGACTAGTGGAATGCATCTTGTTTTTGTAGGTTTTATAGGACATTATAAATGGAATAATTTAATGGTTTTAATGATTTTTATTGTTATTTTTTATATGAATAATTATTATTATGGGCCAAAAAAAATTATGTACACATTAAAAGCTATAGATATAATCTTTAACGAAATACATTATTTTTTATGGAATCATCATACAATTTGTTATTGAAGGATATTTATTAAAATATTATAAAATATTTTAATCCACAACAATAATGTATTGGAATGAGAACTGGATTTGGTTGAATGATAAACATTTAAAAAAAAATTCATTACTCTTTATTTAATTTTAAAATTACTTCACTACATATTATATTTTTTTGAATCTATTTTAAATGATTCAAAATATACAATATTTTGAATATTAATATATTTATAGGTATATATAGTTTTTTTCAATAAACATGAACGATGTAATTCATTGGGGATTAAAATATGTTATTAAAAAATTATATATATTATATATATATATATATATTTGTACAATAGTAATTATTGGATATCACATTTTTATTATTTCATCAATTTGAAAATATTATACTTTTTTATAGATAAGTCATAATATATTGATCCCATTCCCGATGATGATTCATGGAATGTATACAGAATAATTAATCATATAAAATTTTAGTATAATAAAATCATGCCCTTTTTTGGAGGGAAAATGTCTTGAGAGGTTGATTAACGTAACATATGTTTTTTATTTTAGAAGTATAATAATCCTACCAATGGAATATCATGGAGTTTGTGAAGTTTATTTTATGTTATAAAATATTAACCTTGAAATTTAGTTTATTCATAAATAAGATATTTTTATTGAGACATTTTTTACTCGCATTCCATAGGGGGTGTTCATAAGTGTTACTAGATATGTATTGAAGAACTGTTACATAAGTATCAAATACGAGAATAATTTCAAAAAATAGTTTGTTGTAAACATTCATTGAATAAATTAAAATAGATATATATCAAGAGTTTTTATTTTTTATTACCTAATGATGATGGGGTTTGAACATATATATATATTTAAATTTGTAATTAGATCATTTATAAATAGATATTATTAATAACAACAACTACAAGGAATTTATAATTGGGATTCACCATAAAAAAATTATTACATCAAAAATTTATTATGCTATCAATTGGATGTTCATATGGGAATTTGTAATGAAAATTATAGTATAAATTTTATCTAATTGTTTTATTTAATAACATGTGAGGAACAATAATGATGAAAAATAAGTTGTTTACAACTAGAACAGAAAATGGCATGCAAATGTGTGACGGTCCAAAGAACATAAATCCGAGGTGTGGTTCAAAAACAAATTCATTAAAATAATGAGTTCTTATAATGTGAGATGAGCCTATATATATTTTTATTCAAATTCATTTATTAATCATTATATCTAAAAAATAATAATGAAATCCCCTGAATAGAAGGATTGGTGTCAATGAGGGTTACTTACATACGTAAATAATTGACCATTTATCCAAATTAGAAACACAATAGAATCCCTTAAAAACATCAAATTAATTATACTCATATTCATCACCTAGAAAAGTGAAATATAAGTAAGGGGTCATCTCAAATACAAAGTTAAGGAAAACATATTAACATTTCATAATAAGAAAAATGGGAAGAGTAGAAATAAAAAAATAATAACTTCATAGAATATTGAGGGTTGTAAATTAGTCATTTAATAGGTAAATTTACTCTAAAATAATAAAATATATATTCAATGGGTAGATTTTGTAAATTCATGTGATTATATACATGATTCATGGACCATATTCAAAAGTATAAGGCATATAAATGAATCATTTCATTAATCATAGAATTAATGGGACTATGATACAAACATTATAATAGGGTATCACTATATTATGAGGTAATTTACTCTTGACCTAACCACAATATTTAAGAGAAATCAATTATTATTTACCTTGTTTTGATAAAAATATCCCTTTGACCAATTATGAAATAAAAATTTCCAATGTTTTATATTGTGGAAATAATGTAATACCCAAACATCATGAAATGAAAAACTATATTCTCATTTAATATGTTATGAACTAATAAAATTAGCACACTACATGTTGTAAAAAATTAAAATAAATATCGTATATATTGTAAAAAAAATATTCCCAATGATCACGTTGTAAACAAAAAATATTCAAAAGGTAACTATTTTGGAAAAACAAATTGATCATGATTGATGTTGTGAATTATAAATAGGACCCTAATTAACCTCATTATAAAATATGATATCAAATACAAATAAATTCACTGGATAATGATATATGACCCCACCCAGCAATTATCCCATCACATGTTTTCCACTTGAAAGAAATCATTCATTATATCATAAATAATCAAATAATAAAAAAAAATTTCTAATAAAATTATGTATAACATATGTAATATATATTTTTATTCAGAAAACATCCTTTTCACAACATTAAAAAAATTATGAATGTAAATACTTTTTACAGAAGTTTCATACACCCAAAAACTGTGTTTTATATGAACACTTATAGGGCCCCACATTAAAATGAATTTTAGAGGACATAGTGTCATTAAATATAGACAAAAAATGTAAGAGAAATATATATATTTAGATAATTACAATATAATTAGAAATTAATATACATATATATTAATTTTTTATGTATAATTATGAAAATTTGAAATTAATACTATTAATAAAATTTTCCTTATAAAATATCACTAAATATTGAGGAATAAGGAAATACATAATTATTTGAAAAATTCAAAGTGAAACACTTAGGATATTTATTACTATATTAAAATAAATCATTAATAATAGATCCTTGAAAAACACAAAATTGTTTGAAAATATTGAATTTAGAATATTCTGAAATGTCTTCCACATAAAAAATTCATCAAATATTTGTATTATTAAAGAAAATTTGATTTATAAAATGTACATGGTGGTGAATATAATAAATTTTATATTGAGGGTATGAAAAATATTTTTAATATTTTGATATACCTTGGATGAAAACCTACATTGGAAAGGATGTAGTAAAATTTTACATAGTAAATTGTCGTCGAAAATTATTTATTTCTTAGTATGTATAAACATTTGGTTATTTAAAAATAATAAATTAAGATCATTTTAAAAAATACTTATCATATAAATATTGAAAAAACTATATATTATAGAGATTGTTTTTTTCTCCAAAATGATTTATCTTTATATAAATAAGCTCATTTGGAATGCATATTTGATTCGAAAATTACATTTTTTCCATATAGAATATATGAAATATCTAATGATATATTAAATGTAATATTTTATCTGTATAAGTATAATGATTCTATGAAAGAAATACATTAAAAAAATTGGAATCTTAGATTAAAAAATCTGTTTCTGATTTAATATTTCATCATTCAGTATTAATTTCAAAACATGTTATATATGGTTGAAAATTATCTCCCCCCACAAAATAGAAAATAAAATATTATAATGTTAAAAAAAAATTGGTAACTAAAATACTTGTAATATGTTCAGGATGGATAATCATAACATAATTGATGATAATTGAATTACACAATCCCCCTATATGAATAGTAACATAATTATTTGAAAAACATAAGAGTTAATAATGATGTGGAAATTAAAATATATTAAAATGAAATATAATCATTTTACATGTACAATAGGTTTTAGTGAATAAAAAATATAAACACAATGGGTTTAAATATCAATCACGGCTAAGGGATTTTAAAATGACGCCAAGAAACCATTACCTTAATTATTGACTTTCACTATGGTTATTATGTATATTTTGAAAAAAATTAAATATATTTATTAAGTATTTTGAAAAATTAATAATATATATAATCCCTTATAAGAAACATTTATAATTATTATATAAATGTATTCTACTTTGTTAATATTTTGTATTAATATTTGGTGAGAGGAATCATTATTAGTATACAATACTTTCATAAAAGTGAAAATTTTCTTATTTATTATCCATATGATCCTAATTCATAGATAGTTATTATAAATATAATTTATTTTTTATATTTAATTGTAATGATATAATTTAATTATATAGTAGTGGCATTAAGAAACCAAGAAAATGGAAAAAAACAAATACAAAAATTAGTCCTTACAAATCACTATAGCTGTTCTCAATAACCATGGGATAGAGAAAAGAATCAAAAAATCAGGGAAAAATAAGTGTGATTTTTTTCGTTAGAATTACTAAAAAATAGAAGTAGTTTATAGGAACCTTAAACATTATTTATTCAAACCCATTTAACAACAGTAAAACTCTATAAGGAAGACAAATTCAGGTTTCAAAGTGGGGAAACCCAAATAATCTATAATTCAAATGTTGATATCATTACAAGTTCACATCATAATAGGTGGGTCACATACTCCACCTATCACATAGATAACAATAGTTCCCTATAATAATGAACTACCACCTCCACCATGTTATGTATTCAATTTTTCTATATCCATTTAAAGAATCATTACAAACACCCAAATGGAATCGTAGAGTGTGAGAATATGAATCCCATTGGGATCCCACAATGAATTCCAAAAGATTTCCATATTATGTAATTATTTTAATATAAATTCTAGATATGACATGTTGTAATATCATCACCCAAATTCATAGTAAATCAGGATTTTCTAATCAATTTATGAAAGGTGAAGAGTGTGTGGGTAATAATTTTCAACAAATAAGGATGAATAAATAATTTCGCAATGATTGGTAATAATAACTATATTTAAATAATATTATGAATGTAATGGATATTAATGATAATTATATTAGGGATCATGTTCTACTTGATCTTAGGGAATTATTGATCCAGGATTCCCCACATCTCTTGATCTGTGTCCCAAATGAATTATTATCCATCCCAATGAATGATCCCCCTTCCCATTAAATAATTTTACATCATGGAAATGATAAAAATACTTTTTGGTTGCTCTAATATAGGCCTATAATGTATATTTAATGTCCCCATAAAAAATACCCAGGCTCTAATATTGTTCAATTAAATCACTCAATCAATTAAGAGAGAAAATGAAGCATAAAAAATGAGTTACACTAATTGTTTTTCAAGACGAACCAAATGAAGTTTCAATCATTGAATTTTATTAAAGAATGGTTTGTCGAATGAGATTTATCAAAGTGAATTCCATTAAAAAAATAATAATTTTATTTCAAATACATAAAACAATCTATTCTATATGATCACATAAATCAATAGATAAATCATTCCTTAAATAACACATTTCATTAATACCATTTTTAGAAAGTCAACTTTTTATTTGAAATTGCATAATACAATTTCATTATCACAAAGCCTACAACTTCAAATATGTTTACATGAATCTCATTTTGATATTTTTAAATAGATTAGAAATCCATTTTATATCAATCATGAAAGAATATCGTCAAATAAAAATAACAGCTATATAGAACCACCTACCTCAATCAATGTAATGTCGACACCAAACAAGGTATCCTCAATCGAAGGGATAGAAATGGGTAGAATGAATCATGAATGGATTATGGAAAAAATCATGAATTTGAATCCCAAAATCATCATTTCTTAAATAACGTGAAATAAAAAATCACATATCTCAATGAATATGGATGAACCCAAAATTACCATGAATTATACCGTAATCCAAAACAACATCCATGATATATATATATATATGAAAATCTATTAAATTAATTCACAGACATTAAATATGTATTCAAATTAATTTATCTATGTTTATGCTCATGATGATAATTGAAGAGTTATAAGAACCAAAATAATTGTCTAGAAACATGTTGATAACATTGAAAACCAATATCAAACACTAAACGTTCCAATGAAATAAATTAATAGGACGAGTGAAATATAAAAAATATCAAATAATAGTATCCAATTTTGAGATGTAAATACATCATATGATGTTTAAGATAAGTGAGTGGTTTTTTGAATCTAAGAATAAAATTCAAATTATTTAAAATCACTTCACATGGAATGGACACACTATTTCTCAAATATTTCACTGACAGCATGAATCCTTCATGGATACTTGAAGAGCCACATAGTATAAATTAAAAATTAGACAACTTGTATTTCAATCCTAAAAAATTACGCTATATCATGTCACATATTATGAGGATAATTAGAAATATCTTTTATTAATTGTGTTCTCAACCCTAAACACTCTCTTGCTATTCTAACAAATGGTGAAAATTTTTATTTTTCATTCATTTATGTTTTTTCAAAATTTTGAATCCCACAATAACAATCCTAAAATAATATAAAAAAAATAAATACAAAACGTGAAAATATAAAAAATAAGAGAGGTAAAAACTATGGGAATAATGTACTTGAATGTGGTTGTCAAGATGTTATAATTATCTATATTATAAATACATTACTCCCCAAGAAATGTAGACATGAAGAAATCTTCATGAATATATGTGAAAATTTATCTCTCATTAATTCCTCATACTCAAATGTATCATTTTAATAAGAATAATTTTTCAATAGATTCTAAACAAAAGAGAGAGAGTTTCTATTGAGAAACATTATAAGGGATTTATCAATATAAACTAGATGAGCACATATAGTCAAATTAGATTCCACATCGAGATCCTCCCAATTAAATAACTTAAAATAATATAAATAATATTTCTTGATATATGAAATGTGAAACAAATATTCGATCAATTTCATCCCAGGAGTTATGTATACAAATTAATAGATCATCCAATTTTCTATATACTCTCATATAGTCTTACTAATATCATAGAAAATTCCCATACATTAAATTATATTAGTGAACAAACTATGGTGAGACTCTCATGATCACCTATACACCAATAGAAAACATAAAAGGACATATGCAATGATCCACATAGGACTTATACCATCTATGTTCTTTTACCAACCTCATCCAAATTGTTTGAATTCTCAACATCATCTCCTAGACTAAATAAGGTCCCACAAGGGAAGAATCACTACCCACCTTCTAAACAAATGGTGGTGTTCTATAATGACTATACAATACTACAAAACGGGTCCATTTTAATGAATGAATTTTATCAGTTATAATGCAAAAACCGAACCACCTTAAAATATAAATTCCATCCTCCACCAAAGTTAACGACACAAGAATAAAAAATGACATCTATAATCCATATACCCATCTATGTTTGTCCATATCATTGGAGATATTATATTGTGATCAATTTATTCTAAAATCCCTCAATATCATAGAGGAGGCTCTAAAAAAAGATATGTGTTTATGATTATTATCAAAATTAATGATGGTTAGAAAACCATTAAGTCTGTCAACCTTCTACATAGACTAATTTCTAAGTTCATCATCTTTAGAGAATACATGAATGGGAATAATGTGAGAATATTTGGTCAGTTATTCAATATATTTAAAATATTATTCATTGCTCTAGGAAACAATACCCCAAAAACTAATAATGTAAATTCATATATCATCCCACATTCTTATAATCCCAAGATCATGTTGATTTATTATAGATGGTTTCTCATGCTTAACCTTAATATATGATCACATATAAAAATGAAAAAAAATTCACCATTGTCCCATTTCACAATTAGAAACCATAATTTAAGAATTATAACCTAAAAATTAATCATCATACATGGGTAATCCAATAATTGTAAATGATTATAATATCACAACACAATCATTCTTTTAGTGGAAATAACAATATATTTGTTCCATAAACAATGGATTCCCTCTACAAATAGAAATCACTCAACTATTGTCTTCGAGATATATAAAGAAATAATTTATCCTCAAAAATAATTTTTTAAATACTACTCTTAGAGGTTCATATAATTTATAGATTATTTCATCTGAAAACATTACAATAAATCCTCTTACTAGTTACCATATACAACAATATTCATGTGATCTTTAAAAAACCAAAGATTTCAATCCTCTAAGGATTCATTCTTAACCAAGTATTATAGAATCTATCATAGATATTTCATAGAAACAATCCATTTGTTGTGGTTGAGAGAGATTTAAAAGTATAATTAATTTTGATAATAAAAAATTTATCTTTTAATTATGATTGAAATCTTTTTATGAAATGATATAACTAATGTTCTTATGATCGGTGTAGATGGTAAATCATTCTCTAAAATAATAATGAATAAAATCGTAAGAGAAGACATCATAGATGTATGGTTAAGAAAATTAGTTGGATAAATATTCTCACGTGGATGAATCTGAAGAGAACCGTACCACCCAACACGATAGCAGTACACAAGAAAAACTTGAAATCCTGAACGTGATGCATAAAAAATACCATGTAGCCTTTCCTAGCCTCACAATAAAATTTAATTTGTTTCCATGACAAAATATTAAATTATATATATATTTATGGATTAAATGATCATATATAGTATTAATGATATTATTATACCTCTGTAATTATAATACCACATATATCTTTTACCTACCATCCAATTGGAAATAGTAACATTTCCTGGGTCTACGATGGACTACAACCACGTGAAAGGATGTGATGTGTATTTTATATCTATTTTACATGGATAGTAATAAGGATGAATGAAATTAATATATAAGAAATATTTATGATAATTATAAATATTTAATAATTATGTCACATATGTAATGTTAAATTCTATTCCATGGGGGATACCATATTTTCATTCGTGTATACAATAGACTACAACCTCATGATGTGATATGACTCTATTTTCAATAAAACTTTCAATGATATTTAATATGTTATATTTAATTAATATATGTATTATATAAGAAATTTAATTGACTATTGGATGATAATAAATTATTTACATTAATTTCAATAAATCTATCAGAAAATTGAAACATCAATCATGCATTCATATAGCCTATTGTGACCATGAATGACATGTTTCATTTTATATCTATAACATTTATGGATTACTCTGAATAGATAATTAAATAATATATAACTTATTTTTATAATGATAAATTTTCATATTATGTATCCATGATCAAATTTATAGGATTTAATATATTAAATATAATCAAACATTAAAAGGAATGAATATTTTTCCCAAATTGTTTTTACATGGAATCGTCAATAAATGTGGAACGACATTTTATAAGAAAATAATATATAATAGTATCTATATATATATGTTTGAATGATTAATATATTTTTATTAATATAATGTTTATTATATAAGAGCTTTAATCATTCATAAATGTAGCCAGGAATTGTGTTAATGGTTTTGTACCTCTCTAATATTTTCTATGAGAAAATGCCATATTCCCCAAAATGTTCATTTTTGTGGTGTTTATACATTCCATGAATTTAATTTATGGTGATAACCTTCATAGTTATAGATATTTACATATCAATTTGAGAATCACTCAATCGTGTTGTTTATAGTTCTACTGTTACCAATGAATTAGAGGGTATTTGATTCAATTTGTCTTTATTGGGACATATATTATGTTATAGAAATATCATCTTGTTTCATGTGTATGTAAAACCACATTGAAATCTAATCACAATAATTTATTTATTCTAATTATATTATATTATTTAATTAATTATATTATTAAATGAATTATATTCTTTCATGGGTCTTATGATTCAAATATACTAATTTGGATTGGGTTTTATGATACAATATCTTCATTTGTTAATATGGTTTTTTTTTATGATTATGATGATTAAATTCAATAATCTATATCTAATTAATCTCATGATTTTTAGTCTCTACATTTTATTTCATTGTAAATCATTTTTCAACATCTTCCTCTCTCTATGTATTATGGGTTCCATTTTGATGAATTTATTGACAACCATATGTATTCCTCATTTCAGTTAAACCCCTTTTTCATCCATATCATTTTTATCTAATTATGATTCTGATATTTAATTATTTTTTATCTATGATTGTAAAGAAATTAATGTTATCCATTTTTTACCTTTTCAATTTTTATTAAATGATACTTAATGTTATTTAAAAAATAAGTTAATTTTTACCTTATCATAAAATGTAAATGGAATATTTCTTTTAATGTGTATATTATGACCATAAATTCCATCATTCATTACTATTATTTTCATTGAAGCTTCCGTTATATAATTACATGACTTTTTTTATTAATATTTAATCAAATAATTATATTTGATTTTTTTTTGTAAATATGAATTATCAATTTCCTGAAAAAATTGTTTAAAATTATTTTTAACACTTCCCCCATATTATTCCATAGTTATATTCAGTGTAAATAACCTTAAAAATGACATACAATTTGTTTTTTCAATATTGATAGGCTATATTCCTCATGAAATGTTCCACCAGGTAATGAAAATTCATTTTCCATCCAATATCACATCTTTTAATTTTATGTATGAGTTATTTTTGATATTATATGATCATAGTATTATTATTCATTTACTGAATTTTTTATAATTAGGATGATACTATGTTTATAAAACCCATTTATCATCCTTGGGTTATAACGCATCCAAATTCTTATGAAACCTATTTCTCATACATGGGTTGTACCATTATAATATTACTATAAAAACTTATTTTCGTCCATGGGATATGTTATGATGAAATAATGAAATATTAATTAAACATCTTCCTATATAAAGAGTAATATTATAATGAAATGATTATTAAAAACATTTCATTTCATGGTTTTAATATGATATATGTTTTATATTCTTTTATAAAACTAATTCATTGATTATGTGATAGGTGGGACCTATATATCCCTCCAAGGAATTGGTTAATGATTAGTATTATATATGATTTATGGGTACATGGGAGTTTATTAGAAGCCTTAAAAAGTGTACACATTATTTTATCTAATGAATGATGTTCGTACGTGGTAGTTATACCATGATAATCCTATTATGAGTGTACTGTTGGGTGATATTGAGATATGGATTTATATAATTATGTGTATGATACAGTTTTGTGCCTCATATTAATGTAATATACTAATTGATCAGGTTATTTAATTTCCCATTGATTCATATCACATTCATTGATAATATTTATTCTAGGACTCTGTATTTTCGTATATGATATATAGGGTATTGTTTTCATATGTTAATTACAGGTAATTACACCCTTATTCTCACATTATATTTATATATTAAGATTATGACCACTTAATGATCATATGAATCACTCATTATTATATTTCCATTCCATATGTGATGATGATAGGTATAATGTGATTTATATCTACTAAGAGGTATAGTTAAGAGGAATGATGTTGGAGAAGATGTATAACTCTTATGAATTTTTTTAAGATTCCTATTTTCCAAAGAGCCTATAAATTTATGATCCCCTGTTGTGTTTTTGTGTAATGTAATGACTATTTATTTAAAATTTGTAATATTTATGTATAAAAATCATGTATAATTATATAAAATTAGGCCAAACTGCATATTAAGCATTAATTAGGATGGTATACAAAGAATAATAATTGGAAAACAATACAAACATCTAATTTTTTGTATTGATGATTGAGATTATTGGTTAAATTCATCCATTTTCAAGATCAGTCTTATAGAAATATATATTATATATTTATATTTATATTAATTTCTCCATGTTTTATCCAATATACTCTATGATCTAGTAATCCTACTCACGCTTGTCCCCATTCTTGTGTTGAACCCAATATCAGCAGAGGTATATATACAAGATTTGGATAAACCAATTTTTTTCAAAAGAACTATCTGAGATTTTTCTCTTCCAATCTTTTAAATAATCCAAGTCTTATTTGGAAATAAATTCAGATCAGTAAACATATTTTCAATTAAAAATCTCATCTAGAAAATTAGTTATGTAAACCCTAATCAATTAATAAAACCCTGTTCCTCATGTATGGACTTAGTTATACTTTTAATCATACTAACATGATATCCCTATAAGAATAGAATGGATGAAATAATATTCATGGTGTATTGGGAATTTTTTTCTAACAAATTATGAATATTTTTTTTAAAATAATATATTTACAATTACATATTAAACATCAGTGTATCAATCCTAAAATTTAGTTTGACAATATGTAATCATATTTTCAAAGCAAAATTTAATGTACTGACCAATAATTTAAAATTAAAAAATAATAAAATAACATTATAGAATCAATATTTTGGAATCTTTTTCAATGTTCTCTAAAAATAACTATCGACAGTAAATTAATAATTTAATTTTTATTGTGTATTAGATAATTATTAATTTCATTATAATTACTAATTTAAAAAAATTGGGTTTTGTTGGTCACCTCTATTCTTATATTTGGAATTTAAAACATTGATACTTAATATATTGACATCACATCTATTAATATATCCAACATATAAGATAAAAATTACTCGAACATTAAAAATATTATGTTGAGATATAATTTACAAATTTTGGGCTATTTTTTATCTTTATACAGTATATTTTACTTATATTTTATAAAATAGAATATATAATTTCTTAATAATGATAAAAACGATAGACCAATCTAAAATAATGAATATTATAACTTTTTTGTATGTCATATCATCAATAAAAACATTCCATTCTATATATATAATCTAATGAAATATAGCATTATATTATTATAAAATATTAGGTAAAATGATTGATTACATTTGTTAGATATGCAGTTTCTTCCATGTATGTAATTTTAAAATATATAGGAATATTTTCAAATCTTGGAACTGGGACAACACATGATATCAATGATCGGTGTGTCCGTAATTAATTTTATAAAATTATTAAATAATATTTATATTATGAAAAAATGGTTTCTTCAGGAAAATAATATTCATATTGATCAAATTTTTGGATCAATATTCCTAGACATCTATTAAATACATAACTTGATTTTTACCCTAGGAACCACCTCAAATGGGTAAATGCATGACATTCTGATAAAGAATTAGTTTGTTGTACATTCGATGGATAAATTAATTGATTAGTTTAATTAATTTATTAAATGACCTAAACCTAGAGATATCGAGATAATTACTAATATACAAGACCTATGGGGTTATCCATAATACTCTGGGACCATTGATATGAAAATCCTTCTATCCTCCATTAGTGAATCAATATCAAATAAAAAATAAACCTATGTATCTTAGAGAATTCACCTATAATGACTATGATGAATTCTACCCTTCATTGGAGAGTGATTTATTAATAATAATTTCTGAATTGATGTTGGAATATTAATCTATGTATTATTATCTATGTTAATAAAAAAAATGGGCAAGACAATATTATTTAATTCAACTGGGTTCAAATGGAGCCACATCATGAGCCTGTGAATAGGTTTAAATTTGTTTAACCAATTTATGAAATTTTTATCACTATTGTCTTCCCATATTTTATTAGTGAAAAAATTTATAGGTCAATGATTATTGAAGATATTTTTTTGTTATTTTATACTTCTGTTATTTTTTTCATCATCGTTGGACCCCAAGGTCAAGATTTGACATTTCTCATCCCAATCATGCTTAGTAAAATCCCTAGTTTCATGATATATTCACATTAAGAGAATTTTTTTTCAATTTATTGATGAAATTAAATGAATCATGGGATATTAGCTGAATGATTTGTAGATCATATCACTGAAGTGGAGATGGCGTACCATGGGAGGCGTACGAGATGTGTAAACTTTAGAATAACTAAGTAGAATCTGTTTTCAATTCATTTATTATATGGAAGCTTAAAAAATACAATTTCCATCTATTTTATGTGTCTTGGGGAAAAGACTCAAATTAGTGTCTGCAGAATTATAATGCACGTCTGATGAAATATTTTTCATGGAAAACATGATTTCACGCCATGTAGTTAGGATGAGAACACATATTCTAGTAACCCTATTTTATATGGAACTAGGTTATGGAAAAAATGTGAGGATCAAATTACTTTTGAGAATATCACAATCTATATGATCATCCACATGTAAATAGGCTGTGTGGAAGATCACATGTCTAGGACCTCATCCAAGAGGACATGCTATGTATCGACGTACAATGGTAGGGTTAGGTTTTCACAAACATGGACCGAAGCATGGTAAGGACCACATGTGAATGATTCATGGAATGAAATCAACTAAGATGACATTGAGGGATACCTGGCTAGTGATTCATGTACTAGTAGGGAAACAACCATGTTGTATAGTAGGACCACAAACCGTGTGAGTCACCTTACACATCGTATACCCCTTCCTCCATTTTGTAGAAACTACTTCTCAATTTATCACCTTTGTTTGTACTCAAATTTTATTCCACAAGTATCCTATAATATTTTATTCCATGTACAATGTTATGGAATTATTCATAGTGGTTTTTTGGATATTATGTGTGATGTTCTTGGAATAGAAGTCATTTAAGAGAGACACAACGATGACATTGTTTTGGTTGGATCAACAGAGTGTTTAGAGAGGACACCACATGTTGGGTAGGGAATTGGACCTCTGCTTATTATAATATTTGAACCCTCAATCTTGGAAGGTAATTTTTCCACTATCTTTTATCTGAGTGGAACCAACATACTGGGAAGGGAATGAATACCCGATCAACCAATAAAGTGTGATCCTCCAATCAGAACATTTATTGGGTCCTCCATCAATCTAAAAAGTGTCACCCTTCTATTTTGTTAAGAAATGGTTCCATAGTGATTAGATTTGAATCCACAACATGAATTAAGGAATGGGTCCACTAAAAACAATGTTAGTGGAACCCTTGTATATTCAAGGAATGAGACCTTATAAATTACAAGATTGGAACCCTCCAATGTAGTCAATACATGTTTCCTCTATCGACCACATTATTGAACACTCTTGCAATGATAGGGAATGTGTAATATAATAGATACTTTTTTGTAACCCTCCAATGATGTTTGGAAATTATACTTATGATGACAATTTGAGAGGAACCACCAGGTTGTACCAGGTAATGGGTCATCTACCAAGATTCTATACCCATCAATTGTATGGAAAAGTGTAGAGTTGTGCTCGATGTGAATGTTTCATTGGATATATGTGTGCAATGAACAATATTTTTTATAAAATCATTGAACTATTGCAACTGTCTTCTATATCCACATTGTAAGATAGATATACACACAATAATTTGATTAGGGATCTCCTATTGAGTATATACATATGCATCTGTGTCCATGTCATTGTATTTTGTCACTCTATTTTTATGTGTTGATATTTCAATTTCATATCATGACTCTTAATGCTCCCCCTTCATCTTTTTTGGCATCCGAATCATTATGTATATACTGATGCTTTTATGGGATTTTCAACATGTGTCATGACTTACTAAAATAAAGTATTGTTTTGTTGGGATTATACCAGAGCATAGTTATACCAAGGTAATTGGATCAGGAATTGTTTTTAGATCATATAGAATTCATGATGGGCTCTATACATTACTAGTTTTATGGTTTTTTAGTTTTGGGCATCATTCTAGTGGGTCATTTTTTGTCCCCTTTATTTTTTTATTTACACTTCTATACTCTTGTACTCCCTAGAGTATTTACATGAAACT
Organism: Viscum album; assembly: GCA_963277665.1. Lineage (NCBI taxonomy): Eukaryota > Viridiplantae > Streptophyta > Magnoliopsida > Santalales > Viscaceae > Viscum > Viscum album. The sequence continues at coordinate 1,514,875,597 of OY728132.1, read as the reverse complement.
CTAAATCTCTATATTTTTTATATTTTATATTTAGTCTTCTATAATTATGCATTGATAGGGACAGTTTTGTGAATAAAATTAAATTTAAAAAATTACTCCAATAATATTTACTCTTTTTGATGCTTGAGGCCTTCCCCTAGCATATAGAGGTGGGATTGGGGTAGTCGTGTCTTGAGTTTTATTAGTGTTGTTCATTAATGATTGGTATCAGGTTAGTTAATTCATTGGGATTGTGTTTTGAGTAATCATCAAATGAGTATTTAGTTGTTATTTTTGGAAACAACATTAATGCGTCTTTATTTTTTCCTTTATGAATGAAAAAGAATTGTTGATATGGATACTAATGTATCCGTTCAAAATGATCTTTAATACCTTCTTATTGACATAGAACAAAAATAAATTTGTTACTTGGATAAATAGTATATGAATCAAATATTATTGACTCTTTTGAATGAAATTATTGATATAATTCCACAAATATATTTTCTCATATGATTGTGGCAAATCGTGATTAAATTTTTAGGATTCCCCCATGAAGGTAACCATAGAGGTTATAGTTTCTAGATTGTGATCATGATCCAATGAGATATATGGCCCCATTTTTAAGGATATCCCATGATATTATATCAGTAGGTAGACAGGTAGAATCACCCCCATCGGATGAGTGGTAGATCATACAAGTATAGTTGGTTGAGGATGCACACCAGCTTAGCATGATCAGTGACTTCATGTTCCAGAGGCCATTGTGGATCCATGGTGAGAAAAATCCACCATAAGAGGATGATTTAAGAGTGTTAGTGTTTTATTTTATTAGTGTAATATGTACACAGAATTGTGATGTGGTTTAATTAGTAGTTAGCCGTTTCCATGTATCATTTTAGAACTAGTACAGTCTAGTTAAAAAGTGGCATAGTGAGTCGACACTCTAATGGAATTCCTCCCAACAGCTAATTTTTTATAATTACTACCACTCATACAATAAAATAGATTCTATTTAACAGATTATAGAGAATTATTATGGAGGTATAATAGTGGTTTAGTATGATAATATGTTCATATACATTACGTAATACTCCCTTTATATGATTCTGGAAGGCTACTCCAAGGAATGGATGTTTCATTTCGAAATTTGTTGAGATATATGTTCCAGTGTTGTAACCTTATTCATTCCCAACAATTGTAGGGAGTTAGAGAAAGTGATGGTGATAGAGATATTCCTCTCAAAGGGTTTTTAGGATGCTGGAGCTAGTAGTGGGTAATATAATGTTGTTTCATCTATTGTAGCTAGATGTTTCCCAAATATATGTTATCCGTATATGAGATAATACAAGTATCAGACTTAGGAATGTTTTCATGAAAATAACACAGGACAAGGGAACACTAGATTGGAGGTGTAATGCATGTGATGGGTAAGGTCACATGCCATGTGATATCCTGACCCAACATACTGAGGAGTGCGTGATGATAATTGATGGACTACCCAGGAAGAGGAAATACCAGGATTATGGATCTCCCATGTGAGGTTATGGTGGACCCTAGAAAGGTATATCTAGTTGATGATTACGTGGGTATATATGTTTATGAGCTTTGGTTGGTGGCCAGTGCAATGAGATCCTTTAAACAACACTATTAAGCATCCAATGTCTGGATTAGGGACCCTGCTGCTGGGGATGAAGATAGCATTATGCTATATTGGAGAATGAAAAAGTGTTGCATGAGATGATTAGTGGTATGATATATGTTTTTCACACTCTTCAATCAGTATTAGTAAGAATATTAGTGGGTAATTATTTTGTCTATTTACTAATAGTGTGATATTTGGATCCCATAATTTATCCTTTATCCCAACTACTTCATCACGAGGTTCCTACAAGGAATTCTTTTTCTATATCACCAATTGCCCAGAAGTGAGAGGAAATAGTTGGCAGAGGGCGGATTTTGTTGGACCTTTCTATCAACATGAATGAACACTATGATTTCATCATGGTTATGGATTGGTTTTCCAATGTATATGATCAATTTTAATGTCACTATAGATTAGTTAGATGTATTCACACAAACGATATGAGATTATCCATTTTGTGTGAGAGTGATGACATGGCGGGAGGAGTGGGGTTTGTGAGTAGGTGTATGAAACCCAGATCCCATAAATTTTTTAGTGTAATCTATTTTTTATTAGACTATTCAAGAATCTGGATTCCTTCAGTCATGGAATTTTTTATGGATGTATTCCCTGAGGATGTTATGATACCATCTCCAAGTTGGGATATTTATTAAATTCATCAACTATCAAACTAAGACCATTCTAATATCTTTTACTCCATATTAGATGGACCCTACCAAGATCCAGAAGATGCAGTTGTAGTTGGGGGACGTTTGATATAATTTTTTAATCAAAACCACTACTATTATTGTCCATGAAAAAGTTTCACAAGACTTTTTTCCCTTTTATGGATTATCATCACTTAAACCAAACCATGATAAAAAAAATTCACTATTTCTAATGATTGATGAACTATTTGAACTTCTGTGATGAGTAAAATAGTTCTAAAAGATCGATCGTAGGTTTGGCTACAACCAGTTGAGAGTTCAAGAGACATATATTTCTGATCCAGCATTCTAATTTATCTATAGACACTATGTGTTCTTGGAAATACTATACGGTGTGAAAAATTCCCATGCTATGCTTATAGAACTGATGAACCAAATTTTCCAACAATATTGGGGAATATTTATGTTTTATTTATTAAAAGAAAACTCATATATTATACAATATGGGGGGGGGAGGGTCTCATGTAAATAATTTAATGATGGAAGTAGATTTTCTTTGGGAGCACCATTATTATGATATTCGATTGAAGATATAATTTGAATTAATGAGGTTCAAATTTTTGGTAAATAAATTTCTAAAAAATAATTACTAGTGGATCTGGTGATGATCAATATAATTCTTTTTTAGGTTCCACATAAGAGAGTGCTAGAGTTTCAGAGTTTCCTTTGTGTAGGGGGTACTACAATAGGATTTTTGTAGACTTATGAAGAATTGTAGCCCCAATGACCTCAGTAACATGGATAGGGTGTATATATATACATGAATAGAGAAGGGAATGAGAGGCTTCGAGGAGTTGAGAATAATGCTGAAGAGTACTCCTATATTGTTACCACTAGAGGAGGGTGTGGAATATGAAGTGTATTATGATTACATAGGTGATTAGTATAGTTACATGTTCATGAAGAGGTATGAATTTATAGTATATGGGTCGAGGTTGTTGATACCCCCATTAACAAAAACATGTGACATATGAAATAGATCTAGAAGTTTTAGTCATATCCTTGAGAATTTATAGACACTATCCTCATGAAGTGATATTTTTTATACTCATACAATCTAGACTTCATGTATGTATTCACACATGGAGACCTAAAAATGATGTAGTGGGACTAGTTGCAGTTCCTAAAAAACTAACACATTGAGATAATCTATAATCATTGGAAGGGTAATGTGCTGGAATATATCCTTTGATGGATGTCACATGCTCTTTTGGTGTAGGGGCATCAGATCAGTTGGATAACTTGAAACAAACCATGGTTTAAAATGAGGTTTCATTTTTTCCTTAGTTTCTATTGTTAAATACTCATATCCTGTAATATGTGAGTTATTTCCAAGTGTCATAAATCGAATGCGAGGTCTTAAATGACTAGATAACCTCATGATATTCACCTATTAGATTTTAATATTAGCATAATCACATCATCCTTTTCTAGCTATAGATAGTGGTATAAATCATGTTGAGGGGTGGGGCGATGAGATAGTTTCATACATCCCTTTTAGATATATAAATCATTGTGGATAATATTTACAGATAAATTTAGCTGTAGTTGTGGTGGTCTGGTAAAATATACATCACTGCTAAGTTTATCTCTTGGTGAGTCATCTGTAAACAAGAGAATTTTGAGCACTAGTTTCTAGTTTCATTGTTACATCACCTTTATATCCAGCAGTGGAAATGCGATGATATAAAAATAGACTTATCAATTTTTTAGAATGTGAGTGCACATGACCCCATCCAGGTGGTAGTCGACTAACTCAAAATTTCAATGCACTTTCTTCCAATCGATTAATATTTATTGGTATAGAGTTTCTGAATGTTTTATATAAGATATATCATCAACATTCATGCCCACCCCCACTGAAAATTTTCTCTAACCATGATGCATAATTATTTTAATTTTTGAGGATAGACCTATAGGAGGCATTCAAGGCCATGGTGAGGATGTGTACTACATTTCACCCCTATAAAAATGGAAAGATCAAGAACACTATCCAGTGGTTATTAGATCTTATAAGAGACAGAATGTTGGTCTTCATCTAGTTATAGGACGATCACATTCCTCTAGTATAGTTTTCACACAATTATTTAACTACAATATTATTAGAATGGATCCTTTTGATTTCCATTACTCGAGACCATTTATGTCACCCAAATGTTTAATTATTATTGGTTAGGATCTATTTTTAGGAGAGAGATATTGTAGTTAATGATGGAGAGGTTCTAAGTCATCCATGAGTAGAAGAGGATATCCTTGTGTAAGAAAAAATACTTCACATATTTATTTCATGGGACTATAATGATTATGTATGTGGATAAAAAATTTAGAGATAATCCCCATAGTGAGGATTGAATAGATTCATCAAGGGTGGAAATATATCCTCACGGTTAATACAGTCATTAATATTCTTTTAGACGGTTGGAGATGCTACTGACTTGCATTCCTTGCCCCACAGTTGAAGAGGGTACACGAATCCATCCATGGGTCAAAGATGACATGTTATGTTCATGAACCTGTAACACCCCAAGCATCCACAGTATGATTCTATTTGATTAATCCAATAGCATGTGTTGTATGAAACTTTGAGTTCTAACACACATCACAACCAATCAAACTAGCCGTTATGAATAGTAATACCCACTTTTTTAAATTTTATAAATTTTGTCTTTTAAAATGGACTTCATTTTTGGAATCAGAATACTGAAATTAACCTATGGTGAATTCTATATATTTTTCTGAAAACGTTCAGTTTTTTATGAATATTGAAAACCCCTGAGTTATAGTTTAAAACCAAATTTAGATTTAAATAATTATTTATTTTATTTAAATTTATTTCTAGGTCAAAATAGATATATAATACCTATATAATTTCAATATATCTCATTGGAGTTAGTTTATAATGATTTTAGATATATAAAATTTTTATCAAACTTGTTACCATCTTTTAACCACCTCCTAGGAGAATTAAAAATTCACATAAAACATAATTTTACCGATTCTGTGAGTTAAATTTCAAAAATCAGAGAGACATGGTTAATATCAAGGAGTAAAATGTGGTTCAATAATATAATAATTTTTTTTTGGTGAAAAGTACCTCTTTACTTTTATTTAACACGGTTAAAAGTAAATAGGGTAATTAAGTGTAAAAATGATATTATAATTACCTTAACACATGTCCTAATTCAATTGGATAACTATTATTCGACCAGAAAAACCTTAGGAATAAAATATGAACCACTTTGGTTAACATGGATTTGATTAAGACATTTATTATTATTTTATTTAAAGAAGAGTTAAAAGAATCAAAATCAGAGTTTAATAAGTAAAACATTTTTAATATTTGGATATACATAAGATAAATTCAATAATAAATATTAATTATAAATCAAAAAAGATTTCTTACATAATGGTATTTTATTTATTATTTTTAGACATTAAATAATTTATGTTAATTTTGACAAAATGATGATGCAGTAATTACCTAAATAATGAAATAATAAAATAATTGATATTATAAATATCCAAATATATGTAATATGAGGATTTTTATGAATTAAACTAATTTTCCAGGTTAATATGACATATTAGGGTTGGTTAGATGAATTTTGTTCGAAGTGATAATGCTGTTATGAATTTAGAAAAAACAAAATACAAAATTGTGTCAAAATTGACATAAAAGTGTTTCTAAAATAAATATTATATTATTAATAGATATTATATTTCTAAAAATATAAGGATTTGGAAAAGGACTTATATAATGATAGGTGTATCATTAATGAACCACATGGGTTCTCTTGGATGTATATAGTATGTTTATTAACCATTAATAATAAAATACAAAAAGACATGGAAAATGTCAAACTATTTAACAAAGAGTTAAATCTAAAAGATAAAATTAATATAGTGACCCAACCCTATATAAAACGTATTGGTTGAGTGGTTTTCGACCAATACCTACATTATCCTTTAAATAATACATTTTGGATCCTTTAGAAACCTAAAATGTTTTTATTATAAAATAATATTTCTAGGTTTTCTTAAGATGCCCCTCACCCCTCTTATAAAAGGGCACTCCTCCATCTCTCTAATTCACACATTTAAAGCCTTTTTGATCAGAAAAAACCTAACAAAATATCCTCTAATCTTTGCTCACTTCATCATTGAGGCATTACTTTAGTCAAAAATCCAACTTACCGTTCCCTTTTGATCAAATCAAAAGGAAGAACCCGAAGAATAGGTAATAATTTCACCACCCACTTTCAAGTTCTTTTCTTCTTCCACTTCTTCATTATTTGTTATTTCAATTATAAAATAATATGTCCAGTATTTTCTATATATTTTTATGTTATTAAAAATATATTATAACCATATTTATTATTCTATCCATCCTTTAAATAACATGTTACCATACGTGCGTACGTACGAATTACCGTCTCCACGTTGTGGTGTAATTGTAATTCAATGCATTATTATTTGGATGGGTATAATAATGATGTCTAATTCATGTAAATAATAAATATACCATGATAACTATTTGGTATATATGATATATAATCAAATTTTATATTATTTAAATATCAAAATAATGATATTGTCGCTCGTGCGTACGTACAGATTACCGTCTCCACGAATGCGATGAGATTCATTCTCCATCGTATCCATTGAAGAATAATTTTCATTAGCTGATTAAATATAATGAATAAATACTTGATATCATTCTTCATATGAATATGATAAATCCCATACATATCATATATGACTCACATAACAATTAATATTTAGGAAAACGAATCCGTTGACACCCGAAATGACGATAATACTAAGATAATATTATCAATGAAATTTTAAAAGACAATATATGATATCATATTAATTTATATGATTCGTGTATAATTAAATAAAAATTATTTCAACATTATAAAGGATTTTAACCTACCCTTGACCAAGTAAACATAAATGGTAAGGGTTTATTTCACAATCTCTATATTATCCGAGGTTGTTTATACGTAATTATATACTGGGACCTCTCTATCATCCACATCCATGTTTCTTAAAAATGTATTTCGAAATATTCTTACTATTTTATAGAATATGGGTTAACGTAATTTATACACTTTTTTGACTTTTTATAAGATATTTATAAAGGAATCCTTCCATTGATTCCCAACAAGGTCCTTTTTAACATTTTCCACAAAATTAAGTTATGAAAGTCATTTTTTAACTTCTATGGAGGGTGTGGCTAATTTCCGTCATTATAAAATTATCGAAGCATCCCTTACAAGAATTTAAGAATATTCTAAATGTAAATGTTATCTTTTAAAATTATGTGACTTTTACATGATTTCAAAAAAGATATATTTCTCTCAAATAGTTTTTATTTCATCTTTGTCAACATCATTTGATTGGGTTTTTAGTTGATTTGAAGTTGATTTATTATGATACAAAACATACATATTGTATTAAAGGTTTTGTGATATGTTTTATTGTGGATGTGTTATTTTTATACCATTCATGGTTTATGGATAAAGTATTAAAATTTCATATGCTAGTTTTAATACGAATGTTTATGTTATGTTTAAACCTGTTCATATGAGGAATGCATTGGACTTAGTAAGTGATAGGTGGAGCCCGCTATAGCTCCTCGATGCATCGGTAGGTCTCATGAGACAAACTAGTGTCTTGGAAGAAGGCCTTGACAAAATCATATTTATAGTCTTGGCACATGGCCTTGACTATGTGGTTATGATAGTTTGGCATTATGCATTCCATCATTATGGATGTTGTTATTGACATTGCATGTGATTATTTGACTAGTAAAATATCCATGTGAATAAGTAAATGGAATTTTTTCATTTTGTTTTTTCCATGTTATGTATAATTCCATGTTTAAAAGTCTTTTTTAAGTTATACATTTCCTTAAATGTTTATCCTTCTTTAAGAATCATTGTACTATATTGTTATCTTTACTGAGCATCTGAGCTCACCCCTTTCTATGTTTCTTCTCAAGGACGTTCAGAAGTATTTTATGACTATCCTTCAGCAATAGTCTGACTTGATATGAGTGTGGACTATGGAGATTATTTTTTTTATTTTTATTTTTATCATATAATGTAAGACTAATGAATGTATCTACTGTTTCAAAGGCTTCTAAACAAATCGATATTTCCAGGCATGATCTTTTGTGTTCATGCCAATGTTATGTAATAATGCACCGAATCTGGGTAAATGTGGTCGGGGGGTTACAATTGGTATTAGAGAAAGTTTACTACAAACCACGAAAGATATATTTAGAAAACTCTGATTAGATCACGTTACACTAAGATATATTTTAATATTAGTATAGATGAACTTCCAAAATTTTTGGTATTGTAGAGATTTTGTGAGTTTTTCAAGAAATATATCTGTGTCTATATATGTTCTTGTAGAGGCGGCTCTAGAACAGATGTACTTAGGGGTAAAACCCAAAAACACCACTATGATCTACACTCGAACGGGAACTGGTGCACGACAACAGGCATTGCTGCACTCTTGGTAACAAAAATCCTGTGGGATATTCATAGGATAATTTTCATTTTCTTTACAAACCATTATGAAGGGTTTATGAGTATATAAATCCTTAATGAAAACATTTTTATGATTATGGATTATATCCATAAACTGTGCAATTTATGTTAAGAGTTTTACAAGTTTGGATTTATGTATTGTGATTCATAAACTAATCTAGTGTATGCCATTTTTTAGAAATGGTGCATAGTGGAAGGAATGGAAACTGTATCAATGCAGGCACTCCATGTAGGGGTTTCCCTCCTGCTTAAGATAATTATAGTGGAGTTGGTGGTGCAACTGTTGCTGATCAGCTAATCACCATACTAGGGCAAGTCACTTAGGTTATGAATAATAACCTTACCCGTATGGAGCACCCTAATCCACACTGTGGAGGAAAATGTTAGATCTCTTCATGAGGAAACAACCACCAAAATTCAATGGGAGTACAAATCCATTGGTAGATGTGTAATGGATATGTTATTTATAGATAATATTCCACACCTAGGGGAGTAGAGAAAGGGAAAAAGTTGTCATGGAAGTTTACCACCTCACTAGAGATGTTGATCAATGGTGGTAATTGATTCAAAACCCAAAGTAAGATGATGAAGTATCAAATATATAATGTAGGGAGTTTAATGATATTTTCTTAGAAAAATAATTTCTCGTCACAATGAAGAGGATATGGAATGACAGTTTTTGAGTCTGAGGCAAAAGGAGGATGAGAATGTTGAAAAGTATGAGTCTAATGTTATAGGGGTAGAAAGGCATTATCCAGATTATATATGTAACCCAAGAAGTAAGAATGATCATTTCCTTGATGGGTTAAAACCATTTCTCTGTCAATAATTATTCTCACAATCCTTCTTGCCATACGAAGATATTGTCTCATGTGCTACCAATATAGAAAATAAATTCTCTAAGTCTTACGACTTTAAAGCAAAGCAAGAGAAGAAGAGATCTTTTGATCACTATAGAAATGGAAATAAGGGGAAGAAGGGAAAAGTTGAATATCCATCCTGCAGTAAATGTAGGAAGAAACACCCTGGTACATGCCTGAAAGGAATGGGAGTCTATTACAAGTGTGGCGAAAAAGTCCACCATGCTCGTGATTGCAACAGGAAGAAAGAAGCTACTGATTTTCAATCCTACAATTGTAGGGAGATGGGGAATTATGCAAATGAATATCTTAAGCGTCAGGGAAACTTACCTCAGAAATGGCCATGGGGTCAAGGGTTATCTTATGCTATCACTACTGCTGAGTTTGAAGCTGCTAAAGATGTAGTGGCAGGTAATATAATGGTTTCCTCAAGTTTAGAAAATACATTATTTGATTCTGGATCATCACATTATTTCATATCCTCCGAGTTTTTCATGAAAATTAGAAATTTTTAATTTGATTTAACAAGTGAGTTGTCAGGAAAAACTCCTAAGGGAAGTATCATTGCTACAAAGTTATGTGAATCAGCTCTCATTAGGGCATATAAATTTTCTTTATCTGCAGATCTCATCATCATAACCATGGTTTAATTTAATATAATCCTCTCTTTGTATTGGCTTTCAGACCATGATGCAAAATTTTATTTTAAGAAGAAGGAGGTTACTGTTTCTGATGACGATGATAAAGAACAACTTATCTTTAGAGAAAAATCGTCACCACCTAATTCTTATCTAGATCCACCCCCAGTAGCTCAACTAAATTAAATTATTGGGGAGGAAGAGAATGAAATAAATATGGGTGAGGAAAGGAATGATCAATTAGAGGATTTAGCTGTTGTGAAAGAATATGATGACATATTTCTAGAAGATTTACCTAGACACCTTCTAGAACAAGAAGTTGAGCTTTCAATTGATTTAATTCCTGCTTCAAGGCCCACATCTAAGACCCCTTATTGAATAGAAACTGTTGAATTTGGGGAAATAAAGAAAAAACTAGAGGAATTGAGTAATAATGTATTTATTCACCCTAGTGTTTCTCCATGGGGAGCCCCAGTCCTCTTTGATAAAAAAGAAAGATTGATCTATGAGGTTGTGCATTGAGTACAGGGAGATCAATACTATAAAAATCAAGAACAAGTATCCCCTACATCTCATTGATGTTTCATTCGACCAACTTCATAGAGTACAATATTTTTCAAAGATTAACGTTCAATCAAGATTTCATCAGTTGTGTGTGAAGAAGGAATACATTCGGAATATAGCATTTCGAACCAGGTTCTGGCATTATGAGGTTACAATAATTCATTTTGGATTGACTAATGAACCCTCTTTCTTCATGGATATAATGAATAGAGTTTTCAAGGAATATCTTGATGATTTTGTAGTGTTATTTATTGATGATATCTTGGTATACTCCAAATGTAATGAAGATCATGAAAATCACTTGCGCATTATCCTAAAGAATCTTAGAAGACATGAATTATATGGGAAGTTTAGAAAGTATGAATTCTGGCTTCCATAGACTTCATTTCTTGGCCACATTGTCTCTAAGGATAGAATATCTGTTGATCCTTCATATATAAGAGCTATCCAAGAATGGCCACCACTGACGAGTATAACTGGGATACACAGTTTTATTGTTTTAGCAGGTTATTATCGATGTTTTGTCGAGAATTTTACCCAATTGTCAAAGCCATTAATGAATCTCACACATAAAGAGATTAAATTTGTTTGGAAAAAAATAATTGTGAAGGATGATTTGAATAACTGATTAAAAGATTATTCAAATCTCTTATCTTGACTCTACAATCGGGGAATGATGGGTTTGTTATTTATAGCAATTCTTCAAATAAAGGACTTGGTTGTGTCCTTATGCAAAATGATAGAGTTATTGCCTATGCATCACGACAGTTAAAAATTCATGAGCAAAACTATCCTACTCATGATCTTGAGTTCGTTATTGTAATCATTGGTTTGAAGATATGGAGACATTATCTCTATGGTGAAAATTCTGAGATATATACTGATAAAAATAATTTGAATTATATTTTCTCACAGAAAGTACTCAACATGAGGCAAAGGTGATGGATTGAACTACACAAGGATTATGTTTGAAATATAAACCACCACCCAGGGAAGGAAAATAAGGTGAAGATTCTTTGAGCAGAAAGGATCATGGATTTTTGAACAAGATGAGAGTTAAAAGGGATCCTATTTTCATGGATCTAGTAAATATGGATATGGGAATCCCTGTGGAAGGTGAAACATCAATTCTTTTTCAAATTTTTTCCAAACCATATTTACTAGAATGGATAAAGTGTTCTTAGACCAGTGATGAAAAGATTCAAAAGAAGATTAAAGCTGTGAATGATGGGAGATTGATTGACTTCGTATATGATGATGGGATTTCGAAATTTGGGAAAAGACTTTGTGTTCCTAATATACATGATCTAAAAACAGAATTGTTGGATGATTCTCATAGTTACAATTTCTCTATACACCCTGGTAGTACCAAAATGTATAGATATTTGAAGGAACATTTTTGGTGGGACAACATGAAGAGGGAGATTGCTGATTTTGTGTCAAGTTGTATGGCTTGTCAATAAGTGAAAGCTGGAAGGCAACAACCTGAAGGAGTATTGCAACCTCTTCCAATACCTAAGTAGAAATGGGATAATATCATGAAGGCCTTTGTCATGGGACTACTAGAGACTCCTAGAAGGAACTATTCAATATGGGTCATGGTTGATCGTCTTAACAAGTCAGCAAAGTTTCTTGCTATAAGAGAATATTTACCATTAGAACGTCTAGCAAGATTATATATTAATAAAGTAGTGAGACTTCATGGAGTACCCCTATCGATTGTTTCTGATTGTGATCCACATTTTACTTCAAGATTCTGGAAAAGTCTTCAGAAATCCCTGGATACTAAACTTCGTTTGAGCACTTCCTTCCACCCTCAAACAGTTGGACAATAAGAAATAACTATTAAATCCTTTGAAGACATCTTGAGATCATGCACACTTGACTTTCAGGGTATGTGGGATCAATATTTACCTTTGGTAGAATTTTACTATTATAATAGCTTATCTTCACGTATTAAGATGGCACCATATGAAGAATTATATAGAGAGAGATGTCACACACCAACCTGTTGGGATGATGTTGGTGAATGAAAACTCATAGGCCCAGAACATGTGGAGGAAACGATGGAAAAGGTGAATGTAATCCAATACCACATCAAAGAAGCTCAATGTAGGTAGAAGAATATGCTGATAACTAAAGGAAGGATTTGGAATTTCGGGTAGGAGATCATATTTTCGTGAAGGTATATCCATGTAAGGGAGTTATACATTTCGATAAGAAAGGTAAATTAAGTCCCAGGTATATAGGACCTTTCGAAATTCTATAATTATTGGGGATGTAGATTATCATTTGGCAATGCCGCCAAATCTCTCCAAAGTTAACGATGTGTTCCATGTATCACTGTTAAGAAAATACATGACTGACCCAACGCATGTACTCAACTAAGAGGAATTAAGACTAGAACCTGATTTGTCTTATTTCTAAGATCTTTTCAAGATTCTTGATACAATAGAACAAGTGCGGAGAAACCGGACGACTCATCTGGTAAAAGTTATATAGAGAAACTTTAATATGGAATATGCAATGTGGAAACCCTAGGAACTTATGATGAAGAACCACCCGAGTCTTTTTATGCAGTAATATTCAAGAAATTTTAAGGAAAATAATATTTGAAGGTGGGGAGAATGTAACACCCCAAACATCCACGGTACACTTCACTTTGATTAATACAATAGCGTGTGTTGTACACAACTTCTAGTTCTAACACACACCACAACCAATCAAACTAACTGTTATGAATAGTAATTGCCACTTTTTAAATATTTATAAATTTTATATTTAAAAATGGGCTTCATTTTTGGATTCGAAATATTGAAATTATCCTAGGGTGGTTTTTTTGTATTTTTCTAAAAACATTCAGTTTTTGATAAATATTGAAAAACAATAAGTTATTATTTTAAACCAAATTTTTATTTAAATAATTATTTATTTTGTTTAAAGTTATTTTAGGTCGAAATAGATATATAATACATATATATGTTCAATTTAATTCATTGGAGTCAGTTTATAATGATTATATATATATATAAATTTTATTTAACTTTTAACCGTCTTTTATCCACCTCCTAGGAAAATTTCAATTTCACATAAAACATAATTTTACCACTTCTGTGAGTTGAATTTTAAAAATTCGAGAGACACAGTTAACATCAATGAGTAAAATGTGGTTCAATAAGATAAAAATAATTTTTTGTGTATAGTAACTTTTTACATTTATTTACCACGGTTAAATGTAAATATGGTAATTAAGGGTAAAAATGATATTATTATTATGCTAAAACAAGTCCCAATTCTATTGGATAAGTATAATTCGACCAAAAAATCCTTAGGAATAAAATATGAACCTCTTTGATCCACATGGATTAGATTACGACATTTATAATTATTTTATTTAAAGAAGAATTAAAAGAGTTAAAATAAAAGTTTAATAACTAAAACATTTTTAAGATAGGGTTATAAAAAAGATAAAATAAATTATAAATATTCATTAGAAATAAAAATTGATTTCCTACATAATGGTATTTTATATATAATTTTTAGACAATAAATAATTTAATATATAAATGAAACAATGGTGATGTAGTAATTAACTAATTAATAAAATATTAAATTAATTGATATTATAAATATCCAAATAAATGTAATTTTAGACTTTTATGAATTCCACTAATTTTATAGGTTAATATTAAATATTAGGTTTGGTTAGATGAATTTTATTCGAAATAATAATGTTGTTATGAATTTAGAAAGAACAAAATACAAAATAGTGTCAAAATTGACATAAAATAGTTTCTAAAATAAATATTATATTAATAATAGATATTCTATTCCTAAATATATAAGCCTCATCTAAAGGAATTATATTATGATAGGTGAGTCATTATTTAACCACTTCGGGATTTTTGGGAAGTATATAGTATGTTTATTATCCATATAATATAAAAATACAAAGAGACATGGTAAATGTCAAACTATTTAACTAAAAGTTAAATCTAAATGATAATGTTAATATAGTGACCCAAACATGTATATAACCTATTGGTTCAGTGTTTTTAGACCCATAACCACATTAGCCTTGAAATAATCCATTTTTGAGCCATTAGAAATAGAAAATTATTTTATTATAAAATAATATTTCTAACTTTTCCTAAGATTCCCCTCACCCCTCTTATAAATGGGCACCCCCATTCTATCTAATTCACACCGTCAAAGCCTTTTGGATCAGCCAAACCCTGCCCCAATATCCTATCAACATCACTACCTTCATCATAGAGGCCTTCTGTTAGTCAAAAAACCAACTTAAGGAGCCCTTTTGATCAAAAAAGGGAGAACCCGAAGAAGAGCTAATAATTTCACCACCCTCTTTCAAATTCTTTTCATGTTTCACTTCTTCTTCTTTTTCATTATAAAATAATAACTCCACTATCTTATATATACTAAGTTATTATTATAAATATTTTATAGCCATATTCATTATTCTATCCATCCTTTGAATTACATGTCACTATACATGCGTATGTACGAATTACCATCTACACGTTGTGGGATAATTGTTATTCAACACATTATTATTTGGATGGGTATAATAAAGATGTGTAATTCATGTAATTAATAAATATAAAATTATAATTATTCTGTATATATTATATACCATCCAATTATATATTATAATAATATCAAATAAATGATATTGTTGCTCATGCGTACGTACGGATTACTGTCTCCACGAATGCGATGAGATTCATTCCCCATCCTATCCATTCAAGACTAATTTTAATTAGATGATTAAAAATAATTTTTAAAGACTTGATATCATTCTGGATATGAATAATATACATCTCATCCATAACAAATATGACTCACATAACAAAGAATATAAAGGAAAAAAGAATCCGTTAACACCCGAAATGACGATAATTTGAAGATATTATTAACAAGAAAATGTTAAAAGACCATATATGATATCATATTATAGTATACGACTCTTGTATAATTTTATAAAAATTATTTCACCAATATACAGAAGGTTAACGTACCCTCGACAAAGGAAATGTACAAGGGTTTATTTCACAATATCTACATTATCCGAGGTTGTCTATACTTAATTATCTACTGGGCCCCTTTATCATACAGAACCATGTTTCTTAAAAATGTATTTGATAACATTCTTACTATTTTATTGACTGTGGGTTAATGTAATTTATACCCTTTTTTGACTTTTTATAATATTTTTTAAAGGAATCATTCCGTCATTTTCCAAGCATGGTCCTTTTTAACTTTTTCGACAAAATTAAGGTAAGAATGTCTTTTTTTAACTTATACAGTGGGTGAAGCTATTTTCTGCCATTATAAAATCATCGAAGCTTCCCTTAAAAGCTTATAAGCATATTTTAAAATTGTTTTCATTTATAATTATGTGACTTTTAAATGAATTCAAAAAAGAAATATTTCTCCCAAATAGTTTTGATTCCATCTATGTCAACATCCTTTGATGGATTTTAAGTTTATTTGCAGTTGATTTATTATGATATAAAAAATCCATATTGTATTGAAGGTTTTGTGAAATTTTTGTCTGTGGATGTGTTATTTTTATACCATTCGTGGCTTATAGATAAAATATTGTCATTTTCTATGCTAGTTTTAATTAGAATGATTATGTTATGTTTATAACTGTTCATATGAGGAATGCATTGGACTTAGTAAGGGACGGGTGGAGCTCATTATAGCTCCTCGATGCATCGGTAGGTCTCATGAGAAAAACTAGTGTCTTGGAAGAAGTCCTTGACAAAATATTTTTTGTAGACTTGGCACAAGGCCTTGACTATGTGGTTATGATAGTCTAGAATTATGTATTCCATCATTATGAATGTGGTTATTGATATTTCATGTTATTATTCAACTAGTAGAATATAAATGTGAATAAGTAAATGGAATTATTTCACGTTATTTTTTCCATGTTATGATAAAGTTAATGTTTAAAAGGAATTTGTTTAATTTATACATTGCCTTAAATTTTAATGCTTATTTATGAAAGTTTCTGCTATATTATTATCCTTCCTGAGCATCTGAGCTCATCCCTTTCTCTGTTTTTTTCAGGATGTGAAGAAGTATTTTATGACTGACCTGCAGGGATAGCCTGAAGGGATATGAGTGTGGACTATGGAGACTATGTTGTTGTAGTTTTCCATTTTATCATGTAATGTAAGAATTATTAATGTATCTAGTATTTCAAAGGCTGCTAAACTAATCAGTCTTTCAAGACATGACCTTTTTTGATCTTCCCAATGTTACGTAACAATGCATCGACTTTGGGAAACTGGGGTCAGGGAGTTACAGAACCTATGCACATTATTGACTATTGTAACCTAGACATAGGGGATGTATCATATTTTGTATTAATCCTAGTTGTTATGGAGGACAGTTATGAGTGGTTCATATATAGATAGTCCAACCCAATGTTCCTTGGGTTGTGGTAGCACAGAGACTTGTAACTATGCTCATGGGAACTGGAGAAATAGATATCAAAACAGTATCCAATAATTTTTGTTTATTTTTTTCATATTAAGGCTGAGATTTTTAATGAGGGAATAACTTAGAGACCCCATTTTTCCATTTATGTCATTGGAATATATCTTGGATTTTTTTTGGAGTTATATGCTAAGATTACACCCGATTCTGAGGTCTAGTGTTCTAGGAATTATTGTTATAAAAAATATAATTATTTTTAAAATTACACCTATATGTATTCCTTAAAAATGATTAATCATAAATGGATTATAAAATAGAAAATATAATACCATATTAGAATCAATAAGATGGGTTTTACTCTAGGAACAAAGTAAAATTATTAAATATGGTATTTTTGGATAATTTTACCATTTTGGGTACATTTAAAAATTAATTAAATGATTAATTTAATTAATTAATAAGCATACAATGAAATATAAAATAATTTTTTTGAGGATCTAAATGGTTTACATCATAACCCTAATAAAATTGAATGTATATTCCATCCATCATCCATTGGTCTATAAATATCAGATGAAAATAATCTTCTAGATCCATGAGACTTGAGGCGCAATGAATGCAATGTCTTCCATAATACATTGTTAAGTTAGGTCTTCATTATAAAGTGATAAAAATTATGGTATGACACATAAATTATTGTTCTACCCCATTGTATTAAATTATTGTGCATGATCATACTCTTTCATTGAACTGTGTTCCAATTTTTCTGTTTCCTGAGCTCGTGAATCAATTTTTATTTTCCTATCCAATTTAGGCCTTGTTTCTATTACCAAGGTTTTTAATTTGTATTAATTTGATATTAATATTTGGAATACACTTATTTTAAATTTATTAATTTTCATTCCCCCTCCAATGTTTCATTCTTTTTCATTGGTTCACATGGTCATGTTTTAAAATTTCTATGTGAGATCAAGCATGATTAAACCACTACGTTCACAATAGATTCATTTATGTTGAATGATTATGTAACAAGAAGATGAAAGTGGATGAATACATTTAAATAATTTGATTTAATTGTGGATCCATGATCTATCATATTGTTGGATCCACGCGAGAGGCATATAAGGTGTAATAGTTCCGAACGTACTAGTAGGAATCTGACCTCTGGAAACTAGTAGGTCGAAAATGACTAAAATAGAATACTTTCATTAATTTTGGGTATCAAGGTGGTGATATTTAAAAAGGGGTTCTTATATCAAGGACTCATAGGTGAAATCTTATTTTCATTGAGAAACAGCACTGCATGTAATGTAGTTTGGATGAACACACAATATGTAGTACCCCTTGGGATATGGTGCTATGGTTTTGGAAAAAATTAAAGACCACATGTTGCGTGATAGGGTCCCATGCCTTGTGACCCTCCACATATAGACATGAATTTTACCTGAGTACATGAATAGGCCCACGTGCATGAGGACACACTGTCTACCAGAGTAAACAATTATGTGTAATTTTACAAGGAAAAGACCATAAACATGGGAATAACCCATTATGTTTGAAGCATGGCATGTTGCCACCTTTCATGACTCATTGTGATACATGGGTTATAATACATGTGCTTGTAGTTATATAGATTGGCATTTGAGTGGAAGAACACATTTTTTAGGTCCCCATAAACACTGTGTAACCCTATATCAAATTTTTGGAAACATATATCTATAATATCTATTTTATAGACTATGATTTTAATAAAGAACCTATCCATTTACATATATTATAAATTTATGTTGAGTATAAAAAACAATAAATTTAATACTAAGGATCATAATGTTTAGTTTTTATATATGATTTGGTATATATTTATTCATCACGAAACCTAGATAAAAACATCCTTTATTTAATCCAAATAATGAGATCTTATCTTCTATTAAGCACTAAAATTTTAATAGTATATCTCAGGATTAAATGAAAAATGGGATGATATAGAAAAGTTATTAAGGTAATAAGAATATAAATAAATCATATCACATGGGTTAGAATGCATAAAAAGTTCACTAGAAAAAGGAATGGAACATGAATAAACATTAGGATGCATAACATATATAACCAGGTATCATGTAATAATTGAATAATAGGAATGTGTAAAAAAAATAAACAACATGACATAATAATGTGTCCATAATAACTTTAATGATATTTACACATATTTTAGCATGAGTAATGTCATATTTCTATGACCATTTTAAATTACAAACCAAGTACCATCATGGAATCAAGTTTACTCACCACCCAAACATGATGTCTTATGAGAAAAAAACATTACCAAATTAATTAGAGTGATATATGGGCACACTAATCATAAACGATTCATTCATATGTTTTCCACATGAAGAATCATACATAAGGAATAAATATATGGGTTACCCATTTAATGAAATGGGGGTCATAATCATGCCATAAGCCATAAACTATGGGTGAATCATAAATAGATCCATGAAAATATTAATTTGAATAATACATGTAAATTACTATGATAAAATTGGAATAAAATTATATATGATTAAAAATGAAACGAAAACATATAAATTTTTTGGGTAAACCCCCCATAAATGAGCCACATAAATGTGGGTTATGGAGAATTTTTAATGATTCATTAAAATGTAAAGGGATAATTGTTTGTATTAAAATAGAAATGATAAAATATTGTATTTAATGATAAAATTATATATTTTTGAAATATAATTGTGTAATATGATAGATTATGTATTTCACTTTAAAATGGGTAATAAATTTAGAACAACCATTTTATAGGGACTGGTTATCGGGAGGGATTGAGAAGGGATCTTTTAAAAAAATGTACATCCACATAAATAAAAGAATTACATTGATTATGTACATTTGTTTGTGACATAAAAATAGAACATAGAAGTCATATAAAATAATTATTATGAACTATATTATGTTAAAGATGGAGAAAGAGTATCCCAATGGAAAATGGAGGAGCAGATGGAATCTCTTTCCTAATATCCAAAAGTGTTCTACACCTACAGAAAATATCTTTTATAATGAAATTATATTCATTAATATTTTAATTCAGTGCATATTTAAAATGTAAATAGTTTATAGTAAAATTATTAAACTAATTTATTTCCCATTTATGAGATATAGGATTCCATTTCATCATTTGAGAGAGTTTATTTCATTGGTTTTGACGATTCATTCATTTCCATACATGTATAAATGAACATGTAATATTTGAATAGTTTTCTAGATTTGAAATTATAAATCATTCATGAACTTACATAAAATTAAATTGTCTTATATATCATTTTTAAAAGATATTCAAATGATTCATTATAAAAATGTTAATGATAATTGTCTAGATTAATTTTTTGTATTTTTGATCATTATATAGTTTTATTGTATAATTGTTTAATATTATATATTTAAACTACATCGAGAACATTAAATAAATTATTATACATTTATTAATAATCTTTTTATGGATAAATTAGTTTTATGACCATAATATGACATGTAATTTGTAACAAAACACATCATCCATGAAGGTGGTAAATCATCACCTAATGAATGATTTTTTCATTTTTAGAATAAAAGGAGAGGGGGATACATGTGATTATGCGATATTCCATTAACAAAATAAAAATTATTTAAATAAAATTTACATTATTAATTGTGTATATTTAATATGCTTGGTGAGAATAGGATAAGAAGAAAAAATAAAATGAAAAGAGAATAAATGGTAATGAAAGTGGATTTTACATCTTAAAAATTTTCTCCTCGAGAACCACCATATGAAAATGGGTCGGTTATTCTTTATACCAAACGATCATTGAAGTTGGGGGAGTGTCTTACAAATTTTTTGGAATTAATATGAAATGAATAATTTCATTAATGGGTGATGAGATGAGGGGGTGAGGGGTGGTATTTATAGTGGTGTAGAGGGGTGTTTCTCGATTATTAATTTTTGTTATTTTATTATTTTGAATCAACAATATATATATTGATTATTAAAATTTAAAAATATACTGACTAGAGATGGATGTTTCATTATTTTGGGCTTCAATAATCCATAAATTATCCATTACTCAATAATTCATGTCTATGTTAAATACTGAAAATTACATTATTTCGCTATTCGGAAAAATTAATATACTTTATAAAAACCCAAAATATTCACCATAACAATTTTTATTAGTGTATACATAAAAAATAGACTAATTATTATGATAACTATTTTTTAAATATGATAGATTTAATTTTTAAAAAAATTATCATTTAATTTAAAAATTCAACTTTTAAAAATATATCTGATTTTATAAAACATTAAAAATTAATTAAGGTATAAAATATTATGTAATAATGATAAGATAAAATATTAAATTATGAATCCATTTTATGAAATTAAATATTTATTTATATCATCATAATAATTATAAAAATTAAAAAAAATTAATTTCAAAAAAAAGTCAATAATTAATTGATCATTTTTAAAAAAATATTTACATATTCTATGAAAAAATATATATTATTTTCAATGATAAGGTTCCTAAAATTTATTTACGCTTCATTGGGTTGATTACTATTCTACTATTCCCAGTACTATTCTTAGGGCCACATTACGATTTCAATGGTCATGTTACTATCCCATCAGTATATATTCCTTAATTTCTAAAAAATACATATTACTTCATTAATTAGTAATTTATAAAGTTCGTATTGTGTTATCTATATGAATTTTTCCGTTCTATAATATAGGACATAATTATAAGAATTGAAACTTAATTTATAAATTTTTGGGGTTTTACATCCCCCCATGAAATTTATCACTCAAAATTTCATTTTTTTCATTATGATGTGAAAACCGGTGAGGGTATCTCACATTATTTTCTTCCCCAGGTACTGATATTGCAGCTTAATTCTATGGTTCGACCATTATAATTTTACTAGGTGATTATTCTTGTTTCATATATCATAATTTCTCTGATCAAAGATCATCACATGATAGTCCTTGTATGAGATATCATTTTGGAAAATGTTCCATGATTAAATTAAATACTTTTCAGGGACTCGATATATATTTCCTCTAGAGGGATGCATGGGATACATATTTTACCAGACACATGGAATGTGGATGTTCTAGTTGATAGGCCTCAGATCTTACATGATCAAAAGTCTATATGGCAAAAATATACCTAGGAGTCAGATCTCCATCAAGAATATCATGATCATCTTCCATTGATATATGAAAAAGAATAAAACACCTCTCAACCATAAACTATATATCCCATCGATGATTTTCTACAAATATCTTCCATAAAATTTTGGAATCCCAGAAATCACGCATAATTATTTTCACCTTTTTTACCATTTCGTAAACCATGTAATGTCCAAGAATCATATTTTTTCCTAACATAATTTTAGAACTCAGGGGATCTACATCTATTCCCATAAAGGTAACCATATAGAGCAATTTTGATGCTCAAGTAGAAATAATTGTTTTAAAAGAACATGAACAGGAGTAGATGTTGGTCCTGTCCTCCCTCTAATTCCATATAACAAACTCTCAACATGTCTTCTAGTGTCTTAATTTTCCACTCAGATTGGCTATTATTGTGAGGATGGTATGTCATACTGATGCTCAGATTAGTGTTTTGAACATGTTGTGGACTTTTTCAAATCATGATGGAAAATATTGGACATATCTTAGACACAATTAATAGTGATACTCCATGAAGTATCAACACTTATTTGATGTCTATCCAATCTATTTGGATGAGTGAAATGTCCTCTAGAATTGTGATAATGTTATATTTATTAATAATATTAGTACAAAATATTAGATATAACATTGTTTCTTTGGGAATTATTTGGTAGTATAGTTACAATGTAAGTGTTGATGTTTTCCAACTTCCATTTTGGATTTGGTAATGGTTGATTAATCACTTTTGATGTTTTACTGTAATCCTTAACTAGATGAAATACTAGGAACATTGAGGTATATTTAGTAATATCCTTCTTCATATTGTGCCACAAATATTTCTTCCAGAGTTCTCGATAAATCATTGTGCATACTGGGTAAATTGAAAATGATGAGATATTTCCATCATTCAAATTATAATTATTCATCTATGGAATTTATGGTATAAATAATAATGACAAAAATCATACAAATCATTTGGCATCTATATTTAATTCTGAGGATTTATAATTTATAATCTCTTCCACCATTTTCTGAATTTCATCATCATTTGTTTCAAAATACTTTATTTCTTCATAATGGATGGTTTAAGAATCATTTGATAAAGGATTAATGATATACCTTACTTATCAATTCCCATTTCTAGAATTAGATGTCAATGTAGATTGGATAATTCTTAATTCTCATCATTGATATAGATACATAGTCCTTCCAAATAAAAGCCTATACCACCTTGTTTGAATTACCAGTATTATAGTTCATTGAGATATAATATTATTTGATACTATATATGAATATTCATGAGAAAATATTGATCTCATTGTTTTTGAATATATAGTTACTTTTATTTTATCATTATATATCTCACACTTCTCTCCATAGAGATAAGGCACCCATATTTTCAGAGATAATAATATAGCTACCAACTTAAGATCATGCTTCAGAGTGTTTTTCCCATGAATTTTCAACTACCTTGAGGAATAGGCTATCACATTATCATATTCACATCGATACACATACAAATACATTATTTGATGAAATGCTGTACACCCTAGAGTTTCCCACTTTTCATATGGGTCATTAATAAGGTAGTAATAAGAATATTTTTAAACTCTATGAAGAAGTCTTCATATTCAGTAGTCTAGATAAACTGCAATCCCTTGTGAGTTAGCTTGTTTAGTATGTTTTACATTTGTCATAAGTTATTCAAAATACATTTGTAATTCCAAACAATATCAGTGAAACTATGACTCGTCATTATAGATGTTGTTCTGGACCACTCCTCAATTGAATTTGTTTTATAAGGGTCTATATATATCCCGTTGCTGGAGATAACATGCCCTATGAATGATACATTTTTCTATCCATAAATCACATTTTTATCATTTCATATAGCTTATTTCATTAAAATTTCGTTATATCAGTACTCATGTAATCCTCATGTCTCTCCTTTATCTTTACGTATATCAAAATATCATCGATAGTGGTAACCACAAATTTTTCAACATAATGTCTAAAAAATCTGTTCCTTTTTTCCATGAATATTTCTTAATCATTAATGATTCTAAATGGAATCACATTGAGCTTATAGTTTTCTTACCCAATTCAAAAGGAATTATTGGGAATAACATACTTCCCAACCATTAATTAGTTATATCCAAACATATGTTCCACATTATAAGTATACTTATCCAACCTAGTTGATCAAATTGGACATCTATCTATTTAAATGGATAATTTATCTTTACCTTGATTTAATTGTGGTCATAATAATAAACAAAGAGGCTTATTGATCCATCCCACTTCATGAACAAGAGGACTGGTGCCCCCAGTAATGAAGAACCCAAGCATATAAAACCCTTGTCCAAATTCTCTTATTAATACATATATAGTTCCTAAAACTAGATAGTAGAAATTCAATAAGAATTCATTGACATTGACACAGATCCTTGTATAAGATCAATTCAAAAATCTTCCTCTCATTCAAGAGGAAGAGAAGGAAATTATTCAGGGGACACATCATTGTACTACATCGCAATAGGCACACCATCAATCATGATTCTATCCTTTTGTTAAATAATTTAATCTATATATTCATACTTATAATGAAATAATTTACATAATTGAGATAATGATTTTGATAGTGATTGATCTTCCTCCTTTCACGTATATAGAACTAGAGGATGACACTGGATGTTGTGAGTGATATCCATTTCCCAAATACTGATGTTTTCTTTGTATAAATATATCTATTCTGTGAAAAAATAGAATAATACTCTATCAAAGGAACTAAGATTTTAATTTCTCAGAGGTTTGGTCAATAAAGTACAAGGTGGAGTTATATACAATTGAAGGTATAATTTCCCAATTTTTGATCTCACAAGTGACTCATCCTCAATATTTTGAGGTGGTGTTTCATTAGTTCAAATAACCATAAAAGATATGAATGGATTCAAAGAATGAAAATGTAATAGTATGTTTGTTATTAATGAATGAATAACCAATGTACCTATCAACACAATATTATCAAGATCCACATTAGTAGTATTGATAAAACTTT
The DNA here is from genome assembly GCA_963277665.1 of Viscum album. Classification (NCBI taxonomy): domain Eukaryota; kingdom Viridiplantae; phylum Streptophyta; class Magnoliopsida; order Santalales; family Viscaceae; genus Viscum; species Viscum album. The sequence continues at coordinate 1,514,849,888 of OY728132.1, read as the reverse complement.
TCCCTCCCATTCCACCTTTGAGGTTTTTTGGGGATTTCCACTAAAATCATTTGTATAAGAGAAATATCTAACATAATTTTTATGATATGTGTAGTTGAAGCACTGCACAACTAGCTATGTGTTATTATGAACATATATTTATTATTCCACATTTGAGGTATTCTTCATATCCCTTTGAAAATTATTATCCAGATGCCGCTATATTCTACCATTGAAGAATCTCATAGTTCTCTTTATATAGTTCCTATAATGCTTCATCTTAAAATTTTTATATGTGAGATTCTGGGTTTTCTATCCAAAATGGGACTTATCTATTCATCTTATTTTATTATACTCCATTTTTAGGTTTTTATCACAACGCCCATAAGACCACTAATATTATATGATCTTCATTTAATTCATAAGGGAAAAACAAACAATCTCCTCCTACCTATCAAATTCATGAATCCCCAATAATTTTCGTAGACTCAGATTTAGTACTCTAATCAATCGATCCACCTTTCATTTAGTATTCAAGAATAGGCCATAGGCATAAGGTGAAAGTCTTGTGAAGTTTGATCCAGACATCCCAGTTGAATCAACATCCATTTTATTCAAAATGAGAAACTACCTATTTATCATAAGATGGATATTTCAAGGAAAATATTTACAGAAAAATATTTTATTAAAATCATCCAATTCCCTAGAATAAATTTACCCCGTGGAATTTATTTTCATGATCTGTGTACACCATTGATCAGCATCCCCATCTAAATGATACACCAAAATCACAATATTCTATTCTTTTGTGAACTGGAAGAATTATAATATCTTCTCACTGGAGTTAAACCATTACTTAATGATGAGGGGAGCAAAATACCCTCTTAGTATGGGAGGCCTTTTTCCCATGAAGGATTTTACTACAAATTGATCATTCTATGGATAAGAAGGTCATTCCATATGATTAATGTTATTATTAATAACTTGATCTTTTTTCTAATATTTTCAGTCTGTTTTGAGTGTTTGATTCATCAAATTTTTAATTTCATTGGGGAATAATCATATTTCCTAATAAATTTATTATTTTTATGGGTTCATATATTACCCAGTATTTACTATAAAAATAAATTACATTTCAGTGGACTAGAATACATAAATAATAATCATATAAAAATTAAACACTTAACATAAAAGTGTAATCATGTAAATGAAAAGTTTATATTATCATTTCATTCCCAAGGATTCAAGTTTGGCACTCTATGGTGATAGAGTTATCCTTATAGTTCTTATTAAATTATTGTAGTCCTTAACACCAAAAAATAACTACTCTATCCTCTGAAACCAATTATAATAAATCTATCAATATAAATATAATATTACATGACCCTAAGAATAACTAACCACCAATCACATGTCATGTATAATATAGTATATTTTCTTTGTATAATTATGTTAATTGCAAAAAAATGTGTAACAAATTTTAAAAAAAGTATTTAATCCTCATAATGAGATTCTAACTTCTTATGACCCCTTACATATAAATTGGATATCCTGGAGAATACATGAGAAATGGTATGTGATAAAAATCAATTCGAATAAACTTACAAATAAATCATTTTACATGGGATAGACGGTACAACATGATGGCATAAAAAGGAAAGGAACATAAATAATGATCACAAAAAATAACATGTATAAAATGGGATTATTTATTATTGGAATAATAGGTATGTTCAAAAAACATACAACATGACATTTACATAAGTGAAGGATACCATCCAATCCTTTTAAAAATGGTGGAGCATGGTTAAACACTAACATCCAAGGACACTACACATTGAAGACCATGTATAATAAAGGAATCTGGGTTACTCATTATCCCAAAATAATGTTTCATCAGACAATAGATTTCCCAATTAAGTGAAGAACTATTTGGGTGAACACATCATAACATGTTCATTCAATTGATTTCAACATTAATAATCATAAATTATGAATAAACATAATGGTTACCCATGAAATGAAATGAGAATTTTAATCTTGCTATAAGGCATAAACATTGGGTAGATCATAATTTTTCCCATGAAAGAATGGATTTAAATAATAAAATGACATAAATAATGGAAAATAGGTATAAAAATTATATTATATTTTAATATAAAATGAATACATTTAAAATTAGTATTTATGAATCATTAAAAATGAGCCACTTTAGGGTTGTTTAAGGAATTTTTTTTTTCTGGATTCTATACAACTGAAAAGGATAAAATTTTAGTATAAAAAAATTAAACAATATAGTTTTTAATTAAAAATGTGATATTTTATTAAAAATAGAGGCTTAAAAAAATAAAATTTCTCGCTTTATATTGTGGATGAAATTGGGAAGTTTCCTTTAATCGATCTTGCATATTGATAGGGATTGAGATGATAACCATATAAAACATGTATTTCCACATAAATGAAAGAAGAATGTGGAATTAGTGAATATGATATCAATATAAAAAAAAACATCTAAAGGGTACATAAGAATAATTAATAATAAAATTTGGTTAAATTGGGAGAAATGTTATCCAAAAGGAAAAAATGGATGTTCAGATTGAATCCATTAGTTTGTGTCCAAAAGAATTTTGAATTTTCCCATATTGATTTAGATAATGAAATTAAACTCTTAATTAATTTAATCAATAAACTATTAATAATGTCTTTTATTTATAATAATTTTATTGAGTTCACTTATGGCCCTTTTGATTAGTTATATGATTCAATTTTATCGTTCTAGAGTGCTCATATACTTGGTTTTCACGACTGTTCCACATGTATAAAAGTAATAACAATCTAGTAAAAATTGATTATTTGTTTTAAAATATAAATTATATGTTATTAATGAACATATTGAACATTAAATGTTATTATATGACACTTTTTTTAGATATGAGGATTATTCATTAGATAAAATGTCAATGATAATAGTTTAGATTATTTTGGCATTTTTCAACCAGGATGTGCAAGTTTTATTTTATAAAATAATATAATGTATATATATTTGTTCTAAACATTAAATAAGATTAAATAAATATATTATATTTCGTTTAACTTCAAAATTAATTTTATGACCAACTTTGATTAAATTATTGAAAAAATAAAACTCATCTAGCTTGAAGGCGGTAGATCTGTACCACACAGATGATGTTTCCATTTTTTAGACTAAATGGAGAGTGGGAGATAATGGATGATAGATTATTCCATAAAAAACTACCATTAAATAATATATACTATAGATATCATTTCACTAGGATAAGGGGTGGTGAGAAGAGGATAAAAAATTAAATGAAAATTAAATTTGAATAAAAACAAAAGAAATAGGATTATACCTTTTCTGTTTATTCTCATTGTGACCCTTCGAACTAAAAAATGGTATTGTAATTTATAAATAACAAATGATATTTTAATTAGGTGAGAGTTTCTTAAGGTTATTGGATAAAATTTGGATAATAATAATTGATAATAATATGTGATGATAAGAGGTAGTATGGGGACATATTTATAGGGGAGGAGAGGGTGTTTTTTATAATTATTTTCTTTAACTTTTTATTTTGGAAAAATAATTTCATTAGTGATTATTACCATGACTAAATAAATTAAATAGAAAAATTTAGTAAGATAATATGGTCATACATGAACCATAAAACATCTACGAATCAATAATTCATGTATTTGTAAAATACCATAAATAGTTGTATTTGATTAATCACCAAAAATTCAACTATTTTAGAAAAATATAAAAAATCATCATAATAATTTCCTAACATGAAAAATTAATAAATGGGAACTAATTTATGAAAATAATTTTATAAATTTCTGAAATTTAATTGTTAAATAAAGTCATCAATTATTTGTAAAATACAAATTTTAAAATTATAAATGATCTTATAACACTTTGAAATGTTAATTAAGATACCATAAAAGTATCCCATATTCATAAGAAAGAAATATAAATTTATTATTGTATATTATGAAAATAAATATTCTTTACAATCATTATATTAATTATAAAATATTAAATTAATATGTAAATTTCAAAAAAATATCAAAAAAATTATAATTTCTAAAAAAATTATTTTATTATTAAATGAAATAAATATATCTTATTTTCATTTATAAGATTACTAATAATATTTATACTTTTATAGGTCATATAAATATTATATTAGCCAGATTACCATTCTTAATGGTTACATAACTATTCCAAGAGTCATGTAATTATTCCATAAGAATATATTGATTAATTTCATTAAATAACTCTTATTATGTTTATTATAGATTTTATAATGAATGTATTATGTTACATATGTGAGTTTAGCTGAGTTAAATAAATGAAATAACTATAAGGAGGTCATTTTAATTGATTGAATTCTGGTTTATTATATTTTTTACATATGAGTTACATATCATGAGTTTTTTTCACGAAGAATGTGATTCATGCCTTCATAGTGGAATTTTATATATGATGTGAGATGTTTTGGCCATGATTCTTATTAAGGTAATGATTGATGATGGATGTTATTAGTAAACATCCTTATAGATATTAACTTTAAAACATGGTTGTGCATGGGAACTCTATCCATTATTATTGTGGAACCCTTTGACTGGGTAGGGAATGTTTCCTCTATCAACTATCATACTGGGAACCTCATTATGGGTGGGTTAAGGGTCATTGATTGACCATTAGAGTTTCATCCTCATTCTGAGATAGTGAATGGGTCCTCTACCTATACAAAAAGTGGATCCCACGTGTAGTGTAAGTTAATGGAACCTCGAACATTAGACTTGAACCCTCCAACAGAGTCATGGTATGGGTCCTCTAGTAATTACTTGAGGGAAACCATACTACCAAATTCGTGAATGGGACCTTTATCGACATCGTTAGTAGAAAACTCCAGTGGATTCTAGGAATTCATCATTTATAAACTACAAGAACAGTTCCCTCTATCGCGACTGGTATTAGAGGGGCCCATTCCATTACTACACTATGCTCCCTTCCAATAGGTCATGGGCTAGAAACTAGTAGAAAAGTAGGCATATCACACAAATGGGAGGCATTTTCCTATGTAAATGTACTCTTTCCCACATCTCAAAACTGAAAATATTGAACTGTAAAAACACTAGGTAAACAATAATGCAAACCACAATGAGCACCAATAAAATTGTATGATAATAGAAAAATGGAATGTAAATATGGCCAGAATACAATCCCAATAAGAGTAAGAGTCTATAAAAGTGAAAACACAAGGTCAAAAACTCATCTATAGAAAAACCTACCTGATGGGTAGTTACAAAGAGAAATGTTTGAATCCATAGAAGAACACCTCGAGCATCTAATATCCCTAAGCACCACATGTTCCTGGTCCACCTAGAGCTCCATTAAAGCATCAAACGACATCACACAACACAAAAAAAGAAAAATAATCATGTACAATGGTGTGTAATATAATACTAAATAGTACACCCAAGAACCAGAATGGACAATGACTGGGAAATACAAGACGTACACAACACAAAAATTTACGAAGTGCACCATAATGAAATACATATGGAACAAAAAAAAAGATTTATGTCTGGAAAACATATATCAATAACATCCTTATATACTCATTTAAGAATAAATTAATCATTTGGTTCCAACTTCATAACTAGAAACATGATTCTCATCATAGGCTCGAATTATAACTCAAAACCCTTGCGGACACACTCCATGTAATAATCCACATCAAATGGAACATGTCATAGAGATGCAATCCATCAGAAAAAACAATACAAAACCTAATGGTACATCCGATAGAAAATACTCCATCAAGAACCTGTAACTAGGTCTGTATCTAATAACCGTCACCAAAGGTCCTATCATTGATTCCTTTAACCCAACACATGAAAATAATCCCATATGAAGAGGCACACTCCTCACCACTGCACATGGTTGAAGAAGAACAAAACCAAACTATAAACCATGTGCATCTTTCCGAGAATTATAGATTCAAGGGACTCACACTTCGACACTGCCCCATATTTTAGGGAGTTCATCCCTTTATTAACATATAAAACTCCATTCACTCCTAAATGGAGGAGCCTACTCATTAGTCCGTTGAGGGATAACTAACTCTTATTTGGGTATCGTTCAAACCAATTGAAGGTTCATGCTCCTCGTAATTATATCATATAGATAAGGGAACACAAATTACAAGGGTCGACCTACCCCATGCAAGATAAGATACACAATCTCATTAAGATGCCCATTCACGATAATACACTCAGTCTCGATATGACTCAACATCATGATAAGAGACCTAGTCTGGAGGATCCTCATCCTAACATTGTAGGGGAGTGCCAATCAGTGACTAGAGGACTCAAACTCATGTATGAAATAGGAATACCAGCTCATACATTATATAGAACCCAGTATTTATAAGTCACATAGTCTCTATAAGATTCACAATTTAAATAATTCATGTAGTCTCATGTTCAAAGCTAGCCACATGATTCTGCTTGAAGTATGCTTGTTTCGGGTGATACTACACCTCAATCCATTATGTTGTATTCCAAAATCCAAAATCCAGTCAATTTTAGTATCTCAAAAGGACCTTATAATATCATGGTTCCAAACACTTCAAATGGCTCATCAAATGGACACACTACATGAACGTTCTTGTTTTTTTCATAAAGAAGGATTACTGGAACCTAGTTTGAGTCAGAACCGACTCACCGAACCTGGATAGAATGACTACCCTGACCTGACCCATTCCAGTCTTGCCCAATCTCTCCCAGCGCACTAGAATAGTTGGTCTAGCCTGCGGGGCTACTAGGTCAACCCGACCCCCCTCTTGTCCAGCAAGAATGACAGACCGGTTCGGTGTGCTATTGTCTACCCTGAACACATGCCTCTTGGATCCACATGGTGACACACCACATATCACATGGTCATCCGTCCATCCACCTACCCCATGACTGTTCCACCACCGTAGTACCCCCAAGTCCACCCTTCCGCGTATGCGACCTCCTCTATTTGTACCCATCATGGCCTCAATAGAACTCTTACATTCTCACATGGACAATGGTCACTGCCCTAATTCTGGCCTGAACTGCACCCCTATAAACAATCCATTGATATTGTAACGGTTTTAGATCTGATCTCTATGAGTCCCTATCTACATAGATTCTTCATTTTGTGTCAAATCACCTTGAGTCTAAGGGTATGATCATACTCCGAACAACCAAAAATTATCAGGCTTTGGCCACAAGGTTCAAATGAAAAGAACATCAAGAAAAAAATAAAAGCACCTAAATGAAGGTTTTCACATTGTGTTCCATGTGTTCATGGCCTATGATTAATATTTGGATGTTTGGGATAGAAAATTGATACAAAACATCTAATTACCCACAATATAGTTCCTCCCACAATATATAGTTGATCTGTAGAGTAATCTATTGTTGGATAATCTAGCGTTCATCATATAATCTTTTAATGGCGGAAAGAAATCAAAATTCAATAAAACTCTTTAACTCATTGAGTTAAAATTTCTATGATGAATGGAGTTGTGATGTGGTCATTGGTGAGATCGTATTATTTCCATGCATGCAAATCTCCAATCGATGATCCAATCATTATTCACTAAGGGAAAATCCTCCAAGCTGTCCTATGAGATTCTCCGTTTTTTCCTATGGTTTTGTCATCCAACCATATAATTTATATCTAATTATTTTATTAAGAAAATCAATGCTTCATTAGAAAAAAAAAGTTATCTTTAAATTATTCAATGATGATTACAACCTTTTTGTTTTTCCACATAAGACTCACGCCGACTAAATTCACATGTAGGGAGAAAACCACCTTACAAACACAAAGGTGGTCTCAGATTTCCATTCTATGTCTACATTAATGAGTTATTTGGATTTAAATATAAAATAATTATTTTATTTATTTTATTTATAGTTATGTGGAAATACTATCTTTTAAAGTCGACCCACGTTGACCGATGTTTGGTCTTTCCTAAGGTAATGTAACTACATTAAACACAATGTGGCCCTCATATCTCTAATCTAGAAAACTAGATAAGGGTTATTCTAAATTTTCAGGATAACTATGTTCATATGGTATTAAAATCATATCATTTTTCAATGAACTATTCTTTGCACACCGGGAATCATAATCATACTCCATCTCAGCACTTGGACTAGAAATATTCCCAAATAATTTATAAAAATAAATTCAAGAAAATCAGAGTCATTACAGTCTGCCCACATTAGGGATTAAAATCTCAAGAACCCAAACTAATGCATACACTAATAGAATAGGGTAATGAAAATGAATTTGAGTCTCTTTCTCTCATGTTCTCTCTAAGAGATTCATGTCCGTCCACTGAATGAGACCTCAAGGATTCAATCACCCATGAAAAATCCATCCAACATCAAACCAAAAAAGTGACATGAATTCTCGTATCATTCCCTCCAGAACATGAATAGTTCACATGGTGTGGTCATCTATCTACGGGTGAAATATTGTGTCATGTGTATCTACGTACCAGTTTCATCATGAAATACCAAAAACAAGGATTTTATTTGATCATTATGATAGAATCTATCATCCATATAACTCCATGGAGTCAAACTGTCTCTTGCACATAGTGGTGTCCCATACTCTCTACTGAACTCTTTTCCAAAACATCAAGAAAGTGGGTTGACTAGGTTATAAGGTCAATTAAAACCCTGATGGTATCGTGTCCCCTATAATTATGTGGTAAAACTATCATGAATTACATATATATCTTATCCCAGTCCAATTTTGGCACCTCAAGTATTTGATTCAAACCTGTTGGAACCCAGTGCTCGACCTTCACTTGCTAACAAGATATCCATCAAGAGAAAAACTCTTTCACTCCTTTATTTATTCCCATACACTAGAACTGACGTCTTAGTTATTGATATATCATCACCAACCATTGATGTACCACTAAATGAGATGTATGGAAATCCATCAAAGACACATCTCATAATGACACTGGTACCACTGTGTGTCCACTGAAAAGGACAACATTATCCCAACCTTTTGAATATACATCAGGAGAATACCCTATGGAATTTTGAGCTTGTAAATTCTCAAAGTCGATATCTCTAAGATGTTTCTATCTAACTAATTGTAATATTTGTGCGTTGAAAACCATCGACTGGAGGTAAGATGTTCTATCTCTATCCATGATGGATAACTACAATGAGGAAAACTACTTTGACGTCTCTTTCAAAAACTAAATACATGATCTCTTGATGAGAGAATTTGTCACAACATTCCCCTTCCTAAGAGTTCAGAAAATTTCAAGGTCCTAATCCTAGATTAACTCTAGAGGACACTTCTATAACAACCTTTATTAGATCCACTGCAACTCTGTCACCACTTCACGAAAATTGGGACTCTTAATTTCCACTACATTGAGGGTTCATATAGACAATTGATGAGTAATCGGAATCAACCTCTTATCTGTGGTTTCTTTTTTGGTTTTTTCTAGGTTCCATTTTCACTAAAAATGAAATCCATAATACCCCAATGTAGAAACACTACAATACTAGACTAGAATTATCAATCTATGAATGAACTTTGGGTAAACATTAGATACCAATAATGAAATCGTAAGGCCTCGTCACTGGTACCAAGAGATCCCAATTGAAACACTCACCCCTAAGAGTCATGTCACACTATCTTTAAAATTTTTTGATCATTGTGTCTACTCTATTAGAAATATATAAAAGTGAGGGTCGACATAAGGTTTCTGTTGGAATCCTAGAATTTAAAAAAGACTTTTGGTATGAAATGAATGATTAGAACCTATGTCTATCTATATGGAATCCATCATGGAAAAGAAAAATATCATACCACAAATCATTACTAGAGACCTTGGGTCATACAACTCGACTGCATTCACATGTCCCCTTCCCTATCCTATAACTCCCCTAACCCAGTGTGGATAACCTAGGGTGGTGGTGGAAACATTTCAATATGTAAACCACCACATTCCACTATCCCAAATTCTATACCACATTCAAAACCATATAAACCTCTCTATTCCAATCACTACCTCTAACATGGTTTCCCTTCCACTGTTTCCTTGTCAGTAGTACGATAGGTGGGATACTCAATAACAAGATGTACTGTGCAATAACATGAAAATCAGTTCCTAAATCATGGCCCACTAGACTCACACTATGAGTACTATGTTGTAGATTTCATTTCCTAAAACCTCACATTAGAATGATTCACTTTCCCATGTAAGTGAGACTAACATCAGTATCCTGGTTCTGAGGTCTCTACTTATACATTCCCACTATGGACTACCATTGGTTGTGTCCCACCAACAAAGGAACTATCAACCAAAAAGGTCCTCTATAAGACTCTAGAAAAATTAAGAATGGACAGAGGGATAAAAAAATACTCAGAAGTCGCTACATAGTCCATTCATGATTGTCTAAGACCTAATATATTGGTCATTTATCATATCCTTTGTGTACCTAGAAATGTTAGTATACCTTGATGAATAGTCAGAGACCAACATGTCCTCCTTCCAGAGAAGTATAATATCCTTAAAACGAATAACCATGATCTTATATGCTGAGAACTCATTAATAAAAATTTTCTCAAACTCAATAAATGAAAAAGACACCTCATCACAAGATTAGGTATCCAAACCCCACCATGACCCTTTTATGCCATGTAGACGACATAGTGTTAGGACCACCATCTAATCTACTGGGGTCATAGTTATATGGAAAACAAGGATCACTGCCAATTTCTAGTCCTCAGCCACCTATGTATTGAGCTTATCCTGTAAACTAAGGTGTCTCTATCATGGAAACTCATGAGGTTTGCTCAGCCTCTGCTCCTAATCGCCTGGCGCTACATGTACCGTCTACTGCTCTCCATGTGGTTGTATAGCAGGTTCACCACTTGTAGGTTCTATCTCCTGTAAAAATATTTGTATTGATGTTTTTTCTCATGGTGTGTCTCATCGTGATCATACAGTGGAATCCTATAAGACCATCTATGTGGATGCATAATGATATATAACAATATGTACCATGATAAATAGAGTATACCTTTTGTGATGAATCCAGAAGTACAAGATAAGACACCCAAATTCAATATGACAAATTGACCATTTTTTCCCTACAACCATTATTTTCATATACCATGTAAAATACTAGAATTAAGTGTTTGGGTGTGTGTATATGTTATCTTCCACAATAACACTAGATTCTTTGCCCTAAAATCCGAACTCAAAACACTTAAAACTATTAACCTAATCAAATATCACAGAATATTGGGCCTTTAGATAGAACTAACCTCCTATGATACCACTCGGTCATAATCCATCATATAGGGGATAGTTTAGTGACTACCCCAAGCCTTCCTCCAATAGTCTATGGGTTAGAAACTATCACTGAGTCGAAATATCCAAAAAATTGGAGGCATTTTCCTAAATACCTATAAACACACAGACATCTTCTAAACCAAAATGTTGTAATGTAAAAACACAATGTAAACATGTATGCATACAAATATGAACACAAATAATAGAGTAATACATAAGAAAACTGGAAGGATAATAGGGCCAGAATACAATCCCACCAAAAGTAAGAGTCTGTAAATGTGAACACACAAATTCTTCAATATCATCCACAGAAAACCTTACCTAAACTGTAGGTACATGGAAAAAAATCTACTATCATAGGAGCACACCTCGAATGTATAATCTCTCTAAGAACCACCTAGTCTTGGTCCACCTAGGACCCCATCAAATCATTTAACATTTTCACATGACAAGATACGTGTGGGGAAATACTATGAATGGGTGCATAAATTATTTCCCATTTGGACTTGCAGATCCCAAAAAAATAAATAATCATAATAAATACACAATTAACACCACAAATAAATACATGATATACATTCAAATACACCTAGATATATGTCTATAACACATATATCAATAAAATCTAGATATAAACATTTTAGAAACAAAATATCAAAAAGTTCTAACATCACAACCATCAAAAGGATTCTCATCATAGTCTTCAATTGTAATACCAAACAATGGAGGACACAATCCACATGATGATCCATCTCCGATGGCACCCATATGAGAGAAGGAATTCATAGAAAAAACACTACCATTATTAATGGTAAATCTAATAGAACACACTCTGTCAGGAACATATTAACAATTACGTCCCCATTCCCCATCACCAGAGGTCCTGTCATCACTTCCTTGCACCCAAGGCATGATATAAAACACAAATTAAGAGAAATTCCCTCCCCACTACACACAGTTGAGGGAGCACTCCTAAAAACTATTAATCATGTGAATATTCTCTTTCAAGGGAGAGTGTAGGGAAACAAACATCACCACTACCCCACAATCAAAGGAGTACTACCCCTAACTAACCCACCAAACATATTTCACTACTGAATGGATTATACCACTCCTTAGTCCATTGAGGGGGTACTAAATACTATCTAGGAATAGTTCACACAATGTGAATGGTTCTACTCCTCGTAATTATAACCAGAATATGATGGAGATACATCTATAACATAGGACCTTCTACCTACATGGTTAGACACACTATATCAATAAAACACCCATTTTCGATAAGAAAATCAGTCTAATTGTGACAATCATTCTCGATAAAACATTCAATCATGAGGACCCGCACCCAAACTCTGTCTGGAATTACACTCATTGAATAGAGGACCAACACCCTAGTAGGAAATGAGAGTACTAACTCAGCCAAATGAAGACACCCATTATCGATAAGACACAAAGTGTCTATAAGACAAAATGACATAATAATTCATGTATTCTCAATGTGACAACCATCCATAATATTCCTCTCATAGCACAATCATTCTGGGAGAACCTACCCCTTGATCCATTATGTTGAATGAAAATATCCACAAAAACTATCATAGAGAATTTCAAAAGTATGCTCCCATCACAAGGTTCTCAATGTTGTAAACAACTCATATATTAGACACAATAGATGAATGTTATGGAAATGTTCGAAGAAAATATACACCTGAGTCCAATTGGGTCTAAGAATAATTGATAAACTCAAGCCCAACCAACCAGCCTGACTTGACCCTGGCCAACCGACCCATCCCGATACTGTCTGGTCTCTCACGAACTATCCCAGCCCACCATACAGCTTGTTCCAGCCTTCTAGGCTGCTGGAGTGTCCCGAATACACTATGGTTTGGCCCATGTTGAGGGGTGGTTCGATGTGCCCCATGTGGTAAAACCTAATTGTGTGCCTCCCAGTTCCACACTGTCTGCCCTTTTTCCACCTAAAACGTGGTTGAGTTGCCACCGTGGGAGCCATTAAACAACCTTGTAGTATACTCAGCATCATCACCACATCCCCTTCATAGTCTCACTTCCCACATTACCAAATACCATGACCACCATCATTTATGTGGCCAAATTCCACTCCTCTTTCATGAAACAACCCCAAGTTGCAAGCCTCATATAGCTTAGACCTACCAGAGCTGCCGCCTCCATCCACAACTAATTGCATTTGTCATACACCACTACATTATTGGTTCAGTGTCATGCCAAAACTGTTTCGATGATTGCATCTTTGCACCACTGGGACACCTCTAGCGACTGGATTTCAAAAACGGTTATAGATCCAAAAAAGATGTGTCATGATCAACATAGATCCATCTTTTGGTGTTGAATTTCATTTTAGGTGGGGCTCAAATTGATCTCAGAACCTCCCAAAAAGTTCAGGCATGGACAAAGATAGTCCAATGTCAATGGACGCAAAAATGGAGGGAGAAAACATAGAATCCAATGGTTAAAATCATTTTCCATTGATTCGTGGCCAATAATTCTGATAGGGATGTTTGGGTTTGAAAAGCATGACAAAACTCCCAATAAACTACAATATAATCCCTCCTGCAATATATGATAGATCAATGGGATGATGTTTTCATGGAATAGCCCATGTTTGTCATAGATTCAATGAACATGGAAATGATATAGAAAAGAAATAAAATTTTCTACCACATTGGGTTCAAACTTCATTGAAGAATGATGTCGTGTTTTGATTGTGGGGGAGATCATTTTATTTCATCACATGGTGTTCTTTGATCCAAAATTCATTCATAGTTCCCCAGTAGAAAATCCTCGAAGATCGTCTAGAAAGTATCCTTCGTTCCAAGGGTTTTGCTGATGACCCTGGGTTTTTTGCATAAGCATTATTTTAAAGGTTATTGTCACTGTTGGACAAAATTATTTATAATAATATTTTTAATGATAATTATGTACTTTTTGGTGTTTTTCATTGAATACATGCACCGCCATATGTTATGTCATGCCTAGGGAAACACCACATTAAGAACTCAACAGTTGACTAAAACATCCAATATGAGTCTCCAATCATGATTTATTGGGATTATAAAATAAAATAATTTTATATTTAATAGTTTTATTTAATGTTACGTCCAAAAACAATCATTCTAAAATGATCCATGTCGGACGATGATAGCCCTCACCTATGGTAAACTCACATCTCAAAACACAACAATGACCTCATATTTTATATATATTAATCTATTTAGGAGTTATTCTACGTTTTTGGAAAAACCACACATGTGTTCTATTAAAAACATTACACTTTTCAATGGATGATTCTTGGCACACCGGGCCTCAGGATTGCATGTCGTCTCATCACATTGTCATGGAATATTCCTAAATAATTTATAAATCTAAATTCAAGAAATTTAAAATTATTGCATCCTCCTAGGGAGTATAATAATTTTTCCTCTAGAAACTATACTAGTGGAACAATCCTTTTGTACCAGTGCATATGTCATCTCCCAATATATTGTACACCTCGATTGTGTTGCCTTAGGGTTAGGTGTGTCTCGACATGGATGTCACTTTAAATATATATTTTAGATGTTATGAATCATTGATGGATTTATAGAATATTTATCACTATTTTCCTAGGATAGGATTTTAGATGTATATCCCCTTTCTCTCTCATTTGGCCTTATTTGGTTTGGCCTATATATCTCCATATAAATTTTATTATATTTTAGTACACTCTTTTTATTATTTAATGTATCTATTTATTATCACGTCTCTTACTCCTCCACCTTCAACTATTAGGTTGTTTAACCTGGTATGTCAACACTCATTCATTTATCAAATTTTCTAGCATGTGTCACATCTAAAACATAAGACGAATATGTTGACGGAAATTTCAAAGGAGCATAGAGATATCTTATTAATTGGAACATGTTTGGTGGTTGAACATTGGATATTCCATGGATAGATCAATTAGTGTTTAATTTTCTATTTTTTCAGTCTGAGACATCTTTAATGTTAGTCTTCTCTTTCCATTTTACATATAATTTTTCACTTTCGTACTCTTTTACTTGCAATATGTTTCGCATGCATGTATTATTTTCAATAAATTTCACCATTTATTTATATTCATTTTAACTTATAAATGGATATGATTGGGATGTCTATAGAGATACATTATTCAATGATCTACAATATTAGTAATTCTGTTCAATTCTAGTTTCCTTTCCCTAGAATATGGAGGTGGGGTTGTGGTAGTTGTGACACAATACATGTTGGATAGTGTGATGACATAATTTATATATTTATTATCCACCAAATTTTGATTATATGATATTAAACAAATCATATTGATGTCTTGAACATAGTTTTACACCATATGTGATAGTCAATGTTAATTCATTCGAATATATAATATTAAAAATGATTTTTTAGAATACTGTTTTATTTAACTCTATTCATCCATCAAACATTAAACATATATCTCCCAAAACTATTTTTTTTTGAATCTAACATATAAATTTATAAAAAAATCATTATAGTTTTAAAAAATAAATAACTTGAGAAAAAAATATATTGTTCTTTTCATTTAAATTTTTATGTCCCAATAGTTGCATGATCCCAATGTAGGTGAATATTTCTCAATTAAAAGAGGGGGTGGATTTTTTACTTAAAATGATTCATTTTTATAATAATGTAAATGTATGTATACAAAAGAAAATTCATATGGATACAAAAACCATGTTTAGTTTTCAACAAACAAACAAACTAGCTTAGGATCTATTTCTATGGGTTCAATAAATGAACACAAGACAATTTTACTTAGGGACAGATTATATGTTAAATCAAATAGAATCTAATATATTAGAGTTATTAAATGTATATTAATTTTTAAGAAAGTTACACATTCTAACAGTAACTATATTCTATAGAAATAAATCATGTAACAAAATAGGAAAAGTATAAGAAATCTATTATCCCAAGAGAAGGGTATCCAACTACCATGAATAATGGTCCCTTGATTTTTATTTTTAGGAAAGTATGTCTCATCCACACTATGGTAAGGTATTGATACGAAAATTGGAAACTCTGTTCCTATCCCCACAAGGCCTCGATCACTAAGGTGACCAGTACCTCTATATTCTTATCCCAATAATCACTCGATTGATCGCAACAACAATCAGATTCATAGTAGGAAGGTAGAACATGATGATATCAGTGTGAACAAGCTATTCACCGAGGATGCGTAACGATGGTTTAAGAATTACTTTTACAGATTATCAATTCATTCCAGATATCAATAGCTCTCAATGAAAACTCTATCACAAAATCTATGTCTGAGCTCATTTAGATGGATGGGTATCAATAGGCATGAATCCCAATGGTTGAATTCCTGCTAAAAAAATCATATGTTTCCTTAAAATTCAGAGAGACTTGTACACATGGCTCCCAAGAAATGGTTAATGTAAAACAAATTGGAATAAATCATTTTATATAATATGAGAAAAATTATCATGATTAGGAAACATTACCACATTTAGAATTAGAAAAAATGAAATGTTACATAATAGACATGTGGTAACTCTATGAAAATAATTTAATCGGAATCATAAGATATCGAAAATCAGATTGTGAAAACATTGACAATTGGATTCTAAATTAGTAGAAAGTCTTATTATAATTTATGGGGAAATATGAGTCTGTTATTAGATGAATCAATATTCTGATTTTAGATGAAATTGGAGTCTGATTTATGAAAAAATCAAAGACTTCTTTCAAAAGAAATAGGAGAATGATTTCATAAGAAATCAGGCTCTGATAATAGAATATATCAAAGTCTAATTTTCGAAGAAATTAGAGTCTTATTTCAGAAGAAATTAGAGTATGATTTTAGATGTAATCGATATCTGATTGCATAAGCAATGAGAGTGTAATTTCAGTAGAAATCAAAGTGTGATTCCATAAGAAATTAGAGTCTAATTATAGATGAAATAAGAGTTTTATTCTATATGAAATTGGAGTATAATTTTAAAATAAATCAGATACTAATTTTCAAGAGAAATCGCTATCTCATTTTAGATGAAATCACAATCGGATTTTGGAAGAAATATAATTCATATGAATTATAAGGTTATGATTTAGAGAAGGATTTTATTTTTTTTAATTAAGAAAAATATGGTTAGAATTGGTTTGGGATAAAATTATATAAGGTGTTGAATAATATAGGTAATGTAATAACCATTCTTAGAGAATGAGAAATTTCTATTAGAGAATGTTTCTTACAGAAATATAATATTTCATAAGAAATTTTTTTTGATTATCAAAACATAATGTAATGAAAAGGTCATAGGGAATCTTATTGAATAAACAATCTCCCCTTGGAATAAAAAAATAAGTTTTCATAAAAGATAATAAGGGCTAAATGTTTTATTTTGAATCGTTAAATAAATATGTAACACCCTATTAATTTAATTTACATTATGAAAACGAATAACTTCCCCTATGGTTTTGAAATCCCTAAGTATTGTATACTTGACTTTATTAAATAAATAAATCCCCCATATATAAGGATTTCTTCTTTATGTAATGTCCACCATACAATGTTAATTATATTCTTTTTACATAATATTATTTCTGATCATTATTCTCCCCATGATGGGATTTTTAGAAAGAAATGGAAAGAATGAAACAAATTATACCTGAAAATTTAGGAATATAAAAAAACAATAGAAGGGTATTTTTTTAATTAAGATCACAAATTTTTTAAAAATTATTTTTTAACAAAGTATTAGGTTTGAAAAAAAAATATTCATCCTTACTTTTTTTCTTTTAGAATCAACATTTTCAAGGTAGCCTTTATCTTATTCAACACTTTATGGTCATCTTAAAAAAATTTATCAATTGTTCCATATCGTTATTTTTCCATTTGAGATATTTGATTATGTCTTCCTAAGACTTAAGAATATTTTCCTTGAGACTACATCACTTCTTCCTGATATTTTATATTTTTCATCAATTTCTTCCTTGAGTTCCCTTTCCCTTTTCATATTGAGCGCTACAAAATTTAGTTTTCCATTATGATCAGTATCTTCTTATTGGAGAAAATCTTTTTATTCTTTCATTTTATCAGATAAACATGATTAACGATTATATATATTGTCATTGAACATATCAAATGTATCTTTAAAATAATTAGTGAAATAATAAAAATAAATTCGGATAATCCGTCACTGACTTAGGCTACATAGTTTTTTTATTACAGGATTTCTTATTAGCATCATAACTGATCTGAAATGTCTTGAACTCATCTTAATGTTTTATAAAATTCTCTATAAAAATATATGTTGAACATGATTTGTGATTAAAAATTTATTTAAGTAGATAACATATGGATGTAATGGTTGGAAGGAAATTAAGTGAATTTACAAACTTCTTCATAAAAAGAACCAAAAAATCAAGTCCTAAGGATGATGAAGATTCTAAAGAAGATTGTTTTTTTTTGTGATAAAAAATCATATTTACCATCTTATTTCCTCATAGATATTCGAATAACATCTTTCATTGATTTCTCAACTATAAATATCTTTGGGATATGGAAAAAACATACATACCTATATCAACCATAGATATTTACTTCTCAAATTTAAGAGTCTCATTCTCTCTTTGATAATCATTAACTAATTTAAATACATCAACATCAAATTATTCATTAGAACCATTATCATCAATTTCATTACAATCCTTTCTGTAATAATATTATTGATCAATATTATCATTACATCTCTCATCATGTGATGGAACATTATTAACCTCATCCTAAGCATCAACACCATTCTGAATAAATTTTTCTTCTCAAATAACCTAGGTGGATTCATCTCGATACATTTTTATAGAAAAAATGAATGAAATGAATTAATTATCTTTCTATTCTTTAACCATTATAATAATGTATTCACATTTATCCTAATTTTATTCTTATTCTTTATAAACATATTCTTCTCAACAACAGGTTCCGTAATTGAAATATCTTTATCTCTCTTAACTTGAACCGAAGTCTCGGTTGGAACTGATTTAATTAAAGAAAGATTATGGAACCTGAATACGTTTAGATTCCTTTTCAGTATCATTACGAAAATATTCTATAATTTCATCCTCTCAATTTTTCATCTTCAAATTCTTCCCTTTAGATTTCATCTCAAGATCTTAGGCTCCTTGTATTTTTAAGGCCTTAGCCTCTGTTGTGTCTAACCCAAAAACTACACCCCCTTTATTTTTCGTGTCCATGTGCTATCTACATTTTGTAAAAAAATCATCAAAAAAGTCTTTTGTTTCTTCATCTTGGGTGGAGCAGATACTGAATCCTATGGTTGATCTTTCTATTGAGGATTTGGCTCTTTAAATTTTTTTCTTATGTGTTTTTTTGAGATTTCTCTAACAAGTCCTTTCTTCATAATTGCTAGGTCATCATTATTAGGAAGATAATTTAAATCTCATGAATTGTTACTAAAACCAATCTCCATCATTATCAAGGTATCATCACTTAATAACAAAATATTAAAATTGTTTCCATTTTAGTTGCTTAAGAAATTTAAATAGTCTAATCATAACACCATAATCAATGACCATATCGATGGATGCTTAATAAATTTTTATTTTATGGTTCCATTGTTAATGTTGTTGTTCGTTAAGATAATTTACATGAAACAATTTATCTTCCATATATTCAGAAAGAAATATATCATGAATATGTCACATATTTTATGATAATCATTGTCTCCCATCATCGGAATCAAAAACCCATTCATTTAAAAAGATATCAATATATGGCTTGAAGAAAGATGACTAATATTCGGTGTCTTTAATCCATTAAACCCAAGTCACTCAATAGCCATAAATTTTTTAAAAAAATAACCTTCCACATTGAGACACTTGTGATTGAAAAATATTTCTTCTCTATCATAATAAATATCCAAGATACTATCATCCTTGTTGAATGTGAAAGAATAAATATGTCCATAACACATGAATGAAAACAATTTTCTTCCTCCTTGATCATAAAAATGAATTGTATCATATAATTTTTTATCATGATCATCATTTAGAGGATCATGATTATTCAACATGATTACATAGAATAATTCCTGTTAATTCTTCAATATGATTTTTAAAATCAATAAATCATACATGACAATGAAATTAGGGTCCCCATATTTTCACTGAATGTAATTCAATTCTTGAGTTCCTTGTTGAGGTAATAAAATTTACTTTTTATATCATTTCAACAACCACCAAATTCAGAATCCAAAAAACTTTTTAAAATAAATTCATTTCTAGAATAATATAAAATTCCAAAATCCATGGATCCCATAAAAGAGTGAAAAATTCATTTCACTGTTTTTAAATGTGTTTCTTTTGGACTAGATTGACATCACGCAGATAAGTATACTAAAAACATTATGTCTAGAAAAAAATGAGAAAAGTATAATAATAACCCTATAATAACCCTATTATATGTTTGATCTACTTTTTTCCCATCATCATTAAGATCAAGGTTTCTTGAGGTACCTGTTGGAGTATTTATACATTTAGTTTTATTTTATTAATAATTATTAAGAAGATCTTTAATATACTTATGTTGAGATATATAAGTTATTTATAATTTTTGAGAAAATTGAAAACCATGAAAAAAAGGTATATCACCCATCATACTCAATTCATACTCAGATTTCATGGGATTATAAAATGAGTACATTATGGATTGCTGAGTTGATCTGAATATAATTTCATCAACAAAATTTTGAACAATCAAAACATTTTTCTTATCATTCTTTGTAAAAAGGGTCGGATCACTAGTTCACTTAACATAATTTTTTTCTAACAAAAATCTAATAAATCTATCATACCAGGCTCTAGTGTCTTGTTTAATTTCTTTTAATTATTTGGTATGTTTTTAAATAATTTTATGATGTTTTGTGACATAAAAAATAGGAGTATTTTTATCATAAACATTTTCTTACAGAATCCTGTAAAGGAAATCACACATCACATCTTGTTTAAAAATATTCAAATTGATAAATTCTATAAAGGATAGTAGAATAAGAATAGATTCAAAACTAGATACAAGAGTATAGAATTATTCATAGACGATTCCATCTTATGATTATAGACTTTTGCAATAAATCTTTTTATATTTCATACAATGATTCCATTTTCATCACATTTATTCCTGAAGTCCCATTTTACTTTAATGGAAAAAGTTTCTTTATATCATTCAACCAAGGTATAGTCATTGTTCTATTCTAATTCATTTAGTTCATATTGTATAGCATTAATGAAATCATCATCACCTAAAGAATCATAAAAACTATTAGATTCTAATTGGGAATGAAATTCTAGATTCTCTACTTTATTCCATAGAGAACATCTAGTCCATATAAGTTAACTTGCATCCTCAATAATACTAGCACATGGATGATTGTTCAGAGACAACTGATTTGAATTTTTTAAAACCTATTCATCAAAATAAATGAAAAAAAATATTTTGGGGTAAATAATTCAGATTCATTTTATTGATTATTTTCTTGATTATAAGAATCTTCTATCAATGATTGATGATCTTTTATTGAAATCAAATATGAAGATATAGGTTGAGGTTGTTTAAAAATTAAAGGACCAGTTTCATCAAATTTAACATGTAATATTTCTTCATGTGTATAAGAATTTTGGTAAAAAACTCTATATTCAACAGATGTAGTGGTGTAGCCAAAGAAAAATCCTTCATCAGATTCGTGTATTTATTTATTTATTTTATCTTTATTATCAAAGAATAATTCATTTCATCAAAATACATTGATGTGAGAAACATTAAGTTTCTAGCTATTCCATAACCCATACGGTGTTTTATTCATAAAAAGTCTGATTGAAAGAAAATTTATAGTATAATAATAAGTACTTATAGTTTCATCCCAATAGTATTTCGAAATTGTGTATTCAATAAACATGGTTCCATTTATATTTTCAATATTTCACTTTCTTCTTTCAACAACTCCATTTTGTGAGAAGTTTATAGAGGTGAGAAGTTATGAGTAATTCCATTTTTACTAAAAAATGTTTCAAAATTTTATTTTTCAAATTCATTTCAAATTCTCCCCCATGATCACTATGAATAGTTATAATTGTATAGATTTAATCATTTTTAACTTTTTCAGGAAAATATTTAAAATAAAATATGATTCATATTTTTCTCGAGAAAATAGACCCATGTAAATATAGTGTAATCATCAAATAAATCAAATACATAGTATTTGAATCCAATACTTGTAGTTTTTGTTTGATCAAAAATATCCATATGCACTAGGTGTAATATAAACAATGATGAGAGTCCTATAATGGATTTAATGAATTACTTATGTATCATTCCATATTGTCATGGATCAAAGATATTTGAATAATTAAATATATGCTTTAGTAGATCCTTAACAAGTATCTTATATGAGAGTTTTAATATGTTCATAAAGTTAGTGTGTCCTATCCTTTCATGAAATAACCCTAATTGATATACCATTGCACTAAGCCATGGTAGCTGATGGATTATATGGTGTTCTATGATAAGTGTATAAATATTATAATTCATATGGGGAGAGAAAATAAATTCTTACTTGGAATTTTTTACTATAAATTTATTATTCATAAAATTCACAAGGTAACCTTAATCACATAATTACCTTATTCTAATAATGTTTCCTTTAAGACCGTTTAATAATAAAATATTCAAAAATAAATCATTTTTTTGAGAAGAACAATATTAACTATACAAATAGTTTTTCCTTGAGAATTATCTCTAAGTGTTACTTTTCTATCATTCATCATGATAATAGATTCAAAATCATTTTAGTTATTAGCCATGTTATGGTAATATTCACTATCCATGTACCATGTATTGTTGTCGTCACTTTTTTTTACTAAATATAAAATAGTTAATCTTTTAGAATCCAAACATTATTAGAACTTGAAATGATAGAATGTAAAATATTAGGTATCCATATTTCATTAGAAAAATATGATTTATGAAACCCTAAGGATTGGGATTTTTTAAATGAACAATTTTTCTACCAATTTCCACCACAATGACACTTAGTGAAAAAAGGAGAACTTTGGGGTTAAATTAAATTGTGACAAAAAACTGGTGTTAAATGAAAATAAAGAAATCCAGAAAAATTTATTAGAGGTCAAATTTGTGAAGACATTTTTTCAAAAATGTTCTTTCAATGAGTAATGTTTGAAAAATGTTTCTTCTAGGATATTATTTTAGATTTTATTTTAATGAATAAATTATTATCCTCATAGTTATTATCCAATGAATATGTGTTAGTATCTAAAATAGTTATCTGGGAAATAACATTTTCCATATCATTAGAATGTTTAAACTTTTCCAAATTAACTTAATTAAGGTTTTTGGGAATTTCTTCAAAATCAATGTTTTCTTGATCAAGATATTATGAAATATCATATAATTATTTTTTAGAATCGAGATTCTAAAATTATCCTTATCATTTTTCTTTTTCATCTTATTATTTTCAATCTCATGTAACATGGAATCTTAGATACTTCTTAAATTGAAGGTAAGATATTATCTTATTAGGAAGAATAATTTTTATCTGAATATTCATAATATTCATCATTAGAAAAAGTTTCATTTAAGGATCTATTGGTTAAATTTTAGCGTTGTTTAGCATATCCATGAAACATTGAATTTTAGTACTAATTCTGGCTATAAGAACAATTTTATTATGTCTAGAAGTAAAAATATTAAATGATTCAACCGAAGAATGAATATCACATTAACTCCAAGGTGTCATTAGCTTTCATTACATTCTATTACATTTACTTTTAGTACATATTATTATTTCTTTATTAGTTCTTGTCCTCTCTTTGTATCATTTTTAGCATAGGAGAGTCTTCTCTAATATGGCATACCCTCTTGCATTCATAACATGTAACTTTTGAATCATTATTTCCCTCTCTATCTTTGTTCTTGTATCTATTTTGGAAATCATTTATTCCAACAATCATGTTAATCCTTCAAGCAATATTGGCATTTTCATTCTAAGAATGATCACTATCACATGATTTAGATATAATATTATATTTCTCATCTATTAATCTATTAACACTTTTCGAAGTCTTGGAATTCATATGATTTGATGTATTAGTGAAAGAAACACTTTAATTACCATTATTTTTCTTACTGATCATTTCATATCACTTTATTTTGGTTTCAAGCTATAAAATATTCCTAAATAACTCATCTAGAGTGACGTTTGAAAAATTCTTATTCTCATCAATCACTATTCATTAAGATCCCCACAAATTTGGAATAATATATTTTATCATATCCAAAAAAAATTCATAATGTCCTTTTCACCCATAGATAGAAGGATATTGAAAATATTCATAAACTATTATAGAACTTTTTATAAAGGTTCTCCATAATGAAACATAAAACCATAATATTCAGCTCTAATCATAGCTCTTCTTGTATTAATGACCTTGGATTTTCCAAAATGAGTAACTTATAATTTCAGAGAGATGTTGTTAATATCTTCCCAAGATGACATATGACTATAGATATTCTTGATCAAAGATCATAATAAAGTATTGTGTACCTTAATTTTAACCTAATAATCTTGTTTTTCATGATGGGTGAAATATCTTATTTCGTTTTCTGGAATCTCGTAGTCTCCATGTAATATAACAATGTTATCCACACTTGTTTTGATAATAAATAATTTCATCCTATTTCTCCATTATTCACAATCATTTCAATCAATGATTAGTGGTCTGGTCTGATTCAGATTTTCTATAGAACTAACATTCATTCCTAACATTATTAAAATAATTTCATTTCCACAAAAAGGATTAGTAGAAAGGGTTTATTAAAAAATGTCTATAATTAAAATCATAAAAAAAATATGAACACAAAATGTTAAGAAAGAAAATTGGAAAAATAAAACTTATATGTAATTATAATTATTTTAGTGTCCTCATTTGATAACAAATGTAGGATTGAAATGTAGATGTATATTGTTCCATTACAAGAGGGGGAGAATTGTAGGTTTTAGAATATTAATTTTTAAACATAATTAAATCATGGATTGACAATGTTAAATGAGATGGATTCACAAACCCTCTTTAGTTTATAACAATGTAACTAACCATATTCAGAACTATTAATATGTTTTCTATAAAGAAACATAAGAGAAGTTTACTTATGGAAATATTTAACCTTAAAGCGTGTATAATATATTATAATAGATTTTGTACAAGTATTAGAAAATTTAAGAAAGTTACACTTTCTAACATTGACAAAAGGAAGATAAAATAAAACATGTAACACAACATGGAATGTACATGAAATTTTTATCCGAAAGGGTATTTATATGATATATTTTATCCCAAAGAGAAGGGTATCCAATAACATTGGATAAAGGAACATTGATTTATACATAAAGAATTTATTTATTACCCACACTAGGGTAAGACCAAAATACAAGGATAAAATATACTTTGTTATACCAACAAGCCCTAGATCTCTAAGGTGATTTGTACCTATGTGTCCATATCCCCAGAATCCCTCGATTGATCATAGCTAGAATCAAATTCTCACTTGTTTTTCTGAAGAATTTGTTGTGATTATGAACAATATGATCACATCAAATTTACAAGGAATGAATAAGTAGAGCTTTTTTAGAGTATCAATTCATTCCATATATAAACAACTCTAAATGAAAACTAAAGCATATACTCTTATTCTCATCTCATTCAAATGGTTGAGTATTTTTGTGCATAAATTCAAACAATTGACATCCTCCTCTAGTGGTGATATTATTTCATAAAATTCTAATGGGATGTGTATACAAGGAACACTGAAATTTTTTATGTTAAAACATATTCGACGACATCATTTTATAAACTATGAGAAACATTAACATGCAGAAGAGACATTATCACATTTAAGATCTGATAAAATGAAATGTTATATTAATTAAATGAGGTAATTGTATGAAAAAAATTTAATAATAATTTGATGATATTGAAAAGAAGAATCTAGAAATATTGACATTCATATTCTAAAATAGCAGAGAATCAGATTCTAATTTCTAAAAAATACATAATTTGATTTCAAATGAACGAATATTATAATTTTTGAAGAAATTAGTGTCTAGTTTCAGAAGGAATCAGAGTCAGATTTCATAGGAAATTGGAGTCTGATTTCAGAGGGAATCAGAGTTTTATTTTAGAAGAAATCAGTGTCTAATTTTAGATGAAAGAAGAGTCCTATTTTAAATGAAATTTAAGTCTAATTTCAGAAGAAACTAGAGTATGATTTCTGAAAAGTAATAGTCAAATTTCAGTAGAAATCATAGTCTAATTCTAGACAAAATCACATTTATATTAAATATTAAATCAGAGTTTAATTCTATACGAAATAAAAGTATAATATCAAATGAAATTGGATTCTTATTCTAGATGAAATCATATTTTCATTTTAGACGAAATAATAGTCTAATTTTATAAGAATTTGAAGTCTAATTTCAGATGAATTCAGTGTCTTATTTTTAGAGAAATCAGAGTCACATGAACTGTAAGGTTCTCATTTAGATAAGGATCCTATTTTTTATCATAAAAAATATATGGTTATACTTGGTCTGGTAAAAAAATTTATAATTCATTGAAAACCATAGTTAAAGTAACTACCATTCTTAGAGAAATTAATATTTTCTTAATGAAAATGTTTCATAGAGAAAGATAATTTTCATTGAGAAAAAGTGTTTGTGATTTTCAAAACAAAAAGTAATGAAACATTTATAAGGAAACTTATTGACCCAACAATATACCCCCTTTTTGGAAAGTGAAAAAAAAACAGTACATAAATGATTATAAGGAAATAAATTATCATTTTTAAT
This sequence comes from Viscum album, assembly GCA_963277665.1. Classification (NCBI taxonomy): domain Eukaryota; kingdom Viridiplantae; phylum Streptophyta; class Magnoliopsida; order Santalales; family Viscaceae; genus Viscum; species Viscum album. The sequence goes on along the minus strand of OY728132.1, from coordinate 1,514,822,530 downwards.
CATAAAATAAATACTTATCTCCCTTTTTTATTTATGCGCCAAGATGATTACAACTAAACCCTTTAGGATTTGAAATCCCTAAAGAAGATATTAATGTATTTCTAAATAAATTACTCCCACTTACTTTAGGATTTATACTTAATGAAATATCCCACTTTCATTGGTAAACTTAATCTTTTAAATTAATATTATTTTTATCAAATTTTTCTACCACTTTCGGATTTTCAAAAAGGAATGGAGGGAATAAAGATAACTGTACCTAAAAAGATAAGCATATACAAGATAAAAATGGTATGGAAATTTTTTTATGATAAAAAATTCATTAAAAATGAATTTTCTATAAAAGATCAGATTTTAAAAAAAATTATTTTTTATTAATTTTTTTTATTTGTAATAATCTATTTCAGGTTGTCCATTATCTTATTCAACTCTTTATGATCATCTGCAAACTTTTTAATCAACTCTCAATATTTTTTATTTTTCCATTCAAGATAATTTATTCTATCTTTTTGAGACTTAAAAATTTCTCCTTAATACATTATCACTTCTTCCAAATCTATGAGTTTTTTTCCATTTCATTCCCAGGATCCCTTTACCTTTTCATATTGAGAGCTATTGAATTGAGGTTATCATTAATATCATTATCTTTCTGTGGGATACTAGATTTATCTACTTTAATTTTCTCTAAAAAACATGTTGAGACAATCTTTAACCTATCATTCGACTTAACAAATTTATCATTGACTGAATTAGTGAAATCATAAAAAAAAATATGACCATCAATCATTGACATAGACCACTAAGTTATTTCATTGAAAAATCTCTGATGAGTATCACAACTAATCTGAATTTTTTTTAACTCAACATAATTATTTATAAGACATTCCGTAATAAGATTCATTAAATATGATATCTGATTAACTATTTCTTCAAGTAGCTGACATCTAAAATCAATGTTTGGAAAGAAAGTAATGGAATTCAGAAGCATCTTCAAAGACTAAAATACAATATTATAACCTAAAGAAGATGCCGATTTTAAAGAAGATTATTTTTATGGTGATCCAACTTAATCATTATCATCTTCTTTACTCTTAGATTTTCCAATATCATCATTCATTTTTTTTGAAACTAAAACATTCTATGCGGAATCAACAACCACTTTAATACCTTTCTTAGAATTAAATATTTCGTTCTAAACATTATGAATATCATTATCACTATCAGAAACATGAACTATTTTATAATCATCGACATCATCTTCTTCATTAGCACATTTATCATATTCATCTTTACCAGCCTTGTTGTCATCAACTTCTTGAACAGTATTATCATTACTTCTCTCATCATCTGAAGGATATTTTTTACCTCATCCTATGTAGAAACATATTTCTAAACATATAGTTCATTGAAAATAATCATTATGGATTCATAATGGGTTGTTCTAATAGAAAAGAATGTAATTAGGGATTTTCTTTTCTATATATTATTCTTCCATTAGTGTAACATTATCACTTTCCTCCTCTTCATCCTTTCCTTCATTCCAAACATCGTCTTCCGAAACTATGGGTTCTCGAATCTAAATATATTTCTTTCTCTTATCTATTACATGAGACATAGATGAAAATAATTCTATCAAGAAGTATTCGTCAACCTAAATTTGTATAAATCCCTTATCGGTACCATCAATTAAATATTGGATAATATTAGCATCTAATTTCTTTTTTCATAAACTTATTTTATTTGTCTTGACACTCAAGCTCTTAATCTCCATGTATTTTTATGAACTTATCCTCTATGGGATATAACCAAAAAACTGAATCTCCTTCCCTATTATTCTTATTGATCTCTATCCATTTAGCAACAAATTCATTAGAAAAATACATTTGTTTTGTTTTCTTGGGTGGAGCAGATACAGACTCAAATACTGGTCCTTCCCCTGAGGTTCCATCTCTACACCTTTTTCTTTTATTCGGAGATTACTTGGAGCATTCTCCAACTTCTCCATTAATTGTAGTAGTGTGGTGAACCATATGAGGAAGATAAAATAAAGTTTCTATATTATTACTAAAACCAATCATCATCCTTATCAGGGTATCATCACATAACAAAATGAACATGAAAATCATGGCCTTTTATATTCATGGGATTTTGAAAGAGTCTAAAAACATGATAATAATATTCGACAAAATCATAAGATACATAATAATATCATATTTTATAGTTCCATTCCTAATGTTTCATATCATTAAGAGAATATACATGAAAAGATTTATCTTCCTTATAATCACCAATGAATCCATCATGAGATATAGTATATTTTAAGAGAATCATTTTTTCCATTTCTCAAAATCCAAAAACCATATATTTAAAGAGATAACAATGTGTGTCCTGAAGAAAGATGATAAATCTTTGGTATTTTGTCTCTTAATTGCAAGGAAACCTATATCCTAAACATTCATAAAATATTCTTCTTCATCAGGTAACATTTGAGAGAAAAAAACTGATTTTCCATTAATAAAGAAAATTCAAGATAATAGCAGCCGTGTGGAAAGGAAAAGAATAATTCTTTCTATAACTCTTGGACAAAAACTGTTTTCATCATCATTTTTCATAAAAATGAATGGTACTATAGAATTCTATAACAAGATAAACATATACCAAATCCAAATTGTTGTTCATGGATGTGTAGATAATTTTGCATCCATTCTTCTTTAGGATTTTTGAAATCAATGAATCATACTTGACAATGAAATTTTGGTCCACCATCATTTCTATGAATATAATCCAATCATTGGGTTCCTTGTTGGTGGCCATCAGGTTCTACGAGGAAACATCATTACACATTTGGATTTGATGAGAAAGGGGAAAATAAATGGAAAACATTAAGGGTGGTAGCACATCAGAGAAAAAATTATTAGAAAACTGATGTGGGATGTGGATATGGAGTTATTTTCAAAGGCTTCGTGGTAACTATTCATATTCCTAAATCAACCCAACCATTGAGATTCTCTTTAACCGATCTTATGGTAGATATAAATTTTGGAAAAGTATATATAGGTTATGATATTATGAGGATTTATGGAAAATTCTGATTTAAGGAACATGAATCTGGTAAGGTTTGTCTAAAATAAGACTCAAATACCAATAAGAAAAAAATTATTATAATGATATAGATAATGAAAAACACCTTATAGATTACTCATAAATTTTTCCAGTAGTGATATAGTTCCTCTTATAAATCATTGGTTATGAATTGTTTTATTAGGGAAGTAAAAATTTTTAGGTTCTGAATATTTTAGGTTATGAGTTTGTTTTGGAAAAATAAATATAATAGAATAATGATATGTACTCCTCCTATGAAAATGAGTATCTAATTATTGGAAGATAGGTTTTATGAAAATGTTAATAGAAATTATTACCTTACAGTTAACATTCCTAAACCTTGTTTCATGTAATGAAATCTATCAGAGGGTAATGTTTTTTTAAATATGTCACCACGTTAATAATGAATTTCGATAAATTGAAGAATGTTATCTTCTTTATGTTTGTGATTCCAAATAAAGTTATGCCTAAAGTCTATGTGTTTTATAGATGAGTAATGTGCAAGGTTTTTTCATAGGGAAATGGCACAATTATTATGACTCATTTTCTGTGTTTTGTTGGAACTCATTACATAGTATATGACTGTGTGTTTCATATGCAACACCTGAGCACAACAATGTTAATTTTTTACATATTTAGATCATGTAGTGGAGAATTCCACTAAGCCTTGTTTCATGGATGAAATAGAAACAAATTATTATCCTATGAAATAACATGTTAAAGATGTACTTTTTCAATCCATTATATATGTCATGACCCATCCTCGGGGCCCGTGTCGTGACTACCCCAAGCCCGCCTTCCATAGGCCAGGGGCTGGTGACTAGCACCAAGGCATAAATCCCGATAAATAGGGAAGGCATTACCTTTGTAAAGTAAACAACCATCACAAAGTAAGAAAGCGGAAAGAGTAAACACTACGTAAAAACTGTAACAAGCTGTGATGAAAGTAAAAGGGGCCGGAAATACAAGCCCAACTGTAAAGTACAACTGAAAGGGAAAAAAATCAACTGAAAAGAAAAGCCACAACGTCGAGCCGTCCTCTAGAAGTCCCACCTGAAGGGCGAGAACAGATAGCCTCCACAGCTCCTCGGTCCAGCCGTCCGCTCCGAGTATGTCCCGCCCAGTGGTCCACCTCCAGGTACCGTCCTGCTCCGCATGCCTCCACCATGATCAGTGTTGTCCGTCATCTGCAACCAACACAACGAAGTGTGGGCATAGTCCGTGCCGGGGTGAGTATAAGCTACTCAGTAGGGACCCTGAGACCCCCGAAGGTCTCCCGAAATCCAAAAAGGATAAACCACAAAGGAAAGATACAATCACGAAGTAACAACCAACACTGCTTAGGTATATGCCCATACATATACCTAAGTCATCAATTCCCGTTCAGCTCCAACATCTGAGCCCAAGCACAACCCATTCCACACAGGAAAACAAAACATATACTCACACAGAATAGCACAACATAATCCACGAAGGAGACCATATGTAATCCACAATGTATAGATCAACACAATCCACAAAGGAAAGTAAACAGTAAATCCACATAGGATAGTTCAACACAATCCACAAAGGAGAGTAAACAGTAAATCCACATAGGATAGTTCAACACAATCCACAAAGGAGAGCAAAAGTAATACACAAAGGATAGCTCAACAAAATCCACAAAAGAAAGTAAACAGTAAATCCACACAGGATAGTTCAACACAATCCACAAAGGAGAGTAAACAGTAAATCTACATTGGATAGTTCATCACAATCTACAAAGGAGAGTAACACAGGATTCAGCTCACACAGAAAAAACATCGTCAAAAAAGGTGAATGGGATGATCAGATAAAGATACTGAATCATCTATGGTGGGACCCACTGAGGATGCAAGACCAGCTGTCTTCACGGAATCATCTAAGTTGGGACCCACATAGGATACAAGACAAGCACATCTGGGACCCACATAGGATACAAGACCAGCACTCTTCATTGATTCATCTATGATGGGACCCACATAGGATACAAGACCAGCACTGAATCATTTAAGCTGGGACCCACATAGGATATAAGACCAGCACTCTTTATTGATTCATCTTTGCTGGGACCCACATAGGATACAAGACCATCACAGTTGGGACCCACATAGGATACAAGACTGGCACTCTTCATTGATTCATCTATGCTGGGACCCACATAGGATACAAGACCAGCACTGAATCATCTAAGCTGGGACCCACATAGTATACAAGACCAGCACAACTGGGACCCACATAGGATACAAGACTAGCACTCTTCATTGATTCATCTATTCTAGGACCCACATAGGATACAAGACTAGCACAGCTGGGACCCACATAGGATACAAGACTAGCACTCTTCATTGATTCATCTATGCTGGGACCCACATAGGATACAAGACCAGCACTGAATCATCTAAGCTGGGACCCACATAGGATACAAGACCAGCATAGCTGGGACCCACATAGGATACAAGACCAGCACTCTTCATCGTCGTAGTCCACTGAGGATCTCTGCACAGTCGTCGTCGTCGAAGTCGCAGCCAGCACTACGGTTCCCGCACATAGCAAGCTCATCCGGGAGGGTCCTCTCCACGAGCCAAGATGCTGATACATCGACTGACACAATGTCTAGAGTTGATGTATCCAAAAGTTCCATATCGTCCACAGGAACTTCACCTCGCAGACGGCGCGTCAATCGGACGCCCGGTCTGAGAGTTTTTGGCTTTTCCGTCCCAGGGGCTTGGTTGGATTCTATGTAAAAACCAACCTGACCGTACTCCACCAGTGTCCAAACCTCGGGCGGAGTATGCCAAAATATCCATCTCACTTAGAGGAAAACAACAAAGTCGGCGGCATGTCAATCGGACGTCCGAAGCTCAAGATATGAGCGCTTCCGCTCCAAGGGCCCGATTTGCTTCGTGTACGAACCAACCCGGCCGAACTCAAAGTATTACAAAACCTTAAGTGTAGTATACTGAAACAACTGACTCGATCCAAGGATCGTGTTTCCCCGGACGGCGCGTCATTCGGAGGCCCGTAGCTCAAGTTACGGGCAAAAGACCGAAAACAGTCCGAAGACGGGGGGTCTGGGCATGGACCGAACCGGCCCGACCCCCCTGGGTCGGCCAAACCGGGTCGACCCGAACCGGTCCGGCCAAGGTGCGGCCCGGCCCGGCCGAGCAACGCGGGGGGCACGCTGCCCTCGTGTGACAACTCTGCAGCCCCCGCGGGGGGCCGCCCTGGACAACGGACGCGGCAAAGCCGCCTCCTGTGTGCACCAGACCCGCACGGCCGCGGATCCGCTGGCACCGCTGCCGCCGCCGAGCCGGAGACCCACGCCACCGGTGGCTTCTTGCGGGCCACCGGAGTCGCTCCGGTGGTCCGATTTTGTTCCCGTCTGCGCCGCTGCTCATCCCGGGTCCCGTTCCTCACTGCGAAAACATCAAATTTCCCTTGCGGCACGTTTTGTCGTCGCCCGCCAAATACGCACAACAACGAAGAACTACGGAGGGTTATTGAGCCATGTTCGTTTGGCCCGCACCCTCCGCATTAGGCGATAAAAATTGGGAAGAATAATCAACACATAGAAAACCTAATAAAAAACAATTTTAATAAATTAAAATTGTTCTTATGAAACCAGGTTATTTATTTTAAATGAAACAATCCCAGGAATATAAATTGTTTCACAACAAACCCATACCTCGGATCAGGAACGGTGAACATCAATCGAGCCGCGGTAGATGAGCATCGTGGAGGTCGGGAGTCGCGGGAAACGAACATCGATTCCGTTGTCGTCGAGGTGAGTTTGAAGAGGAAACGTCATTGGAAGTAGACGTCACGTTCTTCAGCGGAGATGTTCTTCGTTGACGAACAATGTTCTTCACGTTCTTTGTCGAAGTTGAAGAAGAAGAAGACTTCCTTTAGATTTCTCTCCAAATGCTCTCTAACTACCCAAAACTATCCAAAATAAAATAAGTTACCAACTTATTTTATTATCACAAAAAGGCTTTTGAAAATTTAAGAGTTTGAAAATAAAAACCCTCATTTAACTCACTCAAGTTATTAACATGTGTTGTAAAAAAATGAGGAGTTAAGTTGGCAAGACTTAAATGGAGGGTTAAGGAGTTTAAAGGGGGAAGGTGAAAGGTTGGGGCTTGTGTGGCCCCCACCCATTCAATTATACACACATGGGAAGTTGGGTGTATGTGGGCCCCACTACCAACTTCCCATGGGATAAATTAACCACCTTGATAAAAAAAATTGATCCAACAATTTTATTTACTTCTAAATTAAACCCCATTAATTAACTTCTTCTTCTGCAGAAACGCAACTATGGTAAAGTTTCCCTTAAGCGATTACCGGCGTTGCGAGTTCATCGGTGCCATCAGATTTCAATTCCGAGCACCGGTTAAAAAGATAGGAAAACCCGCCCGTTCGTTCACTGAACATACCCGATCCAAACATCAGAAATTGATTTCGGGCACTCCGGGCCTCGGAATCAAGTGGCGTCAGAAACCGCGTTCTTGTAAAATTCCAAAGAAAATTAAGGAAAAAATTTTCCTTGAATTTTATAGGTCTTTACATTACTCCCTCCTCAGGGCTTTACGTCCCCATAAAGATACATCAAAACTATGGAAACATATGAGGGTACTGAGCACGCATCTCAGCCTCCCGCTCCCATGTGCTCTCCTGGAGGTTTCCGTGCTACCATCTGATGCACACTAGAGTAATCAACCGTCCATGTAGGACCCACTCCTATCGATCCTCGAACTCCACTGGGACCTCCACAAATGTTTCCCCATCATAGACGTCAAGCTCTCCATGGTCAATGATATGCGTCAGGTCGTGCACGTATCTCCTCAGCTGAGATACGTGGAAGACGTCGTGCACCTGGTGCAAATGAGGTGGTAGAGCCAGACGATAAGCCAGCTCGCCAATCCTGCTGAGGACCTGGAAGGGGCCGATGAAGCACGGATATAACTTTCCGCCTTGTCCCAATATCTATAATCCACATCGAGGTGAGACACGCAAGAAGACGTGGTCGCCATCCTCAAACTCTAGTGTCCTCCGCCTCCTGTCAGTGTATGACGTCTGCCGGCTCTGAGCTGTCCGCATCCGCTCATGGATGACCTAGACCTTCTCTGATCCCATAAGAACTGCTAAGATTTCTTCTTTTCCAATAAGAGAAATCTGGTCTCATCCCCTGGATGAACCACTTCCTTTGCCTAATACAGTCAATCCCAGCATGGATGTTACTAATCCATAACAAAGATGATGTCATAAGGCCTCGATGATACTACAAAGAGATCCAACCGATACTCTCGCCTCCAAGGGTTGAGTCACACTTTCGGCATCAGTGTGTGGTAACTTGGTCTCCTCCAGTAGATGTCTCACAAGTGAGGGTCAAGTCAACAGTCTAAACTGGAACCTCTTAGTAACAACACGAAAGAGGACAGGAATGAAAACATCACAAAGGTAAGCGTCTTTTACTATTGCAGCTCATAATACAAAGACACTACACAACAACAACAAGGAATTAGAAGTAAAAAAGTCGTATCCACTAGTTCCGCTCCTGTCCATCTGCTATCAGAGCTCCATGATCAAAGGCCTCAACTTCCTGAAGCTGAGATCTCGCATGTCCACCAACTCCCCTGCGGTCGGGGTGGACCTCCTGGTGGTGGTGGTGGAAACACCTCGAAGTGTCGCCCACCATCTGCTACTCGGCCAGCTCCCCTGCTTCGTCCGCCTGCACCCTACGGACCACCGTGGCCAAACCTCTGTCTGGAAGGTTCCTCTACCACCTGCTGCTCATCTGTAAGATGAGTCGGGCAGTCTCGATCCATGTGACCTCGCCCACTACATGCGTAGCAGTGCTTGCCCCTCGTGTAGCTGGCTATCCTTCGGGTGCCCCGCATAACCGAATCTTCTTCCTGAGACTGCCCATCTGATGGTCTGGCCCGTTTGGACCTCTGCGTCACCTGTCTACTACCAGCAGCAGAAGTCCCTGCTACGGGCAATCCTGCGGAGGGTCCTGTCACTGGAGCCTGCTCGGTGAGAAAACTCTCCACTAGAAGGGCTCTCTCCAACACCTCTTCCTGTGTCGGAATGTTGAGGGAGATCATCGAAGCCCTGAGCTCATGCCTCAGTCCCTGCTCGAAGGTCCTGGCCCAGAAGAATAGGTCCTGTACCATATCTGTGGAGTAGCGCGAGAGATCAGTAAATCTCACTGAGTACTGGGCCACTGTCATGCTGCCCTGCCGTAGCTGTAGCAGCTATTGGATGCGCAACGCACAGAGGGTGGCTGGGACAAACTCCGAGCAGAAGAGGCTCTCAAAGTTTGTCCAGATTAGATATGCTTCATCGTGCACCTAGAGCATCAAGATCCACCATCGGACCACTTCCGCGTGCAGTAGGCTCGCTGCGAGCATCACGATGAGGTCTGCTGGTGTCCTCACTAATCTGAAAACCCGTACAACTACCTCCAGCCAGTCCTCAGAGGCCTGAGGGTTCGTCTCCCCACGGAACCTGGGCGGTCGCTGGAGCTGGAACTCATGCAGTGCACTAAGGCGACGTGCATCGTCAGCGGTTGGGGCTGGTAGCATCGGTGGCTCGGTGGGTATAGGTACCGCCGGTGCCTCAGCTGTCAAAGGGCCCTGTACCGAGTCCTCGTCGCTCTGTGGGCTCTCGCCATGCACAACGCTCGGAACCCTAGCTGGCGGCCATCGTGGGGCCATCCTCAAAAGAAACAGGTGTGCCATGGTCAGAACAGTATACCTGGTGAGCTGATACTCGTAATCACAAGGAAAACCTGAAACACACATGCAATCAATGTTTTCGTGCATTATGCAGGAAATAAGAAGTCAGGGTCCTGGTGTACGGATACGTCGGCCGCCACACCAACACTGGGCTCCCTGGACTGATAACCACACTCAATACGCTAAACACTATTTCTTCACAAGAAGAAAGATAAGAGTCTGCGGTAGAACCGACCACCTCTGTTACCAATTTGTCACGACCTGTCCTCGGGGCCTGTGTCATGACTACCCCAAGCCCACCTTCCATAGGCCAGGGGCTGGTGACTAGCACCAAAGCGTAAATCCTGATACACAGGGAAGGAATTGCCTTTATAAAGTAAACAACCATCACCGAGTAAGCAAGTGGAAAGAGTAAACACTAACTAAAAACTGTAACAAGCTGTGTAGAATGTAAAAGGGGCCGGAAATACAAGCCCAACTGTAAAGTACAACTGAAAGGAAAAAAATAGAAACTGAAAAGAAAAGTCGTAGAGTCGAGCCATCCTCTAGAAGTCCCACCTGAAGGGAGAGCACAGATAGCCTCCACAGCTCCTCGGTCCAGTCGTCCGCTCCGAGTACATCCCACCCAGTGGTCCACCTCCAGGTACCGTCCTGCTCCGCAAGCCTCCACAACGATCAGCGATGTCCGTCGTCTACAACCAACACAACGAAGTGCAGGCATAGCCCATGTAGGGGTGAGTATAAGCTACTCAGTAGGGACCCCGAGACCCCCGAAGGACTCCCGAAATCCACAAAGGATAAACCACAAAGGAAAGATACAATCATGAAGTAACAACCGACACTGCTTAGGTATATGCCGATACATATACCTAAGTCATTAATTCCCGTTCGGCTCCAACATCCGAGCCCAAGCACAACCCAGTCCACACAGGAAAACAAAACGTATACTCACAAAGAATAGCACAACGCAATCCACGAAGGAGAGACAAAGTAATCCACAAAGGATAGCACAACACAATCCACAAAGGAAATTAAACAGTAAATCCACACAGTGTAGTTCAACACAATCCACAAAGGAGAGTAAACAGTAAATCGACATAGGATAGTTCAACACAATCCACAGAGGAGAGAAAATGTAATCCACAAAAGATAGCTCAACACAATCCACAAAGGAATGTAAACAGTAAATCCACACAGGATATTCAACACAATCCACAAAGGAGAGTAAACAGTAAATCCACATAGGATAGTTCAACATAATCCACAAAGGACAGTAACACAGGATTCAGCTCACACGGAAAATACTTCGTCGAAAAAGGTGAAAGGGATGATCAGATAAAGATACTGAATCATCTAAGCTGGGACCCATTGAGGATGCAAGACCAGCTGTCTTCACTGAATCATCTATGCTGGGACCCACATAGGATTCAAGACCAGCACAGCTGGGACCCACATAAGATACAAGACTAGCACTCTTCATTGATTCATCTATGCTGGTACCCATATAGGATACAACACCAGCACTGAATCATCAAAGCTGGGACCCACATACGATACAAGACTAGCACAGCTGGGACCCACAATAGGATACAAGACCATCACTCTTCATTGATTCAACTATGCTGGGACCCACATAGGATACAAGACCAACACATCTAGGACCCACATAGGAATCAAGACCAGCCCTCTTCATTGATTCATCTATGCTGGTACCCAAATAGGATACAAGACTAGCACTGAATCATCATAGCTGGGACCCACATAGGATACAAGACCAGCACAGCTGGGACCCACATAGGATACAAGACCAGCAATCTTCATTGATTCATCTATGATGGGACCCACATAGGATACAAGACCAGCACTGAATCATCTAAGCTGGGACCCACAAAGGATACAAGACCAGCATAGCTGGGACCCACATAGGATACAAGACCAGCACTCTTCATCGTCACAGTCCACTAAGGATCTCTGCACAGTCGTCGTCATCGAAGTCGCAGCCATCACTAGGGTTCTCGCACACAACAAGCTCATTCGAGAGGTTCCGCTCCATGAGCCGAGAGGCTGATACATCAACTGAAACAATGTCCAGAGTTGATGTATCCAAAAGTTTTGTATCGTCAACAGGAACTTCAGGTCGCAGACGGCGCGTCAATCGGACGCCCGGTCTGAGAGTTTTTGGCTTTTCCATCCCAGGGGCGCGGTTGGTTTCTAAGGAAAAACCAACCCGACCGTACTCCACCTACGTCCAAACCTCGGGCAGAGTATTCCAAAAGATCCATCTCTCATAGAGGAAAACAACAAAGTTGACGACACGTCAATCGGACGTCCGAAGCTCAAGATATGAGCGTTTCTGCTCCGTGGGCCCGGTTGGCTTCGTGTACGAACCAACCCGGCCAAACTCAAAGTATTCTGAAACCTTGAGTGCAGTATATCGAAATGGCCATATTGATCCAAGGATCTTGTTGCCGCTGATGGTGCGTCATTCGGAGGCCCGTAGCACTAGTTATGGGAAAAAGACCGAAAACGGTCCGAAGACGGGGGGTCTGGGCCCGGGACGACCCGGCCCGACACCCCTGGGTCAGCCGAACCAGGTCGACCCGAACCGGTCCGACCCGGCTGGACCCGATCCGGTCCAGCCAGGGCATTGCGCGGCCCAGCTCGGCTCGGCCGAGCGGCCGAGCAACGCGGGGGGAACTCTGCCCCCGCGGGGGGCCGCCCTGGTCAACGGACGCGGAAAAGTCGCGTCCTGTGTGCGCCGGACCCACGCGGCCGTGGGTCCGCTGGTGCTGATGCCGCCTCCACCGCCGCGCCTGCGACCTGCGCCGCCGGTGGCTTCCACGGGCCACCGGAATCGCTCCGGTGGTCCGATTCCGTTCCCTTATGCGCCGCTACTCCTCCCAAGTCTCGTTGTTCACTGCGGAAACATCAAATCGCCCTTGCGGCACGTTTTGTAGTCGCCCGCCAAATCCACACAACAATGAAGTACTGCGGAGGGTTATCGGGGCGTGTTCGTTTTGCCCACACCCTCCGCGTTAGGCGATAACAATCGGGAAGAATAATCAACACATAGAAAACATAAAAAAACAATTTTAATAAATTAAAATTGTTCTTATGAAACCGGGTTCATTATTTTAATAGAAACAATCAAGGGAATATAAATTGTTTCACAAAAAACCCCTAACTCGGATCAGGAATGGTGCACGTCAATCGAGCCGTGGAAGACGAGCGTCGCGGAGGTCGGGCATCGCGGGAAACGAACGTCGATTCCTTTGTCGTCGAGGTGCGTTTGAAGAGGAAACGTCGTTGGAAGTTGACGTCGCGTTCTTCGGCGGAGATGTTCTTCGTTGAAGAACGGTGTTCTTCGCGTTCTTCGTCGAAGTTGAAGAAGAAGAAGACTTCCTTTAGTTTTCTCTCCAAAAGCTCTCAAACAACCCAAAACTAACCCAAATAAAATAAGTTCCCAACTTATTTTATTATCACAAAAAGGCTTCTGAAAATTGAAGAGTTTGAAAATAAAAACCCACACATAACTCACTCAAGTTATTAACATGTGTTGTAAAAAAATAAATGAGGAGTTAAGTTGGCAAGACTTAAATGGGGGTTACAGAGTTTAAAGGGGGAAGGTGAATGGTTGGGGCTCATGTGGGCCCCACCCTTTCAATTATCCACACATGGGATGTTGGGTGGATGTGGGCCCCAACACCAACTTCCCAAGGGAGAAATTAACCACCTTGATATAAAATAAAATTGATCAAACAATTTTATTTACTTCTTTATTAAACACCATTAATTAACTTCTTTCGCACAAACACAACTATGGTAAAGGTTCCCTTAAGCGATTACCGGCATTGCGAGTTCATCAGTGACATCAGATTTCAATTCCGAGCACCGGTTCAAAAGATAGGAAAACCCACTCGTTCGTTCACTGAACGTACCAGAGCCAAACTTCAGAAATTGATTCAGGGCACTCCGGTCCTCAGAATCAAGTGCCGTCAGAAACCGCGTTCTTGTAAAATTCCAAAGAAAATTAAGAAAAAAATTTCCCTTGAATTTTATCGGTCTTTACAATACAACCACCAAAGTTTGAATCTAAAATGTTATTAATGAAAAATCATTTAGATAAGAATAGAAAAGTCCTCAATCAATGGATCCCTTTATATAATGACAAATTATTTTCACTACATTTTAATTAGATTCTTTGAATTATATTGATATCTACAACATAAGAATGCTGAAAAATTTATGTTTGGATAACTAGATGTTATGTATAATAAACATCCTGTCATACCTTAAAAAGATGTTTGATCTACTAGTTTACCAACATCATCAAGATAATGAATCATTGAGGTACTGATTGGAGTAATTATACATTTAGTATTGGCATATCCATACTTCTTAAGATGATATTAAATATTCATATATTGAAATATATATGTTCTTTCTGTTTTATTGTGAAATTTGAAACCCATTAAAAATTTTATCTCACCCATCATACTCCTTTCAAACTCAGATTTCATGAGATTATCCAATGAATCAGTTAAGGATTTTTATATTGATTCATATATAATGTCATCAATAAATGTTTGATTTATCAAAAAAAATTCCATTTATTTTTTTATTAAATGGTTTGGATTAGTAGTTCCCATAACATAATTGATTTGTAACAAAAATTTAGTAAACCTATCATACTAGGGTCATGGGAAATTTTAAGGCCATATAAATCATTGGAATGTTTGTAAACATGTTTCAGATGTTTTGTGTCTTAAATACTAGGATTTTGTTTAGCAATAAATTTATATTGAACTTATATGTTATGAAATTACACATCACATCCATTTGAAAATGTTTGAAATTGAAAATTTATGCAATTCCAGTAGAATACGAATAGATTCAAGTCTAGCTACTGGAGAGTATTTTTTTTCATAGTCTATTCCATTTTGTTGATTATAGAAAATAGAAACTAATCATTATATATTTTTACACTTATTCAATTTAATCATATTTATTTCTTAATACACATTTCAAAAAAAATAAAAAAGATTCTTTAGGAGTTTTAACCAAGTTCCAAACTTTGTTCTTTTTAAATTCATTTAGTTTACCTTGTTTTGGTTTAATCCAATCATCATCAACTAAAAAATCATCAGTACCTGTAGGTTCTAATTGGGAATGAAATGTAATATTCTCTACTTTATTTCATAGAAATTTTTTTGACTTTACTGGTTGATTTACTTCACTAATGATTCTATCACTGGGATGATTCTTAAGAAACTACTGATTCAAGTATTGTAAAACTTATTCATCAAAAAATGGAAAATATAGTCTTTGGCAAATACATCAGAAATATTTTCATGAGTACTTTCAATATTTGATGAATGTTCCATCATAGTTGACAATCATTTTTTGAAAACACATATGAAGATATTGGTTGGGTTTTCTTAAAAACAAAATTGATCAGTTTGATCAAATATAACTTGTTCTATTTCTTCAACATTAAAATAATATTTATCAAAAACACAATAAGAATATTATGTAGTGGAGTACCCTAATAAAATTCATTCATTGGATTTTGGTGAAAATTTAAGTATGTTAAATTATGTATTTATGATAAATAATTTCCATCCAAATACATTGAAGTAAGAAACATTTTGGTTTCAACCATTTCATAAATCATAAGGCGTTTTATTTAGAATATTTCAGATTAAAATATGATTAATAGTATAAAAATAAGTGTATACTGCTTCAGCCTAATAGAGTTAATAAATAGGGAATTCACTCAACATGGATATAGTTATCTCTTGATGAATTCAGTTTCTTCTTTCAAAAACAACATTTTTTAGGAGTTCCTAGAGATGAGATGTTATGTGTAACACGTTTTTTTCTAAAAAATGATTCAAAATTTGAATATTCATATTCTTCCCCATTATCACTATGAATATTTATCAATAGAATATTTTTCTTAATTTTAAATTTGGGTAAAAAATATTTAAAATAAGGAAATTCTTTATAATTATTTGTTATAAAATATACCCATATAAATATAGATTAGTCATAAACTAAAAAATATATATAGTATTTTCCTCTAATAATTTCAATTTGTGTTGGATCGAAAATATCCATGTTAAGTAGTTGTAATGCATTAGAAGATGATATTTCGCTAGATAATTTAAACCATCTATTTTGTTTCTTTATATATTGACAAGGATCATAGGATTTTGAAGAATAAAATATATGCTCTGGTGGATCTGTAACAAGACTATTCTTTGAGATTTATCATATGTTCATATGGTTACAGTGTCCTGGTATTCTATTCTATAACCATGATTGCTCTTCTGTTGCACTAAGGCAAGGTAGGTAATGGCCTTTATGGTCTTCTATGTTATGTGTATAAATATTATCATTCCTGTTGGTAGAGATAATAAACTCTTCCTCGGAATTATGTTCATGACATTTATCATTTATATAATTCACAAATTAATATTAATCACATAATTGGATTTTTCTTATAAGGTTGTACTTAAGACCATTGACAAAAAAACGTTTGAAATTTAATCTTTTTAGAGAATAAATACATTACATATAACAAAAATTTCATCTTGACAATTATATACGAAATTTACTTTCCCAACATTTAACAAATATAACATTTTCAATGAATTTTTTTATAATAATGTGTCAGGAACATCCACTATCCATGTACGATGTATTGTTGTTCGATCTTCCTTTGTTTTCATGAGAATAAAATAGTTACATTTTCAGATTCCAAACTTTCATGGATCCAAAAATGTTAGAATGTAAAATATTATATAAACAAGTTTTCTTAGAGAAATGGGATTTATGAAAACCTAAGGATGTTGTTTTATTCTAAGAACAATTTTTCTCCCAACACGCACCACATTGGAAACTAGTTTGAAAAGGATAACTTTTGGATACAAAATAGTTTTGACTAAAAAATGGTTTTCAATGAGAATAACTAAATCCAAAACAATTTCTTATTGGTGGAGGTTGTGAATAAATTTTAACTAAACCATACATTCCATGAGTAATTTTTGAAAAAAATTTCTTTATGTATTTTTTTCTTTTAGTCAGATGATTAAATTCTTATACTCTTAGTCATTATTCATTTAATTTGAGTTAGTCTCTAAAACATTTTTATTGGAAATATCATTTTCAAGATTTTTTAATGAATATCATTTTTCAGAACGAACTTATTTAAGGATTTTGTATATATCATCAAAATCAAGGATTTTTTCATCAAGATCTATTAATGGATTTGATACTTGATATTCTAGAATTTTTCTTATAATGATTCTTTTTAATCATAATATTTTCATTCACATGTAACATTGAAAACCCAGATTATTCTTCAAATTAAGGTAATATATAATATTTAGATGAGGAATATTCATCATCCAATCAATCATAATATTATTCATTAAAAAATTTACATTTAATGAAATAATGGATAAATATTCAACAGTGTTTACCTTAGATAGGAGATATTTTTTAGTTTGAATTATTACTATAAAACCAATATTAATATATCTAAAAGATTCAATATCATAAGTTTCATTAGAAGAATAACCACCACATTAACTCTAGATTTTATTGGAATTGAATACATTCTTAGACATTGACTTATAGTACTTATTATTATCTCATTCATAACGACAATCCATGCTGTCTTTACTTTTGAGAATAATAAAGTCTAGCCATATATGACCTACCCTCTTACATTCATAAAAGTCTCTTCTGAAAATTTCATATCCATTCTATCTGTCATCTTGTATCTATGTTGGAAATATTTCATTCCCACAATCTTTTTTTTCTTTCAAGAATTATTGGAAGGTTCATTCTCATAATGATCACTATCACTTGATTTAGATATAACAATAGATTTCTTAGATTTTGATCTAGTAACTCTTTCAACAGTCTTGGGTTTCATATGATTTTGTGTAGTAGTGAAATAAACATATCCATTACCAATTTTTAGTTATTGATCGCTTAATATAACATCATTCAGGGATAGTGAAATAGAAGATTCCCAAATAACACCTCTATAGTGATGTTTAAATCATTCATATTCTTATCAATCGTTGTTCATTTGGATTTAAACTCATTTTCCATAATATATATTATCATATACACAAGAATCTCATTATTAAGACCTTTTTAACCCATAGACTAAAGGATTTTGAAAATTCTCATAAACCATTGTCGAACATTACAACCTGGTCCTCCGTAAGGAATGATAAAAGCACAATATTCAGCTCTAAGAATAGATTTTCTTGTTTCAGTGAAGGTGGATGTTCCAACATGAATAAATTCTAATTTTTTCCAATTTCTTTTAGAATCTTTACAAGATGAATTATTAGAATAGATATTCAGGGTCATAGAACATAATAATGTATTGTGTACATTAATGTTAAACTAATAATCATGTTTTTTATTATTGGAGAATTGTTTAATTTCCTTTTTTGGAAACGTGTAGTGTCTAGTAAACATAAAAAAGTTATCCAGACTGATGTTGATAATTAAAGAATTCATCCCATATCTCCCATATTCATAGTGATTTTCCTCAATGATTGGTGGAATGGTAGGATTTTGATAATCTATAAAACCATTGTTCATTCCTACCGTTATTAAAATAAATTACTTTTCCATAAAATAGATTATTAGGAAGAGATTATAAAATAGTTTTTTATAAGTAAAATAATAAGAAAAGAATGTGAACAAGTGTAGTTGTTGAAAAAATGTTGAACAATAAAACTTTTATGTAAGCATAGGTATTTAAGTGGCCTCCAGGGATACTAAATGTAGGATCAATATATAGATATTGATTACTCAATAATAAGAGGTGGAGAATTGTAGGTTTAGAAAAAATTGATTTTATCCTCATGTAAAACTATATTTTACAATGTTAATCAAGAAATATTCCCAAACACTCTTTTTTTCATATCAAGGAAACAAACTTGTTTAAGATCTGTTAATTTGGATCCAATAAAAGAACATAAGTCGGGTTTATTTTGGGAATGATTGTACCTTAAAGCATATAGAATGTAATATTTCATAGTTAGTGTAGGTATAAGATAGTGTAAGAAATTTAAACATTCTAAAATTAATAAAATTCATTGTAAATAAAACATGTAAAAAAACAGGACATTTATAAGAAATAATTTTACACAAATAGAAGGCTATCATACAAACATGGATAAAGGACCCTTGATTTATACTTTCATGAAATTCCATCTTACCCGCACTAGGGTTATCCCTCGATATGAAGATTGAAAATTGTATTTCTATCCACACAAGCCCTTGATCTATAAGGTGATCAATACCATTATCTTACTATCCATGGAATCCTCCATTGATCACAACAACAATCATATTCACACTAGGAAGGTGGAAAAATATGTTCTCATCAAGAACAATTTGTTCACATCAAACACACAAGGATGGTTTAAGTAGATCATTCATAGTGTATCACTTCATTCTAGGGATCAAAAAATCTCAACAAAAACTCTAGTGTACACATTTACTCTAAGCTCTTTCAAATGGGTAGGAATTTATAACCATGAATTCTAATGATCAACATCCTCCTCGAATAATCATATTTTCCTTAAAATTCAGAGGGACCTATACACGTGTCACTCAAGAAACTATTATGTTAAAACATATTGGTATACATCATTTTATAAACTATGAGAAACGTTAACATGATTAAAAAAATTATCACATTTAGGATTTGATTAAATGAAATGATACTTTAATGAAATGAGGTAATTGTACGAAAATAATTTGATCAGATTCATATGATATTGAATATTGGATAGTAGAAATATAAAAAAAAGTATTATAACATAGTAGAGAATCAGATTTTTATATAATAATAATTCATAATCTGATTTCATAAAAAATAAGATTCTGATTTCAAAAGAAATTGGAGTTAGATTTCAAAAGAAACCGGAGTTTTATTTCCTATGAAATTGGAGACTGATTTCAAATGAAATATGAGTTTGTTTTCATAAGAAATCAGAGTATTGTTTCAGAAGAATTTGGAGACTAGTTTTAGATGAAACTAGAATCGGATTTCACACAAAATAGATTACTTATTCAAAATAAATCATATTATGAGTCTGGATGAAATCTGAGTCAGATTCCAGATGAAATCAGAGTCTAATTCCAAAAAAACCAGAGTCTGATTCTAGATGGAACTGAAGACTGATTCTATACGAAATCATAGTCTTAATCTATATGAAATTACTGTATTATTTCAAAATGATATTGGAGTTTAAGTTTAGAATAAATCAGAACTGATTTCAAAATAAATCGGGGCCTGAATTTAGAAGAATATGGAATCGGATTTCTAGAGAAATCGTAGTCAAAAGAACTATAAGAATCTTATTTAGATATGTATCAAGTTTTTTGATTTCAGAAAAATATTGATATACTTGGTTTGGTAAAACAATATATATGGTGTTGTAAACCATTGTTAAAGTAAAAAAACCATTCATTGAGGAAGAAAATTTTCATTAAGGGTTAGTTTATAGGAGAAAGGTAATTTTTTATATGAAAATTTGATTGAGATTTTGGAAAATTAATAGAATGAAAAATTAAAAATGAATTTTATTGACTCAACAATAATTTCTCGTTGTATCAATTTTCGAAATCAAATTTATATTATTCATTTTAGGGGCTTTATACATACGAACAAATATATTATTTCAAGAATATATTATTTCATCAAAACCTATATCAAAGGTTTCATGATAGGATGTATCAAATGAGTCCTTTATGATGGGTTTGTTTTCAGAAACAACCATTTATTGTTGAACATTATTTTATTTTTTATGTTTTAGAAAAAAACGATGGTTATTTTCTATTATCCAGTATTTATTATGGTTATTTCAAATATTATGTTCTATATTTCTGTTTTTACATTAGTTGATGATTTTCATTCTTTTATGGATATAAAAAATTAAAAATATATTGTGATTATTCCCCTCATCCCCCATTCTAGTTCCCTATATGGTGGAAAAAATTATTTTCATTGATTATTTCCAAGGAAATATTTTTGTTCATATACAATAGATCTAAAAATAATCATTGTTATAGTTTTATAACACTATGTGTTTTTACATGGTGATATTAAACCCAAATGAAATTGTTATTATATGTTCTCACATCATCCCTACTACATTATTTCCAAGTTCTTTGGAATGGAATGAAATGGACTACATCCCCATTTGTGTTTATTAATGATGACAAACTATTACTCATACAAGAGGGATGTTTTCTAACGAATATAGATTAATTACATATCAAATAAAAATTTAATTTCAATCAAATAATGGGTATTTAATGTTTTATAATTGGTTCTAATTCTCTTATGATTTGTTTTGGATATTTTCCATCTTTTTATTATACTAAGGATTTCTCCTGGATAGAATAGTTTAGAAAATATACTCTTTGGTGTTTTGTTAAAAATCTCATGAATTTTATTCTCTTTGTAGGGATGTTGGAAAGTTGAAGATTTTATCATTAATCCTAGTATATATTATGAATATATTTTATAAGTGGTTATACAATATTGTATTCACATATACACCAATTTAAATAAATGATTTTTATTCTTGGGTTTCATAATTTCATTAATAAGTGTGGTATCAATAAAGTGGATATAATAATTGATGATATGTGCATCATTTTATATTATTTTATGATTTAGTTTTTGTTCATTTTTATTTATATTTCATTATTGATTAAAAGATCAACATGTTTGGGATACTAACTAATAATGGATCCTCAGCAATTATGGATTTGCTGTTAATAATTAATTTGGATGGATTTGGTGTTTTTATTATTGAATTTTTGTATGATTCAATAGTCTGGTGGTGTTGGTGTGGACCATGGAAAATTAAAAAGTGGTAACAGTTTGATTGTTTTATTATTATAATTTCTTGTCAAATTATGCGGTATCAATTGTAGAATTTGATAGATTGTTATATGATTGTGTGTGAGGGACTTTATTTGGTGGATTATAATTTTAATTTAGTTTGTAATTGTTTGACATTTTTTATATGTATTTAAGATCTCCTGTCATATAATATCATTCTCTATCATTATTGAAAAATCACTGTGAATTCGATAGACATTTATAACATTGATATCATTCTGAATTTTTATTTTTATCAAACCATAGATGATGATTTTTTACTCATTACAATATATGGAGTAATATTTTATCTTTCTCAAAATAAATTGATCATAATCATACATAATTTGTCATTATATTCATTGATGTATATTCTTCTACCTACTCTCACTTTTCTATATTTAAAATATGTTGAAATAATGGGTTCTTTAGACCAAAATATTCAGTAATTTTGGTTACCATATCATGTGTACAGTTAGTTATAAAAGATATCATATTACCATTATAGTGTAGAATTATCTGTATCCTATATTATAATGGTAATGATCAAAGATTAATTGTCATATCGAATAATTATACAAGATCACTAGCTATAATTGGAACCTAGATATACTAGGAAATTAATCATAAACATATGTTCTATAGTATAGATATATCAAACTGATTGGACATGGTAGATCTTTGACTATGAGGTGTTGGGGGATCATATGAATTGATACTTCATATAATGAAGTAAGAATATGGTGATATCTAGTAGTGATATAAGGAGGACATACCCACAAATAGGAACACCACATGTTTTGGGTGTCATTGGTTGTTCCTCTCTATGGAAATGTGTATTGGTCTCCTGGATTGAGATCATTACTAGTGTGTATCATTTGATGGGGTACTTTGATGCAAGGAAAACCCATGGTATGAAATCATGTCAAGGAAGCTTGTGTTGGGTGCGTCGTAGGTAGTTTGACATTGGTTGGATAGTCAAGAAATGATGTGTTGCTTCAATGTTTAAGAAGTTATAAATCCCAGGATTGGTTGATCAGGATAGAGCAACCATTATATGCCTTTGAAAAAATAATGTGAAAGGAAAATCAATCTAGAAATATCACAAAATAATTAATAAAGGAAGGGGCGATCAAACAAGTGTGCATCCTGCTTTGTGAGATATTAAATAATGAAGAGAATATATTACAAAGTCAGTTTTCATAGGTTTTTAGTCATTGCTATGAGTATCCTTATCACTTTGTAGCCATTATGGGTTTCTAGAATATGCTCTTGCTCTATGGATTTTACTCCCTGCAATCTTGATAAGATCCTAGAGGGTCACACACAATTGCATATTCATGAATCTGCTTTATTCTGTAGAATATGTATAGAGACATGGTGGGCCACACCATGGGGTCTTTCTTTTGTACAATGTATCGATAACCAAAATAATTAAATAAAATCATTAAATTTCTTTATCTGAATATTTGGGATTGAATTTATTTAATGTGTTAACATGTTTAGTAAATACGAGATAATATTAATCGAATGAATATTATTTTAATATCAAGGTTCGTTTAATATTAAGTAGGATATCAAGTCCAGTTAAAATGGATTGATTTTTATCATGTAATATATTGTGTATATATACATTAAATGTATGTGATAAATTAATAAAAAGTTTTGGCGCATTTTAGTTTGTCAAAAAAATTTATTTAGTGGACGTTGAAATAAACGGGGGCCAGGGAACCCTACTAATTTTTTATCAACTACACTATAAATATAGGAGGATGCTATCTCTCTTCTGTGGTCATTCATAGAATTTATTAATTATGATGGAATTAAAATTAGGGCCTCTAAATCCTCCAGATTTCTATTGAGAGTTTCCCTCGATCCAAGAATATCGTATCAAGGCATCCCTCAAGCATTAAAGGCATATTAATATGGCGATCATCAGGACATTGAAAGCATTGTCAGATAGCCATGCTAGCACCCCAAATTCGATGATCAGTGTTCCAGTTGATATTTGAAACACTTGTGGAAGATATCAAGGGATCCTGCTTTGGATTATTCAAGCAGCGATCCTCAGTGACAAGTTGTAGTCGATCACAAATTCGAATTTGAAAAATTAATTTTCTTTAATTTTCTTCTATTTACAATTTATGTGAGATTATTTGAATTTGACGGGCCTTAGATAATTAGCGATGACATGTTCTGTTATCCCTCCAACAAAATTATTAAAATCTCCAGCCCACCAGATTCCTTTTTGGGTCCTAGAAACATTCAATGTTATCAAAGCGATCACAAAATTATTCCAATCCTAGATAATTATTTTTTCATTACAGTTAAGTAGATGGTTCAAAAATGGTCTCAATGGCACAAATCATGCATCAATATGATCTCGAACAACCATGTTACAACCATTTTATATTTTCAGATTGGATCGAATTTCCGTGTGATCATGGGTATTAATTTTTCCAATCATTTCCGATCTTCGGTATTGATTTTGTTTTTTCTCAAACCCAAAAAAAATATTATAATTATATTTATCTAATAATTATTTTTATCATAATTAATTAATAATAATTATTATATTTTTCTAATTATTATTATTATTATTATTTTATTATAATGATAACAATTATTATTGTAATTATAATTTTTCTTATTAATGGTTAATATTTAGCTTATATTTTTTTGGGGTGAGACTTGACATAAATAAAAAAACGGAAGACTTGAAATATTTTAAAAATGGGAGGAGATGCTTTTTTAATCAAAAATAAA
Organism: Viscum album; assembly: GCA_963277665.1. Taxonomy (NCBI): domain Eukaryota; kingdom Viridiplantae; phylum Streptophyta; class Magnoliopsida; order Santalales; family Viscaceae; genus Viscum; species Viscum album. Next base: position 1,514,797,966 of record OY728132.1, on the reverse strand, counting down.
AAATTGGTGGGGCGGGATGGAACCCAAAAAAGTAACAAAAAAGCAAGGGTTCTGTGGACCCCATCGTCTTCCTAGACACACCATCGGAGGGAACCCCGCATGTGGATCCCACCGATCTTCAGTGCAACTTCAACCCACAAGGCCCAACCCTGCACAGCCATGCCCCCTCCACTTTAGATGCATAACTCTACCCAGTTGGGCCCTCTTACTCGCAATGGTACCCAAGCCATCCCCTTACTCAATGCAACTATCAAGGGTGCACCCTAGTCTAGGCCGCCTCCCCGATAATCTCCTACCTCCTTCCCTGTATGCCACATGATTACCTGCCTCCCAGCACGTCCCCTAGCTCCCGATGCCATTGCCTCCCGAGGATATATATATATATATATATATATATATGAATTTAATTTCTAAATTAATGAAAATTTATTTTGTAATTTAATTTTGGCAAAAAAATTAAATTAATTATAGGGCCAATATATAATTAAATTATTTTAGTTATTAAATTCATTTAATTTAATTTTGATATCCCTCATACATAATTATTGAATTTTCGCCCATTATTTTCTCACATTCTGGTCTTGAGCACTGACCCGTGTATGTATCATTTATTTAATTAATTATTTAACTACGTCAGATGATTGTAATTAAATAAATAGGCGGTCTGTGCATCTTCTTTTTTCATTAAAATGCATAAGGGCCTACATTCCCAATTTATCTGATTTAAATTAAGCCCACTAGTTCCACTCACATTTGTGCAACTAATATTGTACCTTAGACGAAGATGATGTAAGACGATGCGGTACTCGAAGACCACACGTGGATCCTGCCAAAATGGGAAGTACTCTTAGATGTGATGTGGACCCCGCCAAGGGAATGTGATACTCCAGATTACAATAGAAAATACGATACGGGGGTAATCCCAATTATAATTCATGTTTTGACCTAGGTCTGCGGCCCTTAGATCACATAGTTTCTCAAGACCTATTGGGTAATAGTTAACCTCTATGAATTAATTTATTATTTTATTCATATTAGAACAATAAGAAAATACATAAAATAATAAACTATAAAATGCATAAAGAAGAAGAATATGTTTTTCTATTAATGTTCAGTTGGGAGCGCGACAACATCGACAAACATGTTTAATAGAAATGGATCACATTCAGCGATCGAAAAAAACACAAAACCCTCAATGTAATATTAAGTCATTGCGGCCTTCTATCATTCACGTTTGAAGAAAACCGAGTGTTTGGGGTGCCAGTCATGCTATAGAGGAGTGTGGATTTTACTACTATGGAGTTCTTATAAGAGTGTTTGGTTGACTTAAATAAAATTTTAAAAAATAAATAGACATAGATAGCTTGTTGTAATTTTATAGATATGAATTGAGTAAATCATGTAATGATTTTTGAAGCTAGGACTTCACTCAACAGATCAAGGAACCGTGAGTTAATGCGGTTGGCCAACCAAAAGCCATCCTTGAACCATGAGAGTAGTGGCATAGCCATAGATTTTAGACTAAGAGGGGTGGATTGATGAAACATTCCATTAGAATAATCAACTGTATTTCAATTCTTGTATAGGGGGTTCCTAGAATTCGATAAATTAGATGGAGACATTTAATGCATAAATTAATAGTTAATATCACATTCGATAATCAGCATAAAAGTACAATCTACTGATGTTTATTTGTAGATAATGGAAAAGTAATACCACAATAAAACTGTGATAAATATTGGGAAAATCTAAATGTCCAAACATCAACAAAATTCCAATTCTATTATAGGCGCTTCGGCACATTAATACAATAAAAGAAACTCAAGGAGCTTCTGTCCCAACCGGTTATGCCACCTTAGGAAGCGAGGGTGAAAAATGCTTACATGAGACTCATGAATCAAGCATATGATGGTTATTTCATAATGCTAACATCAATGTCTCATGATAGTTCCAGTCGATACATCATGACATGGATGATGTTACATGAATTATCATCTCCAAAAATTTTATAAGGATAAGGCGAGGGAAGATTTGAATTTGGTGATTTTACTCAGTTTGTGTAATGTGAAAGATAGTTCACAGTCATTAATTTCATCCCATTCTTATAAATTTTACACCCAATTACTTTAGCTTTGTTTAAGGATATAAAAATACAGTATAGAGTATGCTCTTCATTTCTATTAAGGCAATATTCTACATGTAATAAGAATATTAAAGAAAGTATCATCTTTTGTTATTATGGAGAATAAATTGAATGAAAAGGACAAAATGCCTATGGCATGTTAAACCGAAGGCACCATCATCATTTCCATCAAAGAAAGGTAGTTTTTAATTTAATAGGAGTTTATTTTCATCACATATAAGAAATAAATTTAGGAACATTAAAAATGAAATGAACTGAAATACTAGACGCAAGTACCCACTTTTCTTTTAGGAATATTCATCAATATAAATTAATGTTTCTAACATAACTCATGGGTATTGAATATAATATTCCAATAACATATGCATATTTAAATAAGGTAACCATGTATATAAACATTATAAGAAGTACATTGTCTTCTCCAACTAGTTGAGAAAGGGGGATTCCTAAATCAGTGTTGAGAACCACAAAACTGTTAATTGAATGTGATTGATTAAAATTGAACAAGTTTTTTAGTATAACAAAAACATTTATATCACATTACTTTTTTATGTAATGATAAATTATTCCTTGTTTTGTAATTAATGATTTTTGTGGTGTAACATACTCAAAAAAGGTCAAGAATTCATGAATCAATGTCAACACATGATGACTATAAAATGTAAGACTACCACGTTGTGGCAAGATTTTTCTTTGTCAAGTAAAACAAATAGTGGACATTAGGTATATACCGAGTATGGTATTTAGGCTCAGCATAGATAATCACCTATGGTATTTTAGTCATCTTTAGTTTAGAAAAAGAAACCATTAGAAATAAATGTATGTCATAAAGCTTCCTGGGTTTGTTCAACAGGGGAGGGTGAACTATAGAAATGGAAATATAGTGTTATAGATACATCATAATATTCATTTATGTCATTAAGGTATGTTATAATGAAGTATATGCATGGTCAGATGATATGAGTTACTTCGTATTGGCACGTCTAAGAATATATTGACCCAACATTAATCGATTATGATAATGTTTCATGGAGTAATTCCTAAATCCATGTTACTTTTTCTACATCACGATATTGATGTTCATATGGATGATTGATGATAAAGTCTTACATGTAAACATTGATCAACAATATTTATCTTAGATAAATTCCAAAAATGAACATTTTACACATCAAATTTATGATGTTTGGTGTATCAATGTTGCAACTTACAGAAACATATATTAAATTTCAAGATGTTTTTTGAAAATAACAGTGAAATCCCATTACATATAGGTCAGGTAATATGATAAATGGATATAATATGAGTCATTTTATGTTGAAAATCCATTATGTCATAGAACATGTTTTGGGATGAAAATAATTTGTTTTTATTTAAACAAACATTCATCAAGTTAAATATGTTGTGCATCTAAGGTAATTATCCTAATAGTTTATTAGGATATTACATAAATTACTATGATAAAAATGATGTTGTAAAGTGATAGACTGAATTTATATATAAGGGTGAAAATCTCAATTAGAGATAGCGGGAGATGAATTTACATGGACATATTCAATGCTCGAGATGCACATATGGTTGGAATATGAAAAAGCTCCATAAGTACATGTTGAATAAGAACATTCCAGTCACACATACTATGTAGAATGTTTGAAACCATGGTGACCGTTTTATGTTCACTGTAGCCGGTTATACATTATTCATTGAGATTAATAAATCCTAAAAGTAATCGTTATATGTACATAAACTATGATTGAAAAGAAAAATTGAAATTCAATAACCAATTCCAAGTATCAAATTGGAAAGGGGCTTATAAATTGAATAGTATTGTAGGTATTCAAATGAGATGATACATGGATAGTACATGTTTGGTACCAATTAGACTAGACTGGTAAAACCAAATCAGTATGCCTAAATAAATTATAATTTTACTTGTTATAACTAACCTCTAGGATAATTAAATTGGCAATTAGAAGTAAAATTAAACTTTCATGGAAGGTATTTATATAATGAAACTAGAAATGGATGATGACACAATAAAATGCCAATGATGGTAGTAAGTTATTGAAATCTAGTTCTGGATTAATGTATGAAACAAGATCATAGATCATTCATTTCAAATGAATATTATCCTTGTGTCTATCAATTGTTAGTGGGTGCACCAATGTTTTTTCATGAGAAATATGTTGGGAAACATATTGAAAACATATCTTGGACATGCCTTTAGATAAGACCGGGTTAAAAGTAATTATCCTGTGATAGACTTAATGTAGCAACCTATGTTCTAGGGAACTAGATCAATCAAGGTAAATCTAATGGTTTCTTGGACCTAGTTAATCGTACATAAAGTTACATTGTATTGAATAATACAAGTTGGAACAATTCAAGTACAAAATTGTTGTCAATGTCACCTCAAATAATCTCTTCATCTTGACATTATTGGTACATGGGAAGACATTATTGTTGGGAGTTGAGTTCTATACGCATCAGTGATGGATCAATCTCATATTCCATAATATGTACAAGAATTGATACTTTCAGGATATACATTATTGTAGGTTGATATCAAATATATCCAAGATCACTTCAAGTGAATAAGTTAAAACTATCATAGTATAATCTGAAAAGTAAAAATGATATATACCTGATATATGGAGAAGAATGTATACTTGTTTTTATGGGACACAGACTAATAATCCTTAGATAAATTTGATCTAGCATCACAGTTATTATAAGGCAGTGAGAAATTCAAGAACATAATAGGCAGTGGTAGCCATACCAACAAATACTGAGTACGTTGCAGCTTCAAAGTCAGCAAAGATGTAGTTAATACAACAATTTTTTCTAGTTATTTTATTCAAACTTAGTGAGAAAAGTATTATCATAATGTGAATTGTGATATTATTACTATCCATGTTTTCATGTTATGACGATGCCTATAACTGATATACTCGGGGATACCATATCATGAGAAGTTTTACTCAAGAAGACGAGGTAGCATATAGTAGATGTTCCACGCATTGAAAATGTGATAGTCTCTGCAATTAAATCCATTACTCAGTAGAAGCATGAACATTATTATGTGAGTGGATAATTTTTTTTAACATGTTGGCTCTACTTCAAGTGGGTGTGTTAGAATAGTGGGTCCCCTAGACCCAACAATGTATCACATTTGATTACCATACCATGTTTATAGTTAGTTATACATGAGTCATCGTACCATTAATATGTAGGAATTTCTGTGTCCACTATTATAATGGTAATGTCCATATGTTAATTTTCATATCAAAAGGTTAAAATAGATCCCAGGATATAATGAGAACCTCAAGATACTATGACATTAATCATAAATATATTTTCTATAGTCCAGATACATCTTAATTACTATAAAATGTATATGTTTTACTATTAAGTGTCGAGGGATCATAAGAAATGAATCTTCTTCTCATGAAGTTCGCACTTGGTGATCTCTATAAGTGAGACCATGAGGACAGACCCGTCGATAAGAACACCACAAGTTTTGGGTGTCATTGGAACATTCTTATCTATGGACATGTGTATTGGTCTACTAAATTGATATCCATAATAGTGATTATCATTTGAGGGTCTACATTGATGCAGGGATAAACCATGGTATTGAAATCATTGTGAGGTATATTGTGTTTGGTTTGTCGTTAGTTGTATGACATTTGATGTATGGTCAATAAAGGATTTGTTTCTTTCATGTTTATGAAGTTATATATATCTGGCCTCGTTGACCAGGATGAAACTACATATATAAGTCACTGGACAAAGTAGATGAATGGAAAAACCATTTGGAAAGGTCAAGAATAAATAAAACAAGAAATAGGTGATGACATATGGGTACATCCTGCTTTATGAGATATTTAATATCAAACATATTATAGTATACAATCAATGTTTTTAGGCTAGAAGTCATAGCTTTGACTATCCTTATCTCTTTAAGGGCCATGATGGGTTTCTAGACTTCACTCATGGTATGTGGATTTTGTTCACTACTATTAAGATAAGGGCCTAGATTGTTAAACACAATAGCGTATTCAATAATGCACCCTATTCATTTGAATATGTATATCGACATGGTGGGCCCCACCATGGGGTTTAACTAGTGTCCAAAATATTGATCAGTAAAATAATTAAATAAATAAATTAATATTATTATTATGAATATTTGGAATTGAATTTATTTAATATATTTACAAGTTTAGTAAATACAAGATAATATTAATTGAACAGATATAATTTTAATATTCAAGGTTCGTTTAATATTAAGATGGATAGTGAGTCGATTTAAAATGGCTCAGTTTTTATCATGTTATATATTATATATTGACTTTAAAAATATGTGACAAAATAATAAATAGTTTGGGCCCAATTTAGTTTGAAAATATTATTTATTTAGTGGACATTGAAATTAATCATGGATGAGGAAACCTACCGAGTATTTATCAAATCTATTATGAGAATAGGAGGAGGATCTCTCAATTTTGTGGCCATTCATAATATTAACATATTTTAATGGAATTAAAATGTGAACCTCTCTCCACCTTATTTCTAGAGACATATGTTCTCAATCCATGAATCTCAGATCAATAAATCTCTCATGAATCGAAGGAATCTCATTACAGGGATCATCGGGACGTCGAATACATCATCTGATCAACGCACTAGCACCTAGAATTTGACAATCAACATCCTAGAAGATTTTTGAAATGCTTTTGGATGATCTATAGGTATCCTAATATGAATTCTTTAAGTAGAAATCGCCAGCGATGAATTGTAGTCAAGCATGCCATCAAATTTTAATTTGGTATGCTTTTTGTTTTAATATTGTTCTCTTTACAATTTATACAAGATCCTCATACCTTACCAGGGCCGGGATCATTGTCAATGACAAGTTATGTCATCCCGTCGATGAAAATTTTAAAATCCCTGGCCCACTACCTTCCACTATGGGCCCCATAACCTTTGAAAATACATGAATATTTTTATATCATTGAATAAAACTACATTGGGTATTTTTATCTTATATAATGGATTATATAGTCTAACCACTCTACCTATATCATCTATAATATTTAATCCTTGATAGTTTTATATGTATATATGCCAAACATTATCTTCATATAAAAATTTATTTCACTATCCATTAGGAAGATCACATTAATTATATTAGTAATGATATAATAAAAAATACTTATGGTCTATTCCCTTGAATTCATAGAAAATTTATCAATGAATTCACAGAATTTAAAACTAGAAAAGAATTTTAAAATTAGTTTTTCAATTTTTTCACAACATTACCCTTTTCATTGAACTTGTTATTAAACAACAACAGTTTTATAAAAATGATATTATTCTGATTTTTCGGTTCTAACCCCATGGTGTTGACATAGTTAATTTGATCTAATGAATCTCTAATAAAATCATCAATTCATTATGCTTAAATAAATTAGAAACACATATTTATATTATTAATAACATAATGAGTAAGTTTTTTGTTCCTTCAAGTTATTTTTTCTTGATAATAATTATTTTTCTAAACATTCACTTTAATATTAAATATTATATGAGGTAAATATATTAGTTCAATTCCAAATGATAATGTTGAAAAAAAAATTCAACTATAATTTTAAGATTGATTCCAAATTAATTATACATTATCTCAATAACTTCTAAAACATTTTCATCATAATGAAAACCCATTTGATTAATTTTTAAGAAACATCATGTCAACACTACAAACAATTTTATATGACCCTTTATTTTAGGATATATAAATTATTTTATTAAAAGTAAAACAAATAAATAATTTCTGAGACCCAATTTTTTCTCCTTCAAAAAATTTCCCACCATAAAATACTTGATTTATGGGAATCTTCATTATAAAACCAATCATTAAATAGGAATATTTTTTCAGTAAATGTTTTATATTTCTATAAAAATTTTAGTATATTATGTTATATTTTTAAAAAAGATTTATTAAGATGGTCATAATGATGAATATCAATAATTTTATTTCAATCTTCTCAAATAAAAGTATAATCATGATAATTTTTTGGGAGATTAGATATAATATTCATATGACTTGAATCAATTGACTAGAATATGATTGTAATAATATGATTTTTTTTAAAATTCATAAAATTAAGATGTAATATTTATGACTTCATTGGGGAAAATTTTATGTATCATAAGGTACAATAGAACTATATCCCAAGAAAAAAATATCTTCACAACAAATGTGATTAAATTAATGTGCTAATAAAATTTCATATCAAATACCATCATGATGATTTTATGATAAATTTTCATTTGAGAAAATATTATGTTTTCACTAAGGCTAATATAGCCTTACATTAGATATTGTGTAACATCCCACCCCATCCCATTGGATTGAGAGGGCATAGAAATGCTACCTTGAATTAAGATATGTTACCAAGGTTCCATTGGCTCGATGTAAATGCCAAGGGATACTATAATTAATTTTGGGATGGTTTTCCCTTGAGATAAAACCAACTATCCAAACAATACACTACCAACAGACTACATGATGAATGAAAACAAAACAACCAAACCTATACATTACCAAAAGACAAGAAAAACTAATACATAATAATCCCTCATTCCAGTTACAACCAAGCCAATAATTTTACCATGTCGAAGAATAATCAATAATATAAAGTACTAGGACACCACCCATATATCCACACCAAGCTCCATGCACCATGCACCACCACATAACCGATGCATTATGACGAACCTCTAGAAAAATGAGATGCATTATTCTTACATTTGTCAAAGAACAGAACATATGGAAATGAACCAGAATGACAAAGAAGCGGTTGAGTAAAAATAATCAGTATGATTTCTCCAAATGACGTCCTTACACAAGCCACTAGTATGAAACCATTATCCAATTTATATAAAACAGTTTATATAAAACATTCAATAGCTCAACCAATACTTAAATCCCAATATACCATTACTGATTGAAGACTCAAAAAAGAAATTCACAACCATTTCACAAGCTATTTCTCCATTTACCATTAGAAAAATAAATTCCATCATGCAAAACTACACAAAACAAGGCATCCAAAATGGTGGAGCTTCTGTCCAACCCGTTCAATACATTTTCAACTACTTGTGCTTCTCGAACGCTATCCATAAAGGTGGTTCTTCCAAACAATATATATCAACATCTATAGTGAGACTTTCCACCCATAACCAAAAAACCAACATAATCCACTACACTTAATCAACCAATAAGAACAATGCACCAAGGCCAAAAAATAAGAACACAATCATTTCCAACACATACCAATTCACTTCAATAAATCACCCATTTATTGAAAACACACATTAAATGGATTTACATTACGTAAAAAATTTAAATAAAATAAATATTTATTGAAAAAAAACTTTCAAAAAACATTTTCAATAATCAGAAACTAATGATTTTAAAATCAAAATTTTAAAATCACAGAAAATATCCTCTTTTTTACCGCAATGATGCATTTTCCCCAAATTTTCCAAATAATCACCAAATGGATTTCCAAAAATATTGACAAATAATTATAAAAATTAATTCGAAGAAAAATAAATTAATTGTAACTAACCACACTAGTTCAAATTATGTATGGTTGAGAGAGAATCTACTTACCTTTATTTTTTTGGTGAATTCGACCCACAGAGAACTGCCCACCAATTCAGAAAAACGCTCCACCAAAACCACTCTAGATCTCCCTCCATATGATCAAAAAACCACGAAATAAACACCCAAGGGAATAAACCCCTATGTATACACACAACTAGTGTAGATATAGATAACTAAGGGAGAGAGAAAAGTAAATCTAGAGAAAACAAAAAAAAACTAATTTAAGAGACCAACTAGAGAAGATTATGCTAAACCACACCATGAAAACACTTATATTGGCTTCTAAAATGATTGGGAGAGCACCCATATTCCTTGAAAAAGAGTAAATCACCAATGAGGATAAAGTGGGAGAGAGTTTTGGTGTTTTTAGGGAAATACTGACTAATTCAGGATTTTAAAAAAACTATATTTTACAGGGCACAATGTTAGATCTCACTGTTAGAATAACCATATGATAACCATGCATGCGATGATATCTTAAAGGGGTACCTTGAACGGCCCACCCCACATAGTTAGGCCAACCATGCGAAAAGAATTTGTACCCCACTGCCTAAATGGTTTATCTCGCATATTTTCTACTAACTATGCTCAAACCACATTGCCTTAGAAAGACCTCCAATGTTTTCCAAATTTTTTTCAAACTCTCCAAAACTCTTCCAAACTCATCCCAATCACATTAAAAACATTAAAAGGTCAAAAACAAGGATACATACATAATATTGGGGGTAGTACATTCTCCACACCATTGGACTTTCCATCCTTAGAATATATAGAACAATTTAGTTATTGAAAGATCTCAGGCAATTGGTTGCCCATCTCTTTCTCCAACTCCCTGGTCTCCTCCGGAATCTGACCACACTGCCAAAAAATACAATCTAAATCAATGCTTCTACAACAAAATACATTTTTCCCCAATTGAAAATCTGTACCAGCATGTGCTCCAAGGATGCATCCAGTTCTTGCCCAACATGATCCCAAAAAATTACATTGTCATGATCCGGCTGATACATTTTCCACTATGAAACATGAAACAGAATGTGCACCACACTAAACCGTGATGGGAAAGACAATCGATTAGCCACCTCTCTGATTTAGTAATGTATCTCAAAATTCCTAATATTCTCTGGAGATACATTTCCCTTATTTCCTAACTGTAAATGTCCCAACCTATGAGATATTCTCAAATACAAATGATCACCCCCTAGTCTCATGGTTAAGGCTTGGTCCGATCATCGATGTCCCTGCGGTTTCCACCCAACATAGTGTAGAATGTCAAAGAATCCAATATAATGCCCCAAACAGATCCATATGTATTGAAACCTAACAACGGTTATTATAGGACAAATCCAACAACGTTATCTGCTCTACACATGAACCACAAAAATCCATCACAAAATCCCTTAACATATCCTCAATAGTATATATCGTCCCTTAAGATTGGTTATCCATCTGCGGATGATATGCCAAGATCAAATCCAACTGTGTTCTAGGGGATTGCATCAAGGATTTCCAGAAACGAGACGTGATCCTATGATCTATATCTAAAAATATCAAAACTGGAACACCATACCTCTTTACAACCTCCTGTATATTGATGTTGGAATTATTATCCACTATATGTGATTCACAAATCAGGATGAAATGGGCCGACTTTGTGATCCGATCTACAATCACTCATATCGCATCATGTTTCCTAACCATTCTTAGAAGAACCATCACAAAATCCATTATTATCTGATCCAACTTCCAAATTGGGATTGGTTAAAGAATGAAACATGCCCATTGGACGATAATTCTCTTCCTTGAATTGTTGATAAGTCAAGAATATCTAGAAAAACCCGACCACAACTCTTTTCATTCCATCCCTCCAAAACTACACATTCAACTACTTGTACATTTTCTGAATTCAAGGATAGATATCCCACAATTAATAATGATACGCGTTGAGAATTTCTTCCCAGTAAGCCACTGGTACCACCATCCAATTCTGAAATAAAATGATGAATTCCCATTCAGTTTCCAACTCTCAAGGGTCTCCCCACCATTGTGTTTTGACCTCATCACCATACATTCTGAATCAAAAGCCCATGAATCTTTATCCGGATAAGCAATGTCAAGAACTAACAAAACCAGAGAGAAGACTGCTCTACCACCCCATTTCTCGCATACCAACTGCTTGTCGGCTATGACCGAAAATAACTGTTACTGATATGATGGTGGTTTAACTACATGAGCATATGATTTATGACTTAATGAATCCACTACCGAATTTCCCTTACGCTATTTGTACATTATGTTGAAATAAAACATATGGATATTTTTTTTCATCTTTTTTCCATTAAGGTAAAATATCTATGTGATAAAATATGATTTAAGCTCTTGTAATCAGTAAAAACTGTAAATTTCTTACCTAAGATATAATGATGCCACATTTTAAAAGAACGAACCGCTACTACAAACTCTAAATCAGGTGTTGGGTAGTTCTTCTCAGGCAACATCGACTGTCATGAGCCCTATGAAACTACATGATCCCCCTACATCAGAACTGACCCCATCCCTAATCACAATTCTTCATAATATCACATACACTTTTCCTAGTTCAGGGATAACTAGGATTGGATCTGATGTAATGAGACTCTATATCTATTAAAAGTATTTCTTACACTACTCATCCAATTTAAATGGGATATTATTACTTTCCAAAGATGTTATCAGTGAAGACAATTGTGAGAAATCACGGAAAAAATATCGATAATACTCAGTTAGAACATGAAAGTTATATATATCGAAAATGCTATTTGGAAGTTTCCCTGAGACAAAACCACTATCTTTTACGGATCAACTGACAACCGCTTTTAAGAAATAACATAGCCAAGGAAATGAACCTCATATATCCAAAAGTCACACTTTGGAAATTTGTCATACAACTGATGGTCCCAGAAAATCCCCAACACTATTTTCACGTGCTTCTCATGCTTTACCCTTGTCCTCAAATAATCTGGTATATCATACACATATACCATGAAAATAGACAAATATCTCTGAAATAACAGATTCATCAATTCTATATACACTTCCGGTGAATTAGTTTTACCAAAGGGCATAACCACATACTCATAATGACCATATATACTTCTCAAAGATGTTTTCAGGATGTCCTCCTTCCTCACATGAAATTAATGATACCCTTACCTTAATATAATCATAGATAATCACTGATATCACCTCAAATAGTCAAAAAACAAACAATTTGTGGATGTGTATTTTGGTTATTTATCATAACCTAATTAATTCTAAGATAATCAATATGATGCCACAAATTTACATCATCTTTTTTAACAAACAAAACTGGCACTGCCAGTATGGATGTTCTAGGTCGGATGAAGACTTTGTTTTCGAATTACTACAACATCAAATTAAATTCCCACAATTTTTTGGGTTACATTTGGTAAGAAATAAGTGAGATAAGTCTGGTCCCTAGAATAATATCAATTTTAAACTCCTCTTATCTCACTTGTAGAAACCCTACAAATTATTCAGGCAATAAGTCCATAAAATGATTTACACCACATAAAGAAAAAAATACTCATTACATTAAAGCGATTCCAAAGACAAAGCCTCTAACTGATATAATATCATTCCAACAGTTGGTGAAAAAAAATCTATTTCACCAAGCATTTCATTCTTCCCCCCTCTAATGAGATGTCTAACGCCATCCTGCGTCACAAAACTAACAATTCACGCAAAGCAATAATTGTGGGCCTTAAACAACATCAGCCAATCTATTGCCAATATTATATCATAACCATCCATATAAATCACTAATAAATACCAAATAAATTCATTATCATCCAAAACTATGATACACACTCTATAGAGGAATGATCATCACTCCCTTTGACCCAGAGCAATTTTTATTTGAAAAACAGAAGGCATCATTTCAACCGTTATTCCCAAAAGATCATCTATATGAGAATAAATGAAATAATGGAAAGAACCTGTATGAAATAAATCTTGCATGCACATGGAATTTAATAGAACCACACCTTGCACTATGGATGGTATCGACTGATCATCCATCACAACCTGCATAGCTCCAATCAACTACTTACTTACCATGCTCCACTCTTTGTTACCCTGCTGAGGAGTCCTGCTGTTCCTAGAATTATCATGACAAATAATTGCCTAATGTAAAGGGGTATGATGCTTCCCCTATCCTGTCAAGGCATAAAACCCCTCGGACCCTTGAGGAGTGTCACAAACACTCATTCTCAGAGTAGTCCAATAATAATGCTGGAGATTCCCCATCATCTTACATTTATGACATTCTCGAGGTTGTGTCATACTATCCCACATGGTGTGGCTTGTAGAACCACAATGAAAAAATACCTTCTTACCCTAATGATTCGGAGGAAGATACATAGATCCTGCTGTCAGATTCCATTACTACTACAAAAATACCCTATATCAGCGCTAAAAAATAGGCTTTAACAGCGCAAAAAAAGCGCTGAAAATCTCAGCACTAGTATAGGTGGGTCCCTTTTATCAGTGATCCGAAAAGTGCTGATAAAGGCCCCTTTTATCAGTGCTAAAATATGTACTGATAAAAGACCCCTTTATCAGCATTGATAAAAAGGGCCTTTATCAACTCTTTTAAGAGCGCTGATAAAGGTCAAAAAAATAAAAAATAAAAAATAAAAAATAAATAATGTGGGGACTTTTTTTATCAGTGCTTGACACCCCCTTTAATATCTCTAGAAGGTCTCCCACATGTTTCTATTTTCTCACATCCTTATAAACGCGCACCCCCTTCACTTCCAGTTGAACTCGAACCCACGACCTCCCCCCTTTCACAGCTGCACCTTAAAAACTAAGACATTTCATTTTGATCTCTATTTAATGACATATCTATTTGTATATAGTTATATTTATTCATATATTTATATAGATTGTAATTAATATTAATATATTTATTCATATATTATTATATATATATTAATTCGTATATTAATATATATATATATATATATATATATATTTAGTTATAATTTTTTATACATATATTTATTTGTATATTAATATATACACATAATATTAGTTTTAAGTACATTTATGAAGAAATATGTTTTCTATGTGTGTTTATAAATAAATAAATACATACATACATATATATATACATAGATATATACAATATACAGACACACACAAAGACACACACACACACAAACATATATATATTTACAAATAAATACATATATATGTGTATTTAAAAAGCTATAGAATGTTCATATATGATTAGTTTTAAATAAATATATGAAAAAATATGTTTTTGATGTGTGTTTATAAGTAAATAAATAAATACATACATATATACATATATACAACACACAAACACACACATAGACACTCACACACACACAGACACATAGATATTCACGAATAAATACATATATATGTGAATTTGAAAAGCCATAGAATGTTAAAACGACCATAAATTGTAATCTAGAATCCCATTTCAACTCCACAAGCAATCAAATCAAAGATAATGAAACAATATTCGATATGATATGTGGTATAGGCCTAACGGATATCTGGATCAGATGTTATACTTGTTTGAATGTTAAAAAATCGTGGTATCCCGACTAAAAACTTAGTTTTGGAGGCCTTATTGGAATTTTTGGGCTCCAAAATTGTGACAGAGGCTTTACTTGGGTCACTAGCACGTATAGCTCATCACAGGCTTCGATTTTATATATTTTAGAGCTCAAATGGACACTCGGATCCAAAGTTATGGCCTTTTGAAGTTTGAGTTGTGTTTTCAACATATTTTTGATATTTTATTTATTTATTTATTTATACTCAAATATTTATTACATGACTATTAGTGGATAAAAATTAAAAAATTATTAATTAATAATATTTTTAAAAAAATTGAAGCCATTTTCACTAAATTTCTTATATATTAAATGTAATAGTCTATTTATACGTATCTATACCATATTTAAAAAATATGTATTGTATTTATATCAATATAAATATACTTATATAAAAAAATATTATTTTTTATGAAGAAATATTTTTTTTGAAAGTTGACATTTTTCAGCGCTCAGAAATGTGCTGATAAATCCCCCCTTTATCAGTGCTACTAAAAGAAGTGCTGATAAATGGGTTCCCTTTATCAGGGCTAAAAAAAGGGCTGATATAGGGGGCTTTATCAGTGCTAAACAAGCGCTGATAAAAGCGACACTTTATCAGCGCTTTTTTTAGCGCTGATAAAAGTGAAGTGCATCCCTTGCCCATTTTTTGTAGTAGTGCATACTATACTCCCACCATGGAAATAATTGTCCCTCTTCCGCTTGAACACATTATTCATGTTCCCACTATTCATTATGGGTACCAACATACCCCCCGCCTATATCCCCCAAAAGATCCTTATCATCCATCGTATCTATAGTCACAATTTTTGTGTAATCATCTATACACAGCACTGCTATCATTGAACGAATTTCTTGGTCGAACCCTACTTGAAATTTATGTGCCTTAAATAATGGTGTACCCACCACCTTGGGTGAAAAAATGCAATAGGATCATGAAAATAGCTACATATTTCATTACTAGCATATTTCCACACTTAAAACTGATGAAATCCATTATAAATTGAATTTTGATCCTATTAGGGTAAAATTGTTTTCTAAACAATTCCTCTAAACCCTCCCATGTCACACTTTGGTTTGTCCCATCTTGGACAACCAACTCCCTCAACTAAAGGGAAAAATCTTCAATCATATACTTGGATAACTTCACCTTCAGCTCTGTCGGTGTTCTTAAGAAGTCAAATATCCTATTTATTTTGTTCAAACATGCTTCAATCCTTTCTGGATCAAAATCCCCCTAATGAAGGGTGGATTATTCCATTGAAAATGAACTTCATGATCCATATCACTTGGTTTATCCTATTTATTACCACTTTCCACAGCTTGTAATGCTTTCAAAAAACTCTACACTAGATTCTGGTTCACCTTAGGCTTATGATCAACCTCATTTTTAGCATTTTCCTCTTGTTGGTCTCTACGACACTACACAGTGCCATTTCTATCTACACAAAACCAAGAATAAGTCCCACTACATAAAAATGAAAGGGTATATGATTTTAAAGTTTAATTACATAAGAACTATCCAAACTAGGCTTCCCACACGTTCACATTTCCCATGATTCACTATTCTTAAAAATTGACCTTGCATTGAAAATCAACCAATTTTCAAAATACCATGGATTTATATTATCAAAGAATTTAATTTTGAAACCAAATTCATAATATTCAATAATCCACATATTTATACCACACTGTATATCATTGTACCCCAATTAAATATTCACCATATTAGGAATTCATTTCTACCATGCATTCCATGCCCATCTCACAAGCTACACCCACTGCAATAAGATATCCAATGTTTATAAGTGTCTCCAAAAACATATGTTCTCAACTCCCTGGTAACATGATGTTCATCATAAAAGGGTTAGAAATATATTTTTACGCTATACATTCCATGTTCCAACAATCCTACTCCTTTCTACCATCGCGACTCAAGGAATAAACCAAGAATGATTTTCAACACCAAGAACAAAAATTGATGCCAAAGGACCGAACAACTATTATCACTTGAAAGGTAAGGACAGAAAAAACCGATACCACTTGTAACATCCTTCCTTATATAATTTGATTGAGTGTGTGGATGGATTCTACTTTGACAAACGAGATGTTACCAATGCACCAATAGATGGTAATAAATACCGAGGGCTTCAAGAAAAATTTGGGGAACCATTTTCCCTTGAGATAAAACTGACCATCCAAACAATCAACTATAGATAAACTAGACGATGCATGTAGACAAAAAAACCAAAACCATACATTACCAAGAAAACATCAAAACTAATCCATAATAATCCCACGTACCAAATACATCCATGCCCAAATCGAAATACCAAGAGGATGACTACCCAAGACTCCAAAATAACTAGGGAACCATCCATAGCTCAACACCAAGGTCCATGCTCTAAGCTCCACAACATCCACAAAGAATCATGCCAAACTGCTAGAAAAATGAGATGATGTATTCTTACCTGTTTCCCAAAACAGAACATCTTCAAAAGCACCAATGTTCCAAATCAGGTGGTGAGTAAAATTACTCAGTAGGTTTTCCCAAAATTAATTCACTATACACACCACTAGCATAAAACCCTTATCACATTTATATGAAACAGTTTATATTAATAATTCAATAGATCATGCATTACAACAATACACATATAACCATACCATGACATGTTAATAAAGGGAAATCGACAGCTATTCCAAAATCAATTCCACAATTTCTGATCAGCACAAAAAATTCTATCTTTGAAAAACTACCACCAATAAGGATACCAAAACGGTGGAGCTTCCGTCTATCAAGTTCACTACATTTCCAATTAGTGGTGATTCATGAACACTATCCATAATTATTGTTCATATGACCACTATCCATCACCATTTATAGTGAGACATCACATCCACTTCCACACAACCAACACAATCCATAACACTTAATAATCCAACTACCACAAAGCACCAAGGTCACACAATAAGAACCCAACCATTTCCAACACATGCCAATTCAATTCAATAAATTAGCAATTTATTGAAAACACTCTTTAACCAACATCCCATGGACAACCACATTTCAATAAATAGATTCTTTATTGAAACCAATCATTGATAAAACATTTTTCCTAATCAGCCACAAATTATATTAAAATCAACATTTTAATATCACACAACAAATATCTTTTTTTCAATAAAAACTAATTTTCTCCATAATCCCCCAAATCATAACCAAATGGATTTCCCATAATATATTCACATAATTATAATAATTAATTTCAATAAAAGTAAATTAATTTAACCCAACACCACTAGTTCAAACCACGTAGCATTGAGAGAGAGGCTGCCAACCTTTAGGGTTCCTGCAAATTCGACCCACACACAAACGTACCCCAATATAGGAAAACGATCCATAAAAACATCTATAGGTCTCCTTCCCTATCATCATAAAGCCTTAAAATCGAAACCCAAGGTATACAAATCCATTGATCTTCACACAATGAGTTTATATCTAGAAAACCAGGAGTGAGAGAAATGTAGATCTAGATAAAACCAACAACAAATCAGTGAAGGGAATTATCGGAGAAGAATCAGCTGAACCACACCAAGAAACCCATTCTATTTTCATCCAAAACAATTGGAAGATCACCCCTAACCCTTTATGAGTGGATATACTAAGTGAGACTCGAGTGGGATAGAGTTTCTGTGTTTTTAGGTGAATCCTGACTAATCCTAGATTAAAAAACCCATTTTTTCAGGCCACACTGTTATAAAAATAGTGTGCTAACCAAATTCATGTTTTTGTCTCAAAGGGGTACCTTGAATGAACCACCCCACATGGTTAGGAAAATGGTGTACAAGATGTGTGTACCCCAATTCCATCATAGTTCACCTCGAAATGTTTCTCTGAACGATGCTCAAACTACACAGCCTTAAAAGGGCCTCTAATAGTTTCCAAAACCATGCAAAACTCACCTAAACTCATCAAAACTCATACAAAAAAACATTAAAAACATTAAAAGGGAAAAAGGCTTCAAAATTAATACTTGGGTTTATACATCATGAGATTACATTTATATTGTGATTAAATCAGTCTTTCATCATCATGATGCAACATATATTCATTAATGAATGTTTTGTCATAATATTTGTAGTCGTCTAATTAAAATGTAATATAAGGGTCTCATAAGGTTCCCTATATCCAATTATTTTAATATATTAGAAATCTAAGATGCATATTTATCCAATTGTGGCATGCAGATAGCATATATTGTTATCTAAAGGATACACAGTTAACATCATTACATATTTCTTCAACTATGATTAATTTTTTGTCATTTTATTATATATTTCTAATCTAACAGAACTCATATCAGGTTACAAGGACATAACCACAACAACATATTCATTGAGATTCATGGAGGATATATTATATATATATATTTCAATGTCATGTATAGTTGAGAAATATTCCCACACCATATCATTTTCAAAAAATCATTTATTGAGAATAAGTCATATTTAATATAAAACAACATGCCAATCACCAAAAACACTAACTATTAATAAATTTTCATAAAAAATTATCAATCTTCTAGTGATTATCAAATATACAGAAATCATTTTGACATATTATTTTCTGCCATATATGAATAATTAATTAAAAAATGCACATTATCATCCAAATAATTTCATATATATATCGAACTAATATTTTATATTTATTGAAGAATATCTTTATAATCTATGTAGAAAATTTCTAATTAAATTTTCTACATCATCCTTTGAAAATAATAGATGTCTATGCAAGCATCAATACAATTTTTTGAATTAATAAAATATTCATTATTTTTAATGATTGTTGATAAATCACATTCATTTGAGTTTACATTTATTTATAAAATAATTAAAATAAAACATATGAATTAAACAATCAAAATACACTAATATATATACTCAAATGTACATTTATATAACATTTTTTCAGTTTGATGTTGAGGAAAACTGTATGGAATAGTGTAGTTGTCCAACCCCATATACATGTAATTGAAAGATAAATCCATCATACTATTGAATATATATATCCTAAGGCATGTTACTTCATAAAATTCCAATGAATGAATTAATTATGATTGTTTAATTATAATTTTAATATTTCAAGTGATTATACACATTTAATACAACAAAATATTGAATTGAAAAGATGAAACAAAGGGGTTATTTATTCAATAATTAATTGCATGAAAATTGAAAATTGGGAATTAATAATGTGTTATAATGCATTAGTAATTTGAATAATAGTATTAGAGTATCATTAAGAAAATCATAATGGGAAATTAATAATGACATGGAGATAATATAATATATTAGAATAAATAGTAGTAACTCACAAACCCGTGTCTCTATTATTATAAATTTTTTATATTATTTGTATTATAATTTCTATCATGGGAGAACAATCTTGATAAATTTACTACCAATTCAGAACAAATCTAGAATTATTCCATTGGATAGATATCATTATGATATCTTTGATAAAATATTTGTCAATTAAATGATATGCTTTTTTTGAATATATATAAATTTGAATAAATAAGAAATTTATTATACTATGAATGGTTTATATTATCATTCATATGTTTTCATGGAATTTTGTTTCTATATTCTCTATGTTTTATTTATTAAATTTTTATGGATCCTTTGAAACCCAGCCATTTTATTAGTTTCTTTTTCCTAAAATCATTTTCTAAAGATAAATAAATCTTATATATTTTGGATATCATTTTCAAAGTCATTATACACGATTATTATATTGAACCATGATCTATTTTAATGAATTTGATATTTTATTCATTCATAGTATAGGTATATATGACATAATAAATAATAACTGAAAAAAATAAAAAAAATTAATTACCATATTTTTAAAAATAATATATATACCATCACTTCCAATGATATAAGTTATTTTAGAAAAACATATATATTCATATTATTAATATGATATAAATTATATTCAATTTAATGAATAACAAAAAATAAATGATTTTATCATAATACAATAATAATAAAAGATATTGGGTATTTTATTCTCTATTATATGGTGATAAAATATAATATGATTGATTATTCATTATTTTCTGTCATATTTATTGCTTTTAAAATCATAATACATGGAATTATTTTTGTGTTGAACCACATATTATGATATATTATAGGACCTGTTGTTAAAAATGTCATTAAGTCATTATTCTACTAGAAATGAGTCGTTAGGAGAATAATGTTTTATGCATTGAATTCAAAAGTTGGAGAAATATTGAATGGGGTGAATGATCCCCACATAGTGGGTGAGATTTTTTTTTATAAAATTGTATGCCAGATGAAATCATTATACAATAATAATGGAAAATATGTAGTTAGATGATATGGTCGAATAATATGATCAAACTGAAAAAACATACAGTGGATTTATAAGTTTACCTAGATCACCAATTGTAGATCTAATGTCAGCATCCATAAATGTAAATTGTCATAAGATTAATCTTGTTGAATCATAAATTGGTATCAATACTCAATATTTAGAGGAATTGAGGTAGTTTACATCCTTTAATGAAAAAATGATTCTTTCATGGATATCAACTTAAGTGGACTTCATCCCAAAAAAATAAAAATATTGAAACTATTAGATACACCAATTATATCCCACTAGATATATATACCATGTATCACTTTTAATCAATTTGTAATAAATATTGGAATCATCTACAATTTACATAAATGAAGAGGGTATTTTTTCATTCATAGAATAAGAAACATTCCTGATCTAATGAATCAATAAATATTTTATTTTTATTTTTATTTTTCATTCATTATCATATCAATGTGATAGCCTCTATATCTTGAGTTGGTTGGTAATTTTAGTTTAGTAATTTTTTATGGAATTTTATGTTCTTGATGCTATATAAAAGTATCATTTCATGTACACTATTTATATAATTAGTATATTAAATTAGGGATGGAATGATGGGTTTATTGGATATTTTTCATTATTCAAACACATAAAAATGATATGGATTGAGTAGTAATGAAAAATTGGACTCGATAATGTTGTTTCAGAGATCAGATTAGTAGTATTATTCTTTCATTTTTCTTTTTTGGGAAATATTATTTCATTGTTACTCATATCAAGATTATATTTAACCTAATTGGGTGTTTTTTAATATTTTTATTAAAATTAATGGTTAAGGGTGAGGTCAATGAATATGTTGACAAGATTAACATAATGGATTTTAGATTTTGGAAAAATATGTTGGAGGATTTACTAATTTTAAAATAGTTATATCAATTTATTATGTGTACCATCCAAGAAGAGATGATGATGAAACAATAAGAGACTAAAAAAATATTTTAGGGTAAATATTCATTCAATTAGATGAAAATATGAATTTTGATATCTCATATGATACATACTCTTAATGAATTATGACGATTATTCCTGACCTATATAGGATTTCCCAAAAATTGAACATTTAGATTTTTCAATAGAGGCTAAATTATATGGGAATATTATAAGGGAATTTATTGGCTGATCATATTAATTTATTAAAATATATAAAGAGTTTATTAGACTAGAGAATATGAATATAAGAAATCTATAATAACAATTATATTATTGATATCACTCCTTGAATGCTGGGATGTGATGGTCACCATCATGAATAAATCAAGATAGATGAATGCACTAGTGTTCATGGATATTATATAGGTAATTTGGAATGATGAGATTTATTAGAAATAGATATAAAGATCATACAAAAATACAAATAGTATAAAAGTAACATGGAAACTATTTTATAGTTAGGGTTATTAGAAAGGTAATTGAGGGGTAAGATAATGCTAGAACATATCGATTGATGGTGGCCCCTTATAATTGAATTGTTGGAAAAATTGTCTCCTTAAAAATTATTGACATAAATAGATTAGTAAGATCAGAAATATACTCTTTCAGGTGATGATTTATAAATCTTGGGTTCAATTAAATGGGTTCCCTAAAACTATGTATCTCTAATTTAGTTGAATATTCCGAGTTAAAATCTAGAGCATCATTTCACAAATCATGATCTAAATGAGTTAGAAGGAAATAACTTTTAAGAAGGATTGGAATGGTATTTCATGTGGAAGAAAAACATCATGAGATATTTTTCATCACATATGTTTCTACATATCCAAAGAATTTAGGATTTTTAGATCATCAAGGAGTGAGGCACATCTCAATATTAAGGTAGAATATATTATTGGATATTTTGGAGAAAAGGGTTTCTATAGAAAATTAAAGGATGAATCATGGATAATTTTGAGTGGATTCATGGTTATTGTAAAGAGTATTATGGTCATGACTGTATACCTAACAACATTATCAGAAGGTGTAATTCTCACAGGAAAATTAACTTTCTCAGTCTTATCGAATGACCATCCAGGTCACCGCTGTGAGGTAGGGATAAATGTTGTATATGATATATGAATACTAAATATAGGATATATTATGTATAGATCATGTTAGTAATTAGTTCGTGGAATTAAATATGGTGTATCAAAATGAAATATAGGGCAATAATTAAGTATAAAATATAGTTGGTGCATATATATGCATAGTTACAGGCTCTGATTTAATCTCTTGTAAGATCACTCTACTACATGAAATTCAGAAACAATATATTTAACATTTAGATGTATCATTTACAAGGAATCATTTTTTGATGGATTGATACAATATAAAATTATTATAAATGTAATTATAGGCTATTGTGGTATGGTAATAGTTTTTGGTTTTGGAATTGATACGTTCATTGATTCTACTACGTGGAAATAAATATGGTTATAAATAAAAAAATAACTCATAAAAATAAAAGATTTATAGAGGATGAACTATATAATAGTTTAAATTGAAATTTTTACGACAATACACAAGGTATTTCTCATGTTGTATTAGTATGGAGAAGTAAATTAAGGATAATATATAATAATCCAAGGTCTATCACTTTTGGGAATAGTGGATATAAAATTTTTTCTAGTCCGTATGGTTGAATTTACCTAAAAATCTCAACTTCAATAATGAAATTCATAATGTCCCATTTAATTAAAATTATATGAGAATGTTTAATTTTAATTCTTACAAAATTTACTCTTTAAAAAAAGTTTTTTTAAATCAGGTTTTCGACTCTAAGATAGTTATCATTAAATACTGGTCATAAATTAGAAATTAAAATCAATGAAGAAATATTGAGATATGATAGACACATAATATATAAAATAAATGAAATAAAAGTATCGTCATAAATTTATGTTCATGTAATTAGACATTTCAATGATATGGAAGTTCGATAAAACAAAAAAATCGCATTAGAATAACGAAAATGACTCTGTGTATGATTTTTAGGGTAGTAGTATAATTCTTATTAGGTTTTAGAGTCTTATAGTTATAAATTCCACATAGAATATAATAGATCTTATTGAAAAACTAGATATTATATCAGTGGTTAATAGTTTACATGATTGAGGTAGACTATTGAGATAATTTTGATGATCTCCAAGTGTTAGATTCCATGTGTTTAAATATGAATTCGATTTGAATTATATGATTTTAACTTATTCTTAAGACATGAGAGTGCTGAAGAGGCTTTGTTATTGAAATTTACTACTCCATGTGATTAATAAATAAGTGATGAAATTTATTCCCATCAACTTTTGAGAACCTAATAGATGACTATATTTCTTACATAGATGAAATTAATTTTTAATATTATGGTAATCAACTTATTAATGATGTAGATGGTAGGTGGATCTAATAGCTTATGAAATATATAAGATATAAAAAGTATGTGATTTTATGTTGTTGTCAAAATTTCTATTAGACATATTTGGTTATGACTAATGAAGTGGTTCTTTGGTGTATGTGGAAAATTGGGAGTGTTTAATTGGTGAGAGGCACTATTAGAGGAGAAAAAAGTCCAAATGGTTCATAGTGAATGGTTGGCACATTCTTAGTGAAATCCACGTGCTTGACCCAGGAAACCATGTAGCCTGATATCCTCTCAGACAGAGTTTGGAATAGGGTATCTGCATCATTTGAAATATGTGGGAGTGATTCCTAGATAATGTTCATCATGGACCTTATAGGATAGAGGGATCTCCATGGTTGGCACATAGT
The DNA here is from genome assembly GCA_963277665.1 of Viscum album. Lineage (NCBI taxonomy): Eukaryota > Viridiplantae > Streptophyta > Magnoliopsida > Santalales > Viscaceae > Viscum > Viscum album. The sequence continues at coordinate 1,514,772,293 of OY728132.1, read as the reverse complement.
TTTTCTAACCATTCAACCATACTATGAAACACATAGAGAGTTGGAATTTTCAGTGTCCTCCTATTATACATTATGGGTTTTGACATGGTTTTCACCCATAATCCTCATCCAATAGTCTGAGTGACGAACCAAACTCTCCAAGACCACCAAGAGGTTATTTTACATTCATTTATAGTCATTTTGAGTTCATTTGGGTGTTATTCAATGATCTGGGAGAGTCCTACTTCTATCTCACTCCATATTATTGATTTGGGCTTGAATAATATGTCTTATACTTTTGAATCCCTAAACACCTCACATTTATATAATATTCTATGATGGGAAAATAATTTTTTTTGATTTCTAATCAAGGGATGTGTTCGGTCATTTAATCACATTTGAGAGTGAGTTATGTGTTCATTAATATTCTTCCCAAAGTCTAAAGGTTATATATGTGTACGTGGTTGTGTCTATGTGTTTCCTTGTTGAGTTTCCTTGACATTGTTTATGAAAAGTTTTTTGGGAATTATATTTTGTTGTAAAACCACTTCAAGGAACCCATTTGGACAATTGATGATGTGAGACTAAACCAAGGATTACCCATGTGGTAATCCAGACAGTTGTATGTGATGAAAAATGTGTCAAACAATCAGATAGGGTTCTAATTAGAGTGATTGGGTATTAGGAATGTAATTGGTTTTTTGGAAGGTTTAATGGATGACTGAAACATTTAGATGATGTATTTAGTAATTCATTAAAATGGTTTTCAAATTGTTGTGATGTTACAATTGAGGTGTTGAACTAATTATATACATATTGATGTAAAATAATGTATAAAAGTGAGTACTATTTTGAAACTAGGTGTTGACCTGAACATCATTTTAAAATGGTGTTTTCTAAATAGATTTTTAATGGTGTTTGTAATTATGGAATGTATAAATTTTCAAAAAAAATGGTTTAATTGTTGATTATGATGGTTGAAATGATAACAAAATCCATGAATCATGATCTAGTTTTCAAATATCAGTAAAAATGTTCTATATGTTTCTTCAGGTGTATTTCAAATAAGTATTTATACTTTTATTTTATTCTATGAAGAAGAATTAATGGTATGTTGGGACCATAGTCATTGAATTGATCTATAGGGTAGTGAGACAGATCCCATGAAAAATATCATTTCATGTTAACATTGTTTTATATGAATGAAATGATAAATGTAAATTGATGATGACATTTCATAATGGGGTTGTTAAGAATAATGATATATATTTGTTTGGTATTTATGGGTTGTTTTGGTATGTCGGAAATGGATTGTAAATGAGATTAATTTTAATTGTTCTAAATTTACAACATGTTATAAGGCAGTGTTTGGTTTAAGGAAAGTGGGCGATTGGGTTATGAATTTTATGTGAATAATGTGTTAATGAGTCATGTCATGAATCTAATTTATGTATTTATGAATTAAGAACAATGAATGTTAGGTTATTTCCTAAATATTGTTGTGAAGTCGTATATGTGGATAATTGTTAAATAATTAGGAGCCCATGGATTGTTATTGTGTGGATCCAATGATTCTCTACACACACCGTCATGTTGGTATGATTTTCTAAAACTCTAGGAAGTTATCAGATCTAATGATACATGATATCCACATGTCAGGTTGGAATTAGGATATAAACCCACCAATAGAATCCATGGGCTAGGGACTAGTGTGATGCTCTAAGTCCCTACAGATGGATTAGACTTTTACCAAGAGTGAGGATCCAATGTAATAATGGTATGATAGATTTATATTACCTTGAATTATTCTTCGTGTTATATTAAATAAGATGTTTGTGTGATGTTTTCCACGGTGAAGTATCTAACTTTACTTAGTCCATTATGAATTGAAATTGACTGGCTTATGCCATTTTAATAATTATGTGATTGCCTATCTCATGGGACAATTTATGTGAATGGCCAAGAGAATATTTTTATCTAATGGTCAGGTGATACATTATTATTAGTGAATACCCCTTGTGGTTAAGAGTTTGTGTAACCCCATTGTGCCATGGTTTAGACTCCCATTCTAACCTGTATTACTTGTTGTTTGGTTGATTCTAGAAAACGTAAACATTAAAATTAACAATAGGTATTTAAGGAAATTTTTCCTTTATTTCCTTTCTTATTAATTTAATATCTTACCAAAAAACAATTTTGTATTGATGAGATATTTTATTAGAGAACATTTGAGGTGGCCAACTGAGTTGTACTAACACCTTCCATGAGCCTCCGTGGAACTTTTGTACCTGGGAATATACTTCATTTTTTCATGAACTGGATCTGGATAGGGACATATTGGTTTGTTTTGAATGGGATTAAAAGTTGTATCATGGGATATTAGAACCGAATTGGGACCCGGGTATGGGTTCACAGTCTTTTGAAAATATTGTTAATGGTTTATACTACGTGACATCATTGAATGTAGTGTATTTTGTAAATCTTCTTATAGCATGTGTACTTTGTTACTTATATATTGTGGTTTTATTCTAAACATTTATTTTTCATGATTTTTCTTTTGTCTATTTATGTTACATATGTTTTATATTCTCTAAAATTACTGGGTATCGTCTCCCCATGATTTCTCTTTAGACCTACACTACTAGTCACCGTCCCTTGTCATATGGGGAGGTGTGCATGGGGTCATGTGGGGATGGGGTCGGGGAACAAGTTATAGTGGGTTCAGGGATGGGTATGTTGCAATGTGGTATCAAAGAAAATATTTCTTCTTACTATTTTAGGTATGTCATAGAGGATAATATGATCATGTTGGGGCATGGGAGTGAGCTCATGCTCGGATGAATATAGCCCCACATATGAGGAAAATATTGGGTTCCATTGTTGGGAAATGTATTTTTTGGTTTCTTGATTTTGTTTTTGGATGATATTTTCACATGAGGTGGAAAAAATAGATGTCATGTTATTGATTTATGAGGTTTTATCGCTTTTCCAAATATATTAATAGAGGGTGTGTGATTCAATTCATCATGCTAGGCATATAAAATAAATTGGTCATATGTTTTCTTTCTATGATTGTATTTTGAATGAAATGATGATAAAAAAATTGGGTAAAAAATGTAAAATTTAATGAATCAATGTGTTATGGAACATATGTTAAAAAGGATTCTTATAAATTTAAATACATATTATTGGAAAATGGTAAATTATTGATATATGATATTTATTAATGTTGAGTTTTTTGAAATTATGGACATCTAAAAGTTTTTATGAAAGATTAATGTCTTCAGTGTTGAAAAATAAATGTTCATGAAAAGTGAAATAATGTGATTAAATGGGTTGGTTAACTAATTATTATGAATGGAACTATGATTGATATTTGGGATGTTAGTGATGGGTATCTCTTTTGATTGTTGTTGACCATTTGTATAGGTGGTTTGGGAAACTATAGTGCCTTTTTATTCTTACAAAGGGTTGGTGTTATAGTTATTGAAATTTTGTTAATTGTGACCTTGTTTAGGTTGTGACCCTAATGTTGTGATGCAGAATATGTTTATGTGAATATGGTGACTCTATTCAATTGAGACCTTGAGATATGTGTTTTTAAACCTAGGGTGGAGGTTCCATTTGTGGTTCCAAAAATTATGTGCGAGTAACATTAGTGTGGGACCTAGAATAAATGGAATTTGGTATATAAAACATGGTGTGTTTCGAATGGGGTTGGGATGACCATATTGAAGAAACCATTGGATTTAGGTTGTGTTCATATGGATTAGATAGAGATAGTGACCATTATTATGTGTGAATCGCGTTTGGGAGTTGGTATTGTCTGGCTCTTTAGGATGACCTTTGAGAGTGGTTGGAAGGGGCGTTGGTGCTTTTTGGTGTATATAGAATAGGATGACGTTTCAGAAATTGGTAGTTCTACACAAATGGTGTTTCCTAGTGCATGATTAACCTAGATGGATAAATAGAATCTTTAATTGTTTTGGAATATGAGGGTTGAGTTTTGGCTATGAGATGGTATTATTGGATGTTCGAGGGTAGGATCGATGTAGTTTTTCCCTGTGTTGTAGTTGACTTGGAATGTGTAGAGTAGGTGGGTTGGGTTTCATCTAATGTGTTCATAATAGACTAAAAATGGAGATTCCCTATTAATGAAAGAAATATGTTTGTTTGGATTGGTTTAATGAATCATTGTATATGTGTTCTATTCAATGATTCTGTGTGAGAAGAACTCGACTGTGGTAATGATAATGGTGCCAAATGAGTGTTGGGCCAAGACTGCATGGCATAGGGTCATGATACAATAATGATTTCGGTTAAAAGATTGATTCTAAATATGTGATTTTTTTATAATAAGACATCCATGGTCATGGACTCGAAAGAACATTGGAAGGTTGAGGTGTTCCCTTGGTATTTGGGGATGACATAAGTATATATTTTATGGTGGATCATGTCAAAAACATCATAGAATAATTCTACCAAATGATGATCATGCCCAATACCATTAAATCATATCATGTATTCTAAGAGAGCTATATATTTACATTTATATTTTTAAATGTTTGTTTGTTAGTGATGGATCCTCTTGGGAAATACTCTCAAGGAGAGATGTGTGTGTGGGAGTGTGATGGTGAAGGATTACACCACATACCAGTAATAGTAATGGCTCTACAGATGCACCAAAATTCAAAAAATTACATGGGATCATTCTAGGATGTCAGGAATAGGTTGTGGGTGATATTTTTATAGATATTATAGTGTAAATTGGATGTCTATGTGCATTTTTTGGGGTTTAGCTACTTATTTAATGTGGGTCACAGTGGTCAAACATGCACGAGTAATGTAGTGATGTGAAAATACTATGTTCGGGAGCATTACGTTATCCATGGTTGATCGGAAAAAGTTATAATGTAATTTTGGTGGCATCATGATGCAAATGAGAAACCTGTGAGGTGAATGTTCAGGTTCCATTGGTTAAAATATTGTTGTGCTTGGATGAAAAGGTATGTCGAGCCAAGTGAGGGATTTTAGATTGGGAATGAGCTAAAGGTATGTGATTGTTCATATCATCGATGTATGGAATGATATTTTAGAATATGATAATGATTGGATTTGTAGATAATGGATGGATAGAACAGTTTTAAGAGGAATTGGGATGAATTTGTAGAGTAGTGTGGATGATGATTTTATGAAATTATTGTAAATTCATCAGGGCAAGGTAAAGTGGAGATTTACCAAAATTTGAATTTGGACATCAATAGAGTGAATTGAACATGAATGGAATGACTCAGCTGAGCAAGAAGGAATGGATGTAGTGGGTTGTAAGCCACAACTGGATAACATTGGATGAATAAGTTCTTTTTTAAATGGAATGGACTATGAGGGAAAAAATTTACCCTTAAATGAGTATGGATAATAGAGCTGTAAAATCCTGGTTTCTTTTAAGGAAGGGATGAATTCTATTGTTGGATGATGCTTTTATGGATGTTTGGTCATAGTGAGATTGAAAACACATTGGCTAAGTTATCAATTTAAAGATAAAGTTCCGTTTTTATACACTTTTTTGTAATGGAAGTGATAAATACTTTATAAATGATTGTTATATATATAAATAATATAGTGGGGAACATAAATGTGGCTTGGTAGTTTATATTGACTTAATTGGTGATTCAGGTTGGACGGACAAAGGTGGGATCCATCTTGGTGTGTCGTGTTTAGTGATAGGTTCTCGCATGGATTTTCACTGGTTTAGTACCAGGATAATAATTGTATAATTCTTAATGCTTTTTAGATGTTAAAAAAAGAACTGAGGATGATGGGTATCGAGTTTCATATTTTTAAGGATGTGAGATGTTGTTGGACATTGGATGTTCGATTGGGTGATGTTAGTATTGGGTCATTATTAAATAATTTTAAGAATTATGTTAGATGGCGCCAATCGATTTGGGCCATGAGTTGTGAAGATTATCAGTGGAGGGTTTCCCATTTGCCTCTTGCCGAGTGGTGTAGGGATTTTTGGTATCCATTTGTGATGAGGTTTAGTGTAGTTATATGTATCATTCAAGTGTGTTGTTATATTGATTATAATTTACGGTAAATTCATCCATGAAGAGAATCTGTCTTATGACATTGGAACATAGTAGGGAAAATGTTCCCATGGTAGTAATTTCACCTTGGTATGAGCATTGTTGCAACATGGATGATTTCTGGGAGAAAATCATGAGGTGCTGTTTGATTTGTGGTTTAATGGTGAAACCATTAGTTTAAAAGACTTAGGAACTTGTGATGGTGATGATCTAACAAGAACACTAATATGGTTAGGAGGTTGTACAATCATAATCATACATGACTGTACATTCTTGTTTATGTTTTTTTTAAATTCTGATAATATGTCTAGTGATGTAGTTCTTTGGGGATTGTGAATTATTGAGATTATTTTGGGGATGTGTGACATTAAAGGATTGGAAAAGAGAAAAAACGGTACATAGTTCATGGTTGGAACTTATTTAGTGTAAACCATGAGGCTAGAGAATGAAACTATGATTCCCTATCTCCTCTTGGATAGAGAATATCTCATAGGATTACCATGGTTTGAAAATCATTTTGGGTGCATATTAGAAATTATGTGACATTTCCCTATTATATTTAGGGAGCTTCTGGATTGATGCATAGTTTGTCTAACCATGTGATGAAACCTTGTGGCCATTAAAATGTGGTAATAATCAATTTTTCCTCTTTGAATTTAGCGGTTCCAACATAATTATTTCTTATACTACTCCTCTAACATTTTCATTGATGAAACAAACCCTCCATTACTTCTAGTAGGTGATTCTCCATTGATTATTAATTTTTTAGAGTGAGTTTGAATGTGAATATATGATCTGGGTTAGTCTAACACCGATCGTTTCCCTAATTTCTAGATCAGGGCTTGTAGAATCTCTAAAATCAATTTAATCCCTAAAACCTAAACTATTTTATAATATTATAATTTTTTCCTTATATGGTATTTGAGTTCAAAATAGGGGAATTGCTGGGTAATAATCATAATCAATAATGAAGTATGAGGTTTTTTAGTTTTTCTCCATAGTCTAGTTGTTATATATATGTTTATGTTTGTGTTTATATATTACATTATTTCATATCCTAGTATCTGGTATTGAAAAGTGTTCTAGTCCTTATATTTTGGTTAAAAACTCTTCATGTACCCCATTGGGTATTTTGATGCTGTGATACCGAACATAGGAATACTGATTGTGTAACCCAGTCCCTTTTAAACGGTGAAAAAATTGGTAATCCAAGAAAAAAGTGTGTTATGAGAGAGATTAATTATTAAAAATGTAATTTTTTAATGGGTTAATAGTAGAATGAAACAATTATATGATGAATTGTTTCAATTTATTAAAAAGTTTTTGAAATTTATTTGATGGTATGTTTTGGGCTTTGACCAGATTTTAGATTTATTAATTGAAAATGATGCTTAAATGTGAGAAATGTTTTAATAGTCAGTGTATTTTTCATGGTGACGTAAAAGGGGTTCTTTAAAGATATTTCATGTCACATTTAAAACTAGGGAAAGGATCTCCTTTTTGGAAAAATGTTAAATTGTTGTTTTTGATAATTGAAACCAAAATGAAAGCCATGGGGCATGTTTTATTATATAAATAGGAAGACCCATATGTTTTTTGTGACTTCAAGATTATTTTATATTGTAATTTTTACATGTTTCATATACAAAAAATTGGACTTAAATATATATTGGGAGTAGAGGAAAACAATTTAACATTGTGCTAGTGATATATAGCCCATGAAAAATGTGTTGTCATGTTAAAATAACTTGATATGAATTAAATGATAAACATGTATAGTTGATTAAATCACATAATGTGGGAGATATGAATAATGTTATATAAGGGTTTAATAATTATAGGTTGTGTTGGTATGTGCAAAATGAATATTAAATGAGATAAATGTTAATTTTTTAATTGACATCATTGAATAAGCTTGTGTTTGATTTAATCATTTTAGGCCATTGGGATATGAAATGTAAGGGATTAATTTGTTAATTGATTATGGAGAAGAGAAAAATTAATCAATTAATGAATTGTGAATTATAAATGTTATATTAATTTTTTTAATTTTCTTGTGAAATGGTATGTGTGGACAATGGTTAAGAATGCATGTGAAAATATCTTATTAGTGTGGGTATCATATAATTATAGATACCCACAGTCGATTTGGGATATTTCTCAAAACCCAAATCTATATGTGGGATCCACTGATGCATGATACCCATGGGTTAGTATTGACTAATGTTATAAACCCCACCACTATAATTCACAGGTTAGGGTACCACACCTTTACTTTGGTACCCTAAAGATGCATTGGATTTTTAATTAAATTGACACTCCATGGTATGTATAGTAAAGATAACATATTTTACTTGGAATAATGATCCAAGGTATGTGAAATAAGTAATTTTTTTGATGTTTTACCCAGTGAGTTAGGGAAAATTAATTTCTCTTTTGTACATGGAAATTAAAGAGCTAAGGTCATAGTGAAAATGATGTAAATTCCTAACCCATTGAACAATTAATGAGAATAAGAAAGTGAATATTATTCACTAATGGGAATGCGCTAATTTTTTTATTAGTGAATAACCCTTTCGGTTAAGTGAGTTTGAAACACGAATGTGCCTTTGTTTAGACTCAATGTTTTACCAATTTCAGTTGAAATTTGGTCGATTATAGAAAAATCAATTCGTAAAATAAATATTAGATAATTAATAATATGTTTTACTTATTCCCTTGTTTATTTACTTCACATGTTACCATCATATACTTTCATTTAGAATGCATATTTCTGTAGACAATGTTCGTGGCAGCCAACTAACATGTACTTACACCCACCTCGAGCCACCATATAACATAGGTACGTGTGAATAATTTACCCATATTAAAATACTTGTTAAGGATACAAAACATGTGGTTGGTTGATAATGGGATGATGTGTTGGAGAATAGGAGGTTAATAGTGGGTTGGGAATTAGTTTTTGGATTATTGTCTATTAATACTTTTGGTCTTCGTTCATATTGTATGACATATTGGCATGTAGAGTATTCTCTAGATATTCTATAGCATATTTTATGGGTTACTTATTGACCTTTATTATATGATGTCCTTTAATTGTTCCTATTTGGTATTTTATCCTTTTATTATACTTCTATTATTGATTCACTCTGATGAGAGCTAAATTGAATTAAAAAAATAATAGTCAATAATGTATATATCAATACTGTCCCCCAAAAACTGATCATAAGAAATCTAGGAAAAGAATAATTACGGAATTATTACCACATATACATAGTGGAGTATATTAAATTAATATCTTTATTGTCTTTGATGAATAGAAACACAGTAAAAATATAATTTAAAATATTTCTGTTGTGAATACCAATTCCACATTGAAAATAAATTTTATAAACTATAAATTTCATGATTATTATGGATATAATTTCTACGAAATTTATAACCTGAGAATATTAATAATGATTAAATGTTATGATTGGTCATGATAGTGATAAAATTATGTTCATGAAAAATACATTAAACCATGGGGTATTCTCAATTTTTGGTAAAAAATCAAAATGAATATTATAAAAAAAATTAAAGGAGGATTCAATTTAAAACATTTTATAACATTAAAACAATTGGTAAAAATTTAAATTATAAATAATTGGATAATATTAAAAATATTATTTAAAATACATTTAAGAAAATACTGATATAGAAGAATAATATTCATAACATAATAGTGAAATAAAGTTGATTTTCCTTACAAATAATATTTAGGTATCTTTAAAACATAATGGGTGAAAATTAATGGAAAAAAAATAATTTCGTGAAATAAATAGAGAAGAATACAATATTTTACTTTTATAATTTAATTATCCAACAATTCCTATTTCATAATATTAAACATATATAATTATAAAAAATGATGAGATCATGAAATAAACACATATCACAATGGTTAAATATGAATCATAAATAGAAATATTGAAATAAACACAAATGAAACATTAAATAAATTGATTATAATGAGATTTAGGATATGAAAATTCAATGGGGGAAGCATATAAACCTCTTATAATTATATGGCTATATAATATCATTCATTTCATAGTGGGGTTGTTATTGAGAAAATTATAATTAAATGATCTTATAGTTAAAGTGAGAATAATGAAATTTATTTATTATCTTTATTAAAATAAAACACACTTAAAAAGTGAAGGTATGATATAATATAATAAATTTTTATTAAACATATACTTATTTAATATCAAAGATAATAAAGTATTAATATGACTGATTGATAGTAAATTGAGTGTTGAAACAACACACTACATGGGAAAATTTAAGTAAAAAACCATTGGTGGAAATAATTCATATTGAGATATAAAAAAAACAATTATTGATTAAGTATTAATGATATTATAATTATACAAAGTAGTGTAAACCACATATAAATGAGATTAGACAAATTGTAAGAAAATATACATTAATGATGAAAACATTTGAGGAAGTGCCTTACCACAAAATAGATTTCAATTAAAAAACTCACGGATGAAATAATATTATTTGAATGAAAAAATATGAAATATTAATGATTCGTGATATTTCATGTAGAAGTTGTAGTATATGAACCCCATAAATAAAATTAGTTATATTACAATAAAACATGCCAAAACAATGAGAAATTGACCCATAATCCTTTACCTCATGTATGAAAAATCATATTCATTTTTATTTAGATTCAATAATAGTTTTTTTAATAATTTTTTAATTAATTAAAAAATTTAATTTTTAATATTACCCATTTTTTATTTAAAACCATGTTATATTTGATTACATAATCATTTATGTTCACATCAGATTATTTGATGATATTCAGTCCATATGTAAAAAATTAATTTATTAGTCTGAATATGGTAATTAATTAATTTTTTCAATCATAAATTGATTAATAATATAGTAATAAATTTCTTTTTTATATATCAGTTATTCATGTAAATTTAATTAATAAATATGATTAGGAAAACAGAACTATGTTACAAACAATGAGAGGATATGTCATATGTATTCATGAGTAACATTATAAATTTGTCAACAATAATAATTTAATGAAGGAAATTATAATTTTCTCATTATAGAAGTATAGCTATAAATTAAATAAAAAATTAATTGTTTAATTATTCTTATATATACTAGTCTTGTCCTGAGGTGTTGAAATATGACTCATATCACTTCATGGAGGTGGCAGTGCACATGTACAAACTAATGATGGTATACATTTCCAATTAATAGAAATTTAATAAAATAAAATATATATATAATTTATAGAATAAAAAATATTTCTTAAATATCACATATATAGATTAAATCCATCATTATATGAAACCGTGAGAGGTAATGATGGAAAAAGAATTCCATAGGATCACAAGGATGTAGTCTTCCTTAAAAAATGCTGGTTTAATTTTTCATTTTATAGAAGAGGATGTTGATTTTGGGTCTGGAATTACCTTAATTACATCTGAGTATGTGGTTGATAATTATTCTATTATATTTTCATGGATGAATAATATTTTAATTGGGAAAAAATAAAAAACACTTGATTAAAAAATATATTATTTCCTCATACAACCTTTATAAAATTACACATAAGGATATCATATTAAGATTTATGAAATTAAAAAGGTCTATAATATGTGGTATGGGATTTAATGATGTTATTTTTATTGGGATTCAATAATCGAATTTTTTTTTTGATTTAAATTTCAGTGTAATTTCTCATTTATAAGGGATGGTAGGGGCGTATTTGAATTTGTTAAAATATTAGATTAATATAAAATAATTATTATATTATAATTGATCAAAAATAACGTAACTAAAATATTGTATGATAATGGATTAGAATATGATAGATGTATTTTTAATGTTTTTGTTATTTGTTATCAAAATATCATAGTTTTAACTTCCTATAATCATTTTTTGGAATTACAGTTGTTTTAATGTTTTCTAAAATTTCATTGTAAATAATGTAAAAATAAAATGAATAAAGATGAATAAATGGACCATGGATGAATTTTAGAAAATAACACTATTTTTTTAAATATTATATTTATTGAAATATTAAATCTTTTAAAAAGAAATAATTTATTTCAAAATACCCTTAATGTCATATGGTATAGTAATAATTTTATTTTTCATTATATACATCATTATAATTTATAAATTCAAATATAATCCTTTAAAAAAATATGATGAGTTGTTTTCTATAAATTTTGGGAAAAAATTAATTATTTAAAATTATAATAGTTCACGTATTTTTTAAATCATTTGTTTTATCTTCTAATTAATAAAATAAATATTTTGTTGGTGTTTAACTAGAATTTTCCTAATTATATAATCACTAAAATTTAAAAATAGTTTAATATGAAATAAAATTAATTTATCATGAAAATAATTATATATAATCAATATTTATTAATATTTTAATGGATCCAAAATTACAAAAAATATTTAAATATGAAAAGTGATATTTTTTTATTATATGTCACATAAATGTTATAAACTAAAAAATCAATGAAAAATAGACAAAATGGTCATATTTTATAATTTTGGTTGATTATTAATTAATTATATCCATGAAATAAAGTTATGAAATATGTTTTGTTGATCCTTATTGTCTTATCACATTATTTGTAACAATAATTAAACATTCTACCATCTCTATTGTGAAAATTATTTACTATTTTTATTATTTATAATGACGTGAAATATGAAGGACCTATTTAAAAAAAATTATATCATGATTATGAATTTGGTACCCATTTTTCATTAATCATATTTAATAATATGCATAGTTATATTTCAGAAATAAACAAACTAGGGAAAATAAATTGTTTTTCATAAGAAAAACATTTTGGATATAAAAAAGATTGTAAAATAAACGAAATAATAAAATTGAATGAAATATTCATAGAAGTGATATTCCTAATATTATAACAATTAATTAAAATTAGATGATTATAAAACAATATGGAACATTAGAAATTCTTGAAAATATATTTCTTAATAAATCTAAAATTTTTCATTTTTTATTTTAAAATCAATTCATTCACAAAAAATATTTACCCACAGTAAATATTGATATAATGTTTTCAAAAATGAATTTAATTTTATCAAAATAAATTTTATATTAGTTTCAAATATTTATTGTGTTATTTTTTAACAAAATGAAATAAAAATCTATATTGAAAAAATAAATTTTTAAATATTAAAATGAATTTACAAATAATATATAGTGATTATTTCCTCAAAATAATATAATATATTATATTGTTTAGGTTCTTTATATATATTTTTTAACTCATTTAACACCGTTAATAACTACAAATTTAATAAAATGTTATAACATTTATATTTAAATAATAAAAGTTCATAATTCGATTAAGCTTGTTGTAGTGTGTCATATACACTATCAAACACAATGTTATTTTTAAAATAGCAGGGTTCTACTTCATGTTTTTGCGTGTTTTTATCTAGGTTGTTGTCTTTGGTATCAAATCAAGGATTATTTATATTTTGACAATAGTATGAATAAATATTTGAAAATTTTCTACTAAAAATTCCACAATAACATGTAGATATTTTTCAAAAGTATAAATCATGGGGTTTTCCTAGAAATTAATCCCTATTATGATACTAGAGATTGAATTTATTATTTCTAATGGTCCTATATAATTATAATAAAATAAAATAGTGTGTGATGGGTACTAATTCAACCATGGCTTATTGTATGATAAGGATGACTATCATCACACCTCGATAAACAATCTCAATTGATATCCTATCTTTAATTCAAAATAAATTTAATTAACCATTATGATTGATAATGATATAATGATAACGAGAATTGTTAAGATGAATCTAGTAGGGGATAACCCAGGATTAATAATATTTAATATTAAGGAGTTGTTAAGGAATAATATACTAATTATTTTTAGGTCTGGTTTGTATATAATGATGTTTTCCACATTATATATTTTCTAAGTTAAGTATCATCACCAAAAACATTCTTATATCAATTATATTGTGATGACCCATCCCAACGCTAGGCTGGAGCTGCAACCACCCAAAACCGACCTCCATATGTCTAGGGGCGGCAATAACTGTCGAAGTAAAAACTAAATTGGGGAGGGCATTGACTATAAACCTATACATAAGAACATGTCCAACATAATGAACAAGTGTAGATAGAAAGTAGAAAATACAGAACAATACTATAAAATAATCCAAGCATGGATGAACCAAACGATAGTACAATATTACCATAGAGTAAACTAAATGAAAAAGTGTTAAAATACACCACCAACTTGAAATATTTCCCTACCTTAAAGTAAATAGGAAATTTAAACATCTAAAGATATTCCCACTCATGAATCCCATGTTACAAACACTGTATGTTGTCCAAAAACCCAGTATCCCTATGATTCTATATTGTCACAATCAACATGTCCATTATCTTTATCAGACACATAATGTGCGGGAAAACCCCATGAATTTTTGAGTATATACAAACATAGTAAAACAACAAAAAATATTATGTGAGTATCATAAAGCAATTCACAAATTAAGAGGAAATAGTTGATACACAAGTTACAATGAAAGTATAAAACTCAACCTAATAAAGTGTTAAATTTATCTAATCCATTTTAATGAAGCTAAACATGTTGCTAATATGGACTACTAACCATCATCCCATTCATGTCAGTATTTTCTCCATGATTATTAAACCCACTCTTCGTTTAAAATTTAATAATGCTTTGTCTTTGGATCCTGAATGTACTGACATCATTAAGTTTTTTGGGAAGGCATGTGTCATCACAATGATGCTTTTTCTTTCATCTCTAAATTTATTTACCTTTAGCTGTGTTATAAGGATTGGTGTAGTTCCAAATCTAAACAACATTAAAAGGACATATCATCTCTTTATAACAACGTTATTTGAATTCAAAACTCCAATAATTTCTCTGATTACTCTTTGGATCCACATTTAGAAATCAGTACCTCTATGAAACTCAACTCGCTCTATAAAATAAAAGATAACATGTGAAAGGATATCATAAAAAATAAATGGGTTTTAGATGGAGATATGAATACAATTTTTTTTAATTCCCACCAAATAATTAGAGGTTTCTATAGGATCCATCCCTTTATTAAAGATTATGACACCCTCTTTGACACTGAGGATGCTATTTATAATCATGTTGTCTCTTATTTTCTTAATTTGTTTAATGGTCCGCCTATTAGCAAAGAGCACCTACTTGAAACTATTCTAACAATGGTGACTATTAAAGATAATGATTATATGTTAAGGACCCCTTTAGATCAAGAAATCAATGAAACTATTTTCAATCTTAATCTGGATAGTGCACCAGGTCCAGATAGTTTCAATAATTGTTTTTCCCACCACTTATGGTAGATTATTCATATGGATGTTTGAAAATTTATCAAGAATTTCTTTTCCAATGGTGTTCTCCCACATGTATTAAATTCCCAATTTTTACTCTTAATTATATAGTGGACAATTCTTCTATGATTAACCTTTTCTTCCTAATGCAGTTATTAACACAATTTACAAAATTCAATCTAAAATTCATGCTAATAGACTTACTTCCATTTTAAATATAATTGTTTCTTCGAACCAATTTGGTTTTATCAATGGTAGTTTGATAAAAGATAGCATCTGTCCTACTTTAGAATGCACTAATATCTTAATCAATTTCACTAGAGGTGGTATCATTTCCATCAAACATGACATTTGGAATGATTTTAATACTATAGATTGGATTTTCATTCTCAAGGTTCTCAAAAACATAGGTTTTAATGTCTTTTAACCATAATGATAAGTACTTTATTCAATCCAGCCTCCATCTCTACTCTTATCAATGGTACCCCAAAGGATTATCCTTAAATGAACCAATGGAGTTAGGCATGGAGATCCTATTTATACTATTATTTTTTCCATTGCTGAGGACAACATAAGCAAATTACTAAACAACCTTATGTATCAAAACAAGATTAAACCTATCCAGGATTTAGAAAAATAAATTTTCCCACCCATTTTTTATATGCTAATGACATCATTATATACCTTCATGGAGATAAAAGTAATATATCAAATCATAAAAATTCCATGTCTCATTATAAAAAAAATCATTGCTCAATCTATAAGCTTGTGCATATATTTTGTATTATTTGGGAAAAAAATTTCTTCTAACGTAAAAGGTAATATCATCAATTATTTATGTACCATTTCTGGTTTATTCCCCTTCAATTGTCTTGTTGTTACTATCTTCTAGGAAAGACCTAAATCCAGTTACATTTGTAGCATTTTTTTTTTCAAAATACTAATAAAATTTATTCATGGAAGGGTAAATCTCTATTTATGGATGGTTGAATTTGTCTTGGTTAATCAACAATTGTATCTAAAATGATATACTTGATGATGGTTTACAATTGTCTTTCTGGTCTTCTTATGAAAATTAAGGCTTAAATTAAAAACATTATTTCAACTAGAAGCATGATTGAACGGATTATTGTGACCTTACCTTGGGCCACATGTTTAAAACCTTTAGACAAGGGTGGTCTTGGTGTAAAAATTCTTAAAATCAATAATGTTTCTCTTCAAGCTTGGATGAATTGGATGTTACTTCATAATAACTCGGATTCCACTTCTTTTCTCTAGAACATATTTTCTACTAAGTTTATGAATGGAAATTTGAACAACATCACTTCTTACATCCGGTAATATATTAGGTAATCCTTCTCCAACATTATGATCTACTCTATATGGATGGTTAGTACTAATTTCTCTATGAATTTTTGTCTTGACAGCTGGACCGGTGCTCTATTAATCTCAATTCTGCCTCCCAATTCATTTTATGATAATACCAATTTCACCATTAGATTTTTATTTATTCTAATGACATCAACATTATTAATGACATCGATCATGCTATTGAAAATTATCCCTTATCCAACTCTGAGGATTTCCCCATTTTGGATTCTTTTAAAATGGTTTGCTTTATTCTATAAGTTTTCACAATTTTAATTAAAAAAATTCTAATTCTACCTTATTTTGGTTGAAATATTTTATCAACCCTTGGATTAAGCCCATGCGATTTACTCTAGTAAGGCATATTTCTCATCATAGAGTCCCTACTGATGTTTGTTTGTATTCTTTTGGGATACAACTTTCTTATATATTTCACCTATGAAACCAACCTAGAGAGGATTTTAATCCTTTTTTTATATCATGTGCAATAGTTTTATCTCATTGGAATTACATTCATGATATTTTTGGTTGCATATGGTTACTTCATGATTCAATAAGCTCTCAATTTCAGCGTTTTGTATATTTTGAATCTTCTCAACAAATCAAGAATCTTTTTAGACTATTGTTGTTGTGATCCTCCATGTGATCTTGTATAAAAGAAATAATACTATTTATAATAATTTCCCATTCCAGCATAATGCATGTAGGAAGCAGAATCTCATTTCCATCTCGGATGCTTCCTGGATTCAGAAATCACATTGTGACAACACTGTTGGTGCTTTGATATCCTAAAATTACATAGGATTACTAGTTTATATAGACAGAAAAAAGGAACCATTGTTGTATTCTACAATTCACTACTTACAGGATGAATCATAGTCAATTTCGATGGTCCCTCTAAAAAAATCATTAGACTTGCAGGAAGTGGTTCTATTTTTAGAGACATTCTTGGTAGGTGTCATGGATGCTTCTTTGGTGGATGTGGTATGACCTCATCTCTAGAGGCGGAAATGATGTGGCTGGTCCATGTCATTGACATTCCAATCAAAATGGTTGGAACAATATTTGGATTGAAAGTGATTCAACAACTATGGTCTAAGCTATTTGGAAGTGGATAATGCATCTTTCTTGGCCACTTATATCCCATTAGATTAATTTCCCATTTAAAAAAAAAATCAACTACATTTCCACTTATTCTTTTTGGGAAGCGAACAAGTTGTAGATATTCTGGCCAACAGGGGAGTCAACCAGGACCTTACATGGTAGGATAATCTTCTCAGGGATTATCTCCCTTTTTTATGACATAGATTTTAACAATATTCAATATTTCAAACTCATGTAATCTGCATTTTTCTATTTTAAATAAATTTTGACTTGATCTATGAATGAGGCACCGCCTTCTATAAAAATAGAAAGAGAGTAGAATCATTGAACCATGAGAAGCTAGAAAATGAAATCATGTGACGTTCCCCATGCATCTACACTTCTCATCGATGGGGAGTAACCAAACCCATGGAGTAGGTATAGAATTAGGATATGTATATCTATATATCTATATATTTATACTCAATCTCATAATCCAAAAAACATTATGTGGATTTCTATCTCATAGATCAGCCAAAAGATCCAAAAAGATCAACAACAATTAATAGAATCTTATGTGTCTTCCATAATAATAAAAGACTATATAACTCATTCATCACAACATGATTCTATCTGCATTGGCTGGTAATAACATTCCCACAAGGGTTTATCCACAATACAAAAAACATGTCTTGGTGGGGAAAGTCCTACTCTGTATTTTGAGTTCAAATCAAGTAGAACAATATCTCCTCAACGTTTTACAGATTTTAGGGGCCACAAATCCTTGGTAGAGGACCCATTCATTATACCATATAAGGATTACACAATGATAGTTGATGGAGTACCAATTAACCACCTAGAAAAAGGGTTTTACACCCATGGTCTAGGACCCATGCCTTTCCTAGCTGGAGTGTACCACTCTGAGTCAATGTGGACCCATGATCTAATATCATAGGTGTGTTCCACTTGAGAAGTCATGGAACCAATCCCATCATACCTATAGGGTTACACTCAAATAGATATCGATGAACCATACCAATCCTAGTTTTTGGGATCAATTTGAGATTTTGTAGAGGACCCATTCTCCACTTGGGTGGTGGGTTCCACTCTAGAACCCATCAGGGACCCATGCCCAGATTAGAGGGAGGGTTCCACTTGGAGGTAAGTATATTGTTATCCTACATGATCACTGTATTCAAAGAAGTATCATCATATAGTAATGTGACTAGAATATTTTAGATCATATCACAAAATTAACAATTTATGGATATTTTATTTACTATATAGGAAAACAATCCTAATAGGCTGCTCGTTGTCCAAAATACGAGATAAAATGAAAGAGATATTGAAGGTTTTAGTTTCTCATGAAAGAAACTAGGGGTACACGATATATAATGGAGACACACATGGTGTTTTTCCACACTTCACAGCCTAGCCTTGTCCCTAGCCGGAACATGACATCAACCCATGTATTATAACACATTGTGTAGGTGGACAACAAGGTGTGTCTTGGATAACTAAGACCATGGTCATGTGATTCAATTCATGTCCATGTATCGGTGGAGAAATTCATGTACCATACCTCATGTCCCTCCACACGTGTTCTCATCGGTGTAACTAGTCACACAGTTTTCCGAACCAGGTATGGCTATAAGATGAGTGAGGGTGAGATACACATCGTGCCCTCTTTAATTTGTTATAAACCCTAGTGATTCCATTTAGGGGGCTAAACATTGTGTGTTCTTAAATGAATATGGTTTATACTCTTGTTTTTCACCAATAACCTATTATTTGATCTATGATTCAAGATATGTTCAATTGTAATTGATTTCGGGGCTATCTATTGCACAATGAGATAGATATTTCTAGAAAACAAAGATATTGTCTTTAATTCACCGAAAATGGAATCCACTCTTCACTGGAGTTTAAGCATTCATTCCTAACAATGACATGGATTCCATATGTTTTAATTTGTACTCCAATCATCAAATCAACCATCCTCACCTCGCAATGATCCCCGCTATTTTCCTTACTTATATATTTGTTGTTCTATAGTCAGACGGTCATGATTCTTAGGGGTTCGATTGAGCTTGGTACCAGCCGACAATGCCATTATTGGACCATGGGGACCCAAAAGGTGATGATTACGAAGAAACAAGGGTGTAATGCAACAAAAAATGGTTATAATTTCATTGGTAAATATTTTTGGATAAAGACAACAACATGTAGTTCAAATTAGACATCAATTTAACAAACAATGAAATTTATATACATTGTCACATGAAATGTTCCTAATCAGCGCAGGTCCATGAAAGAGGTTGGATCTTATATATCATTTAATATAATGGTATAAAAACCCCAAAATATGAGTAATACATCAATTTAAAAATGAAATATATATATGAATGCATCCTCTAACAATTTGGTAGTAGCCTCTGTATTCAATTCATCATCATCTGATACAATTCAGAGTTCCGTCATTGTATATGGTGACCTAATATAGGAAGTAGAAAGATATCTTTTGCTGATGATTATATAAAATTATACGCCAAAGATGGAAGGGTTCACCAGAGAGATGTATTTATAATATTATCCATTTTTTAAAATATAATATAATATAATTAATTCATTAATTCATTAATTTATTAAAATCCCCACCAAATATCATGGGGATTGAATGTACATGCAAACTCATTTTATGTCACACCTAGTGTAAATATCAATTTTCGAATCCAACTATAACATCATATCTCTATTATGATCAACCATGTAAGAGTTACCCAACATTTTTTGGGGTATTATTTGTGTAAAATATAATTTATTTTTAGTATTTTTATATAATTATTTACAGGCACACCGAGCCACAGAATAACACATATTCTCAATTACTCATAGAAGAATTATTTTGAAAAATATTATAATTTATTTCAAGGAAAAAACATGGTTTCTAAATATATATATGGATATAGAGGAAACATAGATAATGATGGATTCAAAGTAATTTTTTGTGATTACCAGTATTATATTAGAATTGGAGTTCAAAATATCATGGAAATTCTCAATCAAATCTCTTATACCCAGGAGGATGTTCTTGGGTTTGAAAAAACTGGCATAATGTTTTTATGCAAAATAAACAGGAAAGTATTCAAGCAATCCATTGAGTTATAAAAATGTTGGCATGGACCATTGCCTTCATATCATCATCCACCATCAGTTCACAATACTGAGGTAGAATGAAGCACCAAATATTACTGATATCCATGATTTGTTTAATTTATAACACTTCAACCACTTTTTTTAATCCATGTAGAAAAGTGAGACCATTAAAATAAAATCCATTTCTTGATTGAGTCATCAAATCCAATGAGTTAGGATCTATCATGAGACATCCCTTGTTCTTAACTTGAGAGCATTAATAGTATGTGAATATTCTAATTCAATATATATTTAAACCAATCTATGATAAAAAGTATACTTTATTGTATAAAGTATGTCCCAAGGATCAGCTTCATAAGATAATACCATCCAACTAAAATGATGGAACCACCCTCTGACAAAGACACAATGGGTGCAGAAGGAACCTCTACACCCAGAATTCCATGACACACCAAATACTACTCCATCAACAATAGCATTAACATGTGAAGGAATATGATAAATATGTAAAATAAACTATTATATAATAAATAAAAACATAAATAATATACATCTACTAAATTCAATATGAATAGATAAGAATAATATTGAATCATTTTTGTGTCAATTTAAACCATCATATGATGGGCCATTCAACCCATTGATTACTATAAAATGTATTTATATAAAAAGAAATAAATTCTATTTATTTTAATAATAAAATAAAGTGAATCTGGTTTTAGTAGACCAATATCTATTAGGTAAGTCAATTGATGGAGGATTCTCTTTTCAAAATAAATTACCAGGGTGAAGTTTGAATCTATAGAGTGTGAGGAATTTAAGGTTATAAAATTCAATAAATATTTACATTGAACTCTTCACACTATGATTGAATATTAGTTTTTATAATTTAAATTAATGTATGTTTGGGGGATTTAATCATATTAGTTATATATTATGATATTCACAATGTATTCCTATAAGTCTATCACTATACTCAAAAAATATCAATCAATTCAGTGGTGTCTTAAAATCTAGTCTATATAAGACATTTTCTGTTATAGAATTTGTAATTTATATCGATGTGGTATGATATTTTCTTTATGTTTATAGGGATGTCGGAGAGAACATTATTCTAGAGAATATAAAATAATATTTGAGTATCACATATGAGAAAATGAAAATTTTCATTGGTGTATAAAATTCAAACAACACACATGTAAAATATATGGGGTGAACCACCAATTTAATTTGCAAAGTGGTTTAGAAATTTTTTATAAGTGTGTTAAATGATGTAAAATATATTGTGACAAAAACATTAGTGGAAAAAATGTTGAATAACACCACCATGGGAAGGAATTCCCCGTGTGATTTTCCACCCACTCATTAATTCATTAATTTCACAGAGTATGGGAATTATGTGGATTTTTACCCCAAACCTAGGGATAATTATGTTCTTAGGTAGTCGAAGTCTATAAAACCATGGTATGAATGGAGGGAATAAAAAATCACTAAAATATAGGTGGATCAAAATAATTTTGCGATGAAAGGTTCACTTATTTTCTATTTTTGAGAAGTGAGTGACTTTTTTTATTCTGGTTCATCAAATTATATGGTATAATATATGTTTAAAAAATATTAATTCATCACATTAAACAATGAGTATTAATCTATATATGAAAATTATTTGTGGAATGATGGAGTTCATGAGGTAAAAATATTATTTAATCAATGTTTTTGGCCAAATACTTCAAGGAAATATTTTACTTCATCCTATTTATAAATACCAAATTATATGAATGTGAAGGAATTCATTAAAAAACTATATTACCAATTTTGGGAAAATAGAGATATAATGTCACATCCATTATCATTTTGTTATCAACAATGAATTCAAGGAGGTTCTGACACCATATTAAGATAGAATTTCTATGATAAAAGTATTAATACACAAAATAAAGTGGATCTATGATCACATGATCAAGGGGAATTCCAAATAGAGAACATATAAATATTACTTGAATATAATGATTATTTATAGAGGAATTACATTTTCTTCCCAAATAATGTGACATTGTGTACCCAATTTCACTTACACAAAGATTAATTCCAATATAAAAGAGTCCCTATAAAATTAAATTCGTATATTTAGAGGAACTGGAAAAGAAATTGCAAGAGAATATTGGCAGGGGTTATATACACTATCATGGTTCACCATGGGGTGAACCATTGATCATTATAATGATAATGGGATGATCAATGCATATTTCCATTGATTCTCATAGTATCAATATGTCTCAACAAATAACATATTTTCACTAAAACATATTGATACCATATTCAATAATTTAAATGTATCCAAATCCATGACATGGATTTTCATATGACATGGATATCATCAATAGATGGTAAAAAGGAAGGATATTCAAAATAAAATAATCTATATAATTTAGGGACACTATAATTTTATAGTGACACCATTTTTTATTTTTAATAGCCCCTATATCATCATATATATTATAAATAGAATATTTTTATATTACCTAAATATATTTTTTATTATATTTAAAGATGATATCCTTATATATTACAATTGTATGTAATTTTATGAAAATTAATTTAGTATGTTGTTGATGACCCTAAAACAGGAGAGATTATATGCTTGACTTCTAATTTTTTCATTCCAGAAAAAATATATAATTTTATTTTCATGTAATCATAATAATGAGTATATATATAGATATTTTAAAGGATGGTTGTTATAATAAATTTACAAGACCAAAAATTGAGATGAAATATATAGTTTTCTTAGGATTTCATGATTTTAAACAGAGTTTGTAAAAATATCTCATGAATATCATATGTATATTAACTATGTTAACATGAAAAGGAGTTATTTTAATATAGTAGAATAATTCTAGGGGATGTTTAGTGGAAATTTTTTAATAGAACAAGTTTTATTATACAAGATATGTATAAAAATGACCCAATAATATTAATTATATGTAGGATAAATCATTGTGTAATAATGGAAGAGAATAAATCTTATCGTTTACTATTTTCTCTCCAATATCAAAATCAAGAAATGAACTAATAATCTTTGAAGGATAATGTTGAGATATAAATTATTTAAATATTATTATATTATACAAATTTGAAAAATAATGTGTTATATGGTTTGAAAATATGATATATGTTCTATATACACCTAAATAAAAGAATTATATTATGTTTGATTCACATATATCATCCATATCTTCCTTCTATATCCATAAAAAATATTATGATTCGATGAAAATCATAAAGTGGGGTAAATGATGTAAAAAATAATAGATTATATATATCATGATTCTGTATATATTGGAATGTTAAGGTATGGTGACACAAGACCATAGATATAATGAAACCCTTACACATTCAATTATTGAAATGATAAATCAACACCTAGGATTTCATAATAGAACTCCCAAAATATGTAAAGATAAAAAATATATATGTATCATATTCAATTACATTAAAAGTTCTATATAATTAATTTCTATTAGATAATATTTATTTCAACATCATCTTGATAAAACATATATTAATCAGGTGGATAAACACTATAGATACACCGCTAAATTTTATGAACTTCAGACACATGTTTTACATTGAGTTTTTTTGAAATAAATTTACAATATCTGGGGTGATGAGATTGATGGTGGAACTAACAAAACAATATGATTGGTGGTCTATAATAAAGAAGAATTGAAAATATGGAAACTATATCAATAATATGATCAATGGTTTTCCATGGATGTTGGGATAAAACATAATATTTTGATAATGTTCTCATATAAAATTAATTTCCATTCTATCATCCTAGGTAACAATTGAGTTTCTTTATGGGATTAAATGAATTAGTCTGACATTATGGAATAAATGGCTTAAAAAGGCTCCCATTGAGGTTTTACATTGTCTATGAAATTTTGAGAAGGATCCAAATAATTCACGGACATATGAATATGGAATAGATCAACTGATGAGATAACATAATAATAACCAAAGGTATGTACGAGTTGGAATATAGTGATATAGTTTATCCCCAAATATTTGAATGGTAACATGTTGTTAGATTTGGGATGAGTTTGATGCTAATTATTAAATACATTTATCCCATAATGATCTATGATTGTGTTATAGTTATATAAATTCAATTAGAGTGTATCAAAATCAATTCCATGTGCATAATAAAATACTGATATTATTTATGAGAGGTTAAAAACATGATTCCTCACATGTAATAAATTATGATGTTTCATAGATTGAATATTACCTCTCCTATTATGAATAACCCATTTAGATCATTGATCAAAGAGAAAATGTTATGCGGAATAATATCACCCATAAAATTTAAGGTTAAATTGTTGAACTATTTGAATAAGTATGATGTAGGGGAGAATTATTATTTATTGAGAAAATCATAACCTCTACCTTTTTATCCTTTTAGTAAAGGGTTTATAATGAAGATCATATTTGTTTGTAGTATATATTGACCCAAATTATAGAAATCTTTAAATTGATGTTATGTTCAATAACATTAATTACACACTAAACCCAACATAAGTAATTAAAAATATATTATTATTATTTTTTAATTAATTCATATAAAACACTATACAGTTAAAATATTAAAAAATACTAAATTTATATGACTATCAATTCATATGTATTAATTTCATAAATGATAAAATTAAATGAATATTCATCTATAAATTATATTTTTATTAAAAATATAGAAATTTAAAATCTATAAATTAAAATTGATAACATATATATTTATTTATTTTAGAATTCAAAAATTTACATACTAGAAATTTGGATCATTTTTCTGAAATGTTTTATTTTCAGTTGACACGTATAGTTTTTTTCATTTATTTTTTTGATTTTTTATAATCATGTAATGATATCCTAGAATATATGAAAATATTTTATGTAATTAAAAAATAATATAAGTAAAAATAATATTTAATATCTTTTTTTATAAGACGGATAGCCATCATTTTTAGACATATATGAATATATCACTTATAAAAAAAATAGTTTTGGGTCATTTCATTGAATCAACCATTTTTTGTCAGAAATTATGAATGATATTTCATTGATGTTAACTAAAATATTATTAGTATTGTTATTTATATTAATAATATTTGTCAGTTTATTTATTATTAATTTGTTACCATATTAATTTTTTTATTATTGTATTTTATTATTGATAACACATTTTTCCAAAAACATATTATATTCAATATTTGAATGTTCCTTTAAAATTTAACTTCTTACCCCATTTGAAAATTCATAAGTTAAAATTATTTTCATATTTTTATTTAGATTGTATAAAATAGTTTTTAGGGTTAATTTTTGTTTTTATGATTAAAATTAATTACAATGTTTTGAAATTAGTTACACCTATTAAAAATTAAAAATATAAACATAGTTTTTCATTGCGGAATTGACCAAATAATGATTTCATACATTTTAAAATTAGTGGTTTAGGTGTGCGATGAGTAAACATCAACAATCTTCTTAATTTTCAATATTTTAATCCGTTGAAACCTTAATAGAAAAATATAATTATTGAAATTCAATGGGTATTTCCAAAACCACCCTTTCATATCTTATTAAAGATTATAACTTAAAAACCAATCATGTTACACTTTTTTCAACAAATTTACCACTAAAATCATTGAATTTTGTCAACCTAAAACAATATCTCAAACAATTATTCTTTTTGACACCTTTATTTCTATTATTTATTTCATTTCTGATGAGATTTATAATTGAAATCTCATTCATAAAACATTAGTTTAAATTTCCATTTTTTTATTTAATTTTTCTAATCATAATAATCACTTAGTATATTAATATTTATTTAATATGTACCAAAAGTATTCTGGTATTTAATTACGTAATTTGAAATATCCTTGTATCAATTTTTCATCTATTAAGGAATGAAATAACATCGATCATCTATATGTGTGAACTACCACATCCATGAAGCAATGTTGTTTATTATTGACACCCCCATTCATGGATGGAAAATGTATATATTTTAAGGATTTTATTATGTCATATATATTTCTATATAATTATAATTTTTTTTATATAATCATTATTTATATTCACAGAGAAATGTGATTGTACATTGTGAGGTTGTGTTGAATACCACATCAACAGACAAAATTTTTTTATTCTTACAACCTGTGTTAGAAAGTTATAATTATACATTTACCAAGGTTATATTATATATATTAAATATTTATCCTTATTAATATATCATATTATTATAATCAAAATACATTTTTTACTAATGAAATTAATATAAAATAATACCATTTATTTGCGACGGGCCCATCGCTAAAGATATTATTTGCAACGGGGATCCTTCACGTCGCAAATATTACTCCGTATATTTGTAAAAAACTTTTAAAATAGTAATTGCGACGGGACCCATCACAAATACTTGTTGCGACGGGCCCCGTCGCAATTACTATTTTTAAAAAAAATTAAAAACTATTAATAAATTATTTTAATGAATATAATAATAATACTATTTGCGACGGGCATAGTATCCCATCGCAAATACTATAAAAAAATAAAAAAAATTAAATTATTAAAAAATTATTTTAATTAATATAATAATATTCCAATTATAATTCAAAAATAAAAAATAATAAAAAATTAATAAATGATTTTAATTTTTATAATAATAGAATTATAATTCACAAATAAAAATAATAAATTATTTATAAATTATTTTAATTAATATAATAATAATAGAATTATAATTCAAAAATAAAAAATAATAGAATATTAATAAATGATTTAATTAATATAATAATATTAGAATTATTAGTCATAAATATAAAATATTAATAAGTTATTTTAATTAATATAAAAATAATAGAATTATTTTACATTCAAATATTAAAATAATTCAAATATTACAAAAAAATATAATTAAATTATAATATTATAAAATTTTAATATATATATAATTTAATATTATAAAATATAAATAATATTATTATTCATATTAATATTGTTATTTCAAAATATAATATTATTAATATTTTATAATGAGACAGAAACTACGAATAGAAAATAAATTAATATTTTGATTTAACATACATTATAACATAAAAACAAACTCTAATCTGAATGAGGGGGGAGGGGGATGGGAGGATCTGCAGATGCTGGTGGAGGAAACTCCATCCCTAAAGCATGAGTGAGTCGGCACATGTACTCCATCCGCTCCTGCTGCTGCTGCTGCCACCGACTCAACTGCTCCTCGTACAACTGCTGCTGGCGTCGACGCTCCTCCTCATGCTGCTGCTGCTGCTGAGGCATCTGCTTCTGCTCCTATCGGAGACTCTCTATTAGTGCAGTCTGAGATCGCAACTGATCCTCATATTGTGTAGCAGAAGAGGATGCACGAGCTCCTCTTGAGCTGGACGCCGACATCGCAGCAATGCCATAATAATCTCTGGGAGTCAGTCGAGAGCTGATACCAACTACTCGGCCCTTCTCAAAGGCATACTGGGTGGGCTGCATCCATGCTGCCTCATCAAAATGACGACCAGTGGTCTGATCTGATGACTCGTCCTGACTCTCAGGCCGGGATTGTGACGTTGCGGCCTCATATGACTCCTGTAGTTGCAATTGAAAATTAAAATTCAGAATATATTATATGAAGTTAATTTTTAAACTTGAAAACAAATAATACTGCCCACGATGTGATGCTGATGATCACCACTGAGCTCCCCAGTAGCAGGATCACTATACATCCTCCGATATACGTCGTACTCCGTAATATTGGGGTGCTCGACAGCCTATAAGAATAAAAAATAAACTGTTAATATTTTTAGTTATATAAAATATTTATAAATAATGTACGTACCAGATGTTGTCTATGAGTAATGAAAGAACGACTCCCACCTCGATGGGTCACCTCCTGTCTCCCCCGATTCTGCCTCCCCACCGATGATCTCCTATGAAAGGAACCACTCAACCAGTGCGCACATAATCCATCCCATACATGGAATGAAATGTACTCTGGTCGGTGTGCTCTACATGACTCGTCAAAATCTGACACTCTTGCTTTCTTCGTGGCAGCTTTTCTTAAATTGTGAAAAAACTGACGAAAGCGATCACGCATGGCCACCTCCCATTCCTCGTGGATGGCGTCACGCATGGTATCCTCGATCGGATACCATAAACCCTACAAATAAATCAAATTATCAAGTTAGAAAAGAAATAATTCTCAAAATAAAAATTATATATTTACGTACGTACCAACCAATGGCTGAACATGGCCTGCTGCACATCAATGGGAATCTGCTCCCATGTGGTCCACAGCTGAGAGAAATAGTTTCCCAAAATAGCGCTGCCTTGTCCGACTGCTATATGCGGAAAAATGTAAAAATAATAAACATTTATTATGTGAATAGATTAATGAAATCTTAGTCAAATCCACAGGTTATCACACAGGTTATCACACCTCCGTGTGCGTGGATCAAACCCTAGATGTGGACGTCACTCGGGGACGGGGTCAGGAATCATCAATCGTGCAAGAATGCGCCCCCTCCGCGTACTCCCTAGAGCGCCTGCAGGCTGAGGGTCATCTGCCAGCAACACATCTGCATCGAAAGGGAGGTCAGCATCCGCCAACTCACGAAATGTTTCGTCGTCTATCTGAAACAGAAAATGTTAATGTTGTTAGAAAATAATTGATAATTACTATTATATATAAATATATATATATTATGATTGTATATAACTGCCATGGAATTCTATCAGTGTTCATCTTCATCATCATCTTCATATATGTCAATGTCATGTTCATATTCCTCCTCAACATCATCAATATCCATTCAAGTTCCAGTTTCATCATCTCTTACCATTTCAAATTCATATGTGACATCATTAACATCATCATCATCACCGACTCTTAAATGTGGGTTGTCGTCATCGATACTCATGTCTCTTTGTAAAAAAGATTGATTTTGAGTACTCTCTTGAAAAACTTCAATTCTTTGCACATCAGTGAAAGCACATTCACTTTGACTAAAATGATTGACTTGAATTTTGATTTTTATTACACTCCACCAATTAGTCAAGTCTCTTTATGTAGCATAGTATTTTGCGTAATGAACTTGATGTTCATGTTGAGCCAATAAGAATGGTTCATTTTCTGCGAGAAAACTTTTACATTTAATATCGATGATTCCATGAGTCGGATGAACACGCACGCCTCTCTCTGTATCCAACCACCGACATTTGAACATGGTTATGTAATGTTGTCCAAGATAACAGAGTTCAATGATTTTATCAATTATGCCATAAAAGTCAACTTCATTTTCTCGATGATGAGATCATCTCAAGCTAACTCGATTGTTCATTGTTTTTTTGATTCCCCATATGTATGTGTGTGAAACCGAAATCCATTCACCACATATGCATTATAGGTTTTAACAAGTTTGGAAGGTGGGTTACCCAATATACACAGACGTTTGTCAATTTTATCAGCATGTCGAGACACCTGAAAATATGTGAAATAATTATCAATATATTAAAATATAAATTGAATGAGTTGCTAAAAGATAAAGAATTTATGTTACCCGTTTTTGAAACCACTGAGAGAAATTTTTCTGTCGGCGTTCTTCGAGAGAAGCTGCTGTAATTTGTGGAATTTGTTTCTTGATATGATTATCATACGACCTATAAAAAACAAAGTTATTTAATGTAACATAAATGATATAATAAGTGATATAAACACTTACAGTACAACTGATTTCATGTCTTCACAGTTTATTAGAACATACGTATGAGCTCTGTGATGTTCATCATCCAAAAGCCAGCGTTCATAAACTCCACCAAAACCAAGCTCTGGCTGGTTGAAATCAGATAATTGATTGTCAATTTCATCAATATTCCTCTTGTTCCATCCCATTCGGTTGTGTTTTCAAGGATACTTGGATTCAAAATAATGGGAGCAGAAAAAAGATATTTCCTCTTGCAAATAATCTTCTGCAATAGATCCTTCAACAGATGCTTTGTTACGTATTTTTCTTTTCAATTTTTGCATGCATCTTTCAAATGGGTACATCCATCGAAACTGTACTGGACCTCCACATTTGGCTTCATATGGAAAATGTAACATCAAATGTTCCATTGAGTCTAAGAAAGACGGCGTAAATATTTTTTCCAGTATACATATAATTACAACAACATCTTCTTCATGTTTTCATAGAGCATCATAATCTGCTGTAGCCGCACAAATTTCCTGAAAAAATGAGACATGTCTATTATAGAATCCCAAATCACAGAATTAAACCGAACTCTTAATCCAATGGGTTGAAGTCTTTCCATTATAACATGACAATCATGACTTTTTAATCCAGTAATATGACCATTCTATACACATCTACCCAAATTGGAAGCACAACCATCTAGAAGTCTCAAATCTGTAATCCACTGACAAAATAATAAACGGTTTTCTTTAGACAGTGTATAAGTTGCTTTTGGTTTCGGTAACCTTTCTGTGCTGACATTCTCAAACAGTTCTAGTTCTGGACGCCTACAAATTTGGGCAAGATCTAAACGTGCATTTACATTGTCTTTTCTCTTTCCTAGCGTATCCAAAACCCTATGAAACAAATTATCAAAACAGTTCTTCTCAATATGAATGACATCCAACATGTGGCGGACCAACAAATCAGAACAATATGGAAAATCCCAAAATATGCTACGTTTAATCCAATTGTGTTCTTTCCCAAAACCAGAAATTTTCTGTTGGTTTATTGTGGGACCAAAAGTGATGGGAGGTAATGAAAATACAACTGATTTTAACTCCAAACCTGAAAGAATTTTTGGAGTTCCATCCCTTTCAATTGTTCCTTTTCTGAAATGAGATCTGTTTCTGCGAAAAGGATGATCAACTGGAAGAAATCTGCGATGACAGTCAAAATAACAAGGTTTCTTTCAATGAATGAGCATAAATGCTTTGTTATCTCCCATACAGTAAGGACATGATTTCTGACCATGTGTACTCCAACTAGATAACATCTCATTAGCCGGGAAGTCACTAATTGTCCACATCAATGCTGCTCTCAGTATGAAATTCTGTTTCGTAGTAACATCATATGTACTGACACCAGTACTCCACAATAAACTTAATTCATCAATCAATGGTTTCAAATAAACATCAATATTTTTCTTCGGATGTCCTGGAATTAGTAAAGTCAAAAAGATATACGGATCCTTCCTCAACATCCATGGAGGTAAATTGTACGGAGTTAAAAAAAATAGGCCAACATGAATATTGACTACCATAAGATCCGAACGGACAGAAACCATCAGTGGAAAGGCCCAGTCGAACATTTCTAGCTTCTAAAGCAAATGATGGATGCCCTATATCAAAATGATTCCATGAATCACCATCGTTTGGATGATTCAAGCTTTTATCGGATGAAATATTCACTTTATGCCATGACATCATTGTCACTGTATTCTTAGACATGAATAAATGCTGAAGTCTAGATGTAAGTGGAAAATATCTCAACTATTTTACAGGAATTAAACTAGACTTCCCATGTTTCCCTTCTTGATATCTCAATTGCCCACATGTGGGACAACTATCCAACGACTCATTTTCCCCAAAATATAAAATGCAATCATTTGAACATGCATGAATCTTCTGATAAGTAAGTCCCAAATTTCATACCAGCCTCTTACTCTCATAGTAATTTACTGGAAAAAATTTCCATCGGGTAACAGTGTTTTAAGCAAAGAAAATGTCTGGTCAAAACAGGTGTTTGACATTTCCGTTATCTAATTTGATAGCCATAAATTTTTCAACTGCTTCTAATTTGCTCATCTTGCAGCCGGGATATAATGCATCCTCAGCAGACCTCAACAACTCATAAACTTCAGATGGTGCCAACTCGGGATTTGAATCTATCTCAGTCGGAGTTTCTGTATGTTGAATAGAAGAACCTGCAACATCATGTACTAAATCATGAAACCGGGATGGAGCTGGAATCAAGTTGGTATCACCTACACTAGAACTGCATTCACCGTGTTGATACCAAAAAACATAATCTGGTTGAAAACCAAAACGCAAGAGATGTCCCCCCACTTTGTCAAACGTTTCAAACGTTCTCAGTGCACATTTTCTACAAGGGCATTTTATTTTGCCTTCTGAAACAAATTCTAGATTTGATGCCGCAAATGATAAAAAAGTCTCCACACCCTCTATATATACTAGATTTAAACCAGAACCGTTTGGATTTCTACGTTGATTTATCCATATGCGGTCATCTAATAATGACTGTTGGCGACCTTGTTGTTCCATATTTTTCTATAAAATATAAAAGCATTTCTAGTTTTGAATAATTTGTTAGAAAAAACACTCAAGCAAGGATTGAATATATTGAGAATAAAGCAAAACATGTTACAAATATTGATAATTTTAATATTATATTGATTTTTTATTTTTTTTACTACTTCTAATATAATTTTTTCATAAATATTAATTATATAATAATAACATTATTACATTATTAGTATATTTTATTATTAATATTAAAATAATATAATTTTCTATATTATATACAATTCTCCTTTCATCTGTGTGTTTATCATTCTGTCTCCACATGTAATATTTTCATTCACTTTCACCTCTCCATTGGCGAGTAGGTTGATAATTTTGAAAAAGAATGCAAATATTACATGTGGAGACAGAAAACACACAGATGAAAACAGAATTGTATATAATACAGAAAATTATATTATTTTAATATTAATAATAAAATATACAAATAATGTAATAATGTTATTATTCTTAATTATTGGTAATTATTACTAATTATTGGAAATTATTCCTAATTATTGGTAATTATTCAAAATTATTAGTAATTATTCCAAATTATTGGAAATTATTCTTAATTATTGGTAATTATTCCTAATTATTGGTAATTATACCTAATTATTGGTATATATTGGTAATTATTGGTAAATATTGGTAAATATTGGTAAATATTGGTAAATATTGGTAAATATTGGTAAATATTGGAAAATATTGGTAAATATTGGAAAATATTGGAAAATATTGGTAATTATTGGAAAATATAGGTAATTATAGGTAATTATTACTAATTATTACTAATTATTACTAATTATTGGTTATTATTACTAATTACTAGTAATTATTACAAATTATTTGTAATTATTACTAATTATTGTTAATTATTACTAATTATTGGTAATTATTACTAATTATTTGTGATTATTACTAATTATTGGTAATTATTACTAATTATTGGTAATTATTACTAATTATTGGTAATTATTACTAATTATTGGTAATTATTACTAATTATTACTAATTATTTCTAATTATTAATAATTATTACTAATTAATACTAATTATTGGTAATTTCTACTAATTATTGGTAAATATTAGTAATTATTTTTAATTATTACTAATTAATGGTAATTATTGGTAATTATTACTAATTATTACTAATTATTGGTAATTATTACTAATAATTGGTAATTATTACGAATTATTGGTAATTATTTCTAATTATTACAAATTATTACAAATTATTACTAATAATTACTAATTATTGGTTATTATTGGTAATTATTGGTAATTATTGGTAATTATTACTAATTATTACTAATTATTACTAATTATTGGTAATTATTACTAATTATTACTAATTATTACTAATTATTACTAATTATTGGTAATTATTACTAATTATTGGTAATTATTACTAATTATTGGTAATTATTACTAATTATTGGTAATTATTACTAATTAGTGTTAATTATTACAAATTATTGGTAATTATTACAAATTATTTTTAATTATTACTAATTATTGGTAATTATTACTAATTATTACTAATTATTACTAATTATTACTAATTATTACTAATTATTACTAATTATTACTAATTATTACTAATTATTACTAATTATTACTAATTATTGGAATTTATTTCCAATTATTGGTAATTATTACCAATTATTGGTAATTATTGGTAATTATTGGTAATTATTACTAATTATTGGTAATTATTACTAATTATTGGTAATTATTACTAATTATTGGTAATTATTACTAATTATTGGTAATTATTACTAATTATTGGCAATTCTTACTAATTATTGGTAATTGTTACTAATTATTACTAATTATTACTAATTATTACTAATTATTACTAATTATTACAAATTATTACTAATTATTACTAATTATTGATAATTATTACTAATTATTGGTAATTATTACTAATTATTGGTAATTATTACGAATTATTGGTAATTAGTGGTAATTATTACTAATTATTACTAATTATTACTAATTATTGGTAATTATTACTAATTATTGGTAATTATTTCTAAATATTGGTAATTATTACTAATTATTACTAATTATTACTAATTATTGCCAATTATTACTAATTATTACTAATTATTGCTAATTATTACTAATTATTAGTAATTATTACTAATTATTGGTAATTATTACTAATTTTTGTTAATTATTACAAATTATTGGTAATTATTACTATTTATTACAAATTATAACTAATTATTACTAATTATTACTAATTATTGGTAATTATTACTAATTATTACTAATTATTGATAATTATTATTAATTATTACTAATTAGTGGTAATTATTGGTAATTATTTCTCATTATTACTAATTATTACCAAGTATTACTAATTATTGGTAATTATTACTAATTATTGGTAATTATTACTAATTATGGGTAATTATTTGTAATCATTACTAATTATGGCTAATTATTGGTAATTATTACTAATTATTACGAATTATTGGTAATTATTACTAATTATTGGTAATTATTACTAATTATTTCTAATTATTACTAATTATTGGTAATTATTACTAATTATTGTTAATTATTACTAATTGTTGGTAATTATTACTAATTGTTGGTAATTATTACTAATTGTTTGTAATTATTACTAATTATTGGTAATTATTACTAATTATTGGTAATTATTACTAATTATTGGTAATTATTACTAATTATTACTAATTATTACTAATTATTACTAATTATTACAAATTATTACTAATTATTACAAATTATTGGTAATTTTTACTAATTTTTACTAATTATTACTAATTATTGGCAATTATTACAAATTATTACAAATTATTACTAATTATTACAAATTATTACTAATTGTTACAAATTATTACTAATTATTAGTAATTATTGGTAATTATTACTAATTATTGGTTATTATTACCAATTATTGGTAATTATTACGAATTATTGGTAATTATTACTAATTATTGTTAATTATTACTAATTATTGGTAATTATTACTAATTATTGGTAATTGTTACTAATTACTGGTAATTATTACTAATTATTGGTAATTATTACTAATTATTACTAATTATTACTAATTATTACTAATTATTACTAATTATTACTAATTATTACTAATTATTGGTAATTATTACGAATTATTGGTAATTATTACTAATTATTACTAATTATTACTAATTATTACTAATTATTACTAATTATTACAAATTATTGGTAATTATTACTAATTATTGGTAATTATTACTAATTATTGGTAATTATTACTAATTATTGGTAATTATTGGTAATTATAACTAATTATTACTAATTATTACTAATTATTGGTAATTATTACTAATTATTGGTAATTATTACTAATTATTGGTAATTATTACTAATTATTACTAATTATTACTAATTATTGGTAATTATTAATAATTATTACTAATTATTACTAATTATTGATATTTATTACTAATTATTAGTATTTATTCTTAATTATTGGTAATTATTACTAATTATTCCTAATTACCATTAACTATGAACAATGAATACTAACAATTTAAATTTATTAAGTAACAAAACAATTTAAACATAATTAAATTACAACCAATTAAGAATAATTGAAACTAATAAAAAATTTAAAATAAATATTAAATTAAAATGAACATAAATACCTTTAAAATTGATCTGAGGTTGATCTCTGATCGTTGTTGAAAACTTCAATATCAACTCCGGAAAAACAATTAAACTCAAGAAACGCTGAACTCTAAAAATAGAGTTTTGAGAGAAGTAGAAGATCGATTTTGAGAATGAATGAAAAAAACGGATGGGGGGGGGATTTATAGGTTAGATTATTTGCGACGGGTCTATTTGCAACGGGATTCCTGTCGCAAATAGTAGTATTTCCGACAGTACCCTTCGCAAATACCTTAGCCCGCATTGGTTATGGTCAACGGTTAAATAGCTATTTGCGACGGGTCCCGTCGCAAATAATAACCTGCCGACATACTATTTGCGACTGGGGTATGTTCCCATCGCAAAAAATTTTCCCGTGATTTGGCGCGCAAAGCGCGCCAGTCCTTTTGCGACGGGGAAAGCTAACACGTCGCAAATAACTACTTATTTGCGACGAGGGAATTCGCCTGTCGCAAATAACCCGTCGCAAATTCCCATTTTTCCCGTAGTGATATGACAATTTAATGAATATTAAAAATTATTGTAAATTATTTACTTTTTTGAATATTTATATTCATTTTTGGGTAATCAAATAATTATCTTCAACTCTTACACGATGACGACATACTACCCAAGAAAGGAGTAGAAAAATAAATGAATGAATATTAAGTACTGTAATAGTATTCCTTTTTTTGTGAATTAAAAAATATCAAAAAAATTAATGATAAATATAAAATTTTATAGATTTTATAGTGGTTTAGATTGTAAATAACATTATATTCAATTTTTTCAAAGTATAGTTATTTTAATAGTTATTAAAATGGAATTAATATATTTATAATAAAAAATATTATACTCAACAAAATAAAAATTATCGAAATTCTTAAAATACGAGAATAAATTTGAAAATGAATGAAAATTTCATCAAATTTCCATTTTGACCCATTGTTCAACATGTAATTATAATAATAAGACGAAAATATTAAAAAATGCATAACCATGATTAATATTTAGTATTATTAAATTATGTAATAAAAAAATATGTGAGTTTTACAATGATATTTATGACTGCATTAGTATTCTTATAGGATTATCTTAATGTAATATTATCCATATCGCTAGGACCATTTCATTTTTTAACCAATTTAATTTACTGAGAATAATGATATATTATAACATTAAAGGTATTTTTAAAAAATCCTTTAATGATATTTTTTAGTAAACAATATATAACTAAATGAATTAAAATTACAAAAAGTTAATTACTCATTCAAATGAATTGTATAGATTTTAAAATATCAGCCACATTCCATTAATTTTCAATTATTATTTTAGGTTTTGTTTGATGACCACTAAATAGTAAAATAATAATAATATAAATGTAATTAATTATGATGTTAATAATTGTTAAAAATAAGAATTTATATTTTAAACATAATGAAAATTGTAAAAATTTTATTGTATATGAGAATTTTTACTAGAAATTATTCTATTACTGAATTATATCAATTTGTATATAATTTATCAATTTAATTTTAAAATAATATTTTATTACATCAGGTAATTTTGAGAGTGTCGCTACCCTCACGGATAAAATGGCACATCCTCCCCTCTTAATCCAATAGTTTGAGTCGTATAGGTCAACCAAAATCTACCCAAACAAATTATTAAACTCTATATTGGTGATTTATGGGATTTTTCATTTTAAAGAATAAATTCCAAGGGTCCTTAAGAAATTATCTAAAATACACCAACTAAAGAGGAGGAAATCAAATTAACTGACCCATTTTACTTTATTTCTTTTATATCACCTATAAAACCAGGTTAACCATTTTAAAATAATTAATTTAATTTTTTAAATAAGTTAAATAGTTATAATTATAGTAATAAATCATTATCCATCATAATTTAATATATTTGAAATGATTATTTATCTCATCCCTACATGTGAACGAACACCACCATGATGTGATGCTATTTTCTTTTCATTTTCATATTAAATGGATGGTTATAATTTAATATTAAATAATTATAATGTTATACGTGGTATAAAAATAATCACATAAAGAATAATTATTATTTACCTTTCATTAATTCCATATATTGATAAATGAAATCAATGATCAATTGTACTTATGATCAACCATCATTATGAATTGTGTAATTGAGTTTTCTAATGATACTATTTATGAATCAATCTCTCTCCCTGTCAATATCTATAATAATAT
This sequence comes from Viscum album, assembly GCA_963277665.1. Taxonomy (NCBI): domain Eukaryota; kingdom Viridiplantae; phylum Streptophyta; class Magnoliopsida; order Santalales; family Viscaceae; genus Viscum; species Viscum album. Next base: position 1,514,732,879 of record OY728132.1, on the reverse strand, counting down.
TATATATATATATATATGTTATTTAATTAATATATTAATTTCATTAGTTATTGATCCATGACCACTATATAAAGACATATACTATAGAATTGAAAATTCTATGAAAAAGGAAATAGTCAACACAAAGAAATGATGATATATATAATTATTTTTGACATATAGATCATTAAATGATATAAGTATGTCATATATGATATTAACGTAATTTAAATGATTATTTAATATAATTACAATTAGTCGTTATTTATTATATAGGAGTACAGATCCCTTTCGATGTTAATGAATCATAAAGGAGGAATTTATCATCTAACTTATATTGCTATGAAAATTACACCATACTAAACAATTGTTTTCAGTATGTGGGTTATAAAATAAAATTTAATTTTTTTGATTATTTGATGAAATTTTTGTGTATTTATATTTCCATATATTGTTTTCTCTTTCAAGAGGTTTCGACACATTGATTTCAAATTTAGTAAGGATTATGTTACATTTTCAATTTTTATTGCGATTATTTATTATTATATTTATTATGAGTATAATTTCTTACCTACCTCTTTAAAAACAAATTAATTTTCCCACTAATATTTTTTATATATGATTCATGTAATTCTATCATTTTCACCTCCTCAAGTACTAAATAGAGAGAAATAATATTTTTTTTATGAATATAATAACTATTTATCCCTTATGATAAAATTCATTCTTCCTTCATATATATGTTCCCAAAAAATATTTCATGAATTTTACAAATAAGATATTATTTTTGTTTAAATTATTTTTCAAATGATTGTATTTTTATAGAATAGTTTATTTAGAGACTTTTTTTTTCAATTTCTGAACATGGAAATTTTGAATTTTTACTGAAAATGTAAAAGGAATTTTATTTTGTACAAGACATAAGAATAAGTTCCAACTATAATAACAAACAAATAGTTTTATATTTAATATTTATGTCTCAATTTTTAATTATAAACTTAAATAGTTTCAATTCAATAATCAATATTCTTATTTTTTTAATGATTTTATTTCAGTAATACAGAGAGTATATTCTTCATAAGATATTCCAAGAAATGGTTTATTGGCATCATTTATCAATTATAAAACCCTTTGAGGATACATATGATTTATTGGGTATATAATTCAATTATCACATACATGTTATTTATATGGATGGATTATTTTGACGCTATTATTATGATGCCTATTTTTTTGAATGTTTTATTCTATAATGAATGGTTAAAATGTCTATGAAACCCATTTTCAATCCATAGATATAATATATGATGAATGATTTGTTATCATATCACACACAAATGTATAATTTATATTATTTGTCCTGAGGTCCCAAAATAATATACCCATCTAATAAATTGTGAATATATATATATATATCATGCTATAATAAGGAGTGTAATGGGGAGTGAACCTAGATCTTTATAGGAATCATTCCACAATAATATCAAGGGGATTAAAACATGACATTGGATTTTCTGGAATGGGGAATAAAATCAATCTACTAGGATTGTCTTGGAAGTGATACTTCACTATGGAAATGATTATATATGATTATGTGTAGGGAAAAAACTTATTAATTACACCAATTCTATGATCCAATAGGTCATATACTTTTATTCCATTATTATTCATGTCATTCAGATAGACAATAATTATAATATGAATCATATTATGATCAATTTTATACTAGAAAAGGTTTTACAGTTTTTAAATCATGTTCTCGTATTGTTATCCCCATGTTATGATTATGTGACCATTTTTATATCCATTATATACACTTATTGAGTATCTTATCTCATCCATTATTATGATTCCCGTCCCCAGATTAAGAAGATTGGATAAAGAGTGGTATGTCTAATATGAGTTCTATATTTTGTGTAATTTTTAGATGAATGTTATAATCATTCAAGGAATTATATGGTTTTGCATCATGTATTCAATGTCACTAAACCTATATTGTTATATCATTGATCATAATGTTATTTATTAAATATTCATATCATAATATTTAATAACCAATTATGAAATATTTGGATCACTATAGTTCATATCATTTTATGGTTTATTTTTTCATTTGTGAATTTTATTAGAGATCATTGATTTAAAAATTGATGATATTTCTATGTATTGGATAACATCATAATTTTGTTGCCATGGAAGTGATTATATCCTTTTTTTTAAATAAATCATTGTCAAGATACAATAAGTTGATGAAGATTTTTTATTGATCTACTAATATTTTATTAACATTAAAATGGTTGGTCTAGTATATCTCAACCATCATTCCAGTGAATAATGAAAGTTACATTAATATGAACATTAATGACACGTCCATGATATATGATTGGGTTTATTCAAATTATCTATTTAAATAATTATGATGGTTTTGAACAAACCATAGATATAATATAAGGTTTTTGTATTTTGACACACTAAGAATAATTTTTCAAGATTATATGATTCATCACTCTGAATATTGTTACTCATACAATAATTTTTTTAGAAAATGGATGAAATATGAGGTCTTTTTTTTAATTTAGAATGTGAGAGATAATGGAATGATTCCACTCATGAAATAAAAATATAAAATTGGATCTTAGACGTGATACATTATGATCATGTCCAATTATATATCTCAATATATGATCAAAAATATCAATATGGGTTAGTTTCATAATAAAAAAATAAGAGAAAATGGTTTTTCCAAAATATTAAAGACTAATGATGATTAATATTTATAATTATCAAGCATGTCGGAAGAATCAATAAATGAAATGTGATAGGGAAGTTATTAGAATATTTATATGTGTAATCAAATTTTATAAATATTTTAGTTACTAAGGAAAATAATAAAATTTAGAGTGGGGAATGGTATTCATCAAAATATAACATTTAAGGATCAATGACTTATCTATGGGGAATGTAGGAATAATCCAATACAATGCACTAATATATGGGTAAAATAATTGATTCATGAAGGAAATACGTTATTGTAATAATTTAAGAGTAAGTATTAATTAATTTTTAATTTGGGATTTAGAATAATATTTCTGAATTGTTATATCAATGATATGTTAATGATAAGAATCATGAAACACCTAAGTATTATTTAATAGTATTTATTTTTAAGGATTTTATAACATATGTTGAATGGAATCAACATCCAAGAAATGAAATTTATGTATAAGGTGATACTATCTAGATCAGATAAATATATGATGGACAATAAATATGAAAATGGGATATTGTTTTCCTTCATGTGTGTTAGTGATATCCTGAAATTTTGATTAATTTCATCAATGATGATGTTTATATCCATTTTTTATTTTTTATGTATACTAAATTGAGTATTAATTTAATTGAGGAATAAGAGTTGTGTTAATTTGGAAATTATATATGTTTTAACATGGGGTTAAATTAAGAGTTATGAATATTATCAAAAGTTAATACTTTGTTGACAAGTCATATTTCAACTGAATATAGTGAACTTTTTAGGTATTATGTGATATGATTCGGAGATGATTTGAATTTGTCACTTTAATTTTTCATGAATACTATATAAAGGTTTCAATAAACATTTGGTTATTATTTACTTTTTTCTTAATTGTGGTTTATTTTATTGTGGGATATATATAATATTTATGGTTGAAAAGTAGATATTTGTAGTGATATTTAAGGTCAAGCTATGTATTTCATATTAGGCTCGTGTTTAATTATTATTCTTTATATTTTGGTGAGATTCACTATATTATAAGATTATGATCGGATTAATAACTGTTATTAATTCTAATTTTGGATATTCCTTATTAGGGTGTGGTATGTGTAACATTTTTGATTAATATCTAAATTTACATGAACTTTTATCTATGAAGAATTTAGTTAGTGTTTTTTATAAATGATTAATGGGACAAGATAAATCTTATGATATAAATTTCTATATTTTTGATGTTATTGGTGTTTTCTAGGTTGTATTATTATTTATTAAAGGATATTCATTGAACAATTGTTATTTTTAATTTTATTTTGGTATTAAATTGGATGTTAAAATTTTTTTGAATATTATATCCCATTATTCTAACCAGTTTGTTTTAAATACATTATAAAGATAAGAGTAATGAATTAATATCCATTTGTGAATATTAATATTTAGTTTAGTGAATTACGCAAGAAAAATATAATTTCTAATAGTCATCATTTGGGGAAAAAGAAACGATCTTTATGGAAATTGAGTAAATAATGAAATTCATCATTCAAGAATATAAATTTTCTAATTTTCATACTATATATGTTTAATTACTTCCTAAAAAGTAGGGAAGAGTTCCCGAAAAAAATATTACCATATTAAATTAAAATATGATAAATAAATATCCTTTTTCATAGCTCATTGATTTATGGTTTTGCGCTCATTAATATTATCATGACCATTACCTTTATTCTATTAATTTTTCTATGTTACTCTCAATAATTATGTAGACATTAAAAGATTCCTTCATGTTATTATTTTATCTACCCACTAACAGTGTCCTAATTATATACTAAGATATGTGTTATTAAAGATAACCTTCTAATTACTTCTATCTATTAATGATATTGTTTCATTAATCATTATTATTGTGTTGATTTTTGAAAAAATAATTTTGAAATATAAAAAACATAATATCCAAGAATAAGATAAATTTGTGAAAATTAATGTTAATAATTTTTAGTTGGGGTTAACATAGCACTCATATGGTTTAAAAGAATATAATGTTTAATAGTGTATACAACACAAAATGATGAAATAAAATAGACAACAAAATATTATTATTTAACACATATTATAAAATATATTATGAATTAGAGGATATTAATAAAAATAAATAAATAAATATATATAATCAATTTTCAAAACCAATATAAATGTACTGATAAATATTTTGTGATTAAGAATTCAATTTTAGTATTGTCATTTTATTCTCCAAAATTCATTATCCATAAATATGATTTGTATGGATTTTTATGAATTCTTTTTGTAATTAATATCACTTAATTTATAAAATTGAATGCGATAAAACACATTTTTGGAAAAAATCAAATTAATATTGTCACGACCCCCTCCCCACAAAGTGTACCCCTCCGGGGATGGCAATGTGAGAAGGGAGATAATGACTCCCGAGTCCCGCCTCCAGTAGGCCCCGGGTTGGCGACTAGCACCGAGGGTATAGTAAACGCACAAATGGGAGGCATTACCCTCTACGATAACACATGCATAAGAGAGAGATAAGATAGACACCAAAAAACTCCAACTCAAAACTGAAATATAAAAGAAACTCATGCCCATATATGAAATGCCATGAAAAAGTACTACAATTGAAACGGAAAAAACTATAAGTACCCAAAGGAAAAAAACAGCAGCGACCACGAGCCCGAACAACTCCTGCAACCACAAGCTAATAGTGACCAGCCTGATCTCCAACCTGCTCCAAGTAACCTGTAAAACAGTTTATATATACATAGGGTGAGTATAATAGTATACTCAGTAGGATCCTCCCCAAGGCATCTCGTGCAAAAGTAAAGAGAGTATGCTAAAGCACAGTGAACCACAAGTGAAACTAACCCATCACCTAAATAGGTAAACTATGTTCCCAACCTCACCATGGAAACTATCACCAAGTAACGTATTCTAGAATATAGCATATAATAATGAATATCAAGGGTACCCCGCTACTACTTCCCCACTGGTTTGCCGCTTTCCCCAATGACATACGTCCTGCGCATCTCTCTCCAAAGGTTGTCCCATATAAACTTGGGCTAAGCTCCACAACCTGCACCACGTGCACCACAAAGGCTTGCCCACAGAAACCTAGGCTAAGCACCACACCATCCTCACAACCAAAGTAACCAGGTAGTTTCTAGGAGCCACCACAGCTCGTATAACGTGTATCATACGTCGTGTATTATACCTCAAGCCATCACAACCCATACGCCGAGTAAGGATCCTCAAGCCATCACAGCCTATACACGTTACACCTATAGTAGTCCATAGGATACTATATCCAGAATATATGTGTGTGAAATAACCACAAGCCATTACAGCCCTCTACACACAAATATGGGGAAAGCTAACTACTGTGTATCTACCAAGAGAAGAGAGCGGGGCTAAAGGGGGTAGTCGGCCATTCAACCTCCCATCAGAATGTTGGGGAAAACACCTCCCCATGGCTCAGAATCCCCGGGGTGTCAGTTGCCCTTACCGACAGGGTGGAGTAGCGTATAGAAACACAAAACGTACAGAATATATATAACTCACAACCACACTATGGGGATTACCTAGTCATAGGCACAACTGCAGCTAACGTCTATCAGACTCCAGGCTGCTACTTCTAAGACTAGGTATCCTATAAGCACACAACCATTTGAAGAGATTTATTAGATTACTCAATTCTCATTTTATCAGTTCCACTGTACGTTATTTAATTCTTTAAACATTAAATAACCATGAACAATTTACCACATTAAACTAAATTGGCATCACATTCAAAAACTGCTCCTTTTTAGGATTCACATCTCTATTAAATTCTAGTTTCTCCATCCCTGTGGATTATCACCATTTAAACAAACTTTCATTATGGAATTACTTTCCCATATTCCCAGGCATTCTAGAAAAACATCCTATGCTACTAAACACAAAGGGGCTCAACACGACGAGTAGATATACTACCCGTCGAGTCCTTGCCGCCTATAGCAAGAGCATAGACCCATCCTCCATCGAGAGGATAAACACGGAAAGCACGTGGCATACCACGTGTGTCTTCGCCTCCTTCGGAAAGAGGGTAAGCAAGACCAGCTTCCTTGAGCAGTGGAGAAAAGTAAAGCAGATAAACAACCAAACCAAACAACCAACATCAAACCATCACATTCATCTCATACCATCATCCTTGGTGTCCTCCCCGACACCCACATGCATGAACCGATGCATCTCGCCACACTAGGCATCATCCGCTGCCACAACCACAAGTCCCCATGCCTCCACATATCACAACAGCCATCCAGGCTCACATCAAATCACCAGCAGCAGGAAATCAAAGATCACAAAATGGGCTCTCGGCCCTATAACAAGGCATTCATCCTTCATAGAAAATGAGAACTCAGAGCACCAAACCACAAGGAATTCAGCCTTACAAGAAAGTGGTTAACTCAGAACCCTATTGAAATTATCGAACTAATAATTCTTTAATCCATCTTAAATTAACAGATTCATTAACATGCCTCTTTATCTTTAGCCAATTATTTAACAAATAATTCTGGCTTTATGTTATTTATCAATTTCCATCATGAACGAACAACTAATTAAAGAAAATCATAGATATCACTCTATCTAGGAAAACATGAGGCAAACTGTTATCACGGTACAAAGCAACAACATGTGACCAACCAATTCTTTTAATCTGGTTCAAGTATTTAATTAGGTCAATTTCATTGTGATCAAAAGAACTAAATCATGCTAATTCTACGATTGCACATACACAATTAGAGAAGCCATGAATCCCCTACCTCGAAGAGTTCTTGACGTCCTTTATCCACACAATGGGTCACAATCCTTCTCTCGCGACAACTGCATCCACCCGAGGATACCACAACAAGTCCTAACCAACAAAAACCCATTAAAACCATGGAGATTACATGCTAATATGGAAGCGAGAACAAGAGAAGGTGATCCCCGAAGGAACGATGATAAAACATACCTTATATGGAAGAATGATCGACACAGCTTGGTTGCATCAAACAGAGCGGAACTGATCCGAGTAACGTTTGATTGTGAAACTCCTTCGGGAATGATTGCAAGGTTCTAACATCTCATAGATGAGAACCAGGAGGAAGAACAACGAAGAATGATATCTCGTTCCTTTTTGAATATTTAACGAGGCGACGGTTTAAGATCCAGTTTATTCTCCATTAAAAACGGATCGCACTAACCCACGCGGTTTGAAGAAGTAAAAACATCCCGGCCTTAGGAATAATTAATATAGAATTTATGGCCTTTGAATCGGTCTTAATGTCCTTAAAAATAATGTTTTAAAAGTATTTTACGTCAATGAAAACATCAAAATTGCGAAGCTGGAAACACTGTTCACAGAACTAAAAAAAATTGGCAAAGGAATGAAAAGCTCACTGATAGAACCTTACCGATAGAAACACAAGTCTATTGATAGATCCTCACTGATAGGATGCGGCTACCGGTAAACCCAGCTACCGATAGGATGCGGCTACCGGTAGACAGAGCTACTGGTAAGCGGTGTCTACCAGTAGGCAGCAGCTACTGGTAGACCGAGCTACCGGTAGACCGAGCTACCGGTAGGGAGCAGCTACCGGTAGACCCAGCTACCGGTAGGCAGCAGCTACCGGTAGACCGAGCTACCGGTATGCAGCAGCTACCGGTAGACCGAGCTACCGGTAGGCAGCAGCTACCGGTAGACCGAGCTACCGGTAGGCAGCAGCTGGGGGATAAGTCACCTTGACCTCCCGGAACACCTCCAACACCACATTTTCACAAAGTAGTGGACCGGAGAGGTCCGGGCCATTACATTAGACACCTCTCAAAACATTCTCGTCCTTGAGAATAAAAAAACCAACTCAGAAGAAAAGAGGGGTCCGAACAACCACCCCATAAAGATACCTCTCAGGGGAAAACCAACATGAGTTGTTAGAAAGCTGGAACAAAACTATGACATCCGAGAATATGGAAACAAACAATCCATATCCAAAAAATTCAATCATAACATCACACAAAAGGTACATAAATAAAACATGAAAGGTCTAACCATAAAGGAAACATCATTACATGAAAAGGGTTTAACATTAAACAACTCTGGGTACTGAGAACGTATATGTGACTCACGCTCCCAGGTAATCTCCTCCATGCCACCATGTCGCCTCAAGACACGAACTAAAGGAATAGAACTCCCACGCAACACCTTCTCCTTGCGGTCTTGGATCTCCACAGGTCGCTCCTCGAAGGATGCATCATCATCAATATCGATCTCTCCCCAATCGATACCATGAGATTCATCATGAAGATAACGACGGAGTTGTGATACATGGAAAACATCATGTATCCGACTCATCTGAGGGGGGAGTGCTACTCAATATGCCACAGCTCCAACACGAGCCAACACCTCAAAAGGCCCAACAAACCGGGGAGAAAGATTACTTCCACGACCAAACCTTCGCTGCCCACGGTGGGGAGTCACCTTCAGAAACACATGATCCCCAACATTAAACTCTAAGGATCTCCTTCTTTGATCAACATAAGATTTCTGACGATCTTGTGTTGTCTTCATCCTCTCACGAATCACCTGAATCATCTCTGTTGTATTCTGCACTAGTTCCGGTCCGAGAACCGCTGACTCTCCGACCCCAGTCCAGCACAACGGAGAACGGAAAGGCCGGCCATACAGGGCTTCAAATGGCGCCATACCAATGGTGGAGTGAAAACTATTATTGTAAGAAAACTCCACTAGGGGTAGGTTCCTCATCCATGATCCTCCAAAGTCAAGAACACATGAGCGCAACATGTCTTCAAGAGTCTGGATTGTTCGCTCTGTCTGACCATCCGTTTGAGGATGAAAAGCAGTGCTAAGGCATAATTGAGAACCAAAAGCATGCTGGAGACCTCTCCACACCCTAGAGGTAAAACGAGGATCTCGATCAGAAATGATCGTCTTATGAACTCCGTGAAGCATAACCACCTCCTCCAGATACTACCTCGAAAAAACCTCCACTGAGCTCGACTCCTTGATTGCTATGAAGTGGGCCGTTTTAGTTAAACGATCCACTACAACCCATATAGCATCATGTCCTCCCGGAGCTCGAGGTAAACCTATAACAAAGTCCATTGAGATGTCCTCCAACTTCCACTAAGGAATCTTTAATGGCTGGAGAAGACCACCAGGAACACGGTGTTCGACCTTCACCGTCTGATAGACTAAACATCGAGACACAAACTCTACCACTGCACGCTTCAGCCCAGGCCACCAAAACTGACTCCTCAAGGATCGATACATCTTTTTCATACCAGGATGTACTACTAAGGGTGAGCTATAGAACTCTCAGAGAACCGTCTCACGCATCTCCAAGGGAACAAAAATCCTGCCATGATACAACACTCGGTGTTGTTCATCCTCCGACCAACCATCAGGGGCCTCTCCACAAACAACTCTGTCTCTCCAAACTTCCACCACTAGATCACCCAACTGAGACTCTTCCACCTTCTGCATCAGAGATGACTGCACCATCATCTGGAAAAGACAACCTCTACCCTCAACCTCTTCCATATCAAGATGTAATGCTGACAGTTCCTCCATTACTCTCCAAGAATCACCGGATTCACGCACAGCATCACTACGTGACTTTCGGCTCATCGCATCAGTAAAAACATTTCCCTTCCCAGGTTTATACGATATTTCGAAGTCGTATTCCTGCAAGAACTCCATCCACTGACGCTGCCGCAAGTTCAAGTCCCGCTGAGAGAAAACATATCTCAAAATCTTATGATCGGTGAAAACCACAAAGCGCTCGCCAATGAGGTAATGTCTCCACAACTTCAGCGCAAACACCACAACTGCCATCTCAAGATCATGGGTGGCATAGTTGTATTCAAGGGGACGCAATTTCCGAGACCCATAAGAAAAAACTGACCTCTGCTGCATGAGAACACAGCCTAGCCTCAGATGTGAAGCATCATAGAAAACATCAAACTGGACTCCCTCTGCTGGAAGACAAAGGACTGGAGCACTTACCAACTTCTCTTTTAGATAATAGAAAGCTGTATGACACTGATAAATCCATATGAACATTTGATCCTTCCGGGTCAAAGCTGTCAGAAGAGTCCCAACTCAAGATAAATTAGCTACAAACCTCTTATAATAGCCAGCGAGACCAAGGAAAATTCACACCTCTGACACGGTCTTGGGGGATGGCCAAGACACCACTACTTCTATCTTCAAAGGATCCACATCTACTCCCTTTTGGGACACAACATGTCCCAAGAAACGAACTTCTCGAGCCTAGAACTCACACTTGGACAACTTCCCAAACAACTGATGTTGGCGAAGAACTCCCAAAATGGCTCGTAGATGGTCTGAATGCTCCTCTTCAGATGTAGAGTACACAAGGATGTCGTCGATGAAAACCACAACAAACTTGTCCAGGAATTCACGGAACACAGCATTCATCAACCCCATGAAAACAGCTGGAGCATTCGTCACGCCGAATGGCATTACTACAAACTAATAATGTCCATGACGATAGTGAAAAGCAGTCTTCGGGATATCCTCATCCTTTACACGCATTTGATGATATCCTGACCGCAAGTCGATCTTTGAGAACCAACTTGCACCCTTCAATTGATCAAATAAGTCATCAATCCGTGGAAGAGGATAGCAGTTCTTTATTGTCACTTTGTTTATGCGACGATAATCGACACACAACCTTAAACTGCCGTCGGCCTTCTTCACGAACAAGACCGGTGCACCCCATGGAGACACACTTGGCCAAACAAAACCGCACATCAACAGATCATCAAGCTGTATATGTAGCTCTCATAACTCAGAAGGGTCCATTCTATATGAATACATAGAGATAGGAGACAATCCTGGATGTACCTCGATCCCAAACACGATCTCTGGTCGAGGGGGTAATGCTACAACCTCTTCGGGAAATACATCAGGGTACTCCTCCACAACCCTAGGAAACGCCAACTGCTCAACCTCTGAAGAACATAGCATCATCTCAGCCATCATGGATGATAAGGATGAAACCTGCCTATGACCCATCCGAGGATCTCGCTCACCAGCAAACACCACTGTTTCTCCATATGCATCGATGAAGATGACCTCCTTCCGGAAGCAATCCACAATAGCCTGCACCGAATACAACCAATCCATGCCGAGGATGACATCATATGGTTGTATTCGTAAACATAGGAAATCTCCCCAAGAGTAGTGCTGCCCCAACACCAGCTCACAGTCTCTACATACTTCAAACAAGCTAGCTCGACCTACAACTGTCGTAGTCAACGCCAAGGGCACTGGAAGCCTCTCTACCTCAAGTCCAAAAGCGTGGACAAGGGAAGGGGATATAACGGAGTGTGTTTCTCCTGAATCAAACAAGGCATACACCAAGGTAGAAAACAAGCAAAGCGTACCTCGGACGAAGTCTGGCTTGCCTGGAGCTGGCAACCCTAGAGCATTAAGCTGACCATGACCTCCTCTACGACCTCTCTAACCCTGATGATGACCACCACCATGGCCGCACTCTGCTCTCTGAGGACGAGGAACATCATGAGGTTTTCCTCTGTCTACCCCATCTACCCTCTGGTGGTCTAAAGCTGGTGCAACCTGCTGCTGCTGCCTCGGCTGGAACTGCCTCAATGGAGGGTCTTGGAGTGGAGCGACCGGTGCACGATGACGGTTCTGAAAAGTCGGGCACTCCCTCTATTGATGACCACGACCACCACAAGAAAAACAAGAACCTGATCCCTTGGCATAGGCCAGAGAGTTGCTGCCTCTGGAGAAACGAGATGGGAAGGTCTGGGACCTACCCCCAGGTGAACAGAAACTCTTCTGCCCTGAAAACCGGGAACCCCGGACCCCAGCACTACTTTGTGAGGAATCATGACGTTTCCCCTCTCGTGAAGATCCAGTCCTGGCCAAAGCCCTCTCAACCACCTCTGCCCTCACCAGAACCTCGAGATATGTCTTCAACATAAACGGGGTGACCTGGCGCTGGATCTCTGGACGCAAAGCCTCCTCGAAATGCCTCTCCCTAGCTTCATCATCTGGTAATAGGTCTGAAGCATATCGCAGAAGGTTCTTGAAACTTATTCCAAACTCTCGAACACTGGAGCTCCCCTGTTGAAGGGTAAGAAGCTCCTGGCGGCTGGATGCCTTCAAAGTCGAGGAAAGGAACTCGACTCTGAACCTATCTCAAAACTCCTCCCATGAGATCGTTGACTCCTCACGATCCCTAATGAACAAAAGCCACCACAGCCTCGCTGCTCCACGCAGCGTCGTCACGACCAAGGACACCTAGTGCTCCTTCCGAGCACGAATCAAGCTGAAACCGATCACAACCTCCTCTAACCAGCCTTCTGTGACTGCATTTGAAACAGAGCCCTCGTACTTCTGTAGACTCTGGTGCTGAAACTCTCAGAGTGTCTTCCTTCATGTGTCGTCGTCGTCAACCTCTAATCGGCGATGATCTGCTGGAACAACTTGTTGGACATTTTCTGCGCAAACCTGACGAGGACGTTGTCCTGGAGCCATACCTGCAAGAGAACAAACTGTTAGAGATCTTAAGCCTGGGTTATGGAAGACTCAACATAAATTAATTATTTGTTTTCTTTTGTTCATTTTAGGTTAACCTATCCCAAGGTCTACCCATTCAAACACAGGCACAATGAAGAATGATGCATGATCCTTTCCTAGGTCTCTACCCTGCAACCAGTATCACCTTGTTATGTTGTCATCATACACTTAAAGGTCCATGCAACAGGTGATAGGGGGCCCTAAATTCCTCTGCCTCTGCCGGTCTCCAGTGTTTACCCCAATGGATAAACATGAAGGACACTGTTTCCCTACCAACCCATGCAACCTCACCTGTTCCTAACTCCAAACCCCATTTTATCCCTCAACCAGACCTCTGATACCACTCTGTCACAACCCCCTCCCCACAAAGTGTGCCCCTCCTGGGTCGGCAATGTGAGAAGGGAGATAATGACCACCGAGTCCCGCCTCCAGTAGGCCCCAGGTTGGCGACTAGCACAGAGGGTATAGTAAACGCACAAATGGGAGGCATTACCCTCTAAGAGAACACATGCAGAAGAGAGAGATAAGATAGACACCAAACAACTCCAACTCAGAACTGAAATATAAAAGAAACTCATGTCCATATATGAAATTCCATGTAATGTATATCAACTGAAAGGGAAAAAAATACAAGAACCCAAAGGAAAAAAAACAGCAGCGACCACGAGCCCTAACAGCTCCTGCAACCACAAGCTAATAGTGACCAGACTGATCTCCAACCTGCTCCATGTAACCTGTAAAACAGTTTATATATACATAGGTTGAGTATAACAGTATACTCAGTAGGATCCTCCCCAAAGCCTCTCGTGCAAAAGTAAAGAGAGCATGCCAAAGCACAGTGAACCACAAGTGAAACTAACCCGTCACCTAAATAGGTATACTATGTTCCCAACCTCACCATGGAAACTCTCACCAAGTAACGCATACAAGAATATAGAATATAATAAAGAATATCAAGGGTACCCCGCTACTACTTCCCCACTTGTTTGCCGCTTTTCCCCAACGACATACATCCTGTGCATCTCTCTCCAAAGGCTGGCCCATATAAACTTGGGCTAAGCTCCACAACCTGCACCACGTGCACCACAAAGGCTTGCCTGCAGACACCTGGGCTAAGCACCACACCATCCTCATAACCAATGTAACCAGGTAGTTTCTGGGAGCCACCACATCTCATATAACATGTATCATACGTCGAGTATTATACCTCAAGCTATCACAGCCCATACGCTGAGTAAGGACCCTCAAGCCATCACAGCCTATACACGTTACACCTATAGTAGTCCATAGGATACTATATCCAGAATATATGTGTGTGAAATAACCACAAGCCATTACAGCCCTCTACACACATATATGGGGAAAACTAACCACTGTGTATCTTCCAAGAGAAGAGAGAGGGGCTAAATGGGGTAGTCAGCCATTCAACCTCCCATCAGAATGTTGGGGAAAACACCTCCCCAGGGCTCAGAATCTCCGGGGTGTCAGTTGCCCTTACCGACAGGGTGGAGTAGCGTATAGAATCACAAAAAGTACAGAATATATATAACTCACAACCACACTATGGGCATTACCTAGTCATAGGCACAACTGCAGCTAACGTCTCTCAGACTCCAGGCTGCTACTTCTAAGACTAGGTATCCTTTAAGAACACAACCATTTGAAGAGCTTTATTATATTATTCCATTCTCATTTTATCAGTTCCACTGTACGTTAATTAATTATTTAAACATTAATTATCCATGAACAATTTTCCACATTAAACTAAATTGGCATCACATTCAAAAACTGCTCCTTTTCAGGATTCACATCACTATTAAATTCTAGTTTCTCCATCCCCATGGATTATCACCATTTAAACAAACTTTCATTATGGAATTACATTCCAATATTCCCAGGCATTTATAGAAAAACATCATATGCTACTAAACACAAAGGGGCTCAACATGGCGAGTAGATATAATACCCGTCAGGTATTTGCCGCCTATAGCCAGAGCATAGACCCATCCTCCATTGAGAGGCTAAACACAGAAAGCACGTGGCATACCCCGCGTGTCTTCGCCTCCTTCGGAAAGTGGGTAATCAAGACCATCTGCCTTGAGCAGTGGGGAAATGTAATGCAAATAAACAACCAAACCAAACCACCAACATCAAACCACCACATTCATCTCATACCATCATCCTTGGTGTCCTCCCCGACACCCACATGCATGAACTGATGCATCTCGCCACACTAGGCGTCATCCGCTGCCACAACAACAAGTTCCCATGCCTCCACATATCACAACAGACATCTAGGCTCACATCAAATCACCAGCAGCAGGAAATCAAAGATCACAAAATGGGCTCTCGGCCCTTTAACAAGGCATTCATCCTTCATACAAAATGAGCACTCAGAGCTCCAAGCCCCAAGGCATTCAACCTTACAAGCAAGCGGGTAACTCAGAACCCTGTTGAAATTATCGAACTAATGGTTCTTTAATCCATCTTGAATTAACAGATTCATTAACATGCCTTTTTATCTTTAGCCAATTATTTAACAAATAATTCTGGCTTTACGTTCTTTGTCAATTTCCATCATGAAAGAACAACTAATTAAAGAAAATCATAGATATCACTCTATCTAGGAAAACATGAGGCAAACCTTTATCAGGGTACAAAGCAGCAACATGCGATCAACCAATTCTTCTAATCTGTTTAAAGTATTTAATTAGGTCAATTTCATTGTGATCAAAAGGACTAAATCATGCTAATTCTACGATTGCACATACACAATTAGAGAATCCCTGAATCCCCTACCTCGAAGAGTTCTTGACATCCTTTTCCACACAATGGGTCACAATCCTTCTCTCGCGACAACTGCATCCACCCGAGGATGCCACGACAAGTCCCAACCAACCAAAACCCATTAATACCATGGAGATTACATGCTAATATGGAAGCGAGAACAAGATATGGTGATCACTGAAGGAACGATGATAAAACATACCTTATATGGAAGAATGATCGACACAGCTTGGTTGCATCAAACAGAGCAGAACTGATCCGAGTAACGTTTGATTGTGAAACTCCTTCAGGAATAATTGCAAGGTTCTAACGTCTCATAGATGAGAACCAAGAGGAAGTACAACGAATAATGATATCTCGTTCCTTTTTGAATATTTAATGATGCAATGGTTTAAGATCCGGTTTATTCTCCATTAAAAACGGATCGCACTAACCCACCCTGTTTGACCAAGTAAAATCATCCCGGCTGTAGGAATAATTAATATAGAATTTATGGCCTTTGAATCGGTTTTAAGTCTTTAAGAATAAGGTTTTAAAAGTATTTTACGTCAAAGAAAACATCAAATTTGTGAAGCCGGAAACAATGTTCACAGAACTAAAAAAAATTGGCAAAGGAAAGAAAAGCTCACCGATAGAACCTTACCGATAGAAACACAAGTCTACTGATAGATCCTCACTGATAGAACTATTCAAGTCTACGGTACTATTCACCTACCGATACTGTTCATAAAACTGGAAACACTATTCCCAGAACTAGAAATTTGGTAGTGTTAGCCAAGCTACTGGTAGACTACGACCACCAGTAGGCCGAGCTACCAGTACGCCACGGATACTGGTAAACCCAGCTATCGGTAGGATGCGTCTACCGGTAGACCGAGCTACCGGTACGCGGCGACTACCGGTAGGCAGCAGCTACCGGTAGACCGAGCTACCAGTAGGCAGCAGCTACCGGTAGGCAGCAGCTACCGGTAGACTGAGCTACCGTTAGGCAGCAGCTACCGGTAGACCGAGCTAACAGTAGGCAGCAGCTGAGGGATAAGTCACCTTGACCTCCCAGAACACCTCCAACACCACATTTTCACAAAGGTGTAGACCGGAGAGGTCTGTGCCAATACAAATATTTTCTTATAGAAGTGTTTTTTAAATTTTTTTGTAGAAATTATATTTTTTTGAATAAGAACCATGTTTTATGGAATTCATTATCTTTTATAATTTTTTTAGGATAATAATATGAATTATTTTTTTAAATTATGTAATGACTCATGGATGCTAATATAGTATGAATATTATATAGAAATAACTCAATACATCAAAATTATTATTTATTGCATGAAAAATATGTAAATTAGTTTTAATGTTGACACAATGCTTAGGAATCAATTGAAAAGTCACATTCGGTGTCCTGAAAATAACTTTTAGAAGGATGAAGATTTTTATAAACAAGGTTATTATTTGTAATGAATTATAGGTGTTTTTTTGAAGATATATAAGAATTATTTAGTAATATAAATATTGAAATATCCCAAAAAACTCCTTGCTAGAAAATGGATTAAAAAGTAAGAATAAGACATTAAACCATTTTCATGAAATTTATGTGCATAAATACTCATATTAAAAAAATTTAATAGTATATTCAGAGGAAAATTAATTTAAATTGATGATTGTATGTTTTTCAAATTTTAATGTTAAAAAAATTAAATGAAATCTTTATAGAATGCCGACACATTTCTTGATCAAATAGTATAAATGTAATAAAAATTATTATATAAGCACTGATGTGATATTATTTTTGTGAGTAAAAATATCTCATTAATTTAAATTTAAATTATACAATATTTCATTTTCATTAATTATTTATTATTTAGTTCCATTTCCATCATATTTCTTCCAAATTAAAAGTAATTGAGTGTTTCTTATAATTTCATTAATAATAATTTATGCTAAATAATATATTTTAAAATTATATAAAAATTTAAAAAAACGAATAAAATTTCAAATAAATATTTTAAAATCGTCTAAAATATAATACCTATTAAAATATGATTCAATTTTAACCTAATAATTAAAATTATAACCCTTTGATTTTGAAATATTCATTACCTAGATTATTATTAATTTATTTAACTAAGGAGTTAATGAAATAATAAGTATTCAAATGCTATATGTATCAACATAAATATTATTTTGATATTATATTAATAACATGTAAGCTTTATTCTATAATACATATTATATTAGAACCATATTGAATGAGTTATAAATATATAATGTTATAATATTTCATGTTTTTTAAATGGCAGAAGTGATATTTTTTATTAAAATGAATTTTAATAAATAATTTATAAACAAAAAAATTATATCATTTCCAAATTTAATAGTGTATGGAATAAAATATGAACCATGGTCTATTTATGAGTCACATTTCCTATTATAGTATCCTTCTTTGCCCATAAAATTAAAAAAAATATCATGGAAATAACCAAGAGGGTTACTGAGGGGGGGGTTAGAATTAGTATTAATACATCACATTAACATGTTTAGATTTAATTTTATTCTGTTTTTTGAATAAAAATATATTTAATTCTATATATATCAAATTTTATGGACATGAACCTGAAAATTAATTTGTATTAATATAATACGTTATGTATCTAAAATAGTCCGATCCCCTATATTATAAATCATTTCTACATATGATCTCTTTACAACACCTTTTCAGCCTTATAACTCAAAAACAATTTAAGAATTGTTTTATAGACATGCATATTCATGAATTAAACATTATGGTTTTATTAAAAGGCCATTAAAAGGGTCATCATAAATGAATCAACAAGATGAATTTAGAAGATGGGGAAATAATTTTACCCAACCTATTTCAATATATATATATAATCATATAAATCCAATAAATATACAACTTCCATTATAAAATAATTAATTCAATGTAATAAATAATCTAAATTTATATTATAGTGATGTATGAGCGATTATAAACCTTCTTTTTATCGGTCAGTAAATAACAATGTGGCTCGTCCATATGTGCGGACTACCGCCTCCATGAAGTAATGTGAAATTATTTCATTTAATATTTTTATGGATTTTCATCTGTATATATTTAGTTAAAATATAATACATAAATAATATAATAATAATCAAATAAATGTGAATTATTTCTTAATTTATTTCATTCATTTGTTGAAAAATGGAAACAATGTTTATTTGTACATACAACGAACCGTCTAAATGAAAAATACAATTAATTTTTATATGAAATGATTTTATGGAAGTCACCAAATACATAAATAATAGAAATTCATTATATTTATATTGTGTTTTATATTATTAAGATGATTTCAAATGGATTAGATTTTATGGGACATGATAATATAATAGAATCTTTCATGAATAACAAAATAGTTCAAACCTGTAAAAGGTGATTTAAATCGAAAAGTATTTATAAATGGGAATATGACTATTTTAATTGGATCATATATGATATTATAATTATTTACATTATTTTATAATATATTTATAAGAAAATTATTTATTTTATGGGAGGATAGAAGACTATTGAATCCAGTGGTATATGACGAAAGGGTTTCTAGTCTCAATTATTTTTTGTGAAGAATGATATATTAAACACATAATTCTATTGTATGTATTATATACAAAAAATTTATTGTTTTTTATCTATATTAAAAAATCTATTAGGATTTAAATATTCATATATGGTTTTATATTTTGGGAGGTTTTGATATGAATATTACCAATGAAATATGGTTAATTAATTCTCTAATATAAAAGAATGATTGTTTTTGTTTTTGTTTCCTATGAGGATATTTTATTTCCTATATTTCTAAAAAATATTAATTATATTCCTGTACTTTTATATTTTTAGATTATAAGAATGCGCTTAATTTTCCAATCTTAATGTTCTCATGACACCAAGAAAATATTATTTAATGTAATATCTACACCATTTATCCCTTCGGCATAAAATCATTATTATTCTATATCCTTAATTACTAAATATGTTTTAATGAATGTTTTTGATATTATACTATGATTTTGTAAACATATTTTTACAAATTACTCACTTTATAAAAAATATATTTAATTTAATCTTCATTTCATTTTCTCGAATGATGTACTTTTAAATTTTTACTAATAATGTGAAATGAATCATTATTTAAGAATACACAACATTTATCGATTTTCACAGCATCATGAAAACTCAATTATTTGAAAAATAGATTATATGTTTCCATATTTATTTAATCATAAAATATTTTAATAGTATTTTGTAATTTAATTATACTAAACAAGTTATTTCAAAACAAGAAGGGTATTTTCTAGATAAAAATTCCATATAATCTTTTAATGTAATATTCATCAACGATAACATATGTTAATGATAAATATTCTTTTATTAATATATGGAAATATGATCATATCCTTATCATTTCAATATATGGTTTATGGTGATGAGATTTTTATTCAATTTATTTCTTTTCTATATGATATTATATGATGAAATGATGAAATATTTAATAAACATGGTTCCTTCATACTGGTTCTGATATATGATGATTCATTTATAATCATGTTTCACAAATATTTATGAATTTAATTATGTTATTTGTGGGACCAAATTTTTATATACCTCTAATGAATTGGTTGATAAATTATATATCATGAAATAGTAATGACTATAATTGAGAATGAACATAGTTCATTAAGGGAATCAACTGACTAGGATAGTTTATGGTGTGAACCATGACTAACGGTATGAATGAATGGGGTGGAAATCCAATACAATATTGTT
The DNA here is from genome assembly GCA_963277665.1 of Viscum album. Lineage (NCBI taxonomy): Eukaryota > Viridiplantae > Streptophyta > Magnoliopsida > Santalales > Viscaceae > Viscum > Viscum album. The sequence continues at coordinate 1,514,711,903 of OY728132.1, read as the reverse complement.
GTAATTGATTTGATTCTTGACTAAGTAAATTATTTGATATTATAATGTGAAGGGGAAAATATTATATATTATCTAAATGTTATTCTTTCTTGTATCACATTTATAGATTCTATTTTGAATCATGTCTTATAAACTACCAAGATTTTTTCCATGATTCAACAATATGATATATGATAACACAGTAATGGTTTTAAAATGATAGACTCATGTTCTCGTACAGTAATACTAATGTTATTATATAATAATTATTAAAATATATGTTACTTAGACATACAAATAGTTTTAACAAATCCCATTCTTATTTATCCCTTCCTCAGGTTATTATGAAAGGATTTAAGTGTGTTCTGAGTTAGAAATCTAATATATGGGTAAATACATGTAGGATATTTTGAATATCAAATATGATATTGAAAATTGTGTTTGTATTTTCCAATGACACCAAATATATATATTTCTTCTATGTATCATAATGTTATGTAATAAATATCCTTATATTACGATGTAAAATCTGTGATTATAAAGCACTGGGGACTATAAATATTGTTTTAATCATTCATATGATGATTCTTTTATATAATATATATTTATTTTCATGGGAATTATGTTTTTATATTAATGTAATATTCTATGATTATTTCATTTATATGTGTTGATATTGAGAAGAACGATTCCCTCAATTTACAACGATCCTTTATTTTTGAATTTTATCATTTTGATATATTACTAATGTTTTCCTGTTTATTTATTTACTAATTATTTTTATCTCTGTTGACACTTATATTTAGTTTTTCAAATTTTATGAATCATGATTCATTAACTCTTAAAATGATGTTTGTTTCAAAAATGTAATAATTTTTCTTATAAAAACTATTTTACAAAATGTAGGCTTATTTTATTCTAAAAAATTATTATCTTAGAAAAATATTATTTTTAGATTACTTATATTAAAAAATATTTTATTATTTTTTTTTAATATTATGAGAAATAATTTTGAAAAAAATTTAAACATTTTTCTATAAAACATTTAGAAGTGTTTTGAGAAAATAATATTTAAAATTACTTACACATAGTTTTTCTTACACAATATATTATTTACTTCTAATGGAGTTTTGTTTTATGGTTAATATTTAATATTCTATAATTATTGATTTAATTTAATTGAAAATATTTTGGAATTGTTGTAATTTATTTTTATTCAGTTTTATGATATACTACATGGTAATTTAATGAATCCCATATTCATCATATGGGTATTATTATCATGTGGTGATTTGTTTAATGTTTCACACATATAGATAGATTATGCGATGTTTGAGACCTATATAACTCTATAAATAATTGGGTAAGGGGTTATATCTCATGGGATAGAATTATTGCATCAATATATATTTTGGGTAACTATGTTCACAAATGGTGAGCGTGATAGGGGTAAGATCTACTCATTATTTAATGTATGAATAGGTTGGTGGGTAGTTATCTTCCCAATGATAAGAAGACATATTTTTACTTTTAATCCATATAACATTATATGTTCTATTCATGAAAATTTATTCATCATAATTTATTTTGCCATTACATGGTATAAGTTTGATCATATTATAAAATATATATTACATTAAAATATATGGCTAACACTTATTAAATTATGTTACTTTAATTTTCTTATTATCCTTATTAACTTTTTTTCTCATGTTTATGATATAACAACTCTGAAAATTTATATTAAATCCTTTACGAAGTCTTTGTGATAAAAAAATTATTATGTTTTCATATCCTTTTGATTCCAAAATGATAATGTTTTGATGGATATTATAAGTGGGGGTTTAGTTTATTGAAAAACATTTAAATAATTTCCTATAAATATTTTTTTAATATCCATTATAAAAAATTATTATGTAATTGTGTTGTATGACTATTTGTATGATTTATTTATTATTCCATAAAATTTATGTATTATTTTTATATTATTAACCATAGTTTGAATACCATAAGTCTTGGTGTGATATAATTATTGATATTATGTTTCTATATTCAATTATATCTAGTGGATATTATCCTTTGTAATTACATTATATTAGTTATAATACAAACAATATTACCTATATCATTATATATGATTGATGAAAAACATCAATTTATCATAAAATAAAATTTTGAATAAAATTTGATAATTTATAAATTATTTATATATTTGATGAAAAGAAGATTTGGGTTCTATGTTAATTTAAAAAACAATTTTTAGATTTGTTATTTATAATGCGTATATATTTATTTAACTAAATATTTTTGTAATATTAAATAAAAAATATACCCTATTGTGATATTTTAATATTTAAATACATTTTATTAATATTTATGAACTTCCATTCAACATATGAATAAATTATTTATATAAAAATCATAATGTTAATTTATTATGTTTTTATAAATTACAAATATATGTCAATAATAGTGGATATTGTAATATATTTTTTTCTAATAAATAATTAATTGGTGTTGATCATTTAAGAGATATTATTTTTTAAAAAAATTTAAACAAAAATAGATGATTTGATGGTGTATTTTACTAAGGATTTAACAATGTTAATTATGTATAATTTTTTTATTTAGAATTTGAAAATAAAATAACCTTAAATATAATGTGTTTAAAATTTATGTGAAATGGAAATTAAAAGTAAATTTAATATAATGAATAATGTTAATTAGTTCATATAATAAAATGAATATCAAATATTTGTCTTTAATAATAGCGAATGTTTATAATGAATAGTTATAATTGAAATGTATTTATGATTACCATGGATTATAAATTAGTGAGAAATTTTTTTTATTGTATAAATTTTTAAATTTAAAATTTATTTTATATTTAGTATATTTACTAATATTAATATATACAGGTCATTTTAAATATGAATCTGTATATACTTTAGTAAAAATTGAAAATCACCATCTAGTGATAATCAAACATGCTTCTTTTCTGTTGCAAGCATGGTTTGATAATGGATTTAGTTCACTTATAAATTGGAATTATCTTATACTTAGTTATGTGAATGAATAAGGTAGTAATTATAATTTAAAAAAATAGTTCTTAATGTATTTATGGTTCTAGGATATAATTTCTGGGAAGTTTCCCTATGATAAAGCATAAAATTTCAGACTTCTATATATCATAGATAATAATTAATTGATTTAAAATAATTGGGGTTGTCTATTTATCGATCGAATAATACACGAGTTAAATTAATTGATTTTTTATAAATCATGACGTTCACATAAAAATATATTTTTATCCCTTATTAGTTGTTAACTATTGAATATTTATTATAATAATAATCATTTAATTTTTGTTTCCAATACAAAATTTTGATTTTTTTAAAGACTTACAAATTTATATGGATTTGAAATAGTTATTTTGTTATAATGGAATGTTTTATAAAATAAACCATTATAATTAGTTAAAATAATAAGAATTACATGAGTTAAGATACTGATATTAAATCCCTCACAAAATACTAATTGTTACATTCCCTCCAAAGAGGAACTAGTCAAGTATTTCTCCATCAAACTAGGAAGGACATGCCTTTTCCATGATCTATTCATTTTTATTTTTTATAGGATGAAATAAATATGTAAACATAAAATTAAAATATTCTTATTAATGGTATCAATTTCGGAATATCGCTATCCAGAAGACCATACTATGATAAAGATACATGTAAATGATATTTGAGTTTATATATTTAATGGAATCAATATTCAATAAAATGATCAACATTTGGTGAATCATATATCTTATTTATAGAGTGATTCCCTACATATAAAACATTGTTTTGTTAAAAATATCATTGTGGAAGAAATTAGTAGTCATATATTATACATGGGTAAAAAATAAATATATTTAATTGAAAATACATCTTCATTTAAGTGGGATAATATTTAACAAATCTCTTGAAAAAAATCTGTTTAAATGTCGTACTCATTAGAAAAAATACATATTTTTGAATAAATATTATCATAATAATTATCCTAAATATGTTTTTAATCACTCTTAGCTAAATTTCAATGATAATATGGGCATATAATGGGGACATTATGTTTTATAGAGAACTTATGTATGTACAAATAAAATGTGCCAATGCAATACTTTTTACTGTAACTATGCATTAATTTTATTAAAATGGTTAATATAGATTTTTGAGTGAATGAAATAATGAATCAGATAATGATTAAAAATAATAATATGTTGAATTAATGGTAGAGAATAAAAAAATTCTCATATGGTAAACATTATTGGCTATAATGACCGTTTAAGAATAGTTGGTTCCCAATGAGTCATTTTGGATGACAAGTTCAATAAAAATTGGTTTATTAAATTGAGCTAACAATGTTTATATGTTTAAGAAAATTTTCCCCATTATACTCAAAGTAATAGGATTAAATTATATTATTATATAATTTCATGGTTCAGGTGCTATATGGATAGCTCATGCTGGTAAAATTTTGCATTTAAAGGAGAAATTATATTAATAATTTATAACAATGTCCTTTCATAAATAATGTCATTGTAACTCATTAATAATGATAAAACGATGATTAAAAGGGTAATTATTTAGACTGGTTTAAAAGTTTAATATTTATAATTGTGATTTAAAAACTCTTTTTAATGTGTATGTTGTGTAAATATGATATATAAATCATTTAATTATTTTTATAGTGAATGTGATACTGAATATATAATTTATAAGTTTTGTTAATTTATAAAAGATAAAATTCAATATAAAAATTGATAGATCATAAATTTTTAATATAGTATAAAAGTAAATGTGATTCTATATAAATTATTTCAATGTAAAGTATCATATTAGGAACATTTGAACCAAAATCAAAGATTTTCCCGTTATTTCATTTCAAATATATGATAATATTAGTTAATTGTTAACATGAGATACTGAATTCAACAAAAAAAAATTATGATTTGGTATATTATAAAAGACGTTTTGAAAAAAAGACAAGAGAAAACAATATTATAATTTTTGAAGATTTATTTTAATATATGATAGATGTTCCCATCACCCAGCATTGCAATATTTTATTTAGTAATATCTATATCATAGTGTAATTATTACCAATAACATAAAATTAAATATATGATTTTTGAGAAATATAGGTCTAAAAATAATGACCAAAAAAACCAAAATAATTTTCATTTTAAAACATAATATATGTTTTACATCATATCAGGTTATTATGAAGAGAATACTATGAATAAAATTTTAGTGGATCAATTTTTGAAATTATAGATGTTCAAAGTAATAAAAAATTATTTTTGTATTAAATAAAATTATTTTGACATAATATCATTATTAGTGCATGTAATATGCTAAAAATATAAAATAGGAATATAGTATTTGACATCATGTATGGCATGCAACACCAAGGGTGTAAAGAATTATAATATCCTATGAATATAAAATAGATTTTCTATTTTAAAAATATTCAATATATTTCTATCTCTTTCAATTAATGAAACATTTAGTTATCATATTTTTCATGTAGAAATATCTTTTTTCAATAAATTTTATTACACCAAAGACCGTATTATTTTAATCAACAATATATTAGTAAAATATTATTATTTTATATAATAATACATAACGTAGTTGTCAAATAAGTGGTTATAAAGACTATTTGAAAATTTATTGAAATATACCGTTTATTAAAAAAGTAAATGAAACCATTGGTTTCAAATAAATTAGAAACAAATATAATAACCAATTGAATATAAATTCTGTTTTTTTTATAGAAAAAGATTTTTATGCTCACAATGATATTTTATCAAAAATAATTAAATTAATTAAAAATAAAGAGTTTTGTTATTTTAATGGATATCCTATATTAAATAAAAAATTGTGATATATTACAAATATAATATTTGAAGATAATATTAATATTTCAATTAGAAACATAAAATTTAACTTGGGGTGAATTTTTTGTATTTTTCTATGAAATATATTTGTTAATGTATATTGAAAAATACATAATATTAATTCAAAACTGATTTTTCATTTAATTAATTTATAGAGTTAAATTATAATATAAATTTGTTTTAAAGTCAAAATATATCAATTATTCACCAAATAATATGATTTATGTCATTTCAATCAATTTAATATTGAAATTGGGTATCAAAACATATCAATGTTGTGAATGTTTAATTTTAAAAACCTACATTGTCTTCACATTTATGAGATGAGGTATATAGTAATTTCATCCATTTATGTTATTAGAATTTGAAAAAATTTGTTACATATTTTGAATAATAAATAATAATAAATTTTAAAATTTTCAAAAATGATTTTATTTAAAATATTACTGAATGTAATTAAAACTAATTTCAATGATTATGGGGAAATTCTGCCTAATAATAGACTAAACCATTATCATAATGGCTCAAATGACCTATAAACATATCCAAAACCATTTTTTGGTCATATTTAAAAAATATCCCATCATGTTTTTAATTGGAACCATTATTTTATCAAATTTCAATGTGAAAAAGAGGGGTGGAATCTATTTTAAAAAAATTTCAATAGTATTACTCCTCCTCCACTATAAAAATTCTCATCTCCTACAACTTATTCCGAAAAATCAATAAAAATTTCCATAGAAAATATCTTCAAAAATATCTATGAAAAATGCATACCCTCTTCCATGATTCCACTACTTTTCAAAAAGGAACTCAAGAATTTCCTTTGGTGCAATCCAAAAGTGTTACCAGATTAATTGGTATCATCATCCCTCATGATCATTAGATTTCGTCCCTTTATTTACTAACTAAAATATAATTATTACATGCATATATAACATCAATAGTATCCTATATAAATGGATATTTTTTATTAATTATTTGACCTAAACATAAACACACATCCTAAAAATGGGCAACAAACTTACCATTTATGTGTTCGATGAACTAACACATAATGAAATAATGTTGTTTGTTTTTACATTACCACCTTCCATGGATGAGAATTATGATGGAAAATATCTATATATGTAATATATATGATATTATTTTACTTCATTATGAATCATTAATTATTTTATAACACATAACACCATAATTTCCATTTTTGGTAAATACGATGACATCATTTGTGGATGTGTGATCTAGATCCCCTAAATGATATGTGATTCATTTAAACTATACAAGTAATTTATAAATATTATATTAAAAAAACTATAAATAATACATGTAATATATATGATACTATAAAAAAATATATATATATAATTTAATTATATTAAATGTAAAATAAATGAATGGAGTGTTCATGTGTATATACGACCAACCATCTCAATGAACAATGCATTTCATTTATTATATCCAATTTCAATGAATTACATTAAATACATATATAAATAAAAATATTATAATTTCATCATGATTTAAATTATGGAGATGATTTAATCATTGTTTAGTTTATCATAACAACAAATAAAATGTCAAAACATAATCAAGAAAACAATGACATTAACAGAATAATAGTTACAATAATTAAAGGTTATTAACAAACATATAATAATATATTAAAATAATATTATATATGATATTATAAATATTATAACTGTACCATTATATGTTGTTAATATGTTTAAAACCATTTTACATGATGATATTTGATATCCACCCAAAACAGAAACACAAGGTAAGGGGTTTTCATCTCACATTTTTTACTTTGGTTAGATAAATTTAATATTCACCACTTAATTATTTTAATTGTGTATATAATATCCATATAGATATTTTTATTATTTAATTATTTTTAGTAATTATATTTTACGAATTCATTTATGTGTTTTACTTCAGGGGGTTTATGTTTAAAAAAAATTAAAGTGGTATGGGACACATAGTAATTTTTAAATAAAATTATGCTTAAAAATAATTTTATTGATAGTTCACTATTATTTTTAATTGAGTAAATTATATGATAATTGTTTCATAAAACCATTCATTTTATTCATCTATAGTAAATAATGAACTTTCTTATGTAATAGTACCATTTCTCTACTCTTTGGAACTGAAAATATTTTATAATTTTTTAAGGAAATCCCAACTTCATTTCACACTTTATGCAAAGAATGTTTTTTATTATATATAATGTATATAATAATCATGTTTTAAAAATTTTATTTATCATTTTTTAAATAATTTTAATAATTTTAATATTTTCATTTTTTAATTTTACCAAATTTTTCATCAGAATTTTTTTATTTCTTTTAGAAATTGAATTATTTTAGACATTCTACCATGAAAAATGAAATTTATTTTAAAATATATTACCAGTATAGATTTTCCCATCATTTATTCTTTGAAACATCATTTTCATGTTTAAAATGATGTTTTTTAATTAAATTCTTTTCAGAAATTATCGTCAAAGAAATTGGTTTTTAAAAGTATTTTCAAAACAAAATGATATTTTCCTCAAGAATGTTTTTAGAAGAACATTTTTTTGTAATTCTTTTCATCAATGACAAAATAATTTTAATTTTACTTCACTTATGATATGTTTTATTAATACTATCCATATTAGTCCACATGGAGGTTAATAACTGCTTTGGCATGGATATTATTCACATTTTCTTCCTTGATTCCATAGTTAATCTCCTTTAAATATTAAAATTCATATTATTATTAGATATTGAATTACCATGGACAAATCATATTATTTAACAAGGATATATTCATTTCATGAACTGTATATCATTTTTACACATTATTCATACATCAATAGTTATTTGATTAACTGATAAATTATTGAAAAATTTTTATTCTTTATTCACAATAAATATTAGAGAAGCCAAATTATTAATTTTATTTATTTTATATGATGAATTCTTGGGAATGTTAATGACCGGTGGGGCCTGATCATGTATATCCCCTAAAAGCATCAATAGGTTCTCATGAGGAATTTATTTAGAACAAATTAAATTGGTTTCTATATATAGTTTTATGTTTTTTTGTGATAGGTCTGGATTTTATATGTTTTATTTTTCATTATAAATGACTTAATATAGTTAATAATTTCCATCATTTACATTGAGTTTTAATTTATCTATGATATTTTTCTTCGATGTATCTATAGATAAATTTTAATTTATATTCATTGTTAACAATGCATGTATATCAGTTTCATTCAATTATATTTTTATCCTTTCATATCTAGTTATTTTAATTAAATGTGCATCCATTTACTATGATTCTATATTTTTTTGCATTTCATTCTTAGTTTGTTGATTACATGGTATGTTTGTTTAGAAATTTACAAGTAATTTATTAGTATTCTCATTAATTAATTATTACTACTATTATATATTTACTTTACTGATCATTTGAGCTCACCGTTAGTTTTTTCATTTCCTAGGAATCTGCGAAGCATATGAAGAATGATATTTAGGGAAATAAAAGTGGTAATAAAGTGATCCTAGAGGTTATTTAATGGGAAACAAATGTTGAAATTAATTTATTAATTTGAAATACAAGAATCATATATATATCTTATTTACCAGACTACTAAACTCTCAATCCATTAATATTTGATTCCTTACAGTCATGTCAATGTAATAATATTAGTAACTAGGAATGTAATTTCTAGGGTCGGGTCTCGATAGTCAGTTTTAAATTATGTTTAGTAAAAAATTTAAAAATAGGATCAGGAAAATCATAGATTAATGAACATAGATCAAAGGAATTAATAGAGGATAATTATATTAGAACACACAAAAAAAATTTTATGGTAGAGATTATGTGGGTATTCCTAGAAATACACCCCTTTCTGAATTTTAAAAGTGGGAATTATTCTAGAAAAGATGCACGTAGGGGTAAAAACTCCTACATGATGCATCGAGCCTCACTAAATGTATCCTAATACACAAAAATATGCATTTATGATTATCTTCTTTGACACTCCCTGGAGATATTATTAGGAGAATTCACATTTTCACTACAAACCATTAATAAGTAGTTGAGTAGATAACGAGAAGGAATAATCATGGTTGTACATTATACAAATAAATGACATATTTTAAAATAAAATGGATAATGTATTAATGTATTCATATTGTATTGAATTATTTTATTTAAAGATATTTAGTGATTAAATTTTTTTAAGGATGTCCATAATATTTAATTTGGGCACACAATAATATGGTTTTGGAAAAGGATAAAGTATGATTCAGGTGACAACCAATCGTGTCGAGTAATGCTATAAGACATAAACCCATGACTGAAGGATGATAAGGGTTTCACGCCAACCAATGACCAACTCAATGTAATTATTAACATTTAAATGTTTTTGTTGTATAATTTGATGAATAAATATATATGATAAACCAATAGTTTATCTTTTTATGATTTTGAGATTAATTTCTTAACCATATAGGATTTATGGAATAGTTAGTGATAAATATAAATACTTTTCACTCTTTTATGGGCCACACAATCTGTTAAATGTTTATTTTATCTATTCAAGTATCAGTGTTATTTTTTGTATACTCGTTTCATGTAGTAAAGGATGAATTATAATTTTATAGTAGAAAAAGAAAAGGATTGAATTTTTCATATGAGATTAAAATTTATTGTGTAAGTAAATTTTATTATATTCATAGTAATAAATTGAATTTATTAGTAGGAGTAAAAGGATTATAAAAAAATGATGTCAGAATACCTTTAGTTAACCAATGAACTTCAAACTAATCACAAAATTGTTCCTTGGAGGACCTCAGCATTCCATTAAATATTTATATATTTTTTATAAATGACCTCAATCATAATATATAAATCCTTAAACATTTTCTAGAAGTTATTATCTCTACATTCCAATAAATGTCTCTTATATGGTGTCCAAGTCATAGTTTTGGAGCATTTTACTTCCCAATCTCTCTTTTTTGAAGGATTTTTTGTGAAACCTTATTATGATGTGGGATTAAAAACATAGGATAAATTAGAAAAAATATAACCATGATATATTTTAAATTGTGAGAAATAAATTTAATTTAGGTTGAAAGAATGTAACACCCTAAAAATATAAAATAGTACCTTTCAATTTGATAATGTGAATGAAATACAACACCAAGCACATTAGGGAATATAATATCTAGAGATTTTATAATATATATATATGATATTAATTAATTTCAAAATGTTTTATAGCATGAAAAAAACAAGTCACTAAATATAACAATGAGTTTCTACAATGTCTTATGTTACATGTATGAATGGGTTTTACCATAAAATAATATATTATTTAAATATTATTATTTAACATAATAAGACATAACCGTCTTTTAAATTATTGATTATAAATATTATTAATTAATATTTGATATTATATGTTTTATAAAAATATATAATTATTTATCTGGATTCAACTTAATTAATAATGAATATATGAACAAATTGATTATAAAAAGAGTATTTTTTATAGAATGATATATTTATACTCACATAGTTGAATAATCCCATGGAAGTTAATTAATTACAATCAATGAATAATATAAATGTAATATATATATATATATATATATAATATTCAATAAAATATTCTTGAAATTTATCCCATTGATTCGATAGAAAAAATTTAAGAACAAACTTAATATTACACATAATGTACTATATTGTTATTAAGGCACATTCACCGCCATTTAACAATGGATGTTTTATAAATAATTTTTTTTCAACATTAAGAAATAAAATCTTTCAAAATAAACATTATATTTTAATGATAAATATATAAATTATGTTAGGGTGAATTTTGTTTAATTTTTATAAAGTTATATTTTTATTGAATTGTGCAAAATATTAAAGATTTATTAGAAACTCATTCTTAGTTATATTAATTAATGGTGTTAAATTATATTTAAATTTGGTTTTAAATTATAATTATGTTAATAATTTATCAATTAACCCAATATAGGTCATTGGAATAAATTTCAATTTTAAATTGGTAATAAAACATATAAATCATTTGAATGTTTAAACATGAAAAATACACATTGTTTTCCTATATACAGGATTACATTTAAATTAATTTCAATCACAAATATAATTGAAAATTTTAAAAATGTATTCCATATTAATAAAAAACCTAATTTAAAATTTATAATATGGTCAATATATTTATATTACAAAATAAATTATGGAATGTAATTAATATTAATTACAACGATTAAAAAGAAATTTAGCTTATTAAGGAAATAATCCTTAATCTAAATGGCTAAAATGACCTAAAAACATTTCCAAAATGAATTGGATGAAAAAATATAGACCCTTTCCTGCCATGAATCTAATTGTGACTATAATATGATCGAATTTCAATGGTGAAAACGTGGGTGGAATTCGTTTTCAAAAAATTTACAAGTGTGTCACTCCTCATCAATTATAAAAAGGACACATCTCCTCCCACATCCTCAATCCTCTCAAGACACATTAAATCTAAGATGATATGAAAAGATATATCCTTAAAAAATCTCCCCTCATAATACAATAATCTATTTAGGTGGAAATCAATCGAATCAATCCCTTTGGAAAAAACCCAAAGGAGTTACCAGATTAAGAGGTAAAATCTTTTCTCAAGCACATTAGCTTTATTCCCTTCCTTTAACACCAAAAATATCCTATTTCCATTGTTATATAACAAAATAAGAATCATAAATATAAATATATATTATTATTTTAAATTTTTGACCTATAATTATTAAAACATCCATCTAATGGGAAAAATAACTTACCGTTTATGTATATGGTGAACTACCTCTTCAAGAAATAAAGTTGAATATTTTTTCCTTTATTAACTATCATACATTGCCATTATGATGGAATAACTCTTTATATATGATATATATGATATTTAAAATTTATTTATTCTTATGTAATTATTAAATAACACATACACTTATACATTCATCTTTTTGTAAATACGATTACATTGATTCTTGAATTATGGACTACTGCCCCCTCAAAATGATGTTATTCAATCAAACTATACATAGAACATATAAAGAATGGTATAAATAAACCTATATTATATATATGATATATATAAATATGACACTGTAATTATAATATAAAATATATAATTTAGTTTTCGTTCTTCTAAAATGAAAAAGAAATTAAAGTAGCGTTCTAGTTTACGCACGACCTACCGTTTCCACGAATGGTGCATTTCATTTCTTATATCAAAATGTTATGAATTATTATAAATAAATATATACAGAATATATATTATAATCAATTAATTTCTTAAATTATTGATATTATTTAATAATCATATTATTAATAGGAATAGTAAATAAAAATTCAACGAATACTGTAGAAAACTAGGCAATTAACAGCGAAAATAAGTTAAATAAGGAAATGTTATTAACAAATGGGTAATAAGATATTTAATTTTTATTATTTATGTTATTATAAATATGATTATGGCTCTTTTATAGGTTTTTAAAAATTTTAATACCATTATACATGAGGTTAAATAGTTGTTCATGCAAAAAGGTAACACATGGTAAGGGTTTCTTATCAAACTTTTTATATCTGCGAGATAAATGTCATATTCACCACATACATATTGTTGTGATGTATATACTATACATATATATATATATATATATTATCGTTAATAGTGTTATCTAAATATTATTTAAAACTATAATATAATGTTTTACGTTAGGTTTCTTATGAATTTAAATGTGTCAATGTTTTATAGGACCCTATGGAATGTTGAAAAATTATTTTCATCAAGAAAAATTGTATTGATTTATGAATTGTATTTCAGTAAAGGAAATTATATTTCCATTTATCAATAAAAGATTCAATTTTATTCACATTTAGTTATTTATTATTATTATTTATAATAGTACCATTTTCCTCAATTTATATGTCGAAGTGTTTTTGAATTTTTTTTAAGAAAACCAGACATTATTTATCTTTATAATCAGAGAACCCATTTTCTTCTAAAACCCATATTTTCTAAAAATGTTTTTTTAAAAAATTAACCATTGAAGTGATTTTTAAAGACATTTTTATCCTTTTTGTCTTCTATCAATGTATTCATAGGAATATTCTTGTCACTTTCTGATCATTGAATTTTTCTAACCATTTTACCATGAAAAATATATTTTCATTTTGCCTAATAAAACATGTATCGATTAAATTTAAATCATATTAATGAAGAGTAATTTACTTTCCTATATGGTTAATTTTTAATGATAATAATTTCCAAATTTATTATTAATAATATGGAATTCCAAATTTCTTTTCAAAACAAAAGAATATATTTAACAAATAGTGGTTTTAAATGATATTTTATAGTATGTATATTCATAAAAGACAATAACAAATTATTTTCACTCTAATTGGGATATATTTTACTTATAAAATCCTAATTCTTTCTCAATATGGGTTTTTATTGATTTAGACAACGATAGTATTCACATTTGATTCCATGTTTCCATTGTTAATCCCCTTGAAATATTTAATTCCCAATGATCATTAGACATTGAATTTTCTCTAATTATCGACATTATTTTTCCTGGATATATTCATTTACTAAACCATATATCATTTATACAAACAATTTATACATTATTAGTTTATATATTAACTTTATAAATATGTTAAATATATATTCATTATTAAAAATAGATATTTGACAAGCCATGTCAATTTTTTGATTAGTAGATATGATGAATGTTCATGATTGGTAATGAAGAGTGGGTCCCAGACATTATATAACCCATAAATGCATTGAAGGGTTCTCTTGCGACAAATATGTTTCAAAAATTAAATTAGTTTCTGTATTTGTTATAGACAATCATAGGATTGGTCTTTGTGTTATTGGTTTACATTGGCCTCAGTCATGACAACCAACAATTAAGAGTTAACCTAATTTATTTTCATTTGTTATTCATCAATGAGATTTTTCATCGACTAGTGTGTGGATACATTTCCTTTTCAATTAATTAGTTAAATGGAATGTGATATAGTGTCTTACTTTTACATTTTGATAGTTCTTTATCTAGTTAATTGAATATAATGTGTATCTAGTTTCTACCATGACATATTGTTAATGCATTTCCTTCCCTTTTTGTTTATTACATTGTATGTTTTGTCATTTATTTACACTGAAATTATTATTATTTTCATTTATTATTTTTTTCATCTGCTGCACTATACCGATAATTAGAATTTGGGGTAACCCTTAATTTGATTTATTTTCCAATGAACCCATGAATCCTACTAAGGAAGATATATAGGAATAAAATATGTAACACCCTGACCCTAGTTACCCAAAGACTATGCATTATTACATAACATTGACATGATCATAATAGAACAAGTCTTGAAAGACCGATTAGATTTGTAGCCTTTGTAGTACAAGATATATATATATGTTTTAAATTACAATATGAAATGGAATAAAAACAACATTGTTCCCCCTTTGAACACCCTTATATACCTTAGCCTATTCTTTCACATTAATTGTAATATAATTCTTCACATACTAGTAAAAAGAAAACATCTGAAAGGGTTGAGCTGAGATGCTCAGTAAGGATAACAATATAGAAGAAACTATCATAAATAAGAATTAATATTTAATACAATGTATAAGACAAAAACAAAACTCTTTTAAATGTAAACATTAACATTATATGTAAATTATATGTCATATATTTCAATTTACTTGTTCACGTTGATATTCTAATAGTCTAATAATCACATGTAATATTAATAGCTAATTTTATAAGGATGGAATGCGTATTGTGAGACATCTTAAACACTAAGTAAAATCCTCATTCTAAGACTACAAATAATATTTATTCAAGGCCTTGTGCCAAGATAGTAGTTTGTATTATGAGACATATTGATGCATCGAGGATCAATATCAGGCTCCACCCATCACATACTACGACCAATGCATTCTTTATTTGAAAATAATGAAACTTCACATAAAAATTCGTATTAAAATTAGAATATGATATGTTATACTTTAACAATAAACAATTAATGAAAGAAAATAACATATCTCCATTCAGACATATCACAAAATATTCAACAAAATAGTGAAAATTTTATCATAATAAATCAACTTCAAACAAATGTAAAATCCGTCAAAGGATGCTGATATAGATGAAATAAAAACTATTAGAGAGAAATATATTTTTCTTTTTTGAAATAGTTTAAAAGTCACATAATTATATAACATAACAATTATTTTCAAAATATTTTTATAATATTTTAATGACTACTTCAAAGGATTCATAACAGTGAAAACTAGATGCATCGTCCGTATATGATAAAAAAATATGTTTACATTAATTTGTCGAAAAGGTCATAAAGTACCTTATTTGGAAAGCGATAGAAAGATTCATTTCCAACCAATATAGAAAATGAAAATCAAGGGTATAAATTAAATTTACCCATAGTATTTTAAATTGTGAAAATATTTTGAAAACAAATTTTATGAATCACTAATGTAGATGATAAAGAGGCCCAGTAGATACTCACGTATAAACAACATTAGATAAAAAAGACATTGTAAAATTACCGCTAACCTTGTTCTTTTCTTGGTTATATGGTAAGTCAACTTCCTTCATAATAGTTAAATAATTGTTATTAAAATATACAAGAACAACATACATAAAAATGATATCATATATGATATTCTAATATTTCTGGGTTAATAATATTTATGTAGTATCATATTTTTCGGTATTAACTGATTCCTTTTCCATTATATGTTTAGTTACATTAGTTATGTTTGTTATGGATCAAATGTTTTTATTCAAATCCATAAATATATTATGGTCATAAAAAATATTTTTAATCATCAAAAGAAAATTATTCTTGAATGGTTATGATGGGGAATGAATCTCATCGCATTCGCGGAGATGGTAAGCCGTAAGTATGCATGAGCGACAATATAATTATATTGATTGTGAAATAATATTTAATTGGGGGTTATATCATATATAAAGAATAATTAATATGTTATATTTATTATTTACATCAATTATCAATCATTATTATACCCATCAAAATAATGAAATGTTTAATAACAAACTACAACGAGACGTGGTGACATAAGGCAGAACGTACCCACGTATGGTGAAGTTGTCAATCATTAGGAAGGATTGAATAATGAATATGGTTGTTCCATATTTATAATTAAATCATAGTTTGTATAAGGTGTTGTGGTTATTTTATTGGTATGGAATCAACGATGAAAGAAGAAGTGGAAGAAGAAAAGAACTTTGAAATTGGTGGTGAAATTATTAAATTTTCTTCAAGATAATCCTTTTGATTTGATCATACAGGATCCATAGATAGGCTTTATAATTTAATTAAGGACTATATGATAAATTTAGGGTAGTTTGGAATATATTTGAACAGTGTGTGGTAGACCCAAATGGATTTAGTGGTGTGATTATGAGAGAAGGGGAAGTACCCTTTTATAAGACAGGTGAGGGTCACTTTAGGAAAAGCATCAAATAATAATTTATTATACAAGACTATTCAATTTATATTAGATCGAAAAGGATTTATTTCCAGGATAAGGTGCGTATGAGTCGATAACTTCTCAAAAATTAGGTTTTAGATAGGTTTAGGCTTCCATATTAACCTTATCTTTTAGATTTATCCATTATTTAAATAGATTAATTTTTACCTTGTATTCTTGTTTTAGTATAATAAATTTTTAATACACATTTTATAAAAATCCAAGATAACCCCAAGTGGCTCATTATTGAAATATATAACCTTATATATTTTTTTGTAGAACCATATATTTTACGGAATAGTATATCAATTAATAATATAAAATTTCATTTAAAAACTAATTTATGTCAATTTTGACACTATTTTGTATTTTGTTATTTTGAATGTCAATAAAACATGATTACATCGTAAAAAATAAATTAAATAAATCCGTAAAAGTCATATTAACCTAAAAAATTAGTGTAATTAAACAAAAAGTCTCTATTATCGTTTATTTGGAAATTTATAATATCAATTATTTAAATCATTAATTAATAAGGTAATTACTACATCATCATGGTTTCATAAATAAATTCAATTATTTAATTTCTAAAATTTATAAATAAAATGAAATTATGTAATAAATCTTTTTATATTTCTAATTAATAAATATTGTCTAATTTATATTATTTACAACCCTATATTAAAAGATTTTTAGTTATGAAAATTTAAATTTAACACTTTTAACTCTTCTTTGAATAAAATAATAATAAATGTACACATAAAATCCATGTGAATCATATTTTATTCATAATAATGATTTTGGTCAAAAAACACATATCCAATAGAATTTGGACATGTGTTTGGGTAATTATAATATCATTTTTTACATTAATTACCATATTTACTTTTAACCGTGGTAAATAAAATTCAGAAATTACTATTCAAAAAAATTATTTTCATCCTATTGAACCAAAATTTACGTACTAATGTCAACTATGTCTCTTGGATTTTTGAAATTCAATTCATAGATGTGGTAAAATTACGCTAATGCAAATGTGCAAATATGCCTAGATGTTTTGTAAAAGACAAAAACATGTTCAATAAAATTATATACTTCTAATTTTATTATAAAATGACTAAAAAATTATATTGAACTTATATAAGTATTATGTATCTATTTTGACCAAAAATTAATTTAAATAATTTAAATAATTATTTATATTAAAAGTGGGTTTTAAACAATAATGTATTATTTTACAGTATTCATCTAAAATTGAATGTTTTTAGAAAAATACTAGAAATTCAGTCCATGATAATTTGGATATTACAAATTTAAAAAATGATTTCTATCTTACCAAATTCAAAACATTTACGTTTCATTATTTAATTTAATATTAATTCCTCCAGTCAAAACCAGGAAGGGGGTATTTGAGAAGTAAAAACTATCAAAAGATTGATATATGTTTATGTCCAATTTAAATGTAAAATTACATCCAAATACCAACATTGGATTAAATGATTAAAATATAATTTAGATATACGTAAAACCCATTCAAATTTATAGTTTAACACTATTAGTTGTTTTGATTAAAAATTTTGTTTTCAATTAAAATTTATTGTTTTTTACTATTAATCAAAATATGAAAGTTATCAGAAAAATCAAAAAAAAAATTATCGAAACTAATTTTATATACCACTTCTAAAGAAGATGTTTAATTTGTAAAATTGAATATAAAACAGTGTCAAATATTGGACTTAAAAAGGGATCTATTTGAAATGGAGATAAAATTGAATTTTATAAAAAATACTTCATTTTTCTGGAAAAATGAATTTATTGTTATATAATTTGTAATAAAAACATAATATGGACGTTAAAATTATATGAATATAAAAAATTCATAGTGCTGTTAATACTATTCATTAACACCTTCTGAACATCTAGTTTGGAAAGTCATCGTGTGCTTGATCTCGTTGTTGCATGTAGTGCATGCTATTTTATTACAATAAATATATAACGTACTATGAAATCCTGAGGTGTAAAATTCAACTTTAATTCAATTAATTTTATCCTGGAAATATAAAAATGTTCTTCAAAAATAAAAGTTAAAAAATAGAAAAATCCTTTCTGAAAAAACAACATCAGAAATAGGGTTTAAAAAATTTTGTCTTAATAAAAGGGAATGAAAAATGAAAAAGTGACCACAAAATTATGATCTCGAATAAGAGATCATTGTTGGAAATTAGAGACACGTAATTGGAGGAAAACATAAATATTTTTTTGGTGTGACAGAGGTCATCAATCATAAACAAGTAAACAATAAATGCAATATTGATAGCCTCAAATCCAAAAATAAATGATGATTTAAATATCATCGGTTTAACAAAACATAAGGTATTAGGATAACACTATTTTGGTTCTATTAGGAGTACCCTAAAGTTGAAGACTTAATTTCTTCATAGAATAAGAGAAAAAAAATACTTGACAAGTATAGTCCTATCCTTCAACTATCCTCTACCACAAACTCATTTTTCACTCCAAAAGATATTAGAATTTAAAAATATTTTATTTATCGTAATCTTATAGGGTTACAAAAATAATGGATTTATAATTCTTATTTTAGCCAATTAAAAAAAATTATACAAACTATGATATCATGTAGTCCAGTGGAACGTGATACACCCTTGTCTCCCTTCGGTTGCAGGGTCATGTATCACGGTCGTACCAGACAAGACAGGTTGTTTCCTAACCTATGGGTGGTCCTTTTTATTACAATAAAAAAATAATCTTTATAAATGTTTTAACATTAAACTATAACATCCAATGTACAACATAATTCATTCTAACCGTTGGACTTATCCAAAATAAATCTATCCTAATTAAGAGTCTAAGATTTATAAGGAAGGTCACAAAATATTCATGTAAATACCATCCTTGTGTATTCTCTTAAAACTGTAAAAAATGAATTACTCTGAAACAATATTGAATAAATTCATTCTTCATTATTCCTTATGTTAATATAGAATACTAGTAATGCTCCTTAAATAAATAAATGTCGTAAAAACCACCAATGATGGAAAAATCAAACCATTACTCAGTTCCAAAGTAGTCAATAATAGCCAATATACGTTATCCAACTCAATTACCAATTATTCCAAAATCGCTATATTAGTAACATGACCGTATTAAGGTTTAAATTTTTCTCAAAAAAATATTTTACAAAACATTTAACAAGCTATTGTGTCACTTTTCTTGGTACTACAAATCTCATATCCATAATTAAACAGTATTGCATAACAATCCTTATATACTGTATATTTCTTAAAACATGTACAACATAAATAAAATACACAAATGTAACACTTATTTATTAACAACATGTTATCAGTAATCATTCCAATTCGTATGTGGTAGTATCATAACTTTATTATTATCCCATTGAATTATTTGGGGTATTTTGTGATGACTAGGACATTGATTCATATAGTGACCCAACTCCTTGCAGATGAAGAAGTGTACATTTGAAACATTTTTCTCACCTTTTCAATCAAGTTCTTGGTGTAATTTTTATCCACACTTATAACAAACACCCATTCCTTTCAAGAATTTACCAAGGTGATTCATTCCACAGTTATCACATATAGGAAAATCCTTCATTCCCTTGTTTCCATTATCCATATTCATCTCTACCATCATTTTATTCTCCGGTTTTCCTAAAAAAATATGACTTAGGAAATTTTTAACATATCTTATTAACACGTGATACTATTTATTCATATGTTCATAATACATGAGAGACTATTTATATTTTAAATTTTTCCTTAAGACCTTGAAGGAAATGATCCTTCTTACTCTTTGGATCATTTGTATTTCTAGAGTTCTCATTCCTTCTATTGGGAACTATTTCAAAACAATGGCATACACTAGGATTGTTTATAAATTCCAATGCATAATTCAAAATATTTGAAATACTTAATACAAGTTGAAAATTATAGGCATATAATCCATAATCATAAAACTGTCTTAATTTAGTAAATTTTTACTCATAAATCCTTTATAATTGTTTTTAAATAAAATGTGAACTATCCTAAGCATATCCCATAGGAGTGTAAATATCATGAGTGCAGCAAGGCCCATTTCTGTGTACTTGGACACCCCGGGCCAAGAAAAAAATTCTTATCATATTTTTCACTCTTAGGTACATCTTTTACAGATCAACCTCTAACTATGTGTATCTAGACAGGGATGTTTTTTTTATGAAAAACCCACATATGATTTACACCGTCAAAGCTTTTGGATGTTATTCCATACTAATACTCATTGTTTATCTTAGGGTCATTTTCTCTAATCAGCATTTTTATATATCTATTTTCCAATGTTTGTACTAATATTACTCTGATACCAACTCTAATTCCCCGAATCTAGTTACTAGGAGTTGGTGCATTATTACATATCATTGGCATGATCACAGTAGATCAAATCTCAAAAGATTGATTATTTTAGAAGCCTTGGGTGTACTAGATACAAATATAAATTTTACATTAAATTATGAAATGGAAAAACAACAATATTGTGTCCCATTTTAACACACTCACATCCCTTTGCCTATTCGTACAGGTTAATCATAATATAATTCTTCACATCCTGAGAAAAAGAAACCATAATAAATTAGTGATCTTTGATACCCAATAAGGATAACAATATAGAATTGTCTATCATAAATAAGAATAATCATTTAAGGAAATGTATAAGACTAAAACAAAATCCTTTTAAAAATGATCTTTAGTACAATAATGAAAATATAATTCAAATAATGCCATTTAATTATTCACATTGATATTCTAATAGTTGAATAAGCCCATGTAATATCAATAACTAATTTCATAATGATGGAATGCATAATGTCGGACCTCATAACAACATAGTCAAGGACCCAGGCCAGGACTACAAATAATATTTTTCTAAGGCCTTGGGCAAAGAAAGTAGTTTGTCTTATGAGACCTACCAATGTATTGAGGAGCTATATCGGGCTCCACCCGTTAATTACTATGTCCAAATCATTCCTCATATGAAAATGTTGAAATATAACATAAACATTCGTACTAAAAGTAGCATATGAAAAGTTATTACTTTAACCATAAACCATTAATGACATAAAAATAAACCATATCACAAAACCTTTAATACAATATAGAATACTATATCATAATAAATCAACATGAAACAAGTGTAAAATCCATCAAAGGAAGTTGACATAGATAAAATAAAAAAATTTGAGAGAAATATCTCTTTCTATTTTGAAATTGTTTAAAATTCACATAATAATTAATGAAAAACATTATTTTTAAAATATTCTTATATGATTTTAGCGGATGCATCAGAGGTTTTATAATAGAAGAAAATAGCTTCACCTGCTGTATATGTTAAAAAACATTCATACCTTAATATGTCAAAAAGGTCCTAGAGTACATTATTTGTAATGAGACATAATGATTCCTTTCAAACAATTTTTTAAAATGTCAAAAAATCCTATAAATTACATAAAACCATATTATTTTAAATACTAAAATTTTTTGAAATACATTTTTATGAAACATGAATGTGGATAATAAAAAAGACCTAGTAGATACTCACGTATAAACAACCTCGGATAATAAAGAGATTGTAAAATTAACCATTACATTGTAATATAACTTGGTTGATGGTTATTTAACCTACTATATAATAGATAAATTATTTTTATTAAATTATACAATAAACACATACTAAAATATGATATCTATTGTGATCTTCTAATATTTCTTTATCAATAATATTTTAATACTACAATTGTATGAGGTGTTAAATGATTATTTTTTCCATTGTATGTTTTGTTACAAAAGTCATGGTTGTTATGGATAGGATGTATTTGATTCATATCTATAATGATATTATTTTCTTAACCATTTTTTAATCATAAAATGTAAATTATTCTTGAATGGTTACAATGGGGAATGAATCTAATCGCATCCATAGAGACAGTAATCTGTACGTACGCATGAGGGACAATATCATTCTATTGATGGTGAAATAATATTTAATTGGATGTCATATCATATATACAGAATCATTAATATGTTATATTTATTATTTAAATCAATTATACATCATTATTATACCGATCCAAATATTTGATTGTTTAATAGCAAACTATAACACGGTGTGGAGACTTTATGTTGTACGTACGCACGTATGGCCACATTTTCATTCTTAGGAGAGATAAAATAATGAATATGGTTGATCCATATTTATAATAACATCACAATATGTATAATGTACTGTTGTTATTATTTTTGTATTGAAATCACAAATAAAGGGGAATTGGATGAAGAAAAGAACATTGAAAGAGGTGATGAAATAATTACCTCTTATTCATGTGCTTCTTTTTCAATTGATCAAATGGGCTCATTAAGTCAGACTTTTTATCATGGTAAGGACTCTATCTTGAATTTAGGGTAGTTGGGATAATATTTGATAATGGTTTTGCTGAGACAAATGACTTTGGGAGTGTGATTTTGTTAGAAGGGGTAGTGCCATTTTATAAGAGAGGTGAGGGTCACTTTAGGAAAAGTATGAAATAATATTTTTTTGTACAATCGTATTCCATCAATAATTGCTTCAAAAGGCTTTATTTCTAAGATATAGTGGGGCTGGATGGAAAAAATATCTACCAAAAGGTTATAGACATGTTTAGGTCTCCATATTAACCTTATCATTTAGATTTAACTCGTAGTTAAATATTTTAACTTTTAACATGTATTCTTGTATTACTATAATAAATGGTTAATGAACATACAATAAAAATCCAAGAGAACCCCAAGTGGTTAATTATTGACATATATGACTTTATATAAGTCATTTGAATAAACCGTATATTTTTTGGAATATTATGTCAATTAATAATATTGTATTTGTTTTGAAAACACATTTATGTCAATTTTGACACTATTTAGTATTTGGTTTTTGTGAAAGTCAAAAAAACATTATTACTTAAAATAAAATAAAATAAATCAATACAAACATGTCATATTAACCTAGAAAATAAGTTTAATGCCTCAAATTTCTCAATTTACATTTATTTGGATATTTATAATATCAATTATATTATGTATAATCCTATATTAAAAATGTTTTAGTTATGAAAATGTGAATTTAACACTTTTAACTTTTCATTAAACAAAATAACAATAAATGTCTTAATCTAATATATGTGGATGAAAGGGGATTATATTTTCTTTTTCAATGTTGATATTGGTCATAAAAAACTTATCCCATAGAAATTGGACATGTGTTAGGATAATTATAATATAATTTTTACATTTAATTACCATATTTACTTTTAAACGTGGTAAATAAAATTCAAAAGTAAGTATTCATAAAACATTGTTTTCATCCTATTTAACAAAATTTTACTTACTGATGTTAATTGTGTCTCTCATATTTTGAAATTCAATTCATATAGTCGGAAAATTATGTTTTATGCAAATTCAAAAATGTTTCAAAGAGGTTTGTAGAAGACGAAAAAATGTTCAATAAAATTTTATACATATAATTTTGTTATAAAATGACACCAATGAATTAAATTGAACATAAATTGGAATTAGTTATGTCTTATGACATAAAATAAATTTAAATAAAATGAATAATTATTTAAATTAATAAGTCTCTTTTAAACAAGAACATAGTGTTTTTCACTATTCATTAAAAATTTAATGGTTTTAGAAAAATACCAAACATTCATACTAAGAAAATATTGATATTAATAATTAAAAAATGGTGTCAATTTTAAAAAATAAAAAACATAAAAGTATCATTAACTAATTTAATATTATTTTTCGTTGTCAAAAACCGAAAGTGGGTTTTTAAGAAGTAAAAACTATAAAAATATCGATATATGGTTATGCCCAATTTAAAAGTAAAATTTCATCCAATGAGAAAAATTAGATTAAATGATAAAAATATAATTTAATTATACATAAAACCCATTAGAATTTATAGTGTAACACTATATATTAAATTGAATAAAAAATTTGTTTCAAATTAAAATTTAGTGTTTTTTCTCTATTCATCAAAATATGAAAATTATCAGAAAAACCGCAAAAAATTATGGAAACTAAATTTTTTATGTTACACTTCTAAATAATAAGTTTAATTTGTAAAATTGAATATATATAAATATTAAATATTTGATTTAAAAATGTTTCACCATTAAAGGGATGAAAAGTTTCATTTTCTGAAAAATACTTCCTTTATCTGAAAACTTTAATTTATTCTTATATTAGGTCTAAGTAACAACTAATATGGATGTTAAAATTATATGGAGTATATAAAAATTAAAATTAAATTATTATAAATTATTAACTCTTTTTTAACAGCTAGTTTGGTAATTCGTAGTGCGCTCGAACTCGTTGTTGCGTGTAGCACAAGCTATTGTATTATATTAAAGAGATAACGTACTCTAAAATCGTGGGGTGTTACAAAATAGATAGAATAATTTATTCATAAATATATTTTAGATGGGATAAATTTTTGTTGTAATTAGTGCGTTAATTTTTAAAAAATGCCTCATGTATGTGTATTATTTACCAAGACTACTAAGCTCGCGGTCCTTTAGTATTTGATTCCAGGTAGTAATTCTAATTTAATGGCAGTAGACATCATCTATGTGCTTTCTATGGTCTAGTCCCTAGTGTGAATGATACATGATGGTAATTAGTAATGGTATTTAGACACATTTAGTTTTCATTTGAATGTGAATGTCATTTTTTTACACAGGATAACACCTATTACAATACCAATAGAATATAATTTTATTCTATTAGAGTAATATGGTGATGAACTATAACCTAAAACCCCTTTTATTTATTATTGAAAACAATTTTATGATCTTTTATCCATTATAAAGACATTCTAATCAGTATTATAATGCATAAAATTAAATGGAGTGAGAGATAATAAATTTTGTATAAAATGTTTGGTCATTTTCCTCAAAGGAATGATATTATATAATTTATAAAACAATAAAAAATATAAATCACCTTGTAAAAATTTAACTTATTTTTCTAAAAATATATTTTTTATATTTGAGAATAAATTTAATTTAAGGAGAAAAGTGTACAAATTTAGATTGAGGGATCAATATCCATTGCATGAGACATGTGACTTCATTATCGACTATTATCCATAACATCCATATCATAATTTTCAACTCAAAAAGAATATTTTATCATTCTATTAATGGATTATTGATATTAGAAATCTATAGTTGACAATATTATGTCTCCCTCACTACTATAATATGATATATATGCATAAAAATATCTACAATATATTTAGTACTCATTCTTAATAGAATGAAATAATAGGTAGATGATACTCTCTCAATGAAATGATAGTAAGGGGTGATTTCAATTAAAATATTTCTCATTTGAAAAAAAATAAATGGCCTAGTATACTGATACTATGATCTTAATTATTCATGAAACTATAATGGAATGTTTTCCTATTTACAAACGCATTAAATAAACTTTTTTATTCTACCATGGAGTTATCGAATACTCATTTTGTTTATTTGAATACCTATAACAAGGTTATATAAGATATTATATGTTATATAATTCATTAATAAAGTTATATAATTATCAATTAATGAACCACTAAAATCACCATGAGATGGAGTATTGAACAATAAAAAATGGTTGAAAATATGGGGTTTAAGTGGACCGATAACATTCAAAACAATAAAAAAAGAAAAAATTTAATTAAAAATATTATTCATCATATACACAAGATTTTTAATGTATAATAATGATCATATAAGATCATGTAGATACAAAAGGACATTATATATTGATCGATGTTGTTGTTTTTTGAACAAATTCCTGTTTATCAAATTTTAAAATGTTATTTAGAAATAATCAGCATTATATTAGTATCATGAAAATGCCAATATGAATTGATACCGAAAAATACATTTATATATTATTATGTGGATGCATGTTATAAAAAACAATTATTTATTGGGTGTAAAATAATAATAAGAAAATTGTTCAAGACATTAAATTGAAAAAATATATATAAAAAAATTAAACTATAATTATGGGATGAACCATAAAATAAAGACTATAATAAAGATGATAAATAATGAAGTGAAAATTAAAATAGTAGATAGTTGTTGATTTTTACATGAAATAGGGAAAATTTAATAATAGATACAATTAGAGAGTAATTCATTATTATTAAAATTAATATGACACTAGATATAATCCACCTATTCAATTTTTATAAATAAAAATACAATTAGATAAGAATCCAGAGAATTAGATCCTTCAGAGTATTCAGTTGTATCAAAAGATACCACATGGTATTCAATCTGATGGATCACTCAAAAATTTAATTAATTTAAAAAATTATTAAACAAGATAATCTAAAAAACGAAATATGTTTTAACAATTATTCTCATCAAAGTCGAGGTTAGTGTTCCATACCAAGAATGATATCTAAAATACTCATTAATACAAGAGGATTTTACAATTCATTTAAAATTGAACGAAATGTAACATTTAAATGTTGTCTTGATTTAGGATATATTTGCACCTAATTTTTTCAATGATTATTCATGGAACTAGAAATGAATGAACATTATCTCACAAATATAGGATTTGACGAACTTAAAAAAATCCATATATATACATATATTATAATTGAATATATATAAATATTTATTTTTTTTGTGGGAAAGGTCCACATTCCATATATGATGAATGTAAAATTTGTGGAATGTGATAATGGAATATGATTATTTTTTGAATATTATCATTGGGGATGTGAGGTGAATTAACATATGCTCCCCTAGGAATAATCTATTATTATTATATAGAGAACTGGTAGATTATGAGTTTATCTCATACTATGATCAACATTTAATTTCTATTTGACTATTCAACTAATTATAACATTGATCAAAAGTAAATATTGAATTAAAAATTAAATTTCATCACTATGATATTAAAAATTAATAGTTTATTGATAAATGAAAATACTTACCTCCAATAATGGTGTAATTGGAGTAAAATGATGGAGAAAGTTGTCATAAGGGATCCTTGGGGTATCATATTGATTAATTGGAATAGTAAATCTTATTCGTGACCCAATTAATAAAAAAATAATTTATAATTTAATTAATTGTCATATGAACAGTACTATTTATACATTGGTGACAAAGGAATAACAATTACTATTATGGTTGCTAATCTTATAGATAAGATGGTTTTAGTGTAACTTGAGGTGTTGTTAAAGAATATGAATGAACATTCATTGACTATATAAGACCATAAAACATGTAGTTCTTTTATTAATACAATGAAATTATAAAAGTATAAGGTGTAATGAAAAATATTTGGTTATAATTAAGAGTGATTTCTAAAATGGGACCCTTCAAAAAATATATCAAGATTGAGTTAATATTAATGGATGGTTAATTTATATACATTTAGGGAGACCATTTCACATTTGAAAACATGTTTCCTTATGTTATGATGTTTTTATTTAATAAAATCAGTAGATATAGATTTCTCATTAATGTATTTTTTTACAATTGAGCATTTTTTCAAAAATATTTATTCAAATTACTATTAGAAAAAAAAATATATTAAATAATTGAAAATGTATGATAAAAAAATTTAAGATGAAATCCATTCTAGAAATTATTTTTGAATAAAATAACAAGCATCAAAAATTATGATTATAATTACATGATTTAGTATTCACCTTTTCTATATAATATTGTATATGAAAAAATTTTATATTCTTCATCATGAATATGATATCTATAATAAACATCCACTAAAAAATATAAAATCAATATAAAACCAATTTTTGGAAGGTAAGTATATCATTTTTATATGATTTAAATTAATAATGTTCGGTTGATATTGAATGAGATAGAGGAAATTATGGGATACTCATGTTAGAATGTTATGTTTATGAAAGTGAAGTTCATGATATTCAAGGACTCGATTATTCTATAGAATGAATTCAAATAATGAATTTTTTTATATTACACTACTAATATTTTGTTACTCAACTATATTACAAATATAATAACTTTTTTTTATAAATATCAGTAAAAAATTGCCTATGGAATTAGACGCATAGTGTGTTTTGTGGAATAGGTTCATTGAACAAAAAAATGATTCTGAGATACAATACTTATACTCTAAACTCCATAATGTGATCTGAGTACCTTTGATCCTATAAAACTACAAAAGAGAAAGTACCAAATAAATAGAAAATGGGAGGAATATAAATCCCAAAAGAGAATAATCATGAAAATTATTTATATCAATTGTGTCATATGATATAAAAATATAATAGAAAACACATGTCTCATGAATAATCACAAGGAAGCGTGAAATTATGTATTGGTATCATAAGATTCAGGAATCATCGGGTTGTTGAAATATCATAATGACCTATATAGTGATCATGTTACATAGCCCATGACCAATAAAAATTATCATTTTAATGAGAGATCTATAATATATTCAATTTATAATTATAATACACCTTTATAGAAAAAAATAGTTATTTTTGAAATTGGTTATAAATTTGATCCTAATATTAAAAAGTGTAATGTTTTATAAAACCATTTTATTAAAATATGTATTGTTTATAGTTTTTTAATTAATTATAAATATAAATATAATTTTTTCATTCTTAATAAACATTAAAAACATATTTTATCATTTTAATTTTTTCATTTGTCTATAAAATATCATTTTTTGTTATTTTTTCAATTGATATGATAGTTAAATAAATTTTTTCAATTCCATTGGTGAGGAAATCATTCTATCTATAATTTTTCTAATCCTAATAGAAAATTTCTATTCCAATAGTAAGATTACAATTTCAATGGTCAGAATTACATCTATCAGAAGGGTTCTGTAACATCAATAAATACCGCATATATTATTTATACTTCCTGGAATTTTATTTTCTCTCAAGTTCATATTTATTTTAGTATTCCAAAAGTATAGATATCATTAATAATAATGTGTTTCAATTTTAAAATTCCCTTATTTAGTGAGAATATTTTAGTGGACTGAGATGATCGTAATTCTCATATCACATTGTTATTTTTCTATTTTTTAACACACTATAATGTTTGAAATTTTGTTGATTATATTTATACACTATATTTAATGTTACATTTAATATATTTTATTTTTGAGTTTTTATATTTTTGTGCATGATATTAATTATATAAAATATTTCTAAATATGACACTATCATATAATTATCTAAGTGATTTTATTGATAATATTCAAGGTCATTTCAATCTACCTCACATTACAAATTTCACCCAAAAAATTTAATTTCTCTCACTAAGATGAAAAAATGATGAATATTTTATTAAATTTCATCCAATGGTTCCTAGGATTCCTTCTCATACATAATGTTCCAACATTATACTCTATCGCGGTGAGTTTTTTTATTACATCGAACATTGAATTTACAGTCATAGATCATCATCTCCTTCTCCTTATAAGGTAGACCATGATAGTAATATATCCCTTATGCTATAATAAGTACGAGTTAAATAATATATAATTCCTGAAGAGGGATATGTGAAGACGTTGTTATTTAAGGGAGGGTCTTTTGCAGTTCATGTCATAAAGACATAGCTATAATGTTGACCATAATCTGAAATGGATATTTGAATCAATGACACATCATTAACTTTTTCCAAATTCTCATTAATCCATTCTATGAATATGTATAAACACATATTCATCAATATAATACAGCAGTTATTATCATTGTTTATGAACATAACTATTTTTTTGTGTTTTTATCAAATTTATTTTTTAATGGATTTGACAATGTCACTAATTTCTTCCTCTTGTCTAGGTCCAAATAGATTTCATTATCTAGATCTATTCAAATATGTTGTTGTTCTATGATCATTTTAATTGATCAATTTATAATGATCCAAATGAATTTCCATGTTAAATAAATTTTTGTATTATAACATGAAAAAATGATGACGTTTCTCCTAACCTTCATTGAATAATAATTATTATGTTGGATATATTTTTATAGTTCTAGGATTATCAAATAGTATTTTCCATCATTGTGAGGGTAAGTGTATATACAAAATCTCAACTCTATGATTATAAAATATCAGATATTTTTTCAAAATATTTAAGTGAATATCAAATCACAATCAGATAATATTGATATCGAAGTTCCATGTAAGCAAATTTTTTTTCCAATTTATATCCATAAAAGATAACATAGAGAGATGTCCCCTCTATTGGAAATGAAGAGAGTAATCTTTATATGATTCCCTACTATAAATTATAGAGAACGATTTAAAACAGATGTCTTTAAATGACTTATAAAAAATTCCCATGTTGAGGGATTCCTATTTCTGTAAAGGTTAGGATAATGGATGCACCATCCATATTGTGTTTTTCTTATCTACATAAACATATAAAAATACCAGACACATTCATGTTCATTCTATGATTTACTTATTTATATTTTAACACTAATATTGATCTTAAATATTTAAATAAATCTTCACAAAACTAGCTGAATGTATAATGTTGATCTATATGAATCATTTGGTAGCACATTAATTATTTTTGTTATTGATGGAACCCTTAGTTATGAATTTTATTTTACAAATCCATCAAAATTTTTGATCTATAATATTTCCATTTTGATATAGATTTCACCTTTTTATATATTTTCACTTCATAACTTTAAGAAGAAACTATATATTCGATGATAATTAGTTAATCAGTCATTTAAGGTATGTTTATTGTTGTTATTTCATTTATGACTTCAATGTACATCCACCATCTATCTATTATGATTGTAACCTTCTCAATTATAATCATCGGTAATGACAAAATATCCTTACTACATTGAGCTTCTATGAAACCATTTTCATTCCATGTATAATTAATAATTTATTAGTCATGTTCTTCGTACGAATAATTGATATTATCTAGATTATATTAAGATATATAATTGTGAATATATATTTTTTATCATATGATTAGGATATATTTATATTTTATCCTAATTCAGATAAATCATCAAAATAATAAAAAAATATATATGATGTGTAGGATTGTTTTTCTCATGGATATTCAATATCCTTGAGGCATTTCCTATCTCTTTATCATTTAAAATCTTCATAAATCCCAAAAAAATTATTTTATACATCACTATATACCTTGACAAGTTTCCCACTTGAGTGTATTATTAATAATAATGTATTCTTAAGACTCTTTTCAATTTCAATATATCTATATTCTTATTAATTGTTCCAAACAATATCACACCATTTCATGTTATGTTGGTCAGTGGGTTTCACATTCATGATAATTTCCCCAAAAACATTGATATCACCTATCTAATCTCTATAAATTGTGTATATCCCTTACAAATTTGAGTATATGTCACTCCCCAATCACCTTCATCGTAATGGATACATATAAAATCAATTTTCAGTTATAGAATAATCAATGAATGATATGTACTCAATAAATGACTCACATTATCTATAGTTTTCATATTGATTCTATTTTCTTAATATATTTAACTCATTACTATAATTCCCATCATGCTACTCATCAATTTTGGACTTTGTCAAACTATAATCTATAAAAAATAATGTAATTTTTGTGTCATAATATATAAATTCCCAAATCATTTATTTCATAATGAATGATGGGGATTATTTATTCTTATGTTCAAACAAATGTTTTAGAGGATCTATACCTTTTTGGAATGGTAGTCCTGGGAAAATCCTCCTACCTCACTCTAACTTAGAGACTAAATGTCCTAAGTTCCACCATGACAAAGTCTTCATCATCATATTGAACATCAAACAAGTCACTAATCATTTCAACATGACATCATTTTTATTTATGATGATTTTATCTATTTCGTTATTATCAAGTTTTTTAAACATTAATAGATGTATATTCTAAAAAAATTCGACTAGTTCACCCCATGGAAAAGAACACATGCATGTTAAACCATTTCCAAAATTATTTTATACCTAGTTTTAATATTCTTCAAATTAAATAAACATTATTTAGTAATTATTCATAGATGTAGTTATGTATTTAGTTATATTTTTTAAATTGAGAAACCATCCTCTACTTGAGACAGATGATTGGGAAACTCATCAAGGAATTCATCACTATTGTACCACGTAGTGTGAATCCCGTAATAAAAAATTCCCTTCACTGAAGAGATCATTTAATATAGATATTTATATAATAATATAGAAATATCCATAATAAAGACATATATTATAAAGGTAATTAAGACACCCCTATTCAAAAATAGAAAATAGAAGGTTGATATTGGACACCGAGTGTGAATTTCCACTCTCAAATAATAATGTTGTAATTTTATTAAAAAACCAATACATACATATTATAGAATCAAATTACATAAAGGGAAATATGATAATAATTTATATACGTATCTATACAGAAATAAAAACTGGGGAGGAGTTCTATACACGGGATTTAATGATTTACATATTTCATATTCTCAAAATAATACTCAACAACCATTTAATGGGTGGTTTTCGATTAAGTATTCTATCATATTATAAAATGAAATAATTTATTGAACTAGAATAAAATTCCGTTCTACCGATTCATGTGAAAATACCTAATGAACCAATCGCCCTTTAATTATTCGAGTCAGTAAAATTTATAGTGATGGTATTATACATTCATCTTTCTTGATTCGTTGGAGGTTTTTTCTTTGATTATCATAGAAAATCATTACCAAAGGGAACTAGATATCATACTATAAATTTTCTATATATTTGAAAAACAATACTAAATGAAGTGGGATAATCATGTCCATATTTAATACCTGGAAATTATTGGTATTATTCATCTCTATTTATCAATCATATTCCTAATAACTCTTCTTTCAATATATGATGTATCATTTTGATACATTGAGAAATTTTTTGATACTTATTATGGAAAATTTATGAAGAAAAAACATTGGTTTTCATTTTAAAACAGTTTTTCTCTCACGATATACCAAAATGAAACTCAACATGACACTTTCTATTTCTTGATCAACATGATGAAATGGAAAAAATAAATATGAATCTCGACCGATAGGAAAAAA
Organism: Viscum album; assembly: GCA_963277665.1. Taxonomy (NCBI): domain Eukaryota; kingdom Viridiplantae; phylum Streptophyta; class Magnoliopsida; order Santalales; family Viscaceae; genus Viscum; species Viscum album. The sequence goes on along the minus strand of OY728132.1, from coordinate 1,514,677,146 downwards.
CATTCGATCTTTTTTATATCTTCTTATATAATGAATTTCTAGGACATTTCTTTAAGTTGGATTTAAATCACTATTGATGATGTCTACTATGCAGTCATTTTTAGTGAAAATGATTAAGGAATTCCATTAATACATTGTAATTTTTCTTCATAAGCCTCCATATACTAATATTTCCTTCTATTAGTGCATAGAAATATCTCTATTTTTTATATATGTTTTTGAGGGAATAAATTTATTAAAATATATTTTATCAATAAATTAAAAATCCTTCTATTTGATATCCTCTGTGAGCTTTGTTGTAAAAACCTATGATTTCATAGTATGTTATCTCTTTAATGTAATATAATACCTTGTGCTACCCGCAACACCGAGTTTCAGCACACCAAGAATTACCAAACTAGCCATTCAAAAATAGGTAATGAATACTATTAAAATTATTTTTAATTTTATATACTAAATATATTTTTTTCATCCATATTTTTTGATTCATAGACATAATATAATAAAAAATTAAAATTTTCAAATAAAGGAAGTATTTCTGAGAAAATGAAATTTTACCACCTTTTAACAGGAAAAACTTTTTAAATATAATATTTTACACATTTATATATTCAATTTTTTACCAAATAAACTTTTTATTTTATATAGGGACATACAAATTTCGGTTCGATATATTTCTGGGGTTTTTCATGTAACATTCATATTTTTACGCAAAGTAAAAAACGCTAAATATTAATTGAAAACAACTTTCATAATAATAATAATTTATAGTGTTAAACTATACATTTTAATGTCTTTGAAGTATAATTATGTTATATTTTTATCATTTAATCAAACGGTTTTCATTTTATATAATTTTACATTTAAAATTGGACATAAACATATATGAAAATTCTTATAGTTTTTACTTCTCAAAAATATGCTTTCTCGTTTTGACAATCAGAATTAATATTAAATAAATTAATTAAAATTATATGTTTTGAATTTGTAATATATATATATATATATATCATATTTTAATTCTGAATATCAAAATTATCTTAGGCTGAATTATTGTCATTTTTCTAAAAACATTAAATTTTTGATGAATAGTGAAAAACACTACCTGATTGTTTAAAACCTACTATTTACTTAAATAATTATTTATTTTAATTTAATTTTTTTGGTCATAATAGATATATAATACCTATAAAATTTTAATCTAATTTATTTGAGTCATTTTATAATAAAAATAGATGTATTAAATTTTATTGAACAATCTTACACCTTTTACCCACCTTCTAGGAACATTTGCAAATTTGCGAAAAAATGTAATTTTACCTCTTCTATGAATTTAATTTAAAAAATATGAGTGATGATTTTGACCATTTCTAGAAAATGTTGTTCAATTGGACGAAAATAATTTTTTGTAAATAGTAACTTTGGAATTATATTTACCACGGTTAAAAGTAAATAGGGATATTAAAGGTAAAATGCTATTATAATTAACCTAACAAAAGAAATAATTTTATAAGATAAGTTTTTTAGACCAAAATCAACCTTATCAATAAAATATGATCTAATTTGATCCACTTTGATTGAATATGGACATTTATTTTTATTTTATTTATCAATGAGTTAAAATTGTTAAATTAAAATTAGCATAACTAAAACATTATTAATATAGTTTTTTACATAAGATAAATTCTAAAATAACTATTCATTAAAAATATAAAACTATTTCATACATAATGGTATTTTATTTTTAATTATTAGAACTTAAATAATTAAAATATATTTATGACACAATGATGAGGTAGTATTTACCATATTACTGAACGATAAAACTAATTGATATTATAAATATCTCAATAAATGTAAATTGATACTTTTGATGCAATCCACTAATATTATAGATTAGTATGTCATGTTTGGACTGATTTAATTTTTTTAATTAATCATGTTAATTTAAATTTCACAAAAACCAAATACTAAATAGTGTCAAAATTGACAAAAATGCATTTTTAAAACAAAGACAATATTATTAATTGTTATAATATTCCTAAAAATATATGGTTCTCCCAAAAGACAGATATAAGGTTAGATATTTCAATAATTATAAAACTTGGGGATCTCTTGTCTTTTTATATTATGTTCATTAACCATTTATTATAATAATACAAGGATTTGTTTTATGTGCCCGTAAAGGGCTCCTGAGCTAGGGTTTTCCTCTCGCCACCGCCGCCCCTTCGCTGCGGACGACGCAACATTCCCTCTCGAGCTCGTGGAGTCGGCCAGGACCTCTGCGGAATCGTGCGGATTTGTGGTCTTCCCTTGCTATGTAGTTTCTCTTTGGGATTCGGTAGTTGCGGGTTCAGACTTGCGGGTGTAAGAATGGTCCCCGTCGACAACATACTCATCGGAGCGCTCCTAGGTTCATTCTCGGCAACAAGCTGGTGTCCTGCGGTGTTCTTCTCTACATCTGATGGTCGCGCTGTTGCGTCGGCGGTGGGTGGGGTCCTGGCCTTTCTCAGGTGAGTGCGTTGGGGTTTCTTTGTGTCTGAAGCGGTCGTTTTGGTTGGCTGCTGTGAGATCTTCAGTTTCAGGGCGTTTCTTGTGTGGTTGTGTGGTGTTTCTGTGATTTGTGACCCTTCAGAAATGGTTTTTGATTCCTCATTTCATCTCTTTTATTGGTGAGGTGAAGTATAGATGTATTTGTGTTCTGGATTTGTTTTTCAATCGCATATGTGTCTTTTGGTGCCTCCGGTGAGGTGATGAATTTGGAGATGGCGATGGCGACGACGCGGTTGGTTCTTGCCGGTGATGTTGTTGAAGGTTTGTGAGTTTATGTTCCCACTGTGATTCCGCCGGTGGTGATTATGTGGAGATGCCGGATGGACGATGGCATTGTGGTGTCGAAGAAGGCCGGAGAAGGTCGCTGGCGAGGCGGTGCAGTCTCGCATCTCGAGGAGGTGTGCAGACCGAGGTGATCACGTGATTTGACGAAGCCCGAGGTGGTGCGTGGATCGAGGCGTTGAAGGCGGTGTATTTTAAAATTTTGAAGTATTTTGTTTGAATTTTGAATTTCCTGATGTGGTGATGTGGATTTTTAGTGTTTCGGGTACAGGGAACCCCTTAACTGGTTTCAGGGGATCCGGCTACCCTCAAACCGGCCATTAGAAAATCAAAAAAAAATATGATTTACAGGCAAAAAAAATAATACAAGAATACATAGTAAAAGATACACTATTTAACTTAGAATTAAAACTAAACGATAAGATTAAAATGGTGACCTAATCTTGTAAAAAAACTATTGGTTGAGAGGTTTTCGATCCATCCCCACCTTATCCTATAAATAAAATCTTTTTGAGACATTATAAACTGAATATGTGTAAGGACCCAGAAATTTCAAGGAAATTCTTTTTCATAAATTGTTTGGAATTTTACGAGTCCACAGTTTTTTACGGCACCTGATTCCAAGGCCTGGTGTGCGTAGAATCAATTTCTGAAGTTTTGTTCAGGTACGTTCAGTAAACGTACGTGTGGGTTTTTATATCTCTTGAACGGGTGCTTGGAATTGATATTCTAGGGCACCAATGAACTCGATGTGCTGATATTTGTTTAAGGGGACCTTTACTATAGTTTCATTTTAGGCGGGTTGAATGTTATAATTTTGGGATTCGTAGAAAATTAATTAAAATTGTTCTTTTGTAAAATTTTATTTAAGAGGTGGTTATTCCCTCTAAAGGGGAGTTGGGGTGGGGCCCACACCCCACATAACCTCCAATGAGAGGATAATGGTGGTGGGGAACACACGAACCCTAACCCTTCAACTCCCCTCTTTAACTCCCATTAACCCCCTCTCTTAAATCTCCACCTCACCACTTTAATTCTTACTCTTCACCTCCCTTCCATCTATTAATTATGCCAACACCCTCAAAAATTAATTGTCTAGAAATCAATTAATAATTTGGATCAACCTTTTGAATTATTTTGAAAATTCATGTTGAGAATAAAATAATATCATAGGGTATTATTTTTTGGTTGGATTTTGTTGTGTTGGGGAGGCTCTGGAGAATTAGAAGAGTAGGGATCTTCTCTCGCCGAAGAACACAATTCTTCAATAAAGAACGTCTCCGATGAAGAAGGCAAAGAATTTCTACAGCTATGCTTTCTCTTCAGTTGCACCCCAACGTCAACGGAATCGACGTCCATTTTCCGCGATGCCTGACCTCCGTGGTACTCGTCTTCCACGACTCGACGACGTGCAACGTCATATACGTGGTAGGGGGAAATATGGAATATTTATTTATTTATACGTGTGTATAATACCTAATACCATGTCGTTGATTTTGGATGGAGGTGATTTAGTTGTAATCATCTAACACGGAGGGAGGGGGCCGAAGAAACATGAACTGATGACCCTCCATTTTATCTTTCTTATGTTAGCACTGGAGGGAGGAGGCCATGGGATGGAAAGAGTGGTGACGATCTGAGGTGGCGACGACAATAGCATCAGTGCGCCGGCCGCTTAGAGGAAAACCGCGGCCCGAAATCATGGCCCACTCGGGATGAAGAATCAGTCATCCGTAGCTGGACAGGTTGGTGAATTGTGGCACCTCTAGGTGCCGCATGAAGGAGGAGCGGCCCGCATCCGCAGGCCGCCTACTGGGTGAACCGGCCAACCATAGCTGGCCTGGTTGTGGAACCGCGGCGCCGCACTGAAGAGAACCACATCCCACTTCAGCGGGCTGCTTCAGCGGAAAACCAGCCGACCGCCTACCGACCGAGCTAATGGGAGCCGCGACACCCACTGGTGCCGCGTGTGGAGGAAAAGTTGTCCACCCATGCAGGACGCTCGCGTCGGAGGAGACTAGTCGGCGCCGCCATTACAAAGAACCGGGAGCCCGCACCCCCCTCGCACCGCTCGGCCAGATGGCTAAGCTGCAGCCAACTGCGGGCCGGGCCGATCCCCCAACCGGGTCGAACCTACCGACCCAGGACGGGCCGACTCGCCAGCCCACTAGTCTTAACGTGCCGGGCCCATTACGCTTAAACGAGAATAACTTCTAGACAACACGTTCGATTGAAGAACTGACTACGACACTAGGATCCTCGCGATGAGGATGTAATTTTGCAATACTCTAAGTGAGTTCTGGAACACTTTGGAAAATAACCGGGTTTGGAACGAGCATAATTCCAACCGGGCCCCTAAAACAGAAAATCCAATAACTCTCAGACCGTGCGTCCGATTGATGCACTGTCTCTCACCTTGGGTTCTTTTTGATGAGACGGAACTTCAGGATACATCATCTCTGGAATTCGTGATAGTTCATGTATCGACCCCTTTTCTCGAGGAGTGGACCCTCCTTGATTCAAGTGTGTTGTGTGCGGGAACCCTAGAGCTGGTTGGGACTACGAGGACTACTGTACTGGAATCCTCTATGGGTTCGACAACGACGACTACTGTACTGGGATCCTCCATGGGTTCGATAGCGATGACTACTGTTCTTGTATCCTGTGTGGGTCTGGTAGTTTGACCTCTGTACTTGTATCCTGTGTGGGTCTAGCAGAGTAGCTGGTCTTGTATCCTATGTAGGTCCGACAACTTAGCTGGTCTTGTATCCTATGTGGGTTCGACATCATAGATGAACTAGTGACTATATCTGATCATCTCTATTACTGTCGAGATATCTGGACTTCTGTCATGTGTGGGTCCAACATCTTAGTTGGTCTTGTATCATGTGTGGGTCCGACAGCTTAGATGATCCAATGGCTACATCTGATCATCTATATCTTTCTACTATTGTGGCATACCTGTGTGAGCTGATACATGTCTTTCAACCATTATCATTATGGTGATTGACTTTAATTTCTTTGTGGAATTGATTTTTTCTTTGGATCATGAGTTGGAGACAGACTGAGTTTGGTAAAATAGGTATATGTATGGGCATATACCTAAGTAGGGTTGGTTGATACATTGTGGTTGTATCATTCATCTATGTTTTATGCTTTCTGGATTCTGGGATACCTTTGGGGGTCTCAGAGTCCCTACTGAGTACCGTATACTCACCCCTGCAAAGGCTATGCATGTACTATGTTGTGTTGGATGAAGACGACGAACAACACTGATCGAGGTAGAGACTTGTAGAGCTGGATGTTACCCATAGGTGGACCACTTGGTGGGACGTACACAGAGTAGACAAATAGACTCGAGGAGATGAGGAGACAATCTGTACCCACCCATCAGTTGGGATTCTCGAAGGACAACAGAGTAGTTTCTATTTACTTTTACTGTAGTTGTACTAGATTTTTAGTTGTACTGTACTTACTATTGGTCTTGTATTTCCACCCCCTTTCCTTTTAGAACTTACTTTTCTATTCAGTTCCACTTAGTGTTTACTTCCTGTTGTGTACTCTATTGTGTTTGTTTACCTTCATAAAGGCAATGCCTTCCCAGCTTTGGGATTTATGTCTTCAGTGCTAGACGCTAGCCCCTGTCCTATGGAAAGTGGGCTTGGATTAGTCACGTCATGAGTCCTGAGGATGGGTCGCGACAATATGACTGTATAATAAATTAATATTTGATGTTTTTTCTAAAGTGACCCTCAACTCTCATATAAAAGGGTATGTTCCCTTCTCTCAAAATATTATGACCAAAGCCATCCGCCGTAGCCAAACCCTGCTAAAATATCTTCCCAACTACCTTAAATTCAACCCAAAGGCCTTACATTCATATGAAAGCTAACATATAGATTCCTTTTGATCAAATCAAAATGAATTACCTGAATAAAAGGTAATATTTTACCCACCTCTTTCAAAGTTCTTTTCTTCTTCCGCATCCTCTTTCATTGCTGTTTCCAAACCAAAATAATAACACTAGTACCTTATACATACTATGATGTTATTAAAAATATGGAACAAACATATTCATTATTCTATCAATCCTATGAATGACAAAGTCACCATACATGTTTATGTACGACTTACCGTCTCCACATCGTGGTGTAGTTTGTTATTAAACACTTCATTATATGGATGGTTATAATAATGATGTACAATTAATGTAAAAAATTAATATAACATGTTAATGACTGTATATTTGATATAACATCTTATTATATAAAATTTAACAATCAAAATAATGATATTGTCACTCATCCATATGTACGAATTACCATCTCCATGAACGCGATGAGATTCTTTATCCATTATAAAAATTAAAGAATAATTTTCATTTGATTATTAAAAATAATTTTTATGTTCATATTATCATTCTTGATATGAATTAAATATATCCTATCCGTAAAATTCATGACTTATGTTACAAATCATATAAAGGAAAACGTATCAGTTAACATTCGAAACAATGATACTACTGAAATATTATTAACAAAGTAATTTTAGAATATCATATTTGATATCATAATTTTGTATGTCGTTCTTTTATAATTTTTAAACATTATTTAACTATTCTACATGTGTTTAACAAACCCTTGGCCATGGAAAAGTACAAGGTAAAGGATAATTTTACAATCTATTTATTATCTAAGGTTGTTTATATGTGAGTATCTACTGAGACCTCTATATCATCCACATCCGTGTTTCTGATAATTGTATTTCCAAACATTTTTACTATTTACTAGACTATTGGTTATATTAATTTATACCCTTGTTGTAAATTATATAAAATGGTTTCAATGTATTCTTTCAATCTCTTTCCAAATAAGGTACTTTATGACCTTGTCATCAAATTATGGTAAGAATGTTTTTTAACATATACGGCAGGTGCAACTATTTTCCATTATTATAACACATTCGATGCATCCCTTAGAATAATATAATAATATTATAAATTTTTTTTTCTTTTATAATTATGTAAATTTTAATTGATTACAAAATAGAAAAATATATTTTCTCACAAATATTATTGATTTCATATATGTAAACATAATTAATGGATTTTAAACGTGTTTGAAGATGATTTATTATGATACAATATTTCATATTGTATTTATGGTTTTGTGATATGTTGGACAATGGATGTTTTATTTTTATATCATTCATGGTTTATGGTTAAAGTATTAAAATTTCATATGGTTTTTAATGCATACTATTTATGTTATGTTTCATCCATTTCATATGAGGAACACATAGGACTTAGAAAGTGACAGGTGGGGCCTGCTATTGATCCTCGATGTATCGGTAGGTCTCATGAGACAAACTAGTGTCTTGTCATAAGGCCTTGAAAAATCATATTTGTAGTTCTTATCATGAGGCCTTGACAATGTGGTTATTATGTCTGAAATTATGCATTACATTATTTTGAAATTATCTACTGTTATTAAATGTGATTATTTTTGTAGTAGAATATCCATGTGAATAAGTAAATGGAATTAGTTGACATATAATTTCCATGTTATGCAAATATTTAAGTTTAAAATTCTTTTTTATATTCATAGCCATTGCCTTAAATGTTTTTTATTATTTATTATATTTTCTACTATATTGTAATCCTTACTGAGCATCTGATCTCACCCCATTATTATGTTTTCTTTTCCTTTGGATATGATGAAGTATATTACGATTAACGAGCAGGAATAGGCTAAGGGATATGAGTGTGTTCAATGGGATCACAATGTTGTAGTTTTTCCATTTCATAATGTAATTTAAAACATATTTATGCATATAGTACTTCCAAGGCCACATAACTGATCGTTCTTTTGAGACTTGATCTCTTGTGATCATTCCAATGTTATCTAATAATGCACCGACTCTAGGTAACTAGGGTCAGGGTGATATAGTTGGTATCTGAGAAAGTTTGGTACCATCCTTGGATGCTAGATTTAGGAAAACTATGATTAAAGAACATTACCCTAAGATAGGTTTTGAGGATTAGAATAGAAAAACATTCTAGAATTTTGTTAATGTTGAGAATTTTTGTATTTTCCAAGTAATACATCCCTGTTTGGAAATGAGCATGTATTGTAATCTCTGGAACATATGTACCTAGGAGTGAAAACTCTAACATAGAGTGTTGGGTTTGACCCACAATATCCTGGTTCCCGACAACTGTCCTTCCTGCACTCTTGGATATGACACTCTTGGGAGATATGCTTAGGATAATTAAAATTTTCATTACCAACCATTATGATTGATTTATGAGTAAATGTGAAAGCCAAGAAACCTTTTTTTTGATAATGTGACAAGATGTGTGAAAATGATCAATTAATGATGACAGTATTTCTAGTTTTTAGATTCATCATTATGATATGATCTATCCTAGTTTATGTTTTCCTTTAGAAATGGAACCCGGTAGATGGACTAATAACTCCAGCAATACATATGAAAAAAAGAGTAAGAATGATCTTATCATTCAGGGTCTTAAGCCAACATTTTGAAGGGAAATATTCACCCATGTATTCTCATGAAATGAAGAAATATTATCTTATGTTAATAATACGAGTAATGAATTCTTGGATTCATTTAGCATTTAAGGGAAGCCATAGAAGAAGAGTATGATAGAGAGAAAGACAGATAAATGGAAGAAGTGAAAGAAGTATTTTCCCATGTGTGATAACTATGTAATGAATCACCTTGGGAAGTGCTTTAGAGGAATGATAGTTTTTTATATGTGTGGAGAAATGGACACCATGTTCATGACTGCAAAGGTAAGAAACATGTTTCAAAAGTACAATGCTTCATTTTCAAGGTGTTGGGAAACATCGTGAATCAATGTCAAAATCATCAGAGTATACCCCAAATTATGCTCTTGGATAATAATCATAGTGTTATACTACCACAGATAAAGAGGAATTATTAGTGATCTTATGTCGTTATTAAATAATTATGTTGTTATAGTATTGTATTAATGATGTAAAATTTATAAAAATTACAGAGTATATATGGATTGTACCATAGTAATATTTAATTAAGGATTTTATATTGTGTTGTACCAAGAAAAGTGACTCAATAGCTGGTTAAATTTTTTGTAAAATATATTTTTCTGGAAATGATAAACATTAATATGGTCATGATTTTGATTTATTGATTTTGTAATAAGAGATGCTTTATTTGGATAAATTATATTGGATATTTTTGACTAACTTGGAAATGATTAATGGTGTGTTTATTCCATTATTGTTTGAGTATGACTAATTTTTGGATATAAGGAGTATATCAATTATTATATTAGGAAAAAGGGAACATGAATGTAATTGATAAGTTTATTGGTTATTCATGATGGTACCATTTTTTAAAACAATACATGATGAAGATATTCACTTGTTCTGATGTGGAAAAATAGATCTTCATTATGTTTACCTTCCTTATAAATTTAGGCATGTGAGATGGACATATGTATTTTGGATATGTCTAAAGGATGTAATGAATTATGTTGGACATTAGATACTATTATTTAAGGTTAAAACATTTCTTAATATTATTTTTGGACTGTTATAAAATGGTCAACCCAAAGGTCGTGCGACAAGCCGTTGCGTCCGATAATGTCATGAGACTGGAACCTGCAACTAAAGAGAGAAAAAGGTGCATTACCTACCATTAGCCTACGTGATGTCCTGGCTTGGATAATTTACTTTTTTTAAAGGTATAACAGATGAATTATAAATTAATTATCTTTTTAACCCTATACATTTAAAATTAATATAATATTTTTGAATTCTATTATCTTTTTCAGTGAATGATGAGTTTGTGGTTGAAGTTAGTTGAATGAGGGAGCTCTACTTATCATGTATTTTTTTCTCTTATTCTATGTAGAAATTAATTCATAATCATTAGGGAAAGGATCTTAAAATCAAGAACATGCTGTCTTAATACCTTATCATTTGTTGAACCGAAGATATTTAAATCATCTTAGATTTATAGATTTGAGGCCATCAATATTTCCTTTATTGTTTACTTGTTTGTGATTGATGATCTCAACAACTCCCTAAAAATATTTACATTTTTTTCTCAAAAATATGTGTCTCTTATCACCACCATTCATTCCTATTCTAGATCATAATTTGGTGGTGAATTTTTAGTTTCTCTTTCCCTTTTATTAAGACTAAATTTTATTAGCCCTATTTTTGATGTAGGTTTTCCACAATGGTATTTTCTATTTTTATCATTTTATTTTTAAATAACAATTACCAATTATGAGGATGCAATTTATTGAATTATTGGAAAATGTAACACACTATAATTTCATAGTACATTATCTCTTTAATGTAATACAATAGCTTGCACTACATGGAACATCGAGTTCGAGCGCTCCACGACTTACCAAACTAACCGTTAAAAAAGCTGTAATGAATAGTATTAACTGCATTTTAAATTATATATGCTCCATATAATTTTACCATTCATATTATGTGTTTGATATAAATAATATAAGAACAAAATCACTTTTTGCATGAAGTATGTATTTTTTAGAAACTGAAATATTAAAGCCTTTTAACAGAGAACCCTATTTAAATCCATTATTTGACACTTTTATATATTAAAATTGAAAAAATAACTTCTTCATTAGAATAGGGGTATAAATATTAATTTTTGTTAAATTTTTTTGTTTTTTCTGATAAATTTAATATTTTGATTAATAGTGACAAACAATAAATTTTAATTGAAAAGAAATTTTTTAATCAAAATAACTTATAGTTTTAAACAATACATTCTAATGGTTTTGAAGAATAACTAAATTTTATTTTTATCATTTAATGTAATGTTGGTCATTGTATGTAATTTTACATTTAAATTTGACAGAAACAATTATCAATCTTTTGATAGTTTTTACTTCATAAAAACCCCATTTTTGGATTTAACTAAAGGAATTAATATTAAATTAATTAATGAATATTCTATTTTTTGAATTTGGTAAATTAGACATAATTTTTGAATTCAGAATTTAAAATTTAGATTCAGCTGAATTTTCTTTTATTTTTCTAAAAACATTTAATTTTTGACGAATAGTAAAAAAACAATGTGTTATTGTTTAAAACGTAATTTTTATTTAAATAATTATTTATTTAAATTAAATGTATTTTATTTGAAAATATATACATAGTAAATATATAAATACAATGTAATTCACTGGAGTCATTTTACAATAAAATAAAAATTATAAAATTTTATAGAACTTTTTTACGTCTTTTACCCATCTTCTAGGGACATTTGAAAATTTTCATAAAAAATAATTTTACCTCCTCTAATTATTATATTTCAAAAACCTGACATTCATTATTGAGATCAGTTTTTAAAATGTGGATCAATAGGATGACCATAATTTTTGTTGAACATTATATTTTGAATTTTATTTACCTCGGTTAAAAGTAAATAGGGAAATTAAAGATAAAAATGATATTATAATTACCCTAACACATGTGTCAGTTCTATTGGATAAGTGTTTTTTGACCAAAATAAACCTTATAAATAAAATATGATCCTCTTCGATCCACTAATATTACATCAATACATTTATTACTATTTTATTTAAAGAAGAGCTAAAAGTGTTAAATTCAAATTCTTATAAATAAAATATATTTAATATTGGGTTATACATAAGATAAATTCAAATATAAATAATTAATAGAAATTTAAAAATATTTCATACATAATGGTATTTTATTTATAATTTTTATAAATTAAATAAATAAATTTAATTATGACAGAGTGATGATGCTATAATTACCTTATTAATGAAAGAATAAAATAATAGATATTATAAATATCCAAATTAATTTTAATTAATACTTTTAATTAATTATACTAATTTTATAGGTCTATATGTCATGTTAGTATTGATTTAATTATTTTCCGTTAAATCATGTTTTTTTTACTTTCACAAAAACAAAATAATAAATATTGTCAAAATTTACATAAATGAGTTTTTAAAACAGATACTATATTATTAATTGATAAAATATTCTTTAAAATATATGATTTAGCTAAAGGAATTGGATAATATTATATATGTCAATAATGAATGACTTGGCGCTCTCTTGTCTTTTTATAGTAGGTCTATTAACCATTTATTATAATAATACAAGAATACATGGTAAAAATTAAACAATTTAACTAAAATCTAAATCTAAAAGATATTGTTAATATGGTGACCAAAACCTATCTAAAACATATTTGTAGATAGGTTTTCAACCCATACCCAACTTATAATTTAAATATATCCTTTTTCAGACATTATAAATTGAATATTATTTTATAATAAATTAATATTTCAAGCTTTTATTAAAGTGACCCTCACCTCTCTTATAAAAAGGTACTTATCCTTAACTAAAAATCACACCTCCAAAGCAATTTTACTCCACAAAACCCTACTCAAATATCATCCTAACTACCCACAATTGAACCTAGAAGTATTTCCTTGGTCATAAGGCTTACTTATGGATCCCTTTTGATCAAATCAAAAGGAATCAGCTGAAGAAGAGGTAATAATTTCACCACCTCTTTCAATGTTATTTTCATCATCCACATTCTCTTTCGTTGCTGTTTCCAGACTAAAATAATATCTACAGTAAATTATACATACTGTGATGTTATTATAAAAATGGAACAACTATATTCATTATTCTATCTACCCTATTAAGGACATAGTCACCATACGTGCGTACAAACGGCTTACCATCTCCACGTTATGGTGTAGTTTGTTACTAAACACATCATTATTTGGATGCGTATAATAATGATTTATAATTTATGTAAATAATAAAAATAAAATTTTTATGATTTTTTATATTTTATGTAATATCCAATTCCATATGATTACACCATCAATAGAATGATATTGTTTCTCGTGCGTACGTATGGATTACAGTCTCCACGAATGTGATGAGATTCATTCCCCATAATAACCATTCAATAATAATTTTCATTTGATTATTTAAATTAATGTCTATGAACATAATATATTTCGGTAAATGAATCAACTACATCCTATCAATAAAAAACATGACTTATATAATGAAACATACAATGGAAAATGAATCAGTTAACATCCAAAACAATGATACTACTGAAATATTATTAACAAATTAATTTTCAAATATCATATATGATATCATAATTTTGTAAGTGGTTATTGTATATTTTATTAACAATTATTTAACTATTATACATTTGTTTAACACACCCTTTAACAAGGAAAAGAACATGGTAAGGGTTAATTTTACAATTTCATTACTATATGAGGTTGTTTATACATGAGTATCTACTGGGAACTCTTTATCATCCACAACCATGTTTCGTAAAAATGTTTTTCAAAACATTTTTACTATTTACTATAGACTATATGTTAATATCATATATTCCATTGTTTTAATTTTATAAAATGTGTTGAAAATAATCTTTTCATCGCTTTCTGAATAAATTACATTATGACCTTTTGAACAAATTAAGGTAACATTATTTTTTTTAACTTATACAGCTAGTGAAGCTATTTTCCACAATTATAAATCCTTCAAAGCATCCCTTACAAGATTATAAGAATATTTTTTTTAAAAAAATTCTTTTATAATTATGTGAGTTTTATAAAATTTCAAAATATAAAGAGATATTTCTCTCAAATGGTTTTGATATCATTCTTTTCAACATCCTTTGATGGATTTTACACTTGTTTGAAGTTGATTTTTTATGTTATAATCTTCCATATTGTATCGAAATTTTTTTGATATGTCTGACTACGGATGTGTTATTTTTCTATCATTCATGGTTTATGGTTAAAGTATTAACATTTCATAAACTAGTTTTAATACGAATGATTATGTTATGTTTCAAACTTTTCATATGAGGAATGCATTGGACTTATTAAGTGACAGGTAGACTTTGCTATAACTCCTCAATGCATCGGTAGGTCTCATTAGACAAACTTGTGTCTTGTAACTTATCCTTGAAAAAGTATTATTTGTAGTCTTAGCACGATGCCTTGACTATGTGGTTATGATGTCCAACATTATGCATTCCATTATTATAAAATGAGATTTTGATATTACCTGTGATTATTTGACTAGTAAAATATCCATTTGAATAAGTAAATGCATTTATTTTACTTATCATTACCATATTATAATGACGTTTTAGTTTTAAATGATTTCGTTTTTGTCTTATAAATTGCCATAAAGGTTTATTCTTATTAATGATAGTTTCTACTAAAATGGTATCCTTAATGAGCATATGAGATCCCCCATTTTTTATGTTTTCTTTTTCCCAGGATCTGAAGAAGTATATTACAATTAACCTGGAGGAATAAGATAATGGATATGAGTTTGTCCACCAGGGACACAATTTTGTTGATTTCCCATTTCATAATGTATTGTAAATATTATGGATGTATCTAGTACATCCAAGGGACATAAACTAATCGGTTTTTGAGACTTGATCTCTTGTGATTATTCCATTGTTATGTAATAATGCACCAACTCAGGATAACTAGGTTTGGGGCATTACATTATTATTCCATGTAATGTTTCTCAACTTAATAAATTATTCATTTTTTAAATCTTCTACATGTATGACATAATCTTATTTAATGAATTTAATGATATATAGTATATTATAAAAGATGTTAATCCTTTCATCTATTCTAATGAGATCATAATATCTTCAACATATAGTGGGGCTTTTAAGAATAATGGAATGAACTAAAACATGCAATTTATTATAATAATGATGTATTTTTTTATTACTCATGTATTTTCTCATAACATTGGTTCGTTGAGACAATTATTCCATGTTCTTTTTCGAATGATTCTATCAAGATAGTAATCTTATTAGGGAAATATTTACATTTACCCTGAAATTAATGTCTATCATGATTCCAGAAAGTTCATACCACTAACTAAAATGAAGTAATATTATAGAAGATAATATTATACCTATCAGGATATGAAAAGAAAATTTGTAAAAATAGAATTAATATATTTAAAATGATAGGTATATCCCAACGTATCAGACAATGTGATTCGATTTATGTTATCCTTTGGACTTATACTATTAGGTTAAAAAAATAGATAATCAATTCTATAAATTAATAATAGTTTTTCCAATATCATGCGAAATTAAAAAATCAAAACACTCAAGAGTTAAATACTAGGTTTTTTGTAATGTACCAAACTATCCTAGATATCGTCATATATCGATAACTGATCTTACACTATCATGGCCTATAAGGAATTTTCACTTCCCATGGGATGTTGACTAGAACATGGTATCATAAAAAAATGGGGAATGATTTTATTTAATAAATAGTTGAAGACAAAGATGATAAAAGTTATTATATCAACACTCCTTGGGGAGAAGGTACCATAATTAAAACACAAATATAGTTCCTGGGAAGAACGAAAACCATTTCAATGAAAGATAAACCCAAACATCTATAAAAATACATCAGACATCTAAAACACTATGTAACAAGTGTACCCATGATCCACCAATTACCATCACTAGTGTATAGAAAAATGGATAAAATACATTCACCACCTCCAAGTGGTTCTTCACTTTTCCTATTTAAAGGATAAAAAACGTACAAACCCGTGATAGAAAAGGTAGGAAGTGATAAATAAAGCCATGTTATCTCTCACCAATTGTTTAATAATAGATACTGAATTAATAATCTAATCACTAATTCAATATAAATAAATAATGTCATGACATCATATAATATTTTTATATTAATAAAAATATATTTTTTATTTTAATTGGATGGAAAAATATCAACATTGATTATATACTATTATTTTGTGAATTCTTTATGTAAAATAGTTGTAATGAGTAAATAAATTGTACAGAAAAAATATATAATCAAAACCTACAATACAATAACCCTAGATATATTATATTATGTTTGTTAGTTTTTGGAAATAGGATCATCAAACTTATAAAATTATTGATCATCGGGAAATGAATGTGATTATTCCCCCTGTCTTAGACCAAATAGGACTCATTAATATATCATCGAGGATAATCAAACAACAAAAGGTCTTTACTTGGGTTTTCATCATCAATCCACTACATGCGTATCAATATCCTAGTATGATTATCCCAAATAAACCACAAACTAACCAGACACAAAAGATCTCAATAAATCTATAGTTAATTTGAAAATCATCTCATTGTAAATAATTCATCATTTATAAATAAATTTTATAAATTTTAGTTTTAATATTCCAATTCAATTTCAAAACCAAATCATTGATTTTTATATCATTTCATGTCATTTGAATACAATACTAATCATATTACTTTATAATTTCAATTTATGAAATTTATCTCAACATTATTCTTAAATAATATAATCATTTCCATAATTTTTAAAATGCATCTACAAATTAAAATATCATTTGGATTTGGGGTTTCCACAAATTTTTTTAAATTAAAAATTCAAATTCCAAATCGTATTGAAAAATATTTTCATATATATATAAATATTTATATTTATATTGGTTGTTACATCGAAAAGTCAGGCACATCAATTTTCCAATTAAATTGAAACTCTAAAATTGGACCAACTACTTTAATATTGTAATTAAATGATCATCACCCAAAACATGAACAATATTTACTCTCAATGGATGATAAGATCTATTAATTGAATCTAGAATCCTGACCCATTATTCAAAGTAGTACATATAATAAAATTTAGTTTATACCCACCAAAAAAATAATGATATAACCTTATTTAAAGATGATGGAATGTGATATCAGAACATTTAAATGTAAGGATATCCACCTACCTTGCTAAGATCATACTAGATCACCAATGCTTTGATCATCCAATGAAAGGTATTTGAGGGTCCGAAAACACTACTTTAGAGTCTAAAAATCCCATGAATCCAATTATTGTTGATTGGGGGTATACCATGGGTAATACCAATGGTATTAAGATTTTAAAATAAATTTTAAGTTCTTTTTAATAATACATGGATATTTAGATGGATGGCAGGGAATGGAAAGGGGAAATTGTTTCCCATCCATGCACCCCATCAATTTTGGGTACATGGTTTCCCTATAGTGGGTGAATTGTTTGGAAAACCTTTTTCATAACATAAATTCCCATATATCATGGGGTGAATTGTTCTTTACAATGAATGACACATTAAAAACCATACAAGAATCCAAAAAACTCCAAAATTAAAATAAAACACCCTGAAATAAGAACCCAATAAAAAATATATCAACCTAGTGTAAACTAGTGCCTAAAAATATAATGTGATGTTACAATATCCATACTATATAATCATTATATCTTTAGAATGAAATTTAAGAAGTATCAATATTAATTTAAAGAGTCTAATGCTATCTCATCATTGCCTCACACTCCCATGTCTTAGGATAAATAAAACTATGATACTATAGAACACAGACCAAAGGTATATTCCTCCCACAAAGTAATTTTTATCTAAATAAACCATCCAAACATAATACAGAATCATGGATATTCCAGGCTCAAAATCTATATCCTTCTAGCTCAGTATATGAGATCATTTAGGAATATACATTTACAACTGCAATACATAGAACACATTATGTATTTATTTCATCTTTGTTGGATGTTATAAATAGCGAGACACTTTATACACTTGTCAAAAACCTGAAATTTTCCAACAAATAGTTTTTCATGCTCTTCATATATCTCATGATGTAACTTACCCAACCATCGTGAATCACTCAAAAAAACCTAATCGCTATATGAAACTCTATTTACTTATGATGATGATAATAATTTGATTTATACATGATCTATTCCATCTTTATAATTTGAAGAATAATCAAAATCATTGTTTTTGGTCTCCTAGACCTATCATGGAATAATAAGGGAATCTTCACCAATCTTCAAACAACACAATAGATATTTATTGGGGAAGCCATACAAAGCCTCAATGTGTCCCATATAAATGGACCATTCAACAATTTTGAATTTGGTAAACTCAACTATTCAGAAGTGGATATCTCAAAAACCAATAAAATTGATGATTAAATCATGAATCATGAATTATAGAATATTTATATCCCACTCAATCAATACATTTTATTTTCGATGATATATCATGCTTATGTTTGGCTGGGATCCTATTTCATCCCATATTCCACTCCAAAAAAAATTGTCAACTAGTGATCCCAGCTATTGAAAATCCTATATGGACCATCATTGTCACGACCCGTCCTATGGGGTCCAGACATGACTACCCCAATCCTGCCATCCATAGGATAGGGGTTGGTGACTATCACATGAAGGATTTTCCTAAATAGGGAAGGTATTCCCTTAGAGATCTATACACACTGAAAAAAAGGATATTATAGTAAACAACCAACAAAGTAATGTATAACCAAAAGTTTTAAGTACAACCATAGGTACAACTATAAACTGAAAATAGTGGGATATAATTCATGCCCTAAAAACTATAACGAATGAAAACAACTATCACATCTTCCCTGGAGCTCTACCTGGAGGGTAGTAGCTGTATGTCTGAAGTCGAAGAAGAGGATCTCAACTGCTCCCATCACACAAAGATCCACCAAGTCCCAAACCTCCAAATTCTTCCTCGGATCATCAATAGACTACACCTGACACAAAAGTTTGTGTGGACCCCATGCAGTGGATGAGTATAACAACTCAGTAGGGGACCCCGAGAACCCCAAAGACCTCTCCCTAATCAATAAAGGAAAACAACAAAAGAAAACCCACATAGGTAATATCACAAGAATTTTCTAAATCATGATGTACAAATAAAAAGAGAAATCTCACTCAAACTGTATAACTTCAAGGTTTTTGGGACATAGATGACTAGTCAAAAGCCAGATCATCATAATCGTAGTAACTCTAATTTTAACCTATATAAATCATTGTATGATGACCCGTCTTGGTCTATAGATATGGACTCGTATTGGTCGCTAGTTCAGAACCATATTGGTTAGTGTCTTAGAGGATGTGATAATTACTCGTACAGTAAGATCACCCTGCTCTGGCATTTCTATTACTGACTTGTATTGGTCACTCTTCTTCTTCATGTCACATCCAGCCACTGGATTCCTACAGGAAGCACGCCCGATCCCAAGGAGACTATGATATTCAAGCCATATTTCCTATTTTAATAGGTAAAAAGTCACAAAAAATATTACCCAAGAGACCGCCACATCATCGGGGTCTAAAGGTGACAGACATCGCATTGTTCGGATGCCCAGTCTGTGAGATATAAAAACATTTGTAAAAAGGCCCTGATTGGATTCATCTTTGATCTAACCCATGTTGCACTTCAAAACTTCGTGAAAACACACTAAGAGTATCTCTAAAGTCCTAACCTATCACAATGGTCATTATGCCACAGACTACGTGTCAATCAGACGCCCTGTCTGTTAGTTATTGGCATTTTAGTACCGAGGGCCCAGATGGATTCATAGTCGATCCAACGCAGCCATAGTCCAACATTCCACAAAACCCTCATGGAGTATCTAAAAACAAATATCTCTCTCCATGTATCCCAGTTACATAGATGGTTCCTCAAACGTATTTCAGGTTCGCATGTTATGTCCCTTTAAGTGTTTCTCGCCCGATGTGGGGTCCGGTCTGACCCGGTTAGACCGACCAGGCCCGACCCGGCCTGAGCCAGCCTAGTTAGGTGGGGATACATACCATCCAGTAACTCCTTTTCTTGGTTGCGCCATGAAGGGCCTAGTCCGTAGGGCTGCGGAACGGCCTAGCCCGAAGGGCTACGCATCCCGACCTACTGGTGCGCCACGCAAGTGGCGCACGTTCCACTAGTCGATGGACTCAAAATATTTGTTCGACCTCTTCAATAAGCGGTGCCATGTGTCTCTGTCGTGTGGATCACCGGACTAATGGGACACAAGTCCCCTGACTTCGCAGTGACATGGTGATGTGACCTCTTCAACGTAGTGCACGATGGTGTGCCACCTCTGTCTCGATGACAATCTGTTTTCTATTCTACCAACCTCTACCCAATGAAAATGACCATTTTTTATGTGAGACCAGTCATTGGAGAAGAAAATTTCTTTAAATAATTTTCAAAATAGCAGTAATACCCTGCTTCACCCAATATGATCCAAATATCTAAAAAAAATTATAGTCACTCCCTTGTCATGACATCATTCACCATCACAAAATCAACTAAGATCACATGTTTTTATAGCCTGATTCAAAGTAAATTCACTTACTAAATCTATAAATCAGATATAGATTTCTAGGAATAAATATAGATATATCTCAAAACTTCTCAAAAATATTTTCAGTGACAAACACGATCCTTTTTAGGATTAAATTATGCCATATTTTTATCCAAAAGGACAACTAATAATTTATCATGGTTCTCCTGGATGATTCTATTCATTAAATACATAAACTCTCTAAGAGCATTAGTTATTCACAAAATTCATAACCAGTTACTAATAATGGACATACCAATGTTGGAAGTATTTTATCTGAATTCGCTTTTTTTACTCCCAAATGGTGATATCTTGATTAAAGATCAAATTTTTTTGTATAACTTAATCACCCATTTAAAATTGTCAATAATATCATTATTTTGTGGATGTAGATACTTGTTATTTACCATTAGTCGATTGATATTCATGTAATATATATAAAGGTTATGTGTTGCATCATATTTCATATAAAATAGAAATGGTTCCACCCAAGGTGAAACACTCGGAAATATAAAACCACTAAAAAATCACCTAAATAAGTCATCAACACTTTTAGTCCACCAGGTTCTATATGATACAAAGAACACAAAGATGTTGAGTAACATGTAATAAATCAATACAAATATCCACATATAATTATTGATCAAAATCAATGAAATTGCAAGGAAACACATTAGGAAACATAATGAAAAATTAAGGGAGATAATCAACCAATTATTTTCACATGATGTCACTATAAAAAATGATATTACCCTAACCAAATGTAGAAAAATACTGATTGGATCAACAAAATCCATAGTCCCATTCTCCCAGAATAATACAATACACTAACTTAGGTTCACTAAAGGAGACCTGCATAAAATAATTTCTAATTTTATGCTTGATGAATGATCATCGAGTCCCTCATGAGATATGCATCACAAGAATTCATATCATGGACCACAAAATTAAACGTATTCTCAAGCATTGATAAATAGAAAAGAAATATAGGACACTAAAGTCCTTAATATCACTTCATTTAGAGAAGCGTAGTAATATCCATCACATTACATTAAATACCCATAGGATGTGTCATAAAATCAGTAAGATGATTTGATATGAATGAGTGAGATATACTGATAAAAACTAAATCAGCCCCTGAAAAATGGGGCTTTAGTGATGGAACCACTAACGATCACAAGACCTGTATCTTGTTCCTCTACATACATATCTAATATTTTAAGAATTATTATATTGGATTCTATTGGTTCGAAAATATTTCTTGTGTAGAATTTGATTTCATTATAATAAATTTTGGTGCTCCTGAAATTATTCCAATTCAGGGGGGATGAAATGATATTACATTAGTTCATTAAGTGACATGAGAATCCACATGAACTATATATCATGGGATCATCATTGATACCCCATACTTAATTCCCAACCATTCCATACTGGATAGAAGTTAGAGTTCCTCAACTTGGTACTACAAGTGTCTTAGAAGAAAACTTGTATCTAGATCCACTATGAGACTCATTTTACATCATTTTTACATTAATGTAACATATAAAAATATCATTTGTGGAATGTTTAACTCATGTTAACACTAGCATACTTGATTGGACAAGGTCAAACATTAATAATCAATCCAAAATATCATCATATGATTTCATATTTAGAATAAAAACCTTGGATAAATTATTTACCCGATGTACATTCTCATTAATTTCTTCCTTCATCTTCTCATTCATCACAATAATAGAGGAAAAATGTACTAAATCAATAAAGTGGTTTTATACTAATTCATTTTCATGTCACTTTTCAAGAGATTAAAAATCACCAAATAATTTTATAAATCCAGTATTTTAAGAAAGAAATAATTATTATAATGTAAAAATAAGTAATTCCAATCCAAGCCTTCATGATTAATTTTCTGTAACAGTCTAATCCCATGATAATATTCATGGACCCTCGGGAATGAAGGTAAAAAACATCACAGTAATTTCCATAGAAATTACCCAGAACTCTAAAACCTACTCAATTACATTCATCCAGTCCTTATTCACTCTGAGGATCATAATATCCTTAGAAACATGGTGGATTATATAAATTAAACACTCACACAAGGTCTCTAGAGCCATCACATTGAGGTTACAAAATTAAAACCTAGACAATAACTATCATGGATGCGTATACTAGAGCATGAGAACCACACATCAATAACTTAATGAGACTATATAAATATAATGTATTGCATGAAAGGAATCATAAGAATATACATTATATGGTTGGTTCAATTGTCTTCACATAGGAATGATTCTACACTCAATAAATACAATACTAGAAAACAACAATGACGACATTCAATATAAGCACTCAAATGGGTTTGAAATGTCTATAATTTATATGAAATTAAAATAGAATTAGGATAAGACTAAAACTATATAAAAACAATCATTTCTGATTCTTTTACCTCATTATGTGTGGTGAATTAAGTCTCATTATAATAAGAGATGGAAAATCACTCACTCATAACTACCTTCCTTTAACCCAAAATCATACTATTTGTCTTTTAGGACATCCAATACCACATACTTTCTTTAGGGAAGGATGAAAAACCTACCTAAAATTATAGTTTACCAGGATCTATCCCATATACCAGAAAACCATGACACATGATCCGATAATGACATCACTGGAAGGGCGTTCTCGATCCCCAAGGGTCAGCAACTACCAAATACAATAATATAAGGATAACGATGGAATTATTTTTCCGAAAATTTGAAGAATATAGAAAATATAATAGTCAAAATATCAACACTATTAAAGCAAAAATAACTATAATTGAAATATATTAAATAGAACGTGAGCAGATATATAAACTTAATATTGAATCTTAAGCATGAACATCCTTCAATAATGTAAGAAACATCTAAAACCCTATGTATCAATTTCACCCAAACACCCCCAGTCACCCCCACCACTTGATGGTCTAAGTGATCTTGTAAAGACGCCAATTTTCAGTAGAATATTCCATTTTCTCATACATGAAATATGTAAATATATAAATTCTAATGGTAGTGGAAATTGGAGATCGATAATTCCCAACAGGTTCTCACAAATTGTTCAATAATAAATACCATAATAATAAACTAATATTGAATTATATTAAAATAAAAAAGTCATGTCATCATGTATGACATAAATTTTTAAAAAATTAGGATTTATTTTCAATTTAAGGAAATAATTTCAAACATGGATTAAATATTTTTTTATATAAATAATTTATCATGTTTATATTTTGATAGATAATCAATAGAATATATATTTAAAACATATGTAATACGAAACATGGTCATCTTACATGAGGTATGTTAGTTTTTTGGATATAAAATAATCACACATATCAAATTAGTGATTTGGGATAATGATGTGTGCACACGTTCCTTTGGATCAGACTGAATAGGCCTCATCTAATAAAATCAGGAATAATCTTACCAAACAATGTTTTAGTTATAGATTTTATCTTCAATATATAAAAGGGGATCATTCTCTTATTTTTATTTTCAAAAATAAAAAACTAATTTCATAAGAACACCATTGCTCAATAAATCAACAAAAAATGGGAATATTATCTTAAATCAAACCAATCATCATTTAAAACTAAATGGAATAATTTTTTTTATTATTACTATTCACTTTTAAAACCAAAACATTGGTCATTTCCCATTTCATTCCTCTTAAATACAAAACCAATAATATATTATCTTCATTTCAATTTAATTCATTTTTTACAAATTATATCTCATATAATTTCAACAATTATATTTTAAAGGATTTTATACCGCAATTACAATTATATCAGGATTAGTTTTTTATTTCAGAATCAATGGTATTTCAAATTACAATTTGAAATAATATCAAATTAATTATTACTAATCTAAATAAAATACCTTTCAATCAAATCAAGAAAACAAATTATTTCAGTATAAGGAATATATAAAATTGAGAAACTAACTATTAATCACTGAATAAAACAATCAACACCCATAATGAGAACACAAATGATGATAGAAGGAAATGAAGACATCCAAATAAAATCTATAATAAAGATACATTAATACAAGGATTAGAAGAAATAAAATAAAGGTTATACACATAAATATCATGAAGATCTATCACTCTTTTAGGAGGATTCAAAGAGATATTTAATGATGTGAAATCAGAGGATATCCACTTACACTGAGGAGATCAAAAAAGATCATCCATCATTCAATCTATATGGAATGTTTTAGTAGGGGATAAAACCACTTCTTGTGGTCCTCTTAAGCTAAATAATAAATTTTATAGTTGAATGAGGTCAACTAGGTGTTAAATATGGGGATTTATTATTTTAAAATTAATTTTCATACATTTATAATCTCATATGTATTGATAGCTGTAGGAGATAACATGGTTAAAAAAAACTATGTGTCCGCCAGAATCACCTACTATTTGGGGATCTTTGTTTTCCCTTGGTAGGGGAATGGTTTTGGAAACTATATTAGAACCATGAATTTCATACTATACAAGTGTGCATGGTTTGCATTGGGGTCTCTTGATTTTGGAAAACACAACACTAATAACCAAGATACCAAAAAGCATCCAAAATACACCAAATTAAACATGAATCTCTATAACAAAATACCCAAACAAACAGATATCAAACTAGGGTAATGTAGTAACTAAAAACAAGTCTCATGTTATAAAATGTGTGTCCTCATTATCATGCCATAGAAATAGGATTATTTGTTTCCCAAAAATCCCCTTCGAGAAATTACCCCTAGGTATAACTCTTTTAGATACAATTCAACCAATATTATCCATATGTCTATTTCATTAATTGTAAACCACTATATCTATAATTATTGAAAATTAAATTATATTTTCAAATAAAAACATTAATTCCAATGGTTTTAACTAAAGCATTATTATCTTAATCTCCCAAAATAACTAGTCCATAGCATAATACTATTGAAATAAACCCATCATATTACATATATAATTATTTAGATTTCAGTAAAAAATAAAATACACAAAATCCAAGTACTGAGTAGCTTAGTGTCAATTGGAAACTAGGTTTACAAGACATCAAGATATGTATAAAACAAGAAATATTGATTTTAATATCTATAATGTTATCTTATATGACATTAAACCATCAGAAATAAATAAGATAAAATATAAAATATAAAATACATAAAAAATGTGTTGATCTACAATCCTAATAAAATGAATAAGCATGAATACAAAGCGTATTGTATGAGTAATTTAGTATAAAATGTTAACTGGAATGACCAAATGTTTTATGGAATTCTCGTCTTATAATCATAAAAACAATTCCACATCATTCTCAAATTAACTACTATGGGAACATTAAACCTGAATTGTCCTCTTTTGTGTTTGGAATTTTTAAAATCTAACATACATTGTTGCGATTTGTTAGATGTTTGGAGTCCGATAGGGAAAAATTATTTTTTTGGTGAATAATACCCTTCCAATTGGAATAGTAAAAACCCTTATGAATATTAACCACCCCTTATGAATATTACATCCTCCAAAAGAATATTAACCATACCCATGAATGATGAAGTAAAACATAGGAATTTATAACTAATAGTTTGACTATATTAAAATAATAGAAATTTTTAAGTCATAAATAATTAGTTATAATTAATTAAATAATTAAAATTATAATGTATTTAGATCAAATTTTTACATAAATTAACAATTGTCTTTTGTTATCACAATAATTTTGTATGACCTTTTTAAATTTTTTAATTAATTATAAAATATATTTAAATTTATAAATATGTATTTCTCAATTATAATAAGATTTAAATTAAAAATGAAATTAATCATATTTAGAATTTTTTCAAAAACAGACATCATTTTTGGTTTCTACACATCGAGAAATGGTTTTGGTGAATGTTTTGTATTTTTTTAAATATTTTATTTTTAGATGATTAGTGAAATACAATAATTTAAAAAATATGTTAAATTCATTAATTATAGAGTCATGGGTGATGTTATTCAAATTCCCCCACAAATATTTCGGATTAACATGATAAAATTAATTAATTTAGTGACCTAATACTGATTATTCCTATATTTTGTAGAAATAAAAAATTAATGAATATAATATTGAGAAAACCATTTTGCCCTCCACTATAAATGCCTCCCTTCACACCCTCATTTCCTATCACCACTCAACAACAATCCTTGACTAGAATCTACCAAAAAATCATTCCAAGCCCCTAAAAAACGTCCAAGAGCATCTTGTTTCATCAAAAGTCCAAGAGTATGTTCTTTATGTATGATCTCAAGAGGTGTATTCAAGACGTAATTCAATTCTCTCTATTTTACATTAATTTCCCTTCATTGTCAATTTATTTTCTTAATATATTCCCAAAAATCCACATAAAAATTATATGTTAACTAAATTATATCAAATATAATTGAATTTTATGAAACTAATGGGTTTATATATCATCTGATCCATTCTCCTCTTCTTTTTATTTTAGAAAGGAAAATGTTGTTCGTGAGGTGTTAATTATTCACCTTCTAGAACAACATGTTTTCAATTTACATTACTACCTTCAGATATAGAAAAAAAACCATTTTTATGGATAAATAATATTCTTTTATATTAATTGTATCCTATTTGATATTTTCGAACTAACTTATGTGCATATTACTAAATGATAAAACCAATATTGTTCTTTCAGATCCAAAAACAGCCCAAATTAACCTTAAAAAATCATCATTAAATCGTAAATAATGATTGACCCACATGGTATATAACATAATTAATTATAATATCATCTAAAATCCTGAAATATCATTAATAATTTTTAATATCAGTTCTTTAGGTTCATCCATGTTCTAAATAAACATCCATCATAAAAACAAGTGAACCTTTCATGAATACCATAAAAACAACCATTCCTTATAAATGAATTTAATCTATATAACTCATCCAAAATCATACAAATAAGAATAATAAAAACATAATGTATTTATAAATTTATAAAAGGTTATTTAATTTTTAATTAATGAATCTAACGTGGTTATATAGGACATTAATGTGAATAAAGTATTTGTATATAATGTAATGAGAAATTCTAAAACCCAACATTCTTTCTTTCAGATCTCCCTGTTTCACCTCATTTTTGTTTTGGTCACTCTATAAAAAATATTTTTTAATAATTTTCCTAAATGTTCTATGATATACATGTTTTTCTCTAGTTCTTATGTCAAACAACTGTTTTTCAAAAGAAATCATCTTTCAAAAACACACCTTTTAATTATCACTCAAGGATGACGGTTCATATATCAAGTATGTTATTACCTCTTTATTTGGGGAACCCAATTTTTATTAATGTTTTATTTTGAGATTAAATAATTCTATTACATGTGATATTTATTAGCCTTTTGGATATATGATCTAGGTGGAATGCATTATAATGAAAATTTTATGATGTGACAGGTGCTCCCAGAATTATATGGCTCTCTAATGCATTGGGTAATGTGATGAATCTCATGAATTAAAGTAAAATGATGTCTGAAATTGATGCTATATTGTTCACAATTATGTGTGGTATATCCCTTATAAATAATTATGTTTCATTTTTAAGCATTTCAGCATTTCAAGTCTTTTATTAAAGTTTCCTCTCATCATTCTGATGATGATGTTATGAGTATGCTCACCCAAGGTTATATTGTTCTTATCTATCTTCTTACTAGAATTTTAGATGCCCACTTTTTTTTGTATATCCTCAGGTGAATACATTTACTGAAGATAGTTCAAGTGAAAATATTAATATAGAGACTATGAAATTAAATAATTTATTTTTCTTGATGTTATAAATGTTATTTTTGGTCTTAGTTTTCCCATGTCACTAAACCTATGAATTCACATGGAGGAATAATATTATTTTTTATTTATATTTATGTAATATTATTGTATTAAAACTAAGGGTTTCTATAGTTGGTATCAGAGGTACAGTTTATTTAATTTGTGAATTATGATTAGTGGACCCTATAGAAAACCTCTAGTATGAGACCAAGTACAAATATACACACAAGAAGATTCATATTGAGATCCCTTAAGAAATGATTTTAGTGAAATATTATAAATGAATAAGTTATTCATGAAATTTTGACTTGTGTTTTGTTCTAACCTTTTCTATTTTTGAAAATCATTGGAAGCCGAAGAAAATAGGTTAACAACTTGTGTGGGGGCCAATAAAATTATAACCCAAACGACATTTCCAATGCTTTTGGAGGCGGAGTTCCTATGTTTTTGGTGTTGCTTACACAGCTGTCACAGGTTATGAACAATAACTAGAATAATAAGTTATTTCTACTATCACTAAAGAGGGATAAATTAGTTTTCAAGTGTTTTATGCGGCAATGACCACCGGCGTTTAGTGGGTTTTCCAATCCCCTAGTTGTGGAATAGTGGGTCAAATCCATGGAAAAAATATTTTTTGTGCTTCAATGATCTGAGAGAGAGAAGGTGAATCTAGAAATTTATTTTCTAGAAGGAGAGGCTGATCAATGGTGGTCTTTGATTAAGAACACTATAGAATGTAAAGAAATTGGATATATGGAATTGGAAGAATTAAAGATCATGTTTTTTATAGGTATTTCCCATGAACTTTTCATACGAAGATGGGGAGGGAAATAATTATGATCACAAAAAATGATGAATAATATGTCACAACCTACACATAGAATTTCACATGTCTTGAAAGGTACACTTTGGGTTTTTTATCAAAAATGATAAAAATTTGATATATTATTTAGTAGAGTAAAACCACACCTTCAAAAGGATCTTGGATTTTGAGAATATGGGAGTAATGAATAAGTTGTTTGATGTGCCCAAAATGTTGAAATGGAGTTTTGATAATAGTCACATGGCTATGGTGATAAGAAAAAAATGGTGGAGTTTCAAGTTGGCGGATATAATTATAATGGTGGGAAATAAACTAAATGACCCATATGTAAAAAATGTTGGATGTTTCATCATGGGAACTGTCTCAAAGGGATGTGGAAATGATTCCAATGTGGAAATGAAGGAAAATATGCTCAAGAGTGTTGAAAAGAAATGAATAGTAATGAGAATATAGTGGAAGAAATGAGAGAACAACCCATAGTTCAATGCTACAACATTAATCAGAAAGGGAACTATGAAATCCAGTGCACTAAACCTTGAGTTCTAAAGGGTAATCCGCATCGGAATCCACTGATGTCAAAGTAAAAAGGGAGGATTATTCCATCAATACTTTAGATGTGAATCAAGATAATTATGTCATACAAGGTAAACATCTTATTCACTCAATAATGGTGAATGCGTTATTTTATTCTGGTTCTTTGCATTCCTTTTTATCATGAATATTTTATCGAAATATAGAATTTAATCCCTTAAAACATGAAGTAGAGATAACTGTAAAAACACTAGGTCGGGAAATCATTGCAAACAAAGTAGATGGATATTCTCCAATTGGTATATGTGGGAAGATTCTTTCCACAAAAATTTTAATACATCCATTGGTTTAATTAGTTTCTATAATGGGAACAGATTTTCTGTCGCTATATAGAGCACATATCAAATTTCGGGAAAAGGAAGTATCTATTAATATTCTAAACCATCCCATGTTAAACTATAATAAAAAATAATATCATGAATCTCTTTTTCAAAATGCTTCAATGGTGTGGGTTTTGATACCCTATGTAAAATCATACCTCGCCCAAACGTTTAGTCAAATATTGTGCCAATCATATGGAAATTCCCATCATGAGGGAATACAGTGATGTATTTCTTGAAGAGTTACCTAGACTTTCCCTAGATTGTGAGGTAGATTTCTCAATAGATTTCATACTCATAGACACTCATATATCAATGTGTATATATAGGATAGCTCTTATCAAAATGGAGGAGTTAAAGAAGTGGCTTCAAGATTAATTTGAGAAATGGTTCATATGCCTTACTACATCACCTTGGGTTGTGCTAGTGATCTTTTTGAAGAAGAAGAATGAAAAAATGAGGCTGTGTATCACCTATTGGTAACTAAAAAAGATCTCCATAAAGAACAAGTATCCCCTTCCAAGGATTAGTGACTTGTTCGATCAGTTATAAGGATCTCAATACTTCTCAAATATGGATCTTTGTTATTTATATCACCAACATAAGGTGAAGATGGAAGATATTTAGAAGATCATATTCTGAACATGGTATGAGCTTATGATTCCCTTCAGACTTACTAATTCCCCTTTAATATTCATTGATTTGATAAATAGAGTCTTTAGAAATTACCTCAAAAATGTTTTTGTAGTGTTTATAGATGATATTATCATATACTCCATGAGAATGGAGGAACATGAATAACATATAAGGCTTGTGTTGGAAATATTGAGAAAGGATAAGTTATAATCCAAATTCCACTAGTGTGACATTTGGAATAAGAAAGTCACGTTCTGGGGTCAAGTGATCAAATGTGAGGGAATTTCTCTAGACCCTATAAAAAAGGTGATTTAGGAATGTCCTACGCCCTCTAGTGTCATAAAAATCCATAGTTTTCATGGATTAGCTGGGTTCTACCAAAAACATGTGAGAAATTTATCATGATTGACAATCCTACTAACTATGTTAACATGGAATGTGGTAATGTATATTTGGATAGAATAATGTGAGGGAAGATTCAACGAGCTAAAGAGAAGGTAGATCACATCACCTGTACTCACATTGCTGAAATGTGGAGAATAATTTGTGATATAAATGATTCCTCAAATACAGTATTGGGTTGATTACTCATGAAAAATGATAATGTGGTAGCCTATGCCTCACGATAGTTGAATTTCCATGAGTAGAAAAACCCTACACTTGATATAGAGATTTCAACCATAATTTATGCCTTAAAAATCTAGTGGAACTACCTTTTTGGTGAGATGTGTGATATATACACCGACTATATGATCTTAGGATATATATTCACACAAAAGGAGCTCAATATGCATCAATGTAGATGGTTAGAGATAATCAAGGACTACGACTTCTCTATTCCCTATAATCCTATTAAGGCCAACAAGGTAGCTGATGCTCTAAGAAGATAAGAACATGCAACTCTATTAATGTTACGGATTGTGAAAGACTGTATCTTCATGGATATGAAAAGAATGGATTTGGAAATCATAAGGTAAAGGGATACATCCTACCATTACCAAATGGTTTAAAAAACTATCTATCCAAGAGATGATTAAGGAGGCACCGTGGGATGATATAGAGTTACAAAATATGATGAATGCAGGAAAGGAAGGTAATTTTCACAAGTTCCATATTGATGATTCTGTTTTGATTCGATTTGGATTGCGACTTTGTGTGACTTCATTTCCCAGGATAAAGAAGAATCAATTTTGAAAATGCACATAACTCAACATTCTCTATCCATCCTAGATCCACCATGATGTACTTAGATCTATGAATACACTTCTTTTTGGGTAACATTAAGAAGAAGAATATTGAATATATATCAAGGTGCTTGGTATATTATAAAGTTAAAAAAGAGAAATAAATGTCTTAAGGGATGATGAAACCATTTCCTACCCCCATGTGGAAATGGGAGAATGTTACTATGGGTATTGTCATTGGTCTCCCGAAGACATCGAAGGGAAGTAATGTGATATTAGTTGTGGTTGACTGTCTCACCAAGACCACCCATTTTATCAGTATTCGCATAGACATATCTCGTGAACAACATGAAATGACATACGAAAAGGAATTGGTGAGACTTCATTGTGTTCCACACATAATTTTCTCTGATTGTGATCCAATATTCACATCTCAATTCTAGAGGAGTCTAAAACATGCTTTGAGTAATGAATTAAATTTCTTCATGGCCTATCACCCCGAAACTGATGGTCAATTTAAAAGGACTATTTAAACACTTGATGACATGGTAAGAGCATGATCTCTAAAAATAAAATATGGTTCAGCATTAAATATCCCATTGGTTAATTTCTCATTCAATAATAGCCTCCAATCGAGTATTCATGTTGCCCCGTATGAAGCCTTGTATGGAAGAGATGTAGAACTAAAACATGTTGGGATGAAGTTGGAGAAAGAGAAAAAAATGGACCTAATCATGTGAAATAGATGACAAAGAGGTTAAGGTCATGTAGAAACACAAAATATTTGTTCATATTCAACAAAATTGCTATGTTGACAATTTTCTCAGGGACGTGGAGTTTGACGTTGGAGATAAATTCTTTCATCGAATATCACCTTGGAAGAGAATTATCCAATTTTGAAAGAAAGGGATGCTAATCCCAAGATTCATTTTTCCCTTTGAGATCCTTGAACGCATAAGAGTTGTGGCCTATAGTTTTGAACAACCACGAAATATAGCTCAATTTCATGATGTGGTTCACGTATTACTAATAAGGAATTTCAAATCATATCCCTCACTTGTAATCAACTCATAGGTGGTTAGCTAGAAGATGATCTCTCTTATGAGGAGCATACTATGCATATTATAGACCAAAGAGATAAGGTTCTATGCAACAAGACAACTCACCTTGCCAATGTGTTGTGGGGGAACCAGAAGTTTCTAGATGCAACATGGGAACCAGAGGTTGCGATAAAGGAGATTTACCCTCACCTGTTTATGTAAAATGAAATTTCAGGGGTAAAATTTAATAATGGGGGAAGAATGTAATGGCACAAGTTTTTGGAATTGCCTTCTTTTAAAGATAAACACAATGCCACATCATTATCAAATGAAATATTATGTTACTGTTAAAAATAAATTTTCCACTTTTTTGTTTTGAATTTCATAAATATAACATAAATAGTTGTGATCAGTAAGATGTTTGGAGTCTGATAGGACAAACATAATTTTTGATGAATAGTATCCCACCCTTATGAATAGTAAACTACCCATATGAATATTAATCAACCCTTATGAGTATTAAATCCTCCAAAATAATATTAACCATGACTATAAATGATTAAATAATAATTAGGCATCTTTTAAATGGCAGTTTAAGAATAGTAAAAGAATTGGTATTTTGTAATTAATAAATAATTAATCATATTTAATTAATTAATTTAAAATAAAATTTATATTCTTATTTTTTTCATAAATCATCAACTCTATGTCTTCTACTTAAATGATAATTTTAGAAGACCTTATTTAATTCATTAATGCATTTTGAAAGCAGTTTCATTTTTAAAATATGTATTTCTTAAGTAGATTATGATATTAATTATAAATTAAATTAATTTTATATAGAAAATAATTTCATAAAAATGGACCCTATTTATAGATTCAACACATAAAAAAATGGTTAGGATGAATATTTTGGAATTTTTATGAAATAATGGAATTTTTTTGAATAATGAAATACGATAATTTACCAAATTAGATAAATTCATGAATTATAGAGTCATGGATGATATTCTGATGATGTGAGAACATATGGTTCGGATTTACAAGATACACTTACAATAATATATCATGGATGTCTCGCTATTCAATGTCTTGTGGTGAAATAATAAATTAAGGAATATAATATTTAGAAAACACATCTCCCCTACACTATAAATACCACCCTTCACACCCTCATTTCCTCACATATCTCAAGATTTAAGACATGCCTAAACACTTCCAAAAAATCTTTTCTAGCCCCTCCCCAATGTCCAAGATCTTCTAGTTTCATCAAAAGACCATTCCTATTATCCTTAAGTAGGATCTCAAGAGGAGGATTGAAGATGAAATTCCCTTCTCACTCTTTTCCTTTAATTTCCTTACAATTTCTTGTTCTTTTCATAATCTCTCCACACTTATCATCACTCTATTTCTTTGGTAACTCTAGTATATCACATATAATATTATATATTATACTAATGGGATTATATATCATCCAAAACCCTTATCCACTTGTATTTATTTTATAATGAAAAATGTTGTTCGTGAGGTGTTAATTTATCATCTACAAGAACAACATGTTTCCAATTTCCTTTATCACCTTCAGATTTGGCGATAAAACCAATTTTATGGTTTATTAAGATTATTTTATATTGTTTTTTCTTATTTAATGTTGTAGAACAATTTTTTTGACATATTACTAAATGATAATTCAAAACATGTTCGTTGTGGTCCAAAAACCACCCATATTATAATGAAACGATCATCATTAAATCTTAACAAATGATTCACCCACATTGTATATAAAATAATTTATTATAAGATCATTTAAACTCATTTATTTTCATTAATTACATTTAATATCAGTTATTTATATCTATACATGTTCTACACAATCATCCATTCAAAATAATAAGTGAGCTGAGCTGTTCAAGAAAACCATAAAAACAAACTTTCTCGAACAATGAATTTAAAATATATTACTCATAAAAAATCCTAGAAAATGAACATAATAAAACAATAATGAATATTATTAGTGTATAAAAGGCATTTGAAATGTTAATTAATAAATATAATGTGGTTTTATAAGACTAAAAAGTGATGAACGTGTTCGGATACAAGGTAAAGGAAATTCCAGAACCCATCTTGTGTTCTTCATGTTCTCCCTCTTCCACTTCAGTGTTGGTATGTTCACACATTAAAAATATTTTTTCAAAATTTTATTACATTTTATTAGTTACAAATGTTTTTCACTGGAGTTTATGTAAAATAAATATTTTCTAAAAAACACTTTCTTCAAAAACACACTGTTTACTTCTCACTCAAGGTTGATGGTTCTTGTATCAAGTATGTTATTCACCATTTATTTTGTGAACCCAAATTTTATGAATGTGTTCTTGTGAGATTAATCACATTCCTTTACATGGAATATTTATGTTCATTTTTTATATGATCTATGTGGCGTAAATTATAATTAGAATGTTGTTATGTGACGGGTACACCCAGAATCATACAACACTCCTATGCATTGGGTAAAGTGATGAATCTCATGAGTTAAGGTGAAATGGTGTGTGAATATGATTCTATATATGTTCACAACTATATATGGTATATGACCAATAAGACATGATGTTTAATTTTTTTTCATTTCCATATTTCACGTATTTTATTAATGTTTCCTCTCATTATTATGATGATGATGATAAGATTATGTTCACATAATTTATATTTTTCATATCTATCCTCTTACTAGGATTTTATCTCAGCTCTTTTTTATGTATATCCTCAGTGGGCTTTATGTACTAAGGAGATGTCATGTGGCAATAAGAATCTAGGGAAGAAGTAATTAAATAAAATTTTATGTCGGATGTTGTAAATGTTATGTTTGGTCCTAGTTTTCATAAGACACTAATCCTCTGCATCCTCATGGTGTAAAAATATTATGTTGTTTATCTTTATAGTTTTGTAAGAGTAATATAAGAAATTGATGTTTCACTATAACAATAAAATTATAAATTTTATTGAATAATAATATTCATTGTTAACATAAATTAAATACCATAATATTATCATGACATCATAAAAATATGATTATATCATAATATATTACATCATAAGAATATGTCAGGGCACATTGTAGTGATATTATGACATGGCATATAAATAATTCACAGTGAATTATAGTTCTATTTAGGGGTAACAACCATTACATTAAAATCTACTTGTCTGAAAAAAAAATAATTAGTTATTAACATTAAAATTTACCATTTAATGTAATGTGATATACAATCTATAATGAGGTAAAACTAAATGAATATTTCATAAAAATTAATAAAATATAAGATTTAAATAATTTTTATTTTTGTATTTTAATCAAAAATACTGGATCTAAAATATATTTTTCATCATATTATATTTTTTAAAATGTTAGTTAATTGGGTATAAAAATGATCCTCTATAATAATGTTTTAGCAGATATGTAACATTATTTTTATGAAATAATGATTATGAATTTATCGCAGAGTAAAACATAATGATAATACCTAAAATATCAATTATTTTTTGTTAACATTAATTTTTAGATGATAAAAAAATTGTTTCACATTAATGGATTATGACATATAAATGATACTTTGGATTGGGATTTAATTTAATGAACGTATTTATAAATTAATGTTAGGAATGCTTAAACCTAAAAAATACATTGATAATATGATAATTATATCTGTAAGAGACATATATAATTTTTTTGATTATTCCATAATGTTAAATATTGATTTTACGTTACGTATAGGGGAAAATTATAACCCATGGAAAGGATGGCGATTCATTGATTCCCTTACCACATGTCTTGATTCTATTATAATTTTTATGAATCATCCGGAAAAAATTAATTATAGAAAATAAAAACATTCTTGAGAACTAAATTAAAAAATAATTTACCATTATAAATTTATATTAATTTATAGGAATTTAATTGTGATACCATGTTTATATTTAGGGTCCCACTTTCATTATGTACTTTTTTCCAAAGTAAGATATGTTTGTATGTCCATAATTGAGTTCATATGGAATGGATTCATATCGATTTATGATTAATAGTTTGGATTTAATTTGAATCTTAATGATTAAAAGGTTATTTATTTTTTCTTAATAAAAAATAGCATTTTTTATTTAAATATTTTATGAAAACATTTATCATTATGTGTTGTAATATTCATAATGAAAAATAAAATTGAAAATATATGTTCTATGACAACAAAAAACATATTTTATAATTTTTATAATATTAATTTATTTGTATGATTATATAAATTTTTTATATTTCTATTATATAATCATCTTACACATTATTTCACACGTATAAAGGTGATGAAAATATTCACATTTTTATGTTATTATTAATAACAGTCAAATAACTATTCCAATTGTCATTTTATAATGGTCATATGGTTTCACCACCTCTAACAAATTTCATATACTCAAGTTAAGAATCATTTATGCATTTATTCAGTGAAGCTTATATGTATATTTATATATATATGAATTTTGGATAGGGTGTTTCATTATTAATAATATTTATTGTGTTTACATAACTTTGGATTAATACGATTATTATAGGGGATCAAGTGTATCCAAATTTTAGTAAGATTGTTATCTTATTTTATATATTTAATCTTATAAGATTTTCTGTAATTATATTTAGTATATTACTAGTTTAATTCTCATTTTCATGAATTTTTAATAAAATTATGTTGGTTTTATAATGTGGTACATGTGATTCATATAGTACAATGATAATTAATATGAAAAATTTATTTAAAAATAATAGATATATCATGGAAAATATTACAATTTTTTACATAATCCAAGAATAAATTCTAAAATAAGGTAAATTTTTGTGATGATTTGGACCTGCCAATTGGTTTGAATTAAACTAAAAAAGGGTAATAAAAATAGTTTGAGTAAAAATAACCATTTATGGTTAT
Organism: Viscum album; assembly: GCA_963277665.1. Lineage (NCBI taxonomy): Eukaryota > Viridiplantae > Streptophyta > Magnoliopsida > Santalales > Viscaceae > Viscum > Viscum album. The sequence continues at coordinate 1,514,638,562 of OY728132.1, read as the reverse complement.
GTTATGTGGAATAATATATATATTTACATGGTTTATGTGAATAATTAAAATTATATATTACTTGATGATTGAAAATATCATGAAACATAATGATGAATATAATCCCATAAATTGTTGTGGGTTGGCCAATATAATTTCCAATTTTATCTATCTTTATTATCCAAAACTTCTTTAACTATGTTTATAGATGAAATTTTATTTTCTTGATATGTGAATGATTATTTAAGAGAAATAGAAAACACAAACCACATAAAAACATACATCAAGGAAGGGTAATATTATATATAGCTTTTTTGTTTACTATGATACATACATTTTATCTTCTTATATATGAACATATAAAGATTTATGAAATGAATCGCATGTTGGAAAATATATGGTTTGTGATATTTTTTTTAAAAAAAATTTGGGAGTTACATAAATAATTATTTTAAATATATATATCATTATAAGAATTGATTAGCATGGTTACTGAGGTAAAAAATGAAAATAATTTTGTTGAATTAGAATGAATATTATGTAAAGATTAATATGAACTAGAATTTTAGATAATCATTTTTTTTTTATCATAATCACACATTATATGGTCCAAATAAGATTCAAAAAATTTATTATTGTGAATATACATTATAAAGGAAATTTGTTATTCTAATATATATATATTTTTATTTTGGAAGAATACCTGAGATTGAAAATGTAAGGCCATGAATATATTTTCTATAATAATAATGATAGCTCGATTCACTTATCCAACACCCATACTATGGATATCTCAATTAACCCCTTGGGATTGTTATTATATAATATTGTCTTTTTTAATAAACATAGTCTAACAATAAATTATATCCATCTTCCATGTTATAATAATAAAATGAATATATCCTTGTGACCAATATGAACTGATAGTGAAGGGTATATTAGACCAAAAAATGAATAATGATAATGAATTATATAAATAAAATTTAATTTGAATAATGTATGTATGGAACTAAAACAATAAAAATGAAATTTAATGAAATGAATTGGTAATGGTGAACATGTTGGAATCAGGATTTTGTTAAATACCAATATTTAAAATAATAAATCACCCAAGAATAGAAACTATTGTGTCTATGAATAATTGAAGAATATTTTCTAGGACATTACCTAAGGATATGTAATCTCCTAGGAGTGATGATAGGATATTTAATAAAATCACTCATTGAGTTGTGATGTTTTCATAAGCACCATTTCCATATTTATATATTTAATTTTATTAGTTTTTTTTACGTTTTATAGTGATTATTAATTGAATAATTTGACCAAAATACTGGAGGTACATAAAATTATTTTATTTTATTTATTATATAATTTTAATCAGTATATGATTTGGAAGGATTAATTTAATTTTGGATATGATTTAATTTAATCTATATGGTGTTGAATAATGGAAGACCTCTACATTTATTTTTTTTGGTAGGAATATGTAGTGGAACAACCTATTCTATGATAGAAAATGATGAAAATATTACATTCCTATGTAACATCACTATAAATACTAACGTTGTCATCAAATAAAAGGCATAAAGATATTAATAGTTCTCAATTTTTTATTTGGAAGCCGATATTCTGTCACTGATGAACTTGAGGGTAGGTCAAGGCCCCTCTATCCTCATATATGTGATTGAAAGTATGATGGTGCTCCAGTAATATCATTATTTGTCACTATAATTATATGTCAAATTTTAAAAAAATGCTTCTTAAAATTCCGGGATATTTCAAGCCACAATATTGTGTGTGGGATACACCTATGAATTTTTTACAGCAAATACATTCCTACACAAGATATTTAATGATATATTGATATCTCAATAGTTCATAGAGGGGATTTAAAATAAAAAACATCAGTAATACAACAATATTGTGACTCATTTGTTCTTATAATTTTATAATTCATCAATTTTTGTGAAATATTTCTATGAAAACGTTTCCTACATTATATCATAAGGATAAACCCACATCAATATGATTTTCAAAATTATCGAGGATATGTTCAAGATAAACCACAATGTTAGTAAGTAATAAATGATACAAAAGAACATTAATGGTTTACATAACCCACATTCATTATAATGTCATAAATACCAAACATAATGTTGGTACCCCATGTAGGATATATTATCACCAACCATTCATAGGAACCAAATTTAGTAAAATTAATATTTTTAATTTTTTATGATTTTGAAGAGATAAAGTGTGATTATATGGAACTAAAACATAATAAAATTATTTTTAATTATTAGATAATTTCTATGGAAGGATCTAAGACACATAGAAATAATCATGAATGATTCCACCATATCTCGTGCATATGATGTGGGGATAAAAGGAATCCTAAAAAAACACTTGAATCAAATAAAGAAATGTAATAATGACATAAAATGATATTTTTTTATAAAATAAAGATAGATATATTTCAATTTAGGGAATTTAGTAGATCTTAATTTATGAGACTATAAATTTATATTCCACATTGAAATGTCTTTTTAACAAACTATCCAAATGGAATGATTATTAAATGTAATTTTTTTACAAATCAAAATTTTGATTCACATAGTAAACTGATCATCACATTGATAAAGATAGAACATCTTGGATAGATGTCTAGTGAAAGGTTCTTAATTAATGATCAACCAAAGGAAATTATATTCTCAGAATTTATTTTCAAATTTTAATATAATTAATATTTGTGTCAAATAACCTTGTGGGGTTTGGGAGAGGTTTTTTTTTGAATTTATCTAATGCTTGATGGAATTAATGTTTTCCCAATTCTACAAAAAATATTTTGGAATTGAAATATTGATAGAAAAACTATAAAAAGTGGTTTCAATTATTAAACTATCATTTAATTCCAATACGTTCACATGAATTTGGAATAAATAGATCTAACATATGATAATGTCATGTCAGATTAATATAGTCAATTACCATATCCCCTTATTTTTTTTCTTATTATATAATTTGAAAATAAATCATTTTAAATACCAAAATTTAAATAAATGTGTATGAATTTATCTCAAAAGAATGGTTATAATACAAAAATTATATATGATATAAATTAATAGATTAATTAATAAATCTCAAATATAAAATAATTAACTGATCCAAATTCCCCTACTACTAATAAAATATTATTTAAAAAAATAAACATTTATCATCTTCCTATATCATCTAAAACTGTGTTCTCTTGGAACATTATTCAAATATACATAATTCATATATTAAAAACAAGAAACTCAACACAAATTTATATATAACCTAACACAATTTCAAACATTCACTAAGTAATACAAATGGAATATTATTTGGTAATATAATTATTGATTTTTGATGAAACTCTATGAGCATTTAATAATTATTTATATATACAACTATATTAATTTGGATGATCCATATATAGTTTCAATTTTAGGGATTACTATTCTATTTCATACATTTGTATTTATTTTCATTCATTATATTATTAAAATATTGACATTAATATTTCTGTATCATAGTACCAATCATAATATAATAAAAATATCTTCTAAAGGTGGTAATGTTTAAATTTTATGTATATTTATTCATGGTGTATAATTGTAGAATTGTTTCAAAATATATATTAAATTTGAAGAATCTTCTATCGAACTGGAGATATAAAAATTTAATAAATTATGGAATATTACATTTTAAAGAGATCACTAGAAATATTGAAATATCAATAACATAAAGGGATAATAAAAATTGAATAAGGTTTTATAACAATGTGGTATTTTCTTGTACTTGGGTTATTGGAAATCCCTAATTTAAAATACTGACATATAATGACATATATTTTGACGTAATAAACTATCACATGCATCACAATCCAATATTTTAGGGATTTAATTATATTTATGATATTACCATTATAAAATAATTCCTCAAAATATTATTTAACATACCTTGAATAATACAATGAGATAAAAGAAAAATTATGTTTTCTATCATCTACTATTCATGAGGACAGTTTATAAAATGGTTTCACGAACAATTGAAGGACTTATTGTACACATTTGAGGTGTTCTATAATACATTATTGAAAGGATTATTCCCATTATAATTTATATGGATTAAAGTATAACACTATAAAATTTCCTTGGGTTGTTTAATAACAATTCAATGTGAAATAGAAAAGAATAATGTACATCTATCCATAATGTTTTCGTCGAAAATTTCCACTCACTTATTTTGTGAAATTTTCCAATTAAGGGTTTCAGTGTATTAAAAAAAAAACACAAAAAACATCACTAAATACGACACTATATGTTCAAAACATGTGATGGGATCCAAAATATCTAAAATTTTCATTCTTTGAGTTCCCAATAGAACAAAATCAAAATGGAAAATATCTAAATCAATAATTTCATAGTAAAAGTAATTTAAAATGTCAATGTTTTACAACACCAAATTGGAATTGAATATTGAGTCTCATTAACTCAATTAAAAAATCGAATGTTCATTATAATTTTATATTTGTGAATAGTTCATTTAATTATTAATTTTTACACTATAGATGAGTGTTCTTAAATAAAACCTAAGGAGGAAGATTGCTAAATGGGAATAGGATATTGAAGAAAACCTATAAATGTTATCCATTTCGAATCTATTATATTACTTGAGGAATGAACAATCTATATATACATTGTAAGGAGATAGAAAATAAAGACATCGAAGATAGTAGGTAACACATGGTGGTTACATTATTACAATGTAATAAGATAAAATGTACCACATACTAAAGGATATAATAATTTAGTAATCATGGTAAACTGAATAAATTATTGTATTTTAAATACATATAAGATCATATAATACAATAGAGTATTATTTTAGGATAAAAATGGTTCAATCTACCATATACATGGATATCAATCATAAAACCCATCCTAGAATCGTAGGTAATAGAAACATAATAATTGTGTGATCTTTATAGCACAACAACAGTATGTTTACTATAGATGATATAATTAATTTAGAATTTTATTTAACTGAATAAAATTATATTTAAACAATATCCTGGGAATAATATGGCCTGATAAAATGAATATCAAGTAAATCCATATACATAATCACGTTCTAAAAAATTATCCATTGATATTCTAACTAATCATTAATTAATGGAAAATAGTAACCATTATAATAATGGTGATATAAATAATGTTGGATATCAGTAAATTACAACCATTACCTCTCAAAGGATGGTTTAACACAGATGGCAAGACCCTATGAAAATTTTAAAATATATATGATTCATGAGAACTAATGATGCATCATGGTTTAGTATAATTGTCGGCCCCACCCGTCATAAAATAAGAATAAGAATTAGGTATATGAAGTGGTGATACATAATAATCCAAAAAAATATTTAAATACTAATATATGAAATATTAATACTACCCCAATCAATACACATAATCTTAAAGAATGTTATATGAAATGGTGAATCATAATAAAATTGAATTTCCCTATTCAAAATTATCATAATCAATTTGATGATAAAATAAATATGGTATTAATAAAAACATATTAATAGTGGGCTGTATTTAATTAAATGATTCATTCTGTTGATGATTGGAAATCTGATAATGTGGTAATTAAAAATAAATTATTCAAAATAACATTTTTATTTTGATATTTTTTTAAATAAAAAAACCCAATTTATTTGGAAAATTATTTTTTTGAAAATAATATATTTAACATAAAATGGAATATTTGGGTTATTAATTATTAAGGGAAATAGGAAAAATAGTTCATTATGTAAATAGTAACACACTGATTACTATCATCTTTTGAGTAAAATCCAAATGGGCTATTTCTGAAAAATAAAATGAAGATTCAATTTGAGATATTTTTCACAATATAAAAATTGGAAAAAGAATTTATAGATTTATTTTTAATTGTTTAAATAATTATTTTAATACGATTTTAGAAAATAAGAAATTTTATGAAAATGAATATTTATCCAAAGAGGGGAATAATTTCGTAATTGTATAAAAGTATTTTCTCCATCATTTTTTAGAAAAAAGTGATGTTATATATTACTAATAATTGAAATGGTTCATGATTAACAAGAGAAGAATAAATTATATTTATTTTTTATATATAAATACAATAATCCTCTTGGAAGACGTAAATTTAAACTATATCTAATTACAATGATATTTTCAAATAAACCCTTCATACTTTGATAAATTTTTAAAAATAGAATTCATGAATAAAGTATCATAAAATGACACGTATTATTCCATTAATTGAAATAAATTAATTATATAACATATAAATTGGGTTATTGAATACAAAAGAAAATGAATTAGTAGTGAATATGAATTTTGTCTCATAAGAAGTAAAAGTGAGACCACAAACCTATAACTTATGTCTAGTTTCAATAATACATTATTGAACCTCCTCTTCTTTAGAGTTCCTAAAAAGGATTAAACAGAAATACTTTTTTGGATGGGTTACTAATAAAACTATTTCATATGGTATGTGTTGAGTAATGTAAGGATGTTATTTGGCTTGGTATTGGATAATCCAAATATATTTGAATGAATGAATATGGGTGGAGTGTGTGTGGCCTTTTATTAGACAGAGAGAGGATAAATATGGTATTTATAAAAAATATTTTTTAAAACAACATTTTTATCATTCAAAACACATAATATTGGTTAATTTATGAATATTATTGAATATTTTAATGGAATATTTCATGAAAATGGATGATATGAATGTTTTAGGTCATTTTATTCCTTATATTCATAGTTTAAACCCTCATCATGCCCATTTTTACATTAACAGTGTAAATTAATTTTTTATTTTTTACCCTATTAATTATTGTCAAAAGTTATTTTTAAATCACCATATTTTATAATTTATTAATATTATAAAAATTGAATCATTTTTTCAAAATAAATCCACATAATATATAGATTATAATTTAATATTAATCCTACAGACACATTAAAAAAATTGCCTCTCCAAATAAAAAAATTCAAGTGGATAAACATGTTGTATCATAATTCTGTATGAAATTGATGAATATTTCCTATATAATATAAATAGTAATATCATTGAATAAATTTAAATTTAAAAACAATTTAGATTGTAGTATATCTTTTTAAATAATTTAAACAGAAATGTTGTTTTTAAAAAAATTTGTACTTTTTACTACTCATTAAAAAATATATTATTTTCGTGAAAAAATAAAATCTTAACCCAAAGATAATTTTTTAACACGATGATCTTATAAATTATGATTAGTTTGTCAAATAAATTTCACAAATGTGATAAAAAGTAGTTTTATATTTAGTATTCGATGCATGACTAAACCACATTTTTGTAAAATATGCTTTTTTATAAAGCAATTCTTTTTCATTAAAATTGTTCTAATTTTTATATTAATTAATTTATAAAAACTTTCTTAATTATATAGATTTTTAAATCAATAAATTATAAAAAAATTAATTTCTAATAAATACCTTCCATCTTAATGGATATATTTTAATAATGATGTTTAAATTATAAAATTTTAATTATGTACCATAGCTTTTACACTAGTTTTGCAAGCAATAAAAGAAAATGAATAAATTAAATTTATTTAATAATAAATATATTATAATTTATCATGGTGTTATATTCTATTATATTATTTATGACTCATGTCATATACACAATAAAATAAGATTTCCCTTTTTTAATATCTATGATTATACATTCTATGCACGAAAAATAAATTTCCCAATCATAATTAAATCCTTATCTTGATCATCATGGGTTTGAAATATAAATGTATTTTTGTTCTAAACCATCATTTTAAAAATAATTAATCATAAATCCACTTGGTATGGGAGAAAAATTTATAATAAATCATGTATAATGATACAATATTAGTTTTTTAATTTCGAGAACATTGGTGGGAATTCCATACTTGTATATTAATGAAACAAGAAAATAATTAGTGTGTGATATATATAATTGAGCAGAAGATATTGGATGATATAGAGAAGGTTAATGACCAAAAAACCATAATTCTATGAGGGGTGAAATTATAATCAATTAATCATAAGTAAATTTTTTAGTGTACCAATTTTGTGTTAATATCCTTTTCATATAGTTGCGGATATGTTTTACCATCTACAAATATAAAGATGTATAAATAAATGATATCATTGTATTTCGAAAGAATAATTTCTGCTTGTACTTTTTCTTCAATAATCCCAAACATCACATCTTACCCTATGAAATAAATAAAAAATATTGATTATTTTATACCCGAATAACAAAAAATAATTGTTAATAGACCCGAATATCCCTAATATATTGACAATATATTCATCCTATCTTAAATTACAAAAAAAATATTTATCATTAGATATAAAATATAATATATTAATCTATAATAAAACAACCATATCTCTGAAAATAATACATATTCCATTTCATAAATGGATAATCGTAATAATAGGAAAAAATTATTTAAGACCAAAATTAAATGTGCATAAATATTGAAGGAATGTAATCAAATGTCAAAAATAATCAAATAAATAAATTTACCAAAACAAATAATGTATAGAATAATTTCACCAATCAAATATGTGAATACATTTATCACTATAAAAACAAAATTGAATAATACATGCTTCCAATATATAAAATCTTATGTGGATTAATATATTCAAAAAAATCTAAACATGAAATGATTCCAAGAGTGATAATGAATATCATCAAATAACTAACCCATTACATGGTCGACCATACTACCCCATAAATACCACATTGTCAATATTATATCCACATGAGAACATATTATGGGTCATTCTTTATCAACCATGTTTTTTACAAAAATATAATCATTTCACTAAATCAATTCTTCTAGTTAGCAGTACCATCCAAGATACGGTTTAAAAAAAGTAATGAAAATTTATTTTAGTCCAATTCATAAGCATTTTATGAATCTTATAAAAAGAAAATAATTTATAAAATTGTTCATTAATAAACATATTGAATCAAAATATGAATTTACATTATCACACTTTAATAGTAGGGAATTAAATTTCGTTTCCTTGATCCATTAACATCTTTTGATGATTATACCCTTGTTGATGTAGGAATTTATTTTCCTAGGTCCCCATATCAATTCAATTAAATAATTACACAATGGTAGATTCTTTATTTTCCATGGAAATAATTTCATGGTGTCATTTCTCTATATACAAGAGTTAAACTCCCATTCTATTCAAGAATTCTCAAAGGTTTTTATTACCAAAATTATATCATGAGTGGGAATTTTTTTTCGAAACCATTAATTTATATATTTTACTCTCAAAAATAATATTAATCTATTTCTTCTGTTCAATGAAATAATAAAAGGATAATTTTCCCCCAACCTTTTTAAACCATGATATAATATCTTCATATGATGATAATGTTTGGAATAATAGTTCAATTTCATGAAATTCTTGATTCCCATATATAGAATGGAATATCTTGATAAATGAATTATTTATATAGGCCATAACATTCCATTTTAATCTTAAACTTTTATCCACAATCCAAGAAACCATTTCCAATTTATTTTCATTTTAATCAATAATTATCTACCTGTGACATCTCAATAATCACATGGAAAATAATTTCCCATGAAAAAGCATTAGAATCCAACTATTCTATGTTTGATATGTATTATTCATCCATATGGATTTGAATCAATGGCCACTATTGACAGAGATCACCTGATCGAATGCATTAATTTTTTTTTCATAAAGAACTTTTTTAATTTGCTTAAATGTGTATATCAATAAGAAATACCATTGATGTTGCAGATGAACCAATGAAAAACATGGAAGAGGTGGTTAAATATTCTTCAAATTTGTACTCCTTGGATTTTGAAACCCATTAACCCATAAGAATCATAAAAAAGGAATAATTGAAAACAAATCAACCTACTAAGAGGATGTTAATGAATGAATGATGCACTATAAGTGCTCAATAATTACATGGGTTCTTGTTCAAAAAGATATTTTTTTTAAATTTAATGATCATACCAAAAGGAGTTTAGGGATGTGGGGTTTTATGTACTAAAAAATAATGAAAATGGGGATGGGATATTATCATAAAATCATTCCCATTAATGAGTCCATAATCAAAACATAAAGCTTCAAACCTCCCCCTGATCCTTGGATTCTTATTAATTTAATTGTGGGATAGGATATTCGATCATAATATTGTAAGGAACTCTAATAAAAAGTCCTGTATTTATATATTTATTTTGAAAATGTTGTTATTTTATCCAATAATTTAATGGAATATTTTGTACTCGGTTGGAACTCCAATTTTGATGGAATTTCAATTAGATAATCTATATTTTGGACACTACACAAGTGTGCTCGTAGATGTGGATATGTAAATAACATTAGTGGAATATGTTTTGATCACCATGATGGATGATAATATGAATATTGAAATCAATTTAGTACAAATGAAAAAGTAAGTATGATATGTATGATAATTGGTCATATCAATTATGAATGTTACAGTGATAAGGAATGTACATTTTTCAATGTGATTTGTCCTGATATTGCCTTATGTCGAAGAAAGAATGTAAATGAAAAGGTTTTTCCTTCACAATAAAATATTTAAATTTATATAAGACCCTCAAATGGTGGTGAATAATGTATACACTCTAGATCCACCCATGTTTAAGGGGTTTTTTATGCAACAGCTTTTTCATCAATGATTAATGATACCATTAAGACTTCATCAAATGATTCCCCAAGCATGGGATGGTATTGAAACCCATCAACATAGGTCGTATAAAATTAGTATGTCCTCTTATATTAAATCTAATTTTGTGCCACCTATTGATGTGGGAGACATATATGTCCCTGATTAAGTTGGTGTGCATGTTTTGGATGATACACTAGGTTTTACACATACTACGGGGAAAAGTGCCAAAGTGCTAGATGATACACCAACAGAATTTGTGCATGAATCATTTGTTTCTACTCAACTAGATGATGGAATTCATGAGATATAAATTGGAATTCAAGATCCTAGTAATAATTTGGGGTCTTATCATTCATTACATCATTCTAGGTACCGTATTATCAGGACACACTAACCTATATTGGATGTGACAAAAATAGAGTCATGTTTATAGGGGGAGGGAGTTCCTCCAACTATGTGTTTTGTATCCGGAAATAATGAAATAGTACACCTAGAAGGTGAAAACACACCTGAGCTATAGATCCAAAATGGAATTAATAGTGCGTTATACGAGGAGAACACCACATGCATTTATAAAAAGAAGGGTAAAATTGCACCAGCTAGATAGACTCTAAAAATTACCATCATATAATCTTATAAAACAACGGTTTTGAGATGGTTACCTCATAAAAGATGTGACCCTAGTCACCTAATTTCTATAAGTATGTTTTCTACTATAAATGTATATCTTTGGTTTGATGATGTTGATGACACTCAACTATATGTTAATATCATTCACCTTCAAGTAATTAAAAGGTAGAGAAACATGGGTTTAACAAATTTGATGTAATAAGGTTGGATATTAAAGTGATATTGTATTATAAATTGGATAATTATATAAAATAAATAAAAGGACAAGGAAGAAAACTCCAAGGCCGAGTGTCTTTAATAAATGATGAATGGCCTTGGACAATGAGCCAAAACCTTCGAAAATATAAATTTTTCATATGAACATCCTTGGGAATGGGAACACCCCAATGACTAGGGCACTTAGAAATTATTTTGGGTCAAATAATCCTATTTTAATTGGTTTTATAGAGCCTCAAATGATCATTAATAATTGTAATATTTTCAAATTAAATTCCCATGGTTACCACTTTATATCTCAGAATATACATGATCTCAATAACGACCAGCTTTTGGTTTTTATACATGGGATTTTATAGTTATGATTATATGTTATGAATCTATAATGGATCTTGGTCTAATGGATCAATCAAGGATATGAAATTGATGAAACCATTGTTTTTACCACCCATATGATATAAGAATAAGGGAGCTATTTAAGGATCTTGAATCTTTTTCTGGAAAACCATCAATAATTGGATGGTAATGGGTGATTTGAATATTGTCTTGAGAAATAAAGAAAAAACTATATTGAACTCAAATAAATGGAATATTTGGATTTTTCTCCTTCATTTATCACTCTCATCTTCCTAAAATATGAATTGTTGGGGAATAAATTACCTTGAGTAGGTACACTAGGCATGGAAGATAGTCAAGTGAATATGGAATATGTTTAGGGAATTCATTATTAATGATTTGATGGTTGGTTATCATGGATGCATGATTCAAACACTTTCTGCAAAAATTTATAATGTAAAAAAACTCATTTGATAGTGGAGAAAGTCATCTATATCTAAGTGTGATTGTGAGATGAATGCTTCTAATGATTATATGGATAGTTATTAAGTAAAAAAATAAGAACCTTAATGGCCCTCATAAAATGAAATTGAATACAATTAATGTCTTGCTGACTATTCAACTATCAAATAATGAATGGATAATAACAATTTGAATGTAAAGTGGATAAATTATGGAGAAATAAACTTTTAATTTTTTCATCAGATATCCAAGAAAAAAAGAATCCAAGAAGGATTAGATACTGTTAATATTTATTGTTGTCATTACACCACTGGTAGTGATATTTCAATTTTTGTAGTTACTAAATCACTAATTAATGTACTATTGATAAAATGTACATAACCCATTAGTTGATTGATAATATTTACAATTTTATTAAGGAGAATTAAAAATTTCACATACAATGGTCTCTTTAAATAGAGAAATCAAGTAATCCTTATTCAATTATATCATGGAATGTATTGATGGACCGAATGGATTCAACACCAAGTTTTTTAGGTTTTTCTGGGATATTGTGAAAGTTGATATCTTTAATGTATTAAAGGATTTTTTACTCAGGCTTATATGCTTTAAGGATTTAACTCCTACATCATTTCATTGATTCCTAAGAAAGAGAATTCAATTTATATTAAATAGTTCATGGAACATTCTATTGGGAACACCACCTATAAAATCATTAGTAAAAATATGATGAATATATTGGGGGAATAATGAAGGAGTACTTGTCTCCTAATCTGTTTGGTTTCATACCAGGTAAGAACATATAGAAATTTTAATTTATTACATAAAAAACAATCAACCTGATGGGAAGGAAAGAATATCCAGGATAATTTTCTATCAATAAAGACATTTCCAAGCTTTGGACACCCTAATGTCGAGTTGCATCCTATATTTTCTTCGGAGGATAGGTTTCTGAAATGGATTCATCAACCATATAGTAAGTATTCTTAGATATTCAAGGATATACAGTTTATTCAATGGATATCATGTGGGATATTTTTAATGTACCAGAGGAGTTAGATAAGGTGATCCACTATATGGGATTTAATTTTCCATTATTGAAGAATATATGAGAAGATGTCTTAAAGAGCACTCTCAAGATGGTATTTTTAATCAAAATAATGCTAGCATAGATAACCCTTTCCCATATAACATATTATTTCCCGATGATATTTTGATATTAGGGAAAGCATTATGAAAATCGATTTCTATGATTAGAGAATTCCTCCCACACAATGTCGAAGATTCTATAAATCATAAAAATTGAAGCTAAACCTTCATTTTTTTGTTGGGGGGATAACTCTTAGTTTGAAAAATCAATCACCATGGACCTTGCATCTTGGGAAGTCCCTCTTCGATTTATTCAAATTAGAGATTTATTTTTTTGTGGGATGATACGTAGGTAGTACATTAATGGAATATACTCATGTATCAATTATAAAATGGCTACATGGAAGGTTAAATACCTATCTCATTATGGTAGTGTGTGCATCATTAATTCAATGATAACTCAATGATTATTTTATATTTCTCAATATATAAATAGTCGAAAAACATCACAATGACTATAAGTTCATGATAATACATGTCATATGGGAAGGCTCTATTAAGGAATGACTGTTGATCCTTGTTTATCAGAAGGAATGAAATAATACCATTGCTTTGGTTGGTCTTAGAATCAATGAAATTATGATCTTAAATGAGGGATTATTTATATCTTCACATGGATCCTTTTAGATGATAATGGTTCTTCCCTAGGTTTTTATCATAAATGTTCAAAATGTTCCATATTAATGGTTATTCCCACAATTTATTATAATCATATGAGTGTAATATTCGGAAATCCATTAAATATACTATTCAAAACATTATATTGCTTCTGTATAAACAATATTTCTTTAACTATATCTATAATCATTAACTAGATATCCTCTTACATACTATATATATACCCTCTAAACATCTTGACATGTCTAGAGAAGACTTCTTGATTCACCAATATATACTTGAAATCATTGTATCTCCACGGATAATCATGAAATTCAGAATTAATCATTCATGTGTAATGATATCATCGTATGGAATCACAACATGAATGGAAAATTTAATATTAAAAAATTATACAATACACAAATTGCCGGCTCCACCCAAACACCTTCCATGTAACTTAAATTCAAATTTCCCTTTATCTAACCTTCTATGCTCTATATTCTCTGGAAAACGTGGATGACCTATAATCCCATGCCTGACCAATTAAGTAGAGATTTTAAATTTGTTTTTTCGTTTTGGGATCTATTTTTAATGATGATGAAACTTTTCGTCACCTGTTAATTACAGTTATTTATTCTCAAAATATGTGGAAATACATTAGTGAACTATTAAACATAGACATGTGTTCACAATTTCTATTGGATGGAATGATGATATACATATCCAAATCTAGTATGGGTGTGTAGGTCCAAAACATGATTCTTGTCGCTACTTAATCGGTTGGGCATGCTATCTGTGTAGCTCAGAACAACTTATTATTTGATTGAAAGGATCCTTCTTCTCATTTAGGTCCATGGGTATTCCACTATGACATACTTTCTTCCAATTAAATACTAATCAGATTTATGGAAAATTCCAAAAAATATAAATTTATTTTGGAAGACATGAGATCCAGGTAAACTGAAGTGAAAATTGGTGGTTATGTTAATATGTGGGATGCCACCTATTATTATGTGTGAAAATGTTAATGTTGTTTACGATTCATATGGTTCTATGAGATGATTAGGCTGTGGAGGCTTCTTCCACACTCAATGAGTCTTCGTCCAAGGTTCCGTCCACCTTTTTATTGGGTTCATAATTGCCTATGAAGAAGAACTGTGGACCATTATTTATTCTGTTAAGCATTCTATTTTTCATTGTTGGAATCTGTAATGGATTGAATCAGACTTTATAGATGAAGTACATGTCATTAATTAGTTAACATGGGATTTACCATATTTAATTTTACCTCACTGGATTGGATGTATTAATCAAGTAATTAATATAAATTTAATTACCAAACATGCCTCTATGGAGTTATATCTAGTGAATGACTCCCTATCAATGAATGGAATCATATAAATAACTTCCATAAGGTCCTTTCAGACACTAATTTTTTGGTCATCTTTGGTGGAGGATGATATGAGGGGAGGGTCTCATTCCCTAATATGCAAACCCCTTGATTTTCTAGATTATCTACCCTTACATTTTCATTAATATTTTATGATGATGGATAAACCAAAAAAGGATTTTCTTGGTATATTCACTATGTAACATATCCTTTACTTGTCTATAAATATATTTTTAACCCCATTACATGGTTGAGGTCACTAACAAGATATTTTGAAAAAAAAAATTTACACCTCATGCAGGATCATTATGATTCACCATACATGCATGTTTATTCATCATAGCCTAATTCTTCTACTAAAATATGGTTATAATATTATCATGTCTAGTTGTAGCTCTAAAACTAGCATTATTATCATGCCCATGTGAGAAATACCTGAAAATTGTACGTGAATTGATATAGTATTCATTTTATTATCTACGGTATATTTATGAATATTTGAATACAAAAGGATAGATAATAAAATTCAGAAATATAATTTATAATGTAAAATGAAGTGAAATAGTTATAGTTAAATGAAAAAATTATACATGAATAATATCATAATCATAAGCCACGTTTCATTGGAAATGTTTCCAAATCATAGAACTACATTCATGACCATAATAATGGTATGTAAATAAAGTATAACATAACCTAGAAATAGAACATATTAGTTCAAACCATGTAATAATTAAGTCCAATTTTATTGGACCATCTAATGATTGAGTAAATCTTTATATTCTTTTTTCAGATTTATTTATAATGACCCTACTTTTTCGAACAATAATATTAAACCATTCTAATATAACCATCATAATAGTACTAAAAAACTAGAATCCAGAAATTTAGTGTATTTTTAAAATTAGGAATGCACCTAAAATTTACACAATAAACAAAAAACCATATTTAATTCCTTCTTCTATAAATTAAAATTAGACCTCGCGTTCTCTGTTGTAAAAGTAATGACTAAAATATATACATCAAAAAGGGGTGAGAGAAATGGCCAGTAAAAAATGGACAAGAACATGAGTCGATATTAAATGGGTGTAAATTATAATTTTCACCATAACATAATATTGGAATCATAATAATAGTCATTATAGGAATCATTAGATATAGGTTTTGAATGTTTCATTTCATAAAAATGAAACATCATGTCTTAGTTCCCAACTACCCTACATTGTTATGAAAAAATATTGCATCATGCCCTTGAATAACATATGTGTTCCATCTTAGCATTATTATTTTGAAAAAAAAATCTATATCACTATTTTAATGAATATTTAACATTCTCTAAAGAGATACAACACATTACCCAATTCATTTTAGTCCTACATAATTTCGGGTGCACCCATAACCTCATAACATTACATAATCATGCATGGCCGATAGAACACATATCATTAATAGAAATAATATTACCCACGAAAAATAGATCGGATTCCTGATAATTTCAAAAACCATACATTATTGAATAATGCATATGGGTCACAAAAGGAAATGGTAATAACAAAAATTTTATGATAACTATCAATCCTGAGTGATGAAGAAAAAATCTCAAAAGATGTCTACCATGTGTTCTTAGAAACATGAGTTCATTAAGAATAATTCATTTCATTTGTCATAAAATTAGTTTTGAGGAATGTATATCTCAGAAATGGGAATGTAAAGAAAATAAAATAATATTTTAATAATATTAAAATAAAATCAATACTGATGTTTACCCTAGAAGTCGAATAACCCAATAAAAAAAACATGCTTTGAGAATCCCCTAACATTATGTCTAGATGCTTCTATAACATTATTATCTAGGAAAGTAAAATTATATTAATTAATTGATAAATAAATGACCTCATATATATGTATTAGATTATAATTTTATAATTATCATTTATTTCATTTCTATAGATTTATAGTGTTCAGTTTCATCATTAGGGATTGTTTTTTTATTGGTTTTCATGATTGGTATTCTTGTTTATGAGTAAGGAAGTTCAGGTACAATAATAATGAATTTATAGAAAATAAATCATATGTATTTAATGAAGATAAATATATTTAATTGGTCTCATATATCTATTGGTCATATGGAATGAATGCATCCTTACATAAAATGTTAATGATAATCTGTTAGATTAATTTTGGTGGTGATTGATCACAATGAACATGTTTTGTTTTATTATTTAGTATTTTGTATATAAGAAAGTTCAATGAAATAGAAAATGTTATAAATAAATTTAATAATATTTATAAATCTTTATAATAGTTATAATATAATACTTGAATGCAGTAAAGGAAAATAAAATCTTATCATCCATTAAAGTACATAAATTAACACCTCACAGATGATGTTTCCATTTTTAAAATAAAATACGAAGGAGAATAGGATTGATGATTGATTAATCCATTAACATAATAAAATTTCATTATATAAATGGTATTAGAGTCATAATTACACAAGTATAAATGGATGTGAGTATAGGATAAAAAATGTAATGAAATTGAATATAAATTGAAAGGAAAATAAAGAGGATTTTACCTGTTGAATTTTTTCCCCTTAATAACATTATGAAGGATAAGGGCTTGGTATTTTGATGATTCAAATATATATTGGACATGGGGATTGTTTTTTGGAAGAGTATTAGACGATATTGGACACGCTTCATAGTTTGAATATGGTGCAGAGAGAAGGTAGTGATGGGTGGAATTTATAGTGGAGGAGAATGGTGTTTTCTCGTTTTTTAATCATTTGTTTATAATTTTGGATCTAGAATATAAGTAGTACTAATATTATCGGATAAATATATTAAAATAAAAATTATTTACTTGAGAATAAGTGATTACATCAGACATACAACATCTATGTATTATTAATTCTTGTGTTTTGTTATTGTTGTAAATTATCTTATTTAACAATTCAATAAAAAATCAAGTATTTTAAAAAAATCCAAATAATATGTTCTAACCATTTTTGGATGTGTAGAAATAAAAAATGGTGTGAATTCACTGAAAATAATTTTATTAATTTTTGAAATTTTATTTTAAATATGAGTCATCATTTAATAAAAATGTATCTTTATTCAAATTATTACAGATTTTATAACACTATGATATATAGATTAAGGATTAATAATGTTATCATATAATCGTAATATCACAATATATTAATTTATTAGTTAAGTTTATAAAAATAAATTTTATTTTTATTTTTATTAGTTAAGAAATTGTAAATAATTTTTTTTATAAAAAATACCAACACTTAATTAATAAATTTATAAATTGGTATCTACTTGTACTATGACATAATTATATCATATTATCATCTATAAGATTCCAAAATTTTATTTATACATTTATTAGTGAGTTTATTATTCTATTGGCTAGATTAATATTACTAACAGTCAAGTTAATATTTTAAGGATCATGTTACTATATAATCAGTTTTGGTTCCCCTAATTACTAACGATAACTCTTAATTCCTTAAATATTCATTTATAATGAATATATTGTATTATTTAGATTATTTTATGTGATTTATATAATATGAAATAATTTTTTAAGGGATATTTTGTTGATAAAATTATTGCTTATTACATTCTTCTCCATTTCTAAAATTTCACTGATGATTTTTTTGAATTTATATGTTGAAAACATGTGGTGGTACACCTCCTTCATCCCTTGCTTGAGGTCTAGTTTCCCATATTCATTATTATTGTTCCACAATGTACATTCACTAGGTGAGTAGTCTTGTCTAATAGAGCATAATTTTTATTGTTTAGGATCATCAATGGATTATCCTCAAAACTGATATAATTTTACCAAATATAAAACCTATAGATTGAGTAATTGTTAGGGATTAGGTATGTACTTCCCTAAGAGGTTTACATGGAATAAATAATGTACATGAGACATGGTAAGTGATGTAAAAGACAAAAGACCATATCTCTATGTCAATAAATAATCTCAAAGTGCATGATGTAAAAGAGACTCAACATTACTTTCTTCCAAAATATGATGATCCTTTTGCATTGAGATACAAATAAAAGAACCATTTCTCCATACATAAACTCTAGTTCCCATCAAAGATTTCCTACATTTATTTTCAATCTAATTTGGTATTCCTTGATGTGCTACTGAATGGTTTTCACCATTTACTAGAAAATTTCAGATCCAAGAAGATTACGGTCACTGCATTCAACCAATAACATTATTGTTTCACATTTATTACCATAAAAAACATTATATCAATCTATTGGGATTCTCAAGTGGAAATTATTGTCATATGAGAACTGAACCAGATGTTGATGTTGGTCCCACCATCCATTAAAGTCCATAGAACATTTTATCAAAATATTATCCCATTTATGAATAGTTCGTTCACACTGACCATCATTCTGAGGATGATAAGACATACTGAAGTTTAACTCAGTGTTTTGAGCATATTGGTGACATTTCCATAACATAGATGGGAATCTCAAATCTCAGCCGGATACAATCAATAGTGGTTCACTATGAATCATTACCACCATTCTGATGTTTATCTATGCATTTTGATCAACTGAGAGGTCCTCTCATATTTCTATAGCGTGAGATATCATTGTAAGATGATCCACAAAAACCCATATAACATTCTTTGTTATATATGTATTAATAATTTTGATTACAATGTTTAATGGTAATGTTTTCCAACATCCATTATTGTATGATTAATTATTTCATCATATAAATATAAATATTTTCTTTCATCCTTCACATACTGACATACTAGGAAATTTAACATTGATTTATTTGTATACTTTTTCGAATTGTCAAACAAATAGTTCTATGGGATATCTGGAAACATATTTTATCTTCCTAGGAAAATAGAGACGGTTGATATATGTACATCATTCAGAAGCTCCTTCTTTGTATCTCAACTGGAAAATATGTATACCCATGACCCAAATCACAAAAAAATTCCACATTAATTTTTTTCATTTATGATTTCCCCCTCTTCATGTCTTCAACATTATTATGAATTTCCACATAATTTTATTGAGAATCCATTATTTTCTCTATATGAGATCATTGTTATATCATTTGGGAATGTATTAACTATGATACTTCCTCAATGTTTTCCATGTAAATAATTTCCAATTATTCAATGATTGTATCCATTTAAATTCACATAGTTTTTAATATTGCATGGTCTATTCTTGTTAGAGCATCCACCACATTAGTTTCTTTACCTGGATGGTAGTGGACATTGTAGTCATAATCCTTGTTGATCTCTAACCTTATTCTCTAGAACAAATTTATCACCTTATGAGTGAATATATATTTTATGATATTCTAACTGGTATATATCTCATAATTCTCCTAGTAATGACATAGTCTCCAAAGTATCATTGGATATATCATAAAAACCAACTCCAGATCATTTTTATGATAGATTTCCAAATTAATTTTCAATTGATATTTGGAGTAAGAAATAAAATTATAATTTTACATCAGTACACAACCTTCATCTTTATTTGAATCATTGTTATATAACACTAAGAGTTCCCTACAAGTTGGTAGTGTGAGTACCTATGTATTGGCCATCCTCTTTTTCAACTACTTGAAGTAGTATTCACTTTCAATTGTCCATAAAACATTACAATAATCTGAGTAAGCATGGTTAGTGGGTTTATGATTTATGATATGATCTTCACAACCCTTATTTAATCCCAACTAGACCAAGGAATCTATGGATCTCAATTAAATATGTTTTCATGTGCCACTATTTGATTCTGTCAATCATGGAAGGGTCAAATAATATTTTTTATGTGTTAGAAGATGAACCAAAAAGAAAATTCAACCATCCAAAACTCAAATTTAGTGTACTTTTCATATAGTTAATCCTAATGAAAATCATTCAACATAGTATTCAAATTACAATCATGTTCCTCCTTACTCTTGAATAATATCATAATATAATCGATAAAGACTACTAAAAATTGGTCGAGGTAACCTTTAAAGAAACTATTCAGTAAGTAGATGAAAATTTATAGAGGATTAGTCAGTGTAAAGGGATTAAATATGAACTCAATGTGTCCATAACTATTTAAAAAGATGCCTTCTAAATTTCATCCTTCCCCACAATTAATTAGTTATATTCGAATGAAGGGATTCCGTAGAGGAATAATTGGCCCCACATAATTGATTTAACATGTCATCAATATGATGTAGGATATACATTTTCTCCATCAGGATTTTGTTGAGATGATGATAATAAATATAGAGGTTAATTTATACATCCTTATTCAGGATGAAGAGCGCTAGTTCACCATATTAGGAAGTACTCAGGCATAAAAAAAATTTCTAGATTCTCTAATAATTTCATCTAGAGTTCTTATAACTCAATAGTTTTAATTATATAAGGTGAATTTATTATTAACATAGATCCAATAATATTTTCAATTGTTAACTCAATTTATTAGTGAAGAGTGAGACCCTAAACTTCTTCGAGGAACACATCTGAATATTCCCTCAGAATGAGAATGTTTTTTAGAATTACTCTCTCCATTATCTCTATCATTTCAGCTATATATTATTTATCGTATGGAAATAATATCCAGAATTGTGATAATTATACTAATGTTGATTTTTTCTCCCCCTTACACAGGTACAATAATGTAATATACCTCGACATGTGAAGAGTAATCTCCCATTTCTTGGAATTGATGATGGATTTTTACCAAGATTTTCATTCAATGCACAAAATAGCATCACACTCCACCAAATGAAAAGATACAATATTATTGTTAATGTTTGGTATATAAACATTAATATGGGTGGAGTTATATAACATTGATGTAGTAATTTCCCTATTATATGTTTTCACTGACAACTCAACCCACATATTTTGAGTTAGTGTTTGATTTTTTCTATTAAATGTTAATGATATTAAACAATTACTATAACCATAATCAAATACTACATTAGATATTCTGAAAAGAATTACTAGCATACATTTCACAAAATCAATGTTGGGATTCCCCAATCAATAGTGATGGATTAATACATCTATTTATTCAATGAAATCGGTGTTTAATAATACTGATTATTGTCAAGGTCTCATGGTTTAGTTCACTAGAATGAATATTTACTTTTCCTCTAAACAATTGAAGCATTGAACCATAAGTGGTGTTGTAGATCCCATGACATGTGCTTCCAAATCTGGTACAAAAATTGATGTTTATTTTTATTAATAAAAAAATTTAAAAATATATAGACACATGTAGCTAAGGGTGTTTTCTAGTTTAGGTTTTAGAGTAAAGGGACTACTATTACATATTATCAAAGTTAAAATATTAAATCATAATCAATGATGAAAATTCTCTCCCACTAGCTCTTTATTGAGATAAACTCCCTAGAAGCTGTAAAGAAACCTGGAAACATTTTATACAAACATTTAGAGATGATAATTTCCATATAATGGTTTTTTTAAAAATATAGTTAATGGAATTATAGAAAATAGTTATAAATTTATGAATTATCTTTTAAAAATATGTTGAAATTATGTTTAAAACATTGTTTTGAAATTTCCTTTGAAAATACTTACACCATTGAAAGCACATAAATATAATCTTTTGAAAATACTTACTCTTTTGGAAATTCATTAAGGACTCTAAAAACGGATTCAATATTTAAAAGATTATTTTACTTTTGAAAATACTTATTATTAATAAAATATTAATATAATCCCCTGGCTTTTTAGAAAATAATTTGAAATGTTTTGAAGAAAATATGGCAAACTAATCATTGATGGCTATCTTGACCCCATATTACTTAGGAATGAGTTCCCTTTTCATCACCTTTATGATTAAAATCTCTTAATGCCATTTTTTATTAAAACATATTTATCTCTCTTTAGAGAAATATATTTTCCACTGTGGTTTTTTATTTTAAAAACATATCAATTTTTTTAAATACACATACAAATTTATAAATATATAAATATTTATTTTTAAAGACAAATTACATGTTATATTGGGAAATACCAAATATAATGACATTTTAATTTTTTATTTCATGTTAATAAAATAATTTACATCCTTTTAATTAAATTTTTCAATAAATTTAATTTAATTATTACATTAAACATTTTATTTTAAACTCATTCTTAATTAGATCTATAAAATACTAATTTTTATAAGTCTCTATTTGATATTTTAAAAAATTGAATAATATATAAACCATTCACAAAACATGATAGAAATTTTGAATTGAATATCATATGAAATAATATTTGACAAAAATATACAATAAAAATAAAATTTTACAAATAATAGTTTGACATTCACATAAAATAATGTACATATAAGATTACAACCCTATAATTATCATGAACAAAAAAAATATAAGAACATAAAAAATGGATTACAATATTGTAAATGGAAAATCACTACAAAATAATTACATTTATAATATATATTACTTTACATTAATGAATAATTATAAGTAAAAGTAAAATTAACATTGACTAAAAGATTAAAAATAAAAACTATATAACACATATAAGAAATATAAAAGTAATGTTTTCAAAATAAACAAATCATTATTTCATAATTTAAAAATATTATGTTGGATAATTTAAGGTTTTTCAATGAATTACACAATCATTTCGAATCATGCAATGATGGAAAGGAATATATATATATATATACACACACACACACACACATATATATATATTGAACGAACCCATTTACATAAGTTTATATCACATTTATTCAGAGTTAGAATATTTGAAGAAGATGTAATACTTTTAAAAAACCTAAATTTTAGAATAAGTATACCATTATATATATATGATGAATATAATCATGAATGACTTTGAAAATAATGTATCCAATGAACACCTCAATTTATTAACTATATTTGTGAAGAATTATTATATAACATGAGGTATATTGTGGAAAGTACATGTATATATTTTTTTGATAAAATTTCAATGACATGGAAGTATATATATATATATATATTTAGATTCAAAAACCTGAATTTGAATAAATTGAAAAATATAAATGGATATAATATACATATTTAAGAGAAAAATGAAATTATTAATAATGTATATACTTATACAAGTACATATATACTAGAAAAAAATGAAAATTTTAAATAAAAACATAATAAAAACATAACAAAAATATGGTAAAAAATAATATTTTTTTTTAAAAGCTAATGAATAAAATTTTTAATTTGATTTTAATACATGTATGATAATATATATTTAATAAACATGAATATATTACTTATACTTTTATCAAAATTTATATATCCCTATAAAATTTGAGAGTTTTCCCTGACATGAGAATAAATTTGAAACTAGAACTCTTGAATATGAGTGATCCAATAATTTATAATGAATGATGTATATAAATATGACATGAAATTTAAAATATTATAACCGTATATATATATATGTGTGTGTGTGTGAATTTGAAAAAATGTATTTAAAAAAAATTACCCCTTCCTTATGTATTAGTTTGAAATACACATCCATAGATTAGATGAATAAAATGTTGTTTGAATTTATGACAAATATAATCATGCTTCAATAACATGAAATTATCAGATAAATATGTATAAACATTAAATATGAAAAATTATATATAATCATAAATATATAATAATAGGGTTTCCCTTTACCTGTGTTTCTAGAATCTAAAAATTATAGAATCTGGTAAAAGTTGTTCATAGAAAGCATATGCAATGTGTTTTTCCCCAATGATCTTTTCT
Source organism: Viscum album (assembly GCA_963277665.1). Classification (NCBI taxonomy): domain Eukaryota; kingdom Viridiplantae; phylum Streptophyta; class Magnoliopsida; order Santalales; family Viscaceae; genus Viscum; species Viscum album. The sequence goes on along the minus strand of OY728132.1, from coordinate 1,514,613,190 downwards.
CCATCTAGTTCTAATTTGGAAGAACATTGGCCTAAGTTGATCGAACTATATATAAGGATTTTTCTTAATCTGCATGGTGTTTGAAATAGTTTAAAAGATATGGGAAACCATAGTGGGAGGGATTTAGTTTTTTAATCGATTGACATGGGTATTCCCTATGTGTACATAAGTTCATATATATATATATATATATATATATTTGTGGTTGATCTTCCAAAAAAAATATGGAATGGTGGGGTGAAAATTAAGTGACATAATTACTATTTTATTATATCCCTAAGATACATAAATAGGGTATAAATCTATAGTCTCATGTATTGGTAAACAGATGAGTTATTAAAATTGAAATGAGGAAATAGAACATGAATACAATTCTTTAAAAAGTAAATATATATGTTATAAACAATTGAACACTATTGATTCCCTGATATGACTAAAAATAGAATTGGTACCTTCTATAGTGATATAAAGATCATGGAATGTGAATGAATCAGTGAACGGTTGATGGATCAGACAGTGTTGTGATTTAGAAGACTATACTGGGGTGTTTTAGGCATCATTTTTTCTTTTGGATGAGGCCAATGTACAATGGAGGAATGGTTTTGACTATATTATGGATGAGGAAATAGTGATGGGCTCTTGTGTCATGATTGAAATCAATCAGGCAGTTGAGGCAATGGGGCTTCACTGCTGTGCATTTGAAGAAGGAGGTGTTGACATCATGGGTTCCTGAGACAGTATTTGGAGAGGCATCTACAGGGGTTGAATGATCTATGGAAGAAAAGGGATGTTGGGTATGTTAGGGATGGTTGTAAGGAGGTTGGGTGGAGAACTTCTAGATGGTTTTGGTGGCTATTAGGGAATTTCCCATGGAAAACGATGACAACCCTTTGTTTTCATATTTTTTATTTATTCAATATTTTTATCAGTTTTATTTTCTATTTTCTGTTTCGATTTATATTAAAAAAATATAATATTGTTGTATTAATTACCTACAAAAAATTTATTTTTATACAATTATCAAAAAAATAATTTAAAACATTAATTATTTTTATTCTTATACATAAACATGTATATACAATTAATTATCTATATTAAAAAACTCTATCATTTTATAAATTTTAATTTAATATTGTTATTATTTTACTATATATCAAACATTATTATCATCATTAATAACATTTTTATCAATTTCCATGTATGGTTAGCCATGCTTACTTTATTTTTAACCATCTCCAATTTTTAATATTTTTTATATGTGTATCTGAATATATCATTTCTTGTTGTAATATATTTTTATTTTTCCCAATTATATTAATTTCAAAATAATATTTCACATATTTACATGAGAGAAACTTCTCAACCATAAATTATTATGTAAATATTGTACATATATAAGTTATCTATCAATATATTAATATATATATATATATCTTAATAAAACTACTATAATTATTTATATCATTTCAATTATGTTTAATATTTTTTAATTTTTATTGATATATTCATATTCACCAACAATATTATTTATTTATTTATATTATATATTTTAAATATCACATTATCTCACAAATTTATAAAATAATGTATTAATTTATTTCTCAGTTAATCAATTTATTATATTGAAAATTTAAAATGCTGGATATACAATTAGATATTCAAAAAATTAAAAAAATATTTATCTATATTTATATCAAAAAAATATTTTATCAAGTAAAAAATTTAGGTTCGGGTTAAATTATACATTAATTTATTTAATAATCTAAAAAATCATTAAATATACACATATTAACATCCTAATTTTATTGGTTGTTATAGGCTCTCTCATTTCTATCACAACATTATCCATCAACGTCAAGTATCATCGAAATTTATGAGCATCGTGGCCTTCTCATCCACACTTGAAGCCTTTCCCCTTCCTTCTGAGAAAATTCCCATGATGCCTCTTTCCATATTTTTGAAAATCAGATGGTTGACTTATCTTTCAATAAATTTCATTAGATCATCCATATTGAAACTCTATATTTCGTTTCCTATCACTATAGGCATGATACTATTCACCAAAATCGATTTCCACTTTGATAGAACATAAAATGACTAATTAAATACTCCCAACTTTAAAAATTTATAGATCCTTTCGAATGTGTGTTTTAAAACAAAAATGAGTCTATCTATTTTTCAATCATTATTGAAAACAGTACCTTGGGCAGACAATGTAGGAATTGTGATATTTTCTTTTTATTCCATAATATATTCACCTTCATTTTTATTTATCTCTATGAATTATATCTCAATATCTGAATGAATAATTTTATGAAAATACCTATTAAGAAATATTTTATTAATGGCTTCCCAATCCATATCATCCAATTCTTCCTTTAGTTTGGTGACCCATGTTTATGAAAACCATTGACCAGAATCTCCTTCTAAATGATAAATGGTTGGAGTCACCTATTCTATCATAAAATAGTGATGCACAAAAATAATCTTCTCTATTGCCTTGAGAAACTGTTCCTTGACAAGGGGATTGGAAGATCCAAAAAATGTTGGTGGCCTTTACTGCACAAATTATTCGATAGCTAGTTTCTCCCTCTTATTAGGAAGTGGAAATTCAATATTATTCTGTTTATTGTTTCTATCATAATATATCTAGGTAGGTATCACCATGAAATTTTTAACTCCACCTCTTAATGAATTGAGGATATCATTCGGCCAATTACTACATTATCCTTCGCACGAGTTGTTTTCCAGATTTCTTTTAGTTACAATTTTTTTTGAAGTGCATAAATTTTGAACAAATTTTTTTTCATCATGTCATGAATATACAATTTATTCCTTTTTCAAATTAACTCTAAAGACATTTGTTGTGGGATACCTAATTTTATAATTTTTCTTAAACAATGATTCATTGGTGATAACTTATACTCAGTCTATAACAACCCAATTATTTATAAAATAATAATTTTTCTTATTTATTAATATTTATGATTAAGAAATTAATTATAACTTAAATATGACCGAATTTATAATATCTTACTTGATATGAAATAATGGGTTTATCCAAAATCTTATGTTGCACGCATATATGAGTTATAAAAAAATATTGAGTGAATATTATTATTCTAAATGGTAGTTTTCACATAGTTGTTGTATTAGAAAGAAAAAACTGAACCATCCATAATATATTTACACATGATTATTTAATATTTTTACATTCATTAAATAATTTTATTAGATAAATAAATAGAATAAATTCAATTTTATTCAGTAAATTATCTAATAATTTTTAAAGGAATATTTATGTCATTTGTTATATCAAAAGTTTTCTTTTGCCTCTGATGTATTTTTTTGGAAATCAAAAAACACTTTATATTATCATACTATGTCTAACATATTGACTCTGTCTATTTAACTCACTCTGAACATTGTACCCAATTTGTTTATCATACTAACTCTGGCCACTGTACATAATTTATTTATCATACTGAATGTGTTTATCTTACTCACATTCTATGTGGTACTCACTTTACATCGTATCAATATTTTGCAATAAGTAATATTACCTCTACCTAGTTTATACTTCTATCACTTGCATGATTTTATTCATTTATCAAAAACATGTTCTATATCATGTTATCATTTTTATATACCAATAATTTCCACAAAAACGCTGTCATGAAGTTAGTTAGAAACTAATCAAAATTATATCATGTTTTTTTCAATATGACCATTGAAATTCCAAGTGTCCAGGTCCCTTTGAGTTTTCATGAGAAATATGATCGTTTGAGAAAATGTAACTATTTGAACCTGAGGTCTATATTTAGGAGGTCATTTGATGTACAAACCAGAACATCAACCACATCTAAGTTATAGAGAGAGATTCTGGGACTTCTCTCTACTTCATGCGAATGCATTGAAATTAAAAAATATGATTTTCTTGTTCTTAGTTATTTTTCTATACTTGTTTTTTATCATACGATCATGTGATAATGATCAAGGGCCATCAGGGATTGGCAGACGGTTCGTCCGATATTCGTATCGAGGACTTTCTAGTGTTGGAATGACAGAGGTTTCGATTACCTATAAAATCAAGGGAATGCAATGATAGAAATACAGATGTGCCGATCATCATATTGATAAATTACCAGTGTTGGTAAAATTGAACAATTATTCTAGGTGAAAAGATAATGTACTCATTGGGATAAATGATTTTTATCACCTTTTACATTTTCACTAAATATTTAATAGAAAGAAAATCCTTTTATTTCCACTTTCTATTTGTATTCTGATAGAAATATTCTAACTACAGCATATAGTTTTAGTATTGATTCTATATGATATATGGCACTATCATTTACAATTTTTATTACTCTGATATTCTTATTGTATCTGATACCAATTGTTTCACAACATGTGGCATCATAACAATTTCATCGCTCTAAGAGTGAGTCCGATCTTTTTTTTTCATTCTATAAGAGTCATTGTGATTTTTTAGCTTATGTTAAGAACCATACTTAAATTATTTAATAGATAATTTTTATATACATTTCACCCACCTTTTTATTTTTTTCATCTCATATTCATTTAGATCCAAAAATTGGTATCAGATAAGGTTTTCACATCTTTTTACATTTTTAAATTACGTCGTTTTCTAAATACCCTAACTTGTATTTGTGGAAAAAGGAATTTTTTTATTTATGATGGATGGCATGATGAGTGTTAGTTCTATTAAAAATCATAATCCTACAAAGACCACCTATCTTTGATGGTAATGATTTTGAATATTCGAGAGATCTAATGAGGACTTTTATTATAAATATTAATGTAGATAATATTGTTTTTCTCACTAGTGACTACAAGATCCCCAAGAAAGATGTCATTACTTTTACAGCTGAAGAACAAATTTAATATCAATTAAAAAATAAAGTACTCAATAATTTATTATGTCATATAACTCGAAATATTTATAGCCAAATATCTTCAGGTGATGTTGTGAATAGAATATGGAAGAAATTAGAGATTCAAAATTTTGGTACTTCCGATGATGTTGAAACTAGAAGAGCGATGCTATGAGATGGATATCAAGATTTTTAATTTACTTATGGTTAACATGTAGTTATGTTTCAATAGAGATTTATGAAAATTTTTAACTACCTTCATGTTATGGGAGTGGAAAATCTATATGATGAAGTCTTAGTTTATAACAACATAGACATTATTCTAAATGAATAACAATCTAATAGGGCTACAGTTGACGAGATTATAAAAAATACTAATCTTACTCTTTACGAACTCTTTAGAATATTATTTCAATAAAATGTAAGTCTTAAGTGAGATGCAAAAATAGTGAAATAGAATAATGGTGGTGAAACATTCAATACTACATCAAATCCTACCAAGTCTTAATCAACTTTGGAAAATAAGTCAGGAAAGAAAAAGGTTGTTGTCTTAACATTTTCCAATGATAATGAGAAGTCAGAGTATGATCGGGAAATTAATTCTAGAATAATATAATTTTTTTTGGAAATATGTATTTATAATATAGGTTTAAAAATACTTTCAAATGTAATAAGGACAAGAAACAATATGATGTCACAAGCTATGAATGTAAAATATCAAGAGATATTCCACCTGATAGTCCAATGCTAAAATAAAGGATATAATGGAAAAACATTTAGTGAAGAATAAAAATAAATACTAGAAATCCAGGTTAAAGAAAGGGATGAATGTAAAAGAATCCTTGAGTGCTAGTAGAGTTGATTATTCTGAAGACTCTTCTGATAGTGATATCTCAAATCACTAGAATGTTGGTCTCCTCGCCAAAAAACATTATCATTTCATAATGGATAAGAAAATCATTTTTAATTGTTATTCTAATATGTATTTGAGTAATAATTATATTGTTAAATATTCTTATTCTGATGAAGAAAAATCCTTATTAGAGAATGATAATTCTCTACCTTCTTGTGGTGAATATTCCAAATTTGATAAACTTTTAGAAAATAAAATTGTAAATATTCTAGAAAACTAGAGAAATAAAATACAAGGATTGACATTTTGAAATTAAAATTATATAATCACTCTAAATATCATGATACTAAAACTCTTTAGAATGAATATTTTTCTAAAAATCTTGGAAAAGTGATTTTTGAAAAGAAAAAACATTATATTAATTTCAATAATTTAATTTCTGTGAAAATTTTTTTACAAGAAAAAAACATCAGTAAAAATAAAAAAAATGAGGATAAAAATATGTATATTACATAACTATTTGAAATATTGTCATTGATGATGCTTTTAGATAATTTTAATCAATAATGAAATAGTTTGATAAAATGTATTCTCATATTTGTCCTTTGAATAATAGTTCTAGAATTGCTCAAACACATTCAAAAACTAGTTTTTAGTAATTACAATTTTTTCCCCAAAGTGCCCCTTTATACACTAAATGTAAATATGGTGGACATTTTAAAAGACATATTTCTCTTAATAAAACTCAATATTTTGGTTTCCACAAATCTATCTTTTCAAAAAAAATGTGGATTCCTAATATTTTCAGTCTATTATTTCTGGACCCAAACAAGTTTGGATTCCAAAAGTTTTACCTTTTTTGTTTATGGTAAAAAAACAAGAAACAATAAAAATACATGTTACATGGATATTCGATGTTCCAGGAACATGAATGGAAACAGAAATATATAAAAATTTATCCAGATGAATGGTGGAAAAGTTACCTTCGTAGACACTGCTCATGGAATGATTATTGGTATTGGTAATATTTTATTCCTCAGTATAGTTTGGATTTATAATGTTTAAGTTTTTATGGTCTTATGAACAATGTCATTATCATATATCAATTATGTGATGAAGGATACCTTATAAATTTTAGGAATGAAAAATTTATAGTTTACAATTCTAAGGATGAATTCATTCTATCATCCCAAATTCATAAGAATCTTTACACATTGAATATAGAAGACCTTACGATCTGCGACATACCTTGTCTATGTGAAATAGAAGTCCAATCGTGGTTATGTAAATGAATAATAGGTTATTATTATGTCATAAACATATATAGAATGTATTGGAAATGAATTTTTAAAGATCTATTTCATCTTAAGTAAGATTATTCTAAATTGTGTGACCCATGCTAATATGTAAAACAATATATGTCATGATTTAAATCAACAAGTAATGTCACAAGTATCGATGTATTATTGTTAGTCCACATGTATCATTTTGGTGCTACACAATGTAGATGTATTTAAGGTAAGTACACAATATTTTTTTAGTTGATGATTACACAATATTAACATGGTTATATTTTATTGATAGAAAATCAAAATATATTTTTAATTTTTTTTCTAAAGTTAAAATTGAGAAAATACAACAATTTAAAACTATATAAAGTGATCATGGTAGAAAATTTAGAAATTATGATTTTGAATAATTTTTAGTAAAAATTGATTTACTCACAACTTTTATGCACCAAGAGAAGCTCAGCAAAATGGTGTTGTCAAAAAAAGAAATAGAATTCTTCAAAAGAAAAACAAAACCATGTTGAGTGAATAATAATTAGCTAAAATTTTTGTGAAGAATCTGTATGTACTACTTGTTATAATATATATCGAGTTTTAAATCAACCTCTTATTAATATAACATCTTTTGAGTTGTAGACATTCTATAAACAAAAAGTGTCATAATTAAATTTATTTGGTTGAAATTTATTTATTTTAAATTCAAAAGATAACAAACATATTTTTTCACCCATAATATGATGATGGAATATTTTTAAGTTATTCCACTACACCTATGGCATCTAGTGTTTAAAATAAAAATACTTATGTTGTTAAAGAAACTATACCTGATATGTTTGACGAAACAAACCGTTTTTCTCAATGAAACTCAAAATATTATATCTGATGTGTTTTCCAAAACAGATTATAAACCTATGATCAAAGATTCATCAAACATTGTAAATACATAATAAATTGTTTCTGAGACAATTACACTTGAAGACTTCTATATATGTTGATGAAAAGGTTTTACAAAATCCAAATCAATTATTTATTACAAATCAACCCAGTGATAACATCATTGGTTATGTAAATAAACAAGTAAGGACTAGAAACTATTTAATAAATGAAATAGAAAATATATATTTTCTATCCCAATTTGAATCAAAAACATAAAAAGAGGTCTTGGATAATAAAGATTGGATTAAGGAAATGCAAGATGAACTAAATTAATTTGAATGGAATATAGGCTGGACATATGTTGAAAAACCTATGGATACATCTTTTATTAGAGTAAAATTGGTTTCCTGAAACAATTATGAGGAAAATTTAATCATTGTATGAAATAAATCTATACTTGTTTTTAAAGGTTTTAATACAAAACAAGGCATAGTCTATGAAAAAAACTTATGCTCCATTAGTAAGACTCGATTCTTTTATAATTCTATTAACCTTTAGAGAATTATTTGACTTCAAAAATTTTCAAATGGATGTCAAGTGTGATTTCCTTAATGGATATTCTCATGAGGTTGTAACAACCTAGGATTTCAAAGTACGTTATTTCCTTAATGTAATACAATAGCTTGTGCTACATGAAACACTGATTTTGAGCACACCATGACTTATCATACTGACCATTCATAAAGTAGTAAAAAATAGTATTAACTACATTTTCAACTTTATATACTCCATATAATATTAACATCTATATTAGGTGTTTCTTAGACATAATATAAGAACAAATTCAATTTTTTATATAAATTTAGTATTTTTTAGAAAATGAAAATTTATCACCTTTAAATGGAGAAACATGTTTAATTCCAATATTTGACTGTTTCTTCTAGAAATGGGGATGACCTTGTTTGTTTAAGGTTCAAACATTCCAATAGGTTTCTAGCGGGTTTATTCGTAGAACCGAAAACATCCCGTGATTCTATATCCATTTGGACCTACGTTCAAAATGTAGGTGCTCATCAATCGTGGACCGATGAGGCTTAAGAATTTACATTGGTCGAGAGGATGGGAGGTCGGACTCATCACACCTTTTTGGGGGGGAATTATTGTTTAATCTGGGACTCTCTTATAGATTTGAGTTATATTCGTGAATCCTTATTAAATTAAATGGTATGAAAATGATCTTTCCTTTAGATCTAACCATCAATGATTTATATGTCTAAAATTTAGAGAATCTTCTATATGTATTTTAGGTTCTTCATCGATAGAGAATCATCTGTAATTTTTAAGGATTCTTAGTTAATGGTATCCTTCAATAAATTATATAGAAATCTCTTGGTCTTTATGATAACCATACTGGATTTAAAGCCACTCAGTGGGGCAGTTGATGTTTATTGTCATTGATAAGGACATTGATTATTTCAAATATGGGATCGTACACGAAGATGGGCTACCTATGTATCCTTATTAGAAAAGGAATCAGAACCTACATAGTTCGAGTGAAGAAAAATGGTGTTTATTAATGATCGATGGCCTAAAGAAAGATTTCATAATTACCTTCACACTCTAAGATCATGTGAGTTATGCTCGGTCTGAGAAACAACAGTTATCAGCAAAACCTAATGATTGTGCCATGATGGATGGAATCATAAGAAATAATGTGGGGATTATGTATGTATGACTGCCCAAATATATAAAGATCGGGACTTTACTTCAAGGAAGAAGCCTGGGAACAAGGTCCATAAAGGTATATGTGCTTTATGGTGATTTGGATACATAAATTAGGACTTAATCTTGAGAAGGATGCCCAAATTAGAGGGGAATTATGAATGGGGATTATTCCTGTGAAGGATGCCCAGGTTAAGGAGGATTTGAGATTTGGGCTTACTCTTAAAGTGGATGCCCATATTTGGGAACATGGGGCTTACTCCTCAAGAGGATGCCCAAATTAAGGAAATTATAACATGGGATTATTCCTAAGGAGGATGCCCAGGTTAGGGAAGTTTTTATGACTGGGGCCTACTCTTGAAAAGGAGGCCTAGGTTAAGGAACATTAGTATTTGGGGCATACTCCTACAGAGGATTCCCTGGTTAAGGATTTTCTCATCTTAAAGGATGAGGTTGAATGAATTAAATCTCTAACCTTAGTGACATAAAGAAATGTAAATCACTAGGATTTGAGATATTTTCCACATAATTATGTTTAGATAAGGAATCCAACAATGGAACCATGCCATAAATGGATGTGAATAGGGTTTCTAAGGCTAAATCATGAAGAACAGAGGTGGATTTGAAGAAAATAGTTGAATAGGCAGGAGGGGATCCCAAAATGAGGCATGTGCGCATGTCTTGTTTGGGCACCCAAGTCCTGGTCGCACAAGTATACTTACATGATACATGTTTACTTGCGCGACAGTTAACCCATAGGCTAAAACATGGGCGAGATTTGTCTCAAGCCCTTCATATTATCCCTAAAGGCTTCCAAAGGTGTGTCATGAAAGTTTTGTTGAAGGGATAAAGTGGCGCGCAAGTGTCTTCATTTCCCTCAAGGGTTTAGTCACTTCAGCATGCATGTTTTAATGAATTTCAACACTTAGGCCTTATTCCCCTTCATTAGATCTTCCATTATAGGTATATAATTACCATAGAAGTGTTCAGATGACTTCAAGTAGAGACTAGGTTTCCGAGAGATTAAATGTGACATTTGGATTTTTTTTCATTCTCGTCAAAATAGGGGGCCCATAAGGGGTATTTATAGGCCACTGAGGACCTCTGGAGAAAATAGAATAGGGTGCTCAAGTCACATGCGCGACCACTATGTGGCGCGAAAGTATACTTGCGCCACCATAATGAAACTTGCGCGACCCTTGTGTAAACTTATACTTGTTCATGACTTTGTCAAATTTTTATGTTTCTTCAAAGGATGAATCTCTTTGTGCTTAAGGTATTCCCCTTTTTCATTCGGTATAATCTGTGACAGAAAGGAGTGTCAAAAAGAGTCCCCCTCAGAGTTGGATCTGAAAGGAAGGAGGATATGACTTTGAGGTAAAGGAGAGAAACCAAGGAACTTCGGTGCGCATGTTTTGAGCGCGCAGGTAGCGGTGCACAGGTGCGAGCCGTGCAGGCTTTGGTGCGTAGGGGGCAGCCTTGCCTATAAATACGGGTGACACTCTTTTGGAAAGCACTCAGATTTCAAAGAACTTCACTCTCGCCGCACATGTGGATCTCATCGCGCAAGTGTCTTGATTTTCCACGGTTCATTGCTTCTGTTGGTGTCGCACTTCTGTAGAGGTATTTGGACTTGCACGGTGATAGTTGCGCGTCCAAAATTGCACGACACAATTACACTTGTTCTCCAACATTGGACCTGCACGCTTTAATGCCTTATACATTTTTTCACTTTTCCTCGCAAATTTTATGAAAAATTCATCTTACATAAGAGTTAATTATTCGACCTTTGTGCAGATTTAACGGATCCTAGAAGAATTGGAAGGACTGATGAGCTTGCTTGCAAACTGATTTATGACATAATGAACATCATTGAACATAATTACAATGATATCCGTGACAAAACTCTCCCGGATTTGGGAAAGTAGATAAAGAAGTATCATGTCAATTTACCACAGATCATTTACTTCCCTTTATATGGTTATGGTCATCTGCAAGGAGTAAACGTTCCATAGCCAAAGAACTACATTCGCCAGATGTAACTGCACTTATACCCTTCTATTTCTGTTATGTTGTGCATTAAGAGCAGCAAAAATTGTGTGAACTTTCAAAATTTTCCTCCATGCCATTTCCTTGTAGAGATGAAAATGGAAATCCATGGGCTGATATATTTTCCGCTGTTGGTTGGTGGCGAGAAGACTATCATGACATTAAAAATGATATCAGAAAAGAGTACTCTCTCCAAATTAATCTTTACTTCCAATGCTCTTTTCTCAAATCCATGTATCCATCTTCCAAGTCTCTTGGAAAGAAATAGAGTAACTTTTGAGCAGCAGAAAATTTTCTCCAATCGCACTCAAGAACAATATTTTACAATTGTACCATGAAGAGACGGTATCACTACGTTTCTTATTGTATCCAGTTGAATGAATGAATTCCAGGTGTCTGCTGATGAAACTCAGGATGTCGTAAATCAAATGAAGATTTATGTTTAAAGCCTCTTGAAATTAATGAAAATGAGAAGAGACTCGAGTCTTTGGATGTCCTTCTAACTCTTGTGCATCAATGAAAAACTCTTTCATCTTCAATCATTTGTGCCTGCATTTTTTAATACCTACTTTAAATAATATTGCCGAAGCCCATGGGCCTAGTAATCATAGTTTTATTTTTTTAGGATTATAAAAAACAACCCTACAAACTGTGAATCTTTTTTTACTCAATATTACCTAAATCATTCAAAATGTATGTTTGGTGAGTTGGGATTTAACTTTGTTCAAACTTCCCTTGTCTTTTGTGGGCAGTTTAAATTCATTCACTTCAGACCCAAAAAGGATAATGTATTAGGTCGAAATAGCTTGGATCGAATGGATTAAATATTGACTCAATTCCTTGATAATTTATCTGAAAACATATTACCATATTCAAGTATGGGGGAAAAATGTAATCTATGACATAGGAAATTTTGAATCGGAGGACTGATATTGTAGAGACCCGAAGCCTGACTTACATGAACATTACATTACATTTGTGGAATACATAGTACATAACAAAAACACACACTAAAGGATCGTAATAGTTTAGTGTCTTTGGAAACTCGGAACGTAATCTTCTAATCATGGTGAAAGATCTTCAATATCTCCCATAAAGATCATCCTTTTTTTATACCTAAAACCTTTCTTTATATCCTGGGGAAAAGAAAACATAAAAGGGTGAGCTCAAATGCTCAGTAAGGGTAAACAAAAGAAATATAAATCACATCATATACATAAGCACATAACTTTTGGAAATCTTAACCTGCAAAAGAGCTCATAATATCATAACATCGGATAAATCATAGAAGTGAAATGTAATCCCAATAATAATAACGTAAAACATGAAACTTTATGGCATACACACATACTCATAGAGAATCATTTCTTGTTAGTCAAGACTCATTGCCGATACTATCTTAGTGGACAAAGTCCCTTTCTGAATCGAGTAACCCTCGTTCCAGTCCTGTTTCACTGAACCGGTATAACCTACCATTCCATCCATGTCTATCTCATGAGATATAAAATCATTACCCAATGCATTGGAGGGAGATATAGGTCCCACCCATCTCATAATGATACCATTCTTATGTGTGCCACAAAATCATAAATCATACATCATTTCATAACCCATGTCATAAAAATGGGATTCTTAAACAACATGACATCATAAAACCATTCATATAAGATAAAGGAATTCATAAACATAATTCCATCACAACATAGTCAAATAAATGTAAAAATATGGATAGAAACAGAACCCTTTATTATCTTAGATGGAAAATGATTTTGATAAAACACTTGAAATGAATTCTTGAGGAAAATATCCTTTCTTCTTCAAAATCAATTTCTTTTCACAAAACATCATGCAATTTTAAAAGAAAGATATTTTATTAAAAATAGTCATGAAATCTTTTGAAGGATGCTTCATGAAAATATGGCTTTATAAAACCGTAAAAATCCGTTCGTGCTGTTTAAGTTAAAAAAACATTCTTCGTACTTTTTTCGGAAAAGTCAAAAAGTACCTCGTACGAAAAATGAAAAAAGATTCTTTTCATTTCTTTTAATAAAAACTCACCGAAGGGTAAAATTGGATATAAACTATTGTATAAGGATGGAAATAATATTACATATTGAGAAAACATGGATGTGGATGATAAAATACACCCCAGTAAATTTCAAAGTATAAACAATCTCGGATAAAAATGAGATTGTGATATTTTCCTTACCTTAGGTCCGACTTGCTTTGTAAGTGTCCAAACCTCCTGTATAATGATTTAAATCATGTTATTGACTTATTACAGAATCATATTCATTGTTATGATATCATATATGGTTCACTTATGAAATTATATTACCCGTTCTTTTGTAAATTCCATGTTAAAGAAGCGTTTTGGGTAAAATCATTTCATTTATCGTAGGTGTTTTGACTTGTTGTTCTTGACATCATTATTACTTATATCATGATTTAATTACTTCCAGAATATAAAATATGATTTATATATCATATATATTCAGTATATATATATATATATAATAGATAGATAAATAAAATGAAAAACACCGTTCATGGAGACGGTAGTCCGTACGTACGCATGAACGCTGTTTTCCTTTCCTTATTGTCTTGAAATGGAAGTAAGTATATGACATACATATGTATATATATACATAAATCCAGTATCTTTATAATGTTATATATTTCATTATTATTTCTTATATATACTTCATAATCATTCTTAAATGGTTAACATGGAGAATGAATCTCATCGCGTCGTGGAGACGGTAGTCTGTACGTACGCACGAGTGATGATATTATTTCTATAAATATTGAATTGAATTGGAGTGGATTATACAATATATCAGAATCAATATGATGTTTTAATAACTATGTATAGTTATTCTTTACACCATTATACCCATCCATATAAGGTGGTGGTGGAAAATAGATTACACCACGGCGTGGAGACGGAATTCCGTACGTACGCACGCGCGGTGATTTCTTTTTCCGTACGATGGATAGATGGTGAAATATGGTTGTTTCATACTTATAATAATATATCAGTATATGAGTGATACTGATGTTATTACTTAAAAATGAAACAACCTAAGAAGAATAAGTGGAAGAAGAAATAAAGTTGAAAGAATTGGTAACGGTAATTACCTCTTCTTTGAAGTGCCTCTTTGAGACCTCCTCTTAGGGCACTAAAATTGGTCTTTGAGGAAGACCAAACCCTCTAGGATGTTGCTAGGGAAGTGGATCAGAGATTTTCGCAGGGTTTGGCCGAGCTTTAGTGCTCAAATTGGTGTGAGGAGGAGGGGGAGGAGGTGTCCTTTTATAAGGGAGGAGAGGGGCATCTTAGGAATATCTCAAAATATTATTTTATATTAAAGTCAAAATCTGTTTATAATGGTTCCAAAGGGTCTTATTTCGAAGCTAAAGTGGGGATGGGTCGAAATCCTATCAACCAATAGGATTTAGACAAGTTTAGGGTATTATTTTAACCTTATCAATTAGATTTAACTCTAAGTTAAATAATTTAACTTTTACCGTGTCTTTTTGTTTTCTTACACTATATGGTTAATACACTTACTATAACATGCCAAAAGAACACCAAATTGTTTATTATTAATATATATATCCATATCTAAGTCATTTTGCTGATCCTTAGATTTTTAGGAATAAAATAACAATTAATTATATAATATTTGATTTAAAAACTATTTTGTGTCAATTTTGACACTATTTGATATATGTTTTTTGTGAAAGTCATAACAGAATAATATGTTCGAAACAAGTTTATTAAATCAACACTAATATATTATAGTAACCTATAAAATTAGTGGAATTCATAAAAAGTCTTAAATTACATTTATTTTGGTGTTTATA
This sequence comes from Viscum album, assembly GCA_963277665.1. Classification (NCBI taxonomy): domain Eukaryota; kingdom Viridiplantae; phylum Streptophyta; class Magnoliopsida; order Santalales; family Viscaceae; genus Viscum; species Viscum album. Next base: position 1,514,597,636 of record OY728132.1, on the reverse strand, counting down.
ACATCAATTATGTCAATATTTCATTAATAAGATAATTACTGCATCATCTTTGTGTCATAAATAAATTAAATTATTTGATGTCTAAAAATTACAAATAAAATACCAACATGTGGTAAATCTTATTAGCTTTCTAATGAATATTTACAATCTAATTTATCTTATGTACAACCCTATATTACAAATGTTTTAGTAAATATACTTTGATTTTAACTCTTTTAACTCTTCTTTGAATTAAATAATAATAAATGTCCTAATCTAATCCAAGTGGGCCTAAATGATAATATTTTACAGTTAAGGTTGTTTTTGGCCGAGATACACTTGTCCAATAGAATTAGGACATGTGTTAGGGTAATATTTATATCATTCTTACCCTTAATTACCCTATTTACGTTTAACCGTGGTAAATAAAAGTAAAAAGTTACTATTCACCAAAAATTATTTTCATCTCATTGAACCAAATTTTTCTTACTGACATCAACCGTGTCTCTCGGATTTTTGAAATTCCATTCACAGAAGTGGTAAAATTAAGTTTTATGAAAAATTCAGTTTTTTTAACTACCACTTAGTAGTTTCACTATTCATCAAAAATTGAAGGTTTTCAGAAAAATGCCAAAATTTCATCCTAAGCTATATTTCATATTCCGAATTCAAAAATGAAGTCTATTTTACCAAATTCATAACATATAAGTTGCATTAATTAATTTTATAATTAAATCCCGCTGTTAAAACAAATAGCGTGTTTTTAAGAAACAATATCTATCAAAAGATTGACACTTGTTTATGTCTGGTTTAAATGTGAAATTACGTCCAATGACCAACACTGTATTAAATTGTAAAAATATATTCTAAATATACTTTAAAACTACTCAAATTAATAATTTATCACTATTAATTATTTTTATTAAAAAAGTTGTTTTTAATTATAATTTAGTAATTTTCACTATTCATCTGAATATGAAAGTTATCCGAAAAGTACCAAAATTTCACCTTAGGCTAAATTCGATACTCCGAATCCAAAAATGAAGTCCATTTTGAGAGATAAAATTTCTAAAATTTAAAAAGTTGTTATTACTATTCATAACGGCTAGTTTTAATAATATTTTAATAGCATATCGTTGTTTCGTGAAACTCAGTATTGCGTACTACACACGCTGTCGAGGAAGGTTGCGATTGCGTGTAATACAAGGCAAGTCAAATATGTGTGTTGTGCAAGCTCATTTTGGTGTAGCGTACAACACAAGACATTAATAAAATTAAAAAGAATATTTTTCATAAAATCTCGGGCTGTTACATTCTACCCCCCTTAAAATGAATTTCGCCCTCGAAATTCGTCGGGGTTATAAATGGTTTACTATTCGAAAGTTTATTTAATAAAAACCCACATCGTAAAAAGGAATATCAAAACCAATCTTTAAAAACAAAAGTGTGAAACGTAACGGTTACCCAAATAAACTAATCACTGGGTTTCCACATAGGTGAAAATATGGATATGGAAGAGAAATCTAACCATAATGTTCTGATGGAGAGTGGTAGAGAACATGGCTATGGAAAATCCAGTAATCACAAAGCCATAAATTTGGGACGATCTAAGGTACCATCTGATTCATCAGATATAAGATCACTAGGACAACATTTTTTGTTTTCAAGATCGTTTCCCTAAAGTTAAAGAATAAATACTTACTTTATGTTGGTACAACCTCACTGTAGTTCGTGCCTTTAACAATTTCCACTTCATCTCTTAAATAAATGAAGTTGAATTTGTTATTCGTGAAGTGTTAGCAGATCATGTGATAGAATGACGGGTCATTCCATCTGTCTCAAACAAAAGGTTAGCAAAAATTATATACATAAGTCAATCTATAGTGAGATTAATCACATATGGTTCCTAAAATGGACTTATACTTCATATATCATGCATCTTAATATAATAAAACTAGTTTCTACTAAACATGGACTTTCTGTAGGCTAGTGGTAGGCGATAAAGGCCAGTCGCACTTCGGTTGTGGGTTCGATTCCCACAGCTTTGTCCGACGCGATGGGCTGTCGCCCGTCCTGCAGGTTGTCCTTTTTCTAAAACTATATTACTTTAACATCCCATCAATAATATCGAAAAAAAAACTTCTATCCTTAAACAATACTAACTTATGTCCAACATAATCCATTGTAATCTTAAGGCTTATCCATAATACTGCAGTCCACACTCATAATATAGTGAAAACAATTACCAGAGATTTAATACTGTCGTTGATCCCCATATATCATAAGATATGTCTTGTTGGTCACATTCCAAACATTCAATGGCCTTAATCATGTATTCTCTTGAAGAATGAATACCCATTGAACCTCAGTGAAATCATGAATACTGTTAAAAGTTAACACTTTCCATATACCAAAATCCAAAAACTCTATATACTCAAACCATAATATAACCTTCTCCTTATATCAGTCACGAGCTCATGAATACTATCAAACATTTAATTTTCTCGTTATCCCTACATTATGCGCATATCATCTACATTCCAAAAATATCTGAATAACCTTCCATGGATACTGGTAACATTAATCATACACTTTCAAAACTCAAGGAAAGACAATAGTGTAACAATCCTTAGATGTCTCGTTATTCCAACATTACACATGATAAACATGTAATCATTCCACAACATTCATAAACCATTGTCCAAGATTCAACAATTCTTTCATCTCACATATCATTTGTAGTCTCTTCATCATCATCAACATAAATACTTCCCATACGACCATACTGATTCTCTTCATGAGACTTTCCCTTAGGGAATTGGTTTGCATAATGCCCGTACATTACACATTTAAAACATTTAACCATTGTTGATGTCGTAGCAATACCATTATCTTCATCCCTGGTGTTAACTGAACCTTTTCCTTTGCACTTACTGGCTTTGTGTCCTTCTTTTCCACACCCAAAGCATCTTCCAGTTCCTTTGAAACATTCTCCTTGATGCCTCTTCCCACATGAATTACATAGGGGAAATTGAACTTTCTTTCCTCTATGATCATCATGAAACTCCATCTTTCTCTTATTTGCCGAGTCAGGAAACTTACCAAATTTTACTTTATTGATCATATTATGAGATTGCTGATTCGGCATAATAATTATGTTTGGACTTCCAAATCCCATTTCATTATGAATAATATCATTCCATTGTCCATCATATCCTCCATTATCGTGAATCATCTTGTTTCCATCCATTTTTTAAAACCCAAAAAGAATAGTGTTAGAGGAAAAAATCATAATAAAGGGGGAGTAACTTCAATATCTAACATCTTAGGTTTAATCTAATGTCGTTTCCATAGTTCTAGGACTATATCCTATACGTATACTTATCCTTAGGGACATCCCTAGACATACCTTAGAAATATCTCTAGGGATCTCACTAACGTTCTCACATCCTAGTTTCCAAAGGTTGACTAAACCTTTCCTCTGATACCAACTGTAGAGACCCGAAGCCTGACTTACATGAACATTACATTACATTTGCGGAATACTTAGTACATAACAAAAACACACACTAAAGGATCGTAATAGTTTAGTGTCTTTGGAAACTCGGAACGTAATCTTCTAATCGTGGTGAAAGATCATCAATATCTCCCATAAAGATCATCCTTTTTTTATACCTAAAACCTTTCTTTATATCCTGGGGAAAAGAAAACATAAAAGGGTGAGCTCAAATGCTCAGTAAGGGTAAACAAAAGAAATATAAATCACATCATATACATAAGCACATAACTTTTGGAAATCTTAACCTGCAAAAGAGCTCATAATATCATAACATCGGATAAATCATAGAAGTGAAATGTAATCCCAATAATCATAACGTAAAACATGAAACTTTGTGGCATACACACATAATCATAGATAATCATTTCTTGTTAGTCAAGACTCATTGCCAAGACTATCTTAGTGGACAAAGTCCCTTTCTGAATCGAGTAACCCTCGTTCCAGTCCTGTTTCACTGAACCGGTATAACCTATCATTCCAGCCATGTCTATCTAATGAGATATAAAATCTTTACCCAATGCATTGGAGGGAGATATAGGTCCCACCCATCTTATAATGATACCATTCTTATGTGTGCCACAAAATCATAAATCATACATCATTTCATAACCCATGTCATAAAAATGGGATTCTTAAACAACATGACATCATAAAACCATTCATATAAGATAAAGGAATTCATAAACATAATTCCATCACAACATAGTCAAATCAATGTAAACATATGGATAGAAACAGAACCCTTTATTATCATAGATGGAAAATGATTTTGATAAAACACTTGAAATGAATTCTTGAGGAAAATATCATTTCTTCTTCAAAATCAATTTCTTTTCACAAAACATCATGCAATTTTAAAAGAAAGATATTTTATTAAAAATAGTCATGAAATCTTTTGGAGGAAGCTTCATGAAAATAAGGCTTTATAAAACCGTAAAAATCCTTTCGTGCCGTTTAAGTTAAAAAAACATTCTTCGTACTTTTGTCGGAAAAGTCAAAAAGTACCTCGTACGAAAAATGAAAAAAGATTCCTTTCATTTCTTTTAATAAAAACTCACCGAAGGGTAAAATTGGATATAAATTATTGTAGAAGGATGGAAATAATATTACATATTGAGAAAACATGGATGTGGATGATAAAATACACCCCAGTAAATTTCAAAGTATAAACAATCTCGGATAAAAATGAGATTGTGATATTTTCCTTACCTTAGGTCCGACTTGCTTTGTAAGTGTCCGAACCTCCTGTATAATGATTTAAATCATGTTATTGACTTATTACAGAATCATATTAATTGTTATGATATCATATATGGTTCACTTATGAAATTATATTACCCGTTCTTTTGTAAATTCCATGTTAAAGAAGCGTTTTGGGTAAAGTCATTTCATTTATCTTAGGTGTTTTGACTTGTTGTTCTTGACATCATTATTACTTATATCATGATTTAATTACTTCCAGAATATAAAATATGATTTATATATCATATATATTCAGTATATATATATATATAATAGGTAGATAAATAAAATGAAAAACACCGTTCATGGAGACGGTAGTCCGTACGTACGCATGAACGCTGTTTTCCTTTCCTTATTGTCTTGAAATGGAAGTAAGTATATGACATACATATGTATATATATAAATAAGTCCAGTATCTTTATAATGTTATATATTTCATTATTATTTCTTATATATACTTCATAATCATTCTTAAATGGTTAACATGGTGAATGAATCTCATCGCGTCGTGGAGACGGTAGTCCGTACGTACGCACGAGCGATGATATTATTTATATAAATATTGAATTGAATTGGAGTGGATTATACAATATATCAGAATCAATATTATGTTGTAATAACTATGTATAGTTATTCTTTACACCATTATACCCATCCATATAAGGTGGTGGTGGAAAATAGATTACACCACGGCGTGGAGACGGTATTCCGTACGTACGCACGCGCGGTGATTTCTTTTTCCGTAGGATGGATAGATGGTGAAATAGGGTTGTTTCATACTTATAATAATATATCATTATATGAGTGATACTGATGTTATTAATTCATAATTAAACAACCTAAGAAGAAGAAGTGGAAGAAGAAATAAAGTTGAAAGAATTGGTAACGGTAATTACCTCTTCTTTGAAGTGCCTCTTTGAGACCTCCTCTTAGGGCACTAAAATTGGTCTTTGAGGAATACCAGAACTTCTAGGATGTTTCTAGAGAAGTGGAGAAGAGATTTTTGCAGGTTTTGGACGAGCTTGTGTGCTCAAATTGGTGTGAGGAGGAGGGGGAGGAGGTGTCCTTTTATAAAAGAGGAGAGGGGCATCTTAGGAATATCTCAAAATATTATTTTATATTAAAGTCAAAATCGGTTTATAATGGTTCCAAAGGGTTTTATTTCGAAGCTAAAGTGGGGATGGGTCCAAATCCTATCAACCAATAGGATTTAGACAAGTTTAGGGTATTATTTTAACCTTATCAATTAGATTTAACTCTAAGTTAAATAATTTAACTTTTACCGTGTCTTTTTGTTTTCTTACACTATATGGTTAATACACTTACTATAACATGCCAAAAGAACCCCAAATTTTTTATTATTAATATAGATATTATTATCTAAGTCATTTGGCCGAACCTTATATTTTTAGGAATAAAATAACAATTAATTATATAATATTTTATTTAAAAACTATTTTGTGTCAATTTTGACACTATTTGATATATGATTTTTGTGAAAGTCATAAAAGAATTATATGTTCGAAACAAGTTTATTAAATCAACACTAATATATCATAGTAACCTATAAAATTAGTGGAATTCATAAAAAGTCTTAAATTACATTTATTTTGGTGTTTATAACATCAATTATGTCAATATTTCATTAATAAGATAATTACTGCATCATCTTTGTGTCATAAATAAATTAAATTATTTGATGTCTAAAAATTACAAATAAAATACCATCATGTGGGAAATCTTTTTATATTTCTAATGAATATTTACAATCGAATTTATCTTATGTACAACCCTATATTAAAAATGTTTTAGTAAATATACTTTGATTTTAACTCTTTTAACTCTTCTTTGAATTAAATAATAATAAATGTCCTAATCTAATCCAAGTGGGCCTAAATGATAATATTTTACACTTAAGGTTGTTTTTGGTCGAGATACACTTGTCCAATAGAATTATGACATGTTTTAGGGTAATATTTATATCATTCTTACCCTTAATTACCCTATTTTCTTTTAACCGTGGTAAATAAAAGTAAAAAGTTACTAATCACCAAAAATTATTTTCATCTCATTGAACCACATTTTTCTTACTGACATCAACCGTGTCTCTCGGAGTTTTGAAATTCCATTCACAGAAGCGGTAAAATTAAGTTTTATGAAAAATTCAGTTTTTTTAACTACCACTTAGTAGTTTCACTATTCATCAAAAATTGAAGGTTTTCAGAAAAATGCCAAAATTTCATCTTAAGCTATATTTCATATTCCGAATTAAAAAATGATGTCTATTTTACCAAATTCATAACATAGAAGTTGCATTAATTAATTTTATAATTAAATCCCACTGTTAAAACAAATAGCGTGTTTTTAAGAAAAAATATCTATCAAAAGATTGACACTTGTTTATGTCTGGTTTAAATGTGAAATTACGTCCAATGACCAACACTATATTAAATTGTAAAAATATATTCTAAATATACTTTAAAACTACTCAAATTAATAATTTATCACTATTAATTATTTTGATTAAAAAAGTTGTTTTTAATTATAATTTAGTAATTTTCACTATTCATCTGAATATGAAAGTTATCCGAAAAGTACCAAAATTTCACCTTAGGCTAAATTCGATACTCCGAATCCAAAAATGAAGTCCATTTTGAGAGATAAAATTTCTAAAATTTAAAAAGTGGTTATTACTATTCATAACAGCTAGCTTTAATAATATTTTAATAGCATATCGTTGTTTCGTGAAACTCAGTATTGCGTACTACACACGCTGTCGAGGAAGGTTGTGATTGCGTGTAATACAAGGCAAGTCAAAGATTCGTGTTGTGCAAGCTCATTTTGGTGTAGCGTACAACACAAGACATTAATAAAATTAAAAATAATATTTTTCATAAAATCTCGGGCTGTTACAGATATGAAAAAATGGATAAATGGAATTAGAAGAAGTATTTCATAAGAGTGAACTTACCATTATTTGTCAAACCTGTTAGGGTGTTGAATTATGCAGGGCCACCTAAGGGCATTGGATGAATAGTAAAATAATAGAAACTTTTGGCTGACAGGTCCGTTATGTAGACTACTTATGTAAGGCCGGCTAAGGGCATGTGATGCATAGTAAGGTAAAAGAACTCTAAGAAATCATACTTTTCTACTGCTAAAAAATCCAGTGAAAGTTTATGGAGATTCAACATTTCCAAAGCATAGATTCTGCTGTATGGAGAGTTACTTGAAAAAGAAGAGGATATTCTCAATCAACATTTTGAAAGAATTGCATCAATGTCACTCCTGCGAAGGTCTAACCCAATCATAGGGAAGGCATGTATAAACCATATACATGAAAATTTTCACATCATGAAAAATAGTATGGTACAAATATGTTAATGATTGCTACTTTTGTGGAACCCTAAATATTTCCATTAAGACAAATAAGGACAACATAGGTTTTCCTCCCAAGAATGAAGTTAACACTTTTTGAAAAACTTGATAGGGGGTTGAATTATGCAGGGCCACCTAAGGGCATTGGCTGCATAGTCTAATAATAGTATCTTTTGGATGACAAGTCTATGATGTAGACTATTTATGCAAGGCCGCCTAAAGGCACGTTCTACATGGTCAAGAAAAATAATTCCCGATTATTAGAAATTTTGTGACCAGAATTCAAGAAAAGTGTTATGGAGATCTGTAAATATTTAATGATAGGAGTATGACTCATGAAAATGGGTATTTTATGATGGATGTAAGAGATACACAAACCAATGATAACCATAATCATATTGTGGCTGGGTCTTGAATTGAGGTATTGGACTTCCCTATGTATCCAATCGGGATGGAAATGAAGCCATACATGGTTCTTCAAATACAATTTAACGTAATGTGTGATTAGAGTGTTGGAGATCCTCGTCTTAGGGTCAAAAAAATAAGAACATAATAAAAAATACACATTGTGTGTTTTATAAATCTTATGTGAATGAAGACCAGGGTTTTCATACCACATTCATGTTTTCCCGGGGGGGGGGGATTTTTTTCCCAGGGACTGAAAGTGGAATTTGGGGTTAGGCCCAAAGACATGGTGGTGGATTCGAGGGACACTCGAACATTCCTACATATCCCATAAGGATGGGAATCATGCCGCACATTGTTCTTAAAATACCCTATGTAGATATTTGGTTTGTACAAGTGAAGGGTGAAAAGGGGACTTTATCGTAATAATGGTTTGACCCAAGATTAAGGTTTTGGAATTTCTATGTATGCACATAGTCTTTGGAATATAACATGATTGGAGATCAATGTAAAAAATGTTTCCCTCTCATGTGATGGTGTCAAATAATTTTGTAGTTTATTTCCATACATGACAAAAGTGCAAATATTTTAATGGTCATATGAATGGACCATGGAGAACCAATGTAAAAATATTGGTTCTAGGGGATACGTCACAGATCAACATCCTATGAGATATAGGTGAACCAATGTGAAGAGGAAAAGATTGGTTTTGGGCTTGATCCTCATGTGGTTTCCTACTTACCCACCCTAGAAGGAAAGGATCAATGTCCACGTAGTTTGATTAAATAATAAATTGGCGATCAAGTTGTTCTTGAAGACAACATCCTAAAAATGGTCGTGGGACTTATGCATGGTTAGCGGCCTAAAGAGGGTGTTATGATAGAAGTTTACTCTAATCTCACATGAGTCATACTCAGTTTGATAAATAAGAGGTAGAAACAACCCTTACGATGCACATTTTAATGTCATGTTGGGACATATAAAGGACAGGACATAGTTTAACATCATATTGGATGAAGAAGGGCCTTGCAGTTTAATGTCTTGTAACAAGGACTATGGGGGACTGTATAGTTTAATGTCTTGCAGTGAGGACTAAATATAGTTTGACGTCATGTGGGATCTATTAGGGACTTTTTCATAGTTTAACGTCATGTGGGAAGAATAGGTGCATAGTTTAACATCGTATATCTAGGACAAATGTTATGCAGTTTAATGTCTAGGTAGACATAAGAGGGGACAGTGCAGTTTAATTTCATGCAGTAAGGACAAGTGCAACATAGTTTTGTTTCATGAAGCTAGGACAACACATTTTAACGTCATGTTGGATGAAAGAGTGTTGTACAGTTTAGCATCATGTAGCTCTGAAAAAATTGAGGACTGTTTTTTTCTTTCACTTTAACGTCATGTAAGATGAAGAAGATGTATTTGTGTTACAAAAAATATTTTTCAGGAATCTTGCATTGGTTGGAGTCATAATGAGTTATCCATCCATTTAAATTAAAGAATAAGCTCCGTTGGAGTATTCCTTATGTATTGAGTAAGGTCCTTCCCACTATAGCTCATGCTTTAGAGTCTTCATTCCTGGTATCATTGGAGTTATGATAACCAATACCAATTCTCCTTGAATGAATGAACGATGATGAACATTTTTGTTGAATGCCCATGCTATTTGGTTCTGATAGACTTCCAAGTTGTGCAGGGTGCATAATATTTTCTCATCTAATCATTCCAATTCATCCAAGAACATTTGAGATTGTTCATCTGTAGATGAATCATCACAAATGGCTACTCTGAGTGAAGGTAATTGATTCTCAATAGGCAAGACTTCTTCTGTTCCATAAACTAATGAATACGGAGTTGACCGCGTAGAAGTGCGGGTGGTGGTCTGATAAGCCCACAAAGCATGAAATTTTTTATCAGGCCACGATTTCTTATCTTTATCCACCCAATTTTTCAATATTTTTGAATGAGTCTTATTGAATACTTATATTTGGCAATTGGCCACTGCATGATACTGAGAGGAATGATTGGATTTGATGTTGTATTATGGATACAACTTCCTTACCTCGGATGAACAAAAGTTGGTGTCATTGTCCGTAAATATAGTATAAGGGACACCGAATCTGGTAATGATGTTAGACTTTATGATGCTAAAAATGATTTTGGAACTAAATTATTTAAGAGGTATTGCCTCTGCACATTTGGATAAGAAGTCAGTGGCATTAAGAATATACTTAAACTTCTTGGATGTAGCCGAAGGGTAAGGTCCTACTACATACATTCCCCATGTGGAAAATGTCCATGAGTATTTAGCTATATGATTCTAATCTGGGGGTTGATGAATGAAGTTGGCACATAATTGGCAAGAATGACACTTCATTGTGAAATCAATACAATCCTGTATCATTGAAGGCCAAAATTATCCAAGTCTTCAAATTTGATCAGATAGTCTATGTCCAGACTGGTGGGCACCACAAACTCCTACATGTACTTTATTCCTGACAGCCATTGTCTCTTTACTATCAATTCATCTGAAGGGAATTCCATCAAAACCTCTTTTTAGAGAATTTTTTCTCGGTCATCTGGGCCATCATAAAAAGTAAAATTAACCACATGTCACCGAACATGTTCTTTCCCGGCTCTATCAAGTGGGAGTGTTATATTTTGAAGGTATTCCTTGATAGGTGTCATCAATCCTGTAGTATGACCATATGGTTCATAAATGGGACTAATTTCATTGATTTCCAATGTTCTGATTTGAACATAAGGTGAAATTGTACGACGGTGGGCAATACTGATGATTCTTTCATCCTGATTTGGATCATCCAGAGTTGTGGCTATATTTTCCAGTGCATCAACTTTTTTATTTTGGATCACATGACATAAGAAAATTTTGTTTCTGAAAGAAATTATTCCATTAACTATCTGACGTAATCAAAAAAAGTGATTATCTCTTCTTTTCTGATGGAATAATCCTCATTGACTTGTTTGATTACCAGGTCTGAATCACCGTTTACCTTTAAGTGATTCTCTTGTGCCTGAAGCACCAACTCCAATCCTGTGATGATAGATTAATATTCTGCTTCATTATTTGTACCACCTTCCCATAATAAGAAATAATAGGGTGTCACTGCCTTTTTCGGGGAAATAATCACAATTCCTAACCCAACATTGTTGAATTTAGGACCTTCCATTTTCTTCCATGTTGGACTTCTGTAAGCACCATCAATGTACATTTTACATGTGTGAAGATTATATTGAATAAAAAAGACTTCATCATCAGGAAGTTCAATATCTAATGATGTATCTTCCACTTAAGGGTGATCAGCAAGGAAATCTGCCATATCATGGCCCTTTTTCTCATTTTGAGACACATACTGGATATCAAATTACTGCAAAATAACATTCCACCTTTCCAGACGTCCTGTAAGCATTGGATGAGTACAGATGAATTTGAGAGGGATTTTGCGAGATACGAATTGGACCTCATGACGTTGCATTTAGTGTCTCAATTTTTGAACTGCAAAGATTAATTCTAGGTAGCATTTTTCAATACATGAATATCGGGTTTCCTCTTCAGGCATAGTCTGACTGAGATAGTAAAGGCTATTTTCATTCCCAACATCATTCTTTTGGAAAATAAAGGCACCTAATGATCACTCTAAAGATATCACATAAAGAATAAGTGGTCTCTTTTCCACAGGTTTAATTAATAACGGTGGACTGATGATATATTTCTTGAGAATATTGAATGCTTCTTGATATTCTTCAGTCCACTGGTAAGTGACTCCCTTCTTCATCAATGTGGTGATGGGTAAACATTTTCATGCCATATTTGCGATGAAATGCCGAATATAGGCCATGTTTCCTTGAAGTCCTACCAATTACATCAAATTTAGAGGAGGTGACATATGATGGATTGAATTTGTCTTCTCAGGAATGACATCGATGCCATGATGACGTACAACAAAGCCGAGATATTTTCCTAAGGATACCCCAAAAGCACATTTTAAGGGGTTTGTCTTTAAATTTGTTGTTGAAGTTTGTGTAATATGACTTCCAAATGAGTCATGTGATTAGAACATTGTATCTATTTAACCAAAAAATCATCCACTTAACATTCAACAAATATCCCTAAAAAGGGTTTGAAGATATGGTGCATGGCACGTTGATATGTTGTGTCTGCATTCTGCAGGCCAAAGAGCATTACCTGATAGCAAAACACACTCTGAGGGGCTCTGAAGGCTGTATATTCTTCATCCTCTAGAGCCATTCAGATTTCAATATATCTTGAATATCCATCCATGATGGAAAGTGAGTCATAGACCACTATTGCATTAATTAAGAGTTCTGTGATCGGAACTGGATAATCATCTTTAGGACAACACCGATTAAGATATCTAAAATCATTGAAAACTCTAATTTGTCCATTCTTCTTTTTTCACAGGGAAATTATTATCCAACCATTTGGGATATTGAACTTCTCTGACGAAGTTATCTTTGATAAGCTTATCCACTTCAGCATCAATTTTGGAAGCATAAGTTGGGTGTGTTCTTCTTGCAGCTTGCTTAAATCCTTGATGTTCTTCTGGAAAACCCAAATGATGAGTAGCAACATCAGGATCTTTCCCGGGAATTCCTGTATAATTCCAAGCAAATATATATCTATTTTGCTTCAAAAATGAAATATACATTTCTTGCTCCTCAAGAGTCATGATCGCACTAATTAAAGTGGGCGTGGATCTTCTTTTGTACCCAGATTTGTTTCTCTGAGTTCATCCAAAATGGAAAAGATACCCTCTTAAAATGCATGAGCATCATCTCTGATATCTTCCTCTTTTTCTTCAATGTGTGTTATTTCTGTTGTTTCTACATGCATAGTAGATGATGAAGCAGAATTTCCATAATCAAGGGAGATGTTAAAATTTGAACATCTTGAAGAAGAGGCTACCATTTTTGACCCTATTGATGATGAAGGGTCTTCATTAGCTAATAAAGAGGGGATGATGGATTGAGAATCAACATCATCGTTCATCAGTGACACTACTATAACTTCTTCTGGACTTGTTGATGAATTATAGAATTGCTGGAATTCAGCGGACGAAATGAAGTCATATCCATTTGAGCATTCATCATTGCTTGGTAAATCAATAATTTCTCTCATGTTGTCTGGCTTGGATGCCGTAATTGACATTATGGAAGTTTCCATAAGAGTATTTGGATTTTGGTCTATCCTGTCAATTTGACTAATAAGAAACACATAATTTATACTCACATGTATGAATGGGTTTACTGGAATCTTTTCCAAACCATATGGAGCATAAATTATGCTAACCTCCATTGTCGTAGATACCTCCTTTCCTTCCATGTGATAGAATTCTGCCTCAATGTATTGAGATTCACATGTTTTGAATGAGGATTTATCACCATAAAATGTCCCAATTTGACCATTGAAAAAATATTTAAGACATTGATGGTTTGATAAAGTTATAGCTGCATGTTGATGTAGCCATGCTCTTCCAAGTAAAATGTTTAAAGCTGTGTCATGACGAACAACCATGAAATCTAAATTTGATACAAGATCCTCAAACTAAGTTCTGATTGTAATCTCGTCTAGAGGTTCTTCTTCATTTTTTTCATATCCTTGAAACATCAAAGTAGACGGTGAGAAATCAAATTCAATGCGGCATAATCGATTAAGTGTACGGATAGGGATGAGGTTGAATCCTGAATCATTGTCAATAAAAACTCATCAGATGTCTATATCACTGAACTTTCTAGATAAATACAATGTTATAATATGTATATGCACAACATCATCTTCATCTTCATTTGTAAAATATATCACTGCATGTCATTCTGCAGGATCATTATCTACATGGTAGACATCAGACACAACAATTTCAGTTTCAAATTCATGAGGACTTGACAAACCCTCAATGAGTTCCTCCCGAAGATCTTTTGATCGATTCTAGGCATCCAGAATTGATAACATGGCCTGTACTTGGGCCAAATGTTTCAATACATCATACTTTTGGTCCAAAGGTCAATGTTTCGCAAGAGGAACATGTGGTTTCTCAGGTGCCTTAGATGTTGATCCTTTGGAAGTGTATGCATCTTGTATTAGAGTTGGAGTTGGAAATACTAATGGCTTTGTAATATTAGACCGAATAGGTCTTTTTAATTGCTGAGAGAAATAAGGTGTAACTTCTAACTGATCTTCCAAAATATCTATACCAGAACTGAATATTCTATGTGTGGAAGAAGTGTCTTGTTCTCGTTGAGCCCGCTGAAGGGCTTTGCCACGAGTTTGTGCTGCATATATAGTTCTAGAAGGGGTAGGATTGAAATAGTGGCTTCTGGAATATCCATGTCTTCCTCTGTATCCTAGATCTCTGAAACACCATCTAATTCCTCTATTTGATATAGGGAATTCATGCTCATTAAGATAAAAAATATGACTAGAATAAGGATCTATTAAGTGAATCATGTTAACAGAACCAAAGATCAACCCTTCATTTGATGAAGACTCGTCCTGATTATCCAGTTTAGGTTGTGCCGTTTGGTGGGGTGGTGCCCGTGGTTTTTATGTAAGTGGAATAAAATCTTCCAGAGTCAAAGACAACATGGGCATTGGTGTGATCTCATATTTTTTTGACTGCTCTTCTTTCATTCAATTATACCTCTTCTTCGTGGATATTCCCTCTGATGAAGAGGGTTTTTTTTGTGGCACTCATAGAAGAAGACACAATTGGTTTCTTCAATTGCGTTCGTAAAATGGCTTGAGTTTTGTTGAACGTTTTTCTGACCATCCAATCATTATATTTTTGCACATTTTTTCTTTTTGACTTCTTGCCACTCGCTTTCTTCCTCTCGATCTATAGCAGTAACACATGCTTCCTGGGCTGAAGAACCTTTTATTTTTACCTATCCCAAGTCCACCATCTTTTGAAGGAGGTCTTTGATGAGAAAATTCTCTTGAATGGGATGCCCCAACATCTAATGCAATGGGAAATAGTTGGGATGGTCTTTATCTCCTTCCTTGTTCAGCCTTTTAAGCCTTCGAAATTGAACCAAATTATTTTCTAGAGCTGAAATGAAGTATCCTTGAACTTTTTCATTTTGGACAGAATAATCATTGTACATTAAATCCTAAAATTGTTTTCTTCCATGATCTCTTTGGTCATATTGATGAAACAACCTCTGTTTTTGATGCTCAGAATAGGGAGCCCTTTGATAAGATGAATATTTTGAGGTAGAAGCAGGTACTGATGCTTGTTTAAGTGTTATTGTAGTAGTCCTTGCATTACCCATTATCCTTTCATAAAACTGATGGAATTACAAGAGTTTTGTCCTTAGTCTTTGTAAGAGAGTCTTTAATCTGTTGAGAGATTGAAGTAAGGTCTCGAAACCCTCATGCATATTTCATAGGGATCAATGGTGTGCGTAATTCATCACACAATTTTTTCACAGAGATTGGCAACAATTTTTCTTGTGGGAGTGGTAAGAGTAAAGAATATGTTAATTCGTTCTAGCGAGCAATGAAATCAAAAACTATTTCATTCTCCATTTTCATACAATTTTTAAGATAAAAAACTGTTGTCTTTGGCAACGTTGGGATGAATTGAAGAAGGAATCATTGACGGAGATCTTCCCACCTGGTAATTGACTGGGATTTCAATCATGTATACCTGAAAAAGGCAAGACCTTGTAATGACAGTACAAAACACCTGAGTTTAACTACTTCTTGTTGTTGAGGAGTTCCCATCATAGGATCACAACAAGAGAAAAATGTGTTATGTTATGTTCTAGGTATCTTGAACCATTAATGATTTGGAATGTGGTACATGAAAAATTTTATGGGGTGAGGAATTGCATCCAACCATTCAGGGTATGATCTATTTTCTGGTTGAATTTGTGCATGTTTTCCCTCCATTGCTTCCAAACGAGCAATTAATGACTCAATGGTAGTCATTATCTTTTGAGAAACATCTTGTTGAGCTTGGGACTGAGCAGGTGCAATAACTGGACCATGGAAAGGTGTTGTGTATGGTACTACAACTGATGGTAACACTACCAATTGTTGTTGCATATGACCCATAGGATTGGACATGTGAGCATGTACTGGTAAATTAGGATATTCTTGTTCAATCTTAGTACCTTCAACAAATTCCCTTGACTGACTGACTCCATCATGCTTAGGAGGAAGACTACCTTGAAGTAGTTCTGCATTCAACCTCCTTAACTCCTTCATTTCATTCTCTTGTTGTGTGAACCTTTTCTCTAGTGATAGTGATTGGACTTCTCCAGAGGTAGGGTGGGACACAACCGGAATTTTTCCTTTCCCCATATTGGAGACCTTTCGAAGAGGGGGAGTTGGTTATTTGAAGGAATACCTAGATTCTGGGTAAGAATTTGATTTTGGATACATACACCTTCTTTATTTGTTTTAGTGCGTACAGTCTATTGATCAGGAACATCTTCATCTGATCCCTCTAAGTGAGCCTCATGTTCTAGAGGATCAGTGAAAATGGAATCAATGAAAATTATTGACGCATAACGCATTTCATCCCTTTTATCCGCATTTATGTGATGCTTTCTTTTTCCATTTCATTGATGAGACATTACCTTTTGTTGAGTTGACCCCTCATGAACTTCTTGATGAACTGTAATTTAGAGGGAATCTCCTGATAATTCGGCTCTTTGTTCCTCTTGTGTCTTCATTCCTAATTGAAAGAAGACTTACTATTGCTGAGGAAGAGATTGAGGATTTGAAAAAAAGTCCCCAGTCCAGTGGATTGGAGCTGTTTCTGTTGTTCCTAGTCAAATCTTCGAATCCTATTTGTTGATTCTGAGGGTTGGGTTAAAAGAGTCCCAAGTCTGGTATGCTAAGGTGGTTCTTGAGCTACTACATATGAGAGTTTCTTAAAAGCTCTCCTGATCTTGCAGACTTATGTCTAGAAATTGGCTGGATGCATTAACCTACATCAACTCAAATCACCTGGTTCAAATGACCATTGGATGATTTCTGACACTTCTGTCACCTGATTATGTGCACAATATAATTGAGATACATGTTCGATATTCTCATTTTCTTGGTGCAAGTGTAATTTGAAAACTTGTTCTTTGTATTCATGACTTTTGGAAGAACTAGTTGAGGCATGTCCTTGATCACGCCATTGATTACAAACAAAACCAATTGGTTGTGGCCGACCATGTGAAATAACATTGCATGAGACCATTTTTGGTAGGCTTTGTTGACTGGAGAGTACAATGAAATGCAGTGCTCCATGAACACCCCATCCCCTGATATGAATAATAGATGAGGCATTAGCAATTAACTGGTGCAATATTTTTAGTGCGCCAAGGCATGAATGCCGAAGGTCTCTCTACTACTTTTCAACCTTTGTATATTAGGAAACTGAGAGAGATTTCAAATCAACTTGGCATTGAAACCCTTCTATTATCTTGACATGATTTTTATATTCATCATAAGATAACATTTTCTTTTTCAATTGAAAATAGTTTCCCAAATGTTGAGATGAATATTGTGAATACAATCTTCTATCAATATTTCTGGAATATCATACTAAGAGTCAGCCAAAGGCCAAAACATGACTGGTACTTCACCATTAGCTAGTTGTTTTCTCATATTCATCATTTCATCCTTATCAATCGATGAATATTATTCTACCTGATTAGATTAAAGCTTGTGCTTCTTTGTTGCTTCATTAGATTCAACAAGATTGGTAGATAATTCATTTATCAAAATAGAAGATGAATGACCCAATGGTGGTTCGGAAAATGACGTACATCCTATTCTATCTTCTGATTGTGAAAGTATTTCACCTGCTAGCGGTAAAGCATCATACATGACTGAATTCACATTTTCATGTGGCTTAAGATAAGAGGGCTTTATCATTACTGAATTTTCCTTTGAAGAGTTTTCCAGGAAATACGAATTACTACTGTCGAGAGGAATTTCACAGCTAAATTCATCATCATGGATAGGACCACCATGGTGGGTTACGACAAAAGATGGAACCTTTTTCTCCTTGATCTTATTGCGACGTAGAGGGGTCTCGTGGAACTCATCTAAAGATGATACTTCAAGATCGACCGAACTGTCATGAAGCAAGCCTTCATGAGGATGCTTCTGATAAAGACCTTCAGAATTATTATTCCCACTATTGGGAAATGAGACTGTAGAATCATGTGTTGCAAGAGATAATTGTCTGAGCACTTCAAGAACTCTGGCATCGAGAAAGGCCTTATTACAGATCGGATCTTGATTTCTTGACTGTGCGGAACAAGTTTTCTTCTTATATGACTTATTACTCATTTTGGGAACCACTTGTTGACAAAAGTGGTTATTATGGGTAGATGTATGTGCCTTCTTAGGAGAAATGGTCAGGTTAGGCTGCTTATCTCTATTCAAATCAGGTGTATGCGCCTGACTTGATTGTCAGTATGACATGGGGGAGTATGACCCACAACACTCTTGGAATGAAATAGAGATGTGTATCTATTCCAGAGTTATATGTTGATGTGTCACTCCACTGGTAGGGACAAATTTGTGTTTCATTCCCTATGATGTTGCTGAAGTTGTTAAAATATTCTGAGAGGAATCTAGAATATGGGCAGAGATTTTCTTCCACTCTTTCACCATTGTGAGAATGTGTTTGGTGACTTCAGCTGCCAGAATGGGAATATACATCCATTCCATGATTGGAGTAGGTGTATGTGCCTGCTCATTTCCTCTTTTTCCTATCAGTGAATTCTGATAGTACTCATGGGTGGGAGAAGATAGTTGAGTCTGCTCCAAATTTGTCGTCGGAGCTTTCCGACTGACTTCTCCGGGTGCTACCAAACGAGATTTTTGGCATGATTGATGAACATTGGCAAGTGTATGTACCCGATGTGTATTCTTTTTTCAAGTATGGCTGAAAAATTTCCTTCAATACTAGTAGATGAGACGGCTGACAGAATTGTTGATTGTAAACAGGTGTATGTCCCTGTTTATTAGTTGCCACCATATTAGATTTGCAAGAAACATTGGTTGTAGTCAGACGAGCTTTCTGACTTGCTGATGAGTTATAAATAGCTATATATTCCTGCCTATAATACCCAACCTAAATTTCCTGGAGGTATTGGCGTGTTACTTCTAGAAGAGTATGTTGGGTGGTAACATCAGGATGTACGGGTGTATATGCTCTCTCATTGTTTGCCATCATGTTAGCTTTATGGAATTCTCTGGAAGGGGAAGAAGTAAGAACCATCTCCCTGTTGACCAGATTTCACCTCTGGTGGTTTGTCTTACGGACTCGGGTTTGAGGAACCTGAGCTGAAACCCTAAAGGCGATACCCTCATCATGTTGAGGGTGCACTGTCGCACGAGTCTGGCAGCGATAGTTAATGGGATCCCTCGAGAAGGACTCCTGTCTTTTTGAAATAATGCATTGAGTGACCTTCTCATTCACCTCCCCGTAATATGGGAGAGACTAGTGATTTCGTTCTGAGGATAACAAACAGAAACAGATGGATACAGTGGTTGGAATCATCTGTTTCTTGATCACTGGTCATTAATGTTCGAACAATCAGGGTGAATTATTTAATTGGATGGCTTGTCGAGTGGCCTCCAGAGTCGGAATGGTACCATGTTGATGGTATTCCTTAACCAGTGCATTTGAGACCCAAAGTTGAAGACGCTGAGTAGGTGATGTTGTCCTCAAAGTGGATGAGGATCCAGTAGAAGTAGCAGTAGAGGCATTCCAGGGTGTAAAATTTAGAGAAGCCATTTTTTTAATGCATAAAGATCTAGGAAAAGAGTTTTTGTTTGATATAACATACATAATCAAGATAAGTCTGGAAATTACATCTTTTTGATTAGCACATATGTTATTGATTGCTTTGTTGGACCTCCCATTTAATTAAATAAGGGCCTAAAAAATAAGTAAAACATCATTTAACTTGGTTGAGGATTCACGTCGGGTTCAACATTTTTGTTTCTTCTAGAAATGGGGATGACCTTGTTTGTTTGAGGTTCAAACATTCCAATTGGTTTCTAACGGGTTTATTCGTAGAACCGGAAACGTCCAATGATTCTATATCCATTTGGACTTACATTACAAAGGAATGTTCTCATCAGTTGTGGACCGATAAGGCTTAATAATTTTCATTGGTTGAGAGGATGGGAGTTTGGACTCATCGTACCTTTTTGGTGGGAATTATTGTCTACTCCGGGACTCTCTTATAGATTTGAGTTATGTTCGTGAATCCTTATTAAATTACCAATTATGAAAATGATCATTCCCTTTGATCTAACAATTAATAATTAATATGTATGAAATTTAGAAAATATTTTATATGTATTTGAGGTTCATCATCGATATAGAATCATCTGTATTTGTTAGAGATTCTTAGTCAATGGTATCCTTCAACACATTATATAGAAATCTCTTGGTCATTATGATAACCATACTGGTTTTAAATCCACTCAGTGGGGCACCTATAGTTTATTGTCGTTCAGAAGGACATGGATTCTTTCAGTGTTGGGATCATACCCACAGATGGGCTACCTAAAAATACTTATTAGAAAAGGAATCAGAACCAAAGTAGTTCGAGTGATGAAATATGGATTTTATGCAAGAATGATGGCCCAAAGAATGATGTCATATTACTTTCACACTCTACGCTCACGTGAGTCGTGATCGGTGAGAGAAAAAGAGGCATCAGTAAAACCTAACAATTGTGACACGAAGAATGAAATAATAAGAAATAATGTGGGGATTATGTATGTATGACTGCCCAAATATATGAATATTGGGACTTTACTTCAGGGAAGAAGCCCGGGAACAAGGTCTGTAAAGTTATATGTTCTTTATGGAGATTTAGATTCTTAACATAAGACTTAATCCTGAGAGGGATGCCCAAATTAGAGGGGAATTATGACTGGGGATCATTCCTGAGAAGGAAGCCCATGTTTATTAGGATTTGAGATTGGGGCTTACTCATAAAGAGGATGACCAGATTTGGGAACATGGGGCTTACTCATGAAGAGGATGTCAAGATTAAGGAAATTATAACTGGGGCTTATTCCTAAAGAGGATGCCCAGGTTAGGGAAATTTTTGTGACTTGGGATTACTCCGGAAAAGGAGGCCCATGTTATGGAACTTTAGAATTTGGGGCGTACTCTTAAAGAGGATTCCCAGGATAAGGATTTTTTAATATTGAGGTTGAATGAATGAAATCTCTAATCTTAGGGACTTAAAGACATGTAAATCACTATAATTTGAGAGATGATCCACAAAATTACTTTCAGATAAGGAATCAAAAAAATGAACCATGCCATAAATGGATTTTAAGAGGGTTTTGAAGGCTAAATCTTGAAGAGGAGAGGTGGATTTGAAAAGAGTTGAATAGGGAGGAAGGACACCCAAAAAGATGCAGGCCCGCAAGTCTTGTTTGGGAACACAAGTATACTTGTGCGACACATGTGTACTTGTATGACGGTTAACCCACTGGGTATTACTTGGGTGAGACTTGGCTCAAGCCCTTAGTATTATCCCTAAAGGCTTCCAAAAGTGTGGCAGAGAAGTTTTGTTGAAGGGATAATGTGGAACCCAAGTGTTAATGAATTTCAATACTTATGCCTTATTCTTCCTCTTTAGATTTTCTATTCTAGGTAAGAAATTACCTTAGAAGTGTTCGGAAGACTTTAATTAGAGACTAGAGTGCCGATAGCTTAAATCTAACTCATGGATTTTCTTCATCCTCCTTGAAATGGGGGGACCACAAGGGGTATTTATAGGCGACTAAAGACTTTGGGTAGAAATAGAATAGGGAGCACAAGTCACTTGCGTGACCACTATGTGGCACGCAATTATACTTGCGTGACCCTTGTGTAAAAAAATCCATGTTCATGTCGTTATCAATTTTTTATGTTTCTTCAAAGGATGAATCACTTTGTGCTTAAGGAATTCCCCTTTTTTAGTCATTAGACTTTGTGACTAAAAGGAGCATCAACATTGACACTTTTATATATTCAATCACACAAAAAAATTCTATTTTAATCAAGACATAAAAATTTTGTTTCGATAAATTTTAGGTTTTTTTTCTAATAACTTCCATAAATTGATGAATAGTGAAAACACTAAAATTTAATTGAAAAAAAATTTATTAATATAAAAAATTTATATTTTTAAGCAATAAAATTGAATGGTCTATAATTATAACTAAATCATATTTTTAAAATTTAATCCAATATTGGTCAATGGAAATAATTTTATCTTTAAACTGGACATGCACATATATCAATCTTTTGATTGTTTTTACTTATCAAAAACCCTCTTTCTGGATTTGAAAATTATAATTATTATTAAATTAACTTATGAATCTTATATAGTTTTAATTTGGTAAAATAGACATAATTTTTTAATTCTGATATCAAAATTAGCATAGGGTTATTTTTTGGTATTTTTCGGAAAACATTCAATTTTTCATGAATAGTGAAAAACACTATGTTATTGTTTAAAACCTACTTATTATGTAAATATTTATTTATTTTATTTAAACTTAATTTATGGAAAAATTTATACATAATACCTATATAAGTTAAATTTAATTCATTGGATTCATTTTATAATAAAATTAGATGTAAAACATTTTTTTGAACATTTTTATGTATTTTACCGACCTTCTAAACACATTTGAAAAATTGCATAAAACATTATTTTACTACCTCTGTGAATTGAATTTCAAAATAAAAGTGACAAGGATTATATCAGTACGTAAAATTTTGTTCAATAAAATCAAATTAAGTTTTAGTGAATAATATCATTTGAATATTATTTACAACAGTTAAAAGTAAATTTGAAAAATATTAGTAAAATGTATATAATTAGCCTAAAACATGTCCTAATTATAATGGTTAAGTGTGTTTCATCCAAAATAAACCTTAGGAATAAAATAACATCCTTTTGGATCCACTTATATTAGATTAGGACATTTATTATTATTTGATTTTTTGAAAAGTTAAAAGTGTTAAATTCAAATTTTAATAAATAAAAAGTTTTCAATATAGGGTTATACATAAAATAAATTAACTTATAAATATAAATTATATATCTGAAAAGATTCCCTAAATAATGTTATTTTATTATTAATTTTCATACATTACATAATTGTAGTTATTTTGTTCACAATGTTGATTCAATAATAACCTTATTAATGAATGATTAAAATAATTGACATTATAAATATCCAAATAAATATTAATTGAGATTTTTTATACATTACAATAATTTTATACGTTAATATAATATGTTATTATTTATTTAATTTATTTTTTTCAATGTAATCAAGGTTTTTTGGCTTTTACAAAAACCAAATACTAAATAGTGTCAAAATTGACATAAATGAGTTTTTAAAACAAATATTATATTATTATTTGATATAATATTCCTAAAAACATATTGTTCATCCAGAGGATATAGATAAGGTTATATATTTCAATAATAAACAACATGGGGTTCTCTTGGATTTTTATAATAGGTTTATTAACCATTTATTATAATTATATAATAATGCATGGTAAAAGTTAAACTATTTAACTAAGAGTTAAATTTAAAAGATACTGTTAACATGATGATGTAAATCTATCAAAAACCTATTGTTTGAGTGGTTTTTGATCCATCCCCACCTTATATTTGATATAATACTTTTTGATACATTATAAATTGAACATTATTGTATAATAAATTAATATTTCACGCTTTTCCAAAAGTGACCCTCACCCCTCTTATAAAAGGGTACTTCACCTTCTCTCTAAATCAAACATCCAAATCCAGTTGGCTTGGATAAACCCTAAAACAATACCTTCACAACTACCCTAAATTCGATCTAGATCCCTTAAAATGATCTGAATAACAACTTAATGATCCCCTATGATCAAATCAAAAGAAAGCACCCGAAGAAGAGGTAATAATTTCATCTCCTCTTTCAATATTCTTTTGTTATTACACTTCCTCATTATGTGGTGTTTCCATAAAAAAATAATAACTCCAGTACATTTTACATACTGTGATGTTATTATAAATTTGAAACAACAATATCATTTATTTTATCCATCCTATAAACGAGAAAGTAATCAGACGTGTGAATGTACGGTTTACCGTCTCCACGTCATGGTGTAGTTTGGTATTAAACACTTCATTATTTGGATTGGTATAATAATGAGGTGTAATTAATTTAAATAATAAATAAATCATGTTAATTATTATTTATATATGATATAAAATCCAATTAGATACTATTTCACCATAAACAAAACGATATTTTAAGCTGTGCTTACGTAGGGATTACAATGTCCACGAACGCGACGAGATTTATTCGCCACTGTAAACATTAATGAATAATATTTATCTGATGATTAAAAATAATTTTTAAGAATATAATATCATTATAGATATTAATCATATAAATCTGATCCATAACAAACATGACTAATGTAACAAAAAATATAAAGGAAAATGAATCCGTTAACATCTGAAACAATGATACTTCTAAAATATTATTATTAAAGAAATATTAGAAGATCATATATGATATCATATTTATGTATGTGGTTATTATATAATTTAACAACAATTATTTAACATATATGTAAGATGATAACATACCATCATCTAAGGAAAAGCACGAGGTTAGGGTTAATTTTACAATCTCGTTATTATCCGATGTTGTTATACATGAGTATCTTTTTGACCTCTTTTTCGACCAGAACTTTGTTTCTTAAAAGTTTATTTCAAAACATTTTTACTATTTAATAGAATATGGGTTATATTTATAGATAACATTGTTTGAATTTTAAAAAAATGGAATGATATGTATTTTTTTTCTTTCCAAATGAGGTAATTTATGGTCTTTTCAACAAATTAATGTAAACATGTTTTCTAAACTTATACAGCGGGTGCATAAATTTTCCGCTGTTATAACACCTTCGAAGCATCCCATACAATCATATAAGAATATTTTCAAAATAAATGTTTTCTTTAATAATTATGTGACTTTTAGACGATTAAAATATATAAAGATATATTTTTCTCAAATAGTTTTGATTTCATCTATGTCAACATCCATTGATGGAATTTACACATGTTTGAATTTGTTTTACTATGATACAATATTCCATATTTTATTGAATGTTTTGTGATATGATTTACTATGGATGTGTTTTTTATATCATTTATTGTCTATTGTTAAAGTATTAACTTTTCGTATGATAGTTTCAATATGAATTTTTATGTTATGTTTCTACCATTTCATATGAGTAATGAATTAGACATCGTAAGATATGGGTGGAGCCTGATATAGCTCCTAGATGCATCAGTATATCTCATGAGTCAAACTAGTGTATTGGAAAAAGGCCTTCACAAAATCTTATTTGTTGTCTCAACATGATTCCTTGACTATGTGGCTATGATATCCATCATTATGAATTCCATCATTATGAAATTAGCTATAGATATGAAATGTGATTATTAAACTACTAGAATATCCATGTGAATATGTAAATGGAATTATTTGACTTATCTTTTCCATATTATGATTAATTTTATTTTAAAATGTTCTTGTTTTAGTCTTATACATTTTTGTAAATGTTTATTATTATTTATGGTTGTTTCTACTATATTATTATCCTCACTGAGCATCTGAGCTCACCCATTTCTTATCTTTTCTTTTTCACAGGATGTGGAGAAGTATATTACTAATAACCTACACGAATAAGCTAAGGGTTATGAGTGTGTTCAATGGGGACACAATGTTGTTGTTTTTCCTTTTCATAATGTAATGTAAAACTTATATAGGTATCACGTAATTACAAAGCTTCTAAACTAATTGGTCTTTTGAGACTTGATCTCTTGTGAGCATAACAATGTTTTGTAATAATGCACTGACTCTGGGTAACTTGTGTCAGGGCATTACAGTTCGTATTAGAGGTAGTTTAGTACAAACTGTGGATACTAGATTTAGAAAAACTATGATTAGAAAATTTTAAACTAAGATAAACATTGATGATTAGTATAGGAGAACATCTACAATTTTTGTCATTGTAAATATTATATAGGGGTTTCTAAGAAAATACATCCCTAACGAGATAAAATTAGGTAGAGGTGGCTCTGAAACCGATTTACATTGGAGTGAAAACTCCGAAATGGAGTTTTGGGCTTGACCTAGGATATCCTTGTACATAACATCGGGCCTTGTTGAACTCTTGATATTGAAAATCTGAGAAGATAGGTTTAGAATAATTCACATTTACTTTACAAACTATTATAAAGGATTTATGGGTAAATATTATTTCAAAGAAAATATTTTTATTATTATGGATTATATAAATAAACTTTTCAATTAATGTTAGGAATTTTACATATTTTGAATTGTGGAATTCGATTCATAAACTAACCTAGTTTATTCCATTGTTTAGAAATAGTTCCTAGTAATGGAATGAGAACTCCAGCAATAACACTAAGAAGGATCATAAATTTCATGGTGTTAAGAAAAAATTTAGAAGTGAAATAGTCACCCATGTATTATTTTCATATGAATTAATTGATTCATGTGTTAATAAGAGAAGTAACAAATTATTGGAGTCTTATTTCATTGAAGGGAAGCCATAGAAGAAAATCATAGAAGGGAAAAAGATGGATAAAGGGAAGAAGGGAAAGAAGGATTTTCCCATATGTGATAACTGTGAAAAGAATCACCAAGGGAAGTGCTTGAAAGTAATGGGAGTTTGTTATATGTTTGGAGAAATGGAAACCAAATTCATGATTGCAATGGTAATAAATAGGTTTCAAATGTACAATGCTTCATCTGCAAGGAGTTGGGACACTACACGAATCAATGTCCCAATCATCATAGTATATCCCAAATGTTGATATTGGATCATAAATAAGTTATGATACAACTATAGATCAAGATAAATGATTATAAATAATATTTCATTATCTAATAATTGTTCCATTTGAGTATTTTTTTAATTATGTACATGTTATAAGAATTATATAGTATATAATGATTTTACTGCGGTACAATTTCATTGAGGATTTGAGATTATGTGGTACCATGAGAAGTGACTCAATAACTAGTTAAACATTTTGGAAAATATATGGTTGGGAGAAAGCTAATCCTTAATATGGTCCTGATAATGAGGTAGTGATTTTGTAATAAGAGATAATTGTGTTGGATAAACTGTATGGGATATTATTGACAACTGTGGAACTAATTAATGGTTTGTTTAATCTATCCTTTTTGGAGATTACAACATTTATGGATTTAAGGAGCATATCCATTATTATATGTTTAACAAAAGGAATATGGGTGGATAAAGGTATTCAATATGGTTTTCCAGTAATTTATTTTATTACCATCTCTTAAGAGAATACACGATGAAGGTATTCAAATGTATGTTATGTGACCTTCCTTATAAATTTTGGATGGTGTGGTTGGAATGATGTAATTTGGATAAGTATAATTGTTGTAATGAATTAACATAATCATTTTATACTATTGTTTAAGGATAAAATATCTATTATGATTATTTTTGGACTATAATAAATAGGAAAACATGGTGGTCGGGCGACAACATGTCGCATCTGGCAAAGACGCAATACCTGAACCCACAACCGAAGGGCGAAAAAGGGGAATTACCTACCACTGGCCTATGTGTTTTCCTGATTTTTATAATGTCTTTTTCAAATGGATTGATATATGAATTATAAATTCATTATTATTGGAACCCTATGCGGTTAGGATAAAGAGAATATTTTTTAACACTGTTATCTTTTGGAGTGAAGGATTTGTTTGTGGTAGAAGTTAGTTAAAGGATGGAACTATAAATGTCAAGTATTTTTTCCCATATTATATGAAGAAATAATTTATTTAACATTAGGGAGGGGATCTTAGTACAAAAAATGAGTTATCTGAATACATTATGCCTTGTTGAACCGCTGATATTTAAATAATTATAAATTTATGCCTTTGAGGCCCCCCATATTCCATTTATTGTCTACATGTTTGTGATTGATGACCTCAATCACTCCCTATAAATATTTTCATTTTACCTCCAATTATGTGTCTCTAATTTCCACCAATGTTCTCATATTATAGTTCATAATTAGGGGATGACCATTTCATTTCCCTTTCCCTCTTAGTCAGAATAAATTTTATTAACCCTATTTTTGATGTGGGTTTTCCATAATGGTATTTCCTATTATTAACTTTTTATTCATAAAGAAGAATTTCAAATTGCGAGGATGGTATTTATTTTAGGTGGGGATAATGTAACACCCCATGATTTCAATGTACATTATCTCTTTAATACAACACAATACCTAGTGCTGCACACAATACCGAGTTCGAGCGCACCACGACTTACCACTCAAGCCATTCAAAAATAGGTAATGAATAGTATTAAGTGAATTTTGAATTTTATATACTCCATATATTTTTTACATCCATATTATGTGTTTTCTATACATTATATAAGTACAAATTCAATTATTTATAAAAAGGAAGTATTTTTCATAAAATAAAATTTTATAGACTTTTAATGGAGTACCCTTTTTAAAACCAATAGTTGACACTTTTATATATTCAACATGACAAAATATACTTATTTTTTAGAAGTGGGACCACAAAATTTAGTTTGAATAAATTTTTGGGGTTTTTCTGATAACTTTTATATTTTTATGAGTAATTAAAATCACTAAATTATAATTGAAAACAAATTTTTATTCAAAATAATTTGTCATGTTAAACTATAAATTATAGTTGTTTTAAAGTATAAACAAAATTAATTTTTGTAATTTAATACAATTTTTTTCAATGGAATTAATATTACATTTAAATTGGAAATAAACATATATCAATCTTATGATAGTTTTTATTTCTCAAAACCCACTTTATGGTATTGAAAAGATGAAATAATATTAAATTAATTAAAAAAAATACAATATTATAAATTCGGTAAAAAATAAATAATTTTTTAATTCATAATTTCAAAATTATCATTGCCAGAAGTTTTGGTATTTTTCTGAAAACATTCAATTTTTGATAAATAGTTAAAAAACTAACTTTATTTTTTGAAACCTATATCTTATTTAAATAATTTTTTATTTTATTTAATTTTATTTTTGGTCAAAATATATTCACAATACCAATATATTTTCTATGTAATTCATTGGAGTAATTTTATAATAAAATTAGATGTATAATTTTTTTGAACATTTTAACGTCTTTTACCAACCTTTTGGCACATTTGCAAATTTGCATAAAACGTAATTTTAACACCTCTGTGAATTGAATTTAAAAAATATGAGATACACGGTTGACATCAGAATGTAAAATTTGGTTTAATAGCTCAAAAATAAATTATGGTGAATAGTAAATTTTGAATAGTTTTTAACACGGTTAAAAACAAATAGGGTAATTTAAGGTAAAAATGATATTAAAATTACCCTAACACATGTCATAATTCTATTGGATAAGTGTTTTTCAACCAAAATCAACCTTATTAAAAAAATATGATCCTATTTGATCCACTTGGATTATATTAGGATATTTATTTTTATATTATTTAAAGAAGACTTAAAACTTTTAAATTCAAATTTTCATAACTAAAATACAATTAATATAAGGATATACATAAGATAAATTGAACTATAAATATACATCATAATTCTAAAAATATTTTCTACATAATGGTATTTTATTATCTATATTTAGACATTTTATATTTAAATTTATTTATGACAGAATGATGAAGTAGTAATTACCTTTTTATGAATGATTAAAAAAATTGATATTCGAAATATCCAAATAAATATAAATTGAGACCTTTGATGCATTAAAATAATTTTATTGGTTAATATGACCTGTTAGGATTGATTTATTTTTTTGAATTATTCATGTTTTCTTGACATTCACAAAAACCAAATACTTAATAGTGTCAAAATTGACACAAATGAGTTTTTAAAACAAATACTATATTAATAATTGATATAATATTTCTAAAAATATAATAATCAAACATATGACAAAGATAAGATGGTATCTGTCAATAATGAACCACTTGGTATTTTATTGTATTTTTATAGTATTTTTATTAACCATTTATTATAATAATACAAAAAATAAATGGTAAAAGTTAATCTATTTAACTTATAGTTAAATCTAAAATATAACATTAATGTGGTGACCTAAAACTATATTAAACCTATTGGTTGAGAGGTTCTTGATCCAACCCCGCCATAGTCTTGAAAAAAACATTTTTGGAGCCATTATAAACAACATATTTTTGTAATATAAATTGATATTTCAATCATTTGTTAATGTGACCCTCACATCTCTTATAAAAGGTTACATACCCTTCCCTCAAAATCACACCTCCAAGGCCGTTTGGCTTGGAAAAACCCTAATCAAATATCATCCCATCAATCCTCACATAATCCTAATGTCCTTACATTGATCATAATTCTGACCTAAAGATTTCTTTTGATCAAATCAAAAGGAATCCATCGAAGAAGAGGTAATAATTTCATCACCTCCTTCAATGTGGTTTTCTTCTTCCCCATCCTCTTACTTTGTTGTTTCAATTCCAAAATAATAACACCAGTAACATATACTTACTGGGATGTTATTATAAATATGGTATAACCATTTTTTTTTCTATCCATCCTGTGATTGACAAGGTCACCATACATGTGTACGTATGACTTACCGTCTCCACGTCGTGGTGTAGTTTGTTATTAACCGCTTAATTGTTTGGATGGGTATAATAATGATGTATAATTGATGTAAATAATAATTATAACATGTTAATTATTCTATACATATGATATAACATCCTATTATATACTATTTCACCATCAATTGAATGATACTGTCACTCATGCGTACGAGCGAATTACCGTCTCCATGAAAATTATGAG
This sequence comes from Viscum album, assembly GCA_963277665.1. Lineage (NCBI taxonomy): Eukaryota > Viridiplantae > Streptophyta > Magnoliopsida > Santalales > Viscaceae > Viscum > Viscum album. The sequence continues at coordinate 1,514,566,077 of OY728132.1, read as the reverse complement.
ATTCATTCCCCTTCATGACCATTCCTGAAATTTTTTCTTTTGATGATTAATAATAATGTTGAAGAACATAACATAATTATGAATATGAATCAAATACATCTTATCCATTACAAACATGATTGTTGTATCAAAACATATAATGGAAGACAAATCAGTTAACACCTGAAATAATGATACCAATGAAATATTAATAACAAAGCAATATTAGAAGATCATATATTATATCACATTTATTTATGTGGTTATTTTATAATTTAATAAAAAATATTTAACAAGTATATAGGAGGTTAAAATAACCTCTAACTAGGAAAAGTAGAAAGGTATGGTTAATTTAACTATATGGTTGTTATCCGAAAGTGTTTATATGTGAGTATCTATGTGGACCACTTTATTATTCACATCCGCATTTCACAAAAATGTATTTCAAATTATATTTAATATTTACTAGACTAGTGGTGAAAGACATTTATATATCATTTTTTAACTTTTCATAAAATGGTTTGAAATAAATATTTATGTCGCATTCCAAAAAAGGCAATTTATTACCTTTTCAAAAAATAAATGAAACAATATTTTTTAAACTTATATGGTGGTTGCAACTACTTCCCACCAATATAACACCTTAGAAACTTCCCTTACAAGCTTATATGAATATTATTAAAAATAAATGTTTTATTTTATAATTTTGATGATTTTAAATTATTTCAAAATAAAAAGATATATTTCTATTAAATAGTTATTATTTCATCCATTTCAACATTATTTTATTGATTTTACACTTGTTTGAAGTTGATTTATTATGATACAATCTTTTATATTGTATAGAACGTTTTGTGATATGACTGACTGTGGATGTGTTATTTTTATATCATTCATGGTTTATGGATAAAATATTAAAATTTCATATGCTATTTTTAATACAAATGTTTATGTAATGTTTCAAACATTTCATAAGATAAATGAAGTGGTCATAGTAAGTAACGGGTTGAGCTCGCTATAGCTCCTCGACGCATTGGTAGGTCTCATGAGATAAAATAGTGTCTTCATATAAGGCCTTGATAAAATATTATTTGTAGTCTTGGAACATGTCCTTGACTCTGTTGTTATGATACCCAGTATTATGCATTCCATCATTATGAAATTATCTATTGATATTACAAGTGACTATTTTCCTTGTAATATATCCCCGTGAATAATAAAATGGAATTACTTGACTTATCATTTAATAATTACATAGATGTTTATGTTCAAAATGCTTTTGTTTTAGTTATATTCATTGTCTTAAATGTTTATTCTTATTTATGATATTTTCTGATATATTTTTATCCTTACTAAGCATCTGAGATCACACCATTCTTATGTTTTGTTTTTCAAGAATGTGATGAATTATATTATTATTAACCTATTGGAATATGATAAGAGATATGAGTATGTTCAAAGGGGATACAATTTTTTTGTTTTTCCATTTCATAATGTAAGGTAAAACTTATGAATATTTCTAGTACTTCAAGGATACTAAACTAATATATCTTCCTAGAGTTGATCTCATGTGGTCATGCCAATGCTATGTAATAATTCACCGACTCTGGGTAATTAGGGTCGAGGTGTTACATAAGAAGTCTATTAGATCAACCCCATGGTTTTTAAGAAAAAAATTCAAATATGTTTATAATCTTACCTATTCCATTTACATACTCAAAAAATCTCATAGAGCATGGTATAATTGGTAAATATGATTTTTGCTGTAAAAAATTTACTTTAACAGAATAACTGATCCAACACATTTTATAATGAAAGAAATAAACCTTATCAATTCTCATATTTATGTTCATGACATCATTTTCGGATCAACTGAAAAGTCTTTAACATATTAATTTACAAATCTATTTATGTTCCAGTTTCTAATGAGTATGATAGATGAATTAACATTCTTTCTTGGTTTTTAAATTTCACAAAAACAGGAACGTATATATATATCTCAACATAATTAGATCAAATACTTACAAAAAATTATGGATATGAAAATACTAAATATATTATTACCCCCATATGAACCTCAAACACTCTTGTTCTTGATTATGTTGGGAAACCAATAGGTCAAACAACATTTAGAGGTATGATTGGAAGACTACTATACATATGAGATAGTCGTCCAAACATAATGTTCTCTTTATTCTTAATTGATAGATATCATGAAAGTCCAATACAATCCCATTTAAATGATTTGAAAATGATTTTATGGTATTGTAAAGGAACTATGGATTTTGGCCTTTTCTATTATTTTGGAAATTATATTCAATAATAATGTTTTTTCGATGCTAAATTTGGTGGTTGTAGAATTGATAGAAAGATTACTTATAGAACATTCCATTTCCTAGGATATTCATTAGTTTCTTGGCTATGAAAAAACAAAACTTAGTAGAAATCTCTATAGATGATGCTCAATATGTAGTAGCTGGAAGTTGTTGTGCTCAAGTGATGTGGTTGCAACACACAGTCATAGACCATGGTAGGAATATTAATAAAACTCTATGATATTGTGATAAATATGGATCCATAGCCTTATATAAAAAGCCTAGACATAACTCTCCTAAAAAAACGTTAATATTAGGCATTACAATCATTGGGATAACACACAATAAAGAGATTTCAAATTACAATTCATTGAAATGAAAGAAAACTTGATGATAGTTTTACAAATCCATTAACTTCCAGTTTATTTGAATATACTAAACTAATTCTAGGAATGCTTACATTAAAATAATCATTCACATATACTTATTTTTTTACAAATGTTCTTAAATTAAAACACTACTCTTCATATGGGTAGAACCATAGTCTTTTTTATTTGTTTTTTTATTTTATATCATATTTTATAATTTATTTTATCTTAGATCATTAATTATTTAACTCAAATTGTTTTATTTGTTTTATATATTTTATTAGTTGTTATATTTATGTCATTCAGCTGCATTTTCTATTTAACATTTTTTTTATCATTTTGATTTTCTTTTTATTGTTTTGACCTTTTGATAGTTTTTTTGACATTCTATTAATTAGATTGATATTTTTTATCGATTTGACCACAATTATTATCCATTTTACAATTTGTTAATCGTTCTGATAGTGTCTTCTCCATCATCTTGACAAGCTATCGTATTGTCTTTTTTCCACCAGCTTAAGAACCAATGGTAATGATTGTTTTCCATTGTCTTGACAACCTATGGTGAGGTATATGTTTTTCATCAGCTTCACAACCTATGGAAATGAAATTGTTTTCAATCTTCTTCAAAAACTATGGTAATGGATTTGTTTTCCATTGTCTAGAAAACCTTTGGTATTGACATTGTTTTCCATCGGTCCGACAACCGAGAGTGTTTACTTTATTTGTCATCAGTTTGAAATTTAACCTATTATCTTTCATTATCCCAACTATTTATTTTATGTATTTTATTATGATTTTAAATTCATAATAAAATGAATACAACAACTCACTTGATATCATTTAAAGTTACATTCTATTTTCTGTTTGTAATACTTGTCTTTTCAGTTAATGTTTCTTTTTTTAATTTTCTTAAAATTCCTTTTCAATTCTCTATAATTGGATTCTATATATTTTAATCTCAACCAAATAATTCCAAAAATCTCCCAAATTAACCTATTAATAGGGGACCCCTACCTTGAACGAACACCGGTTCTTCATATTTATCAGTAAATATCTCCTCCTCTTCTTTAGAATCGGTATAATAAATTACTTTTTCAATCAACTTTATGTATCGTTCTTCTTCCAATACACCTAAAAATATGTCTTAAACGAAATTATTTAAAAAAAATTATTTAGAGAAATTTTAGTCTCTACAGATTTCATTGAATTTTATGGCTCTTAGATCAAAAGGTTTTTTTAAAGGCAGGGAACATCATTGTGTTGAGAAACCTTCTCAAGATCTATTTCTTGATGAATATGTTAAACAATTATATAACACAGTGAATTTTGATAAGGATATGATAATCATTTTTTTGTGTATGATAGATGGTTTTCTATGTCAGTAAATCAAGAAGCACATTTCCTTAGTGTCTCTTCAAAATATGACTTATTCTGTTCTTATCATAAGTTACATAAGTATGTCAGTGTGTTTAGTAAGAAAAGATCTGAAAAGTCATTCTTTCATAACAATGGGGAGAAAAGAAAACAATCACACATTTCCATTTTATGTCCCTATAGATGCAATTGATTTTTATTCTATGGAAATTGGATAGAGAAACTATTGTGATTTTTATAACTTCACCTTATACTATTTAGTGGAAATGTGAATGGTTAATATGATGTGTTACATTTTCAAAACAATAAATAAGGTGATGTCTAGAGAAATTAAATCACATCTAATCATGTATCCAACCAGTAATAAAAAGTTAATTATTGAATGTTTTATGTTTAGTAATTTTCCAGTGATATGAAAATTTAAAATACTTAATGCTTCTTGGATAAAAAAGATACATTCAGAAAGTTAAATGTTCGTTTTGATGTTGAATCAAAGTTGATTTTCAAAGATGTGGAAGAATCTGAACCATATCAATTGGCACGACTTTTAATAGAATCTACCCTAGAAGTTGTATCTTATGAATTTTTTGATCCTCAAATTAATGAAAAACCTATGAAAAAACCATATATATTAAACAATATGTAACTATTTTGAGAAAGGACAAAGAAAAAAGATAATAAGGTGATAATCATTTTGGTCATGATCAAGCTGATGCTCTAGCCAAGAATATTTGAATAGAAGATACTCTATAAGATGAGAAAAAAAAGAAGATACATTTAAAAACAAATGGTCACATTTTTTTGTTTCTAATATTCTAAAAGGTGTTAATTTAGCATGTTCTCAGCTGACATAACAAATTCATCAAGAACTGATCATACAAGCACTTCTACGGAATGAAAAGGGGAAGGAAATTGGACAAGAAATTATTCAATCAGCCTCACAAGAGGAAGGTGAAGAAGATGAAGATTACATTCTCATGGAATATCCCTAGATCTCTATGAAAAATAAATAGGAAACTTCTCTTTGAAAAAGGGAAGGAGTACAACAACAAAATCCTCATTCTCTTCTAGCACCAGTTCAGTCTATGGAAACACAATTAGAACAAGTTCCTTCTCCAGTAAAGCATGTGGAACAATGTTCTCATTCTGAGAGAACCATAAACATTAGTGGGTAATTTCAAGAACAAAGAGTAGAAAAAAAAAATATATAGTTGAAAAGAAAATAGAGAAAAGAAAAGGAAAACAACCTCATGAAGACTCTAGCCGATCAAATTATCCTGAATCGTACGATTATGATATCAATTTAGATCACAAAATTTATTTGAACAAAAAAAATTACATAGGTCATTTTTTTAGAAGGATTGAGATGAATATTTCTTATATTCCCAAAACTGAAGGAAAATTAGATTTCATCAAAATGAATCAAAGGAAGAAATTTGTTTCAGTAAGAGAGATCAAAATGAATGTAAAGTCAATATAGGACAATATAGATGTATTGAGTGATAGTTCTATTCCCTATATGAAGGCATGAAACAAGTTGAAAAAATTATCATACAAGGCAATGATTTTAGTATATGATAATGATGAATCAATTGAGGACTTATGGAGGAATTCAAATAAGTATGATATTACATTAAATAAGTTTAATATGGAACAAAATTAATGGTTGAAACAAATTCCAAAAAATCATGGTGATAATGCTCATTTAGTGATAGAATTTCTGGAATGATTCAGTATATTTCAGTCAAATTTTTTGAAGGATTAATCTTTCGAAGATGATAAAGATTAGATAAAAAAACAAAATAATTTTTTTGATGATGAAAATAAAATTATGAGTATTACAACCGATACTCTTAATGAAGTTATTGAAATTCAAGAAGACGTCATCAAAAACATAGATCAACATTTTACAGTCCTACAATAGATTCTCAAATATCGAGGTGTTTCTATCATAGAAGACTAGAAAGAGATAAAGAATATGAAGGATGTTATCTATGATTATATTATGAAATAAATGGAAATAGAAAATAAATGAATACTTTGTTGTATCTATTATTCTTGACTGAATTTTTATATCCTTGAACTTTTTACAATTCAATGAACTATATGTTTCAATTTTTTTCATTTTTTTCACACTAACAATTCCATGATACTCATTATTACCACATTAATTTTATTAATCGCAAAGGTGTAGACTATTTTATAAAATGAAGTAAATTTTACAATGGGGGAGAGTTCTTAATATCTTACTCAAATGTAGTACATCTAAACCACAGAAAACATATCCATACAATCCTTAAGAATGTATATTCTTAAGGGGGAGGTTAGTTGTATACATATTGTAATCTAGAAGAGTTTTAATAACTTATGGGGAGATTAGTATTTAATTCTAATATTAAATTGTGTTTTATGCTTTGAAAAAATGGGATATTGTTATGTCAAATGTCTAATTTTGACTATTACGTATTCTGTTTTCGATATCAAAATTCACATTATACTATCAAACCGACTATATCTATCATATTGGCTTGGTCTACCATAATAAATCTAGAAATCATACACACATTGTTTATCACAATAACTCTGGACATTGTACATAACTTTTTTATCGTACTGACAATGTTCATCTTAATCACAGTGTGTATCATAATCACTTTGCATCATATCAATATTTTTGACAATTTAATATTAATTGTACTCATGATATAATTTTATCACATGAATTATTTTAATAATTTAACAAAACACATGTTCAATATTATGTTATCATTTTCATATACCGATTTTTTTAACCAAAAAAATAAATAATCAAAATAATGTCGTGTTTTATATTTCAATATGACTGTTGCAATGCCAGGTGTCAAAGTCCCTCTAAGTTTTCCAAAGAAATATGACCATTGGAGAAAATGTTACTGTTAGAACCTATGGATTATAAATAGATATTAATTTGATGCAGAGACAGGAAATTTAGATAATTTTTTGTTCTAGAGAAATATTGTGTGACATCTCTCTACTTCATGTGAAAGCCTTGAATGTAAAAAACATAAATGGATCATTCCTAGTTTTTATATTTCAATAAGTAATTTTTTTCATTGTGAGTCTGTTCATGTGATTATGATCAACGGCTATCAAGGATAGGTAGATGGTGAAACCTATCATCGTATTGAAGGACATCATGTTTTTGAAAAATAGAGGTGTCGATTACCTATAATAGTGAGGGCTTATGGGGATAACCAGACTGACATGTCGATCATTATATCGAAGAATTACCAGTGTTGGTAAGATAAACCTGTTATCCTAGGTAAATGATACCATACAATATGTGATAAAAGATTGGTAATAGCATTTACTTTTCCACAGTTCATTGTAACAAATATAAAAAAATTTGTTTCTTCTTTTTATTTGTAAAATTTTTTAATTGTTTTAATTACAACTTATACTTTTAGTATTGATTATATATTCTATATGGTTGAATCATTTACAATATTTTATAACTCGAAAATTTTTATTCTATCCGAATACAATTGTTTTCTAACCAGTGGTATCATAAAAATTTAATCAGAATAAGAGTTTGTTCGATAATTTATTTCTTTTTAAAATATATTATGTGAATGGTTTTTTTTTATTTTAAGAACTTTTTTTAAAGTGATTAATAAATATTTTTTATATACAATTCTCCCCCTCTTGTATTTCAGCCATCTTATATCCATTTCGATCCCACAACCTTTTAATGGGGATCCCGTTTTTAAATCTAATTCATGTCACTTTAATAATTTTTATATGAAAATTTAAATTTCATTTTTAAAATCTAAATATTAAAATTTTCTTTAGGTGAATGTTTTGACTTTTTCTGAGAACATTCATATTTTTAGGAATAGTGAATCATACAAAACATTATTTTAACCATGATTTTTTCCAATTTAATTATATTGTAGAAATATGATTTAATGTGTTTTTAAAGTATACATTAATATTTTCTTATCATTTAATCTAATTTATGTCAGTGGAGTTATTTTCAAATATAAACTTGATGTAAAAACATTGCAAAATTTTTAATATTCTTTCTTTAAAACCTCGTTTTCTAGATCCATTAATATGATTAATTTTCAATAAAAATTTCCACTAATGTGTTTTGAAATTAGAAAAATGGATTAAATATTTAGAATTATAAAGTTTATATTTAACAAATAGGTACATATAATTATATGGTAAACAAGAACAACAACATTATTAATTATTTTATTTACTATATTTAAGGGTTAATCATGTAATAAAGTTAAATATAACATTATAAAATATAGGAAATTACACTAAAACATCTAAAATATAATTTTATTAGTTATATTAGTGAAAAATAAACCTTTTCCCTATTTTTAGATATTTTATAGCCACTTGGATGAAATTATGATATTTATTGTATTTTATTCAAAGAAATGTAAATTTTGATATACATTTTTTTAAAATTAAAATATATTAAATTTGAAGTTATATAAAGGTAAATAAGACTATAAATATTAATAATAAATTTAATTTATCATATTTATCATGATATATTATTTTTTGTTTTTAGGTATTAAATCATTAAATTAAGGGCTTGTACAAAGATGTTGTAGTATTTGATTAATTAATTATAATATCAAATAAATATTATAATAATATGTAAAATAAACCTAATTTGTTATAATTAATTTTTTCAACAAATTTAATCGAATAATTATACATTTAAATATCTTTATAAGGTTTTTTTTTCAAAAATATCATTTTGTTATGATATTTTTAAAATATCGTGAAATGAATAGTGTCATATATGACTATAATTATATTTTAAAATAATTTTTCTAGTTATATTTAATAAAATGTATATGAATATATAACTTTCTAAACAATTAATAATATTATTAATATATTATAAATGACCATTTATTGGTTTATTGAAATGTTATAGTTATTTTGTTATCCCTCAAAGTGTAAATTAAATGATAAAACTATAACAGTTAATAGTCTAAAATAATGGCTAAAAAAGTGTAAAGAAAAAAAATTAAAATCGTATGTAATATTCATTGAATGAATATATTTGGACTCAAACTCATTATTTATTATAATAAACTTTAGTTTTATCTATTTGGAATATAAAATTTATTTATATTTATTTAATACTGTGAAATATCCCTAGAGTGCCCCTCCCCTCTCTTATAAAAAGGAACTAGTTATTATTATTTAATCACACAAAAAACAAATTATTTTAGACCAATAATACCCTCAATACCTTACTTGAGTCCCTTCCAAAATTCTATAGGATTTGTATTAGGCCGAACACCCCTTTATAGAGAGAAAGGTGGTAATTATAAGAAATCACCAGAAGAAGAGGTATCATTTTTAATTGAGTACTTCAGTTTTAGTTCTTCTAATAAATCCATAAAATAATCATAAAAATGAATAAATAAAATTTCCAATGTCATCAATATAGTAATATTTTATTAAATTAGTCTCATCACCTAAATCAATCTCCACTTCCATCAAATGGATAGAAGAATTAATCGTTTGTGAGTACGTGTGAACTGTCTCCACCAAGAACCATTATAAATAATTTTTCATTACCATCTCTCATGTCTATTTATAATGATAGAAATAATATTTATATATTATATTAATCAAATATTTATAATTATAAGTGAATAATATATCAATTAATATCTTACTTTTGATACACAAATAAACGATAATGTCATTCTAGTGTACATGTGTACTGTCTCCTCCATGATGAAATGTAATTCATTTTTAATCACCACATCTCCAGAAAAATATATATAATTAAAATAAAAATTTTAATATGATATTAATGTTATTATGATCATTCTATAAAGATGAAATATTTAATACCTTCTTTCAATAATGTTCTTTGAAAAATGGGAACATTACTTATGTTAATATATGTCGTACATTCTCAATGATTGTAACAAAGTTCATTTTTCATATCTACATTTTAAGAATGGATTTAAAATTATAATTTATGAATAATTTTTTTTATTATTTAAATAAAATTAATTTAGTGATGATTTATGTTTGACCACAATTAATATTGATTTAATTTAAATTTTACATTGAACTCAAGTATCGAATAACATCAAATCATCTAATGTGAACTTAAATAATTATGTAATTTTTATCGAATTTTAATAAGTGATATAAATGGAATAATAAAAATGAAATTTATTCTAAATGAATTTAATATTATATCTATATGTATTGTTATGTATGATTGATATCATATATGATGAATATGAATTATGGTATTGGACTTCGTACCAATACACATTCATTGATACATATTTTGATGTAATGCACCATCCTTCTTTATTGAGTTATATAAAAAAACCCTTTAAATTTTAATTCCATTATGAGTTTATCAAAATGGAATAATTTTATTCTTTTTATTCATGGACTTTTACATTCATTACAAATGAAAAAAATGATTTTTTAATGTATACATTGACAATGAATTCTATGCCACTGGGAACATTATTTTATATTTGGATTCCTCTACATGCATTAATGTTTCAAAAAATTAATAATTAAATATTCCAACTTATGGTTATTTTGGTATTAAAAATGTTTTGGAAAACGGATTGATTATTCAATACCATAAAATGATTTTTTATTATTGCAAATGAAATTTTATGAGGCAAATATTGAAAATTGAAATATTTTTTCAATTGTGATTATATAATTGTACATGGAGATTTGAAGGGTGGTTATTTGATAAACCTAGTTTAGAATGTTCTACGAAAAAACATTTATGTATGGTCGCATTTTTAGCTCCAATGCATTGGGTATATAAGTCAACTGTATTGCTATTCCATTTTTTAGGAGTAAAATGTAGGGAATTTAGCCACATGGTTATTAAATATAATTATAATTGTGTCCCATGTTCTGTTTGTGAATTATATAATATTTATAGAGGTATTATGGTAATCCTTTAATTATCAATGGATAAAAAATGAGATTAATTTCAAAATAATTTAGTTAATACTTCACAAAGTTGAAAATTATTACATTATGACCATGTATTCATGGGATTTCATGTTTTTACAAGACTAATAGTTTTTCTTATTTTCGTATCCCTTATAAGAATCTTATTATCATAAAATTATTGGTTTCTCATAGGATTTAAGGGGAATAGATAAAATGATTGGATAATGAAAACATTATGACTATTGATCATGAAAAGAAACCATATTTATTTTCAAAATGAATTTTTTTTGTGAAAAATATGGATATTGAGTAGAAGTGTCTACATTGTAATATTTGTTTCTTTGTAAATTAATTATTGTCTATGACTATAAAAATATAATCCTATAGTGATACTCAATTTGGATGATATTATAATTATGGATGTGTTGTCATGAATAGGTAATGTTTATGGCTGGGGCCTTATAGCAGGCATAAAATATCACATTAGATAACATATAGGATATGATAATGTTAATGAATTAAAATTTATCAATTTCCCATTATAGTCAAATTATAATGTTATCAAGATATAAAATTACATGTTTTTTTCATCTAAACTCGATATATTAATATTTTTTTCCATTGAGGAAATTAGGAAATGTTAGTGGGAAGGAACCAAGAAAAAACTACCCTTCCATATCAATATGCTGAGATGTTTGGAATTATAACTATGTAGTTTATTGAAGTGATGGATTTGTTGAAACATGCGACAAATGCTGGTGGATTCCATACGAGATAAAAACATAATCTACAATAGTAGAATATGATGTTAGTGGCAAATTTTAAGAAACAAATACCCCATATTTAATGGGATCATCATATCATGTACTTGATGAAGGGTGTATTAATGTTATATAAATTATATTATATGTCATTGGTTTTTTAGAGCCTCAAAAGAAAACTGTTGCAATATATCAATTTTTTATTTTAAGATAACAAGTGGGGGTCAATGGTTAAAATTTTCCAAGGATGTATAGAGGTTAATTCCACAGAATGAGATGCATTTAATAATAACATCATATAGAAAAATTTTATTAATGATGTTTTACATAAGAATTAAATTAAATTATTGTAATTGAGATAGAAGGATGATTATTCTTTTGATGAATATGAATAAATCTTCACCTATATGGTATGGTATGTCACAAATTTTATCAGGGGTATTCATTGTAAGATAAATCAATTTTACTAAGTAATAAATCCATGTTATCAAAGGGAATTATATTATTATGAGTTAAAAATATATTTGAAACAAGTTTTATGTGATGAGAAGGTAGAAATTGAGTTTTTTTGATAATTTAGCCCATTATAATGAGAAAAATATGTGGTCTAGTTGGAAGTAAATGAGAAATAAATTAAAAAATAATCATAGAGGAAATAAAACAAAAATTAAGTCTTGTGAGAAGTGTGGGAATTTTAATCCTAGCTAATGTAAGTGAAATTATGGGTAGTGATTTGGATGTGGAACGACTAGTCATATACTTCATGAATCCAAGAGAGATGATCAGGAATGCAATGAAAATATAATGGTAAGATGTTTCAGTTGTAAAATGTTTATGAATTATTCTTATGTCTTTTCAAAGTAGATTACCCATGGAATAAACTAACAAGATAAAAATAAAAAGTGTATGGAAAAATATTTTTCTATTATTATGGTTGATGTTGGTCCATGAAATGAATTTGTGAGTGGTATGTTATATGTTTTCCATAATTATGCTAATAATAGATTTGATAATAGATCATAACATTCTCTCATTTCTAAGAGATATTTATGTAAATTTGAAATATATTCTCATAAATGTGATATAGACCTTCTGGTAAAAATATATAATTGTATGTATTAAATGAAAAATGATTTATAATAACATTTCTTCTATAATTGGTTATAGGTTCCTTCTTATTAATCTAATTAAACATCCCACAATGGTGTTTGATATCATTTGGGGTATGTATTGACTATCATTTTATCATATTAAAATAGGTTATATATCCCATAATGTATAGTTTAATTATTTCACACCTTTGTTAACATGCCAAAAAATTAAGACATTTTTTATGGTATTGAATTTAATCTAACTTATATTGTTGAAAATAATGAATAAATTATGATTAGGGACATCCCAATTCTGAATGAATATAATGATTAATTTACTAGTGAAATTTTTTATGTCGATCCAAATTGGGATTTCAAATTTACAATATATTTGGTTCAATGTTCTACGCCTACTTATAAACCCATGCATCGAACGACTCAAGTGGAATAAGAGGAATTCATAAACGAGTTCCATGAATAGCTTGATAAAGGATTCATTCATCATAACACATCACTATAAGTTTATCCGGATTTAATTTGGAAAAATAACATTGTTTCCCAGAGAATATTTGTTGATTATAGAGCCCTTAATACCTCACTATTTAAAAAAAGTACATGGTTCATCAAATAAAGGATTTGTTTGATAATATTTGGGGTGCTCAGTTATTTTTTTAGGATTGATTTGATGTCTATATACAATCAAATAAAGGGGAAGGAGGATGATATTAAAAATACATCATTTCAATTGATATATGGACATTATATGTTTATGGGTATTCCCTTTGGGTTATCAAATGATCCTTCTATATTTATTAATATTATGTATATCGTTTTTCATCAGTTTTTTATCATTTTTTGGTTATGTTTCTTTATGTTATTTGGGTGTATTCTGAATGAACATATGAACAATAAAAGAACATATTGATTGTTTTGAAACCCTCAAAAGAAAATACAATATATGGAAGGTTTTTTAAGTGATAATTTGGGTTTATAAAAAATTATTTCATTGGAAATAATTTTTCATCATTTGTTATAACTATTGAAAATTTTAAAACAAAATTTTTTGAAGTGATTCCAACAACTACCTATGTCACATTAATACATAGTTTTCATAGATTAATGTCATATTGTGTATGTTTTACTGAACAGAATTTTGAGTTATATATAACACTAAATAAGTGAACTTGTATGGGATTTATGTTTATTTGGAAGAAATAATTTGACATTTTTTTCATGAAATGTAAAGAATATTGGTAAATGCCTCAGTTATGTACCTATCTTCAAGAAATAGTTGATTGTTTTATATTTAGTGGTACTTAATTGAGAGAGTTTTCTTTGGTACCAATGAAGAATGATAAGGTTACGTTTTATGATTTATATAAGATTAAACCACATGAGTTAGGTTACCCTATACATTATTTAATATTAACTGATGTTTTTTGCATTAAATATTGGGACACATCATTTTTTGGAGTAAAATATGAAATATATAATAATCACATAAATTTTATGTCTATATCCACTCATAATGAATTTAACATCAGACATATAATATGGATAAACAAATCTAGTATAATGATTGCACTATTCATTACCATATTGCAAAAGAAAATAAAGTTCTTGATTCATTGAGTAATAAAATTAATGATACTTTATCAATTTCATGTTTGGAATGATTTCTTTTTGTTAATGATTTGATGTATTTTGGTTTGGATGTTATTAGGGAAGGTAATTTCTCTTAATATTTCAGGAGTAAGTGAAATCATCTTTATCAAATATAATCACGAATGTATAGAAGGAAGATAATGAGTTTCAAAAAATTGTCGAACATGTTAAAAGGGGTATGCTGCCCAAATTTTACATTGATAAAGATTGTGTTTTGTTGTTTGGGAAGATATTATGTGTGCCTTACGATTTACAATTGGTGATTGAATTGTAATTTGAAGCAAGCAGTTCATCATTTTTAGTTTAACTGGGATGTGATACGATTATAGATACCTTTAAGAGTATTATTGGATTGATGGAATAAAAAGTTATATTTATTACATTATTGTTAATATTTTGACTTGTAAGTAGGTTAAATAATATATATAGATTCCAAAGGGGATTCATCATCTTCTTCTAGTTCCATACAATAACAATCAAAACATATTGATTGATGTATTAGGGTAATTATTAAAGAACTCTCAAGGTAGAAATGAAACTTGAGTTGTTTTTGATTGACTCGCTAAATCTTCTCATTTTACGCATTTTGAGACACACAATATGCATAAAAATTTTCTCAGTTGTATCATGAATAGATATTATAGTTATAATGAAATACTCTCTCTATTTTATCTTATCATGAGCATCATATCACATATATCTTTGGTAATGTCCTTCTAAAGTCATTGGGTACTAAATTAATGTTATGTTAATATTTTAATCTTCTATTATATTGTAAGTCTGATCCATCAATTCAATCATTAGAGGCTATGTTATGTGCTTATTAAATATATTTACAAGGATGTTGGGATTTAAATCATTTATTGGGTCAATTTTAGTATAATAAATGTTTTCATTCCAGTATATAGAAGGTACCATTTAAGAATTACATGGAAATCAATGTAAAACACCAGCATTTTGGGATGATGTAAAGGAATGGAAATTAATGGGACCAGAGTTTGTTAAGGAGATGTTAGATAATATTATGATGATTCATATAGTCTTGAGGATAAACTAGATCATGAATAAAAGTTATGCAGATAACCAATGGAAGGAAAATTCTTTCATGGCAGGTGATCATATATTTTCTTATGTTTATTCAGGGAAAACTATTATGTAATTTTATAAGAAGCGGAAGATGAGTCCATAGTTTAGTAAATAATATGAAATAATAGAGAATGTTGTTTCGGTTTCCTACAGAGTGGATTAATAATTGAGTTTATCCTAGATGAATGTTTTTTCCATGTTTCAATGTTAATGATGATTATGCTAGATCCATTTCAGGTTTTGAGCACTCATGTAGTCAGATATAAGAAAATATTTCTTATAATCACCAGCCAATTAATGTTACTGACTGATGTGTTAAAGTATTGTGGAATAAGGATATTTATTAGGTTATGTTTATATGTAAAACCATAAGGTTGAAGAGAAAACATAGAAAATGAAAATCATATGACAGAAAAATACCCCATATTATTTGATAAGTGAATAAAATTATGAGGATGTAATTTCTAAAAGTTGGAAGGATATAAAATACTAGGTAATTATAGAATAATAATTTTCAAATATTTATTAATTTTTATGAATTAGATAATAATTTTACCTTAAAGGGTGTTATTTTACTGAAATCATACCCGACATGCAACAATTAGTGTCTCTAAAATCTTGTGTTGCATGCAAGACTGTGTTTTACCAAATATATTATATGATTTATTTTACTATTCTAAGTTGTAGCTATTTCCTAGTCCTTAGGTTAGAGGGGCTGAAGTGAACTAACTATAATATGAATATACATGTTTATTAATTTTTAAACATTCATGCAATAAATATTATAGGATTAAAATAATAGTAAATCCAATTTTAACATAAAAAAGAGATATTATTTCTAAAAAGGGAGTTCTGCTGGTATTTGATAGAGAAAAACTTTTTAAATTTGAATTATGATAGATTTAAAATATAATATGAATATTTTATTGGTTTTTAAAATAGAAATATCAATTTTTACTTTGGGTGAATATTTTGTATTTTGATGAGAACATCCATATTTTTATGAATAGTGAATAATATAAAAATATTAGTCCAAAACTGTTTTTTCATCAATTTTATTGATATATGTAAATAATGTATTTAATTAATTATAAATTCAAATTAAATAATGTTTTATAATTTAATTAAATTTAGTTCATTGGAATTAATTTCACCTTGAAATTAGATATAAAAACGTTTTGATCATTGTAATGTTATAACATAAAAAACCCATTATCTCAATCAGTCAAAGAGATTGATATTAAATTAACTGTAACCAATTATGTGTTTTGAATTTAAAAAAATATATTCTATATTTAGAATCAAAATTTTCAAATTTAATAAATATGAATCATGAATTTTTGGAAAAATTGAATAATAACATTATAAATTATTTTTATTATGGTTGTAATCGGTAAATAAAGTAATTAATGCAAAAATATTGCTATACAATAATATAATATTATACTGAAACATGTCCAAAATATATTTGATGCATTATTTTAGATAGAAACAACCAATGGGAAAATTTTTATATATTTTGGAGCTAATTTGATGACATTATGATTTTTATTGTAATTTATTAACAGAATGGACAATTTATTATTAATTACATTTAGACAACTAATATTTTTTATATAACGTTATACTGAAGATAAATTCTATTATAAATAATAATTTTAATCTAATATTATTAATTTCATATTTTTTTATTTTATTTTTTTATGTTATAGACAATTAAATTAATTTCATGCACAATGATGATGTTAAAATTGATAAATTAACGTAAATATCAAATAGATGATATTTAAAGCATTAAAATAAAATCGATTTTATATAATTAATGGGATAAAAGAATTTTATGGATTAATTTGAAATGTTATTGATTTGTTGAAATATATTCTTTTAATATATCAAGTGTTTTTTATATTTTAAAAAATTCATGAAATGATTTGTGTAATAATTGACACTAAAGATATTTTAAAATATATAATATTTTATCAAATGATATAATTATTATAAAAATATAATATTCAGAAAAATAAATTTTTTATGCCATAAAATGTCATAAATTAATCATTTATTTTTCATTTCTCTTATTATAATCAAAATATTACCTGATAGTGTAAATTAAATGGTAATTGGGTTAGAGAGAATAATTAAAAATAATGGTTAAAATAAAAATATAACGAATAGAAAAATATTAAAAAACCATATAATTTTGAGTGTATAAATTGATTTAATGAAATAATAATTATATATTCTTAATAAACCATTATGTTAACATTTGGAATATAATATTAATTTATATTAATTTATTAGTTTGAAAAATTCCATGAGTTCCCCTCCACTCTCTCAAAAAATGGCACTACTTATTATCATTTATTCCCAGATCAATAAAATGGATCATCCACGATCTACCTAATTGAATTTCAAGAGTCACTACCCATATTCAATTGGACATATATTATTCATAAAACTCTCTTATAGGTGTTTAGGTGATAATTAATGGAAATCATCATAAGAAGAGGGGTCATTTTTAATTATGTGTTTTTATTTTATTCATAATTCAAAATCCTTCAAATATTCATAAAACATGATGATATAATAAATCAAGTATCATAATAAAATTTAGATTCTTTATGTTAATATCAACACCAAAATCAATCTACACATTCATCAAATGGAAAATTTATTAATTGTTTCTGCGTACACGTGAAATATCACCTCCTTGAACCGATATAATTCATTTTCCATTTTCATCTATAAATGATGGTTATTATTATGGAATTAATATTTATATAAAATATTAATGATGTATTTATCATTGTAATAACATAATATATCAATTAAATTCTTACTCTTTATGCATATAAAAATAATAATGTCATTCATGTGTACAGGTGATATATCACCTCCATGAAGCATTATGATTCATTTTTAGTCACCACATAACATGAATCGTATATATCAATATATTGAAATGTTTAATATTATATAATGACATTTCGATAAGTATTTAGGGATAAAAAAATAATTACCTTCATTCCATAATTATCATTGAAAAATTGAAATGTTAGTCATGCGTACATCTGACTTACCATCTATAAGAATGTATCATAGACCATTTTTCAAATACATATATAATAAATGAATTTAAAATTTTAATTTATATATAAAATTTATTTTTATGTAATTAATATTAATCTTAATATGATTTATTAATGACCAATTTTACTATTGACATTATAAAAATATAATTTTTAGACTCAAGTATTGAATATCGTCAAAAACATGCATTGAGAAATATAATAATTAATGAATTATTATTTCACAATAATAAGTGATATACAAGGAATTAAATTCTCAAAATAGGTTCCAAAAATAGTAAACAACAAAACAATGATTATTATTCATGAAGATAATGAATATCTGTGGGGAATCATATTTGAGGTAAGTGACTTCATCACAATCACCTTTTATTTAGAAGTATTTAGATGTTAGAGAACCACCTTATTTTATGAGGTGCATAAATAAAAATTTTCATTTTAATTAAATTACATTATTTTTAAAAAATAATATTTTTTGTGATTTATTTAATGTTCAACTGACTTTATTTAAAAATTATTAATTGAATGTTTTTAAGACATTCAACGACAATGAATTCTTTGTCGTCATGACCATTAATTCATATTTCGATTCCTCTACAATATTTAATGTTTTCAAAAAAAATGGAATTATTTATTCCATTTTTTGGTATATTATAATTGAAAATATTTTTGAAAGTTGATTTATTATTTTTAATAAAATGAGTGTATTTCTTCTAACATAAAATAAATCATTAGGTGAAATGATGAAAATAGGGTTCATTTGTGAATTGTGATTATTTAATGGTTCGTGGAAATTTAAGAGGTGGTTACGTGATAATCCAATGAAGGATGGTTCGTTGATAAATAAGGATGGGTGGTTATGTTACATCCATCAATTAATTGGGTATGTTAGTTGAAAATATAGATATTCTATTTTCAAATAGTTACATGTATGGAAGTTAACCACATTGTTACTCAATTTATATATAATTATGTCCAATGTTAAATTTATTTGATATCTATACATGTTATGGATTTATATTATTATCTTTATTACATAAATTTTAATTAATGATAATACGTTCAAAGTAATGTATTTTCTAATTCTTAAGGGTGAAAATGAGTACATTATGATAAAGTATTCATGGGTTTTCATGCTTTTACAAGAATAACAATTTTATTTGTTTTTGATTTCGATACTGTTCTTTTTATGATCATAGCATTTTAAATTGATTCTCACGTGATTTAAGGGAGAATATGTACATGTATGGGATCAATGAAAAAATTATGATGGTCGAATTGGCAAAGAAACAATGTTTCTTTTATAAAATGATATTGTTTTGTGTGAAAAGTTTATATTTAATAGAAGTGTATACATTATAATATTTGAGCCATTATGTAGGAATTATTAAATGATACTCATAATCACTATACCTTAAATTATCCTCAATGTAAATGAAAGTACTAGTCTATACAGAACTCAAGATTATGACTTTTTTAATGTCACGACCCTATATATTATAATTAAATTTTTTTTCATTAAGGTACTCTAATCATAATTCACAAATTAACTAATCCATTATCTGGTACTAACTATAATGACCCTTCTTTTTCATACATTACCATTACACAATTTTAAAGATAATAAACATAATTGTGATACAAAACCTGGATCCAATGCATATGTTTTTTTAGGAATATTATAACCATACATAGAATTTACATAAAAAATAATAAAAATTATTTAATTAATCGGTTTTTATCTTCTTATTGTCGATCATGTTCTCCTTAGTACAAGTTATCACTAAAGGATATACACAAAAAATTATTGATCTATAATTCCCGTAAGAGGATGACATCCCGAATCAATATAACATTAGTGGGAACAATATTTATCATCATAACATAGGAATGGTATCATCAGAATAATCATAAGAGAAAGAATTAGATAACGTAATGTAATGTGGTAGTGTATAAAAAACGAAAGATCATATAATAGTGTCCAAATTCCATAAATAGTTGTAGAAAAATATAGCACCATGATCATCCATAAAATGTTTTAATCATCATAACATCATCATGGTTAAAAATTATAACATTATTTTCACTCATTTTTTTCATTTTCTCATGAGATAAATCACATTACTCAATTCATAAGATGACTATATGTTTCTAGGAGAACATATCACATAATATCATTAACCTAATCATGTAATACATAGAGAAAATATATAAATATTAGATATAAAACAAATATAAAGGTAATGAGTTTCATAATTATTTCAAAAATCATAAAGTATAAACATTGTGGTTTCCAAAAATTGTAAATAACATACTTTGTATATGAACTATCAATATTGGGTGAAGATGAAATAATCTAAAGAGAAGTAAAATATAGATTTTTATAAAGTAGAGTTATTTTAAAAAAATCATTGAAATTATCATCAAATAATATACGTAGCTTGAATATCTAATATATGAAAAGGTAATGAAAATGAAATTATATTTTAGGATTAATAAAATAACATATATACTTATTTTTTTAATGAAATAAGAATAACCCAAAAAATGTTCTTGAGAATCACATTTTATTTTACATAAATTATTTCACCACTTAAGTATCATATATTACGAAATTAAATTCATTAACTGATATATCAAGAACATATAATAAATTTATTTTATTACAAATATATTAATTTTTTGTGTCCTTTATGATGAGTTATATTTTTTGATTTCATTATTCAGAAGTGTTTATTTTAATTTTTTTCAGGATCTGTTCGCTTGTTTATTAGTATAAAATTTCATATATAATGAGGGTGATTCTATAGAATTTATATTATAGGTTATTAATGAACATACATAATATTAATTGGACTTACATATCATAGGGTTTTTTTATGATGATGAATGATTTGATAAAATTTTAATTATTAACGTTAATACTTATTTTGGTGGTTTTCGATCACAGAAACGTTGTTTTGTTTTATTTTTAAATATTATGTTTATAATAATTGTTAATACTTATTTTTGCAGTTTTCAATCATAGTGATGTTTTTTTCTATTATTTTTAAATATTATTTATATTAGATACATCCAGAACATTAAAAATGATATAAAATATATATTACTATCATATTTTACAATTACAATAATTTGAAGAGTATCCTTGAAGGCGGTAAATGAAAATGAAAACATGACATCATGTGAAGGAAATAAAATCGCAGCTCACATGCGACATTTCGATTATAGGAATAAAAAAATAGGAGAAGTGGTTTAATTATATATTATTTAATTAAAATTACATAATTAATGTATATAAAATATATTTTACAAATCATGATAATTGGAAAAAAGGAGGTTATGAGGTTATGAGAAATGAAATGAAATTTTAAAAAAAATTAAAACTATAGAATGAGACTTTTTCCACATGAATTTCTCCCCAATGAAAACCTCCTTAAGGAAAAGGTATTGGTATATTTTTTTTTGAAAAAAATATTTGGTACAAGGTTTAGGGACTTGAGAATCATTTTACATAGATATTGGACAACAATAAATGTTTAGAAGGTTTGAGGGGAAGAGTTTGTTGGGGGTGGTATTAATAGAGGATGAGAGGGGTGTTTTCACATTATATTAGTCATTAGTTTATTATTTTATATCAATACTATTAATAGTCTAAAATTTTTAATACATATATTAATATAATGTTATATAGTATGATATTATTTTTTTACATAATCTATACAGAACATATGACTTGATAATTCATGTATTTATCTTTTATTGTAAATTGTCATATTTAACTATTCACAAAAAAATCTTGAATTTTAGAAAAATCCCAAAAACCAATATAACCGTTTATAGATTTTTATAATTCAAAACGATTCAATTTTATTAAAATAATTATGTAAATGTGAGAAATTTAATTTTTAATTAAATTACGTATTTTTTTAAAAAATACAGATTTTAAATTTATAACTAATTTTATAACACCTTGCATAATTTGTGAAGGAATAATAAAATTATATTATAATTTCAAGTAAAAATATATATTAATTTATGAGTTATTTTAATAAATCAAATTTCCTTTATATAATTATATAAATTATAAATTTATCAATAAACATTTCTATTTTATTAAATAATACCATAATATTAATAATATATTTTAAAATATTTACTTACTTATATAATGATATAATTATTTCATATTATAATTTATATGACTCATAAATTTTATTGACACGTTCATAGGTGAAGTTTCTATTTTATTGGTCAGATTACTATTCGTGATGGTAATGTTACTATTTCAAATATCAAGTTACTACTTCATCAGTATTTATTCCTTAATAACTATAAATACTCTTTATTTAATTCATTATTCATTTAAAATGATTTTATTGTGTTTTATATTTGATTTTATGAGATTTATAAAAAATTAAATAGTTATAAGAATGGGTTTTTCAATGATATAATTTTGGGTTGCTAAATAATTTTCTCTAGGAACATCTGTTCCAAAAATATGTTCACATACAGTATCTACATTGGGATGTAGGTCTTGTAAAATAAATCATTTTCCACCATACCAAAACAGTGGGATTTTTTATAAAATTAATCATTATATATATATATATTATATTTATCATATTTTAGGTGTTCCTAAAACTGTTTTTTAATGTGTCTACATAATATCCATGAAATCCAACTATAAATACCCTATCCATAGTATCCAAATTTTGGTGGTTATATTATTACATTTATCATAAGATAAAAGGAATCACATCCAAAAGGACTGATTTCTTAGTCATGGTAACTATGTAAATAAATATTTTTCAAACAAATTAGATATCATACAATTATACAATGTATTTTTCTGAGATAATCTTTACTCCCAATAATATATCACTATATAAAATCATAAAACAATTCATGGAATCCTTAATAAAGGAATAATATTAATGGGGTGTGATTTAATCATGAGTATGTGGATATGTATATCATAATATCATATATATAAATATTCATAATCAATATGGGAATGTCTATAACATAAAAGATTATTTTTTGATATTAAATAGGGTAGAAATTTGTCGAATGAAATGATGTTGAAATATATCCATATAAAAAATTAAATTACTAAAACATACCCATAATTGTTATAAGTAATAATATAATCAAATGAAATCAAAAACTATTCTCAAAATATGGGACTTTACTACTCCAAAAGGCTAAAATATAAAATGATCACCCTTTACAGTAAAATTTAAAAATGTTGAAAAAACATAATTAACATGTTTGAAAAAATTTCTCATGAAACCTACCGATGAATAGAAGGGATATATAATAATATTACCCACCCCTCAGTTAATATGTCTAATTAATTAATCATAATATATAGTTGAACCTTAATCAACAAAATCATTATTATTGTATAACTAACATACTAAATGTTACTACATTTCCTAATAAATAAACATATTCATAATCTATCTAATGTAAATTTATGAATGGAAATAAAATTACCCATTCTTAGTAATGTTAATAATAAACCATCCTTAATAATAATAATTTTAATATCAATAAATTAAATCCTTATTGGTTCATATTTATAATAGTGGGATTATATAATTGATTAATATAAATACCATAAAAATTACACTAAATTTATTTTTGAGGAAAATAAATTTCTCAATTTGAAAACATATATGTAAATAAAATTTAGAAAAAATTATTCAATGTACATTTCCTATAAAATTTTCATTAAAAAAATATAATTTTGTATTTAAAAAATTTAGTGACATTTATGAAATAATATTATGTTCCTATCAAAAACATTAATCCATTGATTCATTTAACCTCTTCATTAAAATCATAAATGAATTATTTTGTAATGTACCAGAATATTAGGAAAATTGTTTTTATAAAATGTATGAATTGGTAAAAGAAATCAATAATTCTTTTTTAAAAATATAAAAACATTTTTGATGACATTTTTAAAAAAATGAATTTTGATGAAAAATGATTGATGACCTTAGAGAGAAATAAATTTTATTTTTCTTAAAAACTATTTCATAATTAATTTATGCAAAAACGAGAGGGAACATGAATATATTAATCGAAAATTTTCATAAATATCCCAAGGAAAAGAAAATTTATTCTCTTTACGATAGAAAAATGAAATATTTCCCATAAGAGAATGGTAATAAGAAAATCGATAATAATTATGATATTGTTAGGTAACCCTTTAGAATTTTGGACACATATAAATCATAACCCCAATGAAATAAATAATGAAAAATGAATCATTAATTACAAAAAATAAACAATATTTTAATAGTATAATATATCAAAGGGGGCAGTATATACCCCACAAAATGATTAATTTCTGAATATGTTGTATGTATCGCAAATGTAAAAGTGGGATGGGATTCCATTTCCTAAGTACCAATTTCATATTCATGTGTTCAAATATCAACATTATTGGAGTTTCTCGTAATTATTATAACTAAATCCTTCATTGGAGAGATTAGTAAAGAAAATTTGACTATTGTAATGTGGGGTTGGAAGTTGGTAAAATATTTTGGTAGGACTTCCCAAAAAATAGATTTTTATATTTGATGTGGTGAGGGGATGGATTTCCATTTATAAGGGGAGAGTGGACCAACATGGAATTAATTAAATGATTAAGTGATCCAATGTTTTTCTTCTGTTAACAAGACTTTAAAATGGGTCATTCTCAAGACTTACGGGGCATACTATTGAAATATGGCCATAAAGTGTGTTTTGGTCATCATTGTGGTCATTTTTATCCCTTATCGACATATTTTAACACCAAGGAAAATCCATTTTTACATTATACATGTCATTAATTTTTCACTGTTTTCAATATTCATTATGGGAAAAAAATATGGTGAACAAATTTTTCAATATATATTATTCTCTTTCCTAATAAAGATTTTTTTTATAATCATATTCTATAATATTGGATGAATTCAACATAAAAATAAAATCATACATGAATCGAAAATATATGTTTTCTAAAGAAAAACATAAAAAAATTATATAAATATTTATTTCACAATTCAATATGAAAATTATTCAAATGCCTAAATTAAGTATATATTAATATAACACAACAAAGATTACATAAAAAATTCAATAAGAATAATTATTTTCTTTATTCATGAAAAAGTTAATCATTTCAGAAATGTTTTATGAATTCACCAAATTAATAATATAATGTGATAAAAATTTATATTAAGTCATGTGTAATGATTGAATTAGGATCATATGAGAAAAAATAAATTTTTTAGTTTTTTTCATTCAAATGGTTATTATTATATATTTTTTTTATGGATAAAAATTTAGTTGGTTTTAAATATTTATAAACCATATATTTTTGATACTTTAGATATTCATGATAATTAAGTACAACATAACTCTCATTTTAGAGTGGTCATGTTTAAATAATAACATTTTAATAGAGTATACATTTCATTTAAACCTTGTTTCGCATGTGTGGAAACAAATCATGGAGGCTATTTTTTGTAAATGAAATATATCATAGATTTTTGATGTTTTATATTATCTTATAATATGGATTATTTTTATCATAAATTCTACCAAACCAGATGTTACTTATTTAAAATATCAGGCTATAACATAGAA
Source organism: Viscum album (assembly GCA_963277665.1). Classification (NCBI taxonomy): domain Eukaryota; kingdom Viridiplantae; phylum Streptophyta; class Magnoliopsida; order Santalales; family Viscaceae; genus Viscum; species Viscum album. The sequence continues at coordinate 1,514,539,727 of OY728132.1, read as the reverse complement.
TAGACATTTTGGAGGCCATACGATGTTTAAAATTTATACAATCTAAGAAATAAGGACATAAATAATCATAAATATATTGAATAGTAAATATAAAACAATCAAGGAAAATGATATGTGAATTGCATGTATCAAGGAGGAAAAAAGTGATATATATGAACAACAAATGAAGATAAATGACAATGTGTTGAAAATTATTTAAAATTTATCATTAATAGACTACACTATATTGGTGATCACGAAAATATTCATCACGTGGATATTAAAATTAGATAAATTAATAATAAAAAAATTTCATAACTATTAATGATATTATGAAATATTATTTATAAAATGGATGGGGTAAATAAAAATAAGATTAATAGGAATGAAGACTATACAATGATGATATGTTGATTAACATATGATACCTTAACTACATGTGTAAAAAAGGGAAGTAGATTTTGACTTCTAATTGAATGTTCATTAACATAAGAATGTGAATATGGATTCTATGTTATCTAATAGAATTATTTACTTATGGAAATTATACTGTTATAGATTCAATGTAAAACATGAATGTGATGATATCAAAGTCCTTAGGATGCCCACATAACTCAATAAATGAGACATACATCAATGTTAATGTAGGGAAACAAATTTAAAGATTCTAACTATATTTATCAAAATTATTTGTTCAGATATTCTATTTATTAAATAAGCTTAAAAATTACTTTGTAATGCCAAATTTTTAAAAAATATCATAGAAAATAAAATAAGAACCATAAATTTTCAAATTTTTCCAGTAAAAGATGAGTTAATGTCAATCATATAGATATAGATAGTAATATAATTAGTCATTAAATACAAGATCCTATTTTCACACATTTTGAAATCAATACTATATTCACTTTTTAGTGGATTAAATAAGTTTTATTAACATTATTTTAATTGTAATTTATACGGGCCACAAAATTGGATAATTGAATCCACAAAATCTATAATTCTATCAAGAAAAAAATAACTTTTATATAAATCAAATATGATTAATGATATATTAGTTAGGGTAGCGAAGCCATTTTTTATGGTAAATTCTAATTTGTAGACATAGAATGAGTTGATTATATTGTGATTGTCTTCAAAAGAATATCGCTTCCAATTGAAGTTATATTATCATATTTTAATCATATAAAAAATCCTTTCATGTGTGAGAGTAATATGAGATAATGAATATGTAATACATTATAATGATTTTATTTTTTTAGATTACTCATTTTATTTTGATATCATTGATTAATAGGGGAGTGATTCTTCATGGATTCAATATAATTGTTAATATAACAAAATATAATAATTATTTAATAAATGAGATGAACGACCATAAAATTTATGTATTCAGATGTAATTTATAGTGGAATATGTTATAAATACTCACATGAGTATCATTGTAAATAAATGGAATACACAATTTTAGCTGTCATGCCTTGGACATTCACAGCCCATGAATATAGTCATCTAACTCCATGGGTATCCTATAATACCATGGTTCACATCCAAATACCCCACATGATATGACTCATTGAGGGATCTTTTTAGAATAATGACTCTCTCTATAGGCCAACAAATTTTTATCATTGTTTTTTGTCCCCACTAACACACACCAAGGGAAACATCCATGAAGATCCCTCATCTAAATAACACAAATTGGATAAGAACCCCTAACTTTGGAGTTATAATAAGGTATTACCCAAAATGAGTAGTGGAGCTTATTAACATTGTTAATAACATTGACAATCATACATATAAATTTTATAGGGGTGTTATAGTTTCCACCCAGTTTATGAAAACCTCTCATATTTTGGACCCTGTACATCAATCCTATGTAGTGACACTACACCTCAAGTAGGGTATTGGCTCTGATACAAATTTTCATGACCAGGAAATTCGTATTCCATTAATGAACTAATCTGACCCAGTGGGTCTCATGTAATACATTGGTTTCCATCGTATCAGATCGCAGGATATTACTCACTATGATTGATCATCAGGATAATTAAAATTCCCAAATACCAAAAAATGTTCCTTAAATTTCTTTTCTATTCATTCATAGACACCCAAGGAAATTTCACAAATGGTCAACCATCCATAAAAACTACTTCAGGACAATCCTAATTAAATTTGATTTTCTACTTAGGTAGGATCTCAAAATGAAATTTCCACCTTTTTTACAGGGGTAGTAACATTTTTCCTCTTATGTATCACATTATAGGGGAGTTACAAATTTGTAACACCCTATAAAATTATTTAGGTTGGTTCTAACCCTTTTTGGGTTTTCATTCACATGGGTTGGGTAATGAAAATAAGTTATTTATGATGACACATATAATTGTTATGTCAGAGATGTTTTTAAATTTCCAAAAAATCCTTGTGATTTATATATTATATTAAGGATTAACATGACATGTAATGGGATCACATGATGTGTATTCACTTACTATAAAATTCAATGAAGAGTGTAAAAAACTTTCAAGGTAACTTTTTTGTTTAGTTTAAGCATCCAGTAAAATTTTATAAGTATGATATTAATAAAAGTTGAGGCCATATTTAATGTATATAAAGTCCCAGAATATACATTATGTAAAGTATAGTTAAACGTTGTGTATGTATTAAGTCATGTAGTTTTAAATCTAAATCATGATTTATTTTTTTCTACATGACCTTATACCCTTTATTTCATGACCTTGACCCCTCCATATCCAATTCAGTGTGTTTTTGTGATGCCCAATCACTACCGACCATCCATTTTTCTATTGATCAACATGTCAATTGTGGTTATTTTCCCATGGTAAGATATTACATAGTATCTTTCTTCACCCTCTCATTATATCATTGGAATTTGATATAACATATCTGGACTCATGCATCAAAACTCATTTTTGTTTAATCATGATTCTAGGTTGTGTTCCATGATTTTATGTCCCTTTTTCATTGATTGGAATGTATGGTCAAAGGGGTTGTGATTCTAGGAGAAAGTTATGTGTTATTATTTAATATTATATAGTTTATTAAACATATAATTGCTTAATGTTTTGAATTATTTTAATTTATTTTTGGCAAAACCAATTTGATGTGAATCGAGACTGAAACTAAGATAGTATAGATGTTGGTGAAAACCCCCAATTCCATTGAAATTGTAGATTGGTTTATATTTTGAAATTTATGGTATTTGAGAGTAATTAATCAGGGTAATTGAATAAATAGAATTGGTAAACACTTCTTATTGGATTTATCTTAATGAGGAATGAAATGATGATATAATTATGGTTTTGTTTTGAAATAAAATTTCTATATTGTGAAATAAAATGGGGAAATTGTATTTTAAATTGATTTAAATAATTTTCCCATTAATGAATGATTGATTTTGTACATTCCATACTCGGTAGTTAGTGATTTATTTTGGATATGAATAATGTGTTGGTTATTCCCTGAAAATGAATAGATGATTAAAACTCTTTCAAAAACCTAGTAGGTCATATATAATCCCCAATGGGATGTTGATGGGTCCTATACAAAATAATTTTGATAGACTTGTGTACATATACTATTTAATATCACTTATATTAGATCTTTTAATATCTTATAACAAGAAACTATAATACATAAGGATGATAACCATGTTTTTAATTTAAAGGACCTCTCTAGTCCATTCCTTTGCTGAAATCTAGTGTCTCAGGTGCTCTGAGAGTTTATGGTGACTTATCACCGTCACATTTCTAAATATCTAGTTCTTTGAATAGTGCTTCCAGTTTTGTGAACAGTTCCATTGGTGAGACATAGATGAACAGTTCCATCGGTGCCAGTGAGTCATTTTTTGAATAGTCAATCGGTGTGAGTGAGACATTTTTTGAACAGTTCCATCAGTTTCGGTGAGTCATTTTGTGAACATTATACTCAGTATCAGTGAGTCATTTTTTGAAAACATCCATTGATGTCTGTTAGTCATTTTGTGAACAGATCTATTAGTGTCGGTGAGTCAGGTTTTGAATAATTCCATCAGTGTTAGTGAGTCATTTGTTAATAGTGTCTCCAACATCAGTATGTGTACAGTGTTTCACACTTCCTATATTTTCTACAAATTAGAATTTTTTTGATGAAAAACATATTCAAGGCTTTGTTTTAAGGTATTCAAGGCTGATTCAAAGTCTATTACTACTATATTAAATTTCCTTAGGCATGGGATGCCTTTACATGGTCAAACCCCACGCTTTAATGTAATCCTCTTTTAATGGAAAATTCAACATATCTTAAACCTCTTCTCTATAAAAAAATTCTAAAGAGAGGATATATCTTCCTCCATTGTTCTACATAATTGTTCCCTAGTGTGATATTCATGAACCTTTCCTTCTTACCATACTATTGGCATGACATAACAATATTCCTTTGATAATTTCCCTTTGATGTTTCTTCTTACAAAAAACACACCCCCTGTTTTGGTGCAAGCACCATGTGTCGATCTGTCATCAATATAAGGTATGATCGAACTCTCATCTAATATTTAAATTGATTCTTATTATATTTTTTCTCCTTTACATGTTATGGAATGTGGTATCCTTGTTCTGAATGGATTTATCTTTGGTGTTGGTTGGTGTGGACTTGTCGTAGTGTCCTTAGGATGATGCATTTGTCACGGTGTAGGTGATCATGATCGGTTGTGTGGATCATTCTAGTGTAAAGAAAGTCAATATCTTTTTTAGTTAAGGTATTCTTTGAATCTATATCCAATTTCGTTCAATTGAAGAGTGAGTATGTTTTATCCTAGTTGAATACAATGGAATTAACATAATGAATATTTAAACTAAATAATAATTTGGTATCAATCATATGTTATTTCCTATTTTTATTGGGATAGTGTGACATCTATGATTCCCTTTTTTTGTGTCGTTCTTGGTTGAAATTAGTAAATGAAATAAACTATGAGTAATTGTAATTATTTTCAAAGATAAAGAGGAATTTAAATAAATATGGTCATTTTTTTAATCTATGTTAATAAAATTGGTGTAGTAAGCATGATTGCATGATTTGTGATAGCTATGATAGCTTACTATTTAGTTTAGCAATTTTTTGAACCAAAAAATATTTAATCAGTTAATTATATATGGATTAGAGAACTAGCTATTTGATAAAAAGATAATTCCTGGTAGGGTTCTGAGTTACACTCTTACATGTAAGGCCGACAACATTGTGCTTTGGATCCATGTGGGATCATTATGTTTGAAGGATGGATGTATTGTTAAAGAGACAATTTCTACATTGATTTGGGGTTTGTTTCTAGATACTTATGTTATAATGTGAGACTAGATGGCTGTTGTGATATTTGGGGGCTGGGAGGCCCACTGTTTGTAGATGTAGTTGATTTATAGAGTGAGGGAATGCATCAATTTATGCTTGTGGGTGTCGGGAAGGACACCTGAGATGATGAAATGGGATATATGGTAATGTATGTATTTTTAAAAAATCGTGTTGGTAAATTATCAACATTAATTTCCCCAGTCTTCATGGCTCATGGTTTATCATACCCTTCTTCAAAAAAGATGCGATGATATGCATGGCATCCTGCCTGGTTTCCATGATTAGCTTATCGAGGATTGATGGGTCTTCACTCTTGATATAGGTGTAATGTACTCTATGGGTAGTTCAACTACTCTCCATGTTGATCCCCATGGGCAAGGTAGATTTGAATTTTTATTCTAGATTTCTTGGGAATATTGGAAAATAATAATGTTTTTAATAAATGAATAAAGAAAGGATGTTAACCCATGGGGTTGAATCTTATTGGGATGCAATGCTGAGGATGAAATTAAAGGGAACTGTGGAACATGGTTGGAATGCTAAGGAAATATAATGTAGAATTGGTCATGGATAATTAATTTCTAAATAATTAATTAACATAAATGTAAAATGGTAAAAATTGAAGGAAGTAATTTAATTGATCACTTTATATGGTTGGGTGATTATAAGATACAAAATCTTAGCAGTGGAAGCAGGGATTCTAAGAGATGTTAGCTACAGTTTAGTCTAAGACTTGGTTATGCCCATAAAGTGGGTGTGAGATATATTATATTTTAAATATTTTGTGTTTTTATACACCAAACCACCATATTAGTTAAGGAAACTAACACCACAGGGATTTTGAGCTCGGTGGTGTGTTTTCCCCAACATTCCTTTGGGAGGATGGATGGTTGACTACCCCCTTCGGCCTCACACTCTTCTCTTGGTAGTTATTTGTGATGGTAGGAAAAATGTTTAGTTTTCTCCTTATATGTTTGTAGACGGATTTAATGGATTTCATTTATTCACACTCATATATTCTGGATATACTTTCCTATGGACTACTATAGGTGTAACATGTATAGGCTATGATGTCTTGGGGATCCTTAATTAGTTTATGGGATATAATGGCTTGAGGTTTATTTCTTGGCTTATGATACACATTATACGAGCTATGATGGATCTAAGAAACTACCATGTTGTATTGGTTACATGGATTTTGTGCTTGTTCTGCACGAGGTTCACGTTGTGGTTCTTCTCCCAGGTGTCTGGGGACAAGCCTTTTGGAGAGAGATTGCTAGGACATGCGACATTGGCTGAAAAGTATAAAACCAGTGGGGTAGTAGTAGATGGTTACCCATTATATTTATTATTATATTATATACTATTTTATGAAATACCTAGTGATGATATCAATTGCGAGGCTATGAAAATAGTATACATGTTTAGTTGGCGAGTTAGTTTCACTTGTTATTCATAGTGTTTTTGCATGCTTTATTTAATTGTCCTAGAGAGGCTCCAGGAAGAATCCTACTTATTATACTATTATACTATTATAATCAGCACATATATATATATATATATATAATATTTTTCATGTCACTTATATTAGGTTATAAATCATGCTAGTAACTGTTTTTTTGGGGTTGTAGGAGCTGTTTGGGCGTCATGGTCACTACTATTTTTTCAATATTTTGGTACTTCCAGTTTTCCATTTTAGTTGTAGTAGTTTTGAATGATATTAAATATTTGTAATTGGGATTTATTTTGTATTACAGTATAATTTGGAGTTGGTAGGTTTCTCTGTTATCCATATCATTCCTATGTGTTCTCTTAGAGGGTAATCCCTCCCATTTTTGTGTTTAATGTACCCTCGGTGCTAGTCGTTAACCCGAGGGCTACTGGAGGTGGGACACAGGGGTCAATATCTACCTTATCACATTGTCAACACATCTGGGGTACACCATATAGGGATGGTGTAATTAATGGGATGTATCAGAGGTTAGGTTGAGGGATAATATGTAGTTTTTTAGACACTGGTGAGGTTACATGGGTGGGTAGGGGAACATTGTCAGTCATGTTTAGAATGTGATGTAAAAACAGGAGACCAGGTGAGACATAGGCATTTAGGGCCCCTTTGATCTGATGCCCTGACCATTATGATTTTACAATAGCTACTAAAAAAGGTGATACTAGTTTCATGGTATATACCTAGGAAATTATCATGAACCATTCTTCATTGGGAATGTGATTGAATGTTTAGACCTTGGGATAGGTTAACGTAAAATGAATAAAAGAAATAAATTAATTAATTAAGGTTGTGTCTTATATATTCCATTATTAGAATCCATAAATAATTCATATTTTAAAGGTGTGGATCTTGGTTGACGTCCTCATCTGGTTCACATAGAAGTTTTCCAGAATGCTCTTCCAGTAGATCACCATAGGTTAGAGGATGAAGATGATGACACATAGAAGAGGACACTCCAAGAGATCCAGTGCCAGAGTCTTTAGACTTATGAAGAGTCCACATCGGATATAGTCATGGATGTATTGTTTAAGGAGGTTGAGATATCCTGTAGTTCAATCTGTTGGTGGAATGATCACTGTGTGTCTTTGGTTGTGACGATGTTGTGTTGGGATGTGAGGTAGTGGTTGTTCATGTTCCTCATAGATCTTGAGAAGGTGGAATTTTCATGGTAGGTGTTTTCAGACATGTTCAAAGATGAGCTTCATTATTCGACGGTGAAGGCATCCAGTCGCCAGGTGGAACTTAACTTTTAGAAGGAGAGATCCCGTGTTCAAGAGATTTGAATCCATTTTAGAGACTTTTTATGATATTATATAGACCTATTTCTTGATGAAGAGGCCAGAGCGATGCATTTAATGGTGAATTTTAATCCATATATATAGATATAGGTTACCCCATTTATGATGGAGAAATATTAGGAGTAGATAGAGAGGGAAGTGGTCGTCGAGAAATTATTTTCCCAAACTGTATCGTTACAAGAGGTTAGTCATCATGATTCTTCATGATGCATAGTTGTGGTCCGACTTTCCTAGTATTTAGGGAAAAAAATTTCTTTCAGTCTGTGATAGGTCTCATCCCCCATAATTTATTTTCATTGGGGTTGGATTTTAGGCCTATACTAAGGGGTCATATGCTTGTTTCTTTATGAAGGATGAGTTCATTAGAAACAGGAGTGCCTGAACTTTTAGACAAGTCATTGTGCACCATGTGTTCTACTGTAGGTTCCTCCATTGAGGCAGTTCCAGCCGAGGAAATAGCAAAAGGTTGCACTAGCATTGGATCAGCATTGAGAAGATAGGGTAGGTAGAGGATGGCCCTGCAATGCTCCCCTTCCTTAGAGAGTAGAGGTTGGCCAAGGTGGTGGTTATCATTTGGGTCGGAGTGGCCGTGGGGGAAGTCAAGGCCCGCTCCATGTTTTAGGGTTTCCACCTCTAGGCAGGCCAGTCATGGTTCGAGGTATATTTTCATGTTTTATATTGGGGTGTATACATTGATTTATTTAATAGCAACATAGTCCTTCATATCACATTCCCTTGTCCATGCTTTGGGACTTGATTTAGAGTGTCTTATATTTCCCTTTTCATTGACTATGCATGTTTGAGGATGTGATGACTTTTTTGAAGTTTGTAGATATTGTGAGCTAGTGCTGGGGAAACACCACTCTTGAAGAGATATACAATGTTTATGGATACAAAAATATTATTTCATCATTAGAATAGATAGGTTTCATTATGTGTAGGCTATCGCAGATTGATTCAAGAGGTATGTGGTGTTCTTCTATTATGATGGAGAGATAGTGATGTTTATTAGAGAGAAAGACCCTTATATGGGTCAGTGGCATGTTCCTTCCTTGTTAACCTTGTTGGATGAGCTGATGTTGAGTTCTTAAGAGGTTCAATGGTTGGTGTTTCCCAGGGTCGTAGAAGAGTACCCTGATTTCATTTCATAGGAGGTTGAAGCATTATCCCCCTATGAGAGATCGAGTTATGGATCGAGATATAGCCAACAAAATCTACTATATCAGTTTATACATATAGGGTGTCCCCTTATGATATATGATAGATATGTATATAGCTTTATGGATTCTTAAAATGTAGTTTTATTTAGCTAAATGTGTCATCGTGGGATGCACCAATATAGTTTGTGAAGAATACAGATGGATTTTTGCAGCTGTGTATCAATTTTCACTGCATAAACAAAGGGATAGTGAGGAATCTCTATCCTATTACATTTATTGATGATTTATTCAATCAAATAATGGGATCAAGTGGGATATCAATGATTTAATTTTGGTCAGGATATCATCAGACGCATGCAAAGGATGAAGATATTCGGAATAATGCTTTCTATTGTAATCATGGGAATTATAAGTTCATTGTATTCTTGATTAGTGTGACGAATTCTTCAGATTTTTTTTATGGTGTTGATGAAAGCCATATTCCATGAGTTCATAGTTATGTTTTTGGTGGTTATAATTGAAAAAATACAAGTGTAGTCAATGTTTTATGTGGAGCATACAGAGTATCTGCACATCATTTTGAGAGTTATTCTTTAACAACAGCTCTTTGGGATGTTTTAAAAGTGTTTTTTTGGTATTGAGAAGTTTATATCTTGGGGAATGTGGTTTCTTATCAGGTACTAGATATAGATCCATCAAATATAGAAGTTATTGTGTTTTATAAAGCCCCCAAGATAGTGTTAGAGGTGAAATGTATACTTGGCCTCATTGGATAGTAGAATTTTTTCAGACGATTTATCCCAAGTTGCAACTCCTCTGATAGAATTTACCAGGAAGGATCAGGTGTTCGTGTGTTATGATCAGTGGTAGGAAGCATTTTATTATCTGATGGAGAAGTTGGTATGTGCTCCAGTTAATTTTCTTCAATTAGAGAGAGTTTAGTTTGATTTTTATTGTGATGCTTCACATATATGGTTTGGATATGTTCTAATACAGTAGTGACCAATTGTTTCTTATGGGTCTCAACAGTTGTATCCTGATGAATGTAGTTGTTCCATCCATTATCTTGAGTTGGCGATTGTGGATTTTTCATTGAATTTTTCAAGACATTACCTTACTCCAACAAACTTTGTGGTTTTCACTAATCATAAGAGAATGAGGTGTGTCTTCTCCCAGTGCGAATTGAACTTGCAGCAGCATCGATGGATGGAGTTCTTACTGGAATATTTTATCAAAATGTCTTATATACCTAGAAAGGGGAATGTGGTGTCCTATTCACGGAGCGAGAAGTCACATAGTGATAATGTGCATGAATATGGTGATTCCTAGATAGTGATTGATGAACTTCCAGCATTACATCATTATATTGGATATATTGGGGGAAATGGTTTCTTTTTTATATGACCACGAAGTCATCTCTAGTGAAGTATGTAGAAGAGTCGTAGTTGGGGGATCTAGTGGTTTAGGTCTGGAGAGACCTAGTTGTTTATGGATAGGCCCTTGATGGTTGGAATGAGGATGAAAAACATCAATTGCTATATTATGGAAGGATTTTCATTCCCTTGTCAATGCATGGTATGGTTCTCTAAGAGTTCTATACTTCAGCTTTTGTGTACATCCAAGAGTTTGAAAGATGAATCGAGCCTTGAGGAGTTTGTTTTGTAGGAAAGGTATGAATTAGGATGTAGTGTAGTTTTGGTCTTGATGTTGGGTCTACCATAAGGTGAAGACTGAGCACCATGATCGCGGTGGATTTTCACAACTATTATTTATTCCTCAGTGGGAGTGGGAGGAAATCTCAATGGAATTTTTTACTTGTTTAGCTCGACCATAAGGCAGAAATTATTCTATTTGTGTGGTATTGGATCATTTAACAAAATCAACCAACTTTATAGCGATCAAGTAGTTGAGGTCCATGGAAGGTTTATTGAGGAAGAATCCAGATTAGGTGGTGAGACTCAACAATGTCCCGATGATCATCATTTCTGATCGAGATCCTCATTTTTCATCGATGGTGTAAAGAGGAATCCATCAGGGTTTTGGTTATCAGCAATTCTTTTGCACTATTTTTCATCCGCAGACGGATCTTCAGACATAGTGAACTATTTAGACTCTTAAAGACATGTTGCACTATTGTGTCCTATATTTTGTAGGTTCATGGATTAGGCACTTACCTTTGGTGGATTTTTCTAACAAAAAATTCTTTCACTCCATCATCAGTAGGGAACCATTTGAATCGTTTTATGGTCGACCATTTCATTCTCTATGGCACTGGACTGGGCCCAGATATTCACCAATTTTCAATGAAAAACTAGTGCACAATATTATAGGGGTTGTTCACCACATTCATGATTGGATAAATGCAACAAAAGATCATTAAAAATAATATACTGATCAAAGGAAAATACCATTAGTGTTTTAAGTAGTTGATCATGTGATTTTGAAGGTGATTCACTATCATATGCAGCTATGTTTTGGTAATGGGAGTAAGAATTCTCCCTGGTTTGTTGGGCCTTTCGTGGAGTTGGCTCATGTTGGATCCAGGGCGTATCAAGTAGCACATCCCCTATATATAATCCAAAAACATGATGTTTTCATGCGGCACACCTACATTATGATCATGATGATGACTCTCCCATAATTGATTGGGGATAGATCGATGTTCATGATGGTGTGACCTTTGAGAAGTGGGAGGTTGAGATACAAGACCTCAATGAGAAGGGATTGTGTAGGTGTTCTATTGTTGTGGTCCATGTCTTGTGGTGACATGGCGGAGTGGAGTTGAGTCCCTAGGAACTTGGATCAAAGATATGTTCTTAGAACATAGAATTGTTTGATGTTTAACTCATTTCATTTAATGATGTTCTCTTTGTTGTAGATGACCTTTCATGTTTATGTGATAGATTTGTTTTGTTCGTTCTTGTGGCATGATCTATTGTGATAGGTATCTAGATGGGTGATTTTTTGGACCCCTTTACTATTTATTATTAAGATGGTTTTGAATTCTCGTGGATGAGAATATTTTAAGATATATCTGATGAAATTTCCCAAACCTCTCAAGTCTATTTGTTTTCTGATAATCTATTGTCTGAGGTGTTCATGGAGGTCACGGTGACTTATCCCCAAAACATTTTCAAATTTCAAGTTCAATTAACAGTGTTTCTAGTTTTATGAATAGTGTCATTAGTGTGGAAGATGTGAACAGTATCATCAGTTTTGGTGAGTCATTTTGTGAACAGTTCCATCGGTTTCACTTAGTCAATTTGTGAATAGTTCCACCATTGTCATTGAGTAAATTTATGAGATGTTCCATTAGGTTCGGTGATTCATTTTGTTAATAGTTTCATCAGTGTCATTGAGTCATATTATGAATAGTTCCATTTGTGTTTGTGAGTTCTTTTGATTAGAATTCCATTAGTGTTGGTGAGTTATTTTGTGATCTATTGTATGGGTGTTAGTGAGTTATTTTATGAACAATGTCATTAGTGTCGATGAGTCATTTTTAGAACAGTTTCATTGGTGTTGGTGAGTCATTTTGCGAGAAGTTCCATTGGTTTTGGTGTTTCATTTGTGAACTGTGTTTCTAGTATCAGTTGTTGTACAATGTTTCCATCCTCACACATATTTTCTCCTTTAGCATTTTCTTTGATGATAAACATCTTGAAGGGATTATTTTAAGGGATTTAAGGACGATTCAAATCCCATAACTCCTATAATAATTTTTCTAATTCTCAAGATTCCATTACATCATCAAACTGCATGGTTTAATTTGATCCACTTTTATTGGAAATACCAGCACATCTTAAATAGTTTCTCTATTAAATCTTCTAATGGGGTGGGATATCTTCCTCCAAATTTCTACCTTATTTTCCCCAGGTGAAAGACACTCGACCCTTTCCTTCATTCTATATGAGTGGTGTGATAGAACCATAATCCTCAGGTCATTTCTTCTTGATGTTTCTTCTTACTACATGTTCACCACTTGTTTTGGTGCAAGTAACCAGTGCGGATCCATTATTGATATAAACTATGATCTACCACTTTTCTTCAGTTTTCATTTATCCTTATTATCCCATTTAACACTTCCATGTTATTTAATGTTGTCTCCATGTCCCAAATGGTGTTTTCTTGGGTTTCAGTGGGAGCGATCATTCCATGGCATCCTCAGGTGGATGGAGTTATCATGGGGGAGGTGATCATGATCAATTGTGTGGATCATTGTTGTATAAAGAAAATCAATAACATTTTGAGGTAGGGGATTGTTTCCATCTCTATTTTTTAAATAAGACTATAGATTTATTATGTTTTATCCCACTAGATGACAATGGAATTAAAAAAAATATCTATTTAAATTGAGAAATAATTTAGTATCGATTGAATGTTTTTACCTCTTGTTTTTCTAGATAGTGTGATATCTTTGTTTTCATTGTTTAGAATGCCTTCCTTGAAGGACATTTCTAAATAACACAAACTAGGTGTCATTTTAAATAGTATCAATGATAAAGAGGCATGTAAATGAATCTTGTTTTTTTTATTGTAATATTATTTTAATCAAATTGATGTAGTAAGCACGATTAACTGATTTTTGATAGCTATGATATCTTTCTTATTAGGGTACCCATCTTTGGTACTTAAAAATAATAAATCGATTATTTTCATATGGACTAAAGAACTGGTTGTTTTATAAAAATATAATTTCTTGTAGGATTCCGAGATATCCTCTTTCTTGTAAGGATGAGTGACTTGTGCTTTGGAACCATGAGTGCTCATTATGTTTGATGTTTGATGCCTTGTTTAAGGGCCTAGAGACCAGCTGATATGAATTTTTGTTTTCTAATTCTTTTGTTTTGATGTGATCCTGGATGTCTTTTGTGACATGTGAGTGTAGGGAGACACATTGGATATTGTATTTGTTGATGCCAATAGTGGCAAGATGCCTCCGTTTATGCATTTGGGTCTTGGGGAGGACACCAGTGATGCTAAAACATGGTTGATGTGAATGTTTGGATTTTTGCAGATTCTTGTTGTGTATTTATCTTCATTACTTTCCCCACTAATCAAGGAATCTTTTTTTTCTTACCTTTCTTCCATAATGAGGTGAAGACGTGAAGGGTATTCCACATTCTTTTCGTGTTTTACTTCTCATGGATGGATGAATCTTTTCTCTTGATATAAGTGGAAAAGACTCGATCGGTAGTTCACCTACACACCATGTTGAGGCCCTTGTGCATGGTATCATAGAATGTTTTTCTAGAATTCATGGGATTATGGGAAAGTATTAATTCTATTAATAAATGTTTGAAAAATGTTTTTAACCCATGGGGTTGGAACTTGCTGGGACTCTTTTGCGGAGGTTGTAATTTAAAAGAAATTAAGGATCATGGATGAAATGATAATGAAATATAATGTGGAATTGTTTATGGTTAATTGATGATTAATAATTAATTAACCATTATTGAATCTAATGAAGAGTAAATGATGTAGTATAATAAATCTCTTTAAATGGTTGTGTTCTTATAGGATACATCACCTTAGTAGTGGCATGTGGGAGTCCGAGAGATGCTAGTTGCAGTTTGTAACGCCCCGACCCTAGTTGCCTAGAGTCGGTGCATTATTACATAACATTGGCATGATCACAAGAAAGATCAAATCTCGAAAGACCGATTGGTTTAGTAGCCTTGGAAACACTTGATATATTCATAAGTTTTACATTACATCATAAAATGAAAAACTACTACAACAACATAATGTCTCCATAATCCACACTACTATCCCCTCATAATATCCCTGCAGGTCATTCATAATTTACTTCTTCACATCCTGGGGAAAAATAAAACATAGAAAAGGGGTGAGCTCAAATGCCCAGTAAGGATAACAATATAGCGGAAACTTTCATAAATAAGAATAAACATTTAAGGCAATGCATTACTAAAACAAAAGCCTTTTAAAATTGAACTTCAACATGGTATGGCAAAAGTAAAATGAAATAATGCCATTTACTTATTCACATGGATATTCTACTAATCGAATAATCACATGCAAAAATCAATAACCACTTTCATAATGTTGGAATGCATAATGCCAGACTATCATAACCACATAGCCAAGGCCTCGTGCCAAGGCTACAAATAAGATTTTGTCAAGGCCTTGTGCCAAGACACTAGTTTGTCTCATGAGACCTACCGATGCATCGAGGAGCTATAGCGGGCTCCACCCGTCACTTATTAAGTCCAATGCATTCCCATATGAAAAGGTTTAAACATAACATAAACATTCTTATTAAAACTAGCATACGAAATGTCAATACTTTCACAATAAACTATGAATGGTATAAAAATAGCACATCCACTGTCAAACATATCACAAAACCTTCAATACAATATAGAAGTTTTGTATCATAATAAATCAACTTCAAATAATCTTAAAATCCATCAAAGGATGTTGACATAGATGAAATCAAAATTCTTTTAAAAGAAATATCTCCTTTTATTTTGAAATCATTTAAGATCCATATAAAATAAAACATTTTCTTTGAAAATATTCTTATAAGCTTGTATGGGAAGCTTCGACGATTTTATAACGGCGGAAAATAACCGCACCCGCCGTATAAGTTAAAAAAAACATTCTTACCTCAATTCTGTCGAAAAGGTTAAAAAGGACCTTGTTTTGAAAACGACGGAAAGATTCCTTTATAAACCTCTTATAAAAAGTCAAACAAGGGTATAAATGACTTTAACCCATATTCTTGTAAATAGTAAAAATGTTTTGAAATACATTTCGAAGAAACATGGATGTGGATGATAAAGAGATCCCAGTAGATTATTACGTATAATACAACCTCGGATAATGAAGAGATTGTGAAATAACCCTTACCTTGTACTTTTCCTTGGTTGTGGTAGGTTAACCTCCTGTATAATGGTGAAATAATTGTTATTAAATTATACAAGAATCATATACATTAATATGATATCATATATGATCTTTTAATATTGATTTGATAATAATATCTTAGTATTATCGTTGTTTCGGGTGTTAACTTACTTGTTTTCTTTCATATGTTTTGTTACGTAAGACATGTTTGTAAAGTATAGGTTGTATATTATTCATATCCAGAATGATATCAAGTCCTTAAACATCATTTTTAAATCATAAAATGATAATTACGCTTTAATGGTTACGATGGAGAATGAATCTCATCGCGTTCGTGGAGACGGTAGTCCGTACGTACGCACGAGCGACAATATCATTCTTTTGATATTAAAATAATATATAAATGGATGGTATATCATATATACAGAATCATTAACATGTTATATTTATTATTTACATGAGTTACACATCATTATTATACCCATCCAAATAATATTATATTGAATAACAATTACACCACGACGTGGAGACGGTAAGCCGTACGTACGCACGTATGGTGACATGTTATTCAAAGGGTGGATAGAATACTGAATATGATTGTACCATATTTATAATAACATCACAGTATATGTGAGATACTGGAGTTATTATTTCAGAATGGTAAGAACAAAGGAAGAAGAAGTGGAAGAAGAAATGAACTTAGAAAAGGGTGGTGAGATCATTACCTCTTCTTCGGGTTCTTCCTTTTGATTTGATCAAAAGGGCTCCTTAGGTTGGCTTTCTGATCAAACTAAGGCCTCTAGGTTGTATTGAGGGATGTTGGGAGAGTATTTGGGCAGAGTTTGGCCGAACCAAAAGGCTTTAGAGGTGTGAAGAAATGAGAAGGAGGAGTGCCCTTTTATAAGAGGGGTGAGGGGCACCTTTGGAAAAGCTAGAAATATTAATTTATAATAAATTCATATTCGGTTTCTAAAGGCTCCAAAGTTGACTATTAAAAGTATGAGGTGGGGATAGGTCGAAAACAACTCATCCAATAGAATTTAGACAGGTTTGGTTACTTATATTAACCTTATCTTTAAGTATTAACTCTAAGTTAATTAGTTTCACTTTTACAATGTCTCTTTGTATTTTTATATAATATGGTTAATAAACTTACTATATACATCCAACCGACCCCCAAGTGGTCCATTAATGAGGAACCTATAATAATATAAGTCTCTTGGCCGATCCTTAGATTTTTAGGAATTTAATATCAATTAATAATATAATATTTGTTTTAAGAACTCTTTTATGTCAATTTTGACACTATTCAATAGTTGATTTTTTTGAAACTCCTAACAGATTGATTACTTCGAACAAAGTCAATTAAATCAATCCTAATATATCATATTATCATATAAAATTAGTTTAATTCATTAAAAGTTTCATATTATATTTATTAGGGTATTTATAATATCAATTATTTTAATTTTTCACTATTATAGTAATTACTGCATCATCATTGTGTCATAAATTAAATAAATTATTTAATGTATAAAAATTACAAATAAAATATCATTATGTAGGAAATCTTTTTAGCTTTCTAATGAATATTTATAATCGAAAATCAAACATGTATAACCCTATGTAAAAATTGTTCTTCTAAAAGATATATGCTTGTGTCATTTTTGTATTCATTTTAACTTAATTAAAATAAAGTGTCATTATCACTTACAAGTGGATCCATGGGGTCCCAAAATTGACACAAAGATGCCCATGGTCGACCATGTATCAACCAATAGGGTTAAGACACGTTTTAGGGTAATTTTGTATTATTATAATATTATTTTTTTAACCCTTATTTACCGGATTTACCCTTTAACCATGGTAAATAAAATATTTACCGCAGTAATTATTCAAAATGTGTAAAAATAAAAGTTACCTATTTACACAATTTGAACATCCTGATTCCAAATATGGAATCCATTTTCCTAAATTCAAAACACATAAGTGGCAGAAATTAATTTAAAATTAATTCCTGCTTTCAAAACAAAAAGCGTGTTTTTAAGAGATAATAACTATCAAAAGATTGACACTTGTTTATGTTCGGTTTAATTGTAAAATTATGTCCAATGATAAACATTAAATTGAATGGTAAAAATATATTCTAAATATACTTTAAAACCACTAAAATTAATAATTTATCACTATTAATTATTTTGATTAAAAAAGTTGTTTTTAATT
The DNA here is from genome assembly GCA_963277665.1 of Viscum album. NCBI lineage: Eukaryota > Viridiplantae > Streptophyta > Magnoliopsida > Santalales > Viscaceae > Viscum > Viscum album. The sequence continues at coordinate 1,514,521,341 of OY728132.1, read as the reverse complement.
AAAATTTAGAAATTTTCACTATTCATCAAAATATGAAAGTTATCCGAAATGTACCAAAATTTCACCCTAGGCTAATTTTGATATTCCGAATCCAAAAATGAAGTCCATTTTGAAATATAGAATATATATGATTTCAAAAATTAGGTATTACTATTCACAACGGCTAGTTTAATTAGTTGTGGTGTGTGTTAGAACTCGAGGTTGCGTACAACACACGCTATCGCATTATTCAAAGGGAAACGTACCGTAGAAGCTTGGGGTGTTACATTCTCCCCTCCTTCAAATAATTGCGTCCTCGCAATTTCTAGGGTATTACTGCATAAAAAGACTCGGGTGGTTCTTCATCATAAGTTCCTCGGGTTCCCACGTTGCCTCTTCCATCTTATGATTCCTCCACAAAACTTTTACCAGACGCGTCGTCCGGTTTCTCAGCACTTGTTCTCTCGTATCAAGAATCTTGATGGGCTCTTCGCAATAGGAAAGATCGGGTTCCAGTTCTAATTCCTCATAGGTGAGTACATGCGTTGGGTCAGGCATGTATTTCCTCAACAGAGATACGTGGAACACATCGTGAACATTGGAGAGACTTGGCGGCATTGCCAATCGGTAAGCTACAGCCCCAATTCGTTCTAGAATTTCGAAAGGTCCGATGTACCTGGGACTCAATTTACCTTTCTTACCAAAACGTATGACTCCCTTCCACGGAGATACCTTTAGGAAAACACGATCACCGACTTGAAATTCCAAATCCTTCCTTCGATTATCGGCATAGCTCTTCTGCCTACTTTGAGCTGCTTTGATGTGATTTTGGATTACCTTTACCTTTTCCATCGTTTCCTCCACCAGTTCTAGACCTACAAGTTTTCTTTCACCGACGTCATCCCAACAGGTTGGTGTACGACATCTCTTTCCGTATAACGCTTCATATGGTGCCATCTGAATACTCGAATGGAAGCTATTGTTATAGGAAAATTCTACCAGAGGTAAATATTGATCCCACATACCCTGAAAGTCAAGTGAGCAAGATCTCAACATGTCTTCTAAGGTTTGAATAGTCCGTTCTGATTGTCCGTCTGTCTGAGGGTGGTAAGCAGTGCTCAAATGAAGTTCAGTATCCAGGGATTTCTGAAGACTTTTCCAAAACCTTGAAGTAAAACGGGGATCACGATCCGAAACAATTGATAGGGGTACTCCATGAAGTCTCACAACTTCATTAATGTATAGTCTTGCTAGACGTTCCAGGGGTAGATCTTCTCTTATATCAAGAAAATGTGCTGACTTGGTAAGACGATCAACAATAACCCATATTGCATCGTTCCTTCAAGGAGTCTTTGGTAGCCCCATGATAAAGTCCATCGTAATATTGTCCCATTTCCACTCCGGTATGGGAAGAGGTTGCATGACTCCTCCAGGCTGTTGCCTTCCAGCTTTCACTTGTTGACAAACCATACATCTTGATACAAAATCAGCAATCTCCCTCTTCATGTTGTCCCACCAAAAATGTTCCTTCAAATCTCTATACATTTTGGTGCTCCCAGGGTGTATAGAGAAATTGGAACTATGAGCATCATCCATTAATTCCCTTTTCAGATCAGGTAAATCGGGAACACAAAGTCTCTTTCCAAATTTCAAAGTTCCATCTTCATACACAAAGTCTCTCAATCTCCCATCATTCACAGCTTTAATCTTCTTCTGAAATTCTTCATCATCGGTCTGAGAACTATTAATCCTTTCTAGTAAAGATGGTTTGGCAACCATTTGAAAAAGAATTGATGTTTCACCTTCCCTGGTTATTCCCATGTCCATCTTCTCTAGATCCATGAAAATTGGATCCCTTTCAATTCTCATCATGTTCAGAACTCCATGGTCTTTTCTGCTCAAAGCATCTGCTACTTTGTTTGCTTTCCCCGGGTGGTAGTGTATCGTGCAATCATAATCCTTGAGTAATTCAAGCCATCTCCTTTGCCTCATGTTGAGTTCTTTTTGTGAGAAAATATACTTCAAACTCTTGTGATCAGTATAAATCTCACATTTTTCACCATAGAGGTAGTGCCTCCATATCTTCAAAGCAAAGATCACAGCTGCTAATTCGAGATCATGAGTAGGATAGTTTTGTTCATGAATTTTCAACTGTCGTGATGCATAGGCAATAACTCTATCATTCTGCATAAGGACACAGCCAAGTCCTTTCTTCGATGCATCACTATAAATAACGAACCCATCATTCCCCGATGGTAGAGTCAATATAGGAGCATTGACTAATCTTCTCTTCAGTTCTTCGAAACATTCTTCACACTCTTTTGTCCAAACAAATTTAACCCCTTTACGTGTGAGCTTCGTTAATGGGTTAGCCAATCGGGCAAAATTCTGGACGAAACGTCGATAATAACCTGCCAAACCAATAAAACTACGTACCTCAGTTATACTCGTAGGTGCTGGCCATTCTTGGATTGCCTTGGTCTTAGAAGGATCAACAGAGATTCCATCTTTAGAGACAATATGGCCAAGAAAAGAAATCTCCTGAAGCCAGAATTCACACTTGCTAAACTTCCCATATAATTCATGCCTCCTCAGAGTCTTCAAGATAATGCGCAAGTGATTTTCATGATCATCGTAGGTTTTGGAGTATACCAAGATATCATCAATAAATACCACCACAAATTCATCGAGATACTCCTTGAAGACTCTATTCATCAGATCCATGAATACAGAGGGTGCATTAGTCAATCCAAACGGCATTACAGTAAACTCGTAATGCCCGTACCTGGTTCGAAATGCTGTTTTCGGAATGTCTTCCTTCTTCACACACAACTGATGGTATCCAGATCGAAGGTCAATCTTTGAAAAGTGTTGAGCTCCATGCAGTTGGTCAAATAAATCATCAATACGAGGTAGGGGATACTTGTTCTTTATCGTTATAGCATTGATCTCCCTGTAGTCGATACATAACCTCATAGATCCATCTTTCTTTTTAACAAAAAGAACAGGGGCTCCCCATGGAGAAACACTAGGGCGAATAAATCCCTTATTACTCAATTCCTCTAGTTGTTTCTTTAGTTCGACTAACTCTACAGTGGCCATTCTATAAGGGGTCTTCGATATAGGCCTTGATCCAGGAATCAAATCAATAGAAAACTCAACTTCTCGTTCTGGAGGATGTCCAGGTAAATCTTCCGGAAATACATCTACAAATTCTTTCACAATAGGTACATCTTCTATTGGAACAATCCTTTCCTCACCGACAGTTATTTCAGTCTCTTCCTCCCCGATAATTGAATTAAGTTGAGCTACAGGGGGTGGATCTAAATAAGAATTAGGTGGTGAAGATTCTGCTCTAAAAATAAGGTGTTCTTTATCATTATCATCATGAATCGTAACCTCTTTCTTCTTACAATAAATCTTCGCATCATAGTCCGAAAGCCAGTCCATACCGAGGATTATATCAAACTCAATCATAGGTATGACGATGAAATCAGCAGATAAAGAAAATTTATGTGCTCTAATGGGGACTGATTCACAAAACTTTGTTGCAACGATACTTCCCTTAGGAGTTTTAACTGACAACTCCCTTATTAAATCAAATTGGAAATATCTAATTTTCTTAGCAAACTGGGAAGATATGAAACAATGCGATGATCCAGAATCAAATAATGCATTTGCTAAACTTGAGGAAACCATTAAATTACCTGCCACCACGTCTTTCGGAGCTTCTACCTCAGCAGTAGTGATAGCATAAGCCTGGCCTTGATCCCTTGGCCTTTTCTGAGGTAAGTTCTCCTGACGCTTAGGACATGCATTTGCATAATGCCCCATCTCCCTGCAATTGTAGCACTGAACGTTGGTAGCTTCCTTCTTCCCCTTGCAATCATGAGCTTGGTGGCCTTTTTCACCACACTTGTAACAGACTCCCATTCCCTTCAGGCAAGCACCGGGGTGTTTCTTCCCGCACTTACCACAAGATGGATATTCAACCTTTCCCTTCTTCCCCTTATTTCCATTCCCAGATTGATCAGCAGGTCTCTTCTTCTCTTGCTTTGCTTTAAAGTCATAAGACTTAGAGAATTCCTTTTCGGTCTTGATAGCACATGAGACAATGTTTTCGTACGATGAAAAGGATTGTGAGACTAATGCTCGACGGAGAAATGGTTTTAACCCATCAATGAAACGACCAATCTTACTTCTTGGGTTGCGAATATAATCACCAGCGTACCTCGCTAACCTTGTAAAGTTAGCCTCATACTTTGTGACATTCTCATCCTCCTTTTGTCTCAGACTCAGAAATTGTCTTTCCATATCTGCTCGATGGTCGCGAGGAAAGTATTTTTCTAAAAACAGATCTTTGAACTCCCTCCATTCCATGTTTGATACTTCATCATCTTCCTTCATGTTTTGAATCAATGACCACCATTGATCAGCATCTCCAGTGAGGCGGTAAACTGCCATGGTAACTTTTTCCCTTTCACTACTCCCCAAAGCCTGAAATATTTTCTCTAGGGAAAATATCCATTGCTCAGCTACTAAGGGATTTGTACTCCCATTGAACGTTGGTGGTTGTTGTCTCATGAATCGATCTAACATTGATCCTCCACGCTGCGGATCAGGGTGCTCCATACGGGTAAGGTTATTATTCATAACCTGAGTAAGTTGTCCCAGTACGGTGATTAGCTGATCGGCACCAGTTGCATCACCAGCCCCACTATAATTATCTTGAGCAGGAGGGCAATCCCTACATGGAGTGCGTGCATTGATACGGTTTCCATTTCTTCCACTAGGCGCCATTTCTAAAAAATGGCATAAACTAGATCAGTTTATGAATCAAAATACATAATCCCATACTTATAAAACACTTAACATAAATTGAACTATTTATGGATATAATCCATAATCATAAAAATGTTTTTCTTTGAGGAATTATATACTCATAAACCCTTCATAGTGATTTGTAAAGATAATGAGAGTTATCCTAAGCATATCCCACGGGAGTGTCGTAACCAAGAGTGCAGCAAGGCCCGTTGTCGTGCACCAGTTCCCGTTCGAGTCTAGCTCAAAGCGGTGTTTTCGGGTTTTACCCCTAGGTACATCTGTGCCAGAGCCGCCTCTACCTGCTCGTATCCAGACAGGGATGTATTGCTCGGAAAACTCACAAAATCTCTACAATACCAAAATTCTAGGAAATTCTTCTATACTAATCCTCAAAGTTCATCTTAGGTCTACGTGCTCTAATCAGAGTTTATCTAAATCTAGCTTCCAAGGTTTGTACTAAACTTCCTCTGATACCAACTGTAACGCCCCGACCCTAGTTGCCTAGAGTCGGTGCATTATTACATAACATTGGCATGATCACAAGAAAGATCAAATCTCGAAAGACCGATTGGTTTAGTAGCCTTGGAAACACTAGATATATTCATAAGTTTTACATTACATCATAAAATGAAAAACTACTACAACAACATATTGTCTCCATAATCCACACTACTATCCCCTCATAATATCCCTGCAGGTCATTCATAATTTACTTCTTCACATCCTGGGGAAAAATAAAACATAGAAAAGGGGTGAGCTCAAATGCCCAGTAAGGATAACAATATAGCGGAAACTTTCATAAATAAGAATAAACATTTAAGGCAATGCATTACTAAAACAAAAGCCTTTTAAAATTGAACTTCAACATGGTATGGCAAAAGTAAAATGAAATAATGCCATTTACTTATTCACATGGATATTCTACTAATCGAATAATCACATGAAAAAATCAATAACCACTTTCATAATGTTGGAATGCATAATGCCAGACTATCATAACCACATAGCCAAGGCCTCGTGCCAAGGCTACAAATAAGATTTTTTCAGGGCCTTGTGCCAAGACACTAGTTTGTCTCATGAGACCTACCGATGCATCGAGGAGCTATAGCGGGCTCCACCGGTCACTTATTAAGTCCAATGCATTCCCATATGAAAAGGTTTAAACATAACATAAACATTCGTATTAAAACTAACATACGAAATGTCAATACTTTCACAATAAACTATGAATGGTATAAAAATAGCACATCCACAGTCAAACATATCACATAACCTTCAATACAATATAGAAGTTTTGTATCATAATAAATCAACTTCAAATAATCTTAAAATCCATCAAAGGATGTTGACATAGATGAAATCAAAATTCTTTTAAAAGAAATATCTCCTTTTATTTTGAAATCATTTAAGATCCATATAAAATAAAACATTTTCTTTGAAAATATTCTTATAAGCTTGTATGGGAAGCTCCGACGATTTTATAACGGCGGAAAATAACCGCACCCGCCGTATAAGTTAAAAAAAACATTCTTACCTCAATTCTGTCGAAAAGGTTAAAAAGGACCTTGTTTTGAAAACGACGGAAAGATTCCTTTATAAACCTCTTATAAAAATTCAAACAAGGGTATAAATGACTTTAACCCATATTCTTGTAAATAGTAAAAATGTTTTGAAATACATTTCGAAGAAACATGGATGTGGATGATAAAGAGATCCCAGTAGATTATTACGTATAATACAACCTCGGATAATGAAGAGATTGTGAAATAACCCTTACCTTGTACTTTTCCTTGGTTGTGGTAGGTTAACCTCCTGTATAATGGTGAAATAATTGTTATTAAATTATACAAGAATCATATACATTAATATGATATCATATATGATCTTTTAATATTGATTTGATAATAATATCTTAGTATTATCGTTGTTTCGGGTGTTAACTTACTTGTTTTCTTTCATATGTTTTGTTACGTAAGACATGTTTGTAAAGGATAGGTTGTATATTATTCATATCCAGAATGATATCAAGTCCTTAAACATCATTTTTAAATCATAAAATGATAATTACGCTTTAATGGTTACGATGGAGAATGAATCTCATCGCGTTCGTGGAGACGGTAGTCCGTACGTACGCACGAGCGACAATATCATTCTTTTGATATTAAAATAATATATAAATGGATGGTATATCATATATACAGAATCATTAACAAGTTATATTTATTATTTACATGAGTTACACATCATTATTATACCCATCCAAATAATATTATATTGAATAACAATTACACCACGACGTGGAGACGGTAAGCCGTACGTACGCACGTATGGTGACATGTTATTCAAAGGGTGGATAGAATACTGAATATGATTGTACCATATTTATAATAACATCACAGTATATGTGAGATACTGGAGTTATTATTTCAGAATGGTAAGAACAAAGGAAGAAGAAGTGGAAGAAGAAATGAACTTAGAAAAGGGTGGTGAGATCATTACCTCTTCTTCGGGTTCTTCCTTTTGATTTGATCAAAAGGGCTCCTTAGGTTGGCTTTCTGATCAAACTAAGGCCTCTAGGTTGTATTGAGGGATGTTGGGAGAGTATTTGGGCAGAGTTTGGCCGAACCAAAAGGCTTTAGAGGTGTGAAGAAATGAGAAGGAGGAGTGCCCTTTTATAAGAGGGGTGAGGGGCACCTTTGGAAAAGCTAGAAATATTAATTTATAATAAATTCATATTCGGTTTCTAAAGGCTCCAAAGTTGACTATTCAAAGGATGAGGTGGGGATAGGTCGAAAACAACTCATCCAATAGAATTTAGACAGGTTTGGGTACTTATATTAACCTTATCTTTAAGTATTAACTCTAAGTTAATTAGTTTCACTTTTACAATGTCTCTTTGTATTTTTATATAATATGGTTAATAAACTTACTATATACATCCAAGCGACCCCAAAGTGGTCCATTAATGAGGAACCTATAATAATATAAGTCTCTTGGCCGATCCTTAGATTTTTAGGAATTTAATATCAATTAATAATATAATATTTGTTTTAAGAACTCTTTTATGTCAATTTTGACACTATTCAATAGTTGATTTTTTTGAAACTCCTAACAGATTGATTACTTCGAACAAAGTCAATTAAATCAATCCTAATATATCATATTATCATAGAAAATTAGTTTAATTCATTAAAAGTTTCATATTATATTTATTAGGGTATTTATAATATCAATTATTTTAATTTTTCACTATTATAGTAATTACTGCATCATCATTGTGTCATAAATTAAATAAATTATTTAATGTATAAAAATTACAAATAAAATATCATTATGTAGGAAATCTTTTTAGATTTCTAATGAATATTTATAATCGAAAATCCAACATGTATAACCCTATGTAAAAATTGTTCTTCTAAAATATATATGCTTGTGTCATTTTTGTATTCATTTTAACTTAATTAAAATAAAGTGTCATTATCACTTACAAGTGGATCCATGGGGTCCCAAAATTGACACAAAGATGCCCATGGTCGACCATGTATCAACCAATAGGGTTAAGACACGTTTTAGGGTAATTTTGTATTATTATAATATTATTTTTTTAACCCTTATTTACCGGATTTACCCTTTAACCATGGTAAATAAAATATTTACCGCAGTAATTATTCAAAATGTGTAAAAATAAAAGTTACCTATTTACACAATTTGAACATCCTGATTCCAAATATGGAATCCATTTTCCTAAATTCAAAACACAGAAGTGGCAGAAATTAATTTAAAATTAATTCCCGCTGTCAAAACAAAAAGCGTGTTTTTAAGGGATAATAACTATCAAAAGATTGACACTTGTTTATGTTCGGTTTAATTGTAAAATTATGTCCAATGATAAACATTAAATTGAATGGTAAAAATATATTCTAAATATACTTTAAAACCACTCAAATTCATAATTTATCACTATTAATTATTTTGATTAAAAAAGTTGTTTTTAATTAAAATTTAGAAATTTTCACTATTCATCAAAATATGAAAGTTATCCGAAATGTACCAAAATTTCACCCTAGGCTAATTTTGATATTCCGAATCCAAAAATGAAGTCCATTTTGAAATATAGAATATATATGATTTCAAAAATTAGGTATTACTATTCACAACGGCTAGTTTAATTAGTTGTGGTGTGTGTTAGAACTCGAGGTTGCGTACAACACACGCTATCGCATTATTCAAAGGGAAACGTACCGTAGAAGCTTGGGGTGTTACACAGTTGGATCTATGACTAGGTTATTCCCTTAGTGTGGTAGTGAGATATATTATACTCTATCCATTTTGTGTTTATATACACTACTACACTCTTTTAGATAGGGAAACTGATACCTCGGGGAGTCTGAGCGCAAGGGGTGTTTTCCCCAACATTCCAGTGGGATGATGGATGGCTGACTACCCCATTTTGAATTAGTCCCTTATAATGGTAATTACTGGTGTTGGTATGAACAATGGTTAGTTTTACAAATCCATGTGTTTAGAGGGCTATAACAGATTTTGATTATTTACACACATATATTATGGACATAGTTCACTATGCACTACAATAGGTGTAACATGTATAGAATGTGATGGATTGAGAAACCTTACTCGATATATGGGATATAATGGCTTGAGGGTGAATACCTAATGTATAAAAAATAATATGGAAGATATGGTGGCTCCTGGAAACTACGTAATAACGTTGGTTACATGGATGTGGTGGTTGTACGACATGACATGCATTTTGTGGTTCTTTTCCCAGGTGTCTTCAAGAAAGCATTTTTTGAGAGAGATTCCTAGGATGTGTGACATTGGGTAAAAGAGAAAACCTAGTGGGGATGTAGTAGTGGGGTACCATTTATGTTCTTTATTATATAATACACTATTGTAAGTGATACTTTATGAGAGTATCCATGGAAAGACTAGTAACCTAGTATACCAATTTAGATAACATGTTCGGTTCACTTGTTGTTCACTATGCCTTAACATGATTTCATTACATTTGAATGAGAGGATCTAGAGAGTATACTACTGAGAAGAATGTAATACTAATACTAAGTATACATAAAATATATTTAGGTCACTTATAGTAGGTTAAAAATCCGGTTGGCTAGAAATAAATTTGGGTTAAAGGAGCTGTTCAGTATTTGTGGTCACTGTTGTTTTTACATTCTGTTGTTACTTGTATATTTTAATTTCTATTGTAGTAGTTTTGCATGATATTTCATATGTATACATGGGATTTATTATATAATGTAGTTTGATTTGGAGTAGTTTTATATCTATTTTATATCCCTCTTTCACATGTGTTATCTTAGATGGTAATCCATCCCATTTGTTTGTTTTCTATACTCTCAGTGCTAGTCGCCAACTCGGGTCCTATTAGAGGAGGGACTCTGTGGGTCATTATCTCCATTCTCACACTACCATCCTAAGATAGGTACACTTTGTGTGGAGGGGGTCATGATAATGTTTAGTATTGTGATTAGTCTGAAATTTATAACATTGATATATAAATATTTTACATATTCCAATTGAATTATATAATTGTTTTGTTATAAAATGTTTATATAATCCATGTTGAAATATATTCCCATCATATTGAAATGAACTGATTTTTTTTCTAAATTATTAAAATATAATCCAATTCCATTTTATATGAAATTAATATCATTATTATGTTTATTATTATGAAATTATAATATTGAATCTTTGGAGAGACCCTACTAGGTCTTTATATTATACCCTACTATTGACGTTGGTTGTTTGTAAATTTTATACTTCTAGGTTTGAGTAAAGGGAATGTTAGTCTTAGTGGAAGATGATGTTCTTAATTCATTGGGGAATAGAGTGCCATGTACTTTTTTATGATGGGTTATCTTGTGTGTTTTTAGGAACCTTTATGATGTACTACTATTTTTTAATTAAAACTTGGTTTTTAGTAATATCTCATTTTTTTATTTTATTAATTTTTATCATTATCATCCATTTTTTTTGGAATATTACTTCCCGAGATTATATTGAAAGAGGTCTTCTTTTTAGTTTTAACCAAATGGGAGTGGGAATTACCTTCAGGATATGTCATGATCAGATTTTTTTTATTAGGGTACCATTGTGTGAGGGTTAATTTATGAAACAGTTGTTTCGTAGATTCCAGTTACGATTATATATTTTATAAAAAACTGAACTTGAGAAATATCTTCCGAATAAAAGAGGTATTTGAATGTGATTATAGAGAAAACAACAACCTAAATGGGTCAAAAGACACCCTGGGTTGTTTGGGAAAGGCTTTTTAAGGATTATATCTTGGATTTTTATTTCTTTTGATTTGAATAGGTTGAAATCCAAATCTGTTTATTAATCTAATGGGATTGATTTCAATTTTTCTACAGATTGAGCGTAGATATGAGTAATTTTATAATGTCTTAAATAATATTTTTCTAATTTTTTGAAGAATCGTGTTTACATGAATAAATGTGAATTTGATCGATTATGAAGCATTTGATGATCCACAATGGGAAAAACCACACGTGGGTCGTAATCATGTTGAGGTTGTCCTGAATAATTTCCATGATATTGGAAAAACACCTACACCAATACCCACTTAGTATCATGTTGGGGAACCTCAAATTGATTAATATTAGAAGACTTATTATGAGTTCATTAATTAAAAGGCACCAGTAATACAGGGCTCTAATGATCCAAAAGAGGCTATGTACTATTTGAGAATGATTTTACTTCACTTTATCTTTTGAGAAACTCTAAAAGGTATTGTGGGAATATATTCAACAATTAAATTGGTGGGAATCAACTGTAGATGGTTAGATTACATTTTTACAATGAATCATCATGAGGTATTAGAGTGGAAGGACTTTAATTCTCATTTCATTAACCAGTTCTATGTAAAATATATGTAGCTAGATAAGGATATGGATTTTTTGAAACCTGTGTAGGCTGATAGGACCATGATATAATATATGAACTGATTCACTATGTCTGTCTGTAATGAACTAAAAAAATGTATCAAATGATAAGAAAATTTATTAGATGATTGATTTTTGATGTAGATATATTATTAGTTCACCAATTTTCCTAGTAAAGATATCTTATTATACTATCATTTTGGATAGGAAACCCCTTTTTAGACATGATATGGATGATATCTCATGGTGTATGAGAGTTCCATTAGTCTTAGAGTTTTAGTTATATCAGTTCCTATAATGTGAAGAGAAATAATGATGATTATCAGAGTGTATTTCAAGCAATGAGTTCATTGAGGCCGCATTAAGTGCTTAACATAGGCCCTATTACTAGCCTTAAAGATTGAAATACTATGAAATGGAAACCAAATTTCACTAAGAAACCAAAGATATGTGGTTCCAATGGTCATTCAGGGGACTTATAGAATTTCCATTATTTTTATTATCCTTCATATAGTATATAATTTTCATTTATAGTAAAATCTATAATGGTGAAGTATTATGATTTGATATCTATTGTTTTCTAGAGAAATGCATCCAGAATTAGGCTTATTCATATGGTTGAGGAGTCTCTATTGGAAGAAAATATGAGGTCAATGACAATGAGAAGATATATCACTAGAGTTTCATCATAATGGACTACATTATTTTATTCTGGTAAATATCATTCATTCATTCCAACATGTATTTTGAACTTTGTAAATCTTCTCTCTAAGGGTTTTTCTTATGTAATGGAAATTAAAACAACTCTAAAAATATTATAGGTTAGGGAATGAATTATCTTTATTTGGGTTTATAAATATTAAATATCAATATTTAATGTGAATTTTTATTTATTGACATGAAATCTATTGATTTAATCTTTATAATCAATTGGATTATTTTTAATAAGTACAAAGTTGATTTTTATCTTATACATGTAGCCTTTATGGAAACCAATGGGGTGTTCTGTATCATTTAGGGGGAATGGTACATATGTTCAATCATAGAAATACCTTCTTATCCATGTATGGGTAAAGAAATATTAGTACTCTAATGATCTATAGAGGGAATCTATGAGCAGTGATATACCTCCATTTTTCATCGATATTAATTAGGTTTTACCATCTATGATCATTGGAATTACTCTAATTATTAAGGTATAGTTTTCTAATGAATTAGTACCAGGTACTCATATGGTATTTATTCCTTCTTATCATATAAACTAGATGAAATTATATAGTTGAATTCTCAGTTGGATGATTTTTTAGTTGAGGAATTTCTACGACCAAATGTGTCACATTGTGTGGTTCCTGTTATCTTTTCTATGAAATATGACGGAGCCCTTCCATTGTGTTTTTATTACTAGTTACTCAATTATGTCCTGGTAAATTAATTTTGTTTTATCGATATATTAATGCCCTAGATGACTAGTTGAATTGGATGTAATGGGTTTTATCGATATATTAATTCCCTTTATGAGTATCCATCATTCCATTTGGTCTATCCAATTAACCTTTTGTATATATTGATTTTCTTAACTAGAATTTCCCTAATAATTGTTATACATTTATCATGTTATTTTTTATGACATCCTAGATTTCTCTACATTCAAGGAGGTCCATATAAGTCATCTCATAGTAGTCCAGAAATTGTTTAAAATTCACTAACATTCTGAAAAACTGTCAAAAGATAATTTCAAGATTCAGTATGTGATATTCCAATGAAATGTTGTCTCAAAACATGGTATTTCAGTTGATACAAATATGATTAATGTGGTTATGAAATGGGATAAACATCATAAAGGTTTCTATATTTGAATCTTCTTAGGTTTATCATGATATTATCTCATCTTTGTAAAAGATTTATCAAATACATCTTCACCAATGAAATCTTTAAAACAAATGATGTTAAATATTTCATAGGATGATAAATGATAGATTTATTTTGTTGATCTAATAAACTATTTTACTTACATATTTATTTTGACTCTTTTAGAGGTCTGGGAGGGCTATGTTGTCTTATGTGATACACCCAGATTAGGGTTGGGATGTCTTCTTATATATGGTGATCATGTTGTATCCTATGGATTCTAAAAGGGCTGAATAAAATTTAAAAATCATCCATCCAATGAACATGAAAATTCATCTATAATACATGCACTTAGGATTGGAAATCATTACCTTTTTGGTGAATGGATTAACATATATTCTAACCACATGAGCTTGAGTTATACATTCTATAAAAAATTAATCTTTTTCAGAGGTGTTGGGTGGAGTACCTACAATATTTTGATTTTAATATTTTTTATACTGTTGGGGAGGGTATTTTCATTGAATATGCAATGATTATGAATCCTCCAAACCTTTACTAGAATGAATTATTGGAAGATTAGATCATGATGAATCATTTTTCATACTTTCATATTATAGTACAAGAATTTTGGGTTGAGATTATATTGTAAACTAATTAGGTAACATCCAATTTTATCAAAATGTGTCTTGAGTAAAATAATCATGATAATGAATTTGGTGGCATTAAGAACTCTATTTATCTTGGGGAGATAGTTTTTGAGTGTTCATTCTATATAAAGGTAATCTTATGTTCTCGAAATCAGTATATTGGAACATTTCATATAATGAAATATATAATGGTGTGTTTCTATAATTACCCTTGGTAGGAGAACCGAAGAACCAAGAAGATGTTATGTGTCATGCAATAATTATTCTGTTTTCTGAGTATGAGACTAGTCATTTATTCTTTTGTATATGGTTTTTATATATGCAATCATGTCAATGATAAGTATCAGAGTCCTTTGGGTTTCGTTTAACGACATCTAGTTCTGACTTGAATGATGGAAGATGCTTCTAAAGACATTTTGGTAGGGTATCGACATTCCCAAATAAATAAAAATGAGATATTATATTTTATTGATATGCTAAAAAAATAAGATAATTTTAAATAAATTCTTGATGCGACCAATGTTTATTAGTTGGAAAATATATACGTTGGAGATATAGTTAATTTTCATGGATTTATCAAATCCATAGAATTTATTAGGGACACATGTTTTACATATCAATTTTTGAACGATATCCATGTGGAATTGGGATCTCTGGTTCAATTGAGTTGACATACCATCCACATACAGTTGATCAGATAGAGAGGGCTATACAGAATCATTAGGATATGCTTCATACCCACACCCTAATTTTTTCGGAGCAAGGGATGGCCATTAGTATTTTTTGAGAATACATAAAATAATTTTAACCATTTCATGATAGTGATTTCTCCTTATTATGTTTTTTATTTCCTACCTTGAAAATGTTCTGTATATTGGTTTCATATTGGTAACAGTTCCGTGGTTGAACCATGTGTGGATCAATAGATAAAAAAATCAATTGATTAATTGGAGGTTTTTAATAGCATTGACCCCTTATAATTTTAATACTTATTAGAGATATAGACCATTGGAGTTTTAAGTTTGTGAGTAGGTGTTCATGAATGTTTCACCCATTTAGGTCATGTGCAGATTTGGAGGAAATGTAATATTGATCCTCAGTTTGTGGGACTTTTTGAGGACATTGATAAGGTGGAGAATACACATAACATTTATCACATTCATCATTATTGATGATTATACAAAACAGGTTCCATTTGTTATAGAAATGAAATTATCTTTCTGATACATCTCATATTTTTATTTGGATTTATACTGATGTTGAGTATGATTTATTCATGACTGGGAATAAAATAATGATAGTTGATTCTGAGGATAATGACCTTCCTGGGAGGACAATACCTTTAGTCCATGTGCTAAAGAATCACGGTAGTGATTCTCATGAGATGTGGGAGGTTAAGGACATAATGATATAGTAGTGTCCCCACTTTTCAGAAATTTACGATTCAAGTTATAGTTTTTGGGAAAAAAATTATTTTTAAGTGGCTAGGTTGTATAACATAGTTACCTTTTTGTAAGTTATGTTCTAAACTATTATTTTGGTTTTCATATTTTATCAGTTGTGTAATTACAAGAATAAATTTGGGAGTACACTTGAAGTAATGAATTCATTTTTTTAATGTAATTTTAATCCTAAAAACTTGAGTTTATAAATTCTGTATAAAGATTTGTATTTCATGTAATACAAATGCACGATGTGTAATCATCCCATTGATGATTTATTGAAATATTTACACAACATGAATGGTTTTATTTCATGTATAGTTCAAACATCGCTTTAATATTAAAAAAATTATTTTAATAAAAGTTAATTAATTTTAGGAATATATGGTATTCATGAATTTAATTGATGTGAACTGAGGATACCCAGAATATAAGAATTAATTCACTAAATTTTAAATTTTATTCCTATAATTGTTTTCATATGACAGAAACTCTTCCTCGTATGAGATGAATCCCTCCTTAGGTGATTTTGGGCATTTCGTTTGATATAAAATGCCTCCAAATTATCCTTTCAGTGAATGAAAATCATATTTATTGTGGTTCATATCTCTAAGCTTGTAGTCTCAATGCCTCTTAAATATCTATATCCTTCAATTTTTATATTTTGATAGATCATATAGAGATTTATGGAGTTAATAAACAGATTTTAAAATCGTGATTCAAGGTGTAGTAAAGAAAATATTATATTTGTTTATTATTCATTAGCGAGTTCTGTTATGTGCATTGTGAATCTATGATAAAGGTAGGTTATTCTGTTAGATATTTTCCAATTGATTAAACCATGAATAGTTTTTCTTCATAAAATATGTATTCAATTTATTTTTGTAAAAAAAATTTTGATGTGAATTTGATTGAAATAGAAATGAAGTTGATTTTTAAAAAACCACCAATTTCAAGGGAATTAGAGTTTGTGTGTTGAATGAAATTAATGTAATTTTTAATTTATTTTTGTGGAAAAATTAATTAAATTGAATTTTCAAAAATATATTATTATTATTGGTTTTAAAAATAATTAAATAATCATAGTTTATGTGTTTTTTATGAATTTAAATTGGAACATCGTAATGCAAAATGGGAATTTTTTTAAATTAATTAGTAATAATGTTCCCAGTAGTTTATATATTTATTGAGCACATGAGACCATTGGTATTAAATGGTTATATTGGAAAAGATTAATAGCATGGTAACTAAATATAAATATAGCAATTATTATAACTCTAAAAAATATTTTGGAACATATTATCCTTTATGGGATGTAGATGAGTCCAATTAAGTGTTACATAATAGATACGTGTACACATAATTTCATGGATTACTAATATAGGGTGTGTGAGTATCCTATAACTAGAAACTATTGTAACCCATGTAAGATTACCATGATTACTATTGTTATTATTTTGATATACATTCCAATGATATTGAATAGTTTTACTCAATCCAATGTATTTTTGAAGGATTTTTTATAGAAATATTTTATTTATGCCACGTTGAAATGATTTTACATTAAATTTAAATACGATGATGTTTTTTTAAAATATGAAATTTTTTAAACATTACTATTTTGTTTTAAATTACATTCAAGATTTGTTTTATTATTATAAAATCTAATTTTGTAACACATGGTGAGACCCTACAGGGGTTTTAGCTCATATCCTACGTTTTCCTTCATGAATTTGTAGATATTTTGTTTCTCTTCTATGTAATGGGGTTGTGACTCTTAGAGTACATGGAATATGTTCTCGATCCATTGGGGTTGAGAGTGACCAGTTCTTTAGGATGATGTGTTTTCATTCTGTTTTTTTGGATCCTTTATGACATTCTATTTACGTTTTTGAGATTAGAGTGTGGTTTCTGGTATTATCTTCTTTTGGAGTATTTGAGAATATTGATAAGTATCATTATCTTCTAATGTGTTTGTGTGAAATTATACCCCACATATATATTTCATGATTCTTGGTTCTAGTCGGCAACCAATAGAGAAAAGAAACATGCTTCAGTCTATGTCAATATTGCCTCAGTTGTCATTGTACCTGGGTAAATGTGATAGTTTGTGACATTATTTTTATATCAATTAACTAATAAACAATGAGTTATAAATTCTATGAAAAATCATTTAAAATAGAATAACATATACTTGAGTGTAAAAGTGATAATACATTTCTTTTTTGTAGTTGATCTAGAAGTATAATTGGACAAAATGTTACATTTCCTATTTTATGAAAAATGAGTAAACATTTATAGTTTTTTACAAATATATACGTATTGATTTTTTGAAATTAACTAGTGAGAAAGGTAGATAGATGATTTGACGTTATTTTATGAAAAAATACAAAGAAATATAATGTGTACGTGTAATTTAAATATCAAGAATATAAATCTTAGAGAAAATGTTTTCCCTCAAAAAAATAGACCTAATATATAGAAGGTGTGTGAATTTTGTGTCATAATAAATAATTGAGAAATAAATAAAATAGAACTACAAGAATGAAATCCTATAATATATTGCAAATATCTAATCATTAGATCAAAGGGTATTATATATGAATTGGAGTGGGAATGTAATGTAAAAAAGTTTTCATACTCGAATATGGAAACATATTTAGATGCCTAAAATGGAGTTGAAATGTGTAATGTGAATTGAATATATGATAAAGGATGTTTAACGTGTTTAATAAATGATTTTTCAAATTTAGAATCAACTGTGACATACAATTAGGTATTTTGATTATGAAAAGAATCATCTCATGGAAAAAGAAATTCACAACTCTCGTTGTGAACTGGAATGTGGCATAGTGGAAACGAATTTGAATATTGAAAATATTATATGAGAATATAGACTGTAATTTAGAAATGAATATATTATTGTTTAAAACATTGTTTATGGAACCAGTGTGTTAGAAAATATATTCAATCATTATATTTACATATGACTATTTTATTGGCATGTACATGGAGTAAAAAATGGAATTCTATAGTTGTTAGAAGAAAGAATATTAGGGAAGTTATTTTTATATTAAAATTTCTTGCAATTTATTTCACTATTAATATGTAATACAATAGTTTATAAAAATTAGTTTGAATTAATATAACAATGAACTCATTGAGGAATATTTCTTTATTAGAATAAGGTATGTATTGAGTAAATTTTGAATACTATACCTAGCATTTTTAATTTGAATTTTGTATTATAAGTATTAATTTAAAAAAATAAAATAATAATGAATAACAATGAAGAGGAAGTTGTTTTTTATATTGGGATTTCTAATTTATAAGTTAAATAAAAAAACCATTTTCATATTTTTCATAGTTTTTTTCCTTGTGTATCACTATAACACTATAATATAAATATTATTCTATGTTAAATCATTTTAAGTGTTTCAAACTTGTATCTATAGAAGATATTACATAGAATATTTTTAAAACATGTGTTTTAATTTTTATTTAATTATTTTTCACATTCTCTATAATTTTATAATTATGGACTGACACATATGGATTAAAATTATGATGATTTTCATGAAGATTATCCAATTTATGTATAAGAAATCAAGGATATTGTACTTTTGTGATATTTTATTTTATAATTTGAAATTGAAAATTATAATGTGATAATATAATTAAGAGTTTAGAATTTTCAAATAAAGATTATAAATGATAAATAATTAAGAAGTAATTTTTTTTGTTCTGGGTGGGAAGAAGAAGAATGGATAGAAACATTATATTTTTTCATATAGGAATATTTATATCATAAATAGTAATGGAATAAGAATATATAAAATGATCATAATTGAATGTATTTTTTTATATTCATCAAGATATTGAAAGAAAATAATTCATAAAAAACAATTACCATATATATATAAAAATTAAAATAGATTCTTTATAAGAGAAAATGAATGAAAATTTAGAAGAATAGTGTTTTCAATTATTTATATGGTGTCTTTGAATATAATTTTTCATACACTAAAGCATATAAATTGGATATATGATATATAATTCAGTTGTTATTTTTGTAACGAACATCATGCATTTGAACTCAGAAGAGGCCTCATATTCTATATAATGATTTCTTCAAGAGCACAGAAGAAAGGAGAAAGAATTGTTGCAATCCATGTGAAGTATTTAATTATTACATATAACATAAAATAGGATGAAATACATAAAAATAATTTTTATAATCACTAATTCAATTATAATAAGTTACCAACAATGAATAATTTCGTCACCTAAAAACTTTATCTGTAAAAAAATTAGTTTTGATTGATATAAACATAGAAAGTAAGTTAAGTGTATTTTATATGGATTACTCCATCTGAAAATGGATCAATAAATATATGTGTTTAATTATATATATTAAATTATATAAATAGTTATGATATATGAAATAGATAAATTTGATTTATGGAATGTATGAAATTATTGAATAGACTTCCTTATTATAAAATAGTATTATTTGGAGAAATTTTATATATTGAATATTTTTACATCATCTAAAAACATGATCCCCCCAGACCCACATAGGATATTTGTAGTTAATAAAATATATTTTAATTCCAATAGGTTCTACAATAGATTAAAACTGTAATTTTGGTCTAATAATCATTCCATCAGTAATCAACATGATATATTTTGAAAAATAATTTAGAGGGTATTTTCATTAATTTTTCTTTTTATTTTAACTTCAATTGACAAGGTAATGGTTAAATAGATAATTATAAAATGAAATTTTTTTATCTAAATGTACATCTCGTGACTGTTGTTGATGAATTATATATTTAGATTCTAATAATTTATAGGACTGAAGGATAGAAAAATGATTCCTATGAGAATATTAAAACTGATGAGGTTAATCATTCAATGATTGAATAATTTTTTTGGAAGTCATGGTAAAATTCTTCAAGAATTAATATTATATATTTATTTGAATCAAAATACAGATGAAAATTATAATATAAAAAAAAATTTATTTTGTTATTTTAAATAAATGGATGAAAATATTATTCTTCATGGAAAATATATTTATGTTCTAAAAATAAATATTTCTTACAATGCTTAATAAGAATACTTTTCTAAAATTAAGAATTTAGGATGATTTATAGTAATTTATGATTCAAAATTTTATGATTATTGTATTGATAAAAAATAGATGATAAATGTTTCAATAAAATATATAAAAAATACTAGAAATAATTATATGTTACATGAAGAAACTACTATGAGAATATAATGACAGTATACCAAGTCTATCTAGGGGTCTAATTGAAAAATACGATAAATGAATATAATTCTATGATTAATCACTATATATAAATAATAGATTTGAAAATAAATTTAGAATATTGTCTCATAAATAAAAATAGAATGAATTGGAAGTAGTACTAATGTCGGGTGTAGAAGTTGAGAATTGAATATTTCATATAATGATAAAGAATAATAAATAAACCTTAATTTCATTAGTATCAATTATAATTTTAAATTAAAAACATGTTATTATTATCAATATTGAATATAAATACAATATAAAATCATTTTTATTAGAATGAGGGTAGATCACCAAATGTGAAATTCTATGGAGGTGATGTTGAGAAATTTTGGAGACATTAATACGAACTGAGAGAACATGATATTGATTTGATGATATATAAATATAGTTTGAATTGATTAATAATTGTAAATGGACAACTATTATAGAAACATTATGTTTAAGGATTGATTGATCATCCTAAAAAACACAAGGAAACCATTATAAAAAATAGGATAAACATGTAGTTTATAAAAAAGTGAATTTTCCAAATTAAATGATATTTCTAAATCAATCAATATGATTCAAAGAAGAGTTTTTTATATTTCAATCTTTGTTATGGGATGTGAGATAATAAAATAATATTTTTGATAGATGAATGATGAATTTTTATTTCTTTTAAATGGAATTAAATCTTAATATCATCTAAACTATAAGAGAGAATGTATAATTCACCTACTTATAAATATAGTTAACCGTATTGAGGTTCTAGTTATATGATTAAAAATATAAATGTGGAATAAATAATATTAAAAAATAATGGAATTAAATCTACACCTTATGATTGATTTGTTATTGTTAGAGAGAATAAGGTACCATGTTGAATAATTGGGTTTTGTTTTTTTGCTGCAATACAAGGATGAGAAGGAAAAGAAATGGTTATTTTTGAATATTTTTTTTTTAAATTTGGATATAATTTCTATATATATGACATTGTAATATGATAATAATATATGGTATAATGGATAATACCACTAATCAGGTGACTAAAATGTATCTTCTTTGAAAGGATTTAAAATCAGTTACATTAAATATTATTTTCTTATTAATATATAATGGTAAGAAAAACTATCATAGTTTTTATAAGGATAAATACATGGATATTTTTCTATAGTAACCATCATGTAAAAAAATATGTAGTTGATTAAATTATATATAAAAGTGGAATTGTTCCTTTTTCTATAAAAAAGATGTATTGAAAATGATATATTTTCAAAATGTTAAAAGGAAAGACCTTGATGGGCATTGTAGAACAAAAATATGTTGACTTCTTATGATATGAAATGATTATAAAAAATGAAAAAATTGAAAAAATTTCCAATCCTTTAATATACATATATTTGAATAAAAAAGAGTTATAAAGAATTGAATCAAGTTATACTATTCATTTATTGTATCATTGAATGATCTTCCACATAGAACGATTTGAAATTAATAGAAGAAAATGATCTATTTATGATTACCAACCACATAACACTACATGAGGGTATTGGATATACCCATCCCCCATAATATTAATATTTACATCTAATAATTATTGCAATGAATGATTATTTGAGTGATATAGTATAATTTGGTTGTACAATGTGTGGGTATTTAATGGAGATGAAAAACTAATTAGAGGTTCAATGATAGGTGCGATAAAATAATTAAATTTTTATTAGATAGAATAACTAGAATTGAGGTTTTAATAACCCACTATTGTAGTCAATGCATGAATCTATTCAAAAAAATTTGAATTTAGTTTGTAAAATAATCAATTGTTCAGAAAAGAAGTCACATTTTAGTTTTGGAAAGAGTATTATTTCAAAATATGATGATACATATAGTGAAATAAATCTATTTTGTGGCTTGGAAAATCTTGATAAGTTTGGTATATCAAAATTATACGATGATTAAATATATTATATATCATTTAATTTATTCTATAATGATAAATTATATATTTAACAAAGAATGAATTTGAGAAATAGATGGTATAATGTATTAAATATGATTTTTAAATTGTATTAACCGATTTCCAAAATTTAATTTCTGAAAAATAGGTTGACGTTATTATTTACATTGATAGGAAACTTTTTATTGATGATGTTTTATTCATAGAGAAAGACATGTTTTAATTTTTTATGAAAATTAATTTAGGTGTAATCAAATTGATTTGATGGATAATAAATATCTACTGAAATAATAGTTATTGTAAATAATAATAGATTTTTCACTAGTTAAAGATAATATTGGGGGTTAATGAAGAATATTCAAAGAGAATTAACTAAATTTGAGAACAGGGAAGGATGTTGATTAAAAATAAGATAACAAACATTTTGAAGATATTAGAAGAGTATTATATTCAAATAGGATTAATTGATTTAGTATGTGGTTTATCTAAAAAAAATTCTGACATATGAAATAATATATTTATTTGACTATGATTGAGAACAATGTATATTTTTTATAAATAGGGATTAATTTATTTAGTTGAAGTGTTTATAAGAAAATATTTAGTGATATTTATAATAAATTGATTTTTATTTCTGGCACTTATTTACAACCCTACATTATGAATTATAATATTTAGTGTTTTTTATCAATAAATTACAATGAAGATAATTACCTGGATATAAAATCTTGAGAAGAGTGTAGTTGAATATCAATGAAGGTTAAATTTGATGTTATAATAATGTTTGTTTGAGACAATCACAATGATTCATACAATTCCATATCATTTTAATAAATCACCATATATTATTTTATTTTATGGACTGTATATGAAGATAAAAATACTAAATTATGGATAAATAGAAAATTTTAAATATGATCATAGTCTCTCTATTTCTGAAATTCATTGAGGTATGTAAATATTTTTATTCATCTTGTATTTATGGTGTTATATGTATATTAATGAAGATGGATTAAATCATTACTATAAAATATATTGTATATTAAAGGTAAAATGATATAAAATAATAAAGGATATAATGAATATATTCCCATTTTATTTTATTTAAATTTTTTGAGACAGACATGTAATGAATAAAATATAATGGATTAGAGGATCCTAGATTTTTTGGATTTAATTTTAAATGGGAAGAGTGAGCACAATGTATAATTTTTTCCAATGAAACTAGTATAAAAAATTCAAAAATCTTGTATTTTTATAATTTTATATCATTATTATTAATTTATTTGTAATCCCAAACTAAAATGTATACTGGATGGTTTGATTTGATATAAGTAACCCATATTTATGATCCATAACATGTTTTCGTTCACTAATGGATGAATAATATGAATATATGAAAACAATTTTCCCCCCTACATGTAAGGATCCTAATATATTTTAGATTCTTAGAGATGGAAAGGAAGCAAAAATTTAATAATTAATAATATAATGAATTAATTAGGACAATTATTACTATTTTTGACAATCACTAAAATATGGAATATATGTTCACATATAATCCATTAGGGAGAGATTCTAAGAGACACCACTATATCTTCATAATTGACAAGTATTTGGAATATTATTATAGAAGTATTGTATGAAATCTAATTAAAGTGGATGTTTTATGATAACTACTATGCATATCTTTGAATGTGATGAATGTATCACGATTAAGAGTTTATAATAATTTAGCTTTAGCTGGTGGAAAGTAGTTTGATGATGAAATAATTTTCCATAGAAGTGGTGAATTTGAAAATTTTATTTAAATGATAATCAAATCTAGGAAAAGATGATAGGGTATTTATTTATTCCATTTCAAAATGAAATCATTTAAATTTCTAATGGATTTTAAGGCCCCATCATTATGCATGGTATTTTAATTTTTATGTTCTTCATTGAGAAATAAAAAGTAATTTAAAATCAATGTGAATGATGTTTTAATGGAGTTTAAATTTTGAACATCAATGAAAACATGGAGTTTTAGAAGTGGTATCATATATTTTCCATTGAATTTTTATATGAACATCATGTGTGATGATACTTTTTATATATATTGAATATAGTGAAAATTTTGATATAGATATTGTATATGGAATAAATAATCCTTTTGAAAATTATGGATTCATGACTTCAGTTATAAGGCCCCAGTCTTAAAACTTACTTAATCTTGAGTTATTACAAGATTACACATTGAGGATCTTTTCAGGTTTAGATTTTTAGAGAATTAGATCATGAAACTTGCATTACATTCCACATTTAAACAAAGTGGTTACATAAAAGATAGTATTCATTCTTCCCATCAACGGAAACATATTGAAAATAAAACATGGATTATTTCTTAACATATCCTTGACTCTATCATCTTATCATGTACCTTTCCCTTGACCTGAAAAAACATTTCAAACCCTTGGGATGAGCATAAAAAGCTCAGTAAGGGATATAAAAATATGGAAAGGAAAAATGAGTTCATATATACATAAGAATGAAATCATAATTTACCCATAAAACATAGGCACTTTAACCTACCTCATCAAATCATGAATAAATCATAGAAATCATAAGACATAAAGGTAACTTGAGGCATTCATAACATTCTTACGTAGGGAGTAACCCTCTTGGTTACGTTTGGAATTCCCATCACAGTATATTCCCTAAAATCTCTTCGGAGAAACCTTAACGTTTCACTCCTTCACGTTACCCAATGCATTAGAGAGCTATATCAGGCTCACCCGCCCTTAGTTTATCACGGAACCACCCGTTCTTCATAACAATGCCCAAGAACCATAATATAATCGTATCACATTAACATGAATAAAGGAAACCTAACATTTCCACATTTCAATCACAATATAACATTTTAGGATATTGAAATAATGAATCCATTCAAAAAGAAACCATTTCTAAAACCATTTAAAACATTTAATAAAGAGATTTTTGAATCACAGTGTCCCATACCACCTTGAAGCTTAAAATTTTAAACCATTAATATCCATATAAATAAATCCTTAAAACCATTTTGAAAACATGGATATTAACAAGAACAAATAATTAAAATATTTAAAACGATATTTTGGTTAAAGGGGTTTTACCAAAATTAGAGACACTTGAATACAATAATTGAGGAATAACATTTAGTAAGAACTTTATAATATCATGAGAATAAATGGATTCATGATATAATACTCCAAAGGACAGTATATACACCATATAAGAGTGAATTGGTGCATAACAACAATGAACCCTCAATAGAAATGTCAAATGTGATGAAATCCCTTATAAAGAAGGTATCCTTAAATTAAGGACAAATCAATCTAAAAAATATGTGTGGAAAATATAAATACACACAATATAAGTGGATATTAAGTGTAAGACAACAAAAGGTTATTCACACATAGTCAAAGGATGACATATTCAATAACTACATGTCGAACCCAAAGATATCAAAATTGGGTTAAGAAGTTCCCTTGGTAAAATTCGACAGCCTAACGGCGTCACTTCAAAAATTCAGAAAATGAGATAATGAGAGATAAAAAGGGAATCTAGTCACTTGGACATAAAATTTACATCAATCAGGATATAGAATAACATATCCCAACATGATAGTATGTTAATTAAAAGACATAACAAACGATGTCTTTTAAAAAAGAGGAGGGTGAAAGGTTTCCTTACCGACTTGGGTATCTTTCAAAACATACACCCCATGAAAGAAGGACACTAGATGATTGATATAAATACTCATAAATGAAAGTATATTACACAAAGAGTAGAATAATGGGCAGTACATACACCACTCAATGGAATTTGTGGAGAATGTAGCATAAATCTCACGGGAATAGAAGTGAGATGAAAAATCCCTTACGAAAATTTGGCAGCTTAACGGCGCCACTCAAAACTTCCAAAATGGATTGATGAGAGGAAATAGGGTCTCTCATCATATGAACATAATAAGTACAGTATGAGTAATATAAAATAACATCCCAATCCTAAGAAATATGAGCTTAAAAGGAATGACATAAAAGAGTGTACTTAAAAAGAAAGAGAGGTGTAGGATCCCTTACCTCGGGTCCGACTTGACTCGATCATTCCTTAATCTCCTGAATAATAAACTTGAGTTAATTTCTACTACCTTAAGAAAATTTTTCAAGTTCATTATTCCTTTTATATCACCTATTACCATGTCATAAACATTATGTAATCATTTAAGTTAATAATATTTGTTTTGCCGATATTTGGTTCTTAAGTCGAAAGTGGACTTCTTACAATTACATGTTGTTCGTGTGGTCAAATGTTTATTATATCCAGAAATGTATTCATGATTTAGATATAATATATTTCATATATATCCAGTACATGCATTCATTTATAACATTACATAATCATTTAGAGGTATGAAATGAAATGCACCGTTCATGGAGACGGTAAGCCGTACGTACGCATGAACGCTACTTTCATTTCTATTTCATATTTTATAGAATTGAATAATAATGATATAAAGGTATATTATAATTCCAGTATAATATCATATATAATATCATAGTTCCATCCTTTATACGTCCCACATATGGTATTTAACGAATCAAATCACTTTGAGGGGGCGGTAGTCCGCACTTCCTTAAATGAAGATATCGCGTTTACCCATAATGGAAACCATAAAGGTATGACCAAAATGAAAAAAACAGGAGCTTAAGGAAAACATAAAAATATTATATATCATATATAAAAATAGTGACATCATAATGGCCACCTTTGAAGGTGTTAAATGAGTATTGAACAATCATCGTTTCGGGAGGCAGAATTTCGCCATCCACAGAAACCATATGTTCTTTAACCATTTGATGTAGTTGTGTGGGAGTGTAGCTCGAATAAATATTATAACAACACTCTAGTATATTGAAGATACTGTTGTTGTTACAAAAGAAATAAATAAAAAGAGTTTAGGGGGTTGGAGAAGCAAAATAAAACAAATGAACATGGGAGAATGAATTACCTTTAAAAGTGTAACTCCTTTTGATTTGAGCCTAAAGGCTTCCTTTGAAAGGATTATGACCAAAGGGAATACTCTAGGATGAGGAGAGGGGTGTGGAGAGAGTAAATGGTCAGGGGTTGGGCGAGCCAAAGGCTTGAAGAGTGTGTAAAGTGAGGTAGAGGTGGGGGCCTTTTATAAGAGGAGAGGAGAGGCACTTTTGGGAAGTAATGAAATATTACTTTACTTGAAAATGTGTTTCGGTTTTAAAAGGTCCCACATTGATAGACTTCATGGATAAGGTGATAAGGGTTTGAAATCCACTCATCCAATTGGTTTTGGACATGTTTAGTTCATAGATTTTACATTATCTTTCTATTTTATTTAAATCGTCAAATAATGATGTCATCGCTGCATCATTATTATGTCATACATAATTAAATTAATTTAATGTCTAAAAATTATAAAAAAAATACTATGATATAGGAAATCTTTTTATATTTCCTATGAATATTTATAATCAAAATTTGGACTTGTATAACACCACTTAAAAATTGTTTTTGTAAAACATATTATGTTTGTGTCATTTTCAATTTAACATTAAATAAAAATATATTAATGTCATTTTCCAACTAAAGTGGCTCCATGGGGTCCCCAAGTTGGCCCATGGCTTGTATTGGTCGGCCATGACTCACCCAATAGGTTTAGGACAAGTTTCATGGTGTTTTCACATTCTTATAATATCATTTTTACCATAAACTACACTAATTACCACTAATCGCGATTAAAAACTTAATAAGTTACTATTCACCAAAAAATTATTTTAATCTCATTGAACCACATTTTACTTCTTAATGACAACCATGTATGTCGGATTTTTGAAAATCAAAACACAATTATGGCAAAATTTCATTTAAATGAAAAATCAGTTTTTATGAGTACCACTTAGTGGTTTCACTATTCATCAAAAATTGATGTTTTTCAGAAAATTACCAAAAATTCACCCTAAGCTAAATTTGATATTCCAAATTCAAAAATGAAGTCTATTTTACAAAATTCAAAACATATTAGTCACATTAATTAATTTAATAATTAATTCCCGCTGTCAGAGCAAATAGCGTGTTTTTCTAAAACAATAAATATCAAAAGATTGACACTAGTTTAAGTCTAATTTCAAAGTGAAATAAATTCCAATGACCACTATTGAATTTAATGGTAAAAATATTTCCTAATTTCACTTTAAAACCAATTCAAAAGATAATCTAATCATATAAATAAATTAGATTAAAAAGAGGTTTTGAATTAAAATACAACATTTTACACTATTCATTAAAAAAATGAACTTTATCGGAAAGACACCAAAAATTTACACAAAGTAAATTTTGATGTCCCGATTCTTAATAAGAGTTTTATTTGGTCCAAAAGAATGTTTAATAGTGAACAAAACTATATTTAATGACGGTTCACCATCAAAAGGTGATAAGTGAACCATTAGTGAAAACTAGGGAATATACACCTAAAATCGAATTCTTTCCGTATTTTAAGCCTCTATCCATTATTGGATAAATATAAAAACATTTAAAAACATATATAAGCATATTTTAGTTATTTCTATCCATTCCCTCCAATACAACAGCTACATGTTAACTACCATTTAAAATAATATTATTTTATTATTAGAGTGCAACGTAAGATTCCCAAGAAACTTGTTGTTGCGTGTTGGGTACGCCATCGAGCATAACGTCCCCTTTAAAGACATATTAATATTTAATTCAAAAATATGGATAAATATGAAATGTCATATTCTTTATTTACCTGGGGTGTTACATCCTTCCCCCCTTTTGGGAATTGCGTCCTCACAATTTTAAAATTGCGCTTGGAAACATCCTTGAAAGTCCCACATCCGAACAAGAGTCGGTAAAACAATCACTTTAAAATAAAGAAAGATAAGCACAGAGGTCACCCGAGTTAACCCATACTAGGATTCCAAGTATGAAAATATGGACATGGAGGAAAAAACAAAGGGTCATGTTCTGATGGAGAGTGATAGAAAACATGTTTAGGAGAAAGTTAACAATGAGAAAATCACAAACTTGTGATGGGTTAAACGGTGTTGGGTTCCCCAGTAGGAAAATTTAATAGACAACATTTTTTTTAAGTTACTTTTTATTGAGGAATTTATTCATAAGGAAACATAATCACTTATCATGTTGAATCTCAACTTTTACTAGATTCCTTAATCAAACTCATATTTTTTTCCAAAAGACGAGTATTTAGGGAGACTTGTTCGCATTAAGAGTACTATAAACAACTTCTAGAGGAGCACCTAAAAAAAGAACTATACATTTCCCATGTCTTCAAACCATAACCAAAACTAAAACCAAAAAGGTTACTACAAGATCAGATAATCCAGAAAAGGATAACCCTTTATAAAAAGAAAATCTATTCTTAATCTCAAAATTTGTCCAAAAAACACAAAGTTAAACGAGGACCATCCGATAAACAATTTGTCCATAAAATTATTCAAAGTAAACCAATATAAGATTGAAACCCAAATTTTGGAAGGATTTAGTCACATAGTCTTCCAAGTTAAATCGTAATATTTATCTCCAAACAACATCAGTTGCTCCTAAAGTCCCGTATTGAAAAGTAATTAACCTAATCACATATCCTCCATGATAGGTTAATCATTTTCCTAAATAACCCAAAATCAACTTACTCTTAATTAATAAAATCATATAACTAGAATGAATCAGTAAAACTAACCAGGGACTTCACGTAGTCCAGTGGTAGGCGATAAATACCAGTCGCACTTTGGTTGTGGGTTCGATTCTCTCAGCTTTGTCCGACGCAACGGGTTGTCACACGGTCTGCGTGTTGTCCTTTTTCCAAAACTATATAATTCTCAAAACATTCCCAAAAATGAGATAAAATCTTCAAAAATATTCATAACATATTTTAACCTCAATTTCAACTCATGCCTTCCACTTCAATCATAAAATTTAGTAACCCATAATTTCCTCGAAAGTAAGGATCATATAAACCCAAATGGTTCTTTATAACTATGTCCACAAAAGAAAAGATAACTATTCCTTGGATAAAATTTGCCTATATTAAACATCAGGGTTACACATAATATAAAAAACCCCATCATCAAAAGAGACTTGATACTCTTAATAATTTCACCATAACTCTTGAAGCCATTATATGTTGACATCTTACTCATTCAACATTCTTCATGATCCATTATCCATTCTTTTCCAACCTATTCCGAAATACCTCTTTCCTACAAACAAAATCATGAATCATATCTTAAGATTCCAAAATAGGAAAACAATAGTCATGAAATAGTACATACCTTTGATTGGTCATTGTCAGTTTCTTCATCCTCAATAGGAATGGCATTAGGTATTGGTAAACGAACATTTGTACGCTCTTGGTGACCCCATTCACGAAACTTCTTCATAGAACATGTGTTTGCATAATGACCATGCACACCACATTTAAAACATTCAATTGATCCCTCAGAAAGAACATCATTCCCTTTCCTCGAGTCAACTGGATGCTTCCTTTTTCCATGGCAGGTTCTTGCTTTATGACCTTCATTTCCACATCTATAACATATTTCTGTCCCTTTGAAACATTTTCCTAGGTGTTTCTTTCCACATCTTTGACACATAGGTTTTTGAACACACATACCTTTATGATTATTACCTGTACTTCCGTAGGGATTTGTTTCTTGCATATATGATGCCTTAGAGAAAACACCAAGGTTTAGGTGGTCAATCATGACTCCAGATAGTTGGTTGAGGATAATCAGAAGAGTTCTCATTGCAGCTCCCATATCAATCAGTTGCTTGCTCAAAAAACTATCACAGTCTCCTTCACATCCACTGGTACTTTGGTGCCTGCTAGATCCAACCATTTACTAAAACCAAAAAGGTCAGTGTGAGTATATCAACAAAACCATCATGTACTAATGAGGAAGATAAACACTATGATACACTTACTCATTCACTTTATCTAAAACTATGACTCTTTCTGAAATCCTAACCATTATGGTAATGTCACTTATGCTTAAAGAGTACCCTAACCTCTAAAGTTATCTAAACCGACCTCTGATACCAACTATAAGGCCCCAGTCTTAACCCTTACTTAATCTTGAGTTATTACAAGATTACACATTGAGGATCTTTTCAGGTTTAGAGTTTTAGAGAATTAGATCATGAAACTTGCATTACATTCCACATTTAAACAAATTGGTTACATAAAAGATAGTATTCATTCTTCCCATCAACGGAAACATATTGAAAATAAAACATGGATTCTTTCTTAACACATCCTTGACTCTATCATCTTATCATGTACCTTTCCCTTGACCTAAAAAAAAAATTCAAAAACTTGGGATGAGCATAAAAAGCTCAGTAAGGGATATAAAAATATGGAAAGGAAACATGAGTTCATATATACATAATAATGAAATCATAATTTACCCATAAAACATAGGCACTTTAACCTACCTCATCAAATCATGAATAAATCATAGAAATCATAAGACATAAAGGTAACTTGAGGCATTCATAACATTCTTACGTAGGGAGTAACCCTCTTGGTTACGTTTGGAATACCCATCACAGTATATTCCCTAAAATCTCTTCGGAGAAACCTTAACGTTTCACTCCTTCGCGTTACCCAATGCATTGGAGAGCTATATCAGACTCACCCGCCCTTAGTTTATCACGGAACCACCCGTTCTTCATAACAATTCCCAAGAACCATAATATAATTGTATCACATAAACATGAATAAAGGAAACCTAACATTTCCACATTTCAATCACAATATAACATTTTAGGATATTGAAATAATGAATCCATTCAAAAAGAAACCATTTCCAAAACCATTTAAAACATTTAATAAAGAGATTTTTGAATCAAAGTGCCCCATACCAACTTGAAGCTTAAAATTTTAAACCATTAATATCCATATAAATAAATCCTTAAAACCATTTTGAAAACATGGATATTAACAAGAACAAATAATTAAAATATTTAAAACGATATTTTGGTTAAAGGGGTTTTACCAAAATTAGAGACACTTGAATACAATAATTGAGGAATAACATTTAGTAAGAACATTATAATATCATGAGAATAAATGGATTCATGATATAATACTCCAAAGGACAGTATATACACCATATAAGAGTGAATTGGTGCATAACAACAATGAACCCTCAATAGAAATGTCAAATGTGATGAAATCCCTTATAAAGAAGGTATCCTTAAATTAAGGACAAATCAATCTCAAAAATATGTGTGACAAATATAAATACACCCAATATAAGTGGATATTAAGTGTAAGACACCAAAATGTTATTCACACATATTCACAGGATGACATATTCAATAACTACATGTCGAACCCAATGAAATCGAAATTGGGTTAAGAAGTTCCCTTGGTAAAATTCGACAGCCTAACGGCGTCACTTCAAAAATTCAGAAAATGAGATGATGAGAGATAAAAAGGGAATCTCATCACTTGGACATAAAATTTACATCAATCAGGATATAGAAGAACATATCCCAACATGATAGTATGTGAATTAAAAGACATAACAAACGAAGTCTTTTAAAAAAGAGGAGGGTGAAAGGTTCCCTTACCGACTTGGGTATCTTTCAAAACATACACCCCATGAAAGAAGGGCAATAGTTCATTGATGTAAATACTCATAAATGAAAGTATATTACAGAAAGAGTAGAATAATGGGCAGTACATACACCACTCAATGGAATTTGTGGAGAATGTAGCATAAATCTCACGGGAATAGAAGTGAGATGAAAAATCCCTTACGAAAATTCGGCAGCCTAACCGTGCCACTCAAAACTTCCAAAATGGATTGATGAGAGGAAATAGGGTCTCTCATCATATGAACATAATAAGTACAGTAGGAGTAATATAAAAGAACATCCCAATCATAAGAAATATGAGCTTAAAAGGAATGACATAAAAGAGTGTACTTAAAAAGAAAGAGAGGTGTAGGATCCCTTACCTCGGGTCCGACTTGACTCGATCATTCCTTAATCTCCTGAATAATAAACTTGAGTTAATTTCTACTTCCTTAAGAACATTTTTCAAGTTCATTATTCCTTTTATATCACTTATTAACATGTCATAAACATTATGTAATCATTTAAGTTAATAATATTTGTTTTGCCGATATTTGGTTCTTAAGTTGAAAGTGGACTTCTTACAATTACATGTTGTTCGTGTGGTCAAATGTTTATTATATCCAGAAATGTATTCATGATTTAGATATAATATATGTCATATATATCCAGTACATGCATTCATTTATAACATTACATAATCATTTAGAGGTAAGAAATGAAATGCACCGTTCCTGGAGACAGTAAGCCGTACGTACGCATGAACGCTACTTTCATTTCTATTTCGTATTTTATAGAATTGAATAATAATGATATAAAGGCATATTATAATTCCAGTAAAATATCATATATAATATCATAGTTCCATCCTTTATACGTCCCACATATGGTATTTAACGAATCAAATCACTTTGAGGGGGCGCTAGTCCGCACTTCCTTAAATGAAGATATCGCGTTTACCCATAACGGAAACCATAAAGGTATGACCAAAATGAAAAAAACAGAAGCTTAAGAAAAACATAAACATATTATATATCATATATAAAAATAGTGACATCATAATGTCCACCTTTGAAGGTGTTAAATGAGTATTGAACAATCATCGTTTCGGGAGGCAGAATTTCGCCATCCACAGAAACCGTATGTTCTTTAACCATTTGATGTAGTTGTGTGGGAGTGTAGCTCGAATGAATATTATAACAACATCCTAGTATATTTAAGATACTGGTGTTGTTAAAAAAGAAATAAATAAAAAGATTTTAGGGGGTTGGAGAAGCAAAATAAAACAAATGAACA
Source organism: Viscum album (assembly GCA_963277665.1). Classification (NCBI taxonomy): domain Eukaryota; kingdom Viridiplantae; phylum Streptophyta; class Magnoliopsida; order Santalales; family Viscaceae; genus Viscum; species Viscum album. The sequence goes on along the minus strand of OY728132.1, from coordinate 1,514,486,416 downwards.
TGAGAGAATGAATTACCTTTAAAAGTGTAACTCCTTTTGATTTGAGCCTAAAGACTTCCTTTGAATGGATTCTGACCAAAGTGAATACACTAGGATGAGGAGAGGGGTGTGGAGAGAGTAAATGGTCAGGGGTTGGCCGATCCAAAGGCTTGAGGAGTGTGTGAAATGAGGTAGAGGTGGGGGCCTTTTATAAGAGGAAAGGAGGGGCACTTTTGGAAAGTAAAGAAATATTACTTTACTTGAAAATGTGTTTCGATTTTAAAAGGTCCCACATTGATAGACTTAGTGGATAAGGTGATAAGGGTTCGAAATCCACACATCCAATTGGTTTTGGACATGTTTATTTCATAGATTTTACATTATCTTTCTATTTTATTTAAATCGTCAAATAATGATGTCATCGCTGCATCATTATTATGTCATAAATAATTAAATTTATTTAATGTCTAAAAATTATAAAAAAAAATACTATGATATAGTAAGTCTTTTTAGCTTTCCAATGACTATTTATAATCAAAATTTTGACTTGTATAACCCCACTTAAAAATTGTATTCGTAAAACATATTATGTTTGTGTCATTTTCAATTTAACATTAAATAAAAATATATTAATGTCATTTTCAAACTAATGTGGCTCCATGGGGTCTCCGAGTTGGCCCATGGATTGTATTGGTCGGCCATGACTCACCTAATAGGTTTAGGACAAGTTTCATGGTGTTTTCACATTCTTATAATATCATTTTTACCTTAAACTACACTAATTACCACTAATCGCGATTAAAAACTTAATAAGTTACTATTCACCAAAAATTATTTTAATCTCATTGAACCACATTTTACTTCTTAATGACAACCATGTATGTCGGATTTTTTAAAATAAAAACACAATTATGGCAAAATTTCATTTAAATGACAAATCAGTTTTTATAAGTACCACTTAGTGGTTTCACTATTCATCAAAAATTGAAGTTTTTCAGAAAATTACCAAAAATTCACCCTAAGCTATATTTGATATTCCGAATTCAAAAATGAAGTCTATTTTAAAAAATTCAAAACATATTAGTCACATTAATTAATTTAATAATTAATTCCCGCTGTCAGAGCAAATAGCGTGTTTTTATAAAACAATAAGTATCAAAAGATTGACACTAGTTTAAGTCTGATTTCAAAGTGAAATTAATTCCAACGACCACTATTGGATTTAATGGTAAAAATATTTCCTAATTTAACTTTAAAACCAATTCAAAATATAATCTAATCATATAAATAAATTATATTATAAAGAGGTTTTGAATTAAAATACAACATTTTACACTATTCATTAAAAAATGATCTTTATCGGAAAGACACCAAAAATTTACACAAAGTAAATTTTGATGTCCCGATTATTAATAAGGGTTTTATTTGGTCCAAAAGAATGTTTAATAGTGAACAAAACTATATTTAATGACGGTTCACCATCAAAAGGTGATAAGTGAACCTTTAGTGAAAACTAGGGAATATACACCTAAAATCGAATTCTTTCCGTATTTTAAGCCTCTATCCATTATTGGATAAATATAAAAACATTTAAAAACATATATAAGCATATTTTAGTTATTTCTATCCATTCCCGCCAATACAACGGCTACATGTTAACTACCATTTAAAATAATATTATTTTATTATTAGAGTGCAACGTAAGATTCCCAAGAAACTCGCTGTTGCGTGTTGGGTATGCCATCGAGCATAACGTCCCCTTTAAAGACATATTAATATTTAATTCACAAATATGGATAAATATGAAATGTCATATTCTTTATTTACCTGGGGTGTTACATCAGTTCCATGAAAGATAATATGATTGTATGATAGATTCATCAATGTCTGAAAATAAAAAAACATTTTTCATAAATGAATGGTATGTTATAGGATATATTATATTGAATAAAAATGTGAAATTTTGGGGTTTCCAAGGAATTTTTATAGAAAATTATATTTTGAGATTCAATACAACATTTTAGTATAAATTCCATGTTGTGTTTGTTCAGCTGAAGAGCCTAATGATTGTTTAATTTTAAAGAAGATGCTCTGTGGTGATTGAATATTAGGGGTTACATATACTGTTGATTTTTAATACTCCAAAATTTGTATGTTGTTATGGATCCACCCAAATATATTTTAGAGGGGATGATTTTCTATAATATGATATAATGAATTATTTAGATTGAAGAGATACTGTAAGTTGAATTGAGATTAATTTATTAATTTGAAATTCCAAATTCCTAGGATATATTATATTCTTTGATATAAAGTTGAGAAACATAGATTGAAATAAATAAATATATATGAATGGAATTGTCGGTTCTGAATGTAAAATAGAATAGTGATTAACAGAAAAAGATTTATTTCATATCAGTTTTATTAATGATCATCTAATTTTTGTAATTAAATATAATAAAGATCATTTTTAAGTTATTATATATATATATATATTATGATCATGAAAAAAAATAATTCCTAAATAATTTTTCTACCCATTTACATCACTACTTATATATAAATTTTAAAACAGAATAATGCATTAAATCTTTTAGTAATGTGATGATATCATCAATTCATGTTATCTATGAGTATAACATATTTTATAATAATGTATCTCAACATAATTTATGATGTATAATATACATTATTAATATGGATTTAGATGAATATTATTATGTATAGAAGTTATATAGAACTATATATGATATTTTCATCTAGAGTATTTCTTAATGTAGGAATAATGATAGTATGATATAGGATATAGTGAGTTATTCCAAAAAAATCCAATATGAATCATGATATAAAGGGAAATGTGATTCTCCACAAAACATTTATTGCATTTTGGAATTGGGGAAGAGAGACAATAAAAAAATATTTTTTACATAAAATATTTAGTTATATTTCACTATGTTACAACAATTAAGTGTCTTATTAACAATACATTGATATATCCAATAACTAGTGATGAGATGTAAATATTTATGTCCATGTGTACATTATTTTCTACACATATTGATGATAAATTTTGTGAACGAATTTCATATATAGGTAATTAGTTACTCATTGAATATTGTTATTCCCAATAAGGGAACATGAAAAAAAAATTAAAGGATTAAGAATAATAGTATTAAATGTAATAACATATGAACATAAAATAATAACTCTATGTTTGATATCATATAAAACAAAAACACAAAGTATAAATAATATATAATATACTATTTAAATATTAATATTTATTATGATAATTATCTCCTTTATATATAATTCATAGGCATAAACAGAATTAAATTATTATATATATATAAACTTATTTTCTAAACCAATATAAATTAATTTAAATCAGTAATCATTTGTTAGTATATTTGTATTATGTTTGATAAATATGTTTTAATTAAAAAAGATTTTAATTTATTCTTAGGTGAAAATATTGTATGTAATTTATTAAAATTTTATAAATCCTGATTTATAAAAATAATATCATTTTTTATATTAGCACTTAAAAATTTTTTGGTGAGAGTTTTTATTTTTTTATAAAAATAATTTTCCAATTAATAGGGAAAACAATTATTTTTGTTAAAAATTATATTTTTGTTTCATCAAATTAAAAGGATTACCTTTATTTTAAAATTGTTTCATGTAAAATTTATTATATTATATTATAAATAATCCAACGAGGTTTATTTGAATCAATTATATGTTTAAATTTTACATATAAACATTTTAATACATAAAAAATTTATTTTTAGATAACCAATTTTAAGAACACATACTATATTTTGATTATGAACTAAAATTTTAAAAATAGTAGAATTATATTCAAACGAAATTATATATTATATATTTTATTATATATTTTATTATAAATATTATATTTTTATTAGCAAGTGAAAAGAAAAAATGTGGTTTATGCGAAATGGTTTTTTCTATAAAATTGTATTCATCGGGTCTTGCATGAAATATTTAAAATAATTTTCAGCTACGTATTAGAATGGAATTGGATAAAATATATTCTATATTTGTAATATAGTTGTTAATTTTTGATTATTATACCGATTTCATTTTTCAGAATTATGTACAGGTACCATTATAAAATTTATCACCCTGGTAAAGGAAATATACTATCAATCAATGTTAAAAATATCTTACAATGACATGATATTTAAAATTAACTATTATGTGATGAAAATAATTCAACTATTATCATAATATGATCAATATATAATTTTTTTATTGGAAACTTATCCATGAAAATGAACATTACAATATTTAAGTCTAAGAATGTTAAAAAATTATAACTTTCACAATTATAAATATATATTATTTTTCACATTAGGAATAAAATAACAAAAATAATAAAACTAAATTTATTTATTTTTGTTAACCAAATTATATCCATGAAAATAAATAATTTATATGTTTTAGAAATTATATAATTACATTAAATGCTCTTGAAACTCTAATATAATATGTAGTTATATATAAATTTAATAAAAATGATTTTAATAATATTTAAATTTAAAATATTTGAATGAGATAATTTTCCCCACTAATTTTATAGATCAATATTAAATTCTAGTTAATTATTATATTATTAAATTATAATTTGATTAAATTTATGATGTATTAAGTGTAAAATTTATTGAATAGTATCAATATTGTCATTAAGGATAATCTATCAAAATGAAATTTTATTATATTTTTAAAAAATAATAAAAATATTATAATAAACCATGTGAGTGGAATTTGCTTTAACACATAATACGTGGCCCATCTATTTGTCAATATTCGATTTATTATTAATTTTTTTCACCCTTTGTCCTTAAAATATTTGTTTCAATGATTATCGTAAGAAATAATTATCTAAGGGGTTAATCGAAATGATAAGGATTAAAATGATATTAAAACATTAATAAAGTATATTTATTCATTTTATTCCAATACTATATACTTTTCCATCTAAATTATGACTGTTTGGAAGTACTTGGATCTTGAATATTCATATTAAATTTTAATTTTATTTAGAGTTTCTAATAGTTCCCCTCAACAAAATAATAAAAGGGAACCCCTTTTTAATCTTCTTTACAATACATTAAAAAATATATAACAACAAAACAAAACCTATTACTCTTACAGAAATTTATATCCATGTTCTTGAGGTTTTGGTATCCCAAAAATAACAACCTTATTCCCCTAAAGGTAACATCCAAAGGACTTTTACTAAAGAAGAGTTAATAATAATTATCATGTCCTTCATGATTATTTCTTCTTATAAAACATCCTAATGTATTGAAAACCTAATAAATTAGTAATTATAGAATCAAAATATTAATATATTTTATTATAATTACTGTAAATCAATATCACATATATATTTTATCCCTCCATAATCTGAAACATCGTATGTGTGTGCGTGTGACATACCATCTCAATGTAGCATTATCCTTATTTTTTATCACCCCATCACATGGAATGTTATAATTATGTAGATAATGATTATTTATTATTTTATGGAAGAACTATTATTATAAAAATAAAATATCATATATACATCATTACATTCATATTTATTTAGAAAAAATAATATCACTTCTGCAAACGAGAGGACTAAGACTATTATTAAGTGGTTTGATAATTTTTTAATTTACCATTTATGTTAATGTTCATAAAGATATATTTAATAATGATATGTTATATATTATTGATTTTCTAAATATTAATTATTATTCACCTTTTATTTTTCCATCCGTCAAAATGTAAAAACATTTTTCATTTGTAAGTGCGACACACATTATCTATGAAATGAACGATTCATTTTTCATATATCAATATATTAAATATGACATTAAATATCTATATATTTAATTTATATTATTATTACATCATACAAAATTATAGAGAATATAAAACCATAATTAACATAGAATGACTTAAACTATCGAATCAGATTAATAATGCATTTAACACCAGATATATTGAAATTAATAAAATAGTTATAACATTTGGGTGATAAACAATTTAAAATGAATAATATATAATATAAATGAGGTGAATAAAATTCAAGCATGTTTCTATAAATTTTTTTGAATTTATTATAATGGATTTCAGATAACCTACAAGGTATGTCATACCAAAGGTGAGGGGTCTCATAAGTAAATCTTCATTCATTGTGCTATACTTATACCCCATTAACTATGTTTATAATTACATGAAATAAAAAATTACATAATATAATATCCTTAGAAGAAAATCGAAAAAAATCATTAAGGTATATTAAAATAATGATGGAAACTCTCAATATATAAATACATATAAAAATTTACTTTTATAAAATAAACGATGGTCTCAAAAACAATCCATTTTTATAAAAAATAAATCATCTTCATTTGAAAAAACACTTAAAAATAGTATTTTTTTTAAATATTTTATATAATTTATACTCATAATGGTTTCTTTGTAAATTTAAAAACTACATGAATATATATTTACAATGTTATACTTTTTCTTACAATATATGGAATAAACATCATACTTATTATAACAACCTAAAAAAATTATGAATAAAATTCAGATAATTTATTAAATTAAATTTCTTCTTGTTTTAGAAAAAACATATATTAAATTGTTTTATTAATAAAAGGAATTTAAATTACCATTACATAACTTTACCATTGATAATATTCTTGTTGATCATTAATTGCATGACTAGTATAAATATAGGGTTAAACAAATCATTTTTTCATAGGAAAGGAAAGGGATGCAATCCACTAGTAGGATTATACCATATGAATCCCATTTAATGGGTATTATGAGGGAGATAACATTTATTGGAATTTTTCCATGACCGATTCCAAGCCTAGATTCAACAAAATAATCATGAGTTAACCTGTTTATGAGAGAAGTTTAAGCTCATCGAGATCCTGTCCCAAACCATGTTCCTTGAATGGCCTCATAAAAGCCCCACCATCACATGCCTTACTCATATAGATTATTATAGTGTAATAAAGAAGCATGTATCAAGACCCTATAAATAATAATATATTGATTTTTTCTATAATAATGAATATATTTCCTGCCTATTATTATTATGTTGTAAATGAACATTATAGAAAAAAATATTTTTCTTATTAATATTCTAATTAAATAACAAAATGTATTTGGATCAATTAATTGCTTTTTGGAATAAATAATATTTTAAATATATGTTAATAATAATAATTTGTATTAAATATAAATGATAGTATATTTTTAATGAAGTCAAATGAAATTATTATTTTAGCTCGAAAACAATAATTTTCATAACCCGTCAATTTTCATTAAATATCTGTTTTTAATCTAAAAATGAAAAATCACATATTTAAAAAATTAATTAGATAAAATTATTATTATTTTTGTAATTAGTATGAAGATATTATCCAATTGTGAATTTTTCATAATTTTCATAGATAATCAAATTTTTGGGTAAACATTAAATTTCGTGATAATAAATTATATTTTTTCTAAAATAATAATGAATAATAATGATGTAATAAATCAAATAAGTGGTATTTTTGACAAATATATATTTCCCCTTTAAAATAATTTGAATTTATGTTTATTTTATTTATTTTGTAAAATCCATTATTAATCCTCAATGACATATAATATATGTTATGATTTTAATTTTATTTTATTATGTGTGTTGCACACCTCTACATAATAAAGGGAAATATATTAATATTTTCAGATAATATACATATAATATAATGTAAAACACTCCCCTTTGGAAGAATATTTTTGCAAAAACCATGGGGTGGTTTGTGGTTATGAATATTTTATTAAAAATATTCGAAAAACAGAAACAATATTGTAATCCCACACCATTATTATAGAAACCCACACCATCTCCAATTTATATTCCCATAAACTCATTGAAGATCATCGACAATCTTATCTCTACTCACTAAAATCCTCTAACTGCACCCCCACACTCCCATGAAGCCTCTCATAATGATTTGGATTCACACATCCATGTAGGGTATATATTTCATCTCATTTTAATTCTATCACCTTCATTTATATTAGTTCTATTATTTTATAAATATTTTATTTAAATTAGTTTATATTCATTAAATTACAATAAAATTGATGGTTTTTATTTGAGTGATTATATATTCACCCACATTTGTTTCCTTACCTATGCTGCTACTACACTGACATTCTGTAAGGTATTTATCTCATCTCATTTCCTATCCGACACTTATTTTACATTATGATTCTAAAATTACATTTTCATAAGATGGGATATAGTGGTACAATTTTACATTACATTCTATATTATTTATAAATGATAATAGATTCATATCACTCTCATTATTCCCCATATGATCTTTTATGTACACCCATTACCATGCTGAAATATCGTAAGGGTTCTTTTGTTTTCTCCACTTACTTCAATACTATATGTTATGCTATGCCTTATATTTGAAAGTAATTATTTTGGGGAATGTCCTTAATTTTAAATCTTAATATCCTTTTTATGTCTAAATTATGATATACACCTTTCACTCTGATCAACACATTTTATGAATTATTATATGATGTTGTTATTCTACCAAAATCATTGTGTAGTAAATACCATTTCCATTTCTATATCATGGGTATTCTACTCTAAGCACATATACTTATTTACCATGGTTATATATTTAATTATTCCACATTTCCTTGATCATGTAATAAACTATAATTATTAATTAATCATTGTTTTATGATCTATGTTGCACACTTGACAATGAAAACAAAATTATTATGGTGGGTACACCATGATAATAATGCAATGCAATGCATAATGATTACTATCGTAATACTTAATGGTCAATGATCATTGACTGATGTAATTCCATGTGAAATGAGCTTTGAGTCATGCTCCTCAATGTGAAATGATATTTGACTCTAACTCATCCATGTGAAATGGGATTGGACTCATGTTCCTCCATGTAAATGTGATTTAACACATGCTCCTCCATGTGCAATGAGCCAGAAATCAGGATAATATCATGTTTCATTTTTTTTCATATTTCCATTGTAATTATTATCATGTTATATCATTCCCTATTATTAATGATCCATTTATGTTACATTTTAATTCATATTATCTAATATGTATTGATTTCCTAATCTTATTCATTTTTAATTCTGTAACATTGTTTTATAGGTCACCGATTTCTTATGTATGGTGTCAGGATATCCAATATAGTTTTATGTATGATGAAATATTATGGACATGTAGAATATATTTTCAAATTTTTTTCATATTTTATGTTGTTGTGTAATGTATCTAATTTCCAAAAAAAAACTAGAACTATCTATCATATGAGTTTTATTAAGTGAACTTTTATGTAAAAAATAATGATTAAAATTTAATAAAAAGAGAAGGGTTCTTATAGTTTTTTTCTGCTGATATGTTTAGATATTTTTGGGATTTTGATTATAAGACATTTGCAAAAACTCATAAGGATAAGACTATGTTTAAGAGAAAATCCCATCATTTTTGTGTTTATAGAGTGAGTAGTTTATCCGAAAATATATATCCATGTTTGGAAACTACAAGGGGAAATGGTTCAGGCCTATATGTACCTAAATAGAACCACATATAATAAATGTTTTAGGCTCTACTCGTGGTAACTTGGAATACCAAAATAGGCATTATGGTACACCTAGTTTGACACCCTTAGAGAATATTCTTTTGTAAATTTATAAGCTCATTACAAACCATTATTAGGAATAAAAATAAAAACAATTCCCATAAAAATATATTTATAATGTATAATGAAGCCTATAAACTCATAAGTTAATGAGATATATGTAATTGATCACTTTAGAGTAATTGGATTCCCTTTATATGCTTAATAGTTTGAAATAATCACCCCTAAGTCTATATAGGACAATGTAGAAAAAGAACAAAAATGATAATGGTAAGGTTTTTTCCCATAGTTATATAAATTCCTTTATACCATGAAATATTAGTATAACTATTCAAATACCACTATAAAGCATGGAAATAGAGATGTCAGTGAAGAAGAAAATTGGGGAAATTATTTCATCCCATGTATAAAAATCCTCTAAATTCACAATTTGTTGATTGAACATCCTAGAAAAATTTTCATATTTCCCTAGGTGGATTTTTATGCAATATTTGTCTTGGGTTGTCATTCCCAATTTAAATACAACATAAATTTCTGTAAGAGGTAAATCATTCTCTAGAAGGATAATCGACCCCCAATTCCATAAAAGTGCATAGAGGAGGATGAATCTTATTTAGAACCATCATCACTAGAATAGATATTACTTCACATTAAGAATAAATATCAAGCTCAAATTATCTATTTTGAGGAAAGGATAATACATTAAGACATGCTTATTGTGAGGAAAAACACTAATGTGTTTCTTAAGGAAGATCATAGTCTTACTCCTAAATAAGAGGTCAAATTATTGATCAAAGGTATACCTAGGGTGTGGAAAATATCCAAGACATTATATAGAATTGTTATTATGGAACATAAGGAGATAATGAAACAATGATATGAGAATATGGATAAAAGGTTTATACATCCAAGTGAATCACTATGGGGTGAACATGTCCTCTTCATCAAGAACCTTGATGGGTAAATGACCCATTAAATTGATTATCATCAGGTGACCAATATCACGATAAAAAAAGTATTATTTTCCATGAATTGAGGACAAATTGAATTAGATATGTGGAGTTCAATACCATTCCATGGTGGAGCTACGATCATGATATTACCATGTATGTATGAAGAAGGATGATATCCCACAGTTGTATTTTCCTATAATGTATATAAATTTTGAGTTTATTGTGATTCCATTTATACTCATTAATGCTACAAAAATATTCATTGAATTTATAAATATTGTTTTTAGAATGTACCTTGAATTTTTTTTGGTAGTCTCTTTAAATGATATTCACATATACTTAAAAACCAAGGAGGAGCATTAGGATCATCTAATAACTATTCTTTAGATCATGAAAAAGGATAATCTATTTGAGAAGTACAATAAGTGGGAGTTATAGTTAAAATATCTCTCATTATTGGTTTATATATTCATATTAAATGAGATATTTGTGAGTCCTTCAATGAAAGAATCAACTTAGGGATGGATCATGCCAAAATATGTGACCCATACCAATTACTTCCTTATGTTAGTAGTATATTGTAAAGGATTTGTGACAAATTCATACTAATTATGTATCACACAAACCAAAATTACTATAAAAGGATATAACATTTCTTGTAATGATAAATGTGATGAAATATTCGTTAAGTTGAAAAGGTGGCTTTTCACTACCCCTGTGCTCACACTACCCATAAGTCGAATTTTTTTTTGACATTTTACGATGCTTTATATAGTGGATTTGTATGTGTGTTAAAGAAAAATGTTAAATTCATTACATAAACCTCAATGCATTTGAAAAATAATGTGAAAAACTATCCCACACGTAATATAGATATACAAGATGAGATATTTGTAGTAAATATAAGGTGACATTATCTCTTTGGGGAGAAGTGTTAAATATATAAAGATCCCATATTTCTCAAATATATATTCACATAGAAAGAGTTTAATATCATCCAATGAATATGGTTATATTTGATCATGGATTATGACTACTCAATACACTACCATCCTAGGAAAGTGAAAAATGTGGAAGATTCTCTATCTAGAAGGGACCCAACAATTCTATCATTGATGATAATTGAGACGGATATTATATTCATAGACATGATGAATATGTACATAAGAATCATAAATAAATGAACTTCATAAATCCTTTGATAAATTATAGATCCACCATCTCTTTTGGAAAGGATAATTGATGCTCAAAAGGATGATGTGGGAATTCGGAATATAGTAAAAAATATCAATAAAAAAATACATAGAGTATAGTGTTATAGAGGAAGGAATTGTGAGATTTTAATGAAACCTATGTGGTCCATCAAATACTGAGTTAATGAAATAACTTCTATATGATTCACATAGTTTTACTTTCATCATTCACCTAGGAAACACAAACTCTAACAAGATCACTAGTTGGTGGGAAACATGAAGAAAAAGATTTATGAATATACATCAATGATCCAGGTATCTTTGTATGTGAAGGATGAATTGAAAAATTCTAAGGGGGTGATGAAACCATTTCCCATAAAATCATGTAAGTGAGAAACAATCACCATGGAATTTTTCATTGAACATCCAAAGACATTCAAAGGAAAAAATGATATCTAGGGTGTTATGGATCATCTTATAATGACAGCACAATTCACTATGGTTTGAGAGGATTTATCACTACATAAGCTAGCATGTATATACATCATAGAATTGTTAAGGATTCATTTATTACCACTATAAGTTGTTTCCAATCATGATCCATTATTCACCTCTATGTTTTGGGAAAAGTATCTAGCATGATCTAAGCACTTAACTGAGTTTCATTAGAGATTATCACCCTAAAAATGATTCAAATCTAAGATGACCATCCATGCACTTGAGTACATGTTGATAGCGTTCTCAACATATATCAATGGTAGATGGGACCAACATCTTTCTTTAGCGGAGTTCTCTTACAACAATAGTTTCTACTCATGCTTCCAAATGTCACCATATGAATACCTTTATTGTAAACGGTCCAGAACACCAGAATGTTGGGATGATGTTGAGGATCAAATACTTATTATTTCAAGAAATTGTTGAATAAATGGAGTTGAGGGATAAGGTCATCTAGAAGCACATAAAAACTGCTTAGAGCTGACAAATGAGACACACTGACAATCCTCGATGGAACCTAGAGTTCAGTGATAGAGTAAATTTATTCCACTATATATATTCAAGAGAAAATGTGATGTGATATGAGAAGAAGGGAATGCTTTGCCCATGGAACATCAGCCATTTTTTCCCAAATCATATCATAGAAGTGGCATATCGACATGAACTCCCACTGATTTTTTCTCAAGTACATAATGTATTCCATGAATCCATTTTAAAAATCTACAACCCAAATGCATCACATGTACTATTCCATAGATTGTACCATTGGGGAAAAAATATTCCTTTAATGATTAGTTGATAAGACTATTAGATCAAAGAGAAAATGTTATATGAAATATGAAATTTACCCTTGTCAAAGTGTTGTGGAGAAATGAAATCTATGATGAATAAACAAGAACTACTAGAGAAACGACCAATACCCACGGGTCAAAACTATGGGTATAGCCTCCAAAACTGTGGGTATAGGCTATACCCATGGTTTTGGGAACCATGGGATGGAACAACGTTGGGATAAGGGTCTTGACCTATACCCACGGTTTGGTAGAACCATGGGTATAGATGTGTCACACACCAACACCTTGTTGTACAGTGTGGCATGGCACTTACCCCATGGTTTTCAAACCGTGGGAAATTTCAATTTTTCAAAAAACGCAGGAAATGGGTTTCGAATCCACGCCACACGCAGGGACACCGTGTCGCAACACAACAACGGACCAACCAAGCTGATGTATTTATATGTATATACAGATAATTTTATTATAATATATTAATACCAATGTTGTTATCTAAAAAACGTGACTAGCGGGTCTCGAACAAACGACCTGGAGGGATGGAGTAGAGCATCGAACCAACGATGCTAAGAGGATTATGTTTATATAGTAATATGATTTTATACTTATATTAATATTGTCAGTATATTTTAAAATTTCCCGTTCCTATTTTCGAACACCGCACTTCACAGAACATAACAGAGAACTTAAACAATGAAGCTACCGAATTTATATTAATAAATATTGCTATGAGTATGATTATATTATTTAAGAAATTCTTCCAATGTAGAATTTCTTTCATCCCACGCAATTTGTTTCCCATTTTTCCCCACCATAACGCGGGAAAACTATACCCATGGTTTTTAAAAACTGTGGGTATAGGTCTTCACAAAAAAACCTATGCCCACAGTTTTGGAAAAACCGTGGGTATAGGTCTTCAAAAAAAACCTATGCCCATGGTTTTTTCAAAAACCTTGGGTTTGGGTGACCTATACCCACGGTTTTGGAAAACCGTGGGAATAGGTTCCCATAATATCTTATACCCACAGTTTTGGAAAACCGTGGTTATAGGGGGGACCTATACCCACGGTTTTTCACAAAACTGTGTGTATAGGCCCAATATACAGTAGTGAAGGAAATAGAGGAGGTGTTGAGGTAGAACTACCCTCTTCTATTTATGTGGGGGAAAATGATATTTTGGGGGTGAAGTTTCTTAAGCGGGTAGATTATAACAACCTAATAATTTATCAGTAAAATACTTTTCTTGGATTTAGTGATATGTATTTTAGTTATAGGAAATACATGAACCCATTTAATTATATATAATTGTATTTCAAAGGAAAATTAAGTAAATTTCCCATTTATTGTATAGAATTTGAATAGTGATCAAAATTAATATTTTAAATATAGGGCTTTGAAAAATCATTTTGGAACATTCAAAGGAAATGATGGCCTCAATAGTTAGTATTATTCCCTATGAATCCCAATTATCGAAACATCTGATGCAGATAACATTTTTTGGATTTTTCATAGACTAATTCCCTGTATAGATCAAACAACTTAAGCATTAGTGAAACAATTTATGAGATAATTCCAAGCTCATCGATATCATGACCCAAACCATGTTCACTGAACAACCCCATGATTTTATCACAACCATGCACATTAATCAAATGGATTATAATGTTGAAATAAAGGGATATATATAATGACATTCACAATTAGAACACGAAAATTAATTTTTTTATAAAAAAATTAAAATATTTTCATCACTTTATAAGATCAATATAAATGATTTTCAAAGATAAAATATTTTTTTTCTTAGTATTGAAATTCAATTAATAAATCTAATTTGATTTGGTATTGGATTTTTGAAATAAATAATATTTTAATAAAATATTATTATTAAATTAATTTTATTAAATATAATTGATTATATATTTTTTATGAATTTCAATGTAATTTTTATTAGGGCTTAGTAACTATTATTGTCAAAACCCATCAATTTTCAAAAAATATGTATTTTTATTTTAGGTGTAAAAATTCATATTTATAGAATATTATTTAGAAAAAAAGAATATTATTTTTTGAACGAGGATATAGAAATTATCCAATGTTGAATTTTTTTATAATTTTCTATGACAGAAGATTTTTGGGTAATAATAAGATACTTTTAAAATATTCTATATTTTTTATGACATCATATTGGATAAATAAAAATGTAATAAATATAATAAAAGTTACTTTCTAAAAAATATTTGTTTTATATTTAAAATAATGTGGTATATTATTAAATTTATTTTGTATGTCTATTATGAATCATATAAGGCATATAATATATTTTATGATTTTAAATTAATTTCACTTAGAGTGACGGTCATCTCTAGATAAGCAAGGGAAATACATTAATAATTTTGGACAATCGAATTCTTAAATAATTTAAAACACTCCACTTTATTATAAATAATGTGAAAAACAAGGTTTTGTTTGTGGTGTTTAATATATTATTATGAAGTGTCCAAATCAACAATAATAAAGAAATTCCCCACAATTCCTATATAAACCCACACAAGATCCCTTTTATCTCCACTAAAACTATTTTATGATCACCTACCAACTTCTATCAATTCACTGTCATACTACCAAGGGACCCCAATCTACCACTAATCCTCTCTTAATCCTCTATAGTCACACATCCAAGAAAGGGATTTCTGTCCTCCCCATTGAATTCAGTCCCCTTCATTAATATTAGTTATTTGAATTTCAATTTAATATATTTCTATTCAAATATAATAATTATAAAACTCTAAAATTGATGTTATTGTTATGAGTGATTATATAATCCCCCTCATTTAGACCCTTACTTAAGACGTTGTTATGCAGAAATTCTGTATTAGATTCCTCTACTATCATTTCCATTCAAGAACATCTTTTATATTATGATTCTTAAACTTAATTATCATATGTTGGAATATGATTTTAAATGATTACCATACAATCCATTTTATGGATAAATGAAGAGATCTTCCTTTCACTCTCTTTAATACACACTATTATCCTTTATGCACCCTAATTACCATACAGAAGTTTCATAAGGGTTCTTTTGATTTCTCCTCTAAGTTCATTGATCTTTATTATGTTACACCTTTTATATTCAATTAATTATTTTGGGGAATTTCCATAAATGTCACTATTACATTCCATATAATGTATAAATAATTAGTTTCCAATTTCTCTCTCATAAACCCATTTCATGAATTTCTATATGATGTCTTTATGCTTCCAAAATCAATGTGTAGTGAATACCTTAGCAATTTCTATATCATGGATATTATCCTCTATGAACATATAATTATTACTAGATCTATATGTTTTAATTCCAATATTACATAATTGTGGAATAACCAATTATAATTAGGAAAAATATATTGTATGATCTATGTGTCACACTTTAACATGAAAAAGAAATGATTATCAATGGAGTGCCCTGATAGCACTCTTCTACATTGGGATATGTTTAGTATCATGATATGCCATGTGCAATGAGATTTGAATAATACTTCTCCATGTCAAATGTTTTTTAAATCATTATATTCAATGTGAAATTATCTTTGACTAATAATCATCCACATGCAACAAGCTTTTACTCATGGTTCTCCATGTGTAATAAGCTTGTATTGATGCACATCCATCTACAATGAGCTTGGACACATGATAATATAATGTTGTATGTTGTTTCAACAATTCCAATGTTATGATAATTATTACATATTAGTACTTATTTTTAATGTTCCTTTTAGGTAAAACTGTTATACCTACTATAAAAAATGTACTGTATTCAAAATGTTATTCCTTATTTATTCCTTTACTAGGATTTATATCTCACCCATTTATTATGAATTCAATATGTTTATCTCATTCAGTCTCAAGTACAAAAAAATAAAGTGGTTATGTAACATAATTTTTCAATAAATATGTTTCTTTTAATGATCTATGTTGTTATTTAATTTATCTAATTTCCCAAAGAAACTAGACCTCTTGATCTTCTCAGTTGTATTAAGTGAATATTATATAATAAATCATGTTTAAATATGAAATAAACTGCATGGTTGTTATAGTTAAATTATGATTAGCCATTAAAAAAATCATAGAATAACATCAAAGTTATAATCCATTAAATTAATATAGGTTAATCATTACATATACTCTTGGATTAACCATCACTATTAAAATTGGAATGACCAACATAGTATATTCCCATTATATCTCAGGATAATACTAATTTGTTAACACCGTCAAATATTTATTATAACAACATGGCTGAATTCCATAAAAAATTTATAAGAGGGATATCATAGAACAACTTGTCATTGGTTTATGATGGGATAACCCGTTATCATAAAAAAATATAAGAACTCTAATATGATACATAAAATATTTCATGATTAAAACTATTCTTTCAAAAAATAAAATATCTATATGAAATTAAATTTTTTAACAATCGATGTAATTATTAAATAAATCATTATCATTGAAAATACGTTTTTAAAACTAAATAGGAATCTAAAATAAAATTATGCTTGAATGTGGGAAATATTCTCATGCTTCAAATGTAAAAAAACAGTCCTTCCATACTTTTATCGGAAAATTTACAATACACCTCATTTGGAAAATGAAAAAACATGTTTCATTCGAATCATTTTGTAAAATTAAATAAATGACCTAAATGTTCATAAAAAATCCCCTCGGAATAATATGATACTTTTAAAATTAATTTATAGAAAAAAATCATATTGATATGGAAGAATAAGATAGTTCTATGGGAATCTTAAATGTAATTTTCGTGAAATGAATGTCCATTACAATGAGAATGATTTTCCACAAACATTATTTATCAACCTAAATATTAAAAATAGGTTAGTCATTTAGTTTTTTATGAGCCTTTTTAATTTTTATTATTGCAATAAAAACACAAATATCCATGTTATATAGTATTACATAATCAGATAAGATACCATCATAGGTTTTGATGACATTTTCTATATAATACAACAAGGGCATTGGTATGGTAACTATATTAATAGAGTTCATCATTTAATCATCCATATATTAATATTATTGATATTTTTATCAATTTTATACAACAATTATAATGTTAAATCCAATCCTAATTGATGGTTATGAAAAATGTACTACGTTGCAATCATAAAGAGGATATGTCCAATGTTTGCATGAGTAACGTTTCCACTTTTCACTTATAATTATGGAAAAAAATATGTGTTATTTAAAATTTGCTTAAATAAAATAATATCTTAATTAGAATTTTAACTAATTTAATGTAGTAATTTATATCATTAATGTGATGTTGTAATGAAAAACAAATCACATTGCTATGTCGAGTTGGTAGTCCGCACGTACACATTAACATCGTAATTGTTCTTCTTTTCATAAATTGATACAAAGTTAGATAATATTTAATAATTTTAAAAAATTTAATATTTAATTAATTTAATTTCTAAACTTTAATTCTATCATTAATATCCATCCATGATAGATAGTTTTGAAAAAAAATTACATTGATTCGTGATGTTGTAGTTGTCGTATATAGAAATGATGAATTCCATTCCAATTATAAACAAATGAGATGCATATAGGTTGTTCCATTAGCATAAAAAAAGCATATAATATTATATAAAATTAATATATTATTTTATAATATTTTAAGAAGATAATTTCTTTTTGTAAGAACAAATAAAACTAAAAAAGAAGCTAAAATTTATAAGTCTTCTTTAGAAATATAATTTGGTTAACACTATAAGACCAGAAAAAATTGTTTTATAACCTAAATATATTTGATAAAATTAGGGTTGGGATTATATTATAGTTTTAGGGCATGGATTGGAAAATACAAATGGGTTTTTATGTAATTTATTAAGACTAAATGGGGAACTTTTAGATTATATGAAATAAGAACTTTTGTTAATTATGAAATTATTAAATTAATGTAAATTACTATTTAATTAAAAACTCAACTAAAAGTTTTATTTAATATATTTTATTATTATGGGTAAACTATTATAATTAAATAAAAATTTATTCATTGTTTTACGGCGTTTATACCCATATCTTTTTATTTTAACCCTTTCTCAACCCCTTAAGAACACACCTTGAACACAATTAATGTTATTATTGTTGGGCATATATAGTAAATATAAATAGAAAACATCACATAAATGGACCATGGTTGATTTTATAAACCATATAAAAATAACTTGGATTAATTTAGGAATTTAATTAATTTTATATCATTTAATAAAATATCATTTATTATCAAATAACAATAATGTAAATTTTTAGGAAATTATTAATTACATTGAATTTAATAATATCAACATAACACTAATTATTCAACCAAATTATTTTACAATAAGTTTAATATATGAAATTTTTTCTCGCATAAAATATATAAAATTCTTTCCCTTTTATTTTATTTTCATTATTATTTTTAAATATTAATTAATTAATTATTCCTTCTTGTATTATGTAACCATTAAATATACTAAATTACAGAATATAAATTTCAAAAAAAATTACCTTGAACAAAATAAACTATTTATATTTTAACAATATATTTATTTTCAATTTTATCCCCTTTAAATCCTAATAAAACAATATTGTCATTATTAAAAACAATATGGTGACATAATTGAATTTTCCTAAAATAAATTATAATAAATGTCATAATGTCATCCAAATTTCCATAAAATTAAATATATCCTAATAATGGATTAATATAGATGAAGTGGGTAAAAAAACATAGGAATGTTTAAGGGTCATTTCTTCTTCTTCATCTATTTAATTTTCATTTTAATTAGATGATTTATCACTAATTGTGGTGATGAAGAGTACATAGGTTACTATAAAGAAATAAACACTTGAAATTATTAATATCTATGGAACTCATAATTATAAATATAGATAAAAATCAAAAATTAATTTCAAATAAGTGGTAGAATTTAATTTAGAGATAAACTCAAAACATGTAAATAAAAAGTTTTTTTAGAAAAATTTATTTTATAGATATATGTTTTTTTTCAAAATTAAAGATATAAATTCATTTGAAAAATATATTTTTATTATAATAATCAAAATAGAATTATTGAAATTTTTAATATTTTGAAAAATATTATTTCTCGTTATAAATAACATTAAATAAAATACATTTTATTAAGAAATTAATATATTTAAATATTCCTAAATCAATTCAAAAAAATTAGCAAACATTTACATTAAGATAATTTTTTTCTAATAAATTATAATTATAATTTAATTTTAAATATTAAATTTTATAAATCCTCTAGAAACTAATTATTTAAAATTAATAAAATAAGTAAAATTTTTTAACAAAATTTACTTTTGAATAACAAAATGTCATTATAATAAATAAATTGATAATTTTCTAGGTATATATCAATAAATATTATTGATTATGAAAATTATATTTATTTCAAAAATTAGTTAATATTATTTCATCCAACTAACTAAAATAAATTGATATAATGGTATCATTTAAATAATAATAGCTTGGTTTTTGTTTTATATTGGTGTTGTATATATTATACACTATAAATCATTGTATTTCTTTTGAAAATAAAATATTTTACTTCATACCCATTTTTTGAAATTATGTAATCTCAATTTTAAACCAATATTAAACAAATATTTTTATATATTTTCAAAATATATTTTTAGAAATCCCTGATCAGAAAAAGGATTAATAAAACAGTCTATTTTTCATGATAAAAAAATAAATAATGAAGGTAATCTAGAATATCATATAGTTTGTTTCCATGATTATGAATAGTAATAGGAAGTAAATACAATTATTTGGAAGAAAGACCTAACTCCAATGGATTTTTAGAGTGTAATATAGAAGATGTTCACGAGAATGTTAACCATCCCAAAACAATAAAACAATTATGGGTAAAATGATATTGATTTGGTGTGAAGAAAACAAAATGGATGATATTTTTATTTCAAAATTCTTTTGAAATTGTTAAATAATTCATTATCCAATTATTCTAATATTATATGGAAATATATATACTTGTAATGAATAATATCTTCTGGTAGAAACTTCCACCAGAAACACAGATTTTTTTACATTAGATTTGAATTAATGATAAATATCATAATATTGATACATTATAATCATATTTTACGTATCAAAAAATCCATAAAATAATAAAATTTAGATCCTCCTCTTATTAAAAATATAAAATTATCATTAGAATAGTCTAATATAATTGCATAATATTATAGATCATAAAATGAATAAAAGTTCATTTAACTACAAAATTCAATATTAATTCCCCATGTTCAACATAGATTTCAATATATATATAAAACAAAAAATTTCCTTGAATAATATTTTTACCCAAACATTTGATGTAAATAAAAGATTGTCTTTCTAAATGAAAACAATATTTATATGTTAAAATCACATCAATTGCTGATAATTTTTTAAAAATTCATATTCCATAATCATATAATATCCATTATATGATATTAATATCCATAAATAACCTATATTACCATAAACACATATCATAATCACATATATATATATATCCAAAATATTATTCAACCATTATTCCGTAACAAAAATCTAATAATTTTCTCTTTTCTAAATTCATATAAAGTTTCTTAATTATTAGAAGTCATCTGAAATATCATTATTTTTCTAAAAATCAAGTCACAATTCAATTTTAATGTTCTTTATATTAATATCGATATTTTGCCAATATAATTAATAATAATAAACAAACGAAATATATAAATTTAACCCTTATGGGTTCCTATATAACTGATCATTCAAAAAAAATAAAATAAAATGTCATCAATTACATATTAAAGCAACATATTATTTAATAATATATCATATATACATAAAAGAGGGTCTCAAAAATTATCATCTTCTTTCTATATCACATTTAAATGGTATCGACTTCCCCTACCTATGTTTCATAATTTTTTAAAAAATACTACAACAAATATTACAATATCAAAAAAACATTTGTAAACACTTCATTTATGTCCTTTCTTAAAACCATATTCTAGTTTCATAATCCAATTAAAAGATATAAATTTTTTTATTATGATTTAAAAAATATTTAAATAATGAATCAAACATATTTCATCTGAAAATAATACATACGCTAAATTCAAACATTATGGTCCACCTTTATATAATTTATTTACACATTATCTTCCCTTATGTAGTCCATATCCCAATAAATGAAATACTCGTATCCTTGGTTGTAATCCTATTATTTAATGAGGATGATTTGAGACATTGAAATCTAGAAAATGATATATTTATTTCAATATTATTGTTAATGAAATGAAATGTTGATGGATAGATTAATGTGTTTATTTCATAGTATTTTGATACCCAAAAAATTGTTCAAGATCATATGAAAAATATTTTTTAATGTCGGGAAATGTTAAATCGTCTGGATGTGTAAAAAAATATTTTGATATCATTTTCATTCTATATTTTTGAATTATTTTTAATATGTATAGAAATGTATTGTTAATACATGAAATTCTTATAATATGAAATTGGTCATTATATTGACTACGCCCATAGAAATTATTACACCATAAAATTAAATATAAGGACATCATATTGTATACTATGTATGATAAACAACATTATGCGTAGAATGAAATAGAATATCCTAAGACATGAGGGTATTGTTAATATTTTAAATAAATAAAATATATTTGCTTGAAATACATAAAGAAATGAGTCTTTCTTACATCACACACAATATAGAGTTCCAATGAACAACAATATAATATTTATAATGTTATTTAATATGACTTTTTTCAGAAGATTTTTGAATAAACATGAGTGATTAATATTATCTATATTAGGAAAAGGTATAGTTTACACATTATTATTTGTTGTTAATTGATTATTAACAAAATAATAATCATTTAAGTGTAACTGTCCTTTTTTGAAAAATGTGTAATTTTATAAATTATATCTTAATTGTGCATTGTATGCAAAATTAAAAATAAATTTCTACCATATTTAGAAACATTATATGAATAAAAAACATTTGATTTTTTAATTTGGAATAAAAATTTATCATTGGTTGAAATTTTGGGATTTTTGGGGGAGATTCATTTTTTGATAAATATTGAAATCAAATAAATTTTAATTGAAATTTTTATTTTATATTTAAATCAATATAATGATAAATTAAATTTTTGAATTCATGTTAATGTAAATTTAAATTAATCATACATATATTAATCGAATTAAGGTCGTTGGGATCGATTTCTTATTGAATTTTTATAAAAAATTATCATTCATTTGATGATTTTCTATTTAAAAAGAAAAATTATCTTCCCATCGATGAGATTAATTTCAAATTATATATTTCGATCTAATAGATGTTTTTTTTGAAAAAAATCGATTTCATATTTAAAATCTTAATAAATTAAAATTTATAATATGGTCGACATAATATTTGACTAAAATGAATAGTGATTGATGTAAAAATTATTTTCAACGGTTAAGGTTAAAATAGTTTAAGAGGATTAATATAAAAAATAAGAGGTTAAAAATAATCAATAAGCATGCGTGATAACTACATTATAACCATATTTTTATTATTACACCTCAATGGGGTAACTCAATTATTTTAAAAAATACAATGTGTGTCATCTCCCCCACTAATAAAAGGAAACCCGTCGCATCCCTTCTTAACGTCTTCACACCAATATTGTTTATCCCAGTTGTTCATATATCGCATCCCAAAACACATCAGCTTATCATAGAGGATATTATATTTTAATAAAGTAATTATATGAAAGATTTACTGAAAACCTAAAGCTGATACCAGAAAAAGAGGTAATGTTCTTCAACAAGCATTTATATGTATATTTTTACTCCACCTCCTTAATGCTTTATTGTACAATTTTTTTTATAATAAACAGAATATCAAATATATAATAGGAATATTATATATTAATTTTATTACTAAAAAATTTCACTTTCTAAAGTCCAATGCCCAATGTACATGGAAATTACATTTATTTTGTAGAATACTTAATAAATTACACAAATTGATGCGCAAAGACTGTATTAGTTTACTATCTTTGTAATCACAGAACAAATTATTCCTACTTGGTGAATGAAATTAAAAAAATCCCATCAATATCTTAACCATTAGTTTTATTACCTAAAATTTTTATTTATGTATTTTGGGAATGAAAAATATAAATATGGTGAGCTCAAATTCTCAATGTAGGAAAACCTAGAAAACATAAACATAAGAATGTAAAAAAATAAACATATAATTTTAATATCAAAATCTTGAGTCATAAAATAAACCATGGAAGTATGTAAGGCATTATTATTAAAGGAATATTAACCATTATAACATATAATTGACATAAAAAATTATATCATAGAAAAAACATAATCATATAGTATAATTTCCATATTAGCTAAGGCTTGTTGTAAAGACCATCATAGGGGGAAAAGTCCATTACTGAAATGAGTTTACTTTCTATTTCATCCCTATATTACTCAACTAGATTTACATTTTTTTCCATCCCTATATTAATGAAAAAAATTTACTTTTAATTCCAATCAGGTATATCTAATGAGATATAAATCATTACCCAATGTATTGAAGGGCATAGAGGTCCCACCCATAGTAAAATTAAACCATTCTTACATGTTCCTCAAAAACCTAAATAATTTATCAAATAATAACCCAATGAATAATATGGGTTTTGTAAACTTCATTCCATTATAACATTATCCAAGTAAAAAATGGATTCCATAATTATAATTCCATAAATAACATAATATAACCATACTAATTATAGGTATAGAAACATAAAACTATTTAAAGAATGACATATTAGATGGAAAATATTTTTGATAAAACACTTGAAATTAATTATTTAGGGAAATATCCTTCTTTCTTTAAAAAAATTTATTTTCTAAAAATGAAACAGAAATTTAAAAGAAAATAATTTCATTGAAAATGTAATGGCCCGGGTTTCTGGGGGTCCATTACTTTGTTAAAATCTGATGTTGGGTATTCTTGGTAGTCTGGGAAAGTTATCAAGGCTTCTCGGTAATGTGTTGACCCCTAATGGTAGGCCTACCAGTAGACTTAGCCTACCAGTAGCTTGGTCTACCGATAGCTGCAGCCTACCGGTAGCGCAGTCTACCGGTAGCTTTGGCTACCGGTAGCTCGGTCTACCGGTAGCTGTAGCCTATCGGTAGCTCTGTCTACCGATAGCTGTAGCCTACCAGTAGCTCTTCCTACTGGTGGCTCGGTCTACCGGTAGCTATGCCTACCGGTAGCGGCTACTGGTTGCTCAGTCTATCGGTATCACGGCTAACAGGTGGACCTAGCCCCCACGGATTTTCCAGTAGCGCCTCCTCGCAAAATAGGTTTTAAACCCTATTTTGACCCCTTTAACCTCTTATAAATCCTAGTAACGCCCATTAATGGCGTTTAATAAAATTTTCAATGAGGTGTGCGTCGGTTTAAACCGCCCCTAAAGGTGGGGACCTTTATGACGTGTGGGGCCGCGTGGTCAGCCCATGACCATTATGTGGTTTCACGTTATTTATCTGAAATATCGCTAGTCCTTATAATCTAAAGGTTTCTCCCTGGGTTTCTTTTTCTCGATCACCCTCCCATCATTTCATCTACTCGTGCTTGAGTTCCCGAGGCCCCACCCCTGCAAATCATGAATCCCCTGTTACTGGCCCGTGAAGCGTGAAGATAAACTTTGATCGTTGATCAATTAGGTAGGGTTTCACCTTTGTGTCTCCGTTCTGTGTAACATTTGGGGTGGGTGTGCTTTTGTTTTATAGAATTGGATTAACAAAACTTTAATGAATATAATAAATGGATTCTAAAGAGTGAACGGGAGGGGTGTGATCGATGATGCTCTGATTAATGATTTCTGAATTGTGTGGGCTTAGTTCTACTGAAAATCAAGGCCGTTGGTGGTCTTTGCCTATTCTCTAATGAATCCTTACCTCTGGTGATGTGTAAAAAAGCTTGTATCATGATTATGAACCTCTACTATGTAAATGAATCTTGTTAATTACGTATATTCGGCTAAATAAATTGAAAACACCAGGATCAACCCTTTCTGTGACAATCCCGACTAAATCACACCGAAATTGAAATCATGGAGTGTGTTAAATCTTTTAAATCTGAATATACCGGCATGGTCCTGCTTTGTGTTGGTGGTTGTGGTTTGGTTGTTCCCTTTCACGGGCCAATTGCAGGATGATGTGGGTGGGGATGGGATCCCCAGTGGTTATGCTTTCAGTTATGAATTTAAGGTCGGGTGGTTACTTAGTCTATATCGCGAATTGGGGTGGGATCCTCTATTGGTGAAAAACCATCGGCTCCTGGAATTTGGGTTACACGAGGTAGTGTCTCAGGGATACCTTTTTCTTCCATTACTTCGAGAGATCTCACTATCCCCTTTGGTTGCAGAAGGTGTAGGCAACATCTTGGGGGTTTTCCTTGGTTCTAGTACCTTGAGGGGCCTCTTATCTCCTTTGTTGTTGTGGCTTTACAAGAGAACCGGGTGTGAACGTTTAAGTTGATGTTTGACTGAGCTTCTCCCTTGGCATATTCTTATGCTTGCTAGTTGCCCAAGTAGGTGCGAAAAATTATTTATACATTATTACTAAACATGTAAACAAGGATGAGACAAATGGGTTTTGGTTTGGTGTGAGCTGTGACTTGGACATGGTACGGATTTTTTGTTTTTAGGGTGGATGAAGAAAAACCTAAACTGGGTGAGTGCTTGCTACCTATACATATCATTGTAGTTTTTGTGTTTTTATTCGCGCCCCACCCATGTTTATCACTTAGTTCTGAACACCCTCATTTCACGGGGGAGGGTCTTTTTCCCAACACTTCTACTAGTGGCTAGTTATTAGCTCCTTTCTGCTCCCTTTCCTAGATATTTCAAGTATCTTCAGGCAGGCTGTGATGGCCTATAGTCCATTATTCGCCCAAGAACCTTCGGGAAGGGTGGTGTGGTGGTTGGCCTAGGTGTGTGCGGGTAGGTGGTTTCCCAAGTGTGTTCGGGTTGAGGCCCAGGTGTCTTCGGGCGCGGTAGTAGATCTTCTAGCCCAGGTTTCTTCGGGCACGACGGTGGTTGTTCTATCCTAGGTGTTTGTAGGCGTGGTTACGTTTGACAGTTGTGGCCTAGGTGTTTGCAGGTGGGGTTTGCCAGTGGGACTGCGTGAGGATATAGCCAAGTGTGTGTGGGCGGGTGTGGTAGTGGGACTACAGTGAGAATGGCAGGATTGATTTGATGCATAGGATGACTTCAATAACCAGTGGGAAATTGGCACAGGGGTACCCAAACATTGATGTTCTTTTATTATACATTATTTTCTTGTGTTATTTGGTGTGTGTGGCCGGTGAGTGGGATGGATGAACTCTTAGATAGTGTTTGGTTGTCTGTTTCTCATGGGACTTTAGTACGTCTCCCCAATTGTGCACGGGAGTTTTAGTTTTTTCCCTACTGAGTATTCTTGTATACTCACCCTACGTATATAAAATAGTTTTCAGGTTTCTAGGAGGACTTCAAGGATTGTGCGGGACCGTAATAGCTTGGACCTTGGGGCAGTTTCTATTGTCGTTTTTCTTTTTTTGGTACATTATCTTTGGAGTTCTTGTATCATGTATCTTTTACTTTTGAACATGCTTGTGGGAATGGTTTACTTTTGGTTTTACTTTTTTTTCATTTTTGGTGTTGTTGGGTTTCAACATCTTATTTCCGGATCCTATAAAACAAAAAGGTCAATGCCTTCCATTTGTGTGATATTTCCATAGCCTTGGTTCTATTAACCACTCCAAGACCTATAGAAGGCGGGTTTTGGGGGTCATTATCTATCCTTCAACTTAAAGAAGGAAGGGCTTAGAAATCTACTGACCCTTCCCTCCTTCTGGTGAAGGGGGGTCATGAAAGAATGGAATCAAAGTGAGAGGAGGTCGAGACATAGGATGGAGTCTGGAGTTAGGAACATTGAGAATTACATGGGATGGTAGGGCAATAGTGTTAGGTGACCTTGGTGAGTGAATTAGGCCAGGGAAGATTGGCTAGGACATGGGATTTGAGGCCCCCCTGTGATCCGATGCAAGGACTCTGGACCTACCAAACGACCAAGCGAGTCCACACTGATTACAGGGTAGATACCCTAGGAATGGTACATGCATCATAATGACTTGTTTTCTCTTGTTTCATGGGTGTTTTGAGAATTTGCATCAATAAGATTTTTAAGAAATTTTTAAGAACAATATTCTGCACTACTTGGGCTTAGGCATTCCTTCTTTACCTTGAAGCTATGGCACCTGGGAGGCAACCACGTGTGGTGCGGGCGATCGAGGCCCAAGAGACTACATTGGTCAATCGGCAGAGAGCTGATTGAGAGGAGGAGGACAACTAGTGGTACAAGACACTTCGGGCCTTCCAGCGACAGACCCTCGAGAAGTATGAGGGAAGCACTTCTCACATGATGACGAAGAGTTGGCTAGAGGAGTTAGTGATAGCCTTCAGCCTGATTCAGGCCCCGACCGAGTACTGGGTTCCTCTGGTCATCAGGAAGATGTGGGGAGTGGTGTGTAAGCGGTGGACACTTTACCTGGGTGAGAGGAGAGAGGCTGAGGTGGAGTGGGATGATTTTGAGAAGGAGTTCTGTGTGGAATTCCTCTCTTCTAAGATGAATGCGGAGAAGAGGTAGGAGCTACTCTCCCTCCAGTATGGGATTATGTCAGTAAGGGAGATGGGGATCAAGTTCAAGGACCTCCTACATTTTTCTCTGGACCACTTTCTAGACGAGGAGTCTCAGGCAAGACTTTTAGTGGAGGTTCTCCAACCCTCCCTCCAGTACGTTGTTACCCCCTTCAGCTTGCTGACATACTTGGAGGTCCAGAAGATGGCAGAGGTGGTGGAGAAGATGCATACACTAGGCGGTGTGTCAAGAGAGGGGATTCATCTAGGCCCGTCAAAGGGAAAGGATTCCAACACCAAACCTCTAGCATCGGGACCCTTTAGGTTCCGACCAGTAGGGAGCAGGCCGCAGTAGTTCTAGTTCCGGTCCCCCGGTCCTTACCCTTTCACAATGAGACTAGGACTGAGGTGATTCATCTGTGAGAGCCATGGACATCTCCAAAATTAGTGCCTGGACTGAGTAAAGTACGATGGTGGTGGACAGGCCCAGCACCCGCCCCATCTGTAGCATGCAACTAGGCCCTTCCAGCAGCAGCAGTAGGGGCATCGAGCTCCCGCTCCTCTGAGGGAAGACGTTGCAGGAGGAGGCCAACCTCAGGGTGCTCCTCAGGAACCTCAACCAGGGCATTGTTGGGGAGGTGGAAGATAGCCAAGGGGAAGAGGAGATGTGCGTGGACAGCTGCACGCCATGGAGGTAGCAGTTCCAGCAGGGCCAGAGGTCATCCGAGGTACGATAGGTTTGTTTAGCACCCTTTCTTATTCCTTGTTTGATGCCAGAGCTTCACACTTCCTTGTTGCACCTAGTCTAGCCCATGTCTTTGGTCTAGATGTCGAGAGACTTCCAGTTCCCCTGGTGCTGAGCACACCAGTCGGAGGTCTGACCGACGTGTCATATGTTTGTCGAGGATGCAGACTGATGATAGGGCCACATCAGTCGGTCCAGAATCTACTACTGCTACAAATACAACCATATGATGTCATCCTAGGCATCGACTGGTTGTTCTTTGTGTGTGTTGTCATTGGCTGCTTCCGAGGAAGGGTTGTGTTCTCAGACTTGGGCGGCCGGCATGCTACTTTCTCCGTTGAGCGGAGCAGTAAGAAGGGTAGCAAGCGGGAAGAGCCCCTCTTATCCTTGATAGCCGAGCTGTCATCAGGGTCATTGGATGCTGAGATGGTGGAGGTTCCTGGAATCGTCAGTGAGTTTATGGATTTCTTTCTTGAGGAGGTAACGACTCTACCCCCTCAACGTTATATCGGGTTTGGGATAGACTTGCAGCCTTGTGCTCGTCCCATTTCGATGGCTCCAACTGGATGGAACCTTCAGAGCTACGGGAGTTGCGGATTCCGATTGGATATTTGATGAAGAGGGGTAATGTTTGACAAAGTGTGCCACCCTGGGGTGCTCCAGTCTTGTTCTAAAAGAAGGAAGATGGTGGTCTCATGTTGTGCATAGACTACAGGAGGCTGAATCAGGTGATGATCAAAAATCGCTACCCTCTTCCGAGGATAGACGATATTTTCGACCAGCTAAAAGGCGCACGATGGTTCTCGAACAACGACCTGCGGTCTGGGTATCACAAGTTGAGGGTGAAAGAGGGCGACATCCTAATGATGTCCTTCAGGTGAAGTTATGGACACCTCGAGTTCGTATTCATTCCTTTTGGTGTTAGGAACACCTCGGTTGTGTTCATGGGGCTTATGAACTCCATCTTCCGGGAGTACCTAGATCGGTTCGTAGTTGTGTTCATCGACGATATCTTGATCTATTCTAGATTAGAGGAGGACCACACTGAGAACCTGAGGACGGTTTTGGGGGTTCTCCGACAGCACGAGATCTATGGGAAGTTGTCAAAATGAACGTTCTAGATGCAATATGTTCACTTCCTTGGGATCGTTGTATCTGAGAAGGGGGTAGCTATGGTCCCATCAAAGTTTGAGGTAGTTGTTTCTTGGGCAGAGCCTAAGAATTTGGTAGAGGTCTGTAGTTTCCTCAGGCTGGCGGGTTACTATCGGAGGTTCGTACCCAAATTCTCATGAGTTGCATCCCCTTTCATAGCCTTGACCAAGAAGGTCCAGGTTTTCGTGTGGAGAGAGCAATGTAAGGCAGCCTTCGACTATCTGAAGGTGAAGTTGGTTAGTGCCCCATTGATGAGACTACCAAAATAAGGGGTATCGTATGAGGTGTTCTGTGCTGCTTCAGGGTAAGGCCTCAGATGTGTGTTGATGCAGCGACAAGGGGTGATCTCTTATGGGTCTAGGAAGCTACTCCCTCATGAGCATAATTATGCCACCCATGACCTAGAGCATGTAGCAGTCCTTTTTGCGCTAAAGTTATTGCAGCATTACCTCAGTGGAGAGCACTTTTTGGTCTTCACAGATCACAAAAGGTTGAGCTATATATTCTCTTAGTGGGACCTAAACTTGTGGCAGTGAAGGTGGGTGGAGTTCCTCCAGGATTATGACTTCGAGATTTCCTATACTGCAGGGAAGGTGAATGTAGTGGCCGATGCATTGAGTAGGAGGTCGCACAAGGATGCGGTCCGAGAGTCGGCGGACGCCTGGATGGCGATGGTGGAGTTGGCTCCCTTACACCTAGATGCGAGGAAGGATGGTGGTAGAGGGCACCTGTATTAGATGACAGTGCAGTCTTCTCTATTACAGCAATTGGAGGAGTCTCATTGGGGAGACCCAGAGTGCGAATTGATGCATGACCGAGTGGACCAAAGTAGTGCTCCGGAAGGGAGGAACAAGGATGGTCAGAACCAGATGCTTTTCTGAGGAATGTTGTTTGTTACAGAGGCAATGCGTGGCAAGGTTCTTAGTGAGTTCCACAACTCACCCATAGAAGTGCACCCGAGAGTTTCCCAGATGTACCAGGCTCTGAAGAGACAATTCTGGTGGCCCGGAGTAAAGAAAATAGTGGCAGAGTCTGTGGCCTAGTGGCTTGTGTGTCAGTAGGTGAAGGCTGAATACCGAATTCCAGGAGTCCTACTACAGTATCTAGATGTTCACATGTGTAAGTGGGTGGAAATCTCGAGGGATTTCGTCACGGGACTACCCATGGTTCAAGGGGGTTGTGACGCCATCTAGGTAGTACTGGACCAGTTGACAAAATCGGCTCACTTTCTGGTGATTAAGGAGTTGAGTGCAGTGGACGCTTTGGCACGAAGGTACGTGGATAAGGTGGTGTGGTTGCGTGGAGTTCTGAGGTTCATAGTCTCAGATAGGGATGAACAGTTTACCTCACGAGTCTGGAGAGGATTGCAGCATTCTTTTGGCACCTAGCTATGTCTTAGAACTTATTTACATCCCTAGATAGATGGACATACAGTGTAGACCATCCAGACCTAGGAGGATATGTTGTGGGAATGCGTTCTAGACTCAGGAAGATCATGGGTGTGACACTTGCCTCTGGTAGAGTTTTCCTACAATAATAGCTATCACTCTACCATTGGTATGGACCCGTTTGAAGCCTTGTATAAGAGGCCATGCAGCTCACCTGTGTGTTGGACCGAAGTCAGAGAGGTGAGAATCTTTGGCCTGGAGGTGGTGCAAAGAATGACAGAGAAGGTTCAGCATATACGGGAAAGGATGAATGCGGCCCAGGACCGACAGAAGTCTTATGGGGATAGCAGGAGAAGACCATTGGAGTTCTAGGTCGGGGACCATGTATTCTTGAAGTTATCCCCTCCTCATGCGCAGTGGAGGTTCATAAGGTGAGTAAGCTTCCTCCCAGGTTCATCAGACCCTTCAAAGTGTTGCGGCGGGTCGGCAATGTGGCTTATCTGCTAGGGGTACCACTGCCACTACTGAGGATACATGATGTCTTCCATATGTCCTAGATCCATCGGTATCTTCACGGCGATTCACACGTCCTCAGTTGGGGAGAGGTGGACATTGAGGACGATGTGTCCTTTCTAGAAAGTCTAGTGATGATCGAGGATCACAAAGAGAAGGTGTTTTGTTGGAGAACCTTTCCCTAGGTTTGTGTGTTATGGAGACATGGTGGGATTGAGGAGAGTACGTGGGAGAGGGAAGCATAGATGCGTGCCCAGTACCCAGAGTTGTTTTGAGCTTTGTTCTTTTCTGTTTGAACTTGTTGTAGTGGAGCATTTTACCTTGTCAGCTATGAAATATGTGGTTTTTCATTCCTCTCTGAATGTGTGTGAAATGTCCTGGCTATGGGGAGGGGAGTATCCGACCCCAAATCAAGAAACATTTAGGTGGATGTGATTAAACTCTTGCGGGTGAGTCAGTGTCGCCCAAAGTGGATAGTATGTTGACATGGGGGAAGAGACTCCCCAACCCACATAACTGGGCAGTTTGACATGGTATGTTTCATGGTTCTTAAGGGGAAGGTGTTTTTAGTTAACAGTGGGATTCTCTCCGGGGAGATATCGTTCGAGGTGGTTGTTCGGACCCTCTCTTTCCTTGTGGTTGTTTTGATTAATGAGGGCGCGAATAGTTTGATAGGTATCTGATGTAATGGACCTGGTTTTTGGGGGTCCATTACTTTGTAAAAATTTGATTTTGGGAGTTCTGGGTAGTATGTAAAAGTTATCAAGGCTTCTTGGTGAAGTTTTGACCACTAGCGGTAGGCCTACCGGTAGCCTTAGCCTACCGGTAGTGGGCCTACCGGTATCCCTGCCTACCAATTTATCAGTCTAACAGTAGCTACAGCCTATCAGTAGCTCGGTATACCAGTAACTCTGTCTATGGTTATCTCGTTCTACCGGTAACTCTGTCTATGGTTAGCTCGTTCTAACAGTAGCTACAGCCAACTGGTAGCTCGGTCTACGGGTAGCTTTGTATACCGGTAGCTTGGTCTCCTGGTAGCTATAGCCTACCAGTAGCTCGGTCTTCTCGTATCTTTGTCTATCGGTAGCTGCAGCCTACCGGTAGCTCTACCTATCGGTGGCTCGGTCTACCAGTAGCACTGCCTACCGGTTGCTCGGTCTACCAATAGCCATAGGCTACTCGTAGCTCTATCTACCGATAGCTTGGATAACAGGTGGACATAGCCCCCACGGGTTTTCCAGTAGCTCCTCCTCACAAATTTTGTTTTAAACCCTATTTTGACCCCTTTAACTGGTTTTAAAGACCAGTAATGGCCATTAATGGATTTTAATTAAATTTTCAATGAGGTGTGCATCAGTTTAAACTGCCCCTAAGGTGGGGACCTTTATAACGTGTGGGGTCGCGTGGTCAACCCACGACCTTTACGCCGTTTCACTTTATTTATCTCAACCATCCCAGGTCCTTATAAACTAAAGGTATCCCCCTGGGTTTCTTTTTCTCGATCACCCTCCCATCTTTTCGTCTTCTCGTGCTTGAGTTCCTGAGGCCCCACCCCTGCAAATCCTGCATCCCCTGTTACTGGCGCGTGAAGCGTGAAGATAAACTTCAATCTTTGATCAATCAGGTAGGGTTTCACCATCGTCTCTTTTTTCTGTGTAACATGCAGGGTGGGTAAGATTTTTTTCTCTAGAATTGACTGAACAAAACTTTAATGAAGATAATCAACAAATTTTAAAGAATGAAGGGGAGGGGTGTGATCGATGATGCTTTGATTAATAATTTATGAATTGTGTGGGCTTAGGCCTACTAAAAATCAAGGTCGTTGGTGGTCTTTGTTTGTGCACTAAAGAACCCTTACATCTGGTGATGTTTAAAATGGCTTGTACCATGATTATGAACCTCTTCTATATAAAGGAATTTGGTTAATTATGTATATTCATCTAAATAAATTGAAAGCACCAGGATCAACCATTTCTGTGATAACCCTGGAAAAAGCACGCCGAAATTGAAATCATGGAGTGTGTTAAATCTTTTAGATCTGAAAATACCGGCATGGGCCTACTTTGTGTTGGTGGTAGTTGTTTGGTTGTTTACTTTCACGGTCAGATTTCTGGGTGATGTGGGTGGTGATGGGATCCCCTGTGGTTATGCTTTCAGTTTTGAATTTAAGGTTGGGTGGTTACTTTGTCTATATCACTTATTGGGGTGGGATCCTCTGTTGTTCAGAAACAGTCGGCTCCCAGAATTTGGGGGACACGGGACAATGTCTCGGGGTTACCTCTTGCTTCCATTACATTGACGGATCTCACTAGCCCCTTTGGTTGCACAAGGTGTAGGCAACATCTTGGGGTTTTACTTGGTTCTAGTACCTTGAGGGGCCTCTTATCTCCTTTGTTGTTGTGGCTTTATAAGAGAACCAGTTGTGAACGTTTAAGTTGATGTTTAACTGAGCTTTTCCCTTCACTTGTGCTTATTCTTGATAGTTGCCCAAGTAGGTACG
Source organism: Viscum album (assembly GCA_963277665.1). Classification (NCBI taxonomy): domain Eukaryota; kingdom Viridiplantae; phylum Streptophyta; class Magnoliopsida; order Santalales; family Viscaceae; genus Viscum; species Viscum album. The sequence goes on along the minus strand of OY728132.1, from coordinate 1,514,451,187 downwards.
GAAATTTATTTAAACATTATTACTGAAAATGTAAACAAAGATGGGACAAATTGGTTTTGGTTTGGTGTGAGCTGTGACTTGGATATGGTATTGATTTTTCTTTATTTAGGTCGGCTGATGGAAAACCTGAATTGGGTGAGTGCTTTCTACATATACATATACTTGTAGTGTTTTTGTTTCTTATTCCCACCCCACCCATGTTGAGAACATAGTTCTGAACACCCCCATTTCACTGGGGAGGGTGTTTTTCCCAACACTTCTACTAGTGGCTGGTTATTAGCTCCTTTCTGCTCCCTTTCCCGGATAGCCCAAGTATCTTCAGGCAGGCTGTAAAGGCATGAAGTCCATTATTTTCCCAAGAAACATCAGGCACGGTGGTGTGGTGGTTGGCCTAGGTGTGTTCGGGCTGGTGGTTTCCCAAGTGTCTTCGCGATGAGGCCCAGGTGTCTTCGGGCATGGTAGTAGATCCTCTAACCCAGGTGTCCTCGGGTGTGGTAGTGGTTTTTATGACCTAGGTGTTTGTAGGTGTGGTTACATTTGACATTTTTTGCCTAGGTTTTTGTGGCAGGATTTGGCAGTGGGAATGTGTGAGGATATGGCCCAGGTGTGTGCAGGCGGGTGTGGCAGTGGGACTACGGTGAGAATGGCTATATTGGTTCGATGCATATGATGACTTCAATAACCAGTGGGAAAGTAGCGTGGGGTACCCAAACATCAATGTTTTTTATTATACATTACTTGCTTGCGTTATTTGGCGAGTGTGGCCGGTGAGTGGGATGGATGAACTCCTTGATAGTGTTTGGTTGTCTGTTTCTCACGTGACATTAGTACCTCTCCTCACTTGTGCATGAGAGCTTTAGGTTTTTCCCTACTGAGTATACTTGTATGCTCACCCTACATATATAAAACTATTTTCAGGTTTCCAGGAGGACTTCAGGGATCGTGCGGGACCGTACTAGCTCGAACCTTGGGGCAGTTGCTGTTGTCGTTTTTCTTTCTTTTGGTACTTTATCTTGTGATTTCTTGTATCATGTATCTTTTACTTTTGAACATGAATGTGGGAATGGTTTAATTTTGGCTTTACATTTTTTTTAGTTTTGGTGTTGTTGGGTTTCATAATCTTATTTCCCGATCCTATAAAACAAAAAGGGTAATGCCTTCTATTTGGGTGTGATTTCCATACCGTTTGTGCTTGTCGCCACTCTGGGACCTATAGAAGGCGGGTTTCGGGGGTCATTATCTCTCTTTCAACTTAAAGAAGTAAGGGCTTGGCAATCTGCTGACCCTCCCCTCCTTCTAGTAAAGGCGGGTCGTGACAGAAAATGAACATGAAATATTGTAAAGGATGCTTCATGGAAATAAGGGATCATTAAAGTGTAAAAATATGATCATGATTTATAAGATAATAAACTATTCTTCTCACAGTTATGCAAAAAAAGTCAAAAAGTACGTCATATCGAACACTAACAAAGATTCCTTTCGTACTGTTTAGTAAAAACGAAAATTCAAAAATGAATAAAACTAACTTTAAAAAACTATAAAATAATAGATATAAAATTCATTATTTAGGGAACATAGATTTCAATATTAAATATAACACTATAAATACTTACGAATAAATAATATTGGATAATAATGAGGTTGAAAAATTATCCATTACGATTTGTAATACGTCCAATCGTATGCCTCATAAAATAATGAAAATTATATGCATCTAAAAATATAATAATCATTATAATAAGAATCAAAAACCATTCATGGGAAGTGTAAACACAAAAAAAATATATGGTGTAATATGCATATGTCCCATAGAAATTAAACGATAAAAAATTATCTCTTATCCTATTTCTACTATCATTTTTGTGTATTTGAACCTCCTCTTCACCGACATGCTTCCACTAAACATCCAATTAAAGGAAAAAGATTTGGCCTTTTGAGACTAAAAAACCTCTATAATGTGACTAAGGAAGTTGAAAATGGATAAGGTAGGGGATTACCATTCTTGAAGGCTCATATTGATGTGAAGTGTTGAGGGAGGAGGTTCCATTTTATAATTAATGTGATGGGAACCATTGCAAATGCATACAAAATTAAATTAATATTAATTATTTTTTAGTAAAAGTCACTCTAAATTGAAATATGTCTATGATAATATGGTAATAATTCTAAATAATCACATCCAATAATTTTTATATGTGCATATACATTATTTAAAAAAAATTCATTCTCGTTTACCTGTAATTATCCCATTTTGTTTTTAATTTAGGTAATATTATTTTAATTATAAAGAGGCTATTAAAATTACATATATGTTGTAAATTCCCAGAAATGGACACTTAATAAACTTTTTGACCAACTCATTATAATTATTTGATTTTAAGAGGTTTTTAGGATTTTATAATAATATAATAAATTACTATTTTTGTAAAATATCAATTATATCATTTTTACACTATTCATTTCATTGCATTTACATGGAATTAAAACCGAGAAATAACATCAAACAAAAGAATTTAATTGTCTTATAAAATGTCATATTCAGATATAAAAACCATATATGGCATAAATTAATTCATATAAAATTATTTAAATATTTATAATATGATTTATTTGATATATATTTTAATAAATTAATTGTTGTATCAATGTTGTGTCAATATTAATGGTAATTATATAATTAGTAAAAATTATATACAAATTTCAATATCATATATAATTTCATTCAATTTCTATAGAATATTTATCTTAATAGTTTAATCATGTTAACCATGACATTAAAATTATTATACATATAAGAGATATGAGGGTGACATGTTGTCACCTACTTTTGTTTTAATAAAAATTGTAGGACTTTTATGGGAAAATGTAAATAAAACTAATAATTTTTTATACTTAGTAGTTAATGGTAATCTTTTATTCATAAAATAGGAATATATGATGTGCTAAGGTAATTTTTACATATCATTATGTTTTTTATGTTAATTTAACTTATTTACCACTAACCGTGGAAAATAAAAATTACTGTAGTCATTATTCATCATGACAATAAATAAAATAGATGTATTAAAATAATTTGTAACTATTGATTAAAAATATTAATCCTATTATCCCAAATATAAAACAAATAATTGGAAGACATTAATTCAAAATTAATCTCTGTTGTCAAAATGAAAAAATGGGGTTTTAAAAAATTAAATTCATCCAAATATTAACATCATTTATATCTAATTTCAATGTGAAATTACATATGATTTCCAACATTGGATTAAATGATAAAAATTATTATAAATAAAATTAAAAATGAATTCTGAAGATAATATTATTATATAAATAAATTAGAAGAAAAGTCTGTTTTGAATTAAAATATAGTATTTTACACTATAAATTAAAATATGAATTTTATAATAAAAATTCCAAAACATAAATAAAACTAAATTTTGTTGACCTAATTCTAAATAAAATTATATTATATCAAAAAATTAATTATTAAAGTGAATTTTTTTTATTTAAAATGGCTCACCAACAAAAGGCACTTAAAATGTTTTTTAAATAGATCTTTTATCTAATATAATGAATTTGTTCTTATTTCTTGAGTATAAGACATATATGATTAATTTTCAAAAATACATTGAATATATTACATATATATTGGATTAATAAAATATATAAAGGGTAATTTTATTATTTAATATACTAATTTATTTTCATTTAAATATTTCTTCAGAAAAGCATTTCATTTTTATTTAAAAAGGTTTTTTCCATTAATAAAAAGGGGTTAAAAAATTAATTAAATACATGTGTAAAAATATTTTCATAAATCAATTATTACAGTTCAATTATAACATTTTAACAGCTATTTTATAATATAACAAAATAATATTTAGTTGTTAACATATACTCAGTCATGCATGAAATTAATTATTTCAAAAAACTACAACATGTGTGTAACACAAGCCAGGAATAAATTTTCATATACTGCAAGACAGTATGATGTTTTTTATTTCACAATCTTGTTCTGATGTATTGTACAACATATGAAACTAATGAAATTAAAAAACATACTATCTCATAATAATATTTGGGTGTTACATTCTACAAGCCTTAAAATGAATTTCTCCTTTGAAATTTGTTGGATTTATGTATGGTTTACTACCTGATTTTTGCATTCATTGAAATTTACATTGTATAACGGATTACTAGCATATCATTTAAAAAAATGATTAACCTAATGGTTACCCAATAAAACTTATCCATGGGTTTAAAGATAAGATAACATAGGTGGAATGTGGAAAAATAGATATGGAAGAAAAAATATAACCATCATGTTCCAATGGGGAATGATAGAGAAAAATGTTATGATAAATTGAACATTCATAAATCCATAATTATATGATGATTTAAGGGAAAATATAGATCATCAGACTATAAGGTACTAGGATAACCTTTTTTATTTTCAATACCATTTTAATAATGTTAAAAAACATGTGAATAAATACATACTTGATTTCAGAACAATCTGACAGTTGGGATTCCCTAGAACAATTTCCACTTCATCTATTATTAAAGTAAATGATGTTAAAATTTTCATTCCTAAAGTGTTAGAAGATATTCAGATATATAAATATATGGATAGTTCGTTATATTTTTATTTATCTAAAAAATGATAGGGTAAGTTATCAAACATCCATATTTCGATATATAGTGAGATAATATTTCATACAAACGAACATCATCCAATGTTTTACATAAAAATTCCAAAAAACAATTAACCATAAAATAGTTTGGAATATTGAAAATCAACATCATTTTAAAAGGGTTCACAAACATGGTAGAATATCGATACCTATATATCCTATGATATATATGGTTGGTCACATTCAAAAAATGTGAACACCTTCATCATGTATTCATTTGAGTCACAGTGAAAACTAGAATTATCAGATATACATACTGAAAACATGAATGTTTCCATAATCCACATCATATTGGAAATATTATTTATGTTCCAATAAGTTCTATACATCGTCTAATACATCATTATCAATAAATTATTATCTTAACATAAGGTAAATATTAAGGGATATATTTCCCTTAATTATGTATTATCTATGTCACATACAAGACATATTTTAATGTTAAATTTAATTTAATTTCCATTTATCCTTTGTTTTTTTGGGTTTCTCAAGATTTTATGGTGGAATGGGTGAGTTTTTGTGAATTGGGCCAAACCGTGAGCCCAATTCCAGATTTAAAAATAAATTTTTTTCTTTTATAAATTTTTTATTTTTAATATTTTTCACCCAATCTAATTCTTAAATGGTCTACTCGGACATATTAATATCATTATTGTAGTTTATAGCCTTTATAAATCTATAACCAAGGTGTATATGGGTTTTTATTTAAGGGAATGGGCCTGCCAGAAATCCCAATTCTAGTTTTCAAAATTAAATTTTATTAATTAATAAATTATTAATTTTTAAGGATTTTTCAGTGATTCAAAGCCTCAAACGCGCCACATGAACCCAGTCGTGCGCCCATGCTCTCTGTCCCCTATTTGGAGCTCTTATTAATCGCGATTGAGGTCTGAACTTATTAGGGTTTCTAAAATCGGTAATATTTGAAGAGGTAAATTCATTCCTTCATATCTCCTTCAATATTTAATCTTTTTCCCCCATTTCAGTCCCCACATGACCTCCTCCATATCAATAGAGCCTAACTATGAGGTTTTGCTGCTTTGAGTTTCAAAATTTGGTTAATTCGGGGTAATTGATTTAAAATTTTCCAAGGTGAGTGTTCCTCCCTTCCACTTCTTCCATTTCCTTAGGGTTTCATCCCTCTTTCTTGATGTTCCAAAGTGTCCAGAACCTAGGGTTCGTACCTATGGTTTAACCATGGGACTTTTTGGTGAAAATTTGTGGGCTAGGGCTGGATTTATCATCCCTGTGGTGCCGGGGTGGTGCAGTTGTTGTTTCGCACCATGTTTTGACGGATTCGACAATTTCAGTAGGTGATTCTGTGGGTAACCATTTAATGAAGAGTTAGATTGCTTGATTACATAATTATACATGTTCCTTATGTGCTTTGAATTATGAGAAAACCATTTTTGGTAGCAATAGTAAATCATTTGTTTTTAAAGTTACATTTTTGCTTGAAGTGTGTATTTTTCAAATGTATTTCATGTGTTATCTCTTGTGGTAGTTTTGTAAAATGTGGAATTGATTTATTAGATGTTTATAGGGGCTACCAATTATGGTTGCGTAATGATATAGTTCCATGTGGGCATAAAAATGGGGTTTAATTGAATTATTTTATGTGTATAACTTTGTTATACTCCTTGAAAGTGTTTTATGGATTTGTGTGTTCTCATGGGTATCTTTTGTGATATTATTCAAGGTGATTATATAACATTTGAAAGTGGATTTTTACATGTCGATTGTGATACCAATTCTGTTTTGGCAGGGTCTTGGTGTGATTTTTCCTTAAAAAGTGGTTTTTGAAATGGGTTTTATGTGCAAAGTTTGGGTATACTCTTTATAATTGTTTTATGAACGTTTTAAATGGTTTATTGGGTTGTGTAATAGGTGAAACCATATCAGCAAACTGTTTTGGTAGGAGTATATTTTTAAAAGGTCCATTTCATTTGTGAAAAGGCTGTTATGTGATATGTATCATCTTGGAAATATTTTATTATATTGTTTGAAGGAGATATTTAGGAGTGAAAGTGATTTGAAAGTGATGTGGAGTGTTTTGTGTGAGTGTGATGTGAAAAATTAAATATTTGATTATGAAAGAAGTTTTATTTTCCATGTGTGTGGGATGTTATATGAGTTGAAATATCTTATAATTTTTATATAAAATTTGTCTAATTGTTTTGTGGAAGTGTTGAAGAAATGTGAAATGTGTTGCGGGCTATTTTGGTGTGATTTGGATTTCAAAATCATTTTGATTGAAAAATGGATTTTTGTGAATTGTGTGTTATACATATGGTCTGTTTGGTCAATTTGTGATGTGGAAATGATATTTTCATGTTCAATGTATATTTCTTGACTTGTTGAACTTGTTTGAGCCCAAAGGGAAAACCTGGGTATCGAGGATGGTGGACGTGTACTAGTATTCTAGTGAATCCGTGGGTTTTGGCCTCACTTTCACATAGCAAGATTGACGCTTACAACTCTAACTAAACTATGATGATGATTATTGGGGAGAAATAGGTTATCGGTATGTTCCCTACTAGTGCCTCGTGCACGATAATGGATATTTGTGATGGTTACTCTCACCGAGATACGAGGTACCTGGGACCCACAGCTAGCTAGTGCCTAGGGGTTATTTACTATTTCTTATGCTCATTAGTTACTTTATACTTACCATCAGCATACAATACATTTGGCTGGAAAATTCAGTAGCCTTGGTGTTTATTTTAAAATTGTTAACCCATTAAAATAGCCCACTTGAAAACTGTTTTTATTCAAAGTTTCATCCTTTAGAAATTGTAACTATCTTTTCATGTTTTTGAAAACGTGCATGCTTTTATGTTTAAATGTTTATCACATGGAATCTCTTTTTGGTGGTATCCTACTGGGCATTGGATCACACCCTACTTACACCCTTGGGTGTATGTAGACTTGGTTATTTTTGTTTTCACGGGTTGGGTATAGTTTTTAGTACCATTGGTTCGGGTTTCTAGTAGGTCCTTGGTAGTGAAGTCTTGTGGGGATGGCTTGAGGGAGGTGCCTCTTGCCATGTGGAGGTTCTTGGGATATCTTTTCTTGGTATTTTACCTTCGTAATGGTCTTCATACATTGTTTAAATTTGTGAAATTTAGTTCTTAATTTTCGTACAAGATGTTTTTGTTTGAAAAATCCAGTTTTGGTTTCTTGGTTTCGTTTGTTGTTTTATGTTTACAAATTCATGTAAATACTTCCCAAACTACATTTTATGATACTTGGGAACTTATTCCAGCCCATGGGGATCGGGACGCCCTTCTGGTCTTTCCATGTACTGTTTCTGGTGCCGATTTTGAAGGCGACCAGATTCAGTTCGTGACAAAATGTTATCAGAGAAGGTTCAGGTTAACTCTTTGGGTCATGTTATTTGTGGAATAGTCGGGATAGTCTGGAGTTAGGATTGTTGGGACATGGAATTCTAGTTATGGTTAGTTTTCCTTTTCACCACACCTCATAATGAGATTCATGTTTCCAAGAGAATTCGGGATTTATCTAAGTCCTTTGGTTTTCTTGGTTCGATGATGATTAAGGGAAATGAAAAGATAGTTTGGTTAAGGGTCCATGTGAGATCGCAGGTCCTGGAAAGCCCTGTGGTGCAAAGGATATTCCCTAGAACACTCTCTGTGATAGTGAAGTGATTGGAATATGGTCGCCAACCATATTTCCAAGTCACCCACTAAAACTAGTTTCCTCTCGCATTGTTTTGTGCTTAGGTTTTGAAATCTTGGCAATTTGTTTTAAGAAGTGTAAAGTTTTTGTGAAATGATTTTCAAATAAAGAGGGAATGGTTTGATTTATGAAATGGTGGAAGTGAATTTTTCGAATTGTCTTGAAATGGAAAAGGGTGTTCTTACACATATTTTGAAAGAAATAAACTATATTGAAGTTGGTTTTGAAAAGTGTTTCCAATTATGTTTTCTAAACAGTCAAAGGGTGTTTTAATGGGATGAGATGTTTTGAAATTGATATGAATTTCTTGAAAGTGAGTTATTTTATAAATGGTTGTGTCTTTCTGAAATGTTTTCTAAGATGTGTGTTGGGATTTTTATCTTGTGGTTAGCAGTGTTGATAAAAAGGATGTGTTGGTTGACTTGTTTTGGTTTTGAAATGTGGAAAGAATGTTTTGTTTTAACCTTTGATATTTCCATGGGCAACCACATGTATGTGGTTATATAGGATGATGGATTATTGATGTCACGACTGGATGAGTGTCAGGATGGATATGAGGAGGGTGCCCAGTGTGGCACAAAAACATGCATTTGTAAGGCCTATGGGGTACCATTGGTGGATACGATAACTGCTGAACCGTTTGTTTTCAAGAAATATTTTTTAAAGAAAAACATGATGTCTTGATGAATTACTTGTGATGGAATATATTATGTATTTTTGGAAAATTTTGATATTGTGGGAGGTTTTGAGTCTAAGAACCCCTCCTGTTTGAACTGTGTTTTGGGTTTATGTTTTGTCGGTAAGCTGGGTAGAAGGACCGGTTAGTAGTCTCCAATAAGATATATTTCGGGACACCATTATGGTGGTTCCCTTCATGTGTTTGGATCTGGTTTATGGCTTCTTTTGACCAATGTACCAGATTGGTTGTTTCCTTGGGTTCTCTCATTGGATAAGGTACACCCCCATTAAGGGTTAATGGATAACTGAACTACAATCTGTATTGTTTCTCCATTAGAGAATCCTCCAATTGATCAATATAAGGAATATTTTATCGATCATTGTGGATTGAGTCTACACCCATTCCATTATTTTATTTTTAGATCCTCTTGTAGTGGAAGAGATCTCGTGGAAGGTTGAAAGAGACCTTAGTTTCTTAAGTTTCCTAATTCATCGAAGCTGGAAGTGGTCTAGGGTTGTTAGTGGGGATGAGTGTCTTGATGTCATCTAATAGGGCATTTGGGTTCTTCGCAGTTTCTTTGAAGCATGAGTTTATGTTAAACCACCAGTGTGGGAAATATGGTCCTGATAGAATATTGTGGCCAATATTTAGAATTGTGTGTTGTTTGGGGATGTTGTATAAGGCCCCCTCTCCATGAATTATTTATATCAGTCGAAATGGGCATGTTCGGTGATGCCTTATGATGTCATGTGATAAATTGACTGTAAAGGTGAAAGTTGGGATATCATATGAGAGTCCCTGCTATGTTGGTAGAATGTCTCCCTTGGAAAAAACGTAAAAAAAAATTCCATTTTAGAGGAAGTTGACTATAGGTGTTCTTTACTTCTATTATTTCTCAACCGAACAAACAAGGTGTGATGTGTCTGCATCTTATAATCCCTTATTTCATTGAAATATCGGGTTAGGTTAAAGTGATTTTGGAATGTGTTATGTCTTGGAAAACTTATCGTGGATTTCAGTATAGTTATTGGTTGCACCAAATGAAGAATTCTCATTCAGGGGGTTTCCAAAGCCTAACTGCGAGGCCGAAGATGCTTCAATCATTTGAGCTCCAGCCACAGGTCTCGGAGAGAAGTTGGCTCGTAGTCATGGGAAATCACAGGGTCGTTTAAACCCTTTTACAAAGTCCTATCCTTAGTATAAAATATAGGAAGTGTTTAAACCTATGGTCTCATTGTCTTTCTTCTGTTGTTCATGTTCAGTGGAAATAGGTAAAGGGCCTTGTACCCATGTCATCGCCCAATGTTATTCCACCCCCCTTTGGTTTCCATTGAGTCTTTGGAGAAAGGTTTGAAGTTTGGATAGATAGGTTGAGCACACGATTTGCACTAGGTTAGTAGTGAACATGCCCCAGAAAACCTTGTAGATAGAAGGATCCCAACTGTTATTGAATGGTTTCCCAAACCCTGCAGACTAACCATGTGGTCATCCCAACTCTTTAAATTCTGTGGACTTTCTTTACCGGCCCATGCTGGTCGGTTAAGATGGTTGGTTCTTATGGTGGGGAGACACACTATGAGTCTTATATATGTTCTTTTGTAATTTTTTAATGGAACTATACCCATTTACTGGGGAGTCCATTCAGGCCTCCCCCTGTTAGTGTCATTATTCTTTCTCGGGAAAAAAATATAGGTTGTCTCTTATGGTGGGAAGGTTATTTTTGTTCCCCCATACCAGTAACTCAGACTTAACCATAGTTGTGGCTTGGTGGTAGGTAGTCTCATTCAGAGCTATCAAGCTACCTATATATTCATTTAGTAATCATTGGGATTGGGGAGTACCTAATGGTCTAGTTAATGTAAGGTAAGTGTAAACTTCTTCGATGATGTTGTTCATTTTGGTGAATTGCTTGAGTCTTGTTCGGATAGTGTTTAATGAGTTTTATTTTGGGATAAATTATGAATGTGATTGATCATTTCAGGAATGTGGTTTATGTTTTTTTTGTGAGAGTAATCTTTCATTAATTGATCACTGGAGGTGTTTTGTCCTTTGGGGGTGAAACCTGACAATGTAGTACCTCTTGGGTTCTCGGTTGGGTTTGGTTGTTGCTTTGGCCTTGATGTGACTTTCTTGGGTGTAAAGTTTTCATGGTGGGGAGAATTGTCACATACATGACCTATTTTAAAGTTAAATTAAATTTAATTTCCATTTATCCTTTGTTTTTTGGATTTCTCAAGCTTTTATGGTGGAATGGGTGAGTTTTCATGAATTGGGCCAAATCGTGAGCCCAATTCAAGATTTAAAAATAAATTTTGTTTCTTTTATAAAATTTTCATTTTTTAATATATTTCACCCATCTTGATTCCTTAATGGTCTAACCTGACATATTAACACCACCATTGTAGTTTGGAGCCCTTATAAATCCATAATCAAGGTGTATATGGGTTTTTATTTAAGGGATTGGGAATGCCTGAAAGCCCAATTCCAGTTTTAAAAATAATCATTGATTAATTAATAACATATTCATTTTTAAGGATATTTAGGTGATTAAAAGCCTCAAACGCGCCCCTTGAACCTAGTCGCGCGCCCAAACTCTCTCTCCCTACTTTGGAGCACTTCTTCATCTTGATTGAGGTCTAAACATATTAGGGTTTCTAAAATCTGGAAGATTTGAAGAGGTAAATTCATTCCTTCATATCTCTTGAAATATTTACACTTTTTCCTCAATTTCAGTCCCCACATGACCTCCTCCTCATCAGTAGATCCTATCTATCAGGTTTTGCTGCTTTGAGTTTCAACATTTGGTCAATTTGGGGTAATTGTTTAAAGATTTTTCAAGGTGAGTGTTCCTCCCTTCCACTTCATCAATTTCCTTAGGGTTTCATCCCTCTTTCTTGATGTTCCCAAGTGTCCAGAACCTATGTCTTGTACCTAGGGTTTATCCATGAGTCTTTTTGGTGAAAAGTGGTGGTCTAGGCCTGGATTTATCTCCTTATGGTGCTGGGGTGGTGTGGTTGATGTTTTGCACCATGTTTTGAGGGATTCGACAATTTCGGTAGATGATTCTGTGGGAAACTATTTAATGATGAGTTAGTTTGCCTGATTAAATAATTTTACATGTTACTTATGTTATTTGAATTATGAGAAAACCATTTTTGGTAGCAATAGTAAAGCATTTGTTTTTAAAGTTACATTTTTGCTTGAAGTGTGTATTTTTCAAATGTATTTCATGTGTTATCTCTTGTGGTAGTTCTGTAAAATGGGGAAGTGATTTATTAGTTGTTGAATGGGGCTACCAATTATGGTTGGGTAATGATATAGTTCCGTGTGAGCGTAAAAAGGGGGTTTATTTGATTGGTTTTATGTGTATAACCTTGTTATACTCCTTGAAAGTGTTTTATGGATTTGTGTGTTATCATTGGTATCTTTTGTGATATTATTCATAGTGATTATATAACATTTGAACGTGGATTATTAAATGTCTATTGGGCTGAAAATTAGGTTTTGGTAGGGTCTTGGTGTGCATTTGGCTTAAAAAGAGGACTTTTAAATGGGTTTTATTTGCAAAGTTTGGGTATACTCTTTATAAATGTTTTATGAAAGTTTTGAATGGTTTATTGGGTTGTGTAATAGTTGAAACTATATCAGAAAACTGTTTTGGTAGGAGTATATTTTTAAAAGGTCCATTTCATTTGTGAAAAGTATGTTATGTGATATGTATCATCTTGGAAATATTTTATTATATTGTTTGAAGGAGATATTAAGGAGTGAAAGTGATGTAAAAGTGATGTGGAGTGTTTTGTGTGAGTGTGATGTGAAAAATTGAATTTTTGATAATGAAAGAAGTGTTATTTTCCATGTGTGTGGGATGTTATATGAGTTGAAATATCTTATAATTGTATTATAAAATTTTTTAATGGTTTTGTGGAAGTGTTGAAGAAATGTGAAATGTGTTGTGGGCTATTTTGGTGTGATTAGGATTTCAAAATCATTTTGAATGAAAAATGGATTTTTGTGACTTATGTGGTATACATATGGGATGTTTGGTGAATTTGGGATGTGGAAATGATATTTCCATGTTCAGTGTATATTTCTTGACTTTTTAAACTTGTTTGAGCACAAGGAGAAAACCTGGGTATCTAGGTGGGTGGACGTGTACTAGTATGGTAGTGAATCCTTGGGGTTTGGCCTCAGTTTCACATAGCAAGATTGATTCTTACTACTCTATCTAATCTATGATGATGATGATTGGGGACCAATAGGTTATGCGTGTGTTCCCTACTAGTGGCTCGTGCATGAGAATGGATATTTGTGATGGTTACTCTCACCGAGATACGAGGTACATGGGACCCACAGCTAGCTAGTGCCAAGGGGTTATTGCCTATTTCTTGTGCTCATTAGTTACTTTATACTTACCATCGGCATATGGTATAACATCCCGCCTTTTTTGTCCCATAAACATTCATTACATTATACAAAACTGAGGATCTTTAAGGTTTAGTGTCTTGGAAACCATGAACATAATACATGAAACAAAAAAACATTCTTCTTAAACACTTGAAAGGATTCTCCTTATGTTCATCCTAGGTTCATTACTGTATCTCAAAACTTGGGGACATACATCAAAAGAAAGGGTGAGTATAAGGCCCATTAAGGGAAACAAGGAGAACATTTAACATGTGAACTTGAGATACATCAACAATGTCATGAAAAAGAACTTTAAGGCATGAGAACGAAATCATGTGGAATATCAGAATAAAAATGACATTTTTCATAACTTCAAGATGTGGCTACATCATTTAACATAGAAAATCATGAACATATCACCAAGGTCCATCCCCAAGGTGTCATTTGAAAATTACAAAGGTTATTCAACAATGAATCGTGAAAATTGTAATCTCTAGTGGTTATATCATTACCCAATGCATTGGAGCGCTATCAGGGAGCACCCTTAAATTTGCCTTTATTATCATGTGAGAGACATATATCATCATCAAAAATTTCAGAAATAACCCATATAGCATAAAATAAATGGGGTTCATTTCATAATCATAACGTTCTAAAAATTGCTTTAAAGACATGATCTTAATGTCACTTTAATCCCACGGAAAGGGAAAGCGGGTCTCATGTATGTGAATCCCAGAATTTAAAATAGAAAATTTTGATATATATGTAAATACCCTTGTAGAAATAAGAGATTTGAGTATTCACTTTATAACATAAAATAATTTTGAGTAAAGAGAGAGGCATTTTGTGACGAAAATTCTGCAGCATAACAGCTATGTTTCGGGGTTTTAAAAAACATTGAAAGGAGAGGGCACATGGGTCAAACATTCATAAATGACCCATAAAACAGTAGAGGGACAGAATAAGAAGGATATACGAAAATGGTAATGAAATTTGAAGTATGTACCATATGAAATGACGAACATGAAAGGAAGACAAAAACAAGATTTCTCTTATGAAAATTCGGCAGTCTAACGACGTCACTTAAACTGCAACCAAAATGATTTGAAATGATCAAATAGAGTCTCTAATCATGTGATCATAAGTGTTCACTATGATATATATAGAGATCATACCCCAACATAATTAAAAAAAGAACTTGAAAAACTTGACATGAAAGTAGAACTTTTAAAAGAATGAGAATGGTGAAAGAATCCCCTTAAAAATTTGGCAGCCGAACGACATCACTTAAACATTCTTAAAACGAATTGATGAGAGAAATATGGGGTCTCTCATCATATGAACATGAAAAGGGAAGTAATATGAATTTAGAAGAACATCCTCCAACATAATAACATGGAGTATAAAAGAAATGACATAAAAGAGATTACTTGAAAAGAAAGAGAGAGGTCAGATCCCTTACCTTAAAATGTAACTCTTACAACTGAATGGTTTGGACCTTGAGGGCTTGGGGGCACCTTGGGAGGACTTCTTGGGAGGTAAGGAGACCCGGACTTTGTTGAGAATGATTTTGGAGTCCAAAAAATGAGATAATGGCTTGGTATTTATAGGGAAAAGTGAGGGGACGAGGCATTAATGGCCAAGGGACACCTCATAAGTGGGTTTCTCAAAACCATGTGCTCTCCCACGATATTTCCCATGAATTTAGGCCACATGGGGCCCAGAATACAATAATTCATCACCTTTGGTCGTCCAACCCATAAAATATCTCATGACATCATCATGACACAGTTATGTTGTCATTAAACATACCGACACCCTAAAATTTTATTTTTACTATTCAATGAAAATTCAACTTTCTCAGAAAAATCCCAAAATTTCACCTTAACCAAATATCAATTCTCTGATTACAAAAATTAACTCCATTTTATAAAAATAATTTTCTAAAAATTTTTAATTTAATTTTTAAATAAATACACTATTCACCGAAAATTCATTTTTTCAGAAAAATCCCCAAAAATTACCATAACATAATATCAATGCTCTGAGTTCAAAAATGGAATCCATTTTATAAAAAAAAATTTCTAAATATTTTCAATTAAATATTTAATTAAAAAACATTATTCACCTAAAAAAACTAATACTTGAATAAAAAAATATGAAACCGTTATTTAACCATTTTATTGAATCACATTACATAATCAAGGTGCCTAGATTATATTAATACATTCTTTAAGTGAGATTACTAATTCATTTGGTCACATTACTAATCCAATGCATAAAATCACTATTCATAATTTAATATTCATCAAAAATTATTTTGATCTTATTAGACTCTAAATTTCATACTGAACATAATTGTAGAAGACCATTTTTTGAAAATCATTACAAATTTTTAATTATTTAAGGTTTACATAAACATTTTTAAAATATCCTTTTCCTAAATTCATCAAAAATAGGCATACTATATTTATCAGGTCATTTGAAAATTCATAAACTTCATCATAAGAAGAAATCGAAATTTTTAATTAAAACAAAGGATTACACAAGGCAGTTACGGTCTCCTTACATAGCCTCTTATCACACCAGCATAAGACCTAAGTGTAAGGTGTGCTAAGGTGAGATAATATGAGGGAGGCTCGATGAACATCGCACGAGTAGTAATTTCTATCAATTTTAACTTCTCGCGAAGGCGATTCCGTTCTAACTTTACACGATGAAGTTCGGCCTGGGTTTGGTCCAGAGCAAAGCCCATTGGTGCTACCTCCTTCCCAATTACTGTTATATGGGCTTCAATTGGTCCAAGACTACTGGGTGAGGCCATTGAATCTACTTTCTATATTAATAAACCAAGATTACTTGTATTTAGAGACAATAATCAAAACGTTTAGTTTCAGTGGTCATATTGACTAATGGTCATATAACAGTCAAAAACCCAACGGTTTCATTTTAATTATACTCATGTTATCAAATGAAACATTTTTGTTGAGTATAAAAAAAATAACACACAAAATTAGTAAACAAGATTTATTCAAAATTTTTGGTCGTTACAATCTTCCCCCCTTAAGAAATTGCATCCTCCCAATTTTTAAAATTGGTCTTTGAAATTTCATTGAAAGTCCGACATCATAAAAAGAGTCAGTAACACTATTACTTTAAAAGAATGAAAGGGAAGTACAATGGTCACCCGAGTTAACCCACACTACGATTCCATGTAGGAAAACATGGACATGGAGGAGAAAACAAAGGGTCAAGCTCTGAGGGAGAGTGATAGAGAACATGATTAGGAGAAAGTTAACCATAAGAAAATCCCAAACTTATGATGTGTGTAAACGGTCTTTGATTACATAGTAGGAAACGTAAACCAACAACATTTTTTTCTTTACATTTCTTTTCATAATTTTTATGAATTCATTTACTACATAGAACATAAATATAAGGAAATATACCAACCTTCATGTAGAGTTTCATCCTTTAATAAGTTTATACCAAAACTAATCTTTTCTCAAAACGATGAGCATTTAAAACTACTTGGTCTCATCAAAACACAAGAATAATCTTCTAGAGAATCACGTATTCCACAAAATAAAAACTATCTATCTTTAAACATTTATCACAAAAACATAAAGGGTAAGATAAAACAACTCTTCCAAAAGAAAGATTCCTATAGGAAGGGAAACTACTTTTAAATCATCAAAGTTCCACGGTACTACCCAGAGTTCATCATAGATCATTCCATAAGTAACTGTCCTTAAAATTCCTCAAAATAACCCAAACTAAGATTGAAACTCAAATACAAGAAGGCCTTGATAACACAGTCTTCCAAGATCAACTTTATCGGTCATCTCCAAACAACATCAACCAATCCTAACATCTTATTACCACAGTAACTAACCTAAACATATTTTCCCAAGATAGGTCTGTCATTTCCACAAGTAACCTATAATACCATAAGTTCACCTTAAATTCGTTGATTCTTCAAAATATAATTCAACCTTTACTCCTACAAGAAAATACCGTAGTAATCTATTTACCCCAATCAAATAGGGTTTCCAAAATAGTGAACGTATTCCAAAATAATAATCATCTTTTAATCCCATAATCATCTCTGTCATATTAATACGACAATCATCACATTTCTTATCACATTGGTTGTTGGGACATGTTCTTCCATTTCCCACAATTAACTAAGAAGAGAAAGTATAATTAGGGGCTTAAATACTTAGCCAATAATCATGAAAAAACTGAGGATCTTTTAGGTTTAGTGTCTTGGAAACCAAAAACTCAATACATGAAACAAAAAAAACATTCTTCTTAAACACTTGAAAGGCTTCTCCTTATGTTAATCCTAGGTTCATTATTGCATCTCATAACCTGGGGAAATACATCAAAAGAAAGGGTGAGCAGAAGGCCCAGTAAGGAATACTAGGGGAAACATTAACATGTGAACCTGAGATACATCATTATTGTAATGAAAAAGAACTTTAAGGAATGAGAAAGAAATCAAGTGGAATATCAGAATCAAAATAACATTTTCCATAACTTAAAGGTGTGGCTACATAATTTAACATATAAAATCATGATCATATCACCAAGGACCATCCCCAAGGATTCATTTGAAAATTTCCAGGGTTATTCACCAAGGTATCGTGAAAATTGTAATCTCTAGTGGTTACATCATTACCCAATGCATTGGAGCGCTATCAGGGCGCACCCTTAAATTTGCCTTTATAATCATGTGAGCCACATATATCATCATCAAAAATTTCATAAATAACACATATTCTATAAAATAAATGGGTTTCATTTCATAATCATAACGTTTTAAAAACTACTTTAAAGACATGATCTTAATGTCAATTTAAACCCACGGAATGGGAATGCGGGTCTCCTGTATGTAAATCCCAGAATTTAAAATAGAACATTTTGATATATATGTGAATACCCTTGTAGAAATAAGATATTTGAGTATTAACTTTATAACATAAAATAATTTTGAGAAAAGATAGAGGAATTTTGAGATGAAAATTCTGCAGCATAACGGCTATGTTTCAGGGTTTTAGAAAACATTGAAAGGAGAGGGGACATGGGTCAAAATTTCATAAATGACCCATAAAATAGTAGAGGGACAGAATAAGAAGGATATATGAACATGGTAATGATGTTTGAAAGATTTACCATAGGAAATGAAGAACATGAAAGGAAGACAAAAATAAGATTTCTCTTATGAAAATTCGGCACCCTAACAACGTCACTTAAAATTCAACAAAAATGATTTGAAAAGATAAAATAGGGTCTATAATTATGTGAACATAAGAGTTAAGTATGATCGATATAGTGATCATACCCCAACATAATTAAAAAATGAACTTGAAAAACATGACATGAATGTAGAACTTTGAAAAGAATGAGAAGGGTGAAAGAATCCCCTTAAATATTTGGCAGCCTAACGGCATCACTTAAACATTCTTAAAACGAATTGATGAGCGAAAGATGGGGTCTCTCATCATATGAACATGAAAAGGTAAGTAATATTAATATAGAATAACATACTCCAACATAAGAACGTGGATTATAAAAGAAATGATATAAAAGAGATTACTTGAAAAGAAAGAGAGAGGTCGGATCCCTTACCTTAAAACGTAACTCTTAAAACTCAAAGGTTTGGACCGTGAGGGCTTGGGGGCACCTTGGGAGGACTCCATGAGAGGTAAGGAGACCATAACGTCATTGATAATGATTTAGGAGTCCAAAGGATGAGAGAATGGCTTGGTATTTATAGGGAAAGTGAGGGGACAAGGCATTAATGGCCAAGGGACACCTCATAAGTGGATTTCTCAAAACCATGTGCTCTCCCAAGATATTTCCCAAGAAGTTAGGCCACTTGGGGCCCCCAATACAATAATTCCTTACCTTTGGTCGGACAACCCATAAAATATCTCATGACATCATCATGACACAGTTATGTTGTCATTAAACATACCGAAACCCTAAAACTGTATTTTTACTATTCACTGAAAATTCAACTTTCTCAGAAAAATACCATAATTTCACCTTAACCAAATATCAATGCTTTGATTACAAAAATGAACTCCATTTTATAAAAATAATTTTCTAAATATGTTTAATTTAATTTTTAAATAAATAAACTATTCACCAAAAATTCATTTTTTCAGAAAAATCCCCAAAAATTACCATAACATAATATCGACGCTCTAAGTTAAAAAATGAAATCAATTTTATAAAAATAATTTTCCAAATATTTTTAATTAAATTTTTAATTAAAAAACACTATACACCTGAAAAACTAATACTTGAATAATAATATATGAAACCGTTATTTAACCATTTTATTGAATCACATTACTTAATCAAGGTGCCAAGATTATATTAATACTTTCGTTAAGTGAGATTACTAATTCAATTGGTCACATTACTAATCCAATGCATAAAATCACTATTCATAATTGACTATTCATCAAAAATTATGTTGATCTTATTAGACTCTAAATTTCATACTAATCATAATTGTAGAAGACCATTTTTTGAAAATCATTACACATTTTTAATTATTTAAGGTTTACATAAACATTTTTAAAATATCCTTTTTCTAAAATTCCTCAAAAATATGCATACTATATTTATCCGGTCATTTGAAAATTCCTAAACATCATCATAAGAAGAAATCAAAATTTTTATTTAAAACAAAGAATTACACAAGGCACTTACGGTCTCATTACATAGCCCCTTATCACACCAGCATAGGACCTATGTGTAAGGTGTGCTAAGGTGAGAGAATCTGAGGGAGGCTCGTCCAAAATCACACGAGTAATAATTTCTATCAGTTTGAACTTCTCGCGAAGGCGATTCCGTTATAACTTTACATGATGAAGTTCGTCTTGGGTTTGGCCCAGAGCAAATCCCAGCGGTACTACCTCCTTCCCAAGTTCTGTTAGTTGGGATTCAATAGGTCCAAGACTACTGGGTGAGGCCATCAAATCTGCTTTTTTATATTAATAAACCAAGATTACTTGTATATAGAGAAAATAATAAAAACGTTTAGTTTCAGCAGTCATATTGACCAATGGTCATATATCAGTAAAAAACCCAACAGTCTCATTTTAATTATACTCATGTTATAAAATGAAACATTTTTGTTGAGTATAAAAAAATAACACACAAAATTAGGAAACACGATTTATTCAAAATTTCGGGTCTTTAAAATCTTCCCACCTTAAGAAATTGCGTCCTCGTAATTTTTAAAATTGGGTTTTGAAATTTCAATGAAAGTCCCACATCGGAAAAGGAGTCAGTAAAACTATTTCTTTAAACGAATGAAAGGGAAGTACAATGGTCACCCGAGTTAACCCACACTACGATTCCATGTAGGAAAACATGGACATGGAGGAGAAAACAAAGGGTCAAGATCTGAGGGAGAGTGATAGAGAACATGATTAGGAGAAAGTTAACCATAAGAAAATCCCAAACTTATGATGTGTGTAAACGGTCTTTGATTACCTAGTAGGAAACGTAAACCAACAACATTTTTGTTTTACGTTTCTTTTCATAATTTTGATGAATTAATTTACTACATAGAACAAAAATCTAAGGAAATATACATACCATAATGTAGAGTTTCATCCTTTAATAAGTTTATATCAAAACTAATCATTTCTCTAAAGGATGAGCTTTCTAAACTACTTGGTCTCAACAAAACACAAGAATAATCTTCTAGAGAATCACGTATTCCACAATAGAAAAACTATCTATCTTTAAACATTTATCACAAAAACATAAAGGGTAGGATAAAACAACTCTTCGAAAAGAAGGATTATTATAGGAAGGGAAACTACTTTTAAATTTTCAAAGTTCCACGGTACTACCCAGAGTTCATCATAGGCCATTCCGTAAGTAACTGCCATTAAAATTCCTCTAAATAACCCAAACTAAGATTGAAACTCAAATGCAAGAAGGACTTGATAACACAGTCTTCCAAGATAAACATTATCATTCATCTCCAAATAACATCAACCAATCCTAACATATTATAACCAAAGTAACTAACCTAAACATATTTTCCCAATATAGGTCTGTCATTTACATAAGTAACCTATAATACCATAAGTTCACCTTAAATTCATTGATTCTTCAAAATATAATTCAACCTTTACCCCTCGAAGAAAATACCGTAGTAATCTATTTACCTCGATCAAATAGGGTTCCCAAAATAGTGAACGTCTTCCAAAATAATAATCATCTATTAATCCCCTAATCATCTCTATGATATTAATACGACAATCATCGCATTTCCTATCACATTAGTTGTTGGGACATGTTCTTCCATTTTCCACCATTAACTAAGAAGAGAATGTATAATTAGGGGCTTAAATACATAGCCAATAATCATTAAAAGGAACTTAAGGCATATAAAAATAACCTGTAGAAGCAAAGTATACCCTAAATTTTGATCCCCTATGTTCCCATATAGGTTATCAATGATCATATATTCTTATGTGAATCTTTATTTTATTTTATATTTGTTCCTTTAACGATGGTTCATACTAAGCTTATTAATTTACCAAAGCATATCCCCCGGGAGTGTCATAACCAAGAGTGAAGAAAGGCCCGTTGTCGTGTACCAGTTCCCGTTCGAGTCTAGCTCAAAGCGGTGTTTTCGGTTTTTACCCCTATGTACATCTGTGCTAGAGCCACCTCTACCTGCTCGTATCCAGACATGGATGTATTTTCTTGGAAACCCCTTACTCAATACTCACCAAAATTCCAGGAAGATTTCGTATATTTAAAATTTTTTATAGAGTTCTTCCTAATGTTTTCATATCCTAATTTCCACATATAACTAAACCATAAGTTGATACCAACCATAGCATCCGACCTTTTTATAACATAAACATTCATTACATTATACAAAACTGAGGATCTTTAAGGTTTACTGTCTTGAAAACCAGGAACATAATACATGAAACAAAAAAAACATACTTCTTAAACACTTGAAAGGATTCTCCATATGTACATCCTATGTTTATTACTGCATCTCATAACCTGGGGACATACATCAATAAAAAGGGTGAGCAGAAGACCCCGTATGGGAAACAAAGGGAAACATTTAACATGTGAACTTAAGATACATCAACATTGTCGTGAAAAAGAACTTTAAGGCATGAGAAAGAAATAATGTTGAATATAAGAATAAAAATAACTTTTTACATAACTTCTAGATGTGGCTACATCATTTAACATATACAATCATGAACATATCTCTAAGGTCCATCCCCACGGTGTCATTTGAAAATTACCAAGGTTATTCAACAAGGCATTGTGAAAAATGTAATCTCTAGTGGTTACATCATTACCCAATGCATTGGAGCGCTATCCGGGCGCACCCTTAAATTTTCCTTTTTTATCATGTGAGACACATATATCATCATCAAAAATTTCATAAATAACCCATATAGCATAAAATAAATGGGTTTCATTTCATAATCATAACATTTTAAAAACTGCTTTAAAGACATGATCTTAACGTTAATTTAAACCCAAATAAAGGGAATGCAGGTCTCATGTATGTAAATCCCAGAATTTAAAATATAAAATTTTGCTATATATGTGAATATCCTTGTAGAAATAAGAGCTTTGATTATTCACTTTATAACATAAAATAATTTTGAGAAAAGAGAGTGGCATTTTGAGACGAAAATTCTGCAGCATAACGACTATGTTTCGGGGTTTTAGAAAACATTAAAGGAGAGGGGACATGGGTTAAACATTCATAAATGACCCATAAAACAGTAGAGGGATAAAATAAGAAGGATATATGAACATGGTAATGAAATTTTAAATATTTACCATATGAAATGAAGAACATGAAAGGAAGACAAAAATAATATTTCTTTTATGAAAATTCGAAAGCCTAACGACGTCACATAAACTTCAACAAAAATGATTTGAAAAGATCAAATAGGGTCACTCATCATGTGAAAATAAGAGTTCATTATGATAGATATAGATATCATACTCCAATATAATTAAAAATAGAACTTGAAAAAGTTGACATGAAAGTAGAACTTTGAAAAGAATGAGAAGGGTGAAAGAAACCCCTAAAAAATTTGGCAGCCTAACGGCGTCACTTATACTATTTTAAAACGAATTGATGAGAGCAAGATTGGGTATCTCATCATATGAACATGAAAAGGGAATTAATATGAATATATAAGAACATCCTATAACATAAGAACATGGAGTATAAAATAAATGACATAAAGGAGATTACTTGAAAAGAAAGAAAGAGGTTGGATCCCTTACCTTAAAACGTAACACTTAAAACTCAAAGGTTTGGACCTTGAGGTCTAGGGGGAACCTTGGGAGGACTCCATGCAAGGTAAAGATACCATAACTTAGTTTAGAATGTCTTTTCAGTCCAAAGGATGAGATAATGGCTTGGTATTTATAGGGAAAGTGAGGGGACAAGGCATTAATGGCCAAGGGACACCTCATAAGTGGGTTTCTCAAAACCATGTGCTCTCCCAAGATATTTCCCATGAAGATAGGCCACATGGGTCCCAAAATACAATAATTCATCACCTTTGGTCGGCCAACCCATAAAATATCTCATGACATCATCATGACACAGTTATGTTGTCATTAAACATACCGAAACCCTAAAACTGTATTTTTACTACTCACTGAAAATTCATCTTTCTCAGAAAAATCCAAAAAATTCACCTTAACCAAATATCAATGCCCTGATTACAAAAATGAACTCCATTTTATAAAAATAATTTTCTAAATATTTTTAATTTAATTTTTAAATAAATACACTATTCACCGAAAATTCAGTTTTTTCATAAACATCCCCAAAAATTACCATAAAATAATATCAACGCTCTCAGTTCAAAAATGAAATCCATTTTATAAAAATAATTTTCTAAATAATTTTAATTAAATTTTTAATTAAAAATCATTATTCACCCAAAAAACTAATACTTGAAAAATAATATATGAAACCGCTATTTAACCATTTTATTGAATCACATTACTTAATCAAGGTGCCTAGATTATATTAATACTTTAGTGAGATTACTAATTGATTTGGTCACATTACTAATCCAATGCATAAAATCACTATTCATAATTTACTATTCATCAAAAATTAAGTTGATCTTATTAGACTCTAAATTTCATAACGAACATAATTGTAGAAGACCATTTTTTGAAAATAATTACACATTTTTAATTATTTAAGGTTTACATAAACATTTTCAAAATATACTTTTTATAAAATTCATCAAAAATATGCATACTATATTTATCCGGTCATTTGAAAATTGATAAACTTCATCATAAGAAGAAATCGAAATTTTTATTTAAAACATAGGATTACACAAGGCAATTACGGTCTCCTTACATAGCCCCTTATCACACCAGCATAGGACCTAAGTGTAAGGTGTGCTGAGGTGAGAGAATCTGAGGGAGGCTTGACCAACATCGCACAAGTAGTAATTTCTATCAGTTTGAACTTCTCATGAAGGTGATTCCGTTCTAACTGCACACGATGAAGTTCGGCTTGGGTTTGGTACAGAGCAATGCCCAGTGGTGCTACCTCCTTCCCATGTTCTGTTAGATGGGCTTCAATTGGTCCAAGACTACTGGGTGAGGCCATAAAATCTTCTTTCTATATTAATAAACAAAGATTACTTGTATTTATAGACAATAATCAAAATGTTTAGTTTCAGCGGTCATATTGAACAATGGTCATATAACAGTCAAAAACCCAACGATCTCATTTTAATTATAATCATTTTATCAAATGAAACATTTTTGTTGAGTATAAAAAAATAACACACAAAATTAGGCAACAAGATTTATTCAAAATTTCGTGTCGTTACAATCTTCCCCCCCATAAGAAATTGCCTCCTAGAAATTTTTAAAATTGGGTTTTGATATTTCATTGAATGTCCCAAATCTAAAAAGGAGTCAGTAAAACTATTACTTTAAAATAATTGAAGGGAAGTACAATGGTCACCCGAGTTAACCCACACTACGATTCCAAGTAGGAAAACATGGACATGGAGGAGAAAACAAAGGGTCATGTTCTGAGGGAGAGTGATAGAGAACATGATTAGGAGAAAGTTAACCATAAGAAAATCAGAAACTTATGATGTGTGTAAACGGTATTTCATTACCAAGTAGGAAACGTAAACCAACAACGTTTTTGTTTTATGTTTCTTTTCATAATTTTGATGAATTCATTTACTACATAGAACAAAAATATAAGAAAATATACCTACCTTCATGTAGAGTTTCATCCTTAAATAAGTTTATACGAAAACTAATCTTTTCTCCAAACGATGAGCATTCAAAACAACATGGTATCATCAAAACACAAGAATAAACTTCTAGAAAACCACGTATTCCACAAAAGAAAAACTATATATCTTTATACATTTATCAAAAAAACAGAAAGGGTAATATAAAACAACTCTCCAAAAAGAAAGATTCCTATAGGAAGGGAAACTAATTTTAAATCTTCAATGTTCCACGGTACTACCCAGAGTTCATCATAGACCATTCCATAAGTAGCTGTCCTTAAAATTCTTCAAAATAACTCAAAATAAGATTGAAACTCAAATACAAGAAGGACTTGATAACACAGTCTTCCAAGATAAACTTTATCGTTCATCTCCAAACAACATCAACCAATCCTAACATCTTATAACCAATGTTACTAACCTAAACATATTTTCCCAAGATAGGTCTATCATTTCCATAAGTAACCTATAATACCATACGTTCACCTTAAATACGTTGATTCTTCAAAATATAATTCAACCTTTACTCCTCAAATAAAATACAGTTGTTATCTATTTACCTCGATCAAATAGGGGTCCCAAAATAGTGAATGTCTTCCAAAATAATAATCATCTTTTAATCCCCTAATCATCTCGGTCATATTAATACGACAATCATCGCATTTCCTATCACATTGGTTGTTGGGACTTGTTCTTCCATTTCCCACCATTAACTAAGAAGAGAAAGTATAATTAGGGGCTTAAATACTTAGCCAATAATCATGAAAAGGAACTTAAGGCATATAAGGATAACTTGTAGAAGAAAAGTATACCCTAACTTTTTATCCCCTGGGTTCCCATATAGGTTATCAGTGATCATATATTCTTATGTGAATCTTTTTTTATATTATCATTGTTCTTTTAACAATGGTTCATACTAAGCTAATGAATTTACCAAAGCGTATCCCCCGAGGGTGTCATAACCAAGAGTGAAACAAGGCCCGTTGTCATGTACCAGTTCTCGTTCGAGTCTAGCTCAAAGCGATGTTTTTGGGTTTTACCCCTATGTACATATGTTCCAGAGCCACCTCTACCTGCTCGTATCCAGACAGGGATGTATTTGCTTGGCAACCCCTTACTCAATACTCACCAAAATACCAGGAAGATTTCCTATATTAAATATTATCTATAGGGTTCTTTATAAAATTTTCATATCCAAATTTCCACAAATAAATAAACCATTCTTTGATACCAACTATAGCACCCCACCTTTTTATAACATAAACTTTCATTACATTATACAAAACGTAGGATATTTAAGGTTTCGTGTCTTGGAAACCAGGAACTTAATACATGAAAAAAAACATTCTTCTTAAACACTTGAAAGGATTACCCTTATGTTCATCCTAGGTTCATTACTACATCTCATAACCTGGGGACATACATCAAAAGAAAGGGTGAGCAGAAGTCCCATTAAGGGAAACAAGGGGAAACATTCAACATGTGAACATGAAATACATCAACAATGTCATGAAAAATAACTTTAAGGCATGAGAAAGAAATCATGTGGCATATCAGAATAAAAATAACATTTTTCATAACATCAAGATGTGTCTACATCATTTAAAATAGACAATCATGAACATATCACAAAGGTCCATCCCCAAGGTGTCATTTGAAAATTACCAATGTTATTCACCTAGGTATCGTGAAAATTGTAATCTCTAGTGGTTACATCATTACCCAATGCATTGGAGCGCTATCCGGGTGAACCCTTAAATTTTCCTTTATTATCATGTGAGACACATATATCATCATAAAACATTTCATAAATAACCCATATAGCATAAAATAAATGGGTTTCATTTCATAATCATCACATTTTAAAAACTGTTTTAAAGACATGATCTTAATGTCACTTTAAACCCACGGAAAGGGAAAGCGAGTCTCATGTATGTAAATCCCAGAATTTAAAATAGAACATTTTGATATATATATGAATACCATTGTAGAAATAATATCTTTGAGTATTCACTTTATAACATAAAATTATTTTGAAAAAAAAGAGAGAGGCATTTTGAGACGAAAATTCTGCAGCATAACGGCTATGTTTCGGGGTTTTAGAAAACATTGAAAGGAGAGGGGACATGGGTAAAACGTTCATAAATGACCCATAAAACAGTAGAGGGACAGAATAAGAAGGATATATAAACATGTTAATGAAATTTTAAAGATGTACCATATGTAATGAAGAACATGAAAGGAAGACAAAAATAAAATTTCTCTTATTAAAATTCTGCAGCGTAACGATGTCACTTAAACTTCAAGAAAAATGATTTGAAAATATCAAATAGGGTCTTTAATCATGTGAAAATAAGAGTTAAGTAAGATAGATATAGAGATCATACCCCAACATAATTAAAAAAAGAACTTGAAAAACTTGACATGAAATTAGAACTTTGAAAAGAATGAGAAGGGTGAAAGAATCCCCGTAAAAATTTGGCAGCCTAACGGCGTCACTTCAACAATCATAAAACGAATTTATGAGGGAAAGATTGGGTCTCTCATCATATGAACATTAAAAGGGAAGTAATATGAATATATAAGAACATGCTCCAACATAAGAACATGGAGTATAAAAGAAATGACATAAAAGAGATTACTTGAAAAGAAAGAGAGAGGTCAGATCCCTTACCTTAAAACGTAACTCTTAAAACTCAATGGTTTGGACCTTGAGGGCTTGGGGGAACCTTGGGAGGACTCCTTGGAAGGTAAAGAGACCCGAACATCGTTGAGAATGATTTTGGAGTCCAAAGGATGAGAGAATGGATTGGTATTTATAGGGAATGTGAGCGGGCAAGGCATTAATGGCCAAGGGACACCTCATAAGTGGGTTTCTCAAAACCATGTGCTCTCCCAAGATATTTCCCATGAAGATAGGACACATGGAGCCCAAAATAAAATAATTCATCACCTTTGGTCAGCCAACCCTTAAAATATCTCATGATATCATCATGACATAGTTATGTTGTCATTAAACATACCGAATCCCTAAAACTGTATTTTTACTATTCCCTGAAAATTCAACTTTCTCAAAAAAATCCAAAAATTTCACCTTAACCAAATATCAATGATCTGATTAAAAAAATGAACTCCATTTCATAATCTTAATTTTCTAAATATTTTTAATTTAATTTTTAAATAAATACACTATTCACCAAAAATTCATTTTCTCCGAAAAATCCCCAAAAATTACCATAACATAATATCGATGCTCTGAGTTCAAAAATGAAATCCATTTTATAAAAATATTTTTATAACTATTTTTAATTAAATTCTTAATTAAAAAACACTATTCACTAGAAAAAACTAATACTTGAATAATAATATATGAAACCGTTATTTAACCATTTTATTGAATCACATTACTTAATCAAGGTGCCTAGATTATATTAATACTTTCTTTAAGTGATATTACTAATCCATTTGGTCACATTACTAATCCAATGCATAAAATCACTATTCATAATTTACTATTCATCAAAAATTAATTTGATCTTTTTAGACTCTAAATTTCATACTGAACATAATTGTAGAAGAACATTTTTTGAAAATCATTACACATTTTTAATTTTTTAAGGTTTACATTTACATTTTTAAAATACCCTTTTTCTAAAATTCGTCAAAAATATGCATACTAAATATATCCAGTCATTTGAAAATTCATAAACTTCATCATAATAAGAAATCGAAATTTTTATTTAAAACAAAGGATTACACAAGGTAGTTACAGTCTCCTTACATAGCCCCTTATCACACCAGCATAGGACCTATGTGTAAGGTGTGCTAAGGTTAGAAAATCTGAGGGAGGCTCGGCCAACATCGCACAAGTAGTAATTTCTATCAGTTTAAACTTCTCGTGAAGGAAATTTCGTTCTAACTTCACACGATGAAGTTTGGCTTGGGTTTGGTCCAGAGCAAAGCCATGTGGTGCTACCTCCTTCCCACGTTCTGTTAGATGGGCTTCAATTGGTCCAAGACTACTGGGTGAGGCCATCGAATCTTTTTTCTATATTAATAAACCAAGATTACTTGTATTTAGGGACAATAATCAAAACATTTAGTTTCTAGTGGTCATATTGATCAATGGTCATATAACAGTCAAAAACCCAACGGTCTCATTTTAATTATACTCATGTTATGAAATGAAACATTTTTGTTGAGGATAATAAAATAACACAAAAATTAGGAAACAAGATTTTTTCAAAATTTCCGGTCGTTACATATGGTACATTAGGCTGGAAAATTAAGTAGACTTGGTGTTTATTTTAAAAGTTTTAACCCGATAAAATAGCCCACTTGAAAACTATTTTTATTCAAAGTCGCATCCTTTAGAAATTATCACTAGCATTTCATGTTTTTGAAAACATGCATGCTTTTCATCTTTAAATGTTTATCACAAGGAATCTCTTAGTGGGGGTTTCCTACTGGGCATTTTATCACACCATACATACACCTTGGGTGTAAGTAGACTTGGTTATTTTTGTTGTCGCAGGTTGGGTACCGTTTTTCGTACCATTGGTTCGGGTTTCTAGAAGGTCTTTGGTGCTGACGTCTTGTGGGGATGGATTGAGGGAGGTGGCTCTTTCCATGTGGAGGTTCTTGGGATATGTTTTCTTGGTTTTTTACCTTTGTAATGGTCTTAATACATTGTTTAAATTTGTGTAATTTAGTTTTTAATTTTAGTAAAAGATGTTTTTGTTTAAAAAATCCAGTTTTTGGTTTCTTGGTTTCGTTTGTTGTTTTATGTTTACAAATTCAGGTAAATCGTTCCCAAACTTCATTTTATGATACCTGGGAACTTGTTCCAGCTTGTGGGGATCAGTAACGCCCTTCGGGTCATGCCATGGACCTGACCGGGTGCCGATTTTGAAGGCTACCAGATTCGGTTTGTGACAATCTAAGTATTTCACCATAAACTTAAATCAATTTTTTCCCAATATAACATTTCAAAATATCCTTTCTAATCCTTAAAAAAATATTATGAAAAAATGTACATATTTCATGTTAAATATGACATAATCTTGGACTTATGAATGGAATATACTTCAATAATCCAACAATATTCATAAAAAATAATCAGGATCCACCATCTTCATATTTCCTAAAATATGAATCAAGTCTTAAGGTTTCTCAACCTCCAAATTATTAGTTTTAATGTATACAATTCTGGAGGACCAACCAATACCTTTCCTATGTCTTTTACAATCTCATTATCCTTGTAGTATGACAAATATATATCACATCATCATGAATCTATTCATAATATTTCCATACAATAAATCTATCTTCTTAATTTACATAATTTCCACATATGAAAAAATCAATGGTTAACTATGTTTGATTTATTTTTGGATATTGACTATGAACAAAAAATAAATTTTAAGAAATACATCTTAGATATTTAAAACTCATATGCAAGGAAAATTACTAATAATATTTTAAATTATGATATATTTGGTTTAATGCTAGGTTATTCATGATTATCATAAAAAACATCGTATTGTAACATATACTTAAACATATCCTAAGAACATCCCTAGACATCTCCTTAAAAATATGTATAGGGATCTCTCTAAAAATTATAGTTTCCAAAGGTTGAAAAAACCTTTGCTCTCATACAAAATTTAATGAACCATTTTTGATGTATAATGAAATTAAATTTCTTTTGAGGATTACATAATAAATTACATAAATATATACTTAATGAGAATATTAGTTTAGTATATATGGAAAATTAGAACACAGTCTTCTATCTTAGTGATATATATTCAACATCTCCCAAAAATACCATTACCATTAGTTTTAAAACCGAAAACATTTATTAATATCCTTGGGGACTGAAAACATAAATATGTTGAGCTCAAACTCATAATAAGTGAGAAAAAAATTAGATGTAAAAATATGAACATATAATTTGAATATCAAAATCAATAGTCATAAAATAAATCGTGGCAGTATGTAAGGCATAAATCATAAAGGAACACTAGAAATAATATCATAACATTGGTATAATACATGAACTCTGGAAAAAACATAAGTATATATAATCAATTATATTTTACAAAAGGCTCATTTCCAACACCATCATAGTGGAAGAACTCCTTTACTGAACTGGGTTTACTTATCATTTCGTCCATGTATTACTGAACCAGTTTTACTTGTCATTCCAGCCCTATATTACTAAACGGGATTTACATGTTGTTCCATTCATGTCTATCTGAAGAGATATAAATAATTACCAAATTTATTAGAGGGAGATGTAGGTCCCACCCATATCATAAGAAAATCATTTTTATGTTTTCCAAAAAAATCATAAATCTATCATCATAGCATAACCCAAGGAATAAAATTGGTTTCTTAAACATCATATCATCAGAACATAATACATGCATAAAAAATGGATTTTATAAATACAAACCCATTAAAAACCTAATACAACCATAAAAATAATAGGTATAGAAACATTACCTATTTAAATAATTACACCTTATATGTAAAATAATTTAGATAAAACACATTATATTAATTATGGAGTGAAATATCATTTCTTATTAAAAAACATATTTTTTTTAAAAAAATGCAACACAATTTTAAAGGAAAAGATTCTAATTGAAAATAATTGTTAAATAGTATAAAGGTAGATTCATGGAATTTTTTTTATAAAATTTTAAGAATCCATTCATGCAATATAATATAAAAACATTCCTCTCATTCTTTTGTTTCTAAAGTCAAAAAGTACCTTGTATCGAATAACAGCAACAAATTCCATTCAAACCATTTTGTAAATATTAAAATTCACCCATAATTAAATTTTAAATTTAAAAATGGTAGAATAATTTAAACAGTTTTACATATTATGGAGAGTTTATTTTCATGATAAATATACCCTTGTAAATACATACGAGAACAGAATATCGTAAAATTATAAAATTGCAAAATTATCCTATATAGATTATAATTGGTCAAGTTTTATTTCTCATAAAATGTTGAAAATTATATGAATAGGTAAATATTTGATATGTCATAATAGAATCATAAAACATTCCTAGGAATAATAAACACAACATAAAGTAAATAGGTGGTGTATAAAGAATAATTCCAACATAAATAGAACATAGATGAAATAATCCATTACTTTAGGTCTAATATCCTATTTTAATATCTAAAACTCATCAATCTAGATGTTATTCCTATAAATATCCTCGTAATATTACTAATTTTGGACTTTTCAGTTTCGAAGAACCTCAATAATGTGACTAAGGACATTGAGAATGGAAAATGGTTGGAGATGGGTGAGCTTGATAGATCAAATTGTCGTGGAGAGGTGTGGGGGAGGTGCCCTATTATAATTTAAGTGAGGGGAAACATTGAAAATTCCTAAAATATTAAATTAATATAAAATAATTTTTTAATAAAAATTCTTCCAAATTGAAATATATCAAAGATAATATTTGTATAGTCTGAAATCCTCTCATCCAATAATAATTATATTTGCATTGTGTTTTTTTAAACCTTATTTTACCTATTTATACATATTTATTCAATTTTATTTTTTAATTAGGTAAAAATATTTTAATGATTAAGAGGATATTAATTTTAAATATTTAGGGAAACTTTACCCTAATTGGAAACCTAATTATCCTTTATACCTTTTCAAAGTAACTTTGTGATTATAGAATTTTTTTAATATTTTTAATTAATTTAATAAATTACTCTTTTTATAATACATCAATTATGTCATTTTTAATGTTTTCTTTTCATTGAATTTAAATAATATCAAAATAGAAGGATAACATTGAAAAAATAATTTAATAGTATTCTAACATTAAATATTCACACAGGAAAATTTTAAATGACTTACATTATTTCATATATTATTTATATGAATATTAATAATGTCAATTATTAGAAATTTATCATAATCAAATAATTATTTTATCACTATTGTGTCAATATTAATGATAAATATGTAATTTCTAAAAATTCTAAATAAATTCATATAATTTAGATAGCTGCATAGTATTTATGGAGACTATTTATGATAATAGTCTCATCAAGTTTATCACTAAATTAAAATTATTATAATATTAAGAGATAAGAGGTTTACATGTTGTCACTTTCTTTTGTATTAATAAAAATTAAATAATTTTCATGAAAAAAGTCCATTAAATGAATAAATATCAATCATTAGTTTTTCATATTCTAGTTTGATTCATGCAACACGATTTTTAATGGTTATATCATAATTTGTTTTCCTTTTCATATTGTTTAATACATTAATTTTCCCAATTTACCATTAATTGTGGGAAAAAAATACAGTAGTTACTATTCATCAAGATAAAAAATTAAAGGATCCTATATAATTAATTTGAACCAACTGATTATAAATATTGAATCCATTTTTCAAATTTCAAATTACATAATTACTAGAAATTAATAAAAAATTAATCCCCATTTTCAAAATTAGAAAAACATGTTTTTTAAAAGTAAAACCCATCAGAAGATTGCCATGAATTTATATCTAATTTCAATAAGAAATTACATTGAATGAACAAAATTGGATTAAATGATAAAAAAGTAATAAAAAATATACTTTCAAAAATAATTCAAATGATAATTTAATTATTTAAATAAATTAGACAAAAAGGTAGTTTTGAATTGAAATATTTTATTTTTCACTATACATTAAAATATGAAATTTATTAGAAAAATACCAAAAATTCAACCAAATAAAATTTTATGTCCCATTTTCAAAGAAGAAGTTTATTTTTTTCAATAATAACTTATAAACGTGTAAAAAACTAGATTTAAAATAGGATCTCAATCAAAAGGTTATAAAATATTATTTTTTTAAAAATTATATCTTTTATCAGAAAAATAAATTTTCCCTTATATCACACACAAAAAACATATATGAGGAATTATAAATGTTACATTGATTATATTATATATATATTTCATTAATAAAATATATAGAGAATGATTTTATTACTTTAAAACTCACAAATTTTGATTTAAATGGTTTTTCATAACAACGTTTCTTTTTAATTAAAAAATATTTTACTCATTAATAAATAATTTTATAAAATATAATTAATTTAATACATGTGTAAATATATATTCATAAATCAATTAATAATATTAATTACCATAATTTTAACATCTTTGTTTTATAGTAACATAATATTATATTGTTGTCTAGTTATACTTAGTCATGATTGAAATGTACTATATCAAAAGAACATGAACTTGTTCATAACACAAGTCACACATAGTGTTGTGTACACATAAAGCTAAGCTGATGTTGAATATTACACAAGAATATCATTGTGTAGTATACAGTACAAGACATCGAAGAAATTATAAAAACATTATCTTATAAAAATAATTGTTTTATACACACTTTCATAAAATGGTTTATGAACTGATCTTTTGTGTGTGCAATGTGGACTACTATATTGCAAAATAATTTCATTTATTTTCCCAATTCTATCTCTAAGGGATGGGTATGATGATAAATAATATATATATATATATATATGTGTGTGTGTTATTTATAATGTATTTAGGCCTATATATAGTCACTATATCATATATATATATATACATTCTTTTCCATTTGAAATGTGATAACATCGCTCGTGTGTACAGCGAATTACCGTTTCGTGTATCAATTTGATTATTCTATTAATAACACATCAAAAGGAAGTGGAAAAAATTATTGATTATAATTTTTATGAATGTAATAATTATGGTATTAATGAAATATATAAAATTATTTAATTATGTTATAGATCAATTTATTTTTCTAGTTTTTATCACGTGAAGATGATAACATAATTCCTTTATGTGTGGATTACTGCATTCACGAAGCAATTCTACTCTATTTCCACCACCAAACTACATGGAATACATATATATATAATTATATTATATAGTATATATTATTTGAATATCATCATGTAATTGTATAAAATTAACTACCCAATTTATATAATGATAATTTAAATATAAAAGCTTCACTCATGGGTATGTATGCCCTATCGTATCAATGATCATAACATAATTTATCTCTCAAAACCATCATTATTTATTAGTTTTAAATTTTAAATTTATTTAAAAATATGAAAATTATGTAATTATTGTTATTCTTAATTATATATAAATATTTTATGTATTAAATAGAATTACCATTCATAATGAAACCGTCATGGGAAAAAACATCAAAATTAACAATGGAAATAAGAATAATATTTTTTTAATGAACTGGAATCCTGTTATAGAAGGATAAAAAATGATATTACTAATATTAATTGGACAATTTAATAATTTAATATCTTTTTTAAAACTATTATAAGGTATATTAAATACATTTCAACCAAAAAATATTTATTAAAGTAATTTCATATAAATTTCATTTCATTGAGGCATATTTTCATGTTATATACATAGCTCTATCCACATGTTGTATATATTTTCCATATTTCATTTAATATAATGAAAAACTAATTTTTGTTGGTAATTTATGTTTTAATTTAATTTATTTCATCTATGTAAAGTTGAATTGTGGTTTACATGGTGGCAATGGTTTTTTAACTCAGGTTTTGTTCATTTCGTTAATCATAAAATTAATTAATTGTGGCATTCTGTGATTAAATTTATTATAATTTTTTTATTACCTTAAGTTTAATTTAATCTTTTATATATACTTACAGTAAAAATAAATAATATATAGATTTATTAATTATCACTTAATTTATATGATCATTGTAATGGTTTATTTCGAAATATCATTATCATCGATATTTTTTACTCCAGAATTTCATTTTAAATAAATAATTTGAAAATAACCTAATAAACATACTTTATATTACTCTTTGATGTAAATGCATGAAATTTTCAAGTTATATTACCATTTATTACTCTTTGGGTATAATTTTATTAAAAAATTATTTTACAAAATTTAAACATTGACTCTCTTTTCTACGAGAAATATGTTTTTTCTCAAAAAAAAGGTTTTATATTAATTTTTTACAAATGTAACGAACTATTTATAACATGTCTATAAAAATTATTTTCAACATTTTTTAGAATTTAATTTTTTTTTCAAAGGAATATTTTGTCATTATGAAAATAATGCATCGTTGTCTTTTATTGAAAATGTGAAGGGAATCATCTGGTCATTTTCTTAACAACGCACCTTTAAACATTTTTATAGGGAAAATGGATGGTTATGTTTTAGCCTTTACAGCATATAGTGAATTACCCAACATCATGATCCTCATTTCATTGAATAATCATTTTCAATTTTACATGGATCGATGAAATGAATATGTTTTTAACTTTTATTTTAAATGAAAATTATTTAAAAAAAATTTCTATATAAAATTTATATTTTTATAAATAATTATTTTAATGATATTTTGTGGACTTATATATAAATAAATGAAAACTTTTATTCTTAGTAAATTTGGAATATTTTATATTGATATCATCCTTATTGATATTCCAGATTGGTTTTGATCATTTTGACTTTTGAAAGTATTGACATTCACATCATTGATTCATTTCTAAATCAAAATCCCTCCATTAAAAACATCAATTTCATTGGGTCATTGGACATTAAATATCCCCTATATATAAATATTACATATTATGTATTTGTAAATTACATAAAAATAATCATTTCATCATACATATTAATACATTTAATGTTATTTGATTTCAGGTGAAATATAAATGATAATGTTTCCTTAACTCATTATAAATAATGTATGATAATTCATATTATTAATGATTTAAATAAATTACATGATATTTTAGGAATTATTTTAGTAGTTATGACATATGTTGGTCATCGTTATAGATACCCCATTGATTCACTAGTAGTCTCATGGAATGAATTAGCTGGAAAGACAGAATTATGTGAGTTTATTCCTAGTATATAGAATATTTTAAGTTACTTTCCTTTAAATAATTTCTATGCCTTATCAAAATTGGATAGTCATGTTATCTATTAAAAATAAATTTTTTTTCCAGTTATTTA
Organism: Viscum album; assembly: GCA_963277665.1. Taxonomy (NCBI): domain Eukaryota; kingdom Viridiplantae; phylum Streptophyta; class Magnoliopsida; order Santalales; family Viscaceae; genus Viscum; species Viscum album. The sequence goes on along the minus strand of OY728132.1, from coordinate 1,514,413,294 downwards.
TCTTCACATATTTATTATTATCCATGATATTCTTGCATTAATATTATCTCATGATGATCTCCCTTTCAATTTTTTTGATTATACTGCACGAGTGTTTATTTCTTCACATTCTTTATTAATTATAAATTTTTATTCATTAATTTGCCCACTATAATTAATCCTTACGGATTGTTTGTGCTCACCCTAATTTTTTTCATTTCCCATGTCTTCCGTGAAGTTTATAATGGGAGATAAAAAATAATTTTATACATTAATTAATGATATAATTGAAAAAAATTATTATGATATAATTTTTGTATTCATATATAATGTAACGGTCATGTACACATATATTTTACCATGAATTATAAACAAGTTGGATCATCTCAATGTAATTCCAACTATCTTATAAAAATGTATTATATAAGGTATTAGCTATAGACAACTGGTGCCAGGGTAACTACAATTTTTAACTGAGCATGTTTAGTAGAAACCATAGAAAATAAACTTTGGAAAATATTGATTTGGTAACATCACCATAGGATAGAATTTGATGATAGGTATTTAAAAACAACATAACATTTTCAATAAGTTATATAATTTATGGAATCTCATTTTAATAAATTTTTATCTAGATACTAAATGTTTCCATGGTTTTCAGACAACTATACTTAGGTGTGATAACTCCAAAAAGGGTGCATTGGTCTTGACGTGACCATCACCTAGTGCATGACAACATGCCTTACAATATACGTTGTTTTACACTCCTCGTGGATATTCTAAAGATAATTAATATTTTTATAAAAAAACATTATAAATGATATTAACGGATATTGACAGTGAATTAAATCTATTATACCCAAGACCAAAGAAGAACCAATTTATAATTAAAAATAAAGAAGTGTTTTTGTATTGGGAGAAAAGAAAATTAATTTGGGATGTATTTGTACCAATGGTATTTAGGTTATATTATTTAATAACCATATATTGATTGTGGTCGATTTATATTTCTATTTATTAAAATAAGATTTATGGATACCTTCATGGGTTCATGAGTTATTGATTGATCATATTTTCAAAATCTTAAACACCCGTTTACAAAAATCTTTTATAGGAAGGTCATTATGATAAAAATATTTAAAATGATATATATTAAAATAGAACCCATTATATTAGTACATGTTTTAGTGGAAACATTATTTTATGAATAATGAATTCACATATTATAGACATATGATTAATGTTATGTATAACCGTGAGGTTTAATATGATAAAAAATTACATTACAATAGTAGTTCAAAAATGTTATTGTACCATAAAATAATAAGTTTGGCTAAAGTCAAAAGTAAAAAGTTTATTTAAATATAAATATTATTTCATGGATTTCCATCTTGTCATTTCATGAACATTGTAGAAATTCAGTTAATATGGTTTAAAAAAATGAAACCTACATTCATTGTAATAAACCATAACATATACTAAGGAGGTGTGACTTTGACCCATGACTGAATGAGGATAAAGGATTTATGCTGTCCACATTCTTAAACAATGTTGTTGTTATTATTTTTTTGATTTTATGATAACAATTTAACCAAAAAAATATTAATATTGAACTAGTTGTAATTTGTTTATTTTTTGAAATTAATTTTAAAAATTGGACAACTTGTTCAAACAATATTTCTTTTTGGAAAAGAGTTGGAGATTTATTGAAATAAATTTCACTCTCTTATGGATCTTAATATTTTTTAAAATTAATTTTTATTGAATCTTGAATAAAAAATTATTATTCATATATTCATTAAATAGAGTAATTCTTTAAATTTGAGCTGTATATAAATAAAAAAATTGATAAAATTATATTATTAATGTAGAAACACGTTAAGTAATAATATTTCCATATATTTTTATAAAAAAACAAAACCACAACATTAGGAAAAGGATCGTGAAATAAAAAATTCATATTACATTCATATCTAATAAATCTTATAGACTTTTTAATTGTAAAATTTTCATGATTTTTTTTCTTTAACAACAAAATTATCATTCACATTATTTTGATCAATGAACTCAATCAGTGTGTATAATTATTAATTCTTTTCAGAAATTCCATATCATCACAAACCTACAATGTCCTACTACATAAGAGCCTAACTATGTGTAAATAAATATAACATCATTAAATTCTTATATATTCTTTTAAAAGGAGAAATTATTAACCTTTTTATGATATGGATTTTTCCACAAGTTTATATCAAAATGTCAATCCCATTTTTTTAGATAACTTTTAAATTGCGAGGACACAATTTATTTAAGGTGGGGGATAAAGAGATATGTCACCCCAATAAATTAAAATATGTTTTGAACATTAAATAATATCAATATTTTCCATATATTTCAATGCATTAATCATTGATTTCAGAGTTTGTTCCACACATGAATGAGTTTTGAAAAAAATATAATCAACTATATATTCTTAATTAATATAATAGTTTTCAATATTCCATTGTAATTTTATGAATGAACAATATTACACATATTACGATAATAAATAATTGATTTTTTTAATTTGTTTCATATTGATTTATAATGAAATAAGAACCATTTAAAATAAAAAATAAATGTTTTCTAAAAACTAATTTTTTTAAGACTATTTAGTCTCTCACTGTGTGCAGAATTTAAAAATTAATTCTTTTAAAATATATAAAATATATATGAAAAAATAAAATTATTTTCTTAAATATCAATATCAAAATTATCTTTGGGTAAAAATTGTTATTTTTTTGAGATTCCCATTTTCATGAACATTAAAAATACTACATTATAATTGAAAATTATCATTCCATTCAATTAACTTATAATGATGAATTATTTTTTGAATTTTATTTACTATAAAATTAGATCATTTATAAATAAATTAATCCAATTTAGTTTATTGGTCTTAATTTCAGTATGTATTTTTTATATAAAAATATTTCAATCTTGTGAAGATTTTTTATTATAAGAAATAGTATATTGTCATGTTTGAATGATAAATTTAAAATTTCACTCTACAAAATATTTAAATCAAACTATATTAAATGGATTCCCAATTTAGAAACATAATAATTTTAAATGTAAATAATTTTAAAAAAAATAAAAAAAATAATAGTGAATATAAGAAAAATAAATTCTCATGGTGATGGTAAAATGAGTTTTCTGGTGGATAATGTAAAAAAGAGAATGTTAGATGTACCATATAAATAGTTAAAAATAATTTTATTTTTATATTTATAAAATTTGTATTTTTTAATTATTTTTTTATTTTCAAACCCAATGAAATAATAAATAAGTGATAACACCCAATTATTTTAAAAAATACCAAGTTTGGCAGATCCCCATATATAAATGTTCACATGCTCTTTTATCTTCATCGAACTATAAAACAATTATTTGTTTTAAAATAACTAAAAAATTCATTTCAGAAAATTCATAGACACATCATATAATGGTTATTTTGAGATTATTTCTACCCTTGTAAGGAATTAACTAAATAGCTATTTAGGATACCCGAAGAATAGGTAATGTTCTTATACAAATATCCTTAATTTACATCATTCTACACCTCCTAATTTTTTTTAAATGATGATATAATATCCTCAGTACAATCCATATAATATCTGGAATTTCATTTATACTTTAGTTATATAAAACCATCTCCAATTAAATCATATGGGTTATAAAATCACCCTTCATGTGTATAGAAGACTACCACCTTGCAAACTGATGTCATACACTTTTTTCTTCCCACCACTCACAGTTGGCTATGATGATGTTTATAAGTATATATATTTTATTTAGAAGTTATTAATACATATATATTAAACATAAAATATATATCATTTTTCATTCCATTACATAGGAGATACTATAATGTCACTTGTTTCCACTAAGGAGTTTCATCGCACAAAGAAATGTCAGTAATCCTTCACTAATACTCACTTTGAAGGTGATAATGTTATTGATTATATGTGATACATTTTAAAATATATTATAATTATGAAATTTTTATCATTATGGATTGATAAGATATATAATTATATTTCATTTCATTTCATTTGCGTATATATGATAATAGTTTTTTGTATTTGTGGAATACAACCATCATCTAGAAATGTAACTCTATTTTCACTACCACGTAACATGGATGATATTTATAAGAATATAACATTGTATATATAATATAACTATAATTATTTTATGGAAAATTAATACTTATCTAGTTTCCATAATGATCAATGAATAATGGGAAAATTACTCATGTGTACATACGGCCTACCGTCTATATGATCACATCTTAATTCATTTTTATTCAAAAATATTCATGGTTTGTTTTAAAAGTAAAATTTTTCTAATAATATTATTATGATTATTATTCTTGATGTGATACAATGATACAATATATGCTAGAACGAGATCATTCATGATGAATGAAAAATGATTAAACAAGGTAATTATCATCTGAAACAAAGAATATAATGAATCATTATTAATTAATAGGTCACAAAATATTATAAAAGAATAATATATGTTATTATAAATATATATCGTTTTTTTATGTTAATGGATTTTTTTAATCCACTAACGTGAATCTAATGATATTTAATCTAAAAGGAAAAATGGGGTAATGGCTTTCATCTAAATTTCATTTCATTGATCCATGTTGTAATATAAAAAAATATTTATAGATGGTGTATATAATTCACTATGACATGAAATATAATTAATAATTTATTAATCAATGTATAGTAAGTCAATATTTGAATTATTTTATATATGGGGTTTTTTCATATTAGTTACAACGAGGTAAAGGATTTTTAATCACAATTTCTGATCATTGTGTTAATATTATAATTCATTAATTATGTCATTATAAGGTTGCGTTTATAATGTCTTCTCATTAAAATATGATTTTTCCACTTTTTTATTTTTATTAATAGTTGATATACATAATATATTCCATTATTATTGCTCACTTCAATGTATTAATAGTTGTAAATACATATTTTACAAAATCATTCTAATCGAGATTTTTTACTCATTAATTTTATTCCAAAAAAATTATTCGACCATTTCAAAATAAACTCATATAATAACATCTGAATCTATTTATTCATTACATTTTCATGTAATAGTACAATTTTCACACTATTTTTATATAAAATATTTTATAGAATGGTTTTGATAAAATCTGACATCATTTCACTGATTAGTTAAAAATATGTTTTCAACCAAACCCATGTTTTCAAAAAATGATATAATTTTTTTTAATAATTTCTATAATTATTTATAAATTCTATTTTCACCATTTATTACTCTTATAAAATTTTATTTCATTAAATTTTATGTTCTTTCCAAAATAAGACTAGTTGGGATTATACAGATAATATGAAAGGAATCTCTATTTTGTTTTCTAAACAAGGAACCACCCTATATATTTTAAAATGATCCTGGAATAATATTTTTATACTTTTACAACATGTATGGTATTGTCTTCCATCTCGACCAAAATTTATTGGAATATTCCATACAATTTATAAGTGGAACATTTTAAATAATATTATATTAAATGATATTTAAAAGGAAAAGGCTTTTCCAATATATTATCAAAATGGAAAAGATATTTTACTCAAGATTTATTCTACAAGTATTTTTATGTTACCAATATTCATTAATTACCAAAATATGTTATTATTAATCTAATGGGTATATTTTATATTTCTTATATCATTATGTTTCTTTCTCGGTGGTTTATGATCATATTTGCTGTAGAATTTATTGACATTCGCACCATTGATTCATTTTTGTAGTAATTAATGTTCCACTGACAAAATGATTTCATATGATCATTAGATGTTAAATTTCCCCAAAATGTTCACATTAAATAACATTGATTTTTTATTGATTGACTACAAATTGTTTCCACTTGTTCTGTATTATATTTAATTTTATTTGAAATCTTGGGAAATATTGATAAATATAAATCTTATATTAAAAAAAATTCTATATTATAAGGAAGATTTATTATGAATTAAATTAAATATTTTATATATACAGAATTCATTAATAAGGTGTGAAATTAGTGGGTCCCTATTACAGAAACCCCCCCAGTAAATTTGTAGTCTAATAGGATGAAATAGTTTTCTAGCATTAGTTATGTTGGTTTTTACGTATTCTATTTTAAACCATCTTGAGAATGTTCTTTTTGAAAAAGTTATCCGGTATATGAGAATCATGATATCAAATAATTAAAAAATGTCTTCCTTTAATATTCACTTATTACTATCCCATTTATTTTCATTGATATATTTTCACTAGAAGATTTTCATTCTAATTTTAGGGATTAAATGGATTATGTTTCCATTTATTTAACTAGAAATATTTATTAAGACTTACCATATTATGATAGTCATGTTGTTGATTATATTTCAAGATATTTTATTTATTCATATTTCTATATTAATTATTATCAATATTAATTTTCATAATTATATTATCCCTAGATACACTCTGCCACATGTTTATTGATTATATAGAAGGTGTGTTTTGTTATTAACATTCCATATTGACTTTTTATATCGATGAATTTCATATTCTATAATAATTTACCATTATTTAGTGTTTCATCACATCTTATTTTTTAATACAATCATGATTAATTGATGATAAATTTAACTAATATTAATGAATTTCATGTATGGAATATTAATATTCTTGAAAAATATTATTAAGTTTTAATTTCTGTAATAAAAATTAACATTGAGTCAGTAATGAATGTAATTTATAGTGAATAATAAAATGATATGTCCTTTGATACATGCTTCCTTGTATATTATAACAATGTTGTAAAAAAGGTAGTAGATCTGGTATAATAGGGTTGTGGTAGCTATAGAAATTATATAATACATTCACTATAAAAATACATCCTTAATGACATAAATATTTTATAATTTTTCAACCTCAATGGTTTTCTATTTTCAATACAATCCATTTTACATCATTATTCTGAATCATTCCTTAACAATAATAATACGGGTTACATATAAATCAAGAAATAATACAACTCCCAAAATCTGATTAAACCCCATAAAATATGATACATGAAATCATAAATAGAGGATCCTATTCAGTTTATCATATAGTCACCATTTAACATATAAACCATTGATGGTATCTATAACTCTTAATATTACCTCTGATTAAAATAATCATATCTGCCTATATTGACTAAATCCTTCTATAACACATACTATATATAACCAACCGTATACAAGAAATAATATATTGTATTTATACTAAAATTCAATACCATTCATTCCCAATGGTCTATTTAGATTATAGTGTTAAATATTTAGTTCAGAATTATTACATAATATACTTATAAAGTTCTTGTTGGACACTTCATCTATGTATCTAATTTTTCGACAAAATATATAAATTAATGTAATATAATTTTTTTTTAAAAATTAACTTTACATACTATATGTATTCTTCTATTAATTTACCATTGTATAATCCCTTATAAATTTTTCAAAAACTATTTAATTAGAAGTGAAAAATTTGTACATAACAGAACAAAAATTAATGAAACTCACAATACATCAATTCTTTTAAATAATTTCCTTTTAAAAAAACACTTAACTCTATTAGAATTGATTATGTACCCACGAAATAATTTTATCTATCTAAAATATTTCATAAAAAATTTCATTAGAAATAATTTAGGATAAATAGATTAATATATTTTACATTGGAAATTTTTAAATCACATGAAAACATTTTCGCAATGTAATTCATTTCACTCTTACATATGTAATAACCATCATAGTTAATGTTGGAGTAACTAGAAAAACTACTCATGGAAGAACATCATTATTTATTTCCAAACATTACCTTTTTATAAACATCACATCTACTCATGAAAATGTTATAATTTTTTATTATTGAATACAAATTACAACATCTTTTTATTATATCTTTGGAGAAACCTAATCAATTAACGTCATCTCATATTTGGAATAAGCATATTGTAAACTACCTTAACCTATTCCTTAAAATGATATCATAGAACCACCGTCATATGGTTGATAAAATATCCTCTTTTCCCTATAAAAAAATTACTTTAACTATAACATGATACATAAAATCATGCATGATAAAATATTTTCTCAAGAGAAATAACGTTAACATTTTGAAATAACATATTTTAAATTTTGTTAATAATAATGGTAAAAAATTTCATTTAATAGCTTCATATAAACATGTAAAATTATAATCAATGGAAAATAACCATCTTGAAGGTTGAAATGATACTCATTCTATATAATCTATAAAAAACATTTCTTCCATTCATTTAGTGGATAATAAAAATTTTTTCTTATTTCGAAAACAAAAAAATGATTCATTTTGAATAATTTATAAAAAATTATAACATGAACTAAAACTAAATAAAATAATAATATGATATTTTATGTACCATATGGAAATATTTTTTTTAAAACAATATCTTTATGGAGGAAGATTATACTATTAAAGTAATCGTTAAAAAAAGAAAATAATAACCCTTAAAATGATTCGGATTCATCACATAAGTTATTCACATTGCATAATAGTAAACATAAGTACTATATTTACATGATTAAGAATAATATTTATATATTTCTTATTATTTTTAGATCACCTATTTCATTTTTATATAGAGTTATTAAATTATTTAATTTCATGAACGATATTATGATGATATTTACTATAAAAGTACAAAAATGACTTTTGGTGGGATGAATATGGTAAACTAGTAGATAACTTATTCATTTATAGAATATAATATATGAAATAATTATAATTTTTATTAATTAATTATAATTTTTTAACTAATTATGAATTTTGGTTATGAAGAATGAAATATGTTATAATGCAATGATGGAAGGTCATACATAAAAATGAGTAATGATTATATTATTTAATAATCAATTCTGAAGGAAAATAAGTTTTATGTTATCAATCTATAATTATCATAATTTCATTGATATCATATTCATTATTTAAATATATTTTTACATATCATCCACGTTCTCTAGTGATGAACTATGAATCACATCTCTTCAAAGTGGTGGTAGTCCATATGTACATATGAATAAAATATACATTTTTTAGCGCAAAATGTTGAATGATTATAACTAATAAATTATAAATTTAGAAACATAAATATATAATTAATATAATATAAAAATAATAATTTTATTTTTATAATCCATCCATTATCTATGGTTATGGAAAAAATTACATCAGTTTTTAATAGGGTATTCTTACACACACATAATTAAAGATTTACTTTCTCATTTGAAGGACGAAGTGATAGATATGGGTTGAATCATAAAAATAAAAACACCTTATTATATGAAATATACTTTTATAGTAATATTATCATGTATTAATAATATTTTAATGAGGTAGAAGATGAAATAAAAAATAAACACATGGTTACAAACTATACATATGTCACGACCCGTCCTAGGACCCCGTGTTGTGACTACCCCAAGCCTGCCTTCCATAAGCCAGGGGCTAGAGACTAGCTCAAAAGGTGTAAATCCCGATAAAAAGGGAAGGCATTTCCTTTATAAAACACAAACAAAAAAACAAATAGAGTACAAGCGGAAGAAAAACCCTAGGTAAAATTAAATATAAAAGTAGTGTTGAATGTAATGGGGGCCGGAAATACAAGTCCATCTGTAAAGTACAAGGAAAAATACAAAATAGCTGGAAGGTGTCGAGCTTCTCCTGGATTGTCTTCCGATGTTCCTACCTGAAGGGTAGGTACAGATGGCCACCTCATCTCTCCATTTCGATCTGTCACCTCCAGGTACCGTCTCGTAATGAAGTCCACCTACAGGTACCATCTCGTCATCCATTCCACCTCCGGGTATCATCCATCTCTACAATCCTAAACCACAATCAGTGTTGTCCATCGTCTACATCCAACACAACAAGGTGCGGGCATAGCCCGTGTAGGGGTGAGTATAACGATACTCAGTAGGGACCCCGAGGCCCTCAAGGTATCACTAAATCCAACAAGGATAAACCAACATGGAAGATCTCAACAGATATCCTTTTCTTAGGTATATGCCCAAACATATACCTATGTCATCATGTAATCCATCTCAATCTTGAGGAAAACACAAAGGTCATTGACTCAGCTCAAACCAGGATTTTTATCCACGATGATGAAAACACGGATGATGGAGAACTCCTCCTCTGTCAAGCGTAGTAGTCCTGTCACGACTTCGAGGTGCTAATCACTAACCTTAGACTGCTGAGGTACTCCTCCTGTCGAGTACCGTGAGTCTTCCACCTCACAAGGTAATGCTCCTCTTCCATTGGGTCTGCCACCCCACACAGTAGTGCTCCCACTCATAGCCTACAGAGGTACTCCTCTTTTCAAGTACCGCGGGTCTGCCACCTCACAATGTAGTGCTCCTCTACCATGGTTCTACCACCTCACAAAGTAGTGCTCCCCACTGGGCTATACAAGTCACTCCTAATCAAATCAGACAAGCAGTCATCAGGTCTCAGCCAGCTACAAGGTCTCCATAGTCTGTATGCTCGCCTCCGAGAGGATCCTCTCCATGAGCCACTGGTCGATACTCCAAGTATCACAAAGTCCCACGAACAAGTATACCAAGGACCACCTCTTCACAGGGGTCTTAACGCAATAAACGACATGTTCATCGGATGCCCAGTCTGGGAGTTTTTAGCATCCTTGTTCTAGGGGCCTGGTTGGTTTCGTATACGAACCAACCCGGCCGTATCTCAATTGTACCCTGAAATACCATGGGGTATACTCAAAGGGATGGCTATGCTCCAAGAGTAACGGCGCCACTGACGGGTTTTCAAACGGATGTCTGGTGCCAAAGATATGTCCCGTGAAGCTAATGGGCCAGTAATGAGCTCTCGTTCGGTCTGACCCGGTTAGACCAACTCAGCCTAACCCAAACTGGGCCGACCTGGTCTGGGTTAACCCAGTCAGACTCGCTGGGTCTGACCCGGCCCATTGGGTGAGTCATCCCACTATGTTTTTACCCGGTCCCCTGGGCTCGGCCCAGCGGACCGCGAGGGCGGTTCGGCCCGATAGTCGCCACGTAGGCGGGTCGATAAATCGGCCTGAAAGACTGGGTCGGTTGGACCAGCGACACCGCAGGGGCATCGTGGGTCGGTTCAGTAGGCCAGTGACCGGGAGGCTAGCGGTGGACCGCGCGGGGCGCGGGCAGGCCGCGGGTGCCCCGGCCATGGTGCGGGTGTTCCAGGCAGGGTGCCGAACGCCTGGGCAGCGCGCGGTGGTGCGCCGGGTAGTGCGGCAGGGCACCGCGGGGGCGCCAGGGTGCCCTGGGCAGGCCGCCGGCATGGGCGCCGGGTAGGACGCCGTCAAGGGCACGGGGTGCTGGGCTGGTAGTGCAGCATGCTGGGGGGGCATCGGGCTGTGCCGGCAGGGCGCCGGGTGGGCCGGCAGGGTGCCGGGGGTGCACCGACAGCGCTTCGTGGGTGCACCGGCAGCGTGCCACGGGTTCGCCGGCAGCCCGCCGCAGGTGCGCCGGCAGCGCGCCATCAGGGGCGCGGGGCACAAGGTGTGCGCCAGGGGGCCGCGGGGGTGCCGTAGTTCACGGGGGTCATGGGTATCACAACCTTTGTTCACCTCCTTCGTCGTCGTCGCCTCATTTCCATGCCATCATGGAGTCATTACAAAAAGAATAACGAAGGGGTCGGGCCATGCTGGTTTGGCCTGGACCCTCCGCGTTTAGGGTGGTAGAAATAGGTTCTCACAAGTATGAAGCACAATAACCACCGTTCTTCATTTTGAGATAAAGGAAGAACATGGGAAAGATTCATAATTTAAATAAAAAATATGCTTACTTCTTGCTCGTCGTTCTTTGGCGGAGTCGCAGAAGGAAGATGATGAAGACTGTCATTCGTCGTGTCCGCCACACATCCCCAATTCCGAGCTACGTCGGTTCGTTGACGATGTTGTGGAGGATAGGTTTTTGGGGAAGTAAGGTCTATGAAGAATCATGTGGAATATCATCGTTGGCGTTCTTCGCGTTCTTCATTAGAGAGGATATGATTTCCCCATGTGTTGGGCATCACAATACTTTACCAGCACTTCGTCGCTTGGTGAAGCCATCCCAAAACCTTCTCCCAAGCTACCTATATATATGAGAGGGGGAGAGGTATGTAACCATCATGGAATTTATGACGATTGATTTATTTAGAACCTTCCTAAATTTCAACAATGCGGTTAGTTAATTTTATAAAGGGGGTCGAGTGAATTAAATTGCGAACACAATTTAAGAGGTGCATTGGCACAACTTAAGAGTGGAGGATGCCAAGAAGTTTCCCCCACATATCCTGCGTCAAAACATATGACACGAATTAATTTTATGTTGACACATAAAAATAATTGACAACAATTAATTTCATGTCGACACATAATATTAACTCATAGCAATTAATTTTACATCGACCCATATAATTTACTGACATAAATAATTTTACGTCAACTCAAAATATCAATTCAGAGAAATTAATTTTACACTGACACATAAAATTAACTGAAAGAAATTAATTTTATTTTGACCCATAAAATAAATTGAGTGCAATTAATTTTACGTCGACACATAAAATTAATTGATGGGGGGGTGAGAGGTTTCCTCTACTTCCCCATTAAATGGGAGGTTCGGGTGTCCCGGTCCCACCTCCAAATCCCAAGAGGAGGTTTTAACTACCTCACTCAACACATGGTAACTAAAAAAATGATGTGTTTCACTTTATTTTATTATAATTTTTATAAAAAAACTGAAAACTAACATTTATTCCTGCTCATCCGCCATTGAGTTGAATGTCTTCTTAAGACAAAATCAGCACTGATAGTTCAACGGTGACCTCGTAATTCAATTCCGAGAACCGGTTGAAAAGTTATAAAACGACGCTTGTACGTTTACAGAAGGTACCCGAAAAAAAGTTCAGAAAATCATTATCAGTCACCCTCGACCCACTGCGGTCATGGTTAGGCTTTTTATAGGACAAACATTCCCCAACGAACTCAACGATACTCTTGGATTTTCAATTCGAGTTAATGTTTAGATGTTATGAATTTTACAATAAAATAATGGTCACTTAATTATTTTATTTACGGCCAAATACTAACTTTATCTGGTGGAATGTGCCGGCGAAAGTTAGTATCTGCATAAAGAAAGAATACCCTCACATGTTCAGCGGTGGTCTCAGATTTTTAATCTGAGTTACATTTTGTGAGTTATAAGCATTTGAAATATAAAAATACTTTATTTAATTATTTTATTTACGGTTATTCCATTTTTGGGTTTTCTCACAGGAGGCCTACGCCGACTAAACTTAACTCACTCCTAGGGTAAACCCGCGATCTTGAGCACAACGGTGCCCTCAGATTTCTGATACGAGTAATTGTTTAAGAGTTATTCCATTTTTTCAAGAAAACTGCTTATGCGTGTTAATTTAAGATTAAAAAAACTTCAGAAAAATAATCCAGGCCCACAGGGCCTCAGAATCAGGTGCCGTCAGAAATTGCATACTCGTAAAATTCAAAAGAATTTACGAAAAAAGAAATTTCTTGAAACTTACAGGTCTTTACAACATATTCGTTAGAAAATATTATTTTTTTAACACCATAAGACTACTAAGGATTTTGTTATAAAAATTGGAATATATGAACAAATTATGGAATATAAGATAGGATATTGGTGTTTATTTAATGGGAATATAGTGTTTTTATTTGTGATGTATTGAGAAAAAGATTTTCCCATTTTTAAGAGATGGTACTGGAACTCTATTATATTATCAAATTAATAAATTAATCTAAATCTAATTTTAATATAAAATAAATAGAAAATATTTATTTATAATATAGGATGCAGAGGTGTCTAAATATATAATAAAATAATATTTAGACATATCTTGATAATTTTTTACCATAATAGTTTTGTTTTATTTACTCATTATCCTTTTAAAACATATTATAGCTATAGTGATTTATACTCATTGACGGTCAACATATATCATTTAAGTGGATAAAAATATCCTAAATAGACCTTGTTTGACATTATTACCATTATCATAATCCTATAGAAGAAATCAAGAGTCATTTTGAATTTTAAATCCATTAATAAACTATTATTTATTATAAATCATCACCAATATCAATTTTTTGAACCATTCAATACATTGAAATTAAGAATTGGATTATAAAAAAATAATGGGAATTATTTATTTAAGAAGATTCACTAAATTAGATGATATTATATATATTTATTTGATCACATTAATTATCTAGAGTGAAATACTTTTCATGTCATTGTATAATTTATTTTACATCCCATTAATTAAATAATTATTTTGTCAACATTGTGATATTATTTAAGTTAATTATTATTTCATATAAAAATAAAAATACAAAGACATTATTAAGATAAAATTATTATGTGTGAGAAATTTATTTACTGAAAAAAAAATGTTTGGAATGAAATAATATTTTTAAAAGTTTGTTTATAAAAAACATGACTATGACATGTGTGTATTTTTTAAATAAAATAATATAAATGTCATAATATAATCAATATAGACAAAAAATTACAAATAAAAAATTAATAGATGAAAATTTATAAAATAAAATGTGGTAATAGTGTATATTTATGGTCTAGATTAATTATTTCATCCATATCATTTTTTTATCTTTTGTTACCTGATTTATTGTTTATGTTGCTGTCAAAACAACTAAGGTTAATTTTAATACTGACCAAAAATATAAGGGACCTCATTACTAAATTTTTACCATGTGATTAAAAATATGGAATCTAGTTATAAAATTTAATAACATATAAGTGAAGGAATTTATATTGAAATTAATATTTTGAAACAAAAAAACACAACATTTCAAGAACATGTTGTTTTTAAATAAATAATACTTCCTCAAAAAGTCTGGTATAAAATTAATTTCATGAATAAAATTTTGTTAAAAATTAAAAATATATGTAAGGAAAACATAATAATAATAAATAATATATTATTTTACCTTATAAGTATATTTAAATAAAAAAATTAATATAAACAAGTATTTTCTTCAATAAATAAAAATTTTCAAGAAATTTAAAAAATATCACTAAAGGAAACATTAGATATAATGATTTCAACATTAAATTGCATTTTATAAAATTTTATTTACATAAATTCCAAATATAATTTATAATATTTAAACATATAATTAAATAAATATCATTTTTATATAAAATTTATTTTCAAACAGAAATTTAAATTTACTAAAAAATGTATTATTTTTAAGGAATATTTCAATACATTTATATAATGTATGGACATTATATTTCATTAATAAATTAGTTTATTCAATTCATTCATATAGAAGTAATAACTATGTCATAATAGGAATATTTAAATAAAAATATTTTGTTGTCAATCTAAGTTTGGTGTAGCATATCTTATACTCCATAGAACATAGTATCTATTTTTGAAATCACAGGCTATTCAATTGTTATACCATGATCATGTGTGAAATAACATTTTATGATAATATTTTTTTTCACTTTTTTTTCTTAATTTACATTTGTTACACATAACCACTTCATTGTAAAATTTTCATCTCAATTATATTATCTTTGTAAGTGATTTCATCTAAATTTCCATATATTGAAACATATATTCTACTGTGGAGTTGCTTATTTATATGTGGAAAAAATAATTGATATTTGAGGAAATTATAGTAAATATATGTTTATTAATGATGATTACTTTTCGTTTCATACCCTCTTACATATTTTTCAATTTTATTCTACTTTTTCAACTCTTTAGAAGTTGAATTATGTAGAGAAAAGTTAAAATAAAAAGAAGACCATATTTCGATTTCAAAAAGTTTATTCTATTCCAAATTTTGTTTTTAAAAACATAAAATATATTTTCAGCCTCTATAATTTTTTTATCAAATGATATATTTAACAATTTTTGATATTTTTTAAAAAACTTAATAATGAATTTTCTTTTCATTTTCGAATGTTGTAATTTCAATACGAAGGGTCAAATGAATTATTTTTATGAAATATATGGAATTAATGTAATTTCATTCCACGATTACTATTCAATGTTTTTATTCTTCCCTTAAATATTAAAATGAATATTTTTCATGAAATTTTTTTAATTAATATATGTGAAATTTTCTGTTTTACAAAAGTGAATTTCTACGTGAATATTTAATTTTCCCCAAAAATTATTCTAAAAGTCTTTTTATTTAAATTTTACTCATCAATGAAAATAACCTTTAAGAAAATTGTTCAAAAATAAATGTATTTATTAATGTTATAATTATTTTAAACATTCATTTACCCATGGTCATTGGATATTATTTTTTTCATAAATATCCATATTCTTTATATTATGGATACAATTATTTTCAAAATCATATATGAGTTATACATGTGGTGTTATACTTTATAAGTATTTTATTAATTATGGAATCAGGGAATAATCTATAGTATTTAATGAAGGAAAATATTCTTTGTTAATGTATATTTTTCATGAATTTATTTGACCATTAGATATACAAGAAATACATAGGACATGATATGAATGGTGTGGTATGGGATTATATATCATCTCAATGAATCAACCATTCTCACGAGAGAAATCAATAAATTTGAATTAAATAGTTTTTTGTATTTGACTAACCATATTTATAATTTATCTTTGAAAAAGGCCTTGATAATATAGATACCATGATATATGGAATTGTGTAATTCAATATATATAATTTAGTTTATTTAATTTTATGTTATTATCATCATTCTGGATATTTATAGAATAATATATTCCATAGATGAATTTTTATATCAATATAATTATTCAATGTAATGTATTTTTAGTTATTTACCATTCTATATTGATTATTCCTTACTCAGGATAACTTACACTATACATACCTTGTACATAGTATCTGAGATCACCCTTTTATTTTTTCCACTTTTACAGAATATGATGAAAAATATTTTGAATAATATATGTTGTGAAATAAATTTATATATTTTAATTTTATATTTCCAATGTAATATGGGAACTATGTATGTATCTGTTTCATAAAGAATACGAAATTATTAAGACTTCTGGATGGAATTAATTGTATCTTGAAAATGTAATGAAGAATTCATCAACACAGTATTACTATAGTTGATGTTGTAACAATTTGTATTAGATAGATGTTTATTTGAATCCTATGTAAATATATTTATGAAAAATATATATTACGAAACATGGCCCAATTAATTAATTTGAGTATATGAAAATATTTACAATCACATCCTAACCATTTATAGGGAAGATATTATGTGGTTTCCTACTATGATTATTCCATCCAAAACAATGCTTTATGGATTCAGTTAATGAAATACACCAGAAAGAAATGTATTTTCATTCAACATAATAATAAATATGAGGAATATTAGAAATTAAATAGAATGATGACTGAAATGAATGATATTGCAATTATGAATAATCAATTACCACAAAATAATACTCACAACATCCACCATAAAAACTATTAGAAAATCCATATAAGAATATGGTAGCCTTTTTTAAGAACATATATAGTGGAGAATACTAAGGAATAAAGAAACCATGACTGTCATGTTAGAAATGTGGAAAGATAAATCATGGAGAAAGTCCCTATGGAATGAGAAATATTTTTCTATTTAGAAAAAAATTTATAAATAAATTAATTATAAATGAAAAACAAAGATATAATGGAAGGGTATAAATTTCATTCTACAAGACCATTTTTAGTTTTATATATTATGTTTGAGGAATATTGTTTTTATTTTAGTCAATATACATATCCAATGGTTATCTCAAAGTCAAGATAATGACATGTGATATGGTATATTTGAAGTGTAAGAATTGAATTTTGTATATATTCATACATGCGAATATGTTGTAGATCTAAAATAATATACAAGATAGAATAATCATGGAACATCTATGGAATTCTCCAGAATATTTTTTTAATAATTTTAAAAATATATTCCTCATAAACTATAATGTTAAAATGGTTTTTGATAACATTTGATAATGGTACTGATAACCGGTAATATTTGTTTAATGTTTGGATAAACCAAAAGTTAAATGGGTTGATATGGTATTTGGAAATTATTTTATAGTTTTTTATATTCCCCTATTGATTTATTATGTGAAGGTAGTTTAACAATATTAATTATATTTTGGGTGAAATTTATGGAAATAAAACCATTTGGATTATTATATGTTTTATTGAAATTTTTATTTATAGAATAATGATTATTGTATTTTATAGAAGTATGTACAATGATATTTATAACCATAATTTATAATAATGTTTTTAATACTATTAATATATGCATTAATGGGGTAAATGAGTAAATATATTTTGTGAAAATTTTACATATAAAAAAATAAAACGGCAAAAAATTCATTTAATTAGTTTGTTATCTTTGATGATACACAACATATTATTTGAGATGGTAATATTTTTGAATACGGAAATTCTTTATTCTGATTGAAAATTCATTACATTCAAAAATAAGAAGAGGCATTAACACATAACAAAATAGTGATAAGGGTGTGGTTCCTTTCCCATTCATGCATGATATCTATATCTGTGTGACATTTTTTTACATAAATAATTTACAGAAAAATATTATATTAAATTTGGGAAAAAAATTTATGGTTTGGGATTTATGGATTTGTTTTGGGATTCGTGTCTGATTAATGATATTATAGGACACACTTCATTTGGTTTAATCGTGTGATACCATTAATTTTTACATAAAGGATTTTTTGGGAACAATTATATAACATTATTGAAGGTGAATTCAATAGGGTATTAGAAAATATGTAATGTTAATGTATGATTTATCATATTATACAACTTGTGGTAACCAATATGGATTTCATAAATATTTATAGGCTGATGGAATGACATATTGACATTTTGATTCATTAAATGTTCATTAGGCCAGAAATAATTCATCTCGGATATCAATTTTCGAGAATATGAGAAAAATTAGATATAGGTAAAATAAAAAATAAAGGATTAAATTTTCCTTATTTAATTAAAATAATAAATAATGTTAATTTTATCAAGTCCTTTGGGTAGAAAGATAATTAATCCCACGATTTTAGGAAAATCAATCTAAAATTAAAAGTATATTTATATTTCTTACAGAGACATCAATAAACATATCAACCATCACAAACTTATGGTTATGTTATGGTTTAATTACCCATTTCAATTTTTTCCATCACACTAATTTTTTATTGGGTTATGTTTTTCAATTTTTTGAATATATTATCACTTCCCACTAATATTCTCTTCATTAGAATCATAGATTTGTGGTGACTTTCATACATTCCTTTTTATCTTTCTAAAGGGTTTTGTATTGGCCCTTATAAGGATATGGGGTATATAATGTCAATTTATTTATTAAAATTATAATGTTAAAATTATTTTCAAATGATTTATTTAATATGGGAGAATGAAATAATCTATGAATTTAAATTATGAACAATATATTAAATAATACGAACAACAAAAAATACTGAGTCTAAAAGAACCACAATAAACTAATAAAATTATTTTATTTATTGTGAAAACTATCGTTTAACTACTGATTTTGAAGAGAAAAGACCCTAGTAATCCCTGATCTAGTTTTATATATCAATTAAATTACATATGATATAATTAAATCACATCCCAAATGAATGAATTTAATAGTAGTCTTGGTTATCTGGATACATAGATGATTATTTTATTAATAATGAATACAAATGCTAGAGCATATTTTTTTCTTCTTTTGAGAATAATATATTTATTCCTTTTATTATATCTATAAATATGATTCATATTATGATTCTTGATTACTAGTGATATCAAACATAATAAGGGTGACATCAAATGATCAATAATGGTAATTTACTATATATGAAATAAATTATCATTGATAATAATCAAATGGAAAGGTGAAAAACAAAGAACACACGCCTTGTAGTCAATAACTGAAAATAAAGTGAGTAAATAACGTGGAAATCTATGTAACTGAAGACAAATTCCATTCAAATGACTGGACAATGAAAAAAATGGTAATATAAGAAACTAAAAAGCATTCCATTCAATCAATTAAATGAAATATAAATATAACCATATATATATCAACATAAGATATCATTGATTAATAATAAACAAAACTAAATATGGGGTTTTATTAAAAATGGGTATCAATAATGTACTAGTACGGCTTTGTTCCCTAGATATAATAAATTCATGTCTTTATAGAATGATTATAATAATTTTATGGCATAATTATATGAGTTTAATACTGTCAAGGCTTCATTACATGAATGCAAACATGTCAAGGCTTCATTCCAAGAATGTAATGCATTATAGGCTCTATGTAATGAATATAATACAATCAAGGATTCATACCACGAATCTAATACTATAAAAGTTAAAAATATATGAAAAATGATATAAATTTTCAGAAATAATATTATCCATGAATAATTATATAGATATATAGGGAAAATTCTACCTCAAATTATTATAGAAAATTTACTATATCAAAGGGATTAAAAGGAATCAAGGAAGTAAATGTAAATACTATCCATTCAAAAATAAATCATAAACCATCCATAAGAAGAATAATGATTGTATCAAGAAAAAATATCTCATGTAGAGTAAAAATAAATTGGTTTTTTTAATTGATGAAATATAATACTATATTTAAAAACAATCTTTAGGAAAATTACCTTTTGTTTTGAAAATTTATATGAAATTAATTACCTTGGAAAATCACTTTTCAAAACATAAAATATTTTATAAATAGGGAAAATTCCATATATAAATTATTAAGATAATCATAGTAACATTTTAGAAAACTAATTAATAAAACAAGGGTTTTATTTGAAACAGGTTCTCTAAAAAAATAGATAAATGATGTCATATTTTCTTAAAAAAATTCAATTATTTTTAAAATATAATTGAAAAATTATACTAATATATGGAAAAGGTGTTTAATAATAAGAAGATAGGAAAATTAAATGATTCATTGATAAAATTTCATTTAATTTGTAGAAATTGAATTTCCATTAAAATATCATTAGTATTAATTTACAAGGAAATTAATCATTAAACAATCAAATGTGTCCCATACCACATGGAATCAATTAAAATGACTAGAAACATAAAGGAATAATATTAAATTAATGTTCTAATTTCCATGATTATAAAATAATTCATAGAATAATATATCAAAATGGGCAGCAGATACACAAAACAAAATATGTAAGTGGTGGATATTACATTTATTTCCCAGATGTAAAATGTGAAAACAAAATCTGTTCCATGGAATTTCATCTTGAATGAAAAAACTATAAAATCATGTACAAGGCTTATTCACATTTTAATAACTTATACCAGAACCATAGTCATGTTTATAATATCACACCTCATCTTCTTATATTATCATATTACCCATTTGATAATAATTTTTTATAATTTTCACTATTATTTTTTTGTGTTAGTTTGATATTTTTCTGACGTATGTTTTGACATTTAATTTATTGTTCCAATTAATTATTTCATGACTTCATCATATACATTATATAAAAAAATTATGTAACTATTATATAAATTCAGTAAATACTTTTTTATAATAGTCCAATATATTTGGATATATGAAGTGAGGTGTACCATTCGTGGAGATGGTAGGCCATATGAACACACGAATGCAACATTCATTTTTTTACATTAAAATATTTATAATTAAATAATATATATGTATAATTTAATATAAGTATCATATTAATGTTATATATGTTACATATTTATTTTAAATCCATTCTTTTGTCATTCAACGTATAGAATGAATGGGTCAAATATCTTTGAGGTGGCAGTAGTCCTCACATCCAAAAACGATATTATATTATTCACAAAAATTTGAAAGTATAATGGTAATTGTTATAAAGGGATTATAATAGAATAAATACGTAATAAATATCAGATATATAATATTTAATAATATTTTCCATCATAAAATGAAACATGTGATGCGGGAAAGGAAAAAAATGAACAATTATAGTTTCGTGAAGCCGTAGTTTATCGAACATGTAAAAAATATGGTCATTACATATTAGATTGTAGTGTGTGTAATTATAGGTCAAAAAAAGATTAAAAATATCTCAGTATATATATTATAATATCTATTTTATAATATAATTTAATAATTAGATTTAAGGGATTGCAGAAATGATATAAAACTACAACATTCGAGGAAGATTGTTACCTCTTATTCAGGTAAACCCTTTCTATTTTGAGAAAATGGCATCTGTGGATTAATTTTTATCACATTGAAGGATTATAAAATGATTAGGGTGATTCATAAAACCAATATGGGTATATAATTTACAATAAATTTTTTATTTAGAGGTTTGAGGACGTAGAAGGTGAGGTGGCATTTTTATAGTGGAGGAGGAGTGACACTATTGTAATATTTTGACGATGGACTTCCATACAAAATTTTCTCATTGAATTGGGAGCCCATAATTGTAACATTTTCTTACATAAGATTATTTGGAAACTATATATCTATAAAATGGATATTTACAAGTTTTTCGGTCATTTGGGCACAAAAACTAAATGTATAGTCCCTTAATATGATTAATTTTACCTTAATAGTTTTAAATAATTTTAATTAAATTCACGAATAATTTTTGGTCAAAAAAATTTAACCATATTATGAATTATAAATTATTTAAATTAAATATATATAATTAATTTTTCCGCATTCTAATAAATGACGTGGAAAAAATTTAATGAAATTTAATCCCATAGACTGGATGAAAAAGTGGGGTTTTATGTAAAAGATTATGATTCATTGCTATGTTTTCATAGTCAATTTCAAAGTGAAATTGACAATCACTAACTAAATTGGATTAATTGATAAAAAACTTTGTAATTAAACATTATAATAGATTTATGAGTTAATTTATATTTTTAGATAAGTTTTTAACTAACATTCAGTATTTTTGAATATTCATGAAAACATAAATATTAATAAATAAATACAAATAATTCTCCCAAACCAAATTTCAATATTTCTATTTAAAATTTAATCATTATTATGATGTATGATATTCATAAATGTTAAAAAAATTATTTAAAAAGGGTTCCTCCTTTATTGGCGGTAAGTTTGCCATAATAAAAAATTTAGTATTTTATGCCTAAAATAAGGTTTGTTCTTATCTTATGTCTGTGGAATCTTTTAGATGAAAATAAAAAAAATATTATATCAAAAATAATATATATATATATATATATATATATTTGCTAAATTAGTATTTGTAAATAATTTCAATTAGTTTATTTTATATAGATACAACAACATTGATATCATACAAATAGTTTTTATAAAATATTCCCTTTATTTACAATTGGCAAATATATTCATTGATAATTAAATTTATACCATGGAATTTGTTTTAAATATTTTCACATTTCTTTTAATAATATTCTAAATGGATAATTTATCATAGCTAATTATATTATATAATATAATTTGAATAATATATTTATGTTTAGTTAAAACATAGCCTTTCATGTAACACATTCCATTAAAGAAACTCAATTTTTCAAGTGACGTATGCTAAATTAGTGTCATGTAAATTTGAATCTACAAAATATATTTAATTTATTTAATATATCAATTATATGATAATTTATATGGGAAGTATATTTCCTTTTTTCTTTTTTTCCTCATTCACATTATTGAATACATTGTTCCCACTTTCTATTTTCTGGGAGTTACATTATCCCCACTATAAGTAAATTCGATCCTAGCAATTTGTACTCAATCATGGAGGAAGACTTTATTTATGTTTCATATGCTGAAATACAACATCGTTAGAAGTGTTTGTAAATAAACCTCTTTAAATGATATAATGTTAAGTAAAAAGGTCACATAGACTATCCTATAAATAAGTCTCTATGTAGGAGATGATTGGTGGAATGTATTAATATGTAACAGGGTGAAATGAGTAAATAGTGATATAGAGAAATTTAGGTCATCAATAAAAAAACAAGGTCATGATCAATGGAATGTTGATGGAAACAATTCTATAAATATGTTATTATTTAGAGGACCACTTATTCAGTAAAAATTGATGTATTATGAAAATAATTATTGACCATGTTCCTAATTCTGATTAATTATATTACATATTAATATTTTAATTAAATGATCTTACTTGGTATATTTTTATAGACACAATTTCATCCATTTCTTGTGCTTAATTAAAATTCTAGTTCATACATTTATTCATGAGATGAATATCCTGAAATAAACTGTGATTCCATATACACTAAAAGATAATTTTAAAAGATCATAATTACTAATGATGTATTAAAAGTCTAAATATTTGTCTCCAACTATTTTCGAAAACTAATATTGTAGTGAAATTAATCTCTAAACCACAAAATCAACACTACTAGTCTTTAAATAAAATTAATTAATCATAATTTTCAACTAAAATAATTTACAAATCAACTAGGAATTTTCATAGTTTAGTAGTTGTCATCAAACACCCATCATCCTTCAATCACGGGTTTGAGTCCCACGACATTGCTGGTTTCGATTAGTTGTCACCCAGAATGCTGTTTTTCATTTTTTAAAATCATAATTATAAAATTTCTGAAAGAAATTATTTTTATATCTGTGATATATGATTAATTAATAAATATCATTTTAACTAATGTTTTTGATATAACCTCAATACATAAATTCATAAATAAATTTATTTCCTAATAAGTCCTTCCTTGGTCAATGGTTTATCCTAGTTGCTTCATTGTCATTATATATTTAAATCCTTAATAATTGACTATAATGAAAATTTGAATTATACTAAGAATATACCCATGTAGTTCCAAACTACTGTTGTAGTATTGGACATTATTATGTATAGGTTACATCGAGTTTGCCTAAAACACCTTGTTAGAGTTGTTTCTCCTAGGTATATATGTTCTAAGCAATTCCCACATGTATTATCTATACATTGATGTATTTTTAGAAACACTAACATTATCTATACTGTAAGGATATTATTGGATGTTATTCAATACTTATCTTTAATTCCAATATTAGGATTATGTTATCTAACCTATTTTTACCTAAATCTAGTTCTTAAGGTTTCAACTAAACATTCTCTAATACCAACGATAACAACCTGACCTGGGAAAGAGCGTTTTTGGTAACCCCAGTAAATTAAATTGGAATAAGAAACCAATAAATAATGTTGCAATGAACTGATGAGTTTAGTATCCATGTTAAACCATATATATACATGAGTCAAATATTATAATTGAATACAATAATTACAACATAATTTTAATTTTATTCTAAGGATAACAACTTTATTCCTTCTAGAATATTTGTAAATATTATTCATAGTATGATCCATGGATTCATGGTGAAAGAAAAAATTATATGTGTGATTTAAAATTCATAGTAAGGTAAATGTATAGAATATTAAATAATATGTCAATCATAATTATCGGATAGAAAGGTAAATAACATTGAACACATCGTAATTATTCAACAAATAAAAATGAAGTGATAAAATAATATCGAAATTTATGTAAAAAAACCCAAATTTCCTTAACCTAAATATATTTAGTATTATAAATATGTCCCTTTAAGAAACTAAATAAAAATAATTTAATCAATTAACTGAAAATGAAATGCATCCATAGATATGTAGATGAAAAATATCAGGGATAAATAATAACTGAAGCTAAATGAGGGAAACTCATAATAATAGATATCTATAACATTCCACTGAGGATTGGTGGGAAATATATAATAATTTAAATCCTTTTTTCAATGTATCTAATACATTTGAGGATTCATCCAACGAATCTAATACTATCATGGTTTTTTCTAAGAATCTAATATTATCATGCAATCATGTCATGAATCCAATAATTTGTATGCTTTATTACCAGAATCTAATACTATCAAAGGATTAATTCCATCATTTTAATACTGTCAATGTGAACACCATATGTAAAATTTTATATGTTATAGGAAATAATGATACCTATGAAAAATGATATAGATATATTGGAAAAAAATAGATTTCAAATTTCCATAACAAATTGAATATTTTAAGGCGAGTAAAAGTTATCAAAGAAGTTAATTTCAACACTATCATTGTCCATATAAATCATAAAACATATAGAGGATTAATTAGGATGGTATAAAAAACATATCCAAAGTGGAGTAAAAATAAATAGTGTTTTATTTGATGAAATAGAAAGAGAAATTTAAATGAATTCTTTAGGAAAGTATCTTAATGTTTTGAAAAAACATTTTTTAAAAAATTACTCCCTTATAAAATTACTTTTAAAAATACATAATATCTCGTAAAGCATTAAAATTTAATTGATAAATCATTATGAAAAGGATTATTATAATTTAAAGATTATTTTTATAGAAAATGATTTTTATTAGAAAATATGTTCAGTAGAAAAAGAGAGGATTGATGCCATGTTTTCCGAAAAATATTGTCTAAAACATTTTGAGTACAAAGGAGTGGAAACATGGTTATAGAACAATAAAATGGAATGAATGAATAAAGGATATGAATATTAAGGTGTTCTTTAAATATTTATCATTTAATTTCCTTTAATTTAATTATTAATAAGTGATTCTTAGTATTACAATTGGGGATTATTATCCTAAAATACTCCAAAGTGCCTCATACCACAGAGAATATTTTTAAAAAATAAGACTCATGTAGGAATAAAACTAAAGTATTGTTTTAAATATAATATATATAAAATAATTCATGATATAATATCTAAAAATGGAAGGTATATACACCATACAGAAAAAGTAAGCGGTGAACATAACATTTATGTCACATATGAAAAAAGTGAGATGAAAATATCTTACATTTCATTTCCGTTTAGTTTAAAATAATTTAACCTCTCGTAAAAGAGTTTTAAACATTATTAAAACTAATAAAATACAATACTCATTGTTAAAAATAAAATAAAATATTATAATAATATCATAGTACCAATTTGTCCCAAATCATTCAATATTATCAATATGATGGTTGTTAATTTCCTAGTTTTATCAACAATGTTTTGACTTGTTATTTATTGTTCAAATTACATATATCAGGATTTAATCATATAAATAATTTAATAAATTTTTTAACAATCAAATATATATTTATTAAATATGTATATATAATAATCAATAATATTTTCAGAAAATAAATGACATGCATCATTCCAGGAGATGGTAGGCTGTATTTAAGCATGAATAATACATTCATTTAATTTTTTATTTATAGAATTCAATGTAAATGATAAATATTAATGTTATAACTCCAGTATTATATATATGTTATATATTTTATATATTTTTTTAAATCTATTTTTAATACACTCGTTGTATTGCATGACTGAGACACAAAACATTATGCAGGATATAGTACACAGTATCACAAAAAATGTTATCGTTCATACACAAAATGGAATATATACTGGTATGTGTAAAAATGGGAATAATGAAAATTAAATACATAATAAAAATAATATATATCATATAATATATATATATATATATATCGATTTTCCATCATAGTTTCTTCCACGAGAGATGGTAACAGAAAAATGAACAATCATTTTTTTGTGAGGCGGTAGTGGGATATATAGGTAAATATCATTATCATTTCCAATTTGATGGTGGTGTGTGTAGGTTTTCTTTGAACCATTAGATTAAAAAAATATCAGTATACATTATTAATGTTATTTTTATTAAATCGTTAAATTATAATTTTTGAGAGATTGGAGAATTGAAAAAAAAATGTAAAAATCATTTGATAGTTTGTTACCACTTATTGAGGTAACTCCTCTTGGTTTACACCAAATGAATTCCATGGATTCCTTTTGGCCCAAGGGGAGGATTCTAGGTAGTTGGGAGAGATTTGATGAGCTATTTGAGTAGATATTTTTAAGCCAATGTGGATTGATATGTGTGAGAATGTGGGAGAGGAGGATTAATTTTCTTATGGAGGAGTGACACTCTAGCATATTTTATATTCAGTTAATCTAGGTTAAAACCATGTGATTAGACCATAAATTTTATTCTTAATTTTTATTAGATGAAACTAATTTAACCCTTATTATCATAAGCTCCAAATGGAATTTATTAATGGAAAAATCTCCATGAAAATTTTCATCATAATTTATGAATAAATCAATTATAAAAAATGTATGTACTTTAGTTTAAAATATATATATTGTGTTCTTATAGGGAAAAATTATTTATATGAATGAACTAAATTGTATATATTGATATAAATAATATTATTATTTGTTTATATATTTATTTATTATTTTTAGAAAATATTATATTTCCTTAAATTTTGTTGTGCACTAATACAATATTTATTTATTTTATAAAAAATATAATAATAGATTTTAAAAAATTTAGAATTGATATAAGGTGAAAGAGATAATATGCACCATGATTTTTTGAAATCAATATTATGTGTTTGTTTAATTTTAAAATATTATTTTTAAATTCACATTTTTCAAAATTTATTTATTATCAAATTTTATAGATAGTATCAATTTTTACATTAATGAAATATTATAAAAATATTATATTATTAAATAATGTTATTGTTGGGCTCACCTATTGTGATAATCTCAATTATGATTAATTATATTTTTATAATCCCAAATGATGTTTATTAATTAAACTTTTCATTGCATTAGTTACTGTTTAATTGATTAATGTCAAAATATAAAAACTGATGAAATAAGTTCAAATGATATACATTTCATTAAAGAACATCTGGTTAATCCATGTAATGTTTTACCCTAACTTAATCTATGGATTGTTTGCATAAACAGACTAACAACAACCGATATAGAAAGGTCACCAGTATGCAGGCAGTTACCATTACACCAGAGCTACCGATAGGGTAAGTCTACTGGTATGCACAAGTTGACCGATATAGATTGACAGATAGTGTTATGAAGTCTATCATTACTAGCTCACCGGTATGAGTCACTAGTATATAAGTCTACCACAACTAAGAGCTTCTGTTAAATAAAGTCACTGCTACTTGTAGTTACCGATACAAGGAGCTACCACCACACAGAAAGCTACTGATACAAGAAAACTACCATTAAAGAGAGTAACAACTACCGATGAAAGATCTACTGTTACAAGTCCACCGCTACAAGTTCAATGATACAAAGAGATAATGAGAGAAACTAGTCACTGTTTCTCTAAAATCTATCTCTGTTTTCCTATTACCAACAGTCATATTTTGTGATTTTAATAGAATATATATTAATTAATGATGTTTGTTGGATGTCTGGAAACAATAGACGTTCAAATAATTCCTATTACCGGAGCTCAAGGAACATATAAAAGGGAACCTCGAGCTATTAAAAGAGGTAGATAGAAAACTTCTTCAACGCATATACAAGAAAAGTTTCTGGATATACATGAGGAGATAGATTCATAGAAGAAGAAGGAAGAACACATGCTGAATCTGTAGCACCTGAACATTCAAAGAGTGAAGAGCTTAAACAACTACACCTACACCCAATCTAACCTAGTAGATCAAGCTGGACATGGAAGTCAAAGAACAAAAACGATACTATGTTTTTCAAACTACTTTTAGAGAAGGACTTAAGCTATGTTTGTTTCAAATCCAAGGAGTCTAGAGCTTCACTAAAAACACATAGAGCATTCTAAACTCATATATACATGTTTAAATCTATTTTTTTCATTATTTTACATTTTTGAGAAGTATGTTTAATCTGTATTTTAAGCACACACTGTCTCCTATGCTGAAATGGAGGATTTCTAAATCCTCACTCAATCTTCCTCACTCACTTGTATCTCATTGTGGATAGTGGTAGAGGTCAAGTGTTACCTGGACAGCCTGATTGTTGTTATTCATCTTTCTGGAGAAGAATTGTGGTAGAGGTCAAGTGTGACCTGGACAGTCTATGCACTATTGTAAAACCCTGATCCAGTGTGTGGATCATTGTTTATATATAACTGTTTGTGAGAACTATGTCTCTGCTTGAGACTGAAACTCTCATTTAAATATGCTATGTAGTTTTATTTTTGTTATATCTATTTTGAATATTCTGCTACTATGTACTTTAAATATAAATTTATTTTAAAAAAGTAATTCTGATAGTTAAACTAGAAAGTTTTTGTATTTATTGTAAAACAGTAGGTTAGTTTCAAAAGCTAATCTAATCGTTAAATTATATTAACAGATAATTAATCCATCTCCTAATAACCTAACTGAACCATTACTGTATTATAAATTCAACACAGTTTAGCTTGTTATTTTAATTGAGGGATTTTAATAGAAATATTTTAAACCAAAAATTTTAATTGGAAATCAATTCACCCCCTCTTGAGTATCCACCCTGACCAACATTTGGTATTCGAGGATTTGATAAAAGTTTTTCAAAACACTTTGTTTGTGAAGCGTTTTCAACTGTGATTCTAGTTGTATTTTAATGATCTTAATACTTCTGTTATTTCTAAATTTTTATCTCTTAAAACAAATTTGCTAAAATCTAATTGTGGATAACATATTAGAAGGTGTAGCTACCAATAGTCCACCCATATTTATCGGTGTTAATTATGTCCAATGTAATATAAAAATTAAAATTCATTTAGAAAGTATGGGATTTGAAATTTGGACTAACATAGAGACTTAGTATAACATTCCATAAACTGATATAATTACTAGGGATGAACCTACTGAAGCTGATTAAAATAATAATTACAACATAATTAATGACCAATACTATGCTTTAGGAGATGGATAATTTAATCGAATATATTCTTGTAAAACTTTTTATGAAATATGGGATACTTTAGCAATTTCCTAAGAGATAACAACTAATGTTAAGGAAATGAGATTGAAAAGCTACACTATTAAGTATGATAATTTTAAAATGAAGCCTGATTAACCTATATCTAATATGTATCTCAGGTTCAAAAAGTTATAAATACATTGATCTCACAAGGAAGGGATGTTCCAGCTAAGGATTATATTATGAGAATACTCAGATTCCTGGAAGAAAGACGGAGAGGAACATCAGTTTCAAGTAGGTAATCTTGTGACGTTAGTGCTTTTCCTGCCAATGAACTCATTGGTATGTTAATGGTGTATGAGGAAGAACTGAAAGTAAACAAGGAAAAAGTTGATGAACCTAGGAAGAAGGCAATAGCTTTCAAGACTTTTACTTAAAAAAATAAGGACAAAGAGAAAATTCAAGCTTCAAGTTACCGTTCAAGTAGTGAAGAGAGTTCATCTGATAGTGATGCTGAAATGGCTCAGATAGCTAGATGATTTATGAAATTTTATTGGAAAATGTTGTTTTTCATAAAATTCAATTCCAAGGGAAAGCATGATAATAAACTTTATTTGATAAAGGATTGTAAACAGACTAATAAAAGTGATGACATAGTCTTCTACGAATGCAAGAGAAAAGGGCATGTCAAATCTGAATGTCCAAAATTAATGTTCAAAAGGAAATAAGTCTATACGGAAAAAATACAAGAATGATATGAATGAAACATTAAGTGATTAAGAAGACAGTTCAAGTGATTCTGATTCCACTCAAAATGAAAAATATCAAAAATCTAATATATGTTTCATGATAAACACATTTGAGGTAATATTTTATACTCCTGCATTAATATCATATTATTATGAAGATGATTCTGATTCCGATTCTAAAAACATTTCTAGTGAAGAATTATTTGAATATTGTAACATGATAGAGGATACCATCAATTAGCTGAAATATAAGTATAAAGCCTTAAAGAAAAATCATGCATTGACTAAAACTATCAAATCTGCACTAGACGAAGAAAAGGAAACGAATGCTCAACTACTAAAAGAAAATACTTAACTCAAATTTTCTAATGGGAAACATAGAATATACATAGATAATTTCAAAAATGGAAATAATAATCTAACTCAAATTCTTTTAAAAAATGTAGCACCAAAGTATACTACTCGTTTCAGTTATCTACCTAGACAGATATAGATTACAAAGAATATATATATTCATAAATATGGGTCGTATGCTTCTAGTTCTTGTTCTGGAAATTATTATGTCACAAAAATCTATTTACAAAGTTATAGATGAATCCAAGGTTATTTTTCAAAATATTTTAAATATCTTGATTATTTTAATCCCATTAGACAAATCTGGGTACCAAAAGTTCTGCTTGCTAACCTGTTTGCACCCATGAAAATCTGGGTACCAAAATCATTTTCTGTCTAAATCAATTTTGTTGGAAACATTCTTGAAAAGATCATGTAGGATGATATGTTACTTTGATAGTGGATTTTCAAGACATATGATAGGAGACAACTCATGTTTTAAAATCTAAAGCAAAGTTGATGGAGGAAATGTCACCTTTGGGGATAACTCAAGAAGAAAAATCCTCGGCATTAGCAAGATTGGAAACACTGATTCTGTTTTAATTTCTAAATATTTATTTGTAGATGGATTGAAATATAACTTCTTAATAATTTCACAGTAGTGTGATGATGGATTTAATGTTAGGTTTGAAAATTATTCATGTAATGTTTTTTATTCTAAATTTATTTTAGTATTTACTACATTAAGAAAGGAAAATGTTTATGTTATAGATTTGAATTCTTCAAAAAAGCAAAATATTACATGTTTAAATTCTTTTCATAAAGAATCTTGGAATTAGCACAGAATATTAGGACCTTTCAAGATACATTCATTAGAAAACTAACTAATAATAACTTAATTAGAGACCTAATAACCAAGAATTCCCAGCTGACAAATTTTACAATCCCTGTCAAAAGGGAAAGAAATATAGAGTTTCTTTTAAATCAACGAATGGAGTTTCAACTTCTCAACCTCTTGAGTTTGTTCACATGGATTTGTTTGTACCATCCAGAGTTTCTAGTTTAAATGGGAAGCACTATGTCAATATCCTTGTAGATGACTTTTCTAGATATACTTGGGTATATTTTCTAGCTCACAAAAGTGAAGATTGCTCTTAAATTATTAAGTACTCCAAGTCTGTAGAAATCCTTACTGGAATTTAGATTAAAACCTTGAGAAGTGATCTTGGTCGTGAGTTTGAGAATCATGAATTTGAATCATACTGCTCACACAATGGCTACAATCACAAATTATCTGCCCCTGGGAAACAATAACAGAATGGTTTTGTAGAAATAAGAAATAAAACCCTTCAGGAAATTGTGAGGACTATGATAAATTAATATGATTTATCTGTTTATTTTTTGGCTGAAGCTATCAATACAGCTTGTTATATTATAAATAAGTTCTTGATTAGACCAGTTCTTAAGAAAACCCCTTATGAGATTTGGAATAATAGGAATCCTATGCTTAGTAACATCATTGATTTTGGTTGAAAATTATATATTCATAATACTAATGATAATCTAGGAAATATTTCATCCAAGAGTGATGATGGAATCTTTTTAGGACATCCAATTACTTGCAAAGCCTATTGAGTTTTTAATAAAAGAACCAAATGTGTGGAAGAATCAGTTCACATAAAATTTGATGACACTAATCCACATGATCCTAATCCATCTCTTGAAAATCATGAAGAAGATTTTTCTATTCTGAACCTTAATTATAAAATCGAGGAACCTATTATAAAGACAACCAGTTCTGGAAATATACCAGAATCTGATGCTGGTGAACCCGAACCTAATAAAGAACTTGAAATTTCTAGTCCTACATTAACTAGATAGACTAGAATTATAAATAACCATCCTTTAGATGTTTTTGTATATATTCATGAAAGAGGAACACATACTAGAGCTTCTATAAGAAACCAGTTTGAACATCAATCCTTTATTTCACAGTTAGAACCAAAAAGTATCAATGATGCTATCATTGATGAATTTTGCGTAATGGCTTGTTACATCACAGGTAAATAAAAAATAAGACAAATTTAATATTTATTAATATTTTTGAATTAAATATTACTTTTACTTTAAAGGGGTTTCTATTTTCGATAGCATACCATATACGCAACAACGTGTTTCTTTGAAATCATACACTGCACACTAATAATATAATATTATTATTTTAAATGGTACTTAACTCCTATCCATTTTATGGGTGGGAATGAACAAAATTGGCAAAAATATGATTATATATGATTCTTAATGTATTTACATTTATCCAATAAAAGTTAGAGCCTTAAAATTTGAAAGAATCTAATTTTAAGCATAATTTACATTAAAAGGACGATTTAGCGCCTTTTAATGTGAAACCCTCATTAAATATAGTTTTTTTTTCACTTTAACACATTTTAATTTACCAAATAAAATCCTTCTTAATAATGGAGACATCACAATTTACTTATTGTAATTTTATGGAATTTTTCCGATAAAGTTTATTTTTTAATGAATAGTGAAAATATAGTATTTTAATTCAAAACAGCATTTTAATCTAATTTATTTTTATAGATATATTATCATTTTAATTGGTTTTAAAATTTAATTAAAATATATTTTTACCATTTCATCCAATGTTGTTCATTGGAATTAATTTCACTTTGAAATTGAATATAAACAAGTATCAATATTTTGATTGTTATTGTTTCCTAAAAACATGCTATTTGTTTTGATAGTAGGAATTAATTTTATAATTAATTAATGAAAATTATTTGATTTTATTTTTTAAAAATATACATCATTTTTGAGTTCATAATATCAAATATATCTTAGGCTGGATTTATATTATATTTCTAAAAATCATCAATTTTTTATGAATATTGAAACCACTTAATATTAGTTAAAAAAACTGACATTTTCATTTAAATGAAATTATACAACTTCTATGAATTAAATTTATAAAATCCGAAATACATGGTTGTAATCAAGAAGTAAAATTTGGTTCAATAAGATGAAAATAATTTTTTGGTGAATAGTAACTTTTGACTATTATTTACCTCGAATAAAGGTATATAGGGTAATTCTAGGTTAAAAGAATATTGTAATAATTCATAATTAACTTAACACTTGTACGAACCTTATTGGATTATTAATTACCGACCATGGTCATCTTTGGGTCTATTTTGGTACCCCAGGGAGCCACTTATGAAAGATAATGACACTTTAGATTAATTAATTTAATGTAATGGAAAAAATTACCAAAACAAAAATCTTTTAGTAAATTATTTTTTATATGGTGTTATAAAAATTATACTTTCGAATATAAATATTCATTTGAAAGATAAAAATATTTACTACATCATGGTAGTTTTTTTATAATTTTTAGACATCATATAAATTAAATAATTTATGACACAATAATGATGCAATGTTTACCTCATTAATAAATGATTCAAATAAATAAGATTATAATGATTCAAATATTATCCAAAACATGTCCAATTCTGATTGGATGATTTTATTTCGAATATTAGTCATCTTATCTTCTACTTTAATGATTTTTGTACTTTTAGAAACCGAATATCATTATATAATAAAATAATATTTTCACACTTTCTTAAAGAGCCCCTCCTCCCCCTTATAAATGGAGACCACTTCTAACCAATTCCCCAAACCTCTCAGGCCATTTGCCTCATCCAAAGTCATCCCAATTAAGCTCCCAAAATCTGTCTATTCCACCTAGAAGACCTATATTATGCATAAGGCACTTCAAGAAGTCCTTTTTTTCAATTCAAATGGAGTTACCCAAATTAAAGGTAGCAGTTTCTCTTAATTTGTTTTCTTTAAATTTACTTCTCCAACCCCTAAACTCTTTTTATTCCTTTCTTTTGAAAGAACACCATTATCCTAAATATACTATGATGTTGTTATTTTAATGATTAGAACTACACTTACACACAACTCAATCTATTGGATAAAGAATATAATGTTTCTGTGGATGGAAAACAAACGCCTCACAAAATGATGATTGTTCGATTATCTCCTACCACCTCTCATGGTGGACATTATGATGGAACATTATTTAAATGTGTTATTTTCTTTATGTTTTCTTTATGATTCTGTAATTTCCATTTATTTCATACCATTATGGTTTCCATTATGGGTAAACACGATAATTTCATTTGAGAAAGTGATGACTATTTCCCCGTCAAAGTGATATGACTCATTCATACCATATGTGGTATGTATATAGGATATATTTAATGATTTTATATATGATACAATACTTGAATTATAATAATACTATGTATCATTATGTTTTAATTCCATTTAATATGATATAGAAATGGAAGAAACGTTCATGCATATGTACAACTTACCGTCTCCATGAATGGTGAATTTCATTTATTAACTCTAAATATTATGTACTATTATAAATACATTTATATGATGGATATATTTGATATATTTGATATCCAAATCATAAATATCATTTTGGATATAATGAACATTTGACCACATGAATAAAATGTGATTATAAGAAGTCCATTTTTGAATCAAGTACCAAATATCAACAAAACTAAAATTATTAACATAAATGATTAAATAATGTTTATAACATGGTAAAAAGTGATATAAAAGGAATAATAAACTTGAAAAATTCTCTTAAGTAAGTAGAAATTAACATTAGTTTATTATTCCGGATATTAAAGAACGATCGAGTCAAGTCAGACACGAGGTAAGGGATTTAATCTCAATCTCTATTCATTGAGGAATATTTTGTTTTAATAGATGACTTTCTTTTATACGATATATAAACAACATTGAATTTTCAAAGGGAATATTTTTCTATGAAGCGATTTTCTAAATGAAAAAAAGGAATATTTCTTTTAACATAAGCGGTGACAACGACCTTTTCCACCGCCACGTGTATTATTTGATCTTTGGCTTCCTCTAAAAATCGTAATGTTTTAAAAAAAATAAATAAAAAATAATCTTTTAGGTATTTTCATATTGAAAATGGTTTTGATAGTGTCTTTGTTATGTCAACATATTTAGGTGATATATTGTGATTGAAATGTGGAAATGTTTTATTTCATTTATATTTGTTTAATGTCCTATGATTTTATAATGGTACTTGGACATTTGACGGGTGGTTACGTGATAAACCAAATGATGGGTGGTGTTATGATTACCAGGACAGGTGGTTACATTATAACCCCCCATGCATTGTGTATGTAACTCGGCCATATGGCTATTCCATTTAGTGATATGTGTGGAAGTTGACCATATGGTTATTTTATTTAAGTATGTTTATGTCTCTTGTTAGCTTTATATGTTATGTGTTCTTTATATGGGTTTTATTGTAATGTTTTGGTTATAAAAGGTTATGTAGTGATTTTTTTATTCAGTGAAGAGTATTTACTACTTCATAAAGGTGATAAGTATTACATATGTTAAATTATTCATGGTTTACTTGTAGTTTTGAAAAACTAACAGTTTTGCTTCATTGTGTATCCCTTGCTGAGCTTTTTATGCTCATCCCTAGTTTTTGAAATGTTTTTCATAGGACATAATGTAGAATAGTGTCAAGGATGGGATTCAGGAAAAGTCATGATTTCCTAAACATGGAACAAGACATGACTCTTTTTGTCAAGAGTTCATGTTTTGTAAAAAAATGGAAATTGTGTAGAAGTGTTTACTTTGTAATCTTTTGAGATGTAATAGTTATGTCATAATTCTCTAAAACACTAAACCTGAAAGGATCCTCAATGTGAATTATTCATATAATTCAATATTATGTAAGGTTTAAGGCATTAGTCATTATATTTGGTTTCAGAGGTCGGTTTAGAGAACTTTAGGAGTTAGGGTATTGTTAAATAAATGTCCATAATGTAATTTATGTTAATATTGAAATCATATAGAATTTACAGATTACCATGTTTCTTCGTCTAAGATATATATGGGTTAAGAATGATTTTTTATATAAGAAATAGGGCATCCTTTCTGGGAAGGCGTACAGAGGATAATGACCTTCCGAATCATCAACAAGAGATAGTCGGAATCAGAATTGAGCAGTTTACTGCATTGATGGATCAGTTGAATCAGGTGATAAATGGTTGTTGTGTTTATTGATGATATTTTGGTTAATTAGAAATGTAAATAGGATCATTATAGTCATTTAAGGGTAATCATGCAAACCTTAAAAGAAAGGAAAAAATTTGGAAAATTCAGCAAGTGTGAGTTTTGGTTGCAACAAATTTCGTTCCATGGTCACATTGTTTCAAAAAAAGGCATAACGGTTGATCCTGCTAAAAAAATGTTATTAAATAATGGCCAAGACCCACAAATATAACCAAGATTCATAGTTTAATTGGTTTTGGAGGTTATTTTTAACGTCCCAGGTCCGGGTGCCACTCAACGGGTGCCCCGATCCCGGTTCGTCACGTGACCTCAAGAGCATTTACCCAAACACCAGAGGGTGCCAACTAGCATTGAGGGCCCAGTTCTGATAGCGGGGAAACTATTCCATCATTTTTTAAAGTGTAGCGCAGTATAATACTAAGTAAAACATACAACAATAGTGGAAGCAATTAACCATAAATACTTAAAATAAACAAATGCAGTAAAGATAACCCACCAGTTAAATAGATAATGATTCAACATGTATGAAGTTCTGAGAAAATAGCAAGAACATGTAACACCATAATACAGTACAATACAATACAGAGTACAACAATACAAAACAAAACAGCTGGTAGCAACATGAGCCTATGCCCGGTCCCATGCATCCCTACTCCTCATCAGCAATCAAGTACCTGTATAGGGACCCGTGCGTTTATCCACACTTGTAGAAATGTAATCCGTTTGGGCCGAAGACATGACCCAAACAGGGTGTGAGAAATAAATCCCAGTAGGCACCCTCCAAAGGCCCATGACCAACTGTGTGAAAATATGCAATGACAGTGTGAAAAAGTAAATGCAATAAACTAAGCAGTACTCAAAAGTAACTAACTGTAACAGTTATGTTTCCATTTTAATATTCATTCAATCATTCAATATAAGGGAAACCATCATAGTTAATTTTCAATGTAAACTGTTAGAGTACTAACAAATGAAAACCCTTACCCTCAGCTAATTAGAATCTCTCCCTCAGGCATTTCCCTTAGGTATAACAGATATTTACCTCAGGCGTACGAAGTGTCGCCCTCAGGCACAGAAGTCACTGCCCTTAGGCATACGAATAGTTTCCCATAAGCGAAATAGAACATTGCCCTTAGGCTAAGCAGTACCTTTCCCTCAAGCTAAACAAACAATTCTTTCAGGCTAAAAACAACACTTCCCTTAGGCATAAGTAACCAGACCATGCACAACATGTAAATAAGCAATTCACATGCAATTACTCTCAAGGAAATTTAACAAACACTTTTACATTGACATAACCTCGGGTATCCTGTCCAAATGAATAAACATGGAACACACCCCTGGGGTGGTCCTGGATCCAAGCAGTGATCCCTACCAGCACGTTATTATCACATTTAATTACCTATACAATTCTTGTTATTTAAACAGCCAAGGCCTCAGCCACATGATAACCCAACATGGGTTCGTGGCACAACAGTGCACAAAACGCACATCAGTTGGATGTTAAACACCAAGCCACCTACCTTAAACACCCCTGAATGGTATACGTGAACTTCGCTTCAAGAAACACCCAAAGACGACGTAGATCAGGGGTAAAAGAAAACTTGTTCAAATTCAAATAACTTTCCCTAAGGAAAGAATTGGTAAGAATGACTTAAGGAGAAGGAGAGGGTTACCCATACGATCCCAACGAGATCGTCAGAGGTGAAAACAGATTCCTGATGCTCGACCTGGATATCCTCGAAGGTCCGGCCTCCTCTCCCGATTCCTTCCTCGGGTTCTACCCCAATCCTGTTAACAAGATTTGCTACTACCCATTTTATGAGACAAAAAACTACACGGCGTGTACTATTGACTACACGGCATGTAATTTTCTCATTTAATTATTCCTTTGGCGGCACCTCTACACTGTTCATCTGTCGACATGAGTACACAGTGTGTATTTCTGAGCACACTGTGTGTAATATC
The DNA here is from genome assembly GCA_963277665.1 of Viscum album. Lineage (NCBI taxonomy): Eukaryota > Viridiplantae > Streptophyta > Magnoliopsida > Santalales > Viscaceae > Viscum > Viscum album. The sequence goes on along the minus strand of OY728132.1, from coordinate 1,514,373,070 downwards.
GTGCAGCTGGCAGCCACTTCCACCTCCTTACTATTTTCCTGTTGACTGACTACCTGGCGTGTAAATACAAACTACAAGGTGTGTAGTCGGTTTTTACACCTTTCTTCGCCGACAGGGCTACACACCCTGTGTACTCATCCCACCTAGGAAAAGTACATGGCGTGCGATAAAGTACATGGAATTTAGCCCCAAAATTTAGTATTTTTTCCCATTTTCCTTATTTTCTCAAAAACACTTAAGGAAAAGATAAAAGAAGTAACCCGTAGCTCAAAATTAAGAATTGGGTTCTTACAAAATTCCCCCTTAAAGAAATCATACATAGAGTGTATTCTGCCTACACGGAGTGTACATGACTTCTCTTCCCCTTCCAGGTCCTTCTACAAGGCTATGCCAGACGACTCCTGAAGAACAAAACTACAGGGCGTGTATATAATCTACACGGCGTGTATAGTGTAAATTTCCAACAGCCCGTGTTGTTTGTGACACGGCCGACTACTCGGTTTGATACTACACGATGAGTTACATGTGAACACCGCATGTACACTACCCCATTTTCCCCACCACATGGCTAAGTCCACATGGTCTATCCTTAGACCAAACTACATGGTGTGTCCCACAGGTACACGACATGTACTGGACGAGCTCCACTGACCCTTTTTTGTTAATTACATGACCGGATACATGGCTAACACTACACGACATGTTCCACAGTGGACACGACATGTATGTCTTAAGGTCTCCTTTTTCTGTGTAGTTAGTTACATGGGCGGACTCCAGGTCAACACTAAACAGAGTGTACATCAGTTGCACGCCATGTTCGCCCCAAGCATTTCCCTTCCCCGTGTCCCCGCCCACATGGTCTTTGACACGGGAAGAGACTACACAGCATGTACTTAATTTTTTTTTCTTTTCTTCCCAAATAGAAGAACACATAGCGTCTGTTCGAGGATCTACATGACATGTACAATGGGTTTTCCGGACAGTATTTCTCAGATACATCTCTGGAACCCAGAAAATACTAAAAAACAACACCTAAGTGCCAAATTCTGATCCGTGAGGGCCCATACTCCCCGTGAATCAATGTTTGGCATCTTACATGTGTAATAACAAGATAAACAAGTCAACGATCCAAAAAATTCGGGTTATTGAGGGCCCATACTCCCTAAAAACCAAAGTTCGGCATTCATTGAATAAACCAGGTCACACAAAAATACCCTATCACATAGTAGGTATTTATCGAGAAGCTATCACAATAGCATGATTTTCTAGCACATCAACTATCACAACAACAAGCAATTTTAAAATGCACCTACATGGTGTGGAACTATGCATGTAATGTGATTTCTAGTCTGTGCCTAAATGATGCATGAGATGGAATACGCTCGTCTCATTGGGTTGTAACTAAATAGAACCGATTGATAAAATATAAACAACACAATCACAAGTGCGTCACCCAATGGTGAAAATCAAATCAAATGAAAAATTTGAAAAATCAGAAAAATTCCAACACGAGGTAAATTGGATTTTCCCTATACATGGGTTAAGCTTCTCTTGGGCACAAATTTTTACCAATTACTGTTCCCGTCCTATCCCTGACTACGGCTCCAATTAGTATGTAAAAGAAAAGAACCCCCTCTAATACCACTTTTTAACGTCTCAGGTCCGGGTGCCACTCAACAGGTTCCCCGAGCACGGTTCCCCACGTGACCTCAAGCGAATTTTCCCAAATTCCATAGGCTTCCGTCTAGCAGCGAGGGCCAAGTTCTGAGAGTGGAGAAACTTTTCCCTCATTTCTTAAAGAGTAGCGTAGTGGAATACTAAATAAAACATACAACAATAACGGAATCAACAAACCATATATATTTAATATAAACAACTATAGTAAAGATAACTCACCAGTTATCTAGATAATGATGCAACATGACTCATGTTCTAAGAAAAAATCCAAAACATGTTACACCACAATACAGTAAAGTACAACATATAGTACAACAAAACAAAACAAAGCAGTCGGTAGCATCATAAGCCTACGACCGGTCCCATGCTTCCCATCTCCTCAACAGCAATCAAGTACTTATGTAGATACCCTTGCCCTTATCCACACCTACAGAAATGTAATCTGTTTGGGCTGAAGACATGACCCAAACAGGGTGTGAGAAATAAATCCTAGTAGGCACCCACCAAAGGCTAGTGCCCAACTGTGTAAAAATATGCAACAACAGTGTGACGAAGTTAATGAAATAAACTAAGAAGTACTCAAAAGAAACTAACTTTACCAGTTATACTTCCATTTTAGTATTCATTAAATCATTAAATATAAGGAAAACCACCATAGTGAATTATCTATGTAAACAGTCAGTGTCTTTAGAAATGAAAACCCTTACCATCAGGTAATCAGAATCTCGCACTTAGGCATTGCCCTCAGTCATAACAGATATTTCCCTCAGGCGTACGAAGTGTCACCCTCAGCCATAAAAGTCACTTCCCTCCGGAATACGAAATGTTTTCCTCTGGTGAAATAGAATGTTTCCCTCAGGCTAAGCAGTACCTTTCCCCAGGCTAAACAAACAATGCCCTCAGGATAAAAAGAACATTTCCCTTAGGCGTAAGTAATTAGGCCATGCACAACATGTAAATAAGAAATTCACATTCAATTCCTCTCAAGAAAATTTAACAAACATTATTACAATGGCATAACCTTGGGTAACCTAGACAAACAGCTAAATAGAGTAACACACCCCTGGGGTGGTCCTGGATCCAAGTTGTGATCCCAACCAGTAGGTTATTATCACATTTAATTACCTATATAATTCAAATTATTTAAACATACAAGGCCCCAGACACACGACACCCCAACATGGGTTTGTTGCAAAACGGTACACAAAACGCGCATCAGTTAGATGTTAAACACCAAGACACCCAGCTTAAACGCCCCTGAATGGTATACATGAATGTCGCTTCTAGAAACGCCCAAATACGACATAGATCTAGGGTAAAAGAAAAATCATTCAAATGCAAATAACGTACCCTTAGGAAAGAATTGGTATGAACAGATTAAGGAGAATGAGAGGCATACCCGTACGGTCCCAACGAGATCGTCAGAGGTGAAAAAAGATTCCTGACGCTCTACTTGGAGATCTTCGAAGGTCCAGCCAGCTCTCCTGATTCCTTCCTCTGGTTCTAGGCCAATCCTGTGAACAGGGTTGGCTACTGCCCATTTTAAGAAAAAGAAAAACTACACGGCGTGTACTATTGACTACACGGCGTGTACTTTTCTAATTTAATAGTTCCTTTGGCCGCACCGCCACACTATTCATCTGTCGACATGAGTACATGGCGTGTATTCCTAAGTACACAGCGTGTAATGTCGTGCAGCTGGCGGCCGCTTCCACTGCCTTAATATTTTCCTGCCGACTGACTACATGCCATGTGAATACAAACTACATGGCGTGTAGTCAGTTATTATACCTTTCGTCACCAACAGGGCTACACACCCTGTGTACTCATCCCACATGACAAAAGTACATGGGGTGTGGAAAATTACACGGTGTGTAGTCCAAAAATATATTATTTTTTTACCATTTTCCTTATTTTCTCAAAAAAACTTAAGGAAAAGAGAAAACAAGAAACCCGTACCTCGAAATTAAGAACCAAGTTCTTACATTATTACCAGAGTTATGTTGAAAATTTTGAACGGTTATCTAGTCCAATGACTAAGCTAACTTGATAAGTTGTTATGTTCATCTGGAAAAGAGAATGTGATGATTGTTTTCAGGAACTAAAAAGGAGATTGGTGAATGATCCAGTTTTGGATCTACCATCCTGAAATAGTGAGTTTGTTATCTATAGTGATGCCTCATTGAAGGGACGGTGTTTTGTCCTAATGCATAATGATCAGGTAATTTCTTTTTCTTCATGTCAGATGAAACCACATGTGATAAATTACCCTACACATTATTTGGAATTAGATGCTGTTGTTTTTTGCTTTAAAATTTTAGAGACGTCATTTGTATGCATAAAAATGTGAAATATATACTGACCACAAAAGTATATATTCATTCAAAAAGAATTGAACATGATACAGAGGAGATGGTTGGAATTAATCAAGGATTATGATTACATGGTCCATTACTATCCGGGAAAAGAAAATAAAGTGGATTATTCTTTGAGTCGGGAATGTAATGCTTCATTAACCATGCTACGTTTTTCATGCGAATCATTGGTTTTTGAATTGATGAACTTTGGAATAGAAGTTTTTGGTGTAGGAAATTATTATTTTTTGTTTCAGGTGTTAGTAAAATCATCTCTATCAGATAAAATAAAGCAAGACCGGAAAGAAGACAGTGAGTTACAGAAAAAGGTAGATATGGTTTAGAAGGGTAATTTGCCTGAATTTAACATTGATAATGATTGTTTTTTGAGGTTCAGAAAGATATTATATGTTCCTTTTGATTCAAAGTTGAAGAATGAGTTGTTATGTGAAGATCATAGTTCTCTGTTTTCATTTCATCCCGGTAGTACTGTGATGTACAGAGATCTTCATGAGTATTATTGGTGTGATGGAATGAAAAGTGATATTGCTGATTTTACTAGGAAGTGTTTGACTTTTCATATGGTTAAAGCAGAGTGACAATTTCCAAAAGGAATGCTTAAGCCTTTTCCAGTGCCATTGTGGAAATGGGAATATATTTCCATGGACTTTGTTGTAGGATTACCAAAAAATATCGAGTTAATAATCCAATTTGTGTTATTTTTGATCGATTGACTAAATATTCTCATTTTTTTTCCTATTCTAGATACTTTGTCTCTAGATAAACTTTCTCGATTGTATGTTAAATAGATCGCCAGGTTGCATGGAGTTCCCCTCTCCATTGTATCTGATCATGATCCAAGGTTTACTTATAACTTTCGGAACGTCTGTCAGAATTCATTGTGCACTAAATAAAATTTTAGTATTGATTTTCACCCTCAATCAGATGGGAAGTCCGAATGAACAATTCAGACCTTGGAGGATATGCTATATTCTTGTTCACTAGATTATCTGGGAGGTTGGGACCAACATCATTATTTTGTTGAATTTTTATATAATAACAGTATTCATTCCAGTATACAGATGGATCCATTTGAGGCATTATATTGAAAGTGTTGTCAAACTCTAGATTTTGCGATGAAGTAGGTGAAAAGAAGCTGTTGGGACCAAAATTGGTAGAAACGATGGCAGAGAAAGTTCAGTTGATTCAGAAGCACATGAGAACAGCTCAGAGTAAACAGAAAAGTTATGGATATAACTGGAGGAAGGATCTTTCTTTTGAGGTAAGTGATCATGTCTTTCTCAAAGATTCTCCCTGGAAAAGTGCAATGTGTTTTGGTAAGAAGGAAAACATGAGTCCGATGTTCATTGGACCTTATGAAATTCTAGAGAAAGTTGCATTATTTGCATACATAGTGGATTTACCTCCAGGTTTATCAAAGTTACACAATTTTTTTCATGTTTTAATGTTGAGAAGGTATATTCTAGATCCTACTCATGTTTTGATCTCAGAGGTAGTTCAGTTGGAAGAAAATCTCTCTTATGAAGAACAACTAGTCCAGATTCTTGACCGTACAGAGCAAGTGTTGCAGAATAAGGTAATTAACCAGGTAATTTTTTTGTGGTAAAACCATATAGTTGAAGAGGCAACATGGGAATCTAAAAATTCTATGAGAGATAAATACCCCCACTTCATTTTATAAGTGAATAAAAATTTCGAGGACACAATTTACAAAAGGGGGGAAGGATGTAACATCCCATGTAAAGAAAGAATAAGACATATTTAATGTTTATTAATATTTTTTAGATAAATATTAATTTTACATTAAAGAGGTTACTATTTTCAATAGCGTACCTGATACGCAACAATGAGTTTCTTTGAAATCTTACGTTGCACACTAATAATATAACATTATTATTTTAAATGGTAGTTAACTCCTAGCCATTTTATTGGCAGGAATGAACAAAACTGACTACAATATGATTTTACAATATTTTTAAAGGTATTTACATTTATCAAATAAAATTTATAGGCTTAAATGTTAATGAATCTAATTTTAAGCATATTTTACATTAAAATGTCAATTTACCGCCTTTTAATTGAGAACCCTCTTTAAATATAGTAGTTTTCACTTTAATACATTCAATTACACCAAATAGAATCCTTATTTATAATGGGGACATCAAAATTTAATTTGTGTAATTTTTTGAAATTTTTCCGATAAAGTTCATTTTTAATGAATAGTGAAAATATTGTATTTTAATTGCCAAATGCGTTTTAATATAATTTATTTATATAGTAATATTATATTTTTAATTGGTTTTAAAGTGTAATTAACATATATTTTTACCATTTTATCCAATTTTGGTCCTTGGAATTAATTTTCCTTTGAAATTGGACAAAAACAAGTATCAATCTTTTGATAGTTATTGTTTCTTAAAAACACGCTATTTGTTTTGATAACGGGAATTAATTTTAAATTTAATTAATTCTACTTATATTTTTTGAATTTGGAAAAATAGAAATCATTTTTGAATTTGTAATATCAAATATATCTTAGGCATAATTTTGGTTATTTTTCTGAAAAACATCAATTTGTAATGAATAGTGAAACCACTTAGTAGTAGTTTAAAAAATTGAATTTTTCATTGAAATGAAATTATACCACTTTGGTGAATTGAATATTGAAAATCCAAAATACATGGTTGTTATTAATGAGTTAAATATTTTCAATAAGATAAAAATAATTTTTGGTGAATTGTAACTTTTGACTTTTATTTATAGCGGTTAAAGGTAAATCGGGTAATTCAAGGTTAAAAGAATATTGTAATAATTCAAAATTACCTTAAAACTTGTCCTAAAATTATTGTATGAGTAATGAACGACCATGGGAATCTTTGGGTCTATTTTGGGACCCCATGGAGCCACTTATGATAGATAATGACACTTTAGATTAATTAATTAAATGTAAAAGAAAAAATGACATAAATGGAAATATTTTTGGAAATTAATTTTTAAATGGTGTTATATAAATTATATTTTCAACTATAAATATTCCTTGGAAATATAGAAAGGTATCCAAAATCATTTTATTTATTTTATAATTGTTAGACATCAAATAAATTAAATTATTTCAGACACAATAATGATAGAGTGTTTACCACAATAAAAAATGATTTAAATAAATAAGATTATAATGATTAAAATATTATCCAAAAAAAGTCCAATTATGATGTGATGATTTTATTTCGAATATGAGTCATCTTATACTCTACTGTAATTATTTTTGGACCTTTAGAAACTGAAAATAATTATATAATAAAATAATATTTTCACACTTTCCTAAAGAGTCCCCCCCCTTATAAAAGAAGACCACTTCCAAAATCTGCCCAATTATGCTCTATAAATCCCACTCATCCACCTAGAATACATTCCTTATGTAGAAGGAACATCAACAAGTCATTTGGTTCAATCCAAAGGGAGTTACCCAAATTAAATTTAACCGTTTCTCTTAATTTTTTTTCTTTTATTTTACTGCTCAAACCCCTAAAATCATTTTATTCCTTTATTTTGTAACAAAACTAGTATACTCAATATACTAGGATGTTGTTATGATATGTATTTGAACTATAATTACACACACATCCATATAATGGATGAAGAACATAATTTTTCTGTGGATGAAAAACTAACACCTCACCAAATGATGATTGTTAGATTATATCCTACCGCCTCTCATGGTGGCCATTATGATGGAACTGTATTTATATATGATATATATTTTTTTTGTTTTCTTTATAATTATTTATTTTCATGTATAGAATACCTTTATGGTTTCCATTATGGGTAAATGCGATAATTTCATTTGAGGAAATGCGGACAACTTCCCCCTCAAAGTGATATGACTCGTTCAAACCATATGTGGTATGTATAAAAAATAGATATAATGATATTATATAAGATAAAATACTGGATTTAAAATACTACTATGTATCATTATGTATTAATTACATTTAATATGAAATAGAATTGGAAGTAGTGTCCATGCGTACGTACGGCTTACAATCTCCATGAACGGTGCATTTCATTTCTTACCTCCAAATGTTATGTACTATTATAAATACATGTATATTCTGGATATATATGATATATTTGATATCCAAATCATGAATATCATTCTGGATATAATGAAAATTTGACCACATGAACAACATGTGATTATTAAAATTCCAGTTTTGACTCAAGTACCAAATATAGAAAAAACAAAAATTATTAAAATAAATGATTACGTAATGTTTAAAACATGGTAATAAGTGATATAAAATGATTAATAAACTTGAAAAATGTTCTTAAGAAAGTATAAATTAACTCTATTTCATTATTCAGGATATTAAAGAATGATCGAGTCATGTCAGACACGAGTTAAGGACTTCGTCTCAATCTCGTTTCATTGAGACATATTTAGTTTTAATACATAAGTTTCTTTTATACGCTGTATAAACTCTCTTGACATTTCAAAGGGAATATTTTTATACGAAGTGTTTTACAAAATGAAAAAATTGAATGTTTCTTTTAACATAAGCGGTGCCAACGACCTTTTCCGCCGCCGAGAGTATTATTTGATCTTTGGCTTCCTCAAAAACTGTAATGTTTTTAAAAGAAAATAAATACCATATACACTTTTATGTATTTTGGAATTGAAAATTGTTTTGATAATGGATTTTTTATGTCAATATATTTATGTGATATATTGTGATTGAAATGTTGAAATGTTTTTTTCCTTTATATTTGATTTATGTATTATGATTTTATAATGTTACTTGGACATTTGACGGGTGGTTACGTGATAAACTAAATGACGGGTGGTTCCTTGAATACCAAGACAGGTTTTTAAGTTATAAACTCCAATTCATTGGGTATCGAAGTCGGCCCTATGGCTAATCCATTTAGTTATATGTCCATAAGTCGAACGTATGTTTATTCCATTTATGTTTTTTTTATGTCCCATGTTTCTGTTATATGTTATGTGTTTTTTATATGGGTTTTATGGTAATATTTTAGTTACAAAAGGTTAAGTATTGATCTTTTATTCAGTGAAGAGTATTTACTACTTAATAAGGGTGACAATTATTACATAGGTTAATGTATTCATGGTTTACTTTTTGTTTTGAAAAACTAACAGTTTTCCTTCTTTGTGTATCCCTTACTAAGCATTTTATGCTCATCCCAAGTTTTTGAAATGTTTTCTCACAGGACATAATGTGTAATGGGGTCAAGGATTTGATCAAGGAAAAGTCATTCTATCTTAAACATTGAACTAGACATGAATCTTTTTTTCAAGAGTTCACGTTTTGGAAAAAAATTGAAACTGTGTTGAAGTGTTAACTTTGTAAACTTCTGAGATGTAATAGTTATTCCCTAATTCCCTAAAACTGTAAACTGGAAAAGTTACTCAATGTGAATTATTCATTTAATTAAATATTATGTAAGGAATAAGGCATGGGTACTTATATGGATATGAAATAAGAGTTAAATAAATTTGAATGAAACAATGTCTGGAAATTAGTAGAAAGACCTAGGGACACCTTGACCATAGTCGCAAAATGGTTGTATAGAAATAAGGTTGATGAATCTGGAAGCATCATTATAAAAAAAGCTAGATTAGTTGCATAAGGTTACAATAATGAGGAAGGAATAGACTATGATTATTCCTTTGAACATATTTCTAGATTACAAGCCATTAGGATCTTACTTGCTTATGCATATCATCTGGATTTCACGTTATATAAAATGGATGTCAAAAGTGAATTTCTAAATGGTATTACAATTGAAGATGTTTTTGTTCAACAACCACCTATAATTAGAATACCCCATTTTCAAAATCATGTTTTTAAACATTCAAAATATTTATATGGGTTAAAACAGGCTCGAAGATCTTTGTATGATAGACTTAATTTTTTTTATTTATAATGTTTTTACAAAAGGAATTGCTGATCCCTCTCTTTTTATTAAAAGAATTTCTAATGATAATTTGATTGTATAATTCTATGTTGATGATATTATCTTTTTATCTCCTAAAAATTATTTATGTAATGATTTTTCAATGATAATGAAAAATTAATTTGAAATGAGTTTAATGGGAGAACTCAATTATTTTCTTGGACTTCAAATTATTCAAAATAAAGATGGTATTATTTTAAATCAAAGTAAATATACAAAGGATCTTTTAAAATGTTTCAGTTTGGATAGTAATAAGGAAAGTGATACACCTATGAGTACCACCTGTAAGTTGGATGATGATGAAACTGGGAAACCAGTTGATCAAAAAAATTATAGAGGTATGATTGGAAGATTACTTTATCTTACATCTAGTCGACTAGATATCATGTTTAGTTTATGCAATTGTGCAAGATTTTAAGCTAATCCCAATGAATATCATTTTCTTGCTGTTAAAAGGAATTTTATATATCTTAAACATACAACCAATTTAGGATTGATTTATCCAATAGTTAATCCTTTTGACTAAATAAGTTATTCAAATTCTGATTTTTATGGTTGCAAGTTAGATAGAAAATGAACATATGGAACATGTCATTTATTGGGAAAATCCTTACTATATTGGTGTAGTATGAAACAAAATTCATTTGCATTTTCTATAGCTAAAGCAGAATATATAGCTGCTAGTAGTTGATGTGCACAGATTCTGTGGATCAAACACACTTTGTTGAACTATGGATATGATTTTGAACATGATTCTTTTAATTGTGATAATACGAGTGCAATTAATATATCTAAGAACCTTGTATCTCACTCTAGAACTAAGCACATTGATGTAAGGAACCACTTTTTAAGAGATCACTATCAAATGGGTGATATTACCCATGAATTTATAGGAAATTAATGTGTACTGGATGATATATTTACAAAACCAAAATGTTCAGAGAGATTAAGTTACATTAGACATGAATTAGGAATGATCAACTACCCACACACCTCACCATTAAACATACCTCACCATTAGACACACCTCGTCGTTAAACACACCTCACCGTTAGAAACACCTCACCGTAAGACACACCTTACCTTTAGACACACCTCACTGTTAGACACACCTCACCATTAGAGACACCTCACCGTTAGACACACCTCACTTTTAGACACACCTCACCGTTAGACGAGCCTCACCATTAGACAAGCCTCACTGTTAGACAAACCTCACCATTAGACAATCCTCACAGTTAGATAAACCTCACTATTATAGAAGCCTCAATAGTAGGATACCTCACCGGTAGTGCATAAAATTATAATCATCACCAGTGGAATAGTTATTGATAAATCACACTGTTTTAAATTTTTGGGTTTTAACCCAAGATGCTTTATTGTTTTATTATTTTTTTATGTTTTTATTCCTATATGATATAATTCGATTATAAATCACATTCAATCCACCGTGAACTCCACCCGTTCTAAGTTCTCATCTACTCAAGCCTCTAAAATCATACGAACCCTAATTTTTTCAATTTGGAAATGACCCAATTTAAGCAACCGACACTTGATGAAGGTAATGAGCTGAGTGAGAAGTGATAAAAAGATGGTTCTAGAGCCAGTATAACTAGTTGTGGTTCTAGTACAGAGAATATAATGTTTGATAATTTTCATTTATCGAAGAGGGAAATAGTAATTGAGAAGGATCTGTGCGCTGAGTGGTTGACGTTAAGAAATTCTTTGATTTTTAGGGTTTTAGATGAGTAGGGATGGAAATATTGTTTTATAATCATCAATGGGCCTTATTACCTGAAACTGGTTAACAAATTTTATGTGTCTTTTATATTTGAAATGACTTAGGCTAAGAATAGATTGGTTTCTGTGGTGAATTATAAGGAGATATCATTTTCATTTGCTGAATGGGCTGAGTGATTGAAAGTTCCACATGAAGGTCTGTTTGGATATTTTTCTAAATCATTACCTTTAGCTAGTGACCATTTTTAGAATAAGGATTATTTATTTGAGTTAACTGGGAATGGATCACCTAGAAAAGTTATTGCTACTGAAATGGAAGGAGAAAACAGATTGTGGTTTAAGTTCATTCAACATGTGATTAGTCCCAAGAGACGAGATTTTTCAACCCAGAAGTTTCAGGATATATATTTGATGTACTTATTTAGGCATGGAGTAAAGATCAATATATGTATATTATGGATGATTCAGATAAAGGATATGACCAGACCTAAATCAATGAAAAATAGTTTGTTCTTTGATAAGATGATTTCCATTATGTTAATGGTCAATGGTATTTCTGAATCTGGGGACGAAACCATTGTTGTCAATGACAATTTCTGCATTAATAATGCTATCTTCAAGTATAAGTAAGTAATATGGAATCCTTGAAGAATAAATTGGTGAATTATGATGGTAAATTGTATGATAAATATAATCCTCTGGACCATCCTTCTAGGCCTAAGGATGAGAGGGATCCAGGTCCAGGTCTTGATGAAAATGAACCTGCTTATAGTGATGTTTCTATTGATGACGATTAAGAGACTTCATGGGAAGGAAGATATCCTAACCTACCTCATACCCCTGCACCTCTGAGTAATTCCTATGTAGAGTCTAGTCCTCCAGCTACTTTACCTATAAGAGAATATAATTCTGATAGCTTAAATGAGGGTAATTTGAGTTTGAGTTTAGTAATTTGGAGTTCTACTATGCCTGTAGAGGCAGGTTTGTTGTGATGATAGAACCTGCACCAATCCTTGATGAGCCTCATGTTTCAGAAATGGAGATGGTTGGGGATGATTCTTCTAAGGAAGACCTACCTTCTGAGGCTGCCATTGATGTACATGTACAAGAGAATGCAAAACTTGAGGGGGAGCATCTCACTAAACAAGGTACTATATCAGTAGCTCATGGGATTGAAGATTGAGCAGAAGATCCAGGTTTTGTAGTTTTGGGTTGGAATGTCATGATTCTTTATATGAGAAACCCCTCAGTAGACCAAATGTTAGTTATAATATACTTTCTGAGTCTTTACCTAAGAATTCAGTATGAAAAGAAGAACTAGACCAGTTGAAGTCTGATCTGAAGACCTGTTTTGTGGGTGAAATGAGAAAAATGGAAACCTCTATAATATCATCCATTAAATCTGTTATGACTAAGTCTATAGCTTGTAATTTGGATGATGTAAATACCTGCACGAGTCAAGTTTCAACCTTGTCTGAGAATGCTTAATCTTTAAAGAAATCAGTTGTCTCTATAGAATCTTATATGAGTTCTAAATCTCAAGTAGACAAGGCTTTGACTTTTTTGGAAGGTGTAGTTGGCCAGATGGTATTGGATCTTGAGTAATTTAAGAATTCAAAGAAGTACCATGTCATTACCCAGGACCATGTTGTAAAGAATCTCATTAGTGGGATGAAAAAATAATTCAAGGAACAAGTAGTTTTTAGTGTTGCACCTTTGTGTGCTCCCAGACCAACTTTAGATGTTTATCTAATTAGAGCTCTGATGAGTGAATAGCTTAGACAGTCTCCCACCAATGGCTCTGTAGACTCTGATAGCTTAACCGAAGTTGTGACTACCTGTTGGGATATAGGAAAAATTGTTCAGGATTTTCTAAGGGAGGCCACTACTTCTTAGAAATAAGTAAAGGAAAAATTGTATTTCTATTTCCAAAGGGTTTACAGTAAACATTATTTGAACAATCACTTCAAACTTTTATTATAAAATATGGAATTACCTCTTGTATCTCAAGCATTCAGAGAGAATGTGAGTATTCTCATGGAGCTGACTCCATCTTTGGAAAAATTTATACAAAACAAGAATGACTTGTTTTCATCTATGGAAAGAGGAGGAGGGATTATTGTGGATTTCAAAAATCTCTTGCTGCCCTTTCTGCATGTTGATAATCAGCCATCGATTGTACCTCTAGCTTTACCTGCATCTGGCTCTATTGCTTCTACATTTCAGATGACTCCTACTCATGCTATCAAAAGCTTGACACCAATGATTTCTCAGAGGAGTACCCACTACAGGCCATGAATAGTTTCAGTTTCTGAACCTCATGTGGTCATTTCTGGAGTTCCCAAGCCTTCAAACGCAGCTACCCAGCCGAACTCTACCTTAGATCCTAATGGAAAATCAAATGTCGACATTAAAAAAGTGGATTGAGTGGGTCTAGATGAATTTTATAGGGACCATTTTTACCTTGTGTACAATTTTTATAATCCTTATGTAATTTTTACTCCTTAATATATACATATTTTTCAATCTCTTTGTCTTAGTGTTTTACCTATGCTGCTTACTTCATTTATTGTCTACTTTTCAAATGATCCACCACTTTATCTCTTATCTATTAACACCGATTCACCATCATTTATGTTCTCTAATACATTCCCTGAATTCTAATCTTATACCTCCCTTCTTTTTGCTAATCCCAAAGGGGGAGAAATGATAAAGGGTAAAATATGATCGAGGGGGGGGGGATTATTTGTTAAATGAGGGACATATGCAAGACATGGCTATTAATATTGTATGGATCTTCTCTGATACATTTTCCATTAAGAATTTATATTTTTTTATGAACCATATTTCACGTGGGTTGGAACACACTGAGAAATAAGAACAATTGTATTCTTGTTTAATACATTTGAATTACCTAACATAATTTGTGATTATTAAAAAGGGGGATTTTGTTGGACTGACATGTTTTTAAAATCTCAATTATGATTAATTGTTTTTTGATAATCCAAAATTATGTTCATTGATTAATATTTTCATTACATTAGTTACTATTCAAGTTTATAAGGTCACAATATAAAAAATGATGAAATATGATAAAATGATAAATCATTCATTCAATAAAATTAGGTTAATCCTTGTAATGTTTTATCCAAAATTAATCTGTGGATAGTTTGCATAAAAAAACTAATAGCTATCGATACATAAAGGTCACTGGCAAGCAGACATTTACTGTTACACCTGAGATACCTATAGAGTAATTCTACCAGTATGCAAAAATCGACTGATACAGAGTGACATCTAATGTTTTGAAGTCTATAGTTACAAGACCACTAGTATGGGTCACTGGTATATAAGTCTACCTCTACAAATAGATATCATTAAAGGAAGTCACTACGACTTGTAGTTACTGATACAAGGAGCTACCACCACACAAACGACTACCGATACAAAAAACCAACTGTTACAGAGAGTAACAACTACAGATGCAAGATCTAAAATTACATATACACTGCTACCAGTTCAATGATACAAAGAGATACCGAAGGAAACCGGTCACTGTTTCACTAAACTCTATCTCTGTTTTCCAATTAGAAATGGTCATATTTTTTGATTTTAATGAAACCTATATTAATTAATGACGTTTGTTGGATTTCAAGAAACAGTACCTCATACTAATCATTCCTATTGCGGGGTCATGTGGAGCATATTAAAGGGAACCTCGAGATACTGAAAAAGGTAGATAGAAAAATTCTTCAATGCATATACAAAACAAGTTTCTAGATATACACGAGGAGATACATTCATTGAAGAAGAAGGAAGAACACATGCTGAGTCTGTAGCACCTGAACATTCAAAGAGTGAAGAGCTTCAACAATTACACTAACACTCATGCCATGCAAGCTGATCAAGTAGGTCCTGGAATTCAAAGAACAAAAACGATACTCTGTTTTTGAAACAACTTCAAGAGAAGGAATCAAGCTTCATTTGTTTCAAATCCAAGGAGTCCAGAGCTTCACTAAAAACACATAGAGCATTATAAAATCATCTATACTGGTTTAGATCTATTGTGTTTCATTTTTTTACATTTTTGAGTTGTGTTTGAAATTTGAATTTTAAGAACATGATGTATCTTGTGCTGAACTGGATGATTGCTAAATCCTTTTTCAATATTCCTCACTCACTTGTATCCCACTGTGGATAGTGGTTGAGTTCAAGTGTGACCTGGACAGCCTGTGTGTTGTTGTTCATCTTTCCCATGAGGAACTGTTGTAGAGGTCAAGTGTGACCTGGACAGTCTGTGCACTATTGTAAAACCCTGATCCAGGGTGTGGATCATAGTTTATATGAAATTGATTGATAGGACTACGTCTCTTCTGGAGACTGAACCTCTTGTTTAAATTTACTGTGCATTTTTATTTTAGTTAGATAAATTTTAAATATTTTCCTGCTAAGTACATTAAATATAAATCTATTTTAAAAAATGTTACTCTGATAGTTAAACTAGGAAGTGCATATATTTATTGCAAACCAGTAGGTTAGTTTCAAAATCTATTCTAATCATCAGATTAGATTAACTGAGAATTGATCAATCTCTTGAGAACCTAACTGAACCTTTACTGTATTAAAAATTCACAATAGTTTAGCTTGTTATTTTATTTGGGGGATTTTGAAACAAATATTTTAAACAGAAATTTTTTAATTGGAACTCAATTCACCCCCTATTGAGTATCAACTCCGACCAACAGATAAATTCATAAAATTGTTTTTTTATCCATATTAAGGAATAATTTTGATTAAATCACCAATCATACATTTATGAGGAAATTGGTTATTTATAATAACATTAGATTTATTTTGTGAGTTAAATAGTGGTCTTTGTAGTTATGGAAAAAAATTGACTAGGCTATTAATTTAAAATATATATATATTTAAATGATATTAAGAATTGAGTAAATGTCATTAGATGATATTTTCTCAACCCTATACACATTTTATTTGATTTCATGATCATTTATTGGATTTTGGATTCATATTGTATTAGTATAGTTTAATTTTTTCTAGAAATTTCCAAAGTACTCCCATCGAAATTATTAAATTGTTCCCCTTTGTTCACATATTTAAACCATAATGACCAATATAGATAAAAAATTCCCTTGAAATTATCATTCTAAATATCCATTTACATGTTCTTGAGATTATGTTCTCCCTAAAAAAACTACCCTATGTTGAATACAAAAATATCTATAGGACTTCTATCGAAGAATTAGTAATCATATTTACTGAGTCCTTCATGTATATTTCTTTTTATACTTCCTCTTAAAGTATCTTAAACATCCTTAAATATGATGTATAATATAATAAATATATTGATATTATATTATAGTTATTTAAAAACATTATCTCATCACTTTTTAATTATATAATATTAAATAACAACAGCCATGCATATGTATGACTTAACATGCTACATACCCATACAATTCATTTTTCATACCCAAATTATGTGGATGGTTATAAAATTTTAAATACTATGTTTTTTATATATAAATTTCATAAAAATTAATCTATAACTATAATATATTATATACCTCCTTACCTACCAATCATTATAAAATGATAACATCACTATTTCATATCTCTGGACTACCACCTTAATAAAGCGTTGTGATCCATTTTTCATTTTCACATCACATGGATGTTAGTAATGTTGGATTGAATAAATATATATGATATATATGACATAATAATTATTATATATTGATTTATTATTATTAAAATTAAATTTCTTCCCTCCTTTAAAAAATGAATACATTGTTCATGAGTATGTACGACCTATCATCCCCTTGAATGGTATAGTTCAATTTTCTATCCGAATATTTTATGGATGAATAAATATATATAAATATATATACATATATTGAATATCTATGATATTAATAAAATTAATAACATTATATAAGTGATGTAATAGAAATAAATGTACAGGTTTGAGAACTACAAAATCAAAATAACTATGTAGTTATCCCAATAATTTTTGACAATAATAAAAATATATTAAAAAATTTGTAAAAAAATAATTAAAATGATTCAAAAATGATAACATAAATATGAGTATATTTTTATTATTTAACTATAATGATTTTTATAATATTATATACGATCTTGTAGTACTTATGTGAAAAGTTATATATGAGGTAATATGGGTTTTTACTAAATCTCTTCTCACTAGGTTATACTTTTACTTAATTAAGTTAGTTATATAGGTATTATTTGTGAAATTAAATTTGATTTTATTTTTTTGTATCTCCACTTATAATTTTTGGATTTATACTATCTTCTCATTGTTGCATCATTTAATAAATCTCATTTCAATGATATGATCTTCGTAAAGAGTTTTGTCTCAATTTTTATTCCATTGTGAAATATTAGGTATTATGATACTATTTTTTTTTATAAAGA
Source organism: Viscum album (assembly GCA_963277665.1). Classification (NCBI taxonomy): domain Eukaryota; kingdom Viridiplantae; phylum Streptophyta; class Magnoliopsida; order Santalales; family Viscaceae; genus Viscum; species Viscum album. The sequence goes on along the minus strand of OY728132.1, from coordinate 1,514,354,840 downwards.
TTATATAATCTGCCATTGAAGTAATTATCATGAATTAATAAGTTTTCGTCACGACTAAAGATATTTTCATGTTTACTCCCTACACATGTTTCTATATTTTCTTTCATCTTTTCCTTATATTGGAAGTGAATCATGAAATTAATTTTTAATGAAAAATACCATAATTTTTTATCAAATGACCAAATATATTTTTCTTACATACCCATAAATTCAATAAAATATTTTCATAAACATTTTTATTAATATTTAATTAGTTTCTAAAACACATTTTACGAATAATTTTAATTTTTAAAGGGTGTTAAAAAGGGAATATTCATATCATTTTCTAACAGAGGTACTACTATTATAGAGGGGTTAAAAGAATGTTTTTATCATTTTTTTCATGAATATTATTTCATGGTATTAGTAACATTCGTTTTTTTGATGATTTCATTTAAATTTTACTATGTTATTCTCACTGAAATTGTTTTCAATAATAATTTTAGAATATTTGGTTTTCCAATAGAGAATTACAAATTGAGATGTATATTTTAATGAAAAATGTTTTCAATGATCTTTTTATGGTATTATTATCCATAAATGTAATGAAAACATTATTGTACTAATTTAGCAATTTGTAAATGTTTCAATGATATAATATTATTAAAAATATGCTAACTTCAGATCATTGGATATTAAAATTTACGAAAATAACTATATTCTTTGTATAAACAACATGTTTATTGCCTAACTGTATTCTATTTCCACATATGGTGATATAATGACAAAAATTTTGATTTATTATGGAATTATTGATCCTTACATTTTATTTAATCAAAATTTATTTTTATTGATAAATAATATTGTTCATAAATTAAATTGATAATTCGATATATGAGGAATGCAGAGGACATATAGTGATGGGGGGGCTTGGAATTGTACATACTATCAATGAATTTTCAATACTTATAATAAAAACCATTTAAAAATTATTAAATTAATTTTTGGTGTATTCCTGTATATATTTTTCTATCTTCATAAACATTATGACATAATTGTATATACACAATGATGATAGATATCATGACGTCTAATATTAAGAATTTCCATAATTGAGTATTTTATTATTATTATCTTTTATAATAATTGAATTCATATTATATATGGTTACATTTTTGGGTTGATGTTATTGATTAGGAAGAATTTTTTAATTTATTATCACTTCCATATTCATTATCCCTTGTTCACTCAGGATATCTTCCATTGAATTTGTCCCTTTATGAGAATGTGATCTTAGTGATTTATTTTATTTCATTTATAAAGAATATTAATAAGGGTATTATGAATAATAAAAATTATTAGAGATATGTTTTATGATTTTTATATTATATTACCAATATAGTATTTCAATCATGTGTGGATACAGTTCTTCAATACTACTGAACTACTCAGACCATTAAGATGAGAGTACAATTATATTGTTCCAATATAATAATGAAGGAACAATCTATATATTATTGTATTTGGGTTTGTTAAATTAAATCAACTAACACTCAGACTCACAATTTCAACCTTATCACAAGGATTCCTAGGTCAGAAAAGGCATATTATATCAAATATTAATGTATTTATTCTAATTATTTGAATAGAAATAATTATCCATAATGAATATTTAATACCATGTTATGATTAAAAGGCCAAATAAATATATTTTTGGGTACTTTCCCCTAATCAAATGAATATTTATATATCTATATTCTCATTAGTTACATATACAAATGTATTTAATACATTTCCCATGAGAGGAAGCAATAGAGTATTTGGTGCTTATTTATTCCAGGAAATAAATATTATATAGATATGTTGTTCCCAAATATATTATCACTGGTATGATAGTGTACTATTAAATAATTTAGCAGAAAAGTACTCATAGATATATCTGAATTATACAATTTAAAATGAATGATTTATCATCTATAAACTACTAAAATGTTTAAGATATAAAATAGTCAAATTAAAAATTTTCTAAAATGAATGTTTATAGAAAATGTAAGGATTATAAATAGTGAGTATCTGAATAACTACATGTAACATAATCATATTTTAGAATATATTTCCCCTTTAATGTGTTTATATTCATTTATATCTTTCTTTATACATAGAACTTATTTTTAATAAATTATATTATTCTACTAAAATATTATTATTATTGTGTCAATTATCTACCCGACATTGGATTGGTAGACTAGAACATGTGAAATAAATTTTTTCAAAATTATAATTTAATTTTTTTAATGAATTTACTAATTGGGTCTCAATTTGTAATAAATGTGAATAAAATAATTTGAAATTAAAAGGAGATGGTTCTATGGAAGAACAATTGTATGTATGCAATGTGTTTTTTCTCATAAAAATGTACTACAATAAAAAATTATGAATTATTTTAAATAAATATATAGATAACATATTAAATAAAAACATTTAAAATTAATTTAATTTATATTAATATTAATGGAATGACAGTGAATTTAGTTTCATTCACAGAAATAGATTTATCAAAAATGCGGTTTAAGTCATTTTTCATGCTAATTTTAAAATTATTTTTATCCACAAAAATTAGAAGAATTTTATATATTTTTATTGTGATGAAGAATATAATTATTCAAAAATTTAGAGACTTTCATTTTTTAAATTATCAATATTGATCGCTGAAAAAAATCTTTTCCATAGTAAAGGAGAAAACAGTTAAACTAGGGTTTAATTAATTAGATGACGGGTTGATATGGAAAAAAATCAACTCAGTACTATTTTATTAATTTATATCAATCATATCTCATACGATATTAATGAATGCTCTACTTTGAATCTATATTCTCATGACCATGTCTTAATTTTATTTTATCATTCTCAATAATTTCTTGTGTGGCACACACCTCACATATAAAAGGGCACCTCAAATCCTCTCATCTCTAGACCACATGATTCATTTATCTCAAAAAATTAATTTACAAATACTCATCAAAAATCATTATTCAAGGAATTTACTTAAAATTAATTCAACATAGTCCATTTATGAAGCCTAATGTAGCCTCATAATTGATGTAACCCAATGAAATGGAATTTATTCTTACCAATATTTTAAATTATTATTTACATAATTAAACTAAAAAATTTTATTTCTCAACTGAAAATTATGTAATAAATATATTAACTATTAAAATATGTTTTTTAGTTATTAGTATACGTCTTTATTATCTCCATACCTACCTTTAGAATATGATAACGTTTCGTATGACTATGTGTGGAGTACCACATCCATGAATTTATGTTAGTTTTTATTTATTATATTTTACAAAGATATTAATTGGGGTATAAATAATTAATATAAAACCAATGACCAAGGATTAAGACCGTATTAATGAAATAGTCATAAAAAACAATCATGGTTTCACCCAAATAATAATGTTAATGAAATATTGTTGATTAATTTAATTATATAAACAATAATGCGGTGATATATAGTTTGTTATGTAATTATATGGTTTGGGAATATATGGATAATAAATTAATACTTATTATGAATGATTTATAAACAAGTTTTATGAAATATAACACTTAAGGTAAGCTTAATCTTATTTTTTCAATATTATCTCTAATAAATATCAAGTAACGGAAATTAGATGATCCATTACCTCTAAACCGAAATATTATAATATCCCCATGATAAATTTGAGTTTCAATGATTTTAGATAATTCTCCTCTCATTGTTTTATAATACCATGGGTAAAACAAATTGAGAAAAAATATACCTTACATCCTCATTAGTTAATATAAATTTCATTCAATTTACATGATAAAAAAATCATTGATTATTTTGTTTATATATAATTAAATGATTAATTAATACAGTTTCATTTTCATTTGAATTTATATTCAATTATTTAAAATTAATATTTTTTTATTTTATGAATGGTCTAATTTTTTAATTTAACTAAATTCTTAAACGTAATCATTTTTTAACATTTTAAACATGAATTTAATTTCTAGATGTATTGATAATTCATTCATTGGAAGATTAATATACATATTTACATCATTATTTTAAGATGAAATATTTTTCTCAATATTATTTTTATTTTTAATTTTAATGATAAAAATGTAAAATTTTAATTTTCCACTCTTTCTAATAAAATGATTAAATATATATTTATGATACATTAAATTTATATCGATATCCATTGATGTTTCTTATGATTCACTAAGAACATTATATAATGTTACAACACATGTTATTTGTCTTGTTGTCATAAAATTATGTGAATTTGACAAGTCAATAAAAAAAATTTATTTTCACGTGTTATGGAATGATGAGTTGATAGGAATTTTTTGGATACAATGGTGCACATATGTAGGGATTAAACCATGTGAAAGGTGTGTCCATTAAAAAATTGATGTTATTTGGAATTGAATCTGGACTAAAGAAATTGGGTAATGGGAGGCAAACACAATCCAATATGGGATATTGTATACAATGTCATTCAAGGATGTTAACCTTGACAAATGAAATGATTTCATCTTTTTTTATTGTTCCATAATTCATATGACATGTTCTTATGATAATGATATTCTATTATTAATCATGACTAAATAATGATGATTCCTCATACATATAAACTATGATTTTGAAAATATATGTTTTTTACTCCGCGACAGATTATTTTATGCTCTATTAGTGATTATGTATTAAATTTAGAGGTTCTAAAATTTATCTCATACAGTTATGTGTATCCTATGATTTCAAATGATTGTATATTGATGTCTGTCATATTTACACATACTACACATTTGATCTCATACATTACAATATATCAATTTTCCATGGATATGAATGATATTTAATCTCATAAATACCAAATAATGGTAGAATGTGGGAATAACCATAGGATTTTATAATGATATTTTATTTTATAAGATGATTCTGTATATATTCTATGATGAATCTAAATAATTACAATACTTAGGAGTGTAATATTTATTAAATTGTATGAATGGGAATCCAAATTATGCAATGTTGAAATATGTTCTTCACAGGACACCATAGTACATTTCTAAGTATAGTTATGTTATTTTTCTTATTTTTATATGATTTATAGGTGGGAAGTAATTGAACACAACACATAATGAATTTAATATGAATTAAGATGAACCGAATTTTTTTTTATTGATGATAAGAAATTGTTAAAATTTAAGGCATCTTGGGAATGATTTTCATTATTATATTGTTTATCACATTAAATATTTTACTTCAATGATTGCACATGGTATATTGGTTTTAGTAAATGTATTCATATAATATGAGAAAAATAAAAAATTTATGTAGAATACATTAAAAGTATTATCATATAGAGAATTTGAATGTCATGGGAGTCGTAATGAAAAATCATATAGATATTCTATTGAAAATTCCTCAAAACATTTTTCATGTTGTGATTATAAATGATAAAAGGAGGGACCAATACACAATTTAGTCTTTCATGAGCCGTGAATATAATTTTTTAGTGGGTCCCTTGATTGAATATTCTATCAAAAATAATTTAGAACAACAAAAATTATATATTCAATATTCATCTTATTGAGGAAAGATGAGGTTTTATAGGAAGTGTATAATTTCAATTTAAAAGTAGAAAATGGTAAATTATTATAAATATTAATATGAAATATAATGAAATTGAATATATAAAATTGGATGAGTTTAATTATGTCTTTTAATAATTATGTCTCTAAAATGCTCACATGAAAATGTAAATAGAGTTTGATATTCTAAATTATAAGGAGGATGAACCAATTTTTAATAATCCATTCATATGGGTAGATTAAAATTTGGTTGATTTTTGAATTTTCATTTGACAGATGGTCCATATTTCATATTAGGATTTTGAGTGAAATTCCAATATTTTGGACAATATAACATGGTTGATTAAGAGTTTTAATGATTTTAAAAGGGGTTCTCATAGAGGATATGGGATTTGAGGTTTAGAGTTTTTGATCTGGGAAGCAGAATGTGGGAAACTGTTCTCACATAGTTTGTACAAACTAAGAACACTAACCAAGAAGTTTGGTGAAAGTATGAGAATAGTTTGTTTAACTATACTAGGGAGGCCTCTTATGTGTGAAAATGTTTAGAACTAATTTTAAATGAACTTACAATGGTTTTCACATGGTTTTCAAAACAATGGACCATATATTGTAATGTTTTATTTCCTGATATGTAGTTTACCAAACAATATGTGCTCAATTTTTCCAGACATGCTGCCAAACCATGAACCCATAGAAAATAGAAATTAATATGCTTTCTCTAATGTTAGTTAATGGATTTTTCATGAAATTCTACACTATTTTGGCTAGAATCTCCCTAATAATTAACCTAACATACCTAAAACCTTATATGGTATAATATCCTAAATTTTTATTAAAATCATGTTATAATTATTTAACTCTTGTGTTTGAGATATTTTTTACGATTCTAAAATTTAAACAACTTTAAGAAACATTGGATCTTGATTCCAGTAATGATTTTTCTCTTTTGTATATTATTTTATGTTCCTTAATGTAAAACGACAGCCTTTATGGACTTTTAAATTTCAAATAGTATGTTCCCTACTTATGTTTTTCACATTTATATAATTAAGTTTAATAATTTATTTAATAATTTATTTAATTTTATGAAACTATAGTAATGTGTTAAGCCTATGAAAGACATTAAAACCAAGTGTGAAACATAGTTTTGGAAATTTTCTTGTTATTCAAGGTTTTGTAAATTTAAATGGGTTCGTATCATGGAATTTTAAATTGGTGATACTCACGTTTATTGTATATCGTAAAAAAATTGAGTTGAAATGAAAAAAAAAATTATTTATATTTAAGTTAAAAAAAATTTAATGGTATTTACAATTTATGATAAAAATGAGAATGTATTTTCAATGAATAATTCCTTCCACAACATAATTTATGAAATTTTGAAATTCCAATCAGTTAGTAAATTAGAAAATATTTCTGTAAAAACGTGTTTATTATTGTGGAATGGGGTGTTTTCATCCTCCGTAAATAATAATTGGTGATTTAAAATTCCACTATGAGTAATGGTTATGGAAACAATAATTTATTCCAATATTTCATGTATTCATAATATAATTTTTTTAAAACAATTACATAATTATAATCAGTAAAAGTGATTTCATAATAAATGAAAACAAATTTTCTTGAAATTTATATTTTGAAAACTATAAAATTAAAAATTAGAGTTTATAAATGATATTTAAATGAATATAATAAATTTTTGTTTTTTTAATGAGTTTTTTTATTATAAAATATTCTGTTTCATAAATATTTTGTTTCTATATAATTTTTTTTTATAATTTCTTTTGGTAATGTATAAATTATTTTTATGTGATGGTTAATCTATAAATGAAAATGGACCCCCGAGTAGATCCATGGTTGATGGTTAGACCTAGGATGAAAATTGTCCCTTGAGTTGATGCATTTTTGATTGCTAGACATAGGGTGAACATGAACCCATAAATGATGCAATATTGATGATTAAACATTGGATAAAAATAGACCATGGATAGATGTTGTCTCTTTAGGGATTTTTTACTTACCTTAGATTCTTGTTTGAATTTTAATGGGTATATTACCCTCGGTTGGGAGTTTTTATTTTTAAAATGGTCAGGAATAAATTGATAGAGACACCACATAACTAGGTATCATAGGAATGTTCAACTCCCAGGGCCAGGCTCAACCCCAGTTTTAGAGTTATTTAAATAAATTGGGTTTTAGTGTTTTAATAGTTGTGTTTGAAATTATTGACATAGAAAAAACAACCTTTACAATTTATATACTATTTGTGTTAATGTATTTTAACGGTGGTCTCCAAATGAATTATATTCAAACCCTTTATTGTCATCCATGATAGTTGGGTACCTAATAAAGTGATAGTTTTGTTATGGTATATGATTTTTTTGATGTCTAAAGCTGGGACTGAGTTATGGTTTTTGGGATAATACATGTGCTGTTAGTAATGAGATAAGATTTGGGAAAATTAATTAGTGTTTTACCTAATTTTATATCTGGTATTTTGGGTTTGATATATGATATCCTATCATGTGAAGGATAAACCTCATTAGATAACACATATTTTATTTTAACTGTTATCAAAATATGACAATATGAATTCATATAAAATATTAACTATATCGTTATTACTTCCAATATTATTTAACATTGATATTCTTGTATAATCACATCACTATACCACCACATACTCGAAATATTAGTCAATATACTCTAGTGCATATAGAGATGATTTTAAAGTAAATTGTGACCATCTATTCACAAATAGATTAGTTTTTTCATATTGATGGGGCATTACGAAGTGTAATAATTTAATTTTTATTTCTTGATAATGTTTTGTAACAATATAAATGATAAAAGGAATGTGTATGAACATTATATGGATCTTTTGACTAGGTTTTCCCATCCCACAGATAAGGGATATTATTGAAACCTATAATTGGATTTTTTCTTATATTATTTTTTAAAGTTGAATTTATTTTCCCATTAGTGTTATAATTTTCAAGGATGTTAATAATAATTTCGACTTTGTTTCCATGATAAACATGGTATGAGAGTGTGTTTTCATGAATCCTTTTTTAATTGAATTATTCATATGCAATTTTCCTGATTACCATGGATTATTTACCATGACTATGGATTTGGATGGTTAGTTAAAGTTCCCACAACCATTTATATGATGATTGATTTTGGTTTAATGGTGCCATAATATATTTCCAATCCTCTAAATGGGTTTTATAAATTCCATGTGATTGTCTATGCATTATGGTTATGCGGAACTAGATAATTAAAATTCCACGTGATTAAAAATGCTTGTTCTCCTTTAAAAAATTTAATTGAAATATTATTCAATTGAGTCATAGATACATAGTGTTTTCATTTTTGTAATGATAATATATAAATTTTTTTCTCCAATTCTTGTCTATTATATCATGTTAGCTAAATAAAATATCAACTATAATTTTCAATATTATTTGATATATAAATTATGTTTATGATCCCATTTATCAGAGCCTTATTATATATGTTCTAGATAAATTAGACTGGAAAATATAAAATTTTTATAACCTATATTTTAATGATTTAAATATAGGTTATGGATGATGTGAAATTATAGTATGTGTTTTTGGGGATATGAGTGAACCTATGTTCTTTTATTACCATGTGGGTTTTTTTCATACATTTTGATAACATGATTTATATTGGTGGGAGGACTATGTTTTTTATAGCTCACTAGATAGTGGATAGTTTTGAATGAACTCAAACTAGTTTATCACATCACATATTAGTTGAAAAAGACATTATATGTCATGTTACCCATAGAATAGTGTGTGTGTCACCCCTAAAATTAAAACATATGAGGGAATTTATTTGTGGGATATGTTTATATCATAGTTTTATTCTTTTCAATGACTAATGATTTTTAAATTTTTGCTTTTTTATCCTTACTGGGTAACCCATGGGAATTGTTGGCCATGTTTTTAAGTGCCTCTATGTTTGTGTGGCAAGGGTATATGTTTCATCTTATGAAATCAAAAAAACTAACTGTACTACCCAATTTTAGGGTTTTTCATCACTAAATCTATTAGAGTATAAAGATATGCACAAGTGTCCTAGTTCATTCAGTATTGAGGATAGTTTATGATGGGAATGACCATTTGGAAGATTATACAAGGTGAGGATAGTGAATATGGGAAAAACATACTTTTTTGAGATAAAATAAGAATTAGATTAATTTTAAATTGTATATCAATATAATTGTTTTTCATTCTTCATGTGATGTTTTATGTTACTCTAAAAAAAGGAAATAACATAGAAAGTTGGGGATTCAAAGTCATATCTTGTTTTCAATGGTAAAAATGGTTTTTTGTCTGAAAATTTCAACTCATGATTCCCTCTAAGTGCATAATGAGAGTCTAAATGAACCTAAATTTTAAGAATATGTAGAAAAATTGGTTTTGGGTTGTCATTTAAATGGTTAATAATAGATAGAATTTACAGTTTTAGAAAAAAGCCACATTTTCCTATCTATAGAGATTTGCAATGAAAGGGAGGAATTAAATGTGGATTGGGATTATGATCCACACATTATGATGAATATATTTTATAGATTTTGAGATATGTTCTTATGTTTTCTTGAAAAATATTGGGAAAACATTGACCATTAATTAAATTCTGGAGCAAGGAATGTTATAGAGATTAATTGTGTCGTTCTACAAAGTTTAGGTAGTACGGGAGTGTTTGTTGTGATTATTAATGAGTATGCACATATGTTGGGGATATGGAGTATATTTCATTCACTAATAGGACTTTGGGCTGTGTTTTCTAATTCATTAGTTAAAATTCATTGTGTTCATGTGGTATATGATAGAAATCATGGATGATATATGTATGAGGACAAGTCCAATATGGAGTTAATCATCATCAAAAGCACCCAGGGTTGATGTTATGAATACATGAATGTTTATTTGCTGGAGTTTCACATATGTGGGTTTAATGAAGCATATTATTTTGTTCCCAAGAAGCTATATTAGATGATTATAAGAGTGTTTATTAATGTATTGGTTATTTATGATGTGGGTTTCATTGTAGTTTTGGATTTTATAGTATATAATCAATGGTGTTTATTTGAGTTGGGATTATTTGTTTGGTTTCATTTCATAATAATGTTGAGTGGTTATAGGTATTCTGTTGTTTATTCATCATGATCAATGATTAATATATGTTAGATAAATAGATAAATAAAATGGATTTGTTATAATGAGATATGGATCCTCTTATGGAGGGTAGTGGGATAACAGTCTGGCTGTATGACTAGTTATGATGTTGAGAGGTAGGTTGTTAAGGAGGTCAGGACCCTGTGATAATGGCTCTTTAGAAAAAATGGTTATGTGATTAATGATGCAATAAAATATGACTAATATTGTCTCAGGAGTGATACTATCAATCTTGATGACCCAACATGGTGATAAATGGAATCGAATAGAATAATATTGTCAACCATTATATGTAGTATGATTTTTATTGGTATGAATTCATGAACCAATTACATATTGTGTAGTGTGATAGTGAATCTAGATTTTAGAGGATTAAATTGAGAAATTAAACTATGAGTTATGTTCAGACAATATTTTTCCTAATTATACAATGGTTGGATGCCTATAGTATTTATGGAATTGATATATGGTAGATTAATGGGATTGGAAGTGGCTGTGATAGAGTGTGTTTTTGATAGGTCACTCAAAGGTGGGCTAACTAGTGATCAAATATATAAATTGATGTATCTAAATTGAAACAATTTTTAGATATCCTTTTGAGTCATATATTTTTGGTTCAAGTGATCAACGTTGGATTTATGAGGGAATGATTATGTGTCTGGTCTCCATGAATCGATGGTGGGTATATGACCATTTTGATTTAGATTCTGATATGGACCATTTTATTATCCTCAAACATATATTTCATTAACAATGATTATAGGGGTTATGAACCACACCGAGAGTTTTCATTAGAACTGCACGATCCTGATTCTATTGGAAATTCTAAGAGAAGACAATATATTGTCCTGGAACTGGACTCATTAAATACATCTTATGGTGGTGAGAATTGTGAGTTGGGTGACTAGAATGATGGTGATATTATGGGTGTCTTGGGGTATATGATAATGGGTTAGAATCTTCTAATTATTTAAGTGATATTTTTACAATGTGTCTTAGGTTAGGATATAAAAGTGAATGAAACTCAAGTTTATCTCTATATGAATATTGGGAATTCATGGGTTAAATATGGAAATTTAATATAATTGGTGGCTATTGTTGGTTGGAATGTTCAATTTTAGGACAAGAAATATTCCACATGTATAATAATGAATATGGTGGGGAGTTTTTAAAATGCTATTTGTAAGGGATGTGTGAATGTTGTAAGGTTCTATAATTTTCCAATTAGTTTAAAGATAATATAATGAAATTGAAATTGTAGTGTAATTAATTATTTTTTGATGCACTAAATGGCTATATTGAGATGTGGAATTAGACATTGAGGTGTAATGGTAGTGTTTGGAATGATACCCATTTAGAATTTTGATTTTAGGGAAAAATAGTGTGGTTCATGGTTTTCAGATGGTTTGTGGTAACTTTTTCCCCAACCATACAATATATTCATGAAATTATTTCTGATTGTTGAACCAATGGAATAGTATTACTAAAAGCATCGAAGTCAATAGAAAATTATAGATATTTTTATCATGGTTAGATAATAATTTTACTAATTAATGGGGTGACTATTCTATGAGTGATGTATTGAGGTAATGATGGCCACACTATTGTTGTGTGTTTTAAAAAATCATGCAACCAGATAATGCACCCCATTAGAAAGTGTGAACTTAGTTTTTTCCATTATTCCCTTTTAATCCATTCACCTGATGTTCTACCACATTTCAGCCAATAACCCCCTAGAATCAACCCTCCTCTCATATTTCTCTTCCATGGTAGAATATCCATCATCCGTATGCATATTTGATTGATGAAATTGGAATTCAAGTACATATATTTTTTTCTTCACTATTTTATCCCATTTAAAGCCATAGTAGTCCTGAAAAATAATCATGTGGGATTTCTATGTAGAAAAGAATATAGTCTACAATGTACCTTGATTTGGGTCTCTCTCACATGGACAAATAATGTTAGTTAGTGGACCTGAAGTGACCCTAACCATACATCAGAATCTTTAAACTAGTATTGGGGATATAAAGAATATTTTGGCGAAGAATATACACAAATGTATAGAGTAATAATTTTGTAAAAATTAATAGATATCATAGAAGTAAAAATATAAAAAAATATTTCATAATTTAATTAGATGATAATGTATGAACCAAATGAATCAAAATAATAAACCATGTAATGTAATGGTAGAATATATCTAAAAATATATATGAATATAATACGTATAAAAATTCATGATGACACAAATAACTCAAATGACCCCTCCCTCAAACCCTAAGTCAGTCCAATCACCAAGATCTAACCCATAATACAGTTTAAAAACAAATATAGGGTGGTTTTTTCTATTCCAAAACATATATCTCTTTTATATTGTTTGGTAGATAAATGGAGGTATAAATATGGTGTCAAAACATAATAATAAAACAAACCAGTGTCTTAAAAACCCTGTCTAATAATAAGTGTGCGCAATAAAGCACCAATCATGATTATTAATTAGTCAACTAATACGTTTAAACATTTTAAATAATTTAGTGACATGAAATAATATCTATTTGAATGTTTCATAACTATTCCAGTTGTAAATAATATTCCATTGAATAATAAAATATTTGGGTCAATCCCTATAATTACTAAAACATCACTTGGAAAATATATTTTTGTAAAAATATCTTAAAAACATATAAATTCAATTTCTATATAAATCACAGCACGACCCCGAATAACCAATTATATATTAATTTTAACATCATTATGTATAAATTTTAATATATATATTTTTTATATGACAATAAACAATTAACAATAGGGTGAAAAACACAACATAATATCATAAGCCAAAAAGGTATTTTTGTAAAATTGTGATTCATTAGATAATTAATCATTCATTATATAATAATTTTATCATTTTTACATGATTTATCAATTTCAAGAAAATCACCAGAGGTTTAATTTCCAGATAAAACATATAATTATTCTTTTAGTGACTTCATAATGAATCAAGGGTAACCCCACCATATGCGTTGCCTCAAGGTATGTCTGATGAAAATTAAAAACAATGGAATCCAATGTGTAGTCTGAACACACGATTGGAATCACACATTATTTTTAATTTTATTAAACTCATTTTTTGAGAGAGATAAAACAAAAAAATACACACTGAAACAAAAAAAGACCATTTAGTTTTTTTTATACTAACTACCATTTATCCAAGAATAAATAAATATTCTCAACCAATATTTCCAATGATAAATCATTGTGATGGTGATCTGAATGTTAATCCACTTTCTTATAAGATACGAAACTAGATCAATTATTATCATGGGATTACCCTGTATTAATAGGGAAAGATTATGTTATGGGGAAAACTAAAGTGGAAAAAATCACTAGATATTATATGATCAATCGAGATATCTATAATGAATGAAATCTATCCAATTTATCTTGGTGTCACCCTAGAATTTTATATGGACATCAACACACTGATTAGATAATAAATCACACATGATAGAGTATTTAAAACTATTGATTAATATAATATTTGGAGTGAAACTCTATCATAACAAAAAAACTATAGATTTATAAGATAGAACTATTATGAATCTCTCCTGGTAAATATAACCCCATTAATAATTTCACATAGGGAACCAATTTAATGTAGTTTAACCATTTTGTTCCCAAAACTAGTTTATCACATATAAGTGGTTAATTTTAACATCTTGTACCCTGTTCATGACATGTAGATGTCTAACAATAATGTTGTGTCCTATATTCTAGTGGAGGGGTGAAAACCACCGCAAAATCCTCACAAACTATATATAGTCATTATAAACACATAACAAATTTTACCTAGACACCATTTATTTCAAAAAAAATACATACCTAATCAATAGGTCATATCCTGATCTGTAACACCAAAAACGACCTAACAACCATGGTTTAATGATGAATGAAACCATACTAAATGTGGTTCAATAAAAACCAAAATAGGGACATTTATAAAAAATTATGGGATCTTACAACCTCCCCTTTATATAATATCTCATCCCGGAACAACACAAAGAATCATTGTGGGGTCTCGAGGAATGTGTTTGGAAACTATGATAGTATATCTGATTCCCTCTTCCAGGTCACCTATGAATGATCCCATTCATCCACTCTACATGAACTAGGGGTATAATATTTCCCTTGAGATACATATAACTATGGGAAACGATATGTATAAAATGCTCCTCAAATGATTCATTTACCCCATGTTCAACATCATCATCATCTACTACATGAGAAATTTTTGTATGATAGATTTGATGGTATGACATATGAAACAAATCATGCATGTAATTGGAGCACATTATAAGGATCATTTGGTATTCCATTGGACCAACCCTTTCCACTAGCTTGAATAACCTTACTAGCACATTCACAAGATTTCCCTTTTTTCATATGGAATTTCCAACAACAAATACATCCAATGGAAAACATTATCAACATAACCAACATAGATGTATCCCTCACTTGAGTAGTTCTAACATGCAATGTATCGATTTATTCAAAACAAAATAGTAGAGAACGACACTACCTTCCATACAAGGCCACGTGAAGTTCTATTTAGATCTATTCCAATGAGCTATAATAATAATATTAAAAGCATTAATAATGAATAAAACTATCAAAAACCCCTAAAATCCATAATCTATGATAATAATATATTCTTGAAATTATGAATAGTTTATTTATATTAACAGTCAATCTATAGATGATAGGTCATACTCAAAAGAACCCGGGACCCCAAAGCCTTTAGAAGACCCTTCACAAAACTAGATTTTAAATGAGTATCTATTTCATAAATAATAATCCTTTGAATATCATAAAACAATACAATATTTTTTTTTTAATATATACTAGTTCCTCGATAGTGATGGACTCCTTAATAAAAAATAAGTTCTGTACCATTTTGACTAAATATATGATCATCCATTCAACATCATTTTTGTCAGTTTTCATGTGTAATCATGTAAAAAAATCCATAATTGAATGATCCCATATCCACATAATAATGGGAATAGGTTGAAACACAAATATATGACTATGATTCAAACTTTTCATCATATTATAGATGATACAGTTTTTTATTAATCATGATTCCACTTTCTTCATTCAAAAATTTAGGTACTATCTATGGAGGTAATGATTATTATTTAACATACCAAGGTGTAATTGAAATCTACAATCATGAAAATATATCATCATATTATTGGGAAATACAATAGGTACCCATATTGGTCCATAGAAATGAATTGAATTATGGTTTCAACGAATGCATCGAAATGTTCGCACCACACAATATAATATATATGTTAGAGGTAATAACTCTAGATTAGATATCTACTCTTACTTGATAAAAAAATAAATGGTTATAACATATGTATAATGTAGATAAAATAATCCTTGGGAAACCTAAACATATATATTCATATAAGAAAAGTGCACCATTATCCCCCACGTGTAGCAAGAATCTTACACTACCTATTTTTGTTCATACATATCATGTTTTCAGCAAAAACATTTCCCAATCCTGATGTATATGAAACCTCAATGTATAAAGACAACATATAATCGACCAACATCTTTTAATAATGTTTTAGGTCCCACAGATAAAATGTGTACATGAGTAACATAATGTCAATGTACATGAAAATCATTTCTCCCAAATGAAATTTTCACCATCAACTCATGGAATCTACCACCATATATTACCCCATATCATGATAAGGATTTTTACTCTCAATAAATATAAGATTTTTGGATTCATAAGCTACCATTACACCCTAAAGTATAATAACTTCACTGATTATAACTCTAGATGCATAACAATACACTGTATATGCCTTTCCTGGAACATGTACAGGGACAATCAGTGATGAGGTTATTCAAACAATCAACTCCTCAAATTCTATATCATAATAATCCAACCAAAAACAAAATTCAACAGTATTATAGTGAATAAAGACATTAGTACTTAAAAAAGGTAAAATCCCTTGATAAAGACTGTTTTTATCATACTAAAGAAGGAAATATAAACCTCATATATATATATATTGGACCAGAACCATGATTCCATGATTGAAACCATCTATGTGTCCATAAAATATTCTATATTCTAAGACGAAATTACCCAATAAGTTCATATTATCATCCTAGAAACTCCATTTGGTTATATGGGCGTAATTCTAATGCTCACTCAATGTAATAATGAACATTTCAGTATATCGGGAATGATCAACTGCAAACAGATAGTACACTACAGCTTCATCCTAAAATACCACAAAATAATAATCCTAAAAATGAATAATGATATAATTTATTATTGTTATTAATATAGCGGGCACATTCCTTAAAAAAATTCATCCCTATGAAATCAAAAAAACAATGCCTACTCCTAAAATAATTTTGATGTATTTCTAATGGAAACACTATCAACCTGTGAAACCCTGATCTACATCCAATCTTATATATTATACAAGAACATCTTAAATGATTAATGTGATAGTTCATTAATGCTTGGGGATACATTATCTTGTCTATTAAATGGTTGAATCTCTTATAGTCCTCACATATGTGAAATATCTCATTCCCAATTCTGGAAATGAAATTGGTAACCCCCTGATTATGTTTTAGGCCATATGATAACCTGACACTCCAAATCTTCCTAATAAAAATTCTATTTAAAAATGCCTTATAGTGTTATCCTAAATTTAAGGATATAAACTAGCCTTGTTCCCAATACCAACTTGAACTTGAACCTAATATCTTAATTGGGTGGAAATCCAGAAAACACCATGTGAAAGGCATCCCATAATTGTCTATCACTGGGGGAAATGATTCCATCTACATTACCCCTCCTACTTGAAAAATTAATTGAAAATAAGCTATGATAATATCCAATATAGATTGTATTTTCATTTTTTGAACAACATACTAATCACATTCACACATTTTATTATAGTTCCCTCTTTTAGGTAGTAGAAAATATACTCTTATTTTGTAAAATTTGATATGATACTTCTATAGAACTATATAATTCATACCTAGAATCAACATAAAACTGATCATTTTCATTAGATAGTTTTCCAATATCAAATTGTGATAACAATTATTTATAGAATATGCCTTGAAATGTTTCATATATTCAAATATAATTTCCTACGGTGTGTTAATGGGGAATAAAATATCGAAACATAAAATATAAATTAAAATATATTTTATAAAATATTATATATAATAACAATATTATTCTCTTGAATCATAAAATGAATGAAATGGGTAGATTCAATAAGAATGAAACCTTGTATGGTAAAAGGTGCATCCTATAAACTAGACGGAGTATACTACATAGTATGCTGCTGACTCGAGTATCATTCATATGATCTTGTCTTATTTCCCAATTATTTTCCATATACATTTTATTTCTAATCTCATGATTGCAAAAAATATCCCATTCCATGACTTGAATGTCCAGTGGAACACTAGGTAATAGTCTTATGAGGGGTAGTTGTGTCCTTTACATACTTGGTATCATGTCCTGGTCCCTTTACACCATTATTCTACCACATAATACTACAATAACTATATTGGTGGTTGAACCTACTGTTTTTAAAACAATTTAATGTAGGTTATAGAATATAAGTCTTCTAATGGATAATAATAACACACTAAATACACTTTAATGGAACACCATGATGAGATTGATTCTCAATACATTGGATTCTCATTCCATTATTTCATTATCAATAACTATTATAGTGGCACATTCTTATAACAAAAGTAGAGCTCCCAATTCACCCGCATAAAAAATTCTAAGCAATTATTAGGGCCTCTATTAGATTTCTCTATATGAATTGAACATGATAAAAAGGAAAAAAAATATACTGAATAAATATATTTCCACTTAAGATATAATATCATAATGAATATCACCCTAAAATTTTCATTCCATTGTTGTCCCTTAAATTATAGAAAATGGAATAAGGTGTTTCAATTTGGATAAATTTCTAGCATTGTCCACCAATAACTTGCGAAATTGAGTCAAGTGTATAAAATCATGGCCATTAACTTCCCTCAACAAATCAGGATAGATATGACTCAGTAAAAATAAATCAAATTCCTTCCATGATAATAGTTCATTATTCCCTGATTTTTTAATGTCACCCAATAATTATTGGATGGTCAATTAAGAATTATTTAGCAAGAATAACCCACATATCTATAGGTGCCTCATGATTCATGAAGATAAAATGTAATAACATGATCCAGAACACGGTTACCTAGGGGCCTCCCTCCCAAATAAACATAGATGGGTGTTGTATCTGAAACTCTATTGTCAACTCATAAATAAATGGAATGGTGAAAAAAGTCTCCAATTACATGTAGTTATTGAACCTTATGAATATTTCGTGGATTTTAACATCCGTATATACCCCATGAGCATTAGGGTGATCTAGTTCATCTATGTTTGAAGTCTAATGATTTCCTCTCTCATGATGCTCAGTTCGAATCAGATGAGAATATATTTTCTCTATAAAAATACACTCCAAAAAACACTAGATTCCAATAAGGATAAAAACAACAGGTGACTAAAAAGGGGAAAAAATATCACGGTGTCACTAAAATTTCATAACATACAAATTATGATTACATATTAGTTATTTTATTTTATTTTTAAGATATAACAAATTTTTTATCTCAAAGTTAATATAGGAAAATATATCACATGCAATAAAAATTTCACAACCATGATTTATATGCATCATATTAAACCCTATGTTTCTATCCTGATGTATTCATCCATATCTCCATCCATTCAAAACCCTAAAAATATATGTAATGAGATAATAACATTGCAAAAAACATGAAAAACATATGGGGAATTAACATCAAACCGATCATACGAACCTCATGATTATGAATCCCAACCCTAGGTACTCATATTCTCCCCAATATAGGATTACTACACCCATGAACAGTAACATTAGAATGTCCCGGAACATCCTAGTATCTTAACTATCTTTACCAAATAGTAAATCGATACAAAAGAGAAAGCTAACACACATGATACCACTTTCTATTGTACCCCATTTTCAAAATCTCTCACGTGTTAATTTCTGATGGGATAATTGACCTAATCCTAACTACTCATAATCCATAGGTTTATGACTAGTAGTAGGGTATTTAAAATATAGTGGGGAGATAATACCCCATGTTATATTGTTATTATATAGTCAAAATAAACAAATATCCATGCAAGAGAAATCATTGAAATAATACATAATATAATTTGAAAGCAATGGACCGTGTAGTTAAATAAAATAATAAACCATGTAATTTCATGATAGAATATATCTAAATATCAATATAAATGTGATAAATTTAATGTTCCAGACATACACAAAAAAAAATGAGACGCCGTGGTCCCAAACCCCATGTTGGTTTCAACTAAAATCACTTACCCATCTTGCCGGTAACCATCAAATATATAGAACTTTTACCATTCCAAAACCTATACACATATAATATAATAGGGAAAAAAATGTAACCCCAATTATTGTGTGAGTAAAACACATTATTATGACTAAATATTATATAAACAAAACCATTCTAATAATTTGTTCATGAAATGAAGTGATAAATAGAATATTGATTTTTCCATTAATACTATGTGAAACTTATCCTGAATTGAAACCATGACATAATATATCAAATCATATAAGACAACAATTCCAAATATATCCAAAATATAGAGAAATAGTCACATATTTGGTTCAATCACTAAAAAACATATAACATAACAAGTAAAATAAATTTATATAATTATTTTAGCATAATATGAAAATGTAATTCTTATAATAATTTCATCATAACCAAAAATGGACATTCATATAATCATATTAGCATAATTTGGAATATCCCTTTATATAAACATTTAATTATAAGTTACAGTAAAATTTAATATATAATGAAGAACAGAACATACAATTATTATCCAAACTGGTAAATTTAGTAAACTACCAATCAACTTTCAACTACTCAATCAAGTAATAATAATTTAATATGTCATATAATGTGAATAAATCATAATAAAATCATAAAAGGTATCATACCCAATGAATATGTCTCATTAATATATCATGTAGTTTATAATTAATCAGGGTAGTATCACCTATCAGGTAGCTATAAGAAAGGTAAAAATATCATTTGGAATAAAAGTTAAAAAAGTTTATAATAACACATGATTATCACAAAAAACTAGTCAATTTTCTATTTTACACATTGTGTTAGTGAAATTTTATAATATATGAAATTATTGAAGAAATAGAAATAGAACATATAGTTTTGTTCTAGAACACATAAATTATATATGGTTTCAATAAAGAACATATCAACCCAAATTACCAACAAAGAATGAAGGTGGTGGATAGAAATGAAGAATCATAGATGACAGAAGTTATAAACCAAGTCAATAATAGTCAACAGATTAGACAATGATAATATGGAAATAAATGAATATAAGGTAAAACCATCCTGAAACATATCACTCAAGATTGAATACCTCATTAAGATGCTTGGAATGAATGAAATCACTAAAAATCACTTATTGTTTTCCTAGGGATTCTGAGGTATAGTTATAAATATTAGTAATTAAACCATATATTCTATAGGCTTCAAAACTGTTGTTCAAAAGAAATTCACAACATGAAAACATTTCAATACATGATATTGAAAATTTATTCGATACGATGAAAAAATTTCCCCTTGGTTTAAAATAGCCATGATAAACTAATTCATTATGTGAACTGACATTCCTTCATATATCCACTTCCAAACTTGAACTTGTTCATTGTTTCTTCCTATAAATATTTTCATGTTGGGTAACATGGTAACAATATTTAAATGTACACCCAACACCTCTCAACCTAGTGTTTATAGGAAAATCATGAACCACCTATGTAGCCTCCCATGAAATAGATGTCCCTTGTAATCCACTCTCACAAATATCTATAACTATTTATTTAAATAATCAACGATCAATAAAACAATGTCATTTTAACATAAAATACCTCTTTATCCCCAAATAATAATCGACCACCAAGGATTAAACAAGAAACAAACACAAATAAAAGTTGTTCTATAAACACAAAAATATCGACATACATAGAATAAATATGACTATACATAGTCCACTATGTTAATAATATATCCCCACTAATATTTCAGAAGGGAATGAGATTGTGTCATGTAATCATTACCATTCATCGACCTATTTTATGTTTAATAATTTAATTAAATCTTTCCGTAGATAAATGGCCCTGTTAAATTTTTTTAACCAATGAAAAGGTTTTAAAACATTTTAATATAACTATTTTCATAATTGGACATGAATATAGAACTATAAATTTCACATATTTTTTTGTAATATAATATGAAATATGGGAAACATAATTTGATTGTGCGAGCCTAAACAAATGATAGGAATGAATTGAAAAGTGCTTTATATTTAATTTTATGATTTTGAACTCATATTTCATAATAATTTATAATATTTTCCTTGGATTTAAAAAAATTCATTTAAAATGTTTTATGATATTTAAGTATGTTATCAAGTTTTTAAATAAGAATGGATTTATTTAATAAAATCATTTTACTAAACAAGTGATTTTTCAACATACAAAATGATATATGTTGTGATATGACATCATGAATGATGAATTTTATTGTTAATTGTAAATTAATGGAATACTTTATAATGGATACCAATTAATATTTTTTAAAATTTACTTACCTAGAATCTGTATGATTAATTTATCAATAGCTTTTGTATAATTTATTATAGAAGGAATATTGAAAATTATAATATCGAAATAGGTATTTCAAAAATGGAATTTCAATGGAAATTTTAAATTGGGATTTTTTGGGATGACAGTTTTAAATAATCCACATGACTATTTTTATTATTTTGATATAATATAAATGATGTGAATTTACATCATATTTACGAGATGTATAAATTTTATGGTTGTAGTAATCAAACCCATGGTGAGAATAACTTAAAGGTGGATGCATAGTTGATTTTTAACATATAGGTGACCATGGACCCCTCGGTAGATGCAAAGTTGATCATGGAAACTAGGGTAAACAGAAAAACTGGGTGGGTGAATGGTTTATTGTTAGATGATGAGTGGACATAGTCCTTAGGTGGTTTAATTTTGGTTTTTTATAACCAGGTTTGGCATGGCATTCTGGGTGGGTGCATGTGTATTGGTTAATCAAAGGATAAATGTTTCACTTGGGGGGATTCTGGGACTTGTTCTATTACAATATCACCCATAAAATCCATTTGTATTTGATATAGAAATATTACCTCATAATAGAGTGCTTTAGGATTGTATAGTTATTTACATTCTCTAAATGACTCCCCAACTAAAGAATAAAATGTATGTAACATTGTTGGGGATGAATACAACCACATGATCGATATTTCTATTATTACTTACAATTAATTATTTTAGTATATGTTATTTAATCATTTTAATTATATCACAATTTCATGGAATTTATATAGGATATATATATATAATGTCATAATTGATGGGTGTAAATTGAGTTATACTCACACCCTACTTTGGACATAGTGACACTAGCCTACCCTAACATATGATACAAGTTTTTAGGTATAATTTTTGAATGTGGAATGATTCTTGGTTTCTGATAATGTATCTTGGATGATATAGTGGATATGTAGAAATGGATAGGACATTATTTTATTCATTAACGTAACCTATTATTTTAACTGAAGATATTTTTTAATTTATATAATATTTTTATAATATATGAGATACATAACATTGAATACAACATGTTTTATTTTGATAAGATCCAATAAATTTCTATATTTAGTACTATTCATTTTTTATAAATTGAATATTACTTTTATTATTATTTTAAATATATATTCATGTATATTCTACACATAATAAAAATATTGACATATTGTTCTAGTCTTCAGCCTCTCAGTAGTATGAAATTGTGCCTAAAGTGTAGTTGAAATATTTTTCCTAGAAACCATTTAGTTTTCTGGAGATGTGGGGAAATAAAAACATGGTTTCAATGAAAAAAATATAAGTAGACACAAAGACTGTAAAAATATTTTTATCATTTACCATGAAAGAAATATTTATTTGTATACTAGTAGTACGAAACCTTGTATATAAATAGAGTAATCAATATAGTAAATTAATATAATTAATGTAAATTTTTGATTTCATTTCATAGTGGAAGTTTAGAGAAGATATTCCCATCATTCTAATTATTATTATAAAATGATAATGGTTGATTATCATGGAATATTTAAAAAACCCATGAAAAAGACAATAAGTCTTCCTTTACATGACATGTGTCGAAATAATAATGGGGGAAATTGTTTCTATGGTAAATGTAAATGTTACATGTTTGCTAAATAAGGGTATTGAGAAAAATAATATTGATGTAAAATATATGGAAGAATAATTAATTTAATAAGGAGAAAACTCACATTAATAAACCAACAACACTCCAGTGTTTCATTTAATGGATTATAAAAATTATTCAAATCAGTGCCTCAATATATTTGTTAATGATGATATCGATGTCTAAAACCAAATAATACATGATTTAAGGGTTAGGAACATGTAATCACAACTATTTATGTTGTACATAAGAGAAATGTTCTAAATGGTTTTATTACAGTTCACTCTAGAACTATAAATGTATTCTTTGATTCTATTTCAACCAACTCATTTCTATATGATATATTTTCTAAGGGTGTCATATCACCACCTAACTAATTGGATATTAAATAATAGGAGAAAACCCTGATGGTAAAATGTTTATAGCTCATGTTAGTAGCTCCACTTCAATAGAAATTAAATGGAATATAATTTCATAAATCCTTTTGATTCTCAATCTAATTGAATTTTATGCTATATTGAGAATGGATTTCCTTTTGTTATATTGATTCCAAATCAACTACGAAGGAAGGAAAGTAGAATTGTTATTCATAATCTACCTATGAATTTCATTTCTAGTGATGATTTATATGAATTATAATGTATATTACATTCATTTTATCAGCCTTATTATATATTCATGAGGTACACATATCAAAAATTGCGGGGGGGGGGGGGGGGAATAAATATATTATTTGTATTCCAAAATATGAAAATTATTTTTCTAATGATTTTTCATGTGATCTAATGAATATTAATGTTGATTTATCAATAGATCATCTAGATTATTCTAATACTATTTAAAATCATTATATAGAATGGATCATATTGATTTGTAAGAATTAAAGGCTCATCTTTTCAATAATATTGAAAATTAATTTATACACCATATTATATCCCAACAAGGATCACAAAATCATTCATTAGAAAACAATGATTGGTCAATGATTATTTTATTTGAGTATCATGTATTAAATTTTATTAATATCATTTACAATAACTCCATTTTGATTATTTATTCATCAACATAATAGAGATGAATGCTTTTCTGATGTGTAAATTTGTGAAGAATTTCATCTATTAATGTATAATATATATAATAAATTAGATATATACTTCTATGATAGGTGATTTTGTTATCAATTTTATAATTATAAAACCTAATGTAATCAATTATACATCTCTCATTTATGATTTATTTAATAAAAATGTTATAGATCTCCCCAATTATTTTTTAGTGCCCTTTGTAGATGATATTTATATATATTATATGTTCTTAAATGATAATAAATTTCATTTTAGGAATGTATTAGAAACATCAATGCAGGATAATATGAATTAAATATATACAATGTGTGAATTATATGTATAGAAAATGTAATGCATGGATCATATAATCTTAAAATAAGGTTTACTATGGGATTATTCAATTATATTAGTTAATGAGAATAGCCCAAAAAAAACCATGGAAACCAATATTTAAACAGTTATTTGGTTTTCTAGTTAAAAATAAACACTTACAAGGTCTTTATTATAGAAATTAAATAAAATAAAAAATTTCACATTGAATTGATCCACGGTCCATTTATAGAATATTCTGAGAAAAATTTAATAAATAGAAACGAATGTTCATCAATGCATTTAAGATAATATTAAAATAAAATAATGAATGGTTTGTAATCAATAGTAACAATTTAATCTTGTATTAGGATACATACTCAGGTCGAATTAAAGGGTGATTTATTAGGCCTCATGAAAAATGAAAATTTATTAGAGAAATTACATGACATATTAGATTTATTGGAAGTGGAATTTTTTTCATTTAATATATATTGGCATTATCTATGTGGTGAATAAAGTTATATAAATATATAATTATAATAAAATTCTGTAGTATATATTCAGATATTAAGATTAAATATCTTCTTAAGGAGTTGTTTGGGGATGATTAATGATATGGAATGCTCAACAGTTTTCTACCAAAGAAATGATAGAATGGAAAGAAAATATCTGAGTAGGAGGGAACATGGTAGGTTTTATTTACCAAGTATTGGAAGAAGTATAATATTTATGTGTTTTTAGAATATAGATATTGTACTAATGATGAATTGGGATATGAAACCTCTTTATTAGATTATTTTTCAACAATCCACCCATGTGAGTATTAAATAGTCACATTAGGAAGACGTGGACATATTGAAGAATGTAAGAAATTTTCATGATTTTGACCTTGAATTTGATGTAATTTTATGATTAGATAAAATATATTGTTTCTCGTTAATTGAAAACTTAAATGATGAACAATTAGATAAATTTAATTATTGATCAAACATTTTCATTCATTGACGTACTGACATGTATAGTGATATGAAAGAGTATTTATTTTGAAAAAAAATATTTGATACTCCAGATTATGTGTTTAGATAACTTATGTGTTAATTATAAAAGGTTGTGAGATATAGTTCTACAGGGTTGACACAACCATTAACCAAACTATAATGGAAATGAGAAAACAACATAATGTATTTCATCATCTAACTCCCCAAATAATTTAAAATATACTATTTTGTTTCAGATAAAATTTACTTTTCAATGAAGTCAGTTAACTTTATTAAAAATATAAAATAATTCATTATTTTTTCAAATTATATGATACACATTAATAATGTTATATTGTTTCATGATGTACCACATTCTGTTATATATATTCATGATATATGTTCTAAATTGAATTTATGGAGAATACTTATCATTCATTGAATATAGATTTGCACATTACCACCACAAATCATCCTTAATTTGAATGTATGTTTTGGAGGATCATTCCAACTGTACATTTTAATAAAAACAGAATTTTTAAATAATATTTTCCTTTCAATTAAATTTATAATATCATGTTTTACTATCTTTATTAAAAATACATATAATTATTCTTTATTATCATATCAAAATTAATATACCATTAAGAATCTTTACCATTGATAATATATCTCTGGAACAAGGATCAAATAATTATTATAAATATTTTATTTTAACAAATCCAATTGACATTGAAAAAGGAAGTGGTGTATTCAACTATTAGTATTATACCATTTGAAGCCATTTTATCAACGCTTTTGTGGGAGATAGAATCTATGATATTTTCAGATGACCCTGTCCAACATGAGATCCAATAACATAAGAATGAGAGAAACCCAATTATGGGAGATGTTTATGCTCATTAAAGTCACTTCCCCAACAATGTTCTCTAATCCACCACATTAATGTATCATAGCTGCACACCATAAAATTAGGGTATTTTTGGTTTATTAATGGTATATGTATCAAGGCCATATAATACGAATATTTATATCCATTTTCAAGATAATTATGGTTATATTTATATATTATTATTACTTTATAAATGTTTTTTATTTTTGATACGAAAAAAATTATCCTCTTGTAATATTCTAATTAAATCAACGAATTTATTTTCATGAATTAATGTATTTTTGAAATAAAAAAATATTTTAAACAAATATTATTATTAAATAATTTTTACTAATTATGAATTTCTATATAATTTTTATGATGTCAAATTTAATTTTATAAGGTTTCAAAAAAATATTTTTCTCAAAAAAAAACTAGGATTTCTCAATTACGTATTATTCTTATTTTAAAATTATAAATTCACATAATTAGAAATTACTTTAGATTAAAATAATACTATATTCTCAATCAGAACATAGAAATTACCCAATGGAATTTTGTTATAATTTTATTAGAGTCATATTTTGTGTAAAAATTTACTAATGTATAAATATATGCTATGTATTATGATTTCATAATGAACCAAAAAAATGTAATAAATAAAATAAATGGTATCCATGACCGAATATATGTTTTCCTTTTAAAATAATTACATTTTATATTTTATGTTTAATTTTATATATCCTTTTTGAATCCTCCAAAATCCATTAATATAATTTCTGTTATTAATATCAATTCTTGTCATTGTATGACTGACTTCCGCTTCAAAAAGGTTATGATTATAATATTTTAGGACCAATGGTCCAATAAAATAATGAGAAATACTCCACATTAGAGAAAACTATGGAAAAAAACAATGGGATGTTTTGTGGTTTTTCTAATGTTATTATATAGTGTCTAAAACCTATTTTAGAGAAATATTAAAGGAATCCCGACTAATTCTTTATATAAACAACCCAACATCTAATTTATATTCACTAAAAATACTCAGATCAAATTACTACACTTACCTCCCCTATCTATAGTGATCTCAAGGATCCCCTAAGATCTCAAGTAGACCCCCCAATGAATTCGAATTCACTCTATAAAGATAAGGGTTCTTCTCATTCACCTACTTTTTAACATTTTCTTATTATCTTATGCCTTATATTTATAATTACTAATGTTTGGGAGATGTATTTCCTTTTCAATATTAATTCCAACCTAATGTATGAGTTATGAGAGATCCCATTCTCTCCCATCAACCCATTTCATGAATTTTTATGTGATGCTATAGTAATGTAGAATTTCACTATGATATTACAATACAAAAGACTAGTGCAGTGAACAAAATAAATATTTCCTATATTTTTTTCATCTCTATACACTTATAATTATTTAATGTGGGACATACATGTATTTATTCCACACTCATAAATAATAAAATAAAATATTACGATTAATGAATAAATTATTTATGATCTACGTGTTAAGCATGTGAATGAAATGAAAGTGACAAGTACGACCAGAATTCTATAGTACTCCAATGCATAGGACAATGTTTAGCCTAATTAGATTGCATTTTTGGATAGGGATTAAACCTGAGTAATATATGGTATTTTATCCATCATGATTTCACAAAATTTACCCATGACCGATGTTTATAATCCAGTTTTTAAAGATGTTTCCACATGCTTGAGGATTCATTTATGTTATAATAATGTAGTATAACATATTTTTTATATTTATTATTCTCAACTCCTTAATATATAATTAATATAAAACATATAACAGTGAAAATTAATTTCAAAATCAAAGTTTTCAATGGTTTTGAAGGAAGACACAAAAAATTACCTATGGGGATAAGGATATTATTTAGGTGTGGGAAGGATTAAAACCTAAATAATGATTTCTGATAGTCTAAAACCACTATCATGATGGAGTAAAGGATTTATTCTGACACCCTCAATGAATTTTTCATTCATTCAACTGCATTGTAATGACAAACATTGTAATCCAACAAAATATTCCATGGGTCATCGGAGAAAACCAACAACCTCCATGGAAACAATAGTGGTATTTTTTCCATCACAACACTTGAGGTGAATCCTGAAATCTATGTGGTGATAAGTATGCCAGTTATTCATTCTGGAATTTTAAATGTACATTTTTAAGCTATTACTAGGAATTAATTCATATCCTGAGAATTTATTATAACTATTTATACACAACCAAAATTCATGAATGTGGAGTAATCAATGAAAATGGAAAATGGGGAAATTATCACAACCAATATATATAACTCCACCCATTAATAATTTGTGGGAACAATATCCCAGTGAACATTTTCATACTCCCATAGGTATAATTTGTTACAATCCTGGGTATGAATTGTCTTTCATTATATAGAACCTATATTATTTGTTAAGAGGTAGAAATCACTCTTTGTAATATGAAATGACGTTTGATTCTATAAGAATTCATCGAGATTGATGAATATTCAATAGAACCAAAATCTATGTTGTGGATATTATTTCACAATAAGAATACATATCTAGAAAAAATTATTGAGTCTATGGAAATCATCATCCTTTAATAAATACATATTTTGAGGGAATATTCTGACGTATTTGTCGATAAATTTCATGTTCTTTATTTTTAACCAACATATTGAATTGTCAATGGATCTTTTACCCAGAGATTTACCATTATCAAACAATTAGAAAATCTGGATAAAGGGTTCATAAGCCCATGTTATTCACCCTAGGTTTAATAAATCATCTTCATCATTAAGAATGAAATCTAAATGAACCATATCATTATTTATCTTGAGTTGAACATGATTTTGTAAATGATAAAGTATCCAATTATGCATATTTATATTTTTTCAATCAGCTATGTGGCTCACAATACTCATCCAAGGTTGATCTAGGGTCATCATATTTCAAATTTATTATGAAGAAGGAGGATACCCCCAAGAACTCACTTCAGACAAGATACTAGCACAATGAGATCATATTATTTCCATTTGGTAAAACTAATCATCCCAAAAAATGATGGACATAATGAAAAGAGTCTTTATAGATTTCATAAACATATATGAGGTTGTACTTATAGATGATATTCTAATATAATCCAAAATCTAGTAGGAGAATGGGGAGAATCTCAGCACACTACTAAAGACCCTAAAAAGGATAAGTGTTACTCAAATTACATAAAAAATTGATTCTTGTTCAATAGAAGCCTCATTATAGTGGTATATCATCACAAGAAATGGTTTATATATGTACTGTTCAATAAAAGGCCAAATTGAAATATGGATGATGCCAAAAAATTTGATAAATATATATAGTTTCCTTGTATTAGAGGTGTGGTATCATCAAGTTGTGAAAATTTTCATATGATTGTAAAACCCTCTAACTAATTTAAATTAGAAGAGAATAATTCTTTCATGTAATGAATATAATTAATATGGATTTATTGAGTTTAAGAGGATGAATATCACTACACCCATAATCACACTACCCATAAGTGAATAACTTTTCTATGGTATTCAATAATTATTCCAAGAGGGGGCATTGGATTTGTGTTAATGGAAAATTACAAAGTGATATACAATGCTTCATTTTAGATGTATAATAATGATAAGAAATATAAAATGAATAATCAAGATCTAGATTAAGTGTTCATCATGTTGAATATGTGGTGGCATTCTCTCTTTGTGGGTATTTTAGAAATATATGCAGATAACGAAAATCTCCTTTATATATTCACTCACAAAGACCTGAATATACACTAATGATGACTGTTATATATATTCAAGGTATATTAATGATCAATCCACTACCATCGAGAGAATGTAAAAAAATGAATATTCACTATTTACAAAGTATCACTATTATTTATATATGATGGGAATTGTGGATGATCCAATCATCATATACTTGAAGAGGATTGGCCTTGTAATAATAAAGGATTGAACATCATCAATATTTTAAAAATGATTGATCAACCATCTATTTTATAAAAGATAATGGAAATTTAAATTGATTCTATATGAATTTAGAAGCAATTTTAAGGTATAATAAAAAATATATCTCGAGATTTCAATGCTAATGAAGATGGATTTGTGATGTTTGGCAGGGATATGTGTCTCTTCAAATAATGACTTAAATGTTCTATTGGCTAATGAACTTAGTTTGACATTCTATATCCATCCAAAAAGAAAAATAACATATCAAATTCTACCAGAGAACTCTAAGTGGTACAAAAGGAAGAATGAAATTTTATAATAAACGCCATTATGTCATATATGTTGACAAGTGCATGAAAAAAGGAAAAAAATCCATGGGTATGATGAAACCATTACCCATACCTACTTGTTGATTTCAAAACATCACCATGAAATTTTCTACTAGTTTTCTAAAGACATCAAGAAGAAATAATAATATATGATTTGTGGTGGATTATCTTACAGATATATTAAGATTAATTTCGATTTTATTGGACTTATCGCATGATAAAATATCAAGGATATACGTATGAGAATTAGTGAGGCATCATGGAACACTGATATCAATTGTATGTGACCGATGCCTCTGATTTACCACCACAATATTAAACTATGTAAAACATTCTCTAAATACTTATTTGAAGTTCAAAAGTGAATTTCACCTACAAACTAATTTCAAATATGAGTGGAAACTCCAAAAACTAGAGTATATTTTTCTATCATAGGAAATTTAAATCAAAAGAATGAAAAGATGAATATCATTCTATAGTTGACTTCTAATACATTAACAGTTTCCACTAAATAACACAAATTGTGATCTATGAAAACCATTATGGGATGAGGTACATACCACAATCATGCATGAGTGGTTTTGGGGAACAAAAACTCTTACATCGTGAAGCGTCCTAGGTATAGATAGAAATGGATAAGGCCATTCAATGGAATAATAAGGCTACTTATATTTGAATGAAGACCAAAGGTTCCAACATTCAATGAGACCTATATTTTGATATTGGGGACATATTATTCATTTTCATATCTCCATTGAATATTATGATCACATTTGGGATGAAAGGAAATCATATTCCATTATACATCTATCCCTCTAAGATCCTTGATTCCCTCGGAGTATGGGCTTGTCAACTAGCTCTCCAACCTAACCTATTTCAGGTACATAATGTTTTCCACATATCCATATATTGGAAGTACATACTAGATCAATCACATGTACTCAATCTAGATGTGGTACAATTGGTGAATAATCATTCATATGAAGATAATCTAGTGAAAATATTAAACCGTGTAGAAAATATTATATAGAATAAGAAAATAAATATAGTCAGAGAACTATTGAGATACCGAAACACTAAAGAAGAAACATGGAAATATTATTATGTTGTAAAATAGAGCTTCCCTCACTATTATTATCATGGAAAAAAAATTGAGTGTGAAATTTCTAATGTTGAGAAGATTGTAACAACACAAACTTTTTTTATTTACAATTACCCATAATATTATATTAATTATATTATTTTATATAATGTTTATAAAAAACAAAATAACTTCCCTTTTTTATTGTATCATAATTAATAAAATAGTATAAATCATTACCACTGATAATTAAACCATTTTATTGTGATCTAATGTTTAGTATAAATATATTAATTAAAAATATCTAATGGATATAAAAAATTAAAGGTATGTACTCCACTAGTATGATCTCACCCAATGAATCCCATTTATCAGATCATAAAAGGGAGATATCATCTGTGGTATTTTCCCTTGAACATAACCGATATTTGATCCATGTACTTAAGCATTAGCAAAACTGTTTATGGGAGAAGTTTATGCTCATAGATATCATGACATAAACCACGATTGTTGAACCACCCATTGATGACCCACAATCACGAACCTGACTCAGAGAATTTTATAGTGTTTTAATACGATATGAAAAATTAACATAATAATATGAATATATATATTATATTTTGAAATGATAGAAATTTAAATTTTCATCTTCTTATTACTTTATAAACATTTTTGATTTCTCAAATAATGAAACAGAAATTGTATTTTTGGGTAATATTTAATTTCAATAAGGAATTTATTTTCATGAATTAATGAATTTTTTAATAAATAATATTTTAATAAGAAATTATTATGAATTTTTTTTATTAAATGTAAATTATAATATAATTTTTATGAAGTAAATTTATTTTTATAATGGTTCAAGAAGTTGTTATTTTATCAAGTAAACCCCCGATTTCTCAATTAATGTAGATCCAGTTCTAAAGTAATAAATAAATAAATATATATATATATAATTTTTTGTACAAATGAATATATCTTTCTCAAAATTATGAAAGTATACAATGGATAATATTTCATATTTTATGATATATTCCAATTTTAATTTAAAAATACAATACAGAAGAAATTTAATGTGTAAATTATGAAACCATAATAAACCAAAATTTCTATAATAAATTCTATATTATGAATCCATGAACAATTAATTTTTTAACATTTTAAATAATATGTTTTTATGTTTTTTGGTTTACATAAAAAATCCATTATCGATCCTCAAAAACAATGAATATATTTTGACCTTTTATAATCATTTCATTAAGAGTATGATTCACTTCCAAATTAACAAAGGTATTATTTAACTTTGTTAAAACAATGAATTTCTAAAAAAATGAAAAAAATCACCTCTCTATGGATCCATGTGAAAAAATTATTGGAATGTTTTTTATCTTGGTAATTTTATAGAATAGTGTGTAAGACCTATGTCTGAGAAATATTACAGAATTTCCCCCCAATTTTCTTATATAAACTCTCCAAATATCCCATATATATTCCCCCAAAATAGATGTATCATTATATTTATCTACCCTCTCTTCTCTAGAGTCCTCTCAAGGTTCCTCAAATCTCTCAATAAATTACTTTAACGAATTTTAGGTCTCACCTCCAATGTAAGAGATCCTCTCATTTCATTATTTAATAATGTTTCATTATTTTCCAATAGATAAAATTACAATTAATATTACTGGGTGATGAATTTACATTCCCCTATTTATGTACATTGTTCTCTCAAATCACCCTTTTTATGAATTTTTAAATAACATCGTTATGCTATAGAAATTTAAACATGATTTTCCACACTAAAACAATGGTGTAATTGATATGATACCTATTTCATATCAAGGGTGATAACAATAATATAATTAAATTTTTTGTAATGAGACTAAAAGGTATGTATTCTACACTCCCTGATCCTATAATAAAATATGATGATGAATATATCCATGTTTTACGATTATATGTCCACACATAAGCATGAGAATGAAATGAATGTGACATGTGTGTACAGAATTATTTTTTGCTCCAATGTATTAGGTAATGTTTATTCTCATGAGACATAATTTTTGGATATGGAGTAAAAATAATTCTTATATGGAACTTTTTCCATCATTATTTCATGGTAGATGTACTTGACAAGTTTTTATGATCCATTTTGTATTTTGTCTACACATTTCCCCTATTTACATCATGTTATCATGATTTATCATGTTTTATTGTTCTTGCTTATGATTCTAATACCTTTCATTACCTATTGATATTCTTATTTCAGAACTTGTATTACATTATAATTGATATTCCATTTTTATTACCTTATTAGGATTTATAGATCACACCTTTTTTAGTTATGTATATATGTCATCCCATGTAGTTTTATGTTCGATGGAATATTATGATCATTTTTATATATTTTCAATAAATATGATGTAATCCCACTATTATGTTGTTATGTAATGTTCTTAATTCACAAATTCATTATACTTATCGGTCTTCCAGGTTGTATAATGTATACTTTAATGTAATAAAACCTGAATTTATACGTAATTAAGAGATGTATTGTCATATATATGATATTTCTATATTACGTTTAATGGATTTAAAATGTGTTTTTATTAATTTGAATATATATTTGATATTTTTAACAATATTATCTATCACTCAAGAATTTTTATGGCCTCTTACGAATCAAAAAATCCATGAAATTTCATAAATCAAGTGTAATGTAATGATGTTAGTGATTGAAATAAAATTTATCATGATCTTGATATGGAAAATGAAGAAATGGTTATATCAATTCAATTGGAAAACAAAGATTCTTAGAGTTAATATAAATTTTATGATGAAAATTATCAGAAATATATTGAATATTATATTACTGGAAGGATATATCTATGAAAATTACTTGGGTGAATTTATTGATGTTTGGAAAGAAATCAAAGCTGGTCCTAATTATATGCTTTTACCTTAAAAATTCTTTATTTTATAATGAATGTTTCTTATCACTAGGAGATTCCACTAAAAATGTATCAGGTGCATGATGTATTCCCTAAATATATCCCAAGAATTTACATTACTATTCAATCACATAAAATTATCTAAAATAGTATACCATTAATGAATGATCTATCATATAATGAACAGACATTATAAATTTCAAATAAAAGTGATATATTAATTATGAATAATACCAATCACCTTGTAAATTTACTATGATGAAATATATATTTTAATATGTTATGTGGGAAGATGATGATTTGATGAGATATAAGAATAATTATATATTCGTATAATATAAAATGTACTTGATGTGATAAATTTTCATAGTTTTGTTTGATGGTAAAAAACAAATATTTTTATACATATGTCCTCAATTTATTTTTATGTCATTGATATATATCTTTATATGCAATAATAAATTTTAAAAATCCATGATATATTACTAAAATATTATAATTAAATTTTTTATTTATCACAATGCAATAAAAATGGTTGGTGAGAACAGATCGAAACAAATTATGAAATTTTAATTTTAATACATATATAAAATGAATTCATTTGTAATTAGTTTGTTTTTAATGAAATAGAAGAAATATTTTGTTGAAAATATACGTTTTCTGGAAAAAAAAATTTATGCATGAAATGTCTTTAAAGTCATAAATTAAATTGAATTAATTTTTTAATTATTTTTATAATTTTAAATCATATATTATATAAAACGATATTTCAATATTTCAATTTTTATTATAATAAATGGAATGATAGTAATATAAAAATTATACTTACAATGCATTTTTCTAAAAATAGTTTCGAATATATAATTTTTTAATGAGTTTGAAACATTTATAGAAATTGGGTTTTATTAAACGGTTTCCATATTTTGAATCAACATGTAAATAATTATCAATGGGTGAATTATGATATTTAAATAATATTGATATTAATTATGGTAAAAATTCATTATTACTATAATGGATTAAATGTTAAACGAGAGGTGGAGTAAAATATATTAGTCCCAAAATGATCTAAAAACTTATGTAAACTCTATTGTAATAATTTATGTCGATCCTATGTTATATTATCTTTGATATTTATCCAATTAGGATTATATTTCCCAGGACTTTGACCTTTTTATATTATCAATTCATTAATAATTATAAGTGTGGTACTCCACTTATATAAAAAAAGATACCTCATCTCCTCTATTCTAAACAATTCATGAACACATTATCTTAAAAAAAATTCCCCAATACCCTCAAAAAAAATTTCCATTATAATAGGGTTTTGATCTTCCCAAATTTTCAATCTAAAAATCCATAAGGTTCTTTTAAATGGTGGATACCAAATGAAGATTTAATGATGTTACCAATAATTTAACTGATTAATTATTATTAATCTACCACTAAAATTTATTTAACTAAACTAAGGAAAATTAATTAATATATATATTAAAAAGAAATTTTAATGCTATATCCATTTTATATATTCTTAAAATCTTTTTTATAATGATAATATTAGATTATGTGTACTACCATATCTAATAAGAGAAGTGATTTATTTTTCATTTCATTATTTCATTGAATGAATTTTGGATATATTAAACCAATATATAAGTTATTTATTCTATAATAAGGATTCATTAAAGATTAATTAATATTTAATTTTGTTCATTATCAATCGAAGAGTGAAAACCTCACTATTCCATATGTATGGACTACTATATCCATGGTGAAATCTTACACATTATTCTTTAATAAATTATATGAATTGTAATAAATGTTTAAAAAATAAATAAATATGATATATATGAACATATTTTTATTCTATAAATATTTATATTTAGTAAAAGGAGTGATTCCGGGCCATTGAATTGTTATGTGCATTGAAAACAATATATTTCCCCCCTGAATGTTCATTTTAATGAAGAATTGTCCATAGAAGGATTATTATAAATTATAATTTAATTATAATTTCTATTTTATATATAAATATGTTTTTATTGAATATTTATTATAAATCTATATTTATTATATATTTTTTTAGTGTACATGAATCAATATGAGACTTGAGTTATGTGATTTTGAAATAATCTGTTTTCATTTTAATATTGCGTATATTAAACATAAATTGATGAAAATTATATTTTCCTCATCATTTGAACCAAATTTATTTTATATTAATATTGTTATGTCTATAGTTTCCATGATTTCTTTAATTTTCCTGTCATTTTTATTATTAAATTATTGTTAAAGGTTCTTATGAACAGTTGATCATTTATCCACATTGGTTGATCAATAATGTTATCTATGACCATGTTTTGTAAAATATTTTCAAATATGTTAATTTATTTGACTTAATTGTTATTCAATGTTATTTTATTCAATATATTAAATTTATCCCTATTTTTATTTGGAATTTCTTTATTTCATTCTAGACTAGGTACGTTTGGACATTCTATAAATAATTGTGAATAAAATAATTTTTTTACTTAATGTACATGCAATATTTTTCTAACCATCATGTAAATTATTTAAATTAAATATTATTTTCTCTTATTCTAGGGTATTTTAAATATTTTAGGTTACTCAAATAATATATTTTTTATAATGATGTTTTTGGGAGAATATATTTTTCCCAGTGTTTAATGAAATGGCTAAAATCATATAAAATGTATTTAACATCATTCTCAAAATAAATTAATTTTATTACTTCTATGTAGGAATGTTGTAACAATACAATCACTGTTCTTTTTATGGATTATTTATGATAATGTGGTGATAAAATTATTTTGAATCATCTATCTTTGAAATGTTTTCTGATATTATAAATTGTTAATAATTTATATGATCTTATAGAATACATGTATTAGGTTTTTATTATGTGATAGCCTTTACAATTATATCCCTAAAAATAATTTTGTATTAATTTATATCTCATGAGAAAATATGTACTTGAGTTGGTGTGAATCCTATTTATTATGTGACTATTCCTACAACGATAGTGAAGGGAGTGAACCAAGACTAATGAAATAATAGAATTATAAAGGAACCCATTCCACATTGGGACTTTTATCACATAGATAATATAGAAATTATCCATGATATGTGAATTTTTCTTCTATTGTTATGTTTTTTCAGTATTACTATGGTATTTAATTTTTCTTATGGTATTGTCTCATTACTTCTGATCTATTAGTGATGATACCCCTCTCTTATGAATCATGAAATATGAAATTTATAGAAAATTATGACATTATATGTGATTTAAGATATGTGACAGATTAGGAGTTATCTTTTTTTGTTACAATATTGGTTTAATTACTATATTAATATAATATTCTTTTATAATATCATAAATCGAGATATCATATGTTTACTTTTACTATGAATCTATTTAGACCTTTTTATCTTAATGTTTTCCATAGGCAATAAAGAATGTATTTATATACAAAACTCCAATAAATGGTATTATTATGGTAGTAAAATATATGATATGATTAATAACATTTAGGTAATATGTTTATTGAATATGTAGTCTCAAGTTATTATAAACCATCACTTTCCATGGTAATATATTAATCTAAAATGTATTCATTAATCATCTATAATGAAGTAATATTATTTTTTCATAAGAGTGGTCACCTCACCTCATATGTACGAAACATTTAATATGAAATTCATTAGTATGTCACCATAAAAAATAATATTTGAAATAATATTTCATTTACCATTATTGATTTAATCATTTTACGTTTGACGGTTGTG
Source organism: Viscum album (assembly GCA_963277665.1). Classification (NCBI taxonomy): domain Eukaryota; kingdom Viridiplantae; phylum Streptophyta; class Magnoliopsida; order Santalales; family Viscaceae; genus Viscum; species Viscum album. The sequence goes on along the minus strand of OY728132.1, from coordinate 1,514,315,107 downwards.
AATATAGATTATAGGATCTTTTTTAGAAATAGTTGTTCCATTTAAATATGGTAGAATACATTATATTTAATAATGTAAAAATGAATTGATAAAAAAAGAGACTCCTAGGGTGTTCCATTATAGAATTATTATAATTAAAATATTCAACCAATGAAAATAGGAACTCATTTTTAACTCAATGATTAATCTTTTCCTAATTAAACATAAGTCTAGATTATGTTGAAAAATAAAGTAAGGTGAAGTGAAAAACAATAGTTCTATAATGTTGATAATATATGATCAAGAATAAATCATTGTAAACATTTAGACATTAATTATATATATTAATGGGTAGATGGTGGATAAATAAAAAATCATTAAAAATTAATATTTGTTTCTTTAGGAGTTAATATGGTCACTATAATGTAATAAAATTATCATTGAAGAAAAATCACATTACCTTCCAAATATAGTATTTTATTATTCCATATTTCACCCCTTGAGTCTGTCATTTACATTTTATAGAATAAATAGAATAATGATAAATTTAGTCAAATAATGACATACAATAAAAATAAAGTGTTTTAAATAATGGAGTGTATTCTAAATATATTTCACATTCATTTGAAAATACTAGTCTGTTATTATTTTAAATCATTAATCATCACATATTGTCATCCTATAAAAAATATAAATTTTTTTTCATGATGGTTACAACCATTTTTTAAAATAACAATATTTATTTTAGTTAATACTTCATTAAAAGAACAAAAACAAGGATACCTTTTTGATTTATTTTTTATCATGTCAGTGAAAAAAGTTAAAAACGAAATATTTTGTTGAAATAATAATCACATTTGTTTTCTATAACATAAAAACTTAAAATTTAAAATAATTTATTCTTGTAAATAATAAATCATAAATGATGCATCTTAATATATTGATCATAAGTCCATCAAATCGAGAGTAAAATGGGAAATTGGGATTTCTCATCATGTTGTAATAATTATTTGGAATAGGGTTTATATGTAAATATAAAAGGCCATGTGTAAATAAAAAAATGTCATCCTACGTGTTATATTCCCTTAGCAAGAAGGAGTTAATTCTGTATAACCAATTATTTATAGTTAAATTAATTTTCCAATGATAATTTAGTAGTCGAACTAAATTGACAATGAAAATTATATATTTTTTAATATTATTTGAAATAAGAAATATTGGTTTATTGAAAAACATATTTATATGAATTAAAGTAATGAGGTATGTTATTACTATTAATTTAGTAAAGGGGAGTTACATATAAACACTATTTCAGAATGATCTGTTCTATAATGATCATATATTACCCCTTATACTAATTTTATAAGTCTATAAATAATATATACTATAGAGAAGCACCATATAATTTGGTGAAGCCATTAAAATCCCCCACCCTGAAGAGAGATGATACCACTATATATTATTAGATTTTGATCAATGAATAGTTATCTAAGGCTTTATGTTCCACCGTGATAGAACATGAAACACAAATATTATTTTAAGTGTTCTTTAGAGAACACATATACTCAAAAATAGTAATCCTCCCATGGATTTTCATCCTCAATTATGATAGGAGTGGAGAAGTGTTGGGATTGATGAACTGGAAAAAAAATATAGGTGGTAAGTCATTAATTAAATTAATTATTTTATTAATATTATATATCATATCTTAGATATTCTAGGGTCATCTCCGCCTTTTTTATTATGATTTAATCTTCATATTGGAAAAAAGAAAAATAAAGAACCATACTACTACATTTTATATCCTATAAAATATTGAACCTTGACAATTAATGGAGAATATACTTATATTATTTTCAATTTTTTTTTTAAGGAATTTAGTATCCAAATAGTGGGAAAATTATATATGTGATTGGTTTTAGTGATGGATGTATATGTTCAAATTAAGACACTGATTAATTTTATTAACTAAAATGTTAAATTATAATATTATGAAACCTGATATGACTTAGGATGATTGATAAATGTGTGGAATTATTTTACATAAGGATAAATAAGCACTCTACAATAAATTAATATGTTATTCATAATTTTATCCATCATTTGTGAATGTTTTCTAATAAACATAGGTATATTTCTTATAATAAAATGTTTATATAATCGTGTGGATTTATTTTTGCTTCAGAATAAGTATCAAAAATTAAAAATAAATTCATTTACATTCATTCATTCTTGAAAAATAATATGACATTTTATTTTTTGGGAGGATTCATAAATATTTTTTATATGAATCTATGCAAGGGGTGTATGTGAATGATAGATCAAACATTGAAATATGATAATTAAAATTAACATTTTATGATTAATACAACTATTGGAGGCTATGTCTAATGAATTTTCTACATCATGGAAATATCCAATAGTAAAATTAATATCAACATAGAACATAACAATAAATCATTGAACTTATATAATTATACATTCGATCTCATGTGTGAAACATGATTCTATAATTGTATCAAATTTGAAACATGGATCACAATATGTTAATTAGGGCCCCAAATTGTGAGTATTATATTTATCTAACAGAATATGAAATTTACCACCCTGAGGATATTCGAATTCATAAATTGATAATTACTCAACATATAAGGACAATTCTAACCAAAAAATATTGTGTCATAATTATGTGTAGTTATGTTCTTTCTTTTCAATATCACAATATCTCAAACAACATGCTTACATTAATCAATGTACTTTATAAGATAAAGGTATTCAGTCATCCAAATAAAATTATCTCATTTATTTTAATGTTAACATTAATGAATTAAAAACGATAAGGGTATGATTAATTCATTCCATTCGAATGATACCCACAGAACATCCCATTATTACAACATCACTGGTGTTTTTTTAAAATTTTGAAGAATACATTAGTGATCAAATGAAATATATTCTTATAATGATCGGTATTCCACCTTTCAATATTTCCCAAAACCCTACAATGTAATACAACAATATAAATTCATGCAGCACCCACAATCATATTTTTTGGGACTATTTGACTAATTTTATTTTCATGATCATTATCATTAATATCTATTTAATCACATTAGAATTTTTTTAATTGTAGACATTGTAAATTTGTTTCATGGAAATTATTATCCATAAATAAGTAATGAATACATTTTTTTATATCTATTCCCATGGTTAATAAATGCTTTTATGAACAGTGTTGGAAATAAACATATGTTAAATGGGGATTTATATATGACCATCATTATTTATAATATTTAGAATATATAACGGTCGAACCAGGATGTTTGTTCATAAATTAAATATAATAAAGTATCTACATTTTATATAATTTTAATTCAACCCCTAACCTTATATTATATCTACCATTCAACTCCAATCCCAACCCACACATGTTCCACCCTTCCATTCCTTATTATCATTTACTTCATGTGAGTGTCATCGAGATTATTTATGGTAAACATTGTTTAAAATAATTCACATTTTCTTTGTTAAGATTCTTATTACATCATTCATATATAACAAATTCTCCCAATTTCCATGGAATTGTGAGAATCGCTATTATTATTGTAGGGTAATGAGTTACTAAATATTTTTTTTCATACCTACCTAGGTTCCCTCTTTACATTATATTTGGAATGATGAGTATCCTTATTCTCCCGATTTCCGATTTGGAGGTTGTGAATATAGATTATATGATATTTTTGGAGAAATTTTTGATCAATTTGAATATGTTAAAGTAAATTATATTTACATATTTATAAATTAATGTATATAAAATGATACATATAGGGTGTTACATTATAGAATTCTTCTAATTCAAATATCCAATCAATGAAAATTGGCACACATTTTTAACTCAAGGAAGAAGCTTTTCATACTAAAACATTAGTTTAGATGACATTGAACTATAAAGAAGGGGGAAGTGAACTCTAATGGCTCTAAATTTTTTATAATATACGATGAATAACTATTCATCTTGAATGGTTAGAGATTAATCAAATATATTAAAGTGTAGATGGTGTAGAAATCAACAATGGTAGAAAATTAGTATTGATTTGTTTAAGAGTTTATATGATCACTATAATATAATGAAATTATCATTGAAGAAATATCATATTATCTTCCCCATATAGTAAATTAACATTCACAATTTCACCCATTGAGTTTTCTATATACATTTTATAGAATAAATAGAATAAATAAAATTCTGAAAAAATATTGACATAAAACACAAATTAAATGTTTCCAAGAATCGAGAGTAATATAAATATATTTTATTCTTCATATGAGCATACTATTATGTTATTATTTAATATCCTAAATTATACCATTTTGTAATCATAGAAAAAATATAGTAATTTTTGGGTACAGTTAAACAACCCTTTTTAAAATACTTTTTTTTATTTCAATTTAATACTAAATTAGAAGAAAGATAACATGGAAAATATTTGATTTATTTTTTATTAAGTCAGTCAGAAAATTTGAATAGATGAAATATTTTTATGTAATTAAAATCAAATTTTTTTCTATAATATAAAAACTTATGTTTTAAAATAATTTATTCTTTTAAATAATAAAACATAAAGGATTAATCTTAATACATTGGTCATAATGGTATGAAAACTTTAATAAAACAGGAAACATGGTTTTCACATGATGTCTTAATCACTATTTGGAATAGGGTTTGTATGCGAATATAAAATCCATTTGCAAAGAATGAAATCTAATCCTAAATGTAAAATTCCCTTACCTAGATAGAGTTATTTTTCTATAACCAATTATTCATAGTCAAATTAAATTTTCATATGAGGATTGAGTAGTCAAATTATATTCAAAGTAAAAATTATATAATTTTTAATATTATTTGAATTAATAAATATTAATTTTTTTAAAAAAACCAATTTATATGCATTCTTGTAATGGGGTATATTATAACTATTAAATTATATATGGGGTGCTACATATAAAAACTATTTCATTAAAATTTATTATTTAATGATTATATATTTACCCTTATACCAAATTATATGAGTAGACATAATATATACAATATGGAAACACTAGATAATTTTTTGATGCAATTAAGAGTCCCCCCCAAGTAGTGATTATACAACTATATATTATTCTATTATGATCAATGAAATATTATCTATGTTTGTATCTTTCCCCATGATATAACTTCAAATAGGACTATTATTTTTAGAGATTTTTAGACATCATGTGTATACAAAAATAGTAATTCTCAAATGAATTCTATACCTTAATGATGATAGTCATGGAGAAGTGTAAGAATTGGTGATGTATAAATATAATATATGTTGTATGTAGTTCATTAAATAAATTATAATTTAAATATTATGTATCTTATCTTTGATATTCTTGGGTTATCTTCGTCTTTTTCAATAAGATTTATTCATTGAATTACAAAAAAAGAAAAATAATGCACCACACCAACACCTTTACTATCCTGTATAATATTTATCCATAATAATGAAAAGAAAATTTACTTATATTATTTTAAGTTATGTTTATTCAAGGAATTTATAATCCTAATATTGGATAAAGAACATAATTGGTAGGTATTAGTTAAGGTTTTACATGTCAAATTAGGATACTACCTAATTTTATTATCTAAAATGATAAATTATTATATATTGAAATATAATATGACTTCATATCATTGATAAATGTGGGGATATATTTTTCATGCGGATAAATAATTACTGAAGTATAAATTATTTTGTTATTAAAAAAGTTAACATTGTTTTTTTATAGTTTTCTAGTCAATATATGTATATTATTTATTAAACTGTTTATGGAATTAGGTGAATAGTTATTTTTTGTAATAAGAAAGTAATATAAAGCATGAATTCATTTAATTTTATTCATTCATGAATAATTATAAGTCATGATATTTTTTGTAGGATTCATAAATATTTATGAAATGAATTCAATCTTGTATTGGATGTGAATAAAAAAATGATGAAATATGATAATTAATATTCACATTATAGTATTAATACAATTATTGAAAACATTATATAATGTATTATTAACTTTAGGGATATATCCCATAGTAAATTTAATATCATCATGTAACATAATAAGGAATCGAGGTACTTATATACTGATTCATTGGATCTCATGCATGCAACATGATACCATAATATCCTCACCTATAAAACATGGCTCATCTTATGTTCAATGGGGACCTAGATTGTGATTATTTTATTTATCCAATGGAATACGAAATTTTTCACAATGTGGATTTTCCAATTTATAAATTGATATTCCCTCAACATATCTAGATTTTACCAGCAAGAATATCATGTTTTAGAATCACATTTGGATACATTATTTCCTTTAAATATCACAATATCAAAAAAAATATTCAAATAATCAATGCATCTTATAAAAAAATTTATATAATCAACCAAATAAATAATCACATTTATATTAAACTCGTCACTAATTTATTTAAAAATGAAAGGGGATAATTATACACATAGATTAGAATGAGATATGAAGCACCCTAAACATTTTATGGTATGTTTCTATTAAATACATTATATTCATCACTATTTCCCTTAAAAACATGAGATTTTTTAGGATATATTCAAAACCTAGCCAATAAATATAAATTTTCCACTTCTATGTTTTGAATTTCAATAAATGGTCATCTAGAGTTTTGATCAATAAGTCATTTGGAGTTTGATAGAACAAACATAATTTTTGGTGAATAGTAACATACCCTTATGAATATCAATATGAATAGTAATATGACCCTTATGAATATTAAATAATAATATTAATTCATTTTCTTAAGGAAACAAGATAATGAGATCTCAATTTGTTTTTCAATGAGAAATAAAACTAATTGCACTTTAAGATTGTTATTTTTCGAATTAATAATGAATTTATTTAAAGATTTAAATTAATATTATTCAGAATATTATTTTTGAAAAATTTATTTCACTTTGGAATTCTACACGTCGAAAATTGGTCAGGGTGAATTTTGGGAATTTTTTTGAAACAATTGATTTTTAGTGAATAGTTAAAAATATAGTTTTCAGTTTTGGTGTGTTTATGACATCATTAATGATGTAATAATGATGTAATAAATCTGGTCGACTTGTGTATAGTAAAATAATATTAGATGTGTCCCAAGTTTCTTATTCCATGGGAAAATACCATGTATAATCCCATGGATTTTCAAAAACCACTCATGAGGTGTGCCTTGAAAATTATTAAAATAATCCCTCACTTTTCCTATAAATACCAACTCTTCCCTTCATTTAATTCATTACCAATTCTCCATAAACTGATATCTCGCATCCTTACCTTCATATTAGTCTTCCCAAGTTTTCCTCATGCTCTTAAGGTTCCATCCTTCATGTTCTAAGGATTACTCTACAAGGTAAGAAAATTCTCAATTTCATTCTTTTTTTCTTTCATGTTCTCTTTTATGTGGGATATCTTTCATGTTTCCATTAAATGTTCTTATTTTTATTCTTATTCATTATGTAATATATATTATTATTAATTTTTGGATAGTTGACCCTTGTGACCTCTCCTTTTAATGTTTTCTAAAACCATGTTGCGTAGCCGTCATGCTGCCGAATTTTTGTAAGCAATTTCAAAATTTATCCTTTTTTTGAGTTCATTATTTATTTTTTCTTCATCCATTCCTACCCAATAGGAATGAAACCTCCAGAATCATGCATATTTTGGATGTTCTAATTTTCATGATAAATTCATGATCAATCTTCTTCTTCCCCCCACTTGTTCAAGGAATTAAAAACATTGTCTATGACGTGTTGAATTACCGACATCGTAGAAGATGTGATTTTAATTCACAATAATTCTTTCAAGTCTGGTCATGAAACCATTTATATAGTTGACCCAGGTTATAATATTTGTATTATGACTCACCCATGATTCTTTAATTCTTTGGTAATAATGTTTCTAATTTATAAAACAAAATGAGGATGTTAATATCAAAGAACCACTAAAACGATCTAAATAAACATCATTAATGTTTTAACCAATTAATCATCATCATGGTATATAACCCAAAATCATTATAAGATCATTTATATCTCCATAATTTCTTTAATAATATGTATTAACAATTCTGCATGTTTAACCATGTTTCAAATGAACTTCCATTCATGGAATCAAGTAACGAACCATGAAAATCAAGAGAGAAAATGCTTCCAAAACATGAAAATTAAACCAATTGATCCCATAGAAAGGGCCATGAATGAACCTAATAAGGCTATAACAAATCAATTATATGTATAGGAGGTTCTGGAAATATTAATTAATAAAGCTAAATTTGATTATTCAGGTTAATAAAACAAACAAAGAACACACTTCAGTATAAATTAAGGGGTTTCTCATCTCACATTCATTTCTTTGAGATTTTCATTGTTCACCACTTATTTATTGTATGTGGTATATGTGAACTGAAATTTTATATATAATAACATGATTCTCTTTATATTAATTTTATTAAATGATTCACTTGATTTTTATTAAGTTATGGTCATAATATTCTACCGATCACATTGTTGTAAGGGACATTGTCTCAACAACCTTTTCGTTGTGAATAACTTTGTATTGTGCACCTAATAATCCTTATGTGGTTTACCTACATCCCATTTGATATAAATATTCATTTTAAAATATATTTATCTTAAATATCCATAATCTCATGTCATGGATATGTTTGTTGTTTAAATCGTATACCATCTTACATACGTTGTTTATTTGGAAAGTTATTTTAATTTTGGAAATATTGATGAATTTGTATACTCTAATCTATAAGAATATTGAAAAGGCATATTTCTCTTGTATTTAATCAATGTATAAAGAATTATTTGGACAAGCAGTGGTGGGTGTGTCCTGCTATAGGGCCTCTATGCATCGGTAGGTCTCATGAGACAAAACAGTTTGGCGAAAAACCCTTCAAGTTTGTTTCCAAAAATCAGACGGGTTTCTATCCACAAAACTAAACCATTTTAATGGTATTATGGTTTCATGTGCCAGATACATGACATCCAATTAATAAGCATTCTCTTTATTCTTTATCATTTATTATTATTATCCATGGGGTTTTCACTATGAAAAAATCTATGGATGCAGTTTCATTTCCAGTTTATTAATGGCATTAGTTGTTTATTTATCCACTATTCCATATTGATTATGTCAGAATGATTTTGATTCACTTGTCATTGTACTCATGATTCGGATATTTTTAACCCTTACTGGGCATTTGAGCTCACCCCTTTAATTGTCTACCTTCAATAGGTGATGAAGAGAAGATCTTTTATTGAGTTCTTGTGGGTGTAGTTTTTCTAGTTTTTGATATATATTTTACTTTGTAACCTTTTCCAATGTAATTTGAGTTACATATATGTATCTAGTTTCTTCAATACTACTAAATTGATCGTTCCTTTTTGATTTTCATTCCTTCTAACCATGAAAATATCACAAGAAATGCATCATCTCCAACCTAGAGGGGTCTGTGTGTTACACTTGGTATCAAAAGAAGTTTAGTAGAACACTTGGAAACTAGACTGGGAAATTTTTATTAGGGAAGAAAGACCAAAATTAGTATTTTAGGATAAACATACAAGAACATCCTGGTATTTTGGTAAGGAATAGATTGTGTGGATTTTTCAAGCAATACATCCCTGTTTGGATATGAGCAGGTAGAGGCAGCTCTGACACAGATGTATCTAGGGGTAAAACCCGAAAACACCACTTTGATCTAGACTCAAACGGGAATTGGTGCATGAAAATGGGCCTTTCTAGTGTCTTGGTCATGACACTCCCAGGGGATATGCTTAGGATAATTCATATTTTCTTTACAATCCATTATGAAGGAGTTAATATAAATTTTTCCTCAGAGGATCCTTGTTTATAAGATTATCTTTGCATAGAATTTCAATATATATTGAGTTATTTTCTATTTGAGAGTCATAAGATAATCTAGTGTATCCCATTATTTATAAATGGAATCTAATGGATGAATAGGAATAAATACGTGTGGGCAAGGTAGGGATCTCCCTATTGAGAAAGTCAACACAGTCAACGTTGGAGCATATCAGATCAAGACCATATTGGGAAAACATACTCAAGTTGGATCAAATAACCATTCAACACCTGTGTTGGAACGCTTCATGCGGATGAAACCCCCATATTTTAGCAGGACTACTAACCCAGTGGTTGATGAGAAATGGATCATGTCCCTTGAAAATATATTCATGGCGTTAAGATGTAATGAAAATGAAAAGGTATTACTGGCATTATAATGTCTCAAGGGAGACGCAGATCAATGGTGGTCTCTGATTCAAAATACCATAGAGGAAGAAGATATAGAGGATATGGAATGGAGGGATTTTAAGGAAATATTTTTCAAAAATTATTTCCCTCGTGAGCAACGAATTGAAATGAAGAGAAAATTTCGTGGCTTGAAACAAAGGGAAGAAGACAGTGTTGCAGAGTATGAGGATACCTTCACAAGGCTAGCTAGGTATGCTATGAATTACGTATGTGACTTGGTGGAAAAGATTGATCATTTATTTGAAGGTATTAAGCTCTGTCTTCGAAGGGAACTAGCTTCTCAATCATTTTAATCATATGATGAAATTGTATCATGTTCCATCAAAATGGAGAAGGAATTTGCTCGATCAAATTTTTTCAAAGGAAACCAAGATAAGAAGAGGCATTCTGATAACAAGGGAAAAGGAGATGCACCAAAGAAGAGCAAGGGGACAAATAGTTTCCCATTATGAAAGAATAGTGGAAAATATCATCCCGGGAAATGATTTAAAGGCAAGGGAGTCTGCTATAACTGTGGAGAAAAGGGTCATTGATCTGGTGAAATCAAGGGAAAGAAACAATTCAATGATGTTCAATGCTACAATTGTAGAAATATGGGACACTATGAAAATTATTGTCCTAACCACCAAGGAAACATGCCTCAGAAAAATCATAGAGAGCAAGGGAGAGCCTATGCGATTACAACCGTGGAGGTTGATGTTCCTAGTGACGTGGTGCCAGGTACTTTAATTGTTTCCTCAAGCTTATCCAACACTTTATTTGATTCTGGATCATCACATTCATTTATATCCTCTCAGTTTTCCGTGGAAATTCTATATGTCCAATTTGATTTAAGAAAGGATTTGTCAGTCAAAACTTTCATGGGATGTATGATTGCAACAAATGCATGTCGAAAAGTCCCCCTCTAAACAACAAAACGTGCTTTAGTTGCTAGCCTTATCATCAGACCCATGAGTGAATTTGATATAATTCTCAGTATGGATTGGCTATCATATTATGATGTGAGGATTTATTGTAAGAAAAAGGAAGTTACAATTTTTGTAAATGCTGTAGAATCCCTTGTCTTTAGGGTAGAAACTTCGCCACCCGATTCTTATCAAGAACCACCTCTAATAGCTCTATTGAATTCAATACATGGAGATGAAGATAAACCAATATCAGTGGGAGAGGAAAGAAATATATAAATTGAAGATGTGCACAATGTGAAATAGTACATTGATGTATTTCCAGAGGATTTAGTTGGACATCCTCCAGAGCTGGGAAATTGAGTTTTCCATTGACTTAATTCTTGGTGCAAGAACTATATCAAAGACCCTATATAGAATGGTCACTGAGGAGCTAGTGGAGCTGAAGAAATGACTAAAAGAGTGGAGTGAATAAGGATTTATTCGACCTAGTGTTTATCCCTGGGGAGCCCCAGTATTGTTTATAAATAAGAATGATGGATCTATGAGGCTATGCATTGATTACAGAGAAATCAATGCTATTACAATAAATAATAAATATCCTCTACCCTGGATTGATGATTTATTTTACCATCTTCATGGAGCTCAATACTTTTCAAATATTGACCTTCGATCCAGATATCATCAACTGAGTGTGAGGAAGGAAGATATTCTGAAGACAGAATTTTTAACCATGTATGAGCATTACGAGTTTATAGTGATGCCTTTTGGACTGACGAATACACCATCTATTTTCATGGATTTAATGAATAGAGTTTTCAAGGAATATCTTGATAACATTGTTGTGATATTCATCGATGATATCCCCGTATTCTCCAAAATCTACGAATACCATGAGAGTCACTTTCGAGTTATTCCGGGAAATTTTTGAAGAAATCAATTATATGGGTAGTTTAGCAAGTGCGAATTCTAGCTTCAGTCAGTTTCTTTTCTTGGCTATATTGTCTCGATGGATAGAATCCTAGTTGATCATATGAAGACAATTGAAATCCAAGATTGTCCAACACCAATAAACATAACTAAGGTACCAATTTTTATTTGCTTAGTAGGTTATTATTGGATTTTCGTGCATAATTTTTCCCAACTGGGTAACCAGCTAACAAAGCTCACACAAAAAAGGGGTTAATTTTTTTTGGAAAAAGGATTGTGAAAAATGTATCAAAGAACTGCAGAAAAATGATTCAATGCTCCTATATTGACTCTACCATTGGGGATTGAGAGGTTTGTTATTTATAGTGATTCTTCAAAGAATGTACTTGTTTGTGTCCTTATGCAAAATGTAGGGTTATTGCATATGCATCACGATAGCTACAAATTCATGAGAAAAACTATCCTACTCATGATCTTGAGTTAGCTACTATAATATTTTCTTTGATGATGTGGAGACATTATCTATATGGTGAAAATTGTGAGATTTATACTGATCACAAGAGTTTGAAATATATTTTCTCAAAGAAGGAACTCAACATGAGGCAAAGGAGATGGCTTGAGCTACTCAGGGATTATGATTGCACGATACACTACACCTCGGGGATGGAAAATAAGGTGGAAGACGATTTGTGCAGAAGGATAATGGAGTTTAGAACAATATGAGAGTTGAAAGTGATCCTATTTTCATGGATCTAGTAATGATGGAAGGTCAAACATCCATGATTCATGGGAGGTGAAACATCCATGATTTTTCAATTTTTTTCCAAAAGAATATTAATGTTTTGAATGATGGGAGATTGTGTGTCTTCGTATATGAAGATGAAATTTTGAATATTCGGGAAGAGTCTTTGTGATCTTGATATACCTGATCAAAAAAGGGAATTGTTGGATGATTCTCATAGTTCCAATTTCTCTATACACCCTGGTAGAACTAAGATGTATAGAGATTTGAATGAACATTTTTGGTGGGACAACATAAAGAGGGAGATTTATGATTTTGTGTCAAGATGTATGGTTTTTCAATAAGTGAAAGCTAGAAGGAAACAAACTGGATGATTATTGAAACCACTTCCCATACCTGAGTGGTAATGGGATAATATCACAATGGAATTTTTCATGGGACTACCAAAGACTCCTAGAAGGAATGATGCAATATTGGAAATTTTTTATTGTCTTACCAAGTCATCACATTTTTTTACAATAAGAGAAGATTTACCACTTGAACGTCTAGAAAGACTATATATTAATTAAGATGTGAGACTTCATGGAGTTCCTCTATCAATTATTTCTGATCGTAATCCACGTTTTACATCAAGGTTCTAGAAAAGTCTCTAGAAGGCTTTGAATACTGTGCTTTATATTAGTACTGCATATCACCCCCAAACCGACAGATAGTCTGAAAGGACGATTCAAACTCTAGAAGACATTAGGAGGTCATGCTCTCATGACTTCAAAGGTATGTGGGATCAATACTTGCCTCTCGTGGAATTTCTGTACAACAATAGTTTCCATTCTAGTATTGAAATGACTCCATATGAAATATTTATGGAAAGAGATATCAAACTCCAACTTGTTGGGATGAAGTTGGTGAGAGGAAAATTATAGTCCATGAGATTATTGAAGTGACCATGAAAAAGGTGAAGAAAATAAAAGCTCATATTAAAGCAGTCCAAAGTAGGAAGAAGAGTTATGCTGACAACCGGATAATGGACTTGGAATTTCAAGTGGGAAATCATGTATTTCTAAATGTATCTCCATGGAAGGGCGTCTTAATGTTCGGTAAGAAAGGGAAACTGAGCCCAAGGTGCATCGGACCATTTGAAATCTTGGGAAGAATCGGAGTAGAAGCTTTCCATTTAGAAATTCCTCTAATTATCTACATAGTTCATGAGGTGTTCAACGTATCATTGTTTATTCAATACATGCCCGACCCAATGCATGTACTCACATATAAAGGAATATAACTGGAATCAGATTTGTCATATTGTGAAGCGCCCATCAGGATTCCTGACACAACAGAGCAAGTACTGAGAAATCAAAAAACTCATCTAGTAAAGGTTATTTGGAGAAACCAGAATATAGAGGAAGCAATATGGGAACCATAAAATTTCATAAAGAAGAACCACCCACATATTTTTGGAGGGCTATCTACATAAAATTTCGAGGATGAAATTTTTGAAGGAGGGAATAATGTAGAAACCCAAAAATTTTATGGTATGTTTCTGTTAAATAAATTTTTATCATTAGTGTGTTAATTAGATACAACATGAGGTTATTTAGGATATAGTCAAAACCGATCCATTAAATATAAACTTTCCACTTCTATGTTTGGAATTTCAATAAATAGTCATCTAGAGTTCTGATCAGTAAGTCATTTAGAGTCTGATAGAACAAACTAAATTTCTCGTTAATAGTAACATACCCTTATGAATATTAATATGAATCATAATATGACCCTTATGAATAGTAAATAATAATATTATTTCATTTTTTTAAGGAAACAAGATAATGAGATCTTAATTAGTTTTTCAATGAGAAATAAAACTAATGCACTTTAAGATTGTTATATTTTGAATTAACTCTGACATTAATTAAAAATTAAATTAATAATATTTAGAAAAATATTTTTGAAAAATTGATTTCACTTTAGAAATATACATGTTGAAAATTGGTTAGGGAGAATTTTGGTAATTCTTTTGAAACAGTTGATTTTTCGGTGAATAGTGAAAATACAATTTTTAGTTTCCGTGTGTTTATGACATCATGAATGATGAAATAATGATTTCATAAATCTGGTGGACTTGGGTATAGTTAAATATGTTGTGATACATCCCATGTGTCTTATACCATGGGAAAATACCAGGGTAAAGCCTATGGTTTTGCAGAAACCACTCATGAGTTGCCCCTTGAAAATTATTAAAATAATCCCTCACTTTTCCTATAAATACCATCTCTTCCCTTCATTGAATTCATTCCAAATTCTCCATCAAATAAGATTTGGAAACCTTACCTTCATATTAGTCCTCCCATGTCTTCCACAAGCTCCCATGGTCTAAACCTTCATTTTCAAAGGGTTACTCTACAAGGTATGAAAATTCACAATTTCTTTCTTTTTTCCTTTCAAGTTCTATTTTATGTGGTATATCTTTCCAGTTTCAATACCATGTTCTTATTTTTCTTCTTATTCATGATATCATTTATATTATGATTAATTTTTGGATAGGTGACCCCTGTCCCCTCTATTTTTAAAATATTCTAAAACCATGTTTCGTAGCCGTTAGGCTGCTGAATTTTTGTGAGCGATTTCAAAATTTATTATTTTATTTTGAGTTCTTTATTTATTATTTCTTCATCACTTCTTACCCAAGAGGAATGATATATATAAAATATTGTATATTCTAGATGTTCTAATTTTCATGATATCCTCATCATCAATATTTTTCTTCCCCCCACTTGTTCATGGAATTAAAAACATTTTCTGTGACATGTCGAATTACTGACATCGTAGATGATATGATTTCAATTCACATTAATTCATTCAAGACTGGTCATGAAACCATTTATATGGTTGAAACAAGATATGATATATGTGCTATAACTCACCCATGGTTCTTTAATTTTTTGGTAATAATGGTTCTAATTTATAAAACAAAATGTGGTTGTTTTTATCAAAGAACCACTAAAATGATGTAAACAAACTTCATTTGTGTTTTAACTAATGAATCATCATCATGGTATATAAACCAAAATCATTATAAGATAATTTATATGCCCATAATTTCTTTAATAATATGTATTAAATGTTTTGGATGTTTAACCATGTTTCAAATGAACTTTCATTCATGGAAACAAGTAACGAACCAAGAAAATCAAGGGAGAAAATGCTTCCAAAACATGAAAATTAAACCTATTTAACCCATATAAAGGGACATGAATGAATCTAATTAGGATATAATAAATCAATTAAATGTATAGGAGGTTCTAGAAATATTAATTAATGAAGCTAAATTTGATTATTTAGGTCATTAAAACAAACTAAGAACACACTCGAGCATAACGTAAGGGATTTCTCATCTCACTTTCATTTCTGTGAGATTTTCATTGTTCACCACTTATTCCTTGTATGTGGATTATGTGTACTACCATTTGTTATATAATGACATTATTCTTTTCATATTCATGTTATTCAACGATTCACTTGATGTTTATTATGTTCTGGTCATTTGATTTTACCGATCACATTGTTGTAAGGGACTTTATCTCAGCAACCTTTTCGTACTGACTAACATTGTATTCTGCACCTAATAATACTTATGTGTTGTACCTACTTCCTATTTGAGATAACTATTCATTTGAAATTATATTTATATTAAATATCCATAATCTCATTTCATGGATATGTTTTTTGTTTAAACCGTATACCATCTTACAAATGGTGTTTATTTGAAAAGTTATTTTAATTTTGGAAATAATGATGAATCTGTATACTCTACTCTTTACGGATATTGAAAAGGAATATTTATATTTTATTGAATCAATGTATAAAGAATTATTTGGACATTCAGTTTTGGTTGGGGCCCACTATAGCCCCTCGATGCATCGGTAGGTCTAATGAGACAAAAGAGTTTGGCGACAAACCCTTCAAGTTTGTTTCCAAAAATCAAACGGGTTTCTTCCCACAAAACTAAACTATTTTAACGGTATTATGGTTTCATGTGCCCGATACATGACATCCAATTAATAATAATTCTCTTTATTCATTATCAGTTTTTATTATTATCCATGAGGTTTTCACTATCACAAAATATGTGGATGCATTTTCATTTTCAGTTTATTAATTGCACTAGTTGTTCATTTATTCACTATTTCATATTGATTATGTCAGAATGATTGTGACTCACACAATATTTTACTCTTTTTTTTTGATATTTGTAACCCTTACTAAGAATTTGAGCTCACCACCTTCATTGTCTACCTCCAACAGGTGATGAAGAGAAGATTTTCTATTGTGTTCTTGTGGGTGTAGTTTTTTTAGTTGTCGTTATGTATTGTACATTGTAACCTTTTCAAATGTAATTTGAGTCACATCTATGTGTATAGTTTCTTCCATACTACTAAACTAGTCATTACTTTAGGATTTTCATTTATTCTAATGATGCCAAAATCACAAGTAATGCACTGGCTCCAGCTTAGAGGGGCATGGTGTTACAGTTGGTATCAAAGGAAGTTTAATGGAACACTTGGAAACTAGACTAGGAAATTTATAGCAGGGAACAAATACCTATGGTATTTTTTGTGGATAAAAGTACAAGAACATACTAGTATTTTGGTAAGGAATATATTATGTCTATTTTTGAAGCAATACATCCCTATCTGGATACGATCAGGTAGAGGCGGCTCTAGCACAGATCCATCTAGCTGTAAGGCCTGAAAACACCACATTGAGCTAGACTCGAACAGGAATTGGTGCACGACAATGGGCCTTGCTACACTTTTGGTTACAACACACCCAGGGGATATGCATATGATAATTCATATTTCCTTTACAAGGCATTATGTAGTAGTTAATATCAATTTTTTTAGAGGAACCTTGTTTATAAGGTTAGCTATGCATAGAATTTCAATCTATGTTGAGTGATATTCTATTTGAGATTTATAAGATTAGCTATGCATAGAATTTCAATCTATATTGAGTGAATTTATATTTGAGATTCATAAACTAATCTAGTGTATCCCATTATTTATAAATTGCATCTAATGGATGATTAAGAATCAATACACATGGGAAAGGTAGGGATCTCCCTACTGAGCAAGTAAACACATTCAACATTGGATAAGATCAGATCATGACCATATTGGGACAACTTACTCAACTTGTAACAAATAATCATTCAACACCTATGTTGGATCGTTTCATGTGGAAAAATCCCCCATATTTTAGTGGGACTACTAATCCAGTGGTTTCTATGAAATGGATCAAGTCCCTTGAAAAGATATTCATGGCATTAAAATGCAATGAAAATAAAAAGGTAGTACTGGAAGTATATTGTCTCAAGGAAGATGATGATCAATGGTGGTAACTGATTCAAAATACAACAGAGGAAAAAGTGATAGCGGATATGGAGTGGAGGACTTCTAATGAAATATATTCTTCAAAAAATATTTCCCTCGGGAGCAATAAACTGAAATGAAGTGGAAATTCCTGTTCTTGAAAAAAAGGGAAGAAGATAGTGTTGCGGAGTTTTAGGCTACCTTAAAAGGCTAGCCAGGTATGATGTGGATTATGTACGTGACTTGGCGAACAAGATTAATCATTTATTTGAAGGTCAAAAGCCATGTTTTCGAAGGGCACTGGCTTCTCAATCATTTTCATCATATGATGAAATTGTATCAAGTGCCATCAAAATAGAGAAGGAATTTGCTAGATCAAATTTATTTCAAAGGAAATCAAGATAAGAAGTGACATTCTGATAACTAAGGAAAAGGAGATGCACCAAAGAAGAGAAAGGTAACAAATAGGTTCCCATTATGCTATAACTGTGGAAAGAATCATCTCAGGAAATTCATGAAAGGAAAGGGAGTCTGCTATAACTGTGGAGAAAAGGGTCATCAATATGATGAATGCAACATGAAGAAACAATTAAATGATGTTCAATGCTACAACTTCAGAGAGATGGGACACTATGAAAATGAGTTTCCTAAACTCCAAGTAAACATGCCTTAGAAAGAGCCTAGAGAGAAAGGGAGAGCCAATGCGATTACAACCGCGGAGGCTGATGTTCGTTGTGACGTGGTGGCAGGTACATTAATTTTTTCTGAAAAATTATCCAACACATTATTTGATTCTGGATCATCACATTCATTTATATCCTCTCAGTTTTAAAATAAAACTAGATGTGTACAATTTTATTTAAGAAAGGAGATGTCAATTAAAACTCACATGGGATGTATCATTGCAACAGAGTCGTGTAGACTAGTCCCCCTCCAAACACCAAAACATAC
Source organism: Viscum album (assembly GCA_963277665.1). NCBI lineage: Eukaryota > Viridiplantae > Streptophyta > Magnoliopsida > Santalales > Viscaceae > Viscum > Viscum album. The sequence continues at coordinate 1,514,295,842 of OY728132.1, read as the reverse complement.
TTTATTTTCTATCCTTATCATCATACCCATGAATGAATTTTATATAATTCATGGTATGGATTGGATATCAAATCATGATGTGGGGATTTATTGCAATAAAAAGGAAGTTACAATTTTTGGAAATGGAGTAGAATCCCTTGTCTTTAGGGCAGGAAATTCGCCACTTGATTCTTCTCTAGAACCACCCCCAATAGCACTATTGAATAAAATAATTTGAGAGGAAGGTAAACCAATATTAATGGGAGAGGAAAGAAATCTTTAAATTGAATATGTTCATATTATGAAAGTGTAAATTGATGTATTTCCAAGGGATTTACCTAGACATCTTCCATAGTGGGAAATTGAGTTTTCCATTGACTTAATTCCTAGTTCAAGACCTATATCAATGACCATATATATAATGGCCACTATGGAGCTAGTGGAGCTAAAGAAACAACTAGGTCCTCTATTTACATTCTGTATGGATTTCTCTTACATGTGACCATTTTCAACAATATTACCTTTGATAAGGATATTTGGATCTAAATGTTTTCTTTCATACCATTGATATTGATTCTTTATACTTTGAAAATTTGTATTTATCTGATTATGTGGATATTATATGTTTATTTGGTAAACAATTTATTTACCCTTAAGCAGATTTTTCATATTATAGGACCCAGTAAAAAAAGATCCATGTATTAATTGTAATTTAAAATTTAATATGAAATTGTTGATGCAATAAAATAATTAATGATTAATTTTTTATTAAATTGTCCTTATAGTAATACTATGGTACATGGGCATTATATCACTTATTAGATATGGTTATTCCCCTAGAATATACATTGTTGATATAGATATGTGTCACCCACACTAGCATGTGATGTAGTTCTAGACATAGTCCATTATTTTAGAGAAAATCACTTTTTAGTGAAACATTATCCCAAGGATTTCTATCAATTAAAATTATTATTTTTAACACCAGGAAAATTATTAAAACATAACATGGAAGGGAACATATTGAATTCTCAAATAATTTAGTACCATAACATCAGTTTATATCATTTTTTTAGAAAGCTCAATTTTAATATTATTTATATTTATAATACTATAATGCTAAGATTTTATAACAAGTGTATTTAATAGAACATAATATTGGATCCTAGTTGACATATTTAATACGACCTACAAAAATTGAATGTTGAATTAAAATAATAATACATATGTTTTAAGATTGTGTTAGTCACTACATTGAAATATGAAAACTCATGAATGTCATAGTTTTGTATATGATTGTGAAACATTGTTTTTATGATACTATATTAAACATTGATTTTTTAATGTTATATCTATTTAATATTTACTTGTCATGTGCTGGAAAATGATAACGACACTCGTGTGTACTACTAGATCTACGAAGTGAACCGATTTGATTTTCATTTCATTGATACATTGAATACATTTAGGATATACTTGACCAATATATAAGTTATTTGTTTTATAATAATGATTCATTAATGATGAATTTTATTTACCCTTTTTATCAATCGAAGAGTGAAGACCTCACAATTTCCTATGTACATACTATTATATCTATAATGTAATCTAACACATTTTTCATCAATATGGAATAAGAATGGTTATAAATGTGTACAAAATAAATAAAAATGATATATAAAAATATATTTTTATTATATATGATATTATACTCATTGAAATGAGGGCGTTTAGACCCATTGAATTGATATATTCATAGAAAACTATCTATTATTCACCCGAATGTTCATTTTACGGAATAATTGTCCATATAAGGATAATTATAAATTATAATTTAATTATAAATATTATTATATATATGAATATGGTTATATTGAATATGTATTATAAATGTATATTTATTATTAATGTTTTTAGTGCATATGATGCAATATAAGACTTATGTTAGTGTAGTTTGAAATAATCTCATTTTAATTTCATAATATCTTTATTAAAAATACATTGATGGAAATTATATGGTCATCATCCTTTGACCTGTATTTATTTTTAATTCAATATAGTTATGTATATTCTTTCTGTGCATTCCTTTCATTCATATATCATTTTTATATAATTATTTTAAAATTTTCTTATAAACATTTGAAATTTTATCATCATTGTTTTATGAATAATATTTTCTATGTCCGTGTAATATAAAATATTTTGAAAAATGTTATTTCCTATGAAATAATTTTTATTCAATTTTATTTTATTACATATATTAAATTCATCCAAATTTTTATATGGAATATTATTTTTTTTGAACTATATATCATTGGACATTATACGAAAATATGTGAATGAAATAATTATTTTTACATAATTTACATGCAATACATTTCCTTCAATCATGGAAATTACATTAATTGAATATTATTTTATATTTTTCAATTCAAATTTTAAAATAATATATTTTACTCAAAAAAATTATTATTATTTTATTTATTCTAATGGAAAAGGATATTTTTCCCAGTATACAATGAAATGTCCAAAATCATATAGAAGAAATTTTACATCATTCTCCAAATCAATTAATGTTTTTACTTCCACGTGGGAATTTTATAAAGAAACAAAAATGTTCTTTGAATAGATTATCTATGAATATCAGGTTATATAAATTTTTATGAATCACATTTCATTGAAATTTTTTATAATATCATGAATTGATAAATATTTATATGATCTTGTGGAACACATATATTTCCTTTTAATTATGTGATAGGTTTCACAATTATATCCCTCCAAATCATTTTTTATTAATTAATATCTCTTGAGACGATATGGAATTTAGTGGGTTTGAATCATGTTTACCTTTTGACTTTATCCACTATTATAGTAATGGGAGTGAACCAAGACTAATGAAATAATATAATGATAAGGGAACCCAATAAACATTGTTACATTGAAATCTTATATAGTATTGTAATTTATCATTTATATGTGAAATCATTTTCTACGATTATGATTTTTCCACAATTATAATGAAATTCCATTTTTCTTACTGCATTCCCTCATTACTCATGATTTATTAATGATGGTTCCACACTCTTATGAATCATTAATTTTGAAATTCAAAATAACTAAGAAATTATTCATGATTTATGATATATGACTAATATGAAATGATCATTTTATAGTACAATCATGAATTAATTAATGTATTCTAATAATATTCGTTTATATTATTATCAATTTTGATCTCATATGTTCACCCATACTTTGCATCTATTCTGGACCTTTCATATAATTCAATTTTCCATAGGTTATAAATAATGTAGTTATGTATGATTCTCTTATAAATGGTATTTTTAGGGATGTAAAATACATAATATGATGAAAAAGTTTTATGTAATATTTTAATTATATATTCTATATCCAAAAATGATAAACCATCATTTTACATGCTAATATATTATTCTAAAATGTATTAAAAAATCATCTACAATGATGTAATATTAATTTTTATTTCTGATTGGTCCCCTCATCACATATTTATGAATCATAAAATATAAAATGCATCATGTTGTAACCTTAAAGGATAATATTTGGAATAGAATTTCATTTACCATTAGTGATTTAATTATTTCATATTTTAATTTAGTGAATATAAATTATATGAACATTTTGGGAAAATTTTTTTTCATTTGAATAAGGTAGAATAAATTAGATTTACATATATAAAAATTAATACATACTAAAATAGATGTTTAGGGTGTTCCATTATATGTATATTCTAATTAAAATATTCAACCAATGAAAATAGGCACTCATTATAAACTCAAACAGGAATAATTTCCTAATAAAACATATATCTAGATTTTATTGAACAATAAAGGAAAGGGAAGTGAAATTATGTGGTTCTATAATTTTGATAAAATATGACGAAGAAATATTCATTGAAAATGATCATTGATTAATGATATACATTAACGGGTAGATGGGGGAGAAATTAAGAACAATAAAAAATTAATAATGATTTGATTAGGAGTTATTATGATCACTATAATCTAATGAAATTCTCATTAAATAAAAATAACATTACCTTCCATATATTGTATATTAATATTCACAATTTCTCTAACTGAGTGTACCATTAAAATTTTATTGAATAAATTGAATAAATAAAAATTTGGTGAAATAGTGACATACAACATAAATAGAGAGTTTTCAAGAAATGGTATTATTCTAAATAAATTGTCTCATTCATTTTTTCATATTATTATGTTATCATTTAAAATTTTTAATCATTCCATTTTTTAATCCATTTAAAAATATATTATTTTTTAGTATGATGTTTACAAAACATATTTAAAATAACAATTTTTATTTTTGGTTAAATTGTACATTATAAGTAACATTACATGGAAAATATTTGATTTCATTTTTATTAAGTATGTTTAAAAAGACAAAAAATATAAATATAATTTTTGAATTATAATCACATTGGTTTTCTGTAGAATGACAACTTCAAATTTAAAATAGTTTATAGATGTAAATAAGAAGACATAAAGGTTGCACCTTAATATATTGATCATAAATCCATCATAATGAAATTAAAATGTGATCCTGGGATTTCCGATTATATTTTAATAAATATTTGTAATAGGGTTTATTTGTTAATATAAAAGGCCATGTGTAAAGAATCAAATTTCATCATGCGTGATAGATTCCATTACCTAAATGGAGTTGGTTCCATATTAAAAATTATTCATTGTATAATTCATATTTTCATGAGTGTTGAGAAGTCAAATTATATTCACAATGGAAATAATATAATTTTTATTATTATTTTAATTAATAAATATTAATATATTTAAAAATACTTATTTATATACATTCATGTAATGGGGTTTATTATTAATATTAAATTATTTAATGGTAGTTTAAGGTAAAAAAATTATTTATTAATGATCTGTTCTATAATGATCATATATTAACACTTATATTATATTATAAGAGTAGACATAATATATAAAATAAAAAAATAGTAGATAATTTTTTATAGCCATTATGAACCCCTCAAGAAGAGAGATGATAAAACTATATATTATTATATTTTCATAAATGAAGAATTATCTATGGCTTTTTGTTTCCCCATGATAGAAATCGAAATACCAATATCATTTTTAGATATTTTTAGAGAACATGTATATAGAAAAAATAGTAATCCTCACGCGGATTTTCTACCTTAATGATGATTGGAGACGATAAGTGTAGGAATTGATGATATATAAATATTATATTGGTGGTATTTCATGAAATAAATTAATTATAATTTTAATATTAAATATCATATCTTATAAATTATATGGTTATACATTTATTTTTTCACTTGATTTATCCATTGAATTTGAAAAAATATAAGAATAATGCACCATACAACCACGTTTACTAATCTCTTGATTAATAATCACTAATAATAAATAGAAACTTTAATTATATTATTTTAATTTTTATTTTCTCCATGAATTTAGAATCCAAATAGGTAATAAATAAAATAAGGGATAGGTTTTAGTGATGGTTTTACATGTTCAAATTAAAATACTACTTAATTTTATTAACTAACATGTGAAATTAAAATATATTAAAAACTGATATGACATATGATAATTGAAAAATATGTGGAGTGATTTTACATGAGGATAAATAACCACACTACTCTAAATTAATGTGTTATTCAAAAAATAATCATTGAATTGTGAGAGTTTTCCAATCCACGTATGTATATTTTTTATATTAAATTATTTATGGAATCATGAGGATTTATTTTAGTTTCAAAATATGTTAGTAATAATAAATATTAATTTCATTATTTTAATTCATTCATGAAATAATATTATTCATGATATTTTTGGGAGAATTTTGAAACATTATTGATGTGGATCCATGAATGGGGAGGATGTTTATGATAGAACAAATGTTGAAATATGATAATTAAAATTCACATTTTAGGATTAATACAATTATTAGAGATTATGAATAATGTATTTTGAACATCTGTGGTATATCCCATATTAAATTTAATATCATCCTAGAACCTAATAAGGTGTCATGGATGTTTTTTAATGATACATTCTATCTCATGCATGAAATATGATACCATAATTGTGTTTGAAAAAAAACATGGATCGCATTATGTTCAATGGGGCCCATGATTTCCATAATACGATTTATCCAATGGAATACAACATTTATCACCAAGAGAATATTGCAATTCATTAATTGATATTTTCTCAAAATATTTCTTCTATGCCAGCCACAAAATCTTGTGTCAGAATCACATGTGGATATTTGATTTCATTTCAATATCTAAATATCTCAGACAAGATGCTTCCAATAATCAATGTATCTTATAAGTACAATGAATATAATACCTCGAATAAAATTATCCCATTTTTTTTAAAGTTATCCTTAAGAAAATTAAAAAGGCTAGGGGATTATTATATATTTTTAGTTTAATGAGACCCATATAACATCCCATTATAACAACCTCACTAGAATGTATATTTAATTTGCGATGGTTAAATTAGTGATCAAATGAAATATATTATTATAATGGTAGGTATTGTACAATTAAATATATCACCAAATAGATCAAAGGAATACTATATTATACATACCTGTAACACCCATAATCAAATTTTCTTGTACTATTGGAATCATTTTTATTCTTCATCATAGTCTTTCATTTCTATTTAATCACATTGGGAATTTTCAAAGGAGTTTACAAGATGAATTTGTTTCATGGTAATGATTAACAGTAAAAAAACAATAAATATTTTTTAGTTTTTAATAGCAATTTTGATGGAGGGTAAATTGTTTAATGAACATTTTTAATAAAAATATTTATCTTAAAAGGGGTGTTACATATGACCATCATTTAGTGTACAGTTTATAATAGAATCTGGTTAATAATAGATGTTTGTTCGTAAATTTAATATAATAATGTGTCTACATGTTACATAATGTAAATTAAATCCCTAACACTATATTATATCTATCACTCAACTACAGTCCTCATTCACACATTTTTCACCATTCAATTCCCAATTAGAATTAACTTCATGTGAGTTTCATCATGTTAATTTATTGTAAACCTTTTTTAAAACCCCCCACACTTTCTCTATTAAGAATATTTTGACATCATTTATATATACCAAATTCTCACCATTACCATGGAATTTTGTGTGTCCTTATTATTATTATTATAGTGGAGTATGTTACTACACTTTTCTCATTACCTATCTAGGTTTTATCTTTAAATTCTATATAGATTTTCATTACATGTGAGTGTTTTATACAATAATACCTTGTTTAAGGATATGTGATTTTGAATGTTTTTTTATTGTTACTATTGACTATTTCTAAATTTGTAATTGATTTTAAATGCTTATGTAGATATTATATGTTTATTTGGAAAGAATATATATATCTTGTTGTATAATTTTTCTTATTTTAGACACATGTAATATAATATGACTTTATTAAATAGAATGTGTTATTTACAATGAAATTTTTGAAGCAATGAAATATTTTATGATTAATTTCATAATAAAATATCTTCATAGTATTCATATGATACATGGGTATGATATCATTTATGGGATATGGTTTGTCCCCCACAATCCACATCAGTGATATAGATAAGTTTCGCCCCCACTAGCTTGTAAAGTATTTCTAGAAACATTCCATTAATTTAGGGAACATCCCTATTTATTGAAATTTTATACCAATGTTCTCTATCAGTTGAAATTATAATTTTTAACTCCATGAAATTTATTAAAATCTATATAGTGTCTTGTGAATATATTTAATTATTAATTGGAATATTATTATAGTTTATATATTTATATAACTATATAGTGTTCTGATGGATCTCCAACCCTTTTAGATCTTATAGTACCTTATATTTTTTATAATAGTAAATCTCTCCATCCCAATACAATTTCCCAAACCACATCCCATTATTTTACAATATAAATACAACATAGTTATATATAACTGGTAAATTTATCTATATTATAATTCAAATTATTTAAAATATATAATATATTTTACATTAAAATTATTAATTTTTTACTTGGTGAATGTTTTGGTATTTTTAAAAGTGGGCCACTCATCTCACTTATAAAAGGGATTCGAACATCGTCTCTTCTTCACTAAATGTAACCCAATTACCAGGACAAAAATATACAAAAATACCATTAAAAATCCACCAAACATCTTCATAGTTATTATATCACTAAATTTCCTCTTCCCAAATGAATAATTGTTTTACCAAGGGAGGTTTCTAAAAGAATATGTATAACTCTTTACAATGTATTCTAAAATATATTTTTTTAGACAACAACTTCAAATATTAGTAAATTGTGATTATATAATAAAATTAGTATATTATATATGATGAAGTGTTAATATGTTGATTACAAACTCCTTTATCATAATCTCTTTTATCCTATAGAAAATTAAAATGTCACTCATGTGTACGTACAGTACAATGTCTCAATGTGGCATAGTAATTCATATATCATCACAACATTACATGGATTGTTATAATGATAAATATAATGAGTAAATATGTTATTTATTACATGATTATGATTATATAAATATAATATATCATCTACCTTCAAAAACTTCTCCCCATCAAAAAATATTAACTTCGCTTTGGTGTGCTTCTGGACAACCTCCCCCATGAAGCCATGAAATTCAATTTACATTATTTACATTCACATATGATGGTAGAATTTTACATAATGTATAAAATGATAATTATTTCATAATTAGTATTCTTGATATAATATTCTAATTTTTACTTTATCCAAAACTTGCCAACTGAGGTTATTTTGTGGTTATCAACCAAAGGTACAAAAAATTTCAAACACAAACATTATTGACTACTAAATATGGCAGACATGATAATAACAAAAATAAAAAGGTCTATTAAAATGAAATAAACCATATAAATAATTTATAAATGAATGAAATTAATATATTTTTATTAAATTGATTTTAATGTACATACATGGCATGTCATATTTAATTAAAAGATTTATTATACAATAACATTTCTATTCGTGAATTCTAATGTGTAAAAATACAGAGATGGAATTCATAACATAATTCTCTTTTAAACTATATATATTTTTACATTCCTTATTAATCTATTATGTATTTTTTTTAAATTAATTTTATAATCATTGGTAAATATTATGTTCATTAATATGATTATTTATGTAATGCCAGTGTTATTACCAATATCGTCAGTAAACATTATCTTCTATGTCAATTGTCTTTAAATAGATATTTGAAATGTTATATTATTTTATCAAATGATTGTTGAAATTAGTTATTATAATTAATTTATTTAAAATAATTATCAAAAGATTGAAATATGTAATTTTTTAATGTTGAGAAAATGATTTAATTTTTTCATTGACATAACTATTATTTTCATCAATGATTCATTTAATATATTTCAAGGTTATTTACTGAAACAGAATTTTTTTAAATATTCTATAATATTTTAAAAAAAAATCATCAATGGGATATGTTATTTTCTATTATTTTCAATAAAATGAAAGATTTTTCATTTATTTTAATTTTAATTTCCTCCAACAACAGTAATGACTCATTTCCATCACTATAAGATATTATATAATGAGCATATTCACCTAATTTATCTATATATATTTTGATTAATTTGCTCTATTTTTTTACTGTAGAATTTATTAAAATTTCATATGTTATTTTTTGAAATTATTATTATGATTTTAATGTATTTAATTATTATGAATTACATTAATATGATAAAATAATTGGACATAGAAAGTGATGGACATGGTTTGTTATAGCCTCTTAATGAATTGGTTGGCCCACTAGGATAAACTATTTTTTGTGTTCCCACAATAGTTAAAAGTATATATGTATGTTGCCTTCCACCATAGTCGTAATCATTTTACTATGATTATTTAAAATATCAACTCTGCCATTTTGAGACTATTTATTATTATCAATGTAATTATTTAGTCTTTAATGTAATGTATCTTTATATTCCTATGTTATTATATTTTTAAAGAAAATTTTGATTATTATTTCTCTATCCCAGATTATTTATTCTTTATTTATTAAATTATGTATTCTATAGTATACATTCCCTTATTGAGAAACTGATATAGCCCAACATTAAATTTCCTTTCACTATGATAATAATTATGGATAAATTAATAATTTTGAGGAAATACTGGATGAAACAAAAATGATTCTAATATATTTTTATGTAATAATATATTTTTTAAAATGTAATGTGATATATATATTTATTTATTCACGCAATACTGGTAATTAATTTTATCATTTGGGATGTGATCCATTGTATATTATGATAATGTTGTAAGTTAACCAAGAACACTTTGTTGAAAATATCAATGTATCAAAATTAATATTAGAGGTAGATTATAATAAATGATTAGAACATGATTTAGGAAATCATTGATAAAAGAACATAACCCATTGAAACACTATAATGAAATTCCTAAATATATTAAAATATCATTATTTTTTAAAAATTGTAGAATAAAAAATTATCAAAACATATTTTAATTTTATCTTACATCTGATTTCTTGATTTATATCCAACACCAAGAATTAAGTGAACAATGATATACAATATTAATATTTTTGATATGTGACTATTATAACATTGGCATTAAATTTAAGGTTTGAATATGAATGAAAAGATTCTGAGATATTTGCATAAATATTTTATATAATAATAGTCTATGTTTTGAATTATAACTCATTTTATATAAATATTATGTAAATTAGTTTAATGCTTCAATTTTTTTTAAAATGGATTTTTTTCATAGACCTTGTAATTAATGTATACATATTCTTGAAATTAAATTTTAAAAAATTAATAATAATTTTGAAATCAATATTTCAATTATATTTTTGGATGATTTTTTGGAGTTTTTTTAAAATATTCATATTTAGGTGACTATTTAAAAATATATTTAAAAAAAATTATATTCACTAAAGAAATTTATTTACATATTTACATAGTTTTCAAATGTAATCATAAATTAACATCATCCTTTTTTTAATAATATAATATATCTAATTTTATTGTTACTAGTATTACACTCGATTTTTTATAATATATTTTTTTATAAAAACCACATATTTATAAAATATTGCAATTTTTTCATGGGTTTTTAATATAATAAATTAAATTAAATTTTTTGAGTAATTTTTTAATTATAATTTTATATTTTTGTATTCAATAAAATATTTTCACAATAATTTTACAGTTTATTCAAATCCTAGAATTAATGTAAATTAATTAATATGATACAAATTTATTTTTCATAAAATAATTTTTCATTACATTTTTCCCAGTTATTTAGTAATTATTCCATTACATTAATGAAATTTATTTTGGGAAAATGGATTTCCTAATTGTAATAATAATAACTGATACAATATTATACCATTAAAATAATAATTTCCATAATGAATATTAATATCTGTATAATTTTCAAACCATTATAAATGATAACACTTGTTTCCTGAGTATATGTGGTTGGTAAACTATGATAAAAGTATATGAATTCTACATAAATATGTATGATTAATATTATTTAAAAATATTTCAACATTAAAATATATTATATTTAAATAATTTTTCATTTACTCCCAGTTGATCATGAAAGTAACCTAGTAATATTGAAATAATTTATATAATTCCACATGTTTACTTTAAATCACACATAAAAGGGAATATTTTTTCCTCCATTATTTAAAAAATTAAACAATTCATTAACATCTATTCACTTCCCAAAAAAATATTATATTTATTAACATCTTCCTTTATAAAATAGTCTTACTGAATGTGAAATTGTTCATTGAACAAGGTATAAGAAAAATGAGGCCTCTCAAATTGAATTTATAAAGCATAATTAAGAACAAATTTTTAATTAATAGGAGATTAAATTTTATTTGTTGATATTAAATGGTATTAAATGTATTTTGATGTCTATGTAATTGAAATTTTGTAAATAATAATTCATGTTTATGATGCTCGTGCACATATAAATAAATTCAGGCACTGGATAAGCTATATTTTTTCTCAAATTTAAGTTACATGAGATATGAATATGGTAGTTCTAATTTTTTAGTTTTTGTGATGAAAATAAATAACCATTAGCATTTTTCATGATCAAACACATGTTTTTAATTACGTTCACTATTTAATACCTTGTTCATTATCTCATGGGGATTTGAATGAAATATTAATAAAATGATATGGATTCTTCATCACAATATTTTTTGGTGAATACATATTTTGTGTTATTATATTATTTATGTTTAAGTGGTGTCTATAATAAAACATTTAATTTTTATATCATAGAAACTTTTATTAATACTATTTAAATTTATTATAATTTTTTTCAATCCAATGGGTCTTGATTCGAATGATACCAAAGAATTATGGTATTATCAGAAAGAAAATTCATAGATGAAACATATGTTATTTAATATTAATAACACCATATATGTGATTTAATGTAAAAATTTAATTTTTTATTAGGAATATACTTACACTAATTTTATTTATTTCATTATTAATAATTATTAAATTTATGGGGTTTATGATCATATTTTATCCAATGTGGTAATGGTTTTATGTCACAAACTCTTTTTTACCGAGATTATATATTCATAGATATATAATTAAGTTATTATACGTTCAATATAAAAAAATATGATGACATTTTACCTCATCTATTTTTTATGTAAATTTCTTCATTCCATTAATATTCTAATTCTTATTTAATATAATTTCTAAAAAATGATTTCAGAGAAAACTAACTTTGAAATTACAATATATCTCGGAATATTCTCTTCCATTAATATTTTTTCATTATAATTTCTATATGAATGTTTTTAATAATCCCCAATCGTTAATTATAGATATTTTAATAATTTTTTTCTTTCTATGAAAATTTTTAAAAGGACACTTCGTGTCAATTTCCAAAGAATGCATTTTTTACATTTTACTAAAACGGATATATGAATATTTTTTAACATACTCTATATGAACATAATTTCCACCCATAGTTATAATTTCTTACATTTATATATTATTTATAGGTTTCCATGGGTTTTCTAATGAAATTCTTCCTATAATATTGTTAAATTCATTATATTTTTAAATAATTTATTTAGAAAGGAAAATGGAATTTTCCTCCAAAATAATATAATTATCATTTAAAGGGGATATTATATTGTGCATTATCATATTCTGTTACTTATAATTTACAGGTAATATTATTCAATGATTAAATCCTAATTATTTTTATGGATTATATATAATTAGGATTATCGAATATTGATGTACCCCTTTTTATTGTCAGTGGGTTACGAATTGATGAAATGATATTTTTTTTCAATGAATTATGTCTTGTTAATGAGTGTATTATAATTTTATAATATAGGGTTCATTTATATCACTCTAATTAATTTGGTCGAGATTATTGTTAATGATATCAAATGATAAAATGGTGGTTATCCAATTTCCAAATTATTATGAACAAGGGGTTAGCCCAATACTAATAAGGGTATAAGGGAGTTTATCTAATTCCATGTGTATGTATGCAGGTGGTTAGTCATAATATCAATAATATTTGGTAAATTAAATTTTTATTATGTATTATTATGATTTATAATATATGGTATCTTTTTTTGGGAACTTATGGTTGGTTATGGAGTGTTATGGATGTGATTTTAATGGTGAATTCATGAAAATTGTTAGTCAAAATAGAGATATATATCAGAGAAACCATTTAACTAGATACTGTGATTTATTTTTTTGGTGCAATATCAGATGATGCATTGGAAAAACTATTCTAGTGACCGTGTGAAACTATTTAGTGATAGGGAATTTGGACAACATTGTACAAAGTGAGTGCCACGTTTTCTGAACCATGTAGAAGAATTTTTCAACTTCATGGGTGAATTCCTATAACATGGTTACATTTAGTGAACATATTTTACACACTGTATAACAACCATGGGAATCATTATATTTTAGATAGAATCCTGGTTATTTTGTGGACACATATTTAATAACTCTTTTCTATAACCATTAAAGATGAAATAAATTATTTGAAAATTGTTGTTTAACACATATTTCAACAAAAAATAGGCATTTTTTGACATATTCATCTAATCTATCCATCTCATTTAAAATCCATGGAATCTTTTTTAATTTCATTTTTTATTCATTCAATTTTTTGAAAATCGTTTTTTTATCCTGAATATATTTTATGTCCTCAATCAAATTTATTTTTCTCTAGGTCTTCCGATTATCTATCTCATTGATCCATTGATCTTATATTTTATATATATATAAATATTATATTATGTGTATTCTATATGAGATATTTCAAATCAAGGATGTGATTGAATATCAATCATTGTTCTTATTTATCTTGGTTTTTTCCTTTGGTTTTCTCAGTTTTTGGGAGGTTAGTGGCTTCTCTCTTCTAAAATATTATTCATAAAATAGAGGGATTAATTTTTTAATATTTTTATTTTGTTATATACAGAATTTTTTAATCATTTTAATAAGTGAATCATTTGGTACTATAATTTTAGTTTACTATTTTTTAATATTGTGGTTTTGGGAACAAAATACTTTCATTTTCATTTGGATAATGCTTTTGTTTTATATATTTGAAATGAATAACTAAAATAATTTTTCTGTTTCAAGGAAATAAATTTGTTATTTTACATTTTTAATGGGATGAAATGGTTTATATAGAATTAATTAATATGGTATTTTTGGAATTCATGGTTTGATTGAGTTCACTTTTATTGGATTTTACTATAATTAAGGGATGTTTGTTACTATGTTACATTGATATTGGTGACCCTGTGATCAAGTGGTGGATCGATGTGAATGAACTCATTAGTATATAATGGTTACAAACTCATATCATTATACTGAAGGAGGTTTCTATGTATGAGTGTGGAAAATTATAGGTCGATGAACAATACAATGATACTACATGAGGGTACTACTCTGATTGTAGATAAAGTACCCATTACCAACACCAATTCAGGATTCCATTAAAATTGATAAGGACTCATACCATGATACACCAAGAGGTATCCACTTGTATAATAGATATATGACCCATTCCATGTCTAGTAAAAGGTTTCAACATTAATAGTTTTTTACACATAATTTGGTACCAGAGGATTTTTCACTCATATAGAAGATAAAGGAACCATCCCTTCCCTACAAGAGGTCGTAACTAAAATAGAAGATAAATGACACCAGCCCTACCCAATAAATGGTTTCCATGCTAATTCTTGTGATAATATGGTAGGATGAATACCATCATTGGCCATCACCTCTTGAAGCATCAAGATCTAAATATCATGCATCATATCCCAAAATCCAATACAAAAACCATCATTTTGGGCTAGGTGGAATAAAAATCAGAATATGATACTTTACATATGAATTATGAGTCTATGCGAATGAAATATGAGATGTAAAATGTTCATAAAATGATTTATGGGTTCCCTATGTGTATGAAGAACCAAAAGGCATGTGGTCTCACTCATCATCCAAATAGCATCCCTTACAATATATGGGCGACTACACAAGTAGCCCTACATGTAATGTAATGGGACTAAATGGTGTGCTTAATCAATATAGGGTCATACCATTACTCATGGAAGTGACCATGTAAACATTCTCATGCTCGTGTACTCATATAGATGGGGTGATATCAATGTCCTTCTTACACATGTCATTTGTACCATAGATGGGTCACATGGAATTTAGCCCAACCACACTATGCGTGATCCTTAACAATTCCAAAAACATAGTGTTGAATCAATAGGATCAATACGTGGAAAGTTATATTACAAGCACGCCTCATGAAGTATACTATTTTGAAATAGAATTGATCAGATTTATTTTATCTATATTCATGAATAATTCATCAAATAATTTCTTTTTCATACTAGAAATTCAAAGGTAAAATCCTACAACCATAATTCTTGGTCATCTGTTAGGTGAAGAATGGATTCTAAATTTTTTCCTCAAAGTCATAGATGTATTTGCCTCTCACGGTTCTTCCAGTCATGAAAAATTTTCTCAATAGATTATCTGTCCATTTTTGTGAGCACATGTAACTGATAAGTCATCTTGAACCATTGTCCATTCATGAATCATCCTTGAATCTGGGGGTCTAATCGTTCTCAATTATGACAGAAAATGTCAAACGGTGTCCCTATATGCCAGTGGAGAAAACCCAGAAGAATGTTCTGGAGGAATATAGAATAAAAAAGGTTCAATATTCATTTTCACACTATTCATGGCCATCAAATAAAAATCATTTGTGATTTGGGAGAGAAACATAGAACAGTAGATACAAATTGTACAAACAAATGAATATTTATTTTATAGAGCATGCAAATTATCATAATTGATTCAGATTAAAGGATTAATAATGATAATGATCAGTATATTACTAAATTGGTTATGAATCGAAGAATTATGAGTCCTACCATTAGATATTTTAATTTATCTATGATGAACATGTAGGCCAATGAATTATAAATGTTGTTCTGTTCATTATGTCTCAGTTTGCCTATATCTGATGGCTCGTTTTTGTCTGATAACGATTCTCCAATGAGTGGTGTTAGAATTACCCTATAAATGATCCCCAAGTTTTGTATATAATACTATTGGTCTTCAATAAAAATATGCATATATAAAAAAAAAATTAGGTCATTTAAATTAAAAAAATAAATTAATTAGCCAAATAAGTTAAAATAACCCATCAATTTTCTCCTTATATGAATTCCCCACACAGACCAACATTATGTCGTCGATATGGTAATCCATAAATTCGAGACACAAATGTGGTGTCAAAATTTTTATTCATGGGTATATTTAGGACATATCCCTTTTTAAGAAAATATGAAATCATGATATAATATAAGAATAATATTTTTTTAAAATAATGTCATAACTCATTAATCCATAGAATTGTTTGTCATCTCAGTGCCAAAATCTGAATATATATTTCTAGATATATTTTTATTTCTCATAATTCGTGAACATGGAATCTAAATTAATCTATAATTCAATATGTTCTTACAAGAAAAAAATAAAATTGACAAAAATGTTGGGACACTGATCAACCTCTGGCTCTCAGACTCCATGGATATCTCTTGAATTCTATCATGATACCATACACACAATCTAAGTGGGTGGTCCATAAACTATAGGTAACAGCCTACCAATCCATGATCCCAAGTAGGTAAAACTCAAAAGTGTATCTATCTTCAATGTTCATATCTCCTGATTCATTAGCCTTAGTAGAGTCATGCATGCAAGTCCTCAGATATGAAACATGGAATACATCATACAACTGCTGCAAATGTGGGAGTACAACAAGGATGTAAAAAATGTCTCCAACCCTCTTAAGGATCTCGAGTTCCCCAATAAACTATCAAGATATCTTACCTTCCAAGTATAATATACTCATTATACCTCATGGGGAGAATCTATAGTAAAGGTTGTAGACCTTCTAAAACTCCATGGGCCTATGATCTAGATCTGCATAATATTTCTTTTGGACCTGATCTATCCTCAAACACGTGGGGATGACCTGGACATTCTCTATCATCCCTTATATCATATATAGACCAACATGAGATGCTCTGATGAACTTAGTCCAATATATAGGCGACATGCAGTTTCTCCCATATAGGGACTCAAATGGTTCCATGATAATAGTATAATGGTATCTATTATAGTACAGTAATTATACCAATGTCAAATGAACCTCCAAAAAGTTTCTAATGTATACCATAAAAGTGATCAAAAATTCCTCCAACACACATATATTATTATATGTTTTCTTATATATTTTTGTGTGTAATTCTATAGTGATCCCCATTTGAATCCATATTTAAACTCACATTTTTCTAATGAACTGTGATTTGAAACACGAATCACAGTTGGACACAATAATAAAGGGAACCCCATGATTGGGAAATATATCCCTGAAGTTCACCAGCTATAAAATATCCATCAAACTATGATTCATAATAGATTGTATGTGTGCTTACATCCAAATCCAGACAACTAAAACAAGATTAGATCATTATATCTCTCTTTCCATGGAATCCATTTCATAATTTTTATATAAATTACATCCAATTTCCTCTAATGGATATCATGAGGATTTAACAAACCCAACGGAACATGGTGCAAACCCATCATCTATTGATAGATGAGTCATTGGGATATGAACTCATCCACCCTTTATCTCATTCAATCAGCCTAAAACTACTAATAAAGTACCTTGTAAATCTTCAACCCAAAAGTATGTACAGTCAAAAGATACATGTGGATGTCTCTCATTACCTCCTCCCACATCATGAATAAGAAAAATAACTATCCCCAGAAAAAAATGACATGATTTCCTCCTTAATAAAATTAATATATTGAATGTATTAATGATTTGTAGTCATGTATGACCTCATTTTTGATTTCTCCCATCTTGGGATCTCTCATATTCAAGATGAAAAAAGGATTCAACACCATTGACTGATGAAAAGATACACCCTCATCCTCATGTATGTTATTCTTTATAAAAGATGACTACTCAGATTCCTCTTGAACTAATTTATTTTTTGGAATTAGTTCTAATGGTATCATCTAACATGTTTCTCTTACCTTGAGTGTAAAATATCTCACATTCAATGTCTTACAAGTACTCTGACTAGTTCCTCTCAATCAATTTCATGTCATTGAGTTTGAATAAATAACTGGGAATCTAATTTTATTAGTAAACAACAATTGACTATCCCATAATATAGTGAATCCAAATCATTAGTGTCATGAAAAAACATCATATTCTAGGTTTTCATTCATATAGTTCTACCCACGCTGTCTTATGTTCCAAAATACAAATATCATAGTGACCATTAATTGAATCAATATGATGTGAATCCTAGAACATGAGGAAAAAATGAATTCCTCACCTTCCTCTAATATTTTAAAATTAGGATCACACATTAGCCTCAAAACATTCTCCTTGAGGCCTTTTATCCCTGCAAAGTATAGGTAAATGGTTACATTTTCCAATTCGGGGGGTCGATATGGATATTATTCTGAAGACATCATCCATAAAACATCTGTTATTCTTGGAAAATCCGTGAAAAATATTCCCCACTGATGTGCTCCGAGGTGGATCCTAATAAAGCACTAAATAGATCATTATTAGGTCTAAATATAATCAATGCTCATAAATAAAAAGCCCCATAAAGTTAACCACATTGATACATAACAAAAACAATGAAAAGATTCTATAATATTGGTTCTGTGATGGAAATCTAAGACCAACATCATGTAATTTGCAATCTCGTCCTACAATGATGATCATAAGAATAAATCAATAGTGAAGACAAAAATGGATTAGTAAAAGAATAAATGGATGATATTATTAATCAAATACATATAAATTAATGGTTAATTATTCATGTATATAGAAAAAACTAGGAAGTCATATTGTTGGTAGTGACATTGGAATGCTATCAACGGATTATTAGCCATGTGAACTATCAACTTGTTGTAGCTGAACATGAGATTAATATAATAGAACCATCTAATGTCTCACAGAAAATAAATGGGTTCATAAACTATCATAAAGGGGTAGTATATATTTATTTTGTCTTTGTACAATTGATTATAGTCTAAAAATATCATAATTTTTAATATGGATTTTTCATGAACAATACTAGAGTGACCATGTTTTACACAATGGATCTTATAAAACCCTACTCTTATCGGTACCCTAAATTAAACTATGGATCTTTGAGATTGTAAGGGGTCATTCAATATACCATATAATATATCTAAGTGGTCGTGGGATATTAGTTGATACAAAACACTACCACCTTCTTGAGCAGAAATCCTAAAAAATCCTCGAGGATTACAATCCTAAAATATTTTGTGAATAAAAGGATATTGATCCAGGAATAGACTATATCACCAATTTATATAATCACAAAATGATGGGTGATGGGAGGAATCCTCCTACACACAAAACTAACTCATCCTACAATGGGATATCTCTCAACGAAAATGGAAATCACATATCATTAGTGCAGAGGAATCAGACTCATCCAAAGTGGTAGTCAGTCTAGACTCAAACCGTAGAGAACCAAACTATTCCCATGATGATGTACTCAAGTTTCATCATGATGAAAAAAGCATCCCATGATAAAATATACCCACCATTATAAATCTTTAACTACCAATTGATAAAAGATATAGAATAAGTGTGCCGTATTCGAACTCCATGATACAGCTTATGGGCAAAAGCCTCTATTATGACCTCCATCTCTCGCGATATGTGAAAATAAATGATGGAATGGCTTGAAAAAATTTATAATTATATAGATTTAATATCATAATAATATTATATACTACTTTTAATCATATTTTTTCCCTTGGGTCATACACATATATATCCTAAAATTTTACGCATCCCTGAATGCTAACTCCCTAAGACTAATGTGGGCCGCCAAGTGGTGGTGGATAATGTAACTAATAAATCCTAAAAACACCTATAGGTCATCCTTCTATAGACTCGCCTAATCAAATTTAATACCTATCTACCATGGGGCCTACAATCCCTATCATGGGAGATCCATTTTCAGGGAACTTCCACTTCTATATTAGTATATCCTTTGTCTTCCTTTCAACATCATCATATCAGTTCGGGGAATAATTTACCATTAATCCTCACCTATAACATTAATAGAACCACCCCTCTACCAAAACCCTGGTTCTACATGATGTCCCTAACAATGTTCCCAATTCTGATATTGGGAAGATCTCTAACACTATGATCTGATCAATTTTCACCATCTAGTTGTTGTATACAAAATTCTCCTATAACACCAACTTCCATCTCCAACTACATGGAGATAATTTTATATGAAGAAATATGTTACCATATCAAAATCCCAAATTTCATCATAGGTTGTAATGTAAAATGGTATGACACCGCCATGAATATCTCTATAGATACCCCGGTCAAACATATAAAACCAAAAGTACTCATCATAAATCATGTCAATGGAGTAATGTTTATAGTCTTGGAAACTCAAAAAATACTCCGAAAAATTCATCCCTCTTTTTGGAAAATCTATAATGTCGTGAATCTAAACGAAATTAAGAAATCAAGGGAAGTAATCATCAGGAAATGGAAACCACATGTAGGTCCATGGTAGATTAAACTTGATATGAATCAATGTAAATAGATTCCATTTGCGCCCAACCAATCATTGGTAATTTCTAGATAATATTATAACCACAGGATCAGTTAGTGTCTAGATAAGTCAAAAAACATAGATCATAGAATAAATAAAATCCATCATTGTCTGAGGGCCCCATTCACCAGAGAACCTCTGTGGCATCTACTGTTATAACTCATGGAGTACACTAAGATTTTGTGCATCCTCATCCATTCCTTTTAGTGTTATCTTATTCTTCACACATAGGGTGATGTTAACAATCTATATAGAGGACAAAACTCACATGATGGAAAATGTACATATTCTACATCACTCATCAAATAATTATCAGGATCCAGAATTGATAACATAGATAGAGGACAATGTATAAAAATAATGAATTTATAATCAAGAAGTTAAATGTTAAGATGATCATATATATACATGATGTTGTAAATCAAGAAGGATTGTTAATGAATCAATAATATATTATTCATGCAAAATTATTCCCTACATTCAATGTGTTAGTATATTGAGTCGATACGTAGGTAGTAAGAGTCTTGCTGAAATAATACATCAAACACCTCACGAATAATAGGTTCACTATCCTAGAATTAAAATTCATTACACATTGACATTTTTTACTTAAATCTATAAAAACTAATCGCATGTGGAGTACCCAAAATATCATCCCACATAATGAACTGATCTATTACCAATATTTCACAACCTCACCCAATTAGGGTTAATACCTAACTACCCCAAGCCCACCATTATAAACTAATTGGTTGTTAAAAGTTCCAAAAGGAATAACTAATATTGATGTCCAATATATTATATAGATATTCACACACCTGACTATCTGGAATCATAATGGAATCAAAAGAATAACATAAAATTCAACAACTAGAAAATATCACATTCATATAGAAACTATATTTGGTACAAGTGTACGATAATGTAAATATAAAAGTAAAAAAATGAAAAAATAAACTCCCAACAAGAATGATTGGCCATCTTGATAATTAACGGAATATAAATTCTATGAGAACCTAGCTTCGAATATCTAATATCTGAACACTATACATGGTAAAATACAATAGGGTATCCTTATGATCTTTTGGAATGAATGTCAACTTGTCCAACTTCTTTATAGGAAATGACATGTGTTCGAAAATCCCACGGATTCGTGAATATATAAATTAATAGTAGGATTACCAAAAAGAATAAGTGGGAGAAGTAAGAGACATGATAATAATCAACAACTCAACCACAAAAAGAGATTTAAAAAATTGGTTACATTGATAAAGATATATATTCTAAAAAAGGTATAGAAAGGGATATTCATCTCATTCCCACATAAGTAAATACATCAAAAATATCTGAACGTCTATCAATGATGCCTTTCCTCATGAATATTATAATGAAGAAGCATCAATGACAGTACACACCTCACCACTTTGCCACGTAGTCAAACGGCCATAATCTATAATTAGGGGAATCATCCCCTGATACAACAGGATGGACCCACATAATAGCTATATGACCCATTACATAACCTCATAGATGGTTTCCACATTGATAGATGATTGAGGAATCATACCCTGGGCTATAGGAGGGATCTACTCTGGTTGTTGAGGCCCCATACCAGGATCTAGCATGAGGGATCCACATAGATAGTAGATAGAGGAACCATGAACTATCCTATAGGAGGGTGATGATCGATTGGATAACTACCCATACACAGATACCATATGAGGGTTCCACTTGAATATAAGATAAAGGACTCATGACCTACATAGAAGGAGAGTGTCACTCAAATAATTAATTGTATGTTTATATTCTAGTGCATGAAAAGTCACATAATTGACTCATATAAATGGAATTAGAATGATCATTCTATGTCATATAATAAAATGGGAAATAATCTTTATATGGTGATTCATTCCTTGATAATGGATCTTCTATCGATGTAGAATGTCCTTGTCAATGAATAATAAAATTCGTTTTATTTACTACACCTCAATTTTCCTGAATCTGGAATCTCATTGTCAATTGATTTCGATTTTACAATGAGAGATGCTAGGATTCTCCTTCCACTAATGTCAGTGTAATGTTTCTAATCCAAGAGATATTACATAATGATATACTTACAGAGGACATAAAATTTGGTTATTTATATTAAATAATTGAATTAAGAAAATAATTTAATTTAAACGTACCCAATAATGGTCTCCCTATCGTAACTCCCTGCACTAGAAAATGATAGCTCTCACATTGGGTAAACCTCGCATTATAGATTCAACCATAGTTTCATATTTTTTTAAAAGGACTCTATTTAAGATATATCCTATTTTCATTAAGAGAAAATTCTATAGATATTTAAAATTTATTTAATTTTGTTATAAAATTCACTCTAGGTACACTAGACTACATAATATTGTGTAGTCTCAATGCCTAGATCCAAAAATATTTCTCTATGTGTTTAAAATATTTACAATGAATTTTATATCTACATATTATTAAGAGAAAATTAATTATGATACACAGAAATGGGTTAGGTGTATATTGTACAAAGGATTCAGTATTGGTCATTACGTAAGAATGTGTTGGTATCAGAGATATCGAAATGTTGAAACAGGAAATTCATAGAAATCATTGTAATATCTGACTTAAATATTTTTATATTAATGTAATTGTGGTGGGATAGGTAAAATTTATTCTATGAATCATATAGTTATGTTGTTCTCTAATTATCATGGGTTTCACGATTGAGTTTATAATATCATATATTAGTTGTTAGAGTTACAAATGGGGTTACATTTTTTATATTATGTTTCATTCATTTACTAAGAACGGTTAATGTGAGTTTTTTTCAATTATGTTATTAATGATAATCTATTATGTTGATTTTTATTATTAATTGAATTCCGCTACTAGTGATTGATGACTGATTGTTTTTTTACAGTTATGGAAAATGAAACCATCTTAAATTGCCGAATCCCATTGATGATGATCGAAAAATGTGGTTTCACCAAATCCATAGGTCGACTAATATCTAATTCCTATCAATAAAAAATATTTTCATGATATTAAATAATGAAATTGAAAGGAATAACTTCGACATGTGTATTATCATTTGCATATTTTTTAGAAGAAACAACTACCCATTTTGGGGGGGATAGATTCAGAATCTGAAAAGCTAGAGGTGTGGCTTAAAATAATCAATTATATATGACTTTTCCTTGGTTACTCTGATGTGTTAACATTAAATTTAGTGGTATTAATATGAGGAAATCATGTACATGAATTATGGGATTTAATATTACATGTTAAATTCATCCAAGATCTTATATTGGTGGATGTTTAATAATAATACCATAATATATTATTTCCTCACACATTCATGATTTCCCGAATGACATATTTCATCATTCTAATATAATTGAATTTATTTGTGCATCATATGAAGATATTTATTCTAACAGAGTTTTTTTTCACAAGATGTAGTTGATAATAAATCCTTAAAGGTTGGAATCATTGATCTTGTATGTGAATATAATAGTCTAGAAATTATATTTGTAAAATTTATCACGCATTATAAAGAGATATCTAATATAGAGGTGCTGTAAGAATATGATATAACAAGTATTTTAACTCGAGGATATATGTTTTCATCCATAGGAACTGATGAGAACTAAAAATCATTGATCAATGATAAATCAAACACATATTCTCATCTAGGTAGATATAAAAAACCAAAATATTACAATTAAATTTCTCATTTCAAATAATTTAAATGTAATATTATATATATTCGATATAAAAAACACATGAAATTTTCTGGCTCTATTATATCCTACCAGATTAGAAAGACCATTTAGTATCCTTTTTGAGATAATCTATACATAACATAGTGGTCATATAAATATTAAAAATATATGTTTATACGAATTCCAAGCGACATAGAAGAAGGACGTGAACACCCCATCTAGTAGGATGATACCCAGTGAAGAATATTCATCAGAACTTATGAGGGAAATGGTATCACACGTATTTTCTATCGACCAAACCCATGCTAAGATCAAATAGCATAAACTGAAACCATAATATTTATGAGAGACTTTTAATATCATCGTGTTCATGGACCAAACCATTTATGCCAAACCACACCATGAAAATCTCACCACTGCACACCATAACCATAGAGAGTTTTCTAGTCGATTAATGGGATCTTGGTCATGTCCATAATTATATAAATATAAATATTATATTTTATAATTCTTAAGGTTTATATTTACTTATTATCATCACATTAGAAATTATATTGATATTAAAACAATAGAACACAATTTTTTTCTAACGTTCTAATTCAATTAAGAGATTTATTCTGAGGAATTAATTTATTTTTTTAAATAAAAAATAATTTCTTAAAATATTATTATTAAATAATTAATATCAATAATAAATTATCATATATGTTTTATGAAGACTTCTAAAACATTTATAAGGGATTGAAAACTATTATTGTAAAACACCATATTTAAAAAAAGGTTCTTATTTAAAATAAAAATTATATATAGTTATATATATAATTAATTGAATATAATAAATACTAATATTTGAATGAGAACATATTAATTTTGCACTGGTGATTTTATAATAATTTTATTATACAGTCAAATCTATTGGTAATGAATAAATAAGGTATTAATATATGTTCTGTACAATAATATAATAATGAGGAAAAATTGATGTGATAAATACTATAATGGGTATCCATAACAAAATATAACTGTATTCACTAAAATAACAAAATAATTTTATTTAATTTTAATTTGATTATTTTTCTTAACGACGTGATGAAGCCTCTATAACCTATAATATATTTTACAGTATTTAAAACATTTCATTAAGAGCACGAATGAATTCCACATTAGAATGTGTATTTTTGTTTACTAATTTCAAAAAATTTCTATATAAATTAATAAAAATCACTCCTCTTTATATGAATACATGAATAATAACCAAATTATGGTTTATGATTTTGGTTATTTTATTATACAGAGTCCATAACCTATGTTGGTGAAATAATAAAAATTGCTTACACATTTCATATATAAATCCATCCATGATCACTTTATTGTTCACAGAAAATATATGGATCATGTCCTTACTCTTCTACCTATATAAATAGTACTTGCAAGGTGCCCCAAGCTCTCAAAAAGATCCTCCCATGAATTTTGGAATCACAATCTCAAGGTAAGTAATTGTTTCCTACTACAATTTACTCACGTTTTTTTGTTATCTTATTTTTCCTTATTAAATTTTGGAAAGTAGGATATTAGTTTAATAATATATATTTCGTTCCATTTTATTTTTATATAATTAGGGACCCATTTCTATATCATAAAAACATTTTATGAATCTTTATGTAACATCGATATTCTACAGAAATATCATCGTGAGATTCTCATGCGAAACAATTGTGTACAGAATACTCATACCCACTCCCTATCATGGGTGATAACCATTATGAAATTATAATTCTTCAATCTGGTCCATAAATATTTTTATTCCATAATTCATGATAAGGGATTAAAATGAGATGATAAATGATTAAAATTTTCAGGATTTTTCTGTCACACTAATCCAAGAGAATGAAATGAACATGATTGTTGTGCCCAACATTTTATAGCACTCCAATGCGTTGTCTAATGTTTTCATCAATTAAAATTTAAATCATGGTTTTTGGGTGTGAACCTAATCCATAATGGGAATTTTTCCATCATTATTTTGTGGAATTTAGTCTTGACATGATATTATGATTCAGTCTTTTCAATTTATTCCACATTTACCATGTTCCCTTTATTATTATCATGATATTTTTTTTCATCATTGATCATGACTATAACTCTTGTAACGGCCAAAAATTTTATTAATGAAAATTCTTCTATATCTAATTAAATATCTTATTATGTAAGATGGTTATATTAAATATGCACATCCATGGTTTTATGGATTTCAAAATTTCGTTAAGAATATGACAATTGCAAATATAGTTGTTGAACAATGATCAAATGATTAGTATAAATATAAGGATTTATCAAATCCAATTTACTCAGATAAAGGAAGAGATTGCCTCGCCAAGTAGAATTGATCCATATGAAGCACATTTTTTGGATATTAGAAAGGATGTGGCGTTATTGGGCTTCACTCTTGAACAAGTCCATTTTTAGAATGAACATGATTATCAAGAAAGGAATCACCCACATGAGAAATGTATGTTAATATATATTACCACTAGAGCGATGTTATCTGAGCCCCCCAAGAGTAGGTCAACATCCTACACCTTACCCATCTGCCATATGTAGGTGTTATCAGGTGTTATGTAGCAGGATCCTAGATATATGATTATGTGCATTATTTTTTCCCAAATTAAATAATATACATTCATTTTTTTATTGTTACATTGATAATAGTTTTTAAAGCCCAAATATTCTTTTTAGTTAATATTCAATTAAAAAATCTATTTTTTTGAATTAATGGATTTTTTAATTAAATTATATTTTAATAAAACATTACTGATAAGTTACTTTAATTAAATATCAATGATCGTATAATTTTTATGTATACAATTGTGATTTTTGTATGGTTTGAAACCCATTTTTTTCAAGACCAATGATTTTTTTATAAATGATAGTCTTTATTTTTAATGTAAAAATTCATATATTTATAAATTATTTAGATAAAATGAATATTATTTTTTGAATCAGTTTCTTGAAATTATCTGATGTTGAATTTATCATAATTTTGAAAGACAATCGAATTTTTGGGTAAAAAATATATTGTGTTCTATGATTTCATAATGATTCAATAGTGATGTAATAATATACCATAATTTGGATTTTTAGCCAATATATGTTTAACCATTAATATAATGCGACTTTTTATTTTTTTTATTTTGTTAATTTTTTGGCACCATAGTGGACCCTCCACGACTTATAACTCATTTTAACATTTAAAATGATTTCCTAGAGAGTTTGACTCACATCCACATAAGTAAATCTAATATTTTATGGTGTTAGTACATTGCCCTAATAAAATAATGGTTTCCACTTCACATTGGAACAAACCATTAACAAAACCCATGGGTTGTCAAGTTCTTTCAATAAGTTTAATGTGTGGTTTCCAAAACCTAAATAATAAATTTTTTCATATCTATTAATATATAAACACCCCCATTAGCCAAATACTCTCCACTTAAAATACCTTTGAGCAGGTCCCTACTCTTATCTACCCTCTCTAGTATCCTTTTAAGGATCCCTATTCTCCCATGAAGCCTCTCTCAAGCCTCTCTAAAGCCTTCAAATCACACTTCAATGTAAGGGATTTATTCTTTCCTTATTTATGTCCAAGTATTATTATAATGTTATAACCATTTATTTTCAATAAAAGATGTAGGGGTATAATTTTTCACCTCATGTATAATTCCTAACCTATGTTTGAATGATGATATACACATTTTCCTCTCCTTAATTCATCTCATTATAGTAATTACCATGCCAAATTTTTGTAAGGGATTTCTTCCTTTATCATTTTTGTCAAACATTTATTGTGATCTTATCACATTTTTTTCAATTAAAATTTTTGGGGTATGATTTATTACCTCCCCCATACTTCTCTCTTAATTTTTTAATGATGACATACCTCTTTATCTCTTATTAATGTCTCTAATGTACACCCATTACCTTGCCTGAAATCCATAAGTAATTTATATCTTCTCATTTACATTGAAGAAATTCATTTGTATTATAAAAATAAATTTGATTAAATTTTTGGGGACATGTATCTATATGACCCATTACTGTCCATTTAATGTAAATATGATGAGACTTCAATTTATTTCTCTCATAACATATTTTTATGAATTCATATGTCACGTCGTTGTGTTGTCGAACATGCACCATGATTTTTAAAACCAATGACATTGTGTAGGGAATACCATGCCAATTTTTCTATGATGAGAATTCAACTTTATGAACATTTATTTATTAATTATATTGTTTCATGTAAGAATTCCACATTCCTTTATTTTGGAGGAAATGATGATATTTAATGAATCATTTTTATATGATTCATATGGCACACTTATACATGAAATGAAATGATTAAGAAGGGTGCACCCTAATAGTGATCCAATGCATTGGTTAAATATTTGTATCATAATTCATCCTAGGAAATAACGGTTTACTCATGATAATTCATGTACAATTAGGGTTTACTCATGATCCAGGTGAAATGATCCTTTTCTCTTGCTCATATCATGTTGAATGTTGATGCCACATTTCCTTATTTTGATAATCATGCTATATCATGAAATTATGTTCATTTTTCCCTTATGCTCCATTGATATACATATTTACTAATGTGTACTATATTATTAATGGTATTCCTTATTTACTACCTTACTAGGATTTATATATCACACTTTTCTATGAATTTCTTAAGGTTGTCCCATGAAATGCTAACTACAACAGAATTTTTTTGGTCATGTAAAAGATGTTTTCAATAAAGATGGGTATTTTATGTTTTATGTTGTTATGTAATGTTCTGAAGCCTCAAAGACACTATACCAATTGATCTTTAATGTCATATAATGTGATGAATTCTTGAAATAAATTATGTTTATATTTTAAATAACGATTAAGGTTGTTATAGTGGGTATCAGAGCATAGGTTTAGTTATTTTTCTGATTAAGATTAGAAAAAAATCTAGTGAATGAATTTTGGAAAAGACTATGAATAATAATAATAAAATAAAAAAAATTGTTTGAGTATTAAGTAAGTGTTTTATTTAGATAATGAATCCCTCTCTAGGTACGATACGGTAGAGGTTGAATTGGAACATATGTTTCTATGGTTAAAACCAGAAGACACCACTTTGAGCTAGGATTGAATGGGAAGTGGTGTAGGGTAATGACCCCCGATGCACTCTTGATTATGAAACTCTAAAGGGATATTATTTGGTAAATTAATAATCTTTGTATGAACCAATATTAATGAAATTAAAAAATACCGTATGTATATAATTTGGGATGTAGATAATGGATAACATTGATAAGATAATGAAATAAATTAAATTTATAAGTTATCCCTTTTTAAATTGTATTTCCATTTATGGTTTACCCTTAACATACATTTCATTCCATCCAATGGCTAGTAATTGGAGGAATCAGGCTACCAACAGATGTGAATATCAATGTGATGACTTTTCCAATTAGATGCCCAATCAGATAAGAGGGTGAATTGCAGACTTTGTCATAATACTCTCTCAGTTTACTCCTATTTTTAATATAAATATGGGTAAAGAGGAATGTTCAACCACCCCCTCCCCTAAATAATGAACAAGTCACAATTGAGACCATCATGGGGAATATGCCTCCTACATTTAATGGATCATATGATATCTAAATTGTTGAAAATTGGATCAACTTTATTAAAATGACCATCTCCATCATTCAAAGATCTGAAAAATAGAAGGTTATTTAGAATACTAATAATATTGATGGTGAAGATGTTCAACTGTGGACATTGATAAAATATAAGACTCCTGTGGAGGAGATCGAGGCATTATAATTAAAGGATTTCAAAAAAATGTTTTCTAATAAATATTTTTCTCACATCCTCCAACATAAGATGGAAAGGGACTCCATTTCCCACAAGAAGAAAGATGTAGAATCTATCAAAGCATATTAGAAAATGTTTACAAGGATTTCCTGATACTCCATTGGGAATTTTGTTACTTCTGAATGCATGGTTAACTAATTATTATGTGGGATAAAACCTAGCTTATGAAAATTCCTAGATATTTGTTTCTTCGAGAGCAATGGGTAAATTTTTTGTTGTGCCCTCAATGATTAAATACTTATCAGTGAATCTAAGGGGTATTAGGGGTATAAAAGCATAATGTGGATTAAATTATTGTAGTCCAATCGATAAATCCAATGGTGCTATGAAAATAAAGAACCCCACTTGAAAATGGTGTGGAATGATGTAACCCAGAAATTAAATGAATGAGACGACGAAATTCTTTCAGTGTGGAAGAGATGGTCACCAAGCCATTAATTAACGAGAAGAACATTTTTTGACTACGATAGTGGAGAGGAATGATATGTTCAACCCTCAATGTTGTATTCATTGATTCAACTTCCAAGAACAAGGACACTATGAAAACTACTGCCCCAAGAGAAGGGTTTTCAAAGGCAACCAACAACCCCCATGGTATCAAGGGTGAGATATTTCCTTCACTACAAACAAATTAGGCCTGAAAACATAAATGGTGACTGGTAATCTAGTAATTTGTTAAAAAATAGAGAATATACTTGTTAATTAATGTTCTCCACATTATTTTATATCACAAATGTTTAGTAGATAAATCCCAACACCCCCAAAAATCATGGATGTAATGATATGGGTGATAATGGAAAATGGTTCAATCATTGAAACCCATGAATATAACTCATCCCATGTAACGATTTTTGGACTGAACATCCTAGAAAACAACTTAACAATTCCTTTGGTAGAAATTGATGCAATTCTTGGCATGGGTTGTCATTCCCTATATATATCCAACAGAAATTTCCGTGATAGAGAAATCACTCTCCATATGGAGTATCAACCCCTGATTTTATACAAGTGCTAGTAGGAGGTGAATTTTCCTTAGAACCATCATCTCAAGTGTGGATACTGATACCCTATTAGAACATGTATCATGGCCAGATGATTGAGTATAATGAAGAAACCATTCTTGAGTACATGCCTATTGTGAGGAAATTCACTGAAGTGTTTCTTGTGGAATTGTCGAGTATTCCTCCTAGAAGAGATGTTGAATTCAAAATTTTACTTATAACTGGGATTTTTTCAATATCCCAAACTCTATAAAGAATCGTTGTTGTGGAGTTTAAGGAGATGGAGAATGAAGTAAAGTATATTTTGGATAAAGAGTTTATTCACCCCAGTGCTTAACCATGGGGTGCACAAGTGCACTTCGTCAAGATTTAGGATTTGACAATGCACCTTTGCATTGATTATCATGGGATAAACAATATCAAGGTAAAGAAAATGTAACTTATTCCAAATATTGATGACATGTTTGATTAACTATGTGTAGCATAATACTTTCCAAGGTACATTTGCAGTCAGGGTATTACCAAATACGGTTGAAGGAGGATATTCCCACAATTTATTTTTGTAAAGTGATTTGGCCCTATGAATTCATAGTAATTCCTTTAAGAATCACTAATTCTTTAGAAAACTTCATGGAATTGATGAATAGAGTCTTTGGATTTTAGTTCGAAAATTTTTGGTAGTCTTTAGAGATGATATAGTAATATACTCCAAAACCTAGGTGGAGCATGAGGAGCATCTAATCATTGTTCTAGAGAACATGTAAATATAGAAGCTCTATGGAATGTACAACAAGTGTGAGTTATCGTTTAATTATGTATCATTCATGGGTCATATCTTTACAAGAAATGGAATATCTATGGATCCCTCTAAGACATATGCAATGGATGGATGTATGAGGCCAACATCCTTGATAGATATCTGTAGCTTCCTTGGGTCCACTGGATATTATAACTGAATTGTGAGAAATTTATCAAGATTGTAAAACCCTCTTACCATGCTAACGCTGAAGGGAGTCATGTTTTCATGGAGTGATGAATGTGAAGAGATCATCAAGGTTTTTAAAAGGAGTCATATCACTGCCCATGTTCTCACATTACCCATAAATGAAATTTTTTTTTGGTGTTTGGTGATTCTTCAAAGAAGGGCCAGGGTTGTGTGTTGATGAAAAATGAGAAAATCATTGCCTAAGAACAAAAGGAAATTAAATGTTCATGATAAAAACTATCCATAACATGATCTAGAGTTAGCTATAGTATTCATCACATTGAAATTTTGCGACATTACCTCTTTGCGGAGAAGGGTGAAATATACCCAGATCACAAAAGTCTCAATTATATATTCACATGGAAAGAGTTCAATATATTCCAACAATGATGGATAGAGATGATCAAAATATATTACATCTCATTCCATTACCACATTTGGAATGAGAACAAGGTAGAAGTTTCTCTATATAAAAAGGACCAAACAATTCAATCATTGATGGGAATTGAAAAGGATCCAATCTTCATTGATTTGATGAAAAAAGACATGGGAATCATAAATAAGGGAACATCATCAATCCATTAACAAATTATTGCTCAACCATCTCTTATAGAAAAGATAAAGGATTCTCAAAAGGGGGATACAAGAATTCAAAAGAAACTAGAAACTACAAAAAAGGGAAATCCATATAGATAAATGTTAATGAAGAAGGAATTTGGAGATTTGGGTCAAGACTATGTGTTCCATCAAATCCACAGTTAAATAAATAACTCTTAGATGATTCCCTTTGTTTATTATTTCCACATTTTCTTAAGACACATAATGATGTATAGAGCTCTTTGAGATAATTATTGATATTATAACCTGAATAATGATATCTCTACAAATAAATTAATTATCTTGGAATGTCAGTATGTGAAGAATGAGAGGAAGATGTCTATGGGGATGTTTCAACCATTACCAATACAAAGCATGGAAATGAGAGATATTCACCATGTACTTTTTCACTAGAAATCTGATGTCAACCAAATGTAATAATGCTATCAAGGTTGTTGTGGATCATCTTACAAATAATTCATAGTTCATATCAATTTGAAAGGATTTCCCATTGAATCAACAGTATATGGTATATATTAGAGAAGTGGTAAGACTGCTTGGAATACCACAATCAATTATATCCAATCAAGATCCATGATTCGCATCTATGTTTTGGAAGAGTCTACAAAATTCCTTGAATACTGAGTTTAACTTTAGTATGACTTATCATCCTAAAACTGATGTCCAATCTGAGCGGACAATCCAAACACTTGGGGATATTCTGAGAGAATGCTTGATGGACTTAAAAGGAGTATCGTATCAATATCATCCTCTAGTTGATTTCTCATACTATATAAGTTTCCACTTAATCATCCAAAGGAATCCTTATGAATTCCGTTATAAGAATAAGTGTAGAACCCTGTAATGTTGGGATGTTGTTGGGGAGCAAAGACTCCTAGGTCTAGAAATGGTCAATGAAATGGTACATAAGGTTATGAACATCCAGCGGCACATTAATGCTGCCCGGAGTCGACTAAAGAGTTATGATAGTAATTGTCGATGAGAACTAGATTTTTATGTCAGAGATAGGGTATTTCTCTTCACAATGACTTGGAAGAGAGTTATGAGATTTTGGAATAAGAGAAATCTTATTCCAAGGAACGTCATCCATTTTTATATCAATGACTGCATTGGAGTCATGGCAGATTGAATACCACTCCAACCAAACCTTTCTCAATTACATGATGTATTAAATGTATCACATTTGAAATAGTACATACCTAACCCATTTCATGTTATCAATCCATATATGGTTCCATTGGATAATGACCTCTCCTGTGATGAGAAGTAAGTGGAGATATATGATTGTAGGAAAATGGTTATAAAAAATTAGAAAATTCCCATCAAATAGGTTTTTTTTGGAAAAAACCCACAATTTTGAAGAGAAAATGGGGAAATTGGTGGAAGTGATTAAGTTGAGTTAGCCTCATTTTTTTGAGTGCGGGAAAATAAAATTTTGAGGGTTTTATTTCTTAATGGGGGAAGATTTTAATGACCAAAACATTTATTAATAAAAATTATTCTCTATCTAATGAAATGTATTAATATGCAAAATGGATATATAAAATATTCATATATTTGGTTTTATATAATTCAAAATACAGTTATGAATTATTTTCTTTGGAAATACAGTCTTTTAATAGTGATCACATGTTTAGTATAAATATAGGGCTTTAACAAATCCAATTTTCTCAGAAAAAAGAAGTGATTGCCCCGACCTGTCCATTCGTAGACCATTTGTCAGAGCTCGGAATGGAGGTGGAATCACCGGGCATCGCTCTTAACCAATTCAAACTCGAGCATCAATACGCTATGATGAATGGAAACGTCTATGGGAGAAGTGGAATTTAATATAGATTACCACTCGAGTGATGTTATCTAAGCCACCCCAAGAGTTTGTCACCATCTCACACATTACCCTAGGTCATATGCAAGTGTTATTAGGGTGTATGTAACAAGACTCAAACACTATGATTATGTGCATTATTTTTATACATAATAAATAATATAAATTCATTTTATTGTTTTTACTTTATAAATATTTTTTATGAAAAAAAATAGTATGTTTAATTAATATTCAATTAAAAAATCAATTATAATGAATTAATCGAATTCTAATTTAAATAATATTTTAATAAATTATTAATTATAAATTAATTTTTATTAAATATAAATTATCATAAAAATTTTATGATTACAGGTTTTATTTTTATTAAGGATTGAAAGCCGTTTTTGCAGAAAAACATTAATTTTAGATAAATGTCATTTTTTATTTTAAATATAAAAATTCACATATTTAGAAAATTATTTATATCAAATGAATATTATTTTTGGAATCATTACTTTGAATTTATCCAATGGTATATATTTTATAATTTTCTATGATAATTGAAATTTTGGATAAAATTTAAATAGAAGTTTATTATATAATGTGTTTTTTGACATCATAATGAATCAATTATGATGGAATAAAATACTATAAATTGGATTTTCGGCCAACATATGTTTTTAAATTAAAATAATTCAATTTTAAATTTGTTTTATTAATTTAATGGTGCCTTAGTGGACCCTCCAATCCTTATAAAGCATTTAAACCCTAAAAATGATTTCCTTGAGGGTGTAACTCACCTACACATAATCAAGCATAAAATTTTAAGAAGTCCATTTTACATATAAAATAATGTTTTAAAAACCCCTTTAGAAAAAAGAATGGGAAAAATCTTGGTATGGTTTGTGTGTTTGATTAGTTTATTGTGTCGTGTCCAATACCTAATTATTAATGAATTTCCTTTTTTTTATAAATAGAACCACCAAATATCCAACTTATCATCACTCAAGACCTTTGGATCACTTAAATATTCTTCCCACCTCTCTCTAGTATCCCCCCAAGGTGCCCCAAGCTCCCATTAAGCCTCTCTCAAGCCTCTCCCAATATAATGACCCATACTGTACATACATGGTTATTCATTCAAAATTGAAGCATACTTATTACAACATATAACAAAATCATGAAAGGACCATATAGGTATAGTGTCTTTAAAAACTGGTAAACATAAACAACTGGTTCATAAATCATCTATGTTGTATCCCATTTATTTAATCATATCTGGAGTCCCTTTTTGGCATATCCTACTTAATATCCTTCTTCCTGACCT
Source organism: Viscum album (assembly GCA_963277665.1). Lineage (NCBI taxonomy): Eukaryota > Viridiplantae > Streptophyta > Magnoliopsida > Santalales > Viscaceae > Viscum > Viscum album. The sequence goes on along the minus strand of OY728132.1, from coordinate 1,514,259,058 downwards.
AGAAAAAAGAAAACATACAAAAGGGTGGGCTCAAATTCTCAGTAAGGGAAAACAAATGAAATATCAAACATATCATATTCATAATAACATAACATTTTGAAAATATTATCCTGCAAAAGAGATCATAACATGGGATAAATCATAGAAGTAAAATGTAATCTCAATAATCATAACATAACACATGATTATTTGTGGCATACACAAATAATCATAGAAAAGCATTTGATATTGGTCAAGACTCATCGCCAAGACTATCTTAGCAGACAAAGTCCATTGCTGAACCGAGTTCACTTCTTGTTCCAGCCTTATATCATTGAACCAGATTAACTTACCATTCCATCCATGTCTATATCATGAGATATAAATCATTACCCAATTCATTGGTGGGAGATATAGGTCCCAACCATCTCATAATGAAACAATTCTTATTTTTGCCACAAAATCATAAATCATACATCATAGCATAACCCATGTACTAAAAATTGGATTCTTAAACATCATGACATCATAACATAACCCATATAAGATAAAAGGACATCATAAAATTAATTCCATAAAACAATCAAATCAATGTAAAAAATATGGATAGAAACATAACCCTATTTTATCTTAGATGGAAAATAATTCTGATAAAATACTTGATCTCCATTCTTGAGGAAAATATCCTTTCTACTTCAGAAACATTTTTCCTTTCTGAACAGGTCATATAATTTTAAAATAAAAGAAGTTGATTAATAATAAACATGAAAATTTTTAAAGGAATCTTCATGTAAATAATGTTCTAAAAATACATTCATGTCGTATAAGTTAAAAAAACATTCTTCTCGTACATTGGCCGGAAAAGCCAAAAAGTACCTCGTACAAAAAATGACAAAATATTCCATTCATATATTTTACTAAGAACTAACTGAAAGGTAAAATTGGATTTAAACAATTTTATAAGGATATATATAATATTAAATATTTAGGGAACATGGATGTGGGTGATAAATATTCCCCAGTAAATTCGGAAGTATAAACAATCTCGGATAAAAATGATATTGCGAGATTTTCCATTACCTAATGTCTGATATGCTTCATATGAATCCAACCCACCTGTAATATGGTTTAAATAATGTCAATTGACTTATTACATAATCATATTCATTTTTATGATATCATATATGGTCATATTTGTATCTTCTTAGTAGTAATATTTCATCGCTACTTGTTATTCGGGTGTTTAGTGCTTTATGTTCTTATGCGTGTTTTGTCGAATAAATTGTTATTAAACATTATAGGATATAGATATATCATTTACATAATTGTATTAGTCTAATATATATCATATTAATTCATTAAATTCATTTATATAATCATTATTCAATGATGATCATATAGAACGAGTCACATCACATCGTGGAGACGGTAGTCCGTACGTACGCACGAGCGATTAAATCGTTCCCATGATCGTGGAATTGTATTGAAGTGTATGTATAATATTTTAGAATCAATACCACTTTACATTAATAATATATAGTTATTTATTTTCACCATTATACCCATCCAAGTAAGGTGGGGGTGGAAAACATATTACACCATGGCGTGGAGACGGTATTCCGTACGTACGCACGTGCGGTGATTTTGTTTACCGTAGGATGGATGAGAGGTGAAATAGGGTTGAATAATATTTATAATAACATATAATTATATGAGTGATACTGATGTTATTTCTTAATAATGAAACAACTAAAGAAGAGGGAGTAGAAGAAGAATGGAACATGAAGAAAACGGTCGAAGGTATTACCTCTTTCTCGATCTGCCTACTTTAAACATTCTCTTAGGGAACTAGAGATGGTATTTTAAGAAGACAAGTACCTCTAGTAGGTTTATAAGGAATTGGAGAAGTCAAATGGGCAGGGGTTGGCTGATCATGAAGGCTCAAATTGGTGTGAGGAGGAGAGGGAGGAGGTGCCCTTTTATAAGGGAGGAGAGGGACACCTTTGGAAATATAAGAAATATTAGTTTATATTAAATCCCATCCCCAGTTAAAAACTTCCAAAATGACTCATTTACGAATATTAGATGATATAGGGTTGTAATCTCATCAACCAATAAAATTTAGACATGTTAGGAATTTATTTTAAACATTATCAACTTGATTTATCCATATTTATCAATTTAATTTTATTTGTGGTAATAATATTCTAAATTTTAAATTATTATAAATAATGACATATGTGCTGTGAGTTTTGCATAATTTGACACTTTATGAAATTTTAGACCATATAAATTTAAATTTATAAATTTAAAATATTTTTGTGATTTTCAAACAATTTTATACTATGTTATGTTTATAAAATAACAATAGTTTCAATTTTGACACTAACCATTTATTTGAATTTAAATAAAATATATAAATTAGATATGTTAGAACTAAAAGCGTTAATAGTTTCATAAAATGTAATATGATTCTATAAAATTAGTGGATCACATTAAATAGTTCATATAATATTTATTTTAATATTCTTAAAACCATAAATTTGATATTTTAATTAATAGAATAATTTCAACATCACTATTGTGTCATAATTAATGATAATTATTTAATCCATAAAAATTATAAATAAATTCATATGATGTAGATAATTTTTTTAGATTTCTGGAGACTATTTATATCCTATGTTTCATGAAGTTTTTCACTAAATTAAATGTATTATACTTATAAGATTTAAGAGAGTGACATATTGTCACTTTCCTTGGTTTTAATAATAATCATATTATTTCATGGTAAAAAGTCCATTAAATAAATATATTCCAGAAATTAGGTAATATGGGTCTACTTTTATTCATCCAATTGTATTTTTGCAGGTTATAGGGTAATTTTATAATCTAATATTTACCCTTAATTACCAGATTTACCTTTAACTATAGTAAATAAAATTTACCGTAGTTACTATTCATAATGAACAAAAATAAAAAGTAGCCTATTAACATAATTTGGACCCACTGATTCCAAATATGGAATCCGTTTTTAAAAATTCAAAACACATAAGTTGCAGTAATTAATTTAAAATTAATCCCACTATTAAGTAAACGTGTTTGAGAAGTTAAAACATTACCAAAGATTTAAATGTTTTTACCTATGAATTCAATGTGAAATTAATACTAATGACATAAATTATATTAAATGGAAAAAATATATTCTATATATACTTTAAAACAATTAAATATTATATTTTAACCATATAAATAATCTCAATGAAAAAAAGTTTTTTTTAATTAAAAATTAGCGTATTTTTACTATTCATCAAATATGAAAGTTATCAGAAAAGTATAAAAAATTTCACCAAAGTAAATTTTTATATCCTGATTCCAAAGAAGAATTTTATTTTGTCAAATTGAACATATAAACAAGTCAAAAACTAGATTTAATGTGGGTATGCCATCAAAAGGTGGCAAATCTACATTTTTTTAAAAATACTTATTTTACCCGAAAAATTTATTTTGTTCTCCTACCATGTTCTAGAAAATGTGTAAGATGAATAATAATGTTATAAAAATAAAAATTTAGATAATAATATTCATAATAGCTAGTCCATAATAATATATAGTTGTTTAGTGAAACCCGGTATTGCGTACTACACACTCTATCGAGGAAGGTCGTGATTGCGTGTAATGAAAGCCAAGTCAGTATTGTGTGTTGTGAAAGATTCCTTTGGTGTTGCATATAACATAAGACATGAAAAAAATATTTCTCATAAACTCTCATAGTGTTACATTCTACCCCCCTTAAAATGAATTTCGCCCTCGAATTTCGTCACTTCATTACAAATAGATTAGGATACCTCTCCCTCATCATATCTTCAAGTTCCCATGTAGCTTCTTATAATTGATGGTTACTCCATAAAACTTTAACAAAGCAAGTGGTATTGTTTTGCAGAACTTTTTTGCTATGATCCAAAATCTCTATCAGTTGTTCTTCATAAGAAAGATCTTTCTCCAGCGGTTCAACTTCTGAGCTTAGAACATGTGAAGGATTAGGTATGTAATTCCTCAGGAGAGATACATGGAACACATCATGAATTTGAGAGAGATTCGGTGGAAGATCCAATTGGTAAGATACCTACCCAACACGATCCAGGATTTCAAAAGGACCGATATATATAGGGCTCAACTTTCACTTCTTTCCAAATCTCATTAACCTCTTCTAGGGAGATATTCGTAAGAACACATTATCGTACACTTAAAACTCTAGGTCTTTTCTTTGGTTGTCTGCATAACTTTTCTGTCGACACTGAGCTGCTCTTATGTATTGTTAAATAGATATGACCTTTTCTGCCATCTCATCAACAAGATCTGGCCGTAATAGCTTTCTTTCCCCAACTTCATCCCAGCAAGTTGGAGTTCTGTATTTCTTTCCATAGAGTGATTCATAAGGAGCCATCTGAATACTAGAGTGAAAGTTATTATTATAAGAAAATTTCTCCAAATATAGGTGTTGATCCCAACCAACTTGGAAATCAATAGATCATGTCTCAACATGTCTCCTAGAGGTTTAATTGTCCTCTCAGACTGACCGTCTGTCTGAGGATGGTAAGCAGTGCTGAAACTCAACTCTGTATCTAGAGCATTCTGAAGAATTCGCCAGAATTTCGAGGTAAACCTAGGATACAGATCAGATATAATGGAAAGTGGTACTCCATGCAATCTTACCACTTCCTTTATATATATCCTTGAAATCTGATCAGGAGAAAAATCTTCTCTAATAGCAATGAAGTGTACTGACTTCGTATGACGATCAACTATATCCCAGATAGCATTATTTCCTTTGGATGTTTTAGGAAGTCCGGTGACAAAGTCCATAGTGATGTTTTCCCATTTCCATTCTAGTATGGGTAATGTTTTTAACATTACCATTGACTATTGTCTCTCAGCTTTAACTTGCTGACATTCCAAGTATCAAGAGATATATTCAGCAACATCTCTTTTCATGTCATCCCACTAGAAGTACTCTTTCAGGTCCCTGTACATCTTTGTACTTCCAGGATGAATAGAAAGTGATGAACATTGAGCCTCATCCGGCAGCTCCTTCTTTAATTCTTGAATGGGAGGAATACATACACAGTTTCTGAACCCTATTATCCCATCACAATCAAGGTTGAATTCAAGAAAATTTTTCACCTTATTTTGTAACTCCACATCTTTTTTTGCGCCTCTTTAATCCTCACATGTATAGATGGTTGAACATTCTTTTGAGAAAGATAAGATTTTTCCCCTTCCATTAGAATTCCAAGATCCAGCCTTTGTAAATCCAGAAATATCGGATCTATTGTGATCCTCATCATTGATATGCTAGCACGGTCTTGTCGACTTAATGCGTCTCCCACCTTGTTTTCTTTCCCATGGTGGTAATGAATAGAGTAGTTGTAATCCTTAATCAGCTCCAACCATCTTCTTTGGCGCATCTTCAGCTCCTTTTATGTGAAAATATAATTTAAAATTTTATGATCAGTATAAATATCACACCTTTCAACATAATGATAATGCCTCCAAATCTTTAATGCAAAGATTACCGCAACTAAATCCAATTCATGAGTTGGGTAATTTTTCTCATGGATTTTCAACTGTCGTGAGGCATAAGCTATCACCATATCATTTTGCATGAGAACACACCCCAGTCCCTTCTTGAATGCATCATTGTAGAACACAAACCTTTCTCCACTGCAAGGTAGTGTGAGCACAGGTGCACTGACTAACCTTTTTTTAGCTCTTTGAAATTGTCTTCACATTCCTCTGTCCAAACAAACATAACTTCTTTCTGAGTCAACATGGTGAGTTGGTCAGATAACCTTGCGAAATATTTCACAAAACATCAGTAATATCCAGCCATGCCAAGAAAACTTCAGATCTTAGTAACTGTTGTTGGTATCGACCATCTTTCGATAACCTCTGTTTTTGCGGGATCCACAGATATCCCCTCTTTTGAGATTATGTGACCCAAAAATGAATCTTTTTGAATATAAAATTCAGACTTGGTAAATTTGGCATAAAGCTTCTTCTTTCTTAGGGTCTTTAATACAATTCTCAAGAGATCTTCATGTTTTTCCTTGCTCTTTGAATAGACAAAAATATCATCTATAAAGACTACCACAAACTGATCAATATAGTCTCTAAATACTCTATTCATTAGATCCATGGAGATAGCAGGGGCATTAGTAAGACCAAAATGCATCACTATAAATTCATAGTGTCCATACCTTGTCCGAAAATTCGTCTTTCGTATATCCTCCATTTTGACACTTAATTGATGATTCCCTAAATTAAGATCAATCATGGAAATGTATTGAACTCCGCATAGTTGGTCAAATAGTTCATCAATGGGTGGGAGAGGATATTTATTCTTGATAGTGATCTTGTTAAGTTCTCGATATTCAATGTAGAGTTCCATTGATCCATCTTTCTTCTTAAAAAACAGAACAGGTGCTCCCTAAGGTGATGTACTAAGGTGTATGAATCCTTTATCAAGATTCTATTGAATTTTCCTCTTCAATTCCTGCAAATCAATTGGGGCCACTCTGTATGGTGTCTTTGAAATAGGTATAGCACCGGCTATGAGTTCTATTGAAAACTCAACTTCACGATTTGGTGGAATACCTAGAAATTCCTCCGGGAAGACTTCATCAAACTCCCGTAAAATGGGAGTATTCTTAATCGTGTGTTTCTCCCCAACCATTTGAGATAAATAACCTTCATTTAGTGGAATCAAGACCCATAAGATGGAAGAAATTTCCACTGGAAGGTTATGTTAATCCATGCATCGATAGATGATTGTAGATTGATCGAGAATATTAAATGTGACTTCCCTTCTTTGGAAATTGATATGAGCTCCGTATAAAGAAGTCCAATCCATTCCATGAATCACATCAAATTCTACTATAGGAAGGATCACAAGATTTGCAGGAAGCACTTTCCCACAAACTACAATAAGAGAAGAATTGTAAACTTTTGATGCAACCATTGTGCCATTAGGAGTTGTCACAGCCAACTCAACATCTAATTGTTGAGGAAATACGGTGATACCCATAGAAAATTCTTCATAAATAAAAGAGTGTGTGGATCTAGAATCAAATAAATCATTTTCTACTTTACAGCGGATGGTAGGTGTACCTCTCACCACTTCATTGTCGTACGCCACATCGCCAATAGTAATTGCATGTGACCTTCCATTTTCATTGGACTTAAGTGTTTTTTGACATCGATCATCCTCATCAACCCTTGGATTTGGGCATTGATTGGCATAATGCCCCATATACTTGCACTTGAATCATTGAAGTGTAGTAGGTGCATTCTGTGTATCCCTTCCTTGTTTGCATCATTAGATATATTCTTCCCATTATTTTGACATTCAATTTCTCGATGACCTTCTTTTCCACAGATATAATATTTTCTTGTCCCCTTAAGACAATTTCCCCCATGTTTCTTTCCACACTTTGAGAATAAGGGAAAACTCATCTTCTTTTTAGTGTGGTCTTTAGATTTTCCTTTGAATTCCATTTTCCTCTTCTTATCAAACCTATGTGACTGATGGGTTACTCCAAACTCAATCTCAACCTTGAGATCACATCAAACAATTTCCTCGTAGCTATTGAAGTCCCTTATGGCTAATGCCTTTCGAAGACTTGGTTTTAAGCCACTAGATAATCGATCGATCTTACTCTTAGGTTGGATAATAATCACTGAAGCGTACCTTGCAAGTCTTGTAAAATTTTCTTCTTAGGTACCAATAGATTCATCATCGTTTTGCTTCAGTTCAAGAAACTCTTTCTCCATCTTTGATTGATGAGTACGAGGGAAATACTTATTGAAAAATAAGTTCTTGAACTCGTCCCATTCCATGGACTCAACTTCATCTCTTCTCCTCGTACTCTTAATAAGATTACAACATTGTTCAACTTCACCTTCCAAACGATATACTGCTAAGTTGACTTTATCATGTTCAGAACATTGAAGGACTGAAAATATCTTTTCATTGGATCTGATCCATTGTTCAGCCACTAATGGATCAGAAGACCCGCTGAATGAAGGTGGACGCTGCCTCATAAATGATTAAACATATTGTTTCTCCTTCCTTTGCTAGTTTGGAAGAACTTCATGATTCATAGCTTGAGAAAGTTGTGTGAGCATGGCTATAAGATTTTTCATTACAGCTCCCATAACATTTGGTTGCTCAGGGGGACAATCATTGCATTGCCTATCGCATTCAGCATTAACAGGGTTCCTTCGGGTTCCATCCATTGACTAAAACCAATAAGAATAGTGTTAAAAACACTAATAATTATAGGAAAACCACATAATCAAAAATAAACATTCATACTTTAGGTCTTATCATAGGTTATTCATGGAAATTCCTAAAACACTAAGATTTTGACCTAGGCTTAGACATAACCTTAGGGTTCTTACTAAGGATTTCACATCCTAGTTTACAACCTTTGATTATACCTTTCCTCTGATACCAACTATAACGACCCATAATTTACATACATGGTTATTACTTTAAAATTAAATCATATTTATTATAACATATAACAACACCATGAAAAGAGCCATATAGGTATAGTGTCTTTAGAAATTCGGAAACATAAACAACTGGTTCATAAATCATTTACGTTGTCTCCCATTTATTTCATCATATCTAGAGTCCATTTTTGGCATGTCCAACTTAATATCCTTCTTCCTGGCCTGGGGAAAAGAAAACATACAAAAGGGTGAGCTCAAATGCTCAGTTAGGGTAAATAAAATAAATATCAAACATATCATATTCATAAGAACATAACATTTTGAAAATATTATCCTACAAAAGAGATCATAACATGGGATAAATCATATAAGTGAAATGTAATCCCAATAATCATAACATAAAACATGAAGCTTTGTGGAATACACACATAATCACAGAAAATAATTTCATATTAGTCCAGATTCATTTCCAAGACTTTCTTACAGGACACAGTCCATTACTGAATCATGTTCACATATTGTTACATCCCTGTATCACTGAACCAGATTAACTTTCCATTCCAGCCATGTCAGTCTCATGAGATATAAATCTTTACCCAATGCATTGGATGGAGATATAGGTCCCACCCATCTCATAATGAAACCATTCTTATGTGTGACACAAAATCATAAATAATACATCATAGCATAACCCACGTAATAAAAATGGGATTCTTAAACATCATGCCATCATAACATAACCCATATAAGATAAAAGGACATCAAAAAATTAATTCCATCATAAAACAATCAAATCAATGTAAAAATAGGGATATAAATATAACCCTATTTTATTTTAGATGGAAAATATTTTTGATAAAACACTTGAACTCTATTGTTGAGGAAATTATCCTTTATACTTCAAAAACATTTTTCCTTTCATAACATGTCATAAAATTTTAAACTAAAACAAGTTGATTAAAAATAATCTTGAAAAATTTTAAAGGAAGCTTCTTGGAAATAATTTTCTAAAAATCCATTCACGCCATATAAGATAAAAAAACATTCTTCTCTTACTTTGGCTGAAAAAGTAAAAAAGTACCTCGTACGAAAAACGACAAAAGATTCCTTTCATATATTTTACTAAAAAATCACTGAAGGGTAAAATTGGATTTATAAAATTGTAGGAGGATTGATATAATATTAAATATTGAGGAAACATAGATTTAGATGATAAATATTCCCCTGTAAATTTGTAAGTATAATCAATCTGGGATAAAAATGAGATTGTGAGATTTTCCCTAACCTTAGGAATGATATGCTTCGTATGAATCCAAACCTCCATTAATATGGTTTAAATAATGTCAATTGAATTATTAAAGAATCAAATTAATTGTTATGATATCATATATGTTCATATTTTTATCTTTTAAGATGTAATATTTCATTGCTACTTGTTATTCGGGTGTTTATTGCTTTATGTTCTTATACGTGTTTTGTCAAATAAATTATTATTAATATTTATAATATATAGATATACCATTTAAATAATGGTATTAGTGTAATATATATCATATTAATTCATGCAATTCATTTATATAATCATTATTCAATGACGATCATATAGAACAATTCGCATCACATCGTGGAGACGGTAGGCCATACGTACGTACGATCGATGATATCGTTCCCATGATCGTGGAATTGTATTGGAGTGTATGTATAATATTTTAGAATCAATACCCCTTTACAATAATCATATATAGTTATTTATTTTCACCATTATTCCCATCCATGTAAGGGGGTGGTGGAAAACATATTACACCACGGCGTGAAGACGGTATTCCGTACGTACACACGCACGGTGATTTTGTCTACCGTAGGATGGATAAGAGGTGAAATAGGGTTGTTTCATAATTATAAAAACATATCAGTATATGAGGGATACTTATGTTATTACTTCATAATGAAACAACTAAATAAGAGGGAGTATAAGAAGAATGGAACTTGAAGAAAACAGTAGAAGGTATTACCTCTTTCTCGAAGTGCCTCATTTAAACTTTTTCTTCGGGCACAAGAGTTAGTCTTTTGAGAAGACCAGTACCTCCAGTTGGTTTCTAAGGAAGTGGGTAAGTGAAATGGGTATGGTTTTGCTGAGCTTGAAGGCTCAAATTGGTGTGATGAGGAGAGGGAGGAGGTTCCCTTTTATAATGGAGGAGATGGGAACCTTTGGAAATATAAGAAATATTAGTTTATATTAAATCCCAAACCCACATAAGAACTTAAAAAATGACTAATATAAAAAGATTAGATGAGATAGAGTTGTAATCTCATCAACAAATAAATTTTAGACATGTTAGGATTTATTTTAAACATTATCAACTTGATTTATCCTTATTTATCAATTTAAATTTATTTGTTGTAATAATATTCTAAATTTTAAATTATTATAAATAATTATATATGTGCTGTGAATTTTCCATAATTTGACACTTTATGAAATTTTCGACCATATAAATTCTAATTTACAATTTTTTAATATTTTTGTGATTTTTAACAATTTTATAATATGTTATTTTTATAAAATAATAATGGTGTCAATTTTGACACTATTCATTTATTTGAATTTAAATAAACTATATACAGAAGATATGTTCGAACTAAAAGCATTAATAGATTCATAAAATGTCATATGAATATAGAAAAGTAGTGGAGAACATTAAATAGTTCATATAATATTTATTTTAATATTTTTAAAACCATTTATTTGATATTTTAATTAATAAAATAATTTCAACATCACTATTATGTCATAATTAATGATAATTATTTAATCCCTAAAAATTCTAAATAAATTCATATGTTATAGATAATTTCATTATCTCTTTGGAGACACTTTATATCCGAAGTTTCATGAATTTTATCACTAAATTAAAATTATTATACTTATCATATTTAAGAGAGAGACATATTGTCACTTTCCTTGGTTTTAATAATAATTATATTATTTCATTTTCAAAAGACAATGAAATAAATATATTCCGGCCCTTAGGTGATATGGGTCAGCTTTCATTCATCCAATAGGATTTTGGTAGGTGTTAGGGTAATTTTATAATCTTATATTTACAGGTAATAACACGATTTACCTTTAACTATGGTAAATAAAATTTACCGTTGTTACTATTCATAATGCCCAAAAATAAAAAGTAGCATATTGAAATAATTTTCACCCACTGATTCCAAATATGGAATCCATTTTTCAAAATTCAATACACATAAGTTCCAGTAATTAATTTAAAATTAATCTCGTTGTTAAGAAAACGGGTTTTAGAAGTTAAAACATTGTCAAAGATTGAAATTTTTTACCTATGAATTCAATATGAAATTAATTCTAATGGAATAAATTATATTAAATGGTAAATATATATTATATTTATGCATTAAAACTAGTCAATATTATAATTTAACCATATAAATTATCTCAATGAAAAAATTTGTTTTTAATTAAAAATTAGCGTATTTTTACTATTGATCAAAATATAAAAGTTATCAGAAAAGTATAAAAAATTTATCCAAAGTAAATTTTTATATGCTGAATCCAAAAAAGAATTTTATTTTGTAAAATTAATCTTATAAACATGTCAAAAACTAGATTTAATGTGGGTGCACCATCAAAAGGCGGCAAAACTACATTTTTTGAAAAATACTTATTTTACCCGAAAAAATTATTTTGTTCTCTTACCATGTTCTAGAAAATGTGTAAAATGGATAATAATGTTATAAAATTAAAAATTTAGTTAATAATATTCATAACGACTAGTCCATAATAATATATCGTTGTTTAGTGAAATCGGGTATTGCGTACTACACACGCTATCGAGGAAGGTCGTGATTGCGTGTAATGCAAGCCAAGTCAGTATTGGGTGTCATGAAAGATTCATTTTGTGTTGAGTATAACATAATACATAAAAAACATATTTCTCATAAAATCTCAGGGTGTCACACCCAAGCCTCTGGATCACACATCCATGTAAGGGATCTCTTTCTTACTTATTTATATACAAGTTTTATTATAATGTTATGCCATTTTTTATTCAATTAAAAAATTTTGGTAATGATTTCTCACCTACCCTATTGATGAACCTTTGGGTTTTTTTAAAAATGTTTCGTATTTGTTGGAAACTAATTTTTTTGGTGAAGAATGTTTTTGAATTACAGAATGTTTAAGTTGTTGGTTGTTGAAGATTTTATTAAAGAGGATTTTGTTGAAGAATATGTCGTAAGAAGTTATGAAAATATATGATTCAATATTTAAAAAATCTGATGATGATTTTATAATAATAATGATCTCAAATATCATGATGATTTTCTTGATAAATGTTGTTGAAGAAATGCTAGAAACGGTTGATGTTTTTTTGAGCAACATAGTTGTTGATGAAATTATGGAAAGGGTAGTAAACTTTTAAGAAAAATTATGAGAAATTCGAAACCCGATTTATGATAAACTTTATGCAGAAATCCAGATCCTAATTCTGAGAATGTTAACTAAATCCTTCTTCAGATCATGTTGTTCAATGCTCAGATCCATCTTTTTTAGGATGTTGTTGAGCTTAAGGAAATGATTCATAAAGATGAATTCCTTATTCAAGGAAATGTTTCCTACAACTAAATTCCTTAAATAATGAAATCATTTTTAGAGAAAGAAAATTGTATTATGAAAATACATTTTAATAAGATTGAAGTGTTCTTGATGTAAAAGGAATTTCAAGAAATCAGAAGTTGGAAATACAAGAAATTGAATCCAGGATGTTCAATAAATCATAACCAAGAAGTTCAAGAAATTAGAACCTGGAAGATGAAGAAATTGGAACCTAAAATCAAAACTGGAATGTTCAATAAATTTGAATGTGGAAGTTGAAGAAATCAGAACCTGGAAGATTAAGAAATCAAAACCAGGATGTTCAAGATATCAGAACGAGGATGTTCATGAAATTAGAACCTAGAAGTTGAAGAAATCGGTAAATGAAATCGGAACCAGAATGTTGAAGAAATTGGAACCTGAAAGTCAAAAAAATAAGACCCTTGATGTTGATGAAATCAGAACCAAGATGTTCATGAAATCAGAACATAGATGTTCAGGAAATCAGAACCTAGATGTTGACGAAACCAGAACCGGATTTTGGAACCTTATGACAATCCTGAGCAACATGTTGAGAAACCCATAATGACAATTCTGAGAAACATGTTGGAAAAAATGAAATTACAATTATGAGCAACATGGTGAGGAAATCAGTACCTAAATTATTATGAAAAATATCATTATTAAAGAAAAGATATTCCTCAATATAGATATGAAGAATTCAAGATTTCATGCCTGAATTTCAACATTGCATAAATCTCAGAGAAATTTAAGGAGGTTTGAAGAAGTCACTGATTGAATATTTAATGCGAAATATACATTTAGATTTTTTTGAGATTTATGAAATTGGGAATGTTTTTCAAGATTTATGCCATCCTTTATTGAGTTGACTATAAATATGTGCTTAAATTATTCGCTCATCAGTAACATTCACACAAGGTGAAAATCAGAGAACATGATAATTCAATGTGAAAATTTCATACCATCATGGAGACGTTTTCATCAATGTTTGAGAAGATAAGAATCAAAATCATCGCACCTTTATAAAAATACAACAATTATCTGGATGAAATTTTCTAATGTTTTTAGAAGAAGGAAATCTGAACCGTCATTACCTTGCGGAGAAGACCGGTTTTAGAAAATCATATTCATGAAAACCGGACTCATGATTCAGAGTGAGAATTTTTTGAACAACTTCATTACAGTTCTTATTCTTGTGTTTGGATCATTGTTCCTTTAAGGAAAAATTATAAACTGTTGGTAGTTAGTATAATCATTCCTATAAGGAAATGTATGGTGTATAATGGGTGTTAGAACAAGTTGTATTCACTTATTTATTAGTGTATTTTCATAGTCCCATGTGAGTGGCTATGTCAAGGGTGTAGGTTCTTTTGTTGAGGTAGATCCCTATAAATATTTTATGCCATTATTTTTTACCACTTTTGAATTATTGAGTTTCTTACTAAAGTTTGATATGGAAATAAATCATAACAGTTTCCATGTGTTATGTTTCTTAATGTATTAAAACTTATAAAAATTTAAACAATAGATTCAACCCCCCCCCCCTCGTTTTCAGTTTCTTTTTGACCCTTGGAACTTCAACTGGTATTAGATCCAGGTTCCCTTATTTGGTCCTTATCATGAAGAAAATTAATTCTGTCAATATTAGTGAAATTCCTACATTCGAAGGTAAGATTTATTATGGATGAAAAAATAGGATGATTTCTTATCTCATATCTCTTGGACTTGAAGTTGATGATGCTTCTACTATTGGCTTTCACCTATTGAGAAAAATTATCCAATGATGTTTGTTGATAAGAGAAAAATAGAAGTTTATGGAAAGTATATATATTCTATTCTCTTGTCCTTATCATAAAATCATCATCAGAAGGTGATGGACCTCACAACTTAAAAAAGCATGTGGGACAAGCTGGAATGTGCATTCTAAGGAAATAAAAAATTCAATGAGACTAAGACACAAACCTGGAGTACTATGTATGAAGACAACATGATGAGAGATGTAGAAAAAGTTGATAAAAACTTCACCAGAGATAATGAAATTGTAAGCATCATTATAGGATTCAAATATGACTTGGATAATTCTATAATTGTGAAGAATCTTATGAGAAACTTTTTAGATAGGTTTGATTCTAAAATTTCATCATTATAAGTTAAGGATGATTTATCACTTGAAAAACTGCATAAACTTATTTTTTCATATGAAATGAGAGAACCTCTAGTCTTTATAAAGAAGTGGAAAAATGAAATAGCTTTTGAAGGAATGGTAATGATGATAATACAGTATGATGATGAAGTTGATCCTTATGAGACTATTGATTAGGAAGATGAAGAGTTTAATGAAAAAAACATGTCTCTCATATCCAAGAACTATCTAAGAGTAAGTTTAATGTATTGAGTGAAAAATTCTCCCAAATGTTTTGAGTTTGGTGGAATCAGACAAGTTTCAATGAATTTCGCTTAGAAGAAATTTCGAGATTATCAAGATGTTTATAATGATAATCCTCAATGGAAAAATTATAACAAGAATAAGAAAAGAAGAGAATAATTCTAATAAATCTAGAAAAAAATTTCTGAAAAGAAAAGAAGTATGTTGGTCAAGATGGTTGAATTGTAATCATCTGACAATGATTCCCTAGAAGATGAAAGTAAGAGAAGATTTAGGACCATCATTTCAAAAGTTGAGAAATCAAATGTTTCCTCGGGGAGTGAAGAAGGTGGTGAAGAATCTTATAGGGAATATTAGCTAAGATCTGAACAACTTGCACATTTTGAGAAAAACAAATATTTTTTTAAGGAATTTCGTGTGATGAAGAAAAATCATGAAGAAGTTCATGATGGAAGTAAATAATTCTGTAAGAAATAAGATGAATACATTCAAGAAATTTTATGTTACAAACATAGAATTGTTGAACATGAAATGATGATTAAAGGTCTTATCAATAAGCTATATACATAAGAAGAAGAAGTCAACAGGTTGAAATCAAAAGTTATTTAGTCTGAAAATACACTAAAGAAGATGAATGAAAACTTCCACAAGGCCACGAAAGTAAAAGCTGAGAATTACAAAATTGCTGAGAAGTCATACCATGAGAATTAGGTGAAATATTATCCTATTAAAAATAATGTTGTATCTAATTCTACTAACATTTCAGGTTTTGAAAAATGTATTACTAAATAATAGGTGGATAAAGGATGAGAGAAACCAATCAATCCTACAAATGCAAAAAACTAAGTCAAAAGAAGAGACGAAATACATCATGATTTTTCTAGAGATGAAATAAGTTATCAACCTCAACAATGTTTCTATAGAGAATTATCATTCTTTAATATAAAATCAATATTTGAGGGATATTGATGGTGTTGCAGAATATATGGGCAGAGAGATTATAATTATTGGCCCAATTTATCTCTACCTAGAAAAAGGTTTGAGAAAATTGGAAGAAATAATGAATAAAGAAAGAGTAACATTTCATACTCACAAAAAGTTAAAAAGGTGAATTCTCAAGATGTCAGAACAAATCCAACAAAGAATCAATTTGAATGTTTGGATGAAGTTTGTGGAAGATGTTATCATTATGGTCATCATGCCAAGCAATGTATGACCCTCCTTCTAGAACAATTTTCTTATGATAAGAACGAAAAGAAAGATGACAATAAGAAGGTTGATGGGAGCTCTTATGTAGTTGAGACAGCTTTGAAAGAATGTAAGAGGATGAAACAATGGATTACTGATGGTGGTTTTCCTTCAAACAAGAAAAGTGATATTAAAATCCTGGAACATGTTGAAAGTCATGATGGAGGATCAGATACTTTTGGCAATGATAATTTCTTAGAAATTAAGGGAATCAGAATCACAGAGATTGATGTAGAGAAATTGATATCTAAGGAATTCTTGAATTTTTATGGTATAAAACATAACTTATTTAGTGTAAGTAAACTTTTTGATGATGTAAAAGTCATTATCTTCATAAAGTATTATTGTATCATCAAAAGTGTGAAAAAGAAAATGTGATTACAAAAGGAGAAAGAACCAGTGGCAATCCATTTCACATTGGAAAATCTAATAACACTTGTTATTTTAGTGCTGAAGTGGAAAAAATGTTGTGGCACCGAAGACTTTTCCACCTTGGGCAGAAGAACATGAGTAATCATTCTAAAGTAGATGTAGTTTCTAATTTTCTAGAACTAAAAAAAAGAGATAAAGATGTTTGTATTACCTTCCAGAAATAAAGGATGCCTAACAAAAGATATAAAAGAGTTAAGATTTAATCTAACAAACCACATGAGGATATTCATTTTGATCTGTGTAGGCCAATGGGACATCAATAAAGTAATGTAGATTCAGTATTAATCACATTTATTAATGATTTCACTCGGATGTCAAACATCATGTTCTTTAAGCATAAGTAAGAGGCTATTGGAATGTTTAAATTTATCAGAAGCGATGTTGAGAATGAATTGGGTGATTCCATAAAGAAGTTGAGAACAGACAATGGTTCAAAATTCTCAAGCAATGATTTTGAAACATATCTATGGAAACATGGTATCAAACATCCGTATAGTTCTCCTTATACTCCATAACAAAATGGAGTAGCATAAAGGAATAATAGAAGCTTATTGGGAATCTGATGAAGTATGTTATAAGAATAGAAACGTTAAAATTTATTTGAGAGAGAATATATTAACACTACAGTACATGTTCAAAATAGATTTTATTTGAGATCAGAAACCAAAATGACTCATCAAGAAATATTCTATAACAAAAAAACATTTGTTTAAAAACATTAATGTTTTTGAAAGTCCATGCATGCTCAAAATCAAAAATCCAGACTTAGTAATGTTTGATGAGAAATCTAAAGAAGGAATATTTAAGTGTTATTCAATGAATGGAATATGTTAAAAATGTTGGATCATATGTTTACAGAAGATTATAGACTCATATGTTGTGATATTAATTTAAAATCCATGTTTCTTCAGAAAATATTTTATGAATACTGAGGAAAATCAATCAGAAAATCCACACACTACTAAAAGTGACTCATATGAGTCATGCGGGGAAGAATGTGATGATGGGAATAAAAATTTGAGTTTTCATACCTTACGAAAGCATGTTGAATCATAAAATATTATTGGGGATCTGAATGATCTAGTTCATACAAGAAGGAAGTTAAGATTATAAAATTAGACTTCCCTTTTCTCAATAGTTGAAATAGAATCTGTTTTAGAAGTTATTCAATATAACAAATTGGTGGATGATATGAATGAAGAATTGGATCAAATTGAGAAGAATGAAACATGGGAACTTGTTCCAAGGCCAACAATTAAAAATTTTATCGGAACCAAGTGGATTTCAATAAAATAAATTGAATGAGCATGGAGAAGTGAAAAGAAAAAAAGAATGGATTGTGTGTAAAAGATATGCATAGCCAGAAGGTGTGGATTTTGATGAAACCATTTCTCTTGTTGCAAGGTTGGAAACTATTTGAATTATTCTTGTAGTGGCTGGTTATTGGAATTACAAGGTTTATACAATGGATGTAATGTCATATTTCATAAATTTTGAGATTGAGGAAGAATTTTACATTGACCAACATTGTGGGTTTTTACTTGATAAGAATGAAAACAATGTTTTCAAATTTAACAAATCATTTTATGGGTTGAAACTAGCTCCATGATCATGGTATTCAATGATTGAAAAATATTTGATAAAAATTAAATTTTCTAAATGAATGGTTGATACAAACATGTGTGTTAATGATGTTGACTACATGACATTAATTATAATCATTTATGTGGATGATATTATTTTTTCTATAGATCCAGAAAATTTCTGTGAAGGGTTTTCTAAATAGATCAATAAAAATTTTGAAATGTCAATGATGGGAGAACTAACTTTCATCATTGTATTACACATTCATCAACAAGAAAAATAAATTTTATTATACCAATAAAATTATACCATGGACATGTTAAGTAATTTGGTATGGAAGAATCAAAGTAACATTAAAATCATATCTCATTGAGCAGAAAGATTAGAAAAGATGAATTAGGTAACATTGTGAATCTAATAGAATTTCCAAATTTGAAAGGAAGTCTTCTTTATCTTATAATTTCAAGGGTTTATATTTCTTATGTTGTGACTCTATGTTATATATATTAATGTAATCCAAAATAATCACACAAGGTGGAATTAAATAGGATTCTGAGATTTGTTAAAGGAACAACTTACCATGAGTTGTTATAAAAGAGGAACAATGAGATGATGTTTTATGGTTATACTGATGCTGATTGAGCTGCTGATTGTAATGATAGAAAATCAACATCCTAAGGAACATTTTTATGAGGGGAATGAATTGTGAGTTGGCACAGTAAAAAAAAAGATCAATAACTTTAAGAAGAGCTGAATTAAAATATGTTTCAGCTACTTAGGACTGTACTCAAATGATTTGGATGATGGTTCAGCTAGAAGATTTTAAAATGAATGTTTCTAAACTATTGAAGATACTCGGTGATAATCAATGTTCCATTGAACTTTCTAATAATCCTGTTCAACATTCAAGATCAAACCAAATTGATATAATGTATCACTTATTAAAAGTGAATGATGATATTGGTGAAGTATTGAGGGAAGATATTCCAATAAAGTATCAGATTGCTAATATTTTTACAAAAGCAATGTCAAAGTAAAGGTTTGTTGAATTGATGCTACAACTCCATGTTCAGACTCCTCTCATGAATTCCTAAAACTCATAAGGTTGTATCCCCCATGGTGCACTGTAATATGTTAAAAGGGAGGAGAGTATGTTTTATTTTGTAATGCCTTGACCCTTGTTACCCAGAGTCGGTGCATTATGACAAAACATTGGCATGATCACAAAAGGTCATGTCTCGAAAGACAGATTAGATTGGAAGCCTTGAAAATACTAGATACATTCATATGTTTTACATTACATTATAAAATGAAGAACTAAAACAACATAGAATCCATATGAAACACTCATATCCTATAGACTATCTCAGCAAATCACTCATAATATACTTCATCACATCCTGGGAAAAATAAAACATAGACATGGGTGAGCTCAGATTCTCAATAAGGATGACAATATAGAGGAACCATTTGTAAATAAGAATAACCATTTAAGGAAATGTATAAGACTAAAACGAAATCCATTTAAAAATATATTTAAGCATATTATGGCAAACATATAATAAAATATTTCCATTTACTTATTCACATGGATATTCTAATAGACGAATAATCACATGCAATATCAATAGCCACTTTCATAATGAAGGAATGCATAATGCCTGACATTATAACCACATATTAAAGAAATTTTTCGAAGCCTACAAATTAGACTTTTTAGGGCCTTTTTCCAAGACACTAGTTTGTCTCATGACACCTACCGATGCATCTAGAAGCTATAACAGGCTCCACCCATCTCATACTATGTCCAATGCATTCCTCATATGAAAAGGTTTAAAAATAACATAAACATTCGAATTAAAACTAGCATATGAAATCTAAATACATTATCCATAATCCAATAATGGTGTAAAAATAAAATTTCCACACTCAAACATATCACAAAACCTTCAATACAATTTTTAAGATTTGTATCACAATAAATCAACATCAAATAAGCTTAAAATCCATCAATGGATATTGACATAAAATAAATCAAAACATTTTTTAGAGGAATATATCTTCCTATTATGAATTCATTTAAAAGAAATATATTATAAAAGAAAAAGAAATTTGAAAATATTATTATAATATTGTAAGGGTATCATTGATGGTGTTATAACAGCGGAAAATAGTTGCACCTTCCGTATAAGTTAAAAAAACATTCTTACCTTAATTTTGTCAAAAATGTCATAAACTACCTTGTTTGGAAAATGATGGAAGGATTCCATTCAAAAGAATATAAGGTCAAATAAGGGTATAAATGAATCTAACCCATTTTCTATTAAATAGAAAAAAAATTTCAAATACATTTTAATGTATCACAGATGTGGATGATAAAGAGGTCCCAGTAGATACATACGTAAAAACAACCTCAGATAATAAAGAAATCATTAAAATAACCCTTAACTTGTAATTTCCTTGATCAAAGGTAGGATAACATCCTTTATAATTTGAAAATTATTGTTATTAAATTTTACAAGAACCAAATACATTAATATTATTTCATATATTATCTTCTAATATTTCATTGTTAATGATATTTCAGTAGTGTCATCATTTCGCGTGTTAACTAATACATTTTCTATTATATGAAATGTTACTTAATTAATTATTGTTATGAATAGAATGTATATTATTAATTTTCATAATGATATTATGTATTTAAAAATTATTTTTAATCATCACATGAAAATTATTCTTGAATGGATACAATGGGGATTGAATCTCATCGCGTTCATGGAGACGGTAACCCGTACGTACGAACGAGCAAAAATATCATTCTTCTGATATTAAAATATTATATAATTGGATGTTATATCATATATAAGGAATCATTATAATTTAATATTTATTATTTATATCATTTATAATCATTATTATTCCCATCCAAATGATGAAGGGTTTAAATAATAAACTGCACCACGATGTGGATACAGTAATTCTTTCGTACACACTTAAGGTGAATTTTTCTTTTATAGGATGGATAGAATAATTAATTTGGTTGTAAAATATTTATAATAACATAAAATTATAAATAATATTGTTTAGTTATTATTTTATAATAGAAACAATAAATAAATACGAAGTTGAAGAAGAAAATAACTTGAATGATGTGATGAAACATTTACATCCTTTTCAGGTTCTTACTTTTGATTTGATCAAAAGGGAACCTTATGTTAGATTTATGACTAAATTAAGGACAATAGTGTGATGTTATTACTATTTAGAGGACATTTTAGAAGGGTTTGTACAAGTATAATGGCATTGAAGGTGTGAATTTGAGATAAGGAGAAGTGCACTTTTGTAAGAGCGGTACGGGTCACATTTGGAAAAGCAAGAAATATTATTTTATAATAAAACAATTTTCTATCTCTAATGGATCCTACATGAATTATTTAAATGATAATGTTGGTATGGGTCCATAACCTCTCAACTAATAGGTTTAATATAGGTTTAGGTCATCATATTATCCTTATATTTTAGATTTATGTCTTAGTTAAATAGTTTGAGATTTACCATGTCTCTTTGTATTTTTATATAATATAGTTAATAAAAATACAATAAACATTCAAGAGAACCTCAAGTGGTTCATTAATGTCATATATAATATTATTTTATCCCTTTTACAGAACCTTATATTTTTAGTAATTTAATATCAATTAATAATATAATATTTGTTTTAGAAACTCTTTTATGTCAATTTTGACATTATTTGTTATTTTGATTATGTTAAATTCATAACAAAATTATTACATAGAAAAATATTTATTTAATCCACCCTAACATTTCCTATTAACCTAGAAAATTAGTGGAAATTATTAAAAGTCTCAAATTAGATTTATTTGGATATTTATAATATCAATTATTTTAATCATTCATTAATAAGGTAATTATCGCATCATCATTGTGTCGTAAATAATCTTAATTATATAATGTCTAAATTTTTTAGTAAAATTAGGTTAGTTATGAAATAATTTTATATTTCTAATTTATATTTATAGTCAAATTTATATTATGTATAACCCTATATTAAAAATGGTTTATTTTATTAAACTTTGACTTTAGCTCTTTTAACTCTTCTTTAAATAAAATAATAAAAAATCTCGTAATCTAATCCATGTGGGTCAAAAAGGATCATATTTTATTCCTAAGGTTGTTTTTTTCAATTTATACTTATCCAATAGAATTATTACATGTGTTAGGGTAATTACGATAACATTTTTACCCTTAATTACCCTATTTACTTTTAACCGTAGTAAATATAAGTCAAAAGTTACTATTCACCGAAAGTTATTTTCTTCATATTGAACCAAATTTTACTTACTTATATTAACCATTTATCTTGGATTTTGGAAATTTAACTCAAGGAAGAAGTAAAATTATGTTTTATAAAAATTTTGAAATGCTCTTAGGAGGTGGGAAAAAGATGGTAAAAAGTTTGACAAAATTTTATATATCTAAACATATTATAAAATGACTCTAATGAATTAAGTTGAAAATATATAGGTATTAGGTATCACTTTTGACAAAAAAAATTAAAATAAAATAACTAATTATTTAAATAAAAAACCATTTTTAACTAATATTGTAGTGTTTTTCTCCCGATTCATTAAAAAATAGAATGTTTTCCACAAAATACCACAAATTCACCCTAAGCTAATTTCGATATTCCCAATCCAAAAAAATTGTCAATTTTGAAAGATAAAATTTATAAAATTAAAAAATGTGTGTATTACAATTCATAAAGGTTAGTTTGATTAGTTTTGGTGTGTTTGAACTCAAAGTTGTGTACAACACAAGCAATTGTATTATTCAAAGGTAAACATACCATTAATGATTGGGGTGTAACATTCTCTCCAACATAAAATAATTTCATCCCAAATATTTCTGGAATATAACTACATAAAATGATTCTGGTGGTTCTTCATCATAAGTTCCTCAGGTTCCCACATTGCCTCTTCCATCTTATGGTTTCTCCATATAACTTTTACCAGGAAAATCATCCGGTTTCTCTAAACTTGTTCTCTGGTATCAAGGATTCTAATAGGCTCTTCATAATAAGACATAATGGGTTCCAATTCTAATTCATCATAGGTGAGTGCATGCATTGGGTCAGGCATGTATTTTCTCAACAGTGATATGTGGAACAGATCATGAACTTTGGAAAGACTTGGAGTAATTTCTAAACAATAGGCTACAACTCCAATTCGTTCTAGAATTTCGAAAGGTCCGGTGTACCAGGGATTCAATTTACCCTTCATACCAAAATGTATAACACCCTTCCATGGAGATACCTTCAAGAAAAAATGGTGTCCTACTTGAAATCCCAAATACATTCTTCAGTTATCGTCAAATCTCTTTTGCCTAATTTGGGTTGATTTGATGCGGGTTTAGATAACTTTCACCTTTTTTTATAGTATCATCAACATGCACTGGGCCTATGAGTTTTCTTTCACCAACATCATCCCATCATGTTGGTGTGTGACATATCCTTCCATATAATGCTTCATATGGTGGCATCTGAATACTTCAATGGATGCTATTGTTATAGAAAAATTCTACCAGAGGTATATATTGATCCTACATACCTTCAATGTATAGTGAGCAAGATCTAAACAATCCTTATAAAGTTTGAATAGTCCGTTCATATTTTCCATCAATTTGAGGGTGGAAGGCAGTTCTCACACAATGTTAAGTATCCAAGGATTTCTGAAGACTTTTCCAGAATCTTGATGTAAAATGGGGATCACGATCAGAAACAATCGATAAGGGCACTCCATGAAGACTTACATCATCATTAATATATATTCCTACTATACATTCTAGTGTTTAATCTTCCCTTATATCATGAAAATGTGATGACTTGGTAAGACGATCAACAATGAACCATATTACATGACTACTTCTAGGAGTCTGTGGTAACCCCATGACAATGTTCATCGTAATATTCTCCCATTATCACTATGGCACGGGAAGAGATTGCATAACTCCTTTAGGATGTTGCCTTCCATCTTTCACATATTAAAGAACAATACATCTTGACAAAAAATCAGCAATCCCACTCTTCATGTTGTCCCCCCAAAAAATTTTCTTCAAATCCCAATACATCGTGGTTCTACCAAGGTGTATAGAGAAATTGGAGATATGAAAATCTTATAAAAATTACATTTTCAGATTAGGAATATCAAGAACATGATGTCTCTTCCCAAATTAAAAAATCTTGTATTCATATATGATGTTGGTAAATCTCCCATCGTCCACATCATTGATTTTCTTTGAAAATCCTCATCATCAGCCTGAGAACTTTTGATCATTTATAGTGAAGATGGTTTAGAATCAATTTGAAAAAGTATTGATGTTTCTTCTTCCATGATTATTCCCATATCCACTTTCACTATATCCATGAATATAAAATTTCTGTCAACACTCATATTGTTCAATACTCTATGATCCTTTCTGCACAAAGCATATCCCACCTTAATTTCCACCCCCGGGTGGTAGTGTATTGTGCAATCATAATACTTTATTATTTCAAGCCATCTTATTTTCCTCTTTTAGAGTTCTTTTTGTGAGAAAATATACTTCAGACACTTGTGATTGGTATATATCTAACATTATTCAACATAGAGATAATGTATCCATATCATGAAAGTAATTAGTATAGCTGCTAATTAAAGACCATGAGTAGGATAGTTTTGCTCATGAATTTTTAGCTACCGTGATGCATAGGCAATAACCCTATCATTCTGAATAAGGACACAAACATGTTCTTTCATGGATGTATCACCATAAATAACAAATCCATCATTCCCCGATGTTAGATTCAAGATAAGTGCATTGACTAATCTTCTCTCCAATTCTTCAAAACATTCTTCTCAATATTTTGTCCAAACAAATATAACCCCTTTACATGTGAGCATCATTAATGGGTTATCCAATCAAGAATGATTCTGGATGAAATGCTGATAATAACCTACTAAACTAATAAAACTACATACCTCAGTTATACTCATCAGTGATGGACATTCTTGGATTTCTCTTGTCTTAGAAGGATCAACAGAGATTCCATCCTTAGGGAAAATATGGTCAATAAAATAAATCTTATGAAGCCATAATTCATACTTGCTAAACATCTCGTATAATTCAATTATTTTTAGGGTTTCTAGAATGGTGCGCAAGTGATTTTCATGATCTTTATAACATTTGGTGTATACCAGAATATCATCAATAAAAACAACTACAAATTAACCAAGATATTCCATGAAAAATATGTTCATAAAGATCCATGAAAACAGAGGGTTCATAATTTAATCCAAAAGGCATTACTGTAAACTCATAATGCCCATACCTGGTTCAAAATGATGTTTTCAGAATGTCTTACTTCTTCACACACAAATGATGATATCCAAGTCGTAGGAAAATCATTGAAAAATATTGAGATCCATGAATT
This sequence comes from Viscum album, assembly GCA_963277665.1. NCBI lineage: Eukaryota > Viridiplantae > Streptophyta > Magnoliopsida > Santalales > Viscaceae > Viscum > Viscum album. The sequence goes on along the minus strand of OY728132.1, from coordinate 1,514,232,778 downwards.
TGGTCGAATAAATTATCAATGTGAAGTAGGGGCTTTTTCATCTTGTTGTTATAGAATTGATCTCTGTGTAGTCTATGCACAACCTCATAGATCTGTATTTATTTTTAACAAAAAGGATAGGGGCTCCCCATAGAGAAACACTAGGTCGAATAATTCTCTTATTACTCAATTCCTATAGTTTCTTCTTTAGTTCTAATAATTCCATAGTGGACATTCTATAAGGGGTATTCGATATGGGACTTGAAACAAGAATTAAATCAATGGAAAACTCAATTTTTCATTCTGGAGGATGTCCATGTAAACCGTCTGGAAACACATCAACATATTCATTCACAACACACACGTCCTCCATTTGAACATTCATTTTCTCGCCCATAGTTATTTCATTCTCTTCATCCCCAATAATTGTATTTAGTTGAGCTAACGGGGGTGTATTTAGATAAGAATTTGATGGTTACATTTCTGCCCTAAAGATAAGATACTCCTTGTCATCATCTTAAATTGTAACCTCCTTCTTATTACAATAAATATTCATATCCTAGTCCAAAATACAATCCATACTAAGGATTATATCAAATTCAAACATGGGAATGATAATGAGATCAGCAGATAAATAACATTTATATGCCTTAATGGGAACTGATTCATAAAATATTGTTGCAATGATTCCTCCCTTAGGTGTTTTGACTGAAAACTCCATTGTTAAATCAAATTGAAAAAATATCTATTTTTCATAGAAAAATGGGAAGAAATGAAACAGTGTGATGATCCCAAATCAAATAAACATTTTCAAAACATGAGAAAACCATTAAATTACCATCCACTATGTCTTTCGGAGCATCAACCTCAGTAATAGTGATAGCATAATCCTGGCCTTGATCTCTTGGACTTTTCTGAGTTAATTTTCCTTGGATCTTAGTAAATTCATTTTCATAATTCCCCCTTTATTTACAATTGTAGCATTCATCATTGATAGCCTCTTTCTTCCACTTGAAATCACGAGATTGGTGGCCTTTTTCACCACAATTGTAACAGAATCTCATTCACATCATGAAAATACCTGGGTTTTTCATCCCACATTAACTACAAGATAAGTATTCAACTTTTCCCTTCTTCCCCTTATTTCCATTTCTAGAGTGTTCAGTAGATATCTTCTTCGTTTACATTGCTTTAATGTCACAAGACATAGAGAATTCCTTTTTTGTCTTGACAAAACATGAGACAAAATCTTCGTTCGGTGAGAATGATTATGATACTAATGATCGGTGGAGAAAGGGTTTTAACCTATCATATAAACAGTCAATATTACTTCTTTTTTTATGTATATAATCTGCAGCATGCCTTGATAACCTTGTAATGTTATCCCCATGCTTCGAGACATTCTCATCCTATTTTTGGCTCAGACACAAAAATTGTCTTTATATATCTGATCGATGATCATGTGGAAAGTATTTTTCTAAGAAAATATCTTTAAACTCCCTCCATTCAATATTTTACACTTCATCATCTTCCTTTGTGTTTTGAATCAATGAACTCCATTGATCTGCATCTCCTGTGAGGCGATAAACTGAAATGACATCTTTTTCCCTTTCGCTACTCCACAAAGCGTGAAATATTTTTTCTAAGGAATTTATCCATTTCCCAGTTACTAATATATTTTTACTCCTATTGAATGTTGGTGGTTTTTGACTCACGATGTGGTCTATCATTGATCCTCTGCGTTGTGGATCATGGTTCTCCATATGGGTAAGGTTATTATTCATAACCTTATTGAGTTATCCCAATATGTGATAATCTAATCAACACCAGTTTCATAACCAGCTCCACTATAATTATCTTGAGTGGGAGGGAAATACCTTCTTGGATAACGTGCATTGATATGGTTTCCATTCTTTCCACTAGGAACCATTTCTAAATAATGGAATACGCTAGATTATTTTTTGAATCACAATACATGATTCCAAACTTGTAAAACAGTTAACATAAATTGAACAATTTATGTATATAATCCATAATCATAAAAATGTATTATTTTTGAAATTATATACTAATAAACCCTTCATAATGGTTTGTAAGGAAAATGTGAATTATCCTAAGCATATCTGCTGGGAGTGTCGTATCCAAGAGTGCAGCAAGGCCTGTTCTTGTGCACCAGTTATTGTTTGAGTCTAGCTCAAAACTATATGTTTGAGTTTTAACCAGAGGTACATCTATGCCGGAGCCACCTCTACCTCCTCATATCGTGACATGGATTTATTTATTTGAAAACTCACAAAATATCTACAGTACCAAAATTATAGGAACTTGTTCTTTACTAATCCTAAAATTATATCTTATGGTAATGTTCTATAATCAATGTTTTTCTAAATTTAGCTTCCAATGTTTTTACTAATCTTCCTATTATACAAAATATAATGCCTCAAACCTAGTTATCCAGAGTTTGTGCATTATTACATGACGTTTTCATGATCACAAAAATGATGTCTCAAATGTCTAATTAGTTTAGTATCCTTGGAAGTACTAGATACATTCATAAGTTTTACATGACATTATTAAATGAAAAACTACAACAACATAGACTCTCTAGGTCACACTCACATCCCATTTACTATCCCTATAGTTCAGTCATAATATACTTCTATGCATCCTAGGAAAAATTAAACATAGAAAGGGGTGAGCTCAGATGCTCAGTAAGGATAACAATATAGCCGAAACATACATAAATAACCAGAAACATTTACGGCAATGTGTAAGACTAAAAAAAAAATAAACATAAACATCAGAATAATATGGAAATGATTAAATAAAATAATACAATTTACTTTTTCACATTGATATTCTACTAGTCGAATATTCACATGCAATATCAATACTCACTTTCATAATGATGGAATGCATAATGCCAAACATCATAACCACACAGTCAAGGACATGTGTCAATAATACAACTAAGATCTTTTAATGGCATGTTGTCAAGACACTAGAGTGTCTCATTTGACCTACAAATGAATCGAGCAGATATAACGGGCTCCACCCATCATATACTAAGTCCAATTCATTCCTCATAAGAAAAGGTTTAATCTTAACACAAACATTCATATTTAAACGAGCATATGAAATGTCAATACATTATCCATAGACCATGAATGGTGTAAAAATAACCCATCCATAGTCAAACATATTACAATACCTTCAATACAACATTGAATTTTTCTTTCATAATAAATCATCATCAAATAAGCTTAAAATCCATCAAAGGATGTTGACATAGATGAAATCAAAAAAAATTAGAGAAATATCTCTTTCTATTTTAAAATCATTTAAAAGTCCAATAATTATAAAATAAAACATTTAATTTGAAAATATTCTTATAATATTGTAAGGGAATCATTGATGATGTTATAATGGAAGAAAAGAGTCGCACCTGCTGTATAAGTTAAAAAAATTCATACATTAATTTTGTCAAAAAGGTCATAAAGTACCATGTTTGGAAAATGGCGAAAAGATTCATTTCAAACACATATAAGATAAAATAATGCTTTAAATTAATTTAACATATTTTTTATTAAATAGTAAAAATGTTTTGAAGTACATTTTAGAGAAACCCATATGTGGATGGTAAATAGGTCCCAGTAGATACTTACGTAAAAACTACTTCAGATAATAAAGAGATTGTAAAATTAACCCATACCTTGTAATTTCCCTTAGTTGAGTGTAGGTTAAAATCTTGTATAATGGAGAAATAATTTTTATTAAATTATCATATATCCATATACATTAATATGATATCATATATGATCTTCTAATGTTTCTTTATTAATGGTATTCCAATAGTATAATCATTTCGGGTGTTAACTGATTCATTTTTCATAATATGATCTGATATGTATGTAATGTTTGTTATGGATAGGATGTATCTCATTTATATTCATAATTATATCAATTCATTAAGCATTATTTTTAATGATCAAATTAAATTTAGTCTTGAAATGATACGATGGGGAATGAATCTCATCACCTTCGTGGAGAAGGTAATTCGTATGTACACACGAGTGACAATAACATTCTGTTGATATCAAAATATTATATAATATGATGGTATATCATATATAAATAATCATTATCATGATATATTTATTATTTAAATCATTTATACTTGTTATTATACCAATCCAAATGATGAAGTGTTTGAATAACAAACTACACCATGACAAGGAGACGGTAATCCGTATGTATGAACGTATTGTTACATTGTCTTTTATTGGATGGATAAAATAATTTATATGGTTGTACCATTTTGATAATAACATCAAAGTATATAGAATATACTGTATTTATTATTTTATAATGTAAACAATAATGAAGGAGGAAGCGAAAGATGAAAAAAACTTGAAAGAGGGGACGAATTATTTACTTCTTTTTCAGGTTATTCTTTTTGATTTTATCAAAAGGTCTCCATAGGTTGGCTTTATTACTAATGTAAGGCATTTAGAATGAAGGGAGTACATTTAAATGGATATTTGGCCCTGGTTTTTCCAATCTAAATGACATTGAAGGTGTGAATTTGAGAGAAGTACAATTACCCTTTTATAAGAGAGGTGACAGTATCTTTTGGAAAAGCTTGAAATATTAAATTATAATAAAATAATATTTGGTTTCTAATGGATCCAAAATTAATTATTTAAATTATAATATGATTCAGGGTCTAAACCCTTTTAACCAATAGTTTTTAGACATGTTTATTTGATCATATTAACCTTACCATTTAGATATAACTCTTAGTTAAATAGTTTGACATTTACCATGTATCTTTTTATTTTTAAATTATATGGTTAATAAAGATACTATAAACTTCAAAGAGAACCTAAAGTGGTTCATTAATGACATATATATTATTATTTAATCCCTTTTTCTGAACCTTAGATTTTATGGAATATAATTTCAATTAATAATATAATATATGTTTTAAATTAAAATTTGTCAATTTTGACACTATTTGGTATTTTGTTTTTGATAAATTCATAACAACATTATTACATCAAAATAAATTAATTTAATCAACCCTAACAGGTAATATTTACCTATAAAATTATTTTAATTCATTAAAAGTCCCAAATTATCTTTATTTGGATCATTATAATATCAATTATTTTAATCATTCATGAAAAAGGTAATTACTACATCATAATTGTGTCATATATAAGTATAATTATATAATTACTAAAAATTATAAATAATCTACCATTATGTATTAAATCTTTTTATCTTTATAATGAATATTTATAGTCAAATTTATCTTATTTATAACCCAATATTAAAAATTGTTTAGTTATTATACTTTGATTTCAAATCTTTTAACTATTCTTTAAATAAAATAATAATAGATGTCCTAATCTAATCCATGTGGACCAAATGATATCATATTTTATTCATAAGTTTTTTTTGTCTAATTATAACTATCCAATAGAATTAGGACATGGGTTAGGGTAATTATGATATCATTTTTACCGTTAATTACCCTGTTTACTTTTAATTGTGTTAAATAAAAGTAAAAAGTTACGATTCACCAAAAATTATTTTAATCTTGTTGAACCACATTTTACATATTGATATTAACTAATTCTCATGGATTTTTGAAATTCAAATCATTTAAGTGGTATTACTATGTTTTATAGAAATTTGTAAATTCTACAAGGAGGTGGGTAAAAGACGATAAAATGTACGATAAAATTTTATATATATCTAATCGTATTATAAAATAACTATAATGAATTACATTGAACATATATAATTATTATGTATCTATTTTTTCTAAAACTACATTTATAAAATAAATATTTTTTAAATAAAAAGTCAGGTTTAACCAATAACAGAGTGTTTTTTTTCATAATTCATTTAAAATTGAATGTTTTCAGAAAAATACAAAAAAAATCACCCTAAGGTAATTTCAATATTCACAATACAAAAATGAAGTCCAATTTGAAGATAAAATTTATAATATTTAAAAAAGTGGGTAATACTATTCATAACAGCTTGTTTGATTTGTTGTTGTGTGTTTGAACTAAAAGTTCCGTTCAACAGAAGATACTATATTATTAATAGGAAAATGTACTGTGGATTCTTGGGGTGTTTCATATTTTATGAATCTAAATATCTTGTTATCATATAATGGTTGATAGATAATGAAAAATCAATGAAGAAAATAAAGTGAGAATGAGAAAAAAAATTAGGGGAGTTTGAGTAAGGTGAAGATTATCCATACATGGACATAAAATTTTATTGTCACCGAGGGATGGAAATACTTCAAAAACATTACTTTATCAAGTAGTGTGTTTTTAGGACACTTCTTTTTGAGAAAGGAAGTGTTTCAGTAATGTTTAAGAAGTTGTGATGTGAAACTTTGTGATAGGAGAAAACTTGTTAACGGGGGTTTCCAAAAAATACAAATGTGGAGATCGAATAAATTTTGTGGTTTTTTGTTTTAACAATGTTTTGTATTTGTTAACAACTAATATTTTTTTTGAAGAATGTTTTTGACTTACAAAAATTTAACTTTTCTAGTTGCTGATTATTTTCCTAAAGAGGATGTTATTGAAGAATAATAAGTCAGAAGTTATGAAAGTGTCTCAAAAATTGTTTACAAAATAAAACAATGCTTTTCTAATCATAATGTTCTAAAATATTATGGAAAGGTTCGTGATAAAAGCTATTGAAGAAATGATAGAAAGGGTTGAGTTTTTTATTTGAGAAACATAGTTGGTGAAGTAATGTTGCAAAGGGTTGACATTTTGTTTTGAATCATTATGAGAAATTCGGAACCTGATTATTGAGAAACCATATGAGGAAATCAAGATCCTAATTCTGAATAATTCTACCTTGATCCTTCTTCTGATCATGTTGCTAGGAAACTCTGATCCTACATTTCTAGGATCTTTTTGAGCTTAAGGAAATGTTTCTTAACGAATATATCCTTATGCAAGGAAATGTTTCATGTAGAAAACTTCATTATATAGGGAAAAAGTCATAGAGAAAGAAAATTTTATTATCAAATGGTCAGTCGTGAATATTTAAGAGTTAAATAAGTCAATGGATGTTTAAGAAATCGGAACTTGTAAGTTGAAGAAATCAGAAATAGGATGTTCAAGAAATCAGAACCAGAAATTTCAGGAAATCAAAACCTAGAAGTTGAAGAAATAAAAACCTAAAATTAGAACAAAAAATTTCAGGAAATCCGAAACTAGAAGTTGATAAATTCGGAACATGTATGTTGAAGAAATAAGAACCAGGAAGTTCTTGAAATCATAAACAAGAATTTCAAGAAATCGGAACCTGGAAGTTGAAGAAATCAGAACCAGGATGTTCAAGACATCTGAACTAGGAAGTTCAAGAAATCAGAGCCTATAATTTGACAGAATTGGAACTTGAAATTAGAATAAACAAATTTCATGAAATCAGTACATGTGTGTTGAATAATTCCGAACTAGGAATTTGAAGAAATTAGAACTAGAAAGGTCTAGAAATCAGAACCTGGAAGATCATGAATTCCGAACCTAGATGTTGAAGATATCAGAACCGGATTTTGGAACCTTATGATATTCTTGAGCAACATGTTGAGAAACCCAGAATGACAATTCTAAGCAACATGTTGAGAAAAACAGAATGACAATTTTGAGAAACATTTTGAGGAAACTGGAACCATAAATATTAAAAAAAATCGTTCCTAAAGATAATATATTCCTTGAGATTGATATGAAAATTTCAAATAGACATTCTAAAATTTCAACTTTGCATAAATCTCCGAGAAATTCAAGGATGTTTGAAGAAGTAAATGATTGATGATATAATGCGATAGATTTTCAGAGTTTATGAAATTCGAGAAAGTGGGAATGTTTTTCAAGATTCCCACCTTTGGTTTCTGAGTTTCCTATAAATATGTTCTCAGATCATTAGCTCATAAGTAATTTTCATACAAGTGGAAAAGGTATAGTACTGGAGAGTTCAACATGAAAATATCTTACCGTCTTGAATATGTTTTCTTGAGTGTTTGAGAAGAAGAGAATCAGAATCATCTTATCTTTCACAGAAGATCGGAATTATCATGATATTGTTTTCATGAGTTCTTAGCATAAGGAAATCGGAATCATCATTACCCTACCGAGAAGACCAGCATCAGAAATTAAGATTCCGGAAAACCGATCTGAGGATACTGAGTGAGCTTTTGGGGATCAGCTTCATCAAATTTCTTATTCTTGTGTTTAGCAGATTGGTTATTTAAGAAAACATTGTAAACTGATGAGAGTCAGTATAATCTTTCATATAAAGACATTTAATGTGTCTAAAGGAAGTTTACACAAGATGTATTTGCTTCTTTATTGTAGGGGATTTCCGTAGACCCATGAGAGTGGCTATGACAAGGATTTAGGTCTTCTTATGGTGGTCAAAACTTGTGAATCCTATGTTCCTTTTTTTCTATACCTTTCGTTCATTCTTGTGTTTCTTGATAATGTTTTATTCAGAAATTAATCTTAATATGTTTTGTGGTTTATGTTTATTAATGTTTTAAATCATATAAAAAGATAAAAAACTTAATCAACCCCACCCCCTTCTCAGTTTCTATTCGATCCTTGGAAGTTCAAGTTTTAATAGAGCCAGGTTCCCTTGTTTTTTCCTTATCATGGAGAATATCCATTCGGTCAAAAGTATATGAATTTCTACATTCGATGGAAGGAATTATTATTGATGTGAAAATAGGATGATTCCTTATCACCTATCTCTTTGGATTGATGTTGATGATGACGCTATTATAGGCTTTCCACTGATTGAGAAAATTTCTCCAATGTAGTTTACTGATAATAGAAACATAGAAGTTGAATGAAAGGATATAAATTTTATTCTCATTTTCTTATCAAAAAATATTTTATCAATAGGTGATGGGTCTCACAGCATCAAAAAGCACGTGGGACAAGATGGAAATTAATTTCGAAGGAAATACAAAATTTAAGGTGGCTAATCTACAAATCATCAAAGCCTAACCATATGGCCCAAAACCCTTGTGTATCCATCACTGAATCTCCGGCCATGAGAGGATCAATGGAACCCGATGTAAAATCTGGTTTTGGTATTTGGGAAATGATCAAAGCGGAAGAAATTGACCGACTCCATTACAGTTAGAAACCTAGCATCACAACACTTTTAATCCCAAAGCATTTTGTTTAACACTATCGCAAGTCCGACCAATAGTGGAATGGAGTAACTTTAGTCCAGAGTGGGGAATGTTGAAATAAGTCATCCACAGCATATACATTCAATGGAAGATCAAAATCCATGGAGGATTCCCATAGCGGTGAGCTCCAGAAGAGGATGAGTCAGTGGAATCAGATGGTGTTGTTGATTGGTTTCGAAGTTCTGTTGGGATGTTTGATCGGCGACACTGGAGGCCAGTTTTCTAGATATTGTGGAGATTTTCAGTGAGTTTGTTGATGATGATGTTGAACTATGAGGACAACAAGAATAGTGTCAGATAAGAGATGGTCGTGACGGTAGCAACGGTGTTGGGAAAGAAGGAATGGGATAGCGAGTCTCACTGGTGACCTGCTATATTTTGATGTTCGTGAAGTGTGATGTTAGGTTTAGTGGATCTATGGTCACCTGGGAGAATGGGTGGTGTGCGGCATATGTTTCTAGTCATGATTTCTCTTGAATTTTGAAATTTGACCATTTGAAATGTAATATGGAAGGTTCAGTTACCGCATCATAGGATGGTTTTTATTTCTTCTATTTCAATTGTAAGGTTACTGGTAATCATTAAAACTACATTTTAGAAAATGATAAAAATGTATTCAGAGGAAGCTATGAGATTATTGAAAATCTAAGATGATGATGAATCTGATCCTTGTGAGTCCATTGATAAGGAATATGAAGAGTTTAATGAAAAAACAAGTCTCTAATATTCAAGAACTATCGAAGAGGAAGAGGAATGTATGGAGGGAAAATTACTCTCTAATGTTTTCAGTGTGGTGGCATCAAACACTTTTCTATGAATGTCCCTAAGAATAAAGTTGTATAATATCTAGATGTTTCTAATGATAATTCTCAATGTAAGAATTATAACAAAAATGTAAAAGAAGAGAAGTCTTCTATGTTATTGAAGACGAAGTTTTATAGAAAAAAGAAGTATTTTGAGAAAGTTGGTTGAATCAGAATCATCTTACAATGATTCCTCAAAAGATGAATGTAAATAATGATTCATAAACATCATTTAAAATGTTTAGAAAATATATGTTTCCTCAAAGAGTGAAGAAGGTGGGGAAGAATCTTACATAGAATATCAGCTATGTTCTGAACATATAGCATGTATGAGCAAAACAAATCTCTCAAAAAAAATTGTTTGATGATGCAAATCATGAAGAAGATTAATGATGGAAGTAAATATATCACTAATAATGAATAGTAATACATTAATGAAATTTTACATTAGAAACATAGAATTAATGAAAATGGAAAGATTATTAAAGCTCTTAGAAAGAAACTAGAAACTAATGAAGAAGAGGTCAACAAGTTTCAATCTAAACTTATTAGTCTGAAAATACCCTAAGGAAGATGAAAAAAATCTTCCACAAAGCCACTAAAGTAAATGCTGAGACTTCTGAGATTGCTGAGAAGGATTACCATGAGAATTAGGTGAAATAATCACTGATGAAAAATAATGTTTTATCTGATTTGTCTAACTTTTTCGGTTATGGAAAAATTATTACTAAATCATGGTTGGAGAAAAGAAGTTATAAACCTATCAATCCTACAAAAGTAGAAAACTCACTCAAAAGAACAAATGTCTTACATCCTGATTTTTCTAGGTCTGAAAAATGTTATCATCCTCAATAATGATTCCATAAAGGAAGAACATTCATCTATAGAAAATCATGATTTGAGGGCTAAAGCTGGTTTTGTAGAATATATGGGAATAGAACATAGAATTGTTGGATCAATTTATCTCTACCTGGACGATGATTTGATAACATTGGAACATATAGTGAATGAAAAATGAGTAACTTTTCGTACTCACAGGAAGTTGAAAATGTGAATTCTCAAGATTTCATAAACATTCCAACAATGAATAAATTGGAATGTGTATAAGTTGTTTGAGGAAGATGTGATCAGCCTAGTCATCATGTACCATGATGTATTTCACTCCTTCCAGAACGAGTTACTTATGATGAGAATGAAATGAATGCTAAAAATAAGAAGGTTGATGAAAGAGATTTTATTGTTGAAACAATGTTGAAAGAAAGAAGAGGAACAAACCATGTATTCGTGATAGTTGTTGTTATTTACACATGAAAGGTGATATAAAAATATTGGAACATGTTGAATTTCATGATAGAGGAGCAGTTACATTTGGAAATTATAGTTCCATAAAAATTAATGGAATCAGAATTTCAGAGATTACAGTAGGGAAACTGAAATATAAGGAAGTCTTTCATGTTGACGGTCTAAAACATTACATACATAGTTTATGTCAACATTGTAATGATGGAAAATAAGTTATCTTCAGAAACGATTCTTCTATAATCAAAAGTGTGAAACATGGAAATGTGATTACAAAAAAAGAAAGAACCAGTGTGAATCTCTATCAAATTGGAGAATCTAATAACTCTTGTTATTTGAGTGTTGAAGATGAAAATATGTTACGACACCGAAGACAAGGCCACGTTTGGTAGAATATCTTCAGTAAGATATCTAATGATGATGATGTTCATAATTTTTAAGAACTGATATAAATAGATGAATATGTTGGTATTATATCCCAGAACGGAAATATGACTAATAAATGTCATAAAAGAGTTGAGATTTTATCTAACAAACCACTTGAACTTATTCATTATAATCTATGTTTTCCGATGATACATCAATTGAAAAAATATATTTATACATGATCACTTTTATTGATGATTTCACTCGGATGAAAAACTTTATGTTCATGAATGATTAGTGAGAGGCTATTTAAAATTCTAAATTCATCAAAAGAGATGTTGAGAATGAATTCAGGGCTTCCATAAAGAAGTTGAGAATTGACAAGGGTACCAAATTTGTAAGCAATTATTTTGAAACATATCTAAGGATGCATGGTATCAAACATCAGTATAGTGCTCCTTATACTCCAAAAAAATGTAGTTATAGAAAAGGAGAATAGATTCTTGGTGGAAGTGAGATGATGTAGGCTATCATAATACAAACATTTAAAATTATTTTGGAGAGAAGTTGTTAGCAGTACTGTACATGTTCAAAATAGTGGATTGTTGAGACTAAAAACCAACATGACTCCTTACGAGATGTGCTATATCCAAAACCATTGTTTAAATAATTCAATGTTTTTGGAAGTCCATGCTTCTTCAAAATAAAAAACCCAGACATATGATTGTTTGAGTAGAAAGATAAAGAAGTAATATTTATGGGTTATTCATCAAAAGGAAGAATTTATAAACACTGAAACAAATGTTTACAAAAGTTGATGGACTCATATGATGTGAAGGTAATTGAAAATCCAAGTTTAGTCCCAAAATATTTTAAGATTACTGAGGTATATAAATCAAAAAATCACCGCAAAAGAGAAATTGACTTAGAGGAGTCACATGGGGATGAAAGTGATGCTGGTAAATGAAATGAATGTTTTCCTACCTTCCGAAAACAAGTTGAATCTACAAATGTTATTGGGGATAAAAAAGATCTAGATTAGAGAAGAACGATTTTGAGATTAAAAAATCATACTTACCTTATCTCATAAGTAAATCCAGAATCAGTTTTAGAAGAAATTCATCATAAAGAATGGGATGATGCTATGAATTAAGAATAGGATCAGATTGAGAAAAAAGAAACATGTGGACTTATTCGAATGCCATAAAATTAAAATGTTATCAGAAGCATGTGGGTTACTAGAAATAAATTTAATGAGCTTGGAAAAGTTACAAGAATCAATGAAAGTCTTGTGTGTTAAGGATATGCTTAGGTGGAAGGTGTGGATTTTGATGAAACCTTTACCGTTTTTGAAAGTTTGGAAATTAATAGAATGTCTCTGGATATGGATGCTCATTGTAATTATGTGCTTTATTAGATGGATGAAAATTCATCGTTATTAAATGGTGATATTGAGGAAGATGTTTACATTGAAAAACCTTGTGGGTTATTAATTGATGAGGATTAATTTTTTTTCAATATTGATGAAAGCCATGAATGGGATGAAACAAGCTCCATGATCATTGTATTCGAAGCTTGTGAATTATTTGAGAAAGATGAGATTTTCTAAAGTAACGGTTGATAGAAACTTGTATGTTAATGATGTTGACTCTAGAACATTACTTCTAATCCTTTATGTTGATGATATATTTTTTTCCAGAAATGAATAAAAGGTCAATGAAGTGTTTTTTGAAGAGATGAAGAAAAAAAATGAAATCTAAATATTTGTATAATTGACTTTTTTCCTTGGATTACAAGTTCCAAAACAAGAAAACAACATATTCTGATCCCATTAAAAGTATGTTAAGGAATTGTTAATGAATTTTGTGATTAAAGAATAAAAGTTAGTTTCAACTCCTATCTCAGTGAGCACCATGTTTAGAATAAATGACTTAGGGAACATTTTTAATCAGAAAGATTTTCAAAAGATGATAAAAAAGTCTTATTTATTATATATCTTTAAGCCCTGATATTGCTTATGTTGTGACACTATGTTCTCGGTATCACTGTAATCCAAAGGAATCACACATGTTGGTAGTCAATAAGATTCTGAGATATGTTAAATGAAAAACTTGACATGGTTTGTTATATAAAGAAACAATGAGATGATGTTTCATGGTTATACTGATGTTTATTGGGATGTTGATTGTAATGATAGAAAATCATCCTCAGGAAGAACATTTTTCTTTGCGGAATGCTACATGAGTTGGAAAAGTAATAAAAAATGTTCAGTAACATTAATCACATCTGAATCCGAATATGATGCAGCTACTCAAGCTTGTACTGAAATGATGTGGATAAATGATCAGTTGGAAGATTTGAAAGTGAAAATTTCATAACCATTGAAGATACTCTATGATAATTAATGTTTCATTGATAATTATAGGAATCTGGTTCAACATTCTAGATCTAAACACATTTATATAATGTATCGCTTATTTAAAGATAAAGAAACTCTGGGAGACGTCTTGATGGAATATATTTTAACAAAGTATCATACTGCTGATATTTTTACAAAAGAAATGTCAGATGAAAGGTTTTTTGAATTAAGGCTGCAACTCCATGTTCATCTCCTCCCATGAAATCCTAAAACTCATTGAGAAGTATCCCCCAATGTGATTTGAATTATATTGGCATATGGGGAGAGTAAGATTTACTTTATAAATCTAAAGATGTGGTTAAAATATAATGGGGGAGAGATAAATAAATATGATAGTATAAAATAAAAGTGATAAATAGAATGATAAATGATGAGGGGGAGTTAAGAAATATGGGAAAGAGAAAGATAAAATATGAGGGAGAGTTTATGTATGGGGGAGATTATCCTTACATGGATGTAAAATTTTCTTGTCATCGAGGGAAGTCAATCCTTCAAAAACAATACTTTATCTAGTAGTGGGGTGTTGCGACAATCCTTTTTTAGAAAGGCTATGATTTGGTAATGTTCAATATCTTGTGGTGTGAAAATTTCTGGGTGGTGAAATTTTATTTACAAGGTTTTCCAAAAAATCCAAAGGGGGAGACTGAAAAACCTTTGTGGTGTTTTATTTTAACAATGGTTTTTATTTTTTGACTACTATTTTTTTTGAAGAATGTTTTTAAATTACGGAAAGTTAATGATTTTGGTTGTTGAAGATTTTTTAAAGATGATGTTGTTGAAAAATAAGAATTCAGAAGATAAGAACATGTCTCAATCATTCTTAACAAGATCATATGATGATTTTATCTTTATAAATCTCGAAAATATCATGAAATGTTTTAATGATAAATATTTTTGAAGAAATTATAGAAATGGATAATGTTTTTTAGCACCATAGCGTTTGATAAATACTAGAGAGGTTTTTTGTTTTTTTTAAAAACATTATGATAAATTTAAAACCTTTTTTTAGAAACCTTATGAGGAATTATAGATCATAATTCTTAGTATGTTACAAGGACCCTTCTTCTGATCATGTTGCTGGGAAACTCAGATCCTAATATCTGAGGATATTGTTGAGCTTAAGGATATGTTTCTTAAAGAATACATCCTTATGAAAGGAAATCATTCATACATCAAACATCCTTAAATAAGGAAATGATTCTTATGGTAAAAAATATTCTTATAAAAGGTTTTTCAAGTTGATTCAAGAGTTTATGAAATCAATGGAAGTTCAATAAATTGGAACCTAGATGTTGATAAAATTGGAACCAATATTTTTTAGAAATCAAAAGTAATAAGTTCAAGAAATCATAACCTAGAAGTTTATGAAATAAGAAACACATCTAGGACTAAAAAGTTTTTAAAATCCAAACCTGGAAGTTGTGGAAATTGAAACCTAGAAGTTGAAGATGTCATAGCGACAATGTTCAAGAAATCGGAACCTAGAATTTTAAGATATCGGAACCAGGATGTTCAAGAAATTAGAACTAGGAAGATCAAGAAATCAGAACCGAGAAGATGATGAAATCAGAACTTGAAATTGGAACCAGGGAGTCCATGAAATTTAAAACCTGGATGTTGAAGAAATCAGAAACTGGAAGACGAAGAAAATGGAACGAGGAAGTTCATGAAATCCAAACCAAGATGATCATGAATTCAGAACCTATATATTGATGAAATCAGAACCAAATTTCAGAACCTTATGACAATACTTTCTCAACTTGTTGAGAAACCCATAATGACAATTTTGATAAACATGTTGAGAAAAATAGAAAGAAAAGTCTGACCAACATATTGAGGAAACCAGATCCTAAATTCTTAAGATACAGATCTTTCTAAAGGAAAAGATATTCCTCGAGAACGATATATATATTTCATGAAGTCAGGAATAAATCTAAACTTCTCTTAAATATCAGGGAAGTTTAATGTGGTTTGAAGAAGTCAAATATTGAATATTTAATGCAAGAGATTTTCGGTGTTTTTGAGATTTGAGAAAGGGGGAATGTTTTCCATGATTCCTACCTTTGTTTTTGGAGTTACCTATAAATATGTGATCAGATCATTTTCTCATCAATAACATTCACACACAGGGAAAATGCGGAGTGCAGGGTAATTAAAAGATAAAATTTCTTACCATCATGAAGATGTTATCGTGAATGATTGAAAAGAGGAGAATTAGAATCACCTTTTCCTGCTAATAATATTTGAATTATCCTGAAGAAGTTTTCTTGATTTTTTAGTTCAATGAAATCTGAACCATCATTACCTTGCTGAGAATAATGTTTTAAGAAAATAAAATTCAAGAAAACCAAACTGACGAATTAGAGTGATCATTTGTGGATAGGCTTCAATAATGTAATTATTCTTGTGTTTGGCTCATTTTTTCTTTATTAAAACATTTTAAACAAATTGGATTAAGTATACTCTTACCTATCAAGAGATAGAACGTCTCTAACAGGAGTTGGCATAAGTTTTATTCACTTCATTATTATAGTGAATTTCCATAGACCCATGTGAGTGGATTTGGAAATGATGTAGGTTCTCTTCTTGAGTCTTAACCGTATAAATCATGTGTCCCTTTCATGAATCCACTTTCTTTCATGTTTCAATTTCTTAGTAATTGTTGACAATGAAATAAAAATTAACTAGTTTCAGGGGTTAAGTTTCATAATGTTTTGAAACTTATAAATAGTTAAACAACTCATCCCCCCCCCCATCTCAGTTGTTATTTGATCCACGGAACATAACATATAATTCCCTCCTTATGTTTGAATGATGAGAGACCCCTTTCTCTCTCGTTAATTCCTCCCATGTACACCTGCTACCATGCTGAGATTTAGTAAGAGATTTATTCCTTTCTTATTTTTTTCCAAAATTCATTATGTTGTTATACATTTATTTATCAATTAAAAAAGTTGGGGTATGATTTATCACCTCACCAAACATCCCTTCATATTTATGAATTGATTATAGGCCTCTTTATCGCAAATTAATGTCTCCCATGTACACCCATTACCATGCTTAAATTCTGTAAGGAATTTCTCTCTTCCCATTTACATTCAAACAATTATTTTGTATTATGAATCTAAATTCAGTTACATATATTTGGAAATTTATCTCTATGACCCCTTACTTTCTATATCATTTACAAATGATTAGACACCCCCTTCTCTCTTTCATCAACACTTTTTATGAATTCTTATGTCATGTCGTTATGATACCAAAATTTCACCTTGATTTTCCAAGCCAATTTCATTATGTATTGAATACCATGCCCATTTCACTATCAATGGTATTCAACATTATGTACATTTACATATTGATTATATAGTTTCATGTAGGAATTTAACATTACATTATTGTGGAATAAATGAGGATGTTTAATGAATCCATGATATATGATCCATGTGGCACACTTATGTGTGAAATGAAATGATTAAAAAGTGTGCACCCCCATAGAACTACAATCCATAGGGTTAGGATTAGTGTCATGATACATAAAGTGAAATTAGGGTTTACAGATGCTAATTATAGTGAAATTATGTTTTACTCGTGCTCCATGAGCAATAGGCCTTGGCTCATGAAAATATCATGTTAAATGTTGATGCAACATTTCTATATTATTAAAATCATGATATATCTTTACATTATGTTCATGTTTCTATTATTATCAATTGATATTTCTATTTACTTTCTTGTACTATATTATTCATGATATTACTTGGTTAATCCCTTACTAATATTTATAGCTCACTCTTTTTTATGCATGTCCTCATGTTATCCAATTAAATGCTATGTACGAAAGAATGTGTGTTGTCATGTAAATGTTTTTTTTAAATAAATTTGTGTATTTCATGTTTAAGGTTGTTATATAATGTTTATAACCCCCAATGACACTATATCTCTTGATATTCTATGTTGAACCCATGAAAATCTTATGTAATTATTTATGCTTATATATGAAATAATGAGAAAGGTTGTTAAACCTATCATCATTTTTTCAAAATTTATGTGCATAATTTATAATGTGTATTACATTATTAATGTTATTTAATGTTTCTTACAATACATTTCACTATAGTTCACCATTTTATTATCAATTTCCCATAGTTATCCCATGTAGTTTTAAGTACAATTGAATTATATGAGCATGTTAAGGTTGTTTTCAATAAATATTATTTCTTCTATGTTTAACTAGTTTATATAATGTAAAAATATTAAAATGAAACTATAATTTCTGATCTTCATGGTTGTATTTTGTGAAATGTTTTGAAATAAATCTGAAATTATTGTGTATTAATGAATAGGGTTGACATAGTTTAAATCAAAAGAAATATTTAGTTATATTTGAGATTACGACCAGAATACCATAGAGAAAAAATAGTAATAATACTAGTTATAATAGAACATACATAAATTTTATAATGTATATTGAAATTGTATTATCAATAATGTAAAGCCGTTTCTATTTAATACAAGTGTATATGGCTATGGAATTGATGTACATTTGTGTAATATTTGAAAATAGTGTCTTGAGCAGTACTCAACCATGTAGTGGTGCATGACAGCAAGCCTTGATACATACCTAGTTTCACACTCGAAGGGGATATTATTTCACGAATTTACAATATCATTATGAAAATTTATTATAGTAACAAAACATTACCATGAGTGTCCAAGTTAATATGTAGATCAAGGATAACATATATTGAATCCATGAAATAAATAAGTAAAGGAAACATATATAATTTATAACTTATTCCTTCAATATCATTTGATATATAATATTATTTTCTTAAAGTTTAAAAATAATAAACACAAATTTTCATTTTATTCTATCCAATGGCTCTAAATAGGAGGAATCCAGTTAACAACCAATGTGAACGTCAATGTGTTGACTTCCCAAATGAGATGTTCATCCGGGTGGGAGCGAGAATCAAAAACTTTTCTATAATAATATCATAACTAATTAGGTTCTAAATTTGAACAAATATTATGATGATTAACCAAAAACCTCTAAAAATTAATGATCTTAAATTGAGAGCTTCATACAGTAAATGCCTCAAATTTTCAAAGGATCTTTAGAAAACATCATTATAGACCAATGGATCAAATCCACTTAGAAGATATTATGCATACTTATATCATATTATCTAGATAATCCTATATTTTTTGGGTATCATATGGATGGCTAATATGATCAGTGGGTCATAGTGATAATAAATACGAAGCTTTAGGAACATATTAATGCGATTTATTGTATAGAATTCTGAAAAAAATCAAAAAATAATTTTCCTCAATGGTATTGACTAAAAATGAAAAGGTATTTCATTTCAATCATGAAAAATGATGATTAATATATTGGATAGTATAAGGAAAATTTAATAATGCATTCACAATATGAATCCTACTTTTTAATTTCCCCAAATACCTAGTTGACAACTCCATTGGGGGGAACACCTATTCTACAAAAATAACTAGAAATCTGGAACATTGATAGCTATGAGGAAATTTTTGGATATTTACATAAGTTGGAAAAGGAGATATAATAATAAAAGGGTATTATAAGGATAATAAGGCTAAAGTGGAGTATAATTTATGAATTCCAATGGATAAATCTAATGGTGATAATATGTTTCAACATCATTGATTTTAAATGCGTAGAAAGAAGAGCCCCAAAAACATTCTAATGGGGTGTTGAAATGAATTAGGTGTGGGAATTAAGGACACCTTGATAACAATTGTTGATGGGAGAAACCTAATAATTAGGTAGAGAAAAAGTGTTCTCATGTTAACACATAACACATTTATCACTATGTCAAATATATGGAAAATGATAAATCGCAAACCAATGCAACAAGAGAAGGGTATTTGGAGAAAACATACAACCTCCAAGGATGCGAGGGAATGAGTGTACTATTGAAACTAGTATGGTGGATTCAAAAAATGAATTTGTGATATGTAATCTCATTATTCATTCTATAATAGAGAACAATTTCTTTTACAGTTCTATGAATTCCATCATATATTGAATTTTTAATTCATCTGTTAGAAGTCTAGAACAGCTCTGTGATGTAGAACTATACATGAAAATGGGAAATGGGAAATTATTTCATACCAAGTATATAACTCATCCATTGAAAAAATTTGTGGCATTAACTTCCCTTAAAACCTTTTGATACTACCTTTGGTTAAAACTAATGTCATTCTATGAATGGATTAGATTTCCCTATATAGAGTGAACATTAATATTCCTGATAGGTAAATCATTTCATGAATTACAAATCATCCACTAATTCAATAGAAATATAAGGATATAGATATATCGTATTTATCAAAATCATATGAAGAATAAATATTATTTCGTTATGAATAATAATATCTATCATAGTTTATTTTTTTAAGGAAAGGATCATCATTGAAGACATGCCCACTATGAGGGAATACACTAAAGTGATTCTTGAATAATTTTATTATATTCCTCTAATATGATTGGTTGAATTTTAAATTGAAAATATAGATAAGGGATTACTATGATCCATAGATATGCATAAAATAATATTTTTTTTGAAATTAGGGAGTTGAAAAAAACATAAGAATTTGTATAAAGGGTTAATACACCCAAGTGCTTCACTTGTGGTGCACCGATTTACTTCTACAAGAAAAAGGATGGGTCAATATCGCTTTTCAATAGTTTTCATACGCTCAAAATTATCAATATATGGAACATGTATACTCTATATTGAATTTTCGACATGTTCGATTAGCTTATCGAAGAACAATACATCTACAAGGTTGATCTATGGTATAGATATTAATATGTTTGGGTGAAGATGTATTATATCCCCAACACTCCTTTTTGGTATAAGGTATGACCAATATGTGCTCAATGTAATGCAATTAATACTCACTAATTCAATAAATATCACCATTTACACTATGAATAGTCTTTTTAGAGGTTACCTTTCCAAAAGTTTGGTAGTATTAATATGCGATATTTTAAGATTTGTCAAATTAAAGGAGGATCGTGAGGGGAATATGATAATAGTGATAAAGACATTATGAATGGAGAACATTATAATAATTATAATAAATGCGATTTATGGTTGATGGAAGTCTCATTAATGGGTAATATTATCATATTTAATGGGATATTTTCTAGACCCACCAATGATTGATGAAATTAAAGGATGATTGAGGCCAAAATATGTGATACAAACCCATAGATTCATTCGATTTGATGGGTATTATCACCAATTTTTTAGAAATTTATCATGATTTTCGAAGACCAAGACCATTATTACAAGGAAGGGAGTCACAGTTTTATAGAATGTAAATGTGATGTGTGCTTTAATGAGTTTAAAAAGAGGCATATCCATAAACATGTAATCACTATACCCATAATTAGATAACATTTTGTGGTATTCAACAATGCATTGAAGATGGTATTGGTCAGTTTGATAATGATAAATGACAAGGTGATATCCCATGACTCGTGGAAATTGAATGTTCATGAACAGAACTACCCGTCACATAATATATAGTGGGATACATATATCATTATGCTGATAATATGGATTCACTATCACATTTAGGATAATAATGAAATATATACAGATAAAAAATACATATTTATATATTCACATAGAAATATATGAATATGTCCGAATGAATATGGTAAGAGATGATATTGGAATGTGACTACTCAATCAGAAACCATCCAAGAAAATAAAAACAATGGAAAATTATCTATGTACAAATTATCGACCAATTTTATCACTAATTAAATTTGAGAAGGATGAGATCATAATCTAAATGACGATGATGGACATGGGAATCATAAAAGAAGTAACATAATTACTACTTTCAAGAATATTTTATCAACCATCCAATCTGTAGAATATAAAGGATGGACAAAGAGGTGATGTGGGAGTTTTGATGAAAACGAAAGCAATGTAAAAATTGAAATCCTATGAGTAAGAAGTTATTTAAGAAGGTGATTTATGATTTGATTAATTACTATGTATACCATCAAAATTTTTTGTTAATAGTGGATCTGTTTGATGATTCACATTGCTCAACCTCCTCCATAAATCCTGGAATAAGAATTCTCTATCCGGATATCCGAGTGGATAATTGGTGGAACAATATGAAGAAGGATTAAATATAATATTCATCTAGATTTAATATATGTTAAAAATTGAAGGCTTGATGGAAAAGATTTATGTGGGTGATGAAATCATTACCAATGCCTTAATGGAAATGGGAAATAATCACCATAGACTTTTTCATTGGATTTCCAATGAAATATACGTGAAATACCACTATATAATTTCTTTTGGATTTTCATGAAAATTATTATCACTTCATTGAAATTTTTGACACCATCTCACTCGATAAACATGCAAGGATGTAAAATAGCGAAATGATGAGTCTTAGTGGAACACCACCATCAATTCTATCAAATTTTGATCAAATAGTTGCCTCTATGTTAAATAATGTTCTCAAACATTATCTAAAGATTGATTAGAACTTGAACATGGAATATCACCCTCAAAATTAGGACTAATATATGAAGATTATTTAGAATCATTATGACATGTTGAGAGCATGATCAATTGACATAAAAAGAGGATGGGACCAACAACTTTCTCTAGTTGAGTTATCATACAATAAAAGTTTTCAAATATTCATAAAAATGGAACCTATTAAGCTCTATATAGGTATTTTTTAAGAACACCTATATATCGAGATGAATTTGGGGAACAAAAATTGATATATCCTATAATGGACAAGGAAATTATGGAAATGGTCAAGACTATTCAGTAACACATCACGTCTGACAAAAGTTGAAAAAAGAGTTATGCTGACAATCTATAATGAGACATAGAGTTTATTTTTGGATATATGGTATTCTGAAATATATATATATATATGTCTGTGTGTGGAAAAATTAATATTATTGTGAATTAATGAATTATTAATTCATGATACATCAGTCCCTTGGAGATCCTAGGTCACATTGGAGCAGTGGAATAAAAACTATAACTCACACCAAAAGTATCTCATGTACATGATATATTCCATGTATCCATCTTGTGGAAGTACCTACCAAACCCCTCACATGTTGTAATTCCTGATGTGTTACTATTTGAAAATTATTTATCAAATGAAGAGAAACTGTTGAAGATTGAAGATATTAGAGACAATGTTCTAGTGAATAAAACAATGCACAAAATCAATGTTCTATAGGGAAATGAAAATTTTTACGAAGAAATGAGGGAAAAAGAGGAGATGATGAATAATAATTACCATAATCTATTTTAGTCTATGAAATAACAATTTTTTGGAAAAATTTTTGAAGGGGGAAGAAGGTAAATACCCGAGCTTTTATAAATAATATTCCACATCCATATTAATTAAATTCAATCTTATATATTATGGATATAGAAATATAATGAACTTATTAGGTTTTAATATATCATATCATATTTAAACATATAGTAATTATATTTAATGTTGATAATATAGTTGTTTAATAGTGATAAAATCACTATTATATATTTAGCATTTGAATAGATCCAATTGCCACAGAAGAAGAATTTGATGGCCACGACCCAATGGATCATTCCATATTTTTCCCATTTATCAGATATTTCCATGGATACATAATCATTTTGATTTTCAATTAGAGTAGCATGTTTTGAGAACCAATAACATAATAATTATTGAAACCATTCATGGGATAAATTTATGCTCATTGGGAGCACGAGCCAAAATTTGTATGTCGAACAACAGTATGAAAATACCAGATTCGGTCACCTTACCAATATAACATTTGATGGTGTATTAATAAAATATAAATGAGGACCACAATTATATTAATATGAATATTCTATTTTATTTATTATAATTGATATATTAACATTTATTCATTATTTTATAGACAATTATGAATGTGACTAAATAGAACAGAAATTATCTTTTGTGTAATATTCAAATTCAATTAAAGAAATTTATATTGATGATTTAATTTATTTTTAAACATGATAATATTTTAATTAAATATCACTATTAGATAATTTTTATCCAATATAAATGATCATATAAATTCTTATATATCCAATTTTTATTTTTATAAGGGATTGAAAAATGTTATTTTTATAAAAACCGTCATATATATATAAATGTTAAATCATTTTTAAAATTGAGAATTCCTATATTTATGAAATTAATTCAACAAATTAAATAATATTTTTGGAATCCTAACATTTATGATATCTAATGGTGATTTTTTTATAATTCTCTGAGACCATCATACTTTTTGTTAAAAATTAAATGCGATACAAATATACGGTGGGTAGCATGCAATCATAATGACACAAAAGTGATGTAATGAATATCATAAAGGGTATTAATGACCTAATCTATGTCATCCCTTTATAATAATGTAATTTTATGATTATTTGATTATATTTTTTAAAGCCATTATGATTACACTAGATCTAATTATATAATTTATGTTTTCAAAATAATTTTTTTAAGAGCATGAATCACTTATTGATAATAAAGAGGTTTATTTTATTAATTTCATCCATTAGAAATATAAAATATTGAATCTGTGTCTTGTTTTCAAGACACCATTTTAGAAAATAATCGAATGGTTTTTGGTTTTGGTAAATTTTTATATAAATTCAAAAAACGTATTTGTGAAATCATAAAGAATATCCTACACATTTTTTATATAAACTAACCAGAGATTCTATTTCTCTTAAATTAAAATCATTTTATAAGATCCATAAAATTCAAAAGCATTTTAAATCACACTCACAAGGTGATATATCCTTTCCTTCTCCTATTTATTCACATCTTTTCACTATGTGATGCCTTATATTTCATATTTCTTATGCTGGGATATGATTTTACATGTATGTACAACTATTAATTTGATTTCCAAATGATGGGAGGCCCCATTATCTCACATCAATACATTTTAGGAATATTAATATAATTTATTTATGCTTCTGAACTTTTACTATGGGTTTTCCATGCCAACCAATTTATTAGGGAATAACCATACACATTTCCTGTCAAAGATATTCACCCTCATGAACTTATAATTATTTTATCGAGGACACACATGTAATTATTATACACTTTATTATCGTCTACTAAAATGTGATGATAAATGATTAATTATTTTGTGATATGTGTGGCACACATAAGCATGAGAATGAAATTAATGTGATACGTGCATCAGAAATAATATTTTGATCCATGGAATTGGGTAATGCTCTATTCACACATAACATCATATAATGGATTAGGGAGTGAACATAATCCTTCATGAGACAATTTCATTCGTAATTTTGTGGCATCATATGTTGACATATATTTACGATGCATTTTTTCAGTTAGATTCACATTTCATATGATTCCATTATGATTAGAAAGCTGTATCATGACTCAATGTTCATATTTTTTATTGTCACCCATTTTAAGCCAAATTTAAATACCATTTTGCCTATGATTTATTACATTATTCATGTTATTCGATAATTATTCCACTAATTGGATTTAAATCTCACCCTATTCTTATAAATTTCCCCAGGTTAACACATTAAATTTTAAGTAAGAAGTAATAATATGTGCATCCTAAATATTATTTCAATAATGATTATGTATTCCATGTTTTATGTTTTTATGTGATGTTTTTAATTACCAATTACACCAGAATTTTTAACTGTCCATATTGTATTATGTGAAATAACATGTAATAAATTATAAATTAATCTGTAATAAAAGAAGAAATGTCATAGTAGACAAACAAAGACTCAGAGTACATAATATTTAAATTATACCCTGTGAGATGAAAACATGTAGGGATTTAACCAATGTTGCTATTATGAGAATATCAATAGGGAATTGTAAAATCTACCATAATGTCACAGTTTTTGAAATTTTGTACAACATAACAATAATTTTATGGGAACTTTTATGATAATTGGTAGCATTTTCTCAACCATGTCTCCAACTTCTTATAACGCACTATGGTTAATGTTTTTCATATAATTAACTTATGTTATTTGATAACTTCAGTTATATTTAACACTTTGTCCTAAAATATTAGATATTTATAGAAAATTTTTATTATTTTATATGATATTTATCTTCAAGCTTTCATATTAGTGGGTATGTATATGTATAAATAAATTATCATAATATTATTGTTTATATATGTAAATTGAATTAATTGGTTATCAAATGATTAGATAAAAATAAAAACCATTTTAATGTAAAATTAATATTTTTCAAAAAAAAAATTATGAACAATGAGATTTTTCCATGATAAATGAGATTTGAAACTATTAATGAATTATTTAAACTAAATTTCCATAATATTGACTCCATTAATTGAATTATTAATAATCAAAATTTTTTATTTTTTAAATTAATATATCTATTTTAATGCTACAAATTGTATTATTTTATTCTAAAATGTAGTTGTTTCATGATTTGAACTAGTATTATGAAAATTATATATTTCAACTTAGAGAAAATATATATTGAAAAATGAATTTCACTTTTTCACACATCATTTATGAATCACATTATTATAATTTTATAGATTATTTTTGGAAATGGTTAAATTTTTTATGAATATGGAAAAAATTGTTTAAAAAATAATAATTATTTTGATCATTTAAAAGATCATTTTAGTTTTAATATCATTTTAAAATTAAATCTACCTCAATAAGGTCATTATAATTCCAATTTATATCATTTAAAATAATTTTATTTGTAATTCATATTCCCCAAACTAATATACATAAGATGGTTTCTTAAAAAAACAACATTTCAACATATTTACTAGATCAATTATAAATAACATTCTACAAATTTAAAAAATTTAATATGACTATGGTTAATTTATTTGGAATCAAAATAATTTGTAACATCATGATACCATCATAAATTTATTTTTCATATCTATTTTTCATTTTCCTCCTTGTTTTGGGTGCATTGTGGGCCTTCTATAGAAGGAGAGATTATTGTTGTGAAAAAGACATAATGTTTTGGGATATATGTTTCTTCAGATTAGGGGATATCAGGTATAAAAGTGAAAGTGTATTAATATGATTTCAAATTGGGTTAGGGTTAATAAAGGGGATTTTTTGAATTGTTTCTCAAGAAAAAGTCTTCTAGTCATTTTATTATCTTGAATTTGTTACACCATGTGAAAAAATTTCCATGATGATTCCATGAATAGGTATAAGCCATAAAAAGAATACACATAATGAATATTGGTTCACATAATGTTTGTTTAGATTTGAGGTATATTAAATTTGAGATAACACACATATTATTTCATATTAAATGTTATGAAATAAACGTTGTGAGAGGCCTCATAGTCTTGAATGGTGAGGGTCTAGTGATATTATCCACGACAAATAATTGGTTTCCAATTCAATCAGCAAGTATGCTTATATATCATTACTCGAGATCTCCAATAGTATATTTATGAGAACTCCATTGCTTCTATATTTCCATGTTCTAGGATAGATTTCCATGGAAGTGTCCTTTCATATCTTTAATATAGTGATCTTTTCTTATTCATTTCAATCAATCATACATACATGTATGTGATATTATTTCAAATTAGTTTTTAATTGACTATTCATGATTCTAAATATATATATTCTGTAACCCTTTACTGAATAACAATAATTCCATGTATTTTCTATAATGTTAAAATAGGTAGGGTATTTTCTATAAATGAATGATGATATCATTTAATTTCTATATATTTTTATATATATCTAATAATATCAAGTTAATCTATGTTGTTATTACATGGTTATCCTAGAATGTGATGGAGGTATTCAATGTTACAAAAATATATACATGTGTTATTAGAATAAACATTTATCACCACACTATTCTTCTAGGAGAATAATCCAGAGGCACTGGTGATGTCAATAACTCTAAAGTTTCTATCATTATAGAAGGGAGATATTTTGGTGTCAACATAAACTAATCAATTCATGGAATAAGATCATTTTTACTCACGGGTAGTATATAATGATCATTTAAAGGTTGTAGGTTCCTGAAAAATTTGCATATGAGAATGAGAATCCCCTTTAAACCAAGTGATATTCCACCCAATTTTCCCCCAAAAGAATAGTAAATGGTGGGGAAATACTCAAAGGATGGCCCAAGATGAACTAGTCTGCATACCGGTCCAATGATAACGCTTCGCGACCCGTTCCTCGATACCCCCCCTCCGCAGGCCACTGTCATTCGCGGAATAGAGACAAAGATCCTCTGCGGGTGAGAAGAAGAACGGGCGCCAGACTAGTCCACTGTCATGAACCACCCAGTCGCGGACCGTGTGGACCGGCCCATGTCGCATCCTATGTCGTTCGTGGAATGGAGGCAGAACTCGGTGCGGCTTCGAAGCAATCCATGAGCTCGTTTGGTTTGCAGGGGAGGTGCGTTCAATGCCCCACGAGTTGCAGACAGACCAAGTCATCCGTAAATCAGGATTTCGGTCATGGGCCTCCAAAAAATGTGCCTCATGACCATAGATACATCTCTTTCCGCACTCTATAAAAGGAGACCTAGGGGGAAGAGGAAAAGGAAGATTCGGAGAGATCAATTTAATTCGTGTGGACGGATTTCGAAGGAAGGAGCTTAGGATTTCGCAAAACCGCGAAGTTCCAGTTTGCAAACCAGAACACGTATGAAGCTGGAAGTGAATTAATAAAGAACAGAAAATGCATAATAACTTGGTAAACCGCGAATATAAAACAACAAAGAAAAGAAAACCACGAAACATGGCCCCTCTGCGGATGCACTCCCTGCAGACGAGGGAGTTTATGCCCCTTTTCCAATCCGTCGCACCGCATAGCACCCTCCTACGCTGGTGAAGCCCCGACCGACTAACTCTCGACCGACGCCATCCTCTTCCACCACTGCTCGCATGGATCCCTCCGCGTACCACCCTGGTACGCCGGCCGAACCCGAAGCTGCGAACCACCCTGGTTCGCGGGATGTCCATCAGTTTGCGGACAACCCTGGTTCACGGACTACCTCTCCAGCCACGTAGAACCTCCCCACGAGAAGGGCGCCACCACTCATACATGTGTGTGGCCCACCAGTTCCTTCAGAGTTCTCCTTCTCTGAGCCAGTTAAAATCCTCCCAGTCCAGCCTGATCCTCGGCAACCCCCTCATTTTCCCATTCATCGGACCCGAGCCGAGGCATCCGCCAGAGCCACCGGACTCGTGTGATGTAACCGTCAGGCGCATCAGTGCACAATTTTGAGTTCACATACCCATGGAATGCAGGGGCGAAGGGGCTGCCCCAACCATTGGGCGGATTCTGAAAGCATTCCTCTGTTTACATTCCCATGGTAATGCAGAGTACGTGCCCGAGAGCCCCCTTTCTGCACCTCCACTTGTTAGGACTCGGGCACTTCTCCCTTCCTCGAGTAGTGGCGGACTACCCATTAGAAGGAAGCCCTCATGCACCTTTGTCCTTCCCCACAGCCGTGGCCAAGGAAGGGCATAGTCGAAAAGTGTGTTTCTCCATCCATCCTAGGGGCCAAGTCCCTCCCCCTCTGCGCTTTATTGCCATGGGTATCCGCCTCGGAGGAAGCCCCAAATTTATGGGCTCCCTCTATGCGTAAGCCCCACTCCACTTCCCACGAACGCACCTTTCGCGATGTCATCATACAGTACCTACTTCCATTTGTTTCTCAAACCAAGCATGAATCACGTGGGCTTAGAGTAAGCATCTACCATGACATCCTACAATGGTCCTCCTCAGAGTGTAAGCCCCAATCCATTACCCTGGGCCTCCTCAGAGTGTAAACCCAAATCCATTACCATGGGCCTCCTCAGAGTGTAAGCCCAAATCCATTACGATGGGCCTCCTTAGAGTGTAATCCTCAATCCATTACCATGGGCCTCCTCAGAGTGTAATCCCTAATCCATTATTATGGGCCTCCTCATAGTGTAAGCCCCAATCCATTACTATGAGCCTCCTCAGAGTGTAAGCCCCAATCAATTACAAAGGGCTTCTTTATAGTGTAAGACCGAAGCTAATGCAAACTATGAGGACTTTGATTCCCTACCACAGGGATAC
Source organism: Viscum album (assembly GCA_963277665.1). Taxonomy (NCBI): domain Eukaryota; kingdom Viridiplantae; phylum Streptophyta; class Magnoliopsida; order Santalales; family Viscaceae; genus Viscum; species Viscum album. The sequence goes on along the minus strand of OY728132.1, from coordinate 1,514,202,481 downwards.
AAAGGAAGCCGCTATGAGGTTCATGCTTGATCACCATCGGACCACCGGGTTCACATTCATGCCGGCTCTCTGACACTCCTATTAGAACTACGTGGACTTTGATCCCTGTCTCCTAGGTAGGGTACGTAAGAAGCCTCCCTGAGGTTCAAGCCCAACAACCAGTTGATCCAACTTTCTTCACGTCGGTTCACAGCACCACTCATAGTGCCTCCCCAATGAGTCCAGACTCCTTAGGTTCATTAATCCAATGAGGGATGGTAAACATCAGGAATAAATGATTCTGAACCCCTACGTCCAGCTGATCATTGCCAACCAGGAGTAATCAGTGCTTACTATGCTTGGGTATAAACCAATAATTCGTGAACATATTAACACGTATTAAATCTATAAGAGAGTCCCGGAACATGCAATAATTCCCCCCAATAGGGTGCGAGGAGCCCGACTACCCATCCTCTCAACCAATGTGAGTTCTTAAGCATCATTGGTCAAACCACCTAGCGATCACCTGCCTTTGGAAAGCAATTCCACGTATTACTAGATATGGAACTGTTGGGCGTTTCTAGGTGGAAAATGGTTCACCCGACATGAGTGATTAAGAAGAACCCAAACATCTCTATTCAACCGTCGGGTAGCGCACGTTTCTTCCCCATGACCTCGTCGTGCGTCGTGTGACAAAAAATGGTGAACCCGATGTGAATATTTAACCACGAATGACGGATCTATCCTAATACCACCACGTTCCCCCTTTATACACACAAGGAGGTCCAATAAACTTCATTAATTATGCATTGGATCATGAGATGCTACTTTGACAGGTTTACTGATTGTGTTTGTCAAAATGTTTTATAGGTACCATTTAGAACTCCCTTCGATCCAATGGCGTCACGAAGGTACTCATAGGCGTGTGCTTCCAAATACGCAATGTACTGACTCCCTCACCAATGGAGGACCCCCTCACCTACCCAGCGTCTTCAACGCTGGGTCTCGGATGCACTGATCCTTGATTAAAACATGAATGGTACTCTCCCGACGGTGGAGGCGGCCATGCATTCCCTCCAGTCTGCCAAGACTCGCTAGTCGCCTGCCCAGCAGCGACTGCAAAGGCAGACCCAGACGACTCCTATTGCTGTCCCAATCCATTTCGGGAGTCTATCCATAGAACGGGACAATGCGTACCTCCCTTATCTTAAGGATGCAGATGAGGTTGACACAGAGGACTTTATCCCCGCTAAACGGGGGTTCCGCTCCAAGGCCCCTGCCGGAAGATGTCATCGCGATCACGTCGCGACTCAACATCCCCACACCCAGGAGGATGTAGCCCCGAGGATCTAGGACCATGCTCTTTGAGCTCTGTCCCCTCGGACCGCCCGATGAGGGTGGAAAACATATAACCAGGGGCTGAACATCACCTTTGTCCCTTAGGAGGAGCTCTGCTGCCCAGTCATGGAGACACATCGCGAACAGGCACAGACACATGTTCGCTCCTCTATAGCCCACCATCCAGACAAGGAGGCATCATAAGAGCAGGTGTGCATCCCCGCCGAGCTCTTTCAAGATCGTCTCCCACACGGGATGACACTTACCCGGCAGGCACCTATCCCTACCCAGGGTCGTGAAGCCCACCAACCTGACATGGTGGCGACCTAGCGCATGCAAGACTAGCTCCTAGCAGATTCTCTTGACGCATACCATCCTAATATGGTGGCGATCAACAAATCCCACCATCCAGATGTGGAGACAACTCATAGGAAGGAACTTCTCGCCGCTAATAAAGGCCACCGACTCGATACGTTTGGAAGCCAACATATGCAGGGACGACTCTCTGTGGATGCAAGTAAAGTCTGCCATCCTGATGCGGCAGCAAATAGAGAGATAAATTGGCATATCCTAGTCCAGGGGTAGATTCTTTCACCAGCCCCGACACAAGATAATTTGCAGTACCCACTGACCACCGGAGGACCGGAGCAGGATATTCCTAATCCGATACCGGAATGGGCCTTTATACCCATTCCTGCAAATGATGTCTCTCTGCATATCTTGGAAATGATGGAGGAACAGTTATCAATCCCAGATCATATATTGTAGAATTTCCAGAGTGTAACTGCATGAGAGGTAGAAGCAAGGACTTGGGCCCATGAGCCCATCCCCCAATTGAGGAGTCTCATCTAAGAGACGATATAGCCGCCTTGGAGCAGATCTGCATCCCTACTTCCACCCAGGAGGGTCGCCGGCTATATTTTGCGATGCAAGGGCAACCAGATCAAGAAGCTTCACTCATTCTAATTGTGGGACACCTTCCCATCATGGTGTATGCTCCAGAGTAGGCATATATCCTAGCTAAAAGTCAAGATGTTCTTTGGAATGACCTAGAAACATCACGGGACCCAATTAGACAGGGACCCAAAGGTGAAGGGCATTGTCAACTGCAGACGGTCCTTGGTGCCCACAAGAAATCAGCATGAATGCGCCGAAGGCAGCTAAAAAATAAAGAGTGGGTTCATGACTCCGCTCTGCTAGAATCTAGGGTTCCTAACGCCACTAAGCGCATATCAAAGGCTCAGAACTCTACCAACGCATTACCATATTATGGGAGCGGCAGTAGCAGTTTCGAAGGTCCTCCCCGCAATGTTGCTACAAGAAGATATGAAGGTCCTCCCCATAGCACCCATGGGGTCCTCCCCCATGGGAATATAATGATCAATCATGAGAGCTCATCTTTTTATGCGAGTCATAGAATCCCTCCACATGACCAGAAGATCGAGCAGCAAGAAGGTCCTCCACATTCTGCAGTCCACCCTGAAGGTCCTCCCGGGGGTATACGTTGCAAACACTCTCCATGCAGTGGGACCACATATTATGATTGTAGTCCTCTCTATCATAGTTGCAACTGTGGAGGCCCTCCCCGTAGTGACATCTCATCAAGACAAGAAGGCCCTCCCCTTGTCGTGGCCTACCCTGAAGGTCCTCCCCAGGGGTTACGTTGCAACGACACTCCATGAAGCCGGGCATCAGATAACGGTGGTAGTCCTCGCCACCCTGATAATGGAGGTCCCTCTCGTAGATACATCAAGAAATGAGAAGGCCCTCCCCTCGTTGTGGTACATTCTGAAGGCCCTCCGTAGGGTGTACCCCACATATATTCTCCCTGCAGAAGCTATAACAGTATTCATCACCATTGCAGTAGCTCTGATGGTAGTCCTTTCCACCATGACCGCCATTGAGAAGGTCCTCCCCGCAGTGGCCCCAAGCAACAAGAAGGTCCTCTCCTTGTCGTTGTGTGTTTTGAATCTCCTCCCCAGGATACACACTGAATGTCAAACCATGATGGACATCCTCACCATGAGGGAAGTTGTTGCAAAGGCCCTCCTCGTAACAACACTATGAATACAGAAGGTCCTCCCCTTGCTGCGACATGCCTTGGAGGTCCTCCCCAGGGTGTGCACTGCAAAAGTTCTATATGCAGTGTGGCATCAAGCAGTAATGGTAGTCCTCACCCTTACGGCCGACATTGCAAAGGCCCTCCCCGCAATGACATATCATATCTACAGGAAGGTCCTACCCTACCGAATCAGGCACAGAAAATCCCTCAAATGATGAGGCACTCAGAAGGACGGGATCAAGCATGTCAGATTCCCAATCCATCCCTAACGACACCCTTCTTCAATCGGGAGATGTTCTGGGGCCACGTTAATCTTCTGAACTACCTCAGAATCACCCACATGACAATTCAATACTTACCGGTCCCAATTCCTCCGACCACCCTATCGGAGAACGTATCAGTTGGGCTGACCAGGTAGAGGAATCACTAGTGGAGGAGTATACCAACATTTTGCACTTGAGGAAACGACTGGCCTGGGATGATATACCAGTTTTGTTTTGGCCCATGACCACCTCTCAGTTCGACATACCCAGATAGTTGTCGGAAGAATCCATGCACGACATCTGCCATAATATATGGAAAACCCTCCGCCGACTGAAATCAAGATTTTTGCCCTACGACGGGTATGTAGACCATGTTAAGACAATCAGAGACCTCCTACATTACATCGACATGGAAACTCTTCCTTCGGCATGGAGACAACTACCCGAAAGGGGTAAAGGAAACATGGAGATAACCTTCCTCCTTACAATGCACCAGTTGCGTCACCTCATAAGTGACTCTCCGACGAGATTCCATATCAGGGGATTAAGGGAACATGGCGCTTTGCATTTCACTCCACTCCCCATAAAGAAGAACCTGTTCGGCATGGTGTCTTGCAATGTCATCACATAAAGACAGCAATCGAGTGGTCTCCTAATTCGTGAAAGGAAACACACCCTACATAATCATTCCTTGAGTAAGTCCCAGAAGCGTCAGTCCAGATGGGAACAATCTATTCAAGAACTCCTGAATCAGGCCACCGAGAGCATACAACAGGCCTCTCACCTAAGAGAGGCCAACCAGTGATCAATTCCTGCCTCCCCAGAAGGTATTTATTCATAGAAGAACATGGCACCAAACCCAATTCACCCCTAAATGGGGGCACGTGAGATCAGGCAGGTTGCGATATTAGCAGCCACCACCACAATCCAAGGTAAACCCCTATCTTCAGGGCTGGGGGAATTTTTTACAACAAATTCCCTTGTGAGACCAATAAAAATGGAAAGATACTCGACATCCAAGGAACGGAGCCAACCCCGGCCCTCAGGGCTGGGGACATTATTACCTCCTCAACAAAAACCTCTCCCATGAGAATCAGTATTCTCTCGTCTAGGGAGGACAGTCTGAATAGGAGGTTCATTCCCTTTTCCCATCATTTGAATCACCATAACCTTCAAGAGGGAGGCATACCGTAAGGTCGCATCAAAGAGCTCTCTATGTCACCCTTTGTCAAGGAGCCTGAAATAAATCCTAGGACAGAAGAGGGAATACCAATAAAAGAGTCAGAAGATCATATTTTTATTTGGATAATGAAATATTCTCTACCCCACGATATGAATCCAACAACACCATAGAGGTTAACCCCATGGGTAACACCGAAGAATGTATAAATCCAGATGGATCGGGAGACAATGGTTCCGGTCAGGCTGTGACTCACAACAAACCACCATGTGTGCACACCAGGAACCAGAGGGTCGCTATAAACATGGCCGCCCGTTTTTATAACATTCATATTCTCACCCTGTGAGCTTCCAACAAGGATAAGAACAAAGGACCAGTTACCCATAAACTGCATCCTTCTCTTGATAAAAACGAGCCACTTTTGCTCGAAGAGATATTTGCTCGACAGGATGTGGAAATGAAATAATTGAGGTGGCTTAATGCTGAGCTACTCTAGAGGGACCATCTTATTTAGAGCGCATTCCAAGAAGAGAAACATCATGAACTCCTAGTAAGTGCACCTAAAATACCAAGGTTTTCCACTGCAAATGAAGCACAGTTGGCTCCATCCCAATGAGGCGCCCGGCCTATCCAACTACGTCAATGTGGATTCAGATGAATACCAAGACATCCCTCTACTAAGGAAGCAACCATAGTGAGTGTATATGAACCCTCTAAAAGTGTCAAAAACGGCACATGAACCCCTAGGGCCATCCGAGTTGGATCCTCAAGCAATGCCTCAGGCTACAACATCCCAGGACCGGGCCCAACATGATGTAAACCAGTGTCTCACAAACACCATCGAGGCACTAATGGATCAATTTGAAGCAATGGCAGTTCGATAAGCTCCGATACAGCTAGAGCGGAAGCCCTACTCAGATTGGGTGGGAAACACGCCACCTATACCCAATTTTCAGAGCCCTATATTCCCTATTTTCAATGGGCCTGGCGATCCAGTACATCACTTGATGAACTACGTGTCTTATTGCAACCCTATGATGGGAACTCTGGAATAAAAGGAGCAGTGAAACACATATGCTTCATATGGACCATGCAAGGATTCACCTTCGTCTGGTATACAAGTCTGCTTGCCCAGTCAATAAAAAGATAGGAAGACCATCGAAAACAGTTCCTCTTCCACTTCAGCTCGACGTTGCATAAAACAACAGTCAATGACGTCATGAACTACAAGTAGAGGGAGAATGAGAGGGTCTCATATTTCATCGCCAGATTTAAATTTCTAACCTACTCTCTATACAAGACAATGCCTCCAGATGTGTTTCTTGCCATATGCATCGAAAATCTTCGAGATGAGCTGCGAACTCCACTCATTCCAATGGAATTCACTGCTAGATTCCACTATCTCTTGTCCATTGCCCAGAGAATCGAGGACTCCCTGTAGTGGACCAATTTGAAGTCTCGAATAGCCTCACAGGCTCTTGTAAAGAGAACATTTAGAGTTGAAGCATCCTGTATCATGCTCAAGCCATCCCCTGTGCCTGCTCCACTGCTCAGGACTCCACCAAATTGTCACGGGCCCCCGATATATCAGATTCTGCCTCTGCCTAAGTGGGATGATCATAGATGATTGAAGTGGAACCAGTTTGAGGAACGATGACACAAAGTATTATCGTTCCTAGAGGACCAAGTCTGCGACCACATCATCGCCGCCATGAATTGAATCTTACTACACCTCCCGGAGCCAAGAAAACCAGATGAAGTCAGCTGTGATGACATACAAGATTATTTTCCCTACCATCGAATATTGGGTCACAATATTCATGAATGCTTTGTTTTCAATGAACTCCTGCAAAGGATGGTAGAATCTGGGCAGGTCGAGCTGGGACCACCCCCAGCACATGTGACATATATTTCTACCACCTACTATGTCAAAGTTAAGGGGTGGAAGGAAGTCACTAGCAAGAAGGGGAAATTTTTTGATGACTGGATGACTCGGATAACTATTAATTGAGCCCCGGGCATACTCTGAGATCAACTACAGCAGTTAGCGTTGCCGCCAACATCCCCTGATGTTGCACAACCGACAATATCGACCTCACAACCCTCCACAAGCCGGTCATGTTGGCGTAATCAAGAAAGAAGGAGACAATCACAAGAGGATAAATCCGCGATGAGGACAAAGTTAGCCTCGATGCTGTCAGATTTCATGCCCTCGATCTTAGCGCCACATGCACCGACACACCCAACAGCACCATCGGGGACAACCGACCAGGTTGACTAGTTAGAGGATGAAGATCCAGTCTTTGGTTCCATCAATGACATCCATATTATGTAATCATTCCCTGACGAAGGGTATGGTTATGAACCTGAGATCCTGATATGAGGAGCTGGGATGAAGAATCGCAGAGGCATTGGATAACAGGGAAGGCGCAGTCGGGGCCGAAACCATCCCTACTATTGGACCTCGGCCCAAACCATCAATATTGCGGAAACCCATGGGAGATCCCTTCAACAGAATCAGCAAGAGAAAGAACATCCCTCAACCTCCACACGTGGACACTCTGACCCCATCATTCTACGGTTCCCAATAGAGAAGGAACAATGGTCTAGCCACCTAGTGCGCACAAACAGACTGACCGGGCGGAGTCCCAAAAACCTAGGGACATCATCGGAATCTGACCGCACAGCTGGTCCCTCCTCACCACACATTCCAACTCCCATGTTTCCCGCTAAAACTCTCCCACCAATGGAGAAGCAGTGACCATTGGTGAAGAAGGATGATATCCTTAAGCATCTGGCATCGGTACCGGCCAAACTGTCGATCCTGGATGCCTTGAGTTTGTCAGGTGACCTTAGGGAGGCACTTATAGAAGCCTTTCTCATCCCCCAAGAGTTTCAAGCTGAGATAGTTGCTGCCGAAATTTACCAGATGGAGACTAACCCAGCTGAATGCAATGCGGTTATTTCCTTAACTGATCCGGTCGGAGATGTCGTCGTGCAAGGACACATCAAACTACTATATTTCAACGGAACACTAAATGACATTGAGATCCATAAAGTCATTATTGACAACGGCTCTGGAGTTATCCTCCTTCCCCTATGGACACTCCATAAGCTGGGCTATAGTGAGGATGACCTGGTGCCCTCAACCACATCTTTGTTAAGTTACAAAAAGAGTGAACAGAAGACAATGGGACAAATCAAGATAAATACCCATTTTGGAAACCTTGTGGCCCATTCGAAATTCCAGGTGGCCCAGCAGAACACAACGTTCAATGCCCTGCTGGGAAGGTCGTGGCTCCATAAGCACATGGTTGTTCCTTCATCCTACCACTGGTGTATTATGTAATATGTCAATGGGGAAATCTGGAAATTTCATGCCGACAAGGTCCCTTTCGAGCTCTCCAAGTAACACTACATTGACGCCAGGTTTTATGAGCAAAAGAAGAAGCATTCTTCCATTGATGGTGTCGACTGGATCCCCGCTCAAAATGGTCTCGAAATGGTTCCTGACGACCCCCTCAGACAGCTTGGCAGAGACTACATACTACCCATCAACCATGTTGAGAGAAGGGCTTCATGTTTGGACACTCACTTAGCCGTGCTCATGACTTTAGCCATAACGATGGAGCATGAAAATGTGGGAACATCCACTGACCCTTCGTATGGGGGTGGATACTTGAGCGAGGACACACACAACTCCTCCCCTCCGGACTCCCAGGAGCCCATGTTAAGAACTCTCCCCCCGCTAGATCATGAAGATGAGGATTTGGGAGTAGGATAGGAGAAAGATCTTAGGGATGCACCTCCCGTATTTGAGGAAGGTATCTCCACCACTGTGGACGATCTCAGGGAAATAAACCTGAGTACCATGGAACACCCAAGGCCCACTTTTGTTAGTGTACCCATGACCCCCGAGGAGCATGAGGTATATACCTCATTCCTAAGGTACCATCAAGATGTTTTTACCTTGAATTACCTGGAAATGATGAGACTCGATCCAGAATTGGCGATGCATCACTTGGGTCTTCCAGAATACCACCGTGGAAATAAACAGGCCTCCAGAAGGATGCACCACTCACATGCTACCATAATATAGACTAAAGTCGATAATCTCATTAAGTACGGCCACATTCGGGAGGTCCAGTACCCCATCTGGTTGTCCAAAATCGTCCCCGTCAAGAAAAAGAAAAGAGAAATTCACATCTGCATTGATTTCAGAGATCTCAATCAAAATTTTCCAAAAGACGGTTTACTGGTCCTGGTCACTGAGTTGTTAATCGATTCAATGGCTAGGTATGAGGCTCTATCCTTCATGGATGGCTATTCTGGGTAGAATCAAATCAGGATGGCTCGATTAGACAAAGAAGCCTTTTCCTTCAGGGCCACCCAAGTAGTATTCTGTTACAGGGTCATGCCCTTTTCACTCAAGAACGCTGGTGCCACATATCAACATGTCATGCATTGTATCTTTAATCCATTTCTAGGGAGATTCGTCGAATGTTTCGTAGATGACTTGGTGGTCAAGTCCAGACAATGGTCAAATCACCTGTCAGATCTTGGGGCCTACTTTAATAAGCTTCGACAACATAGTCTGAAGATGAACCCCTTGAAGTACGCCTTCGGGGTTACCTCAGGGAAATTCCTTGGCTTCTTCGTACACCATCGTGGAATCGAAGTCGACCCAGAAAAGACAAATTCTATCCTCGACCTGCCACCCCCGGCAATCTCACTGAGTTGAGAGCATTCCAAGGGCACCCGGCCTATATCAGGTGGTTCATAGCCTGCCTCGTAGGAAAATGCTTGCCCATCACTTGGTTAATGAAGAAGGGAATCACGTACCCATGGACAGATGACTACCAAGAGGAGTTGAGACAGCCTAAAGAGGTACCTCTTAAGCCCACCACTTCTCATGCCCCTAGTTGAAGGAAGACCTCCCATCCTATACGTGGAAGCCCTAGAGAGGTCACTGAGAGCATTTCTCATGTAGAAAAATGATGCTGATAATGAAAACAATCTCTATTACCATAGTCGAACCAAGATTGATGTTGATACTCGATACTCAAACATTGAGAAGAGTTTTTTCATGGGATTCATTTTTAAAAAGTTGCAACACTATCTGCATCATCATGAAGTCCACTTGGTCTCACGTAATAACCCACTCAAGTACATCCTCAGCCGCTCGATGCTGACCGGGAACCTATCCCGATGGGCAGTCATCCTGAAACATTTTGACCTCTGGTTTGTGCCTCAAAAGACCATAAAAGGCCAGGCATTAGTAGATCTTCTGGAAGATCACCCTTCGATAGGGACTATCGCACTGGACATTGAGCTACCCGATGAAGACATCTTCGCAGTTCAAGTGGAGCTCCCAACATGGTAAATGTACTTTGACAGCGCATCCTGAAACCAAATTGGGAAAACGATGGAAGATCCCAAATTAAACAATGTGGGCATCGGGATAATACCCATGTCCCAAAAAAAGGTAGTCTTTCCATATTCCTTCCTCCATTCATAAGGATGTATGAATAATGAAGTGGATTATCAATCCCTCATTTCATGCTTGGAGCTCGCACTCCAGGCCCAAGTACGACACCTTAAGGTAAATGGTGACTCGGAACTAGTCATCAAGCAAGTCAATGGTGACTATGCTATTAAAAAGGAGGAGCTAATTCCACTGATTGACCATGTCCAAGGGTTAATGGAGGAATTCTCTATAGAACCAACAATGACCTATATTCCCCTGTCTCAGAATGCCCAGGCTGACGCATTTGCTAATGAGGCCACAGCCCTAGCCGACCCAAACCGGGATGAAACAGTCATTAGTAATGCTCAACACCGAATGGTCTTGTTGTTTTTCCAGACCAAGACGGAGGAAATCCATGAAGTCAGTCATGTCCCTGATCCATATGCTCCCGCCAAAATTCAGATGACCCCCATTGAAAACTACCTTCAACGGGGAGAACTTCCAGTAGAGAGGGCTGGATGAGAGAAAATACAGAGAAGTGAAATCAGCATTGTCCTTTATGGCGGCACGGGTCAGCAAGAGGTCCTCTACAAACTACGCCTCAACGGAATTCTCCTCAAATGCATTTATGGAGAAGATACTGTTGCCATAATTACTGATGTGCATGCCAGAGTATGTGGAGCACATCAGTCAGGGTCCAAGCTTTCCCATCAAGTCTGAAGGCTTGGGTACTATTGTCCCACAGTGGCACGAGATTTCGAGCGCTTTATCACAAAATGCCACTCATGCCATGTTCATGCCAACATTATTAATCAACCCTCAGATTTACTTCATCAGGACATGTACTCCTGGCCATTTTCCGTCTGGGGAATGGATGTCGTGGGACCATATCTTCCTACCACAGCCAAACAGCTGGAGTATATCCTCCCAACAATTGACTTCATTTCCAAAAGGGCAGTAGTTGTAACTCTTAAAGAATTCAGGGAACGAAACATTGTCAGCTTTGTGAAAAAAATATCATCACCAGATTTGGTTTCCCTTATACCATACTGATGGATAATGACACCAACATCTGCTCTACTGAGTTGGAGAAGTTATAGAAAGAGTAAGGTATCAAGGCTAACCACTCATCCAACTACCATGCAGTGGCCAACAGACAAATAGAGTCTTTCAACAAGACCCTATCCAACATTCTCCAAAAAATGGTGGACAAATATAAGAAGTCATGGCCGGATAAACTCCTCTATGCATTGTGGTCTTATCGAACCAAAATCTGCACCACTACTCAGACTACTCCGTACTCATTATTATATGGAACAGAAGTAGTCCTACCCATGAAGCTCCAATTACCCTCACTCTGTGTTACCATTTGTGAAAAATTATCCAACGATGAGAAATCAGAAAAGTGGTTAGGTGAATTGGAATAGAAAGAAGAGATGTGGATACACACTTTGCACTATCTGGAAGTATATTAGAACCAGATTGCACAAGCCTTCAAAAAAATGGTCCGTCTTTAGCCTTTCTTAGAAGAAGAATTGGTGTTGGTCCTCCGGTCCCCAATGATACCTGGAAAGAAACCTCCAATGTTGGAACCCAAGTGGGAGGGACCATATGTTATACACAAGGTCTACTCCAATGGAGCATATTCCCTAATCTCCATGGATGAGCAGTTCACCACCGCTCCTACAAATGTGAGATTCCTAAAGAAGTATTCCACGTAATAACTAAAAGCAGTTATCGTCCGAGCTTCAAGACATTAAAATTACTAGAACTCAATAGTCCAAACTCTATGACCCTAAACTAAGATTATTTTTTCCTCACCGAACGACGTTAAACTGCACGAACAAGAAGTATTAACAAACGCCCTTTCCCCTGTGAATGGACCAGACTTGCACGGGGTGTACTCCTTCAAGAGAACTACATATGGAATGATTCCTAAACTCGCAGGATTCGTAGTGACGTAGAGATCCACTACCCTGTCCCAACACTCCCAAATAGAATAAAATTAAAAAAAAATCCCCTTCCCCCATGTATGGACTAGCCTTGTATGGGGTGTGCTCCTTTCAGAGAACTATGTACGGATTGATTTCTGCCCTCTTAGGATATGTAGTGACACCAGGGTTCCCCAACCTGGACCAACCACCTTCGAATAATAATTAAAAATTCCCTCTCCCTTCGTGTACAGACATGACCAGCACATGGTGTATTCCTCGTCCTTAACGCACGATGTTAAACTGCACAGACTTCATATAACTTTGTAGGGGTTGATTCCTGCCCAAGCAGGAAATGTAGTGACACCATAATTCCATACCCAGGCCCAACCATCCCCAAATGAAAGTTAAAAATTCCCTTTCCCCCATGTATGGACCAGACCTGCATGCAGTTTACTCCTCATCCCCAACGCACGACGTCAAACTACACGGATAAGAGGTTAAAAATGCCCTTTCCCCCATGTATAGACCGAACCTGCACGGGGTGTATTCATCATCCTCACCGCACAACGTTAAAACTGTACGTACTTCATTGTGACCCACCCATGATATATTGTAAAATGATATGGAAATACTCCTTGCACTTTTGGATGCGTCTTATCCATACATCAGACTCCACAACCCAAATAATTATGGTTCTTTATAACCATTCACGACCATCAGAAGTGGAGATTTATCGACCCGTGGACACCTTTTCATGACTATGCATACCATGCTCTCAGCGGCTCTGCATATTGATAGCCCCTGGCCCGTCTACCAAAGTCAATATTTCCTCATGCGGTACTCTTCCTTACTCAGTACATTTACCCGCCTCATAGCACCCATATCATATCTCCCGATCCATAAATTTATGGCATAGTGGTTTACAAGTTCATCCCCCTTTTCACATCCAAACATTGCTAGGGTATCCATACCCGGTTTTCCTATGTATCCACCTATGGTTCACATGACGACTTGCATCAACGAACATCAAGCCATGGCTAGGGTACTTTGACTCAGTGGACAATTGCAGTGAAGAGGTTTCTTATATGCTCGGACACCATTATCCCCATATGCCAAACTCTGTTCTGTGTGCCATTATTGATTTTCATAATCATTCATGGCCATCGGAAGTGGAAATTCCTTGACCCGAGGACACCCTTGCATGCCTATGAATCCCATGACCTCAGTGGCTCTACATATTGATATCCCCTGGCTCATCTACCAAAGGAAAGATTTCCTCGTGTGGTACTCTTCCAAGCATCATACGATTACCGGCCTTAGAGCCCTCACACCACATCTCTTGATCCAAGAAACCTCAGAGTTACAGTTTACAACCTTCAACCCCCGCACTGTTCAGAGTATATCATAGCATGGTAACTCAGTTATACTTCAAGTGACTGTAGCCATAGTCACCCAATGGTCCGAGCTATATGACCGCTAAAATATGAGTACCTCATCCTTACCGTACGACGTTATACTACATGGAGTGGAGTTACACCCACACGCGCAAGATAAATCAGCGCAGGGAGCTCTCTATGGTTTAACAGAAACCAGGGCCGAATATGTCTGACATGTCCAGATATTTTCTTACCAAATAGTAGACTTTGTGGCCCAGAGTATTATGGATCCTCATAACAAGTCACGGACATCGAAAGTGGAAAGTTATCAACCTGTGGACACATTTTAATGACTATTCATACCATGCCCTCAGTGGCTCTGCATATTTGATATCCCCTGGCTCATCTACCAAAGGCAAGATTTTCTCGGGTGGTACTATTCCTAGCTTTGTATGCTTACCAGCCTCAGATCCCCCATATCATTTCTCCTGATCAAAGAAGCCCTAGAACCATGATTTTCACCAATCATCCCCTCTCCACATCTTGGGCATGCCGAGATGTTCAATCCCAGTTACATTCTGATCAAGAGAGTCATGTGAAACTACATCCTAACTGCATGATGTTAAACGGCACAGAACATCTTGGCCACCTGACAGAAAGCTACAATAACCATGCATTAAACATTCAGGGAGATTCCACCAATTACAAGCAGTTTCACTGGTTTAAAAATTCCCCTCGTCCTCATTTCAAGACATTAAACTGCATGAAAGATATTCACTAAGTAGGAAAGGCAGACGATATCTCACGTCTATCCTTCGACGGATGACCTATCCACATGCCTCTAGGGTTTTCTCCCCCCTCTGTGTCGTAGGGGGGAATTTCGCATCCTCCTTCACCTAGGAAGTTTAGTGCATTCCTGACCTCGACAGAGCCCCTTTCTCTATTCCCTCGAATCCGTCTATCTCCGAAGGTTCCTTATTTTTTTAGCGAGGTACCCTTTCTGACTCTGCTTCTGTCAAAGTTAAACAATGCATCAGATATGTGTTGTATCACCCTGATTGTACGATTCAGGCTTAATCGGACTTCGGTGGATGTGTTTGATCAATTTGTTGCTAACTCTTGCAATCTGCGGAAGCACGTAGTCATTGGCTTTCTTGACCGGAAACACTTCATGATCCGATTTCGTTCGAAGGAGGATTTGATTAAGGCCTGGTCAAGTGATCCTCGGTGATGTATGTACTCTTTGTTCTACCTGTTCCGTTGGAGCTTCGACATTCACATGATGCGCGACCCATCAACAATTGCGATGTGGGTAAGTATCCCTGGTTTACCCATTTCGTTCTAGAATATGTCTATTCTGTCTGTTATTGGGAATATGGTGAGGCGTTACTTGTGCTCAGTTCTACGCACTGAGGCGGTGTATCATCCAATTTGCCCATAGATTTTCATTGAGGATTATGTTGCAAGGGATCTGATGACCTGCTTTTGGATAGATGATGGAAAGGAGTTTCGATGGAAACAAGAAGTTGTTTTCGAATCCGGGATGCGATACTGCTGTTCCTATATGATATTTGGCCACACGAAGTTGGTTTTCCGTAAGGGGAAGACAAGGTGAAGTCACTCATTGATGGTAAGAAAGGTAATTTCCGGGCGTGAAGATCCTGGGCCGGTGTTTCTTTTGGTGGAAGGTAGCAGTGAGGGTGTTTGCACTGGAGAGGTTCAATTTGGTGATGCCGAACCAAAAACTAGATGTGAGGTCCCTAGGCTGGTGCAAATGGAAATGGAGGGATGTAATGAGGGTATTTGTTCTTGAGGTTATCAAAGTAGAGATATTGTGGATGATAAAGAATTTGATACAGTGGCCAATGAATCTTTGGTGGTAGTGGTGGACGAAGATGCGTTGGATGAGGTGGAGTTGCGGGAAATGGGGCAGGGGAACCCAGTAGATGATCCTGTGAATGGCAGTGGACTGTAAGAGATAAAACTGTCTACCAACCCGTCGGTGAAGCGTGTATTTGAGAGGTTGAATAGTGACCTTGGGTTTATAAAGCTATCTGTGATGGTCAATCCTGCAGATTGTTCTCTATTGGAGTCAGATAATTGAAATGAGGTGAAAGGCTGCTATGTAACAGGCAATAGGTTTTCAAGTGTAGAAACTTTGAATGTTACTACTGTGATGGAGGGACACAAACTATCTGAAATGATGCAGATCACTGCCAATAATCGTGTGGAGTCTGGAATGATTGAATTTGAGATGGATTTTCATGATGTTTGTGGTGTTCTGGCAGGGCAATCTCCCGTATTGATTGAGCATAAAAATAAATCTGATGTGAGAGGGATACTGGCTGATGCAGAGAATGTTTTGGTGAGGAAGGATGACGATGACAATAATTCTGCCTCTTTGAAGAGAATTGGAAACTGTGGAAGCTGCTCGGATAGTGACAAAGAAAACAATGGAATGGTCAGACCTTCTTATAGTGACATTGTTCATGGTGGGTGAAGCAGGGCATTTGAATGTTATGGAAGTAAGTCTATGTCAGCAAGGAGGAAAGAAAGGAAGGAATACTCTTACCTTCCAAAGCCGGTAAACACTGTGTCTTCATCCAAGAAGGAAAGAGGAGCGGTACCTGTGTCTATGAAAGGTCGTGCACAATTCAGCAAAGAGGTTTTATCATTGGAATAGTTGAAGCTCAGAGAGTAGTATGCCAACCTCTTGAGGAAATATGAAATTAACTCAGAATGGTAATTAGCTACTATAGAGGAAATCCCTGACTATAGTTGTGGTGAATGTTACTATTATTATGATATGTAATTGTTTTGTTTTTTTGGTACTGATGTCTGGATGCAGGCAAGCTGTTTTCCTGCATCCTTTGTTTTGTGTTTATATTCTTTTTCTCTTATTTAAAAAATGGTCAGGGGATTTCTCCATATGACAGAATTTCCCATGTTAAACTGCATGAAATTTAAAAATGCCCCCTTCCTCATTGCATGACATTAAACTGCACATAATCCTTGAATAATGCTCCTCATCTTTACTGCATGACGTTAAACTGCATGGAAGCTGTCCTTACCGCATGACGTTAAATTGCATGGAAAAACTTGTCATGGGTTCCGTAAGGAATGGAGGCTTTTATCTATCCCTCAGTGCACGGGTTAGACCTGCACAATCCACCGTCTAACACCAGTGTGAGAATGGATGACTTCACCCATTCTCGGGAAATTTAGCTTAGATATTTCTCCCATATCCTGGAACTGTCTCCTCATAAACCATACTCTGTACTCTAGAAAATCTGAACTCTCATAAACCACCCCTGGTGGTCCCAAATCTCAAACTTCCTTGAAGTTTCCCAGCTATCGGGAGAATGCAATCATTGACCTGTGGTAAACTTTGTAGGACTATGAATACCATGCCCTCAGCGGCTCTGCATATTGATCGGACCTAGCTCGTCCACTAAAGGAAATATTTACTTAAGCAATTCTTCTCTCCATACGCTCCTTGTACATTGAGCCCCCATGTCCATCCCTTGGTTCAGAAACCCTCTGATCTACAGTTTACCAACCTATTTCATGACCCTGCCTGAATATGGTAGGACGTCTCTGATGAGATTATTGAGAACAATGAGAAGTCGTTCCATTTCAGGTGAAGTCTCAGCTACATGACTTTAAACTGCACTAAGCTCCAACCATCCTTTACGCTAGATAAATGCGTAGGAAAGATACCCTGAGTCCACACTCCAGATTAACACATATGTTCTCAAACCCTTTCAGACATAACACAACCTTTCCAATCCACACCTGGTGGTTTTCATAATTCTCCAAGACACCCATGGTGGTTTCCATAAACTGGACATCCACGAAGTCCTTAGGCCATCATAAATAAAGAGTCACTGACTTAAGGACACCTTTTCATGACTATGCATACCATTCCATCAATAGCACTGCATATTGATCGCCCCTGGCCCGTGGACCAAAGGCAATATTTCCTTGGGGGATGCTCCTCCTACCTTTATATGCCAATATGAATCCCATGCCTTGAATTATGCCATACATGTCATTCAAATCCAAACATACTCCCCCCACATGCGTTTGGAGGATATTGAGGCATTTTTTAATCAACCAAACCTCATTGGGGACCTCACCCCACTATAACTAGTAAATTATATTCGACCTAAAACATCAATAATGATAGTCTTTTTAGTGGGACTTTAATCTGATCACAAAAAAAGAGGCACAAAGCCTTTTAGGCCGAAAAAGTGAAAAGGGAGACCTAAGAAAAATTCAAGCCATAGCCACTAGGTCCACACCAAATGGGCCCATGAAAAATTAGGGTATTAAAAGAAAAGACAAAAAGTATGTGGGGATTTTCTACAAAACCCTAAAAATAGTCAAACTATACTCACTAGATCCCATGGTCCAAGAAAAAGTTAGAGTTTTTTTTCCTGATTTATGATTAATTCTGATTCAGTGATTTTTTATTCACACAACAATTGTTCTAGTAGCAATCAAATTTTACAGCAACAAAAGATTGACAGAGATTGTATTATTTTTGGACAAAAAGGGAGGACGTCCACAAGATGGGGCCTCTCCCTCATAGAGACAAAGGGGGGGGGGGGGGGTGGTAAGCAAAACAGAGTGTACAAGAATGGATCTGACACTCATAAAGGAGTCTTCCTTGCTCTCTCCATCAGATCGACAACTATGAGGAGAAGGTTTTTGCAAGTCTGCTCCATCTCGGCCTTCTCCCTGACGTCAACCTCAGCCACCGAACGAGCATGATCCACTGTTGTTTGGAGATCGTTGATCCCTTTCCTGTTGAATTCAAGACTTCCAATTGTATTCGACAATTGATCCCTTAGAATCCCCTCTCGTACTTCACATTCATGAAACTCTGAGGATAGGGTGGCTGCTTGATCTCTAGAGCTCGCCTCCTACGCTATCAGGTGATGGAGCTTTATCATGGATTCCTCTAGGGAAAAGGTCCTGTAATGAGAGGCAGCGAGGTGAGAAAGTTTTTGTTCATTAGTGGAATCATCCTCACGGTCCATGACAACCTGGTAAGCGAGAGAATGGAACTACCAATAGTTAAAGCCACCTAACCCCAAACCCAAGAAGAGTTGTCGAAGAGCTTCGGTTTTAGTTGCCATCTCAGCTAGAGGAGTTCAAGAAACAATCTTGCAAATCCGGGTCCAGGCACACCTGTGCATTTCTCTGTGGTCTGGCATGACATGAGGATCTTTGTTATCCTCACTAGATTTCATAGGAACGAAGTATAACATTAGGATCAGCATAGACATGTGCACGCTAAAGGATGGTTCCGATGCTGGAAGGTCTGATGCTTCTAAACCTGGTTTGAGATTTGGAATCAAGTTGCTGAGTCCGTTATCGGCCGGTAAAAGTTCATGAATGTCTCATTAGGACCCAAATCCACAGGGTCATCCTCATCCACGTCCATGAAGGTTGGTTCCATCTGAACTTCGGCCATAGAGGGGATGGGAGAGGGAAATCCCCAGAGTTGCTTTGACCGATGAGCCATCAGTCAGTCCCCCCTTAGAGCCGATGAGGAGGGTGCAGTAGGCATAGCCACCGCGATGACTCCTGATTTGGGAACCTGCTGTACAGCATTCCCCAGGATTCCCTAGAGATATTATTTTACACACATTCTTGTGTACTCCAAAGATAGGCTGGCAGTCGCTCCTATGCCAGGCAAGAGAATGCTTGCGTCAGATCCCTCCCGCATCAACAGCAACCTCCATTGACAGAGAGTGGTCAGGTGTAGTCCTCAATCCCGAGGAGGGGGTAAGGAAATTTGGAGTTTTATACACCCAAATTGAAGGGAGAAACTATGCGGGGTATACAAATCGCATAGAGATACCCCGTCAATTCGCGTGGACAGAAACTCAGGCCGTAGTGAAATCACGTAAGAATGCTCCTCCAAGCTCCCCCTGCGGTTGTCAACCACGACGCCGGAAGGAGTGGGGTAGGGAGCGAAAGAAAACTGGGAGAAGTCACTCATAAGATTGATGATTTCATCAAAATTGAAGGACTTCAAACGAACCCCAGCTATATCAAGAAGGGTAGGTTGAAAGGTAGGAAACAGGATGACTATGTTATGACAATACTCATAACAACGACAATGGTTCGCTATCTAGCTTTATAAGAATTGAAATGGCCCACTTAGATGGTAGGGTGGCCCTCCCTCCTGCATGTTGCTCAATAGTTCATAAATATGAGACAATGTGGTTATGAACAAGTTCACCAGGCGACCCACTACCAACTCAACTGCCATCATCAAGGTGCAAGCTCGAACACCCGGGTTGATATCCCGAGAAGGGAATAGCCACCCGCTCAAAAAAGTTAGCAAACAGTCCTGCTAGCCTGAGCATAGGCAGCACACCAGGGTGCACCTCGTAAATACAGGAGAGGTAGTATCCTGCTCCCATAACCGCCTAGTAGGAACCTGGGATGGTTCGTGACTGTTGAGAAGGATGAGTCTTGGGGGGCTTGATCTTCGGCTCATGACCAATGATGTTTAAAAATAACCCTATCCAGGTGCTATTGGGAATAAGAGAGTAGGCACGTAAGGACTGACCCAGTGACCACTCCGCCATAACTAGTAGATCCCTCACCAACGAAGGAACCTGTTCAACATTGTCCAACGCGTCAGGAGTGGGAAGAAACTCGTCATACATCTCACCATTGACCTGAAGCCATCCCAATTGGTAGATGTCCCACAAGATAATTCCAAATTCACCATGGGCTAGGTGGAGAGTATTAGTGCTTGAACACTAGCGATTGATCTGGTTAGGCGGGATAAATGATGGGGGTAAACAATGAACTGGGAGGCCCACAGTGTGGAGTACATATTGACTACTTCCACTAACTCGAGAGATTCCAGACAATGATGATGGACCCAAAAGGCCCAAGAAAAATCATTTGAGAAAATCCCACGAGACTGAAAATCACACCTAGGAATAAACCACAAGTTAGGATCCACTCGAGCAAGGTTAACAATAGAGTGATAATTCTTGAATACATCTTCTTGAGAGATGTCTTGAGTGAACTGATCTCTTTGGGTCCAAACAGAGCCTCTTAGAATGAAAGCGTCTTTTAGATCAGAATCAGAGGTTATCTCCCCCAATGGGGTAAGGTTCACCTGAATGCACTTTGGTAACGCTTCTAGGAAAGGGAACGGAATACCTAAGAAATTAGGAGGGATAGAGACATCGTCTTGAAGACAGAAACTGTAAAATGAAAGTCGATTTGATAGTGGATAATCCAAGAGATCATGAGGGGGAAAGTCTTTCAAGACACCATCATCGAGAATGATGGACTGACTAGGGTCCTCTTTGATGCTCTTCACTCTACGAATCATTGTTACACATCTCCCTGAACCAGTCGGGAGAGGCTCGGCAGTGGCGCTGGGTGCACGGTGAGGGGGAACCATATTTTATCCCTTCATTATGAAAGCTAACAAGTGGTTAGTTAGGAATAATAAAATCTGGAAAAAAATACCAAACATATGGCTAAGGATTCAGTCAATGATCCTTTATAGCAAGGTCCCCTAGTAGGCCTCAAAAGGATGGTTTGCGATGACTGCATCCCACGAATGAACCCTGCACAGAAGCTGTCCGCGGTACTCCGGCCCGCAGAGAGTTGGCCAGAAAACCGCGAACCAGGTTTCACTATAAAATCTTAATCCCGAATTTAAATAATTAGACTAAGAAGACTTATGAAGTTTTAAAAGATGGGAAAATTTCAGTCCGTGGACCGTCAAAACCGAGGAGCAAGTTCTTATGCGGCACATCATGTATTAATTTTTAATTAATTTGATGTGTTGTTTCATGGATGGAGATTGGTCCGCGGGTGAAGGAGACCGCGAACGATGAATGGTTCGCGGAAATGGCAGTTGGTTCGCGGAAGTGGTGTTTCGCGAAGGAATGAGCACACAGAGACAAAAATCGAGAGATCTTGAGTTTCGCGAAGAATCCGGTAAAATACAAATGAAGCCCCCCCCCCATATTTAAGGGTGTGGTGCTCTACCTGGTCCTCTTTGCTACAGAAAACCATCCAAGTTTCAGGACCACTCTACATCGGAATGGCCTCCTCTTCGTTCCGATCGGACCCCATTCCGATGGGTGGCATTTGTAGGGTCCTGAAAAATACGAAAAGGAGAATGAGAATCACCTTTAAGCCAAGGGATATTCCACCAAATTTCCCCCCAAAATAATTGGGAAAGGTGGGGAAATAATCAAAGGATGGCCCCAGATGAACTGGTCTGCAGACTGGTCCAATGATAATGCTACGCGACCCATTCCGCGAAGCATCCCCTCTGTGGGCCACTTTCATTCGCGGAATGGAGACTGATATCCTCCACGGGTGCAAAGCAGGAAGGACACTAGACCAGTCCACCATCACGAACCACCCAGCTATGGACTGCGTCGACTGGCCCAGGCCACATACGCTATCATTTGCGGAATGGAGGCGAAACTCGGCGCGACTGCGAATCACTCCCCGAGCTCATTCAGTTCATGGGGGAGATGCGTTCAATGCCCCCCGCGAGTTGTAGATTTACCAAGTCATACGAAAACTGGGTTTTCGTTCATGAACCTCTGGAAAACGTTCCACATGACCACAAATACATCTCTTTTCCCACATTATAAAAGGCGAATGAGGGGGAAGAGGAAAAGGAGGATTCAGAGAGATCGATCAGATTCAGGTGGAAGGATTTCGAATAAAGGAGCTTAGGATTTCGCAAACCACGAAGTTCCAGTCCGCAAACCAGAACATGTATGAAGCTGTAAGCGAATTAATAAGGAACCAAAAATGCATAATAACATGGTGAACCGCGAACTTAAAACAATAATAAAAAGAAAACAGCGAACCATGGAACCTCTATGGATGCACTCCACGCGGAGCAGGGAGTTTATACCCCTTTTCCAATCTGTTGCACTGCGTATCACCATCCTATGCGGGAGAATCCTCGATCGACAAACCCCTGACCGACACCACACTCGGCTGCCACTGCTTGCATGGATCCCTCCGTGTACCACCCTGGTACATGGGATGAACCCGAATCCATGAACCACCATGGTTTTCAGGATGCCCATTAGACCATGGACTACCCTGGTTCACGGACAACCTCTCCAGCCACATAACACTTCCCAATGAAAAAGTCTCCACCACTCATACACATGTGTGGTGGACCGGATCCTTTAGAGTTCCCATTCTCCGAGCCAGATAAAATCCTCCCAGTCTGACCTGATCCTCCATAACCCCCTCATTAGCCTATTTATCGGCCCTGATGCGAGGCCTTCACTAGAGCCACCAGACCCGTGTGATGTAACCATCAGGCACATCAGTGCACCATTTTGAGTTTATATACCCACATTAATCAGGGGCGAAGGGGATTCCCTAACCCTTGGGTGGATTCTAGAAGCAATCTTGGGTTCACATTCCCATGGTAATGCGGAGTCGAAGCCCATGATCCCCCTTTCTGCCCCTCTACATTTTAGGACTAGGGCACTTCTCCCTTCTCTGAGGAGTGTCAGACTACCCATCAGGAGGTAGCCCCCATGCACCTTCATACATCCCCACAACCGTGGCCATGGAATGGCGTAGTGGGAAAGGGTGCTGATCCGTCCTTCTTATGGGCCAATCCCCCCACCCCCCCCCCCCCTCTGCGCTTTGTCGCCATTGTCATCCACCTCGGAGTAAGACCTGACATTATGGGTCACCCCTATGCGTAATCCCCACTCCACTTCCCACGGATGCACCTTTCGCAATGTGATCGTCTGGTCCCTACGGGCTCTTGTTTCTCACACCGAGCATGACTCGCGTGGGCTTAGAGTAATCATCTACCATGAAATCCTACTATGGGCCTCCTTAGAGTGTAATCCCCAATCCATTACCTTAGGACTCCTCAGAGTGTAAGCCCCAATCCATTACTATGGGTCTCCTTAGAGTGTAAGCCCAAATCCATTACCCAGGGCCTGCTCAGAGTGTAAGCCCCAATCCATTACCCTGGGCCTTCTCAGAGTGTAATCCCCAATCCATTACGATGGACCTCCTCAGAGTGTATGCCCCGATCCCTTACCATGGGCCCCTCAGAGTGTAAGCCCCAATCCATTACTATGGGCCTCCTCAGAGTGTAAGCCCCAATCCATTACTATGGACCCTCTTAGAGTGTAAGCCCCAATCCATTACCATGGGCTGCCTCGGAGCGTAATCCCCAACTAATACGAACTATGAAAACTTTGATTCCCTAACACAGGGATATTTAGGAAGAATCCACGAGGTTCAAGCCCGATCACCATGAGACCACCAAGTCCAAATTCACGTCGGCTCTCCAACACTTCTATTCGAACTACGTGGACATTGATCCATGGCTCCTAGGCATGGTACGTAGGAATCCTCCTTGAGGTTCAAGCCCAACAACCGGTCGATCCGACTATCTTCATGTCTGTTCAGCGCACCACTCCTAGTTCCACCTCAATGGATCCATACTCCTCGGGATCATTAATCCAACGAGGTATGGCAAGCCTCGGGCATAAATGATTCTGAAACCCTTTATCCAGCTGATCATTGCCAACTAGGAGTAATCCATGGATACTATGCTTGGGTATAAACCAAAGATTCGCAAACTTATGAAAACGTCTTAAATATATAAGAGAGTACCAAAACGGGCAATAATTCCACCCCAAAAGGGTGATATGAGCCCGACTTCCCATCCTCTCGACCAATGTTAGTTCTTAAGAATCGTTGGTCAAACCACCCAGCGATCTCCTGCCTTTGGAAAGCATGTCCATGTATTACTGGATATGGATCTATTGGGTGTTTCGAGGCAGAAAATGGTTAACCTAACATGAGTGATTAAGCAGAACCCACCCTTCTCTAATAAACCACTATGTTGCCCACATTTCTTCACCACGACCCTGTCATGCACCGCGAGACAAAGGATCAAATGTACCATCATGGATTTCAACTAGATATCAGATTGTTAATATTTATGGTAATGCTTCATGCTATTGATGAATTGTTGGAAATTACTATGATGGATGAAATGGATATGGAATGAATGGTTTATTATTATTCCATTCCCTTCCAACCAGTTGAATCATCAATTGTACCTAGGGGAGGAATGAGAAGTGGAATTAACCACACAAGATATTTGGGGGTTGTTCCTTTTGGGATTCATCCTATGTACCATTGGTTTGAAATAGTAGAATTCCCCTAACATTCTATCAATGTGGAATGTTTTGGAACTCCAATATTCATTATTTCTCAACATCAACGATTTGTAAATATTTTGGATTCTATGGTTATCTGAAAAATTTTATATGGTATAGGTATACTATTTATTATTTTTATCCATAATCAGCTCTAATGGATACTTTAGGGTGGTAATATGCTTTAAAGTATATAAGGATCCTACCATAGGCATTATTATAGAATTCCCTTCACATAGTTGACATTTTTTTAGAAGAGGTAGGTACGTATCTAGTAAATTTTAGTGGTACCATCTTTATTGATTCATCAATAGTGATTAATTTATTTAATATAGGTTACTAAAACAATTATATATCAGACAATTTATGAATTTTTTAAAAATCAAATGGTAGTCATTTCCATTATTTTTGCAGTTAGTGACACGTCATAGAATTATGATAGTGAAATGTTTTTTACATCTATCATGTTTATTGTTGATAGCATATACAGTGTTAGTCTAATATTTTATCATTCTAGATCTATATCTTGATACAATCGTTATTATGATGTAATGTGTTGTTTCATCTATTAATCAAATTGATTTTTATAAATATTTTGTATCATTATTTATGGATGATATGAGCTATCAGGTGTTTCAAGGAGTGCGGGGCAAGAATTCAGGTTTTGTAGGAACGTTCCAAGCTAGATATCAAGAGTTTTGTTTCAACAATTTTAGTTATGAACAATGATCTTACCATTGTGGGAAATAATATTTGTGTTGTGAGGTATTTTCATGGGGACATCCCTTATAAAATATTTGGTCCTCATATATAGAGCAAGTTTGTGCTAATGATTGATCTTGCTCAAGATATGAAACCAGTTGTCTTATAATATTATGGTTGGTGTTAGAGGAGATGGATGATAACTATATTTAGTTGGACGATCTGATTGAGAATGGATTTACTCATATTTTTATATCACATTTGGAAAACCCTATGGTGTTTTTATTAATTATTATGTTTAAATTATATAATTTAATGGATATCTATAATTGAAATTGATAATGATTAATTATAGGTATCTATTTCTCAATGTGGATGATTTATTTCAATACATAAAGGGGGGAAATCTGGTTTAAATGATTAATATATAGACTTTTTATCATCACCTAAGACTACGAGAGTATTATATACCAAATACATCCAATAGAAGTAAGTATTTCCTTTGGGAATTTAATGTAATGTCATTTTTTATATCAAATGATGCTTTATTTTTTATGGATTCATTGAACTAGATAATTCATTAGTATCTCTAAAAAATTTCAATAGTTTTTAGTGATGATATGATGAGTTTTTCAATATCTGAGTCTGGAAATTTGAACCACTTATACTTGGTTCTGGATATCCTGATGGGTCTCAAGTTGTATGTAAATTTATCCAAATAATGCTTTTAGATCCAAGAGATGAAGTTCCATAGGAATGTGGTTTATTATTATGACTTATCAGTTGATAATAAGAGGGGAAATGTTATCTTGTAATCAAAATAGAAACACAAAACTTTTGATATTTGGAGCTTCTTAGGTCATGTTGAGTATTAAAAATGGGTTTTCAAGGATGTATCAATATTTGAGTCACATTTTACTACTCTTACCATGAATGGGGTGAAATTCTTTTAGTATGTTAAATTTCAGTCATCGTTTTATATGTTGACATTCATTCTAACAGTTAATATTATCATAATATTAACTGATCCTAGGAAGTGGTATATTTTTATGTTATTATACTACTTCTAGTTTTGGTTGTGTGCATATACAATAGAATCATATATTGGATTATGTATTATATCTGCATCAACCACATGATAATAAATACCCAAATCACCATTTAGATCCTACTACACTTATTCCTTCATTTAAATGTTATGGAAACTTTCATTTTTTGGATATGTTCACTTTTTCCTCTTACTATAAGTATTAATGTATATTTTTCATTAGAAATAAGTTAATCTCATACAGAGAAAGACTTTATAATACATTCATATGTATTACTTCTATATCACCTACATCACAAGAAGGGTGAATTTCATTAAAAACACTCTCAGTATGAGTGTACCATCATAGGTTACCCCTTAATATAAGGAATATTGAGAACATATAAGGATATTCACTCAGTTACATCAATATTCTTTGGATTATATCGCATGTATTGTTCTCACAACATTTCAATTGTCCTCATCTCTCACTTAGTAAATTAAACATGGTGAGAAATATTATGATGAGTGTAGAGAAATTTGTGAAGCAAAATATGATGGGGTTATACTTTCTTGATTGTATCTCCCATTAGATAGATTAATCTCTTTTTGTGATTTCCATTTCATCATAGAATATACGAAGAGATTAGTTATTTTTTACAAAAAACATTCATCATGGGACATTATTAGGCATAGTAAAAATATGTATAAATACATGTGATGGTGATTTTGGTTATCAACATGAAGAGTGGAATTGAATATTTTTTCACGTTGTTATGCCTACCAACCGATATTGATAGAACATCAGAATCCTTTTGATTGTCATTACCGACATCTGGAGCCAGTTTGAAAATTGGATGAGGGGTCCATAAGAATTTATATTGGATTAACAAAGACTATTCAATGAAGTAATAATGTAAGTTTGGTGATTGTTAATTTGTGAAATTCTAGTCACATCATTCTGATCGTAGGCACCAATAATATAAAGACTAGGTACTGATATCCATGAAGGAGGGTTAGATGTTACTTGTTGATACCTATGATACAGTTTCATATATGTATCTTAGTTTTACCTCACAATTTTAGCATTGTATTTAGGAGGAAATAAGGAATCATTTCAGGTTGCATGCAACAAACAATCCCCTAAATCATCATGAAATGGACAATATCATTTAGATACACATGTATCTTTTGCAAGCATATGTCATGGATTTTGTTCGATCATGGGATATCCCATGGGATTGGTTGAGATTTATTATAAAAATAGTTTTTAGCGACCAGTCAAAAGTACTCCCTTTAATGAATGTTATGGTAGCAGATGCAGGTCACCAAATATTTTGTGAATAGGTGGGTGAGGCATATTAAATAGGAAAGAGTTTCAATTAAGAAAATTCAGAAAAGATTCATGATATTCATTGATATATACTTGTAATTCAATATTTTATTAATTATTTAGGATATCAAAAATGTCATCCTTTGGATTTTTAACTATGTAGAAATATTTTCTAAAATGTTCCTCCCTGATTGTGTTATCATCAACATTGAAAAAAGTGTAAGATGGCTCTGAGTTATGTTGGACCATTTAAGGACACTAAATATCCACGTAAGGTTTCATATCGATAGACATTTCATGCATGAATAATAAGTAATCATGTTTTTTTCCACATGTCTCATCTCAAGAATATAAAACCCTGATCCCCCTCATGGATTATGATGAAATGAAATTGATTTTGAGATTGATGTTTTTGTCATTGAAAAACAATTGTAGATTGTCACCACTCATTTGAATGACTAATGGGGTATGTCGATTCTTTTGGTCAAAGTATTGTGGCTACATAGGTAATATTCTACCCATAAATGAAAGTGTAAGTCATCAAGGAGAGATCTTTGTCCACACCACATTATCAGAACCATTCTTATACATGACCCCTTCGGGATGTAAGGTCTTTTGGTTTGGATTTTGTAACAAATTGTTACAATATCTCATGTATTTATCATATCTCATTCCATTTTCCTCTTTTTTCTATGTGTTTTGGGAAATATAAGGATGCGCAATGTTTTTTAAAGGAAATGATCTATTTTCCTTCTGTATGTTTTGTTTATAATTAATGGATACCATGTATAAATGTGGAAAGTGTCCTAAGAGGATATCCATTAAGGACAAGGATGTAAATGCAAATTTATCTAATGGTTTCATCGGAATTTCTCTACTTTTAATTTTCATGTTGTGAATTAGTTACATGACATGAATCCCATTTCTAGGAGGATTTTTGTGCTTGTAAATGTAATGAGATGTATAGATTTCATGAAATCTGTTCCAAATAATGAAATGGTTGACCAGATTTGTTTTTTATTCAATAAAATGAAATTTAAATATTATCATAAAAGTTATCAAATACACAACATAGTAAGAATTCACTTCCTAAAATGATTGGTCCCAATGGATTGGACCATACTGTATACTCAATTTCTATTCCATTCTATGTTCATGATCATCTCATGGGAAATATGATTTCTCATTATAAAATTAGGTGTTCTCAATTCCTTTTAGATAATCTCATTTAGTGAAATATCTCTATATATTTGGAGTTTCTTCTATTTAGGTATGAAAACATATGATTCTTAATATTCATTGATCATGAATGAACCAATGTAATATGTATTTTGATATATTTTTCTTGTGTTATTTATTAATAAATATTATTTATAAATCCAATATGAGATCTTCCAATGGAGGGTGAACATTGTGTAGGTTGTGGTTTGGAGATATAATTACTAGAGTCATTTGTTATTTTATTTTTTCCACCAATAATTATTTGATGTTGAGTTTATTATTATATAATATTATAGATTCAAGTTTCTATATTGTTATTTGAATTTTATTCATATGTTTTGGTAGTTTCTCTTATGGGTGTGTGTGGTCCATAATTGTGAAATGTGGTTCTGTCTCAAACCTATGTTAGAGTATCCTTGATTTTCCCAAGATTATATATAGTTTCATAAATAAATATTATTGATTGATTGATTTCATTGTGTGTGTAAATGGTTGTTTGATATAGGAACGTTTCTCCCTAATTTTTGTATTACTTACTGAATTTTCAAAGAATTTTGATGAGGTTTTTAAATACGGTTCTTAGCCAGGGTTTTAATTAAATGGGTAGGAAAATGTAGAATATGGGAATGCTTGGGTAGTTGGTTGGAATTTGTATTGTAGGCCCATAATTATTTGACATTGGTGGGGGTCCATAAATGGGTTGCTCTTATTCTCCATAGGCCTATTATTATAGGGAATTGATATTATCCTCATTTGTGGGTTTATTTATTGGGTGTTTCTATGCTCTCTAGGCCTATTGACATTGGGGATTGAATGCCCAGTAGTCATTGTTTATGGTATCACTAGTCTGATAGACTAATCAATAGTGATCCTTGAAGTTTTATCACATGTGATTTTCGATATAGTATTTTTTTGGGGATTGATATGATCGATGATACATGTTTAAATCTTTATTGACATATATATTATTCTATAAATTTTTTTATTTGGAATTTTGGGAAATATGGAAAAAAGAATTTATTTTCCACGTTTTTCCATTAAAAATGTTTAACACACTATCATGACATTTCATTTGTAAGTATATAATGTTTGGATTATTGTTTACAGACATGTTATAGAACATTAGGGTGGGATCCTACTAAGCATGTTAGCCCACACCTTGTGCACCCCTTCATCAATGCGTAGGCCTTGATATGTCATTAGATACAGGGAATAGAAATGAAATCTAGTGAGGATGTGAGGTTTTTGTTATCCATATATGTCTTTAATGTGGTGATACAATGTGATTTTTACCACTCAATCGTGTGAAGTTCCTTTTTTGGTTCAAATATTGCTTTTATATTAGAATTATACTATAGAGTTTCTTAACTAATGAGTTGTATCACAACTAATTTTTTATATTGATATAGAATATAGTTTTTTATTATATATCCCCAGGTTTTTATCCCACGTGGTGCATATATATGTTCCATACTATCTACTTTATATATGTGGGAATTATTCCCTATGGTTGTTTTTTTTCCCTGGTGTGTGTTGTCATCCTATTGGTATTGGGAGACCCATCTGGGTAAATGATTATACGAGTACAATACTGATTTGTGATGTTATTCAAGTGGGAACATTATAATAATAATTATTATTTAATTTGGACAGCGTAATTTTTTATCATATTGAATTGTAATATGAGTAAAAATTGGTTTACATGGTTATGGTCAAAAAATATTCATTGAAATATTAAAATAAATAGATAATGTTTAAAATGACCTAAATAATTTTATAATATCATTTGTCTAATCATATATCAACCAACTATCATAAATGGTTTAGAAAATTCATATTTTTTCCTTTTTTCATTTATATTGTCATGTAATTATTTTAAAATATTGGAAAAAATTAATGTTTAGAAGTAAACCAAATTAATAAAAGGATCCCAATCTCCTCTCATATACACTCAAAATTTTTAATCCTTCTAGAATGATCATGAATTGGAAAATTCCTTTCTAAACAACCCTAAACATGAAATTGTGTTTTTTTATTGTTATACCGTTGTAGGTAGTAATTAGGGAAAAACTGAATGAGGTTTTCCGAAGAAGATGTATCATTTTTAATTATGATTTTAATATTTTTTGTTATACCGATATAAAATCAACATCATCTATACAGAAATAAAATAAAAATTAGACTATAACTACTAGGATGATATTATGTTAATGTATTAACCTATTTCAATCTCATCTTCTATCAAATGGGAATACATTTTTTATCTCTTCTATTAAGGACTATCCCCTCTTAAACTGATATAATTCATTTTTCAATACTTCCTCTAAGAGATTGATATAAATATATTTAATATATATTTGAAATATATGTGAATAATTATACATCTTTAATCATAATATCACATAATACTTTATTCCATCTATTCGATTAGTAAAAGATAATGCCACTAATACTTACGTGTGGACTACTACCTATTTCATGCTTTGAGATTAATTTTTATTTAGTATTGAAAAAGATGATAAAAGAATATATTTAATTAATTTTAGGATATATAATATATAAAATCAATAAGTGAATGGATAATTATTGGTTACCTTACTTTCATTTCATTCATTGAAAAAATTGAAACATCATGCCAAAATAAGTTTGGCCTACTATATCTATGAACTATGAAATTCATCTTCAAATATGTAAATTTAGGGCCGAAACTATATATTAACATAATAAATATTTATGATACATATATCATGATAAAAGTTTCTATGATTTATGATCCACGATCAACGTACAATGATAAAAATGACCTTATCAAAACATACATGAAAATTGAAGAAGTTGTAACCATAAGAATATATTTTATTAAAGGATTATTAATAAATGAATGATAAAAGGATATATGTATTATATATGTAGTAAAATAGATTTTATTATGGTTATGAAAAATATTTATAATAAAAATATATATATTATACCATAGTACCAAACATTGATTAAATAATTCCAAACTAATGTATGGTAAGTTTATGTCACATTTATTTCTATAATACACATTTCATATTCACAACTTGTTTCTTTTATGTGGTATATATACACCCCATGAATTTATTTTATATTTATTTTTTTGAAAATTATTTATATTTACATATCCATATGATGTAAATTATTTTTAGAGGGCATATGATTCTATTAAATTAAAAGTGGTAAGGGTGTCTATTAAAATATCATTATTTATAAGGAATTTTTTTTTAAGCTTCAAGATATGAATATTATCCATATACCTTAAAATAATATAATTAATTTTATTATTTTCAGTTTAGGTATTTATAATATGATATTTTCATTAATTTCTCTAACATTGGGTATATAATGTACTAAAAGATATTTTTTAGCAAAAACTGATTTAATTTTTCTCTTCAGACAAAAAACAACTTTATTACACTTCCACATTTTCTAAAAACATTTCCATTATTTTTTTAAATTTATCATTTTGTTTCATAATTTTTCATTTATGTATGATTTATATTTAAAAATATGAAATAAAAATAGTCTTCTTGTTGTTTTATGAATGTGTTACATGGGACATTTTACCCAAAAAAAGATAATGAAATCCTTGTTTAAATGTATTTTTAATTAATAGGATCTATAACTACCTTTATTGATTAATGATATGATAATATAATTAAATGTTTCAATGTTTTTTTTAAAATATTTTTTTTCCAATATTATTTATAATTTATACATTTAATGAATATATTTCTAAATTGAATGGGTATCTTGATTAATAATTTTTTATTGATGTATTTATAGAATTTTTGTCATCCAATGAAAACCACCATGTTTTATTTTTAATTGGGGATATGATATAATTTTTCAATAATTATTCATTAGCCTTTTAATTAAATGTATAATCATCAAAATGTTTAATTTTTTTTAAATTAAAATACATTTTTCTGTGAATATTTTAATTTTTCACATCCATTGTATTTATACTTATCATTGACATGATATTATTTATTGAAACATTAATTCATAACGAATATACGATCAACAATAATATAAATATTTGTATTTAGATTACTATAATTCCCTTGAAAAATTACTTTGTTGTGATTTTTTTCATTGTACATTAAATTTCTATTATATATCTATTGTAATTTTATCAAATAAATTATTGTTAACAATACTATGTAAATTTTTATATACGGTGTCTACATAGAAAGTAAATAAATTAAGATGGGACATATTATTAAATCCATATTATTGAGTCAATATATAAAATAATTAATAAGAAATATTATTAATGAATTAAACTAGATATATTATTGATTTGGAAGTGACTAGACATATAGTAATATATGGGGCCCTTAATTACATTTCCCTTCAAAGATTTGGTACGACTAATTATTAAAACCAGTTGAAAATTTTAAACATGTTTCTACGAATAGTCTAAAATTTCCTTATGAATGGTCACGATACTTTTGATTTCATGATTTTTGAGATCATGAAATCCAAAACTAGGCATGCACATCTTTAATAATAATGTTATTATTATCCATGTGATCAATTTATTTATATTTTTCATCAGATAATCATTTTCTCAAGAAACAGATTAAATGGAATGTGTGTTCAATTATTTTTTTTAAAATAAATATTATGCCATATACATTGAAGAAATGATCCACTACACATAACCCATAGACAAAATTTGATCCCACTTTTTTTTCTTCATTTAATTCTTATATAGAGATTAATTATTATAATGAGATCAATTATTCCAATTTTTTCTATAACTATGTCTTGTTTTTTTTCATAGTGTAAAATGGTTATAATGATGGTTTCTAGATCTCTTAAAATGAAAAATTGGTTAATCCTTTTGGATTCCAACCCTTTTATCCATGGCATATTAAAATAGTAGACAGTAGATTATGGTTACTAGTGTGGGGGTTTTTATATATTATTCTCATCATAGTTAACCACGATACTTGATATAGTCTATATAACTATGATGGTGACACATATTTACGACTTAAAAAAATGGAACATGCTTGATTTATAAAGAGTTATCACTCTTATGAGTGAATCCTTTCCAAATAAAGATTCATTGTTATATGATTCATATTTATGATTGATGTAAAATTGTATGTAAATATTTTATGTTGTAGTCATGATATCATTCCCCTACTCTTTATTATTTCATATTATCATCAACTGATATCTCCCATGTTTAACCAAACTATGCATCTGAGATCACCATTTATTTTGTTTCCATTCTCCATTTTATATAAAAAAAATTACAGTATTTCAAGGAATATTACACAATTAAATGATATTTTATGTATATATTGATGAAATTTTAAAAATTATAATTATTATTTACAACATTTCTAAGATGGTAAAAAGTTATATTTGTCGGGAATGATTTGATGAAATTTATAGAATATTCATCCAAAAGTATGTAATATGTAAGAATGATGATGATCTGTCTCTATAAAATATATTCTCATAAGGGTAGATCAAGAAACAATGGTAATCATCAAATTATCAGATAAAACAATGGTTACTATTTTATCATAGGGAAACCATATTAATCATCATACAGAAAATGAAGAATGAAAAATATTAATACCACATAATAAAAAGCTATATGATTTTGATGAGATAATCCTAAAGAATTAATTTAGTTCAATATCATAGTGATATAATATTAATTTTGAATTCAACTCCATGAAGTTTTTTATTAGTACCATAGCTTCCACATATTTTTATGTTACTCATGTACTGAATATTATGAGATTTCATGTCAAAATGATGTCATATGTCTTGAATATACAATGATATGTTAACTAATGAGTGTGACATGCATTTAATATGAAAAAATATCTCGTAAATATCTATGTCGATAATTTTTTTTATTAATTAATTTTTAATATAGATATCATTGACTAAATTGTTTGAATTGATTGGTTTACATCATTAGAGGACCACATAAGTCGTTATACCCAAAAGGATATTGTCACATAATGAAATGGTTTTAAATATATCTTAAAATGGGATTATCATGTTGATATATAAATATAAAAATATTTAGTTATATTAGTGATGACTATGTCATTGATGTTTTCTACAGTTAGTTAGTTAACAATTGTCGCATCTAAATATGTATATTTTTTAACTGATAGGGAAAAAATCAAAATTCTTTTTTTATTTATTTATCATGGCCACCATTTGAAACAGGAGTGGAATTTATGATTTATCTCTTTATAGGGAGAAACTCTATTGTAATTCCATCATTAAGGATAGATCTGACAAAATTAATGGAATATAATTCTCATCATGAACATTTTCATGGAAAATGGTTCACTAACCTATTATGTATCCCAGGGATGAATATAATCCCATTATAAATATGACATATGAACTCATAGGTTTTTTTTGGAATAATAATAAGCCAATGCCGCATATGATTAATAATTAAAGTATAATACCTAAAATATATATGAATGTTGATCAATATAGGGATAGAAATTGTTATTTTTGATTAATTTATGTCCATTTTATCATCAATATCAATCTCAAATACAACCTATTTTGATGGTAGTATTTTGAATTATTTATGGTAACTGAGAATTAATTTTTCAGTATGGCCTTATGAATTCTATAGGAGTGTTAATAAAGTTAATTAATATGGTCATTAAATATTACCATACCTCCATTTTGGTTTTATTCATAGATGATATGTTGGTTTACTCTAGGACTAAGGAAAATATTGAATAAAACATGGGCATTGTTTTCAATATCTACTTATAACATCCCCTTTTTTATGATTTCAATGTGGGATTTGTAGATAATATAGTTATTTTTCCTAAGTCATTTAATTTATAAAATCATTGTTTTTATGTAAATTTAAATTATAGATCTATGAATATATTACAAACCACTGATGAACATATTTGAGATATAAAGTTTTCAAGGATTAGTAATGAATTTTTAATAATTTCAACATTAATTATAATAGATATCATATATGATAACATATTTTATTTTAAATGTTTTTAAATTCAAATGAAATAACACTTCCAAACATTTTTAATGAGATTACTGTTTGACATATATGAGTAACTATAAATATGGTTCATTAGTCGGGATGAGGTTATGTGGTCTATTTTTTCATTTGGATCTTCTTTGGGTTGTGTTGTCTTGTTGGGATATGATATTTTTTCCTATGGATCATGATTCCTGTAGTTGTATGATAAGAATTTCCCATCAAATAAGTTTTATCTAGATATTTTTAGTCTATATCTTGAGAACATATATTAATTATATATTTTCTAGGACAAACATGGAGTTCATGAATTATTAATTCTAGACACACATTTTCTCATATTGATGTATCAATTTGATGAAATGAACAATAATGAAGTATCATGTATTATTTTATTTTATTTTATGATTCACTGAGTGTAGGGACTCTGTGTAACATGCTTTGATTATAAATTCATATAGTCAATTCACTAAATAGTAATCACTTTTGTTGTAGCTAATGATAGTAATAACTGATACGAATCATGATTTTGTGGAAAATTATGAGGTTATAGTTTTCTTCCATATTTATCTTGTCTCTAATATTATTGATCTAGATAAAGGATCTCAGATATCTGATCCTAAATATATGATAATGAGGTTAAATCATAATGGTCGTAATACAATTGAGGGAATGATTCTAGATGAGATATATGTGTTTTATTTTAGAGTTATGATTGTTGTCACTCAAAATTATTTGGAAAAAGTTAATTATTATTACCACAACTTGATTTGAGAAATCTATCATAACATTCATTAGATGTATATATGATCTTATTATATCCCTTTTTTTCTAACATGATGTGGAATTTAAAATTTTATTCCTATAGATTTATAACATATTAATAGGTCAAGGATGATTACCAATTTGTAACTGATAATTGGTAAAATATTATTATATCTTAGAGTAAATGGGATAATATAAATGTGAATTTTTTCATAGGTCTATGAAAAATGATTCAAAAAATTCTTCCATATGAATGGTTGTGTGCCAACATTTGATGTTGGCACGATTCATCACCATTCGATAGTAAAATATGGTAGAATACAAATCCAGGATCTTCTGTTAAGAAGTAATAATGTACAATGTCATTACTGTAAAAAATCTATTGGGACAATAGATGATGTTTTCATCTTGAATTTTCTATCCTTACAAAATGAACTCAGAATCCAGTTGTGTTAATCACATATTTTCATACTCAAATGGATGGGATGTATGAATAGAAGATCTAAATGATGTTATTTAAAAGATGGTTTTGATTTAATTTTATATAATTGTAAAAATTGATGTTTAGTTATATTTAAAATAAAACATTAAATAGTAATATTTTTTATAAATGGTTTTGGTCAATGATTATTTTTGGCATAAAAAGTGTTTTAATGAAAACATAATTTATATTCCTAATCATCCCCAATATAAAATTATTAAAATAACTATAGAAAATTAATAATTAAACAGAACAGTATATGTTATATGTATGAGTATATGAATTTAATTTCATATAATAACTATAAATTTTCATATAAAAACCATAAGGTCATCCAAAATATGAAAATTAAATTTCATGAATATCTCTTTTCTGACATGATTTTTGGGTTAATTATTAATCTAATTTCTACAAAATATATGAATTAAATTTCATAAATTATATTCCATAATTACAATAAAAATAAATATAATTATATAATTTATTTAAAATAATTTTTAATCAGATATATTAATAAAAATAGTTATATTAATTTTAAAAAATTAAGGTTAAAACGATGTATTGCTCGATATAAGAGATTTTGGTAAAATTAATTTTCTGAACAAATAATATTTTTATTTGATGAATCAGATTAGTTTTTATATTAATTTGATTGAAACAATTTTGTATTCATCATTTAATATTATTATCAATATATTAATTACCTAGATTAATAAAATTTGTTACGGTGGTGAAATATATAATTGTATATTTATGTAATCCTTGATGAAAATGGTATACAAATTATAATTTTTTTTCTTATTTATATAATGGAGGCCTTGTTCATCCTGAATGCCAAAAAGCTACATTAGTTTTACGTTTTTTTACATAGTGATAAAATTACATCCCATTCTTGAATAGTTATAGGAATTTAATAAAATTCCACTCCAACACACATATTAATGGGAACTCCATCCACTGACTAATTGACACATCTAAATATATTTTTTGTTTATTTCATACGAATATATCTATCAAACTTCCTTTGAAACATTATATATATACATTAATTCCAAAAAAATCATATCTCTAGAGTCTTTAATAAGAGATCAAAATTACGTTCTTCTATGGGATAATAATTTTCTTCACTAATCTCTCTCTTTTTTTACTTATTTTATTTCATCATTAAATTTTTTCATAACACTTGTTACAAAAATAAGAAAATATAATATATATAATTAGTTGTTATTATTTTAATGTAATAATATTTATCCATCTCCACCACCATCAATTGAGAAATAAATAGATCACTCATTTGTACGGTCGTCTACTACCGCATGAATGGATATAATTTGTTTTAGCATATTGATCCAAATGGAAATAAAAAAAGATAGATATAATAAATATATATGAACAAAATTATATTTTATAAAATTTTAAAAAATATATTATATCATCAATTTCTTTTCCCATTCAATGCTTAATGGAATGATATCATTGTTCGTGCATATGTATAGACAACCATCTCCACAAAATGATACATTTAATTATACATTTCCTGCTATAATTTAATGATTCTAAAATTTATTCCATGAGTATATATTATATTTATTACAAAAATACAATTATAGATATTATGGATCTATATTACATATAAAATAATTAATCTTCCATGTCAAAATGTTCATTATTTTATGAAGAAGTTAACACCCAAGAAAAAGCTAATAATGAAACATTTTAAAAAATAGGTTATCAAATGTTATAATAAATTTGTATATTGTATTATAAAGATGAATATAGTTATATAATAAATCAATAAAATGATTAAAAACATTACATGATATGTAAATTTATATTCAATTATAAGGGAACATGAGTTAATAGACATCATCTCAATCTACCATCATTGAAGAATATTATAATTTTATGCACTAAATAGATTTTAAATAAGGAATATAATTCCTAATTAAATGAAATATCTTAAACCATTCCAAGATCATTTAATTTATTATTCAATTGAGATTATTTCATCCAAGGGGTTTTAAAGGGAACATTTCCATGTTATAAGGGTTTTGGTATAGATTTCATTTAATTGATGAAGAATATAATGATTTGAACATAATTTATTTTTATCACTATATTTACTAATACACTATCATATTATAAAATA
This sequence comes from Viscum album, assembly GCA_963277665.1. NCBI lineage: Eukaryota > Viridiplantae > Streptophyta > Magnoliopsida > Santalales > Viscaceae > Viscum > Viscum album. The sequence continues at coordinate 1,514,162,937 of OY728132.1, read as the reverse complement.
AATAATTTATAACACCTATTATTTTACAACAAAATTCATTTAAATTCATCTAAGGTAATTTATATTTATTGTTACCAATTTTTATGAAATTTCATAACACAGTTTATTTTTATTTGGTTGTATTCCATTAATCGTTTATATGATATAATATGATTATGTGTGTAATAATATTTTTCTACATAATTATTTATTATAATTAGTTTTTTGTATATTTGAAAATTGATGCATATAATCATTTTTTATTAATTCTATCTTCAATGGTATGTTCTTTGTAAGGGATTCAATATAAATTTCCACTCAATTGAGACATATTTGGTATTATGAACATATTTATTTATTTAATGTGTGTCTACCAACAGATTTTTATTTTATATAATCAATATATTTATATTCATGTTATATAATGTTTCATATGACATTAGTTATTTCTCTAGATGATTTATGATTAGATTCACGAGGTAACGTGTTAATATTATCTTTTATGATTAATTTTGAATTCGTTAAAACATATGTAATACATTCAGATTACTTTGATAATTGGATATTACATTTCAATCATTTATAAATATTTTTTGTATCATGGATAATATTATTCCAAAAAATGATATAACATATCAACATATAGTGTTTTATATTGATAGATATTTGATTCGTAAGGGAATTTATAATAATCATTATAAATAACATAGTACAGATCATTCTTGATAAGGTATAAGGTTGATGAATTGATACTATAATTACATATATCATGATTTAACTGGACATGTGAAACATGGTTTGACCCAAAAAACATATCACATCGATTCCATGAATTGATTGATGAGATAAATCTGTTTTCCTAAAGTTAATGTATTTTTGTTGAATACCTACCCTTCAACTAAATTGTCTTAGAAAAAGTTCATAATTGTTTAGATATCATGATTTTTGAGATCATGAAACGCAATATGATGAATTACATTCATTTAGAACATACATAATATTATCCATGAGATTATTGAAATTATATTACTCATGCATGCATTTTTTCCCATGTTGTTGATAAAATTGTTTGTGTATTAATTTATTTTCCATTCAATACTAATTAGTTTGTATGTAATCATGTTCGTTATGTAATTAATTAATTATTATGTATGTATAGTTATTTACCAGTTGTTGACGCTCTTTTCCTCCATAGTGTCTAACGACTAAAGAAGGGAAATAACTTTGTCCAAAGTGATTCATCCTTTGAAGAAACATAAAAAATTGACAAAATCATGAACAAGGATTTATTCACCCTTGGGTCGTGCAAGTATAATCATGGTCGTTCAAGTATAATTGCATGCCAAATATTGGTTATGCAGGTTACTTGCGCGCCCTCTTTTATTTTTTCCCAAGGTCTTCCCTGGCCTATAAATACCCCCTATGGGCCCCCCATTTCTGGGACGGAAAATTGCAGAAACTCATATTTGAGCTCTCGGGGCCCTAGTCTATTCTTGAAGCCTTCCGAACAATTCAAAGGTAATTTCTTACATAGAATGGAAGATTTAAAGATGTGGAACAAGGCCTAAGTGTTGAAACGCATCAACACCTGCGCGCCTAAGTGGACAACCATTAAGTGAAATGACCACACTTGCCCGCCGCCTTATCCCTTCAACAAAACAGGTGCGCCACTCTTTTGGAAGTCTTTAGGGATAATACTAAGGGATTGTGCAATGTATCTCCCATGTATTACCCTAAGGGTTGGCCGTCACAAAAGTGACCATGTTTTGTGGAAGTATACCTGCGCGACCATGACTTGTGTGCCCACGTAGGACTTCTGCGCCTCTCTCTTTTTGGGTGCCCCTCTTTCCTATTCATTTTCTTTCATCAAATCCACGTCTCCTCTTCAATATTTATCCTTCATTACCATTTTCAAAACCATTTATGGCATGATTCCTTTGTTGGTTTTCTTATCTGAATAGAATTATGTGGAACATCTCACAAAACATAGTGGTTTATATATATTTATATCACTAAGTTTAGATATTTCATGCATTCACCCTTATCCTTTAAGATGAGAGGATCTTTAAACTGGGCATCCTTCTTAGTAGTAATCTAAAGTCTTAATTCTCTTAGCATGGGCATCCTCCATAGAAGTAAGCCCCAAGTCCCCTATTCATGGGCCTCCTTCTCAGGAATAAGCCACAATCATAATATTCTTTAATTTGGGGATCCTCCTTAAGAGTAAGCCCCAAGCCCCTATTCAAGGGCCTCCTTCTCATGAATAATCCCAAATCATAAACATCTTTAATTTGGGAATCCTCTTTATTGAGTAATCCCCTAGTCCCCTATCCAGGGCCTACTTTCTAGGAATAAGATCTAGTCTTCATGTTCCCTTAATGTTTGGCATCCTTTTCAGGAGTAAGCCCCAAGTTCCCAAGTATGGGAATCCTCCTTAGGAGTAAGCCCCAAATTCCAATTTCCTGTAACCTAGGCCTCCATTTTATGTGTAAGCCCCAGTCATAATTCCCCTTACATGGGCCTCCCTTTTTGGAATAATCCCTAGTCATAATTTCTCTTAACCTGCAAAAATATATTTTGATTTGGGCATCCTCTTTAGGAGTATTCCCTATGACCCCTCCTAATTTGTGCATCTTCCTCAGGAGTAAGCCCCATGGTAGAGTACCAAAATATACATAAAAGCACTTATACCTTTATGGACCATGATCCCAGGTTTCTTCCCTGAATGAAATCCCAATCCTCATCTATTTTGGGCAGTCATACATACATAAGCCCCACATTATTTCTTATGATTTCATCTCTCAAGGCACAATTGTCAGGATTTACCAATACCTCTTGTTTCTCACACCGAGCATGACTCACGTGAGCTTAGAGTCTAAAAGTAATTTTGATATCTTTCTTTGAGCCATCAATCATCCATAAAACACATTTTTCTTTACTCGATCTACGTGGGTTGTGATTCATTTTTTAAAAACAAAGGATACGTAGGTAGCCAATCTGTAGGTACGATCCCATCTCTGAAATAATCCAAGTCCTTATGAATGACAATAAACGTCAAGTGCCCCCCTGAGTGACCTTAATACTAATATTGTTGTCATAATGACCAAGATATTTCTATATAATGTGTTGAAGGATACCATTGACTACGAATCTATAACAAATACAGATGATTCTCTATTGATGAAGAACCTCGAATACATATAAAAGATTAACTAAATATCATACATATTAATCATTGATTGTCAGATCTAAAGGAAAGATCATTATCATACATGGTAATGTAATAAGGATTCATGAACATAACTTAAATCTATAATGATAGTCCCGGAGTAAACAATAATTCCCCCCAAAAAGGTGTGATGGGTCTGACTTCCCATTCTCTCGACCAATGAAAATTATTAAGCCTCATCAGTTCACAACTAATGAGAACCTACCTTGGGAAAGTAGGTCCAAATAGATATAGAATCATTGGATGTTTCCGGTTCTATGAACAAAATCGTTAGAAACCGATTGGAATGTTTGAACCTCAAACAAACAAGGTCATCCCCATTTCTATAGGAAACAAAAAATGGTGAACCCGATGTGAATCCTTAACCAAGTTAAAATGATGTTTTGCTTATTTGTTAGGCCCCTATTTAAACTCAATAAGAGGGCCAAAAAAACAATCAATAACATATGTGATCATCCAAAAGATGTAGTGGTCGAACTTTTCTTGATTATGTCTGTTATATCAAACAGGCACTCTTTTCCATGATCTTCTGCGTTACAAAAATGGCTTCCCTAATGTTCACACATGTGAATGCCTCTGATGTGAATACCTCGGCTGCTACTCCTGATGGATCATCATCTGCTCTGAGGATGAAAAAACCTACTCAGCGTCTTCAGTGCTGGGTATTAAATGCGCTGGTTAAGGAATGCCGTCAAAATGGTACTATTCCGACTCTAGATGCCACTCGACAAGCCCTCCAAGTCAACAATTCACCCTAGTCGTCCAAACAGCGACGACCAGCGATCAAAAAGCATGTGGTGCCAACCACCGTCTCCAACCGTTTCGGATCGTTATCCCTGGAACGCAATCACCAGTCCCTCCCAATCTATGAGGAGTTTAATGATAAGGTCACTAAATGCCTTAATTCAAGGAAACAAGAGTCATTGCTGAGGGCTCCCACAAACAGTTTCCACCGGACTCATGCGACAGTGCGCCCTCAACATGATGTGGGTTTCATCTCAAGGCGTTCGACTCAGGTTCCTCGAACCCGAGCAGGAAAGACGAACCACCAGAGGCGATGACCAGTCAATGATGATTAGGTTATTATCTTTTCCATTTCTAGAGAAGTCCACCAACCAACCGTGGTGGAAAACAACAAGTGGAAACACACACCCATCCATCTTAGTCCCGGTTTCCATGAGACTTGTCTGGTAGTGACCCGCCATTCCCACAAGGAAATTCCGGTGGAGTACAATAGACATGAACATAAACCTGTTTATAAATCACCAGCAAGTTAGCAGGCTCATCTAACTACATACGATGTAGCATGCCATCCCAATGTATGGACAACTGGTAAATAGGCACATACACCTGCTTACACTCATCAATCCTGCCAGCAGTCTCGTCTTCTAGTATTGAAGGAATTTCGTCAACCACTTTCTGAAGAGTGCAATCAGCAGGCACATACACCTGGTAGTATTGATCTAGCCTACCAACAGACTAGTTTGGTAGCACCTGGAGAAGTCAATTGGAAATCCCTAATGACAAACAGGTGGCAGACTCAACTCTCTGCCCCCACACATGAGTACATTCAGAAATCACTGGCAGGAAAATGAGTACAGGAGTAGGAACACACACCTACTCAAAGCACAGAATAGACGTATATCCATATTCTGGAAGCTGAAGTCACCAAGAATATTCTGCCAATGGTGAAAGAGCAGAATAAAATACTTTCTCATATTCTGGATGCCTACCAAGATACTATAACAACTTTAGCAGCATCAGAGGGAATAAAATGCAAATCTATCTCTACCAGTGGGGTGACACATCAACAAATCACTCTGGAATAGACACACACCTCTGTTCCAGTCCAAGAGGGTTGTGGGGAATACTCCCCCATGTCATATGGAAAACTAAGTCAGGGACATACACCTGATTTATGTGGTGATAATCATCCTAACCCTATCCTTTCTCCTAAGAAGGCCCATACACCTACCCATAATAACCACTTTCTTCAACAAGAGGTTCCTATAGTGAGTAAGAAGGCTTCTAAAAAGAAGACTCATCTAGCACAGTCAAGAAATCAAGGGGAAATATGTAACAAGGCCTTACTCCATGCTGGTGTTCTTGATGCGCTCAGACAATTATCTGTTGCAACTCAGGATTCTACTCTCTCAGTTCCCAATAGTGGGAACATTAGTTCCAAAGGTCTGCATCAGAAACTTCATCATGAAGGATTTCTTCTTGAATGTTCAGTCGATCATGAAGTATCATCTTCATATTAGAGTCATGATAACCCTCTGTATGGCCAAAAGATCACGAAGAAAAATATTTCATCATTTGTTGTAACCCACCATGGTGGTCCTCCCCATGATGATGAAATTGGCTGTGAAAGTCCTCTCTGCAGTAGTAATTCGCATTGCCTGAAATTTTTTTCAAAAGACAATGCTGTGAAAAGATATCCTTCTTACTTTGAGGCACTTTAAAATGTAAAGCTAGTGATGTCTGATGTTTTACCAAGAGCAGGTGAAATACTTTCTCAACTAGAAGATAACCCGGGGTGTATGTCATTCTCTGAACCACTCTTGAGTCATGCATCATCTAATATGATAAATGATTTCTCTACCAATATTGTTGAATCTAATGAAGCAACAAAGAAGAACCAACTTTTGTCTAAATAGGTAGAGTAATCTTCATCAAATGATAAAGAGTAATTACTGAATACGAGAAAACATCTAGCGAAAGGTGAAGTGACAGTCATGTTTTGGCCTTTGGCTGACCCTCAGTATGACATTCAAGAGATGTTGATGGAAGATTGTATTCAAGATATTCCTCTCAACATGTTGAAAAATCTTTGTCAATTGAATAATAAAATATTATCTTATTATGAATAGGAAAATCATGTCAAGATAATATAATGGTTACAACGCCAAATTGACCTGGCATCTCTCTCAGTTTCTCAATATCCGAAGGCTGAAAAGCCGCAGAGAGCCCATCAGTATTCATGCCTTGGCGCATTAAGAAGATTATGCCGGTTAATTTCGAATTCCCCATCTGGTATTCATATCAGGGGATGGGGTGTTCATGGATCACTACATTTCACTATACTCTCCAGCCAACAAAGCCCACAGAAAATGGATTCATGCAATGTTATTGCCCATGGCCGACAACAACCTATTGGATTTTTTTTGTAATCAAAGGCTCACTCAAGAACATGCCTCAACTAGTCCTTCTCAAAACCATACATACAGAGAACAAGTTGTCGAATTACTCTTGCATCAGGAAAATGAGAATATCTAACATGATTCCCTTTTAGAAAGTGCACCTCATCAAGTGACAGATGTGTCAGAAATCATCCAGCATTCATTTGAGCGAGGTGATTTGAGTGGATGTAAGTTGATGCATCCAACTAATTTATGGACTAAGGTCAGCAAGATCAGGAGTTATTTTAAGAAAGTCTCAGATATAGTAGCTCAAGAGCCACCCAGCTTGACATACTGGGGACCCTTTTAACCCAACCCTCAGAATCAAAAATAGGATTCGAGGAGATGAACATAAAAAGAAGGAACAACCCCAGTACATCAGACTGGGGACATTTTCAAATCCTCAATCTATTCCTCATATAATGTCAGAATTTTGATGATTAGGGAGGAAGCCACAAGAGGGGCAATGATCCAAATTATCAAAATATTCCCTCCAAATAATAGTTATTCAAGAAGATCATGAGGTATCAAATCAACAAAAGGCAATATCTCATCAAGGACATGGAAGAAGACAATATCGCAGAAATTATAATAAAATAAAGGCAATGCATTATGCATCAATTAATGTTATCAATGTCTTTGTTGTTGATCCCCCATAAGAGGATCATTCAAAAAGATCAGATAAAGAAATTCCAGCTCAACATGTTGTACGCACAGACACAAAAGAAGAAGGTGTGCATACACGAAATCAAAGGATTACTCAGAATCTAGGTATTCCTTCAAGTAACTAACTCCCCAAACTCCAAATGATGTCCTACAAAGGTATAGGAAAATAGTTAGGTTTTATTCCACCCTACCACTGTAGAAGGCCAATCACTCTCATTAGAGGAATGGTTCGCACAACCAGAGGCAGAAATGGGTCAGTTTAGGAGATTGAATGCATAAAAACTTCAAGGTAGTCTTTCTTTTAAGCGTGCTGAAGTTATTCAGCTAAGGGAATTTTTTGTGGGTACTGAGATGGATCAAGAATATAATCTTTTATCAGTATACCCTCACAGGTCTAATCCTATCGGTCAAGTGCAACAACAACCGGTGTTGTTATCATCAGTTGCAGTACCAGCCCCCACATCTCCCCAAACTCCATTTATTGCACCTACACAGGCCCAAACTCAACCGGATTTTTCTGAAAAGTTAATAACTACCATTGAGTCATTAACATCTCGGTTAGAAGCTATAGAAGGAAAACGTGTGCTAGTTCAACTAGAGAAAAGAGCCTATCCTGAATGGGTTGATACAATTCCTACCCCATCAAATTTTGCAAGTACCACATTCCCAATATTTAATGGTTCGGGAGACCCAGAGCAACACTTAACACATTTTTTTCTCATTTTGATCCTATGATGGGAACCCCTTATCAAAAAGAAGTTGTTATACTCAGGTTTTTTGTATATTCATTACAAGGACATAATTTTGTCTGGTATACAAGTTTGCAATCCCGATCAATTTCTGGGTGGGAGGATCTATGTAAAAAATTCCTTCTTCAGTTCAACTCAACGTTGCCATAGACAATAGTTTTTGATCTTACAAATTGTAAGAAAAGAGATAATGAAAGAGTTTTAGATTTCATTGCTCGCTGGAAGGGATTAGCATATTCCTTAAGCTTAGCACTCCCTCAAGAGGAATTGTTACCTATATATATGGAAAATTTGTGTGATGAGTTGCGCACACCGTTGATCCTTGTGAAATACACAAGAGGGTTTTGATACCTTACTTCAATCACTCAATAGATTTAATACTCTCTTATGAAGACTAAGGATAAAGCTCGTGTAATTCCATCAGCTCTAGGAAGGAGAATGGGTAAAGAAGAGACTGCTACAGTTGTGCCTAACCAAGCACCTTTACATGCTTCTAATTCAAAAACTTTATCAAATAAAAGGGCTCTGCCTCTTGAGTGTCAACAACAGAGGCTATTTCATCAATATGATCAAAGAAATCAAAGACAAAAATAATTTAAGGATTTGAAGAGAAAAGTTTATTTTTTCCGAAATGAAAATGTACCAGGTTACTTCATTTTGGCTCTGGAAAATAATTTGGTCCAATTTCGAAGGTCAAAAAGACCGAATAAGGAAGGAGATGAAGATCGTCCCAAATATTTCCCATTTCATCAGATGTTTGGGAATCCTTTCAAGAGTGGTTTGTCTTCAAAGACCTCCTGTAAAAGATGGTGGACTCAGGACAAGTCAAACTAAATGGTTCTTCTGCTCAGGTATCATGTGTTACTACTACAAATCCAGAGAAATAAGGCGAGTGGCAAGAAGTCAAAAAAATGTGCAGAAATATGATGATTGGCTGGTCAGGAAAATGATCGGTCTAACTCATTCCATTTTGAGAATGCAATTGAAGAAACCAATTGTGTCTTCTACTATGAATGCCACAAGAAAACCCTCTTCATCAAAAGGAAAATCCTAAAAGAAAGGATATGATTCAAAGAAAGGGGAACAACCAGAAGAAGATGAAATCATGCCAAAGCCCATGTTGTCTTTGACTCAGGTAGATTTTATGCCATCTACTTCAACGCCACGGGCACCGCCCCGCCAAACAGAACAGCCAAAACAGGCTAATCGTGCAGAATATTCCTCACATAAAAAGTTGACATGTGGTTCTGTTAACATTATTCATTCAACAGATCCATTAGCCAGTCACAACATCTATCTTGATGAGCCTGAGTTCCCGGTGTCAAACAGAGGAAATAGAGGGAGTTCTGAAGGTCTGGGATACAGAGGAAGATGTGGATATCCCATAATCCACTATTCCAATTCTACCCCTTCTAGAACTGTATATGCAACATAAACTCATGGCAGAGCCCTTCAGTGGTCTCAACAAGAATAAGAAAATTCTTCCATGCAAGGCAGATTCAGCCCTGGGAGAGTTATTACGGAGGTTAGGTTAGAGGTTCCACCTTCATTTTCTCAGCAAGTAAATAGACCTATTCAGTCTAATCTTCCAAATCCACGAGTATTTTCAACTCCTATCCCGATACAAGAATCATCTACTTCTAAAGCATCAACCTCTAAGGGACCTGCGAAACCACATGTTCTTGTTAGAAAACACAGACCTTTGGATCAAAAATATGATGCCTTGAAACATTTGGCCCAAGTACCCGCCAAGTTATCAATTTTGGATGCCTTGAATCTATCCAAGGATCTTCGGGAGGCACTCATTGAGGATTTGTCATGTCCTCATGAGTTTGAAACAAAAATTGATGTGGCTGAAGTCTACCATGTAGAGAATAATCCTACAGAATGCCATGTAGTGATATATTTTACAGATGATTATTAAGATGATGTCATGCATTGAAAGATTAGAACATTGTATTTATCTAGAAATGTAAATGGTGTAGACATCTGAAGAGATTTCATTGATAATGGTTCAGGAGTCAACCTCATCCCCATTCGTACACATTGTCTATTGGGCCTCACGGAATCTGATTTATCTCCTTATACTTTGATGTTACAAGGATATGATAAAAATTAACAAGAACCACTGGGCGAAATTACACTTAGAAATCAGTTTGGAGACCTTGTAACAAATTCATATTTCAAGGTTTTTGATCATGATACAGCCTTCAGTGTTTTTCTTGGAAGACCTTGGCTACATCAACATGCAGTTACCCTTCATCATACCATCAATGCCTCAAATATTATTTCGATGGTCAAATAGGTACATTTTATGGTGATAAGGCCCCTTCAAAACATGTGAATCTCAATAAATTAATGGAGAATTCTATCACATGAAGGGTATGGAGAAATCCACATCAAGGAAGGTTACCAAGGTTAATGCTCCATATGTTTTGGAAAAGATTCCAGTAAACCCATTCACACATGTGAGTACATATTATGTGTTGCCTATTAGTCAAATTGATAGAATAGACCCAAATACAAATACTCTTATGGATACGTCCACAATGTCAATTATAGAAATCAAGCCAGACAGCAAGGGAGAAATTGGTGATTCACCAAGCAATGATGAAAGCCCAAATGGAGATGTCTTCATTTCTTCCACTGAAATCCAAAAAGTCTATACATCTCCAACCAAGAATGAAGAAGTAATAGCAATATCAGAGGTGAATGATGATGTCGATTCTCAATCCATCATCTCCTCTTTATTTCCCAAGGAAGACCCTTCATCATCAATTGGGTCAGAAATGGAAGCCCCTTCTTCAAAGTGATCAAATATTAACATCTCTCCGAATCATGAAAATTATGCATCGTCACCTACAATGAATGTAGAAGCAGAAGAGATAACACACGTAGAAGAAATAGATGTAGATCTCAGAGATTCTCCTCTAGCATTTGAAGACTGTATCTCTACAACTTTGGATGAACTCATAGAAATAAATCTATGTACAAAAGAAGATCAACACCCCACATTAATTAGTGCGGCCATGACTCTTAAAGAGAAAAAATTGTTTATTTCATTTTTATAGAAAAATAGATATATATTTTCTTGGAACTATACAATGATGCTAGGCCTATATCCTAATGTTACTACTCATCGTTTGGGTTTGTCAGAATAACATCGATGATTTAAGAAAGCCGTACGATGAACAAACCCAACTTATGTTTCCAAAATTGAAGCTGAAGTGGATAAGATTATCAAATATGACTTAATCATAGAAGTTCAATATCCCAAATGGTTGTCTAATATTGTCCCTGTGAAAAAGAAGACCAGACAAATAAGAGTTTTCATTGATTTTAGAGGTCTTAATCGGCTTTTTCCAAAAAAATATTTTCCAGTTCTGATACAAGAACTATTAATTGATGAAACAACTAGAAATGAAGCACTTTCATTCTTGGATGGATATTCTAGAAATAATCAAATCCGAAAGGCTCCAGAAGATGAAGAATCTACATCCTTCAGAGCCCCTCAGGGTGTGTTTTCCTATCGGTCAATGCCCTTTGTCCTGAAGAATGCAGGCGTGACATATTAGCGTGCCATGCATCGTATCTTCAAACCCTTTTCAGCTAAGATTCTTGAATGTAATGTGGAATATTTGGTGGTTAAATACATGAAACATTCTAATTACTTCGCTGATTTCGAAGTCATATTCTACAAACATCGGCAACCTAATTTGAAGATGAACCCCTTAAAATGTGCTTTTGGGGTAACCTCAAGAAAATTTCTCAGCTTTTTTATACACCATCGTGGTATCGAAGTCGATCATGAGAAGACAAAGTCAAAATTTGTTATGTCACCTCCTAAAAATTTGAATGAATTGGGAGGACTTTTAGAAAACTTAGCCTATATATGAAGTTTCATCACTAATTTGGTAGGAAAAATTTCACCCTACACCAAATTTATGAAGAAGGGATTCACATACTAGTGAAATGAATAATGTCAAGAAGTATTCAATATTCTCAATAAATACCTCTTGAGTCCACCAGTATTAATGTCACCTGTTGAAGGAAGTCCACTTATCCTCTATGTGATAGCCTTAGAGCGATCATTGGGTGCCTTCCATTCCCAAAAGAATGATGCTGGGAATGAAAACAACCTTTACTATCTCAGTCGGACTATGCTGGAAGAAGAAACCCGATATTCAGGTATTGAAAAGAGCTACCTGGTGGTAATATTTGTAGTTCAGAAACTGAGACACTACCTACAACACCATGAGGTCCAATTGGTATCTTGTAATAACCCACTAAAATTCATCCTTAGTCGTCCAATGCTTACAGGACTTCTAGCAAGGTGGGAATTTATTTTGCAGTAATTTTACATCTAGTATGTGTCTCAAATGGCAATAAAGGGCCAAGCTTTGACTAATTTCCTTGCTGAACACCCTTCAGTAGAAGATACATCTTCGGATATTGAACTTCCTGATGAAGAAGTCTTCTCTATTCACTGTAGTATTCAAACATTGGAAATATACTATGATGGTGCTTCCAAAAGTCCAACAGGGAAGAAAATAGAAGATCCTAAATTCAAAACAGTTGTGTTAGGAATTGTTTTTATTTCCTCGGAAAAGGCAGTGCTACCTTATTTCATCTTATTGTGGGAAGGAGGTACAATCAATGAAGTAGAATATCAAGCTCTCATCGCATGATTAGAGTTGGAGCTTCAAGAATATGTGAATCACTTAAATGTGAAAGATGATTTAGACCTGGTAATCAAACAAGTCAATGGGTATTATGAAATCAGAAAAGAAGAACAAATCCATTTGTATGATTATGTCAGAGTGTTAATGGCAGAATTTCCTACAGAACTGACATTTTCATATGTTTCGAGATCACAAAATGCCTAAGTTGATGCACTGGCTAATATAGCCACATCTTTGGCAGATCCAAATCAGGACAAGTCAATCATCAGTTTTTCCCACCGTCATACAATTTCACCTTATGTTCAAACCAGAACAGAGGAAATCAATGAAATTAGACTCATTTCTGAACTGTATGGTCATACTATAGGATGGTTGACACCTATCATGGAATACCATCAAAATTGAACACTTCCACCTGATAGAGTCAGGAAAGAACAAATCCGACAACGTGTGGTCAATTTTACTCTTTATTATAGCCCATATCACCAAGGGAAAATTCCCTACAAATGAGGTTTCGATGGAATTATCTTCAGATGCATGGACGGTGAAGAGGCAATGGCTGTAATGAAATAAGTGCATGCAGGAGTCTGTGGTGCGCACCAGTATGGACAGAGACTATCTGAACATGTTCTAAGACATGGATACTTTTAGCCTTCAATGATACAATATTATGTTTATTTCACAATGAAATTTCATTCATGCCATTTACATGCCAACTTCATTCATCAACCCCTAGAATTGCTTCATACAGCTAAATACTCATGAATATTTTCCACATGGGGAATGGATGTAGTGGGACCTTACCCTTCAGCTACAGCCAAGCAGTTTAAGTATATTCTTACTACTACTGAGTTTTTTTCCAAATGGGTAGAGGAAATACCTCTCAAAGAAGTTATTTCTAAAAGCATTGTTAGCTTCATCAAGTCTAACATTATTACCAGATTTGGTTTCCCATATACCATATTGACAGAAAATGGAAACAACTTCTGTTCATCTGAGTTAAGGAAGTTGTATCAAGAATACAACATCAAATCCAACCATTCCTCTCGATATCATGCAGTGGCCAATGCCAAGATAGAATCCTTCAACAATACTCTTTCAAAAATAATGCAAAAGGTGGTGGAAAAAGATATGAAATCATGGCCTGATAAACTCTTTCATGCTTTATGGGCTTATCGGACTACCACCCGCACTGCAACGCGGTCAACTCCATATTCATTGGTATATGGAACACAAGGAGTCTTTCCCATTGAGGTTCAATTACCCTCACTCAGAGTATCCATTTGTGATCAGTCATCTATAGATGAAGAATCTCAAAATCGATAGGATGAATTTGAACAATTAGATGAGAAAATATTGTGCACCTTGCACCACATGGAAGTCTATCAAAATCGAATAGCACGAGATTTCAACAAAAAAAATTCATCTTCGTTCACTAATTCTAGGAGAATTGATATTGGTTCTCAGAACTCAAATGATAATAAGAAAGAAAGCTCCCATTCTTGAGCCATTGTGGGAAGGACCTTACTCAAAATATACGGTCTACTCTAATGGAGCTTATTCTTTAACCTCAATGGATGGAGAACTCATCACGAGTCCAACCAATGACATATTTCTAAAGTATTTTGTGTAACAAAAATACTAATACGTCCTGGATGATGTTAAACTTCATAGTCTCTGGTTTATGCATATGACCTTAATCTATTCACCCCATTGTCCAACATGACGTTAAATGGTGTTGTTCCCCTTACGTCTAAAATAACGTTAAACAGTGACATCCCAGCTACATGACTCTAAACTGTATAGAATTCCCTTACGTCCAACATGAAGTTAAACTTTTCCATCATCGAACATGAAGTTAAACTGTGAAATAGTCCCTAATACGACCAATATGATGTTATGATGTGTCCTATTTTTTCCTTAATGCATGACATTAAACTGCACAATCCCCCTTTCATCCAACATGACGTTTAACTGTATTGTCCCCATCGCCATAGCTTCAGGACGCTAAACTGTACAATACCCTAATTCCTCCGACATGACATAAAACTGAAAATTCCCCTTATTACATCCTACATGATGTTAAACTATATTTTTTCCCTGCTACATCACACTAAACTGTGTAGCACCAATAGTCCTCACTACAAGACTTTAAACTGTATAGTCCCCTCATATGTCATATATGACATTAATCTATGCATCTTTAAGGTTGTTTCTATCTCTTGTTTCTCACACCGTGTATGACTCACGTGATCTTAGATTAAACTTCAACCATAACACCTTCTCTGGGCCGCTAACCATGCGTAAGTCCCAATACATTCTTTTAAGATCATTTTTCTAAAAAACACCTTGATCACCAATTAATTCTTCAATCAAACTATGCGGACTCTGATCCTTGGCATCTAGGCTGGGTACGTAGGAAACCACCCATGGTTCAGGCCCATAATCAATCTCTTCACGTCAGTTCACCTCAATCTCATACGATGTACATCTGTGAAGCAACCCAAAATCAATCTCTTCATGTCAGTTCACCTCCATCTCATACAATGTTAATCTGTGAAGATTCCCAAAATCAATCTCTTCACGTCAGATCACCTCTGTCTCATACGATGTTAATCCGTGAAGCAGCCCAAAATCAATCTCTTCACATCGGTTCACCTTCGTCGCATACGATGTGAATCCGTGAAGCATCCCAAAATCAATCTCTTCACGTCGGTTCACCTCCATCGCACAAGATGTTAAACTGTGTACGTCCCTTTTGTCCCTGCTACATGAAACTAAACTGCACAGCACCATTGTCCTTGACTGAGAGGGAATCATCATTAACATTGATCTCTAATCATGTTATATTCTAAAGACTGCGTGCATCCAATGGAATTCCTGATCCTTCTGTCTTGGGTCAAACCATTATTGCACTAAAGTCCCCATTCACCCTTCACCTGTATAAACAAAATCTGTACAGATTGTATTTCAAGAACCATGTGTGGCTTGATTCCCATCCTTATGGGATATGTAGGAACGTTCGAGAGTCCCTCGAATCTATCCACAAGTCTTTGGGCCTAACCCCAAATTCCACTTTCAGTCCCTTGGTTGAAAAGTCCCCCTGTGAAAACATGAATGTGGTATAAAAACCCTTGTCTTCATTCACATCAGGTTTAACAAATACACAATTTGTATTCCTCATTATGGTCCTAGCTCTATGACCTTAAAATAAGATTTCCTATACTCTCGTCCCACATGACGTTAAACTGTATTTGAAGAACTAAATTTGGATTGATTATCATTCTAATGAGATATATAGTGAAGTTCAATATCTCAATTCAGGACCCAGTCACAACATGAATATGGTTAGCATTGGTCTGTGTATCTCTACATGCATTGAACAATGCCCATTTTTATGTGTCATACACCTATCATTAAATAATTCCAGATATCCATCACCCTTTTCTTGACTTCTGGTCACAAAATGTCCGATTCCTGAGAGTACTTTTGCCTGACTTGCAGCACGTTCCCTTAGGCGGCCTTGCATAAACAGTCTACATAATTGACCTATCAGCAAAAAGATGCTATTATTTGATTATTCAACCAATGCCTTTAGGTGGACCTACATAATTCAACCCGCTAACGTATTTTTCAAATAATGGTAACTTAATTCTTGTGAGAAAATCCTTTTTTTTTCCTTATTGGTCTTATCGAAAATATGTATGAATCCGTAGAAAATAACCAACCTTAACATATTTGTCCCATACTCTTTTTCATTATCTGAATGAATTCAATTCTAGGGTTTAAATTTCCCTTCCCTACGTTTGGGTCAGACCTTTATTGGAGTGACAATCATCTAGTTCATAGAATATATTGATTGGAAATATCTTATCCATATTCATGTACCTCTGTCGATACAACAAATTCTATGCTTTGGAAAATTTGAATCTCCATAAACTTTCACTGGGTTTTTAGTCGTAGAAAAGTAAATTTCTGAGAGATATTTTTCCTGACTATGCAGCACGTGCCTTTGTCGGCCTTGCATAAATAGTCTACATAACGGACCTGTCAGCCAAAAGATGGTATTATTTGACTATGCAGCCAATGCCCTTAGGTGGCCCTGCATAATTCAACCCCCTAACGAGTTTGTTAAATAGTGGTAACATCATTAGCGGGAAATACTTCTTCTAATGCCTTTTAGCCCTTTTTCGTATCATTCCTCAGATTCAATGTTTCTTAAGTAATTGTAAACAAGTTTTCCCCCATACATGAGTGTGGGAATTTGTTTTCAGATAAATTTTCAGGGAATTGAGTCAATTTTTATCCATTCGGTCAAATCTATTTCGACCATAAGAATTATCCATTTTATGTCTAACGTGAATGAATTTAAATTGACCACAAAAGAAAAGGTAATTATGAACCAAAGTCAAGTTCCCACTCATTAAACATACCTTTGGTATCATTTAGGTAATATTTATATAATAAAGATTCATAGTTTGTAGGTTTGTTTTTATAATCCTAGTAAAAATCAATCTATGCTTACTAGGTCCACTGGTTTACGTAAAAATTTAAAGCAGGTAGAAAAAGAAAATACAAACACAAATTATTGACGATGAAAGTGTTTTTCATTGATGCACAAGAGTTATAAGGACATCCACTTGCTGGAGTCTCATCTATTTTTCAGGAATTACAAAAGTCTTTCAACATAACTCTTCATTTCATTTACAACATCTCAAGCATCATCAGAAACCACCTGGATTTCACTCATTAAACTAGATATAATAAGAGATGCAGTGATACCAGATCTTCCTGAGACAATTGTAAAAGATTGTTCTTCAGTGTAGTTTGAGAGAATTCTCTGCTGATCAAATAGTGACATTGTTTCTATCCAAGAAAATTGGAAGATGGATACATGGATTTGAGAATGGAGCATTGGAAGTAAAGATCCATTTGGAGAAAGTACTCTTTTCGGATATTGTTTCTAATGTCATGATATTCTTCTCTTCATCAACCGGTAGTGGAAAACACATCAGCCCACAGTTGGACATTTTCATATCTGCAATGAAATGGAATGAATGAAAAATTTGAAAGTTCACACCATTTTTTCTACTTTTAATACACAGCATAACTGAAATAGAAGAATAATAGTGAGGCTACATCTCGGGCATATGATTCATTTCATCTGGAACATTGACTCCTTGCAGATGACCTTTGCCATACAGAGGCATGTTGATGCTCTATGGGAAATTAACATGATATTACTTCAACTACTTTGCAAGATCATGTAGAGTTCTATCGCAGATATCATAGTAGTCGTGGCCAACAACGTTCATCATGTCATCAATACTCTTGCTCGCCAGTTCATCAGTAGTTTTTATTCTTCTAGGAGCCATTGAATCTGCACAAAGATCGATTAATTAACTTTTAAGTGGGTTGATTTTTCATAAAATTTGTAAAGAAATTCGAAAAAAATGGCTAAGGCATTGTGGCGTGCAAGTCCAATTTTGGCGCACAGGTGTCACTATGTCGCAAAGGTTTTCGGCACGCAGGTATCACCGCGAAGGTCAATATATCTATGTAGTTTCGCGACACAAATAAAAAAATACTGAACTGTGGAAAAAAATACACTTGCACGTTGAAGGCAACTTGCACGACAAGAGCGAGAATCCTTAAGAAATGACTGCTTTTCCTGAGGAATGGCTGCAAATATATAGGCCAAGCCACACCCCTGCTTGCCGAAGCCTGTGAGAATCACACCTACGCACCACCATCTACACGCTCAACACTTGCGCACCATAGTTCCTTGATTTTCTTCTTCACCTCAGAGTTACATCCTCCTTCTTTAGGATCCAACTCTGAGGGGGGACTTTTTTTGACGCTCCTTTCCATCATAGAGTCTAATGACAAAAAATGGAAACACCTTAGTCCAAAGTGATTCATTCTTTGAAGAAACATCATAAATTAATAATGGCATGAATAAGTATTTCTTCACACTTGGGTTGCACAAGGATCATCATGGTCTCACAAGTATACTTGCACGACAAAGATTGGTCGAACAGGTGACTTGTGCGCCCTCTTTGATTATAAACCAAGGTCTTCTCTGGCCTATAAATACACCTTGTGGGCCCCCCATTTCAGGGACAGAAAATTCTAGAAACTCAGATTTGAGCTCTCGGCACCCTAGAGTATTCTTGAAGCATTCCGAACACTTCTAAGGTAAGTTCTTACCTAGAACGGATGATTTAAAGACGGGTAACAAGGCCTAAGTGTTGAAACTCATCAACACCTATGTGCCTAAGTGGCCAACCCTTAAGGGAAATGGCCACACTTACACGCTGCCTTATGACTTCAACAAAACTTGTGTGCCACTCTTTTGGAAGTATTTAGGGATAATACTAAAGGATTGGGCTAAATCTCGCCCAAGTATTACCCTAAGGGTTGACCATCGCGCAAGTGACCATGTGTCCCGCAAGTATACTTGCGCAACCATGACATGCGCGCCCACGCAGGATATGCTTGTCTCTCTCTTTTTGGGTTCCCCTCTTGCCTATTCATTTTCTTTCTTCAAATCCTCCCCTCCTCTGCAAGATTTATTCATCAGAAGCATTTTCAAACACATTTATGGCATGGTTCCTTTGTTGGTTTTCTTATCTGAAATGAATTCTGTGGAAGATCTCTCAAAACATAGTGGTTTATATTTCTTTATATCACTAAGGTTAGAGATTTCATTCATTCACCCATATCCTTTAAGATGAGAGGATCTTTAAACTAGGAATCCTTCTTAGGAGTAAGCCCCAATCTTAATTCTCTTAGCTTGGTAATCCTCTTTAAGAGTAAGCCCCAAGTCCCCTAATCATGGGCCTCTTTAGAAATAATCCCCAATCATAAACATCTTTAATTTGGGCATCCTCTTTAAGTGTAATCCCAATGTCCCCAATTCATGAGCCTCCTTCTCAGGAATAATCCCCAATCATAAACATCTTTAATTTTGGCATCCTCTTTAGGAGTAAGCCCCATGTCCCCTAACCTGGGCCTCCTTTTCATGATTAAGCCCCAGTCTTCAATATCCCTTATTGTTGGGAATCCTTTTCAGAAGTAAGCCCCATGATCCCAAATATGGGAATCCTCCTTAAGATTAAGCCCCAAATTCCAATTTCCCTTAACCTGGGCCTCATTTTCAGGAGTAATCCCCAGTCATAATTCCCCTAACTTGGGCGTCCTTCTTTGGAATAATCCCCAGTCATAATTTCTCTTAACCATTCAAAATTTCTTTTGATTTGGGCATCCTACTTAGAATTAAGCCCTATGTTCCCACCTAATTTGGGCATCTTCCTTAGGAGTAGCCCCAAGTTAGAGTATCCAAATCTCCATAAAAGCACATAATCCTTTATGGACCATGTTCCCGGGTTTCTTCCCTGATGTAAATCCCAATCCTCATCTATTTTGGGCAGTCATACATACATAAGGCCCACATTATTTCTTATAATTGCATATCTCATGGAACAACTATCAGGTTTTACCAATACATCTTATTTCACACACCGAGCATGACTCCCATGAGCTTAGAGTGTAAAAGTAATTATGAAATCTTTCTTTGTGACATCAATCATGCATAAACCTCATTCTTCTTTACTCGAACTATGTGGGTTCTTATTACTTTTCAAAAAATAATGGATACGTAGGTAGCCCTTCTGTAGGTATGATCCCAACACTGAAATAATCCATGTCCTTATAAATAACAAGAAACTTCAAGTGCCCCGATGAGTGGCTTTAAAACCAGTATGGTTATCATAATGACCAAGATATTTTCTATATAATGTGTTGAAGGATACCATTGACTAAGAATCACTAACAAATACAGATGATTCTCTGTCGATGAAGAACCTCGAATACATATAAAATATTCTCTACATTTAATACATATTAATCATTGATTGTCAGATCTAAAGGAAAGATCATTTTCATACTTGGTAATATAATAAGGATTTATGAACATAACTTAAATATATAATTACAGTCCCGGAGTAGACAATAATTCTCCCCAAAAAGGTGTGATGAGTCCGAACTTTCATACTATCGGCCAATGAAAATTCTTTAGCCTCATCGGTTCACAACTAATGAGCACTTACCTTTGGGAAGTAGGTCCAAATTGATATAGAATGATTGGATATTTTTGATTCTACAAACAAACCCGTTAGAAACCGATTGGAATATTTGAACATTAAAGAAACAAGGTCATCCCCATTTCCAGAGGAAACACCAGTTCAAAATTATTACACCATATTTATTATTGATAGCCTTAATTGTAAATAAATCTTACTGGTAATTTTAGATCACCAATATTTTGTTTTTATTATCAAAATATTAAGAAGAACGATTTGAATGATTTTAACTATTCTTATTATTTTTATTCACTAACTCATAATTAATGTTTTATTGGAAATTTGAGATTCATAAATAGATCATGATTACCGATATTAATTAATTATTAAATCTTTTTGGATTCAATCACTTGTATCTTTCTCTAATGTAATAAAGGGACCACCGAAAAAATGATATTATGACTTGGGTAATTGTATTTGGTATCATGAATACTTTAGTATAATTATTTTAAACTAGATTTATGAAATCATAGATTAGGTGAAATATATATATGACTGAATTGGAAGATAAGTCTACGTATAGGATAACATAATACATATTTTTATAAGATATAAAATATTTTGAAATCTATAAATTCATATTTGTTTTGATACTTCATGTGTATGTGGTTCTTTCTAATTTTTCACCACGTGGTAATAAATCAAAAAAATGGAACATTGTGATTTTATTAATTGGTAACCTGGTAATATGTTTTAATTCATACCTACATTAACTATCCTTGTAAAATGGTTTATATAATTCACATTTTTTGTTATGATCGATAAGGAATTATTATAAATGTTAAGGAAAAATAATGAACAATGATAATTACAAGGTGTATTATATTGAAATTTAGGATTCATTATTTAGAAATCCAATAAATGATTATATGGATTTATCACTATGACTACTATTACTCAAACTATGTTTTTTGGTTTTAATCAACGGATTTGACATAAATGAATCATGCTTAAATTAAATATGAGAGAAAATTTGTTGATTAAATAAATGTGATGATGATTGGAGTGAATAATATTGTGATTTATATTAATCATTTTTCACAATTTATGATTAACAACCTATAACATAACAAACTATTATACTCAAAGAAGTACAGAAGGATGGAGTTCACTAAGAGCTATGGTAAAGAGGGAACATGTATGAAAGAGTGTTATATTTCATTCATGTTAAACATTTGGGAATATACAACCAATAAAGTCTCTCAATGAAATAGGAAAATTTTTATGTGTGTACAAGTATGGAATAGAGAAAGAATATAATAGTAAAACCAAGGAGTTTAATGTATAGTAATAAAAATTAATCTTATGGGTCTATTTATTTATTCATATTTTAATTTTTGGGAACCTAGGGATTATATGATCCAATTAACATATATAAATTTTTACATTGCGAACAAATAAATACATACATTTGGTTAATATAGTTAAATTATTTTTTATTGGGATTCAACAAATATAAAATACAAGGATATTTACAAGGGGAATTTTATTTTTATGATTCTAGTATCACCTAAGGATTATGTAAATTTTTTATAAATATATTTATTAATGTATAATGATCATAATAGTTATGGACACCATCATGTTTTTATGAGTTTTAGGCTATAAAAGTTGAAAGACATTGGCATTGATTTTTAGGTTTATATAATTGTATTTTCCATTGATTACCGAAATTATGGAAGATCATTATTTATATTTAGTTATATGTAACCCTTAGATTCCACATGATGTATTAGTTTATGAATAATTATATCTTCATAATTTTAATGGTATTGATAACATGTAAGGTAAATGTAATAATTAAAATTAATTTAATAACATAAAATAACTATTTTTAAATTTAAAAGCAAAACATAAATCATGTATATAAGCATTTAATTTAAATGGTGATATTATTATTAAGGTCATTTTTTTTGATTTCCATAATATTTTTCAAAATGATATATGATTTATATTAATATGTATTTATAGAGAGGAAAAAACATCATTTTGAGTGATATCTCCTCACATCTAGAATGGCCAATGGGGAAGAACATAAAAAAAGGGTCATAAGGGTAAAGCCCCTACCACTAGAATATGTGATGTTCTGGTTAAAGTTTATTTTATTTTAATAAAAAAATTTAATCAATAAATATAATGTTGAAATATTGGTTTTACTATTGATGTTTACATTGTAATTTCATTTTGGATTACTCATGATAACAATTTTGGATTTAATAAATATTTAGATGTATGTGAAGAGACTTGTCACTATTTTATGAATCGTAAGATCTATCAAAATAAAATTTTAGTACTTTTCAAATATATAAAATTATATTCGATGTTTTTACCTAATAGAAATAGGTGAGGTGGATATTGATAAAATCATAATGAATGGTGGAAATTTATATTATTATGTTGAAATATCTCTTGTTATTATACATCCTTACACTATTAGATAGCAA
This sequence comes from Viscum album, assembly GCA_963277665.1. Taxonomy (NCBI): domain Eukaryota; kingdom Viridiplantae; phylum Streptophyta; class Magnoliopsida; order Santalales; family Viscaceae; genus Viscum; species Viscum album. The sequence continues at coordinate 1,514,139,862 of OY728132.1, read as the reverse complement.
TATAATTCCATAACATTAGTAAAATAATCATTCAATAATGAATTTCCAAATAATCCTAATATGTATTCAATAAATGGTCATCTATATAATCACTATTTTATGGATTCTTTGACATTGAAGTTCTCATAATAATTTACTTTATTATGATCAATAAAAAATAAAAATATATATAATTATTACACATTATTTGAACATCAACACATTCACTTCCATGAAATTATATCTTACCTGGAAATGTATTTATGTGTAACGTTTAGGACCTTTTTATTTCCTCGCAACTCTTTTAAGGGGATGTTTTATTAAACCATTATCTAATGTGGGTATTTAACAAATGAATTTTTAAATTTTAAAATCATTATTTATTATAATATTAATTTGAGACGATGAACAATATTGATACTCAGATGAAAGTAATAACTTGATATTCTAAATTGATAACATTATGTCTGATTAGGTATATGATATCAAATACATGTCATGACATAAACCTATAAGGCATGAGAAAAAGTCCCTAAAACTCCTTCCAATTGGCCTAGGGTTAGAACGTAGCATTGAGTATGCATATAAAAAATATAGAAGGTCCTTTCTTAAGGTACATATATGCATTCACCCAAGAATATATCGGTACAAATATGCAAGGATATAAAGATATTGAAACTAATATGAATTCATACATTAATTCCAAACTAGAGTAAAATATAACTAATTATCAATTAAAATGTTAAAACACTCCCACAAAAATTAAACTCTAATAGTATCCAAACTACTCAAAATGAGGGGATCAATGTCAAAAGAATCTTCTAGAATTCTCTTTATCCCAACTATAGTAAACACCATAGTAAGACTATCTATCTAAGATCCACATGCCTTGGGTACCTAGGAGACTCCATTGAACATAATTTTTTCTAAACAACACACAACATGTGAATAAATATCCAACGATTGGGTGAGTACAATAATACTCAGTACGCACCCAAAAAAACCAACTGAAATGGAAGCAACTGAACGGAAGAAATCAATTTGACCTAGCCAAAGAAAACCCTATTTAGAGAGAAAATAAATCATGATTCATCCTAAGTTATACATGAGTAGTCATCTCAATCCAAAAGTGGTGTCAACCAATACATATGAAAACACTGAAAGTACTCCCCAAAACACAATTATATACTCATCTTATACTCTAGGTCTCTTGGGTTTTTGACATCTTAGAGTACAATATATTTCTACTAAAGTCCTAAACAGTAACACAAATTTGGATAAAACACACCACGTGTTCATCCATCCATGATGGTACTATTTTTGGGAGATAAAATATATTTGAACAAACTCAATAGTGTCAGTATAGAGTTCCCTTGTAATGGAATGTACCCTCGTAGTCCATTACATTTCCAAATTTCAAGCGTTTGAGGTATCATGCGGACCACCAGTGACTCTTTAAAAATATTTCTAAAAACATGATCCCACTAAATGGTTCCACTGAAATGGTGTCATTTTCCATGGTCTCACACCAAAATTCTATAACTGCATACGGTGTCCCACCGAATCGGAGGCAACGTTACGGTGGCAACGTTATGGTGGCACCGTGTCTCCCACCCTTTCCTTTTCTTTTCAAGTTTCCATGTTTTTTATATACTTCTACCATAACATATAATTTTATTTAAAAGGATATTAATAAATTTTTTAATGATATTTAATAACAGTAAATGATGTTTAAAACCCCCAAGAGTTTAGTGACCCTTATGTTACGAAACGTATGGATTTTTCCTTTGGGTCTCACCTTTCTCTGTGCCTTACAACATCACCATGTTACATAGTTTTCTCTATATAAAGGATATCAATCAAAACATGTTTGTTATCTACACCATCCCTGAAAATAATTATTAAAAAAAAAATTATAACATCATGTGTATCCACCCAACATCATGTGAGATTCACGATCCACCTTTTAATTAGTTCGAGATTTCATATCTCGTAACACCAGGATCTGGAAATTTATCAAATGGAGATTATTTTTCTTCTTCCTAGACACCATTATTCTCTATGGTGAACTAGGACTCCGTATTTTGGTAAAAAAATCATGTGTTTTCTTGATCCCCTCTACCTTGGAGACCTTGTTATTCTTCCTATGCAAGTCGCACAACCCTTTTTCTTGATGCGAGGAGGAAATGTCGATCAATGATCATCGAGGGAGGGTTTTCCTTTGACTCTATTTACTGTTTATAATGTGTGGTTGGTATGATAATGTTTCCCTTGGATGGTTGATATAAACCAGACCATAACGAATATAATATATAGACTATAAAAATGAAGTGTTGTGAATAATGGTGATGATGTTGTACTCTTTTATATTCTCTTATATGATTGGAATGTTTTAGGATTATGCCCACTAAAAATAGTGGATGTTGGGGTTCCTTTATTTCACACTAATGAACCTATGTTTTCTTGATAATATTTTTATTGAATGGATATAACATGTAAACAGGTTTATCAAATAAATCCATTTGATTAAGTGGATGCCCAATGAACAAGAATGGTATTGTGATCACCCTAGTTAACGAATATGTAGAAAGGAACATAATGAATGGTGCGTAAAATTATATAAACATCCTTTCTATGTTCCCATAATATATATGGTTTCTATTGTTGATACATGTGGGGTTATGTATATGGAGATGTGATATCATGTTGTTCAGTTGTAACAGCCGACGATTTTATAAAAAATATTCTTTTTAATTTTATTAATGTCTTGTGTTGTACGCTACACCAAAAGGAGCTTGCACAACACACATCCTTGACTTGCCTTGCATTACACGCAATCGCGACCTTCCTCGATAGCGTGTGTAATACGTAATACTGAGTTTCACTAAACAACGATATGCTATTAAAATATTATTAAAACTAACTGTTATGAATAGTAATAACCACTTTTTAAAATTCTATAAATCTTATTTATCAAAATGAACTTCATTTTTGGATTCGGAGTATCGAATTTAGCCTAATGTGAAATTTTGGTACTTTTCGGATAACTTTCATATTCTGATGAATAGTGAAAATTACTAAATTATAATTAAAAACAACTTTTTTAATCAAAATAATTAATAGTGATAAATCATTAATTTGAGTGGTTTTAAAGTATATTTAGAATATATTTTTACAATTTAATACAATGTTGGTCATTGAATGTAATTTCACATTTAAACCAGACATAATCAAGTGTCAATCTTTTGATAGATATTGTTTCTTAAAAACACGCTATTTGTTTTAACAGCGGGATTTAATTATAAAATTAATTAATGCAATTTCTATGTTATGAATTTGGTAAAATAGACTTCATTTTTGAATTCGGAATATGAAATATAGCTTAGGATGAAATTTTGGCTTTTTTCTGAAAACATTCAATTTTTGATGAATAGTGAAACCACTAAGTGGTAGGTTAAAAACTGAATTTTGCATAAAACTTAATTTTACCGCTTCTATGAATGGAATTTCGAAAATCCGACAGACACGGTTGATATCAGTAAGTAAAATGTGGTTCAATGAGATAAAAATAATTTTTGGTGAATAGTAACTTTTTACTTTTTTTTACCACGGTTAATAGTAAATAGGGTAACTAAGGGTAAATATGATATTAATATTACCCTAACACATGTCGTAATTCTATTGGACAAGTTTAATTCGACCAAAAACAAACTTAGGAATAAAATATGACCATTTAGGCCCACTTGGATTAGATTTGGACATTTATTATTAATTTATTTAAAGAAGGGTTAAAGTAGTTAAAATCAAAGTTTAATAAGTAAATCATTTTTAATATGGGGTTATATATAAGATAAATTCGATTGTAAATATTCATTAGAAAGCTAAAAAGATTTACTACATGATGGTGTTTTATTTGTAATTTTTAGACATTAAATAATTTAATTTATTTATGACACAAAGATGATGCAGTAATTATCTAGTTAATGAAATATTGACATAATTGATGTTATAAACACAAAAATAAATGTAATTTGAGACTTTTTATGAATTAAACTAATTTTTTAGGTTACTATGATATATTAGTTTTGATTTAATCAACTTTTTTCGAACATATAATTCTGTTATGACTTTCACAAAAATCATATATCAAATAGTGTCAAAATTGACACAAAATAGTTTTTAAATCAAATATTATATAATTAATTGTTATTTTATTACTAAAAATCTAAGGGTCGGCCAAATGACTTAGATAAAGATATATATATTAATAATAAACAATTTGGGGTTCTTTTGGCATGTTATAGTAAGTGTATTAACCATATAGTGTAAGAAAACAAAAAGACACGATAAAAGTTAAATTATTTAACTTAGAGTTAAATCTAATTGATAAGGTTAAAATAATACCCTAAACATGTCTAAATCCTATTGGTTGATAGTATTTCGACCCATCCCCACTTTAGCTTCTAAATAAGACCCTTTGGAACCTTTATAAACCGATTTTGACTTTAATATAAAATAAAATTATGAGATATTCCTAAGATGCCCCTCTCCTCCCTTATAAAAGGACACCTCCTCCCCCTCCTCCTCACACCAATTTGAGCACTCAAGCTCGGCCAACCCCTGCCAAAATCTCTTCTCCACTTCCCTAGCAACATCCTAGAGGTTCTGGTCTTCCTCAAAGACCAATTTTAGTGCCCTAAGAGGAGGTCTCAAAGAGGCGCTTCAAAGAAGAGGTAATTACCGTTACCAATTCTTTCATCTTTATTTCTTCTTCCACTTCTTCTTCATAGGTTGTTTCATTATGAAGTAATAACATAAGTATAACTCATATACAGATATGTTATTATATGTATGAAACAACCCTATTTCACCATCTATCCATCCTACGGAAAAAGAAATCACCGCGCGTGCGTACGTACGGAATACCGTCTCCACGACGCGATGAGATTCATTCTCCATGTTAACCATTTAAGAATGATTATGAAGTATATATAAGAAATAATAATGAGATATATAAAATTATAAAGATACTGGATTTATGTATATATATACATATGTATGTCATATTCTTACTTCCATTTCAAGACAATAAGGAATGGAAAACAGCGTTCATGCGTACGTACGGACTACCGTCTCCATGAACGGTGTTTTTCATTTTATTTATGTACCTATTATATATATATATACTGAATATATATGATATATAAATCATATTTTATATTCTGGAAGTAATTAAATCATGATATAAGTAATAATGATGTCAAGAACAACAAGTCAAAACACCTACGATAAATGAAACGATTTTACCCAAAACGCTTCTTTAACATGGAATTTACAAAAGAACGAGTAATATAATGTCATAAGTGAACCATATATGATGAATATGATTCTGTAATAAGTCAATAACATGATTTAAATCATTATACAGGAGGTTCGGACACTTACAAAGCAAGTCGGACCTAAGGTAAGGGAAATATCACAATCTCACTTTTATCCGAGATTGTTTTTACTTTGGTAATTACTGGGGTGTATTTTATTATCCGCATCCATTTTTCCTCAATGTGTAATATTATTTCCATCATTATACAATATTTTATATCCAATTTTACCCTTAGGTAAGTTTTTTGTAAAAGATATGAAAGGAATCTTTTGTCGTTTTTCGTATGAGGTACTTTTTTACTTTTCTGACAAAAGTACGAAGAATGTTTTTTTAACTTAAACGGCACGAAGGGATTTTTACGGTTTTATAAAGACATATTTTCATGAAGCTTCCTCCATGACTATTTTTAATAAAATCTCTTTCTTTTAAAATTGCATGATGTTTTGTGAAAAGAAATTGATTTTGAAGAAGAAAGGATATTTTCCTCAAGAATTCATTTCAAGTGTTTTATCAAAATTATTTTCCATCTAAGATAATAAAGGGTTCTGTTTCTATCCATATTATTACATTGATTTGACTATGTTGTGATGGAATTATGTTTATGAATTCCTTTATCTTATATGAATGGTTTTATGATGTCATGTTGTTTAAGAATCCCATTTTTATGACATGGGTTATGAAATGATGTATGATTTATGATTTTGTGGCACACATAAGAATGGTATCATTATGAGATGTGTGGGACCTATATCTCCCTCCAATTCATTGGGAAAAGATTTTATATCTCATGAGATAGACAGGGCTGGAATGGTAGGTTATACCGGTTCAGTGAAACAAGACTGAAACGAGGGTTACTCGATTCAGAAAGGGACTTTGTCCACTAAGATGGTCTTGGCAATGAGTATTGACAAAAAAGAAATGATTCTCTATGATTATGTGTGAATGCCACAAAGTTTCATGTTTTAAGTTATGATTATTGTAATTACATTTCACTACCATGATTCATCCCATGTTATGAAATTATGCACTCTTTTGCAGGTTATGATTTCCAAAATGTTATGTGCTTATGAATATGATGTGATTGATATTTCTTTTGTTTTCCCTTACTGAGCATTTGAGCTCACCCTTTTATGTTTTCTTTTCCCCGGGATATAAAGAAAGGTTTTAGGTAAAAAAAAGAAGATCTTTAAGGGAGATGTTGAAGATCTTTCACCACGATTAGAAGATTATAGTCCGAGTTTCCAAAGACACTAAACTATTACGGTCCTTGTGTGTGTGTTTTTGTAATGTACTAAGTATTCCACAAAAGTAATGTAATGTCAATGTACGTCAAGCTACGGGTCTCTACAGTTGGTATCAGAGGAAAGGTTTAGTCAACCTTTGGAAACTAGGATGCGAAAACGTTAGTGAGATCCCTAGAGATATTTCTAAGGTATGTCTAGGGATGCCCCTAAGGATAAGTATACGTATAGGATATAGTCCTAAAACTATGGTAACGATATTATATTAAACCAAAGATGATAGATATTTAAGTTACTCCCCCTTTATTATGATTTTTTCATCTAACACTATTCTGTTTGGGTTTTAGAAAATGGCTGGAAACAAGATGATTCACAATAATGGAGGATATGATGGACAATGGAATGATATTCTTCATGAGCATCCAAATGAAATGGGATTTGGATGTCCAAACATCATTATTATGCCGAATCAGCAATCTCACAATATGATCAATAAAGTAAAATTTGGTAAGTTTCCTGACTCGACTAATAAGAGAAAGATGGAGTTCCATGATGATCATAGAGGAAAGAAAGTTCAATTTCCCCTATGTAATTCATGTGGGAAGAGGCATCAAGGAAAATGTTTCAAGGGAACTGGAAGATGCTTTGGGTGTGGAAAAGAAGGACACAAAGCAAGTAAGTGCAAAGGAAAAGGGTCGGTTAACACCATGGATGAGGATAATGGTATTGCTACGACATCAGAAATGGTTAAGTGTTTTAAATGTGGAATGTATGGGCATGATGCAAACAAATGCCCTAAGGGAAAGACTCATGAAGAGAATCAGTATGGTCATATGGGTAGTATTTATTTGGATGATGATGAAGAGACTACAAATGATATGTGAGATGAATGAATTTTTGAAGCTCGGTCAATGGTTTGAGAATGTAGTGGAATGATTACATGTTTATCATGTGTAATTTTGGAATAAAGAGACATCTATGGATTGTTACACTGTTGTCTTTCCTTGTGTTTTGAAAGTGTATGATTAATGTTACCAGTATCCATGAAAGGTTATTCAGTTATTTTTGGAATGTAGATGATATGCGCATAATGAAGGGATAAGGAGAAAATTAAATGTTTGATAGTATTCATGAGCTCATGATTGATATAAGGACTAAGTGATATCATGGTTTGAGTATATAGAATTTTGAGGATTTTGGTATGTGGAAAGTGTTAACATTAAACTGCATTCATGTTTTCACTAAGGTATTCAAGATAATACATGATTAAGGACTTTGAATGTTTGGAATGTGACCAACAAAACATATCTTATGATATATGGGGATCGACGATGGTGTTAAATCTCTGGTAATCGTTTTCACTATGTTAGGAGAGTGGACTCTAGTATTAGGGATAAGCCTAAAGATTGGAATGGATTATGTTGGACATAAGTGATTATTGTTTAAGGATAGAAGTTTTTTTTTCAATATTATTGATGGGATGTTATAGTAATGTAGTTTTAGAAAAAGGACAACCTGCAGGACGGGCGACAGCCCATCGCGTCGGACAAAGCTGTGGGAATCAAACCCACAACCGAAGTGCGACTGGCCTTTATCGCCTACCACTGGCCTACAAGAAGTCCCTGTTTAGTAGAAACTAGTTTTATTATATTAAGTAGTATGATATATGAAGTATAAGTCCATTTTAGGAACCATATATGATTAATCTCACTGTTGATCGACCTATGCATATAATTTTTCGTAACCTTTTGTTTGAGACAGATGGAATGGCCCGTCATTCTATCACATGATCTGCTAACACTTCACGAATAACAAATTCAACTTCATTTATTTAAGAGATGAAGTGGAAATTGTTAAAGGCACGAACAACAGTGAGGTTGTACCAACATAAAGTAAGTATTTATTCTTTAACTTTAGGGAAACGATCTTGAAAACCAAAAATGTTGTCCTAGTGATCTTATATCTGATGAATCAGATGGTACCTTAGATCGTCAAAAATTTATGGCTTTGTGATTACTGGATTTTCCATCGCCATGTTCTCTACCACTCTTCATCAGAACATGATGGTTAGATTTCTCTTCCATATCCATATTTTCACCTATGTGGAAACCCAATGATTAGTTTATTTGGGTAACCGTTACGTTTCATACTTTTGTTTTAAAGATTGGTTTTGATATTTCTTTTTACGATGTGGGTTTCTATTAAAGAAACATTCGAATAGTAAACCATTTATAACCCCGACGAATTTTGAGGGCGAAATTCATTTTAAGGGGGGTAGAATGTAACAGCCCAAGATTTTATAAAAAATATTCTTTTTAATTTTATTAATGTCTTGTGTTGTACGCTACACCAAAAGGAGCTTTCACAACACACATCCTTGACTTGCCTTGCATTACACGCAATCGCGACCTTCCTCGACTGCGTGTGTAATACGCATTATTCAGTTTCACTAAACAACGATATGCTATTAAAATATTATTAAAACTAGCCATTATGAATAGTAATAACCACTTTTTAAAATTCTATAAATCTTATTTTTCAAAATGAACTTCATTTTTGGATTCGGAGTATCGAATTTAGCCTAAGGTGAAATTTTGGTACTTTTCGGATAACTTTCATATTCTGATGAATAGTGAAAATTACTAAATTATAATGAAAAACAACTTTTTTAATCGAAATAATTAATAGTGATAAATCATTAATTTGAGTGGTTTTAAAGTATATTTAGAATATATTTTTAAAATTTAATACAATGTTTGTCATTGAATGTAATTTCACATTTAAACCAGACATAATCAAGTGTCAAACTTTTGATAGATATTGTTTCTTAAAAACACGCTATTTGTTTTAACAGCGGGATTTAATTATAAAATTAATTAATGCAATTTCAATGTTATGAATTTGGTAAAATAGACTTCATTTTTAAATTCGGAATATGAAATATAGCTTAGGATGAAATTTTGGCTTTTTTCTGAAAACTTTCAATTTTTGATGAATAGTGAAACCACTAAGTGGTAGGTTAAAAACTAAATTTTGCATAAAACTTAATTTTACCGCTTCTATGAATGGAATTTCGAAAATCCGACAGACACGGTTGATATCAGTAAGTAAAATGTGGTTCAATGAGATAAAAACAATTTTTGGTGAATAGTAACTTTTTACTTTTTTTTACCGCGGTTAATAGTAAATAGGGTAACTAAGGGTAAATATGATATTAATATTACCCTAAAACATGTCCTAATTTTATTGGACAAGTGTAATTCGACCAAAAACAATCTTAGTAATAAAATATGACCATTTAGGCCCACTTGGACTACATTAGGACATTTATTATTAATTTATTTAAAGAAGGGTTAAAGTAGTTAAAATCAAAGTTTAATAAGTAAATCATTTTTAATATGGGGTTATATATAAGATAAATTCTATTGTAAATATTCATTAGAAAGCTAAAAAGATTTACGACATGATGGTATTTTATTTGTAATTTTTAGACATCATATAATTTAATTTATTTATGACACAAAGATGGTGCTGTAATTATCTTGTTAATGAAATATTGACATAATTGATGTTATAAACACCAAAATAAATGTAATTTGAGACTTTTTATGAATTAAACTAATTTTCTAGGTTACTATGATATATTAGTGTTGATTTAATCAAATTGGTTCGAACATATAATTCTGTTATGACTTTCACAAAAATCATATATCAAATAGTGTCAAAATTGACACAAAATAGTTTTTAAATCAAATATTATATAATTAATTGTTATTTTATTCCTAAAAATCTAAGGTTCGGCCAAATGACTTAGATAAGGATATATATATTAATAATAAGCAATTTGGGGTTCGTTTGGCATGTTATAGTAAGTGTATTAACCATATAGTGTAAGAAAACAAAAAGACACGGTAAAAGTTAAATTATTTAACTTAGAGTTAAATCTAATTGATAAGGTTAAAATAATACCCTAAACTTGTATAAATACTATTGGTTGATAGGCTTTCGACCCATCCCCACTTTATCTTCGAAATAAGACCCTTTGGAACCATTATAAACCGATTTTGACTTTAATATAAAATAATATTTTGAGATATTCCTAAGATGCCCCTCTCCTCCCTTATAAAAGGACACCTCCTCCCCCTCCTCCTCACTCCAATTTGAGCACTCAATCTCGGCCAACCCCTGCCAAAATCTCTTCTCCACTTCCCTAGCAACATCCTAGAGGTTCTGGTATTCCTTAAAGGCCAATTTTATTGCCCTAAGAGGAGGTCTCAAAGAGGCGCTTCAAAGAAGAGGTAATTACCGTTACCAATTCTTTCATCTTTATTTCTTCTTCCACTTCTTCTTCATAGGTTGTTTCATTATGAAGTATTAACATCAGTATCACTCATATAATGATATGTTATTATATGTATGAAACAACCCTATTTCACCATCTATCCATCCTACGGAAAAAGAAATCACCGCGCGTGCGTACGTACGGAATACCGTCTCCACGACGCGATGAGATTCATTCTCCGTGTTAACCATTTAAGAATGATTATGAATTATATATAAGAAATAATAATGAGATATATAACATTATAAAGATACTGTATTTATGTATATATATACATATGTATGTCAAATACTTACTTCCATTTCAAGACAATAAGGAAATGAAAACAGCGTTCATGCGTACGTACGGACTACCGTCTCCATGAACGGTGTTTTTCATTTTATTTATCAACCTATTATATATATATACATTCTGAATATATATGATATATAAATCATATTTTATATTCTAGAAGTAATTAAATCATGATATAAGTAATAATGATGTCAAGAACAACAAGTCAAAACACCTACGATAAATGAAACGATTTTACAAAAAACGCTTCTTTAACATGGAATTTACAAAAGAACGGGTAATATAATGTCATAAGTGAACCATATATGATGAATATGATTCTGTAATAAGTCAATAACATGATTTAAATCATCATACAGGAGGTTCAGACACTTACAAAGCAAGTCGGACCTAAGGTAAGCGAAATATCACAATCTCACTTTTATCCGAGATTGTTTTTACTTTGGTAATTACTAGGGTGTATTTTATTATCCACATCCATTTTTCCTCAATGTGTAATATTATTTCCATAATTATACAATATTTTATATCCAATTTTACCCTTAGGTAAGTTTTTTGTAAAAGATATGAAAGGAATCTTTTGTCGTTTTTCGTACGAGGTACTTTTTGACTTTTCTGACAAAAGTACGAAGAATGTTTTTTTAACTTAAACGGCACGAACGGATTTTTACGGTTTTATAAAGCCTTATTTTGATGAAGCTTACTCCAAAAGATTTGATGACTATTTTTAATAAAATCTCTTTCTTTTAAAATTGCATGATGTTTTGTGAAAAGAAATTGATTTTGAAGAAGAAAGGATATTTTCCTCAAGAATTCATTTCAAGTGTTTTATCAAAATTATTTTCCATCTAAGATAATAAAGTGTTCTGTTTCTATCCATATTTTTACATTGATTTGACTATGTTGTGATGGAATTATGTTTATGAATTCCTTTATCTTATATGAATGGTTTTATGATGTCATGTTGTTTAAGAATCCCATTTTTATGACATGGGTTATGAAATGAAGTATGATTTATGATTTTGTGGCACACATAAGAATGGTATCATTATGAGATGGGTGGGACCTATATCTCCCTCCAATGCATTGGGTAAAGATTTTATATCTCATGAGACAGACAGGGCTGGAATGGTAGGTTATACCAGTTCAGTGAAACAGGACTGAAACGAGGGTTACTCGATTCAGAAAGGGACTTTGTCCACTAAGATGGTCTTGGCAATGAGTCTTGACTAACAAGAAATGATTCTCTATGATTATGTGTGAATGACACAAAGTTTCATGTTTTAAGTTATGATTATTGTAATTACATTTCACTACCATGATTTATCCCATGTTATGAAATTATGCTCTCTTTTGCAGGTTATGATTTCCAAAATGTTATGTGCTTATGAATATGATGTGATTGATATTTCTTTTGTTTTCCCTTACTGAGCATTTGAGCTCACCCTTTTATGTTTTCTTTTCCCCGGGATATAAAGAAAGGTTTTAGGTAAAAAAAAGAAGATTTTTATGGGAGATGTTGAAGATCATTCACCACGATTAGAAGATTATAGTCCGAGTTTCCAAAGACACTAAACTATTACGGTCCTTGTGTGTGTGTTTTTGTAATGTACTAAGTATTCCGCAAAAGTAATGTAATGTCAATGTACGTCAAGCTACGAGTCTCTACATCAGTTTTTGGCTTGTGGATCAGTTTCTGTATGATGTGGTTTGTTTTGGTTCCAATACATTGATGGATCTAACAGATCCCTAAGTTGTTGTGAATTTAAAAGAGAAATAAGTGTGAATGTTTAAATTTCTTCTTGGATGTTTAACATGGGTTTTTGTCTTGTATTTCGGTTTTTCATGTTAGTTTCCATGTTGTGGATAATTATTTTCTTACGAAATCACTTCAACATAATAAATAAATTAGTGGTTCTCTGGTTGTGGTTGTTGTGGATTTTTGCATGTTTGAATAGCAATGAGGGTGTTTGTGTATGGGATGGTATCGAAACCCTCTGGTTGGGATGAGTTGTTTTTCATATCTACATATAAATTTAATTCTTTCTTTATTATTATCACCCTACCGAAGTTGAGAACTTTGTTCAAAAAACACGCATTTCACGGGGGATTGCTTTTTTCCCAAAATTATAATGAGTGGTGGGTTATTAGCTCCATTTTGATACCTCTCTCCAGGTATGACAAGAAACTTTAGCTAGCTATGACAGCCTGGGGTCCATTATTGACAAAGATTATTCATGAATGGTATGTTATGGTGGTTGTCCCAGTTGTGTGCAAGAATGTTTGTTTCCCAAGGGTCTTCAGGATGAGGCCCAGGTGTCTTCAGGCATGGGGGTGGTTGTTCTATCCCTGTTGTCTATAGGTGTTGTTATGTATGGTTGTGGTGGACCAAGTGTCTGCGGTAATTACAATGGTAGTTCAGGACCAGGTGTTTTTTATGGTGGTTATGTATTATTGTGGTGGCCCAGGTGTTTGAGGGTAAGATGTGTGGTTGTGGTGGCACAAAAGGCTATTGTTGGGGCGGAAGTGGGACTGTAGTGAAAATGGTGGGGATGGTCTTACATTTAGTATGCCTTCAATAACTAGTTAGAAGGATATTCAAGGTACCCAAATATTGATGTGCTACAACTATTACTTTTCCTAACATGCATTATTTGTGGTGTATACCTTAGTAAGGGTTGGTGGATAGTTTCCCCTGCTAGGTGTTTTGACTACCTCCACATTCTCAAGTGGTATTAGAATGCCTCCACACGTGTTCATGAGTGATTTTAGTTTTCTCTCCTGAGTATACCTGTATACTCAACCAATGTATATAAAACTTATTTTAGATCTATAGGAGGACTTCAATGGCTGTGCAGGACTGTATTAGTTCGGATGTTGGGAATGTTGTTGTTGCTATTTTATTTCTTTTTGGTACATCCCTCTAATCTTTCTTTTACCATATAGCACTATATTTTAAAAATGCATATGGGAAAATAGGTTGTTTTACTTTTACTTTCTGTATTTGGAGTTCATTGATATTAACCATCGTATCTACTAATCATTTTCTATAATATGGCTAATGACTTCCATATTACATGTGATTTTATACACTTGGTTCTATTCACCACTCTTAGTCCTATATAAGGCGTGACTCATGGGACATTATAACTCCTTCATCTTGTATAAGGAATGGTATGGATTTTTGTTTTCCCTTCCCTCATCTTGTTGAAGTCGGGTCATTATATTATTGTATTAGAGGGATAGTTGAGAGATAATATAGAGTTCGATGTTAGGCATAATGAGGATTGCATGGGATGGTAGGGGAACAATGTTATGCAATCTTGGTGCATGAAATAGGCCAAGGATGTAACACCCTATGATTTTATGAGAAATATTTTTTTATGTATTATGTTTACGCAACACCAAAAGAATCTTTCACAACACACAATACTGACTTGGCATGCATTACAAGCAATCACGACCTTCCTCGATAGCGTGTGTAGTATGCAATACCGAGTTTCACTAAACAACGATATATTACTATGGACTAGCCATTATGAATAGTATTAACTAAATTTTGAATTTTATAACATTATTATTGAACTTACAGATTTTTTAGAACATGGTAATAGAAAAAAATAATTTTTTCGGGTAAAATAAGTATTTTTAAAAAAATGCAGTTTTGTCGCCTTTTGATGGTGTAGCCACATTATATCTAGGTTTTGAAATGTATAAAGTTCAATTTTACAAAATAATTTTTTTTTTGGAATCAGGATATAAAAATTTCATTTTGGATAAATTTTTGATACTTTTTTCATAACTTTCATATTTTGTTGAATAGTAAAAATACGATAATTTTGAATTAAAAAACTTTTTTCATTGAGATAATTTATACGGTTAAATTATTATATTTAATGGTTTTAAAGTATAAATAGAATATATTTTAACCATTTAATATAATGTATGTCATTAGCATTAATTTCACATTGAATTAATAGGTAAAAACATTTCAATCTTTGGCAATGTTTTAACTTTTAAAACATGTTTTCTTAACAACGAGATTAATTTTAAATTAATTAATGCAACTTATGTGTTTTGAATTTTGAAAAATGGATTCCATATTTGGAATCAGTGGGTCAAAATTTTGTTAATAGGCTACTTTTTATTTTTGGGCATTATGAATAGTAAGTACGATAAATTTTATTTACCATAGTTGAAGGTAAATCGGGTAATTAAGGATAAATATAAGATTATGAAATTACCCTAACACCTGCCAAAATCCTATTGTATGAATAAATGTCGACCCATATCACCTAAGGGCCAGACTATATTTATTTCATAGACTTTTGACCATGAAATAATATAATTATTATTAAAACCAAGGAAAGTGACAATATGTCACTCTCTAAAATCTTATAAGTATAATAATTTTAATTTAGTGATAAACTTCATGAAACTTTGGATATAAATAGTATCCAGAAAGCTAATTAAATTATATACATCATATACATTTATTTATAATATTTAAATATTAAATAATTATAATTAAATATGACACAATAGTGATGTTGAAATTATTTTATTAATTAAAATATCAAATAAATGGTATTAAAAATATTAAAATAAATATTATATGAACTATTTATTATGATAAACTAATTTTTTAGATACATATAAAATTTTATTAATCTATTAATGCTTTTAGTTCGAACATATCATCTGTATATATTTTAGTTAAATTCAAATAAATGAATAGTGTCAAAAATTGACACTATTGTTATTTTTTAAAAATAACATATTATAATATTGTTTAAAAATCACAAAATCTTTTAAAAATTATAAATTAAAATTTATATGGTCTAAAAGGTCATTAAATGTCAAATTATGGAAAAGTCGCAGCACAAATGTAATTATTTATAATAAATTAAAATTTATAATATTATTACCACAAGTAAAATTAAATTGATAAATAAGGATAAATAAAGTTGATAATGTTTAAAATAAATTACTAAAAAGTGTAAATTTTATTGGTTGATGATATTACAACCCTATATCATCTAAGATTTAGATATGAGTCATTTTGGATGTTTTTAACTGGGGTTGGGATTTAATATAAACTAACATTTCTTATATTTCCAAAGGTGCCCCTCACATCCCTTATAAAAGGGAACCTCCTACCTCTCCTCCTCACACCAATTTGAGCTTTCAATCTCAGCCAACCCCTGAAAATTTTACTTCCCCACTTCATTAGAAACCTTCTAGAGGTACTGGTCTTCTTAAAAGGCCAACTCTAGTCCCCTAAGAGAAAGTTTAAAGGGGGCACTTCTAGAAAGAGGTAATACCTTCTACCATTTTCTTGAAGTTCTATTCTTATTCTACTCCCTCATATTTAGTTGTTTCATTATGAGGTAATAATTTCAGTATACCTCATATACTGATATGTTATTATAAATATGAAATAACCCTATTTCACCTCTTATGCATCCTACGGTAAACAAAATCACAGTGCGTGCGTACGTACAGAATACCGTCTCTATGTCGTGGTGTAATATGTTTTCCACCACCACCATATATGGATGGGTATAATGGTGAAAATAAATAACTATATATGATTATTGTAATGTGGTATTGATTCTGAAATATTATACATAAACTTCAATACAATTCCACGATCATGGGAATGATATCATCGCTCGTTAGTACGTACGACCTACCGTCTCCATGATGTGATGTGACTCGTTCTATATGATCATCATTGAATAATGATTATATAAATGAATTGAATGAATTTAATGAATTAATATGATATATATTAAACTAATAAAATTATGTTATTGATATATCTATATACTATAAAGAGTAAGAAGAATTTATTCGACAAAAACACTCATAAGAACATAAAGCAATAAACACCCGAATAACAAGTAGCAATGAAATACTAAGACTAAGAAGATACAAATATGACCATATATGATATCATAACAATGAATATGATTCTGTAATAAGTCAATTGACATTATTTAAACCATATTACAGGAGGTTCAGATTCATACAAAGCATATCATACCTAAGGTAAGGGAAAATCTCGCAATCCCATTTTTATCCGAGATTGTTTATACTTCTGAATTTACTGGGAAATATTTATCATCCACATACATGTTTCATCAACATGTAATATTATATATATCCTCCTACAATTGTTTAAATCCAATTTTACCCTTCAATGAGTTTTTCGTAAAAGATATGAAAGGAATCTTTTGTCGTTTTCGTACGAGGTACATTTGGACATTTCCGGCCAAAGTACGAGAAGAATGTTTTTTTAACTTATACGGAATGAATGGATTTTTCGAACATTATTTTAAAGAAGCTAATTTTACAAGTTTTCATGTAAATTTTTAATCAACTTATTTTAGTTTAATATTATATGACATTTTAATAAAGGAATAATATTTTTGAAATAGAAAAGACATTATCCTCAAGAATGGAGTTCAAGTGTTTTATCAAAATTATTTTCCATCTAAGATAAAATAGGGTTCCATATCTATCCCAATTTTTACATTGATTTGATTGTTTTATGATGGAATTAATTTTATGATGTCCTTTTATCTTATATGGGTTATGTTATGATGGCATGATGTTCAAGAATCCCATTTTTATTACACTGGTTATGCTATGATGTATGATTTATGATTTTATGGAACACATAAGAATGGTATCATTATGAGATTTTTGGGACCTATATCTCCCTCCAATTAATTGGGTAATGATTTATATCTCATGAGATAGACATGGTTGGAATGGAAAGTTAATCCAGTTCACTGATACAGGGCTGGAACGAGAAGTGAAATCAGATCAGTTATGGAATTTGTTCGCTAAGATAGTCTTGGCAATGATTCTTGACTAATATGAAATGATTTTCTACAATTATGTGTGTATCCCACAAAGCATCATGTTTTATGTTATGATTATTGGTATTACATTTCACTTCTATGATTTATCCCATGTTATGATCTCTTTTGCAGGATAAGATTTTCAAAATGTTTTTTTCTTATGAATATGTTATGTTTGATATTTCTTTTGTTTACCCTTACTGAGAATTTGAGCTCACCCTTATGGGAACTAGGATGTGAAAGCCTTAGTAAGAACCCTAAGGTTATGTCTAAGCATAGGTCAAAATCATAGTGTTTTAGGAATGGCCATGCATAACCAATGATAAGACCTAAAGTATGAAAGTTTATTTTTGATTATGTTGTTTTCCTATAATGATTAGTGTTTATGAAACTATGCTTATTGGTTTTATTCAATGGCTAGAACACGAAGGAACCGTGTTATTGCTGAATGCCACGGGAAATGCAATGATTGTACCCCTGAGAAACCAAACATTATGGGAGTTGGAATGATAAATCTTGTAGCCATGCTCACACAACTTTCTCAAGAAATGAATCATGTAGGTCTTTTAAATGAGTAATGGAAGGAGCAACAATCTTTTGAATCCTTCATGAGGCAGCGTCCACCTTCATTCAGTGGGTCTTTTTATCCATTAGTGGATGAACAATGGATCAGTACCACTGAAAAAATATTTTCATTCCTTCAATGTTCTGAACATGATAAAGTCATCTTAGCAGTATATCATTTGGAAGGTGAAGCTGATCAATGGTGGAATCTTATTAAGAATACGAGGCAAAGAGATATAATTGAGTCCATGAAATGGGACGAGTTCAATAACTTATTTTTCGATAAGTATTTCCCTCATATTCTTTGAAAAAAGATGGAGAAGGAGCTTCTTGAACTGAAGCAAAAGAATGATGAATCTTTTGGTACCTACAAGAAAATTTTACAAGACATGCAAGGTATGATTTAGAAATTATTATCCAACCTGAGAGTAAGATCGATTGATTCTTTAGTGGCTTAAAACCAATTCTTCAAATGGCGTTAGCCATAAGGGACTTCAATAGCTATGAGGAAATTGTTCGAAGTTCTCTCAAGGTTGAGATGGATATTGGAGTAACCCATCAGTCACATGGGTTTGATAAGAAGAGGAAAATGGAATTCAAAGGAAAATCTAAAGAACACAATGAAAAGAAGATGATTTTTTCCTTATTCTCAAAGTGTGGAAAGAAACATATAGGGAATTGTCTTAAGGGGACAAGAAAATGATATAAGTGTGGAAAAGAAGGTCATCAGGCAATTGAATGTCGAAATAATGGGAAGAAGATGTCTAAATATGCGAACAAAGGAAGGGATACACAGAATGCACCTACTACACTTCAATGTTTTAAGTACAAGGAAATGGTGCATTATTCCAATCAATACCCAAATCCAAGGGTTGATGATGATGATCGACGTCAACAAAATCTTAAGGCCAATGACAAAGGAAAGTCACATGCAATTACTATCGGCGATGTGGCGTATGAGAACGAAGGGGAGAGAGGTACACATGTCATCCACTCTAATGTATAAAATGTTTTATTTGATTCTGGATCCACCCACACTTTTATTTATGAAGAATTTTCTAAGGGTATCACATTATTACATTGACAATTAGATGTTGAGTTGGTTGTGACAACTTCTAATGGCACAACGGTTGCATCAAAAGTATACAATTCTTCTCCGATTGAAGTTTGTGGGAAAGTGCTTCCAGAAAATCTATTGATCCTTCCTATAGTGGAATTTTATGTGATTCTTGGCATGGATTGGATTACTTTATATGGAGCTTAGATCAATTTCCAAAGAAGGTATTTCACATTTAATATTCCCGATCAATCAACAATCATCTATTAATGCAAGGATGAACATAACCTTCCAGTGGAAATTTCTTCCATCTTATGGGTCTTGATTGCACTAAATGAAGGTTATTTATCTCAAATGGGTGGGGAGAAACTGATGATTAAGAATACTCCCATTGTATGGGAGTTTGATGATGTCTTTCCGTAGTAATTTCCAGGACTTCCACCAAATTGTGAAGCTGAGTTTTCAATAGAACTCATACCGGGTGCTATACCTATTTCAAAGACACCATATAGAATGGACTCAATTGAGTTGCAGGAATTGATGAAGCAACCCCAATAGAATCTTGATAAAGGATTCATATGCCTTAGAGCATCACCTTGAGGAGCACCTGTTCTGTTTGTTAAGAAGAAAGATGGATCAATGAGACTCTACATTGATTATCGAGAACTTAACAAGATCACTATCAAGAACAAATATCCTCTACCACGCATTGATGAATTATTTAACCAACTATGCGGACCTCAATACATTTCGAAGATGGATCATCATTCAGGGTATCATCAATTAAAGGTCAAAAGGGAGGATATACCATAGACGGATTTGTGTACAAGGTATGGACACTATGAATTTATAGTGATGCCTTTTGGTCTTACTAATTCCCCATCTATTTTCATGGATCTAATGAATACAGTCTTTAGGGACTATCTTGATCAGTTTGTAGTAGTCTTTATAGACGATATTATTGTCTATTCAAAGAGAAAGGAAGAACATGAAGATCACTTGAGAATTATATTAAAGACACTATGAAAGGAGATGCTTTATGCCAAATTTACCAACTGTGAATTTTTTCATCAAAATGATGCATTTTTGGGTCACATAATCTCATAATAGGGGATATCTGTGGATCCAGAAAAAATAGCAGTTATCGAATGATGGTCGAGACCAACAACAGTAACTGAGATCCGAAGTTTTCTTGGCTTGGATAGATATTACATACGTTTTGTGAAAGATTTTTCAGGGTTATCTAACCCACTAACCAATTTTACTCAGAAAAGAGTTAAGTTTGATTGGATGGAGGAATATGAAGAGAATTTCAAAGAGATATAAAGAAGGTTAGCCAGCACAGCTTTGATCACACTACCTTGTAGTGGAGAAAGGTTTGTGATCTAAAGTTTTTCATCCAAGACGGTACTAGGTTTTTTTCTCATGAACAATGATATGGTGATAGCTTATGCCTCACGACAGTTGAAAATCCATGAGCAAAATTACCCAACTCATGATTTGGAGTTAGCTACAGAAATCATTGCATTAATGATTTGGAGGCATTATCTTTATGGTGGAAGGTGTGATATTTACACTGATAATAAATTTTTAATGTATATTTTCACACAAAAGGAGCTGAATATGCACCATAGAAGATGGTTGGAGCGGATTAAGGATTACGACTGCTCAATTAATTTCCACCGTGGGAAAGAAAACAGGGTGGAAGATGCATTAAGTCAACAAGACCATACTAGCTTCTCCATGATGAGGATCACAAAAATCAGATATTGATGGATTTACAAAGGCTGGATCTTGGAATTTTAATGGAAGGGGAAAAATATTATCTTTCTCAAATGAATGTTCAACCATCTATACATGTGAGGATTAAATATTCATTTAATTAATATTATCACTATAAAAGCCCCACCAAATCACCACACCAACTATCCCTCTTCTACACACCCACTTCGTACAAGATTTTATCATTATTAGAGAAGACATGATGTTTTTATATCAATCAGCATCTTATTATTATGAAATGAGACTCCAAAAATATGTTATTAAATGTTTCAAGAGAAACTCTTTATTGTTGAAAAAGTATATATAATATTTTTTAAATCACATTGATTAGGCTAGATGAAAACTATAAAATATCACTGTCAGAGATCATGAATTCAAAGATATTATAAAAATATTCAAAATTATTACAGGTCAAACTCAAGTCACTACAACAACGATAATTCAATGAAAAATCAAATAAAGTTAAAATGTTATTATTTATTGTAATCATTATAACATATATTTTGTATTAGAAATAATCAAAATTGTTAATCATATTTTTAATTTATGTATAAATGGATTATTTAGAATATTTTTATATAATGAAATAATTATTAATAAAATCATTTTATTCCTTGAAAACACATTTTCATATAAAATAGTTTTCTTTTTGATTTTATATTTAGGAATTATAGTTTATTTCTTGAAATTTAAGAAATTATATTTTTTAAAAACTATTTAGTTTTTAAAAACAACATATATATTTTATATTAGTGAAAAAATTGCGATCTTTCAGAAAGGAATGATTTTTTAGAAAATTGTGAAAACATGACTTCTTGTAAAAATATCATTTCTTCTAAATACGGGATGTAAATTACAATTACCAATATTCATTAAATATGGTTTTATTGAAATAAATAATTATATATATATAATTAATTACAATTAAATTTTATTTATACATTATTTGTTATATGTTTATTATAATGTTGAAAACACAATTTTAGTAAAAAAAATCAAATGAAAAACTATACTCTATTTTGATATTTTAAAAAAAACTAATAAAAAATTATTTAATAAATAATTATAGATTCTGTACCTAAATATATTAATTTGGATAGATATAATTACTATCACTAGTCATATAATAAATGTAAGATCATTTAATGCCTAAAAAGATCATTTTGGGGAAAACATGTTTTAAACATGATGTGTGTGCTTATTTTAAAATAAAATTATATAATTCCACTAGTGGTATTTTAAAAAATAATTTCAGTTTAATTATAATATTAATTAATATAATAAAAACATTTTATCTAAATATCTTTATTAATGAATTGTAATGGCAGTGGAATTTATTTACAATGATAAAGGTTAAAATAATATTTTCTCGGTCACATGCTCTTATGGAAAACATTATTGTACACACAGAAGTATTATTTATTTGATAAATTATATTTAATATATATAATTTTTTTTCAACATTATCTAAGAATGATCATTTTATTTCAGCCATAAATTATTAATTAAAAAAGTTAAACTCAAGTTACACTGATAAAACTAAAATGGTAAATGTAAGTGAACTTTGGAGACCAGGAAATAAAATTATTTTAAAAAATTATTTTTATTTTTTTGTAGTTGAAAAATAATATTAAATTCCATGAACCCCATTTTTTACAAATTTTTGGAACACATGGGATGATATTGACATTCCATTATTTAATAATTCTTGGGTATTTATAAAATTTTCACTCATCCTCAATTATAAAATGATACCCCAATCCCTCACTTATTCTCAATTCTCAATCAATTTGGATTGAAAAAATCCTATGAAAAATCTCTCCCAAAAATACCTATTCCAATTTTAGTTCTAGTTTCCTTCTGAAAAATCTTCCCAGGATTCCTTAATATGAGATCAAAATGTTGTTATTTTATGTAAATGCAATTTTCATATATCAGCTCTCACTTTCTTACTTATTTGTTTCACTGTAAATAATCCATTATAATATTCTACAGAACAACTCCGTAACATAGAATATATATAAATGTTAATATTTTGATTTTATAAAATTTATAAATATCCTCCTCCATAATATGATAAAAAATACATTGTTGTTGAGTAAGGTAGATATTCGCCTCTCATGTTGATGAAAATTATTTTCCATCACTAAATCACATGGAAAGTCCAAATGATTCAAAAAATGAATATATATGAAAAATGTAACATTATATTAAATATTTATTATTAATATATCATCCAAATACTTGACCATTCACCGATTATGTGAATGATGTCATCTCTCATACACACAAATAACTTACCATCTCCATATTAATATATGAATAATTTTCCTTGTCCAAATTTATAGAATTTGATTAAAATTTTATCCATTCAATAAATAATATAGTAACATACGAAATTTAATTGTGGATATGACGGATATATATATATAACATGAAATGGGAAAATCTAGGATAAAACATAGATCAGAAAAGGAAGGATTTAACACACAATACAGTGTTAACAATGAAATATTATTAAAAAGGGTTATATTATTTTATAATTAGATCATATAAGATATTATGAATATAAATATGGGTCTGTTATAAATCAATAAATCTTATTGATGAATTATACATGATGGTAATGGATGTTAAAATAAATGGAATACCAGGGTAAGAGACTTTATCCAAATTCCCTTCATTAAGGAATATTTAAAATGTACGAAACATATTTAAGTTATACAATGTAAATTGATCTTTTTGTGTGTAATATCATGAATTATTAAATAATCTTCTAATTTTATTATTCAATTATAATTGTTTAAAATAATAGGATTGTAATTAATATTCTTCATATAGTAACGGATTTCATCTCCAGTTAGTTTTATTTAAGAATATATAAATCTCATACCCATAGTTTATATTATTTTGTGAATAAACAATTCTTTTATTTAAATTATTACAAGAATCCAAAATAAATAAATTTTTTAATTTTATAATTCATATTATTTTTCTCATTTTAATTTTAATTTAATGTTACTATTTGATAGGGAATGTTATAACTCATTTTCTTTTAGTCTGATAATGTTACTTAATAAATGTATGTAGTATTCAATGATTATGTGTGAAATAAATAATAATTATTTTATTATTTATATCCATATACTTTATGTATATTTTAATTTAATACAAATAATAAATTCATTGATTAATTCTCACCAGAATGGTATGGTCACTATAAGAGATTTCAACAGTATTTTTACTCGAATGAGTCATATTTGGTAATATGCACCTAATTATATATATGAGGTGTATGTACTACCTCATTGATATTTTATTTAGTTAATATATTTATATTGATGTTATATATTATTTTATCTATAATTGTTACTCTATATGTACTTTCTATGATTAATTAGACTTGGAAACTTAATGAAATTATCTTTCTTAATTATTTTTGTAGTGATTAACATTCCCTGGAAACAGTCACATTCATGTGATAATTGGAAATAACCTTTACACTAAATATATTTATTACTAGTATCATGTATGTAACACCCCACCCTACCTCATTGTCTTGAGGAGGCGGTGAGGGCTACTTGGCCTTAAGAGACATTCCTAAGATGCCAAGGGGTGGTTATAAATGTCGAGGGCTTCAAGATCAAATTGAGGAACAATTTTCCCTTAAGACAAAACCAACCAAACCATCTATTAACCACAACGATATGATGCGTGTCAATAAAACATTCCAACATGAATTCCAAAAAGACAACCAAATGTTCCACAATACAACCCAGAACCAAAACCATCAACAAAATATCAGAGTACTATGCGGAAGGCCAAACAATAAACACTACAATCCATGACACAACCACAGCTCCACACCAAGATCTAAGATCAAAGATCCACCAAGACATCACAATGCACCACTAAAGGAGGGTGATGCCTTACCTTTTCCCATGTCACCATACACAATTTCTACAATAACACCAACATGCCAAAGCACATGGTGAGTACTAAAACTCAGTTGGATTTCCACAAATGGCTTCCCAATACACGCCACTAGGATAAAACTGTTAGAACATTTATATAAATTAGTTTATATAAATTAAATCACAAGTGAAACCATTTCCATAAGCCAAAAATGACCATACCAAGCCATCACACTCAAACCAAGCACCCAATGAAATCCAAACAAACATGCCACAATCCATTTCATCATTTACACAGTAGCACAAAAATTTACAACTTGCAATGTTGTGCACAAAAAACAACCAAAAAAACCAAAAGGTGGAGCTTCCGTCCAACCCGTTCATCCATTCACAACTACTGGCTCTTACCGTCCACTTATAATTTGATGGTGGCCCTTCTATCCACTATCCACCCCCTTTTTATAGTGGAACTTATCGCCACTTCCACAAAACATTCCAATCAATCCAAACCAAGAATATAACCCACCACAGTCACAAAAACATGAAATCAACAAAATTCCATTACATATCAATCCACTTCAATAAATCACCCATTTATCGAAAATCATTTTTCCATGACAAACCACATTTAAATAAAACATCCTCTTTATTTAAAACCCTTTTCCATCAATAATTTTCACAAATCAACTATAGCATCCCATTTTAAAATCTCCATTTTAAAATCCACAACAAAAGAACTTCACCATAAAACCCCCATTTTCCCAAAAAACCCATATGTATTTTCAAACAACAGTCCACATCAAAAAACAATTAATTTTAAGGGAACCAAATTAATTGTACGAAAAAACCACAAGCTCTATCCATGAGGATTCGTGAGAGAAGCCACCTACCTTTAGGGTTCCCGAGAAATCGACCCACAAACACCCACACCTCAAATCCAACAAACGCACCACCGAAACCTTTCTAGACACCCTTCCCAAATGATCACAAGCTTTAAAATAATCATCCCAGGAAACCAAAAGCCTATATCTACACAAAACAAGTGTAGATATATAAATCCAAGAAAGTGGGAGATGTGGATCTGGAGGAACCCACGAGAAAACCAAGAGAAGAGACTTACCTGGGAGAAACCGCTTTCAAACCGCCTTAATACCCCTTTTAATCGCTTCCAAAACGAGTGGGAGAGCCACTACAACCCTTGAGAAATGAAAATCCTAAGTGGGGCTCTAGTGGGGGGAAGATTGGTGTGGAATGAGGCAAGCCCGAGTGATCCCGTGTAACAGCCCGAGATTTTATGAAAAATATTCTTTTTTATTTCACTAATGTCTTGTGTTGTACGCTACACCAAAAGGAGCTTTCACAACACGCATCCTTGACTTGCCTTGCATTACACGCAATCGCGACCTTCCTCGATAGCTTGCGTCGTACGCAATACCGAGTTTCACTAAACAACGATATGCTATTAAAATATTATTAAAACTAGCCGTTATGAATAATAATAACCACTTTTTGAAATTTTATAAATTTTATTTTTCAAAATGGACTTCATTTTTGGATTCGGAATACCGAAATTAGCCTAGGGTGAAATTTTGGTATTTTTCTGAAAACTTTCAATTTTTGATGAATAGTGAAACCACTAAGTGGTAGGTTAAAAACTGAATTTTGCATAAAACATAATTTTACCGCTTCTGTGAATGGAATTTCGAAAATCCGACAGACACTGTTGATATCTGTAAGTAAAATGTGGTTCAATGTGATAAAAATAATTTTTTGGTGAATAGTAACTTTTTACTTTTTTTACCGCGGTTAATAGTCAATAGGGTAACTAAGGGTAAAAATGATATTACTATTAACCTAAAACATGTAATAATTCTATTGGATAAGTTTAATTCGACCAAAAACAAACTTAGAAATAAAATATGACCATTTAGGCCCACTTGGGTTAGATTAGGACATTTATTATTAATTTATATAAAGAAGGGTTAAAATAGTTAAAATCAAAGTTCAATAAGTAAATCATTTTTAATATGGGGTTATACATAATATAAATTCTACTATAAATATTAATTAGAAAGCTAAAAAGATTTCCTACATAATGATATTTTATTTATAATTTTTAGACTTTAAATAAATTAATTCATTTATGACACAACGATGATGCAGTAATTACCCTTTTAAGAAAATATTAACATAATTGATGTTATAAATGCTCAAATGAATGTAATTTGAGACTTTTTTTGAATTACACTAATTTTATAGATTACTATGATATATTAGTGTTGATTTAATCAACTTGTTTTGAACATATAATTCTGTTATGACTTTCAAAAAAATCATATATCAAATAGTTTCAAAATTGACACAAAATAGTTTTTAAATCAAATATTATTTTATTAATTGTTATTTTATTTCTAAAAATCTATGGTTCGGCCAAATGACTTAGATAAGGATATATATGTTAATAATAAACAATTTAGGGTTCGTTTGGCATGTTATAGTAAGTGTATTAACCATATAGTGAAAGAAAACAAAAAGACACGGTAAAAGTTAAATTATTTAACTTAGAGTTAAATCTAATTGATAAGGTTAAAATAATAAGCTAAACTTGTCTAAATCCTATTGGTTGATAGGATTTCGACCCATCCCCACTTTAGCTTCGAAATAAGACCCTTTGGAACCATTATAAACCGATTTTGACTTTAATATAAAATAATATTTTGAGATATTCCTAAGGTGCCCCTCTCCTCCCTTATAAAAGGACACCTCCTCCCCCTCCTCCTCACACAAATTTGAGCACTCAAGCTCGGCCAAACCCTGCCAAAATCTCTTCTCCACTTACCTAGAAACATCCTAGAGGTTCTGGTCTTCCTCAAAGACCAATTTTAGTGCCCTAAGAGGAGGTCTCAAAGAGGCGCTTCTAAGAAGAGGTAATTACCGTTACCAATTCTTTCATCTTTATTTCTTCTTCCACTTCTTCTTCTTAGGTTGTTTCATTATGAAGTAATAACATCAGTATCAATAATATAATGATATGCTATTATAAGTATGAAACAACCCTTTTTCACCATCTATCCATCCTATGGAAAAAGAAATCACCGCGCGTGCGTACGTACGGAATACCGTCTCCACACCGTGGTGTAATCTATTTTCCACCACCACCTTACATGGATGGGTATAATGGTGTAAAGAATAACTATACATAGTTATTACAACATCATATTAATTCTGATATATTGTATAATCCACTCCAATTCAATTCAATATTTATGGAAATGATATCATCGCTCGTGCGTACGTACGGACTACCGTCTCCACGACGCGATGAGATTCATTCTCCATGTTAACCATTTAAGAATGATTATAAAGTATATATAAGAAATAATAATGAAATATATGACATTATAAAGCTACTATATTTATGTATATATATATATATATATATATGTATGTCATCTACTTACTTCCATTCAATACAATAAGGAAAGGAAAACAGCGTTCATGCGTACGTACGGACTGCCGTCTCCATGAACGGTGTTTTTCATTTCATTTATCTATCTATTATATATATATATATATACTGAATATATATGATATATAAATCATATTTTATATTCTGGAAGTAATTAAATCATGATATAAGTAATAATAATGTCAAGAACAACAAGTCAAAACACCTACGATAAATGAAAGTATTTTACCCAAAACGCATCTTTAACATGGAATTTACAAAAGAACGGGTAATATAATGTCATAAGTGAACCATATATGATATCATAACAATGAATATGATTCTGTAATAAGTCAATGAAATTATTTAAATCATTATACAGGAGGTTCGGTCACATACGAAGCAAATCGGACCTAAGGTAAGGGAAATATCACAATCTCATTTTTATCCGAGATTGTTTATACTTTGGCATTTACTGGGGTGTATTTTATCATCCACATCCATGTTTCCTCAATATGTAATATTATTTCCATTCACCTACAATTTTTTAAATCTTATTTTACCCTTCGGTGAGTTTTTAGTAAAAGATATGAAAGGAATCTTTTGTCGTTTTTCATACGAGGTACTTTTTGACTTTTCCGACAAATGTACGAAAAGAATGTTTTTTTAACATATACGGCATGAATGGATTTTTAAAACATTATTTCCAAGAATCTTCCTTTACAAGTTTTCAAGTTTATTTTTAATCATCTTCTTTTATTTTAAAGTCGTATGACATGTTATGAAAGGAAAAATGTTTTTTAAGTAGAAAGGATATTTTCCTCAAGAATGGAGTTCAAGTATTTTATCAAAATTATTTTCCATCTAAGATAATAAAAGGGTTCTATTTTTATCCCTATTATTACATGGATTTGATTATGTTGTGATGGAAATATTTTTATGAATTCCTTTATCTTATATGAATTATTTTATGATGTCATGTTGTTTAAGAATTCCATTTTTATTACATGGGTTATGCAATGATGTATGATTTATGATTTTGTGGCACACATAAGAAAGGATTCATTATAATATGGGTGCGACCTATATCTCCCTCCAATGCATTGGGTAAAGATTTTATATCTCATGAGATAGACATGGCTGGAATGGTAGGTTATACCGGTTCAGTGAAACAGGACTGAAACGAGGGTGACTCGGTTCAGAAAGGGACTTTGTCCACTAAGATAGTCTTGACAATGAGTCTTGACTAACAAGAAATGATTCTCTATGATTATGTGTGTATGCCCCAAAGTTTCATGTTTTAAGTTATGATTATTTGGATTTAATTTCACTACTATGATTTATCCCATGTTATGAAATTATGCTCTCTCTTTTGCAGGATAATATTTCCAAAAGTTATGTTCTTATGAATATGATGTGATTGATTTTTCTTTTGTTTACCCTTACTGAGCATTTGAGCTCACCCTTTAATGTTTTCGTTTCCCCAGGATATAAAGAAAGGTTTTAGGTAAAAAAAAGGAATATCTTTATGGGAGATATTGGAGATCTTTCACCACGATTAGAAGATTACGTTCCGAGTTTCCAAAGACACTAAACTATTACGATCCCTGTGTGTGTGTTTTTTTTATGTACTATGTCTTCCGCAAAAGTAATGTAATGTCAATGTACGTCAAGCTTCGGGTCTCTACAGTTGGTATCAGAGGAAAGGTTTAGTCAACCTTTGGAAACTAGGATGCTGAATCATTAGTGAGATCCCTAGAGGTATTTCTAAGGTACGTCTAGGGATGTCCCTAAGGATAAGTATACGTATAGGATAGTCCTAGAACTATAGTAACAATCTTATAATTTAACCTAAGATGTTAGATATTGAAGTTACACCCCCTTTATTATGATTTTTGCCTCTCACACTATTCTTTTTGGGTTTTAGAAAATGGCTGGAAACAAGATGATTCACGATAATGGAGGATATGATGGACAATGGAATGATATTCTTCATAATGAAATGGGATTTGGAAGTCCAAACATCATTATTATGCCGAATCAGCAATCTCATAATATGATCAATAAAGTAAAATTTGGTAAGTTTCCTGACTCGGCTAATAAGAGAAAGATGGAGTTTCATGTTGATCATAGAGGAAAGAAAGTTCAATTTCCCCTATGTAAATCATGTGGGAAGAGGCATCAAGGAGAATGTTTCAAAGGAACTGGAAGATGCTTTGGGTGTGGAAAAGAAGGACACAAAGCCAGTAAGTGCAAAGGAAAAGGTTCAGTTAACACCAGGGATGAGGATAATGGTATTTCTACGACATCAACAATGGTTAAATGTTTTAAATGTGGAATATACGGGCATTATGCAAACCAATGCCCTAAGGGAAAGTCTCACGAAGAGAATCAGTATGGTCGTATGGGTAGTATTTATGTTGATGATGATGATGAGACTACAAATGATATGTGAGATGAAAGAATTGTTGAAGCTCGGTCAATGGTTTAAGAAGGTAGTGGAATGATGACATGTTTATCATGTGTAATGTTGTATAAGTAATCTCATGGTACTATGGAATAAAGAGACATCTAAGGATTATTACACTATTGTCCTTCCTTGAGTTTTGAAAGTGTATGATTAATGGTACAAGTATCCATGAAAGGTTATTCAGATATTTTTGGAATGTAGATGATATGTGCATAATAAAGGGATAAGGAGAAAATGAAATGTTTGACAGTATTCATGAGCTCATGATTGATATAAGGACTAAGTGATATCATGGTTTGAGTATATAGAATTTTGAGGATTTTAGTATGTGAAATGTGTTAACTTTTAACTGCATTCAAGTTTTCACTATGGTTCAATGGGTATTCAAGAGAATACATTATTAAGGCCTTTGAATGTTTGGAATGTGACCAACAAAACATATCTTATGATATATGGGGTTCGGCGATGGTATTAAATCTCTGGTAATCGTTTTCACTATGTTATGAGAGTGGACTGCAGTATTATGGATAAGCCTAAAGATTAGAATGGATTATGTTGAACATAAGTTAGTATAAAATGTTTTTCGATATTATTGATGGGATGTTATAGTAATGTAGTTTTAGAAAAAGGACGACCTGCAGGACGGGCGACAGCCCATCGCGTCGGACAAGGCTGTGGGAATCGAACCCACAACGAAAGTGCGACTGGACTTTATCGCCTACCACTGGCCTACAGGAAGTCCCTGTTTAGTAGAAACTAGTTTTATTATATTAAGCAGTATGATATATGAAGTATAAGTCCATTTTAGGAACCATATATGATTAATCTCACTATAGAATGACTTATGTATATTTAATAACTTTTTCTATCCTTTTTGTTTGAGATAGATGGAATGACCCGTCATTCTATCACATGATCTGTTAACACTTCACGAATAACAAATTCAACTTCATTTATTTAAGAGATGAAGTGGAAATTGTTAAAGGCACGAACAACAGTGAGATTGTACCAAAATAAAGTAAGTATTTATTCTAATTCAAATTCTTTAACTTTAGGGAAACGATCTTGAAAACCAAAAATGTTGTCCTAGTGATCTTATATCTGATGAATCAGATGGTACCTTAGATCGTCACAAATTTATGGCTTTGTGATTGCTGGCTTTTCCATAGACATGTTCTCTACCACTCTCCATTAGAACATGATGGTTAGATTTCTCTTCCATATCCATATTTTCACCTATGTGGAAACCCAGTGATTAGTTTATTTGGGTAACCGTTACGTTTCATACTTTTGTTTTTAAAGATTGGTTTTGATATTCCTTTTTACGATGTGGGTTTCTATTCATGAATCTTTCAAATAGTAAACCATTTATAACCCCGACGAATTTCGAGGGAGAAATTCATTTTAAGGGGGGTAGAATGTAACAGCCTGAGATTTTATGAAAAATATTCTTTTTTATTTCACTAATGTCTTGTGTTGTACGCTACACCAAAAGGAGCTTGCACAACACGCATACTTGGCTTGCCTTGCATTACACGCAATCGCGACCTTCCTCGATAGCTTGCGTCGTACACAATACCGAGTTTCACTAAACAACGATATGCTATTAAAATATTATTAAAACTAGCCGTTATGAATAATAATAAACACTTTTTGAAATTTTATAAATTTTATTTTTCAAAATGGACTTCATTTTTGGATTCGGAATACCGAAATTAGCCTAGGGTGAAATTTTGGTATTTTTCTGAAAACTTTCAATTTTTGATGAATAGTGAAACCACTAAGTGGTAGGTTAAAAACTGAATTTTGCATAAAACTTAATTTTACCGCTTCTGTGAATGGAATTTCGAAAATCCAACAGACACAGTTGATATCAGTAAGTAAAATGTGGTTCAATGAGATAAAAATAATTTTTTGGTGAATAGTAACTTTTTACTTTTTTTACCGCGGTTAATAGTAAATAGGGTAACTAAGGGTAAAAATGATATTACTATTACCCTAACACATGTACTAATTCTATTGGATAAGTTTAATTCGACCAAAAACAAACTTAGGAATAAAATATGACCATTTAGGCCCACTTGGGTTAGATTAGGACATTTATTATTAATTTATTTAAAGAAGGGTTAAAATAGTTAAAATCAAAGTTTAATAAGTAAATCATTTTTAATATGGGGTTATACATAAGATAAATTCGACTATAAATATTAATTAGAAAGATAAAAAGATTTACTACATAATGATATTTTATTTATAATTTTTAGACTTTAAATAAATTAATTTATTTATGACACAACGATGATGCAGTAATTACCCTTTTAAGAAAATATTAACATAATTGATGTTATAAATGCTCAAATGAATGTAATTTGAGACTTTTTTTGAATTACACTAATTTTTTAGGTTACTATGACATATTAGTGTTGATTTAATCAACATGGTTCGAACATATAATTCTGTTATGACTTTCAAAAAAATCATATATCAAATAGTGTCAAAATTGACACAAAATAGTTTTTAAATCAAATATTATATTATTAATTGTTATTTTATTCCTAAAAATCTAAGGGTCGGAAAATGACTTAGATAAGGATATATATATTAATAATAAACAATTTAGGGTTCGTTTGGCATGTTATAGTAAGTGTATTAACCATATAGTGAAAGAAAACAAAAAGACACGGTAAAAGTTAAATTATTTAACATAGAGATAAATCTAATTGATAAGGTTAAAATAATAACCTAAACTTGTCTAAATCCTATTGGTTGATAGGATTTCGACCCATCCCCACTTTATCTTTGAAATAAGACCCTTTGTAACCATTATAAACCGATTTTGACTTTAATATAAAATAATATTTTGAGATATTCTTAAGGTGCCCCTCTCCTCCCTTATAAAAGGACACCTCATCCCCCTCCTCCTCACACCAATTTGAGCACTCAAGCTCGGCCAACCCCTGCCAAAATCTCTTCTCCACTTCCCTAGCAACATCCTAGAGGTTCTGGGCTTCCTCAGAGACCAATTTTAGTGCCCTAAGAGGAGGTCTCAAAGAGGCGCTTCAAAGAAGAGGTAATTACCGTTACCAATTCTTCCATCTTTATTTCTTATTCCACTTCTTCTTCTTAGGTTGTTTCATTATGAAGTAATAACATCAGAATCACTAATATACTGATATGTTATTATAAGTATGAAACAACCCTATTTCACCATCTATCCATCCTACGGAAAAAGAAATCACCGCGCGTGCGTACGTACGGAATACCGTCTCCACGCCGTGGTGTAATCTATTTTCCACCACCACCTTACATGGATGGGTATAATGGTGTAAAAAATAACTATACATAGTTATTACAACATCATATTGATTCTGATATATTGTATAATCCACTCCAATTCAATTCAATTTTAATGGAAATGATATCATCGCTCGTGCGTACGTACGGACTACCGTCTCCACGATGCGATGAGATTCATTCTCCATGTTAACCATTTAAGAATGATTATAAAGTATATATAATAAATAATAATGAAATATATGACATTATAAGGCTACTAGATTTATGTATATATATATATATGAATGTCATCTACTTACTTCCATTCAATACATTAAGGAAAGGAAAACAGTGTTCATGCGTACGTACGGACTACCGTCTCCATGAACGGTGTTTTTCATTTCATTTATCTATCTATTATATATATATATACTGAATATATATGATATATAAATCATATTTTATATTCTGGAAGTAAGTAAATCATGATATAAGTAATAATAATGTCAAGAACAACAAGTCAAAACACCTACGATAAATGAAACGACTTTACCCAAAACGCTTCTTTAACATGGAATTTACAAAAGAACGGGTAATATAATGTCATAAGTGAACCATATATGATATCATAAAAATGAATATGATTCTGTAATAAGTCAATGACATTATTAAAATCATTATACAGGAGGTTCGGACACATACGAAGCAAATCGGACCTAAGGTAAGGGAAATATCACAATCTCATTTTTATCCGAGATTGTTTATACTTTGGCATTTACTGGGGTGTATTTTATCATCCACATCCATGTTTTCTCAATATGTAATATTATTTCCATTCAACTACAATTTTTTAAATCCTATTTTACCCTTCGGTGAGTTTTTAGTAAAAGATATGAAAGGAATCTTTTGTCGTTTTTCATACGAGGTACTTTTTGACTTTTCCGACAAAAGTACGAAAAGAATGTTTTTTTAACTTATACGGCATGAATGGATTTTTAAAACATTATTTCCAAGAATCTTCCTTTACAAGTTTTCAAGTTTATTTTTAATCGTCTTCTTTTATTTTAAAGTCGTATGACATGTTATGAAAGGAAAAATGTTTTTGAAGTAGAAAGGATATTTTCCTCAAGAATGGAGTTCAAGTATTTTATCAAAATTATTTTCCATCTAAGATAATAAAAGGGTTCTATTTTTATCCCTATTATTACATGGATTTGATTTTGTTGTGATGGAAATATTTTTATGAATTCCTTTATCTTATATGAATTATTTTATGATGTCATGTTGTTTAAGAATTCCATTTTTATTACATGGGTTATGCAATGATGTATGATTTATGATTTTGTGGCACACATAAGAAAGGATTCATTATAAGATGGGTGGGACCTATATCTCCCTCCAATGCATTGGGTAAAGATTTTATATCTCATGAGATAGACATGGCTGGAATGGTAGGTTATACCGGTTCAGTGAAACAGGACAGAAACGAGGGTGACTCGGTTCAGAAAGGGACTTTGTCCACTAAGATAGTCTTGAAAATGAGTCTTGACTAACAAGAAATGATTATCTATGATTATGTGTGTATGCCACAAAGTTTCATGTTTTAAGTTATGATTATTTGGATTTCATTTCACTACTATGATTTATCCCATGTTATGAAATTATGCTCTCTCTTTTGCAGGATAATATTTCCAAAGGTTATGTTCTTATGAATATGATGTGATTGATTTTTCTTTTGTTTACCCTTACTGAGCATTTGATCTCACACTTTTATGTTTTCTTTTCCCCAGGATATAAAGAAAGGTTTTAGGTAAAAAAAAAGGAAGATCTTTATGGGAGATGTTGGAGATCTTTCACCACGATTAGAAGATTACGTTCTGAGTTTCCAAAGACACTAAACTATTACGATCCTTGTGTGTGTGTTTTTTTTATGTACTAAGTATTCCGCAAAAGTAATGTAATTTCAATGTACGTCAAGCTTCGGGTCTCTACATCCCGGGTTTTAAAACCCTA
This sequence comes from Viscum album, assembly GCA_963277665.1. NCBI lineage: Eukaryota > Viridiplantae > Streptophyta > Magnoliopsida > Santalales > Viscaceae > Viscum > Viscum album. The sequence goes on along the minus strand of OY728132.1, from coordinate 1,514,103,230 downwards.
TTTTTATGTGGCCTCAAGGTTTGGCGAAAAATGCGCTAATAGTGCGCCCACTACTGCCTCAGTGGAAAGGGTCCACACGGTTGCCTCAGAATGTTTGGAAAACCATGCACAGGCCGTACGAAGCCTACTGTCTCTCCCTACATGGTTTCTTGAAGAATCCGCACGGTTTCCCCTAACTGTGATCAAACTATGAACCCATTGAAAATCCTCCAAAATCATCCAAAACCATTCCAAACTCACCCAAACTCTTCCCAACTCAACCCATGGACATTAAACACATAAAAAGGCATAAAAATGGTTATGTACCTCAAACCAGGGGTACTAAATTCTCCCCACCATTGGACATTCTGTCCTGAGAAAGTAGTGAACCCACCATTTTCCGAAAGAGCTCATACCACTGCTTGACCATCTATTTCTCCCATTCCCTGGTCTTCTCGTGAATCTGACCATGCTACCACAAAACACAATCTAAACCAACGTTTTTACCATGCAAGAAATTATCTTTCCAATCCAAAACCCGAACCGACATGTGCACCAACGAAGCATCTCGTTCTAGTTCTACATGATCCAATCGAATCACATAGTCACGATCTGTCTGATTCTTTTTCAACTGCGACACATGAAACACATTGTGCACCACATTGAACATGGGTGGAAAATCGAAATTATAAGCTGCCACACAAACATTCTCAAGACCCTCAAAAAGGTCCAATATACCTCGGATATTACTTTCCCTACTTCCCAAACATACGATGTCCTAACCTAAGAGAGATCCTCAAGAAAACATGATCACTCACCTCGAACGACAACGACCATCGACGATGATCCACATACGATTTCTGACGACTCTGAGCTGTATCTATTCTATTCCTGATCATCTTGATCTTCTCTATAGTCTCCTAGACAAGGCTCGGTCCAACCATCGAGGACTCACCCGTTTCCACCAAACATAGTGGAGAACGACACGACCACCCATACAACACTTCAAATGGAGCCATATGTACGGATTCCTGATAACTGTTATTGTATGAAAAATCAACCAATGACAAGTGCTCCTCCCACAAGCCCCAAAAATCCTTGACACAAGCCCACAACATATCCTCCAGAGTTTGTATTATCCTCTTGGATTGACCATCTTCCTGAGGTTGATATGTCGTGTTCATAGTCAACTGTGTCCCAAGGGATTGCGGTAAGGATTTCTAAAAATGATATGAAAACCTCAGATCTCTATTGGATACAATCGAAACTGGAACACCATGCCTCTTTACCACCTCTTAGATATAGATTTTGGACACATCAGCCAACATATGAGATTCACGAATCGGGATGAAATGTGATGACTTCGTTATCCAATCCACTATCACCCAAATGGCATCATGCATTATAAACATTCTGGGGAGACCTATGACAAAATCCATCCCTATTTTTTCCCACATCCAAACAGGGATTGGTTAAGTATGCAACATTCCTGCTAGCCTCTGATGCTCTTCCTTGACCTACTAACAAGTCACGCATCTTGAAACAAACACAACCACACTTCTATGCATATCATCCCACCAGAGTTGTGCTTTTAGAATTTTATAATTTTTCTAAAATCCACGATGAACATCCCACCTGGAATGGTGATATACCTTGAGAATCTCCTCTTGACAAGAAACTAGTACAACCATCTGATTCTAAAAAAATAGAACTAAATATCCATTCAGTAGCCAACCCTCATTGGTCTCCCCACCATTGAGTCTCGACCCAATGGTCACACACTCAAAATAAGATATCTGTGGCTCTATAACAAATACAACCAAGTAAAAAATCAACAAAACCGGAAAGAAGACCACTATATCACCCTAGTCCTCACATTCCAACCACATATTGGCTATAACCGACATCAACTGCCACATGCCCGATGCCAGTTTCACCAACTGAGCATATGACTTTCTACTTAATGCATCTACAACCAAATTTCCATTACCTAGTGTGTACATTAAGTCAAAATCAAACATCTGGAGATAATCTATCCATCTCCTTTTCCTTAAGTTCAAATCTCTTTGTGAGAAAATGTGCTTCAAGTTCTTGTGATCTATATATACAGTGAATTTCTCACCGAAGAGATAATAACGCCACACTTTCAAATCATGTACCACTACTACCAATTCCACAATAAGAGTTGGGTAGTTCTTCTCATGAACTCTCAACTGATGTGATCCATATGCAACCACATGATTCCCATGCATGAGAACGCACCCCAACACTGATCCCAATGCATCGCAATACACCACGTAACCTTTTCCCAATTCTAGAAAAACCAGGATTGGTGCTGATATAAGACGACCCTTTAGCTCTTTGAAACACTACTGAAACTATTCATTCCACTGGATTGGAACATTATTTCTCATCAAAGCTGTCATCGTCGAAGCCAGACGTGAAAAATCATGAACAAAATTCTGATAATACCCAGCTAGACCAAGGAAACTATGTACCTCAAACACAGACATTGGTGGTTTCCACTAGATAATAGCCTTTACCTTTTCTCGATCCACTAAAACACCCCTTTTAGAAATAACATGGACAAGAAAAATTGATTCATGTATCCAAAAGTCATACTTTGACAATTTGGAATACCACTCATGATCCCTCAAGATCCCTAGCATGATCTCCAAGAGCTGCTCATGCTCCAACCTTGTCTTTGAATACACCAGAATATCATCTATAAAAACCACCAAAAATGAAACTAGATATCTCTGAAATATTAGATTCATCAATTCCATAAACACCACTGGCGCATTCTTTAGACCAAATGGAATAACCCCATATTCATAATGGTCATATCTACATCTGAAAGCTGTTTTAGGAATATTGTCCATCCTCACCCGTAATTGATGAAATACTAACCCCTAGTCAATCTTGAAGAACCACTGGTCTACCCTCAACTGATCAAACAAATCATCAATTTGTGGAAGTGGATATCTATTCTTTATTGTAATATGGTTAAGTATATGATAATCAACAAAGATACTCAATGTTCCATCCACCGTTTTCACAAACAACACTGGCGATGGCCATGGGGACATTCTAGCCTGGATAAACCCTTTGTTTTCTAAGTCTTCCAAATAGAATTTCAGTTCACACAATTCTGTAGGTGCCATCCGGAAAGATGGAAGTGAGATTGGACTGGTCCCTATAAATAGATCAATCGTAAAATTCACTTCTATTATGGGAGGTAACCTAGATAATTCTTGAGGGAAAACATCCATGAACTAATCCAACACTATCAGAAGGCCACTCTATTCAACACCCATTACCTATTCTAACGACAACACTGCCAATTGATACAATAATGTGCCAACTTCTGGTGCCAAAAAACTCGTTTCACCCTTCCATTCATGCCTCTCTCCTCTAAAGAGATGACTAATTCCAACCTGTGTCGTAAAATCGACTATTCTCACATAACAGTCAATGTGCACTGTAAAATACACCAGCCAATCCATCCCCACAATTACATCATACCCATCCATCTAAAAAATTGTGAAATTCCACATTATCTCAACCTCACCCACATCGATACAACATGCTCTACACAAGAAGGCTCGACACTCTCTTTGACCCAGAAGAGTTTGATTTTTTAAAATCGAGGGCATTATTTCTACCCTTAGACCCAGCAAATCAACCACACGTGCAGCAAGAAAAGAGTGTGAAGATCCTGTATCAAACAACACTTACATCAAGGTAGAATTTAAAATAATATTACCTTGCATCGTGGATGATCCCGACTGATCATCCACCACAAACTACTCAGCTCGAAACACATGTTTTCTTTCCACACTCTTCTCTTTTTTTCCTTGCTGAGGCATCATGGTATTTCAGGAATCACCATGACCAACATTACTCTACTGATGAGGGGGTGTGCTGCTGTCCCCATACCATTAAAGAATACGATGTCTGCGATCTCTGAGAAGTATCACACGCACCAGACCATGGAGCATTCAGACAATAACGCTACATATGCCCTATCTGATTACAAATATGACATGATCAAGGTTGTGTCGTACAATATCACTTGATGTGACTCATCAAACCACACTAAAAACATACAGGTTTGCTTTGGGGCTTCAGAGGAAGATTCAACGATCCTGCCATTGGATTATATACCATACTCCCACCCTGGGAATATGTGTCCCTCCTCCGTTTGAACCCAGCATTAGAGTTCCCACTAATCCCCATGGGTACCACCATGCTTCCTCCACCCAGAGTGCCCAACGGATCCCAATCATCCACCGAGGCTCTATTCACTATCTCTGTGTAATCATCTATACACAGTACTGCTATCTTTGAATGGATTTCTCTACTCACCCCGGTTTAAAGATCCTTGACTTCAATGATGTGCTACCCGCCACCTCAGGTGAAAACCTCACTATTTTCCTAAACATTGCTGCCTACTCCGTCACAAACATGTACTCTTGCTTCAAACTGAAGAAATCAGTCGTACGCTGAATTCTGAACGTATTTGGGTAGAATTGTTTATTAAACAATTCCTCAAAGTCTTCCCATGTCACACCCTGGTCCTCCCCCGCATGGAAAACCAACTCACACCACTGAAGGGAACGATCTTCCAACATATATGTGGACAACTTCACTTTTAACTCTACTAGTGTTCCGAAGAACTTGAAAATATTATTCATTCTATTCAACCATGCTTCTACCCTCTCTAGCTGTGAATCACACCTGAAGATTGGTGAATTTTTCTTTAGAAACTGAACTGCAAGATCCACATGCCTTGGTTCATCCAATTTGTTTCCACTTTCCACAGCTTGGGCAACATTCACTATACTTTGCACTAGCTGATGGTTCACCTGAGGCTCAGTTGCAACCATGCCCTCAATGGCCACTTCCGGTTGGTCTCTACAATGCCTAGCCGATGCCATTTCTATAAACAAAAAACAAACAACCATGAGTCTCACTTCCGTTGACATCACGATATTCTATTTCAAATCACATTACAGAATACTATCACAATAAGGCTTTCCACCTTTCCACATTTTCCTTGTTTCATCATTTTGAAAACCATAACATTTTTAAAATACCAATTTTATTCACATTTCAATTTCACACAATTGAAAAAAAATTTCTCAACTCATCCCATAAATCATTATGCCCAATAAAATATGATTCCTAGTGGGAAGTCATTTCTACCATGGATTCCATGCTAATCCAATTGGCTACACCCGTGACAATGAGATAACCAATCCCTATAAGTTTCTCCAAAACACTTATGTACCCAACTCCCTGGTAACATGAAGTTCAACATAAGATGGTTAGCTATGTCCTTTTATGCTATAAATTCCATGTTCCGACATTCCTACGCCTTTCTAAAATGCTGACTAAAGGAATATACCACAATTAATGTCTTCTCCAAATCCAAGGTGCCAAAGTGACCGAATAGCTACTCTCACTTGAAATCTAAGGACCGAACAAACTGATACCACTTTTAACACCCTGCCCCTACACCATTGGCTTGAGGAGGCGGTGAGGGCTACATGTCCTTATGAGACGTTCCAAAAACTCCAAAAGCTAGCAATAAATGTCGAGGGCTTCAAGAAAAAATTTGGGAACTATTTTCCCTTAAGACAAAACCAACCAAACCATCCATTAACCACCACTATATGATGCATGTCAACAAAAATTCGAAAATGGATTCCCAAAATGCAACCAAATGTTCCATAATAAAACGAAAAACCAAAACTAACAACACAATATCAGAGTACTACGCGGAAGAACAAACAATATACACTTCAAGCCATGACACCACCATAGCTCCACACCAAGATACTAGCTCCAAGCTCGACCAAGAAATCACAGTGCACCACTAAAGGAGGGTGATGCCTTACCTTTTCCCACATCATGGTACACAATATCTACAAAGACACCAACATTCCAAAGAAATGGGTTGAGTAATAAAACTCAGTAGGATTTCCCCAAATGAATTCCCTACACACGCCACCAGGATTAAACCATTATCACATTTATATAAAACAATTTATTTAAATAAAATCACAATTACACCCATTTCTATAAGCCAAACATTCCCTTACCAAGACATCACACCCAAACCAAGCAACCAAGGGAAAGCAGAAAAACATGCCACAACCATGGAATCATTTACACACTAGTATGAAAATTTCCAACCTGCAATGCAATGCACAAAAAACAACCAAAACAACCAAACGGTGGATCTTCCGTCCAACCTGTTCACCCATTCACAACTAGTGGTTGTTCTTTTCCACTTATCATTTGATGGTGGCTCTTCCGTCCACTATCCATCCCCTTTATATTGTGGTACTTCTCACTAATTCCTCACAATATTCCAATAATGCCAAACCAAGAATATAACCCACCATGGTCAAAACAACATGCAATCAACAAAATTCCATTGCATATCAATCCACTTCAATAAATCACCCATTTATTGAAAAAAATTATCCATTCCAAACCACATTTCAATAAAACAACCTATTTATTGAAAACCCTTTTCCATCAATTATTTTCAAAAATCAACCACAGAAACCCATTTTAAAACCTCCATTTTAAAATCCACAACAAAAACTTTTCACCCTAAAACCCCCATTTTCCCAAAAATCCCCAAATGGATTTTCAACCAACATAGCACATCAAAACACAATAATTTCAAGTCAACCAGATTAATTGTAACCAAAAACCACTTGATCAAAAAAACTGGAGTTGAGAGAGAAGGAACCTAACTTTAGGGTTCCTGAGAAATTGACCCACAAGCACTTGCACCTCAAATACGACGAACACACCATCAAACCCTCTCTAAATCCCCATCCCTAACCATCACAATCCTTAAAATCAACATCCAAGGCAACTACAACCCTATATCTTAACACAACAACTGTAGATCTAGAAAACCAAGAAAGAGGGAGATGTAGATCTAGAGGAAACCACGAGAAACCCAACAGGAGAGACTTACCCAGGAGAAACTGCTTTCAAACTGCCTTAAAAACCCTTTGAATCGCTTCCAAAAATAGTGGGAGAGCCCCTAAAATCCTTGAGAACCAAAAATCCTAAGAGAGGCTCTAGTGGGAGGAAGATTGGAGTGGAATGAGGCAAGCCCGAGTGAGCCCGGATTTTAAAACACTATTTTTATGTGGCCGCACGGTTTAGAAAACTATGCGCTAACCGTGTGCATGCTACTGCCTTGGGAAAAAGGATCCACACGGTTGCCTCGCACGGTTTGGAATACCGTGTACAGGCCGTGTGAAGCCTACTGTCTCCCCCTACATGGTTTCCTAGAGAATCCGCACAGTTTCCCCTAACCATGCTCAAACCATGCACCCATAGAAAAGCCTCTCAACTCATCCAAACCCATTCAAAACTCTCCTAACCTCTTCCCAACTCAACCCTTTCACATTAAACACATAAAAAGGCCTAAAACAATTCTACATACCTCAAACCGGGGGTTCTATAATGGATATGATTATATATTATAACTTCTACTATTTATATAAATTGTTATCTTCATTGATATTAATTTTATTGAATGAGGTATATTTTATAATCTTTATTTCTTACTAAATAGAGATATTTATATATACATAACATAGTATACGAGTTAGATACATAATTATATATATAAATATTTATATTTTAATGAAATGATATGCGGGGACTATAATTTTATTTCACATTAATGTATCAACCTGCCTCATTATAAAAATTAGAATGCTATCCTAAAATGGGGGTTTGAATATACATACTCACCAAATGAATTTCCTTTGCATGAGGCCTTATTCATGTAGATATCATGATATTCAAGATCATGATGTAAATTGTTATGAACATCCTTTTTTGATAATTTATATATTAGTATTGAAATGAATAATCCATTTACATTATCAATAGATTCATCATGTGCTCATGTTACTGGTTAAATGACATTCTATTTTGGTTATTTACGTTTTGGTGTTCATTATACCATATCTAATAATAATAGTCATGTTAATGATTAAATAGAATATTTTTCTACATATCACTTATTATGAATTTTATACCACATTTTTTCCCTTCCCAAGGAAATATAAAAGGGATCATTGATATCGCTTAAGGATAAAAACTATTACATTCACTCTATTGTATTTTTTTCAAATTTAATTCAAGGAAGATGTATATATATATTTTATCATGTATATTAAACTAGTAAATATTTTTGGATGTGACCAATTTTATCTAGTACCAAATTAATATTTTAAAATGTAGATATAAATTAAATGTATCACGTTCTTTTATTAAATGAAATTTAGAAGGAAACATTTATTTAAAAATAATAATTGTGGGGGTAAAATTATAGGTTTTTTATAGACTAATAAATTTATTCTTTGAAATGATTTTGAGAGAATAAATAGATTATAAGGAATAAGTTTATAGTTTATTTTAGAATACATTTTTGGAATGTTTCATTTTTATTATATGTGACCCCAATTCAAGGGAATGTTCTATTTGGGAACTAAGATATGTACACCATAACTGCAACATGGTGGATGGATTAAAACCATTCTTGAGTATGGAACCACCACCTAGAATCCATTTATGTATGTATATGTGTGATGAACATGTAATTGAAATGCTTTGTGGAATGGATGAATTGAGAATGTTATGTTTCTTAAATAATTTCATATAGATAAATTGTTTTTCCATCAATTGAATCTAATATAAATTAAATAATTATTTTTTTGATCCCCCTGGGATAAATATTCTATTTTAATCAATAACATATATTTTTCATATCCCTGTGGTGTGAGTAGGGATGATTGTTTGGCAAATATCATTGGGTATGTTAACTCAGTATTTTCTATACAAACTTTATTTTATATTCATATGTTTCACTTCCTGACATATGTAACATAATGATATCATATTTCTTATGTGGATCAATATGCTTCAATTCCATTTGGTTGATGTTAGGAGTTAGAGATATTTATTTGTTTTTTATTCCCCTTAATGTTATTGAATTCGGTTTTACATTAGATACATGGTGTCTTATTTTATTTATTGTTAATTCATGATCTGACATTTAAATTATTTAGATTAAATTTGACTGCTATTATTATTACTTTTCCATCATATAGTGGATTAATATTTTTCAAAAAAAATCATCAGGATAACTAATCAACAATTATTTTTCTAATAAATTGGAATTTATTTCTAACCATTAGTTTCATTGGGATGTCAGAGAAATTATGTATCACCTACAATCCAATGAACCCATAGGGGTTGTTCTAGGATGTCACATTAGCTCAACTATAATTTATGATGAAGGAATAAGTCAGTATCCTAGAGGAAATATTTCAATTGTTGTGATTATATCACATAATATTTAACACATTTATGAAATTTTCATATTACTATGATAATATATTATGGTTGTTGTTAATTTTTCTATCATGATTAATTTATTATGAAATTTTATGATTTATGAAATGTCTCTAGATTATAATCTACAAATTGATTTGTATGACTTTAAAATTGTAATCTCATTTTCCGAAAACCTTAGAGTCATTTTATTCAGAAAATTATATTTGATTCATATCTACCTTTCTTACACAAACATATAATCTATGTCAATTTTTCATTTTTTATCAATTTCATTAGGATATTGTGAATGATTTTAAGAATGATATGATTAAGAATGGTTTCAATTATGAATAATGTTATTTGATATGATATGGATCATTTACGTAAATGGTTTTTATGTATCATGATTCCAAAATTGTAATCAATGTTTTTGTGGAATGAATCATAATTATATGTGAATATTATTAATATAATATGATATAATTTTTATTTATGAAATTGTACGACCACTATAATTGGAATCAAGGAAATGATTTGTTAATTTTGATAAATATGATACAGAAAGAACATTATTTAGAACCTTTATGATAAGTATAATTATTGGACAACATAATATGTTGTAGTAAATAATTGAGTTTTTTAAAAAATCCAATTTTATTAAAAATATCCAATTATAATTAAATTTATTCTTTTAATATCTAGTGTAATAAAAAACACTTAGTTTAAATGAGCAAAAATATATTATAAAAATAATATTATCTGACCAATATTAGGTTTTCATTAAATTGGATTGTATTAATTAGATTCAAAACATTTTGATTCCTATTAAAATAACATACTATATAAATGTGTACATATTAATCACTAGGTAATATGAATTCAATTCTAGAAAATTTATACAATACAATAAAAAATAGATTTAAATCAAAATGGGTTTTACTGTTTTTTGTGAGTAAATAATGGTTTTAATTTTTATAACATTTACATTTACTCTTATAAAACTAAATAATTTTTTAAAATCATTATTTCACATTTATCTTGTTATTATTATTTCTGAAATTTTAACAGGTTTATTTTCTAGCGAACAGTAAAAAATACTAATCATTATTGAAAACTATAGTTTGGTTTCACGATTTTAGAAAGACACAATTTTTAAATAAAAATTAATATTAAAATTGGTAATAATACATTCTTTGGGATCCAATTATTTTCATATAACCAAAAATATGTCTTCAATTATTAGAAAAATATTTTTATATTTAAAATGGTATTTTCATAAAAACCCTATTATTACTAGATAAATAAAATTTTATAACAATAAGTTCAATTAATTAATATTGGTAAGTAATTATTATTAATTTAATATATTATTAATATTTTCAAATGTTTTATAATTTAAATGATAATTTTTCTAGGCATATGATAAGAATTATTTTTTTTCTTCTAAAAAATAAATTTTGTTATAATTTTTTTTTAAAAAATAAACTACAATTAATACATTCCATCTATAGATATATAATTATATAAAATTAATTTCATATTTATAATTAGAAATTCAAATTTGGTAAATTGGGCATTATTTTCATTGTCAATATAAATTGTAATATGGGTAAATTTTAGAACCTTGGTAAAGGAAAAATCAAGATAATTGACATTAAAAATAAGTGTTAATACAATAACAATTAACCCAATTTATTTTGAGATAAATGTAACTGGAAATTATTTATTTTATTTTAGATAATTATATTAATAAATGATAGTTTTCCATAAAAATTATAAATATATTAATTAAATCAATGAATGCTAATAAATAATACACTCTTACTTTTATATATCATTAATGTGTTCTCGTAGAGACTAAAACTTGTTAAGAGGAAATAATAATAGTAATCATATTCATAATGAAGTTATATTCATGTTCTAAATTAAATTACAATTTTAATATTTTAATATTTTATATATTTTCTATAACTGAATCCACAATGCGAAAAAATATCATTTTAGTTAATGGAATAATAAAATAAATGATATTGAAAATGTTAAATGTTATATTTTTTTTAGATTTCAATAAATTTAAAAGAAAAATAAAACATATTAGTGTAGTTTTGAAACAATTTATGAATTATATCGTGCTATTAATAACATTTATGTCAAAGTAAATGAATAATATCAAATTAAAAATAATGATATTTTTTAAAAAAATTTATTTTATTAAAATTTAAAATTCATTAAAATGTGGAAAATTAGAAAATGTCGATAGGATATAGTTGTAAATTTCTGAACTTTTCCAGATGTTTTAAAATTTATACATTAAAAAAAACTAAAACATTTTAATATTGAAAATGTTTCTACCAGAGTTAAAATTATAATTTGATAACTAATGTTAAATCAAAATGATAATGTTAAAAATTACACAAAAATTTGGGTTAAGACAATAACAATTAATTATAATGAAGTGGTAATAATCTTAATCGATCAATATCAATTGTATAATTATTTAACTCATATAAATTAATTTTATTTAATATAACTTAATGACTTATTTGTAGTAAATATTACTAAATATTATTACCGTTATCAAAAATAATCATTATATTCCCTCTATAACATTATACATGAAGTGAAAGTGTCGCTTGTGTGTATGTATGGCTTATCATATTCACATAGTGATACAATTAATTTTTACACACCATTATATATGTACAGTTATTATGATGGATATAATGTTTAAATATGATATTCATTGAATAATTATACTTGTGGAATAATAATACCACATATTCCTACTTATAATACAATCCTTTGAAAGTGATAACATCGTTTGTACAAAAATGTCTTCTACTACATCCATGAATGATTATGATTCACTTTTCATTAAGATTTTTTTATATTTTAATGAAAAAGAAGTTATTTAAAGTATAATATATATATATATATATATATATATATTTGTGATATATAAATAATCCAATTTTGGTGGATAAATATTTTACATTACTTCTTTGCAACCGTCGAACAATGAATAAAATATTTATGTGTATGTTGTAGCTGCTCTTTCGATTAATATTATAATTAATTTCAATATGTATATCATTTATAAAAATATATAAATATAAATATAAAGAATAGATATGATATTTAAATCCTGATTAGTATTTTGGATAATTTAGAAGTATGAGAAATGTATAATTACTATAACTACTGAATTGAAATAATCATGATAAACAAAATATTTTACTCCAAGAAATCATTATTTTTATGAGGAATTATTTATACAAGTGAGTATTTAAATGTTATAATGATATCATATATGATATTTTAATTATAAAAATAAATTTTCTAATATATTTATAAAAAATATAAAATATTTATCCATGAGGTTAGAGTTCTTTTAACGAATGGAGAACTTGAGGTAACATGTTATACGGTACAATATCAGTGTTTTTACAGATTGTATATGAATATGATTTTGATTAGAAAATCATACAATCTACTTATCTAGAAATTAAATACATTTCTTCTCCTCTAGTTATTTATTGAGATCATAAGTTTTTCTTTCATTTTATACATCATATGTACACATGATTCAAAAAATATGTTTTTATAGAAAAAATAATTTATTTTTTTATGTTCAAAAAATAATTAATCCATATTTATGTTTTCTACATGGATCATAAAGAGTGCCATTAATATTATTTAATACCTATTTAAAGTAATTTTTCATATTTTTTAATTTTAAAATGTGTTTTTATGGAATATTCTTGTCACTTTCAAAATAAGGTAATATGTTTCTTTTGTAATAATTGTGTTGAAAAAATAATTTTTACAAATATGGGACACGAATTAATGTTCTCATTGTCATGATTTCTTTTTAATTTTAATTATATATTACCTATTTATAATTATATATTAAATTTTTCTTTACATTTTATTTGATGTGTTTTCTTGATTTATTTCAAAATAGATGGATTATTTTCCTCGAGAATGACTTAATTATCCTTTATTAGCACTTAAATTAAAAATTAAAAAACCCAGGATTTCACTTAAAAATTATTGGGGACATAACCAAATGATAAAATCCTTATCCATTCTATGGTTTGTTTATTATTATGATGGATATGTTTTTATAAAACCCATTTATTTTTTCATTGTTTATTCTAGGGTAAATGAATGAAATATTTAAGAATTTTTTTTCCTTCGCTTATTTTATTCCAAAAAAGTTATTAATCCCCTTTAACTTAATTTGATTTGATATATTGAATTTTTTATAGAATTGTGGAAAACATATATATTATTTTAATTTTTTTATGGTGAGACCTATAACCCCCTATAATGCATTGGGTAAATATTGTTATCTCAAGAGATAAAAGGGACTGTAATGAGGGGTTATCCAAATTTAGAGTGTAAATTTTTGAACTATTATAGTATAAAAGATGAAACATGACTACTATGATGATTTTGGGAGGGAACCCATTCATCTTTGTGGACTTTTAAATGATCCATGAAAATTATGGAAATTATTCTCTATGATTATGTACATTTCAAATGTAAAGGTATAATGAATATGTCAAACATTTTCTATTAATATTATTTTACTAAATAATTTTTAATGTCTTATAAACAACCATGATTTTTTTTCCATGACCCCCTATAATGACCTATGGTATACATGGTATGGATTTAAAATGTCATAATTGTGTTCTCATACTATTTTTTCATCTTATCCATATATTATCATTGATATATTTCTTATTTACCCTTACTAATATTGTATGATGAAACTTTTGATATGTTTCATTTCACAATTTATAAAGATAGTTATTATGTATGATATGTCTAAGAAGTTATCATGTCATGTTGGAATAATTGGGATACATTGATGATATTTAATGAAATAGTTTTTCGTGTTTCAATGATTCAAAATAATAATAGAACATATCCATTCTATAGTGTGATTTTTTGTAACACCAAAAGCTTCCACGATATGCTTCCCTTTGAATAATGCAATAGCTTGCATTATACGCAACATTGAGATTCTAACACACCACGACCAATCAAAGTAGACGTTATGAATAGTAATACACGTTTTTTAAAATTTTATATATTTTATTTTTAAAAATGGACTTCATATTTGGATTCAGAATATCTAAATTAGCTTACGGTGATTTTTTGGTATTTTTCAGAAAAATTTCAAATTTTTAATGAATAGTGAAAAAAACGCTGAGTTGCAGTTTGAAACCAAATTTATATTTAAATAATTATATATTTTATTTAAATTTATTTTAGGTCAAAATAGATAAATAATACATATATATGTTCAATATAATTTATAGGAGTCAGTTCATAATAATTTTAGATATATAAAATTTTTATTGAACTTTTCACCATCTTTTACCAATCACCTAGGAGAATTTGAAAATTCACATAAAACATAATTTTACCATTTATGTGGGTTGAAGATCAAAAATTCAAGAGATGCGGTTAATATTAAAGAGTAAAATGTGGTTTAGTAAGATAAAAATAATTTTTGGTGAATAATATCTTTTTACTTTTATTTTTCACAGTTAAAAGTAAATAGGGTGTAAAAATGATATTATTATTACCCTAACACATGTCCTAATTCTATTTGATAAATTTAATTCGACCAAAAAAACCTTAGAAAAAAAATATGATCCATTATGTCCACTTGGATTATATTAGTACATTTATTATTATTTTATTTAAAGAAGAGTTAAAAGAGGTAAAATTGATGATTAATAACTAACACTTTTTTAAAATAGGGTTATACATAAGATATATTAGACTATAAATATTAATTAGAAAGAAAAAACCATTTCCTATATAATGGTATTTTATTTATAATTTTTAGAAATTAAATAATGTTTTTTATTTATGACACAACGATGATGCAGTAATTACCTAATTAATAAAATATTAAAATAATTGATGTTATAAATATCCAAATAAATGTATTTTGAGACTTTTTATGAATTAAACTAATTTTCTAGGTTAATATTACATATTAGGGTTGGTTTGATGAATTGTTTTTGAATTAATAATGATGTTATGAATTAAGATAAAACAAAATACCAATTAGTGTCCAAATGGACATAAAAGAGTTTTTAAAACAAATATTATATTATTAATTGATATTATATTCATAAAAATATAAGGTTCAGAAAAATGACTTATATAATGATATTTTTATAATTAATGAACACCCTAGTGTTCAATTGGAAGTATATAGTATGTTTATTAACCATATAATATAAAAATACAAAGAGACATTGAAAATGTCAAACTATTTAACTAAGAGTTAAATCTAAGAGATAACATTATTATAGTGATTCAAACCTGTCTAAAACCTATTGGTTGAGTGTTTTTTACCCATCCCCACCTTAGCCTTTGAATAATCCATTTTGGAGCTACTAGAAACCGAAAATGATTTTATTATAAAATAATATTTCTAGGTTTTCCTAAGGTGCCCCTCAACACTCTTATAAAAGGGCACCCCCGTTATCTCTAATTGAAAACATCAAAGCCATTTTGATCATCCATCCTATGCCCAAATACCCTCTCAAAATTCCTCCCTTAATCCTAGAGGCCTTCCTTTAGTCATATATCCAACCTATATAGCCCTTTTGATTAAATCAAAAGGAAGAACCCAAAAGAAGAGGTAAATATCTCACAACCTCTTTCAAGTTCCTTTCTTCTTCCACTTCGTTTTTATTTGTTGTTACATTCTAAAATAATAACTCTAGTATCTTTTATATATGGTCATTTTATTAAAATTATGGTACAACAAAATTCATTATTCTATCTATCCTTTGAATAACATGTCACTATACGTGGGTACGTACAGCTTACAGTCTCCACGTCGTGGATTAATTGTTATTCAATACATGATTATTTGTATGGGTATAATAATGATGTGTAATTGATTTAAATAATAAATATTACTTGATAATGATTCTTTATATATTATACAACATCCAATTATATATTATTTTAATAACAAAAAAATGATATTGTCGGTCGTGCCTACGTACGGATTACCGTCTCCACATAACGATGAGATTCATTCCCCATCGTATCCATTGAAGACTAATTTTGATTAGATGATTAAAAAAAATGTTTAAATACTTGATATAATTCTGGATATCAATAATATACACCCCATCGATAAAAAATATGACTCACATAACAATGATTATAATGGAAAATGAATCTATTGACACCTGAAACAACGATAATACTAAGATATTATTAACAAAGCAATGCAAAAAGATCATATATGATATCATATTAATGTATATGATTTTATTTATAATTTAATAACAATTATTTCACCATCATAAAAGAGGTTAAACTTCCCTCGACCATGGAAAATTACAAGGTAATGGTTAATTTTCAAATCTCTTCATAATATGAGGTTATTTATATGTAATTATCTACTGGGACGTTTTTATCATCCACATCCATGCTTCTTAAAAATGTATATCAAAAAATTTATACAATTTTATAGAACATGGGTTAAAGTCATTTATAACCTTGTATGATTTTTTATAATAGTTTTATAAAGGAATCTTTCTGTCGTTTTCCAAACAAGGTCCATTTTAACATTTCAACAAAATTAAGGTAAGAATGCCTTTTTTAACTTATATGGCAGGTGCGACTATTTTATGCCGTTATAAAATCTTCTAATCTTCCCCTAAAATAATATAATAATATTTTCATTTTAATGTTTTATTTTATAATTATGTGACTTTTAAATGATTTAAAAAAATAGATATTTCTCTCAAATAGTTTTTCTTTCATCTATTTCAACATCCTTTGATGGATTTGAAGCTTATTTGAAGTTGATTTATTATGATACAAAACATAAATATTGTATTGAGGATTTTCTGATATGTTTGACTGTTGATGTGTTATTTTTATACCATTCATGGTTTATGGATAAAGTATTGACATTTCATTTTCTTGTTTTAATACGAATATTTATGTAATGTTTAAACTTGTTCATATGAGGAATGCCTTGGACTTAGTATGTAATGGTTGGAGGCCACTATAGCTCCTGGATAAATTGGTAGGTCCCATGCGACAAACTAGTTTATTGGCACATGGCTTTGAAAAAATATAATTTTTAGTCATGGCAGAAGGCCTTGACTATGTGGTTATGATAGTCTGTCATTATGCATTCCATTATTATGAAAGTGGTTATTGATATTTCATGTGATTATTGGACTAGTAGAATATCCATGTGAATAAGTAAATGGAATTATTTCATTTTATTTTTTTCCATATTATGCGGATGTTCAAGTTTGAAAGGCTTTTGTTTTATTTATAGATTTTATTAAATATTTATTCTTATTTATGAAAGTTTCAGCTATATTGTTATCCTTACTGAGAAACTTAGCTCAAAAATATTTATGTTTTATTTTTTCCAGGATGTGTAAAAGTATTTTATGACTGACCTACTAGGATAGTATGAGGGGATATGAGTGTGGACTATGGACATTATTTTATTGTTGTTTTAAACTTTATCATGTAATGTATGACTTATGAATGTATCTAGTGTTTCGAAGGGTTACTAAACTAATTGGCCTTTCGAGACATGATCTTTTGTGATCATGCTAAGGTTATGTAATACTGCACCGACTCTGGGTTACTGGGGTTAGGGCGTTATAGTTGGTATCA
Organism: Viscum album; assembly: GCA_963277665.1. NCBI lineage: Eukaryota > Viridiplantae > Streptophyta > Magnoliopsida > Santalales > Viscaceae > Viscum > Viscum album. Next base: position 1,514,085,170 of record OY728132.1, on the reverse strand, counting down.
GAATAAGTTTATTACAAACATTGGAAGCTACATTTATATAAACTCTAATTAGAGCACATAGATCTAAGATAGACTCTTAGGAGTAGTATAGAAGAACTTCTAGAATTTTGGTACTGTAGAGATTTTGTGATTTTTCCAAACAATTCATCACTGTCTAGATAGAAGCAGGTAGAGGTGGCTCTGGCACATATGTACCTAGGGGTAAAACCCAAAAACACTGCTTTGATCTAGACTCGAACAAGAACTGGTGCACGAAAACGGGCCTTGCTACACTTTTGATTACGACACTCCCAGGGGATATGCATTAGATAGTTATAATTTTCTGTAAAAACATTATGAAGGGTTTATGAGTATATACTTTCTCAAATAAAAATTTATGATTATAGATTATATCCATAAACTGTTCAATTTATGTTAAGTGTTTTAGAAGTTTGGAAATATGTATTTTGATTCATAAACTAATATAGTTTATGTAATTATTTAAAATGGCACCTAGTCAAAAAAATGGTAATTGTATCAATGCGTGCACTACATGTAGGGATTTCCCTCTTGCTCAAGATAATTAGAGTGGAGTCGGGGATACAACCGGTGCTGATCAGATAATCACCATACTTGGAAAACTCACTCAGGTTATTAATAATAACCTTACCCTTATGGAGCACCCTGATCCAGAAAGTGGAGGATCAATGTTAGATCGCTTCAGGTGGAAACAACCACCAACATTCAATGGGATAACCAATCCATTAATAAATGAGCAATGGATTAATTCCTTAGAGAAAATATTTCATTCCTTAGGGAGTAGTGAAAGGGAAAAAGTTATCATGACAGTTTTCCGCTTCACTGGAGAAGCTAATCAACAGTGGTCATTGATTCAAAACACCAAGTAAGATGATAAAGTATCAAATATACAATAGAGGGAGTTTAATGATCTTTTATTTGAAAAATATTTTTCTCATGACCATTGAGTATATATGGAAAGGCAATTTCAGAGTCTGAGGCAAAAGGGCGATGCGAATGTTACAATGTATGAGTCTTACTTTTCATGGTTAGCAAGGAATGCTGCAGATTATATATGTATCCCAAGAAGTAATATTAATCATTTCTTTGATGGGTTAAATCTATTTCTCCATCGAGCACTAGTCTCACAATACTTCTCGTCGTACGCAGATATTGTCTAATGTACTATCAGGACAGAAAAAGAATTCCCTATGTCTTACAAATTTAATGTAATGAAACATAATAAGAGACCTACTGATCACTCTGAAAATAGAAATAAGTTTAAGAAGGATAAGAGTTGAATATAAATCATGTAGTAAATGTGGGATGAAACACCACGGTACTTGCTTGAAAGAAATTGGAGTCTGTTACAAGTGTGTTTAAAAAGGCCTCCAAGCTCGTGATTACAAGGGGAAGAACAACGCTACAGATGTTCAATGCTACAATTATAGGTAGATGGGGAATTCTACAAATTAATGTCTTATGTGTCAGGGGAACATACCTCAGAAAATGAAAAGTTATTAAGGCCAGGCATATTCTATCACTAATGCTGAGGTAAAAGCTTCAAAAGACATAGTGGCAGGTAATTTAATGGTTTCCTCAAGTTTAGAAAATGATTTATTTGATTCTGGATCATCGCATTATTTAATATCCACCCAGTTTTCTACGAAAATTAGATTTTTTGAATATAATTTAACAAGGGAGATGTCAGTTAAAAATCTTAAGGTAATTATTATCACAACAACGTTTTTTGAATCCGTTCCCATTAGAGCAAAAAAAATGTTGTCTATCTACTGATCTCATCATCATACCTTTGATTTAATTTGATATAATACTCGGTATGGATTGGATTTTGGAACATGATGTGAAGTTTTATTGTAATAAGAAGGATGTTATGATTTTTCATGATGATGATAAAAAACACCTTATCATTACAGCAGAATCGACACCACCCTATTTCTCATCTAGATCCACTCCCAGAAGCTCAAATAAATTCAATTATTGGGGAGGAAGAGAATGAAATAACTATGGTTGAGTAAAGAAATGTTCAAATAGAGGATATATTTATTGTGAAATAATATGTTGTTGTGTTTCCAAAATATTTACCTAGAGATCCTCCAGAATGAAAAATTGAGTTTCCCATTGACTTAATTCCAAGTTCATGGCCCATATCGAAGACCCCTTATAGAATGGAAACTGTGGAATCAGTGGAACTAAAAAAACAACTAGAGTAATTGAGTAATAATGGATTTATTTGGCCTAGTTTTTCTCCATGGGTATCCCTTGTCCTTCTTATTAAGAAGAAAGATAGACATATGAGGTTATATATCGACTACAAGGAGATCAATGCTATAACAATAAAGAACATGTATCACCTACCTCACATTGATGATTTAATTGACCAACCTAATGGAGCTGAATAAATTTCAAAGATTGACCTTCGATCTGGATACCATCAGTTGTGTGTGAAGGAGGAAGACATTCTGAAAACAATATTTCGAACCAGGAAGAAGAATTACATGTTTATAGTAATGCCTTTTGGATTGACTAATGAACCCTCTATTTTCATGGATATAATGAAAAGAGTTTTCAAAGACTATCTTGATGACTTTGTAGTGGTATTTATTCATGATATCATGGTATACTCCAAAATCTATGAAGATCATGAAAATCCTTTGCGGATTATCCAAATTACTCTTCGAAGAAATGAATTATATGGGAAGGTTTCCAAGTGTGAATTCTTGCTTCAAGAGATTTTTCTCATGGCCATTTTGCCTCAAATGATGGAATCCATGTTGATCCTTATAAGACAAGAGCAATACAAGAATGTCCGGCACATATGATTATAACTGAGGTACGCAGTTTTATTGGTTTAGGAGGTTATTATCGAGGTTTCGTCCATATTTTTTCCTGATTGGCTAACCCATTAACGAAGCTCACAAATAAAGGGGTTAAATTTGTTTGGATAAATGACTGTGAAGAATTTTTCAAAGAATTGAAGAGAAGATTAGTCAATGCTCTTATCTTGACTCTACCATCGGGTAATGATGGGTTTGTTATTTAAAGTGATTCTTCAAAGAAAGGACTTGGTTGTGTCCTTATGCAGAATGATAGAGTTATTTCCTATGCATCACGAAAACTAAAAATTCATGCGAAAAACTATCCTACTCATGATCTTGAGTTAGCAGCTGTAATAATTTCTATGAATATTTGGATACACTATCTATATGGTGAAAAATGTGAGATTTATACTGATCACAATTGTTTTAAGTATATTTTATCACAGAAAGAACTCAACATGAGGAAAAGGATATGGCTTGAACTACTCAAGGATTATGATTCCACGATACACTACCACTCAGGGAAGGAAAAGAAGGTGGAAGATGCTTTGATTAGAAAGTATCATGTAGTTTTGAACATGATGAGAGCTAAAAGGGATCCTATTTTCATGGATCTAGTAAAGATTGTTATGGGAATCACCATGGAAGGTGAAACATTTATAATTTTTCTAATGGATTCCAAACCATATTTAGTACAAAGGATGCAGAGTTCTCAGACCAATGATTAAGAGATTCAAAATTAGATTAATGTTGTGAATGATGGATATTGAGTGAATTTGTGAATGAAGATGGATTTTTGAAATTTGGGAAGAGACATTGTGTTCCCAATATACTTGATCTAAAAAGACAATTGTTGGATGATTCTAATAGTTCCAATTTCTCTAATCACCCTAGTAGAACCAAGTTTTATAGAGATTTGATGGAACATTTTTGGTGGGATAACATGAAGAGGGAGATTACTGATTTTGTTTCAAGATGTATGGTTTGTCAATAAGTGAAATCTTGAAGGAAACAGCCTGGCGGAGTGTTGCAACCTCTTCCCATACCTGTGTGGAAATGGGATAATATTACAATGGACTTTGTCACTGAACTGTAAAAGTATCTTAGAAAGAATGATGCAATATGTGTCATTCTTGATCATCTTACCAAGTCATCACATTTTCATGCTATAAGAGAAGATCTACAACTTGAAATTCTAGCAAGACTATATATTGATGATGTTGTGAGACTTCATCGAGTACCCCTATTGATTGTTTCTGATCGTGATCCCTATATTAATTCAAGATTCTAGAGAAGTCTTCAGAAAGACCTGGATACTGAGCTACGTTTGAACACAACCTACACCCCAAACTGAAATACAACTAGAAATGACTATTCAAACCTTAGAGGACATGTTGAGATCATGCTCACGTGACATTCAAGGAATGTGGGATCAATATTTACCTGTGGTAGAATTTTCCTATAACAATAGCTTCCATTAAAGTATTCAGATGGCACCATATGAAGCGTTATATGGAAAGAGATGTTGCACACCAACTTGTTGGGAAGATATTGGTGAAAGAAAACATATATGCCCAGAACATGTTTAGGAAACAATGGAAAAAAAGAATGTAATACAAACCCACATCAAAGCAGCTCAAAGTAAGTAGAATAGCTATGTTGACAACCGAAGGAAGGATTTTTAATTTCAGGTAGGAGATCATGTTTTCATGAAAGTATCTTCATGGAAAGGTGTTGTAGGTTGCAATAAGAAGGGAAATTTGAGTCCTAGGTACATTAGACCTTTCGAAATTCAAGAACGAATTGGGGCTGTAGCTTACCGGTTGGCAATGCCGCCATGTCTCTCCAAAGTTCACGATGTGTTCCACGTATCACTATTGAGAAAATACATGCCTCACCCAACGCATGGACACACCTATGAAGAATTAGAACATGAACCCGATCTTTCTTATTGCGAAGAGCCTATCAAGATTCTTGATACAATAGAACAAGTGCTGAGAAACCGGACGACTCGTCTGGTAAAAGTTCTTTGGAGAAACCATAAGATGGAAGAGGCAATGTGGGAACCAGAGGAACATATGATGTAGAACCACCCAAGTCTTTTTAGGCAGAAATATTCAAAAAATTTGAGGATGAAATTATTTGATGAAGGGGAAAATGTAACACCCCATGCTTCCATGGCACACTTCACTTTGAATAATGCAATAGATTTCATTGTATTAAACTTCAAGATGCTAACATGCCGCGACCAATCAATGTAGCCGTTATGAATAGTAATACCCGCTTTTTGAAATTTTATAAATTTTATCTTTCAAAATGGACTTAATTTTTGGATTAGGAATATCGAAATTATATTAGGGTGAATTTTTGGTATTTTTCTGAAAACATTCAATTTTTAAATGAATAGTGAAAAAACACTGAGTTATAGTTTAAAACTGAATTTTTATTCAAATAATTAATTATTTTATTTAAATTTATTTTAGGTCAAAATAGATTCATAATACCTATATATGTTCAATGTAATTCATTGGAGTCAGTTTATACTATTTTTAGATATATAAAAATTGTGTTGAACTTTTCACCGTCTTTTACCAATCTCCTAGGAGAATTTGCAAATTCACATAAAACATAATTTTACCGCTTTTGTGAGTTGAATTTATAAAATCAAAGAGAAACGGTTAATATCAAGGAGTAAAATATTGTTCAATAAGATAAAAATATTTTTTGGCGGAATAGTGACTTTTTACTTTTATTTACCACATTTAAAAGTAAATAGGGTAATTAAGGGTAAAAATGATATTATTAATACCCTTACACATGTCATAATTCTATTGGATAAGTGTAATTCGACCAAAAAATGCCTTAGGAATAAAATATAATATTTTATGTCCACTTGGATTAGATTAGAACATTATTTATTATTTTATTTAAAGAAGAGTTAAAAGAGTTAAAATCAATGTTTAATAACTAAAACATTTTTAATATTGGGTAATACATAAGATAAATTTTACTAAAAATATTAATTAGAATGATAAAAATATTTCCTACATAATGGTATTTTATTTATAATTTTTAGAGATATATTTTATATTTTATTTATGACACAATTATGATGCAGTAATTACCTAATTAATGAAATATTAAAATAAATGATTTTATAAATATCCAAATAAATGTAATTTGGGACTTTTAATGAATTTAACTAATTTACTAGGTTAATATGAAATATTAGGGTTGGTTTGATGAATTTTTTTTCGATGAAATAATGGTGTTATAAATTTAGAAAAAAAATCAAATAGGGTCAAAATTGACATAAAAGAGTTTTTTAAAAATTATTATATTATTAATTGATATTCTATTCATAAAAATCTAATGTTTCTCCAAAGAAATTATATAATGATATGTGTATCATTAATGAACCTCTTGGGCTTCTCTTGGATGTATATAGTGTGATGACCGAGACTCTCTTGGTCCATTGCCAAAAAAATCCGGATCCTAAAGGGGTAGCGTCTCGGCGCGACTGATTGGGGAGACCGATCAGCGCAACCGATCAGGGAGACCAATCGGTGCAACCGATTGGTGAGACCAATCGGGGAGACCGATCGGGGAGACCGATCGGGGAGATCGATAGGGGAGACCGATCGGTGAGACCGATCGGCATCACCCGGCATTGTCGGGGTATTTCCAGTGACGTGCACAAATTTAGTTTTAAACCCTTATTTGACCCCCATTAATCTTGTTTTAAATCTCGGTAGCATCCATAAATGTTATAATTTCATATTTAATAAATTAACCTAGTGTGTGCGTCAGTTTAAACCTCCCGACCCATTTAATAACGTGTGGGGCCGTGTGGTCAACCCACGACCCCTGCTCCTTACGTAGTTTGGCATTCTTATCTCAACAATCCGCGGTTCTAATAAACTATGGGTTAGCCGTGGTTTCTTATTTTATCAATCACCCTGTGCTAAGAGTACCCTTCGTCCAGACGAGGAGCTTTTCGTTTAGGCGAACCGCATCACTATCCGTGAAGTTCTTCCCCCAGCCTTAACATCGATCGTTGATCAAAAAGTAGGGAATTTCATCGTCTCTCGCTTTTTTGTATCATGTGGGGTTGGAGTGCTTTTGGTTCTGTAGAATTGGTTAAACCAGACAAAAATAAAGATAATGAACTTATTATATGAAGAATGAAGGGGCGCTATGATCGTTGATGTTGTTTTATGTTGTGACCATCTTTCTGAATTGTGTTGTCTTACGCCTACTGAAAATCATGGCCATTGGTGGTCTTTCTCTGTGCACTAATTAACTCCTAGGGATGTTTTAAATTACTTGTTTGTGGTTGTGAACTCCTACCGTGAAAAGGGCAATTTGTTAATCACGTACACCTGGCTAAATGAATGGAAAGCACCAGGATCAACCCTTCCATGATAATGATGAAGCTAATATTTTCACATATTGTATACTATAATTTAATGTCTATAAACCTACCATAGTGTTATTTAATGGGAAATTGTTACATATTTAGGTTTTTATGTTATTTTGATCATAAATGCAAAAACGGTCTAATTCTGGATTTTTGACATATTTTTAACATAGTGGTATTTTGGTCATTTATCATAAAATATATTCCCAAATTCTGTGATAAAATTTGTTTTTTAACCCCTATTTTATTTCCTTCAACTGTGCCTTCAGGACTCGGGGCTGAATCGATATTCTAGAGGCCGTAAAAAATCAATGAAGTGAAAGCTTTTGTCGGGCGGACTACGTGGACTCCACCTCAGTAATGGTAACATAATTCGGCCTAAGATTCTTTAAATGATGGTATTCCACTTGGATATGAAATTAGACTCCCATAAGAGTTACCAAAATTAATTTCAAGTCGTTTGAAATCTGTTAGGATGTCCATTCAATGATAGAATTTTGAAGGAAACTTCTACAAACCTTCATCCAGAGAAAGTTATCGTCAATAAAAAAATCATAACTCCTTCGATACGCTTCCAATGAATATGAACATTCTAGGGTGGACTCACAACAAATTTATAAATTGTATTTATGAAGAGGTCCACGTGTGAATCAGCCAATTGATGGGTAATAAAACGCGACCACTTTCGGATTATGAAATCTGCCTATAAAAGGAGAGGAGCTCCTACCTCTCAAGACATTCCATTCATCACCACACCATCCTTCACAAAGGGGGTTGGCTTGAGAGAGAAATATTATAATAGTATTCCATGATGTAATCAATCCTTGAAGTGATAACTCCAAGCGGTGGTGGGCTGCGATGATGCGAAGACATTTCCCCTTTAGTGTTTTTGCTTTCATTGTAAAATATTTTCTTTTAAACTATCCTAGAACTTATATACATGAATGATGGAGGTCTTTATCTATCATGTTTTCAATTTCATATAAATTATTCTAGATTGATTATATTATAATGAATTTAAATAGGTTTTACTCATGGTATAAATTTCTTTGGCGAGGTCATGCCTTTGAGAACGATGAGTTCAACATGTTTTGAATACTCGGAGGTCTTCAGGTAATCAGAACACTTTCATTATAAGATCGGCACCCATGCATGAGGTTTCAATATGGTATCTAGATAATTTAGGTTTATAACTTGAGGTATTATGGTATACATTGGATAATTCAATTAAAATATATTCATAAACACTGATAAAGGGAGTGTCCAACGATCAACGTTTGTCCACCGCTGCTACCTTTATCTTGTTCTTTCCAGCTCAAATTTCTTTGGTATTTTAATTTATAATGTAGATTCAATATTTCATTTTGATTACATTTTCCTAATAAAAATTACCCATATATATATTATATAAACTAGTTTTATATTAGTTAAATTAAATAGTGACAATTGAAAATACAGTGTGTATAAGCAGTCTCTTTGTGATCGACCCTAGGGATTGCCACTATGGTGCAGTATTAGGTTAATAAGAATTTAATTGAATAGGTTAAAGTGACTGAAACCGACACCATCAATTTGGCATCATTTCCGGGGAGTCCAGAAGCTTGTACACATTGTTTTTCAAAAAAACAAAAAAATATAAAAAACAATTTCATTTCATATTATTCATTAGTACATGGATTATTCTAGAAATTTTCATATGCATGGCCTATTACTAACATTTTTAGAAAGAAGGAATTTTTTGAAATTAAAATTTCAGAAAATTCACAACAATTACAAGAAACATCCTTCATAATTCAAGAGAATTCAAGAATGCTGGAAAAGGCAAGGAAGATGGTGGCATTGCTGGCCACCCAATTTGAGGAAGTAAAAGTCTTATGGATGGAACAAGAAAAAAGAAAAGATGAGGAGAATGAAAATATTGTTCCACCTAAATTTAATTAATATGTTGATGAGGTTGAAGAAAAACTTGAGGACAGACTTCCCTTTCCAAAAAATGAGTTCACCGCTGCCTTGCATGAGGAAAAGGTTTCTAAAGCTGAAATTTCTGAGGGAGTTTTAAATTCAGAGAATTCATTTGATTCAAATTTCATTAATTCTGAAAGTAAATATAATATCACTTATTCTGAATTTTTAGATTCAGCATCACTACTGCTGGATCTGGATGAAGAAGAAGAAGAAGGTCCTCTTGTTGAGGAGAGAATGGAAGTGCCTGTCGAGTTATGCATTGGTGAATTTGAGGATGATGGCACAAAAGAATAAATCATGGAATAAACAATTTTTGAACATGAACCAGAAGAGGAGCCACTTCATATTCTTCTATTTTCAACACCGGTGGACACAACTCCTCCAGATGACAAAAACAGGGAGCACCCCTACATCTTTTCCCCTCCCCTTCTTAATCTCAAATTCTATTTTCCATCTCTTCTAGGGGTTGGGGATATTTTTATTTTCCTTGGGGGTTCTATCTTCTGGCATCCACATATGGATGTCGGGATAAATAATTTTTGGTGGTTTCTAAGCAAGAAATCACATCCACCTTTAGATTGGTTTTAACCTGCAGCAACTGCCTAACTAGGGGTAGTAAAATCCTAGCACCCACATGGGGGTCAAACCAAACATTATCCCTTCCCTTTTCCCTTTCTATTTATTTTTATCTAATTTTCTAATGCATTTATTTATTGTTTTGTAGGAATATGTGGTGCCAACTAGGAACTTAACACAATGGTGCTGCATAAAAAATAAAGTCAGGTTGTGTCTTTCCTTCTATCTAGTTTTCCCATATTTATATTTTTTTCAGGACAAAATGATGGGTAGTCAAATTTAAGTATGGGGGGAGTGTCGACCTGCTTAGTTGTTTTTGAGTGCTTTCATTTTTTTCATTTTTTTAGGAAGCTTGAGCATTAATGATAATTCTGACCACATTTCACACATTAATTGATTTATATAAAAATGAAATTATTTAAAAAAATGATTTTAAATTATTTTTGAAGTGAATTTTTTTACCTTAAATTTGATTTTCAATCATTTTTATGAGTTTGACCAATTTTTGAAATCCATGGTCCTGAAACACTGACTAAAAATATGTTTCCCGTTCTGTGAGGTATTCTAAACCAATTTGACATATTCTTTCTAATACCCACACATTCTTGAGGGAAACTTGGATTTTTTGTGAGAACTAGAATTTGTGATTTTTATCTTTCAAAGTGTTGGATTTCATTGAATGTTTTTAATATGATTGTGGCACCAATTTGGCTAGCCACATATTATCCTAAGACCTACCTTTAAATTTATCCTTCCTTAGACCTTAGATTCCATGAATTTCATTATAGGTTTATGCCGTAGTACAAGCTAATTTATCCTTACCTACCCATTCTCTCGGTATTGTTGCATAGATATTTCAAGTTTGAGTGTGGGGGAAGGGCCTTTCGTGTGGGTTCATTGGGATTTGTTTCATTTATGGGTATTGTGTGGTATGCCTCAACATTTTGGGCAATGAAATAATTCGTAATGTTTCATAATATCCTTATTCTTCATTTGTTTCATTCAGTTCTCCTTCAGAAAAAAAGGAAAATAAAATATGTGCCTTTCTAGAGCATAAAAAAATATATAAAAAGGAAAATAAATCTGTGCCTTTCTAGATATTTACAAAATAATGGGGAGAACATGGATGATTTAATACATTGAAATCATTGATTGGCTCAAGTAACATTTAAAATAAATGGGAGTGGTGTTTTGTTTCCCATTTCTCTAGGTGGATTGAGTGAGTAATTTTCTGGGTTTTCACTTGATTATTCATTCATTGTAGTTAAGAGTCAAACCTTCTCTTTCTAGCCTTGAAATTTTAAATCATTTAACCACCAACCCACAGTCACATAGTCATTTGAACCTTTGATAAAAGAGCTCATGATTTAATTCATTTCTATTTTTCACGTTGTGGAGAAATGAGAATAGTCACAAGCCTATGGTGATACAAGCAACATTCAAGTATGAGAATAACTCCAAAATTTATTTCTCTTGAGTGAAGAGTGACATAAAATTCAATGTGAGGTAGGTTGTGATTGCACCATGGATGGATTAATGAGGATGAACAAATTTAAATTTTTTGAATTAAAATGAATGTAAATTGTTTTTCATAGAAGAGACATGATGAAATTCTATTTTGGTAAGATCATGAATGTTTTCTCATTTTTGATTGTTGTGTGAATTTTGATTTGAATTTACAACAATTGCTCAGGATTGCAATGATTAAGTGTGGGGGATTGATGAAGCAAATATTTTCACTCATTTCATACTGTAACTTAATGTTTATAAACCAACCATAGTGTTATTTAATGGGAAATTGTTACATATTTAGGTTTTTGTGTTATTTTGAACCTAAATGCAAAAACGGCCTAATTCTGGATTTTGACAGATTTTTAACACAGGTGTATTTTGGTCATTTCCCATAAAATATATTTTCAAATTCTGTGATAAATTATTTTTTGAACCCTTATTTTGTTGCCTTCAACTTTGTATTCACTACCAGTGGCTGAATCGATATTCTAGAGGCCGTAAAAAATCAATGAAGTGAAAGATTTTGTCGGGCAGACTGCGTGGACCCCACCTCAGTATTGGAAACATAATTCGGCCTAACATCCTCCAAATGAAGGGATTCAACTTGGATATGAAAGAGGACTCTCTTAAGCATTCCCAAAACATAATTTCAAGTCATTTGGAATCTGTTAGGATGACCATTCAATGATAGAATTTTGAAGGAAACTTCAAGGAAACTTCATCCAGAGAAATTTATCGTCAATAAAAAATCATAACTCATTCGATACGCGTCCAATGAATATTTACTTTCTAGTTTGGACGGCCAACAAATTTATAAAAAATATTTATGAAGTGGTCCATGCATGAATCGGCCAATTAATGGGTATAGAATGCCACAACTGTCTGATGATGAAATCTGCCTATAAAAGGAGAGGAGCTCCTACCTCTCAAGACATTCCATTCATCACCACACCATCCATCACAAAGGGAGTTGGCATGAGAGAGAAAGAGAATATGAGTATTCCATGATGTAATCAAGACATAATGGGATAACTCCAAGTAGTTGTGGGATGCGACGATCCGAAGACATTTTTCCTTTTGAGTTTTGCTTTCATTGAAAAATATTTTCTTTTAAACTATCCTCGAACTTATTTTCATGAATGAAGGAGGTCTTTTTCTATCATCTATTCAATTTCTTATAAATTTTTTTATATTACTTATGTTATAATGAATTTAAAGTGGTTTTACTCACGGTTTAAATTAGTTTGGTGTGGTCTCACCTTTGAGCACAATGAGTTCAACCTAATTTGATTACTCGGAGGTCTTCAGGTAATCAGAACACTTTCATTAGAAGATCAGCACCCATGCATGAGGTTTTAATATGGTATCTAGATAATATAGGTGTATACCTTGATGTCTTAAGTTATACATTGGATAATTCAATTAAAATATATTCGTAAACATTGATAAAGTGAGTGTCCAACGATCAACGTTTGTCCACCGCTGCTACCTTTATCTTGTTCTTTCTAGCACAATTTTCTTTGGTATTTTAATTGATAATGTATATTTAATATTTCATTTGGATTTCATTTTCGTAATAAAAATTACTAATATATATATATTATATAAACTAGTTTTATATTAGATAAATTAAAAAGTGACAATTGAAAACACAGTGTGTATTAGTGGCTTCCTTGGGATCGACCCTAGGGTGTGCCACTATGGTGCAGTATTAGGTTAATAAGAATTTAATTGAATAGGGTAATGCGATTGAAACCCCTACCATCATATAACCCCGGTTAAAGCACACGAAATTGAAATCATGGAGTGTGTTAAATTTTATAAATATGAAAATATCGGCATAGCCTAGCTTTGTGTTGGTGGTAGTGGATTGGATGTTTTATTTTATGGACCAATTGATGGAGATGTGGGAGGGGATGGGATCCCCTGTTGATATGGATTCGTTGGTTGTGAGTTTTAAGACTGGGTAGTTACCTGGTTTATATCAAGAATTGGGGTGGGATCCTCTATTGTTGAGAAACCATTTTTGGCGAAACGGGGTAGTGTCTCTAGGGTTTCTTTGGTTTTAGTACTTTATGGGATCTCAATTAACCCCTTATTGTGGTAACATTACAAGAGAATCGGGTGTGAATGTTTAAATTGATGTTTGGCTGGATTCTTTCCTTGGTTATGCTTATAGTGTTAGTTGCCCAAGTAGGTGCATGAACTTATTTAAACATTATTACTGAACATGAAAACAAGAATGGGACAAACGAGTTTTGTGGTCGAGAGTCGTGACTCGGACTTGAGTGTTGTGGTGATCTGTAGGCTGTTTGAAGAAAAAACATAACATTGATTGAGTTCTTGTTACTTATATATATACTTTTAGTTTTGTGTTTCTTATTCGCGCCCCACCCATGTTGAGAACTTAGTGCCGAACACCCCTATTTCTTGGGGGAGGGTGTTTTTCCCATCAATATTCTTAGTGGCTGGTTATTAGATCCTTTTATGCTCCCTTTCCTAGATAGCCCAAGTACCTTTGGGCAGGATGTGATGGCCTAAGGACCATGATTAGCCCAAGAATCTTCGGGTGGGGTAGTGTGGTGGTAATGGCCCAGGTGTGTGTGGGCAGGTAGTTTCCCAAGTATCCTCGGGATGAGGCCCAGGTTTCTTCGGGCGTGGAAGTGGATCTTCTAGCCCAGGTGTCTTCAGGCGTGGTGGTGGTTGTTCTGGCCTAGGTGTTTGCAGGCATGGTATGTGTGACAGTTGTGGCCCAGGTGTTTGCGGGCGAGATTCGGTAGTGGGACTGCGTGTGGTTGTGGCCCAGGTGTGTGCAGGCGGGTGAGGCAGTGGGACTGCGGTGAGAATGGCGGGATTGGTTCGATGTGTAGGATGTCTCAATAACCAGTGGGAAAGTGGCGTGGGGTACCCAAACATTGATGTGATCTTATTATATATATTACTTGGTTTGCGTTACTTGGTGAGTGTAGCTCGTGATTGGGATGGTTGAACTCCTTTATAGTAGTGGTTTTCTGCTTCTCACGGGACTTTAGTACGTCCCCCCACTTGTGCACGAGAGTCTTTGGTTTTCCCTACTGAGTGTACTTGTATGCTCACCCAATGTATATAAAACTTCTTTTAGGTTTCTAGGAGGACTCCTAGGATCGCGCAGGACCGTACTAGCTCGGATCTTTGGGGCAGTTGCAGTTGCAGGTTTCTTTCTTTGGTACTTAACCATGTAGTCACTTTTGTACCCTGTGGATTTTACTTTTGGAACATGCACATCTAGGAATGGATTACTTTTGGATTTACTTTTCTTTTACTCTTGGTGTTGTTGGGTTTCATCATCTTATCTCCCGATCTTATAAAACAAAAAAGGTAATCCCTTCCACTTGTGTGTAATTTCCATACCCTTGGTGCTAGTCACCACTCTGGGACCTATAGAAGGTGGGTTTTGGGGGTCATTATCTCTCCTTCAACTTAAAGAAGGAAGGTCTTGGCAACTTGCTGACCCTTCCCTCCTTTTGGTGAAGGAAGGTTGTGACAGAATGGTATTAGAGGAGGTTGATAGATAGGATGAAGTCTAGAGTTTGGCACAGTGGGGATTGCATTGGATGGTAAGGCAACAATGTTGGGTGACCTTGGTGCATGAATTAGGCCACGGAAGACCGGCTAGGACACGAGATTTTAGGGCCCCCCGTGATCTGATGCAAGGACTCTAGACCTACGAAATGACTAAGTGAGGCCACGCTGATTTCATGGTAGAGACCATATGAAAGGTACATGCATCATAATGACTTGTGTTCTAGTTTTTCTGGGATGTCTTGGGAATTAAGAAAAAATGAAAATTTTAATAAATTTTAAGAACAATATTCTGCACTACTTGGGCTTAGACATTTCTTGTTTACCTTGCAACTATGGCACCAGGAAGGCGATTATGTGTGGTACAGGTGATCGTGGCCCCGTAGACTAATTTGGCCGATCAGCAGAGAGCTGATCGAGAGGAAGAGGACGACCAGTGGTAGAAGACTCTTCCGGCCTTCCAGTGACAGACCCTTGAGATGTACGAGGGCAGCACCTCTGAAATGAAGACGGAAGGCTGGCAAGACGAGCTAGTGAAAGTCTTCAGACTGATTCAGGCCCCGATCGAGTACTAAGTTCCTCTAGCCGTCATCCAGATGAGGGGATAGGCGCGTCAGTGGTGGACGCTTTACCTGGGGGAGAGGAGAGAGGCTGAGGTTCCATGGGCTAATTTCGAGAAAGAGTTCCGGCCAGAATTCCTCTCCTCGACAATGAAGGTGGAAAAGAGATAAGAGATACTCTCCCCCCTACAGGGGAGTATGTCAGTGAGGGATATAGGAATCATGTTCAAATAAATCATAAATTTTTCTCTGGACCTCTTTCCCGACGAGGAGTCTCAGGAAAGACGTCTAGAGGAGGTGCTCTGACCCTCCCTCCAGTATGCTATTACCCCCTTTACCATGCCGACATACTTGGAGGTCCAGAAGAAGTCTGAAGTGGTGCAGAGGATGCACGCTCTAGGAGGTGTGTCGAGAGAGGGGATCTAGCTGGGACAATCGAAGGGGAAGGTTGTCAGCACCAGGCCTCCAGCATCAGAACCCTCCAGGTTCCGACCCACAGGGAGCAGGCCGCAGTATTTTCAGTTTCTATCCCCTGGTCCTCACCCTTTTCCTTTGGTCCTGGGACCGCGATGCTTCATCTGTGGGAGCCATGGAAATCTCCCGAGTCAATTCCCAGACCGGGTACAATAAGGTGGTGGTGGACATCCCCAGTACCCGCCCCAGTAGCAGCTTCCAGCCATGCCTTTCCAGCAGCAACAGCAGGGACAGCGAAATCCCGCTCCTCCGAGGACAGACGTAGGATGAGGGTGCTGACCTCAGGGCGCTCCTCAGGGACCTCCACCAGGGATTGGTCGGGGAGGTGGCTGACAGCAGTGGGGAAAAGGAGCCGAGTGTGGATATATACATGCCGCAGAGGCAGCAGGTCCATCAGGGCGGGAAGTTTTTCGAGGTACTATCCATTTGTTTTGCACTCTTGCTTATGCCTTGTTGGATATCGGAGCTTCACACTACTTTGTTGCACCCAATCTAGCCCGTGCCTTGGGCCTAGATGCCCTGAAACTTCCAGTGCCCTGGTTTTAAGAACACCAGTCAAAGGTCAGACTGACTTGTTGGTTGTTTGTCAAGGACGCAGACTGATGATAGGGCCGCATCTGTCGGTTAGGGATCTTCTTCTGCTACAGATACAATCAGACAATGTCATCCTAGGCATAGACTGGCTATTTTCTATGTGTTCCGTCATCGAATGTTTCCAAGGAAGGGTTGTGTTCTTGGACTTGCGAGGCCGGCGTGTTACCTTCACCGGCAAACGGAGCAGTCATAAGGGCAACTGGCGAGAGGAACCTCTCCTCTCCTTGTTGGCCGAGCTGTCAGTGGAATCAGTAGATGCTGAGATGGTAGAGTTGCCAGAGGTTGTCCGTGAGTTTATGGACGTCTTTCCTGAGGAGGTAACGACTCTACCCCTCAACAGGATATCTAGTTCGGGATAGACCTGCAGCCCGGCACTTGTCCGATCTCAATGGCTCCTTACCGGATGGAACCTTCAGAGCTACGGGAGTTGCGGATCCAGAATGATGATCTAATGAATAGGGGTTATGTTTGGCCGAGTGCGTCACTGTGGGGTGCTCCATTCTTGTTCGTAAAAAAGACAGATGGTGGTCTTAGGTTTTGCATAGACTACAAGAGGCTGAATCAGGTGATGATCAAGAATCGCTACCCTCTTCCAAGGATAGACGATCTTTTCGACCAGCTGAAAGGGGCATGATGGTTCTCGAAGATCGACCTGCGGTCTGGGTACCACCAGCTGAGAGTGAAGGAGGGAGACATCACGAGGATGACATTTAGGTGCAGATATTGACTCTTTGAGTTAGTTGTCATGCCCATCGGTGTTACGAACGCCCCAGATGTGTTCAT
Organism: Viscum album; assembly: GCA_963277665.1. NCBI lineage: Eukaryota > Viridiplantae > Streptophyta > Magnoliopsida > Santalales > Viscaceae > Viscum > Viscum album. The sequence continues at coordinate 1,514,067,888 of OY728132.1, read as the reverse complement.
GGAGCTTATGAACTCCATATTCCGGGAGTACCTAGATTGGTCCATAGTTGTGTTCATCGACGACATCCTGATCTACTCAAGATCATAGGATGACCATGCAGAGCACCTAAGGACGATTCTGGAGGTCCTCCGACATCATCATCTCTATGGGAAGTTGTCGAAAATCATGTTCTGGACACGAGAAGTGCACTTCCCCGGGCATGTGGTGTCCGGGAAGGGGGTAGCGGTTGACCCATCAAAGGATGAGGCAGTTGTTTCTTGGGAAGCACCCAAGAATGTGGCAGGGGTCTGTAGTCTCCTCGGGCTGGTGGGTTACTATCTAAGGTTAATACCCATATTCTCTCGAATTGCAACCCCATTGAAAACCCTGACCAAGAAAGACCATGTTTTCATGTGTAGTGAGAAGTGCGAGTCATCCTTAATCTATCTAAAGGAGAATTTGGTCAGTTCCCCAGTGATGAGATTCCCAGAATAAGGGGCGGCATATGAGGTGTTCTGCGATGCTTCAGGACAGGTTCTGGGATGTGTGTTGATGCAGCAACAAGGGGTGATCTCTTATGGGTCCAGGCAGCTATGCCCTCATGAGCGTAATTACGCAACCCACATCCTGGAGCTTGCAGCGGTCGTTTTTGCGCTAAAGTTATGGTGGCACTACCTCATCAGAGAACGCTTTGTGGTCCTCACATATCACAAAAGCATGAGGTATATCTTTTCCCAGCGGGACCCAAACATGCGACAACGGAGATGGGTGGAGTTCCTCCTGGATTACGACTTCATGATCTCTTATATTGAGGGCATGGGCAATGTAGTGGTCGATGCCTTGAGTAGGAGGACCCTGAAGGATGCGGTCCGAGAGTCATTGGATTCCTGGAAGGCGATGGAGGAGTTGGCTGCCTTACAACTGGATGCAAGGATGGATGGTGGTAAAGGATGCCTATATCAGATGGTTGTGCATTCGTCTATGTTGCAGCAAGTGGAGGAGTCTCAGTTGGGAGACCCCGAGTGTGAAGTGATGTGTGACCGAGTTGACCAAGTCAATGCTCCAGAAGGATGGATAGAGGATGGTCAGAACCAGACGCTTTTCTAGGGAAGGTTGTTTATTCCAGGAGTGATGCGCGGCATGGTTCTTAGTGAGTTCCACAACTCACCCCTGGTGGTACACCCAGAAGATTCCAAGATGTACCAGGGACTGAAGAGACAGTTTTGGTGTCCTGGAGTGAAGCGAGCAATGGAAGATTTTGTGGCCAACTGCTTAGTGTGTCAGCAAGTGAAGGCTGAACACCGAGTTCCAGGTGGCCTACTGTAGTCTTTATTTTTTCCCGAGTGGAAGTGGGATGACATCACGATGGATTTAGTCACGGGACATCCCAAGGTCCAAGGGGAATACGACGCCATCTGGGTGGTAGTGGACCGGTTGACGAAATCAGCCCACATTCTGGAGATCAAGGAGTCGATTATTGTGGATGCTTTGACACGAAAGTACGTGGATGAGGTGGTGTGATTGCATGGAGTTCCGAGGACTATAGTCTCGGATAGGGATGCAGGGTTTTCCTTACGGGTCTGGAAAGGATTGCAGCATACTTTTGGCACACAGTTATGCCTTAGCACTGCTTTCCATCCCCATAAAGATGGACAAACAGAGCGCACCATCCCTACCATCGAGGATTTGCTGAGAGAATGTGTTATAGACTCAGTATGATCATGGGTGCAACACTTTCCCCTGGTAGAGTTCGCCTACAATAATAGCTATCACTCTACCATCGGTATGGCCCTGTTTGAAGCCTTGTACGGGAGGACATACCATTCACATGTGTGTTGGGCCGAAGTAGGAGAGGCAGACGTCCTTGTCCCAGAGGTGGTGTAGAGCATGACAGAGAAGGTTTAGCTCATACGGGAAAGGATGAAGGTGGCCCATGACTAATAGAAGTCGTATGCTGATACTAGGAGGAGACCCTTGGAATTTCAGGTTGGAGACCACATGCTCTTAACGGTCTCCCCTCGGCGCGACCAACGGAGTTTCGGCAAGGGGAGTATGCTTTCTCCCAGGTTCATCAGGGCCTTCGAAGTGTTATGGCGGGTCGGAGAAGTGGCCTTTCTGCTAGCGTTACCACTACCGCTACTGAGGATACATGGTGTCTTCCACATGTACCAGCTCCATCGGTATCTGCACGACGATTCACACGTCCTCGGTTGGGGAGAGCTGGACATCGAGGACAATGTGAATTGTTTGGAGAGACCAGTGATGATCGAGGATCAAAAAGAAAAGGTTCTTCGTGGGCGAACCATTCCCTTGGTTTATGTGTTGTGGAGACATGGTAGGATTGAGGAGAGTACGTGGGATAGGGCAGAATAGATGCGTGCCTAGTACCCAGAGTTGTTTTGAGTTTTTTTCTATTGTTATAGTTGTTGTGGTAGGCCGTTTTTCCTTGATGGCTATGAAATTCTAGTTTTTTTCCTCTGAATGTGTGTGAAAAGTCCTGGCTATGAGGGAGGAGATAACCCGACCCCTAATCATGATGCATTAAGGTGGATGCGATTAAACCCGTGCGAGCAAGTCAGTGCCGCCCAAAGCAGATAATATATTGACATGGGGAAGGAGACTCCCCAACCACAACATGCCTAGGTAGTTTGACATGATATGTTGCTCGGTTCTTGACAGGAATGTGTTCTTAGTTAACAATAAGGTTCACTCTTGAGAGGTATATTTTGAGGTGATTTTTCGGACTCGTTGTTTCCTTCTGGGTTGTTTAAATTCTCGAGGGAGAGAATAGTTTGAGAGCTATCTGATGTGATGACCCAGACACTCTTGGTCCTTTCCTTTGCCAAAAACAATCTGGATCCTAAAGGGGTAGCGTCTTGGCGCGACTGATCGGGGAGACCGATTGGCACGACCGAGACTGATTGGCGTCACCCGGCTTTGTCGGGGTTTTTCCAGTGACATGCGCAAATTGAGTTTTAAAGCATTCTTTGACCCCCTTTAATCTTTTTTTAAATCCCGGTAGTGCCCATAAATGTTATAATTAAATATTTAATAAATTTACCTGGTTTGTGCATCGGTTTAAACCACCCGACCCATTTAATAACATGTGGGGCCGCCAGGTCAACCCATGACCCTTGCTACATATGTGGTTTGCTGTTCTTATCTCAACCGTCCGCGGATCATATAAACTAAGGGTTAGCTGTGGTATATTATTTTCTCGATCACCCTATTCTATGAGTACCCTTCATCCAGACGAGCAGATTTTCATTCAGGCAAACCGCATCGCTATCCATGAAGTTGCACCCCCGGCCTTAGCGTCGATCATTGATCAACAAGTAGGGAATTTCTTCGTCTCTCTCTTTTGTGTATCATGTGGGGTGGGAATTCTTTTGGTTCTGTATAATTGCTTAAACCATACCTAAATATAGATAATGAACTAATTATATGCAGAAAGAAGGGCGGGTTGTGATCGTTGATGTTTTTTATGTTGTGATCATCTTTCTGAATTGTACGAGATTACGCCTACAGAAAATCATGGTCGTTGGTGGTATTTCTCTGTGCACTAATGAACCCTTGGGGATGTTTTAAAGGACTTGTTTGTGGTTGTGAACTCCTTCTATGAAAAGGGCAATTGGTTAATCATGACCACCTAGACAAATGAATTGAAAGCACCAGGATCAACCCTTCTGTGATAACCCCCGGTTAAAGCACATGACATTGAAATCACGGGGTGTGTTAAATCTTATAAATATGAAAATACCAGTGTGGCCCATCTTTATGTTGGTGGTAGTGGCTTGGTTGTTTTCTTTTATGGGCCAATTGACGGAGATGTGGGAGGGGATGGGATCCCATGTTGATATGTATTCTGTGGTTGTGAGTTTTAAGACCAGGTCGTTACCTTGTTTATATCACGAATTGGGGTGGGATCCTCTGTTGATGAGAAACCATTTTGGGGGACACAGGGTAGTTTCTCGAGGGTTTCTTTGGTTCTAGATATTCGAGGGATCTCACTCATCCCCTTGTTGTTGTAACCTTAAAAGAGAACTGGGTGTGAATGTTTAAATTGACATTTGGATAGATTCTTTCCTTGGTTATGCTTATGGAGTTAGATGACCAAGTAGGTGCATGAACTTATTTAAAAATTATCACTGAACCTGAAAACAATAATGGGACAAATGAGTTTTGTTGGCGAGAGTCGTGACTCAGACGTGAGTGATGTTGTGATCTGTAGGCTATCTGAAGACAATACCATACTATGGGTGAGTTCTTGTTACCTATGAATATACTTTTAGTTTTGTGTTTCTTATTCGCGCCCCACCCGTGTTGATCACTTAGTGCCGAACACCCCCATTTCATGGGGGAGGATTTTTTTCCCAACACTTTCTTCAGTGTCTTGTTATTAGCTTATTTTATGATCCTTTTCCCGGATAGCCCAAGTACCTTCGGGAAAGCTGTGATGGCCTGAGGTCCATTATTAGCCAGATAATCTTCAGGCGGGTAGTGTGGTGGTTATGGCCCAGGTGTGTGCGGGCAGGTAGTTTCCCAAGTATCTTCGGGATGTGGCCCAGGTGTCTTCGAGCATGGAAGTGGATCTTCTAGCCCAGGTGTCTTCGGGCGTGGTGGTGGTTGTTCTAGCCTAGGTGTTTGCAGGCATGGTATGTGTGACAGTTATGGCCCAGGTGATTGCGGGCGGGATTTGGCAGTGGGACTGCGTGTGGTTGTTGCCCAAGTGTGTGCGGTCGGGTGTGGCAGTGGTACTGCTGTGAGAATGGTGGGATTGGTTTGATGCGTAGGATGCTTCAATAAACAGTGGGAAAGTGGCGTGGGGTACCCAAACATCGATGTGCTCTTATTATATATATTACTTGGTTTGCGTTACTTGGTGAGTGTAGCCGGTGAGAGGGATGGGTGAACTCCTTCATAGTAGTGGTTTTCTGTTCCAACGGGACATTTGTACGTTCCCCCACATGTGCACGAGAGTCTTTGGATTTCCAAACTAAGTGTACTTGTATGCTCACCCTATGTATATAAAACTTATTTCAGGTTTCCAGGAGGACTTAGGGGATTGCGCAATACTGTACTAGCTTAGATCTTTCAGGTAGTCGTAGTTGATGTTTTCTTTCATTGGTACTAACCCTTGTAGTCACTTTTGTACCATGTGGCTTTTACTTTTTGAACATGCATGTGGGAATAGTTTACTTTTGCATTTAGTTTTTTTTACTATTGGTGTTGTTGGGTTTTATCATCTTATCTCCCGATCCTATAAAATAGAAAGGGTAATTTCTTCTACTTGGGTGTAATTTCCATACCCTTGGTTCTAGTCGCCACTCCGGGACCTATTGAAAGTGGGTTTTGGGGGTCATTATCTTTCCTTCAACATAAAGAAGAAAGGTCTTGGAAACTTGATGAACCTTATCTCCTTTTGGTGAAGGTGGGTCGTGACATATAGTATGTTTATTGACCATATAATTTAAAATACAAAGAGACATGGAAAATGTCAAACTATTTAACTAAGAGTTAAATCTAAAAGATAAAGTTAATATAGTGACCCAAACCTGTCTAAAACCTATAGTTTGAGTGGTTTTCGACCCATACCCACCTTATCCTCTAAATAATCTATATATCAGTCATTAGAAGCTGATAATGATTTTATTATAAAATAATATTTCTAGCTTTTCCTAAGGTTCCACTCACCCCTCTTATAAAAGGGCACTGTTCCTTCTCTCTAATTCACACCATAAAATCCATTTGTCTCGGAAAACCTCCCCCAAATACCCTCTCAATTTTCCTCCCTTCATCATAGAGGCCTTTCTTTAGTCATAAATCCATCCTAAGGGGCCTCTTAGATCAAATCAATAGGAAGAACCTGAAAGAAGAGGTAAATACCTCACCACCTCTTTCAAGTTCATTTCTTCATCCACTTCCTTTTTATATGTTGTTCCATTATAGAATAATAACTCTGTATCTTAGATATAATGTGATGTTATTATAAATATGGTACAACCAAATTCATTATTTTATCCATCCTTTAAATAACATGTCACAATATGTGCGTACGTATGGCATACCGTCACCACTTGGTGGTGTAGTTGTTATTCAATACATTATTATTTAGATGGGTGTAAAAATGATGTGTAATTGATGTAAATAATAAATATAACATGATAATGATTATTAATATTCGATATACCATCCAATTATATATTATTTTAATATCAAAAGAAAGATATAGTCGCTCGTGTATACGTATGGATTACCGTCTCCACATAGCGATGAGATTCATTCCCCATCGTATCCATTCAAGACCAATTTTCATTAGATGATTAAAAATAATGTTTAAATACTTGATATAATTCTGGATATTAATAAGATACATCCAATAAATAACAAATATGACTCACATAACAAATAATATAAAGGAAAACGAATCTGTTAACACCCGAAACAACGATAATACTAAGATATTATTAACAACGCAATGTTAAAAGATTATATATGATATCTTATTAATGTATATGATTATTTTATAATTTAATAACAATTATTTAACCAATATACAGGAGTTTAACCTTACCTAGACCATGGAAAAGTACAAGTTAAGGGTTAATTTCACAATATCTTTATTATCTGAGGTTTTTTATTTGTAATTATCTACTCAGAGCTCTTTATCATCCACGTCCATGTTTCATAAAAATGTATTTCAGAACATTTTTACTATTTTATAGACTATGGTTTAAAGTCATTTATACCATTATTTTGATTCATTATAATATGTTTATAAAGGAATCATTCTGTCATTTTCCAAACAAGGTCCTTTTTAACTTTTTCGACATAATTATGGTAAGAATGTCTTTTTTAACTAATACGGAGGGTGTGGCTATTTTTCGCCCATTATAAAATCTTCGAAGCTTCCCTTAAAAGATTATAAGAATATTTTCAAATTAAATGTTTTATTTTATTATTATGTGACATTTAAATGATTTCAAAAAAGAGACATTTCTCTCAAATAGTTTTGATTTCATCTATGTCATCATCCTTTGATGGATTTAAAGCTTATTTGAAGTTGATTTATTATGGTACAAAAAATCAATATTTTATTTAAGGTTTTCTGATATTTTTGACCGTGGATGTGTTATTTTAATACCATTCATGGTTTATAGATAATGTAATGACATTTTGTATGCTATTTTTAATACAAATGTTTATGTTATGTTTAAATCTATTCATATGAAGAATTCATTGGATGTAATAAGTGACGGGTGGATTCTGGTATATCTCCTCAATGCATAGGTAGGTCTCAGGAGACAAACTAGTGTCTTGGAATAAAGACATAACAAAATCTTATTTGTAGTCTTGGAACAAGGCCTTGACTATGTGGTTATGATAGTCTAGCATTTTGCATTCCATCATAATGAGATTGGTTATTTAAATTGCATGTGATTATTTGACTATTATAATATCCATGTGAATAAGTAGATGGCGTTATTTAATTTCATTTTTTCTATATTATACTAATGTTCATGTTTAAAAGGATTTTGTTTTAGTTATACACTTCCTTAAATGTTTATTCTTATTTATGAATGTTTCTGCTATATTATTATCCTTATTGAGCATCGAAGCTCACCCCTTTCTATGTTTTATTTTTCCAAGGATGTGAAGAAGTATTTTATAACTGACCTCCAGGTATTTTCTGAGGGGATATGAGTGTGTACTATGGAGATTATGTTGTTGTAGTTTTTCAATTTATCATGTAATGTAATACTTATGAATGTATCTAGTGTTTCCAATGATACAAAACAAATCGGTCATTCAAGACCCGATCTTTTATGATCATGCCAATGTTATGTAATAATGCACCAAATCTAGGTAATAGGGATTGGGGAATTACATTTATTATTACATAAATAACATTCAACTATATAGATGTAATATTTGTGTACAAAAAGATTGGGTTACTATTTTTGGTATCATATAGAAGATAAATAACCCTTTGGATTCTAGGATGAGATATATTTTTTAAGAACTCAATAAAAATGTATTTGTATATAAAAATTTCATAATGTTTTGGAAAATAATATACATAACCTATGGTAATCATATCGATTCGTTGAATGAAAATAAGGTTTCTTGATTTAGGAATACATTATATGAATTTTTTTATTATGTGGTTCGCCACAATGATTACTGTTTATCTCGCTACATTTTTTTGGTTTTTGCCAATCGATATATCCAAATTGAATTAGTTCAATGTTGATCATTGATATGAATGGAATTATTACCTCATGATAAACCACATTAAATAAGATATCAAAATTACCACAATGTATTTATAATAAATAATATATAAAAATATATTATTAAAAATATAATCTTTGGTGAGTTTTCTAACTCACATAATAAGATAAAATGGAATTTAAAAAATACCTTAGATGAATGAATATTCGTCTTCCAACATGCCTATAATGTGGGATTAAACTGTCATTTAAATGTCAAATAGGAATAGATATATGTCTTGTGAATGGGAAATAATACACAAAAAAGTAATTTATCAGTTAAAATGAATGGTTTTATTAATGAATTTTTTGGTAAAAATGGTCACACTATCCTTGATAAATCAATATTTTATAGATGGAATGTTTTGGAATTATTCTACTCAACATCAAAGTGGAAAATATTGTGTTATTAATGCTCATGGATTTATGAATAATGGTTGTACATAGGTTAATAAAGAGTCTATAAATGATTTACTAAGTGAATGATATCATTTAACAGTTTTTATTTATGTAAATGTAAGAATGAAAATTAAATTAATGTAGATAAATATTATTACATAATACATGTTTAATTTTCTGGAAATAAGTGTTGTGAATTACATTAAAAGTCTTTATAAATTGTTTAAAAATAATGTGGGATGGTTGAAGAGTATAGGTATTTATATTCATCAGTTATGATATATATGATTTATAGTAATGATAATCCAGTTTTCTAATAATGAAAAATTTATGAATTGTTCTATAGTAGTTTGTCTTGGAGGAATTCCAAAAATATTAGGAATGGTACTAATAACTATGAAAAAAGAATTTGGGTCCTGATGACATTATTATTAAACATGTTATTAATGGAAATATAGGCTATAACATATGATTTAATTTTAGATTATACTATTTATCCAGGTTAAATATATGACTAAAATTTTTCATATACATTACTTTGAAATCAGATAGTGATTTGATAAAAATGCGACTTATGTCAACATTTATGACATTAATTTCATTTTTTGTTATTGATATGTATTTTATATATGTGATCTTATATTTTTAAAAAAATATTTTTTTAATCTTGTAACCAAATGCATTTTTCTTTAGAGGATGAGTTAAAATTTATTAATTATTAAATTGATTAATACTGTTATGATTGACAATAAGATCAAAATAACTAATTCCCAATTTATTGTATTATGTGATTGGATTTTGATACTCTATTGATGATTAAATTAAAATTTAGTTTGGTATATGATTTTATAATAATGTAATTAAGACTATTAAAAATGGGATATAGATAATCTTTATGGTTGAAATGTTATTAAATGAAAATGTGACATTTTCAATTATATTTATGGTAATTTTAAGGATTATATTTCACATATTTATATAAAAAACATTCATTATATTTATATGATGTTTACATCATTAAATTATTATAAAGTGATTTGTCATGGGGATTAATGATAATTTGGCGTGGTTTTATCAGGTTGAGTTATATGAAAGCTATAAGATTAAAAAGTGATTTATCATGATAGATTATGAAGAATTTTTTTTAAATTTATTTATATATATATATAAGATAAAGGGTTTGATATAGGTTTTGAGTTAAGAATATTATTTAAAGTTTATATTATTGGGGAAACTATTACTTTTGAGATTAATTTTATATTTCTTAATGTAATGGATTTTTCATATATTAATGGGTCTCGGCAAGGACTCTAGTTCGACACTCGTTGAGTTCGTCCATGTAAAGACCTTGGATAACTTTCTATATACTGTAGTCCATTCCCCGATTAGACTAATTATTAGACATAAAAATTATTAATTATATTTTTCTAGTAATTTGATGGTATTTCGTAATTACTAATGGTAGTTGTATTATCGTCACAATAATTTTTATTTCATTTGATATTTTTTTGTCTTCATCTCAGGAAAATTTCATCTGAAATACTCATTGTTTAGAGCATTGGGATAGATTGTTGATTGAATTAAAAATATATGATATACTGGTTTTCATATATGTATATTTCCTTATTTTATTAGACAAGATGGTAACGTAAATCTTTAACTCTCAAGAAGGGATAATAATAGAAAAACATTTACGACATTAACTTTGATTTTGAGGAATTTTTGGTTTATTACCCGATACTAATGAATTGTTTTTTTGGTTGTTAACTGTTTCTGAACCAATAATTTATCTCTATCTATTTTTTCATGGGTGTTAGTTTTCTCATCCATGCCCATTTTCACATCATATTTATGTTCTTATACTTGAAATACTATTATTGTGGTGACATCCACACATCCTTTTCCAATTTTCTAACAAAATGTCTTATTAACCATTTTTAAAATCTATGTTTCGAATAAATGATTTTCCGAATATCATACAATTGATTACTATAAAAATGTTCCAATTTTGGGGAAGAAATTTATAAATATAATTATAACGCAACACTCTATGTTTTTAGAAAATATTTATCCTTAAAAATTTTGTTTCTCTGATATCATTCATAACAAAATAAATTTTTCCTAAATGAAATGTGATATATTATAAAAATATTTTTATCTCATAATTATAACCAAACAGTTAAATTAGTCATTATAAATTTAATTCAATGTATTTTGAGATGCAGAAACAAATACAAATAAATTTAAATATATTGATTAATTCATAAAAAATAGGAATTCAATTTTTATAAAATTTATATTATTCTTGAAAATTAGATTTCGGTCAAAATGATTATTTTTTATTTTTGTTAGAATATATTATACATAATTTATCACCATTATATAAATTTAATTTTATAATGAAAAATATGATTTTGAAATAAGCAAATCAAATTAATCATAGGGTGAATATAAGTTATTTTTATGGAAATATTAATTTTCTTCTGAATAGTAAAAAACACTTATTTCGATTAAAAATTCAATTTTGTAAAGAATAATGTACAATTTTAATTTAAAATTTATTCCAAGTATTATTAGTTCTATTATATTTTCAATACTCCAATTATGATAATCCAAAAAATCTAATGTTTCAATTTTATATAAACTGAATTTTATACATAAAAAACAATCCAAAAGTAAATGATTTTTATTTTAAATGAAATTTTATATTAATTAGTAAATAAATACCTATTAGTTAATTATTTTAATGAAATATATATATTTATAAATTAATAAATTTTTTAACATATTCATCAAGTATCTGAATATGAATTTGATATGAATAATTATTTTTAATACTATGAATTTTTATAATCAATATTTTTCAAAATTTATGAACATGAATTAAAATTAATTTCCACAATTTACATATATTGAATTAAATAAAATTAATTTCATATCTATAATATATTGGGTCAATTTTTTTATACATATTCATTTGTTTTTATTCATCCATCTGAATTGTATCTATGGTAAAATTTATCACCTTAGTAACGGGTAAATAAGATTTCTATTTTTTTATAAATAAGTTACAATGCCATAATAATTCCCACTAATAATTATTTTTTGTATTCAATTATACAGTCAACACCTTGGCCCAAATTAGAGTTTTTAATGGGATCATTCACTGAAAATTAGAACTATATTATTTAAATATATTAATGTTCAAAAGTTCCACTCTCTTATTTTTAGGTTAAAGTTATTTTATCTTATACGGAAAAAATTGTTACGAATGAATCAGTAAATTTATGTTGTGTATAATTAATTTACATTCATGAATGTAATTTTATATAAATTATTATGTGTTGTAAAATTACCTTAAGTGATTTCATAATGCTAAAAATATATTTATTCTATGAATAGACAAATAAATAAAATGATTTTGAAAATTTTAATAAAAATTATATTATAGTAATTTATTATTTAAAAAGAATTTTATAGGTAAATATGGAATATAATTGTTTTTTAAATATTTTTTCCAAATTGAAACATCAAATTTTTATATTTTATTTCTAATTAAATTTATATTTTTAAATTTGTAGTAATGATATTTTATTAAAACAATATTTAAATTAATTTTTCATGTTCATATAAATATATATATAAGAAATTTAATATTTAATATGGTCTAATATTTCTGAACTTATCTGATGATGGGAAGATTTTATTATTTTAACTATATATAATATCCCTTTAATATTGAAAATGCAGTTAGTGTAATAAAAAATGAATATTGGTTCGCTGAGGCATAATCAAATTCATATGTGTTAAAATTAAATCTAAACATATTAAAACATTATTCGATGTTGAGATTACAATTTATTCATATATTATCTTCCAATACATATCAATATGTATTTATTTTTATGGGAGTTAATGTATTATAATTTAATATTTTTTCAATTTCAAAATTTCCTATGACCTATTTTATAAAAGGGAATATCATAACTCAGGTATTCACACTACATTAAACCATACATCTATTCAAGACTCTATTAATTTATCCTAAATAATTCCTTATACACAATCTAGAAGATTTTTCATCCAAAAACTAAAACCCTTGATGCCCATAGAGGAGATCTAATAGATATGTTTTATAGAAGTGGTAATATTCGTAATTGATCACTTTATTCTCTACAATTCATTACCTCAAAATAATCAACTTTATTTATCAAAAAAAGAAACAATTTTTTATACCAATAAATTTATAATATCATTATTATTTTTAAAACGACATAATATACCCTCTTTTTTATAATATAATAAGTTATCATTGTAGATAAAAATCAAAATTTTATCCAATGGAAAAAATATTAAATATTTAAAAGAAAATGACATATATAAATTATATTTACTGAATATATTAAAACCATACCATAACAGATATTAAAATTTAGGTATTTGGAGGAAATTTTCATGAGGATTTTATTAATATATAAGATTTTATATGATTACAAAAATTCCCCCTTATCTAAATTATAAAAGTCACCTCCCTTCACATATTTAGAAAAAATTAATCTATCTATAATGACAAAAATCTACAAAATTATCATATAATATTTCCAAGAAACAATTTATAGGTTGTTGTTTTCGGAAATTTCCAACCATTAATACCTTTAGATTATGTATGAAGTAGTCATTTCAAATATTCGGTAATCAATAAAACTGATAAATTAGTATATTACACATATTTACCTCCTCTAAATCAACTGTATATATAATTAAAAAATAACAAAAATATCATAAAAATATGAAATGTTATTATTACCATTAATGCATTTCTTACAAACTATTTCCCATAAAAGTAGAAGTGAATGTATCAATTTTGATTCTATGTGATTTAATTTCAATGTATTATGATATAAATCAATTTTCATCACTATAACTAATGTATTGGTTTTAAAATGTGTTAAATGATTATATAACATCTCCAAACCCACACTCCCATATTCACTGCTGAAATCGTAATTTTTACATTTCCAGTTTTGATATTGATCATTGCGACCAAATTTATTTCCATCCAAAACAAACAATATAAAATAAACTATTTTGATCAGATACATCCATGATGGCCTTTCACATTTATAATTTTAATGAAATTGGATAAAACCCACATAAACAAATCACATGGAATTAAATGACAATTTAACCTAGTTAACAGAACATTTAATTTCTAAACTATGAAATTAGAATAATATATATATATAATCCTTCCTAGAAATACCTCATTCACCAAAATTCGTTATAACGATAAAAAAGGAAACACTAGAAGGTTGATCTCAAATCCTCGGTAATGGAAGAAGTAATAATTAACCAATTAATGTCATCAGTGAGAATAAGAAGAGAATAAGAGTATGATGACCAAATAACAATGAATGAGTATAACATAATAATATTTATACCATTAAATACATATAAAATTAAACATGAAACCAATAAATTTTTCTTTATAAAATCCAACATTCTTATCAATAAATAATCATCAACCACGAAATTCATTACTAATTAGATGAAACATAACAAACATGTGGAATGTGTAGATAAAACCTATTGGTAACTTGGAGAATTATCTCTTATAACCAATATAGAATCTTTATAAAACCCGTAAAAATTTTAAAAACCATATGATAAACTTCCTATATAGATATATCGAGAATAAAATCATTACCACATATATTGGAGGGATATCATGGAGATCCCATCTTATAAAATTTATCATCGACACTGGTAGCTATCTTGGTGCACCCAGTGTATAAAATTTTCAAGAACCACCAGAGGAATGAAATATAAGGTTCTTTTATATCATCATAATGCTGATAAAAACATTCCTTATTCATTCTATAACATTGTTAAACCATTAAATGGAATGGTTTCCATACCAATATCATTAAAACATGATTGTCCCATAGAGATAAAATTACTTCATGGTAATTTACATAGAATAGTCATAATCCACCCAGATAAAGAATGGGTAAAGTATTAATTAAAATATCCCAAGTATATGATAATTTAATATATGGTTTTTTGTATTGAATTATTAATATAACAAAAAAACATCTTAAAATAAATATTAAGTAAAATAAACATTTAATTTTTAAAATTACAATAAAAATTGTAAAATAATTTCCCCTTAAAGATAAACAACAAATATTATACGGTAGGATTTATTAAAAAAAATTGATACATTTTTCGGGGATAAGAAATTTTTTCCTTATAAAAAAAATTATTTATCACATTTGATAATACTGTATTTAAAATGTCTTTGGAATAAAAAATATTTCTGATTGAAGAGGGGGGGGGGGAGTTTTATTTTATAGAACATGTTTTAAAAAAAATTAATCTAAAAAAAAGTAGAAAATGGTTCTATTATGTATCAATATAAAGAATATGTAGTGGATAAGATAAGATATGAATATTATGTGATATTAATCATAAGACCTAATCACTTGAAGAATAATCATAAACTATCATGATAAATGATGATATTGTATCATAAAACACCGATTGATTTGATATCATTAAATTGTTAGAAGCATTATTGGTTTAAATTATATGAAACATTAAACACCATAATGCCATTTATATTCATGATTTTACTTTTAATGTTTATTTATATACAGAAAAAAAATTTAATGGTGAATAAAATAACATAATTGTAAAAGAATAAATATTTTGAAAACAAATCCAATAATGCTTTTGCGACATTGAAAAACTCTCCCCATGAAATACTGAGAAAAAAAATTACATGTAAATCCCAATAAATATAAAAATATTAATGATAAAATATATTCATGGTATGTATATACACCACAAAACATAAATATTTTGATAATATAGAAAATATCTCAATGAAATAATTTTGACATTAGAAAAACCATTACATTGAGTCTGACTTGTCACGTGTGTTTTTTTATTCATGGATAGTTAAGATATGTCTGTTAGTTTAATTAATGAGTAATTTTTTATTATATATTATTTAAATTATTTCAAAAATAATTTTTCACGTAAAATTATATGACCATCTTTGTTTTTGTTGGTTGTTTTGACTAGATATGGCTTCAATGAAAAAAATGACATTAGTGAGTGGAATATGGTCAAATATGTCATTATTTTAAAATATATAGATTAAAAAATGATATAATTATAATATTTTGAAAGAAATTATAATTTTGAAACCCATCATGAATGATTGTTATGGAAAATGATCTAATGTTTTAATTATATAGATTGTAGGACATGCATATGTAAGAGTAATTGTTTAATATTGAAATTATTGTTATGGAATGAAGGTAAATAATAATTCTTATATACATATTTTTAGTAATATCATAAATAAAAAATTATATATTTTTATATACTTATATATTTAATTTTTGGGATGTTCTGGTGAATAGAAGAATCATATCACATTGAATAGCTTGTAGTCCACATGTCCACAAACGATGTTATTATTTTCTATAAGGAGTGAAATGGAAAAATGAAAATAAAAAATATTATTTATATTTAGATTAATATTTAATTAATATCATTACTAATTCATTAATTTGTAATATATTTATTATCATCATAGTTATTACCTTTCATGTAATATGTTAATGAAAAATTAATAATGTCGCTTCATAAGTCGGTAGTCTGATGAACACACAAGGAACATTATTGTATCTGATAAGGGATAAATGTGAAAATATATATATTATTTAATGAATAAAAGCTATAATTAAGTTATAAATATATTATATATACTATAGATTCACAATTAAACCCCTCTGTGAGAGGTGGTAATGGAAAAATGAATGACATCATTTTGTGTGCTAGTATTCTGTTGTACACATGAATGATGGTATTGTAATAAAATTCATGGATGTGTGTTTGTTTCTTTATGTAATAACTGAAAAATAAATACATATCATTATATTAGAGTTTAATATTTTATTATATCATCATTTTATGATAATAATTGAAGGGTCAGATAATGAAATTAAACAGAACTTTTTTTGTATAATATTACATCTTCCTTAGGTAACTCATTTTGGATTACATCAAAGGCCTTCTTTGATAAGGATTATTCCAAAATTAATTCTAATATGATAATGGGATAGATTTTAATTTCATTTTTCTAGGTATTGGATGATATAAAAGTAATTAAATGTGTTAATAGTTTAGGGGGTTTGAGTACTCTTTTCTATTTGGGGAGGAGTGAGATATTTTTAAATACACAAAAATATTCACTAGTAGGTGTTAAATCATTCCTCAAATGGATCCATGATTTGTAATTAACTGTTTTTAGGGATTAGATTCCCTTTCATAACCCCCACGACAAATAAATTTTATAAAAAATATATTCATAAACTCCCATGAATCATTATTTGTTTCTATTTGGGATTTAATTATAGTAACTTGTTATATAATTCAGGTAATTTTTTAATTAAGAATAAATAAAATGTATCCTAAATATATTATTTGAATAGAGAAATCTATATATTAAATCCAAATGTTCAAATAATAATCCAATTTCTTTTGAAAATTAATTTTAACACGAACACATGTAATGTGCGAAAACACCATTTTAGCCTTAACAATGGTAATATAGTTTTTGATTATTTAGAAGTAAATTGAGTAATTATAAAATAACTTTTTTTAAGGAAGATAACATATTATATATGTGATAGGAATTAAAAATAAAATGTAATAGTAAAATATTTCATTAATTTTAAATCATTTACAAAAATATCATTTCTAATAAAAAATATTACTGACTATTTTGAAATTATCTATTAAATTGGTATTAAAAATACAATAAGAAATTATTTTTTATAAGATCAGTTTATCATAATATATTCTTTTAATAATTTAATGAATGGTAATAGTGTAGAAAATTTATTATGATTTTAATATCTTTTTGTCATTGATTGTAGTTAATTATTAATTATATAATTAATAAGTTGGGGTTTATTCATTTTTTAATACAATTTATTCATCCCCCAAAAATATAAATTGTTTATAATAATAGAAAAAAACATTTATATATCAATATAATATTAATATCTTAACCGGTATTTTCTTTTTTCTATCTGAATTCTTTTTAGATATAAAAAAGAATAAAAGTATCTTTTTGTTGTATTTGTTATAACATAAATTATTGTATATGCCATATTCAATGGAATGTGGAATATAATTTCCATGTTTCATGTAATTTGATGTAAAATTTTGAAATAAACTCATTCAATACAATTAAAATATAATTGTAGGAAAATTTCAGTCAAATCATTCTAGTTTTACACCCGATAAATAAATTTTTACCTTTAACACAATTATTAATTTTTACGTCATTCTCTTTTTATCTGGGAAAAAAATTACGTTTAACTAATTAAAAATAATAAATTTTTATGATTCAAAAAACAAAATTCAATTTTCCAAATTCATTTCACTATAACTAAAAATATTAATTTAACTATTACATGGGAGTTGTGGTTAAACAATTGATTTTTAAAAAAAATTTATTAGAAAATAGATGATTCTATATTAACCCAATGAGTAATAATAATATTCATATAAAGGTCAATTAATATTAAAATACATAAATATTTAAAAATTATTTTAATACATTAAAAATTAGATGTTTTTTTAAATAATTTAAATAATGAAACATTATTAATTATAGATATGTTTTCACGAAAGCCATGTTTTTTAATAAATAAATAAACTAATAATAAAAACTAGTATAAAGTGGATTCAAATTAATTATGTTTATTAAATATAAAATATATTACGTAATAATATATTCAAAAGAATTTCGAATTATTAATCCTTTAATTTCATGAAATGATTTATTTTAGAAGAATATATATTTTTCTCTATTCAGTGAAAAATCAATATTTTCAAAATAATCCATATTTTTCCTCTAGGGTAAATTTTTTTATTTTGATTAAAAAAATGAACATAATATTATCAAATATTTTTATCAATGCTCTTAAAAATGATTATAATTATTTATTGAAATGTAATTAATATAATTTTTTGTCAATGAATATTCTTAAAGAATAAAATAACATTAATAAAAATTTATTGATTATTTAATATACAATTATTAAAAATATGTAATAAATAAGGAATATATATATTAACATATTTTATAATGTATTAAGTACTATTCATTCCATCTAATTTAGCGGCTATATTATAAAATTAATTTATATCATCATTTATTTTATTTCGATTTTAATGTTAAATACACTATAAAACATAAAAAATCATGGGGGTGAAAATATCTCAAGAGAACTATGTATTTCATATAACACAATAGTAATTTTTTTTGTGTAACATAATATACACGTCATGTTTGATTTTATTTTTAAGTTATCATGTATAATGTTTTTCATTAAAAATATCACGGTGTTATAGTTTATATATGAAATTTATAATAGAATAATTATTATCTAATTATAATATATAATATACCAACTAACCATCCAATCATTTGGGAAATGAAATACTTGTTCATTTATACGTGATGACTACCACCTCTATTAATCTATGTTATTCATTATGAATTTATATATTAAATAAATGCTAATAATGAAGAATTTTAATATTATATATGATATATCAGATATAAAAATTACATCATAATTGTGAACTATTATTTACCTTTTATCATTAAATCCTTTAAAAATGAAAATAATGTTCATACATATGTAAAACAATCCATCTTCATGAATAGTGTAATTTTTTTTCTATCTCTAACTTATTATAGATAGATCAAAATATGTTTTCAATTGATATATACGATATTTTTAGGATTCATTATATTATTGATATGATTTGAAGAAATTTATTGTAAATTTAATAGAACCACTAAACTAACATACTCATTAAAATGGAATAACATTAAACTCAGAAATAACGTTTCAAATAATGAATTATTTATATGATGGGCTTTCTAAATTTTATAAAGGGATATTGCGTAATATTATAATTATGAACACGACTATTTTTACATAATTATAATAAATTTCATCTTATATTATAGGTTGTTGGTGTGAAATTCATACATGGATATCTATTGGAATGGGATTTAATGTGATAATCTCATTATTTATCAGGATGTTTTAAGATAAAGTTCTAATGATGATATAATATTCTTTACCTTCATATAAACAAATTAAATTTATTATACTAAAGTTATTTATTAATAATACATGTTTTTCATGGATTTTACTGTTCTTTTGTAATCATAATACCAAAAATGTGTTTTTAATGAAAAATGTGTTCATTTATCTAGTCAGAAAAAATAGCATTCGTCCATATCCTTGATTTCTAAAAAATTGAATATATTTTTTAATATTCTCCAATAAAATTTAAATTTCACTTTTATCTATGAATTACATTTGTTAATTTGTTTTAAATGAATATTTTCATCATTTTTAAAACATTGTACTTTGTTACTTTTGCAATAATAGAATGGATATATTTATTTCTTATCTAATACATCATGAATTATTATTCCCATTATCATGAATAATAATTCATTGAATCATAAATAATATTTTTACCATTCTATATTCAAGGAAAAAGTTTTCCTTTATAAATTCATATGATTGTAGCTTAATTTAAAATGAAATTTTTATTTTCCTCAACTATTTTATAGTTATATTATATTAAAATTTATATTTATTAAGGATATTGAAAATTAATTTCCATTATAAAAAGATAGGATATGATCAAATCAAATATTTCATATTAAATTTTTATATATTTTATGGTTATGATAGAAATAATTATTATGAAACTATTTATTTTCTATGTGATATTCTATGATTCAATGTTGAATTGTTTTTGAATCCCATTTTTATTCAAGGGGATATTCTATAATTTAATTTTTATTAAACACATTTTTTCATTGGTTTTCATATTATGAGTCCATTGTGATCATGTATAATACATATTTATTATTTTCATTATATAAGGGGACAATCCTATATTTCCCTATTATGTAGTGGGTAATGATTGATATAGCTTGAGTAAAAATGGATTGGAATGTATTATGAAACCAATTCAATAATGGAAAATTTTCAATGTGATTATATAGGGAGTGAAGTATGACTTATATGATTGTATGGTGAGTGAATGGTATCAACTATTGTATCATTTTCTATGATCACTAACTAATGGGGACATTTTTCTATACTTAATTGTATGACACAAAGATATGTCATGATCATATTTTAAACATTCATATATATTTTTAATTGATTCCCATAGTTTTAATTTTTTATTAACAACCAAGATGTATAAAATAACTCAATATTATAATCTATGATATATATGATCTAGTTTTCAAATATTATGATAATGTTCTCATATAGTTTTCATAATTTTATTCATATATGACCATTTATATAATACTTCATTATCCTTAATGGGCATTTCATATCACCCTTTTATAATATTTCTTATCACTAGGTTACAAAGAAATGATTTAAGTATGATATATTTCATAAGGGTTACAAGTATGAAAAAATAAGTGTTAGATGATGTAGATATTGTTGAAGTAGTTGATTAAGTTCCCAAGTGTTCAATGATACTAGATCTAAAAAATTATAATTTGGATGGTCATGTTATTTAAGAAATATTAATCAATGTAGATGTATTATATATATATGAAATTTCTTATACAATATATAATTAAATAAAAATATATCCCTTTCTAGATACTAACAACTAAAATCATTTGAGACACACACTCTGAGAATCAACATCTATAAATTTGGAATATTTTGAACTAACTCAAAAATCACCAGTTTAATAAGAGTTATCCTTAGAAATCACACCTAGATAAACATGTCTGGAGGATATTAATGAGGTAATTCAATGTTTTTATAAACTATTATAATGGACATTAATTGATAAAGACAACAACTAACCTAGGATAATCCAAATGTGTCATTAATTTATAATAAAGGGTACTCATTTATACATCCTATAAATGTTTCTTAGGATTAAATTATATTATCTAAGGAATATTTTATCTAATTAAAAATATAGTTTAATACAATAGATATGACTAGAAGGAATTGTGAAAATGTATAATTTTATAGAAAATGAAATGATTTTAATATAGAGAAAACAAATGAAATGGGATATATAATGCAGAACATTATGGGTATCTATAACTATTTTACGCATTATATTATTTACAAATTAAAAAAAGTAGTGTTTTTAGATGAAAGAAACTATATAATTTTATTTTCATGATCTGCATGAAGGAACAATGATTAAGGATCCATCATGTGAACAACATGAGTTAAATCACCCAAATAGGAATCTATAATGATTTATAATAATGTTTGTGTAAGGAAAATATGGGCACAAATATTATATCCTCATCGATAAAATTATTATATAATAGGACATATCTAATGTATATCCTATTGTACCATTTTCATTTCTATGGGTTATGTATGGTTAACTAAGAAATTTTCTGAGGAACATCCCCAACCCATGGGATGACTCATAGGCCGTGGAAGGTCCTATGCTATTCCAATTATTAAAGTTTAATTACATATGTGTATATACATTGGGGCTCTTGAATTATGATGTTTGAGTTATTTATTAGTCATATTATATTTATAATAATAAGTAAATATATAAGGATTGCTTTTTAGTAGTTATTCAATATAGATTTTCTTGAAAAGGTTGAATGGTTCAGATAACAAAAAATGTGATTTTGTGGAAATGCGATATTTTTTTGGAAAACATATGGTTATGGTATAGATATCAAATAATATGTACTTAATTGTCAGATAATAATTATTTGTTGGTATAAATTGATGATTAAGATTGATAAAGTAAATTTGATAGAATCTATCTGTACAGAATTGACTAGTTTTTTCATGGAAAAATGGTTTATGTTTTATTTTATACATATGACATCATTTGGGATATATGGAAAATATTTTATAATCACAAATTTTGTATTTTTAAAAATCATACGCTATATTTTTGGATGAATGTATTATTTATTTGATGATTTATAATGATTCGAGATATTATCAAGATTTAGGATATTATATGATCAAGGTATTCAATGGTTTTTTATAGGACAATAACTGATTCTTTATATTTTTTGATTAAACATAAAATAGATTAGTAAACTTTTTCCCATTTTTGGAAATTTTTGTGCCTTGAATACGAGTTAAGAATTTCTTATGGAGTTTTATAATGTATGTATTTATTGAATGAATTATGTAGATAAATATGTATTAATATTGAAATATTTTGTATTTATCTTTCAAATAATGGTTAATTCATATATTTTATCCTACCATGTAATAATTATTTCATCTATATGTAACTAAATTGTGAAATAGTGATTAGATTTTTATCTTCTAATAGATATTTTGATATATTTAATGATTAATTTTTTGCTTTAGGAATTAAAAATCACGGTTTTTGTTTATCATGGAAATATTGGATGAGAATAAGTGGAAATTTATTAAAACATGTATCCTAATGATATATTTATATTTATTGATTTTAGGAAATTATATATATATAATTTCCCATACTATATAGTAAAATAATTCCTTACCTCTATGGAAACAATCCCAAAATATGACAATGTTTTCAATTTAGAATGTATTTATACCGAATTTATTATCATTAAAACAACATTGTAGTATGAACAGGGCTTATTATATATAGATATTAAATCATTTAAGATGAATATTTAATATATTATATAATCAAATGATTGTGTATTGTTATGATGTATTGGATTTGGGTTCTTGGAATCATATACAACTAGTTCATTGGAGATACACATCATATATCACTTAGTTCTTTATAACTAGAGTACATCTTAGAAAAATAACATGTAATACCTATCATAATAACCTAGGGAAATAATAACATTAAATTTACTGATATTATACTCTCAGTAAGGGTAATAAATTGAATTAATTAAACATAACATGAGTATAAGGGTATTAGAACATGAGAATAACTTATGAAAACTATACCCTATAAATAAATTATCAAAATCATAAGTTCAAGAATAAATATTATCCATTAAAAACATGAATCCTTATGATGTAAATGAACCTGATACATTCAAGAAAAAAATTATTCTAAGATTTGGAATTGTGAAATCCAATTTTTCATTGAAAACCTTATGTTAAGGATACCCAACAATACATTTATAAAATGATTTTCGTGGGATAATAACCTACCACATACCTGCTTCTGGTATGATATAACATCCTATGTACCCTTATTTCGAGATTCAAATAATCAATGTATTCTCTAAGATCATATTTTATTAATCATTTCCTAATACATTAGAGTTTTATATTGGTCCCACCCATCACATAATTCATACATTTTTATTCTAAAATACAATAAAAAATCTGACATATTTGGACCAGTAAAAGGATATGGTTTTTAAAATTATGTCATCATAGATAATCCCACAATAATAAAATATGTTTAATAAACATTTTCATTCATAATTTTTAAACATGAAAATTCAAAATATGGTTTTCATCATTAGTTCTCAGCCCATGTAATGCATGACTAATAATATAGGATGACATCTTAGATGGTGTATGATTTTGAATGGTCACTATGCACATTTCTTATGGGAAATAATATTTCTTTGAAAATGATTTTTTCATACATGTTTTATTATAATACTTTTTATTTAAAAAACATTAAAATTATAAGAAAATATTTAAATAATTTTGTGTTCATGATGGAAGGAAAATCATTTCACATAAATAATATGATTGCCTACACATTTTTTGTAATTTCAAAACATGCATTTTTTGAATAATGACATTATGATTCACATAAATAATTAATATAAAAAGTAAAAAATGGATAAAATTTTCATTAATAATACATTAATATATCATTGAAAACATTTTTTAAAACATTTTTAGAAAATAATGATATGGAATAAAATGGGTTTTGACAAAAGATAGAAATAATGGTGATTTTGTAACAGGCCGAGATTTTATGAAAAATATTCTTTTTTATTTCACTAATGTCTTGTGTTGTACGCTACACCAAAAGGAGCTTTCACAACACGCATCCTTGACTTGCCTTGCAATACACGCAATCGCAACCTTCCTCGATAGCATGTGTAGTACGCAATACTGAGTTTCACGAAACAACGATATGCTATTAAAATATTATTAAAACTAGCCGTTATGAATAGTAATAAACACTTTTTAAATTTTAGAAATTTTAGCTCTCAAAATGGAATTCATTTTTGGATTCGGAGTATCAAATTTAGCCTAAGGTGAAATTTTGGTACTTTTCGGATAACTTTCATATTCTGATGAATTGTGAAAATTACTAAATTATAATTAAGAAAAACTTTTTTAATCGAAATAATTAATAGTGATAAATCATTAATTTGAGTTGTTTTAAAGTATATTTAGAATATATTTTTACAATTTAATACAATGTTGGTCATTGGATGTAATTTCACGTTTAAACCAGACATAAACAAGTGTCAATCTTTTGATAGATATTGTTTCTTAAAAACACGCTATTTGTTATAACAGCGGGATTTAATTATAAAATTAATTAATGAAACTTCTATGTTATGAATTTGGTAAAATAGACTTCATTTTTGAATTCGGAATATGAAATAAAGCTTAGGATGAAATTTTGGCATTGTTCTGAAAAACATCAATTTTGGATGAATAGTGAAACTACTAAGTGGTAGGTTAAAAACTGAACATTTCATAAAACTTAATTTTACCGCTTTTGTGAATGGAATTTCAAAAATCCGACAGACACGGTTGATGTCAGTAAGTAAAATGTGGTTCAATGAGATGAAAATAATTTTTGGTGAATAGTAACTTTTTACTTTTATTTACCACGGTTAATAGTAAATAGGGTAACTAAGGGTAAATATGATACTACTATTACCCTAACACATGTCCTAATTATATTGGATAAGTGTAATTCGACCAAAAACAACCTTAAGTGTAAAATATTATCATTTAGGCCCACTTTGATTAGATTAGGACATTTATTATTATTTAATTCAAAGAAGAGTTAAAAGAGTTAAAATCAAAGTTTATTTACTAAAACATTTTTAATATAGGGTTTTACATAAGATAAATTCTATTGTAAATATTGATTAGAAAGCTAAAAGGATTTCTCACATAATGGTATTTTATTTGTAATTTTTAGACATCAAATAAATTAATTTATTTATGACACAACGATAATGCAGTAATTACCTTTTTAAGGAAATACTAACATAATTGATGTTATAAATGCTCAAATGAATGTAATTTGAGACTTTTTATGAATTCCAATAATTTTCTAGGTTACTATGATATATTATTGTTGATCTAATCAACTTGGTTCGAACATATAATTCTGTTATGACTTTCACAAAAATCATATACCAAATAGTGTCAAAATTGACACAAAATAGTTTTTAAATCAAATATTATATTATTAATTGTTATTTTATTCCTAAAAATCTAAGGTTCGGCCAAATGACTTAGATAAGGATATATGTATTACTAATAAACAATTTGGGGTTCGTTTGGCATGTTATAGTAAGTGTATTAACCATATAGTGAAAGAAAACAAAAAGACACGGTAAAAGTTAAATTATTTAACTTAGAGTTAAATCTAATTGATAAGGTTAAAATAATACCCTAAACTTGTCTAAATCTTATTGGTTGATAGGATTTCTACCCATCCCCACTTTAGCTTCGAAATAAGACCCTTTGGAACCATTATAAACCGATTTTGACTTTAATATAAAATAATATTTTGAGATATTCCTAAGGTGCCCCTCTCCTCCCTTATAAAAGGGTACCTCCTCCCCCTCCTCCTCACACCAAATTGAGCACTCAAGCTCGGCCAACCCCTGCCAAAATCCCTTCTCCACTTCCCTAGAATAATCCTAGAGGTCCTGGTCTTCTTAAAAGACCAATCTCAGTTCCCTAAGTGAAGGATTCAAAGAGGCCTTTCAAAGAAGAGGTAATATCCATTACCGATCTTTTCAATTTCTTTCATCTTCAACTTCTTCTTCTTTAGTTGTTTCATGATAAAGTAATAAATCAGTATTTCTTATATACTGATATGTTATTATAAATATTAAACAACTATAATTAACCTTCTATCCATCCTACGGAAAGATGAAATCACCGCGCGTGCGTACGTACGGAATACCGTCTCCACGCCGTGGTGTAATCTATTTTCAACCACCACCTTACATAGATGGGTATAATGGTGTAAAGAATAACTATACATAGTTATTACAAAATCATATTTATTATGATATATTTTATAATCCACTCCAATTCAATTCAATATTTATGGAAATGATATCATCGCTCGTGCGTACGTACGGACTACCGTCTCCACGACGCGATGAGATTCATTCTCCATGTTAACCATTTAAGAATGATTATAAAGTATATATAAGAAATAATAATGAAATATATGACATTATAAAGCTACTGGATTTATGTATATATATATGTATGTCATCTACTTACTTCCATTCAAGACAATAAGGAAAGGAAAACAGCGTTCATGCGTACGTACGGACTACCGTCTCCATGAACGGTGTTTTTTATTTCATTTATCTATCTATTTTATATATATATATATATACTGAATATATATGATATATAAATCATATTTTATATTCTGGAAGTAATTAAATCATGATATAAGTAATAATAATGTCAAGAACAAAAAGTCAAAACACCTACGATAAATGAAACGATTTTACCCAAAACGCTTCTTTAACATGGAATTTACAAAAGAACGGGTAATATAATGTCATAAGTGAACCATATATGATATCATAACATTGAATATGATTCTGTAATAAGTCAATAACATGATTTAAATCATTATACAGGAGGTTCGGACACTTACAAAGCAAGTCAGACCTAAGGTAAGGGAAATATCACAATCTCATTTTTATCCGAGATTGTTTATTCGTAAGTATTTACTGGGGTGTATTTTATCATCCACATCCATGTTTCATCAATATGTAATATTATTTCCATCCTTCTACAATAGTTTATATCCAATTTTACCCTTCGGTAAGTTTTTTGTAAAAGATATGAAAGGAATCTTTTATCGTTTTTCGTACGAGGTACTTTTTGACTTTTCCGACAAAAGTACGAGAAGAATGTTTTTTTAACTTATACAGCATGAATGGATTTTTAAAAAATTATTTCCAAGAAGCTTCCTTTACAAGTTTTGAAGTTTATTTTTAATCAACTTCTTTTAGTTTAGAATTTTATGACATTTTAAGAAAAGTAAAGTGTTTTTTAAGAAGAAAGGATATTTTCCTCAAGAATGGAGTTCAAGTGTTTTATCAAAATTATTTTCCATCTAAGATAATAAAGGGTTCTGTTTTTATCCCTTTTATTACATTGATTTGATCATGTTGTGATGGAATAGATTTTATGATTTCCATTATCTTATATGAATTGATTTATGATGTCATGATGTTTCAAGAATCCCATTTTGTTACATGTGTTATGCGATGATGTATGTTTTATGATTATGTGGCACACATAATAAAGGATTCATTATAAGATGGGTGGGACCTATATCTCCCTCCAATGCATTGGGTAAAGATTTTATATCTCATGAGATAGACATGGCTGAAATGGTAGGTTATACCGGTTCAATGAAACAGGACTGAAACGAGGATTACTCGATTCAGAAAGGGACTTTGTCCACTAAGATAGTCTTGACAATGAGTCTTGACTAACAAGAAATGATTCTATATGATTATGTGTGAATGCCACAAAGTTTCATGTTTTAAGTTATGATTATTGTGATTACATTTCACTACCATGATTTAACCCATGTTATGAAATTATGATCTCTTTTGCAGGTTAAGATTTACCAAAAGTTATGTGCTTATGTATATGATGTGATTGATATTTCTTTTGATTACCCTTACTGAGCATTTGAGCGCACCCTTTTATGTTTTCTTTTCCCCAGGATATAAAGAAAGGTTTTAGGTAAAAAAAGGGGAACATCTTTATAGGAGATGTTGAAGATCTTTCACCACGATTAGAAGATTACGTTCCGAGTTTCCAAAGACACTAAACTATTACGATCCTTGTGTGTGTGTTTTTGTTATGTACTAAGTATTCCGCAAATGTAATGTAATGTCCATGTACGTCAAGCTTCGGGTCTCTACAGATTTACCTTGCGAATATTATATTGAAATCTTGAGTTTCTAAAGACTGGAATATTACTATGGACCATGTAAAATATTAAAATTACCATATTATATTAAAAAATGATTTTATTAACAATTTTATTTTAGTTTTTTATAATTAAAATCATAAATATAAACAATCCCGATTAAAAGTGATGTCAAAACATCAAACGATTACAACTTTGGTAGATTTTGAATTGTGTTCCCCAAAAAATAACAAAATAAAAAACAATATAAAGTCATAAATATAAGTATATTTGTGATATAACAACTTAAATTATATATAAATTCATATCATAAATGATAATAGGTTAATAATATAACCTATATATGAATAGAGATTAAATGATAAAAAACCCCTTACTTCTTTGATATCTTTAGATGTGTATACCCCATTAATGGGATATTATTAATTGGTTATGTAAATACCAATTATTTTGTGTAATATCATCTTAAAATTCATTCATGTGATGTATATGCACCATAGAAAGCAATCAAGTGTTGAATATAGCACGTATATCGTTATAAAAACAGTGAGACAGAAATAACATTCTTATGTATCATTATCTTACATATACATTATAACATCCAGTAAAAAAATACATGTTAATTTTATATAAATTAAAGAACAATATATATATATATATTTCCAAATATTATATCAAAATTATTATTCATTGACAATTTATTCACAATTCTATTTTAAAATTTTCTTTCGTGTACTAACAAATATGTTTTTCAAGTTTGTTTTGATTTGATATTTTCAGTCCTATTACTTGATTGTGGTTAAATATTTTCCATAATGGTAACCATTATATAATATTAATATATATTATTTATGTATTTATTTATAGTAATCCCTTATTGTTAGGTATATAAATAAATACACACCATTCACAAATACTATTGGTCGTTCATACACATAATTATTTTGTATTTTTATCATGTTTGGGAATAATAAAATTTATTACTTGAAAAAGGAAAGATATAATTTATTTGGTAGATGTAAACCATTAAATAATCTATAGTATTAATGGGAATTAAATCTCATTACATGGTACTTAAGGCCCATATTTTTTCACCAAAGGCCCTTCATTGAATAGTATTATGATAGTATTGAGATTATTACCATACCACCACCTTTATATTGTATTCCACCACTATAATGTATTTGATGACAATGCTCCACCACAAAAATAATATACTACATTAATTCTACATTACCTCCCCCCATTTTTTGAACCTCCATCCATTGAGGTTTATTATGGGGTGCTTACCACTAAGCTACATAAAAATCCATTGATTATTGTTTCTATTTTAATAAAGGAAGAAAAAATGAGAGGTAAATAATATAAACATATTATGGAATATTTTATTTTCATACATATAATTTATATTTTTAAAATACATCCTTATTACTATCCATGTAAAAATTTAATGAAAAACATTTCAAATTTCAATGTGGAGTTAATTGTCAACATGTACAAACGAGAGATATTATTGTTTTTTAAAAGATTGGAATGTGTGATGTTAGACGTGATATAATATTAATATAAGTATTATTAGATTATAAATATAATAAACATTCATTAAATTTATCCTGATATAATTCCATGTATAGAATATGTAAAAAACAAATTACATCACATCTTGAGTTTATAGTATGACATACATATGAACGATGTTATCATATCGCCCACAGAATTGAATTTAAGAATGTATGTATGATTTAATAATTAAATATGAAAAATAAAGTTTCAAATATATTATATATTAATTTAATCTAACATTGTTATCATCCATGTTAAATAAGAATTAAAACACATCACATTTGTTTTTAGGGACGTAGACCACAGTGCACACAAGAGTTGTTATTAAATTCCAACGGTTTGGATGGAAATAATATTGACGGGGTAAAATAATTATATTTTTATTGTACTATAATCTATATAATGTATTATCAATTAATCCAAAATTATATCAATCTATAAATAGTGGTGATGGAAAACGATTTTCATCAGCTCACGAGGACAATAGAATATTGTGTCTGAATTAATGAAATTATTTGGGTAGGTTTTTTATGAAACAAATTTTTATTTAATTTTTGATGTGGAGGGGAAATAAGGTAGCATTTTATAAGTGGGAGAGGGGAAACACATGGAATCATTGAAAAAAATAAAGTACCCAAATTTTCTAAATGTCACAGTGCTCCAAAATGAGTAATTATATATAATTATAGCATATAGGGTATAAATATTGACATAAAATTTTCTTTGTATGGGTTTATTGATCATTTTAATCTTTATCATTTTAATTTATCCCCATAGAAAACCTGTTTTAATTTTATTCATGGTAAAATTTTTTTACTATTTTTACTATAAATTATTTTATGAAATTATGTTTACCTTATTAAAAAATAATTATAATTATGATTAAAAAATAGAAACAGTTTTTCAATTTCTATAAAATAAAATTTAAAATTTTAATTTAAAATTGGACTAGCATACCCAAATTTAAGTAGTTTTCCAAATAGAAAAGCATCAAAAATATTATTTGGATATCAAAATTAAAAATGAAATTAATTTAAATGACATAAATTGGGTTAATATAAAAATTATTGAACTAAATTTTATTTTAAATCAATATAAATATGAAATATATATTTCATTATGTTTGTATAAAATGGATTTTTTTAATAATAACTAATATTTTTTACAAATTTTTAAAAAAAATTACATTTTAAGAAATTTCAAAATATTTAACTACAATATAATAAAAATATTATTATTTAAAAAATATGGATTATTTATTTTAATATATTTTATAATATTTACAAAATATAATTATAAAATATATGAAAATTTTTTACAAATAAACTTTTAACAAAATTATAATTTTTATTATAAAAATGACTTTTTTGTTACTCATGCATAGAAAACACATGGAATGAATACAAAAAATTTTATTGAATATCTAATTTATTAAATTTACTAATATTGTACTTGAGTATGTATTTATATAATTTTTTAAATAAAACATGATTTTGTGTGTAAAAATATTTTTTCAAAATATGATTTCTGTTACATTAAAATGGATTTAATTTCAATTTTAAATTCATAGATTACTATATAAATTAGCATATATAAATGTTTAAATGATTTAGTTTTTTAATTTAATAATTATATTCATAGGATCCATTCTGATGGATGGGTGTTAATTATAATATATTAATATTTTAAAATTAAGTCATGATTAATTTTTCTTCGGTGATGAATGTAAGAAAATATGAACTCAAGGTTACAAATAATTCAATAAAAACTTTGTGTGGAAAGTAGCACAAGATAAAAAACAATTTACACATAATGAAAACTATCTAAAAAATTCAATTTATTTGAATAAATAATCCTTATAATTTTTTAGGTGGATACATTATACCCCATTATATTAGTTAACCACTCTAATTATTGTAGAAATGACCTATAAAACCATGAAATTTTAATGAAATATACATTTTAAAAATAATTTTAATTATTTTTTGTCTTGTGTTATACAATACACTATCATAGCATGCTTTACCCGAAACACTAAGATTCTATGAAAAAATGAATTGTTATTATAATTATTTAAACATAATAATTATAAAATATTCATTAGAATTGATGGTATTAATGTGAATAAATAAATTATTAAATTATGGGTTATAAATGTCAAA
This sequence comes from Viscum album, assembly GCA_963277665.1. Taxonomy (NCBI): domain Eukaryota; kingdom Viridiplantae; phylum Streptophyta; class Magnoliopsida; order Santalales; family Viscaceae; genus Viscum; species Viscum album. The sequence continues at coordinate 1,514,035,252 of OY728132.1, read as the reverse complement.
CCCATTTTAAAATAAAATGAAATCATTTTTCGACAAATTTTTATAAATGTGCAGACGTTTTATACAAAATAATAAAATAATCACACTTTTGCATTATATTATTCATATATATATAATATTAATTCTAATTACTAACATTAATCAAATTTTTTTATAGATATGATGTTAAAAAACTAGTTTTATATATATATTTGAGATTTTCCTAAAAATATGTTTTATCTATTTGTAATGGAATAATTATTTTCAAAATAAATTATTAATACTATATAAATTTTATTATACAAATGAATGTTTTTTTTAAATTATAATATACAAATGAGATTATGGTTATTATTTTATATTTTCAGAGAAGGTACATTTTTTGATTAATAATAAATAATATAGGATTTTAATTGAAATTTATAGGATCATAATTGAAAAATTAATTTTCATCTAAAAAATATAATATAAAATTATATTTATAATAGGTTTTAATTTTGAAAGAGTTCAATTATATATCATTCAATCCAATTACATTCATTAGATTATTTTTTATGAAGTTTTGATATAAATCCAAAGTAAACTTTTGAACATTTTTACATTGGAAAACTACTTTATCAACTAATCTATGTGATAAGTTTCAAATTAATCATAGAAAATTATTTGATTCGAATTTTGGATATAAATTCTATATTTGGAACTAAAAGCTATGAATTTAGTGAATAAGTATTTTTTTTAAAATATGATTTATAAACATAATAATTGTATTTCCATAGTTTGGGGTAAATCAGTTAACTAAGGGTAAAAATAATGTTATAGATATTATAAAATTGCAATAAGAAATTACTAAATATTTTGTGGATGAATTTAATTCTACCAATAATAACTCTATTTCATAATATTATTATTTAATGGATACTTGTACATTAAAATAACATATATATTATTAATAACAATGAGAGTGGAAAAATTAAACACTCTTACATTTAAAAAGTTTAATATTTTAAACATGGGCCAAAATATAATGAAATATAAAAAATAAATTTTTATATAAAATCTAAAAGGGTTAATTAAATCATGGAAGATTATTATTAATTTAATATTTATAACTAATTTTCATAATTAATTAAAAAATAATGGTGTAATAATTACTAAATTAATTTAAAAATTTAATTAAATGATATAAGAAATATTAAATGAAATATAATTTTAGATAAATAAGTTTATCTGCTGAAATTTTTTGTGACTATGAAAAAATTTGTGGGTATTAAGTTATTTGGTATATATTATTCAAACTCTATTGATTTAATTAATGTAAATGTAATGAGTACTATCAATATTGATAGTAATGATATTTTTTGAAAATAATATTTATTTATTTAATTTTAAAAACATGGAAATATGTTTAAAATTCTATGTAATTATTATAAGGAATAAAATTTTATAAATAAAACATTTTTTAACACATGAAACTATATAATTTAAAATTACATCCTTTTAATAGTTAAAATATTGTTACAGTGGATATAATTAAAATAGGTTAACTATGGGTTAATAAGAATGTTATGGTTAAAAATTTACACCAAAACACATAAAAAATATATTTTTTGAGTATATTAAAACCTTATATTATATTATCTTTGAAGATTTGGTATTTTGATGTATTTTTTGTCACATGTTGAATATTCTGTATAGGTATTACATAGTTTAATTTTGGTCTTATTTTGGTCCCTCGGTTTCCATGGGAGTTTTTGGAGAAAATGGATTTATTGGACCAAAAGGTAGGTGGCGCAAGGTTGACACATGGTTTGGGCATACTAGGCACCGGCCCAAAATAACCCGTGATCCTGGGATACTAGAAACTTTTAGGCCACACAGCTTTCGGCATAAGTCTGTTCCATCCGTTATGAAATTGTGCAGCCTTGTTCTTCTTGGACAAATAGATGGAGAAAGATGTTGCACATGCTAGATAGATGTTGAGGCTAACTGTGTGGCATGTCCAAGTCATTATAATCATTGAATTACCTTTCAACCATTACATCATTTTGGCCACATTTCAAAAATAATTTGTGCTATATTTGATTTTTGGTTTTAGGAACATTCTCCCCTACATCTTGGTCCCATTAAACATTAATTGTTTGGTAGATTTGGTGTGGGATATTTTATGAATCATCATGTATATAATGTTTCAAAAAATTTATTCCTCTATCTAGGGTTCTTCTTCCTACCAATTTGGATCCTTGTTTTCAAGTTCATTGATTGAACCAATGCAGTTTTGATATTCATTTTTTGGGTAAAATCATAATGTGTATGATTCAATCACGACATTATAGGGTTACTTTTTTGTCCTATAGTGGTTCTCCACCAGATTATGGATTATTCCAAGATTTCAGTAGGTGATTCATTGTATTATCATTATTAGATGATATTTTTATACTTTAATTGGTTCATGGTTGATTTTTCATAAGGTTCAATGTTTCATATTGTTTAAAATATTTTTTATGAAAATGATTGGATTTCTTGTGTTCTTTTTAAGGGCTCTTCCAAATGGGATTAATTAATTTTTAATGTGGTTTGACGATTGCGTTAAAATAAATTAATTATTGGTGTGTGATGTTTAAATATGTTATTCTAAAGAGAATTTATTGGTTCTCTTGTGTATTTATGAATATTGATGTGTGTATCTGAATGTCATGATCTATGTGACTTGTGGAATTGAAGCTGAGTACAAAGGGAATCCTATATATATAGGTGAAAGGTCATGGAATTATATACTAGTTAGATCGGGGGGTCTATGGCCCAGTTCCATTTAGAAAGATTTAGGATTTAACACAAAATAAACTACGATAATGATTACATACCACTATAACATTAGATGGACTCCCCTCTAGTGGATCATGCTTGAGGACAATCTGGGTTATGGTTATTATAAAATGATTACCAAATATATGAGGTTCGGATGGTCTCGTTGATGATAATATCATTAGGGATCGTCCATGGTTCTCTTATGATCTTACAAAGACCATCAATATAAAATTTGATTTTCTATTACAATAATATCCAAAGAATGATTCTATAAAAATTCATTCCTTGAAAAGTATTATTATAAATGTTCTGATGTTAATACATAAAATTTTCAAATTGATTTTTCTTCTAATGATATAGTATGTAATGTTTCTTTTGTGTGGTATCCTACTTTTATTTGGAAGAAACTCCACTTACACCCTTATGTGTATGTTGATTTTGTTTTGTATGACCTAGGTAAATGCAATACATTCTCTGGTAGTGGTGGTGGAACTATTTTCTATTATCCTTTTTTTTCAGGTGTGGATTGTGTTGTCTAGAGGGGGAGGGACCCTCTTCTTCACTAATGATTTGGGTTGATGTGTGGAATTTTTCCCTCCCTGTTTCCATCTGTTTATTATTTTGTTTTTTTCAATGTATTAAAATTTTAACATGAACATGATGAATATTTTTGGTTATGGATGTAAATTTTATAGAGATTCATTATTACATAGTGTTTTCTCTGGTTGTTTTTATTTGATGAAATCATTCCAAAAAAATCATTGTCGATACTTAGGCATTGGTTTCTAGCCCATCGGAATTCGAAACGCCCATCGGGCATTGCCATATGTCAGGACATGTGTCATTTTGGATGGAACCTTGGCATGGTTAATTATAAAATGGTCCTTTGTTTTGATTTCACACTTTTTTAATTCATCTTATTTTGGAGAGTATAGATAGTCCATATCCATGAGTTTTGGTCCTTGAGGGTCTGGTTGCGAGTGGGGTGTCTAAAAAACTGACCTCATGAGACACCTTGTGTAACAATATTTCATTGGTAATTTGGTTTCAAATCTATCCTAGGTGATACATAGACGAGTTTGAATAGGAATTTACTCTACGGATAGGTGATCTTATATTTTTTATTATAGTGTTTGATAAGGGATTGTTTTGATTTATGGATGATTTTTACTGTATTATTTGTTTCTAGAAATTTTTAGAATGCTGTATTGATGGATTTCTTATAAGGTGTTTTCCTAATATATCATGATGCCTTTTCATATACTTCTTATATAGAAATTGGAATAGATGAGAGAGATTTCTCCCTCCAAAGTTGATTACAGACTAGTGGATGTTATGTCTTGTGTTGTCCAAGCATTATGTCATGGATCGGAAACTAGTCTTACTCAGGTTTGAGAATCACAAATTGGTCCTTGAATTGAAAAAGATCATAGGTTCCTCAAGAATAAACCTTCATTCTTATGGGATATCAAATTCACCATTCTTATTGGATATTAAATTCACCATTGAATTTAAGCAGTGTATTGAGTATATATAGAGGGAGATTGAGGTTCCTAATACACCTAAGGTAGTCTGGGGGGGGGGATGTTCTTCATTATTGTTGGAAGGGTCCAATCATAGGTTGTGGAGATCAGTGGATCAAGCTTGGAAGTGTAGAGAAATTGGTATATTTAAAGGAATTATTTAATTAGTAGTATTTCTCTAAGACCTTGTCCTTCTCCAGGACGTGAGACTTCATGGATCTTCCCTGGCGGAATACGACTGTGATGGAGTATGCAATGATTTTGGTGAGTTTGTCCAATTTTCAAATGATGTGGTTTCAAATGATCATCTGAAGGCTCCAAGGGAAAAATGTGGTTGTTGTAGGATATCAAATCTTAGGCCTTTCTATTTAAGTTGATGATTTATACTGAGGTGGTTGATTGTTCTTTGGAGGGGATCAATCATAATGTAATTTCTGGTTTCTACAGAGTAATGTTAGTAGTGAGGAAGTGTAGTGGTAGTATTTCTGATAGTTAGAGGGCATGTTATGAGTTGGATAAGGAGGGGGTTGTTAGTTCTGGCCATCCTTCACAACTATCATTGTTCATGGTTTTGGATTCTAGTTGATTTATTTCTATCAATGTTGTAAGGTAGGGAATATGTGGTCAACTTGTTGAACCCCACCTAGATAGTTCCATTTGTGTGGAAACATTGGGAACTTGATGTGTTTTTTATAGCAATAGATCATTACGAGGTTGGTTCACCTCTACCATCCATTATAGGAATTTCAGCCCGACTGAAGTCATTCAAGAAATTAGGTTCCCATTTTAGTGGACATAGATGTATTGCTTGATGCGCATATAGAAATATTCATTTCATGTTAGAACCATAGGTCACTAGTCATTCATATTCATAGGCATGGACAATGAATCATCATACTCTAGAGAAATATCACATAGAATATTATGTGAGATTTTTCAATATTCAAGTTGTAACCTGTATTAAATCATCTAAATATGCAGTTCATTGTGATGTTGGTGATATAGTATGTTTTTTCATTTTTTTATTTAAAAATTTTTTCTTTTTATTTTATGCCATTTGTGATGGAGAATCATACAACACTAGGTAATAATAATGAAAATGGTTTTAGGTGGCCATATTGTGTACTCAATATGTGGGGAGAAGAGATGGAATGGTGTTTGTTTGATCAAGAAATGGACCTCTCTAAGGTGATCTTAGTTATTGAATGGATGGTTCATTTTCAAGTGCACTACTATTTGTATTATATTTAAGTGAGTTTTTTGGGACCTTGGGGGAGTACATAGGTTTTTCAATGTGAATGGGATCCTCGTTCGAGATGTTCTAGACCTCCACATCAAGGGTTGCGTATTCTATAATTAAAAACTTCATCATCCATGTTGGTAGATAATGGTGGTAGTTGTTTTAAGGGTATATTACCTCTGATGGAGGATAATTTCTCAAAGGAATTTCTAGATGATTTATCAAGGATTCCACTCGGGGTACATGATGTTCAAAACTGATTTTAAAATAGGAACAAAACCATTTTTTCTAACCCCATATCATATGTCCCCCACCGAGTGGAGGGAAATAAATGAACAACAGAATAGTTTTTAATCCAGGAAATTCATTTTACTATGTGACCCAACCTAGTCCACCACGTTTTCTCTAAAAATAAATGTATGATGTGTCCTTTCTATTGTGTATCAAATAGTCAAAGATGAAAAAGGTGATGATAAAGAAAAAACCGATTTTCCTCCTATTGATGCCATTTTATATCAGCATTAGGTGGTGAGGTGCTTCTCTATGAATGACATTAAATATGTGTTTCATCATGTCCTAGTTGGAATGTAGAGTGACCTAAAAACATACATATAAAGCACTTATGACCATTTCATGTATTTTTTCATGCCTTTCAGTTTGAAATATTATATAACGATCATTACAGAGCTTATGAACATGGTGTCCCACATATATCATGACTTCTTTTTTCATGGTATTTTTTGTTGACATCATGATATATTCCTTTACTAGAGAAAATATAAAGCCTTTCATAACTGTGTCTTCACCATTCAAGAAAAATTATTCCATATGATGTTTTCCATGTACTCCTTCTGAATTATGATTCTATTTTTTTTTTGGTTAGTTGATATTAGAATTTGGGGGATCGATTGAAACAGAGATGATCAGTGTGACGCCATCATGGGAGAAGGTGAAGAATGTTTGTGAGATAAGATGCTTCTAAGCCCAAGATAGGAATTATTTTTATTTTTTATAATTAATCTTGACTCTTTTCACCCTGCATAATGCTAACCTAGAAATTTGTGATGTTTGAATACATCCTAGGATATCATGTGTCTTTTTGAGGATCATTAGAAGTGGTTGAACACAACCCATTTTTTATATAATAGTTTTTATAATGGGACATGTGATCTATAACGATTCTTTTAGTATGGATCATTGATGTGTGGTCATGTAGGATAAAAATGTGGTGGCATATGGATATTGAAAAATATGACCAAATGAAAATAATTACCCAACCCATGAACTGGATTTAGTGGTTGTGATGCATGCCTTTATGTTGTGGTTTCATTATCATTTTGGGGAGAATATTGTGTTCTATTCTGATCATAAGAGCATTACCTAAATTTTCAATCAAAAGGGTTTAAATGTGATTAGATTTTTTGGTTTGAGTACCTTCTGGGGATCAATTTTTATTTCATAAATACCTTAGTAAAAGGTAATGTAGTTATAATTTCCTTGAGTATGAATGTTCTAGTGTAAGATATAAAATTGATCACTAATCAGTGGACTGTGATGGGTCTATTCACACATATGTATCTAGAAATTAGGAATAATAGTGGGGTTCTGTTAATGGATAGTGTTCAACTAACACCATATATTATATGGTTGATTCGATGAGAGTATAATAATGATTATTTGTGACAGTTTTCAATGATGTTTTTAAATCATAGGGAGGATCCATGTGAATGTTCATTGTCCCTAGAGGGAGTTCAGTGTTTTATGGGTCACATAATTGTGCTGTTAATGTTGTTATGGAAGGTGGTGATATAGGATAGCCACCAGTCTCAATGGTTTCATCTTCTAGGATCCACCCAATTTTTGATTATGTTCTTCCTCTATTCAGGTGTCTGGGAATGAAGTGTTATATTACCTACATCATATCATGATGTTATTTGCATTATTAGGTTAATGTAGAGAAGAAAAGACACTCTATTTTTAATCACACCATACCCATTCCTACAATGTTATCTGATGAGATCACCATGTATTTTAATGTAGTTATGCCTCGCACACCTCATAGACAGAATTCCATATGTTAATGATTGAATGTCTGAAAAAATCATCCCATTTCAAACCAATCAGGGATTCAAAAAAATGGTTGAGTATGGGTGGTTTTTAACGTGGTATGTAGAGATGATTCACTATGTTCTGTCAGCTATCATTTCATACTAATAACCTTATTTCACCTTGCAGTTTTGGTTGGACCTTAAAAATCTAATGTGGTTTTCAATTTAGCATGAGTATGGAATACAATTCTCAAACTGATGGTCGAGAAGAGAAGTAAAATAATGTAATAAAAGACTTGCTACCAAAATGGGTATTAGATATTAGAGGCTCATAGTTATCCCATATGGGGTTGGATTATTTTCATATAACAATAGTTACCAATCATTAATTCTAATTCCACACTATGATGTTCATTATACTCAGTTGTGTCATTCCCCTTTAAGCTTGGTTGATGTGGGTGAGACCACATTTTTGGGAATGAGACTTGTAAAGGAAACGTGTGATAATTTCATGTTGATCTGGTTGTGTCTGTTGATTTCATATATTTTTCAAATGTCTTATTCCAATTAGGGGAACCATACCGTGGAATTCTCAATGGGTGGGAGACCATTTCTAAAAGTGGCACCTTGTTTGGGTCATTATCATCTGGGTAAGAAGGGGAATAGAGAGCCATGTTATGTGTGATCTTTTGAGATTGATGAGAGAGTTGGTAAGGCATAACAGTAGTTATATTCTTCATCATGGTGGACATGAATTCATTACGTGTTCATTATAACAGTTAGATATGAATAATCCAAATCCAACTCATGTGTTGAATTGGACGATATGGAGTTGGAAACATATTTTTATATGTTTGAGTGACAATTATGTATTATGGATTGCATGTAGAAATTGATAAGAGGATATATATACTATTGAAATGATTTCTTTGGTATCATTGTAGTAATGAGCCTGAGGCATGGGAGTAGAACTCTTGTGTTGATCAGAAGCATCAATTTTTCTATCCTATTAGAATAAGTAATGATATTCCATGGGAATAATGTTTTCATGGTGATGAGAATTTTAAAATCAATGATTTCCTTTTGAGGTATTTATTTTATTACATTTGGAATAATTTTTTACCCTTTCTTTCTATAGATGTTTTTGTTGAAAATATTTCATTGAATTAAACAGTATGTGGCATGTGGTCTGACCAAGGCTAGTGGAAACTGTGTGCTATCCTAGATGGAATTGTTCACCCAAGAGTGTTGAACATTCTATGGTGCACTTATTTCCATACAAGTGTGTACCATCCACCATGATACTTGGAAAACTCATTCATCTTATAAAGATAGGTACACATGGATACCACACCATTGGTATACCATGAAGGTCATCCTTGTTTCATATCTATGTCCTTAAAATTGGTGAATTAAATTTATACTCACCCCTGATTTTTACACTAAATCACATCTAATCTTACCCATAAGCTATTTGATGCCTTAGGATATTCCTTATTCCCATATTGGTCCCCATTAAATTCATTTTGTGGTTGGATTTATGGTGAGGTATTCATGAAATCATCAATTAAATATATTCTCTCTCAATTTCATCATACTTTTACAGATCTGATTCATCCCTATTTTGGTCATTGTTTTATAGCGGGGCAATTTACCTATTAAGGGACCGATACTGATTATTTGTGTAAAATTACGATGTTTATGGTTCGATCGTGCCTCTATAGGGTCAATTTTTTGTGCAGTTATGGTTTTACACTTGATTCTAGATATTTCTAGGATATAGGTTGGTGATTCAACATTTTATAATTATTTTATTCTTATAGAATTCTTGGTTTCATTATTTAACGTGTTATATAGGGTATATTTGTTGGAAGAAATGTTTTTCAAAAGGATCCAGGGTATGTATTCTTTAAAAAGATTTTTTAATTGAAATTAGTGTATTTTATTTGTTCTTTACATGTTTAGATTCAAAATGTGCTAAATGAATTGTGAATGTGGTGTGATGAATGTTTTAAAATGTATTTGGTGTGTGTGTGTGATGATGAATGGAATTTTTACTATGAAAAGTGATGTGTTTTATGGTTTATTCACGATGCTTGATTTGATTGTGTGAATTTTATTATATATGTAACATGTCTAATAGCATGTTTTCTCAAACATAATCATATATATCTTGGTGGGTGGACTGGGACTAGTATTTGCGTTGTATATTATGGGAAAAGGCATATTTTATTGTAGAAATATTGATAGTACAACACTAACTAAACTATGACGATGATTGGAGAACAATATAATTTATCATGGATTACTCTCTACTGAATTGTGAATTAGGATGTTCTGGGTTATGCTTTATATACCATGTTTCACTAAGATACTGGGATCTAAGGGTGCATATAGTGCTAGTACATTTATGTATTAGACATAGGTCTCTCGTGATGTTGTTTATACCATCTATATATATTAGTCATTAATATTATGATAATTTTCAACATAATCATATATGAATATTTTCTTTATAATGTTTTCTTTTTGAAAATGTTCTCATGATCTTACTTAAAATTTTCGTAGTTATATGTCATCTAATGTTATGGCATGGATTGTTTTTGTGCATTATTACTAGGCTTTATCATAAAATCAATATACACACCTGGGTGTATGAAGAAACATTTAGTGATGATCTTGGTAAAGGAAATATTTTCTATGGAAGTGATGCTGGATCCTATTTATAGTTCCTCCTTCTTGAAAGTGTTTGTGGGGGTGTCATGAGGGTGATAGACCCCCTTGTGAATGGATTTTCTTGGTTGTTCTATGGATGGTTTCCATACCCTTTTTGAAAATTTTGGTATTTTTTTGAAAATTGTTTTAAAATAATTTACTTGAGATTGTTATATTTTTTCGTTAGTAGATCACGACATTTTTTAATGCATGATTATTTATTATATTTTATGGTTTTTTTTCATGGGTGAAATAGTAAGGCCCCAACATTAAAGATTAAATTATATTTAGTTAAGTTAAAAATTCAAAATTGGGTATATTTCGAGGTTTACAGATTTAGACAGTAAGGAGATAACTATTACATTACATCTCAAACATTACAATATAGACACTTATACTCTAAAAAAATTGTTCACTACAATAAAATTTATTAAAAAACATCATTTATTAACCTAATAAAAATATTAGTAAATTATTCATTTCTTTTATACTTCCTTATCCCCTATGAGAAAAAATTTCAATAATTTAGGATGACCAAAAAAATATCTATAAGCATTATAAAATAATTAAAGAAAACAACAGTACATTCATAAAAACACAAAAAGAAATCATTCTCTACAATCATAAAATATAAGATATTTAACATACTTCATGAAATGATATGATTTATGAATAACACATAGAACGCATAAATCCAAAAGTATAATTTTTCCATACATAACATACATACATTATATCCTTCACAACTACATATGGAGTTACATTTTGAATACCCATAATTGTATATATCCAAACTCCCTTAATAGAAAGATCAACCATTACCTCTGTCACATTACTGAATGAATTGGAGATCAATCATGGGATCACCTACCCTAGATTAATCATGGAACCATCAGTATACAAAAAAAAATTCTTAAGAAAAATAACATATTTATAACAAATAAAAAAAGCATAAATTAAAGCTAATATTTCCATATTGAAATCACAATATATAACTTATTGATATTGACATAATCAATGCTTTCTCAAAACTAATGTCAGTACCTAAATACTGATAATATTTATATGGTATTTATTTTCCTTTTAAAAACATTAAGTCTTGTTATTTAAGGTAAATACCAAATAATACTTGTTGCGGCAGAAAGAGAGTTGTCACCACAAATGTTAAAATGAAACATTTCCTTTGTTGTTTATTAAAATGCATTATAAAACAAAACATACCATTTGAAACTCATTGAATGAAAATGAATGAAAATGGGAATAAATATAGACCATATAAAATAATGTTGTGTATAAACCAAAATATGCCTCAATGTAAGTAGATTGAGATCATGTCCCTTACATTGAGTTTGACTTCTCTCTTTCATTATTTTTATTCATAAATAATAATCATAGGATAATTTATAATTTCTACAATAACATTTTTCATTTATATTACTCGTTTTATATTACATATCATCATGTTATAAATCTTACATAAAGATTTTAGATCATATCAGTCATTTTCTGATATACGCTACATGAGTCGAAAATAAACCAGTTTTGATGTAAATTGTCAATGTAGTCAAAATTACGTCATCACAATAATATTATTTACGATTTAAGTGTCATACATATCCATTATATATATAATTTTATCCATAATAAATTTATTTATAATATCCCATAACATTTGAAGATAATAAATGAAATGCATCGCTCATGGGAATGGTGTGTCGTATGCACACATGAACGCTACTTTAATTTATTTATCAGATTTAAAGGATTGAAAAACTAAATGATACATAGATATATTATAATTCTAGTATAATATTAAATTTTATATATTTTACATAATTTCATTAACACCATCCTTTATATGATCATTGTATGGAATGAACGAGTAATATCACATTGAGGGGGGTAGTACGCACTTCATAAAATGAAATTATCATATTTACACATTATAGAAAGCATAAAGGTATGTTTTAAATGAAAAATAAATAATATATAGACTATAAAAATATAATATATATAATATATAAATAAATTTTTTATCATAATATCAACCATTAATGGTGGTAGGGGAAAATTGAATAATCATCATTTCGTGAGGAAGTAGTTCGTTGTCCAAAGAAACTGTATGTTCCTATCCATTAGATTGAGGTTGATGTTTGTGTAGTTTGAATAAATTTAATAAAAAATCCTACTATATTTATAACACTGGGATTTAATGCAATCAAAAAATAATAATAGAGTGTTTAGTGGATAATTAAAATAATGGAAAAGATCTTGGCAGAAGATGTTACCTCAAAATGAGGTATGTTTTTTGATTTGAGACAAAAGGATTTATTGATTTGACTTCTTCCCATGTTAAATGTTTTGTTGAATTTAAGTGATATTTGAGATTATTTGAGCAGAATTAAGATGATTCATGGGTCTTGAGAGCTTTAAATATGTTAGTATAGGTGGTGGATTCTTATAAGAGGGATGGAGGAACTTTAGGAAGGTCTAGAAATATTGTTCTATTATAAATTTATTTTCCATATGAAATGGTACCACACAAATTTATTTAAAATATAAAATGTTTTTGGGTCTAAAACCTCCCAAAAAATACGTTTTAGTCCTTTTTAGGTCACAAAATTATTCTTATCTTTAATCTTTTACTGTTAGTTAAAAACATTAACTCTTTTCAAGTATTATTTCATTCCATAATATATGGTAACAATAGATACTATAAAATGCCAAGAGAACCAAAATATGATCATTAATAATATTTTTATCATTATATAAGTCATTTGATCGAGCATTTAATTATTTGGACTATTATATCTTTTAATAAAATAGTATTTTTTTTAAAACTCATTTATGTCTATCTTGACACTATAAAGTAATTTATTTTTGATAAATTAATAAAAATGTGATTACATCAAACCCAACGAATTGAATGAAAGATAATATGTCAATATCATCCAAAACATTCATGTATTGCATCAAAATATTAAAATTACTTTGTTTTTAGTATTTATAATATCATTTATTTGATTCATTCATTAATGATGACATAACTACATCATCACTGTGTCACACATAAATTTATTTATTTAATGTTTAAAAATTATAAATAAAAAACCATGACGTTAGAAATTTTATTATACTTTTAATTAATATTTATTTTCAAATCTATTAGTCATATAAAATAATATATATTTTTTTTGAAAAATATACATGTTTATTTTATATATCTCATTACTTTTAATTAATTCTTATAAAATGTAATTTTCACTTCCATGTGGCTCCATCGGGTCCCAAAATCAATCCACTGATGCCCATGATCGGAAATATCTTATCCAATAGGTTTAAGAGACATGTAGGGTACTTTAATATTACTATAATATTATTTATTACCCTTTATTTACCAGATTTATCTTTTAACCATGAAAAATATAAAATATAATAAAGTTACTATTCAGACTGTCCAAAATAAAAATTAAATATTTACAAAATATGAACATTATAATTTCAAATATTGAATAAATTTTTCCAAATTCACATCATAGAATTTACAATACTTAAATTGAAATTAATTCCCATTGTCAAATCCAAAAGGAGTTTTTTAAAGAAGAAAAAAATACCAAAAGATTGAGCTATGTTTATGTCAAATTAAAATGTGAAATTACATCCAATTTCCACCATTGGGTTTAATAATAAAAAATAATCCTATTACACTTTAAAACCAATTATAATGACAATCTATCAATATAAATAATTTACATGAAAATAATGTTTTGAATTAAAATTCATTATTATTCACCATTCATTAAAAATGATCATTGTTAGAAAATTTAAAAATATAAATTAAATATAAATTTTAGTATCAATATTCTATAGAATAATTTTCTTTTAAAAAATATATATATAATTGACAAAAACCAAATTTTAAAAGATTTTCCATCAAAAGGCTGTAAAACTGAATTTTTAGAAAAATACATTTTTTATCCGAATAATTGAATTTATCATTATATCATATATACAAAACTTATAATATGAGTTTAAAACATTAAATTGAATATAGAACATATTATTTTCATTAAATAATAATTCATAAAGAGTGAAATGATTTTATAAACATAATTATTCTCTTTTAAATAGGTTTACATAAAATCATATCCTTTATATTCAACTGGTTTTTATTTACATTTACAGTAAAAATGGTAAAGAATGAATCATTATTTAAAAATGTGTAAATAATATATCAAAATATATTTGATATTATTCATTCTATCCATTCAAACGGTTAGACATTGACTACTATTTAAAATAATAATAATATTATGGTATTATTTTTTTGGCATAACTCAATGTTGTGTGTAGCATAAGATTTCATAGAGAACTGTTGTTTCATGTCAAGTACTCTATCATAAAAAGAATTCCCATTGATATAAAACTAATTTCTTATTAATAAATATTAATTGAATATAAAAATAGTTATTCTATAAATACATGGGGCCCTATATCATTCCCCCCCTTTTGGTAATTGTGTCTTCGCAGTTCTATTCAATTATCAAATAAGTCGGGCTATTTATCCCTCAAGGAATTTTCAGATTCCCTTTTTCCTCTTCAATTATATGGTTTTTCAAAAAAATCATTTCCTAATAAATTTACTTATTCTACATCTCTTTCTATATGTGGTAATGAATATGGAATGGTTGATCCTCATAAGAAAGATTCTCTTTCAATTGAACTACATCTAGACTCACCAAATGTGATGGATCCAGTATATACATTATCGAAATTGAAGCATGAAAAACAATATGAACCTTGTATAAACATGGCGGTAAATCAATTCTATAGGAAAATGTTCCAAAATTCTCTAGGATTTCATTGGTTCTGATGAACCTCAGAGTCAACTTTCCATTCAAACTAAAAAAATCACACTATTTAATAGAGAAACATTGAGAAAGACATGATCATACCTCTAGTTATCTGGATAACTTTTATGAATTCCCAAATCTATTCTCATGTTCTTTTGAATCAACATAACTTTATCTTCCATCACTTCAGCCAATTCTGGTCCCATCAACATATTTTCACAAACTTCATCCAAACAATTGGGAGTTCAACATCACTTTGAATATAATTCTTCAAATGTTTCCATCTGTATAATAGAATGTAATTTTTATTATATGAATACATAAACAAAGATAGATTTTAATCCCAACATCCCTGTTAATCCATTGATGAATCATGTAGCATATCCTCCAATGACTGAATTGTTCATTCTGACATTCCATTTAATTATAGATGAAAATATTTTTATAACATTTAATTGTATACCCAATGACATCTGAAAGCCCTTCTAAATGGTTGATGTTAACATTGGATCATGATTAGATTCAATGGAGAGGGAAAATCCATGTAACATGACTATATATTTAATATAAAATTAGTAATGATAATCTGGATACATATAATCATGAATAGAAATAAAATGAGATGATTTAGTCAATCGATTTACAATAACAGATATTTCATTTTTACCTTGAGATGTCTTTGGTTATCCCACTAAGAAATCCATGTATATATTTTCCCACTTCTACTCAGGAACTAAAAAACCATGAAGTATCCCTTTCAATAACTATTTATTTTTGTTAACAAGTTTACCAATTCAACATCTCTGGGAAACGTCAAAAATATGTCTGTTCATTCCATCCCACCAGTAATACACCAAAATATCTATGAACATCTTATTATATCCAGGATGAAGTTAAAAATAGAGTACTATAAGCTTCACATAATATATTTTTCTTCAAATATGAATCTAAATCCACACATAATCTATTATCAAACCACAAAACATATTCTCATTCAATGTTAAATTCAGGTAACATGCCCTTATGAACCAATTATACCTTTTTTGTAACTCATTACTTTCATTGTACACTTGTTTAATTTAGTCTCACATAGAATATTGTACTGAAACCTGAAACAAATCAAATGATTTCCCTACACCAAAATTTTTCATTCCATAATTCATCAAATCGAAAACCAAAAGATAATGTTCCAAATGAAGCATGGTTACAATATAATTATATATCTAACTCAAATCGTTATCCAAATTGTTTTCTTTTCGTTTATGGTATGGAATCATCGAATCATAATCATTGATTAATTCCAACCATCTCCTATATCCCATGCTCACTTCCTTCTGATAAAATATACACTACAATATTTTTTGATCAGTATATATTTCACATGATACTCTATACAAATGATTCCATCATATTATTAATGAAAAAACAACAGAAGCTAATTCCAAATTATGTGTAGTGTGATTTGACTCAGTAGTTTTTAAATAACGTAAAGCATTATAAATTACATGATCATTCTGCATTAGGAAAAAACCGTGTCTTTTAAACCAAAAAACACTATAGATAGCATGTTTACCATTTTTTGAATTCAGTGAAAGAACCGGATCATTCACCACTTTTATTTTCAATTACTGAAAATATTCATCACATTTTTTCCATATGAACATAACACCTTTTTGAGTTAACATTTTTAGGGTGCTACCTAACCATGAAAAATTTTCATCGAACCTCCAGTAATAAACTAAAAATCTAGGAAAACTATGAATCTATGTTATATTTGTTGATCTCGTCCATTTTTTAACAAAATTTGTTTTATAATGATCAACTATTAGGGAAAATATAGAAACAATGTGACCAAGGAATGCAATTTGTTTTAACCAAAACTCAAACATGCTAAATGTGGTATACATTTTATTTTCTTTTATGGTTTCAATGAAAACCCTCAAATGATTTCATGATCCTATTAAATTTTATAATATCCCAAAATACCATCAATAAACTCAACCAAATACTTATCCAAGAACTGGCAGAAAACTCGATTCATAATATCCATGAAGACAGTAGGTGAATTTTTATCCAAAAAGGCATAACTACAAATTTATAATGGTCATATATAGTAGGAGAATCTTTCTTTTTAATTTTTTCTTCCTTTAATTTTAATTGACAAAACCTTGACCTCAAGTAAATCTTTAAAAAATACTATTTTCCATAGAGGTGGTCAAAAAAATCATCGATTTCAGGATATGGATACTTGTTCTTAATTTTTATGTCATTTAAGGACTATAATCATTGAAAAGTCTCATTTAACAATCATTACATTTATCAAAAAATATAGTATCACCCCAAGGAGATGAGTAAGGGCAAAAAACCGTTATCTAATAACTCCTTAAATTTCTTCTTTAACTCTCGATGTTCAATTTGAGCTATTTGATAATGGGGTTTTGAAATTTTCTTAGCATCAAGAAACAAGAAATCATTAAATTAACATTCTAGATTAAGTATTATGCTGGGAAACTCATAAGGAAAGACATCAACATTCTCATTTAACACTGCCACATCATTAATCTAATTTTTCCTTTATTTTCAACAATATGTGAAATGTAACTTTCATTTCCATATTTTACTAGTTTTTTAGCTTGTTGATATTATATCATAATTAAGGGTTCATTCTTTCACACAAATTGAAATTATTTTTTAAAAGAAAGTTATGCATTCAATCATAGCATGATAATCAAAGGGCCAATACATAACCCAAATGGCATCAAACCCTACTTGAGGGATGAAAATATTGTTTTTAGGTATATTAATTCTATAAACTAGTACATGAAGGTTCTTATAATTGTTTTTGTCTAAAAATTTCATCCATGTGTTTTTATCTCATGTTCATGATTCATATCTTGAGATTGAATTCACAATTTACTAGAAAATTTCTCAAAAATGAATGAATGTGTAAAACAAAAATAAAAAAACACACTCACATAATATGAATAAACAAACAATGTATCTGATACTACTTAATTAGATGGAACATCATCCACTGATGTAGTTGTAATGGATTTCACCACCCCATTCTTTTGGTAATCTGGATGCTTTCAATCATTTTAGTTCTTCGTCAAGCACTCATTTTAATGATGATATATTTCATTAAACATTATACATTTTAATAACTATAAAATATATTTTCTCATGCCAATACCTTGTTATTTTAAGTGATATTACAAGCCTTATGTCCAATTTTACCACATTATATGCACTTACCAAAATTCAAAAGACATTCACAGTGTGATTTTGACCATAATTTTCACAAATTTTAAACATAAGTATCTTACCATAATTTATTTTTAAATAGTTATTCCCTTTCGTTTGAAACCTCAACCTCTTATTATGTGGTTTTTCAAAGAACACCAGATCATTTACAAACTCCATTTTCACCATCTCCGCATGTCAAAAACGTTTTTCATAACTATTGAACTCATGAGAATATAATTACCTTTGATACATTGGCTTTAAATACTGAGTAAAAATGAATGATTTTAAATTCATGATATTGTATGATATTTGGATCATACCATTCAATTCTAGTGAATTTTTCTTTATTAGAAGCCTCTTTGTCATCCTCCTTCCTCAATTCCATGAATTTTTTCCATTGTAAGTCGAACTACCATAAGAAAATATTTCTCATGAAACAATCCTTTGAATTCATCCTAATAAAGAGAATAAATAAACTCACTATGCCTGATATTTTTTACAATCTTCCACAACTTATAAACTTCACCTTTAAAATGGTTAAAAATAAGAATAACTGTTTGATGTTCTAAACACCCCATGGCAATGAAAATCATTTCCAGTAATTTAAACCAACATTCAGCTAGCACATGGTCAAAGGATCCTCTAGATGATGGGGTTGATGCATCACGAAATTATATGCTACTAACATGTTCCATTCTGGTTTATCTCATGAATGGTTAACCACCACCATTTATAGCCAAATTCAATTGTGTCATCACTGCATCAAATTGTTTAGTTATAATTTTGACCATTAGAAGTTTTTGATTTGGTGGGTTGATTTCCACATGATGTCGTCCCATTATAGCTGCTCTTTTTCCTATTCAGAAAACCATTCATAACTTATAAATCTATTAGACAAATAAAAATGGTAACTTTCAAATGCGATATCATTTCATTCTTAAAATAAAGAAAAAAGGATTTATGGATTTTAATTTCAATATTTTAACTCCTTGAGTTGTCTAAATTTCCCAACGATACCAACTATAAGGCCCCATCCATAAGCATTACATAATAATGACTTGTGTCAAGAAATAGACATTGAGGTTTTTTCATGTTTAGGGATTTAGATAATTATCCCATAACAATTATATTATATCTAAAATATTACAAATTTATAACTTCTACTCTATCTTATTTTTTCACAACAAAAAAATCATTAAATAATACAACAATTCATCTCTTGATAAAACTATTTTTGAACTCTTCCTATCTTTTTCCCTTATACCATGTTAAAAATATTTAAAAAACATGGTATTAGAATAAAATTATCACTAATGGTTATAAAATAATGGATGAAAACATAAGTCTGCGAATTCATACATTCCAAGAAATCGTACTCTTAAATCATAAAACATACTCTCTTTTACAGAACTCATGGAATAATATTATTTCTAAATAATAGATAGAAATCATAAATCATAATTGTAATTTTTTTCATCGATAACATACATAAATTGTAGCTTTCACAGCTATATAGGGAGCTACATTTTGAATACTCATCACAGTATATTCTGGAAATATATTAGGAGAAATGTAAACATTTTCCTCCATTATGTTACCCAGCTCATTGGAGTATAATCATAGGTTCATTCTCCCTTAGTTTATCACATAAACACCATTATACATAAAAAATTCTCAATAACTGTAACGTATGCATTACACATAAAACAACAATAATGGAAATATAACATTCCCACATTCAAATCACAATATATCATTTCAATATATTGACATAATAAATGATTTCTCAAAACCAATTTCAATACCAAAACACGAAAATAGGGTATATTGTATTTATTTTCCATTTAAAAACATTATGTCTTGTTAAGGAATCCAAATGTCAAATAATACTCATAGCTGCGGAAAGGTCATTGTCACTATATATGTTAACAAGAATAATTCCTATTATTATAAATTAAAATGATTGGTAAAACATAATATTAATTTTTAATTCCATTGAATAAAATTAAAATAAAAACGGTATAATTATACACCATATAAAATACTATTGTGTATATACCAAAATATACTTTAATGGGAGGAGATTGAGACAAAGTCCCTTACAGTGAGTATGATTTCTCTAGTTCATTATTTACATTCTTGTATAAAAAATGTACGATAATTCACACAATATTTAGAACATTTTATATTTTAGTTTTAATTTTATATTACTTATAATCATGTTATAAATATTACATAACTATTTAAAATCATATTGGTCGTTCTGTCAATATTCGTACATGATTCAAAAATGAACTTATTTTGATTTTTTTTAGAAAGTCGGAGGTTGTTCCCCTTTTATTAAACAAGAAATAGAAAGAAGACCATGGGTGAATAGGAAAACATAGCAAGAACACCATATAAGAATCTAAATTCCAATCTTTTTATTCAATATTTCAGTTAGCTGTCTTTCCTCTTCACAAACATCATGCCAGCCAACTCTGTCGTGACCTCCACCACGTCCCCTGCCTCCTGATCTCACCCTAAATTATGGAGGGGGTTTAAGCCTCTCAAGTAGAGTCTCAGCTTTAGTACTATCCGAGCCAATGTTGTCCTCCTATTTCCCCTCACATCGGTCTTGAGATGTATCTCTTATCAATGGAGTCCTCATCACCTCCCCCTGAAGTGCTTTAGTCGAAGCAGAGCCCAAGGTACTATCATGTTTCTCCATTGAAAAAAATAATTTGAGAGGCAGAATTACCCTCTATTGATTGCACTGAGAGTACAATTGGAGACTTCACCTTCTTATATGAAATAAGATGAGAGCCCTCATTATCCACAACCAGTTTGGGATAGGATTTGGAAATTACTAGAGAGTCGGATTCTAAAATTTTCATAACCTTCCGAAAAACTACCATGCAATAATGTGAGAGTTATTGATCAACAACTTTGTCAATTTCTTCCTAATTTGCTTGCTCAATCATCCATTCATCATAATTTCTTGGTATCCGAGAGTCTGAGAGTTGTTTTAGGTCAAAAAATTTACCTTTTAAGGAAGGTTAATAATTATGGACATTCACCTCATCAAGGAAAATGGCAGTGCTTAACTTCGTTGTGAGCTCAGGATGTGATATAGGTGGCCTAAAATTTTGATCCCTTGGTTGGAAACATCTCCAGAAATAAGTCGTTGAAAATCATTTTTTTCTCGACATTATCAATAGAAATTCCAATATCATCTTCATTATTCGAAGGTCCTACAAAATCCTTAGCAATCCGAGGAAGAATATCAGCCTCCTTGGGAGGATTGCTCTTCTTAAGACAGTTGTTAGAATCATGTCCACATAGTTTGAAAAAGCTGCATATAATAGAACATCTACAGGAAGATAATTCTTGTCTAATGACATTACATTGCTTCCAATACTTTGGCATTTTTTCATATATGATATTTAACTCAAGAATATCATCATTAGTGGACAACATTACCTTGTCAACTAGAATCCCACCAAGTTCAACCTCTACCAAGAACCAACCGAAGTTACCAAAGCATGCCACTTCTATTTCTTTTTCTATTTCAATTGGTATTCCAATATAAAAAGCAATCCCATACAAAGTTTTGGGATTCCAATGTATCTGGTTTAAGCCATAAACCCTAACCCATATTTTTGTAGTGGTGTTTCCCACCTCGAAAGGATTGAATTTTTTATCCCATTCCAAGATATGGATAATCGCAGGTTTGAGTGAAATGGAACCGAACCCCCAGGCTCATACATTATGCTCCTGTATGGGGAAAAGAATATGGAAATATGCTCAACCAATCCAGACACATTTCCATGATGAGAATCCCTAAATCATTGAAACACACTCCTTGAGTTCATCAATTTTCAGATACTGTGAGCCCTTATAAAGAAAATGTCTGGAAATAATTGATAAATAACCCATTTTAAGATGTTATGAATCATCATTTTGATCATCTTTGATGTGTGCAATGATTCCCTTCCTTTGAATGGAAGAATCAGGCCCACCTTTGATATTGAAAAAGGAGTTTTTCCCCAAGACACCTTCTTCAGAGACCTCAAATCCAGGTTGTGACTACTTCTTCATCCATGGAGCTAGACCATGGATCCTACAACCATTTTCCCCTAAAGCCTCCTCATCCACACTGTTTGACTCCTCCTCCCTCCCAAGGACGAAATCCTTAGGGGAATCTACTCTAGGATTTCGTACGTACGAATAAATTCTAATTTTATTTCTTTTTCATATTTAATGAATTGAAAACTAAATGACATATATATATATTATAATTCTAGTATAATATCATATATTTTATAAGATTCATTATTTCATTAACATCATCATTTATACATTCCATGTATGGTAGGAATGAGTCAAATCATGTTGAGGGTGTGGTAGTCCTCACACCCTCTAATGAAATTATAATACTTACACATTATGGAATGAATCAAGGTAGGAGGAAAATGAAAAATACAGAAGCTTATAGAAAATATAAATATAATATATATCATATATAAATACAGATCTATTATAATGGCCACCATGATAAGAGGTAGAGGAGAATCGAACAGTCTTAGTTTTAAGAGAAAAAGTTCATCGTCCATAGAAATAGTATGATCATATCCATTAGTTGGAGATGTGTGTCTGTGTATTTAAAATACATCACAGAAAAAAAATCCTAGTATATTGAGAATGTTTTATTATTATTTAATAATAGAATATGAATATAATAGATATTGGAGAAAAAAATAAAAGAGAGTAACTTGAGGGGGGACGTTACCTCTAAATCAGGTAACTTTATTTGATTTGAGCCAAAAGGCTTCATTTAATTGCCTTCTCCCCATCATAATTCTTTTAAGAGGAATAGATGGATATTGGGATATTATTTAAGCACAATTTGGATGAGAAAAGGTGCTAGAGAGGTATAAATATGTGTGTAGATGTGGTGGCCTTTTATAAGAGGGGGGAGGGGCAATTTTGGAATGTCCTGAAATATTATTTTATTATAAATTTATTTTCAGTTTCAAATGAAATGAAACTAATTTATTTCAAATAAAACATTTATTTGGGTCACCATAAAATTAACCAATAGGTTTTATATTATTTTAGGTAACAAATATATCCTTATGCTTTTTCTATAACCCTATTTAAAAAACATCAACTCTTACCATGTCTCCTTTGATTTTCATAAAATATGGTAATTATAGTTACTATGAAATGACATAAGAACCATAATTGGATCATAAATGTCATTAGTAACATTATATAATTCATTTGGTTGAATCTTAGATTTTTTGAACAATTATATCAATTAATAAAATAATATTTATTTTTAAAACTCATTTTTATCTATTTTTACATTATAAAGTAATTAATTTTTGTTAATGTAATCACTACATGATTCCTTAGAAAAAAAGTAATTAACTAAAATATAATATATAAATAGCACCCATAAATGTTTTTTATGGAATCAAAATATTCATTTAATATTTATTTTAATATTTATATTATCATTTTTTGAATCTTTTGTCAATGATGCAATCAATGTATTATCATTGGGTCATACATAAATTTATTTATTTAATGTCAGAAAATTAGAAATAAAATACCATGAATTATTAAATCTTAATAATTCATTAATGACCATTTATATTCAAATATATCAGTTATATAACTCTATATAAAGATGGTTTTGTAACAGATACATGTTTAGGTTATATTTCACTTTACATTAAATTTATTCTTATAAAATATCATTTTAAAATATAAGTAGAATCATGGGGTACCAAAATTAACCCAATGATACGGATGGTCGGACATTACTCAATCAATAGGTTTAGCATATGAGTAAGGGTAGTTTAATATTTTTAAACTAGTATTTTGTACCATTATTTTCCTGATTTACCCTTCAATTATGGTAAAAATAATAATTAATGATGTTATTATTCATCATGTCAGAAAATAAAAGGTACCTATTTACACAATTTTAACCATATGATTCCAAATATGGAATCTAGTTTTCCAAATTTAAAACAAATAATTTTCAGTAATCCCTTTAAAATTAATTCTTGATGTCAAAATAAACAAGCTTGTTTTTAAGAAGTAAATATTACCTAATGATTAAAATGTGTTTACGTCCAATTACATTGTTAATTTTCATAAAATGACCATAATTGGATTAAATGATAATAACTAAATAAAATTACTCTTTAAACCCAATTAAAATGGAAATATAACTATTTAAATAAATTATATGAAAAGTTATTTTTGAATTAAAATGTTGTTTTTTCACAATTAATTAAAAGATGAACTTTATCAAAAAATTACCAAAAAATTATCCAATATAAAATTTGGTGTCCTCCTTTTATAGAAGAATTTTATTTTTTAAAATTGATAATATATAAGTAAAAAATACTAAATTTAAATAGGGTTCTCCGTCAAATGTTGGTAAAATTGTATTTTTAGAATAATAATTCTTTGATCTGAAAATAGATTTTGTCCTTATATCATATCTAGAAAACATAGAAGATTAATATAAAACATTAAATTTAATATATAAAAGATATTTATATCTAAATAAAAATCAATAAATATAGATATTATTTTTTAAACATAATTATTCTCTTTCAAATATGTTTTCGTAAAAAAAATATCCTTCATATTCAATTACTTTTTATTGACATTTCTAATAAATTTGAGGTCCAATGAATCTCTATTTAAACATCTTTAAACCATATTTCATAATTCAATTGCTAATATTAATTCATTCCATTCAAAGAGCTATAGATTATCTAACATTTAAAATAATTATAATATTATATTATTTTTTTTGCTACAACTCAAAGTTTGGTGAAGTGTATGATTTTAGAAAAACTGTTTGATGTGTTTAAGGTAAACTATTATAAAATGAATCCCCATTATTGTAAATTCAATATATTATTTTAAATATTAATTTAAAAGAAAATTTATTATTCTATAAATACCTGAGATCCAACAAAAATCATTCAAAAAATTACATTGGTGATTCATATTAAACATTTTCCTGCCCATGGGGATACGTAATTCTCAACAAACCATTCCACATGACGGGTTATTATTCAGGTTGGATAGAACCTTTTATTTCTTCATAGAATTTTTATTAATATTTAATCTATTATAAATAAATTTTTTGAGAAATTCGAAAAGTTCTTTTAACCTCAATTATAAAGGGTAATGTCTTATTATATACTATTCACACCTAAACAATTATTTTTTACCTCCAATACCTATCCAAATACCCTCCCAAAATACCTCCATTAATTTTATAATTCTTTATTCGGGTTGGAAGCTAACCAAATACATCATTTGATGCAAATTAAAATGGAATAGCTGAAGATGAGTTAATGTTCATCCATGAACATTATAGTTTTATTTATTAAACAATACCAATTTTCTATTTTATATAATAACCATACCGTATGAAATATTATTATATTTTTTCGTGTTAAGGTTACATCATTCAACTTCACACACTTCCATGAAAAGAGATACACAATCATCGTTTATGTGTACAAAAAACTATAACCTCACTAAATGATGTCATATATTCCTTCATTACTATATCTAATGGTTAAAAATAAATTTGTATTTATCAATTTTATATGATATATTTTATTTTTATGTAGATATTATTATTTTTGAATTTTCAAATCACATATCTCTGTAATATTTACATGTTTTGGGAATATGGTAACGTCTTTCATGAGTACGGTAGGCTACCTCCTAACGAAGCAATGATATTTTTTCACACTATAAATGAAATGTATTAAGAAAGGATATACTTATAATTTCTGATATATACAAGAAAAATATAATTATGGAATAATATATATATTACATAAATTTTTATTTTATCATTATAAAAGAAAATAAATGAGTTGTGCATGTGTACATATGATCTACCATCTCTATGAAAGGTGAATTTTATTTTCTAAATTTTTATTTTATTAATGACCATTAAAAAATATATACTAAATTTAAATGATAAATATATTATTTATTTCATTATTTATATGATTAAATTCTGATCATAGTATGTGAAACTGGACGAATAAGTCAAAAAATGTATGAAAAATAAAGTAGTTATTAAAAAAACAACAACATTGATGATAAATTGTTAATAAATTAGTAGTATATTACCATATGATAATAATATATTGTATGAAATATATAAATATTTATTTGTGTTATATGTATCACATAATTATATTTATTTTAAAATAGGTTTGAATGTGTGAAAAGGTAATCAAGACATGAGTTGAGGGGTTGTTTCCTCAAAATAAATTATGTCGGATTCATGTCTTATACAAAACTTGTTTATTTTTTGTGGTTTATATACTTCCCATGAATTTATTTTTGAAATATTATCTTAAATATTAATTTTTAAAACATCCACATAATATTTTTTTTATTTCACATGGAATATGATTCAACTGATTATAATATTGTAATGAGTTTGTTTTGTAGTCTCATCATTATTTGAGATTGTTTATGATTAATCCTTAGTTGAGGAATAAATATATTCCATGTTAATGTTACCTATAAATGTTTCAAAAACGTTTTATCATTTTTATAATAATTATAATCCATTCATATATATATACACAACACATTTAAATAATATCTTATTTCATTTTCTAATGGTGGATCTTTAGGACTTATATGAAAAAAATATAGAAAGTATTTATTTATTTTCATATGAAGAATAAGCATATTTTTTAATCATATTGGAACCATGGTTTCTTGAATCATCCATTACAATCATATAAGTTACTATTCGAATAAAAAAGGATAATCCCTAATTGGATTTTTTTTGAAAAGTATAATTTTCTCAACATTGAATAGATAATTTCCTCATGAATTAATCCATGTGATCTTTTAAAATATAATTTTCCATGTAAGATGAAATTATTATTTTATGCCAATGATTTAATTGTGATATAAAAAGCGGATAACATTCAACTTTTTTCTATAATGTTTTAATTTTTTGATGGAATGATATTTTTGAAACAAATTTAATTTTTATTTATTATGTTATGATGATGTGTTTATGATATTATATTCATTACATGGGTTCAGATGGGATGAATTATTTTTTTCATGTGGACTATATGTGTATTTTTTTATTAGGGGACAGTTGAGATCTATATATCCCTATGTTTTCATTGGGTAATGAATAATATCAGATAGCATACTTTAGGGAATCAAGTCGATGCAATTCATCCATCATGGGAAAAAAGTTTATCTGATTGATACATTTTGGGAAAAACAATCTTCTTGGTGAAAGATAAGAAAATAAGTAGCTAAACTTGATCATTTATGGGAAATATGTGATAAGGATTGATTTAGGTGTCTTGGTAGTTCAAATTGACGTATGATATGGAATTATATATGGATCACTCCTAGTGAGGTGACACCCTATAGTATGTTTTTTCATTTCCCCATGTTGCATAATGATTCCTATCTTCTGTTTCTTAGAGGATTATCTAATATTAGACTCACTATCCAGTTGTCACATGGAGTAACTAGAAGAATAAATTTTCACTTATCTTCAATAAATACTTCTCCCCTTCCTTCTTCTACTATAGATAGTCCAAAAGAATCATCAATTTTGTACTTATTAATAATCATTTCTAGTTGTATATATCCCGAGATATTGTATTGATAAGGTAAATCATTAGATTATTTTTTGTGTTCAGTTTTCTTATTCATTTGGATTGATGGTATGGTGATATTTCGATGTTGAAATTTGTTAGGTAGTGGATTTCCAATATTTGTGTGGGAATGATGGATTTCTATAGATGTAATGAACTCTAGTGATATATGGGTGGTTCGAGTCTGTTCCTGAATAGATGGATGATTTCAATAGTGGTATGGGTGGACTTGGTAAACCATTCGATATCTTTTGATTCTTTGGTTCATTGCATGTCATACCTTCACTTTTATGAGTTTTTTTCTATGATATATCATGTTTTTGTGAATAATGTGTGGTTTTTGGGTTAGGTATGATTTGATATTGAATGGTTTTTTTATGATAGGGAAGATATCTTTTTGGGTTTTTGATCTTTTTCATCACATCTTGTTACGGTACATAATCATGACGGAACTTCTTCGTGGATGAACTCCAAATAGGGATGGGTTTGTTGACATCCATTATTTAGTCATATGTTCTCCATGTTCAATATATGGGGACCCTATCATGATTTTTCATTGTCCATTTGTTCAAATTATCTTTGTATCATACTAACATGTTGTGATTATCACACAACCATCACTGAATGGGTTTCTCCAAAGATATATAAGAATGCTGGAACATATTTTATGGTCATTCCATAACATTTCATTATTTTAGGGGGGATCATCCTCATTGGGATGCTGGTACAACACAACTTCTCAATAGAACGGTGAAAAAATTACATTTACTGATACCACTTATTCATTATTTTTTAAGAGTGAGATGAAATTTCTCCCTTCTCAATTATGTATGTTTTCCCTTCCAGAACACTAGGATATATTATTTTCCATTGGGATTGAAATTTAAGTATTTTTTCATCTTTATAATTGGGTCCTTGTTACCCCCTATTTTAATTTGTTTCCCGTGATTTTTCTTTTAATAATGATAACTGAACATCAATAAGATAAAAAATAATTTTTTTTTCTATACTCTTCATGGTTCCACACACATTTCTAATATGAAAACATGTTTCTTCAATATGATGTAATAAATTTTAATAATAATTAATTATGCCTTTTGAAATATTAATATTTTAATTCCATGACTCTTCATTATGATCTATGATAGGTTGAAAATGAAAAAATAAAGTTATTATTAGAATAACAAACCCATATTCTTTTCATCTACTTATAGAGGCTCAAAAATTGGTATATTCTATGTGAACCCTTATTGAGTATCTAATCTAAACATTTTCATATGTTTCATTTTCCAGGGTTATGAATAATGGTTTAATATTGGTTTACGAAAGGGGAATATTTTTTTGAAAAATAATGAAGATATTTTACCCATCTAAAATTTTATCTTCCATGTTCCAAAAGTAAATAAACTATTAGGGTCCTCAAGAATGTTTTTGTGTATTGTAAGGAATATTCATTATAGACAGTGTAATATCCATGTATAAAAATTCATGTTCAGTGTATCATGTATCATTGGAGTTGTCTAGTTAACATTTGGAAACTAAGATGAGAAATATTTATTATTCATGGGAATATATCTAAGGAAACATCTAAGGATATCTCTATGAATTAGACTAAGGATGTGTCATGGTTTAGGAAAATATAACTCAATATTGGTAAATGATGTTGAATGTTGTTTCTTATAAAGACATCCATGTACAACTACAAAAAAAATATGTTGATCTAGGAAAAATGATCCTAGGGGTAATAACACTGATAATAATTTATTTTGATAAACTTCTAATAAAACCTGTGTATGGAAACAGGCCTTGGTACACACAATGTATGAAACCCCAGTGGATATTCATTTTAAATTCACAATCTATTTATGGAATTTTGAAAGGGATTAAATATAATATGTCTATGAATAGACAACGGTAAATTAAATGTGTCATGATGTAAATATGAATGTGGAATTATTTTGAATCACTCTAATGATTTTTCATGATTATGTGGATCCCCCATAAAATTTGTGATGATTATACTATAATTTTGTTTAGTAGATGGATGGATCCCAAAGGTATCATATTAATTATGAGTATGAAATATAATTTTATATATAGAAGTCATATTGGCAGACGAGTAGACTGAAGGATGTTGTGATTATTCGTAATCAGTGATGAGGATATAATATTATCATTTGGAGCTTGAACATGACGCTAAAAAAAACGAATAAGAGGGAGATCTAATTTTATGAATGTTGGGTGGAAATAAACATATATAAAAGAAGAGTCATCTTTCTACATGTCATGATGGAAGAAAAAAACGAAGGACTATTTCAAATGGAGAGGAATGTGATGTCTATGTGGAAAAGGGGGTTATATAGTGACAGTTTTCAATGGAATTCATTGTCTTATCTTTTTATAAAATGGGTATTACCAAACCATATTCTCTAACCCAAACCATAACAACTATACAAATAGAGGATATATTCCATGGAATTCATTTATGCTGATGTATTAAAATATATATTAATTCATATTCAAGAATTATAAATTGTGAAATATATAAGTATTTATCACTATATGTTATTTGGTTCAAATTTAATATAATAGGATAAATGGAACTAGTGACCATGAAATTTGGTTTAATGATAGGGATATAATTTATAGAAGAAACGTATATGGTTAGGTAACACTTAATATGATCTTTAAAATGAAAAATTGATGTTTATTTTTGATAATTATATGTTTATAAGAATAATTAATATTATATAGTATTAATGACCTCGTAATTGATAGTGGAATTGATTAGAAATTGGTTTATGCTATCATAGATACAGTTAAATGTATTTGTTATATAACTAATACATCAAATAATAATTATAAAGAATAAATAGGGTTATATGTATTGAATAAGTATTTATGGTAAATAATTTTAATACCATGTTTCAAAAGAATTCATTATGGATGAATTCATATGATTGGTATATGGCCAAAACGAAGAAATTTATTATATATGGGTGATTAATGTGATGATTATTTTATGAAATGTAGTTATCTTTTTTATAAAATTCAGTATTTTCATCTTTAGTAATGTTTCAAAGGATATTCATTTATGAAAGGGATTATGAAGAAATTTTAAAGAGATTTTAGTGGTTATTATTTCATTATATGATGATTTATGTGTATTGGATAACTTTTTTTCTACAATGATGAATAAATACAAAATAAAAAACTTATCATCCAAATGTGAAGCATATTATCTACTAGTTCTTCAGGAATTACTATTTTATCTTCGTTCCATCGAGTTAGGCATGAAGAAGTAACTGATCAAGACACATACAAAGAGTGATATTAAACGTATGAGATAAAATCATGTAAGAATATATTTTTAATATATTTTTAAATAAACTGTTATTATATTATAATAATTTTTGATGATATCAATGAACTTTTAAAAATATATTTTTTCTATGGTATTGTGTTCAATAACATTATTTTGACAATGTTTTGTATCAATTTATATTAAATCTAGATTGTTTTTTCATTTCTAGGTCCATGTTTTAACATTCCACCAATGTTCCCATTTGAAGAAATTGAGTTACAGTTGATTTCGGGAACCATTATGATTCAAACTTCCTATTTTTAAAAAAGAATTTTTTTTCATTCATTTTTATTATGCAGGTTTCTATGAATGTAGCAATTACGTATTTATATTTTTATGAACCCAAAGAAATTTTGTGGATAAAATTCATTTTACAGGGGGTATAATTTAAAAAATCATGTTTCTATCAAAAATTTTATTTAATTTGAAATATTTGGTGTCTTTCATTACACACAACACAATATTTTCATGCATTAAACACATCACTGAATTTTTAAAAAATAGAATTATTGGTTTTTTTATTATTTAACAAATTAAATTACAACCTATCTATTTGAATAGTGGGTATAAACAAGATTAACTAAATCATTAAATTATAGTTTACACATGGAAAACCTTTTAAAAATAAAAGAAATGTTTTTTATTGAAAAAAAGTATAATGTGAACAATGTGTGTTTTTGACCAATGAAATTAAAAATACGACTTTTTGGAATAAATTAGTGAAATATATATATGATAATCAATCAGATGTCAAAAATTAATCTAATTTTTTTCTAAACTTAATATAAAAAATCTTTTATATTCATAAAATGTTTATTGTCTTTAAAAAGAAATGGTATTTCCCTGAAATGGAGAAATGGTGTTAAAAATTAAATATTAAAATTGTAATCTTTTAATCATTCAAATTAAAATATTTTTATATATAAAAATATCGATATTATCTTAGAGTGATGTTTTGGTATTTCTCTATGAAGATTCATTATTTATGAATATTTAAAAAATAATTTATTTTAATTGAAAACTATTGTTCCATATAAATAATATATAATGTAGAATTATATTTTAAAATTGATTAGATGTCATAATAGATCAATTATACATCCATTAATACAATTTATTCCTTTAGAATCAATTTAATATTAAATTTAGATATACAAACATAGTAAACTTATTATCATTTTTCCATTAAAAATGCGTTTTCTCACACCTTCTATAGGGTTATCTTTAAGTAATTTTCCTTAAATATGTGATTTTGATTTTGGAAAATTGGTTACAAATTTTGAATCAATAGGTATAAATTCACAACATTTTTACCATTTATTTTTGAATAATATTAATAGTATACACATTAAATGTTTTACAATAGTTGAACATTAATAAGGAAATTAAGGGTCTAAATAATATTATAAATATTAGAGATTTACCAAAAACATTCCCAAATGATATTGGATAATGTTAATATGACCATAAACACCTATTATTCTAAATATAATTATTTAATTGACACATTTCCATAAAATTTAATAATATATTATTAAAATTAAATAGTCGGATAAAATGTCACACACATACTTTTAAAAAGAATATTATTATTAATTTGGTGAAAAATAGAAAATATGAAAATACAAAAATATATTTTATATATCTAAAGAGTTTATCTACATCATTGATATTTATTTTTAATTTTATGTGATGATGTAATGTTTTAAAAAATTACACAATGATGATGAAGTAATCATTAAATTAAAAAATTAAATGATTTCATAAATATTAAAAGTTATATAATTTCAGTTTATTATGGTTATATATTAATTATATTGCTGAATAAAAAATATTAGAGTTCTTTTATATAATTTTTTATGTTATCTTGTTGTATTGTGTTTCCGAAATTCATCGTAATGAATATTATCCAAATTAATAGTAATGATATTTTTTGAAATAAATGTTTTTACAATTATTTGGAAATCATGAAAATAATTGATGAATAAAAATTCTCATTTATAAGGTCAAAAAATTTATAAATGGAAAATTTATTTACAATTTACATGATATATATAAAAATTAAAAAAAATAATATTGAAAATATTGTTATGGTAATTAAAATAAAATGGGTTTACTGAGGGTTAATCAAAGTTATATGGTTTAATATAAACCCAAAAAAATTTCAAAATTATTATTTTTGATTATAGTAAAAAAATTTATATATCATCATATATAAAATTAACATTGAATTTTATTTTTATTGATAAGTACTTTTTTAAAAATTATTTTTTGGAAATTCTAAAATATCCTCTCATCTAAATTATAAAATGGTACATCTTCTTATATTTTATTCACACATAACAACCTAATTTGGTCTACCAAAACCTATCCAAATATAATAAATAAAATTATTAAATTAAGGATAGAATCCACCCTTTTTAAATAAATCCATCAATGGAAGACTTTTGTTGAAAACAAAAAGAAGACACCTTAAAAAGATTTAATGTTAATAAACATATGTTTTTTGTTTTATTTATTCCTTCAACACATTCAATTTTTATGTTAATATAATAAAAATATAAAATTAAATATATTAATATTTTCAATGTTATGGGGTGAAAAATAACTTGACACAATTCAATTAAATGGGATACAAAATAATCATTCGTGTGTATGGTGGACTACAGCCTTGTGAATAGATGTTATTCATTATTCCACTACAACCTTTAATGGATGAGA
The DNA here is from genome assembly GCA_963277665.1 of Viscum album. Taxonomy (NCBI): domain Eukaryota; kingdom Viridiplantae; phylum Streptophyta; class Magnoliopsida; order Santalales; family Viscaceae; genus Viscum; species Viscum album. Next base: position 1,514,001,075 of record OY728132.1, on the reverse strand, counting down.
ATAATGAGGGATTTAAATTTTATATAGGATATATATTATTGTCATTATTTTATTAGTATTATTTTATTGTTATATATATATATATTCTATTCTTATATTCAATTTTTGTATAAATATGATAACAATGTTCATGTTTATTGCGAACTACTACCGAGAGAAGCGATGTGATTCATTAACACAATACACAGAATGTATTAAGAATGATTTTAATAAAAATATTTTATTTTTGTTAAATAAATTTTATTATATAGTTATTAAATATCATATAATTTTCTTTCTTTTAATCTATATAGAAAATGAATGCATCATTAATGCATACATATGGCTTAAAGTCTCCATAAATAGAGTATTTAATTTTCCACATAAAAATTTTATGAATCACGATAAAAACCTATATAGATAATATAATATATATATATATATATATATCTCTCTTTTTTTACCTTTCTAGAGATGAAACTATCTTTATTTATGTATGTGGACCATGAATTAATATCAAAACATGCTCGAAAATGATTATATTGATTCCAAAAACAAAACATTTACATATTAATTTTAAGAAATGAGTTATATAAAGTAATATGTAAATGACATATGCTATGATATATATAAATTTTATTATGTTGTAGCAATAAGCTAAACTTATATTTGTTGTGCTTTATGTTTTGAATATGTACAATGTTAATAAAGACCTAATGTAATGGATCATTGTATCACATTAATTTTCCGGGAACACATGCCTTATATAGTAGATTTTTGTTTATGTGTAAACTATACATCCAATTAATTTTTTATGAGTATTATATAAATTAATATAATATTAAATAAAAATATATAATTTTTTTTGTTATTTCATGTGACATATGAATCAAAATATTAAAATATAGTAATTTTTTATTTCAAATCTATTCATTATTTCAGTTTTTTTATGTTTAAGTCTCTATTGGGGAATATTTATCCTCAAAATACAAGTAATATAACGAAATTATAAAATAATTTGGACATTTTTTATCATTTTAATCCTTTTTTTGAAAAACTTCTTTAAAAGAATATTTTTTTGTAATTTTTAAAAAAATTCTCTTTTTGACTATACTAATAGAAACAAAGAATGAATCTATTCATTTAAATAAATAGAAAGATATGATTTTTCAACCATTATAATGCTATAGTTTTTTGATTCATTCATTACAAGTTTACAATGTTATTTCAAAAAATATTCCTTCTATTTAATTATTAATAATATTTATGAATGATTTTTTAATATTTATAGGATATTTCCCTCAATAATCAGTGAATGTGATCTTTCAAAAAATAATATTCTACCAAATATGTAATTATTTGACGTAAAAAATGATGTAATATTGATATGACCCCAGTATAACGTTCATAGTATTTATAAAATGTGATTATGTTTATAATGTAATGTTATTTATGAAACCTATATCTTTTCAATGTGTATTTTTAGAATGATTTTTTATATAACTCATTTATTTAAATAGTTATTGATGTGTTTAATGATTTACAGTTCTATGGAATACATGTGTATATTTCATATTAAGTGAATGTCGGGACATATATCTTTATAAAATTAATTGGGTAATGAATTATATATCAAGAGATATATTAGGTAAATAAGTCGATATCCTTATTAAATCATAGAAAACAAGGAAATGTGCTTCAACCTTTAAGAGAAACAATTCGATGAAATTGAACCTTGACGGGAAACAAGTTGATGTTATTGATATGTTATTTCAAATATGTGAAAGAGACTCATCTAGGAGACTTCATAGTTATCATTTACATATAAAATTATTTTCTATTTGGAACTCTTTCAGAGATGAGACACCCTTCACTATGGGTTTTTTCCCATGTGTCATCAAGCATCCTCTCACAGCCTCAGTGGATGATGATATAATAGAATATTTATTCTCTAGTTATCCCAAGGATTATCTAGATATTGAAACATTGATAATATTATTCGGTGCCATATACGGTTCCTTCATCCTCTATAGCTTTTTTGAGGGAATCATATTGTTTTACTTTTCCATTAATCTATTATTGATTTATTCATTCCTAGATAGATCATAAAAGTTTTTTTGCTTCTTCATTTTAGGATTGCAGTATGGTTTTTAGACTCAATAGTATTATTATCATCACATTTTGTGATGTTTAGGAGGGGAATTTGATGTATACAGATGGATATTTTGGTTGACTATAGATAGATATAACTCTGGTGACTACCGAATGGTGTGATTCTGTTGATGGTGAACTAAAATAATTTTCCTAATGGATTGGGTGGATTTGGGTTTTATTTCAATACGACCGGTGGCGTGGGATGGAAGATTGTTTTGATATGTTTCATCAGAGTTTTTCTCCATAAGCATTTCACTTTTGGTGAGTTATGAATGGTTTTTGGGTTTGTCAAAATTTTATTGTATAAGTTCTTTGATGAGGGAGGTGATATACCAATTTATTTTTAATCTTTATCTAATCACATTTTTTTGGTGAGTCTTCTTGTAGGTACTATTGGTTGGGAGAACTCAATAGAGGGATGGTTGTGTAGAAACCCATCCATTCAAATCATATTTTTATTAAGGATAATGAACAACAAGGAAGAAGAACAACATTCAGGTTTAAGGGGGTCTATAGAAATGATATTAAATGGAATCCACCATAATAAAATTGAAACCCATATGCTTAAAACAATTGAATTAGTGGAGGGGAGTAGAGATATTAATTTGATCAGCCAAGGAAGCCAGGTGATCAACCACCTTAAAACCCTCACTCCACGTATGAGACACATGAATACTATTTTAAAATAAGGGATCTGCATAGCATGAGAATATAAGATATGGACCATGGGGTGGAGAATTTGTCGAGCATGGAATTGTAGAGGATAATAGTGTTGGTTTCCACCAATGAGATATCAAGATTCGCTCGAGTGAAAATGGTGAGTTCAGAGAGAATCACATTGGCTTCATCAATTAGAGGAGTTCCATTTACACAAGAAGAAGAGAATCCAAGAATCACGCCCCCCCCCCCAAGACCATAGACCATAATTCAACCTATCAGGTATACCGAAGAACTAGAACCATCTATATTTAGTTTGAAGCCCAAGGAAGGATGTTTCCAACAGAACCATCTTCCTTGTAGACTGGGATGAGACGTAGAGGAACTAACCTAAAGGAGAGGCTGGGAGGGAGCCTCCTTACAGTCCTTGATGAGCGACACCAGGTGCGATTTCATGAAGAGATTTTTCATGCTAATAGAATTTTTTGTGGGGAGAGATCCTTTATAACAATCCTGATTCCTAGATTTCGATAGGGACCGACACCCTGCACTCATGAAAAATGATTGAGCCTAGAGTTCCTTCCTCAAATCTTCCATCCCTTGAAACCAAGTTTCTAGGATGGTGGCATCACCCTACTTGTGGGAGGGAAAGACCATGAATCCCATGAAGAATGGTCAAATTTCCTGAGCCCAGTCACCTTCAAAGAAGAGATGGTTAATGCTCTCTTCTTGCCTGCTACGACTATAGTGGAAACATGAAGTGTGGACTATCACCAGCCTTTTAATAGTGTGGTCTGTAGAAAGATCATGGTTTCTAATGCACTAAATAAGGAAGTTGTATTTATATGGGATCCTCTTGCACCACAATAGAGAATTCCAAATAACCTTGGGGGAGTGAGGGTGAGATAGGTTTCGAATATCCTTGGTTGATAAGACAACTAAAGAGAATGGGGTTAAAAACACATCTATCAGGTTCATCGTTGAACATAATGGATTCGATGATATCCTGCCTACCCTTGACCAGGAAAGATTTTGTGATACTTGGATGAATACTGGCTTCCTTGATCAAGATAGTGGGATTAGGACATCATGGAAAGCCAAAAATAGAGCCTCTCTAGTTGCAGAACCAGAACCTGATGATCCCTTAGGCAATAATCCACCGAGAACATTAGAAGAGAATATTGATATGCGGAAGAATATTCTACCAATGTGGAAGGAGAGACCATGTGCAACTTCTTCACTGCCCTAAAATAAAAGAGCCATATACATACCCCAAAATGAGTTATCCTCATGCACATCCCATGAATTCTTGTCATGCATGCAATGCAGGATGTTCTTCAAACTCCTAATATTGATCCCCCTGTCGTGAATGTGTCAGGATAACCTTCCCCACAAAGCCCTGTGTCTCTAGACCTTCGAAGATGGATCCCAAATGATACTACTCATTATTTTATAAACGTTTTATAATGAACCTTTCAATATGTTAGTTGAAGCCAAAGCATGGACAGGGATGGTAGAAAGATCACTGTTAATCAAGGAAATTTTACCCCGGAACGATAAGAAACATTTTTTTCCTGTCAAGAATATGTTGAATGATCCTACTATCAATGTGATCAAAATCAAGAATAAAATGTCTACCTTATGAAATTGGCGTACATAGCTATTCCATGGATAGACACCATGCTGCATGTCAAAATGCCTTTACAGAGGCACAACCTGGTCGGAAGCACTTTTATTTGAAATGTAGAAAGTTCTTTTAGAATTACTGATGACCTGCCCACACTCCCATCAGTCATCTAGCTATTTATATAATTTGATTGATGAGATCTATGAATTTATTTTTTATAGTTCTTTGGGTACTATAATATGATGCATACGGTAGAATTTATGTGATTCTTTAACAATATTGGTCTTTTGGGTGTCTTGAATGAAAGATTGTTTTACTAGAACATATTCGGCTATTTATTCTTCACATTTCAGTGTTTCTGCGGTACTATGCCTTGTTATTCTCCTAGCATAGATCAAATTCTTCACATGGGGATGACACATTTTCATTAACTAATACCACTATGTAATTATCTATTATTGGGATGATGAATTTTTTCCCATTCCTTACATTGATATTTGTCTCTCAATATACAATCAAGACCACTTTTTTAATTTGTTTTTTTGGGTTTTTTACATTTTTCCATGGTTTATAATTGGTTTTTCGTACCCAAAATTTCCAATGTGGAACACATGTTTTAATTTTTAATAACATTTTGATGAAACTCTAAATATTTCAAAAATTAAATATTTTTCAATACATATTATTATTCTACAAACATTTATGATATAAAATTTTCTTTCATGAATGAGTAATTCTGCATTTGAATTCTAATTATTAATGTCTTTTTACATTTTGATATTATAATACATTTAAAACTATTTTGATCTATGATAGGTTAGGTATGAACACTATATGTTATTCTCAAAAAAACATACCCATCTTATTATCTTATGATTACATAATATAAATAATTGATATATTCAATGTTTACTCTTGTTGATCATAAAAGATTACCAATTTAATATGTTTATTTTACCGATTATATAAATATGGGTTATAGTATGTTACTGAAGGAGAATATTTTTTTTGTCAAGAATTGAGGATCTTTCAATAGTCTATAATATTTCCTTCCATGTTTCTAAAGGAACTAAAATATTGTGGTCCTAGGGAATATATTTGTGTAATGTAATTATTATTCATCACATAAGATTTAATATACATGTATGAAAATCCCAGTTCATTATAGATTGTATAAATGGAATGTTTTAGTTATCCATTTAAAATTAGGATTACAGATCTTTAGTGATATTCATAGGTCTATTTCTATGGAAATGTATAGGGATTTCTCTATGTATATGCCTATGGTTGAGTTAGGGGTTCATAAATTTCCTAGATTTTTGTTAATGGATAGAGCATGTGGTTTCCTAGAAATACATAAATGTATGGACTGAAAAAATGGATGCGGCTCTGGCACAAATATAACTATGGGTAAAAACCCTGAAAATACCCTATTATGCTAAATATGATCGGGAATTGGTTCATTACAATGGGCATTTCGGCACATCGAATTCGACAATCTTGGTGGAAATTCATTGGTAATTCACAAACAATTTATGAACCATCATGAAGGAAATAATTATAATATGTATAACAATTATCTTGGATAAAAATAATTTTACATAGTGTATGGATTAATGTGACATGATTTGGATTTCATTTAATTATTTTTCATGATTATGTGGTTCTCCTCTCCTATGATTAGTGATGCACAAACAATGTTTTCTATTTTAGTTGATGGGTGGAACCAGATGTGATCATGTTAATATAGATTGTGACTGAAATTTTCTTTATGACAAGATAAATGGGATGATTACTTCTATAAAATATGTTTTAATAATTTCTAATCCGCTATCACATAATAGGATTCACAATGTTAACATAAATAAGACTCTATAAACATAAATAAATAGGAATATATAACTTTTTAATTTTTCATGTGGTAAAGAACGTAGGGTAAAGAAGACTAGGATTCCTATATGTCAATATGTTTGGATAAATAATATGATTTTATTTTTCAAATGTATTTGAAGTTTTATTTTCTATGTAAATAAGTGTTACAATGTAAATAAATTCCCCGGAGTTCAATTTATCATTTATGGAGAATGTGGGAATTACCCACATCAATTCTATAACATTAAAAGTAACATCAAGACCAAATAATGAACATTTCCCTGGAAGAAATCGTTGTTTAGGTATTGACATATTTATGTGTTCAGGTTCAATAATAATGAATTGTAAAATTTAAAAATATTTTTTTCTGTATCTTCTTTGGATAAGGATTTGATAGAATATGTTGAACGGTAATGATTAAAAAAATTTATTTAAGGAAATAAATAAATTTCATGAAAAATCATTATTAATTGAATGATAACCTTAATATGTGCCTGTTTTTGAGAAAATGGTTTTTTTGAATAAACAAATGGTGGATTAGAATATAGTGATTTGAAATGTATTAATGGCTTTTGAAATTTAAATGGAATTATTGAAATAGTTTATTATGCTACTATAGAAAGAGTTTAAACAGTTTGGGATTTATCTATTATCTAAAATAAACATTAAAAATATTGATAAAGAATGCTTCTTTTCAATATGAAGTTCTGGTAATTAAGGTTATTACCATGTTTTTAAAGAATACATGATATATGTATTCACATGTTTGGTAAGTAGAAATCAAAAGGTAAATTGTGACATATAAAGGATTACTGTTAATATAATTATTTTGAAATTTGGTACCCTTCATTGTAAATTTTTTTATTTTCATATTTAGTAAGGTTAATGAGTTTATCCATTTATGAAAAGGTTTATATTTACTGTTACATGAGGTTTCAGAGATTACTTCATCACAATCTCAAGATTTATGTATATTGGATAACCTATTTTATATAATAATAACTAGAGATACAATGATTGACTTATCATACCATTATGGATCTTATAATCCACTTTTTCATTAGATATTAGGATTTCATATTCATACCATGAACATAATGTTGAAGAAAAAATTGATCCAGGCACAAACAAAGACTGGGATTGTAATAATCAGATGAAATCTAGTATTTATTTATTCTTAGAGGACATTTAAATAAACAGTTATCATGTTTTCTTGAATTTTTATGATATTAATAAGATTTTTCGTATCTTTTTGGTCTATGGTTTAATTTCCAATAAACATATCTTGTACATGTCCTATATCACTATCCATCAGAACATGATTGTCAGTTATCTCGTTTATGTATGTGTTTTCACACTCAATATTTCTTCTCTTATGTGGAAATTTAATTATTAGTTACTTTTGGTATCTATTTAGTTTCAAACATTCTTTATTTAAGATTGTTATATTTATCGTTTTTAAGATGTGGTTTTCTACTAAAGTAACATTAATTTATTATAACTTTTATGAACCTAGGGAATTTAAAATTTAAAATTATTTATAAAAGAGGGTAAATGTAACACCCTGGTTTTTTTATGAAATTTATTTTTGATAATAATTCTATTTCATTGATGTCTTGCATTACACACAACACCAGCGTAGCTTTCATTACCTAAAGCAGAGTTTTTATGATATAGGATTTTATTATTGTATTTATTTAAAAATAAAATAATAACATATAAATTATATTAGTGGTTATGAAAATATTAAATGAATTCTGAAACTAGTTTTTACACATCTAAAATCCATTTTAAGGTAAAAATGTGCTTTAAAAAAAACTATTTTAACACACAAAAGTGTGTTTTAAAAAAATAATATAAAAAAATAAAAAAATTTGGTATATATTAGTAATATTAATATATCTATATAAAATATTCAATATTATTTTTAACATTTGTCTGGTGTTTATTTAGACATGATATAAAAACAATTCATGTTTTATGCTAAAAACATTATTTTCTATCTAAAATACAGTTATATCAAATTATAATATTGATGTTAATTTATAAATATATTTTATAATTATAAAAAATTAATCTAATAAATTATATTTCTTTTTGTAAATTGGAATATTAATATTAGTTGATGCTGGTTTTTTGTACTTTTCTTATAAGTCTCACTTTCTGTTGAATTGTTAAAAAATACTAGATTTTAAATGAAGATAGAATTTCAATTTCAAAATTATATATTGTTATACAATATTTTTAGTTGGTTTTAAATTAAAATTAAATCAATTATATATCCATTAATCCAATTCATCTCATTGGAATAGTTTTTATATTGAACATAGATATAAAAACTGAGTAAACTTTTGTACATTTTCTCAACATATCCCACATTTCTCGCCCCATTTGTGGAATTTATTTTAAATTTATATAATATAATAATGTGTTTTTTTAATTTTAAAAAATGGATTCAGAATTTTAAATATAAAATATCATATATTCTAAAATTTTCTCTTTTATATTTGGAAAACATTAATGGTAATATTAGTAATTTTATAACCACATTTAATGGTCAATAGTGTAATTAAGATTAAAAATAATATTATTAATATTAAAAATTTACCACAGAACATTACCAAATTTTATTTAATGATATAAATTCATCCATAAAAACCTATTTTTAAAAAAATTATTTATTTAACGAAACACTTTTCCATGTAAACAACAAAGATACTATTAAAATCAGCAAGAGTGACAAAATGATACACTGATGTTTTAATAGAGATAATATTTTTAATGTGGGGTTAAATAGAATATATAATGGATTATAAATATTTTCATGAAATCTATATTTTTTATATAAATCATGTAAATTTAATTTAAATTTTATGAGAATAAATTATTATTGTATATAATTACATACTGATGAAGCAATAATTATTCAATTAATAAAAATTCTAATTATTGATAATTGAAATATTATCAGAAATATTTTTTTAATTATTATAGGTTATCAAGGAATTTTATATTATTCTATGACATATTATGCGTGTTTTAATAAAATTAAAAAGACATCTTGTGGTATTCATTCTCATAATTTTAGTGTAATAAACAACGTCTATGTTGACACTGGTGATATTTTATTATATTATTTTAAAAAACATGAAAATATTATAAAATAACACATTTTCATTATAAGGTCAAAAATATAATTAATTAAAAATTTATGAACAACCAAACTATGATATGTATGAATTATAATCATTATAGATTGAAATATTTGTTACTATAAGTAAAATTACAATTTATAAAATAAGGGACATTAAAAATAATAATTTTTACAATAAACTCCAAAACATATCTATAATAAATTTTTTTGATCATGTTAAGATAATTTGTTATCATAATGATTATTAAATGAAATTTTGGAGGAATTTTTATTTATATTATATATATGGTAAATTATTTTTTTTGAGAAATTCCATAATTTCCCGTTACCTACATTATAAAAGGGAAAAATTTGTTCACTATTATTCAAACATTAAAATATATTTTCATTAGGATAAAACTATATAAATATCCTATCTAATTAAATAAATCAAAACTATATTCCTTAATTTTGGGATATATACAACCATGTATGACTTTTAATGGAAACGAATAAGAGATACCAGATGAATTAATAAACTTTTACAAAGAACAATGAATTTATTACCCCAAACATAATATCAACATGAACTTTTAAATAAAAGAGTAATATAAATTCATAAGTATAGATTATAAGGTATTATATATATATATATTAAAAGGTTTTATCATGGATTTATGATAAACTAACATTTGTTAAATAAGATGTTTGACTGTGTTTGATGGAAATAAAGTCTTAAGGTATAAGAGTTTAACATCACATTTATTTCAATTGAACAAATGACTTATACACTACTTGTTCCATTATTGGTTTATATATTACATATAAATGTATTTCATGTGTCGTATCCAGAATATTATGGTATTTACATATTTATATAATTTTTTCCATGTAGATTGAATTGGACTTATTATAAAGTGGTAAGGGTTAATTTCACAATCACATCATTAATCTAGGTTTTTATGATTATGTTTATGTGATGTAATATTTCTCTTACATTTGTATGTTTTATAAAAAAATTCTAAATTTTTTCTACCATTTATTAAATAATTTCTAACCAGGTTTTATCATTTAAAAAAATGTTTTCAAACAATATATTATTGTTTTATAAAGAATTAAAATTAATACTATTCTAAAAAATAAATAAGGAATAACCTTTTTAACATATATATAATGATATTATGTTCCCTCATTCATGATGGATTAGATTGTTAGGGCTTCAATTAGAATATGAAAATGTAAATTTCAGACCCAAATTATCTGTTTATAATTGTGATGTCATGACACATCCCTCAAGGCCCGTGCTGTGACTACCCCAATCCCACCTTCCATATGCCAGGGGCTGGTGGCTAGCACCAGAATGGAATATCCCTAAAATTGGGAAGGCATTGCCTTTTAACCTACAAACTCACACAATCCATGAACATAGAAAGATGCATGCACAAAGTAAACTATATTGTAAATAGGGCTAGTACAGTATGTAATGGGGTCGGTAAACAATCCCAAATGGAAAGTATAAGAAAAACTTCAAACAAATTCTATGAAAACCCACCAAGGATCCTACCTGAAGGGTTGGTATGGATCTCAAATGGTCAACTATGTGGTTTGTCTCATCTAATGGATCACCTCTGAGAAGAATCTAGTCTTAGAACCCTCAACCTCGATCAATGTAGTACGTTGTCTTTACGAGACGCAGCATGGTGCAGGCGTAACCCGTGCAGGGGTGAGTATAACAATAGTCGGTAGCAACCCCGATACCCACAAATGTCTCACAGAATCCATAGAGGATAATCTATAATGAAAGGACAAAATTAAAAACCATAAAACAACAATCAACCAAACTTATGTATATGCTCATACATAATCCTAATTTCTCATGTAACACAAATCATTCAAGAGGAACACATAACCCAACTCTTTACCCCAAAGTCAACTGTTCCACGAAAGAAACAATACCACGTTGGTAGAAACACAAAGAAGAGTACCATAATGGTAATGAATATACTCACAGTAGGTATAACATATGTATAGATGTATATATGGTTATCTGTATTGCTAGACAATCTTACATTGTTGAGAAGATTTTCTTTTGGCCCACAACGGATTAAAGATAACACATAGAGGATATGAAGATGAACCACACAAGATCTGTAGATGATGACCCACACAAGATCTGATGATTCCCCACACAGGAACTAAAGGTGACTCACACAGGATCTATAGATAACCCAAAAAGGATCGGTATATGCTGACTCACACAAGATCTGAAGATGACCCACACTAGATCTAAAACTTTTTTATGTACCGCCAGCCACTGGGTTCCCGCACTAAGCACGCATGATTCAAAAAGGATCCTATCCTCAATCCATTAGTCTATAATTCCACATAAACGAAGTCCCACAAGGAAGTCCCACTAAGATGTCTCACATCATGAGGTACCTATCGCGCAGGACTGCGTGTCAATCGGACACTCGATCTATAAGTTATTAGCATTTCTGTTCTGAGTTCCCAATTGGACTCAGGTTTGATCAAACCCAGCAGTACTCCAACATTATCTAAAACTCATGTGGATTATTTCAAAAGGACCATCCCGATCCAAGGATTCGTGCACCATAGATGGTTCATCAATGGGACACACATTTCTCATGATATGGCCAAAAAATACTATCTAGGTCTAGAGGGTCTCGGGTCCTGTCTAACCCAGTCAGACCGACCCGGCCCAACCCCATTCAGTTCGAGTCGACCCGACCCGATCCGAGTCTAGCCCGGATTGGCCGGCTTGCTGGGCCACTGTTCTGGTTGGCCCCTACTGGGCATGGCCCGGTGGGGCGTCCTGAGGATAGGTTGCCCCGCCGTGGGGGGGGGCACCCAATCCTCCACCCAGGGTAGGTGCCACCTGGGATTCCTGGATGGCCCTAGGATTGTTCGGTTCTGTCCAACTTAGCAACACCACATTGCACTGTATGCTAGCACCTGGGACCCACCGGAGAGGGTCCTGTCGGTGTGACATTGTCGACCGATATTTTGGCTGGATCCCCTTCCATCAGTGCGTGTGTGCGCTACTGTTTCCTTCACACTCAGCTGGGTGTCGGCCGCTGGTTCGTGGATTCCTTTGGCATGAGGATACATCGACCCCACCATTACGACTGAATAGTGTGCTAGCTACCGCTTGTACCCTACTGGTCCCGGTCACCGGTGGACTTCCACGGGTCATCGGTTGTGCTCTGGTGGCCCTTTCTTCAATATGATGAAATCGTTGTGTCCCAATATGTCTCTTTTGTAGATGACCCTTCAAGGATGTGTTTTTCCCAACCTTAGGATTCTCCTGGGAAGAACACATTAAAAAACAATGTAGCGAAGGGATCGGGCTATGTTTGTTTGGACCACTCCTCCCACATTAGATTGATAGCATGATACTCATGAATATTTAATCAATGTAAATCAACGAATAATATTCAATAACAAACCCTTCCCCAATCATTGTTTGGAGATGGTGCGAGGAAGAAGATGTAGATGGCAAAGGATATGTCGGCGTTCTTCACTCCCGCAATACACTTTTGATCCACGCTCCAACATTGGTTCGACATTCATGATATAGTGATTCATTCTTCGTTGGAGGAGCCTATTCATTGTAGGTTGTTTTTCCACCAAGATTTTTCCCGCCAAATCATTTTCTAACAAATCTAAATTCCATTAGAAGTGAGGATCAAATCAACCAAATTAATTTTATGAGTTCATTAATTAGGGGAGGGTTTCCAAGAGTTACACCACATTAATTGAGGGGTTTTAGGGTTGGGTGGTCCCCACCACCCAATTCAAAAATTAGTTGATATATTTCAAATAAAAAAATAAATTTTTTTATTTTTATTCCTCTATAAAAACCAATATTTCCATCTTCCACCCTCGACACACCATAGTCGAGGTGAAGGCCTCCTTAAGAGAAAGTCAGAACCGCATGTTCAACGTTGTCCTCATGTTTCCATTATGAGCACCGGTTCAAAATTAAAGAATTACCACCAACAAGTTTATTGAATGTACCTTAAAAAAATTTCATAAATTCATTCCAAGAACTCCAGGACTCGAAATCATGTGCCATCAATTATCACAGACACATAATATTTCCATATAATTATAAAATTAAATGGAAAATTTCGGGTCTATATAATATCCCCACCTTGTTGACTTCCGCACCTGAAAGTCACAATACAAACTAGGGAAACATGTAGGGGTATTGAGGTCAAATCTGAGCCTCTCGCTCCAATGTGCACTCTGGGATGATCCCGTGCTGCCAACGTACGTGCACCAGATGTATCAATCGTCCACAAAGGACTCTCAACTGTCGATCCCCAATTTCTATTAAACCTCAAAAAACGTAGCCCCATCCTCAGTGTCCATCATTCCTTAGCTAATGATGTGTGAAGGATCATGCACGTACCTCCTAAACTGGGATACATGTAAAGTGCGTGCACCCAGTGCAATTGAAGGGGAAAGGCTAGGCGATATGTCCCATCGGCTATCTGGCTCTGTTTTGAGAGCCCCACACAAGCGACCCAGTATCCTATGGTAGTCCACCTATAGGTCCAGTTATCTTATACCTCTAATTCATATGTCACCTACCTACTGTAGATGACTTTGCTATGTGACATCTGGTGGTGGGTCTCACTATAGGTGACTGCTCAACAAGGAATCTTTCAACCCAGAGTGCTCGCTCTAACACCCAAGCCTGAGTCGGGATGCTGAGAGACACCATTGAAGCACTGATCTCCCATCTGAGCCCCTGCTCAAAGGTCCGAACCCTAAATAAAGGTTCTCACACCATGTTATTGAAGTATCATAAGATGTTGGTGAACCTCACGGAATACTGAGCCACAGTCATATTGCCCTGCTGCAAGTTGAGAAGCTCCCATATACGCACAGAATGTATGGTCACTGGGAAAAACTCTGCATTGAAAGGGCTATCATTGTCCACCTAGATTAGTGTCACCTCATTGTGAACATGGATCATCATGGTCCACCATATCCCCAATGATTTCTGAGGAAGACTGGATTCATGGATAAACATAAAATCAACTGGTGTCCCTTCTAGACGAGAAACTCCAACCACGACATCCTACCAGTCCTTAGCCGCATGTGGATCCGTCTCACCTCAGATCTTCAGTGGCATCTGGCACTGGAACTCAGGCAATGTGCTCAATTGGGGTTCACACTCTACTACAGGGGCTGGTGTCATTGGCTGCCCAATGGGATTTGGTGCTACTGGTAAACCAACTGATGGTACAACTACCAAAAGGGGGACCTGCACCAAAGCCTTATCGCTCAGTGGGCAGTCATCTTATATTCTACCTGGATCCTTAGATGGTTGTCTGCATGGTGGAATCCTGAAAAAAAACATGTGTGCCACGGTTAATAAGATATACCTGGTGAGCTGAATCAAAGTGATAAAAAAAAACATTTCAAAAACACACATGCAAATAATGTTTTCGTGCACTGAGATGGAAATCAGAAGTCATGGTCCTGGTGTATGGATAGGTCCATCGCCACACCAACACTGGATTCCCCAAACTAAAAACAACTATCATTACAGATAACACTATTTCAAAGTCAGAAGAATAGAGTCCAAGTTCTCTGGGAGAACCAACTCCTATGATAACAATTTTTCATGAACCATAACACCAGGGCCTGTGTTGTGGCTTCCCCAAGCCCACCTTCCATAGCCCAGGGGACGATAACTTGTAGTAGAGAAGCATGTCCCAAAAACTGGGAAGGTATTACATTTTAACTTGAAAACTCCCACAATCTAAGCACACAGTATGATGCAAGCCTAAATTAAAGTATATATTAAATAGGGTGAGTATGGTAAGTAAAGGTGGAAGTATACAAGCCCAACTAAAAAGTACAAGTAATACTAAAAAAATCACTTGTGAACACCGGACAAGGATCCTATCGGAAGTGTAGGTACAACTCCTGAATGTACTTCTCTGTGATTCATCTCATCTAATGTTAAACCTATGAGTAGCCTCTAGTCCTGGAACCCTCAGCCTCGATCTCTGCTACCCATTGTTAGCACAAGACATAGTAATGTGCGCGCATATCCCGTGCAGGGGTGAGTATAACAGTACTGAGTTGGGACACCAAGACCCTGGATGGTCTCTCGGAATCAACAGAGGATAATCCACAAACAAGGCCACAATTACAAATCATGAAGGAACAATCCACACTACTTTGGTATATGCCCATACATATACCTATTTTATCATGTAACCCAACACATTCAAGAGGAACCCATAGACCAAATCATTTGCCAAAATCCAATTGTTCCAAGAAGGAATGAATACCATATAGGTAGCACCACATAGAAGAGTTCCACAATAGTAAAGACTCATCCCACACCAGGTATAAATTTTGTACATAATTATATATGGTTTGATGTATTTCTAGATCATCTTACCTCGTCAAGAAGCTATGATGTTGACGCACAAAGGATCAAAGATGACCCACATAGGATTTAATGATTACCCACACAGTATCTGTAGATGACCCACAGAGGATCGGTTGATGCTGACCCACACAGGATCTGAAGATGAACTACACAGGATCTAAAAATTCTTCAAGTTCCACCAACCATTGGATTCCCACACTAAGAACACTTATTTTATGGAGGATCCTCTCCTCATGTAATAAGTTTATAATTCATCTGAAATGATGTCTCAAAAAGAAGTATCACGAAGGACAGTCATGTCAGATAGGACCCAATGTGACAGACTGCATGCCAATCAGACGCTCGGTTTGTATATTATTAGAGATTCCGTTCTGAGGTCCCAATTGGATTCGAGTTCAATCCAACCCAGGAATACTCCAACTTTAGCCAAAACTGATTTACTATATACCAAATGGACCATCCTGATCCAAGGATTCTGGAACTATAGAAAGTTCATCAATTGGTTGCCCGGTTTTCATGATATGGAAAAAAGGAGTATCTGGGTCCAGCTGGGCCTGGGTCCTATCCGACCCAGTTGGACCAACCCGACCCGACCCCACCCGGTTCGGGTTGACACGACCCCGTCCGGGTCCGACCCAGATGGGCCATCCCACTTGGCTGCTGTCCGGATCGGCCCGCTATGGGCGTGGCCCTCTAGGGAGACCCCGGGCTGGGGGTGGCCCTCCGTGGAGGGGCCCACCCTAGCATCCTACTCGGGATTCCGAAATGGCACAAGGGATATTCGGTTCTGGCCATCTGGGTGGTGCCACATGGCACCGCCTGCAGGCACGCGAGACCCGCCGGAGCAGGTCCTGCTCGGCATGAAGTGGCCGGCCGGGATTTGGGATAGCTCACATTATAGCGTCACCTGTGTGTGCGAATATTTTTTCACACCTAGATGGGTTTTGGTGGATGGTTCGTGGCCTCCTTTGGTGGCGTGATTACATCGGCACCACTGTCGTGGCTTGCCGGTGTGCTGACCGCCACTTGTACCCTTCCGGTGTCTGTCACCAATGGACTTCTACGGGTCACCAGGTGAGCTCTGGTGGCATGTTCTTTAATCCTAATGAATCTTTGTGTGTCCTATGATGTATCCTTTTCATCTAACCCATCAAGGCTATGTTTCCCTCAACCTGAGGTTTATCCCGCGATGAACATGTTAAGCAACGATGTAGTAGAAGTATCAGGTCGTGTATGTTTGGCCCGCTCCCTCCACGTTAGACCAATATCATGTGTCTCAAGAAGATCAAATCACTGTAAATCAATAAAGATTATTCAAGGGAGAACCCTTCCTCAATCATTCATCAGAGATGGCGTTAGGAAGAAGATGAAGATTAAGAATGAGACATCGGTGTTCATCACTCCTGCAATACACTTCCGATTCACACTCCAACGTTGCATCAACTTTCTTGATCTGAATATTCGTTCTTCGTTGGAGGAGGTTCTTTGTGGGAGGATTTTCTTCCACCATGATTTCTCTAGATAAATCATTTTTCAACAATTCATAATTTTAGTAGAAGTTAGCATCGAATCGCACATATTATGTTTAAGAGTTCGTTTATTGGAGGAGGGATTCCAAGAGTTACACCACATTAATAGAGTGGTTTCAAGGATGCGTGGTCCACACAAAAAAATTCAAAAAGTGGTGGAGATATTTCAAATAAATATAAAAATATTGTTTTTTTATTCCCCAACAAAAACCTAGATTTATATCATCTACCCTTGACACACTGTGGTCGAGGTGAAGGCCTCCTTAGCAAAAATAAGCGTTGCGAGTTTAACGGTATCCTCATATTTCAATTCCAAGCACCAGTTAAAAAGTTACGAATTACCACTGGCATGTTTACTGAATGTACATTAAATAATGTTTGGAAATTCATTCCAGGAACTCCGGGCCTCAAAATCATGTTCCATCAATTTTCACAAGCTCGTAATATTTCCATATAATTAAAAAAATTACATGGAAAATTCTAGGTCATTACATTCTATCCACCATAGGGATTTTAAACCGTGAAAGTCAAAATAAAAAATAGGGAAATTAGTGGGGGTACTAAGCATGAATATGAGACTCCCGCTCCCATGCGCTCTCCTGGGGAATCTCGTGCTGCCAACGTACACACACCAGAGGTATCGATCATCCATGAAGGACTTTTCCTATCGATCCCCAATCTCTACTAGAACCTCCGAAAACATCACCCCATCCTCGATGTCCATCTTACCTTAATCAATGACATGCGATGGATCATGCACAGACCTCCTCATCTTGGATACATGGAAATCATCGTGCACCGGGTGCAACATAGGGGGAAGGGCTAGGAGGTATGTCACCTTTCATGTCCTGCTTTGTCTCGAGAACCCCGCACAGGCGACCTTGTATCTTGTGGTCGTACACTTGTAGGTATGGTCCTCTTGGACCATGGTGTCATATGTTGACTACGAGCTATATATGACTCTACAACATGACATACGGTGGTGGGTATCGCTACCGGTGACTTATTAGAAATGAATCTCTCCACCAAGAGTACTCTCTCTAACATCCCGGCTTGCATCGGGATGCTGAGAGAAACCATCAAATCTCTAATCTCCCATCTGAGCCCCTGTTCGAAGTTCTGGACCCTGAAGAATGGGTCCCACACCATGTCAGAGGAGTTTCACAAGAGGTCGGTGAACCTCACTGAATACTGAGCCACGGTCATACTGAGAATGTCTTACACGGCCTCCAGCCAGTCCTCAGTCATATGTTGATCCATCTCATCTAGGATCCTTGCTGGCTTTTGGAACTGGAAATCATTCAATGTGATCAATCGTCGTGCACCCTATGCTGCTAGGGCTAGTGGCATCTGCTCCCCAATGGGGAGTGGTGTTTCTTGTACACCACCTGATGGTACAACTACCGTAAGGGGACCTGTACTGAAGCCTCATCACTCAGTGGGCTGTCGTCGCATAATCTACCTGGAACCCTGCCTAGCTGTCAGTTTGGAGGAATCATGAAAACAAAACAGGTGTTCCACAATCAATAACTTATACCTATTGAGCTGAATCAATATTGACCGCAAATAAAATGTTTCAAAAACAGACATGAAAATAATGTATTCATAAAATGTGTCGGAAATCAGAAGTCAGGGACTTGGTGTATGGATACGTCGACCATTGCACCAATACTAGATTCCACAAACTGAAATCCACACTCATTACACATAACACTTTTGAAGAGTCAAAAGATCAGAGTCTATGTTCTCCAGTAGAACCGACTCCTCTGATACCATTTTCTCATTAATCTTCCCCACGGGGCCCATGCTGTGACTATCACATGCCCACCATCCATAGGCCAAGGGATGGTGACATGCACCGGAAAGGGTAATCCATAAAACCGGGAAGGCATTAACATTAAACCTAAAAAGCCACGCAATCTAAAAACACTACAAGATGCATGACCAAAGTAAACTATATAATAAATAGGGTGTGTATAGTAAGTAAAGTGGCCAGTGTTGAAGCCCAACTGAAAAGTAAAAGTAAAACAAAAAACAGCTCATGTGAACACTTGCCAAGGATCCTACCTGAAAGGTAGGTACAACTATTGAACAGACGTCTCTGTGGTTAATCTAGTTAATGGTCCACCTCCGAGCAGCCTCCCATCCTAGCACCCTCAGCTGAGATAAATTACAACTGTCGTTTACAAAATAAAAAACATGGTGTGGACATAGCCCAACCAGGGGTGAATATAACAATACTCAGTTGGGACCCCTATACCATTAAAGGACTCTGAGAATCAACAGAGGACAATCCACAAACCAAGTCCACAATTACAAAGCATAATGCAACAATAAACACAACATAGTTATATTCCCATACATATACCTAAGTTTTCATGTAACCCAAATCATTCAAGAGGAACACATATCCCAACTCTTTAGACAAAAGCGAACTATTCCATGAAGGAATGAATACCACGTACGTTGCACCACACAAAAGCTCCCCACAAAGGAATAAACTCAGCTCACAGCATGTATAACTTATGTATGGATTTATAGATTATTAGCTGTATTGCTAGATTGTCTTACTTCATCGAAAAACACGGTTGTTCACCAAAAAAATATCGAAGATGACCCACACAAGATCTGAAGATGACCCACCCAGGATCCGTAGATGTTGACCCACATATGATCCATAGATGACCCACCCCATATCTGATGATGACCCTCACATGATATGTAGATGACCCACACATAATCGGTAGATGCTGACCCACACAGGATCTGAAGATGACCCACACTGGATCTGGAAATTCTTCAAGTACCACTAACCATTGGGTTCCCACAGTAAGTAGGCTTGATTTACGGAGGATCTACTCCTCTGTCCATTAGTATATACTTAATCTGAAACGAATTCCAATAAATAAGTATCATGATTGTATGTCATGTCCTAAGAGATCGAACGTGATATACTACGTGTCAATCAGATTCCCGATCTGTAAGTTATTAGTATTTCCGTTCTGAGGGCCCGATAGGATTCTGGTTCGATCCAACGAAGCAGTACACCAGCAATAGCCAAAATTAAAGTGGATTATACCAAAATGATTGTCTTGATCCAAGGATTCTAACACCATTGGTAGTTCATCATACAAATAGCTAGTTCTCATGATATGTCCAAAAAAGAGTATCTAGGTCCAGAAGGGCTCGGGTTCCGTCTAAGTCGGTCGGACCGACCTGGACCAACCCCACCTGGTTCAGGTCGACCTGAGCCAGTCCGGGTCAACACGAACCAGTCAGGGTCTTTCTTGGATGGGCTGGCACACTGTGGTGCTGTCCAGGTCGGCCCGTGCGGGGCGCTGCCCGAGGCCTGGGTGGTCCGCCGTGAGGGAGCCCACCCAAGCCGCCACTCAGGGTAGGTTCCACCCTACATTCCAAAAATATCTAAGGGCCTTTCAGTTTTGGCCTTCCCGATGGTCCCACGTGGCACTGCCTACTAGAACGCAGGGCCCGCAAGAGCAGGTCCTGCTCGACGTGACGTGGCCGACCGGGATTTTGGATGGCTCCACTTCTATTGGCACCTGCGTGTGCCATTATTGCCTCCTCTCCTAATTGGGTTTTGTCTAATGGGTCATGGCCTACATTGGAGACGCGGTTGCACCGGCACAACCGTTGCGGCCGACCGATGTGCTGACCTCCGCTTGTACCCTTCCGGCACCGGTCGATGGTACACTTCCACGGGTCACTAGGGGAGCTTTGGTGGAACTTTATTCAATCATAACGAATCATTTTGTGTTATGTGATGACACCATTTCATCGATCTCTTAATGTTTGAGTTTCACTCAATATGTGGTTTTTCCCGTGAATAACACTTTAAACAATGAAGTAGCAGAGGGATCAGGGCGTGTTCGTTTGGCTGGCTCCCTCTGCATTAGACTGATAGCATGCAGCTCAAGAAGATTTAATCAACATAAATCAAAAATTATTTTAAAGAATAATCCCCTCCTTAATCATTCATTGGAGATAGAGTGTGGAAGAAGATGACTATGATGAATGAGACGTCGGCGTTCATTGATCCCATAATACGCTTCTGATCCACACTCCAACATTGGTTCAACGTTCTTGATCTGGAGATTCGTTCTTCATTGGAGTATGTACTTCAAACAAGAGATTTTCAGCAAATTCATTTTCAATCAAATTTTAATTCATGGAGTAGTGAGGAGTCAATCTCCCAAATTTTTTTTAAGAGTTTATTAATTGGGGGAGGGCTTCCAAGAGTTACACCACATTAATAGAAGTGTTTCAAGGTCAGGTGGTCCCCAACACAATATTCAAAAATTGGTGGAGAGATTTAAAATAAAAATTAAACTTTTTTTTGTTTTTATTCCTCTACAAAAACAAAGATTTCTATCTTCCACCCTCAACCCACTATGGTCGATCTGAAGGAATCATTAATATAAAATCAATGCTGGGAGTTCAATAGTGTCCTCAGATTCCAATTTCGAGAACCGATTCAAAAGTTACTAATTACCACAGTAATGTTTACTAAACGTACCATATAGAATGTTTGAAAATTCATTCTAGGCACTCCGGGCTTCGAAATCACGTGCCGGTAATTTTTGAAGACATGTAATATTTCCATAAAATTAAAAACATTATATGGAAAATTTTGGATGTTTACATTCTCTCCACCTTAGGGTTGTGAATCCTTGAAATTCACACTATAAAAATGGGAATAAAGTTGGGGTACTGAGCATGAATCTGAGCCTCCTAATCCCATGTGCTCTCTTGGAGGTTCCCGTGCCCCCAACATATGCTCACTAGAGGTATCAATATTTCAAAATGGACTTTGTCCTGTCAATCCTCAATCACTACTGGAACCTCCGAAAACGTCTCCCCATCCTCAAATTCCAGAATTCCCCAGTAAATGATGTGTGAATGATCTTGCACGCACCTCTTCAATGGGGATAAATAGAAATCGTCATACACCCAGTGCAACTGAGGCGGATGGGCTTGGTGGTATGTCACCTCGCCTATCCTGCTCTATCTCGAGAGCCCTGCACAAGAGGCCTTGTATCATGCGATTTTCGACCTGTAGGTCTGGTCCTCTTAGACCTCAGCATCATTTGTCAGTTTCTAGCTATAGATGACTCTACTACGTGATGTCCGATGGTGGGTTGCGCTACCGATGACGGCTCAACAAGGAATCTCTCCACCAAGAGTGATTTCTCTAACACCCCAGCCTGCGTCGGGATGGTGAAAGACACCATCGAAGCTCTGATCTCCCATCTGATCCCCTGCTCGATGTTCTGGTCCCTGAAGAAAGTGTCCCACACAATGACAGTGGATTATCATGAGAGGTCGGTGAACCTCACTGACTAGTGATCCACGGTCATACTGTCCTACTGTAAGTGGATAAGATCCTCTATATGCACTGAATATAAGGTCACTGGGACAAACTATACCTTCAAAAGTCTCTTTATGTCTTCCCAGATTAGAGTCACCTCATCATGAACCTAGAGCATCAAGCACCACCATCTCCCCACTACTGCCTAAAGATGGCTGGCTATAAGGGTGACCATAAAATCAGTCGGTGTCCCCTTTAGTGGGGAAACTCATACCACGGCCTCCAGCGAATCTTCAGCCACATGGGGATCTATCTCATCTCAGATCCTCAATGGCCTCTGGCATTGGAACTCGAGCAACATGATCAATTAGCGTGCACCCTCTAAAATTGGGGAAGGTGGCATTAGCTACCCAATGGGGGTGGTGCTGCTGGTAAAAAAACATTATGGTACAACCACTGAAAGGGGGCCCTACACCGAAGGCTCATCGCTCGGTGGGTTTTCATTGCGTTCTCCACCAACAACCATGGCTGGATGGCTATGTGGTGGCATCCTGAAAAAAGAAACAGGTGCACCATGGTCAAAAAGTTATACCTAGTGAGGTGAATCAAAGTGACCGCAAAAAAATACCTTTCAAAAACACACATGAAAACAATGTTTTCCTTATTGGAGTCGGAAAGCCGAAGTCAGGGTCCTGGTGTTTGGATATGTTGGTCACTGCACCAACACTGAATTCCCCAAATTGAAAACCACACTCATTACACTTAAACAGTATTACAAATTAAAAATATCTGAATCCATGTTCTCTGATAGAACTGACTTCTCTAGTACAAATTTTTCACAACCCGTCCCCCCAGGGACCCATGTCGTGACTACCCCAATCCCTCCGTCCATAGGCCAGGGGCTGGCAACTGGGACCAGAATGGAATATCCCTAAAACGGAGAAGGCATTACCTTTTAACCTAAAACTCACATAATCAAAGCACACATCATGATGCGAGACCAAATTAAACTACATATTAAATAGGGTGAGTATAGTAATTAATGGGGATGGTATACAAGACCAACTGAAAAGTACATATAAAACTGAAAATAGCTCTTTCGAACACCCACCATGGATCCTACTTGATGGGTAGGTACAACTCTCAAACAGTTGTCTCAGTGGTTCATCTCGTCTAATGGTCCACCTCTGTGCAGCCTCCAGTCCTAGCACCCTCAGCCTTGATCAATTATACACATTTTCTACAAAAGACACAACAAGGAGTTGACATAGCCTATGCAGGGGTTAGTATAACAATACTCAGTAGGGACCCCAAGACCCCTAAAGGTCTCTGAAGCTCAACAGATAATAATCCACAACGAAATGACATAATTATGAAGAATAAAGCAACAATAATAAAAAACATAGGTTTATTCCCATACATATACCTAAGTTCTTATGTAACTAAAATCATTCAATAAGAACACATAGCCCAACTCATTAGCCAAAATCCAATTATTCCATGATGGAAAGAATACCACGTAAGAAGCACCACACAAAAGAGTACAACATAGTTAAATACTCATTTCACACCATCTATAACTTATGTATGGATTTCTAGATGATTAGTTGTATTTATATATCATTTTACTTCATCGAGACGCTATGTTGTTGACCCACAATGTATCGATGATGCCCCACACAAGATTTGATGATGACCCCACAAAGGTTCCGTAGATGCTGACCCCCATAGGATCTGAAGATTACCCACACAGTATCGGATGCTGACCCACATAGGATCTGCTGATGACCCACAATAGATCTATTGATGCTGACCCACACAAGATCCAAAGATTACCCACATATGATTTAAAATTTTTCCAAGTACAGCCAGCGACCGGGTTCCCAC
Source organism: Viscum album (assembly GCA_963277665.1). Lineage (NCBI taxonomy): Eukaryota > Viridiplantae > Streptophyta > Magnoliopsida > Santalales > Viscaceae > Viscum > Viscum album. Next base: position 1,513,976,472 of record OY728132.1, on the reverse strand, counting down.
ACTTAGAAAACATAATTCTGAGAGGATCCGCTCATCAATACATCAATCAATAATTCGACATCCACTTAGTCCCAATAATAAGTATCATGATGGTTTGTCACATCTTGAAGGACCCAACATGACATAAGACATGTCAATCGGACGCTCGGTCTATATGTTATTAGGGTTTCCATTCTGAGGGCTCGATTAGATTCAGGTTTGATCCAACCTAGATGTACTACAAATTTATCCTAAAAATCATGTGGACTATACCAAAAGGAACGAATCAATCCATGGATTTTGGCACTGTAGATTGTTCGTCAAACAGATACCCAGTTCTCAATATATGGAAAAAAGTCGTATCTCAGTCAAAATGGGTTCGGGTCCGGTCAGACTAGGTCAGACCAAGCCATCCCAGTTGGGCTGGACCACGACGGGTGTGGCACATTGTGTGTCACGCGGCCGGGGTGGCCCACCATGGCGGCGCCCGACCAAGATTCCACCCCGATGAAGGTGACCCATGAGATTCCTGAATGGATCGAGGGTCATTGGGTTCTGCCCAACCTGGCGATGTAACGTGCCTCCTCCTACTCGTATGCGGGACCTACTGGATTGGGTCCTATTCTGAACGATGCGGCTGACCAGGATTCTCGCTGGCTGTCCTTCTAGCAGTGCTGACATGCCCAACTGTTGCCTCCACGGTCGGCCGCCCTCTAGGTGTGCCACTACGGCTTGGCAGCCGCGACCTCCAAAACCCGTGGTGCGGACACACTCCATTCCCACTTCCATACTATCGGTTGGCCAGCCGGATGCAACCCTCATCTAATTAAACTGTTGGGCTATGACCTCCTTCTGCTACATGGTTGTGTCGACACCACCGTCATGTATGGCTGGTGTGTCGGCCGCCGCATGTACCATGCCGGCACCGGTCGTCGATGGACTTCCACGGGTCACTGGGTGACCATCGATGGTTTGTTCTTCAATCTGAGTAAATCATTGTGTTTCATGGGACTTCTCCTTTTCCTCTATCCTATCAAGGCTGAGATCTACTATATTCGAGGATTCACCCATGAAGAACACGTCAAAAAATAAAGTAGAGGAGGGATCAGGCCGTGTTTGTTTATCCCACACCCGCCAGGTTAGACCGATATCATGCGGCTCAAGAAGACTAAATGAATGTAAATCAATTAACAATATTCAGTAACAATCCATATCTCAATCGTTCATTGGAGATGGCTGGTGGAAGAATATGAAGGTGATGAAGGAGATGTCGTCATTCGTCGCCCCCACAATATTCTTCTGATCCACGCTCCAATGATGGTTAGGTGTTATTTATCCATAGATTTGATATTTGTTGGAGGATTTTCTTCATTGGAGGATGTTCATCCATCAATAGTTCTCCAACAAAAGAGTTTTCCATCAATTCTGAATTCTAGGAGATTTGAGGAACCAATCCACCAAATTAAGTTTAATAGTTCATTAATTGGGGCTGGTGTCCAAGAGTTACAACACATTAAAAGAGGTGTTTCAAGGTCTGGAGGTCCCCACCACTAAATTCAAAATGTTTTGTAGTCATTTCAATTAAAAATAAAACTATTGTTTTATTTTAATTCCTCCACAATAACTAATATTTCCATCTTCCACCCTCGACCCACTATAGTTGAGGAGACGACATCTTTAAGCGAAAATCAGTGCTGCGAGTTCAACGGTGTCCTCAGATTACAATTCTAATCACTGGTTCCAAAGTTATGAATTACCACCGACATTTTTAATGAACGTACCTTTCCGAATGTTCATAAATTCATTACAGGCATTCTAGGACTTGAGATCACGTGCTGTCAATTTTCAATGTCTCCTAATATTTCTATATAATTAAAAAATTACATGTAAAATTCCAGGTCATTACAAGTGAGTCTTTTTAAATAATGTTTTCAAATTAAATGGTAGTTTTCCACATGAATTTATTCAAGCTATCTATCAGAAAATAAAATTTTCATCTATGATGACATTTTTTGATGTTACATATGCTTTATTAATGACATTCCCCAAGGATACCATTGTTATTATATTTCATAATTGATTATAATTATGATGAAATTATATTTATGAAACGAATTTATATTCTATGAATTTGGTTATGTGGGTGTATTTTTTAAACTCATTTATTTACAAAGAATATGATGTGATGAACGACTAATGGTCATGTAGCAAACCTAATGATTAATTTCATTATGTGATATGAGGTATATAGGTATCCCTATAATAAATTTTCTAATTAATTACATATCATCACATAATTAGTGAAAACATGTTTGTGTGCTTGATCTATGATGGGAAACAAGTCGATGTTCTTGATCCATTAACGAATAAAGTAGATATAGTTAATCTATGATGGGAAACAAGTTAAAATATATGATTTGTTATGTGAAACATGTGATGATTAATTCTTGGTATTCAATCATGAAATAAGAATTTATTTTCTATACATATAATAGTGCCATATACATTTATGATATGAACTTGAGTTTGATGACTGAGTTACAGATAATTTTCATCTGAATGATTCATTTCTTTTGAAATGATAATGTTTTATTTCATGACTCAGGATTATGATCAAAGATGTTCTGGGTAAGAAAATTTTATGTTATTCTCACAATCAAATACCCATTTTCATATAATATGCTTATATATGGTTATAAATTGATATCTTCTTTTTTAACACCTATTGAGCATATGATCTCACCCATATGATATGTTTATTTTCCCATGATTTTGAAGAATGGGTTTGAATAGGTGTAATAAATTTTATGATCATTATTGGAATTATTGAAGATATTTTACTTCACTAGAATATTGTGTTCCATATTTACTAAGAAACTAATCAATTACAGACCTCAGGCACATGTTTGTGTAATGTAATGAATATTATTCTAAAAAGATATAATATCCCACTATTAAATGTCCATGATGTATCATAATTAATCTCTATATCCGACATTATATTCTTTAAACTATAGGTTCATCATTACTACATATTTAAATTATTAATATAACAATTCATAGAGAGTTTTATTTAATAACTATTTTGATGTATATCAAATTGTTGATAATGTCATCACTTTTGGTTCTACTCAAAAGAGAATGGTTCCATGAATATCGATGTAACCTCATTTATTTTTTATAATATAATGGTAATCTTATCCAATTTCAAGTCCTGTAGTTTGGATGAAATTTATGAACAAATTCATAAATACATAAAATTGTTTTTTCATTAATATATTACTTTGAGCACACTGTTTAAAAAATATTTTTATAATAAAATATCCATATGTTTTACTCAATGTTTTAAAAATTGTACTAGATACTTAAAAAAAACTAATATTAAAAATCAGATACATATAAGATGTATGTAAGTCGCAATCATCTATAACACCTTTAAAATTACTATGTATTACTCCAAGTCATTACCATATATTCCTTTTAAAATTTATTTTATTTTTTGAAAGCATACTATGCACAAAACATAGGGTTTTAACAAACCATGATGTATTAACCCGGCCATTTAAATAGTAGTTATGAATATTATTAACCACATTTTTAAATTGAGGTATATTCCATATAAATATTTTTAGAAAAATATATAAGAAAAAATATAAATTTACAAAAAAACTATAATTTAAGGAAAATTTTACAACATTTAAGTGGGGATCTTCTTCACAAAATAAATTAGAGAAACATTTTAAATTTTATTTTTCCAAATGGTTATCATTTTTGAATTTGGAATAATAAAATTTTTATTGGGTGAATTATTTGTATCATTTTAGGATGTTTCATTTGTTGATAAATAGTGAAAGAATAAAACATTATTATTAAAAAATGACTTTTCTTTTAATTTATTTGAAATTTTTTTAAGGATACAATAAGTTCAGTAACACATATTATAATCCAATTTAGGTTATTATAATCATTTTTTATATTGTAATTAAATATAATAACTTATCGAATTTTTGAACGATTCCTTTTACCTACCTTCTAGGTATATTTGTGTGACTATTTTTACACATAATTTATCATATTTTGTGAATTGAATATGAAAAAATATACGCACATGGTTGAAATAAATTTGATATTTATATTCTAATAGGATCAACATAATTTTTTACATTATGAATAGATAAATTATTAACAATTTATTTAACATCATTATATTTAAATCAGGTAATTAAATATAAATATAATATTATACATATATAAAATTAGAGTCACATAAGTAATATTGTAATTCATTGAGTTATTTTCAACCAAAATCATTGACATGGATAAATTATAAATGTTTTATGGAACATGTTTCAGCTTATGATATTTATTATATTTTATATAAAGTAGAGTTAAAGGTGTTATAAAAAAATACTAATAACTGTACCATTTTTAATATTGGGTTATAGGTAATATAAATTTGACTTCAAATAATCAATATAAATATAATTTTTTATCTTCATCATGTTATATTAATTTTATTTTTTGAGAATAAATAATATAATTAATGGATTGAATAATAATGATGCAGTAATTGTTAAATTAATAGAAACATCAAATAAATGATATTAAAAATGTTAAAATAAAAATGATTTTACATAATTAATGAATAAATTGAATTTAATAGATAAAATTTGAATTTTATTTATATATTTTATTTTATTTATGTTATCTAGTTTTAATGATATTTTTAAGAAGAAAAATATTAATAGTGTTAAAAATGACATAAATGTTACTTAAAAATAAGTAATATTTTATTAAATGATATTAAATTCAGAAATATAAAAAATTAAGTCAAATAAATATAAGATGTTTAAATATGTAATCTATTTTCCATTTGAGGTTCTTTGGCCATATTATAGTAAATATATTATCCTTAATGAGTAAAAATATCTATGTTGTCGCAGTAAGAGTTAAAGGTATTATTTAATGGTTAAAGAAAAATGAGAAGGTTCATATTGTGATATAAAAATGTATGAGAAAACTGGTTGATATTATTTTGAACCATAATCATATTTTAATAAAAATAACTTTCTTATTATCTATTTGAGAAATTAAATCAATATATATTAATTTAATATTTTTAGAGTACCATAATTTTCCCATCCATACACCTATAAAAGGGATCCTCCTCCCTCACGTACTCAAACGAATTTGAGAATTATATCTCCAATAGTAGCTACCAATTTCACCTACCAAATTCCATATAAACAACTTATAAGTTTTTTTATTTTCACAACAACATCCCTATTTTCAATAAGTGGAGATCCAAAGGTGGTTTATTAAAGAATTATTAATTGTCTTTACTTACTCCATCAATGATTGTTCTTCTTCTAATTCCTCTTCTCAAATTGATTCCATTATAAAATAATAACTCAAGTTTCATTAGTATTTTGATATGTTATTATTATTATGGAACAACCATATTCATCCTTTTATCCATTCTATGAAAAACAATATCAGTATGTGTGCATTCGTAAGGCTTTTCTTCTCCATGTTTTGGAATATTTTGTTTTTATTCAACGCATTATTTGGATGTGTATAATTAATATTATAATGGATATAAATAATAAATATGATATGATATTTATTTTTTAAAATTAATATACCAACCAATTCCTTAAAAAAAATCTCATTTGTGGAATGATATCATCACTTATACCAGTGTACGGCCTAGCATATCCATGATATGATGAGATTAATTCATTGTAGTAATCATTCCAAAAAGAGTATAAAAATCTAAATTCTAAGTGAATATAATATTTATTAACTTAATATAAATTTCGATATGATGATAATATATCTGATTCATTATAAATAACACCAATAGGAAAAAAATCATAAGAAAATGAAGTAGTTAACACCCGAAACAATGGTGATAATTAAATATCTTTAACAAAACTATCTAAGAGGATCGTATATTATATCATAAATATTTATATTGTTATTATATAATTTAATAAATTTTTTTAACTATTATAATGGAGGATAATGAACCATAAAATTAATGAATGGACAAGGTAAGGGTTAATTTTATGATTTAATATTTACTTAGGTTTGTTTATACATAAGTATCTACTATGAAATATTGATCACCAATGTACTTGTTTCATAAAAACTTTTTCCCAAATGTTTTTATTATTATTCAAAAAATATTTAAAGATTTTTTTACACGTGTATTAATTTTTATTTAAGGGTTTTAAATCAAGCAATATCAGTTTTTCAAACAATGTACTGGATGAATTTTTCTACGGAAGGAGTGTTATATTAATTTATAAAGAGTTTGTGGATTTTTCAATCATCATGATATATTAATGTTTCAAAGCAAGAATTAAAATATTACAAATGTATTTTAGAATTATATATTTTCTTTGAAAGACATTATGTATTTGTAATTGGGGGTGGACAATGAATGGAAGGGTTTGCCAATAGCGAGCTCCACCATAGGTGGCAATTGCCTTCGAGCGGGTCCCTCCTCCCTTTGCAGGGGGGTGGTGTTTACCGCCCCCTTTTGATGATTATTGTAACCTACCTTTCATGGATCTTTGTTTCATGCCTTTATTCCCTAAAATCTCCCTATCCCCTAACATTCCAGAGCTCTTTAAAGTCAATTCACCGATCTTTATCTCGAATCGGGAGTTCACTAATGCTTCTTCCCTACTAAACATGACATTGATTGCACGATGAAAGAAACAATGTAAATTCTTGTATCTCATTGCCTGATTCATCATCTATTATAGGAATCTATTGAAGCGTTCCACAATCTGCCTCCTCGAATTGAAGTATATTATGATTCGTTTTGCATCATAAGAAGATCAGATCCTGGTATGGTCGTCTACACCACGCTCTTGTGATGGCCTCTGATTTTTCCTCTTCTAATGGACATGTGACTACCACATGAAGCAATAATCTCCAACCATGTAAAATTGGGTAATATTTCCAAAATTACTTCTCCCATTTCAAAATCAATCAATCATTCATATTATTTGGATCATAGTCAGCCGATATCTTTTCTCTAACAGTAGAACTATGGAAATTTTCCATCTGGTCTCGCTGATGATTTGCATCGAAGTGGAAATATAGAACTCCGATTAAATCATTCATCATTGATGTGGATGAGGAGTTTAGATATTAATATATTTTTGTGATTGAGTCATGAATTGAGTACTGCTCCAAGTGCTTAATGATTGAGAATCAGATTAAAAAGTGCAGAGGTAGAGAGGTAGTTTTATAGGCTGATTCGGGTGAACCGGTCGAGGTGGTGAGTCCTCAGTAAGGGAATATGGAGTTCGCCAGTGGGGATCCAGTTGGGTTTGGCTCTACCCCCAATAAGGTAGTGAAGGGTACTCTTGAAAAGATATTGTAGATATCATTGAATCTTATGGTTGATGATATTTTTGATAGACTAAAACGTTCCCTGGGGGTGGAAATGGATGAACCCTTAGGATGCAATGAGAAGGTGAGGTACAACTCTACAAGATGCATGAATGGAAGTTGTTAAGAAGAAGAATATAGTGAGAAGGTGTGGATCAAAACTAGGATACAGTAAAGTCCTAGGTAATAGGGGCTTAATATTTATTTTGGTAATCACTTTGTGGGATTGGTGAATGAGGAATCGATTCTGTAGTAGGAATGGGTTGATGAAAAAATAATTACTCATTAGGGAGAGCCTTCTAATTAGATGTCTGTTGATGATGTTTATGTTTTACATGATAGTAAGTTCCCATGTTTGAAGAACAAGTGAAATCAAAGAGGCCGAATGCAAGGGAAAAAGGATTATTACATCTTACCACTCTTGATGGAAACTCGATGTATCAAAAAGTTGACTAATTAAATCCTTAAGGGTCATGCATTTAATATATTAGTGGTTGTGGATATTAATTCCCAAACACATTTTATGAGGCATGGTTTTGTGCCACATGCTAATGTAGATATGGATGTGGATGACGTCAGGGATGAGGTTCAATGGACTGAGCCGCGTAAAGATCTACCCTTGTAAAAAATGTTTTCAATGTATCATTTAATGTCATTGTTACAAAAAGTGATGGCATGAACTATGGACCCCCAACAAAAATTCCAAGGAAGTAATATACTAATATTCAAAAGAAATTTATTACCTTATCTGCATGATCATGGATGTGGGATATCAAGGAATTCAATTAAATCACTTTAGGTATTTCTCATTCTGAATGAGAAACTAATAAACGTGGATATGATAATGACTCTTCTTACTATTATTTTTAATCTAGTTTATGTTGTTTGTGGGAATGGTGTCCACCCCACCCTCTCTTGTACTATTAATTTATTATAATAAATGGTCAGGGTTCTTACCTCTGACTAGACATCGAGATAAATATTTTGTTTTATAATTTCATGTATTAAATGCGATTTCAATGTAAAAAGATTGGAATTTATCTCTATAAATATTAATTATTTTATTTGATTATTTTCCCCAATGTCACCATCCTTTATTAAATTTTATTCCTAATTGTGTTTGATTTATTATTATACAATTTAACATCTTGTATTGAAGATTTTATGATATTTTTTGAATGTTTATGGACAATTTTGATACAATTCATGTATTGTTGTTAAAACATTAAAATCTCTTATAGTATTTTTAATACTTGTGTTTATGTTTTTAATGGTTGACCCATTCCGTATAAGGTATGTATTGGACATAGTTGGTGTTGTTTGGGGCCCACAATATCCCCTCAATGCATTGGTAGGTCTCAAGAGAAAATAAATCTTGACTTTTTACTCATTTATATTTGCTGTCTTGGCCGAAGCCTTGATGGGATGTTTCCGATGCCTGCGATTATGAATTCCCTCATTAATAGATTACATATTTAAATTACATGTCGTTTGATGACTTGTAGAATATCCATATAAATGTTTATATTGGTTTATTAGATTTATTCATTCCATATTATGCTCAATATTATTCTTAAAATGTATTATTAGTTATACCCATTTCATTAAAAGTTCATTATTTTTTATGAAATTGTCCACTGTATTATTTACCCTTACAATGCATCTAAGCTCACCCATTTCTTATTATTATTTCCCCATGAATTGAATATTATTTTATATCTAATATGTAGGGTTAATCTTAGTGAATCATGTACATAAAAATATACATTGTGATTTAGTTTATATTTTAGAATTATAGTTTAAGGTTCATGTATGTAATCTATTTTCGAAAACATCTAAATTAAATGGCCCTTTTGGATTCAAATAGCGTATATTTGACAATGTAATAAAGTGAGGAACTTTCTCTAGGTTACTACGGTTGGTTTTGTTGTAGTTTCTCTAATATAATGTTTAGTTGCAACCATGAAAACAAGATTTAGAAACAGAATATTAGGGATCATATCTCTATGATTAAATATGAGGACAAATATTCAAGGAAAACCTAGAATTTTGATAATGTAGGTATTATTTGGGTATTAAATGTCATAAATGACTTTCTAGATTCTATAAGTGGATGTGGATCTGGAACAAATGGACTAAGAAATTATATCTCTAACAAGGTGCATCAGATCTGAATCAACATAACCTGGTATACAAAAACATGCCTTAAATTGGAGTTATTTTTTTCACTCACTTGTTATTTGATTAGGATAATTTAGATTTTCATTAAATCCCATTTTGAATGAGTTAAAATTAATTATGTTCCCAACGAGTCCATGATTTATATTATGAGATTAGATATGCAAAAAATTTTCAATTTATATATTGTATTTTAGTAGTTCATAATTATGAATTATAATTCATATCCTAATCTACCATATACCATTATTTGAAAATGATTACTATTTATAAGAAGGTAATCATTATCAAGGCACAAAATCCATGTTGGGGTTCCCTCGTATGAAATAAAATGATATTGGAGTTGTAGCTACAACTAGTGCGGATTAACTAATAACAATACATGGATAATTTAATCAGGTTTTGAACTATTACAATACTTTTATGGATCATCCTGATCCACCATGAGGATGCACAATGTTATACCATATCATGAGACAACAACCTCCAACATTTAATGTGACTAAAAATCTATTTGTAGTTACGGAATTCATAAGTTATTTATAAAAAATATTTAATTCCCTTGTAGGTAACTAAAGGGAGGTAGTTGTAATGGAAATTCATCATGTATTAGGAGATTTGGATCAATGGTAGTCACTGATTCATACATAAAAGGAATAAGACGATATTTCATACATGGAATGGAAGGATCTTAAAGAAGGTTTCTAGGGAAAAAATCCACTAGTTAATATCGAGTAGATATGGAGAGAAAATTCTCGAATCTAAGGAAAAAGGAGGAGGAGCATGTTTCAAAATAATAATCTATCATTACATGGTTGTAAAGGAATTATAATTATTCTGTACATAATCCAAATTGGAATATTGATTGATTCTTTGATGTGTTAAAACCATTTGTCCTACATACACTTGTCTCCCAAACATTCTCACGTTATAACAATATAGTTTAATGTGATATTAAGATAAAAAAGGAATTCCATAAGTCTTTTATTATTAAAGGAATAAAATGAACAATGGGGATGATGGACACTCCAAAATAGAAATAAGAAAAATGGGATGAAAATAAATGTTGATATTTCATCACACAATAATTTTGGGAAGAATAACCCTTGTAGCTTTTTAATGGAAAAGAGTGTTTGTCACATGGGTGGAGAAAAATTACACTAGTATTGTGATATAAACTAAAATAAATAAGATACAAATGGTCAATGAGAAAATATCAATTAATTTATACATTATGAAAATTATTCTCCTTTGCGTTTAATAAATTTTTCCCAATAAAGGAAAAGTTAGATTGGTTATGCCTATGAGCTCACAACTACAGAGTTTGATGTAAAAAATGATATGGTGGAATGAACTTTAATCATATCCTCAAACATATATAATTTATTATTTTATTATGGATCACCTGATAATTTTATATCTCTTTATTTTCCATGAAATGTAGACATTTCCCATTTTAGTTAAAAATGTAGTTGTTAGAAAAAAACACCTAAAAAGTATCATCACAAAAATGATATGTGTATAAATCCCCTTTATGATAGATAATCATTCTTTAGTTTCATACAATGTCATTAAAACTATTATTAACATTTAAATAATGATTAATCTAGATTTGATTTCAAAATTAATGAAAAAAATTACTACCTGATGAAGGAAATTGTGATTTGTGTGGAATTAAAAGATTCCCTTTTTGATATTTTAGAATAAAAATCACATGATTCTTATCTAGATCCACCCATAATAGAGTTACTATATGAACATATTTTGGAGGAATATGGAAAAAATTATATAGATAGTAAAGATAATCATCAAATTGAGTATTCACCCACTGTAACAAATTATATTTATGTATTTTACATTGAATTATCGGGACAACCCATAGAGTGTGAAGTTTAGTTTTCTATATATTTAATCCCTAGTACAAGACCAATAACATTTAATCCCTATAGAATGACAATAGTATAATTGGTTGAGTTGAATAAACAACATAATGTGCAGGATTAAAAGGGATCTATTCACCCTAGTGTTTCTCCATGGGGAGCCACTATTCAATTTCTAATATAGAATGATTGATCCATGAGGATAATTATTGATTAAAGGAAAATAATTGTAATTATAATAAAGAACAAGTATCATCTACCTCATAGCTATGATTTATTTGATAAACTCATTGTATTACAATTATTTTTGTAGGTTGACCATAATTCTAGATATCATAAAATTTCAATTGAAGAAGGAAGACATTCCAAAGACATCATTTAAGATAAGATATTGAAATTTTGAATTTACAATAATCCCATTGGGATTGATGAATCCACCCTCTATTTTTATAGTTATAATGAAAAAAGTATTCGAACAATATCATCATGATTTTTGCAGTATTCATTGATTATATTCTTATATATTCTAATAATTATGAACACCAGGACTATCACTTTTGGATTATCCTCGAGTATCTCAGAACAAAAATGATATTTGGTAAATTTGGAATGTGCATATTTTTTCATTTGGAAAATTCTATTCTTAGACACATTATCTCTATGAATGGAACCTTTGTTGATCATTCAATGAAAATGGAAACACAAGAATGTCCCACACCAATGGGCATAACTGTGGCATTTAGTTTAATTATTTTAGCGGGTTACTATTAGTATTTCATTCGTAATTTTTTTCCAAATGGATAGCCTGTTAACAAATATCACATGTATAGGGGTTAAATTCATATGGACAAATGAATGTGAAGAAAATTTTGCAACACCGAAAATAAAATTATTCAATTATCCTCTATAGAGTTTACCATATAGATGTGATGGTTTTGTTATTTATAGTGATGTGTCACAGAAATTACTTGGTTGATTACTTATGTAGAATGATAGAGTTATTTCTTATGAATCAGAGAAGATAATTACTCATGAATTGAACTATATATCACATCATCTTGAGTTAGAATCGGTAATAATTCCTATTAATATATGGATACATAGTCTCCATGATGAATGATTTGAGATATATACAGATCACAAGAGTTTGAAATATATATTCTCATATAATGATTAAAATATGAGGAAAATAAGATGGTTATACCTACTCAAGGATTATAATTTCTCAATACAGTACCACCTAGAGAAGGAAAATGTGGTTGCCGATGAATTGAGTATGAATTATCAAGTAGTTAAAACCAAAATGGGGATTGAATAAGATCCAATTTTAATGTTCCTAGACATGATCAATATGTGAATTTCAATGTAAGGTGAGATATAAATAACCATTCAAATGATTATAAAAGATTATTTAACAGAGAATATAAATAATTATCAATCTAATGATGAAGAATATTTGAAGATGGTAAAATGTGTGAATGAACGATAATTCGTAGACATTGTTTGAGAAGATAGTGATATGAAAATTTGAAAAAGTCCTTTTGATTCGTCTATACCTGATCTAAAAATACAATAATTAGAGATACTCTTTGCTAAAATTTCTTGAGACACCCTGGCAGAAAAATGATATATAGATACTTGAAGGGAAATTTTTATGTCATAATTAAAATGTGAAATTAATGATTTTTTTTCATGATTTTTGCATTTTCAACAATTGAATTAAATGTGGAAGAATCCTAAATGAGTCCAAACATATATCTCTATTCATATGTGTAAATTGGATAAAATTACTGTGGAATTTATCATGGGACTACCAAATACTCTGACGAATATTGACACAATAAAGGTTATCATTGATTTCCTCACCAAATATGAACATATACTTGATATAAGTGAAGCCCTTCAAAATGTGCGCCCTACAAGTTTCTATATTAACTAACTTGTAAGACATCATTGTGAACCTCTATCGAGGGATTCTAATCAATATCCACGCATTACATCAAAATTTAGGAAAATGCATTAGAATTATCACGATATTGAGATTTTCTTGAGGACTACCAAACATCATAAAACTGATGGACAGTCGAAGAGAAAAATTCAAAACAAGGAATACATTTTGAGGTCATTCTCACGCATCCTTCAGTGTCTGTGGGATCAATGAATACCATTTATAGAGTTTTAATATAGTAATAGTATTTTCATAAGTATTGAAATAGCATTGTATGAATCATTATATGTAATTTTTTTTCATACTCCAACATGTTGGGATAATGTTGGGGAATGGAAGCTTTTATGCCCATATCTTGTGAAAAAACAACAATAAAGATGAAGACTATTCAAACCCATATCAAAGATTCTCAACGTAGGAAAAAGACATATATCAACAACATATGGAACGATTTATAGTTCCATGTGACAGATCATGTTTTCTCCATATTACCTATAAGAATGTTTGAAATATGGTTTGGTACGAAAGGAAAATTGAATCCAAGGATCATCAAACCCTTTGAAATTATTTAATGGGTTGGATTTTATTCTTTACTCAAGATAATGAAATCAATTTTCTCAAAAATTTCATGAAGTGTTTCATATATATATGTTAAGGAAGTACATGCTTGACCGAATACATTTTATCAACTCTGATTAAATATAATTAGAACCTTTTCTTATTCAGTGTGTTGAAACCATCCAAATTATGGAAACTAGTTAGCATGTATTATTGAATTAAACAACTTATCTTGTAAAGTTATTAATTATACATCACAACATTGAAAAAAATACGAACCATCTGATTCTATAAAGAAAAATAATCCTAATATTTTTTTGGGAACACCCTTAAAATGTTGTGGAATTAATTATTTATTGATAGTATAATATAGCACCCCAATACTATAAAAAACCTTTCTTTTATAATAATTTAATTTTTTTCTTCAAAGATTACAACACATGAAACACCATGTTAGAGTGAAAAATGTTATATTATCCTACAAATTTAAATAGCGGGTATGAATATAATTATCCCTATTATGATATTTTTTATATTCCATAAATGTTTTTAGATAATAATAATTGAATAAATTCAATTTTACGCATAAAACTAATATTTTAAGGGAAATTCTACCACCTTTAAACAGAGAACCAATTTTAAAACAAAATTTTATAAATTTAATTTTTTTAAATGGACTCAATGTGTGTTTTTGGAATATCTACAGTATATGGGGAAATGTTTTTGTTTTTTATATGTTTCTTTTTTTCATAAATAGTTAAAAATACTACATTATAGTTAATATTTATTTTTTAGTTAAAATAATTATAAATTGATTTTTAGTTTAATAATATGATCACTAATACATATAATAATCCCAAAAAATGTTATTGGAATTATTATTATATTTACATTAGATAAAAAAAATATTGAACATTTTAAAGTTTCAATTTACCCATATTCTAACCACATATATGAGATTAGTGTTAATCTTAATTTGGACACTTTTGTGAATAGAATTAGGAAATGACACATAAAAAGTTGTAATCAATATTATATGTTGATTCTAGTAGGATCAACTGCATTTATGGATATTATGAATAATATCATCAGTAAATTTTTATTTAATACCATTAAGGTTAAATCGAGTAATTGATCGGAAAAATTATACTATAATATTATATAATTTCCCTAATACTTTTCCCAATTTCATTGAATATGTTTTTTTTCGACCAAAATCATCCTTGTTCTAAAATTATAACACTTTTAAGAAACATATTTTATATTATGTCATTTATTATATTTTATTTAAATAAGAGTTAAAGATATCAAAGTAAAATTTTAATAATTTTACAATCAATAATATATGGTTATACATAATATAAATTCTCTTATAAATAGTTAATTGAAATATAAAATGTTTATATTCCTCATGATAATTATATTTTAAATTTTAAGGAACAAATAATTTAATTTAATTCATTCATAATAATGATTATGTTATTTGTTAAATAATAGAAGTCGCAAACAAATTATATTAATAATACTAAATTAAAAAAAGCTAAACAGAATTAATGAAATCCACAAATTATATTCATAAATTTTAAATTATATTAATATATTATATTTTATCCATTTTATCCTATTGTTAAAAAAAAATTGAAGATAAAAATATTTGATAGTATTATAATTGATCTAAATGACACATTTAAATAAATAATATTATATTAAATGATATAAATTCATTAAAATATATATATCATTTAGATAATTATAATTTGGATAAATATTCCATCATTAAAACATTTTGGGTTTGTTACTAATTTTATAGTAACCATATTAACCCTCAAGAATAAAAATTCCATGTTTTCAATGTAACATTTAATGGACTAATATAAGAGTTAAAATCAAAAGATATGGCTAATTTTTGGACCTAAAATTACCTAAACACATTATATGAGGATATTTCCACCCACCAGCATCATATGTTCCAAATAATTGACATTATAGCTACTTTAAATTATAAATATATTTATATAAATTTAATTATTTTTAAGAACCCTAAAGTGCCCCTCCCCTCTATTTATAATGGGCACCTCCTCCACCACTTCCTCACACTACATTGAGTCTTCTAGATCTTCCCAAACCTACCCATATCACTTCTAAACTTTACACTGCACATATTACAGGTTTTCTATTCTCTAATGGATATCCATTGTTTCCCTAAGAGGATATCAAATGAAGTTTCTTTGAATAAGCGGTAATCAACTTTTCCGAATCCTTCAAAATTATTCCTTCTTTTACTTCCACTACATGTGTTTTTTTCATTATAATATAATCAAACCAATATAATATATATTTCTATCTATTATTATAATTATTATTATTATAGGACAACCATATTCTTCCATTTATCCATCATACTAAAGACACTATCACCATGCGTGCATACATACATCTTACCGTATCCACACTATTGTGTAATTTGTTTTCATCAAACATTTAGTTGGACAGGTATAATGATGAATATAATGGATATAAATAATAAATATGAAAATATATTTCTTTTGTAAAGGTAATATTCCACCAAATTCTATACCAAATTACTATTAAGGAAATGATACTCCCACTCGTTAGTATGTACATCATACCGTCTCCATGATTCTATGATATTAATTCTCAATGTTAACCACTAATGATTGAATAAAAAAATTTATATTTATATTGAATATAATATTTATTAACATAGAATCATTTTTTATCTGAATAATGTATATCAAATGAATAATATATAGGACATATATGAAAAAACAAAGGAACTTGAATGAGTTGACTCCTAAAATAATGGTAATAATGAAATATTGTAAATTAAATAATATTAGGAGATCGTGTATGATATAATAAATATACATATGGTTCTGGTATAATTTAATAACAAAATTTAACAATTATATATTATTTTCACACAACCTCTGATAATGTAAAGTACAAGGTAATTTTTAATTCCAAAATATCATTTTTATTCAGGATTCGTTATGTATAATTATCTGAAGGAGAATGTTATTCATCCATGTCCATGTTTCATACATTATGACTTTAATGCCTTTTTTAATGCCATTTTTACAAACTATTTTTATTATTATCATAAAAAAAATTTATGCCTTTTTTAATCATGTTTCAAATTTTAAAAAATTGACTGAATGGAATCATTTGTCATTTTCCAAATGACATACATTATAACTTTTTCTACAGAAGGAATGTTTCATTTAACATGTGTTGCGTGAGAGGATTTTTTCCATCATTGTAATGCCTTACATTTTTTAATATTATCATTCTATATTATAAGGTTAATTGCAAAGTATATTTTTTCTTTTATAATTTAATGAATTTTAATTGATATGAAAATAGAAAAAAGAAATTTATTTCAATAATGTTTTCTTATTTTATTAGATTATATTCATCTTAACTCAACATCCTTTGATGTATTTTATACATTGATGAGGTTGATATATTATGATTCAATTAATATAATTGTACTATAGGGTTATGACATTTTTCAATATGGGTGTTCTATTATTATACCATTCAAGGTATATGGGTAATTTATTTACATTTCATACGTTAGTTATAATATTGATCATTATACTGGTTATGTTTCATCCTATTAATATATGGAATGAAATGGATATAGTTTTTGATGGGAGAGGACAACTATAACCCCTCGATGCATCGATAGGTCTCATGATATGAAATATTTTGTGTTGTTACACGTTGTATGGTGTCTTGGATGAATCCTCGATGGTATATTTATGATGTTTGATATTATGTATTTCCTCATTATAAGAATAGTTATCGATATTACGTGTGATTATTTAGCAAGTAGAATTTATATGTAAATTTTTATATGATGTGATTTGAATAATTATTTCAATATTATGATTAAGATTATTTTTCTGTAGTTATTCACCATTTTAAAAATGTATATGCATATTTATTATAGCATCTGCGGTTTTCGTTTCCCATACTGAGCGTCTATTCTCAACCCGTTCTTATGTTTTATTTTACTTTTATGTGAAGATGTATATTATTATTGATATAAAATGTAAATAAATAAAAACAATGGTGTTAAATTTATTATCTATGTTATAATTTATATTTTTGAATTGAGATTTAAGGTTCTTGTATGTAATCAATTATTCGAAACTTCTAAACTAATCGGCCCTTTTGGATTCAAAAGATGTATCTATAAAACTTTTATAATGTGAGGCATGGGATGTACATTACTAGGGTTAGGGATGTTTAATAAAATGTTCTCATTATTCATGGGATAAGTTGAAGTGTTCAAAAATTTCACTAACACTACATCCCACTCCTAGTAAGATGGGAAAGTTAGGAATAGAATACATTTTACATTGGTATTCCATGTTCCTAAAAAACTCTTAATAGTGATAGAATTAGATTCCTCATAATGTTTTTTATTGGTAACATTGATATTGGTTACTGTTTCGAAGTCATATGATCATCACTTCAGGGATATCAGTTCCAGAAGTTCATATAGAAAAAAATGATGATTTGTTTCTAATTTTATTCATTCTATTTGGATACTTCTTGTTAGAAAAAAAATATTTTAGAGAAATGTTTTTACTAAACCTAATTATACTTAATAAAGTAACATATTTTTCACCAGAAAAATATTAATACCCACTGTCATGTAAACTGTATATCAAATAACAACCCCAATTGATCTAGGATTTTCTTAAATATATAATAAAACATTATAGAAAAGTATTCATTAAATTACACCAACACATGGATAAGGATCATAAAGAAATGGTTAATTTAGAAATGTGAAATAAAAAAAATGTAGCAAAATGATGTTCTAAATCATATCCCTCTTAGTTCATAACAACATTACCCATTATAAATAATATCACACCCAACACCTAAAATCATTTCCTAGGGAAATGAAATATATGAATGGGTTACCATAAATAATCATAATTGTTAAATAAGTGAAATATATAAACATACCATCAACATAATTGTAATAAAACATGATCATAACATAGGAAAACCATAAATTATACATCAATCATAAAAATAATTAATACATTAAAAATTATTTTATTTTAATTGGAAATGAAGCATAAGAAAATCATTGAGCCAGATCCACGAGATAATAGAATTTTCATAATACATGTAATTGCAGAATACATATGTGTATTGAAATCATTATGTCAATCACTCCCACCAAGAAATTTATAATAGGATAGAAATGGTGTTACCACTCATGAATGTAATCCAGGCAATGTATAACCACCCATGTGAAGTATTTTCAGTCCTGGGATAACCTCTCATGTACCTGATAAGTTCATCGATCAATAATCAATTATAAATGAATTTGGTGGATATATAAGTGTCACCCATCACATAGTCCATAAATATTTTAAAACATGATAAAAAATCGTATATAAATTTTGAACTGATGAAAATAAATATGTTTTAAACGAATTCTCACTTCATAATACACTATAATGAAATAAATTTAAAACAATAACACAACATAAACATATACAGTCAATAGAATGACTATGAATGGTTTAATTGAATCATATACACAATAAATCATAATTATCATCTATTGATATCATTATATATAGAAATGATTTTTAAATTAATATTTGAACATTTCATAAAGAATATATCCCTTCTTTGGAAAAAACATTAAAAGCAAACCACATTTTTTAATTCATTTTGATTAAAAATAAATATTTAAAGTTACAACATTTGATTTAAATCATTGAGTGATGTTGATGATGAGAAATGTTATACACATTATAATTAACATATATTGTAAATTTATATTAAAATTAAAATGGTCCTTGTTTGATTAATAAAATTCAGATACCTTTCAAAACACATTTAAAAATATGAAATAAGGGTACCTATTTCATAAAAAAATATTTGGGTATTTTTTTTAAAAAGTTGATTTTTTAGAAATCATGGATTGAGAAGAAAATGGGGTTTTTTGATGTAACAGTTAAATAACGAATATTTTTCATAAAAATGAATTTATACTTTTGAGATTATAAAGAGTGGAAAATTAATGGAAAACAAGTATTCACATGAAATAACTATATGATAATAAATTTATTTATTATATTTATAGATAGATCATAATATTTCATCATCAAAATAATATTTATATGTAATCCTCATAAATTATAATATCATGACATCAAACCCTTAAAACCTTGGTATCTTTTAAATCATTATAAATAATGAATAATAGAATAAGAATAATTAAATATCATGAATATAAGGAGATTCATGAGCTTAAATAACATAGAAGATGTATATACACTTCATAAATTAATATAGGTGCATAATATTATCTATTTCAAAATGAATGCAAATTTAGAAAAAAAATCCCTTAACGTTATGTTAACATTAGATCACTAAACCCCATAAAAGTGGGATCCTTAATATGGATATGAAAAAAAAATAGTAATATAATAATAAATGAAATTAATGGGAGTTATATAAACCATATAAAATAAACACCTGCTGATAATGGTATCAGACTCATATAAAATTAAATCGAGACAGACATGATTTTCCATAAGTCACAACATTTTAATACATTTTAATACCTCATAGATAAAAAATATAAGAGTATTAAAATTTTATTAAATAATTACACAAACACACAGATATATATATAAAGACAAATTTTATATAATTTTGATGTTTTTTTACACTTAAAATAACAATTCAATATTAAAATCATGTTTTGTGTAATAACATATTTTTTTGTGCCATTATTGAAATTAAATATTTGGTCCTATTATAATTATCATAGTTTCATCACAATAAGGAATTTTTTATGTATATAAATATAATATATAATACATATGCATCTATGTAATGTTATTCGTCAATGTTAGTGATAGGAAATGAACGACACAGTTCATGGAGATCATAGGCTTCATATATGAAATAATGATATTTATATTTTATTTATGGATGTTATAAAGGAATAAAGATAATATATAAATTTTCCATTAAAATTTATATTTCATATAAATCAATTACATTCATCAATCTCATCATTTTTACCATCCATGTAAAAAATTAATAAAAAAGTGTATCCCTATGTGGAGGTGGTAGGACACTTGTGCACATTTCATACCTATTTATTTTGAAATAGAATAGTTTGTTAGAATATATATGCTATAACGTTTTTATAGATATATTTTTTTCATAAATATTAAATATATTCATTAATTTTATCATTATTCCCTTCCATGTAAGAAATTATAGAAAAACTATTCATATATCTTCTATGAGGTGGTAGTCCAATGTACACACAAATTACGTTATCATATCCTCCAAAGAAATGTATTGTCAAAAGGTATATATGATATCAAAATTTTAGAAGAATAATAGTATTAAAAATATTAGATATATTCATTTTGTCATTCCTTATTTCCATACATGTAAAATAGAAATTTAAAAGTATCATATCTCTTTGTGAGGCTGTAGTTTGCCATACATAGGAGTGGTGTTATTGTATTCCAAAGGGTTGCGATGTAAGAATGTAAATATGGAATTATAATTCTAGATGTAAAATAATATATTTAATATTATATATTAATAAAATATATGTAATTGTAAAGACCCTTAATTTCTGTATAATTTATTAATGATATGGAATAATTAAGAGACTAAAAAAATTGAAAACACGTGATTCTAAGGCTTGGAGTGCCCAGAATGATCCATCAAAAAATGTTAGGCATTAAATAGAGCACGTGAGAAGTATTCATGGAAAGGTTGAATAAATCTTTATCGATTTCCCTGATCAAAAATCTAAGCGCATGATTGCATTCAAGATGGCAGGTTTACCCTAATTGACACTTAAGTTTAGTCGGAGCTGGCCTCCCCTGAGAAAACCCAAAAATTGAATAACCATAAATAAAATTATTAAACAAAATTATTTTATTTTTCAAATGCTTTTTACTCGTGAATATTTACACAGATTAAAATTTTGAGACCAATGTTGAGCATGTGAGGGTATGCTTTCCATAAGAAGATCGTATCCTTTTTTGGTGCAGACCAGTAGTGGAAGGTAGTTTTTGGGCGTAAATAAATTATTTTAGTAACAATTTTTTTATTATTAAAATTTTTAACTCCTAAACCATAACATGGATTAGAGATCTGAGAGTACCATTGAGCTCATGAGGGCGTGTTTCCCATAGGTATAGCCTACCCTTGACTTGTGTGGGTTTAGGGTGACTGATAATAATTTTTGAACTTTTTATTGTATGTTTAGTAAACAAGAAAGCTTCCATTTATATCATTTGAACCGATTCTCAGATTGAAAATCATAGAGCACTGTTGAATTTGTAGTGCCAGGCTTTTGATATGAAAAGAATACCTTCATCTAGAAAGGGTCATATAAATAAGATAATTTTAGGACATTAGAAAATAAAATAAACTCCATGAGTTATTTTATTCTCTTCTCACCATTGAGCGACAGATGGTGGGACTGTAGTGTAATGTTAGGATTTAATAGGATTCCTTTAATAACATGACCCTTTGGATTCTTAACCTCGACATTTTTTTAATTAGTGGAACACTAATTGCAGTTCATTAATGACCCAAATTAATAAAAAACAATGTGGGTGGTTCCTTTACTTCTATTCAGACAATCCTATGGCATGGGTTTTGGGGATCGAAATGAGAAAACTCTAACGAAACGTTGTTGTAAACATGCTCCAATGAAGAAATTGAACGAATGAATGCCAATAAAAACAGGTAGAATTCGGGTTCATCTTTTTCATCTACAACATCTTCCACCGAGTTTTTGGTTTCAGTTTTATGTGATTAAATACTCCCTCTTTTCTATTCATGAATATTATCAAGAATGCAGACCAATTGTCCAATGAGTTGATCCGTATTTACTTCTTGAATGTGGGAGGATGATGTGGGGTTTATTTATGGGTTTTTAATGAATAATATTCCATCCAATGTTATAACACTAATGCGGAGGGCAAATGCATAACATAAAAAGGCGTGAACCCTCTGCCAAACTTGTTCTTTATGCGTTCTCTATGGGCGACCGAAAAATATGGCGGCAAGGTCAGACCAAGGGTCTTTCAGTGTAGGTACCATCTCTGGAGGCACGTAGGCGTAGACAAGAATGAAATCAGACAACCAGAGCATCACCAGTGGTGCATGGATGAATTGTCTATGCAGCAACACCGACAACTGAAGGAGTCGGTGGCCGATAACCATCGACCATAGTAGATGAAGGAAGCAGCTATCCAGCGCCAGTTGTGCTATAACTGAGTGGCATGCTGTAACGGTGCGCTGTAGAAGAGGGTAATGACATCGAGCCATGGCAGAGTGCAGACCCGTGTTCCGTGAGATCCACAGGTGACCAATCTAGTGGACTAGCCTGGTGGAGCGGCACCAACCCACGCCGCTGAACAATGAAACCTGAACGACATGGACCTTAGGGAGGGGAGAGGACCAGTGCCCATCTGGAGGGCAGATCCCAGCTAATGGAACGAGAGGTTCTGTGGCTCAGTGGGTCATGCCCAGTGCAGTGGGCCCAGCCAAAACTACTGCCCAATAGGCCCATCCACCATCCAGGGGGCCCAGCCCGCATCCAAGTAGTCTGGAACGGGCCCTGCAAAACTGGGTTGGGCCCTATGGGTCGGGTTGTGTCAGTCCGATCAGGTCAGACCAGACCCAAACACTTTTTTAGCCCAGTTTTGCATCAATAGATGTAACACCCAAACCAGACATCTATTTGATGAACTGTCAGTAGTGTTAGAACCCATAGGATGTGTTGGTCCTTTTGATATACCACACATGGATTTTGGAGGATGTTGGAGTATGACGGGTCGGATCAGAATCGAATCCAACTCTGCCCCACCACTAAAATGCCTATAACTATTATACTGGGCATGATATTTATGTGTCATCTATTGCATTAGAACTCTAATTACATGGAGGATCATCGGGTTACTAATTCATTGGACGTCGTGGTGGTTTTAATACATCCGATTGATTTTTGAGCAGATATGCCATAAAACAAGCATGCTTAGTGCATGAATCCTATTCTTGGTTGTGATATGATGAATGTATAGTGATCCTCAGAGGGTCGAAAATCAGCGATAATCTGTGGGTTAGCACTCAGTGATCCTCCATGGGTTAGGGTTTAGTGGTCATACTTGGGATAGCCCTTAGCGATCTTGTGTGGGTCAGTACCTAGTGATCTTGTGTGGGTTCGCACTCATCAATCCTGTGTGGGTCAGCGCAAATCGATCCTATGTGGGTCAGTGCCCATCGATCTTGTGTGTTTCAACACCTAGTGATCTTGTATGGGTGAGCATATATCAATATGTTTTTGGGTCAACAATATATTTTCTCAATAGAATAAGATGATGATAGCATAGGGACTAATCATCTGTACTTCTATACTTATGTTATACCTGGTTTGAAATGTGTCTTTAGGTGTGCCCTGTGGTTGGAATTTTACATTTTTGTTTTTACATTGTGAAATTAAGGGATACATTCAAGGGATTTCGGGTCCCTACAATGTATTATTATACTCACCCCTACACGGGCATCCCCCACACCTTGTTGTGTATTGTGAAGATGACGAGCAGATTTGACTGAGATTCAGGGAGCCAGGACTTGACGAAGTATGGAGGTGAAAAATATATGTGGAGATCCATAGTGATGATTTGTACCTACCTATCATGTATAATCATTGATGGGATACATTCGGACCAATTTTTACCTTTTACCTGTACATCCATTTTAGTTGGGCTTGTATTATGGCCACTTTTACTTTCTGTACTTACTGTTACACTCAGTTGAGGTTTTTAGTTATGGTTGTAACATTCTTATTATATTGTGTTATAATTTGGACAATTGTTCCATGTTTTTGTGTGTATAGGTTTTGAAGAAATTCCTTCCTTTTTTAGGGATATTCCTTTTTGGTACTCGTCGCCAACCCATAGCCAATGGATGGCGTGTTTGGGGTAGTCACTGCATGGGCCCTCGGGGATGTGTCATGACAATGTTGTATCAGAGGGCAGTTGGTTCTACATGAAGAACTAAGAGATTATGTTTTCAATGGAGAAATAGAGTTCAATTTCATGAGTTCATATTTCAGTGTGGGGAGTCCAGTGTTGGTGCATCCGTGAATATATTCATAAACAAGGAAACTAAATTATGTTTTCTAACTCAGTACACAAAAAAATGGATTGTGTGTGTTTTTTAAATGTTTTTATTTTGATATATTTTAAGTCATCTCACCAGGTATAACATATTGAACTCGGCTTATATTGATTCCATTTCATGTTTCCTCCACGCAAACCACCATCCAAGATTCAAATACAAAACCTTGAGGATTGTCCATAGAGGGAGGAGGATTCAGTACAAGGATTATGGCCCATGACGGTACCTTCGGGAGGTGTCCCAGTGATACCACTTCCTTTTGGTTAGTAGTTTCTACCAGCACAACCGGTAGAGGACACATATAGGCACAATTTTTTACATGATCTTTAGTGATAGATTCCACTTATGTTCCGATGTGATCCTTACTCACAGGAAGATAATGACCGGCCTGAGGTGGTGACCGATTTTCCATCTATCCAGGTAACCATTAGATCATATGGTGATCCTGGTAGTGAGAATTATATAGTGATCAGCAGGGTGATGGTAGGATATAGATTACCCCTATCTTACAATGAGGTGACTTTTTCATGGATAAATCTTGATAACCTTTCTTAGAGATGGGGTCTCTTGCCATATAAAGATAAGGGGTATGTGTTCCCAAGAGAATCTTTATGTTCAGCAGAATGGCATGTTGGTAGATGAGTGATCATTGAGGTGTACCAACCATTCCATGTACTCTATGAATAGGATCCGATTAGTGCTTCAGGGTTCGGACATTTGAGTGAGATGGATTTAGGGACATCTGATCCAGCATTATTCCTCTATGTCTTCCAACTTATGTTTGGGTGCTAGAGAGAATTGTTATGGTTGAAAATTCATTGGCTAAGTAAATGTAACCAGTGAATGTTTACAGTTGAAAGGTAGGAAACCAATGTTAGTCTCAGATACTTAGATGTGTAAAATGTTTTTGGAAGAGGAAGTGATACGGAAAAATGAATTTGTAGAGTAGCAGTCGTGGAAGAGGAGCTAGGAGAGTAGTAGTAGGCGGTGTACATTTCGACATGTTATAACCACCATCCAAATGTGGTCCCCACCAGGATTAAGGAGCTGGAGGACATAGGAAGGGAGTAGCTACATGCTGTTAAGGAGTGTGACCCAAGATATCAATGAATTATTTGAGGTAAGGTCTGTGTCCACTACTATTTGTCATAATTAATAGACTTATGTACTAATAATTCCTTCTTGTCATGAATCTTGTTCAAGACCTAGTATTTTTTTTAAACCATTGACATGATCCTTACATATAATGATATATTTGAGAGGATACATGGAAATAACACTTATGTCGACGGTGTGATCTGATCCTTGAAGTAAGAGTTTCAGTAAGAACCTCTTGGTGGTAGCATTGATTCTTTATGATGTTAGTTTGGGTATGGACTGGTCATCCACAGTTCCTGATCTGATTGAATGTTTTTGGAAAAAATAGTGTGGCATATGTATAGTGTTTTAATGTCGTTTTCCTTTGATGGTGAAAAAATAAACCTAGTAATCACGAGATAAACTCACACATTAGAGGGTGTAGCTGACCACTCTTGAGTCAGGCAGCCTTACCCCCCGTGGCAAGAGGTGTTTTTAGTTTTTAGTTCCAAACAATAGGGGTATATTTCAGCAACATCTTTTTAAAATATGTTTCTTGGATAACCACCCCTTTGGGAGAGATACACATGCATTGTCTTATACCAAAGGATGACACCAATATCTATAATTGCATATCGTATGGATCCCGTAGAGCTACGGGAACTGAACGTATAGTTGGGTGAACGGTCTACTGTCTAATTTGATCTCAAAAATATCAGGTATATATTCTCAATGAATGAAATAAACCTAATACAATGGTGATGGATGGATTTCCCCCATGACTATGACATTGAGATGGTCTATACTCAACAAAAGGGAATCATAGTAACAGACTCACTCAGGAAGATGTCTGTGTTACAGTTACTGAGTGAGGCAATTGAACAACTATTTACATTACAATTATCCATCATGGATTATGTTGGGGAAGCATACCTCCAGTCAATGATAGTCACTCCCCTACATCAATAGAGAGTTAGGGATGCACAACTTGGGGACATTAACCGTGAGACCTGATGTGCCAAGATATCCTCAGGAAAGGATCCTAAATTTTTTTCTAAAGGTGGAGAGAACGTCATCCTCATCAAGGGATGCCTCATGGAACTAGTGATGCTACGAGAGGAGGTGTTTAGGTACTTCCATACATCCCCTTTGATGGTACATCTTTTTGTGGAAAAGATGTAATAGGACATCCAACATCAGTACTAGTGGCCAATGATGAAGAAAGTAGTGGCAGTGCTCATTTCATGATGCCTTACTTTTTAGCAAGTGATGGCCGAGCACCAGGTTCCAATAGGCTTAAACCAGCCCCTGGATGTTCCAGAATGGAAGGGGGATGGAATCTGCATTGACATTGTGAAAGGACTACCATGTACATATAGGGGTCGCGATTCCATATGGGTTCTCATTGAACGACTCACCATGTTGGACCACTTCCTATTCATTTAAGAGGAGGGAAAAGTAGAGGTCATGTGACACCTCTACATACAAGAGATTTTACAAATTCACTAGGTTACATCGATGATCATTTCCAATCGGGATGCTTGTTTTACATCTCAATTAAGAATGGGATTATAGGAGGCATCCATTTCTCATCTACACTTGAGCACCGCCTTTCACCCTCAGATAGATGGTCCAACAAAGCGGACCATATAGATTCATGAGGACAAGAACCATGCTTACATCCTTAATTTTGGCCACATTTTTGGGAATCACATTACCTTGGAGGTGTTCTCATACAACAATAGATATCACTCCATTGTCGGTATTCCACCATTTAGGGTCTTTATAGGGAAACCATGCAGTTCACCTCTATATTGGACAGTCCCAGGGGAGCCATCACTTATGGGTCCAGAGTTATTATAAGCTATTAGCTGTGAATGATGACTTCACAGAGGCAACAAAAGTCTTAATCCTAAATGAGACAGAGGCCGTTGATTTTTGAGAAGGGTGACCATGTCTTTCTACGGGTCTCACCAGGAGAGGATTGTAGAGATTTGGCTGGGGTATCAAGCTGTCTTCGAGGTTCATCAGACCATTCCATATCATTACATAGTAGTTGAGGTGTCATAATTACATAATCTTCTGCCACATATGTTCCAGGAGTATAATGTTTTCCATGTTTTGTAGTTGATGTGGAATGTGCATGGTCCATCAAAAGTTATTGAGTGGGGAGAGCGGGATATTTATGATGGGGTGACGTTCACGGAGTTCCAAATGGAGATAGAGGATCGAAAT
The DNA here is from genome assembly GCA_963277665.1 of Viscum album. Classification (NCBI taxonomy): domain Eukaryota; kingdom Viridiplantae; phylum Streptophyta; class Magnoliopsida; order Santalales; family Viscaceae; genus Viscum; species Viscum album. The sequence goes on along the minus strand of OY728132.1, from coordinate 1,513,947,972 downwards.
GAGCTGGTCCTTTGTTGCCGGTCGATTCCTCTGTTGCGAGCTCGGTGGCAGAATGAGAACCTCTAAGAGAGCACATGGGAGCAGGAGAATTAGATATGTGTTAACTACAACCATTTTTTTCCCAAGATTTATACTGGATTTTGGGAACATCAAGTCTTAAAGTGGGGATGATGCAACAACCGAGAATTTATATTTAATTTTTAAACATTTGGGATTATTAAAAGACTGTAAAAATTTACGGTATATGATTTTTAGGCATGGAGTTCCTAGAATGATTCGTCAAAAAAGTGTTATTCCTTAAATAGCGTGCGTGAGGAGTTTTCTAGAATAAGTGGATTAACTATTAAAAGGTGCAAAAATCTGAAATCAAATGGCACAACTGTATTCAGGATGACAGTTTTACTTTAGGAACTTCTTATGTTTAGTCGACATAGGACTCTAGTGAGAAAATCCAAAAATGGTATAACCGTAAAAAAATTATTAAATAAAATTATTTTATTTTTCAAAGGATTATAACTCATGAATGGTGAGTTGGATTAAAAATCATAAACTACTACTTGGATAGTGAGGGTATGATTTCCTTAGGTAGATCCTGACATTGGCTGGCACAAGCCCACATTAGATGTAAGATTTTGGCCATAAATAAAATAATTAAGTAACAATTATTTGATTGTTAAATTCATTAACTCTGAAATGATACCTTAGATTAGAAATCCAACAGTAAACATGTGCTCGTGAGGGTGTTTTTTCACTAGGAAGTTCCTAGACTATAAATGCGCGGGCCATGTGTCACTGTTAATATTTTTTAAACTATTTTATGATACGTTCAGTAAACATGCAAGTAGTGATTTCTACATTTTGAACCAACGCTTTGATTGAAAATATGAGACCACCGTTGAATTTGTAGAACCATGATTCACTTAGGCGAAGCTTATCTTCGGCTGAAAAGTGTTGCATGAAAATGATATTTTTTGGACATTACAAAAAAATAATAAAATAATCTCCATGGGTTATCTTATTCACTTCTCTTCACTAAGCAGCAGATAGCGGGATCACAGTGTAACGTCTTGATTTAATATGAGTCATTTAATGACATGAACCTTGGGTCTCTTAACCATGACATTTGTTGAATTAGCGAAGCATTATTTTCCATTAATTAATGAACCACATTAACAAAACCCATCGTGGGTTGTTCCATTAATTATATTTAAAAACATATTGAATAGATTTTGGGAATCAATGAAAGGAAGAACTGATGAAATTATAGAGGGAACCATCTCAAAAAAATGAGGAACAAATGAATTCTGATGAACTCCCTTCGAACGTGGGTTCATATTTCTCATGTTCAATGTCTTCCAACAAGTTCTGGGTAGGGATATTTATGTGCTTAATTAATCCAAGTTTTTTGTTCTTGAATATTATAAATAACGTCGACCATCAATCCAGTGGTTTGATCAAAATTTTGATCTTGAAGGTGGTAGGATGATGTGGGGTTTCTTTATGGGGTTTTAATTAATAATATTCATTTCAATGTTGTAATACTAGCGTAGAGGGCACATGCCTAACCGAATAAGTCTTGAACGCTCCGCCTAACATGTCCTTGATATGTTTTTTGTGGGAGACCAAAAAATATTGTGGAAACATGAATCCAAGGGCCTCACAATCTAGGTGCCCTCTCAGAAGGCCCGTTGGTGTAGAAGATAAAGAAATCGGACCATCAAGGATTTACTAGTGGCTCGCGGAAGCATAACTGGTGCAAAAACATAGGATTCTGGAGGGGGAGGTGACTGACAACCAGCCGTCATGAGAAGTTGGTGACACTCGATGGTTTTGTGGCCGATTGACATCGGCAGGTGCGTTGATGTGTGGTAGTGCGCTGTGGATGCACGTCGTAGGGGAGGACTGCGAATTCGAGCTGTGGCGGAGGGCAGACCCGCAGTTAGTGGGTTCCATAGATGGTAGGTCCAACGGACAGGCTAGGTGGAGTGCCACCGACTAGTGCCGCTGAATGATGAATCTCGAACAACTAGGTTTTTTGAGAGTTTAGCAGGGTCGCGCCCAGCTGGTAGGTCAGGCCTAGCCAGCAAGTCGGGCAGTTCCACGAAAGGTGGGCCACTCCCAGCCAGGTGGTCCAGGTTGCACCCTAGACTGATTTTCCATATCCCTTGACCTAGTAGGAATGACCGGGCCCAGATGAATTTGATAAAGCCCATCCCCTTGGGGTCGGGCCCCGTGGGCCGGTCATGTCGGTCCGACTGTGACACTTTTTTCGCATAGTTTCACTTATATGGTCATAAAACCTAAACCATACATATTTTTGACGAATCTTTTGTTGTTATAAAACACATAGGATGAGGCAGTTCTTTTGAGATACCCCACTTTTGTTTTGGAGGAATTTTGTTATGGTAGGGTTGGATCAGACTCGAATCCAACCAGGCCCCGCCACTAAAATTACTATAACTAATAGATCGGGCATCCGATTGATGTGACATCTATTTAATTAGAACCCATATGACATTGAGTTTCATTGGGTTACTTCTTTTTGGGACATCATGGTGGTTAAAAAATGGACGATGTCTTGTGGAGTAGATCTTCTAAAAAACATGTGTGCTTAGTGCAGGAATCCAACGAATGGATGTGATGTGATGAAGGTATATCAATCCTTATTGTTTCTGCACTCGATAATCCTCTATGGGTCTACAATCATTGATCCTCCCTGGGTCAGTGCTCAGTGATCTTCTATGGGTCAGCAAATAACAATCCTTTGTGGGTCTGTACATAAAAATCTCGTGTGGGTCAGTGCCTATCGATCCTATGTGGGTTAGTTCATATATATCCAATATTGGTATACATCTATCGATCTTGTGTGGGTTAGCATCCAAGCCTGTTGATATAATAATATGATCCTGCATTATGACTAATCATCTTTTGTTTTTAATTATGTTTTACCTGGTTTGAGATGAGTCCTTACATGTGCTTTGTGGTATGTATCTAAATTTTTTTTCTTATGTGGAATTTTGTGAGACCTCCCATAGTCATGGGGTCCCTACTATGTATTTTTATAATCACCCATACATGGTATTTGTCTGAACCTTATTGTGACTTGTGCAGACGATAGGTAGCTTTGACTGGGACTTGGGGAGCCAGAACATGATGGTGTATGGAGTTGACCGATAGACATGGAGAGCCTTAGTGATGAGCTATACCTACCCATCAGGTAGGATCCTTGTCTAGTGACCTTAGGACCTAATTTTACCTTTTACCTATTCTTATATTTCTGTTGTTCTTGAATTATGACCCATTTTACTTTCATTTCATACTCTTACACTCATTTGAGGATTTTTTGTTGTGGTTGTATCATTCTTATTACATTGTGCTATACTTGTGTGTAGTGTTCCCTATCTGTGTGTATACGGGATTTGAGGCAATGACATCCCTTTTTAAGGATATGTCATTACAGTGCTAGTCACTAACCCAAGCCTTTGGAAGGAGGGAATGGGGTAATAATTTCACTGGCCCCAAAGGATGGGTCATGATAATAATTTTATCTGGTATTGAATGATTCAGATGAGATATAAATTATATTGGCCCATCAGATGGAAGTCACACAAACACATGATCAATTTGTCTAACATCCCATTTTTTGGAGGTGGAGATGGATATGAGTTATTCCATTTATATAATAACATATATGTATATTGGATATAATTTTTTTTTATTTTAGAATTTTATTATCATATTTTAAATATTGAGAAAATATAAAATAACAATTCATAGTAAAAATACCCCTTATTTGAACAACGTCATTAGGATTAAAGTAATTAAATCCTATGTTTAAATTATGGTCTCACTATAAACACAATTATAAGAACACATTTTTTAGTAAGTTATGGATCCTTTTTAGTTAGGTCTATTGTTATATATTTTATGAATTATGGTTTCCCATAATGTTTATAATGGTTATGGTGTTTCATGGCCATGGTTTGGAGGGTGAAACCCTAGAATGTGGGAAAAATAAACTTTTCCTAAGGTTATTAGAAACTGTGTGACCAAGTATACATTTCAATAGTATCCAAGTCATTGACTCCAAGACCATCATTGTGGACAAAAATAATTATTGAACTTGGTATACTTAATATTCCAACCATGTATTACTGAATCATATTTACTTGAATTTCATGTTATGTATATCTCATGAGATATAAATCTTTACATAATAAATTGGAGGGAAATATAGGTCACATACATCTAACAAAGAAATATTTCATACATGTTCCATAAAAACATATATCATTCATCATAGAATAACTCCTGATATAAAATGGGTTTCTTAAACAACATTACAACAAAAAATATATATATAAGATAAAGGGAATTTATAAAAACAATTCCATCCTACAAATAATGAAATAAAATTAATTAGAGGGATATCAACATTACCCTATGTCATCTTAGATGGAAAATAATTTTGATAAAATATTCGATCATAATTCCTAAGGAAAATATCCATTATTATTCCAAAATGTTTTCTATTATCAAAATGTAGTGAAAATTTAAAAGAAAAGAATTTAGTTGAAAATAAACATAGAATCATGTTGAGTAATATTCTGGTAAATAAGTTATTATGATGACCGAAAAAAATACTTTCATGCCATAAAATTTAAAAAAACATTCTTTTAGTGCTCTTACCAGAAAAGTCAAAAAGTAACTCTAATGGAAAAAAAGATTGATTCCTTTAAACAAAATTTAATAAAAATTAACCAATGGGTAAAATTGACATTAAAAAATAGTATAAGAATAGATATAATATTATATATTTAGGAAACGTGGATGTGGATGATAAATGTACCCCAGTAAATAATTACATATAGACAATCTCATAAAATATGAGACTGCAAAATTAGCACATACCTTAGGTCCAATTGTAACGCCCCGACCCCAGCTACCCAGAGTCGGTGCATTATTGCGTAACATTGGCATGATCACTAAAGATCAGGTTTCGAAAGACCGATTAGTTTAGTATCCTTGTAATCACTAGATACATTCATAAGCCTTACATTACATCATAAAGTAAAACAAAACTACAACATCTTCTCTTCATATCCCCTTATATTATCCCTGCAGTTCATTCATAATATACTTCTTCACATCCTGGAAAAATTAAAACATTCAAAGGTGTGAGCTCAGATGCTCAGTAAGGATAACAATATAGAGGAAGCTTTAATCAATAAACATAAACATTTAAAGAAATGTTTAACTAAAACAAAAGCCATTTAAACTTGAACTTCAACATAATATGGCAAAAGTAAAATGAGATAATGCCATTTACTTCTTCACATGGATATTCTACTGGTCGAATAATCACATGCAATATCAATAACCACCTTCATAATGATGGAATGCATAAGGCCAGGCTATCATAACCATGTAGCCAAGGCCTTGTGCCAAGACCACAAATATGATTTTGTCAAGGCCTTGTTCCAAGACACTAGTTTGTCTCATTAGACCTGCCGATTCATCGAAGAGCTATAGCGGGCTCCACCCGTCACTTATTAAGTCCAATGCATTCCTCATATGAACAGGTTTAAACATATCATAAACCATAATATAATCGTCTCACATAAATCATGCATAAAGGAAACATAAAATTTCCACATTTCAATCACAAGATATCAATACAACACATTGATATAATAAAAACACTTTCAAAACCATTTTCAATACCAAAATAAAAGAAAAGTAAAACAAGGTATTTATTTTTCTTTTAAAAAAAGGTATGGCTTGTAGATGAAGCCGAAACTCAAATAATGGTCACGGTGGCGGAGAAGTCATTGTCATAGCATATGTACGAAAAAAACATTCCCTTTTGTCATTTAGTAAGCGCTTCGTATAAAAAGATTCCTTTTTAATAAACATAAAATTCAAAGGGGTTTATACACCGTATAAAAGAAAGTTGTGTATAAAACAAAACATGCCTCAATGAAAGGAGATTGAGACGAAGTTCATTACATTGAATTTTTTTTTAAATAAAGTAGGTCTATAATGTGTATTCACTATAATTATACATAAATAAAGTACAAATACAAGATAGGACATAATAATATCATGACATAATTTGAATGCAGGAGATTAACCCAAAGAATAGAAATTGGGTTAAGAAGTTCCCTTACCTCGTGTCCGACTTGACTTGATCATTCTTTAATCTCTGGAATAATAAACTAGTGTTAATTTATAGTTTCTTAAAAAACTTTTAAAGTTTCTTATTCCTTTAATATCACTTATTACCATGTTATGAACATTATGTAATTATTTAAGTTAATAACGGTCGTTTTGTCGATCTTTGGTACTTGAGTCAAAAATAAACTTCTTATAATTACAAGTTGTTCATGTGGTGAAATATACATTATATCCAGAATTTTATTCATGATTTAGATATCATATATATCATATATATCCAGTATATACATTCATTTATAATATTACGTAACATTTAGAGGTAAGAAATGAAATGCACCGTTCATGGAGACGGTAAGCCGTACGTACGCATGAACGCTACTTTCATTTCTATTTCATATTTAATGGAATTAAATCATAATTATATAAATTTATAATATAATTGCAGTATAATATAGTGTATAATACGATTTAATCCATCCTTTATACATCCCACAAATGGTACTAACGATTCAAATCACTCTGAGGGGGCGGTAGTCCGCACTTCCTAAAATGAAAATATCGCGTTTACCTATAATGGAAATCATAAAGTATGCCATAAATGAGAAATACAGAATCATAAAGGAAACATAAACATAATATATATATTATATATGAAAATAGTGTCATCAAAATGGCCACCATTAGAGGTGTTAAAAGAATATTGATCAATCATCATTTCGTGAGGCAGTATTTCTCCACCCACAGAAACAGTATGTTCTTTAACCATTAGACGAAGTAGTGAGTAAGTGTAAACCAAATCCTTATCATAACAACATCCTATTATATTTTATATACTGTTGTTTTTACAAAAGATAGGAATAAAAAGAGTTTAAGGGGTTGGAGAAGAAAAATAAAACAAAACAACATTAGAGAAGACATTACCTTAAAACCGGGTAACTCTTTTTGATTTGAGCCAGAGGCTTCCTTGGGAAGACTTATGCCCAAGGTGAGGCTTCTAAGAGTAAGGGAGGGAAGTTTTAAGAGTATTTGGGTAGTGGTTGGCCGAGCCAAAAGGCTTTGAAATTGTTAGTAAGGTGGTAGAGGTGGGGGGATTTTATAAGTGGAGAGGAGGGGCACTCTTGGAAAGTAATGAAATATTACTTTATTACAAAATGCTTTTCGGATTCTAAAGGTCCCACACTTCTATAATTCAAGGATAAGGTGATAAGGGTTTGAAATATACCCATCCAATAGTTTTTGGACAAGTGTAAGATTTGTATTTTACATTTTCTTTAAATTGTTAATTAATGAGGTAATCGCTGCATCAACATGGTGTCATAAATAATTAAATTTATATAATGTCTAAAAATTATAAAAAAAATATCATGATGTAGTAAATATTTTTCTCTTACTAATGAACATTTATAGTGAAAAATATGACTTTTATAACCCCATTTAAAAATTGTTTTAGTAAAACAACTCTTGTTTGTGACGTTTTTATTTTAACATTAAATAAAAAGTTATTTATGTCCTTTTCCTACCAAAGTGGATCCATGGGGTCCCCAAGTTGACCCATGGATTGTCTTTGCCTAACATGAAACATCCAACAGTGTTTGGACAAGTGTAAAGGTCATTCCATATTTTTTATAATATCATTTTTACCTTAAATTTCACTAATTACCTCTAATTGCGAATAATTAAACATAAAAGTTGCTATTCACCAAAAAATTATTTTAATCCCATTGAACCAAATTTTACATTCTAATGAAAACCATGTATGTCAGATTTTTGAAAATCAAATCACAGAAGTGGTAATGTTTCATTTAAATGAAAAATCAGTTTTTTAACTACCACTTAGTGGTTTCACTATTCATCAAAAATTGATGTTTTTCATAACAATGCCAAAATTTCACCCTAAGATATAATTGATATTCCGAATCCGAAAATGATGTCTATTTTAAAAAATTCCACACATATAAGTTTCATTAATTAATTTTATAATTAATTTCTGCTGTCACAACAAATAGCGTGTTTTTAGAAACAATATATATCAAAAGATTGACAATTGTTTATGTCCAATTTCAAAGTGAAATTAATTCTAATGACCACCATTAGATATAACGGTAAAAATATATTCTAATTATACTTTAAAACCACTAAATTGTATAATTTATCACTATAAATTATTTTGATTAAAACAGTTGTTTTTAAGTATTTTTCACTATTCATGAAAAATTGAAAGTTCTCAGAAAATTACAAATAATTCAACTTAGGATAATTTCGATATTACGAATACAAAAATTAAGTCCATTTTGAAATATAAAATTTCTATAATTTTAAAAATTGGGTATTACTATTCATAATGGCTACTTTGATTAGTCGCGGTGTGTTAGAACTCAAACTTGCGTAAAATGCAATATATTGCATTATTGAAAGAGAGATGTATCGTGAAAGATCGGGGTGTTACATTCTCCCCTCCTTCAATAAATTGCGTCCACGCAATTTGAAATTCTTCATTGAAAATAAAATGTTGAAAATAGAAAATACCTTTGTGGAAAACCCACATCGGAAATAAGGCTAATAAAATTTAGCCTTAATAAGGGGGAAGGAGAAATGAACAAGTCACCACCAAATTATGATCTCAATTGGGAGAACATTGGTGGAAATTAGAGACATATAATTGGAGGAAAAATGTAAATATTTGTAGGTATTGATTGAGGTCATCAATCACAAACAAGGGTAAAATTGAGGGCCACAAATCCATCTATATTTGATGAAAATATCATCAGTTCAACAAAACATAAGGTATTAGGATAACACATTTTTGTTTTGATATCCCTTCCCTAATGTTTAAAAATTATTTTATTCATAAGAATAAGATATATATATATATACATGGCAAGTAGAATTTCAACCTTCAACTAATTTCTACCCCATACTTTTTGTTCACCCAAAAAGATAATAGAACTCAAAAATATTCTATTTATCCTATTTGTACAAGGATCCAATTATCAAAACACACCATTTAGATTAGGAAAACCATTTGTAATAACCAGGGACTTCCTGTAGGCTAGTGGTAGTTAATAAAGGCCTATCCCACTATGGTTGTGGGTTCGATTCCTGCATCTTTGTCCGACGCAACGGGCTATCGCTCAACCTGCACATTATCCTTTTTCTAAAACAATAGTATTATATTATTCCAAAAATAATCTTCATAAGTGTTTTAACCTTAAAAAATACTATCCAAAGTTCATCTTAATCAATTCCATCCTTTATTGTTACCCAAAATACCTCTATCCAGACTTTCTGTAAAAGGTCTCCAAATTCCAAAATCAATTGTAACATCAAGTTCCCCAAACAAAGTAAAGTTTCTCTTATTGTCACATACTTCAAATATGATTACCTTCATCATATTAAAACCTTAATGAAAAAAACAAGTACTGCAGTACAACACTTATATATATCACATTATTCATATAACCAGAATATAATCCTTGTTTCCAAAAGCACTAATACATTAATTATTCCACTTCAACTATAGTAACCTCATAAGATTGTCCTTGATCCCTTGTATTTTTCTAAGGTAATTTTCCCTGACGCTTAGGAAATTCATTTCATAATGCCCTATTTCCCTACAATTGTAGCATTCAACATTGATAGCCTCTTTCTTTCCCTTGCAATCACGTGCCTAAAGACCTTTTTCTCCACATTTGTAACAAACTCCCATTCCTTTCAGGCAAGTACCCGGGTGATTCTTCCCACAATTATCGCATAATGGAAAATAATTCTTTCCCTTTATCAATTTCTTATTCCACCGTTCTCTTCTTCTCTTGCTTTACTTTGTTGTCATAAGACTTAGAGAATTCTTTTTCTGTCTTGATAGCACACGAGACAATATCTTCGTACGATGAGAGAGATTGTGATACTAAAGCTCGACGGAGAAATGGTTTTAACCCATCAATGAAACGATAAATCTTACTTCTTGGGTTAAGTATATAATCTACTGCATGCTCGCTAACCTAGTAAAGTTAGCCTCATACTTTGCGACATTATCATCCTCCTTTTGTCTCAGACTCAGAAATTGCCTTTCCATATCTGCTCGATGGTCATGTGGAAAGTATTTTTTCTATGAAAAGATCTTTGAAATATTTCCATCCCATACTTGATACTTCTTCATCTTCCTTTGTATTTTGAATCAATGACCACCATTGATCGGCATCTCAAGTGAGGCGGTAGACTTCCATGACAACCTTCTCCCTTTCGCTATTCCCCAAGGCCTGGAATATTTTCTCTAAGGAGTTTATCCATTGCTCAGCTACTAATGGATTTGTACCCCCATTAAAGGTTGTTGGTTGTTGCCTCATGAAGCGGCCACAAAATGATCCTCCACGTTGCGGATCAGGGTGCTCCATATGAGTAAGGTTGTTGTTAATAACCTGAGTGAGTTGTCCCAGTATGGTGATATGTTGATCAGAACTAGTTGTATCTCCAGCTCCACAATAATTTTCTGGAGCAATAAGGAAATCCCTACACGGAGTGCGTGCATTGATACGGTTTACATTCCTTCCACTAGGCGCCATTTCTAAACAATGGCATAAACTAGATTAGTTTATGAATCAAAATACATAATTCTATACTTGTAAAATACTTAACATAAATTGAACTATTTATGGATATAATCCAGAAAAATGTTTTCATTGAGGAAGTATATACTCATAACCCTTCATAGTGGTTTGTAAAGAAAATGAGAATTATCCAAGCATATCCCTCGGGAGTGTCGTAACCAAGAGTACAACAAGGCCCGTTGTCGTGCACCAGTTCCCGTTTGAGTCTTGCTCAAAGCGGTGTTTTCGGGTTTTACCCCTAGGTACATATGTGCCAGAGCCGCCTCTACCTGCTCGTATCCAGACAGGGATGTATCAGAAAACTCACAAAATCTCTACAACAAAAAAATTCTAGGAAGTTCTTCTATACTAATCCTCAAGGTCTATCTTTGGGCTATGTGCTCTAATCAGAGTTTATCTAAATATAGCTTCCAAGGGTAGTACTCAACTGCCTCTGATACCAACTGTAACGCCCCGACCCCAGCTACCCAGAGTTGGTGCATTATTGCGTAACATTGGCATGATCACAAAAGATCATGTCTCGAAAGACCAATTAGTTTAGTAGCCTTGGAAACACTAGATACATTCATAAGTCTTACATTACATCATAAACTAAAACAAAACTACAACATCTTCTCTTCATATCTCATTATATTATCCCTGTAGGTCCTTCATAATATACTTCTTCACATCCTGGAAAAATTAAAACATTGAAAGGGGTGAGCTCAGATGCTCAGTAAGGATAACAATATAGCGAAATCTTTCATCAATAAACATAAACATTTAAGGCAATGTATAACTAAAACAAAAGCCTTTTAATCTTGAACATCAACATAATATGGCAAATGTTAAATGTGATAATGCCATTTACTTCTTCACATTGATATTCTGCCGGTCGAATAATCACATGCAATATCTATAACCACCTTAATAATAATGGAATGCATAATGCCAGACTATCATAACCATGTAGCCAAGGCCTCGTGCCAAGACCACAAATAAGATTTTGTCAAGGCCTCATGCCAAGACACTAGTTTGTCTCATGAGACCTGCTGATGCATCGAGGAGGTATAGCAGGCTCCACCCGTCACTTATTAAGTCCAATGCATTCCTCATATGAACAGGTTTAAACATATCATAAACCATAATATAATCATATCACATAAAACATGCATAAAGGAAACATAACATTTCCACACTTCAATCACAAGATATCAATACAACACATTGATATAATAAAAACACTTTCAATACCATTTTCAATACCAAAATAAAAGAAAAGTAAAACAAGGTATTTATTTTTCTTTTTAAAAAAGGTATGGCTTATAGAGGAAGCCAAAACTCAAATAATGGTCACGGGAGCGGAGACGTCGTTGTCACCGCATAAGTACGACAAAAACATTCCCTTTTGTCGTTTAGTAAAATCATTGTATAAAATTATTCCTTTTTAATAAATGTAAAAGTCAAAAGTGTTTATACATCGTATAAAAGAAATTTGTGTATAAAACAAAATATGCCTCAATGAAAACAGATTGAGACGAAGTTCATTAAAAAGAACATTTTTTTAAATAAAGAAGGTATATTATGTGTATTCACTATAAATAAAATAAATAAAGTAAAAATACAAGATAGTACATAATAATATCATGACATACTTTGAAAGTAGGAGATTAACCCAAATAATAGAAATTGGTTTAAGAAGTTCCCTTACCTCGTGTTCGACATGACATGATCGTTCTTTAATCTCCGGAATAATAAAATAGAGATAATTTATAGTTTCTTAAGAACCTTTTCAAGTTTCTTATTCCTTTAATATCACTTATTACCATGTTATGAACATTATTAAATTATTTAGGTTAATAACGGTCATTTTGTCGATCTTTGGTACTTGAGTCAAAAATAAACTTCTTATAATTACAAGTTGTTCATGTCGTGAAATATCCATTATATCTAGAATTATATTCATGATGTTGATATCATATATATCATATATATCCAGTATATAAATTCAGTTATAATATTATGTAACATTTAGAGGTAAGAAATGAAATGCACTGTTCATTGAGACGGTATGCCGTACGTATACATGAACTCTACTTTCATTTTTATTTCATATTTAATGGAATGAAATCATAATTATATAAATACATAATATAATTCCTTTATAATATAGTGTATAATACTATTTACTCCATTATTTATACATCCCACATATGGTATTAATGATTCAAATAACTTTGAGGGGGTGGTAGTCCGCACTTCCTAAAATGAAAATATCGCGTTTACACATAATGGAAATCATAAAGTATGCCATAAATGAGAAATAAATAAGCATAAGGAAAACATAAACATAATATATATATCATATATGAAAATAGTGTCATCAAAATGGCCACCATTAGAGGTGTTAAAAGAATATTGAACAATCATCGTTTCGTGAGGCAGTATTTCACCACCCACAGAAACATTATGTTCTTTAACCATTAGACGAAGGTGTGTGTAAGTGTAAAACAAATATATATCATAAAAACATCCTAGTATATTGTATATACTGGTGTTGTTACAAAATAATGTAATAAAATGAGTTTAAGGGGTTGGAGAAGCAAAATAAAACAAAACAACATTAGAGAAGACATTACCTTAAAATCGGGTAGCTCTTATTGATTTGAGCGAAAGGCTTCTTTGGAAAGACTTATGCCCAAGGTGATGTTTCTAGGAAAAAGGGAGGGAAGTTGGGAGAGTATTTGGGAAGAGTTTGGTTGAGCCAAAAGGCCTTGAAAGTGTGAGTAAGGTGGTAGTGGTGGGGGCCTTTCATAAGTGGAGAGGAGGGGCACTCTTGGAAAGTAATGAAATATTAATTTATTACAAAACGATTTTCGAATTCTAAAGGTCCCATACTTCTATAATTCAAGTATAAGGTTATAAGGGTTCGAAATATACCCATCCAATAGGCTTCTGACAAGTAAAAGCCTTGTATTTTATATTATCTTTTTATTTTATTTAAATCGTTAATTAATGAGGTAATCGCTGCATCATCATGGTGTCATAAATAATATAAATTATTTAATGTCTGAAAATTATAAAAAAATATAATTATGTAGGAAATCTTTTTATATTTCTAATGAATATTTATAGTCAAAAATATGACTTGTATAACGTCATTTAAATTTTTTTTTAGTAAAACAACTCTAGTTTGTGACCTTTTTATTTCAACATTAAATAAAAAGTTATTTATGTCCTTTTCCTACCAAAGTCGCTCCATGGGGTCCCCAGGTTGACCCATGGATTTTCTTGGTCGGCCATGACACATCCAATAGTGTCTGGACAAGTGTAAAGGTCATTCCATTTTTTTATAATATCATTTTTACCTTAAATTTCACTAATTAACTCTTATCGTGATTAATTAAACTTAAAAGTTACTATTCACCAAAATATTATATTAATCCCATTGAACCACATTTTAATTCCTAATGAAAACCATGTATGTCGGATTTTTGAAAATCAAATCACAGAAGTGGAATTGTTTTATTTAAATGAAAAATCAGTTTTTTAACTACCACTTAGTGGTTTCACTATTCATCAAAAATTGAAGTTTTTCAGAACAATGCCAAAATATCACCCTAAGCTATAATTGATATTCCAAATCCAAAAATGATGTCTATTTTAAAAAACTCCAAACATATAAGTTTCATTAATTAATTTTATAATTAATTCCCGCTATCACAACAAATAGCGTGTTTTGAGAAACAATATATATCAAAAGATTGACAATTGTTTATGTCCAATTTCAAAGTGAAATTAATTATAATGGCCACCATTGGATATAATGGTAAAAATATATTCTAATTATAATTTAAAACCACTCAATAGTATAATTTATCATTATAAATTATTTTTATTAAAAAAGATGTTTTTAAGTATTTTTCACTATTCATGAAAAATTGAAAGTTCTCAGAAAATTACAAAAAATTCAACATAGGATAATTTAGATATTACAAATACAAAAATGAATACCATTTTGAAATATAAAATTTCTCTAATTTTAAAAAGTGGGTATTACTATTCATAACGGCATCTTTGATTAGTCTCGGTGTGTTTGAACTCGAACTTGCGTAAAATGCAAGCTACTGCATTATTGAAAGAGAGTCGTATCGTGAAAGCTCGGGGTGTTACACCAATTTATTTTACATTCATCATAAACTCATGTATAGTGGGATTAAAAATATTATTAACATTTAATAGAACCGTAATAATATCTATGATAACATATTTGATTCACATATGACTTTATATTACTCGTTTATTAATCAATTCCACGTTAAAGAAACATTTTGAGAAATAATTATTTTATTTATCCTACATGTTTTTACTTGTTATTCATGATCATATTACTTAGATCATGATTTAAATTAACAAATAATGTAAAACATGATTTTTATAACATAAATATTCAGTATATATATATATATATATAAATGAAATGGAATACACCATTAATGTAGAGAGTAGGTCGTATGTAAACATGAACGCAATTTTTGTTTCCTTATTAAATTTAATAGAAACAAGTAAATGATATATATATATATACATATATATGTATGTATACACACACATAAATCTGATAGAATTATTATTTCATATATTACATTATTATTTATTATATACACTTTAAAATTGTTCTGGAATGGTTAACAACAAGAATGAATCTCATCGCGTCATGGAAACGGTAACCCATACGTACACATGAGTGATGATATCATTCACGAAATGGTTAAATGGTATGGAATTGGATGGTATAATAATTATAAAAAATAAATTTTAATGTTATATTAATTATTTATATCCATTATAGTCATCATTATACCCATATAATTTATGGATTGTGGAATAAAAAATTACACCATAACATAGAGACGGTAAGTTGTACTTACACAGAAATGGTGATATTGTTATTTGTAAAATGTACAAATAAAGTATTTTGTTTTTCCATAATTAAATTAACATATCTACATGTATAATATAAATTTATTTATTTATTTAGTATGAGAACAACATAATAAGTAGAAGTATAAAAAGAATATAATTTTGAAATAGGTGATAAAACTATTAACTCATTTTTATGTATCTCATTTCGATTAGAAAAAAAAAAGAATTACTGGGATTGATCTATTCCCAATTTGTGGACTCGAAGAGAAATTTTGGGTTTTTGTGATCTTATTTGACAAGATATTGGATGAGCCAAATGGAATGAAAGGTGTGAGTAAGTTGGTATAGGTGGATTCCTTTTTTGAGAGGGAGGAGGGTCACTTAAGGAAAGTCTTAAAATATTAATAAATTATAAATTGATTTTTGATTTATAATGTTACCAAATCATTTATTTAGTTTTTTAAAATTTTTATGGGTCAATATACACTCATGCAATTATAATTAGAGAATTTTTTTTATATTTTAAACCATATAATTTTGATTTGACCTTATTTAATCTAGTTAATTTTATTTGTGGAAATAATATTCATAATATTAAATGGTGATAAATATTTACATATATGTTTTAAATTTTCAATAATTGAATAATTTATGACATATTAGAAAATATAATTTTAACGTTGTAATTTTTAATTATTTAGGAGATTTTGAAATATTTTAATAATATGTAATTTTTTTAAAATATCTATATAGTCAATATTGAAACCATTCATTTATTTTATATTAAATAAAAATAAATAAAGAAGATAAATTCGATTAAAAATATTTAATACACTTCTAACATTTCATTAAAACCTATATAATTCTTTAATTACTATAAATAGTTTAAATGACATTTCATTTAGTTTTTTTAAAACCTCTTATTTGACATTTTTATTAATAAAATAATTTCTACATAACTATAGTTTCATTTTTAATGGTAACTATTTAATGTCTAAAAATAATAAATTAAATCATATGATGTAGATAATTTCATTGTATTACTTGTTACTATTTATGTTCTATGTTGAAATATGTGTATAACTACATTAATATTATTATACTTATAAGATATATGAGAGTGACATGTTGTCACTTTCTTTTTTTAATTATAATTACCAAAAATTCATGATGAATAGTAAATTAAATAAATCCATTCTGACTGTTATGTTATATTTCTTGAATTTAAT
Organism: Viscum album; assembly: GCA_963277665.1. Lineage (NCBI taxonomy): Eukaryota > Viridiplantae > Streptophyta > Magnoliopsida > Santalales > Viscaceae > Viscum > Viscum album. Next base: position 1,513,931,057 of record OY728132.1, on the reverse strand, counting down.
TTATCCAATTAAATTTTTGTAGGTTTTAGGGTAATTATATTTTCATTATCATATTTTTTTCTTACAATAATTTACCTGTGGTAAAATAGAAATTACCAAAGTTACAATTCCTATTGTCAAAAAATAAAATGTACCGATTTACACAATTGGTACCTTATGATTCCAAATACAGAATCAATTTTTCTAAATTCAAAGAAAATAATTGGTTAAAAATATTTTAAAATTAATTTATATTGTTAGAATAAAAAAGCTAGTTTTTAAGAAATAGAAAAATTATCAAAAGATGGACATGTATTTATGTCCAATTTAAATGTCATTTTAAATCCAAGGATAAATATTGGATTAAATGATAAAAAATATAATTATAATTTAAAACCAATTAAAATGATAAGCTAATTATATTAATAAATTAGACGAAAAGGAAATTCTAAATTAAAATACATTATTTTTCATTATTCATTAAAATATGATTGTCATCAGAGAAATACCAAAATTTCAACCAAGGTAAATTTTTATTTACCACTTAAGAATAAGAAGTTTATTTCATAAAATAGAATATATAAAAGTGTTAAAAAATAATTATAATTTTTGTGCCCTTAAAAGGTTGCAAAACTGCATATTTCGGGAAATAATTCTATTTTCCAAAAAATTTAATTAAATGTTATATCATTGTATAAAAAAACTAATGATGAATGTTAATGTTATATAAAATTGAAAATGTGATTAATAATTTTTTTAAAAAATAGTCAATATCTAATAAAATAATAATATTTTATTAATATATAATTGTTTAGTGGAACTCAATATTGTATAATACGCTTGCTATCGAGGAAGGTCGCTCTTGTGTGTAACACAATCCATGTTAGTGTTGATATTATTGAAATTTTTCTTTAGTGTTTTCTATAAAATTATCCAAATATAGTTCTATCATACATTGAAAAAAATCAATACTCAGTGTTGTGTGAAATTAATCATATCAAAAGATCCAGAAATTATGTGTAGCACTAGCCAAGTATAGTGTTCGTATACTACATGCTAGTATAGTGTTGCGTATAGGAAAAGATAATCATAGTGTAGCATACATCACAAGACATTAAAAAATTTAAAATAATTAATCTCATAAAATATAAGAGTGTTACATTATACCCCCCTTAAAAGTAATTTCACCATCAAAATTCTTCAAGGGTATGAATGTTTTACTACATGAATGTTTCATTAATGGAAACCCACATCGTTAAAATGTATATGAAAACATCATTTTAAGAAGGAAAGCTAAAAAAATATGGTTACCCAATGTAACACATCAATGCGTTTCCACATAGAGGTGCATAGGGGGGAAATGAAAACATGGATATGGAAGAGAAATTTAACTATCATGTTCTCATGGATAGTGATAGAAAACATGGTTTTAAGAATATTAAAAACTAGAAATCCATAAACATGTGATAATATAACAGACCATCTGATTCATCGGATAAGATGGTATTAAAATAACATTTTCGGTTTTTCAGATCCTATCCTTATGCTGGTAAAATATTTCTTGAAAATAAATACTTAGATTATTTTGGTAAAATTTCAAAGTTCATTATACCTTGAATAATTTCCACTTCATCAATTATTTTGATAAATGATATTGAATTTGTAATTTATTAAGTGTTTTCGGATCATGCGATATAATGATAGGTCATTCTATATGTCTCAAAAAAATGGATAAAAAAGGTAATAAAATATTTATAAGTCAACCAATTGTGATATACTCCATTAATCTAACTAACATCAAATGGAATATAACTTATACAATCCGATAATGGATAAAATTCCCATCCTTCCAAAAAATGAAAATATAAAAAATGGAATGATGTGAACTAAATTAACTTATCATTTATATCCCATATCTTTTATGTCATTTCCTGGTTGTTACATTCTAAATATTGGATTACCTTAATCATTTATTCTCTTGGGACATGGTAATAACATGAATTACCATAGAACCTTAGTGAAAACATGAATTCTATCAAAATTAACTATTTCCATAATCAAAAAATACAAAACAAATCTATATACTCAAACCATAATATCAATTTTTCCATATATCAAAGATGTATTCTTTAATACAATGAAATATTACATTATCTCCATCTCCCATCATTATGCACATATCGTGCATTATCCAAAAATATCTAAATAAAATTTAATAGTTACTGGTATTTCTCAACATATACTATCAAATACATAAGGACCAACAATATTGTGAAAATCCTTTGATATTTCATCCTTCCAAAATACCGTAAAATTACTTCTACAACATTATTCTTGATAATCATGTAATCATTCCACTATCTTCATAAAGCAGTGGTCGAGCTTCATCATTTTATTCATTTACCCCTCTTTCATCTCATATATCATTTTTAGTCTCTTTATCTTCATTAACATAAATATCACCCACACATCCTTGTTGATTTTAATCATGACTATTTCCCTTAAGGAATCGATTTTCATTATTCCTGCACATTCCAAACATATCACTTTTAACCATCATTGATGTCATATAAATACAATTATCCTTGTCCATTATGTTAACTAATCCTTTTCCTTTGAAATTACAGGAATTTTTTCCTTATTTTATACAAAGAGATAATCTTCCATTTCTTTTGAAACATTTCCTTGACGCCACTTCAGACACTATTTACATGAAGAAAATTGAACATGAATTCCTCTATGAAAACCCTGAAACTCCATCGTTCTCTTATTTGTAGGGTCTCGAAACTCACCAATGTTGAGATTACTGATTATATAATGAGATCGCAGATTATGTATTATAATGAAATTTCACCTTCCAACTCAAATTTCATTTCATTACTCCTAATGAATATTATTCCATTGTCCATCATATTCTCCATTAATAGAAATCATCATCTTTCCATCCATTATCCAAACCCCAAAATGAATAGTGTGAGAGGAAAAAATCATACAAGGAAAACAACATAATCAAGGGGGAGTACATTCAATCTATAGCATATTAGGATTAATCCTAGGTTATTCATGATAATTACAATAATTTTGTGATTATAACAAAAATATTGACTTACCCTTAGGGACATCCCTCGACATATCATATAAATATCTCCATGGATCTCACCAATGCATTCAAATCCTAGTTTCTAGTTATTTAATAATCCTTCACTCGGTTAAAAACTATAACAACACAATGTTGAAGTACTTGGAAATTGCATTTCATTGAGGAATACTTAATATATAACACAAATTTACCCCGAAATTATGTATTATTTTATTGACTCTGTAAGCGTGGATCATAATCATGTAAATAGGTAAATGGCCTTCAATATCTCCCATAAAGATATTTCCGTTTTGTTTTCCTATAAAAAACATTCCTTATATCATGGGGAAAACGTAAAAAGGGTGAGCTCAAATTTTCAGTACGGGTAAACATGTAGAACATAAAACAAACCATAAACATAATAATTTAATAACAAGAATGTACAATTTAAATAAAAAATCACGAGTCATGATATCAATATTCGAAACAGATGAATCATTGATCATAAAAGATAATTAACCATGATTTATTAGAAATAGAATATAACATGGAATTGTGGAAAAGAAATAAGAAAATAATATGATTTCCATAGTAGCCAAGGAATTGATTCCAAAACCATCATCGTTGACAGGGTCCATTACTAAACCGAGTTTACTTGTTATTCTATCTATGTATTACTAAACTGGATTTACTTATCGTTCCAGTAATGTCTATTTCATGAGATATATATAATTTCCCAATGAATATAAAGTAGATATAGGTCCCAAAAATCTCACAATGAAATCATTCTTACTTGTTCCACAAAAACATAAATCAGTCATCATAGAATAACCCATGAAATAAAATGGGATTCATAAACATCATTCCATTATAACATAATCTACATAAGATAAAATTATTTAATAAACATAATTAATTATAAACAAAATCAAATCAGAGTAATAATAAGGATAAAATCATTACATTTGTTATCATATATGGAAAATAATTTAGATTTAATATTTGTGATTAATTCTTGAGGATAATATCTTTTCATCCTCAAATTCATTTTATATTATCCAAATATTGTGTCATTTTAAATAAAAATATATTAGTTGAAAATAAAAATTTAATATTGTAGAGGAAGAAATAATTTCACGATGTATATATTAAAAAAACATTCATATCATACTCTTTCTAGAAAAGTCAATAAGTATCTCGTATAGTAAAATGATTGAAATATTTATTCCACACCGTTTAATAAATATCCACCAATGAATAAAATTGAATTAATAAAATGGTATAATAATAGAAGTAATACTATATATTTAGAAATCATGGATTTGAATGATAAATATACCCCAGTAAATACATACATATAAACAATCTCAGAAAATAATGGGATGAAGAAATTATCCATTAACATAGATATGATTTCTTCAATATGTGTCCAAAACTCATGTATTTTGGGTTTAAAATTATTATTTTATTGGCAATAGAACCATAATAAATCCTATGCTATAATATATTATTCACTTATGACTTTATATTACCCGTTTATTTTTCAATTCCATGATAATGCAACGTTTAGGGTAATAATAATTTTATTTATCTTATGTGTTTCGACTTCTTATTCTTGATCTTAATATATAGATAATGATTTGCATACTTACATAATATAAAAAATGATTTATATATCATAAATATTCATGATATAATTATATATATAATATATGGATACATTAAATGGAATTCAACATTCACAGAGACAGTTAGATGTACATATGCATGAACGTTGTTTTCGTTTCCTTATTGAGATGAATTGAAGAAAGTAAATGACATGTATATATAATCATAAATCTAGGATAATTATTATGTAAAATATTTCATTATTATTTATTATAAAATATTTCTAATCATTCTTCAATGGTTAACGAGGAAAAAAAATGTAATCACATCGTGGAGATGGTAGGTTATACATACGCACAAGTGACAATATCATTCACTTAATGGTTAAGTGGTATGGATTTGAATAGTATATTAATTATAAAAAAGAATTATAATGTTATGTATATTATTTACATCCATTTTAATCATCATTATACCCATCCAATTTATGTATTGTTGAATAAACAATTATAAAATGACGTGAAGATGGTAAGATGTATGTACGCACAAATGGGGATTATTTTATTTGAATGATGAATAATATGAGGTATAAGGTTGTCCCATAATTTTAATAATATATTAGAATGTATAATATATTTTATTTATTACGTTCATATGAGAATAAAATAATAAGGGGATGTAGAATGAGAAAATAAATATTGAATGTGGTGATAAGAAAATTACTTTTTTTTAGTTTCTACTTTTGAATTCACCAAAAGGTCAAACTAAGATGGCTGTATTCCTAATTTGTGACAACTAAATGGAAGGGAGAAATTTTTGAGAGATTTTTTGAGTAGAGGCTGGACCAAAAATGGCATGACAGGTGTGGGTGAATCGGTAGAGGTTGTGGCCTTTTATAAGAGGGAGGAGAGGAACAATTTTAAAGTCTTGAAATATTAATTTATTATATAATTGATTTTCGATTTATAATTTTCCCATCATCATTTATATCTATGATAATATGAGTATTGGTCGAAATAAGATCCACCTACAAAATTTAGAAATTATTTTATTTTATTTTAAACCTTATCATTTGGATTTATCCTTATTTAGTCTGTTTAATTTTATTTGTAGTAATAATATTCTAAATATATAATAGATATAAACATTTACCTATGTGTTTTCAGTTGTCCATAACTGGAAACTTTATGAAATTTTATGACATATAATTTTCAATTATAAATTTTTAAAATTTTAAATTTTTTAATTTTTTTAATAACTAGTACATCGCTCGTGCATATGCTCGACACAATAATTGAAATCTAATTTTCAAATGTCCTAATAATTTGACTATTTAAAAATAAAAATTAATTAAAATATGATAAAATTATAGCTTTAATCATAGATAATAATGAAAAGAAATGAAAATTAATAACAAGTATTTGAACATATATATGAAGATGAAAGAAAAGGAAATAACATGATGTGAAAAAATACAGAAAAACATGACGTATCATTAAGAATTTGATGTAGTGTATTTAAAAGGTATTGTAGTAGGGATCTCATATTTTTAATATGTCATCGTCATATGTAATGGTCACTTTATGATTGGAGAGGACAATTTAATTGAAAGGGGAAAAAAGAAATGAGTTAAAGATGTAAATGAACTGATGAATAGTGGCCTTAGAACTATATTGGAGGAGCGGGGGAGGCAGAGGCAGAGATGGTAGAGGTTGAGGAAAAGTCGAAGTCCAATATTGAGGAGGTGGAGGCCGATAAAGAGGATGCACAAGGGGAGGGGAATTATCAGTATAACATTCAATTCATAGAGTTTATAGACCACTCATTAAACATCTATTTTTTTATAGAAGATTACTCAAGATAGAAATAAGATTTCATAATGTATAGAGAAGCATCTAAAAAAAGAATGAAAATAAAGTAATCTATAACTATTTCAAAGATTAACAACTTCCGAACCACTTATTATGAATCAACAACATTCTATGGACTAAAGCAGAACTGGACTAAACCAGAACACTAACACAAAAGAATTACTAGAGTAAAGGCTTTATTCCAACAACAGTATTCAACATGTTACCTTTTAGTAAGATAAATCCACTGTAATGAATTTCTCAAATCCACTTCAATGAATACTTCAATGCTCAGCTATTGAGTTTTGTCCCTCACAAAAACCATCCAAAGAATCAATAAAAATGTAAGACAACACATTAAATGAGCACAGAAATGCAGCATCTGCATGATTGGCTGCATTACACTTCGGGATGCTATTTGAACCACTGGCTCTTTGTATCAGTATTCATGACCATCTCCAAGTTCAAGACCTTCACTGTAGGAGTGTTGTAATCTGAAAATGAAAGAAGTGATATTATGTAATGAAATGAAGTTATTGATATGTTTAATGAAGATCAAAATGATGATTCATTGGATAGTGACTTGTTAATAGATGAAAACTTTAATGGAAATATATATGTGGAAGAATGTTTGGTGCATTTCATAGGATTTATTTTCACCTGGAACATTTCCATGATTTCATCCCATCCAAGGGATGTTTATTCAAAGAGAACAAACAAATCAAAATGTAGAAATATGTTTTAATGGAAACATACTTGAAAACTCATAAATTGGGAAATTTGTTTTACGGAGAAAAAAAAGTGCCAAATCCTAGAATGGTAAATATGTTGAACTGGAGAAAAATTTGAGAAATCATAATGTGGGAAAACTAAACTATTGTAAACTAACATTACATTAGAACATGGATTATCTGTTTCAATTTATATAATCTTCCCATAAAGAATATTGATTTTATGATTTTATAATTTCATTACAGTTTATTAGTAAACTACAGTATAGGTATACATAACAGCGGAGAAATATTTTGTAACAGGACATTTGAAACGTACAGATTGTAGAAAATGTGTTTCCAAATTGGACAAGTACTGCATGAAAAAGCTTTAGTCATATTTGTATGTTTTTTTGTTGAGGATATCGTTGCTGAAATTCATTTCATAGTGGTTTTATGGGTTGGATTATAAATATTCCTTCATCCTATATAAAAACATTGAGTCATGAATTAGGTGGGAAAAGTGGATCAAATAGTTTTTTAATAAATCAGATGTTAAATATCACTTTTAATAGCGGTTCAACAAAATTTAAAGAATCCAACCAAAAAACCTGAATTCTAGCCCAAACATTATTGAATTACTTGTCACTTTTCAATGAACTGACTCAAAATGAAACAATTCTCATGATCACTTATGTATCAAGGCATATTGGAAGTGAAAACTTGATGTGGTGAGGTGAAGATTGAAAATAATACCTTGTCGGGGTAAATTCAATTCATGGAGAACATGAAGGGAAATCTTAGACGTACATGGGGCCTATCATCGATTCCATTTTCGGTCTATCACATTAATGTTCTACATGCAGGGCCTGGAATGGAAGTTTCAATGAGTGCCAATGGCGTGAACATGAAATACATATGTACTAAAAAGTAGATATCTACATTGAAAACAACAACAGAGTACATACTCAAAGAGGGAAATAGAACAGTATTCATGAATAGAATTTTTATACCTGTATAGAATAAAATATGGGCATGTTTGAAAAAAATATGAATAAATTAGAACATAAAATGAACCTGTTAAAAAAATATGAATCTCTAAAAAAACTACTCAACATTACAACAGTAATAAAACACCTCACTCATGGTATACACCACGTTTTTTTGAAGCCCAGATAGATTATAATTATTTCTACAACTGATCTCCTGCACATAACATCCAAAAACGCAATAATTTCTTTAAAAAACCAAACCCTCCCTTACAGACATGCAAATGTCATATTATAAGTGAAGCCTTATGCATAACCAAATGATATCTGCCATAATAAAACATGCGATAGAGATTCAGTAAGTTCATTAATAAATATGTCCAGGATAAACAAAATACAAGCATCAATAGAGAACTTGGGAAGACAATGAAGGAAATGATAGAGCTTCATACATAAGTGATCTTATGAACAGACATGTTCCTTGAAAAAACAAAATACCAGGATAAGTAGTAGAGGTTCCCTAGTTTGAAGAAGAGGGATATCCGCCCTTTGATATAGAATCATGAAAAATAGGTAATTAGAGTCATGCTGAGTTTTGACTTGGATCTGAAGGATTGTAGGAGTCAGGGTTTCCCTTATTTTCCTACTACAAACCTAAAACCACAATCCACAATTCTGTCCAAAACATGTTGACTTTCAATGAATAGATGTAAAATGTTAACAAATTCCCAGACATGAAATACTATTCTATAGTTATAGGAAAAATTTTATTTGGAAACAACTTATTCAAAACATAATACATGGTATATGGCCTCCGTCCTCCCGTCCATCACCCCCTTGTCTAGCCCCTCCCTACATTGCAGCCCTCACCTCTCCATCTTCTCCTCCCCATGTCCCAGCCTTTCCCTGCATTCCATCCCTCGCCTCTCTATCTTCCCCCCCTCCGGGCCGTCCCCTCCCCTCAACCCTGCCCAGCTGATCCCCCCTGCCAAGCCCATCCCCCCTGCCAAGCCCGTCCCCTCCCCCCTACCCAGCTTGTGTCCTCCTCCCTTTCCTGCACCTCCTCTTACCCCCATACCTAGGTCTACCCCTCCCCTCCCCTCCCCATTCATCTACTTGTCTTCTCTCCCCTGCCCAGCCCCTCCTCCCCCACCCCCACCCTGCCCAGCTAGTCACCCCCACCCTAATTTCATTGGACTTTCTCCTAACCCCTACCCAGCTATACCCCTTTTCTTCCCCCTCATCTAGTTTTCTCCTTCCCCATCCCAGCACCTCCCCCCTCCCACCTCAGCCTCCCCCTACACAAACCCTTCCCCCACCACTCCTCCTTCTTACCAACCTCTTCCAAGTTATTATGAATTGGATAAATATATTATCCATTTCCTAGATTCTGCGTCTGAGTCTAATTGGTCTTCTATCATATATTCTGGAGGGGTAATGGTTGGGATTGGAAAAATAGATAATCAAACAGAAAGTAATACATGTTTTAGAATTTTTTTCAAGGAGTTATTTATTAGAGAGAATGAAATATTTCAAGAATTACATAAAACATAAGATGGAATAGTTGATTTTATTAGGGATGTAAACAGACACAATATATACTGAAAAATGAACAACATTTAAAAAAGTTTACTAAAAAAAGGACATATTTTATTGTCATGCATGCATGTTTATGGGTAAACATACATGTTCCTTCTTTTTGTAACTTTCTTCATTTTACATATATCATATCTTCTCAAAAAATTTGACATGTTTTGTTCAACACAACCAGTGAAATGAATGATGGAAAAAAATGAGAAATCAACATGTTTAATGTATCTAATTTTTCGACCGATATGTTCAGCATGTGAAAATATAGGTAATCCACAACCTGTGATGGACGGTAAGATTGATGGCCGGTTGAATTACATGGGAAGCCTACCCATTCTTCAATAGGTGCATGGGGTGGTGTACAAAAGATGGTCGACCATGGCAAGCATACTCTTTGTTCAAAACCGAAACATCAAGAAGACATCCATGGACTTACAGAATGCTGTTAAATTGTTAATCAGAAAATAGAGGGAATTCCAGTTGAGAAATCAGCCTAGAAAAGAGGAAAAAAATACCTACCATCAAACAAACAGGACTGCAAGTCTAGCATAACATCATGTCCTAAAAGGAGATGACTGAACAGGGTGAAAAGTCCAAAATCCATCGCAAGCAAGCTTTGATATCCAGCAAACCATAAAAAACAATGAATTATTATAACACATTATCATTGAGGTAAAACCCCAGAAGTCTTGGAAGGCATGAATAAATCATGTTCATAGAAAAACGTGTAAAGCCCTAAGGGACCAGTTAGCACAAGTAGACATTTCATATCCATTGACTCACATCCCAGAAGGTTGATAATCCTTTGTGATTTAAGCCACATGAGAGAAAAACAACACCCTTATCTAGTAATGACATGTTATATACAGAAGATACCCTGGGCATTGAATGCAGTCCCGGAAGCTCCAGAAAGATTCTCCTATGAGTGATTGTAGAAGTCATTCCCATGGAATATCTTTGTAGTTGAAAAAATTTCTTTTCATATTGAAATTAAGTAATTTTAAAAAATTATGTCATTGAGAAAAAAATGAGAAAAAATGTAGCGAATTAAATACAATTAAGAAATAGCCATCATGCAGAGCTTTGAAAATTGGAAACACTAAAACCCCTATCCTTGATGTTTTCAGCTTAGCGTTTTAGTAGTGAATAATGGTGACAGAAAAAACCGTCTAATGTACAAAAAAACTTCCAGCAATGAATAAAGGAAATCGTAAAGTACAAAAAAACATCCATCAATGATGATGTGTAGTATGATTAACCAAATCTAAAAAAATCGTCCACCATGAAAACCGTCCAACAATATAAGAAAACCTTAGACCATGAAAAGCATCCTTCCTGAATAACCATTAAAGATAATGTTATTCAAAGAAAACATTTGATTTCAACATGTAGAAATATTTTTTAATGGAAAGCAAATACTTTATCCATCAGCATTACTGAATTTTTTAATTTTAAATATAATTACTGAATTAGTAAACACCATTATAAGGATACATAGAAAAGGATAAATATTTTGAAATAGGAAATTTGAAATAAAGAGAAAGTATAAATTTTTTTTCCAAAATGAAAAAATTCCGTAAGACAAATCCTTAGTCTACTTTGTCTGTTTTTGTTATTATGTTATCCTTTATGAGAATCTGAACTGCACTGTCATCTGTTGATGGTGGTGTGGAGTCACCAGACATCGACACATTCTTCCTGACTGCATCCTGGTCATCATAGTCAGTCAACATATTTCTCTTCAAATGAATTTAAATATTAACCGAAAAAAATTCAATGACCCACTTCTTGATTGAAAACCTTTATAACGATAAAGAAAAATACTAAACCTATTTTATTTACGGTGACATTTATTTTCCTGAACTGTTGAAATAATTAAAGATGATGTTACACCTCCTGATTGAGGATTTGTAGTGGGTTGAAAATATTCAACAGTCTTATTATCCTATAGTGGAACGTTAACAACAATAGTCCAGAATGACATTAATTACGGACAGGGAAAATAATTAATAGAAATAAAAATATTGTACCTGATTCAGTTCAATCTCACTACTTACTCTAGTAAATTCAATGCTCTAATCATATATCACAAAAATTACAGTAGGATTTAAGATTTTTAGGTTTAAAACATAAAAGAAATTTAGAATAGATATTAGCCATTACCTGATTGTATGCGAAGCTGTCATTGAATTTTCGGATGTAGTTTTCATTATCGCTAATGAAAATGACGTTGTATGTTTTTTTATATAAAACAATGACGATTTTTAATATTGAAATTTGATATTTCAATTGATAAGAGTACTATCACTGATTTGAAAATGTCATGTTCAAGAGAAAATCCATATTCCTCATCGTCCTGATGATCAAATTATGAAACAATATTCAATGCTAGGAAAAATAATTTTAAAATTTATTGACATGATAGATAGAGTTGGATTGACCTATATTCACAAAGATCTCAAGTTAGCAGATTTCTCATGTATGAATTGCATGACCTGTTTTTCAAACAAAACTATTGAAAAGGAGTATGTATTATCAGTAACATTAAGTTGCACTCTAAATCTGTTTAATATGAAATGATGACCGCACTGTTAGTACCAATAAGTATTTTAATTTATTAGTTCACAAGGAATTTATATTAATAAATTTAATAATTTAATTGACAATGAACTGGGAGTAGTGCTATGAGGAGATAATTTACAATTTTGGCACAAAATTATGTCATCTGAAAGATGTTCTTTCTTCATACAAGAAATGCATGACTCATAAAACTAACTGTAGGTGCTTTGAATTTTTTTATATTTACAGCGTGTATGCATCATGTAGGCTATAAAATATTGAGTATGAAATAATATACAAATTAGGTGATGACATAATTGAACAATTCCAAATACTAGAAATTGAATTGTCAACATTAATATCTCTTATTGTTACCTGTGAACAATTTTTGACATCTGAAATAGTTTTGTTGTTGTTCAAATATGGTACATCCATAGAAGGGTTTCTAGTTGTCGGTGGTGGAGTATTGAACTGTGATTCAACCACCAACCCAAACCTGTAAAATATACATTAACAGATTTCTTTGAAAAAAATATTTACAGACATTTAGTATTAGATTTTAGATGTAAAATGGAGAAAATGTAAATATACTGAATCTAGATTAGCTCAAAGGTCACCTGCTTCTGAAGCTGTTTACTTATGGAATATCCTGGTTGTACAGAATATTTATAGCATTAATAGTAGTAGTCAGAATAACATTTGCTGTAATAAGTTTGAAACTATTGAAATGATTAAAAATAATTGTACTTTCAAAGCATCCACTTGAAAAAAAGAGATTTACTAAGAGATAAAAATAAATAATATCGTTTGAAACCATACTTCTTAGTCACTTCACTCATACAAGTTGTAATATAAGAATGGATGATGAGTATTTGATTTTTTCCAAATAACTTGTCATTTCATTCACAAAGTCTCCCCATAAACTATATGTAAGTTGCATACCTCTGTAGGGAAATAATTTAATAGCAAAGCATAAATTTATTTTTCTGCATTGTAATATAGTACTAGCAGAAAATTAATCACCTGTCATCCTCTATAATTTTCTGCATCTGTAGGTTGGAATGTCCCATAGATTGCACTGGATGAGTGTAACGTAGACATCCAATAATTTCTATAAAATAGATAACCAAAATAAATTTAGTTAGAAATAAGTAAAGACAATAAATATATTATTGTTTACGTAACATTACTGAAGTCAACTACATAGAATAGTCAGAAACAGTTAATGAAATATACCTATTAAATGTTCCTCAGGAATGTTCCTTTGAATAATCGCATCATATGAGGTAAATTAAAAACTAAAAAATGGTATGTTTGCATCACATGGTCGAATAAACTTCGTGGATGTAAACATGATTCTGCAGGGATGTCTACTTCCTAAGTACTTGCCTTGGTTTGCAGCTATTTGGAAGTTCTATATCATGTAGCACATTCCTTCACGCGAATAATGTCTATACTTTGAGATAAGTTGACGGTTACCTATTGTACATTGAATCTTAGTTCCCTAAATAATGTATATTGAAAAGTATGTTAGTATGTAAAGAAAATTTATGATAGAGGACAGATAGATACAACGTGTGAAATTGTTGAAATATGTATAGAACATAACAAAACAATATAAAAATAAATAAACATTTGTGAATGTAACATAAACATACATCATTGTCGAATATTATTTGATCAATTGCGAAGACCTCATTGGAAGACATAGGGGATGAATTCAAACACATGTTCAGCAAACGAACATTAATTTGTAGTGTCTCATCGTCCTCTGGTGAAATCTCATTCAATAGGGTTATTGATCGTGACATTGTTATTCTCTTTACTGTTACATTTAAAATTGAAAATATAACATAGTAAGCACATAAAGAAGTAATTGAAGTACACATTATGCATAGGCAATACATCATAAAATATAAATTGATTATTATAAATGATACCTAAGAAAGGTTATGAAATATTTCTTTATACACATTATTATGTGTGAACCCAGTAGATGTGTTAGTGTTTTCCTGTATTAAAATTTTCAACCCATTTGGAGATGTAACCCTAGATACTGCAACATACAAATGACCATGAGAGAAGATAGGCTTGCGATAATATAACCCAACATAAGACAATGATTGGCCTTGACTTTTATTAATAATAATTTCATATGAAATTGTTAAAGGATATTGTCTTATTAATTATTTGAAAGGACATATATCATCAGAGTGTGTCATATTTAGTCTTGGAATGAATATAGAATACCCCAAATTACAGCCACTCAATATTTTTTCTCCAATCACATGATCACCTTAATGTGTAACAATCCTACGAGTTCTGTTACATAAACCAACATATTGATCAACATTTCTGAGTATCATAATGGGAACACCAATCTATAGTGTAATTTTGTGGGCATCCAACCAAGATACATTGATTCCATTAAACATTTCAAATGTGTATATGTTTTTTGACCTATCAGTATCAAAACTAGAATTGAAAACAGAATCTGAGCTAAAGTAATCTCTCTTATTAGTGTCAGTGAGAGACAACATGTAATCGTTTACTTGCTGAATAACATCACGGGTTGGAGCTAAAACTGCACGGTCTTTCAAATAGGAGACATCACCATAATTGGTAGTGAAATTAGGATATGTTTGGTCAATTATTATAGCCATAGCATATTCAGAGTTGGTAAGAAGATACTTAGAAGGAATTTGGATGACTGTTTCACCATCATTTGGTTCTCTAACTCTATATTCTCTAATTTCCAAGGTCCATCTTGCAAACTCATGGACAAACTCGGGATTATTTATGGATGCAGCCGAATGCAATCTCATGTTCCTTTTTAGAATTAAGACCAGAGAATGTTTCCACAGATACGAAGACTTAATAATTGCAAATACAATGTCACTCCTGTTACCACCAGGTATTACCGGTAGTATTTTCCTGAAATCACCCCCCAATACAACTGTTAGACCACTGAAAGGAAAATTTGGAGCATGAACATTTCTTACTCTCATTATACCTCTTAGAGTACGGACGAGAGATTCAAAGTAGTACATATGAACCATAGATGCATCATCCCAAATAATAATTTTTTTCATTTGTAGAAGTTCCGCAAGATGACTACCTTGCTGAATATAGCAAACTGGCTGCTCAGTAATAAAGATTGGAATATGAAATTTAGAATGTGTAGTTCGTCCCCCCGGAAGCAGTAATAATGCTATTCCACTCGAAGCAACTGCTAGAACAATAGAGCCCTCTGACCTCAGCAAAGCTGTTAGCATATTCCAAATGAAGGTTTTACCTATGAATCCTTATCCATGTAAATAGAAGAAACCTCCAGAATTGGAAGACAACGCAAACACAATGATATCCATCATATTTTTTTGTTCATCGGTAAGCATATTCTGTTTAGTTTTGTATTCATTTTGAATTAAATCCCTGTTGTAATGTAGTTATTCTGCAACTAAACGATTTGGATGACTGTCAATTGTAGAATCTGGAAGTGGCATAGGAGGATAAAACTGAAGAGATGTACCATTGCTCTGTAAAATCTACTCAATTTTAAGAAGAACATACATACGCCATTGATGATCTGTCAATGTCAAATCAAAAAATATGATACATATAGTTTAAGATAACAATACTCAGAAAAATAGTATAATATATAATAATTCGGTAGTCAGCTGAGGAGTCATTTAATTTTATGATAATATGAATTTATGATATTGACAGTATTTATATTAATCAGTGAATATAAATAAACAAAATTTTGATTTATAAATTTTAATGACAAACATATAGATATACCTGGCATTTCAAGCCATTGTATTTTCCCATACAGATCATCTTCACTAAGAAAGTCACGGGTTTCATGCCATACAATGTCTGGGCGAGATATGTTATTTGAAAATAACATGCTTGTGAACAACCTCTGTAAAGAATGTCCCATTCCCCAAGCTGACACCTCTTTTAGAGCTTCAATAAATTCAGAATCATCTACCAATAGTCCCAAAGCATAACAGGCCTCTCTAAATGTTCCATGAGTAATACCATTCACTATTATGATATCATCATACGAAGTCACTCCTTTTATTTTTGTCAAAATTAACCGCATGTAAAACAATTCTCTAGTTGTTGGAGGGACATAGTACATTCTACCAATATTGAATCCCGATTTTCTCGGAGTCCATTTTTTTCATTGTAGTGAAAAAGAAATATAGTAGGAAACTCTGCATAATTGAGACATCTACCTTTTGGGTGAGTAAGATTTGCATTAAACCATGTCATGAACATTTATTCAGCAATAGTTCCATGACTGAGGACATCTTCAATATTATCATTGTCGCTATAAGTAACTATATTTTGTCCTAGAAAATGGAATCTTAACCTCTGAACTGGTTGATATCTGTAGTGGGTATCAAAAGAAAATATTCTCCATAAAGCCTCTGAAGGAGTTATGTAACGGTAGTCATAGTACATCTTTATCTCATCCACATGGTTTTCTGGAAAGTCAGTATTGTTGCTCTTATAGAGTGCTTGTAACAACCCGATATTTTATGATAAGTATTCTCTTTAATTTATTTGATGTCATGTGCATTATGATACAACAAGATTATCTTGTGCTATATGCCACAATGTATTAGCTTGAATTATACACAACACAATTCTTGGATCGTGTTATACACAATTTCAAGTTCATTTGATAGAAATTATTCTACACAACATTGAGTGTATATATATATTTATATATTCAATGTATAAATTAAAAATGGTATGATTATATTATAACGAAACAACAAAGGAGTCTTGCACTATACACAACCCTGACATGGCATGAATTACACGCAATCGCGACCTTCTTCCATAGCGTGTGTTGTACGCATTACCAGGTTTTACTAAACAACGATATGTTATTATAATATTATTATGAACTAGCCGTTATGAATAGTATTAACTAAATTTTTAAATTTATATCAATATTATTCATCTTACACATTTTCTAGAACATGGTATAAGTACAAAATTAATTTTTTGGGTAAAATAAGTATTTTTCTAAAAATGCAGT
Organism: Viscum album; assembly: GCA_963277665.1. Taxonomy (NCBI): domain Eukaryota; kingdom Viridiplantae; phylum Streptophyta; class Magnoliopsida; order Santalales; family Viscaceae; genus Viscum; species Viscum album. The sequence continues at coordinate 1,513,913,634 of OY728132.1, read as the reverse complement.
TTTGCCACCTTTTGATGGCCCTCCCACTTTAAATCTAGTTTTTGACATTTTTATAAAATCAATTTTATAAAATAAAAATATTCTTTGGAATCAGAATATAAAATATTACCTTGGATAAATTTTTCATATAATTCTGATAACTTTCATATTTTAATGAATAGTAAAAACCCGTTATATTTTAATTAAAAACAACTTTTTTCATCGTAATAACTTATGTGGTTAAATTATAATATTGAATTGCCTTAAAGTATAAATAGAATGTATTTTTACCATTTAATATAATTTATGTCATTAGCATTGATTTTACCTTGAATTCGTAGGTTAAATCAATTCAATATTTTGCAATGTTTTAATGAAAATCCCGTTTTCTTTCAACAACGTGATTAATTTTAATTTAATTTATGAAACTTTTGTTTATTGAATTTGGAAAAATGGAATCCATATTTGGAATCAGTGGGTCAAAATTATGTTAATAAGATACTTTTTTTGGGATTTATGAATAGTAACTACGGTAAATTTTATTTACCATAGTTAAAGGTAAATCAGGTAATTAAGGGTAAATATAATATTTCCCTAACACATTCCAAAATTCTATTGGATGGATAAAAGTAGACCCATATATCCTAAGGGTTGGATTAGATTCATTTTATGGACTTTTGACCATGAAAATAATTTAATTATTATTAAAACCAAAGAAAGTGACAACATGTCACTCTCTTAAATCTTATGAGTATAATAATTTTAATTTAGTGATAAACATCATAAAACTTAGAACATGAATAGTCTCCAGAAAATAATAAAATTATCTACATCATGATAATTTATTTAGAATTTTTAGGAATTACATAATTGTCATTAATGGTGATTCATTAATGATACAGAAATTTTTTAATAAGTGAAAAATCAGTAATATAGTTTTTATTGAAATAATAATACCCATTAAAAGGCCCATAAACCTGACCAAAACTTATTGGTAGTGTATATATACACCTTATTCATCCAATGACCTAATATATAACCGTTCATAGCCTTATAAATGTGATTATAACACTTATATTATTTTATTTTAAATGATGCCAAAGTCGTCACCTTCATAATTTAATAAATATAACAATTTAAATATTGTGATTTTAAGATGATAAATTCGAGTAAAAGTATTATTGTGAAATTTATTAGATTTATCATCATCATATGATTTTATTTTTAATTTTTATGCAAAAAATAAGTATATTAAATAATTATACAAAAATGATGTAGTAATTATTTTATTAAGAGATAAACCAATTAAATGGTTTTAAAAATAATAAAATAAATATAATATGAACTATTTAATGTGATCAACTAATTTTATAGATAAATATGACCTTTTATTAATCCATTAAAGCTTTTTGTTCGAACATATCTTCTGTATATATTTTATTTAAATTCAAATAAATGAATAGTGTCAAAATTGACCCTATTGTTATATTATAAAAATAACATATTATAAAATTGTTTAAAAATCACAAATATATTTAAACATTATAAATTTAAATTTATATGGTATATAATATTATAAAGTAACCAATTATGGATAATTGACAACAAATAAGTAATTATTTGTTCTAATTTAAAATTTAGAATTTTATTACCACAAATAAACTTAAATAGATTAAATAAGGATAAATCAAAATGATAAGGATTAAAGTAAGATAAAAACATGTATAAATTTGTTTGGATGATGATATTACAACCCTATCTCATATAATATTCTAATATGAGTCATTTTGGAGGTTTTTATGTGGAGTTAGATTTATTATAAATTAATATTTTTAAGAATTCCAAAGGTGACCCTATCCTCCCTTATAAAAGGGAACCTCCTCCCTATCTTCCTCACACAACATTGAGCCTTCAAGCTCTGCCAAACCCGACCCATTTAACTTCTACACTTCCCTAGAAACATCCTAGAGGTTCTGGTTTTCTTAAAAGTCCAATCTTAGTGCCCTAAGAGAAGGTTTTAAAAAGGTGTGTCGAAAGAAGAGGTAATATCCGTTACCGATTCTTTCAACTTTATTTCTTCTTCTACTTATTCATATTTAGTTTTTTCATTATGAAGTAATAACATCAGTGTCACTCATATACTGATATGTTATTATATGTGTGAAACAAACCAATTTCTCCATCTATCCATCCTACGGAAAACGAAATCACCGCACGTGCGTACGTACGGAATACCGTCTCCACACCGTGGTGTAATCTATTTTCCACCATCACCTTACTTGGATGGGTATAATGGTGTCAATAATGACTATATATGATTATTTTGAAGTGATATTGATTCTAAAATAGTATAAATACACTCTAATACAATTCCACGATCACGGGAATGATATCATCGCTCGTGCGTACATACGGACTACCGTCTCAACTAACGCGATGAGATTCATTTTCCATGATTAACCATTCAAGAATGATTATAAAATATATATAAGGAATAATAATGAAATATATTGAATAATAATGCTACTTTATTTATGTATATATATATATATGTATGTCATCTATTTAATTTCATTCAACTCAATAAGGAAACGAAAACAACGTTCATGCGTACGTACGGCCTACCATCTCCATGAACGGTGTATTTCTTTCCATTTATCGATATATTATATATATGTATATTCTGAATATATATTATATATAAATCATGTTTTATATTCTAGAATTAATTAATCATGATCTATGTAATCATATGAATAATTACAATCAAAACACGGACGACAAATGAAACAATTTTAACCAAAACGATCTTTAACATGGAATTTACAAATGAACGGGTAATATAAAGTCATAAGTGAACCATATATGATATCATAACAATGAATATGATTATGTAATAAGAAAATAATATTATTTAAATCATTATAGAGGAGTTTTGGACACTTACGAAGCAAATCAGACCTATGGTAAGGGATAATGTTGCAAATCTCATTTTTATCTGAGATTTCTTATTCATAAGTATTTATTGGGGTTATTTCTATCATCCATGTCCATGTTTTATAAAATTGTTTTCATTTATGTTTAAAGTACTTTTTCCCATTTTTGACTTTTACTACATGGTATGTATGGAATCTTACTATTACGAGGTACTTTTTGACTTTTCTGGCAAAAGTACGAGGAGAATGTTTTTTTAACTTATATAGCACGAATTGATTTTTAAGGTTTTATAAAGACTTATTTGGATGAAGCTTCCTTCAAAAGATTTCATTACTATTTTCAACAAAATCTCTTTCTTTTAAAATAGCATGATATTTTGTGAAAAGAAAATGATTTTGAGGATGAAAGGATATTTTCCTAAAGAATTCATTTCAAGTGTTTTATCAAAACCATTTTTCAACTAAGATGTCATTATTTCTTATGTGTATGTTTCAAGTATAATGTCTCTATGATTTACATGGTTTCACATTTCTTATTATGAAATGATATCCATTTCTTTTATATGGATTATGTGATGATGGGATGATGTTTATGAAATCCATTTTATTCGTTGGGTTATTAGGAATGATGTATGTTTATTTTGTGGCACAAGTAAGAATGATTTCATTATGAGATGGGTGGGACCTATATCTTCCTCTAATGAATTGGGTAATGATTTATATCTCATGATATAGACATGGCTAGAATGAGAAGTTAAACCGGTTCAGTAATACAGGACTGGAACGAGGAGTGAACTCGATTCAGAAAGGGACTTTGTCCACTAAGATGGTCTTGGCAGCAATGCCTTGGCTAATATGGAAATCATATCATGTGCTTAATGGTTGCCACAATTACTTGTTTTATTCCCATGCTATTTTATCATTCTTAATGTTTCTTTATGATATATTCCTTACGGACATCCATGTTTTATGTTATTTCTCAAGCTTTTGATGTTTAAACATTATGTTCATGTTTTTAAGTTCAAATGTATATGTTATGTTTATTTTATCCATTACTACCCTTACTGAGCATTTGAGCTCACTCTTTTTATGTTTTATTTTCCCAGGATATAAATAAAGGTTTTAGGTATGGAAAAAAGGCGATGATCTTTATGGGAGTTGTTAAAGTTCTTTCACCACGATTAGAAGATTACGTTCCATGTTTCCAAAGACACTATACTATTACGATCCTTGTGTGTATGTTTTTGTTATGTGTTAAGTATTCCGCTAAATTATTTTAATGTCCATGTACGTAATGCCTTGGGTCTCTAAATTTTGTATCAGAGGAAAGGTTTAGTCAACCTTTGGAAACTAGGATGCGAAAATGTTAGTGAGATCCCTAGAGGTATTTCTAAGGTATATCTAGGGATGTCCCTAAGGATAAGTATTCGTATAGGATATAGTCCTAGAACTATGGTAACGATCATAGAATTTAACCTAAGATGTTAGATATTGAAGGTACTCCCCCTTTACTATGTTGTTTTCCCTAGCATGATTTTTGCCTCTCACTCTATTCTTTTTGGATTTTAGAAAATGAATGGAAATAGGAAGATTCACGATAGTGGAGGATATGACAGACAATGAAATGATATTCTTCATAAGAAAACAAATGAAACAGGATTTTGAAGTACAAACATCGTTATTATTCTCAATCAAAAATCTCATAATATGATCAATAATCTCAACTTTGGTAAGATTACTGACTCAGATAATAAGAGAAAGATAGAGTTTTATGATGACCATAGAGGAAAGAAAGTTCAATTTCCCCGATGTAAATCATGTGGGAAGAGGCATCAAGGAGATTGTTTCAAAGGAATTGGATGTTGCTTTGGGTGTGGGAAAGAATTACACAAAGCCAGTAAGTGCAGAGGAAAAGGTTCAGTTAATACCATGGACAAGGATAATGGTATTGCTACAACATCAACAATGATTAGATGTTTTAAAGGTGGAATGTATGGGAATTATGCAAACAAATGTCTTAAGGGAAGATATCATGATGAGAATCAGCATGGTCATATGAGTTGTATTAATTTGGATCATGATGAGGAGACTACAAATGAAATATGAGATGAAAAAAATGATGAAGATCAGTCAGTGGTTTAAGAAGTTTGTGGAATGATTGTATGTTTATAAAGAATAATGTATGGTACTATGGAATAAATAATCATCTAAGGATTGTTACATTATTGTCTTTCCTAAAGTATTTGAAAGTATATGTTGAATTGTACCAGTAACCATGGAAGGTTATTCAGATATTTTTGGAAAGTAGATGATATGCGCATGATGAAGGAATAAGAAGATAATGAGATGTTTGATTGTATTCATGAGCTCATGATTGATATAAGGACTAAGTAATATCATGGATTGAGTATATAGAATTTTGAGGATTTTGGTATATGGAAAATGTTAACTTTTAACTGCATTCATGTTTTCACTAAGGATCAATGGGAATTCATTTTTCAAGAGAATACATTATTAAGGCCTTTTAATGTTTGGAATATGACCAACAATACATATCTTATGATATATGGGGATTAACGATGGTATTAACATTCTTGTTATATGAATTCTCTGGTAATCGTTTTCACTATATTATGAGAGTGGACTGCAGTATTATGGATAAGCCTAAAGATTAGAATGGATTATTTTGAACATAAGTTAGTATTGTATAAGGATAGAAGTTTTTTTCGATATTATTGATGGGATGTTATAATAATGTAGTTTTTGAAAAAGGACAACCTGCAGGACGGGCGACAGCCCATCGCGTCAGACAAAGCTATGGGAATCGAACCCACAACCGAAGTGCGACTGGCCTTTATTGCCTACCACTGGCCTACAGGAAGTCCCTGTTTTGTAGAAACTAGTTTTATTATATTAATCAGTATGATATATGAAGTATATGTCCATCTTAGGAACCGTATATGATTAATCTCACTATAGACGGACTTATGTATTTTTGATAACTTTTATAACCTTTTGTTTGAGATAGATGGAATGACCCATAATTCTATCACATGAGCTACTAACACTTCACAAATGACAAATTCAATTTTATTTCTTTAAGAGATGAAGTGCAAATTGTCCAATGAACAAACAACGGTGAGACTGTACCAAAATCACGAAAGTATTTCTTCTATTTCCAATTTCATCAACTTTAGGGAAATGATCTTGAAAACCAAAAATGATATCCTAGTGACCTTATATCTATTGAATCAGATGGTACCTTATATCATCACAAATCTATGGCTTTGTGATTGATGGATTTTTCATAGCCATGTTCTCTACCACTCTCTATCAGAACTTGATGGTTAGATTTTTCTTCCAAATCTATACTTTCACCTATATTCTTCTACGTGGAAACCCAGTGATGAGTTAATTTGGGTAACCGTTACATTTCATACTTTAGTTTTTAAAGCCACGTTTTGGTATTCCTTTTTACGATGTGGGTTTCTATGAATAGTAAACGAATTATAACCACGACGAATTTCAAGGGCGAAATTCATTTTAAGGGGGGTAGAATGTAACATCCCGATATTTTATGATATTTATTCTATTTAATTTATCTTATGTAATGTGTTTTATTCTAAAAAAAGATTATCTTGTGCTATACACCACACTGTATTAGCTTGAAGTATACACAACACAATTCTTGGATCGTGTTATACAATATTTCAAGTTCATTTGATAGAAGTTATTCTACGTAACATTGAGTGTATATATATATATATATTCAATGTATAAATGAAAAATGGTTGGATTTTATTATAACGAAACAACAAAGGAGTCTTGCATTATACGCAACCCTGAATTGGCTTGCATTACACGCAATAGCGACCTTCTTCGATAGCGTGTGTTGTACGCAATACTGGGTTTTACTAAAAAACGATATGTTATTATAATATTATTATGAACTAGCCACTATGAATAGTATTAAATATATTTTGAAATTTATAACATTATTATTCATCTTACAAATTTTCTAGAACATTATATAAGAACAGAATAAATATTCGGGTAAAATAAGTATTTTTGAAAAAAATGCAGTTTTTCCACCTTTTGATGGTGCACCCACTTTAAATCTAGTTTTTCACATGTTTATAAGTTCAATTTTATAAAATAAAATTATTCTTTGGAATCAGGATATAAAATATTACCTTGGATAAATTTTTCATATTATTCGGATAACTTTCATATTTTAATAAATAGTAAAAACACGTTATATTTTAATTAAAAACTACTTTTTTCATCGTAATAACTTATGTGGATAAATTATAATATTTAATGGGTTTAAAGTATAAATAGAATATATTTTTACCATTTAATATAATGTATTTCATTAGCATTGATTTTTCCTTGAATTCATAGGTTAAATCAATTCAATCTTTTGCAATGTTTTAAAGAAAAACCCGTTTTCTTTCGACAACGGGATTAACTTTTATTTTAATTTATGAAAATATTGTGTACTAAATTTGAAAAAATGGATTCCATATTTGGAATCAGTGGGTCCAAAATATGTTAATAAGCTACTTGTTATTTTTGGGAATTATGAATAGTAACTACGGTAAATTATATTTACCACAGTTAATGGTAAATCGGGTAATTAAGGGTAAATATAATATTATCCTAACACATGAAAAAATTCTATTGGATGGCTAAAAGTAGACCCATATAACCTAAGGGTTGGAGTAGATTCATTTTATGGACTTTTGACCATAAAAATAATTGAATTATTATTAAAACCAATGAAAATGACAACATGTCACTCTTTGAAATCTTATAAGTATAATAATTTTAATTTAGTGATAAACATCATAAAACATCGAACTTGAATAGTCTATAGAAAGATAATAAAATTATCTACATCATCATAATTTATTTAGAATTTTAGGGATTAAATAATTGTCATTAATGGTTATTCATTAATGATACATAAATTATTTATTAAGTGAAAAATCAGTAATATAGTTTTTAATGAAATAATAATACCCATTAAAAGGCACAAAAACCTGACCAAAACCTTGTGGTAGTGTATATATACACCTTAATCATCCAATTAACAAATATATAACCGTTTGGAGCCTTATAAAAGTGATTATGACACTTATATTATTTTATTTCAAATGATTCCAAAGTTGTCACCTTCATAATTTAATAAATATAATAATTTAAATTTTGTGATTTTAAGATGATAAATTCGAGTAAATGTACTATTGTGAAACTTAATAGATTTATCTTCATCATAGGATTTTATTTTTAATTTTTATTCAACAAATAAGTATATGAAATAATGACACAAAAATGTTGTAGTAATTATTTTATTAAGAGATAAACCAAATGAATGGTTTTAAAAATAATAAAATAAATATTATATGAACAATTTAATGTTATCAACTAATTTTATAGATACATATTACCTTTTATAAATCTATTAAAGCTTTTATTTCTAACATATCTTCTGTATATATTTTATTTAAATTCAAATAAATGAATTGTGTCAAAATTGACACTATTGTTATTTTATAAAAATAACATATTATAAAATTGTTTAAAAATCACAAAAATATTTAAAAATTATAAATTTAATTTTATACGGTCTATAATGTCATAAAGTAACCAATTATGTAATATTAAAAAAAAATAAGTAATTATTTGTTATTCTTTAAATTTTTGAATTTTATTACCACAAATAAACTAAAATAGATTAAATAAGAATAAATCAAAATGATAAGGTTTAAAATAAGATACAAACATTCATAAATTTGATTGGATGATGAGATTACAACCCTATATCATATAATAATCGAATATGAGTCATTTTTGGATGTTTTTATGTGGGGTTAGATTTATTATAAATTAATATTTTTTATAATTCCAAAGGTGCCCCTCTCCTCCCTTATAAAAGAGAACCTCCTCCCTCTCTTCCTCACACCACATTGAGCCTTCATGATCGGCCAACCCCTTAAAATCTCACTTCATAAACTTCCCTAGAAACATCCTAGGTGTTCTGGTCTTCTTCAAAGATCAACCTTAGTGCCCAAAGAGGAGGTTTCAAAAAGGCGTGTCGAAAGAAGAGGTAACATCCGTTACCGATTCTTTCAACTTTATTTCTTCTTCTACTTCTTCTTCATTAGTTGGTTCATTATGAAGTAATAACATCACTTTCACTCATATAATTATATGTTATTATAAGTATACAACAAACCTATTTCACCATCTATCTATCCTATGGAAAATGAAATCACCGCGCGTGCGTACGTACGAAATACGTTATCCACACCGTGGTGTAATCTATTTTCCACCATCACCTTACTTGGATGGGTATAATGGTGTAAATAATGACTATATATTATTATTTTAAAGTTATATTGATTCTTAAATAGTATACATACACTCCAATACAATTCCATGATCACGGGAATGATATCATCGCTCGTGCGTACGTACGGACTACAGTCTCCACAAATGCGATTAGATTCGTTTTCCATGATTAACCATTCAAGAATGATTATAAAGTATATATAAGGAATAATAATGAAATATATGGAATAATAATGCTACTGTATTTATGTATATATATATATATGTCATCTATTTAATTTCATTCAACTCAATAAGGAAGCGAAAACAGCGTTCATGCGTACGTACGACTTACCGTCTCCATGAACGGTGTATTTATTTCCATTTATCGATATATTATATATATGTATATTCTGAATATATATTATATATAAATCATGATTTATATTCTGGAATTAAGTAATCATGATCTATGTAATCATATGAATAATTATAAGTCAAAACACGGACGACAAATGAAACGATTTTAACCAAAACACTCTTTAACATGGAATTTACAAAAGAACGGGTAATATAAAGTCATAAGTGAACCATATATGATATGATAACAATAAATATTATTATTTAATATGTAAATAACTTTATTTAAATCATTATACAAGAGGATCGGACACATACGAAGCAAATCAGACCTAAGGTAATGGATAATGTTGCAAATCTCATTTTTATCCGAGATTGCTTATTCGAAAGTATTTACTGGGGTTATTTCAATCATTCATGTCCATGGTTTATAAAAGTGTTTTCATGTATGTTTAAAGTCCTTTTTACCCATTTTTTTACTTTTACTACATGGTATGTATGGAATCTTACTATTACGAGGTACTTTTTGACTTTTTCGGCAAAAGTACGAGAAGAATGTTTTTTTAACTTATACGACACGAATGGATTTTTACGGTTTTATAAAGCCTTATTTCCATGAATAATCCTTCAATAGATTTCATGACTATTTTCAACAAAATCTCTTTTTTTTAAAATAGCATGACATTTTTTGAAAAGAAAATGATTTTCAAGATGAAAGGATATTTTCCTAAATAATTCATTTCAAGTGTTTTATCAAAACCATTTTTCAACTAAGATGACATTATTTATTATGTGTATGTTTAAAGTATAATTTATCTATGATTTACATGGTTTCAATTTTTTTATTATGAAATGATATCCATTTCTTTTATATGGATTATGTGATGATGGGAAGATGATTATGAAACCCATTTTATTCGTTGGGTTATTATGAATGATGTATGTTTATTTTGTGGCACAAGTAAGAATGATTTCATTATGAGATGGGTGGGACCTATATCTCCCTACAATGAATTGGGTAAAGATTTATATCTCATGAGATAGACATGGCTAGAACAGGAAGTTAAACTTGTTCAGTAATACAGGACTGGAACGAGGAGTGATCTCGATTCAGAAAGGGACTTTGTCCACTAATATGGTCTTGGAAGCAATGCCTTGGCTATTATGGAAATCATATCATATGCTTAATGGTTGCCACAAACTAAATGTTTTATTCCCATGCTATTTTATCATTCTTAATGTTTCTTTATGATATATGCCTTACGTACTTCGATGTTTTATGTCATTGCTCAAGCTTTTGGTGTTTAAACATTATGTTCATGTTTTTAAGTTTAAATGTATATGGTATGTTTTATTTTATCCATGCTTACCCTTACTGAGCATTTGAGCTCACCCTTTTTATGTTTTCTTTTCCCCAGGATATAAAGAAAGGTTTTAGGTATTAAATAAAGGGGAAGATGTTTATGGGAGATGTTGAAGATCTTTCACCATGATTAGAAGATTACGTTCCAAGTTTCCAATGACACTAAACTATTACGGTCCTTGTGTGTCTGTTTTTGTTATGTATTAAGTATTCCACTAAAGTATTGTAATGTCCATGTACGTCAAGACTTGGGTCTCGACAGTGCTACTATAAAATGATCATTCCAATTGCTAATATATTTGACGAGGTACTTGATGGAAGATGATTGATTGCAAACCTCTATATTCAGATGAGCCTGATACTTTAAAAGAAAAACAAGATTGTATGGTACCAAAAACCGGTAATCCAATGGCACACCATTTATAACAACCATAAGTCCATCATCTCTTCTATGATATACCACATAACCATCCTCGTTAACTGTGGTTTGTGTGAAAAATTTATTTGGATAAAATTTTGTATATTTTCCATTTCTCACACAAGGAGAGTAACAGTTGGTATCACCACAAGGGCCGTGCATCATTAATTTTGCAACAGCTTCATGCAGCTTTGGGTATGCACAATGATTTTGGAATTTCTGCACAAACTATTTTGGTCACATCTGCAGGAGTGCTAACCTTGATTTCATAGCGGAGAAATAATAGGATGTGGACATGAGGTAAGACACGTTTTTGAAACTCCACGGTTCGAACTACTACATGGGAAAAATAGTGATATAGATCGTTAATAAGAAGATGATATAATGTATGAAATGAATAAAAAATATATAAATATTAAAAATATATAGTGTCAATTTTTTTTGATTTTCCAAATAAACATCCCTCTGTTAAATCATTCATAAGATGATCAACTTTAATTTTGAAAATTCGAGATAGTATCTGAGGGAAATCATTGGACGAAGATTGTTATTCATAACAAATCAAGTTATTTCAAGCCACATTGGGTTACATGTGAATGTTAGAAATAGATCTGGATACCCTACCCAATTACAAGTAGACATTGCATCCTGGTAATTCTGAATCGTATACCTTGGTCCACTGATAAATGTTTAAGGTAAAATGAAATGCCTTCCACAGGATAAGCCTTCACGGTCACCTCGCAGAAATGCATCTTGTAATCCATTGTATAATTAAACCCTCAACCTTTTTTGATTGAATCCAATGAAATATAATCTTTGGGAATCAATCATTGTATAAGCATCAACAACAAACTGTTGCAACAATCTTCTCCAATGTAATAATGTCGATTCATTCTGTTGATGAAATTACAAGTGAAAGGAGAAGTATTCTCTCATTGTTACCTTCCTGAGTGCAGTACTTGTTGTGAAAGGAGTAGCTCGATGTAATACATTGTCTACATATCCATCCTAACCTCCTGTAAAGATCAAGGGGTATTACAATGAATGATATAATGGGTGAAGCTCGTCTACTCTTTGTAAATCACAACTTTTTTTAATGATGATATCACGTTCCTGGTTGAGATCTTCAACATCACCGAAAATCAGCATAGCAATTTTAGAGTTGTTCGGTAGGTTATATATGGCCTCACTTGTATGTATTTTTTTGAGTAGCCATAGAGTTAATGTTGGTAACTCACGATGATTAAGAACATACCTTTCACTTATGAGTTATCGTTCCAAATCGTGGTGCTCATGTAGCATATTTTGTAGTTTAAGTACAATATTGTCGTCAATAATTGAAAGCTGATTACTGGCAACAATGTTGCGGAAATGACATTGGTAGTTAATATTAAATGATGAATGGTTGGAAAATTTTGTAAGAAGTGATGAAATAGACTGATACCCTATTCCACGGACCCTGTTCTAACATTCATGTGCAGTATCATACATGTATAGTTGTCTAAAACGCGGCGGTTGTCCATTAGGTTGGAAAAAATTCCAATGCGATGGTAGTTTTTCCCATGTAGTCTGAATATACAAGGACCTAGACCATTGTTGAATGACCTATCTACCTTTGCACCCATGGACATGAATGAAAACATTGAGTTGTAAACATGCTTGTGGTCTTGGAAATATCGGGACCCAGCTGTAGTTCGATCAAACACCAAAATCCTTAGGTATGCAGGACATGAAGGCTGTAAGTCCAAAGATATTTTCCCCATCAAGAAATATAGTGAGAAACACAGGTTTTGTCTATTGTTGCAGTTCTTATTTCTCTCATCGAACCACATAAATGAGTGACAATATTGACAAACTTTAGCAGCGTTTCCAATGTCCAAATAACCTGATTCAGAAATAGTAAAACATTGAACATATTACTAAAAATGCATAGTGATATTCCAAGCAAATAATGCTTTATTATAGAACAACAATTCAGGTTTAGTAATCACACTAACACGTGTTCTCGGAATTATGCTGCTCTATAGAGTTTTCTGTAAGAGGAAATGTTAGGTTCATGTATATTGGAAAAATTAACCGCATTTGGATTTTTAGTTATATATAATATTGTTAAATGAAATACCTATATTTTCTTTGTCTTGAAAAGAATCAGTATCACAAAATCTGTTTGTTCAAGAAACCATTAGAAATAAAAAATTAACTAATGGGGATATTAACTTTTAGAGACAGTTGATGGTCGTACCGTGCTGAGGAGATAGGTAAATTATCTGTCTGCATATATTCATCATTAATTAAGACTATGAAATTTTTTTTCAGCAAATAGTTATATGATGTATGTTGAGTTAAAACAACCAACATTTTTTTCATCAAAAAAAACGGTGACTATCTACTTACATAATGGTATTGGGGATACTGTCATGTCATGTGGTCTTTGTTTTCGTTTGTTTTTCCTTGAACACAGTGTTGATGGACGAGTAGATGGTCCTGGAACTGTGTTAAATTATAAAGATTAATATCAGTGGTTTATCAAATTAATAATTACCTCGTGAATAGTAACAACTGATAGTGGTAAATTTAAAAACTACTAACCATTTATACATAAAGGATATGATGGTACATGTGTGACTCCACCGCTAATGCAAATTGTTGGTAGCACTGAAGTAATTGTAGTAGTAGAGTGATTGGTACATGTCACTGAAGATATTGCAGTAGGAGTTGGCGTTGATTTTGTGGCCACTAAAAGAATTAAAGGGGAAGTAATGTTATTTAATTTGAAATTGAAACAGATGTGATTATTGACCGGAAAAGATAATGAAGGCTTACCTGTGTCCCTTCGTGTGATGTCATAGTTTGATACCGATATAGTAATTCGAGAAGAAGACTCATCCAATGATATAACTGAAGCATCTCCACTTTTTGTATATGCTGTTAACATGTAAGAAATAGTGAAATTATATATTGAAGAAGTCATAAGTAGTAGGAAATTATATGGTGAATATAAAAGTAGTACATACAAACTCCATGTCATTCCTTTATTAATTGTCTCTATATTAGCCTTGCATGTATGGTGGTTTATGGGACATACATGTTTGTATTTGATTGAGGAGCATCATGTCAAGGGACTGTTGTCAAATACGAAATTACATATCCATCTGTTCTGATAGTATGGATAGTAGTTTCAAGTATTGTGTACTGTAATGATAAAGATAACAGAATTAACCATTGACACAGAGAGATGACAGTGAAATTCGTGTGAGTCTTTGTGTGAGGGAATCCATTGATAGTGGTCCAATTAATGCATTTTTAGTCATATTGGTAGATGTCACTGAAGAATCTGCAGTATATGTTGGCATTGATATGTTGTCAGTTGTAATGAGATATACTTAGTACACAATGACATTTAGTATCACAATTATAAACAAACATAGCACTGCAATGAAAAACTATGTACTGTGTTATATTAAATAGTTAGATAATTTGATGCTAAATTAACAGAATCCATAATAAAATTATGTCATTCATTTAGAAGTTTCATCTGCAATAACCTTGCATCTCTTGGGTTTGATGGGCCATACATGATTGTTTTTGGTTCAGGAGAAGATATTTCAGGCACTGTCATCAATGATTAAGGTTTGTATTAGTCATTTGGTTTAAAATGAAATATAGTTGGTAGTGTAATGTTTTATGTTGAGTAGTATAATAAGAACTAACCATTGACAGAAAAAGACGATAACAGAATTCCTAAAACTGCATGTGTGACACCATCAAGTGACAACGGTTAAGTTGATGTAGTACCTGATATTTTTTAGACATCATTAAACAAATTTTAGTCGATGTTGACATTTTTATTGTGTCAGTTGTAATTAATATATGTATTAAAACAATGATTTGAATTAGAACATGTAATAGAGAAGAATATCAATCACATACCATATTTTTTTTCCATAAGTTGGCTATGTTGTAACCTTATCTATCCAGAGTCTGTAGGTTGAGACAAGTTTGTATTTGGTTTGAAAAAAAATTAATTTCCACTGTAGTCGAAATAGAAGATAAATATGTCTAAGTTACGTTACTTTGGAAACCATTAAATTAGTGTAGTGTTTTTTTCTACAAAATTGAGTCACTACAAACCGCGGATAGATTGAGATCACAATGGAATTTTTATGACTGCATGTGTTATGCCAACAGTTGATAGTGGTTATGGTGGCCAAGTTCCTGAAAAAATAGTAGCAGACAATGATGACATTACATTAGTTTTCAACATTGTCAATATGAAAGTAATGATGAGTACTACTAATGTGAAAAAATGGCAGTAAGTTGAGGTATTTAAACATAACAGAACAGAGAACTCACAAATTTTTTTGTCTTTGTAATGATAAATATATAGAGCATGAATGAAGCAATCAGAATGCCAAGTTACCACTAAATAACGTGACGAAATTACCGACCTGGATCAATGTTGAAGGAATTGGTTGATGTTGTATGAAAATTGGTGGATGCTGAAGTGAATCGTTGAGGGCCCGGGTTGTGGTGGATCATTCAGAGTCGGAGTCCTGAGTGTTGAGGTTTTTTTCTGAGGGGAGCGGGAGAGGGGATTCAGATAGCGAGCTTACTGAGGGATACTAGAGGGTAGTGATTAGTGGGTGAGTGAGTGCTGCCAGAACCCTCTAACGACTGGACGACCTGGTGGAGAAATCTAGGGAACAGGCGATGTCGAGGGAGCATGGCAGAGTCATCGAAGGCGTCGAGAATTTGGGTGAGAATGAAGTAGGCGTCGGGAAGTTAGGGCAACTGTAGGTGGGAAACAGCTAAACCACGACAACAATCGGAAAAATGAAGAACACAACGACTGTATATCAAGTCAGTACTTGGAGATCGACAGAGGTGGGGATCCTATGATTTGTAAGTCGCATTCTTAGAGAAGGACAATGAGGGAGGGATAGGATTTCGCAGAGAAGAGGAGGGAGCACGCGGAGAGGTCACTAATCCGGAGAACAGTACTGGGAGCCCGATTGGGTTTTCGGGGAGAAGAAGTGTGTGTTCTCGGAGAATTACTGAAGAGGGATAGGGTTTCACAGAGAAGAAAATGGAGAGCGCGGATAGGTTGGTTATTCGGAGAACTGTAGTGGGATCGGGAATGGGTTTTCACGGAGAAGAAGTCTTAGTTCATGGAGGGTTGACGTGGGTGGCTGGGTGGAGGGCACATAATGGAAGATTACCGTGGAGAGCTGTTAGATGGACACATAGCAGTGGAAAAAAGATACGATTAGTATATATATAGATATGTTATTTCTAAAAAATATCAATAGAGTCAATTTTGACACTATTAATTTATTTGACTTTAAATAAAATCCACAGAAGAGAAAAAATACAACAAAGATATTTAATACACTCTTTAAATTTCATTGTTTGCTAGAAATGTTTTGGAGAAGATTAATTAGTAATATGATATTTCTACATCACAATAGTGTCATCATTAATGGTAAATATTTAATCTCTAAAAATTTGAAATAACTTCACATGATGTAGATGATTTCATTATATTTATATACACTTTTTATTTTTTATGTTTTATCATGTTAATAACTACATTACAATTATTATACTTATAATATATATGGTAGTTACATGTGATCATGTTTTTTTAATTATAATTACATCAATTTCATGGAAAAAACTCAATTAAACAAATCCATTCTAAACCTTATGTGGTATTGGTCAGATTTAATTCATCAAATTGTATTTTGGAAGGTGTTAGAATAATTTTATTATCTTTATCATATTGTTTTGTACCCTAATTTACCTGATTTACCATTTACTATGGTAAATAAAAATTACCAATGTTATTATTCAGATGATTCAAAAATAAAAGAAATCTATTTAAACAACTAGGATCGTCAGATTAAAAAATGGAATCCATTTTTATAAATTAATAGCACACAATTAGAAAAAATTAATTTAAAATTAATTTCCGTTGTAAAAACCAAAAATCCTGTGTTTAAGAAGTAAAAACCCATCAATTGATTGATATGTATTTAGGTCCAATTTAAATGTAAAATTACTTCCAATGACCAAAATTGGATTAAATGTTAAAAAATACCAATTACACTTCAAAACTAATAAAAAAGATAATATAAATATTTTAATAAATTAGAGGAAGGGTAGTGTTGATTTAAAATGTAGTATTATGAACAATTCATAAAAATATAACTTTATAAGAAAAATAATAACATTTCAACAAAGGTAAATTTTTAAATATAGATTATTATGATGAATTTTATTTTCGAAATATAATATTTTAATATATTAAATACTATATTTAACATTGTTCTTCCATAAAAAGGCTACAAAAATACATTATTTGATAAATACTTCTTTTATCTGAAAAATTGATGTTGATCTTAGATCATTATCTAGAAAATTAATACGATGAATTTCAATGTTATATAAAATTAAAAATGTTGTTTATAATATTTATAATGGATAGTTTATATCATATTAAATAATAATATTTCAATGATATATCATTTTTGAGTAAAACATGTTATTGCGAATAATTCAAGCTATCGAGGAAGGTTGCTCTGGCATGTAATGAAAGCCGTGCCTATGTTTATTTTAGAGAAAAATTACTTTTGTGTTTCTTAATACATAATGCAAACATTATTCTTTAATAAATTGAAATAAACTATACTCAGTGTTTTGGGAAATAAATCCTATCAAAATAACCTGAAATTGTGTGTAATATAAGCCAAGTGCGTTTTTCTGTATACTGCAAGAAAATATTGTGTTGTGTATAGAGAATTCTAATATCTGTGTAGCGTATAACACAAGAAATCAACGAAATTAAAACGAATCTATCCCATAAAATCTCATGGTGTTGTAGTATGAGCCAAGGATAGGTGGCATATGGCCCATCCATCAATTCTCACCATTAATGAATGTTCCCTAATTTTTTATATAGTGATTTAAATTAGAATTTCATATTTAATTAATATTAAATGACTATAATAGGTATTATTTTATCATATAACCCTATATATATTGTTTTATCGATCCGTTGTCGGTTTATACCTCAAATATTTCCACCCAAATTAGTGTACTTTTGTAATTATGCATTTAGTGGGTTTTAATGTTTGGTAGCACCACCATTTGATTATGATATATCCCTTGTATATGAAAATTTCACATGACTGTTATAAGCAATGTGGACTCATTAATTAATGAACATCATAATTATAAATTGGAAATAATATTAAGAATTATACAAGTCCTAGTAAATGGAATTAAATGGAATGGGTTGCATGTCATGTCCCCCATTTTCATTACAATGAAATGTAATGGAATGATCCAAATTAAATAATTGTAATTAATTTAATAAATAAGTGCATGTTCGATTTAGGCTTCCCATATTGTTTTCAAGGTAATGGAATGAACCAATAGAATTATTAAAAGGAATGAGTATTAAATGTCCTTTTTAAATGAATGAATAAATTATATACGGATTAATTATTATAGACCTTATATTTTTCATATGAGGGTTTAGACCTGAGCTATCCTTTGATTCCCATTGTAATGAATTGAGCACTCCTGGATTCCATTACGATTCCGGGGGGCTCGCTGACAAGGGTGATACCCGCTATGGAACCTAGTCCCCGTATACTAGTGGATGCCTGACATAACATCGTAGGACCCCACCATTATTATTTAGATAGTAGGATTCGATGGATGTAGTGTTTGGATCCATCATGATGTCCTTGGACCCATGGACCTATAGATATACCAATTTTTCTATGACATGATTTCTTATGTAAACTAGTATGAGATTCTTGGAATCAGTTAGAATCATATTATAGTCGAATTTCTTGGTTGTTCCCCATTTTATAACATGGATACATTAATATCCATGTTGTAGGTTGTTACTAACATTGATAAACCATGTGGTCAATGAAGCATTTTGTGAAAAATTGGATCCTCATTATTTCAGTAGTCCTTTTAGGATTCCTTGCTACACCATCAAAACATTGTTATTATTGTTATTATCATGATGCATTTTTAGTGTTGTTAAATTTTATGTGACACAATTAATATTATCTAAAAAAAATTATTTAAGTGATTACATATCTACACAATAGATGATGCTAAAAAATGTATTAGGGTCTTTACAGTTATATACTATCTTTACATTGTTATATATATTCACATTGTTTTAGGTTATATTACATAAACTAAATGATATAGATGATGATGGTGGTGCCATTCTAATATTTATCATACACCCTATCTATTCCAACATTGGTACCGTGGAATATTACGTGAATGCATGTTTGCACAATAGTGAGCATCCTTATTTGGACTCCTAATTTTTATTACCCTATTCAGATAGAGAATTGTAGTAGATGGTCGATCCAACTCTTGGGATGATGGATAGTTTTGTTTGTATCATTTTGATTATTATTAATTGAATATATTTTCTGATTCCATGTAAACATGTTTTCCAATTTTGGAGTGAAATTAAATACACTATCATTAGATATTATATATGAGGTAGTTCCCAACATTTATTGTTATTTTGAAATGATTTTTTTATTTACTATTTGTCTCTACATCCACCATGACATGTTAGTATACTAGTGTTATAATGATTGGTTCTATAGTATAAACTATTTATAATAATTCTTCAATTATTTACATTTTATTATATATTACACATTATGCATGAATCTATAAATGATGGAATAGTATCCCCATATAGACATCATAGGTCCTCACTACTATTTATAAATCCCTGATATTTTTGGAGATACTCTGGTGTCCATGTGGACAATTGGGTTTGGGGAACCTTTGAGTGGCTCTAGATGTAGGATGTCAAAAAGTTGTATTAGATGAGTTTATTTTATATGTTTTTCATTTAGTGATAAAATAAATGTGATTAACAACTCATTAGAACATGGTTAAAATTCTTTCTTAGGGGTAGTTAAGCTGTGTTTGGTGTAAATAAAGTGTTTCCTAAAATAAGAAATGGGGTATTCCATTCTAACTATTTCAGTTTATATCCCTTCATAGATGAATGAAACACATTATTTTTGTAACAACCCAAGATTTCATAGTATGTTATCTCTTCAACGTATTTCAATAAATTGCGCTACATGCAACACCGAGTTTGAGCATGCCATATCATACCAAACCTATCATTCAAAAAAGAGGAAATGAATAGTATTAAAAAAATTATAAATTTTATATATCCTATATAAATTTAGCTTTTATCTTTTTGTAGTTATAATATATGAAAAATTCAATTTTTAAGATAAAAGAGGTATTTTTCAAAAAATACAGTTTTTCTTCCTTTTAATGAAGATCCCGTTTTAAATTCAATATTTGAAACTTTTATATATTAAATTTAGTGAAATTTAATTCTTCATTAGAATATCGACATAATATTTTAGTTTGGATAAATTTTTTGTACTTTTCTGATGACTTTCATATTTTTATGAATAGTGAAAAAATACAAAATTTTAATTAAAAACAATTTTTTTAATCGAAATATTTTATATTGTTAAATTAAACATTTGAATGATTTTAATGTATCATTAGAATATATTTTTTATAATTTATTATTATTTATGTCATTGTATGTAATTTCACATTTAAACAGGACATAAACAAATGTCAATTTTTTGATAGTTGTTATTTCTTAAAAACACGCTTTTTGTTTTGACAACATGAATTAATTTTACATTAATTTCTTCCACATCTATGTTTTGAATTTGGAAAATTTAATTCCACATTTATAATCAATAGGTCAAAATTGTGTAAATATGTGACTATTATTTTTTGATATTATGAATATTTACTTCTGTAAATATTTTATTTACCATGGTTAATGGGTAAATCCGATAAATCTAGGTCAAAAAATAATATTATGATAATATTAAAATTCCCTAACACATGTCCTAACCCTACTTGATGATACATGTCCATCCATGGGTATCCTTTTGTCGATTTTAAGACCCCATGGAGCCACATGGGAGTGATAATGACATTTTATATTAATTAATCTAAAGTAAAACAAAAATAACAAAATCGTGTATCTTTTAGTAAAATAATTTTATATGTTGTTATATAATTGATATCTTTGACTATAAATACTCATTGTAAATAAAATATTATTTCCTAAATGGTGATATTTTTTTTATAATTTTTAGACATAATGTAAATATATTAATTTAGGACATAATAATGATGCAGTATTTTCTTTATTAATAAATGAATCAAATAAATGATATTGTAAATATTAAAATAAATATTATTTGAAAGTTTTTATTCAATACAAGATATTTTTAGCTTATAATTACATGTTATCTTTGATTCAATGTATTTCGTTCAATGTAAACAAGTTTTGATTATTTTCACAAAAACCAAATACTGAATTGTGTCAAAATTGACATAAATGTGGATTTAAAACAAATATTATATTATTAAATTATATAACAGTCCTGAAAATCTTATGTTCGGAAAAAGAACTTATATAATGATAGTTATATTACTAATTAACTACTTGAGGTTCTCTTGGATTTTTATATTATGTTTAGTAACTGTTTATTATAATAATACATTAATACATTGTAAAAGTTAAAATATTTAACTTACGGTTAAATATATAAGATAAGGTTAATATAGTGACCTAAACCTGTATAAAAACTATTGGTTGAGTTTTCTTCAAACCATACACACCTTATCTTAAAAATAAATCATTTTATGAGCGATTAGAAACCAAAAATGATTTTATTATAAAATAGTATTTCAATCTTTTCATAAAGTGCCCCTCACCTCTCTTATAAAAAGGCACTTTCCATTCCCTCAAAATCATACCTCCATAGTCATTTGGATTGGCCACCCCTACAAATATTCTTCCCAACATCCCTAAAATCTACCTAGAGTCCTTACATTGATCATAAATCCAAACTAAGGAGCTGTTTTGATCAAGTCAAAACGGAACACCCGAAGAAGAGGTAATGATTTCACCACTCTTGTTCAAGTTCTTTTCTTCTTCTGCTTCCAATTTCATTGTTTTTTCCATAACAAAATAATAAATCCAGTACATCCAACATTCATTGATGTTATTATAAATATGTTACAACAATATTTGCTATTCTATCCATCCTATAAATGACTATGTCACCATACGTGCGTATGTACGACATACCGTCTCCACGTCGTTGTGTAGTTTTTTATTCAAAAACATCATTATTTGGATATGTGTAATAATGACTATAAATTAATTAAATGATATATATATCATTTTAATTATTCTTTGCATATTATATACCATCCAATTACATAATATTTCACCACTAATATAATGATATTGTCGCTCGTGCTTACGTAAGAAGTACCTTCTCCACGATGCTATGAGATTCATTTCACTGTTCACCATTCAACGATGATTATTAAAATATATATTATTAATAAGTATGTAATATATGACATTATAATTCTACTGGATATATATATATACACATTCATATATCTTATTCACTTACTTTTGTTCAATTCGATATTAAAACGGAAACAACGTTTATGCATACGTACGAACTACAATCTCCATAAATGGTGCATTCCATTTCATATATCTATCAATTATAAATAATTATATTATATATATATGATATATAAATCAAGGATTATATTCTGGAAGTATATAAATCATGAACTAAATGTTACAATCAAGAATAACTGGTTAAAACACGTATGATAAAGAAAGCGATTATTACACGAAATTTAAATTTAACATGGATATCATTTTTAAATTGTTAGTATAACGTCACAAATGAATCATGTAAGATATAATATATTTTAATATGGTTCTGTTATAATTTAATTACATAATATGGTCTTTAAACAGGAGGATAAACGTACCCTCGACCAACAGAATTTCAATGTAATGGTTATTTATTCAATTTCATTATTATATATGATTGTTTATGTGTAAGTATTTACTGGGAAATATTTATCAACGATACCCATATTGCATAAAAATGATTTCAAAATAAATCTTTTAAGGTTTTATGGTTTTTTCTATCTAACTATATCAACATTTTAAAATTTGTAAACATTTATCATTCAATATTATATTAATTAATGTCCATGTATTCAAATTTATTTTTTGTATTTATTTATTTATAAATGAATGGTTCGAAATTATAATTATTTTCAGAAGTTTCAATGTGGTATGGGACACTTTCATTCAAAAATATCTTTTCAATTACTTCCTTTATAAATGGGTGACTTTGAAATGTTTTCACGAAAAAAGGATATTTCACTCAGAGAGTTTTACATATCACTTTCATATATTTCAACATCCATTGATGGATTTTAAACTTGTTTGAAGTAGATTTACTGTGATACAAATATTCCATATTGAATTGAATATTCTGTTATATATTTGACTATGGATGCGTTATTTTTATACCATTCAAGGTTTATGGTCCAATTATTGACATTTTGTATTATAGTTTTAATACTAATGATTATATTATGATTCAACCATTTCATATAAGGTATGTATTGGAATTAGTATGTGACGGGTAGAGACTATTATAGCTCCTTGGTGCATTGGTAGGTCTTATGAGACAATTAGTCATGGAATTTGTGGAGGCATTTCCTAATTTAATATATGGTTTTTCCGAGGCCTAAATCAATTTTAGACGTCTTGGCTATGACCTTGAAAAGGTGTCTTTAAATGTTCAGAATTATACATTCCCTCATTATAAAAATAATAATGATTTTCCATGTTGTTATTCGACTAGTAGAATATCCATGTGAATAAGTAAATGACATTATTGGATTTATCGTTTCAATATTATGCTGAATTTTATGTTTTAAAGGATTTTGTTTTAGTTTCATACATTGCCTTAAATGTTTATTCTTATATGTGAATGTTTCCACTATATTGTTATCCTTACTGAGCATTTGAGTTCACCCCTTTATTATGTTTTATTTTCCCAGGATTCTAGGAAGTGTTTTATGATTGATAAGAAGGGTATAGTTAGGTGATTAATAGTCTTTCCAAAGGGTCATTTATGTTGTGTTTTATTTTTTAATGTGTAATGTATCATTCATGTACGTAATCTATTTTCCAGAACTACTAACTGATCAGAATTTCATGACTTTATTCATTATAATCACGCCAGTGTATAAAAATAATGCACCGACCCTAGGCTTCAAGGGATATGGAATTATAGTTGGTATCATAGAATGTTTAGCTATAACATTGGAAACAAGATTTAGAAGAACTCTGATTAGAGAACATTACCCTAATATAGACCTTGAGGATTAGTATATAAGAAGATCCTAGAATGTTGGTAGTGTAGGGATTTTATTAATTTTCCGTGAAATACATCCATATCTGGAGACGAGCACGTAGAGGGAGCTCTGGCACAAATGTACCTATGAGTGAAACTCTGACAAGGTGCTTCGGGCATTACCCAGAGTATCTTGGTACACAACAACAGGCCTTGCTGCACTCTTTGTTACGACACTCTCGGGGGGATATTCTTTGGAAAATTCAAATTTTCATTACAAGCCATTATAAAGGATTTATAAGTAAATAATTTACCAAGGAAATTTTTTTTTGATTATTTGTTATATGCATAAACTTTTCAATTTAAATTTGGTATTGTACATGTTTGGAATTATGAATTGTGATTCATAAACTAACATATTGTATGTCATTTTTTAGAAATGGTTCCCATTATAAATAATGATAACTCCAGTAATATGAATGATCCAATGAGTAAGAAGGTTTTTATCTTTCATAATATTAAGACACATTTTAGAAGGAAATTTGTCTTCCGTGTATTCTAATCATTTGAAGAAATAATATCATCTGTTAATAATATGAGTAATGAATTATCTGAGTCTTATGGATTTAATGTGATGCCAGAGAACAAAATTATGGTAGAGAGAATGATGGATAAAGGGAATAATGGAATGAATAATTTTCCTATATGTGATAACTATGGAAAGAATCACCTTGGAAAATACTAGAAGGGAATGCGAGATTGTTATATTTGGGGAGGAAAACGATACCAAGTTTTTGATTTCAAGGGCATGAACAAGTATTCAAATGTACAATGCTTCATCTATAAGGAGTTGGGACATTATGTGAATCAATGCCCTAATCATCAGAGTATTCCAACATAATGTTATTGGATAATAATCATCTTATGAGACTACAGAAGATAAAGAGGAATGACTTGTGGTCTTATGTTGTTATTAATGAATAATGTAATTTGAGTGTTTTATCGATGATTTACTGGTTATTTGAATTATTGAGATAAATAAGGATTGTACTATAGTACTATTTCATTAAGGACATGTGATTGTGTGGATCCAAGAAAAGTAACTCAAAAGCAGGATAAATATTTTGGAAAATATATGGTTGAGTGAATGATAATACATAATATGGTTCTGATACCAAGGTATTGTTTTTGGAATAATATAAGATTGATTTGGATAAATTATATAGTATATTCTTTACTACCTTGAAACAGATTAATGATTTGCATATTGCTTTATTGTTGGAGTTTACAACATTTTTGGATATAAGGACTATATCCAGTATTCTAGAAGCAATAAGGGAGAATGAATGTAATTAATATGGTTTTATGGTAATTTAGGGTGTTACTGTGTTTCAAAACAATACAAGATGATGGTATTCACATGTTGTTACGTGGAAAATAATGATCTTCATTATAGTACTTACATTATAAATTTTGGACTGTGAGGTTGGACAGATGTGTTTTGGAAATAAGTCTAATGGTTGGAATAGAATAATTTTGACATTGGATTCTATTTTTAAGGTTAAATAATTTCTTGAGATTATTTTTGGATTTTAATAAAAAGGACAACCCGGAGGTTGGGCGACAACCCATCATGTCCGACAAGGCCGCGAGACTTGATCCTGCAACTAAAGAACGAAAAGGGTGAATCACATACCCTTTTCCTATGTGATTTCATGGTTTGTATAATATAGTTTTTTCTAAATAGACTAAAAAATTAATAGTAAATTCATTATTTTTGGAGCCCGATATGATTAGGATAAATAGAATATTTTTGAATTATATTATCTTTTGGCGTGAAAGATGAGTTTTTAGTAGAAATTATTTAACAGATTGAACTCTACTTGTCAAGTATTCTTTTTTCTACTTATTCTATGAAGAAATTAAATATTAACCTTTAGGGGGTATCATAAAACCAAAAAAAAATTTATCCTAATACATTTGGTTTTGTTGAACTAGTGATATTTTAAATCATCATTGATTGATGGATTTGAGGCCCTCAATTTTACACTTTTTGTGATTGATGACTTCAATAACTCCCTATAAATATTTACATTTCCCATAAAATTGTGTGTCTATAATTTCCACCAATGATCTCATAATCAAGGCCATAATATGTTGGTAACTAATTCATTTCCCTTTCTCTCTTATTAAGGAAAAATTTTATTAACCCAATTTTCGATGTGGGTTTTCTACAATGGTATTTTTATATTTATAGATAATATTTTCAAAAAAAACTTCAAATTGCATGGATGAAATTTATTTAATGATGGGAGAATGTAATAACCCATGAAATCATATTATTTTATCTTTTAAAAGTATTTCAATAACATGGGCTACAAGCAACACTGAGTTCAAGGGCACCCCGACTTACCAAATTAGCCATTCGAAAAAGTGGTTATGGATAGTATTAACCAAATTTTAAATATTATATATCCTATATAATTTTAACAATCATCTTTTGTGTTTCATAGACATAATATTATAAAAATTCCATTTTGGTGATAAAAGAGGTATTTTTAAAAAATGCAGTTTTCCCGCCTTTTAATGGAGAAACCTTTTTAAATATAATATTTGTCACTTTTATAAATTAAATTTTGTGAAATTAAATTCTTATTTTGAAGAGGGACATAAAAATTTATTTTGGATAATATTTTGGTTCTTTTTTGATAACTCTCATAATTTGATGAATAGTGAAAAAATATTACATTTTTATTAAAAACATAATATTTAATTGAAATAATTTCTAATGATAAATTATACATTTGAATGGTGTAAAGTATCATTAGAATATATTTTTATAATTTCATATAATTTAGGCCACTGGATGTAATTTTACATTTAAACTGGACATAAACAAGTGTCAGTCTTTTTATAGTTATTATTTCATAAAAACGCATTTTTTGTTTTGATAAGAGGGGTTAATTTTAAATTAATTTATGCCACTTCTAAGTTTTGAAATTGGAAACATTTATTCCATATTTTAAATCAGTTGGTCCAAATTTTGTAAATTGGTAACTATTATTTTTAGACATTATGAAAATTTACTTCGGTAAATATTTTATTTACCATGGTTAAAGGGTAACTCTAGTAAATTGAGGTAAAAAACAATATTATAATAACATTAAATTACTTTAACACATTTCATAAGAATATTTCATGATACATGTCCAATTATTGGAATCCTTGGATCAATTTTGGGACCCCATGAAGCCACTTGCATGCGATAATGTCATTTTATATTAATTATTCTTAAGTAATGACAAAAATAACAAAAGTATGTTTATTTTAGTAAAAAAATTTATATGGGGTTATGTAATTGATCTATTAAAATATAAATATTCATTTTAAATATAAAAATATTTTATACATGATTATAGTTTATTTATAATTTTTAGATAGAATATATATACATTTATTTATGACACAATAATGATGAAGTATTTTCTTTATTAATAAACTAATCAAATAAATGATATTGTAAATATTAAAATAAATATAATTTTTAAACATTTTATGCCATCACATAATTTTAAGGTGAATATGACATGTTAGGGTTGATTAAATGTATTTTTTTAAGTGAACAATTTGTGACGACTTTCACAAAAACCAAATACAAAATGGCATAATGTTGACATAAATGAGTTTTTAATACAAATATTATATTATTATATTATATAATAGTCCTAAAAATCTAAGGTTCGGCCAAAGAACTCGTATAATGATTGTTTTATCATTGTTGAACCACTTAATGTTCTCTTGGATATTTATACTATGTTTTTTAACCATTTTTTATAATAATACAAGCATATATGGTAAAAGTTAAACTATTTAACAAAATGTTAAATCTAAAAGAAAAGGTTAATATGGTGACCGAAACCTATATAAAACATATTATTTGAGTGGTTTCTGACCAATACCCAACTTATAATTTAAATAAATCATTTTAGATCCATTATAAACGAAAAATGATTTTATAGAAAAATATAATATTTCAATCTTTTCCTAAGGTTCCCCTCAATTGTCTTATAAAACGTCATTTCCCCTTATCTCAAAATCACACCTCCAATGGCATTTGGCTCGACCCTCCCCAGGCCAAATATCCCCCCAAAATTCCTCACATCAACATTGTATTATTAATTTGATTAGAAAGCCAACCTACAGTTCCTTTTTAATCAACTCAAAAGGTACACCTGAAGAAGAGGTAATAATTTCACCACCCTCGTTCAATTTCATTTCTTCTTCCACTTCTTATTTCATTATTGTTTCCATTCCAAAATAAAAACTCTAGTACCTACTACATGCTATGATTTTATTACAAATATTTTATAATGATATTTTTTAATCAATCTATCCTATTAATGAAAAAGTCACCATATGTGAGTACGTACAACTTACTGTCTCAGCGTCGTAATGTAGTTTGTTATTCAAAAAAAATAATTATTTGGATGAGAATAATATTGATTATAACTTATGATAATAATAATTATAACATTTTAATGAATTTTTTTATATGATATACCATCCAATTACATAATACCTCACTAGTAATATAATGATATTGTTGCTCGTACGTATGCACGAATTATCGTCTCCACAAAGCGATGGGATTCATTTCCACGTTTTCCATTCAATGATGATTATAAAAATATATATTATTAATAATTACATAATATATGACATAATAATGCTACTTTATATATATATATTCTTCCATATATCTTATTCATTTACTTCCGTTCAATATGATATGAAAAAGGAAATAGCGTTTATGCGTACGTACATACCACCGTCTCCAAAAATAGTGCCTTACATTTCATATATCTATCTATTATAAATATTTATATTCAAAATATATATGATATATATATATAATGGTTTATATTCTAGAATTATTTAAATCATGATCTATATGATATGATCAAGAATAACAAGTTAAAACATGTCTGATAAATAAAGTTATTATTACCCGAAATGTTAATGTATCATGGAAGTATTTATTAAATGGTTAGTATAAAGTAATAAATGAATAATGTATGATATAATAAATATGAATATGGTTCTGTTATAATTTGACAACATGATACGGTCATTATACAGGAGGTTAAACATACCCTCGAACAAAGAAATGTTCATTGTAAGGGTTATTTTCTCAATCCCATTATTATCTGAGATTTTTTATGTGAAAGTATTTACTGGGACATATTTAACCTCAATAAAAATATTTCATAAAAATGTGTTCATGAGTAATATTTTAAAGTATTATGTGAGGGTTTATTTTTCTGGATCATCATTTTAAATGTTTTAATTATTAATCATTCTAAATCTTTTTAATTAATGTCCTTTTTTAAATTTTTTATTTATTTATTTATATACATATGATTATTTTTGAAATGATAATTCTATTAAAAATATTCAACGTGGTATATGACACATTGATTCCAAATTATCTTTTAAATAATTTCTTGAATAAATTTTTGACATTTAAATGTTTTTATAAAAATTGATATTTATATCAAAGAGTTTTACAAATCATTTTCATCTATGTCAACATGAATTGATAGATTTTAAACATGATTGATGATTATTTATTATGATACAAATATTAAAAATTGTAGTCAATGTTTTGTGATATATATTACAATGGATGTTTTATTTTAACACAATTCATGGTTTATGGTTAATGTATTGAAATTTCGTATGCTAATTTTAATATGAATGTTTATATAATGTTTCAAACATTTCAAATGTGGAATGTAAAGGACTTAGTAAGTGACGGGTGGGGGACTATGTAACTCCTCAGTGCATCAGTAAGTCTCATGACACAATTAGATGTGGAATTTGTTAATTCATTTCCCAATTATATATATGGTTTTTGTCGAGGCCTAAATCATTTCTTGACGTCTTGGCTAAGACATAGAAATGATGTTTCAGAATGTCTAGCATTATACATTCCCTCATTATGAAAATAATAATGATGGTTCATGTAGATATTCAACTAGTAGAATATTCATGTAAATAAGTAAATCGAATTATTTTATTTATCTTTTCCATATTATTCTGATTTTTTGTTCAAAAGGCCTTTGTTTTAGTTTTATACATTATCTTAAATGTTTATTATTATTTTTGAATGTTTCTTATATATTTTTATCCTTACTGAGCATTTGAGCTCACCCCTATCATATATTTTATCTTCCTAAGATTCCAAGAAGTGTTTTATAAATGATAATATGGGTTAATCAAGGGGAATAATGGAGTTATCAAAGGATAATTTATGTTGTGTTTTATTTTCAAATGTGTAATTTTGTATTTATGTTTGTAATAGATTTTCCAAGACTTCTAAGCTGATTGGTCTGTCGGGACATGATTTCTTTTAATCATGCCAATGTATTAAAATAACGCATCGACTATGGGCATCCGGGGTTGGTGAGTAACACTTTATTATTATTATTATTATTATTATTGAAAATGTAATTTTGTTCCTAGAATGATGACATGAGGGTATTTGATAATCAATCGTACATCTTAATAGATACCCAGAATTCACATTCCATTCATATGTCATGCCATGTAGGTGCATTTCATTTATTTTAATTTTCAGTATTTCATATTATTTGTTGAATGATGATATGGTAATTATATTATTCATATGATTAACTTTGGTTGTGATTTAGTGATTTATAGTTTCATTTCAAGATGAGTATGGGCCCTCATAGGATGGAATGTGTAGTTTACAACGTCATGAATTTGTATATAACATGTTTAATTATGATACTGAATGTATATTTCAGTAAATAGAAATTAAAATTTTTTTCGATTTGGTAATAATTTTTATAGATCCAAATTAACAGAGAATGGAAACCTATTTTAAATAATTATTTTTTTCACAAACATACGAATATAAAAACATCAATTTTAAAATATGGCATAAAACTAATTGGTTTTCAGTAAATGATGAGGAAATTTACTATTGAGCCATTATTTAATGGAACACCTACAAACATAACATGAGAACCTACCAATACATGGCCTTATGAGTGGGTATTTTGGCAATTATTACTTGGGTATTAAGGCCTTACTCATGTGTTATACTTTTTTCTAGTGCTTCTAGCTATACTTAAATATTCTTCTAGGTGTGTTCCTAGCATTTTCACAATTTTCCCACCACACATCTATCATCTACTGTGCTATGAAGGCGATGATGACCATTCTATAGAGATGGTGGGAACTGATCTAATAGTCATAACAAAAGGACTTCCACTTGAGGAACCACCTGTAATACACAATCTAGGCACACACTCTTATCTTTATAGGAGAGTCCAACGATTGATGATATCCATGCAGGGTTCTCTATGACCTTCACCTAATATGGTTGATATAACTAATGAGTCATATTAGTATAGCTATAAAATATTTTTAGGATATGAACCCCATAGGATACATATCCATGTCTAGAGTCCACTCTATACATCAATGAGAATCTACATTCACCTCTTGATCATAGGGTCTAAGATTACATCATACATACTAAATAATTTAGCCAAAAAGATGTGGGATGGGGTCACCCAGGCTAGTCACCGTCCGGTCATGATATGGGATGATTTCTACGATGTGATATACGGTAAATGTTTTCCTAGTATACTAATTGCTAACTAATCATGAGAATTCATGAATACAGAGAAGGGTGTTATATCAGTTATGGACTATTTAGTGTGTCTTAAAATGTTATAGTTCATTCCACCACTAATATATAGTGAAGAGAAATCCCATGATATTTTATTGGAGTATGTGCTCCATTAATCAACACATGTTTTAGTGAATATATTTTTCTATACTAATTCATAAAAAATCACGAATTATGCCCATAACACTAAGCACAAAAGTGGGAAGGAAATAGTAAAAAGGACAGAGGATTAGTGTCGATGTAGGGAAACTGATCTTACCCTAGTAGGAATACTTCCTCTAAGGTTCCCCTCCAAATAGTATAGGTTAGAGTAAATATATAGAAATCCATTTCATATTCTATCAATGTGGATGAAAATGGAATTTGAAGCCTCTGTGTGATTGAGACCCGATGAAGTGTAATTATTACATCCATATGGTAATCATCAAAGACTCTGTTGGACCTTTCTATGTAATTTTAATGGAAGAGGATCTGCACCAGATCAACCTTCAGTGGAATGATATTTTATGGTACTTTAAGAATGTAGGTTGAGTAGCACTAGTAGGAATGGACTAGGTGGGGGTTGTAGTTGTCGTAGCTAGTCATCATATCATTAGCATAGACAGAGTGGTCTTACTCTTGGTAGGACAACTATAGAACATGTTCAAGGATCATGTCAGTTGAATGAATTACATATGAAATATGAAGATTAGAGTGAATGACCATATATTTTAAATATTAATATTATAGAATCCTCCACTATTGTATATTTTTATTTGGCGAGGTCCTTCAAAATCCTTTTTTTGTATTATCAATTGTGGAATCTCATAGGATGGAAATTCAGTATTATTATGTAGAGATGACCATGGATATGTTTTTTGGTCTAAATTTTACTGGAACATAGAAATACATGTATTTCCCCATCTATGTAAGAATATACCACTTCTTATGGGGACACATCATCCTAGAGACAGTGGAAAATGATTCCATTCTTTGGATAGACTAGTTGGTTCGATACCATACCATTGTGGACTTCTATTTCGGTATGGTTTTATTTACATCACCATTCGGAATTATTAATCTGCACAAGGGTGAGTGTGATGTATGGGATATTGTAGATTGGTTAGAGCATCAGTGGTTAGGTTCAGTGAACACCTATAATTATAGGGTTCTCTTGGAAGAGAATTTATTTCCTCATATTGATTTTTATTTAATATATGATCATTTTATGGATGTCCAACTAGAAGATTTTTATAGATTGAATCCTTTAAAATAGGTAGTCTTCATGACTGATCTTATTCCAGGAGTATCTCTATTGTCAATTACTCTATATAGTATGAAACCCACTGATTTATTGAAGTGTATGTTAATGTTTTAGTCTTTAGAGTCTAAGTGTTTAATTAGTACGAGTAAATATTTCTTAGGTTAAACTATTCTTTTTGTCATAAATAGGTATGGAACCCCTCTTTTTTGCAGGAATTACATTTTTTTGTAAGGAAAATATTTTTAATAACATTTACCTAGTACCTCATATAGATGATCACTTTATTGATAATTGAGGATCAACGCTATTTTATATGATCCACTTAAGATCAAGCTAAAATTTAGTGTAAGTAAGATCATTAGTCATTCCTTTTAGATAATTACATAGTAGATATCATATATATGGGTAATATCATTATTTTATTCAGTTAAACTAATTTTCATTTTTTTTCATGCATTTTATGAATAAGGTTTTACACCAGTATCTGGATTCCCTTACCGTGGTCTTTGTGGTTGAAATATTTTTGTATTCGCAGACACATGGAGAATATTATATACACCTGAAGATTGTTTTTAATAAACTAATATATCCCATGTTTTATTCGAATCTTCCAATGATCCACATATGTATCAAAAAGTTCACTTATTAGGTGATATTATCTCTGAATCATGAGTATGTGTTGACCCATTGAAAGAGAGTTCCATAATTACCTGGGAGCATCCCAATAATGTGTTGTTGAATTGGAGTATCATAGGTCTGATAATATATTATAGTATTTTCATATAGAATTTATCATTCCTTGATTCACCTATTACTAGTATTATAAATATGGTTTTTAAATTACTATTGTATGGAGTGTGGAAGAAATCCATTCAGCAACTAAATTAAAGGATTGTCATAGTACTGATTCTTAATCATCTAGAGATTAGTAGAGGATATAGAGTGTTTTATGATGCATCTGAAATTAGTTAATTTCTATCACTTATATAGGAGGATATATTAATTTCATAGGAATATTAGTGGTTTTGGCCAAATGAGTGGAATTAAAAGACACATCACCTTGAGCTAGCCAATGTTTTTCAAGACTAATATTGTTGGAAACATTTTTATATGGGTGCATTCTTTAAGTCGAATACACACCAAAAGATACAATAATATATATTTTTACATCATGACATGACTATCAAACATGGGAGATGGTTCAAATATTTAATTTCAATTGACATTCAACTTTCTTATACACATGTAAATGAAAATGTGACTGCTGATGCCCTGAGTCGAAAAAAATAACTACAAGCCATATAGAAAGAAAATGATGAATAGAAATTTGTTGTCTTATTTTCTAGGATGGATATAGAGTTTCATGAGTTCTGTTATCATCCTTATCATTCAGCCATTGATAGTTACCTCTTCCTTCCTTAATATGATGATGGATAGAAAATTTTCTGAACAAGAGTGGTAA
This sequence comes from Viscum album, assembly GCA_963277665.1. Lineage (NCBI taxonomy): Eukaryota > Viridiplantae > Streptophyta > Magnoliopsida > Santalales > Viscaceae > Viscum > Viscum album. The sequence continues at coordinate 1,513,878,513 of OY728132.1, read as the reverse complement.
GATACACTGGAGAGTAATTTTGGAAAGGACAAGCCTCCATATTCCACTACGAACATAGATGATATCTTTCATGTACATGGTCACTTATGGGTTCCAACATTATTAATAGAGGGGATGATTTGACAATCCCATTCTTATTAGTGCCTAGTTCACCAAAACATCTCCAAGTTATTTCTATATATTTTATGCCGATATTTGTCTCCTAAGATGAAACTTCATATAGAATACTTGATCACTAGGAGTACTACCTTAGAGGAGGTGATTTTGGAGCACTAGAAAAATGATGGATTTTTATAGACAATTAATTTCATGGAATAGAAATGGGATGATGCTATGTTGGAAACTAAATTCATCTTATGGAGTTCATCTATAGGTAATGAAACATTTTTCATAGTTGTTGATTAACGAATGAATGAAACAAACTAACTTTATAACTAGATTACATTCTCGGTTGATTAGATGTAAAGATTCAATTGGGATAATAAATCTACCTGGTGTCCCTCGTAATATAATCATAGATAGGTATTTTCTTTTCAAATCACAATTTTGGGATAGTATACAAATGGCTATGGGTACCTAAGTGCTTTTGAGAAGAATCATTCCCCCATAGACTAATGATCAATTCAAATGGATAATACTTATTTTAGGGAAAATTATCTAATCATATTTTTTTTATTCCAACATTTGTTCAGAGAGTCATTTCACTCTATATGAAGCCACATAAAATAATAGATTTCATGTTATGATTCAGATGGCCCCTTTTGATTCCCTATATGGTTTGTATAAGGACCCGACCTTATAACATTACATAATATTGAATTAAATGAATAATTCACATTGAGGATATTTTCAAGTTTAGAGTATTAGAGAATTAGGCCATAACTATTACACAACAACATGAATATTACAAGTAGACACTACTATTCAGTATCCATTTTTTCTATACAAAAAAAAACTCTTAAAAAGAAACATGTCTACTTCCATATTTTAGACAACATGACTTTTCCATGATCCCATACTTGACCATATTCATCTTTATGTTCTGTGGAGAACATTTCAAAAACAAGGGATGAGCAGTAAAATCACAATAAGGGTTATAAAATAAGAAAGGAAAACATTAGCCCATCAATAAATACAAATAAATGAAACCATACTTTTCAATCAGAACATACCTTACAAAATCATAAGATTTATGAATAACACACACAAAACATAAATCATAAATGTTAATTATGGAAGCAATATCAAATATACATTTTATCTATCACAAATATATAAGGAGTTACACTTGGAATACCCATGACTGTATATTCCCTAAATCTCTGAGGAGAATCATCACATTCACCTTCGTCATGTTACCCAATGCATTGGAGATCTATCTCGGGCTCACCTGCCCTAGTTTTATCACGAAACCACCTGTATACGTAAACAATGCCCAATAACAATAACATAATCATAACATATGAAACATGTATAAAGGAAATATAACATTTACACATTCCAATATATCAAATCAAGATATTGAAAAAAACAATGTTTTATCAAATCATTTTCAAACCCATTTTAAAAGAGATTTTTGAATCAAAGTGTCCCATACCACTTTGATGCTTTTAAATGAATTATCATTTGAAGGCATTAACGTCCATATAAATAAATCCTAAAACCCATTTTGAAAACATGGAAATTAATTATAAATATTTAAAATAATAAATATATAAAACTTTTGAAATGATATTTTAGTTAAGGATTTTTAACAAAAAGGGAGATTCTTGAAAACAAATAATTGAAGAATAAATTCTAATCAGAACATTATAATATCATGAGAATAAATGGATTCATTATATAATATTTTAAAGGATAGATCATATTCTATATAAGAGAGAATTGGTTAATAACAATAATGTAGTCTCAATAGAAATGTAAATTGAGATAAAATCCGTTATAAAGATGGAATCCATAAATTAAGGATAAATCAATCGCATAATTATGTGTGAAAAATTTAAATACACCCAATATAAGTGGATATTAAGTGTAAAACAATCATAGTCCATTCACACATTTTCATAGGATGACATATTCAAGAAGTAAAAGTTGAACACGAAGAATTGAAATTGGGTTAAGAGGTTCCATTGTAAAAATTCGAGAGCCTAACAACGTCACTTTAAAATTCATAAAATGAGTTGATGATATAAAAAAGGTAATATAATTACATGGATATAAATTTTACATCAATAAGGATATAGTATAACATATCCCAACATAATAAGATGTAAATTAAAAGTCATATAAAAAATAAGTCTTTTACAAAGGGGAGGGTGAATGGTTCCCTTACAGATTTGGAAATTTACAAAACATATGCCACATGAAAGAAGTATCATTAAATAAAGATTTAAATAATCATAAATGAACATATATTACATAAATAGTACAATCATGGTCTGTAAATACACCACACAAAAGGAAATAGTGGCAAATATAGCATGAATCGCAAGGGAATAAAATGTGATACAAAAACAGTTTACCATGTTGTAATCAACTATGTCGTATGACCAAAAGTTAATAACCAAAAAATGAATCATATAATACCATTAATATAATGATAATAATGATAATATATATCAAATGGAAGTACAAAATACACCACATGAAATGAATAAGTGGTTGACCGTGGAAATATCACGGAAGTAAAAGTGAGATAAGAAAATCCCTTACCTCGTGTCCGACATGATTCGATCGTTCTTTAATCTCCTAAATAATTAACTAATGTTATTTTATACTTTATTAAAAACAATTTTCAAGTTTATTATTCCTTTTATATCACTTATTACCATGTTATAAACATTATGTAATTCTTTAAGTTAATAATGTTCATTTTGTCGATATTTGGTACATGAGTCAGAACTGTACTTCTATTTATTACATGTTGTTAATGTGGTCGAAGGCTCATTATATCCAGAATTAAATTCGTGATTTAGATATCATATATATCATATATATATATCCAGTATCTACATGTATTTATAATAGTACATAACATTTATAGGTCAAAAATGAAATGCACCGTTCATGGAGACGGTAAGCCGTACATACGCATGAATGGTACTATCATTTCTATTTCTTATTTTAATGGAATTAAAAAATAATGATACATAGATATATTATATTTCCATTATAATATAATATATAATATCATTATATCTATCTTTTATAAATCTCACATAATGCATTAATGAGTCACATCACTTTGAGGGGGAGGTAGTCTGCACTTCCTCAAATGAGATTATCATATTTACCCACTATGTAAACCATTAAGGTGTACTATAAATGGAAAATATAGAAGCATAAAGAAAACATACACATAATATATAACATATATTAATACAGTGCCATCATAATTTCCACCATGAGAGGCGGTTGGAGATATTTGAACAATCATCATTTGGTGAGGCGTTAGTTTTCCATCCACAGAAACATTAAGTTCTTAATCCATTATATGGAGGTGTGTCTAGGTTTAGTTCTAATACTTCTCATTAAAACATACTATAATATTGAGTATACTGTTTTTGTTACATAATAAAGGAATAAAATGAGTTTATGGGTTAGATAATTAAATTAAATGAAAACAATTTTAGAGAAACTGTTACCTTTAATTTGGGTAACTCCATTTGTTTTGAACCAAAAGAAATCTTGAAGTGCCTTCTGCCTAAGTTAAGGATTATAGGAGGAGTATAGGTATTTAGGGGGATTAATTGGTCAGATTTTGGACGAGACAAATGTCTTGAGAGGTGTGACTAATTGGATAGGAATGGTCTACTTTTATAAAGGAGAGGAGGGGCTCTTTAGGAATGTGTGAATACATTATTTTATTAAATAATGATATTCGGTTTATAATGGTCCACAATTCTTTAAGGTCGAAGATAATATGACTCATATTAGAAATAAAATCATCCAATTAGATATGGACATGCATTGGATAATAATTTAATCATTATAATAATATTTATTTTAATAATTTATTAATGAGGTAAATACTACATCATTATTGTGTCATAAATAATATAATTTATTCTATGCATAAAAATTATAAAAAAAATATATCGTGTAGGAAATATTTTCATCTTTCTAGAAAATATTTATAGTCGAAAATAGGACTTATATAACACCATTTGAAAATTAATTACAAAATAAGTTTTGTTAATGTAAATTTTGTCTTCACATTAAATTAATTAATCTAAATTGACATTATCATTCCAAAGTTGCTCAATGGGGTCCCAATATCAACCCAAATATTCCCATGGTCGTTAATGACTCAAAAAATAATTTTTGGACAAGTGTTAGGGTAATTTTGATTTATTATAATATTCATTTAAACTTGAATTGCCCTATTTACCTTTGACAATTGTAAATAAAAGTCAAAAGTTACTATTCGCCAATAATTATTTTCATCTTAATGAACCAAATTTTACATCATGATAACAACCATGTATGTCATATTTTTTAAATTCAATTCAAAGAAGTGGTAAAATTTCATTTAAATTATAAAGTCAGTTTTTTAACTACCACTAAGTGGTTTCACTATTCATCAAAAACTGATGTTTTTAAAAAAAATACAAAAGATTCGGCCTAAGCTATATTTGATATTCCTAATTCAAAAATGATGCCTATTTTTTCAAATTAAACATATAGAAGTGGCATTAATTAATTTTAATATTAATTCCCGTCATCAAAACAAATTGCGTGTTTTTAAGAAACAATAACTATCAAAAGATTGATACTTTTTTATGTCCAATTTAAGTGTGAAATTACTTCCAATGACCAAAATTGGATTAAATGGTAAAAATATATTTTAATTACACATTAAAAGAAATTAAAAAGATAATCTAACCATATAAATAACATAGATCAAAAGGCACTTTTGAATTAAAATACATTATTTTTCACTGTTCATTAAAAAAATGAACTTTATCAGAAAAATACCAAAAAAATTACCCAATGTAGAATTTTATGTCCCCATTTTAATAAAGATTTTATTTGGTTAATTAGAATGCTTTAAAGAGACCAAAATTATATTTAAATAGGGTTCTCCATTAAAAGGTGGTAAATCGTCCTTTTAATCTAAATTTTTCTCAAAATTAGATTCATTCGCATTTTAAGCCTCAAACTTTTATTGGATAAATGTAAATACATTTAATAAACATGTATAATCATATTTTAGTTAGTTTCGTTAATTCCCGCCAATACAATGGCTAGGGGTTAACTACCGTTTAAAATAATAATATATTGTTAGTGTGAAATGTATGATTTCAAAGAAACCCGTTGTTGTGTATCTGGTACGCTATCGAAAATAGAAACCCTTTTAATGTAAAATTAATATTTAATTGAAAAATTAATAAATATGAAAATTATATATTCTTTATTTACCTGAGATGTTACATCCTTCCCCCTTTTGGGAATTGCTTCCTCGCAATTTAAAAATTTTGGCTTAGAAACATTATTGAAAGTCCCATATCAGAAAAAAGATTCAGTAAAACTATCACTTTAAAAGAATGAAAGAGAGGTAAAATGGTCACCTGAGTTATCCCATACAAGGATTCCATAAAAAATGGATATGGAGGAGAAAAAAGGGTCATGTTCTGATGGAGAGTGATAGGAAACATGATTATGAATAAGTCAACAACCAGAAAATCAAAAATATGTGATTGGTTCAACAGTTGTTGATTCCATAGTAAGAAAAGTTAACAGACAATGTTTTTATTAATTTACTTTTCATTGGGGAATCATTTTATGAGCTTAACTAAAAACATAAGGAAACAAAAATTCTTTTCATGTAGACTTTTATCGTTTACTAGATTTCTAACACAAACTCATATTTCCTCCATACGATGAGTATTCAGGATGATTTGTTTACATTAAAAGTGCTAGAATCAACTTTGAGAGATTCAAATAAACCAAAGAATATGAAGTATATATTTCCATGTCTTTATATATTAAATAAAACCAAAACGTTTTGTACAATATTAGATAATCCCCAAAAAGGATAAACTTTTACATAAAGAGAAACTAATCTAAATTTCCAAAATTTGCCCTCACAAAACCCAAAGTACAACAAAGACCATTCAATAAAAAATTGTCCCTAAATTTCATAAAAAGTAATCCAAAAATTGATTGTAACCCAAATCTAATAAGGATTTAATTATATGGACTTCCACGATACATCTTAACATTTATCTCCAAGTAACACTAGTTACTCATAAAGTATTATATTGAAAATTAAATTACCTAATCACATATTCTACATGATATGTTAATAATTTTCATAAATAAATCAAATCATCATGTATTCATAATAAAAACATAGATTTTTCCAAACTAAAATTTCAACTATTATTCCTTAATTGAAATCCCGTAGTATTCTATCTTCCTTAGGAATATAGTGTTTCCTCAAAAGAGATAACGTCTTCCACAACAACCTTTTATAACATAATCACTAAATCATTTTTCTATTATAAGTATATCCATTTGATAAAACATAAGTTCCAAAAATAATGATATTCTTCTTCCATAGAAACATTTTACAAAAAATTATAAGTCATACTAACCAGGGACTTCAAGTAGGCTAGTGGTAGGTGATGTGCCCTTGTCTCCCTTCGGTTGTGGGTTCGATTCCTAAATCCTTGTTGGATGTGATGGGTTGTCACCCATCCTATGGGTTGTCCTTTTTATAAAACTCAAAAATAACCCTAACATGTTTTAACATCAATGGTTTCCTTATACCTCTCATTTTCATCCAAATTCATTATGATCTCAACAACAAAATAATTGAAGTCTTATTTCACCAATAAATGATAAAATAAAACAATCCCCAAAATAAAGAACATCATACCTTGATCATCGTGTCCATTTGGTTTCAACGTTATCTTGTTCACGTAGGTAGAAGGTCCATGCATTGAAACAATGATTTAGGGATCCTTCAAAAACATTTTCTTCCTCCATCCAAATACACCTTGTACAACATGGGTGATATGGGTGTTCACAAAAAAATCATTTTGGAAAATAGTCATGTATGACATATAATTTCAAAACATCTAATAAAACATGATTCCTATAAAACAGTCGAACCATATTTGAGTTGAAAATTTCAATTAACGGTCCTTTTAATATACCATAAGTATGTGCTGAGAGATTATATTTTAAAATCAAATATAAATATGTTGCACAAGGGTCCCCTTCTTCAACCCCTTTTTTAAATTCCTAATATGCTTCAAAATCATGTGATAAGGTAAAATATTTGAGAAGACCTTGATAATATTTACCTTTCTTGAAAATATGAGAATATTGTGAAAATAAGATTTTTTTAAATACAAACCATGATCCACAATGATAACGAGGAATAGTGGAGCCGTTTGATATCTCAAACAACTACTTGCAAGTGAGTTGTATTCTAGAAGAACTTTCACATTCATTCAAACATGACTTTGCAATAATTATTGCAAGCATGTCATCAGGAAGAGATAGGAATGTAGTTTGAGATCCTTCTCCTTCCATTTGTAACTTAATTTCTATGATCTAAAAAAATTATAAAACAATGATTTTACTAAAATATTAGATAGGGACTAACCATTTGTATAACAAACATTCCTAATCCCTAAAGTTTTATAAACCAACAATTGATACAAACTATAAGGACCTAACCTCATAACATTACATAATATTTAATTAAATAAATAATTCACACTGAGGATATTTTCAGGTTTAGAGTTTTATAGAATTAGGCCATAACATTCACACAACAACTTCAATATTACAAGTAGACACTACTAATAAATATCCATTTATTTAACAAAAAAATAACTCTTAAAAAGAAACATTTCCAGTTCCATATTTTAGACAACATTACTTTTCCATGATCTCATCCTTGACCCTATTCATCTTTAAGTCCTGTGGAAAACATTTCCAAAACATAGGATGGGCATAAAAAGCTCGGTAAGTGTTATAAAATAATAATGTAAAACATTAGCCCATCAATAAATACAAATCAATGAAACCATACTTTTCAATCATAACATACCTTACGAAATCATAAGATTTATGAATAACACATAGAAAACATAAATCAAAATAGTTACTTATGGCATCCATATCAAACATACATTATATCTATCACAGCTACATAAGGAGTTATACATGGAATACTCATCACGGTATATTCCCTATATCTCTTAGGAGAAACATCACGTTCACCTCCGTCACGTTACCCAATGCATTGGAGAGCTATCTCAGGCTCACCCACACTAGGTTTATCACGGAACCACCCATATACGTAAACAATTACCAATAACCATAACATAATAATAACATATGACACATGTATAAAGGAAAGATAACATTTCCACATTCCAATATATCAAATCAAGGTATTGAAATAAACAATGTTTTATCAAATCATTTTGAATACCATTTGAAAAGAGTTTTTTTAATCAAAGTGTCCCATAACAATTTTAAGCATTTAAATGAATTATCATTTGAATACATTAATTTAAATATAAATAAATATTCAAACCCATTCTGGAAAAATATACATTAATGAGAAATATTTATAAGAATAAATATTTAAAAAATATAAAATGATATTTTAGTTAAAGATTTTTTAACAAAAAGAGAGATGATTTAAAACAAATAATTAAAGAATAAATTTAAAATCAGAACATTATAATATCATGAGAATAATGGGATTCATGATATAATATTTCAAGGGATAGTATATACACCATATAAGAGTGAATTTGTGCATAACAACAATGAAGTCTCAATGGAAATATTAATGGAGATAAAATACCTTATAAAGATGGTATCCTTAAATTAAGGATAAATCAATCACATAATTATTTGTGAAAAATATAAATACAGCCAATTTAAGTGTATATTAAGTGTTAAAAAATCAGATTTTGTTCACACATATTAATAGGATGACATATTCAAGAAGTACAAGTTGAACCTGATGAATTGAAATTCGGTTAAGAGGTTCCCTTGTAAAAATTCGACAGCCTAACAGCGTCACATTAAAATTTAGAAAATGAGTTGATTAGATAAAATAGGGAATATAATCACCTGGATATAATGTTTACATTTATAGGGATATTGTAGAACATATCCCAACAAAATAATATGTAAATTTAAAGACATAATAAAAAGAAGTCTTTAATAAAGAGGAGGGTGAATGGTTCCCTTACCGATTTGGTAATTTACAAAACATTTGCCACATGAAAGAATGATCATACAATAAAGATTTAAATACTCATAAATGAAATTATATTACATAAAGAGTACAATCATGGGCAGTACATACACCATACAAAGGAAATAGTGGCAAATATAGCATGAATCTCAAAGGAATAAAAAGTGAGACGAAAACCCTTTACCACATTGTAATGAACTAAGTCATATGACCAAAATTTAATAAACACCAAATTAATGACAGAATAGAATTAATATAATGATTATAATGATAATATATATCAAATTTCAGTTAACAATACACCACATGTAATAAATAAGTGGCGAACAATGGAAATCTCACAGAATTAATAGTGAGATAAGAAAATACCTTACCTCGTGTCCAACTTGAGTTGATCATTCTTTAATCTCCTGAATAATAAAATAATGTTATTTTCTATTTTATTAAGAACTTTTTCAAGTTTATTATTCCTTTTATATCACTTATTACCATGTTATAAACATTATGTTTTCATTTATGTTAATAATGTTCATTTTTTCGATATTTGGTACTTGAGTCAAAAATGGACTTCTTATAATTACATGTTGTTCATTTCGTCAAAAGTTCATTATATAGAGAATGATATAAATGATTTAGATATAATATATATCATATATATCCAGTATATACATGTATTTATAATAGTAAAAAACATTTAGAGGTAAGAAATAAAATGCACAGTTCATGGAGACGGTAAGTCGTACGTACACATGAACCCTACATTCATTTATATTTCTTATTTTGGTGGAATTAAAATATAATTATACATATTTATATTCTAATTCTTGTATAATATCATATATAATATCATTATCTGTATCCTTTATACATCCCACATAATGCATTAACAAGTCACATCACTTTGAGGGGCGGTAGTCCGCGCTTCCTCAAATGAGATTATCGTATTTACCCACTATGGATACCATAAAGGCATTCTATAAATGGAAAATACAGATAAATAAAGAAAAAATAAACATAATATATATCATATATAAATAAATTTCCATCATAATGGCCACCATGGGAGGCGATTGGAGATATTTTAATAATCATCATTTCTTGAGGAATTAGTTTTCCATCCACATAAACATTATGTTTTTCATCCATTATATGGAGGTGTGTGTAAGTATAGTTATAATCCTTATCATAAAAAATTCATAGAACATTGAGTATAATAGTTTTGTTACAAAATATATGAATAAAAATATTTTATGTGTTGGAGAAGTAAAATAAAAGAAAACAATTTATGAGAAATTGTTACCTTTAATTTGGGTAACACCCTTTGGTTTGAACAAAAAGACTTCTTGAAGTGACTTATGCCTAATATAAGGATTCTAGGTCGAGGATATAGATGTAGGTGAATTAATTGGGATGAGTTTGGACGATCCAAATGACTTGAGAGGTGTGAGTAGTTGGATAGAAATGGTCTCCATTTATAAGGAAGAGGAGGGGCTCTTTAGGAAAGTGTGAAAACATTATTTTATTATATAATGATATTCGGTTTCTAATGGTCCAAAATCATTACGGTCTATGGTAATATGACTAATATTTGAAATTAAATCATCAAATTAGATGTGGACATGTTTTGGATAATTATTTAGTAACTAAAATCTTATTTATTTAAATCATTTATTAATGAGGTAAATACTGTATCATTATTGTGTCATAAATAATTTAATTTATTAGATGTATAAATATTATAAAAAATACTATCATGTATAACGTCTTTTTAGCTTTAAAAATAATATTTATTGTTGAAAATAGGACTTATATACCACCATATATAATTCAATTACTAAACGATTTTTGTTAATGTCAATTTTGTCTTCACATTAAATTAATTAATCTAAATTTTCATTATCACTCCCATGTGGCTCAATGGGGTCCCAAAATCGACCCAATGATTCCCATGGTCATTAATGACTCAAAAAATAATGTTAGGTCAAATTTTAAGGTAATTTTGAATTATTATAATATTCTTTTGACCTTAAATTACTCTATTTACCTTTAACAACGGTAAATAAAAGTCAAAAGTTTCTATTCACAAAAAATTATTTTCATCTTAGTGAAGAACATTTTACTTATTTATAATAACCATGTATGTTGGATTTTAAAAATTCAATTCACAGAAGTGGTAAAATTTCATTTAAATGAAAAAGTCGGTTTTTTTAACTACCACTAAGTTGTTTCAATATTCATAAAAAAATGATGTTTTTTAGAAAAATACCAAAAATTCAGCCTAAGCTATATTTGATATTCCGAATTAAAAAATGATGTCTATTTTTTCAAATTAAAAACATATATATGGAATTAATTAATTTTATAATAACTCCCCGTTATAAAAAAAGCGTGTTTTTAAGAAACAATAACTATCAAAATATTGATACTTGTTTATGTCCAATTTCAGAGTAAAATTACATAAAATGACCAACTTTGGATAAAATTTTAAAAATATATTTTAATTTAACTTTAAAACCAATTAAAAATATAATTTAACCATATATATAAATTAGTTTAAAAGTCACTTTTGAATAAAAATACAATATTTTTCACTATTCATTTAAATATGAACTTGTTCAGGAAAATACCAAAAAAATTACCCAGAGTAAATTTTTATATCCCAATTCTAAAGAAGGATTTTATTTGGTCAATTCGAATGTATAAAAGTGACCAAACTATATTTAAATAGGGTTCTCCATTAAAAGGTGGTAAATGTAACACCCCGAGCTTCCACGATACGCTTCTCATTCAGTAATACAATAGCTTGCATTGTACGCAACTTCGAGTTCTAAAACACCGCGACTAATCAAAGTAGCCGTTATGAATAGTAATACCTTCTTTTTGAAATATTATAAATTTTATATGTCAAAATGGACTTCATTTTTGTATTCGTAATATCGAAATTAGCCTATGTTGAATTTTTGGTATTTTTCTGAGAACTTCTAAAATTTTATAAATAGTGAAAAATACTTAAAACAACTTTTTTAATCAAAATAATTTATAGTGATAAATTATAATATTTGATGGTTTTAAAGTATAATTAGAATATATTTTTACCATTTTATCCAATGGTGGTCATTAGAATTAATTTAACATTGAAATTGGACATAAACAATTGCCAAACTTTTGATATAAATTGTTTCTTAAAAACACGCTATTTGTTGTAACAGCGGGAATTAATTATGAAATTAATTAATACAACTTATATGTTTGGAATTTTGTAAAATAGACATCATTTTTTAATTCGGAATATCAATTATAGCTTAGGGTGAAATTTTGGCCTTATTCTGAAAAACTTCAATTTTTGATGAATAGTGAAACCACTAAGTGGTAGTTAAATAACTGATTTTTCGTTTAAATGAAATATTACAACTTCTGTGATTTGATTTTCAAAAATCCGACATACATGGTTGTCATTAAGAAGTAAAATGTGGTTCAATGAGATCAAAATAATTTTTTGGTGAATAGTAACTTTTAAGTTCTTAATCGCGATTAGTGGTAATTAGTGTAGTTTAAGGTATAAATAATACATTAATAATATGAAATGACCTAGACACATGTCCCATCCTCATTGGTTGAGTCATGGCCGACCACGAAAAGCCATGGCCTAACTTGGGGACCCCATGGATCCACTTTTGTAGGGAAATAACATAAATTACTTTTTATTTAATGTTAAAGTGAAAATGACACTAACATAAATTGTTTTACTAAAACAATTTGTAAGTAGGGTTACACAAGTCCAAATTTTGACTATAAATATTCATTAGAAAGATAAAAAGATTTCCTACATCATAGTATTTGTTTTATAATTTTTAGACATTAAATAAATTAAAGTATTTATGACATAATAATGATGCAGCGATGACATCATTATTTGACGATTTAAATAAAATGAGAAGATAATGCAAAATCCAAGGCTTACACTTGTCCAAAGCCTATTGGATGAAGATATTTCGAAACCTTATCACCTTAGCCTCGAATTATATAGATGTGGGACCTTTAGAATCCGAAAAGCATTTTGAAATAATGTAACATTTCATTACTTTCCAAAAGTGCCCCTCCTCTCCACTTATAAAAGGCCCCCACCTCTCCCACCTTATTCACACCATCAAGCCATTTGGCTCGGCCAACCTCTGCCCAAATACTCTCCCAACATTCCTCCCTTACTCATAGAAGCCTCACATTGGGAAGAACTCTTCCCAAGGAATCCTTTAGCTCAAATCAAAAAGAGTTACCCGATTTTGAGGTAATGTCTTTTCTAATGTTGTTTTCTTTTATTTTTCTTCTCCAACCCCCTAAACTCTTTTTATTCATTTATTTTGTGACAACACCAGTATCCTCAATATACTAGGATGTTGTTATAAGAAGGATTCGAGCTACACTTACACACACCTACATCTAATGGTTAAAGAACATACGGTTTCTGTGGATGGCGAATTTCTGCCTCACGAAACGATGATTGTTCAACACTCATATAACACCTTAAAAGGTGGCCATTAAGATGTCACTATATTTATATATGATATATAATGTGTTTATGTTTTACTTATGCTTCTGTATTTCTCATTTATGGCTTACTTTATGATTTCCATTATGGGTAAAACGCGATAATTTCATTTTAGGAAGTGCGGACTACCGCCCCCTCAAAGTGATTTGAATCGTTAATGCCATATGTGGGATGTATAAAGGATGGAGTAAATGGTATTATACACTATATTATACTGGAATTATATTATACATTTATATCATTATGATTTAGTTCCATTAAATATGAAATTGAAATGAAAGTAGCGTTCATGCGTACGTACGGCTTACCGTCTCCATGAACGGTGCATTTCATTTCTTACCTCTAAATGTTACGTAATATTATAAATGAATGTATATACTGGATATACAAGATATATATGACATATAAATCATGAATATAATTCTGGATATAATGGATATTTCACCACATAAACAACTTGTAATTATAAGAAGCTTATTGTTGACTCAAGTACCAAAGATCGACAAAACGACCGTTATTAACTTAAATAATTACATAATGTTCATATCATTGTAATAAGTGATATAATAAGGATAATGAAGTTGAAAATGGTTCTTAATAAGGTATATATTAACTCTAGTTTATTATTCAGGAGGTTAAAGAACGGTTGAGTCAAGTCAGACACGAGGTAAGGGAATTTCTTAACCCAACTTCCATTCTTTGGGTTAATCTCCTACTTTCAAATTATGTCATGATATTATTATGTCCTATTTTGTATTTTTACTTTATTTATGTGTACCTATAGTGAATACACATAATAGATCTATTTTATTTTAAAAAATGATCTTTTTAAGGACTTCGTCTCAATCTCCTTTCATTGAGGCATATTTTGTTTTATACACAAATTTATTTTATACGGTGTATAAACCCCTTTGACTTTTACGTTTATTCAAAAGGAATCTTTTTTATACGAAGTGTTTTACTAAACGACAAAAGGGAATGTTTTTCTTTCCGTACTTATGCAGCGACAACGACTTCTCCGCCGCCGTGACCATTATTTGATTTTCGTCTTCCTCTATAAGCCATCTTTTTTTAATGAAAAATAAATACAAAGTTTTAACTTTCTTTTATTTTGGTATTGAAAATGGTTTTGAAAGCGTTTTTATTATATCAATGTGCTGTATTGATATCTTGTGATTGAAATGTGGAAATGTTATGTTTCCTTTATGCATGTTTTATGTGATACAATTATGTTATGGTTTATGATATGTTTAAACCTATTCATATGAGGAATGCATTGGACTTAATAAGTGACGGGTGGAGCCCGCTATAGCTCCTCGATGCATCGGCAGGTCTCATGAGACAAACTAGTGTCTTGGCACAAGGCCTTGACAAAATCTTATTTGTAGTCTTGGCACGAGGCCTTGGCTATGTGGTTATGATAGTCTGGCATTATGCATTCCATCATTATGAAAGTGGTTATTGATATTGCATATGATTATTCGACCAGTAGAATATCCATGTGAAGAAGTAAATGGCATTATCTCATTTTACTTTTGCCATATTATGTTGAAGTTCATGTTTAAAAGGCTTTTGTTTTAGTTATACATTGCCTTAAATGTTAATGTTTATTTATGGAAGCTTCCGCATTATTGTTATCCTTACTGAGCATCTGAGCTCACCCCTTTCAATGTTTTAATATTTTCCAGGATGTGAAGAAGTTTTTTATGAATGACCTGCAGGGATAGTCGGAAGAGGATATGAGTGTGGACTATGGAGACTTTGTTATTGTAGTTTTTCACTTTTTGATGTAATGAAAGACTTATGAATGTATCTAGTGTTTCCAAGGCTACTAAACTAATCGGTCTTTCGAGACTTGATCCTTTGTGATCATGCCAATGTTACGAAGTAATGCACCGACTCTGGGTAGCTGGGGTCGGGGTGTTACAGTTGGTATCAGAGGCAGTTTAGTACTAACCTTGGAAGCTAGATTTAGATAAACTCTGATTAGAGCACATAGCCCAAAGATAGACTTTGAGGATTAGTATAGAAGAACTTCCTAGAATTTTAGTATTGTAGAGATGTTGTGAGTTTTCCGAGCAATACATCCCTGTCTGGATACGAGCAGGTAGAGGTGGCTCTGGCACAGATGTACCTAGGGGTAAAACCCGAAAACACCGCTTTGAGCTAGACTCAAACGGGAACTGGTGCACGACAACGGGCCTTGCTGCACTCTTGGTTATGACACTCCCGGGGGATATGCTTAGGATAATTCTCATTTTCTTTACAAACCATTATGTAAGGTTTATGGGTACATACTTCCTCAAAGGAAACATTTATTTTTATGATTATGGATTATATCCATAAATAGTTCAATTTATGTTAAGTATTATACAAGTATGGAATTATGTATTTTGATTCATAAACTAATCTGGATTATGCCATTGTTTAGAAATGGCGCCTAGTAGAAGGAATGGAAACTGTATCAATGCACGAACTCCGTGTAGGGATTGCCCTCCTGCTCAAGATAATTATTGTGGACCTGGAGATACAACTGGTGCTGATCAACTTATTACCATACTGGGACAACTCACGCAGGTTATGAATAACAACCTTACTCGTATGGAGCACCCTGATTCGCAACGTGGAGGATCAATGATAGACCGTTTCATGAGGCAACAACCGCCAACCTTCAATGGGAGTACAAATCCTACAGTAGCTGAGCAATGGATAAATTCCTTAGAGAAAATATTCCATGCCTTGGGGAGTAGTGAAAGGGAGAAGGTTGTCATGGCAGTTTACCGCCTCACTGGAGATGCCGATCAGTGGTGGTCACTGATTCAAAACACAAAGGAAGATGATGACGTATCGAATATGGAATGGAGGGAGTTCAAAGAGCTTTTCTTAGAAAAATACTTTCCTCGTGACCATCGAGCAGATATGGAAAGGCAATTTCTGAGTCTGAGGCAGAAGGAGGATGAGAATGTCGCAAAGTATGAGGCTAACTTTACAAGGTTAGCGAGGCATGCTGCCGATTATATACGTAACCCAAGGAGTAAGATTGATCGTTTCTTTGATGGGTTAAAACCATTTCTCCGTCGAGCTTTAGTATCACAATCCTTCTCATCATACGAAGATATAGTCTCATGTGCTATCAAGACAGAAAAGGAATTCTCTAAGTCTTATGACAACAAAGTAAAGCAAGAGAAAAAGAGAACGGTGGAACAAGAGACAGATAAAGGGAAAAAGGGAAAGAAGGATTTTCCATTATGTGATAATTGTGGGAAGAATCACCCTGGTACTTTCCTAAAAGGAATGGGAGTCTGTTATAAATGTGGAGAAAAAGGTCACCAGGCACGTGATTGCAAGGGAAAGAAAGAGGCTGTCAAAGTTGAATGCTACAATTGTAGAGAAATGGGTCATTACGCAAATGAATGTCCTAAGCGTCAAGGAATCTTACCTCAGAAAAGGCCAAGGGATCAAGGACAATCTTATGCTATTACTACAGTTGAAGCAGAATAACTAATGTATTGATGCTTTCGGACTCATGGATTATATTCTGGTTATTAGAATAATGTGATCTATATAAGGATTGTACTGCAGTACTTGTTGGTTTCAGTAAGGTTTTAATATGATTAAGGTAATCATATTTTTAGTATGTGACAATAAGAGAAACTTTTCTTTGTTTGGGGAATCTGATGTTACAATTGATTTTGGAATTAAGAGACCTTTTAGAGAAAGTTTGGACAGAGGTATTTTGGATAACTATAAATGTTGGGATGGATTAAGTTGAACTTTGAATAGTATTGTTTAAGGTTAAAACTTTTCTGAAGATTATTTCTGGAATACTATAATACTATATTTTTAGAAAAAGGACAACCTGCAGGGTGGGGAATAACCCGTCGCGTCGGACACAGCTGCAGGAATCGAACCCACAACCATAGTGCGACAAGCCTTTATTTCCTACCACTAGCCTACAGGAAGTCCCTGGTTATTACAAAATCGTTTTACTAATCTAAATGGTATGTGTTAACATTTGGAACCTTATACAATTAGGATAAATAGAATATTTTTGAGTTCCGTTACCATTTGGAGTAAAAGTTGGGTTTGTGGTAAAAATTTATTAACGAATGAAAGTATACATAACAAGTATGTATATTCCCCTACGTTCTTAGTAAATCTCATAAATAAATTCCTCAACATTATAAAAGGTAACTTAAAACAAAAATGTTGTCGGTTAACTTTTCCAACTGGGGATTCAATGACCGTTTAACCAATCACAAGTTTGTGATTTTCTTGTGGTTAAACATTCTCCTAATCCTGTTTTCTATAACTCTCCATCAGACCTTGATGGTTTGTTTCTCCTCCATATCCATATTTTCATAGAATCCTAGAATGGGCTATATCGGGTGACCTTTGTACTTATCCTGCTTTCTTTTAATGTTATATATTTATTAACCTTATTTCCGATGTGGGTTTTCCACAAAGGTATTTTCTATTTTCAGACTTTTATTATCAAAGAAAAATTTCAAATTGCGAGGACGCAATTTATTGAAGGAGGGGAGAATGTAACACCCCGAGCTTCCACGATACGCTTCTCATTCAGTAATACAATAGCTTGCATTGTACGCAACTTCGAGTTCTAAAACACCGCGACTAATCAAAGTAGCCGTTATGAATAGTAATACCTTCTTTTTGAAATATTATAAATTTTATATGTCAAAATGGACTTCATTTTTGTATTCGTAATATCGAAATTAGCCTATGTTGAATTTTTGGTATTTTTCTGAGAACTTCTAAAATTTTATAAATAGTGAAAAATACTTAAAACAACTTTTTTAATCAAAATAATTTATAGTGATAAATTATAATATTTGATGGTTTTAAAGTATAATTAGAATATATTTTTACCATTTTATCCAATGGTGGTCATTAGAATTAATTTAACATTGAAATTGGACATAAACAATTGCCAAACTTTTGATATAAATTGTTTCTTAAAAACACGCTATTTGTTGTAACAGCGGGAATTAATTATGAAATTAATTAATACAACTTATATGTTTGGAATTTTGTAAAATAGACATCATTTTTGAATTCGGAATATCAATTATAGCTTAGGGTGAAATTTTGGCCTTATTCTGAAAAACTTCAATTTTTGATGAATAGTGAAACCACTAAGTGGTAGTTAAATAACTGATTTTTCGTTTAAATGAAATATTACAACTTCTGTGATTTGATTTTCAAAAATCCGACATACATGGTTGTCATTAAGAAGTAAAATGTGGTTCAATGAGATCAAAATAATTTTTTGGTGAATAGTAACTTTTAAGTTCTTAATCGCGATTAGTGGTAATTAGTGTAGTTTAAGGTATAAATAATACATTAATAATATGAAATGACCTAGACACATGTCCCAACCTCATTGGTTGAGTCATGGCCGACCAAGACAAGCCATGGCCTAACTTGGGGACCCCATGGATCCACTTTTGTAGGGAAATAACATAAATTACTTTTTATTTAATGTTAAAGTGAAAATGACACTAACATAAATTGTTTTACTAAAACAATTTGTAAGTAGGGTTACACAAGTCCAAATTTTGACTATAAATATTCATTAGAAAGATAAAAAGATTTCCTACATCATAGTATTTGTTTTATAATTTTTAGACATTAAATAAATTAAAGTATTTATGACATAATAATGATGCAGCGATGACATCATTATTTGACGATTTAAATAAAATGAGAAGATAATGCCAAATCCGAGGCTTACACTTGTCCAAAGCCTATTGGATGAAGATATTTCGAAACCTTATCACCTTAGCCTCGAATTATATAGATGTGGGACCTTTAGAATCCGAAAAGCATTTTGAAATAATGTAACATTTCATTACTTTCCAAAAGTGCCCCTCCTCTCCACTTATAAAAGGCCCCCACCTCTCCCACCTTATTCACACCATCAAGCCATTTGGCTCGGCCAACCTCTGCCCAAATACTCTCCCAACATTCCTCCCTTACTCATAGAAGCCTCACATTGGGCAGAACGCTTCCCAAGGAATCCTTTAGCTCAAATCAAAAAGAGTTACCCGATTTTGAGGTAATGTCTTTTCTAATGTTGTTTTCTTTTATTTTTCTTCTCCAACCCCCTAAACTCTTTTTATTCATTTATTTTGTGACAACACCAGTATCCTCAATATACTAGGATGTTGTTATAAGAAGGATTCGAGCTACACTTACACACACCTACATCTAATGGTTAAAGAACATACGGTTTCTGTGGATGGAGAATTTCTGCCTCACGAAACGATGATTGTTCAACACTCATATAACACCTTAAAAGGTGGCCATTAAGATGTCACTATATTTATATATGATATATAATGTGTTTATGTTTTACTTATGCTTCTGTATTTCTCATTTATGGCTTACTTTATGATTTCCATTATGGGTAAAACGCGATAATTTCATTTTAGGAAGTGCGGACTACCGCCCCCTCAAAGTGATTTGAATCGTTAATGCCATATGTGGGATGTATAAAGGATGGAGTAAATGGTATTATACACTATATTATACTGGAATTATATTATACATTTATATCATTATGATTTAGTTCCATTAAATATGAAATTGAAATGAAAGTAGCGTTCATGCGTACGTACGGCTTACCGTCTCCATGAACGGTGCATTTCATTTCTTACCTCTAAATGTTACGTAATATTATAAATGAATGTATATACTGGATATACAAGATATATATGACATATAAATCATGAATATAATTCTGGATATAATGGATATTTCACCACATAAACAACTTGTAATTATAAGAAGCTTATTGTTGACTCAAGTACCAAAGATCGACAAAACGACCGTTATTAACTTAAATAATTACATAATGTTCATATCACTGTAATAAGTGATATAATAAGGATAATGAAGTTGAAAATGGTTCTTAATAAGGTATATATTAACTCTAGTTTATTATTCAGGAGGTTAAAGAACGGTTGAGTCAAGTCAGACACGAGGTAAGGGAATTTCTTAACCCAACTTCCATTCTTTGGGTTAATCTCCTACTTTCAAATTATGTCATGATATTATTATGTCCTATTTTTTATTTTTACTTTATTTATGTGTACCTATAGTGAATACACATAATAGATCTATTTTATTTTAAAAAATGATCTTTTTAAGGACTTCGTCTCAATCTCCTTTCATTGAGGCATATTTTGTTTTATACACAAATTTCTTTTATACGGTGTATAAACCCCTTTGACTTTTACGTTTATTCAAAAGGAATCTTTTTTATACGAAGTGTTTTACTAAACGACAAAAGGGAATGTTTTTCTTTCCGTACTTATGCAGCGACAACGACTTCTCCGCCGCCGTGACCATTATTTGATTTTCGGCTTCCTCTATAAGCCATCTTTTTTTAATGAAAAATAAATACAAAGTTTTAACTTTCTTTTATTTTGGTATTGAAAATGGTTTTCAAAGCGTTTTTATTATATCAATGTGCTGTATTGATATCTTGTGATTGAAATGTGGAAATGTTATGTTTCCTTTATGCATGTTTTATGTGATACAATTATGTTATGGTTTATGATATGTTTAAACCTATTCATATGAGGAATGCATTGGACTTAATAAGTGACGGGTGGAGCCCGCTATAGCTCCTCGATGCATCGGCAGGTCTCATGAGACAAACTAGTGTCTTGGCACAAGGCCTTGACAAAATCTTATTTGTAGTCTTGGCACGAGGCCTTGGCTATGTGGTTATGATAGTCTGGCATTATGCATTCCATCATTATGAAAGTGGTTATTGATATTGCATATGATTATTCGACCAGTAGAATATCCATGTGAAGAAGTAAATGGCATTATCTCATTTTACTTTTGCCATATTATGTTGAAGTTCATGTTTAAAAGGCTTTTGTTTTAGTTATACATTGCCTTAAATGTTAATGTTTATTTATGGAAGCTTCCGCATTATTGTTATCCTTACTGAGCATCTGAGCTCACCCCTTTCAATGTTTTAATATTTTCCAGGATGTGAAGAAGTTTTTTATGAATGACCTGCAGGGATAGTCGGAAGAGGATATGAGTGTGGACTATGGAGACTTTGTTATTGTAGTTTTTCACTTTTTGATGTAATGAAAGACTTATGAATGTATCTAGTGTTTCCAAGGCTACTAAACTAATCGGTCTTTCGAGACTTGATCCTTTGTGATCATGCCAATGTTACGAAGTAATGCACCGACTCTGGGTAGCTGGGGTCGGGGTGTTACAGTAAATCCTTCTTTTTAATTTAAATTATGCCTAAAATTAGATTCATTCACAATTTAAGCCTCTAACTTTTATTGGATAAATTTAAATACACTTAACAAACAGGAATAATCATATTGTGGTTAGTTTCATTCATTCCCTCCAATACAACTACTATGAGTTAACTAGCATTTAAAATAATATTATATAATTTGTGTGCAACGTAAGATTTTAAAGAAACCCGTTATTGCGTATTGGGTATAATATCAAACATAGAAACCCTTTTAAAGTAAAATTAATATTTAATTCAAAATTTAATAAATATGAAAAAGACATATTCTTTATTTACCTGGGATGTTATAGTATGGTCATGCATTCTGCCACTGTGCTCGTTAGAGAATGGATAGGTAGTACTACTAAGTCCCCATATCATGTAGGTGATGCAATAGAAAAATGAACTGATCATGAAGCCTATGAATTTTACTTAGTCATGATAGAAATCATAATATTATCACAACTGATGACATCGGGAGTTCAATATTATGAATCATGTTTTCCGTTGAATATTTCTTCGGCATGGGAATATAAAAATATATAGGAATAGGAAGATTTTGCATAATTTTGTAGGGATGTTTGATATTATAGAGGGACTTTGGATGGTATCCTATTAGTAGTTATTACCTTAGAAGAACTATTCCACACAAAACATCTTCCATGTTTCACAATATCACTGTTTTCAGGATGACTTGCATCACACATTTGATCCCAATGATGATTTGTTATATGATGGTTCTTAATTGGAGGAATATAACATATTCATCATTGAGTAGGGCATGAAGTCTCTCTGGGATTGATATGTCCCTTTAGAATGGGTTTAATGGAATAATATCAATTTACATAATGAGAAATGGGTGTGGGAGGCCGATGTATGTTCCCAGTTGTCATAGTTATTTTAAGATAGTGTTTCCCTTCAATTAATTGTTGAACTCATGGACATGATCCTTAATGGGGGGAAGATTGTATGAATATTTTTTTTTCATTTAGGTAATTCGGCATTTAAATTCATTATAATCTTTTATCTTGGACCTATTATGGATTAGCAATGAGTACATAGTGGTTACAGGGATTATGTGAGGACTATTTGGTGATCATAACCCAAACCATGGAGAAAAGTTCAATGGAAACATGGTTTATTGAAAAATGAGCACCAGTCTACATGAATTCCCCAAATTGCATTGGGCTGGATATAGGAACATGCATGGAGCACATTTTTCCCTAATCAGAAGCTAGGGCCCCCTTCACAACCAAGCATATCAACACAATATATTAGATCCATCCTTAAAATTGGAACACAAATTTTCAACCTGTGCAGGCCTAACCGTACGTGTACCCTCTATAGATAGTGATCTATGAATGATTTATACAAGGTTTTGAGATTCATGCCATAAAAACTATACACCCCTACGTATCTTCAAAAAAATGACCAAAATGCAATTATATTTCATTAAAACATACAAATTCCTTGTTTTCTAATTCCTGGGGATTGTGAGGGCTATATTATCCAATTTTGATCTCTAAATTACCCCTCAACATATTTTTTGGATCCTTGTTCTTCATCTAGGGTCGATCAAATCATCATTTAGCTCCTTGGATTAATCCAGGTTAGGAGTAAAATTGATTACCTCAGATCATAATTCCTAATTCAATCGATGATGTTATTTTAATGAACCATCATAAACCCAATTTTTTGTGTATTAATCCATTATTCGGATTAATTCTAATTCAGTATAAGGACCTAGCCTTTTACATTACATAATATTGATTTAAATGAATAATTCACATTCGGGGTCATTTCAGTTTAAGAGTTCTAGATAATTAGACCATAACTATTACATAACAACCTGAATATTAAAATTAGACACTACTACTGAGTATCCATTTTTTCATAAAATAAAATCTCTTAAAAGGTCACATTTCTAGTTCCATGATTTAGACAGCATGACATTTCCTTTATCCCAACCTTGAACCTATTCAACTTTAAGTCCTCTGGAAACCATTTCAAAAACTTGGGATGAGCATAAAAAGCTCATTAATGGATATAAAATAAAGAAGGAAAAAATTATCCCAACAATAAATACAAATCCATGAAGCCATACTTTTCAATAATAACATACCTTATGAAATCATAAGATTTATGAATAACACACAAAAATCATAAATCATAATGGTTACTTATGGAATCTATATCAAACATACATTATAACTATCAAAAATACATAGGTATTTACACTTGGAATATCAATCACGGTATAGTCCCTAAATCATTTAGGAGAAACATCACATTTACATCCGTCACGTTACCCAATGCATTAGAGAGCTATCTCAGGCTCACCAACCCTAGGATTATCTCAAAACCACCCGTATATGTAAAAAATTCCCAATAACCATAACATAATCATAACATATGACACGTGTATAAAATAAAGATAATATTTCCACATTCCAATATATCAAATCAAGATTTTGAAATAAATGATTTTTTATCAAATCATTTTCAAAACCATTTAAAAAGAGATTTTTGAATCAATGTGTCCCATACCACTTTGAAGATTTTAAATGTATTATCATTTGAAGAAATTAATGGCCATATAATAAATCCTAAAACCCATTTTGAAAACATGGACATTAATGATAAATCATTATAACAATAAATCATTAATCCATTTAAAACGATATTTTAGTTAACTGTTTTTTAACAAAAAGAGAGATGCTTGAGAACAAATAATTGAAGACTAAATTTTAATCAGAACATTATAATATCATGATAATAATGGGATTAATGAAATAATTTTAAAAAGGATAGTATATACACCATATAAGGGTGAATTGGTGCATAACAACAATGAAGTCTCAATGGAAAAGTAAATTGAGATTAAATCCCTTATAAAGATTGTATCCTTAAATTAAGGATAAATCAATCACATAATTATGTGTGAAATATATAAATAAAGACAATATAAGTGTATATTAAGTGTAAACAATCATATTTCGTTCCCACATATTAATAGTATGACATATTCAAGAAGTACAAGTTGAACCCGATGAATTGAAATTCGGTTATGAGGTTCCCTTGTAAAAATTTGATAGCCTAACAACGTCACCTTAAAATTTAGAAAATGAGTTGATTAGATAAAATAGGGAATCTAGTACTTGGATATAATGTTTACATTAATACGGATATAGTAGAAAATATCCCAACATAATAAGATGTAAATTAAAAGACATAACAAAAAGAAGTCTTTTATAAAGAGGAGGGTGAACGGTTCCCTTACCGATTTGGTAATTTACAAAACATTCGCCACATGAAAGAAGGATCATACAATGAAGATGTAAATACTCATAAATTAAAGTATATTACAAAAAGAGTACAGTCATGGAAAGTACATACACCACACAAAGGAAATATTGGCAGTAATAGCATGAATCTCACAGGAATAAAAAGTGAGACGAAAACCCTTTACCACGTTGTAATAAACTAATTCGTATGACCAAAAGTTAATAACCACTAAATTAATGATATAATTCAATTAATATAATTATTATAATGATAATTTATATCATATTTCAGTAAACAATACACCACATGCAATGAATAAGTGGCGAACAATGGAAATCTCACCGAATTAAAAGTGAGATAAGAAAATACCTTACCTCCTGTCCGACTTGACTCGATCGTTATTTAATCTCTTGAATAATGAACTAATGTTAATTTATATTTCATTTAGAACTTTCTTAAAGTTTATTATTCCTTTTATATGACTTATTACCTTGTTATAAACATTATGTTATCATTTATGTTAGTAATGTTCATTTTATCGATATTTGGTACTTGAGTCAAAAATGGACTTCTTATAATTACATGTTGTTCATGTGGTAAAAAGTTCATTATTTATAGAATGATATTAATGACTTAGATATAATATATATCATATAAATCCAATATATACATGTATTTATATTAGTACATAACATTTAGAGGTAAGAAATAAAATGCACAGTTCATGGAGATGGTAAGTCGTACGTACACATGAACCCTACATTCATTTATATTTCTAATTTTGGTGGAATTAAAAAAATAATTATACATTGTAGTATTATAAATCAAGTATTTTATCATATATAATATCATTAAATCTATCCTTTATACATACCACATATGGTATGAATGAGTTATACCACTTTGAGGGGGTGGTAGTCCGCACTTCCTCTAATGAGATTATCACGTTTACCCATAATGGAAACCATAAAGTCAGGCATTAAAAGGAAATTATAGAATCATAAAGAATGAAGAAATATAATATATATATATTATATAAATTCAGTTCCATCAAAATGGCCACCATGAGGGTAGATAGGAGATAATAGAACAATCATCATTTCATGAGGCGTTAGTTTTCCATCCATAGACACATTATGTTCTTCATCCATTAGATGGAGGTGTGTGTAAGTATAGTTAGAATTATTTTCAAAAAAACATCCTAGAATATTTATGATACTGGTGTTGTTACAAAATAAAAGAATAAAAAGATTTTAGGGGTTGGAGAAGTAAAATAAACGAAAACAATTTAAGAGAAATTGTTACATTTAATTTGGGTAACTCCCTTTGGTTTGAACCAAAGGACCCGTTGAAATGCCTTCTGCCTGTAGTAAGTCTTATAGGAGGAATAGAGGGATGTAGGGGTATTAATTGGGAAGATTTTGGATGAGACAAATGGCTTGATAGGTGTGAGGAATTGGATATAAATGGTCTTTTTTTATAAGGGAGAGGAGGGGCTCTTTAGTAAAGTGTGAAAACATTATTTTATAATATAATGTTATTTGGTTTATAATGGTTCAAAAATAATTAAGGACAAAGATAAGATGACTCATATTCGAAATAAAATCAACCAATCAGAATTGGTCATGTTTTGGATAATAATTTAATCATTATAATATTATTTACTTAAATCATTTATTAATGAGGTAAATACTACATCATTATTATGTCATAAATTATATAATATATTAAATGTATAAAAATTAAAAAAAATACTATCATCTAGGAAATCTTATTATCTTTCCAAATAATATTTATAGTCGAAAATAGGATTTATATAACACCATATAAAAATTAATTACTAAATGATTTTTGTTAAGGTCAATTTTGTCTTCACATTAAATTAATTAATATAAATTGTCATTATCATTCCCAAGTGGCTCAATGGGGTCCCAAAATCGACCCAAAGAGAACCATGGTCGTAAATGACTCAACCAATAATGTTTGGACAAATGTTAAGGTAATTTTGAATTATTATAGTATTCCTTTTACTTTAAATTACCTTATCTACCTTTAACCGCGGTAAATAAAAGTCAAATTTTACTATTCATCAATAATTATTTTCATCTTATTAAACTGCATTTTACTAATTTATAACAACTATGTATATCAGATTTTCAAAATTCAATTCACAGAAGTTGTAAAATTTAATTTAAATGATAAGGTTTGTTTTTTTAACTACCACTAAGTGGTTTCACTATTCATGAAAAATTTAAGTTTTTCAGAAAAAATACCAAAAATTCAGCCTAAGATATATTTGATATTCCAAATTCAAAAATGATGTCTGTTTTTCCAAATTAAAAACATAATTGTGTAATTAATTAATTTTAATATTAATTTCCATTTTCAAAACAAATAGCGTGTTTTTATGAAACAATAATTATCAAAATATTGATACTTGTTTATGTACAATTTCAAAGTGAGATTAATTCCAATGACCAAAATTGTATTAAATGGTAAAAATATATTTTAATGTCACTTTAAAACCAATTAAAAAGATAATCTAAATATATAAATAAGATAGATTAAATGGCACTTTTGAATTAAAATAAAATATTTTTCTGTATTCATTAAAAATGAACTTTATTGGAAAAATTCCAAAAATTTACCCAAATTAAATTTTGATGTCCACATTCTAGAGAAAGATTTTATTTGGTCATATAGAATGTATTAAACGGACCGAAACTAGATTTAAAAAGGGTTCTCCATTAAAAGGAGATAAATCGACCTTTTAATGTAAATTATGCTTAAAATAAGATTCATTCACATTTTAAGCCTCTATCATTTATTGGATAAATGTAAATAAAATTAACAAACATGTACAATCATATTTCGTTAGTTTTGTTCATTCCTGATAATACAATGGCTAGAAGTTATCAAATATTTAAAATAATAATATATTGTTAGTATGCAATGTAAGATTTCAAAGAAACCCATTGTTGCGTATCAGGTACGCTATAAAACATAACAACCCTTTTAAATTAAAATTGATATTTAGTTCAAAAATTAATAAATATGGAAAATATATATTTTTTATTTACATGGTATGTTACATCCTTCCCCCGTTTCGGGAATATTGTCTACGCAATTTAAAAATTTTGGGCTCTGAAAATTTATTGAATGTCATATATCGGAAAAAAGGGTTAGTAAAACTATCACATTAAAAGAAAGAAAGAGAAGTACAATGGTATCCCGAGTTAACCCATTCTATGATTCCATGAAAACATGGATATATAGGGGAAAATAAAGGGTCATGTTCTGATGGTGAGTGATAGGAAACATTATTAGGAGAAAGTTAACCATAAGAAAATCATAAAATTATGATGTGTGTAAACAGTATATGATTACCCAGTAGGAAACGTATACCAATAATGTTTTTTTTACATTCCTTTTCATAATTTTGAGGAATTAATCTTCTACCAAGAATAAAAACATAATGAAATATAATCACCATCAAGTAGAGATTTATCTTTTAATAAGTTTCTACCAAAACAAACCATTTCTCAAATGATGAGCATTCAAAGAGACTTGGTCACATCAAAAGCACAAGAATCGTCTTCTAGAGAATCACATAATCCACAAAAGAAGAACTATATATTTCCCTTGTATTTAGACGTCAAATAAAACCAAAATTGTTAGTACAAGATCAGATAATCACCAAAAGGATAATCCATTATAAAAAGAAATACTACTCTTAATCTCCAAAATTCAACAAAAATAACCCAAGGATCAAGAAATACCATTACATAAATAGTTATCCTTAAAATTATTCAATGTAATCAAACTAATATAGAACCTCAAATCTCTGAAGGATTTAATCACATATTCTACAAAGGTAAATCATATCATTTTTCTCCAAATAACTTCAATTACTATTAAAGTCTCATACTAAAGAGTAATTAACCTAATAACATCTCATCCATGATAGGTTAATCATTTCCATAGATAACCCAAAATCAACTTATTTTTGATTTATAACATCATCTAACTAAAAAAATTAGTTATACTAACAAGGGACTTCACTTAGTCCAATGGTAGGCGATAAATACCAGTCGCACTTTGGTTCTGGGTTCGATTCCCATAGCTTCATCCGACGTGATAGGTAGCCACACGGTTTCCGTGTTGTACCTTTTCAAAAACTAAATAATTTTATAACATTCCCAAAAGAGATAAATTCATCAAAATTAACCATAACATATTTTTACCACAATGGTTATCTAATAACTTTTGGTTTGCATCCCAAAATGTATTAACCGGAAATTACCTCAAACATAAGGATCATATAAACCCAAATGGTTATTTGTAACTAAATCCACAAAAGAGAATATAATTATTCCTTGAATAAATTTTTCATATATCAAACATTAGGGCTACACATACTATAAAAAGTCTTCTAATGTAATCCCATCATCAGAAGCGCCTTAATACTTTTAAGCATTTCACCATCATAAATTCTACCATAACTCTTGAATCTCTTATATGTTGACTTCTTACTCATTCAACATTCTTCATGATACATTAACCATTACATTCCAACTTATTCTGAAATAATTATTTCCTAAAAACAAAATCATGAATCATATCCTATGATTTCAATAATAGGAAAACAATTGTTAAGAAATAATCCATACCTTTCATTGTTCAATGTTTGTATCTTCATCCTCAATAGGAATGGCATTAGGTATTGGTAAACGAATATTTGTATGATCCTAGTTATCCCATTCCCAAAACATCTACGCAGGACATGTGCTTTCATAATGACCATGCACACCAAATTTCAAACATTCAATTGATCCCTTGAAAAGGACTTCTTTCACTTTCCTATAGTCAACTACATGCTTCCTTTTTCCATGGCAGGTTCTTGCTTTATGAATTTCATTTTTACATCGATAAAATCTTTCAATCCCTTTGAAATATTTTCCTAGGTGTTTCTTTCTACATCTTTGACACATAGTTTTTTGAGCATACATAACATTATGATTATTACCTGAACATCCATGGGGATTTGTTTTTCGCATATACGATGCCTTATAAAAATAAACACGGTTCAAGTGGTCAATCATGACTCCAGAGAGATGGTTGAGAATAACCACAAGACTTCTCATTGAAGTGCCCATTTCATTCAATTTATCATTCAGAAAACTATCATAGTTTTCTTCACATATATTGGTACATTTATGCATACTAGATCCAGCCGTTGACTAAAACCATAAAGGTAAGTGTGAGTATATCAGTAAAATCCTCATATAATATCTTTTGAGGAGGGTAAGTACTAAGATATAATTATACATGTTATCTTAAACTCATTCACCTTATATAAAAAAACTATGACTCTTACAGAAATCATATCCATTATGGTAATGTTACTTATGCTTAAAGAATACCCTAACCTCTAAAATTATCAAAACCGACCTCTGATACCAACTATAAGGACCCATCCTTAAACATTACATAATATTAAATTAAATGAATAATTCACATTGCGGATCTTTTCCAGTTTATATTTTTAGATAATTAGGCCATATATATTACATAACAACTTGAATATTTCAAGTAGACGCTACTACTCAGTATCCATTCATTTCATAAAATAAAAGCTCTTAAAAAGTCAGATGTATAGTTCCATGTTTTAGACAACATGAATTTTCCTTGATCCCATCCCTGAACCTATTCATCTTTATGTCCTGTGGATACCATTTCAAAAACATGGGATGAGCATAAAAATCATATTACAAGTTATAAAATATGGAAGGAAGACATTATGCCAACAATAAATACAAATCCAAGAAACCATACTTTTCAATCATAATGTACCTTATGAAATCAGAAGATTTATGAATAACACACATAAATCATAAATCATAATGGATACTTATGGTATCCATATCAAACATTCCTTGTAGCTATCATAGCTACATAGGTAGTTACACTTGGAATTCCCATCACGGTCTATTCCCTAAATATATTAGGAGAAACATCACATTTACATCTGTCACGTTACCCAATTCATTAGAGAGCTATCTTGGGCTCACCCGCCCTAGGTTTATCACGGAACCACCCGTATACGTAAACAATTCCCAAAAACCATAACATAATCATAACATATGGCACATTTATAATGGAAATATAACATTTCTACATTCCAATATATCAAATCAAGATATTGAAATAAACAATGATTTATCAAATCAATTTCAAAACCATTTAAAAAATTATTTTTGAATCAAAGTGTCACATACCACTTTTGAAGCTTTTAAATGAATTATCATTTGAAGTCATTAATTTCCATATAAATAAATTGTAAAAAACATTTTTAAAACATGGGCATTAATGATAAATCTTTAGAATGATAAATCATTAATACATTTAAAATGATATTTTAGTTAACGAGTTTTTAACAGAAAGAGAGATGCTCGAGAAAAAATAATTTAAGTATAAATTTTAATCAGAACATTATAATATAATTAAAATAAAGGTATTCATGATATAATATTTCAAATGATAGTACATTAAAATATAAGATTGAATTGGTGCATAACAACAATGAATTCTCAATGGAAAAGTAAATTGAGATATAATCCCTTATAAAGATGGTATCCTTAAATTAAACATAAATCAATCACATAATTATGTGTGAAAAATAATAATACACCCAATATAAGTGAATATTATGGTTAAAACAATCATAGTTCATTCACACATATTCATAGGATGACATATTCAAGAAGTACAAGATGAACCCGAAGAATTGAAATTCTGTTAAGAGGCTCCCTTGTAAAAATTCGACAGCCTAACGACATCACTTTATAATTTAGAAAATGAGTTGATGAGATAAAAAAGGAATTATCATAACCTGGATATAATTTTTAATTCAATAAGGATATATTAGATCATATCCCAACATTATAATATGTAAATTAAAAGACATAAGAAAAATAATACTTTTATAAAGAGGAGGGTGAATGGTTCCCTTACCGATTTGGAAATTTACAGAACATATGCCACATGAAAGACAGATCATACAATGAAGATGTAAATACTCATAAATGAAATTATATTACATAAAGAGTACAATAATGGGTAGTACACACACCACACAAAAGGAAATAATGACAAATATAACATGAATCTCACGGGAATAATAAGTGAGACGAAAACCCTTTACTACGTTGTAATCAACTAAGTCATATGATTAAAAGTTAATAACCACCAAATAAATCAAATAATACCATGAATAAAATGAGAATAATGATAATATATATAAAATTTCAATAGAATATACACCACATTCAATGAATAATTGGCGAACAATTGAAATATCAAAGAATTTAAAGTGAGATAAGAAAATCCCTTACCTCATGTCCGACTTGACCCATTCGTTCATTAATATCTTGAATAATAATCTAAAGTAAATTTTTATTTTCTTAAGAACCTTTTTGATGTTTATTATTCATTTTATATCACTTTTTACCATGTTATAAATATTATGTAATCTTTTATGTTAATAATGTTCGTTTTGTCGATATTTGGTACTTGAGTAAAAAATGGACTACTTAAATTTTCATGTTGTTCATGAGTTCAAAATTTCATTATATCCAGAATCATATTCAGGATTTAGATATCATATATATCATATAAATCTAGCATATACATGTATTTATAATAGTACATAACATTTAGAGGTAAGAAATGAAATGCACTGTTCATGGAGACACTAAGTCGTACATACGCTAGAACGCTACTTCCATTTCTATTTCATATTTAATGGAATTAAAACATAATGATACATAGTATTATTATAACTCCAGTATTTTATCATATATAATATCATTAAATCTATCCTTTATACGTACAACATATGGTATGAATGAGTCATATCACTTTGAGGGGGCAGTTGTCCGCACTTCCTCTAATGAGATTATCGCGTTTACCCATAATGGAAATCATAAAGTCAGGCTTTAAAAGGAAATTACAAAAGCATAAAGAAAGCATAAAAATAATAAAAATAATATATAAATGCAGTGCCATCATAATGGCCACCATGATAGTCGGTAGGAGATAATCGAACAATCATCGTTTCGTGAGGCGTTAGTTTTCCATCCACATACACATTGTGTTCATCATCCATTAGATGGAGGTGTGTGTAAGTGTAGTTAGAATTAGTCTCATAACAACATTATAGATTATTTATTATACTATTTTTGTTACAAAATACAGGAATAAAAAGAGTTTAGGTGTTGGAGAATTAAAATAAAAGATAACAATTTAATAGAAACTGTTACATTTAATTTGGGTAACTCCATTGGGTTTGAACCAATGGAATTATTGAAGTGCCTTTTGCCTAAGGTAATCCTTCTAAGAGGAAGATATGGATGTAGGGGGATTAATTGGGAAGATTTTGGGTGAGACAAATGGCTTGATTGGTGTGAGGAATTGGTTATAAATTGTCTTGTTTTATAAGGGAGTGGAGGGGCTCTTTAAGAAAGTGTGAAAACATTATTTTATAATATAAAATTATTCGGTTTCTAATGGTCCAAAAACCATTAAGGAAGAAGATAAGATGACTCATATTAGAAATAAAATCATACAATCAGAATTGGACATGTTTTGGATAATAATTTAATCATTATAATATTATTTACTTAAATCATTTATTTATGAGGTAAATACTGCATCATTATTTTTTAATAAATTATTTAATTTATTAAATGTCTAAAAATAAAAAAATACTATAATGTAGGAAATATTTTTAGATTTTCAAATAATATTTACAGTCAAAAATAGGATTTATATAACAATATATAAAAATTAATTACTAAATGATTTTTGTTAATGTCAATTTTGTCATCACATTAAATTAATTAATGTAAATTGTCATTATCACTCCCATGTGAATCAATGGGGTCCCAAAATGGATCCAAAGATGCCCATGGTCGTAAATGGATCATCCAATAAGTATTGGAAGGTGTTAAGGTAATTTTGAATTACCTTATTTACCTTTAACCGCGGTAAATAAAAATTCAAAAGTTACTATTCATCAAAAAATATTTAATCTTATTGAACCACATTTTACTTATTTAAAACAACCATGTATGTTTTATTTTCAAAATTCAATTCAAATAAGGGGTAAAATATCATTTAAATGAAAGAGTCAGTTTTTTAAACTACCATTATGTGGTTTCACTATTCATCAAAAATTGACGTTTTTCAGAAAAAATACAAACAATTTAGCCTAAGCTATATTTGATATTCCGAATTCAAAAATGATTTCTATTTTTCCAAATCAAAAACATAGAAGTTTAATTAATTAATTTAAATATTAATTCCCGTTATCAAAACAAATATCGTGTTTTTAAGAAACAATAACTATCAAAATATTGATACTTGTTTATGTCCAATTTCAATGTGAGATTAATTCCAATGACCAAAATTTGATTAAATGGTAAAAATATATTTTAATTTCAATTTAAAACCAATTAATAAGATAATATAAACATATAAATAAATTACATTAAAAGGAACTTTTGAATTAAAATACAATATTTTTTACTATTCATTAAAAATTGAACTTGATTGGAAAAATTCCATAAATTTAAAAAAACTAAATTTTGATGTCCCCATTATAAAGAAGGATTTTATTTGGTCATATAGAATGTATTAAAGTGACAAGAACTAGATTTAAAAAGGTTTCTCCATTAAAATGAGATAAATCGGTCGTTTAATGTAAATTATGCTGAAAATTAGATTAATTCACATTTTAAGCCTCTATCTTTTATTGGATAAATGTAAATACAATTAACAAATATGTATAATCATATTTAGTTTGTTTTGTTCATTCCTGATAATACAACTAATATGAGTTAACTACCGTTTAAAATAATAATATATTATTAGTGTGCAACATAAGATTTCAAAGAAACCCATTGTTGCGTATTAGGTACGCTATTGAACATAAAAACCCTTTTAAAGTAATATTAATATTTAATTCAAAAATTAATAAATATGAAAAAGAAATATTCTTTATTTACCTAGGATGTTACATCATTCCCCCCTTTAGGGAATATTTTTCTTATAATTTTAAAATATGGGCTCAGAAACTTTATTGAAAGTCATATAAAGGAAAAAAGAGTCAGTAAAACTATAACATTAAAAGAAAGAAAGATAAGTACAAATGTCACCCAAGATAACCCATACTGTGATTCCCAGAAAACATGGATATGGAGGAGAAAATAAAGGGTCATATTCTGATGGAGAGTTATAGGAAACATTATTAGGAGAAAGTTAACCACATGAAAATCATAAATTTATGATGTGTGTAAACAGTCTGATTACCCAGTATGAAACGTAAACCAACAAAGTTTTTTTTATGTTCCTTTTCATAATATTGAGGAATTAATCTTCTACCTAGAATAAAAACATAAGGAAATATAATCACCTTCATGTATAGTTTCATCTTTTACTAAGTTTCTACCAAAACCAATCATTTCTATAAATGAAGAGCATTCAAAAAGACTTGGTCACATCAAATGCACAAGAATCATCTTCTAGAGAATCAAATAATCCAAAAAAGGAGAACTATCCATTTCCCATGTATTTAGAAATCATCTAAAACCAAAATTGTTAGTACAAGAACATATAATCACCAAAAGGATAATCCTTTATAAGCAGAAATACTAATCTTAATCTCCAAAATTCTACAAAAAGAACCCAAGGTTCCAGAAAGACCATTAAATAAATAGTTATCCTTAAAATTATTCAATGTAATACAAACTAATATTGAAACCCAAATCACTGATGGATTTAATCACATATTCTACCAACGTAAACATTAACATTTATCTCCAAATAACATCAGTTACTCTTACAGTCTCATACTGAAAATTAATTAACCTAATCACATATCCTCCATGATAGGTTAATCATTTCCATAGATAACCCAAAATCAACTTATTTTTGATTCATAAGATCATCTAACTAAATTAAATTAGTTATACTAACTAGGGACTTCACGTAGTCCAGTGGTAGGTGATAAATACCATTCGCACTATGGTTGTGGGTTCGATTCCCACAGCTTCGTCCGATGGGATGGGTAGCCACATGGTTTTCTTGTTGTCCCTTTTCAAAAACTACATAATTTTATAACATTCCCAAAAGAGATAAATTCATCAAAAATAATGATAACATATTTTAACCTCAATGGTTATCTAATAACTTTCGTTTTGCATCCCAAAATGTATTAACCGGAAATTGCCTCAAATTCAAGGATCATATAAACTCAAATGGTGCTTTGTAACTAAATCCACAGAAGAGAAAATAATTATTCCTTGAATAAACTTTTCATATATCAAACATCATTTTTACACGTACTATAAAAAGTCTTCTAATGTAATCCCATAATCAGAAGAGCCTTAATACTTTTACGCATTTCACTATCCTAAATTCTACCATAACTCTTGAATTCCTTATATGTTGAATTCTTACTCATTCAAAATTCTTCAGGATCCATTAACCATTCCTTTCTTACATATTCTGAAATAATTCTTTCCTACAAACAAAATCATGAATCATATCCTATGATATCAAT
The DNA here is from genome assembly GCA_963277665.1 of Viscum album. Classification (NCBI taxonomy): domain Eukaryota; kingdom Viridiplantae; phylum Streptophyta; class Magnoliopsida; order Santalales; family Viscaceae; genus Viscum; species Viscum album. Next base: position 1,513,841,528 of record OY728132.1, on the reverse strand, counting down.
AATTGGAAAACATATGTTAAGAAATAATCCATACATTTCATTGGTCATTGTCAGTTTCTCCATCCTTAATTGGAATGGCATTAGGTATTGGTAAACGAATATGTGTATGATCCTAGTGATCCTGTTCCCAAAACTTCTTCGTAGGACATGTGCTTTCATAATGACCATACACACCACATTTAAACATTCAATTTATCCCTCAGAAAGGACTTATTTCACTTTCCTAGAGTCATCTAGATGATTCCTTTTTCCATGGAAGGTTCTTGCTTTTTCCCATTCATTTCCACATCTATAGCATCTTTCAGTCCCTTTGAAACATTTTCCTAGGTGTTTCTTTCCACATCTTTAACACATAGTTTTTTGAACATACATACCTTTATGATTATTACCTGAACTTCTGTGGGGATTTTTTTCGCATATAAGATGCCTTATAAAAATAACCATGGTTCAAGTGGTCAATCATGAATCCGGGTAGATGGTTGAGAATAACCACAAGAGTTCTCATTGAAGCAACCATTTTATTCAATTGCTCATTCAGAAAACCATCATACTTTTCTTCACATCTATTGGTACTTTTATGCCTAGTAGATAAAACCATTAACTAAAACCAGAAAGGTAAGTGTGAGTATATTAGTAAAATCATCATATAATATCTTATGATGAGTGTAAATACTAATATATAATTATTGATGTTTTCTTAAACCCATTCACCTTATCTAAAAATGTACGACTCTTAATGAAATCCTAACCATTATGGTAATGTCACTTATGCTTAAAGAATACCCTAACCTCTAAAGTTATGAAAACCGACCTCTTATTCCAACTATAAGGACCCAACCTTAAACATTAGATAATATTAAATTAAATTAATAATTCTCATTGGGGGTATTTTTTAGGTTTAGAGTTTTAGAGAATTAGACCATAACTATTACATAACAACTTTAATATTACCATTAGACTGTACTACTCAGTATCTATTTTTTCATAAAATAAAAACTCTTAAAAAGTCACATGTCTAGTTCCATGTTTTAGACAACATTACTTTTCCTTGATCCCATCCTAGAACCTATTCATCTTTAAGAACTGTGTAAACCATATAGAAAACCTGGGATGAGAATAAAAAGCATAGTACAGTATATAAAATAAGGAAGGAAAACATTAGCCCAACAATAAATACAAATCCCTGAAACCATACTTTTTAATCATAATGTACCATATGAAATCATATGATTTATGAATAACACACACATATCATAAATCATAAAGGTTACTTATGGAATCCATATCAAACATACATTTTAGATATCACATCTACATAGGGAGTTAAACATGGAATACCCATCACGATATACTCTCTAAATATCTTAGGAGAAACATCACGTTTACATCTGTCACATTACCCAATGCATTGGAGAGCTATCTTGGGCTCAACCCCCCTATTTTTATCATAGAACCACCCGTATACATAAACAATGCCCAATAAACATAAAATAATCATAACATATGACACATGTATAAAGGAAATATAACATTTTCACATTCCAATATATCAAATCAAGATATTGAAATAAACAATGATTTATCAAATCATTTTCAAAACCATTTAAAATGAGATTTTTGAATCAAGGTGTCACATAAAACTTTGAAGCTTCTAAATGAATTATCATTTAAAGACATTAATGTCCATAAAAATAAATCCTAAAACACATTTTGATAACATCGACATTAATGAGAAATCTTTAGAATAATAAATCATTAATACATTTAAAATGATATTTTAGTTAACGAGTTTTTAACAACAAATGAGATGCTTGAGAACAAATAATAGAAGAATAAATTTTAATCAGAACATTATAATATCATGAGAATAAAGGGATTCATGATATAATATTTCAAGGGATAGTATATACACCATATAACTGTGAATTGGTGCATTACAACAATGAAGTCTCAATGGAAATGTAAATTGGGATAAATTCCCTTATAAAGAGGTATCCTTAAATTAAGGATAAATCAATCACATAATTATGTGAGAAAAATATAAATACACTAAATATAAGTATATATTAAGAGTAAAACAATCATTGTTCATTCATAGATATTCATTCGATGACATATTCAAGAAGTACAAGACGAACCCGAAGAATTGAAATTGGTTTAATAGGTTCCCTTGTAAAAATTCGACAGCCTAACGGTGTCACATTTAAATTGAGAAAATGAGTTGAGGAGATAAAAAAGGGAATCTCATAACCTGGATATAAGTTTTACATCAATAAGGATATATTAGATCATTTCCCACCATAATAAGATGTAAATTAAAAGACATATCAAAAATAAGTCTTTTATAAAGAGGAGGGTGAATGGTTCCTTACCGAATTGGTAATTTACAGAACATACGCCACATGAAAGACGGATCATAAAATGAAGATGTAAATACTCATAAATGAAAGTATATTACATAAATATTACAATCATGGGTAGTACAGACACCACACAAAGGGAAATAATGGAAAATATATCATGAATCTCACGGGAATAATATGTGAGATGAAAGCCCTTTACCACGTTGTAATCAACTAAGTCATATGCCTAAAAGTTAATAACCACCAAATGAATCACATAATACCATTGATATAATGAAAATAATGATAATATATATCAAATTGTTTTACAAAATACACCACATGGAATGAATAAGTGGCGGACAATGGAAATCTCAAAGAATTAAAAGTGAGATAAGAAAATCAATTACCTCGTGTCCAACTTGACCCGTTCGTTCTTTAATATCCTGAATAAAAAACTAAAGTTAATTTTTAATTTCTTAAGAACCTTTTTCAGGTTTATTATTCCTTTTATATCACATATTACCATGTTATAAACATTATATAATCATTTATGTTAAAAATGTTTGTTTTGTCGATATTTGGTACTTGAGTCAAAAATGGACTACTTATAATTACATGTTGTTCATGAGTTCAAAGGTTCATTATATCCAGAATCATAATCAAGTTTTGTATATCATATATATCTAGCATATACATGTATTTATAATATTATATAACATTTAGAGTTAATAAATGAAATGCACCATTCATGGAGACAGTAAGTTGTACGTACGCATGAATACTACTTCCATTTCTATTTCATATTTAATGGAATTATAACATAATGATACAAAGTAGTATTATAACTCCAGTATTTTATCATATATAATATCATTAAATCAATCCTTTATACGTTCCACATATGGTATGAACGAGTCAAATCACTTTGAGGGGGCGGTAGTCCGCACTTCCACTTATGAGATTATCGCGTTTACCCATATGGAAACTATAAAGTCAGGATTTAAAAGAAAATTATAGAAGAATAATGAAATCATAAAAATAAGTTATATAATATATAAATACAATTCCATCATAATCGCCACAATGAGAGTCGGTAGGAGATAATCGAACAATCATCGTTTCGTGAGGTGTTAGTTTTACATCCACAAACACATTAGGTTCTTCGTCCATTAGATGGAGGTGTGTGTAAGTGTATTTTGAATTATTGTCATAACAACATCCTATTATATTTATGATACTGTTGTTGTTACAAAATAATTGAATAAAAAGAGTTCAGGGGTTGGAGAAGTAAAATAAAAGAAAACAATTTAAGAGGAACCTTTACATTTAATTTGGGTAACTCCCATTGGTTTGAACCAAAGGACTTCTTGAAGTGCCTTATGCCTAAGGTAAGGATTCTAGGAGGGAGAGAGTGATGTAGGGGGCTTAATTGGAATTATTTTGGATGAGAAAAATGGTTTGATAGGTGTGAGGAATTGGATATAAATGTTCTCCTTTTATAAGGGATAGGAGGGGCTCTTTAGGAAAGTGTGAAAACATTATTTTATAATATAATGTTATTCGGTTTCTAATGGTCCAAAAATAATTAAGGACGAAGATAAGATGAATCATATTCGAAATAAAATCATCCATGAATAATTGTACATGTTTTGGATAATAATTTATTCATTATAATATTATTTACTTAAATCAGTTATTAATGAGGTAAATACTGCAACATTATTATGTCAAAAATTATTTAATTTATTAAATGTCTAAAAATTAAAAAAATACTATTATGTAGGAAATCTTATTAGAATTACAAAAATATTTATATTCTAAAAAAGGACTTATATAAAACCATATAAAAATTAATTACTAAACGATTTTTGTTAATGTCCATTTTCTCTTCACATTAAATTAATAAATCTATATTGTCATTATCACTCCCATGTGGCTCAATGGGGTCCCAAAATCGACCCAAAGATTCCAATGGTCGTAAATGACTCAACCAATAAGGTTTGGAAAAGTGTTAAGGTAATTTTGATTTATTATACTATTTTTTTACCAGGAATTACATTATTTAACTTTAACCGCGGTAAATAAAAGTCAAAAGTTACTATTCATCATAAATTATTTTCATCTTATTGAACCACATTTTACATATTTATAGCAACCATGTATGTTAGATTTTCAAAATTCAATTCACATTAGTGGTAAAATATCATTTAAATGAAAATGTCAGTTTTTTAACTACCACTAAGTGGTTTCACTATTCATCAAAAATTGATGTTTTTCAGAAATAATACCAAAACATAAGCCTAAGATATATTTGATATTATGAATTCAAAAATGATGTATATTTTTCCAAATAAAAAACAAAGAAGTGGAATTAATTAATTTTAAAATTAATTCCTGTTATCTGTACAAATATCTTCTTTTTAAGAAATAATAACTATCAAAATATTGATACTTGTTTATGTCCAACATAAAAGTGAAATTAATTCCAATCACCAAAATTGGATTAAATGGTAAAAATATATTTTAGTTTCACTTTAAAACCAATTAAAAAGATAATATACACATATAAATATATTAGATTAAAAGGCACTTTTGAATTAAAATACAATATTTATCACTATTCATTAAAAAATGAAGTTTATAAAAAAATTCCAAAAAATTACACAAAGTAAATTTGGATTTCCCCATTCTAAAGAAAGATTTTATTTGGTCAAATAGAATGTATTAAAGTGACCAAAACTAGATTTAAAAAGGGTTCTCCATTAAAAGGAGACAAATCGGCCTTTTAATGTAAATTATGCTTAAAATTAGATTCATTCACATTTTAGGCCTCTATATTTTATTGGATAAATGTAAATACAATTAACAAACTTGTATAATCATATTTAGTTAGTTTATTTCATTCTAGATAATAAAAAGGCTAAGAGTTAGCTACCGTTTAAAATAATAATATATTATTAGTGTGCAACGTAAGATTTCAAATAAACTCGTGGTTGCGTATTGGGTATGCTATCGAACATAACAACACTTTTAAAGTGAAATTAATTTTTAATTAAAAAATTAATGAATATGAAAAAGGCATATTCATTATTTAACTAGGATGTTACGTCCTTCCCCCCTTTGGGAATTGTGTCCTTTCAATTTTAAAATTTGGGCTCAGAAACATTATTGAAAGTCATATATCCGAAAAAAAGTCAGAAAAACTGTCACTTTTAAAAAAGAAAGAGAAGTACAATGGTCACCCGAGTTAACCCAAACTATTATTCCATGGAAACATGGATATGGAGGAGAAAATAAAGGGTCATGTTCGGATGGCGAGTTATAGCAAACATTATTATGAGAATGTTAACCACAAGAAAATCATAAACTTATGATGTTTGTAAATGGTCTATGATTACCGAGTAGGAAACGTAAACCAACAATGTTTTTGTTTTATGTTCCTTTTCATAATTTTGAGTAATTAATCTTCTACCTAGAATAAAAACATAAAGAAATATAATCACCTTCAAGTAGAGTTTCATGTTTTACAATGTTTCTACCAAAACTAATCATTTCTCTAATCGATGAGCATTCAAAAAGACGTGGTCACATAAAAAGCACAAGAATCATCTTCTAAAGAGTCACATAATCCACAAAAGGAGAAATATCTATTTCCCTTTTATTTAGACATCAACTAGAACCAAAATTGTTAGTACAATATTAGATAATCACCAAAAGGATAATCCTTTATAAGAAGAAGTACTACTCTGAATCTCCAAAATTCAACAAAATGAACCCATGGTTTAAGAAATACCACTAAATAAACAATTATCCTTAAAATTATTCAATTTAATACAAACTAAGATTGAAACCCAAATCTCTAAAGGATTTAATCACATATTCTACCACGGTAAATCTTAACATTTATCTCCAAATAACATGAGTTACTCTTAATGTCTCAGACTGAAAAGTAATTAAAATAATCACATATCCCCCATGATAGGTTAATCATTTCCATAGATAACCCAAAATCAAATTATTTTTGATTAACAGGACCATCTAACTAAAAAAATTAGTTATACTAACTAGGGACTTCATGTAGTCTAGTGGTTGGCTATTAATACCATTCGCACTTTGGTTGTGGGTTCGATTCCCACAGCATCGCCCGACGCGATGGGTAGCCACACGATTTGCGTGTTGTCTTTTTTCAAAAACTACATAATTTTATAACATTCCCAAAAGAGATAAATTCATCAAAAATAACCATAACATATTTTAACCACAATGATTATCTAAAAACTTTCGTTTTGCATCCAAAAATGTATTAACTGAAAATTTCCTCAAATTCAAGGATCATATAAACCCAAATGGTTTTTTGTAACTAAATCCACAAAATCTAAGATAATTATTCCTTGAATAAATTTTTCATATATCAAATATCATGGTTACACATACTAAAAAAATTCTTATAATGTAATCCCATCATCAGAAGAGCCTTAATACTTTTAATCATTTCACCATCCTAAATTATACCATAGCTATTGAATCCCTTATATGTTGAATTCTTACTCATTCAACATTCTTAATGATCCATTAACCATTCCATTCCAACATATTTTGAAATAAATATTTACTACAAACAAAATCATGAATCATATCATATTATTTCAATAATTGGAAAACATATGTTAAGAAATAATCCATACCTTTCATTGGTCATTGTTAGTTTCTTCATCCTCAATCAGAATGGCATTAGGTTTTAGTAAATGAATATTTTTATGATCCTAGTGATCATGTTCCTAAAAATACTTCTTATGACATGTGTTTGCATAATTACCATCCACACCACATTTAAAACATTCAATTGATCCCTCGGAAAGGACTTCTTTCACTTTCCTAGAGTCAACTAGATGATTCCTTTTTCCAAGACAGGTTATTGCTTTATGACATTCATTTCCACATATATAGCATCTTTCAATCCCGTTGAATAATTTTCCAAGGTTTATCTTTCCACATCTTTGACACATAGTTTTTTGAACATACATACCATTATGATTATTACCTGAACTTATATGGGGATTTTTTTTGCATATAAGATGGATTATAAATATCACCACAGTTCAAGTAGTCAATCATGAATCTAGATAGATGGTTGAGAATAACCATAAGATTTCTTATTAAAGTGGCCATTTCATTAAATTGCACATTCAGAAAACCTTCATAGTTTTCATCACATCTATTGGTACTTTTATGCCTACTATATCCAACCATTGACTAAAACCAGAAAGGTAAGTGTGATTATATCTGTAAAATAATCATATAATATCTTTCGAGGAGGGTAAATACTAAGATATAATTATTCATGTTATCTTAAACGCATTCACCATATCTAAAAAACGATTACTCTTACTGAAATCCTAACCATTATGGTAAAGTCACATATTATTAAATAATATCCTAACCACTAAAGTTATCAAAACCGACCTCTAATACCAACTATAAAGACCCAGCCTTAAACATTACATAATCTTAAATTAAATTAATAATTAACATTGGGGGTCTTTTGAGGTTTAGAGTATTAGATAATTAGGCCATAACTATTACATAACAACATTAATATTACAAGTAGACACTACTACTCAGTGTCCATTTTTTCATAAAATAAAAACTCATAAAAAGTCACATGTCTAGTTCCATGTTTTAGACAACATGACTTTTCCTTGGTCCCATCCTTGAACCTATTCATATTTAAGTCCTGTGGAATCCATTTCAAAAACATGTGATTAGCATAAAAAGCATAGTACATGATATAAAATAATTAACAAAAAAATTAGCCCAACAAAAAATACAAATCCATGAAACCGTACTTTTCAATCCAAATGTACCTTATGAAATCATAAGATTTATGAATAACACACACAAATCATAAATCATAATGGTTACTTATGGAATCCATATCAAACATACATTGTAGCTATCATAGCTACATATGGAGATACACATGTAATACCCATCACAGACTATTACCTAAATATCTTAGGAGAAACATCACGTTTACATCTGTCACGTTACCAAATGCATTGGACAGCTATCTTGGGCTCACCCACCCTAGGTTTATCACGGAACCACCCGTATATGTAAAAAATGCCAAATAACCATAACATAATCATAAAATATGACACATGTATAAAGGAAATATAACATTTCCACATTCCAATATATCAAATCAATATATTGAAATAAACAATGATTTATCAAATCATTTTCAAAACCATTTAAAAATAGATTTTTGAATCAAAGTGTCCCATACCACTATGAAGATTTAAAATGAATTATCATCTGACAACATTAATGTCCATATAAATAAATCCTAAAACCCATTTTGAAAACATGGACATTAATGAGAAATATTTAGAAGAATAAATCATTAAAACATTTAAAAAGATATTTTAGTTAATGATTTTTTAACAAAAAGAGAGATGCTAGAAAACAAATAATTGAAGAATAATTTTAATCAGAACTTTATAAATTTCATTATAATAAAGTTATTCATGATATAATATTTTAAAGAACAGTATATACACCATATAAGAGTGAATTGGTTCAAAAAAACAATGAAGTATCAATGGAAATGTAAATTGAGATAAAATCCCTTATAAAGATGGTATCATTAGATTAAGTATAAATAAATCACATAATTATGTGTGAAAAATATAAATACACCCAATATAAGTGTATATTACGTGTAAAACAATCATAGGTCATTCACACATATTCATAGGATGACATGTTCAAGAAGTACAAGTTGAACCCGATGAATTGAAATTGGGTTAAGTGGTCCCCTTGTAAAAATTCGACAACATAACAACATCACTTTAAAATTTAGAAAATTATTTGATGAGGTAAAAAAGAATATAATCATCTAGAAATAATGTTTACATCAATAATGATATAGTAGAACATATCCCAACATAATAATATGTAAATTAAAAGACATAACAAAATAGAAGTCTTTTATAAATAGGAGGGTGAATGGTTCCCTTTCCGATTTGGTAATTTACAAAACATACGCCACATGAAAGAAGGATCATAAAATAAATATTTTAATACTCATAATTGAAATTATATTACCTAAATAGTACAATAATGGGCAGTACATACACCAAAAAAACGTAAATAGTGGCTAATATAGCGTGAATCTCATGGGAATAAAAAGTGAGACGAAAACCCATTACCACGTTGTAATCAACTTAATCGTATGACCAAAAGTTCATAACCACCAAATGAATCACAGAATACCATGAATATAACTATAATAATTATAATATATATCAAATTATAGTACACAATACACCACATGCAATGAATAAGTGGCGAACGTTGGAAATCTCACAGAATTAAAATTTAGATAAGAAAATCCCTTACTTGACCCGTTCGTTCTTTAAAATCCTGCATAATAATCTGAAGTTAATTTTTACTTGCTTAAGAACCTTTTTCATGTTTATTATTCATTTTATATCACTTATTACTATGTTATAAACATTTTGTATTCAATTATGTTAATATTGTTCGTTTTGTCGATATTTGGAACTTGAGTAAAAAATGGAGTTCTTATAATTACATGTTGTTCATGCGGTCAAAGATTTAATATATACAGAATCATATTCATGATTTGGATATCATATATATCATATATATCCAGCATATACCTGTATTTATAATAGTACATAACATTTATAGGTATGAAATGAAATGCACCGTTCATGGAGACGGTAAGCCGTACGTACACATGAACGCTACATCCATTTCAACTTCATATTTAATGGAATTATAACATAATGATACGTATTAGTATTATAATTCCAGTATTTTATCATATATAATATCATTAAATCAATTTTATATACATACCACATATGGTATGAATGACTCATATCACTTTGAGGGGCTGGTAGTCCGCACTTCATCTAGTGAGATTATCATGTTTACCCATAATGGAAAACATAAAGTCATGCTTTAAAATGAAATTAAAGAAGCATAAAGAAACAATAATCATAATATATATCATATATAAATATAGTTCCATCATAATGGCCACCATGAGAGGTGGTAGGATATAATCGAACAATCATCGTTTCGTGAGGCATTAGTTTTCCATCCACAGAAAAATTATGCTCTTCATCAATTAGATGGATGTGTGTGTAAGTATAGTTTGAATCATTTTCATTACAAAATCCTATTATATAGATGAAACTGGTGTTGATACAAAATAATGGAATAACAAGATCTTAGGGGTTGGAGAAATAAAATAAAATAAAACAATTTAAGAGAAACCATTACCTTTAATTTGGCTAACTCCATTTGGTTTGGACAAAAGGAATTCTTGAAGTGCATTGTGCTTAGGGTAATGATTCTAGAAGGAGGAGAGAGATGTAGGGTGATTAATTGGGTAGTTTTTGGAGTAGCTAAATGGCTTGATAGGTGTGAGTAATTGGATATAAATGATCTACTTTTATAAGGGAGAGGAGGGGCTCTTTAGGAAGGTGTGAAAACATTATTTTTTTATATAATGATATTCGGTTTATAATGGCACAAAAATCTTTAAGGTAGAATATATGATGACTCATATCCGAAATCAAATCATCCAATCAGAATTGGACGTGTTTTGGATAATATGTTAACCATTATAATCTTGTTTATTTAAATCATTTATTAATGAGGTAAATATTGCATCATTATTGTGTCCTATATAATTTAATTCATTCGATGTCTAAAAATTATAAAAAAATTAATATCATGTGGGAAATCATTTTATCTATCCAAAAAATATTTATAGTCAATAATAGGACTTATATAACACCATATAAAAATTAATTACTAAAAGATTTTTGTTAATGTCAATTTTGTCATCACATTAAATTAATTAATCAAAATTGTTATTATCACTCCCAGGTGTATCAAGGGGGTTCCCAAATCGACCCAAATATTCCCATGGTCGTAAATGACTCAACCAATAATGTTTGGAAAAGTGTTAAGGTAATTTGGAATTATTATAATTTTTTTACCTTGGATTACCTTATTTACCTATAACTGCGGTAAATAAAAGTCAAAAGTTACTATTCACCAAAAAATATTTTTGTCTTATTGAACCAAATTTTACTTCTTGATAACAACCATGTATGTCTAATTTTTGATATTCAATTTATAGAAGTGGTACAATTTAATTTAAATGAAAAGGTTAGTTTTTTTAACTACCACTAAGTGGTTTCACAATTCATCAAAAATTGATGTTTTTCAGAAAAATACCAAAAATTCAGCCTAAGATATATTTGATATTCTGAATTAAAAAATTTTATCTATTTTTTCAAATTCAAAACATATAAGTGGAATTAGTTAATTTTAAAATTAATTCCCGTTATCAAAACAAATAGCGTGTTTTTAAGAAGCATTAACTATCAAAAGATTGATACTTGTTTATATCCAATTTCAAAGTGAAATTAATTCCAATGACCAGCATTGGAATAAATGGAAAAAATATATTTTAATTTCACATTAAAACCAATTAAAAAGATAATCTAAACATATAAAGAAATTTGATTAAAAGGCTCTTTTGAATTAAAATACAATATTTTTCACTATTCATTAAAAAATGAACATTACCTGAAAAATTCCAAAAATTTACACAAAGTAAATTTTGATGTCCCCATTCTAATGAATGTTTTTATTTGGTCATATAGAATGTATTAATGTGACCAAAACTAGATTTAAAAGGGTTCACCATTAAATGGTGATAAATCGGCCTTTTAATGTAAATTATGCTTAAAATTGGATTCATTCACATTTTAAGCCTCTAACTTTTATTGGTTAAATGTAAATACTTTTAACAAACATGTATAATCATATTTTAGTTAGTTTTCTGCATTCCTTCCAATACAGCGACTAGGAGTTAACTACCGTTTGAAATAATAATATATTATTAGTGTGAAAGGAATGATTTCAAAGAAATGTATTGTTGCGTATCGGGTATGCTATTGAACATAGAAACCCTTTTAATGTAAAATAAATATTTAATTAATTAATTAATTAATATGAAAAAGTCCTATTAATTATTTACCTGGGATGTTACATTCAGGTTATCAAAAGATTTATATTTCATTAAGATAGTTAAACAGACTTATGTGATGTGTTCTATGACACGTCTATCATGTCTCACCATTTATGAACTTATATCATTATGTGATTGTTGATTTCATTATGTGTTTCCTAATTAATTTATAATCCTTTATTATTATCATAAATCCTGAATTATATATCTCTTTATTTAATGTTTTATCGTACCATTGTAAGTTTGAACCTTAACTCGTTCTTCCCCGTGTAGGGTGATTTCATAATTATCCCTTTAATAGGTTGTAATTTCTGTTTTCACCACCATTTCGTGGTGCTAGAGATTGAATCTATTCATGCTAATATCCACCTTAATAGAATTATTGATGAATATTAAATGAATATATCTTGTATTTGAGAGTGTCACATGATCCTTCTAAGATATTCGGTCCAATTAGTTAATGAACCAATTAATATTTAATTTTATTGTATACTAAGCATATCACATATCATAGTATGTGGAATTAAATGGAACAAGATTCATGTACTTTTCCATCCATTTCATTATTGTGAATTGTTATGGAATGAACAAAATAAAAGAAATTTAATCAATGTAAGAAATTGCTGCATTTATTATTTCGACATTTCCAATTATTATGGAAGGTAATGGAATGATCCAATTGAATTATTTAAATTCATGAGTGTTACCAGGAATAATCAAATTAATAAAACATTTATATAGAGCTATTTTATATGGAACTGACATATTTATAGGATTGTTCAAAATTCATCCATTCATTGATTCATAGTGGAATGCCTTACGATCTCATGAATTTCATTACGATTCAGGTATGCCAGTTTCCAATGGAGATACACCCATCAAACCTGGTCATTATCCACTAGTGTATTATCGACATGATGTTGTAGGACCCATACATTATTTTTCATATAATATGATTCCATTTAAATCTACTTGAATGCATCTTGACATTATTGGATATGTTTTTCTAAGGATACACCCATTGGGCCATGTCATGCCTTACTATTTTTCCATGGATGAGATTTCCAGATTCAGTCTGAGTCATATTGTATTAGAATACCCTAGGAGTTTCCCCTTGGATTAGAAGATGAACTGTTATATCTTTTCTAAATGTTCTTATTGAGTTAGATTGACCCCTGAGCTTGAGGACTCTTTGATTGTTTCTGTTGATCATCTACATGGTTATCATAATTATTGGATGACTAGTTACCAATTGGATCCAGTATTTTTAATTTTATTATCATGTTACCTTTTCAGTGTTGTTACTTCTTATATTAGTAACTAATCATATAAAAAGAAAAAATTAATTAAATTATTATGTGTTCAGGCACAATCTGAGTCTAAATAAGGCATCAGGGTAATTACGTTAATGTATTGCATTTTCTTTTATATATACCTATGTAAGGTTTTTATTTATTTAACAATGAATGGTTGGAATAGGCACCGTTTGAGGTGGCCTATTGAGATTTAAGTCACATCATATACAGGTCTCCATTTATTCCCATGAAGATAAAATATATGAATTTGTTGAAAATGGGAATCATTCTAATTTTTAGATATGATAATCCTTTCCTTATTTGGATGTATGTTAGTAGAAAATGAATGATCAATAGCTCATAATTATAGATAGTTTTTGGATTATTATTTAACTCTTTGTATAGAATGTGTTTTTCTACCATGTATAAACATTTTATTATTTTTATATGGAATAACTACACTATAATAAGTATTTTTATAGTATTTAGTTCAAATATTTGAGTATTAGTATCAATTTCTTTTGTTTCTTATTATTTTAATCTTCTACTAATATGGTGGGTTTATTGTCTGGTGTTAATATGTACCATTCTTCTATTCTATATGTTCATTATACAAATTTATATAATTTAATATTATTATATTTTATTCTATGTTTCATAATCAATTAATGATGGAATAGCCTCCCTTAGGACACACCATATTCCTTCGCTACTAGTTGGAATCCTATGGTGTATGGGGAGATGTGTATAAGGCCATGGGGCCAAATGGCTTCAAGACATATTTGAGTGGCACCTAGGGGTTCATAATCAGAAATATTTTATGGGGAGGGATGTATATATTTTATTTGGAATGTAATTTATGTTTAAAAGGATTTTGGACGTGTGAAAAAAGAGAAGAGGGGGTGCCATTTTACATGTTGGGTAAAGGAAACACATGGAATATTTGGAAGGAATAATGTTCACACATGATTTATAAATTCCTAAAGGCTCTAAAATGTATCATTAACATAAAATAGATGATATAAGATATAAATTTTTACATTAATATTTTGTTCAATCAGTTTCTAGTCCATTTACATCACGTCAATATAGAATAACCTCTCTGAAATCTTATTTTAACATTAAATGTGGAAATTAATTTTAACTATTTAAACAATTCATTATGGTCAAAAATTAATTTGAACACATTATATTAAATTAATTATTCAAATTAAAACAATTGAATCTAATTTTTTAAATTAAATTCTAAAAAATGGTAAAATGATAATAAAAAATTAAACCCATAGATTGGACAACGATGTGGGTTTTTGATGATAACTTCTTCAAATATTTATAATAAATTTTATCAAAAATCAACAAAAATTGATTTAAATTTTCTCTATTTGATTAGAATATTTATAATAAAAATTAATTGGTTATTATAAAAATATTGAAATAAATTTTTCATTTTAATGATTTGAATGAAAATGTAGCTTTTTAAGGAAAAAATATATATTTTCAATATTTATTAAAAAATGTATCATTTTAGAACATTATGGAGAATTCAATATAAGTTTATTTTAACATGATGGTACCAAATAATAAGTATAAATTTTCCTGTAAATATTCTAAAATTGACCAAACATAATTTAAAAAAAATCATTATAAAAAAAACTACCGTTTGATAAATATTCATTTTTATGCATAAAATTCAATATATTATTATTTCAAGCCATGAAAAAAGGTAAAATTTAAATATTTTGGAAAATATAAAATAAAAAATATAATTACATTCATTCAAAATAGGTTATTTGATTAATATTTTATGATAAAACTTGTTTTTCCACATATATATAGTCTTTTATAAAGAGGATTAATTTATATTAATATGTTTTTTTGTTTCCATTTATAATTAATTATAAAATAATGAATTTATTTTATATACATGTGAAAAGAATATATTATAATAATTTAGTTACTCATATTAATACCAAACCTTCCCACGACTAGGATATAACTCTCATATAATAATATTTCAGTAGTATGTTGCGATTCAATTATTCTCAGTGTTGCATTTAACCCAAGTAGAACTAGATATTTCACATAATTAAAATATAAAATTGAAACTTCATGTAATGGAAGACAAAATTGGGGTTGAGTTTCAAAATAATACATTTATGACTTTTTTTGTTTTAAAAAATGTTTTATAATATCATGGGATGTTACTCAATGATTTATTGTTCATTGTGCAATAACATTCATATTATTGTGCTATCCATAAATATATATTATTAGTTGGATAATATCATTATCTAATATATCCATATTTTCACTTCCTTATAATTTTATATGTATCTTGGAATATAATTATTTTTGATTTTATATATGCTTTGTGTTTTCCAATTCATATTCAGAAAGTTAGTATTATTACTCCTTTGAACAATGTGATTTTATAGCTATGTTATTTTTAAATGATGAATCCATGATTAATTGGTTTAACATAATTTTTTCCATAATTTATATTAACAATTGTATAATTTTGATAACATTGAAAATGTTTAAAGGGTGTTTCAATGGGAATAAAAAATGGGATAATTGTTTAAATTCAATATAAAGGTGAAAATTTATTTATTTTAAATAAAAACTACAATAATCAGAGATTATAATCAATTATTTGACCTTTTTTAAAATTTATGATGAATTTGACCATGTATTATTGAAATCATTTATGTAATTTTATTTGAGTCCCTCCCATATCATAAAAAAGGTAACCTATTATCCTCAATTATTCCCTAAATTTTAGCCTCATTGAATACTAATATACTACGCAAATATATTCCTAAAATCATTCCCTTTATTCATGAACCCTATTTTATCTTCTAGTACTACTATTTCAGGGAATAAGGTTTAAGATAATACATGTCTCTCAACAAAGAGGTATAAATTATTTCTTTTATTTTAATAATTTTTTTTCATAAAAAACATTAAACTAGTTTTATCCAAAAATACCTGTGGAATATTTTATCATCACTATACGATTACATCATTCTGTTGATAAATCAACAATTTCACATATATTAAATATCAATATGAAATTAATGTATAACTCATTCGTCAGTGTGAACTACGACACCCACATAGATATATGATTTATTTTCATTGACCACATTTCATGGTTGGTAATTATAATTTATTTAATATATATATATATATATATATATTATTTTTAATATGAAATTATTATACAATGTTAAATTATTGTTATCTTTTCTTTAATTCCCTCTATTAAATAGTGGAATAAAAAATATTTCATACGTATAAACAACCATCACTATGATGTGGTGTAACCAAATATTTCTCCCAAACATATATGATAGATTATATATTTTTAAATTGTGAATATATTTAAGTCTCCTAAAGAAATATAAATATATCATGAATGATGAAATTATGATCAATGTGTAATGACCAAAACATCTAAACTAAAATATATATATAATGATATATTTATCAAATAGAAATCAAGATATCCAAAAATAATTATTAGTAAACCTGTGTGGAAATATTATAACTGGAACATATAAGATATTTTTAGTGTTCTTATAGTTGTATTGCAATATAATAATAATTTTAAAATTATTTCTCAAAAAAATAGGGTGATTATAAACCATATTGGATATAAGGCCAAGGATACTATTTTCACAATGTTCTATTCATTGAGACAATTTTTGTTAAACACCATGTGTTATTTTTAATAGTGAAGTACAACCACCTTATCATTATTATATCATTATTATCACATATTTCACGGATTTAAATTTATTATCCAATCTTCATTATATAATGGTGTTTTATTCCAATTAATATAGTAGAAATAAGGGATTGATATTTCAATTTTACTTCATTGTGACATATGTGGTGTTATACACCTATTTTAGTTTATGAGGGGTATTTCCTAACACACTATCATGTTACAAGTAAGATAATTATTAAATAAAAATATTTATTTTTATAATGATAAATATTTCATCCTTGTTGGGTTTTTTAAATGTTACCAAAGTGGTAAGGGTGTATAGTCTAAGAATACCTTTGTTGGGTTACAAACACTATTATATTACAGGAATATTGAATATGGTGTTTCTACTACACGTATGATATGTTGATTCATAAATCACATTATATTCAATGTTTAAATTATCATTTAAAAGAAATTATTTTATAGGTATTCTCATTCATAGGATATCAATTTTTTATAATAATTTCATTATTAAAATCCCACTATCTTGTTTCTATCCATCAACTAATATGTTCTCTTATTTCTATATTTTTACTGAAATATTATCAATAAAATTTTAAACTATGATACATTTAATTATTTGAAAAAATAGTTCACATGTTTAACTTTTTATTTATATTTTAAAAATAAATATTAATATAATTTTAAGTGAGGTATTTATAATATTTTGACCAAAAATGTTAATGGAATATTTATTTTAATATAACATATTGAATTTTTTTAAAAAAAATTATGAAATTTAATTATATTTATGCTTCCATTACATATTTCAATTGATCTATTCAAATAAATTATTTACTTGTTATATAAGAAATATTTTCATTTTATTAATATTTTTTCAAAATGAAAGTGGTGTTATCCTAAAAATTAGACCAGTTATCTTATAAATTCTTTTTCATCTATAAAATTATTATTTCATGTTCTTTAATGTTTTTCTCTGTAATGATACAATGTTTTAATATTTATTCATTATTTGGATTTTTTCTGATTATATTAATGTAATATTGATTAAAAATGTTTTCTTCATTGAGGATTACTCATTGATATGATCACAATAATGTTCCTAATATTTTGGAGGTTATATAAATTAGTTTTGATTATTTGAGTGGTGATTTTGTTATTTCACCAGAATTAATTTTGTAATATCTAATGAATTATGATCTCAAAGGGTATATTGAATGTTACCCAGCCCCAAAAGTGTATATAGGTTGTTTTTAGATCCGAAAAAAGAGTACGTTGGAGTTTATATCAGGCCCATATTTAGTACACTCAAAATAATATATCATGGATTATGATTAATCTACACTCAATGCAACACTATTATAACATGTTCTTATGTAGATTTTATGATATCACTTCTCATGTTATATGATTAATTTATAAATCAAATCTTAAAAACATAATATATTTATTCAATAAATAATTATTATAATGTATCATGTTTTGGGTCAATTTCCCAATAACTGGATCATGTTCTCCTACCCTTATCCTCACGTTATGATTAAAATTGAATATTAAATTATATATCACTTTGTGTACTACCTTCAAATTTTAGTTCACCATATCATATATTTTATGTTCCTAATGATATAAAGAAGTGGTTTTACTATGAAATGTCCTAGAAGGGTTGGATATGAGATTAACATAATGGGATATGATGTAGATCACTTATATAAAAGTTGATTATCTACACATTTTCTCATAGAAACTGAACCTACAATGATAAAACATATCTCTCAATAGTATTTCAGTAATATTCATATTATAAGTTTTTGTATTTATTTATGATATGTTTGGGTTTTTATACAAAAATTCTATAATTTCTTATCAATTTATTTCCAATCTAGATACGAAAATGTGGATGTTCATGTGGAATAAAATAACATATGAATACACACACTAAAAATAGAAGGATTGTCTTCAAAAATATATTTATTTAGAACAAAAGAAATTAACCTAACACTACACTAGTGGATATAAATTCTAGGGGGATATGTTTTTGATTATACAGAATAACATTATTAACCAGTACAATATATTTGGAAATATATTAGTGTTATCATAATATTATCAATAATATTAATCATATAATTCTGAAATTTTCGATGCAAAAATACGCATTTTATTTTATTTTTTATATAATATCTAGAATTAAACTTTTGTTTAAAATTAAAAATACGATGAGACAGTTTATAATGATACATTGTTTAAAAATTTCAACGAGTGGAAGGAATGAAAACCATATTTTTTCATAAAATATATGTAGGTATAACAATATTTGAAATACCTATTATATTATAGATATATATAAAATGTGTATAATAATACTATAATTGTTAACTCAGGTCATGAAAACTTACCATTCCCCAATAGAGAGTTTTTTTTAGATCAATCATGTTGAAATAATTCTGTAATGCTTCACGTAAGAAAATTCATCAACATTAAATGTGAAAACTAAAACATAATTAGATGAGCAACAGATCATGTTCAATGAGAACATATTTTTTTCTTTTGTAATTAGTAAATGTGATAAGTATTTCATAAATGTTTATAAAATTACCGGATAGTTGTATAAATTTTGGTAAATCACAAAGAATATTATGGAGTATAATGAAATAATTATTATAGTGGCGTAGAAATTCATGGAGATACTCAAAGAAAAATATTTTCCTCATAGAAAATGAGATGATTCGGAGAATAAATTTCTCAATATTAGTAAAATGGATCAGGAAAATTTATACTTATATGAAGTTAAATTTTCATATTTGACACCTCATATTTTTTATTATGTACAAAATCCTTTATTAACGATGGATTCAAACCTTCATAGGAGAAAACCTTCTACATTATAAGCATTTATCACATAAAGATTTTCTTATTTGATTACATATATTCATGTATGAAAATTATTTAATTATATATGTGTATCATTTTCCTAGGAAAAAATGTGTAATCCTTCTGAACACTCTAAATAAAGTACTGAAAAGGAGGAAACTGAAGTGTGGAATTTCCAACGTCCAATAAATGTAGAAAAAAACCATTTAAACCGCATGATGATAGATTGATATTACATTATTTTTGTAGATAATGGACAACATACATTTGTTTTAAAAAGAAATAATTAACATTATAATTTCAAATTATTCTATTGTAATGATATGAAGAACTATTTGAATGAATTCCCTAGTTATTTTGGTAGATTTCCTCAAAAAATCATAATAGAGAGAGGAAATGGTCATGAGATCAGTACAGCTGAGGCTAAAATTCCTAATATCATTTTCCAATGAACATTTTTTATATCCAAAAGTTTAGGTAATGATTTAATTCAGTTTAGATGTTCATAGAATTTTTTTATCTTCTATGTTTTTTTGAAAATTTGATATTTACTTAGCAAATTAAGAATATTTTTTTTAATAAATAATCATCATAGAAAAATTATCATAATAAGGAAATTTAATAATGATTCAATTTTGATAGATAGACATAAACTATTTTAAATTTTTATTATTTTACATATGGTTCACATTAATATAATCATTGGTATGTATTTTCCTAAAATTAGTGAGGTGAATATTTATGTCTAATTGAATGATATTATGATTCACAATGGTGATGTGAAATTAAATTTCCCCTAAGGGGAGATTACATAACATGAATCTTGATTGTCTCCACTACCAGTATCCCTCCAAAATAAAATTCATAGTGAAGATGAGAAGACAAAAAATTGAATGAGAAATATGTCCACAGAATATAGAATGTTTCTGTTATACCACACTATGTTTTTGTTTCAAGAAGAATAATATAGAAATCCACCTATGTGTGATGATTATTTTTCCATTAATATCATCCCAAATGAAAAATGGATATCTAATACTCCAAACAAGATATACATAGTGAAATAATTGAAACTGATGAAACTAGTGAAGCAGTTGTGTAATAGAGTATTTATATTCTGTATATTTTCAAATAGAGGACCCTCTATTATTTTTGTTAAGGATAATGATAGGATAATGATATTTTGCATCAATTAGTGATAAATCTATTCCATTACTACACAAAATACAAATCCTCTATCACATATTGTGGTTCTTTTGATTACAGTCATGTAGCTCAATATTCTTCATCGATTTAACATTGTTCCAGGATTCAATTTATATAATAAAGGAAGATAATTCAACAAAAACATATCATATTAGTTTTGGATATTTTTAATTTATGATAACACATTCTCGAGATAATAATACACCCTCTATTTTTAAGGATATGTTTATCCACGTATTTAAGGAATTCGATGATAATATCATTGTGTTATTTGTTTATCCTGGTATAATCTAAATTATATGATTGGTATACGAGTAATTTTTGAATCATTAAATTGAATATTTGTGAAATAGAGTTATAAATAATATTTCCCAATTAATACTTCTCTCTTATAGATGTCTCTCATCATGGACATGTTGTCTCTATTGATGGAATATTAGATTATCCCATAATTTTTAATGTCTTTTTGAGTTGTAAATTACAATGTATATAACATATGAAATGTATTTTATTATATTGTTATTTAATTATGAATAATTTAATCTAAATTATTCTCATTGAACATAAATTTTAAAAAAATTTACTTGTGATGTGGATATCATCAAATGGTTTTGAGGAATGTGAATATGATTTTGAATAATTAAAGTGTTGATTCATCAATGAAATAATATTTAATTTACCATTAGGGTAGATTATATTTTTTATATAATGTAATATTTCATAAAAGATAGCTTTATTAATTATTGTATATTATATTAATGTTGTTACCTATGTATTAAAGAAATCAATGATATTGAAAAAAATCTAAATCCTTGGATATTTATTTAGAAGTCATAATATTTTCATTTAGGATATGTCGTCATTACATTTATATTAATTATATTTAACATATAGTGATAAAAAATATTGAAATATATATTCTTATTAGATGAATTCAAAATGACGAAATCATAATGAAAATAAATATATAAGGATTATAGTTAGTCAATATATGTTCACAATAAGGCCCCAGCCTTAAACCTTACTTAATCTTGATTTAATACATGATTACACATTGGGGATCTTTTCAGGTTTAGAGTTTTAGAGAATTAGATCATAAAACATGCATTACATTCCACATTTAAACAAAGTGGTTACATAAAGATAGTATTCATTTTTTCCCATCAACAGTAACATATTTAAAATAAAACATCGATTCTTTCTTGACACTTCCTTTACACTATCATCCTATCATGTACCTTTCCCTTGAACTGTGAAAAACATTTCAAAAAACTTGGGATGAGCATAAATAGCTCAGTAAGGGATATAAAAATATAGAAAGGAAACATGTGTTTATATATACATAAGTATGAAATCATACTTTACCCATAAAACATAGGCACTTTAACATACCTCATCAAATCATGAATAAATCATATAAATCATAAGACATAAAAGGTAACTTGAGGCGTTCATAACATTCTTACGTAGGGAGTAACCCTCTTGGTTACGTTTGGAATACCTACCACAGTATATTCCATAAATCTTTTTGGAGAAACCATAACGTTTCACTCCTTCGCATTACCCAATGCATTGGAGAGCTATATCGGGCTCACCCGCCCTTAGTTTATCACGGAACCACCCATCCTAATAACAATTCCCAAGGACCATAACATAATCTTATCACATAAAACATGCATATAGGAATCATAACATTTCCATCTTTCAATCAATACAATACATTGACATAAAAACATTAGGAAAACCATTTTCAATACCAAAATAAAAAAATGTAAAACATGGTATTTATTTTTCATAAAAAAGATGGTATGGCTTGTCGAGGAATCTAAAACTCAAATAATGGTCACGGCAGCAGAGAAGTCATTGTCGGCGCATACCTATGACAAAAACATTCCCTTTTGTAATTTTGTAAAATGCTTCGTATAAAAAATATTCTTTTTGGATAAACATAAAAGTCAAAGGGGTTTATACACCGTATAAAAGAAAGTTGTGTATAAAACAATATATGCCTCAATGAATGGAGATTGAGATGAAGTCCCTTACAAAGACGGTATCCTTGGTTTAAGTACAAATCAATTACATAATTATGTGTGACAGATGAATACACCAAATATAAGTGGATATTAAGTGTAAAACAATCAGAGGTTATTCACACATTTTCATAGAACGACATATTCAAGGAGTACATGTTTATCCCAAAGAATCAAATTTGGGTTAAGATGTTCCCTTGCAAAAATTTGACAGCCAAACGGCCTCCCTACAAAATTCAGAAAATGAGATGATGAGAGATAAAAAGGGTATCTCTTCACATGGACAAAAAATATAAATCAATAAGGATATAGAAGAACATATCCCAACATAATATTATGTGAATTAAAAGACATAACAAAAGAAGTCTTTTAAAAAGAGTAGGATGAAAGGTTCCCTTAACGACATGGGTATCTTTCGAAACATACGCCCCGTGAAATAAGGACAATACAACATTGATATAAATAATCATACAATAATGTATATTACACAATGAGTAAAATAATGGTCAGTACATACACCACTCAAAGGATATTGTGGTAAATGTATCATAAATATCACGGGAATAAAAGTGAGATGAAAAATCCCTTACGAAAACACGGCAGCCTAACAACGCCACTAAAAACATTCAAAATGGATTGATGATAGGAAATAGGGTCTCTCATCATTTCAACATAAAGTTTACAGATTGAGGAATATAAAAGAACATCCCACAACATAACAAAGAGGAGCTTAAAAGAAGTGACATTAAGGAGAGTTCTTAAAAAGAAAGAGAGAGGTTGGATCTCTTACAAAAATTCGACAGCCTAACGATGCCACTCAAAACATCCAAAATGGATTGATGAGAGATAATAGGGTCTCTCATCATATGAACATAAACATTAAATTAATAATAATATAAAATAACATCCCAATCACAATAAATATGAGCTTAAAATGAATGACATAAAAGAGTGTACTTAAAAAGAAAGAGAGGAGTAGGATCCCTTACCTCATGTCCGACTTGTCTTGTTCGTTTCGTTATATTCTTGAATAATAAACTTTTTTCAATTTATAATTGCCTAAGAACATCCTTTATAGATTATTATTCAGTTCATATCACATATTATAAAGTTATAATAATTGTTTAATAATGTAGTTCATATCAGACATTTTTTTTGATGTTTGGTAAATGAGTCAAAAATGAACTTGTTTGAAAAATGATTGCCCATGTTGTTATAAGTAAATAATTTCCAGAATATTATTAATGATTAAAATATCATATATATCCAGTAAATATTCATTTTATACCATTCCATATCATTAGGAGATAAAAAACGAAAAGCACCGTTCATGGAGACGGTAGGCCGTACATACGCATGAACGCTACTTTCATTTTTTTCTTTTTCATATTAATGGAATTAAAAATATGTGATATATATATATATTATAATTCCTGTATAATATATATGTTATATAGGTCACATATGTTCATTAATTTAATTCTTTATACATTCCATGTATTGCTTGTATGAGTCACATCACTTGAGGGGGCGGTAGTCCACACTTCCTTATATGAAATTATCGCATTTACACAACATGAAAAGAATAATGGTATGTTATAAATATAAAATAAATAAGCATATAGTAAACATAAATACCTTATATATCATTTATAAAATACAGTGACATCATAATGGCCACCTTTAATGGTTTTAAAAGAATATTGAACAATCATTGTTTCGTGAGGTAGTAAATTGCCAACCACAGAAATAGTATGTTCTTTAACCATTAGATGAAGGTGTGTGTAAGTGTAACTTGAATAATTCTTATAAAAACATCCTAGTATATTTTAGATACTGGATTTGTTAGAAAATAAATGAATAAAAAGAGTTTAGGGGGATGGAGAAGAAAAATAAAACAAAAGTACTCAAGTGAAGACATTACCTTAAAATCGGGTAACTCTCTTTGGTTTGAGCTGAAAGGCTTCCTTGGGAAGACTTCTAACCCAATTGAGGCTTCAAGGAGTTATAGAGAGATTTGGAGAGACAAAATGGGTAGGGTTTGGACGAGCCAAAGGCTTTGGAAGTGTGGGTAGGGAGGTAGAGGTGGGGGCCTTTTATAAGAGGAGAGGAGGGGCACCCTTGCAAAGTAATGAAATGTTCCTTTATTTTAAATTGAGATTCAGATTTAAGAGGTCCCACATTGATATAATTCGAGGATATGGTGATAAGGGTTCAAAATATACCCATCCAATAGGTTTTGGACTTGTGTAGGTCCTAGATTTTACATTATCTTTTCATTTTATTTAAATCCTTTATTAATGAGGTAATCACTACATCCTCATGATGTAATGAATATATTAATATATTTAATGTCTAAAATTATAAAAAAATATCATGATGTATAAAATATTTTTATCTTTGTAATTAATATTTATAGTAAAAAATATGACTTGTATAACACCCTGTAAAAGTTTCTTTAGTAAAACATCTCATGTTTGTGTCATTTTTACTTTAACATTAAATAAAAAGTTATTTATGTCATTTCCCAACCAAAGTGGCTCCATGGGGTCCCCAAGTTGACCCATGGATTGTCTTGGTCGGCCTTGACAAATAAAATGAGGGTAGGACATGTGTAAAGCTCATCTCATTTTATTAAAACATTGTTTTTACCTTAAACTACACTAATTACCTCTAATCGCTATTAAAAACTTAAGAAGTTACTATTAATCAAAAAATTATTTCAATCCCATTGAACCACATTTAACTTATTAATGACAACCATGTATGTTGGAGTATTGAAATTCAAAACACAAAGATGGAAAAATTTCATTTAAACGGAAAATCAGTTTTTATAAGTACCACTTAGTTGTTTCACTATTCATAAAAAATTGATGTTTTTCATAAAATCACCAAGAATTCACCGTAATCTATATTTGATACTCTGAATTCAAAAATGATGTCTATTTTAAAAAATTCAAAACATATAGGTTGAATTAATTAATTTAATAATTAATTCCCACTGTCAAATCAAATAACGTGTTTTTATGAAACAAAATGTATCAAAAGATTGACACTAGTTTAAGTCCGATTTCAAAGTGAAATTATTTCCAACGAACACTATTGGATTAAATGGTAAAAATATATTCTAATTTGACTTTAAAACCAATTCAATAGATAATCTAATAATATAAATATATTAGATTAAAAAGAGGTTTTGAATTAAAATACATCCTTTTTCACTATTCATTAAAAATTGAACTTTTTCGGAAAAATACCAAAAATTTACACAAAGTAAATTTTGATGTCCGATTCTATAGAAGAGTTTTATTTTGTCAAATATACACATAATATTTTAAAAAAGTGGATTTAAAAGAGATTTTCCATCAAAAGGCGGTTAATTGACCTTTTAAAAAATATTAGAATGTTTACGCTTAAAATTGGATTCATTCGCATTTTTAATTCTCTATCATTTATTATAAAAAAAATATTTGACAAATATATATAATCATTTTGTAGTTAGTTTTATTCATTCATGCCATTACAACGGCTAGGCGTTAACTACTATTTAAAATAATATTATTTTATTATTAGAGTGCAATGTAAGATACCCAAGAAACTCGTTGTTGCGTATTGGGTACGCCATCGAACATAGAATCCACTTTAAAATAATATTATCATTTTATTCACAAATATGGGTAAATATTAAAATGTCATATTCTTTATTTACTTGGGGTGTTACATTCACCTAGTGAAGGAAAATATGGTTCCAGAGGAATTATATAGTTATGATCGTGGAACTGTTTCTAAAATGAGGAATAATAAAGATATTATAATAATTTATTTTAAAAATTTGGATATTTGAATCATTTTGGAAGGGGAAACGTCAAATATTTTATATCATAATGATATAAATATTAAAAATACAATCAACATATTGAATAGTAAGATGTTGTTTTACATAATCTTGAAAGATGTTATTCAGAATTTTGGATTGATATAATTTTCTTCATCTATGTCGGAAATTATATCATAATTATTAATTAATACACATATATCAAATTTTCTATATAAGACGTGGTGTACCAGAATGTATTTGTATTTGAAGGAACATTTTTTATGGATAATTAAATCTATGTATTGTAAACAATGAATAATGATGCATAAATTTTTCAACAAGTAATGGATGATGGAAAACATCATGAATGATTCATCTATCCTCTAATTACTGCAATATATAAATTTTATGATATTTTAATTGGCATTGTCATTGTATTTCCAAAAAATTCATTGAGATAATGATTCTGTATGGGTATTTATGATTATTCCATGATTATATATTTTCTCACTATAATAAATTATCTACCTCTAGAAAACATAGATGAATCAATAATGACAATGTTTTGATACATCATGGTGAACATAATTTTGGACTATTTTATCCTGTTATATAATTATACCCATTTGATGGATGTTACTTTAGAATACTCCTAAATTCGATATAAATTTTAGAACATCATATCATCCTCAAACTGATGATTTATATGAATGAAAGACTGGGAAATTATAATATATGTTGACGTCGTTATCAATTGAGATTCATGTTGTGTGGGATTAGTAAATAAAATTGGTGTAAATTTAATAGAACGGTATCATCAATTTAAGCATTCAAATTAATCCATATGAAGAAGTACATTGAATGAGTTTTCTAACTTGAACATATTGATAAGAATTTGTTTAATTGGATCTTATAGGATCATATCACATGGAAGATACAATTTTGAAGGAGAAGAGTCTTCTAAATCATATTATGGCAGCTCAAGGTAGAAAAAAAGTTTCTCATAACTAAATGATGGGCATAGATTCTCAAGTGGGAGATAATGTTTTCATAAAGGAATCCCACTAGAAGGGTGTCAATATATTCAAATAGAAGGGGAAACGAAGTCCATGGAACATAAAGAATTCAGAATATTTGGATATAATTATTCATAGGGCTTAGTGTCTCGTTGCTCTTCTATATGTTCTATTTTTCATGACGTGTAATATATCTTATCATTTAGGAATTAAATAATAGAGCCATCAAATATGTCCAACATCGATTAAATAAAATTGGACACATATTAAACAAAAATTAAATATCCTATGTGGAACTCAAAAATTTATAGGATATTTATTATTTAATTAACATTCTTGTAATATAATTTTAAATTTCACATTAGTCATTTACACACTCTAGAAATTACAATTTTTCTCATGTGTAAGAGGGTACTACCACCTCTATTACGTGATGATATTTAATTTTCATTCCAAAAATTCAAGGTTAATTAAAATATACTAAAAAATTTATTACTATATTTATAATAACATGATTAATGATAAAGATAAAACACAACAATGACACATTTGACCATATTCAACACACCGATGTTTTTCTAGTCTTATAAATATATTATAAACAACATCCCAATGTGAAATTAACCAATTTACTAACTATACAATAAATTATAATAAATGCGATAAAAGTTATTTTTTAATGGATTAAACATGAATACAAAATTTTACGAAATTTAAAAATTTATTTACATTTTATACCATAGAATTTAAGGTAAGTATTGAGCATGTCAGACTCGATTCAGGAGTTTCTTCAATTGTATCCTTCTTAGTTGTTATTATATATGTTTAAAAATACCATGAATTAATTTGTACAATCATTCTATTTTAAACTAAATTTTATTAATTCTACCCTTGTTATATATTATTTTTACACGTTTACCTTAAATTTTCATTTCCTTTTTACATATGATGATTTATATAATATTTTATGAAGAAAATGCATCCTTTTTCTACGTTTGTCAATAAATATATCCATACATAGATACTATCATTAAACTATTTTTGGTAAAAGAAATCTTATTTAAAATTATAAATTATATTCTTTTTCATGTAGATTGTATTTTATTCATTTTTTTAAAAAAGATTCAATATTTTTTATTTAGAATAATGGGAATTTGAATTTATAGAATAATATATGTACAAGACAATTGATTTAATGTTTACTATTTGAATAGTTTTCCTAGACATCTAGTATATTCATTTCATTGAAGATTCATTTTCATTTTTACACTATTATCTTCAGTGAGTATAATGATATTAATATTTGGTAACTCTTAATTTAAATTATAATTTTTTGAAATAAATCGATATTTTTCACATGTTTTCAAGGAGACTCATAACTTATATATTAAAGGTATTTTTATATGTATCAACATCCTTGAAATATTATTATAAATTTTTAGTGATATATGATAATGGTGGGAATCATCTTATATTATACAAATGTTTTGATGGGTGGGAATCATCTTTTGTCCTAAATGCCTCATTATACCACAAGTGACTATTTATTTTTGATTTGGTGTATACCTAACATATTTTTATATTATTCTTCTAAATATGGACATGATTTAGTGATTGAAATTTCCTATATTATAAATTCTATCATTAGTAAAATAAATATAATTATTCGTGTGTTAATTTATGATATAATTAAAAAAATGATATATTACCTTTTATAATATTATTTATATAACATATGTGATTGTATTTTATCTATGTCAAATTATCCATGATTGATTTCTATATGATTAAATCTATCTTAGGATTCCCTTAAAATGAATTTTAGGTCCCCCAAAATTACATTTTCCATCACACATAATTCTAATAAGGAATATACGAAATATTCTAGGGATACAGTAGAATAAATAATATTCATATGAATATAATTTCAAATTGTATTTCATATCATCAATTGTAATGTAATAATTATTTACATATTTAGTCATACAATAATTTTACCATATTTATTTATCGTGATGTGATCTCTAATATATTATCATAATGATTAATGATAACCACCAACACAATGTTACAGTAGATGGTGTGATACAGAATTAATCGTTTGTTATTGCTTCTAAATGTATGTTTATATCATTCTTTTGGGTGATACCATTACTAATGGAATTTTCAATGAAGTTCAATCACTCGTCCCCTACCTTGGATATTTAGAATTTTCTATAGGAAATTTCATAAATTGGATTAATATATTGCGTTTGAGTAAACTCAAATTGGGTTTTAAAAATAGTATCATAATGATATTTTGGTCTATATATTATTTTTAGAGTTGGGATAAATTGTATCTACCACTATAGATACATGAGTATATTTAGTATAATAGGTTGTATCGTCAACACTCTTAATACCACACCATTAGTTTCTATGGGGTAAAGCAAATTTTTTATTTTGAATAGTTTTTACATTAACCTACACTTTGAGGAGGGAGTTTATGGTTAAAACCATTCATTGGGACCCAGAAATAATGACTAATAAAATAATTACTTTTTCCCAAGAGTGAAAACATTATTTTATGAGATAAGATTATTTTATTTTAGTTTCATATTCTATTATTATCATTATTTCAAAATTTCATACAAAAATTATCATTCCCCCATGAATACCCCCCCATCTTCCACAAATGAATGAGTGATAACACCGGTTTTTTAAAAACCCATCATTTTGGTTCAAACATGTCATATGTTGTTGTGTAAATAGTGAATTATAAAATTTAGGTAGTTATTCATATTTATAAATAATAATCTAATGTTGAAATGGGTATGAATCTGGATAAAAATCAGGATTTCTTTTATTGTAATACTTATTCATTATGAGGATGAAATTACCCTTAGTACATTGGTGGTTTGATGAAAAGTATCAAGTAAATCATTGTTTTACTAGAATATCACACCCCAATGAATGTGAAATATACTACAATCATTCTTTAGGGACAAATTATTAGGCGTTTTTATTTGATTTTTCAAACCCATATAAATGATAACATAGAGATGATAAAAATTAAGGTAGTATTTTTATCTAACATTTATCCCCACTATAAATTTATTAGAAGGTTTTGTAAAATTTTTTATTATTGATATTATAATTTTAAAATAAGTTAATCACTTTTTATGAACACCTATACAATTTAATTTATAATTTTTTAATATTAATAATTTAATGATCATATATTTGGATTGATAAGTTTTTATTATATTCAATCAATATACATATATCATAATATCTAGACTAATGTATATGTTTCGGTTAGGGCCCTCAGGTTTTAAAATGATCATATTGGTATATTGGGATTGTGAGGACTTATTCCATGTCATGTGGTAGTGAAGAAAGAATTTATGAGGAGATGAGGAGGTATCATAAGACATAAATGGGTAGTGTGCACTGTTCTTAACATCCAGATACCCTAACCTATTTATATCCCACATAGATTACGACCACTATTTTCTACAATTATTTGTTGAAATTCAATATTATTAAATAAAAATTATAGAAAACAAAAGGATTTCATCAATATGGTAATGTGATGTATTTTTATAGATTTTTAAAAATTGTTCCTATTCTACAAACTGTTTCAGGTACCTCATAACTAGATGTACTAAAATTATTCGGTCGAAATTAGGAATGTTGTTTTTCACACATATATTTAATGAGGATGAGATGGATCATATCATAGCTAGAGATATGTATGAGCTAAACCCAGGGCCATTTGTTGGAATTAAATATAGATGGAGAAAATATATGTTCAGGTAGTTCTATAGGTACTCATAGGATTTTCTGTATGGACACATTAGAAAGTGTTTATACTCTTATATAGTTTTATATAAGTAGTTAATTATTTTAATGTTATACCTTTCACCTTTTTATATCCACCTCATATTTGGATATGTTATACCTTCCACTAAAACCAATTCTATACAACATGGAAATCACAACACCTCTTATAAAGAAGGAATATGTAGTATGGTTACACTCTTTCATTATATTGTTATCAAATGTAATTGTGTTATGAGATGTTATCATTATGGGAAGTGTCTATTTGACATTCTCTTTAAGCTATATACATGATTATATCAATTAGTGGTCACAATGATCTATATCACCTATGTGTGTACTTTTATGTCCATGATTGGATTACTTGGCATATTCAAGGGGAAGGGATCCCTAATAACATCAAATAGAACACCCACTTCCAGATGATTGTAGTATTATACGGCATGTGTACTCTTTATTGTAAAAATCCATTAATCCTAATGTTG
This sequence comes from Viscum album, assembly GCA_963277665.1. Lineage (NCBI taxonomy): Eukaryota > Viridiplantae > Streptophyta > Magnoliopsida > Santalales > Viscaceae > Viscum > Viscum album. Next base: position 1,513,808,818 of record OY728132.1, on the reverse strand, counting down.
TGATTGTTTTTCCTATAATTGTTAGTAATATTCATGTGGTATTGTGAAATGATTTCAATGTGTTTTATCCAATGGAAAAAGTTAAAATCATTATATAATTGGTTCTATTTGAATAAAATGTATATCTATCATTTAAATGTATAGAAAAAAATGAATTAAGATAGTTTAAATTTGTCATGTGTGATTTAGAGGCCAATGGGTTTATTCACTTGAGTGGTTGTCCATGGTATCTCTAAGTGTTGTTTTCTAATAAGATTAAAATTTTACTATTTCTATATATCGAAAACCATATGGTGAAATATGTTATGATAAAAAATAAATATAAATTATTCCATTTTGAGAAAATATTTTATTAGTTTAATGATGTTTTTTTTTCCATTGATCAAAATTCTCATGGGTTATCACAAACATAGCTCAAGGGTGGATAGAATTCCCATGGTGGATATTAAAATAAGATATGTACAATTTGAGTAACAGAATATTACACTAGCATTGAAAATTATATTATGGGAAATATAAATCACATATATATATATAATATTTATATGAGATCAAAATCAGATGATATAAAAATTTTTAGACAATATATTGATCTCATATAATAATTAAATTTAACATGGGATACATATGAAGATTATTTTTGGAATTTTGATGATCATTATATATATGTTATGATATTTATGTGTAACTCCTTGATTCGTAATGGGATGTTATTTATAAATATGAAACCCATCCATCGAATTTTTATTTATCCATTTAAGTTGAACTTTTAAATGTATTGTAAAAAAGTCCAAGAATTTATTTTAAATTAAATACATCATGGATTTGTTGGATAATTACTTTGATTCATCATTTATTTATATATACTCAATTTCACATTTATAGATCCAACTGTGAATGGTGGGATATTATTATGTAGTCAAGGAGGATAGGTACCAATTTTTTGGAAGAATGATTATTTGACTCTATATCTACTTTTGATCCATCCAAATTTCATTCTATTATATATGGTTACCACTGGAGCCACATGTTTGGGTTTTAGTTTTATTATAATAATTTATGATAACATTATAGCTCAAAAATCTTAGAAACAGGTGTCACATAAGAGTAAATACATTTCTAAAGACATAAATCTATTTTCCATTTTGTATGCATGTTTTTTTGGGAAAATTCACTTAATTTGTGTTATGTTCATAGTGTGAACTAATCATAAAATGTACAGATATATTTACTATTTAAATATAATAATAATCGGAAATGATCCTTTGTATAACACTGTCATAAAAATAATATTTTTCATAACTATATACTAGGTAATGGTAATGTAGAAACATATTATTGTAGAAGGTTGTTTACCACATAATCGATAATGAAATCCTCCAACAGGTCAAATATCAAGATAATTAGGACCATGATCCATTAAGATGTTATATTAGATAATTGTTATATATATATACTGGTAGCATCAATTTGAATCATTCCCATTTTCATTATATCTCTTAATAGTAGGAAATGTATACTGAAATTTTTTATATCGATGGACATTTTTATTATGGGGAGACCACTGGTGAATGGTATTTATCACTTAGAAGAAATGATTATGTCAGGAGAAATATTTTCATCCATTCATATGTGAGAATAATATTTATTGTTGATTTAAAATTATCCTAGTGGAGTGTGCATCTTAGTGTAACCAAGATGTAATATGACATGGTGTGATAGAGTTATTTCCTTTGTATGATTATAGAAATAAATACCAAATTTCATGTTCATAACCAAATTAGTATATAATGTCAGATCAATAATGAACAATTAAATATTTATATCTTCTATATATTCATATCCATGTTTGGGATGCAGTATTTCTAGATTTCATTATTAATTATCCTCACACCACTAAATAATTTAATTCTCTCCCCTTTATGAATGATAGGATGTGTATATTATCCCACCTCATACCAACTATGAAAATAATGAATACAGAGGACATAGGAGAATTCTAAATTAATGTGGTCATAATACTAAATGGTGTTCCCTAATTTTTAATTTCTTATATGGACCCTCATATTGTGATATTTTTCTTAAAATGTCTAAATGAGGTGATGTGAATGCATGTTATGATATGTATAAGATACCACTCCAAAACTGGTGGTGAAATAGAACATGATAATATTATTATATATGTTGTTATCTGGGTGTTTTTCGTTGAATTTGATAGTGAATTGATTAATTATATAATAATTATTGAATTTTCTTATAGAAATAACTATATTTAATATATCTAAAAATATATATCCAAGTATAAGAGTTAATGAATGAGTCATTCTCCTCTATATTTTACATAGGTTAGTGAATCCTCTCAGGTAGGGTGCATCATTTCAAAGAGATTCCAAAAATGATTATCTAGAAATAATTATCATAACTATAGATCATAATCATCATTAATAATAAAATAGAATTCATTACTACTATATATAATTTTAGTTGGTTATTGAATGACTTTACAGGTGTCAGCAACATAGGGCATCTGATAATATGAATATAAAAAACCCCCCATTGTGATTCATTGGAATTTATTAGATCAATATATATATTATGAGGTTTTCTAAATGATTTTACTATACAGCTAATTTATTGGTAATAATAGACATATTATATATTTCTCAATTAATTAGGTGTCTTTCTTATCCCTAACAAGATATTGGATAGGATAATCTTTATTTTGAACTACATATTCTGACCACTGAACACTCAGTTCAAATCATTGATTCTCATGACAAGGAGATCCATATAAAATTAATTTAATTACCTCATGTTATATCATATGAGTGATAAAATTCATATGATTTGTGGGAGTGGAACTATCTATTGAGATATGACTGGAATAACATTTTCATGCATCATGTGTTGTGTACTTTTATATGTTTATAATATCAGATCGCTGGGAATAATAACACACCCATGATCCCATTAAATGGTTCTATATACTAAGTTATATTTTCCCTCATTATCATAATGTTTTATGTTATTTCTATGGACATTTTATAACTTTTTAAAAATAGTGAGATTCACATCATTGGTACACAATATAGTCATTCCATGGTTACAACCACTATTTTTTCATGTTGATTATTAATCCAATTTCCAAAGTTATTAAAAGATTTATAGACTATTATGGAAAATCAATAAAAATTATAAACTGATAGAGATATGAATAAATGGGTTGACACATTTTTGGGGTAATTTTTTAAAAAATATTGTTGTCTAAATTAATATATATATATATATATATATGAAATGGAAAAACTTTCCTTGATCGAAACATATACCCTTACACTCTTATAGAATATACACTTGATTCTAGGTCTTTAGTATTCAAAATACATACATACATTTTCTTCCATCCAAGATTTATTTTCTTATTCTTGTTGTATACAATGTTAAACATCATGAAAATTCATCCTATTTTCTATTTTATAAATATTCATACTACTATTATAAATTTCATTTCAATGTGAATTCATAGTGGTCGATTATTCCTACTGCATTATTTTATAGGTTTTGTTATAGGTTTTAATAGATTATAATAAGCCCCCTTGGAAAGCTCTTAATATTATAATAGATATTCCTTAATGTTGTGTAGTTTAATTTTTTAGTTTCGATAATGAGAGGTTATTTCATATGAATTAATTTTCAATCTTGAATATTGATTACTTCCACTTTACATATTGTTTTATAAAAGTTTATGAAAATATAAAAAGTTTATTATTTAAAATATTAATATTCTATTAAGTGGATGTCGGTATTCGTACATTGTAATGTAAAATGGTGGTTTTAGTTCGAATGATGAATTTATATTGAAATTGATTCTGTGATGAAATATTTTTGGATTATATTTTTTTAAATTATTCTCATGAAAATAATTGGATACTTGGGTAGGCAATAACCGAGGGTATAATGTACCCCCACCACAAGCCAATCTAGTAACAATGATATTTAGTTCTCCAACTAGATAAATATGTATTACTATACCCATTATAATAATTTATGACACATCTTTATTGAAAGAAAAACATTAGACTCCAAATACATGGTATCTATTAAATGATATCTAATGATATAACATATAATAATGAATTAAAACCACCTTCTTGTACTAATTATTTTTTCTCAGGATCCCATTTTTATAAAAATTTATATGAACGATCAGGATTATTTTCATTTATTATTGTTAAACATGGATGATTAATATATATTACCCCGATGCACTATAGATCACTTGGTGGGATCCTACTAGGCATGTTTCTTACACCCTCTATTCTCCAACGAGAGTGTATATATCTTATTGTATTAGAATTTCGAAAGGAAAAGGAACTACTTGTAAGTGGAGAGTAACAAAATAAGAAATATATGTGTATATGGAAATGACATGGACCTGGGATGATGAATTTTTTTCTGATGCTTTATGGTTATGAGTAATTTTTTATTTTTCAAACATTTTTTTAAATATTTTAACAATTTATGACAACATAGTATCTTATATCATCACTTTTTATTGATAACTATTATTATTTTAGATATTTGTTTTTAGTGGTGTTTGATTATAGTTGGTTACATATTTCATTATTTTATGATAGTTTTTTAATAAAGATATATATATAATGAGGTTATCACTATCAATTGTATTTTGAGGTAATGTCATGTTTTGGTTTCTAAATTGTGTTTATATAACAATTTTATGCGAAAAATATCTCAATCTCAAAATTCATGCTTCAGATGAACTAGTTACCATCTAGTTGGGATTTAGAATTACTAATATGGATTGATTCCAAATGGAATAGATCCCTTGAGATTATATATATTGAGATGGATGTTATCAATATGACATAATTTAATGGGGAAACCAAGGCTATATTATCTTTAATGTATATTGGATCTCTAATTTTAGGTAAATAAAATAGTATAGATTCAAACATATTAATTATTTTCATATGTTACTGTAAAAATATAAAATATTTTTAACAAATAAGCAATCTTTTTACCCACTATAATGGAATGATCACATGAAATGGAAACTATTGTGAAATGATATTTAATGTAGATTACATGCATGGGTACACATAAATTTTATTCGTCATATATAACTACCCATGTAAATTAAGAAAAAATTTAATTACTCGAAAAAATAATTGTTGATCCAAGGGTTATATAAGAATATTTATCATGGTATGGATGTTGATAATTATTTATGGAACTAAATTCTTCCCTTAAATATCTGAAGACTTAATAACACACATTAAGTAATGAATGGAAATGAATGTAAAATTGTGCATAAGAAGAACAACCAATGAACAATAGATAGTGGTTTCCAATTTCCTAATAATGTAAAACCATTGATATGTTGTTAGAGGACGAAACTAAAACCATGATCACCATTAGTGAAGTAATATCACAACCTTCCTAATTTTTGTGTAGTAGTATTAATATTTGATTTTGATCTCATTTTTACTGTAGGGAGAAGAATAATTGTACTCTATTTATAACACATAAAATAATTTATTTCATTTTACATTTTCATTTGTTTATAATTTTCATATATATTTATATCCATAAATATAATCAGAATATATTTTATGAAAAAATGATATGATATCCAACTCATTCAATCTAGGAATTTAATTATACCATATAAGTAAATGATTATCCTAGGAGAATAATACACACACCTAAATAATCATATGGAACAAAATGATCACATAATAGTTACTATATGAATCCATAAAAGGACATGGGATATTACTGTTTATATAAATAGTATCTAGGTAATATGTATATATAATCCTTATGAATTTTATAAAACTGAATTACTGAATTTAAATATAATTATTTTTGTAATAAATATTATATAAAAACTGCAAAATAATATTTTTGATATTAATAGAAAGATAACCTTTCTCACATTTTTCATGTTGAACAAGAAATCATTTTTATACAAATTATTTTACATGATAGAAGAACCACTGTAAAAAACAAATGAAAAAAATATCATACATATTATATCATCAGCTGAATCTATTTTTATGATTAAATTTTCAATCCATACAGTTAACAATGGGGTACCATAATATTTATTTTTTTTATAATAAACTTTCAAAATTAAAAAGGATGTTTGAAGATTATGATAGTGTTAAAAATACAATTTCAATCAATTACCAATTTGATCTTGAGGCTAGGAATTGTATTGTTTTATTATTTAAAATGATATGTGTTAAAAAATATATGATAAATACAATGGTTTTTCATTTTCATAATTTTCATATTCACATTAAGCACAAATAATTTTAAAACATTATTCTATAATAAAATATTCTAATTTATCACCACTAATATATATTGGTTTCCGTTTATTAAACTTCATATTTTTTTGTTTATAGTACACTACAGCTGTGTGTGATACAATTCTTTTCTAGATAAAATTTACAAATTATGATGGTCTACAAAACTATATTATTTATAGTAATTATCAAAATAATGGAACCAATTATCCATATGTACAACACTCATAAAAATCTGACATAATTATTTCCTCAGAATTAGGTTTTATTGATTGAATACATCGTATATTAGTAATTTCATCAATAAAGTAGTTAATATAACTATTTCCACTCATTTATTACTTTCACATATGACTAGAAACAAATAAAAAATTTGATTCAAAATAATATAAATATTAACTCTCTGCATTCATTTATTTGGATGTGATAATATTTCTTATTATATATATATATATTTATGGTCCAATCTCTTTATCCCTTCAGTATAAATTTTTATTGACCATTATATTTATTATAAATGGTTTTCGACTATATTAATCTATTTCACCCATGTCATCAGTATCACAAATGATTCACTACCTTCTGGATAAAATAGAATTAATTTTCATCAAGTCATACTTGACTGATGATAACTATTATATCATATATATTATTCAAAACTAAATAATCAACTCCCTGTATCACCATAAACCAACCGGTTTAGTAAATTTCATTATTTCCATCACCAAAATGACAAGATAAAATACTTATGTTGTTTAATAACCTCTCATTTTACTTTTATTCTTGAAAATCAATAAAATCTCGTAAAAATTATCTATGGAACATGATAATGAATAAAATTACAATTATTTTATTAAAAAAATATACTAAATTATTACTTATTTAAAACCATAAAAATATTGACATCACCAAATATTATGCGATAATAATCCACAATCTGTAATCCAAGTGGACTCATTTTAATTTCAAAAACCGTGGAAAAGTATTTATTACTTCATTTATTTATTTTCCTGAAATTTTAGGTCATATAAATCATAATCATTATAGAATATAAAGAATATCTCAATTATTAGTTGATAAAATAGTTTTTCAAAACATTAATAATATAATTTTTGAATGAGATATGCCTTGATTCATACATAAATATTATATATTTTTCATGTGTGAAGTGATTTGATTTATGTATAACATATTAATTGATATAAACGATACACATGGGAAATCATTTACCTTTCGGGTTTACCATTGCATGCGATATATGATATTGTATCAATTTTACATTTTAGAGGTCATTAAACATAATATGGTTATATCATTATGTATTGATATATTTGAATTATAAATTGTGACTACAAAATATAATACAATGAAAAGTATTATAATTCATATATATTATTTATTACGTATCATTAATATATTTATATTTAATGTCATTAAAAAAGATTTAATATTATAAATACATGTTATTTAAATGTTACAATCATTTTAATAAAAATATTTAATTTAATATCTTATAAAATATGTATTAATAATGAAATATCATATGCGGTTTCCCCAAGTTGTATAAGAAAAATGTTAAGGAGTTGAAAATGTTTTATTCAATAATGTTATTTTTATCCAATATTATTCCAATTATCCATAAATTTTTCCCTAATCTATCATTTTCCGACAACTGAAAAATAATTTCACAATTGCAATGAAGGTTCATCCCATGTTATAGAGTGATTAAGGTTTTACATTGGACGCAATATTGTTGTATAAATCCATATTATTTAAATTAGAGGTCACTATCAAAATATTCTATTAATATATTGGATGGAATACAAATTATGTATAAATGTAGACATTTTCCAGTCATATATATATATATATCATTTTTTGGTGTTATATAGCATTCATAGAATTAGGATTTTGTATATATAATTTATTCTATAGTATTGATCAAAATATTTCCTTTCTATAGAAACCCTTCCTTTTTATAAGATATTCAACATGTTTTAAAATAATAAAAAAGAATTTAATATGAAGAAACTATTTTATTATTTTAATGTAAAATTCAATATCATAAATAAATTCTATATACATTACACTATTTAATTTATTATAACATATAATATAATTGGATATAATACAGAACATCATATTTGGCTTTCATATGATATTTGATAAGATATTTAATCATATTATTTCCTAATATATTAATTGACATCATTGTAGGCGATGCAAAAAGATTCATTCAAAATTTAATGTATCATAAAGAAGGATATGGGTATGGTAGTGTATGATATCATGGATCACTAGAATTTCATTCGATAACAACATGTAATTATATCCCTTTGATGATACTGATGTTAATCATTCAGTGTGAGTGACATACATTGAATGGCGTTTTCACAAAATTACAATAGATAACATATGATAAGCATTAGAACAATGTTATGAAAGTCGTATACTTCATATCAAAATTCCATTGAATAATTATTAAATTTATATTTTATGTACAAATAAAAACAATTAATACGTTATTATTAAATGTTAAAAATGAGGTTTTACCATCATGTCATATATTTCATTCTTTACTATATAGAATATATAATTAAAATGTTATTATAGATACAATTCCAAAAATTGGACAATAAATTCAATTCTCTGATTTATAAATTTTATATAATTGATTTAAAAGTTTATGTTGGTATATTAATAAAAAAAATTAAAAAATATTTAACATAAAATATTCATAAAACTGATATAATTCATGTGAAAATGATAATATATTTTTTATTAAACAATATTTTTAATTTAAAGTGAAAATATGAAATAATATTTTAATTATATTCTAAGGCATATAACATGGACAAAAAATTTTCATATAAAAATAATTCACATGCTTACAATTTTTAAATAAATTTATATATTTAGAAATATATATTTCAATTTAAACTTTAACTTATGAATTTATTGTTATTATTGTATTTAATTGTCTGAAGGGATGAACTTTGTTTTACAAATTATGAATCCATATGAAAATGATTTTTAGAAAATGATATGATCATGGTTTAGATAAAGATTAATGTTTGATATCCAGAAATTATAAATGATATCTATAAAGTTCATATATATATAATGTCTAAATTTAAATAATATCATATATTAAAAACTATTTCCTTATAAGAGTAGACATGAAGGAGTTCATGTTGGAAATAAAAATAATATGATTATTTTAATTTGACAGTTGAATAAATAAAATGGATGTGTTAACTTAATTTTTTCATAATTAATATATTTTTCAATTATATATATGAAATATTTATCACATTTAGATCAATTAATATTTTTCAATTAATTTATACATAACTATATTCATTAATTAAATTTATATATTTCTAATTGATATATACAATAATTAAATTCAATAATGTCATGACCTATCCTATTTGCACCAATTTTTTAACTCACCAAGCCCAAATCCAATGGGCCTGAGGTTGGTGACAAGCACTAAATATGGATATCAATTACATGGGAGGCATTTCATAAGTACATGTATGCACACTCACATCTCTAAGCCCACAAAATTAAAAAATGTAATGACCACCATGAACCAAATTCATTCATTCCACTATATCCCTACTCGAGTATGATTTGAATGTAATGATTTATTAATTAAACTGTGCTAAAATACAAGACCACGAAAAAAATCCTGAAACCACTAGTCCAACCAGTAAGAAGTGGCACTATGAATGATGTATGTACCCATAGGAACACATCGTCCAACCTAATCCAATAATGCACTTTTTTGGTCTAGTCTTTTAGGACATTGTCAAAAGGATTCTCAAATGAAAAAGACTCGACATGAATGTGAAATGACGGTGCTGGGGTGAGTATAGGTATACTCAAAAGGTCACCCCAAATATACAAAGAAATAGATAATGGAATGAAAAATAAAATATACATTTTATATGACTACATGACATATAACATTAATATCTAGATATTATCATTCCAAAAAATTAAGTGTAGAGTTAAATCAAAACAACTATATAAAAACACTAGGGACTAAGCTCAATGATTCCACAAAGAAACCATATGATAGAACCAACAACTGAATCTGATTGCACTGATGACCCATGAACTATAAGTATTTTTCATTAGGGATGATTAAGAGAGACATGCATTGACATGCCTGATGAAAATATGATGCTTTAAGTGAGAATCATAGACAAGGCCATGAGTTGATACCAACAAAACCATGTATATTAACCATTTAAGAAGAGGATTGACGCCCAGTGAATATTGTTACATTAACACCAAATAAAATAACTATGTTACAAATAATGAATAGAGGATCGAATCCAGGCCTCTTGGTGGATTCCAAAAATCTATTTAGGTTATGATGCTAAAAATATCCTATTCATATAAGTAATAGAAAATTTGAAAACCCCTTAAACCAAGAGATCAAGTGTATGAAACCAAGATAAACTTGTTCATGGTATGGTGGAAAAGTGAATCAATCCATGCAACAAGGGTATACACAGACTATAGTAGGGCCATATTTCATACCCCTTGACCCTAGATACTACCCATGTACAACAGATCATGTAATTCCATAACATTTCTTGTAGAATATGGTTACACTTTGTGAAAAGAAGTCACAAGTTCTGTCCTTCTATCTGGGGTCCACTTGTGTACTCCGGCCATGTGTCAATACACTATTCAACCCATGTGTCACTGCCCTTGTACCAGTACACAGGGTAGTCATTGTACTTAGTCCGGGCTAAGATGTTTGGTGTAGAAAACAAAATTTAGGAAACCCATGTAATCCAACAACTGTTAGTGTATCTCTTGAGATTCATGTCGACTATCTAGGAAATTACTACATGTTGTGTGATAGGGTCAATAATAGTGTGACATTTAACTATATCATAAAACATTAGATGATACTCAGTGGTAGTGACACACCGTGTAGCCCCGAGATACACACCGGGTTAATCATGATTTTTTTAATGTTGGGTTCTTCCTCCTCAATGCTTTACTGATCTTCCAGATTCTGATTCAGGCTTTTTTATTCACCAAAACTATAGATCTTGGATAGTTTTGTAAAGTCCAATAAATTTCAAGGGAAATTTTTTCATAAATTATTTGGAATTTTACGAGTTTTCAATTTCTGATGGCGCGTGATTCTGAGGCCCAGAGTGCTCGGAATGATCTGCTGAAGTTTTGTTAAGCTTAAATTAACGTGCGTATGTAGTTTTCTGGAAAAGTGGATTAACTCTTAAAAGGTAATTCAGATCATAAATCTGAGGCCATCATTGTGCTCAAGATGGAGGGTTTACCCTAGCCACAAATTAAGTTTAGTCGGTGCAGACCTCTTGTGAGAAAACCCGAAAATGGAATAACTGTAAATTTAATAATTAAATGAAGTTGTTTTATTTTTAAAATGCTTATAACTGATAAATGGTAACTCAGATTAAAAATACGATACTACCGCTAAACTATTGAGGGTATACTTTATTTATGAAGATACTAACATGGGTCAGTGAGGGCCACCAATGAATGTTAGTTTTTGGCCGCAAATAAAATAATTAAGTGACAACTATTTTAAAAAAAAATTCATAACTTTTAAATGGTAACTCAGATTAGAAATCTGAAGGCACCGTTAGGTTCGTTTGGCTATGTTTCACCTAGGAAGAGCCTATCCATTACGGTAGTGGGTCTAGGGTGGCTGTTAATAATTTTACCAACTTTTTTTATGGGTATGTTTTGTAAACTTGTGTTTGGGATTTTATATCTTTTGAACCGGTGCTCGGAATTGAAAACCAAGGACGCCGAAGAACACGCAGCACTAGTATTCGCATAAGGGTATCTTTATCGCAGTTTCATTTTATATAAGATGGATGTTATATTTTTGATATTCCATTTAAAATTAGAAGTATAAATAAATTTTTTTTTTCAACACATTATTATTTTGAAGGGTTGTTTAATTCTCCAGGTGTAGGATAGGGGTGGGGCCCACAACACCCTTACCTCCCTTGGGAGGAAATAACATGGGGTGGGGCCCACACGATCTCAACCCCCTCAACTTCCCCTTAAACTACCAATTAACTCCACATAATTAATTTGACACCTCCCCTCATTTATTGGGACACTCTACCTCCTCTAAGATTTGAATTTGATCCAATCCTAAGAATTAATTAAATGAGTTGCCTCATTTAATTAAGAACATCCATAGTTGTTGTGCGAATGGATTAATAGTGATCACCTTTTTTTCACTATGGTTGGAATAATCCTTTGGAAAGACTGGTGAGAGGAGAAATTCATCCTTCCAATGAAGAACTGCCAAAGAATGAAGAACTTCTCCTTCGATGTTCAGCCAAGCCAAAAGAGAAGGAGCTGCCCACAAGAAACGCCGACAGTGCGCCATCCTCGGCTCCTTCTTTCCCGACGTCAATGTATTGACGCCACCTCCACCCGACTTCATCTACAAATGAAAAACTAGGTAGAGAGTTTTGTTTAATTTTAATGTAATAAAATTATACCTCATTCTTCGTTGAATACATTGGTTAGTCATTGGCCAAATGATAACATATAATACTGAGAGAGGGGTCCGAACTAACACAGACCGACATTCCTCCGTTGTTTGTTGGTTTATATGGTGAAGAGGTGAAGTATGAAGGTTGCGATGTCGTCGCACCGCACCAAAAAAAGAGACCACAACCATAAGGCGGTGGAGATCAAAGGTGGCGGCAACCGAAGAACGTGGTCAGGCTTGGCCTCGGCAGTGGAGGACCGGCGCCGTCACGCTAGCCTTATAGAGTAAACCGTGGCCATCATTCGCGGGCCGCTCGACGGACAAACCGAACCGGCCGGTCATAGCTGCCAGGGCTGGAGGACTGCGACGCCCCCTTGGCACTACACTGTGGAGAATATCACATCCCGCTATGCAGGCTACAGGCTGGATGAACCGGCTGGCTATGGCCGGACGTGTAGGGGATCGTGACGCTGCTTGGCTCCATGCTACGAGAAGACCACGGCCCGCTGTGCGGGCCGCTTTGCAGGGTGAACTGGCCGGTCGCCTGATGGTCGGGCTGGGAAGACCGCAACAACTCTTGTCACCCCATGCAGATGAACAGTGGCCCGCAACTATGGGATTCTCACGCCGGACAAACCGGTCGGCGTCGGCCATCCGGGCAGGAAGGAGGGGCAGCGCCACCGGGCGAGCCGGACCGACCCGCAATCCCGGCCGGGTCTGTGGGTGGGCCTCGACCCACTGGGTCGGGCCGACCCCCTAATCAGGTCAGACCCGCCATGATGGGTCCCTGGGTGGTCCACGCTCAACTCGGTCGGGCCGGGCCGACCCCCAGCTGGGTCGGACCAGCCAAACTGGGTCGGGCCAAACTGCCAGCCCACTAGGCTTGACGGGCCTGGCCCATCAAGCCTAAATTAGAAAATCTTCTAGACCGCGCATATGATTGATAGGCCGTCTGCGGAACTGGGATCCTCTCGACGAGGCTGTACTTTTCCAATACTCTAAGAGAGTTTTGTACAACTTTGGAAAATAGCCAGGTTTGAAACGAGAAAAATTCCAATCAGGCCCCTAGAATGGAAATTCTAATATCTCTCAGACCGGGCGTCTGATTGATGCGCCGTCTGTCGCGTAGGGTTCCTTTTGATGATACGGAACTTCAGGGTACATCAAAACTAGACTTCCTGATAGTTGATGTAACGACCCCTTTGCTCGAGGAGCGCACCCTCCCAGAATCGAGCTTGTTGTGTGTTGGAACCCTAGAGCTGGCTGCAACTATGACGACTACTGTACTAGGATATTCCATGGTTTCGACAATGATAACTACTTTATTGGGATCCTCTGTGGGTTTGACAGTAATGACTACTATACTGGGATCTTCTATGGGTTTGACATAAATGATTACTATTCTTCTATCCTGTGTGGGTCCGACAGTTTTGACCTTTGTACTTGTATCCTGTCTGGGTCTGACAGAGTAGCTAGTCTTGTATCCTATGTGGGTCCGACAGCTTAGATTGTCTTGTATGTTGTGTGGGTCTGACAGCTTAGATAAATCAGTGACTACATCTGATCATCTCTATTACTATACTAAATATGTATACCTGTGTGAGCTGATTCTTGACTTTCAATCATTATCATCGATGTGATTGAATTTACTTTTCTTGTGGACTAGGTTGTGTTTGGGATCCAGAGTTGGAGTTGGACTGTGGTTGATAACCTAGGTATATGTATGGGAATATACTTAATCATGGTTGGTTGATACTTCGTGATTGTATCTTTCTTCCATCGTTTATCCTTTGTGTATTATGGGAGAGATTTGGGGGTCTCAAGGTCTTTACTGAGTATCGTTATACTCTCCCAATCACATGTTATGATCGTACCTCGATGTGATGGATTCAGACGATGGAAAACGCTAACGGAGGCCGAGAGCACCACGACTGGACGGTACCTGGAGTTGGACCTTGCGACGAGTCGACACATGATGGAGACTGACAGATGTGGGAGATGAGGTGGCCATCTGTTCCTACCCTTCAGGTAAGAATCCCTAGAGGATGATCCAGGGGCTGCACTTTACTTTTAGCTATTTGTCCCATAACTTGTACTTGTTGTTTAGTTGGATTTTTATACTGGCCCATTTACTTTCCAGCACACTCTTTTGTATTCAGTTTTACCTATTGTTATTCATGTTTCATACTCTATTGTGTTTGATTATTTTCATAAAGGAAATGCCTTCCCAGCTTAGGGATTTACACCTTTGGTGCTAGTCGCCTTCCCATGGCCTATGGAAGGCGGGCATGGGGTAGTCACAGAATGGGCCCCGAGGACGGCTCGTGACAAATTGGTATCAGAGGAGTGGGTTCTACCGCAGAACATAGGAATCTGATCTATCTTACTGTAACGAAATAGTTTTAAGAGTATTGAGTGTGTTTTTCAGTCTAGGGAGTCTATTGTTGGTGCGGCTGCCGATGTATCTACACACCAGGACCCTGACTTCTTATTTCCAAATCAGCGCATGGAAACACTGATTACAAGTGTGTTTTCAAGATTCTTCTTTGTGAACTCTTTGAGTCAGCTAACCAGGTATAACATATTGATTGTGGCACATCTGTTCCTTATCAGGATGTCGCTACATAGACATCCAGATAGGGGTTCTGAGAGAGTATATGATGACGGCCCACCAAGCAACGAGGCTTCGGTGTAGGGCCCATTTTCTATGTTGAAACCTTCAGATGGTGTACCAGCTGCAGCACCACCAGTTGGAAAGAAGATGCCACCAGCTGTACTAGTGGAAATTTCACACTAACAGAGCACATTGAATGGGTTCCAGCAGCAGAGGCCTCCAAGGTTATGAGGCGAGAACGATTTCCTAGCCGCATAGAAATGGATGGAGGTGATTCCTATAGATTTTCGCCTAGTTGATACACTAGTAGAGCAGATGTTGATCCTAGGTACTAGTCTTTTTCAGTGATTGACCATGAGGATGGTACTCATAGTGACGAGGCTTAGGTACACGGACAGTTTCCAAAGATTGTACATCAGGTAGTGTGTCAGCCATATCACTACCTATTGGTCCGCAGTTATAGCCGGAGGTACCAGTAGATGACACATATAAGCTTAGTACCTTACACGTGTTGCAGCATCAAATAACCCTCAGGTTCTGAGGTGAGCCCGATTCACAGGCGGTTGAGGACTGGGTTGAGGAGGCAGTTGAGAGTTCTCTAGAACTTATACATCTTCATCCTGATGACATGTCAGTATCTGAGTATTCATCGAGACATACCAATCGTTCCGGGTACTCGTTGAATATGATATGATCAGTGCTTTGGGGATCAGACTACCGAACGAGTTGTGTTTAAAAGACATATGAACCAGCACTTTTCTTCTATGAGTTTTTAATTATTCTATAGTTCTATAGAGAACCTTAGTGTTTGAATGTTATTTAGCTGAACAGTTAAAGTTGGTGAATGTTAGCAGTGGGAAAGTAGGGAACTGGCGCCAGTCTCAGAGACATGGGCGTGAAAATGTTTTAGGAAGTGGATATGACATGGATAGATAAACTTGTAGGGTAGAGGATGTGGAAGCAGAGCTAGGAGTGTAGTATGTGGTGGTTCACATTTAGACATGTTACAACCACCCACCTTTGTAGTCCCCACCAGGGTCAGAGAGTTGGAGGGAAGAGGAAAAGAGTAGTTGCCTGCAGTCACAGAGAATGACCCAATGGCTCTAGGATTGATTCGAGGTACATTCTATGTCTAATACTAGCTGTTGTATCAATAGTCACAGGTACCAATCATTCATTCCTTCCACAAATCTTGTCCCAGACCTGGAGATTCTGGGTAAACCATTTACTTGACCCTTACGTCTGGAGATTCTATTGGGAGGAGACTCGATAATCACACATACCTCAATAGTGTGATCTGACCCTTGAGGTGAGAGTTTCTATTGGAACCACTTGGTGGCAGCGCCGGGGCCTTACGACGTTAGTTTGGGTATGGATTGGGCAACCACAGTTCATACACAAATTGATTGTATTAGGAAAAAAGGTTGTGGTTTATCAACAACATTGGTTTGTGGTTTTCGTTGGTCAGAAAAAAGGGAATCCCAGGTAGCACAGGATAAACTCATCCTTGGGAGGGTGCAGCCGATCACTCATGATTCGGCCAACCTTACCCTCGTGGCTGTAAGAGTATTGAGTTTTCAGTTCCTCTAGGACTCTGACTTCGAGTTAGTCTTTACTCCTGGGAAGGAGAATGTAGTAGTAGATGCACTCAGTTAAAGATCTGGTATACAGCTGCTAGGCGAGACGATAGAGCAGCTGGCTGCTTTAGTGATATCCATTGTGGATAGAGATGGAGCAGCCTTTCTGTAGTCTCTCATAGTCACTCCTCCACTTCTTCAGTGAGTCAGGGAGGCACATCGTGGGGACGTTGACTGTGAGATGCGACATGCTCAGATATCCACAGGGTATGCACATGATGGATTTTCTGAAGGTGGGGAGCATGTTATTCTCTTTAGAGGATGTACCATGGTACCATTTTCACATTAGGAGGAAGTTTTGATGGGGATACACACATCTCCTTTAGCGGTACATCCTGAAGTGGCGAAGATGCAACATGACTTTTGATGACATCACTGCTGGCTGGGAATGAAGAATGTAGTGGCAGAGTTTTTCTAAAAATGTCTCACATGTCCGCAGGTGAAGGCTAAACTGCATGTACAAGTAGGTTGGGTTTAGCCTTTGGAGGTCCTAGAGTGTAATTAGTATCAAATATCCATGGACTTTGTGATGCGTCTTCCACGTACATTCATGAGATAGAGACCTCTGGAGTTCGAGGATGGGGACTGCATCTTTTTATAGGTCTCACCTCGATAAGTCTACGGAGATTTGGCCGAGGAAGAATGTTATCTCCACGATTAATCAGACCATTCCAGGTCCTCAGCAGGGTAGGCGAGGTGTCATATCGCTTGGGCCTTCAACTATAGTTGCACCGAGTGCACGATGTCTTCCACATATCTCAATTTTGGACATACGTGCACGACCCGTCCCAAATCATCGACCACAAGAAGCAAGATATCGATGACGTATTGATATTCAAGGAGGTTCCAGTAGATATTGAGGATCGACTAGAGTGGGTCCTACTTGGATGATCGATTCCTCAAGTGATCGTTTGCGGGTAGGACAGGAACCTCCAGGAGAGCACATGGGAGTGAGAGGCTCAGATGTTTGCTTAGTACCCCCATTTGATTCCTTATTGTGTTTTGTAGCTTACGGGGACATAAAGCCCTGAGGTGGGGGTAATTTAATGTCCAGAAAATTTTAAGGAATTTTTTTTCATAAATTCTTTCGAATTTTACAAGTCCGTAGTTTCTGAGGGCGCGCGATTCCGAGGCCCAGAGTTCCTGGAATGATCTTTTGATGTTTTGTTAAACATAAATTAACGTATGTATGCAGTTTTCCTAAAATTTGGAATAACCCTTAAATGGATACTCAGATCAGAAATATGAGGCCACCGTTGTGCTCAGGATAGCGGTGTTACACTAGGCGTGACTTAAGTAAAGTTGGAACTGGCCTCCTGTGAGAAAACCCGAAAATGGAATAACCGTAAATAAAATAATTAAATAAATGTATTTTATTTTTCAAATGCTTATGACTCACAAACAGGAACTCAGAATAAAAATCTGAGACAACCGCTGAACTCATGAGGGTATGATTTGTTTAAGCTGATACTAACTTGGGTCGGTGAGGGCCACTAGAGAAAGTTAGTTTTTGGCCACAAATAAAATAATTAAGTGACAATTATTTTATTGTAAAATTCATATCTTTTAAACGGTATCTCAGAATGGAAATCTGAGGGTACCGTTGGGTTCGTTGGGCTGTGTTTCACTTAAGCAGTGCCTAACCTCAACCGAGGTAGGTCTAGGGTGGATGTTAATAATTTTACGAAATTTTTTTCTGGGTACATTCAGTAAATGTACGTTTGGGATATTATATCTTTTGAACCAGTGCTCGGAATTGAAAACCAATGACACTGATGAACTCGCAGTTCCGATATTCGCATAAAGGGTCCTATATCGCAGTTGCCTTATATACATGATGGAAGTTATATTTTGGGGTTTCCATTTTAAATAAGAATGTTTTAAAAAAATGTTTGTGCAACACCTTTTTATTTTGAAAGGTTGTTTAAGTCTCTAGGTGGAGGTTAGGGGTGGGGCCCACCACACCCTAACCTCCCTTGGGTGGATATAACTTGGGGTGGGTCCCACATGAGTTCAAACCTCTCAAATTTCCCTTAAACTCTCCATTAAATCCCCTTAATTTATTTGAAACCTCCCCTCATTAATTGGGACCCTCCACCTCCTCTAAGATTTGAATTTGAACCAATAATAAGAATGAATTAAATGAGTCGACTCATTTAATTAAGCACAACCATGTGTTGTTTTGTGAAAGGATTAATGGAGATCACTTTTATTTCATTATGGTGGGCATGAGAGGAGAGCTTCATCCTTCCATAAAATCTCCACCAACAAATTATGAACTTCTCCTTCGATCTTCGGCCATGCCAAAAGAGAAGGATTCGCCCGCATGGAATGCCTAAAACACACCATCCTCGGCTCCTACTTCACCGACGTCAATGAATTGACGCCACCACCCCGTGAGATAGTCTATGAACGACAAACGAGGTAGAGTGTTTTGTTTAATTTTAATGTTATAAAATTATACCTCATTCTTCATTGAATACCTTGGTTTGTAATAGGCCAAATGATATAATCTAATACGGAGTGCGTGTGCCAAACCAACACAGCACGACGTTCCTCTGTTGCTTGTTGGATTATTATGCGATGGAGGTGGAGTTGGAAGGGTGCGGTGCCGTCGCACCGCACTAGAGAAAGACACCATGACCATAAGGTGGAGGAGATTGAAGGCAGTGGAATCTGAAGACCGCGGAAAGGTCAGGCTAATGCGGTGGAGGACCGATGTCGTCGCGCCAGCCGTAAGGAGGAAACCGCAACATGTATCCGCGGGCCGCACGACAGATGAACCGAACTGGCTGGCCGTAGATGGCCGGGATGGAGGACCGTGACGCCCCTTGTCTCTGCTCTTTGGAGAAGACCGGGTTCCGCTATGCAGGCCTCTTTCTGGACGAACCAGCGGGCTATAACCATCCGGGCAGGAGACCGTGACACAGCTTTGTACTGCGCTGCAGGAAGACTACAGCCTACTATGTGGGTAGCTTTGTAGGGTGAACTGGTTGTCCACCTGCCGGTCGGGCAGGGAAGACCGTGACGCCTCTTGGCACCAGGTGCAGATGAACCGCGGCCCGAAACCATGGGCCGCTCATTCCGGAAAAACCGGCAGGCTTTGGCTGGGCAGGCAGCATGGAGGGGCGGCGCCGCTCGGGGCCACCAGGCCAGCCAGACCGACCCGCAACCCTGGGCTGGGTCCGTGGGTGGGCCTCGCCCCACCGGCTGGGCCGTCCCGCTAATTGGGTCGAACCCGTCAGGATGGGCCCCTTGGTGAGTCGTACTCCACCGAGATGGGATGACCCCCAGCCGGGTCGGACCTGCCAAACCAGGTCGGGTCGACCCACCAGCCCACTGGGATTGATGGTTCGAGCCCGTTTCTCTTAAACGCAAAAATCCTCTAGACCGCGCCTCTGATTGACGCGCCGTCTGCGGTACTAGGATCCTCTCGACGAGGCGGTCCTTTTATTATACTCTAAGTTAGTTTTGGACATATTTGGAAATCGGATGGGTTTGGAACGAGCATAATTCCAATTGGGCCCTTGAATAGAAAATTCAATAACTATCAGATCAGGTGTCTGATTAACACGCCATTTATCACGTAGGGTTCCTTTTGATGAGAAGGTACTTTGGAGTACATCAACACTAGACTTTATGATAGTTTATGTAACGACCCCTTTTCTTGACCAGCGAACCCTCTTGGAATCGAGCATGCATTGTGTGGAAACCCAAGAGACGGCTGCAAGTATGATGACTACTGTACTGAGATCCCCCATGGGTTCGATAGCGATGACTACTATTTTTATATCATGTATGGGCCTGACAGTTTTGGCCTCTGTATTTGTATCCTGTGTGGGTCTGACATAGTAGCTGGTCTTGTATCTTGTGTGGGTCTGACAGCTTTGCTGGTCTTTTATCCTACGTGGGTCCGACAAATTAGATGAATCAGTGACTAAATCCGATCATCTCTATCGCTATACGAATGATGTATACCAACAGGAGCTGAGTCGTGACTTTCAATAATTATCATCGATGTGATTTACTTATTTCTTGTGTGGACTGGGATGTGTTTGGGCTCGAGAGTTGGAGTTGGACTGTGGTTGATAACATAGGTATATGTATGTGCATATACCTAAGAAGGGTTGGTTGATACTTTGTGACTGTATCTTTCTTCTGTGGTTTAACCTTTGTGGATTCTGGGAGACCTTCGGGGGTCTGGGGGTCCCTACTGAGTATTGTTATACTAACCCCTCCACGGGCTTTTCCTGCACCTCATTGTATTGGATTCAGACAACGGACAATACTGACAGAGGTCGAGAGAACCATTATTGGACGGTACCCCGAGTAGAACCTTGGTAAGAGTTAGCACAAGGTGGTGACTGACAAACTTGGGTGGTGAGGTGGCCATCTATACCTACACATTAGGTAGGAATCCCCAGAGGATGATCCAGGGGCATCTCTTTACTTTCAGATATTTTTCCCTTTACTTGTACTTGTTGTTCAGTTGGGTTTGTATACTGGCCCATTTACTTTCTATCACACTCTTTTGTATTATGTTTTACTTAGTGTTACTTCCTGTTGTGTTCTATGTTGTGTTCATTTACTTTCATAAAGGCAATGCCTTCCCTACTTAAAGATTTATGCCTTTGGTGCTAGTCTCTAACCCCTGGCCTATGGAAGGCGGGCTTGGGGTAGTCACGACACAGGCCCCGAGGACGGGTCATGCCAGGTTTCATCTCCCTTACACCAAATCAATGTGTTTTGGGCCTTTATATGGCCCAGAAAACATTTAAATTCATCATGACACAAACCAATCGAAGAAACGTTTTCCATTATCTTCATTTATTTTTCCATTTCCATCACCATGGAACCTCCATTTGGTTATCCCGATTTTGGATTTTAAATTTCGGATCATTTCTCCAAGAATAAATGGTGAAAAGATCATTTGTTCATAAATTCACTAATGAAAAAATAACACTCATAGAAAAAGGGGGAGAGAAAACACATGTAACAAAATATTATGAATGAACCTTGACCATTATTCAGTCCGACCTCAATATATTCCCATAAGAATGACCATAAAAACAACTCAATTCTCAAATGAATAAACACTGATAAATCATGAAAATTATAACATGTATATCAAGGAACGATCAAACCATGGATCCATGAATTCATAGGTTATAACACTTTCATCATTGAATCAAGTATAGGGGAATAAAATAAAAGATAGATAATCCTATAAAGGAACTTGATCATTTTTATTGATGGTCAATTTCTACTAGTGAGATCAATCATGAAATCTCTTCAATTCAAGTCTATGATGTTGCCTTTGAGAGATTTATCTAGATTTTCTATCGAAAACCTCTGAGGAATTACATGGTCATGATCTTAACACTATATCCATACTTAATGGATTAATTAAAATAATAATCATCACTAAATTATTAAAAAGATAAATAAAATAATTTCCCATTTTATTTTACCCATTAAAAATTCCTAAAACTAACATTCACAGTCGACCATGCCAGATAATTTCAAGCCTTATATTGGTAAAAGATTCTACAGTGAACACAATAGTTCTATATTATTTCTGATTCGTGGACCCGTTTTTATGTTATTAAACATTTTCTGGAAAAATAAATGCACATACTTTTAAATAATTTAATATATTTCGAACATTTATTCCAGTTACAATGGGCCTTTAATTTGCATATTGTTTTAGTTCCTGGTATCAAATTCAATCAACTAAATATTTAAAAGTATTTCAATGAAAATTCTGAGACATTTGAAATTATATATTTCTTTCAATATAATGATATTCATTTAGGGTGTATATTATAAGGTATGATAATGGATTTTTCTTTCAACTACCAGGATGTTTTCTCAAAATATGTTATGAAGTTTAATATTTATGTTAATAATAGTTCATATATATTATGTGATGTTTTTTATGATTATTGTTCCACTAGAATAAATTTACATCTTATAGAGGGAAATTCATTAAGACAACACACTAGGTAGTGGACAATTCATTGTCTCAAAAATGGGAGATATTCTATATGTCTCTTTTAGAATGCACCTATAAGGTTTAATAATTTCATGTTTTTCATATTCTCTACTTGAATGTGTATCATTCACATTATTCATATAGTCATTTTTTATATTTACTAATATAATATAGATTTAATTTCGGTTTTTAAGATAATATATGAGTTATTTAGATAGTTTAAAATTAATATGGTCTATCATATGGATTTGGTGGAAGGAATGGGTTTTCTACGGTAAATAAGTAGAATAATTCTTATGTGTAATAGGGACCCATGAGATAATATTGTTAAATAAAATACTTTATGAAATTAAATATGTCATATTCCACCAAAATAAAACCATTCTCAGGACCTAAAATAACCGACTGGGAGAGTTCATTCTAATGATGGGTTCTTGTTTGTCATACAATCTATGGAAACCATATAATTAGGTGATCTAAATACATTGGTTATTCATTTTGTGATTATTTATTGTTTATATATTTCTATGAAATAAATTCTGATATGTTAGTAGAGTATTACTGTTAAGATAACCACTAAAATATATCATTGAAGGAGTTAATTTCTCAAATGTCATGGAGTTATATATAATATGACTTGTATAATGGTAAATACAACCAACTAGGTGTTTATTGGACTATATTTTAAAATTTATATTTTAAATTATTGATCATATTAGAGTAATGTATATAAATTAAAAAAATAAAAATTCGTAACCATTTTCTTCATACCACATTTCATTAAATTTATTTTTGAATAAATATATAAAATGATACTCAACTATTCATAGATTATATTATAGATAAATATATTAACAATCAACAATAATTTATTCATTACTGATCCTATTAAATCTAAATTCACAATCTAAGATACATTAAATATTAGTGTATGGATTAAAATAAATATTATAATTGAATGAATTTTTAACGTTTGGAAAATTTCCATATATTAGTAATGAAAAACTAATATTTTATAACAAATGAATGAATATTGTTGTGATAATAATAAACATATTCAATTATGTTTTAAAATACATTAAATTATTGTTTATTAATAGAATAACAAAAATTACTCATATATATAATTTTATAGAGTGTGACAATAAAATGGTTAAACTTAAGGTTTCGATTATATCTTGATTAGTATTATGATTTAATTTAGTGATCATTTTTCTAAATTTTCTAGTAATTTTACTATATCATATATAATTTTATCAAATTTTTTAACTTTTTATGAATAAGTTATCCTTATATGTATTTATCTTGTTCATTTAATATAATGTTATCGCAATTATTTTATATTTTTTTGTCTTCAAAAAGAATTGGACTTTTCTAGAGTTATATTTTCAATTAAAACCTCAAAGTGTACTATTCTGTATGAATTATGCTTAAATATGTGATGTATTTTAAAAAATAAAATATATGACTTATGAAAAATAAATTAATGTTAATGTTATGCATATGTTTGATAAAAATTAATTATTCTATTCAGAATGGTATAAAACACCAAATCTATATAATACATATTAAATTAGTATATAGGGGTTCATGATTAGTATAAATATTTATAGATATTATATTTTTAATTTAAAAAAATATGAAAACTAATTATTAATAATTTTATTGGACGTAATGAAATATGGACCATTCAATTAGATCTAAATTAAATATGTGTATATTTTTCTCAGTTCACTTATATATTAAGAGAATTTATTTTGAAATTAATTTTTGAAATGGAAAATGAATCATGTTGTTCTAATACATGTGGTTAATGATTCCCTGATTTGTATATGATTTTTGAAATAAAAATATACAATGATAAAAGTAGTTATATAGAGTATAAGAGAGTTTGAATAAATTTTTCATAGTATAAAAAGGGTCACATCAATGGATTTCAAAAGGTTTCATTATGCTTATATCAATCAATATAAGACACATTGTGATTGAATGAATGAATAAATATTTTTATATAAATTGGGCCATTATAAAATAGTAGTTAAATTTGAATTTTGAATAGAAATAAAAAATTTATGAAACAAATAAAAATATAAAATTCAGTATGACATTATAATATTGTTCTTAAAAAATAATAACACAATTTATAGTATGTCATATTATTCTAAAGAAACTTTTCTAGAAACTTGTCTTCTTATATGTCATGGGTGAATATCATAATTAATATAAAACATTATTTGAAAGTTTATTTGAAAAATATTATTTTACTATCAATTGTTCATGTCATTATAATCATAAAATTGTTATCATATAATTTTCATTAAAAATGAATTATCAATTAATATGGTAAACTACAGTTTTTTATTTGAAACTATGTTTTATTTTAAATTAGGTACATGGTAAATTTTTATATTCATTTTTTACTTTTAATACATCATATTATATTTAAAAAAATTAAATTATGGATTTGGAAAAGGATTATATACTATATTTTACTTAAAAAAACATATATTTAAAACAAACTATTTTATGAAAACTTGTTTTTTTTATTTTTATAGTTTAAATTTTCACAATATTTTAAAAATTATATATTTCAAAATTTAATGGATCGATCCCATATTAGGAATCATTAGATCTGAATTTTTTTAACAGGTCTCTTAATTTTTTTCAATAAGAATAACATCCTTTATTATTTTTATTACCATTTGAAGGGGTTTATGAAGTAATTAAGGGATATTAATAATTTATTATTGAAATAATATGACACTAAATACTTCAATAATTTGATTTAATGATTAAAATATTTCCATTTTCATTTGATTATTGGTTATATTAAAATTTTATTTCATTGGGATAGAATTAATTCTATTAAAATATTTTCATTAATAAAATGTCAAATATTCCACACAATGATATTTAATAAGTTTTATATTAATAATATTGTTTTTTAATGAGAAATTTTCATTTACCAATAATATTTTTAAATATAAATAATTTTTAATTGTCATTGTAATTTTTTATTTTGATAGAAAATATTATAATCTAAAATTCTATCACAACACTAATGTAATAATAATTTAATTTTTGGGAGAATAAAATACATGACATAAAAATACCTTTGTTATCATTAATATGATTCATGAAATTTCATGATGACAGTGAAATTTTTAGGATTTATTTAAATAGTAGTTATGAATATTACTTATTTTCATTGTTTTTTTTACTTTCGATGAAATGAATAATATAAAAAAGGATAATAGTTATATATTATGGGATTTATGTTGTATTAATGAAAAAAAATTTAATTAAAATAATAAATAATCATAAATAATTTAGGATATGGTCAAAATAATTCATTCACTATGCATTTAGATTCTATTTTATGGAATTTGGGCAGGGAATAATCTATTTATATTTTCATATTTTGGGAAATATCAAGATTGTCCCCCCAATTCATATATAACTAAACCACTTATTCAAATTCTTTAACACATAAAAACCCGTTTGGATAAGAAAATAATAATTAAAATAGGTTCTTATAACCGCTCAAAAAATTCTAGGGGTATTTTTTAGTAATAATACAACCCTTTAGAAGTGTAATGGTGTTTTGGAAAGGAGGATTTCAAGAGAAGATTTATGGTTTTATCTACATTTATTATTTTTATTTATTCTTCAACATCCATATAATGCTCTTCCTAATTTATTAAATATTAACTCCAATATCATTCATATAATAGGATAATATTATAATAATGGTATAAGGACCGGGCCTTAAACAAAACTTATTATTGAATATAATGAATAATTCACATTGAGGATCATTTCAGGTTTAGAGTTTTAGAGAATTAAGACATAACCATTACATCTCAAAGATTACAAAGTAGACACATCTACTCAACATCCATTTTTTTCACAACAATAAAGAAACTCTTGAAGAAAAGAGTCATGTCAAGTTCCTTGTTTTAGACAGCCTGACATTTCCTTGATCCCATCCTTGACCCAATTCATCTTTATGTAATGTGAAAAACATTTCAAAAAAACTAGGGATGAGCATAAAACGCTCAGTAAGGGTTATAATAATACGGAATGAAAACATTTGTCCATGTATACATAAAAATCTATGAAATCATACTTTACTCATAAAACATAAGTAATTTAACATACCTCATGAAATCATAAGTTTTGCAAATAACTCACATAAATCAAAAGACATAAAGGTAACGTGAGGAATTCATAACATTCTTACATAGGTAGTAACCCTCATGGTTATGTTTGGAATACCCATCACAGTATATTCCCTAAATCTCTTTGGAGAAACCATATCCTTTAACTCCTTCGTGTTACCCAATGCATT
Organism: Viscum album; assembly: GCA_963277665.1. NCBI lineage: Eukaryota > Viridiplantae > Streptophyta > Magnoliopsida > Santalales > Viscaceae > Viscum > Viscum album. Next base: position 1,513,781,360 of record OY728132.1, on the reverse strand, counting down.
GGAGAGCTATATCGGGCTCACCTGCCCTTAGTTTATCACAGAACCACCCGTCTTCATAAAAAATGTCCAAGAATCATAACATAATTATAGCCCATAACATAAGCATAAAGCTAAGATAACATTCCCACATTCCAATAACAATTTAACATTTTAAGATATTGAAATAATGAATCCAATCTAAAAACCATTTTCAAAACCATTTAAAACATTTAATAAGGTGATTTTGGAATCAATGTGTCTCATGCTACTTTGATGCTTTTAACATTTTAAACCATTAATATTCATATAAATAAATCCTTAAAACCGTTTTGAAAACATGGATATTAATGATAAATATTTATAAGAATAAATCATTAAAACATTTAAAACGATATTTCAGTTAAAGGGTTTTTAACAAAATGAGAGACCCTTGAATACAATAATTGAGGAATAACATTTAATCAGAACATTATAATATCATGAGAATAAATGGATTCATGATATAATATTCCAAAGGACAGTATATACAGCATATAAGAGTGAATTGGTGCATAACAATAATGAAGTCTCAATATAAATGTAAAATGAGATGAAATCCCTTATAAAAAAGGTATCCTTAAATTAAGGATAAATCAATCTCATAATTATATGTGAAAAATATAAATACACCCCATATAAGTGGATATTATGTGTAAAAAAATCAATTGTAATTCCCACATATTCAAAGGATGACATATTCAATGACTAAATGTTGAACCCAAAGAAATCGAAATTTGGTTAAGAACTTACCTTGGAAAACTTCGACAGCCTAACAATGTCACATTAAAATTCATAAAATTATTTGATGAGAGAGAAAATGGTATCTCATAACGTGGACATAAAATTCACATCAATAAGGGTATTGAATAACATACCCCAACATAAAAATAGTTAAATTAAAAGACAAAACAAAATAAGTCTTTTAAAAAGAGGAGTGTGAAAGGATCCTTTACCGATTTGGGATACTTTCGAAACGGACACCCCATGACAGAAGGGTCATAAAATGAAGATGTAAATAACCATAAATGAGAGTATACTATACAAATTTTAAAATAATGTGCAGTACATATACCACAAAAAAGGAAATAGTGGCCAATGTAGCATGAATCTCACATGAATAAAAAGTGAGATGGAAATCCCCTTATGAAAATTCGGCAGCCTAACAGAGCCACATAAAACATCCAAAAATGGATTGATGAGATAAAATAGGGTCTATAATCATATTAAAATAAAATTTAAAGAATGATGAATATGTAATAACATCCCCCAACATAAGAATGATGAGCTTAAAATAAGTGAAATAAAAGAGAGTACTTTAAAATAAAGAGAGAGGTTGGATCACTTACCTCAAGTCCGACTTCTCTTCTTCGTTTATTTATATTACTGAATAATAAACTATAGTAAATTTATAATTTCTTATAGTACTTCTTTAATGATTATTATTCAGTTTATATCACATGTTATAATTTTATATTAATTGGTTAATAATGTGAGTTCATATCAGACGTTTTTGTCGATTTTTGGTAAATGAGTAAAAATGAAGTTGTTTGAAAATGACTGTCCATGTATTTATAAGTAAATCATCTCCAAAATATTATTAATGATTTAAATATCATATATATCCAGTTCATATTCATTTTATAATATTCCATAACAATTGGAGATAAAAATAAATGAAATGCAGCGTTCATGGAGACGGTAGGCTGTACATACGCATGAACGCTACATTCATTTCGTTGTCATATTAATTGAATTAAAATAACTGATAGATATATATATTATAATTATAGTATAATAATTATGTTTTATAGGTCACATAAGTTCATTAATTTCATTCATTATACATTCCATGTATTGCATGAATGAGTCACATCACTTGAGGGGGCGGTAGTCCACACTTCCTCATATGAAATTATCGCATTTGCACAACATGAAAAGCATAAAGGTATGTTTTAAATATAATATTTAAGAAGCATATGGAAAACATAAATACCATATATATCATATATAAAATACAGTGACATCATAATGGCCACCATGAAAGGTGTTAAGAGAAGATTGAACAATCATCGTTTCGTGAGGCAGTAATTCGCCATCCACAGAAACAGTATGTTCGTTAACCTTTAGATGGAGGTGTGTGTAATTGTAGCTCAAATAATTCACATAAATACATCATAGTATATTTAAGATACTTTATTTGTTACAAAATAAATGAATAAAAATATTTTAGGGGTTTAAAGAAGAAAAATAAAACAAAAAAACACAAGTGAAGGCATCACCTTTAAATCGGGTAACTCTTCTTGGTTTGAACCAAAAGGGTTTCTTGAAGAGCATTATGCCAACAGTAAGGCATAAATGATTAATATAGGGATGTGGAGAGATGAAATGGTCTGGGTTTGGCCACGCTAACGGCTTTAGTGGTGTGTTTAAGGTGGTAGAAGTAGGGGCCTTCTGTAAGAGAGAGAGGAGGGGCACTTTTGGAATGTTATAAAATTTTACATTATTAGAAAATAATTTTCGGATTTTAAAGGACCCAAAAGGATATATTTAGAGGTTAATGTGATAAGTTTTCGAATTCCACCTATACAATAGGTTTGTGACAAGTTTAAGACTTAGATTTTACCCTATCTTATAATTTTATTTAAATCGTTCTTTTATGAGGTATCACAGCATCATCACGGTGTCATAAATAAATTAATTTATTTAATGTTTAAAAATTATAAAAAAATATCATGTTGTATGAAATATTTTTTTCTTTATAATGAATATTTATATTCAAAAATATTAGTTTTATATCTCCATGTAAAAATTGTTTTAGTAAAACAATACATGTTTGTGACATTTAAATTTTAACATTATATAAAAAGTTATTAATGTCATTTTCAAAGCAAAGTGGCTCCATGGGGTCACCAAGTTGACCCATGGATTGTCTTGGTCGGCAATGACAAATACAATGAGGGTAGTACTTGTTTCTAGGTCATTTCATATTATTAAAACATTATTTTTACCTTAAATTACACTAATTACCTTTAATCGTGATTAATAAAACATATAAGTTACTATTCACCAAAAATTATTTTATTCTCATTGATCCAAAATTTATTTCTTAATGACAACCATGTATGTTGGATTTTTTAAAATCAAATAACAGAAGTTTCAAACTTTCATTTAAACGAAAAATCAGTTTCTTTAACTACCACTTAGTGGTTTCACTATTCATCAAAATTGATGTTTTTCAGAAAAATTCCAAAAATTCACTCTAAGCTATATTTTATATTCTGAATTCAAAAATTATGTCTATTTTAAAAAAATTTATAACATATAAGTTGCATTAATTAATTTAATAATTAATTCCCGCTGTCAAAAAAATAGCGTGTTTTTAAGAAACAATATCTATTAAAATATTTACAGTAGTTTAAGTCCAATTTCAAAGTGAAATTAATTCCAATGACCACCATTGGATTAAATGGTAAAACAATATTATAATTAAACTTTAAAACCAATTCAAATGATAATATAATAATATAAATAAATTAGATTAAAAAGAGGTTTTGAATTAAAATACTACAGTTTTCATTATTCATTAAAAAAATGAACTTTATCGGAAAAACACAAAAAATTTACACAAAGTAAATTTTGATGTCCCGATTCTAAATAAAAATTTTATTTTGTCAAATATAACACATAAAATTTTCAAAAAGTGGATTTAAAAGAGGTTCTCCATCAAAAGGTGGTTAATCGACCTTTTAAAGAATATTAGAATATTTATGCTTAAAATTGGATATATTCGCATTTTTAATACTCTAACATTTATTGAAAAATGTAAAAAAATTTGAAAAACATATATAATCATTTTTTAGTTAGTTCTGTTCATTCCCATCATTACAATGGCTAGGTGTTAACTACCATTTAAAATAAAATTATTTTATTATTAGAGAGAAACGTATGATTTCAAAGGAACTCGTTGTTGTGTATTGGGTAAGCCATCGAGCAAAGAGTTCCCTTTAAATTAATATTAACATTTTATTCACAAATGGGGATAAATATAAAAATTTCATATTCTTTATTTACCTGGGGTGTTACATCCTTCCCCCCATTTGGGAATTGTGTCCTCACAATTTTAAAATTGGGCTCAGAAACATCATTGAAAGTCCCACATCGGAACAAGAGTGGGTAAAAAAATCACTTTAAGAGAAAGAAAGAGAAGTACAGAGGTCACCCGAGTTAACCCATACTAGGATTTCATGTATGAAAAACATGGATATGGAAGAAAAAGAAAAGGGTCATTTTTTGAGGGAGAGTGATAGAAAACATGTTTTGGAGAAAGTTTACCACAAGAAAATCACAAACTTGTGGTGGGTTAAACGGTATTTGATTCCCCAGTTGAAAAAGTTAATAGACAACATTTTTTTAAGTTACTTTTCATTGAGGAATTTATTTTTGATCATAAGGAAACATACTTACTTGTCATGTTGACATTCAACTTTTACTAGATTTCTTACACAAACTCATACATTCCCCAAAAGATGAGTATTTATGATGACTTGTTCACATTAAGAGAGATACAATCAAAATCTATAGAATGACCTAATCCCCAAAAGAGAACTATATACTTCCCATGTCTTTAGACCTTAACCAAAACTAAAATAAAAAATTATATAATGAGATCAGATAATACCCAAAAAGTATAATCTATTATAGAAAAAATCTATTCTTAATCTCCAAAATTTGTCAAACAATACCCAAAGTTCAACAAAGACAATTCAATAAAAATCTATCCATAAAATTCATCAATGTAATCAAAACTATGACTGAAACCCAAATCTCTTAAGGATTTAATCACAATATCTTCCATGATAAAACTTAACGTTTATCTCCAAATAACATCAGTTACTCTTAAAGTCTCGCACTGAAAAGTAATTAACCTAATAATATATCCTCCATGATTGGTTAATAATTTCAATAGATAAAACAAAATCAACTTATTCTAGATTCTTAAGATCATATAACTAAAAAGAATTAGTGAAACTAACCACGGACTTCACGTAGTCCAGTGGTAGGTGATAAATACCAGTCACACTTTGGTTGTGGGTTCGATTCCCATAGCTTCGTCAGACGGGACAGGTTGTCACACGATCTACATGTTTTCATTTTTCCAAAACTATATAATTCTTAAAACATTCCCCAATAAGAGATAAAATCTTCAAAAATAACCATAACATAATTAAACCTCAATTTTACCTCATGTCTTTCATCTTCTATCATAACATATAGTAACCCATAATTACCTCAAAAGTAATGATCATATAAATCCTAATGGTCACCTGTATAATTATCACATAATCTTCCACATCGAGTTGGTTCTCTCGGACAAGAGGCATTAGATAACTCACCAATGTTCAAGTGGTTGATCATGACTCCTCATAGTTGGTTTAGAATAACCACGAGATTTCTCATTGAATCCCCCATTTCATCTGGTCTCTTAATCAGAGAACCACCATAGTTTCCTTCAAATCCATTTTCACTTTCGCTCCTGCTAGATCCATCCATTTACTAAAACCAAAAATGTCAGTGTGAGTATATCAATAAAATCATCATGTACTAATGAGGATGATAAACACTAAGATATACCTACTCATTCACATTATCTAAAAACTATGACCCTTTCTAAAATCCTAACCATTATGGTAATGTCACTTATGCTTAGAGAATACCCTAACCTCTATAGTTATCTAAACCGACCTTTGATTCCAACTATAAGGACCCGGCCTTAAACATTACTTAATATTGAATTAAATGAATAATTCACATTGAGGATCTTTTTAGGTTTAGTGTTTTAGTGAATTAGGAAATAACTATTACATCTCAAAGATTAAAAAGTAGACATATCTACTCAGCTTCGATATTTTTCACAAAAATAAAAAAACTCTTGAACAAAAGAGTCATGTCTAGTTCCATGTTTTAGATAGCCTGACATTTCCTTGATCCCATCCTTGGCCCTATTCATCGGTATGTCCTGTGAAAAACATTTCAAAATAAAACATGGGATGAGACTAAAAAGCTCATTAAGGATTATAACAATACAGAATGAAAACATTTTTCCATGTATACATAAGAATCAATGAATTCATACTTTACTCATAATGCATATGTAATTTAACATACCTCATGAAATAATAAGTTTGATGAATCACTCACAGAAATCATAAGACATAAAGATAAATTAAGGCATTCATAACATTCTTACGTAGGGAGTAACCCTCATGGTTACATTTGGAATACCCATCACAGTATATTCCCTAAATCTCTTCGGAGAAAACTTACCTTTTAACTCCTTTGTGTTACCCAATGCATTGGAGAGCTATATCGGGCTCACTCGCCATTAGTTTATAACTGAACCACCTGTCATCATAAACAATTCCCAAGAATCATAACAAAATCATAGCAAATAAATTAAGCATAAAGGAAAGATAACATTCCCACATTGTAATAACAATTTATCATTTTAATATATTGAAATAATGAATCCATTCTAAAAACCATTGTCAAAACCATTTAAAACATTTAATATAGGGATTTTTGAATCAAAGTGTCCCATACCACTTTGATGATTTTAACATTTTTAAACCATTAATATCTATATAAATAAATCCTGAAAACCGTTTTGAAAACATGGATATTAATGAGAAATATTTATAAGAATAAACCATTAAAACATTTAAAATGATATTTTAGTTAAAGGGTTTTTAACAAAATTAGAGACACTTGAATACAATAATTGAGGAATAACATTTAATAAGAACTTTATAATATCACGAGAATAAAAGGATTCATGATATAATATCACAATGGACAGTATATACACCATATAAGATTTAATTGGTGCATAACAACAATTATGTCTCAATATAAATGTTAAATGGGTTGAAATCCCTTATAAAGAAGGTATCCTTAAATTAAGGATAAATCAATCTCATTATTATAAGTGAAAAATATAAATACACCCAATACAAGTGGATATTATGTGTAAAACAATCATAGGTAATTCAAACATATTAAAAGGATGACATATTCAATAACTACATGTTGTACCCAAAGAAATCGAAATTGGGTTAAGATGTTCCCTTGGTAAAATTCGACAGCCTAACGGCGTCATATTAAAATTAATAAAATTATTTGATGAGAGAGAAAATTGTATCTAATCACTTGGACATAAAATTTACATCAGTAAGGATATATAATAACATACACCAACATAAAAATATGTAAATTAAAAGACAAAACAAAATAAGTCTTTTAAAAAGAGGAGTGTGAAAGGTTCCCTTACCGATTTGGAAAACATTTGAAACGTACACCCCATAAAATAAGGGCCATACAATGAAGATGTAACTACCAATAAATGATATTATATTATAAAAATAGTAAAATAATGTGCAGTACATACACCACACAAAAGGAAATAGTGGACAATGTATCATGAATCCCACGGGAATAAAAAGTGAGATGGAAATCCCCTTATGAAAATTCGGCAGCCTAACGGTGCCACATAAAACTTCCAAAAATGGATTGATGAGATCAAATAGGGTCTCTAATCATATTAAAATAAAATTTACAGCAAGATGAATATGTAAGAACATCCCCCAACATAAGAAGGAGGACCTTAAAATAAGTGACATAAAAGAGAGTACTTTAAAAGAAAGAGAGAGGTTGGATCTCTTACTTCAAGTTTGACTTGTCTTGTTCGTTTCTTTATATTCCTGAATAATTAACCTTGGTCAATTTATAATTTCTTAAGGTAATCCTTTAATTATTATTATTCATTTCATATCCCATATTATAATTTTATAATAATTGGTTAATAATTTGAGTTCATATCAGACGGTTTTGTCGATTTTTGGTAAATGAGTCATAAATGAACATGTTTGAAAATGATTGTCCATGTATTTATAAGTAAATCATCTGAAGAATAGTATTAATGATTTAAATATCATATATATCCATTAAATATTTATTTTATACTACTCCATAACATTTTGAGATAAAAAATAAATGAAATTCACCGTTCATGGAGACCATGGGCCGTACGTACGCATGAACGCAACTTTCATTTCTTTGTCATATTAATGGAACTAAAATAATTTAGATATATATATATTTTAATTATAGTATAATATATATGTTGTATAGGTCACATAATTTCATTAATTTCATTCTTTATACATTCCATGTATTGTATGAACGAGTCACATCACTTGCGGGGGCGGTACCCCACACTTCCTCATATGAAATTATCACATTCGCACAACATGAAAAGCATAAATATATGTTTTAAATATAAAATACATAAGAATATGGAAAAAATAAATTCAATATATATCATATATAAAATAAAGTGACATCATAATGGCCACCATGAAAGGTGTTAAGAGAAGATTGAACAATCATCATTTCGTGAGGTAGTAATTCGCCATCCACAGAAACTGTATGTTTTTTAACAATTAGACAGAGGTGTGTGTAATTGTAGTTCAAATACTTCACATAAAAACATCCTAATATATTTAATATTATGTTTTTTAAACAAATAAATTAATAAAAAGATTTTATGGGTTTAGAGAAGAAAAAAAAACAAAAAAAACACAAGTGATGGCATTTCCTTTAAATCGGGTAACTCCTCTTGGTTTGAACAAAAAGGGTTTCTTGAAGAGCATTCTGCCAAAGTTGAGGCATCAATGATGAATATAGGGATGTGGAGAGATGAAATGGGCAGGTTTTGGCCGATCCAAATGCTTGAGTGGTGTGTGTAAGATGGTAGTGGTGGGGGCCTTTTATAAAAGAAGAGGAGGGGCACTGTTGGAAAGTTATAAAATATTACATTATTATAAAATTCTTTGCAGATTTTAAAGGTCCCAAAAGGAAATATTTCGAATATAATGTAATAAGGTTTCTAAATCCACCCATCCAATAGGTTTGTGACAAGTTTAAGTCTTAAATTTTACCCTATATTCTCATTTTATTTAAATTGTTCATTTATGAGGTAATCACTGCATCATTACGGTGTCATAAATAAATAAATTTACTTACTATCTTAAAATTAAAAAAAAAACTATACTGTTGTATGAAATCTTCTTATCTTTATAATGAATATTTATATTCAAGAATATGACTTGTATAACCCGATGTAAAAATTGTTTTAGTAAAACAATACATGTTTGTGACATTTTAATTTTAACTTTAAATAAAAAGTTATTAATGTCATTTTCCAACCAAAGTGGCTCGATGGGGTCCCCAAGTAGACCCATGGATTTTCCTGGTCGGCCATGACACATCCAATGAGGGTATGACATGTTTCTAGGTCATTTCATATTATTAAAACATTATTTTTACCTTAAATTACATTAATTTCCTTTAATCGCGATTAAAAAAACATAAAAGTAACTATTCACCAAAAATTATTTTAATATCATTGAACCACATTTTCATTCATAATGACAGCCATGTATGTCGGATTTTTAAAAATCAAATCACAGAAGTTGCAAAGTTTCATTTAAATGAAAAATCAGTTTCTTTAACTACCACTTAGTGGTTTCAATATTCATCAAAAATTGAAGTTTTTTCATAAAAATAACAAAAATTCACCCTAAGCTATATTTGATATTCCGAATTCAAAAATGATTTCTATTTTAAAAAAATCAAAACATATAAGTTGCATTAATTAATTTCAATGACCACCATTGGATTAAAAGAAAAAAATATATTATAATTTCAATTTAAAACTAATTCAATAGATAATCTAATCATATAAATAAATTATATTAAAAAGTGGTTTTGAATTAAAATACTACATTTCTAACTATTCATTAAAAAATGAACTTTATCGGTAAAATACCAAAAAATTACACAAAGTAAATTTTGATGTCCGGATTCTAAAGAAGAATTTTATTTTCTCAAATATAACACATTAAATTGTGAAAAAGTTGATTTAAAAGTGGTTCTCCATCAAATGGTGGTTAATCGACCTTTTAATGAATATTAGAATGTTTACCTTTAAAATTGGATTCATTCTCATTTTTAATCCTATAACATTTATTGTAAAAAGTAAAAATATTTGACAAACATATATAATCATTTTGTTTTTAGTTCTGTTCATTCCTGTCATTATAATGGCTATGTGTTTACTGCCATTTAAAATAACATTATTTTATTATTAGAGTTCAATGTAAGATTTCAATGGAACTCGTTGTTGCGTATTGGGAAAGCTATCGAGCACAGCGTTCCCATTAAATTAATATTAACATTTTATTCACAAATAGGGATAAATATAAAAATTTCATATTCTTTATTTACCTATGGTGTTACAAATGGTATCATATAAATCCATCTCAACTAGCATCATTTGGGATAGAAAAACATCACTCCTTTGTACGGTGGACTACCATCTCGAAAACTGATGTTATTGTTTTCCCCATTATATCCTTTTATTTCAAGACATAAGTATATAATTAGTGTTTATATATTAAATTTATGACACATTTATCATTATTTAATGTAAATATATAATCTTCATTCTTACATTTCCTTGTACAAAAAAGACAACGTTGTTCGTACATATGTGTGGACGACCACCTCCATGAAGCTATATGATCCGTATTTTATCACCATATAAAATGGAAAATATATATAATTATCATTAAATAATAATGTTTTATATTTCATATTATTATAATTATATAAATATAATATAATATATATCTTATTTCCATAATTAAAGTTCAACAACAGAAATGTTAATTTTTTGTACATATGTCCTACCCTCAAAAATATTTTATCATAGAAGTATTTTCATAACCATCATTTAAGGATCAATTTAAAATTATAATTTACATATAATATTGATAATGATTTCATGGATATTATTTTAGATATAATTCAACATTGAAATCATTGAATATAATTAACAAAGATATTTCATTTTGAACATAAGTATTGAAGGACATAGGAACAGTAGATGATAATTTAAATTGTCAAGTAATTAATGTTGTAATAAGTTATGTAAACACAATAATGATCCTGATATAGATTCCAAATAAGATAAATAATTCACTTATGTTGATTATATATGATTATAAAGAATGTATGTGATGATTTGGACTTAACATGATGGAATTAAGAACACAACTGCCAAGCTTTAAGTTAAACATCTACATCGTTGATTATGTCATTCAAATACAATTTTTGAAATGCATTTTGACTATATTATGTTGTCTTTATACATAAATTTCTTGTCATTATAGAATATTAAAATTATTAATTCATGTGATTAACAACCACTTCAAAATCACTATATTTTTCTGGTTCATTTTTAAAAAAAAATTTCTCTTATTATTCCTATTTTATTATTTTATGAAAAGTGAAAAAGGAATTTTTCTATTAACAAATAAATCAAGAGTGGAATATACCTCAACATTGTTGAATTAATTATTTTAAGATTATTTTACATGTTTAAATAGATCTTTTTTTAAAATATTACATTACATTTTTTTAATCCATATAAATAAAATTTGTCTCAAAATGAAAAGTATTATATTATTTATGAATGTTTTTATGGTGAATGATTTCATGGTTAATGAATACTGTTCTTGGGAATTGATTATAATGAAATTTTGTTTCATTATAGTCCATGTATGGGTGTTTATTATATTAACCATGGATATTTTATTCCATAGTAAACCAAGAACTGGTGGTTACATTATAACCATCGATGGTTTGGGTACATAAATGATTGAAGTAGACAATATATGTTATTCTATTTTTTATGTTTTAGATGAAAAATGATTCACCAACAAACCATTATATCTTTAATATTCAAATTAATTATGTTTCATGGGGATCATTTTCTTTAAAAAATGTATGATAATGTTATTTTGGAAAATATGGTTCTTTAATTAGGGAAAAATATATATATTTTTACGGAACGTTTTTATTGGATTTCAAAGGAAAAATTATTTCATTTCTTATATTTCCCATACATTGTTTTTTTCTCAACCCTAATTTTTTATTTCTTCCATAGTTTTTACAAATGGGTATGATAAATGATGAATTAATATTGAAATTACTAAAGATTTAATACGAAAAGAATCTATATTATGTTCTAATAGTGTCATATTTGGTGAAAAAATGATAATGAGTATAAGTGTTTACCTATAATATGTGGGGTTTAATTGTAATAGATTTTTTCTAACTCCCTAAAAATCAAAATTGAAAAGATAATCATAATTTTAAAATAGTGAAATGTAATGTAAAAATTTTCACATATGTAAATATTAATTCCAAATCCTTATAGTTTTTATTATAGTAGGGTTTAAATAAATTTTGTGATTATGATGTTTCTTATGTTTTATAGTTTCAATAAAGTAGTTAAAATTTTAAGGATTATCATAAGTTAAATTTATTATAAGCCCCATTTAAGGAAATATGTTAATATAATTTATTTTGAATACAGATTGTTTGGGAGATATATTTTTTAGAGTTAATTATGGGTATTACATTTTTTTTTGAAAAATGAAAGGTTATATATTATCCATGACATAAAAAAAGTTTCATTAATGTTGAATATATAAAGGCAATTTTGAATTTCATTATAATTATATAATTTTATAAAAGTAAAAACCAAAAAGCACATGAAAATTGATTATATTTGAATGACAATGAGAATTAGTCCCATAACCCAATGCCAAAATTGGTTCATCACCTACCTCACATCTATGTGATGTCCTATATAGTATGAAATTGTTTTACAATGTTTATACAATATAATTGATATAGTTTTTGTAAATTTAGAGACCATATGATTTATTTAATAGATATAAATGATATTAGGGATTCATTTTGTTAAATATATTAATGTTATATCGAAAGACATTCACTAGTTTTGGAACCATATATATAAGATTAACATAATATTACGAGATAGTTTTTAGGGAATAAAGGATTAATTATATTTTAAAAACAAAAAATATTAATATTTGGATTTTTTCGATTCATTTTTTTAGTATAAATTTATATAATATCATAAAAATTATTGGATTCAGGAAATTACATTTAACTATGTGAATTTGTGATTTATTTAAATGTTTTTAAGACAAAAATTACAATTATCATTAACGATTATATAATGATATTAATGTTATTTTTTATTATCAATATCAGAAAAGAATATTTTATATTTAGTATTAAGGAATTTTATTAGTTGAATGGTATTTGTTGAATTCAAGGTATTCTTGTTAAAATTTTAATATTTAAGAACATTTTCTTAAAATTAGCATATTCTTAATTAGGGATATTATCTTATATTATCCCAAAATTGTTGGATTTCTTTAATTTATAATGTAAATAAGAATATATTTTTATCTTTTTATTGATTTTGTGATCTATTGAAGAGGATTCTAATGATCTTTTGATGAATGTTTCATAATTTTTACTCATCTTTTAGAAGAAAAAATAAATTACAGTTGAAATTTATTAATGTATTAAATGATAATTTCCTTGTATGTATGTTTCATTTAGTTCATATAATAGATCAAAATAGAATTCCAAAACTCTAATAAAAAGGATCATGAAATAAAAATAATATTATTTTAAATATAATATAGATAAATCGATCGAAATTTTTATCCATAATATATTTACAATATTTAAATGGTTAAATATCCAACAAACGTGTTTTCTATTACATTATATCAGTAATTATTGGTAAATTTTCACATCGATGCCCATTTTTTCTTATATTTATTTTAATTCTTTGTTATCTCATGTGACCGTTGTAGATTATTTTATCTCTTATCTAGTGGAAATTTTATTTATTATTTTTTTATGATGCGGAGTTCCAATAATGGTATTTTGAAATTTCAAAATCTCATAACAAATTCTATATTAATAATTAAATGTAAAAATTTTCAAATGATTGGGTTAATGATAATGATACATCATTATATTTTCAATTCATACACTAAATTTGATACCATAGAAAAAAGGGCACACTATGATTAAACTAATAAAAAAAGTTTTTTATTTAAATGTGACCATAATAAAAAGTTGTTAAATTTCTTGTTCTGAATAGAAGTAACATATTTATAATAATAACATATTCATATAACTAAATTTTAATGTAAATTAATTTTTATTGAAACTAATCACCCAACTTTCAAGAAAGGTGTTTGTATTCACTAAAATATATATGTTCTTGAAAAATAGGATTTTCATGAATTTTATTACTGATTATTATAATTAATTTCTAGTTGTTCTTAATTTTTTATAAAATTATTTTATTTATTGAATTTATAATGTTCATGTGATCATTAATTTATTTATTGGTTGATTCTACAATAATGATTTTTTGGAAAAGTAAAAAATAGTGATTTTTAATGAAAAGTGTTATTTATTTTCATTTTATAAAAAATATAATAATTTTTTGGATTTTAATTAAAATTATATTCGTTAATTATGATTTAAAATATTAAAATAATTGTTTTCTAAATGTATTACATAATTATTTTTAGTATAAAAATATTTTATATTTTAAATAATTCTGAAAACATGTTTATCCTTAAATTTTAAGTATTTAAATTTAAATTATATTCAGAATATTTTTAGTGTAAAATAGAAAAAATTATCCACCATTAAAACCATTCAGTATATATTTATTAAAATGGTACCATTTTATTTTTCATAATAAATAGTAGGATCAGTATTTTTAAATTTCCATGGTAATGTGATAATCATATAACTAATATAAAAACTCGTCCTTAAAAATTACCTAATCCGGAGTTTTGATCAATAATTTAATTTAATTAACAATGGGGATATTTTTAGGTTTTTACTTTGAGATAATTAGTACATAACTAAGACATTACATCTTGAATATTACAAAGTATGCACATATACTCACTATCAATTTTTTACTAAATAAAACACATGAAAATGAAACATGATTTTTTTATTTGGTATAAATATTAATATTATTCATCTTGATATCTTTATTCTTCTTACTGATTCATTTACCTTATTGACAAAATTAGAAAAAATGGGATGAACATAAAAAGATCATTAAGAGATATGAATAAGTTATGAAACCATTAATTAATGAATAATTTACACATATGAAAACATTATTAAAAGTCATACATTTCCACCATAAAACATGATTTTTTTAACAATACTAATGAAATAATAATATTCCCTAAACACTTCATATAAATCATAAAATCATAAAGGTAACATGTTACATATATCTCATACATATATTATTTCTTTAAAAATTGCAAGGGGAGTAGCATTTATGGTTATGTTTGGAAGAACCATCATAATATTTTTCCTAAATCTATCCTGAGTAACCGTAATGACTAACTCCCTCACATTATCAGTTTCATTATAGATATATCACTGGCTCACCCACCTTCAGTTTATCCTAAAATTACTGATATACATAAACAGTTCCCAAGAACCATAACATAATAACAATACATAAATATGGCATAGAATAAAAATAACAATTTCATATTGCAATCACAAGATAAAATTTCATGATATAGACATAATTAATCCATATAAACACATTTTAAGTATCAAAATTCATTAAAATGGAATATAGTGTTTATTTTCCTTTAAAAAACAGCACGACGTATACTATAATCCCAATATAAAATAATGGTCTCAAAATTGGAAAAGACGTTGTCACTGCATAATTTACCATATAAAATTAGGTGGCGTATATTATCAATATATCATTCAATGAAAGAAAATTGAGACTATGTCATTTACTGTGTGTCAAACTCATCACGTATCAAATTTATATTCCAAATTGATAAACATTTTTTAATTTGTCATTTCAATATACCCTTTTTCATGGTTATTATTTCTTTTATATCACTATTTATCATGCTATAAATATTACACAGGTATTTAAGTTCATATATGATGTTTTATTGTTTTTCGGTACATGAATAGAAAATGAACATGGTTTGATGTCTCTAGTCCATGTGGTCATAAGTCCATGAATTATATAATAATACTCATGAAATTATTATCATTTTTAAGAAAAACATATCCCATTAAATCAAACCATGATGCGATTTTATAAAAAATGAATAACATTATATTCATGGAGACAGTAATTCATACACACGCATGAGTAACATTATCCATTTATCATAGATTGGCATGGAATGAAGTTGAGTATTATTTTAACATTCATGAATGATCATGAAATCCTTAATATCATGCTAATCATTTAAGCATTCTTATATATATATATATCATACAAGTGATATAATTAATAAAACCAAGTCACATCGCTTCGTGTAGGTGATAGTTCACATGTACACTCGTACAATGATATCATTTTCATGCACAGGGAACATAAGAATATAATTGATATATAATTATATTATAATTATTTAAATTTTAATAGTGTAAAATCAAAACCGAAATTCCATTATTATATCTAGTTATCATATGTTGATATGAAAAATGTATTAGATTAGTTCGTAGATGTGATTGGTCACACGTACGCACAAACTATTAATTCATATCCCATTTAATGGTATTGGAGATGGATTAATGTGATGATATTAAAATAACAAAATCATAGTATTATTATTGTATTGGAGTTGTTATGTCATCATGGATGGATGATATTTTATGTAAGGGGTGGAACAGATAAAATAGAAATATTTAAAGAAAACGATACCTCTTCTTCGATTGATCACATTTGAAGAACACTTTAACAACTATAATGATGGTATTATACATAAAAAATGTTGAATGAGGGGATGGATTCTACTATTCTTTTTGGGTTATATTTTCCAAACCAAAATGTTTTTTATTTCTATTATAGAGTGGAATGGATGCCTTTTTATTGGAGATGTCAGTGGCACCATTGGAGTTAGTAAATGTATTAAATAAATATAAATTAAATTTCAGTTCCAAATGGTCAAAAACTCCGATATTTCTTATATAATTTGATGATAGTTAAAAAAATTCATACAATAATTTTTTGGCACAAATTTACTTTATTTTAACCCTTATCTTTTCGGTTTACCCATAATTATTTTCTATTAATTTTAAATTGGGGAAACAATATTTAAAATATTAAGAGTCTTTAAATTTTACATATATTGAATGAACATTTCATAAATAGATAAATTATAATCATTTATACCATTTCATTTTCATTATATAATTTTTATATAATTTTATGATTTTTAAATAATTTAATAAAATATTATTTTTATAAAATACTTATAGTGTAAATTTTAACACTATACATTTCATTGAATTTAAATGAAATAAAAACAGGTAGATAACGACGAAAAAATCCAGTCAATGGACTTATAATATATCATAGTCACCTTTAATATTTATTTATTTCACCAATTAGTTCAAATTATATTTATTTTAATAATTATATAATTATTTTGATTCTTGCTTTAATAAATCTATCATTTCACCACCACTATGTAATAATTAAATTTGATTATTTTTTTCATTAAAATTATATATAAATTGTTATTATGTTGGAAATATTTTTATATATGTAATTACTCTTTTTATTCAATGATATCACTCATATTAAACCATATTAAATATTTTTACTAATAAGAGATGTGATTGTGAAATTTTTTTTCTTTAAATTAAATGTTATTAATGTATTAATCACACCCAAGTTTCATCCAAATGACTCCATCTGGACATAAGGATTTTCTTGGTCTGAAATAACTCAGAAAATAATAATAATTATGTGTTAGGGATGTTTCTATATGATTATAATATTATTTTTACATTTAACTACAAAATTTACCATTAATAGTGAGAAATAAAATTTTAGCGTTACAATTAACAAACAATTATTTTGATCCTATTAGATAAAAATTTCATTCTAATTTAAAAAATTTATTTTAATTTTAGAAAATTAAATTCAAAAATTATTAATAACATTTATTTAATGTTAATCTCGTTGAAGGAATGAGGAAAAGTGTTTTTAAAAAGTAAAAACCATCAAAATATTAACTTCTGTTTATATCCAATATAAATATTAAATTACTTCCATTGGATAAAATTGGATTAAATGATTATTAATTAATATAATTTTATCTTAATAACTTTAAAATTATAATATATCAATATAATTAAATTAGAACAACATTTAGTTTTGAATTAAAAAACTGTATTTTATCACTGACCATTAAAAAAGTTCAAATGAATTCTAATAATTCTCCCAATATAAATTTTATTTCACACATCAAAATAAGAAGTTTATTTTGTAAAATATAACCTATAAATTTCTGAAAAACCACATTTAAAATTGATTCCCCATCGAAGGAATGTTACACTTCATTTTCAGAAAAGCATTCATTTTATCAATAAAATTGTATTTTTTCTTATATTATGTCTAGTAAACACATAAGATAAATTTTAATTATTATATTGATTTATTATTTCAATCATTCAATCGAAAAAAATTTATTTATTTATTTTATGAATAAAAATATACACATTTAAATTGTTTTCCATAAAAACACATCTTTTTTATTCAGTTGGTTTTTATTTACATTTATAATTAATTTTTTATCAAATGAATAATTATATAAAAATATGTAAACCGTATTCTCATATTTCAATTAATGTCACTAATTCCTATTATTTTAATATCTATGTGATATATACAACTAAAAATAAAAATATTGATAATATATTAATCGTCAGCATTTCGTTGTCTTGTATCCAATGTAAGATTTCGGAGAAACTTGTTGTTGCTTGTCAGGTACACTATCAGACATACCATCCCATTTAAAGTAAATTTACTTTATAATTAATAAATATTAATAAATATTAAAAATTATTATTTTACAATAACTATTGATGTTACCTTCTTTCCCCCATATAAAAATTACATCCTCACAATTTTAAATTTGAGCACGATAACTATGGTTTATCTTTTCAAAAATACATCTTTTAAATCCAAAATTGGAAAAATAATCAATAAATCCTACAAATTAAAATAATGAATTTGAAGTACAATGGTCATTATAGAAAAAACATAATAGGATTCCTTATAGTAAAATATTTGTATTGAAGAAAAACAGACCATCATGTTATGATGGAGAGTGAAAAATAAACATGTATAAGATTAATAACGAAAAATCCACAAAATTTTAAGTGTTAAACAGTAATTTATATCATTGTTGGGAAATTAAAATGAAATATTTTTTTAAGAACCTTTTCATATAGTTGGGGAATTATTTTAATACATAGAATAAAAAATGTAATAAGTACAATTACATGATATGTAGAGATTAATTATTTATTCAAATTAAAACCCAAACTCATATTATTCTCTAAATAAAGAGTTTTTGTGATTAATTTTTCCCACATAGAGAAATATGATGAACTTCAATAGAATAATATAATTAATAGAATATTAATTATATATTTCCCTACCTTGAAACATTAACAAAAACTAAAATGCAATGTATACGATAATATTATTCTTCAAAAAAATATTGAGATGATGAGAATGAGGTTTTATTCACCAAAATTAAAAATAAATTCCCAATGTATAACATAAACGATTCCACATTTAACATTCCATAAAATTACTCAAATAATCCATACCAAAATTGAAACCCAAAATTCATAATCATTTGATCTCATAGTCTTCTATGATAAGTTTTAATATTTATCTCCAGAAAACCTAATTCAATCTTAATTCCTCATACTAAAATGCAATTTCCTAATAAAATATTCACCAATATATGATAATCATTTCCATATATATCCAAAACCTCTGTAAGTCCAAAATAAAAACATATATTCATAGAAAATATATTTAGACCATTAATCCTAAAATAAGTTCCCATTGAATTATATTTTCCATAGGCTTATAGGGTTCCAAAAATAAAGAACGCCTTCCAAAATAACATTAATCACTCAACCCAAAAAACATTTTACAATCAAAAGGATGTGTAATTTAGAAAAAATATGTTCCCCAAAACAATTTATTCTTATTTATTCAACACATTTAAATGAAATGAAAAAGTAATTCTAACTATGGACTTCACATAGTTTAGTGGTAGGCAATCAAACTCTATCACTTGTCATTTATGGGTTCATTTCTCATTTCCTTGTCTAACATGATAGGTGGTCACATGGTAGGCATTTCACCATCTTCAAAAACTATAAAATTCCTAAAATAATATCCACAAAAAAAATTATCGTAAAATGTGTTATTCTTAAATTTTTTCTCATTCCTTTAATTTTGTATCTCAAAAAGAAATCAACCACAATTAACACCAAAATATGTAATCATTAAAGATTATATAAAATTATTTTCAAAAAATGCATGATAATTCACCCTAAAATTAAATTTTCACATAATAATCATTAGGGTTACAGAATCTAAAAATTTAAAATACTTCCAATGTAATCCCTTCATCAAAACAACATTAATATTTTTAGCATTTCATCATCCATAGATCTAATATAACCCTTGAATTCCAACAAAATGTAAACGTATTAATCATCAATCATTATTCACGATCCCTTAACCATGATTCTCCATATTATTCATTAACACTAATTTCCTAAAAAGATAAATGTAAATCAATTCGTATGATTCAATAATGTCAAAAAATGAGCCACGAAATAATCCATACATTTCATTCGGACATTTTCTATTTCCTCATATTCAATTGGAATATAATTGTGTATTTATAAACATATATTTGTACGGTCCTACGGATCCCATTCCCAAACCTTATCCATTTGAACTTAAATTTCATATATACCAAACTCCCCACACTTAAAACATTCAATTGATAACTCAAAAATAACATATTTCATGTTTATCAATTCAATTAAATGATTCCTTTTTTGGGAATATTATTTCTTTATAACTTTCATTACAACATAAACAACCTATTCTTGTCCCATTAGAACACTTTTCTAGGTTATTTCATGAACATACTTGACACAAACATCATTAAATATACTCAACATTATGATTATCAAAAAAACGTACACAAGGGGTAATTTCACACATATATAATGATTTAGAAAACTAACCAAGGTTCTAGTGGTTAATCATGAATCCTGATAGATGTTTTAGAATGAAAATGAGAATTTTTATTATATCTCATGTTTAATTAGGTTTCATATTTAGAGGACCACCACATTTTCTATCACATAAATTATTACATTGCTGCATTCTGGATCAAACCATTCACTAAAACCAAATAAAATAAGTGTGACTTTATCAATAAAATCATCATATTGTATCTTATGAAGAAGATATACACATAGATATAATTATCCATGTTATCTAAAACTCATATAATTTATCTAAAATAACTATTAATATTTATATCGTGATAAACATTGTGGTTATATATAACATGTAACTTATGCTTAAATATCACCCTAAATTAAATTATTATCTAAAACATCCTTTGATATAAACTATAGGGCCTCAAACATTAACATTTCATAATATTTTGTTTTAATAAATAATTTAATTTCCATCACATTAATGATATTTTTAGGTTTAGAGTATAAGATTATTATACAACAACTATTTTATAAAATATCAAATATTATAATTTAGAATCTTCACATCACTATTCATTTTTTCACAATATAAAACTACATAAAATATATGATTTATTTATCATGAGGAAAATATTCATATCACTATTATTGTTTATTACTTCCTCTTACCCATCCTTAATTCATTTAGAAAACATTTCAAATGCATGGAATGTGCATAAAAACATCCATAATTGATATATATAACCAATGAAACCCTTTGTCCATGAATATTTCAAACACAAGAAAACATTATCCCAAAATAATTATTTTCACAAAAATGAATATGATCATTAACATTACTCATGAAATCAATATATTATTAAAAACATATTAAAAATCATAAATTCATAAAGGTAACTTGTGTAATCCATAATCATAAATAAAATGGAGCTTTCACAACTTCAACGGGAGTAACCTTTACAATTATATTTAGAATGCCCCTACCAGAATATTCCATAAATATATATGTAGAAACATTATTTATTAATATACTTTTTATTACCAAATTAATTTTTCAAAAATAACTAGATCATTATCAGTCAGTTTATCAAAGAACCACCAGTATAAAAAAATTCCTAAGAACCATAAACAAATCATAACTCATAAAACAAGAATAATGAAAAATTATCATTTTGACATTCCAGTCAGAAGATATCATTCCATGAAATTGGCGTAATCAATGACATCTCAAAACCATTTTAAATAAAATAAAAAATGAAATTAGAATATGTTATATATATTTCACTCAATAACAATACAACAAGTAGAAGAAGCCAAATATCTCATAAGTCTCTTCAAGGTGGATATATTGGTGCCATTGCTTATGTTAAAAACATTAATATTTCCATTAAGCATAGCAATACATAGAATAATATTATTTTATAAAACCAGTCAGTGGAATTAAAATTTGAACAGTTTAATTATATATTTTATAATATAAGGCATTGTATACTATAGAAATATTCCACATTGAAAGGAGATTGAGATGAAGTCGTTTACCACAAGTCATAATCGTCACGTACAAACATTATTTTTTTGAATAGTAGTATTAGATTAATTTATAATTTCTAGAGAACAATTATCAAGTTTATTTTTTTTTTGTATCTATTATTACCATGTTAAAATAATTTAAAAACCATTTAAGTTCATAGTATATGTTTAGTAGATATTCGGTACTTGAGTAGTAAATTAACATAGTTTCATGATAATAGATCATTTGGTCATAAATACATAATCTACATAATAATATTAATGAAATTAATATCATTTTTATACATATATTATTACTCTAAATCAATATATGATGTGTGGTTCTGATAAAAGAACATAATTATATTCATTGACATGGTAAGTCCTATGTACGCATAAATAATTTGTTCCATTTTTCATTTATATTTATGGAAATATGTTAAGAATTATTTTACATTCCCATAATTATGAAAAAAATTATTAATATCATATTAATCCATTAAATATACTTATTTATTTTATAAAATAAATACAATTAACAAAAATGAGTCACATCACTTTGTGGAGGTGATAGTTCCCACGTACGCATGAAGGATGTTATCAATTTTTATGAACATGGAAATGGAGTCTGTAATTGATATATTATTATATAATAATGATTAATATGGCATGAATATAAAATATGAACATAAATTATATTATAATAACAAGTAATGATAGGATGTTATGAAAAAAGAATTAGATCAGTTCATGGAGTTGATAGTTCACACACCCGCACAGATGTTTAATTAGATTACCATATAATGGAAGTGGGGATAGATATAGTGGATTATATTAAAATAATAAAATATAAATATATTAGGGTTAAAATTTTTTATTTTATAATTGTTGGAGTATATTTGAAAGAAGTTGAGGTTGAAATAGAATATAAATTCATTATAAAATTATACCTATTTTTCAGTTGATCACCTTTGATGAACACCTTAACAAATATAAGGAGGGTTTCTGCCTAAAATAAGGATTCAAGAATGTTGGTAGGGTTTCTAGGATTGATTTAATGCTGATATATATATATAAAATAATTTGTAACGGTGAGTAATAGTGAAGAATGAGTTCCATTTTATAAGAGAGGGGAGGGGCACCGTTAGAATTATTAACACTATCAAATTAATATAAATTCAATTTCGATTAGAAATGGACCAAAAATTCATTAATTTATAATTTAAGAGGATTATAATTCAAAATAAAATCCTTCAATAATTTGTATACAGGTATAGTTTTTATTTTAAATATTTAATTTTAGTTTACCATTAATTATTCTCTTTTAGTTTTATTGGTGTTAAAATCATTTTAAATATTGTGATGCTATAAATTTTACTTATATGGTGGATATTTAACATAAATGGATAATTGATAATCATTTAAACAATATCATAATAAATTTATCATTTTAGAATATTATTATTTGTTTTAAATAATTTAATAAAATATTATTTTTATAAAACATTAATTCTATATATTTTGACACTATTCATTTAAATGATTTTAAAAAAAATCAAAAAAGAGGGATAACCAAATAAATTACATTAAATTGAATTTAAATATTTTATTTTCACCTATATAATTCTTATATGGATCAATTAGTTCATATTATATTTATTGTAATTTTAATGTTATCATTTAATCGTTTCTTCATTTAATAAATCTATTACGACATCATCAATGTGTAATAAGTAAATTGGTTTATCCATATATTAAAAATTATAAATAAATTATCATGATTTAGGTAATATTTTTATCTTTTTAATGAATACTTTATGTCAATGATATATCTTCTATAACATCATATTAAAAATTTTTTAGTGAGAGACATGATTACAATATATTTTCCTTTATATTAAATAAATTTTTATAAATGTCATAATCACAACCAAGTAGCATAAACAGGCTACCATTTAGACACAAGGGTTGAATGGGCCTGTAATAACTCATCCAATAATATTAGAACTAGTTTTTGGTCAGTATTATAATATTATATAATATTTTTCACCATTAACTATTTGATATTCCTTTCACTGTGGTAAAAATACTAATGTTACATTTCACAAAAAATTATTTTTATGAAATTAGATAAAATTTTTCATAATCATTAATACAATGTAATTCCATTTTTGAAAATTAAATTTCAAAAGATGACTAAAACTTATTTAATTCTAATATTATTGATGGATTATGAAAAAATGTTTTTAAACTATAAACACAACCAAAAAAATTGTAATGTGTTTATATAAAATTTAAATTTTATATTACATAAAATTTAATAAATTGGATAAAATTAAAAAAACTTCATATCATTATACCATAAAAACATATAAAAGTATAATATAACAATATAATTAAATTAGACTAAAAGAGAGTTTTGAGTTAAAATGTAGTATGTTTTCACTATTCCTTTACAAATTAATTTCATCATAAAAATACCAAAAATTCAACCAAATTGAATGTTTATATAGATCCTATAAATTAGAATTTTATTTTTTCATATAGAACATATAATCATTCAAAATAATATTTATCAAATGGTTTCTCCATGTAAAGGTGGTAAAATTACATTTTCAGAAAAACGATCGTTTTATCCATAAAATTGTATATTTGTTGTTATAAATTGTCTAAAAAATGATAAAATTAACTTTAAATATTATATTTAATTAATATATTTTTAATAAAATCCATAAAGTGTTATTTTATTATTTAATAAGAATAAATATTAACATTTATAAATTTTCATTAAAAAAACACATCATATATATTCAATATGTTTTTATTTAAATTTCAATATAATTTTATAACCAATTATTCCTTATATAAACATGTGTAATCATTATTTTTATAATTTAGATAATATAATTCCTTCCCTCCATTCTAACAGATGCGTGTTAAGCACAATATTAAATAGTAATAATAATAATATATTATTTATCTGTATAACTCACTCTTGTGTGAAATATGTGATTTAGGAAAAACCCATTGTTGGGTGTCATGTAATATCTAAGAAATACCATCCCATTGAATGTAAAATTTCTATATAATTCAAAAAAATTTATAAATATGTAAAATAATTATTTTATAACAATATGGGATGTTACAATTTATGGTATAAATAAAATGTTAACGACTTCAAAATGACCCTAAAACATGAACCAATTTTAATAGTTGATTAATTTTAATACATACTCATTAATATATAGTTATATAGACGTTTTATTCCAATCTAATATGATTATAAATATTATAACATTTTATTTAAATAAAATTCAACAATATCAGACTCTTTAGTTTAATTAGTGTTATATTATTAAAACGTTTTAATCCAGGTGATATGATTGAATATACATAGTTCAATAAATGATAAAATATATATCTTTATAATGTTACTTTTTAATAAATTTATGGAGCATATAATTTAATTAAAATCTCTCACAATGTTGAACTAAAAATAATTTCAATATTAAAAAATTAAATGAATGATTTTAAAATATTAAAAAATATATAATTTATATTAATAAGGTGATCCAAATATATTTCATATAACCTTTAAATATATAGGATAAAATGATTTTTTTTATAAATTTTACATTTTGTATTGACCTTTTTAACATAAATAAAATTAATGGCATTGAAATTGATAATAATGAAATTTTTTGGGATTATTATTCCATTAAATTATATAAACAATAAAAATTAAGTAATAAAAAATTCGATAATATATGTCATATTATATCTTCAATGGTACATTTATAGGCCATTTGGATGTATTTTTTTAGAATACATTTGTAATATTGGCATATTTTTACACATTCAAAGAGTTTCAATTGACTCTGTTATTAAAGGGAACCTCTTATTCACAATCCATCAATAATAAAAACTATTTTGGGTAGGTCAATACCAGAAAATATATGTTCTTAGAATACGTCATAAATTTATTATGGTATTTTATTACTTCTAATAACAACATCAGTATTGTTAAAGTCTTAGGGAAACGAGTATTTCCAAAGAATAAGTATAGTTTATATCTACATGTCTTAGTTTCGTTTCATCATCCACATCAATAAACACATCATAAACTATGATTAAATAATAATTCTGATATCCCAAATTTTATTTTATTTTATTGTGTAACTAAAATTCCATAAAATCTATGTTATTTTAAGTAATATGGAATTAAAAATCATTATTCATTGATATGGTGGACTACCTCCAAATGAAGCGATGCAATTAATTTTATATTATCTTTTCTCTTGTATTGATATAATGATGATGCTAATATGATAATAAGATATTATTTACATATTTATCATTTTGGAATTATAATATTTCATTTAAATTCTAACAATCATATGAATGGAAAAATTAAAATGTTTTTATTGCATACATGTGGACTACAACATCTACAAATCCATGTGATTCATGTTTTGTCACAACATCAAATGGATAATATATATATATATATATTTATTTATTTAAATAAAACTATTATATGTATGTTATTATAATAATTTTTCAATGTTAACATAATTCCAACCATCTTTCAATAATGAACATTGAAAATTTGAAACATTGCTCATGCATTCATATAGCCTACCATATCCATTATTTTAACATAGATCATTTATCATAAAAATAATTCATTTATGAATTTAATCGATTAATTTGTCTATAAATTAAATAATTATTTGATGAAAAAGATTTTTTATAAACTGTATTGCTAAACTCATTTACCATAGTCAATGAACAAATTAAATTTTTCACTTATGTACGTAATGTCATCAAAACATCTGATGCAAACATAAATGACAAGGTTATTGAAATTGTAATAAGTGATATAAAAGGAATAAATATATATAAAAACATTCTATAAATTAGAATTTTTTTTAATTTTTATGATAGACAATATACGTGATGATTTGGACTTAAGGATAGGGAAATTCATAACTCAATTTCAATTATTTGGTTTAAATATCTTCTTCATTGGTAATATAATAATTTAATTATGTGTGAACCAATTTTTTATTAAAAATATATTGTACTAAAAATTTTAAAATTTGTTTTTCTTGTTGATACACCTGATTAATCCATTTTGTCAACTCTCACATTAATTATATACTATTTCTATGGGTTATTGTTTTAGAAATCATCTTTTAAAGATCCTTATTCATTTTTTAAGAAAAAAAAGGCATTTTTTATTTTAATTATTTATAATGAGTTATTTTCCCTCTATCAAATTGATTTTATAATTATAAGCTTCTATTACATATTTACATGTCTAATTTACAATTAAATTATTTACTTTTATGTGTAATGTAAATTTATAATTATGTGATATCAAATTGAAAAGGAGTATTTTCCTTATATGTTATTTTGTGATCCAGGATTTTATGATTTATTTTAATAGTTCTTGAGAATTTTTATAATGATGAGTGGTTCAATTAAAAAGAATAGAAATGGGGATTCTTTATTTACTGATAATAGGTTGTTTGTGATAAAACATTGACCAATGGTTACATTAAAACGTCCAATGAATTTGGTAATCAGTATATATAAGTTGGCCATATTAGTTATTTCATGTGTATGTTTCATATAGAAAATTTTGTTCGATAATACCTACATATATTTTATACTCATTTTAACTAGTTTTCAAGGAAAATGTATTTTTTCAAAAGGAAATTTATTGTTCTATTTGGAAATATGATTCATTTTATAGTAATAATGTCAAAATTTTAAAAAATATTTTTATGGGGTTTCACTGGACAAATGGTTTCCCTTTTTATATGTCCCATAGTGTATATTTGGTTCTCATCCCAGTTTCATTAAATGTTTTTTCACAGGGATTTGTTGAGGTGTATGAATAAATAATAATTTTAGTTGAATTATGTATTGATTTATCCTGAAAAATAACATGTTTTATTTTAAGATTGATTAGTTTTGTGGAAAAAATGGATACAAGGTACATGTTTCCATAATTAAGGTGTTTGTATTAATTTTAATATTTTTTTTCAATTTTATAAAATATAAGAAAATTATCCTTGCAACTATATGATAGTTTAATCTAGTCCATAAAAAGTATATATTTAATTCTTAACGATGTTTCCCAAATTATTATTTTATCTTACCACCATAAATGGAATATTTATTATATAAAATATTCTACTTATAAAAATTCAACAAACACATAGGAAATCATATTATCTATTCAATAATTTTTTAGATAAATAATCCAATAAATTTAAATTAATATTATTTCAAAAAACAATAAGGCATAATTGTTTTATCAAATATTACTCTTGAGATAATATAGTTTAAAATATTCTTATTGGAGTATATTTAGCCATTAAAATGTTCGAATTAAATAGATATAATATTGTCCTAAAAAAATTCTATGTTTAGAGTCAATTAAAAAGACATAAATGTATCTGGGGAAATATTTTAATGCAATATGTATAGAGTTGTATTCATTTATTTTAATGAACATAATAGGATATTATAACCAATGTATATTTTGAATTCATGCACATAAAAATGTAAAGGGACAAATTTTGTTTTCTAGAATGATATAACGGGGAAAAATTATACAAGGGATAAAATAATGATGATAATGAAGATAATAATTTTTTTTCTATATATAAGTTTTCTGTTAATATCCTATGACATCATATGGAGATATACAATATTGAATACTTAATAAATGATAGCATTCTATGCATTATAGTCCTTATTTATCCATATTTTATATTTATTATTTATTTTTATATATTAAAAACTGAAATAGATTAGTTGGTTTATTTTATCAGCCGATGATATTGATATACTGAACAAATTAAATATTGATGTATTAAGATTAAAAACCCTGAAATGATATAAAAAAATGACCGGCCGGTGGATATTAAATATATATTATATGATTATATAGAATCATATATATAGTTTCTTTAATTTTACGGTTGATTATAAGGACATATTATCAATCATGTTACGCAAAAATGTTTCTCAACTTATTCATTAATTCAACATTGGAATATATATTTCTTGAGGTGAATGGAAAATGAACATACATTAATAATATTTATTATTATATATATTGTTCTTTTCTATGGTTTATTATTCAGTTTGATTATATGTTAATAATAGTGTTGGTATGTTTTCATATAGATATATAAAATATGGTAATGAATCAAAAAATTACATTTTGTGGAAGATTGCAATCATTGTACACTACATAGAGTGTCATACTCTATGTATTGATTATATATAGGGATCATCATTATTTTTTAATATTTCATTATTTAATATGGTTAGATATATTTATACTATAAAAACATTTATATATTGATTGGTTTATTATGAAATAAATTATTATAACATATTCAAGGGTGTTATAGCATGTTTATTATCATTTATTTGTTTTAGGCATTACATACAAGAAATACTATTAAACATTTTATACTTTTAAAAAACATTAATATTTGTAAAAGATATACTAATTTGTAGTGTGATAATTTCTATAAAATATATGATATATTCTAATCAAATATATATAGGTAATATTATGTTCTTGTATGTTAGAGTAAATCAAGTGAAAAGTATTGACCAACATGGTCTATCTATACACATAGTATCTATAATATTTTATTTCATTGTTTATATTTTCAAGAAATTTTGAATCATGATTTTCCATAATGAATGAAAGAGATATAATAAATAATAAATTATTTTATATGATATGCTTAGTCTTTAGATGTATATTGGTACATGAATCAAATGGAGACTATTCTATTTAATTTTATAAATTGAGTTTGACATATGATTTTCTAGAGACCACCCTTCAAAAAAATATATGCATTATAATATTCATGTTATTTGTTGATATAAAAATCTATTGGACACATATAATGGTTGAATAAAATTATCTTGTCATTAATGAATAATATAAATTTTTACATAATGTTTTCTTATTCATACAAAATATATTATTTTTTGTAGATATTGGCATTGATATTTAATATGATATGAAACAAAATAAATTTTATTATAAAAAAAATTCAAAGCTACCCATATTGGGTTTTTGAAATGATTTCAAATGTAAATTTTTTTGAATCGATATAAACATAAATTGTATTAATTAAATGATTCCTTAGGGGAAGTAAAAAATTTAAGGATATATTGAATAAATACAATATGAATTTGAAAAATATTATCTATCTCATGATATAAAATATGTAGATTTCATATAAATTATATATAAATTTAATAAAATAGAATGTATAACTTCTCGGTTTATTAATAAAAATTTGAATAAATTACATCCTACATGTTATACAATTTTCAAATATTTGTAAATATTTTCTTATAATAACTAAAAATTAATATTACAAGGAAAAGCCTAAGGTGGAACCGACGTAGACTATGAAAGTGTGCAATATAGACTCTAATGTAATATATTATTCAGATGAAATTTTATTAAAAAAATCCAATATCACTAAAGAAAATTGGATGATGGGGAAATAGTAAAATTTAAAATCCTTGAAACTGAAATTATAATGTGTAATATTAATCACTTGACGTTTTTAGAATTTGTTATATGAAACACCGATGGAATGGGAATCTATATTGAAATAATGAATATCATTTTTTATATGGTTTGAAATAACATACCACATTGATATTGGGTAATATAAAATGATATTAAAAAAAATAGAACGAGGTAATTATAGTGATCATGAATAAATTCACATAGTAGTAATTTATCGAATGGGTTGCATCATTTTTTAGGAAAATATTATCAATTATTCATGAATGGAAAATAGTTTTAATATAAAAGACAATAGTATGAATCCAACATGTGTCAACATTTATGAAAAATATAATTCAATAACTCCAATCCCTTAAATATAATTCATCAATAAGAAAATTACCTCTCTTTCTATCCATGAGTTCATAAAATAAAAATAAAAACCAACAAAGACCTATGAAATGAGTTGAAACCCCAAAAATTTTCTAGTGACATATTAAAATTGATTCGAGGTGTCCAACTATTGATAATAATTTATTTTAAAAAATAACTGAATTTATATCATAATTCATCTCCAATATCTCCATGCATCACACTATGTATCAAAAAATTGACGTTTAATTTCACATACCTTTAGATAGGTAGACACACTAGGATGAAACAATCCCAAATAATCCAAAAAATAGTCTAAAAGATACCTCATAGAGCATATTCAATCAATCTATATATTTATTATTGATTTGGATGTTGTGTCCAAACATGGGTTCTCACAGTATGAAATAAAACTCATCCTGAAACCCAATTTTATGTTAGCTACATGACCCTTATGAGAATATTTATACTAATTGTATCACCTTACAAATATATTTAATCATTTAACATTACTATATAACAACATATTACAACTAAAACACAAACTAAAATATCCTATAACCATAGTTTAAAAAATTCAGGCTTCACTATAACTTTACTACCTTTACATCATTGAAGTAAAAAAACCGCATGCACTCCATGAATAAAATAATTACATTTAATAATAAATATATTCACATAATCCACTATAATATCCTGAAACAATTATTACACTATAGAAAATGAAAACATCAATCTATGAATATAAATACCTTTATCATCAATATTTTCTCAGCACACTAGCCATCCTGACCATAGGGATTATCTGATATGACAAAATGAAATCTCATATAGATATAGCTCCATGTAGTACATCATTGACGTTGAAGAAATAAGGTATACTATGTAATAATTTGCATCAAATATTATACTACATTAAACCTTATAACAAAATACCCATCATTATTAAGAGTGTTGAAAAAATTTATATGGGAAAATTGAAACTCTCCCACAATAAAGTTGTTTACCATAAAAAAATCATCCAGACACTTCCCGATGTAATATAATTTATACGATTCATAGGACAGTCTTAGGTAAATATGAAAATGATTCAAAATGACATGACCTTTATAAGATTGGTTCTAAACCCACATATGAATAAGAAGGCATTGAATTTTGTATTCAATTTAATATTTGATACAATAAATCTTGGAAAATAGTACACCTATATGTTATTACCACATTCAAATTTTAAATTTACTAGTCCATGGTATATCACACATGATGCATGGAATTGGTTTTCATTCCTCCCATTGTATAATCAATCACTGAGAAAGAAAGAGACATGGATAAAACTCTGTTCTAGTAAATTAACCTTCACGCTCTAAATCATGTAAAACATATATTCACCAATTAAATTTTCCTCCAACCCTACAATAGTTTAGGTTATATAACACTAAAATAAAATAAAATATATTCTAAAACAACAAATCAATCCATATAAATTATTATTAAACATGAAACCACTATGTAGCATGAATGATTCACACATCCTCTCCTGGTAACTAGATTTAATTTTCCTTTGATAATAATCAATGTACTGAAAAATAAACTATTTCCATTATTTTTATCCCCCTGTTCATCTTCCCAACAACACAAAAACATCATTATATGAAAAATAATTTATATAATGTTTAAAAATATTTACATGTACTTATTATTCATTATTTTAATATTTATGAATCCAAGTCAATATTTCAAAATTTAAATATGCATAACTATTTAATATTATAGTCACAATAATGTCAATAAATAATTACTTAAAGAAAAATTTGTAACTGCATAAAACAATTTAAATATAGACAAATATCCATCCCCCTTAAAACCTACATTTCATCAAAATTATATCCCAATAAATCATATTAATTTTTAAACCATGGTCTACATGGTCATGGAAAAATCAATCATTGAATTCATCTTGATAAATTCCATTGAAACTATATATAAGTAAAAATATAAATTTTGTGATGGATTAATAAAATATTCATACACATATTTAATCCCCTATTGAAAATTAATATACATAAAAAATGAATAAACTCAATAAATTACAATTTTTCTACCTCATTGATGTCATATTCTCATGATGGACAAAAATCATAAGGAAATAAATTCAATATCGGAGTTTAATGCTCAATTAAGAGTTATATACTAAATTTAAAAGTTTAAATCACTTTCATTAATCATGTACATTAATATTTCATTATATTTAGTGATCAACAAAATCCTTATAACTACAAATTTCAATCCCTTTCATCTATTATCGATATACAATAACACTAATTC
Source organism: Viscum album (assembly GCA_963277665.1). Taxonomy (NCBI): domain Eukaryota; kingdom Viridiplantae; phylum Streptophyta; class Magnoliopsida; order Santalales; family Viscaceae; genus Viscum; species Viscum album. Next base: position 1,513,747,471 of record OY728132.1, on the reverse strand, counting down.
CATTGTAAATAATCAATCTATGATCAAAATTTGATAAATAATCAATATTGTACCACGAAGCATGAATTAAGGTTAATGCTTCATAATTAATTATAGGTTCATTATTAGATTGGGAACACACATATGTATTATTTATACTTATTTAATATCTTTGTTGTTTCTCAAAAAATAATAAATTAGTATTGAATATATATTATGTTATTTCAAAATATCTAAAACATGAATGAACATTTTTTAAGAAGATCCGTTAAATGGATGGTAAATTATATAGAAGAACATCCCACCAAAATTTATTTCATAGAATTAAAATAGCCATTATGTGGTATATTATAAATATTATTATATGCTCATTCCGAGGATTCCTATTACATGGAATATCAGTGAAATTCACTCATAAGGATTCAATAAAAACTCGTTATCTAAAAAAAATTAGGCATTGATAAAAAAGACATCATTATAAAAATTCAATTTTTTATGTTTATTGGATTATTCACTAATCCATCCAAAAAAACACGCAACATTTTTTTCTCACTAATAAGGCTCTTTTTGTTTTTATTCCTAAAAAGGAAAATAAATCCCTAATTCTCTGGTACTAAAATTATAGATAACAATCAATCAATATAAATCATCGATGAGTCAGATCCATGAGTAAAATAAGAAATATTATTGAATAATTCCATTATATACACAAAAAATATATAAATATATATCCAAATATTCCATATTAAAAAAATATTCCCAATAGAAACTGAATTAAAAATATAATATATAGGTTATATAAAGAGATCCACAAAATATTAAAAATTCCACAAAAACAACATTGTCTACATTACAAAAAAAATTTATAAAAAACCGGTAAATATATTTTCTAAATAAATTGGTATAATAAAAATAATTTTTTTATTTTAATTTTTTTTATTTCTACACCTTTAAAAAAATATTCAATAATAAGATGATTGGTGGGATAATTGACAAAAATAATTACCATTGTAGTGGATGATGATGATCATTCATTATCGACCTCAATTTTTTATATATGACATTATATTATGATTTGGTTAAAATTTCAACTCATTAATATTTATATATTCTAACATATAACCCCTTACATAAATACATTATCATAAAAAAATATTTTCATTAATGTTTTTTATAATTAAAATTTCAAATAAAAATTGCAACAATTTATGGGACCATATAAGTATTTCACGCATGGTTACAACATAATGTAGTTCATTTATAGAAGTTTTAAAATATACTAGCCTTTATTTTAACTTACTATATTCATATTTTTAATATTATATACAAATATAATCCTTAGTCATATTTTTTCAAACTAATTTTTGTGTGGAAATAGGTTTTGAATATTTTATGAAATTTTTTTTGAAGTATCCACATGGAATATTTTTCATCAGATTAGAAAATGTTATCCTTATCTTGAGAAATTTTTAGTCTAAATAGTACATCATTTATCTAAGCATTTTAGTTTCAAAATACATATTTATCACTTTGAAAAGAATTCATGTTCCTCTTTATTATTTTATGATAATATTATATCATCAGTATACTATATCAATTTTAGTCAAACATATTGATTTTATTTTGGGAATATTTTTTTCCACTCTTCATTTAATGATTTAAATTATTTCATTATGTTTTTTCTAGAATAATTAAATGGGGATAAACGACTGGGATGACAGATTTTTTCAGCCTTCGAGGTGATGTCATGGGGTAGAGTGAGGATGTTGGGCTTGAGGTGGATCTTACAAACAATTATAATTTTATGTTCACCTTTTTAAATTTTAATTTATTTGGTTAGATTATGGGTTTAATTTATATATATTTTTTATTTTTTATTTGAACATTTCTTTTTTTTGGGTTACCCCCTAATATAATATTTGTATTTCTAAAAAGAAAAAATAGATATTGTTGGATTAGGAAAAATTTATGATGTGTATATTAACATTATAAATAATTACATAACTAAAAAATGTAATTATTGTGCATTATTAGTGTCAAACAACTTACATACTAAATAAAAACTTCTTCTTTTGGAACTCCTTCGAAAATAAAACTTGGAATCCTTTTCGAAAATAATGCGACTTCATTACGAAATAATAAAGAACATGATTCTAACTGGTTCATTTTTTAGAATTATTAATGGTGACCAATAAATAAAAATTACATAAACATGTGTGTAGTTTGTGACAATCAACCATTCACAATTTCATATGAATTAATCATTTCCTTTCAACTTGTTCTAAAAATCCCACTTTATTTTAATATCAATATTTATTCATATTTTGGAACTATATTCAGTTTGTAATATTTCACACTATTATCTAGTTCATAATTCAATGAAATCATTATAATTTTAATCTCCAATTATTCAAAAAAAACTATTGGATCAACCTCTGAAAAAAAGAGTAATATACTACTATCCCCAATGTTATTATTTTTAGAACAAGTTATCTTTAATAGGGAATCAAAATTTTATCTTCCGCATTATTCATCATAATTTTATAAAATAATATTCATATTCCACAATCACATAAAATATCTAATTTAATATTCCCATCCTATATAAAATTAATATCATCCTTTATATTAGAGACAATATAAGGTTATAAAATACAAATAGCTTCATCATCACTTCCTCGGATATCTAATGTTGATAGTGATGCTTTTTTTAATTATAATTTCAGATTTACAATAGTGGAGTCAGAAATTATTATTGTATCCTTTTATAGTATCTAATTTTGGTTCCATTTTTTAGTTTGGAAGTAATATTTCCTAATAAAAACATTGATCTATCATCCCATGAATCTCATTTTCGTCATCAATAATATATTATATTACTGAAATAGTTATGTACCTCTAAAATAGAATATTCTTATAATAAATCTCATAGAAAATAATCAAAAAAATTTTAGTAAAAACAATAGATTTTTATGTAGAATACTACACAGATATACTATCTCAAATATAACTAAAATGTATCATGATAAATCAATATAGTTATACCCATATCACATTATTGAATTATATCATTTACCCACAATAATTTTTTGATGTGTTTTTATTATACAATTCTCATATTGGATACCATGTTTCATATGAAAAAAAAGACAAAAATTGTTTTTTCATAATCGTAATGATTTCATATCGTCATTATATACTAAAAAATTATATGTTAAATATTATCCTATAACTTTCCAACAACATTCATGCCTCTTATAGGTGTTTTGAATTTTTAATAAATTCAATGTTATTGAAGAAATAAAAAACTAGAAATTAAATAGTTATCTATATTTATTTATTACATCATCATAGATCACATCTTTAATAATTTATTATATCTATAGGATGAGTACTATTTTTCGCAACCATATTTTTAGTTGATTTTTCAAATTTAACTTTCTCGAATATAAAAAAACTTATAATTTGATAATATAAATTTAGGGGAATGATGAAAACGTTATATATGGGTTTATTTTCCATGTTTCACTATAACATTTATTCAATACATCTATTATATAATTTATTTACATCATTAGTACTCAGATATAATGAAATACGTGCATCCCCAACCTTAAATTAGTAACCCTAAGTTTATTATCCACCTTTCATAGATTTCCAAGATTAAAAAAAATTATAATAAATCATTATTATCTAAATATTAATTAATTTACATCATAAAAATTTTGGGATTAAATAAATTTTTATTGTATCATTATATCAATAAGTATGGAACTTGTGGGTTCTGACGTATATTTTATAAATAGAGTAGATCCAATTCATTATATTCTAAATGAATCTTTATTTTAAAATGTCATCTTATTTATTTATATTCATATAATTTTTTATAACGATCCACATAATTGGTTTATATATAAATAAATACCACTATTATGAATATATTTTATTTATCATTTGGCATCCATGAGTGTAGGTTATGGAAGAACTGCCTTTTCATTTCACTTTTCATCCATCACAATAATATTTTGGGTTTTTTCATCAATGGATTTTTTATGAAACCAATTATCAACTTTAGAAATATCTGAATGTTGGTAAAACCGCTCACATTTATTTTTATAATTTTTGAACCTATTGTGAAACAAGAAAATAAAATTTTCAAATTACTTTTGAGCATTTAATGTTTTATTAGGATGACTCCCCATCCTAATATAAATTAAATACGTAATAGATAAATTTTAGAAATTATTATTCAGAAAGATCATATTAAATTTATTGCCAAATCTATTATATCAACATAAAATATTAATAAAAATTATATTCTCTTTGGAAATATACATTATTTTTTAATAAATATATATTTTTTTAGTCATATGTTTATCATAAATCATGGATATTTTTATTCAAAAAAAATATTGATATACTATTGAAATATTATTATATATCTCATAACTTATCTAATATATATTATTTTCTCCAACTATAGTATTTTTTTCATAAAAATAATTATTTTATTAAAATTCTACAACATAGGAATTCACAGGGTGTTGTTACATATATGAATTGACTCACATTCTTCTTTAACTTAAACCAGTTACCAATATAATAATCTACTTGTATAACATTTTAGGATGATACTTTATGATATTTATATGATTCATAATATATAGATAATTAAATGCATATTAAAATATCTTTTGGATGCTTTATCATCCTTGATCAACATAAACCAGTTTCTACAATAAAAGTAAAAATTCATTATAATTATCCCTTAAATTTTAATAATGATTTATTTTATGTTTTTTTAATGATAAAGTAACTTTGAAATGTTTTTATCCCATTATAAAATATTTTATTTTTCTTCATAATGAAATATTTAATGAATTAAAACTAACTGAAATTGTATTCAAAATGATAATAAAAAAATTCATTATTCAAATGATATATGTATTTTATCCAAAATAACTTATACATATATTATAATTTTAAATTAGTTGTTTAGAAATAAAAATTATTCTCACTTTATTAATCCATTACCTATTGATCTTTAATACAATGTTCATATTTTTAGGTTCTAGGTTTGATTTATCATCCCCAAAATTAATGGATCAACCTATTCCTATATTTAAAAAAAATATTTTTATAATTTTCCACCTGATTATTAATATTTATTCATATATATTAATCTTTTAGTCACCCATAGGGGACTCTCATTCATCATTGATAATAAATACAAGGCCAAAGACTACATCCTAAGACATAAAAAAGATACCACTAAATACAAAATAATTATATAAATTTTTACTAATCTATATTAGTTATTAGTTTTAAATGATCTATATTTTATCAATAGAAAAAAAATTATGATGTTCCAATATAATCGAAAATAAAATATAATTTTTATAGATATATTTTTTCCTCAATATTAATCTATCACTTTTTTTTGGTTTATTGTGTTTCACCAAAATCAACCATTCATCATGGAGTGTGTTCATATAACACCATAAAATAATTTTCCTTCAATAAATTATTTTATTTATTATATTCATCTATTTCTAAAAGTAACCAGGTTAAAACTGTGAAATATATTGTTATTATAAAACTAAAAATAATAAAATTTGATCATAAAAATTAAGTCATTATTATGGTGGATATAAAGAGAGGAACCACATTATTAAATATATCATTAAATAAATAAAACTAATATTTTAAAACTATTTTATTAGGGAAAATTAATTACACTTCCCAAATAATAAATGGAATCATTTTTTGGAAGGGAAAATATATGGAAAATAAAAATATATTATTATACACTATGCATTTTAATTTTATGAATCATATTATATAATCACCTAATAAAGAAAAAATATATTATTTAAATGATTATTTGTTAACAATATATATTTAATAATTTTAATGACAATTAGAACAATAATATTTGATTAATACAAATGAAATTTTAATTAACTGAAAAATAACTACAATATATATTTCCATATGAATGTTACATTTCTATGTTTAGAACAATTAATATGAAAATATTCAGTTCTATATTGGATTTATTTTATTAATATTACAATAGGACCAATTTCTTGGGTTTTCTAAATATATTTAATTTTATTTTGATGAATTAAAAAACATTTTTTCAAATATGATGTATTTTATGAAATCATGAGGATATAATAATTACATATAATTTATTAAACCATTTATATAATCAAATATGTAGTCAAAAAGAGAAATTACTCATATAAAAATATATAATTTACTTTATAATATAAGGTTTTAGAATTTAGAACATTTTTTCTATTCTTCAATAAAGCTATTTTCATGATTATTTCAATTATTATTCTAGAATGATTTATTATCAATTTCATAAATTTTAACTAATAAAATAGAATTTGTATTTTTCATCTTAATATTCAAATTATTTGCTAATTTATATTATATATTTAGTTAGGAGTGTAATATTTTTAGGTAATAATTTGTTACTACAATAAAATTCAAAAAAATAATGTATTTAGTGAATTGGTAAAACAAACAATGAATATTAAAATACGGATGAAAATTATGGTTTGAGGTATTTAACCACAAACAAACATCCCCTATCCATTATTTGTTTTATTTTGGAGCCTCTCTATATTGAATGATTCATAACAATACTAATATTTTTGGTAATTCAAAACCGTTCAACAATCCTCAATTTAAAAAGATACACCAAAAACCCTTTTAATAAAATAAGAAAATTGATTCCCAATTAAGTTGAATTAACATACATCCACATTATTCCAAAATTACTGTAACAGGATTGTGTATCCTCATTAAACCACCTATCATATAATAGACAAATTTTTCAAAAGAATTATTTTAAAGATTAATGGAGTATTCTAAAATCAGGCATTTTATTTTCTATACCATTAAGTCTTAATCTACCACATTAAAATATAATATACTATACAAATATAATGTAATAAATTTAATTATAATTATAAAATATTATTTTATTTCATCATATTTTTACTGGTTTTCAGTTAGTTCGCAACCCCTCTTTTTCAATTTATTTTTTTGGGTTTTATATCTAGTTGTTATAGGTTAAAATTTTATTTTTAAGGATTCCTATATATGTACAGTTGGGGGATGATTTTTGTAATTTATCTGCACTCCAAGTACATACAGTGAAACCCTATAATATGTGTGAATGAATAGTTAGAATGTGGTTTAGAAAATAGTTTGTTCGCATAGTAGAAATCATGCTCCCTGTGTTGGGGTGCATGTTTATGACCCACATTTTGACCAACCATGTGACATTTCATAAATAACCATACTTGTGGGATAATGATTTCCTAGAAAATTTAAAAAATATATGAGCACCAATGTAATCCCTTTCTCATTCATAACTAACTTTATCTCTGTTTATTGGGATTTTAAGGAATCCAAGAACCAATTGTGGACATAAAAACCCTCCTCTTGGTGGATGAATGAATTTTTTATCACATTCATTTTCATAAGGTTTTGTTAATATCCGACACATGGATTCTACAAATCACTATTTTTGTCCTCATTCTGAATTGTTTGATCATCATTTTTTAGGGATATAAAATCTCTTTAAATGCATCTTAATTTTAGGTTTTCATTTCCAGATATATATTTAAATATTTCTTTGTAAAAAATGACATTGTGGGTGTTGTGAATTCTTGTCTCCATGATAAAGGTATTTGGTTCCTTTGGAGAATGGAAATTTTTTTAAACTTTATTTAGTTCTTCCTTGAAATATCATTCAACGGATTTGGGAAAACATTTTTTTCATTGAATCAGAATATGAATTAGATATGGTGTGGACTTTGGAAACCTCCCACCACCCCCAGTAATAATGGAATTAGAATTTGGGTTGTATTTTGAAATTGATGGAGTTGATAAATTTATATGATAATTATTTTAAATATTGTAATAAAATATAATGATAAAAAACATTGATAGTTTTTACTGAAAAGTCATAAAATGAATAAAACCACATGGTGTGATTTTGAATGGATTTGTAATATATATATGGATAATTGATAAATTAAATTTTAAATGATTATTTGTTTTCAAATAGGTAGATTTCACATTATTAATTTATTTATTTATCATATGAAAATACAAGTAGTCGATGGGAAATTTGGGAAATCACATTATGATAGTGCTTCTCTACAAACTAATTGATGAAGAAATCACTAATAAAAAATATTTTAAGAATTATCAATATCCATGAACTGATATTGGTGTGTTTTATTTAGTTTGAGACTGAGGGACATATGTAATCTTATTTTCATGATCACTAATATGATCTGTATGAGGATCCAACAATAATAAACTATCATACTGAATGAAATGTTACCATAGTACTTATTGTGTCATTTTTATATATTCTTTTTGTTATAGAAAATTTATATTTAGTTCAATTTAAATTTATATGCTATGTTATATTAAATTCTCAAATTAGACCTAAATGATGTGTTTTTCATCATTTTGAAATCAAATAATAAATTGTATGAAATAGTCCAACTCATTTTCATTAGAGGTTTTATTTAAATTAAAATCATTATTCATATTATTATTAAGTAATTATTTTATATAAAAAATTGTTATAATCAACTTGTTTTCCAATATAGAATCATACCTTAACCTTCAAAAGTTGGTAGATTTACTTCCGTTAGGTCTACCAAAATGGAAAACACCAATTGAAGTTAGTGGATGATCTCAATCCCTTAGAATTTTCGGGATACTTCCATTGGATATTTATTTTTTCTTTTATATACATTTATTATGGTATATTTTGGGATTTCACATAACTCTTTGATTTATTGTAGTTCTTTCTTATATATTTTGAAAAATATTTTCTCTTTTCTTTCTAATCAACAATTTTTCTAGAAAATTCATTCCCTCTTTTATCTTCAAAATTGTTTGGTTCTAAACACAATCCCATAGGAATCAAGAAATCTGATAATATTTTTTAGTGTCATCTCATGTATTTGTATTCGATGGTATCTAAGAAGGTCTGGGACAACGTGGTATCATAATAGATATTAAAAATCCTTTCTGAATTTTAGTATGTGGTTTTAAATGTATTTTTTGGACATAGTAGGTACTTCTAATTATGATCCTAGAAATATCTCACCATAAAATTCATTATATTAACTTTGTTGTTTGGGAATGATTTATTTAAGAATAAATTGAAATTGTTTTAGTCCTTTTCTAGTTTTTATTTTGATAGGCAAAAATACAAATCCTGATATATTTTATTATAAGTTGAATTTTCACATTTCTCTATTTTGTTTTTATTGATCTATATGAATTTTTGATATCATAAATGTTTTTATATGATGTCATGTAGAATCATTCCTATTATAATACATGTGACTAGTCCATCATAGAATTATTATAGTGAACCATTGTGAGAAAGTCCTCATTTGGACAAAAATATATTTGAGATAATTGTGCTTGATATCCAAACACTTAGACATGCACCTAAAATCATTCACATTACTTGTATAGTTGTGGATCCTCATTATCAAGAATCTCGAAATCATGTTTAAGAGTTCATTCACAAGATATCACCATAATTTTAAGGATGAATCATTTCCAAAGAGGATGATCATTTGTTGATAAAGATATATCATTTTTAACTTCATGGGAATGTCGGATGCAACTAAATTGAAATGAGACCCCTTTTAGCTTGAGGGACCCTACAATAATATAGAGAGACATTATGGTTATTGAGAATAAGCATAATGATTAACAAAAATATGACTTTAATTTTCATTAAACAAACTAGTTCTATCCAGTGTCAATAGTGATGGATATGTATAATGAGTTATTTAATCTTAATATGGCATATATGGTATTGATACATTATGAAAAACACATTAATGATATGGTAATTTTTTTACTTGTGACTTTAATATATTATAAGATGAGGAATCAATAGTGTGATTTGGGACATTGATGTACGATTTATTTTTTTGGTTTTCAGGTAAATGAACTCTTATTATGCTAATATACTATATTGGAAATTAGTATTTGGACTTGATATTGCTGGTTTGTAAGGGTGTAAAAGAGTTAATTTTTAGAATAGTTGAATTAATATGGGTTAAATTAAAGCAATGATATATTTTTAAATGGCCCATAATGTATCATGATAGCATGTTTCTTCCATACCTCTTTAGTTCCGGGAAGAGGCCATTTGACCCTCTTCTAGTGCGGAACATCTAGCTATTCACATGGTTTTTTAACTAAGGAACAAAATATTTGAATATTATATGAATAAAAATGAGACATTATGAAGTAATGATATATCCTTTCAATTCAAAATAGTGTAATAGAATCATTATAAACATGAAGTAATGCAGTGAATATATATGCTTCACATACAAAGGGGTTTTAGAATCATGCATCCGGAATAATGATTCTACCTATTGTGAAAAGTCCTATAGAGGAATATTATATCATTCCAGTGACTGTGAGGGGTACCACAACAATATCATCATCTTTTTTGACATCATTATTTCATAATAAATTATTGAATTTATATATATTATCTCTTATTGTAAACATTTTAAATATATATACACAACTTTCATCTTATATGAGCGACATATCAAAACCCCTCAAAATGAGTAGATATCAGGAAATATGACGTCTAGCATGGGCATTCACATTATCAATGACTGGTATTGCCTGTAATTTTTTAGTTCTCAAAATAAATCATTTTGATTTAATTTTCCCAATGGATTGGATTAATGTTAATAAGTAATGAAATGACTACCATCACTGACATTATTCCTTTATAGTTCCTATTAAACTGTTCCTTATACATATGTGAAATGGGACTAGATTTTTAGTAGATCCGGAAATTATTTTCCAATGTTTTGGAAAAAATATAGTTTTATAAATTTGATATGCGCCGTGAGTCTCTGAGAAAATATATCCCTCAATATTTCATTATGTTTCTATACATTTTATCTTTTCAAATCTATTGTTTCCCACCACAATGTCAGGTATAGTTTTAAATTGTTTCACTCACTAGTAATCTTCTAGTATTTATACCTTTATATAATATGGGTCTACCTGAAATGAATTATTTGACATCCTAGTTGGATGATTTATTTGAATGGATATTTAATTATACTCATATTTGCATCACCATGAGTCATGCTTATCCCCTTCTATATTTTTTTGATGGTCCACTAATCCTATGAGTTGATTAATGAAAAAAATAATCATGATAGTGTAAAGAAAAATTATCAACTTCCTTGAATTGATTGTTTGTTTGATCGGTTGAAAGTATCACATTTGTTCTCAATGATTGATCTTCGATGTTGTTAACACAGGTTTAGAATAAAATATATAGACATTTAGAAATTTTTCTTCTAGAGTATGTATATTCATTATGAGAATAATTTAATTCCATTCAATCTATCCCATGCTCCTATAACATTAGTGTAATTGATGAAAAAGAAATTCCAAAAGAATCATGATATAATTGTAGTGGAATTTGTGGATGACAAATTTGTATGCTCTAATTATGAGGTGGATAATGTACATCATCTAATATTAGTTCTGTAATTATTGAGAAATCGCTTTCATTTTGACAACCTATCAAAATGTGATTTCTATATTTGAGAAGTGATTTTTTTGAAATATGGTGTTATAAAATTTTATATCAATTTATACTAAAAATTATAAGTATATTATGGCATGGGAGAAACAACCTAATATATTAATGATTTAGAACATCTTGGGTTTGTTAGTTCATTATCTCTAGTTAATAAAGGATTTGTCAATGATGTCTTCCTTGGTGTCCACTGTCACATGGAATATATTATTGTATATTTTTAATTTGAAATATAAGGGTTATTTTTTATCTAAATTGTACTTTTTATTTTAACTGGTGTTGATATTTTTCATTGTCAGGTAGTGTAATATCATCGTCTATGATGTGTCATGTTCAGGGTATGGATTTTTTCTTATGCATGGAGATCATGTGCTAGTCTATGGATCATTCCTACTTACGTTACAAGAGAATAATTACCAAACCCATGAACATGAACACATGATAATTTTGTATGAACATATGAGATGGAATCATTAACATTTCATTGAAACAGTTACCATAAATTTAATCCAAATAAAATGAGTTATACCTTTTTCAAAAATGAAAGAAACACTATTGGTGTCATGGGGTGGACAACCATGAATCCTTTTACATTGACATAACATATGACACAAGTAATGGGATTATAATTACTAATGGATTAAGAAGGAAACATATGACCCAATCCATGAATGAAACCCAAGAATAATGTAACATGATGGATATTATTCATAATTACATTTAAGAGTTTTTTAATACTGAGTTGAGGTTTTCGTAGCACTTGTTCAATTGACCACCACAATACTGAATATGTTTCTTTAAGAATAGAATCCTTATAGATAATTTTAAAGTATTAGATAAAATATTTATGATAGGGATACCATTCTAGTGTTTGTATTCTCCATAGTGGAAAATTTATGTCTATAATCAGGTTTTTTGTGTTGTTATGTGTGAGAAAATCTATGGTGGAGGATTTTCATAATTCACAAAGTGTAATGCAATGAAATAACATAGTGATATTATATAATATATGGACTTGATTTTGATTGATAGGATTGAGATGATATATCTTTGACTATGTCAGATATTGGAAAAACCATTTATGATTGGACGAGTTCTCTTACAATCATAGAAACTGTTTCCTATTCAAAATGGGTCATTTTGAGTCCTTAAACAATTATCCTTGTAAATATATCTAGTTTTGGATGGAGACTATGAATGTTACCTGATTATATAATGCATGGTGAAAGAGATGAAATAATGTATCATGTTGATTAATTTTAAAATTATGATGACATAGAGCCTATATAAATATTTTGGTGAAAATAATCATAGATAGTTGGAATTATCAATTAGTGACAGTGTTTTTATAATGTTTCACCATGTTTATGTCATCTATGAATTTGGAGGGAATGGATTATTTATCATCATTTTTTAGACATTTTTGGTTACTAAACTGTTGGGGAATGTGGAGTACCATTTATCACATCCACTATTGTTGTTGTCGATACATAATGTCTTCCAAGTATCCTAAAAAAATTATAATTCTTACACATATCATGTTTTGAGAAGGGATTCTCTTTATTTTTGAGCTTAATTTATCCTTCTTGGAGACTCAATTAATGATTATTTATTATGGTAAAATGGAACTTCATTGGAAAATTACACATTTTCTCACTAAGCAATTACATCATGATTTTGATACACATGAGACATTGGAAAGGGAGTCATTGACGGGATAGAAGTGGCCAAATCATTTTTGTAGGGAAATTGGTTGATTAGAATTTAGGTAATATAATGATACTATGGTTGATAGGATATATAATTTGTTCCCTAGCGTTGGTGTATTTCTTAACAATTATTTTGTTCATGATGTTATTATGTATTTTCTCAGATTGTTTTGTAGTGACATTGGAAATTATTTGAGGTTTCTTGAATTTTCATGATTGGCAAATGGATTTCCAAAACTATGTACCCAACTAGTGAATAATTTTCATCCCTATAAGGTGTGTATTTTAATAGTTATATCATAGTTTGAAAAAATATACACCAAATACTCAAAACTATGAACCCCTATGTAGGGTCACACGATTAGGGTGAAGAGTTCTTATGACCATGTTCCCCCCACCAATATGATGATGATCATATGCTAATTTTAATTTAAAGAGTCTTAAAATATTTAAGAACCATTTTGAACATCCCCATCCATTAATTCTACCTAAATCAACCATTAGGGATTTAGAGGCTCTAAAGAACCCATTTTGTCTCCTCTAAACACCCCTCTTTATGGATATATGTGTGATTGATCATGTTCCATATCATCAATGTATGTAAATATCCTCCCATTTGGTTCTCCCTCTTTCTCATTCTCCCTTACATAGTTTTTTTTAATATAAGTATGTATTTTATTGACATAAAATTAATTTAAATGTAAATTTATTTGAGGATTGACTTATAAATAACTAATCACCCCATTATTTTCTATAAAATCCCGATGTGGTGCTGTGTTGTGATCCCAGTGATAATGGTTTTTGGTTCAATTTTATATTTTAAAATTTGTTAGACAAGGATTTTATTTTTTCTTGAAATTTATTTAAACTGATTTTTAATAACAAAAATTAATGTGAAATGGAACTAGAGGTTGATATAGTGGAGATTTTGGAAAAACCCCCCAATTCTAATAGAATTAGATTATGGTCTATATTTTTAATTTGATGGAACTAATGAATTGATTTGAGCGATTTTTGATAATATTATAGATTTAATGGATAATACACTATCTTGGGATTTGTATTGTAATATCACGAAATGATGAAAACCCCATGTTTTCATTTTGAATATGATTTGGAGTATTGAAATGTAAAATTAGATAATTGAATGGTAAATGATGATTAGATTTTAAATTAGATGATTTTTTCATTTATTATATGATTTGTGGATGACAAGAAATACTAAGAAGTTAGAGGGTTATTTGGGACATGAATATTAAGATGGTTATTCCATATCAATAGACTGGTGAATAAAAATATAACAAAAAACAACTAGGGAAGATATTATCCTTGATTGAATGTTTATTAGTCCAATTCAGCCTGATCTTGTGGGACATGTGTATTTATATTTCCTTGATCATAGATTTATATTGTTTTTGGAACCTAAAACGTTTAACTGTTGTACCACATGATATATGTTCATAGTTTCGTATTTGATTTTTTTATATATATTCAATTGATTATACAACTACTCACAATCTACTATATTTATATAAGATTTTTTATATAAAATGATAATTCAATCCAAATTTGTCGTTTTATCAATAACAAAAAAATGAAAATAATATTTTTTATAATTTTAAAATTTTTAGAACAAATTATTATATTTAATTTTAATTCATTATTTGGATAATTAATATGGCGTCATTTTATAGAACACGTGGTGACCCCTATGAGGATTTGTAGCTACCAAACAACATTTTCCATCATGGTATTTTTAGATTTATTACCTCTACTCATAAGTAATGGGAATGTATCACAAAAACGTCATGGGTATTATTGATTCATTGGGAATGGAAGTATTCATCAAATTAGTATGTTTTCCTTTCTGCTGAGTAATTTTATAGTGTACTATTTTGTGTTTTTAAAAACATGTTTGGTTTATGATATATTCCCACATTAGTGTTTTGAAAATACGGTCTTTTTTTTTAATTTCTTTATATAAAAATGTATTCACAATATTATCTTTTTTAATGGAATTTTCTAGTCTCCAACCCACTGGGATTAGAAAATACTTTCAGGATATGTCATTTTTGTATTGGGTATTACTATACCAATGTAACCAGGATGGCTAGTGACATATTTTTTTAGCAAGATTCATTATATCTACTTCACTGGACCATTAAGATGATGAAAATATTGTTAATGTTACATTGTAACTATATATTAATTGAGTGATATGTATACATTTTAATAACAATCAAACTTGGATTTTAAAAAATGTATACAATGAATAAATATTTTATTTATAAAATTAGTAATACAATTAAATGTATTGAAAATTATTCATTATTTCTATTTAATGGAGGATGATATGGTCCACCATGTGTATATGCAGACTTCCATCAACAAGGAGTGGAATTTTTTCTTCACCATAACAACATTAAATTGTTGGTTATAAGATAAATTTTAATATTATACATGTTATTACATATTGGTACATTGTTCTATGTTAGTTCTGAATTAATTACATAAAAATGATGATATTAGTAAATTAATAGATTATTTTTTGAACATTTCTTGAAATACTATAATCATAATTCCTATTCTGACATAAAATTTCCTTAACATTATCATATCAATATAGAAATTACTAATGAATTAAAAAAAATATCAGTTAAATAAATTTATAAAATTTTGGAACGATGAAAAATTTATCAAATAATTTTTTTTGTTAAATAATAGTAATCAAACTAACAGATTTTCTAATATCATATGTTGAAAATATTAATTTAATAAATAATATGTGGATATTTAATGATTTAATTTGATGAATATAAATATTAGTTAACAAAATAAGAGTATAAAATATTTTAAAATTAATTTTATCATGTTTATACTAGAGTTTGGGAACATTTTAATAAATCTATTACTATAATTAATGAATTTTTCATTTCATATTAATTTAATTGAATAATATTTAATATTCACAACATATTTTTTTTATGTACATCCTATGGATTTATATTATATATAGTAATCCTGGTATTAATGGGATTGAAAAACACCAAATTCATCAATTTCAATTGTATGTAAATAAAAATATATTTCATCGTTAACAGTTTTATTTTATCTTATATTTTCATCTCACAATTTCATATATCAAAAGAAATTATTTAACTCGTGTGATGTTTATAGAGAAGAAATATCACATCTTCATTTTCGGGTAATAATTTTATCCTATATGATTATATTAAATCAATGATTTTATGGATTAAATTATATATGATTTTTTAATTTATTAACACCATTTTATAATTTCTGTATGTTTTTTGTGAAATTATATGAATGAAATATTTTAAATTTATTCACACATGTTGTTTTATTATATTTATCCATTTTCAATATTTTATATATGAATACATTTTTCACCAATTTGAAAATTATAATTTATGATATTTATGTTCATGGTTTTAAAAATATTAAAGAAATTATTTAAAGTCATAATGATTTTCAAAATAAATGGAAGTATTTTTATTTCATTAAATTAAAAATGTATTATTTTATAATTGAATTCAAGAATTTAAAATGGATTTTATGGGATTCAATATTTAAGGATTAATATTTTTAGGTTTTTACGTGTTTTAATAGAATGTTTTGGAGTACTATTTTATTAAATAATTTTTTAACACATATAATTTTGGAATGAAATGCATAATCATTTAATAATATATAGAGATAACAGTATTTAATATCAATAAAAACTCATTTAGTTACAAAAAAATTCAAATTGGGGTATTTTTTCCTTCTATTCATTGTGACTTATACATTAAGATTTATTTTTTTTCTAAAATGTAAGAATCCATGGATGTTATTTATCAATAACATGTTATATTATTTTTTGATACAAGAAAACAATTTTAATTGGAAATATTATGATATTTTATACAAATTTTTTTATCTATTTTCTAATAACCATATATGTACCAAATGTCATATATGATATTTTTTGTAAGATACACCTTCATTATATGTATGGATGATGAAATTTTCTATGAAATATTTTTATTTATTTCAAAGTAATTTAATGTTTTTGATGTTTTAGTTAGTATATCTTCTTATTATAACATACATCCTTTATATTAGGATTTTTTCGTAGTGTTAAATGAATTATTTTCATCAATGTCAACAAATGTTTATGTTTTTTATGTAACATGGGAAATAATGTTGTGGTAAATTTGGATTTTTCCCTAGATTCATTATGAATATAATATTTTCATCTTGTTATTATGAAACCCAACTATATATCATGGTATACTTTTATTATGATGAAATAATTTATTTTTTTATATTATTCTGTTGCTGATGTGAATTTAATATTATTATGTGATGGGATGGTTCTCTAATTTCCATGAAATACATTGGTGATGTTAATATAATTAGACATACAATAAGTACATTTAAGTATATTCCATGCTCAATGGTACATAAGTGGTTCTCCAATTACTACGTATATTTTGTTATTAAGAAATATCCCAAGGATACTAGTATACTAAAATGAATCTAAATGAATACAAGTGGTAATTAGATTCCCATGATTGTTAGTTTACGGTTATACATATCTTACATTTTAATTAATATAATGGTGGATATCTTTGGAATATGTTATATTTAATTAATTTATTATACACTTTTATTAATATTTATATGCCACTAATTTAATAATAATGATAAATATTTTTTATTTTCTAAACACCTACATCTAATAAAATATATTATATCAATAACTTATTCCACAGCTCATGATATGAGACTTATATGGTGGAGTGTGAAAATATTAACAATATATCTGAAAATGAAAAATCATTTTTTTTCTTATGTGTCAAAAATTCATATTTTTTTTAAAATTATAATGTTAAAATAAATCATTCCTTATATATTTCTCATATACTAATATTTTTATTTATTATTTATGATAGATGTTTTTAGTGTAAAATGTTTTAATGTGACCTTTATATTCAATGAATAAGATCTCATTCCCACATAATTATCATATACTCACTTAAGACCATTAATTTCTATATCTTATTCTTAAATATTTTGATCATTTTAGGTCATTAATTTCTTATGATTCTATTTTCCTTCTCATTAAGAAGATGAAAAACATATAAATTTCTATATGGGGACTTATTATAAACAGATTATGGAGAAATTAACAGTAAAATTATTATTTAACTAATCACAAATGGACAATAACCCTTTTTTGGATAATGAAATTAAATGTATGAATTAATGTTCGTATAAATGAAATATAAGAATATTTATCTAGAATAATCCCAAATAGTATTGAATCATGATATAATTTATTTTTCTATAGCACCTATATATGGATATTTTGGCCTAGGAAATCATAATTTGCATCATATTATAGAATATATTTTTATTGGTATTAATTCAGTAATTATGGATATTAAGAGGATACAATTGTATTGAAAATGAAAGGATTTCACTAATATAAGTTACAATCCTAATATTTTTGTCATGTATAGATTATCTGATTTCAAAGAAAGATAATACCAATTAAAATAGAAATGGGTTGTTCTAGACTATGTTTACGACTCAAATATTTGTAATTAACCATAAAATGTTGGTTTGGAAAAATCATTATTCACTCGATGCAAAGGAAGTGGGTATAACTGTATGTCTTTGTTGACAACACTATGTGATATGATTTAGTGATTAAAATGATCTTTACATATAATTTTGATTGATTGAAATAAAATATGATTATTCAATTAAAAACTATTAATTTAAAAAAACTCAATTGTAATTGGACAATGGTTTTCATCAACATAAACATACTGTTCAACAAGTTAGGTTATTTGTAACAATTATGTTTTAGTTATTCAATGATCATAATATAACTTATATAAATAAAACAATATTTTATTATCATACCAAAATTAGTTATTTTCTATCAATATAAAACTCATATAAGAACTAATTTAATATCGATACCATTTTCTCTGTAAGGATAATTCTAAAAAATAATCAAACAGTAATGGAATTGCTGTGACAAATCATGCAGGTGTGTATAAAAAATATATATTGTTATAATTATCATGTTTAACAATGTATAATTTTGAAATGTACAAAAAAATATGTAGTTTATTTCACGTTCATGAAATAAATATTGTTGATTAATGATGATCTAACTTCATATATTTCAAAAATGGGGTTAGAAAAACCCATAGTGAATGTTGGTAAGGAATATCAAAATTATTCAACCATAGAAGGATTTTATTTAATTGTTAGGATTACTGATAAAAATTGATTCATGTGACTAATAAATCCAAATTTGATTCAATCTAAATCATATCAACTACTCTACATGAGGATTTTGATATGAATTGGGATAATTATTTTCATTATCTGTATAGATCCAATGTCCATTGTGAAAATGAGGATGTCATATTATATATCTGAAACTGATGAATGATGATATAACTATAAAGGACTATATATTAACACAAAATTTAATTTATATTAACAATATTTTATTAAGTTGTTCCCATGACATAAGCGTCCATAGAATAATTATTATAAAATGAATTAATTACATAAGTCTAAACGATGAGTTTCTATTACCAAATTTATCATGAATTCAAATCCAATTATAAGTAATTCAACCCACAAAGTTAGATTCCGTTCAAATCCATTGTTTTCAATTTCATCTACCACCAAATTTGCATTATGGTAATAATGTGTAATGAAATAGATTAGTTTAGAAAGGGCATTAAAATATTTCATCCATCAATCGATGAGTCGCCAAGAAGTTTGAGACAAGACATTCTAGATGTGAAATAACATATTAGTGTAATAAATTTTTATACATAGATTATTCCATCATTCAGATCTAGAAAAACAATCCAGGTTAATGACTCTTATAATTTCAGCTTCCATTTATTTTGGTAATCCACATTTACCAAATAAACATGCCAGCACACTGCCACTATGGTCATGAAAATCAGAACTGCAACATGATGGATATGTATTACATTTATAATCACCATATCAATATATTTTAATCAACATATGGTGAGGTGGATTCCATAAAACATTAATAGTTCTAGTATGAAACATTAAATTTCGAACAATTCCAATCCTTCTAAAAATGGTATAATGAACGTAAACCATTTGAGAGATCATTTGACTCTTGGATGGATAGAATCATACTTTTAATGAGTTATGAATAATAAGAATAACATTTTAATGAATCCCAATTTTATTTCCATTCAAATTCATGTGTAATAGTTATGTCAGGATACATTGATGAGGTCAGAATTCAACAATGAAAGGGATCGAGTCCTATACTGAATAAATTATTGGATTGAGGGAAAATTTTGTCTCAACATCTCAAAATGGACATAGATGAATTTCTAGAGCATTGAAGTTGTGGTCCAATTAAGAAAATAGTGCATAAAATACTTACAATGCTCATAAAATATGCAACCCCTAAAAAAAAGGGAAACACTGAAGGATTACATGAATGAGTTAGTAGGAAAATGATCATGTGGCAATCAAAAATTCATTTTGATCCTCGGAGTTCAGATCAAAGAGTTATTAAAACTATAAAGCTAGTCAATGTCAAGGGTAGCAGCCATAGATATAGACACGTAGTAACAATGGCTGCTATGGATACCATAATTTTTCAGTTCCCAGATGTGAATATCTTCACGAGGATAAAATATATAGTTATTAAATATATCACAACCACTAACATGTTAATCTAGAGGATCATCATCATTGAATATTTTAATTTGATATCCTGGTATTAAAAGAGGAATCATGATGTTGAAATTTAAATATCACAGGAGTACCATCCCAGTTATATTTCTAATTTTATAGATTAGATGATATGATGTCAATCCAACAAGAAAAATTCAAGATATTATATTAAATGTTCTTAATATTATATCAAAGATATGAATCCATATAACAAGCATTACCCTACATCAATGTCATTAGAAATGTTTGCCTAATAAATTCCAATTCCATAGATCAATTGTTATTCAGTGTCTAGGAGAATCACGCCTAAATAGAATCACTAATTTTGTTGATATTTTATTAGAAAAAATAAATTCATTAGTAATTATATTAATAATATTCTCTTATATTTTCAAAAGTATCAGAATTTTTTTTTATGATGAAATTTATTTATTTTGGTGGGATAGAACACAAAATGATGTCATTATATATATTATTTAAACAAAATATTAGCTTTTATATATTAGTCTGTATTTCACTAAAATCTATAATGAAACAAGGAAACATTCTCAATACATAAAATTTTAAATATTAAAATTTGATGAATATAATGTAATAGTTATAGCATAGAATATAAATAGCTGAAACCATATTGTGAAATATATAATAAAAAATGGTTAGTTTAAATAAAAAAATTATCGATAAATTTATCTAATATATGAAATGTCTAATGAAATAATTTTTGACACAATTCATTTTTATATGATTTCATATATATACTTATCAGAATTACAATTCAAGAATTTATGTTTATTATGGTTATATGGTGATGAAATATATAGTTTTTAAAAACGGTCATAGTAACATAATTAATAATTGATATAGAAATAATAAAAATATAACATAATATTTTGAAAAGAAATTTTCCTTTAAAAATTATAATATCTTATGTATCCATTTAAAATATAAGTTTTTACAATTTAAAATTTGAATATGATAAATTAAAATCCATTTTTTATGATTTTAATAATTTTTAAAAATTTATTTTTTAATATCTCGTAAAAGATTGATTTATAATTTAATTTTTCTTCAGAACGTTTCTACCAATTCCATTACATTTGTGGAGCCAAAAGGATAAAATAATTATAATAAATTTCTCATATTTTATTCATAACAAATGTATTTTTCAATTAGTATACTAAGATATCAAAAATAATAATGTATAAATTAGCAAACACTATATGTAATTTTTAAATATAAGTTACATTTTATCTTAAATTGTTACTATTGAATTATAAATATTTTATTTTAAACAAATATTTATCACATTTATAAATTGTATATATTAAAATGAAATAAATTTTTTTATAAATTCCCTAAAATACAACATATCACCTTATATTATTTATAATTAAATTTTTTTAAATGTTTCAAAATTATTAACTATGGTAAAATGAAAAAATTATGAAGTGTTAAATCCAAGGGGAAAATATTTAGAAAATTTATAATATTCCCCCAAATGAGCGGTTGGGGATTTTAAATTAAAATTAAACATTGATCAATTATATTATATAAATACATTTTATTTATTTTGAACATGACATTAGTTTTTTTATATTTAAAAAAGTACCACTCACCAAACTTATAAATAGAGATCATGACCACGACTTTGTGGTGACACTAATAATTTATATCTAGTATGAAACTCTTCTGAAATACAAATAAAATTACAAAATGAGTCATAATTCCTTTTATTTACCGAAAATGTGACCCCTAAAATCCTTAATCAAATTTAATGTCGATTTATTCCACAGAGTAATGTAAATTTTTAAAAGAAATACTTTTATAATTTATATAATAAATTATTATAGTTATACATAAATATATTTAATAATATACGTAACTAATAAAATAATAATCATATGTGTATATAATTTTTATTATACTGACGGAACATCCATTAAATATTCCCCAATTAATTATTTTAAAACTGAGAACATCATCTATGTCAGAAGATGACTATTTCATCAATAACTGATGTGTTTTATTTATTATAATCAATATTAAAGAATGATAAAAATGGGTATTAAAATAATAAATATTATTTTTATAAAAAAATTAAAATTATTATAATATATCCTAATGTACACCATTTTTCATATCAATGTAAAACAAATATTTTTACAATATATACATTCCAAATACTACCTCATTAAATTATAATATTCAATTTTTGTCGCACTATAAATTAATTGTTATAATACATATATGTGTGTGTATATATATATTGTTAAGGATTTAAATATTTTATGCATATATTTATGATATAGTTATACCCATTTTTACAATATTTATAATTATTTAGTAAATATTTGAATATTTTCTGTAACATGTTCTTCATGTGTATAGTTGTCATGAAACATAACCATAGTATCCATCAAGTGATTATTGTGATATAGAAATTCCTGGAATATATATTTAAAAAAAATCAAAATCCTTAAATGCTTAACATGCTATTAATACATGGGGTTGTATGTCGATATTACAAAACATGCATAAAACCATCTGAGTTATAAAAATTAACTAATGAAAATAAACAATAATTAATTAATTTTTTTAATAGTGAATCATTACAATTTAGTAATATAAAAGTAAATACATATTTGTTAAGATATTAATGAAGTTGTTATTATGTTCATGTGACAGGTTAAAAGGCAAGAAATTCTCCCTCCAAATATGATCATTTGATCTTTGCATGAATCGTGATCCACCCTCCAGTGTGATTTGGGTAAGCCTTCCTCTGATTCCTCTACAGGTTCAGAATCCAGAAATTCTTAGTATGATTGGCAATATTGTGGGTCATTTCCTCCATTCAGATGATCGTAATTCCACTATCAGCCACCAAATTAATCCTCATATATGTGTTGGGTTTTATGTTTCGAAACATCTAGTGGAGTGGCTTTGGATTGCAGTCGATGTAGAGTTCAAATGGAATCAGCCAGTTGGTTTTGAGTCCTATGTCAACTATTGTTCGACATGTCGTCGATTGGGGCGTTTGGCATCTGCTTGTCATAATTAAGATGTCTTTGGGTGGTCCTGTGTTCCGATGGTGAAGCCTAATGAGGTCCAAATGTAGATGAGTGCATGAGATCCTCAGAAAGATGATGGTCTAGTGAATTGGGTTTCACTGGTTATAGGAAAAGATGTTTTAATGATGAGGCCAGGTGAGGGCCAGAGTTGAGTGCATGTAGTTGATCCTGGTAAGGATGATGGCTTCGTTAATCGGGGATCACCAGATGTGGACAAGGATGTAGAGTTTTCTTTCAACCTGATGGTTGCTACAGTCCTTCATCGGTTGAATAGGGATCTTAAGGTTGGTCATGGTTGGAGGAAAGCTGATTACAAAGCCATGGTAGAGTTGGTCATTTGCAGTGGGGTTGAAGGGTCATGACCTGTGGTAGTGGAGGCTTTGGCTACATGTGTTTATTGGATATTTGGTCGGGTTAGGATGTTATATGGGTCGTAATTATAGTTCATATGGGTAACCATTTTCCGGACTTGGAGCATGGGGATGTGGAAGTGCTCAAGAATTTAAACGGCGACGCTAATGTGCAGGATGGGTCTTAGGAGGCTGCTGCCGAAAATGAATATATGAAGATAGTGCCGCGTGAAGGTTATGAAATAGTGGAACAACAACAATTCTTACCAATGATCGATGCTAACACTCATTCTCAGCAGACTCAATAAACACAGGTAGTGAGTTTTCAAGAGGTGGTAATCCTAGAAAAATGGTGGGATATTTCTAAGAGAGATAAAGAAAATAATTTTGGTAGAGCCAGGCCCTCATATAGCAACATTTTCCAAGGAGGGGAAGGTAAAGATGTGTGGGAATCAATAGGTGATGTTTTTCTCACCGTAATGACAACTAAAAAAGGATTACTCCTTTCTTCCAAAGCTGAAGTCTATGAGATCATCTGTATGAAAGGATGGTTTGCAATCTCTTTATGAGTTTATTGCATTGCAACGGCTGAATCATAAAAGGAAGTACGACAATATCATGTAGCATTATGAATTCTTGGAATAGTAATCAACTACTGTGGATGAATAGATCTACAATGTATGGTGTGACGGGTATGGTTCATTCAAATTATAGTTGTTATTTTTTTGTACTTGTATGATTGTTACGGAACTTTTCTTTTATATTAATAAATTGTTGGAGGCTAGCCTCTGACTGAAATTCTAGGTATATAATATAACTGTTTTAAATTTTTTTAATTATTTTTAAATTAAAATAAACTACATTTAGATCATTTGAAAGTAAATATTTGATTTTAATATTGTATTCATGATATAAAAATTAATTTTTGGGGATTTAAACCATTAAAAATTAATTTTTAGTCATTTTAACTCCTTCAAAATATTTTTTTCATAATATTCAATTATATACATCATTCCCAATAAATTATTTACTTTTTATGATAATATATCCAATATAATTTATCAATATAAAATTATTTAATTTAATGTAAATCAATATTAATGTGTTCAATACATTCGTAAATGGTTTATTTATTCTTATACATCAGAATATATTATGTAATTATATTAGAATTGTATTTCTTATATATATCAACATCCGTTTATGTATTTTTGTTTTACTATGTATATGAATTTTTTATAATATCCAAATTATTTCTATAGATGGATTATAAAATGTTATATGGAATTTATTATCTATTTTAATATCCATCAATGACCATTATGTTATATTTGGGACATTATAATATTCTTTTATCTAAATTCATAAAATAGAATGATTATAAAATGAAATTGGAAAATTTCTTATCATCCCAAACAGATTTTGATGTTTATTTTGTTAAATGAGGGATATGATCTTATGATACCATCCACCTTCTTTTTTATGGCTTTTAATATGTTCTATGAATTTTTTTCATCAATATTACAGTCCATTGACAATTTATTTATAGATGAGATAATTTCTCAGGATTCCATAAAACTTATTCATTTGGATTTCATTTAAAGATAATGATTTATCTAAGAAAAATATTGAATCCCATTATATTCCCATTAGTGAGGTAAGATATGATGAAATGAAGAATATTTTTATGATACAATAGAATAAATATAAAAATAGTTTATTATAATATTTTTTGATTTAATTAATTTCCTCATCTTCATTGATGATGTTAATATCTCTGGAACTCTAATGGGAATACAAGAAATTATCTAAAAAACTGGGGTACTTGGGACATTATCCCAATGCCAAGTGTGCATAAGTTATAAGTCAATGATCATGGGGATATGGATGGTAATCCAAATACCAAGGGTATATTTTTAACATGTTAAACCCAATATGGAACACATTTTGACTGAACAATACAAATATTTGATTAATAACTTGATTGGTATCACTGAAAAAATGATTTATGTGATTATATTTATGGCACATTCTATGTCATATTATGATATCTGTGTTGTGGTATTACGGAATACGATTTGTGGATTCTATGTATTCTTATAAATCAAGTATTATATTAGCATGTTTTCTTATAACATGAATAATGATATGATATTTAATTATTTCGGTATGGACAACTTATCAATAACCATTGAAAATGTAAATGATTCTCGATAATTTTTTAACTGAATAATATTTAATGTTGAAATTTTTCCATTATAGGATGATATATTCTATATGTAAAATATATATCATTGTACCATGAAATAGTATTTATGAAACATGGTTATTTGAATATAATTTTCTAGTTTTACAATTATGCTCATTGATGAAATTTTAATACAAATACATTTATCTTCCTATAAAATTATATTCTCAATTTTTAAATCATTTATTTACCTTTATAATTCATCTAACCTCAACCAATTCATGTGTTCTATTCCCCATGTCATAAACATAAGAGTATACTAGAATATGTATATATGTGTATAAAAAATGTCGAGAATATGGAGAATATAACATAATAAAATATTCCATTATCTAATATCAATTGACATTAAACTGTTGTGTTACATAGATAAGTGGTTTTGAGTGAGGTAATAATCAAATTATTGAAATATATGTAGTATAATATTAATTCATTTCAAATATTAATGCTCTTAGTACTAAGTATTATGCTTTTAACATCGAATGTATATGTTATATTCTATAGAATCTCAACTCTTATATTCTATCCTCTTAAAATACCATATTTTACTTATAGAGCTATCTAATATTACATTTTCCTTTATTATAAATGAACTATTTGATAGGAAATATTAAAAATCTCAATTGGATCAAGATTTTGTTACTTCAGTTTGTCAAAATCAAAGATAATCTATATTTACAACATAATTATGATAGGATTGATCCATTTATGTTTTTATACATTTCATTTTAAAACAAATAGTTCATCAACTTCATCGTCCATTTGATGACCATTTCTTTAAAAGAGTATTTCACACCCCCAATAAAAAATGAATGATTTTTCAAAGTGTACATTCTCTATAAAAATAAAACAATATCACTGAATTTTTTTGATATATTTATTTTAATATTTCCCATAAATAATAATTTGGATTTTTTTGTTAATTTATATAGTGTTCTAAATCATACACCACTCCATTATTTTTATTTCTTTTCCCTCTAAATATTTACCATTTAATGTGTACAATATAACTCTTTGTTGGTGTCTATTATTCTAAAAACCCTATGTTCCCCCAAGTCATTGAGATCCTCTATTTGATTTTTCCTTTGATAATGTTAGGGTCATATTGTTTAAGGAAATTTAATTCCTCACAATCACCTAATTATATCTCTTCCAAGTTAGAAATGTTTAGGAAGTCATGTTATCTATGATGTGAATTTTGATTATTCAATCCTCATTCACATAACATGATTATAATATTTCATGTAGAAAATATTATATTAATTATTTTCTAATCACATCATAGGAAACACTGTATTTTGGTCCTCATTATTTGTAAACCAGTAACAGACAGTATTTGGTACAACCTAGATCATTCAATTTCTACTTTTTACATTTAAGAAAAGGAATGGGATAAATTTCAAAATATTCTATATTTTAAAATTGTCATCCTCTAAAATAGTTTTCATATATTTGAAATTAACATTATTAATATTTCATTTTTTTCATTTATTTATTTTCCATTTATTCATATATAATTATTTTTCATTGAATAAAATAAAAAGGAACTGTCTTGGTACATTATCACTGACCAATGAAGTAGATATTTTGTATCTAAGTAGAAATATTCTTATTTTTCTCATTAATGTGGATCGTCTATGAGACACATATATTTCATATAACATACAAATTGGAACTGTGTATCATAAAACCACTGTTATATATTAATACAAACATCTCCCATAGATCATTTTTTGAAGTTTAAAAAATCCGATTTTATATAAATTTTGTTAAATAAAGAACCCAATAACATTCTCATTCCTTTTTCGTCAATATACATCTAACAATGATCACATATTTATAATTATATATAATTAATATTAATCATATACTAATTTATAGAATATTAAAAAAAATATTTTCAAAATTATTTGAAATATGGTTTAAGAAATTTTAATAATAATATGAAATTGATTCCCCTACTGATTGAAATAAAAATGTTATTGAAACATGTTCCATATATTCCAATAGATAACAACCAACCAATATAATAATTTATTAAATTACAACATATTTTCCAATAAAATGAATATATCCTAGGATTTGGTCGAATTTGGTTTTATCAAATTCAAATGTCATTGGTAATGATCTTGTTTATCTGTCAGTGAAGAAACACATCTCTTCCTCATAAGGAAATATTGATATGATAGAAAATAAAATAGAGAAAAAAAATTTAACAACCCATTATTTTATTATAATTTTCCCTATATATAAATTTTATTTATTTGATATATTTCCATATATTAAAATTTATTTATAAATGAACTATAATATATTATTGAAATAATATTATTAAATATATAATTTATTGGATAACAATA
The DNA here is from genome assembly GCA_963277665.1 of Viscum album. NCBI lineage: Eukaryota > Viridiplantae > Streptophyta > Magnoliopsida > Santalales > Viscaceae > Viscum > Viscum album. The sequence goes on along the minus strand of OY728132.1, from coordinate 1,513,718,340 downwards.
AATAATTATGAATATGACTAATAAAATTATGATATATAATTCTTTAATTATACATTAAACATATTAGTTTTTATTCCTTATATATAATGATAGTTAATTTTATTTAAATATGGAAAGATAATGTAATCCGAAAATCTACTTTTTAGTTGATTTGTTTGATAGTAGTAAATAAAATTAATCCTTATTGAATAATGAATTTTATTAAATGTGTATATAATATATTAAATAAAATATTTAATCATCCATATAATAGTGTTTACATTGTATGTAAGGATGGTAAACATAATTTTAGGCTTTAAATACATTAAACTAAGAACATTATTTTTGTTTTTAATAATTACTTATAACTAATTTTCCAAATACCTAAATTTAATCTAATTATATTGATTCTATATTTGGAAGAAACATAATTTATATAATTTAATAGAATCAAAATATTTATTTCCCATTTTTAATAGTTAAATAATTAATTATTTGTTACCACAATAAGAGTAAAAAGTGGTTTACCCTGTTTTATTATAAGAGATAGTGGTAATAATGGCTTTAAACTAGTCCATATCGTATTAGATGAAGATAATTTGACATTATATTTTCCTACCAATGATATATAGGTCATTTATTTCACAAAAGTATTGATTATGTGAAATAATATAATTTAAAATGTTTATTTAAGTTCATTATTGTCCCTACCATACCTTATAAATGAAAACCTCTTATCCTCACTTGTTAACACAATTTTAGATTTATAACTAATAAAATTCCAAATAATGAAAAATAACAGCTTACATACCTTCATTCGAGACCTCTTGGTCTACTCTCAGACAATCCTATTAAATCTTATGGTGTAGTATAGGGGATATCTCTCAATGATGAGGAGACTGGGCTAATACGATACATGATGAGTCTTGGGGTAAGGGTTTATTTTACAGTATCATTTTTGTGAATACATAGTCTAAATTTCCATTGAATAATATTTTATTAATATTATATATTAAATCAAAAATATTTTCATCTTCTCCATTTATTTATATAATATTCAAGAAATAAATCCATTTTCCAATCACTATTATTTAGAATAATTGATTAAATTTTTTATGAAAATAATCATTATCTTTATATTGGTCAATGGTGATTTTCATCAATTTAGATGCTCCAAATTCAATTTATCTTGTGTGATCATTTCTATATTATAAATATGGATTAATTAATTTTTCAACAATTTTTTAATTTCATTTAAAATTATATTTTTAACGAGTTTTTCAAACTACATATTTTTAAATTTTTATAAAAAAAAGGTGAATGGAATAATTTTAATAACATTTATCAAATGGATAAAATTACCTTCAAAATGTACAATATTTTATTTAATGATTCCTGAGATAATATTAATGAAAATGTAATGGTCATTATTATTTTAATATCATGTTTTAAATGATTATTAAATAAAAGGGTACACTTTATATTTTTGAGACATTTTTAAATTAAATATTTTTGGTATTGAAATTCTTTGAAAAATTCATTTCACTATTTTTATGTTTCAGTGAGTGTATAATATTTTTATTAAATCCAAAAAATGTCTTTGGATGGATTAAAATTATGATGATTTTATGTTTATTATTTTTATTTTTTTTTAACATGAGTTAATGATGTTACGATGAAATGATGCAATGTTTGTGATGTAATATTTCAAACTAAGGGTTATTTTAGGATGAATTCTTGAGTGTTATTATTATATTTTGGGACACATATATATATTGGATTCATTATATTGCATGTGGGCCTATTAAATCATTTAATTTATTTTTGCCTTTTCATATAGATATCTCATGAGATGATGAATATCAACATGGACATTATTATGAATAGAAATGTTTAAATTTTAATGAATGAAAATGATTACTTCTAGCTCTGATAAAATTATCATTTTTTCACATTGTATGTCATAGATAAATTTACATTTTTGTGGGTCAGTATTATTTCTTGTAGGAATTATCAAATTATTAGGAGACATCATGATTATGAATACCAATGTTAAAATGATTACTATTTCTTATTCATTTGATTTCACATTAATATGTTAGGGTTATTGAATAATTGTTTCTGGTTTCATATATTTATTAATAATGATTATGGATATGACCTTATTTTATATTATATAGTCTATTATTATCTTTCCATTTTCCTTTTATTTTGATAACTAATAGTAGATTAGTTTTTCATACCATTAATATCAACTTATGCAGTATTATTGTTGGTATCCCCCATGATTACCATTATTGATAATCTATGATCATATATTCTTTGGGATTTATTACCAAGGATTATGTTGAAGGATCTATGTATTTCGTATCTATAAGGGTACAAGTAAAAAAGAACATTGAAGTGATGCAAAATATTTTTTTACTAATTATTTATATTTTGTGTCAATTGTCTAACAAAACATATCAATTATGGTGATCATGTATTTATAATGGAGTTATAAGGTGATTATTCTTATAAAAAAATTCTAATATTTATTTTTTCATTTCTCAAATCACATTATTTGGTATATAATCATAGTTGTGTTGTTTTTAGAGAATTGGATATTTTTTATTTTATGATCCAAAATGTTAAACTTATTTATAATATAATATCTTAATATATTTTAATTAATGGAGTCTATTTTTCTTATCTACAATATCTATTTAGATAATAGTATGTGGATGAAGGTGTGGAACAAATCAAATAAGGGGTAAAAACAATTAAAGGATATTATTGCATATTATATAAATCATCGATATTTTGTTATGGGTGGGAAAAATACTACACACCCTTATAAAGTCTCCAATTTTTTATTCTTTGACAGATTAACATTATCTTTATGAACCATATTGATGATTCAGAGAATAAAACCTATTTAAAATATATGACAATATATAATGATTTGAGATAAACATATAATAGCATTAATTGTAATATTATATTATTATTTTGGTCATCATTATAATGTTTCTTAAAATAATATCACTTAATACTGTATATATTTAAATTATATACTAATAATAATTTTTTATGTTTTTAATTAATGTAATAAACATGTGGTAATCATGTGAACACAAACTGGGGTGGATTATGAAATTATAATCCTCAATATAATAAAATTGTTATGAATTTGGGATGAAATACTATATAACTAAGCTCACACAACACTCTAAATCATTGATTAATAAATAAATACTTGTTGACCATTTTAATTCACCATTGATAACGAAATGTTTCATTGATTCATTTGTGTTATAATTTCAAAACTCTAGGTGTGTGTCTTCTAATCCACTAGATTATGTGACAGGGGTCAATATTATTGAAATGATATTTTCTTTTCTTCAATGACCAGAACATTTGAATTTTATTTTCAATGTATATCATGTAGATGTAAAATCATAACAATGGTGTAATATTATCAATAACATTAGGAATTGTTAATAAATAAAAAAAATTGAATATGAGAAATTTAATGGGATATTTAAAAATAATTAATTCTCTTTAATAATTCATTATAAGATGTTAATGGGATTTACATTTCATAAAAATAAGGAAAAAGAATCCATTTATACATATGAATAATACTGTACCTGATTTTCATAGTACGCTTTAGTCTATATAATTGACCATGAAAGAAAAACTAATCAATTATTTATTATATTGAGACATTTTCTTTAATTGGAATTACCTGTATGAGAATTTTTTAACAATGAAACAAATTATTCATTTCCATATAGTGGTATAAATATTTTGAGTGAGCATCCATTTTTATTCAGTTTTTAGTTATATGAATAGATAAATGGAGAATCATGGAAATTGAAAAATAATATCCTATCAAGTAAAAATGACACAATAATCTATATGCAATAATAAAGGATAATTAACACATGAAATTTCCACAATGAAATATAAAAATGTTTCATGTATATAAAAGTTATGCATGGATAATGTTATTCAAAATTGGGGATACAAGTGATAATAAATATAATATATGAGAAGAATGATTCAACTAATAATGATAATTATTTTCGTGGTAGAGAGACTATGTATTATTAGAATTGATGTCATATTCCAATTGATATTGATGATTGTATACCTCACCAACACCTTATGAAAAATGGTTATGTGAGGTCATTTTCAATAAAAATTATTGTAGTTTGGGTGGACATCATTATGAATTGTTTATTTTCTATATAATATATGACTAAATATGTATTATTTGATGTACTTATTACTACTCTTATATTAGACGTATTTTATAATATTATCACATCACCACATCAATTTTTATATGATGAGTGGGTATTAAAATCCCGAGGGAATTAATATTTAATCTAATGTTTTTAATTTATATTATATAAAACTTGATTGTTATGTTCATTCAAAAAACATGGTTATTCACCATATATTTTAATGTTTTTGTTATATTAGGAATGGATTGGATTCCTTAATATATATATTATATAAATTTATGAGTATGGGAAGTTAAAAATTATATAAAAAATAAACCTATATTATTTTATCATTGAAAGGATGAAAATAATCTTTAAATACAAATTCAGAACATATATTTATAAAAAATTGTTTTACAAAATGTCATCATTTATGAGATCCCAATTTGTTTTTAATATAATAAATCATTTTGAAAAGAGTTTCCAAATCTTTATAAAAATCATGAATTATAAATTTCAACTGATCTCATACCCATTGCAATGCATATTTTTATGAATATTTATATGATATACCTAATTGTGTTACAATAATTAAGAAATAACTAAGGGAATCTAGAAAATTGATTCATATTCCTTACTCTTTCCCCATGGGGATTACCTTTTCATGTTTCTGGTACAAGGAATATAATGGTATTTTTAATTTATTATCCTTAACGTAATGTGATCAATGTTATAGAAAAGTATCATATGGGTCAAATTGATGAATTATTTTATCAAATGAACAAAGATGAATAATTTTAATCGATTGACCTTAATTTTAGATATTATCAATCAAGTGTAATAAAATAAGTTATCCCAATGATACCCTTATATACGAGTTTTGTTAATTATTAATTTATATAAAATATATTTAAACATAATAACACTCCAACTGTCATCATTGATTTAATCAATATATCCTTTATAGATTATATTTATATGATTGTTGTTGTCTTTATCGATGATACTATTATATTGACAATTCATAATGAATATCATTATGATAATTTGAATGTTTGATTGAATACACTGAGGAAGAAAAATATATATATAAAATTTTTAAGGTTTGATATTTGGATATGCAAGGATTAATTCCTTCATTATATAATATAGGTGGTGGAAAATCGTAGGTCCATTCAAATAAAATTTTTATTAATAAATTTCTTTGAAAACCAACAAAGACTATGAGTAATAGTTGTCATGGAATTATTATATATTATTAATTGATTTTAAAAAATTTCATCCTATTATGTAGTCCTCTACCCAATTTGTGATGGAAGGTAGTCACATTAGTATACATGGACTAATTTGAGAAAAAATTAATAAAGCATATATGATGGTTAGTTAGGGAAACTATATTAACATATCCCATCTGTGGAGAAGGGCATATAATAAATAGATGAATTTAATAGAAGGTAATGGGATGGATAATAATTACAAATGACATGGATATTTCTTATGACACATAGTAATTGGATTTTCTTGTCAAAATTTATAAGAATCTTTATTTGTAGTTTTCAGTTGTAATCATTGAATTGAAAATATCATGATATTATAATTTTTGTGAATGTGGGTTATTTATACATATCAAAAATCATTTAAATTTATTGAAGAATAATTAGATTTCTATGTTGAAATGGGTATGGATGGTATTAATTAATGACTATAAAAATCATTACACTGCAAACATAGGAAGTAGAACAAGGTGAAAGATCATCCAAAAAATTGGACAATGATAGTTTGTCTTTTATGAGAATTTCAAGCGATCAGTTTTTTATGGATTAATTTAATATTCTGGTAGAAAGGTAATATATATTTTATGGATTAATAATTGACCATAAATCATTGTGAGGATCAAAATTGTGGAAGACGATAATGTGGAATTGTATAGGATGGTGAGAAATATTACTATGTTCAACCAAGATTTTGATTTAATGATATGGTTCAAGAACAATAATTATTTCCCATCAAATAAGTCTTCATGAAGGTTCATAAGAAAATGGTAAATGTTTATTGTTCATCATTATTATTTAATGTAAAAGTTATAAATATATCATATATTATATTTATAGCGAGCTTACATGATAATGGATATTATAGTATTTATTTATGACAGATATATCAATATTTTAGGAAATTATTATCGTTATTAGACATTTCATCATTATATACTTCATAAAAAAAATTAGTATATCCTAGGAGATGGAGATTTCTATTTTCATTAGGTAATTTGGTAAAAAACATTATGTCTATCAGTATAAATATAACAACGTTATTGAAAATATACATAACATATTATAAAATTCAATTTTAATTTAAATAGGAAGAGATAATCTAATGAAAAACTATTGAAAGGGGTGAGATATAATGCCAACTAATAGAATAGATTTTTTTACACTTTATGAGTGTGTTACATATTATTAAATTATGATTTTGATGATACAAATATGGGGTGATAATCAAAAACATGGTCATTGAGTGATGATATATAATGATAACTTATATAAAAAATTGTTTATATATTTTCAACTATTTTTTATATGGAGAGATGAATAGTCTATTATATTATCATTGTACAGTATCAAAAAACACATTTATTCATGGTTTTCATCACTATTGATCACACATAAATCCCCACTATTAGTTAATGTGAGAAAAAGAGTAGTGATTATACTTTTATGTATCTCATTATTACATTCATCACATTCATCATTCAAAAAAATCAATCCCAAATGATTTAGAATGGTTAGTTGGAATTCCAATAGTGATAATTATCTAAAAAATATAAAATTTTACCCCACTAATCAATAGAATGTATGGATATCTATAAAATTTTATGTCTAGTACATCTATAAATAATATTTATTTGTTATGGATCCTTATATATCCATTTTTGGGGATGTCAATCCCTAGGAGTGTCACTATATTCAAAAGAAAATAAAATATACTATACTTATTAAATAGTTTTTCATTCAAAAAATGTGTCATATAGAGTCCTAAAATGAGCCTTATGTTCCTTAATTATTTTGGAGTATATATGAATAAAATTAACAAAGACAACAAAATTTTTATTTGATTAAATATATATAGCCATCATCAATTGAATAAATGAATACTAATGGTGATTTGGAGAGTCTAAATGGAAACAGTGCAAACTCATAGTACCTTTACCTTCTGTAAGATTGTTATAATTATGTTATATGTATATACTTAAAATATGTTTTTTAAATTATAGTTCAAAAATTCATATAAACATGGAAATGCACAATACCTCCTCCAGAAAACTTATCAGACTCAGACACAGTCTGATTATCAGTTGGATGAATTAGAATCTCAATAGATTCGATTAAAATTAGATTACATTTATCTTAATTATGGTTATAACAATAAATCAAAAAATATTGGAAGGTGGAAATTATGACTAATATTCAATTACATTCACAATGTAATTTATAGTTTTAGGAAAAGTAATTAAACATTTCATAATAATAAAATTGGCATATAAGATTTATTGAAAAGATTTACCGCTTTTAACATTAAGAAAATGGTTTTCAATATGCTTTACTAATTGTATGAATAATATTATCCTTACTTTGAAGCCATTATTTATTTACTGGGAAGTACCTCGATATATTTATTATAAAAGATTTGTCTTCCATTCCTGTGAATACTTCAATATGAATATCGATGCTTGTCCTCTTAGACCTAATTTCCATCGATGTGATAGATAAAATTCACCATCATTCTATACACAAAATCCCTTAATCCTGAAAATGTTTTGACATAGATTATAAATGAATAATAACTAATGATAACTTCCTGAAAAAAATTCCATTGAACTATCAAATCACTAATGCATTATAATGAATAAGAACGAGATGTAACCATAGAGAAAACAACATAAGAATGAGTTAGGAAAATTAACAACCTTATCTAACCTATTTAATTGATTATTTATTTATTCTATACTCTCCAATGGTCATATTTCTGTATTTTTTGCAACAGACAAGGATAACTGGTATAATAACGCTCAAAACGTTCTGGCATCATTTAATTTCAAACATTATTTTCCATTAACAACATTACAATGTAATTGGAATTCCTGATGATAGAAACAAGTCTCTATATTCTGATTATAATAATAGTTATGTCTGATGGACATTATTATCAATTTTAAATATTACAATCATTATGATATTTGGTCAGATATATTGGTACTACTATCAATCCAATATTAATGAATTTTTTTCATATGATATAAAAAAATCATTGTCCGGATGAAATTAAAGATAGTTCTGATTAATCACACGAATGATCAATCCAATTATCATTGTAAATAATATTAATTATATATTCAAAATACTTTAGATCATTTTAAATCTATGTAAAAAAGTGGATTTTTCTAAAAAAAAAATATAAAAAAATGAGACATTAACATTTAGTAAACATGTTTTATGAAATTGTCTGTGATTTCCATAAGTAAAGGAATGGAAAAGTAATAATTAATAATTCTGACTCCAAAATCCCCCAATTTATTGAAATGAATTCCAATAATACATTAATTAATAATAAATTGAAAGAATACATCCATATGTTAATTTTTGAACAACAAATTATTCCTATCATGTTATATCTTCTTGAGTTTATGACTCATTCAAATATGATGTAGAATATGTTGCTTTAGATGATGTCAAATATGATGTTAGATACAATGTTGAATATGAGGTCACATTTTATTTTTAATGTGATGAAGGGTACCAAACTAGCTCATTTTAAATATTTCTTATCCCCCATAGTAGAACTTCTCCCCTAAAAATACTATTTATCCTTTTTACATGAAATCATTCCCTTTATAAAAAACTACCAATTTCATTAAATATCCTCCCATTATAATGTGTTATCTGTTTTTGAAAATTTTTCGACTAATTTACTATTTCAGAAATTAATAGGAAATAATCTCATGTTTCCATAAATGATAGTGAAATAGCATATGAAACAATATTGAACAAACAAATTATCCATGAATAAAATGAAATAATATATAACTAGTTATAATTTGAAAATATTCATAAACAAGTGTTTTGTATGAAAATTAATTCATTAAAATATTACTAAAAATATTAAAATAACATTTGAGAGTTCAAATTAAGATATAATTGTACTTTCTTCATTAGGTTTTTGACAATTGATTAAATATTTTTCAAATTTTGTCAATGTTCCAAATTTTTTGAAATTGTTTCATCATTTAAACAATATTGAGTCTGTATAATATTTACCTCTTTAGATAAATTTTTATTATAATTCCTTAATATGAACAACTCATCATGAAAATATTATTTTAATCTCATCACTGACTTTGTATATTGAATTGTTTCATTCCAAAAATTTTAAATGTCAGTCCTTTCATCAGAAGCATTTATAAATTATCCTAAAACAAAACTATATCACAAATATCTTATGATAACATGTTAAAGGATTCCACTAATTCTAAAATAATATAATTTACTTAAGAAAAATTATAATAATCTAAATGATTATTATTATGAATCTGATTTGACTATTTCACCATTTAATTATTTCTGGACTTTTGAGTTTGAAACATTTCCTGAAATACTATAAAATCAGTCTCGATAATGAAAATAGATTTATTCAAAACAATTATTGACTCTAATTTCTCATTCATGGAAAATTCCAAAATGATATATAATAAATAAATATTCATTAAATATGTTATTTGGTCTTTTAATATATTCAAATAATGATAAATGTGTCAAAACCATTCTAAGTAATAATGTCATTGTAGTACAAATGACCATGCTATGGATGAGTAGTTTTTCACCTACTCACTTTTATTTCTACTTCCATTCCATTCACATCATATATTTTTGAAATACTCTTTTGATCATATACTTCTTGGATGTCAACTTCACTATCTGTTCTGGATTTTTCTTATACATTCGATTTGAAATGGTGATATTCTTCCACATTAATAGAGGTTGGATCTCTTTCTTTTTCAAATGAAAATTATTCTCCTGAGAACATTTTTTCCCATACTTATCAAACATAATTGGTATATAAGACGAACATAAGTATAATGAATCTTTATCTATTTGATGTTCTTCATCCTCAAACCCATATTTTTATTCTTGTTCCTCCTCATGTTCCTATCTAAATACAACATCTTAAACATCATCTACTTATTCATATTCTCCATTAACAGCAAAATTTACATCCTTATCAACGACATTTTTCAATAGAATTCTCTAGCTAGATTTCCATTATGAAAACTCCTTTTAATGATGATTCTAATCACCATTGTTTATTATAAATGGTTGGAACTTTTTATCACAGTTCGAATATTCCATTTACATTTCAAACATTGCATGTAATATCAGCATGAAAAATAGTTGTTTCATCAAAAATAAATTTTATTCTGAATTTATTTGTTAAATTTTGGACGTTAGGTGTACTATATTGTAAAAATAATTTTCTACTCCATAGTATATTTTAAAAAAATTGGCTTATTTAATTCTATTATTTTTCATCCTTATTTTTTATTTTCGTGATGATTCTAAATATACCGTAACACTAACTATTTTTTCCCATGCATGATAAATTCCAATATTTAGATATGTTGGTTTTTTTTGAGTCTTTTGTATCATCGACTCAAATAAAACATCATTGATCATCTCCTTTTTATTATTTTTAATTTTTGTAGGATATGATACTACCATTATCTTCTTCTAAATATTTTCCATATATTTTAATGAATGTTTTCCCTCTAATGAAGAACCATCAACTAACTCTGTATAATTCTTTGATTTTGATTCGAACATAAATTCATCCTAGAAATCATATTTTCACTATTAAATTAATTATTTCTTCTAACATGGTACGATTTGTTCCCAAATTTAAATTAAACCATATAAATTACAAGAATCATTATTAATAAGGCTTGGAAAATTATTTTCATCAATGGGATTTTAGATGTTTTGATGCTCTCCTCCATTATAAAGATAAACATTACCAGATCTATCTTCCTCATGATACATAAATAATTGAAAACAAAAACATTATATATCATTTATTTATCTCTATTAACCTTACTCTAAATAATATACCCTTTCATTTATAAAGTTATTACAATGTGATCAAAATTTTAATAACACTTTTTTTTAATCCATCATATTCCAAAAAAATCATCATTATCTGTGTTCTAATCAATTGATCCAAGCCTATTGGGAAGCTTCTCAGAGGGTATGTGGACTTCTCTTTTTAATGGAACTCCAAATAAGTATGAAAATATTCTATAATACAGCATATAAATTTTCCCAATCATTATTATAGAAGAAATTTCCTTATCATCCTCTTTAATGAAAAATAATGAATAATATAAATCGAAAACAACCTCTATATAATAGATGTTTAAATCCTTATGAAGCTTCTCTACAAAATATCAATCCCATACATAGAAAGGAATAAGCTTCTTGAGAAGAAAGTAGTACATGTCATAACATGACCTCCCAATTAACCATTCCATAAACATGGACCACAAAGTATAATCATCCTTGGTTTGCATCTGAACTAAATCTAAGACCAGTGATTTGATGTAATTAATGAAAATCAGAATCAAGGATTTGATGGGAACATAATCATTGGTGAAAACAAATACGAAGAGTTGATGTAGGACATGTATTGACCCACCATTACATAGGTGATGGGTGATGGAATTCATCATCCCTATGAAAAACAACGGTCACTATAGAATTATTTTTGAGTCTGATAAACACGATTTAATTTTAAGAATATTTTAATAGTATATTTGAAATATGGATTATTTTAAACTATTATCAAATATGGAAATATAATGATGAGAAAAATATTTAAAATAGTAAAAATATGATTGTATAAATATAAAAATTATAAAAAACAACAACTATCAACTAAAGTAAAGAAAAAGTGGATAAAATAATATAAATGAAGTATAAATTTCAGAGCGAAACATTCCATTGATATGACCCACATGTTTGTCTTTGTTTTTTTAAACATATTATGATTTGTTTTGATATAAATTGGGATTATGATATATTTATTTTAAAACAATTATGCTTATTTTTATAAGGACACTAGCTTAAAAATTCCACAAACATTCATTATGTCAAGAATTTACTTTGAGGATATTTTCAGGTTTAGAGTTTTTGAGAATTAGGCCATAAATATTACAAAAAAAACATGAATATTACAAGTATACACCACTACCCAGTATCCATTTTTTCATAAAATAAATACTCTTAAAAAGAAAAATGTCTAGTTCCAGGTTTTAGACAACTTGACTTTTCCTTGAACCCATAATTAACCCTATTCTTCTTTATCTCACGTGGAAAACATTTCAAAAACATTGGATGAGCATAAAAAGCTCAGTAAGGGTTGTAAAATAAGGAAGGATACCATTAGCCAATAAATAAATACAAATCAATGTAACCAATACTTTTAAATCATAAAATACCTAACGAAATCATAAGCTTTATGAATGACACACAAAACTCATAAATCATAAATGTAACTTATGTCATTCATAACATACATACATGTAGCTATCACAACTAGATAGGGTGTAATATTGAGTGTATTACCCTTGGTTTGAGGTATGTGGCATTTTATTATGCAATTTTATGTGTTTAATGTGCATGGGATGAGTTGGGAAGAGGTTGGAAGATTTTGGGATGGTTTTGAATGAGTTTGGAGGCTTTTCTTAGAGAGCACGGTTTGAGAAATGTTACTGGAAACTTTAGGGATGATCCAGAAAATCGTGTAGGGGGAGACAGTAGGTTTCGCATGGCCTGCGCAGGGTTTTCCAAACCGTGTGAGGAAACTATGTGTACCCTTGCTCTCGAGGCAGTAGAGTGCTCATGGTTATCTCATGGTTTGTCAAACTGTGCAGGGTAACCGTGCAACCACTTAAAAATAGGGTTATAAGTTCCGAGCTCCCTCGGGATTAACGTATTTCACTCCAAACATCCTCACACATGTGTCTCACTCGGGTTCTTCGGTTCTTAGGAGGTGGAGGATCATTCCTACTCATTTTGGAAGCTTTTTCAAGAGGGTTCTTGGTGTTTTGAATGTGATTGCTCCCAGGTAAGTCTTCTCTCTTGGTTTCATTGCTTTTTCCTCTAGATATGCTCTTCCCTCTTTCATGGTTTTCTAGATCTACACTTGTTGTGTGTAGATCTAGGGTTTTGGTTTCCTTGGATTATGATGTGAAGACTTGTGAATGTTATCGAATGGGATCTAGAGAGGTTTCGGTTTTGCATTTGCCATATTTGAGGCACAGTTGTTCGTGGGTTGATTTCTTGGGAACCCTAAAGGTTGATGGATTCTCTCTCGACTCCACTTGGTTAGAGATAATGATTTTGGTTACAATTAAATTGTTGTTTTTGAAATTAATTGTGTTTTGATATGAGCAATTGGATATAAATCCCTTGGGTGAAGTTTTTAGGATTTTTGGGGAAAAGGGTGTTTGTGGTGAAATTATATTCTTGTGGATTTTTAAATGAAGATTTTACAATGGAATGATATGGACGATTTGTGAAAATTATTGATGAAAATGGTTTTCAATAAAAGGGTTGTTCTATTGAAATTTTGTTTGACATGGAAAATGGTTTTCAATAAATGGGTGATTTATTGAATTGGATTGATATGTAATGGAACTGGTTGATTTCATGTGGTTATGACCATGGATGGTTTTATGCTTGGAATTGGCTTGTTTTGAATGTTTTGTGTAAGTGGTGAGAAATACCACTATAAAAAGAGGATGGATAGTGGACGGAAGGGCCACCATCAAGGATAAGTGGACAGGAAGTGCAGCTTGGTGTGAATTAGTGAACGGGTTAGACTGTAGCTCCAACTTTTGGTTGTTATGGTTTTTATGGTTGATACGGTTTTCTTATTGTTCATTTCGTTTCAAGATGGAATTGTTATGCTAATGTGTAAATGATGAGATGGATTGTGGCATGTTTGGTTGGTTTTCCCTTGGATTCCTGGGTTGGATGTTATGGCTTGGTATGGGAATGTTTGGCTTATGAAATTGGTTTCACTTGTGATTTATTTTATATAAAATGATTTATATAAATGGGATAATGGTTGTATCCTAGTGGCATGTGTAGGGAAGTCATTTGGGGAAAACCTACTGAGTTTTAGTACTCACCCCTGGCTTTGGCACTTTGGTGTCTTTGTAGATGTTTTATATCATGACATGGGAAAAGATAGGGCATCTCTCTCCTTTAGTGGAGATTTGTGATCTCTTGGGGGAGCATAGAGCTTGGAGCTTAGTATGGAGTTGTGGTGGTGTCATGGCTCTTAGTGTTTGTTGTTTAGTTTCCACTTGTACACTAATATGGTTGGTTGGTTTGGTTTTGGGTTGTATTGTGGAACAACATGGTTGTATTTTGGGAATACAAGTTTTGGTTTGAAAGTGCAAGCATCTATAGATATTGGTTTGGTTGGTTTTGTCACAAGAAAAAATCATTCCCCACTGTTCCTTGATGCCCTTGGAATTTATTTCAAGTCTTTGGCCCCATGGGAACATCACTTAAGGCCAATTAATCCTCACCGTTGCCTCAAATCAATGAGGTAGGGGAAGGGTTTTACATGTGGTGTCAGTTTGTTCGGTCCTTTGGAGTTGATTCTTAGATTTGGTGTTGACATTCGTTGTGGTAAATTCATTGATTACGGATGTCAGAAAGGCATAGGATTATCATAACATGGAATGTATAGTATAAAAGGATGTATGTAACCATTTTATACTGAAATTAAAGTTACCAGGGAGTTGGGTACTTAAGTGTTTTGGAGACACTTATAGGCATTGGATATCTCATTATCGGGGGTGTATCCAATGAGATGATCATGACATACATAGTAGAAATGACTTCCCACTAGAATGCATATTTCATTGAGGTATAATGATTAATGATGTGATATTATTGTGTGAAATTTTAATGTGTATAAATTGGTATTTTCAAAATGGTTTGGTTTTCAAAATGGTGAAACATGGAACATGTGGAAAAGACTGAAAGCCTTGTTGTGATAGTGTTTTGTAATGTGATTTGAAATGGGATTTTGTGATGTCTACGAAAGTGAGACTCAAGTTTTTTTTTGTTTTCTGTTTATAGAAATGGCACCGGGAATGCGTCGTAGAGACCAACCGAAGGAGGCTACTAAGAATGTGGTAGCCCCTGAGCCTCAGGTGAACCAGAAGCTAGCGTAAAGTATAGTGCAAACTTTCCAAGCTATGGAAAGTGGGAACAAAGTGGATGACACAAGGGATGTGGATCATGCGGTTCAGTTGAAAAATAAGAATCCACCCATCTTTTGGGGTGATTCAGAGCCAGAGAGGGTAGAAGCATGGTTCAATAGAGTGTACAATATATTCAGGTTCTTGTTAACAACTATAGAGTTAAAAGTGAATTTGGCAATGTATATGTTGGATGATCATTCCCTTCAGTGGTGAAAGTTGGTAGTCCAAGAAGGGACGGACCAGCGTGTGATATGGTAAGGCATTGAGGAATTTTTTAACAAACAATTATACCCACATACATTTATAATTCAGCACATGACTGATTTATTCAGTCTGAAGCAAGAGATTATGTCTATGATAGAGTATGCAGCTATGTTTATGAACTTAGTACGGTTTTCACCCGAGGTGGGGGGAAGCACGTCGTTTAAGTAAAATATCTTTTAATTGGAGTTAAGGCAAGAAATCCGTTTAAAGATAGTGGTGTTGTTTATAGATGATTACACAGTGATGGCGAATAGAGCCTAGGTTGTTGAGCGAGATCTGTTGGGAGCTCCGGGTGGAGGAAGCAAGGTGGTACCCATGGGGAATAGTGGGAACTCTAACACTGGTTTCAAGCAGAAGAGGAACACTTATTCACAGTGCGGGAATATGGCATAAAATCCGGTGGAAGGATTGGTAAATCATTCTTCGATGCCCTAGAAGAAGCCGGGATGTTTTCAGTGTGGTTCTACGAGCCACATCAAGTGGGATTGTAAGACACAACCCAGATCTTGTCATAATTGTAATATTATGGGGCATCTATATCGTTATTATCAGAATACTCCAAGGTCGGGTGCGCGTGACACTCCTTAGGGATCACAGACGTTGTATGACTCAACGAGATGGGGACAACTGCATACCCCTTGTCAGTAGAGTAAATTTGGTCATGGTGATTCTCGGAATATCATGATGCCTCATAAGGGCAATAAAGAGCAGAGTGTGACAACCAAAACGTTGTTCAGAGCCAAGAAGATTATGGTGGATGATCAGTTGGGACCATCCACGGTGCGATGTAATATTCTTTTAAATTCTACATTGATGCAAGTGTTGATTGATATGGGGACTTCACACTCTTTTATTTTTGCACATACAATTGATTTGCGGGGTTTAAGGGTAGAAATGATGCCCTCATTTTTGAAAAATCAAACTCCTCTGGGTCAAAGAGAGTGTCGATCCTCCTTGTGTAGAGCATGTTGTATCATTGTGGGTGAGGATGAGATAATGAAAAATTTATAAGTTCATGAGATGGATGGGTATGATGTAATCCTGGGAATGGATTGGCTGGTGGTGTTTAAGGCCCACATCGACTGCGATGAGTGGACAATGGCTTTTATGTCACACAATGGCGTTAGATGTCTCTTTAGAGGATAGAAACATGAAAGGTAGGGTGCAATGGGTTTGTTGGCACCAGTAGTGGGTACATTATCGTATCAGTTGGTGGTTTTGTCGTTGGAATCTATAGAGGGTGTTGAGGTGAGGGTTCTTCCATTAGTGGTGGATCAGTTCATGGATGTTTTTCCGGAATAATTCTTTGGGTTAACTCCCATAAGAGAAGTGGAGTTTAAGATTGATCTCCTTCCAGGGACCATTCCTATCTCACTTCCGTCTTTCCGGATGACACCTACTGAATTACGGAAATTGATTGTCTAGTTGGAAGAGTAGGAAAACAAAGGGTTTCTCCAACCTGGTACGTCTCCGTGGACAGTGTCAGTGTTGTCTGTGAAAAAGACAGATGTAACTCTGGGGCTATGTGTTGATTATCGAAGAATTTACCAAGTTACGATAAAGAATAGATATCCACTTCAATGAAAGGATGATTATTTTTATTAGGTGAGGGGAGCCCAGTGGTTCTCCAAGATCAACCTGAGGTCGAGATATTATCATTTTAAGGTCAGAAAGGATGATATTCTTAAAAAATCTTTATGAAGTAGATATGGCCATTATGAATATGTGTTTTTCCCCTTTGGTCTAATGAATAAACTAGCGGTGTTTATGGAATTAATGAATCAGATATTTTAGGGATTTCATGATTCATTTGTGGTGGTGTTTGTAGAATATATTCTGGTTTATTCAAAGTCAAGGGTGGAGAATGAGCTGCACTTGTCGACAGTGTTGGGGATCTCGAGTGATCATTGGGTGTATTCTAAATTTTCAAAGTGTGACTTTCGAATATAGGAAGTTCATTTTCTTGGCCATGTGATTTCTGAAAGTGGTGTTTCAGTAGATCCACCAAAAATAGAGGCCATTATCTCATGGAAACCACCAAAGAATTTGTTTGAGATACATAGTTTTCTTGTTCTAGGAGGGTAGTTTCGGCGTTTTGTTTGTGATTTATCACATTTGGCTTCAGCGATGACAGTATTGAAAAGGATGAATGTTCCATTCCAGTGAAATGAGCTATGTTAGTAGTGTTTAAAAGAGATAATAAATCACCTTACATCAGCACCAATCTTGGTTTTTCCAGAACCAGGAAAAGGGAATGTCATGTAATTTGATGCATCGGGATCAGGGTTGGGGTGCGTTCTCATGCAAGGAAATCATGTGGTTGCGTATGGCTTGTAACAGCCCGAGATTTTATGAAAAATATTCTTTTTTAATTTTATTAATGTCTTGTGTTGTACGCTACACCAAAAGGATCTTGCACAACACACATCCTTGACTTGCCTTGCGTTACACGCAATCACGACCTTCCTCGATAGCGTGTGTAGTACGGAATACCAAGTTTCACTAAACAACGATATGCTATTAAAATATTATTATAACTAGCCGTTATGAATAGTAATAACTACCTTTTAAAATTTTAGAAATTTTAGCTCCCAAAATGGACTTCATTTTTGGATTCGGAGTATCGAATTTAGCCTAAGGTGAAATTTTGGTACTTTTCGGACAACTTTCATATTCTGATGAATAGTGAAAATTACTAAATTATAATTAAAAACATCTTTTTTAATCAAAATAATTAATAGTGATAAATTATTAATTTGAGTTGTTTTAAAGTATATTTAGAATATATTTTTACAATTTAATACAATGTTGGTCATTGGATGTAATTTCACATTCAAACCAGACATAAACAAGTGTCATTCTTTTGATAGATATTGTTTTCTTAAAAACACGCTATTTGTTTCAACAGCGGGATTTAATTATAAAATTAATTAATGAAACTTCTATGTTATTAATTTGGTAAAATAGACTTCATTTTTGAATTCGGAATATGAAATATAGCTTAGGATGAAATTTTGGCATTGTTCTGAAAAACATCAATTTTTGATGAATAGTGAAACTACTAAGTGGTAGTTAAAAAAAACTGAATTTTTCATAAAACATAATTTTACCGCTTCTGTGAATGGAATTTAAAAAATCCTAGAGACACGGTTGATGTCAGTAAATAAATGTGGTTCAATGAGATGAAAATAATTTTTGGTGAATAGTAACTTTTTACTTTTATTTACCACGGTTAAATGTAAATAGGGTAATTTATGGTAAAAATGATATTAATATTACCCTAACACATGTCCTATTACTATTGGACAAGTGTATCTCGACCAAAAACAACCTTAAGTGTCAAATATTATCATTTAGGCCCACTTGGATTAGATTAGGACATTTATTACTATTTAATTCAAAGAAGAGTTAAAAGAGTTAAAATAAAAGGTTATTTACTAAAACATTTTTAATATAGGGTTATACATAAGATTAATTCGATTGTAAATATTCATTAGAAATCTAAAAAGATTTCCTACATAATGGTATTTTATTTTTAATTTTTAGACATCATATAATTTAATTTATTTATGACACAAAGATGATGCAGTAATTATCTTATTAATGAAATATTGACATAATTGATATTATAAATACCAAAATAAATGTAGTTTAAGACTTTTTATGAATTCCACTGATTTTCTAGGTTACTATGATATATTAGTGTTTATTTAATCAACTTTTTTCGAACATATAATTCTGTTATGACTTTCACAAAAATCATATCTCAAATACTGTCAAAATTGACACAAAATAGTTTTTAAATCAAATATTATACTATTAATTGTTATTTTATTCCTAAAAATCTAAGGTTCGGCCAAATGACTTAGATAAAAATATATTTATTAATAATATACAATTTGGGGTTCTTTTGGCATGTTATTGTAAGTGTATTAACCATATAGTAAAAGGAAACAAAAAGACACGGTAAAAGTAAAGTTATTTAACTTTGAGATAAATCTAATTGATAAGGTTACAATAATATCCTAAACTTGTCTAAATCCTATTGGTTGATAGGATTTCGACCCATCCCCACTTTAGCTTCGAAATAAGAACCTTTGGAACCATTATAAACCGATTTTGACTTTAATATAAAATAATATTTTGAGATATTCTTAAGGTGCCCCTCTCCTCCCTTATAAAAGGGAACCTCCTCCCTCTCTTCCTCACACAACATTTAGCCTTCATGCTCGGCCAACCCCTGCCAAAATCCCTTCTCCACTTCCCTAGTTACATACTAGAGGTCCTGGTCTTCTTCAAAGACCATCCTTAGTTCTTTAAGTGGAGGCTAAGAAAAGGTGCGTCAAAAAGAGGTAATATCCATTACCGATCTTTTTCAATTTCTTTCTGCTTCAACTTCATCTTCATTAGTTGTTTCATGATCATGTAATAACATCAGTATTTATTATATACTGATATGTTATTATAAATATTAAACAACTCTAATTAACCTTCTATCCATCCTACGGAAAAAGGAAATCACCGCGCGTGCGTACGTACGGAATACCGTCTCTACGCCGTGGTGTAATCTATTTTCCGCCACCACCTTAATTGGATGGGTATAAAGGTGTAATGAGTAAATATATATGATTATTATAAAGTGATATTGATACTGAAATAGTATACATACACTTAAACACAATTCCACGACCATGGGAATGATATCATCGCTCGTGCGTACGTACGGACTACCGTCTCCACAACGCGATGAGATTCATTCTCAATAATTAACCATTCATGAATGATTATAAAGTATATATAATAAGTACTAATGAAATATATGACCTGATAATGATACTGTATTTATGTATATTTATATGTATGTCATCTACCTAATTCCATTCAATTCAATAAGGAAACGAAAACAGCGTTCATGCGTACGTACGGACTACCGTCTCCATGAACAGTGTATTTCTTTCCATTTACTGATTTATAATATATTTATATTCTGAATATAAATATAAATCATGTTTTGTATTCTGGAATTAAGTAATCATGATCTAAGTAATCATATGAATAATTACAAGTTAAAAACACGAACGACAAATGAGACGATTTTACCCAAAACGCTACTTTAACAAAAGAACGGGTAATATAAAGTCATAAGTGGACCATATATGATATAATAAAAATGAATATGATTCTGGAATAAGTCAATAACATGATTTAAATCATTATACAGGAGGTTCGGACACTTACAAAGCAAGTCGGACCTAAGGTAAGGGAAATATCACAATCTCATTTTTATCTGAGATTGTTTACACTTTGGCATTTACTGGGGTGTATTTTATCATCCACATCCATGTTTCCTCAAAATGTAATATTGTTTTCATTCACCTACAATTGTTTAAATCCAATTTTACCCTTCGGTGAGTTTTTAGTAAAAGATATGAAAGAAATCTTTTGTCGTTTTTCGTACGAGATACTTTTTGACTTTTCTGACAAAAGTACGAGAAGAATGTTTTTTTAACTTATACGACATGAATGGATTTTTAAAATATTATTTCCAAGAAGCTTCCTTTACAAGTTTTAAAGTTTATTTTTAATCAACTACTTTTAGTTTATAATTGTACAACATGTTAAGAAAGGAAAAGTGTTTTTGAAGCAGAAAGGATATTTTCCTCAAGAATGGAGTTCAAGTGTTTTATCAAGATTATTTTCCATCTAAGATAATAAAGGTTTCTATTTTTATCCCTATTGTTACATTGATTTGATTATGTTATGATGGAATTATTTTTATGAATTCTTTTATCGTATATGAATTGTTTTATGATGTCATGATGTTTAAGATTCCCATTTTTATTACATGGGTTATGAAATGATGTATGATTTATGATTTAGTTCCACACATAAGAATGGTATCATTATGAGATGGGTGGGACCTATATCTCCCTACAATGCATTGGGTAAAGATTTTATATCTCATGAGATAGACATGGATGGAATGGTAGGTTATACCGGTTCAGTGAAACAGGACTGAAACGAGGGTGACTCGATTCAGAAAGGGACATTGTCCACTAAGATAGTCTTGGCAATGAGTCATGACTAAAAAAATTATTATTCTCTATGATTATGTGTGTATGTCACAAAGTTTCATGTTTTACGTTATGTTTATTGGGATTTCATTTCACTACTATGATTTATCCCATGTTATGAAATTATGCTCTCTTTTGCAGGTTAAGATTTCCAAAAGTTATGTTCTTATGAATAGGATGTGGTTGATTTTTTTTTCTTTTGTTTACCCTTACTGAGCATTTGAGCTCACCCTTTTATGTTTTATTTTCCCCAGGATATAAAGAAAGGTTTTAGGTAAAAAAAGGGGAGGATCTTTATGGGAGATATTGAAGATCTTTCACCACGATTAGAAGATTACGTTCCGAGTTTCCAAAGACACTAAACCATTACGATCCTTGTGTGTGTGTTTTTTTATGTACTAAGTATTCCGCAAATGTAATGTAATGTCCATGTACGTCAAGCTTTGGGTCTCTACAGTTGGTATCAGAGGAAAAGTTTAGTCAACCTTTGGAAACTAGGATGCGAAAACGTTAGTAAGATCCCTAAAGATATTTCTAAGGTATGTCTAGGGATGTCCCTAAGGATAAGTATACGTATAGGATATAATCCTAGAACTACGATAACGATCTTATAATTTAACCTAAGATGTTAGATATTAAGGGTACTCCCCCTTTACTATGTTGTTTTCCCTAGCATTATTTTTCCTCTCACACTATTCTTTTTGGGTTTTAGAAAATGGCTGGAAACAAGATGATTCACAATAATGGAGGATATGATGGACAATGGAATGATATTCTTCATGAGCAGCCAAATGAAATGGGATTTGGAAGTCCAAACATCATTATTATGCCGAATCAGCAATCTCATAATATGATCAATAAAGTAAAATTTGGTAAGTTTCCTGACTCGACTAATAAGAGAATGATGGAATTTCATGATGATCATAGAGGAAAGAAAGTTCAATTTCCCCTATGTAAATCATGTGGGAAGAGGCATCAAGGAGAATGTTTCAAGGGAACTGGAAGATGCTTTGGGTGTGGAAAAGAAGGACACAAATCAAGTAAGTGCAAAGTAAAAGGGTCAGTTAACACCATGGATGAGGATAATGGTATTGCTACGACATCAAAAATGGTTAAGTGTTTTAAATGTGGAATGTATGGGCATTATACAGACAAATGCCCTAAGGGAAAGACTCATTAAGAGAATCAGTATGGTCATATGGGTAGTATTTATGTGGATGATGATGAAGAGACTACAAAGGATATGTGAGATGAAATAATTTTTGAAGCTCGGTCAATGGTTTAAGAATGTAGTGGAATGATTACATGTTTATCATGTGTAATTTTGTATAAGTAATCTCATGCTACTATGGAATAAAGAGACATCTATGGATTGTTACACTGTTGTCTTTCCTTGATTTTTGAAAGTGTATGATTAATGTTACCAGTATCCATGAAAGGTTATTCAGATATTTTTGGAATGTAGATGATATGCGCATAATGAAGGGATAAGGAGAAAATTAAATGTTTGATAGTATTCATGATCTCATGACTGATATAAGGAGATGGTTATATCATTGTTTGAGTATATAGAATTTTTGGATTTTGTTATGTGGAAAGTGTTAACTTTTAACTACAATCATGCTTTCATTAAGGTTCAATGGGTATTCAAGAGAATGCATGATTAAGGACATTGAATGTTTGGAATGTGACCAACAAAACATTTCTTGTGATATATGGGGATCGACGATGGTGTTAAATCTCTGGTAATCGTTTTCACTATGTTATGAGAGTGGACTGCAGTATTATGGATAAGCCTAAAGATTGGAATGGATTATGTTAGAAATAAGTTAGTATTGTTTAAGGATAGAAGTTTTTTGATATTATTGATGAGATGTTATAGTAATAGAGTTTTAGAAAAAGGACAACCTGCAGGACGGGCGACAGGCCATCGCGTCGGACAAGGCTGTGGGAATCGAACCCACAACCGAAGTGCGACTGGCCTTTATCGCCTACCACTGGCCTACAGGAAGTCCCTGTTTATTAGAAACTAGTTTTATTATATTAAGCAGTATGACATATGAAGTATAAAGTCCATTTTAGGAACCACATATGATTAATCTCACTATAGATCGACTTATGTATATAATTTTTGCTAACCTTTTGTTTGAGACAGATGGAATTGCCCGTCATTCTATCACATGATCTGATAACACTTCACGAATAACAAATTCAACTTCATTTATTTAAGAGATGAAGTGGAAATTGTTAAAGGCACGAACAACAGTGAGATTGTACCAAAATAAAGTAAGTATTTATTCTAATTCAAATTCTTTAACTTTAGGAAAACGATCGTGAAAACCAAAAATGTTGTCCTAGTGATCTTATATCTGATGAATCAGATGGTACCTTAGATCGTCACAAATTTATGGCTTTGTGATTTCTAGCTTTTCCATAGCCATGTTCTCTACCACTCTCCATCAGAACATGATGGTTATATTTCTCTTCCATATCCATATTTTCACCTATGTGGAAACCCAGTGATTAGTTTATTTGGGTAACCGTTACGTTTCATACTTTTGTTTTTAAAGATTGGTCTTGATATTCCTTTTTACGATTTGGGTTTCTATTAAAGAAACTTTCGAATAGTAAACCATTTATAACCCCGACGAATTTCGAGGGCGAAATTCATTTTAAGGGGGGTAGAATGTAACAGCCCAAGATTTTATGAAAAATATTCTTTTTTAATTTTATTAATGTCTTGTGTTGTATGCTACACCAAAAGGAGCTTGCACAACACACATCCTTGACTTGCCTTGCATTACACGCAATCGCGACCTTCCTCGATAGCGTTTGTAGTACGCAATACCGAGTTTCACTAAACAACGATATGCTATTAAAA
This sequence comes from Viscum album, assembly GCA_963277665.1. Lineage (NCBI taxonomy): Eukaryota > Viridiplantae > Streptophyta > Magnoliopsida > Santalales > Viscaceae > Viscum > Viscum album. The sequence continues at coordinate 1,513,693,596 of OY728132.1, read as the reverse complement.
TATTCTTATAACTAGCCGTTATGAATAGTAATAACCAACTTTTAAAATTTTAGAAATTTTAGCTTTCAAAATGGAATTCATTTTTGGATTTGGAGTATCGAATTTAGCCTAAGGTGAAATTTTGGTACTTTTCGGATAACTTTCATATTCTGATGAATAGTGAAAATTACTAAATTATAATTAAAAACAACTTTTTTAATCAAAATAATTAATAGTGATAAATTATTAATTTGAGTGGTTTTAAAGTATATTTAGAATATATTTTTACAATTTAATACAATGTTGGTCATTGGATGTAATTTCACATTTAAACCAGACATAAACAAGTGTCAATCTTTTGATAGATATTGTTTCTTAAAAACACGCTATTTGTTTTAACAGCGGGATTTAATTATAAAATTAATTAATGCAACTTCTATGTTATGAATTTGGTAAAATAGACTTCATTTCTAAATTCGGAATATGAAATATAGCTTAGGATGAAATTTTGGCATTGTTATGAAAAACATCAATTTTTGATGAATAGTGAAACTACTAAGTGGTAGTTAAAAAAAATGAATTTTTCATAAAACATAATTTTACCACTTCTGTGAATGGAATTTCAAAAATCCAAGAGACACGGTTGATGTCAATAAGTAAAATGTGGTTCAATGAGATGAAAATAATTTTTGGTGAATAGTAACTTTTTACTTTTATTTACCACGGTTAAAAGTAAATAGGGTAATTAAGGGTAAAAATGATATTAACATTACACTAACACATGTCCTAATCCTATTGGACAAGTGTATCTCGACCCAAAACAACCTTAAGTGTTAAATATTATCATTTAGGCCCACTTGGATTAGATTAGGACATTTATTACTATTTAATTCAAAGAAGAGTTAAAAGAGTTAAAATCAAAAGTTATTTACTAAAACATTTGTAATATAGGGTTATACATAAGATAAATTCGATTGTAAATATTCATTAGAAATCTAAAAAGATTTCCTACATAATGGTATTTTATTTGTAATTTTTAGACATCAAATAATTTAGTTTATTTATGACACAAAGATGATGCAGTAATTATCTTATTAATGAAATATTGACATAATTGATATTATAAATACCAAAATAAATGTAGTTTAAGACTTTTTATGAATTACACTAATTTTATAGGTTACTATGATATATTAGTGTTGATTTAATCAACTTTGTTTGAACATATAATTCTGTTATGACTTTCACAAAAATCATATATAAAATAGTGTCAAAATTGACACAAAATAGTTTTTAAATCAAATATTAAATTATTAATTGTTATTTTATTCCTAAAAATCTAAGGTTCGGCCAAATGACTTAGATAAGGATATATGTATTAATAATATACAATTTGGGGTTCGTTTGGAATGTTATAGTAAGTGTATTAACCATATAGTGAAAGAAAACAAAAAGACACGGTAAAAGTTAACTTATTTAACTTAGAGTTAAATCTAATTGATAAGGTTACAATAATAACCTAAACTTGTCTAAATACTATTGGATGATAGGATTTCGACCCATCCCCACTTTAGCTTCGAAATAAGACCCTTTGGAACCATTATAAACCTATTTTGACTTTAATATAAAATAATATTTTGAGATATTCCTAAGGTGCCCCTCTCCTTCCTTATAAAAGGGCACCTCCTCCCTCTCTTCCTCACACAACATTGAGCCTTCAAGCTCGGCCAAACCCTGCCAAAATCTCTTCTACACTTCCCTAGTATCATCCTAGACGGCCTGGTCTTCTTCAAAGACCATCCTTAGTTCTTTTAGTGGAGGCTAAGAAAAGGCGCGTCAAAAACAGGTAATATCCATTACCGATCTTTTTCAATTTCTTTCTTCTTCAACTTATTCTTATTTAGTTGTTTCAGGATAAAGTAATAACATCAGTATTTATTATATAATGATCTGTTATTATAAATATGAAACAACTCTAATTAACCTTCTATCCATCCTACGGAAAAAGGATATCACTGCACGTGCGTACGTACGGAATACAGTCTCCACGCCGTGGTGTAATCTATTTTCCTCCACCACCTTAATTTAATGGGTATAAAGGTGTAATGAGTAACTATATATGATTATTATAAAGTTATATTGATACTGAAATATTATACATACACTTCAACACAATTCCACGACCATGGGAATGATATCATCGCTCGTGCGTACGTACGGACTACCGTCTCCACGACGCGATAAGATTCATTCTCAATAATTAACCATTCATGAATGATTATAAAGTATATATAATAAGTACTAATGAAATATATGACCTGATAATGATACTGTATTTATGTATATTTATATGTATGTCATCTACCTAATTCCATTCAATTCAATAAGGAAACGAAAACAGCGTTCATGCGTACGTACGGACTGCCGTCTCCATGAACGGTGTATTTCTTTCCAATACTGATTTATTATATATGTATATTCTGAATATATATATATAAATCATGTTTTATATTCTATAATTAAGTAATCATGATCTAAGTAATCATATGAATAATTACAAGTTAAAAACACGAACGACAAATGAGACGATTTTACCCAAAACGCTACTTTAACAAAAGAACGGGTAATATAAAGTCATAAGTGGACCATATATGATATAATAACAATGAATATGATTCAGGAATAAGTCAGTAACATGATTTAAATCATTATACAGGAGGTTCGGGCACTTACAAAGCAAGTCGGACCTAAGGTAAGGGAAATATCACAATCTCATTTTTATCCGAGATTGTTTATACTTTGGCATTTACTGGGGTGTATTTTATCATCCACATCCATGTTTCCTCAAAATGTAATATTGTTTCCATTGACCTACAATAGTTTAAATCCAATTTTACCCTTCGGTGAGTTTTTAGTAAAAGATATGAAAGGAATCTTTTGTCGTTTTTCGTATGAGATACTTTTTGACTTTTCCGAAAAAAGTACGAGATGAATGTTTTTTTTAACATATACGACATGAATGGATTTTTAAAACATTATTTCCAAGAAGCTTCCTTTACATGTTTTAAATTTTATTTTTAATCAACTTCTTTTAGTTTATAATTGTACGACATGTTAAGAAAGGAAAAGTGTTTTTGAAGCAGAAAGGATATTTTCCTCAAGAATAGAGTTCAAGTGTTTTATCAAGATTATTTTCCATCTAAGATAATAAAGGTTTCTGTTTTTATCCCTATTGTTACATTGATTTGATTATGTTATGATTGAATTATTTTTATGAATTCCTTTATCGTATATGAATTGTTTTATGATGTCATGATGTTTAAGATTCCCATTTTTATTACATGGGTTAGGAAATGGTGTATGATTTATGATTTAGTGGCACACATAAGAATTGTATCATTATGAGATGGGTGGGACCTATATCTCCCTCAAATGCATTGAGTAAAGATATTATATCTCATGAGATAGACATGGCTGGAATGGTATGTTATACCGGTTCAGTGAAACAGGACTGAAACGAGGGTGACTCGATTCAGAAAGGGACTTTGTCCACTAAGATAGTCTTGGCAATGAGTCATGACTAACAAGAAATGATTCTCTATGATTATGTGTGTATGCCACAAAGTTTCATGTTTTATGTTATGCTTATTGGGATTTCATTTCACTACTATGATTTATCCCATGTTATGGAATTATGCTCTCTTTTGCAGGTTATGATTTCCAAAAGTTATGTTCTTATGAATATGATGTGGTTGATTTTCTTTCTTCTGTTTACCCTTACTGATCATTTGAGCTCACCCTTTTAGGTTTTCTTTTCCCCAGGATATAAAAAAAGTTTTTAGGTAAAAAAGGGGAAGATCTTTATGGGAGATATTGAAGATCTTTCACCACGATTAGAAGATTACGTTCCGAGTTTCCAAAGACACTAAACTATTAAGATCCTTGTGTGTGTGTTTTTTTTATGTACTAAGTATTCCGCAAATGTAATGTAATGTCCATGTACGTCAAGCTTCGGGTCTCTACATGGCTCAAGGCAGTTGAGGGTTCATAAGAAGAACTACCAAACTCATGATTTGGAGTTGGTAGTAGTGGTCTATGCTTTGATAGTGTGGTGTCATTATCACTTCAGTGAAAAATTCACGGTATATATAGATCATAAGAGCATGAAGCACATTTTCTCAGAAAGGGATTTGAACTTGAGGCAATGAAAATGGATGGGATATCTCAAGTTGTTTGATTTTCACATACTGTACACAACATGTAATGGAAATTCGGTGGCTGATGCAATAAGTAGAAAATCATATGCTCATGTGGTAAAATAGGCATCAGACCAGTGGCGGTTGATGTCGGTTATACCTGACATGCGGTTGGAATGTGAGGACCCGGGCGATAGAGTGGTCTTCTTTCTAGTTTTTTTTTTGATTCCTGACTTGGTTGGCCTGGTTAAGGAGGTACATATATATTATTCTGAGTGTGTGACCATGGTGTCAAGACTCAATGGTGGGGATACCATTGAAGGTTGGCAACTGAATGGAGATTCAGTTTTGTGTCTTCGGAATCAGATTGTTGTACCAGTTGCTTGTCATGAGGATCATCTCAGGGTGTATCATCATTCTAGGTGGGTTTTTCATCATGGAATTCAGAAAATCTATAAAACTTTGAAAGCAATGTTCTGGTGGGATAGAATGAAAAGATGAGTGGCTGAGTTTTTTTCGAGATGCTTGACTTGTCAACAGGTCAAGGAAGAGAATCAGAGGCCAACAGAAATGTTGCAGTCTTTACCATTCCCTGTTTGGTTGTGGGAGTAGATAGTGATGGATTTTGTTACAGGTCTCCCAAGAATGGACAGTAAGCACGATTCCATTTGGGTGATAGTGGATCGGCTAACGAAGTCGGTCCATTTCATTCTAATTCGTGAATGTCATATGGTGGAGGATCTGCCCAAAATCAATATTTGGGAGGAGGTAAAGAGGCATGGAGTTCCAATTCTGGTTTTATCAGATAGAGATTTGATATTTACATCTCATTTCTGTAAATCCATACAACATTCCCTTGGGACACAGTTGACTATGAGCATGGTGTATCACCCTTAGATGGATGGACAATCTGAGAGGATGATACAAACTCTGGAGGATATGTTGCAGGCTATTGTCGTGGATTTTGGTGGCTCGTGGGAGGATCACTTATCATTAGTTAAGTTTTTATACAATAATAGTTGTCAGGAATCTGTATAGATGGCTCTGTTTGAAGCATTGTATGGGCGGCCATGTCGTTCACCACAATGTTGGGTGGAAATGAGTGAGTCCACCATGGTTGGACCAAGCCTTGTCCATGAGACTACGGAGAAGATCAAGTTTATCAAGAAGAGAATGGAGATGGCTCAATATCATTAGAAATCATATGTAGATCATCACTGAAATCCGTTGTTGTTCAAGGGGAGTGGTCATGTGTTCTTGAGTATCTCTCCTAGGTTGGTATACCGACATGTTGGAAAGTAAGGAAAGTTATCTCCAAGGTATGTTGGACCTTTTGAGATTATTGAGTTTGTTCGTGAGGTGGCTTATAATCTGGATCATCCACTTAGGATTAGTGTGGTGCACAATGTGTTTCATGTGTCCCAGTTGAAAAAGTATAAGCTGGATCGTGACTATGTTATTTGATTGGATCATGTTGAGCTAGAACCAGATGCTTCATTGGTGAACGTGCTAGTGCGGGTTGTGGATAAGCAAGAGAAAGCCTTGCATGGAAAAATAATCGGTTTAGTTCATGTTTTGTTGCAACATGGTCAGATTCAAGTGGAGTCTTGGGAAAGGGAGAAGGAGATGGTCAAGTAGTGGCCTGAGCTCTTTCGGCAATATGCAGGTTCACTACTTTCCAGGGATGGAAAGTCCAATGGTGGGGAGAATGTAGTACCCCTGTTTTGTGTTATGTAGCCTTTTTATGCCTTTTTATGTGTTTAAAGTGCATGGGATGAGTTGGGATGAGGTTGGGAGAGATTTTAATGGTTATAAATGTGTTTGGAGTCTTTTCTTAGAGATAACGGTTTGATCACGGTTAGTGGAAACCTTGAAGATGGTCCAGGAAACCGTGGAGGGGGAGACATTAGGCTTCGCACGGCCTGCACATGTTTTTCAAAACAGTGCGAGGAAACTGTGTGAACCCTTTCTCTCGAGGCTGTGGAGTGCGCACGGTTAGCGCACAGTTTTTCAAACCATGTGGGATAACCATGCAACCACTTAAAAATAGGGTTCTATGTTCTGGGCTCCCTCGGGTTTACCCTATTTCACTGTAAACTTTCTCCCACTTGTGGCTCACTTGGGTTCTTAGGTTCTCAGGGGGTGGAGGATCTTTACCACTCATTTTGGATGCTTTTAAAAGAGGGTTATAGGTGTTTTGAAGGTGATTTCCCCCGGGTAAGTCTTCTCTCATGGTTTCTTTGTGTTTTCCTCTAGATCTGCTCTTCCCTCATTCTTGGATTTCTAGATCTACAGTTTTTGTGTGTAGATATAGGGATGTTGTTTCCTTGGATGATGATTTTAAGGCCTTTTAATGTTAGGTAAGGGGATCTAGAGAGGTTTTGGTGGTGCATTCGCTGGATTTGAGGTGTGGTTGTTCGTGGGTCGATTTCTAGGGAATAATAAAGGTAGGTGGCTTCTCTCTCAACTCCACTCTGTTAGAGATTGTGTTTATGGTTACAATTAAATTGTTGTGTTTGAAATTAATTGTGTTTTTATGTGAAAAATTGGCTACAAATACCTTGGTTGATTTTTTTGGGATTTTTGGGAAAAAGGTGTTTTATGGTGAAATGTTATTCTTGTGGATTTTAAAATTGAGAATTTCAAATGCGATGCTATGGTTGATTTGTGAAAATGATTAATGGAAATTGTTATCAATAAAGGGGTTGTTTTATTGAAATGCAGTTTGGAAATGAAAATGGTTTTCAATAAATGGGTGATTTATTGAAGTGGATTGATATGCATTAGAATTGGTTGATTTCATGTGGTTGTGACCTTTGTGGGTTATATGCATGGTAGTGTCTTTTTTTGAATGTTGTGTGGAAGTGAGGAGAAGTAATACTATAAAAATGGGATGGATAGTGGATGGAAGGTCCACCATCAAGGATATGTTGATGGGAAGTGCCGCTTTGGGTGAATGGGGGAATGAGTTAGATGGTAGCTCCGCCATTTGGTTGTTATGGTTGTTATGGTTGTCTTGTTTTAAATTTCTTTTCATGAGGGAATTTTTGTGCTAATGTGTAAATGATGAGATGACTTGTGGCATGTTTGGTTTGATTTACATGGGTTTCTTGGGTTGGATGTGATGGCTTGGTATGCGCATGTTTGGCTTATGAAAATGGTTTAAATTGTGATTTATTTTATATAAACTGTTTTATATAAATGTGCTGACAGTTTTATCCCAGTGGCATGTGTCGGGAAGTCATTTTGATAAAAGAACTGAGTTTAATACTCACCCACTTTTTTGGCATGTTCGTACCTCTGAAAATGTTTTATATCATGAAGTGGTAAAAGGTGAGGCATCTCCATCCTTTAGTAGTGCATTGTGATCCCTCGGTCGAGCTTGGAGCTTGGAGCTTCATGTGGAGCTGTGTTGGTGTCATGGATCAGAGTGTTTGTTGTTTAGTTTCTGCATGTACTCTGATATGGTTGGTTGGTTTGGTTTTGGGTTTTATTGTGTAATGACATGGTTGAATTTTTGGAATACATGTTCGGGTTTGAAATTGCATGCATCATTAGTAGTTAGTTTGGTTGGTTTTTTCGTAAGGGAAAATCGTTCCCCACTGTTTCTTGAAGCCCTCGACACTTATTGCCAGCCCTTGGTGCCATGGGAACATCGCTTAAGGCCATGTAACCATAATTTATTCCTCAATCCAATGAGGTAGAGGCGGGGTGTTACATTTAGAATACTCATCAGAGTATATTCCCTAATTATCATAGGATAAACATTAACTTTTACCTTCGTCACGTTACCCAATGCATTGGAGAGCTATCTCGGGCTCACCCGCCCTTGGTAAATCACGAAACCACCCGTATACGTAAGCAATGACCAATAACCAAAACTCAATCATAACATATAATAAAATCATAAATGAAAAATAACATTTCCACATTCCACTCACAATATATCATATCAAGATATTGAAATAATCAATGCTTTATCAAACCATTTTCAAAACAATTCAAAACATTTAATAAAGAGATTTTGAATCAATGTGTCCAATACCAAATTGAAACATTTAAATTAATTATCATTTGAAAAAAATTATGTCCATATATATAAATCATTAAAAAAATTAAAACATGGACATTAATGATAATGATATATAAGAATAAATCTTTAAAACTTTTAAAAAGATATTTTAGTTAGAGTGTATTTAACAAAATGAGAGACTATTAAATACAAATAATCAAGGAATAAAATTTCATAAATACTTTCTAATATCATGAGAATACAGGTATTCATGATATACTATGCCAAAGGAAACTATATAAAACATATTAATTTGAATTGGTGCAAAACAACAATGAAGTCTCATGGGAATGTAAATTGAGACGAAATCCATTATAAAGATGGTATCCTTAAAATTAGGATATATCAATTACCTAATTATGTGTGAAAAATAATAATACACCCAATATAAGCGTATATTAAGAGTAAAATAATCAGAGGAAATATACACATATTTATAGTATGACATAATAAATATGTATATGTTTAACCCCCAAAATTGAAATTGGGTTAAGAATATCTCTTACAGAAATTCAAAAATCTAACGACGTCAGTTTAAAAATTAGAAAATGAGTTGATGATCGAGAAAATGATATATCATCACTTCAAAAAAAATTTACTATAATAATAATATAGAGGAATATATCCCAACATAAGAAGATGTAAATAATGAGACATAACAAAAAGTTGTCTTTCAAAAAGATGATGGTAAAAGGTTCCCTTACCGATTTGAAAACATACGAAACATACCCCCCATGAAAGAATGATCATACAATAAATATGTAAATACCCATAAATTTAATTATATTACACAATGAATACTATCATTGGATGTACATAAACCACACAAAAGGAAATAGTATAAATATAGCATGAATCTCATGGAAATAAAAAGTGTGATGAAATCTATTTACCACATCGTAATCAATCGAGTCGTATGACCAAAATTTAATAACCAGAAAATGAATCATAGAATATCATGAATATAAAAATAATCATGATAATATATATCTAATGGTAGTACACAATACACCACATTTAATGAATAAGTGACAAACAATAGAGATACCAAAGAATTAAAAGTGAGATAATAAATCCCTTACCTCGTATCCGACATGACTAGTTTGTTCCTTGTTCTCCCGGAACAATAAAATTAAGTTAATTTATAATTTATTAACAACATTTCTCATGTTTATTATTCATTTTATATCACATATTACACTATTATAAACATTATGTAATCATTTACATTAATAATGGTCATTTTGTCAATATTTGGTACTTGAGTAAAAAATTAACACCGTATAATTACAAGTTGTCCTTATGGTCAAGAGTCCATTATCTCCAGAATGAAATTAATTATTTATATATCATTTATATCATATATATCTAGTATATATATGTATTAATAATATTACATAACATTTATAGTTAATAAATGAAATTCACCGTTCATGGAGATGGTATGTCGTACGTAAGCATAAACGCTACATTCATTTCAATTTTTTATTTAATGGAATGGAAAAATAGTGATACATAGGTATATTATAATTAAAATTTAATATAATATATAATTTCATTAACTCCATCCTTTATATGTCCCATGCATGACACGAATGTGTCATATCACTTTTAGGGGGTGGTAGACCGCACTCCGTAAATGAAATTATCGCATTTACCCATAATAGAAACCATAAAGGTATTCTATGAAGGAAAAAAATAACGAAGCATAAAGAAAAAAATAAACATAATATACATATATATATATATATATATAATATAAATATAGTTCCATCATAATGTCCACCATGAGAGGTGGTAGGAGATATTTGAACAATAACCGTTTCGTGAGGCAGTAGATCACCGTTCAGAGAAACAAATATGGTCTTTAACCATTAGATTGAGTTGAGTGTAATGGTAGTTAAAATAATTATCATAAAAATAACCTATTTAATTGATGATTCTGGTGTTTTAATAAAAAAATTGAATAAAATGTTTTTACGGGTAGGAGATATGATATAAAAAAAAGAATTTAAGAGAAACTGTTACATTTAATTCGGTTATATCCAATTTTTCTGAACCAAAATGGACTTCAGGAAGTACCTTTTTTCCTACATTATGGCTTCTAGGTGGAAGATAGAGATTATTCCAAATTATTTGGGAAGGGGATGGACTAGACAAGGGGCTTGAGAGGTTTGAGGAATGGGTTATAATTGAGGTATTTTTATAAGGGGGAAGAGGGGTTCTTTAGGAAAGTGTGAAAATATTATTTTCTTATAAATTGATTTTAGGTTTCTAAAGGTACAATACTAATTAAAGTGGAATATAATATTACTCATAGTGAAAATTAATTAATTAAATAATAATTGGATAGGTTTTGGATGCAATCATAATATTTATAATCTTCTTTATTTGAATCAATTATTAATTAGGAAAATATTGCATCATTTGTTTTCATAATTTATTTTATTTATTTTATATCTAAATATAATATAAAAAATACCATGATATAGGAAATTTTTTTATAATTATGATCAATATTTACATCTTAAATGTTAACTTATATAACCCTGTATAAAAATTAATTTACTAAGAGATATTTGTTTATGTATGTTTTGTCATTACTTTTAGTTAATTAAATAAAACTGTCATTATCACTTATAAGTGGCTCCATGGGGTCCCAAAATCGACCCAAAGATGCCCATGGTCGTACATGACTCATCCAATAATGTTTAGACAAGTGTTAAGGTAATTTTTTATTATTATGATATTGTTTTTACCATGAATTACCCTATTTACCTTTTAACGCATTAAATAAAAGTCAAAAGTTACTATTCAATAAAAATCAACTTATTGAACAAAATTATAATTAATAAAAACATAAATTTATGTTGTATTTTCAATATACAATTTATAAAAGTAGTAAAATTTTATTTAAATGAATAAGTATGTCTTTTAAAAAAAATTCCAAAATCTTATTAAACCATCTTTAAAAACAATTAATTCCAATGTATATCTCTACATTTTTAGGTCCCCATATTCTCCCAAAAAATCTCTCCTAAAACCACTGTTTTAATACAATTAAAACCCAGATATTTATCCCCCTTTTTTAAATAATAAAAAAATGAAAATAAACTCCCTTAAAAATGAAGAACTAAAAAGTTAAATTCCATCATACTAAATTCAAATTTATTTTTTAAAAATAGATAAAGGTCTAATGGATTTGAACAAATTTCTACCAGCTTATTTTTATAATGTATAATTTTTTTTAAAAAATATCACCCTTATTTATATGTCCTCAATTAAAATCAAAAAATGAGATAAATATTTATTTTTCGATAATTATTCAAGGGGTTATTGTAAATAGAAATTATAGAATTGTTGTCATAATAAATATCCAGTTTATCAAGATAAACACCAAAATAAGGTAATGATATCTCAATCCATATGATTTCAGCACAACTACTAGTAGTATAGACATTCTCTTCTTCTATTATATATAAATCAAATTATAGTTGATTTTTAGAAGACCACGAAATTAACCTTTTAAAAAAACAAATACACATACTTGATGTGATTTTTCTATAAATTTTTCATCCACAAAAATAAAAATCACTATAAGAAGTTAAATCAAAACGAATATATTTTGGATTAAAAAACCGGATTAAATAGTTCCGTCAAAATACTTAACTATTATTCTGATAGATTTATTATGATTTTATTTACGATCTTAATGACAACTAGCGCATAATCAAACATTGAAAATGATACTAGGTCTAGATGAAGTATATATTGTTTGTTACCTATCATTCCCCTATAAAATTAAAATTCAAGAGATTTAATATAAGCATCAGTAACTAATTTTCAACTAGTTCCCATATTAGTATTCATAGATTTATCACAATGAAGAACAAATATTTTAACTAACTCTTTAACAAACTTATATTTATTATAATCAATTCCAACTTTTTAAAAGAAATTGAAGTCAAAGAAATAATTTTAATTCTCCTATTATACTCATATCAAATTCAGAGGACATAAAATAAGAAAAATCATTGCAAAAACTTTCACCAGAGGAACCAAATATAGGATCATCAATATAAATATTAACAACTAAAATATCATTAGATGTTTTTGAAATAAAATTATTTGGATCATAAATTTATTTCCTGAAGAAACTATTTAATAAAATCAATGAAAGTCTATAGTAGCAAACATGGGGGTCTTATTTAAGACCATACAATGATTTAGAATGATTAAAAACATGGTTAGAAAATTTTTATCATCCAAATCCATGTTGGTGATAAAACTAAACTTTAGATGTTTCAAAACCATTTACGAAATCAATTATTTTATCCATTTTATATAATTGAAAACCATGAATAAAAAACAAAATGCAAAAAAATTATAATTTCTGTTAACCTGTAAATAGTTTTAAAATAATATTTAAATTATATAACTTTTTTTAAGAGTTTCCTTGAGTAACAAGACATGAATTATTTTTTTAAAATCTATCCATATTCATTCAGATCGTATCTAATGATCCACTTAGTTCAAAATACATGCATATAATTAGGAAATTATACTAATGTCCAAAAATTATTTCTAAAAAATTTGTTTAATTCATATATAATTGAAATAATCCAGTATTCACCATTCATAGCATCATTGAAATTAAATGGAATAAAATAAAAAAAATATGAATTAGCACAAAAATTTAAAATATAATTTCTTTTTTTAAACAGAAGAATCAACTTTTCTAATTGAATTTTGAATTGGATGATCTTTATGAATATTAAAGAATTTTTTATCTAGTTGAAAAAGAGTATGATACTCCTCAAATTATTCATTCTTATATTGAGAAATTTCATTAAAAAAATTAAATTATATAAACTATTCATCAATATCATTAGAATCAGAATCTATTTTAACATTTTTTCATCAAACATAACATGAATAGATTCTTAAATAATCAATGTTATTTTATTATAAATTATTTATGATTTAAATTTTTTATAATAACTAAGAATAAAATATTTATCACTCATATAATAATATTTATCTAAATTATCCATTCAATTAAATAAACATTATAACCAAAAAATCTATAGTAATCAACATTAATATTTCTAATTTTCAATAACTCATAATGATTTTTCTTTATTAAAGTTATAATAAGACTTCTATATGAAATTTCATATGTCGTAAAAATAGAATCATCCAAAAAATATGTAGAAAAATAAATTCATATAATATAGTTTGAGCCATTACAATAAGAGTTGTATTTTTACGTTCCACGACAAAATGTTTATAAGGTGTTCTAGGTGAAAAAAATTATTAAAATATCCGTTATTTTGAGAGAATTATTTAATCAATGATTATTGAATACACCTACTTTATAAATATGAGTATAAATAATCATACATCATTTTTCATTTTTAATTAATTTAAAATATCATTAAATCTAGTAAATGTTTCATTTTTATAAATAAGAATGTGTTCCCATACAAATCTATTATAATAATCAACAATTACTAATGTATATTTCATCCCACCAAGTTTGGAATTTTTAGTGGGTACAAATAAATCATTATGTATTAAATGTAGTGTTATAATTTTAAATGTTTAATTGATGGGTATAAAATAAATTTTGTGTTTATTATATTTTAGTAAAGATCAGAGTCATGAAGATGTCCTGTCTTCATGGATGGAAACTATAACCAATTCTTAGGTTTTGAGTTCTTATTCGAAAATATATAATTAACATAACCTAAACATTGATGCCAAATGATGTTGTCATTCTATACACATTTCAACCACATTACATGTTAAACTGTTAGATCAGAAAAATCAATAGTATATATATTAAATTTTTGATTAGCCTAAAAAATATATAATCATCTTAAAAAAATAATAGTTTCTCATTATTATGTTTAGCTTCCATTATTTTATCATATAATTGTGACATACTAATTAAATTTCATTTTAAAACATCAATAAATAGAACAATTGAAATAAATGAAAAATATGAAATTCCAACATCACCAAAAAAATTACATTTCCTATGGAATTACCTACAAATATGATAGTTACGCCCTAAAATGTGTTCTAAGTAGTAAAAATTTATTTGTATCCAGTCATATTCCTAGAGCTTCCACTATCCATGAACATCATATCATTTTTTGAGACATTGAAGGAATTTTTTCTTAAAAAGTTAATTACCTAAATTGTTTTTACCGAAGATACTTTGGGTCCAATGGGATTAGTTATATAATTATTAGTTTCCCATACATAATTTAATGATTTATTGTAATGAACTCTATATAATATTGATTTATAAATATTAGATTTTTTAAATCCCAATGATTTTTTAAATTTACGAGAACAACAGTTTTCATAGTAACCTTTCATGATGCATTTAAAATAAGTAATAGTTTATGAAAAACCATTAATAAATTTAAAAAAAATAAGTTTTTTACATTTGGAGTATTATCCTATCATAGAAAAACCCATCATTTTTTTATTAGTTTTTATTAAAAACATCATCTCATTATATTTTTCACGTCCTTGGATAAATGAAGATAGTATTTTTTAAGCCACTCCGCATACCGTTCAAATTTACATTCAAATAATGAGCATATTTCAAATTTTCCTAAAATATTGAATGAGATGCAGATATAGTACAGTTACATAGTTTTCCATTCTGCTGAAAAATTAAAATTATATTTATAAAAAAGTTTCTCATTTTTTTCTATAAAATAATTATAGAAATCAGTGGCATTGAAAATATCATTTCTTAATCATTAATTTTTTTATTTAATTAAAAAACATTAGGGTTTTCATAATCACATTCTGAATCCGAATATTCATAATAAAAACTAGAGTTACCAACCTTGTCAAGTAATTCCATAATGAACTAGTTAGCAGATTCTTTTTCATTTCTAGATTGTTCATTGAAATCGAATTCTTATATACAACTCCTAAAACTGGTGAATTAATTTATCTCGTTATTTTTGAATTTTTCTTTATCGATTAGTTTAGGACAAATGGGTATATTATTCCCTTTCGTTATGCACCCATAACATGTTAAATATGAAGTATTATAATTCATATCATCTTTTTTATCTCCCTTGTATATTTCTTTTCAGGAGTTCTTTTAAAACGACACTTCAATACTTTTTTTCCTTTATATTGTATACAATATTCAAAATCAGATCCAAATATTCTACTTCACAATCCAATAGATCAGAACCAGAAGTGTTAGTAGAGACAACATTTACATATTTAAAAGATCCACCATTTATTTTTTATGTCTCCTCATGAGCTATGTCATTCAGTTCAAGTTTATATTGGAGTAGTGATCCAATAAATTCATCAAGTGCAAACTCCTTTAAATTACTTCTTTCATCACTGGAAACCATCTTGAAATTTTACTTCAATGGTATGTAGAACAAGACTATTTAAAAAAGTTTTCAGTTTTCTAGAGCTTCTACAAGAGAATTAATTCAATTCACAATTCCTATGAATACTTGGATCATTTCATTTATTGTTTCATCATCACCCATATTGTGGTCTTGGAACTTAGCATGAATCATTCCATGTTTGGTAAAAATTACTTTGTCATATCAAAGGTTAGTAACATATATAATAATTAATTTTAAATGAGTTGTCATACAAGATGAAACAATACTGGAAACACGACTTATAATATATCAATATAATATATTGAAAAAACTATTATTTAATGCATATATTGTAGCATCAATTCTGGGAATTGTATCTACGATAGCTTTATGCAGTATGTACTATTTTAACCTTATAGACAACAGCTCAATGGTCAACTATTTGTAGTACGACGTCATAAGGGATCTCCAATAGTCATAATCATCACCAGCAAAGTGTGGTGGATTTTGTGGAATCCAATCATCATTTGGGTTTAACCCTACCTTGTAGTAATATCTTGTTCTTAGATTGTGGGTTCTAGGAATATGTTCTCAAAAATAAAATCAATTTATACTCTAGATAGGGATTTGATAATTCCAAATATTAAAATTCATTGATACAAACTGAAATATATCAAATAAATAATAAAAGAGATGATCCATTATATAATGGACTTCCCCTTGATTATAATTAATAGGTCGAAATGGGTAATCGAAGGTGGTCTTGATGGGGTGAATAGATGATATTAACAATATAATGAAATTAAATTTATTAACTAAATTATTCATCAAATTTAATAATTATGTTTAATTAGCAGCGTAAAAAATAATTTGTGGATGTTTTTTATAGTAGTTTAGTCCAATGTAGGCATATTATACAATTATACCTCTATACTTGGTGGGAGATAAGTTTTCACATTAATATTTTTTTGGGGAAACCTAACCCAATTAAAAAATCATTTTATACTAGAGGGATAACAACAACATTTTATTTTGTATTTGAAGTCCCTACCCTCACAACCTTAACAATCCAGACTTTAGATACATGAAGTCCCAACCCATCACTCCTGACATTAGAAACTAAGATTCCAAACCCTATTATATAGAATATCAAATAATGATATTTTTGAAAATTATTAAATGATAAAATAGAGTGTGTTTGAGCGATAGAAAATAGTTTTACATACTCAAGACCAAATGACTGACACAAAAAATTATTAATGAAAATGTAATGGATGTTGAGGAATAGATTGTCTCATATCATCAAGGAAATTATAGTCAGAGCAGAGTTAATTCATCCATTGAGAGAGCTTTCATTTGATGAAGTAGACTGTCATAGGACATTGCAGATTTCACAAGAGGTTTAATGTTCACAACACTTTTTTTTTGAAAAATAGAGTATCAAATATGTTAGCTTGTGTGTCATGCAATTTTGTATCTTGTTATTTTGTATTCTGTGTTGATATCCTGAATGAATGAATAATATATATATATATATATAATAAATATTATGTACATTCATTATCTCAACATACATCATAAATTCCAAATAAATAGTGTTAATAGAGATCATAATTATCTTCAGGAAAAAACTATCATCTTTTCCAATTTATTCTCATAATATGAACTGCAAATAAAATCATTAGAAATATTTAGAATATATCTTCCAAAATTTTCTCTTGAAATATATTAACATTAAATTATTTATAAGAATGATTAAAATACATTCATTTTTTTTAAATTTAGAGAAAATAGTTCCAGAAAAGCATCATCACAATCTATACGTTAAGTCAATATTATGAATTTAATCAATTTTGAAACCTCCAAATAAATGGGTCAATTTTTTTGAAAAATTATATGTTTTCCTCTATAAATATTAACTCAAAAATATTAAAAACTCTATGATTATAATCCATATAAATTGATGAGAATTTTTCTAGTAGAAAAAACATTATAAATAATACATATATATATATAAAATAAATTTTAAAAAATTCATCGAATGAACTATAACATTACAATGAATTGTAACATATTGTTGATGAAACTTACTTTCCACTATTCATGAAGAGTAACATAAGGTTGATGAACGATACATTATAGTATTCATGAACAATAACGTAGTTTATGGATGATTAATAGTAACATAAATTCGATGATCCATACATTTCATTATCCACAATCATTAATATAGAATATTAATGATGAAAAATAATATAGGTTTCATTAACCATACTTACCCCTATTGATAAATTAGGGTCCCATACTTTATAAAAAACTAGATGAAAAATATTACCAGAGTTCAAAAAATTTTCTAGGGGATATAAATATTAGATTCATACATTTCATGAAAATGATTATTTTTAGAAAAAACATATTATATTTACAAAACATCAAGAATAAAATAAATAGGACATCTATTGATCCAAATATCCTAAAAAAACAGAACCAATAACATTCTAGAAAACAGCAGTTCTGAAAAATCAATGCAGAAATTCAATCAATTTAAGAACCATTCATCCATCATTTTTAGACTTAGTTCAAAACTAATTAAATATATAAAAACTAGTTTTCATTATATAAAATCAAGTATAATTAGAATTTTATTTCTATAGATGTTTCTTTAAAATAAATATCAAAACGTTTAAAAACTAGTTTATGTAGAGTTTCTAAAATTACATTTTAAAATTAATTTACTTTTTAGATAAATAAAAAATATTTGCCATACATCCCCATAATCTAATGACATGTAAATTAACCTATTATCTATCAAAATTGATATGTATCCTTGAAAACGATACTGTTTTTTTATTAAATCATCAAAATAAGGAATGGTTTTTTAAGAAATATCATATGTAATCAAACAAAATATAACATGAAAATGAATAAAAATTAATGTAATAAAAAATAATAACAAAAATGGTGTACACATGAACAAAAATTCTTTATGCAGAAACTCAATACCACATAGTCATAATGATGATATATACTTCAAAAATCTCTCTTTGAAATATCTACCACCAAAATTATAATTGGTGATATCTTGATGGCAGTTAAATTTTGGGGAACCACTTATATCCTCTATATTGAAAGAACAGGTCATCAATTCATGAATGTGGAAACATATTCATTATTCTAACATGGTTATGTTTTTTATAATTCACACATAACTGAAGAGTTCCATCCTCCTTTTTAACAAGCAATATCGGTGCTTCCCACAGACACATACTTGACCAAATAAACCTTTTTTGTTCTATATCTTATAATTACACATTAAATTTTCATTATTCTATTGGTTTTATATATTAATATAGAATTTACATATGTCATGATCTATGTTGGGACTCCACACAATCTATCACTTGACATGGACTATAAAAAAGTATGAAGCGATTTAAAAATCGCCACAGACTAACAAAAAAGCCTTAATATCACTAGTAAAGTGTTGAAATGATTTACCTGTTTTAATAATAATATATCAAAAAACATTCTTAATAATCCAATAAAGGATATTACATGACCAAACAAGCCCTTAACAACTTTTATATTTTTATGTCTATAACATGAACCACAAATCTCAAAGAAACTTCATCAATATAATACTAAAACACATACATTAAACGTCATGAAGTATAAGTATCAACATCCTTAATCCATGATTACCAACCCAGAATAGGTGTCCACTAACCACCAGACCACTAAAACTAAACATGTATCATTTTCTATTAATATGAATGGAATAATTACTACACACACCTAGAGGTGTAATTAGAGTGTGAGGAAAATTCTCGTAGGATGACACAAAAAATAATAGATATATTCCAAAACATTCATAAGAAAATTTAACATGATCATTAAAGTGGACGCTTCTGAAAGAACAAATAAAAAACACATCTTTATAGGTAAACACTTCAAAAAATAAAAATTTCAACAATTTTTTTTAACTCTTTTCATAATGGTAAAAATTAATTTTATAAAGAAATACAGACATTCACATGTGATGCCCAACGTATGAATACAGATGGAACTCCATCATATATAGTAGAGAACTATGGGTAAATCCCCTGTAGTTAATATAGCTCAAGTTGGTCCCTAAAACCATGTACAACGATTAATGGTTGTATAGTAACTAAAACATTCAGCATCCTCATACAAAATCCACCAGAGAGGAGAACCATTCAATGTTATAATGTAGATCACCCATCATTATAGTTTTATCAGTGTTGCGAACGTCTATTAATCTAAATGAAACAGGGACATGAAACTTCTGTATCACTGGCATGCAAATTCTAGTCAACCAACCTAGATACTTAGGGTTCCCTTATTCCTGACATAAAGTACACACATCACACCTATCACCAATTCCATAACCCAATCCCTTTAATTTCATGAAAAATTACAATTTTATATAAAACAAACAAATTTCAATAAATCAAACTATTTTTTATTTAACACATAAAACCCTCCATTTTAGACATATTTTCTGTCTCTCAAACTATTAATATGCTGTTATTTATTAATTATTATATTAAAACATAAAAAACAACCAATTCAATGGGCCATGCTCCTTCCCAAACCCATACATAACTTATTACCCTTTTCAAATAATCTATTTATTATTTAAACAACTCATTATTTATAAAAATATTTAATAACAGTGAAAAAATGCCAAAAATGTCATTTATTTTCTATATAAATTACCAATTTAAACATTCATTCACCTCAATTTCATTTCAACATACATTCTCTACTATCCAAACAACCCCTAAAACCCTTTTTAAAAACAATACATTATAACACTCATAAAACATATACATTCCCATTGTAATTCCTTCCCCTCTAAACAATCATGTCAAAAAAATTTAATTTAAATTTCAAAACCTAAAATTAAACCATATATCAGATTTATAAACTCAAAAAAATAATTAAAATAATATAATATTGTTAAATCATTGAACCACCTACCTATCATGAAGAAACTTTAAAATAATGTAGTGAAATCCAATCTACACTGCAACTACATCTCATGGAGGAAAGAAGAAACCATATTCATGAATATGAAACCATAAACCCCATGATTAAAACCAGAAATTGAAACCCTACTAGTCGGAGAGATAGTCATCCATAATAAAAGAGGTAAAATTTGGAATAATTTGGGAAAACAAGAAAAAAGGATATTATATGAGTGTTCCTTAATGATTCAATGATAAAACCACCTCAGAAAAGTAGATACGAGGGAGAAATGGGAGGGTAGGAGGCAGATATGGTAGATGAGGATAAATGAGGAGGAAAAAAAAGGGATTTGTGGTTTAAACTGATAGGAGAGAGGATAACACCACAAATTTTTAATGACCTAGCAGGTCACACTGTTAGTCGGAACAGTTTGAAAAACCGAGTGGAGGTCGTGTGACCGCCTCTTTTGGAAGAGACACCTAAAACATGGGAAATCCACCTGGTTTAACTAACCATGTTGAAGTAGTGTAGTTTTTATGGCCTAAACCCAGACCTACTGTCCAGTTTCCTCGGTCAAGGCACATTTTTACTCCTAACTATGCGCTATAATTAGTTTAGCCTAATATTTATACATTTGTGTAAAAATAAATTAAAAATGAAACACAATGGACGTAGTGAGAATATAAATAATTTGAATGAATCCCTTAAAATTTTAAAAATATTACACATTATTATTGAGAGAAATGGCTGAGAACCTGACCCGAACTGGAATATAGTGATAATTAAAAACTCGTGTATAGTAATTCTCTCCACCATAATGAATTATGACATCAAAAAGATACAACAAGGATGGAAAAAATCTCCACCATTAAATATGAGACATAACAATTGATGGAATTCCCAATATGTTTCACTTACCCCCAAATGATTAATAACTACTTTTTGGTCATTTAGAGTAAAATGTACATTCCAAAATGCACCATCCCACATCACAAACATTATAACTTCATAAATCAATAGAAGTAACCCGCACCACCTATTTGAAACAGACAAAAAAAGTAAAATTATATCCAAGGAACACACCAAGAATATTAAATCTCAGAAACTGTTATGGTGCTCTAACCCTCACATTTAAACCAAGAAGAAGCAAGGGGTTATATAGCTCTAAACGGGACCACCTACAACCAAGACAACACCATGAATGAAATTAATGTACATGAACCGGGAAGACTGAGTGGACTACCCCTGTCCTCAAAACGGATTGGAAAACATCGATTTTATCCCATGAAATTTCAATGAAGCCATAGCTAGGTCTCCCCACATTAAGAACTGAAAAACAATCGTACTCGAATAGTAATGATTGATGAAGGAATCATGACATGGTTAAGATCGAGAGAATCCCACATGACATATCCTTCTACTGCTATGAACCCATGTATCAAAACACTAAACCGAACAGAATATATTATGAGGTTTTCCACTTTCACAGGTATTACTATCCTTGTGTGTTCCCAAGAAAAATGAGATTAAAAAATTCCTACAAGTAGATTTATACATGAACAACCATTAGGATATTTACACCCACAAGTGTATAAGAACCAATGTCTATGAAAATAAACAACCATATTTCCTTGTAACCAATAATAAACTCTTCCATTAAACTAATTACAATATAGAAGAAGAAGTTCCCTATGATTATTTCTACAAAATGGGATCACTTATGATGTAACTTTTATGTATGAGGCTTAAAAAATTCTACCTCCCATACAGAAGACGGAAACTAGACCATAATAATTTACACATATTGGGTTCCCTGACTAAGACCAAGATTCACTCTGAAACATATGGTTAGAAAACTTTTGATTGATCCACCTCCTACCTCGTAGTAAGGAAACAAACATCCATGATCTATGAAACTCTTTCTTTGTGCTATAAGAATATATATTGCAGCCTAGACAACACTTATAGTCCTAGAACACCCAAAAATCTACATTCCACCAACAAGAAACTATAACTGAGGAAACTTCTCTAGAATATGAACATGAACCCCCCATTGTTACTTTTAATGAGATAAATCAGTGGGAAAGGTTATAGTGAAGACATTTACCCCTAAATTAGATGAATCATAAATTTTCATGAAGGAAACACACTTATATCAAAACAGAGTTTCCCGAGAGATAACACGACCTTCATATTTTTAGTTGAGTGAAAACACAATTCCCCAAAGCATCACCAAACATGATCATTGTGAATGGTAGAAAAATTGAAATGAGAGGGGCCTTAAACCGAGTCTCAAATAAAATGTGATACCCTCAAATGGCCATAATAATCTCTTATTACTAGGTTTTCCACAATGGGGGTCTGGCAATAACCATTGAATAGAATAAAATGATATATGGTCCATAAATCATTTTATAATAGTGGTCATGTCCCACATCCCAGATAATTAGTCTCATTACTCTTTGTAATTTATTTCACTTCTCCTAGGAAGGGAATATAAAATAAATATTACCATCTTCACCCGTGGAAATTTATGCAACTCACGAAATTGTGATTTCTTCTCTCTCCATTCGTGTTTAGTCTTCCTCTATGAGATTATCTTCTTAATAAGAAAAAGAAAGAGGTAAACTCAAACATGAAACACAATAATGGAGTCAGTACATAAATCAACTAGAGGACCTTCCAATAGTGAATCACAAATTTTCAGATACCAAGTAAACATTAGTTCATTATAGGGGTTTTTACTAGACATCATTTATAGCCTAGGGTCCTAGTCCAACTGGCCCGTTGGAAAAAAAATCCACAACCATTCACAAAACTCTCCAAATAAAACCAACTAAAATGTATCCCAAAAAAATTATTATAAAACAATATTAACCATTATCTCAATACAACCCACCAATAAAATGAAATTTCAAACAACTCCCAACAGGAAGAGTATCAAGACCCAAAATACCTGACAAATAACAATCCCAAATCATAATAGTACACACCAAAAAACTGTGGAATACCATTCACTACATAGTTTATTTAAAAAACCATAATAAATAATATTGGATGGGTGGGTTTCACAGTAAATAATGTTTCCTCATGAAGTCTCACACATGCCCTCACTCTTGCCAAATCAGGCACCAATCCACTCTCTATACATGTTCCATGCATTTTGTAACTGATGAGTGTATCCAATGTCAAAAAAAAACCGTTTTCACTATTCTAAATAAACATTCAACAAACACATCCATTTCCCAAAAATAATTAGTCACAAAATAATGACCCATTTTGAATCTCAAAAAACATTAAAAAAACTCTTATTATAAATACTAAATACTTTTTTTAACAGTACAAAAAAGTTTTAAAACATTTTATTTTTAATTTAAAATAATTTTAAATAGGTCATAAAATCTTATTTAAAATATATTTCTAAAACCCACTTTAACATAATTCATTATTTCTAATAATTAATTTAATCAAATTCCGTGTTAAAAATATGAAATTTCATCCCTGAAAACTTCTCCCAATTTTTGAAAAATAATTTTATAAATGTACAAATTTTCAAAAAAAACAATCAAAACAATTCTGAAAACCTCTTTTTCCACAATTTAAAATAAAAGCATTAACACTGAAAAAAATAAAGATATCATAATTTGTTTTATACACGTCCTTTGAAATAATTTCCCAAACCCTAAATGATACTCAATAAAATATAAGATGAATTTATTTATGGTAGGTGACTAGAACATATGGTTTTTGGCCATACACGAGTCCCTCAACTGTCATAGAGAGCATTCTATGGAAATGTATTTATCTCTATATGGATTTATATCACCTCTGATCTCACTATAACTAATGACCCATATATTTTTTCATTTCCACTAAAATGTGTAACCATAATTAACAAACTAATAAGATGAACCCATAATTCCTCTGGTAACATGAATCTTTTTACGTGGTGTGTTGACTAGGAACCCTACTCATAATCAGAAGGTAACACCCAGAACCTAGTTTCCCAGAGTCAGTGCACTATTATACAAAATTGTCATGATCAGATGAGATCATGTCTCGAAAGAAAAATTCTCTTATTAGCCTTGGAAGTACTAGATACATATATAAGTTTTACATTACATTATGAAATAGAAAACAACAATATTGTTCCACCTATGAACACACTCATATATCTTATCATATCCTTATAGGTTAGTCAAAATATACTTCTTCGCATCTAGGGAAAAATAAAACATAAAAAAGGGAAAGCTCAGATGCTCAGTAAGTATAACAATATAGACGAAACATCTATAAATGAGCATAAACATTTAAGAAAATGTATAAGAATAAAATAAAATCGTTTTAAAAATAAATTTCAGCCTAATATGAAAGGATAAATCAACTAACTCAATTTAATTATTCACATGGATACTCAAGTTGTCGAATAATAAAATGTAATATCAATATCTAATTTCATAATGATAGAATGCATAATGTCGGACATAATGACCATATAGTCAAGGCCTCATTTAAATAGTAAGAATTAGATTTTTTCTAGGCCTTGTGCAAAGACACTAGTTTTTCTAATGAGACCCACCAATGCCTTGATGAGCTATAGAGGGATCCCACTGTCACTTACTAAGTCCAATGCATTCTCATATGAAAATTATGAATAATATTATAAATATTCATATTAAAAATAGCATAATAAATGTAAATACATTAACAAAAAACCATGAATGGTATAAAAATAGCACATCTACAGTCGAAAATGTCACAAAACATTGAATACAAAAAGAAATATTGTATCATAATAAATAAACATCAAACAGATGTATAATCCTATAAAAGATATTTACATAGATGAAATAAAAAAACAATTTGAGTGAAATATTTATTTCTACATTAAAATAATTTAGAAGTAAAGAAAGAATTTATTTTGAAAATATTTTTATAAACTTTTTTGGGAATCTTCAAAGGTGATATAATGGCGGAAAAATTATTCACCCGCCATATAAGTTAAAAAAACATTCATTCCATAATTTGTCGAAAAATTCATAATGTTCCTTGATTGGAATTTGATATAATGATTCATTTCAAACCATTTTATAAAATTTTATCCAATGGTATAAATGAAATTATCCCATAGTATAGTAAATAGCAAAAATGATTTGAAAAAATTTATAAGAAACATGGATGTGGATGATAAAGAGGGACCAATAGATACTTACATATTCACAACCTCAGATTATAAAGAGATTGTGAAATTTATCCCTTACCTAGTACATTTCATTGGTCAAGGTTATGTTAAACTCTTATATAATAGTTTAATTATTGTTATTAATTTATAAAATAACCACATACATGAGTATAATATCATAAATGATCTTCTAATATTTCATTGTTAACAATATTTTAGTAGTATTATTGTTTTGGGTGTTAACTAATTCATTTTCCTTTATATGTTTTGTTACGTAAGTCATGTATATTATGGATAGGATGTAATTGATTCATATCCATATTTATATTAATTTTTTAAACATTATTTTTAATCATAAAATTAAAATTATTTTTGAATGGTTATGATGGAGAACGAAATATCATAGCGTCGTGGAGATGGTAAACCATACGTACGCACGAGCGAAGATATCATTATGTTGATGGTGAAATTGTATGAAGTTGGATGGTATATTATATATTCAGATTAATTAGATTTTTATATTTTTTATTTATGTCAATTATAATAATTATTATACCCATCCAAATAATTTACTATTGAATGACAAACTACAGCATGATGTGGAGATGGTAAGACGTACGTACACACGTATGGTGACATAGTCATTTATAGGATATATATAATAAAAAATATGGTTTTATAATAATTATTATAACAAAATAGTATGTAGAAGTTGCTGGATTCATTATTTTTTTATGGAGACAACAAAAAAAGATGAAGTGGAAGATGAAAAGAACTTTGAATGGGGTGATGAAATAATTACAGCTTCTTCGGGTGCTTCATTTTGATTGGATCAAAAGGGCTCCTTAGGTTTTCCTACTAATAAATTTATTTCCTATAGGCCGAATATAAGGTATATACGACGAGATTTGAGTTGGTTTTTAATGAGAAATTTTTTTTGGAGGTTTCATTTTGAGAGAAGTGGAAGTACATTTTTTATAAAAGAACTGAGAGTCACTTTAAGAAAAGATAAAATTTTAATTTATTATAAAATTATATTTTATTTATAATTGCTCCAAAAGGATTTATTTCATGTCTATGGTGGGTATGGGTCTAAATCCTACCATCAAATCGGTTTTAAACATATTTATGTCACCATTTAACATCATCATTTGGATTTAACTCTTAGTTATATAGTTTAACTTTTACAATGTCCTCTTGTATTTTTTTATTTCATGGTAAATTAACATACTATAAAATTACAATATAATCCCAAGTGGTTCAATAATTACATATCTGTTATTATATAAGTCCTTTGGAAAAGAATTATCTTTCAAATAAATTATATAATTTATTAATATAGTATTTTTTTCAAAAATCATTTATGTAAATTTTGACACTAGTTGGTATTTTGTTTTTGTGAAAGTCATAACATCTTTATCACTTCATAAAAATTATTTAATAAACTCTAACATGCAATATTCAATATTAATATTTCTATATGGCATAAAAAATTTCAAATTATATTTTTTTAATACTTAAAATATCATTTTTTTTATTCTCTCAATAATAAGGAAAATAATTCATCATTATTGTGTCATAAATAAATATATTTATATTATGTCTAAAAATTATAAATAAAATATCATGATATAGAAGATATTATTATATTTATGAGGAATATTTATAGTCAAATATATTAATTATATATCCTCTTATAATTTTTTTATTGAAAGATATTTTCTTATTTGATTTTTGTCTTTACTTTAAATTAATTATTATAAAATGACATTATAACACACATGTGGCTACATGGGGTCCCAAAATCTACCCAATGATGAAGATGGTCGGGACTGTATCATCCAATATGGTTAGTACACATGTTAGGGTAATTTAATATTATTATATATTATTTTTTACTCTTATTTATCAGATATAATTTTTAACCATTGTAAAGAAAATATTTACTAAAGTAACTATTAATAATGAATAAAAATTAAAGTTACCTATTTAAACATTGTGGACCACCTAATTCAAAAATTGGATTCCATTTTTCCATTTTTAAATAATATATGTTGTAGAAATTAATTTAAAATTAATTCTCGTTGTCAAAAACAAAAAGAATGTTTTTAAGTAAAAAAATTAATCAAAAGATATACATTTGATTATGTACAATTTAAATGTGAAATTACATCCAATGGCCTAATTTATATTATATTATAAAATTATAAACTAATTATTCTATGAAACTACTCAAATGTAAAATTTATCACTACAAATTATTTCAATTAAAAACATTGTTTTTAATTACAATTTAGTTTTTTTTCACAATTCATCAAATAATGAAATTTATCAGAAATGTACCAATAATTAACCATAATCTAATTTTGATATTCTGAATCAAATAATGATGTCTATATTGAAAAATAAAAATTCTAAATTTTCTAAAAGTTGGTATTACAATTCATTACTTCTTTTAAAATGGTTAGTTTGATAGGTCATGGTGTGCTTGAACTCGGTGTTGTGTACATCGGAGGCTATTGTATTATTCAAAGAGAAAAGTACCATGGAAACTTTGGTTGTTACATAAAATTTCATGTCTCGAAAATAATTTCTTCAGTCTACCTAGAAAATTCCACATCGAATAAGACTAAAATGATCATAACCTGGATCTGTTAAAATTTTATCACGAACT
This sequence comes from Viscum album, assembly GCA_963277665.1. Classification (NCBI taxonomy): domain Eukaryota; kingdom Viridiplantae; phylum Streptophyta; class Magnoliopsida; order Santalales; family Viscaceae; genus Viscum; species Viscum album. Next base: position 1,513,665,119 of record OY728132.1, on the reverse strand, counting down.
AATCCTAGTAACAACATTATTCAGCACCCTGCTCGGTCTATTGCATGGCACATAGGGCATTCTAGATCCCCATTATGTGTCACAAGTTCCTAGATATCACAAGTGAAGTGTGGGAATGATTTACCCAGTTTAGTAATAATAGAATAAATCATATACTAAATAAGAAAAAAATTAAAAATTACACAACCAATCGAGACTATGATAACTTTAAATTTTTATGTTAACAAAATAGACCTAAAATCTCAAAGGAACTACAAAAAAGGAAAAATAAAACTTCAACCCGAATGGTCATTCAATATAAGGAGCCAAATCTACATCCCACAATACCAACCCAAAATTTAAGGCTACTTACCTCCATCATCGCTATCATTATGCACGATTCCTTTACCTGGATTACACAAGGAACACGGACTACATACACATATAATTGTATGTAGGGTGTGAGCCAAATACCATAAATATTCCACCCAAAGTAAAAGACTCCATTCCAAAAAATTCATAAGTTAATAAAACAATCCCATTAAAGCAAAGTATTTTGAAATCGTTACTATGGAAATCATCATTATAGGTAACACATTATACAAAATAACGTTTTCAAAAAAACCAATTTCTTATCCCTTTTCTTAAACAAAAAAGTGAGTTTCTAAATTCATACACACATGCACATGAGAGGTCCACTGTATTCTGAATTATGGATCCCCAAAATATAAGTTAGATCTCCAGGGGTAAATCCCCAAGGGTCAATATAACATGATTGGTAACCTATAACCTCGTACCTTAGTGAAATATAGTACAGAAACCAAAAATATTAGTGTCCTCAGGCATGATCCACTAGAGTCGAGAAACAACCAATGTTCTCGGGTCAATCATATATCATAATAGTTTTTAAGTGTTTGGAACATTATTTTTTCTATGTGACTAGGACAATACACTTGAATATCACTATAGAACTATAACTAGTTCACCCAACTAGAAGCTTTTGGTTCCCTTATGCTCTTTTTAAATTTCATATGTACATATACCACTATTATCACAACCCAATTCCAATCATTTAATGGAAATTTACCAATTTACAAAAGAACCATTTTCCTTAAAGCAATCCATTTTCCATTTAACTCACACAAAAACCTCTTTTTAGACATATTTTCCATTACACACAATATTCATAATCACTTCGTTAATAATCATGAGAAACACACATAAAATAATCAACCAATTCAAGGGGCCCAGACCCTTTACTAACCCACACATACCTTAATACCATTCTTTAACCGAGCTATTAATTAGTTAAAAATTTCAAAATTCATAAAATATTCAATAACATGGATAACATACCCAAAATAATCAATAATCCATTTAAAAACAAATTTTTAACATACCCTCACATCAAGATGCTTTGAATACACATTACACACCTTCCAAACAAGCGGAAAACCATTTTTAAAAACATTACATTATAACAAAGACACAAATCATATCAATTTCAACTGTAAAATCATTCCATACCATACATACATGACAACCCACATTAAAACTACATTTAGAGTACCATAATTAAAACATTGAACACATTTTTAAATTAAAAATAATAATATTAAATTCATCTAATAGTAATCAAGAATTGAGCCACCTTCTTCACATGAAGAACCTTCCAGAAAATTGTTTTAAATATCACCTCCACCTAAACCACACCAAACATGAGGTAATAATTACCCTAATCATACAAATCAAACCCAAAAACCCAATATTAAAAAACTAAATTGAAAACATAATCATGGGAGAGATAAATACCTATAATAGAAGAGTTAAAACGTAGAATAATTTGGTCAAAAAAGATAGAAGGAAATGACATGAGTGTTCATTGAATAATCTTGGCCAAAAAAAGCAAGAAAATGGAGTTCTGTGGGATCCATGAGATGGATTGGAGGAGCGTGGGGTAGATGACGTTGAGGGAGGCGGAAAAGAGGTTTTCTGGGGTTTAATCCAAATTGATATAGAAAATAACATGATCTTTTATAGACCTTGTAGGCCTCCTGATTTTTTCTCTTGGTTTTCCAAACCATTAGGTGACCATGTGACTACCTCTACTAAGAGATAAACTTACCACATGGAAAATATTCAAAATCTCACTAACTATTCGGAGCCCATGTGGTCACTTCTCAACATGGCCTAGACCTACCTCATTGTTTCCTAGGATGAGTATCATGGTTAACCCTAACCGTACACAAATAGTGTGTTGCAATCTATTTAGAAAAATTTCATACCTTACTGATAAAAAGTAATTAGGAAACCCAATAAAGGAAGTTATACCAATGATAAATAGATAGAATTCATAAAAAGTGTAAACATGTCACACAGAGTTATTGTGAGAAATGGATTGGAACCTGACCTAAATTATAATAAAAGGAAATCTAAATACTCGGGTGTGAAAAAATAGTATTGATCTGGGAAGAAGATAAATCATATACTTGACTCACCTTCTAGGTTGAAGAGTTGGGATGATACAAGGAAGAAAACAATAAACTCATCAACAACCACTATAAATGTAATATTATTGTTCTCTTCCCTTGATTCCAATGTAAAATATTTTAAACTGTATGAGATCAATCAGACTGTTAGTTCCAATAAGCCCATTGAACCAAAATTTACTTTCTTTCATGTCCAAAGAGGTGCTCGATGCTATCATCACTTTTAAATCTGACCTTATGGTATAATAGTTAGTGTGAACCTAGAACATATTCTACTAATACATTAACATTATTATATTATAAACATTTATTAAAGGAACATATAAATCCCATTTCAGCTTGGCCACATCAACAACCTTATAACATTCTATTCACATAAAAAGTCAATATTCATTTCGACTAATAAGAGATTTAATTTTTAACACATGAGGAATATTTTCAAAATTAAATCCTTGAAAATATAGTGAAATATAAGAAATAAAGAATTATTATGCACATGTATCAAAAAAATAGTAGAGAAATCAAAATTTCATACCAATCACAGTTTATTGACTAGACTGATCATCCAAAATCATAAACATCGCTTCATATAATAGCTTTCTCGCTGCAAAATGTTCCTTATTTGCATATTAATATTTTCATTGAAGGGCAGTCGCAGTATTCCTTGAATCATTATAGATAGATCTATTTAACAGATGAATGGTTTTCAGCATCCCTTTTACCATCCAATAATACAATATATATGATACCAAGTATCTGTCCAAAATATGTGACCATAGAGAAATATTGAAATAGAATTGATGATTCCCTATTTTATTTAAAATGTGGAATTATATTTGTGGGTTTGTACATTATCACATCATGTTATCGTACAAGACACATTAAAAACTTCTAGGCTAGATCCTTGATTTTGGAGGAATATTTACTAATCTTTTTGTCTAGATCTTAGCCATCCACAACCTTGAAATTTTTTGTCCCCCTTCTAAATGCTCCAAAAATTAGAGTTCCCACTATTTACCATGGTTATAAACATGCTTCATCCACCCCAATTCCTTAATATGCCAATTTATTCCACTATCATTCTATTGAGCATCTCTACATAATCTGTAATAAAGAGAGCATTAATATTCTAGTGAATACCCTACCATATCCCCAATTCAATGATATTTTTCTTAAATGATGCTATAGATTCTTATTTGGTTGAAAATCACCCTATATTAATATAATTTGAAGGATAATATTTCATTATGAGTCTATCCTCCTTTAAGATGAAAAATTACATTCGTCTTTCTATTCAAAATGTTTGCGGATCAAAATTTCTGTTGAAAATTCTTCCAAATCCTTCGATGAATGTCCTTGGCCCAATTTGGTCGGAACAACTAAATCCCACCACTAACATACAAGATTATTCAGTATATTTGTATCAATATTTAATTTTAGATCTACTAGTGTGATAACGTAATTGAATATATGATCCATCCTATTATGATATTCCTTGACCTTGTCTGGTTTTGAATTACCCTAAATGATATGTGGAATATTCTTGTGGAATTGAACAGAATGATCTACTTTCCTTGGTTTATTCCTTATGTTCCCTATTTCCAAAACCTAGAACCCTTGAGAAATTAAATAAACCCCTTGTTGGTTCAACTATGGATTATGTGTAAGAACATTCTCATCAACTTCTTCCTGTTTGTTTCTAAAGTTCTTACCATGTAACATTTTATATATAAACAAAAAAATCTATAATTTTAACGTTCTAACAACTAATGGATTAAAAATATGAAATTAATTAATATCACAATATTACAAAACTACTTTCCAAAATTAATCTTTTCAATATTGAACAATTTTTTAAAATTTCCCAATAATTTTTAAAAAATATCCAATTTTCAAAATATCCATTTTCTGCATTTTCACAATCGTACATTTGAAAACAACTATAAAAAATATAAAAATGTAATACATTTTTAATAGAACATATGTTATTATTCAAAATTCAATATGCTCTCTTACTAAGATTTCATTTGTAAAATTCAAGTTAAGGTCATCTCATTGGGTAAACACATGACAATGAGATTACAAATACAATATGTGATTTCAAAACACTAATGTATAGACTAAACTAAAAAAACATCAAGACTCCATGATGTGGCTCAAAAGCACCCAACATGCACCATTATCAAAATAGACTAAATTCCATGTATCATGACACACCACTAATAAAATATGATACATTACATTTTCCCAAATCATGATGAATATTATTTTACAAAGAAAAAATAGTGAAAAATTAGGGGGTGAGTTATCATAATTTTTAGGAATTCTAAAAATAACTAACCAACATACATCATGATAATAGAACATGTTACCACATTTTATATAAAACCGATTATATACAACAATGGAAAATAGTTAGTCTGTTGGAAAAAAAATTCAATCACGGAACAATTTTCGATAATAAAACAATTTATATAAAAAGTAACAAAACAATAGATTAAAATAATTTTAAAAAATCTATTTTTTCATAATACATTCCATTCTGCATATCCACACATCCAACAATGAATGATACAATGTACGACCCTATACTTGTGATTGTTGTGACATTCTTTCAGTAAGTAATCATGTAGTGAAGCATTCTGATGGGGAATATTAATACCCATATCCATCCCACAAAATGATGTTGGAAACATCATATTGTTATCTTTCTAGAATCAACATGACCAAAAAATATCCCTTTATGAAAAATAATCCTTATCAAAACATCTATTACAACCAATTCAAACAAAAGTTCATTTGTTGAAAAAACATTCAAATAAGACATTATAATTCATTAAAATAAAACCATACTTTTATTAAAAACATTAATATAAAACAATTTAAAAATACATCAAATAAACATTGTTACAATCAACATTATAACCCATTTAAACAATGAAATATTCATAGTGACTGTCCACTACTTCACAATTTCACCCAAATTTCACAGACCACTACTAATGAGGGTTATACCCTACTTTTCACAAAAATGTGATATTAAATGTTAATAAAAACAAACAATATTAAACTAGTCATTACTTTTATTATTATAAGAGTAAATAGTGATTCCACCAAAATCAGAAAATATAGAGATACTAAATAACGACACTAAAATTCCAATTAACCTGGGGTTAATCTCCAAAATCAAGGCATATATCTATCCCCCTATCATAAAAAAGGCCATGTATAATCATTATTCTCATCCAAAATCATATATATATCCAATTTGTAACTAGATCTGTGAAGCCAAGAGTATTAGTGATTTATATCAAAGAAAAACTACCATAAATGATGAAATACAATGAGAATCATGATTAAATGCACTATGAAATGCCTCTTGATCACTTCTAACATAATATATAAGAGTTAAATAGAATTTGGGAAGAATAATATAGTAATTAAGAATTATTTTGAAAAAAACAGGAGGGTAAAACATAATCGTGACCCAAGTCCCATCATTTAGGATGTTGTTTTCAAATCATGCAAGATTTTTATCACAATTATGAAAATAATGTGCTAACCATGATAGAGCCTCTACCTAAGAAATATACTCACACTGTTGTCTCACAATGTTAGAAAATTACACGCCAACCGTATGAAATACCACCACACCACTTGGAAGAGTTTCTTTTTAGTGGCCAGATGGTTTGGACAAATAGCGTGCCTACTAGTGAACCTTCCCCTTATACCATGTTTCAATGTGCATGGTTTCCTATATAGGCTGCATGTAATACAAAAATATTAAATCAAAAATAAACATTTATAAAATCTCTGAAAACATTCAAAATGTATTACAAACCCTCTTAACCATTAGTCAAACACAACACATATATACAAATACTAATAAAAGGGGAAATTACTTGAAACATGAGGTGATATATGCATTTACATTACTAAATTATAATTCTTGAAATAATATCTCACATATGTATTATTTAAAAAACTAAATGTAATTTATAGGATAATACATAACCAATCTCAAGGGTAGAAATTTTAATATAATTTTTTTGACTATATAAATGATTTATTAAAACCCAATCAAGGAGATTGAGTGTGAGGGAGGGTGATGTTTAATATATAGTTCAAATAAAATGAATAAAGACAAATACTAGAATCATATAACTAATAGGTATTATACAGTCTATTTAAAAGTTATTAGGTGTGAAAAATTATATTTCTCTCAATGAACGATTATTTATTAGAATCCCTTTCTGTGATTGATATTCATTTTCTTGATGATATTAACAAACAATATTAAATATTCGGATTATTAGATACCTTCATTGAAATAATATTATTAAATAATTAATATAATAAGGACCAATTATCATCATATTATATTTATTTATTAAAATATTTTTTATTCCGATTTATTGTAAATTTAATTATTATTGTCTTATATTAGTAATATAATTGATCAATGATTATAATTTAATAATAAGATTAAATATTCACATAATAATTCAATGAAATATTAAAAAATATATAATATTTTATTATAAAATATAATATCAATATATGTTTTATCGATGTAATCCACAGATTTTAGTCATGTTTGTGCTTAAACACACTGAATCAATAACAGACTATGAAGAGATTCATGAGAATGGTTGTAATGTAGTTTATATTGATATAATATATATACATATATATTCATATATAATAAATTAAATTAATATTATGTTTTTATGTTTTTTATGTACATTTTAATATTTCGATGTAGTTAGTTAAAAATAATTGGTAAAATAAAATTCTTCTTAGTTTTTTTCATGCACACACAGATTATTGACATTCTATTGTATTTCTATGTGGATGGAAATGAATATATATGGTTTTCACAAAAATATAAATCCTAAAACATTATTAATTGTATTAAAATAAATATAAAAATATGGTTATTGGAATTTTGTAAATATAATTGTTAGAGTAAACTGTATAAGGGGAAAATATATATTAGAGGCATGGTCACTACATCAAATAATTTTTATAATTGAATTGAATAGAATTAAATTATGGGATAATGGGATTTTTTTAAGTTAGAGTGGTTTATTCTATGAAAAAAATCATATTTTAGAATTTATATGATGATGTTTCACTTTTAAATAGTGGATGTGGTATCCTTTTATAATAGATGAAATAAAAAAAATTGAAAATATTCGATATTTCTATGTCATATCACGACATTATTCAATTAAAAAGTTATTAAAATTGACAAATATTGTTTGGGGTGGAGAAAAATATAAATATCCCTCTTCCATAAAACATTATTTTTTTATACATTTATGCACATGCATAAGGATTACCCATTTATCATTAATTTATCCTTACCGATGTAACTCAAGTTTTACACACTGTAATTAAATTTAATTCACATAATTTAAAATGATATTATTTATTAAACATAAGATAATAATTTTAAATGTTTATATGATTTTATAAACATTCTTTTTTAAAAAATTTATATATGTTTTTTTCTGTTTTGGGGTTTTAGGAAAAAAACCCTTTTTGTTATTTTTGAACTGTTTTGTATAAAAAATAAATCATTATATTGATTGAATTATAAAGGTATTTGATTCAAATAAATTAAAATTATTAATTATATTTCAGATATTATAAATATAAAAAAAATAACATTTTATAATTTTATAATAATTGAACAATGAATTCCAAGAACACTATTCTCTAAAAAAATATATAAATTTTCAAAATATTATGTATTGGTTTATATATTTAATAATTTATTTATAATTACTTATATTAAATTAATATATATATTGTTATAGGGAAAAGTGTTCCAAAATGTTAAATATATTCATAATAGAACAAAATCTCATAAAATTGACTATATTGTAAAAAAATATTTTCATTATTAATAGAATATTATTTATTTCCAAAAATAAAAAATATTTATCTTAAAATCAAATTTTCCCAATAAATCAAAATATTGATATAATTTTTAAAATATAATTTCTAAAATTTATGAATTAAATTTTTTATCTAGAAAATATATAATTTAATTATTTCCCTTCGGAAAACGACACCTTTTAAAATACTAGTTACTCTTATTCATTATTACTAAGAAACATTTTTGAAGACATCAATAATGAAATTAATATTATATTCTATTTAAATATTCATTTGAAAATAATATACATAGTTTTATTTCATAAAAGTGTAAAATCATCAAAATATATATTCTTAAATATAATAATAAATTATTATATGTTTTTTAAATTAATCTTTATGTAACACACAGAAAGAAAAATATATATATTTTAATTCTGTTCAACATATTCATATTCATTAATTCATTATAAAGGATATTATATTCCATTAATATCATTGTATCATTTTGTTATGGTGTTGCATGTTGTGAAAACTATTGAATATACTTGAATTATTTAGATTAAAACATATATTAAAATATACACTCATTATATCCTTGAATTATAATATCCTTATTCCATCAATAATGATCCAAGTATCTTTCATACCATTTCCTTATTCCAAAATTATATACAATTTTATATGTCTCATCATTTGTGATTTCACATCATTATGACATGGATTATGGATATTTCTAATTAATTTTAGTTATTTAACAATATATTTCTCCCATGGTCATGTTTTCCCATAATCATATGATCTAACCCCTAGAAAAATGTTAAATTTTTTATAATACATTCAATTTGATCTTATAGATTTCTAATGATTTATTTTCCAATGTTATGAGAATGATTATTATCTAGGATATATCTATTTGTGGAATTAGTGTTGCTTGATTACAGAAAAACATTCACAATTATATTAAAATATGATTTGTATAAACCTGATTATAAAGGATACCAAACCTTCTATTAATGGGTATTTTTTATTATTGTATGATTATATTGTTAATTTTTTAGAAGTTAAATTTATATATTGGGACATCTCACATTGTATCAATGTTGTTTTATGAAAATATATTTTTACCATAAAACAAGCGATTGAGGTCCTGGAGTAAAAAATTTGGTAATAGAAAAATATTCAGTTACATTCTATGATTATATTATATATGATTAGTGATTACGATATATTAAATTTAGGGGAAACACTGAATATAATTTTAAAGTATATTTCTATTTATATGATGACATCCTCTATTTTTATAATGTTTTATGTTAAACTTTTTCCATGAAATTATATTTATTATAAGATATTTGAATTTGGATGTGTTTGTGGATAAAATAAAACTATGGGTAATTACCAATAAATTGTATTTCTAAATATAAAATTAGTATTCACTATGTTTCATGATGATTATACAATATAATACAAACATATTTAGAAATACCTTGGGGATATGATTCGATAAATCCCCATCAATTTAGAAACTAATATGATGGAATGAAATATATAGGAATTCAATAATGAATTAGGTTATAGATCATAGTAGAAAAACAACCATGGGTAACCTAGGATAAAATAATGGGGCTATATATTGATCTCATTATATCAGAGTTGTTCTATATGAATTTTATGATGTTTTGAAGGTTTCATAGTAAAATACATCATTGGATTGCGTTTTCACATTCATATGATCATTGACATCGAATTTATTATATATTGTAAAAATAATTTTAAATTCAATATGATGTTGGAAATATAATCTTAAATATCATTGTGTTAATGGAATGTCCCTATGAATTTCTAAATCCAAATATGGAGTTATATTTTGTAAAAATTGTTCAAGTAATGGATAAATATAAATATCTTCCAACTATATGGAAAATGATTAGTCTCTTGCTATTTATGATGTCGAGTGAGATATATTTTTATAATAAAAATAATGTGTTTTTTTAGAGACCATAAAATCTTTTTTCAGTGAGTGAAAATTTATATTTTAAAGATACAATATGTTTTAGGGTTATAATGCAACACCTCATGAAATTGATATATATGTATATATATCTATATATAATTGGTATAATAGATTTTTCTATATTAATAACCAAATGAAAATAACCACAACATATTATATGAATATTATATAAAAAAATTATACATAATAATTTAATGATTAAATAACAAATTTATTACAATTAAAAATTTATTAAAAATTATGATTTGGAACTCATAAAGAATAAAAAATTTATTTTGAAATAGAATAATTTTTTATATTTATTTTATTTTTTAATAATAAAAATATAGAAATCATACAATATTAATTTAGAAATTATTATTTCATTATTGTATTTATCATTTAAAATTTAATTTAGGATTAATTTTTGGTAAGATTTTTTAATATTAGGTTTTTTGAGGAGACTTGTAAAAAAATGACAACATTGCATGCAAATTTGAATTTATGAATATGTCATTAATTATATATAACATTAAAAAATTAAAAACAATTTTAATTGGTAGAAATGTATTTAATGATTAAGAAATTTCCATTAAAAATATTGTAGTGAAATTATAAAAACAATGTTTAATGTTTTGAAAAAATAAAAAATTATTTAAACTATTTTGAATTTTAATTTTATTGTATTTATAATAAAATTTCTTGAATTTTAGATTTTAAATATATTAAATTGTATTTAATATACTAGAACCCCAGTTTAATATTATATAAATGTTTAATTTCAATTTCAACCATATAATTACAATTATATTGAAAATCATTATTGTATATTGGAATGATAAAACAATTACTTTTGAAAAAAAACTAAATTCTATATCTCTATGTAATATTATCACGTCATTGAGATTATTAACTCCAAAAAATAAATAATGCACAATTTTGAATCATATATAAAAATTAATTAATATTAATTGAATTGGTAATAAATACGTAATAATAATTACACCATGTAATGTAGAATATAAAAATTTAAAATAAAATAGTAATACAAATATATCTAATAAAAGTTTAAATATAAATTTAAAATTTTCATTATTTTGGAATAGAATTTGATTTTTGGACAATAAATTTTGTTTATGAAAATAAAAAGATGTCTATAAGGGATACCTAATATTTTTCAATAAATTATAAATTATTAGGGAAAAAAATATTTCAAATGTAAAAATATAAATTATAGTATATAAATCTATTGTTGTAAATTAGCTGAAATATATTAAGAACATGTTTTTAAATAAATATGAGATGATTTTTTAGACTTATCTACATGAATTATCATTTATTTAAATTTTTATGTCATATTACACTTTAATAATGACATACCATTATTTAAATGCAATAGGATCTTCTAAAATTACCCTTACCTTACATATATTTAGATCACATACACTACATCATTATAATGCAATTACTTTATATTCTTAACCCAGAAAATTCTATTTCACTCATAAAAGACTCTAATATGTTCATATAACTATAATATCAATTAATTATTATTTGAAATCCATTTTAATTTTTATATACAAGAGAAAACTATCTTTCAAAAATATGTTAGGTTTAATCAAAAAAACAGATCATATCTTATGGTATTTTTATTTATATCTATTTTTAATTAGATATGACATGTTGGATAATGTTCACATTAATTTATCTTATATGATGTATTCAATACACTATAAACATTATATATAATGAATATAATTATTTTTAGGAAGTTGAAGCTCCATTTTAGGAGACCCACCTTATTCTAATTTACAAATACATTAAATGATTTTGGAATACACAATTATTATTTATAGATTTATTTATTTTATTCTTGAACTGATATTTTATATTTTAGAATAAATATTTCATTTCATTTTTTTATTATATTTATATTTTATTTATGTACATTTACCAATATAATATATAAAATTCTTTTATAAATGTCTCGTGATTCATGAATTATGATATCTATAAGGAATTTGGTTTACTAAAATTTCTTTTCATTATGTTTAAATATATGTCCATTATCATCTTTCAACAGGGTTTCATAAATTATTGTATTTTATATATAATAAGGAATTTTACATTTAATTTTGTGGTAAAATGATGTCTTTAGATCAAGGATACTTCCTCAATGAATATCATTCTCATAAAAATTCAACGTTTTTATAGAAAAAAAAATATAATCTCATTTTAGGATAAATTTTCTCATAATTTCATTTTCATTATTCGATAATTTTTTTAAATTATTATATTTACATCAATTTTTTCCCTCCTATAAACTCATATTTACATTATCCGCTATACAAATGTATTTATATTTACTCATTTTATGATAATGGGATTTAAAAATGATATTTAAAATTATAAAATGGGTATTAAATAAACCAAAACTAAATTTATTTATTTTATTATAAGAGTACCGCAAAACACAAAGCATAATGAAATGAAAATATATGAGGAAAACTTGGAATCAATGGGGTCAGAAGTATTGGGGTCCAATGGTGTCCTCATTGCCTATATGGAACCCCTCTAGGTGGAAGGAACAAAAATTAGACCAAGAAGCCATATTCACACCTTGAGTTTCATTGAAGTCTAAATAAACAGAAATAAATTTCCATCACACCAATTATTTAAAACATATACATATATGTTCACTAGTCCTATGAGCCTATTAATAACATAATATATTGACCCATGGATATGGCTTGGAAAAATATAATAATTGTACAGTACAAGTCAATATTTTCTAAATCCACTAAGAGGATGTTTTATTGATTGCACAACAATAATCTAGTGAGAATTGATTGGGCCTCCACCTAAAGGGAATGACAAGAACCAAAATAAGAAAAAATAAATATAAAACCATCAATATCGTTATGTATTGGACCGCCAACCTCCTCACTTTAGACATATAATGCAAGAGTAACATGAATTCCTATTTAGAAAGGCCAGATGAGAGACCCAATGGATCTATATACCTGGTGATTCAATATGAGAATTTCTACCGACTGGGGATTTAGATAAAAGATTTTTTATGTAATGGTCTACCTAACATGTATGTCATAGTAAAATTAAATCATACAAGATGTTAATGTCTATGAATATGAGTCTTCCCTTTTCACTTGTCTTTTCCTTATTATATAATTCATCGTTCTCTTTCCAAATAGACCAACAACCTTCCATGAGGATGAGTGCTTGTGCCACATTCTTATCTCATCAAAACACATCCCCTAGTTCCACTGATTAATTATGTCTGGGAATTATTCCATGTGGAGATACATGTCAATAAAACAATGAAACTCGTGCAATAACCAGATCACCCTATCACTTCCGAAAAATAGATGATTAGCATTTTGATTGCACGACTCCCTACAATAATGGAACATGGATGGAAGAATCTCCCCCAAACGTTTTATGTTTTCCATCATTTTAAAATAAAATATTATATTAACCCCAAAAAATAAAATTATTTAATGATTTTTATATTTTAAGGATTTATTATTTACCACTATTTTTAAATGTAAAAAATTCTATATATTTTGAAATCACAACTTTTAAAAACAATTTTTTGTGACTATATATTCTTCTTTTATAGCAATAAAAAAATTCTATATTTTTATGGATTTCAAAAAATATTCTATAATATTATACATATCCATTAATTCACTGGAAAATATATTTAATTAAAACCCTATAAAAAGCTATATTATATACACTTTTATTCCTATTGAATTTTTTGTATCAACTATTTTCATTCATGAATTCAATTTCTATGATGAAATTTATAAAAAACATAGTCATTTTTTCATTATTTCTTTAATTGTTGATGGGTTGTTGTTTTTTAGTTGGAAAAATGTGTTTGGGTTTTTGATATGGATTGTAAAATGTTTCCCATCAATTAAATAGTTAAGGATCTACATCTCATGATATACTTATGGATCATAGGATTGTCAAAAATAAGTTACATATTAATTGTAGAATTATATACACAAATAAACTTTTACAAAACAATATTCTCGTAAAATAGTTATCTTAAGACTATAGGTTTTAAAAAACACTGTCAAATATGGATTTCAAATTTATTAAACATCGTTATGAGTATATTCTTGTCGAGCCTATGTCATTTATGAATTATATATTTTTGAAACCTAAGTCAGTAATGTTGAAATGGTTTGTGATTCCTAATCTTCCATATAATGATTTATTATTATTTTTATTTTGTAATTGTGTTTTTAAAGTCATAAATTTTCATAACATACAATATATTTGTTATTATTGTTATTCCTCGTGGAATACATTTATAATCTTAGGTTTTTATACCCTACTACCATAGTGTTTTTTGGTCCACTGAGATTTCACATCTTTCTAACTAGGATTATGAAAATTATTATTATTTCATGCTACAATTAATTAATTATTATATACACATTATCTGACATATTATTATGATATAAAATCATTAAACATACTTAAAAAATTTCCCTTGCTATATTTTTGAGATCACCAATATTTTATGTTTTCATTCCCAAGGCTATAAGGATGAGTGTAATCTTAATGATATATAAGTGATTGAAATTTTATATTATTAATATGTATTTTTCATAAATATAATTAAAAATTTTACTTCTATTGTTAATCCACGGAGACACTATGTATTCCATTCATATGAAACTATGAATATTTTTTAAGGAAACGGTAATTTACTTTTTAAATATTGTTGTTTAGATTGACTCATGTTACATTGTAAAAATGCATGTCTATAAAGAATTGTTTTTTCACCAAATATTATAACTATGATTTGAGAAAGTATTTAAACATGGAATTATGACTATAAAATCAATGAAAAAATATATGTAATTTTTCTCTTACATTTACATTAATTTAGGGAAGATGGATATTTTCAATAATATTAATGAAACATTTTCAATTTTGAATAGAATTATGGGTAGATAAGGTAAATATAGTATTTTTATTTATATAATGTAATAATATTAAAAGACTTCTATGAGGTTTTATTATCATAAAATGTTTAGATAATTATTTATATTGAGTAATAAAAAGAATATTATTATAAATATGTTCATTAAATTTTTTTTAAGGTTTTTGATGATGATATTTTCTAGGAATAAATAATATTTCATTTTGATTTTAGAGGGAAATGATTAATCATTATGGTTACTATTGAAATCCTAGAGGGATTATATTTTTCTATGAATTTTTAATAATATATATTGTATATATATATATTATTTTATATTATTACTTCGCCATCACAATACTACATAGGTAGATGATAGTCAGGGAAAACTATGAAATAACCAATTGTGTATTTTTTTCTATCATTAAATATTAGTTTGACAGTTTATTTTTTTATAATCAAACAACATGACTAAACAAAATCATTTTTTAGTTTACAATAGTCATATAATGCACTACTTATAGTATCATTCATTATTTGGGATCAAAAATTCAATTTACACCATTATGTTTAATTTGGTTATTATTTCTCTTTTTTAATATATGATTGTGTTTTTGGTTGATAAGTGAATTTAGATCATTATTGGGAACACTTTTAACTACACAATCATAATATGAAACAATATATTAGTTATTTATGTGTTGATGTGTACAAAACTATCCTGTATGAAATTATACACAGTATAATTAGTTTTTCCTTAACAAAATGTGATATTGTAGAATGAGATATCAATGTCTAATGAATATAAAATATTAATGGAATTTTATAATATAGTAATTTTCATAGTGATCCAACATAAATCAAATAATTACACATGGGGGGATATATCTCAAAATCATTGACAGTGATATAATATTATGATAAGAAAAAATTAAATATCATCATATAAAGTACATGATAATATGACAATCCAATATATACCCATTTGTTCAAACTTCTTTCATGTGAATACATCTTTAGAAGACATGTATAGGCATAGAGGAAATATTATTGATATAAATATTATATATAATGGTTTTAAAAGTATAAAATCAAATTTTATTGAACGTATATTTGTTATGAGGATAATTTTAATGGAATTTACTATTTCATGCTATAATATATTATTCATAGAATCTATAACATGTTAATTTATATTCAATGATAATACTCCACTAATGTGATATTGATTTAAAATATTGGGCATCTTAATTGTCAGTATCACAATTTTTCCTATAAGGATGTTGTATATGATAAAACCTTATGGAAAATTATATAAAATGTCAAAGGTAGGATTTTTCAATAACAAATGTAATCATAAAATTTGATATTCCTACATAATAATTGAATATATTATAAGAAACATATGTAATAATAATTTAGGATTGATAAGACCACAAAAAGGATGTTCCATCAAATTTAATTTATAATAGTTAATATTGGAAGATATGTCAATTTAATGATGTTGAATGGGGATGGATTTTTAGAAATTAGTATATATTTTGATTCCACATTGAATAATTTGAATTTTGGATGTTGAAATGAATAAATTGGATGGTACTTTTATTATTCAATGATCTATATATAGTGGGTAGAATGAAAGAAATTTTATAAAGACACAATTATTGATATTATTTAATTTTAGAAGTTTAAAGGAATAATATATATGATGTTAGGATAAAAATTGATGATAATTGAATTATCATTGTTGGTTCAACATTCTCAACAAATAATACATTTATTAAATGTAAATGGGGATCATGATGGATAATTGATCATTTTGATGCAAAGTCAATTTATTCATGAATAAGATATTACTCTAGGGATAAAATTGTATCGTTTTCTCATTTATGATTCCGAAATACTGATGAATAACCATGAATATGTACTAATTGTATATAAAATTACGTATAAAAAACAATATTACTAAAACAAAATAACATATTTTCACTTGGTTATAAATAAAATTCAATAATTGTTTCTTTAAGAAATTATCCACAAACTTTTAGGAGGACGATTAATTTTAGAAAAAATTAGAAGACCATTTTTCAAGACTCTATCCACTAAAACCTGATTCAAGTGGTCATTTTAATTCATTGGCATATGATTCCAGGAATCAAATCATGATGGACAAAACATATTAGTAATTTTTTAAATGATACATATAATTTAAATTCATATAACAATTGAAAAAAAAATATGAAAAGTTTTTTCCTTGAGAAAATCGTATTTCCCCATAGAATATCCCCACATATCAATCATAAAAAACATTCTGATATCATAAGGAAAAAAACATAAGAAATAGGTGACCTCAAATTTGATGTATGGTTTTGTGTATAAAAAATGTTAGCATGACTAGAAAATAATTAGAAATATGACATTTTAAATATCTAAATCTCATTCCATTTAATCAATAACAAGAGAATAAAAGGTATATGACAATTGATAACCAAGAAGATATATATTCAATATCATAAGGCCATTACTTATACATTTTTATTATAATTTCTGGAATAATATCATGAAAATCAATAATTGTCATTAAAATTGTGCAATGACTAAATCATGGAATTTTAAACTTATCATCAAGGACCTGTCAAAGATATCAATAAATATCATGAAAATATTATATGATTTAAATTTTAATATATGGTTAAGGAATCAAAAAATAAATATTTTTTATATCAAATGACTTACAATGCATCATGTGGAAATATAGGCCCTCAATCATAATATAATATCTCCGATGAATAACTCATATGGATAAATAGTATAATTGAATAAATAGACCATAGTTAAATGAATAATTACCAAACATATATGATTTAATAGTACAATTTCATAAATAGACCAAAGTGAAATGAATAATTACCTATATTGGAAGAACTAGTGATATGTGATATCAACATTTTCTCAAGCATAACTAATCATAAAAAAACACTGAAATATGGTGATTTGTATAAATATAATATATCCTTTACATAATATTGAACACATAATGTTGATTTATATGAAAATACATTAAATATAATACAACAATATTTCATGAAGAATAGGCACTTTTTTCATTGAAAATTTGTTTTGATATATAAAAACATCACACAAAATAAAAAAAACATTCTTTGAAAAAACCGTGTAAATTTATAAGGGAATCATTAATTCACATTCTCATTATGATGGAGGTAAATTCCACTGATTCTACTTATGTTATAAAAACCTTTCCTTCATACATTTGTTAGAGAATTATTAATGTTCATCATTTGGAGAATAAAAAAATATTCACTTCAATCTGTTTTATAAAAAGTAAAACATAGGTAAAAATGATTTTATAAACTTTTAAAATAATATTAAAATCCATTTTGATAATATTTTCATGGAAAAGAAATACTGATGAAAAATATTCCCAAGTGGATACGAAAAAGTAAATAATCATGAATAATGGTAAGTATATTAAATAATCTATTATCACATATATTTATATTTAATCATATGAACCATGACTGAATTAACTTAGATGAAACATTAAATTACATGAATAAAAATATATTCCTGATATAATATATCTAATAAGTTTCATATGCTATAAAAAATAAATAAGTGTTAAATATTACAAATGTATCACAGAAGTAAAAAAAGAGACTAGAAACCCTGACCTCATTTTTGAAATACATTTTAAATGATAGAAAACCCTTTATAATAAATAAAGGATTATTATTCATATCTTCTATAACCATTATAATAAATTTATTACCCAATATCAATAATATATATTCAATTATTTCCAATTATTAATAATTCATTGTGAAAATACTTGTTTCTGGTGGTAACTGATATATATTTATTTATGATTCGGTTCAATATTTATAGTCATCATACATTAATAAAAGATCCAAAACATTAATAAATTTAAAATTTTTAAAAATATATTATATATTTAATTTATATGAATTTATAAAAATCCATTTATATTATAAATTGAAAATTAATTACACCATTCCTGGAAAAAATATGTTAATGTATGCCTGAATGATTCTTTTAGTTCTCATTGATTGGAAAAGAAAAAACGAATGCAATAATATCACTTTTTAAAGCCATTATTATTTTATAAAAATAATATATAAAATTTTCAAATTAAATTTATTATCATGCAATTAATTATAAATGAAAAATAAATTTAATCCCTTAGATGAGGTTGTAGTCCACAAGTAAGGATTACCTAGGTTATCATTCCCCAAAAAATTGGATGAAAATAAGGTAGATATGATATTATTATTACATAATTATGAACATGATTTATATATAATATATTAAAATTAAACTCACCAATATTCCCAAATATGATATATGTTGTTGAAAAACGAATTGTTCCCATATGTAGAGATGATAATACATACGTATGAATGACTGATACTTTCACTTCTATTAAATTGTAAAAATGGTGAATAATGTTGGTTTTATAAAAACAATAAAATTTAATTATTTTTAGAGTACATAATTTAACATTTAATAATAATTAATTTTATTTAGAAGAGTTTTGTTTAGATCATTACCTCTTATTCAAGAGACACATTATAGATAATTCATTAAGGAATCAATAGTTAGTATTTTGATTTTTCCATCCCCTATAGAATGTTGATAGATTAATTTATAAGTGCCATGGTTATGGTTTTTCTAAGAATTTATTCTCAATTTTTTATAAAAAAGTGAGGGGTGGGGATTTATATTATAATTGAGATGACAGTCATGGTTGGAGTTTCTAAAAATGATTAATATATAATAATAATATTTTTGATAGAAATGCTTCAAAATGGGTTGAATACAATACTAGGGTATTATGTTGTTCAAATATCATAAAAAATTATAGGTTTATGTGAAATGTTATTTATTATCTATTATTTTTTACCCATAATTAATTTATTTTTACATTATCTTATGTAAGGTCTTTTTAACACTTAAGGCGTTATAGTTATACATAAAATGTCACTATTGAATAATAAATGGAAAAGGGATGAATTTTTTTTCCATATAATATCCTTATTTTCCACAACAAATATTTTTATAATTTATATATTTATTAATAAAATTATATTTTCATAAAATATCATTTTTTCAATTTTAACACTATTAATTTAATATAACGTCAAATACATCAATAAATAATTTGATTTAGAATATAATTCATTTTAACAAAAAAAATATCTCCTAGATATTGAAAATTATTGTTAAATTCTTATGATTCATGTTATATTACTTTTAAGATTTTAAAATTAAATAATTTTATTTTCTTCTTAATTAAATAAATATTTTATATTGATTCAACATGCATATAACATAATTATATAATTCAGAAAAAATTAATATCATGATTATTATTAAATTAATATAAAAAATTTAAATTTAGATAAATTCTTATCCAAAATTATTCCATAAAGAGATATTAAAAGCAAAGACCCAATTTTATCTTTCCTTGATTTAAATAGTATACAAGTAAATTTTAATGTAAGGAGAAATTTATAAAACTAAAATTTTAGATTAATGGTATAATTCCTTTCATCTGAAAAAAATAGGATGATAAATTATTATTGTATCAATAAGGTTTACCCTTGATTAACACAAATTACCATTTACAGATGAGATAAATTTTAAAAGCGTTACTATTCATAATGATAAAGTGATGGAAACTGATTCTATAAATTTGAAACATATTAAAATTTGTTAATAAATATCATTAATATAAATATATTTAAATTTCAAAAATATTTTTTAAAATAAATACACAAAATGTAATGATAATGATATTTAGAAAAATATTGTTTTTCATAAGAATGACTTTTTGTACAAGTTATTAAAATATGATAATCAATTATAAAATATATGCCAATGAAGCTAATTGAATATTTAATAATATAATATAAATAATTATTAATATGAAATAATTTTAATATGAATTGGATATTTTCCAATGGTTGAAAAACTATAGTTGACAATAAAAAATTATATTTTTCAATAATTATTGAAAAATAAATCTTTTAAGAAAAATCATGAAATTTTCCAACATAATAATTTTGATATTTCAATTTAATTTTTTTTTACTTTTAAAAAAAATTGATATTTTCGTAAAATTATTTATCCTAATTTCCTATAATATACAATAAAAAATATTTTTGAAGAAACCATTTGTCCCATGAATAAAATAAAATTTCAGTGATTTTATTAATTAATAAAATAGAATAAATAAAGGAATTATAATTTATTATTACATATATATATATATATATATTTCTAAATAATGTTAATACATTTTATAAAATCTAATTTAAGGGTGAGTTTGTAATGAATTTATATGAGTAATAATATGTTGGGTTTCATTTTACGGTCAACGTTACATATTTTTTATACTATCTTACAAAAGTGTCCTTATAAAATTATTATTTAGAAAATATACTATAATTCTATAAATTGAATCCTAAACAATTTATATTTTTTTAGATAACATGTTTATTATTTAAAAGGAATTTAAATATTAATAAATATATTTCTACAGCTAGGTGTTGAGACAATGTGTCATTCTTTGTATCAGGGTGCCAAAAATATAATTTTCTAAAAATATTAAATATATTTCACTTTTTATATTCATTATTAATTAATTTAAAAGGTATAAATAGTATATAGTATATCAGATAAAAAATATAGACCACGGTTGGGTTCAGAATGTGGTGTTTACAAAGGGTGTGAAATGAAATAAGTCAGTGTGGGATATTCAGACCCTTTCTCAATGGAGATGCATTTAAATGAAATAATTGATTTTTTTATTATTTGATTAATCAAAGATTGATGTAATTTAAATATTTTAAATAGTTATTTACCATGTTTTGGATAGGGATTGACACATAATTCTCCAATTTTCAAGCGAGATCTTGTCCATTCCTCTGTTTGTAATGAACAGAAAACCTTTGGATCTAGGTGGATCGAAGCACAATGAATGTAACATCATCACCTGAATTCTTTTGGGAGTGTGTTCATCAATAGAGAATGGCCCTAAAAAAGTTATGACTCTATGTTGGAGATTATTATTCCTTTCATTAAATGATTGGGTATTTTTAATCTTAACTATAAATTTGTGCCCTCCTTAAACTCCATTATTATCCAAAATAATTTAAACTAGATTAATCTTTATCGATAAGCAACTTTTCTAATCTAAATTACAAATTGGGGATAGTTGGACAAGAAATATTTTCCAATGATCGTTAGAACTTTTTTCTTGGGAATAAATACATCCATTCTTCACATGCATCACCATTGTAACCCCACAGTTCCCCATTTGATAGATTCCGGGTGACCAGAGCCCGATCGGGTGACCAGATTTGTCGCGTTTCTGCAAAACGACAACAATTATTCCTGTAGATAACAGATCACAAATCATCATGATGAATAGATGGTGAATCCAGTGAATTGGTTTCCATGTTATCATGCATTTAATGGATGTTTGTGAGAGGAAGGACATAATATGGTTCACTATGGTAGCTGATTCATGGCGAATGAGGGGTAACGAGTAAGAACCCAGAAATATTCAATGATATCAAAATAACACATGTGGGATTTAAAGTGGTTTGAATTGATTCGACGCATGATTAATGATTTTGTGAAATTCATAGATTTGGAGAAAAATTTCCCTACTATATGACATTTAGGGTGAAGAAAACATGGAATGTCGTTCCCTTAGTGGTGACACTATGGGTTTGAATAATTTATTGGAAACATTATAAGTATCACTCCATTACACATTGTGTACACCATACTCTCTCATAAAAACCAATTGGATGTCTCACATGGGAAGGGAATCCCTACAAAAAAGAACATTGGTATGGCCTGGAAACACCTGAAAAAATTCTATGTCAGCCTACATGTTGTGTACCAAAGAACACAAACATATGGTCTGAGTACACAGACACAGCCAATAAAAACAACCTTGTCCTCAGATAAATGGGACACACAATGTATTCCAGCTACATAGTGTGTACCAAAACCTGTTTGAGACTAGTGTACTGGCTAGATACAAGGCCTCATAGTGATTAGGGACCAAAATCTGTGTGGGACCACTCACACACCATTTACTACTTGCGCACTTCTGAGCGATCTTCATATGCCCGTATATAATTTATTTGCAACTATATTTTGGCTCGTGATATGCCTATACGGAGTGTTTTTTTACATATACTGTTATAGTACACTCAAAACCAACATTTGAAGGAAACTCCGGAAGACAGAAAAAAACATGAAGAATCACCAGTGTATTAATGGACATACCCTCTAGATGGGCAGGGCAGTAGAACTCCGTGATGAAAATTTTGGTCTTACCCTATAGTAATGATAGGTAGAATAATTCCACAATGATCATTAAGAGTTAACCCCCAGTAGGAGTAGGGATTATATTTACATGATGTTATGAGATTACCCTCATGCAGGGATGTGAAATGGAGTTCCATGATGATATTCTTCAGATATAACCCGCAAGCCCAACTGGACATTGGATTTTCCCCAATGACTCACCATGATTACCCAATAGTTGTACTAGGTGGTGGCATTCCTTGATGACCATCCCGAGCAATATCCACTAGTAAGGCTGGGTATTTTATTTCATCAGTATCTACTAGAGCACAACCCTCTTACCGTACTAAGGCACAAGATCCATTCCATGAAATCATGATCCCTATACTATGAGGCACAATTAAGAGGCATGATTTAATAAAATGATGGAATCATGAGAATGATGAATGATTTCCACACCGATACGTGTTCTTGTGATGTGACATAAAACCATGAAGAGGTTTCAATGCTACCAAAAAAAGATAGTAAAATGGTGTGGTGACTTTGTCCCTTAGACTATTGTGTTCGGCAGAGACTCTTGAGGTACTGGGATTCATTGATGGACACAATATGGAACTTTTGGAGATTTATCAAATGGGTTTTAACATTGACATGGAGGTCCCCTTACAAATTTTTTCAAGTTTCTTTGACCAAGAATATGTATATATGATACATCAGTTCACGCTCCTTGGGTATATATACTCTCCATCCATGAGAGGTGAATATGTGCAGGGTATTTCACATGATTTCCTCGTTTTGATTCTAAGGGGTGGTTGATTCTATAGTTTTACTATATTTAGTGTATACTCGATCAGATGTTCACCTACTCTCGATGTCATTCTCATTGTGATTGGATGAGATCACTTTAACTCTTTTGTTGGGTTGAGCTATTGTATTTTATTGTGCCTAGTTCTATCTACCACCTCCCTCTTTATTGGTATCTCTTACTGCCCCACTTCTACTTTTCAGGTCATTCTACTAGGTACTTATAAACTCACCCCTGCATGGGATTTTCTCAACACATGTCATTTCTTTTGCAGATGGAAGATTGTTCAATCATGACATCAATGTATAATACATATATAGGGTTTGTGGGACATGTATGAGGGCCATAGGTTGTGATCTGTGAGATGAGATCGCTCTGTTATTTTATATTTTCGTTTTTTTATCATGTCTGGACACATTTCTATTTTGGTGTCTATTACACCCCGTTTCATTTCCGTTTTCACTACCATAATTCATTTATTAGTGTTACATGTATATTTGGTATATTTATATTATTTTTTCATCTTTTATTAATTCCACTTACACTGATGAATTTAGTTTGTTCTGTCAATGTGTATCATTATTTCGGAATGAGACACATCGAGTTTAGTTTTCCATCAGTACTTGTTGTCACCCCTTGGCCTATGAAGGCAGGATTGGGATAGTTGCGGCTCAAGCCCCATCATAATTTATTTCGTGAAAAATTGGTATCAGATGTGTTTAGACTCTTTGTATGTTGATGAGATGTTTCCCTAAAAAAGGGTTTTTTGGGGTTTAGG
The DNA here is from genome assembly GCA_963277665.1 of Viscum album. NCBI lineage: Eukaryota > Viridiplantae > Streptophyta > Magnoliopsida > Santalales > Viscaceae > Viscum > Viscum album. The sequence goes on along the minus strand of OY728132.1, from coordinate 1,513,639,856 downwards.
GAATCATTTTCAATATCTCTGAAATGTTCCACTGACTCTAGGGTGTCCAGTGATTATATGGCTAACAAGGTATCCATTCACTAAGACCTTTACTTCTTTCTTGTCGACTCGACATATGAATCTAGTTATTGTATATATCTGTGGAGGAAGCATTGTATAATATTGATTCATTGAATTTCCATCTTGATTTAGGTCTCCATTGTTATATATATATATTATCATTTTATTGTTTTACTCCATGATAATATTCATGATTACTCTGTGAGGATATCCATCCAAGATAATAGATCTAGAACTTGAAAATGACTCTATGAGTGAAGAGGCCTCAATTCAGGGTCTGTCTCATGATAAACATCCTTTAGGTGGGTAGATAGAATCACCTCCACTTATTGAAAATCAAATTTTCATAATATAGTAGGCTGAGGAGATTCATATTTTGAGGTTAAATGGTGTGTTCTAGCCATAAAGATCATTGAGGTTCCATAGTGAGCAAAATCCTCAAGTAATAGAGGAATGGCTATAGTCGGTGGTTCATATCATTTGGTTTTTTTAAATCCCAATGAATTAGATTGTGGATTTCGAAGTATGTATTTTCCATGAAGCAGATAGGAATTGTTGGATCCTGGTTACCCAAATACATGATATGCCAACACTCTCATGGGACGACTTCCAATAGCTTCATTATTAAGAGTAATACTCTTTCTTCTTATGATCTATTTGGATAGATGTGATTCTTGAACTTCTGAAGGAATAAATTAATTTGGAAGAGTAGGTGGATAGTTTCATAGACCATATTCATTAGTAACATAAAAATATCAAATATGGCTACTTTGGAGAATAGATAATTTATCAAATAATCCACTTGGATTTCCGATCCAAAATAGTTTCCTTATGCATCCCCACATATGTCAGGGTGTTGTAGAAACTTGTTGTGAGAAAATATGATTTTTCCTATAGAAAATACATAGATGTTGTTGTTAGTAGGTGTGAGAGGGTTGAGGCATCTAATCCAGCAAAAAAGGTGTCAGGGATCATTGAACAGGATTCCTTTCCATTAGACGACTCATGGAAATTGTCATAAAAGTTTGGGACAACACATAACACCAGGTAATCCTAGGGATTTTTAGTTTAATTAATTTTATCGGATAGGTCACATGACCCAAGACTTTCCAACAAGACGTATTTAGCATCCCAGATAGATAATAGATGGAATGCCAGGGAAGAGACAATGTAATGATCAAGTATCTACCACATGGGGATAGGGTGGCCCATAAGGATATAGAGTTTGAAGAGGAGGATGAGGGTATATAGGTGGGGGAAAATGTTATGAGCTCTTCACACCACCACCATTACTAGAAGACCCATGTTAGGATCATGAAGTTTGTAGTTTGGGTGGTAGATATCTGCATGCTATAGAATTCTATGATCTGGTGGCACACTAAAAGATTCAAGCTATGATAAATGTTTTTTAATTTTTCACTCAGTATTAGAATACATAGGATCTATCCATTATTTTATCTCTCTACTCATAGAATGGGAGTTGGATCTCCCATTATATATGTTAGCAAAACATCTTTTTCTTGAGGTTCCTATAGGGAACACTTCTTCTATATCATTTATATACAGGTATTGTGAGCTATTAGTTAGTGTAGAGAGGTTCAAATATGAAATTTCGGTTATCATGATGGAATCCTATGACATCAACATGGCCATGCATTGACATTCCATGGTTAGATACTAGATTGACTATCACTACAGACTTGTCAGATTCCAATACACTAATGGCACAAGGTTCTCATTTTTTTTGTGAGAGAGACCATGTAGCAGGAAACCCAAGTGCTGTGAGAAGGATTTCATAGCCTATTACCCATTTGTTAGAAACCATAAACCTTGGTACAAGAGACTCTTCAAGAATCTAGGATTCTTATATTGTGGAGCACTGTAAGGACATATCCCCAATGATTCTCCAAGACTACCTTATAGGCCAGTGATATTGTTTTTAATTGACCTGTAAGCGGGGATAACCCTAATATCTTCCATAGAATATAATATGGACCATACATGATCCCTGATCTAAAAATGTATTTGAAGGACATTAGTGAGAATGGTTTCATTAGACCAAGTGTGTCCGCCAGGGCACCACTTATTATATTTGTGGAGAAGGTGTACATGATATTCCATATTTACATGGATTATCTTCTTATGAACCAGGCCGTGATAAATAATCAGTAACTCCTGATCATAATTGAAGGCATACTCGATCATTTGCGAGATTCGAGATGGTTCTCCAAGATCAATATCAGGTCCTACTACCACCAATTTTGGATTTGGGAGGTTGATATTCCAATGTTGTCTTTCCAATGACACTATAGACACTATGAGTTGCTAGTGATTCCCATTGGTGTGGTAAATTAACCATGTAACTTTATATCAATGATGAACTAAAATTTTCTTCTATAAATGGACCATGTTTTTGTTATTTTAATCAACAACATACATGTTTTCTCTAAAATAAAAAAGAGGGTGAACAAAACATGGTGATTATTCTTGATTTACATTGAGAGCACCGTCATTTTAGAATTCTCTTGATGTTACAGTTCTAGATACATTAGTGAAATATTTAATGGAATTCCGTTTCCAAACTAAATTTTGTCCTGGAACTATAAATGATAGTGGTAGTGATTACATGGGAACCACACATGAATTTATCGGAGGTGCAGTGCATCATTGTCTTGGCAGTGTACAACATGAGATTTGTGAATCATATCTCTAGAATCACAAACTCCTTGAACACAATGATATGGAAGGGAAATTTTTTCCCAGTATTAGATGTTCCAAATGTCCTTTGAGGAGTTGAGACAGAAGATGATTGGAATCCAATGTTGTGGATATAATAAATGGATATTCAAATAATGATGTATTTCAAAGCCTCTGAAATAGGGCTCGGTTGTGTATTGATTCAACATCAAGGATCAATCATATATGGTTTTTTGAAATTGATACCCCATGAACATAACTACATAACCCATGACCTAGATATAGTAGATTTACTCTTCACCATGAGTATGTAGAGGCTCAAACTTATGGGAAATCACATTTTGTTTCAATCATACAACTATAATATCATGAATGTCCTAACTCATAGAGTCATGAACCTGACGCAAATATAATGGATGGAGTTCTTGTTGGACAGTGACATTTATTTAGTCAATACACATGGAAAGAGACACTTTTCAAAAGATGACCTTTGCAATAATTCCTCAGATCGTTTAGTATTTGATGCTTCAGAGTAGTGAGCCTTTCTACAGTTAGCCCTAGTGGAGTGGGAGGGTATAAATTTTCTTCACTTGATGGTTTTGAATCCTTCACACCTACTACATTTGATAAAACCCAGCTGGGAGACAACTAATGTGGGATTTTGAGAGATTATATATCCATTATAAATACACTAGTAGAATATTCAAAAGGAGGGATTCACAAGATCTTATACTATGGAAAAATAGGGGTTGTAATCATGATATAGGTGTAAATAAAGCAGGAGTACCAGGCATCACCCTTAGTTGTACATCCTGGTGTGTAAAATATGTATAGAGATATTTAGAATCAACTTTGGAGGTCCGTAATGACATAAATTGAAGCGTATCTCATCTCACGATGCCTCACCTTCTAGTATGTGAAAGCTAAACACCGTGTTCTGATGGAAATTATTCATCATATAGAGATGTGGGAGAAGAAGAGGGACTACCTATCAATGGACTTCATCTTAGGGATTTCTTTCACACCGAACGGCCATCATGCCATCTGTGTGAATGTATACCAACGCAAAATTTCGATTAACATTTTTTTTATGGAACAATGTTTAGTGGATAGTTATTGGTTGTTGTACATCTGAGAGATAGATCTAATTCTTTTGGTAACCTTAATTATTTTCTTTGATCATCTGGTTTACATCATTATTTCATAGATGAATGCAGAAGGGATTCGGGACTCAGTCCCTGATGTGTACAATCGTTCCCCTCCATATTAATGGGTATACAGATTGCATAATCCAGGTGCTTAAGGATATGTTGAGTGATTTTGTGATGGATTTCGTAAAAATATGGGACAAACACATAACATTGGTATATTAGTTTTACCAAAATAGATACCACTATTCAATCATGGCACAGTTTGAGTCCCTAAATTAGTGACTTTTCATGTCACCCTTTTTTTGGATGGAGATTATTGTGTCATCTTTAATAAGCCTAGATATGGTGTAAGCAACCATATAGAATGTTATGATCCTCCGTTAGTGGCTGAGGACATCCCAAAGTGTACATAAATCATATGTTGATCACCATAAAAGGCCATTCGTGTTCATGTAGAGAGACCATATTTCCATGTGAGTATACTCATGACATGGAATGTGGATGTTTAGTTGGAGGGAATGCAACCCTCCGAGGTTTTCTGGGTTGTTTTTGATAGTGCAGTGGGTTATTGAGGTTTTTGACCACCTCTTTTCAACCACATAGTTGGACTGGGTGCATGATGTCTTCCATTTGTCATATCTGAGGATATACGTGCATGACCAAATGCACATCAATGACTATGAAGATCTGAACATCGAGGTTCGATCCACCTTTGCAGAGAACCTAGGGGCAATCAAGGACTGATAAGTGTGGACCTTGTGAGCATGTTTCGTCACTATGGTTCATGTGTTTTGGTAGCATAGAAATGTGTAGGAGAGTTCTTAAGAGTGGGGAGAGTTATATACGGGATCAAAATCACATTCTTTTTTCCTATTATTTCTTTGGTGATGAAAATATTAAATGAGGGAATGATGTAGAGACTCTATTTTTTCCATTTTTGTCTTTGAACTATTTCTAAAAATATTTCATGAGCTATGAACAATGATGGAATACAATTCTAAGGGATGGAGTGCCTATAAATAATTTTACAAATAAATTCCAATATATTTTACATAGAGTGCATGCAGATATTTAAATAATATAATATAAATATCTAAAAGTTGATGGAATTAATAATCTGACACATGGAAGGAGTGTCCCAAGCAAAAGGCACTCAACTCCATGTTTGATGAGAAGGAGGAAGTTCCCTAGGAGCATCAAATGGGGACTCTAAGGCTCTTCAATGCATTGGAGGTAAAGAACCCACCTAAGGCTCCACCTAAGGATGGGTTGATGTATGTGGTCTTTCATGCGCTGCACTGCCCTCTGGGACGTCTAAACCCCTCAGTATGTCTCCTCGTCACTATTGATGTTTCCTGGTGGGATAGCTGGAAATGCATAAATGTTCTCAACGGATATCCAACCATGCAAAACTATGTTCCAACATTCACATGGAAACATACAGAAGGACCAAATGAAAGCGGGTAGCATCCAACATCGCCGAGAAGACATGCCCCATGTCCAGAGCGGGTCCTCACGCATGAAATGAATTCTCTTTAGGTGGTCATTTTCATTACATACGGGACATGACAACATATGAAAACCCCCACATCGACGTCCTTCCTTTCAAGGTATGCCGCATGCACCAATACGGGCCCCGAACATGCGAAAACCCCCATCTCATTGTCATCGTTTTTAGGGCGCACTACCTTAGGTAAGACAAGCCCCAAGCACGGGAAAAATCATCAGAAATTCATGGCATTGAGTCAATGCCATTTTCCATGTCACTGGGCATGTCATTGGGTGGCTCTAGGCACGTAGGACAAGACCCACGCCCGTCATTGGGTGGCTTTGGGCATGCAGGACAAGACCCACGCCCAGGGGGGGTCGCCGACCACTCCCCCCCTAAAGAGACATTTATGCATTTCCAGCTATCCCACCAGGAAACATCATCAGTGGTATTTGGGTTCTCAAAGTGGTGTTCACCATATGAGTGAAAAAATTTAGTCTGTGTAAGCCATTGGGACCCCTCATTCATTGGTGGTGCATTTAGATTATATAATAAATTAATTAATTATTTCACTAATAAATAATTGAACTTACTAAAATCATATAAATAGTTCATTATGGGGATTTGGTTATGTTTTTCCTCAATATTGTCCCATATTCTACTAAGATATCATCCCCTCCTCCATTGGATATGAACAACTAACCATTAGATCTATGCAGATCGAAGCGCAATGATAGAAGTAGCTTCAATTTAATTCATTGGAGATCACGTTATTCAATATAAAATGATCCGAAAAATAGGTATGACTCGTATATTATAATTCTTCGGCATTTTATTATATTATTTTTTAATTTCAATGTTAATCATCAATATGCGCCTTCCCCACACCCCATGTTTATCCCATAGAATTTAAACTGAATTAATCCCAATTGATTATCAACATTTCTAATCTAATTTTAATATTACCTATTTTAGGACAATTTATTTTATAAAAAATTCATTATATCATTATTCTTGTGCATTACCCTCACATTTCTTCATGTTCTATATTTTTGGAACCACATGTTTCCCGGTTCGATAGTTGCTGGGTGACCCGAACGCGATCAGGGACTCAGATTTGTGGAACATCATAGAAACATCAAAGAGTTTTTGAGTGTAAAATAGATTTCGAATATTCATGATGAATGGTATTTAATCCTAAGGTTTGGAGTTAGATTATCAAACGTTGAATAGATTATTTCGAGCAGAATAGAGAAAGAAACCCTCATTCGTTCTACTGGCCGATTACCAGGGAACGATGGCCGATGAACATGATTCACTTCCAGATGTGGATATATTTTAAGTAAAAATGGTGGGATATGAAGATATTTTACATAATTAAATGCACATATGATTATTAGGATAAATTTTTGGATTCCATAAAATGATGACTACATGCCATCTAGGATGATGAACACACAACGTGTTTCCCCCACAGGGGAGACACTATGGGATTGAATAATTTAAGAGAAATGAGGAATGTAGTTCTCTTTTACATGACTTACATGCCTTCCATGTTAGAAAACTCTTTTTATGGGTAACATGAGCGGGTAATCTGAGTATGATGAACATGGAAAAATGTAAGACACGCCGATAGTATTCTATGTGCGCCTACACAAGTGTACCAATGAACATGGTCATGGAGTATGAGTATATGGACATGACCAAAAATCATTACCCAATCCTGATATTTGATAGACAATCAATGTGGTCCATCTACACTATGTGTAGCCCTACACAGACGGGACCCATGTTCCAACCAGAGACACGACTAGGCAGTGAAGGGGGACCACACACCATGTTGTCCCCTCACATATTGTGTAGAATTTGAGATATTCCTATGGATATATGAATTAAAATAACTCCTTCTTTAAAACACGTATTTTATCCAATGATATTCTTAACCTGAGTTTAATCCCATGTAAAATGTGATGTGGACCTTAAAAAAGGTTTTTTGATACGATTGGAAATATTCTGGGTTTGGAACATGATGAGGTAACAACCAATGACAACAACAATCACACATAATCACTAGACTAGTATCATGCATACCCTACCCTTGGGATGAGAAGTGGGTTTCCCTAATTGTATTTTTGATATTACCCTCCAGGTGGACAAGATAGTGTAATTCCTTGATGATATTTCATTGTTACCCCGCATTATACTGTTATTTTTTCCATGAAATGACTTTTCTCACCTATCCAAAATCCATAATAGGATATGAACCAAGGAAGAAAACAAGTATAGGTGAACATAATATAATGTGATCACATGTTTAATATTAGGCTGATAATTTTTCAGCTGGTATACATGAAACAAGTTCTGTACAGTACTGAACTAGGGTATAAATTCCAACAGCTATGCCACCAAATAAGCCAATTCTAGTATACCAAAATGGGGTATATATCATTAATATTATTGAACATGATTTCAAAAATTATGATGTATAATCCTTTGAGATATCCTCAAGAACATATGATAACCAATATCTAATTACATTATCTATCTTCGATGACCTAAATTATTATTTATGATGACTCTCTATCATCTCAATTAGTTTCTTGATCAGCTGAATATTTTATAATGTTTTCTAGAAAAGGCTCATCCTAAATAGTGGTGTCAAATATATTTCCATCCAAAAAAATATAACAAATATTACACCAGTAAAATTCACTAAATGGATTCATATGTATCATGTATTGATAACCTTTATTATAAGAGAACTCCACTAATGGTATGTGAACATTGCATGAGACACAAAAATCCATTACACATTCTTGCATCATGTATTCTATATTTTGTATCATCCCTTTAGATTGGTTTTCTTTCTAATGATGATATGCTATAGTCATAGTGTTCTGATTCTGAAGTAATATATGTACTAATTTCAAGAAAGGATATATAATCCTCATATCTCAATTTCACACTAAAAGAATAGTACTCCATGCTTCATTATCACTTATCATATGTATATTTTTGACAAGTCCTCTACTCTATAATATTCATGAAAATTAATGAAATGATCCAACATTTTGAGATATTATATTGTCCCCCATATGGAATAATGTTTTTGAACCATTCGTCGGAGACCTATTACAAAATCAAAAATGGTATGCTCATAATTCCAAACGCGGAATTGTAAATAATGCAATATACATGCTGGTCATTGATTCTTTTTGTTATATTAATTACAAGATAAGAACCTTGAACCAAACTCAACCACCTACATTTTCATACATACCCAATAAAATTGTTCTTTCAACCGATTATTCAACTTATGTATTATAGGATGAACATCCTATCTTGAATTTGGGTATGAATAATGGATTTGTTCCTACAAATCCATAAATATGGCCATCTATTTTCTAAAACACAGCATTGAACTCTCATCTAGATCCCATCTCTCAATGGCCTCCCAAAAATTTATTTTTTTCATAATTTCCACAAATTCTCTAGGGATGTTCATGTCTCTTTGACAATAATTTCCAAATAAGGAACAAAATAATTAATTAAGGATGAAAATTTACCATTGTCATCACATTCCAAGTGCATTTCAGCTTAGACCGATAAAAAGTTCCACTTTCATGAAGTTTCATTTTCAAATTGAACACATGAAGTTATACATAATGAATCTTCCAAAAAAAATTTCTTTACTATAGTTTAAATTATGTCAATGCCAATAATTTTGAGATAATCCATCCATTATCATTGACCCATATTCAAATACATTTGTTATAAAAAATTTTTCAAGTTTTTATAATCCGTAAATATAGTGTATTTATCACTAAAGTGGTAACAATGACACTTCTTCAAATCATGGACTATATAATATAACTATAAATCATGTTTTTTGTAATTATTCTCATTATCTTGTACCTTACGTGAGCTATACGAAAAAACATTGTTCCCCTCGTGGAGAACACGTCCCAACCTGGAGCCCAAAGCTTCAAAATAAACCAAAAATCTTTGTCTTTGTTCCATAAAAATAAAATTGGTGTTGATGTAAGGTAAACATTATGATCTTAAAAATTATTCTAAAATCACGTGTCCCATTAGAGATGAACATTGTTAATAGTTAAATCTATCATATATGAGGCTAGTCAAGAAAAATTATGAACATTAAGTCGGTAATAACAAACATGTCGAAGGATACCTTAAATCTCTATGTTATACTTTGGAATCCGCCAAAATATATCAACATATAACTTATAAATATCTAAAGAAACACATTTTTCAATGATTAATAGTCCAACAAAAAGTAAAACTATTATAAAAAATTTCACTTTGACAGTTTATCATACAAATAATGATGCCTAATGATTTGCAACATGGTCGAACAGTTTTATTCTTTCTAAACCCTTGTCCTTTAATAGACACATATATCATCAAAATAATCTATAAAAAATGAATTATGGTACCTATGAAATATAAAAAACATCAATTCCATTATTGTCATTTATTTATTCTTTATTGGGTCAAAAATGGAAATAGAAGATGGTCTTTAGGTTGGTGAATAGACCAGATAAAAAATTTATAAAAATAAAATGATTAATTTAAAAAATATAAAACTTATTTATTACGGTGAATTATGAGTGAAAAATAAAATAAAAAAGAATTTTTTATATTAGTTTTGTCCAAAGCAGGTCTACTCTACTCTTATACCTCTCCACGTGGTGAGATATATGTGTGCACTAAAAATGCTTTTTCTAGGGGAATCATAATCCATTTACAAAATAATTTTCTACTGTAGAGATAACAATGGCAAAAACTTTTATATAGGTAGTAAGAACCCTTGAAACCTGACTTTAGACATAGGGAGTAACATCCCAAATAGTCTTGAATTTAATAATAGAGGGTCACAACCAATTGATCTTCACTTTATAATCCCATAGTCACAACCAAAAGAAACAGAATAATAAATAATGATTTTTTTGAGGAAAATTATGAATCAAAAATAGAGTGAGTGTGGGAGATATGAAATAGTTGTACTTACTCACAACTAGATAAATGGGAAGAAAAATAATTAAATCATGTGTACTGGTTGTTTATGATTTGGAAATCTCATCTCGTTAATGCAATTGTAGTGGAATCAGAATAAATTTATCCCTTGAGGGATCTTCCAATAGATGAGAGAGAGTTTTGTAAGACATTATAGCTTTCATAGTAGGTTCAATGTTTAATGTACATTTCAATTTGAAAAAATTTATCCAGTATTCTAGCTCATGTGTCTTGTAATTTTGTATCATTCTATCATATCTTGTTTGTTTATAACCTATAATAAAGAATGATATATATATAAAATACATATTCATCAATTTTAGCACCTCCACATTATTTAGAAATAAATAATAATTGATTTCATGAGTTGTCATAAATTTCTCCATAATAAACCCAACACAATTACCTCTTTATTCCCATAGAATAAATCTAAAACAAAATAATTCAAAATAATTGAATAATTCTTCCAAAAATATCTCCATAAATACTGCCTCATTGAATGACATAAAACTAAAATTTAAGTCCATTCAAACGTCATTAAATTTAGACAAACATTTCAAAAAAACTTGCAACAAAATATCTATGTAAATTCAAAAATGTAAATTTTAAACAAATTTGAAACCTCAAGATTAATAGAAAAAATACATTTTATATTGATTAATTATTATTTTTATATATTCCTAAAAAATATTAAATACTCTTCAATTATAATCAATATATTTAATGAAAATTATTCTAGTTGAAAAACCATTAAAAATAATCCATATATATATATATAAAGTTCTAAAAAAGGACAAGTAATGAATAGTAACATTAGAATGAATAGTCATGTATGGTTGATGAACTATACATTCCACTATTTTTTAATATTAACGTTGGCATGTTTAACTATACTTTGCAGTATTCATGAATAATAATATAGTGTTTGGATAATGAAAAGTAACATAGGGTTGATGAACAATACATTTCACTATACATGAATATTAATATAGTGTATAGACGATGAACAGTAATAGAGGTTTGATGAACCATAGCTTCCACTCTTGTAAAAGTTACCTTGCACGTAATTTGTGAAACATTAGACAACATACTTTAACAAACATCAATTAATTTATTAATAGATCTAAAAAGAATATTTGGATATTGGTCAAAAATAATAATATTTAATAAAACATATTATATTTAAAACAAATGAAGAATAAAATAAATATGAAATCTACTTTTCCAAAAACCATCAACATCAAAACAAATAACATTATGGAAAACATTATTTATGAAAAATCATTGAAGAACATCAAGAAATTTAATCACCACACAACCATCCTTTTTAGACATCGATGTAACATAATGTCCTCCATAAAAATATTATATATTTATATAAAATCATGTATAAAGAAATTAAGATATATTTAGTTGTGTCAGTAAAACAAATACACAAATGATTTAAAATTTTTTCTTATAGAGTTTATAAAACTAAATCAGAAATTTAATTTAATTTTTGAGTATTAAAAATGAATTTTTACACATCCTTATATGCTAATGAAATTTAGATAAATCTATTATCTATCAAACGTGTAAAAAATTATTGATATACATATAGTTTTGTTTAAGAAATCATTAAAATACAAAAATGTATGTGTTGAGCCCTCTGGAAGATTGTTGATTTCATGTCTATGATTGATGTTTTAATAATCACAAATCATCGCATACCATTAATGCTTAATCTGGTTTGATTTCTCATAAACTTAATTACAATCTGTTAATGAATCTGTTATCATATTTTTGTCTATGCTTATTGACTTACAAAGTATTTTGGAAGTCTTCTGGATTAAATAGACATCGGAAGCACCGATCCAATATCAAAGGATAACGGTCGCACCAATCCGATCTCACCGATGCAATCTGACTCACCGATCATTACTCACTAATGCTGATGACCTACCAATCACTTGATTCTTCAATAGTCATAAACAACTGTTTGAATTTTTTTATCTTTATATTTATTTAATCTAACCAACGGTCATATTAAGGTATAGTTTAATGCTCTGACAATTAATTAACAAAGGTTGTCGGATGTCAGGGAACCGTACCTTGTACCTGTGGAAAGGAAACTTTTTCTGTCTTCCGGAGCACGTGACATAAATACAAGAAGACTCTGCTGCCGAAAAAAAAGACGAGAAGCACATAGAAAGAGCGCATAGAAGAAAACAGTTCACAGAAGAACACAAGAACATAGAGGAAAGAAAGAGGAGGAAGAATCAAGCAGAACAGAACCTCATACACAATCAAGCCTACTCAAGAAGAGTTCTATGCATACAAAAGAACGATTGAAGAACTTCATCGACTACATCTCACTGCCTATGAACAAGAAGCATACGACACTCTTCTTCTCAAACAAAAATGAGAAGAGGACTCAGAATAAATTCTGACCAAATAAAAAAGAGTCCAGAGCTACACTGAAATCACCAAAGCCATTTCTAAACACTACATCCTTGCTCTGTGATACATTTTTTTTACATTTTGAGCAGTGTGTGTTATCTGTTGTATTAAACACACACACTGACTCCTGTACTTTCACTGGAGGATCTTCAAATCCTCAGCAAACCTTTTTACACTTCATTTCCCACTGTGGATAGTGGTAGAGGTCGTGTGAGACCTGGACAGCTCTAAGATGTTGTATGTTTTCCCACGCAGAACTGTGGTAGAGGTCTTGTGACCTGGACAGTGTGTTTACTGTTGTTAACCCCGATCCAGGGTTTGGATCATTTTTTATATAAACTTTTGAGAGGACTAAGTCTCGGCTTGAGACTGAACCTCTTGGTTAATTCTCTGTGTTTGTAGCTACATACTATATCCATAGTATACATATTTATTTCATACTCCACTACTATTACTTTGAAAAATAATTTATTTTTCAATGCTACTTTGATAGTTAAATTCGCAAGTGTTTATAATTATTATAAACCAGTATGTTAGTTTCAAAAGTTAATTTAATCATTAGATTAAGTTGACTGAGAACTAATCAATCTTTGAGAAACTAATTGAACCTTTATAATATGTATAAATTCACTACAGTTTAATCTATTTTTTTGAAATAAGTGGATTTTAATAAACATTGTTTTTAACAGAAAATTTTAATTGGAACTCAATTCACCCCCTCTTGAGTATCCACTCCGACCAACATTTGTTATCAAAGGATTGGAAAATATTTTCTAAAGTACTCTTTTTTTCAACTGTGATTTTAGTTGTATTTTAAAGTTCTTAAAATTTCTGTTATTTCTAAATTTTTATCTCTTTAAAATTCTTTTTGTGATATCATGGATAATAGACTTTAGGGTGTTGCTACTAACCGACCACCTTTCTTTAATGGAAACAACTATGCTGAGTGGAAGCTAAAAATGAAAATTCACTTAGAAAGTATGAGCTTTGATATTTGGACTGCCATTGAAGCTGAATACAAAAATCCCAGTACTGATAGATCTACTTGGGATGAACCTACAAAGACTGCTTACAATAATAATTGAAAAGCTATGAATGCCTTGTACTGTGCTCTAGGAGATGAGGAATATAATAGAATTTCTGCATGTAAAACTGCATATGAAATTTGGGATACCTTAGCTGTTTCTCATGAAGGAACAACTAATGTTAAGGAGATGAGATTGAATACCTATACTATTAGGTATGATAATTTTAAGATGAAGCCTGATGAACCCATTTCTGATATGTATCTCAGGTTCGATGAAATTGACAACACAATGACTTCTCTGGGAAAGGATGTTCCAGCAAAGGAACAAATCATGAGAATTTTGAGATGTCTACCTGAAAGATGGAGAGGAACCTCTGTCTCCATTATAGAATTGTGTGACATTGGAGAACTGCCAGTCAAAGAACTAATTGGTATGTTGATGATGTATGAAGAAGAACTCAAGGTAAACAAAGAAGAAGATGATGAACCTAAAAGGAAGTCTATTGCCTTCAAGACTACAACCTCAAAGAATAAGGATGTGGAAAAGCCTCAAGCTATCAATGAAAGTTCAAGCAGTGAGGAAAGTGAGAATGATTCTGATAGTGATTCTGAGATAGCTCACATTTCTAGAGGATTTAAGAAATTCTATAGGAAGAAGAAGTTTTTCAGAAAGTCAAACTACAAAGGCAAGTATGATAACAAAGGACACTGGAAAAAGGATTGGAAGAAGTTTGATAAATCAGATGAAGTTGTCTGTTATGAATGCAAAAGAAAAGGACACATAAAAGCAGACTGTCCAAAGCTGAAATATAGAAAGAAGTATGAATACAAGGATAACAAGTACAAGAAAGCCATGAAGGATACTTGGAGTGCTTCAGAAGACAACACAAGTGAAGGTGAATCTTCATACTCTGAAAGGAATCGAGACAACATGTGTTTCATGACAAACACTTCTGAGGTAACATCAGAAACTCCTGCTTCAAATTCATATTATTCTGGAGATGATTCTGAATGTGATAACATGTCTAAATCTGAATTGTTTGAATATTGTGATATGCTTGAAGAAACCTGTAATGAGCTTAAAGATAAATATAAAGGTTTAAAGAAACAGTATGCTTTAAGTGTTAAGCATAAATATTATCTGGATATAGAAGTAGAAAAGAATTCTCAGTTGCTTAAAGAGAATACTGAACTAAAATTGTCTAATGAGCAACTCAGAAAAGACTTAGAGAAGTTCACAAATGGCAAGAATACTCTAACACAAATGCTAGGAAAGAAAGTTGCACCTAGATATACTACTGGTATAGGATACCAACCTAGACAAAGAAAAGTTTCCAAAACTAGATTCATTCCTAAATCTGGATAGAAGATAGTTAATTCTGGAACTTCATATGCCTCAACCAGTTATATTCATAGTTATGGATCTAATAAGGTTTATCTTTCAAAGAATGTTAATTCTACAAATTATATGAGACCCATTAGAAAAATATGGGTACCTAATGTATTATTGGCTAACATGTCTGGACCCAAGAAGATCTGGGTACCAAAATCATCTCCCATCTAAATCTGTTTTGTAGGAGACCTGCTTGAAGAGCTGTCACGAGAAGATATGGTACTTAGATAGTGGATGCTCAAGACATATGTCAGGAGACTTTTCATGTTTCAAGAGCTTAGTAAATGTTGATGGAGGCATTGCCACTTTTCGTGATAATTCAAAAGGAAAAATCATTGGCTTAGGCCAGATTGGTAACATTGATTCAATCTTGATTTCTAAAGTTTTATTTGTCGATGGACTTAAATATAACTTGTTAAGCATTTCTCAGTTGTGGGATGATGGTTTTTATGTGAAATTTAAAAATGATTCTTGCAATGTTTTTAACTCTAAAAATGTTTTAGTATTTTCTGCTTTAAGAAATGAAAATGTTTATGATGTTGATTTAGATTCTTTAGCTAAGCAGAATATTCCTTGTTTAAATGCTTTTCATAAAGAGTCTTGAATTTGGCACAGAAGATTAGGACACTGCAATGTGCACTCTCTTAGAAAACTTTCTAGGAAGAACTTAGTTATAGACTAACCCAAACTTGAATTTCCAGCAGACAATGTTTGTAATCTATGTCAAAAAGGAAAGAAACATAAAGTTTCTTTTAAATAAAAGAAAGAAGTATCAACTTCTCAACCTCTCGAGTTGGTTCACATGGATTTATTTGGACCTTCTAGAGTTTCTAGTTTGAAAGGGAAGCACTATGTCTATGTTCATGTAGATGACTTTTCTAGATATACTTGGGTATATTTTCTAGCTCACAAAAGTGAAGCTTGTTCTTACTTTGTTAAATACTCCAAGTCTGTAGAAAATCTTAGTGGACTCAAGATTAAGACCCTGAGAAGTGATCATGGTCGTGAGTTTGAAAATCATGTGTTTGATTCTTACTGCTCACACAATGGCTATAGTCACAATTTATCTTCCCCTAGGACACCCCAACAAAATGGTGTAGTAGAGAGAAGGAATAGAACCCTACAAGAAATAGCTAGAACCATGCCCAATGAATATGAACTGCCTATTTATTTTTGGGCTGAAGCTGTAAATACTGCTTGTTATGTCATTAATAGAGTCTTGATCAGACCAGTTCTTAAGAGGACTCCTTATGAGTTGTGGAACCATAGGAAACCTATGGTTAACTACTTCAATGTTTTTGGCTGCAAAGTCTTCATTCTCAATACTAAAGACAATCTTGACAAATTTTCATCCAAGAGTGATGAAGGAATTTTCCTAGGTTACTCTATCTCTAGTAAAGCCTATAGAGTTTTCAATAAAAGAACCAAATGTGTGGAAGAATCTGTTCACATCAAATTTGATTAAACTGATCCACATGAACCTAAAATCTCTCTTGAAGATGATCTCTCTGGTTTGAATCTCAATTATAATGACAATGGACCTATAGTTAAAACATCCAACTCTGGAAATTCTCCAGAACCTGCTTCTTTTGAACCTCAATCTGTAGATGAATCTAAAATCTCTAGCCCTATCTTTTCAAGACCATCTAGGACTCTAAAGAACCATCCTTTAGATGCAGTTGTAGGAAATCTAGATAGAGGAACACAGACTAGAGCTTCTCTTAGAAATCAAGTTGAACATCAAGCTTTTCTTTCACAGTTAGAACCTAAAAATATCAATGATGCTATCAATGAAGAATTTTGGGTAATGGCTATGCAAAATGAACTAAATCAATTTGAAAGAAACATAGTCTGGAAATTAGTAGAAAGATCTAAGGACATTTTGACCATAGGCACAAAATGGGTGTTTAGAAACAAAGTTGATGAATCTGGAAACATCATTAGAAATAAAGATAGGCTATTTGCACAAGGTTACAATCAAGAAGAAGGAATTGACTATGAGGAAACCTTTGCACCTGTAGCTAGATTAGAGGATATTAGGATCTTACTTGCCTATTCATCACATCTGAATTGCAAGCTATATCAAATGGATATAAAAAGTGATTTTCTAAATGGTTTTATTGATGAAGATATTTTTGTAGAACAACCACTTGGTTTTTTAAATCCTCATTTTCCAAATCATGTTTTTAAACATTCTAAAGCATTATATGGTTTAAAACAAGCTCCAAGAGCTTGGTATGAAAGGTTTTCAAACTTTCTTATCTCAAAATGATTTACAAAAGGAGTAGCTGATCCCACTCTTTTTATAAAAAGTATTTCGAAAGATGTATTAATAGTAAAAATCTATTTTGATGATATTATTTTTGGATCTTCTAAAAATTCCTTATGTACTGATTTTTCAAAGGTTATGAAAATGAATTTGAAATGAGCTTAATGGGAGAGCTTAAGTATTTTCTTGGTTTTCAAATTTTTCAAACTAAAGATGGAATTATTTTAAATCAAAGTAAATATACAAAGTATCTTTTAAAACGTTTTGGATTGGATAGTATTAAGGAATGTGATACACCTATGAGTACTACCTGTAAATTGGATACAGATGAGGTTGGGAAACCAGTGGATCAAACCAATTACAAGGTTATGATTGGAAGCTTACTTTATCTTATTGCTAGTCGACCCGACATTATGTTCAGTGTATGTATGTGTGCTAGATTTCAAGCTAATCCTAAATAATCACACTTACTGGCTGTTAAAAGGATTTTTAAGTATCTTAAGTATACTGTAATTTTAGGTTTGTTTTATCCAAAAGGACAATCATTTAACGTAACTAGATATTCAGATGCTGACTTTGCTGGATGTAAGTTAGATAGGAAGAGCACATCTGGAACATGTCATTTTCTTGGAAAATCCCTAGTATCATGGTGTAGTAAGAAACAGAACTCAGTTGCATTGTCTACTGCTGAGGCAGAATACATAGCTGCTGGTAGTTGCTGTGCACAAATTCTGTGGATGAAACACACTTTATTGGATTATGGATTTGATTTTAAACATGTTTCAATTAACTGTGACAATACTAGTGCAATCAATATATCTAAGAACCCTGTGTCTCACTCTAGAACTAAGCACATTGATGTTAGACATCACTTTCTAAGAGATCATTATCAAAAAGGTGATATTTCTTGTAACACCCGAGACTTTTATGTTATATAAATCATCAAAGGAATTTTTTTTTTACACAACACTTGCTTGGCTTGCTTTACACGCAATCGCGACCTTCCTCGATAGCTTGCGTCGTACGCAATACCGAGTTTCACTAAACAACAATATGCTATAAAAACTAGCCGTTATGAATAGTAATAACCACTTTTTGAAATTTTATAAATTTTATTTTTCAAAATGGACTTCATTTTTGGACTCAGAATATCAAAATTAGCCTAGGGTGAAATTTTGGTATTTTTCTGAAAACTTTCAATTTTTGATGAATAGTGAAACCACTAAGTGGTAGGTTAAAAACTGAATTTTGCATAAAACTTAATTTTACCGCTTCTGTGAATGGAATTTCGAAAATCCGAGAGACACGGTTAATATCAAGGACTAAAATGTGGTTCAATGAGATGAAAATAATTTTTTTGGTGAATAGTAACTTTTTACCTTTTTACCGCGGTTAATAGTAAATAGGGTAACTAAGGGTAAATATGATATCAATATTACCCTAACACATGTCCTAATTCTATTGGACAAGTGTAATTCGACCAAAAACAAACTTAGGAATAAAATATGACCATTTAGGCCCACTTGGATTAGATTAGGACATTTATTATTAATTTATTTAAAGAAGGGTTAAAATAGTTAAAATCAAAGTTTAATAAGTAAATCATTTTTAATATGGGGTTATACATAAGATAAATTCGATTGTAAATATTCATTAGAAAGCTAAAAAGATTTCCTACATAAGGGTATTTTATTTGTAATTTTTAGACATTAAATAATTTAATTTATTTATGACACAATGATGATGCAGTAATTATCTTATTAATGAAATATTGACATAATTGATGTTATAAACACCAAAATAAATGTAATTTGAGACTTTTTATGAATTCCACTAATTTTCTAGGTTGCTATGATATATTATTGTTGATTTAATCAACTTGGTTCGAACATATAATTCTGTTATGACTTTCACAAAAATCATATATCAAATAGTGTCAAAATTGACACAAAATAGTTTTTAAATCAAATATTATATTATTAATTGTTATTTTAATCCTAAAAATCTAAGGTTCGGCCAAATGACTTAGATAAGGATATATATATTAATAATAAACAATTTGGGGTTCGTTTGGCATGTTATAGAAAGTTTATTAACCATATAGTGAAAGAAAACAAAAAGACACGGTAAAAGTTAAATTAATTAACTTAGAGTTAAATCTAATTGATAAGGTTAAAATAATACCCTAAACTTGTCTAAATCCTATTGGTTGATAGGATTTCGACCCTTCCCCACTTTATCTTCGAAATAAGACCCTTTGGAACCATTATAAACCGATTTTGACTTTAATATAAAATAATATTTTGAGATATTCCTAAGGTGCCCCTCTCCTCCCTTATAAAAGGGCACCTCCTCCCCCTCCTCCTCACACCAATTTGAGCACTCAAGCTCGGCCAACCCCTGCCATTTTCTCCTCTCCACTTCCCTAGAATAATCCTAGAGGTCCTGGTCTTCTCCAAAGACCAATCTTAGTTCCTTAAGTGGAGGATTCAAAGAGGCGTTCCAAAGAAGAGGTAATATCCATTACCGATCTTTTCAATTTCTTTCTTCTTCAACTTCTTCTTCTTTAGTTGTTTCATGATAAAGTAATAACATCAGTATTACTTACATACTGATATGTTATTATAAATATTAAACAACCCTAATTCACCTTCTATCCATCCTACGGAAAAATGAAATCACCGCGCGTGCGTACGAACGGAATACCGTCTCCACGCCGTGGTGTAATCTATTTTCCAACATCACCTTACAAGGATGGGTATAATGGTGTAATGAGTAACTATATATGATTATTATTAAGTAATATTGATACTGAAATAATATATATATATACTCCAATACAATTCCACGATCATAGGAACGATATCATCACTCGTGCGTACGTACGGAATACCGTCTCCACGATGTGATGCGACTCGTTCTACATGATCTTCATTTCATAATGATTATATAAATGAATTGAATGAATGAATATGGTATATACTACACTAATACCATTCTGGAAATGAATTATCTATAACCTAAAGATAAGAATAAGAATTTATTCGACAAAACACGCATAAGAACAAAAAGTTATAAAGACCCGAGTAACAAGTAACAATGAAATATTACTAACAAGAAGCTAATAATATGACCATATATGATCTCATATCAATATTTATGATTCTGGAATAAGTCAATAACATTATTTAAACCATTATACAGGAGCTTCGGACACGAACAAAGCAAATCGGACCTAAGGTAAGGGAAATATCACAATCTCATTTTTATCTGAGATTGTTTATTCGTAAGTATTTACTGGGGTGTATTTTATCATCCACATCCATGTTCCCTCAATATGTAATATTGTTTCCATCCACTTGAAATAGTTTAAATCCAATTTTACCCTTAGGTGAGTTTTTAGTAAAGAATAAGAAAGGAATCTTTTGTCGTTTTTCCGTACGAGGTACTTTTTGACTTTTCCGACAAAAGTACGAAGAATGTTTTTTTTTAACTTATACGGCATGAATGGATTTTTAAAACATTACTTCAAAGAATCTTCCTTTACAAGTTTTCAAGTTTATTTTTAATCAACTTCTTTTATTTTAAAGTTGTATGACATGTTATGAAAGGAAAAATGTTTTTGAAGAAGAAAGGATATTTTCCTCAAGAATTCAATTCAAGTGTTTTATCAAAATTATTTTCCATCTAAGATAATAAAGGGTTCTGTTTCTATCCATATTTTTACATTGGTTTGACTATGTTGTGATGGAATTATGTTTATGAATTCCTTTATCATATATGAATTGATTTATGATGTCATGATGTTTCAAGAATCCCATTTTTGTTACATGTGTTATGCGATGATGTATGATTATGTGGCACACATAAGAAAGGATTCATTATAAGATGGGTGGGACCTATATCTCCCTCCAATGCATTGGGTAAAGATTTTATATCTCATGAGATAGACATGGCTGGAACGGAAGGTTATTTCGGTTCAGTGATACAGGACTGAAACGAGGAGTGAACTCGGTTCAGAAAGGGACTTTGTCCACTAAGATAGTCTTGGCAATGAGTCATGACTAACAAGAAATGATCTCCATGATTATGTGTGCATGCCACAAAGTTTCAAGTTTTATGTTATGATTTTGGGGATCTCATTTTCACTTCTATGATTTATTCCATGTTAAGATATTATGATCTCTTTTGCAGGTTTTGATTTTCATAAAGATATGATATGATTTTTATTTCCTTTATTTGCCCTTGCTGAGCATTTGAGCTCACCCTTTTATGTTTTCTTTCCCCCAGGTCAGGAAGATGGATATTAAGTAGAATATGCTAAAAGGGACCCTAGATATGATGAAATAAATGGGAGACACTGTAGAAGATTTATGAACCAGTTGTTTATGTTTCCCAGTTTCTAAAGACACTATACCTATACGGTCCTTTGTGGTTTTGTCATATGTTGTAATAAGTGTGCTTCAATTTTGAAGTATTAACAATGTATGTAAAGTGTGGGTCGTTATAGTTGGTATCAGAGGAAAGGTATAGTCAACCTTTGGAAACTAGGATGTGAAAGCCTTAGTAAGAACCCTAAGGATAAGTCTAAGCATAGAACACAAACTTAGTGTTTTAGAAATGGCCTTGAATAACCTAGGATAAGACCTTAAGCATGAAAATTTTATTCTTGAATTATGTGGTTTCCTATTATAATTAGTGTTGCTCACACTATTCTTCTTGGTTTTAGTCAATGGCTGGAACCCGAAGGAACCGTGTTTATGCGGAATGCGATGGGCAATGCAATGATTGTCCCCCTGAGCAACCAAACGATATGGGAGCTGGAATGCAAAATCTTGTAGCCATGCTCACACAACTTTCTCAAGCTATGAATCATGCAGGATTTCCAAACGAACAAAGAAGGGAGCAACATTCTTTTGAATCCTTCATGAGGCAGCGTCCACCATCTTTCAGCGGGTCTACTGATCCATTAGTTGCTGAACAATGGATTAGTACTACTGAAAAGATATTTTCAGTTCTTCAATGTTCTGAGCATGATAAAGTCATCCTAGCAGTGTATCGTTTGGAAGGAGATGCTGATCAATGGTGGAATCTTGTTAAGAATACGAGGCAAAGGGATGAAATTGATTCTATGGAATGGGACGAGTTCAAGAACTTATTTTTCAATAAGTACTTCCCTCGTATTCTCCGAACAAAGATGGAGAAAGAGTTCCTTGAACTGAAGCAAAGGGATGATGAATCTGTTAGTACCTATGAAGCAAATTTTACAAGACTTGCAAGGTACGCTTCTGGTATTATTATCCAACCTGAGAGTAAGATCGATCGATTCTTTAGTGGCTTAAAACCAAGTCTTCGAAGGGCGTTAGCCATAAGGGACTTCAATAGCTACGAGGAAATCGTTCGATGTGCTCTCAAAGTCGAGATGGAGATTGGAGTAACCCATCAGTCACATGGGTTTGATAAGAAGAGGAAGATGGAATGCAAAGAAAAATATAAAGAGCACACGGAAAAGAAGATGAACTTTCCCTTATGCTCAAAGTGTGGAAAGAAACATGGAGGGAGTTGTCTTAAAGGGACAAGTAAATGTTTTAAATGTGGAAAGGAAGGTCATCGGGCATTTGAATGCCGTGATAATGGGAAGAAGATGTCTAATGACGCAAACAAAGGAAGGGATACACAGAATGAACCTACAACACTTCAATGTTTCAAGTGCAAGGAGATGGGGCATTATGCCAATCAATGCCCAAATCCAAGGGTTGATGATGATGGTCGACGTCAACAAACTCTTAAGGCTAAAGACAAAGGAAAGTCACATGCAATTTCTATCAGTGAGGTGGAGTACGATAACGATGTGGTGAAAGGTACACTTACCACCCACTCTAAAGTAGCAAATGTTTTATTTGATTCTGGATCCACCCACTCTTTTATTTCTGAAAAATTTTCTAAGGGTATCACCGTATTACCTCAACAATTAGATGTTGAGTTAGCTGTGACAACACCTAATGGCACATCAATCGCATCAGAAGTTTATAATTCTTCTCCGATCGAAGTTTGTGGGAAAGTGCTTCCTGCAAATCTTGTGATCCTTCCTTTAGTGGAATTTGATGTGATTCTTGGCATGGATTGGCTTTCTCTACATAGAGCTCATATCGATTGCCAAAGAAGGGAAGTCACATTTCATATTCCAGATCAATCTACGATCGTCTATCAATGCAAGGATGAACATAACCTTCCAGTGGAAATTTCTTCCATCTTATGGGTATTGATTCCACTAAATGAAGGTTATTTATCTCAAATGGTTGGTGAGAAACTCACGATTAAGAATATGCCCATTGTACGGGAGTTTGATGATGTCTTTCCGGAGGAATTGCCGGGTCTTCCACCAAATCGTGAAGTTGAGTTTTCAATAGAACTCGTACCGGGTGCTTTGCCTATTTCAAAGACACCTTATAGAATGGCCCCAATTGAGTTGCAGGAATTGAAGAAGCAACTCCAAGAGAATCTTGATAAGGGATTCATACGCCCTAGTGCGTCACCTTGGGGAGCACCTGTTCTATTTGTTAAGAAGAAAGATGGATCAATGAGACTCTGCATTGATTATCGAGAACTTAACAAGATCACTATCAAGAACAAATATCCTCTCCCACGCATTGATGACTTATTTGACCAACTACGCGGAGCTCAATACTTTTCCAAGATTGATCTTCGTTCAGGGTATCATCAATTAAGGGTCAAAAGGGAGGATATACCAAAGACGGCTTTCCGTACAAGGTATGGACACTATGAATTTATAGTGATGCCATTTGGTCTTACTAATGCCCCTGCTATCTTCATGGATCTAATGAATAGAGTCTTTAGAGACTATCTTGATCAATTTGTGGTAGTCTTTATAGACGATATTCTTGTCTATTCAAAGAGCAAGGAAGAGCATGAAGATCACTTGAGAATTATATTGAAGACCCTGAGAAAGGAGAAGCTTTATGCCAAATTTACCAAGTGTGAATTTTGGCTTCAAAAAGTTGCATTTTTGGGTCATATAATCTCAAAAGAGGGGATATCTGTGGATCCAGCAAAAACAGAGGTTATCGAAAGATGGTCAAGACCAACAACAGTAACTGAGATCCGAAGTTTTCTTGGTTTGGCTGGATATTATCGACGTTTTGTAAAAGATTTTTCACGATTATCTAATCCACTCACCAAGTTGACTCGGAAAGGAGTTAAGTTTGTCTGGACAGAGGAATGTGAAGAGAATTTCAAGGAGTTGAAAAGAAGGTTATCCAGTGCACCTGTGCTCACACTGCCTTGTAGTGGAGAAAGGTTTGTGATCTACAGTGATGCATCCAAGAAGGGATTGGGGTGTGTTCTTATGCAAAATGATATGGTGATAGCTTATGCCTCACGACAGTTGAAAATCCATGAGCAAAATTACCCAACACATGATTTGGAGTTGGCTGCGGTAATCTTTGCATTAAAGATTTGGAGGCATTACCTTTATGGTGAAAGGTGTGATATTTATACTGATCATAAAAGTTTAAAGTATATTTTCACACAAAAGGAGTTGAATATGCTCCAAAGAAGATGGTTGGAGCTGATTAAGGATTATGACTGCTCAATCCATTACCACCCTGGGAAAGCAAACAAGGTGGCAGATGCATTAAGTCGACAAGACCATGCTAGTTTATCCATGATGAGGATCACAAAAGATCCAATATTTATGGATTTACAAAGGATGGATCTTAGAATTATAATGGAAGGGGAAAAATCTTATCTTTCTCAAATGAATGTTCAACCATCTATACATGTGAAGATTAAAGAGGCACAGAAAGAAGATGTCGAGTTACAAAAGAAGGTGAGAAATGTTCCTGAATTCAACCTTGATTGTGATGGGATAATAAAGTTCAGGAATCGGGTTTGCGTTCCTCCCATCCCCGAATTAAAGAATGAGCTGCTGGATGAGGCTCATAGTTCATCATTCTCTATTCATCCTGGAAGCACGAAGATGTATAGGGACCTGAAAGAGTACTTCTGGTGGGATGGCATGAAAAGAGATGTTGCTGAATATGTCTCTCGATGCTTGGTTTGTCAACAAGTTAAAGCTGAGAGACAGAAGTCTAAGGGGATGTTACAACCATTACCCATACCCGAATGGAAATGGGAAAACATCACTATGGACTTTGTCACATGACTTCCTAAAACATCCAAAGGCAATAATGCTATCTGGGTCATAGTTGATCGTCTTACAAAGTCTGCACACTTCATTGCTATTAGAGAGGATTTCTCTCTAGATCAGCTTGCCAGGATATATGTAAAGGAAGTGGTAAGATTGCATGGAGTACCACTTTCTATTATATCTGATCGAGATCCGAGATTTACCTCGAAGTTCTGGCGAAGTCTTCAGCATACTCTGGATACAGAGTTGAGTTTCAGCACTGCTTATCATCCCCAGACAGACGGTCAGTCTGAGAGAACAATTCAAACCCTAGAAGATATGTTGAGAGCTTGCTCTATGGATTTCAAAGGAGGTTGGGATCAACACCTACCTTTGGTGGAATTTTCTTATAATAATAGCTTTCACTCCAGTATTCAGATGGCTCCTTATGAAGCTCTCTATGGAAAGAAATGCAGGACTCCAACTTGCTGGGATGAAGTTGGGGAAAGAAAGCTATTAGGACCTGATCTCGTTGATGAAATGGCAGAAAAGGTTAGATCTATTCAACAACACATAAGAGCAGCTCAAAGTCGACAGAAAAGTTATGCCGACAACCGAAGAAAAGACCTAGAGTTTGAAGTGGGCGATAAAGTGTTCTTACGAATATCTCCTTGGAAGAGGGTTATGAGATTTGGAAAGAAGGGGAAGTTGAGCCCTAGATATATCGGTCCTTTTGAAATACTGGATCGTGTTGGGAAGGTAGCTTACCGATTGGCGCTTCCACCGAATCTCTCTCAAGATCACGATGTGTTCCACGTATCTCTCCTGAGAAAGTACATACCAGATCCTTCACATGTACTCAGCTCAGAAGTTGTACCGCTGGAGCAAGATCTTTCTTATGAAGAACAGCCGATAGAGATTCTGGATCGTAGAGAAAAAGTCCTACGAAACAAGACCACTCGCTTGGTGAAAGTTTTATGGAGAAACCACCAACTTGAAGAAGCTACATGGGAGCTTGAGGATATGATGAGGGAGAAGTATCCTCATTTGTTTGTTGCAAAGTGACGAATTTCGAGGGCGAAATTCTTTTTAAGGGGGGTAGAATGTAACACCCGAGACTTTTATGTTATATAAATCATCAAAGGAATTTTTTTTTTTACACAACACTTGCTTGGCTTGCTTTACACGCAATCGCGACCTTCCTCGATAGCTTGCGTCGTACGCAATACCGAGTTTCACTAAACAACAATATGCTATAAAAACTAGCCGTTATGAATAGTAATAACCACTTTTTGAAATTTTATAAATTTTATTTTTCAAAATGGACTTCATTTTTGGACTCAGAATATCAAAATTAGCCTAGGGTGAAATTTTGGTATTTTTCTGAAAAGTTTCAATTTTTGATGAATAGTGAAACCACTAAGTGGTAGGTTAAAAACTGAATTTTGCATAAAACTTAATTTTACCGCTTCTGTGAATGAAATTTCGAAAATCCGAGAGACACGGTTAATATCAAGGACTAAAATGTGGTTCAATGAGATGAAAATAATTTTTTTGGTGAATAGTAACTTTTTACCTTTTTACCGCGGTTAATAGTAAATAGGGTAACTAAGGGTAAATATGATATCAATATTACCCTAACACATGTCTTAATTCTATTGGACAAGTGTAATTCGACCAAAAACAAACTTAGGAATAAAATATGACCATTTAGGCCCACTTGGATTAGATTAGGACATTTATTATTAATTTATTTAAAGAAGGGTTAAAATAGTTAAAATCAAAGTTTAATAAGTAAGTCATTTTTAATATGGGGTTATACATAAGATAAATTCGATTGTAAATATTCATTAGAAAGCTAAAAAGATTTCCTACATAAGGGTATTTTATTTGTAATTTTTAGACATTAAATAATTTAATTTATTTATGACACAATGATGATGCAGTAATTATCTTATTAATGAAATATTGACATAATTGATGTTATAAACACCAAAATAAATGTAATTTTAGACTTTTTATGAATTCCACTAATTTTCTAGGTTGCTATGATATATTATTGTTGATTTAATCAACTTGTTTTGAACATATAATTCTGTTATGACTTTCACAAAAATCATATATCAAATAGTGTCAAAATTGACACAAAATAGTTTTTAAATCAAATATTATATTATTAATTGTTATTTTATTCCTAAAAATCTATGGTTCGGCCAAATGACTTAGATAAGGATATATATATTAATAATAAACAATTTGGGGTTCGTTTGGCATGTTATAGAAAGTTTATTAACCATATAGTGAAAGAAAACAAAAAGACACGGTAAAAGTTAAATTAATTAACTTAGAGTTAAATCTAATTGATAAGGTTAAAATAATACCCTAAACTTGTCTAAATCCTATTGGTTGATAGGATTTCGACCCTTCCCCACTTTATCTTCGAAATAAGACCCTTTGGAACCATTATAAACCGATTTTGACTTTAATATAAAATAATATTTTGAGATATTCCTAAGGTGCCCCTCTCCTCCCTTATAAAAGGTTACCTCCTCCCCCTCCTCCTCACACCAATTTGAGCACTCAAGCTCGGCCAACCCCTGCCATTTTCTCCTCTCCACTTCCCTAGAATAATCCTAGAGGTCCTGGTCTTCTCCAAAGACCAATCTTAGTTCCTTAAGTGGAGGATTCAAAGAGGCGTTCCAAAGAAGAGGTAATATCCATTACCGATCTTTTCAATTTCTTTCTTCTTCAACTTCTTCTTCTTTAGTTGTTTCATGATAAAGTAATAACATCAGTATTACTTACATACTGATATGTTATTATAAATATTAAACAACCCTAATTCACCTTCTATCCATCCTACGGAAAAATGAAATCACCGCGCGTGCGTACGAACGGAATACCGTCTCCACGCCGTGGTGTAATCTATTTTCCACCATCACCTTACAAGGATGGGTATAATGGTGTAATGAGTAACTATATATGATTATTATTAAGTAATATTGATACTGAAATAATATATATATATACTCCAATACAATTCCACGATCATAGGAACGATATCATCACTCGTGCGTACGTACGGAATACCGTCTCCACGATGTGATGCGACTCGTTCTACATGATCTTCATTTCATAATGATTATATAAATGAATTGAATGAATGAATATGGTATATACTACACTAATACCATTCTGGAAATGAATTATCTATAACCTAAAGATAAGAATAAGAATTTATTCGACAAAACACGCATAAAAACAAAAAGTTATAAAGACCCGAGTAACAAGTAACAATGAAATATTACTAACAAGAAGCTAATAATATGACCATATATGATCTCATATAAATATGTATGATTCTGGAATAAGTCAATAACATTATTTAAACCATTATACAGGAGCTTCGGACACGAACAAAGCAAATCGGACCTAAGGTAAGGGAAATATCACAATCTCATTTTTATCCGAGATTGTTTATTCGTAAGTATTTACTGGGGTGTATTTTATCATCCACATCCATGTTCCCTCAATATGTAATATTGTTTCCATCCACTTGAAATAGTTTAAATCCAATTTTACCCTTAGGTGAGTTTTTAGTAAAGAATAAGAAAGGAATCTTTTGTCGTTTTTCCGTACGAGGTACTTTTTGACTTTTCCGACAAAAGTACGAAGAATGTTTTTTTTTAACATATACGGCATGAATGGATTTTTAAAACATTACTTCAAAGAATCTTCCTTTACAAGTTTTCAAGTTTATTTTTAATCAACTTCTTTTATTTTAAAGTTGTATGACATGTTATGAAAGGAAAAATGTTTTTGAAGAAGAAAGGATATTTTCCTCAAGAATTCAATTCAAGTGTTTTATCAAAATTATTTTCCATCTAAGATAATAAAGGGTTCTGTTTCTATCCATATTTTTACATTGGTTTGACTATGTTGTGATGGAATTATGTTTATGAATTCCTTTATCATATATGAATTGATTTATGATGTCATGATGTTTCAAGAATCCCATTTTTGTTACATGTGTTATGCGATGATGTATGATTATGTGGCACACATAAGAAAGGATTCATTATAAGATGGGTGGGACCTATATCTCCCTCCAATGCATTGGGTAAAGATTTTATATCTCATGAGATAGACATGGCTGGAACGGAAGGTTATTTCGGTTCAGTGATACAGGACTGAAACGAGGAGTGAACTCGGTTCAGAAAGGGACTTTGTCCACTAAGATAGTCTTGGCAATGAGTCATGACTAACAAGAAATGATCTCCATGATTATGTGTGCATGCCACAAAGTTTCAAGTTTTATGTTATGATTTTGGGGATCTCATTTTCACTTCTATGATTTATTCCATGTTAAGATATTATGATCTCTTTTGCAGGTTTTGATTTTCATAAAGATATGATATGATTTTTATTTCCTTTATTTGCCCTTGCTGAGCATTTGAGCTCACCCTTTTATGTTTTCTTTCCCCCAGGTCAGGAAGATGGATATTAAGTAGAATATGCTAAAAGGGACCCTAGATATGATGAAATAAATGGGAGACACTGTAGAAGATTTATGAACCAGTTGTTTATGTTTCCCAGTTTCTAAAGACACTATACCTATACGGTCCTTTGTGGTTTTGTCATATGTTGTAATAAGTGTGCTTCAGTTTTGAAGTATTAACAATGTATGTAAAGTGTGGGTCGTCATATTTCTTTAAAATTTATTAGTTCTGAACATCAATTAGCTGATATCTTCACAAATCCTTTATGATCTGAAAGAATGAAATTTATTAAACATGAGTTGTGTATGATCGATCTGTGAAACCGATCTGGGAAACCGATCTGTGAAACTGATCTGTGAAACTGATCTGTGAAACCGATCTGTGAAACTGATCTGTGAGACCGATCTGTGAAACCCATCTGTGAAACCGATCTGTGAAACCGATCTGTGAAACTGATCTGTGAAACTGATCTGTGAAACGAATCTGTGAAACCAATCTGTGAAACCGATCTGTGAAACCGATCTGTGAAACCGATCTGTGAAACTGATCTTTGAAACTGATCTGTGAAACTGATCTTTGAAACTGATCTGTGAAACTGATCTGTGAAACTAATCTGTGAAACTGATCTGTGAAACTGATCTGTGAAACCGATCTGTGAAACCGATCTGTCATACCGATCTTTTTTTTCTTTTTTTTATATATATTGTAATTAATTAGTAAAATTCTTTTATACTTTTTATGGACACCCCAAATGATAAAATTAATGATACGCGGCTATTTATCTTCCCTAAACCTTTGACCTTTCATTTCCCGCCGAACCATTCAACACTCTATTCCCCTCTACTTCGAACCTTTGAACTCCTGCCTTCCCAAAATCTTCGAATGGCTAAGCAAAAGCCACCGATCAAAGGACCAGATAGCCATGTACCTTCAAATCGTGCTCGAGGCGAGTCGAGTAGTACCTCTCAACGATCAGTAAATCCGAACCTAGAAACTCGGATTGTTGCTGTAGAAAGAGAAGTCAGCTCTGTGTGGCTTTTGTCAAGTAAGTCACTGTTGCTGCAAGTTCTTGAATCGCAAGGATGGATAGACTGGTTTTCAAACAACTCTCGAATAGACTACCCGAATCTGGTACATGAGTTCTACATGAATCTGAAAATCACTCTAGATGGTGTGGAGGCTGCCAGGATGTCGTCTGTGGTAAAAGGAAAGAAAATATCCTTCTCATCTAAACAGTGGGCTGAGTGCTTGAATGTACCTCATGAAGGTCGGTACGAGGATTATGCTGGGAATATTCCTCCAACATCTGATTACTTATCTTATGAATTAGATCTAGTGCTTCTGACTGGAATCAAAGAGTCACGGAGAATCACAGCTTCAGAATTAGATGGTGAATGCAGACTTCTTTTAAAGTTTATTCAGCACCAACTTCTCCCTATGAGAGGAGATTTTGCTGCTGTAAAGTACTAGGATGTTTTCCTGTTGTTTTTTCTAAAAACAGATGAGAAGATCAATTTGTGTAGATATGTGATGGTGCACATAGCTGGAATGGTAAAACTGTCCAAGAAATCCACTGCCTTATTTTATTCAAAGATGATATCTACCATGCTCAAGAATGTAGAATGTGTTGATGAAGATGATGAAGTTGATGAAACAGATCATACCTTCTGTCTCAACAAAGAGATCTACAAGAGGATGAAAATCAATTGGAATCCATGGAATAAATGTTGGGTTGCAGATGAAGATAAATTGTATGAAGCCTACAATCCCAAAGATCATGGCAAGAGGCCAAAGGATTTGAGAGACCCTGGCTTGAAACAAGATGAGGTACCAGTTTATTCGGATGATGATGAGCATGAAGAAGCAAAGGATGAGGCCACTGAAGCCCAAGAACAAGAAGAAGCTGCGACTGAGGAAGGAAGTATATCATCTCTTGATGATAGGAGTGATCCTGACACTACTAGTCCCAAAAGAAGAATAGAATTTGGACCTGCTAGTCCACCCTTAGCCCTACCAGAATCAGAACCTATTCTTGGTGATGAAGAAGATTCTGATACTGAAGAATATCACAGTGAAGCTTCTGAGAAGAGTGATGATGGACATGCTGATGATGTTGAGGCTGTTGTTAATGGTGATAACATACCAGTGGATGGTCTTTCTGAGGATCAAATAGAACCACCTCAGTCAGTACAAGAAATACATATCAGTGGCAAGGTTGATTCACCAAAAATCAGTGGAACATCAAGCTATGAGAAACCAAAATACACCCTGTGTGCTACTGTTTGGGATGACTACCCTGGTTATGCTATGTTGGGCTTAGAATATTCTGAAGAAGAAGAAGAAATACCAGAATCTGCTGTAGCTGTGAAGAGGAACCTCCCAAGAGAAGCAAGGTCTGTTCCTACTATTGATCCTACAAATGTTAATTTACCTCGTTCTGGAATCTCTCAAGCTGAACTTGATAAGTTTAAAATTGAATTGATAACTGCTGTGAGAAACACAGTTAGAGAAGAAATTTCTAATTCTCTTACTCAAGTGTCTCTACAAGTTTCTGAAAATTCATTGGAAGCTTTCTCACAAAGAGTATATAATGCTATGAAGCCAGACCTGGCCAATACTGGTGAACTTATTGGCAGGAACATAGCCTTTTTGAATCAGACTATGAAGGATCTTCACACCGGCTTGGTATCTCTATCAAGCGAATTCCGATCAACCATCTCTGGTGTGATGGAAGTTTTGAGAAATTTGTTTTAACATCTCAACAAGTCTGACTTGAGGAAGTTGAAAGCTGAGTTAACTCACATAGTTGGCCAAGCCAGTACAGGAAAGGTAACCAAGATCACTACCCGTGAGTTAGAAGCTCTAAGAGAAGTTGTGCATGATGAGTTAGCTGCTGTTAGACAAATTCTTGATTTAGAATCTTTGAGGAAGATGAAAGATCTCTGTGATAATAGTCATAAGATGGCATTAGTGTATTCAACAGATGCTAAGAAATCTCTACAAGAGATCAAAGAGAAAGTTGATAATTACTTTTCCAAGATTTATACAAAACATGAGATGGCTGAAAACTTTAAGGTGTTGGCAGAGAATCTGAAATTACCTCTAGTCACTCAGACCTTCAAAACTCAAGTTCATCAGTTGCAAGATTTTACCCCTTCCTTGGCACAGTTCATGGAGAATAAAGATGATTTTGAAAAAGCTATGAAGTATGGGGCAGAAGTCATTCAGGACTTCATTCATCTTTTGAAGCCCTATTTGAATGCACAGGACACTGCAATAGTACTTCCTACTTCTGAACCTCTCAGTGACTCTGATGTAGCTCCAAATAATCTATCTGTTGCCCAAGCTCTCTCTCATTTAAGACCAGTCCCTCAGCAAGCTCCTCAACCAGCTCTTGTTTCTCAACAACAACTCTCTGTGGCACCTGCTCCTACACCTTCCAGAGTTGTTCTACCACCACTTCAGATTCGCCAAGTCCAGCCTGCCTCCAAGCCTTCAAACTTGCCCACTATTGATCCCAAAGACAAAGGCAAAGCCCCTTTGTATCCAAACGAATAGTTGTGTATTGTTTTTGATAGGGTGAACAATGCGCTTCTTGTAATATTCTGTACTTTATAAAACCTTTTTTCTCTATGCTCTATGCTACCTACTTTTACTTTCACTTATATGTTTTCCCTCCTTTTTGATTATCCAAAAGGGGGAGAAGGAGAAGAAAAAGAAAGCTTTATGGGAGAAGAAAGATGTATGGAAGAGATATATGGGGAGAAAAGATGTATATATCTCAGGGGGAGAAATCTATATAATATATATGGGAAATTTAAATTATGGGGGAGATTTATATAACTCTTTATATTTATTTTCTTTATGGTTTAATTTTCATTATGTTTTTTTATATTTATTCTCTTTATGGTTTAATTTTAATTATGTTTTTATTGCTAATATATCATATTATTTTTATTTTATGATAAAGATTTGTGATTATCAAAAAGGGGGAGATTGTTGAGCCCTCTGGAAGATTTTTGATTTCATGTCTATGATTGATGTTTTAATAATCACAAATCATCACATACCATTAATGCTTAATCTGGTTTGATTTCTCATAAACTTAATTACAATCTGTTAATGAATCTGTTATCATATTTTTGTCTATGCTTATTGACTTACAAAGTATTTTGGATGTCTTCTGGATTAAACAAACATCGGAAGCACCTATCCAATATCAAAGGACAACGGTCGCACCAATCCAATCTCACCGATGCAAATGACTCACTGATGCAATCTGACTCACCGATGCAAATGACTCACCGATGCAATCTGACTCACTGATGCAAATGACTCACCGATGAAATCTGACTCACCGATGCAAATGACTCACTGATGCAATCTAACTCACCGATGCAAATGACTCACCGATGCAAAATGAATCACCGATGCAAATAACTCACCGATGCTGATCAAAATGAGCCACCGATCAAATGACTCACTGATGCTGATCAAACTGACTCACCGATCAAATGACAGACAGATGCTGATCTATCTAAGTCACCGATCATGACTCACTAATGCTGATGACCTACCGATCACTTGATTCTTCAATAGTCATAAACAACTGTTTGAATTTCTTTATCTTTATCTTTATTTAATCTAACCAACGGTCATATTATGGTATAGTTTAATCCTCTGACAATTAATTAATAAAGGTTGTCGGATGTCAGGGAACCGTACCTTGTACCTGCGGAAAGGAATATTTTTCTGTCTTCCGGAGCACGTGACATAAATACAAGAAGACTCTGCTACCGAAAAAAAAGACGAGAAGCACATAGAAAGAGTCCATAGAAGAAAATAGTTCACAGAAGAACACAAGAATATAGAGGAAAGAATGAGGAGGAAGAATCAAGCAGAACAGAACCTCATACACAATCAAGCCTACTCAAGAAGAGTTCTGTGCATTCAAAAGAACGATTGAAGAACTTCATCGACTACATCTCATTGCCTATGAACAAGAAGCATACGACACTCTTCTTCTCAAACAAAAACAAGAAGAGGACTCAGAATAAATCCTGACCAAATACAAAAGAGTCCCGAGCTACACTGAAATCACCAGAGCCATTTCTAAACTCTACATCTCTGCTCTTTGATACATTTTTTTACATTTTGAGCAGTGTGTGTTATCTGCTGTATTAAACACACACACTGACTCCTGTACTTTCACTGGAGGATCTGTAAATCCTCAGCAAACCTTTTTACAATTCATTTCCCACTGTGGATAATGGTAGAGGTCGTGTGAGACCTGGACAGGTCTAAGCTGTTGTTTGTTTTCCCACGCAGAACTGTGGTAGATGTCTTGTGACATGGACAGTGTGCTCACTGTTGTTAACCCCGATCCAGGGTGTGGATCATTTTTATATAAAATTTTGAGAGGACTAAGTCTCAGCTTGAGACTGAACCTCTTGGTTAATTCTCTGTGTTTGTAGATACATACTATATCCATACTATACATATTTATTTCATAATTCGCTGCTATTACTTTGAAATATAATTTATTTTTCAAAGCTACTTTGATAGTTAAACTCGCAAGTGTTTATATTTATTATAAACCAGTAAGTTAGTTTCAAAAGTTAATTTAATCATTAGATTAAGTTGACTGAGAACTAAACAATCTTTGAGAAACAAATTGAACCTTTATAATCTGTATAAATTCACTACAGTTTAATCTGTTTTTTTGAAATAGGGGGATTTTAATAAACATTGTTTTTAACAAAAAATTTTAATTGGAACTCAATTCACCCCCCTCTTGAGTATCCACTCCGACCAACAGTATGTAAATAAAAATCACACGTAATCAAAAAATGAAAACATTCAATTGAAAGAACAATTTCCCCCAATAATCATATAAGTAATCAAACAAAATAAAGCACACAAACACAATCAATCACCTCTTTTGGTTTGATAAAAAAACCAAAACATTTGAAAAATTACAACAAATTTATAATTTATTTTAATTAAATTTTTAAAAACATTTAATTACAATATATTTCTCCCAATTTATTGGTCCTCATTTTCTCCCAAAAAAACATTCCTAAAAAAATGTTTTCAAACAATTAAAACCATGTAATTTATCCCCCTACTTTTAAATAAAAAAATATGGAAAATTAAAACCTCCCTTAGAAAAGCAGTAATTAAAAGTTAAAATCTGAACATACCAAATTCAAATTTATTTTTAAGAAAACTAATAAAAGTATAATGGATTTGAGAAATTATCTGCTAGTTAATTTTCAGAATGTCTATATTTTTTTAAAAAAACCGCCCTTATTTACATGAACTCAAATAAAATGATATCTGTGATCAATATAATTTTTTCTATAATGATTTAAAGGGTTTTCAAAAAGTGAAATTACAGAAGTATAATAACAATAAATAGACATTTTATCTAGATAAACAAAAAAATAACATAATGATTTCTCAATCCATAGGATTTCAACACAACTAATAATAGTTAACACATTCTCAGCTTCTGCTTTATGTAAAGGAACTGATAGTTGTTTCTTATAAGGCTATGAAATTATCGTTTTTCCCAAAAAATTATATAAACCTAATTTGATTTATGTATTAATTTTACATCAACAAAAAATAGAATCATTGTATGATGTTAAATCAAAACAACAAAATTTTGGATAAAAAACCTAAATAAATATATCCATCGCCGTATCAAATTATTATGATAGATTTAGTATGATTTTATTTAGGATATTCATGAAATCTAGCACATAATAAAACACTTAAAATTATACTGGGTCTAGATGAAGTTTAATGTATCATGTTACATATCATTCACCTATAAAATTAAAATTCATTAGATTTAATAGATGTATCAATATCTAATTTTCCACTAGTTCCCATAATAGTTTTCATAGTTATAGCACAATTAAGACCAAATAAATTAACTAACTCTTTACATACTTGGATTTATTATGATAAATTCCTTCTTTTGTTTTGAAAAAAATTTGAACTCAAAGAAATGATTTTAAATCTCCAATTATACTTATATAAAATTCATAGGACATAAAATAAGAAAAATCATTGCAAAACATTTCACTATAGTAACCAAATACTATATCTTCAACATAAATTTGAACCAATAAATTATCATCAAAAGCATTATTAAATAAAAAGAGTTGGATCAACCATTTATTTACGGAACCAACTATTTAATAAAAACAATGAAATCCTTTAATAAGAAGCATGGTGATCTTATTTGAGACCATTCAATGATTTGGAATATTTAAAAATATGTTTCAGAAATTTTTAACTTCCAAATCTATGTTGCAGAGAAACATAAAAATTAGAGGTTACAAAAACAATTAAGAAATAAATTTTTAATTCCTTTTTATATAATTGAAAACAATGAATCCAAAACAAATTATAAAAAATTATAATTTCCTCTAACAAGGGAATAGGTTTAAAAGAATCTTCAAATTATATTACTTCTTTTTGATAGTATTCTTGATTATAAAGACTTGCTATATTTTTGAAAATATTTCTATATTCATTCAGATCGTTTCTAATCATTCACTTTGTTTGAATTACATGCTTATCTTTATGAAATTCTTCTAATTCCCAAAAAATATTTCTAACAAATTGATTTAATTAATCTAGAATCGAAATAATCTATTATGCATCTTTGTAAGCATCATTGATATTAAATGGAACAGAATAAAAAATATGAATCGGCATAAAAATTTAAAATTGACTTTCTATTTTTCACACCAATATCATCATTTCCAATTATATTTTCAACCGAATAATATTTATAAATATTCTAGGATTTTGGATATGGTTGAAAAGGAGTATGATACAACTGAAATGATTCATTCATATTTTGAGAAATTTATTTTTAAAAATTAAAATTTTTAAATTATTCATCAATATCATTAGAATCTTAATCTATTATAAATTTTTTTCATCAATCATAACATGAATAGATTCTTCAAAAATCATAGATCATTAATTATTAACTCATTATGATTTAATATTATTATAATAACCTAGAATATAATCTTCATCAATCATTGAATATTATTTATTTAAATTATTCATTGAATTTGAAAAAAAAACATTATAACCAAAAACTATATAGTAAAAAACTTTAGGATTTTTTATTTTGAGTAATTCCTAATGATTTGTCTTTAACAAAGGTATAATAAGACTTCTTTATGAAATTTCACATGTTTTAAAAATATCATCAACCCAAAAATATCTAGGAAAAATATATTCACATAATATAGTTTGATCCATTTTAATAAGAGTTATATTATTATGTTCTGCAACGCCTTTTTAATGTGGTGTTTTATGTAAAAAAATAACAAAATTAGCCATTATATTGATAGAATTTTTTTAAATACGAATTATTGAATACGACTCCATTATTACTACTAATATAAATAATCATACAACCTTTTTCATTTTGAACTAATTTACAGAAATAATTAAATCTAGAAAATGTGTCATTACTATGAATAACAATGAGTTCCCATACAAATCTACTATAATATTCGACAATTACTAATTTATATTTAATTCTACCATGTTTTGAGATTTGAGTGGGACCAAATAAATCAATATTTAGAAAATATAATTTTATAATTATATTTTTTTAATTGATGACTCTAAAATAAATTTTGTGCTTTTTTTTAACCAACAAAGAGTCATAATCATGAATATATTTTGTCTTCCTAGATGGAAGTTGTAACACATTCTCATGTTCTGAGATCATATTCAAAAATCAATAATTAACATAATCTATACATTGATGCCAACAGATGTTTCCATTCTCTACGAAATTCAATCATATTACATGTTGAACTGTTAGATTAGAAAAACCAATAGTATAAATATTACCTTTTTTATTAGCCAAAAAATAAATAGTCATCTTAAAAAATTTATCATTTTAATGTTTAGCTTCCATTCTATCATCGCATAATTTTGAAATAGTAAATAAATTGTTATTTAAAACATAAAAAAAATAGAACTTTAGAAATAAAAGAAAAATTTTAATTTCAAACTTCATAAAAAACAGTTACATTTCCTTTGGAATTACTTCCAAATATGACAGTTCCCCCCTCACATGTGTTGTAATTAGTAAAAATCGATGGGTCTCCAGTCATATTCCTAGAGCATCCACTATCCACATTCCATATATCAATTTTTGAGATATTGAAGTAATTTTTTCTAAAAATATCAATTACTTTAATATTTTGGTACCCAAGATACATTGGGTCCAATAGGACTTGGTATATAATTTTTAGTTACCCTAATATAATTTAAACATTTATTGTACGGTACTCTAGATAATATGTATTTAGAAATATTAATTTTTTTAAAATCCCAATGATTGTTTTAATCTAAGAGATCATTCATTTTCATAGTATCTTTTCAGGATGAATTTAAAATTATTAATAGTTAATGTAAAACCATTATTATATGTAAAAAATATGAATTTCATACATTTGGACTATTATCCTATCATAGAAAAAACCATCTTTATTTTTATCTGTTTTTGTCAAATACATCATCTCATGATATTTTTTATGACTTTAGATGAACGAAGATATATATTTTTAATCCACTCAACTTCCTTTTTCAAAATTTCTTTTAAATCATGTGCTAATTTCAAAATTTCATAAAATATTGAATGAGAAGAATATAGAGTACTGTTACTTAGTTTTCCATTCAACTAAAAAGGAATTTCATTTTTATAAACATGTTTCTCATTGTTTTCATTTAAATAATTATAAAAATCAGTAGCATAGAAAATATATTATATTATTCATTAAATTTTATCATTTAATTCAAAAGATTAGGTTTTTGAAAATCATATTCAGAATCTGAATATTCAAAATAAAAACCAGAATTATTAACCTTGCCCATTAATTTCATAATGAACAAGGTTACAGATTATTTTTCATTTCCAGGTTGTTCACTGGAATCAAATTCTTATTTACAACTCGTATAAGTGGTCAATTAATTTATTTTATTATTTTATTATTTATTTTTATCCATTAATTTGGGACAAATGGGTTCGATATTCCAATTCCTTATGCACTGATAACATTTTAAACATGAAGTATTATAATTTATATCATATTTCTTAGATCCACTCTACATATATTTTTTATAGATTCTATTAAAACGATACATCAATACATTCTTTGTCATTATTTTGTATACTATAGTCACAATCAGAGTCATATCTTCTTCTTCACAATCCAATAGATCAGAATCAGAAGTATCAGTAGAAACAACATTTAAATATTTTAAAGATACACCTTTTATTTTTGTTTTCTCCTCAACAGCTATGTTATTCTGTTCAAGATCATATTTGATTAGTGATACAATAAATTCATAAAGTGCGACTCTTTCAAATTATTTCTTTCATCAATGGAAACCTACTTGTCATTTACATCAAGGTGAAAGAGTATAAGACTCATTAAAAAAATTAATTTTTTTAGAGCTTATCCACTATAATTAATTCAATTCACAATTCTTGTGAATCCTAGGGACATTTAATTTACTGTTTCATCGTCACCCATATTGATTTCTTGGTACATAGCATGTAGAATTCAACGTTTGGTACAATTTACTTTGTCATATCCAAGGTGAGTAAATTATAGAATCAGAAATTTTTTATGAGCTATCATTTAAGCTGACACAATACCCAAAACAAATATATTAATATAACAATATAATACATTAACAACATTATAATTTAAAACACCTCTTGTATAATCAATTCTATAATGAGTAGTTGGTTCAACATTAGGCATTTTGTACTATTTTGACATGATAGACAAGTTCTCAATGCTCAACTTTTCGAGGTAAGCCTTCATAAGGGATCTCCAAAAGCTATAATCTTCACCGTCAAAGTGTGGTGGATTTTTAGGAATCCATGCTTCATTTTGGTTCAACCCTTCCTTCAAATATGATCTTGTCCTTAAATTGTATTTTTTGGGAATTTTTTATCAAAAATAAAATCAATTTTGATGCTATAGGGGGATTTTATAATTCCAAACCTGAAAATACGCTGATACAAATTGAAATGTATCAAATAGATAATAATATAACTAATACATTCTATAATGGATTTCTCTTTGATAATAATTGTTATGTAAAAACGGGTATTGGAAGATGGTCTTGAGGGGGGTGAATAGGAATGATTACAAATATAAACAAATAAATTTATTATTTAATCTAATCATGAAATATAATAATTGAGCTAAATTTTAAGTGTAAAAATATAATGTGTGGATGTTTTTTACAGTAGTTTATGGTGGGCCTATTGTACTCTTGTACCTATCTACTTAGTGGGAGATATGTGTGCACATAGTTTTTATGGGGGAATACATACCCAATTACATAATCCTTTTCTAGTGGATGGATAACAACAACACTGACTTTTGTATTGGGTTTCACAACCCTCACAACCTATCATTAGAAACCGGGAGTCACATCCCTAACTGTCCTGACTTTAGATACATGTCGTCACAACCCCTTGATCCTGAATTTAGAAACATAGATTCAGAACCCTATAAAATATAAAATCAAATAATTATTTTTTTGTGAAAATTATTAAATGAAAAAATATAGTGTGTGAGAGAGATAGAAAATAGTTTTACAAACTCATGACCAGATGACTGATAAGAAAAATTATTAAAGGACAGGTAATAGATGATGAGGATTGGATTTTCTCAACTCATCAAGGAAATTATAGTCGATAAAGAATTTAATTTATCCCTTGAGATATCTTCCATTTGATGAAATAGAGTGTCATAGGAGATTGCAGATTCCACAAGAGGATAAATATTCCCAACACATTTCTTTTAAAAAAACTGTGTTTCAAATATGTTAGCTCTTATGTCTTTCAATTTTGTATATTTTTATTTTTTTTGTGTATTGATAACGTGCATGAAGTAATTATATAGATATATAAAGAATAAGTCTTCCATAGTTTCA
Organism: Viscum album; assembly: GCA_963277665.1. Classification (NCBI taxonomy): domain Eukaryota; kingdom Viridiplantae; phylum Streptophyta; class Magnoliopsida; order Santalales; family Viscaceae; genus Viscum; species Viscum album. The sequence goes on along the minus strand of OY728132.1, from coordinate 1,513,597,637 downwards.
ATATCTCAATGTCCATCAAAAATTCCAAATAAATTGAGTTAAGAGAGTTCATAATTATCTTCATGAAAAAAGTATCATTGTTACCAATTTATTCTAGTAGGATTTACACCATAAAAAATCATTCTAAATAATTTTAAGAATCCTTCCATAAATTTATCTTGAAATATATGAACATTTAGTGATATAAAAGAATGATTTAAATCCATTAATTTTTTTTAAAATTTATACAAAATATTTCCAGAAAAATAACAGCACAATCTATCAGTTATTTCAATATTATGAATTTAATCGATTTGGAAACCTCAAAATTAATGGGAAAATATGTTGAAAAATTATATGTTTTCCTTTATAAATATTAACCCAAAATTATTAAAAACTCTTCGATTATAATCCATATATATGATGAGAATTTTTCTAGTAGTAAAACCATTATAAATAATGCATATATATAGAAATGTTTTTAAAACAGATGCATCAAATGATCGGTAACTTTATAATGAATACTAATATATTTTTGATTAAACCTACTTTCCACTATTCATGAATAGTAACATAGGGTTGATGAACCATACTTTTCAGAATTCATGAACAATAACATAGTTTATGTATAATGAATAGTAACATAGGGTTGATGAACCATACAGTTCATTATCCATGAACATTAATATTGAATATGAATGATGAACAATAAGGTAGGGTTGATTAACTATAATTTCCAATATTGTGAAATTAGGGTTTCCCATACATTGTTAAAAACTTAATAACAAACATTAACAAACCTCAATAAATTGTGTAGGGGTACTAGATATTGGATTCATAATTTTGTTGAAAAATATTATTTTTAGAAAAACATAATATATTTCCAAAAAAAAATTTGGAATCAAATAAATTTTACATTTATTGTTCAAAATATCCTCAAAAATATAGAACCAATAACATTTTGGAAAACATTTGTTCTGATTAATCAATTCAGAAATTCAGTGAATTTTATCACCACTAATCCAACATTTTTAAAAATCTATTTAAACTAATAAAATATATAAAAACATGTTTTCATTCTATAAAATCAAAGATCCTATGAATCCGATATCTATGGAAGTTTCTATAAATAGCTACAGAAATGTTTTAAAACTTGTTTCTGTAGAGTTTCTAAAATTTTACTAGAAAATTAATTATATTTTTAGTGAAATAAAAATTTATTTTACATACATCCTCATAAACTAATGACCTGTATATTAACATATTCTCTATCAAAATTGATATGAATGGTTGAAATCGATAAACTTTTGTTTAAGAAATCATCAAAATATGGAATGGTTTTTTAATGAATATCACATGTAATCAAAAAAAACGTAACATGAAAATGAAAAAGGTATACCAATGTAATAAAAAAATATAAACAAAAGGTAATTGTCAAGACCCAGAAATATCAAGTCATTTTTTTCTTAATTTCATTGGAATTTTACGAGTCCGCAGTTTCTAACGGAGCCTGATTCTGAGGCCCAGTTTGCTTGAAATCAATTTCTAAATTTTTTTTTGGATACATTCAGTAAACGTATATGTGGGTTTTTCTATCTTTTGAACCGATGCTCGGAATTGAAATCTGAGAGCACCGATGGACTCGCAGCACCAGTATTTTATTAAGGGGACCTTTATTGCAGTTGCGTTTTATGTGGATTGAGAGTTAATTTTTGGGTAATTAGAGAAAAAAAATTGTAATAGAAAAATTTTATTTAGGTTGGCTAGTTATTTTTTACCAAGGGGAGTTAGGAGTGGGGCCCACACCAACATAACCTCCCCTGAGTGGATATTTGTGAAGTGGGGCCCACACGATCCCTAGCCTTTCATTTTCCCCATAACTCCCTTTAACACCCTTAACACCCCCCTTGTTTAATTTGATAACTACTCTCATATTATTTTTGTGGAACCTCTCCACCTGCCAAGCTTTAATGAGGCCATCTCTCTTCTAATAATGTGTGCCAAACCAAATAGTTAATGTACTTGAATTAACATGGGTGTTAATAATTCATTTTTAATTCTTTTGAATTGGTTGGAAATTCTTTAAAATTGAAGAATGATATTAGAATATTGGCATAGAAAATATTTTTCTTGGGGGAACCTCTAGACAATTAGAGAAGTTTCATTCTTCCATGAAGAACATCGTCCTCTCTCGGAGAAGAACACTCCACAACACGAAGAATTCTCCATGTCCTGAAAGACGTGAAGCAACTTCTTCAATCTTCTTCTTCCTCTGTGTCAAGGGAGGAGACACCCCCGCGGGGAACGTCGCCAACGACAACAACTCATCCTCCAACGTCAATGAAATCGACACCGTTCTTCCAGGACGCCCGACCACTGAAACATTTGTGTTCCACGGATTGATGACGTGCGATGTCATTGCGAGGTAGGGGGATTTTGAATATTTTTATTTATGTGATTTATTCTGTTGAACATGGGAATTTATTCTGTTGGGTGATTATTTGAACAACTAACACGGTGGGTATGGACTAACGAACAAGTCCAGACCAACCGCCAACTTCTTTGTGTTGCGCGGAATGTTTGGCGACGGATTAACGGAAGGCCAACATTGTTTTTATGTCATCGTAGTGAAGAGAGCTACCCGAGAAGGCCATAGGCATAGACGGGAGCTAAAAATGACAACCGGAAATACTGTGGTGGCCCATGGAGCGTCGCGGCGGCACCAGCATGTTGGTGTCGGTGACCGGAGGCGGCGACCGGCACCTTCCGGCTTCCTAAAGGCGGTGACTCTTCAGCGCGCCGCCGACGGAAGTCTACCATGGCAACAATCGTAGTGGTGGTGGAACGGATCCTGTGTCGCACGAGATCTGGGGAGATGGGGCGGCGCCAGCCTAGCGCCACCGATTCGGAGAGAATGGGGGTCGCGCCCCCGTTTCTCTCAGCGAGCTGGCCGAGTCGCGCCGGCCTGGCCCGGCCGCCCCATTCAGGTTGGGCCGTGACTAGCCGGGCTAGGCCATGCCCTATCGGGTCGGACCCGGACCCGGGTCGGGTGGACCTGATTCGGGCCAACCCAGGGTGGGTTGGGCCGGGTGGGACCGGGCTCAGACCCCCTTTTTCGACCTGTTTTCAGTTAATTGCCCATAAAATGATTTTTGGACCTTCGGTCGATGCACCGTCATGTGCATAGGATTCCTTATATCAGGATGGTCGTTTCGGTATATTACACTCATGGTTTCGGTGATGTTTGGATAGGGCCAGGTTGGTTCGAACCCGAAACCAACTGGGCCCTCGGAGTGGAAACACTTATAATGTAAGGACGGGGAATCCGATTGACATGTCGTTAACTACGTTGGTTTACTTTTGATTTGACGGATCGTTTGGCATACTCCACATGAGGTTTGGATGTAGTTGAGTATAGTCGGGTTGGTTTTAGCTTAAAAACCAACCGGGCACCTAAAACGGAAAAACAAATAACTCACAGACAGAGCGTCTGATTGACGCGCTGTATGTTGTGTTGAGACTCCTATAATGAGGCGGTCCATTTTCATACATCTATGTGAGAATTATTGACGCTTGGAGTATCGGCCAGTAGCTCGTGGAGTGGATCCTCTTGGAGACGAGCAGACAGAGTATGAAGACCTGGTAGCTGTAGACCTGACAACTGCTTGACCGATTTGACTCGGAGTGATTCGACTAGCCTAATGGATGGAGCGCCCAGTTTGGCGGAAGACCCATAGCAGATGGAGCACATAGTTTGGTAGCAGTCATGCGGTACTCGACAGGAGGAGTACCTATAACGGCTATTAGGGGGAGTACCCGGTTTGGCGTCAAACACACAGTAGAGGAGCGCCCAGTTTGGCAGTAGACCCGCGGTACTCGACAGGAGGAGTACCTCAGCAGTCTAAGAGTAGTTATTAGTGCCTCATATTCACGACAGGGACACTGTAATTTACAGAGGTGGAGTTCTCCAGATGTTGTGATTTCAATAATGAAATTCCTAGTTTGAGCTTTGTTAATGACCTTTTTGTTTTCCTCATGATTGAGATGGGTTATTTCATAACTTAGGTAGATGTATGGGCATATACCAAACTAAAGTTTATATATTGAGATATGTCTTTGTGGTTTATCCTTTTTGGATTTGGTGAGACCTTTAGGGTCTCTAGTAGCCGAATGAGTATCGTTATACTCACCCCTGCATGGGCTAAGCCCGCACCTCGTTGTGTTGGATGTAGACGAAGGACAACGCTGACCGAGGCAGAGTGTACAAGGACTGGACGGTACCCGGAGGTGGACACATGGCGTGATGGTACATGGAGTAGACCGATAGATGCGGAGTGCTGAGGAGGACATCAATACCTACCCATCAGGTAGGAACCAGGAGGATGATCTAGGAGCTGCTTCACTATTCAGTTGTTTGTCTTTTCAGTTGTACATTCATTCAGTTGTACCTGTACCTTTCTGTTGGGCATATATTTCCAGCCCCTTTGTTATTTCATCACACTTGTTATACTACTTTACTTAGTGTTTTCCTTCACTTGTTCTCTGGTTGTGTGTGTTTACATTTTTTTTAAGGTAATGCCTTCCCAGTTCTAGGGAATTACGCCTTTGGTGCTAGTCGCCAGCCCCTCGCCTATGGAAGGCAGGCAGGGGGTAGTCATGATGCGGGCCCCGGGGGATAGGTTATGACAAATTGGTATCAGAGGACATCGATTCTACCTCAGAAAAAAGGACTCTGATATTATCTTTCTGTGAAGCAATAACTTTAGGGGTACTATGTGTGGTTTTCAGTTCTGGGAGTCCAGTGTTGGTGTGGGCGGTCGACGTATCAATACTCCAGGACCCTGACTTCTGATTTCCGACTCAATACATGAAAACACTGATTGCGTGTGTGTTTTCAATAGTTTTTCTTAAGTCAGCTAACACCAGGTCATCTCACCATGTGTAGTCTTTGACCGTCTCAAATTTGTTTCATTTAGGATGCCACCCCATGGATGACCATCTAGAGCCCCGAGAGTTGTACGTACTGACAGTCCGCCAAGCGACAAGGCCTCAGTATAGTGACCACTTCTAGTTGAGGCACTAGCAGATGTACCCGCATTACCACCATCTGTTGGGCCACAGATGCTGCCAGCCCGAGCAGTAGAGAGTGCACACAACTTGAGCGCACTACACGAGCTCCAACACAAGAGGACTCCCATGTTATGGGAAGAGACAGACCCACAGGCTGCTGAGGATTGGCTAGAGGCTGTGGAGAGAGTCTATAGACTAGTATGGACACCAACCGACTTCATGGTGATCCTTGTATCCAGCCTCCATCACGCTGCAACAGGCTGATTGTGGAGCCTGATGCTCCAGATGTATGACGAGGCGACAATTCTATGGTCAGACATCAAGTGTTTGTTCCGGGCGGAGTCCGGACTAGACACCCTTCGAGCGGTGCATATACATGAGCTACTACATTTGCAGTAGGGTTGCATGACTGTAGAATAGTACTCAGGGAGGTTTACATTCCTCTAGTGCTACTCTACAGATATGGTACGAGACCCATTATTTAGGGCCCATACCTTCGTGTAGGGGCTCAGGCATGAGATTAGTGCTTAAGTTTTTTCTAACAACATCTGGACGCATACAGCGGTGTTGGAGTGAGCCCCCCTAGTGGATAGTTTCCTTGCTGAGCAGTATCCAGCAGTGGAACCCACCACTAGCCGACATGTAGTGGAGTCTTCTGCTGGTGGCAGCAGAAAAATGACATAGAGGTCCAAGAGGACCAGTTCCACCGGCGGTCGACCGCACGACTCATGATCGATTGTGTGGGGTACCTAAAGTGGAGACAGAGCTAGGCGTACCAGGAACAAACAGTGTTTCTCCTGCAGTGGGATTGGTCAGATAAAATGTGACTGTCCGACCCGCCATTTAGACGATCAACAGATATATGAGGGACCTCCCAGGATGAGGCAGCAGTTTGATCAAGGGGGACAACAAGGAGTAGGAGAGTACGGAAGAAGAGATGGCCATGCAGTTAGTGGTGGATGACACTTCGAGGTGTTTCCATCACCACCACCACCAGCAGGTTCACGCCGCCCATAGGGAACATGTGGAATGGGAGAACACAGCTTCAGGGAGCTGAAGCATATGACTATGGAGTTCCAGAAGCAGGTGGATAGGAGCGGGACTAGTTCCAAGCATAAAGGCCTTTCTTCAAGATGTTTCTAACTTTGTTAATGTTGTTGTTGTGGTTGCATTGTGTGTTTGTAATTCGAGTTGTAGTAATAAAATACACTTTTCCTTTTGATGTTTGTTTTCCTTAATTTATGTGTGTTTAATACTAAGAGGTTCTGGTTAAAACTGTTGACTTGAACCTCACTTCGATATTTGTACTGGAGGAGACCCAGTAACCACACAGTGATGCCGACAGTGTAACTCAGCCCTTAAAGGTGAGAGTAACGGTTGGATCTCTTGGTAGTAGCGTTTGAGGCCTTACGACGGCGTCCATTGCATGAATTAACAAAATTCATGTTAGGAATGACTGTATTAGGCAAGGGACGTGGTTCATACAGGGGATGAGACCGGATTTCTCTTTCCAGCAAAGGGGAAATCTTATAAGCTCTTATATGACCAGAGATGCTGCAGGCTACGATGGAGAAGGTGCAGATCATCCACGAACGGATGTAGATTGCACAGAGTAGAAATAAGTCCTATGCTGATAGGAGACAGAGACCACTAGAGTTCGAGGTTGGCAACCACATTTTCTTACGGCTCTCACATCGATGAGGTATACAGAGATTTGGTCATGGTAGCAAGTTATCTCTATGATTCATCGGACCTTTCCAAGACCTCAGAAGAGTAGGCGAGGTGGCTTACCACATAGCCCTTCCACCTCAGATGCACCAGGTGCACGATGACTTCCATGTATCTTAGCTGAGGAGATACGTGCACAACCCATCCCACATTATCGACCATGGAGAGATGGACATCGATGATGAGGAAAACATCACGATGATTCCATTGGAAAATGAGGATCGATAGAAGTGATTCCGGCGTGGACAGTCGATTCCTCTACTACGCATTCGCTGGTAGTACGAGAACCTCCAGAAGAGAACTTGGGAGCGGGAGGCTTAGATAAGTGCTCAATACCTCCATTTTGTTTCCAAAGTGTGTTTTGTAGCCTTACGGGTACGTAAATCCCTGAGGTGGGAGTAATGTAATGACCTGATAAATTTCAAGGAATTTTTTTTCATATTTTATATGGAATTTTATAAGCCGTAGTTTCTGACGGTGCCTGATTCTGAGCCCCAGTGTGCCTGAAATCAATTTCTAAAGTTTTGATCAGGTTTGTTTAGTAAATGTACATGCGGGTTTTTCAATCATTTGAACCGGATCTCGGAATTGAAAACTGAGAGCACTGATGGACTCAAAGCGCCAGTATTCTCTTAATAGGACCTTTAACGCAGTTTTTTTTATACTGGTTTAGAGTAAATTTTTGAGGAATTATAGTAAAATAAATAAAATTTGTAATACATAAATTTTATTTAGGTTGGGTGGTTATTTTCTGCAATATGGAGTTATAGGTGGGGGCCCACACCCACATAACCTCCCATTAGAGGATATTTGTGAGGTGGGGCCCACACGATCTCTAACCATTCATTTTCCCCATAACTCCCCTTAACTCCCTTAACAACCCCTTGTTTAATTTGTTAATTCCTCTCCTCTTAATTATGTAGAACCTCTCCACCTCCCAAGCATTAATGGGGTCATCTCTCCTTTCATAATGTGTGCCAACCCAAATAGTTAATGTTCTTGAATTAACTTGGGTGTTAATAATTCTTTTTAAATTATTTTGAATTGGTTGGAAATTCATTAAAATTGAAGAAGGTTATAAAAATATTGGCACAACAAAATTTTTTAGTCAAGGATCCTCTGGACAATTAGAGAAGCTTCGTTCTTCCATGAAGAACATCGTCCTCTCTCGGGGAAGAACACTCCACGACATGAAGAATGCTCCACAGCCTAAAGGATGTTATGTAACTTATTCAATCTTCTACTTCCTATGCATCATGGGAGGATACACTGGCACAGGGAATGTCGCCAACGACAAACAATCCTCCTCCGACGTCAACGGAATCAACACCGTTCCTCTGTGATGCCCGACCACAGTGACGCTTGTCTTCCACATTTCGACGATATGCGACATCATTTTGAGATAGAGGGATTTTTTATATTTTCATTTATGTGATCTATGCCCTCGAACATGGGCATTTATTCTGTTGGGTTATTATTTGAACTACTAACATGGTGGGTACGGAATAACAAACATGTCTGGACCCACTGCCAGCTTGTTTGTGTTGTGCGGAATGTTTGGTGACAGATGAACGGAATGGTAACATGGTTTTGAGGTCATCGCACGGAAGAACGCGACCTGAGAAGGCTGTAGGTGTAGACTGATGATAAAATGGACCACCTGAGTGACTCTGGTGGCCCGTAGAACATTGCGACGGTGCGGGTCGCCGGCACGCCAGCGCCGGAGACTGGAGGTGGCGGTCGGCACCGGCCGGAGCCTGCAGTTCCTCAGCGCACCGCCGGTGGAAGTCCACCGCAACAATGGCGCATCGGTAGTGGAACAGATCATGTGTTGTGCGGGATCCAGAATGATGTGGAGGGGCCAACCTCTTGCCGCCGATTCAGAGAGACTAGGGGTCGAGCCCCCGTTTCGCTCGGCCGGCTGGCCGAGCTGCGCCGGCCGGGCCAGGTGCCGCCAGTCGGGCCGCGCCAGCCGTTCAAGGCTGCGCTCAGCTGGGCCTGGCCTCTCTCTGCCAGTTCGGACCCGGACTCAGGTCAGGTCAACCAGGTTCGGGCCGACCCAGGGTGGGTTGGGCCAGGTCAGACCGGGCCCAGACCCCCGTTTTCGGACTGTTTTCATTTAATTGCCCATAACATGAGCTACGGACCTCCGATCGATGCACCTTAATTTTCATATGAACCCTCAGATTGAGACAGTCATTTTTGTATATTACAGTAAAGGTTTCGGTGAATTTTTTTCATGGCCGGGTTGGTTCGAACACGAAACCAACCGGGCTCGCGGAGCATAAACACTTAGAACATAAGGACCAGATGTCCGATTGACGTGCCATCAACTAGGTTGGTTTTCTTTTGATGAGATACTTATTTTAGAATAATCCAATTATGTTTTTAACACAGTTAGAGTATGGTCTGGTTGGTTTTATCTTAAAAACCAACTGGGCCCCTCGAACAGAAAAGCCGATAACTCACAGACCGAGCGTCCGATTGACGCGTCATCCATTGTGTTGAGAACCCTATGATGAGGAGGCCCTTTTTGATACTTCTAAATGAGACTTAGTGACACTTGGAGTATCTACTAGTAGCTCATGGAGCCGATCCTCCTGGAGACGAGCAAACATAGTGCAGTGACCTAGTAGCTGTAGACCTGACGACTGCTTGGCCAATTCGACTCGGAGTGATTCGACTAGCCCCGTGGATGGAGCGCCCAGTTTGGTGGTAGACCCATAGATAATGGAGCACCTGGTTTGGCAGCAGACCCATAGTACTTGATAGGAGGAGTACCTCTATAGTCTATTAGGAGGAGCGCCCGATTTGGCGACAGACCCACAGCGGAGGAGCACCTGGTTTGGAAGCAGACCCGCGATAGTTGATAGGAGGAGTACCTCAGCATCCTATGTCTAGTGATTAGCACCTCGGAGTCGCGAAAGGGACACTGTACTCGAAAGAGGATGAGTTCTCCAACTATTGTGGTTTCGATAATGAAAATATTGGTTTGAGCTGATTCAATGACCTTTGTGTTTTTCTCATGCTTGAGATGGGTTACTTGATAACATAGGTATATGTATGGGCATATACCAAAGTAAATGTTATATTTTGAGATATTTCGTTGTGGTTTATCCTTGTTGGATTTAATGAGACCTTGAGTGTCTCGAGGTCCCTACTTAGTATCGATATACTCACCCTTGCAAAGGCTATGCCCACACCTCATTGTGTTGGATGCAGACAATGGACAACGCTGACCGAGACAAAGTGTGAGAGGACTGGACAGTACCCAGAGGTGAAAACTTGTCATGATGACACATGGAGCAGGCCGATAGGCGCGGAGTGCTGAGGAAGATATCTGTACCCACCCATTAGGTAGGAACCCGGAGGACGATCCGGGAGCTGCTTCACCATTCAGCTGTTTGTCTTTTTAGTTGTACTTTCTTTAAATTATAGTTGTACCTTTCTGTTGGGCTTGTATTTCTGGCCCCTTTGTATTTTCAGCACACTTGTAATACATCATTACTTAGTGTTTTCTTCAAATTGTTCTCTGGTTGAGTGTGTTTACATTATATTATGGCAATGCCTTCCCAGTTCTAGGGAATAATGCCTTTGGTGCTAGTCGCTAGCCCCTAGCCTATGGAAGGCGGGATTGGGGTAGTCATGTTGCGGGCCCCGGGGGACAGGTCGTGACAGAAATACAATTAATAGACATTCTTAAGACTAAAATTCAATAACACATATTCATAATGTTCATATATACTCCCAAATCTCTCTATGAAATATCCTACATCCGAAATTATAATTGGTGATATCCTGATTGTAGGTAAATTTCGTGCAACCACTCATATCCACTAAATTGAAAGAACATGACACCAATTATTGAATGTGGATACCTATAAATTATTGTAATGTGGTTATGATTATGATAATTCACACATAACAAAAGAGTTCCATCCTCATTTTTGACAAGCAAGACCAACGCTCCCCACATACACATGCTTGGCCAAATGAACCTTTTTAATTCTATATCTGAATATTACACAATAAATATCCATTATTCTATTAGTTTTATATGATAATATATAATTGACATATTTCATGATCCATGTTGGGTCTCAACACAATCTGGAACCTAACCTGGTCTGTGGAAAAGCCTGAAGCATGTTCCTGATCCCCACATAATAACAAAACAGCCTTAATATCACAAGTAAAGTGTTGAAATGATTTACCCAATTTAATAATAATATAAAAAAATAAAAAAATAATTCAAATTATTAAATTACATAAACAAAAAATCACTTAAAAAGATTCATATTTTTATGTTTATAAAAGGAACCACAAATCCCAAATGAACTACATCAAGGTAAAACTAAAACCCATACATGAATCATTCTGATACATAAGGATACAGATCTATAAGCCACGATTACAAACCTATAATAGATATACACTAACCACCAGACCACTAAAACTAAGCATGTTTTATTTTCATTTAAAATTTAAGGATTATGGAATACATTCATCAATAGTTGTATGTAGGGAGTGAGATGAAGCCCAGTAGGATGACAATAAAAAAATAGATTCCATGCCAAAACATTCATAAGAAAATATAACATGATCATTAAAGTGGAGGCTTTTGAATGAATAAATATAGAACAGATATTTATAGGAAAACACTTCATAAAAAGAAAAATTTCAATGCAAAATAGTTTTTACCCTGTTTCATAGAAGAAAAAACTGATTTTATAAAGATATACACACCTGCACATGAGAGGCCCACTGTATGCAGAAAGATGGAGCCCCATCATATAAAGTTGATAACTATTGGTCAATTCCTTATGGTTAATATATCAAAAGTAGGACCCTAAAACCATTTTCCTTGATTAATGGTTGTATAGTTACGATAACCTTCAGCGTCCTCATGCAAAATCCACCATAGAGGAGAACCATCCAATGCTCTAATGGAGATCTCCAATCATTATAGTTTTATTAGTGTTGTGAATGTCAATCAAGCTAAGTAAAACTAGGACATGACACTTCTGTATAACTAGCATACTACTTCTAGTATAACCACCAAGATACCTAGGCTTTCTTTATTCATGACTTAATGTTCATACATCATGCCAATCACCACTTCCATAACTCAATTCCTGGAATTTCATGAAAATTTAGAGTTTTCCATAAAACAAACAAATTTCTGTAAAAAAATTCATTTTTTATTTTACACATAGAAAAACCTCCTTTTATACACATTTTCCATCACTCAAACTATTAATATTCTGGAATTTAATAAATTATAAATTCACACACAATGAAACAACCAATTCAATGGACCAAGCCCCTTCACTGACCCATGCATACCTTAAGACCCTTTTTCGAGTAATCTCTTAATTATTCAAACAACTCATAATTAATACACAAATTTAATTACAAAGTTAACAAATAAAAAAGTGATTTATTTTCTATTTAAAATACTAATTTAAAAATTCATGCACCTCAAGTGTGATTGAAAATAAATTCTCTACCATCAGAACAACCTCAAAAATCCTTTTAAAAACATTACATTGTAATAGGCACAAAAACATATACATTCCCATTTTAATTCCTTCTATTCCATACAATCATGTCAAAACGAATTTAATTTAACTTTCAAAACCGAAAATTAAATGATAAATCAAATTTATAAACTCAAAAAAACAATAAAATTCATATAATAATGTTAGAGCATGGAACCTCCTACCTCCCATAATGAAAGATCCAACAAAAGTTGTGGAATCCCATCTACATGGAAACCACACCTCAAAGAGTCAAGAATAAACAATAATCAAGAATATCAAACTTACAACCCATGAATTAAACCATAAATTGAAACTATAGTAGTGGGAGAGACAAGCCCCCATATTAAAAGATGTCATATTTGGAATAAAGTGGAAAAATAAAAGAAAATTATATTATATGAGGGTTACATGAAGAATCCAGGACTAACCTGTAACACCCCAAGCTTTCACGATACACTTCTCTTTCAATAATGCAATAGCTTTCATTGTATGCAAGTTCGAGATTCTAACACACCGCAACTAATCAAAATAGCCATTATGAATAGTAATACTGAATTTTCAAAATTATATATATTTTATAATTCAAAATTGAATTCATTTTTGGATTCGGAATATCGAAATTATCCTATGTTGAATTTTTTGTATTTTTCTGAGAACTTCGAATTTTTTAGGAATAGTGAAAAATACATAAAAATATCTTTTTTAATCAAAATAATTTATAATGATAAATTATACAATTGAGTGGTTATAAAGTTTAATTAGAATATATTTTTACCATTTTATCCAACGGTGGTCATTAGAATTAATTTCCCATTGAAATTGGACATAAACAATTGTCAATCTTTGGATATATATTGTATCTTAAAAACACGCTATTTATTGTGACATCGGGAATTAATTATAAAACTAATTAATGAAACATATATGTATGGAATTTTTTAAAATAGAAATAATTTTTGAATTCAGAATATCAATTATAGCTTAGGGTGAAAATTTGGCATTGTTATGAAAAACATCAATTTTTGATGAATAGTGAAACCAATAAGTGGTAGTTAAAATACTGATTTTTCGTTTAAATTTAACATTAACACTTCTGTGATTTGATTTTCAAAAATCTGACATACATGGTTGTCTTTAGGATGTAAAATGTGGTTCAATGGGATTAAAATAATTTTTTGGTGAATAGTAACTTTTATGATTATTTAATCGTAATTAAAGGTAATTAGTGAAATTTAAGGTAAAAATGATATTATAAAAATATGAAAATACCTTTACACTTGTCCTACACCTATTGGATGAGTCAAGGATGAACAAGAAAATCCATGGGTCAACATGGGGACCCCATGGAGCCACTTTGGTAGGAAAATGTCATTAAAAACATTTTATTTAATGATAAAATAAAAATGTCACAGACATGAGTTGTTTTACTAAAATAATTTTTAAATGGGGTTACACAAGTCATATTTTTGACTATAAATATTAATTATAAAGATAAAACTATTTAATACATCATGATATATTTTTTTAATAATTTATAGACATTAAATAAATTAAATTATTTATGACACCATGATGATGCAGCGATTAACTTATTAATTAACGATTTAAATAAAATAAAAATATAATGTAAAATCTAAGACATAAACTTTTCAAAAACCTATTGTATGAGTATATTTTTAACCCTTATCACCTTATCCTCGAAATATATTAGTTTGGGTCCATTAAAATCGGAAACTCATTACATATTAAAGTAACATTTCATGGCTTTCCAAGAGTGCCCCTCCTTTCTCTTATAAAAGGCCCCCACCACTACCACCTTACTCACACCATAAAAGAATTTTGGCTCGGACAACCTCTGCCCATATACTCTCTCAAATTCCCTCTCTTACTCCTAGAAGCCTCACTTTGGGCCGAAATCTTCCCAAGGAAGCCTTTGGCTCAAATCAGAAAGAGTTACCTGATTTTAAGGTAATGTATTCTCTTATGTTATTTTGTTTCATTTTGCATCTCCAACTCCTTAAACTCTTTTTATTCCTTTATTTTGTAACAACACAAGTATCATAAATATACTATGATGTTTTTATGAGATGTATTTGATTTAAACTTACACACACTTTCGTCTAATGGTTAAAGAACATACTATTTCTCGGGTTGGCGAATTTCTGTCTCATGAAACGATGATTGTTCAATCTTCTTTTAACACCTCTCATGGTGGCCATTATGATGAAACTATTTTTATATATGATATATATTATGATTTTATTTTCCTTATTATTATATGTTTGTCATTTATGGTATATATTTATGATTTCCACTGTGGGTAAACACGATAATTTCATTTTAGGAAGTACCGACTACCGCCCCCTCAAAGTGATTTGAATCGTTAATTCCATATGTGAGATGTATAATGGATGGAGTAAATTATATTATATATGATATTATAGTGGAATTATATCATGAATTTATATCAATATGTTTTCATTCCATTAAATACGAAATAGAAATGAAAGTAGCATTCATGCGTACGTACGACTTACCGTCTCCATGAATGGTGCATTTCATTTCTTACCTCAAAATGTAACGTAATATTATGAATGAATGTATGTGCTGGATATACATGATATATATGATATATACATGCTGAATTTAATTCTGGAGATAATTTATATTCTACCACATAAACAACTTGTAATTCTAAGAAGTTTATTGTTGACTCAAGTACCAAAAATCGACAAAACGAACGTTATTAACATAAATGACTACATAATTTTCGTAACATTGTAATAATTGATATAAAAGGGATAAAAAACATGAAAAATATTCTTAAGAAAGTAGAGATTAACTCTAGTTTATTATTTCAGAGGATAAAGAGCGGTCGAGTCATGTCGGACATGAGGTAAGGGAACTTTTTACCCAATTTACGTTCTTTGGGTTAATCTCCTAATTTCAAATTATGTCTTGATATTATTATGTCATATCTTGTATTTGTACTTTCATTATGTGTACTTATAGTGAATTCACAAAATATATTTATTTTATTTATAAAAATGTTCTTTTTAAGGGACTTCGTCTCAATCACCTTTCATTGAGGCATATTTGGTTTTATACACAACATTCATTTATATGGTGTATAAACCCCATTGACATTTAATTTTATTCAAAATGAATCTTTTTATACAAAGTGTTTTTACTAAATGACAAAAGGAATGTTTTTTCTTACGTATGCGGAAACAACGACTTCTCGGCCGCCGTGACTATTATTTGAGTTTCAGCTTCCTCTATAAGCCATAACTTTTTTAAATGAAAAATAAATACCATGTTTTACTTTTCCTTTATTTTGGTATTGAAAATGATTTTTAAAATGTTTTTATTATATCAATTTGATGTATTGATATCTTGTGATTGAAATTTGGAAATGTTATGTTTCCTTTACGCATGTTTTATGTGATACGATTATGTTATGGTTTATGATATGTTTAAACTTGTTCATACGAGGAATGCATTGGACTTAATAAGTAATGGGTGGAACCCTCTATAGCTCCCTGATGCATCGGAAGGTCTCATGAAACAAACTAGTGTCTTGGCACGAGGCCTTGACAAGAACTTCTCTGTATTCTTGGCACGAGGCCTTGGCTACGGGGTTATGATAGTCTGACATTATGCATTCCATCATTATGAAAGTGGTTATTGATATTGCATGTGATTATTCGACTAGTAGAATATCAATGTGAGTAAGTAATGGCATTATTTGATTTTAGTTTTTCCATATTATGCTAATGTTCAAGTTTAAAAGGATTTTGTTTTAGTTATACATTTCCTTAAATGTTAATGTTTATTTATGAAAGCTTCCTCTATATTGTTATTCTTACTGAGCATCTGAGATCACCCCTTTCAATGTTTTTATTTTCCCAGGATGTGAAGAAGTATTTTAGGATTGACCTGCATGGATAGTATGATGGAGATATGTGTGTAGAAAATGGAGACTATGTTATTGTAGTTTTTCACTATATGATGTAATGTAACATTTATGAATGTATCTAGTGTTTCCAAGGCTACTAAACTAATCGGTCATTCGAGACTTGATCTTTTGTGATCATGCCAATGTTACGCAATAATGCACCGACTCTGGGTAACTGGGGTCGGGGCGTTACAGTTGGTATCAGAGGCAGTTTAGTACTAACCTTGGAATCTAGATTTAGATAAACACTAATTAGATCACATATCCCTAAGATAGACATTGAGGATTAGTATAGAAGAACTTTCTAGAATTTTGGTATTATAGATATTTTGTGAGTTTTCTGAGCAATAGATCCCTGTCTGGATATGAGCATGTTGAGGCGGCTCTGGCACAGATGTACCTAGGGGTAAAACCTGAAAACACTACTTTCACCTGGACTCGAATGGTAACTGGTGCATGACAACGGGCCTTGCTGCACTCTTGGTTACGACACTCCCGGGGGATATGCTTATGATAATTATCATTTTTTACAAACCATTATGAAGGGTTTATGAGTATATACTTCCTCAACGAATTTTTTTATGATTATGGGTTATATTCATAAACTGTTCAATTTACATTAAGTATTTTACAAGTTTGGAATTATTCATTACAATTCATAAACTAACCTAGTTTATGCCATTGTATAGAAATGGTGCCCAGTAGAAGGAATGTGAACCCCAGCAATACATATGATCCAAAACGTAAGAAGGATCATATCTTTCAAGGTATTAAACCAACATTTAGAAGGGAAATAATATCCCATGTGTTCTCAACATATGAAGAAATAGTATCATTTGTTAATAAGATAAGTAAATAATTCTCTGAGTTTTATTTCTATGAAGGGAAGTAAGAGAAGAAAAGGATAGAAGAGAGAATGATGGATAAAGGGATGAGGGAGAAGAATAATTTTCCAATATGTGATAACTGTGGGAAAAAACACCTTGGAACTTTCCTGAAGGGAATGAGAGTTTCTTATAAGTGTGGGGAAAAATGACACCAAATGTGTGACTGCAAGGGTAAGAAAAAGGTTTCAAATGTACAATGCTTCATCTGCAAGGAGTGGGGACATAATGAAAACCAATGTCCAAATCATCAGAGTATGCCCCAAATGATGTTATTTGATAATAATCAAGTTATTATACTACCATAGATGAGGAAGAATGAATAGAATTATTATGTTGTTATTAATGAATTTTTTCCATTTGAGTGTTGTATCGATGATGTACTGGTTATAATAATTATGGAGTATATATGGATTTTACTACAGTACTATTTCATCAAGGACTTGAGATTGTGTGGAACCATGAAAATTGACTCCGCAGCAGGTTAAATTTTTGGAAAGTATATTGTTGAATGAAAGATAAACCATAATATGGTTCTGACACCGATATAGTGATTTTGGAATAAGACATTATTGATTTTGATAAATTATATTGGATATTCCTAACTTCCTTGAAACTGATTAATGATTTGTATACATTTTTTGATAGAAGGAGTATATCTAGTATTCTCTAAGGAATAAGGGCTCATGAATGTAATCAATAAGGATTTCTGGTAATTCAAGATGTTGTAGTGTTTTAAAATAATACATGACGAAGGTGTTCACATGTTGTTACGTGGAAAGAAAGGATCTTCATTATGTTTACCTTACTTATAAAATATGTACTGTGAGTTGGACAGAAGTATTTTGGATAACTATAAAGTTGTAATGGATTAAGTTGAACCTTGGATAGTATTGTTTAAGGTTAAAACATTTCTGAATATTATTTTTTGAATATTATAATGCTATAGTTTTAGGAAAAGGACAACCTATAGTTCAGGGGATAACCCGTCGCGTCAGACAATGTTGTAGGAATCGAACACACAACCATAGTGAGACATGCCTTTATTACCTACCACTAGCCTACAGGATCTCCCTGGTTATTAAAAAATATTTTCACTAATATAAATGGTATGTGTTAATATTTGTAACCTTATACAATTAGGAAAAATAGAATATTTTTGAGTTCTGTTACCATTTGGAGTGAAAGATGGTTTTTGGTAAAAATGTTTTAAAGAATGAAAGTCTACATGACATGTAAGTATATTTCCTTCAGTTCTTATTAAATCTCTTAAATAAATTCCTCAACATTATGAAAGTTAACTTAAAATAAAAACTTTGTCAGTTAACTTTTACAATTGGGGATTCATTGACCGTTTATCCAATCAAATGTTTGTGATTTTCTTGTGGTTAACTTTCTCCTAATCTTTTTTTCTATAACCTCCATCAGACCTTGATGATTTTTTTCTCCTCCATATCCATATTTTCATATAATCCTAGTATGGTATATGTCGAGTTACCTTTGTACTTCTCTTTTTTTTAAGATATATTTTTATTAACCGTATTTCCAATGTGGGTTTTCCACAAAGGTATTTTCTATTTTCAACCTTTTATTTTCAAAGAGAAATTTCATATTGTGAGGACACAATTTATTGAAGGAGGGGATAATGTAACACCCCATGCTATCACGATACACTTCTCTTTCAATAATGCAATAGCTTGCATTGTACGCAAGTTCAAGATTCTAACACACCGCGTCTAATCAAAATATCCATTATGAATAGTAATACCAACTTTTTGAAATTATATATATTTTATATTTTAAAATGAACTACATTTTTGGATTTGGAATATAGAAATTAGCCAATGTTGAATTTTTGGTATTTTCCTGAGAACTTCCAATTGTTTATGAATAGTGAAAAATACTTAAAAACAACATTTTTAATCAAAATAATTTATAGGGATAAATTATATTATTGAGTGGTTTTAAAGTGTAATTATAATATATTTTTATCATTTTATCCAATGGTGGTCATTAGAATTAATTTCACATTGAAATTAGACATTAATAATTGTCAATCTTTTGATATATATTGTTTCTTAAAAACATTCTATTTGTTGTGACAACGGGAATTAATTATAAAATTAATTAATGAAACATATATGTTTGGAATTTTTTAAAATAGACATCATTTTTGAATTTGGAATAACAATTATAGATTAGGTTGAAAATTTTGCATTGTTCTGAAAAACTTCAATTTTTGATGAATAGTGTAACCACTAAGTGGTAGTTGAAAAACTGATTTTTTGTTTAAATGAAAAATTACCACTTCTGTGATTTGATTTTGAAAAATCCCAGATACATGGTTTTCATTATGAAGTAAAATTTGGTTCAATGGGATTAATATAATTTTTTGGTGAATAGTAACTTTTATGTTTAATTAATCGCAATTTAAGGTAATTAGTGAAATTTAAGGTAAAAATGATATTATAAAAATATGAAAATACCTTTACACTTGTCCTAACCCAATTGGATGGGTCAATGGCGACCAAGAAAATCTTTGGGTCTACTTGGGGACTCCATGGAGCCACTTTGGTAGGAAAATGACATTAAAAACATTTTATTTAATGTTAAAATAAAAATGTCACAAACATGAGTAGTTTTACTAAAACAATTTTTAAATGGGGTTATACAAGTCATATTTTTGACTATAAATATTAATTAAAAAGATAAAACGATTTCATACATCATGATAATTTTTTTATAATTTTTATACATTAAATAAATTAAATTATTTATGACACCATGATGATGCAGTGATTACCTCATTAGTTAACGATTTAAATAAAATAAAAAGACAATGTAAAATCTAAGACTTAAACTTGTCGAAAACCTATTTTATGAGTATATTTTGAACACTTATCACCTTATCATCGAATTATATAAGTGTGGGACCTTTAAAATCCGAAACACATTATATACTAAAGTAACATTTCATGACTTTCCAAGAGTGCCCCTCCTCTCCGCTTATAAAAGGCCCCCACCACTACCACCTTAATCACACCATCAAAGCCTTTTGGCTCAGTCAACCTCTGAAAAAATACACTCTAAAAATCCCTATATTACTCCTAGAAGCCTCACTTTGTGCAGAATTCTTCCCAAGGAAGTCGTTGGCTCAAATCAAAAAGAGTTACCTGGTTTTAAGGTAATGTCTTCTCTTATGTTATTTTGTTTTATTTTGTTTCTCCAACCCCTTAAACTCTTTTTAATCCTTTATTTTGTAAAAAAACCATTATCTTCAATATACTATGATGTTTTTATGAGAAGGATTTGATTTACACTTACACACACCTTCGTCTAATGATTAAAGAACATATTGTTTCTGTGGTTGGTGAATTTCTGCCTCACGAAACGATGATTGTCCAATCTTCTTTTAACACCTATCATGGTGGCCATTATGAGGACACTATTTTTATATATGATATATATTACGTTATTATTTACCTTATGATTCTGTATTTTTCATTTATGGTATACCTTTATGATTTCCATTGTGGGTAAACGCGATAATTTCATTTTAGGAAGTGCAGACTACAGCCCCCTCAAAGTGATTTGAATCATTAATTCCATATGTGGGATGTATAAAGGATGGCGTAAATGATATTATATATGATATTATACTGGAATTATATCATACCATTATATCATTATGATTTCATTCCATTAAATACGAAATAGAAATGAAAGTAGCGTTCATGCGTACGCACGGATTACCGTCTCCATGAACGGTGCATTTCATTTCTTACCTCTAAATGTTACGTAAAATTATGAATGAATTTATATACTAGATATACATTATATATATGATATATACATCCTGAATATAATTCTGGAGATAATGGATATTCTACCACATAAACAACTTGTAATTATAAGAAGTTTATTGGTGACACAAGTACCAAAGATCGACAAAACGATCGTTATTAATTTAAATGACTACATAATTTTCGTAATATTGTAATAAGTGATATAAAAGTGATAACTAACTTGAAAAAGGTTCTTAAGAAAGTAGAGATTAACTCTAGTTTTTTATTCAGGAGGATAAAGAGCGGTTGAGTCATGTTGGACATGAGGTAAGTGAACTTCCTACCCAATTTACATTCTTTGGGTTAATCTCCTACTTTCAAATTATGTCATGATATTATTATGTCCTATCTTGTATTTGTACTTTAATTTTGTGTACCTATATTGAATACACTTAATATATTTATTTTATTTATAAAAATGATCTTTGTAAGGGACTTCGTCTCAATCGCCTTTCATTGAGGCATATTTGGTTTTATACACAACTTTCTTTTATACGGTGTATAAAACCCATTGAATTTTACTTTTATTCAAAAGGAATATTTTTATACAAAGCATTTTTACTAAACAACAAAAGGAATGTTTTTTCTTACGTATGCGGTGACAATGACTTCTCCGCCGCCGTGACTATTAATTGAGTTTTGACTTCCTCTATAAGCCATTACTTTTTTTAATGAAAAATAAATACTATGTTTTACTTTTCATTTATTTTGGTATTGAAAATGATTTTGATAATGTTTTTATTATATCAATGTGTTTTATTGATATCATGTGATTGAAATGTGGAAATGTTATGTTTCCTTTATACATGTTTTATGTGATACGATTATGTTATGGTTTATGATATGTTTAAACTTGTTCATATGAGGAATGCATTGGACTTAATAAGTGACAAGTGGAGCCCGCTATAGCTCCTCGATACATCGGCAGGTCTCATGAGACAAACTAGTGTCTTGGCATGAGGCCTTGAAAAAAACATATTTGTAGTCTTGGAACGAGTCCTTGGATACATGGTTATGATAGTCTATCATTATTCATTCCATCATTATGAAAGAGGTTTTTGATATTGCATGTGATTATTAGACAAGTAGGATATCCATGTGAGTAAGTAAATGGCATTATTTCATTTTACTTTTTCCATATTATGCTAATGTTCAAGTTTAAAAGGATTTTGTTTTAGTTATATGTTGCCTTAAATGTTAATTTTTATTTATGAAAACTTCTGCTATATTGTTATCCTTACTGAGAATCTGAGCTCACCCCTTTCAATATTTTAATTTTTCCAGGATTTGATGAAGTGTTTCAGGAATGACCTGCAGGGATAGTCTAAAGGGGATATGAGTGTGGAAAAGGGAGACTATGTTATTTTAGTTTTTCACTTTATGATGTAATGTAACATTTATGAATGTATCTAGTGTCTCCAAGGCTACTAAACTAATCGGTCTTTAGAGAATTGATCTTTTGCGATCATGAAAATGTTACGCAATAATGCACAGACTCTGGGTAAATGGGGTAGGGGCGTTACATAACCCACATTGAAATGGTAGATACCAGTGAGCCATGGGAGGGTAGGAGGTGGATATGGTAGACATGGATAAGGGAGGATGAAAAAAGAGGGGTCTATGGTTTAAGCTGATAAGAGAGATAATGACACCACAAAACATTAATGACCTGGATGGCCACAAGGTGAGTAGGAATTGTTTGAAAAATCGAGTGGATAACGTTTGCCCGCCTCTACATAACGAGACACCTACAACATGGGAAATATGCATGGTTTGACAAACCATGTAGAAGTATTGCATTTTATTATGGACACAACCTTGACATACATCCCTCTTTCCTTGGTCGAGGCACATTTTTAAAACTAATCGTGCACTATAATTAGTTTAGCCTAATTTTTATACATTTATCTAATAATAAATTAAAAATGAAACCCAATGAAGGAAGTGAGGCCAAGGAAAAATTTATTGAATCCCTTACAATTTTAAAATTATTACACATGGTTATTGAGAGAAACAGCTGAGAACCTGACCCGAACTAGAATAAAGGGACAAATAAAAACTCATGCGTAGTAATTCTCCCCAACATAATGCTTTCTTCCCACAAAAATCCACAACAAGGCTGGAAAAAATTTCCAAAATCATATAGGATACTTACAAATTGATGTAATTCCTGCTATGTGTCACTTTCCCCTAAATGTTTAATAACTACTAGTTGGTCAATTAGAGGAAAATAAACATTCCAAAATGCACCATCCCAAATCTAAAACTATATAACCTCATACATCAATAGAAGGAACCCATACCCCTATTTGAAACAGGAAAATGTAAAATTAAATCCATGGAAGTCCCCTAGAACATTAAATCTAGGAAAATGTTGGGGAGGTTCTAAGTCGCACATCTATACAAGGATGAAGCTTCGGGTTATATAGCTCTGAACGTGACCACATTACACCAAGCCAACACTATGAATATAACTGATGTTTTTGAAAAGGGAGGGCAATGTGGACGACCCACCATAACAAATTGGAAGACATTGATTTCTTCTCATGAAATTTCTATGAAGCCCTAGGTGGGTCTCCCAGCCAAAAGAACTGAAAAGACAGCTTAACTGACTAGAAATGGATGATGAAGGAATCCTTACATGGGTTAGCTTAGGAGCTACCTACATGACATATCCTCCCACTACTACGAACCCATGTATCCAAACTCTAAACCAAACAGAATATATTATGAGGTTTCCCACTCCCACAGGTATTATTATCCTCTGATGTGCCCAAGAAAAACTGGTATTATAAACGTCCTACAGGGCCATTTATACCTGAACAACCATAAGGATATTTACACCATAAAGGAAATAATATCTAATGTCTATAAAAAACCAAACATATTTCCTTGTAAACTATGATAAAATATTCCATTCAACTTATTGCAATATGGAGAAAAAAATCCCTATGTCCATTTCCACAATATGGTACCACACATGAAGAAACATCTATGTAGGAGGCATAACTAATTCTACCTCCCATCCAAAAGACAGAAACTAGTCCATAATAATTTACACTTATGGGGTTCCCTAATTAAGAGCTAGTTTCACTTTTAAAAATATGGTTAGATCTATCTGTACTGAAGAATATCCTACCTCTTAGTTAGGCAATAAAAATTCCTATTCTAAGAAACTCTTTCTTTGTGCTATAAGAATCTATTCTATAGCCTAGACAACACTAATTGTCATAGCACACCCTCAAAACCACAAACCACCACACAAGGAATTATAAATAAGGAAATGGTTTAGAAGATGCACATGAACAACCCATTATAACATTGAATTAGATAGATCAGGGGGAAACAGTATAGAGAAGACATATACCCATAAATTAGAGGAATCATAAATTTTCATAAAGGAATCACACTTCTACCAAAATTGAGTTTTTGAGGAGATAACTTGAACGTCATATTTTTAGTTGAGTGAAGATACAGTTCTCTGAAGCACCAATGAACATGACCATTGTGAACAATTGAAACCTTGCAAGGAGAGGGACCTTAAACCGAGTCCCAAAAAAATTTGATACCCTCAAACGACCATAACATTATCCTAATACCAGGTCTACCATAATGGTGGTCTGACAATAACCTTTGATTAAAAGAAAATTATGATTAGTCCAAATATCATTTAATGACAGTGGTCAGCTCCACCAACCCAAATCATTTGCCTCATTCCTCTTAGTAATTCCTTTCACTTTTCCCAGGAATGGTACTTAAGATTAAATATTACTATCTTCACCTTTGGAAATTTATGCATCTCATGAATTTGTGATTTATTCTCTCTCCTTCTTTGTCAACTCTTCCTCTACGAGATTAACATATTAATATATAAAGGAGAGAGGTAAACTCAACCATGTAACACAATAAGGTAATTAGTACATTGATCAACTAGGGGATATTCCAACAAAGAATAACTCATTCTCAAGTATCAAGTATGCAATATTTAGTTATAGGGGTTTTCAGTAGCCAACAAGTACGCCCTAGGGACCCAGTCAAACTGGCCCAATTGGTATAAAATTCAACAACCATACCCAGAACTCACAAAATGAAAACTAATCAAATGTATCCTAAACATTTATCTAGAAAAAACCATTAACCATTATCTAAATACGACCCACCGATAAAATTCAATTTAAAACATCCACCAATTGGAAGAGTATCGAGAGCCAAAATAACTGACAAATAACTATCCCAAATCAAAATGGAACAGTCCACAAAACAATGGAATACCTTTCACTCCATATTTTGTTTAAAAATCCTCAAAAATAATATAGGAAGGGTGGGTTCAACACTAACTAATGGTTCCTCATGATGTCCCACACATGACCTCCCTCATGCCAAATCGGGCACCAATCCACTCTCTACACATGTTCCATGCATGTGGTAACTCATGAGAGTATCAAATGTCAAAAAAACCTTTTTCACTATTCCAAAGGAACATTCATCCAGCAATTCAATTCACCGAAAATTTATATTCACAAAATCCAAACACATATTATATCTCAAAAAAATTAAAAAAACCAATTATTAAAAAAAATCCCCCTTAAAACATTACACAACAATTAAAAAAAATTATTTCAATTTAATATAATTTTTAAAAGTTTAAAAAATCTTATTTAAAACATATTTATAAAACCCACTTTAACATCATTCATTATTTCCAAACAAAATAATTTAAACAAATCCCATGTTTATATTATGAATATTCATCCTTGAAATACTCCTCCCATTTTCTGAAAAATAATTTTATAAATGTACGAATTTTCAAAACCCATTCAAAACAAATTTGAAATCCCCTTTTTCAAAAATTAAAAATAAACGCATTCACACTTAAATAATATAGATTTCACATTTTGTTTCATACACATCTTTTGAAATAATTTCTCCGAACCCAAAAAGACACAAAAAAATATAAGAATAAATTATTTTCGGTAGGTGACTAGAACATATGGTTGTTGACCATACACGAATCACTCCACCATTATAGAGAGTGTTATATGGAAATTTCATTATCTCTATATTGATTTAAATCCCCTTCAAGATAACTATAGCTAATGACCCATCTTTATTTTTATTTCCCCGGAAAATAATGACCACAATTATTAAATGAATACGATGAAACTTGAATTTCCATGGTAACATGACTCTTTTGACGTGGTGTGTTGACTAGGAACCCTACTCATAATCAGAATTTAAAAACCAAACCCTAGTTACCTAGAGTCGGGGCATTATTATATAACATTGTCATGGTTAAAAGTAATTAATTATTGAAATAACGAGTAGTTTATTAACCTTGGAAGTACTAGATACATTCATAAGATTTATATTATGTTATTAAATGGAAAAAAAACATTCTGTCACCTATGAACACACTCATATCTCTTAGCCTATCCCTATAGGTAAGTCACAATAAACTTCTTCACATACTGGGAAAATAAAACATAAGAAAGGAGTGAGTATAAATTTTTCAGTAAGGATATCAATATAGAGGAAACAATTATAAATAAGCGTAAAAATTTATGGAAATTTATATGAATAAAACACAATCCTCTTATAAATAAATTTCATCATAATATGGAAATGATAAATCAAATAATTCCATTTACTTATTCACGTAGACATTCTACTAGTCGAATAATCACATGTAATATCAATAGTTAATTTCATAATGATGGAATGCATAATATTGGACATCAAAAACACATAGTCAAGGCCATATGCCAAGACTACAAATTAAATTTTGTCTGGTCCTTGTTCTAAGACACTAGTTGGTCTCATGAGAACTACTGATGCATTGAAGAGATATAGCGGGCTCCACCCCTCTCATACTATGTCCAATTCAATCTCATAGGAAAATGTTGAAACATAATATAAACATTGTTATTAAAATTATCATATGAAATGTAAATACATTAACCATAAAGAATGAATTGTATAAAAATATAATATCCATAGTCAAACATATCACCAAACTTTTAATACCATATAAACGATTATATCATAAAAAATCAAACTCAAATAAAATTAAAATTCAAGAAAGGATGCTAAAATAGATGAAATAAAAGAAAAAACGTTTTAAGTGAAATATTTATTTCTACATTGAAATCATTTAAATGTAAAGAATGAATTTATTTTGAAAATATTCTTATACGATTTTATAGGAATCATAGAAGGTGATATAATGGCGGAAAAATTTTCACCCACCATATAAGGCAAAAAACATTGATTCCTTAAAAATTATAAAATTTCATAATGTACCTTATTTGGAAAGTGATGGAAAGATTCATATCAAACAATTTTATAAAAAGTCATCCAAGGGTATAAATGACTTTAACAGATAGTTTAGTAAATAGTAAAAAATATTTTTAAATACTTTTTTACGAAACATGGATGTGGATGCTAAAGTGGTCCCAATAGATACTCACATATAAACAACATCATATTATAAAGGGATTGTGAAAATTAACCCTTACATTTTACATTTTCTTGGTCAATGGTATGTTAACATCCTATATAATAGTTAAATTATTGCTTTTAAATTACAAACGAACTACATACATTAATATAATATCATATATGATCTCTTAATAATTAATTGTTAGTAATATTTTACTAGTATCATTATTTCTGGTGTTTACAGATTCATTTCTTTATATGTTTTGTTATATAAGTCATGTTTGTTATTTATAGGATGTATATGATTCCTATCCATAAATATATTATGTTCATAAATGTTATTTTTAATAATAAAATTAAAATTATTATTGATTGGTTAAAATGGGGAATGAAATCTCATAGCATCGTGGAGACGGTAAATCGTATGTACGAACGAGCGACAATATCATTCTTTTGATGGTGAAATTCTATTTAGTCAGATGGTATATTATATAGACAGAATAATTAACTTTTTATATTTATTATTTACATCAATTATACTAATTATTATACCCTTCCAAATAATTTATTGTTGAATGACACACTACACCACAGCATGGAGACGGTAAGACTTACATATGCATGTATGGTGAATTTTTCATTTATATGATGGATATTATAACAAATATGGCTGTACCATATTTATAATAACTTTATAGTCTTTAAAAGGTACTTTATTCATTATTTGGGTATGGAAACGACAATGAAAGATAAAGTGGAAGAAGAAAAGAACATTGAATGATGTGATGAAATAATTACCTCTTCTTCGGGTACTTCCTTTTGATTTGATCAAAAGGGATCCTTAGGTGGGATTTATGAAAAATTTATGTCCTCTAGGTCAAATTTAAAGTAGTTGGGAGAATATTTGAGTAGGTTTTGTCCATGAAAAATTCATTTGGAGGAGTTATTTAGAGATAAGGGGAAGCACCTTTTTATAAGAGTGTTCAGGTTCACTATAGGAAAAGCTTAAAATATTAATTTATTATACAATAATATTTTGTTAATAATTTCTCCAAAAGGATTTATTTCGAGTATACGGTGGAAATGGGTTGCAATTCTCTCAACCAATTGGTTTTAGACAATTTTAAGTCACTGTTTTAACATTATCTTTTGGATTTAACTCTTGGTTATATAGTTTATCTATTACAATATCTTATTCTATTTTTAAATTACATGGTTAATAATCATACTATAAAATTCCAATAAAAACACAAGTGGTTCAATAATTACAAATCTGTTATTATATATGTCTTTTGGCAAGACCATATATTTTTAAGACAATAATATAATTTAATAATATTGTATTTTTTTAAAAACTAATTTATGTAATTTTTGAAACTATTTAGAATTTTCATTTTCTGAAAGTCATAATAACCTTATAAATTAAAAAGAAAAATTATCTAATCAACCATAACATGTCATATTTACAATTCAAATATGTATATGGCATCAAAAAATTCAAAGTATATTTTTTTATAGTTATAATATCATTTATTATATTATCTTAATAATTAGGAAATTAATGCATCATTATTGGGTCATAAAAAAATATTTTTAAATTATGTCTAAAAATTATACATAAAATATCATGATATAGGAAATAATTTTAAATTTATGATTACAATTTTTATTCCAAGATATTAATTATATAACCTCAATAAATTGTTTTTTATCAAATGATATATGCTTTGGTAATTTTTGACATTGCTTTAAATTAATTAATATAAAATGTCATTATCACTCCCATGTTGCTACATGGGGTCCCAAAATCGACCCAAGGATGACAATGGTCCGAAAAATATCATCCAATAGGGTTGGTAAACATGTTATAGTAATTTAATATTTTTATAATATTACCTTTTACTCTTATTTACAAGATTAATCCTTTTACTGTGCTAAATAAAATATTTACTAAAGTAACTGATCGTAATTTCTAAATTAAAGATATCTGTTTAAACAATTAGTAAATCTGCATTCATAATTAGGAATCCATTTTTCTATGTTTCATACATAGATGTTTTAGAAATTAATTTAAATTTTTTTCCAATTGTCAAAACCAAAAAACTGGTTTTTAAGAAAAAAACTATAAACGATTGACATGTGTTCATGTACAATTTAAATATGAAATTATATACATTGACATAAATTATATAATATTATAAAAATATAATCTAATGATACATTAAAACCACTCATATGTGTAATTTATCACTATAAATTAATTTGATAAAAAGGGTTGCTTTTTAATTTAATTTTAGTGTTTTTCACTATTCATCACAATATGAAAGTTATCAGAAAAGCACCAAAACACCCCCTAATAAAATTTTGAAATTCCAAATCCAAAAATGAAGACAAAATTGAAATATAAAATTTCTAAAATTTCAAATAGTAGGTATTATTATTCAATACTTATTTTAAAATGGTTAGTTTGATAGGTCGTGGGGTTCTTAAACTCTGTGTTTCATACAACACACTCTATTGTATTATTAAAAGTGAATTGTATCATGGAATCATGGTATGTTACATAGAAGTTCATGTATTTAAAATACTATCTTCAGTCTACTCATACTCTCCCACATAGAGCAAGACTAAAAATATTATAACCTGGATCTAATACAATTTTATGACGAACTAATCCTGGTCACCAACAGATCCTGCACCCTACCCGGTATGTCGCATGGCCCGACGAGTGTTCCCAATTTTGATGAAGTGGAACAATTGCATAGTTATCACATGTAATGTTTGGGAATGATTTACCCAGCTTAGTAATAATAAAAAAACCATATATTAATTAATTAAGAAAATTAAAATTACAAAACTAATCCAGACTGTGGAAACATTTAGATTTTTATGTTAACAATATGGACCAAAAATAACAAAGTAATTATATAAAAGGAAAAAATAAAACATTTACCTGAACCTTCATGCAATATGAGAATCCAAATCCTCAACCCACCATACAATCCCTAAATATATGGGCACTAACCACCTAGACCGCCATCAAAAAGAATGTTTCATGTACCTGCAATATACAAAGAACAAGGTCTACATATAGATATAATTTTACGTAGGGTGTGAGACAAATTCCAAAATGATTCCACCCAATATTATGGTCTCCGTTCCAAACATTCATATGTTAATCAAAAAGGCACATTAAAGTGGAGGCTTTTAAATTCATTACTATGGAAATTGTCTTTATATGTAACACATTAAAAAAACCTTTTCCAAAAAACCATTTTCCTAACCCTATTATTAATGGAAAATGTGAATTTCTAATGACATACACACATACACACGAGAGGTCCAATGTATACCAAAGGATGGAACCCCAAAAGATAATGTAGATATTTGTGGTTAAATCATCACGGGTTAATTAAACTTTAGTGGGACCCTAGAACCCTGTACCTTAGTGAAATGTAGTATAGTAACCAAAACTATTATCATCGTCATTCACAATCCACTAGAGAGGAAAAACATATAATGATCCTATGGTAATCATATATAATCATAGTTTCTATAGTGTTTTGTTCAACATTCCAGCTATGTGAAACTAGGACAAGGGACTTCAATACCATTATAGAACTACATCTTGTCTACCCACCTAAAAACATTTTCTTTTCTTATGCTCATGTTAATTTTCACATGTCACACATATCACCACTATCACAACACAATGAAAATAATTTAAAGTAAATGTACCATTTTCTAGAAAAACCATTTTCCACAAAGAAATCCATTTTTCATTTTACTCACACCAAAACCCCCTTTTTAGAGATATTTCCCATCACACACAATGTTCATAATCCCTTCATTAACAATCATGAGAATCAAAAATAATATAATCAACCAATTCAATTGGCCAAGCCCCTTCACTAACCCACACATACCTTAAGACCATTCTTAAAACAATATCTTCATTAGTAAAGAAATTAACAATTCAAAAAAAATTGAATAACTAGGATAACATGCCCATAATAATCCATTATCCATTTAAAAAAACAATTTTAACATACCCTCACATCAAGTGCCTTTGAATATACACTAAACACCTTCCAAATAAACATAGAACAATTTTTAAAAACATTACATTTTAACAGACACACAAAACATATCCATTTCCATTGTAAAATCCTTCCACACCATACAGACATGACAAACAACATAAAAATTACATTTCTAGTGCCAAAATTAAAGCACTGAACACATTTTTAAACTCAAAAAATCATATTAAACTCATATAATAGTATTCAGGAATGAAACTACATACATCACATGAAAAACCATCTAGAAAATGGTATGAAATTCCATAAACACCTCTACCACACCAAGCAGAGGTAAAGAGAATCCTAATCACTCAGATTAAACCAAAAACCAAAGATTAAAACCCTAAATCGAAACATTAATAATGAGAGATATAAATACCCAAAATGGAAGAGGTAAAACCTAGAATAATTTGGTAAAAAAGATAAAAGACAGTTACATGAGTGTTCTTTGAATAATCTGGACCAAAAAACATCAATAATAGGGACATCCAAGGGATACATGAGAGAGATAGGAGGAGCCTAGGGTCCACGATGCTAAGGGGTAGTTGTTTTTTGGGGTTTAATCTAAGAGGAGAGAAAAAACATAATAAAATTTTATTGACCTAGTTGGCCACCAAATTTGTCCACATGTTTTTTCAAACCATGGGAAGACCATGTAACTACCTATGCCAAGAAATACACCTACCACATGGGAAATCATTACAATATAACTATCTATTCGGAGCCCATGTGGTCGCTTTTCGACATGACCCAGACCTACATCATGGTTTCCTAGGGTATGAATCATGGTTACCCCTAACCATACACCAACTTTGTGTTTCCATCTATCTAGCACAATTTTAAAAACATTCCCAAAATATATAAAAAGGAAACCCAACTGAAGGAAGTTATTCCATGATAAATAGATAGAATACATAAAAAGTGTAATCCTGTAACACTAGGTTACTATGAGAAATGGCATAGAACATGACCTAAACTCGAATAAAGTAATATTTAAATACTTGGGTGTGAGAAAATTGTACTAGTACCTTAAGAAGATCAATCATCTAATAAACTTACCTTATAGGTGGAAGCACGGAGATGTTATTGGGAAACAAACATGAAACTAATCAACAAATGCTAGAAAATTAATATTGTTGATCTCTTCCATTGATTCAAAAGTAAAATATTTCAAATTTTATGAGATAAATCATAGTAATTGTTCTAACAAGACCATTACACCTATTTTTACATTTCATTCCTTGTCCAAATTGGTGCTCGATGCTATAATCACTTGAAAAAACTGATCTTTCTGGTATATTAGTTTGTGTGATCCTAGAACATATTATACTAATCCAATCACATTATTACTTCATAAACATCTTTGTAATGATCAAATAAATCCCATATCATATTTGCCACATCAACAATTATATAGCATGTGCTTCACACAAAAGGTCAACATTCATTTCGACTAATAAGAGTTTGAATTATTAACAGAGGAGGGATATTTTCAATATTTTATCCTATAAAATAAAGTGAAATAGATGTTATAAAGATGTATTATGCTAATATATCAAAAAATATTACAGTAGAATTCAAAATTTCATACCAATAACTATTTATGGAGTAGAATTATAATCCACAATCACCTACATCGCTTCACATAATAGCATTATCACTGCACAATGTTCCTTATTTACATATTAATATTTTCATTAATGGGGAGTTGCGGTATTCCTAGAGTCATCAGGGATAGATATATTTAATCAATTAGAGGTATTCAGCAACCCTTTTCAGATCCATGAATACGATACTAATGAAACCAAGTATGTGTCCCCAAAATGTGACCTTAGAGCTCTACGAAAATAGCATTGAAGATACACCAATTGATTTAAATTGTGGAATTATCATTGTGGGTTTGTACATTATCTCTTCAAGTGATCATAAAAGCCACATAAATATCATCTAGGCAATAGAATTGGTTTGGGAGGAATATTTACTAATCATTTCATCTAGTTCTCATCCATGCCACTACCTAAAAAATTTGTGTCCCCCTTTTACAAGATCCCAACATTAGAGTTCCCACTATTTACCATTGGTATCAACTTGATTCCTCCACCCATATCTCCTAAAAATACAATTTATTACACTATATCTCTATTGAGCATCTCTATATAATCTGTAATAAAGTGAACATCAATATTCTCGTGAATACCCTACCATGTCCCCAATTCAATAATATGTGCCTTATATGATGATCTAGATTCATATTTAATGGAATATCACCCTATATTAATAAAATTAGATGTATTATCATTCACTATGATTCTATCATCCTTTAAGATAAAAAATTACATTCTTCATTCTATTCAAAATAATTGAGGACTGAAATTATTGTTGAAAATTCATCCAAATCCATCGATGAAAGTCCTTGGTCCAATTTGGCCTGAACAACTATATCCCAACACTGAAATACAATATCCTATAATATATTTGCATCCATATTTTCTTTTAGATACACTTTGGTGATAAGTTAATTGAATATATGATTCATCCTATTCTAGCACACCTCTACCTTGTTGGGTTTTGAATTACCCAAAATTATGTGTGGAAAATTATTCATGAATTGAACATAATGATCTACTTTCCTTGGTTTATTCCTTATGTTCCATATGTACACTACCTAGAACACTTGAGAAATACTCTAACCCTTTGTTGGTTCAATTATAGATTTGGTGTCACCACATTCTCATCGGCTTCTTCCTGTTTGCTTCTACGGTTTATACCATGAATCATTTTCTATACAAACAACTGACTCTATAATTATAACATTCTAACAAATAATGGATTACAATATCAAATTCTGAAAAAATCACAAAATCAAAAAACTGATATCCATAATTAAACTAATCAATATTGAACCAATTTTGAAAACAACCAAGTAATTTTTAAAAAATTATCAATTTTCAAAATATCCATTTCATGCCTTTTCAAAATCTCAAATTTTAAAAAAACATTAAAATTTTAAAAAAGTTTTTCTTATGTAACAGAACATATGTCATTATTCAAAATGAAATAAGAAATTATAATTGGATTTCATTTTTAAATTTCAAGTAAAGTCTATCTCATTGGGTAAACACATGACAATTAGATTACAAATAAAATATGGGATTTCAAAACACAAATGTATACAACAACCTTTTAACATGTTGTTCTACATAAAAGGCTACCTACTTATTTTTAAAATCTGTATTTCACTTTCTGAAAATTATATTCCTTTAAAAAATATAAATCAATGAATTTTAACTCCATGACCTAGAAAATTGAAGGCAACATGTTGGTTAAAGACTAAACCTGTTGATACCACTTTTAACATCCTTACCCTCATCACTGACTTGAAAAGGTGATGGAATGTTACTTTCCCTTAAGAGACATCCTCATGATTCCAAAGGCTGGAAATAAATTCAATGGTATTTGTTAACAAGTTGGGTATGCTTTTCCATTTTAAATTAAAACTACGAACAAAAAATGGAATAACAAAATACTACTACATTATTATGGATGAAAAATGTATGAGAACTCATGTAGAAACATTTATTTCAAAACCAATCACTAAAAGAGTATCACATTGGGTGAATATAAAACATCAATGTATAATGAGTAGGAAAAAACCAAAAAAAGATCAAGACTCTATAATATTACTCCATATCTCTTGACATTATCCATTCTCCTAATCCAAATAAACCATGTATCATATCATGACACTAAGGAAATGTGATATATTGCACTTTCCCATTTCATGATCAATAGTATATGCCAAAGAAAAAAAGTGGAAAATTAGGGTGTGAGTTATCATACTTAGTAGGCATTTAAAAAATAACTAACCTTATGACATCATGATGATAAACATGTTAACAAATTTTATATAAAAATATATTATAAAAAAATATGGAATTTTTTTTTCTACAAGAAAAACAGTTCAATCACGAAACAATTTTTGATACTAAAATAGTTTCTATAAATAGTAACCAAATAATGTAATATTTTTTTTTTCAAAATCCATTTTTTCATAATAAATTCCATTCCACATATCGACACATACAACAATGCATTATACCTTGTACCACCCTATACTTACATGTTTTGTATCATTCTTTCAATAAGACATCACGTAGTGAACCATTTTGAAGTGGAATATTCATACCCTTATCCATCCCCCAAATGATGTTGCAAACCTCATATCATTAAATTTATAGAAAACTCATGACCAAAAAACATCCCTTTATGAAAAAATTCAATATAAGAAAAATCTATTTCAACAAATTAGAAAAATAGTTCGGTTACTGATAAAATAATCAAATAATCCATTATAATACATTTAAACAATCCCATAATTTTATAACCATTTAAAATACATAGAATAAACGTTTCTACAATCAACATTATAAATCATTAAAATGATAAATATTTCATAGTGACTTTCCCCAACATCACAATTTCTCCCAAATTTCACAAACTTCCACTAATGGGGATTCTACCCAACATTTCAATATAATATCACAATAAATTTCAATAAAAAATCAATATGAAACTAATAATTAATTTTTTAAATACATGAGTCAATATTGATTCCACCAAACTTAGAAATTATGGAGAAACAAAAGAATGACACTAAAATTCTAATAATACAGGGGTTAATCTCCAAAATCTAGACATATATCTCTTCCCATGTCATTAAAAGGCCATGAATAATCATTATTATCATAAAAATCATAGATATTTACACATATATCCAATTTATATCCTGATTTGTGAAACTGAGAGTGATAGGGATGTATATCAAAGAAAAAAAATAAAAAACTTCAATAAATGATTAAATACCACGAGAATCGTGATTAAATGCACCATGAAATGCATCTTGAGCACTTCTAAAATGATATGTAAGAGGTACATAGAATTCGGGGGGAATAATACATGAATTGGAATGATTTTGTGATCATACGTGGGTAAAACATAATCCTAACCCAAATCCATTTATTTAGGATATTGTTTTCAAACCATACATGATTTTTATCACAATTATGAAAACTATGATCTAAGAATGATACAACCACTACATAGAAATAACCTCACAACTTTTTCTCATAACCTTATAAAATGACATGCCAACCATACCAAATACCACCAAACCACTTTGCCCAATTTCTCCTTAATGGAAACATGGTTTTGAAAAACAGAACGACTTCTAGTGCACTTTCCCCTTATCGCATGTCTCAGTGTGCATGGTTTTCTATAGGCATTTCGTAGAATCCAAAAATATTCTATCAAACATAAACCTTATATAAAATCTCCGAAAACGTTAAAAATGCATTCGAAACCCTCTTAAGCATAAGTCAGACACAATACATACTTAAAAATATTAATGAATGGAGAAATTACATGAAACCTAGGTGATATATCAATTTACATAAGTAAATTATAAATAATGAAATAATATCGCACATAAGTATTATAAAAAAACTAAATGTAATTTACAGCATAATACAAAACCTATCTCAAGGATTGAAATTTTAATTTAATTTTTTTTATTTTATCAATGTTTTATTAAAACCTCATCAAGTAGAGTGAGTCTGAGAGAGGGTGACATGGAATATATAGTTCAAATAAATTGAATTAATACAACTACTAGAATCATATACATAATAGGTAGTATACAGTCCATTTAAATGTTTTTAGGTGAGAGAAAATATATTTCTCTAAATGAAGAATTATTTTTTAGAAACACTTACCTTGTTCGATATTCATTTTATTGATCATATTAACATCCAATATAATAATATTAGGATTATTAGATACCTACATAGAAATTTTATTATTAAATAATTAATATAATAAGAACAAATTATCATCATATTATATTATTTATTAAATTTTTTTGTATTCTATTTTACTATAAATTTAATTTTTGTCTGCTTATATTTGTAATATTATCAATCAATTATTATAATTTAATAATAAGAGAAAATATTCATATATGAATTACATTAAATATAAAAAATATATAATATCAATATTTTTTTTATCAGTGTCATCCATATATTTTAGTCATGTTTGTGGTTAAAAAAACTGAATCAAGAATACATTATGATGTGATAGGTCAGTATGGTTATAATGTAGTTTGTATTGACATAATATATAAATATATATATTATAAATTAAATTTACATAATTTTTATATGTTTTTTAAATTCATTACAATATTTCTATGTAATTAGTTAAAAATACAAATGGAAAATATGATTCTTCTTAGTTGTAGTAGTACACACAAAGATAATTGAAATTAAATTATATTACTATGTGGATGGAAATGGATATATATGGTTTTACAATTAATATAAATCCTAAAACATTACTAATTATTCTAAAATAATTAATCTAATATGGTGATAGGATTTTTGTAAGTGTAATAGTAAGAGGGTAAATGTAGAAGGGGGAAAATATACATTAGGGACATAGTCACAACCTCAAATAATTATTTTAATTGAATTAAATAGGATGACATTCTATGATAATGGGATTTATTAAGTGATAGTGGTTTATTCTAGGGAAAAATAATAGTTCTGTATTTTTATGGTTATGTTTATCCTTTAAAGGGTGGATGTTGTATCTTTTTATAGTAGATGAAATAAGAACTTTTGAAAATGTTCATTATTTCTATATGATATCAGTGCATTATTCCATGAAAAAGTCATAAAAAATTAAAAAAAACTGTTTGGGGATGAAGATAAATATAAATATTCCTCCACCTAATAACATTAATTTTTTTATTTTTTATGCACATGAATAAAGTTTAATAATTTCCCCATAATTTAACCTTACCAGAGAAACTCATGTCTTACACATTGTAATTATGTTTTAATCACATATATTAAATTGATATTATTTATTAATATTAAGATAATAATTTTAAATTTTTATATGATTTTGTAAATTTTATTTTTTAATGAATTTATATAATTTTTTTACTCTTAGGGATTTTGAGTAAGAAAAACCTTTTTTTGGGAAAACTTGTTTTATTTGAAAAATGATTAATAATATTGATAGAATCATAAAATAATTAGATTAAAATTAATTATAATTATTAATTATATTTCAGATAATAATAATATAACAAAAAATAAAATAAATAACATTTTATCATTTTATAATAATTGAACTAGGAATTCCAAGAACTGTTCTCTCTGAAACTATATATAAATTTTCAAAATATTATGTATTGGTTTATAAGTTCAATAAATTATTTATAATTACTTATTTTAAATTACAATATATTATTTTTATAATGAAACATGTTAAAAATATTCAATATATTCATAATGGAACATAATCTCATAAAATTGACTGTTTTGAGAAAAAAAATTCATTATTTAGTATAATAATATTTATTTCCAAAAAAATAAAAAACTATTATCTTAAAATAATATTTTCTATATATATCAATATATGGTTTTATTTTTTTAAAATATATATTCAAATATATATAATTTCAATTTTTAATTTAAAAGGAATATATAATTTAATTTTTTTTCATTGAGACACCTTTTAAAAATGTAGTTATTCATATTCATTTTTTCTAGGAAACATTTTTGAAGACATCAAAATTAACATTAAAATTATATTGTATTTTAATTTTCATTTGAAAATTATATTCATGGTTTTTTTTCTAAAAAAACTAAAATCATAAAAATATATATTCATAAATAAAATAAATAATTATGATAATTTTCATTAAATAACCTTAATGTAATCACACATACACAAACACAAACATATATATATATATTGCTATTCTATTTAGTATATTCATATTTATTAATTCAATATCAAGGATATAATATTCTAGAAATATCATGGTATCATTTTTTAATGTTGTTTCATGTTGTGAAAAAAATCGAATATACTAGAATTAATTAGATGAAAACATATATCAAAATGTACAATCATTATATCCCTGAATTTTAATAACTTTATACCGACGATGATGCTTCATGTATCCTTCTTATCAATTCATTATTCAAAAATTATATACAATTTTATACGTCTCATCATTTTTTATTTCACATCATTATAACATGGATTATGGATAATTCAATTTAATCCATGTTATTTAACAATATATTTCTCCCATGGTCATGTTTTCTCATAATCTTATGATCTAACCCTTGACTAAATTTGAAATGTTTTATCTTACATTCAATTTGATTTTATGCATTTCTAATGATTTCAATTCCAATATTGTTTGAATGATTATTACCTAGGATATATCTATATCTGTAATTTGTTTTTCATGATTATAGAAAAAAGTTCACAAGTATATTTAAATATGATTGTTATATACCAGATCTTGAAAGATACCAAACCTTCTATTAATGGGTTTTTTTATTATTATAGGATTTAATTGTTAATTTTTTGGAATATATACTTATATATTGGGACATCTCACATTGTATCAATGTTGGTGTTTGAAAATATATTTTTAGCATAAAACATTAGAGTAAGGGCCTAGAGAGTAAAAGTTGGTAATAGATCAATATTATGTTTTATTCTAGGATTGAATTATATATGATTGGGGATTATGATATATAAAAATTAGGGGAAACAATATAGATAATTTTAAAGCAGTTTTATATTAATATGATGACATCCTATATTTTTATAATGTTTTATGTATGAGTTTTTCCTTTAAATTACAGTTATTATAAGATATTAGAATGTGGATGTGTTTGTGGTTCAAATAAAACAATGGGTAATTACCATTAATATGTATTTCTAAATATAAAATTAATATTCACCCTATTTCATGATGATTATTCCATATAATACAAATATATTTACAAATCCCTCGGGGATATGATTCGATAAATCCCCATCAATTTCGAAAATAATATGATGGAATTAAATATATAGGAATTTATTAATGAGTAAGGTTATAGATCCAGGTAGTAAGACAACCACGAGTGAGTAAGATAAACTAACAAGGCTATAAATTGTTCCAATTTTATCATAGTTCTTATATATGGATTTTGTAATGAAATGAAGGTTTCATTAGAGAATACATAATTATATTGCATTTCCACATTTATATGATCATTAATATCGATTGTATTCGATATTATAATAAAAACTTTAAATTAAATATGATGTTGGAAATATAATTATAAAAATTAATGTGCGAATGGCATGTCCCTATTAATTTCTATAACCAAATATGGAGATATATTTTGAATAAATTGTTCATTTGATGGAAAAATATAAATACATTCCAACTATACGTAAAATGATTAGTTTCATAATGTCTATGATGTCGGTGGTGATATATTTGTATAATATATATAATGTATTTTTCTTGGAGACCATAAAATCTTATTTTAGTGAATTAAAATTTATATTTTATAGATACAAATTTTTTTAGGTTTATAATGAAACACCTCAAGAAATTGATATATATGTATATATATCAATATATAACGTGTAAAATAGTTTTCTCTATATTATTCATGAAATGAAAAAAAAACACAAAATATTAAATGAATATTCTATAACAAAAAAAATGCGTAATAAATCAATTCTGAAATAATAAATTTGTGAAAATTAAAAATACATTAAAAATATTTGTAGGAACTCATAAAGCATAAAA
This sequence comes from Viscum album, assembly GCA_963277665.1. NCBI lineage: Eukaryota > Viridiplantae > Streptophyta > Magnoliopsida > Santalales > Viscaceae > Viscum > Viscum album. The sequence goes on along the minus strand of OY728132.1, from coordinate 1,513,556,431 downwards.
ATTTCATTTTTTAATAGAATATATTTTTATGTATTTTTTATTTGTTAATAAAAAGAAAATATAGAAATTATAGAATATTAATTTAGTAATTATTATTTCATTATTGTATTTATCATTTAAGATTTATTGTAGGATTACTTTTTTGTATATTCTTTAAGATTGCGTTTTTAGGAGACTAGTAAAAAATTTAACACTTTTCATACACATTAGAATTTATGAATATATCATCAATTATATATAACAATAAATAATTTAGAACTACGTTAATTGGTAGAAATATATTTAATGATTAAAAATTTTCCATTAAAAATACTATAGTTAATTTATAAAAATAAAATTTTAATGTTATGAAAAAATAATTAATTATTTAAACTATATTAAATATTACTTTAATTTTATTTAAAATAATTTTTCCAAAAAATTTTGAATTTAAATCTATTAAATTGGATTTTGTATACATGAACTACAGTTTAATATTATGTAACATTATAATTTCAATTTTAGTGATAAAATTATAATTATAATGAATATCATTAATTTATATTTCAATGATAAAAAAATTATTTTGGAAAAAAGTAAATTCAATATATCTATATAACGTTATCATATCATTGAAATTATTATCTACAAAAATAAATTTCAATAATTTTTAATCATATATATAAATAAATTAATATTAATAGAATTGGTTATAAATACATAGTAATAAATACATCACATAATGTTGAATATTAAAATTTACAATAAAATAGTAATATGCATATATATAATAAATTTTTCAATATAAATGTAAAATTATCATTATTTTAAAATAGAATTTGATTTAATCAGAATAAATTGTGGATATAAAAATAATAAGTTGTCTATATGGGATACCTAATATTTTTCAATAAATTATAAATTATTAGGGTAAAAATTATTCAAAATGTAAAAACTAGTATTATAAAAAAATTATGGTGGTAAATGAGCTGAAATTTGTTTAAAACATGATTTTAAATAAACATGAGATGTTTTTTAGACTTATTTTCATCAAAAATAATTTATTTCAATTATTTATGTCATATTATACTTTAATTATAGAATAATATTATTTAAATGAATTAGGAACTTCAGAAATTACCCTTACCTTACAAATATTGAGATTACATACACTACATAATTATAAACTAATTCTATTGAATTTTCAACCAAACCACATGTATTTCACTCAGAAAAGTCTATACTATGTTCATAATACTCTAATATCAATTAATTTTTATTTGAAATCCATTTTAATTGAGATTTACCTGGGAAAAATAAATTTGAAAATTTTTATAGGTGTAATAAAAAATATATCAGATCTTATGTTATTTTTTCTTTATATCTATTTTCTATTAGTTATGGCATGTCATATAATTTTCACCATGATTTATCTTATATGATGTATTCAATACACTATAACCATTATGTATAATGAATATAATTATTTTTAGGATGTTGAATCTCTATATTAGGAATCCCAGCTTATACAAATTTACCTATACTATAATGGTTTTTGGAATACCCAATTCTTATTTATAGATTTATGATTTTTATTCTTGAACTAATATTTTATATTTTACTCTAATTCTTCCATTTCATTTTATAATATTATATTTCTATTTTATTTATGGAAATTTACCTATATAATATATAAAAGTCGTTTATAAATGTCTCATGATTCATGAATTATAATATTTATAAGGGAGTTGGATTACTAAAATTTTCTTTTATTATGTTTAAATATATTTTCATTATCATCATTCAACTGTGTTTAATAAATTCTAATATTTTATATATAATAATGATTTTCACCTTTTATTTTGTAGAAAAAAGATGTCTTAAGATCAAGGATAATTCCTCAATTAATATCACTCTCATTAAAATTCAAAATTTTAATAGAAAAAATATAATCTCATTTATGATAATATTTCTCCTACTTTCATTTTAATTATTCAATACATTTTATCAATTATTATATTAACATCAATTTTTGTACCCCTATGAAGTCATACTTACATTATCCACTCTTAAAATGTAGTTTTATTTACTATTTTAAGGATAATGGGTTTTAAAAATGATATATAAAATTATAAAATGGGTTTGAAACCAACCAAAACTAAATTTATTTATTTTATTATAAGAGTACAGAAAAACAAAAAGCACAATGAATCATAAAAATATGAGGGACACATGGAATCAATGGTGTCAGTTGTATTGGAGTCTGATGGTGTTCTCATGGACTATGTGGCCCCCCTCTAGGTGAAATCATAAAATATCCAGGAAAGAAGCCATATTCACATCTTGAGTTTCATTGAAATATATATAAACAGAAATAGAATTTAATTCAAACCAATTATGTAAAAAATACAAGAATATGTTCACTAGTCACAGGAACATTTTAATATTTTACTCTATTGACCCATGGATGTGGCTTGGGAAAAGAAAATAATTGTACTGTATAAGGGAATATTTTCAATATCTACTAGGAGGAGGTTTCTATGATTGCACAACAATGGTACATGTGGAATAGATTGGGCCTCCAACTTAAGGGAATGACATGTACCAAAAGAAAAATATATATATAGAACTATTAAACTCTTTGTGGCATGAACTACCCCACATACTCACATTTGATATATAATGCAACAGTTACATGTATTTATATTTAGATAGGCCTGATGAGAAACCCAATGGATCCATGTACCTGGTGATTCACTAAGAGAATTTATACCGTCATGGGTTTTACATAGTATATGTTTTATGTAATGGTCTACCTAACAAGTAGGTCATTGTAAAATTGAATAATCCAAGATGTTCATGGTTATGAATATGAGACCTTTCTTTTCACTTGTCTTTTATATACGATAGAATTCATCGTTATCTTTCCAAATACACAACATCCTTCCATGAGGATGAGTTCTTGCACCACATTCTTAACTACTCAGATCCCTTCCCATAGTACCATCGATTGATAATGGCTGGGAATGATGCCACATGGGGATACAAGTCAATAAAACTATGAAACTCATGCAATAAATAGATCACTCTCTCACTTCAGAAAAATATATGATTAGTATTTTGATTGCATGACTCCCTAGAGTAATAGAATAAGGATGGATGAATATCGCCCAAATGTTTAATGTTTTCAATCATTTTTAATTAAAATTTTATATAAACACATAATAATAAAATTAATGAATGTATTATATATTTTGATGGTTTTGATATTGACTACTTTTTTAAAAGTAAAAATTTCCATATATTTTAATATCACATCATTTAAAAATACTTTTTATGTGATGGTATCTTCTTCGTTTACAGTAATGTAAAATGTTTTCAATACTTTTTATGGATTTTTAATCATATTCTTCAATTATATACATAACCTTGACTTCACTGGAAAATATATTTAATTAAACCCCTATAAATTTTCATATTATATACTATTTTCTAGCTATTTAATATTTTGTATCATCCATTTTCATTCAAGAATTAAATTTCTATGATACATTTATAGTTATGTAGAACCCTTTTTTCCATGGTTTCATAAATAGGGAATGGGATATTGTTTTTGAGTTGAACACATATGTTTGGTTTATTGTTATGGATTGTAAAATGTATCCCTTAAATTAAATGTTACGTTTCAACATCTCATGATATACTTATGGATCATATGTTTTTTGAACAAATGGTACATCATAATTGTAGAATGGGATAGACTAATAAACATATTCAAAGCTATATTTTTAAAAAATATGTAACTTAAGACAATGGGACTAAACAAAATATCAAATATAGATTGAAGATTTAACAAACATCATTACCATCATATGCTTATTGAAACTATAAAAAAATACATATCATAGATTTTTGAAACCTATGTCAGTAATGTTGAAATCGTTTGTGATTTCTAATCGTCCATATATTGACTTATCATTCTTATTATTTTTTAATATTGTTTTAGAAATCATAAATTTAAATAAAATTCGATATATTTATTATTATAATTATTCTCTATGGATTACTCTTATCATCTCATGAAACTACAACCTACTACCATCGTATTTTTTGGTCTATTGAGATTTCACATCTTTTTAACAAGATTATGAAAATAATTATTGTTTCATGCTACAGTAAATTTTTTAATTCTTCTATAGACATGATTTAACATATTATTGTGATATAAAATTTTCAAACTTATTTATAAAATTCCCCTTGCTATATTTTTGAGCTCACCATTTTTTTATATTTTCATTCCCATGTTTATAAGGATGAGTGTAATCTTTCTTATATATATGTGAATGATATATTGTTTGATTAATATGTATATTCAAACATTATAATTGAATATGTTACTTCCATTGTTAATCCCCAGAGACACAAAGCCTTCCATTCATATGAAACTATAAATATTTTTAGAGGAGACAGTAATTTTTTTTTAAAAATATTAATGTTTAAATAGACTCAGGATAGATTCTAAAAATGAAAGTCTATAAAGAAATAATTATTCCCCCAAATATTATAATTCACATTTGAAGAATTAATTAAAATTGGTTTTGAGACTATAAACTCAACGAAATTTTATATGGATTTTTCCCCTTACATTTACATTAATATAGAGACGATGGACATTTTCTATCATATTAATGAAAAATTTTCTATTTTAAATTGAATTATGGGAAGATAAGGTTAATAGTGTATTTTTATATATATAATGTGATAATATTGATAGAGTAATATGAGATTTTATTATCATAAATTGTAAAAATAATTCCTTATATTGAGTAGTAAGAAGAATATTTCTGTCAAAACATTATTTAAATTTATTTTTTCTTGGTTTTGGATCATAGTATTTACTAGGAATAAAGAGTATTTTATTTTTATTTTTGAGGTAAATGATTAATCATTCAGGTTATTATTGAAATCTTTGATGGATTATTTTTTCTATGAATTTTTAAAAATATTTTGTGTATATAAATTTAATTAGTTTAAATTATTACTTCTCCATAATTATACTATATAGGTAGATGATACTATGAAAAAACCATAAAATAAAAAATAGTGTATTTTATTCTACAATTAAATATTAGTTGGATAGTTTATTTTGGGTAATCAAAGATCATGATAAAAAAGGAGTTTCTTTAGTATAAAATATTCATATAACCCGCTACATATAGTATCATTCATTATTTAGGACTATTAATTCAATTTAGACCACTGTTTTTAATTTGATGACTTTTTCCTCATTTGTAATATATTGATGTGTTTTTTATTCATAAGTGAATTTTGATCATTATTGGGAACAATTTTAAAATACACCATCATAATGTGAAACTTTATATTATATCATTATGTGTGGATGTCGACACAATTATCCTGTGTAGAATTATACACAATATAATTAGTTTTTCCTTAAAAAATGTGATCCTAAAGAGTGAGATATCAATGTCGAATGAATAAAAAATATTAATGTAATTATTTAATATAGTCATTTTAATAGTGATGCAACATAAATCGAATAATTCCCATTGTGGAATATTTCTCAAAATCTATGATGGTGTTACATTGTTAAGAGAATAAAAAATTAAATATCAAAATAAGAACTACCTAATAATAGGCTAAACCAATATATATACATTTATTCATACTTTTATCATGTGAATATGGCTTTAGAAGACATGTATAGACATAGAGGAAATGTAAATTATATCAACATTATATGGAATGATATTAAAAGTATACAATCTAATTTCATTGAAATTTTATTGGTTATTATGATAATGTTAATAGAAATTAGTATTGTAAGCTCCAATATATTTTTCATATAATCTATAAAAAGTTAATTTATTTTCAATGATAATCCTCCACTAAGGTGATATATATTTAAAAAATTGGGATTTTTAATGGTATGTATCCCGATTTGTAAAATAATGATGATGTACATGATAAAACCTGAAGGAAATCTATATATACTATCAATGGTAGGATTAATTCAATCACTATTGTATTATTGAAATTTAATATTCATTCATAATAATAGAATATATTATAATAAACATTTCTATTATAAATTTATGATTCAGAATTCCCCAATAAGGATGTTCCTTCGAATTTAAATAATAAGTGTTAATATTAGAATATATTTAATTTTAATGATGCTTATGGGGATGGTTTTTTAGATATAAATATATATTTTGATTTCAAATTTATTAGTTTGAATTTAGGGAGTTGAAATGAATAAATTGGATGATAAATTATATGATTCAATGATCTATATATAGTATGGAGAATGAAAGAGTTGTTATAAAAACACAAGTATTTAAATTATTTAATTCACGAAGTTAAAAATGTATAATCTATATGAGGTCAGGATAAAAAATTATGACAACTCCATTATCATTGTTTGTTCAGCTAGCTCAACAAACAAATTTTTTTTAAAATGTAAATGGGGATCGTGAAGGATAATCCATCATGTTGATGCAAATACTATTAAATCGTGAATAAGATATTACTCTAAGCATAAAATTGTGATGTTTTCTCATTTCTGATTAACAAATAATGACGAATAACAAATGAATACATACAAATTTTATAGAAAAGTACCTATAAAAAACAATATTAAAAAAAATTTATAAATTATTTTCACTTGGTCATAAATGAAAGTCATTAATGGTTACATCAAGACATTAGCATCCTACATCTAGGAGGATGATTTAATTAAGAAAAAATTAGATGATCATTTTTTAAGAATCTGTACCCTAAAACCTCATACTTGTGGCCATTTTAATTTGTTTGGTATTGGATTCCTAGAATCAAATCAAGATGGAAGAACTAGTTTAGTAGTTTTTTATATGATATGCATAATTTAGATTCATATAAAAATGGAAAAATAATAATATGAAATGTTTTTCCTTGATGAAACACTTTTACCCCATATAATATCCCCACATAACTATTAGAAAAACATTCTTTTATCATAAAGAAAATAAAACATAAGAAATGTATGAGCTCAAATTCTACGTATGGTTAATTGTATATAGGATTTTATCATGTCTAAAAAATTATAAAAAATATGGAATGATCAATATTTAAATATCATTCTATTTTATTAATAAAAAGAGAATAAAATAGATAAGATAATTGATAACCAAGAAGAAATATATTCAATATCATAAGGCCATTACTTATATATTTATATTATAATTTCTGGAATAATATCATGAAAATAAATAACTAACATCAATATTGTGTAATACATAAATCATGGCATTTTAAACATACCATCATGGACATAATCGAGATAACAATAAATATCATGAATAGATTATATGATTAAAATTTTAATATGTGGGTAAGGACTGATAAAAAATAAATATAATATTATAAATAAATACCTACCATGCGTTGAGTGGAAATAGTGGCCCTCAAGCATAATATAATATCTCCAACGAATAACTTATATGAATAAATAGTATAATTTAATAAATATACCATAGGAAAATGAATTGCTACCTATATTGGAAGAACTAGTCATTTGTGATATTAACATTTTCTCAAGTATAACTAATCATAAAAAAATAAATTGATGTATGAGGATTTGTATAGATACAATATATCATTCACATAATATTGAACAATTAATGATGATATATATGAAACTACTTTAAATATAATACTACAATATTTCATGAATAATATGTAATTTTTACATAGGAAAAATGTTTTGAGATATAAAAACATCACACATAATAAAAAATAATTTTCATTGAAAAAACATGTAATTTTCTTAGGGAATCACTAATTAATTTTCTCATTATGGTGGTGGTAAATTCCATTAATTCTACCAATGTTATAAAAAAATTTTATTCCTACTTTTTTTGGAGAATTATTAATGTTCACCATTTGGAGAATGAAAAAAGGATTAAATTCAATCGATTTTATAAAATTTAAAACAAAGGTAAAATGATTTTATTAACTTTTAATAGAATATTAAAAACCATTTTGAATATTTTTTCAAGGAACACAAACATGAATGAGAAATATTCCCATGTGGATATAGATAATTAAATAATCATGAATAGTGTTAATTATATAAAATAAACCATTATCAATTGTATTTATAATAATTCATATTAACCATGAATAAAATAAATTAGATAAAACATTAAATAACACGAATAAAATGATATTCTTGATATAATATATCAAATTAGTAGTCTATTCTATAGAAAAAATAAATAATGGGTGAATATGTCATATGTATCAAAAATGAAAATGGGATACCTGAAACCCTGGCCTTATTTTTGAATTAAATTTTACATGATTGAAAATACTCTACAGTAAATAATGGATTATTATGAATATATTCAAGAACCATTATAATAAATATATTACCAAATATCAATAATATTTATTCCATTATCTCGCAATTATTAATAATTAATTGTGATAATCATTGTTTCTATTGGTAACTAGTTCATATTTATTTATGGTTTGGTTCAATATTTTTGATCATAATAAATTAATCAAGGATCCATCATATTAATAAATTTAAAATTAATATAAATATATTGTATATTCATTTAATATGAATTTGTACAAATCCCTTTATATTATGTATTGAAAATTAATTACACTATTCATGGAGGAGATATGCTAATGGATGCATGAATGATTCTTTTAGTTATCAGTGAATGTAATGGAAAAAATAAAAATAATAATACCCCTTTTTAATCCATTATTATATCATAAAAATAATATACAAACATTTCAAATTCAAATTTATTACCATCCAATTAAAATAAAAATGAAAAATAAATTCCATCCCATCGATGATGTTGTATTACACATGTAAAGTTAACCTAGTTTATCATTTCACAATAAATTTGATGTTAATAAGGTAGATATGATAATATTATTCCATAATTATAAACCTGTTTTAAAATTAATATATTAAAATTAAACTCATCACAATTTCCAACTATGAAAAATGATGTCAAAAAATGAATTGTGTCGTTATGTACTAATGATAATCCATACGTACGAATGAGTGAGACATTCACTTCCATTAAATTGGAATTATTGTGAATAGTTGTGGTTTTATAAAAAGGATAAAATTTAATAATATTTAGAGTATATAATTTAACATTTAATAATAAATAAATTTTTTTAAGAGTTTTGTTAATATCATTACCTCTTATTTAAGAAAACCACTTTAGATACTTCACTAAAGAACCTATAGTTAGTATTTTGATTTTTCCATCCCATGTAGAATATTGGTAGAGAAATTTATAAGTGTTATGGTTATATTTTGTCTAAACTTGGATTGTCAATTTGGTATAAATAAGTGAGGGTTGAGGATGCATATTATAACTGTGTTGAGACTCATATTGGGTGTTTCTAAAAATGATTAAAATATAGTAATAATATTGTAGATAGAGATACTACAAAATTTGTTGAATTCAGTACTAGGGTATTATGTGGTTCGAATATCATTAAAAATTATAGGTTTATGTCAAATGATATTTATTACCTACAAATGTGACCATAATTAATTTATTTTAACATTATTAGAGGTAATGTATTTTTAACTCCTATGGTATTATAACTTTACATAAAATGTCTCAATTGAACAACAAATGGAAAAGGGATGAAAATTTATATCGTATAATCTCGTTATTTTCCACAACCAATATTCTGATAATTTTTTAATTTATTAATAAAATTATATTTTCATAAAATTTCATTTTTGGAAATTTTAACACTACTCATTTAAAATGATGTCAAATACATCAATAATGAATTTGATTTAGAATATAATACATTTTAACAAAACTAATATGTATCCTAGATATATAAATTTTTTGTTAAATTTTTATGATTCCTGTTATATTGCTTTTATGATATTTAAATTAAAATAAATTATTTTATTATTAATTAAATAAATATTGTATTTGGATTCCACGTGCATTTAAGGTAATTATATAATTTATAAAAATTAATAAAAAATTAATATCATGAAAATAGTTACATTATTATAAAAAAATTAAATTTAGATAAATTATTATCTTAAATTATTCCCTTAAGAGATATTAAAAACAAAGATAAGGATATTGTTAACTTTCCTTTATTTAAATAATATAAAAGACAATTTTAATGAAAAGTGAAATTTAAAAAACTAAATTATGAGATTAATGGTATTAATCACTTCATTAAATAATAATTATGATGAAAAATTATTACTGTATCAGTGTGTTTTATCCTTGATTAAAACAACTTACCCTTTACGGATTTGATAAATTTTACTAGAGTTACTATTCATAATGACATGATGAAGGTGACTGATTATGTAAATTTGAAAAATATGATTTAATTATTTAATAAATATTATTAATATAAACATATTTACATTTTATAAATAAGTTTTAAAATAATTAAAAAAATGTGATGATAATAGTTTTTTGAAAAAATATTTTTTTCCATTAAAATTACTTTTTGTACAAATTGTTAAAGTATGATAATATATTATGAAATATATTCCAATGAACATAATTGAAACTTTAATAATTTAATAGATATAATAATTAATATGACTTAATTTTAATATAATTTGGAACTTTTTTAATGGTTGAAAAAATATAGTTTTGAATAAAAAATTGTATTTTTCAATAATTAATTAGAAATAATTATTTTTATGAAAAATCAAAAAATTTACTAATATGATCATTTTGATATTTCGAATTAATTTTTTTTACTTGTAATTTTTTTTAAATATTTTCCTAAAATTAATGTTCTTAATTTCTCATAATAAACAATAAAAACTATTTTTGAAGAAACCATCTTTCTCATTAATTAAATAACAATATAAGGAATTTATTAATTAATTATTTAGAATTAATAAATGAATTATTATTTATTCTTATGTATATATATATATTTTAATTATGTTAATACATTTCATATCATCTAGTTTAATCGTGAGTTTGTAATGAATTTATTTGAATAATAATATATTGGGTTTCGTTTTTTTGTTCAGTGTTTCATATTGGTTATACTGTCTAAAAAAGTGTCCCTATAAAATCATTGTATGACACATTCTACCATAGGTCAATAAATTGAATCGTAAAAAATTTAGTTTCTTTTTATGTATATAACATTATTATTCCTTAAAATTCATTGAATTATTTGTAAATATATTTCTACAGCTAGGCATTGAGACAACATGTGATTCTAAGTCTAGGGATGCCTATATTGAATTGTATAAAAATATTAAAAATATTTTATATTGGTCATGCATTATTAATAAAATTAAATTTTGTAAATAGAAAATAGTTGATGACATCAAAAAACTAGACCACTATTGGGTCTAGAATATGGTGTTTACCAAGGGCGTGAAATGAAATAAGTCATTGTGGGATGTTTGGAACTCTTTCTCAATGGAGATTCATATAAATGAAATTATTAATTTTTTAATTATTTTAATAATCAAACATTTATGTAATTTAAATCAAATAAATTGGTCTTTATCAGGTTTTGTAAAGGGATATCCATATAATTCTCCAATTTTCTAGAAAGATCTTGTCCCTTCCTTTGTTGGTGATGAACGAAAAACCTTTGGATCTTGGTGGATCGAAGCACAATGAATGCAGAATCTTCTCTTGAATCCTTTTGGGAGTGTCTTAATCAACATAGAATGACAATAAAAAGGTATTACTATTTATTGTTGATTTTTATTCCAAAGATTAAATGATTGAGTAGTTTGATTATTAACGATCAATTTGTAACCTACCTAATCCCCATTATTATCCAAAAAAATTGAAACTAGATTAATCGCATTGGATTATCAACCATTATAATCAAAATTTCACATTCATGATCATTGGAAATGTAATAATGTCCAATTATTGTCATAAATTTGTTCTTGTGAATACCTCCCTCCATTATTCACTTTCATCGCCATTGAAACTGCATTGTTCCACATTAGATAGTTTTTGGGCGACCAAAGCCTGATCGGGTGATGAGATTTTTCGTATATCAGCAAAACATCAACAATTATTATTAAAGAAAACAGATCATGAATCATCATGATCAATAGATGGTGAATCCAGTGATTTGGATCCATGTTATCATGCATTGAATGGATGGGTGTGATAGGAATGATGGACAAAAAAATGGTTCATTCTGGTGGCTGATTCTTGGCGAACAAGGGTCAGCAAGCAAGGCTCCCAGCTAGATTCAAAGATATCAAAATAAATCCTGGTGGGATTTGAAGTGGTCTGACCTTATTGGAAGCATGATTAAAGATTAGGTGAAATTCCGGGATTCTGAAAAAATCCCGACTACATCACATTTAGGATGATGAAAACACGCCATGTACCCGCCTTAGTGGTGACACTATAGATTTGAATATTTTATCAGAAAAATGCTATGTAGAACTCCCTTACACACTTTGTACACTGTCCTCGCTTGTAAAAACCATGTGATGCATCACATGGGAATGAAATCCAAGAAAAAAGAACATAGATATGGGCATGCCTCACTAATAGTATTTTATGTCAGCCTATATTTTGTGTATGAATGAACACAAACATATGGTCTGAGTACATGGACACAACTAGTAGAAACGACCTTGTCCTCAGATAAATGTGGCACACCATGCAGTCCACCTACATAGTGTGTACAACTGCATTATTGAGACTAGTATTTTGACCAGATACATGGCCCGATAGTGAATAGGGACAACAATCATTGTGGGTCCCCTCAAACACCATTTACTACCTGATCACTTTTGAGCAATCTTCATATGCTTGTATCTATTTCAGTTGAACCTGTATGTTGGCCCATGATATGCATATCCTGAGTGTTGTTTCTCATATACCACTATAGTACCCTCAAAACCATATTCCATATATGAATGAATATTCCATGGGTTCGTAACATGATGAGGAAACACATGATGCTGGAAACAATCATAAAAAATCACCAGTGTATTACTGGGCATACCCTTCACCTGGGTTGGGCAGTGGCACTCCTCGCCTAAAATTTTGGGCTAACCATCCTATTATGATATGTAGTAGAATTGCACAATGATCATTCTTAGTTAACCGCCTACAAGACTGGGGAGTGGATTCACTATATGTTACGAATTTACCGTTCAGTAGGGATGGGAAATGGAGTTCCCTAATGACATCTGTTAGATATAACCCACTATCCCGACTAGAAAAATGGCTTTTCTCTAATGACTCACTAGGGTTACTCTCCAGTAGGACTGGGTGGTGGCATTCCTCGATGACCTTCCCAAGTAGTACTCTCCAGTAGGACTGGGTAGTGGTGTTCACTAGTAACAACCTAAGCAGATTACTCTTACCGTACGAAGGTAAAAGATCCATTCGATGAAATCATGATCCCTATAAAATGATTCCCAATTTAGAGGCATAAATTTAAAAAATGATGAAATCATGAGAAAGATGAATGATCCCCCCTGAGATTTGTTCTAGGGATGCGACCTAAAACCATGTAGAGGAGTCAATTCCATTAAAAGAATATAGTATCATAGTGTAGTGATTTATTCCATTAGATTTTTTAGTTAGGAAATGAATCTTGAGCTACTGGGAATCATTGATGTACATACCATGAAACTTTTGGAGATTCATCATCTTGGATTGAACATTTATATGGATATCCCCTTACTCGCTCATTCGAGTTTCATTGAACAATAATATGTATATATCAAACATTAGTTCACACTCATTGGGTATATCTACTCTCCTTCTAGGAGAGGAGAATTTGTGGAGGATATTCCATATGATTTCCATATTTAGATTCTAATGGGTGGTTGATTCAACACTGGTAATATATTTTGTGAAGACACGATCAGAAGATCACCTCCTCTCCATGTCAAGCTCATTGTGTTTTGACGAGTTCACTTTTACTATTTTTGGGATAATCTGTTGTCTTTTATTGTTCCTAGTTCGATCTACCACCTCCCGCTTTATTTGTATCTCTTTCTGACCCCCTTCAACATTTCAGGTAATTCAACTGTGTATGTATATACTCACACCTGCATGGGATTTTCTCAACACATGTCGTTTCTTTTTCAGATGGAAGATATGTCAATCATGAAATCAAAGTAGCTTACAGATACTGGGTTCCTAGACCATGTATGAGGACCATACCTTAGGATCTGTGAGATGAGATTGCGTAGTTATTTTATAATTGTATTTTTTATTAGTTCTTGACACATTTATTATTTGGTGTGCATTTTATCACTTATCAATTCAGTTTTCACTACCATAATTCATTTTTTAGTGTTCCATGTATATTTGGTATATTTATAATATTGTTGAATCATTTATTCATTCCCTATACACTATTGAATATAGTTTTCTGTGTCAATGTGTATCATTATTTCAGAATAAGACACATTGAGTTTAGTTTTCCATCGGTACATGAGGCCATTCCTTGGCCTATGGAGGTAGTATTGGGATACTTGCAGCTCAAGCCCCATCATTTATTATGTCATGAAAAATTGGTGTCAGTTGTTCTTCGACCATTTGGATGTTTTCATATGTTTCCTTAAAATAAGGTTTTTGGGGGTGGTTTAGGGAATCATTTTCATAGTCTTTAAAATTTGTCTCTCAGGTTAGGGAGTACAGAGATTGAGTGCCTACCAATGTAGCCATTCATCCATACCATTATTTCTTTCTTTTCCATTCTACATGTCAATACATTTATTGTATGTATTTGTGGAGCAAGAATTATTTAGTTTGATTCATTGAATGTCCTTCTTGGGTTAGGCCCCCAGTGATATATATATATATATATATATATTATCATATGATTGCATTACTCCAAGATAATGTTCATGATTACACTATGAGGACAGTCATGTGGATACTATCTATGGTTCGTGACAATTTCAATATGAGTGATGAGGTCTCACTTCATGGTCTGTATCATGATAAACAACCTCAGGGAGGGTAGGTAGAAACACCTCCACTAATTGAATCTCAAATTTTCCTAATAGAGCAGGCTGAGAAATTCATATGTTGAGGTCACTTGGTGTGTTCTAGACTTAAAGATCACTGAGTTTCCATAGTGAGCCAGATCCTCAGGCAGTAGTGGAAAAGATATAGTCGGTGGTTCATATCATTAGGCTTATTTTGATCCCATTGAATTAGATGGTGGTTTTGGTAGTAAGTCTTTTCCAGAGAGTAGATAGGAATTGAAGGAGCTTGGTTACCCAAATACAAGATTTGAAAATACCCTTAGGGGGAAACTTCTGGTAGTTTATTTATTAGTAGTAATACTCCTTCAACATATGATTTGTTTGGATCCTTGAGATTCTAGAACTTTTGAAGGAATGGATTAATGTGGCAGAGTTGGTGGTTAGTTTAAAAGAACATATTCATAACTAAACTAACAATATCAGATATTGATACATCTGAGACCAGATTATTTATCTATTTAACCACATAGATTTTCGAACCATTATAGTTCCCATATGAATCATCTCTTATGTCAGGGTGTTATAGATTCTTCTCGAGAAAAAGAGGTTTTTTCTAGGGACATTAGATAGATATAGCTGGTAGTGGGCATGAGAGGGTTGAGGCATCTAATCCAACAGGAAGGTTCTAGAGATCTCTAAATAGGAGACCTTTCCATGAGGAGACTCGTGGACATTGTCATAAAAGGTAGGTAGAACACATTGCACTAGGGAATCCTAGGGAGGTTTAGTTTTATTCTTTTGATGTGAGGAGTCACATGACACAAGACTTCCCAACCAAACGTATTGAGCATCCTAGAGAGATAAATATGGACCACCAAGGAAGAATCAATGTCATGATCAAGTATCTTCTAGATGAGGATATAGTGGCCCCTAGGGATATAGAGTTTGTAGAGGAGCTTAAGGATAAACAGGTTTGGGAAATTGATATGATCTCTTTACACCACCACCATTACTATAAGGACCACATTAGGCTCAAGGAGATTGTAGCTACGGCAGTAGATAGCTGCATGTTATGGAAGTCTATGATCTAGTAAAAAATGAGATCATTCAAGGTGTGATAAATGTTTATTTTAATCTTCAGTTATTATTAGAATACATATATCTATCCATAATTTTATCTCTCTACTCATAGTGTGGGAGTTGGATATCCCATTATAGATGTTAGAAAAAACAACTTTGTCTTGAGGTTCCTATTGGGAACACTTATTCTAATTATTTATCTATCAGTACTGTGAGATATCATTTAGTGCATGGAAGTTCAAATTTGACATTTTCGTTATCATGATGGAACCCTACGACATCACCTTGGGCTTGGATTGATATTCCATGGTTCGAACCTAGATCGACTATCACCAGAGACAAGTCAAATGCCTCTACACTGATGGCACAAGGTTCTCCTTTTTCTATGAGAGAGACCTTGTAGCAAGACAAAGAGGTTCTATGATAATAATTTCATATCCTATTACTCATTATTTAGAAACCATAAACCATGGTACAAATGAAACATCATGAATCTGGGTTTCTTCAATTGTAGAGTACTATATGGACATATCACCAAAGATTCTCCAAGACTACCTTATAGGTGAGTTATATGGTTTTTCATTCACTTATAACTAGGGATAACCCTAATATATTCCATGGAATTTCATATAGGTCCTACCAGATCCATGAGCTACAAATGTATTCGGAAGACATTTGTGAGATTGGTACCATCAGACCAAGTGTTTCCCCTAGGGAAACACTTGTTCTATTCATGAAAAAGGAATACATGGGATTCCATCTTTTCATGGATTATCATCTCCTGAACTAGTCCATGATAAAGAACCAATAACCCATGATGATAATTAAAGGTGTACATGATCATTTGAGAGATTCTAGATGGTTCTCCAAGATCAATCTCATGTCCGACTACCACCAATTTCGGGTTTGTGAAGATGATATTCCAATGTTGTCTTTCCAATGACACTATAGACCCTATTAGTTTCTAGTGACTCCCTTTGGTGTGAAACATTACCCCACTAACATTTTATCATTGAATAACTAGATTTATCATCTATAAATGTACCATGTTCTTGTTATTGTCATTAACAACATACATGTTTAATCTAAAATATAGGAAGAACATGAATAGAACATTGAGATTGTTCATGATTTACTATGAGAGCACCATCATTTTAGAATTCTCTTGAAGTTTTAGTTCTGGATACATGAGTGAAGAATTATAGGGAATTCCATTTCCAAACTAACTATAGACTTGGAACTAGAAATGATATTGGTTTTGATTACATGGAACAACCCATTAATTTATTGGAGGTGCAGATTTTCATTGGCGTGGTAGTGTACAACAAGAGATTTATGGAAGATATCTCTACAATCACAACCCCATTGACCACCGTGATATGGAAATGGAAAATTTTTACCCAGCAATAGAAGTTCCAAATAAAATTTGTGGAGTTGAGACAGAAGATGACACAAAATCCAATGTTGTGGCTATAATAGATAGGTTTTCAGAAAATGGTGTATTTCACTACCTCTGAAATGGGGCTCAATTGTGTGTCGATGCAACGACAAGCATGAATCATATATGGTTCATGGAATTTGATACCCCATTAACATAACTATGTGACCCATGACCTAGATCTAGTAGATGTACACTTCACCCTGAGATAGTGGAGGCACTACCATATGAGAATTCACATTCTGTTTTAATCATACCACAATAATCTCATTAATGTCTTCACTCAGAGAGACCTGAACCTGAGGTAAAAAAAATGGATGAAGTAATTGTTTGATGATGATCTTGATATAGTATATACTCAAGGAAATAGACACTTTGTATAATATTACCTTAACATGATGTCTTATGAACTCATAGTTTTGGAAGCTTCAGAGCAATTGGCATCCACATAGCTAGCCATGGTGTAGTAGAAGGGTACAAATTTTCTTCAATCGATGTTGGTGATTCCTTCACTCCTAGAGCATCTGATTGGACATAGTTGGGAAACATCAAATTTGAGGTTTTGAGAGATTATATATCCCTATGGAAAACACTAGAAGAATACTCAAAAATCGAGAATCATAAGATATTATTCTATGGGAAAATAGTGGTTCTTGTCACGATACTGGAAAAGATGATGTAGAAGTAACATAAATAACCATTAGTTGTACATCACGGTGTGGGAAATATGTATAGAGATTTTTAGCAGCAATTTTGGTGGTCTGAAATGAAATAAACAATAGATGATATCATCCCATGATGCCTCAACTGCCAGTTTGTGAAAGATAAACACCATGTTGTGATGTGATTTATTCAGCCTATAGAGATATGGGAGTGGAAGAGGGACTAACAATCTATGGACTTTATCATGTGGATTTTATGCACCCCAAATGGCCATCATGCAATCTATTTGATAGTAAACCAACTCACTATTTTGATTATCATCTTTTTTATCATGGAGTAGTGATCAGTGGATAGTTTTCGGTAGTTGTATATTGAAGATATAGTTAGACTTCATGTGGTACCCTTAATTATTTTCATGGATCATATAGTTTAAATCATTATTTTTTAGATAAATATAAGAGGGATTCTTGACCCAGTCGTAGATGTGTACAACCTTTCACCCCCAAATTTATGGGTAGACCGACTGCACTATCCATGTGTTTAAGG
Source organism: Viscum album (assembly GCA_963277665.1). Taxonomy (NCBI): domain Eukaryota; kingdom Viridiplantae; phylum Streptophyta; class Magnoliopsida; order Santalales; family Viscaceae; genus Viscum; species Viscum album. Next base: position 1,513,537,736 of record OY728132.1, on the reverse strand, counting down.
ATATATTGAGTGATTATGTGTTGGATTTTAGAAAAATATTGGTAGAAAGCGTTCCTTTTGAAAAGTTTTCTCACAACAATAGATAACACTATTCCATCAGCATGGAACATTTTGAGTCCCTATATAGGTGAAATTTCTAGTCACACTTATGTTGGATGGAGATTATTAAGTCATCTCTAAAAAGCCTAGAGATGGTGTAAGAGACCATAGAGAATGTGACGGTCATCCTTGTGTGGGTGAGGAAATACCAAAGTATACATAAATCATATGGTGATCACCATTAAAGGCCCCTGGTGTTCATGTGGGGAGACCATATTTTCATGTGAGTATCCTCAAGACGTGGAATGGTGAGATTCAGTTGGATGGAAGGAAACCCTTGAGGTTTGTTGGGTCATTTGAGATTGTGCAGCAGGTTAGTGAGGTTTCCTTCCACCTTTCCCCACCCACACAGTTAGAGCGGTTGTAGGATGTCTTCCATTTGTCATATCTGCAGAAATATGTGCATGATCAAATTCACATCAATGACTGCAGATAGGTGAACATCGAGGATGGAGTCACCTTTATAGAGCCCCAAGGAGTGATCATGGACTTATAGGAGTGATCCTAGTGAGCATAGTTCATCCCTCCGGTTCCTGTTTTGTGGTAGCATAGGAATGTGTAGGAGAGTTCCTAAGAGTGGGGAGAGATATATGCGGGCTCATCATCCCATTATTTTTTCCATGTATTTCTTTGGTGATGAAAATATTAAATGACGTAATGATATAGAGTGTCTGTTTTTTCTATGTTTGTCTTCGAAATATTTCTAAACATATTTCATGAGCTAGGAAAAAATATGGAATACAATTCTAAAGGCTGTAGTGCCTATAATTAATTTTTAAAAAACATCCAATATATTTTATATAGAGTGAATACTGTCAATTAATGAAAAAAAGATAAATATAAAACAATGGATGTAGTCAACATTCTAAGACCATAGTTGGGTCCGCAACATGAGGTTTACAATATGAGTGATGAAAAATGAGTCTCTGTAAGACATTTGGACCCCTCACTCATTGGATGTGAATTATGTTATATATTAAATTAATTAATTATTTCACTAATAAATAATTGAACTAACTAAAATCATATAAATAGTTCATTATAGGGATTTCTCTAGGTTTGGCCTTAAAATTCTCCATTATTCTACTAAGAGATCATCCCCTCCTCCATTCGATATGATAGACAAACCATTTGTTCTAGGAGGATCTCAGTGGAATGATATAAGTTGCTTCAATTTAAGTCATTGGAGACCACATTCTTCAAAAGAAAATGATCCAAAAATAGGTGGGATCCATATATTATGAATCTTATTCGTTTTATAACATTATTTATTAGTTCATATAATAATCATGAATATGCTCCTTCACCACACCCCTTGTTTATCTCATAGAATTAAAAATGGATTAGTCTCAATTGATTATCAAATTTACTATTATAATTTTACTTTTCCCTATTGTTTTACAGGAAATCTTACACAACATTCGTTATATAATTATTCATGTTTATTACCCCCACATTTCATTGTGTTCTCTGGTGTTGGAACCCCAGTTTTCCTGGTTCGACAGTTGTTGGGTGACCTGAGCCCAATCAGGGTCCAAAATTTGTGTAAGATTAGAAAAAACATCAATGATTATTGGAGTGGAGAATAGATTGGGAATATGTGTGATGAATAATGGTGAATCCAATGGTTTGGAGTTGGATTATTAAATTTTGAATATATTGTTGCAATAGGAATGAAGAAAGAGAACCATAGTCGTTCGGATGGCCAATTACTAGGGAACGATAGAGGATGAAGATGATTCACTACCAGATATGAAGATATTTGAAGTAAACAATTTGTAATATGAAGATATTTTACATGATTAAATACACTGATGATTATTGGGATAAATTTGGGGATTCTAGAAAAATCATAACTACATGCCATGTAGGATGATGAGCAGACAACGTGTAGCCCCCTCAGTTGAGACACAACATGTTTGAATAATTTAAGGGAAAAGAGGAATGTAGTACTCCTTTATATTCCTTACACACCTTACCAGTTGAAAAATTCATTTTATCGATCACATGAGCGGGGAATCCATGTCTGAAGAACATGGACAGAGGTTGGACACATAGAGATTATTCTATGTAGGATAACATGTTGTTTACCAATGAACATGGAAATTGGGTATGAGTACACAGACAAGACAATAAATCATGACCCAATCCCTGTATTTGTGGGACAATCCATGTGGTCTAACTACGTTGTGGGTACCCCTACACGGACATGACCCATGTACCAACAAGAGATGCGACTAGGTAGTAAAGAGGGACCACACACCATGTGGTCCCCTCACATATTGTGTACTACTTGAGTCCTTCTGATAGATCATTGAATTACAATATATTATTCATTTAAACACATATTTATCCCATGAAATTCCTAAACCGAGTTATCTCCCATTTAAAATGTTTTTGGGGCCTTAAAAGTGGTTTTCTGATGCGATTATAAATATTCTGGGTTTGGTACAGGATGAGGCAACACGTGATGAAAACAACAATCATACATAATCATAAGAACATTTTCGTGTTACCCCTCCCCTTGGTATTGGAAGTGGTGTTCCCTAATGGTAGTTTGGATATTACCCTCTAGGTGGTCGAGATAGTGGAATTCCTCGATGATCTTACTATGTTAACCAACATTATAGTTTAATTTTTTCCGTGAAAGGATTTTTATAGCCTATCCACAATCGATAATGGGATATTAACCAAGGAAGCATCCGACTATATGTGAACATAATCCAATCTATTCAAATGGTTAATATTAGTCCGATAATTGATCAAATGATATATATAAAAAACATTATGGAGAGTACTAAACTAGGTTAAAAATCCCATCTAATATGCCACCTAATTTACCCATTATAGAATCCCAAAAGGGCATACATATCAATAAAATAACTATACATGATTTGAAAAATTATGGTGTATAATACTAGGATATATTCTAAATGACACATGATAACCAACCTAGAATGACATTAGCCATCTCTGATGATCTAAAATATGATTTATGATGAAAAATAGTTCATCTCGATCTATACCAAGATTAATTGAGTCTTTTTTTGTTTCATGGAAAAGGGTCATCTTAACTACTGGTTCCTAATCTATTTCCATCCAAAAAATATTATAACAAGGAAACCCATACAATTCTCCAAATGTATCCATATGTATCATGTTTTGATAACAATTATTAAATGAGAACATCACTAATGGTATGTGATCATCCCTTGACACACCATAATCCATTTCCCAATATTGTGTCATGGATTCTATATTTTGTATCATCCCTTTAGATTGTTCATCTTTCTGATGATGATATTCTATATTTATAGAATACTAATTCTGAAGCTATTTTTGTACTAGTTTCAAGAAAGGAGATGTATACCTCATACCTCAATTTCACACTATAAAAAATTTTATGCCAAGCATCATTATAACTTCTCATATATAAATTTTTGACAACTCCTCCACTCTATAAGATTCATGAAAATGAAGGAAATGATCCATCATTATGATATAGTCTACTATCGCCCATATGGAATAACATTTTTGAAATATTCATGTGAGACCTATCAAAAAATCAATCATTGTATGCACCTAATTCCAAACATGGAATTGTAAATAATTAAATATACATGCTGCACATTGATTCTTTGTGTTTAATTTTTAACAAGATAAAAATCATGAAACAAAATCAAACACCTAAATTTTCATACCTACCCACAAAAATTGTAGTTTCAATTTATACTACTTACAACACATGTGAGGGGGGATCCTTCATATTTGGAAGTGATTCCAATGGAAAATTAAAAGGTTTGGTGATGTTGGAATTTCAAATTTTACATTTATTTCTAAATTTCTATTTGTGGATATTTTGAAACATAATTTAAATAGTATTGCAGAATTATGCGATGATAGAATTTAGGGTAAAAATTAAAATGATAACTTATTATTTTTCTAATATGATTGATTATTTTTTAATCTAATCAAAATGAAAATAATTATACTATTGATTTTTATGATCAAATTGTTCAACAAGTAATGTAATTGAATTGTGTACATAATGGCAACATCCATTAGCATCAATATTTAGGTTATGTTAATTATTGCTTTTTGAATAAGATCGCAAAAACTGAGATTGTGTTTCAACTCCCATCCATGAAGACAGAATATATTCATGATTGTGACACTTTCTTGAATGAAAAGAAACACAAAATTTATTTTAGACCCATCAATTAAACAAGTATAATTATAAAATTATATTTAATATATATTGATTTTTTTTGTCCCACTCAAATTTACAAACTTGGTGGAATGAAATATACATTAGTAATTGTTGATTATTATTGTATATATGTGTGGGATCACATTCTTATTCATAAAAATGATACATTTTCCAGATTAAATGCTTTTTTAAAATTTTCTCAAAATGAAAAAGGCTGTATGATTATTTATATTCGTAGTGATAATGGAGGTGTATTCAATAATTTTTATTTAAAAAAATTGTCTCAAAATAATTTATATTTTTATAATTTTTTCACATAGAACACCACATAAAAATGGTGTTGTAGAATGTAAAAATATTAATCTTATTGAAATGGCTCAACTATATTATGTGAATATATTTGTCCTTGATATTTTTGGGCTGAGGCTATGTTTATGGCATGTGAAATTTCATATTGAAGTCTTATTATACTGTTGTTAAAAAAATCCTTATGAATTATTAAATATTTAAAATCCTAAAGATTGTTACTATAGATTTTTTTTTTGTAATTTTATTAAAATAAATAGATAATATAGATAAATGTTATTCAAAGTGTGATAATGGTTTCATTCTTGGTAATTATAAAAATATTAAATCATAAACAATTTATAATAAAATAACTTTGATTATTGAAGAATCAATTAATGTTATGTGTAATGAAAAAATGTTAAAATTGATTCTACTTCTAATTATATTGATCAATACTTTATAGAATTTAATTTCTATTAAGAAATTTATCAATATAAGAATGAATCATTTGAGGAGTAGAATACTACTTCTCAACAATATCTAAAATCCTTGAATATCTATAATGGTCAACCAGTTGAAAATTTAATAGGAAATGTTGATTCTAGTGTGAAAAATAGAAATTCTATTTTAAATTTCAGTACCAATTCATATTTTTTTATTTTGTTCCATTTAATTTCAATAATTCTTTGAATCATGCATACTAGATTATCTATATTCCAGATGAATTAAATCTGTTTGATAGAAATAATTTTTGGACATTACTAGAATTTTCAAAAGAAAAGTATGTAATTTGAACTAATGGGATGATTAGAAACGATCTGAATGAATATGGACATATTTTCAAATATAAAGAAAGTATTGTTACTGAAGTATACTCTCAAATATAAGTTATATATTATGAATATTCTTTTAGACCTATAACTAGGTCAGAGTAAATTATAATTTTGTTGTATTTGGAATTTTATTCATGGTTTTCAATTTTATAAAATGGAATTAAAATTTGTTTTCCTATATGGTTTTGTAACTTCTAGAGTTTATGTTTATCAGCACCATGGTTTTGGAAGTTAAAAATTTCTTAAGAATGTTTTAAGCATTCTAATGCATTTTATAGTCTTAAATAAGAATCCAGTGCTTCCTATTAAAGACTTTCATTTTTTATTAAATAATTGATAAGGACATAAAATGTTGATCCAACTCTTTTTATTTAATAATCTTCTGATGACATTTTAGTTTTTCAAATTTATATTGAAGACCCAGTATTTGGTTCCTCTAGCGAATGTTTTTTCAATATTTTTTCTTATTTTATGTCCTCTGAATTTTTTATGAGTATAATGGGAGAATTAAAATTATGTCTTTGACTTCAATTCTTTCAAAAAAATATGGAATTTATCATAATAAATCTATGTATGTTAAAGAGTTAATTAAAATATTTGTTCATTATTATGCTAAATCTATGAAAACTGTTATGGGAACATGTGGAAAATTGGATATTGAAACTTCTATTAATTCTATTGAATTTTAATTTTATAGGAGAATTATAGGTATCATGATATGTTTAACTTCATCTAGAACCAGTGTCATTTTAATTATTTTATTATATGCTATATTTCTTGACGATCTTAAATAATATCATTTTAAATACATCTAATAATATTTAGATATGTTGATAGAACTATTTAATCGAATTTTTATAATAAAAAAATTAGGTGTTTTGAATTAACATCTTATAATGAATCTGATTTTGGTGGATGTATATTTTTTTGAAAAAGAACACTAGGTATGTGTTAATTTTTGTGAAAAATTTTAATTTCATGTCCTTTTAAGAAACAAATATCTATTTCTTTATATAAAGTAGAAGCTGAGAATGTCTCTATTGGTAGTAGTTGTGCTGAAATATTTTGGATTAAGAAATCATTATGTTATTTTGGTGTTTATCTTGATAAAATGCCTTTTTATAATGACAATACTTTTGTTATTTATATTTATAAAAACACCTTGATTCATTATATAATAAATAATATTGGTCTAAGATTTCATTTTATTAGAGGTCATATGGACAAGGATGATATTTTTTTAAAAATTTAATCATTCCCAAAATCAGCTAACCGATATTTTTTCAAATCCATTAGACATTTATCAGTTCTATAAAAAATAATTTTGATTTTGGTATGTTGGAATTTTAACTTTTTATTACAACATTTAATAAGGGGGTTTATTTTAACTTTTTTCTTATTTAAAAAACAGGGAAAAATAACATGGTGGTAATTGTTTTAAAACATTTGTTTTAGGAGAGATTTTTTGGGAGAAATGGGGACAATAAATGGAGATAAATACATAGGAATTAATTTTTTTAATTTTTTATTTAAATTATATTTAAATTAGTTTCAACTGTTCAAATGTTTTGGTTTTTCTATCATACAAAAACTGAGGATTTTCAATGTCTTTGTACTCTATTTTGTTTTATTACTTTTGTGATTACTTGGAGAGATTATTTTTTCAATTTCATGTTTTTTTATGATTACATGTGATTTTCATTTAAATAATTTTCTTTATTTTAATGATTTATTAATAAAAAATATATGAATATCAATAATTTTTGTCACGTTGGATAGATAATAGTTTTATCTACATTTCATTAGTTTATATGGAGGCCAAAAAATTCATTTTTAATATTCTAAAAATTTACTTAATTTTCAGATGTAGTTTTAGAAACTCCACAGGAAACAATTTTAAATACATTCTCTATTTATTTTACTAAATATTTTAAATATATCATAATTGCTTGAATCATGATTTTATAGAAATATATCATGTTTTTATTGATTTCATTATGTTACATCGATGTATTAAAGGGTTGGTTGTGTGGTGATTAAATTTGATGATGTTCTTATTTTATTATTAAAAAATATTGTTTTCTATAATTTTATGTGTTTCGATTTTGATGGTTTTTGGAATAGTAGATTTTATATTTATTTGATTCATGATTCGCTATAAAGATAATATTTTTTTTACATATTACTATTTTTGACCAATGAATGAATCTATCATTTTGTTCTATTAAAAAATTCATTAATGTTTGATAAAGTATGTTGTCTACTATTTCACAAATTAAAGGAAACACCAATTTTACAAGAGTGTATTCTATAGTTCATAAACCCTCCATTATTTTTCATCATCCATACACTATATTACTATTCATGAATATTGAAATGTATGGATCATCAACCCTATGTTAATGTTCATCATCCATAAACTATGTTACCGTTCTTGAATATATCAATGTCTGGATCATCATGCCTATGTTACTATTTAAGAATAGTGGAATGTATGGTTCTTCAACCATAAATTGCAATTCATTCTAAAGTTATTGTTCATTCCTTGCCTTTTTATTGAAATTTCAATTCTATATTAATATGGATTATTTTTTATGGGTTTTCTATTGGAAATATTTTCATTAAATATAAGAATTATAATTGAAGAGTTTTTAATATTTTTGTTGGAATATTTAAAGAGGAAAATTAATAAATTTTCAATGTATTTTTTCTATTAATTTGGAGATTTAATTTTTTTTTAAATTTACAATTTTCAATTCACCAACATATTGTGCTAATACTTATTTTGGAAATTTTTTGTCTAAATTTAGAAAAGTTTTAATGGATTTAAGTTGTTTTATTATGTAATTCAATGAGGCTTTATTTATAAAGTTACTTTTGGAAGTCTTATTCAATTCTTTTGAATTCTATTTTTTAAGATTTATTCTTCATGAATAAAGAGGTAATGATTTTTTGTTTTTTATGTATATATTTATGACCACTCATGACACCTTTTATTTTCAATTTTCAAATTATGTGGAGTAGCTAAAATTGATGAATATTTATTATATATATATCTATGTCATTCCTTCTTATTGGTTATAAAAAAACAATATAAGATAGAAATGATACAAAATTAAATGACATGTGGGATAGGATATTTGATCCATTTTTTCAAATTGACATGTACTTTAAACATTGAACCTACTGTGAAATCTATAACATCATATGACACTCTATTTCATCTATTGGAAGATCTCTCAAGGGAAAAAATTATTCTGATTCGACTACAATTGCATTAACGAGATGAGCCTATCTAATTATAAACAACCCGTACTTTTAGATTAATTATTTTTCATACCATTCATCTTGTTGTGAGTCAGTATAACTATTTCTTATCTCTCTCACTCTCCCAATTTTTTAGTTCACGATTTTCATTAAAAAAAGCATTATTTATTATTCTGTTTCTTTAGGTTGTGACTCTGGGATTCTAATGTTAGGATCAATGGGTTGTGACTCCCTTTAACTAATGTCAGGACTATTTGCGATGTGACTCATTGTGTTTATAGTTTGGTTGTAAGGGTTCTTACTCCCCTTATAAAAGTCTGTTTCATTGTTATCTCCACACGAGAAAAGGATTTCATAATTGGGTTATAATTCACTAAGAAAAACCATTTTAAGTGCACCCATGTATCTCTCCATGTACAGAGGTATTAGAGTGGAGTAGGCCCACCTTGTACAGAACTACTATATAGAATACCTTTTATTTTATTTTCCCCGTCATAATTAACCTTAATAAATATTTTTTATAATTATTTTAGTTAATAATTTTTTTTAATATTTTTTTCATGTATATTCACCCACCTCTAAATCATATTTCATTTCCATTTCTATCCTAATAAGGAATAAATCATGTATATTAATGGAATTGATGAATTTTATATTTCACAGGTACCAGGATTCATTTGTTATAGATTATTTTTTATGTTATTTTGTTCTATTCAAGGACATGTGTTTAGAAAGAACAACAGTTGTTGACCATGTTGAGAATCTAGGGGTATCATCAGTTTTATGAGAAACTATCAAAGTGAAATTTTTTATTGAAGATTTACATTTTGAAATCCATGTAATCATTGAAAAATTTGTTTCTTTAGATATTTAAAAGGCATAAGTTGTTATATTTTGGTGGATGCCAATGCCTAACATGTAGATTTAAAGTATCCTTGGGAAAGCTTGTTATTACCGACACATTTTTCTTGATTTTTCATGACTAGCCCCATAAATGATAGATTTCTCAAGGAAGAATGATCTTCTGTAATGGGACGAGAGATTATATAATAAACTTTATGATCATAAGTTTTACCTTACATAATAACCTATATTATTTTTATGGATCCAAGACAATGATTTGTGGTTTATTTTGATACTTTGGTATCTAGGTTGGATGTGTTCTCCAAGAGGGGAATAATGATATTTTTTATAGCTCAAGGAAGATATAAGATTATGAGAATAATTACCAGAAACATTATTTGTAGTTACAATCTATAGTCCATGATTTGATGAAATGGTATCATTGCCACTTTGGTGATAAATTCACTATGTTTTCAGATCATAATATCTTGAAAAATATGTTATCACAAATGTATTTGAATATGGGTAAATGATAATGGATGGATTATCTCAAAGATTTTGACATTGCAATGATGTTAGCTATGGTAATAGAATATTTTTTGTACAATTCATTAAGGATAATGTAATTTGTTGAATTTGAAAATAAACCTTCATAAAATTGGAACTTTATATCCTTCATAGTCGAAACGTACTAGGAATGTGATGACCATGGTAAATTTGAATCCTTATTTCATTCTATTGTTCCTGATTTGGTGATGTTTTTAAATAGACTTGAACCACCATGGAGAGTGTGTGTAATTTTTGAAAAAACTAAAATTTTTGGAGCCCGTTGAGTGATGGATGCTAGATGACAGTTTAGTGTTGTGGTTTAGAAAGTAGATGGACATATTTATTGATTTTTAGGAACAACTCATTTATTCATACCCCTAGTCATGATGGGATGTTCATCCTAGAATACTTAAGATTTATAATTGGTTGAAAGAAAAAAATTTTGTGGGTAGGTATGAAAATTTAGGTGTTTGAGTTTTTTTCACGATTCTTATCTTTTTAAAAAGTTAACACCATGAATGATTGACAACAATGTATATTGAATTATTTACAATTCCCTATTCGGAATTTGGAGCATACAATGATTGATCTAGTAACAGGTCTCCCCAAAATTGATCAGAAAATGATTCCATATGGGGGATAGCATACTGTCTCACAGTGTTGGATCATTTCATTCATTTTCATGAATCTTTTAGAGAGGTGGACTTGTCAAAAATCTATATATGAGAAGTGATAATGTGGCTTGGAGTACAATTTTTTTATAGAATGAAATTGAGAGATGAGGTTTACATCTCCTTTCATTAAATTAGTAGATAAATAGATTTATAATTAGTATGCTATGAATATGGAAGATCATAATCAGAAAGATGACCAATATAAAGGGATGATACCTAATATAGAATAAATGACAGAAGATTGTGTAATGGATTTTGGTGTCTCATGGGATGTTCACATACCGTTAGTGGAGTTCTCATATAATAACAGTTACCAAGACATGATTCATGAGGATACATTTGGAGGATTGTATGGGTGTCTTTGACATTATATTTTTTGGATGGAAATAGATTATACACCACTAGTTAGGATGAGCCTATTCCAGGAAACAATAGAAAAGATTCAGTTGATCAGGGAATAGATCGAAATGAAACAGAGTCATCATAAATCATATTGTAGATCATCGGATATGGATAATGTCATTCTAGGTTGGTTATCATGTGTTATTGAAGATATCCCCATGTATTATACATTATCATTTTGTAAATCATGTACAATTATTTTATTGATATATACACCCTTTTGGGATACTAGAATGGGTTAAATAGGTGGCTTATCAGGTGGAATTTCTAACCTAGTTCGGTACTCTCCATATTGTGTTTCATGTGTTGCAGTTGAACAATTATCAGCCAAATATTAACCATGTTATTAGATTGTATTATGACCACATATAGTCAGATTCTTCCTGGGTTCATATCCCATTATGGATTTTGGATAGGCTAGAAAAATCCTTTCATTGAAAAAATAATAGTATACTGTGGGGTAACATAAAAAAATCATCGAGGAATTCCACTATATCCACCACCTGGAGGGTAATATTCAAAATACCATCTGGGAACACCGCTTCCAATCCCATGGGGAGGGTAAGCCCGAAACTATTCTGGTGATTCTGTAAGATTTTTTTCATCAGGTGTTGCCTCAGCCTGTGCCAAACCCAGAATATATTCATTTGCATCAAAAACCTCTTTTAAGGACCCCATAACATTTGACATGGTAGATAACTCAATTTATGAATCTCATGGGATAAAATATGTGTTTAAATGATGAACATATGGTAATTCAATGATCCATCAGAATATCTCAAGTAGTACACAATATGTTAGGGGACCACATGGTGTGTGGTCCCTCTTCACTGCCTAGTCATGTCTCTAGTTGGTACATGGGTCCTGTATGTGTAGGGGTACACACAACGTAGTTCGACCACATGGATTGTCCCACCAATCTGGGGATTGGGTCATGATTTATGTTCATGTCTGTGTACTCATACCACATTTCCATGTTCATTGGTACAAATTTTGTAGTCCCACATAGAATACTCTCTCTATTTCTGACCTCTCTCTAAGTTCTTCATACACGGATTCCCCACTCGTCTGAACAATCAAACAATTCTTTTAACTGGGAAGGTGTCTAAGGCATTTAAAGGAGTACTACATGCATCTTTTCCTTTAAATTATTGATACCTTTAGTGTCCCTACTGAGGGGGCTACATGTTGTGTGCTCATCATCCTACATGTGGTCAATTATTTTATTTCATTAATTTTGTATTATCTTTATCCATTACTTTAGTAAAAATGGGTATGATATTACCTTTCCTTATATATTCATAACATGTTAAATATGAAGTATTATAATTCATATCACCTTTTTATCTCCCTTGTATTTTTATTTATAGGGTTTATTTTAAAAAGATTCTAAAAAAAATCTTTTTCATTTTTTATACTATAGTCACAATTGGAGCCATATCTTCTTCTTCACAATCTAGTAGATCTGAATCAAAAGTATCAGTAGAAACAACATTTACATATTTAAAAGATACAACTTTTGTTATTGTTGTCCCCTCAGTATCTATGTTATTCAGTTTTGTGTTCATATTTGAGTAGTGATCCAATAAATTCATCATGTGTGTACTCCAAATTACTGCTTTCATCAATGGATACCTTATTGAAATTTTACTTCAATCATAAGGAGCATAAGACTCTTTAAAAAATTTTGTGTGTTTTATAGAGCTTCTCAAAGATAATTAATTTAATTGATATATTTTTCGAATCCTTGGAATATATCATATACTATGTCATCGTCACCCATATTGATTCATTGGTACTTAGCATGAAGCATTTCATGTTTAGTACAAATTACATTGTCAGATACAAGGTGAGTATCATATAGAATCATCAATTTTTAATGGGCTATCTTACAAGCTGACACAATACTAGAAACACTTCTGTTAATATAACAATATAATATCTTAACAACATAGTAATTTAAAACATACCTTGTAGTGTCAATTGTGGGCAGAGTATTTGGTTCATCATTTAGCATTGTATATAATATTTACCTGATAGTCAAGTGCTCAATGATCAACTATTTGAGGTATGACTTCATAAGGGATCTCCAAAATCCATAATCAACACCAACAATGTATGGTGGCTTTTGAGGAATCAAAGCATCATTTGGGTTCAACCCTGCCTTCTAATATGATCTTGTATTTAGATTGTGAGTTTTTAGGAATGTGTTTTCACATATAAAATCACATTATAATATAGATTGGGATTTGATAATTCCGAACATAAAAATCCATTGATACAAATTGAAATGTATCAAATAGATAATAACAGAGATAATCCATTATACAAAGGGACTACTTTTGATACAAATTATCTGGTTGAAATGGGTATTGGAAGATGGTCTTTAAGGGGTGAATATAAGCGGTAAAATATTTAAACAAATAAATTTATTAATAAAATTAATCATAAAATTTAATAATTATGGATAAGTAGATACTTAAAAAAATATTTTGTGGATGTTTGTTATAGTAGTTTCGTCCAAATTATGCCTATAGTACTCTTGTACCACGCTACTTTGTGGGAGATACGTGTGCACATAAATTTTTTGTATGGGGGAATCCTAACCCAATTACAAAATCATTTTCTAGTGGAGGGATTACCACGACAATTACATTCTTATTGGGAGTTACAACACTCCCAACCTGACATTATACACTCGAAGTGACAACCCTAACAGTCCTGACATTAGATTCTTGAAGTCACAACCCTTCGATCTGGACATTAGAATCTATGATTAAAAACCCTAAGAAATTTAATATCAAATAATTATTTTTTATGAAAATTATTAAATAGAAAAATATTGTGTCGGGGAGAGACAAGAAATAGTTTTACATACTCCTGAACAGATGACTGATAAAAATATTATTAAAGAATAGGTAATGGATGTTGAGGATTAGATTGGATCAACTCATGATGGAAATTACAGTCGAAGAAAAATTAATTCATCCCTTGAGAGATCTTTCATTTGAGGAAACAAAGTGTCACAGGACATTACAGATTTCACAAGAGATTCATTGATCACAACACAATTCTTTTTGAAAAATAGAGTATCAAATATGTTAGCTCCTATGTCTCGCAATTTTGTATATTTTTTTATAGTGTGTTGATAGCATCCATGAAGGAATAATATAAATCTATATAGAATAAATATTCATTAGTTTCATTATCTCAACATCCATAAAAAATTCTAATTAAATTGAGTTGAGAGAGATCATAAATATCTTTATGAAAAAAGTATAATTTTTACCAATTTATTCTCATAGAATCGACAGCATATAAACTCATTAAAAATAATTTGAATATGTCTTCCAAAAATTAATCTTGAAATATTAAAAATTGAATGATTTAAATCCATTCATTTTGTTTAAATTAAGAAAAAATATTTCAAGAAAACATTCAGCACAATCTGTATGATATTTCAATATTATGAATTTAAACAATTTTGAAAGCTCCAAATAAATGGAAAAAATATGCTGAAAATTTATATATTTTCCTATATAAATATTAACAAATAAATATTAAAATGTATTCTATTATAATCCATATATTTGATAAAAAACTTTCTAGTAGAAAATCGATTATAAATAACCCATATATATAGAAAATAAATTTTAAAAAATGCATCAAACGTATTATGACATTAGAATGAACAGTAACATATTGATTATGAACCTTACTTACCACTATTCTAGAAGAGTAACATAGGGTTGATGAACCATACATTTCACTATTCATGAACAATAACGTAGTTTATTGATGATGAATAGTAACATTGGGTTGTTGAACCAAACATTTCATTATCCATGAACATTAATATATAATATGAATGACGAAAAATATTTTAGGGTTGATTAACCATACATTCCACTTTTTTGAAATTAGGGTTTCCTATACTTTGTAAAAAACAAGATAACAAACAGTAACAAACATTAATGAATTTTGTAGGGGCTCTAAATATTGGTTTCAAAATTTTGTTAAAAAGGATTATTTTTAGAAAAAAACATATTATATTTTCATAAAATCAAGAATTAAATAAATACTGCATCTACTGTTCCAAATATCCTCAAAAAATAGAACCAATGACATTCTAGAAAACAAAAGTTCTAAAAATCAATATAGAAATTCAATCAATTTACGCACCATTTATCCAACTATTTTAGACATTGATGTAATCTAATAAAATATATAAAAACATATTTTCATTCTATAAAAACAATTATCATGAGAATTTGATATCTATAGTTGTTTCTGTAAAATGAATACATAAAGGTTTTAAAACTAGTTATTGTATAGTTTTTACAATTCTATTAGAATATTAATTTAATTTTTAGAGAAATAAAAATTATTTTATATACATAATCATAAACTAATGACATTTATATTATCCTCTTATCAATAAAAAGTTTTATGAATTTTTGAAATCGATACACTTTTTTTTAAGAAATCATCAATATAGGGAGTGGTGTTTTTAACGAATACCACATTTAATCAAACAAAAGATAATATGAAAATGAAAAATTAATATCCCAAAGTAATAAAAAATCATAAAAAAGGAATACACATGAAAAAACATCATTAAGAGTGATAGTCAATACAACATATTCATAATGATGATATATACTCAAAAAATCACTCTTTGAAATGTCCAACCTCTGAAATTATAATTGGTGATATCCTGGTGGCAGGTAATTTTTGGGGAACCACTCATATACTCAAAATTGAAAAAAAAGGTCACCAATTCATGAATGTGGATACCTATTAATTATTTTAACATGGTTATGATGATAATAATTAAAACATAACTAAAGTGTTCCATCCTCCTTTTTTACAAGCATGACCGGTGCATCCCACAAACACATGCTCAACCAAATGAAACTTTTTCAATCTTTATCTTACAATTACACATTAAATTTCTATTATTATATTGGGTTTATATGATAATATAAAATTTACATATGTCATGAACAATTTTGGGTCTACACATGATCTGGCGCCTTACCTGGTTTGTGGTAATGCCTGAAGCTCATTCCTGATCCCCAAAGTCTTGAAAAAAATCATTAATATCACAAGTAAAGTGTTGAAATGATTTACCCGATTTAATAATAATATAACAAACATTATAAATAATCCAAAACATGAAATTACATATCCAAACAATCCGTTACCAAAATTTATATTTTAATGTATATAACGTGAACCAAAAATCACAAAGGAACTACATCAACGTAAAACTAAAACCCATACATGAAACATCTTGAAACAAAAGGATCCACATCCTTAAGACACAATATCCAACACAGAATAGATGTACACGAACCAAATAACCAATAAAACTAATCATGTTTCCTTTTCCTTCAATATGTAAGGAATAAAGGAGTGCTTAGACATAGAGTTGTATATTGGGTGTGACCCAAAGCCCAGTAGGATGACACCGTTAGCATATATTCCATGGAAAAACATTCCTAAGAAAATCTATCATGCTCATTAATGTTGAGGCTTTTGATATCATTAATAATGAAAACATCATATAGGTAAACACATCAAAAATAGAAAAATTTCAATGAAAAACATTTTTAACCATTTTCATAAAGGAAGAAACTAATTTTATAATGACATACTTAAATGACCATGAGAAGCCCACTATATGATGACATATGGAACCCCATCATATAAAGTATAGTAGTATGGGTAAATCCCATAAGCTTAGTATATATAAAGTAGGACCCTAAAACCATGTACCTCGATTAAATGTTGTATTGTAATGACATCATTCAACATCCTC
This sequence comes from Viscum album, assembly GCA_963277665.1. NCBI lineage: Eukaryota > Viridiplantae > Streptophyta > Magnoliopsida > Santalales > Viscaceae > Viscum > Viscum album. The sequence goes on along the minus strand of OY728132.1, from coordinate 1,513,520,747 downwards.
CTGAAAAATTCACCAGAGATGAGAACCATCCAATGCTCTAATGTAGATCACGCATCATCAATGTTTTATTAGTTCTGTGAATTCATATCATGCTAAGTGAAATTATGACATGACACTTTTGTATTACTATCACACAACTTCTAGTCTACCCACATACATACATAGGGTTCCTTTATTCCAGACTTAAAGTTCACACCTCACACCTATCACCACTTCCATAACTCTATTCCTTGAATTTCATGGAAATTAACCATTATCTATAAAGCAGACAAATTTCCGTAAAACATGCCATTATTATTTAACTCATATAAAAAAATCCTTTTTAGACACATTTGGTATCACTCAAACAATTAATATTCCATTATTTAATAATTAATAGATTCACACAAAAAATCCAATTCAATGGGCCACACCCCTTCACTAAACCATACATACATTAATACCCTTTTTCATTCAATCTCTTCATTATTAAAATAACTCATGATTCATACCAAAGTTTAATAACAAAGATAACATGCCAAAAAAGTGATTTATTTTCTATTTAAAATACCATTTTAAACCTTCATTCACCTCATGTGCCTTTGAAATTACATTTTCCACCTTCCAAAAAACCCGTAAAAACCTTTTTAAAAACATTACATTATAGAACTCACACAACATATACATTCCCCTTGTAATTCCTCCCCCACCAAACATTCATGTCAAAAAAAATTAATTTCCCTTTAAAAAAAATAAATTAAACCGTAAATCTAATTTATAAACTCAAAAAAATAATTAAAATCATATAATAATGTTTGAGTAGGGAACCACCTACCTTTCATGAAGATCCATCCATGAAATGGTGTAAAATCCCATCCACACTGCAACCGCAGCTCAAGGATACCAGAAGAAACTATAATCAATAATTTCAAACAAAACACCCCATGATAAAAACCATAAATTAAAACCCTAATTGTGTGAGAGACAATCCCACATATTAAAAGAGGTTAAATTTTGAATAATTTTGGAAATCAATTGAAAAGGTTATTATATAAGGGTTCCTTGAATAATCTAGGACAAAACCACCTTGAAAAGGTCGATACGAGGGAGCCATGGGAGGGTAGGATGAAGATATAGTAGATTAGGATAAGGGAGGAGGTAAAAAGATGGGTTTGTGGTTTAAAATGATAGGACAGAGGAAAAAACCACAAAATTCTAATGACCTTGTAGGCCACATGGTTAGTCTGCACAGTTTGAGAACCCGTGTGAAGACCGTGGGACCGCCTCTTCTGAACAAGACCCCTAAAACACAGGCAATCTGCATGGTTTGACTAACCATGTAGAATCCTTGCAGTTTCTTATGGCCTCCACTGAGACCTACCATCCAGTTTTCTCAGTCAAGGAAATTTTTTTCTCCTAACCATGTGCTATAATTAGTTTAGCCTAAATTTTATTCATTTATCTAAACATAAACTTAAAAAGAAATCCAATGGTGGAAGATATACCACAGATAATTTGAATGAATCCCTTAATATTTTAAAACTTTTACACATGGTTATTGAGTGAAATGGCCGAGAACATAACCCAGACTGGAATAAAGGGACCATTAAAAACTCCTGCATAGGAATTCTCACCATCATAATGCTTTCTACCCTAAAAAGCCACAATAAGGCTAGAAAAAATCTCCAACATCAAATTTTAGATGTTAATATTGATGGAATTACCGCTATGTGTCACTTACGACAAAATGATTAATAATTACTAGTTGGTCATTTAGATGAAAATAAACATTCCAAAATGCACCATCCGACATATCAAATGGAATAACCTAATACATCAATTGAAGGAACACACACCACTTATTTGAAACATACAAAAATGGTAAAATTACATCCATGGAGCACCCCTTGAACCTTAAATCTAGGAAATAGTTGGGGAGGCTCTAGCCTGCACATTTACACCAGGAAGAAGCTTGGGGTTATATTGGTCTAAACGTGACCACCGACCACAAAAGCTAACACCATGAATTAAACTGATGAACTGGAATAGGGAATACTGAGTGGACTACCCACCATAACGATTTTGAAAACATTGATTTCTTCCTATGAAATTTCAATGATGCCCTAGGTGGGTCTCCCTGCCATAAGAACTGAAAAGCCAGCTTACCCGACTAGTAATAATTGATGAAGGAATCCTGACATGGGTATGATGGAGAACTTCCAAAAAGACATATCCCCTAACTTCTATAAAGCCATGTATCAAAACTCTAAACCAAATAGAATACATTATTAGTTTTTCCACTACAACAGGTATTACTATACTCAGATGTGCCCATGAAAAACTGGGATAAAAAAGTCATACAAGGCCATCTACTCCTGAACAACCATAAGGATATTTAAACCCACAAGAGTATAAAAAAATATGGTCTATAAAAATAACCAACCATATTTCCATGTAACCAATGAGAAACGTTTCCATTAAACTAATTAAAATATGTAGGAACAAGTTCCATATGTCTATTTCTACAGAATGGGACCACACAAGACGAAACATCTATGTAGGAGGCTTAACTAATTCTACCTCCAATACAGATGATGGAAACTAAACCATAATAATTTATACCTATGGGGTTACCTGACTAAGAGAAATATTCACTCTGAAACATATGTTTCAATCTCTTTTGACTAAAGCATATCCTACCATGTAGTTAGGAAATAAATATACATGATCTATGAAACTCCTTCGTTGTGATATAAGAATCCATAATGCATCAAAGACAACACTAATAGTCACAAAACACCCTAAAATCCACATACCACCACACAGGGAACTCTAACTAGGGAAATGTTCTAGAAGATGCACATCCACCATCAATTATTACTTTGAATGAGATACATCAGGGGGGAAAGGCTATTGGGAAGACATATACCCCTAATTAAGAGGAATCATAAATTTTCTTGAAGGAAACACACTTCTATCAAAACAGAGTTTCTCACGAGATAACATGACCTTCATATTTTTAGATGAGATAAAACAGAATGCCCCAAAGAATCACCTAACATGACCATTTTGAATGGGAGAAACATTGAAAGAAGAGGGACCTTAAACCAGGTCCCAAACAAAATGTGATACCCTTATATGGCCATAACATTCTATTATTACCAGGTCTACCAGAATGGTGGTCTGACAGTAACTATTGATTAAAATAAAATGAAGTATGGTCCAAAAATAATTTAATGACAGAGGTCAGCTCCAACAACCCAAATCATTTGTCTCATTACTCTTTATAATTCCTTTCACTTCTCCTAGGAAGGGTATTTATGATTTAATATTACCATCTTCACCTTTGGAAATTTAAGCACCTCATGAAATTGTTATTTATTATCTATCCATCTATGTCCACTATTCCTCTGTGAGATAATCTTCTTAATAGGAAAATGATAGAGGTAAACTAAACTATGAAACACAAGAAGGGATTCAGTACATTGATCAAATTGAGGATCTGCCAAAAGAGAATCACTCATTTTCGGATATCAAGTAAACATTAGTTACTTATAGGGGTTTTTACTAGCCAACATGTACAGTCTATGGACCAATTCAAACTAGACCATTGGCCAAAAAATTCCACAACCATGGAAAAAACTCACAAAATGCAACCTACTAAAATGTATCCCAAAAACTTTTCCATAAAAAACCATTAACCATTATCTCAATACGTCCCATCTATAAAATGAAATTTCAAACATCTCCCTAGAGGAAGAGTATCGAGAACCAAAATGCCAGACAAATAAAAATCCCAAATCATAATGGAACACACCACAAAACTATTGAATACCATTCACTCGATATTTTATTAAAAAAAATCAAAAATAATATATGATGGGTGGGTTTCACACTAACTAATGTTTCCTCAACAAGTCTCACACATTCCCTCCCACATGCCAAATAGTACTCTAATCCACTCTCGACACATGTTCCATGCATGTGGCTACTCATGAGAGTGTCAAATGTCAAAAAAAACATTTCTCACTATTTGAAATAATCATTAAACCAACACTTCAATTTCCCTAAAATCAGTAGCCATAAAATAAAAAACCATTTTTAATTTCATTAAAAATATTCAAAAAAACTCCGCTTATAAAAAATCCAATTAAAGCATTACACAACAATTAAAAAATATTTTTTTTAAATTTAAAATAATTTTAAAAAGTTTAGAAAATATTATTTAATATAAATTTCTAAAACCCACATTAACATAATTTATTCTTTCAAAAAAAAATTTTTAATAAATCCCATGTTAAAATTATGAAATGACATCCTTGAAAAACTCTTCCCAGTTTTAAAAAAATCATTTTATAAAAGTACAAAATTATACAATACATTCAAAAAAAATTTGAAAACCCCATTTGGAATAATTGAAAATAAATGCATTCAAACCAAAAAAAATACATATTTAACCATTTGATTCATACACATCCGTTGAAATAATTTCCCAAAACCCTAAATACACACAAAATAAAATTAGAGGAAATTATTTTATGTAGGTGACTAGAACATATGGTTATTATCCATACACAAATCACTCCACCGTCATATGGAGTGTTCTATGAAAATGTATTTATCTCTATATGGATTTCCACCCCCTACAATCTCACTATATCTAATGACCCATCCCTATTTGCATATTCCATTAAACGAATAACCACAATTATCAAATGAATATGATGAAACAAGAATTCACTAGTAACATGACTCTTTTGACATGGTGTGTTTACTGGGAACCCTACTCATAATCCGAATGTAACACCCATACCCTAGTTACCTAGATTTTTTGTTTTATTAAATAAAATTGTCATGATGATAAGATATATAGTCTCGAAAGTCCTATTAATTTATTATCCTTGGAATTACTAGATATGTACAAAAGTTTTTCATTACGTTATGAAATGGAAACAACAACATTGTGTCACCTATGAACACACTCATATCTCTTAGCCTATCCATGTAGGCCAGTCACAAAATACTTCTTCACATCCTGGGAAAAATAAAACCTAAGAAATGGGTGAGCTCAGATGCTCAGTAAGGATTTCAATATAACGGAAACATTCATAAATAAGCGTAAACATTTAAGGAAATATTAAAAATAAAACAAAACCCATTTAAACATAAATTTCAGCATAATATGGCCAGGATGAATCAAATAATTCCATTTGCTTATTTACATGGATATTCTAATAGATGAATAATAACATGTAATATCAATAGCTAATTTCATTATAATGGAATGCATAATGCTGGACATCATAACCACATAGTCAAGGCCTTGTTCTAAGACTGCAAATTAGATTTTGTAAAGGCCTTGTTCTAAGACGTAAGTTTGTCTCATGAGACCTACTGATGTGTTGAGGTGTTGTAGCGGGTTCCACCCTTCACTTGTTATGTCCAATGCATTCTCATATGAAACAGTTAAAACATAATATAAAAATTTGTATTAAAACTAGCACAATAAATGTCAATACTTTTACTATAAACCATGAATGGTAAAAAATTAGAACATCCACAGTCAAACATATCACAAAACATTCAATACAGTATGGAAGATTGTATCATAATAAATCAACATCAAACAAATGTAAAATCCTACAAAGGATGTTGACATAGATGAAATCAAACCAAAAACTATTTGACTGAAATATTTATTTCTACATTGAAATCATTCAAAATTAATGAAATAATTTATTTAGAAAATATTATTATTAGATTTTATGGGAATCATTGAAGGTGATATAATGGAAGAAAAATTCTGCACCCACCATATATGCTAACAAACATTCTTTCCTTAATTCATCGAAATGTACATAAATTACCTTGTTTGGAAAGTGATGGAAATATTCGTTTGAAACCATTTTATAAAAATTATTCCTATGATATAAATGACTTTAACCCATAGTGAAGTAAATAGTAAAAATGGTTTGAAATTCATTTTTATGAAACATGGATGTTGATGATAAAGATGTCCCAATAGATACGCATGTATATACAACCTTGGATGATAAAGAGATTATAAAATTTAACCCTAACCTTGTACATTTACATGGTCAAGGGTATGTTAACATCTTATATAAAAGATAAATATTTGATATTTAATTATAAAAGAACCATATACATGAATACAATATCACATATGATCTTATAATATTGCTTTGTTAATAACATTTTAGTAGTATCATTGTTATCTGTGTTAACTGGTTCATTTTCCATTATATGTTTTGTTATGTTAATCAGGTTTTTTATGGATAGGAAATATTTTGTTCATATCCATAATTATATTATGTTCATAAACATTATTATTAATAGTAAATTAAAATTATTATTGAATGGTAACGATGGGGAACTAAATATCCTAGCATCGTGGAGATGGTAAACTGTGCGTACACACAAGTGACAATATCATTCTATTATTGGTGAAATTATATGTAGTCAGATGGTATATTATATATAGATAATATTTAACATGTTATATTTATTATTTACATCAATTATACTAATTATTATACCTATCCAAATAATTTAGTGTTGAATGAAAATCTACACCACGACATGGAGACAGTAAGACGTACGTATGCACGTATGGTGACTTTGTCATTTATAGGATGGATATAATAACAAATAAGGTTGTAAAATATTTATAAAAACATAATAGTATGTAGAAGGTACATGATTCACTATTTTTATATGGATACCACAAATAATAATGAAGTGTTAGAGGAAAATAACTTGAAGGAGGTGATGAAATAATTACATATTCTTCAGGTGATTCCTTTTTATTTGATCAAAAGAGATCATTAGGTTAGATTTTAGATAAATGTAAGGCCCCTAGGACTAATTTAAAGGAGTTGGGAATATATTTTAGTTGGGTTTGGCTGATCCAAATGGCTTTGGATGTGTGAATTTGAGATAAGGGGATGTACCTTTTTATAAGAGAGGTGAGGGTCACATTATGAAAAGCATGAAATATTAATTTTTTATACCATCATATTCAGTTTATAATTTCTCCAAAAGTATTTTTTTGAGTATAAGGTGGGAATGGGTCGATATAATCTCAAACAATATGTTTTAGGCAATATTTAGTCACCATTTTAACCTTATCTATTGGATTTACCTTTTAATCATATAGTTTACCTTTTACAATGTCTTCTTGTATTTTTATTTTTCATGGTTGATAAACATACTATAAAATTACAACTGAAACCCAATTGGTTAAATAATTACATATATATTATTATATAGTTATTTTGGAGGAACCTTATATTTTTATAACAATTATAAAATTTAATAATAATTTTTTTAAAAAACTCATTTATTTAAATTTTGACATTATTTGGTATTTGGTTTTTGTCAAAGTCATAACAAATTTATCAGTTCGAAAAAAATTATTTAATCATCCCTAACATATCATTGTCTCCATGAAATTTTTTTTATGGCCTCAAAACCTTAAAATTATATATTATTTAATTATTATAATATCATTTATTTCATTCTATGAATAATAAGGAAAATAATGCATCATTATTGGGTAATAAATAAATATATATATTATGTCTAAAATTTATTAATAAAATATCATGATATAGGAAATATTTTTATCTTTTTGATTAATATTTATAGTTAAAGATATTAATTACATAATCTCATATAATTTTTTTATTAAAGGATATATACTTATGTAATTTTTTCCTTTACTTTAAATTAATTAATATAAAATGTCATTATCACTCCCATGTGGCTACATGGGGTCCCAAAAATCGACCCAAGGATAACCATGGTTGGGAATGTATCAACCAATTGAGATATAACACATGTTAGGGTAATTTAATATTATTATAATATTATTTTTTACTCTTATTTAACAGATTTATTCTTTAACCATGCTAAATTAAATATTTACTGAAGTAACTGTTCATAATTTCTACAAATAAAATTTAACTATATAAAGAATTTGGACTTCTAGATTCTAAATATGTAATTCGTTTTTCGAAATTTCAGACACAGATGTTGTGGAAATTAATATAAAATTAATTCTCGTTGTCAAAACCAAAAAAGAGGTTTTAAATAAGAAAAACTATCAAATGATTGACATGTGTTTATGTTGAATTTAAATGTAAAATTACATCCAATGACCTAAATTATATTATATTATAAAAATATAATCATATGATACTTTAAAAATGTCAAATGTATAATTTACCTTGATAAATTATTTCAATTAAAAAAGTGTCTTTTAATTAAAATTTACAGTTATTTATTATTCATCAAAATATGAAAGTTATCAGAAATGTACCCAAATATAACCCTAATCTAATTTTTATATTTTGAATCCAAAAATGAAGTTAAAATTTAAAAATAAAATTCACAAAATATCCCAATGTGGGTATTACTGTTCATTTCTTCTTTTAAAATGGTTAGTTTGATTGGTCGTGGTGTGGTTGAACTCAGCGGTGCGTACATCGTATGCTTTTGTAAAATTACAATAGAAGAGTACAGTGGAAGCTTGGGGTGATACATATAATTTCATGTCTCAATAATTTATATATCCGGTCTACCCAGACTCATCCAGATGAAACATGTCTAAAAAGATAAAAACCTGGATCTGATACAATTTTATCACCAACTAATCATGGTCACCACCTGATTCAGCACCCTACCTAGTTCGTCGCATATCCCAATAGAAATTTTTTATCCCCATGATGTGGCAAAAGTGACTAGTTATCAGATGTGATGTTTGGGAATGATTTACCCAGTTTAGTATTAATAGAACAACCCATATACTAAATAAGAAATAAATTAAAATTACACAACCAATCCATACTATGACTACTTTTAGATTATTATGTTAACAATATGGAACAAAAATCCCAAAGGAACTTCATAAATGATAAAGAATAAAACTTTTACCCAGACCTTCATGTAATATGAGGATCCAAATCCGCAACCCACAATACCAACAGAAAATATAAGGCCACAAACCACCCATACCTCCATCACTAAGAACATTTCCTTTACATGGAATACACCTGGAATAAGGTCTATATACACACATAATTGTAAGTAGGATGTGAGCCAAATCACAAAAAGATTCCACCCAAAATAAGAGACTCTATTCTGAAACATTCATTAATAAAACATGCTCATTATAGTGGAGGCTTTTAAAGTTATTACTATGGAAATCATCTTTATATGGAACATAATATAAAAAAGAACATTTTAAAACACCCATTTCCCTAAACCTTTTCATAAATGAAAAAAGTGGGTATCAAAAGACATACACACATGCACATGAGAGTTCCACCATATGCAGAAGGATAGAACCCAAAAATATAATGTAGAGCTCCTTGGGTAAATTCCTGAGGGTTAATCGAAATTGAGTGGGACCCTAGAACTTTATACCTTAGTGAAATGTGGTATAGTAACCAAAACTATCAGTATCCTCATGCACGATCCACTAGAGAGTAGAAACATCCAATATTCTTGTGACATTTATATATCATAATTGTTTTTTAGTGTTTGGAAGATCATTCCAGCTATGTGAAACTAGGACAAGACACTTCCATATACTATAGAACAATATCTAGTCGACCCACCTAGAAACATATTGTACCCTAATGCTCATGTTAATTTTAAAATTTCACACATATCTCCACTATCACAACCCAATTCCATTCATTTAAAGGAAATTTACCATTTTCCAAAAAAAAAACAGTTTTCCACAAAGAAATCCATTTTCCATTTCACTTACACCAAACCCTTATTTTTAGACATATTTTCCATCACACACAATGTTCATAATCCCTTCATTAACAATAATGACAACTGACATAAAATAATCAACCTATTCAATGGTCCAAGCCCCTTCACTAACCAACTGATACCTTCAGACCATTCTGAAACCAAGCTCTTCATTAGTCAAAAAATCATATTTCATAAAAAAAATAGAATAACAAGGGTAAAATGGCCAAAATAATCCATTATCCATTTAAAACCCCAATTTCAACATACCTTGACATCAAGTGCCTTTGAATATACATTACACACCTTTCAAATAAACATAAACCCATTTTTAAAAACATTACATTATAACAAACATAGAAAACAAATCCACATTGATTGTAAAATCCTTCCCCACCATACGAACATAAAAACCCACTTAAAGATTACATTTTGAGCACCACAATTAAAACATTGAACACATTTTTAGACTCAAAAATCATATTAAATTTATCTAATAGTATTCAGGAATTGAACCACCAACCTCACATGAAGAACCTTCCAGTTAAATGTTCTGAAATACCATCTTCACCTCAACCACACAAAACAGAGGTAAGAAGAACGCTAATCATGGAGATCAAACCCAAAAACCCAAGATTAAAACCCAAAATCGAAACATTAATCATGGGAGAGAGAAATACCAAGTAGGGAAGAGGTAAAACCTAGAATAATTTGGTAAGAAAAAGATATAATTAAATTACATTATTGTTCATTGAATAATCTGGGACATAAACTTCATTAAAATGTAGATACAATGGAGACATGAGAGGATTAGAAGGAGCCTAGTGTAGATGATGCCAATGGATGGGAGAAAAAGCATTTTTTGGGGTTTAATCAGAGAGGAGTGAGAAAACAACATAAAAATTTATTGACCTTGTAGGCCGCCTGATTTTTTTGCATGGTTTTTCAAACCACGGGGAGACCATGTGACTGCCTCTACCGAGATATACACCTACCACATGGGAAATCTTCACAATCTGAATATCTATTCAGAGATCATGTCATTTCTTCTTGACATGACCCATCCATACCTCATGGTCTCCTAGGATGAGTATGTTGGTTACCTCTAACCGTACACCAATAGTGCACTGCAATCTATATAGAAAAAATTTAATAACTTTCTCTAAAAAAATTAAAAATTAAACCCCACAGAGGAAGTTATACCAAGGATAAATAGATAGAGTATAGAAAATGTGTAAACCTGTCACACTCGGTTGTTGTGTGAAATGTATTGGAACCTAATAATAACTAGAATAGCGGAATATTTAAATACTCGGGTGTGAGAAAATAGTACTGGTCCCTGAAAGAGATAAATCATATACTACACTTATCTTATAGGTAGAATTTCTGAGATGTTACAGGGAATAAAACATGAAACTAATCAACAACCACAAGAAAAGTAATATTATTGATATCTTCCCTTGATTCCAAAGTAAAATATTTCTAATTGTATGAGATAAAACAAACATTTATATCAATCAAGCCCATTACACCTAAATTTACTTTTCTTTCTTGTCCAAAGAGGTGCTCGATGCTATCATTACTTGTAAAAATGACCTTTCCGGTACAATAGTTATTGTGATCCTAGAACATATTTTACTGATCCATTCATTTAAAAAAATATGAGTTTGTATTTTTAACACCAGAGAAATATTTTCAACATTTAAACCGTGAAAATAATTTTAAATAGAAGAAATATAGAATTACGATTAACATGTATGAAAAATATTCGTGTTGAAATTAAAATGGCATACCAATAACTGTTAATGGGCTAGACTGATCATCCAGAATCACCTACATCGCATAATATAATATCATTATCACAAAAAAATGTTCCATTCATCCATATTAATATTTTCATTGATGGGGAGTTATGGTTTTCATGGAATCACCATAGATAGATCTATTTAACTGATGAGATTTATTCAGCAACCATTGTCCCATCCAAGAATATGATACCTAAGATACCAAGTATGTGTCCCTAAAATATTACCTTAGAGAACTATAGAAATAAAACTGAAGATACCCATTTCATTTAAATTGTGTAATTCTCTTTTGGGTTTTGTACACTATCTCTTCATATGATCGTACAAGCCACATCAAAAGCATATAGGCTAGATCATTGGTTTTGGAGGATTATTTTCTAATATTTTTTCTAGTTCATAGCCATCCCACTACCAAGAAAATTTTTGTCCCCCTTTTTCATGTTCCAATCATTAATGTTCATAGTATTTCCTATAAGTATAAACATGAATCCTCCACCCATATCTCTTAAGATGTCAATTTCTCTATTTTCTCCTTAATGAGAATCTCTATATAATTTGTAATAAAAATAACAATAATATACTAGTGAGTACCCTACCATGTTCCCAATTCAAATATATGTGCCTTAAAAGATGCTATAAATTCATATTTAAGTGAAAATCACCCTATATTAATAAAATTATAAGTATACTATTTAAATATGAGGTTATCCTCCATCAAGATGAAAATTTTCATTCTACTTTCTATTCAAAATGTTTGAGGATCATAATTTTTGTTGAATTTTTTTCCAAATCCTCCATTGAATGTCATTGGTCCAATTTGGGCAAAACAACTAAATCCCCCCACTGATATTCGTGATCCTCTAGTATATTTGTATCTAATTTAAAATTGAGATATACTATTGTGATAAGGGAATTGAATATATGAGTCATCCTATTCTAACACACCTCTTCCATGTATAGTTTTGAATTACCCCCAATGATATGTGGAATATATTCTAGAATTAAATATAATCATCTACATTCCTTGGATTATTCCGTATGTTCCCTATTTCCACAATATTAAACACCTGAGAATTACATTAAACCCCTTGTTGGTTCACCTATAGCTTAGGTGTAACCACATTTTCATCTGCTTCTTCCTATTTGTTTCTATAGTTCAAACCATTTATCGTTTTTCATATAAAAAAAGCACAATAATTTTGACATTCTAACCACTGATGGATTATAATCTCAAATTCTGAAAAATCACAATAGCACAAAATTTCTATCCAAAATTAAACATTTCAATATTGAACCATTTTTGAATATTTCCCAATAATTTTTAAAAAAATCCAATTGTAGAAATATCCATTTCCCACCTTTTCAAAATATCACATTTGAAAATAACTATAAAATTTTTAAAAAGTACTAATTATATAATAGCACATATATAATTATTCAAAATAAAATATGCACTCCTAGTGGGATTTCATTTGTAAAATTCATGTTAAGGTTAACTCAGTGAATAAACACAGGACAAAGAGATTACAAATACAATAGGTGATTTTAAAACACAAATGTAGACAACAACATTTTAACAAGTTATTTGGAATAAATAGGCTTCCAAATTCTTTTTATGATCTATATTTCTAGTCCAAATAATTATATTCCTTTATAAAAATATAAATGAATGACTTTCAACTCCATCACCTAGAGAAATTAAGACTACATGTTGGTTAAGGACTGAACATGATGATACCACTTTTAACATCCATACCATCATCACTGGCTTGAAAAAGTTGTGGAATGTTACATTACCTTATGAGACATCCCCAAGATTCCAATGGCTGAAAATAAATTCCATGGTATTTGTTAGCATGTGTGGGAGGATTTTCCATTTTAAATTAAAACTACCAACCAAAAATGGAATAGGAAAATACCACTACATGATTATTGGTGAAAATTATACAAAAACTCAAGTAGAACCATTTATTTTAAAACCAATATAAAAAAGAGTATCATAGTGGAAGGATATATTCCATCAATGTAAAATGGATTGGAATAAACATAAAAAAATATCAACACTCAAAGAAATGGCTCTATAGCTCCCAATATGTTCCATTCTCCAACTCCAGAAAAATATACAATGTATTATGACACACCACTAATGTAATGTGATACAGTACATTTTCCAATTTCATGATGAAGGGAATCTTATGAAGAAAAAAATGTGAAAATGTTTGGGGTGAGTTATAATACCATTTAGGCATTCTAAAATAACCAACCTGCAGACATCATGATGATAGAACATGTTAACACATTTTATTAAAACAGATTATATAAAAGAATGGAAAATTGATTTTCTATAGGAAAAATAGTTCAATCATGAATCAATTATTGATTCTAATATTGTTTCTATGAAAAGTAACCAAAAAATACATTAAAAAAATTGTTCAAAATCCATTTTTTCATAATAAATTTCATTCCACTTATCTACACATCTATCAATGCATGATACCCTATACCACCCTACACTTTCAAGTGTTGTGGCATTCTTTCAATAAGCCATCACGTAGTGATCCATTTTTATGGGGAATATTCATACCCTTATCTATCCCACAAATGTTGTTGGAATCTTCATATCATTATCGGTCTATAATACACATGACTAAACAACATCCATTTATGAAAAGAAATCTATATCAAAAAATCTATTTCAACTATTTAGAAAAATGTTCGTTTATTGAAAAAATATTCAATTAAGAAACTATAATACATTTATATAAAACCATAATTTTATTATTAAAATCCAAATAAAACAATTTAAAAATCCATAAAAGAATAATTTTTACAATCAACATTACAAATCATGAAAACAATGCAAATTTCATAGTGACTTTTGACAACATAACCACTTCAGCAAAATTTCATAAACATCCAATAATAAGGGATCTACCCTACTTTTCACAACAATATATTTTTAAATTTCAATAAACTAAATTAATATGAAACAAATCATTAATGTTATAAATAGAGGAGTCAATATTGATTCTACCAGACTGAGAAAATATGGAAAAAACTAAAGAATGACAATAAAATTACAATTAAACTAGGGTTAGTCCCCATAATACGGACATAGATCTCGCCCACTATCATTAAAAGGGACATGAATAATCATTATTTTCATAAAAAATCATATACATATATCCATTTTGTAACTAGATATGTGAAACATAGAGTGATAGGGATGTATATCAAAGAAAAACATAGAAAACCCATCATAAATGATGAAATACCACGAGAATCGTGGTTAAATGTGCCATGAAATGCCTCTTGATCACTTCTAAAATTATATATAAGAGATTCATAGGTTTTTCGAGGAAAAATGCATGAATTAGGAATGATTTGAAAAAAAAGAGGTGGGTAAAACATAATCCTGACCCAAATCCCATTATTTAGGATGTTGTTTTCAAACCATTCATGATTTTTTTTACAACTAGGAAAAATATGTGCTAACCATGATAAAACCTCTATATAAGGAATAACCTCATGCTTTTTTCTCACACAGTTAGAAAATTACATGCCTACCAAACAAAATACCACCACACCACTTTTCACAGTTTCACCTTGGTGGCCACATGGTTTGGACAAACAATGCAGCTACCAGTGAACCTTCCCCTTATCACATGTCTCATGTGCATGGTTTCATATAGGTGTTTCATAGAATACAAATATATTCTATCAACCATAAAACATTATTAAATCACTAAAAACATTCAAAATGTGTTCCAAATCATCTTAACCATCACTCAAACAGAATTCATACATAAAAATAATAATGAAAATGAAATTTACATGAAACCTGTGGTGATACATCCATTTACATCAGTAAAGTATAATTCATTATATAATATCTCACTTAAGTATTATATTAAAAAACATAATGTAATTTACAACATAATAAAAAAACCTATCTCACGGATATAAATTTTAATATAATTTTTTTGACTTTATAAATGTTTTACTAAAACCCCATCAAGGAGAGTGAGTGTGAGAGAGGGTGAAATTGAATATATAGTTAGAATAAAATAAGTAAATACAACTGCTTGACTCATATACCTAATAGTCAGTATATAGTGCATTTAAATATTATTAGGTGAGAGAATTTATATTTCTCTCAATGAAGAATTATTATTTATAAACACTTAACTCGTTCTATATTCATTTTCGGGATGATATTAACATCCAATATAAAAATATTAGGATTATGAGATAAATTCAGATAAATTTTATTATTAAATAATTCATATAATAAGGACCACTTATCACTATATTATATTTATTTTTTGATTTTTTTGTATTCTTTTTTATTGTAAATTTAATTTTTGTTGACTTATATTAGTTATCTTATTGATCAATGATTATAAATAAATAATAAGATAAAATATTCATATAATAATTCTATAAGATATAAAAAATCATATAGTTTTATATTAAAATATATAATATCAATATTTGTTTTATCAATGCCATCCAACGATTTTAGTCATGTTTGTGGTTAATTAAAATGAATCATGAGCACAATATGACGTGATTGGTGAGTATGGTTGTAATAGAGTTTGTATTGTCATAATATATATATATATATTATAATTGAAATTTTTATGATTTTTTATGGTTTTTAAATAAATTTTAATATTTCTATCTAATTAGTTAAAAATAATTGGGAAAATATGATTCTTCATTGACGTAGTCATACACACATAGATTATTGACAATATATTCTATTTTAATGTGGTTGGAAATGAATATATATGGTTTTAAAATTAATATAAATCCTAAAATATTATTAATTATACTAAAACATTTATACTAATAATGTGATGGTATTTATGTAAGTGTAATAGTAAGAGGAAAAATGTAGAAGGGGGAAATATACATTAGAGATATGATCACACCATCAAATAAATGTTATAATTGAATTAAGTAAGATTACATTGTGGGATAATGGTATTTATTAAGTGAGAGACTTTAATTCTATGAAAAGTCATAGTTTTATATTTTTATGGGGATATTTCACTTTGAAAAGGTGGATGTGGTATCTTATTATTGTAGAGGAAATCATAACTTTTGAAAATGTTCATTATTTTTGAGTGATATCACTGCATTATTAAATGACAAGGTCAAAAAAAATTAAAAATATTGTTTGGGGATACAGATAAATCTAACTATCCCTCAACCATAAAACATTATTGTTTTTAATATTTTTTATGCACTTGCATAAGGTTAACCCATTTCTCCTCAATTTACCCATACAAGAGTAACTCAAGTTTTACACATTGTAATTATGTTTGATTCACATATTTTAAACTGATTTTATTTAATGATATTAAGATAAGAATTTTAAATTATTATATGATTTTATAAATTTTATTTTTTAATGATTTTTTAATTTTTTTACTCTTTGGAAGATTGAGGATGTAAAACCATTTTTTTTAAATAATGTTTTTATCTGAAAAAAGATTTATAATATTGATAGAATTATAATCTTAATTGATTAAAATTAATTAAAATTATTATATTTATTTCAAATAATATTAATATAATTAAAAATAAAATAATTACATTTTATCAATATATAATAATTGAACAAATAATTCGAAGAACTTTTATCTCTAAACCTATATATAAATTTTCAAAATATTATGTATTGGTTTATATGTTCAATAATTTACTTATAATTATATATTTTAAATTAAAATATAAAATTTTTATTGGGAAAAGTGTTCAAAAATATTAAATATATTCATAACGGAACACAATAAAAAATAATTGACTCTATTGAAAATAAAATTATTTTCAATATTTTTTAGAATATTATTTATTTTCAAACAAATTAAAACTTTTATCTTAAAATAATATTTTCCCTACAAATAAAAATATGGTTTTAAATTTATAAAATATAAATTCTAAAATTTATAAATTCAATTTTTAATTTTTATATATATATAGTTTAATTTTGTTTATTAGGGAAATGACACCATTTAAAATACTAGTTATTCATATTCATTGGTACTAAGAAACATTTTTGAAGACATCAATAATAAATTTAACATTATATTCTATTTAAATATTCATTTGAAAATAATATAGATAGTATTATTTCATAAAAGTGTAAAATCATTAAAATATTTATTCTTAAATATAATAATAAATTGATATAATTTTTATAAAATTACCTTTATGTAAACACAAACACACACTTATATATATATATTGCAATTCTATTCAACATATTCACATTTTATAATTCAATATCAATGATATAATATTAAAGATATATCACGGTATCATTTTCATATGTTGTTGAATGTCGTTAATGATATCTAATATAATTGAATTAATTAAATGAAAACATATATTAAAATGTAAAATCATTATATCCTTGAATTAAAATATCTTTATTCTTGCGATGATGCTCCATGTATCATTCTTATTATTTCCTTATTCCAAAATTATATACAATTTTATACGTATCATAATTTGTGATTTCACATCATTATAACAATGATTAGGGATAATTCTAATTAATCCTTTTTATTTAACAATATATCTCTCCCATGATAATGTTTTCTCATAATCATATGACCTAACCCTTGGCTAAAGGTGAAATGTTTTATCTTACATTAAATTAGATATTATAGCTTTCTAATGCTTTCTTTTTTAATGTTATGAAAATGATTATTACTAAGGATATATCTACATATAAAATTAGAGTATCATGATTAGAGAAAAAATTTTACAAGTATATTTAAATATGATTCTTATATACCTGATCCTCAAAGATACCAAACCTTCTATAAATGGGGATTTTTATTATTGAATTATTAAATTGTTAATTTTTTTAATATATATTTATATATTGGGACAACACACATTGTATCAATGTTGGTGTATGAAAATATATTTTTAGCATAATAGTTGGGAGTGAGGGCCTTGAGTGTAAAAGTTGGTATCAGAAAAATGTTCAGATATATTCTAGGATTATATTATATAAGATTTGGGAATAAGATATATAATATTTTGGGGAAACACTATAGATAATTTTAAATTATTTTTCTATTAATAAGATGATATCCTCTATTTTTATAAAGTTTTGTGTATTAGGTTTTCATTGAAACTGTATTATTATATGATATAGGAATGTGGATGTGTTTGTGGCTCAAATAAAATTAGGGTTAATTACTATTAAAATGTATTTATAAATAAAAAATTAATATTCACTCGGTTTCATGATGGATATTCCATATAATACAAACATCATTAGAAATTCCAGGGGGATATTATTCTATAAATCCCCATTATTTTAGTTACTAATATGACGGAATTAAATATATAATAATTTAATAATAAGATAGGTTATAGATCCCACTAGAAAAACAACCTTGGGTAACCTAGGATAAACTACTGGGGATATAGAATGATCCCATTATATCAGAGCTCTTATATATGCATTTTATGTTGAAATGAAGGTTTCATTAGAGAATAAATCATTGGATAGATTTTTCACATTTATATGATCATTGACATCAGATTTATTTGATATTATAATAATAATTTTAAATTCAATATGATGTTGGAAAGTGAATCTTAAAAAATGTGTGAATGGCATGTCCCTATGAATTATAAAACCAAATATAGAGTTATATTTTGTTAAATTGTTTAAGTAATATAAAAATAGAAATAAAATCAAAATATATGGAAAATGATTAGTTTATGTCTATATATGATGTTGAGGGTGATATATTTGTATAATATTTATAATGTTTATTCTTGGAGACCATAAAATCTTATTTTAGTCAATGGAAATTTATATTTTACAGATACAACTTGTTTTAGTGATAGAATGCAACACCTCAAGAAATTGAAAAATATGTATATATATATATAATGTGTATAATATATTTCTCTATATTAATCACCAAACAAAAAAATTAACAACATATTAGATGAATATTATATAACAAAATTTTGCGTAAAAAATCAAAAATCAAATAATAAATTTATGACCATTAAAAATTCAATAAAAATGTGATTAAGAACTCATAGAGCTTAAAATTTTAATTTTTTAATAGAGCTTTTTTATATATTTATTATTTGTTTATAAAAAATATATAATTTATAAAATATTAATTTAGTAATTATCATTTCATTATTATATTTTTCATTTAATATTTAATGTATGATTAATTTAAGTATGTTTTTTAATATTTATCTCTTTAAAAGTCTTGTAAAAAAATGTAGAGTTTGCATACACTTTAAAATTTGTGAATATATCATTAATTAAATATAACATAAAAAAGTATAAAACCATGTTTATTGGTAGAAATTTATTTAAAGATTACAAATTTTATTTAAAAATACTATAGTGAATTTATAAAAACAACGTTTAATGTTTTGAAAAATTATATTGTTATTTAAAATATATTAAATTTTAATTTTATTGTATTTAAAATAATTTCTCCACAAATATAGAATTTAAATCTATAAAATTGGATTTAATATACTATAACACCAGTTTAATATTATGTAAATGCTTAATTTCAATTTCAGTCATGAAATTATAATTATAATCAATATCATTAATATATGTAGGAATGATAAACCAATTATTTTTGATGAAATTATATTCAATATCTCTCTGTAACATTATCATATCATTGAAATTATTATCTCCAAAAAATTAATTTTGTATAATTTTTAGTCATATATATAAATAAATTAATATTATTAAAAATGGTTATAAATAATTAATAATAATTAAATAATACAATGTTGAATATAACAATTCACAATAAAATAGTAATATACTTATATATAATACATTTTTAAATATTAATTTAGAATTTTCATTATTTTGGAATAGAAATTTGATTTACAGAGAATCAATTTTGATTATGAAAATAAAATGTTGTCTAGAAGGGATACCCTTTATTTTTCAATAAATTATAAATTATTAGGGTAATAAATAGTCAAAATTTAAAAACTAAAATTATAATATATTAATCTATTTTGTTAAATGTGATGAAATATGATTAAAACCTCTTTTTTAAAAAATATGAGAAGTTTTTTCAAACATATCTACATGAATAATAATTTATTTCAATTTTTTATGTCATTTAACACATTATGAATGACATACATTTATTCAAATGAAATAGGAACATCAAAAATTACGCATACCTTATATATATTGAGATAATTTACACTACATCATTATAAATCTATTCCTTTGAATTCTCAACCCAACCACTTGTATTTCACTATGAAAAGACTCTACTAAGTTCATAAGACTCTAATATCAATTAATTTTCATTTGAAATCCATTTTAATTGTGATATTCAAGGGATAACTAAATTTCAAAAATATGTAAGGTGTAGTAAAAAACAGATCAGATCTTATGGTATTTTTCATATATGTATATTTTTAATTAGATGTGACATGTTTGATAATTTTAAATATAATTTATTTTATATGAAGAATTAAATACAATATAACCATTATGTATAATAAACATAATTATTTTTAGGCTGTTGAATTTCTATTTTAACAATCTTACCTTATTCTAATTTACCAACACCATAATGGTTTTTTGATACCCCATTCAGATTTAGAGATTTATGATTTTTATTTTTGAACTAATATTTTAAATTTTAGGTTAATTCTTCCATTTCATTTTCTGATATTATATTTCTATTTTATTTATATTTATTTTCCTATAAAATATATAAAATTTATTTATAAATGTCTCATGATTCTTGGATTATAATATCTATAAGGGAGTTCGTTTTCTATGATTTCCTTTTATTATGTTTAAATATATGTCCATGATCATCATTCAACTTTGTTTGATAAATTATTATATTTTATATATAATACAGAATTCCGCCTTTTATATTGTAGTAAAATGATGTCTTAAGATCAAGGATACTTCCTCAATGAACATCATTCTCATAAAAATTAAATATTTTTATAGAATAAAATTATAAGCTCATTTTAAGATAATTATTATCCTAATTTCATTTTCATTATTATACACTTTTTATCAATTATTATATTAACATAATTTTTTGTTCTCTTATGAAGTAGTATTTACATTTTCCACTTTTCAAAAAAAATTCTCATTATATGATAATGGGTTTTAAAAATTATATTTAAATTTATAAAATGGGTTTTAAACCAACCAAAATTAAATTTATTTATTTTATTATAAGAGTACAACAAAACAAAAAACACAGTGAAACATTAATATATGAGGGATAGATGGAATAAATATGGTCAGATGTATTGGGGTCTAATGGTGTCCTCATGGAAGATATGGACCTCATCTTGGTGAAAGAACCAAAAATCAAGGAAAGAGGCCATATTCCCACCATGAGTTTCATGGAAATATAATTAAACAAAAATAAAATTAACTTCACACCATTTATGTAAAAAATACAAGTAGATGTTCAAAAGTTCTATGAACCTTTAAATAATATACTCTATTAACCCATGGATATGGTTTTGGAAAATAATGTAATTGTACAGTACAATGGAATATTTTCTAAATCCACTAGGAGGATGTTTCTATGATGGCACAACAACAGTCTAGTGATAATTGATTGGGCCTCCACACTTTATACATATAATGAAATAGTTAAATGTAATCATATTTAGAATGTCCTGATGAGAGACCTAATGGATCCATGTACCTGGTGATTTACTATGAGAATTTCTACTGACTGGGATTTTAGATAGAAGATGTTTAATGTAATGATCTACCTAACATATAGGTCATACTAAAGTTATATCATCCAATATGTTCATGGTTATGAATATGAGTCATTTAATTTTACTTGTCCTTTTCCTATGATAGAATTCATCATTCGCATCCAAATACACCAACAGCCTTCTATGAGGATGAGTGATTGCGCCCCATTCTTAACTCCACAATACACATCCCCTAGAACCACCGATTGATTATGGCTGGAAATGATGCCACATGGGGATAAAATTAAAAAAATATAAAACTCGTGAAATAACCAGATCACCCACATACTTCTGAAAAATAGATGATTACTTTTTTGATTTCATGAATTCCTACAATAATGGAACAATGATGGAAGAATCTCCCCCCAAATCATAAATGTTTTCCATAATTTTGAAATAAAATATAATATCATCCCCTAAAAATAAAATTAATGAATGAATTATATATTTCGAAAAATTTATTATTGACTACTGTTTTTAAATGGAAATAATTCCATATATTTTAACATCACAACTTTAAAAAAATGGTGGCAGTATGATATTCATATACAGCAATGAAAAATGATTTCTATATTTTTTGGATTTTTAAAAATATTCTATAATTATATACATATCCATTAAATAGATGGAAAATATATTTAATTAAACCCCTATAAACATTTATATTATATACCCTTTTATTGTTATTGATTTTTTTGAATCAACCATTTCATTCATGAATTCAATCTCTACAACACAATTTATAATTAAGCATCACCATTTTTTCAATTGTTTTATTAATAGGTGATGGGTTATTGTTTTTTATTTGAACAAATATGTTTTGGTTAGTGATATGGATATTAAAATGTATCCCATAAATTAAATGGTTAATGTTCTACATCTGATGATATACTTATGGATCATATGATTGTCAAACATAAGTTACATATTAATTATAGAATTGTATATATAAATAATCATAATCAAGAACTATATTTTGGAAAAATAGGTAACTTAAGACTATAGGTTTCTGAAAAACAATATCAAATACGGATTATAGATTTATTAAAAATTGTTTAGAGAATATTCTTGTTGAACCTATGTAACTTATGTATCATATATTTTTTAAACCTAAGTCAGTAATGCTGAAATGGTCTGTGATTTCTAATCATCCATATAATGACATACTATTCTTATTATTTTTTAATAGTGTTTTTTAAATCCCAAATTTCTATAACATTCGATATATTTATTATTATAATTATTATCTATGGATTACATTTATTATCTAATGTTTATACACCCTACAACAATGGTATTTTTTTGTTCCATTTAGATTTCATATCTTTCTAACAAGGATTGTGAAAATTATTATTGTTTCATGCTACATTTAATTAGTTATTTCTTTTATACACATGATTTAACATATTATTATGATTTAATTTTTTTAAACATATTTGAAAATAATCCCTTGCAAGATTTATGATCTGACCAATTTTTTATATTTTCATTTCCAAGGGTATAAGGATTAGTGTAATCCTAATGATATATATAAGTGAATGGATTAATATGTATTTTCTGAAAGTGTAATTCAATATGTTACTTCTGTGGTTGATCCTAAAAGAAACATAGCCTTCCATTAGTATGAAACAAAGAATATTTGTATAGGAAATGGTAAATTTTTTGAAAATATTAATGTTTAGATTGACTCATGTTAATGTGTAAAATTGCATGAATATAAATAAATATTGTTTTCAAAAAATATTATAATTCAGATATGAGGAATTTTTTAAACTTCCTATTATGACTATATACTCAAAGAAAATATATACTGATTTCTTCCCTTACTTTTAAATTAATATAGGGAAGGTGGACATTTTCTATCATATTAATGAAACAGTTTTTATTTTGAATATAGTTATGGGTAGATAAGGTAAATATAGTATATTTATTTATATAATGTAATAATATTGAAAGAGTGCTATTAGATTTTGTTATCATAAAATGAATAAATAATTCATTATATTGAGCAATAAGAAGAATATTTCAATCAAAACCTTCCTTAAATTTATATTTTCCACATTTTAGATCATCATATTTACTAGGAATAGAGAATTTTTCATTTTCATTTTGGAGTGAAATAATTAATCATTCATGTTATTATTGAAATCCTTGAGAAATAATATTTCTTATGGATTTTTTTTAAAATATATAGTTTATATAAATTAAATTATTCAACATTATTACTTAACCATCATTTTACTGCATTGGTAGATGATCGTCTGGGAAAACTATAAAATAACCGATTGGGTATTTTTTCTATCATTAAATATTTGTTGGACAATTTATTTTGGCTAATCAAAGAACATGATCAAACAAATGAGTTATTTTTAGTTTACTATTGTCATATAACTCAATACTTATAGTATCATTCATTATTTGGGACCATCAATTCAATTTAGACCATTGTGTCTAATTTGATGATTTTTTACTCATTTGTAATATATGGATGTTTTTTTATTCATAAGTGAATTTCGATCATTATTGGGGACAATTTAAAACTACATGATAATAATATGATACAATATATTTTATCATTATATGTGGATTTGTACAAAAATATCAAATGTGGAATTATAAACAAAATAATTAGTTTTTCCTTAACAAAATATGATGTTGAAGAGTGACATGTAAATGTCGAATGAATACAAAAATTTAATAGAATTTTATACTATAGTCATTTTTATAGTGATGCAATATAAATCAAATAATTCAACATGATGGATATTTCTCCAAATATATGACAGTGATACAATGTTAAGATAATAAAAAATTATATATCCAAATAAGAAGTTCTTGATAATAGGATAAACTAATATATCTCCATTTATTCATAATTTTATCATGTGAATACGGATTTAAATGACATGTAAAGACATAGAGAAAATTTTAATGATATCAATATTATATGGAATGAATTTAAAAGTATAAAATCTAATTTCATTGAATGTATACTGTTTATGAGGTTATTTTTAATGGAAATTATTATTGTAATCTCAAATATATTGTTTATAGAATCTATAACTACATAATTTATTTTCAATGAGAATCCTCCACTGAATTGATATAGATTTAAAAAATAGGGTATCTTAATTGTATGTATCCCAATTAGTCTTATAATGATGATATATATGATAAAACCTCAAAGAAATCCATATACAATGTCAACGGTAGGATTTTTTCAACAAATAATATATTATTGAAATTTAATATTCATTCATTACAATATAATATTTTATAAGAAAAATAAGTAATAAGAATTTGGGATTGAAAAGTCCTGAACAAGTATGTTCCTTAAAATTTATTTTATAAATTTTAATATTGGATGATAATTCTTTTTAGATTAGTTGATGGGGATTATTTTTTAGAAATCCGTATATATTTTTATTCCACATTTATTAATTTGAATTTTGGGAGTTCAAACTAATAAATTGGATGTTACATTATATCATTAAATGATTTATATATATTGTAGATAATGAACTAAAATTTATAAAAACACTGATATTGATATTATTTAATTTGACAAGTTAAAAGGCATAATCTATATGGGGTTAGGATAATAAATTATGAATATTCCATTATCATTATTAGTTCAACTAGATCAACAAACAAAATAATTTTTATATGTAATTAGGGATCAAGAAGGATAATTCATCAAGTTGATGCAAATACTAATGATTCATGAGTATTATATTACTCTGATGTTAAAATTGTGATTTTTTTTCTTTTAGGATTCCAAAATACTGATGAATAACCTTGAATATATAATAAGATTATTGAAAAGTACCTATAAAAAATATAATGAAAATTATGTAACATATTTTCACATGGTCATAAATAAAAGTCAATAGTGGTTACTTCAAGACATTAGCCTCCAACTTCTAGGATGATGATTTTTTTTAGAAAAATAAGAAGGCCATTTTTCAAGACTTTGTCCCCTGCAACCTAATGCTAGTGGCCATTTTAATTCCTTGGCATACAATTCAAGGATTCAAATCATGATGGATGGAACAATTTAGTATTTCTTTTAAATGACATGCAAAATTGAAATTAATATATCAATTGAAAAATAATCATATAAAAAACATTCCTAAAGAAATCATATTTCCCCATAGAATATCCTCACAATTCAATCATGAAAAACATTCTGGTATCATAAGGGATATAAAACATAATAAATGGGTGAGCTCAAGTTGTATGTATGGTTATGTGTATATAGGATCCTATCATGACTACAAAATAATAAACAATATAGCGTGTTCAATATAAAAATCTCATTATATTTAATAAATAACAAGAGAATTAAAGGGATGGGATAATGGATAACCATTAAGATATATATTCAATATCATAATTCCATTATATATAAATTTTTATTATAGTTTATAGAATAATATCATGAAAATCTATAACTAAATTAGAAATTGTGGAATGCTTAAATCCTATAATTTTAAACATACCCTCACGAACTTGTCCAATATTTCAATAAATATCATCAAAATATTATGTGAATTTAATTTTAATATATGGGTAAGGAATCATAAAAAAATATATATATTTATATCAAAAGACATACCATGCATCGAGTGGAAGTAGAGGCCCTCAAACAAAAAATAATATCTCTGATGAATACCTAATATGAATAAATAACATAATTGGATAAATATACCATAGTGAAAATAATTACTACCTATTTTCGAAGAACATGTCTTATGCGATATCATTATTTTTAAAAGTATAATTATTCATTATAAATCCATTGAAATATGATTATTTGTATAGATACAATATATCATTTACACAATATTGAAAAATTAATGTTAATATATATGAAAATTCATTAAATATAATAAAACAATATTTCATAAAGAATTGGTACTTTTTACATTTAAAATAAGTTTTGAGATATAAAAACATCACACATAATAAAAAATAATATTTTCATTTAAAAAAGCATGTAAATATATAAGGGAATCATTAATTCATTTCCTCCACCTATCCAAGGTGTTGCGGCTCTGGAGGATCGCTGGCGAAGCGACGGGCTATGCCCCTGAGGTAGGATCGTGCGTTATATTTCAATTACTGCATCTACTTTGGAGTTAATTTAAATCATTAAATCTCTATATAATTTTTGGAAAAATACCATGAATGTGTACTATATGTTCTGAGCATTCTGATGCATGTTTGATATTAGAATTTCGAGTCCAGAGGTGTCCTCATTTGTCTGACAAAGATCCGGGTGTGTTTGGGTGTTTTTTCCGGCGGCTCTCTAGGCGGCAGTGGTCTTCAGTGGTGGCGT
Source organism: Viscum album (assembly GCA_963277665.1). Lineage (NCBI taxonomy): Eukaryota > Viridiplantae > Streptophyta > Magnoliopsida > Santalales > Viscaceae > Viscum > Viscum album. Next base: position 1,513,493,045 of record OY728132.1, on the reverse strand, counting down.
GGTGGCTCCCAGGTAGCGGCGGTCTTCAGCCCGGTGAGGCGACGTCGGTCGGGCGAGGCGGCGCTGGCCGGGTGAGGCGGCACTGGCCGTGCAAGGTGGCGCTGGCCGAGTGAGGTGGCGAGCGGTCGGGCAAGCTCGCAGTGGTTTCGACACGCGACCCCATTCGGGGAGAAGGACTTGACTTCGGTGGGTCTCCGTGCGAGACCACGACCAGCCACGAGGGTCGGTCGGTACTTGGCGGATCGCAAGTCTGCGGCCGGGCTGGGCCAAGCCGGTCCTGCCCAAGGGGATTCGTCCCCTTGACTTCCGATGCCCGTAATCTTCACTACGGGTGACTGTTTTGTGTGTCATCTATGACAGTGCAATCATAGGTTCGAGATGGACATTTTGAGATGGTATCGGGAGTTTTTAAATCTTGAGATGGGGGGATTGGTGGCGTGACACGTACGTTATGTGGTTTAGCGTGTTTCTCCGAGGTTCTTTTTTTGGGCAGCCCAGACACATCCAGAGTCCGTTTGGAGCACCATCAGCGGTGTTGCGACCCAGGTGTCGAGACAAAGATTTCCAGTACAGTTTCATGCGTTGAAATTGGAGTTAATGCATGAGTCCCACAACCCGTCATTTAACCTGCGAGCAGCGTTTCTCAACATTCTCATCAGACGTCCATTCGGGGCATGCGAGAAGTCTATTATGAGTTTTTTTTCGAGGGCATTGTAGTGGTGCAATTCGAACACATTAATTTTGAGTGATGGTGTGGGACCCATGAGGGCCGTTTTGGGAGTTGGCGGTGATTTCAATCTTTTTCACTGGGTGTCCGTTTTGGACAAGTGATTAGTCAATCTTGAGTACTTTTCTGAGAGGATCGCGATAGTGTGATCCGTTTGTTGTGTTTCAAGACCGTGATGCAGGTCCCACATAGCACCGCTCATGTGTGGTGTAGTGAAATTCATCTTCTTCTCCAGACATCCATTCTATTCAAGCAAGTAGTTAATTTGATGTGTTTTTCTGAAGGGATCTCAATGGTGCGATGTGCCCGACTATTTTTGGGACCGTGGTTCGGGACCATAGGATGCTGTTAGGGCGTAAAGTAGTGTTGAACGACTTTGAAGTCGGATGTCTGTTGTAGGAGAGTAAATTGTCAATATTGGGTGTTTTTTCATGAGGATTACAATGGTACGGTCTGTTTGGATGTGCGGAGTCTCATTCAAGATCTCATTTAATGTGGATGCATGAAAGGTGCTCCGGTGGCGGTTCTTCTTGCTGTGTTTGGAAGCGAACTCTTAGCGTGTGATTGTGTTCACTCCTGTGTGAGTGAAGATGATGTTTGAAGTGATATGGTTGGCCGTTCTAGGGCCGTGGAGGAAGCAGGTGAGAAAAATTACATTTTATCACTTCGTGCTGACGTTGGGTGTCATGTGCTCGATAGCCTCTAGGCAATAGATGTGGTATACTTTTGGAGTGTTTGGGGATTGTTGGAGGTACATGTTGTAGTTTGTACCAGATCATGTTTGTGTACTTAGGTTGGATATGATATAGCGCCACATGTCATGTGGGCCCCTTGTACTTGTCATGATTTTCATTATGTACCACTGATCTCTCGCGTCATAGAGGTTCCCTCTATTCATGATGGTTTAAACCATCACGGTGGAGTCGTTTCCCCAGGTTCTGTTCTCGATGGTGTCATTAGTGGAGTTGTTTGTGATACCCTTTTTCCTTCCTTTGTTTGAGATTTCAGTATCACATCCCATTATGTTCCCTGGTAGCGCTTTTGTGGATTTGGGGTGACCAATACATTACGTGAGCACTGATCCTCTACCTAGGAGGTTGTTTCTAGTAGTGTACGGAGCCCCAGTGAGCCTGGTCACAGTTTCCCTAGCCGTGTATCAAGATCATATCCTCTTTCCACGATCTACCATGACCTGTTTCCCTAGCCAGAGCTCCAGGTATCGATGTGACCCACACTACACAGGTGTTTAACCTCTACTAGGAGAATTGTTCTGAAGTTAGGTGGTTATGCAATACCCACTCTATGTTTTGTTTTCCAGTGTTATACCATCCAGTAGGGATGGCCAGAGCGGTTCCAAGTTTACCCTCCAGCGGGGCTGGGCATTGGGTTTCTCATCGACTTCTTTGGTTTTACCCCCCACCGGAGCTGGGCAGTGTGATTCTCATTGACTTCTTAGGGTTTAACCTCAAGCAGATACTGGGCAGTGGGTTACCCGAAGACCACGTAAGGTTTATCCTCCTGAAGAGACTGAGCAGTGGGTTACCCGACGACCTCTTATGGTTTACCCTCTAGTAAAGACTGGGTAGAGGGTTACCTGATGATCTCTTTGGGTTTACCCTCCAGTAGAGACTGGGTAGTGGGTTACCCGACGACCTCTTAGGGTTTAGCCTTTAGTAGAGATTGGGCAGTGGGTTACTTGATGACCTCTTTGGGTTTACCCTCCAGCAAAGACTGGGTAGTGGGTTACCACATGACCTCTTAGGGTTTACCCTTCAATAGAGTTTGGGCAGTGGCTTACCCGACGACTTCTTTCAGACTCAGTACTTTCTACTAGGAAAGTCTATGGCTTTTATCCGTGACTACCGGAGCGGGAAACTTGGTTTTACCGGGTCAGTGATGTGAAAACTTTGACTTTGAGAAGATCACTCGACTGTGGGACAATGACGAGGTGTGGTTTTACTTTCCCCAAAACTCTCAAGTATGAGGGGAACTTTCCCCACCAAGATGCATCCTTGAGACGCGACCTAAAACCGTGCGGGTGAGTCAGTGCCACCCAATGAGGATAGTGTCAAGGTTTGGTGATTTGAGCCCCTGTACTTGCAGTTCGGGGTAGACGGGAGGGATGCTGAGCATTAATGGTGTTTACATCTGGGTCTGTTGGATACACATTTTCATGGGCAAAGCTACAGGATGGAGATCCCCTTACGATCTTGTTCAGGTTTCTTTAGTGATTATATGGATATGTATATACCTTTTTCTAGTACCCACTCCTTGGGTTTGGTTACTCTCCTTTTTAGGAGAGGTGAAGATACGTGGGGTATGCCACGTGATTTCCATTTCTAGCTTCTCATGGTTCGATGAGTCTACTCTCCTACTATAGGTAGCGAATACTCAACGAGAAGTTACATATTCTCACCATTTCTAGCTCCTTCTGTTTGGATGAGTCTACTTCCTTTCTTTTGTTGGGTTTAGATGTTACTCTACTGCACACTAACTCATCCTCCTTTACTATTCCCTGTTCGATCTACTTCACACCTATTCATTACCACCTTTTTTGCACCCTCGAGCCATCCGGGTATCTTACTGATTATTTTTATACTCACACCTGCATGGGCTCTTCCCGCACTTGGTGTGCCCTTGAAGATGAGGGACAAGTCGATCGTGATGTCAGAGAAGATTAGGAGTTCGGGATCTTGGACCACGAATGGTGGTAGTAGTCAGGTTCCAAGTGAGGGACCCTCCTAGCTATTGTAATTTTTCTACCTGTTGTCGGGATGTGTCACTTTTTTGGTTGGGTTCATTTTTCGCCATTTTTCATTTTAGTTTACCTTAAGCATTTACTTTGTACAGTGTAGTGGTCGACACACTTTTGTTGTCTGTTTATAGCAATAGGTACTTTACATTACTTTTCCATCATTTTACTATGCACTTCTGCATTAAGTGGGTTGTGTGTGTGTGTGTACGGGTACTCAAGAAAAGGCCTCCCTGTGTTGTTTAGCGATCCGCACTTGTCGCCTGCCCCTAGCCTATGGAGCCGAGATTGGGGTAGTCGTGGGTTGAGCCCTTTAGGGTCGGGTCAGGACAACGTGGTATCAAAGGTGATTTGTTCCGTGGGACTTGCTCGAACGTCCATAAAAAAGGAATTGTTTTGGATCTAGGGCAACAGTTTCAACATTTCTTGAGAGTGGCTCTTAGTCCAGGGAGTCCAGTGATGGTGCGGCAGCCAACGAATCCATTCACCAGGACCTCGACAACCCACTTGTTGACTCGGCCTGCTGGGACACTCGTTGTAGGGAAAATTAGTTTGTCAATCACATAATATTGAGTCTTTGACTGTGCTTCTTAAGTCATCCCCCCATTGATTTTATGGTCAAATACATATATGCTCATATGATCATGGTTCTCCATGATAACATTTAGGATTCCTTTGTGAAGATAGTCATCCCAGACACAAGCTTTGGTTCATGACGACGACCCTATGAGCGATGAGCCCTCAGTCCAGGACCCATGATGTGTGTACCTTTCTCCGAGTGGGACAGTAGCACCACCCCCACTTGGTGAGTAGTAGAAAGCTCTAGAAATGAAGACGGAGCTTGAACGCAGGTTGAGCCTGCTCCATGAGTTCCAGCGATAGAGACTTCTTAGGTTCAGCGGTGAGCCATACCCTCATGTATCAGAGGTTTGGATCGACATTATGGTTTTACTCTTGATGATTACATAGACACCGGTCGATCAGAGAGTGGATTTGGCTGCCAGCCTTTTCCACAAAATAGCAGGGTTTTGGTGCAGTCTATTGACTCAGTTACTTGATGAGTCATCACTATCATGGGGAGGGTTTTAGGTGCTGTTTCAGGGGGATTTTTACACCTCCTACTAACGTTCCATTAAGATCTAGGAGCACTTTTAGTTTTAGTTGGGAGGGATGATGGTGACTGAGTACGCTACTAGTTTCGCAGACTATGCACATTTTTACCTGGACTTGGTCCATGACGAAAAATTCCGAGCACGAAAGTTTGAGCAGGGTCTCCAAAAAGAGATTCGTGCAATCATAGTACCCATTCTAATTCCCACTTATGCCAAGGTGCTGGAGTAGGAGCTAGTGAAAAAGATCTTCCAATCACACTCTAAAGTTGGTGGTCGCAGTAGGCACGACGGAGTCAAGACGTCTGCTGCAGCTACCAGGCACCGGATGACAGAACCTCAACACAGGTGGCCTTCCCATAGCTGGTTTCAGATATGTGGTTGTGCACCACTAGGGTGGTAGAGAGGAGGGCCCCAACAGACATTACCCTTCCGTGATAAAGCTTTAGTTCGCGGTCATACCCCACAGTGGAGTCGAAGGGCACTAGGGCAGCCCAAAGAGCACAGGTGCTATGCTTGTGATGGGAGAGGTCACTTGGCAAGGGACTGAAGGACCAAGTTTTCTGAGAACATCGGGTAGGAAGCAGGCGCACCCCCATAGCAGAGGCAACAATGTGATCAGAGTAGTGCCTAGAGAGGCGGTTCTAGCAGAGGAGCAGGGGGAGATAGAAGTGGGGGACGACATTACAAGTTCTTCCTATCACCACCAGGCGGTCCACGTCTGGCTCTGGGAGTTGAAAGTTGGGACCACGGACAACCGCAAGCTTTGTATGTCTATGATCCTACAGAGCATAAGGTGATAAGAGGTATGCTCTATAGCTCTTCTACTTTTTTGCAGTAGAGTTGTTAGACTCTTTAAGTGAAATTCTTTTCTCCCTGGTCCTTGTTTGAGGTGTTACCAGGGTGACATGGGGTGTTGGTGTAACTATCTGTTAGAATAGTATAAGGCATATAACCTTTTCCGTTAGTCGATGGTGTCGACTCCATCGCATTCTGAGCAAGTAAGAGAGTCTTGGATGCGAGACATCTACTATGAAACCTTGAGTGACCAGATATCCTTGGGGGTTTCACAATATGGATATTCTGAAGGAGGGAATCACCGAGAATTTTCCCAAGTTCGAATATTGATTTCCAGTCACATCGTGCGACATAGAGGTTCGACCAGGGAGGTGAGCTACCCCCGAGGTCCTTCGGTCCATTTTAGACTGTGCGAAGGGTATGCGATGTTTTCTACCACCTTTCCCTAACACCCCAAAGTATGGAGTGGGTTCACGACCCCTCCCACATGTAATACCTGAGGAGATGTGTCTGTGCTTCTATAAACGTCATCGGCGAGGGAAAACCTTGAGTGAACGGATAAAATCCTTTGTGTGTGGTGACGCATAACTGTGCAAGAGTTATCCTTGATACGGTAGAGCTAGGTTTGGGCTTAGTACCCGATGTTGATCCCTGATTTTGTATTTTGGGGGCAAAAATCATGAAGGATTGAATTATTTAAGAACCCGGTTTTTGCTATAAAAGACTTTGGAAAATTCTTGAAGTTATTCCGGGGTAGCGCCTCTAGACGGCGTACGATTCCAAGCCCCGATGTGGCTGAAATTAAATTTTCAGTGGGTTCACACTAGGCATGCCAAATAATGGAATAACACCTAAACAGTAACTCAGATATGAAAACTGAGGACACCGTTGAGTCTGGAGCATGCCGTTTTCCAAAGAGGGGTGTAATTTTTGTGGGCGTGGGCCTCCATTGAAAAATCCCACCAGGGGCGGTTTCATAATTTTGCAACCTCAGATGTTAAGATTTATAACTTTTTAATGGGGCCTCGTGTTAAAATTCTGAGATCTCCGTTGTGCTTGGGGGTGGTGTTTACCATTGGGGAGGCTTAACCTCGACTCCGCCAAGAGTTTCAGATGCGGGTTAATTTTTGAGATTAAATTAATTCAAATTTTAATTCGTTTTTCTTTATTTAAACCTAAACCCATAACTCAAATTCTCCCATTTATTTTCTTTCTGGAGGAGGAACTCTCAAGAAACTGAGGAGCTCTCCATCGAGCTCCCCATTTCCTCCTCTCCAAGGTGTTGCAGCTCCGGTGGATCGCTTGTGAAGCAACAGGCTAAGCCCCCAAGGTAAGATCATGCATTGTATTTCAATTACCGCATCTACATTGAGCATTACATAAAGAATAAAATATATGTTTAATTTTTAATCAAATCCCATGAATGCGTAGTATATGTTCTGAGCTTTCTGAAGCATCTTTCGTATTTGAATTTCGAGTCCTGAGGTGTCCGTAGCTGTCAGACAAATATCCGGGTGTGTTTGGGTGTTTTTCCGGCGGCTCTCCGGGCGGCGGCAGTCTTCAGTGGCGGCGGCGTGGGGGCTCCCAGGTGGCAGCGGTCTTCGGCCGGGTGAGGCAACGCCGGCAGGGCGAGGCGGTGCTAGCCGCATGAGGCGGCACTGTCTGGGCGAGGGGGCGCTGGCCGGGCGAGGCGACGCGCGACAGTTCGAGCTCGCTGGGGGCTCGACGGGGCGGGGTCACGGCATGCAACCCCTTGAGAGTACAAGGAACCGACTTCGGTGGGACTCCATGCGCAACCACGACTGGCCACGAGGGCCGGTCTGAGCATGGCAGACCAGTCGTCCCAGGCCGGTCCAGCCTAATGGGATTCGTCCCCTCAACTTCGGACACCCGTAATCTTCACTACGAGTCTCCGTTTTGTGTGTTGTCTATGACAATGAAATCCTTGGCTCAAGACAGATGTTTTGAGATGGTATTGGGAGTGTTTAAATCTATAGATAGGGGCTTGGTGGCCTGACATGTACTTTAATTGGTTTAGCGTGATTCTCTGAGGTTTTGTTTTGGGTGGCGCGGAGATATCTGGATTCCGTTTTAGCGTCGTCAGTGGTATTGCGACCCGGGCATCAAGATGAATGTTTCCAGTACAGTTTCGGGCGTTGAAACCGGAGATGATTCATGGGCCCCTCATCCTATCTTTTAAGCTACGAGAAGCATTTCACAACTATCTCATCGGACAACCGTTCAGGGTGTGCGAGCAGCAGATTCTTAGTGATTTTCTGAGGGCATTGCAATGGCGTAATCCGCCCGCATCAATTCTGCATGATGGTACAGGCCCCATGAGGGCCATTTTGGGATTCGACGTTGATTTCTATCTTTATCACTGGGTATCCATTTTGTTCAATTGATTATTCAATCTTTAGTACCTTTCTGAGAGAATCGCAACTCTGTGATCCGTTTGTTGCATGTCAGGACCTTGATGCAGGTCCCACATAGCACCGCTCGTGTGTGATCCAGAGAAATGCATCTTTTTCTCCTAATATCTATTCCATACATGTAAGTAATCAATTTTATGTGTTTTTTTAGGGGATCACAATGGTGCGTTGTGCCCGACTGTTTTCGTGACCGAGGCTCGGGACCACAGGACGTTGTTCGGGCATAAAGCAGTGTTGAATGACTTTTATGTTGGATGTCTGTGGGAGGCGAGTAAATAGCCGATCTCGGGTGTTTTTTCATGAGGATCAAAAAGATACAATATTTTTGTTTGTGTGATGTCTCATTCAAGATCTCATTAAATGTGGAAGCATGAATGGTTCTCCGATGGTGATTCTTCATGCCGTGTTTGGAAGAGAACCCTTGGCATGTGATCGCGTTCACTCCCGTGTGAGTGAAGTTGATATTTGAATAGATATGGATGGTCATGCTAGGGCCCTGGAGGAAGCAGGTCGGTGAAATTATGTTTTCACCCATCGTGTTGACGTTGGGTGTCGTGTGCTCGATATCCCTTGGGCTATACATGTGGTATACTATGAGAGTATACGGGGATGCATGTAGTTATTTGTTGTAGATTGTACCTGATAATTTTGTATACTTGGTTTTGAGATGAGATAGGGCCACACATCATATGGGACCCTTATCTGTGTCGTGTTTTCCTTTACGTACCTTTGATCTCTCATGACATAGAGGGTCCCTCTGTTCATGATGGTTTAAAAAAGCAGGGATGAGTGGTTTCCCCTACTTTTTTCTAGACAGTGTGATTGTCATAGTAGTTTGGGTTCCCCTTATTCCATCAGCCGTGTGGGCTTTTAGTATCACATCCCTTTGTATTCCACGGTAATTTTTTTGTGGGTTCGGTGCGACAAATACATTATGTGAGCACTGATCCTCTACCTAGGAGGCTGTTTCCAGTAGGGTACGGAGCCCTAGTGATCCTGGGTGCAGTTTCCCTAGCCGGGTATAGAGATCAAATCCTCCTTTCGTGATCTAATGTGATGTGTTTCTCTAGGAAGATCTCTAGGTATTAGCGTGACCCACACTACATAGGCACTAAACCTCTACTAGGTGAATTGTTCCAAAGTTGGGTGGTTGTGTGATACCCACTACGTGTTCTACTGGCCAGTGTTGTACTATCCAATAGGGATGGCCAAAGCAGTTCTGCGTTTACCCTCCAGTGGCGCTAGGCAGTGGGTTTCTCATCGACTTCTTCGAGTTTTCCCTCCAACGGAGCATGACATTGGGTTTCTCATTGACTTCGTAGAGTTTACCCTACAACAGAGACTGGGCAGTGGGTTACCCCATGACCTCTTAGTGTTTACCCTCCAGCAGAGACTGGGCAGTGGGTTACCCGATGACCTCATTGGGTTTACCCTCCAGAAGAGACTGGGTAGTGGGTTACCTGATGACCTCTTTGGGTTTACCCTCCAGCAGAGACTGGGTAGTGGGTTACCCGATGACCTCTTAGGGTTTACCCTCCAGCAGAGACTAGGCAGTGGCTTACCTGACGACCTCTTGTGGTTTAACCTCTAGAGGAGAATGGGTAGTGGGTTACCCGAAGACCTCTAAGGGTTTACCATCTAGTATATACTGGGTAGTGGGTTACCCGATGACTTCTTTTAGACTCGGTCATTTCTACTAGGATAGTCTATGGCTTTTCTCCATGAATACCATAGAAGGACCCATGGTTGTACCGGTTCAGTGATATGACATCTTTTACTTTGAGAATACCTCTCGACTGTTTGACAGTGATGAGGTGTGGTTCGACATTCCTCATAACTCTGAAGGACGAGGGGAACTTTCCCCACCAAGACGCATCCTTGAGGCATGACCTAAAACCGTGCGAGCGAGTCAGTGCCGCCCAAAGAGGATAGTGTTAAGGTGCAGTGGTTTGATCCCCTTGACTTGCTATTCGGGGAAGATGGGTGGGATGCTGAGCATCAATGATGTTTACTTCTGGGACTGTTGGCTACTCATTTTTTTGGTCTGAGCTATGGGATGGAGATCCCCTTACTATCCTATTCGAGTTTCTTGAATGAGCATATGGATATGTATATACACTATTCCAGTACCAAATCCTTGGGTTTGGTTACACTCTTTTCCAGGAGTGGCAAACACGTGCGGGGTATGCCACGTGCTTTCCGTGTATAGCTTCTCGTTGTTGGAGGATTCTACTATCCTACTATAGGTATCGAAGACTCACTGATAAACTCCATCTTCTCCCCATTTCTAGCTCCTTGTGTTTGGACGAGTCTACTTCCTTTTTCTTGTTGGGTTGAGATGTTACTCTACTGCACTCTATGTCGTCCTCCTTTACTATTCCCTATTTGATCTACTTCTCACCTCTTCAGTACCTACTTTGTTTCTCTATCGAGCTTTCGGGGTATCCTATGGAGTATTTTTATACTCACCCTTCTTTTGATTTTCCCGCACTTGGTGTTCCCTTGCAGACGACAGATAGGTCAATTGTGACATCAGAGGATCTTATGAGTTCGGGATCTTTGAATGTGTATGATATTCGTCATTGGGTTCCAGGAGAGGGACCCTACCAATTGTTTTACTTTTGTTTACCAATTTCCGGGATGTGTCACTTTTCTGGTGGGGTGCATGTTTTCCCTTTTTCTTTTCAATTAACCTTTAACATTTACTTTTAACTATTTAGAGGTCGATGCATTTTTTGTGGTATGTTTATAGCATTTGGCACATTACGTTAAATTTCATTCTTTTTACTCTTCCCTTTTGCATTGAGTGGATTGCTTGTGTGTGTATGGGTACTCAGGAAAAGGCCTCCCTGAGTTGTTTAGCCTTTGATGCTTGCCTCCTGCCCCTGGCCTATGGAGGTGGGCTTGGGGTAGTTGTGGCTCGAGCCAGGTAATGTCGGGTCGTGACATTACATGATATAAAATACAGTACAATAAATAAAGGATTATTATGAATATATTATTGAACCGTTATAATAAATATATTACCAAATATCAATAATATATATTCATTTATCTCCCAATTATTAATAATTTTTTGTGGAAATCCTTGTTTTTTCTTGTTACATGTTCATATTTATTTATGATTTCGTTCAATATTTTTAATCCTCAAACATGAATCAAGTATCCATCATATTAATAAATTTAAAATTTATAAAAATTTATTATATATTCATTTTATATGAATTTTAAAAAATCCATTTATATTATAAAATGTAAATTAATTACCGCATTCATGGAGAAGATATGTTAATCTATGCATGAATGATTATTTTTTCTCTAAGTGAATGGAATGGGAAAAAGGAAAATAATAAAAACCCTTTTTAAATCCATTATTATTTCAAAAAAATAATCTATAAATTTTTTAAATTCAAAATTATTACCATCCAACTAAAATAAAAATGAGAAATAAATTACATCCCTTGGATGAGGATGTAGACCACATGTAATGTTATCCTAGGTTATCATTCCCTAATAAATTGGATAATTATAAGGTAGAAATTTTATTATTATTCCATAGTTACAAACATGTATTAAATATAATATTATTTACCTAAACTCATTACCATTCCCAACTATGAAATATGGTGTTGATAAATGAATTGTGTCATTATGTAGAGAAGATAATTCATACATATAAATAGAGGAGACTATCACTTCCATTAAATTGGAATGATGGTGAATAATTATGGTTTCATAAAAAGGATAAAATTTAATTATATTTACAGTAAACAATTTAACATTTAATAATAAATATATGTTTTTCAAATGAGTTTTATTAATTTTATTACCTCTTCTTCAAGAGACCCACATTAGATACTTCATTAAGGAACATATAGTTAGTTTTTGGAGTTTTCCATCCCCTTTGGAATAGTGATAGATAAATTTATAAGTTCTATGGTTAGAGTTTTTCTTAGCTTGGATTCTAAATTTTTTATAAATAAGTGAGGGTTGAGTATGCATATTATAATTGAGTTGAGAGTCAGAGTTAGATTTTATAAAAATGATTAAAATTTAATAATAATAATATTGTAGATGGAAATGCTTCAAAATGGGTTGAATTCAGTACTGGGGTATTATGTGGGTCATACATCATAAAATAATTATAGGTTTATGTGAAATTTTATTTATTATCTAATATTTTGACCCATAAATTTATTCATTTTAACATTATCTGAGGTAACATGTTTTTAAGTCATAGGGGATTATAATATTTCATAAAAGGTCTCTATTAACCAAAAAATGGAAAAGGGATGAAAACCTAGGCCATATTATATCCTTATATTGCACAACAAATTTTTTAGAATTTTTATATGTATTAAAAAAATTGTATTTTCATAAAATATCATTTTTGGATGTATTAAAAATATTCATTTAATATGACCTCAAATACATAAATAAAGAATTTTAACAAAACTAATATGCCTCCATGATATAGAAAATTATTGTTAAATTTTTCCGATTCATGTTATATTAATTTTATGATTTTTAAATTAAATAATTTAATATTCTTGTCAATTAAATAAATTTTGTATTTGGATTCCACATGCATATAAGGTAATTATATAATTTATAAAAATTAATAAAAAATTAATTTCATGAAAATAATTACATTAATATAAAAAATTAAAATTTAGATAAATTCATGTCCTAAATTATTCCATAAAGAGATATTAAAAGTAAACGCATGGACATTTTTAACTTTCCCTGATTTAAATAATATACAAGTCAATTTTAATGAAAATTGAAATTTATAAAACTAAAATTTGTGATTAATGGTATAATTCCATTCATCCAATAATGATTAGGATGAAAATTTATTATAGTATCATTATTTTTTATCCTTTATTAACACAACTTTACCTTCACCGAATGGATAAATTTTACTAGATTTACTATTCATAATGATAAATTGAATGCGACCGATTAAGTAAATTTGAAACATATGATTAAAATTATTTAATAAATATTATTAATATAAACATATATAATTTTTATTAATATGTTTTAAAATAATTAAACAAAATGTGAAGATAATGGTTTTTTGAGAAATATAGCCTTTATTAAAAATGAGTTTTTATCAAAAGTGTTAAATTATGATAATCAATTATAAAATATATTCCAATGAATCTAATTGAAAATGTAATAATATGATATAAATAATTATTAATGTGACTTGATATTAATATGATGTGGATCTTTTCCAATGGTTGAAAAAATACAGTTTTCAATAAAAAATTGATTTTTCAATAATTAATGAGAAATAAATCTTTTTAGAAAATTATTAATGTTTACCAATATAATAATTTTGATATTTATATTTATAAATTATTTTCACTTTTAGAAAACAAAATTTATATATTTTCCTAAAATAAATTATCATAATTTTTCATAATAAACAATAAAAATTAATTTTGAAGAAGCCATATTTCTCATGAATAAATTAACATTATATTGAATTTATTACATAATTAACTAGAATTAATAAATTAATTATAATTTATTATTTCTTATATATATATATATATATCATTATAATGTTAATACATTTCATAACATCTAATTTAATGTTCAGTTTGTAATGAATTATTTTAAATAATAATATATTGGGTTTTGTTTTTGGGTTAATGTGGCATATTGTCTATAATATCTAAAAAAGTGACCCTATAAAATCATTGTTTGACAAACTATACCATAATTCAATAAATTACATCCTAAAAAATTATCATGAGTTTATGTAGAGAACATGTTTATTCCTTAAAAGACGTTCAAATATTTATAAATATATTTCAACAGCTATGTGTTGAGTCAACGTGTGATTCAAAATCTCGGGGTGCCTATAAATAATTTAATTAATAAAATTAAATATATTTTACATTTTTCATGCATTATGAATTGTTTTATAATTTATAAATATAAAATAGTTGATCAGATCAAAAAACTAGACTACAATTGGTTCTGGAATGTGTTGTTTACTGAGGGAGTAAAATGAAATAAGTCAGTGTGGGATGTTTGGACCCCTTTCTCAATGTAGATGTATTTAAATGAAATAATTAATTCATTTTAATTATTTGAATAATGAAACATTGATGTAATTTAAATCTTATAAATACGTCTTTACTAGGTTTTGGATATGGATTTGAAAATAATTCTCCAACATTATAGCAAGATCTTGTCCCTTATTCTGTTTGCGAGGAATGAAAAACCTTTGGATTCTGGTGGATCGAAGCACAATAAATTAATCACATTCTCTTGAATACTTTTGGGAGTGTGTTCATCAATAGAGAATGACCCTAAAAAAGGTATGAATCATTATTTGTTATTTTTATTCCATTGATTAATTGATTGAGTAGTTTAATTATTAACTATCAATTTTTGGCATCCCCTAACCCCATTATTATCCAAAATAATTGAAACTTGATTAATCTCAATTGATTATAAACTTTTCTAATATAAATTGAACATTTAGGATCATTGTACAAGAAATTTGTCCAGCGATCGTTAGATCATAGTTCTTGTGAATACCTCCCTCTGTTCTTCACATTCATCACCATTGGAACCCCATGGTTCCCCATTTGATATTATTCAGTTGAAAAGTGCCTAATCGGGATACCATATTTATCGTGTATCATCAAAACATCAACAATTATTCTTGAGGATAATCGATCAGTAATAATCAGGATGAATAGACGGTGAATCTAGTGATTTGGATCGATGTTATCATGTATTGAATAGATGGGTGTGAGTGGAATGAAGAAAAAAAAATGGTTCATTCTGGTGGATGCTTCATGGTGAACGAGGTCCAACAAGGAAGACTACCAGCTAGATTCAAATATATCAAGATAACATATGGTGGGATTTGAAGAGGATTGACCTGATTCGATGCACAATTAATGATTAGGTGAAATTTGGTGATTCTGAAAGAATTCCAACTACATGACATTTAAGATGATGAAAACATGGAATGTATCACCCTTAGTGGTGACACTATGGGTTTGAATAATTTATTGGAAACATTCTAAGTATAACTCTCTTACACATTGTGTACACCATCCCTGCTTATAAAAATAATTTGATGTGTCACATGGGAAGGAAATCCATATTAAAACGAATATAGATATCAGCTAGCCACACTGACAGTATTTTATGTCAGCCTACATTTTGTGTACCAATGAACACAATTATATGGTCTGAGTACACATAAACAACCTGTAGAAATGACCATGTCCTTATATAAATGGGACACACCATGTAGTCCACCTACATAGTGTGTACCACTACATGGTTGAGACTGGTGTACTGACAAGATACATATCCCAATAGTGAATAGGGACCATAATATGTGTGGGTCTCCTCTCACAATTTTAACTACATGAAATTTTTTTGAGTGAGCTGTATATGCCCTAATCTATTTCAGTTGAACCAGTATTTTCGCTCAAGATATGCCTATCCTGAGTTTTTTTTATATATAATGCTATAGTACCCTCAAAACAATATTCTCATATATTATGGAATGTTTTATGGGTTTGGAACATGCTGAAGTGAAACCCAATGATGGAAAAAATCATAAGGAATCACCAAAGAATTACTGGGAATACCCTCTAGCTGGGCTCGGTTGTGGCACTGCTCGATTATTTTTTTGGCTAACCCACCATCTACGATAGGAAGTAGAATTCAACGATGATCATTCTCAGCTAACCCCCAGTATTATTGGGATGTGGATTTACTAGATGTTACAAGATTACACTCTAGTATGGATGGGAAGTGGAGTTCCCTGTTGACATCCTTCATATATAACATGCCAGCCCCAATGGACAGTGGATTTTCCCTAATGACTCTCTCGGATTTCCCTCAAATAGGACTGGTGTAACGTCCCGGATCTGGGTTCCACACAACAGGTGCGCCGAACCCCGTTGGACACATGACCCCAAGTTCATTTTCCCGAATGCTAGATACTGCTCACTAACAGTAAGGGCCTAGTTCTTATTGTGGGAAAACCATTACCTCATTTTTTGATATGTAATGCAGCGAAAAAATACAAACATACACAAGCGGACGTAGTAAAAAATACCAATACTGAAATATACATAGTAAGAAAATAAATAAAAGACCTACAGTCATATATAGTGATGTAATATGCCCCTATGTCTAAGAATGCAGCCAAAACAGGATACACTGCAATCAGAAACAATACAATACAAAATGAACAAATACAGAAAAACAAAATAGAGTAGCACAGTAGGAACTCAGTAGCATCACAAGCCTAAGATCAGTCCCATGCTCTCTTAATCCTCTCTAATAATAAAATACCTGTATAGGGACCCTTTCCCTTCTCCACAACTGCAGAAATATAATCTATCTGGGCCAAAGACATGACTGAAACAGTGTGTGAGAAATAAATCCCAGTAGGAAACCACCAAAGGCCAATGCCCAACTATCAGTGAAAATGTGAAACAGTAGTGTACATTAATAAAATCTAGTAAACTAGTCAGTACTCAAAAGTAACTGCCACTACCAGTTTCATTTCCATTTTAATATTCATTCAATAATGTCATGTCTATGCTTTAGCTTGGAAGGAATAACCAATGGAAATCACCACAATGAATACACAAAGTAAACGTTGTCCACAGACATGAAAAATCCTTACCCTCATGTAAGCAGAATCGAAACCCACAGGTTATTTCCCACAGGCAAAACGAATATTGCCCGTAGGCATATGAGTTGTCTCCCATAATCACAGAATCTACTACCCACAGGCAATAGAAAATTTTCCCACGGGCTAAATGAATCATTTCCCTCATGATAAGCAAGTAATTGTGCCAAGCCCAACACATAAGCAAGAAATTTATATCCAATTACTCTCAAGGAAATTTAATGCATGCTAAAATAACGGTATACCCTTGGGCAACCTGGCCCAACGGCTAAAAAAGGGAACGCACCCACAAGGTGGTCGTGGATCCATGAAATGATCACAAACATCAGTTTTACATTTTAATTAAATTTCCTACGCAATTCTAGGTATTTAATTAATCAAGGCCTCATCCATATGACACCCCAACATGAACGCGTACCATAATGGTACACCCAAACACTCATCAGTTGTAATTAAACATCAGACCACCTACCTCAATCTCCTCTGATCGGTATACACGAATGGAGCCTCTCAAAATGACCAATAACGTAGTAGTTATGGGATAAAATATTTCCGGTTCAAACATAAATAACTTTTTTTAGAGGAAGAATTGGCAGGAAAGACTCACGGAGAGGGAAGAGCTCACCTGCGCGGTTCCAATCTGATAGTTGGCAGAAGAATCCAATTCCCACTATGTGGTTGGATTCTCTCTCAAGAACCGGCCTCTCTCACGAGCTCTAAATTTTCATTTCTACCTCCTTTCCCAAAAGAGGAGGCTAATTTATGTTATAAGCGATAAAAACAAACTACAACGTGTGTACTCTCAAGTACATGGTGTGTACATTTTATTATTTAACTGTTCCTCTAGCGGCTACTTTTCACTAATGCACTGTTCATCTATCAACATGAGTAAACGACGTGTATTTCTGAATACACAACATGTACTGTCACTCACCTAGCGGCTACTCACACCATCGTATTGTTCACCTTCCGACTGATTACACAACATGTAAATACAAAGTACACAGCGTGTAGTCAGTTTTTACACCCTTCATCACCAGAAGACCTACATGCCTTAGTACTCATCACACACGGCCAAAGTACACGACATGTGAAAATGTACATGGCATGTACCCACAGAATTTGGGATTTTCCACATTTTCCTTATTTTCACAAAAAAAATTAAGGAAAAATGAAATAAAGAAATTCATACCTCATGAATAAGAACCGGGTTCTTACAATCTTCCATCCTTAAAGAAATTCATCCCCGAATTTTCCTTCTATGGGTGGCGAAGATAAAGCTCATAAAAACTATGGCCACTGAGCACGTATGTTGGTCTCCTACTACAAGGATTCGTCCTGCACTCGGCCATGCTGCCATAGCACCTGTACGAGAGGAACTGACCAGCCGTAGAGAACCTTCGTGCTCTTATCAACAATACAAATTTCATGCTCTTCAAAGGACTCATCGACCTAAAGAGGAACCTCCTCGGGCTGAAAAATGTGATACATGTCTATGTGATAAGGGTGCAGCTGAGATACATGGAAGACGTCACGCCTGGCTCGGTACCTCTGTGTTAACTGCAACCGATAAGAAACCTGTCCGACTATCTCCAGAATCTCAAATGGCCTCACATATCTCAGTGATAGTTTACCAAGTCTCCTGATCTTCCTGTATCCCAACTTCGGTGAAACACGCAAGAAAACATGATCTCTGACCACGGACTACAGTGGTAGTCTGTAGCGATAATAATAGGATTTCTAATGAGACTGTGAAGTAGCCTTCTACTTATGAATCAACTTGACATACTCTGATGTCTCCTACATGAGACGTGGTCCCAGTAATGTTGCCTCACCTGCCTCCAACTAGCACAAGGGTGGTCAGCATAGCCTACTATATAATGCCTCGTAAGGTTCCATATCAATAGTTTCCTGAAATATTTTAT
Organism: Viscum album; assembly: GCA_963277665.1. Classification (NCBI taxonomy): domain Eukaryota; kingdom Viridiplantae; phylum Streptophyta; class Magnoliopsida; order Santalales; family Viscaceae; genus Viscum; species Viscum album. Next base: position 1,513,474,610 of record OY728132.1, on the reverse strand, counting down.
AGTAAGAAAACTCAACCAAGGGTATGTGCTTCTTCCAGGAGACACCAAAGTCCAGGACGCATGAACGCATCATGTCTTCAAGAACCTGTATCCTATGATCTGAATGGCCATCGATCTGAGGGTGGTAAGATGTGCTCAGAAGCACCTATTTACCAAGTTCCCTCTGTAATCTATTCATGAAACGTGACATAAAATTGGAATCCCTATCTGAAACGATAGAACAAGGGACCCCAAGAAGGCGTACTACCTCTCAGATATACAACTTTTCGAGCTCATCAACACCGAAGGTCTCCTTGACCAGCAAAAAGTGAGCTAACTTCCTAAGTCTGTCCACAACAACCCATACGGAATCACTGCCTCAAGGTGACCTTGTCAATCCGGTCCTGAAATCCATCGTGACATCATTCCATTTCACCTATGGAGTGGGTAACTGTTGTAACAGTCTGACGGGCCTCTGATTCTCCGCATTCACCAACTGACAGGTGGAACATCTTGCAACAAAACCAGCTACCTCTCTTTTCATACCTGGCAATCAATACTAACGTCTCAAGTCACAGTACATAATGGTGATTCCATGATGAACTGCCCAAGATGGATCATGAAACTCCCACATCAACTCCTTGCCCATATCCCCTTGAACCCATACTTTTCCATGGATACACAATACCTCATCATCACTTATCGTCCAACTAGGAGGAGGGTCCTCACTTTCCACTGACTCCCGTAAAACTAGGCCTTCCGAATCAGATAGATGTCTCATCCTCACTCTATCTAGGATGGTAGAATTCACAGCTTTCGAAGAAATATAGGTTTTCCCCTGACTATCGTGAACCTCCAAATGCATCTGAGAGAACAAATCCATAAGCTACGACTCACCACTATCCTCCAACATTTCCGGTATCTGAGTCCTCCTACTTAGTGAATCAGCTATAACATTACACTTACCAGGTGTATAGGAAATCTGAATGTCGATGTACTGAAGGTACTCAACCCACCTTCGTTGTTTCATATTCAGGTCCCGCTGGGTGAAGATGTACATGAGACATTTTTGGTCCGTAAAAACCACAAAATGATCTCTCAAGAGTTAATGTCTCCAATAGTGTAACGCATGAACAACATCTTCAAAATCGAGATCATGTGTCGGGTAATTCATCTCATTTGGCCTCAACTACTGAGGCCCGTACGCAACTACTTGGTCGCCCTACATCAACACTTCTCCCAGCCCAATACCTGAGGCATCACAGTAAACTGTATAGCAATTACCATGATCTGGAAGTATCAGGACTGGTGATAATATCAACCATCCCTTAAACTCATGAAAGGATGTCTCGCAAGCTTATGACTGAATGAACTTGACACCCTTCTTAGTCAAACCAGTCAATGGCACAACTAAATGAGAGAAGTCCAGTATAAAGTGCATGTAGTAACCAACTTCCCCAAGAAACTTAGTATCTCAACCACGTTATTAGGTTACTTCCATGAAACAACTGCTCTCACATTTTCTGGGCATACCGCAACTCCTACATCTAAGATAATATGACCCATGATGTTTATTTTGTCCATCCAAAAGTGGCACCTTTAGAGCTTAGCATATAGCTGATGCTATCATAGTGTACTAAAAACAATCTCAAGATGTGTGGCACGGTCGTGCCAAGTGTGAGAGTACAGCAAGATATCATCCACGAATACTACCACAAAAGAATATACATAATGGTTGAACACACTATTCATCAAATCCATGAAAACTTCTGGCGCATTCGTGAGTCCGAACGGCATAACCAAGTACTCATATAGACCATATCTGCTCTGAAAAGATTTAAGTGGTATGTCTGATGGACTAATGCATAACTAATGATATCTGGATCTCATGTCAATCATCGAGAACCCTCGTGCTCTTCAATGTTGATAAAAAAGATCATCAATCCTTTGAAAGGGAAATTGGTTCTTAACCGTCAACTAGTTCAGCTTCTGATAATCCTCACAAAGTCGGAGGGTACCGTCTGCCTTCTTTTCAAATGGGACAAACGATCCCCAATAGGCAGAACTGGGTCGGGTTAAACCCTATGCATGAAACTCCCCAAACTATCTCTTAAGCTCCTGAAAATATAGTGTATCCATACTATAAGTAGGAATGGACACCAGTGCTGCTCCAAACACTAGTTCAATAGATAAATCCACCTCTCGCTCTGGAGGTAGTCCTATGAAGTCATCCCGAAATACATCCCTAAAATGATCAACTACTAGAGGGAAATATATCTTATTATTTCACAATTCATACATATATATACTCATAATATGGTATATCACTCCACCTCGCCCATGATTCTCAGGTCTAGCTCGACTCACCTAGACATCCCATTCGCCCTTGTATAGAAACTCTCTGCCCTCTGGTGACATGAAACTCAACCTGCGACGATAGAAATTCACAAAGGCTCGAAAGGGTACCAACCACTCCATCCTAAAAATGACTTCATAGCCAGTCATCTTGAAGATATAGAGGTCCCATAGAATGTGACACCCACCGACCTCAACGTGGAACTCCCTGCACTGACGCACACCAGTCGTTCTAATCCCTAATAGAGTGTCCAGCGTCATAATATTAGAAGAAGAAGAAGAAACACAGTGCCCAATGCTCTCCACAGCAGGCACAGATATAAATATATGTGTAGTACCCTTATAGAAAAGTATAGAAGAAAAACAGATGCATCTAGAATAGTACCCTTGATTGTGGAAGGTCCAGGATCCTACTCATGTTTGGTCTGCTTCACTGCATATTCCTGCCCAGTGTTGTGGCCCTGTGACACAGCCTAGCTACACTGAGCTTACCCGCCCTCCTATCTCTGAGATCTTCGTGTCTGGCTACCATGGCCTCAACCACCACCTCGTCCTGTATGTCCCGACATATCCCAATTTCCTGACTGGTATGAAGCTACTGGCCATACACATATGTGTGGAATCTGCCCAGAACCCCTCTCACTAGCCACTGGAGGAAATGCCCTGTAGAAATGCTGGTGATGACCCATCCTCCCACTAACTTAGCACTCCACCGGGACACGTGGACACTAAGGTCTCTTGTGCCCCTCTCTACCACACTATTATCACATGACTTGGCCACTTGAAGAGTTATTATTTCTAGTACAACCATCATGATAGAAATCCATATTCCCTTTCCTCTTACTAGTATAAATATTACCAGAAACTATTGCTGAATCGCCATAGCATTCACCACTATCTTCCCGCATGTTCCTCTCAGTAATCAGTGCCTAGTTAAAAATAGCATGCACTATTGGAAACCTGAAAACATTCACCAGCACTCGGATGCCATATCAAAGACAATACTAAAATAGTCTATCCCTCAATGTCTCATCACCCACCATAATAGGTGAAAATCACTATATCTCAGTGAAGCGGTCAAAATAATCCATCACTGACATAGCGCTTTATTGCAGATTGATGAATTCTGGAGCTCCATCATCCATTCGTGTCTCTAAAAAAATCATAGAAAACAGCCTGAAAATCTTCCCACGCAATGTCTCAGTGATTCTCATTCTACGTGGTAACATCCAACCATCTTCTGGTGGAATCACGTAGCATGTATATAGCGAGCATGACCCTCCGCCCAGGAGGCGTCTCCATATGCTTGAAAATAGTATGCATAAAACCAAGCCAAGACTCCAAAACATGTGGTCCACCATCCCCTGAAAATGTAGGCGGATGATGCTGCTGGAATATATGTGTCAGCTCTTCTATAGAAGTTATAGCAGGAGGAGCTCCCAGGAAGGTCTGCAGAAACCGCATGAAGCCTTCACAGAACTATGCATCAGCGCCTCTGCCCAGTATAACGGCTGGCGTCGTATCTGGCTCTACTAAAGGATCCATCAGTAGCCCATGGTCTAGAATCTATGGAGAATACTCATTGCCTCTCCCCTGTCAGACAACTCTAGTTGGTCTCGGCGGCATGACTCTACAAACTCAAACAGACAACTTAGATTAAGATCTTCAAGGACTAAAAATAAAGATTGTAAGAAGTAAACAAGAGAAAAAAAACATTTATCTTTGAAAAAAATACTATACAACATGTATAATAACTCCACGGCATGTTCCTTCATTTCTTTAACATGGGTGTGAACTTCTTCCAAAATTGGTCATGTAACACCCCACACACACGACATGTTGTCCACACACATAGCATGTAATTGAATTTTTTCCCTTTCTTGAGTCCTTTTACACGGCTTAGCCACATGTATCCCTTTTGAATGAAACTACACGAAATGTATAAGGTCAACATGGCATGTACTAGATAAGATTCATAGACCCATGTTGTTTGTTACACGTCCGGGTACATAGTTAACTCTACACGACATGTTCTAGAGAGACATGGAGTGTACGTCTTAGATTCCAATTGCCCATGTTGTTAGCGACATGGCTGGCTACTAGGCTGACACAACACGTCGTGTTACTCCTTCACACGGCGTTTACACCACTCTGTCTTCCCAGCCACACGACCAAGTCCACACAGTCTCTCCCCAGCAAGGACTACACGGTGTGTCCCAAAGGTACACAGAATGTACTTGAAGAGTTAACACTGACCTGTGTTTATTAGTTATACGGCCGTATTCTCAGGTTACTCTACATGGCGTGTACTTCATTGAAATGGAGTGTATTGACTCAGATTCCTCTTCCCATGTTGTTAGTCACACGGCGGACATAGGGTCAACACCGCATTGTGTGTACTATCAGTACATGACGTGTTCTTTCAGAGTTTCATTACCCCATGTTTCTACCCACATGACCTATGAAACGGGTAACAACTACACGGCATGTATATATATTACATGTCATGTACATAAAAATTTTCATTTCTTCCCGAATAGAAGAGTACATGGCATGTAGGAAAAACTACATTGCATGTATTCTGGGTTTTTTCAGACAGTAATCCATAGAAACTACTCTGGATCCCATAAAAACACTGAAACCGACACCTGAGTTCCAAATTCTGATCCGTGATGGCCCATCCTCCCTGTGAATCAAAACTTGGAATCTTATACATTTTTGAAACAAGGTAAAAAATCAATGATCCACCAAATTCCGGTCCTTGAGGGACCATAATCCACAAGATAAAAAGTTTGGCTTTCATTCTAAATAAACATACATAACAATACCCTATCAAATTGAAGGTATTTTATCAAGGAATCTATCACAACAGCATGATTTTACTATAACCACATTTATCACAACAACATGCAATTTCTAATGCACCAAATGGCAGGAAACTATGTATGGCATGTGATTCTAACATGTACGTAAATGATGCATGTGGTCCAATACCCTCATATCATCAGGTTGCCACTAAATAGAACCCAATTATAAAAATATAAATAGCACACCACAAGTCCGTCACCCAATGGTGAAAATCAAATCAACTGTAAAATTGAAAAATCAGAAAAAATGCAGTGTGAGGTAAATTAGCTTTTCACTAAACACTAGTTAGGTACTCCCAGGCACAACATATTACCAAGTACTTATTTCATCCTATCATTGGATATAGGTCCCAAATTGTAATTCAAGAGAAAATAAAACCTTTGATACCTCTTTGTAACCTCCCGAACTTGGGTGCCACACAATGGGTGCCCCGAACCCAGTTGGTCACATGACCTCAACCACATTTCCTCAAATGCAAGAGGCATCCAACAAGAAGCGAGGGCCTAGGTCTGATAGTGGGGAAACTATGACCTCATTTGTCAATGTGTAACGCAGTGGGAATAATACAAACATACACAATCGGAAGCAGTAGACAATACAAATGCTCAAATAGACCTAGTACGAAAATAAAGAAAAGACCAATAGTCATATACAGGGATGCAATATGTCCATAAGTCGATGAAAGAATCCAAAATAGGAAACACTACAATCTAAAACAATACAATACAAAAGAAACTAATACAAAAAAAACAAAATAAGCAGTGTAGCTGGAACTCAACAGCATCACAAGCCTATGATCTGTCCCATGCTCACCTACTCCTCAGCAACAATCAAGTACCTGTATAGGGACCCTTTCCCTTATCCACGACTATAACAATATAATCTGTTTGGGCCGAATAAATGATCCAAACAAGGGGTGAGAAACAAATCCCAGTAGCCAACCACCAATGGAACATGGACATATGTTAGTGAAAATGTGCAACTACAGTGTGCAGTAACAAAGTGCAGTAAACAAGTTAGTACTCAAAAGTAACTATCACTACCAGTATCATTGTCATTTTAATATTCATTCAAGAATGACATGCCTGTGTTTTATCATGGAAGGTATAACCAAAGGAAATCACCACAGCGAAAACACAAAGTAAACGTTGTGCAATGACATGAAAAATCCTTATCCTCAGTTAATCAGAATCGAAACCCGCAGATGATTTCCCACAGGAAAAACAATTATTGCATGTAGGTGTACGGGGTGTTGCCCAGAGGAATAGAATCTACTTCCCACATGCATGAGAAAAATTTCCCACAGGCTAAATGAAACACTGCCCTCAAGCTAAGAATGTAACCGGGACGATCCCAACACATAAGAATGCAATTTATATACAATTTATCTTAATAAAATTTAAAGCATGCTAAAATCACGCTATACCCTCGGGCAACCTGAAAAAATGGCTACACAATGGAACGCGCCCATGTGGTGGCCCTGGATACAAGAAATGATCCCAAATAGCAGTTGTATATATTCAGTAAATTACCTTCAAAATTCTAGGTATTTAATTAATCAAGACCTCAGCCATACGACACCTCAACATGGGCGTGTAGCATAATGGTACACAAAAACACACAGTAGTTGGAATTAAACATCAGACCACCAACCTCAGTCTCCTGTGACCAGTATACACGAACGATGGCTATTGAAATGACCAAGAATGGCATAGATATGAGATAATATATTTCCTGTTCAAACATAAATAATGTACTTTAGAAGATGAAATGGTAGGAAAGACTCACGAACAGTGAAGAACTCACCCATGTGGTTCCAACGTGATGATTGGCGGAAGAATCTGATTCCCGGTGTGCGGTCGGAAGCATTCCCAAGATACAGCCTCTCTCCCAAGCTCCAAACATCTGTTTTTTCTTCCTATGTAAAAAGAGGAGGCAAATACCCATTTTATGTGAAAAAAACAAACTTCATGGCTTTCACATTTCATCATTTAACTGTTCCTCTACCGGCTACCGTTCACTACTTCACTATTCATCTATCGACATGGGTAAACGACGTGTATTTCTGAATACACAGAATGTACTATCGCTCAGCAGGCGGCAATATCCAATACCTTACTGTTCACCTTCTTACTGATTAAATGGCATGAAAATAGTAAGTACATTGCATGTAGTCAGTTTTTACACACTTCATTTCCGGCAGTCCTACACACCCTGTGTACTCATTCCACACAGTCAAAGTAAACGGCGTGTGGAAAAGTACATGGTGTGTACGAAATTTTTTTTTTATTTTCCCAATTTTCCTTATTTTCACAAAAAAACATAAGGAAAATAGAAAATGAAGAAACATGTACCTCATGAATATGAACCAGGTTCTTACAATTATGGGGTGGCATTCCTTGATGACCTTCCTGAGTAGTACCCTCCAATAGGATTGGGCAGTGGTGTTCTTCAGCAACTACCTGTGTAGAGCCCTCTGATTTTATGAAGTCACAAGATCCATTACATGAAATCGTGATCCCTATTCTATGAGGCACAATTAAGAGGCATGATTTTATAAAATTGTGAAATCATAAGAAAGGTGAATGATTTCCCCACCAATATGTGTTCTTGTGATGTGACCTAAAACCATGTGGAGGAGTCAATTCCCCCGAAATCAGATTTTATAATCGTGTGGTGATTGAGCCCCAAAAACATGTGTGTCAGGAAAAGACTCTTGAGGTTCTCGGAATAATTGATGGACACACCATCGAACATTTAGAGACACATCATAGTGGATTTAAATTTGAGATGGAGATCCCCTTACTCGCTCATTAAAGATTCATTGAGCATGAATATGTATATATCGTACATCAGTTCAAACTCCTGGGGTATATCTACTATCCTTCTAATAGAGGTGAATATGTGTAGGGTATTCCACGTGATTTCCATTTTCAGATTCTAATGGGTGGGGGTTTCTACACAACTACTATATGTAGTGAAGACTCAGTCAGAAGTTCACCTCCTCTACCCGTCAAGCTCATTGTGATTAGACGAGTTCACTTTTACTCTTTTTTTGGGTTTAGCTATAGTTTTTTATTATTCCTAGTTCGATCTTCGACCTCCCTATTTATTTTTATCTCTTACTACTCCCCCTTTAACTTTTTAGGTCATTCTACTTGGTATGTATATACTCACCTCTGCATGGGATTTTCTCAAAACATGTCATTTATTTTGCAGATGGAAGATAGGTTAATCATGATGTTAATGTAGGTTATAGGTGTACGGTTCCTAGACCAAGTATGAGGGACATAGCTAGGGATCTATAATATAATATCACTCAGTTCTTTTATATTTCCCTTTTTTCAAGTATAGACATATTCATGTTCTGGTGTGTATTTCATCCCATTTCATTACAATGTTCACCAACATAATTAGTATTTTAGTGTTCCATGTATTTTTGGTATATTTATAATATTGTTGCATCTTTTATTCATTAACTATACAATATTGAATTTAGTTTGTAGTATCTATGTGTATCGTTATTTCAGAATAAGCCAAATTGAGTTTAGTTTCCCATCACTACTTTTTTTCCACCCCTTGGCCTATGGAGGTAGGATTGGGATAGTTGCGGCTCAAGCCCCATCTTGGGTTTTGTCATAAAAAATTTGTATCGGATGTGATTCAACCCATTAGATGTTTTTCAGATGTTTCCCTAAAAATGTTTTTTGGGCTTTAGGGAATCATTTTCAAAGTATTTTAAATTTTTCACTCATGCAAGGGATCCAGTGATGGTGTGGCCAACATTGTAGCCATTAACCCAGACCTTTACTGTTTTCTTGTTGAATCGACATGTCAAGACACTTATTATATGTATATGGGGAGAATGAATTATATAGTATTGATTCATTGAATTTCCATCTTTAGTTCGGTCCCCATTGTTATATATATATATATATATTATCTTATGATTATGTTACTCCATAATAAAGTTAATGTTTACAATGTGAGGAAAATCATCCATGATACTAGCTATAGATAGTGGCAACGACCCTATGAATGACGAGGACTCGGTTTTGGGTATGTCTCATGATAATATTCCTGTATGTGGGTAGGTAGAAACATCTACACTTATTGAAAATAAAATTTTCTTAATAGAGCAGGCTAAGGACATTTAAATTTTGTCGTCACATGGTGAGTTCTAGCCTTAAAGATCTTTGAGGAGCAATATTGAGCCAGATCCTCAGGTAGTAGAGGACTTGATACAGTCTGTGGATCATATCATTAGGCTTATTTATATCTCATTGAATTAGAGGGTGGATTTGGATATATTTATTTTCTATGGAGCAGATATGAATTGGTGGAGCATTGTTACCCAAATACATGTTATGCCAACACTCACATGGGACGACTTCTAGTAGCTTCTTTTTTAGAAGTAATTCACCTTATACATATTATTTGTTTGGATCCCTGATATTCTAGCACATTTAGGGGAATGGATGAATATGGAAGAGTAGGCGGTCAGTTTTATAGACAATATTCATTACTGACCGAACAATATTAGAGATGGATACTTCTGTGAATAAATGATTTATCCTTGAATCCATATTGATTTCCATGCCATCAAAGTTCCCTTATGTATCCACAAATATGTGAGGGTGTTGTATAAACTTCTTGAGAAAAAACATATTTTTCGTTGGGACTCTAGGATAATAGAGCTTGTAGGGGGTGTCATAGTGTCGAGGCATCTAATTCAGAAGGAAGGTGTCAAAGATCTCGGAACAGGAGACCTTTCCCTGAGAAGACTCATGGACATGGTCATAAAAGGTAGGGACAACACATTGGAACTTGGAATCATAGGGCGGTTTAGTTTTATGCTTTTAATGGGATAAGTCACATGACACAAGGCATCTAAACCAGACGTATTGAGCATCCCATAGAGATAACAGATGGACTTTCAGGGAAGAGACAATGTAATGATCAAGTATATCCCAGATGGGGATAGGGTGGCCCTAAGGGATGTAGTAATTGAAGGGGAGCATGATGAAATATAGGTGGGGGAAAATGATATGAGCTCTTCACACCACCACTATTACTAAAAGGCCCATGTTAGGAACTGGGAGATTGTAGCTGCGGTGGTAGATAGCTGCAAGCTATGGAAGTCTATGATATGGTGCAACACAAGAAGATTCAAGGTATGATCAATGTTTATTTTAGTTTTCAATCAGAATTTGTTTTCATAGGATCTATCTATTATTTATTCTCTCAACTCATAGTGTGGGAGTTGGATCTCCCATTAGAGATGTTATAAAAATATCATTGTCTTGATGTTTCTATAGGGAACACTTCTCTATATCATTTATCTACCATTACTAGGAGCCATCGGTTTGTGGGGAGACATTCAAATATGATATTTTTGTTATCATGATTGAACCCTATGACATTAACTTGGTCATGAATTGACATTCCATGGTTCAATCCTAGATCAACTATCACCACAGACTAGTCAAGTGCCTATACGCTGATGAAACAAGGTTATCCATTTTCTATGAGAGAGACATTGTAGCAGGAAAATCATGTGATTCAGGAAGGATTTCATAGCCTATTACACATTAGTTATAAACCTAAAACCTTGGTACAATAGACTCCTCAGGATTCAGGGTTGCTTCTAATTTGGAGGACTATATGGACGTATCACCAAAGATGCTCTAAAACTACATCATAGGTGGGAGATATAGTTTCTCATTGACTTGTAAGTGTGGAAAACCCTAATATCATCTACAGAATATCATATGTATCATACAAGATCCATTAACTACAAATTTATTTAGAGGACATTTGTGAGAATGGTTTCATCAGACCAAGTGTGTCTTCTAAGGAATCACATGTTCTATTCGTGAAGAAGGAATACATGAGATTCAATATTTTCTTGGATTATCATCTCCAGAACCAGGCCATGATAATGAACCAATAACCCATGATTACAGTTGAAGGTTTACATGAACATTTTTGGGATTCGAGATGGTTCTCTACGATCAATCTTAGGTCTGACTACCACCAATTCTGGGTTTCTGTGGATGATATTCCAATGTTGTCTTTCCAATGACATAATATTCACTATGAGTTCTTAGTGATTCCCATTGTTGTGAAAAATTACCCCTCTAAAATAATAGTATTGAAGAACTATATTTTTCATCTATAAATGGACCATATTTTTGTAATTTTTCTTAGTGACATACATGTTTACTCTACAATAGAAGAGGAGAGTGAATAGAACATTGGGATTGTTCTTGATTTACTATGAGAGAAGCCTCATTTTTATATTATCCCGAGGATTCAGTTCAAGATTCATGAGTGAAATATTCTAAGGAATTGTATTTCTGAACTATATTTAGTCATGTAATTTGAAATTATAGTGGTAGTGATTACATGGGAACCACCCACGAATTTATTGGAGGTGCAGATCTTCATTGGCTTAGTAGTGTACAATAGGAGATTTGTGGAAGATATCTCTAGAATCACAACCCCTTTGACCACCATGATAATGAAGGGACAAATATTTACCCAGTATTTGATGTTCAAAATGACCTTTGAGTAGTTGAGAGAGAAGATGGCAAGAAATACAATGTAGTGGTTATAATAGATAGGTATTCATATTATGGTGTATTTCAATGCCTTCGAACTAGCTCTCGGTTGTCTGTGGGTGCAACGACAATCATCATTCTTATATGGTTCTTTGATGATGATACCCCATTTACATAACTATGTGACCCACTACCAAGATATGGAAGATATACTCTTCACCCTAAGAATGTGGAGGCAATACCATATGAGAGATCACATTCTGTTTTAATCATTCCACTGGAATCTTCTGAATGTATTCACTCAGAGAGACCTGATCATGGGGTCATGAAAACAAATGGAGTTCTTTTTGTATGATGACATTAATATAGTCTATACTCAAGGAAAGAGACACTTTTAAAAAAAGACCTTAGCATGATGTCCCAGTCTCACATAGTGTTGTAAACTTAATTGATGTTAGCTTCTCTACAGCTAGCCCAGGTGGGGAAAGAGGTTTCAATATTTCTTTATTAAATGATGGTGATTCCTTCACTCCATGATTATTTGAATGAACCATGTTAGGAGACATCAAATGTGAGGTTTTGATAGATTATATATATATATAAAAGAAAAACACAAGAATAATATTGGAAAGGTGGGAATCACAAGATATAATTCTATGGTAAAAAAGTAGTTTAGGTCATGATATCAGAGGAGATGATGTAGGAGTACTATAAATAACCCTTAATTTTACATCCCGGTGTGGGAGATATCTATATAGATCATTAGAAACAATTTTTGTGGTCTGCAATGAGATAAAAAGTTACAGATCTCATCTCACAATGCCTCACCTGCCAGTATGTGAATTCTAAACACCATTTTATGATATGATTTATTCAGTATATGGAGATATGGGAGTGGATGAGGGACTACCTATCTATGGACTTCATTATAGGGATTTGGTGCACACAAAAATTCCATCATTCCATCTTCGTGAAAGAAAACCAACTCACAATTTTGATTAACAACTTTTATATTAGGGATCAGGGTTTAGTGTATAGTTTTGGGTAATTGTACATCCGAGAGATAGTTAAATTTCATGTGGTACCCATAATTATTTTCTTTGATCATATAGTTTACATAATAATTTTTTAGATGAATGCAGGAGGGATTCAAGAACCAGTTGCAGATGGGTACATCCTTTCACCCATAGATTGATGGGTAGACCGATTGTGTTATCCAGGTTCTTAAGGATATGTTTAGTGATTGTGTGTTGGATTTCAGAAAAATATGGGAAGAACTCGTACCTTTGGTAGAGTTTTTTTACAATAATAGATACCACTATTCCATTCGCATGTCACCTTTTGAGTCCCTATATTGGTGATTTTTCATGTCATCCTTTTTTTGGATGGAGATTATTGAGTCACCTATAATAAGCCTAGAGATGGTGTATGCGACCATAGAGAATGTGATGGTCCTCTGTGATAGGGTGAGGATATTCAAATGTATACATAAATAAAATGGAGATCGCCATCCAAGGCTCTTGGTGTTCAAGTGGGGAGACCATGCTTTCAAGTGAGTATCCACATGACGTGGAATGGGGAGGTTTAGTTGCGAGTAAAGAAACCCCCTAGGTTTGTTGGGACTTTTGAGATTGTGCAGTGGGTTAGTGATATTTTCTATGCCCTATCCTCACCCACACATTTGGAGAGGGTGCACGATGTCTTCCATGTGTCATATATGAGGAAATACGTGCATGACCAAATGGACATCAATGATTATAGAGAGCTGAACATTGAGGATGATTCGACCTTTGTAGATCACCCAGGGGAGATCATGGAATGATAGTAGTGGTCCTTATGAGCATGGTTCATCCCTATGGTTCATCTGTTGTGGTAGCATAGAAATGTATATGAGAGTTCCTAGGAGTGGGAAGAGTTGTATGCAGGCTCATCATTTCAATCTTTTTACCTATTATTTCTTTGGCCCTGAAAATATTAATGGATGGAATGATGTAGAGGCTCTGTTTTTCCTATTTTGTCTTTCAAATATTTCAAAAATATTTCAAGAGCTATGAACAATGATAAAATACAATTCTATGGGAATGAGTGGCTATAATTAATTTTTCAAAAATATATAATATATTTTATATAGAGTGCATGTAGTTAATTTAAAAAAAGATAAATATCAAACCCTTGATGGAATCAAAAATTTGAGACCATTGATGGGTTTGCAATAAGGTGTTTACCATATGAATGATAAAAAATGAGTCGGTGTAAGACATTTGAACCCCTCAATCATTGGAGGTGAATTTATGATACATAATAAATAAATTAATTATTTCATTAATAAACAATTGACCTAACTAAAATCATATAAATAGTTCATTATAGGGATTATGCTATGTTTGGGTTTAAAATTCTTTCATATTCTGATATGATTTCATCCCCTGCTCCATTGGAGATGAACGACTAACCATTAAATCTAGGCGGATCAAAGCACAACTATAGAAGTAGTTTCCATTTAATACATTGGGGAGAATGTTCTTTGATAGAAAATGATCCATAAAAGGTATGACCCATATATTATCATTCATAAGCATTTTAATATATTATTTATTAGATTAAATATTAATCATCAACATGAACCTTCCCCATACCCTATGTTTATCACATAGAATTAAAACTGAATTAATCTGAATTAATTATCATCTTTTCTAAGCTAATTTGAGTATTCCCATTTGTTGGACAAGAAATCTTAGACAACATTCATTATATCATTATTCATGTTCATTACTCGTGCCTTTCATTGTGTTATCAGGTGTTGGAATTGGACATTTCCCAGTTCAACAATTGTTGGGTGAACCAAGCTCGATCACGGTCTCAGATTTTTGGTAGATCATAGAAAAATCTATGAGTTTTTTAGTGGAGAATAGATTTGGAATATATTTGATGAATTGTGGAAAAACCTAAGGTTTAGAGTAGGATTATCAAATGTTGAATAGATTTTTGAAAGAGTTGTGAAGAAAGAAACCCCTATTCATTAAACTGGATGATTACCCAGGAACGATGGATGATGAACATCATTCACTGCTCGATATGAAGATATTTCATGTAAACAAAATGGGATTTGAAATATTTTACATGATTAAATGAATATATAATTATTCAGATAAATTTGGGGATTCCTGAAAAATCCTGACTACAGGCCATGTAGGATGATGAACACACAACGTATAGCCCTCTTAGTAGAGATAATACGGGTTTGAATAATTTATGGAAAATGCGGCATGCATTACTCCTTTAATTTCCTTATACAACATCCCAGCAATAAAAATAATTTGATGGGTCGCATGAGTGGGGAATCCATGTATGATGAACATGGAAAGAGGTTGGACACATAGAGAGTATTCAATGTGGGCTCACACATTGTGTACCAATGAACATAGACATGAGTACATGGACATGACCAACAATCATGAACTAATCCCCAGATTGGTGGGAAAATCCATTTGGTCCAACTATGAAATGGGTTTCCTTTCATAGATGAGACCTATGTACCAACCAGAGACACGACTAGGCATTAAAGAGGGATCACACACCATGTGGTCCCCTCACATTTTGTGTACTGCTTGAAATCATTTGATGGATATTTGTATTACCATATCTCCTTCATTTAAACTCATATTTTATCCCATGAGATTAATAACCTTAGTTTTCTCCCATACCAAATGTGATGGGGAACATAAAAGTGGTTTTTAATATGATTGGAAATATTTTGGGTTTGGCACAGGTCGAGGAAACACTCGATGACAACAACAATTGTATAGAATCACAAAAGTAGTATCGGGATTACCCTCCCCTTGGGATGGGAAGTGGTGTTCTCTGATTGTTGTTTGGATATTACCCTCTAGGTGGTCTAGATAGTGGAATTCCTCGATGATATCTCTATGTCACCCCTAGTGGGACTGGTCAACGATGTTCATCAATATTTGGGGAATACCCTCCAGTAGGTCTAGGAAATGGAATTCCACAAGGACATATTATAGACAAAATCCTCCAGCCAGGAAAGTATGTGGAGTTCCCTGTTGGCTCACCTCTCTTTCCCTCCAGTAGGATAAGGCTGTGGCATTCCCCAATGACCTTCCTAAGTAGTACCCTTTTGTAGGACAAGGTAGTGGCATCCCATAGTGACTACCATAATATGACCGTTCTGAAAAAATAGGGCACAAGATCATTTTTTAAAATTGGTGACCCATCAACAATGTGTCATAGTGATGAGTTGTGGTGTGATGGACCTTTGGACTCTCGCGAAAGAGGGACACAAACCCCCCCCCCCCGAGTTATGTTATTGTGACATGAACTAATGAAATGTGGTTGAGTTAGTATTGTACAAAAGTGGACTATATCATGGTGTTTTGATTTATTTACTTTCTTTAATTATTATAAGATATTATAACCATTTTGGATTCATTAATGAATAAATAAAAGAACAATAAATAGTTATAATTCTCTAAATCAATTTATCTATAGAATATGATTCTGAAGCATCATGAAAGAAAAAATTTATCTTAAATACTCAACATTTAGAGACAATGATGTTTTTGTGATTCAAATTAATTAACGAATGTAACTCTACTTTTAATGTAAGTATATTTTTTTATGATCTTAATCTATGTATTAAAAGAATTCCACAACTCAATAAAAATGTTCTTCAAAAAATTGTTATCAATTTTATTTTCATATAAAGAATTATATTAAATTCAAACTGTACCATATTTATAGTTTAGTGATGGATAACATTATAGTGAATGTGTTCTATATCAATCTCTTTAATAAAATTATGCTGATTTTTCTTTCATTTCTTTAATTTCTTATATAGAATCCTATTATGTGTCTTCTTAGGTAACCTTCATAATTTAATTTTACTATAATTTTTTGGATGTTTTATTGACCATTTTCTCGATGTTGTATTTAAAAAGGTATTTTGAAAAGTAAAACACCTAGTTTTCAATATAAGTTATTGTTTTGAGGTTTCATTTGAATATTTAGGTTGGGGAGAATGAGGAATCTATTGTTTTTTGAAAACTAAACAGCTATAGAGTACATAAAACACAACATCAACCATAAATATATTTTTAAATATTAATATTTCAATGATAGCATTATAACCGAGTCATTATTATACTGGGTATGAATAGGAATAAATAAATTATGAAAATATGTTTTTCACTTGAATATATAATTAATTCTATGAAAAATTGTTATAAATAAAAATAAACCATTTTTTTTAATATAATAAATCCTCTACTAAAAAATGTTTATATGTTTATAATTACGGTTAATACTAATAAAAATAGAACTTTTTATAATATTAATTATATTTACTTATAATATTTTCAATATAGTGTTTATAATCGTTCTATGTGTTTTCTAAATATTATATAAGAAGAAATTCATTTTTTCAGATAAAATATTTATTTTTATAGAAATACAATTTACCCACTTTCTTATGGAGAACATGTTTAAAAAATAATTTTTGACACATTTATAATTTATAATTGAAAATTTAAACATATTTATTTAAATATGTTTATTAAAATTTAATTTCGATTAATATAGGATTGTTCCTATTATGTTTTATATTTTGATGATTGGTGAGAAATACTATATATTAATTAATAATTTATTTTTCCACTAAATAATATATAGAGTTAAATTATATTTTTAATTATTTTAAATAGAATTTTTTTTAAAAAATTCTATCCAACATTGGTTATTGTCATTAATTTTATATTATATTTTGGTATAATAACATTTCAATCCTTTGAACGTTTTATCTTTTAAAACTCGCCTTCTCATTCCATCAATGACACTAATTTTAAATTAATTTTAAACAATAATGTGAATTTATTTTAAAGAATGAACAATATATTCTGAGTCATAATGCCAAAATTTATTAAATATGTCAATTTGATATTTTTTTTAATATTATATTTTATTTTAGTAAATTTTATTACCACCAATAAGGGTAAATTAGGCAAATAAGTTAAAAAATAATATTATTAATTTTATAAAATTACCCTAAAACCTGTAAAAATTTTAATGGATGAGTTATTGTCAATATAAATCATCATTGGAGTGATTTTATGACCTCTAAGAGCCACTTGGATAACTTTAATAGATTTATAGAATTTTATTTGAATAGCATGTGAATGGTGTAATACTTATGTATAATAAATTTAACATTTAAAATATAGGGTTACTTAGATGATATATTATAATATAAATAATTAAATTAAATATAAAATATTTATATATGTCATGGTTATTTATTTATAATTTTTAAGTGAAAAAATAAATACCTTCAATTTTTACATAATAGCGATGTAGTAATTATATGAATAATAGAAATATACAATAAATGATATTAGAAATGATGAAACAAATATTATTTAAAATAATAAATGTCATAAAAAATTTATAGATTAATTTTACACTTTAGTGATGTGTTAAATTAGTTTTGTCAAATTCTTCTAGCTAATATTATATTTTTAAAATGTTATGTAATGAATACTATCAAAACTGATACTATTGATATTTTAAAAAAAACATATTTTAATAAATGATATCAAATTTTAAAAAAAATATAAAATTCAACCAAATTATTTTCTTAGTGTTTAAAATTTCATTAATTATTAAATTATTTTACTTATTATAAATTATTTTTACTATATTAACTATATCGTATTAAAAATGCATGATGTCATCATAAGTGCTAAATGTGATAAATAACAGTTAGAAGAAAATAAAGATTGAAAAGTTTTCAAAACTAGTATAAAAATATTTTTTAAGAAAAAATTAGATCCAAAATAATCCTATAATTTAAATTAACGACTTTTTTTCATTTTATAAAATAAAATAAATTTATATTTATTTAATACGTTGGGAAATTCCATGAGATTCCCTCCCCTCTCTTATTAAAGGGAACAATTTATTGTATTTTTTCATAATTAAAATCACATTTTAGTCAGAAAATATATACCAAAATCACTTCTTAGAATACATTACCACATTCTGGAGGCCTTAAATTAGGTAATAAAACTCTCTATAGAGCTATTAAGGTTTTAATCAATGGAGATCGTTTGAAGAAGAGGTTTCATTTTTAATTAATTGTTTCTCTCTTGTTTCTTATTCCCCCTCCTTCAAATATTTTTTAACAATCATAAAATAATATCAACAGTATGAAAATTTTAGTTATATGTAATTATGTTAATATCATCACATAAATCATTTTTTAATTTCATGGAATGGGAAAATAATTTATCGCCTCTGTGTTTGGAAGACTATCACCTCACAAACCGCTACAATTGGTTTCCATCATCATCTCTCATGAATATTTAAAATGATGTAATTAATGTTTATATATGATATTAATGAAATATTTATCATCAGTAGTTGTTTACATATCATTTTAAATCTTATTTTTCCGTTCAATGAAAAATGATAATGTCCATCTTGTATACGTGGGAACTATCACCTCCATAAAGCAATGTGATTCATTTCTCACCACCACATCATATGGATGATATAAATAATTATATTTAAATTATTAACATTATATAAAATATATTATTATCATTACTTAATTAAAAATCATACTCACCTATTTTCCATAATGATCATTGAAAAATGAAAACATCACACATTCATACATACTACCTACAATATGAATGATTGTAACACAAATCATTTTTCATAACCATATTTGATGAATATATATAAAAATATAATTGACGTATAAAATTCAATATCTTTTCATGAATATTATTTATTATATTATATAATAATTGAAACTTTTTCTATAGATCTTATACCAACATTATTTTAGAATCATGTAAAGAATACTACAAAAATATTCGAGAAAAGAAGAAATAATTATTTAATTGTTTTAAAATAGTAATAATATATATTATGAAAAATTTAATTAATAAATGTTATATATAATGTAAATAACAAACACAATATTATAATTATGGAAGATATATATTCTATGTGATGAGTTATACAAATGGTTAGGGGTTTTTAACTATAAATTTTCATTTTTAAACATTTAAAATATTTTTTTCTAAATCATTCCCTTTCATGTACAAGTTTTTAAAATTTATTTTGAAAAATATATTATATGGAAATTAATGTTTTAAAATTATAATTCTCAAATATAATTAAAATATTTTATTGGATTATGGGAAACACTGATTTAAAAATTTATTTAAAATGATTATAAGTAGATTAGAAAATTGATTGACTAATCATAAAAAATGATTTTTTTAATGTTAAGGAAAATTAACTATTTTTTGTAACATGTTAAAAATTGAAAAGTTTTTTGTTTTTTTATTATATAATGGTAGTTGTGCATTTTAAAGGTGGATACATAATAGTTCAATGACAATTGTATTTGTGAAAATATGAGGATGGATTTTTACATTATAAACTCCAATGCAATTTGAATGGATGTTGACAATATGGTCATTCAATTTGTAAGAGGTACATGCATGGAAGACTACCATATTGTTATTCAATTTGTATGCATGAAATGTATGCATCTCGATCGCATGGTTATTCTGTGTCAGTATAATTTTTCATCTGTAAACTACTTATAAATTATATTATTTCTTTTTAGTTTTAATGAAATTTTGATTTATTTTCAAAAATGGTAAGATAATGATATTTTTAAAATGAGGATTACTTTTTTGGGTAGAAAATTTATGATTTCTAAAAAAATTATATGTTTTCATTGGCCTAATTATTTATATTCAATATTGTATGTTACTGATCTTCTTGTCGTCAACCCAACCTTTAATGTGTTTTCATAGGGTTTTAGAGAGAGTCAGGATAAGGATTAGATCAATGATATAAAATGAATATTATACATTTTGAGAAAACTATTCTAATTTTAATTTTCCTTGTTTAGTTGAAAATTGGAAATTGAATATAAGTTTACTCTTTGTTATGTAGGGGTTTATATTTCAAAAGAGTTTCCTCATTGAATAAATCATTAAAATGAAATGATACTTGAAATAGAATTATAGTACAAAAATAGTAGAATATGTAATATATAAGGTTAGTTCATTACAAGAAAAATTGACACTCTAGGACACCATGCATCTATAGGCACTCATCATTTTCCACCAACTATAAAATTAATAATCACATTCATGTACTATTAACCAACATCCATCATTTCACAATCACCAATTTAAAAATCCATATTCTCTTGGACTGGTATGATTATCAATATAATCATAGGCGGTCCAATTTTCCATTCAAAAACTCAATTTACCCTCTATATAGTCAGTGTGCCTCACCATAATCTCCCAAATGGATATAAGTTATCACATCAATTCGCTCCATCTTATAACACAATAAGATTTTCATATTTCCTTAAGGTTTCTTATACTACAGAATTATCATATCCTCAAGGTTTCACACCCTCAAATGACCTTTTACAGAGCCTTTATAATGATCCCATGAGTTGTGAATTACCATTTTTATTCTCAAAATCATTCTCATGATATTATCTACACCACTTATTAATATGACTAATCTAGTTATAATTATTCTTCATGATTCTATCAACATTCCTATATTTTTAAATGATCCAAGTCCGAATATGAGGCCATTGATCACCCTATACAATATTACAGAATGAAAATAATTTTACCATGATCCATCAGTATTTTTTATTATAACCATAGGAAAAAATTATTATTGTATATGAACTACTTCAAAATAAGTAGGGTTAGGATTCTGATCAATCCATCACCCATAAACACTAGATATAAGTTCCTTAAAAACTCACCCATAGTGATCACATTTGGAAGAATTAATAAAAAATAGTATTTATACCTAATCCTGTATCTAGAATCATCTCTAGAAAATAATTTCTTAGTTACTACACTCATCATTGAAGAACCCAATACATCAGAGTATTTTTCATAAACATTCCAAGATACAGTTGTATGATGATAGCCAAGACGGTCCTGATATAGCCCTTAGGTGTTCCCAACAACCATGGGTTTAATAATAGCACCAGAAATCATACATGAAACACAAAAGGATTATTTTAAAACAAGAAATTCAGTAGAAAATTTATACAATTCAGTATGATTTACACTCATAGGTAAGAATGTTCTTGAATAAAATAGGTACATCAGTACCAAAATAGTAAATCATCAAATGACAGATTGTCTTCTAAGGTAAAGGCTCATAATTATTGTATGAAACATGGGGATAACATCGCCACTAGTCACCTACATCACTTTGGGTCACAAATATAATCAATATTCACGCCCAACATGTGGCTATTTTCCATTAATTAGACCTTCCTGATGATAATCTTTAAATGCTTGAATACAATGGTAGTGTGTTTGATAAAAATCCCAGTGGGGAATCACCATTTGTTTAATATTCTATTTGAAAACAATTAATCCAATTATTATTAAAATTTAAATAAAAATAAAATTATTGAATTTAAAATATTTACAACCAATATTTTAAATTTAATAATAGAAAATATATCGAAAAAATATTATGTGAATATTTTATATAAGACATTTATATAAATCAGTTTGAATGAATAAAATATATCAATAATTATTAGAATATATAATATTACAATCATGCATCTCATATATCCATGTAATAAGAACTATATTATATTAGTTTCTTCTATTTTCATCATCAAACTACACATAAATGAACTCATCTAAATACTTCCACACATCCTATGACGTGAGTCATCAAGACTCAAATACCCATAACTGATAACCAATATAAATTATGTTTATATATGTTTTTCATCATTAACCCTTTGGTAGGATGTTAGATCACATTTTGCAATCCATATATATTCAGTAACTACCCATTCATTATTTTTATTTAGTCTTTAATTCTATAAAACATGGGAAAAATAATATTTTTAAATCCTTTCAAAATATAATTTCTCACGTATAGTTTTTATCATGCCTTTCTCATTCTAATAAAATCATATGATTTCATCCATTCATGCCTTTTCAAATAATCCATCAATTTAATACATTTATCACAAGTTTGAATATTATATCATATCAATAAACCAATTATAATAAAAATCCATCATTTTTATCAAAACAAATCAGAAATTATATACCATTTAAATATATGTTTTAAAAAAATATTTCATTTATAAAATCAATCATCATTCCTATAAAATATTGAATTTTAAATCATCACAATATCATTTCAGATAAATAATGACATTTAATATGTCAATTATAAGGTAAAATCATATGGAAGAACAAAAATTTTATAAAAAATCATATCAAAATACCAAATGGGAAGCAAAAATGATGTATAAAGGAAAACTAGGCTACGATAGAAATACAAGAACAAAAATCATCATGATCAAACTACTTTTCAATAGGAAATAAAAATATCACTGTACTATCAAATAAGGTTAGAGGATAGAGAGAGAAAACTATACTGAGTGATGCTATTGGAGCTAAAATTCCATATTATGATCTCCATAAGGGAATAATTATTTCAAAACATTCATATGGATTTCATAGGTCTTTATGTTATGAGGATGGATGATAAAAGGAATAAATTATGGTCTATAGTAATGATCCACCCACTAGTCATGATGAATTATCATTGTTAATCCTTATTTCACTACATTAATATCCTCTGTGGCATAAATGCTGAAAATGCATCACCTAGAGTTAAAAACATGATCCTGACCATTTACATAATGGAAACTATTCATTCCATTAATACTATTCACAACTTGAAACTATTTTGTGGAATCATCCTAATGATAAATTCAATATTTTGAGTCACATTCATTGGGTGAATTTTTTCAATAGATATTATACTAAGAGATCATACATAAAATAATAAAACATCCTCTAAATCTTCCGGGACAAAAAGAAAACACTCTAAATCATTTCAATGGTTAATACATAGACTCTAATAAATAAAATAAATATAAATTCCCAATCATTCTTCCATTTTCACTAATAAAAGTTTTTATTTCTTTAAAAATTGAAATGAACTCAAATAAATGGGAATGAAAATAAGAGTATATATGTACATGAAATAGGGTAATGGGAAGTTATAGTAACATATCTCTCCATAACCCTCAATCACATAGAATGACGCATTGAAACTAGTATGATCCACAAAAAGGGATCTCATATTTATCCTCTTGTATAAGTCATCACATACGTCACTATTCCTCGAAAGCTCTCTGAACCGTATTCCTAATACATGGAGTCAAATGTGTCAAGGGTAACTGTTTACTATAGGTGTCACATACCCATAGATACACAACCACTATCATAAAAAATATTGATTAAGAAACCCATTATTTTGTACCATATAATAATAAGTGTCACAAAAAACACGATATTATCTAATACCTAAAATCCATATGTTGTCATCCCACTAAACGAACAACAACAAATCATCCCAACTCTCTTGTATTTCTAAACCCATCAAGATCTTCACAACTGATACCCAAGCCTAACACCACCTGAAAATCCCTCTATCCCCTAATACAAATACACTGTACTGGGTCATATATAAGTTATTCAAAATAATATTTCTTACATTCATTAATGGAGATTAATAATTTTAAGCCAAGGATTATATATTAGAAAGTATTCATAAACAAAAAATATAAAATGTATAGTTTAAATTTGATTTTGAATTACCTGTAATGGGTAGATAATATTTCAATAGTAATTTATTATTGAAAAATACTTATAGTTTTCTTAATAGATATATATTTTACTATGACCCTAAATTTATAAATAATTTATACAGGCATATTAACAAATCATCATATAGTGATTTAGTCAAGTAGAATAACAACACACACCTATATGAAATCCTTATAAATGGATTAAAAAAATTTAAATAATAAATCCCAAAAAATCATCTCTATGAATTGGTATATAAAAATTGCAATCCCACATTATTCATAAGTTGTAAATCATATAATAATGTAACTAAATCCTTTGCATCTATCATTCATATGAAACAAGTGGATGGATTATAAATAATATGTGTATAATATGATTTTTAATACACACACTCACATACCATAGTAATAATAGAGATAAAACTCCCATAGTTAAATTATGTAACATCCTTGTGAACCCCTCAATATTGAAATCAATCATCTATAAAAGGAAAAATCAAGAACCATAATGTCCATCACTGATAAATTAGATTATCCTATATATGTTTTCTTGTAGGAACACATGTACAATTATATTATAATGATCAAAAAATGGTCTATACCCATGTATAAGATATATAATATTTAAAAAAATTAAAATTTATATCAAACCACAATTTTATTCCCATGAATGAACAAATATATGAAAATAAATCTAATTTTTTTTCTTAATCCATTATCAATGCCTCCATATAATCTTGAGGGAGAGGACTAGAATATAGGGTTTATATAGTTACTATAGGGAAACGGTTCCCTCTTTACTAGGGTGTGATGCATGTGGTAAATAAATTAAAATAGACTAAATCATAATTTAATTTCTTAAAGTGGGCATCTTCTGAAAAATAATACAAACCACTGATGTAATACTGAATTAATATATTTTACTACCTCATGTAAATAAAAATATTATTCTACATATTTTTTGGAATATATATCATTGTTTTTTAGGGTATTGACCATAATTTACTGATTTTATGCTATTTGCGTTTATCTATGGGATAGATAGACATAAAGTTGTCGTCTTTCACTATATGTGGACATGATGGTTCCATTTGGATTAATGGGAATCATGATAATGATAATACCTACCACAATAATCGATAAAATGATATTTTTTACAACAATGTTAAACATAAATCATGATTGGGGTTAAATTATTTTTCTTAATGACTAAAAATCCATGTAGTAGTTGGTTATGTATTATATAAGAACTGATATCCAAAATTCTCTAAATGATTTCACTCATATTGGTTTATTGGTTTTCAATGAGAAAAAATCATTTAAAGTTAATATAATATGAATGATAAAAAATGATATGATTATGTGTACTTGTTCTTATGGATTTTTTGGGACAATATCACCATTTATTTTGAATGGAAAGAGATAATATGTAGTATTCATTGATGAGTTTAATATAATTTAATGGTTTATAGAGATCACTAAAAAATATAACTTGTTTATCTATACATCAAGGTTTTAAAAATATCTATCAATTATGTACTAATGTTTATTTATATTTATGTTGAATATTATCTCATGATTATAAATAGATGAAAACATTTTTCAATAGCTTGAACATCTTAAGAGTAATTTGGATCATACCAAATTAAACATATAATATAATAAATTCAAAAATGAAGATGAATAAAAATAGAAGGGAAGGGATGTTCTCAAATAAACTTTTAATAGAAATAATATATATTAATAATTGATTTGTTATATATTTATTTTGAATATACTCTATAAGATATGTATTATATGAATATTATTACAATGATATATGTTCAGTCCATTCAAGGTATATTTCTTTTTTCTAAAACTATGATTGGTAATTCTGTTGAACTAGAGATAAATAAATACTTCATTGATACATGTAAATTACAATAGAAGTAAAATTCTTCCAAAAATGTTTCTAAAACTGATTAATTCTCTATAAGTCACTTATTTTGAGATAAATAAGTTTTCTTACATTAGTGAGAAGATGTGGAATGTGTGATTTGATAGGTTCGGAAACTCCAGATGAGCCCAGGGGGGTGATATTTAGTGAAATTAATACATTTGGAAAATAGGAATATTAATACATGTTAGTCAACAATAACGAATTTAAGAATAATGTATTCAATTATTGAATGAAACATTATTTTTGAAATGAAAAATATAGATTAAACTTATCAATTGTTGTATCTATTCCATTTAACTCCCTTATTGAATGTGAAGGCAATCTTTTTGACCATGATGTATTAAATTACTGTTTGATAAAGGATATGGATGATCACAATGACTAAATATATAACAATCAACCATAGAATAAAATTTTAATGTCATAGGAAGATATTTTTTATTCAACATGTGGGTTTTCCATAATAATATGAAAAAAGAATAAAAATAGATTATAGAAAACTAATGAATCATATGAATATAATTAAAATAAAATATATGCAATAATATATACGAGACTGTTCCCACGTTTCAATATTGGATATAATAAGTTTAATTTTCCCAATTTTAGATGATATAATGTTAATGGAATTCTAATTAGTTTTTATATAATAATTTCATAATATATTTATAGAGGAAGAGATATATATATATCAAAAAACTTAACTATTATTTTAAATTATAAAGATTTAAATAATATATTCTAAAAAACAGGGACCGTTATTAGGTTACAAATGAATGAAAATTATACTATTACTGGATTTATCAATACTTGGTATTCCTTGGTCTCCAAAATAGGGATTTTGTATTAATATGTATATTTAAAACGTGGTTAATAAATTTATGGTGGTTTTCATTATTTTTAAGGAATAATTTTTATAAAAAACAATCAGTTCAATTGAAAATGATTTCATAATTAATGAGGATGTAGTTATAAATCTCAATGAGTGGGGAATTATAATTTTTCCATGGTTGGATGAAAATGTTTTAAATAGAGGGTTTCTATATTTTGGGAATATCAATTAATTCTTAGACAACTTATTAATCATAGGTGAAATTAAATTGGTTTTACGAAATGAAACATATGAAAACCATTTTGAGGATATTCTAAATTATACATTCTAGAATAAATATTAATTATGTTTCTCATAATTCATCAAGGATTACATGTTTTACCAATGAAACCAAAATATCAAATGGTAAACAATTAATATTATATATCAAGAATATTATTATTATGGATTTCTTTATCATTCGAAATCACATAATATGTTATCAGGATTTTTAGATATTGAATGAAAAATTTCAGTAGATCATATAATTTCTACATTGTTTTGTGTATATTAATAGGCTTTTTTAATTTCAACTAAAATAATGATTCAAAATTGTATCTCACTATGTACAAAAATTGAAAAATATATATTAATTATGATCACTTGTAAGTATGCCTATATAATTATATTATATATTGAATAAATTAAAATTTTGTTGATGTGAATATTATAAAAATTTAAAATAACTAATGTTCTAATATTCTAACCAAATATCTTATCCATTTTTTATTGTAAAATAATTTAGATATTTAATATAAAATTTTTATGAAGAATTTGGTGTATGCTTTTTTTGGTTCTAAAAATAGTGAAAGTGTTATTGTAGAAGGTTTGAAAATAAAATTTCATTTAATTTTTGATTCCAGAAACCAAGAGTGAGGATCAATCATAGTGAAAGTGTTATTGTAGAAGGTTTGAAAATAAATACAAGGGATTATGAACTTTTTTCTATACTGATTGTTGATCGTCCAAAATATCCCATCTAGATTACGTTCATTGCGTTTGTGAGGATCAAAAATTAGAATCCCACACATAGTGATCCACACGTGCTCCAATGGTCTCTGAGAGACACCCCTCATTCTCCTGGTGCTAGTACAGAGAATGAAATTTCATGCACTTCCCATTATAGATCGCTCATTCCTCGTTATTGATAAAAGTATCTCTTGGGTATCTCATTCTAGGGAGGGAGAGAGGAGGAAGAATCGACACAGAATTGGTTTTCCACAATACATCACTATTCCAAATATTGATATTGTCTTTAAATGATTACAAAATAGACATAGCCATCTATTTATAGTTTTGGTATTTATTATACAAAATTTAATTGTATAAAAACCATTAAATATAATTATAACCATTAATAAAATCCCAGGGATCATAATAATAAGAATATTTTTTCTTTTTTGTGCACCAACTTCTGAAAAATGGATAAATAAAATTTACTAGATCATAAATATTTATTTTATCTGTGGACACTGTCTTGTTCTATTCAAAATCCAATTTATTTTGTTCAACACCCAAAAAAATTATATACTTTTTAAAAATATTTTATTGGCAAAGTAGAAAATTGATATTTATTAAATATTTAGTAAAAGAAAGAAATATATTTTCGCCACAATCCAGTTAATAAATATGTATTAAATTTAAGTGATCAAAATAACATGAAAAAAATTACACCTCACTATTGAGAGTAATATTTTTCCATCAATTAAATTCAAATAGAATTTAATTGATACCAACAGAAATAGTTACCGTGTTACCCACTAGGATTCATTCTCATTGGCATTCATCAAGATTGCCTGAAATCCATGATTTCTATCTAAAAATGGGCCATGGAACAAAAGATAATGAACATAAATTCTTAACAATGATAGCCACATATGAATACTCACTGTGTATTATATTCCCATTTTGACAGAATCACGTCAATTAGGATGCAAAAATTTGTAATCAACATATACCCCTGATCCATCATTTTTGGAAAATCTAAAAAACCCCATCATTACCCCGTCACTATTGAATTTAAGAGGAAAATACTATTTAATTCATATGGATGAGATATGAACTAACATAAATATGTAAGGAAAAATCTTTCCTTGAGTTTCCCATTTACAACAAAGAATTATCGTTTCACCAAACACATCTTGCTTCCCACAAACATATATCACTACTCTTTTCATCTAAAAATCAATGTGTGTGAGTAAGGATATTCATTTATGATAATAATAGTTTCTAAAGTCCATTAAACAAAATCATATATTATGATATATGATGACACAAAAACATGTTTACTTCCATACCGGTGGGACTGTTCTCAACATCTCTCGTCGTGGAGATTACCATGTGTGAACATCATGAAAAAATAGTATCATATTTTTATGATTACTTTCACCTGATAGTCTACATACCATGTTTCCCATAATAGTATGTTATCCAACTTCATAACTATATTAATAATTTTTTCATATTAGTTTATTGTTCTCATCATAGGGGGGAACTACTATGACCTTATCGAAGTGAAAATTTATCTAGGATATTATTACATTAATGTCATGATGAACAATGAACAATATGTATTAAAATGTTTAATTTAATATCTATTACATCACATATTCTTGTAATCAAAGTAAAAATGTTGGTTCTAGGAAACCAATAATAAAATATTCCTACATGGACTACAACTGAAAACTTATGACTTTCAGTGTGCTAGAACTAACTAGATAATCATGTTTTTTGAAAGTTAAGGCTTTAGTCAAGGGGTATTCTACATTTTCATTCATGTAAATACAACACACATAAACCTCACATCTCTAAGAATAAACCCATAAGATATGATACTTACAAGGTATGTTCTTCTTCAACTGATGTGACCTTTGATCTTTTGTGAGATCCACCACTACAATATTATCACAATCGAGTGTGATGGAATCATTACTGCTAGGAATCACAACAATATTTTATATGAAATTGTGCATCAAAACAAATTCATTTGATACTGCTGAAGTGGCAATATACATTAACTTTGTAGTAGAATATGCGACATCATCATTATTTGATCTCTTCCATCTCACATAACCTCCACTAAAAGTGAAGATATATCCTGTTTTTGACTTCATGTCATTTTCATAAATTTGGAAACTCAAATCTTCATATAGTCTACTCACTAGTTCTTCAAATCCTCCATTGACCATGGGAAAATCCATATAATTCCTAAAATACATAAGGATTGTGTTTTCTTCCATCCATTGGTGGTCTCCTAGATAATATTGGTATATTACTACCACAATTAATGTGTAGGTAACATATTTCCTAGTACATATTATAGCGTACAAGACATACCCAATCGTCAATTTGTATGGAATCCTTTCCATTCCATTCCATTTCACATGGGATTGAGGACACACATTCTTGGAATAATGAATGCCAAGTGACACTACTAACTATCCCCTCCTCATATTTTCCATACTAAATATCATAATTATAATTTTAATATGTTTACATTGACATAGGATAAGAAACCAATTTGATCTATCATAGTGAAACTTAATCCCAAGAATATATTCTTTCTATAAAAAGTCTATCTGGGAAAATCATTTATTCAACCACACCATAATAGACTATAAAACCGGGTTTCGTTTCCAACAATTAATATGTCATCAAAATATACTATTATTAAAACTACTACCCTCCCAATAAAAAATTATTATCCATACAGATCATATTCATTAATTTTAAAAAATATATTATTGAATCACAAAATCTAATTTTCTATGACCTAGATGATTTCATAAATCTGTAAATCGAATTTTTACAACTTTTTTTTGTTATTGGGCTCCTTGGAAATCACAAAACCATCAGGTTGTGTCATGTAGACATCTTCTTGAAAGATCCCAGTATTGAAGGCTTGATTAAAATCCCCTCTCAAAATATCATTTTCATTGTAAGCTGCAATGGAAAGTATAATTCTGATGGATTCCCGTGATGCAATTTCGGAAAAGGTGTCATTATTTCCAATGACATGACATTGTTTAAAACCTTTTGAAAACAGTATCACATTATAGGTACTAACAAGACATTACATTTCTAGTTTCTTCTATAATAATCATTTGCAACCATGGGGATTTACATCCACTAGAGGATCTACCAATATAAAGAAATTATTTTGGTACATAGAATCAATTTCACAATTCATCACTTATTTCCACATAGAAACATTGATTTCAATTAATAAATATTTTTTGGTTATTTCGTAATTATTATAAACCAATAATAATTCACCATCCGTAATAACTAGAAAACCATTCCATTTATGTTCTCTAACGTCTCATATACTCTTATGTAGTACTTGTGTCTTTGTAATTTTTTCTTCTTTAATGATGCATTATGGAATAAAATCACATACGACCTCTTTTTTCCTTGATCCTCAACATCATCAATGTTTATCTCTCTCCCACAATCCATTTTGGATATGTTTTATCTCTCATGTAATAAGGAATGTATTTCTATTATAATTTTTTTTCAGAGGGATCATATAGGAAATATACACTTATTTCATTGGGGTATCCTATAAAGGTACAAGTTGTTCCTTGGGTGGAATATTGTTACCTGAAAAGGATATAACAAATTCTTATCTTACCCTTACATGTATACTTGATAACATGGATTTTTTTACTCACAAATTGTTTTATGAAATATGATTGATCAATTTAGTTGGTACTTATTTTAGTATGTGTATTATAGTTTGTAACATGTGTCCTAACAACGATAAAAGAAGACTCGCATGACTCACCATTGAACTCTCCATGTCCAACAAGGTGTGGTTCCTTCTTTGGATTACACCATTTCATTGAGGCATGTATGGAAGGATGGGTTATGATAGGATCCCAAACTCTTACAACTAATCATTGAAGTCCTGATTATGATATTCTATACCATGGTCTGAGCGGTGTTTATAAATCAGTATTCATGTTGGTTCTAAATCACTATGCAAGCTGGTCCTCTTATACTATATTTATTTGGAATAATGCCGGTGAATTCCTTCATTAGATGATGTGGTAATATGTTCCTAGAATCCAAAATCTACTAAAATATTCATGGAAGATTTGTAAATAGGAATATGAGCAGATCCCATGGCATGGGCAATACTTATATATTCGTCCCTGAGCAAAATAGGGATATATGATCGATCTAAAGACTTTTAGTATGCATCTATAATTATTTTATAGGAAAATGAAATTTTCAAGAGGCATGTTCCCCTCTTACTTGGTTTTCCCTAACTCAAACGGTGATATGAGCCTGATAATGGGTCTTGGGAATATGGTGACTGACTTTTTTGATAGGCTTTTAACCCTGTAATAAAGATAGTGCTGCTCTCACCAGGTGAAACTAGGCTAGAACGGGAATATAAACCCGTTATAACACCTTATCAATTACTAAAATATACTGTTAATACTATTATATTATAGAAATAATGGGTTCTTTATCTGATACAAAAAATTATTCTTAATGAAAAGTGTTTTCAGTTTCCCAATAATTATAGATAGAAAAATGTTCATGTATCATTATCTATAATAGTGCTAGAATATGATGGTGGTGTTTTTAAGGTGTTTCCCATAACTAATGGAATTTTTCAAATGTATGGTCATGGATGTACACAATCAAATTTTTTTCTCAACTATATTCAAGAGATATATTTTACTGATGAAATGATATAATTCCACTTATTTCATCATTGTGCCACCAGAATATGCCAATGGACATCATATAGGGGGTAGGGATATGCTCCTCCCCCATCCATACTATATGAATACTCCCATTAAATTATCACGAATGATTATGGATACAATAATTCTTTCTAGTCACTTCCATGATATTTTATAATAAATCATCATTGTAAGTGGGGATATAATCCCACTCACGGTTAATGAAAAACCATCATTGACTAATGATCCATCCTTTCTACCCATGTATGTTCTTCATAGGTGGAAGTGTTTTAAGTGGTAACCTCAACAGGTGACTGGTGGGCCACATGAGGATGGTACTTGTGATGTTTTTTAAAATGGGACCTCTATGGTGGCCCCTGAATGGAATAGTGTCATATATTACTCCCTGGTCCACCTTCATTCGATATTGAATGTGGTGATTTTTGCAGTCTAGGTATAAGCTGCTGACGTTGTTGCATGTGGTATCATGGTACATTGGAATATATGTGACTATCCTTATAAAATTTTGAATCGTTAGATTTATTCCATCAATACCCTTTTGAAATGTTTTGTGGTTTTGGATTGTACATAATTGACAGTACTCTTCGACTATCCTGTTTTCCACCTCATGTTGATGTTTCTGTGAAGGTGATCTCATTTGGCAACATGTGGGGGTTTCTTCCATAGCTGGAATTCTAGAGCAATCATTTTATGATGACATTTTCATGGATCGAGATGTTATTAATGAGATAAGAATCAATATTTATGAATAAAACAATGAACAATGTCATCAATTAGTGTAATATCGTACTCTTAATGTGCTTTGTCAGATATGAATGGTTTAATTATTTTCCCTCATATTGAAGATCTATCTCTTCAACTTGCATGGACCTTTCAACAATGGCATGGATATATATATATTTATATATATATTTGGGACTATTGTTATAGAGGATCATTTAGAAGATTTAATTCATCCTTGTTGGATTTTTTGTTTAGGATATGAAAAACAATGTTACCAGGGTCCGGATTAAGAAATAATTCTATTGTTTGATATATTCTCATTGGTTCATAATATTAATTTTCATATATAGTTTGAAAATATTGTCCTCTTGGATAGTTACCCCAATAATTTTGTTACTCTATATACTCATATTAGGTTCACTATATATTTTTTATGGTGTGCAATAAAAATGTCATGAAGGAAAGTAACATAATCATTTAACAATTGAATAATTTTATGTGAAGATCTATGATTTATATAGTTAAGATGAATCCACTATACGAATTTGGTTGGGCCCAATGGTTGAATGTGGAGGTTCATTGATTGCACAATTAATAACATTTGGTCATTTTTGTTATTAACAAAACCACTCAACGATTACCTCATTTATAACTGGGCACAAACTAGATTTTTAGAGGAAGATGGTCAATTGGGGTTCCAAAAATAATGACACTTAGGGACTCTCTTTGGTCAATAGTAAGGGATGTTAGGCTCATCACACCCTTTTCAGGACACTTTTTTCTAAAATCAAGACTCTCTTATTGAGTTACTTCATGTTCAAGAGTGTCTTCATAGTCCCGATAAGGGACTGGTTATCCTAAGAAAACATTTATAATTTAATTATATTTTATTGAAAAATGATATGGGGTTTAATTATTGAATCCATTTCTATGTATCCAATGTTATTCATCAATTTAATAGTAATCAATATCTACTTATATTATGAATTCTTATAACCGACCACTTTAAAATTTTATTCCCTATCCAGAATCAGTTAATATTTTAAGGATGGGATTGATCCATTATGAGATGTCATATGTATCATAATTATTATTGGAAAAAATGACAATGTCTTTCCTTAAACATGTGTAGTTTAACATCCAAATAAAAAGACACATGAATGGGAACTATGGAAAGGATATTTGAGATTGAGTAATGAGGATAAATCCTACGTATCCTGGTTATAGTACAGATCATAGATATCATAGTATAAACATTCCCTTGGGACTGACCCAAGATAGATTTAATCATATGGGGGGGTTTATTTAATGACACTCATTGAGGATCACATGCTGAATTTTTTCTAGTTGGTGGAGATTCATGATGCTAATGATGTGTTTATTGCTGCTCCCTATGGACGTGTGAGGTATGTTTAGTGTGAGAAACAATTGATGTCACCTAATTAAAATCATTGAATATTAATGTAGGGATTATTTGGGGAGGGCACACTTGTTATGTTTAATATAGAGATCGGTCCTCAAGATGGAATTCTACTCATTCTCTTTATAGTAGTAATTAGATTTATTTGAGTTGAATTGGTTTCCGCGTTCACTAAGGGATGGGGAATGGCTGGTCAACCCAAGGTAATGATTGGGTCATAAGGGTTGAAATTTCAATTAATTGGTGAGCCATAAACTATGGTGGATACCTATTTTATTTTGGGAACTATCCTTAGGAATGTTTCCTTTGTAGATCAATTATATCTTATTCTACTAAGGGAGGAGAGAGAGTAATCATCCCTTATGAGCGATTTGGTCATAATGGTAGATATTTCAGTGATATGATGGGGCATACACAGAGGTGGATTACCATTTGAGTTTCATTAATTTATAAATAAGAAATCACAAGTATCTTGGTAATGGGAAGAGTCACAATTTTTTTACTTTATTTAATCATGTAATTCACAATGTTATTTCAATTCTTTTTGGGGCTTACACACTATGGGTTAACAAAGTTATCCAGTCCTAGGATTCCCAAATAATTGTAACATATCATGTAAATTGTGTTGGTTGGGGATTGTGGATTCCCTTGTCTTTATGAAAACTTCTAATAATAATGGACTGATAATTGTTACCAACTAATACCTTGTGAGTTATTCATGTTATAATAAATGATGTATATCAAGTGGTTAGTATCAATGTATATGTACATGGTAGTTATGTTCTACGAAAACCTATTGGAGGTCAATATAGAGCTCTAGACTTGAGTAGATGACATATGAATCCTGGTTTTGAATGGAATCTGATTTATTAAAGTTCATTTAATTAATTATTACAACATTATGTTTCCCTTTTAACTTGGTCCTACACACTATGTTCAAACATGTTTAGAAAGTCTTTGAATGTACTTTTTACATAGTATGGAAATATTACTAAGATGCATTTATTGTATGTTTATCATGCATCAATATTATGCATAACATGTTATAGAATGTCTACCTAACTTGTCAAAATATAATTATGTTTTCTGGGGATTTATCATGGGGATTCTCATATCCAGGATTGAATTTATGAAGGTTATCACACGATCAATGATGACTCATCTTCATCATATCACAACACTTGGCTAGTTGATCCTGGGAGACATTACATTATTCAAATGACATGGCTAGAGGATTTTAGATGACCCAGCTTATGTTCCCTAGTTTCATCAAATAAAATTGACGAAACACATGGATGGAATCAAAAGAGTCAGTATGGAATGTCTCTAAGGATATTACATGTCCTGGATGGCTCGTATGGGGGTCATCATGTGATCTAGTTGGTGTTTCCGAAAGGGTTACATGATTCATGTGACATGTTCATGCGATACATGGAGACTCATTTGGCATGAACTAATGTCAAAACATGAGTTAGGATACAAGTGTGAAAGAAAACAAATTTCATCTATAGAGGTCGTGGAGGGCTTCAGGACACCATGGAGGCATGCAAAATGTGTGCCATGTGAGTTTTGTTGACATGACCATGGGAATTCACTAGATCCAAATAGTATACCAAATCAGTTATTTATGGTATAAGAGACATGTATTGGTACTTTCATGTGTCTATGGTGTTTTACATATATCATATGAGGACCAACATATATTTAATTTTCCTATCTCACCTATTTTATATTCTTTTTCCATCCTTTTAATTTTTTACTGCCCTATATTTATTTAGTGTCTTATTATTTTATTTCTCATATGACCTATAACATGCATTGGATGTAATTTGTGTGACCCTCTAGAATTCTTTTTCATGGTCTATGAGTTATCACACAATGATCATATGAATTATCCTTGATTGCATAGGTTTTTCCCTAGATCATTCCTTACATGAAACTTTATCGATTACTAGACCATTCAATCCAAGAAATCTTCTCTAGTGCCGATGTGAGGTATGAACAGTCCAGCTGTAAGCATGGAGTCTTGATCCTCCACTATTGTTTTTCATTTTCTAGTGTGGGGTATTTATAGTCAAATAATACTCATATGTTTAACACATTTTTAACATATCATGTGACACGAGACTGGAGTCGGTTTATGGCCACAACATCATGCATCTTCATGATGTCCTACCATTTTTCACTCTTAGGTTTTCACATGTATTTCAGCAACCATAAGACCATAAAATAAATTTATTCTTTATTGGATTATTTCTAATTAATGGGGCTATTTTGAGTCACATATATATGTTGTGGGAATTTTGTAATTTCAGGTTGACGTATACAAGATCCCTTAATGGATTAGGGTGCCTTTAGAATGATATTCATGTGTTATTGGTTGACTTGTATGGTACATTTTGAGAGACAATGGTGGATTGTAAGGGGCCTTTATGGGGTCATACTGACATTTCTGGGGGTCTAGCAAGAATATGATATATAAAATGATATCATTTCAAAAAAGATTTTTGAATGTGAGTTACACCCACCTCCTACTATTTTTATTTTTATTTATGTTACAAAGTTTGGGAATTTCATGACGTTCATTTGGTATTGTTTAGGAAAATTAAATTACCTCTACGTGATGCGTCACCTAACCAATATTAGATCCTATGGATATTCATGTGAATTTTGTGGAAAATTTCATCTTATTCTCTTTAAAGAGCAATAATAGAATCACATTATTTCCTAGACATACCCAAGTCAATTCACATGATGAGGATCACATGCACATGTGAATTCATGAGATGAGGTGGACAAGTCACCTAGGACTCACAATGTCTTTTGGATCACCGGTGGTTTATTTATTAACGATTATGACTAATAGAGGCTCCCATATCCCTCTTTTTTATTTTACTATGGATGTCGATCTTGTGTGATTTCATGGAAATTATTAAGGAAAATTATCCTCAATATCAATGTTGCATGATGTGATTATTGTAACCACAATCGGATACCATATTTTGGATACTTTCACCTTATTTACAAAGTTATTACGGTTGATTCGTCAAATCTTAATAGATTGGAAAGAAATATGTTACAAGGGAGCTTATCTTGCTAACATCGCACAGTTATAAATGGTTTAAGAAATATTCATAAGCGTGGAAGGACATGTCGAAGGGGATAAGAATGATCCATAGTAGTAAATTTGTTGTGTATGTATCCTTTTTTTGATATTATGATATTCATCTGGGCTACCTTCCATTGGATCAATTCTAATATACGAGTCTCATTCACCTTTTTCATCCTTTTCATTATGGGTGTAATAATTCAAATGTCTTTATATTTATTCCATTATTTATTTATTGATGATCATATGTTGGGTGTAAATAATAATAACATTGATTGATGGTTTTTACCCAAAACCTCATTAGAATATAAGATAATCATTATGTGTATATTTCAATTGTAATATTTTCTTCATATTTCCACATGGCATGATCAAGTTTGATTTTATAATGATGAATATAATAAAATTATTTTCATAGGATAGATGATGGTTCTACTCGTACATTGTAGGAGTTTTTAGGTGATATTCATAAATCCCCCAAAGATGTTCATCTTAGAATGGTGAAGGTGTATGAGGAAATTTAGCAATAGTTTTGGTGGATTGCGGTGGAGTAGTGTGTAAAATAGTTTATCACTAGATACCTCACATTTGTATAAGTGATGGATGAGAATATTATTGCATAATGTCTTTCAATCAATTCATCTTATATAAGCAATGTTTGATGGTATATATAAGGATTTTTTTGGGACTTCCCTAACTATCATGATGTCGTCTTATTATTTGGTTGATGATAGACTGTCTTAATAATACATTCCACCTTCTAGCCACTTGAGAGTTATTCTATGTGAATAGTTTGTGAAAACCATATATATAGAATATACTGAGACTTCATGGTGTAAGGTAGTATATATTATAATATCTTAATGATATCATCATTTCATGATATTGTAATGTGTTAGAAGATTCTATTTAGACTCAGTTGGAGATGAAAATTATGTTCCACCACTAGATATTATTATAGAATTATCCTTCAATTCTACACCTATAGGAATGACTAATGAAATATATATTGAATTATTCCAGTCCTTGGAACTATCATATAGACATATTGATATTTTTTTATAATTGTTCTTATAATTCTAACATCAAAATAGAACCACCCATGGCCCTATATAGAAGACACTAAAGGCCACTACTTTGTTGGATTGATCATAGAGAAATGATTCTTATACACAAAATGTTAGTACATGAAATACGGTAGAAGGTAATAATAATCAATTAGTGTATGAGACTTACTAAATCAGTCTGAATACATATTTGGAATGATAATAATGTAATTAGGTTTCAAAGAAGAGGTAATATCCATTACCGATCTTTTCAATTTCTTTCTTATTCAACATCTTCATCTTTAGTTGTTTCATGATAAAGTAATAACATCAGTATTACTTACATACTGATATGTTATTATAAATATGAAACAACTCTAATTAACCTTCTATCCATCCTACGGAAAAAGGAAATCACTGCGCGTGCGTACGTACGGAATACCGTCTCCACGCCGTGGTGTATTCTATTTTCCGCCACCACCTTAATTGGATGGGTATAATGGTTTAATGAGTAAATATATATGATCATTATAAAGTGATATTGATTCTGAAATAGTATACATACACTTCAACACAATTCCACGACCATGGGAACAATATCATCGCTCGTGCGTACGTACGGACTACCGTCTCCACGACGCGATGAGATTCATTCTCAATGATTAACCATTCATGAATGATTATAAAGTATATATAATAAGTACTAATGAAATATATAATAATTATACTGGAATTATTTATATTTATATGTATGTCATCTACATAATTCCATTCAATTCATTAAGGAAATGAAAACAACGTTCATGCGTACGTACGGACTACCGTCTCCATGAACAGTGTATTTCTTTCCATTTACTGATTTATTATATATGTATATTCTGAATATATAAATATAAATCATGTTTTATATTTTGGAATTATGTAATCATGATCTAAGTAATCATATGAATAATTACAAGTTAAAAACACGAATGACAAATGAGACGATTTTACCCAAAACGCTACTTTAACATGAATTTACAAAAGAACAGGTAATATAAAGTCATAAGTGGACCATATATGATATAATAACAATGAATATGATTCTGGAATAAGTTAATAACATGATTTAAATCATTATACAGGAGGTTCGGACACTTACAAAGCAAGTCGGACCTAAGGTACGGGAAATATCACAATCTCATTTTTATCTGAGATTGTTTATACTTTAGTATTTACTAGGGTGTATTTTATCATCCAAATCCATGTTTCCTCAATATGTAATATTATTTCCATCCACCTACAATTGTTTAAATCAAATTTTACCCTTCGGTGAGTTTTTAGTAAAAGATATGAAGGGAATCTTTTTTCGTTTTTCGTACGAGGTACTTTTTGACTTTTCCGACAGAAGTACGAGAAGAATGTTTTTTTAACTTAAACGGCACAAACAGATTTTTACGGTTTTATAAAGCCTTATTTTCATGAAGCTTCCTCCAAAAGATTTCATGACTATTTTCAATAAAATCTCTTTCTTTTAAAATTGCATGATGTTTTGTGAAAAGAAATTGATTTTGAAGAAGAAAGGATATTTTTCTCAAGAATGGAGTTCAAGTGTTTTATCAAAATTATTTTCAATCTAAGATAAGAAAGGGATATATTTCTATCCATATTTGTACATTGATTTGACTATGTTGTGATAGAATTATGTTTATGAATTACTTTATCTTATATGAATG
The DNA here is from genome assembly GCA_963277665.1 of Viscum album. Taxonomy (NCBI): domain Eukaryota; kingdom Viridiplantae; phylum Streptophyta; class Magnoliopsida; order Santalales; family Viscaceae; genus Viscum; species Viscum album. The sequence goes on along the minus strand of OY728132.1, from coordinate 1,513,433,581 downwards.
GTTTTATAATGTCATGTTGTTTAAGAATCCCATTTTATTACATGGGTTATGCAATGATGTATGATTTATGATTTTGTGGCACACATAAGAATGGTATCATTATGAGATGGGTGGGACCTATATCTCCCTCCAATGCATTGGGTAAAGATTTTATATCTCATGAGATAGACATGGCTGGAATGGTATGTTATACCGATTCAGTGAAACAGGACTGAAACGAGGGTTACTCGATTCAGAAATGGACTTTGTCCACTAAGATAGTCTTGGCAACGAGTCTTGACTAACACGAAATGATTCTCTATGATTATGTGTGTATGCCACAAAGTTTCATGTTTTAAGTTATGATTATTGTGATTACATTTCACTGTCATGAATTATTCCATGTTATGAAATTATGATCTCTTTTGCAGGTTAAGATTTCCAAAATGTTATGTTCTTATGAATATGATGTGATTGATATTTCGTTTGTTTACCCTTACTGAGCATTTGAGCTCTCCCTTTTATGTTTTCTTTTCCCCAGGATATAAAGAATGGTTTTAGGTAAAAAAATAAGATCTTTATGGGAGACATTGAAGATCTTTCACCACGATTAGAAGATTATATTCCGAGTTTCCAAAGACACTAAACTTTTAAAATCGTTGTGTGTCTGTTTTTGTTATGTACTAAGTATTCCGCAAATGTAATGTAATGTCATGTACGTCAAGCTACGGGTCTCTACAGTTGGTATCAGAGGAAAGGTTTAGTCAACCTTTGGAAACTAGGATGCGAGAACTTTAGTGAGATCTCTAGAGATATTTCTATGGTATGTCTAGGGATGTCACTAAGGATAAGTATACGTATAAGATACAGTCCTAGAACTATGGTAACGATCATAGAATTTAACCTAAGAAGTTAGATATTGAGGATACTCCCCCTTATAATGTTGTTTTCCCTAGCATGATTTTTGCCTCTCACACTATTCTTTTTGGGTTTTAGACGAAGGCTGGAACCCGAAGGAACCGTGTTGATCAATGTAATGGAAAATGCAATGATTGTCCTCCTGAACAAACAAATGTTATGGGAGATGGAGTGCAAAATCTTATTGCTATACTTACACAGGATATGAATCATTCTGGACTTCCAAATGAGCAAAAAAGGGAACAATATTCTATTGAGTCCATCATGAGGCAACGTCCACCTTCTTTCAGTGGGTCTTCTGATCCACTTGTTGCTGAACAATGGATCAGTACCACTGAAAAGAAATTTTCAGTTCTTCAATGTTCTGAGCATGATAAATTCATCTTAGCAGTATATCGTTTGGAAGGTGAAGCTGATCAATGGTGGAATCTTATCAAGAATATAAGGCAAAGAGATGAAATTGATTCCATGGAATGGGACGAGTTCAAGAACTTATTTTTCAATAAGTACTTCCCTCGTATTATTCGAACAAAGATGGAGAAGGAGTTTCTTGAACTAAAGCAAAAGGATGATGAATCTGTTGGTATATACGAAGCGAATTTTACAAGACATGCAAGGTATGCATCTGGCATTATCATCCAACCTGAAAGTAAAGTTGATCGATTTTTCAGTGGCTTAAAACCAAGTCTTCGAAGGGAATTAGCTATAAGAGACTTCAGTAGCTATGAAGAAATTGTGCGTTGTGCTATCAAGGTAGAAATGGAAGTTGGTGTTACATATCCATCTCATGGTTTTGACAAGAAACGAAAGATGGAGTTCACGGAGAAATCTCAGAATAATGGTGAAAAGAAGATGAATGTTTCCATATGCTCAAAGTGTGGAAAGAAGCATAGTGGAGATTTTCTAAAAGGGACTAGAAAATGTTTTAAGTGTGGAAAAGAAGGTCATCGAGCAGCTGAGTGTCGAAGTAATAGAAAAAGGGTTTCTAATGATAAGAATAAAGCAAACACTACAGATAACGCACCACCAACACTTCAATGCTTCAAGTGCAAGTAAATGGGGCATTATGCTAATAAATGTCCTAATCCAAGGGTTAGTGATGATCAACATGAGCAACCACTTAAGGGAAAGGACAAAGGGAAGTCACATGCAATCACTATTGGCAATGTTGAATATGACAACGATGTGGTGTAATGATTAAGTGTTTATGTAATGGGATTCTAAAATAATGTTGTATCATAAAGTATTGGAATATTTATGTGATGGTCTAATGTGGTATTCAAAGTGATTGAGATGTTTAACAGTATTCATGAGCTCATGATTGATATAAGGACTAAGTGATATCATGGTTTGAGTATATAGAATTTTGAGGATTTTGGTATGTGGAAGGTGTTAACTTTTAATTGCATTCATGTTTTCACTAAGGTATTCAAGAGAATACGTGATTAAGGACTTTGAATGTTTGGAATGTGACCAACAAAACATATCTTATGATATATGAGGACCAACGATGGTATTAAATCTCTGGTAATCATTTTCACTGTGTTATGAGAGTGGACTGCAGTATTTTAGATAAGCCTAAAGATTAGAATGGATTATGTTGGATATAAGTTAGGATAAAACTTTTTTTGATATTATTGATGGGATGTTAATGTAGTTTTAGAAAAAGGACAACCTGCAGGACGGGCGACAGCCCATCGCGTTGGACAAGGCTGTGGAAATCAAACCCACAACCGAAGTGCGACTGGCCTTTATCGCCTACCACTGGCCTACAGGAAGTCCCTGTTTAGTAGAAACTAGTTTTATTATATTAACCTGTATGATATATGATGTATAAGTCCATTTTAGGAACCATATATGATTAATCCCACTATAGATCGACTTATGTATATAATTTTTGCTAACCTTTTGTTTGAGACAGATGGAATGACCCGTCATTCTATCACATGATCTGCTAACACTTATCAAATAACAAATTTAACATCATATATTTAAGAGATGAAGTGTAAATTGTTCAAGGCATGAACAACAGTGAGATTGTACCAAAATAAAGTAAGTATTTATTCTAATTCGAATTCTTCAACTTTAGTGAAACGATCTTGAAAAAAAAATGTTTTCCTATTGCTCTTATATCTGATTAATCAGATGGTACCTTAGATCGTCACAAATTTATGGCTTTGTGATTGCTGGCTTTTCCATAGCCATGTTCTCTACCACTCTCCATCAGAACCTGATGGTTAGATTTCTCTTCCATATCCATATTTTCACTTATGTGGAAACCCAGTGATTAGTTTATTTGGGTAACCGTTACGTTTCATACTTTCGTTTTTAAAGATTGGTTTTGGTATTCCTTTTTACAATGTGGGTTTCTATTAAAGAAACTTTCAAATAGTAAACCATTTATAACCCCGACGAATTTCGAGGGTGAAATTCATTTTAAGGGGGGTAGAATGTAACAACCCAAGATTTTATGAAAAATATTCTTTTTAATTTCACTAATGTCTTGTGTTATACGCTACACCAAAAGGAGCTTGCACAACATGCATCATTGACTTTCCTTGTATTACAGGCAATCACGACCTTCCTCGATAGCGTGTGTAGTACGCAATACCGAGTTTCACTAAACAACGATATGCTATTATAATATTATTATAACTAGCCGTTATAAATAGTAATAACCACCTTTTAAAATTTTAGAAATTTTAGCCCTCAAAATGGACTTCATTTTTGGATTCGGAGTATCGAATTTAGCCTAAGGTGAAATTTTGGTACTTTTCAGATAACTTTCATATTCTGATGAATAGTGATAATTACTAAATTATAATTAAAAACAACTTTTTTAATCAAAATAATTAATAGTGATAAATTATTAATTTGAGTGGTTTTACAGTATATTTTGATTATATTTTTACAATTTAATACAATGTTGGTCATTGGATGTAATTTCACATTTAAACCAGACATAAACAAGTGTCAATCTTTTGATAGATATTGTTTCTTAAAAACACGCTATTTGTTTTAACAGCGGGATTTAATTATACAATTAATTAATGCAACTTCTATGTTATGAATTTGGTAAAATAGACTTCATTTTTGAATTCGGAATATGAAATATATCTTAGGATGAAATTTTGGCATTGTTCTGAAAAACATCAATTTTTGATGAATAGTGAAACTACTAAGTGGTAGTTAAAAAAACTATTCTTTTCATAAAACTTAACATTACCGCTTCTGTGAATGGAATTTCAAAAATCCGAGAGACACGATTGATGTCAGTAAATAAAATGTGGTTCAATGAGATGAAAATAATTTTTGGTGAATAGTAACTTTTTACTTTTTTTTACCACGGTTAAAAGTAAATCGGGTAATTAAGGGTAAAAATGATATTAATATTACCCTAAAACATGTCCTAATCCTATTGGACAAGTCAATATCGACCAAAAACAACCTTAAGTGTAAAATATTATCATTTAGGCCCACTTGGATTAGATTAGGACATTTATTATTATTTAATTCAAAGAAGAGTTAAAAGAGTTAAAATCAAAGTTTATTTACTAAAACATTTTTAATATAGGGATATACATAATATATATTCGATTTTAAATATTCATTAGAAAGCTAAAAAGATTTCCTACATAATGGTATTTTATTTATAATTTTTAGACATTAAATAATTTAATTTATTTATGACACAATGATGATGTAGTAATTATCTTATTAAGGAAATATTGACATAATTGATGTTATAAACACCAAAATAAATGTAATTTGAGTCTTTTTATGAATCCCACTAATTTTCTAGGTTACTATGATATATTAGTGTTGATTAAATCAACTTGTTTCGAACATATAATTCTGTTATGACTTTCCCAAAAATCATATATCAAATAGTGTCAAAATTGACACAAAATAGTTTTTAAATAAAATATTATATTATTAATTGTTATTTTATTCATAAAAATCTAAGGTTCGGCCAAATGACTTAGATAAGGATATATATATTAATAATAAACAATTTTCGGTTCGTTTGGCATGTTATAGTAAGTGTATTAACCATATAGTGTCAGAAAACAAAAAGACACGGTAAAAGTTAAATTATTTAACTTAATGATAAATCTAAATGATAAGGTTAAAATAGGAACTTAAACTTGTCTAAATTCTATTGGATGAGATGATTTCGACCCATCCCCACCTTAGCTTCGAAATAAATCAATTTGGAGCTATTTAAAACCGAATTTGGCTTTATAATAAAATAATATTTTTTCATTATTCCAATGGTGCCCCTCTCCTCCCTTATAAAAGGGCACCTCCTCCCTCTATTCCTCACTCAACTTTGAGCCTTCAAGCTCGGCAAAACCCTGTCAAAATATCTTCTCCCCTTCCCTAGAATAATCCTAGTGGTTCTGGTCTTCTTCAATGACCAATCTTAGTTCCCAAAGTGGAGGATTCAAAGAGACATTTCAAAGAAGAGGTAATATCCATTACCGATCTTTTCAATTTCTTTCTTCTTCAACTTCTTCTTCTTTTGTTGTTTCATGATAATGTAATAACATCAGTATTACTTACATACTGATAAGTTATTATAAATATGAAACAACTCTAATTAACCTTCTATCCATCCTACGGAAAAAGGAAATCACCGCGCGTGCGTACGTACGGAATACCGTCTCCACGCCGTGGTGTAATCTATTTTCCGCCACCACCTTAATTGGATAGGTATAATGTTTTAATGAGTAAATATATATGATTATTATAATGTGATATTGATACTGAAATAGTATACATACACTTCAACACAATTCCACGACCATGGGAACGATATCATCACTCGTGCGTACGTACGGACTACCGTCTCCACGACGCGATGAGATTCATTCTCAATGATTAACCATTCATGAATGATTATAAAGTATATATAATAAGTACTAATGAAATATATAATAATGATACTGGAATTATTTATATTTATATGTATTTCATCTACTTAATTCCATTCAATTCATTAAGGAAACGAAAGCAGCGTTCATGCGTACGTACGGACTACCGTCTCCATGAACGGTGTATTTCATTCCATTTACTGATTTATTATATAATTATTTTCTGAATATATAAATATAAATCATGTTTTATATTCTGGAATTATGTAATCATGATCTAAGTAATCATATGAATAATTACAAGTTAAAAACACGAAAGACAAATGAGACGATTTTACCCAAAACGCTACTTTAACATGAATTTACAAAAGAACAGGTAATATAAAGTCATAATTGGACCATATATGATATAATAACAATGAATATGATTCTGGAATAAGTCAATAACATGATTTAAATCATTATACAGGAGGTTCGGACACTTACAAAGCAAGTCGGACATAAGGTAAGGGAAATATCACAATCTCATTTTTATCCGAGATTGTTTATACTTTAGTATTTACTGGGGTGTATTTTATCATCCACATCCAAGTTTCCTCAATATGTAATATTATTTCTATCCACCTACAATTTTTTAAATCCAATTTTACCCTTCGGTGAGTTTTTAGTAAAAGATATGGCAGGAATCTTTTTTCGTTTTTCGTACGCGGAACTTTTTGACTTTTCCGACAAAAGTACGAGAAGAATGTTTTTTTTAACATAAACGGCACAAACAGATTTTTACGGTTTTATAAAGCCTTATTTTCATGAATCATCCTCCAAAAGATTTCATGACTATTTTCAATAAAATCTCTTTCTTTTAAAATTGCATGATGTTTTGTGAAAAAAAATTGATTTTGAAGAAGAAAGGATATTTTTCTCAAGAATAGAGTTCAAGTGTTCTATCAAAATTATTTTCAATCTAAGATAAGAAAGGGTTCTATTTATATCCATATTTTTACATTTATTTGACTATTTTGTGATGGAATTGTGTTTATGAATTCCTTTATCTTATATGAATGGTTTTATGATGTCATGTTGTTTAAGAATCCCATTTTATTACTTGGGTTATGCAATGATGTATGATTTATGATTTTGTGGCACACATAAGAATGGTATCATTATGAGATGGGTGGGACCTATATCTCCCTCCAATGCATTGGGTAAAGATTTTATATCTCATGAGATAGACATGGCTGAAATGGTAGGTTATACCGGTTCCGTGAAACAGGACTGAAATGAGGGTTACTCGATTCAGAAATGGACTTTGTCCACTAAGATAGTCTTGGCAATGAGTCTTGACTAACAAGAAATGATTCTCTATGATTATGTGTGTATGTCACAAAGTATCATGTTTTAAGTTATGATTATTGTGGTTACATTTCACTGTCATGATTTATTCCATGTTATGAAATTATGATCTCTTTTGCAGGTTAAGATTTCCAAAATGTTATGTTCTTATGAATATGATGTGATTTATATTTCTTTTGTTTACCCTTACTGAGCATTTGAGCTCACCCTTTTATGTTTTCTTTTCCCCAGGATATATAGAATTGTTTTAGGTAAAAAAAAGAAGATCTTTATGGGAGACATTGAAGATATTTCACCACGATTAGAAGATTATATTCCGAGTTTCCAAAGACACTAAACTATTACGATCCTTCTGTGTGTGTTTTTTTATGTACTAAGTATTCCGCAAATGTAATGTAATGTCATGTACGTCAAGCTACGGGTCTCTACAGTTGGTATCAGAGGAAAGGTTTAGTCAACCTTTGGAAACTAGGATGCGAGAACTTTAGTGAGATCCCTAGAGATATTTCTAAGGTATGTCTAGGGATGTCCCTAAGGATAAGTATACGTATAAGATACAATCCTAGAACTATGGTAACAATCATAGAATTTAACCTAAGAAGTTAGATATTGAGGATACTCCCCCTTTATAATGTTGTTTTCCCTAGCATGATTTTTGTCTCTCACACTAATCTTTTTGGGTTTTAGACGTTGGCTAGAACCCGAAGGAACCATGTTGATCAATGCAATGGACAATGCAATGATTTTCCTCCTGAACAAACAAATGTTATGGGAGATGGAGTGAAAAATATTATTGCTATACTTACAAAAGCTATGAATCATTCTGGACTTCCAAATGAGCAGAGAAGGGAACAATATTCTATTGAGTCCTTCATGAGGCAACGTCCACCTTTTTTCAGTGGGTCTTCTGATCCACTTGTTGCTGAACAATGGATCAGTACCACTGAAAAAATATTTTCAGTTCTTCAATGTTCTGAGCATGATAAAGTCATCTTAGGAGTATATCGTTTGGAAGGTGAATCTGATCAATGGTGGAATCTTATCAAGAATACAAGGCAAAGAGATGAAATTGAGTCCATGGAATGGGACGAGTTCAAGAACTTATTTTTCAATAAGTACTTCCCTCGTATTATTCGAACAATGATGGAGAAGGAGTTTCTTGAACTAAAGCAAAAGGATGATGAATCTGTTGGTATATACGAAGTGAATTTTACAACACTTGCAAGGTATGCATCTGGCATTATCATCAAACCTGAAAGTAAAGTTGATCGATTTTTCAGTGGCTTAAAACCAAGTCTTCGAAGGGCATTAGCTATAAGAGACTTCAGTAGCTATGAAGAAATTGTGCGTTGTGCTATCAAGGTAGAAATAGAAGTTGGTGTTACATATCCATCTCATGGTTTTGACAAGAAACGAAAGATGGAGTTCAAGGAGAAATCTCAGAATAATGGTGAAAAGAAGATGAATGTTTCCATATGCTCAAAGTGTGGAAAGAAGCATAGTGGAGATTGTCTTAAAGGGACTAGAAAATGTTTTAAGTGTGGAAAAGAAGGTCATCGAGCAGCTGAGTGTCGAAGTAATGGAAAAAGGGTTTCTATGATGAGAATAAAGCAAACACTGCAGAGAACGCACCACCAACACTTCAATGCTTCAAGTGCAAGGAAATGGGGCATTATGCTAATAAATGCCCTAATCCAAGGGTTAGTGATGATCAACATGAGCAACCACTTAAGGCAAAGGACAAAGAGAAGTCACATGCAATCACTATTGGCGATGTTGAATATGACAACGATGTGGTGTAATGATTAAGTGTTTATGTAATGGGATTCTAAAATAATGATGTATCATAATGTATTGGAATATTTATGTGATGGTCTAATGTGGTATTCAAAGTGATTGAGATATTTAACAGTATTCATGAGCTCCTGATTGATATAAGGACTACGTGATATCATGGTTTGAGTATATAGAATTTTGAGGATTCTGGTATGTGGAAGGTGTTAACTTTTAATTGCATTCATGTTTTCACTAAGGTATTCAAGAGAATACGTGATTAAGGACTTTGAATGTTTGGAATGTGACCAAAAAAACATATCTTATGATATATGAGGACCAACGTTGGTATTAAATCTCTGGTAATCATTTTCACTGTGTTATGAGAGTGGACTGCAGTATTTTTGATAAGCCTAAAGATTAGAATGTATTATGTTGGACATAAGATAGGATAAAACATTTTTCGATATTATTGATGGGATGTTAATGTAGTTTTAGAAAAAGGACAACCTCCGTGACGGGCGACAACCCATCGCGTCGGACAAGGCTGTGGAAATCGAACCCACAATCGAAGTGCGACTGGCCTTTATCGCCTACCACTGGCCTACAGGAAGTCCCTGTTTAGTAGAAACTAGTTTTATCATATTAAGCTGTATGATATATGATGTATAAGTCCATTTTAGGAACCATATTTGATTAATCTCACTATAGATCGACTTATGTTTATAATTTTTGCTAACCTTTTGTTTGAGACAGATGGAATGACCTGTCATTCTATGACATGATCTGCTAACATTTGACGAATAACAAATTTATCTTCATTTATTTAATAGATGAAGTGTAAGTTGTTCAAGGAACGAACAACAGTGAGATTGTACCAAAATAAAGTAAGTATTTATTCTAATTCGAATTCTTCAACTTTAGGGAAACGATCTTGAAAAACAAAAATGTTGTCCTAGTGCTCTTATATCTGATTAATCAGATGGTACCTTAGATCGTCACAAATTTATGGCTTTGTGATTGCTGGATTTTCCATATCCATGTTCTCTACCACTCTCCATCAGAACTTGATGGTTAGATTTCTCTTCCATATCCATATTTTCACCTATGTGGAAACCCAGTGATTAGTTTATTTGGGTAACCGTTACGTTTCATACTTTCGTTTTTAAAGATTGGTTTTGGTATTCCTTTTTACAATGTGGATTTCTATTAACGAAACTTTCAAATAGTAAACCATTTATATCCCCGACGAATTTCGAGGGCGAAATTCATTTTAAGGGGGGAAGAATGTAACAGCCGAAGATTTTATGAAAGATATTATTTTTAATTTCACTAATGTCTTGTGTTGTACGCTACACCAAAAGGAGCTTACACAACACGCATCATTTACTTTCCTTGTATTACACGCAATCACGACCTTCCTCGATAGCGTGTGTAGTACGCAATACCGAGTTTCACTAAACAACGATATGCTATTATAATATTATTATAACTAGTCGTTATAAATAGTAATAACCACATTTTAAAATTTTAGAAATTTTAGCTCTCAAAATGGACTACATTTTTGGATTTGGAGTATCGAATTTAGCCTAAGGTGAAATTTTGGTACTTTTCGAATAACTTTCATATTCTAATGAATAGTGAATATTAATAAATTATAATTAAAAACAAATTTTTTAATAAAAATAATTAATAGGGATAAATTATTAATTTGATTGGTTTTAAAGTATATTTAGAATATATTTTTACAATTTAATACAATGTTGGTCATTGGATGTAATTTCACATTTAAACCAGACATAAACAAGTGTCAATCTTTTGATAGATATTGTTTCTTAAAAACATGCTATTTGTTTTAACAGCGGGATTTGATTATAAAATTAATTAATGAAACTTCTATGTTATGAATTTGGTAAAATAGACTTCAATTTTGAATTCGGAATATGAAATATAACTTAGGATGAAATTTTGGCATTGTTCTGAAAAACATCAATTTTTGATGAATAGTGAAACTACTAAGTGGTAGTTAAAAAAACTGAACTTTTCATAAAACTTAATTTTACTTCTTCTGTGAATGGAATTTCAAAAATCCGAGATACACGGTTGATATCAGTACGTAAAATGTGGTTCAATGAGATGAAAATAATTTTTGGTGAATAGTAACTTTTTACTTTTTTTTACCACAGTTAAAAGTAAATAGGGTAATTAAGGGTAAAAATTATATTAATATTATCCTAACACATGTCCTAATCCTATTGGACAAGTTTATCTCGACCAAAAACAAACTTAAGTGTAAAATATTATCATTTAGTCCCACTTGGATTAGATTAGGACATTTATTATTATTTAATTCAAAGAAGACTTAAAAGAGTTAAAATCAAAGTTTATTTACTAAAACATTTTTATTATTGGGTTATACATAAGCTATATTCGATTTTAAATATTAATTAGAAAGATAAAAAGATTTCCTACATAATGGTATTTTATTTATAATTTTTAGAAATTAAATAATTTAATTTATTTATGACACAATGATGATGTAGTAATTATCTTATTAATGAAATATTGACATAATTGATGTTATAAACACCAAAATAAATGTAATTTGAGACTTTTTATGAATCCCACTAATTTTCTAGGTTACTATGATATATTAGTGTTGATTAAATCAACTTGGTTCGAACATATAATTCTTTTATGACTTTCACAAAAAACATATATCAAATAGTGTCAAAATTGACACAAAATTGTTTTTAAATCAAATATTATATTATTAATTGTTATTTTATTCCTAAAAATCTAAGGTTCGGCCAAATGACTTATATAAGGATATATATATTAATAACAAACAATTTGGGGTTCGTTTGGCATGTTATAGTAAGTGTATTAACCATATAGTGTAAGAAAACAAAAAGACACGGTAAAAGTTAAATTATTTAACTTAATGTTAAATCTGAATGATAAGGTTAAAATAGGAACCTAAACTTGTCTAAATTCTATTGGATGAGAGGATTTCGACCCATCCCCACCTTAGCTTCGAAATAAATCAATTTGGAGCTATTTATAACCGAATTTGGCTTTATAATAAAATAATATTTTTAGTTATTCCAAAGGTGCCCCTCTCCTCCTTTATAAAAGGGCACCTCCTCCCTCTCTTCTTCACTCAACATTGAGCCTTCAAGATCGGTGAAACCCTGACAAAATATCTTCTCCACTTCCCTAGAATAATCCTAGAGGTTCTGGTCTTCATAAAAGACCAATCATAGTTCCCTAAGTGGAGGATTCAAAGAGGCGTTTCAAAGAAGAGGTAATATCCATTACCGATCTTTTCAATTCCTTTCTTCTTCAACTTCTTCTTCTCTTGTTAATTCATGATAAAGTAATAACATCAGTATTACTTACATACTGATATGTTATTATAAATATGAAACAACTCTAATTAACCTTCTATCCATCCTACGGAAAAAGGAAATCATCGCGCGTGCGTACGTACGGAATATCGTCTCCACGCCGTGGTGTAATCTATTTTCCGCCACCACCTTAATTGGATGGGTATAATGGTTTAATGAGTAAATATATATGATTATTATAAATTGATATTGATACTGAAATATTATACATACACTTCAACACAATTCCACGACCATGGGAACGATATCATCGCTCGTGTGTACGTAAGGACTACCGTCTCCACGACGCGATGAGATTCATTCTCAATTATTAACCATTCATGAATGATTATAAAGTATATATAATAAGTACTAATGAAATATATAATAATGATACTGTAATTATTTATATTTATATGTATGTCATCTACTTAATTCCATTCAATTCATTAAGGAAACGAAAACAGCGTTCATGCGTACGTACGAACTACTGTCTCCATGAACGGTGTATTTCTTTCCATTTACTGATTTATTATATATTTATATTCTGAATATATAAATATAAATCATGTTTTATATTCTGGAATTAAGTAATCATGATCTAAGTAATCATATGAATAATTACAAGTTAAAAACACGAATGACAAATGAGACGATTTTACCCAAAACGCTACTTTAACATGAATTTACAAAAGAACGGGTAATATAAAGTCATAAGTGGACCATATATGATATAATAACAATGAATATGATTCTGGAATAAGTCAATAACATGATTTAAATCATTATACAGGAGGTTTGTACACTTACAAAGCAAGTCGGACCTAAGGTAAGGGAAATATCACAATCTCATTTTTATCCGAGATTGTTTATACTTTAGTATTTTCTAGGGTGTATTTTATCATCCACATCCATGTTTCCTCAATATGTAATATTATTTCCATCCACCTAAAATTTTTTAAATCCAATTTTACCCTTCGGTGAGTTTTTAGTAAAAGATATGAAAGGAATCTTTTTTCGCTTTTCGTCCGAGGTACTTTTTGACTTTTCCGACAAAAGTACGAGAAGAATGTTTTTTTTAACTTAAACGGCACAAACAGATTTTTACGGTTTTATAAATCCTTATTTTCATGAAGCATCCTACAAAAGATTTCATTACTATTTTCAATAAAATATATTTCTTTTAAAATTGCATGATGTTTTGTGAAAAGAAATTGATTTTGAAGAAGAAAGGATATTTTTCTCAAGAATGGAGTTCAAGTGTTTTATCAAAATTATTTTCAATATATGATAAGAAAGGGTTCTATTTATATCCATATTTGTACATTGATTTGACTATGTTGTGATGGAATTATGTTTATGAATTCCTTTATCTTATATGAATGGTTTTATGATGTCATGTTGTTTAAGAATCCCATTTTATTACATGGGTTATGCAATGATGTATGATTTATGATTTTGTGGCACACATAAGAATGGTATCATTATGAGATGGGTGGGACCTATATCTCCCTCCAATGCATTGGGTAAAGATTTAATATCTCATGAGATATACATGGCTGGAATGGTAGGTTATACCGATTCAGTGAAACAGAACTGAAACGAGGGTTACTCGATTAAGAAATGGACTTTATCCACTAAGATAGTTTTGGCAATGAGTCTTGACTAACAAGAAATCATTCTCTATGATTATGTGTGTATGCCACAAAGTTTCATGTTTTAAGTTATGATTATTGTGATTACATTTCACTGTCATGATTTATTCCATGTTATGAAATTATGATCTCTTTTGCAGGTTAAGATTTCCAAAATGTTATGTTCTTATGAATATGATGTGATTGATATTTCTTTTGTTTACCCTTACTGAGCATTTGAGCTCACCCTTTTATGTTTTCTTTTCCCCAGGATATAACGAATGGTTTTAGGTAAAAAAAAGATCCTTATGGAGACATTGAATATCTTTCACCACGATTAGAAGATTATATTCCGGGTTTCCAAAGACACTAAACTATTACGATCCTTGTGTGTGTGTTTTTGTTATGTACTAAGTATTCAGAAAATGTAATGTAATGTCATGTATGTCAAGCTACGGGTCTCTACAGTTGGTATCAGAGGAAAGGTTTAGTCAACCTTTGGAAACTAGGATGCGAGAACTTTAGTGAGATCCCTAGAGATATTTCTAAGGTATGTCTAGGGATGTCCCTAAGGATAAGTATACGTATAAGATACAGTCCTAGAACTATAGTAACAATCATAGAATTTAACCTAAGAAGTTAGATATTGAGGATACTCCCTCTTTATAATGTTGTTTTCCCTAGCATGATTTTTGCCTCTCACACTATTCTTTTTGGGTTTTAGATGATGGCTGGAACCTGAAGGAACAGTGTTGATCAATGCAATGGACAATGCAATGATTGTCCTCCTGAACAAACAAATGTTATGGGAGATGGAGTGCAAAATCTTATTGCTATAATTACAAAAGCTATGAATCATTCTGGACTTCCAAATGAGCAGAGAAGGGAACAATATTCTATTGAGTCCTTCATGAGGCAACGTCCACCTTCATTTAGTGGGTCTTCTGATCGACTTGTTGCTGAACAATGGATCAGTACCACTGAAAAGATATTTTCAGTTCTTCAATGTTCTGAGCATGATAAAGTCATCTTAGTAGTATATCGTTTGGAAGGTGAAGCTGATCAATGGTGGAATCTTATCATGAATACAAGGCAAAGAGATGAAATTGAGTCCATGGAATGGGACAAGTTCAAGAACTTATTTTTCAATAAGTACTTCCCTCGTATTATTCAAACAAAGATGGAGAAGGAGTTTCTTGAACTAAAGCAAAAGGATGATGTATCTATTGGTATATACGAAGCGAATTTTACAAGACTTGCAAGGTATGCATCTGGCATTATCATCCAACCTGAAAGTAAAGTTGATCGATTTTTCAGTGGCTTAAAACCAAGTCTTCGAAGGGCATTAGCTATAAGAGACTTCAGTAGCTATGAAGAAATTGTGCGTTGTGCTATCAAGGTAGAAATAGAAGTTGGTGTTACATATCCATCTCATGGTTTTGACAAGAAACGAAATATGGATTTCAAGGAGAAATCTCAGAATAATGGTGAAAAGAAGATGAATGTTTCCATATGCTCAATGTGTGGAAAGAAGCATAGTGGAGATCGTCTTAAAGGAACTAGAAAATGTTTTAAGTGTGGAAAAGAAGGTCATGGAGCATCTGTGTGGCGAAGTAATGGAAAAAGGGTTTCTAATGATGAGAATAAAGCAAACATTGCAGAGAACGCACCACCAACACTTCAATACTTCAAGTGCAAGGAAATGGGGCATTATGATAATAAATGCCCTAATACAAGGGTTAGTGATGATCAACATGAGCAACCACTTAAGGAAAAGGACAAAGGGAAGTCACATGCAATCACTATTGGAGATGTTGAATATGACAACGATGTGGTGTAATGATTAAGTGTTTATGTAATGGGATTCTAAAATAATGTTGTATCATAACGTATTGGAATATTTATGTGATGGTCTAATGTGGTATTCAAAGTGATTGAGATATTTAACAGTATTCATGATCTCATGATTGATATAAGGACTAAGTGATATCATGGTTTGAGTATATAGAATTTTGAGGATTTTGGTATGTGGAAGGTGTTAAATTTTAATTTCATTCATGTTTTCACTAAGGTATTCAAGAGAATACGTGATTAAGGACTTTGAATGTTTGGAATGTGACCAACAAAACATATCTTATGATATATGAGGACCAACGATGGTACAAAATCTCTGGTAATCATTTTCACTGTTTTATGACAGTGGACTGCAGTATTTTAGATAAGCCTAAAGATTAGAATGGATTATGTTGGACATAAGTTAGGATAAAACATTTTTCGATATTATTGATGGGATGTTAATGTAGTTTTAGAAAAAGGACAACCTGCAGGACGAGCGACATCCCATCGTGTCAGAAAAGGCTGTGAAAATCGAACCCACAACCGAAGTGCGACTGGCCTTTATCGCCTACCACTGGCCTACAGGAAGTCCCTGTTTAGTAGAAACTAGTTTTATTATATTATGTTGTATGATATATGATGTATAAGTCCATTTTATGAACCATATATGATTAATCTCACTATAGATCGACTTATGTATATAATTTTTGCTAACCTTTTGTTTGAGACAAATGGAATGACCCGTCATTCTATCACATGATCTGCTAACACTTCACGAATAACAAATTTAACTTCATTTATTTAAGAGATGAAGTGTAAATTGTTCAAGGCACGAACAACAGTGAGATTGTACCAAAATAAAGTAAGTATTTATTCTAATTCAAATTCTTCAACTTTAGGGAAACGATCTTGAAAGACAAAAATGTTGTCCTAGTGCTCTTATATCTGATTAATCAGATGGTACCTTAGATCGACACATATTTATGGCTTTTTGATTGCTGGCTTTTCCATAGACATGTTCTCTACCACTCTCCATCAGAACCTGATGGTTAGATTTCTCTTCCATATCCATATTTTCACCTATGTGGAAACCCAGTGATTAGTTTATTTGGGTAACCGTTACGTTTCATACATTCGTTTTTAAAGAATGGTTTTGGTATTCCTTTTTACAATGTGGGTTTCTATTAAAGAATATTTCAAATAGTAAACCATTTATAACCCCGACGAATTTCGAGGGAGAAATTCATTTTAAGGGCGGTAGAATGTAACAACCCAAGATTTTATGAAAAATATTCTTTTTAATTTTACTAATGTCTTGTGTTGTACGCTACACCAAAAGGAGCTTGCATAACACGCATCATTGAATTTCCTTGTTTTACACGCAATCGCGACCTTCCTCGATAGCGTGTGTAGTACGCAATACCGAGTTTCACTAAACAACGATATGCTATTATAATATTATTATAACTAGCCGTTATAAATAGTAATAACCACCTTTTAGAATTTTAGAAATTTTAGCTCTCAAAATGGACTTCATTTTTGGATTCGGAGTATCGAATTTAGCCTAAGGTGAAATTATGGTACTTTTCGGATAACTTTCATATTCTGATGAGTAGTGATAATTACTAAATTATAATTAAAAACAACTTTTTTAATCAAAATAATTAATAGTTATAAATTATTAATTTGAGTGGTTTTAAAGTATATTTAGAATTTATTTTTACAATTTAATACAATGTTGGTCATTGGATGTAATTTCACATTTAAACCAGACATAAACAAGTGTCAATCTTTTGATAGATATTGTTTCTTAAAAACACGCTATTTGTTTTAACAGCGGGATTTAATTATAAAATTAATTAATGCAACTTCTATGTTATGAATTTGGTAAAATAGAATTCATTTTTGAATTCGGAATATGAAATATAGCTTAGGATGAAATTTTGGCATTGTTCTGAAAAACATCAATTTTTGATGAATAGTGAAACTACTAAGTGGTAGTTAAAAAAACTGAACTTTTCATAAAACTTAATTTTACCGCTTTTGTGAATGGAATTTCAAAAATCCTAGAGACACGGTTGATGTCAGTAAGTAAAATGTGGTTCCATGAGATGAAAATAATTTTTGGTGAATAGTTACTTTTTACATTTTTTACCATGGTTAAAAGTAAATAGGGTAATTAAGGGTAAAATGATATTAATATTACCCTAACACATTTCCTAATCCTATTGGACAAGTTTATCTCGACCAAAAACAACCTTAAGTGTAAAATATTATCATTTAGGCCCACTTGGATTAGATTAGGACATTTATTATTATTTAATTCAAAGAAGAGTTAAAAGAGTTAAAATCAAAGTTTATTTAGTAAAACATTTTTAATATAGGGTTATACATAAGATATATTCGATTTTAAATATTCATTAGAAATATAAAAAGATTTCCTACATAATGGTATTTTATTTATAATTTTTAGACATTAAATAGTTTAATTTATTTCTGACACAATGATGATGTAGTAATTATCTTATTAATGAAATATTGACATAATTGATGTTATAAACACCAAAATAAATGTAATTTGAGACTTTTTATGAATCCCACTAATTTTCTAGGTTACTATGATATATTGATGTTGATTTAATCAACTTGTTTCCAAAATATAATTCTGTTATGACTTTCACAAAAATCATATACCAAATAGTGTCAAAATTGACACAAAATAGTTTTTAAATCAAATATTATATTATTAATTGTTATTTTATTCCTAAAAATCTAAGGTTCTGCCAAATGACTTAGATAAGGATATATATTTTAATAATAAACAATTTGGGGTTTGTTTGGCATGTTATAGTAAGTGTATTAACCATATAGTGTAAGAAAACAAAAAGACACGGTAAAAGTTAAATTATTTAACTTAATATTAAATCTAAATGATAAGGTTAAAATAGGAACCTAAACATGTCTAAATTCTATTGGATGAGAGGCTTTCGACCCATCCCCACCTTAGCTTCGAAATAAATCAATTTGGAGCTATTTCAAACCGAATTTGGCTTTATAATAAAATAATATTTTTTGTTATTCCAAAGGTGCCCCTCTCCTCCCTTATAAAAGGGAACCTCCTCCCTCTCTTCCTCACTCAACTTTGAGCCTTAAAGCTCGGCCAAACCCTGTAAAAATATCTTCTCCACTTCCCTAGAATAATCTTAGAGGTTCTGGTCTTCTTCAAAGACCAATCATAGTTCCCTAAGTGGAGGATTCAAAAAGGCGTTTCAAAGAAGAGGTAATATCCATTACCGATCTTTTCAGTTTATTTCTTCTTCAACTTCTTCTTCTTTAGTTGTTTCATGATAAAGTAATAAAATAAGTATTACTTACATACTGATATGTTATTATAAATATGAAACAACTCTAATTACCCTTCTATCCATCCTACGGAAAAAGGAAATCACCGCGCGTGCGTACGTACAGAATACCGTCTCCACGCCGTGGTGTAATCTATTTTCCGCCACCACATTAATTGGATAGGTATAATGGTTTAATGAGTAAATATATATGACTATTATAAAGTGATATTGATACTGAAATAGTATACATACACTTCAACACAATTGCACGACCATGGGAACGATATCATCGCTCGTGCGTACATACGGACTACCGTCTCCACGACGCGATAAGATTCATTCTCAATGATTAACCATTCATGAATGATTATAAAGTATATATAATAAGTACTAATGAAATATATAATAATGATACTGGAATTATTTATATTTATATGTATGTCATCTACTTAATTCCATTCAATTCATTAATGAAATGGAAACAGCGTTCATGCGTACGTACGGACTACCGTCTCCATGAACGGTGTATTTCTTTCCATTTACTGATTTATTATATATGTATATTCTGAATATATAAATATAAATCATGTTTTATATTCTGGAATTAAGTAATCATGATTTAAGTAATCATATGAATAATTACAAGTTAAAGATACGAATGACAAATGAGACGATTTTACCCAAAACGCTACTTTAACATGAATTTACAAAAGAACGGGTAATATAAAGTCATAAGTGGACCATATATGATATAATAACAATGAATATGATTTTTGAATAAGTTAATAACATGATTTAAATCATTATACAGGAGGTTTGGACACTTACAAAGCAAGTCGGACCTAAGGTAAGGGAAATATCACAATCTCATTTTTATCCGAGATTGTTTATACATTAGTATTTACTGGGGTGTATTTTATCATCCACATCCATGTTTCCTAAATATGTAATATTAATTCCATCCACCTACAATTTTTTAAATCTAATTTTACCCTTCAGTGAGTTTTTAGTAAAAGATATGAAAGGAATCTTTTTTCATTTTTCGTACGAGGTACTTTTTGACTTTTCCGACAAAAGTACGAGAAGAATGTTTTTTAACTTAAACGGCACAAACATATTTTTACGGTTTTATAAAGCCATAATTTCATGAGGCTTCCTCCAAAATATTTCATGACTATTTTCAATAAAATCTCTTTCTTTTAAAATTGCATGATGTTTTGTGAAAAGAAATTGATTTTGAAGAAGAAAGGATATTTTTCGCAAGAATGGAGTTCAAGTGTTTTATCAAAATTATTTTCAATCTAAGATAAGATAGGGTTCTATTTCTATCCATATTTGTACATTGATTTGACTATGTTGTGATGGAATTATGTTTATGAATTCCTTTATCTTATATGAATGGTTTTATGATGTCATGTTGTTTAAGAATCCCATTTTATTACATGGGTTATGCAATGATGTATGATTTATGATTTTGTGGCACACATAAGAATGGTATCATTATGAGATGGGTGGGACCTATATCTCCCTCCAATGCATTGGGTAAAGATTTTATATCTCATGAGATAGACTTGGCTGGAATGGTAGGTTATACTGGTTTAGTGAAACAGGACTGAAACGAGGGTTACTCGATTCAGAAATGGACTTTGTCCACTAAGATAGTCTTGGCAATGAGTCTTGACTAACAAGAAATGATTCTCTATGATTATGTGTATATGCCACAATGTTTCATGTTTTAAGTTATGATTTTTGTGATTACATTTCACTATCATGATTTATTCCATGTTATGAAATTATGATCTATTTTGCAGGTTATGATTTCCAAAATGTTATGTTCTTATGAATATGATGTGATTGATATTTATTTTGTTTACCCTTACTAAGAATTTGAGCTCACCCTTTTATGTTTTCCTTTCCCCAGGATATAAAGAATGGTTTTAGGTAAAAAAAAGAAGATCTTTTTGGGAGATATTGAAGATCTTTCACCACGATTAGAAGATTATATTCCGAGTTTCCAAAGACACTAAACTATTACGATCCTTGTGTGTGTGTTTTTGTTATGTACTAAGTATTCCGCAAATGTAATGTAATGTCTTGTACGTAAAGATACGGGTATCTACAATTCGTACACTCAGATCTTTGATCTAAATAATCTTTTAGGATTTATTTCATTTATTTTCCGTTCCCAGTGTGAAGGCACTGAAAATTTTATTCCAGCCACTCTGGGGCTCAGAATCGCACGCCGTCTGAAGGCGCTAATCTGTAATATCATCAAGAATATTCCAATGTCTTTCACAGCAGAAACAGGGTTCTTAAATCATTCCCTCCTTCAATATTTTCATCCCTGAAAAGCAAAACTAGGGAGCAACACAGGGTAATAAGCCCACACCTGGCTTTCCCATTCCCAGAAGAACCCACGCACAACTCTACGTCACCGCACAGAGACCAAAGGATTGATCCGTTCACGCGAGGTCGACCCTTGCGGATGTCGTGCACGCACTCCAGACTTTGGGGTTAGGTCAATGTAGTAGGTGACCTCACCATCCATTTTCACGGTCTCAAACGGGCCGAAGTCTCTCGAGGGTAACTCACCTCCCCGACCGAACCCTTACGTCGCACGCCGTGACTGGAATCACCTCCCGCACCTGGAACAAGGCCCGGTCATTCCCTCCTTCAGAATATCCATATGGTGGAACACCCAATGATATCTGGTCACACAAGATTCCATAACTGAGGCTCTCTTACACGCTCAAAAGGCGAAGGAGTCAACACCATCGACTAGAGAAAAAGGTCTCATGCCTTTTTCCTTACCAACATAGGGTTACACTCGACGCCCTACATCACCCTGGTAACACATGAAACAAAGAGCAGGGAGGAAAGCATTACACACACAGATTCTAACAATTCTACTACAAAAATTAGACGAGCTGTAGAGTGTACCTATTACCACCTCATGCTCTGTAGGATTGTAGACATCTAAAGCTTGTGGCTATACGTGGTCCCAACGGTCAGCTCCTAGAGCCTGACTTGGACCGCCTAGTGGTGATGGGGAGACCTTGTAAGGTCTTTCCCCACTCCCATCTCCTCCCACTCCTCTATAAGAACCACCTCTCTGGGCACTACTCCGACCACGGCGCTGCCTCTATCGTGGTCGCGCACTTGCTGCCTGCCCGAAACTCTCAGCAACTCGGGTCGGGCAGTCTCGTGCCATGTGACCACGCCCGTCACAAGCATAGAACTGACTCTCTCTAGACTGCACTGATGCCCTCCGGCACCACTGTGGTGTACGAACACACCCCTAAGTCCGGTTGTCAGAAAGCCACCTGCGTCGAGGTCCTGCTTGCCGGCGCCCGCTAGCTGCGGGAGACATCTCGGCTCCAACATGCCTGCTGCCACCACCAAATCCAGAATGTGACAAGAATCCCTCTATCACCAGCGCCTAATCTATCACCCCGACATATGTGGAAATTACCAGGGGTACTATGACACCACGAATCTCTTAGCAGAGAACCTGCCCAAACATCTGCGCTCGGATGTTGTCGTCATGGACCATGTCTGGGTAAAAGCGTGCACGGTCTGCAAAACTGGCCGTGTACTTGGCCCCCATCATCCCTCCCTAGTGAAACTGCAGTAGCTCCGGAATCCAAATGGAGCGCAAGAAGGAGGGGAGAAACTCCTCACGAAACACCAACTGGAAGTCATCCCATGAAAGCGACGACTCGTCAAGAAACTGAGTCACCAAACTCCACCAATGCCAAGATGCTCCACGAAAAAGGGTGGCTGCCAAAGCCACTCTCTTATCTGTCGGCGTCTGCACAAGCCTAAAAAGGAAAACCACTACCTCAATCCAAACCTCTGCTACCTGAGGGTCTGGCTCACCACTGAACCTCATCGGTCTCTACCGCTGGAACTCACGGAGCATGCTCAACCTACGCTCAAGGTCAACCTGCTCTGTTGAAACTGTCTGATGCTCAACAGGTTGGGGTGCTGCTACCGGCCCACCCGGAGAAAGGGGCTCGCATGATGGGTCCTGGACTATGGCCTCGTAGCTCACAGGGTCGTCATCACGCACTGAAGATGGTATCATGGATGGCTTTCTTCGTGGAGATATGATGAATATTATCAAGGAGTGTCATGGTCAGATGAGCATATATGTATATACCAATAAAAAAATGATGGGGAGCTGACTCAAGAAGGACAATCAAAGACTCAATACTATGTGACGCACAAAAAATATTTCGCTGCAACATGTGTCTCAGCATGTTGAGCCAAAAAGTGGGTAATCAAGGTCCTGGTGAATGTATACATCGGCCGCCACACCATCACTGGATTCTTTGGACTGAGAGCCGCTCTCGAGACACATTAACACTGTTGCCCTAAATCCCAACCAATTCATCTTTTAGGGGCATCCGCACAACATCCCAAGGAATGAACCACCTCTGATACCACTTTGTCATGACCCGACCCTACCTGGGCTCGAGTCGCAACTACCCCAAGCCCGCCTCCATAGGCCAGGGGCTGGCGACCAGCGCCGAAGGCACAACAACTCGGGGAGGCCTTTGCCTAAATACCTATACACACACACGCAGTACACTCAATAGAAAAGTGTAGAGTAATGTAATAGAAATTAATGGAAAAAAACAACTGCTATATATATACCACAAATGTGCATCGACCTATAAACAGTACCAGTAATGTGCTGAAAAGGAAAAAGGGGAAAAACACGCGGCCAACCAGAAAAGTGCCACAACCCGGCAACAGGTAAACAAAACAAACAGCTGGAAGAGTTCCCCACCTAGAACCCGACTACGACCACTGCATGCGGTCCAAGCTCCAAAACTCCTATGCTCCACTGATGTCACGACTAACCCGTCCGTCATCTATAAGGGCACACCAAGTGCAGGAAAAGCCCAAGCAGGGGTGAGTATAAAAATACTCAGTAGGATACCCCGAAGGCTCGAGGGAGCAAAAAATGTGGTATCGAAGGGTGAGAAGTAGAGAGAACATAAAAAGTATTGGAGTACAACTGAAAGTGCAGTAACAGTAATAGTAGATTGTCGAGCTCAACCCAAAAAGAGAAATGAGGTAGACTCGTCCAAACACAAGGAGCTGAAAAAGGTGAGAAGATGAACTTCTCCTCAAGTCTTCGCTACCTATAGCAGGAGAGTAGACTCGTCTAACCACGAGAAGGTAGACACGGAAAAAACGTGGCATACCCCGCGCGTCTTCGCCTCACCTGGAAGGAGAGTAACGAAACCCAAGATGTGGGTACTGGATCAAGGTATATACAAATACATATGTTCAATAAGAAGCCTGAAAAAGGTAGTAAGGGGATCTCCATCCCGTATCTCAACCAAAGAAAAGAGTAGCCCACAGTCCTAGAAGTAAAGGCATCGATGCCCAGTATCCCGCACATCTGCCCTGAACTACAAGTCATGGGGCTCAATCACCGCACCTCAACACTATTCGCTTTGGGCAGCACTGACTTGCCAACACAGTTTTAGATCGCGTCACAATAACACGTCTTGGTGGGGAAAGCTCATCATACTTGAGAGTTCTGGGGGAACATCAACCACAACTCTTCACTGCCCCGCGGTCGAGATGTCTACTCAAAGTCGACAGGCGACCCCCACAGCCCAGCCCCACTGGAGGGTCCCTGGAAGTTGACGGGTTCCCACTATAGGGAGACCCGGAAAGTCGACGGGTGCCACACTGCCCAGTCTCGTAATAGGGTAATCCACTAGAGGGTGACCCGGCTAACGTCGACGACAGGACCATTGCCCAGCCCAGCTGGAGGTAACCTGGAATCGGGGACCACTTTCCAGCCTAGCTCGAGGTAAGCCCAGCATCGGGGACCACTGGCCAGCCCAGCTGGAGGTATGCCCGACATCGGGGACCACTGCCCAGCCCTGTTGGAGGTATGCCCGGCATCGGGGACCACTACCCAGCCCTGCTAGAGGTAAACCCGGAACTACTCTGGCCACCCCTCCTAGATGGTAACCCACTGGCGAGCCATGCTCGAAACAACCTCAACCCAACTGGAAACAACCTCAGCCCTATTGGAAACAATCTCAGCCCTCCTTGAAACACCCTTAGTCCTGCTAGAAACAACCTCTTGGGTAGAGGATCAGTGCCCGCGTAAAGTGTTGGTCAGACCGAATCCACAAGAACTCTACCCGGGAACACAGAGTGACAGGAGAAACTCCCCAGGCCTCTCATGGTGATCACGCTCCAATCCACTGAGTCACTATCAAAGTGGACCGAGTCAAACCATCCTAGAAAGTGGGGAAAACACCCACACTGTACGAAAACCCGTAGCCGTAAACGGTTCCGCAGTCCGGTGAAAGGGCACGGTACTGAAACCCCTCATAGTTGAAGAAATAGAGGAGAAAACCATATCTTATGGCCAGACCATCGAGAATGAAACCAGGGGAGACCACTCAACCCTGCTGGTCAAAACCATCGGGAAGAGGACCAGGGTAAAACTCAACCCTGCTGGTCAACAAATGAGAACAATGGGACCCTCTACGTCAGGAGAGGACAATAGTACGTAAAGCAGGGCACAACACGCACATGGGGCCCACATGACGTGTGTCCCCAAGTCAACCCAAATCGAGCGCACAAACCTTCTCAGGTACAACCACACGTACTTCCAAGCGCTCCCGTATACTCCCAGAGTATACCTCGTCTTCAGCCCATAGGCTAATGTGCACCCAGCACCCAACGTCAACACGAAGGCGTGAAGATGAAAACTCCACCTCAAAGGCCCAGGAACGGCCAACCACATCTCGTGAAACATTTACATCACTCTCCCAAGAGTGCACGATCAGACGCCAAGGGTCCGCTACAAACATGGTAGGGCGAACCACCACCGGAGCACCTTCCATGCTTCCATATTTAATAAGATCACGGAAGAGGCTCTGCACAACCAAACAGATCGCACCGTTTTAATCCTTGCGGAAAAAAATGTGAGATTGACTACTTACTCACCTCAAATGGATATCCGGTGGAAAAGTCACCAACACCGCCTCACGCCCGAACCGCGTCCCGTGATCCCGAGCCTCGACCCCGAAAATAGTCGGTCGCATCGCACCATTGCGATCCCCTCGGGAAAAGACTTCAAAATCACTACTCAATTGAGTGCAATGGATATCCAGCCAAAAAGGTGCATTTTGGTGCACTGCACACGAGCGGTGCTTCGTGGGACCCGCATCCTGTTCCCAAAACACAACGAACGGATCAAACGATTGCAATCCTCTCGAAAAATCACACAAGATGGAATAATCAGTTGTACAAAATGGACACCCGGTGATAAAGATGGAAAATCACCGTCAACACCCAAACGACCCTTGCGGGGCCTGCACCATCATGAAGAATTAAAGCGGGTAGACCACGCTGAAGCGTTTCCATCAGAAAACACCCAACATCGACTGCTCGCACTCCCCGAATAGACGTCCAATGAAAAAGTTACAAAACGCTGCACGCAGATCAAAAGACGGGTTGTGGGGCCCACACATCAACTCCGGCTTCAACGCCCAAAACCACCCTAGAAAGCTTCGCCCTGGCGCCAGGTTCCCAATGCTGCTGACAGCGCTCAAAACGGACGTCGAACGCGTCCCCGCCGTCCAAAAATAGATTCTCAGATAAACGCCCAACCGCTTCACGGTGTGTCGTGCTTCTGAGGCCCATGTCTCAGGGATTAATATCACCCGAAACCATCTCGAATTATTCCTCTCACTCTGAGGCACGCGACGCCGCAGACGGCTCACGAAACCGACTCTCGGTTTATGATTTATCAAATATACATCATTTAATAGTAATAATAAAAATAATAATACATTATTATTATTATTATAACTTCTTTTTTTTCATTTTTTTAACAAAAACCAGACCGGCCAGGAGGGTCGGTCTTCTACCACTACCGCCAGCAGGACCCGCTTTTTGCGGGTCCTCATCTCCCAGCAGACCGGCCAGGAGGGACAGTCCTCCTCCGCACTCCCGTGGTCGATGCCTCGGGCTCCCCCGCTGACCACGCTAGGCCGGCGCACACCTGTCCCTCGCCCGGCCGACACCGCCTGTAGCCCTAGCATACCGCCGTCGCTAAAGGGAGCTGGTCCGCCTAAGGAGACCCCCGCCGCCGCGTCACCCGTTGGAAGCTGCCTCCGCCATCCTTCTCTTGTTGTCCGCAATCCTCGGCCGACACCCTCAGCAGACCGAGGCCGAACACCCCACCGCTGCACGTCGCTGCTCACCCGACCACCATGCTCGGCCGCTCGAACCTGTCGGAAAAACCCAAAACTAGCCGGAAACAAAACAAAAACCTGCAACACTCGCCGGATGACGGAGATCGCCTCCGAACTCTGATTTAAATTCCGAAAAGGGATATGGAAAGCTCATAAATTATACTACACGATTATGGGATATGTTTGACATAATATCAACAATTTGATGCAAATAATCGATCTCAAAGAGGGGTTCTAGATTTAAAACTCAAACAAACAACGCTTACCTCGATGTGCTTCGCCCGACGCTTCCCGCCTGATCCGCCAACGCCGCAACACGCCACCTTGAGGAGGAGAGGATGGAGGAGGCCTTGGTTGAGACTCCTTCTACTAGGAGGAAGAAACAAGGGAGGATAGGAGGGGTTTACTTTAATATAAATTAAATAAATTTTAATTAATTATTTTTAAAACACCCCAAATTAACCTATAACCAAAACTATCGATGGGGTCATGGTTAAGCCCCCCCTAGAGTAAACACCACCTCCCGAGAACAACTGTGGTCTCAGAATTTGATTCCGATCATCCATTTGGAAGTTATAAAATTTAACATCCGAAGCTGTTAAATTACGAAAATGCCCCTGGTGGCATTTTTCACAGACGGGCTATGCCCGCGAACGATACACCCCTCCTAGGGTAAATAGCAGGTTCCGAACTCAACGTTGCCCTCGGTTTTCCAATACGAGCCACCGTTCATGAGATACTGGAGTTTCACCCTTAAACGAATAAATTAATTAATTAATTTATCCGTTTAATGATCTAAAAGCGAGCGAGGGGTCCAAACATCCCACACCGACATAATTTATGTCATTATTAGGGTAAACACCACATTCCATACCCATCCGTACAGTCAGATATTTTATCTGAAGCACTGTTTAGGATTTATCCGATTTATTTGGTGTTCCCAGTGTGAACACACTGAATATTTAATTCCAGCCACTCTGGGGCTCAGAATCGCACGCCGTCTTAAGGTGCTTCTCTGGAATATTTTAAAAAATATTCTGAAGTCTTTCACAGCAAAAACTAGGTTCTTATAAGTCGGATGTTAGATGCAGGAGTAAAGGAGAGTCTATGATTTTATAAAAATATTAAATCTATTATTTCAAGGGAATTTCATGGCACCAAGTCATTGGTGGATTAGAGACAATTTGAATTTTTTTAAAATGGACACCTCGTAAATGGGGTTATGATTCCATTGATGGAATATCGATTGGATGAAGCATGAGGGAGTTACGAAGGATTAAAAAAAATAATAATATAAGTATTTTAATCATTGTCTTTTTGATTTTAATTATATATATAAACTTTATTTTAATCGCCCTTATTGTTTCCCCTCATGCCACCCAAGTTTGACTTCACTGCCTCCCCTGATGCCTCCCTACACCGCAGCCCAACCGCTTCCAAAGACTTTCCGGCTCCACATGCCCCAGTGACCTCCTACATTGTTCGGGCCACGTCGGCTCCAACCCCCGTCTGTCCACCTTCTTCGCACTCAGACCACCTGACAAAGTCCACTCGGAAAACTCTCACACAACCTGTCTTCCTCCACTACACTACATCCTCACTCTCAGGGAGCCACACCGACCACCTCCAAGATGAACCTCCACATGTTCACACCTCCGCGTGCCCTCAACAGAACCAACACTGGACCCGCTCCACCAAATATTTATGCACACCATTCTAGATATGATCTAACTCATATTTATGATATGAATTTGGTTCCATGATCTTCTAGTTGATATCTCTGCATTCGTATGTCGTGCTCAATGAAATAATGATTTTTCGACAAACATAATTATTTGGCGATGAAGAAGGCTTGAAAAATGAAAAAATAAAAGAGCATTGTCACTGGGCAGATTGAGGGCCTTTATTTCATGACCATCATCATTGACAATAGATAACATGAGGAATAGAAAAAAAATTATTTATCAAACTTCACGAATTTCAATTACAACATAAACAAGAAGAAACTGATTCAATCAACTATTTTTTGAAATGAAAATTAATTAATTCAAATAATTTTAATTCGTGTTCTTATAGAAAATTCAACAGGGGTAAATAATACACAATGATAATTCATACCACACGTATGGATCGATCGTTGTTGAAGAACTCACCTACTGATGGAGGAGAATATTCTGTCACATTTTTCATCGTTTGATCCACCTTTTTCCAAGGGTTATCCGTTATTCATTCATCATTATTTGTTAGGGATGAGTTATTCCAGATAAGATTTATGCTATCATAGGAGAATTGTAGGTATTATGAGTAAAAATTCATATATCCTCATATTTATAAGATACGATTAGCTTAAAAATATTAATAAAATTAATAAATAATCATTTAATTATTTAATTATTTCCCCATGATGGCACATATGTTGAACCATAGACTCCGACACAGGTTATACCATGCCTATTGTAATATTTATGTTCTGAGTTCATCTTTGGTCTCAATTTTTTCATATGAGTCATTGAGTGAGATTTATTCAGGATTGGGATATTAAATGAA
This sequence comes from Viscum album, assembly GCA_963277665.1. Classification (NCBI taxonomy): domain Eukaryota; kingdom Viridiplantae; phylum Streptophyta; class Magnoliopsida; order Santalales; family Viscaceae; genus Viscum; species Viscum album. The sequence goes on along the minus strand of OY728132.1, from coordinate 1,513,403,691 downwards.
TTAATTAATAATTAAATTTATCTGTTTAAAACACCGTCAATGAGTGAGAGGTTTGAATGTCCCGCACTGACTCATTTTATGTCATTCCAAAGGTAAACATTGGGTTTTTAACTAAACCAATATCTAATATTTACAATATGACCAATAGTTTAATAGATACGTTGTTTTTAACATGTGTGTGGTATAAAAACACTTAATATTTTTATAATATTAATTCATGGAACACCAGGACCTGGAATGGCATGTCGTCTCAATTCCTAGCTCTGGAATAATTTATGAAATATTCCAAGGTATTATTAGGGAATGAAACAGGTCTCTACAATTGTTGGTTTCAAATTATTCCCAAGAGTATGAGGAGTGGTTGATCATAATGGAGCATTTATTTGGGTTTTTGGATACACTTGATGAAATTAAGGGGACACATGCCATGATTTTGTTGAAAATAATGATCATGTGATGGTGGGACATGATAGTAATAGTGGGTAAACAAGAGGTTATTGAGTGGAAAGACGTCAAGGTTTTTTTCAATGAAATGTTCAATCCATAGACAATAGAGTTGTCCATGGATACGTTGACTTCCATACATGATAAGGATGATGTGAACATGATAGAGTATTAAACCCTTTTTTAAGCACATTTATTTAAAACTGGATATTTCATCAACTGGTAAAAAGAATGATCAATGGATTGAGATCATACTTTGTCGAGATATTTGTAATTAATATTTCTTTTTAAAATATAACTTCTTATATTTATGTACTAGTTTGAGCACTGATGTTTGACATGGATCTATCTAAAACATCATGATTATTAGGATTTTCTTTCCCTCACAGTTATACTGTGAACTCCTCTACAGGGAAGAATAAGTGTGATCATTCTTATGGTGGTTCTCAATATCATGGTCATTAAAGATCTCATAAACAACCTATAAGAGGTCCTTAAGTTTGTTAAAAGTGATCCAAGTAGGGAAATTCAACGAGGGGTTTCACTATGACACCTAATAATAGTGGATACTATAGACACTGAGGTCATATGTAGAGGTTCTATCATGGTTAATCAAATATACATAGTGGAACCCAATCCTTAGAACCTTCTAAAAATGTATTTAAATATGATAATTCACATGGAAAGGGATTCAAGCCAATTAAATCCATAATGATGTTAGTTTATTCGGTGGAATATTTTCCAGAGGAAATAGTTATGAGTCCAACCACCATGAGAGGTACCATTAATATAGATTCATCATTAAAGACTAATGAATTTCATATTGTATCATCTGCCTTGTTTATATTAACCCTTTTGTTAATATTATTAATCTTAAATGTTGATTTTTTCTTATTCAATGGAAATTTCCACACCCATTGGAATGAATATATATATATATGGGTCACTTTAGACCCTATTGGGTTTTCTCTATCTCAAATGTTGAGGTTTTTGGAGTTTTCTAGTTCATTAAATGAGACCTCTTGATGTAATTTTCGGGATGGATTAGATCATTTCCATTAAAACCCAAATTGACCATTATCATTGATGGGTCTCCATCACTATAGTAGTTGTTGTGCACCATGCCTTCCAAGGAAGATTGAAACAGGGTTAAGCAGATCTAGAACTTCTTATCAAAAGTTGTAGAATGTAATATTTTTGTTTGACTTTGATCTGGATTGGTAATACATTAGTGGTAGTCTCCTAACACTATATTTCGAGTTTTCTGATATGTTCCATTTAGCCTTCTTGGATTTTCCCCTAGTAAGGGGGGATGATTATTATATTGACATAATTTTTGGTGCTTAACTTGCATCAATTTCATATGACCATATAGTACCAACTGAAATGGATGAGATGATTTTCATGTTGGATTATATTTTGTATAAATGCGTCATAATCCCTAGTGTGACACCTCAGGTGGCACATGTTCTGTTTTCTAGGAAGGCTGATGGTTCACATCAAATGTGAGTCTATTATAGAATTCACAATTGAGTTACAATTTAGAAAAAAAATATCAGTTACGATAAATTGATTTTGATAATTTAAAATGTGATAAGTGGATCTTGATGATTAATATTCTCTCTGGATACCATCAGTTGAGGATAAATGAATCCGAAATTAATAAAAAGTCCATTTTAAGTAGGAATGTTCATTATGAGTACCTTTTTATTCCCTATGGTCTAAAAAATTCACTTATTGTTATCTTGGATTTAATTAATTAGATTTTCCATGAGTGTCCTGATACCTTCACGTTATTATTTTCTAATGAAAACCTCATTTACTTAAATTCTGAGAATGATCTTGTGCATCATCACATAATAGTTTTGATTTTTAGAGGTCAACAACTTTATGACAACCGTATTAAATTTTATTTCTGGATTTATGATGGGATATTATTTGGACATGTCGTTTTAGAAAATGTAATATCATTTGATCTTGAGAAGATTAAGGATGTTATGGCTGGAATTTTTTTTTCAAATGTCTTGTATTTTCAAATATTCTTGGTCTTTGATAGATATTTTCGCTGGTTTGTAAAGGACTTCTTGATGTTGGCTTCTCTAATGACTACACTAACTCAAACAGGTGTAATTTTTTCTTGGGATGAGAAATGTTAGCATTATTTTTCCAAGCTAAAATATCTTTTGACTATGCACTAGTGATAAATCTTATAGATAATTGGAAGGGTTAAGTGGTATTATTTGATTCATCGAGTTCTGATTACGGATACATTGTAATTCATATTGATAATTTCATTGACAATAGATCTCATCATCTTAGGGCACAGGAGAATAATTATTCGTCCCATGAACACAAACCCAATGATGTGATGCACAAATATAAGATTTGGATGAATTACCTTCAATGAGTATCGTTTAGTAGGTTTTCATACCAAAATATCTTGAGTTATAAGTTATCTATGATATATTAGAATGTTTTCTATAGGTGAGGTGGGGAATACTGGGATTCATTCAATTTTGACATGACTTGTACACCGAGAAAGGGAATGTCACTGTAGTTTTTTTGAGAAGGACACTTTGGAACCAATTCATGAGATAAATCATTGGAAGAGTTTAAATTTATGGATATCTATGAATAGTTTAATATTATAGTCCAAGAACTAGGGAACAAGGTTTTTATGGGTAGTTTTCATTTGAAATCTCCTCCTCTTAAATTTCTTCTTCTGGAATATAATATTGATGAGTAGTTTCATAGAATGAATGACTCTCTTAATTTTGGGGAGAACATGTTTGATTGGTCATTCTCCAAATAGAGAATTCTATACTTGCAAAACTATTTTGGGGTTTATTCTTTGGAATGCAAATCTGTAAGGGTAGATTTCCATAGTTCCCAATAGGTAGTGCAACCAGAATCCCCATAAATGTTCTATGACATGTGATTGTAGTAATGGTGCTGGGTATGATATAAGTATTTTCTGAGATTTTTTTAGTTGTTAAAAATTTCAAAAACATAAGGTTGAGCATGAGAAACCTTCAAGGATTCTTAGAAAACTTTTATTCCCTACATTGAAGTGGGATGAGATCTATTTTTAATTTGTGGTAGGGTTGCTGCATTCCTAGAGAATAAAGAATGTGATATGGGATGGGATTAAAAAGACAACCAAGTCATCCCTCATTATACCCACTCATGATATATCCATTTTTTTGTACATGGGACATCATTATGTGAAAGAGATTGTTCATTTTCATCTTGTTCCTTATAACATAGTTTATGATAGTTATCAAGAGATGAATTCTTTATTTTTGAGAAGCCTTTAGAAGGAACTAGTATCTCACATTTTTCTGATTATAACATACCATAGATAATCGAATGGACATAAAGATATTTCTATGCAGATTCATGAAGATATGATTTGTTCTTGTGTAGTTGATTTTTTTGGATCTCAAGATGATCACATTGGATTTTTATGTTTTCTCATCACATTATATACTAATTTTTTATTAGAAGGGCTTCTTTTATGGCCTTTTATGGATATCCTTGTAGATATATATTATGTTGGTTGAATAATGGTGAATGATAATTGGTTAGATAGTTCATGGTTCGAGAGACGATGGTAAGGTTTCAAAAGACTCATTAGGGGATGGTGAAAACAAAAACATAATATAAGTCTTATTCTGGTCATCATTAAAGAACATTGGAAATATCATATGGTGAACATGTGTTCTCTAAGGTTTCACTGTTGTTGGTTCATTAATGGATTGGGAGGAAATGGAAATTGACACCTAATTTTGTGGAATATTTTTAGGTTTCTGAGTAGGTGGGGATAATTTCCTATCATTTATCAAATCCACCATAGTGGATAACGATACAAAATGTGACTTATCTATCTCAGCATTGAATGTATCTATCATTTGCATCTAGTTTTATAAGCTAACTGTTTTCTTGATATTGAACATGAATAATCCATGACTGAATTGACATAAAAGATAGTTTTTTCAAAAACCAATGTACATCATTGGAGAAAAATACAATTATTTCACGAGATGTTATAGAATAGTTCAATTATAGTGATTTTTGGGAGAGAGAGGAATTGATGAGAGAGTAGTGGCCTCATTTGATGGCACAAAATCATTTTCATGGTATTTCTAGGAATAGAAAATTTCTATAGTGGGTAGGATGTAACATCATGTTTCAATATTCATGTATTCCTAATCCCCTATTATTTATCATTATTTGGTTGGATTTCTTATTGTTTTCCTTTGGGTGAATTTTTTATTTTCATTGGATGTTTTTGGGTTAGTGCATTGTTGGTACATAATTTTCCAAAATTGCGTCCCCACTCAACGAAAACCATACAACCTAATGAGGTGGTCCTTCCACAGTTTAATAGTGGTTTACAAACCATGCACCCTCTAAAGGGAAACTATGAGGCCAATTTTAAACAGGGGAACGGTTTTTCATGGCTTGTCTGAATGTGTAGCTATGCCAAGAAAACTGTACAGATAGGTTTTTGAATAATCCTATTTTTAATTAAAAATTATCAAACACCCCTTTAATTCCCCAACAAACATGTATAGCCTTGAATAATTTTATCTCTTACCTAGATCTCCAGAGAGGTGTTTTGGATCCTGAGATCCCTCGTTGAAGGGACTCGAAGCTTCATGAATTCCCTACGATCTTCACCTAGTAGGGTTCTTCTTTCCAATCTAGTTATCCTACAATAACTATTATCATCCCTATGGTCACATGTATCCCCTTGTTTAATTTTTGATATAATACCCATTATTTTGGACCTAAACCTCGGTTTTATTCATTGAACCATGTCATAATTATTCTGCAATGGTGTTTTACATTCATGTATTTTGGATTTGAGATCTATTGATCTTGATTTATGTGGTTCCATTATGATTATTGAGTTTTATTTACCCTAAATTTAATTATTTAATATAAATTTCCTGAATTAAATGAAATTTCATGTCTTTAATTAAATTGATTTCATTTATTTTAAAACTGGGTTTCTATTAGGATTTTGGGAAAACCCCAAAACTATATTGAATTGAGGCGTGTTTATAAAAAATTGTAAAATTTTAAATTGCTTAATTTTCATTGCATATTTGATCGATTGTTTTGAAAAACACTAATTCCATTTAATTTTGAGTTTATTTTTAAATTGATAGAATTTTATGGAAATTTAAACTATTCAATTTAATTTCATATATGGTATTGTGAAATTAAATGTTTAATTGAGTTTAAATTCATATATTTAAAAACTTTCTTGAAATTGGTTTTGATAAAAACAATGCAGTTTTCTCACAATTAAAAGGTCAATTTTTATTAAAACCCTCTTATTTTATTAATTTTAAAATTGGAAAATTTTATATAGAAAATAGGATTAAATTGTATTTTAAGAATTCTTAAACTTAATTTCCAAACATTGTTTTTTTATTAAAGGACATTCAATTCAAATGTATTTAGTGAGTTATTTGGATAGAACATTATGATTTAAAATATTATAAAACATCATATAATTACATCACATACCTTTGGTGATAGTGATGAGTCCTCATTTCACTGAGATCAAAGGGACATATGTATAATATTTTTACATCACCTTGAGTGTGGAGTCCATATAGCCAAGATATATCATAACATCAAAAGAAAATTACCATGTTGCTCAATTTTGTGTAATAAAAATAAATGTATTCCATTCTTGTAATATTATTTAAATGAAATAATATATATATATATATATATATATATGTTTTCGTATTAAATTTATTATGTAAGCCACCTATGAAAATATCTATTATTTTTTAAATATTGAAACAATCAAAATTTGACTTTTTTTAAATGTATTTCCAGCATTTGAAAAGTATTTCTAGATTTTTGAAATATTATCTTTGAATTTATTTCTATTTTTTAAATTGAAATAATATTAATTACTATATATAATATTGTAAGCTGTTATAGAATTTTACGTGAGAACCTAATGGTATTTTATGCTCGCACCCTATATTTTCCTTCGAGTGTTTATAAATTATCTCTTTCTTTATTCGAGTATGGGTAAAGCATCAAATATAGATAGTTCTAGATATAGATCAGCGAACATGGATAGTTTAATTTTTTTGGACTTGGGATTTTTTTCAAATTTGGTACTTTTACTCTAGTATATTGTTGAATTATGCCTTCTTGTCTTCTGGTATAGTTCTCCCAATGGAGTGTCTTTTGAATTCATTATTGAATTTTATATTTTACATCTATACTTCTAGTGGAAAATTTATACCCAATTCCATTTTTTATAATTCATGGTGTAACACCCCATGATTTCATAGTATGTCATCTCTTAAATGTAATTCAATAACATGCGCTACATGCAACAACGAGTTAGGGTGGACCACGACTTACCAAACTAGTCGTTCAAAAGCGATTATGAATAGTATTAACTGCATTTTTAATTTTATATACTCTATATAATTTTATAATCCATATTATTTGGTTTTTAGACACAATATACGGACAAATTCCTTTTTTCTAATAAAATAAGTATTTATAAAAAAATACAATTTTACATCCTTTTAATGGAAAAACCTTTTTAAAACCAATATTTGGCACTTTTATATATTCTTTTTAATGAAATTAAATTCTTCTTTATAATAAATACATAAAAATTTATTTTGGATTAATTTTTCATACTATTCTGATAACTTTCATATTATGATGAATAATGAAAAGTACTATGTTTTAATTGAAAACAACTTATTTAATAGAAATAATTTATAGTGATAAATTATGAATTTTAATGGTTTTAAGTATAATTAGATTATATTATTATAATTTAATACAATTTAGGTCATTATATGTAATTTCACATTTAAATTTGACATAATGATATGTCAATATTTTGATAGTTTTTACTTTTTAAAAACCCGCTTTTTTGTTTTTGACAGTTTGAATTAATTTTTAAGTAATAAATGAAACTTATATGTTTTGAATTGTGTAAAACAGAATTCATTTTTTAATTCAGAATATGAAATTTAGCTTAGGGTAAATTTTTGGTATTTTTCAGAAAACATTATATTTTTGATAAATTGTGAAAAACACTGCGTTATTATTTAAAACTCACTTTTTATTTAAAAAATTATTTTTTTTAATTTATTTTAAGTAATATATATATATATTACCTATATATGTTCAATTTAATTCATTGGATTTATTTTATAATAAATTTAGATTTATAAAATTTTATTGATGTTTTTATCGTATTTTACCCACCTCGTAGAAGAATTTGCAAATTTGCATAAAACGTAATTTTACCACTTCTATGAGTTGAATTTCAAAAATCATAGGGACATGGTTAATATCAGTAAGTAAAATGTGGTTCAATACGATGAAAATATTTTTTTTGAATAGTTACTTTTGACTTTTATTTACCATGGTTAAAAGTAAATAGGGTAATTACAGGTAAAAATGATATCATAATTACAATAACACTTGTCCTAAATCTATTAGATAAGTATAATTCGACCAAAAACAACCTTATAAATAAAATATGTTCCACTTTGGTCTACATGGATTATATTAGGACAATTCATATTTTTTTAAAGAAGAGTTAAAAGAGTTAAATTCATTATTTAATAACTAAACCATTGATAATATAGTGTTACACACAATATATATTAGACTGTAAATATTAATTAGGAACCTAAAAATATTTCCAACATAATAGTATTTTATTTATAATTTCTAAACATTAAATAATTTAATTTATTTATGACACAATGATGATGCATAAATTTCCCTATAAATGAAATATTAAAATAATTTATATTATAAATATCCAAATAAATGTAAATTGAGAATTTTTATGAAGTCAACTAATTTTATATGATAATATGACATGTTATTGTTGGTTAAATAAATTTTATTCTAATTTATAAAAAATATTATGGATTTAAAAAATATCAAATACTAAATAATGTCAAAGTTGACATAGTTGAGTTTTTAAAACAAATATTATATTATTAATTGATATAATAGTCATTAAAATCTAATGTTCAGCCAAAAGACTTATATAATAATATATATGACATTAATGAACCACTTGAGGTTCGATTGGCATTTTATCTTATGTTTATTAAACATATAATATAAAAATACAAAGTCACATGGTAAATTTCAAACTATTTAACAAAGAGTTAAATCTAAATGATAATGTTAATATGGTAGATTAAACCTATCTAAAACCTATTAGTTGACAGTTTTTCAAACAATACCCACCTTAGTCTCAAAATAGATCATTTGGGAGCCATTATAAACTGAAAATTATTTTATTATAAAATAATATTTCTAGCTTTTCCAAAAGTGAGCCTCTACTCTCTTATAAAAGGGTACTTTCCCTTCTCTTAATTTCACACCTCCAAAGCCTTTTGTCTCAGCCAAACCCTATCCAAATATCCTCCCAACATTCCTCTTATTACCCTAGAGGCTTCCTTTGGATAGAAATCCATCCTATGGAGCATTTTTTATCAAAACAAAAGCAAGAAACTGAAGAAGAGCAAAATATTTCATCACCTCTTTCAAGTTATTTTCTTCTTCCACTACCTCTTCCCTTATTGTTTCCATTATAAAATAATATCTTCAGAATATTCTATATACGGTGATGTTATTAAATATATGTTATAACCATATTTTTTAATCAATCATTCCTATAAATGAAAATGTCTTTATATGTGTGAATGTACGACTTACCGTCTCCACGGCGTGGTGTCGTTTGTTATTCAAACAAATTATTATTTGAATGGGTATAATAATGAGTATAACTGAAATAATAAATAAATATAACATGTAAATTATTATGTATATATGATATACCATCCAATAAAAAACTACATCACCATCAATATAATGATATTTTCTCTCTTGCGTACATTCGGATTACTGTCTCCATGACGGGATGAGATTCCTTTCCACGTTCACCATTCAACGATGATTATAAAAATATAAATCATTAATAAGTATGTAATATATGACATAATAATTCTATTGTATATATATATATATATATATTTACTTATATATATCTTATTCACTTAGTTCCGTTCAATAAGATATGAAAACGAAAACATCATTTATGCGCACGTACAGCCTAACGCCTCCATAAACGATGTTTTCTATTTCATATATATATATATATATTTCATATTTATATTATAAATATATATTATATATAAATCATGTTTTATATCATGGATGTATATAAATAATGATCTAAGTGATACAATCATTAATAACAAGTTAAAAGACATACGATAAAGAAAGCGATTATTACCCAAAATTTTAATTTAACAGCGAAATTATCACTAAATGGGTAGTATAAAATAATAAATGAACCATGAATGCTATCACAAATATTAATATTGTTCTGTAATATTTTAATAACACACAATGGTCTTTATACATGAGGTTAAATGTACCCTCAATTAAAGGAAAGTACAAGGTAAGTGTTAATTTCAAAATCTCTATATCATCCCAGGTGGTTTTTACTTAAGTATCTATTGGGAAATAATCATCCATGTCCATTTTTCACAAATGTTTTTTTCAATGGGATTATTTTTAATGGATTTGTTTTCTAAAACATCATTTTAAATGTTTTAAATATTTATTCTTCTAAATCATTCTCATTGATGTCCATGTTTTCAAAATGGTTTTGAACAATTTTTTTATATGGATATGAATGTTTTTAAAATGTAAATTCCATTCAAGAGTTTCAAAGTGGTATGGGACACATTGATTCAAAAATGTCTTTAAATTTCTTCCTTTCTAAATTGTTTGATTTTTACATGTTTTCAGGAAAAAGGGATATTTCTCTCAAAGAGTTTTACAAATCATTTTCATCTATGTCAACATCCTTTGATGGATATTAAACATCATTGAAGTTGATTTATTATGATACAAATATTCCATATTGTATTGAAGGTTTTTTGATATGTTTGACTATGGATGTGTTATTTTTATACCATTCATTGTTTATGGATAAAGTATTTACAATTCGTATGCTAGTTTTAATGCGATTGTTTATGTTATGTTTAAAGTTTATTATAATATGAATGAATTGGACATAGTAAGTAATGGGTAGAGACCACTATAGCTCCTCGATGCATCGGTAGGTCTCATGACTAAAACTAGTGTCATGGAACAATTCTATGACAAAATCTTTTTTGTAGTCATGGAACAAGTCCTTGGCTATGTGGTTATGAAGTCTCGAATTATGAATTCCATCATTTTGGAAGGGGTTATTGATATTGCATGTGATTATTCAGAAAATAGAATATCCATTTGAATAAGTAATTGGAATTGTTTGATTTTATCTTTGTCATATTATACTGATGTTTTTGTTTAAAAGGACTTTGTTTTAGTCTTATACATTTCTTTAAATTTTTATGCTTGTTTATGAATGTTTCTGCTATATTGTTATTCCTAATTATCATATGAGCTAACCCATTTATATGTTTTATTTCCCGAAGATTTCAAGAAGTGTATTATTATTGAAAAGAAGAGTTAATCTAGGGGAGTAATGCTGTTCTCAATGGATTATTGCTGTTGTGTTTTATTTTCTAATGTTTAATGTAGAGTTCATGTATGTAATCTATTTTCCATGACTTCTAAACTAATTGGTCTTTCAGGACATGATTTCCTTGTATCATACAATGGTATTAATATAATGCAATGACTATGGGATTCTGGGGTCAAGGCATTCCAATTGGTATCATAAGAGGTTTAGCAACCACCTTGGAAATAGATTTAGATAAAATATGATTAGTGAAGATTACTCTAAAATACAATTGAGGATTAGTATAGAGTAACTTTCTAAAATTTTGGTACTATAGAGATTGTGTGAGTTTTCAATGAAATAGAACCCTTTCAATATATGAGTAGGTAGAGTCGGGTCTCACACAGATATACCTAGGGGTAAAATGAGAAAACACTACTTTGATCTAGACTCGAATAGGAACTGGTGCACAACGACAGGCCATGGTGCACTCTTGGTTTCCAAACTCCTGGGGGATATGCATTGGATAATTTAAATTATATTTAAAATCCATTTTGAAGGATTTAGGAGTAATTAATTCTTCATAGAAAACAATTTTATGATTATATATTATATACATATTCATTTCAATTTGCATAAGGTATTTTACCAGTTTAGAATTATAAATTGTGATTCATAAACTAACTTATTTTATGCCATTTTTTAGAAATGGTGACCAGTATATGGGGGAAGAAATCCAGCAATACACATGATCCAAAGAGTATGAAAGATCATATCATTGAAGGTATTAATCTAAGCTTTCGAAAGAAAATAGTCTCCTACATATAATCATCATATGAATAGTATCATGTGTTAATAAGATATATAATGAATTCTCTGAGTCCTATGGAATTTAAGGGAAGATAGAGAATAAAAGGATTGTAGAAAGAAAGATGGATAAAGGGAATAATGGATATAATGATTTTCCTATATGTGATAATTGTAGAAATAATCAATTTGGTAAATTTTTGAATGGAATGGGAGTTTTTTATAAGTATAGAAAAAAAGGACAATAAGTACATGATGGCAAAGGTTTGAAAATGGTTTTAAATGTACAATTATTCATCTATAAAGAGGTGGGACACTACGCAAATCAATGTCCTAATCATCAGAGTATACCCCAAATGTTGCTATTCGATAATAATTAAGTTATGATTCTACCAAATATTAAGAGTTCTTATGTTGTTGTTATTCTATTGTGTCATTTTATTGTTGTATTAATGATGTACATGTTATAATAATTATAGAGTATATATGGACTGTACTGTAGTACTATTTCATTAAAGAGTTGAGATTGTGTGGAACAAATAAAAGTGACTCAATAGAATGTTAAACATTTTGGAAAATACATGGTTGAAGGAATGACAAAACATTAATATGGTCATATAACTATGGAATTGATTTCAGAATAAGATATGATTGATTTGGATAAATTATTTTGGATATTATTGACATCCATGGAACTGGTTAATGGTTTGTTTATTCCACTATTTTTGGCGTTTATACCATTTTTGGATAGAAGAAGTATATCTAGTATTCTATAAGGAATAATGGAGAATAAATGCAATCAATAAGGATTTATGGTAATTCAGGGTGTTACTGAATTTTAAAAAATTACTTGATCATGGTATTCACATTTTATTACGTGGGAAAAAGGATCTTCATTGTGTTTAGATTCCTTATAAATTTTGGACTGTGAGTTTGGACAGAAGTATTTTGGATAATTCTAAATGTTGGAATCGATTAATATTGAAATTGGATAAAATTATTTAGGTTAAATAATTTCTGGATATTATTTTTTAATTGTCATAAAAGGAAAACCATGTTGTCGGGTGACAACCAATCGCGTCCGACAAGGCCAGGAGACATGAACCCGCAACTGAAGGGCGACAAGGGTGGATCACCTACCACAAGAATATGTGATTTCCTATTTTCATTAATGTATTTTTTATATATATTTTGACAAATTAATTATAAATTAATTATTTTTGGAACCCTATATGATTAGGATAAATAATATATTTTTTATTTCAATTATATTTTGGAGCGAATGCTGAGTTTGTGGTAGGAGTTAGTTAAAGGATGAAGCTCTACTTGTAAAGTATATTTTTTCTTTTATTCTATGAATAAATTAATTCTTAAACATTAGGGAAGGAATCTTAAAACAAATAATGTGTTATCCTAATACCATATGTTTATTTAACCGATGATATTTTACATCATCTTAGATTGATGGCATTGAGGCCCTCAATTGAACAGTTTTTTGTGATTGATGACTTCAATCACCCCTATAAATATTTACATTTTTCTTCCTATTATTTGTCTCTAATTTCAACCAATGTTCTCTTAATCGAGATCATAATTTGGTGGTGACTTTTTATTTCCCTTTCCTCCTTATTAAGACTAAATTTTATTAACAAAACTTCATATGTGGGTTTTCCATAAAGATATTTTTCTATTTTGAACCATTTAATTTTGAAGAACAATTTGAGATTGTGAGAACGCAATTTATTGATGGAGGGGAGAATGTAACACCGCCTGATTTCGTAGTATGTTATATATTCAAAGTTATTCAATAACTTGCGCTACACGCAACAATGAGATTGAGCGCACTATGACTTACCAAACTAGTCGTTCAAAAGTCGTTATAAATAGTCTTAACTAAAATTTGAATTTTATATACTCCATATAATTTTATAATCCATATTATGTGTTTCTTATACATAATATAAGATCAAATTCTTTTTTTCAAGATAAAATAAGTATTTTTCAAAAAACCCAATTTTACCACCTTTTAAGGGCGAACCCATTTTAGAATCAATATTTAACACTATTGAATATTCAATTTAATTAAATTAAATTCTGATTTAGATGCAGGACAAAAAAATTAGTTTGGATAAATTTTTGGTACTTTTCTGATAACTTTCATGTTTTGATGAAAAGTTAAAAATAATAAGTTTTAATTGAAAAAAACTTTTTTAATCGAAATAATTTATAGTGATAAATTATGCATTTGAACGGTTTTGAAGTATAATTAGATTATATTATAATTATTTAATACAATTTAGGTCATTATAAGTAATTTCACTTTTAATGTTAACATAAACATATGTCATCCTTTTGATAGTTTTTATTTTTTAAAACCCGTGTTTTGATTTTGACAATGAGAATTAATTTTAAATTTATAAAAGCCACATCTATTTGTTGAATTTTGTAAAATAGACTTCATTTTCGAATTTGGATTATCAAAATTATCTTAGGATAAATTTTCGGTATTTTTCCGAAAGCATTAAATTTTTGATGAATAGTGAAAACCCCTGCATTATTATTTAAAACCGACATTTTTTTTAAAATAATTAGTTAATATAAATTAATTTATTTTAAGTAAAAAATAGATATAATACATATATAAGATCAATGTAATTCATTGAAGTAATTTGATAATAAATGTAGATCTATAAAATTTTATCGATCTTTTTACCATCTTTTACCCATCTCCTAGGGGAATTTGCAAATTTGGAGAAAACATAATTTTACCGCTTTTGTATGTTTAATTTCAAAAGTACGATAGAAACAACTAATATCAATAAGAATAATTTTGTTCAATAATATGAAAATAATTTTTTGTTGATGTTTAACATTGGACTTTTATTTACCACGGTTACTAGTAAATAGGGTGATTAATATTAAAAATGATATCATAATTACCCTAAAAAATGATTTTATTCTATTGGATAACTATAATATGACCATAAACAACCTTATAATAAAATATTATCTTCCATGGTCCCCATAAATTAGATTAGGACATTTATTATCATTTTATTTAAAGAAGAGTTAAAAGAGTTAAATTTAATGTTTAATAACGAAACCATTTTTAATATAGGGTTACACACAAAACAATCCTACTATAATTATTTATTATGAATCTAATACTATTTAATAACTAATGATATTTTATTTAAATTTTTTAAACATTAAATTATTTAATTTATTTATGACACAATGATGATGTGGTTATTACAATATTAATGAAAAATTAAAATAATTGATATTATAAATTTCCAAATAAATTTAAATTGAGACTTCTGTTGAATTCCACTATTTTTCATTGTTAATAGTACATGTTGGGGATGGTTAAATAAATTTTATTTTAAGGGATAATGTAATTATGGCTTTCACAGAAATCAAATACAAAATAGTGTCAAAATTGACATAATTGAGTTTTTCAATCAAATATTATATTATTAACTAATATAATAGTCCAAAAAATATATGGTATAAGGCCCCAGCCTTAAACCTTACTTAATCTCGAGTTATTACAAGATTACATGTTGAGGATCTTTTCAGGTTTAGAGTTTTAGAGAATTAGATCATGAAACATGCATTACATTCCACATTTAAACAAAGTGGTTACATAAAAGTCAGTATTCATTCTTCCCATCGAAGGAAAAATATTTAAAATAAAACATGGATTCTTTCTTGACACAACCTTGGCACTATCATCACATCATGTACCTTTCCCTTGACCTGTGAAAAACATTTCAAAAACTTGGGATGAGCATAAAAATCTCAGTAAGGGTTATAAAAATATGGAAAGGAAACATGAGTTCATATATACATAAGAATGAAATCATACATTACCCATAAAACATAGGCACATTAACATACCTCATCAAACCATAAATAAAACATAGAAATCATAATACATAAAGGTAACTTGAGGCATTCATAACTTTCTTACGTAGGGAGTAACCCTCCTGGTTACGTTTGGAATACCCATCACAGTATATTCCCTAAATCTCTTCGGAGAAACCTTAACGTTTCACTCCTTCGCATTACCCAATGCATTGGAGAGCTATATCGGGCTCACCCGCCCTTAGTTTATCAGGGAACCACCCGTTTTCATAACAATGGCCAAGAACCATAACGTATCACATAAAAAATTCATAAAGGAAACATAACATTTCCACATCACAATATAACATTTTAGTATATTGAAATAATGAATCCATTCAAAATGAAACCGTTTCCAAAACCATTTAAAACATTTAATAAAGAGATTTTTTAATCAAAGTGTCTCATACCACCTTGAAGCTTTTAAAATTTTAAACCATTAATATCCATATAAATAAATCCTTAAACCCATTTTCAAAACATGGATATTAATAAGAACAAATAATTTAAACATTTAAAGCGATATTTTGGTTAAAGGGGTTTTACCAAAATTAGAGACACTTGAATACAATAATTGAGGAATAACATTCAGTCAGAACTTGATAATATCATGAGAATAAATGGATTCAATATATTATATTCCAAGGGACAGTATATACACCATATAAGAGTGAATTGGTGCATAACAACAATGAAGTCTCAATAGACATGTCAAATGTGATTAAATCCCTTATAAAGAAGGTATCCTTAAATTAAGGATAAATCAATCTCAAAATTATGTGTGACAAATATATATACACCCAATATAAGTGGATATTACGTGTGAAACAATAAAAGGTCATTCACATATATTCAAAGGATGACATAATCAATAACTACATATTGAACCCAATGAAATCGAAATTGGGTTAAAAAGTTCCCTTGACAGCCTAACGGCGTCACATCAGAATGAGTTGATGTGAGATAAAATTTACATCAATAGGGATATATGAGAACATATCCCAACATAAAAAAGATAATCTTAAAAGAAATGACATAAAGGAGAGTACTTAAAAAGGAAGAGAGGGGTTAGATTTCTTACGAAAATTCGGCAGCCTAACGGCGCCACTCAAAACATCCAAAATGGATTGATAAGAGAGAATAGGGTCTATCATCACATGAACATAAAAATTACAGTAAGTGTAATATAAAATAACATCCCAATAGCAAGAAAGATGAGCTTTAGAGGGAATGACATAAAAGAGTGTACTTAAAAAGAAAGAGAGGAGTAAGATCCCTTACCTCAAGTCCAACTTGTCTTGTTCGTTTCTTTATATTCCTGAATAATAAACTTGGGTCAATTAATTGCCTAAGTGCCTACTTCAGAGATTATTATTCAGTTCATATCACATATTATAATTTTATAATAATTGTTTAATAATTTTAGTTTATATCAGACGTTTTTGCCGATGTTTGGTACATGAGTCAAAAATGAACTTGTTTGAAAAAAGATTGCCCATGTAGTTATAAGTAAATAATTTCCAAAATAGTATTAATTATTAAAATATCATATATATATCAAATAAATATTCATATTATACTATTACATATCATTTGGAGATAAAAAACGAAAATCACAATTCATGGAGACGGTAGGCCGTACGTACGCATGAACGCTACTTTCTTTTTTTGTCATATTAATGGAATTAAAACAAAATGATATATATATATATATGTTATAATTTTAGAATGATATCCATAATTTAGATGTAATATATGACATATATATCCATTATATATATGTACTTATAATAGTACATAACATTTTGAGATAAGAAATGAAATGTACCGTTCATGGAGACGGTAAGCCGTACGTACGCATGAACGCTACTTCCATTTTCA
Organism: Viscum album; assembly: GCA_963277665.1. Lineage (NCBI taxonomy): Eukaryota > Viridiplantae > Streptophyta > Magnoliopsida > Santalales > Viscaceae > Viscum > Viscum album. The sequence continues at coordinate 1,513,386,101 of OY728132.1, read as the reverse complement.
TTTCATATTAAAATAAATTAAAACATAATGATACATAATAGTATTTTAATTCCAGTATGGTATCATATATAATATAATTAAATATATCCTTTATACATACCACATATGGTATTAACGAATCAAATCACTTTGAGGGGGCGGTAGTCCGCACTTCCTTAAATGAAGTTATCGCGTTTACTCATAATGGAAATCATAAAGGTATGAAATAAATGAAAAATACAGAAGCATAAGTAAAAAATAAACATATTATATATCATATATAAATATAGTGTCACCTTAATGGCCACCTTTGAAGGTGTTATAAGAATGTTGAACAATCATCGTTTCGTGAGGCAGAAATTCACCATCCACAGAAACAATATGTTCTTTAACCATTAGATGTAGGTGTGTGTAAGTGTATCTCGATTCCTTCTTATAAAAACATCCTAGTATATTGAAGATATCGTATTATTTATAAAATAAATGAATAAAAAGATTTTAGGGGGGTGGAGAAGCAAAATAAAACAAAATGACTCAAGTGAAGACATTACCTTAAAATCGGGTAACTCCCTTTGGTTAGAGCTCAAAGGCTTCCTTGGGAAGACTTCTGCCCAAAGTGAGGTGTCAATGAGTAAGAGAGGTAAGTGGAGAGACAAAATGGGCAGAGGTTGTCTGAGCAAAAGGCTTTGGGAGTATGGGTAAGGAGGTAGAGGTGGGGGCCTTTTATAAGAGGAGAGGAGGGGCACTTTTGGAAAGTAAGAAATATTACTTTATTTGAAAATGTGTTTCGGTTTTAAAAGGTCCCACATTGATATAATTCGCGGATAAGGTGATAAGGGTTTGAAATCCACCCATACAATAAGTTTTCGACATGTGTAGGTCATAGATTTTACATTATCTTCTCATTTTATTTAAATCGTCAGATAATGATGTCATCGCTGCATCATTATGATGTCATAAATAATTTAATTTATTTAATGTCTAAAAAATATAAAAAAATTACTATGATGTAGGAAATCTTTTTAGATATTAAATGACTATTTATAATAAATAATCTGACTTGTATAACCCCACTTAACAATTGTTTTAGTAAAACATATCATGTTTGTGTCATTTTTACTTTTACATTAAATAAAAAGTTATTTATGTCATTTCACAACCAAAGTGGCTCCATGGGGTCCCCAAGTTGACCCATGGCTTGTCTTGGTCGTCCCTGACACATCCAATGAGGGTAGGACATGTGTCAAGTTCATTTCATTTTATTAAAACAATATTTTTACCTTAAACTACACTAATTACCTCTAATCGCGATTAAAAACTTAATAAGTTACTATTCACCGAAATATTATTTTTATCCCATTGAACCACATTTTACTTCTTAATGAAAACCATGTATGTCGGATTTTTGAAATTCAAAACACAAAGATGGAAAAATTTCATTTAAACGGAAAAATCAGTTTTTATAAGTACCACTTAGTGGTGTCACTATTCATAAAAAATTGATGTTTTTCAAGAAAATTCCCAAAAATTCACCCTATGCTATATTTGATATTTCTAATTCAAAAATGAAGTCTATTTTAAAAAATTAAAAACATATAAGTCACATTAATTAATTTAATAATTAATTCCCACTGTCAGAGCAAATAGCGTGTTTTTATGAAACAATAAGTTTCAAAAGATTGATTATAGTTTAAGTCTGATTTCAAAGTTCCAAAAACCACTATTGGATTTAATGGTAAAAATATATTATAATTTCACTTTAAAACCAATTTAAAATATAATCTAATCATATAAATAAATTAGATTAAAAAGAGGTTTTGAATTAAAATACAACATTTTACACTAATCATTAAAAAAATGAACTTTATCGGAAAGATACCAAAAATTTACACAAAGTAAATTTTGATGTCCCGATTCTGAATAAGAGTTTTATTTGGTCCAAAATAATTTTTAATAGTGAACAAAACTATATTTAATAACGGTTCACCATCAAAAGGCGATAAGTGAACCTTTAGTGAAAACTAGGGCATACACGCCTAAAATTGAATTCTTTCCGTATTTTAATACTCTATCCTTTATTGGATAAATGTAAAAACATTTATGAACATATATAATCAAATTTTAGTTATTTATATCCATTCCCGCCAATACAATGGCTACATGATAACTACCATTTAAAATAATATTATTTTATTATTAGAGTGCAATGCAAGATTCCCAAGAAACTCGATGTTGCGTGTTGGGTACGCCATCAAGCATAACGTCCCCTTTAAAGTCATATTAATATTTTATTCATGAATATGGATAAATATAAAATTGTCATATTCTTTATTTACCTGGGGTGTTACATCCTTCCCCCCTTTTGGGAATTGCATCCTCGCAATTTTAAAATTGGGCTCAGAAACTTCATTGGAAATCCCACATCGAAACAAGAGTCTGTAAAACAATCACATTAAAATAAAGAAAGATAAGTACAGAGGTCACCCGAGTTAACCCATACTAGGATTCCATGTAGGAAAACATGGACATGGAGGAGAAAACATAGGGTCATGATCTGATGGAGAGTGATAGAAAACATGTTTAAGAGAAAGTTAACAATAAGAAAATCACAAACTTGTGATGGGTTAAATGGTGTTGGGTTCCCCAGTAGGAAAAGTTAATTGAAAAAAATTTTGTTTTATGTTACTTTTTATTGAGGAATTTATTTTTGAGCTTAACTAAAACATAATGAAACATACTTACTTGTCATGTTGACTTTCAACTTTTACTAGATTTCTTACACAAACACATACTTTCTCCAAAAGACGAGTATTTAGGAAGACTTGTTCGCATTAAGAGTACTAGAAACAACTTCTAGAGGAGCACCCAATACAAAAAAAAACAACTATAAATTTCCCATGTCTTCAAAACCTAACCAAAAATAAAACCAAAAAGGTTACTACAAGATCAGATAATCCAGAAAAGGATACCCCTTTATAAAAAGAAAATTTATTCTTAATCTCAAAATTTGTACAAAAAAACACAAAGTTCAACGAGGACCATTCGATAACCAATTTGTCCATAAAAAATCATCAAAGTAAACAAAACTAAGATTGAAACCCAAATATTTGGAGGATTTAGTCACATAGTCTTCCAAGATAAATCATAACATTTCTCTCCAAACAACATCAGTTGCTCATAATGTCTCGTATTGAAAAGTAATTAACCTAATCACATATCCTCCATGATAGGTTAATAAATTTCCATATATAACCCAAAATCAACTTAATAATAATTAATAAAATCATCTAACTAAAAAGAATCGGTCAAACTATCTAGGGACTTCACGTAGTCCAATGGTAGGCGATAAATACCAGTTGCACTTTGATTGTGGGTTCGATTCCTGCATCTTTGTCCGACGCGATGGGTAGTCACACGGTCTATGTGTTGTCCTTTTTCCAAAACTATATAATTCTCAAATCATTCCCCAAAAAGGGATAAAATCATCAAAAATAACCATAATATAATTTAACCTCAATTTTATCTCATGCTTTCACTTCAATCATAACATATAGTAACCCATAATTACCTCAAAAGTATGGATCATATAAACCCAAATGGTTCTTTATAACTATGTCCACAAAAGAAAAAATAACTATTCCTTGAATAAAATTTTCCTATATTAAACATTAGGGTTACACATAATATAAAAAGTCTTCTAATGTAACCCCATAATCAAAAGAGACTTAATACTCTTAAGAATTTCACCATAACTCTTGAAGACCTTATATGTTGACATCATACTCATTCAACATTCTTCATGATCCATTAACCATTCCTTTCCAACATATTCTGAAATACCTCTTTCCAACAAACAAAATCATGAATCATATCCTATGATTCCAAAATAGGAAAACAATAGTCATGAAATAGTACATACCTTTGATTGGTCATTGTCAGTTTCATCATCCTCAATCGGAATGGCATTAGGTATTGGTAAACGAACATTTGTATGCTCTTGGTGAACCCATTCATGAAACTTCTTCACAGGACATGTTTTTGCATAATGACCATGCACACCACATTTAAATCATTCAATTGATCCCTCAGAAAGAACTTCTTTCCCTTTCCTCGAGTCAACTGGATGCTTCCTTTTTCAATGGCAGGTTCTTACTTTATGACCTTCATTTCCACATCTATTTCATATTTCTGTCCCTTTGAAACATTTTCCTAGGTGTTTCTTTCCACATCTTTGACACATAGGTTTTTTAACACACTTACCTTTATGAGTATTGCATGTACTTCTGTAGGGATTTTTTTCTTGCATATATGATGCCTTAGAGAAATCTCTAAGGTTTAGGTGGTCAATCATGACTCTAGATAGTTGGTTGAGGATAATCACAAGAGTTCTCATTGCAGCTCCCATATCATTAAGTTGCTTGCTCAAAAAATTGTCACAGTTTCCTTCACATCCATTGTTACTTTGGTGCCTGCTAGATCCAGCCATTTATTAAAACCAAAATGGTCAGTGTGAGTATATCAACAAAACCATCATGTACTAATGAGTAAGATAAACACTAAGATATACCTACTCATTCATTTTATCTAAAACTAGGACTCTATCTGAAATCCTTACCATTATGGTAATGTCACTTATGCTTAAAGAATACCCTATCCTCTAAAGTTATCTAAACCATCCATTGATACCAACTATAAGGCCCCAGCCTTAAACCATACTTAATCTTGAGTTATTACAAGATTACACGTTGATGATCTTTTCAGGTTTAGAGTTTTTGAGAATTAGATCATGAAACTTGAATTACATTCTACATTTAAACAAAGTGGTTACATAAAAGACAGTATTCATTCTTCCCATCAATGGAAACATGTTTAAAATGAAACATGGATTCTTTCTTGACACATCCATGACACTATCATCACATCATGTACCTTTCCCTTGACCTGTGAAAAAATTTCAAAAACATGGGATGAGCATAAAAAGCTCAGTAAGGGTTATAAAAATATGGAAAGAAAACATGAGTTCATATATACATAATAATGAAATCATACTTTACCCATAAAACATATGCACTTTAACATACCTCATCAAACCATGAATAAAACATAGAAATCATAAGAAATAAATGTAACTTGAGGCATTCATAACTTTCTTACGTAGGGAGTAACCCTCTTGGTAACGTTTGGAATACCCATCACAGTATATTTCCTAAATCTCTTCGGATAAACCTTAACGTTTCACTCCTTCACGCTACCCAAGGCATTGGAGAGCTATATCGGGCTCACCCTCCCTTAGTTTGTCACGGAACCACCCGTTTTTGATAACAATGCCCATGAACCATAACATATCACATAAAATATGCATAAAGGAAACATAACATTTCCACATCACAATATAACATTTTAGTATATTGAAATAATGAATCCAGTCAAAAAGAAACCATTTCCAAAACCATTTAAAACATTTAATAAAGAGATTTTTGAATCAAAGTTTCCCATACCACCTTGAATTTTTTAATATTTTAAACCATTAATATCCATATAAATAAATCCTTAAAACCATTTTAAAAACCAGGATATTAATAAGAAAAAATAATTAAAACATTTAAAGCGATATTTTGGTTAAAGGTGTTTTACCAAAATTAGAGACACATGAATACAATAATTGAAGAATAACATTTAGTCAGAACATTATAATATCATGAGAATAAATGGATTCATGATATAATATTCCAAGGGACAGTATATACACCATATAAGAGTGAATTGGTGCATAACAACAATGAAGTCTCAAGAGACATGTCAAATGTGATGAAATACCTTATAAAAAGGTATCCTTAAATTAAGGATAAATCAATCTCAAAATTATGTGTGAAAAATATAAATACACCCAATATAAGTGGATATTAAGTGTGAAACAATAAAAGGTCATTCACACATATTCAAAGGATGAAATAATCAATAACTACATGTTGAACCCAAAGAAATTGAAAGTGGGTTAAAAAGTTCCCTTGACAGCCTAATGGCATCACATCAGAATGAGTTGATGTGAGATAAAATTTACATCAATAGGGATATATGAGAAAATATCACAACATAACAAATATGAGTTTAAAATAAGTGACATAAAGGATAGTAATTAAAAATAAAGAGAGAGGTTAGATTTCTTACGAAAATTCGGCAGCCTAACGACGCCACTCAAAACTTCCAAAATGGATTGATGAGAGAGAATAGGGTCTCTCATCACATGAACATAAAAATTACAGTATGTGTAATATAAAATAACATCCCAATTACATGAATTATGAGCTTTAGAGGGAATGACATAAAAGAGTGTACTTAAAAAGAAAGAGAGGAGTAAGATCCCTTACCTCAAGTCTGACTTGTCTTGTTCGTTTCTTTATATTCTTGAATAATAAACATTGGTCAATTAATAATAGCCTAAGTACCTCCTTTATAGATTGTTATTCAGTTCATATCACATATTATAATGTTATAATAATTTTTTAATAATGTTAGTTCATATCAGACGTTTTTGCCGATGTTTGGTACATGAGTCAAAAATGAACTTGTTTGAAAAAAGATTTCCCATGTAGTTATAAGTAAATAATTTCCAGAATAGTATTAATGATTAAATTATCATATATATCCAGTAATTATTCATTTTATACTATTCCATATCATTTGGTGATAAAAAACGAAAAGCACCGTTCATGGAGACGGTAGGCCGTACGTACGCATGAACGCTACTTTCTTTTTTTTGTCATATTAATGGAATTAAAACAAAATGAGATATATATATATATATATATGTTATAATTCCAGAATGATATCCATAATTTAGATGTAATATATTACATATATATCAATTATATATATGTACTTATAATAGTACATAACATTTTGAGATAAGAAATGAAATGTACCGTTCATGGAGACGGTAAGCCGTACGTACGCGTGAACGCTACTTCCATTTCCATTTAATATTTAATGGAATTAAAACATAATTATACATAATAGTATTTTAATTCCAGTATGGTATCATATATAATATAATTAAATATATCCTTTATACGTACCACATATGGTATTAACGAATCAAATCACTTTGAGGGGGCGGTAGTCCGCACTTCTTTAAATGAAGATATCGCGTTTACCCATAATGGAAACCATAAAGGTATGAAATAAATGAAAAATACAGAAGCTTAAGTAAAACATAAACATATTATATATCATATATAAATATATTGCCATCTTAATGGCCACCTTTTAAGGTGTTATAAGAATGTTGAACAATCATGGTTTCGTGAGGCAGAAATTTGCCATCCACAGAAACAGTATGTTCTTTAACCATTAGATGTAGGTGTGTGTAAGTGTAGCTCGAATCCTTCTCATAATAACATACTAGTATATTGAAGATACTGTATTTGTTATAAAATAAATGAATAAAAAGAGTTTATGGGGTTGGAGAATCAAAATAAAACAAAATGACTCAAGTGAAGACATTATCTTAAAATCGGGTAACTCCCTTTGGATAGAGCTCAAAGGCTTCCTTGGAAAGACTTTTGCCCAAAGTGAGGCTTCAATGAGTAAGAGAGGGAAGTGGAGAGACAAAAAGAGTAGAGGTTGGCCGAGCCAAAGGCTTTGGGAGTGTGGGTAAGGAGGTAGATTTGGGGGCTATTTATAAGAGGAGAGGAGGGGCAGTTTTGGAAAGTAAGAAATATTACTTTATTTGAAAATGTGTTTCAGTTTTAAAATGTCCCACATGAATTTTATTCGTGAATAAGGTGATAATTGTTTGAAATCCACCCATCCAATATGTTTTGGACATGTGTTGGTCATAGAGTTTACATTATCTTCTCATTTTATTTTAATCGTCACATAATGATATCATCGCTGCATCATTATGATGTCATAAATAATTTAATTTATTTAATGTCTAAAAATTATAAAAAAATTACAATGATGTAGGAAATATTGTTATCTTTCCAATGAATATTTATAATAAAAAATCTGACTTGTATAACCTCACATAAATTTTTTTTAGTAAAACATATCATGTTTGTGTCATTTTTACTTTTACATTAAATAAAAAGTTATTTATGTCATTTCCCAACCAAAGTGGCTCCATGGGGACCCCAAGTTGACCCATGGCTTGTATTTGTCGGCCATGACACATCCAATGAGGTTATGACATGTGTCAAGTTCATTTCATATTATTAAAACATTATTTTTACCTTAAACTACACTAATTACCTCTAATCGCGATTAAAAACATAATAAGTTTCTATTCACCAAAAAATTATTTTTATCCCATTGAACCACATTTTAATTATTAATGAAAACCATGTATGTCGGATTTTTGAAATTCAAAACACAAAGATGGAAAAATTTCATTAAAATGGAAAAATCATTTTTTATAAGTACCACTTAGTGGTGTCATTATTCATAAAAAATTGATGTTTTTCAGAAAAAATCCCAAAAATTCACCCTAAGATATATTTGATATTCCGAATTCAAAAATGAAGTCTATTTTACAAAATTCAAAACATATAAGTCACATTAATTAATTTAATAATTAATTCCCACTGTGAGAGCAAATAGCGTGTTTTTATGAAACAATAAGTATCAAAAGATTGACTATAGTTTAAGTCTGATTTCAAAGTGAAATTAATTTCAATGACCACTATTGGATTTAATGGTAAAAATATATTCTAATTTCACATTAAAACCAATTCAAAAGATAATCGAATCATATAAATAAATTACATTAAAAAGAGGTTTTGAATTAAAATACAACATTTTACACTATTCATTAAAAAAATGAACTTTATCGGAAGGATATCAAAAATTTACACAAAGTAAATTTTGATGTCCTGATTCTTAATAAGAGTTTTATTTGGTCCAAAAGAATGTTTAAAAGTGAACAAAACTATATTTAATTACGGTTCAGCATCAAAAGGCGATAAGTGAACCTTTAGTGAAAACTAGGGCATACACGCCTAAAATTGAATTCTTTCCGTATTTTAAGCCTCTATCCTTTATTGAATAAATGTAAAAACATTTAAGAACATATATAATCATATTTTAGTTATTTCTATACATTCCCGCCAATACAATGGCTACATGTTAACTACCATTTAAAATAATATTATTTTTTTATTAGAGTGCAACACAAGAATCCCAAGAAACTCGTTGTTGCGTGTTGGGTACGCCATCAAGCATAGCGTCCCCTTTAAAGTCATATTAATATTTTATTCACGAATATGGATAAATATAAAAATGTCATATTCTTTATTTACATGGGGTGTTACATATGGTTCGACAAAAAGATATATATAATAATATATGTGGGATTACTGAACCACTTGATGTTCTATTGGCATTTTATTGTAATTTTATTGACCATAGAATATAAAAATACAAAAATAAATGGTAAATGTCAATCTATTTAACTGAGGGTTAAATCTGAAAGATAAGATTAATATAATGACCTAAACCTATCTAAAACCTATTGGTTGAGATATTTTAGACCCATACCCACCTTATATTCTAAATAAATAATTTTGGAGCCATTAGAAACCGAACGTTAATTTATTATAAATTAATATATCATGCTTTTCCTAAAGCGACCCTCACCTCTCTTATAAAAGGGCGCTTCCCATTCTCTTAATTTCACACTTCCAATGGCTTTTGGCTCGGCCAAAACATTCCCAAATATCGTCTAACATTCCTAACTTCTTTATAGATGCCTTATTTTGGTCATAAATCCTACATAAGGAGCCTTTTTGAAAAAATCAAATTGAAGATACTAAAGAAGAGGTAAATATTTCGTCACCTCTTTCAAGTTATTTTCTTCTTCCACTTCCTCTTTCTTTGTATTTTCCATTATAAAATAATATCTTCAGTATATCTTATATATTGTGACGTTATTATAAATATTACAAAACCATATTTGTTATTCTATCCATCTTATAAATGACTAAGTCACTACATGTGCGTACGTACGACTTACCGTCTCCATGTCGTGGTGTCATTTGTTATTCAAACACTTCATTTTTTATATGAGTATAATAATGAGTATAACCAATATAAATAATAAATATTACAGGTTAATGATTCTGTATATATGATATACCATCCCATTACATACGATTTCAGCATCAATATAATGATATTGTCGCTTGTGCGTATCTACAGATTACCATCTCCACGACGTGATGAGATTCATTTACACGTTCACTATTAAATGATGATTATAAAAAAATATAATTAATAAGTATTTAATATATGAAATAATAATGCTACTGGATATATATATATACTTACATATATCTTATTCGCTTAGTTCTGTTCAATAAGATATGAAAACTAAAACAGTGTTTATGCGTTCGTACGACCTACCGTCTCCATAAATGATGCTTTCCATTTCATATATATTTCTATTATACATATTTATATTCTAAATATATATGATAAATAAATCATGTTTTATATTAAGGAAATATTTAAGTCATGACCTAAGGGATACAATCACGAATTACAAGTTAAAACACATAAGATAAAGAAAGTGATTATTACACAAAATGTTAATTTAACATGGAATTTATTAATAAATGGGTAGTATAATGTCATAAATTAATCATGTATGATATCATAATATTAATATGATTCTAGTGTAATTTAATATTTCACAAAGGTCTTTATACAGGAGGTTAAATGTACCCTCGACTAAAGGAAAGTACAAGGTAAGGGTTAATTTAACAATCACTTTATTATCCGAGGTTGTTTTTACGTAAGTATCCACTAGGACATATTTATTTTCCATGTTAATTTTTCATAGAGAGTTTTCAAAGGGATTCTTTTTAAGGGAATTTTTTTCTAAAACATCATTTTAAAATTTTAAAATATTTATTCTTCTAAGTCATTCTCATTAATGTCCATGTTTTCAAAATGGTTTTAAAGGATTTATTTATATGGACATGAATGTTTCTAAAATGTTAATTCCTTTAAAAAGATTCTAATTTTCATCGTCCACTTTGATTAAAAAATATCATTAAATGTCTTCCTTTCTAAATTGTGTGACTTTTAAATGATTTCATGAAATGGGGACACTTCTTTCAATGAATTTTACAAATCATTTTCATCTATGTCAACAATCTTTTATGGATTTTAATCTTCATTGAATTTGATTTATTATGATAGAAATCCTCCATATGGTATTGAAGGTTTTGTGATACGGTTGACTTTGCATGTGTTATTTTTATACCATTCATGGATTATAGATAATTTATTGAAATTTCATATGCTAGTTTTAAAATGAATGTTTATATTATGATTACACCTATTCATATAAGGAATGCATTAGACATACTAAGTGATGGTTGGAGCCCGCTATAGCTCCTTGATGCATCGGTAGGTCTCTTAAGACAAACTAGTGTCTTGGCACAAGGCCTTGTCAAAATCTTATTTGTTGTCTTGGCAATGGGCCTTGAATACGAGGTTATGAAGTCTGGTATTATGAATTTCATCATTATAAAATTGGCTATTAATATTTCATTTTATTATTCGACTAGTAGAATATTAATGTGAATAAGTAAATGACATTATTTGATCTTATCTTTGTCATATTATAATTAATTTTAACATTAAAAGAATTTTTTTTAGCCTTATACATATCTTACATTTTTTTATCTTATTTATGAATGTAACCGTTATATTTTTGTCCTTACTCAGCATTTGAGTTCACCCCTTTCTATGTTTTATTTTACTTGGATTCCATGAAGTGTATCATGATTGATAAGAGGTGTTAAGCTAGGGTATTAAGAGAATTATTAAAGAATCATTGATGTTGTGTTTTATTTTCTAATGTGTAATGTATCATTCATGTCGGTAATATATTTTCAAAGACTGATAAAATGGTTGGTCATTGGAGAATTGATTTCCTTATATCATTCCAACATATTAAAATAATGCATCATCTCTATGCTTATGGGGTCAGGGCGTTACACATGGCTCTAGTCACCAACCCATGGGGATCTAGAACTCCTTGTAGGATATGTTATTTCCAGGTTGGTTATCAGGTTACCTGGGTATACAAGTTTTTTCATGAAAATATTGTATTAGATCCCAGAAGAGATTTTTTCATGATGTTTATACAAATAATTGTAATTTTATCAAGAATATGGAGCTATTTTTGTTTGAGTTCCTAGAAATAACTTAGTGCAATGAACCATAAGTCAATATGGTTGGTTAGGTAAATCTGTCATGTGGATTAGTTCTTGTCTTTTTTATGTTTTGATTTGTATTTTCTACAATCCAAATTTTATTTGTCTTTCAATTGGGATTAATTTCCCTTGTTGATCATTTTGAATATTAGTTTTATTCATATATGTTGTTTACTGATATTGTGTAGCATCATTCCATTGAGAGTACACTTGAATCATAACTGTGAGGAAGTTAATTATAACCCTCATTGATTGAATTGTCTTGTTGACCTGAACCACATTGAGGTGATTGTGTTCACTATCCAATCTCTGGGACTAGAACCACCTCTAGTTCCCATTCAGGAACTACATATAAAACATCATAGGGTTGTTATCAATATAGGTTATCAAAAGTTCCAACACTATAAAGAAAAACTATTCAACGTATTAGATGATGCTAAAGAGGATGAAATGTGGTTGAGCATAATGGAGCATCTTTTGGGGGTTTTAGACACACCTGATGAAATTTAGCTGAAGTTCACCACCATTGTACTAGAAGGACACAGTAGGAGAAGGAAGTACATGATGGTAATCGGAAAGAAATATGAAGGATTATTGTGGAATGTCTACATGGTTCTTTTCATTGAATAGTTTTCTCTAGAGTCGATGATACTAGCTATGTATAAAGATATTTTCAAACATCAGCAGGGTGGTAGGTTCATGATAAAGTATAACAAATGTTTTGCGGAGCACTTCTATTTCATGCATGAGATAACATCGAACGTGAAGTCGAAAGATTTAAGATTTGAGTTGGGTCATTATTAAGATATTAGTCCTTATGTTTTCTTACTAAATTGTTTCTTTTTTTGTTGATGTAAATGATAGTGCACTGATGGTTGAGATAGACTGGTTTGGAATGTCCGATATATTGGTAGATTCCTTCTATTGTAGTGGAATTATGAAAACATATAATGGAAAGAGAATGAGGGAAGATTATCATAGTGGTTAACGATACCAAGATCATTCTAAATTTTTATTATTACCTAGAAGAATTATTTTAGATGGATACCTATTTAGAATGTTGGTATATCCAAATAGGTGCTGCAACGAGGCACCTGGGAACTATGGATCCTTTGGATGTTTGGGTCTATGAATAATTTATATCATGTTTTTTCCACTCGTTAGTATGGAATGGGATCACTAGAACCTCTTAAAATAGAAGCATAATAAGCTGCATCATGTAAAAAATGGTTCCAACCATACGCATCTTGAATGACGTTTCTTAACACAATGGAACATTCTTTAGAGGAAGTAGTTATGGGTTCACTGAGCATGAGTGTTTCCATTACAACAGTTTAATCATTAGTGACTACTCTATTTGATAATGGTATATATAATAAATTTAATTCAAAATGTTTTGTTAATATACTTAATATTCCTATAGATCTTTTATCTTCTTCAACGTATATTGCTACACCCCTTAGTACGATGAGATAAATGGTTCTCTATAGTCCCGCTGCTATATTACATCACTCAGATGTTGATGCATCTTGGATATTTATAGATCTCAACATTAAACATCTTAAAGTATTTTTCTAGATGGATCTGTTCAATGAAAAGAATTATAGAATTGATTCTTATCTTCAATGGGTCTCCTTCACTACACTTGATAGTCTGCACCATTTCATTCACGGAGAATGGGTCCCAAGGTAGATCAGAGTTGGACCTTCTTATCCAAAGGTGTGAAAATTAATTTTGTTTTTTCCTTTAATATGAAGTGATAATCAATGAGTAGTTATCTCCATCCCATCACCATTGTGTTTCCCAACGTTTTCCATCATAAATTACGAGTTTTCCCATAGCATGGGAGCTTTAGTATTCAATGAATACAATTCGTTATACTCAACCAGTTTCTATTCCATTTTACTACATGGATAAACTGAAATAAAATAATTGAATTCCATGTTGGATTATCTTCTTCAGAAAAGCATTATAAACCTATGAGTGTCACCTTGGGATGTCGTAAATCTCTTTTCTAATAAATTGGATGGTTCACTTCACCAGTTTGGGGATTAGTAAAAGAAAAATCTAGTTTTAATAATTAAAAAATAACTATTTACATGTAATTATTATCTATTTTATTAGTTTAAAATTTATAAGTGGTTTTAAAAGATTGATCTTCACTCCAGTGACCATCTGTTAAAGATAATTGAATTTGATATCGAGAAAATTTACTTTTTTATGATGGTCAGGTCATTATGAGTACCTTGTTATTCTATTTGGTCTCACTAATGATCATAATGATTTAATGAATTTATTGAACATGATTATCCATGATTACCATCATACAATGATAGAAGTCATTGAGGATGGAATCCTCATTTACTCAACATCTAAGAGGGATCATATTCAACATTTGAGAAGATTTCAATGTTTATGAAAAATAACTGACATTATTCCATGCATTATATTTGTTATTTCTAGATTCTAGTAGTGTTGTTCATGGGAAATGTGTTGTAAGAATAATAAATATAAGTTGATCTTGTGAAGTTGGATGCTGTTATTAATTTGGAGAAAAAATTTCTTTGATATTGGGAGCATCATGGGTTTAGCTAGGTATTATAAATAGCTCATGAAGGACTTATTGAAATTGGATTATATAATGACTTCACTAACTTGAAAGGGTGTAAAGATTTCATCTGGTGAGATATTTACATTTTTTTTGATATGAATAATATTTTTACTACTGCACTAGTGTTGACTCTTCTTGAGTTCATTCGGGGTTATGTGGTATTCAATGATTCATCTGGTTTAGGTATGGAATATATTATTATAAATGGTGATCATGTCATTTCTTATGGATATCATCATCTTCAGCCACATGATGAGAATTATCCATCCCACGACCATAAACTCATAGCTGTGATGCATACACAAAATATTTGGTAGCATCACCTTTATGATTAATGGTTTCCAATGTTTTCATTCAATAACATGTTGAGTTATATTTTCATAAAAAATATTTGATCAATAATAGTTGAGTTGGGTAGAATGGCATCATTTGTATGACTTCTACATCACTTATACACTGGGAAAATGGATTTTCATTGCAGATGTTTTGGGTTGAAAACATCTGACATATATATTGAATGAATCATCAAATGAGTGGAACGTGATGGCTCTCATTTTATAGTATCATATTTGAGTCAAGAATCATGGGGATATGGTTTCCTTGGATATTGATTCGTTGAAATCTTCTCTTAACAAATTGATTAAACATGAAAAAAACCTTGATAATGAGATTGGTAACACCCCGAACCTAGTTACCTAGAGTCGGTGTATTATTAAATAACATTTCATTGATTACAAGAGATGAATTATCTAATGACTGATCTGTTTAGTATCCTTGGAAGTACTAGATACAAACATATATTTTACATTACATTATACAGTAAAAGGAAATATTAAATCTCCTTTGAAAACACTCATATCCTATAGCCTATCACTGTTGGCCAATCAAAATATAATTCTTCACATCCTGGAAAAAAAACATAAAAAAGTTGTGAGATCATATTCTCAATAAGGATAACAGTATAGAGGATCCCATCATCTGTAATCATAAACAATTAATCCAATTTATAAGACTATAAGAAAAGAATTTTAAACATATAATTAATCATATTATGGAAAAGATAGATCAAATAATGTCATTATATTATTCGCATGGATATTCTAAAACTCAGATAATCACATATAATATCAATAAATAATTTCATTATGATGAAATGCATAATGTCGGACATCTTAGCCACAAAGTAAAGGCCTCGTTCCAAGACCCTAAATATAATTTTTGTCAAGGCCTTCTGTCAAGACACTATTCTATCTCATTAGACATACCAATGCATAGAGGGGCTAAAGCGGGCCACACTCATCACATACTATGTACAATGCATTCCTCGTATGAAATGGTTGAAACAAAATCGAAACATTTGTTTTAAAACTAGAATATTAAATATCATTACATTAACCAGAAACCTGGAATGATATAAAAAAACACATCCACAGTCAAACATAACTCTTCAATGAAATATGAAATATTTTATTATAATAAATCAACCTAATCACAAGTAAAATAAAATTAAGGATATTGACATAGATGAAAATAATCAGTAAACCTATTTGAGATAAATACCCCCTTTTCTTGAAAACATTTAAAAGTCACACTATTTATCAATGAAGTTGTGTAAAATATATTTTTGAGTAATAGTGTCCCATATCACATTGAAACTACTGAATGGAATTTTATTTTTAAAACATTGATATCCGTATAAAACAAGTCCTTGAACCCATTTTCAAAACACGCACACTAATTATAATGATTTAGAAGAATATATATTTAAAACATTTAAAATAATTTTTATGTTGAAGAGTTCCTAACCAAATGAATGAGGCTTGAATAAAAAAAATTGAGGAATAAAATTAATAAAAATTTTATAATATCATTAAAATAAATGCATTTATGATATGATATGTCATAAGAAAGTATATACACCATATAAAAGTGAATTGGTGCATAAGCACAATGAAGTTTCAGTGGAATGTAAATTGAGACGAAATCGCTTATAATGACTGTATCATTAGATTAGGAATAAAAATGAAATAAATTTGTGTGAAAATATAAATACACTCAATATTATTGGATATTTATTGTAAATCCACCAGAGTACATTCATACATGTTTTTGTAAAAGAAAACCACTGGCTTGGATGTTTAACTCAATGAATGGAAATTTAGTTAAGATTACCATTATCAAGTTCCTATCAATGACTTGAAAATTTATCAATGGAGTGATTATGTGAATAAAAAGTATATCCACTAAAAAGGGATTTGAAATTACTACATAAATAAATAGATAGATATTTCACACATAACCACAAGAAAAATAATTAATGAAGTGTGTATAATACCCAATGAGTGGAAATTTAAATTAGAAATTCCCTTACCGATTTGGTAACATACAAAACATAATCCCCATGAAAGAAATATCATGAAATAAAGATGTATATACCCATAAATTAATGTATATTAGAAAAATTATACAATCATGGTTATTAAATACACCACATAAAAGGAAATTGTGGAAAATATAGCCTGATCCTCATGGGAATAAAAGTGAGATGAAAACCCCTAACTCCGTACTATTAATTATTATATGGTATGTTAACCTTTTGTAAAAGAGATAAATATTTTTTATTAAATTATAAAATAACCACATATAAAAATATGATATAAAAAATGATCTATATTTTTTTCTTTGTTAATAATACTTCAGTAGTATCATTGTTTTGGGTGTAGACAGATTCTTTTTATTTTATATGTTTTGTTACGTAATTCATTTTTTTAGGGACGATATGTATTAAATTTATATCCATAATGGTATTATGTTATTTAAACATTATTTTTAATCATAAAATGAAAATTATTCTTGAATGGTTATGATGGGGAAAAAATCATTTCACGTCAAGGAGACGGTAATCTATACAAATGAATGAGCAACAAAATCATCCTATTGAAGGTGAAATAGTTAGTATATGGATGTTATACAAAATATACCTAATCTTTAACATGTTATATTTTTTATTTATATCAGTTTTAATAATTATTATACCCATCCAAATAAGTGTTTTTTGAATAACAAACAACACCACGACATGGAGATGGTAAGCCGTACATACCCACATATGGTGAATTTATCATTCAAGGGAAGGATATAATAATGAAAATAGCTGTAACATATTTTTAATTAAATCACAGCATTTACAAATAACTATATTTATTATATTTGGTATGGAAAAAAAATAAAGATGAACTTCAAGATGAAAAGAACCTTCAAATAGGGGATGAAAACCATAACTCTTCTTTGGGTGCTTCCTTTTGATTTGATCAAAAGGGATCATCATGTTGTCTTTACGATCAATTTATGGCCTCTATGTTGAAGTGAGGGTAGTTAGGAGGAGATTTTAGGGGGGGTTTGGGCAATTCAAATGTCTTTGGTGGTGTGAATTTAAGAGAAGTGTATGTACCCTTTTATAAAAGCAGTGGGGGGATCTTTAGGAAAAGATTTATAAATTATTTTATTATAAAATCAATTTCGGTTTATAAGGGATGAAAATGGATTTATTTCAAGGATAAGGTGGTTGTGGGTCTACAAAATCGCCAAAAATTTGTTTTAAGAAATTTTTACATCACCATATTAACTTTATCTTTTATATTTATCCCTTAGATATAAAGTTAAACGTTTACCATGTCCTCTAGTTTTTTTATATTTCATGGTTAATAAACACACTATAAACATTCAATCAAACCTCAAGGTGTTCATTAATGTCATACCTATCATTATATAAGTATTTTGGCCAAGTCGTAGATTTATTTTAATTTTATATCATTTAATAAAATATTATTTTAAAAACTCATTTATGTCAATTTTGAAACTATTTAGTATTTGGTTTTTGTGAAAGTCATAACAACATGATTATTTGTAAAAAAATATGAATCAACTCTAACATGTTATATTAACCTAGATCATTCGTGTAATGTTACAGAAGTTTCAATTTACCTTTATTTTACCATTTTAACATCAATTGTTATATTTTTTTCTTTAATAATATAAATGATGCATCATCATTGTGTCATAAATATATTTTAATTATATAATGTCTTAAAATTATAAATAAAATACCCTTTGGTATGGAAAAGGATAATATAATAATTGTCCTAATCTAATAAAAGTGGATCATAAAGGATAAAACTTTTATACTAAGGTATATTTTGGTCAAAATACACTTACCCAATATAATAAGGACATGTGTTAGGGTAATTATAATATCATTTTTACCTTTAATTGCCCTTTTTATTTTTAACAGTTGTAAATAAAATTCAAAAAATACTATTCACCCAAATTTATTTTCTTCCAATCATACCAAATTTTACTTACTGATTTCAATCATGTCTTTTTTATTTTTGAAATTAATTCATAGATGCGGTAAAATTAAGTTTTATGCAATTTAGCAATTGTTCCTAGAAGGTGGGTAAAAGATGTTAAAAAGTTCAATAAATTTTTATATAACTAATTTTAATATTAAATGAATCAAATGAGTTACATTTTACTAATATTGGAATTATATTTCAATTTTGGCTTTATGTTAAATTTAAACTAGAAAATAATTATATAAATAAATAGTTTTATTAGACAATAATGTAGTGTTTTTCACTATTCATAGAAAATTGAATGTTTTTAGAAAAAAACCAAATAATCACCCAATGTAAATTTTGATATTCTGAATCAAAAAAGAATCCCATTTTGAAAATGAAAATTTTTAAAATTTCACAATGTGGGTATTACTATTCATAAATACTTTTAAAACGGCTAGTTTGATGAGTCATGTTCTGCTAAAACTCGAAGTTGAGTACATCACAATATATTGTATTATTCAATGAGAAGCATACTATGGAATCATAGGTTGTTACATTCTTCCCTCTAAATAATTTTGTCCTCTAAATTCATATAATATCAGTAAATAAAAATATTTGTGTTGTACTTTAAGAGAAATTCCTTAGGTTTCTATGTTGCCTCTTCTATTTTATGGTTTCCCCGAAGTCCTTTTACCAGTCAAGTAATATAGTTTCTCAAAAATTGTTATCTAGTATCAAGAATCTTGATAGTATTTCCATAGTAATACAGATCAGGTTCTGTTTCTATTTCATGATAGGTGAGTACATGCATTGGTTCAGGCATGTATTTTCTCAACAGTGATATGTGGAACACATCATAAACATTATAGAGACTTGGAGGCATTACGAAACTATAATATACAACTCCAATTCGATGAAAAACTTTGAAAGGCCCAATGTACTTGGGACTTAATTTACCCTTCATAATGAATAGAAAAACACACTAAAATAGAGATACCTTCAACAAAACATGATCTCATACTTGAAATTCCAAACCCTTCTTATAGTTATCGGCATGTCTCTTTTGCATACTTTGAGCTACATTAATGTGGGTCTGTTTAATCTTCACCATTTCTTTTGATTCCTCAACATGTTCTGGAACTATGAGTTTTCATTCCCCAACATCATCCCAATAAGTTAGTGTGCAACATCTCTTTCCAAATAACGCTTCATATGGTGCCATTAGAATACTTGAATGAAAGTCTATTGTTATAGGAAAATTCTACAATAGGTAAACACTGATCCCATATTAGAAAAAGATTCAATAAAACTATCACTTTAAAATAAAAAAATAGATGTAAAAAAGGTCTCCCATGATAACCCATACTTGGGTTCCATGTAGGAAAACATGGATATGTAAGAAAAAACAAACCATCAAGTTATGATGGAGAGTGATCGAAAACATGATCAGGGGAATGTTAACAACCAGAAAACCCTAAAATTTTGTTGGGTTAAATAGTCTTTGATTACCTAGTAGAAAGTGTAAACAAACCACATTTTTGATTTATGTTGTTTTTCATAATGTTGATGAATTTTATTATGAGATTGACTAAGAACATAAGGAGATATACTTACTTTTTCAAGAATAATTACATCCATCAATAAATTTCTAACAAAAACTCATCGTTTCTACAAATGATGAGTATTCAAGATGAGTTGGTCACACCTTATGTGGTGAAATTAACTTCAATAGAATCACATAATCCACAAAATATAAACTATATATTTCCCTTGTCATTAGGCACTATACAAAACCAAAATGGTTATTGCAAGATCAGATAATCCCTAATAAGGAAAATTCTTTATAGAAATAAATACTACTTTTAATCTCTAAAAGTAAACATTCAATAACAATAGATCAACATAGACCATTAAATAATGAATTTTCCTTAAAATTGTTCAAAATAATCTAAACTATGTTTGAAACCCCAAATATAGAAGGATTTGATCACATAGTTCTCCATGATAAATCTTAACATTTATCTACAAATAACATCAACTACTCATAAAGTCACAAAAATAAATGTAATTAACCTAATATAATATTCTATATGGTAGGATAATCATTTCTATAAATAACCCAAATATTTATAATTCCACTATAAAGACATAGATTCGTCAAAAATAAAAATCCACCCTTACTCATAAAATGTAATCCTATAGTATTCTATTTCCCTTAGGCTTATAGTGTTTCCAAAAGATTAAACGTTATCTAAAATAACATTTATCAGTGAATCACCAAATCATATTCCTATACTACAGATATCCATTTGATAAATCAAACGTTCCCAATATCAACATAATCTTGAACCATAATGTAATTTAGCTAAATATAATTAGTTATACTAAACATGGACTTCATGTAGTCCAGTGGTAGGCGATAAATCCACGTCACATTTTTGTTGTGGGTTCGATTCACACATCATTTTCTGATGTGATGGGTTGTCACATGGTCTTCAGGTTTTCATTTTTCAAAAACTATATAATTTTTTACCATTCTCAAAAATGAGATAAATTCCTCCAAAATAATCATAACATATGTTATCCACAAATGTTATATCATACCTCCTGTTTTCAAACAAAAAAGTGATAACCATTAATTTAATCCAATTCAAGGATCATATAAACCCAAATGGTTTTTATAAATATATCCACAAAAGAAAAGATAATTAATCCCTAAATAGAATTTTCATATATCAAACTGTATTATTACACATAAACGTAAAAATTTATTCAATGTAATTCTCTAAATAAAGAGAAATAATACATTTAATCATTTCTCTATCTATTAATTTTAACATAGGTTTCTCCTTGACATATAGGAAATCTTATAGAATATAACATTGACTTGGGTAATGACCAGGTCCCCTTCATTTACAGAAAGTTTGGGTAAATGGATTCTTAGAATCATCATTTTTTTCCACAATACTAGTCCTTTTTCCTCACCAATTCATTACTTTATGTCATTCCTTACCACACATAAATCCTTTTTTTGTTTTATTGAAACAATTTCATTGGTGTCTCCTTCCAAATTTCCTCTATGATGGAAATTGATCTTTCTTTTCTCCATAGTCTCCACTGCTAGATCTCTTATAATTCTATACCTTTCCCTTCATGGTTCAGTTCAAGATTGGGTTAACATATATATTCTTGATCATATTTTTGGAAAACACATTAGACATAAACACAAAATATTTTTCGACTATCAACAATCCATTTCTTTTCACATTTCCACCACTTTTACCACCATATACATCATGTTCAATGCAACTATTACTTTCATGGAATCCATCCATTGACTAAAACCAGAAAGCATAGTGTGAGTAACAATAGTCATAAAATAATTTATAGAATATCCTAACACCTTATTTTCAACCAAAAACACATTAGGAATAACTGATGTTATTTTTTCGCATATTATATTCAAATCAATCAAATCGGTTCATAATGAAAATGTGAATTATCTTATGAATATCCACCTATAGTGTCAAACCAGGTGCATAGTATGGCCCGTTTTCATGTATTAGGATACCCCACGGCAATCCCGAAGCACCATGTCTATGTTTTCACTCTTAGGTACATATGTTTTTGAACCACATTCACTTACTATATCTAGACAGTGATGTATTACTTGTATAACTCATAACAACTCTACATTATATAAATTCTAATAATTTCTTCTATACTGATACTTAATGTTTATCCTAGGGTAATGTTCTGTAATCATATTCTTTCATGAATATAGTTCCCATGGATTTTACTAAACTTCCTCTGATACCAACTGCAACACCCAGACTATAGTTACCTAGAGTCGGTGTATTATTACACAACATTGGTGTCATCATAAGAGATGATGTTTCAAAAGACAAATTATATTAGTAGCCTTAGATGTACAAGATACATATATATGCTTTACATGACAATAAGAACTAAAAAACAACATTGTTTCTCATTTGAACACACTCATATCCCATTTCCTATCCCTGTAGGTTAATCATAATATACTTCATCACATCATAGAAAATATAAAACATAAGAAAGTGGTGACCTCATATGCTCAATAAGGATAACAATATAATGTAAACTATTATATGTAATCATAAACAATTAATCCAATGTATAAGTCTATAACACAATTCTTTTAAATATAAACATCATTATAATATGGCTAAGATAAATCAAATAATTCCATTTAATTATTCCCATGCATATTATACTAGTCTAAAAATAACATGTAATATCAATAGAAAATTTCATAATGATGGAATTTATAATTTCGGACATCTTTACAGAAATATTAAGGCCTCGTTCCAAGACACCAAATATAAATTTTGTAAATTCCTTATGCCAAGACACTAGTTTGTATCATGATACATACCGATTCATCGAGGGGATATTTTGGGACCCAACCATCACTTACTAAGTCCAATGCATTCCCCTTATGAATAGGGTGAATCATAATCTAAACATTCATATTAATTCTATCATAAAAAATGTCAATACATCATCCACAAACCATGAATGGTATAAAAATAGCACATCCATAGTCAAACATAACACATTCAATAAATTATGGAAGACTTTATTATAATAATTCAACCTCAATAATGAATATAATACAATTAAGTATATTTATAGAGATGAAAATAATCAGTAAAACTATTGGAGAGAAATATCCCATTTTCTTGAAAACATTTAAATGTAGCACTATTTATCAAAGAAGTCATTTAAAAGTAATTTTTAAATCAATGTATCCCATAACAGTTTGAAACTTTTGAATTTAATTTTAATTATAAAACATTAATGTCTATATAAATAAATCCTTAAACCCAATTTTAAAACATGTAAATTAATGAGAAATAAATAGAAGAATAAATGTTTATATCATTTAAAATGATATTTTAGTTAAAGAGTTCGTAACCAAATAAAAAAAATATGAATACGAAAATTACAGAATAAAATTAATCAAAAATTTATAATATCATGAGAATAAATGGATTCATGATAGGATATGTAAAACAAATGTATATACACCATATAAAAGTGAATTGGCACATAACAACAACGGATTATCAATGGTTTGTAAATCGAGACAAAATCCATTAGAAGGACCGTATAATTAGATTAAGGATAAATCAATGACATAATTATGGGTGAAAAATATAAATACACTCCTCATGACTCAAAAATTCATTGTAAATAAATAATATTACATTAACACATATTTTTGTAAAAACAAAACTAGTGACTTATATGTTTAACTCAAAGAATGGAAATTTTGTTAAGAGTACCCTTATCCGGATCATATCAATGACTTGAAGATTTATTAATGGAGTGATTATGTGTATCAAAAGTATATACACCCAAAAGAGATTGGATATTACTACATAAATAAATAAATAGTGATTTCACACATAATCGTGGAGTAAAATAATCCATGAAGTGTGCATAAAACTCAATGAGTGGAAATTGAAATAATAATTTCCCTTACCAATTTAAAAATTTACTAAAAATAAAACCCATGAAAGAAGGAGAATATTATGAATAATTAAATCCCTATAAATTAAAGAATATTACATAAATAATGCACTAATGGGTAGTACATACACTACACAAAATAAAATTGTGTCAATTATAGCATGAATCTCACGACAATAAAAGTGATATGAAAACCCCATACCTTTTACTTTTCCTTAGTCACAGTTTTGTTAACCTCATTTATAATTGTTATATAATTTTTATTAAATTATAAAATAACCACATAAAAAATATGATATCAAATATTATCATTTATTATTCCTTTGTTAATAATATTTTAGTACTATCATTGTTTTGGTTGTTAACTAATTCATTTTCCATTATATGTTTTATTACGTATGTCATGTTTGTTTTAGATAGGATATATTTTATTTATATACATAATGATATTATTTTCTTTAAACATTATTTTTAATAATCAAATGAATATTATTCTCTAATGCTTATGATGGGGAACAAAATCTCATCGCATTGTGGAGATAGTAAGTTGAATGTACACATTAACGACAAAATCATTAAATAGATGATTGAATATTTTGTAAATTGATGGTATATTATATATATACAATCCTTAAATGGTTTTATTTATTTTTTCATCAATTATACTCATTATTATATGCATTGAAATAATAATGTGTTGAATAACAAACTACGTGATGACATGGAGACGGTAAGCCATATGTAGGCACGTATGGTGACATTGTCCTTCATAGGATGGATAAAACAATGAATATGGTTGTACCATATATATAATAACATACTTTTATGTTGAAGGTACTGGATTTATTATATTCGTATGGAAAAAACAATGAAAGAGGTAGTTGAATAAGAAAATAACCTTGAAATAGGTGATGAAATAATTACCTCTTCTTTGGGTGATTCCTTTTGATTTGATCAAAAGGGATTCATAAGATGGCTTTCAAGTGATAGTAAGGACACCATGTTGATGTGAGGGTAGTTGGTATGGGATTTAAGTATGGGTTTACCGAGCCAAAAGGTATGTATATGTGAATCTAAGAGAAGGGGAAGTACCCTTTTATAAAAGAGGTGAGGGGCACTTTAGGAAAAGATTGAAATATTATTTTATTATAAAGTGATTTTAGGTTCATAATTTCTCAAAATAGATTAAATTCTAATATAAGGTGGGTATGGATCTAAAAGGTCTCAAATAATAGGTTTTAGAATAGTTTACGTCACCATATTAACCTTATCATTTATATTCAACTCTTTGTTAAATAGTTTAACTTTTTCAATGTCTTCTTTTATGTTTATATTACATGGTTAATAAAAATACTATAAAATAAAAATCAATTCACATGTGTTTCATTAATTAAATACCTATCATAATATATGTACTTTTTATGAATATTATATTTTTAGGAATATTATATTATTTAATAAAATAGTATTTGTTTTAAAAAACACAATTTTGTCAATTTTGACACAATTTAGTATTTGGTTTTTGTGAAAGTCATAACAACAAGATTAATTCGAAAAAAAATCAATGAATCTACCCTATCATGATATATTAACCTTTAAATTTATTTTAATTCCTCAAACATATCAATATAGATTTATTTTACTATTTATAACATCAAATATTTTATACTTTCATTAATAAGGTAATTACATCATCATCATTGTTTCATAAAAATAATTACATACATAATGTCTAAAAATTATAAATAAAATTTAATGATGTAAGAATTTTTTTAATATTTCTAATAAATATTTATTTTTGAATTTATCTTATTCAAATCTCTCTATTAAAAAGGTTTTCGTTATTAAAATTAGAATTTAACACATATAACTCTTCTTTAAATAAAATATTATAAGTATCCTGATATAATCCAAGTGGATTAAAAAGGATAATATTTTTAACCTAAAAATGATTTTGGTGGAAATAAACTTATCTAATAGAATTAGTACATGATTTAGTGAATTTATAATATAATTTTTTACCTTTAATAATACTATTTACTTTTAACTGTGGTAAAAAACTAAAAAATTTCAATTCACCCAAAATTATTTTCACCCTATTGAAAAAAAATTTACTCACTGATGTCAACTGTGTCTCTTAGATTTTATAAATTCAGTTCACAAAATTTTAAAATTACATATTATTGAAATTTTTAAATGTGACTAGAAATTGGGTAAAAGACGTTAAATAGTTTGTTATATATCTAATCTTATTATAAAATTACTCTAATGAATTTCATTTGACTAATATAGTTATTATGTATCAATATTGTCATTAAGATAAATTTGAATTTATTAATAATTATTTACATAAAAAGTCAGTTTTAGACAATGATGTAGTGTTTTTCATTATTCATTGAAAATTGTAGGTTTTCAGAAAAAACCAAAAACTAACCGTAAGATAATTATACTATTCCAAATAAGAAAATGTTGTCTATTTTGAAGAATATAATTTATAAAATTTCAAAAAATGGGGATAACTATTCATATCTTCTTTTTAAACATCTAGTTTGGTTGGTCGTGGTGTGCTAAAACAGGTTGTTTTGTAGATTACAATCTATTGTATTATTCAATGAGAAACATATTCTGGAAGCTTGGGGAATTACAAGTTTCATCTAATTATATACTCTCCTAATGGTGGGGTCAACATTCTTGACTATTTATACTCAATAGAATGAATTCTATGTTTACATACCTATTTTGTGGTACCATCTTCGGTAAAGAATGTTGTAATGGGGTATCTTCTTAGTTTACAAGGGCAGTTCACCCAGGATCAATGAAAATGTTCTATATCATGCAATGGAAATTATGGTGTATAAGTATGAGATGAGGCATTGATGAGTTTTCTTTACATTTTTACACATTTCAATATGTTACAGCCAAGAACTAGAAACTGTTGAGGTTTATTCAGCCACATGCAGTCGAAACATAGATGATAGATGTGATATATATGGAATATTTGTTTTGTTTTCCATGTGACCGAAGAATGGATAATGCAATATGGGTTGTGATCAACAGGAAGGAAAATTCATCTCAATATAAAACCATTTTTCATACAACTAGTGTTGAGACATTGGAATATATATATGTGAAAGAGATTTATTGTTTTCACAGACATCCTTTGGGTATATTTTTTGATAGGTATCCTTGGTTCAATTCTCTCTTTTGGATAGGCCATCAATAGGAAATCGTATTTCATTTACATTTGAGTACAATTACCATCCATAGTGAAATATCCTTAAAGAAAGATATATATATTAATGAGGATATGATTCACACTTTTTTCCATAACATTGGTGGAGCATGGTGTTATCAATTGGGATAGTTGAGTTTTCTTATAACAATATTCACCAGCCCATGATTAGATTTTTTTTTGAGGGCTTTTATGTATAGCCTTATAGATATCCTCTTGGTTGGATAGAGATTGGTGATAGTTTATTAGATTGTCCAAGAATGTTCCAAGAGATGACAACAAATTTTCTGTTTAATCATCAATGAATCAAGATAGAATATAGAATTTATAAGTCTTATACTAATATTTTTCATCAAACATGGGAATTATCAGTCTGTGGAAAGGTGTTCTTGAATGTTTCACCTCAGTTGGGTCAAGAACAGCTTGGATGAAAGGGTAAATTCCCCCTATTTATTTGGGACCTTTTTGGTTGTTTATCAGGTGGGGAATGAATCATATCATTTATAACTTCCTCCATAGCTAACATCAATACATATCATGATTCATGTATCATAGCATGACCTGAATCTATGTGATCAAACTCATGTTCTGAGATTATGGGATATTGAGGATAAACATTAATTATCCTTAACTGAATAGAAGGTAAATATATTTTATTATAAAACCATGTTACATAATGAGAGGTTTATTTATTTTGTTCCTATTTTATGGCATCATCGTTATGTTTCTCATGACACCTAGGAGAGGTAGGAATTGATGTGAGATCAATGTACACATCTTTTTCGTTAGAAATTATTCATTGGATTTTTAGGGAAAAAACATTTCAATGATGGGGAGGTTATTACATCCTGTTACTATTTTTAGGTATTGCTAAATTAAAATTTTATATAATTAGATGGATGGGGTTTTCTTTAGCTTGAATCAGATGAATTCTTGATATTTTGGGATGTTTTGAGGCAAAAAAAAGTTGGCACATGGTATTCACAAACCGTTCACCCCTCCAGGAATATCGTGCAAATCAGGGTAGTAGGATTTCACATGGTTGATGAACAGTCTATAAACCATGCTCCCTATTACGGGAAACTAAACATCCCATTCAAAAACATGGGAATAAATTATGTGTGGTTTATCTAAAATGTGCACCTCTTTCTATGTAATCATTCATATGTGTTTTTAAGGAATCCTATTTAATTAAAATTTTCACAAAACCCCTTATTGTCCCCTTAGGGTCTAATACAACCTAGAGGCCATTTCTTGCACCCTTGGATCTCACAAGAATAATTTTTGGCCTTTCCTTTTCGTCCTAGAAGTCATTCACATCTTGAGTAATGCCCTTTAATCTTCAACCACCTGGATTCCTATTCTCGATCTCTTTCCCCCACAACCTATATTCTCCTCCCAGGGGTTACATGGATCCCCATTTTGGTATTTGGATGTAAAATCATTTTTTAATATAAATATAGTTTTTATTCTTAGATCCTTGTTGTTTTTTTCTATGTTGGAGTTTTTCATTTCTAGATTTAGGATTCGAGATGTATTGTGCCCGAGGTAGGTGGCTCGATTATATTCTTGATTTTCATAAACCCTAAATTTCTTTATATAATATTAATTTATTTAATTAAAGTCAGTATCATGATTTTAATTATTTGTCTTTCAATTATATTTGGAACGTTTTTTGGCATGATTTTTGGAAAACCCATCATATCCATTGAATTGGTGAATTGTTATGGGAACTTATAAAAATTTAAATTTTATTATTTAAAATGTTGATTTGAATATAAATTTTGAAAAAATAATAATTATATTCAATAGAGAGTTTATTGTGAAATTTATGGAATCCTGAGAAAAATTAAATCCTTGAATTTCATTTTTGAAAGTGGATTGTGAAATATAATTTTGAATTGATTTCAAATTCCTATATTGTAAAAATGTATTTAAAATGGATTTAATTGAAATATTATGTTTTTAAATTGAGGAAAATTAATGTTTTTATTTAAAACATGTTTTGGTTTTCAAATAGAAAATTGGCATATATGAACATTTGTATTGTATTTAATTACATTTTAATCATTCTAAAAATAAATTTCCAATATTTTTATTTGAGAACATTCGATCCATAGGTATTTAACTAGTTATTTGGAAAACACATTAAATTTTAATACATTCTAAAACACCATATCAATAAATCACACCCCTTAGTTGTTTGTGAGAAGTCCTCTTTGTTAAGAGATCAAAGGAGCATATGTACATTTTTTCTATAAAACTTTGAGTGTGGATTCCATATAGCATGGAGCTATCATACTCTCATTGGAAGATAACCATGTTTCCCACTTTTTTAAATTTAAAATTAATATTTTATGTTGTAGTAAACTATATTACATTCCATAAAATTTATATTAACTGTTTTATATTAAAGTAATTATTTAAGACAGTTGTGAAAAATGAAATTGTAATATTTATATTCAATCAATTGAAATGTGACGTGTTTGTTTCAAAATTATTCCCATAATTTGAAATGTAAATAAATTATTCTTGAAATATTGTTTTGGAATTATATGCATGTTTGTTTTTAATTGAATACTTTTTCTATGGTTATTCTTGTATTAGAATCTATTTTGAAATCTACGGTGAGACCCTACTTGGAATTTTTTTCTCACACTCTACCTATGTGTTTGGGTGTGTTTAGATTTTCTGCTACCATATATGATCCTGGCTAAATCACCACTTGTAGGTGGTTTTAGATATATATCTATAGACTTGGTGTGTTCCATATATTAGTAATTGGGTAGATTTCTAGTTTATGTACTTTTTCTGTAGACAGTAGTCTGTTTTTTCTATTTGAATTTTTGAATAGTTATCTTATTTGAGTTTTTTTATGAATTACTATCTTTTCAATTTCTCTTCAACATTTTTATTGAAAAAATAGTACACATTTCTAGGGTTTTATGATTCCATATTCTTAATGCTAACCAAAGTGGATCATGAACACCTTCGGGCTTAGATAGGAATGACACTACGATAGGTTTAGAAGGGTACCTAGGCTTATTCGTGACACATGTTCCAACCCCAATTGAATGACTATTCAAGAGTAATGTCAAGGATATTATAGGGTCTTGTTTTGGATTTAAAAATTTCATTGGAAAAATTGTGATTTCCAAAACATAATTGATCATATTTTCTGAAATTGTATGAATATTTTATTAATGAATTATGGGTATGGTAAAGAAATTAGTCAGAATTTTAACATTAAAATTTTTATGAATGTTAATATTTTATAAATAATCTGTTCCTTGTGATTTTTACTGTTCATAACTATAAATTATATTATTCATTTGAATGAATTCCACAGAATAGAAGTATTTGGAATACGATATTTCAGTCCCACGATTAATTATATAAAAATAATGATTAAATATTTATAATATTTAATGGATTTTTGTGGATTATAAAGAACAAGAGCATCAATTAGTATATTTAATGAAATTTTTAATATGTTGTGGTGGTGGTCGTATTATCACACGATGTAAATTTTTTGGATGAAAATATATTATAATGTATTAATTTTTTTCAATTATTGAATGATATTCATTATACATTATGTTATATACCATAGTGATTATGAAATAAATAATATGTACTATTATTGAAACATTAATAACATATTATAGGATGAATGGGAATTTAGAAATGGAATTTAACAATTTTAGAAATTATCCTTTTAAAATAAAAATAATATCAAATATGGTGATACAAAAAATTGATAATATTATACACTATTAATCAGACATGGTGGCTTCTATAAATTTGTTTGGAAGAATTTATCCCTATATTTTTGATGTAATGAATAAGTAAATTTATTTATATGATGAATGAAATGAAGGTAAATTTGAAAATAAATATACATTATTTTATTTATTGATAAGTATTTATAATGGAGTATTATGTTTTATGTCAATATGGTAATGGAATAATTTTATGTCACAAAGAAAGGTTATTCATGCAAATTGGGTAACATAATAAGTAATAAATTTATTGTAATTTGTTAATAGTAAACCAATGTGAGATTATATATATTTTATAGTGATAATGACATTATTATAAGATTCAAATTTTAATCCTTTGGATGGGAAATATACTATTTATTCTATATGTTATATTTTATTTCTAAAAATAACTTTTATTAAGAATGTGATTCATCAAGTATTATTTTGAACCTAGTATGAAAGTTAAATAACAACATTAATTAGTTGTGGTACTTGTGTTCAAACACTATGACATATTTTAATCTGGAACAATTGAGGGTAATAAGGATGTATTTTATCTACATTAAAGGTATAATGAGAATGGTTTGTGGAAATATGATTGTTAATAAGGTTATAGTTATTATGTTCTAAAATATTTCAGATGATATGTTCCTAGTGATGGATTGATTTCATTTGAGATGGGATTAAATGGGATATTTCTGTTAAAATAAATATATATCTAATATTAAATGGAGATGATAATGACCATTCAATACAACCAATTAATATAGTAATATATAGATTATGATATATTAATGTTTCTAATTTTCCTCACCAATTAATCAATAATATGAATTGTTGTGTAATTATAAGTTAAATATGGGGGAATTCCATCGATATATGTATAGTTTTATTTATATGGAGGTTTAGATCCTCCATTATCATTGATGTACGAGAATAATAGGATGATTGTTTAGGAGATTAGTATTTCCTCTAGATTGTCTATTATGAAAATTTGATTAAATATAACTCACCTGTGTAGTACGACTTATCCTTGCGAATATCTTTGTTGTAAAATTGGATACTAATTCACCCATTTAATTACCTTCCCTATTCCATGTTACCAATTATAGGTATTGTTTTTCTATGTTGATACATCCATGGAGATATGTATTACCTCCCATATTCATTTATATAACATTATTAATAGAGAAGTGTATTTCATCTTGCATCTAAACATGTATATATTTCTACTGTTACATATTATTATATAATTATGAATGAGATGTGAATTTTATTGAATAATTAATTATTAAATATATTTTAAAATTTCCACATGGAATACCAATATTCAATGTTTCTTTTTTATCCTCCCATATCGAATTATTGGGGCATGATGTGTGAGTTATTATGGGTATGTTTAGGATGACTTGTGAGATAAATTAAAATTTATTTTTTATGAAACATTGTTATTTAGTTAGTGTGATAAATTTGAAAAACTAATTGGTTTATTTGTATTGATCATGTTTTTTCATGTTGATGATTTCTGGTGTTGTCATGTCAACTAGAAATTACATCTTGTTGATGAATGTATTGAGTAAATTTATTTATGATTGAATCACTAAATTGGATAAATAAAACATGTGTATTTATAATACCCCATGCATGTATAGTTGAACATTCATTAAATATTTTCCATGTATATCAACATATTCATATGCTATTTTATAAATGATTTAAGTGGTGTAAAACTATTGTTTGTTTTTGGGGGAAATTATAACATATAAAGATGAATTCCCACATGATATCATATAAGGTATTTCACATATCTATGGAGCATTAGATGTATCTTTGTTAAAATTTTTAAGGATTCAAATTATATAATTATGGAATGATATATATATATATATATATGAACAAATTATTATTCTTATGTTTATATTTTGGCGATATTGTGGTAGATTATTATATGTTATATATAGTGATATATTTTTTAATAGTAATTAATATAGTGATTATGACGATACAAAATTAATATTCTCTAGGCTATTTTATAGTAGATATTATCCTGGGGATTTTACCCATTAGTAATTTAGGACAAGGCAAGTGATATGTTATTTTTGTTTCTATTTATTCTAAATTTTATACTGAAAATATTTTCCACAACCAGATTTGTTGGTGTAAAATCATAAAAATTAATTTTAATAATGTGGAAAAAAATTATATATCAATAAGAATATTGGTTCTCCGTAATGAAATATGAAATAAGTGTTATGTACAAATAACGATATTTAATAGTGTTTTATGGAGTGTTGATCATATGGATAATTTTTTAAATTGAGTTTGGAGTTTATGAACATATATATTATCTATTAGTTGGTTCTGTATCAATAGTATCGAGAATTGGATTTCGAATTTATTTACAATCTCTTTTATTGAATTCCAGTTTACAAAAAAAATCTTCCATTTTAAATTTAAATTTTGGTGGTATCAATTTATTGAACAGAGAGTTAATTTTTTATTTTATTCCCAATATAAAATTATAAAATATGGGCATGATTTAATATTATAGTTTCTTACTATATATTGTTTCTTTCATACTTATCTTCAAAAAAATTGTCAATAAATTTATTATCCCATATTATTGTTAAATAGTATGATATAGTGCCCAATTTGAAGGCCATGAAATGTTGTAATAGGAAACATTTTTATTTTCATGAAATATTCAAAAATAATTAAAAAAATAGAAACAAAAAATATAACTATTAAAAATATCATTTTTTACGATATGGATGGCTTCCACTATGTTAAATTTTTAAGATTTATTTTATTTTTAAGATGGTTATTATTATTTTTAGGTGATTTTATAAAAAAATATTATTAATATTACTTTTTCTTTCCAAGTTATTAGCTTGTATAATCATGAATTTTTTTTTATTTGGGTGATATGCACCTCATTTTATTATTCATTGAAAATAGAGTCCCAATTTGGGAGGATAAATCCTTGTGTCTAAGAAAAATGGAGATTTTTTATGTTTTTTGATATCTAGAAGTCATGAAGCATGTAAAATTCATTGATTTAAAACTTGTTTCCATTATTAAAAGTGTGGTTTCTATCAATTCTTCCTATATATTTTATCTTTTTTTATGGATTCCCATTATATATATAACTAATATTCTTGTTGAGATGTATTGATTTATATATAAATTTATTTTTCTTATTTTTATTTATTTGAATTTATAATGTAGTAATTTTCATAATTTTGGTGTTCTTCATTGGTAGTATTTGAATACTTTTTAGTAATATTTAAAATGAATAATCATAATTTTTATATAAATGATAAATTATACATGATGAATTCAAAAAAATTAGGTTTCCATTAATTAGAATATCTAGCTAACATTAATTTACTCTCTTTTATTATAAATAAATAATTTTTAAATAAAATATTATCTAGACCATTGATGATTTTGAGAAGATAAGAAAGGTAATATTTTATGTGGGCTAATATCGATCTAACCAATAGAATTATATATATTTATTGGTTCATTGAAATTTTAATTCAATATTGGTATATTTATATTTATGGTGATATATTTTTAACAATTCTCATGTGATAAAAAATAGATTTTTAAAAATAAACCAATACTAATAAAAAATGTGGATAATTTTTTAATAATAATTAAGAACACATTTTACTTGTCTAATAATTTATTAGTATGAAATTTTTTTACGAGTAAATTATAAATATATACATATTAATTTATATTGATATAAAAATATTTTTATATAAATATATATTATTTATTATTTTTAGTTATAGTTTACATCATTTTAATTTTAATGAATTATTGTAGAGGTTTTAAGTATATATGAAAAAAATCATGCAATTATTAATAATAAAAATTATAATATTATTAACTATAATAATATTATATATAAATATAGATATATCTGTATACAAACATGAGGAAAATATGAGTTTTCATGAAATTTATCCTTCTGTTGCTGTACGAAATATTTTTATATCTATGTTAAACATTAGTTATGATAATTATTTAAATTATTGTTATTA
Organism: Viscum album; assembly: GCA_963277665.1. NCBI lineage: Eukaryota > Viridiplantae > Streptophyta > Magnoliopsida > Santalales > Viscaceae > Viscum > Viscum album. The sequence goes on along the minus strand of OY728132.1, from coordinate 1,513,350,379 downwards.
AATTTTGAAATATTCCATTAATTTATTTATTGTACATTTTTGGAAACATTTAAATAATTTAGAATAAAAAAAAATTATTATAGAGTATCATGTAAATTTTGTAATAAAAATATGGCGATTTTAAACATTAAAAATACACATTTTTGTGAATATTTTGAATTGGATATCTATTCTTCCTAAAAGATAATTTTTCACAAAAAGAATGTTTTACACACTATCATGACAAAATTATTTTCACTCGTTTGAGTAAATAAAAATTGAAAATGGTTAACAATAGTATTTTATTATATCTACATAATTATTTATAATATGTACTACCGATTTATTTAGTGATTTTTATTAAAAATTTATAAAAGTACTAGATTTAAATTTCATTGTTGAATGAGAAAAATTAAACCATGAGTACAATTGGTTATTAATAATAAAATTATTGATTTTAGTAAATTGAATTGTAAATAATAACAATAATTAATTTCAACATTTTCATACATGGTTGTTTAAATTTGAATTTCTAAGTCAGGGTAATTACTAATAAATAATATTATTATTTTATTTTTTTATATTTCATTTATTTTTAATTATAAATTTATTGATCATAACATTATATAAGTGGAAATTTAATAAAATAATTATAAAATAATTACTGATTTTATATTTGTAATTTTCATAACATTAATAAAATTTCAATAATTTAATATTTTGAAGTGGTTTTAGGTTATGTCCCTCTCTATCCAAAAATACCCCTTCTATGCCAGACAGGATGAAAAGAATATAATTACCTTTGAAGCCTTCCAACAGTAGACCACAAGTAGGAGAGTACCCAAAAGGGTATACATATCAAAAAATGGGAGGTATTAGCCTCAATATGTTGTCTATAATTGTGCATGAAGGTGAGAAACCAATGATTGTCACCATGAATAAGTTAGGAAGTAATACATTTTTTTATAATGTCATATTATAATTAAAACTACATATAATTTCTACAATAAATAATTTTACGTAAACATGTTGTTCCAACAAATCCAAAATAACATATTAACCTTATAAAGACATGATTGATAACTGTTGAACATTTAAAACTCGAAAACACGTTTTTATATATACTAGTTATGAAAAATGTTTATACCTAGTATGATCCTCCATGAAACCTTTGTTGAAAATTTTGATGGTAGAACACTAATGCACAGTAATAAATAAAGAAAATAAAACTAATAAATTTAAATTTAAAAGCATTTCTCCATAATCACCATGAACTATTCACTATATATTTAATAAAATTAAATTAATCTATATTAAATGAGTACATATTGAACAAGGTACCTTGGTTTTACTTCTCCAATAGTTAACATCTCTCCTAGTGATATTCAATGCATCCTATGGACAAGATTTCCATAATTCACCCTATATATCACGAAATCATGTCATATAAATTATTTGTGATTTGTTTTCTAATATCTCCTCATAAATATCCTTTATCAATAGTAGCAATGAAGTATTCTACAATCCACTACAATGAATTTATAATCATTTTACTTAATTCCACCACAACCAAAGCTAGAAAACTCATAGGAAAACATAACCACTATGACCACATACATGATTATATTTTTCATATATCATTAAAATCACACAAAAAATGTATAGTAAGTCCTAGAGTCATCACATCCTTGGTGGGAATTAACCATATACTATAGGCCATTATTTTTTAATAAACACATATAAATACTAAATCCAATGGTTAGAAAGAGTAGTTGTAGATGTCGTACATATGTCCCTATCAGTAAAACTTTTATGTGACCCCTCCCCTAATATTTTTATTAGATTCCCAATATATAATGTTGTTTAAGGATATTAAAGTAGATAAAAATATATATATCACTCTGAAACCCCATATGAGAATTTTCCTCCCCATAAACTCATCACCTTTTATCCGGACATAAGAAACACAACATTCAAATCTATGGTCTTTATATGAATATCCATATAAGGATTTAAGAATAATTAATTAAAAATATATTAAATAATATAATTATTTTTAAGTATCCATGATTAATATATTGAATTTATAATCCGAGATTCACTGGAACCATAATTCATATGTACACATTCAAAATTATGTAATCAACATATAACATCTTTATGAACATATAAAATTCATATATTAATCCACTTATCATTTAATTTTTTATTTTTTATTTTTGGATAGATTCCAATATAATAGAAAAATGATGCATTTGTCCAGCAAAGAGTCAAACAAAGTCATTATGATTGAAACTAATCATATTTTATCCATAAAACATGAAATTCAATACTATCCAAATATATATATATATATATATTAACATGAATGTCCATATATAAACTTATCCTACCCCCCCCCCCCCATTATAATTAATAATATCATTATGTTTTATATAAAACAACATACAAATAATGACATATTCTATCATTATTTCCATAGGCCTCCAGCCCAATTCTATTGAACATTTTTAACCCTTCCTAGTATATATTCAAAAATAAAAAAACAAGTATATTATATGGACATTGATGATTAACTCATTGGTATTTAATTACAAAATATTATTTAAAATTTCATATAAAATACCTCATATGATGAATAATGTGAAATGTGGCATATTTCTAGAATATTAAAAAAAATTTATCATAATTAAAACCTAATTTTTGGAGTCGGAGGTATGGACATTTTTAAACACATTATGATATATATATATTTTATCCTTAATAAAAAATTAATTATTAATGCCTAGAAAATAAGAAATCATATTAAAATAAACTCATAAAAGATTGAATGTGACATTTTATTGAAAACTGATTTATAGAAGCTATTTTTAATTACCAAAAAATACTATATTTATCACTAAAAATAATGATTATTTTTAAATATTTAGATCATATATATAATAATAATAAATAAATTTAGGAAATTTTATTTACAAGGTAATTAATGAGTGTGAATTTATTTTATATTTCATAAAAATATTTTATCAACAAATTCAATTTTGTCGCATATTAAGAATTAAAACTATTTTTAACTATTAAATTTTTGTGACATTTATTTCATAACAAGTAAATATTTTTTATTTCATAATGTCAAAATAATTTGAAGATAATTTTTTTTGATTCCTGTAATCAAGTTTCAGAAGCTATTAAAAAAAATATAATTACATTTTTTAAGAGTTTAATGGTGTATGAAAGGATTTGGGACTCATGTTAATGGATATTTCGTCCCATATTAATTTCATTTAAACTCATTATATATGAAAAAAGTGAATTATTTTATTTTATTTTATGGTTATAATCATATTTTGATGTGTTTAATCATTAATTTTATCAAATTTTTATGGTTTACAAATCCATATCATGTTCTATTATTTAATGGAACATTGAGTCAATTATTACAAAATTTATAATAAATTTTTCAATAAAAAGATTCTTTAAATGTTATAATATATTTCATCCCTTGTTTATGTTTTATTATATTTCTTAAATACTTTTATTTTTTATACTTTTTTTCATAATGTACAATGAAAACTAATTATTAATTTCCATAAAATGATATAAAATATATTATTTATGACATGTATCATACTACTCATTTTATTTTGTTAAAAATGTATGGGAATAACTTTATATTTTATAAAATATAAAAATAATTATTTTTCCAAATATCAAGATTATTATTTTTATTTAATCATCCACTACATGTATCCCATTTTATTATTAATGAAAATAAATTTATCAATATTCTCATATTTAATAATTAAAATCTTTTCCAATTGAATTTATATTTTATTTTTATTTATAATTAATGGTTCATGTTTTCTATTGAAGATTATTTTCATATGTGAAAAACAATTTGATTATTCTTCTAATTGATTAGGGATAATATTTTATGATACTATCCAATTTTATCGATTACTTATGACAAATATTTTCATAGAATGGTTTCCTAAAATGAATTTACATCCCGCAAGTTTATAAATACATGATGTTATACTGACTAATGATAATATTAAATTCATTACCTTTCCCAACATTGATTATCATTACATGATAATTATTTTTGTTATAAACTAAATTTTATTTTACATGTGATATGTTGTGGTGATATGTTGAAAACTACTATTATCTTATGGAACACAAATTTTGGTTATTGATTACATGGGGAATCTATATATTAAATCCCACCATTGTATTGGGAACGAGTGATTTTTCATGATTTAATATTAGTGAGGATGATGAGTGGACATATTATTGAGAATGAAATAGTTTTGATAGTGAACATAATATATTATGGGTTATTCCCCTTTATATAATCATGATCTTCATAGTGAACTGTGAATGATGAAATCATTTTATATGATTCAATAATCATTTTAAAATTTTTTATATTTAATATTCATTTAGGGGAATTATTCGGACAATATTAATTGAACCCCATCTATATATTAGCTCTCATTTTTTTTCATTAATTATATAGAATTACAATAATATTTACACTCATTAGTATATAATGTGACATGGAAAATATTTTTTTGAAGACAAAACAATATTTATTTTTTGGGTTTGGAATCATTATACTTTATATCTTTTTCCATCAAATTTTTCCATGGATTTATTTACATCTACGTGATTTTTTTTAATGGTGACCTCCACATCCTAAGACATTATCTTCAATGGAATAAAAGTAATATTTTCATTGTGTTGCTTTGGAATTCAATAGTGAATAATTTTTAAAAAAAAAATTCATGGAACATAATGGTCCTAACATCCTTTTAAATATATTTAAAACACAATTAAAATATATTATAGAGTTATATGACAATAAAGCTATATTCTAATGAATAAATACATAGATGATTGTATGAATATTTATGATGTGGGGAATGACTATCAATAGGTATATTATTCCCATTGGGATTCATGATTTTTTCGTGGCCATAGATTAATTATTAGAACTCCTCCATGCATCTCATTTTTTATATTTCATCAAAATATCTCATTTGGGGAAGTACCTACCATATCCATTGCACTTCCAATACTCATAGGTTATAAAGTAGGTAAATAAAAGTTATTTTGAAAAAAAAAATGATAATATTATGGATTATAGATATAAATTACAATGATTTTTAAATAATCACCTAGATATGTTTCTCTTGAGGGATAAAAAATTTCATGAATATATGTGGGTACATGTGTTTTTCATGAGGTATATTTATCATGTGTTTTATTTTAGGCAACATAACAATGTGGGATGAATTCATATTAGAGGCTATAAAATTTTTCCTCAATATTAAAATTAAAAAATAATTCTATGTTTGATTTCAAGTACCACACACAATGAAAAGCATAAAAATAGTCACATACTATGAAAATATTATTATTAAAATTGTACTCCTACATCCATTCTGTTTGATTGGTAGGTATACATAGGTGTAACCATATTGTCAAATATGTGTAGAATTTCTTTCATATAACAATACTTTGAAATATTTCAAATATATTCGAACTCAAATTTAAATAATATCATATTGATTAATGTAGATATTATTAAAAAATTATATACGAAATTTTCTTTATCAAAGTATATTTATTTATCGTTATATATGATTTTAAAATTTAATTTAATTAACCAATATTTTGAAAAATAAGTTAGTATTTGTTTTAGGGTTATATATATTAAGAATAATTGTAAATTCATTTTATACTTTAAAATTAAATTTTATTAAAAATTAGTTTTATTTCATTTTAAGGGTATATATTATGGTTATATATTTCAAAATATAAAAATTTTATTTTTTAAAATAGGAAAATTTTATAAATTCGTCATGTCAAAATAATATTAAGATAGTTTTTTATAATTTTTTGTAAATTGTTCTTAATAATGTAATAAGATAATATAATATCATTATTTATTAGATAAATAATATAAAAACACAATTAGGACTCAAACTAATGGATTTCACATCTCAATATCAATTTAATGGGACTCATTCAATGTTTTTCCGAAGATATATTTTTTAGTGTGTATATAATTCTATGTCGATGTATTTTATCATTTAATTATTGAAACTAGTGTGGATAAATTTTTATTTTCAAGTTTATTCTTATAATGATATTTTCATTCAAATGTTACCCAGGTTTTGTGGGATTTATGTTTACAATGTTCTTTTAATTTATTCAATCAATATTTTCTCCATCACAATAAACATTAAATTATTCAATTATGTTTTCATTTTTACACTAATTTCTATTAATATAATTTGTCAACAACATTTTACAATATTGAAAATATTATAAAAAGTAAAATATTCAAATGTAAACATAATTGTATTTTAGAATATTTTTATCAGGTTTGAAAAGACTGTATTATTTAAATTTTAGAAGTGAAATTTTTTCACTTTTTTATAGACACTATTCATTATAACATATATCAATTAAAAAGACATTATATTACATTTTATAGAAAATTTTAGAAATTTTTTAGAAATTTTTTTCTTCAAATTTTATGATTGAAATGATTTTTCTTTTATTATTATTTTAAATTTATTTTCCAAATTTTATGGACAAAATGTAAAATTTATAAATTATTCTTTCATAATGTAGTTCATGAATATTATATATTATGATTAATGAGACTTATATGGATCATAACAATGTGTATGATCGATATAGATCTACAATGAATTGGGTAATGACTATCCATCAATAAAAAATAGAGGGAAAGATATATAGATTACTCTTTTGGAATAAAAGATGTCTCATCAATTTCCAACATGGGTTAAATAAGATTGAACACAAATTATGAACTTGAACCTCCCAAATAATTATTTTATTTCTATAAATAATGTTTATAGAGGTATTTTTATTTTTTGATATATGGAATGAATATAAGAATTTAAATCTTAATGTTTTTCTATATAAATGTATTCATGAGTTATAATGTTTATAATTATCCATTCGTTGTCTTAATTTACAAAATAAAAAATTTATAATGGTTTTTTTAATATCTTTTTTTTGTGTGTTTGGACCCATTTATTATACTTCCCAATTATTGGATATCATTACAGGATGTTATCAGTATTTTATCGGACCTTATTCAAAGGATTATAGGACTTTGTATGGTTTTCTCATGGTTATCACATGGTTAAATAATATTGGAATCCTTGGATTCTTGGTCTTCACATGGTTTGGGCATGGATAGAGAATGTGTGAAACCTGATGAATAATTAAACTAAGTTTGTATCTCGGTCACATGGTTTGTGCAGGTTATACAATGTGTGAAGCCTAGGTGTAAAATATTTCTCTATTCATGTGTATGGTTAGTACAACCCATGTGACATGGCCCATGAAACTATTCAAATAGTAATTAAAGTTATGAAAATTTTAATTAATATCCAAAAACATCCTAATTAACCAAAAATCCCTCCATCTTGATCATGATACGATCATTAGAGTTTCGGGATCCCTCCAGATGCATTATGTCTCTCCTAAACTAATATCTTGATAGATTTAAGGACCAATCGAAGAAGAGATATTCTCTATTAGTTAGTTATTCACTTATTGGTCTTTGATCACCCTTTTTAATCATGTTTTAATTCTACTAAATGTTGTGGAAGCCTTATTTTTTATTAAATCATAACCAATTTATGTAAAATTTTATATATACGATCTCTTCTCTCTTTTCTCATGAACTATGTTCTTATATCCGATGACTGTGATCAAAGGTGTCACATCTTAGACTCATTGCAGTTTGAATCCTAATTTTATTCCAAGAAGTTATTTCTATTATTTTAATTCATTTCTTCATTCATTTTTTCTTGATGATTCATATATATTTGTTTCCTAATTTCTGACACATTTTCTGTGAATTTCATCAATTAAATTAAACGGAAATGAATCTTTGATCAATTTTTCATTGAATTGAATATGGAATGAAATAAATAGAAATATAATTGTTGTACCTCATCTTTTTTTTGAATAAATAAATGACTTGTTTCATATTTTTAAATATATTTTAATGGTTATTTTAGTGGATTTGAGTGCTTTATCCCAGGTTTGGATTTATTAAATGAACTTACATGATTATAATTAAATTAATTGAACTATTTAATGTTTTCTAAATATTTTTGAATTCAAAAATATTGTAAATTTTCACCAACCACCTTTGAATTATTTAACCGTTTTTTTGGATTTTGTATTCCTGGGATAATTAAAATAAATGATTTATTCACATGGAAATTGGGTGTAAACCATGTTTTGAAATTTATTTGATTATATTAAAATTATAATTATTCAATTAAATTATATTGGGATGATGTTAAATACATGATTGTTTTAGAAGATGTTTTGTAATTTTAAGGATGATTTTGGGAAAGGAGTGTTTATGTATAACTTTATGGAGTTTCATATTATTTAAAAGGATTTGAAATGAATTGATGATTATTGACATTATAGTTATCACATTATGTGGTTCCTATATTTTAATAATCCCTTTATGAATCATTATTGATTCTTATACATCGAATTATTTTGTTTTCAAAAATGGATTATTTACTTTTAAGTAGTTGTGGGTGAGAGTGAGAAGATTTATTATAGACATTTCCCATATTTTACAAGGATCTACAAGTGATCCTCGAAACTCAATTACATCACTCAAATCTTTCTACTAGTCATGGGAACCTGGATAGTTACATTAGATAACCAAGATATTTTCTTCACTAAAGGAGTCACACTATTCAAGTGTATACATAGAGAACATGAAAGGTTTTGTGTATGGACTTGTTACCCAAAAAATGGGGTGTGTGTGTAGTTGGCCTTCTTTAGACTCACGAGGCTAGATGTCATCCCAAAAACTAATCCTAAATTTTCATTATCAATTCTCATGTGGACACACTAAAATTCCTAGGTTTTACACACAGAATCTGTATACATTATCCCAATAAATGGTAGTGTGTGTTGTAACAATTTGGAACTTGAGTGTGCTTGATTACCTAATTTATTGTTATTCTACATTGTTACTCAATTGTATTGAGTCCGGTTAATTATTCACTATCAGTTTGATGCTCTATTATTTTCTTGTTGGTCTGAAATTATCATGTAAAAAGGTTTTAAATGATTTTTTAAAAATCTATTTAGTTTTTAAAGGATGAAATGATATGATTTTCATGTTTATTTTCATAAATGAATATTATTTATTTAAAAATATATATTTAAAATAATCATTATACTCACCTTTGTACTCATATTTTAGCATATTTGAATTACATTATGAATTATCTACATAGAATGTTTTGAGGAATTCTATTGGGATCTATACTATACACCTTTTCTTGAACGTTTTACTGTATTATCCTGTAATTGTATTATAGATGATGTTCAGTATTTTTCTATACCTTGGGATTTCGAGTTAGGGTGACTAAGGGTGGGTAACATAGGACATGTTAGGTTATCGTTGACCACCATAATATGGGTTATTGGTAGTTTTGGTTTATTTTCCTTTTTTTATCCCCTCCCCATACATGTTATCTATGTGTTAATTTATTTTTATCTGATTATGTTACCATATTTTACTCTTTTATTGTAATATATTATCGGAAAAATCCTTCCTAATGTCTATTTTGTATTCCTAGGTTCTTTTATCATCTAGTTGTGATCAGAAAAACGCTTTGTGTTAGTTGGGAATCAGATTTGGCATCAGTTTAGATTATATTATTGGTTGGTCTGTTATAAATTCTATCAAAGGGTGTCTCCCTCTTAATGTATATAATTTTTTTAAAATACCTATGTTGTCTTGGTGTGAGTGATAGTGGAAAAGTGATTAAGAATCCCTCAAGAATCAATAGGTAGTCTATGAGGAGGTTCTTGATAACCACCTATTCATTGTGAGATGTGAGTTACCCTCAATCTTGGGATTAAAGTCTTTCATTTTATTTATTCTTATTATTATGATAAATTATATTTAGATTACAAGTAAGTCTGTAATTTACTTGGGGAATATGTTATAATATTTTGAACCAAAATGGAAGGATAACCATGGGGGAACCATGTTTTCACAGTCTGGTAAACTATAATGAATTGGCATTGCTGGTCTGTAAATACACACAAAAATTGTTTTATGATTGGTGTGTGGTTTACCAACACTTAATTCCACTATTTTTTCATTTCATACATTGGTTAGAAACATGAAATATTATCTATTTTTATACAAGTGACTTCACTAACTAGTGGTTGGTAACTGGGATATGGATTTTGTTTTTTTCATTGTATTGAATGGTAATTCCCATATTAATCCCTTATTAATAATTTTAAATCCTTTGTGAAAAAAAATTTATGACTAAAATCATTTTTTTCTATTTTTTTTTTGAATGTATTAAATGCCTAATAAATTTTTTTATTTTGAAATGTTTTATTTGAAAAAAATTTATCAAAGGCACTTATGTGATTTGATAAAAAAATTTATGATGTAATTCTAGTATTTAGTGTATAGAAAATGAGAATAGTTTTGATAATTGGAAAACGAAATTAATATTTGTGAAAATATAGAATAATTTACATTTTATAGTAATGGGTTTTTTAAATTGTAATTGTTTTGTAGAATTATTTATCGTTTTTAAAGGAATGATAAATGTTTTATAATGATGAAATCGATTTTTTTTATTAAAGCAGACTGTGACTTTTTTATAACTGTTTATGAAATAATTTAGTGTTATTAGATGCTTGAGTTGATTTGACTATGTGTCTTGATATTCAGAAATGTATCCCAAAAATTCTTTCATGAATGATAGAGTTTTGGTCCAATGGTCTATTTCTCTTAGTAATTCTTTAGGTTTTCTAGATGTAAAATCCAATTTCAACGACTCTACAGAAACTCCATTTCGAGTGGTGGATCTAGATACATTTAATCTTTTGAATCCCATCCTTGAAATTATGAATTATCACCCATATTTATATAATGGGAAAAATGGTTCTCTTTAGTAAGTATTGAGGATTGGGGAATTTTATTTTATCTTTGATACTATAAAGACTTTTGAATTTCATTATCTCCGGACAATAAACTACTTATTGTAGGTAAATAGTTATAGGTTGTGGAAATATGGGATTCACCTTTTTCTACATTCATTTATTTCAAAGTATCCCTTCATGTATTTGTTTATTAGATCAATGTATCATTAAAAAGTGACTAAGGATAATTTTTCTGAGAACTTTTGTTTATCAGAAGGAGCTATCATATGTGGTATATACAGAACAATTCATTCAGATTGTATGTTTTATACTAGGGAATGATCCTTATAATTTTGAAAGGATATCTATTTTAGAAAAGGTATTCACCCGAACCTATTACAACTTGTGATTAAAAATTTGTTTGTTTCTTATTCATGGATTGTAAATATGGATTTCTACGCTGAATTAGTGTTAGTGAATTAAACAAATGAGGAGATTCCCTCATTTGTGGTAGTTAAAGGGAATCCTTCTATAGAAAAGTGGATGCCACTCATGAGATACTAGTGATTATAACCATGTAATTATAATATGTGGTGTTAAAAATCTCCAAATGATTGTGAATGGTGTGGCCATCAGGTGAACTTTATATCTTCTTTATGTTTTACAATTCGAAATAGAAAAATTTCTCAGAAATTATAGCTCCCTACTGAGGGAAATAAAATGATTAATGATAATAATGGTACATTTATATAACTAAAAGTGATTATTTTTGCATATTATAGGTTATTTTGGATTACAACATGTATTTTAATACATCCTAGTGAAAACAGATTTTGTTTTTCTTCTTATGGTATTCCTTTTTATTAACCAATTTTTTATCTATGTGCTAAAATCATACAGAATTTTGTTTGGATATTTTTTTAATATATGATACAATCCTGGTTTCTATCACTTGGCATAATTTTTTTTATTCTATGGTGTTCATAGTGTTCTGAATTTATGGATATATCTAAATTTTTACATTTTGGACAATCTCTCTTGTGAGAAAATAGTGCCATGTTGTGCACTAACTAGGATGCTTGAGATATTTATTATTAGACTTGGATAAACCATAAAAATGTAATCATGTGAATATGATGATGAGGATTTTGATATACTAGTAACCGGATGGTGATGGAGTTTGATTTGATGATATTATCATGTTGTGAGGGTTGGTTCAAAAAATCCTTAGTTACCATCGGGAACATACCCAGGGTAGAAATCCTTATCAGTTATTTACCTTGATTTTGGATTCATGTTCAGGGTTTTTATCCTTATTAAGCGGGTGATGTCTCTTCATTGGGACAATAGGGTGTGGTTCCCTTCTGTTAAACAATTTCGTTCATCCATTAAATGGTGGGGAGACCTATGATAGATCTACAATAATTATTTTTTATGGATAAGTGTTATGATCGTAGTGTTTTAATCATGGAGTTGTGTGTGTTGTTATCCATTAGGTGAGTCTCACATCTGGATTTCAGACCTCTCACCAAACAATATAAGTGGGGGAGTTATTATTAATTCATCATGTATAATTATTCAAACTAAATGATTCATGGGTCATAAAGTCAAATTATGGGGGGGGGGGGGGGGTATAACATCTTGTTTATTTTATTATTCATTTTCAACCACAGATTTGAGTACCAAATGTTTTGATACCTTTATGGGTTGTTTTATGTATTATACAAGACCATTTTCGATGGGGTTTCAGAAATTTCATGGTTTGTGCACGGTCTTCCCGTTGTTAAGAAAATTATACAGCCTCTGATGCATGGTATTCACATGGTTTTTACATAGTTAAACAAATTGGGAAACCTATTGTACGTTTTTTTCATTGTTTGTGCTTGGTTAATGAAACTATAAAACATGGTCTCATGGTTTTGACATAGGTAAACTAATTGGGTAGCCTATATGTGCAACTTTTTTGGGTTAAGGATCCCAAGTAGTACTAAAAATGTGACATGGACCAGTTAACTTTGTGAATGGTAATTAATGTTACAAAATAGTAATTACTGTCATAAAACCCCACTAATTAATCGCAAACACCTCCCAATCAGTCATGATCTAATTATTATTGACTTGGGAGAAATCTAGAATACTTTGGGCTCCCCCAAACTCATTTATTGATGGATTGAGGCACCAATTGAAGTAATGATCCTCTCTCCCAATATTCTATTATCGTCGTGATATTCAATCTCCATTCTTCTGTTTTTTTATTCTTCATAATGGTTGTGAAACCCAGGAACGTTTTGGATGTTGATTTATCAATGTGTAATTGTAGATCATGGATATTCCCTATATTCAATAAATATATGTCTTCTTAGATGAGATTATTTCCATCCAATGTGACACATATTGGATTCATTGTAATTAGATTCCATGTTTTTTTCTAGTAGTTATTTATCTATGTTTCCTTCATTTTTTGATTAATTATTTATTGCTGATTTATATATACATGTTTTCTAATTTATATCTCGTGTTCTATAAAATTATTTTATTTAATTCATCCTAAAAAAATCATGAGAAATTTTACTTTGAGTTGAATATGGAATGAATTAAATGGATATGACTATGATTTCCCTCACATTATGTGAATTAATAAAATCCATGTTTATTTTTATTTATTTTAATTATCATTTTAAGTGGGGTTTTCAGTGACGTTGTGGGCATTATCATGCGTATTGATTTATTAAATGAACTACCTTGATTTGAATAAAATGTATTTGACTATTTAATGCTTTCTAAATATATTTAAATTTGTGAATTTTTAAAACAACCAAGAACTCACTATGAATTATTTTACCCCTGTCTGGGAATTACTATTTTGAATTATTTGAAATAAATTATCTATTCACATAGAAATAGGGTGTTAACCCATTATTTCAATTTTAATTATTCATTTTTAAATTATAATTAGTCTATTAAATTTTTTGGGATGCTATCAAATAAATTATTATTTAAAATACCCATTTGGAATTTTATAATTGATTTGGGAAAAGGAGAGGGTGTGGTTACCCTTTTTAATGTCCATTATATAAAATAATGAGAATTTAATAGATGATTATTTACTACTCCTTTGGAGAATTTTGATTTTTTTCTCCCATGTAATAATACCATTATGAATAAATTCTTTATTCTTTTACTTCCCAATGTTTGTTGTTTAATGTGGGATGCTTTATATTGAGGGAATTGGGGTGAGTGTGGGATGTTTTAATATGGAAAATTCACATGATTCGTAAGGATCCCCATATGATCATCATAACTCGATTACCTCACTGAGATCTTTGGAATAGTCATGGGAACCTATATAATGAGATGGGATGGCCAAGGTACATGATTCACTAATGGACTCACACCATTCTAGAGGACCCATCGAGAACACTGAAATATCAGGAAATGGACCTGTGGTAAAGAGAGCGGGTCTACATTGAACTAGATTTATATAGACTGATGATACATGATGTAAGACTGGTATTTAGTCACATATTTTTCTTTTCTATTCTGAAGTGGAATTGCTAGCATACATAGGTTGTACCCCTAACTTCCATATACATAATCTCAATACATGACAGCATTTATTGTAACAATTTGAAACTAGAGTTTCCTTTCATGCTTCATTTATTATTATTAGGCATTGTGACTCTATTGCATTTACTCTTGTTCTTATTTCCTTATGAGGGGAATATTCTCATCTTTTCTTGATTATCTATCTAGATCCTCAAAATTAGTTTTCATAAAAAATTAGCTATTTTTTTAATAGGGAAATGGATTTTTTTACATGTTTTGATTAAAGACTGAATCTTATATTCAATAGACACAATTTTTAAACTAATCACCATATTTATCATTGTAATCCTCTTTTAGAATAATTTAAATACCATATTAATTAACTATATAGATTCTTTGAGGGAATCATACTAGGATCATTTTCTCACATCCAACTTATAACATTTGGTGTTTTAATCCTACTATTGTCTTATAGTATGTGATTATGATCTTTCCTTCCTTTGGGATATTGATTTACGGTGACCAATGGTGGGTGACTCGGGACATGGTGTGTGGTCGTGGACCACTAGGATATAGGTGATTGGATGTTTTATTTTATTTTCATATTTATATCAGATCCTTATACAAGTAATGTATCTGTTAATTTGTATATATGTTTGATGAAGTTTCTACATGTCAATCTATTATTGTTTCTATTGATTGATAAATAATTCCAAACGACTATTTTTTTATTCCTACAATCTTATCACCAACCCATGGAGATTGATAATGATCGTATGGTTAGTGGTGATTCAATTTGGTTATCGGTTCATATTCCATTCTTGTCTGGTTCATTTTAATTTTATTAGAGAAATAGTTGATTTTCTAATGTTGATGTATTTTATTTATATGGTCAATTTTTATTGTTAAAAATGGTAATCATTTTTGATTGGATTTATATCTTTTTTAAGATAAATTTTTTTTGTATTACTTATATATCAGATAAAAAAAATTTATACTCATCCATTATTTTAATGATTTTATAGGGCCTATCGATGTTTTGGGACTACAGATAAGTTTATAATTGCATAATAGGGATACATATATGGTATAATTTTTTAATAAAACCAAATTTTATATGGATGCCCATTATACTGTGTATAAAATGCGTGTATCCGGGTTGTGTGAATGTTTTATGTGTTTTAGATATTAGGTTTCGTTTTAATTATTTGAAAATATGACACTAAATGCTCATGGGAGTTTTTTAGAACTTCAATACATTTTATGAAATTCATAAAATTTTTATTTTAATGTTATGGGACCTTATAGATTTCATGAAAATTGATGATTAATATAAATTATTATAATATCATGGGAAACTATAAAATAGGGTATTTCATATTTTAACAGACAAATGAAGGACCAATTAGAACAATATGAAAAATATTTTGAAAAAAATCATATTAAAAAAACCATTAATTATCATATATATTATTCATAGGTTTTAATTATAATTTATCAAAGTAAATTAAATAAAATTAATTATATATAAATGAATATACCATTATTCTCAGGTTTAGACAATTTAAGTAGACCCAAAATTAATTATCATACAAGTTCCAGAACTGTCTTTATATTACTAGTATTAAATTATATTATAATTTCATGATGTTAATCAATGAAAATAATTAATAACTAAAATCACCAAACATATAGAACATCATTTGGTACTTGTCTAGAGGAAACAACAAAAACATCAACAAACTCTGGCCTAAAAATCACTGCCATTTTTTTAATTATAAAATCATTAAATATTAATTATATATGACTTAAAAGGATTTTTACTTTACTATTGATGAATATTCAAAATTCAGTCAAAATTATAATTGTCCATAAATTAGATAAAACAATGATATGTGATATTCAATTTCATTTTCACTGAAAATTTACATATTATCAATGATAATTAATTAATCTTCAACATTATCACTTGTTAATTTCACAGAAGTTAAACATAAAATTAAAAATTTTAATCATTTTCAACATAATGTTATATAAAAATATCATAACAAGATATTCACATAATTATAATAATATTATCACATTTTTTGTTATTATTTTATACAATTATTCCTTAATTTCAATATTCTTAAATAATAACTCATTTTGTTAAGTCATAATTGTTATAAATTTTAACATTAATCTCATATATCATTTAAAATTAATTTAATCAATATTATATAATTATATTCCCAATTTAAATATGAATAATAAATCCCCCTATATAAAAATATTTCTACGTTACACAACACCTTGAACATAGGATGAAGAATTTATATGTGCATGTATCAAAACTCTAATGAAGAACTCAAATAGTATTGTCATGTGTGTATGAATCCATGAGCGAATTTTTGATAGAATGGAAAAAATAAAAATAATCAAATATAAATGATGGAAAGAGAATATGTATTTTGGAACAACAAATCTGTTTCTAAAAATATATTGGAAAATTATTTACAAATTGGTATTTTAATCCATATTATTATTTTCTAAATATAATTCCTATTACTAGACTAATTTAAATCCTTAAACATAAATGAATCCAAACTTATAAATTATATAAATCATAACTAAATTTAAATTAAATGATTGAATCTATATTATGTATTTATTTACATATATTTTAGATATTGGTTTTCATCATTATGGAAAAAAGAATTTTTTTCATAGAAACTGGTGAAAACCATCATGTATGACATTTCAAAGAGACCACACACGTCGACTTTAAAAATAGTTCAATAGAACATGATGAAATTTTACTACATGAACTGAAGAACTATCCCAAGGAATGACCAAGTGAATCAAAATAATGTGAAAATGATTAAATATATAAATTGAATGATAACTACAATGATAAAACTCGTGACTAATTGAGTAACCACATGAAGATAAAAAATCAAAATAATGACAATGGAAAAATGATTACCAAATGTAAATATTTTAAATTAACAATGGAAATTTACTTTGGTATTCTCTTGAAGACTATAATCCTTTGGAAAACATAATTGATGGTTTTTAAAAATATATGAACATATAAAATATGTTATGGGTGTTAGATCATGTCGATAATATGAATATTACTTAACACTGAAGATGATATATTTTACAATTAATAGTGGAATAAATAATAAAATGAGATATTATTTTTTATAATATTTTCCCCAAAAGCAATGTAATATAATTTACTATATAATGGGGTGAAGAACTAAGTAAATTTGAGGAATAACTACAATAGGTTGGATCGTCATAGGAAAAAAAATATGAATCCAAATGGTAATAAAAACCACATTTTGAATGTGATTCATCTTTATAGTCTTATGAGTATTTAAATAATTATTTATAATTAATGGAGGATAATGAAAAAATATTATTAAAAAGTTTCTAAAAAATGCATAATCATACAGAAAAAGTAATAAATAATCTTTTAAAATAGTTACCATGGTAATGGTATCAGTTATTGCACTGGGATTGTATATTATAAACTCATATATTCGATATTGATAACGGTTATGTTCTTATATTCACATTAAAATAATTAAAAAACCAAAACATAATAATTCTATAATTATTTCTATTATATTTTTGAAAGGAATTAATTTATTTATTCCTTATGATTACTAAAAAATAAATGACATCCATTTAAATGTGAAATTGATCATAGATAGAAGGGTTCATGATTTCATACGATTGATTATTTTGTTTTTAATCAATATTATGATGTGATGGAATTTTTTGATGGACTTATATTTATGGAAACAACATATGACTATATCATAATTTATAGTCACTCACATGTCGGATATATATTGATATGGCATTCTTTTTTATCCTTGTTACCACTAACATGGGAATTGAATGGAAAATATCCTTAATTTTTTAAATTAGTATTCATCCATGAATATATATATGTTATGGTAAACCATATTTCAATTAATATATAAGTGGGGATATAAAATTGAACTAACATCAGATTTACTGGTTGGGTGATGTTGGGTAATGCCTTTGTCATTTATGTAACATGAGAGAAATGAATGAAAATTAAAATATTTTAAAAAAAAACCATCCCAAAACTCTAGTATCTATGTGGATAATAATGCAACTGAACATATCACTTACACCACCAACAACACTAAATAATATAATGTTTAATATATATATATATATCCTTAGAGATTTGAATTTCCTCTAGTGTCATCATAGACAATATATCCAAACATATAAGTATTTATTATTTACAAGGAATATGTATTATATGTGTCTGTGTGTGTGTGTGTATTCTCAAATATTACAATGTTATGATGGGAATATTAATTTTCCACAATCACTGGTTAATTTTTCTATGTTGAATTTACATGGAGGAATAAAAAATGAATGGATAAGAGATATAAAATTTATTTTTCATTTTTATTAAATTTCCCTACAACCAAACACATGTGTTGTGCTTGAGTTCTAACATCATGAATATAGTGGTAACATAAGGTTATTATTACAGATATATTATTCTCATGATATGAAGGATACCAGAATGGGTTAATATATTTCATACACCCTCATAGGACATAGTCTACAAGGAGACATTAATATTATTATAATATACTATAAAACATAAAACAACAGAAGAAACAAAATTATATAGTTATAATTATGACAATTTTGAATTGGTGGATTGATAATGTTTCGTCATGAATTATTAATTGAATATTAAAATAATACAGTGGCATCATACATGCTCAAACTAGTTCATCGTGTGGTTAGTACATTACATGAGATGATGATAATGAGTATTATTTCTCACCGTAATTTATAGATTTATGATATATATACCATGATTCCCAAAAATTCATCTGATGTACATGGATAGTGGTTATATATTTCAAATATTGTGGTTAATATGGTCACCAAGGGAGTGGAATTTCATTTAAAAATGAAATGATTATTTCTTTTGATGACTAAGAGTGCATCTTTTTGGTATGCGGGGGATATACTCGGAAGAATCAATTATTGATATAATAATTTATTATAAACAAGTAAATAAATATTCATGAGTAAAATTGAATGAATATTTATTCACATTAATAATTTTTCATGATCTTACAAGTTAGTTGGTGAACAATTTTATTTTCCAGTAATTCCTCCCATCACATGAACGGTTATGTCTACACTACACAAAATTCATATGATATATTGATGTGAGATATGGGGTATCAGGTAATTTTATATTAATACATGGAAATAATAAAATATTTTCATAGTTTACTATCAAAGTGTATTAAAGAATTGAGAATTAATCACATACGGTCAAATAATATAGATTTTATATGATTGTAAATTTTATGAATTGGTTGGAATTTTTACCATAATGTGAAAATTTTGAGTAGAATATATCTATTACATGAATTCTATATAGCACTAATAGTTATATGCAAGGTTAATGTATCCAATTATTATGTTTTTACTTAATGATATTGTTACCTATTTCACATTTTATTGATTCTATCATGGTATAAATTGATTCTGTATGATGAAAGATTGAATAAATTTCAATAAACAATAACCTAGAAAATAATATTATATTTCATTTATGAAAAAAAATTATCATCAAATTTAGAGTGTAGATGGATGTAATCATTGGTAATGGATAATACTAACAAAAAAGTATTTATGATGTTAATGGATTCATATCGATTCCATCATAATTTTATAATAACATATCCTCTATATAAATGTTGTAAGAATGATATTTCAAAAAAAATATCAAATTAAATTGGAAAAAATGATAAATTAGTAAATCTATAAATGCATCTATCAAATTGGATTATTTTTTAAAGTCACATAAAATAACATGAATAATATTAATGGTTGTTCCTAATATACTAATTTTATTGATTAGTATGCACCTTCTAGAGAAAAATTATGATTAGATATATAATGATATTAAATTATTTAATTGGAAAATAAAATGCTAGGTTTGAATATGTTTACATACTAAATATATTTAATATTAATAAGAAATTAATATATTGATAATTATTGTAGATTCTAAGAATGAATTAAATAACTTCGTTATTCTCTTAAAAAACAAAAAGTATTCTATAAAGACCATGAACTAGTATTTTATAATTCATATATGATTTAATTTCGTGGAACAATATGGTCTTATGGGTTATGACTACTATAGTTGTGATGATTCATAAAAAATAGTATTTATAAATTATTTTTCATAAAAAATTAAATTTATTTTTAATGGGTAAATGTTCAATTAATTAATAGATTTTTTATATTTTGGATTGACTAAATATATAAAAATTGTATGAGCAATCTATGAACAATTTCTATCGAATTGTTAATCGAGTATCACTAATTAGTGTTAAAAGAATTTCATCGGTTTTATATTACATTTATTGGTTATTTTAAATTTTGTTTTTAATCACTCTATTTCATAAATGATCATGATAGTTTTTCATATTAGGATATAACTAACTACTGGTTCTATATGGGATAGATGTAATACTAAAAAAAGTTTATAAAAAAAATAAACTCATGACCCTAATTTCAACTGGTTAGCAGTAGACTTAATTTTTTTTTTAATTAATAATTCCATCAAATGTATTTCAGGCCATTATTGGGTACTAAAATAAATTTCAAGAAATAAATAACATATTGGTAATGGTGAACAAGGTCAATAAATATTTTTTTATTATTTATATATATTTTTAAGAAGGAAATATTTAATTAGAATATAAAACCAAAATAAATGATTCAATGTAAATAAAAAATAACTATTATCTGGAGAATTATATGAATTTCAATGATTATGGAATACCATTAATTATATTACTATATAATGTTATATATTTAATTCATAGTTGGATAAAAATTAATTTAATTTTTCTAATAGTTGAATATATTATAAAGGTGATTGAGCTATAATTTAATATCAGAAACATATTTATAAACTATTTTTTCATTTAGAAAATTATGATACCTATTTAAATGATTATGGTATCCATTGATAATTTATTTTTGAATAACAAATGTGGAACTATGAAATCATACTCTAAAATTTTATATTAAAAACAATACCCCTATATAAAGGGTTGTTGCCAATGAAATAGACCCAGGATAAACCTTATATAATTTCAATATTAGTAATAAATACAATGTCACTCAAATTCTTATGACATTTTAGGTCTAGGGTTTCAGATATTTTGAGAAAATTTTTATTTTATTAATCCCATATAATTCACATCCAATGAGAAATTTTACCTATAAACTATGGAATTTTAATTTCATAATACATATTTCCAAAATCAGTAATAAAAATCCACATATGATAGCCCTGAATAAATGTATTATTACTTCTCCTAATTATAACTAGAGGGAAAGTAACATATTATATAAACAACGGAAATACTCATTATGTAGTAGCATAAAATTGGTGACATCATAGAATGAAGAACGTTTAAATAATATGGTATGAATAAATAAAAAAATTATGCACAAAATAGATAAAATGATTATGTAATATATCCATTGATAACATGAAATTGAAAATATTCACAATGATAATAAAAACATTATCATTCTATGGAGTGCATAATGTTGTTTGTTATACAAATTTCATCAAGACCACATTTCAATTTATTATACATATTTAATTATGCATTAAACCAAATAGAAATTATAACATGTCTCATAAAAATGGTTGATTCATCGAGAGGATAAAAAATTTCATTTCACACCATCCACTAATTGAATACAGTGTAATCATAATTTGATGAAATCAGTAAATAATAAAATATAAATCTGGAATTCCATAGTAATTAATAAACATCCTCTTTAAAATAACAAGAATATTTTTGAAAACATTTCTCTGGTAAATGAATAAAATATATTTAATTATATTCACACATCAAATAATCACCATACTAATTAATGGGAATATATATTTGGAATAATTAGAAAAAAAATTGTTACTCTAGAACTAATATATAATATATCCATGAAATTAATTAGTATATACAAAAAGGAAAAAAACAATATCCAGTGATAAATGGTGAGTGATGGATAATTTAACACTTTGGATCAGTGTAAGATATAAACAATAAATTCATTCAATAATTTTTAGGATTACACATGAAATAGAACCCTAAAATATATATATCATTAATATTGTTATACAGGTATATAATAAAAATTATAACTAAAATTTTCATTAATATTTTTAATATTAATAAAAATACATTCTTCTTTGTAACAATCAAAATTCAATTTCAATGTTATAAATGAGGTCATTGAAAGCCAAAATATTATAATAATTAATATTAATGAATCATTTTAATGTAATTAATATAATAATAATAAATGTGGTGTATATGTAACAAATTTACATTAGAGTAATGAAATCCCATTATTTATTCTCCCAAAACACTAATCTTCAACTTTGAAATAAATTACACGTAGAAAATTTGAAATAATAATTTTTTAAAAAAATTAATGGAATCATGTTTATTATTATTGATAATGATCAATGTGACTAAAATTATGATATTTAACATACCTGGTATATTTTAAAAATATATAATTTTCATAAAAAATGTAATGTAAAAAATGTCTCATGTGGAAAAAAATAAATAAGTTATATTTTAAAAAAATATATAATTTTTAAGATAGTTTAAAATTTCATTCAAAAATAATATATATATATAATACCATATTTTAATAAATATAATGAATATGGATATAATAAACTACCCTATAATACCATGTGAACTGGAATATGAATAATTTAATAACTTCCGTATGGGGAATTACCGATCTATATAGGATAGAGAGAAGTACTCTGGATTCTTGAATAAAATGTTGGGAATGGTTTCATGAAATAAATAAATAAATATATTAAATCTACATATACATCAAGAAATTCCTAAATAATACGAACTCATCTTGGTATAATTTTATGACACAGAAATGATATAAAAATAGAATGAAGAAATAAAACAATGACAACCCATATCAAGGTGATACATGACTACCCACTATGTCACAAGCCACCTACTATTTGCCAAAAAATCATGAATCCAAAAAGGAGGATGACATAAAACCACCTATAGAAACATGTAGGCTACAAATAAAAAAAGGAACAATTACAGTGTGAGCTGTAGAGCCTTGTAGGATACTACTAAAGAGTCTATTTTATTTTTTTACAATGAAATTACATTATTCTAGTTTTAAAATATGAATATGAAAAAAATTGATCATATTATAAATATATTTTTTGAAACATGACCATATATTACAAAATGGGAAAAAAATCATTAAAATATGATCACATGGAAAATGGATAATAAAACAAAATCATCTTCATTTAAAACCCCCTTTTTGAACCCTTATGATTAAACCATGTAAAAATATCTTTTTAATTAATTAAAAAATCTATCATTAATTTAAATCACATTTTATAAATGATATTTAATCTATTTCACAATCCAATAATAAGAATATTATTATATTTTTGGATCTAGTATAATTTATCAAAGGAAAATACATTATACAAATATATATACATGGATAACAAAGGTTACTCAAAGTAATAAAATATATATATGAGTGGTTGTGAAACATTGAAACACCAATTTTGAGTAATGATAAAGTGATTAAAATTATATATTAGGTAATAATGAATTGTGTTTAGATCATATGTCATGGGAATAAACTAGATATGATATTGATGACATTATAGTGTAGGTGATTAATAAATTAATATCAACCATTTGGATTACACAATGTCTATTTGAGTCTTAGGAATCCCATGTCCATGCACACCCAAATAATTGACCACACCTTAGTATTCTAAAATAATAATATTATTTATTGATCAACTATTCATGGTTTTTTTCTCGATGAGAAGAAAACTTATAGGTCATCTAATCATTCTACCAATTTTTAATATGAAAAATCTATGATGTGAGTGAAATTTAAATAGGCATTAAAAAAATGGGATCCACGATGACATCAATGTGGATAATCATCATTTCATCTCTTACAATATTCATATATCAAAATTACCCCTGATCTCTCTCAAATAGTACAACCCATGTGTCAAAACATTTAATCATTCATCTTAAGAAACATTTTAAATTAATGTTTTTATATTATGGGTTTTCCCGAAATTACAAAAAAACTATAATTTACTTCCCAATCTTCCAAAAAAGTCATAAATGATTTCCCAGTTTTAAAAAAAACCCTTTATATATTTAATAAAAATCAATTAATTTGTTTTCGAATGTCTTAATTATTGGTAACATTGAAAATCACTTTTATTTTTCTAAACATTCCACTAAAAATAATTCAACCAAAATCCAATCGATCACTTTTACATTTTTAAATATTGTTATATTAAATGAATAAATTATTGCAGAAAATAATTTCATGTAAAATCACTTAGTTCTAACCATTTGGAATGAAATTTATGAATTATCATATTTTCATGAAAATTTGGTTCAATATTTTACAATTTAAGAAAAAAATCAACAAAAATATTCTTTTATTTCAAAATTATAGAATAATTAAAAATGTGAAACCAAGCAAGCCAAATAATAGTTCACCCATAACCAGTCCAATTTTTATTTAAATTATAAAATAATTATTAACCATTTATAAAAGGAAATAAATCATGATTTCAAGAGACACATGAAAAATAATAATGGGAAATGAAAAGTAAAAAACTAATATTGATATTACTATATCAACCCATAATGAATCTGAGTTGAGTCTCCTCTGATGGACAACACAAAATTGAGGAATAGGTATCTATGTAGAAGTTAGCTGAGATCCTAGAAACAATATTCCACATCAAATATTATAATTAAAACAAATAATAAGGATTCCATTTCCCATAGGAAGTAATAATTATTTAAATAAATTATAATAATGTGCATCAAATAAAACATACTATAATAGGTTCAATATTTAAATGAAATTTGGATATACCAATATATGGATTTGGGGGATCCAAAATTATCCTAGACGCATCTATGGTTCAAGTGGGATATATTAGGATTAGGGATGGAAAAATATTAAAAAAAATATTTTTTATTGTGTTCATTTTCTATTCTTCTACAACAATATCCCATGTCAAGCAACGCCACATGGTAGACATTGGAACTCACAACAAAATTTTATTTTTTCAGTAGAAATATATTCTAATCCCGGACTAGAACAATAGACATATGGTGGATGAATAGTAATTAATATTTGGAGAAAAATTAATTTGGTATCCAAATCTTACAAAAAGTTTGTTATATTATCTACATCGGTGATCCACTAAACAACCTACAACATCATCAGTTTTAAGATAAAGGAAATCCAATCTACCAAGAATTAGTACTTACTTCATCCTTATAAAAACATAAAAAACTAAAAGAGGAATTTATAGATGATATATATTCTTAGATTTTATAAACATCTCAGTCATATCACTTTTATTCCCATGTAATCATATATCCAAAAATAGAATAAAAACGATGTGACCAAAAATGAACTTCTACACATAATATAATTTGTGGAATATCAATTTACTATAGAAACAATTCACATAAAAATGAGACACCTAGAACATCTCTAAATAAATGGATAAACCACAATCCAATGCTTCATTAGGCTAGATTATCCATGATTGAAAAACATCACGAAATGAAACACAATCAACGTTGAGAAGGAAGAATAATTGTGTGTTAGAATATTTATCCCCACTAAATAATCATTAACTAAACTGTTGGATCATTGGAAGGACATCCATCAAGATCTCATACCCATAACTCAACGAAGGGACCTAAATCACCCACCATGAAGAGGAATCCAGATCCTAAAATGATATAATCACCCAAAACTACCTACAGACTTCAAAGACACAATTTCCTCATTTAGACATCATCATTTTGACCATTAATAATAGATGAAGAGTTCAAGAAGGGATTTCATACTTAGGTAAGTACTCAAAGAAACTATTTATTCCCAATATAGAGAATATGCATTAGATGTGATTATCAAAAAACACTTGTAACTCTAGGTTCCTATTCCATCATGAGTCCACACATTTTCAGTACCCAATGCACAAAAATAATGTCTTTCCATCTTCAATGTAGAATAGAATTAATGAACTATATAGTACACAACATTTCAAAAAAATCCCCATAAGATATATACACAATATATTATTATGTACATATAAACATGAAGGAAAAACATTTGATTCCAAAGGATGTACCCTTACCAAATGTTTTGCATCACCCATTATATGAAGGAACCCCTAAAAATAGAATATGTTCAAATGGAATATTCCCATAAATCTACACATTCCCAAAATAATATTCTATTGTATCATTCAGATATGAAAACAAGTAAATTAAAAATAATTAAAAATTAATTCCTTCTAATAATGAGTTTTTATCAACAAATTGATGCTAATGATATCTCATTAATAAAATCCAAATGCCTCAACAGACCAATAATAAGGATCCTGAAGAAAATAATATATTATCCCTATAACAAAAAGGACATTAATAACCATGATATATTCTTCCACACAAATACACTAGAAACTCTTTCATTGTGTGAAAAGATACATTATCTGGCCTATTGAAGTGGCCTATTTTCATTAAGCATATATAAAACTATAATTAGGAACTTAAAATTCATGAATGAAAATTTCTATTTAGTAATCCAAATATTTAATTATACATTGGAGATCCATGTAACCAATCCAATCAAATATCATTGAGATTTTATAAACATTATCTATGAATGTGATAGTGATCTAGAATAGAAAAACAAAAGGCACCTCTTCTTTCCCCTAGATATTTATCCCAGACAAAAATACACTATGATCCAACATATTTACAAATATCACTTATTCCAAACATGAATGAGAAAATATCATCTTTTTGGTACTTTTATAGCTCATATTCATATGATAAGTCCCTTTCATGCACAATCGGCTAAGTGGTCAAATAGAATACTATAGTATTAGTTACATGGTCTGGGTGAAGATCTATTTTAAAACAGGGAACCATGTGAGATTTATTTTAATTATTTGGACATAAAAATTACATAATATATTTAACATAACCATAATTCACTTTCATAATTTCCCAAATATCATTTAGGTTTATATTTTTAGTGAATTAGGCCATAACTTCAAACTTAAAAACACATATATTTCAATATTGACACAAAAACTAAAAAAACACTTTTTCACAATATGAACCATTTAGAATATAAAATTATTTCATTCTTTATCAAAAATTCACATCATTAAACATGAAATATTCATTTCATTTTCCCATCTATAAATCCTAGGACTGCATTACCTACCTCAATACTGCATACAGTTAAATGGAACAAACTACTTTAAAGGGCCTTGTACAGATCCATCTGAATATTTTTATAGATGATATTGTTATAGACACACTCAACTAGAATAAAATTATTGTCTAATGAACCACCAAAATGAATAATGATGGATCGAAGCATATATTCTAACATCTGAATCATTCACTCGAAAACCCCTTTAGTTTATGAGGATATGTTATCTTAAATATAACATTTGAACCTAGTTCTGTATGTGTCCCATTATATAACCAAGAAGTAAACAAGGAATCTTGACCAGATATGAGTGAATGGTGTACAAATTTAAGGTGAGTTATCTCCAAGATGTAAAACCATCCTTCTCATCAATAAATATGTTTTCTCAGATCTGTAGAATGTATGAAACCTCATTAAAAATAATAATGATCATATTTATTGCATCACTACCTTTAGGGGGACACATAAAGCCTGTCAAAAAATCTATAGGGATGTTATTACATTTCAAATAAGAGATAGAGATAGGTTGTATGAGTTCTTCAGGTCACTGGTTCTTGGCCTTCACCTATTGAAACAATGAGAACCTAATGATGAAACATTTAATCTGCCTCTTTATACCTAGCCACCAATACTACCGACACTTGTCTCTATAAATCATGGTAAGTCCAATATTAATTACCCATATTTTGGGATGAGATTATAAAATAAAGTCTTTCCATATATTAGAAGTCACCCAAATGCACCCATGGTAGAGTAGAGTCTCGTTTCTTTAGAAATACAACCTACATGTGTGTTCACACAAGTGGAACTCCCCCTAGAAATGAGGGCCTAGAATGTAGAGACTAGTATAATCTATACCCTCTATACAAGGGAGGATGTCACTACCATAGCTACCATTACTAATTTCTCATTATATTCAATTACCACCAGATGCATCTCAAGAAAACATATCCATTATCTGCCACTCATTTCTTTCTTTTTTGATAGCTTTAATCTGTTTTTTCTGGAAGAATGTGTTAGCAACAACATTATCCATTCAATGAATGTATGAAAACTCAATGTAAATGATTCAGGTATTCTTCCCACCCAAGCTGCATTATATTCATGTCTCATAGTGTGAATATTTATTTTTTACTTTCATCAATTTTGTAAAAAAACACCCATCCAATAAGTTATTACTCCAACAATGTATAACATGAACCATAATTACTATATTGATGTAATGTGTGGGGTAATTACACTAAAAAGTAACTAGTTTGTGGGACCCATATGCTATGACTCAATCCCCCAGCCTCATAATAGAACCTAGACTGATCAAGGAAGCATCATTGATGAAAATATTGCATCTTCCAAGATATGAAAGAACCATGATTGCCTTTGAAGTTAGTCTCACCTTTAACTCTTGAAATTTTATCTCATAGGCTTCATTCTAGTTAAATTTCACACACTTCATGGTCAATCACATAGTATGTGCATCTATGTTTAAGAAAACCTTTTAGAGTTTACTTTAATATACATCCATCCCTAATAATCTACATACATTGACCACATTCATGGGATGATCCTAGGAAACCATGATTCACACCTTCACTTGGTCAAGAGATACACCTACATGTAACACCCCGAGCTTCCACGATACGCTTCTCATTCAATAATGCAATAGCGTGTGTTGTACGCAACCTCGAGCTCTAGCACACACCACAACTAATTAAACTAGCCGTTGTGAATAGTAATACCTACTTTTTGAAATTTTATAAATTTTATATTTCAAAATGGACTTCACTTTTGTATTCCCAATATTGAAATTAGCCTATGTTGAATTTTTTGTAATTTTCCGAGAACTTCCAAATTTTTATGAATAGTGAAAAATACTTAAAACAACTTTTTTAATCAAAATAATTCATAGTGATAAATTATACTATTGAGTGGTTTTAGAGTATAATTAGAATATATTTTTACCATTTTATCCAATGGTGGTCATTAGAATTAATTTAACATTGAAATTGGACATAAACAATTGCCAATCTTTTGATATAAATTGTTTCTTAAAAACACGCTATTTGTTGTGACAGCGGGAATTAATTATAAAATTAATTAATGCAACTAATATGTTTGGAATTTTGTAAAATAGACATCATTTTTCAATTCGGAATATCAATTATAGCTTAGGGTGAAATTTTGGCCTTATTCTGAAAAACTTCAATTTTTGATGAATAGTGAAACCACTAAGTGGTTGTTAAATAACTGATTTTTCGTTTAAATGAAATATTACCACTTCTGTGATTTGATTTTCAAAAATCCGACATACATGGTTGTCATTAAGAAGTAAAATGTGGTTCAATGGGATAAAAATAATTTTTTGGTGAATAGTAACTTATTAAGTTCTTAATCGCGATTAGTGGTAATTAGGGTAGTTTAAGGTATAAATAATACTTTAATAATATTAAATGACCTAGACACATGTCCCAACCTCATTGGTTGTGTCATGGCCGACCAAGACAAGCCATGGCCTAACTTGGGGACCCCATGGATCCACTTTTGTAGGGAAATAACATAAATTACTTTTTATTTAATGTTAAAGTGAAAATGACACTAACATAAATTGTTTTACTAAAACAATTTTTAAGTAGGGTTACACAAGTCCAAATTTTGACTATAAATATTCATTAGAAAGCTAAAAAGATTTCCTACATCATAGTATTTTTTTTATAATTTTTAGACATTAAATAAATTAAATTATTTATGACATCATTATGATGCAGCGATGACCTCATTATTTAACGATTTTAATAAAATGAATAGATAATGTAAAATCCAAGGCTTACACTTGTCCAAAGCCAATTGTATGAGGAGATTTCGAAACCTTATCACCTTAGCCTCGAATTATATAAGTGTGGGACCTTTAGAATCCGAAAAGCATTTTGAAATAATGTAACATTTCAATCTTTCCAAAAGTGCCCCTCCTCTCCACTTATAAAAGGCCCCCACCTCTCCCACTTCAATTACACTTTCAAGCCATTTGGCTCGGCCAACCTCTGCCCCAATACTCTCCCAACATTCCTCCCTTACTCCTAGAAACCTCACTTTGGGCATAAATCATCCCAAGGAAGCCTTTAGCTCAAATCAAAAAGAGTTACCCGATTTTGAGGAGGTTAAAGAACGGTTGAGTCAAGTCGGACACAAGGTAAGGGAACTTCTTAACCCAACTTCCATTCTTTGGGTTAATCTCCTACTTTCAAATTATGTCATGATATTATTATGTCTTATTTTGTATTTTTACTTTCTTTATGTGTACCTATAGTGAATACACATAATATATCTATTTTATTTTAAAAATGATCTTTTTAAGGACTTCGTCTCAATCTCCTTTCATTGAGGCATATTTGGTTTTATACACAACTTTCTTTTATACGGTGTATAAACCCCTTTGACTTTTAAGTTTATTCAAAAGGAATCTTTTTATACGAAGCATTTTACTAAACGACAAAAAGGGAATGTTTTTCATTCCGTACTTATGCGGCGACAACGAATTCTCCGCCGCCGTGAACATTATTTGAGTTTCGGCTTCCTTTACAAGCCATACCTTTTTTTAAAAAGAAAAATAAATACAATGTTTTAACATTCTTTTATTTTGGTATTGAAAATGGTTTTGAAAGCGTTTTTATTATATCAATGTGTTGTATTTATATCTTGTGATTGAAATGTGGAAATGTTATGTTTCCTTTATGCCTGTTTTATGAGATACGATTATGTTATGGTTTATGATATGTTTAAACCTATTCATATGAGGAATGCATTGGACTTAATAAGTGACGGGTGGAGCCCGCTATAGCTCCTCGATGCATCGGCAGGTCTCATGAGACAAACTAGTGTCTTGGCACGAGGCCTTGACAAAATCTTATTTGTGGTCTTGGCACGAGGCCTTGACTACGTGGTTATGATAGTCTGGCATTATGCATTCCATCATTATGAAAGTGGTTATTGATATTGCATGTGATTATTCGACCAGTAGAATATCCATGTGAAGAAGTAAATGGCATTATCTCATTTTACTTTTGCCATATTATGTTGAAGTTCATGTTTAAAAGGCTTTTGTTTTAGTTATACATTGCCTTAAATGTTAATGTTTATTTATGAAAGCTTCCGCATTATTGTTATCCTTACTGAGCATTTGAGCTCACCCCTTTCAATGTTTTAATATTTTCCAGGATGTGAAGAAGTATTTTATGAATGACCTGCAGGGATAGTCAGAAGAGGATATGAGTGTGGACTATGGAGACTTTGTTATTGTAGTTTTTCACTTTTTGATGTAATGAAAGACTTATGAATGTATCTAGTGTTTCCAAGGCTACTAAACTAATCGGTCTTTCGAGACTTGATCCTTTGTGATCATGCCAATGTTACGAAGTAACGCACCGGCTCTGGGTAGCTGGGGTCGGGGCGTTACAGTTGGTATCAGAGGCAGTTTAGTACTAACCTTGGAAGCTAGATTTAGATAAACTCTGATTAGAGCACATAGCCCGAAGATAGACTTTGAGGATTAGTATAAAAGAACATCTTAGAATATTGGTATTGTAGAGATTTTGTGAGTTTTCAAAGCAATACATTCCTGTCTGGATACGAGCAGGTAGAGGCGGCTCTGGCACAGATGTACCTAGGGGTAAAACCCGAAAACACCGCTTTGAGCTAGACTCGAACGGGAACTGGTGCATGACAACAGGCCTTGCTGCACTCTTGGTTACGACACTCCCGGGGGATATGCTTAGGATAATTCTCATTTTATTTACAAACCACTATGAAGGGTTATGAGTACATACTTCCTCAAAGAAAACATTTCTTTTTATGATTATGGATTATATCCATAAATAGTTCAATTTATGTTAAGTATTATACAAGTATGGAATTATGTATTTTGATTCATAAACTAATCTGGTTTATGCCATTGTTTAGAAATGGCGCCTAGTGGAAGGAATGGAAACCGTATCAATGCACGAACTCCGTGTAGGGATTTCCCTCCTGTTCAAGATAATTATTGTGGACCTGGAGATACAACTGGTGCTGATCAACTTATTACCATACTGGGACAACTCACGCAGGTTATGAATAACAACCTTACTCGTATGGAGCACCCTGATCCGCAACGTGGAGGATCAATGCTAGACCGTTTCATGAGGCAACAACCGCCAACCTTCAATGGGAGTACAAATCCTATAATAGCTGAGCAATGGATAAATTCCTTAGAGAAAATATTCCATGCCTTGGGGAGTAGTGAAAGGGAGAAGGTTGTCATGGCAGTTTACCGCCTCACTGGAGATGCCGATCAGTGGTGGTCACTGATTCAAAACACAAAGGAAGATGATGACGTATCGAATATGGAATGGAGAGAGTTCAAAGAGTTGTTCTTTGAAAAATACTTTCCTCGTGACCATCGAGCAGATATGGAAAGGCAATTTCTGAGTTTGAGGCAGAAGGAGGATGAGAATGTCGCAAAGTATGAGGCTAACTTTACAAGGTTAGCGAGGCATGCTGCCGATTATATACGTAACCCAAGAAGTAAGATTGATCGTTTCTTTGATGGGTTAAAACCATTTCTCCGTCGAGCTCTAGTGTCACAATCTCTCTCAACATACGAAGATATAGTCTCATGTGCTATCAAGACAGAAAAGGAATTCTCTAAGTCTTATGACAACAAAGTAAAGCAAGAGAAGAAGAGAACGGTGGAACAAGAGACAGATAAAGGGAAAAAGGGAAAGAAGGATTTTCCATTATGTGATAATTGTGGGAAGAATCACCCTGGTACTTGCCTAAAAGGAATGGGAGTCTGTTATAAATGTGGAGAAAAAGGTCACCAGGCACGTGATTGCAAGGGAAAGAAAGAGGCTGTCAAAGTTGAATGCTACAATTGTAGAGAAATGGGTCATTATGCAAATGAATGTCCTAAGCGTCAAGGAAACTTACCTCAGAAAAGGCCAAGGGATCAAGGACAATCTTATGCTATTACTACAGTTGAAGTAGAATAACTAATGTATTGGTGCTTTTGGACTCATGGATTATATTCTGGTTATTAGAATAATGTGATCTATATAAGGATTGTACTGCAGTACTTTTTGATTTCAGTAAGGTTTTAATATGATTAAGGTAATCATATTTTTAGTATGTGACAATAAGAGAAACTTTTCTTTTTATGGGGAATCTGATGCTACAATTGATTTTGGAATTAAGAGACATTTTAGAGAAAGTCTGGACAGAGTTATTTTGGAGTGGATTAAGTTGATCTTTGGATAGTATGGTTTAAGGTTAAAAACTTAATGAAGATTGTTTTTGGAGTATTATAATACTATAGTTTTAGGAAAAGGACAACCTGCAGGGTGGGGCATAAACCGTCGCGTCGGACAAAGATGCAGGAATCGAACCCATAACCATAGTGCGACAAGCCTTTATTTCCTACCACTAGCCTACAGGAAGTCCCTGGTTATTACAAAATAATTTTACTAATCTAAATAATATGTGTTAATATTTGGAACCTTATACAATTAGGATAAGTATAATATTTTTGAGTTCTATTATCATTTTGAGTGAAAGATGAGTTGAAGGTTGAAACTCTAATTGTCAAGCATAAATATATATATACCTATCTCTTATTCAATGAATAAATTAATTCATAAACTTTAGTAAAGGGATATTAAAAAAATAAAATAAAATGTGTTATCCTAATACCTTATGTTTTGTTGAACTGAAGACATTTTAAATCAACATAGATTGAAGGCTTTGAGGCCCTCAATTTGACAGTTGATTGTGATTGATGACCTCAATCACTCCCTACAAATATTTACGTTTTTCCTCCAATTATATGTCTCTAATTGCCACCAATGTTCTCCTTATCGAGATCATAATTTGGTGGTGACTTTCTTATTTCCATTTCCCTCTTATTAAGGCTAAATTTTATTAACCTTATTTCCGATGTGGGTCTTCCTAAAAGGTATTTTCTCTTTTCAACCTTTTATTTTCAAAGAAAAATTTCAAATTGCGAGGACGCAATTTATTGAAGGAGGGTAGAATGTAACACCCCGAGCTTCCACGATACGTTTCTCATTCAATAATGCAATAGCGTGTGTTGTACGCAACCTCGAGCTCTAGCACACACCACAACTAATTAAACTAGCCGTTGTGAATAGTAATACCTACTTTTTGAAATTTTATAAATTTTATATTTCAAAATGGACTTCACTTTTGTATTCCCAATATTGAAATTAGCCTATGTTGAATTTTTTGTAATTTTCCGAGAACTTCCAAATTTTTATGAATAGTGAAAAATACTTAAAACAACTTTTTTAATCAAAATAATTCATAGTGATAGATTATACTATTGAGTGGTTTTAGAGTATAATTAGAATATATTTTTACCATTTTATCCAATGGTGGTCATTAGAATTAATTTAACATTGAAATTGGACATAAACAATTGCCAATCTTTTGATATAAATTGTTTCTTAAAAACACGCTATTTGTTGTGACAGCGGGAATTAATTATAAAATTAATTAATGCAACTAATATGTTTGGAATTTTGTAAAATAGACATCATTTTTCAATTCGGAATATCAATTATAGCTTAGGGTGAAATTTTGGCCTTATTCTGAAAAACTTCAATTTTTGATGAATAGTGAAACCACTAAGTGGTTGTTAAATAACTGATTTTTCGTTTAAATGAAATATTACCACTTCTGTGATTTGATTTTCAAAAATCCGACATACATGGTTGTCATTAAGAAGTAAAATGTGGTTCAATGGGATAAAAATAATTTTTTGGTGAATAGTAACTTATTAAGTTCTTAATCGCGATTAGTGGTAATTAGGGTAGTTTAAGGTATAAATAATACTTTAATAATATTAAATGACCTAGACACATGTCCCAACCTCATTGGTTGTGTCATGGCCGACCAAGACAAGCCATGGCCTAACTTGGGGACCCCATGGATCCACTTTTGTAGGGAAATAACATAAATTACTTTTTATTTAATGTTAAAGTGAAAATGACACTAACATAAATTGTTTTACTAAAACAATTTTTAAGTAGGGTTACACAAGTCCAAATTTTGACTATAAATATTCATTAGAAAGCTAAAAAGATTTCCTACATCATAGTATTTTTTTTATAATTTTTAGACATTAAATAAATTAAATTATTTATGACATCATTATGATGCAGCGATGAACTCATTATTTAACGATTTTAATAAAATGAATAGATAATGTAAAATCCAAGGCTTACACTTGTCCAAAGCCAATTGGATGAGGAGATTTCGAAACCTTATCACCTTAGCCTCGAATTATATAAGTGTGGGACCTTTAGAATCCGAAAAGCATTTTGAAATAATGTAACATTTCAATCTTTCCAAATGTGCCCCTCCTCTCCACTTATAAAAGGCCCCCACCTCTCCCACTTCAATTACACTTTCAAGCCATTTGGCTCGGCCAACCTCTGCCCCAATACTCTCCCAACATTCCTCCCTTACTCCTAGAAACCTCACTTTGGGCAGAAATCTTCCCAAGGAAGCCTTTAGCTCAAATCAAAAAGAGTTACCCGATTTTGAGGAGGTTAAAGAACGGTTGAGTCAAGTGGGACACAAGGTAAGGGAACTTCTTAACCCAACTTCCATTCTTTGGGTTAATCTCCTACTTTCAAATTATGTCATGATATTATTATGTCTTATTTTGTATTTTTACTTTCTTTATGTGTACCTATAGTGAATACACATAATATATCTATTTTATTTTAAAAATGATCTTTTTAAGGACTTCGTCTCAATCTCCTTTCATTGAGGCATATTTGGTTTTATACACAACTTTCTTTTATACGGTGTATAAACCCCTTTGACTTTTAAGTTTATTCAAAAGGAATCTTTTTATACGAAGCATTTTACTAAACGACAAAAAGGGAATGTTTTTCATTCCGTACTTATGCGGCGACAACGAATTCTCCGCCGCCGTGAACATTATTTGAGTTTCGGCTTCCTTTACAAGCCATACCTTTTTTTAAAAAGAAAAATAAATACAATGTTTTAACATTCTTTTATTTTGGTATTGAAAATGGTTTTGAAAGCATTTTTATTATATCAATGTGTTGTATTTATATCTTGTGATTGAAATGTGGAAATGTTATGTTTCCTTTATGCCTGTTTTATGAGATACGATTATGTTATGGTTTATGATATGTTTAAACCTATTCATATGAGGAATGCATTGGACTTAATAAGTGACGGGTGGAGCCCGCTATAGCTCCTCGATGCATCGGCAGGTCTCATGAGACAAACTAGTGTCTTGGCACGAGGCCTTGACAAAATCTTATTTGTGGTCTTGGCACGAGGCCTTGACTACGTGGTTATGATAGTCTGGCATTATGCATTCCATCATTATGAAAGTGGTTATTGATATTGCATGTGATTATTCGACCAGTAGAATATCCATGTGAAGAAGTAAATGGCATTATCTCATTTTACTTTTGCCATATTATGTTGAAGTTCATGTTTAAAAGGCTTTTGTTTTAGTTATACATTGCCTTAAATGTTAATGTTTATTTATGAAAGCTTCCGCATTATTGTTATCCTTACTGAGCATTTGAGCTCACCCCTTTCAATGTTTTAATATTTTCCAGGATGTGAAGAAGTATTTTATGAATGACCTGCAGGGATAGTCAGAAGAGGATATGAGTGTGGACTATGGAGACTTTGTTATTGTAGTTTTTCACTTTTTGATGTAATGAAAGACTTATGAATGTATCTAGTGTTTCCAAGGCTACTAAACTAATCGGTCTTTCGAGACTTGATCCTTTGTGATCATGCCAATGTTACGAAGTAACGCACCGGCTCTGGGTAGCTGGGGTCGGGGCGTTACATACATCTCAAATGATATGACCCAACAATGAACATTAATAAACTAATATTGTAATTTAATAATATTTTCATAAATCTGGATCCCTATTAGTATAATAAATTTGACCTCAATATGGTTTCCATGGTCATATATAGTGAAAATATACAGTAATTTATCTTATATAAACAATTAAACAAAGGAATCAAGGTACAGTTAGAAAACCCAAATCAGTAGAGCCATAAAAACTAGAGTTGGATTTGTTAGACCTAAAGGCATAGGGAAATAGTCTCATAAGACATACCAACTTTGGAAAAAATATAAATGGTACATGTGATGGTCTCATATGCGCCTGATAGTAACATAACCTCAAATATATATTAAGGAAAATGGTCATTTCTCAAAGCTACAAGAATAGGTTTCCTATACAAGGTAGTGGATAATTATTTTTTAATATATTACAGTTCATTTGATGATAATATTGGAACAAATTAAGGGTACCATCCACCTTCTGGGGGACAAGGATGGGTGATCCCAATGGCGATGTTATGGTTCAGATAAAACCATTTTATAGAGATGTTGAAGATGCTTCTGGAGTTACTAAGTCTTTATGGGTTCCATCCAATTAGGATTAACTGAAATAGGATCCACAAATGATATTGGTTCAATAGTAAACTAAACCAATCTCACATGAGGAATGATAGATAAACCTTCAGGGAAGACATCCCAAAAAACAATCCACTACATGAGATAATTCTACTAACTACGTTACATGTTTTCTCAAAAGGAGAATGGCTATCTGAGATGTCACCCTCCTAGCCCAATATGTGTTATTCTATATTTAAATTCATGGATATAATATTTAACCTCATTTATATACATTATCCATCGGGTTATTTAAAAGAAACTCTTCGGTGATAAAAATCCATATCGACATGATAATGTACAAGAAAATCTATTATGAGAATGTTTTCAAAGCTAGATGTATTGAGGAAGAAAAAATTATAAATGAATTAGTACCCACCGATAACATGGGGAATAAAATATAACTATTGTATTCCCTATTTCCTGACCCCCTAGAAATATTATAAGAGACACGATTCCACATAATTACTCAAATAGAAGGCCTAGAATTTACAAAAATACAATAGTTATAAAATAGTGTGATTCGCCTATATAAAAATGTTAATCAACTAAGGTAGATGATACTATAATAGCGCCTCTAACTATATATTGAAATGGAATCTGGTCCTTAGGTGTAGGATTCACTGAATAAATATTTCTTGAACTGTGGCCTTCATATGTTGTCCGACTTTCCTGAGTAGGTCCACTCTTCTAATGTTGAATCTCTGTAGCCTAAATACCATATCCAAGATAACTACCACCACATCATTATCGAATAGTAGAAGACCACATCTCAGCCATATGTGGAGTTGTAGATCCTAAAATAGTTATAGGTGTTATTAATATTCCCCTCTCACTAGATGATGGAGGAAAATACAAGCAGGTGCGATGATGGTGACCCATTCTATCACAAGCTCAATACACAATTGGGATTCTTGTTGATTATGGTTTCAAAAGGCGTGGCCCACTACACTAGAGATTGGTTAAATTAATTTAATTTATTATTTACAAGATAACACCTCATATAAGGACCTCAGCCTTAAACCTTACTTAATATTGAATTAAATGAATAATTCACATTGAGGATATTTTCTGGTTTATATTTTTAGAGAATTAGGACATAACTATTACATCGCAAAAGATAACAATGTAGACACTTCTACACAGTATCCATTTTCTCATTAGATAAAAACTCTTAAAAAAAGAGTCATATCTAGTTTTAGGTTATTAAATAGCATGAATTTTCCATGATCCCATCCTTGACCCTGTTCCACATTATATCCTATGAAAAAAATTTAAAAACTTGGGATGAGAATTAAATGCTCAGTAAGGGATACACAAAGAAGGAAAACTGTTAGTTTTTCAAAACAACAGGTAAACCTTGAATACTTAAAAATATTTAATACTTTTCACATTTATGATGTAGTAAATACTCTTCACTAAATATAAGATCATTACTTACCCTTTTGTAACAAAAATATTACCATAAAACTCAAATCAATAACACATAACATATAAAGGTAACTTTGGACATAAACATACATAAATAGAATATTCATACGGTTGACTTCCGCACATATCACTAAATGGAAAAACCATACGGACGACTTCCATACCCAAAACATTAGAGGTTATAATGTAACCAACTGTCTTGGTATTCATGGAAAAACCCGTCATTTTGTTTATCACATAACCACCAATCAAATGTCCATATACCAATATAAAATCATAACAAATACAAAAAATATAATAGAAAAAATACTTTTCCAAATTTCAGTCACAAAATATCACTTAATATATTTTGATAACAAATCCATTTTCAAAACCATTTTAAATACCAAAAATATGTGAAAGAGTATAAGGTATTTATTTTTATTTAAAAACATTTTGGCCTGTTGAGGAAGAAAAATATCAAATAATACTCACGGCGGTGAAAATGGTCGTTGTCACCACTTACGTTAAAAAAACATTCCACTTTTTGTTTAGTAAAATTCTTCATAGATAAAAGATTCCCTTTTAAATGTAAAGGGTGTTCAGTCATCGTACAAAAGAAAGTCATGTATTAAAACAAAATATTCCTCAATGAAAGGAGATTGAGATGAAGTCCCTTACAGAGATGGTATCCTTAAATTAAGGATAAATAAATCAAATAATTATGTGTGAAAAATATAAATACACCAAATATAAGTGGATATAAAGTGTAAAAAATCAGCGGTCATTCACAAATATTCATAGAATGACATATTCAAGAAGTACAATTTGAAACCAAAGAATTGAAATTGGGTTAAGAAGTTCCCTTGTCAAAATTCAACAGCCTAACGGTGTCACATTAAAATTAAGAAAATGAGTTGATGAGACAAAAAGGGTATCTCATCACATTGAAATAAATTTTACATAAATAAGGATACAGAAGAACATATCCCAACATAATAAGATGTAAATTAAAAGACAAAACAAAAATAAGACTTTTAAAAAGAGAGGAGGGTGAAAGGTTCCCTTACCGATTTGGTAACTTACGAAATGTACACCATGTAAAAGAAGGAATATAAAATTAAGATGTAAATACCAATAAATTAAAGTATCGTACAAAAATATTAAAATCCTGGTCAGTACATACACCACACAAAAGAAAGTAGTGGCAAATATAGCATGAATCTCACAGGGATAAAAAGTGAGATGAAAACCCCTTACCACGTGGTACTCAATCGAGTCGTATGACCCAAAGTTAATAACCACCAAATGAATCACATAATAGCATGAATATAATGATAATAATGATAATATATATCAATAGGCAGTACAAAATACACCACAACAATAAATAAGTGGTGAAAAATGGAAATCTAACAGAATTAAAAGTGAGATTAGAAATCCCCTACAAAAATTCGGCAGCCTAACGGCGCCACATAAAAGTTCATAAAATGAATTGATGAGAGTAAGAGGGTGTCTATCATCATATTAAAAAAAATTAAATTATGGTGAATATGAAAGAGCATTCTCCAACATAAGAACATGGAGCATAAAAAAAATGACATAAAATAGAGTACTTGAAAAGAAAGAGAGAGGTCGGATCCCTTACCTTGTGTCCGACTTGACTTGATCGTTCTTTAATCTCCTGAATTATAAACTAAAGTTAATTTATACTGGCTTAAGAACCTTTTTAATTTTTATTATTCCTTTTATATCACTGATTACCATTTTATAAACATTATGTAATCATTTAAGTTAATAACGTTCATTTTGTCAATATTTGGTACTTGAGTAAAAAATGAACAACTTATATTTACATGTTGTCCATGTGATCAATAGTCCATTATATCCAAAATTAAATTCATTAT
This sequence comes from Viscum album, assembly GCA_963277665.1. Lineage (NCBI taxonomy): Eukaryota > Viridiplantae > Streptophyta > Magnoliopsida > Santalales > Viscaceae > Viscum > Viscum album. The sequence continues at coordinate 1,513,308,634 of OY728132.1, read as the reverse complement.
TTATATATCATATATATAATATATATTAAGTATATATATATATATATATATTTATAATAGCACATATCATTTGGAGGTAAGAAATGAAATGCACCGTTCATGGAGACGGTAAGTCGTACGTACGCATGAACGCTACTTTCATTTCTTTTTCTTATTTTAAAGGAATTAAAACATAATTATACATAGGTATATTATAATTACAGTATAATATAATATATAATATCATTAAATAAATCCTTTATACATCCCACATAAGTCATTAATGAGTCACATCCCATTGAGCGGGCGGTAGTCCGCACTTTCTCAAATGAAATTATAGTGTTTACCCATAATAGAATCCATAAAGTTATGATATAAATGTTAATTATATAAGAATAAAAAAAATATAAACATAATACATATCATATATAAATATGGTGTCATCATAATGGCCATCATGAGAGGCTGTAGGATATAATCTAACAATCATCATTTCGTGAGGCGTTAGTTTTTCAACCACAGAAACATTATGTTGTTCACCCATTAGATGGAGGTGTGTGTAAGTTTAGCACTAATCATTCTCATAAAAACATCATAGTATATTTAGGATACTAATGTTGTTACAAAAGAATGCAATAAAAAGAGTTTAGGGGTTGTAGAAGTAAAACAATAGAAAACAATTTAAGAGAAACAGTTACCATTAATTTGGGTAACTCCCTTTGGATAGATCCAAAGGACTTATTGAAGTACCTTCTTCCTAAGGTAAGACTTATATGAGTAGTAGAGGGATGTAGGGAGCTTAACTGGGCCGAGTTTGGATGAACCAAATTGCTTGAGAGGTGTGAGAAATTTGTTAGAAGTGGTCTCCTTTTATAAGGGAGAGGAGAGGCTTTTTAGGAAAGTGTGAAAATATTATTTTATTATATAATGATATTCGGTTTCTAATGGCCCAAAAATAATTATAGTCAAAGATAAGATGACTCTTGGACGAAATTAAATCATCCAATATGAATTGTATAGGTTTTGGAAAATATTTTAATCATTATAATCTTATTTATAAAAATGATTTATTAATGAGGTAAACACTGCATCATTATTGTGTCATAAATAATTTAAATTATTTAATGTCTTAAAATTATAAAAAAAATTCAATGATATAAGAAATATTTTTATATTTCCATTGAATATTTATAGTAAAAAAGATAATTTAAAAAACCCCTTGTAAAAATTAATTTAATAAAAGATATTTTCTTTTGTCATTTTTTCCCTTTAAGTTACTTAATCTAAATTGTCATTTTCACTCCCAAGTGGGTCAATGGGGTCCCAAAATCGACCAAAAGATTTTCATGGTAGTTAATGACTCATCCAATATGTTTTAGACAAGTGTTAAGGTAATTTGGAATTATTATAATATTCTTTTTACCATGAATTAACCTATTTACCTCTAACTGTGGTAAATAAAATTCAAAAGTTCTTATACACTAAATATTATTTTTCATCTTACTGAACCACATTTTACTTCATGATAACAACCATGTATGTCAGATTTTAGAAATTAAATTTACAGAAGTGGTAATATTTCATTTAAATGAAAAAGTCTGTTTTTTTAACTACCACTAGGTGGTTTCACTATTCATCAAAAATTGAAGTTTTTCAGAAAAATACCAAAAATTCAGCCTAAGCATTATTTTATATTCCGAATTCAAAAATGATGTCAATTTTGAAAAATTCAAAAAATAGAAGTGGAATTAACTAATTTTTAAAATTAATTCCCGTTATCAAAACAAATAGCGTGTTTTTGAGAAACAATAACTATCAAAAGATTGATATTTGTTTCTGTCCAATTTCAAAGTAAAATTAATTACAATGACATACATTGGAATAAATGGTAAAAATATATTTTAATTTCACTTTAAAACCAATTAAAAAGATAATCTATCCATATAAATAAATTAGAGTAAAAGGCACTTTTCAATTAAAATACAATATTTTTCACTATTCATAAAAAAATGAACATTTTCATAAAAATACCAAAATTTTAACCAAAGTAAAATTTATGTCCCCATTATAAAGAAGGATTTTATTTGGTCAAATAGAACATATAAAAATGAGCAAAACTAAATTTAATGAGGGTTCTCCATTAAAAGGTGGTAAATCTGCATTTTAATGTAAATTAAGGTTAAATTTAGATTCATTCACATTTTTAGCCTCGAACATTTATCAGATAAATTTAAATACATTTAAAAAACATGTATAATTATTTTGTAGTTAGTTATGTTCATTTCCACAGTTTCAACGGCTAGGTGTTAACTACCTTTTAAAATAATACCATCATATTGTTAGTGTGCAACGTAAGATTTCAAAGAAACACATTGTTGTGTATTAGGTACGCTATCGAACATAGAAACCCCTTTAAATTAAATTATTATTTATTTCAAAAATATTGATTAATATTTAGATGGCATATTCTTCATTTATCTGGGATGTTTCATCTATCCCCCCTTTTGGGAATTGCATCATTGCAATGCGAAAATTGGGATTGAGAACTTCATTTAAAGCCCCATATCAAAAAAAGAGTAAATAAAACTATCACTTTAAAATAAAGGAACAGAAGTACAAAGGTAACCCTAGACAACAGATATTAGGATTCGATGAGAACATGGATATGGATGAGAAAACAAACCTTCACGTTCTGATGGAGTGTGATAGAAAACATGTTGAGGAGAAATTTAACCACCAGAAATTCACTAACATGTGATTGGTTAAACATTCATTGATTCCCCAGTAGGAATAGTAAACGGACAACATTGTTGTTATAAGTTACTTTTAATTGAATAATTTATTTATGAGCTTAACTAAAAACATATGGAAATATACTTACTTTTCATGTAGACATTAATCTTTTACTATATTTCAAACACAAACAAATATTTTCTCCAAATGATGAGTATTCAGGATGAATTTTATTTCACATTAAATGAAATATAATCAACTTCGAGAGAATCACATAATCCAAAAAAGATTAAATATAAATTTCCCATTTCTTTAGACCTTATCCATAATCGAAATGGTTTGTGCGAGATCAGATAATTCCCAAAAAGGATAATCTTTAACCAAAAAATGACTCTTAATCTCCAAAATTTGTCAAAGAAAACAAAAATTTCATCAAAGACCATTCAATAAACAACTATCCATAAAATTCATCAAATTAATCCAAACTATGATTTAAACCCAAATCTTCAAAGGATTTAATGACATAGTATTCCAAGATAAATCTTAACATTTATCTCCAAATAACATCTATTACTCTTAAAGTCTTATATTGAAATGTAATTAACCTAATCACATATCCTCCCTGAAAGGTTAATAATTTCTATAGATAACACAAGATCAACTTTTATTAATTCATAAAATCTTCTAACTAAAAAGAATTATTCAAACTAACCAGGGACTTCACGTCGTCCTGTGGTAGGTGATAAATACCAGTCGCACTTTGGTTGTGGGTTCGATCCCCACAACTTTGTCCGACACGACATGTTGTCACACAGTCTGTGTGTTGTCCCTTTTCAAAAAATATATAATTTTATGACTTTCCCAAAAAGAGATAAATTTATCAAAAATAACCATATCATATTTTAACCATGAAGTTTTTCTAATAACATTCATTTTTCATCCAAAAAATGTATTAACCTATAATTTCCACAAATTCAAGGATCATATAAACCCAAATGGTTCTTTATAACTATATCCACAACAGAAAAGATAACTATTCCTTGAATAAAATTTTCATATATCAAACTTCAGGGTTATACATACTATATAAAGTCTTCTAATGTAATTCCAATCATTAAAAGAGCCTTAATACTTTTAAGCATTTCACCATCCTAAAATCTACCAAAACTCTTGAATCCCTTATATGTTGACTTCTTACTCATTCAACATTATTCATGATCCATTAACCATTCCTTTTCAACATATTCTGAAATAATTCTTTCCTAAAAATTGAATAATGAATCATATCCTAAGATTCAATAATATCAAAACATATGTTAAGAAATAATCCGTACCTTTCATTGGTCATTGTAAGTTTCTTCATCCTCAATCGGAATGCCATTAGGTAATGGTAAATAAATATTTGTATGGTCCTGGTTATCCCATTCCCAAAACATCTTTGTAGGACACCTTTTTTGTATAATGACCATTCACACCACATTTAAAACATTCAATTGATCCCTCAGAATGAATATCATTCCCATTCCTAGAGTCAACTGGATTCATTCTTTTTCCATAGAAGGTTCTTGCTTTATTACCTTCATTTCCACATCTATATCATCTTATTGTCCCTTTGAAACATTTTCCTAGGTGTTTTTTCCACATCTCTGACAAATAGATTTTTGAACATACATTCCCTTATGGTTTTTACCTCAACTTCCGTGGGGATTTTTTTCTCAATATACGATTCCTAATAAAAATCCCTAGGGTTAAAGTGCTCAATCATGAATCTAGATAGTTGGATCAGAATAACCACACAATTTATAATTTCATATCTCATTTAATTCAATTGATCATTCAGAAAACCTTCATAGTTTTCTCCAAATCCATTGTTACTTTGATGCCTGCAAGAACCAACCATTTAATAAAACCAGAAAGGTAACTGTGAGCATATCAGTAAAATAATAATATAATATCTTATATAGAGGGTAAATACTAAGATATAATTATTCATGTTATCTTAAAATCATTCACTTTATCTAAAAAACTACGACTCTTTTTGAAATCCTAACCATTATGGTAATGTCATTTATGCTTAAAGAATAACCTAACCTCTAAAGTTATCTAAACCAACCTCTAATACAAACTATAAGGACCCGGCCTTAAACCTTACATAATATTGAATTAAATGAATAATTCACATTGAGGATCTTTTCAGGTTTATAGTTTTATAGAATTAGGACATAACTATTACATCTCAAAAGATAACAAAGTAGACACTTCTACACCATTTCCATTTTTTTAATAAAATAAAAACTCTAAAAAAATATTCATTTCTAGTTCCAGGTTTTTAGACAATATGACTTTTCCTTGATCCCATCCTTGACCCTATTCCACATTATGTCCAGTTAAAAACATTTCAAAAACATTGGATGAGCATAAAAAGCTCAGTAAGGGATACATAAAGAAAGAAAACTGTTAGGTTTTCAAAAAAATAGTTAAATCATGAATACTTTAACATAAGTAATAATTTTCACATTTATGAAGTGGTAAATAATTTTCACTAAATTAAAGATCATTACATACCATTTTTTAAACAAAATATTACCATAAAACCAAAATCGAGAACACATAACACATAAAGGTAACTTGAGACACAAACATACTTAAATAGAAAAACCATACGGTCGACTTCCACACATATCACTAAATGGAATAGCCATACATCCAACTTCCATACCCAATGCATTGGAGGTTATAACGTAACCACCCATCCTGATATTCACGGCACCCACCGTCATTTGGTTTATCACATAACCACCCGTCAAATGTCCAAGTACCAATATAAAATCACAACACATACAACAAAAATAATGGATAGAAAACATTTCCACATTGAAATCACAATATATCACTTAATATATTGACATAAGAAATCCATTTTCAAAACCATTTTCAATACAAAAAATATGTAAACAAGTATATGGTATTTATTTTCCATTAAAAACATTATGGCTTGTTGAGGAAGCCAATGATCAAATGATACTCGCGACAGTGGGAAGGTCATTATCATCGCTTACATTAAAAGAAACATTACTTTTTTCTGTTTAGTAAAATGCTTCATAGAAAACATATTCACTTTGAGATGTCATGGATGTTTATACAACGTATAAAATAAATTCTTGTATTAAAACAAAATATTCCCCAATGAAAGGAGATTGAGACGAAGTCCCTTACAAAGATGGTATCCTTAAATTAAGGATAAATAAATCACATAATTATGTGTAAAAAATATAAATACACCAAATATAATTGGATGTTAAGTGTAAAACAATCATAGTTCATTCACACAAATTCATAGGATGACATTGTTGGATCTGAATCTACGGATTACACACAAGAGGGGGGGTGAATTGTGTCTTTTCAAAATTATTACAATCTCTTCAATTTAGACAAATTCTGTCCACTATGCTTTAGCACGATTAAATATGCAGCGGAAAAAAGTAAAAGCATGAACACACAGATGTATAGTGGTTCGGGGAACAGAAGGCCCCTAGTCCACTCCACCAACGCTCAAATCCATGATCTTGGCGATTTTCACTATCTGGTCCTCGTTTCCACAGACCTGTTCACAACTGAGTACAGGCAGTTGACACCTTTACAAGTTTCAGGCAAACACAGCCTTCCTGGTTCAAACACGAACCCACACATCTTAGAACGAGAAGCTGATCACTCAAAAATAAAAAGGGTTTCGATAAAGAAAACACTTCTCCAGTTGTTCTTAACATTTGCAACAGAATGAAATTGATAGTAGATAGATCGTCGTCTTTAGAAAATAAAGATCTGTAATCAAAACAGTTCTGAGTTGATCCAGTTGCAATAGATATTACAAGAAACTTCACAACTTCAGCAGCAGTAGATTCACAACAGATAGCCGATGTAGAACACGTGAATCTGCTATCAAGATCTTCCTTCAGTAATAAAGGTTTTACAATTCTTCTCGATCACCAAAAAAGAACGCCTTCACACAGTCTCTGTTTCTTGCTCGTTAAAAGATCAATCTATATATTTCATACACTTTCCTGTGTATATATATATCCGAAGTTTCCAAGATAGAACATATATATTCAAATCTGAGAAAATCTTCTGCATAAATAGATCCATGAAAATCTCCTTTTGATTCGCGATATTAAAAAAAATGAAATAACAGAGCCGTTGTAACTCCCCTGAAGAATCGGCATAAAAAGCTCCATTTAAATCAATCATTAATCCGTTGAAAATCGTCTTTGATTCAGTCAAAGTCGTACTTAAGAATCGGCTCGAAATCCGCTTAATAATCCGCCTGTTTGACCAATGCAAAAGGAAATATCGTCTGTCAAAAATATCCCGACGCCAAACGTAGGGTTGATGACGTGGCTCCAAACGTAGGGTTCACAAACGTAAGGTTCACAAACGTAAGGTTCAGAACGTAAGGTTGAACATACATACTTTCTCTTCAGCATTCAAACGTAGGGTTGATCATCCATACTTTTTCTTGCATCAACTCTCCAAAGAACGTACGGTTGATTATAAAAGTAAGGTTGATGATCAATACTTTTGAGAAACAAACTCAACACTGAAAACTAACGTACGGTTTCTCTTCCATACTTGTCCAACAACAAAAAAGTAAGGTTCCTTCCAAACGTAATGTTCTTCTTCCATACTTTTCAACAACGTAAGGTTCATTAACCATACGTTTCAAAATAACGTAAGGTTCCTTAACCATACGTTTCTTTTAACATAAAAAGTAAACTTTTCACCCATACGTTACGTTCATCAACGTAGGGTATGAACAGTGATTCCAGTACGCGCTAAAACTGATCTCGCGCTACAGTGATTCCAGAATGCGCTAAAATTGATCTCGCGCTACAGTGATTCCAAAACGTGCTAAAATTGATCTCGGAATGAATGAAGTATGAAATCTCGTTGTATGAAATAAATAAAATAAATAAATTCCTGAAAATACTCAACGAAATAATTAGTAAATAATTAAGGGTATTTGTGAGCATCAAAATCATCATAAAGAGACAGAGTATTATTTAAAATAATCTCCCCCTTTAAAAAACATTATTTTGAATTGTTTGAAAACAATACATTGCTCAACAATCTCCCCCTTTTTGATGATCACAAAACCCATAAAATAATAGAACTAATTTAATCGCAATCTTTATTGAAAAATTAGTTTTATAAAATTTTAGAATTTTGAATGGATTAAAACAATATTTAACTATAATAAAATTTCTCCCCCATAAAAATAAATTTTCAACTAAAAATAGATAAAAGATAAATGTCGTATATATCCAAATTCTCCCATATATCCAAATTTCTTCATAGGAAACAAATGAATTTAAATGTTGTGTTTATCCAAATTCTCCCCCTTTTTGTGATATCAAAAAGAATGAAAAATTACGGATTTGAACACATTCAATATTGCACTGAACTATAAGTAAATGCTATAATTAACTGTGTATGAATAAGTGAATTTGTTATACTGGCTAACTCAATCATAAATCAATAAAAAACAAAACAAAAAAGAAGTAAGAAAAGAATTTTCATTCACAAGCTGTTATATATAAACGATTGTGATGTACAGAGGAATCAAGGTTCATAGATAAGACAGGGAAAAAGGTGTCTATCTCCTTTGAATCGCGGTCTTTATCTCTGTAAACTGTTCTCTGAGCCTCTTCATCATCCCATCTCCTAACTTGATGATAAGATCTCTATTCTCTTGAGTCATATGAATATCTTCAATCAAATTAACTCTGAAAAACTCATGCATTCTTTCTTCTTTTTCAACAAAAAGAGCCAGTTTTTCTGATAACTGATTCAAAAGAATCCTAATCGGTTTCTCTCCATATGTCAACTGATCCACTAAAAATATCTGATTATCTAGAAAAACTGACAAAGGGGCACTATTACACTGAAGATCGTGTAATCTGTCACTCATATTTCTCATTGCTGCAGTAATTGCTTGAAATTTCCGAATCAAATCATGTGAAGAGCCTGATCCACTCACAGCACTGTTTGCAATAGACTCAAATTTATTCTCCATGTAAATCTTCAACTCAGACAAATCATCTTTCCTTACCATCTCTGATTTTAACTGATCAACAGCATGCAGTATATCAGTCTTAAACAAATCTACTTCCTGTCTTGAAACAGTACATTCTTTCAGCTTCTAAAACTTCAACTGCTCTAAGTTCAGAGAATTTCTGAGACTAACATTCTCAGATTCTAACTGAGAGATACGCTTGTACAACTCAACAACTTCTTCTTTTCTCGAATCAGGGGCAACCTGTGCTCGATTCTCATGTCCAGAATTAGGTTGATGAAGTAGGGCAAGTGGTAAGGAATCTGCATCTGACTGTTCTTTGTCCTTGTCCTGACAAGGTTGATCCACTGAACTATCTTTTGAAGCCTGAAACTCTTCCACTGAAAAATCTTCCTGAAGTACCTCTATATTAGCTTCAGAAGTATGTTCATCACGAACAGTAGTCTCTCTAACTTCTACTGATTGGTCAAGAAAAATATTTTCATGTAAATCTTGAGGTCGGGCCACTTCTTCACCAGGCACTGCCTCCATAAGTTGTTCTTGTTGTATTACTTTTTCAACAGCCACAGCAGCAGATTGAGGTTCTTTTTGAGTTTCTGTTTGAGCTGCTGGTTCCTCTATCGGTGCAGTCTGCTCCACAACAGCTTCTCTCACAAATGAATAAGAAAATAACGGTTCAGAGGATTTCAAGGCAGGAGAGATAATTTCTTCATCAATTGACCTCTTCCTTCTAGATTGAAGTCCTTCTTGACTTCTCTCTTCCTCAACTTCCTCCATCTCAAAACTAATTCTCCTTGACACTGTACTAACTCATGATTCTGCTTGTCCCTCCTTGGACTTAGCCGGTTGAGCCTGAGCACTCTCTGAGTTTTCCTCAGCTCCAAAACGTAAGAGTTTTCCTTTAATTGTGCTCCAGAAGTATCCTAATTTCCTCAAAGTTCCAGCATTAAAAACATTACTGTGGTGAAATTTCACCCCATCATCTACCAATCTGATCATTCCTCTTTTAAACAAAAACAAAGAAATGAACCTTCCATAAGGGAAAAAGGTCATTCTTGCTTCACTCTGACAGCAGTAACTCAGATATCTTATCATAACCCGAGGAAAATTAAACTTAATATCACACATCAGAAGATACATTATGTACATGTCATGGTATAGGATTTTCTACATCTCAGCCATTCTTGGTGCTAAACCAGTCTGAACAAATTTTACCAAAATTTTCTGATCGGGCTCCAAATCCTTAATAAACATCTTCTTTATCACTCTGGTTCCAAACAGAAAAGACATAATGTCTTCAGAATTATGTACAGAATCTCCAATATTCCGTAAATCGAAATGAAAAACTCCTTCATGAGGGCAGTTAAGAATTTGACTTATCTCTACAAATGATATTGAAAAGTCCTTATCCTCTATTTGAGCCAATAAACTATCCTCTGTATCTCCAAGGCTAAACTGAACAGTTCTAAAGAAATGTCTCATTTCTACCTCATATAGAAACTCAGAATTTTCACTATTAAAAGCTTGCTCATGGCTTTAAAATGACAACGCTTGCTTCAACAGTAAATGAGTTTCAAACAGCCACTCTAAATCTATGACTTTACCTTGCAGTATTTTCCGACTAACTACCTTAGGTTTCTTTGCAGCACTGCTCTCGGCTTCATCTGGACGCTTAGTCTTTGCCATTCCAACAACGATTTCTGAAGGTTCGTAAGTTTAGGGTTTGAAGATACAGAAAAGGGTTTTGGAGCAGATGTGCGGTTTAAGGTTTTCGAAAGGGTTTCCGAAAAAGGTGAAGCAGTTTAGAAGGTGAAACGGTTCTGACAGCCTTGATTCCCGTGTAATCACTAATCATTACTTTTATTTAAAACAAAATAAAATTACTTATAGCGGAAAACAGAAATTAAGCAGAATTCGAAAACAGAATAAGATTTAAAAAAAACTATTTAAAATTTAATAAACCTAACTCCCCCTTAATAAATTCAAACCTTTCCGTGGGAAGTGGTTTAGTAAAAATATCTGCTAATTGATTTTCTGTATTTACAAATTCTAAAAATATATCCTTTTTAAACACATGATCTCTTAAAAAGTGATGTCTTATATCAGTGTGCTTAGTTCTAGAATGACTAATAGGATTTTTTGAAATATTAATTGCACTAGTATTATGACATAAAATAGGTGTATTATTGAAATTTAATCCAAAGTCCATAAGAGTGTTTTTCATCCACAACACCTGTGCACAGCAACTACCTGCAGACACATATTCTGCCTCGGCTGTTGACAGGGCAACTGAGTGTTGTTTCTTACTAGACCATGATACTAAAGACTTCCCTAAAAAGTGACATGTTCCTGAAGTACTCTTCCTATCTAATCAACAGCTTCCAAGGTCAGCATCTGAATATGAAATTAAATTAAAATCAGAGGTTTTTGGATAAAGCAGAGATTGATAAATAGTACCTTTTAAATATCTAAAAATTCTTTTAACAGCAGTTAAATGGGATTCTTTGGGATTTGATTGAAATCGAGCACAAAGACATACTGAATACATTATATCTAGTCTACTAGCAGTATGATATAACAAACTACCAATCATACCTCTATATAACTTGTTGTCCACTGATTTTCCAGTTTCATCCAAATCAAGTTTTATATTAGTACACATAGGAGTTGTAAATGGCTTGCTGTTTTCAAGTCCAAATTTCTTAAGTAAATCAGTAATGTATTTGCATTGATTTAAGATTTTTCCAAAATCTTTTTGAAATATTTGAAGACCCAAAAAGAAATTTAATTCTCCCATCATACTCATTTCAAATTCTTTTTGCATTAATTCTGAAAATTCATGACAACGAATTTTATTGGTTGATCCAAAAATTACATCATCAACATAAATTTGAACCAACAAAACATTATTTTTCACAGTTTTCTTAAAGAGTGTTGGATCTGCCAGTCCAATAGTAAAATCATTTTTCAAAAGAAAAGAACTTAGTCTTTCATACCAAGCTCTAGGTGCTTGTTTAAGGCCATAAAGAGCTTTAGTAAGTTTGAAAACAGAATCTGGTTTTTGAGAATTTTCAAAACCAGGAGGTTTCTCAACACAAACTTCCTCCATTAAATAACCATTTAAAAAGGCAGATTTAACATCCATCTGAAATAATTTAAAATTCATATAAGATGCATAGGCTAAAAGGATTCTAATGGCTTCTAACCTGGCTACAGGTGAAAAGGTCTCATCATAATCTATTCCTTCTTCTTGATTATATCCTTTAGCTACTAATCTTGCTTTATTTCTAGTTATTATCCCTTGATCATCCTGTTTATTCCTAAAGACCCATTTAGTTCCTATTACTGGATAATCATGTGGTCTTTCAACTAATTTCCAAACCTTATTTCTCTTGAACTGGTTCAATTCATCCTGCATTGCTATTACCCAGCTCTCATCATCTAAGGCTTCTTCTATGGTCTTAGGTTCTTGTTGGGATAGGAAAGCAGAGAATTCAACTATGTTTCCTAGGTTTCTTCTAGTTTGAATACCAGTCTCTTAGTCACCTATCACAGATTCTAAAGGGTGATTCTTTAAGGTTCTAGACTGTCTAGGAATTACATTCAAAGGTTCCTCAGTGTCATGTTCTTCTGAACTGGACTGAATTTCTTTTATATCATTTTCAAAATCATTCTTTAAATTCTCAAATCTCATGTTTTCATTAGAATCAGGTTCATCTATTTGTTCTATCCTTTTCTCAAAAGGATCAGATTCATCAAATTTTACATGAACTGATTCTTCAACAATCCTTGACTTTTTATTATAGACTATATAAGCTTTGGATGTTGCAGAATATCCTAAGAAAATACCTTTATCAGATTTTGGATCAAATTTACCAAGATTATCGATGGTATTAAATATGTAAACCTTGCATCCAAAAACTTTAAAGTAATTTACTTTAGGTTTTCTGTTATTCCATAGTTCATAGGGTGTCTTTTTCAAAATAGGTCTTATTAAAATTCTATTCATTATATAACAAGCTGTATTAACAGCTTCTGCCCAGAAATATATAGGTAGGCTATATTCATTTAACATAGTTCTAGCCATTTCTTGAATAGTTCTATTTCTTCTTTCTACAATCCCATTCTGTTGAGGTGTTCTTGGAGCAGAGAAGGTGTGTTTAATACCCATGTTTGAGAAAAAGGAATTAAATTCCTGGTTCTCAAATTCTCCACCATGATCACTTCTCAATGAGATTATATTAAAACCTTTTTCATTTTGAATAGATTTACAAAAACCTTCAAATAAACTAAAAGCTTCACTTTTAAATTTCAAGATGAAAATCCAAGTAAATCTAGAATAATCATCAACTAATACATAAAAATATAATTTACCAGCTAAACTTGCTACTCTTGAAGGTCCAAACAAATCCATATGGATAAGTTCTAGAGGTTTAGTTGTAGCAACTTTATTAACAGATTTGAATGATGATTTGTGTTGCTTGCCAAGCTGACATGCATCACAGAATCTGTCATTTTCAAATTTGAGACTAGGCAAATCAGAAACTAGATGTTTCTTAGATAATTTATGTAAAGCATATATATTGCAATGACCAAGTCTTCTATGCCAGATCCAGGATTCACTTATATTAGCAGTTAAGAAGTTTACTTGTTGTTTACACAAGGAATACAAATCCAAAGTATAAACATTATCAGTTCTGGGTGCTCTAAACTTAAACAGTTTATCTTTAGAAATAGTACAACTATTGTTAGTAAAATCAACAGTGTATCCATCATCACAGAGTTGAGAGATACTTATCAGATTGTGTTTTAACCCTTGTACATAAAGTACTTTGTTGATTGAGACTGTCTCTGGATCTCCAACTGTTCCAAAACCAATAATCTTTCCTTTGGCATTGTCACCAAAGGTGACAAGTCCTCCTTCCTTTCGAGTAAGAGAAGAGAAATTAGCTGAAGTTCCACTCATGTGTCTTGAGCAGCCACTGTCCATATACCATATTTCTTTCTTTCTTTGGTGACCTGCTACCTGCAAAGACATTCAAACAAATTGCTTTGGTACCCATATTTTGTTGGGTCCAGGAGTGTTAGCAAGCAGTGATCTGGGTATCCAGATTTTCTTTGTTTTCTTAAAATTGATTGAATCATATAGATCATTGGAAATATAAGCTTTCTTAATTCCACATATTTGAGGTTGTCTTAGAAAACAGTTTTTAGCTATATGACCTTTTGTTCCATAGAAGTTACAAATAACCTGTTTAGTGCTAGGAACAAAATAATTTTTGTATAACATAGTTTTTTCTCCTTTACTTCCAATTCCAAACCTTTCCTTTTTAATTACAGTTTTTCCAAGTATCTCATTTAAGGCGTTTTCTCCTTTTGTAAAAACTAATGCAGCCTTTTTATAAGATTCTACTTCATCCTGTAGAGTTTTTATTTTTGATTCAAAATTAATTTTATTTGAGTCATCAGAGTTGTATTTGTCAATTAATTCCTTATGTTGTTTTAGCAAAGTATTTCTCTCATCTGAAATAGCTTTATGCAAGTTCTTTATAGATTTATATTTTTTAAATAATGAGTCATACCTTTCTTCAAGCATATTGCAGTAAGCTGCAAGTTTTTTATTTGAGAAGCTTGTTTCAGAGTTTGATTCATTATTTGAGTCAGAGGAGTAGTATGAGTGTACCTCATCAGTTTCAGCCATGAAACACATATTTGCTTTTAAATTGGCTTCCTCCTTATCTGAGCTTTATTCAGAAGAATTACTTGAGTCTTCAGAAACACTCCAAGTAGCTTTCATAGCTTTCTTGTCTTTCTGCTCATAATCATCTATTTTGAAGAATTTCTTCTTCGTTGCATCTTTCAATTTTGGGCAATCCGGTCTGATATGTCCCATCTTTTTTCATTCATAACATCTCACTTCCTTCCTATCCTTCTTGAAGGATTTCTTGAAGTCTTTCTTCTTACTGTAGAACTTTCTGAATTTTCTGGCTAGCTGAGCCAGTTCTTCATCCGAATTTGAAGAATCAGAGCTTTCTGATTTAGCACTTACTTCTCTGTTCTTCATCTTTCTATTCTTTTGTTGAGAAGTCACTTTCAAAGCAGTATTTTCCCTTTTTATGTAGACTTTATGCTCATTTACCTCATCTTGCATTTCAGACTCGTACATCATCAATGTACCAATCGGCTCTCTCATAGTTAGATCTTTAACAGAAGTTGATTGTCTGATTGCTGCAGAGATTCCATTCCATCGAGTAGGAAGTACTCTCAGTACCTTTAACGCTTGATCAGCCTGCTTGATTGGTTCTCCTAGAGCTGTTATATTATTGACAATTTCTGTCAATCTTCCATTCATCTGAGTGATGCTCTCTCCTTCAATCATTCTGAAAGTATCGAATTTTAATTTAGAAGTTGCATATCTCATCTGTCTTACATTATCTGTTCCTTCATAAGCAACAGCTATTGTTTGCCACATTTCATATGCAGTCGGGCATTGAGATACTCTGTTAAATTCATCCGGTCCTAGACCACAGATGATTGCATTCATAGATTTTGAATTCATGTCATACTCAGCCTCTGTAGCAGAACTCCATGTATCGGGATTTTCAGGAATTTCATAGGGAGTCAGAATCTTTGAATAGACTTTGTAACCAAGATTTTTCAGATAAATAATCATACGTGATTTCCAGCAGCCATAATTATCTCCATTAAAGTAAGGTGCTCTGAGCATTGACATTCCCTCTCTCGTATCAGCCATGATACACAATTTATAATCTTTAAATACTTCTAGCTTGATAAGACTTTAAAAATAAGAAGCTCCTCCTCTGATACCAATTGTTGGATCTGAATCTATGGATTACACACAAGAGGGGGGGGGGGTGAATTGTGTCTTCTCAAAATTATTACAATCTCTTCAATTAAAAAAATTCTGTCCACTATGCTTTAGCACGATTAAATATGCAGCGGAAAAAAGTAAAATCATGAACACACAGATGTATAGTGGTTCGGGGAACAGAAGGCCCCTAGTCCACTCCACCAACGCTCAAATCCACGAGCTTGGCGATTCTCACTATCTGGTCCTTGTTTCCATAGACCTGTTCACAACTGAGTACAGGCAGTTGACACCTTTACAAGTTTCAGGCAAACACAGCCTTCCTGGTTCAAACATGAACCCACACAGCTTAGAACGAGAAGCTGATCACTCAAAAATAAAAAGGGTTTCGATAAAGAAAATACTTCTCCAGTTGTTCTTCACAATTGAAACAGAATGCAATTGACAGTAGATAGATCGTCGTCTTCAGAAAATAAAGATCTGTAATCAAAACAGTTCTGAGTCGATCCAGTTGCAATAGATATTACAAGAAACTTCACAACTTCAGCAGCAGTAGATTCACAACAGATAGCCGATGTAGAACACGTGAATCTGCTATCAAGATCTTCCTTCGGTAATAATGGTTTTACACTTCTTCTCGATCACCAGAAAAGAACGCCTTCACACAGTCTCTGTTTCTTGCTCATTAAAAGATCAATCTATATATTTCATACACTTTCCTGTGTATATATATATCCGAAGTTTCCACGATAGAACATATATATTCAAATCTGAGAAAATCTTCCGCATAAATAGATCCATGAAAATCTCCTTTAGATTCGCGATATTAAAAAAATGAAATAACAGAGCCGTTGTAACTCCCCTGAAGAATCGGCATAAAAAGCTCTGTTTAAATCAATCATTAATCCATTGAAAATCGTCTTTGATTCAGTCAAAGTCGTACTTAAGAATCAGCTCGAAATCCGCTTAATAATCCGCCTGTTTGACCAATACAAAAGGAAATATCGTCTGTCAAAAATATCCCGACGCCAAACGTAGGGTTGATGACGTGGCTCCAAACGTAGGGTTCACAAACGTAAGGTTCACAAACGTAAGGTTCAGAACGTAAGGTTGAACATACATACTTTCTCTTCAGCATTCAAACGTAGGGTTTATCATCCATACTTTGTCTTGCTTCAACTCTCCAAAGAACGTACGGTTGATTATAAAAGTAAGGTTGATGATCCATACTTTTGAGAAACAAACTCAACACTGAAAACTAACGTACGGTTTCTCTTCTATACTTGTCCAACAACAAAAAACGTAAGGTTCCTTCCAAACGTAATGTTCTTCTTCCATACTTTTCAACAACGTAAGGTTCATTAACTATACGTTTCAAAATAACGTAAGGTTCCTTAACCATACGTTTCTTTTAACATAAAACGTAAACTTTTCATCCATACGTTACGTTCATCAACGTAGGGTATGAACAGTGATTCCAGTACGCGCTAAAACTGATCTCGCGCTACAGTGATTCCAGAACGCGCTAAAATTGATCTCGCGCTACAGTGATTCCAGAACACGCTAAAATTGATCTCGGAATAAATGAAGTATGAAATCTCATTGTATGAAATAAATAAATAAAATAAATTCCTGCAAAATACTCAACGAAATAATTAGTAAATAATTAAGGGTATTTGTGAGCATCAAAATCATCATAAAGAGACAAAGTATTATTTAAAATAATCTCCCCCTTTAAAAAACATTATTTTGAATTGTTTGAAAACAATACATTGCTCAACAGACATATTCAATAAGTACAAGTTAAACCCAAAGAATTGAAATTGGGTTAAGAAGTTCCCTTGTAAAAATTCGACAGCCTAAAGGCGTCACTTTAAAATTCAAAAAATTGAGTTGATGAGACAAAATGAGTATCTCATCACTTGGAAATAAAGTTTACATAAATAACGATATATAAGAACATATCCCAACATAATAATTTGTAAATTAAAAGATATAACAAAAAGAAGTCTTTTAAAAAGAGGAGAGGGTGAAAGGATCCCTTACCGATTTGGTAATTTACGAAATGTAATCCACAAGAAAGAAGGATTATATAATGAAGATGTAAATACCCATAAATTAAAGTATCTTACAAAAAGATTAAAATAATGGGAAGTACATACACAACACAAAAGAAAGTATTGGAAAATATAGCATGAATCTCACGGGGATAAAAAGTCAGTTGAAAACCCCTTACCACGTTGTAATAAATCGAGTCGTATGACCCAAAGTTAATAACCAACAAATGAATCACATAATACAGTGAATATAATGAGAATAAGGATAATATATATCAAAAGTAAGTACACAATACACCATAATCAATAAATAAGTGGTGAACAATTGAAATACCACGGAATATTATGTGAGATAAGAAATCCCTTACAAAAATTCAGCATCCTAACGACGCCACTTAAAAATTATTAAAATGAATTGATGAGAGTAAGAGGGCGTATCTCATCATATGAAAATAAAAATTATAGTATGGTGAATATAAAATTACATCCTCCAACATAATAACATGGAGCATAAAATAAATGACATAAAGGAGAGTCCTTAAAAAGAAAGAGAGAGGTCAGATCCCTTACCTTGTGTTCGACTTGACATGATCGTTCTTTAATATCATGAATAATAAAATAAATTTAATTTCTACTAGATTAAGAACCTTTTTAAATTTTATTATTCCTTTTATATCACTTATACCATGGTATAAACCTTATGTAATAATTTATGTTAATAACGTTCATTTTTTTTCGATATTTGGTACTTGAGTAAAAAATGAACTCCTTATATTTACAAGTTGTCCATGTGGTCAATAGTCCATTATAACCAGAATTAAATTCATTATTTATATATCATATATATCATATATATTCAGTATATATATATTTATAATAGTACATATCTTTTAGAGGTATGAAATGAAATGCACTGTTCCTGGAGACGGTAATCCATACGTACGCAGGAACGCTAATTTAATTGCTATTTATTATTTTAATTGAATTAAAACATAATGATACACAGTTATATTATAATTAAAGTATAATATCATATATAATATCACTAACTCTATCCTTTATTCCTCCCACATAAGGTATTAATGAGTCACATCACATTGAGGTGGTGGTAGTCCGCACTTCCTCAAATAAAATAATCGTGTTTACCCATAATGGAATCCATAAGGGTATGATATAAATGGAAATTACAAAAATTTAAAGAAAACATAAACATAATATATATCATATATAAATATGGTGTCATCATAATGGCCACCATGATAGGCGGTAGGAGATAATCGAATAATCATCGTTTCGTGAGGCGTTAGTTTGCAATCTACAGAAACATTATGTTATTCATCCATTAGATGGAGGTGTGTGTAAGTGTAGCTCGATTAATTCTCATTAAAACATCCTAGTATATTGAGTATACTGATTTTTTTACAATAGAAATGAATAAAAAAGAGTTTAGGAGTTGGATAAGTAAAACAAAAGAAAACAATTTAAGAAAAACAGTTACCGTTAATATGGGTAACTCCCTTTGGTTTGAACCAAAGGACTTCTTGAAGTACCTTCTTATTAAGGTATGAATTCTAGGAGGAGTATAGGGATTTAGGGATCTTAATTGGTCTGAGTTTGGATGAGAAAAATGTCTTGAGAGATGTGAGGAATTGGATAAAAGTGTTCTCCTTTTATAAGGGAGAGGAGAGGCTCTTTATGAATGTGTGAAAATATTATATTATTTTATAATTATATTCGGTTTCTAATGGTCCAAAAAAAATTATAGTCGAAGATAAGATGACTCATGGTCGAAATATAATTATCCAACAGGATTTTTATGGGATTAGGATAATATTTTAACCATTATAATCTAATTTATTTTGATGATTTATTAATGAGATAAACACTCTATCATTATTGTGTCCTAAAATATTTAAATTATTTCATGTATAAAAATTACAAAGAAAATACCATGATATAGGAAATATTTTTACCTTTCTAGTGAATATTTATTGCAGGAAATATAATTTATATAACCACTTTAAAAAATTAATTTACTAAAATATATTTTCCTTTGACATTTTTTCCTTTACTTTAAGTTAATTAATCTAAGTTTCCATTTTCACTCCCATGTTGCTCAATGGGGTCCCAAAATCGATCCAAAGATGCCCATGGTCGTCAATGACTCAACCAATATGTTTTGGACAAGTGTTAAGGTAATTTTTAATTATTATAATATTCTTTTTACCTTTAATTAACCTATTTACCTTTAAGCGTTGTAAATAAAAGTCAAAAGTTACTATTCTACAAAAATTATTTTCATCTTACTGAACTAGATTTTACTTCTGTTTAACAAGAATGTATGTCAGATTTTTGAAATTAAATTCACAGATGTTGTAATATTTCATTTAAATGAAAAAGTCAGTTTTTTAACTACCACTAAGTGGTTTCACTATTCATCAAAAATTGATGTTTTTAGAAAAAATACCAAAAATTCAGCCGAAGCCTTATTTGATATTCCAAATTCAAAAATGATGTATATTTTACCAAATTCAAAACATAGAAGTGGAATTAATTAATTTTTAAAATTAATTCCCGTTATAAAAACAATTAGCTTGTTTTTAAAAATAATAACTATCAAAATAATGATATTTGTTTATGTCCAATTTCAAAGTGAAATAAATATCAATGACCTACATTGGATAAAATGGTAAAAATATATTTTAATTTCACTTTAAAACCTATTAAAAATATAATCTATCCATATAAATAAATTAGAGTAAAAGGCACTTTTTAATTAAAATACAATATTTTTCACTATTCATTAAAAATGAACTTTATCAGACAAATACCAAAACATTACCCAAAGTAAAATTTGATGTCCACATTCTAAATAAGGATTTAATTTTGTCAATTAGAACATATAAAAATGATCAAAACTAGATTTAACGAGGGTTCTCCATAATAAGTCGGTAAATCGGCCTTTTAATGTAAATTATGTTTAAAATTAGATTCATTCACATTTTAATCCTCTAACATTTATTGTTAAAATTCAAATACATTGAAGAAACATGTATAATTATTTTTTAGTTAGTTCTGTTCATTTCGGCCATTACAACGGCTAGGCGTTAACTAACTTTTGGAATAATAATATTAGATTGTTAGTGTGAAACGTAATATTTCAAAGAAACCTGTTGTTGCGTATTGGGTACGCTATCGAACATAGAAACCCCTTTAAAGTAAAATTAATATTTAATTAAAAAAATATTAATAAATATGAAAATGTCATTTTCTTCATTTATCTGGGATGGTACATCCTTCCCCCCTTTTGATAATTGCATCCTGGCAATTTAAAAATTGGGATTGGGAACATCATTGAAATCCCCATATCAAAAAAAAGAGTCAATAAAACTCTCACTTTAAAATAAATGAAGAGAAGTAAAAAGGTTACCCTCAACAACAAATACTAGGATTCCACGAAAACATGGATATGGAGGAGAAAACAAACCTTTATGTTCTGATGGAGAGTGATAGAAAACATGTTTTTGAGAAAGAGAAATTCCCAAACTTGTGATGGTTTAAACAGTCTTTGATTCCCTAGTATGAAAACTTAAAAGACAAGGTTTTTGTTTTAAGTTACTTTTCATTGAGGAATTTATTTATGATATTAACTAAAAACATAAGGAAATATGCTTACTTGTCATGTAGGCATTCATCTTTTACTATATTTCTAACAAAAACTCATATTTTCTCTAAATGATGAGTATTCAGAATGAATTTTTTTTCACATTAAGAGCACTATAATCAACTTCGAGAGAATCAAATAATCCAAAAAAATATGAACTATATATTTCTCATGTCTTTAGACCTTAACAAAAACCAAAATGGTTTGTGCGAGATCAGAAAATCCCCAAAAATGGATAATCTTATACAAAAATAAAAACTACTCTTAATCTCCAAAATTTGTCCAACAAAACCCAAAGATCATCAAAGACATTTCAATAAACAGTTATCCATTAAATTCTTCAAAGTAATCAAAACTGAGATTTAAACCCAAATCTCCAAAGGATTTAATCACATAGTCTTCCAAGATAAATATTAACATTTATCTCTAAATAACACCAGTTACTCTTAAAGTCTCATATTGAAAAGTAATTAACCTAATAACATATCCTCATTGATAGGTTAATATAAGGCCCCAGCCTTAAACCTTACTTATTCCTGAGTTGTTTCAAGAATACACATTGAGGATCTTTTCAGGTTTAGAGTTTTAGAGAATTAGATCATAAATTATGCATTACATTCCACATTTAAACAATGTGGTTACATTAAAGACAATATTCACTTTTCCCATAAAAGGAAACATATTAAAAAAAACATGGATTCTTTCATTACACTTCATTTACACTATCATCACATCATGTACCTTTCCATTGACCTGTGAAAAACTATTCGAAAACATGGGATGAGCATAAAAAGCTCAGTAAGGTATATAAAAAATACGGAATGAAAACATTATTCCATGTATACATAAGAATCAATGAAATCATATTTTTCCCATAAAACATAATCACTTTAACATACCTCATAAAATCATGAATAAATAATAGAAATCATAAGACATAAAAGTAACATGAGGAATTCATAACATTCTTATGTTGGGAGTAACCTTCATGGTTACGTTTAGAAAACCCATCATAGTATATTCCCTAAATATCTTTAGATAAACCTTACTGTTTAACCCCTTCACGTTACCCAATGCATTGGAGAGCTATATCGGGCTCACCCGCCCATAGTTTATCACAGAACCACCCATCTTCATAAACAATGCCCAAGAACCATAAGATAATCGTATCACATAAAGCGTGCATAAAGGAAACATCACATTTCCACATTTCAATAATAAGATATCAATAACACATTGATAAAATAAAAACATTATCAAAACTATTTTCAATACAATAATAAATGAAAATTAAAACATGGTATTTATTTATCATTTAAAAAAAAGGTTATGGCTTGTAGAGGAAGCTGAAACTCAAATAATAGTCACGACGGCGGAGAATTCGTTGTCACGGTATATGTACGACAAAAACATTCCCTTTTGTTATTAATTAAAATGCTTCATAAAAAATATTCCTTTTGAATAAAATTAAAACTAAAAGGGTTTTATACACCATATAAATGAATGTAGTGTATAAAACAAAATATTCATCAATGAAAGGAGATTGAGACGATGTCCCTTACCCCATATCCGAATTGACTCGATCGTTCTATAATCTACTGAATAATAAACTAAAGTTTATTTCTACTTGATTAATAACTTTTTAATGTTAATTATTTATTTTATATAACTTATTACCATGCTATGAACACTATGTAATTATATAAGTTAATAACGGTCGTTTTGTCGATCATTGGTACTTCAGTCCAAAATAAACTCCTTATAATTACAAGTTGTTCATGTGGTAAAATATCCACTATAACCAGAATTATATTAATTATATATATCTTATATATCATATATATCGAGTATATACATTCATTTATAATATTACATAACATTTAGAGGTATGAAATGAAATGCACCGTTCATGGAGACGGTAATCCGTACGTATGCATGAACGCTACTTTCATTTCTATTTCATATTTAATGGAATGAAATCATAATTATGTAATGGTATATTATAATTCCAGTATAATATCAAATATAATAACATTAACTCCATCCTTTATATGTCTCACATATGGAATTAACGAATCAAATCACTTTGAGGGGGCGGTAGTCCGCACTTCCTAAAATGAAGATATCACGTTTACCCATAATGGAAACCATAAAAGAATGCCATAAATGAAAAATAAAGAAGCATAAGGAAGACATAAACATATTATATATCATATATAAATATAGTGACATCATAATGTCCACCTTTAAAGGTGTTAAAAAAATATTGAACAATCATCGTTTCGTGAGGCAGAAATTCGCCAACCAGAGAAACAGTATGTTCTTTAACCATTAGATGGAGGTGTGTGTATGTGTAGCTCGAATAATTATTATAAAAACATCCTATTATATTGAAGATACTAAATTTATTATAAAATAAAATAATAAAAAGAGTATATGGGGTTGGAGAAGCAAAATATAACAAAAGTACACAAGTGAAGACATTACCTTTGAATTGGGTAACTCTTTTTGGTTTGAACCAAAAGGGTTTATTGAAGAGCTTCATGCCTAAGGTAAGGATTCTAGGATGAAGAGAGAGATTTGGAGAGATAAAATGAGCAGATATTGGCCTATCCAAAGGCTTGAGAGGTTTGAGTAAGGAGGTAGAGGTGGGGGCCTTTTATAAGAGGGAGGAGGGGAACTCTTGGAAATTCATGAAATGTTAGTTTATTAGATAATTAGTTTCAGATTTTAAAGGTCCTACATTCATATATTTTTTTAGGATAAGTTGATAAGGGTTCTGAATATATTCACCCAATAGGTTTTGGACAAGTTTATGTCTTAGATTTTACATTATCGTTTCATTTTATTTAAATCGTTAATTAGTGAGGTAATCGCGACATCATAATGGTGTCATAAATAATTTAATTTATTTAATGTCTAAAAATTATAAAAAAATACTATGATGTAGAAAATATTTATATATTTATAATTACTATTTATTGTCCAAGAGATCATTTATTTAGACAAAATTAAAATTGTTTTACTTGAGTGATACATACTTTTGTGATATTCTCCTTTCTTTAAAAATAAAAAGATGATGTGTCACTATCACACAAAAGTGATTCCATGGGGTCCCAAAGATTGGCACAAGGAATCCCATGGTCTTCCATGACATAACCATTAGAATTAGGATACATTTTGGGGTCATTTTTTATTATTATGATATTATTTTATTATCCTTAACTACCTGATTACTAATTAATCACGATAATTAAAGATAATTACCGTCGTTACTGTTCATAATGTCCAAAAACAAGAGTCTTAATTACATAATTTAGACCTTATTATTCCAAATAATTAATATATTTTACCAAATTACAAACACATAAATTTCAATAATTAATGTAAAAATAATTCTCGGTGTCAAAACAAATAGTGGGTTTTTTTTGAAACAATATCTATGAAAAGTTTGGCACTTGTTTATGCCCCTTTCCAAATTGAAATTAATTATAATGACAAAAATTGGATTAAATGGTGAATATATATTCTAATTACTATTTATACCCAATTAAATAAATAATCTAACAATATAATTAAATTAGATAAAAAAGTAGTTTTGATGTAAAATGCAGTATTTTTCACTATTCATTAAAAAAATGAACATTGTATGAAAAATACCGAAAATTTATCCCATGTAAATTTCAATATCCCAATCATAAAGAATAAGTTTATTTTGACAAATAGATATTATAAAATTGTCAAAAGTTTGATTTAGAAATGGTTTTCCATCAAAAGGAAATAAAACAATCTTTTAAAAATATTAGTGTATTCCACGCTTAAGATTGGATTTATTCTAATTTTACGCCTCAAAAACACTATCTAATTCATAAATAGACATAGATAAAAATATATATTATTCATTACTTACTTGGGATGTTACATCATTCTCCCCTTTATAAAATTGTGTCCCCGCAATTTATTTACTTATCGAATAAGTGGGGGTATTTGTCCCTCGTTGCATTTTTAGATTCTCATGTTGCCTCTTCACTCATGTGGTTTTTCCAAAAACCCATTACTTGATGAATCACCTTATTACATAACACTTTCTCCCTGTGGTCAAGAATATGGACCAGTTGTTCCTTATAAGTTAAATTATCTTCTAACTGAACTACCTCTAGACTAAAAACATGAGATGGATCTGACATGTACTTCCTTAACATTGAAACTTGAAAAACATTATCTACCTGAGATAAACTAGGAGGTAAAGCCACTTGGAATGCAACTGATCCAACTCTCTCCAGAATTTCCTATGGTCTAATGAACCTTGTACTCAGCTTTCCTTTCTTACCAAATCGCATCACACTTTTCCATGGTGAAACTCTTAGGAAGAAAAGATCACCTTCCTCAAAAGAGAGATCCTTCCTCCTATTGTCTGCATTACTTTTTTTCCTTCTCTAAGATGTTCTCATGTGTTTCTATATCAGCTGAACTTCTTCGGCCAACTCTTCTACCAATTCTGGTCCCATCAACTTCCTTTCACCCACTTTATCCAAAAAAGCAGGAGTTCGACACCGCTTCCCATATAATGCCTCAAATGGTGCCATCTGTATACTAGAATGAAAACTATTATTATAATAAAACTCAACCAAAGAAAGTTGTTGGTCCCAACTTCCCTGATAATCCATTGAACAAGCACGTAGCATATCCTCCAAATTCTGAATTGTTCGTTCTGACTTCCCATTTGATTAAGGATGAAAAGCTGTACTGAAATTTAATTCGGCACCAAACGACTTTTTAAGGCATTTCTAAAAGTTAGAAGTAAACCTGAGATCATGATCAGATACAATGGAGAGGGGAACTCCATGTAGCCTAACAATCTTCTTAAGATACAAATGAGAAAGTTGATCTAGGGAAAAGGTATATCGTATATCAACGAAATGAGCATATTTAGTCAAGCGATCAACAATAACCCAGATTACATCATTACCTCGATGTGTCTTCACCAATCCAACAATAAAGTCCATGAATATATTCTCCCATTTCCACTCTGGTACTAGTAAAGGATGAAGCATCCCTTTCAGTAATTGGCTACTTTATCCTTTTGACCAGTCAAACATTTCACAATAAAATCACCAATATCTCTTTTCAATCCATCCCACCAGTAATACTCTCGACGATCTCTACACATCTTAGTACTTCCAGGATGAACTGAAAATGGAGAACTATGAGCTTCACATAACAAATCTCTCTTAAACTGTGAATCAAAAGGAACACACAATCTCTTCCCAAATTTTAAAACACAATCATTATCAATGTTGAATTTAGGAAACATACCCTTCTAAACCAGCTCTACCTTTTTCTTCAGCTCACTGTCTTGCTTCTGTGCTTTCTTAATTCTGTCTGATAGAGTAGATTTCACTGATTCCTGAAAAAAAACAGAAGAACATCATGCACCAACAAATTCTATGCCAAAGTTCATCAAATCCTTAACCAAATGATCACGTTCCAAACATAACTTGGATAATGAAGAATTAATTTTTCGACAAAAAGCATCATCCAATTTATTTGCTTTTCCCGGATGGTAATGAATTGTATAATCATAATCCCTGATTAATTCCAGCTATCTCCTCTGTCTTAAGTTAAATTCTTACTGAGTGAATATATACTTTAAACTTCTGTGATCAGTATATATTTTACACTTTACACCATAAAAATGATGCCTCCAAATTTTTAAAGAGAAAACCACAACATCTAATTCCAAATCATTTGTAGCGTAATTTACCTCATGAGTTTTCAACTGACGTGAAGCGTAAGCAATTACCTGATCATTCTGCATTTGGACACAACCAAGTCCTTTCAATGAAGCATCACTGTAGATAACTAAATCACATTTCCTGGAAGGTAGCGCCAAAACTGGATCATTCACTAATCTTCTTTTCAATTCCTGAAAACAATCATCACATTCTTTTGTCTAGATAAACTTAACACCCATTCGAGTTATCTTAGTAATTGGACAAGATAACCGGGAAAAATTTCTAACAAACCTTTGGTAATAGCCTGCCAAACCAAGAAAACTATGAATCTCAGTTATATTTGTGGGTCTTGGCCATTCTTCAACAACCATTATTTTTAGAAGATCAACAGTTATTCCATCTTTAGAAAAAATGTGACAAAGGAATGAAATTTGTTGCAACCAAAACTCACATTTGATGAATTTCCCAAACAATTTATTTTCTTTTAAGGTTTGAAAAATATCCCTCAAATGACTTTCATGCTCCTCATTACTTTAAGAAAACACCAAAATATCATCAATGAAAACAACAAAAAACTTATCTAAGAACTCGTGGAAAATTCTATTCATAAGGTCCATGAATATAGAAAGTGCATTGGTTATCCCAAAAGGCATTAATACAAATTCATAATGGCCATATCTTGTATGAAATGTGGTCTTCGAAACATCTGCTTCCTTTACCTTCAACTGATGGTACTTCGATCTCAGGTCAATATTTGACAAATACTGAGCTCCCTAGAGCTGATCAAACAAATCATCGATATGAGGTAAAGGATATTTTTTTTAACAGTGATGTTATTCAAGGCTCTATAATCAATGCAAAGTCTCATTGAACCATATTTCTTTTTAACAAATAAAACAGGAGCACCCCATGGTGATGTGCTATGTAGAATGACACCATTCTCTAATAAGTCTTGTAATTCCTCCTTCAACTCTAAAAGTTCATTTTGTGCCATTCGATAAGGGGATTTTGAAATTGGCTTTGCATCAAGAACTAAGTCAACAGAAAATTCAACATCCCGATCTTGTATTATTCAAGGAAACTCATCCAGAAAAACATCAGGATACTCGTTTACCACTGACACATCATTAATCTGAACAGTTCCTTTATTTTCAACAATATGTGCAAGGTAACATTCATTTCTATCTTTTACAAGTTTCTCAGCCTCTTGATATGTTATCAACATTAAGGGTTCATTCTTGTACACAAACTGAAAGAATTTCTGAAAAAAATACTTCTTTAGCTCTATAATCAATCTTAGCATGGTAAACAGAGAGCCAATCCATACCCATGATAACATCAAACTCTTCTAGAGGTAATAAAATAAGGTTTTCAAGTAGGTTCTTTCCACATATAAGGATAGATAGATTATTATAAATTATTTTTACCTCAACAATTCCCCCAGTTTTTTTTACACAAGTTCAGGAGTCATTTCTTGATATGGAATTCCCAATTTACAAGAAAAGTTTTCAGAGATGATAGAATGTGTAGAACCTGAATCAAACAACACAATGGAATAATCTGAGAAAACAAACAAAGAACCTGATACCACTTCATTTGCTGGACCAACATCTACTGAAGTAGTTGCAAAGGATTTCCCCACTCTTTTTTCTTATAGTATGACTACCTCCCATCACTCGAGCTCTTTATCGGACTCTCATTTGCATAATTACCCATCTCATTGAACTTGAAACATTTCACTAACTGTAAATCAAATTTGGTCTTACCATCACCTTGATTTGTTTAGTGCAATCATGAGCCGTATGCCCCATCTTACCACATTGGTAGTACTTTCAAAAATTCAGAAGACATTCCCCAGCATGCCTTTTACCACATTTATCATAGACTAGAAACCTAGTTTTCTTACCATCAGAACATTTTGATGAATTCTTCCCTTTCTCCAGTCACCTCGGTCTTTTATTCTGTTGGTTGTTATAGAACACTTGATCATCATAAAAATCCATTTCCACCATCTCAGCACCTCGAACAAGCTTTTCATAACTTTTAAACTCACGAGAAGCTAGTGCCCTTCAATATTTTGGCTTTAATCCTCAGTAAAAATGAATGATTTACAATCATGGTCTTGGATAAAATTTGGAGTATACCTTGCCAATCGAGTGAACCATTCTTCATAAGAAGCCACTATGTCATCCACATTCCTCAATTCCAAGAATTGTTATTCCATCCTATGTCCAACAGCATTAGGAAAATACTTATCTAGAAACATACCTTTGAATTCATCCTAGTCAAGAGCATCAATCTCATCAGCATACCTGATATTTTTAACCATCGACCACCACTAATCTGCTTCACCCTCAAAAAACAGTAAGACTAATATTTGGATTGTCTGAACACCCCATGACATCGAAAATCTTCTCCAATACTTTAATCCACCCTTCATCTTGCATAGGGTCAGATGATCCTCTAAATGTAGGGGGATGATTCATCATGAATTGTCCCACCACTAACATGTTCCTTTGCGGTTGATCTGGCTGATCTCGTGCCTGTATATTACCACCATTTATCGATTGAGTCAACTGTGCCATTACTGCAACAAAATATTCAGTTCCAATTCTGACCATCTCAGGATGCTGATTCGGAAGGTCATTTCCTTCTGTATGCCATCCTAGCGCTGCTTCCATGTTTCCTCTATGGATAACCATTCTGAACAAAGATGTCTTAGATGAAACAATATGGTAATCTTGAAATGCTATATCATTTAAAGTTGACCATAAAAAATATTTTTAGATAATAATGTAATAGAATTCTAACTCCTAAAGTTATCTAAACTGACCTCTAATACCAACTATAAGGACCCAGCCATAAACCTTACTTATTCCTGAGTTATTTCAAGAATACAAATTGAGAATCTTTTCAGGTTTGGAGTATTAGAGAATTAGATCATAAATCATTCATTACATTCCACATTTAAACAAGGTGGTTACATTAAAGACAATATTCACTTTTCCAATCAAAGGAAATATATTAAAAGAAAACATGGATTCTTTCATGACACTTCCTTGACATTATCATCACATCATGTACCTTTCCCTTGACCTGTGGAAAACATTTCAAAAACATGGGATGAGCATAAAAAGCTCACTAAGGTATATAAAAAATACGGAATGAAAACATTTGTCCATGTATACATAAGAATCAATGAAATCATACTTTACCCATAAAACAAAAGAACTTTTACATACCTCATCAAATCTTGAATAAATAATAGAAATCAAAAGACATAAATGTAAATTGAGGAATTCATAACATTCTTACATAGGGAGTAACACTCATGGTTACGTTTTGAATACCCATCATAGTATATTTCCTAAATCACTTCGGAGAAACCTTAACATTTAACCCCTTCACAATACCCAATTCATTGGAGTGCTATATCAGGCTCACCCGCCCTTATTTTATCACGGAACCACCCATCTTCATAAACAATTCCCAAGAAACATAACATAATTCTATCACATAAAACATGCATAAAGGAAACATCAAATTTCCACATTTCAATCACAAGATGTCAATAAAACATCGATAAAATAAAAACATTATCAAAACCATTTTTAATACCTAATTAAAAGAAAAGTAGAACATGGTATTTATTTTATTATTTAAAAAAGGTTATGGATTGTAGAGGAAGCTGAAACTCAAATAATGGTCATGGCGGTGGAGAAGTTGTTGTCGCCGCATACGTACGACAAAAACATTCCCTTTTGTCATTCAGTAAAACACTTCATATAAAAAGATTCGTTTTGAATAAAAGTAAAATTCAAAGGGGTTTATACACCGTATAAAAGAAATTTGTGTATAAAACAAAATATGCCTCAATGAAATGATATTGAGACAAAGTCCCTTACCTCGTATCCAACTTGACTCGATCGTTCTTTAATCTCATGAAAAATAAACTAGAGTTAATTCCTACTTGATTAAGAACCTTTTTCAAGTTTATTATTCCTTTAATATCACTTATTACCATGTTATGAATACTATGTAATTATTTATGTTAATAACGGTCATTTTGTCGATCATTGGTACTTGAGTCAAAAATAAACTCCTTATAATTACAAGTTGTTCATGTGGTAAAATATCGATTATATCCAGAATTATATTCATGATGTAGCTATCATATATATCATATATATCCAGTATATACATGTATTTATAATATTACATAACATTTAGAAGTAACAAATGAAATGCACCGTTCCTGTAGACGGTAAGCCGTACGTACGCATGAATGCTACTTTCATTCCTATTTCATATTTAATGGAATGAAATAATAATTATATAAAGGTATATTATAATTCCAGTATAATATCATATATAATACCATTAACTCTATCCTTTATACATCCCATGTATGGAATTAATGAATCAAATCACATTGAGGGGGCGGTAGTCCGCACATCCTAAAATGAAGATATCGCGTTTACCCATAATGGAAACCATAAAGATATGACATAAATGAAAAATACATGAGAATAATGAATTAATAAACATATAATATATCATATATAAATATGTTGACATCATAATGGACACAATAAAAGGTGTTAAAATAAGATTGAACAATCATCATTTCGTGAAGCAGAAATTCGCCAACCACAGAAACAGTATGTTATTTAACCATTAGACAGAGGTGTGTGTATGTGAAGCTCGAATCCTTTTTATGAAAAAATCCTTGTATATTTAAGATAATTATTTTATTATAAAATAAAGTAATAAAAAGTCTTTAGGGGGTTAGAGAATCAAAATAATACCAAAGAACACAAGTGAAGACATTACCTTAGAATAGGGTAACTCCTCTTGGATTGAACCAAAATGGTTTCTTGAAGAGAATCCTTCCTAAGGTAAGGTTTCTAAGATGAAGAGAGGGATTTGGAGAGATAAAATGAGAAGATATTTGCCGAACCAAAGGCTTGAGATGTGTGGGGAAGGAGGTAGAGGTTGGGGACATTTATAAGAGGGAGGAGGAGAACTCTTGGAAATTCAAGAATGGTTGCTTTATTATATAATGATTTTCGGATTTTAAAAGTCCCGCATTAATATATTTAGAGGATAAGGTGATAATGGTTCTAAATATACTCACCAAATATGTTTTGGACATGTTTATGTCTTAGATTTTACATTATCTTTTCATTTTATTTAAATCGTTAATTAATGAGGTAATCAATGCATCATCATGGTGTCATAAATAATTTTATTTATTTAATGTCTAAAAATTTTAAAAAAACATACTATAATGTAGGTAATATTTTTACCTTACCAATGCCTAGTTATATTCCAATAGATCATTTATGTAGACAAAATTAAAATTGTTTTACTTGGGTGATACATACTTTGGTGATATTCTCCTGTCTTTAAAAAGAAAAAGAAAAAGTGTCACTATCACACAAAAGTGATTCCACGGGGTCCCAAAGTTTGGAAAAAGGAATCCCATGGTTGTACATGACACAAAAAGCAGCATTAAGACCCATTTTGGGGTCATTTTTTATTATTATGATATTATTTTATTATCCTTAACTACCCGATTACTAATTAATCACGATAATTAATGATAATTACCATCGTTACTATTCATAATGTATGAAAAATTGTCTTAATTACATAATTTAGACCTTATAATTCCAAATTAGGAATCCATAATACCAAATTCCAAACACATAAATTGAAATAATTAATTTAAAAATAATTCTCGTTGTCAAAACAAATTGCGTGTTTTTTTAAACAATATATATGAAAAGTTTGGCACTTGTTTATGCCAAATTCCATTGTGAAATTAATTCTAATGACCACCATTGTATTAAATGGTATAAATATATTCTAATTACACTTTAAAACCAATTAAAAAGATAATCTAACAATATAATTAAATTATATGAAAAAGTAGTTTTGATGTAAAATGTATTATTTTTCACTATTCATTAAAAAAATGAACATTGTCAGAAAAATACCAAAAATTTATCCCAAGTTAATTTCAATGTCCTAATAATAAATAATAAGTTTATTTTGACAAATAATGATTATAAAATTATCAAAAGTTTGATTTAGAAATGGGTTTCAATCAAAAGGCAGTAAAACAATCTTTACAAAATATTAGTGTATTCCATGCTTAAGATTGGATTTATTCTCATTTTAATCCTTTAAAACACTATCTAATTCATACATATACATAGATAATAATATATATTATTCATTACTTAATTGATATGTTATATTTAATCATTTCCATAGATAACCCAAGATCAACTTTTATTAATTCATAAAATCATCTAAATAAAAAAAATTAGTCAAACTAACAAGGGATATCACATAGTCCAGTGGTAGGCGATAAATAACAGTTGCACATTGGTTGTGGGTATGAATCATGAAGCTTCATCTAACACGATAGGTTGTCACACAGTCTTTGTGTAGTCCCTTTACAAATACAATATAATTTTATAACCTTCCCAAAAAGGGATAAATTTATCAAAAATAACCATAAAATATTTTAACCACGAAGGTTTTCTATTAACATTAATTTTGTATCCCAAAAATGTATTAACATATAATTTCCTCAAATTCAAGGATAACATAAACCAAAATAGTTATTTATAACTATATCCACAAAAGAAAATATAATTATTCCTTGAATAAAATTTTCATTTATCAAACTTCAGGGTTACACATAGTATAAAAAGTCTTCTAATTTAATTAACATCATCAAAAGTGACTTAATACTTTTAAATATTTCACCAACCTAAAATATAACATAACACTTGAATCCCTTATATGTTGACTTCTTACTCATTCATCATTATTCATGATCCATTAACCATTCATTTTCAACTTATTCTGAAATACATCATTCCTAAAAACATAATCATGAATCATATCCTATGATTCAATAATATCAAAACATATGCTAAGAAATAATCCATAACTTTCATTGGTCATTGTCAGTTTATTCATCCTCAATTGGAATGGAATTAGGTATTGGTAAACAAAGTTTTGTACGATCTTGGTGATCCCATTCCCGAAACATCTTCGTAGGACAGCTGTTTGTATAATGACAATGCACACCACAATGAAAACATTCAATTGATCCCTCAGAATGAACTTCTTTCTCTTTCCTAGAGTCAACTGGATGCTTCCTTTTTACATGGAAGGTTCTTGCTTTATGACCTTCATTTCCACATCAATAGCATCTTTTTGTCCCTTCGAAACATTTTCCTTGGTGTTTCTTTCCACATCCTTGTCAAATAGATTTCTAAACATACATATATTAATGATTATTACCTGAATATCAGTGGGGATTTGTTTCTCGCATATACGGTGCCTTATAAAAATCACCAAGGTTCATGTTTTCAATCATGACTCTAGATAGTTGGTTGAGAATAACAACAATAGTTCTCATTGCATCTCCCATTTCATTCAATTGCTCATTTAGAAAACTATCAGAGTTTTCTCCAAATGCATTATTACTTTGTTGCCTGTTAGGTCCAACCATTGACTAAAACCAGAAAGTTATGTTTGATTATATTAGTAAAATCATCATATAATATCTTATGATGCGAGTAAATACTAATATATAATTGTTCATGTTATCTTAAATTAATTCACTTTATCTAAATAAACTATGACTCTTTCTGAAATTCTAACCATTATGGTAATCACACTTATGCTTAAAGAATACAAAAACCTCTAATGTTATCTAAACCGACCTCTGGTACCAACTATATGAACCCGGACTTAAACCGTACATAATATTGATTTAAATTAATAATTCACATTGAGGATCTTCTCAGGTTTATAGTTTTATAGAATTTGGACATAACTCTTACATCTCAAAAGGTTTCAATGTAGACACTTCTACACAGTTTCCATTTGTTTCAAAAAATAAAAACTCTTAAAAAATGGGTCATGTCTAGTTCCTAGTTTTTAGACAGTATGGCTTTTTATTAATCCCATCCTTGACCCTATTCCACATTATGTCCTGTGAAAAACATTTAAAAACGTGGGACGAGAATAAAAATCTCAGTAAGGGATACATAGAGAAGGAATACTGTTAGTTATTCAAAACAATAGGTAAACCCAGAATACTTTAACATAAGTAATACTTTTCAAATTTATGATGTAGTAAATACTCTTCACTAAATAAAAGATAATTACTTAACATTTTGAAACCAAAATACTACCACGAAACCCAAATCAAGAACACATAACATATAAAGGTAACTTGGGGCATAAACATACTTAAATGGAATAACCATACAGTCGTCTTCCACACATATCACAAAATGTAATATCCATACGGCCAACTTCCATTCCCAATACATTTTAGGTTATAACATAACCACCCATCCTGGAGTTCATGGAACCACCCGTCATTTGGTTTATTATGTAACCACCTGTCAAATGTCCAAGTACCAATATAAAATCATAACACATACAACAAATATAATGGAAAGGAAACATTTACACCATTCAATCACAATATATCACATAATATATTGACATAACAAATCCATTTTAAAACCCATTTCAATACAAAAAATATGTAAAAGAGTATAAGGTATTTATTTTATTTTAAAAACATTACGGCTTGTTGAGGAATCCAAATATCAAATAATACTCGCGGCGGTGGAAAGGTCGTTGTCACCGCTTATGTTAAAAGAACCATTCTTTTTTTCATTTAGTAAAACACTTCATAGAAATAATATTCCATTTGAAATGTAACGGGTGCTTATACAGCATATAAAATAAAGTCATGTATTAAAAAAATATTCCACAATGAAAAGAGATTGAGACAATGTTTCTTACAAAGACGGTAACCTTAAATCAAGGATAAATAAATCTCATAATTAAGTGTGAAAAATATAAATACACCCAATATAAGTGTATATTAAATGTAAAACAACCATAGGTCATTCACACATATTCATAGGATGACATATTCATGAAGTACAAGCTAAACCCAAAGAATTTAAATTGGGTTAAGAAGTTCCCTTGTAAATATTTGATAGCCTAACTGCATCACCTTAAAATTCAGAAAATGATTTGATGAGACAAAAAGGGTATCACATCACTTGGAAATAAATTTTACATAAATAAGGATATAAAAGAACATATCCCAATATAATAAGTTGTAAATTAAAAGACATAACAAAAATAAGTCTATTAAGAAGAGTGGAGGGTGAATAGTTCCCTTACCAATTTGGTAACTTACGAAACATACACCACATGAAATAAGGATTATACAATGAAGATGTAAATAACCATAAATTAAATTATCGTAAAAAATGAATAAAATCATGTGCAGTACATACACCAACCAAAATAATTTAGTGGAAAATATAGTATGAATCTCACAGGGATAAAAAGTGAGATGAAAACCACTTACCATGTTGTAATCAATCGAGTCGTATGACCCAATGTTAATATCCACCAAATGAATCACATAATTCCATGAATATAATTATAATAATGATAATATATATCAAAATGCATTACAAAAACATCACAATCAATAAATAAGTGGTGAACAATGGAAATCCAAAGGAATTAAAAGTGAGATAAGAAATCTCTTACAAAAATTCGGCAGCCAAATAGCGCCACTTAAGAATTATTAAAATGAATTGATTAGAGTAAGAGGGTGTATCTAATCATATGAAAATACAAATTATATTACGGTGAATATAAAATAACATCCTCCAATATAATAACATGGATCATAAAATTAATGACATAAAAGAGAGTACTTGAAAAGAAAGAGAGAGGTTGGATCCCTTCCCTTGTGTTCGGCTTGACTCGGTCGTTATTTAATCTCTAGAATAATAAACTAAAGTTAATTTATACTCTCTTAATAACCTTTTTAAAGTTTATTATTCCTTTTATATCCCTTATTACCATGTTATAAACAATATGTAATCATTTAAGTTAATAACTTTCATTTTGTCGATATTTGGTACTTGAGTCAAAAATGAACACCTTATATTTACAAGTTGTCCATGTGGTCAATAGTCCATTATATCCAGAATTAAATTCATTATTTATATATCATTTATATCATATATATTCAGTATATATATATATATATATATTTATAACAGTACATATCATTTGGTGGTAGGAAATGAAATGCACCGTTCATGGAAACGGTAAGCCGTATGTACGCATGAACGCTACTTTCATTTATATTTCTTATTTTAATGGAATAAAAACATAATTATTCATTGTTATATTATAATTATAATATAATATCATATATAATATCCTTAAATCTATCGTTTATACATCCCACATAAGGCATTAATGAGTCACATCACTTGGAGGTGGCGGTAGTCCGCACTTTCTCAAATGAAATTATCGTGTTTACCCATAATGGAAGCCATAAAGGTATGATATAAATGGAAATTACAGAAGAATAAAGAAAACATAAAAATAATATATATCATATATAAATATGGTGCAATCATAATGGCCACCATGAGAGGCGGTAGGAGATAATCGAACAATCATCGTTTCGAGAGGTGTTAGTTTCCCATCCACAGAAGCATTGTGTTCTTCATCCATTAGATGGAGGTGTGTATAAGTGTAGCTCGAATACTTCTCCTAAAACATGCTATTATATTGAGCATACTTATGTTTTTACAAAATAAAGGAATAAAAATATTTTAGGGGTTGGATAAGTAAAACAATAGAAAATAATTTAAGAGAAACCATTGCCTTTAATTTGGGTAACTCCCATTGGATTGAACCAAAGGACTTCTTGAAGTACCTTATGCCTAAGGTAATACTTCTAGGTGGAGTATATAGATTTAGGGAGATTAATTAGGTAGATTTTTGACGAGCCAAATGGCATGAGAGGTGTGAGGAATTGGTAAGAACTCGTCTCTTTATATAAGGGAGAGGAGAGGCTCTTTAGGAATGTGTGAAAATATTATTTTATTATATAATGATAGTCGGTTTATAATGGTCCAAAAATAATTATAGTAGAAGATAAGATGACTCATGGTCCAAATAAAATCATCCAATAGGAATTTTACAGGTTTTGAATAATATTTAAATCATTATAATATTATTTATTTAAATGAATTATTAATGAGGTAAACACTTCATCATTATTGTGTCATAAATATATTAAATTATTTTATGTCAAAAAATTATAACAAAAATACCATGATATATGAAATATGTTTATCTTTCAAGTGAAAATTAATAGTCAAAAAGATAATTTATATAACCCCTTGTAATAATTAATTTACTAAAATATATTTTCTTTTGTCATTTTTTCCATTAAGTTAATTAATCTAAATTGTCATTTTCACTTACATTTGGCTCAATGGGGTCCCAAAGTCGACCCAAAGATTCCCATGGTAGTTAATGACTCAGAAAATTAGGTTTTTACAACTGATAAGGTAATTTTGAATTGTTATAATATTCTTTTACTTGAATTTACCAATTTACCTTTAACCGTGGTAAATAAAAGTCAAAAGTTACTATTCACCAAAAATTATTTTCATCTTATTGAACCAAATTTTACTTCTTGATAACAACCATGTATGTTGGATTTTCGAAATCCAATTCACAGAAGTGGTAATATTTCATTTAAATGAAAACGACGGTTTTTAACTACCACTAAGTGGTTTCAATATTCATCAAAAATTGAAGTTTTTCAAAAAAAAACCAAAAATTCAGCTTAAGGTTTATTTGATTTTCTGAATTCAAAAATGATGTCTATTTTACCAAATTAAAAAAATAGGAGTGGATTTATTTTATTTTTAAAATTAATTTCCTTTATCAAAACAAATAGCGTGTTTTCATGTAACAATAACGATCAAAAGATTAATACTTGTTTATTTCCAATTTCAATGTGAAATTAATTCCAATGACATAAATTGGATTAAATCGTAAAAATATATTTTAATTTCACTTTAAAACAAATTAAAAAGATAATCTAGACTTATAAATAAATTAGAGTAAAAGGCACTTTTAAATTAAAATACATTATTTTTTACTATTCATAAAAATGAACTTTATCAGAAAAATACCAAAAAATAATGAAAAGTAAAATTTCATGTCCCCATTCTAATGAAGGATTTTATTTGGTCAATTAGAACATATTAAAATGACCAAAACTATATTTAAATAGGGTTCTCCATTAAAAGGCGGTAAATCGGCCTTTTAATGTAAATTATGCTTAAAATTAGATTCATTCAAATTTTAAGCCTCTAACATTTATTGGATAAATGTAAATACATTTAACAAACATGTATAATTATTTTTTATTTAGTTCTTTTCATTTCTTCCATTACAATGGATCGACGTTAACTACCTTTTAAAATAATAATATTATATTGTTAGTGTGCAATGTAAGATTTCAAAAAAACCTGTTGTTGTGTATCAGGTACGCAATTGAACATAGAAACACCTTTAAAATAATATTAATATTTAATTCCAAAATATTAATAAATATGAAAATTCCATAGTCTTCATTTATCCAGGATATTACCCCTCATCTACATGAATCCTTGAAATGGATCTTCCTGCTTCCAGATAAACCTTCATCCTATATCAAATCTGAAATTCCATGTATCACAATTCTTGCTTCTCTCATATTCTATTATGTAATTAAGATCTAGTTTACTATATCAATAGTCGAATTCAACCATAATTAAACCCTATATTATAGTATAGTTTACCCAAACCTATCCTCAAAATGCATTGCATTCATCTTCTTATCACTAGTTAGATATGTCCAAAAACGTTGGACCTCAGTTAAGGGAGTAGAATACATTAGTGCGACCATAGATCCATAATGACGATGCATAAATTCCTTGGCATGAACCAAGATCAAATTATATAAGAACAAAAGTCCTAAGACGAATTTTTTTAATTCTTACATACTATACCCTGATTAGGCTCAACCTGATATATGATGTCCCACCAACGCTTATCATAATCATGTAAAATGTCGATAGTGATCTCAAACATCTACATAGGTGTTTTTTCAATATCATCAAAGATTGAAACCATATATTATAACCCCGAAATAGTATAATAAGTTACACTATCCCTAGACATGTTTTTATGTTTCTAATATGAAATGTCCCAAGTTAGTGATTCTGTATTAGGTTTATGCCATAGAGAACCCTAAAGAAACTGCATGATTTGAAGAAAACTATCATAGAAGTGAGAAACGATGACTGTTGGAGGGTCTGTAGGAGGTTACTCATATGGAATTACATGTGGAATCACATGTTAATATGGTCCAACCACCTTCATGGAGTACTCTTCTATACTATCTTGAAATAAAAAAATGAGTATGTTACGACAAAATAACTATAAAATTTTCTATATTACTCCATTGATGAGATTTATAATAGAAATGGTATATGGATAAGGCATGAAATAATCACTAGTGCAGAAATAGTTTTTTACATCACCATTTTTTACGTCAGTTATATATATCCGACATAACAATGCGGCGAGTAGATTTTTCACGTCGGTTATTTTAATAACCGACGTTACAAATCGTGCCTGTTGGGTTTTTACGTCGGTTATAAAATAACCGACGTAAAAAACCAAAGAGCGGGAGCTGTTTTACGTCATTTTTAAGATAACCGATGTAAAAAAGCTAAAAAATAGTTTATAACGTCGGTTATTATATAACCGAAGTTATAAAGCATTTAAAAAAATTAAAGCCCGTGTTCTGTCATTTACGATTTTTTCGATTGACAGTCGCCGGATCGTCTCTCTCTCGTGCGGTAAACCCTAATCGGCTCATTGATCGCCTGTATTACACTCATTTTGGCTTCATTTTTTATCTTCTTCACTGCTCTCGGATCTATCATCTCAACTCGCGACATTCAAGTAAGCCTTCCACGAATTTATTTCGTTCGTTTTTGTTTCGATTCTTGATGTGCTTTTCGTTCGTTTTTGAATCTCATGGAATTTTTTTTATTGCAAATGGTTATTATGTTAATTCAACTCGCAACATTCAACTCGCAAATGATTATTAAAACATTGTGGATTAGCTTCAGCAAAATCTGAAAAATAATGGGTGGTACTGTAACGTTCCATTCTTCCAACAACATTATTATTTCCTACTTAGCTGGAATGTGTCTTTCTGGATGAAGATTGGTAGTACTTATTTTCTTAAAATCATATTTTCAATTTGATTGTCCAGAAAATTATTTTCATGAATGAAATTGGACCAGGTACAATCGGTAATACCTATCCTTAAAATTTAATTCATCATTCTTACATCATAATATTTTTTCAAAAAATTATGATTTTTTGAACTCCTAGATCAGAAAACCATCATCTGTTTTCATCTGCATTCATAAAAATATCAATTGATACCTATTACAATCAAATATTTCATTCTGGACTCATGGTGAGTCTGATAATACATTTCTTCTTTCAGTCATCTCCTAAAAATGATGGACCTTTTCATGCAAAGTGTATCTGATTTCTTGAATACGATGGTATGTCCGATTTTAAACAAAACCAAGTGAGGTGATTTCTTTTATTATTAATAATTCATAAAAAAATATAATACCTAAATATTATTATCATCCTTTTCAGATTTTTCATTATAAAAAAGGTAAAGGGTACTTTCTTTTCATTCTCATGTTAAATTATATTTTTTTAAAGGTCTTTTCTATCTAGTTAGAAATAATTTAATGATAATTAGATTGAATTAGGTATATTATATTATCTTACCATCCAAACATATTTTTATGTATTAATAATTATTATGTTTTGTAAAGACAATTATGACCCCCATTTAATTTTTTTTAGTTAATTGATCTACGAAAGTGTTATAAATGATTTGATGATCACGATTCACCCATATATATGGTTAGTCATTATGTGACATTTGGTTCCATAATATCCTTCTAATGCTTTCGAAAATGCATTATATATCATAGATAAATATGTGATACAGATGGTTATACCATGTCCAATGTGTTATGTGATGTGCCTGGTAAGAAATATTATAATAAATTATAGGAAAGCTGATTAACATATCTCAATATGAGGTGAATGAAACTATGTTTTCCCTTGACATATGTTATGACTTATATGATTATGTTTGTGCCACACTCTTATGTTATTCCACATACCAATGTTGTGATCTTGTGAATAAGGTTTTTTAAATCATGTTCCCACTATCATATAAATCATGTCTTATGTTATGCTAATATTGTTATACTTGGACACAGGTTTTATGATCTATGATTATATAGAACTGTTTCACTTATCTTTTTGATCATGTTCTTTGTGTATGCTCTTATACCCCCATGGATATCTTTTTATGAGATTAGATATTATATTTATATATATCATGTTTACCCATAATGAGTATTATAAATCAAAACTTTTATTATTTTCATTCCCTAAGTTATAAAAATAAGTATTATGTAGGATGATTCAAAAATTTAATCTGTGAGATGAGTTGATTTATGTGTGAAACCCAGGCCAAAAACATATGTATTTTTTTATTGGTATTACATATATATAGTTCGACATATACTTTTTTTACATTACCATGATATTAACATTAATTTTTCTAAAGAAATATTAATGTCCTTAGATTATATATCGGATCAAAAGGATATAGTAATTCTAATATATAATCAGAATGATCAGATAATATGACAATATTATTAAACATAAAACAAATTGTCTATATTCATATTTTTAACATGACACTTACGATGTATAGCTATTTGGTGTTGGGTACTTATGAAAACTACTACTACTTTCAAGATTTGTTTTATATTTTAAATTGTTTTACATTCAAATTATGATTTTTTTCATATA
This sequence comes from Viscum album, assembly GCA_963277665.1. Classification (NCBI taxonomy): domain Eukaryota; kingdom Viridiplantae; phylum Streptophyta; class Magnoliopsida; order Santalales; family Viscaceae; genus Viscum; species Viscum album. The sequence goes on along the minus strand of OY728132.1, from coordinate 1,513,265,706 downwards.
AACATGTTTTGCCTTATCTTAAAAATATATATTTTTTGTTGATATTTTTTATAGGTAATAATGAGTCGAAGTTGGATTACGGAACATCGAATGAGCAATGAATTTGAGGAAGGTGTTGATGCCTTTTTGGAATTTGCAAAACGAAATGTTCCAAGTAGTGACATTTTTTTCTGTCCATGCCTGAAATGTTTGAATGAAGAAGTTGAAAAGTATAGAGATAAAAGATCATCTGATATGTCATGGTTTTAATCCGAGTTACTGCCCTTGTATTTGGCATGGTGAAACTGGACGGAATGTCACTGATGATGATGATTCGCAAGATGGTAACTCTGATGGAATTGAAGAAATGATTCGCGATATTGTAGGAGAACAAATTGAGATAGAACCGATAGTTGTACGTCTATATGGTGATGCTGAAAAACCATTATATCCTGGTTGTACAGATTTTACGGTTCTGTCGGCGGTGTTAAGATTGATTAACCTAAAGGCGAAGCATGGATGGAGTGACAGAAGTTTTACAGAGCTGCTACAATTGATGAAAGACATTCTTCCAAAAGATAACGATCTTCCAGATTCACATTACAAAGCCAAGAAAATATTATGCCCGATGGGATTGGGATACAAGAAAATACATGCCTGTCCGAATGACTGCATTATATATAGGAAGGAATATGAATTTCTTTCAGAGTGTCCAAAATGTGGGACATCACGGTATAAGGTGAAAGAAAAATCACAGGGTGATGTAGAGATTACAAAGCTCCCTTCATAGGTATTTTGGTATCTTCCTATAATTAATCGTTTCAAATGTTTATTTGCTATTCACATGATGCAAAAAGGTTAAGATGGCATGCTGAAGAGCGGGTATGTGATGGAAAAATACGTCATCCAGCTGATTGTCCACAATGGAAGAAAATTGATGTGCAGTATTCTACATATGGAAATGAAATAAGAAATCTCAGACTAGGGTTGTGCACAGATGGAATGAATCCATACCGAACACTCAGTAGCACACATAGTTCACGGCCTGTTTTATTGGTAATTTACAACCACTCTCCTGAAGTTTGTATGAAGCGCAAATATGTCATGTTGAGTACAATGATCTCTGGTCCAAAGCAACCCGGTAATGATATTGATGTTTACTTGTCACCGTTGATTTATGATTTGAAACTGTTATGGGCTGATGGTATTAGGGTGTATGATTCTTATATTATGGAATATTTTCAACTGCATACAGTGCTTGTGTTCACTATAAATGACTTCCCAGCGTATGGAAATTTGTCTGGATACAGTGTTAAAGGGCTTAAAGCATGTCCAATTTGCGAACAATAGACGTCCTATTGTCAATTGCATCATGGGAGGAAAACAGTGTACATGGGTCATCGAATGTTTTTGCCTATGGAACACCCTTATAGAAGACTAAAAAAGGAATTTAATGGCTCACAAGAATTTGATACTGCTCCAAAACCTTTATCCCATGATCTGTATTTTGAGAGGGTGAAAAACCTTGACGTGACATTGGGAAAGACACAGAAATCTGGTAATGATTGACATATTTGGAAGAAAAGGTCAATATTTTTTGAGCTACCATATTGGAGGTATCATGAAGTTAAACATAATATTGATGTCATGCACATGGAGAAGAATATATGTGATTCTTTGATTGGAACATTGTTAGGCATTAAAGGAAAGACTAAAGATGGGTTGAATGCAAGATTAGACTTACTATCAATGGGAATATGTTTGGAGTTAGCTCCCACTCCTAAATGAAGACGGACATTTCTTCCCCCGGCTTGTCATTAATTATCGAAGAGGGAGAAAATTAGCTTCTGTCGGTGTCTTCATGATACCAAAGTGCCTCAAGGTTAATCTTCTAATGTAAAATATTTTGTCTCAATGAAGGACTTGAAGTTGATAGGTATGAAATCACATGATTGTCACGTCATGATGCAACAAATTCTACCAGTTGCATTTCGTGGAATATTGCCCATTCGTGTCAGAAAGACTATAATGAAGTTATGTTATTTTTTCAATTCAATTTGTAACAAGGCGATTGATGTGAATGCTTTGAACATTTTGGAAAAGGATGAAATTTTAATACTTTGTCAATTGGAAATGTATTTTCCTCCAACTTTTTTTTGATATAATGATGCATTTAATGATTCATCTGGTTCGAGAAATAAAGCTTTGTGGACTTGTATATCTTTGTTCGATGTATCCTTTTTAAAGGTATATGAAAATATTAAAGGGCTATGTTAAAAATCTATATCGACCTGAAGCCTCCATTATTGAAAAGTATATTTCTGAGGAGGTAGCAGTGTTTTGTACGAGCTACTTGGTTGTGGCGCAACACATAGGTTTGCCTCCATCTCGCCATGAACGAGTTAGTAATGAGGGAAAGGGGATTCACGACTTGAAAGTAAAATCATTGTCAGCTAAACAGATGAAGAAGTTAGAATCATACATCTTGAAGAACATAGCTGATTCTCAACCATATATCACATTGCACATTAATGAGTTGAAACAATGTCATCCAAAGATGAAAGAAATGTGGATTTTGAATGAGCACAACAAAACTTTTTTGTCATGGATTAAAAAGACTTTTCTGGGTAGATCAGATGTATCAGAGACATTAAAATATATAGTGGTTGGTCCATGTTTAAATGTGATAACATGGTATGGTTATGACATTAATGGTTATACATTTCATACAAAAGCTCAGGACAACAGAAGTGCAGTTCAAAATAGTGGTGTATTGGTGTTTGCAGAAGCAATGCATTTTTCGAGTGCTAAGGACAAAAACCCAATTTCTGCATCAAATGCATATTATGGAGTGATTGAAGACATATGGGAGGTTGATTACTTTAAAATTAAAGTTCCCGTTTTTAACTATAAATGGTTTAACGGTAACAACAGTGTCTGACATGATGAATTTGGAATGACACTTGTTAATCTGAATAGATTGGAAGACACAGCTGATTCTTTTATAATGGAAACACATGCAAAACAAATTTTTTATGTAGTAGATCAATCAGATATGTAGTGGGCTATTGTTTTACAAGGGAAAAACAATATGTTGGTGAGGATGAACTTGATGAATATGCTGATTTATGTGAGATCCCTACTTCAATGGAAATATTAACAGAACATAATGACGATCATGTTGAAGACATAGTTTGTGCCATAAGGAACGATCACGACGAAGGAATTTGGGAAAAAAATCTATCTGTACATTCCTAAAATTACAGGTAACATATGTTTATTTCTTGTTTACATTTATTTTTTCCATAAATGTTAGATATTGTAAGTTTTTTATTTATTAAAACATGTTTTAAAATAAAATAAGTATATGTTATTGTTTGTTTTAAGTTTTTTTAGTTTACTTTATCATGTTTATTGTCGTACCCCTCTCTCTTGGATTTTAATGATCACAATCACTCTCATCGTGTTCTAACTTGTTTTCAAGTGTTTTGATGCTAGGAAAAAGGTTGCCCAGGAGTTGGCCCAAGAAGGCTGATAGTGGACTCTCTGAGTCTACCAGCCAACCGGTGGATTCCCACCGGCTAGCTGGTGGTCTCTGGAAGAAGCATTGCTTTCTGCCAGAGCCACCGGTCAGCCGGTGTTAGCGCACCGGCCAGCCGGTATGGGCACCGGCCAACCGGTTCTTGCCCACCAGCCAGCCGGAGGACCCAGGCAGTAGGCTTGCCCACTGCCTGGTGACACCGGCCAGCCGGTGGTCTCTGGAAGAAGCATTGCTTTCTGCCAGAGCCACCGGTCAGCCGGTGTTAGCGCACTGGCCAGCCGGTATGGGCACCAGCCAACCGGTTCTTGCCCACCGGCCAGCCGGAGGACCCAGGTTTACCATTTTTTCAATTTTTTACCAACTTGACCATCTTGACCATCTTGACCATCTTTTCCATCTTTACCATTGTTTAACATGCTTACCATATTGCCAATATTTACTATTATGTAACCTAGTACACTTTTCTATTTTCTAATAATAGTAGTATTAAAATATTTGAATTTGTATATTTGTGAACTGACGTTTTCTTTTTTTGATTTGAAGGATAATGACAGATCATTCAGATGATCAACCACATGATTCTGGGGAGGAGCATATTGCTGGTCATACCTCTAGGGATGAACATTCACATACTCCTATTACGACAGAGTTCAAAGGTTGGTAAACGTGGTTGCACACGTTTACCAAAATTATCACTTGCCCGTACGCAGGATCAGAGGATAGTAGTTGAGTTTGATGATGATGATATTCCTAGAGGTCCGAATGCCAAAGATTTTAAGAGTTTTGTTGCAACTCAGGCTAAGACCAAAGTAAGCATTTTGTATGATGATTGGAGAGGTGTGGATAAAGAGATTATCTCTCAGTTGTGGGAGACGATTTTGGTAAGATCTTTTGTCATTGTTTGACTATTCTTTTAATGTTTCTGGTATATATAATATGTTTAACCTCTTCTTTATCAGATGACATTTGATATTCCTGACACTGGAGGAGTCAGGAAGAAATGCTTATCGTTGGCTGCCAGGAGATGGAGGGATTTCAAATCAACCCTCACATCTAATTTCATTTATGGTCATAGGAGTCATGACAATCCATGTTGTATATATCCTTTTATAGATGAAGAAACATGGAGACAATTTTTTGAAAGTAGAAAAAAAGAGTCATTTCTGGTAAGGGCAATGTAAACTTTAATATACTTTCTTATATAAATGATTTTATTAATGTTTTGTTAATGATTTCTTATTCTTAAATTACAGCAAACATGGAAATATCATCAGGAGATCCAATCTAAAAATGTATACCCTCATAGTTTATCTCAGGGAGGGTATACATTATTGGATGAAAAAATGATAGCGGAAAAATTTCAACAACTAAGAGCTGAGTCTTCAAGCTCTGGAGAGGTGGCCCCTCCATCCCCTCCATCTAGACATGAAAAATGGAAGAGAGCTCAGAAGGAAAAAAGGGCAATATCTTTCGGAAGAATCGAGAATCATAGATGAGAGGATTGTAAGATATCTATTTAATTTATTTAAGTTAACTTTTTTCTTCATATAAGTTTCAATCATTACAGAAATGTTTAATTAATTAATACATGACTCTCTTGAGGAGCATAGTTCAGAGGGGACATTTACAGCTACTGGGAGGGAAGATATTTTATTTGCAGCATTGGGAAGGCCCGAACATCCTGGTCGTGTAAGAGGATATCCGATAGGTGTTTCGGTAAGAAAAGTGTTTCCACGTTCTTAAACTTCTAACATTGAAGGGGTTTATAAAAAAAATATAATCCTTGGAGGCTGAAGTTCAAAATATTAATGCGACGATGGAAGACAAGATTAGAGATTCGGTGCAGTCTATGTTTGCAGAAATGCAAAGACAATTTCAGACTGCAGCTCCCGCTCCTCCACCTCCCCCTGCAGACCCCATTATTTATCCTCCACCTCCGCCAGTAGCTCCCACTCCCCCACCTCAGCCTGCGGACCCCATTTTTTATCCTACGCCTCCGCCGCAGCTTCCTACATATTGTGAGTTGTATGTTGATTATTCTCAACATCATATAGTAGCATACGAGTTGGTATATTGTATAGGAGATACAGTTCATCATCAACAATTAGAGGTAGAGAATCAGAGGGTCACTATACAGGATATTATAGATAGATCAGCTAGGGTACCAATACCTACATATGAGGTGGTGAGAATTGGACTGAGTATCAGCCATTTTTTAGTTTGGCCATCCAGACTTCTTCGACTCATTACCATAGAGGTATGAATGTTATATCTTTTATTTTATTTTTTTATTAAAGTTGTTTTATCATTTGAAAACTACTATAATTCTCAATTTTTTTTTCACCGGAATACTTCAAAGGTAAAGAAATACTGTATAGACAACAAAAAAGACAACAGGCTATGACATCAGATAGAGATTCCATTGGTCTTGACAGATTGTCTAGATATTCACATTTTTTGTTGGGTTTTTATGAGTTTCCAATGGAATCTCATGTTTGTGGACGTGAAATAACTGTGGGGATTACAAAATCTGATATCATGGATCTTGTTACTGGAGATAAGTTGGGCATCAACGTGGTGCAAATTTTTTTCAAGTAAGTCTTAACACATTTTCCCTGCGTTATATTTATTAAAAACGTATACTTATATATGTTTTGTATTAGGTATCTTTATAAAATTTGTGAGAGGAATGAACTGACAGAAGTATATGGATTCATGGACCCGCAATTGATTTCCCCTGAAGCATGTGCATTGACTGAGGAACAAAGAATGTTTTATATTGCTGAAAGATTTGAAAACAATATAATCCAACAATGTTGGATGATGCCATTTTGTGAGAGGTTTGAAACACATTTCTCTCAAATAGTTAATTATCTTTTAACATAAAAAACCTCTAACATTAAATTTCCTTTTATCAGTAATCATTGGATGTTAGGGATTTTTTGCCCAAGGGAGAAAGCTCTTTATTGGATATGCTCTGTTCATGGTGATGTGAGGGAATGTTTTAAGAATATATTTGAAAAGTAAGTTTCAATTTCTCAATAGTTTTATATATTATAATAAATTTTAAATTTACCCCATTCGTATTATTTTCTAACAGTGCATGGGCCTACTTTCGAAAAAACACAAAGAAAAGAAATGCAAAGATCAAATATGTAAAGGCGAAGGTAAATTTCCATTTATAATTTGTACTTTTTGATTTATTAAATAAAATTAATATATTGAATTTACACTCATTCAAAACAGAATTGTCATGAACAACAAGGCCTCATCGAATGCGGATATTATATGTTAAGATTTATGTATGAAATAATAACAACTGGGACAGTTGTGAATTTTGACCTGGTACGATTTCCTCTTAAACTTTGCCATCATATTTCAATTTGATTTATTCATTATACACGTAAACTATCTTCTTTTTCATTTGTAGCTTTTTGATGACCCTCAACCCTATACTGCTGAAGACATCAAACACGTACAAGTGGAGTGGTCAAATTATTTTACAGGTTTCATTGAATTTTAGTTGTTTGTAATGTAAAATGTAATTTTGAATATTGTCGTTTTAATTGTCTATTTGGTAGTTTTTTCGGTTTGATTTAGTTTTTTTTGAAGTTGACAGTGTAAGTTTTGAATGTTATATAAGTGAATGTATAATTTTTCTCTACTTCTTGTTTTGGTCTACTTTTGATGGTTCTTCTGGTATGGATTTGGGTCTGTGGGGGAGGGGTTCCCAGGGTGTGGGTGTGTGTTCAGTGGGGTTGGGGGTGTCCAGCGGTCTGGGAGGGTTGTCCGGTGGGGTGGGGGGCAGTCTTGGGGGGTGGCAGGGATGTCTAGGGGTGTGGGAAGCCGGTCTAGGGGTGTGGGAGTGCTGTCCAGGGGTGGGGGTTGTCTAGGGGTGTGGTGGGGGCTGTCAAGTGGGGTGAGGGGGTGAGGAGGTGCTGTTCAAGCGGGTGGGGGGGTTGTCGAGGGGCGTTTGGGGGTTTCCGGGGGTCGGGGGGCAGTCCAGGAGTGTGGTGGTGGCTCCAATGGGGTGGGGGAGGGTTGTCTAAGGGGTTTACATGAGGGTGGGAGCTCCAATGGGGTGGGGGAGGGCTGTCTAGGGGGTATACATGAGGGTGAGGGCTCCAACGGGGTGGGGGAGGGCTGTCCAGGGGGTATACATGAGGTTGAGGGCTCTAACGGGGTGGGGGAGGGCTGTTCATGGGGTATAAATGAGGGTGGATGCTGTCTAGTGGGTATGTTTTATATGTTATCTATTTACATGCTTATTTTTGATGTACTTCTGTTTTTGTGGTATGATTTCTTGATTTATTTTCTAGTTGATTCTGGTGGATAGAAGATCACTTCATTCTGTTTAAAAAAAATTTGGGTTTATCACGTCGATTATTTAATAACCGACGTGATAAAATTCCTGGAAAATAGTTTATCACGTCGGTTATTTAATAACCGACGTTATAAAAGGCGTGTAAAATAGTTTATCACGTCGGTTAAGGCCTGTAAAATGGTTTATCACGTCGGTTATTTAATAACCGACGTGATAAAAGGCCTGGAGAATGGTTTATCACGTCGGTTATTTAATAACCGACGTGATAAAGGGCCTGGAGAATGGTTTTGCACGTCGGTTATTGAATAACGGACGTGCTAAACGGCCTAGACAAGGGTTTATCATGTCGGTTATTGACTAACCGACGTGATAAACCCCCTCCCACTGGTTTATCACGTCAGTTAGTCAATAACCGACGTGATAAACCCCCCCTCCCCCGGTTTTTCACGTCGGTTTTATATGAACCGACGTGATAAACCACGCTCAGCCCGGTTTATCACGTCGGTTCCTATAGAACGGACGTGATAAACCACCCTCACCCCAGTTTATCACGTCGGTTCTTCGATAACCGATGTGATAAACCATTCTCCAGGCCTTTTATCACGTCGGTTCTAAAATAACTGACGTGATAAACCATTCTCCAGGCCCTTTATCACGTCGGTTCTAAAATAACCGACGTGATAAACATCACGATTTTATGCTTTTTGACGTCGGTTTTTAAATAACCGACGTCAAAAACCTTATTTATAACGTCGCACGTATTAACGTCGGCTAGAAACCGACGTAAAAAATTAAAAATAACCGACGTAAAAAACGTTTTCGGCACTAGTGAATGAAAATTTAGGTACAAATAATCATTATTGAATGAAATAACCCTCAATGAACTCTAGTATCTAGGTCCGGGTGATGAGAAAAGGACACACGAGGATCACAGATATATGTCCAACTTCCCACTACATAGTTTATTTCTTGTTCAGTGTCTTGTATTTCTCACATATTGTGAAAAAATAATTTTAGAGGTGTTTTTCATTTTAACACATTTATATATTTAAATCCAAATGATTTTATAACTAGATAGTTCAAAATTCTAAACATATATGGCCTCATACTCCTGATAAATTTAAATATTGTATCCATGTAATTTCAACAACAATAGGTAGAATTCCACGAAATAAATGGTACATAACCCAATGTTCCCTAACTAACATATTAATGTGTCTAAATTAAAATATACTGGAAAATAAATTTAGGTTCCGGCATTCAATTTAATTAACTTTTATGTTTTTCACTCCTATAAGAAATGTTCACACACTCCCATATGTCAAAATTATCACTCCACAACAAGTAAATCCATTGCATGGAATGTATCATAAATGTAGGTATGGCATGACAAAATTAATGGTGTTTTATTTCCTTTGGTTCCTATTAGGATTCATGATTTTCTACTCCCTCGTCTACTTGTGAATGATTAATGTATCCCATAGTAATAATATCAAATAGAATATCAACCAAAAAATTTCTTACACACAACAGTAAAATCCATGAAACAGTAAAAACCCATGAAAAAACAAAATTTACCCATCACAAGAAATTTTTGTGTTCCCTATACATGGGTTTTAAACTCTTATTCACAAGATCATTTCATAATTTCAACATCCTAGTCCCATTTATAAGAACAAATAATATGGTAGAAGGAAAACATAGACTCTGATACCAACTTAGAGTATCCATCCCATGATGCCAGCTAACAGTTCCACAGAACAGTGGCACAAGTACTCAAGCATACCTCCATGAATTTCAGAGTCTACAAACATGAAGTGAGGTCCTAGGGTGTTCCCATGGAGAGAATATTCTTCAATTGATCAGGGCAATAAAAATAAAAATCAAAAGATAATAAATATAAAAAGACATTATAGCAGAAGAAGACAATTATTGTACTCTATGGATGATAATTAATAATTGATGAAAGATGAATTTAAATTGTAGATACCAATGATAATTATGATCATGTTTCTATATAAAATATGAGCAGACATTGAACATGTGATACCTATATAAAGTACAATATATAAAAACAATACAAAAAAACAAAAAAATGATTCCACTGCCACCTCAATCATAGGCTTAGTTCTCTACCCCATACTCCAAACTAACATATCAATCAGGAATCATAGGCTAGATGATTCCCTCTGTCAATACATGTAATCATGAAGTCAAATTGAGTATCAAAGTAGTCCCAAGAAGGGTGTGAGATATGATCTCAAAATGACACCACCAACAATGTCTATGCCAGTCCATTTCTTTCAATTTGAAAAGAACATTGTTTCATAAATTTGAAATTGAAATAAATAAATACTTCAATCTGGTTTCATAAGTGGACACACAAATGATACCCTCTACTATGGAATATGATAGATGTCTGAATGAAGGTACTTATTTAAATTATATGGTAATTTCATAGGCTATCATAATGTATTCAAATGATGTATCCACCACCATGTTTTTCATTGTCTTATCACTCACATCATGATGATATTATACAAGCACGATATTAATATAAGAATGAAACAACACATATAACATAGAAAAATAATCCCTAAAATAAAATGATGGTGTCGTAAGATCATCTAAGGTTATATTTAAAGGATTTCGAGGGTTTCTATATGAGTCTCTAATATAAACCATTCCATCAAGTACATACAAGGTGACCCACAATGTTGTCCCCTGAATAATTCAAGGATTGGTGCACTTAGAGCCTATACCAAGTATCTCACATAGGGGACCAGGTATCACCTGAGACATGGAACAACCATATTTCTAATGTTTCTACCCATAATTGCTCCACTAGGGATGTGGAATCACTCACGAGTATAAATAATCATTTTAGGGATACCATATAATGAATTTCATGGTATCACTCATGACAGGTCAAGTAGATATGAAAAAGCCTTGCGAGTCTGTACAAGGATTCCATGTGTTGGGTCACATGTTCTCTCTCGTCCCATAAATGATGAGGCATAGCAACCAAGGAACATATCATAAGTAATAGAATTTACAATGGCATTAAATCATAAAGGAATGTCAATGACATATTCCATCAAGATAACTGAGTCCATCGATTCATGCAAAATAAATTCGACAAAAATTATGTGGAATAATGAATAGGGAATAAAATCTGATAATTAAAGAGCATGGTGATTTATGAAAAATGAATAAGGATCCATGTGAACATCAATCATTCTTAATCATAGTCATAAGGTTCTAATATAGGATCACAAAATAAAATAATGGGAATTTAATGAACTTATATAATTAAATAAGCATGATAAAATGTGTCTTAGAATAATCATCATGATAAGAGGGGAAATTGGGGGCCTACCAATTTATCATATATCAATTTATGAATTTTAACAATTTAACTATTGAGAAATAAAAACACAGACATGGTGGTAATCAAATTATGAAATGGGAAAAATTCCATTCTGGCGGTCACACCATAATGGATGGCCAAAATAATTGGAAGAAACCCAAAGATGATTTGTTATAGTAAATGATGGTCACATTAGACATGAGGAACCAATGAAACTGATTTATTAAACATATTTGATGAATTTTCGTAAAGGTATGACAAACGGAACAATGACACAACCACTATAAATAGAAAAAATCAGTGGGAGAGTCCTATAATGCCTACATTGATGGAGTATCACTCCACTCATCCATTTTCAAATATTTGATCGAGATAAAATTATTGAAAATGAGAAAACCATCAAAATCTATAATTGATGTGAAAAAAGAGGACACATAGTAATATAATAATAGATTATGGTAGAATGGAGAAATAAAAGGAAGATGACTAGAGATCATACCAGGATTATTCTAATATATCAAATAGATACTAAAACTAATGAGAAAATTTGTAGATATATAGATTTTTATCAAGGAGGAAGGGAAAGATCCATGATAGCACCCCAATGGATGAGAGAAAATGAGATGTGGAAATGAGAAAATTAATTCATGATGGATGGAATTGGAAGGTGGAAAAACCTTGCTCCAACTATTTTCTATATTATTCAATAAGGGGAACCCAAAATGGTAACGGAGCACAATTTCCATAAATTTCCAACAAACATGAAAATAAACTATTAAATACTGAATATGGATTGCACTATATTGTACCTTCTGTCACTTGGTTGTCGAATAACTATGCATCCCTCAGGTCTACTCTGAACAACCCCACATGGTTAGTATATTTCCCAATGGGTGGGTGGAGAATTTTTTACTAATATTGCGGCCTAGTTTACTTCAAAATTATGTGGCTCCAAACAAGCACGTGACACCCTCCTGACCCTTGTGAATCCATTGGGTTGCATTACAAGTGCCATTTAAATGAATCTAATCCAAAAAAATCAGTATGTTCTTTTGAGAAATATGATAATGTTGCATATATAATATATCAATAACATTTTAGTAATTTTTCATTATTCTTTATATTAATTTGGTAAAATGAAATACATTATTCAATTTTAATCGACGACATTTTTTTGAAAAATAATTGGTTTTCTAAATAGTGTCCCTTTAACCTTGAAATATTAATATAAATTTTTGTAATATTTATATTTAATAAATTTTTAGTTATGCATATTAATAAATAATTTATTAGAGATAATTGGGGGATAGTTAAGTAAACCTTTTTTAAAAAAAATCTTATTTCAATGGTAAATTTTAATAAAAAAATTCTCTGATTATTTGAAAAACTAACATAAAAATTGATATTAATCTTAATAAATAATAATTTTTTTTGTTTATTGAATTATTAAAATTTTCATTTTTAATTTTTATTAAATATAATATTTTCCTACTAAAATTAAGGCTCATCGATTTTTCAATTACATGATAAGAATGCTACTGAATTTACATAAAAGTATATATTTCATAATGTTTATCCCCCTGAAATTCTCATGTAGTAACATTGTATTCGATATTGTGTATGATATGCAACAAGAACCATGGAATGAAATATAATGTACAAAAAAATTATTAAATTTTTACTTGTATGAATAAATTTAATATACTCAACCAATTTAAATTCATGAAATACTATGTTATCTTTCATTATATGCAAAAAAAGTCATTCTAGAATAGTTTTTATTACACGCAAGACATAGTTATAATAAATAATACTTATTTTATTATTTAAAATGAAAATTTTCTATTAGCCATTAAATTGGGGGTTATGAATAGGATTAACTATATTAATGATAGTATTTTTTTAAAAAATGACTTGAATTCATTTGATATTAATTAGTTAGAAATGAGTTTAAACCCCATTTAATATAAAATAAATTCTTTTATAAAAAATTTATTTTTATGCACAATTTGTATTTTTTCATGAGAAATTGAAATAATTTCAGTTATTGAATGATATTAATTACATATATATATATATATATATTATTTATTTAATACAATATTTTTTAAATTCATCCAATATATTTTAGATCACTAAGATAATAAAAAATCCTATTTTTTAAATAAATGCTATATTTTTCTAAGGAAAATTTTTCATCAATTAATAGTGAAATTTTTTATTCAAAAATTAAAACAATTAGTAAATTAATTTTATTAAATAAACATAATTTTAAAAAATTATTTTCGAAATTTTATTGTGGTTAATTTTTTAGTATTCTTCTTGGAGGTTTAATTTTTTATATTAATAGTGAAAATATTGAATTGTAATTGAAAACTGACTATTCATATAAATAATTTAAAATTTTAGATTAGATTTTAAATATTTCTTTAATAATATATAGATCAAATAAACGTATACTAATCAAATTTTGTAATTTGAATAAATTTTATACTGATTATATACATATAAACTAAGGAATATTGTGAACAATTTTTTATATCCTTGCTTTCTCCACTCGTCAGTGTAGTTAATTATAAATTCCTTTATTCTAATTATTTTATTAGAATTTTGAAAAATGGATATCATATTTGGAATCATAAAAATTTATAATTTATATTAGGGTTATATTTTTTTACCAAAATTATTAGTGAATCAAATTAAAAGTAATGACAATGACTATGGTAAAAATGAGTTTACACAATGGTAAATCATTAATATTAAGTGGGAAAATTAACTTAGAAAATTTTAAAAAAACCCTTTGTATGGAAATATCTACACCATATAAATTGTTTTAACATAAATGTTTTATTATTTTAGGTAAATTATGTAAAATATTCCTTTGGGTTTATTTTTTTAATTTACAATAATATCACACCTCCACTATAGAATGCACCCCCCTCAATTCATCAATAAGAAATTGTTTTCATTTAATCTCAACCCATTAAATTATTTTTATATTGTTCTTATATAATAACCTTAGAATACTCAATTTAATTATATTTTTTTAAATTATGGTTGTGACATACAGCCACACACACTTCAATTAAATGGGAAACCCAATCATTAATAGTTTGTACGGTGGAAAACTCCCATGGAAACTGATGTTGTTAATTCATGAATTAACACTTTTCAAGGTTTTTAATATTGTTTTATTTATAGTTTATATATGATATATATGATATTTATTCTGTATTTATGATACTATAATTTTTATATAACACATAGCTCCAAGATTTCCTTTTTGTGTGAATACAATAACATCATTTGTGGATGTGTGGACAACTACCTATTCAAAGTAATTTGATTCCTTTTTCACCACATTAATTTTTTATAAATGTGTATATTATTAAACAATATGTTATTTAATATTTAATTATAATTCTGAAAATATAATTTTTTTACATTCTTTCAATAATGACCATTAAAAATGGATTCGTTTTTCATTTGTACATACGTCCTACCATCTCCATGATCACAATGTTCGTTCATTTATCACAAAAATATTCTATTATTTATTTTTAGATACCAAATTATTCATAAATATGTTAATAATTTCATTATAAAAATTATTTATATGTTTTAATAATGTTCGTTTTGACCATAGTCTTCCTATAAATGTCGTTAGTGACATATAAACTGAATGAGGACAAAAAATATGAAATAAAAATAATTGAATGGGTAATTGTATATAACATGATAATTAGTGAATTTAATGTAAAAAAATCTTTAAAAGGTTATCATATAGTTAAATAATTAACCAATTTTAATTATTCTGGATGATAGAAACACACGTGAAAAGTTAGAAAAATTGAAAGATATTTCATATCTATTTATATTCCAATGAGACAATTTTTTTTTAATGAGACATTTTTCTTTTATGTGTGGTATAAACTTAATATTTCTTTTTTAATATCATTATTCATTCATACAACATATTATTTTGTGTTCCAATCTAAATTATCTCATTATAGACCCCAGAATCCCCCGAAGGCCTCAGACCGATGTTCAGGGAAAACTAAAGACAAATTTTGACTGAAGGTACTAGTTTGGGACTGCATGAAAGGCCACGCAAAATATTTATTTAGGGAATGTAAAACCATCATGTGGTACATAAAATTTTCTTCCAAATAAATCTTTTGCACGACGAATGGATGGATTCTTGCCACAAGGAATGTTGCACACAACCGACTAAAGAAAAGGGTTTTCCATGCCAGTCGAGTTCTGTGTGCTCTCCACGGATCCCACTCACCTATAAATAGAAGGTCACACCCTTGATTCCAAGGCTAAAGAATACTAAATGTATACCCTGCACATAATTCACCTCTTCTGGATGAAAAATATTCCTTTCAGGTATCAGATTTTCCACGACCAGTCTCCAAGGGGTCCGCCTTCGCATGGGACCACTAGGGCTTCGCTCTCTCCCAAGTAAGTGTCGGGCCCCCTTGGGTGCCAACCCTTACACATTCCGAAAACCCATCCAGTTGGATGAAAATCCTCTTCTCCTCTTTTCATGAAAACCAGTTCCAATTTCCTGCACACATTGTTTTCTGCTCAACCCAACCTTTTGTGCTCAATAGTCCCCTATTTGCGGGCCTATTACACAAAAACCTCTCCTTTTTCATGAAATACCTTCCTCTTGTGTGTGCCTTTTATAATATATTCAATTTCACTATCCTAGAAACCTTCTTCGGGCAATCCATACACACAAAACACCTATGTTACACACCCTTCCCTCGTACGTCCTCTAGTCTTGTACGATGTGATTTTAAGATTCCTTTGGTGGTGCATCAAGTTGGGTTGATTTGCCTTATTCTTCTTCGCATAGGCAAACTCACGAATATTGCTTATTTGGTATTTTTGATGCCTTCCCTTCCCCAAGGGAGGGTGGGTATTAGTTATGTATGTCCTAGGGGTGCAGAGTAAACCCCCCTCATCTGAGCTATACGACGTTAAACTGCCATGCATCATCTTCCACATCACAAGACATTAAAATGTGACCTCGTCCCATGAATTATACATGGGGTGCCCCATCTCATACATTCTCTACTCACACTCATCTCCACGAGAGTGGGATCTTCCTCAAATGGAATGAGATCATTTCTACTAGAGTGGCACCTATTTGTGGGGAAGGGTCGCCATGTCGGTGAAAGCCCCTAGCCTTTCATATAGGAGGCAGTATCCCTGCTCCCCTTGTTATCTTTTATTCTAAAGACCAGAGGAGAGATGGGCACTGAGACATTTTTTTCCCATCCCTCTCCAGATGGTCTTTGGTTCCACTCGGGCCTCTATCCTGGGGTAAGTCGCAATCTCCATATCCCTAGGCTTCTAACTCCATGAAACCCCCTGTTTCATTGTTGGGTTGTGAACCACATTTAATTCCTTATTTTCTTTTTGGGAAATTAACCACATGCAACACCAAATTCACTTCCCAATGGACGTACCATTCATGACACAATTGTCAGGTCTTTTCTTCCTCCTATTTCTCACACCGAGCGTGACTCACATGGACATAGAGTAGTATTCATTGTACATGGAATCCTTCCTGGACCTCCTGGGCGTGTATTCACTAAACACCTATTTCGAACTACATGTACTTTGATCCTTGCCAATAAAATGTATGTAGGAATCCTTCCAAAGGTTCTAAACCACCATCTATTGGCCCAGACACCCTTCACATCTATTGGCCACACAAATTCCGAACTACGTTGACATTGATCCTTTCTATGGAATGTTACATAATAATCCTCCATAAGGATTAAGCCCAACCACCATTGCTCTCGACCCCCTTCACGTCAGTTCACCAAAACCTCTTTTGAACTACGTGGAGTTTGATTGTTTCCAAGATAATATAAAAAGGAATCCTCCCTATGGTTCAAGGCCAACTACTATTAGTCAGGACCACCATCACATCAGTTCACCACCCCACTTCCAAACTATGGGTACTTTCATCCTATCCATGGAATGGTATATAAGAATCCTCCTCGATGGTAATGACCAAATTCCATCAGTCGCGACTACATCACATCGTTCCACCCCCATCTAGGATGATGTTAACCTATATTCCCCTTTTCCTCCCGTAAGATATTAAACAATACCCATTCGCACTACACGGGCTTTGATCCATTTATGATATTCAAGGTAAGTAGGACTCCCACTGAGGTCCAACCCCAACCAACAGTAAGCCATTTTCAACCCTAATCAGCAGTAAGTCGGTGTATCCCATTCTGCAGTAAGCCATCATGATCCTCAATCAGCAGTAATTTTTTGGAACCCCAATCAGTGTTAAGTCATTTCCAACCCCCACCAGTGGTAAAAAATTGTGTTTACGATCAACGTTAAGCCATTGTAGACATTTTAGTTGGGGCCCACATCTCTGGTCTGCCCCTCGAACGTCAGACCAACCTCGGGATGCAAACCAAGCATAAGCCCTAGCATGTCATCGTGTCGATGTCCTCAGCTTACACCCTGATTCTATACCAACATCCTGAACAATAGGGACATTAATTCCCACCCACGGGGATACATTGGATGTTTCATATATTTTCAAATGCAACATCATTGTAGCCCATTTGTTGGCTCCGTCTCACTCTCTATGCACACTCAACAATCCATATCCATCCCGATTCTTACCCGGGCCACCACATCATGGTGAGATTGCACCACCCATTATCTCTTTCCTCCTAGAAGCAACTGGGTAACTAACCATGAGATCGTCCCATCATCAGTGCTCTCTCTAGGGGTTTCACCCCCAGATCCACTAACATCAGTGTTCTGATCAGTCTGATTTGTCTTCTCTAGACATTAAACTCGTAGGATACCCTGTGTTAAACATGAAAAGATGAGGACACCCTCATAGATAGGCCTATGGTATAGAATTAACTGTAATCAAAGTGGGATGCCTTGGGAATCCACGCCCTCAAGAAGCCATATCATATGGTAAAGAAAACCAGACGCACCAGTGTTCCAGCATCCAAACACGCCAGTGATATCCAACGTGACTACTCCCTCGACAGAAGGATGCTACCGTGATTAGACCCATGGGAATGCCCTGAAAGAGGCCATGTAATTAACTGGAATCCATGAAGACATGGAATAGGGAAGAGTTTCACGAAAAATGTCTTAATCTATGAGGAATACATGGACTAGGTGATGAGTTCTGAGTAGGAATCCATGGAAGGAGGAACCAACATCCCATCATCCCATTTCGATCAAGGAGAAAACGTCCCAAAAAATGTTATATATGCTACCCACCATTAGAATGAAAAAATGTGGGGCCATAATCAGTGATTCCTCTTCCAAAACAGATGGATGTGCACCCTGGAGAAAGTGTCTGAAATAATATTGGTGAACCTGATGTTGAATTATTCCTCTCAATGTGGAGATTAGTAGCGTTTGAGACATTAGTGGACTAGCGTGTCACCAGATCCATGTATCAGGCACTGGTTCCCACAATCAAAATTATGGGCCTGGTATGAAACTCACTAGATATTGGGGCAGTTTAATGTTGGACATCCCAGTTTGTGACGTTGTTAGCGTAAATCCTTTATACCAGCCATGGAAGACGAAATGGCATTGGGGTTCTCGGCATCGATTTAATTGTTTCAACACTAATGGTTTAATCTCCCAACCTTCAAGGACTCGAGCTTTAGTATCCAGAAACTGACCATCACCCGCCTACTGATGCAGAGGTAGAGGAAATGTTATTACAAAAATCTCACGTGGCCCCATTTCCCCTATGGCAGCCTCCGCATCCACAACTGTTGGTCCCCTACACCCCATCTCCCCATCTCAATTCCTTTAGAGAAGGGTGATAAATGAACTCATCTGGTGATACAAAGAGGAGGAGATCATCAAAACCATGGACATGGCCCAAAAATACCTAGATGCATCTATACCTCATCGCCACCGCTTCCCCCAAGGGCTGAGTAGGGATCCACTACTCCCCACTCAGGCGCACAACTTTTTCGAGGGCCTATCTCTAGAACATTTCAACAACTCCTTCCCCTATATCGATGAGGTGGGGGAGGTCAGGGGAGAGCCTGGCCCAGATCCCATTCCAGGGGTTCCCAACGAGGGCCCCCACTATGTTGTGTCAGTGCTGCCACCCAGCCCCATGAGCTAAGGAATAGGTAATCTATGGGCAAGCCCTGCCAGTGCAAGGCTGGTTGACCCGAAGCTAGCATCAGGTGCATACTGAGGAGGACACTATGAAGGGGAGTCAATGTCAATGACTAGCGTGGATCGTGCCACCACTAAAATATACCATTAGTTCCCTAACTATTCTGGGCAAGGGCATGCAGACGCCCCACTTGGATCAAGGCCCCAACCTCCCCATGGGTAGGTTGGGTTGACTCTCCTTATTTCCAATGGTGGTAGTGCCCTCGGGCCGACACGCGAAAATGACAACCAAAAAAGAGGTCCTCCCCGTACTGTCACTATAGGGAAAATGGTTTCTCACCACTTTCATGCTCGGCGTGGAGGTATACCCTATGCCACCTTCAATCTGAATGAGGGGCATCCCCATTACAGTGAAACATAGTAAGAAAGCCTCTTCTGCATTATTGGAATTGGTTATGGAGTCGTTCTTCCACCCACTTGTCGCCGATGTGGATATGTTACACATCCGGTCAATCTCTAGTGTGGGGGACTACCCCATGTCCTTACAATGTCCAGAGAAGGTCATACTCACCCTAGGAATCAATATATTGAAGTTAAGCCTCACTTAATTGGAACCCAACACGGAGGTCCAACCCATGTTCAGGTTGACCATTATAGGGACCCTCATCGCACTGATGCTGCCAGGGGAAATAATCATAGAGACCCCGCCCATGCTCTTATTTACTCAAGAACATTTCATGGAGCTTACCGCCAAACATCATCCAGTGGACACAATGGTCCTCCACATGTTCCCTTTGACATTTTCCCAGGTGATCCTCACACCCTAGATCACTCAGGATGATGTCCTCTCTGCCCCAGCACAATTTCATCCAAAATACCTCCCCATGACAGAAATCTACCCTCTCCCAAAGAGCCATCCATGGGCATGAAGGCAGGTTGTAACTGCCATAAAAATATTTTGAGAAGATTCAAACTGTGATTAAACATGTTTTCTTCTAATATTATGCGGCATAATACGACTCACGAATGGAACCCTCATCTTGATCCACCATGTCAAGGGTCGGGGCAGGAATGAGGGGAATCATCATCATACTTCCAGAATGTGAGTTCCACCAGATATATGCATCCCTCCGCAGAAATATATAGGATGACGAGGATTTGGCATCTCCCTAGGGTCCGGCTATGAAATGGCCACCATTATTACCATGAGAGTTCTCTACCTCGACTAGAGATCACAAGGATATATTATGGGGACCAATGGAGAATGAGAAACAACAAGGTCCACCGCCAGTGGCCATATTCCATAATCTAGAAACTATAGTCACCATCCTGTCTTATCGTGATGTGGTGTCCAAGTCACTGACCTCTTCAGAGTATATCCCGAGATGCAATGGTTTGTCATCCCGCATGTCATATTCTTCATCGGCCATCCTTTTATCTAAATAGTCTTCCCCAGTACCGCTATTGGTTCCCCATCTGCCTCCTGTTGATGAGTGGGACAATGAAGGGAAAGAACCTGAGTCAGGACCATGAATCTTGTGTGACATTCTTGTAGAAGACTATTTCCTAGAGATGTTTTGGCCGGTTAAAGCACCATATTTTAGTGCGGCAACATCACTCACGCGGGAGGAGGTTGGATGATTTCGCCAGAACCTCTGGGTGACCCACTTTCTTCTTCCTCATCAATGAGTGGCCTACCCAATGAGTCAGAAACAATTTTAATACATTGGTCAACAATTTCATTTGGTTGATTTGGCCACACTCCCGATGGACCAATGTGTTGAGTCACTAGGACTCCATAAGACCATCCAACAAAGATGTTCCCAGAGCTTTAAAGTGATCCACATGATTATCAAGGAGGCTTCGCCCCATGTGATGATCTATGGATGGAGCCAGTATGCTACCCTCCATTTAATTCTATCTGGCCCCAGCCTAACATGCCTTGTGATATCGAGGATGTGCCTCTACGTAGAATCGTGGTTAACAAGGCATATCTATCAGAGGAAGAGATGGAAAAAAACTCCTAAGAGAAAATTTACCCATGTTGGAGCGCCACAACTTTTGGACCCATGAGGAAGGGTTACTCACCGGTAAAAAAATATAGTGGGTCCTCTCGTACCCACTGAGGAATTGGTCATCAGTCAAAATCCCAAAAAAGGTAAAGAGAACCTCAGAGCCATCAAACCATCCAACCTATCTAGTTCAGTACAAAACTCAGAAGACAATCCCGATAATGCTGTGTTGCATCAACAGCTCACAGAACATATGAAGATTGTTGTTGAACTCATTATTGAGTGTCTCTTGGAGTGATGGCTAGACTATATTGATCCTCAGCTGGGGCAGTAGGGGAAAACAAAATTTCTCTGTAGGGAATTACCTCTAGGTGAACCTAACCATTTGGGCCTAGAAGACTGGGTATACCCTGGAACATATGGAAAGAGGGCTTAGTATGTGATTCCAAATCCACCTGAGCAATGTGACATCCCTCAGGACCCAGCTCAGATCCCCCCAGCCACTCTGCATGTCCTCCCACCAGCTGCTCCACGAGTCATTGGGCGTGCTTATCATGTTGAACAGCCTGCAAACACACTGGTGGTCCAAGATCCCCATCAAGACTAGAACCCCCACCTAGTTAATCCCATTGTGGTGCTCATTTCTCACCTCAATGAATTGCAAACATGAATGCTGTCAATCCCACCTGATGGAAATCCATATCTAGCATTGGTGGATGATATTCCAGCACCCCCGAGTTTCAGAAATCATATCTTTTCCTCCTTTAATTGGAAGGGTGACTCGCTGCAGCATCTATCCCATTTAATTTCAATGTGTTGAGCCATACTGGGAACTCTGGAACAGTATGAGTCAGCAAAAATCCGATTCTTTATATAGGCATTGGAAGGACCAACATTTGTCTAGTACATCCTACTACCCATCAGGTCCGTAGCCGACTGTAAAGACCTTCTTAGGAAATTTCATTACCATTTTAGTACCACCACTAGGAAGACATGTAATGTGGAGCTCTTTAAGTAAATGTAGAGGCCTAATGAGTGCATCATAGAGAAAGGGATCACATAATCTCTTAACATGCCACTAACTTAGGAGAAACTGTTGACGATGTGTGTGGGGAATATCAAGACAGAACTAGTCCCCTCTCTGATCACCAATAATTACCCAGGGGATTCTGAGTATTCTATGATAAGGCCCAGCACCTGGTGGAAATGGATCGCATACACTCTTAACATGCCAGTAACTTAGGAGAAACTACTGACGATGTGTGTGGAGAATATCAAGACAGAACTGGTTCCCTCTCTGATTAGCCATAATTACCCCAGGGGATTCTGAGATGTCTATGATAAGGCCCAGTTCCCAGAAGAATCTTTATAGAAGGCCTAACATGTGCGTCTGTTTCCTCCTACAATTCCCACGAGTAGTGCCACCAAGGTCGAGCCCATTATAGTGGCCCAAATAGAGGCCCACAAGAAACTGGGTTTATTACTAAGGGTGCCACCCTTGCATCCTCACAGAGGCCTACCACCACAAGCGTAGCCTCCATCCCAGCAGCGCCCACCACAGAACTAGAAGGCTCCCCTGCATAATGCGCTGCCACTACCCTGGTGGGATAACCAGGTCCCACCTCCTCGACATGCTTCTACAGAACCTCACCAGGGACAGGATCCCATGGACCCCTTCCTAGAAATGAGATACCAGACCTACTCATTCAATAAGGCTCCAGTCCCTGATTATTTCTGCAGTGTCGTGGAATAGAGGATTGTATGGTATCTTAAATGCAAGATACCAGAATAGGCAGATCTCACTGATCACTCCAACATCTACCCCAATCATTGGATCATGAGGAACATCCTCAAATAGTGATATTTGTTTGCATTTTGGGTACATGAACAGGTCGATAACAATGTATTCATGTCAGTCCCAACACTGCCACTTGTGTCTTGTGTATTCATGAAGCCCGATAGTAGCATTGACAGCGATTGCGAGGGGAATCAGGTTTCTAAACACGGGTCCAAGAACATCGATGATTGGATGGTTCATAAAGAAGTCATTCATGCTCATGGAATTATTCGTGCATGGCAGAACCAATATAAACCTTCATAAGTAAACGTGTCATCTGTATCCAGTACCATTGTGTTAACAACTTAGCCTCCTTCTTCCCAAAAGAGAAAGCAACGGTGGCGCAATGGAAAACAAAGTCCTCCACAAATTTCATTGTCATCCCATACTATCGGTGATTTAATTCTTCCATTTATGGCGATTCACCCGAGAATCCATTTAGTATTGGATGATTCTTAAAGATACATTCAAGGGTATTCCAAGGTTATCACCTTAGAGCTGGTAAACCCCTACATGATTTCTGACGGCGAGGAGCACCAGGTAGATCCTCCCAATATTCCCAGTCATCGCCAATGTCGATGGATCCACGAAAATATGGGTCATTGGAGTTCCTCAGTTAGTACTCCCAGTTAGGTTGTCCATGCCACTGAAACTAGGTAGTAGGCCCAACGTAGAGCTTAGCACACACAACATTCTCATCTAATGTCACTAAATCCGACTTTGCCACAGTTTGTGTTTCCTGATCAGGTGGAGCCACCTCGAAAACACCATGATCAGCCACACTCTACTACGAACCGATCTCAGAAATATGTCCTCATCAAGTATTCACTCTTCAGGCATCAGTGTAACACCCCAATATTCCATGATACCTTTCCCTTTGGATAATACAATATCTTGTGTTGTACACAACTTCGAGTGCAAACACACCACAACCAATCAAACTAACTGTTATGAATAGTAATATCCCCTTTATGATATTTTATAAACATTATCATTCAAAATGGACTTCATTTTTGGATTCTTAATATCGAAAATAGCTATGGTAAATTTTGGTTTTTTTCTAAACACATTAAATTTTTTATGAATAGTAAAAAAACCCTGCATCATTGGTTAAAACTGACTTTTTATATAAATAATTTTTTTTGTGATTTTAATTTATTTTAGGAAAAAATAAATACATAATACCAATATATGTTCAACGTAATCAATTGGTGTCATTTATATAAAATTTTATCGAGCTTTTTACTGTCTTTTATCCACCTCTTAAAATCATTTTCAAATTCATATAAAACATAATTATACCACTTCTGTGATTTGAATTTCAAAAATCTGAGAGACACAGTTATTTCTAGTAAGTAAAATTTGTTTCAATATAATGAAAATATGTTTTGGTGAATAGTAACTTTGGTCTTTTATTTACCACTGTTAAAAGTCAATAGGGTAATTAATGGTAAAAATGATATCATAATTACCCTAACACATGTACAAATTCTATTGGATAAGTATAATTCGACCAAAAACAACCATAGGACTAAAACATGATTCCCTTTGGTCCACTTGGAAGATATTAAAACATTTATTAATATTTTTTAAAGAAGTGTTAAAAAATTTAAAATCAATGATTAAAAACTAAACTATTTTCAATATAGGGTCATACATAAGATAAATTCAACTATAAATATTCATTAGAAAGATAAAAATATTTTCTACATAATGGTATTTTATTTATAATTTATAGATATTAAATAATTTAATTTATTTATGACATAATGATGATAAATTAATTACATTATTAATGAAATATTAAAATAATTGATAATATAAATATCCAAATAAATCAAATTTGAGACTTTTAATGAATTAAAATAATTTTATAGGTTTATATGACATTTTATAGTTTATTAAAAAAAATTTGAAGTAATAATGTTGTTATAAATATTAAAAAAAATGAAATATCAAATAGTGTCAAAATTGACATAAAAGAGTTTTAAAAACAAATATTATATTATTAATTGATATTTTATTCATAAAAAATCGATGATCTTCCCAAATGGATTAAATAATATTATATATGTCATTAATGAACCACTTTTGGATATCTTGAATTTTTATAGTATATTTATTAACAATAAAATCTAAAAATACAAGGAGACATGTAAATGTAAAATTATTTAACTAAAAGTTAAATCGAAAAGATAAGGTTAATATGATGACATAAACCTAACTAAACAAATTGGTTGAGAGTTTATCAACCCAACCCCACCAAAGACATTAATTAGTTCATTTTGGATCTATTAGAATCCGAAAATGATTTTATTATAAAATAATAATACGAGGTTTTCCTAAATTATCCTCACCTCTCTAATAAAAAGGCACTTCCCCTTCATTCAAATTTACACAATCAAAGCCATATTTCTCGGCCAAACCCTACCCAAATATCCTCTCAACTATCCTACTTTCATCTTAGGGGACGTTCATTAGTCATAAATCCACCTTATAGAGCCCTTTTGATCAAATCAAAATTAAAAACCTTAAGAAGAGATAAATATTTCATCACCTTTTCCAAGTTCATTTCTTCTTCAACTTCCTCTTTCATGATTTTTTCAATTCTAAAATAATAAATCCAATATCTTATATATATTGTGATGTTATTATAAAAATGGTACAACCATATTCATTATTCTGTCCATCTTATAAATGACAAAGTCACCATATGTGCGTACTTATGGATTACCGTCTCCATGTCGTGGTGTAGTTCCCTATTCAAACACTTCATTATTTAGATGGTTATAATAATGAGTATAAATGATTTAAATAATAAATATAACCAGATAATGAATATTTATATATGATATACCATCCAATTATATATAATTTTAATATCAAAAAAATTATATTGTCACTCGTACGTACGTACGAATTACCTTCTCCACGAACACGATGTGATTCAATCCCCATCATATCCATTCAAGACTAATTTTTATTTGATGATTAAATTTTTTTGTAAATAAATAATATTATTCTGAATATGAATAAGATACATCATATCCACAACAAACATTACATATGTAACAAAGCATATAATGTAAAACTATTCAGTTAACACTAGAAATGATTATACTACTAAAATATCATTAACAAAGAAATATTAGAAGATAATATATGCTATCAATTTAATGTATATGGTAAATTTATAATTTAATAATAATGATTTCACCATTATACAAGTGGTTAACCAAGCCTTGAACACAGAAAATTATAATGTAGGGGTTAATTTTACAATCTCTTTATTATCCGAGGACATTTTAACGTATGTATCTACAACGACCTCTTTATCATCCACATCTGTGTTTCATTAAAATGTATTTCCAAACATTTTTAATATTTAATATACTATGATTTAAACTAATTTATACTATTATTTGACCTTATGTGTTTTATAAATTAACATTTCCATCGTTTTCCAGACAAGGTACTTGATGACCTTTTTGACAAAATTAAGGTAAGAATGTTTTCTAACTTATACGACAGGTGCAGCTATTTTTTGCCATTATAACATCATTGAAGCTTCCATTACAAGATTATAAGAATAGTTTCAAAATAAATGTTTTCTTTTAAAATTATATGTATTTTGAATGATTTTAAAATAAAAAGATTTTTTTCTATAAAAATGATTTTATTTCATCTTTGTAAATCTCCTTTGATGGATTTTAAGATTTGTTGAAGTTGTTTTATTATGATAAAAAAAACTATATATTATTGAACTTTTTGTGATATTTTTTCTACTGATATATTATTTTTACCCCGTCATTGTTTATGGATAAAATATTTATATTTTATATGCTAGTTTTAATATGAATGTTTATGTTATGTTTAAACCTTTTCATATGAGGAATGCATTGGACGTAGTAAGTGATGGGCGGAGCCTACTATAGCTCCTCGATGCTTCGATAGGTCTCATGAGAAAAACTAGTATCTTAGAAAAAGGCCTGGAAAAAATCTTATTTGTAGTATTGGAACATGGCCTTGACTATGTGGTTATCAATTCTAGAATTATGTATTCCATCATTATAAAAGTTGTTATTGATATTCCATATGATTATTCGACTAGTAGAATATTCATGTGAATAAGTAAATGGAAATATTTTATTTTATCATTTCCATATTATACTAAAGTTTATGTTAAAAATTATTTCATTTTAGTATTATACATTTCCTTAAATGTTTATGCTCATTTATGAATGTTTCGGCTATATTGTTATCCTTACTAAGCTTCTACACTCACCCCTTTCTGTGTTTTATTTTCCCCAAGATGCGAAGAACTATATTATGACTGACCTGCAAGGATAGTCTATGGTATTTGAGTGTGTCTTATGGAGACTATGTTTTTGTAATTTTTCATTTTATAATGTAATGTGAAACTTATGAATGTATCTAGTATTTCCAAGGATACTAAATTAATCTGTCATTTGAGACATGATCTTTCGTGAGAATGAAAATGGTAGGTAATAATGCACCAACGTTGGGTAACTAGGGTCGGGGTGTTATAGTTAGTATCAATGGAAGTTTAGAACAAACCATGGAAGAATGATTTAGAGAAACTCTAATTAGAAAACATTAATCTAAGATAGAATTTGAGGATTAGTATTGATGAACTTCTGATATTTTTGGTACTGTGAAGATTTTTTGAGATTTCCATGAAATAAATCCCTGTATGGATACGAGGGGGTAAAGGTGGCTCCATCGCAGATGTAACTAGTGGTAAAACCCCAAAACACCGTTGTGAGCTAGACTCGAATAGGAACTGGTGCACGACAATGGGCCTTTCTACACACTTGTTTATGACACTCCAGGTGGATATGCTGAGGATAATTATCATTTTATTTACAATCCATTATAAAGTGTTTATTAGAATATACTTTCTCAATGAAAACATTTTTATGATTATGGATTATATCCATAAACTTCTCAATTTATGTTAGCTGTTTTACAGGTTTTGAATTATGAATTACAATTCATAAACTAATCTAGTGTATACCATTGTTCAGAAATATAACATAGTAGAAGGAATGGAAAACTTATCAATTCACGTAATCCATGTAGACATTTACCTCCTACTTAAGATAATAATAGTGATGTTGATGAAGCAACTGGGGCTGATTATCTTAACAACATACTTGGACAACTCACCCAGGTTATGAATAATAACCTTACTCGTATAAAGCACCCTGATCTACAACGCAGAGGATAAATGATATATCGCTTCATGAGGTAATAACAACCAACATTAAATGGGAGTAAAAGTCCATAAGTAATTTAGAAATGAATAAATTCCATAGAGAAAATATTTCATGCTTTTGGGAGTAGCTAAAGGGAAAAAGTTGTTATAGTGGTTTATCGCCTCACAGGAGATATAGATCAATGGTGGTCATTGATTCAATACACAAAAGAATATGATAAAGTATAAAATATGGAATGGAGGGTGTCTAAAGGGATTTTAAGAGGAAAATACGTTCCTTGTGACCATCAAGTAGATATGGAAAGACAATTTCTGAGTCTGAGGCAAAAAGGGGATTAGAATGTCGCAAAGAATGATGCTAACTTTACAAGGTTAGTACGACATGCTGCAGATTGTATACATAACCAAAGATGTAAGATTGATCATTATTTTGATGTGTTATAACCATTTCTCCATCAAGAATTAGTCATATAATCCTTCTCACCATACGAAGATATTTTCTCATGTGCTATCATGGCAGAAAATGAATTCTCTAAGTCTTATGACATTAAAGCATAGAAAGAGAAGTAGAGATCAGTTGAACACTCTAGAAATGGAAATAAGGGGAAATAGGGAAATATTTAATATCCATATTTCATTAAATGTGGGATAAAACACCCCGATACTTTCTTGAATGCAATGGGAGTCCATTAGAAGTGTGGTGAAAAAGGCCACCAATCACGTGATAACAAAGGTAATATAGAGGTCGTCAATGTCGAATTATAAAATTGTAGTGAAAGGGGGAATTATGAAAATTAATGTCTTAATATCCAAGGGAACGTACCTCATCAAACTCCAAGGGATCTAGTCCATGCTTATTCTATCACTACTACTGATATTGATGCTCTAAAAGATGTGGTGGTATGTAATTTAATTGTTTCTACATGTTTGGAAAAGGATTTATTTGATTCTGGATCATTGTATTGTTTCATATCTTCCCAGTTTTCTATGGAAATTATATATTTACAAATTTATTTAAAAAGGGATTTGTCGGTAAAAACTCTTAAGGGAAGTATCAATGCAATAACGTTTTGTGAATTATCTCTCATTAAGGCATATAAATTTTATATATCTGTTGATCTCATCGTCATACCGATTATAGAATTTGAGGTAATCCTCGGTATGGATTGGATTTCAGGCCATGATATGAAAATTTATTATATGAACAAGGAGGTTACAATTTTTTATTATGACTAACAGTAGATTATCTTTATAGTAGAAATTTCACCATCAAATTCATATATAGAAATACCACCAGTAGATCAAATAAATTCAATTATTAGGGGGGAAGAGAATGAAATAATTATGGGTGAAGAAAGGAATGTCCATATAGTGGACATACCTATTGTGCAATAATAGTTTGATGTGTTTTTAGAATATTTATTTGGACATCTTCCAGAATGAGAAATTGAGTTTTCCATTGATTTTATTCCTTGTTCAAGACTCATATCGAAGACCCCTTATAGAATGGCCACTGCGGAATTAGTAGAACTAAAGAAAAAACTAGAGGAATTGAGTAATAAGGGATTTATTCCCCAAGTGTTTCTTCATGGGGATCCCCTAGCATTTTTGTTAAAAATAATGACAGATCTATGAGGTTTAGAATTGACTATAAGGAGATCAGTGCTATTACCATAAAGATCATGTATCCCCTACCTCGCATTGATGATTTATTCGACCATCTTCATGGAGCTCAATATTTTTCAATGATTGACCAATGATATGGATATCATAAATTTTTTGTGAAGAAGTTAGACATTTGGAAAACCACATTTCAAACCAGGTACGAGCATCACGAGTTTACAGTAATGCCTTTTTGTACTGATTATTCCACCCTATTAGTTCATTGATCTAATGAAAATAGTTTTCAAGGAATATAATAATGTCTTTTTGGTGGTATTTATTGATGATATCCTAGTATAATTAAATAGCTATTAAGATCATGA
The DNA here is from genome assembly GCA_963277665.1 of Viscum album. Taxonomy (NCBI): domain Eukaryota; kingdom Viridiplantae; phylum Streptophyta; class Magnoliopsida; order Santalales; family Viscaceae; genus Viscum; species Viscum album. Next base: position 1,513,235,259 of record OY728132.1, on the reverse strand, counting down.
AAATCACTTTCGCACAATTCTGAAATCCCTCAAAATATATGAATTATACGTGAAGTTTTGCAAGTGTGATTTCTGGATTCAGGATATTTCTTTTCTTGGCCATATTGCCTCGAAGGATGGAATCTCCATTGATCCTTCTAATACAATGGAAATCCAAGAATGACCAACACCATCGATTATAACTGAGGTACACAGTTTTATTGGTTTGGAAGGTTATTATCAGTGTTTTGCCCAGAATTTTTCCTGATTGGATAACCCATTAAGAATGATTACACGTAAAGGGGTTACATTTTTTTGGGAAAAAAATAGTGTGAATAATGTTTTGATGAATTGAATAGATGATTATCCAATGATTCTATCTTGACTCTACCATCGGGTAATGATGGGTTTGTTATTTATAGTGATGCATCAAAGAATGTACATGGTTGTGTCCTTATGAAGAATGATATGGTTATGGCCTAAACATCATGATGGATGAAAATTTGTGAGAAAAACTATCCTACTCATGATATTGAGTTAAATGCTGTAATATTTTATTTGAAGATATGAAGACATTATCTCTATGGTGAAAATGTGAGATATATACCAATCACAAGAGTTTGAAGTATATTTTCTCGTAGGAAGAACGCAACATGAGGAAAATGAGATATCTTGAACTACTCAAGGATTATGATTTCACAATACACAATGACACAGGGAAGTAAAATAAGGTTCCAGATGCTTTGAGAAAAAATGATCATGGAGTTTTGAACAAGATTAGAGTTGAAAGGGATCTTATATTCATAGATCTAGTGAAAATGGATATGGGAATAATCAGGGAATGTGAAACATCAATAGTTTTTCGAATGGTTGCCAAAACATTTTTCTATAAAGGATAAAAACTTCTCAGGATGATGATGAGGTGTTTCTAAAGAAAATTAATTCTATGAACTATTTGAGATTGATCGACTTCATATATAAAGACGAGATTTTGAAATTTGCGAAGAGACAATGTGTTCCCGATATACCTAATCTGAAAAGAGAATTATTAGATGACTCTCATAGATCCAATTTTTCTATGCACCCTAGAAGCACCATGATGTATATATATTTGAAGGAACATTTTTGGTGGGACAAATTAATAGGGAGATTGCTGATTTTGTATCAAGATCTATGGTTTGTCATCAAGTGAAAGCTAGAAGGAAACAGCCTGTAGGATTCATGCAACCTCTTCCCATACCTAAGTGGAAGTGGAATAATATTGCGGTGGAATTTTTCATGGGTCTACCAAAGACTCCTAGAAGGAATGATGGAATGTGGGTCATTTTTTATCATCTTACCAAGTCAGCACATTTTCTTTCTATAAGAGAGAATTTACCACTTGAACGTCTATCAAGACTATATATTAATGATGTTTTAAGACTTCATGGAGTACCCTTATCAATTGTTTATGGTCATGATCTCCATTTTTCATCAAGATTCTAGAAAATTCTTCAGAAATCCATGGATACTAAATTTTGTTTGAGCACTGCATACAACCCTCAAACCGACTGACAATTATAATGGACTATTCTAACCATTAAAGACATGTTGAGATCTTTCTCACTTGACTTTCATGGTATGTGGGATAAATATTTACCTCTGGTATAATTTTCCTCTAACAATACCTTCTATTCAATTATTCAGATTGCACCATATGAAGCTCTATATGGAAAGAGATGTCACGCACCAACATGTTGGGATGATGTTTGTGAAAGAAAACTCTTAGGACCAGAACATGTTGAGTAAATAATGGAAATGGTAATGGTTATCCAAACCCACATAAAAGTAGCCAAAAGTTGGCAAAAATAAATATGCCGATAACCGAAGGAAGGATTTGGAATTTCATGTAGAAGAACATGTTTTCTTGAAGGTATCTCCATGGAAGGGTGTTATGTGTTTCAGTAAGAAGGGTAAATTGAGTCCCATGTACATTGGAACATTTGAAATTCTCAAACCAATTGGAGTTGTAGCTGATTGTTTGGAAATGCCTCCACATCTCTCCAAAGATCATAATGTGTTCCACGTATCACTGTTGAGAAAATACATGCCTGAACCAACGCGTGTACAAACCTATGATGAATTAGAAATGGAACCCGATCTGTCTTATTGTGAAGATCCTATCAGAATTCCTGATACTAGAGAACACATGATGAGAAACCAGGAGACTCGTCTGGTAAAAGTTTTTGGATAATCCATATGATGGAAAAGGCAACAAGGGAACCCGAGGAACTTATGATGAAGAACCACCCAAATCTTTTTATGTAGTAATATTCTAGAAATTTTGAGGATGAAATTATTTTAAGGACATGAGAATGTAACACCTCAAGCTTCCACGGTATGTTTCCCTTTGAATAATATAATAGCTTATGTTGTACGCAACTTTGAGTTCAAACACTCCAAATACAATCAAACTAACTGTTATGAATATTAATACCTAGTTTTTTAAATTTTATAAATTGTATCATTCAAAATGGACCTCATTTTTTGATTCAGAATATTGAAAATATCTTAGGTTGAATTTTTGGTATTTTTTCTGAAAACGTTCAATTTTTGATGAATAGTGAAAAAAACACTGTGTTATTGGTTAAAAACAAATTTTTATTTAAATAATTAGATATTTTATTTTATTTTATTTTAGGTCAAAATAGATACATAATATTTATATATTTTCAACTTAATTCATTAGAGTCTTTTTATAATAAGTATAGATATATAATATTTAATCCAACCTTTTACCCTCTTTTACCCATCTCCTACGAGCATTTTCAAATTAGTATAAAACTAATTTTTACCACTTTTGTGAGTAGAATTTCAAAAATCCAAGAAACACAGTTAACATCATTAATTAAAATATGGTTCAATAAGAAGACAATAATTTTGGGTGAATAGTATGTTTTGACTTTTATTTACCACGGTTAATAATAAATTCGGTAATTAAGGGTAAAACTGATATCATAATTACCCTAACACATGGGATAATTCTATTGGATAATTATAATTCGACCAAAAAATACATTATGAATAAAGTATTATCCCCTTTGGGTCACATGGAATAGATTTGGACATTTATTATTATTTTATTTAAAGAAGAGATAAAATAGTTAAAATCAAAATTTATTAACTAAACCATTTTTAATATAGAGTCATACATAAGACAAATACAAATATAAATATTCATTAGAAATATAAATATACTTCCTACATAATGGTATTTTATTTAAAAAATTTAGACATTATATAATTAAATTTATTAATGAAACAATGATGATGCAGTAATTTACTTATTAATGAATGAATAAAAAAATTGATAAGATAAATATCCAAATAAATCTAATTTTAAACTTTTAATAAATTACACTAATTTTGTTAGTTAATATGACATTTTAGGTTGGATTAAATGAATTTTATTAGATGTAATAATGTTGTTATAAATTTAACAAAAACAAAATACTAAATAGTGTCAAAATTGACATAGAAGAGTTTTTAAAAACAAATATTTTATTATTAATTGATATTCTATTTATAAAAATTTAAAGTTCGGATAATGGGATTAAATAATATTATATATGTCATTAATGAACCACTTGTGGTTCACTAGGAAGTTTATAGTATGTTTATTAACCATATAATCTAAAATACAAAGAGACATGGTAGATGTCTAACTATTTGACAAAGATTTCAATCTAAAATATAAAGTTAATATGATGACCTAAACCAGTCTAAAACCTGTTGGTTGAGAGTTTCCAACCCATCCCCACCTTATCCTTTAAATATTTCATTTTTGAGCCATTAGAAGCGGTAAATTATATTATTTTAAAATTATAATTCAAGCTTTTCCTGAAGTGACCCACACCTCTCTTATAAAAGGGAATTTCCCCTTCTCTAGAATTCACACCTTCAAATCCATTTTCCTCGGCAATACACTACCCAAATTCCTCTAAATATTCTTCCCTTCATCATACTGGACTTTAATTAGTCACAATTCTAACCTATGGAATTCTTTTGATCAAATCAAAATGAAGAACACGATGAAGAGGTAAATATTTCATCACCTCTTTGAAGTGCTTTTCTTCTTCTACATCCCCTTTCTTTGTTTTTTTTTCATTCTAAAATAACATATCCAGTATATTTTATATACTGCGATGTTATTATAAATATGTCACTACCATATTCATTATTTTATCCATCATATAAATGTAAAAGTCACCAAACATGCGTACATACGTATTCCCATCTCCACGTCATGGTGTCATTTTTTATTCAAACAGTTCATCATTTGGATGTGCATAATAATAGGTATAAATTATGTAAATATTAAAAATTACATGATAATTATTCTTTATGTATGATTTAACATCCAATTAAATATTATTTTAATATCAAAAAAATGATATTTTTTCTTGTGTGTACGTACATATTATAGTTTCCACGTACGCGATGAGATTAATTTCACATCGTATCAATTGAAGACTAATTTTCATTTGATGATTGAAAATAATTTTTAATGAGTTAATATCATTCTGAATATGAATAAGATACATCCTATCCATAAAAAACATTACTAACGTAGAAAATCATATTAAGGAAAATGAATCAGATAACACCCAAAACGATGATTCTACTGAAATATCATTAACATTGTAATATTAGAAGATCATATATGATATCATATTAATGTATATGGTTCTTGAATAATTTCATAACAATTATTTCACCATTATATATTAGGTTTAACTTCCCTCAACCAATAAAAATTACATGGTAAGGGTTAATTTCACAATCTCTTAATTATCTATGGTTGTTTTTACGTAAGAATCTATTGGGACCTCTTTATCATCCACATCCGCGTTTCTTTAAAATATATTTCAAAACATTTTAAATACTTAATATACAACGGGTTAAATTCATTTATACCCTTATTTGACCTTATATTTTTTTGAATGTAATTTTTCTGTTGTTTTCCAAATAATGTAAATTATGACCTTTTCGAGAAAATTAAGGTAATTTTTTTAAACTTATATGAAATGTGCATATATTTTCCTCCATTATAACATCATCGACCCTTACCTAACAAGATTATAAGAATATTTTTAAAATAAGTGTTTTATTTTATAATTATATTAATTTTATATTATTTCAAAATTGAAAGATATATTTCTATTAGAAAAAGTTTTGATTTCACCTATGTCAACATCCTTTGATGGATTTAATGATTATTTGAAGTTGATTTATTATGATAAAAATATTCCATACTATATTGAAGGTTTTGTAATATGTTTGACTGTGGATGTTTTATTTTTACACTATTCATAATTTATGGATAATGTATTGAAATTTCCTATGCTAGTTTTACTAAGAATGTTTATGTTATGTTTAAACATTTTTATAAGATGAATGAATTGGACTAAGTATGTGACGGGTGGACCCCTCTATAGCTGATCGATGCATCGGTTGGTCTCATGATGCAAACTAGTGTCTTGGCACAAGGCCTGGACAAAATCTAATTTTTATTCTTGGAACAAGGCCTTGACTATGTGGTTTTGAAGTCTGGCATTATGCATTCCATCATTTTGAAAGTGGCTATTGATATTGCATGTGATTATCCGACTAGTAGAATGTCAATGTCAAAAAGTAAATGGCATTATTTTATATTATATTTTCCAGATTAAGCTGATTTTTATGTTTAAAAGGATTCTATTTTAGTCTTGTACATTTCCTTAAATGTTTATGCTTATTTACGAAAGTTTCTACTATATTATTATACATACTGAACCTCAGATCTCACCCCTTTCAATGGTTTATTTTTTCCCAGGAAGTAAAAAAGTATATTATGACTGACCTATTTGATAGTCTAATATATATGATTGTGGCTTATGGACACTATGTTGTTGTATTTTTTCATTTTATGCTGTAATGTAAAACTTATGAATGTATTTAATATTTCCAAAGATACTAACGTAATCAGTCTTTTGATACTTGATATTTTGTGATAATGCCAATGTTATGTAATAATGCACCAACTCTGGGTAACTAGGGTCAGGGCATTACATTTATCTAGTGTGTAGTAGGATATTCCCATCATCAGTCAGCCGCCGGTTTAGCCAGCAGGGCCCTTCATACCTCATGTCACAGAGCGACCTCTTTTAAGCAGCAGATCATGCTTTGAATGGACGTATGATTTCCTAAAACGCCTTTATAGAATTCCAACAATGATCTCCATCCTGGAGGTCCTTCTCCTATCAGCAGTTATGTGTTAAGCCCTCACTAAGGCATTAAGAATCCCCCTCCAGTATGAGACAGAGGTAGCGGCCGTAGAAGCCTTCCACGCTGAGGTAGTCGAGCATGCAGAATTTCCAGCCATCATATAATTATTTGGAGAAGAGTAAGGCTCTCCCATACACAGGAACATCTTCCCTCTATATATCACCAATCATTTTAATGGAGTAGAGGTTTATCATTTCTTTGTTGACACAGGATATGAGATCAACCTAATCCCGACTCAGACAATACAAACAATCGGTGGCCTTTTAGCCCTCACAGAATGTTTAGTGATGACTACAAAGAATTCAATTCAGTGGCCTTGTAGCCAACACAGAATTCATGGTTTTCACTTAGGGCACTTCTTACAATGTATTTATGGGAAAATCATGGCTTCACCTGCATGCAACGGTCTCTTCATCATACCCCCCATTCCTCTAGTAATCCTTTAATGTTTGACTGGGTATACGTCAATGTGACTCATCTCCCTTTGCCATTTGTGTAGCACTATACCTAGATCCTGACTACTATAAAAGCAAGGAAAAGTAGATTCATGCAAATGAGATTTAGCACACAATGGTTGTGACTAACCTATGGATAGATTGTGATGATGCCTCTATCATTCCAATCCACCGATTTGTGTCTACAACCCTAAACATGGTACAATGCTTCATTTTTTCTTGAACAAGGTGGAAGATCGTTCCCAATTCTAAGCAATGTGGGAATATAACCTCGTATTCATATACAAATCAGGCCTCGGTGATCCCAGAGCCCCCTACTCCAATAATCTATCAAGATGTCCGCCCCATGGAAAAGCAATATGTCATACATGATTATTTTGTCGGGGCTGGGATAAACCCGCTCATGTAAACGTGTCATTATTTTTTGATATCATCAATCGTAGACCCATGGTCTGAAGACCATATAGGATCAGATCAACAGCCCTCATCACTATGGTTTCGGCAACATAGGAGTCCCCCGATGCAGTGTCCATCACTGCTCAGGAAGGTACTAGTCTCCCATTGGGATCTATTGACTCAGAGGAAACACCTACTATTGAAGATCCCTCTTCCATAAGTGAATAATGGTACTTATAAGATTTTAATCTTGCTTTAAAGAGGGTGTCTCCACCGTGGTCAATGAATTGGTACCAATGATCCACGATAGCGAGGTGGATCCAAAGACCATATTGATCAGTGTCGGTATGCCTGTCGAAGAGCAATAGAAGTACATGGTCTTCCTCAAACAACCCCATGATGTATTTCTTTAGAGCTATAATGAAATGTAAGGCCTATATCCCCATGTATCCATCCACCTCCTCAGTCTCCCAAAAACCCATCGTGGGTTTAAGAAGCCTCCCAAAATGGTTCACCATTCTCATGGTGCCATGGTTTAGGCTGATGTTGATAATCTCATCTGAGCCAATTTTTTCAAGGAAGACTAGTACCCCAAATGGTTAGCCAAAATTGGTCATGTCAGAAAAAATTACATAGAGATCATAGTCTGGATCGACTTCTAGGATCTCAACTGTCCCTACCCAAAGGACGATTTTCCCCTTCCCATGACATGTTTGTGGACTAATTCCACTACTTGGTTCCAGACCCTCTGTTTCATGAATGGATATTATGGGAATAATCATACCGGAATAGCCCCTGAGGATGATGAGTATATGGTCGTCAGGGCACTACATTGTACTTTATGTTACCAATTCATGCCCTTCAGTATAAATAATAGAGCTTCCACTTGTCTGCGGGTTATAAATCACATGCTTAAATCGATCCTCGGGAAAATGGTGGTGTGCTACATAGAAGATCTGGTGGTCAAATATTTCCAGTGTCAGGACTATCTCAAGGACCTTGAAAAAGTGTTCGGGTTCCTCCGTTATCACCACATGAAGTTGAACACATTGATGTGTGACATCGGGGTCACCTCTAGAATGCTTCATAGCTTCGTTTTCAGATATAGGTGCATCAAAATCGACCAAGAGAATATTAAGGCCATCTACAAGATTCCCCCCACCCCATGCAACATCCGAGAGCTATGAGGTTTCCAAGTCCACATAGCCTATACACACTGACTCATCGTGAATTTGGGCTGAAAGTGAAATCCATTTTCTCAGCTAATGATGAATGTCACTTTTTATCTATGGGACAAAGAATGTCAGACTACATTCGAGGAAATAAAACAATGCATGTTCTAGCCTCCGGTCTGAATGCCACCTATCTTCAGAAGGTCTATGGTCCTTTATGTGACCTCCCTAGAATGGTCTATTGTCACCCTTCTAACTCAGAATAATAATAAGGGAATGGAGAATTTTCTATACTATCTCAGCTACATGATCCTCGATACGGATACCTGATACTTTTATATCAATAAAATATTCCTTGTACTGGTATTTGTAGTATAGAAATTGTGACATTAGTTGCAGCACCACATGGTACATATGTTGTCCCAAGTAGATCTATGGAATTAAATCATGAACTGCCCCATATTGATAGGTCGTCTAACTTGGTGGGCTTTGATTCTACAGCAGTTCGACAACAGGTTTTTTTCCCCATAAGACTATCAAGGGGAAATCCTTGGATGATTTCCTCGTCGACCACTAAACACCCAGAAACTAGTCACTCAACCTTGATTTTCTGGATGAGGCCACCCTCTTAGTGGGACAAGCCACCCCGTGATGGAAAATGAACATTGATGGTGCTTCTCGGAGCCCTACCAGTAGAAGGATCAATGACACTAGGCAAAAAAGAGTGGTCTTGGGGATCATCTTCATCACCCCAGCACAAGTCATTATGCCATATTCATTCATGCTATTAGAAGGAAGCACTAACAATGAGGTGGAGTACCAGGCTCTCATCACTGGCCATGAGCTGGCCCACTAGATTGATGTTCCCCAATAGCGTGTGAAATGGGAGTCAGAGATAGTTGTCAAGAAAATCAATGGTGACTATGTCATTAGAAATCCAAAACTCAGACCACTGTTGGAACACACCATCTAGATAAAGGCCAAGTTCTCATCTCAGCTAGAAGTAACTCTGGTACCTCGATCCCAGAATGGTCATGTTGATTCCTTATACAGCTTAGCTACATCACTTGCAGATCATAATGATGATGAATTGATTATACATGTGGTGCATTAGAGAGTCACCGCTTCTATCACTCTAGATGACTATGATATTTTTGCAGGTAATCCATATTACCACCACTGCCTCCACGTCAATGCCCTTGGGTCCCCTGGTTGTAAAGTCTGAGGTCACTCCCATCTGGACGATTCCCTTTTCTGAGTCCCTCGAGCATAGTAGTCTCCTGATAGATTGATCTGAGCATGAGCGAATCTGACACCACACGTTGAAGTTTACTTTCTATAGTAGCCCAGGTCCAAAGAAGATCCTCCAAAAGCACCTTATTGATGTTTTTATCCTATTTTTCTTTCAAGGAGATGATATTTCTCAGGTCATGAAAGAGGTTCATTCCAGTTCCGATGGGGCTTATCAGACCGAGCCCACGTATATCACCAGATCTGAAGGCTGGCTATTTTTCCCTCTATGATCAATAACTGCAATGATTTTTCTAAAAGGATCCATGAATTCCAAATTCACGTCCTCTTTTTTCATCGGCCACCATAGCCTCTCCACACTACAATGTACTCTTGGCCCTTTGCAGTCTGGGGACTCGATGTCCTGGAACCATATCCCCCAGTGACAGCATGCCAATGCAGGTTCATCCTGACCACCATAGATTTCTTTTCCAAGTGGGAAGAAGCATCTCTACTCAACGAGATCAATGCCCATTCTATCATTGAATTGGTGAGATCCAATATCATTTACCGATTTTGAGTCCCTCACACCATCCTCTCTGATAATGGAAGCTACATAAAGGTAGAATAGTTGAACAAATTGTACGCCAAGTACAATATCCATTTTAACCATACCTCTCAATACCCCACGCATGAAAATGGGAAGATTGAGGTTATAAACAAAACCCTCTATACAACAATGCATAAAATGGTTGGTCAGAACAAAAAGTGTTCACCAGAGAAGATGTCCAATTCCTGCTGTGCTTATCAGAGGATAACTCCTAATTCATCATAGGTGACCCCATACTCCCTAGTGTATGAAACAGAGGTCGTCCTACCCATCGAGATTCAGTAGCTTTCACTAGGCACAACCGTCTAAGATAAAAAAGCAACATATAAAGTAGTTGATGTCCATCTGTATGAATTTGAAACCATCAATGAGAATTGGCTTCGTGCCCTGCACAATCTAAAGAGGCATCAGAACAAGATAGATTGATCTTTCAAGAAGAAAGTTCACCTCCACTCATTCTTGCATGGTGAAAAGGTGATGGACTTGAGAACACCAATGATACCTGGATGAAAACTACCCAAATTAGTTTCCAACTGGGAAGGAATTTACATCATTAACCAGGTTTTTCCCAATGGAACAAACTCCCTGGTTACCATGAATGGTGAGCGTATAACTCCTCCCACCAAATCCATGTTCTTCAAGCGGTACTTTGCCTAGGAAAATGAAGTCCAACATGACCTTAAATTATTATGTCCCTTGTGACATTAAATTATCTGTCATCCCGTAGAACATTAAATAGTACGTGGTCCCACATGACATTAAATTTTTTTTCCCATACCACAAGATGTTAAAATGTGTATTTCGTCTGAACTTAAGGGCGTAAAACTATTCATCACATTTCATGCATAACATTAAAACTGAAAGCGAAATATGTTCAATTTCTTTCCTAGAAGAACTAAAACTGTATGTCATCCTACATGACATTAAACTGTAGATGGTCCTACACTCCCAAAATATACCCAACATATTATCTATATGACTTTAAACTACGTAGAACCTCCATGAACTACATATGTCTTGATTCTTTTCTTCATGGGATACGTAGGATTGCTCAAATGCGAGCCCAATCCTCATTTTTCACTTTTACTACCCCTAGGTGTTGTTCTCCCATAGGATCTGCATGGTGTAGCCTAAACCACTTTGGTCCTGTTGGAGCTAGGTCTACGATAACCACCCCTTGTTCCCCTCTCATTCTTCAATTCTCCCTTTTCGTCACTGCATGACATTAAAATTCATGGACTTTTCAGATATACGTACAGCTTAATTCCCATCCTCATGGGATACGTATGAATTCCTTGATATTTTTTTCTATAGGCCCTGCCCCACGCTCAAAAATCACTCACTTTGGTCTAGCCTTTCAGCCCAGTTACCTCCCCAAAATCATGGTTTAGTGTGCGATTATGTCCTCATTTCACAGCAGGTTTATCAGAACTGGACCTTCTATTCCCCTTCTTGGAGGTCTTCACCCATCATCGTCCTCATCGTATGATGTTAAACTTTATTAAATTTCTATAACTACATATTTCTTGGTCCCTAACATCATGAGGTATCTAGGAACTCGCACACATTTTGCTTTGGGCCAAGCCTAACTTTCACTTTTGGTGCCTTGACATAAAAAATTCCCAGGGAGCACATTATGGTATGGGATTACATCCACATTCACATCGGGTTTTATAGTTACCACAACATGTGTCTCTATCACCCCATTACATCTATGGTATAATAATTATGACATAAACTAAGACCACTCATCGTCCTCACTATAAGATGTTAAACTACATGGAATTTCAAGAACTACGCATGGCTTGATTCCCATCCTCATGGGATACGTAGGACCACCCGAACATCCAGTCTTTAGGTCGAGCCCCATCTCTTAGAAACCTCATAATAATTATATCCCCATGCCCTGAGTCCTTCTAGGGGAGGGGTATACGGCGTGGTATGGGCTAATATCCACAATCACATCGGGTTTGTAAAAACCACTTCACATACTTATTTATCATGAGAGATCATTTCTCACCTTTTCTACACTAATATTTTAGAGTCGACCGCTCTTAATTTGGGCCCCTCACACATATATGGTGATTCACTAATGTGACCAAGAGTTCTCTGGTTCAGAACCTAGAGTTTCAAATTATTCCTAGACATACTCTCGCCCATTTTTTAGGCTTCATGTCCCCCTCATTTGGGTTTTCATCATCTATCATATGCGAAAGGACACTCAAATGGTAGGGATAATTTTCCCAAGGGATCTCCCACCATTTCAGGCCAACGTCTGTGGGGGTCTCAAAAAACAAATTGATACAAGTCCCATGTCATTAATATGGTCAGTGGTTGATGCTCGTTTGTGGTTCCCATTCCATGTCACATGATATGGATATTGTGATTCAAACATCGTGACCAGTTATCCTTCATCGTCACACAAACACCATTGAACCCTATATGTCATTCACATGGTTCACATCCATTTCCACTCCATCATGTCTATGTGTAATTTTGACACTCTTAGTGTTGGCCCTTAGTATGAGTTCACGTGTTGATAGGACAATCCATGGTGAGATGTCATTCGGGGCTCCGTATCATTTTATCCCTTTCATTCATTACACATGTTACAAAACCTTCTCCTCTATTGTTTCTCACATCGGTCATAGTTCACATGGGATTAGGGATTGTATCGAAGGTTGCGCTCACTTGGAAGACTTTAACTTCTACCTAGACTGAGCTCTAAGACATTAATCTAAGATATCCTTATACATCCTCTCATTATAACTATGTATATCTTGATTCCTATCCTTATGGGATATGTTGGAACTCTTACACATCTCTTCTTTGGTCCTAGATAACGTTTCAAAAAAGTTCTCTTTTGATTAGTCTTTTAGGCCCTGACTCCTATCAGATTCTATGGTGTTGCATCCCTGTGCTGACGTCCTTATTCACATTGGGTGTGCAATAGTCACACCACATACTCCCCTTCATGGAGAAAGTCTCTCCAACCTGATGTCCTACAATAAATTATAGTGTATGTTTTCCCGCATGATGTTAAAATGTATGCGGTCCTACATGACCTTAAACTATTACGACCTGCATGATGTTAAACTACATATTCTAAACTACGTATGGCTTGATTCTCATCCTCATGGGAGAGTAGGAACACCTACACATTTGGTCCACAGGTCCAGCCACATATTTTTTTACATTTATTTACCCCTCAGCATAAAGATTCTTCCTCAAAATCATGCATGGTTTGATGTGGACCTCGTTTTCTTTCACAATGGGTTTGCTTTATCACATCAGGTGAATTCCCCCTATGGTCCCACATTAAATTAAACCATTGTTTCTCTATTGCATGAAGTTAAAATTCACTGGTTGGTCCAATCACACAACCCTAGCCTATGACATTATCATCCTAACTTCACGATGAAAAATGATGTTGTGTGGTGATATCCTCATTTGAGGGGACATCATGTAGGGTATTGGTCATCCACCATACCATTTTTCAATGCCTACATGAGGCTTATTTTCTACAGCAACACTAGGATTCATTTTCCTAAGTTAATCACATCACAAAAGAACACACATACATCTATTCTAAAGGAAAAACAAGATCTATCAAATGGTGCTTCTTCTAGTGCATAGGCCAGACCCGCCCCACAATATTATCCCTGGATCAGGTACCTTACAATCCCATATCAAGAACTATGTATGGATTGATTCACATTCTCATGGGGTACGTAGGAACACCCACACACTTTTCCTTGGGCCCATCCTAACATTCATTTTTGTCCCTCGACCTAAGATCTCCTAAAATAACACATGGTGATATTGTCCCCAGGTCCTCATTCACGTCGGGTTTTAAAAATACCTCACCATGTTTCTCCCACATTCCATTCCATCTCTGGTCTAAACTCTAAGTCCTTAAACTAATATCTCTATCTACCTATTTTTTAAGGTGTATAGACTACATATCCCGAACTATGTATGGATTTATTCCTATATTAATTGGATACATAGGAATGCCTGGATATTCTGTATACGAGTCCAGCCCTAGGATTCTTAAATCGTACCCCCCCCCCCTTCAGCCCCTTTTCCCAAACACTTTTGTGTAACCATGTTACTGTAGCTCTACCCTGAACAAGTTTAGTATGCCCAGTAATAATTATGGGATGCATCAGCTTCCTCATCAGAGGGGATTTCCCCTACCATCATTTGTCTCTAACCACACTATTCTTAGAACTATGTTTTCCTTGATTCTCATCCATGTGAGATACATAGTGATGAACACACATTTTTTCCTTGGGCCAAGCCCCAGGGTCATTAACCCTTCTGGCCCCTCGTCCCTAATCATGGTCTAGGTAGTATGGACATAAAACTATCTGCACCATCTACACAGTATGACTCCAAAACACATGTCTATCATCTACGAGGCATCCTAGGTCCTCACTAGGGAGGTCCTGTTTGGTAGAAAGTTTGATCTATGATCATACCGACAGATCAACCTAATGTGTTTCCACTACAATGGCCTAATTTCTAGAGTGTTTGACTCCATTTGATCAACCAATCACTCTACCCTCCACACTTTTCAAGCCCTTTATTTGGATCCTCATTTCCTTTCACATCTGATGAAACCCTGTAACATTAAGTTTGCTCAACCTTTAGCTCACATATTGTCATGGGTCAGTGTTCCGAAAGAAAAATGGATGATATTTTGATTCATTCCCCTTGTTTTGAATATAGTCAGCGGTCGGCCCTCATTTTTTATCCCCATATCATGTTAATTAAATAGGGATGTTTTGTTTCGAACACGGTTAATCATTATCGTTAATTATCACACCACATTTATAGTGTTCCTAATTTTTTGTATCGTGAGTCACACTTTCTACTTCCCAATGTTCAGATTGACTCGAACACTCCTGGAGTTACCCCACTCTTACACCAGAGAAAATATGTAATACATAAATTCGAATATTCTGAGAACTTCATTCCTCAGTCAGGTGTCCCTTTTTTCTTCCTGGATTCCCGAATGGCTTGTTTATACAAGAGATGCCCTAAGGTTGGTTGACGCTCCCACATTCAAATGTAGGGACCACCCACCATCACGTTTTAATCACCTCAGGCACGACCCACGTGACCTTAGGTATAGATTGATAATTATTTCTCGATTCTATTTGTAATGCATTAAACTAAACAAACAAGTGAATATTATGTTCAGGCACACTATTCAGAATAAGCAGCAATAGATAAGAATAAGTTTATGATTTCAGAAAAAATAGTTCCCTTACAGATTGATGTTCTAGATGGATTGCTTTATTGTTTCCACCTTACAACCTATGGCCCCCTTTATTTTTTTTCACCCCTTGAGAACCTTCTCTTCATTAGCAACTATATAGCGTAACTCATTAGACCTGTCATGTGCATGCGATTTTTTAGTTTGGGGATTAATCATTCGTTGATTCACCAGCACCATCTGATCTTGGGAATCCTCCTGTTGGGCCCTCAATTGTTCGATGAATTCAGAGTGGTTGGAAATGAATACCTCCCTTTATTTATCTTGCTACTCAAGACATCAGACTACCTTTTCCAACATCTAGAATGCCAAATTATTCACCGACCCTTTTTCGAACCTGGAAATATCAGAATGTTGGATATTCTCCTTTATCTATTCCGCCATGTAATCATATATCATTACATGAATATTGTGAGCATCTACCAATTCTGCGTAGAGAAGGCGTAGCTAGGTGCAGAGTGACCGAATCTATTTTATCCATTATAACAATGGATAACTGAGGTAGCACTTGATACACATCCACCCCTTATGCCACATCATACAACTCTCATCAACTACATTCGAATCAGATTCATCTATCTAATCAGCGTATGTAGGTCGATAGTCGGGAAAATCATCCAAGATATTGGGGGAATGGTCGTCTTCTGGTACTCCTCCCATGGGATTAGGCTATTCAACATGTGGGAGGCCTTCGTCACTTGCCTTAGGCTCAGAAACATTGCCCCCACTGACTTCAGACCCCACCTTGACATTAATATCGCCAACACCCTCAACCATTTTCTCACCTAATGTTGGGGCCTGTTCAGATTGAGAAATATGTCCTGAGTGGTTCAGTTCATTCACCACCATATCATCTACAGATGGCCTATATTCAGCAGCACATCGATCCTCCAGTTATGTGATTACTGCACAAACAATGAGCACCCTGGCTGGCTGATCTCTCTAACAACATATTCAAGCATCCGTGTGATAAAACATAAAAGAGCTCATAACAACATCCTCTGGAATTTTATTGTTGTAGGAGATATCACTATTGGAGATCCTTCATCACTTTTTAGATAAAAAATTGCTGTCGGCTCCCCACCCTATTATATTGTCGCATCGCCCCCCCCCCCCCCCCCTCAAGGTGGAGCTTCTTGACCGGAACAAATATTATTCTAAAAAGGATAAAAAATTCTTATTGAAGAGTTGGAGAAATGAAAAGAAGAAAAGATAGAATAAGGATTGAGGCAAAATTTGAGTAGATCAGTTATTTCTATATCAGATCCAACAATCAAGTCGTTCATAAGAAGAATTCCTTGGTGTGAACTCCCCTAGGACCCTCCACCTTTAATCTCATCTTCATATTCCTCTATTTCTTCTCCATCTCTTTCTCAATCTCCTTATCCCTCCTCTTCTTCTGACTCATTTCCCTCTGACTCCTCATCGCCATCGTCATCATTAGATGACATTATTTATGGATCATGATCCTAGCCGAGCATTACGTTCACCAAGAGAGGTGGTTCCTCATGTCGACCATGCTGGCGTGCATATTAATCCATGGCCATCAAATATGTGTAACAAAGATGGATGTTCACCCTTTTGTCAATCATAAGGATTCAAAATTCATGCATCCGGATTCTATCTTGTATTATCATTTTCCAAAGGGATTCGGTGCCCTTTGACTGTCATAGGGTCAACCAGATTGACCACTATACATTAAAGATTATTTCCTCATAAGGTTGAATTAGATACCTTAGTTGCATCCTAGGAATCTCCCTGGCCTCTCTACAATTTTGTTCATGAGCCCCACTCCCACTGGATGACGAGGGTGTGACTGCATCTTGTGATGTTCCCACTGTTGAAGTCCCGGCCTGTACCAACCCAGCTACATGACTTGTCCCCGACCTTTTGTCCTTGACAGCACTTTGTCTTCTCTCTCTCCAACCAAGCTCCACACTGGCCACTTTGAGCTATGGTACTCACATCCATAGGAGCCCTTCGGGATATGCCGACACTTAATGTTCATCATATATTGTTGAGAGGCATGCATCGTCTCCAGCAAGGTAAAAGTAATTACCTAACTGGAGTCGTAGTTTGTGAACATCCGTGACATTTGATGGAGAACCAAAGATGTTTCTCCTCTCTGAAATTTTTATATACCTTAATTGGCATCCACTGGAGGCATCCAAACATCCTAAAAATCATATGGACACATAAGGCTCACACAAAATCTTTCCATTGACCCAGACCACGAGCACCCCACCTCTGATTCTCTGTAAGTATTCTCCTTTCTCCAATGATCCTTTCCTGTCATCTATCATATGGATAACCACAGTGGGGAACAGAATAAAGCCAAAATTGGTGTGACTTCCAATTCTTATCCATATCACCTTTCTGTTGAGAGACAACGACATGTCCCCATAAATTTTCATCAAAGAAGGTCGTAGCCCGTTAGCTGGGGGATGAATGGACTTTGTGAAGGTGAAACCACAATAGTGAGCCATGATCCAAACATGAAGAATGTGGAAAGGGACACAGATCCTCCTTGGTGATAACCCTCTAGAAATATTCCCCAGAATGGAGTAAATTAGGGCTAGTACTGGGACCTCCCAGTTGAACATTTGATTGCCTTCCTTTATGTTGGACATCACTAATGTTGGCAGACAAACTCCCATCCTTGTTACACTTATTGGAAATAGGAACCCTCTTAAGAAAGTTTCATGAAATCCAGCATATCATATGTTCAGGTCGCAGCTCTCATCCACACTAATGCCCCATGATTGATATTCCCCTACCTATGGGATTCTCCAGTATGATCCGCTTTTTTATTCTGTGTCACATTTGGAAACTATCTTCCTAGCCCCGATATCTTGATATTCTGGTCTTTCATCAGAAATAGGCTAAACCAATCAGAGTAGGCAATGTAATTCAAAAATTTGTTGACCCCTAGCCTCTCCTCAGATATCTCCAACTTGTTCCATGTTAGGATGGGAGTATTCGACCTGTCTCCCCAAACGTTCTTTATCTAAAGAAATGCATCATAGCGGTGCCAATACAAAGGGATTCCCCTGATGTAATGAATGTCCCAAATATTGTTACTAACCTCCCAATGGTAGACATAGAAGGTGTTGGTATCTGGGGGACCACTGGGTAAATAGCTTCAGTCCATGTACTTATGGGGCAACAGAAATGGAACTATGATTTCCACACTACCTCGAACAAACTGATGTGCCACAATTCTTCCCCATACTGATCGCATGATTGGAATTCCCAATACACCAAGGCTCACATGATTTTGAAATTACCTCCACACTTTAGGTCCATGTCATGCAGCCAACCCTTAGACTCATCAGTGATGCTCTGTCGAAAGGTACTTGCGTAATGGTCTAGAGAAACATCAATGACCTGTTCGCCTCCCAAGATGATTCTGGTCCTTGGATTCAGAACATAGACGACCATGTGCCTGGTTTCTCTAGAATGATGGCCACTGTTTGAGTTGTTTTATTAGGGAAGACCATCCTCGTGAGTCCCCCATGACCATGGTGTTTTGACTTCGAATCCCAGCACTGGACCTCCTTAAAAATTCAGATGCCCCATATCGGTAGGTTTTCAGATAGCACATAATCCTTCTGGGCTTGGGTCAGCAAGTTGAAGGGAGTTTGATTTCTGAATAGAAACTTCTAGGCACCATAAACATCAGGGTTCATGACCATCTCAGACCTCCGATCAGTGTACACAGCTTCTTTTTCATCATCACATTGATCAGAAACCATCTTCTGTTGGTAATGTATGAAGAAGTACCACAAAAAAAGCTAGCATGGTATGTGAAATATTAGAATCTGGCATGATAAATGTAGTAAATAGTGAGGAATATAGATGTTTTGTGAAAAACCTCGACCTATGTCAGGGGATTCAACGCAATGGAGGTCAGATTGTGTGCAAAGGCGGGCTAGAGTTTCCGCGCATGAGAGCACCCGAGATTATTGTGTGGAAAATTTTGTATGGTCAATGGCACCCCTCGAGAGATTTTATAGGAATAGGGTAGGTTTTAATCATAATTGAAAATGATTTATGTGCACCTGATGTAATTTACATCGACCACAACTGGAAAGAGAATTTTTCTCCGTGTTTTCCTTGGAATCAGACCATCGCGACCCATCGTAGCTCTGATTCTGAAGGGGGGAATTTGTAGACAATGGAATATGCTAATGGCCTAAGAATGATGTTTGGGGAAAACTGAAGGAAAATTTTGACTGAAGGAACTGGTCTAAGACTGCTTGAATGGTTTCTCAAGAAATCCCATTAGTTCCCATAAAACCATCCCACATCACGTAAAATGTGGTGCCCAAAAAATATTTTGCATGCGACATGAAAAGTCAGACAACTCACAGAATTTTTCATGTAGCCTACAAATGAAAAGGGTTTTCTATGCTAGTCGAGTTATATGCGCCATTAACGGCTCCCGATCACCTTTAAATAGAAGGGAACCCCCTTGTATCCTAGGCTAAAGAATACAAACTGTCTCCACTATGGGAAATTCTTGACTTCTTCACAGACAATATGTTTTCCGGGTATGGGATTTTCCATGACAGGTATCCCAGGGGTCCGCCTTCATGCAGTATCACTAGGGTTGACCCTTGCCCAAGTCCTTGTGTATTAGGCCCTCTTCTGCACATACCCTTCCACTTGTGCTCAAACCCTTCCACATGCGCACAAACCTTTCCATAGGCGCGCAAAACCTCTACCCCTCTTTCCACGCAAACCTCTTCCATTTGGACGCACATCTGGTTTTCTACTCAACCCATCAATTTGTGTTCAATATTTCCCTCTTTGCACACCTATTGTGTGAAAAACTATCTTTTTTCAGGCAATACCTTCCTCTTGTGTTCTCTTTTTAGCATGTGTTTGATTTCGCTCTACCAGACACCATCATCAGGAACATCATACACTAAAAACACCTATATTACACACCCTTCTCCCGTATGGACCTCCAAGATTGTACAAAGTTATTTCAAGGTCCCTTGGACGAGGCTTCATGTTTTGTTTCTTGGCTTCATGATTCATTGAATATTTATGCTAATGTTTATTGCATCTTCTTATAACCACATTTACGTGATCCCCTCTATGGATCAATCCACGAAACCCCCATCACCACCAAATTGTTGAAGCCTTCCCTTCTCCAAGAGAGTCTATGTATCAAATATCATGTTATAGGGGTGCGTAGTGAACCCACCTCGTCCGAGTTGCAGGACGTTAACATGCCAATCATCATCGTCCACAACACATGATGTTAAACTGTGACCTCACCCCATGTATCATACGTGGGGCTCCCCATCTTGAACATTCACTTCCCCTTCTCATCTCCATAAAAGAGAGATCTTCCAATATGGAATGAGATCCTCTATGCTAGAGAGGCGCATGTTTACTGGGAAGGGAAACCACCATGGTGTAAGCCCCAAGCCTTTCTTGTGGGAGGTAGTATCCCTACTCCCCCTCTACGCTTATATGCCAAATAAAAGTGTAGAGATTGGAACAGGGACAATCATAATCTCATCCCTCTCCCATTGGGTTTTTTTGGACACTTCAGACTCCATCCAGAATTATGTCAAAATCTCCATCTCCCAAGGCCACTAACCATGCATAAGCCCATATTTCCTCTTAGGGTTTTGAATTGCATGTAAGCCTATGTTTCCTTTTTAGGCCACTAACCATGGGTGGGCCACACATAACTTCCCAAGGATGGACCTTTCATGAAATGATCATCCTGTCTTTTCTTCCAATTGTTTCTCACACAGAACATTACTCATGTGGTCTTAGAATAGTTATCATTCACCATGGAATCCTTCATGGGCCACCTTGGTGTGTAAGCCCCAAACACCTCTCCCTAACTACATGCACTTTGATCCATTCAAAGGAAAGGTATGTAGGAAGCCTCCCTAAGGTTCAAGCCCAAAAAATATTACTCTCGACCCTCTTCACGTCGGTTCACCACACCACTTCCGAACTACATTGTCTTTGATCTTTCCCAAGGAAAGGCACATAAGAAGCATCCCTCATGTTCAATCCCAACAACCATTGGTCCTAACCCCCTTCACGTTTGGTTCTCCAACACTTCTTATGAACTAAGTGAACTTTGATCCATGCCAAGGAAAAGTACGTAGGAAGCATCCCTGAGGTTCAAGACCAACAACTATTGGTTCCAACCACCTTCACATCAGTTCACCACACCACTTCCAAACTACGTGGACTTTGATCCTTGAGATGGAAATGTACATAAGAAGTCTCCCTGATGTTCAAGCCCAATTTCCATTGATCCCGAATAAATATCGTTTGTCCACCCCAATCCTGCATGTTTTCAAATGGTATGCCCCATTTCATCTTGCCAGACGTTAAACTGTACCAATTCAAAGAACGTGGCATTTGATCCTTGTCTCCTAGGAAAGTTACATAGGAAGCCTCCAAGAGGTCCAACAACAACTGAAGGTAATCCGTTATCAACCCAAATTAGTGGTATGTCATTGTATACCATTCAGCAGTATGTTTTCTTGTTCCCCAATTAGCGGAAATCCATTGGAATACCATTCGGCGGTAAGCAATTACCAACCCCAACCAACGATAGGTCTTTGTGTTCCCCATTCTACGGTAATCCTTTGTAGTTCCCTTTGTTGGTACCCACATCTCTAGTCCACCCCTTGAGTGTCAGATCATCCTCAGAATTATAACCAAGCGTAACCATAGCATGTCTTCAGGTCATTGTCCTCTATGTATACCCTGATTCTATTCCCCCCATCCTGAACTACTTGGACTTTGATTCTCTACCATGGGGATATGTAGAAAGTATCTTGGAGGCTCATGGCCAACATCACTATCGCCATCACATCAGCTCCATCTCACTCTCTATTCACTCTTAACAATCCATATCCATCCTGATTCATACCCAGTCCACCACATCCCCGTGAGATCACGCCACACATGTTCTCACTAGTCCTAGTAGCAATCGGGTAATGAACCACACATTAGTCCCATCATTAGTGTTCCATATATGGGTTTCACCCATTTGATCCACTCCCATCCGTGTTCTGATCATTCCTAATAGTCTCTTATAGACGTTAAACACATGGCATACCCTGTGTTAAAAATCAGAAGATGATGAATACCACAGAGACATGTTTATAGAATATAATTACCCACATTCAACGTTGGATCCCTCAAGCTTCCATGCCATTGAGAATCCCTATCATAAGGGGAATAAACCCAAACACACTAGTGTTCAATCGTCCAGACATGCCAGCGATGTCCAACATGACTACTCCCCCAACCGACGGTTTCATCCCTAACTAGACCCCTTAGATTGTCCTGACAGATGCAATGTAATAAATCAGTGTCTATGAAGACATGGCAATGTAAAGAGTTTCAGGAACATCTTATCAATCTATGAGGGATACCCAGACTTGGTGATGAGTTCCGAAGAGGAATACAAATAAGCAGGAACTGATATCAAATAATCCCATTTTGATTAAAGATAAAACATCCCTGAACAAGCAATAGATATTGCCCGCCTTTGGAAAGTTGGAATGCGAGGCCACAATCAGCGTGTTCTCCTCAGAAGCAGACCAAAGTGTTCTCCAAAAAAAGTGTCATAAATAGGAATGGGGAACTCAACCTAAAATTATTCACCAAAATTAAGAGATTAGTAGCGTTCAAGACATCAATGGACTATCATGTCACCAGATCCATGTATCCAGTGACGGGTCAACCAAGAAAATAGTTGGTCGGTTGTGAAACTCACTAGAAGTTGGGTTAGTTGAACGTTGGACATCCTAGATTGCGTCATTGTCAACATGGATTCTACTTACTATCCAAGGAATAAGGAATGGTGTCGGGGAACTAGGTAAGTAAGGTGGGTCATCCATTCCATAAAAAGAATGCTGTAAACATTCAGACAGAGATTAAACATGTTCGCTTCATAGATTCTGAGGTGTAAAACCACTCAGAAATGGAACTGTCACATAGATCATCCTTCCCAAGAGTTGGGGTAATAAATTGGCGTATTAGCCTCATACTTCTGGATTATGGGGTCCATCGTATCCCTGCCTCCCGCCACAGATACATCCACAAGGAAGAATATTCTGCATCTCCCCAGGGTTCGGCCGTGCAATCGCCACCATCATCACCATGATCATTCTCTCCATCGACCAAAGATAATAGAGGGTTATTCTGGTGACCGATTCTAAAAAAGAAAATGAATGGTCCACTTCCAGTAGGTATAGCTGATGTGCAAAAAATTGCAGTCCCCATCCCATCTTATCATGATGTTATGGCCAATTCACTGCACACATCATAGGATAGCATAAGATGTGGTGGTTTGTCTACCTTCTCGTCGTATTCTTCACCAGATAGATTTCCATATCATATTTCTACTTCAGTATCACTACTAGTTCTCCAGCCTCCTCCAGTTGATGAGTAGGGAAATGAAGGGCCAGACCCTGAGTCTGGACTAAGGATCTTGTCAGTCATTCTTGCAGTACACCATTTCTCATAGATGTTTTGTCATGTTGCAAAACTGAATTTTAGTGCTCTATGATCACTCACCCAGGAGGAGGTTGTATGCATTCAATAGACCCTCAGGATGACTCAGTTTCATCTTCGTCATCGATGAGTGGACTACCAAAACAGTTAGGCACACATCTAAGATATTGTTCAACAATGTCGTTCAGTTGATTTGGCCACACTCCCCATGGACCAGGGCCTTGGGTAACCAGGTAATAAGACCCTCCAACTATGAGGTGTCTGGAGATTTATAGTTCTTCACATGATTATCAAGGAGGCTTCCCCCCATGTGCAGATCTGTGGTTGGGGGCAGTATGTTTCCCTCCATTTCCGTTCTATCTGGCGCCAACCCAACATGTCAGGCGATTACAAGGATATGCCTGTAGGAAGGGTCCTAGTTAACACATATGATATATTTGTGTAAGAGATGGAAACATAACTCCATGGGGAAAACATTCCCCCCGGGAGAGTTCCAGATCTTTTGGACCCATCGGGAAGGGATACATGCCGGCAGAGAAATATGTTGGGTCTTCCCATACCCACCAAGGCATTGGTCCTCTACAGTAATCCCAAAAAATTTAAGGAGCATCTGGGATCCTTCAAACCCTCTGAACCATCTGGTGTAGTACAAATGATAGAAGGCGATCCTGAGAAATCCATGTTGCGTCAACAGCTTACAGAGCATAAGAATATGGTCAATGAACTCCTTGTTGAGTATGACGTGGAGTGATGTCTAGACTTCAGTGATCCTCAGCCGGGGTAGTATGGGAAGGCATAATTTCCCCCGGTGAATTGACTCCAGGTGAACCTGACCATCCTTCCTACATATACAAGATAGGGGCTAGAACATATGACAAGAGGGCATGGTATGTGTCGCCAAATCCACCTGAGCAATGTGAAAACTCTCGTGTCCCAGCTCAGGTCCCCCCATCTGCTCCGAATGTCCTTCCACTAGACACTACACAAGTCACTAGGCTTCTTTATCTTATTGATGAACCCACAAACACATTGGTGGTCAGGGATTCCCATCAATAAAGGAACCCCTGCCCCGATGATCCCATGGAAACTCTAATTGGCTGACATGAGGCATTGGAAACACCAAAGGTGGAAATCCTGCCAGATGGAAACCATATCCAGCATGGTTCGATGATATTCTTGTACTCCCGAGATTTTAAAATCCCACATCCCCCCTCCTAATGGGACGTGTGACCCCCTTCAGCATCTGGCCCATTTCATTTCATTGTGCTAACCAATGTTTGAAACTCTATCATAGTAGGAGGCTGCGTACAAACATTTTAATGACCTACATTTTTCTGGTACAATCATCTACCCATCACATCATTATCCATCTAGGAAAATCATCATAGGAAATTTCATTAATAGTTTAGTTCCACCACTCAGTAGAAATGTATTGTCACCCTCATCATGTGAATGAATATGAAAAATGAGCGTGTATCGGACTTTGTCGCCCTATGGAAAGGGCTCACATACTATTTTCACATCCCACAGACACAGAAAAATCTATTGAAAATGTGTGTGGGGAATGTCAAGACAGAACTGCTCCCCCCTCTAATCACATAGAATTACCCTGAGGGATTCCTTTAATTCTATGATAAGGCCCTTCTCCTAGATAAACCTTTATAGCATGCCATGTAGGCACATCTATTACCTCTTGAAATTCCAGCGAGAAGGGCTGACAAGGCGGAGCCCACCACGGTGGACTAAATAGAGGCCCCTAGGCAACTGGAGTTATTACCAGTGGACCTGCCTCCATAGCCTCATAGAGGCCTTCCACCATAGCTGCATCCTTCATCCCAATAGACCCACCATAGAACCGGTAGGAGCCCCTACGTAATGTGCTACCACCAGCCTGGAAGGATAACTAGGTCCCACCTCATCGATAGGCTCTTCCAGCCCCTCCCCATGGCGAGGCTCACAGAACCCCCTTCCAAAATAGTAGAAACCAGACTTACTCATTCAACAAGAATCATGTCGTGAGTAATTTTTTAGTGACTTGGAATAGGGGATTGTACGGTTTCCCAAACCTTGGAGACCAGAAGAGGAATATCTCCCAGATCACCCCAACTACTACCCATATCACTAGATTCTAGTGACCACCATAAAATAGTGATATGTGTTTAATGACTAGATTCAAGACTAGGTCTATAAACACGTAGTCAGGTTGGGACCAGCTCCAGCTCAAGTGGCGCGTGTATTTGTGATGCCTGATATCAGTAGTGATAAAGAAGGCGAGTTGCATTAGGTTTCTAAGCATAAGTCTCAGTTGTTCGATGACTGGATGGCTTGTAAGGAAGTCTCCCATTCCCATGGTATTATCCCTGAACATCTAAATAGATATGAAACTTCATAAGACAATGTGTAACACACATCATGTGCCTCTAAATCAACGGCTCAACCTCCCTCTTCCCAGAAGAGCAAGCATCAGCTACGTAAGGGAAAACAATGTCCCCCCGCAATTCCATTGTCATCCCGTACTCTAAGAGTCTTCATGCACCATGATATGGTAATTACTCCTAGAATCCTTCCAGTATTGGATGATTCATTAAGTTATAGTCAATGGTATGCCTTAATTATCACTGTAGAATGGGTAAACCCCTACACGATTTCTGATAGTGAGGAGCGCCAGGCGGATCCTCCCAATGTTCCCAACCATCATCAGCATCGACAGAGCGGTGAAAATATGGGAAATTGGAGTGCCTCAGATAGTACATTCATCTAGCATTGGCATGCCACCGAAACTAGAAAGCAAGTGCAGCACAGAGCGCAATATGTGCAGCCTTCTCTTCTGGTTTCATCATATCCACCCTATCCACCGATTATGTTGCTGGATCTGGCGGATCCACCATGGCCATGCCGTGACCATCCATGATCTACTACGGACCATTCTCATTCATTTGGACCTCATCTAGTAGTCACTCTAAAGGCTTCAACTAGTGGGCAGAGAGATATTCCCAACACTAGTCAGTCGTCGGTCCAGTCGGTAGGGACAGTCATACCTCCTCTCATAGAGCGACCTCCTATAAGCAAAAGCCCATGACTATCACATATGGTTTTTGTCCTCAAAAAAAATTCAAGAATTACATTGAGGTTCTATATCATGGAGTCCCTTCTCCTATTAGCAGATATGCTTGAAGCACTCGATGAGGCTATTAGAAGCCCACTCCAGTTCGAGGCGGAGGTAGCATCCACACAAGCCTTCCATAATGAGGCAGTACAGCAATCTAAATGATAGACCATAATCTCATTCTTTACAGAAGAAGAAGTCTCTCCCATATAGGGGCACATCCACCCACTTTACATCATCAACTATTTCAATGGAGTGGATGTTCATCACCGCCTTGTCGACACAGGCTCCGAAATCAACCTAATCGAAACTCAGACACTGGGAAAACTAGGGTTGTTATAGAAGGATCTGAGTCCCTATGAACTGAAAATACATGGTTATGAGAGGACAGAATTGACATCAGTCATCAATATTTTACTAAAGACTCAGTTCTTTGGCCTTGTAGCTAGAACTAAATTCATGGTTTTCTCTTAGGACACCACCTAAAATGCATTGATGAGAATTCTATGGCACCACCTGCATGAAACATTCTCTTCATCGTATCACCAGTTCCTCAAGTACTCCCTTAATGGTCGAGTGGTTGTACTTCAAGGTGATACATCTCCCTTTTCCTTTTTTGAAGCCCGCTACCTGGATGCCGACTATTTCAAGGGCAAGGAAATACAGATTCAAGGTAATGAGGTTGAGAATACAACAATTGTGACTGACTGATTGGAAGGTCAAGATGATTCCTACATATTTCCAATCCACCGATTGGAGGCTACAACCCTAGACATGGTACAATGCATAGTTGTTTCTGCAATGAGGGGAAATCATATTCCCAAGTCTAAGAAACACCGGAATATAACCATGTATTATTTTACGAATTAGGCACCAGTAATCCCAGATCCCACTACTCCCATAAGATATCGGGATGTCTTCCCCATGGAAATGGAAATACTTTATAATTTCTAGTTTCTCCGGGTTGGGATACACTAACTCAAGCCGACCGATTAGTATTTCTCTGATATCATCAATCGTGGCCCCTTAGGCCGATTACCTGATGGGATCTGATCGAAAGCCTTCATGGTTATGGTTTTGGCAGCACATGAGTCCCCTGATGTAGTGTCCACCACCGTAAAGGCCAGTACCTATCCCCCATTAGGATCTCTTGACTCAAAGTAATCTCCTCCTATCTATGATCCCTCCACCATGAGTGAAGAATATGATTTATTGGATGATTCTAATGCCTTAGAAGAGGGCGTCTCCAACATGGTCGATGACTAGGTACAGGTGAACCTTTGTAGCGAGGTAGATCCAAAGCCCACATTGATCAAGGATGTTATTCCGATCGATGAGAAACATAAGTATGTTGACTTCCTCAAACAACACCGTGATGTATTTTCATAGATGTATAATGAAATTATGGTGCTAGATCCCTAGCTAAATGTCCACTGCCTCGGTCTCCCATCAAACCACCACAGGTGTAAGAAGCCACCCAGTAACAACAACCATTCTCATAGTGCCATGGTCGAGGCCATAGTTGATATGCTCATGAGAGAAAAAATCGCCATGGAGGTCCAGTACCCCAAATGGTTAGCTAACATTGTTCTCGTCATGAAGAATAATGAGAAGATTAGGGTCTGCATCGAAATCTGAGATCTTAACCTTCACTTCCTGAATGAAAATTTTCCCCTTCCCATGAAAGAGTTGTTGATTGATGCCACTACAGGGTTCTAGAACCTCTCCTTCGTAGATTTTTATTATTGGTATAATTAGATCTAAATGGCCCCTAAGGATGAAGAGTCTATGGCCTTTAGGGAACCAACAAATAATTTCTATTACCAAGTCATGCCCTTTGGTTTATAGAATACAGGTGGCACCTATATGTAGGATATACATCACATATTAAGACCTATCCTTGGGAAAATAGTGGAATGCTACGTAGATGATATGGTGTTCAAATGCCCCCAACGTCAAGATCATCTCGATGACCATGAGAACGTGTTCGGATTCCTCCATTCTCACCGCCTGGAGATGAACCCAATGATGTGTGCCTTTGGGTTCAACTATGGAATGTTTCTCCACTTTGTTGTCAGATACAGGGGAATCAAAATCAAACTGGAGGAGATCAAGTCCGTCAGTGAGATTCCCCCCAGAAACATCTGAGAGTTGTGAGGTTTCCATGGCCACATGGACTCCATATGCATATTCATCGCGAATCTGCCTAGAAAGTGTAATCCCCTTTCTTGGCTCATGAAGAAAGGTACTGTCTATCAGTGGGATGAAGAATGTCAACCTTATTTCAAGGAAATCAAGCAGTATCTACTCCAGTATTTGGTCTTAATGCCACCAGTCTCTGAAAGGCCATTGTTCCTTTATGTGACTCCCCTAGAATGATCTCTCAACACCCTTCTTGTTCTGAAGAACAATGAGGGAACGAAGAATAGTATCTACTATCTCACTTGCATGCTCCCCGATACGGAGACCAGATACTCTTCTATCGGTAAGAGCTTACTTGCACTGGTATTCACAGTACAAAAATTACGACATTATTTGCAATACCACGGGGTATAGATGGTGTCCTGAGTAGATCCACTGATGTACATCCTAAACTGCCCCAAGTTGACACGCCATATTTCTTAGTGGAGAGTGATTCTATAGCAGTTCGACATCATGTATGTTCCTTATATGGATATCATGGGAAAAGCATTGGAATTTTTCATCGCCACTAAACCAGCTATTGCGGACCAGTCTCGGGACATTTATTTTTTTCAGGAGGCCATCCTCTCAGTGGACCAATCCACCATGAGCTGGCTAATTCACTTTGATGGCTCTTCCTAGAGCCCTATCAATAGAAGTCTCAATGACCCCAGGCTCAACACATAAGGTTTGGGCATCATCTTCATCACCCCACCACAAGATAGTCAATGGTATTCATTCCTATTATAAGAAGGATGTACCATCAATGAGGTGGAGTACCATGCTCTCATCCCTTTCCTCGAGCGAGCCCTCGATATTGACATTCCTCACCTGCATGTGAAAGGGGACTCTAAGCTAGTCATCAAGAAAATCAATGGTGACTATGTCATTGGAAATCCAGAACATGCACCATTGTTGCAATGCACCATCTAGCTAATGTCCCAGTTTCCATCTTGGCCAGAAGTTACTCATGTCCCTCAATCCTAAAATGGTCATGCTGATTCTATGGTTTCCCTAGATTTATCACTTGCAGAGCATGAACAAGATGATTTTATTATCCATCTGGAACATCCGAGATTCATCTCTCCTGTCACTCTATATGATGATAAAAGTCTACAAGTAATCCATATCACAGTTTGTGCCTCCAATTTAGGACCCTAGGGTCCCCTGGTAGCATAGTTGGAGGTCACTCCATACAAGATGATTTCATTCACTCAGTACATTCATAACAACATTATCGTGGAAGATTGATCTGAGCACAAGAAAACTCGATGTCGCGTGTTGAAGATTACTCACTAGAGATGCCCGGGTCTAGAGTAGATCCGCTACAAGCATGATTTTGAGGGGTTCTCTTCCATTCCATTCAAGGAGTTTTGATTTCTCATGTCATGTAGGAGGTTCATGCTAGTTCAGGTGGGGCTCATCAGACCGGGTCAATGTTATCTCAACAGATCTGGAGGATGGGGTATTTTTGGCAGTCCATGATCTGTGGTTGCATAGTTTTTTCTAAAAGGTACCATACATGCCAAATTCATACCATCTTTGTGCATCGGCCGCTAGAGACTCTCATAAATACCATGTACTCTTGGTCCTTTGCGGGTTGGAACTCGATGTTGTGTGGCCATATCCACTGGTGATAGCTCTCTAGTGATTGTTCATCCTGACGGCCAATTTTTTTTCCAAGTGGGTAGAATTGGCTCCGCACAAGGAGACCAAGGCTCGTTCTATCATTGAATGTGTGAGATCCAACATCATCAATCTATTTGGAGTCCCTCACAGTGTCCTCACCAATAATTTAACCTACTTCCAAGAACCATATTTGAAGAAATTTTACTCCATGTAAAACATATGTTCTAACCATACCATTCGCTACCACGTGCATGAAAATGGGAAGATCGATGAGTTCAGAAAACCATCTCTAAAATTATTCTGAAAAGTCTTGGTCAGAATAATAAGAGTTGTCCGGACAAACTCCCCAACACCCTCTGGGATTATCAGATGTTGAATCGTAATTCCACAGAGGTGACCCCATACTCCCTGGTGTACGGAACAGAGGTCGTCCGACCCATCAAGATTCAGTTTCCTTCATTACGCACAACTATCTGTGATGAGGAAGCACCATATAAAGTAGTTATATTTCATATGGATGAATTGCAATCCCTCAATGAGAACAGGCTTTATTCCCAACACAATCTGGATAGGAATTAGAATAATATAGCAAGAGATTTCAACAAGAATGATTGCCTCTACTCTTTCTTGCAAAGTGGCATGGTGTTGGCCTTGATAACACCAATGATACTTGGTGAAAAACCACCAAAATTAAAGCCTATTTGCAAAGGACTTACATCATTCAAAATTATTATCCTAATTGAACATACTCCCCGATTACCAGGTATATTGAGCATATAACTCCTCCAACCAATGACAAGTTCCTCAAGCAGTAATTTTCATGAGAAAATGCGGTCCTATATGACCTTAAACTATTATGTCCTCCCTGAAATTAAACTATATGTCATATTACATGATGTTAAACAGTATTTGGTCCCACATGACCTTCAATTGTTCTGTCCATACAACAATGTGTTAAAATGTGTGGTTAGTCTATACTAAAGGAAGAAAAACTATTTAGCACTTGTCCTGCATGATTTTATAACTATGAGCAGCAGATATACTATTATTGTCCTACACAACCATTAATTGTATGTCTTCCCACACGACGTTAAGCTATATATGGTCCAACATGACTAAAAACATCCCAATGTATTTTCTGCATGACATTAAACTGCATAGAACCTCTAATAAATATGTATGTCTTGATTCTGATCTTCCTGATATACGTAAGAATTAT
The DNA here is from genome assembly GCA_963277665.1 of Viscum album. Classification (NCBI taxonomy): domain Eukaryota; kingdom Viridiplantae; phylum Streptophyta; class Magnoliopsida; order Santalales; family Viscaceae; genus Viscum; species Viscum album. Next base: position 1,513,203,181 of record OY728132.1, on the reverse strand, counting down.
TGGATGCAAGACCAGCCCTAATTTTTCCCTTTAACTACACCATGGGTGTAGATATCAGGGAGGATCCTACATGGTGTAGCATAAAACTATTTGGACCTGTTGGATCTAGGTCTATGACAACCTCCCCCTGAGCCCCTCTTGTTCTTCAATTCCCCCCCTTCATCACCGCATGACGTTAACCTGCATGGAATTTTTAGAACTACAAACGGATTAAATTCCATCCTAATGGGATATGTAGGAACACCCAAATATATTTTACTACAGGTCCATCCCCATGCTCCAAAATCACTCCCTTTGGTCCGGCCATTCGACCTAGATACCTCCCCAAATGCATGGTGTAGTGTGGGCTTATGTCCTCATTTCACTGCAGGTTTATCATAACCGCACCTTGTGATCCGCTTCTTGGAGTTCATCACCCGTCATCATCCTCGCAGTAAGAAATTAAAATACATGCCATTTCTAGAACTATTTATGGCATAATCCCCATAATAATGGGTTATATAGGAACGACCACAAATTTTTATTCAGGCGCAGCCTAACTCTCACTTTTGTCCTCTTGGCCTAATAGATTCATGGGGAGAACATTTTGGTATGGAATTATATCTTCATTCTTGTCAGGATTTATACTTACCACACCACGTGTCTCCCTCACCACATTCCATAAATGGTCTGAGCTTTAAGACCATAATATAAGACCACTCCTCATCCCCACCGTAAGACGTTAAATTTCATGGCTTCTCCAAAAATACACATGTTTTTATTCCCATCCTCATGGGATACATAAGACTGCCCGAACATCCAGTCTTTAGATCTAGACCCGTCTCTTAGAAACCTCCTAATCATTCTAGCCCCTTGGCCCGAGTCCTTCTAGGGGAGGGTAATGTAGCGTGGCATATGCTTATATCCCCTGTCACATCGGGTTTGTAACAACCATGCCCCGTACATCAATCTCATTAGATCCTGTCGCTCCCCTATTCTACACTCATCCTTTCGAGTTAGATGCTCTTATGTTGGGCCCCTCAACCCTCTCTGGTGATTCACCAATGTCCCTAGGAGTACTCCGATTCTGAACCTAGTGTGTCAGACTCTACCTAGACATGCTCTCACCTATTTTTCAGGCTTTGTGTCCCCTTTCTTTGGGTTTTCACCATCTTTCACTCCCAAAAGGTTCCCAAAATGGGATGGATGATCATCTGAAGGGAGCTCCCACCATTTCTGGCCAACATCCTCAAAGGTTTCCAACAAAAAATTGATACAAATCTCACGTTGTGAATATGGTATTTGTTTGGTGCTCATTTTTTTCCCATTCCAGGTCACCCGATATGGATACCGTGTTTCAAACACAACCAACAGTTATCCCCCATCATCCCACCAACCCCATCGATCTCTAAATGTCATTCACATGATTCACATCCCTTTCAACTCCATCATTTCTATGTGTAATTCTGACACTCTTGGTGTTGTCCCTCAGTCCGCATTCGTACGTTGGAAGGACAAGCCATGGTCAAGGTTCGTTCAATGCTTCACACCATTTTCTCCCTTTCATGCATTCCATGTTGCAATGTCCTTCTCCAACCTTGTTTCCCACATCGAGTGTATCTCACATGGGCTTAGGGATTAGATCAAGGGTTTCCCTCTCTTAGAAGAGTTTCACTTCTACCCGGTTCGAGCTCTATGACCTTAAACTAATATCTCCTTAAATTTATTCTCCTAAGAACTACATATGGCTTGATTACCATCATCATGGGATACGTAGGAATGACCAAACATCCCATATTTGGGCCCATCTCAGGATCCACTAATTATCTCTTCCATTCAGCCTTTTAGGCCCTAAATCTTAAAAGATTATGCGGCATGGAATTTATGGGCTTACATCCCCATTTACATCAGGTGTGCAATTATCTCATCTGTTCATCCTTTACCTCATGACATTATACTGTATGTCTTCCTCCATGATGTTAAACAGTATACCCTACATGACCCAAAACTATTACGTCCAGCATGAAATTAAAATACACTTCCGGAAAAACATATGGCTGGATTCCCATCCTCATGGGATAAGTAGGAACACCTTGATGTTTCATCCAAAAGTCCAACACCATATTTTCTGACCATTTTTGGCCCCTCAACCCGACTATTCTTCCTCAAAATCACACATGGTGTGATTTGGACCTCATCCTCATTCATGTCGGGAAGGCTTTATCACATCATGAACATTCCCCCCTATTGTCCCACATGAAATCAAACTGTTGTTTCATTATTTCATGACATTAAAATTCACTTTTTGGTCCTATCAGATGACCCTAAACTGTGACATTATCATCCTATATGCACAACGAAAAACGGAAATACATCATGATGTCCTCATTCAAGGGGACATCATGTTGGGTATTTTTCATCCACCATAGCATTTGTTAAGGCCTACTTGCAGCTTGATTTCTGTAGTGACACTAAGATTCATTGTCCTCGGTTTATCACGTCACAAAAAAACGCACATCTATCCTAAATGAAAAACAAGATTTATCAAATGCCACTTCTTTTGGTGCATGGGCCAAACCCGTACGAACTTACCATCCCTCGAACTGGTACCTTAGAATCCCATATCTAGAATGACGTATGGCTTGATTCTCATTCTCATAGGGTATGTAGGAATTCCTATGCACATTGCCTCAGGCCCATCCTAACATTCATTTTCGGTCCCTCAACATAAGACCTCTTCAAGGAACAGATGGTGATATGGACTACAAGTCCTCATTCATGTGGGATTTATAATTACCTCACCATGTGTCTCCCTCATTCCTTTCCATCTATGGTATGAGTTCTATGACATTAAACTATGATCTCTATCTACCCCTTTTCTATAAGTTGAGGAGACGAAATATAGAGAACTATGTATGGCTTGATTCCCATCTTCATGGGATACGTAGGAATGCCAGGACACATAATCATCAGGTCCAACCCTATGAATCATAAATCCAACCCCGTCATTATGGACCCTTTGGAAGAACTCTTTTGAGTAACAATGTAACTAAATCTATACCATGAACAAGTTTAGGATGCCCTATAATAATTATGGGATGTTTTAGTTTCATCATCACTGGGGATTTCCCTTACCTGCATTGGTCTCTGACCACACTATGCATAGAACTAAATTTGTATTGATTCTCATCCATTTGAGATACCTTGTGATGCTCAGGAACTTCACCTGGGGCCTAGACCCAGTGTCATTAACCCTTATGGCCCCTCACCCTAATCATTTTCTAGGCAGTATGACCATAACACAATGTGCACCATCCACATTGTAAGACGCTAAAAAACATATCTATCATCTACGAGTAATCTAACGTCCTCACTAGAGAGGTTCTTTTAGGAAGCATGTTTGATCTCCGATCAGAAAGTTGCATTAACCAAATGGGTTTCCACAAGGTGATGTAGTTTTAAGAGTATTGGACTCCATTTGAACAACCAAGCACTCCACCCTTCACACTTTTCGTGCTCTATATTTGGATCATGATTTCCATTCACATTTGAAAGAACCCCCTAATAGTGACAATGATTAGCCTATGGCTCACCTATTATTTTGGATTAGTGTTCTGGATGACTAATGGTTGATATTTCTTGTTAAGAACCATGTTTTAAATATGGTCAGTAGTCGACACTCATTTGTTATCCCCAAATCTAGATAACGCAATATGGATGTTGTGATTTCAACACAATCAACAACTATCCTTCCTTGTCACGCCAACTTTGAAGAGTTCCAAATTGTGTTCATCATGATCACACATTCCACTCCCCTATATTTGGATTGACTCAAATGCCCCTTACATTACCCCTATCATACACTAGAGCACAAACATAAGATGGAAATTCAACTATTTTGTGAGCTCCATTCCCCATTCAAGTGTCTCGTTTTTCTTCCTAGATGTTTAGATGGGTTTTTTAAACCATAGATTCCTGATGGTTGGTTGGCACTCCCACATTCAAATTAATTGATGATGTGACCATCCCTTTTTTCTCACCTCGGTCACGGCCCACATGAGAGTAGTGGTGGATTGATAATTAAATCAAAATTGTGGTTGGAATGCATTAAAATGAACAATCAAGTGAATATTCTATTCATGAACGCAATTCAGAACATGCAGAAGCTAAGAAGAATAATTTTACGAGCTCGGCCAAAAAGGGCCCTTAAGGATCAACGTTCTGGATGGATTGCTCTAGTTATTCCACCTTCCGACATGTGGCCTCTATCATTGCTTCCCGCCCCCTGAGATCCTTCTCTTCATTAACATCTGAGGAGCGTAAGTCATTAGCCTTGGAATATTCCATTGATTGTTAAGTTTGGAGCTCAATAATTTGGATATTCTCCTGCTCTATCTTCTCCAGAGCATCCATGAGCAGGGCACCCAATTGCTCGATGAGTTCAGAGTGATTTGCAATAATTGTCTCCATTTAATTTGTCTGATCTTCATGGTTTCAGACGCCCTGTTACACCTTTAATAATGACTATGTATTCTTTAACTATTTATGGCACTGAGAAATATTGGAATGTGGGCTATTCTACTGTATCTTTTCTGCCATGTAATCATGGATCATTATATAAAGACGGGGAACATCTAGCCCTCTAGCAGAGAGAAATCATATCCAGGTGTGGAGTGATCCCATCTGTTTTAACCAGTCTTCCTTGGGCTGACTGAGGATGCACTTCATTAACTTACACCCATTATGCCACATCAAATAGATCTCATCTGCTACTCCAGAATCAAAGTCCTCTATCTTTTTACTGTCTATAGATAGTTATTCAGGGAAATCATCCAAGAGATCAACAGTATGGCCTTCTTCTCGTATACCTCCAAAGGGATTAGACACTTTATCATGTGGGAGGCCTTCCTCTCATTCCTCAGGCTCAGCAACTTTGCCTCCACTAACTTCAGACCCCACCCCAAAATTAATATTCCGGACATATATAGTCATTTTCTCACCTGATGCCGGTGCCAGGTTGGATTGAAAAATATTTCCTAAGTGGGTCAGTGTTTTCTCCATTGGATCATTTGTGGATGGCCTGGATATAGAGGCCCGTCGAGCCTCTAGTTCCATGATTAATACACAAAAAATGAGCGCCATGATCGATTGAACTATATAATGAAAAGTACAATCATATGAGTGATAAAACATACAAGATATCCATGTATCAGCCTTCGACATTTCCATTTACATAAGATCTATCACTGTATGAGATCATTGAACTCTTTTTAGTGCAAAAATGGGTGTTGTCACCCCACCTTGTTCTATCTGCACATTCCCCCCTCTGCAGGTGGAGCTTCTTGACCATCACCAATATGAGTTAGAACAATATAAAAAATTTGATATAATATTACGAGCGATGAATAGAGGAAAATATAGAATAAGGATTGACTAATACCTTCAGTAGCTCTATTATTTCTAAATTAGATGCGACAATCTTGCCGCTCTCCTGATGACTCTCTTGGTAGGGATCTCATATGGGACCCTCCACCTCCAATATCCTCTTCAGATTCTACTATTTATTATCCCTCTCTATCTCCCTATCCTTCTGCCTCATATTCTTATTACTCATTTCCCTCTGACTCCTCATCATCGTTGTCATCATCATACAACATTTTTTCTGGATGGTGCCCATGGTTGAGCATTACCTTCACCAAGAAAAGGGGTTCCTCACACCGACCCTGCTGGCATGCATATGTGTCCATGTCTCTCAAATATGCATGAAAATAATGGAAGTTCATCCTATCATCAATCGGATAGAGTCCAACTTATGGTAGCTAGATTCCATATCTTACAATCTATTTACAATGGGATTCAGTGCCCATTTACTACAGTAGGGTCAACCAGGCTGACCACAACATGTAGAAGATTGCATCATCTGAAGGTTGATGCAGATACCTTATATTATTCTTAGGAAGCTCCCTGGCTATTCTTAAAGGTTGTTCCTGAACCCCTCTCCCCCTGGACGATGACGAGAAACCACACCGTGTGAGGTTCCCACTACTGAAGTCCTGACCTATACCAACCCAGCTGCCCGACTTGTCCCTAGAATTTCCTCCCTGATGACAATTTTTCTACTCTCTCACCACCCAGGATCCACACATTCCATATTGAGATATCGGGCTCGATTTCATAGGAGCCTTAAGATATATTCCACCAACCAATGTTCGGAATATTTTTTTGAGAATCTGGCTTTGAATCCAATATTGGGAAATGTAATTACCTCACCGGAGATGAAGGTTGTGAACATAATCCTTATTTTATAGAAAATTCAAGGATTTTTCTTCTCTCAGACATCTTTATACACCTTCTTCGGCATCCGGTAGATTAATCCGAACTTCTTGGAAAATCATTATGGCACATTAGAGTTGCAAATAATCATTCTGTTGACCCGAGCAACAAGCACTCCAACTCTGATGCTCTGCATGTATTCTCCTTGATCCTGTGAGTCTTTCCCTTCATCTAGCATCTAGCCATCCGGTGTGGGGAATAGACTGAAGGTAAAATTGGTGTTATTTATGATATTGATATGTATCCCATCTTCCTTGGGCGTTAATGGCATGACCCCAGAAATGTTCAACAAAGAATCTCTCATGTCATTGCCTGGGGGATGAATGAAATTTGCGAAGATGTACACGCCACAGTGATCTGCAATCAAACCATGAAGGATGTGGAAAGGGCCAAATATCCTCCTTGGTGATCCCCCTCTTGAAATATACCACGAGATGACGTATAACCAGGCTAGTATAGGGACCCCCCAAGATGAACGTCTGATTGGATTCCAAAAGGTCGTCCACCACTAATGTTGCATGATGGACTCCCATCCTTGTGTCCCTTACTGGAAATATCCACCCTCTTAATATGGTTGCATGAAATCGGGATTATTATATGTTTGGGTCCCAGCTCTCATCCACACTAATTCCCAAGGATAGATTTTCCCCCTCCTTTAGGATCATTGAGTATGATCCGCTTTCGCTCCTACGTGCTACGTTCGGACACCATCTTCCTCGCCAGACGTATTGATGTTTAGGTATTTCTTCAGAAATAGGTTGAAAAACATTGAGTATGAAATTTACATCAAAATTTTCTTGACCCTAATTCCCTTTATGTCCATCTCCTATAGGTTCCATGTTAGGATGACACTCCATGACCTATCTTTACAGATGTTCTATGTCGGTAGAAATTCATCTTATTAGTGCTCGTCCAAAGGGATGACCCTAATGTAATGAATGTATCAAATTATAATACCAACCATCCAATGGTGGATATGGATGGTGTCGGTATCAAGGGTACACTGAGAAAATGGATTTGGTCCCATTTCTTGTTGGTGATAGAAATGGAACTTTTACGTCCACACCGCCTCAAACAACCCGATGCACCACAGTTCTGTCCAAACTGATTACATGATTGGCATACCCAATACACCCAAGCCCACTCACTTGTGAATCTGACTCCAGACGTCATTTCCCAATCCTATAGCCAGCCCTTTGTCTCATCAGTGATGCTCTGTCGAAAGGTACTTGCGTAATGGGATGGAGAATCTTTTGTGACCGATTCACCAACTAAGATGGTTCTTGTCCTTGGATTTAGACCATAGATGGCCATATGCCTAGTTTACCTAGTAGGATGGCCTTTATTTGGGATTTTTTATTGCGGAAGATCATCCTCGTGAGTCACCCATGGTTATAGTGTGTTAACATTGAATCTCGGCACATGGACCTCCTCCAAAAAATAGATGTCCCATATCGGTCAGATGTCAAATAGCACATAATCCTTCTGGGCTTGGGTCAGCCTGTCAGAGGGAGATTAATTTTTGAATACAACATTATGGGCCCCATATACCATAGGGTTCATGACCATATCTTCCTTTGTCCAGCGTACACAGCTTCTATTTCAGCCACACTTTCATGAGTATCCATCTTCTTTTGGTAAAGTCTGAAGAAGTACCACACAAAAAATCCAACATGATGTGTGAAATATCAAAATATGGGGAAAAATATGAAGTAAATGGAACAAAAAACCAATCCTATGTGAAAAATCACAACCATTGACTGGGGATTCCATGCAACAGTGGTCATATTGTTCCCAAAGGTGGGAGAGAGTTTCCTCACATGAGAGCACAAGAGCTTATAGAATAGGAAAGATGGAATGGACCATGGGACTCCCGAGGGATTTTATATGCACAGGGTAGGTTTTTCGTGTGTGAGATAACCATTTAAGCGCACATGAAGGGTTTTACGTGCACCATATAAGGAAAGGGAATTTGTCTCGGATTTTCAATTAGAATCCATCCTTCACATCCCATCACAACTTTGATTATAATGGGGGAATTTGTAGCTTCTAGAATTTGTCAAAGGGCTCAGACCCAAGTTCATGGAAAACTAAAGGATATTATTGACCGAAGACACTGGTCTGGGACTTCCCAAAATGCCATGAGAAATATCCAAGTAGCGCACATAAATCTTTCTTACAGTGCATAAAATGATGTTCCAAAGAAATATTTTGCGTGCGGCCTGGAAATTTGTGCACCACACGGAAAGTTGCACGCATCCAACTCAAGAAAATGGCTTTTTACACTGGCCAAGTTTTTCATGCCATCCGTGGATCCTGCTCTCCTATAAATATAAGGGCACCTCCCCTTGCTTCTGGGAATGAAGAATACAAACCATCTCCCTAGTGCATAATTCACCTCTTCTGTGTGCAAAATATACCTTTTAGGTACGGGATTTTCTAGGACAGGTCTCCGAGGGGTCCTCCATCGCAAGGGACCACTAGGTCTTGACCATCACCAATGACCTTATGTATTGGTCTCCCTTGAGTGAAAAACCTTCCAAAAGCTTGAAAAACCTTCCAATTTCATGAAAAACCTTCTAGTTGCTTGAAATCACTTCCACTTGGATACAAAACCTTCTCCCCTCTTTGTGTGAAACCCTCTTCCATTTTCCAGCACATCTTTTTTTCCACTCAACCATGAATTTTTCATGTAGAAACCCCCTCTTAACTCACCTATTGCTTGAAAACAACTCCTTTTGTGCACAATCCCTTCCTCTTGTGTGTCCCTTTCATTATGTGTTCAATGTCTCTCTCCCAGACACCATCTTCAGGAACTTCTTTCACAAAAAACACTTATGTCGCACACCATACTCCTATATAGCCCTATAAGACTGTAATAAGCAATTTAAAGGTCCCTTGGGTAGTGTTTCATGTTGTGTTGCTTTGCCTCATGCTTCTTCTCATAGGCATGCTAACGGCTATTGCTTCTTCGCATAGCCAAGCTAATGTGGTACCCTCAATGGATTACTCCATAACACCCCCTCACCATGGAATTTCTGATTCCTTCCCTTCCCCCAGGGTGGGGGTATCAATTATGCATGTCCTATGGGTGTGGAGTGAACCCACCTTATCTAGGCTGGAAGATGTTGAACATCCCATAATCATCATCCATAGCACATGATGTTAAATTTTGACCTCTCCTCGTGCGTCATTTGTGGGGCACCCCATATTAGACATTCTCTATGCCCGCTCGTCTCCGTGGGGGTGAGATCATTCTAACTTGGAATGAGATCCCCTCTACTGGAGTGGCGCCTGTCTGTGGGGAAGGGAAACCACATTGGTATTAGCCCCTACCTTTCTCGCGGGAGGCAGTATCCCTACTCTACATACTCTCTTTCGTGCCAAATACCAGAGGATAGATGAGCACTGGGACCCTCATTATCATGTCCCTCTCCCATTAGTCTTTGTCTCCACTCGGGCCTCCATCCTTGAATAAATCCCAATATCTGTCTCCCTGGTCCGCTAACCATGCGTAAGACCTTGTTTTCTATTTGGGATGTGAACCGCATGTTAGAACCTATTTTGTTTTATGGATTCTAACCACATGTAATCCCCACTTCACTTACCATGGATTCAACTTTCACGATGTGATCGTCAGGTCTTTGCTTCCTCTTATTTTCTCACCTCGACCATGACTCCTGTGGTCTTGCAGTAGTAAGCATTGACCATGGAATCCTTCATGGACTTCCTGTGCATGTAATCCCCAAACACGTCTTCTAAACTATGTGGAAATTGATCCTTGAAAATGAATGGTATACAGGAAGCATCCATGATGTTCAATCCCAACAACAATTGGTCTCGATCCACTTCACGTCTGTTTACCTAACCACATTCAAACTGCATTACTTTGATCCTTTCCAAGGCAAGGTACCTAAAAAATCTACCTAAGGTTCAATCCCAACATCCATTGGTCCCGAACCGATCATGTCAGTTCACCAACACCTCTTCCAAAATATCTGGACTTTGATACTTTCCAAGTCAAGGTATGTAGGAATCCTCCCTGAGGTTTAAGCCCAACTAATATTGGTCCTGACACCCTTTACGTCGGTTCACCACAACACTTATAAACTATGTGTACTTTGATCTTTGATAAGGAAAGGTACAAAAGAAGCCTTTCTGAGGTTCATGCCCAAATCCCATCGGTCCGGAATACTTCATGTTGGTCCACCCCCATCCTGCATGATGTTAAATAGTATGCCCCTTTTCATCCTGCAAGATGATAAATAGTATCCATTTGAACTATGTGGGATTTGATCCTTGTCACCTAGGACAAGTACATATGAAGTCTCCCTAAGGTCCACAGCCAATTGAAGGTAAGACATTTTCAACCCCAATCAGTGGTAGGTCGTTGTGTCCCATTCAACGGCAAGCTGTCGTGTTCTCCAATCAGCGGTAAGCCGATAGGACCCCAATCAGAGGTAAGTCATTACCAACCCTAACCATTTTTAAGCCATTATGTTACCCATTTGACGTTAAGCCATTGTAGTCCCATTTATTTGGACCAACATCTCTGGTCTACCCCTCGAGCATCAGACCAGCCTCGGGCTGCTAACCAAGCATAATCCCTAGCATGTCATCAGGTCGATGGCCTCTAATTACACCCCGATTTTATGCCCCCATCCTAAATAACATGGACTTTAATTCCATGACATTATGATAAATAAGACGTCTCTTCAAGGAATAATCCCAATATCACTGGCGACCTCGCATTGGCTCCGTCTCACTCTCCATTACCACTTAACAATACATATCCATCCTGCTACATACCCAGGCCACCACATCATGGTGAGATCACACCACCCATGTTCTCTCTAATTTGGGAAGAAACCAGATAACCAAACATGCATTAGTCTAAAAATAAGTGTTGTTACTAGGGGTTTCACCAACCTAATCCAGTCCCCTCAGTGTTCTGATTAGTCTGATCCGTCTCCACAAGATGTTAAAATCACGACATACCCTATGATAAAAATGGGAAGATGGGGAAAACCTCAGAGACATGCATATAGAATATAATTCCACGCATTTGACATGGGATGTCTTCGGCTTCTACGCCCTTCAGAAGCCCTATCATAAGGGGAAGTAACCTAGAGGTGCCAGTGTTCCAGCATCCCGACATGCCAATGATGTCCAACTTGACTACTCCCTCTACTGAAGGTTGCTGTCCAGACTGGACCCCGGGTAATGTCTGGACAAGAGCAGTGTAATTAACCGGAATCCATGAAGACGTAGCATTGGGAGGATTTTCACAAACAATGTCTTGATATATAAGGGAGACTCGGATTATGTGGTGAGTTCTGAGAAAGAATCCATGGAAGGAAGAACCGACATCCCGTAATCCCATTTCGATCATGGAGAAAAATCCTTTGAACATGAGATGGATGTTGCCTGCCCTGGGAAAGTGGGAATGAGAGACTATAATCATCATTTCTTCCTCTAAAACGGATAGATGCATGCCCTCAATAGAGCGTAGGAAACACTAATCCCATTGAATTTTAAATGAAAATTAATAAATGTTAATAGTTATTTTACTATCTCAATACCTTTTTGTGAATATTGAATTTATCATCAAAAAATCACTTATTATAATTATTTTTCATATTAAATTAAATTTGTTTTCAATATTAATATTATTTTTATGATGCATATGAATATTTCCAAAACATTATACAATTTTATCAAAATATTATAACCTGGAATGCTAAATGATATATTTGGAACATATCGATAAATATGTATCCTTTACTAATTATTGATGATTTATACGGTGCATTGTATATGATTTAAATTTATTATTTAATATATGAGTAATGTTTCGAACATTGAATATATAGTTTGAGAACTAGATAATTTAATCCCCTTAGATGATATATCTTTACAATAATGCCTTTTGAAGGGTCTTTACAAAAATAATATTTGTTTATACCTATAGACATAAGATATATTGAGGATAGTTTGTGAATGTAACTATCTTGGGGTTTGTTATTGATACTTTATAAATCCAAGGTAATGCATTCCATCATTATTGTTATTCTATGTGATTATTCTATTATTTTTAATATCTATGGTTACCTTTAAAAAACATGTTATTAATTATATGGCATTGTTTTATCATATTCTTTTCCAAATATACTTTTCTCTATATATTTATTAATTGGAATGTTTTATATTCATTGAGCTTTCCATGATTATTATTCATTATTTATCTGTGAAATATTTTGATGTACTGAACCCTTTCTAAGCATTTAACGTAACACTTATTTTGTTTTATTTCCCCATGTTATGAAGAAGTGATATTCGAATATGTTTTTAGGGATGTAAATTAATAAAAAAATTTATATATTATGTTTTATTTTTTATTACTAATGTAAAATGGGTAAGAGATATTTATAATGTTTACTATATATTTAAATGAAAATTTCATTGGGTTAAATCTCTTATATCTATGTTAATATCATAATATATGGAATCAGATCAGGGCTACTGGGGTTACAGACATTATAATATGTATCAATGTAAGTTTAGTACAATTATTGGGAAAAATGTGTAGGATAACATACATTAATTAACATAACATGGATATATAATTTAAGGATAAGTATAGTAGAACCTCCCATATAAATCATGTTAATGATTTTGATATTAAGTATGCATAATATATTCAATTTGAGAAATTTATTTCCCTAGTTTATGGATTAAAAATTTAGTTACATAATGTATAATATAATCAATAGTTTTCCATTTTGTATAAATGGTAATTGGATGATATAATTGTATCAATATTCTTAGACAATGCATAGGGTTCCCTATTTAGAAAGCTACTATAACTGGTGTTTTTAATGAGAATGTTATGGATATATTAGGGAAGCATAATAAATTAATAACATAACATTTAGTTTGGAGAAACCTATTCCTCAGTGAAATTCATTGAATTAAAATTGATTTATTTGATACAGGTCCTCATCATTTAGTAGGGCTATTAATCCAATGGTGGTTGATAAATGTAATTAGTCTTTGGATATGATATAGATAGAATTGGGGTATGGTAAAAAGGAAAAGGATACACTTGAAAGGTATTTTATCAATAGGTATTATTATCAATGGTGTTTTTTGATACAAGATACTAAGTAAGAATATAATATAGAACTCGTGAAATGGAATGATTTTATGGAAACATTCGTTGAAAATTATTTCCCCCGTTTGAAAGAAATATAGAGGAATATATGGTTATGTAGTTTAAAGAAAACAGAGGAAGAAAGAGTTTATGAGTATGATGCTACCATAAATATAATATGAAGGTAAGCTATAGGGTTTATATTAATCAAATAATATGAGATTGAACATTTGTTGAATGTATTAGTCCATATAACTAATAGGATCTAGTGTCTTAAAAATGTTCATCATATGATTAAATAGTTTCATGTGAAATCAAGTTAAATGATGAATTCTCTACGTATTATGGCATTAAATGGAATAAATATAAGAATGGGATTCAATAAAATCAATCAAAGATAATGTGAAGAATTAATTGTGGGATTTCCTCCTATCTAATTACTATTGAAACAATCACACTGATAAAGGCCAAAAAGTTTGAAGAGTTTTCTATACCTTGGGAGAAAAGGGACACAAAAAAAGGAATGAAATTGGATTAAATAAAATAATTAAATTCAATTTTTCTACTATAGTGACATGGGACATTAAAAAAATTAATTCGTCAAGAATAATTGTAATATACTTAAAAAGAATCATGGTGTTCAAGATCATGATTATGCAATTGACACAGCCGATGTTGATGGATTAATGTATTTCTATAATTGGATCTAGTAAATGTATTGTTAAGTTATTTTATTGATGGTGTTCTCATAATATGAATTATGAAATATAAAAGGATATTATTTCTATACTATATATTTAAAAATTTGATATAATATTTTTAATGGTACAAATATTATTGACTAATAGTACATTATGAATTTTCCAAAGACATGGTTGAAGGAAAAGTTTCCACTAATATGTTTCATATATTGATATTATTATGTTTTGATAAAGTTACTATCAATATGGATAATGAAATTGGGTATTAGTTACTACCTTGGATCTTAATAATTATTTATTTTAAATGATATTATATTTTCATTTATGGATATTAGATTTTCTTACTGATGTAATATATCCAATAATCGATATTTAACATTAAAAATAAGAATGAATTCAATTTTTTATACTTTTTTATTTTAATTGATGTTATTAGAATGTTTTCTGAGAATACATGAAAATTCTATTCACATGTTTGATATGTGATGATTTGTAGCTACATAATGTTGTATGGATTAATTATAAGTTGTTTTTTTTAAATTTAGCTAACTTATAATGTTTTTGATCATGCTATTTTGGATGATATATATGGATAACCATTTTTGAAATGTATTTTATTGATATGTGGAAAAGGTTTTATAGATTATTTTATTACATCGCTATATAATGGCACATGTTATAGAGCTGATGTTGAAATAGTTCAAGGAATAAACAAAGAACTATACTGTGCTTATGAAAAAGAATCATATCATGTAAAAATATTTCCTTATATTATTAAAATGGGAAATAATTCATCAACTATAAAGAAAGCATCATAATATAAATAATTTATAATATTTTCCACAAATTGGATCATATCAATGTCCTCCTTTAAACCTCTAAATTATAGACTTGTTTTAAGTAAAAATCACTTGATTGGGTTCTAAATTAATCTATATCAGTATTTGTGTGTAAATTTTGTCTTCATGCCCATGTATTCCTTTCCATCCTACGTTCTCATATAAGGAATGTTGGTTTCTATATTATCCTAGATGACTTTTAAATATCCCATTCTCTTTTACTAGTACGATCTTTTTCAAAACATTTATGTTGTGGGCTTTTCATCATTGGTATTTCAATTTTTCCATACTATGATTAATGAGGATAGATTTTAATTTTTAGGAAAACATTTAATTATGTTCAAGAAAATGTAATAACCCGAAATTATAAATAAATAACTTTGCATTTGATATTATGTATGGAACGAAACATGAATCATAGTAATGAATATAAAGTCCTGAAAATTTAAGACATATTTATTATTAGTAATAAATTAAATTTGTTCTATAACATTAAATAACATCAATACAATGTTATCTTGAAATAAAAGAATTAAATAAATTTTATGATAGCGTGTGTTAAATAGAAATTATGGTTTTCTGAATACTATTAATCTTTTATAAAAACAAAAAATTATATATCATCTATAAAATTAGAGGTTATGAATGGAATCGACTAACTTATAGATATTTTTAGTATACAAAAAAGTGAATATAATTCATTGTTAACAAATTATTTCTACAATAATATAAAACTCAATTCAATATAATGGTAATGTTTTTATGAAAAATGATTTTTATGCACCAAAAGATTTTTTCATTAATAAATTAAATTAATAATTATAGGAGATGATATTAACAAAATATATATGAAAATACATATTATAATCAATGAAGTATATTTTTACATTCATCCAATATATTTGGTCAGTGTAAGGTTAAAAAATATCCATTTATAACCATAAAAGCAATATTTTTCTAAAGTAGTTTCCCCCTTTTGATGGTACAATAAATTTAATAATAAATGTTAAAATTTTTATTAAATTTAATTGAAAATTAAATTTCATTTATGAATTTATATTTTTGAAATTATATTAGGGTAATGTTTTGGTATTTTTCTGAGATGTTTGAATTTTTTGAGGAATAATGAAAAATACTCAATTTTAATTGACATGTGATATTTCATCTAAATAAGATAAAATGATTTATTATATTACTAATATGCTTTAAAGTCAAAATAAATACAATATAATTTTAATAATCTAATTTTTTTCATTTAAATAATATTTATATTGAATTTATATATAAAAACATTGTAAACAGTTGAACATTTTCACTTTTAAAAAATACTTTCTTGTCAAGACTATATGAATAATTAAAAATTATCATTTTCAATTTATGTATTTTGGATTGGAAAAATGGAATAAATAATTCCAATACAAATAATTTATAAATTAAAATAATTTAATATATGTTTTTAATATAAAAATTAGTGAATGAAATTATAATTAATTATAGTGACTATGGTGAAAATGAATTTACTTGGTAGTAAGTCCTGAAAATTATGGTTATAAATGACATATAAAAATTCCAAAACCATATTTTATGGATATATTTCTACCATATCCCCTATTTTTTCTGAATACTTTTATTATTAGAGCTGAATGATGTCATAGAGACCTCCAAAGATTATCAATCATTTAGTATTTACAATAATTACACTCCTCCTCCACTATAATGAGTAAAACACCCCCACATTTATTCACACCTATAAAGCATTAAGTGTCTTACAAAATCAACAAATTAAACTCTAAATATCTCCACAGTTATCCTAGAATCACTGATTTTGACATAAATAAATCCAATGATTTCATTTGGTTTAATCCAAAAAGATTTACCCAATGAGGAGGTAACTTTTTTCAACAACCACATCTTTTAAATATCATTATACACCCATCCAATTATTTTTATATCCTAATAATATAATAAAAATAATATCCTAAATATGATAATAATATGTTATGTTATAGTTATGACCAAAACCAATACACACTTATATAAAAATGGATACACCATCATTGTTTGTGTGTACAATAGACTACTTCCTTGCAAATCTATTTTTTTTAATTATTCCATTACCACATATCAAATATACAAATAATGTCAGAAATAGTTTTTTACATTATATATAAGATATTTATGATAAATATTTGTATAAAATTTTTATATTACACATAACATCCTAATTTTTTTTCAAATACGATAACAACGTTTGTGGATGTTTGGACTACCGCCTCCTCAAAGCGACTTGATTCCTTCTTCATCACAATTATTCTTTATTAAATTATATATGACTAACAAAATATGGTATTTATGATATAATTATATGTTTTTAATGTCACATTTTACATACCATGTTTACGTAATGGTCATTTAATGATGAACTCATTACTTGGGCAGATGTAAGCCCTTTCATCTTGAGGATCAAAAGCGTTGTTAATTTGTCATAACCATCTTCCCTGATTGGATTTAAAATTATTATTGATTTAAAAATATGATAATTATTTAATTATTAATGACCTGGAAATGTTTTAATTTTTAACCTTTTAAACAATAATCTTCCTTGAAAATTTCAATTTCACACATAAATTGAATAAGGTTAAAACGTATAAAATAAATTTAATTGATTACGTAATTGTATTTAAACTATTACAAGTTGAAGGAAAATAAATAATAAAAATTAAATTCATTCTAAAAAAATTTAAATATATTTATTATTATGTATTCTAGAGACACACATGAAATATTGGACTTAAGGTTAGGGATTTTGTCTCAATTTACATTCTATTGAGGATTGTTTTTTTATTTATTCCAATTAATTTGTTTAAATTATTTAATACCACATTGAAATTTAATATAATGATTCATTCATTCATAATGGTATTCTAAGATCCACTTTTAAATAACTCATACAAATTAATTTTATATCAAAATAACCATGTTGGAAAAGTTATCGTACAATATCAATTACAATTTTGTGATTGGTAACATTCTCTTGAAATAGAAACATTCTTACAATAATATTTAACTAGATATTATATTTCTTTTTAATACATATATTCAATTATGGAGGATATAATTAATTACTCAAACATGTACCATTTTTTACATAAAATGCTTACTGTTAATGTTATATGATTTATTGGGGGAATATTGATAAATACTTAACCTTTACACAATAAATGTATTTGATAAGGAATATTGTTTGGGGATTAGATTTATTTTTTGATATATTTGTCATGATTTAGAAATTCATTACATGGTTTGGGATAGGTTAATATAAACCACAAAAATGATTTGAAGTCTAATGTAATAACACCATCTGGTGGAAAACCCTTCACTTTTGTTTTGAATCAGTTTTCAACAGCTCAGAGGATAGATCATGATATTAATATTTTGTGAAAGGTATTTAAAAAATTATATGGTTTTATACATAAATAATTAAACATTATTCAAGATACATCATGAAATTAACCACATTTAGGATATATATTGATTGTTATAACATCAAAAATTATGAACTCTATCATTGTTGTTGTTACCTTTGATTATTAGACTATTAAGAATATTCATGGTCATTTTTCAAGCTCATTTGACTATTTAAATAGAATTATTTGATCATAAAATATTAATTCCATATTATGTTCATGTAATATTTTTATAGTAATGCCCTTAAATCATTTACTATTCCATTATGATTATTCCTTATGAATTTATTTTTTATACTATTATGCTAAACCCTTATTGATTATTTGAGATCACCCATATTTTGTTTCCTCTAACCGTGTCATGAAGAAGAGATAATTGAATAAGCTTTCAAAGATTTATATTTGTATATTTTTTTAAGTAAAATGTTTTGTTTTCTATTCCCGATATTAAATTGGAATCATGCTAGTATATAGCTTAAAAAACTAGTAAACTGATCGGTCATTTGGGATTATAATCTTGTATATATGGTAGTATAATAAAGACACCAGCTCTAATATATTGGGGTCTGGGTTTTTATATAATGTATCACTGTGTTTTAGTGATTAACAATTTCATAATTATAAAAATATCTTAAATATTGATTATATTCATTAAAAATGACCGTATTGACATCCATGAAAATTGTAAATGAAAAAAAAATTACATATCAACTTGGAGGTGGTAGTATTCAGATATTGAAGAATGATATTATAATTTTAAAATATATTTAAATTTAATCATTTAGATATAATATTTTAATTTATAATCAAAAATTATGTTATAAAAATCATATATAAAAAATGACTACACCAGTAAATCTAGAATTCTATTATGGTAATGAGAAACAAAACACATCAATTCCCAAGGGTGGTTGTCCACACATTCGCAAGAGAAATGGTTGAATATCACATAGGTTGGAAAATGAGAAGACTAAGAGTACTAAAAGAGACCTAATAACATATCTATATAATGTATATACTTATTTCTCTAACTCAACCTTATATGATATAATTTAAGTTGGAAAAGGATGAAATAAAATGAAAGAACTATGTTCATTGTTATGCCTTTTTTTTGGAAACCTCCATTGGGTATTAAAATAAGAATTATATGTGGTTATTTTATTTAAAAATTCCTTTATTTCATGGTATGTATAGTTTTTAAGGGACATGGTAATTATTGGATGAGATTAAATTCTCAAAAGGTGTGATTAAGGATAGATATAGCATTCCCTTTTTTAAGTGAGTTGAGTGTCACAATTATGAATATAATAAATATAAAAATGATGAGTATCATGATCTTTTCAAATGTTACCAAATTGATATATTTTAGATTTTAGTTCTTGATAAAGGAAAAATAAATTATATTTATTCATGTTTAAGTTTTTTTATGGATTGTATTTTCGTTTGTCCCCCTTGTTTACCCTTTTTATCATTAACTATGGTGACACAATTTCTACTCTCTATAATATATTATCATATAGATAAGATTTAATGTTTCTGAAATAATGGTCTATGGATGAAATTTATGACCACATCACATCCAAAATGTCTATGTACATTATTTTTTCAATTTTTAATTCGTTTATTAATATTTTTTATCATAAAAATAATTAATGTTATTTTTAGGACTAGTCATTTAAATTTACTTCAAAAATAAAAATAACATAATAAAAATAAATATTAAACTCAATAAATGGTAGTTATTCATTATTATTTACCTTGAAAAACTACTGGAAAAATACCCTATACCAACGGTTTGGAACCGTTGGTATAGGCCTCCAAACCATTGGTATAAGATATACCAATGATTTGGAAGACCGTTTCCAAGTAAGCTGTGTCAATAGGTCTATACCAAGGGTTTTGAAAACCGTTGGTATAAGTAATATGAAAATCTATACTAAAGGTTCTCAAAATCGTTGGTATATGTATTTAAAAAAAGCAGTGGGATTTGATCCCAGGACCTCTAGTTTATAATTGAACGACTTAACCACTAACCTAACTTGACTTTTGTGAACATAATTTCATAAATATATATATTTATTGATATAATTATTTTATATTTTGATTTATGTAATGTTCTCGGTAAGAAGATTCGATAAAAAATCAAAGGACCTATACCAATGGTTATGAGTACCGTTAGTATAGGACCTTTGATTTTTGGACCTATACCAACGGTTATGGCCAAACTGTTGGTATTGGGGGGACCTATACAAATAGTTTGGCCAAACTGTTGGTATAGGGTCTCTATAATGGACCTATACCAACGCTTTTGGCCAAACCATTGGTATAGGTCCAAATTAATGAAATATACCAACGGTTTGGCTAAAACCATTGGTAAAAGATATATTTCCAGTAGTGAAATTCATTCCACACTTCAGGTCATCTAAAACAAAATTATTTTTTTCATTGTAAAATAATTTACCATTATCATTTTATAACTTTCATGAGAGTTGTATCTGTCACTCATAAGCTTTTATTATAACTATTATATCATTAAAAATATAATAAAAGTATTGAGAATAATATAATTATATTATAAAATCAATTATATTAACTCATTATAATTTTTAACCAAATAAATACATTAATTAAATATTTATGTCATGATAATTACTTTTTTTAAATTATTAATTACATATTATTTTAATGATGTAAAAACAAAAAAAATAATGTTTCAAAGCAACCAGGCTATTTTTATATGGATCAAGAAATATTTTAGTACTATATTTGTTTTATAAATGTAGGGATCTCAACAACCATTTTTGAATAGAAACTGAAATATTTTATTGAAATTAAGAGGTAGGAATGGATAAATATAGTTCAAAATGAAAATAGGTTTCCTTTATTGAATTGTTGAATTGAATCCTATATCAGGTAAAAGAGGTTACTCCCAAAGCCCCAAAAATACCCAATAATTATTCTATTCATATCTCTGTTGATGTGAATATTGAAGATCTTCAAAATTGGATGGATATTTAAATGTATCCCCTCCGTAGACTTATGACCTACATGAAGGGAGATAATCCTTAGTCCTGCGTATATTAGAATCCTAGGATCAAAAATTATTCGAATACATGTAATTATAGATTTATTTAAATTGAAAATGTATTTTTCTCCATAAATATTAACATTCATGGATTATAATAGTTTGTCATGAAATACTTATTATAATCATAAAAATCTTGGTATCCACTTAATATATGATTGGGGTTGTAATTTCAAGCATTTCACTTATAAGAAATCCACTACTCTGATTTGGGAGAAGCTTCATTGAATGAAATGGGTCTATTATCATCTAAGTATTCCTAATCAACTAAATATATTTGAAACCCCATTATGAATAAATAGGGAAAAATATATTGCCAGTTGTGATTTCTTCCTCGTATCTTGGTTAATTCTGATCTGGGGACCCAGCTACCGAATGTCCAGAACATAATTAAATGATAGAATAAATTTGATATAAAATTATAATATGATAATTTTCCTCCCATAGATAAGACTTTTAAAATAGTGGTTCACTTAATTTATAATTTATTTATAATAGAAATGTAGGTAAATTTTTTATCAATTTATATGATTTATAGCGAGGTGTGTATATTTCATAAATAAATGAACGTAGTTTTAGAGATGTGGAACCCTCCAAAAGGCCAACGAAGAATACACTTAACCTTTAGAAAATTGTTTCTTCAATGTCCACCTAGAAACAACCATGTTAAGAGATAGTGTATGAAATAGGAAAATAAAATATAACCCCATGTTCTGAATTTTATTATGGTGTGAAATATAATAAGTTAGTTCCTTTTGTGGATGAGAATAATCTAAATCAGGAAATTCTAAAATAAATAAAAAACATTTTTTCGAGTTCAAATATAACTCACATGTAGTTATCATGTCATATAATATTTTTGATACTGCATTTTATAATTTAACTCCCTAAAAAAGTCCATTCGATTAACTCCATAGATGTTGTTGTAATGATAATTTAATTTCTTATAAAATCTTATCTGAATAAATGAACCCATTTTACTTTGTAAATTTCTATTAATTATAAATATTATTAATAGGTAAAACCCATAGGTTCCAAGGATAATGTTATATATCCTAACTAAAATAAATCAAATAACATATCAACAGAGATTCCAGAAAGTGAATATTGGAATAAATGCTCCCATATTCTCATGGGCTATCTTCCCATAACTCATGATTTTGAAAAGGTAAAAATATTATGTGACATATCCATAGTGATACGACCTATCAAAAAGAAAAAAGAGAGGTTGGGATGGATTTTAGTTTACCTACCTTAACATACATATACATAAATACATTTCCAATACAAAATCATTTAGAAAATAATAAAAGAGTTAAACTGGAACCATGTTAATTCTTGTTCTATTCTAAATATAGTTTATATGGTCCCATATATCTTTTAAAAAAGATGTTAAATTCATTTACATCCATTAAAAATTTATTGGTGGTAAGGTTTTTGAATTTTTGGTTTTTTATCATACAATGCTTTTCAGAACTATGAAATATTCTAGAAAAAAATCATTATGTAACCAATAGGGTACATCTAACCCAAAAAATAAACAAATATAAAGGTCATGTTATTGAATGGTCTAGTTTTATCTAACCATGAAATAGATTATACCCTTAGGATCATCATTCAGAATCACAAAGAAAACATTCATTGATTTTATGAATTAACACAGGTATCATTTTAGGGATTTCCTCTCTCTAAGGATTGGTCTATTATCTACTTATAGATAAGAAGTTACCATTATAGGATAAAACATTTTTGTTATTGCACATATTCACCTAGTGGGGACATACATTTCTAGCACTGTTGAATAAAAAATAACTTATATAATTAAATTTTAATGAATAAAATACTACTATTTGGCAATCTGTTCTTAAAATGTTATCCACATCATAGATTTTTTTAGAAGGAGACTCACTCACTAGATGATATTCTTAGTGGCCCATGGACATTACAAGGTGATATAAACATAGTTCCAAATTCTAATGGGAATTTGGGTTTTTTATAAATCATCATTATCATTCATGTATTTTAATGATTTTATTAAGGACATCATTCAATTTTTTGTTTATCTTTTTGGGTCCAAACTCACTGTGCATATAATGAATTGAAAAAAGACAATACATTAACCATGATAGATATTTTTTTCAAAAAATAATAATTTCAAATATAGAAATGGATTAAATTCTCCACGTTAGCTATAATTAATCATTATCGACATTCAATATTCTTTAGTTGTCTTATAATTGATACCTTTCCTCATTAACAACTCATATTTAATAATTCATGACATATACACTAGGATTGGGGAAATATTTTCCAGAATACTTGGGAATACGTGGAAAAAAAATGATAATGCTTTGGAATATGATTTTATGATTAATTTAAAAAATAAGAGAATTAAGTAATAGAGGTTGTGTAATTTCATCTCTATTTATAACAAAATTTCATATCATGAATCCCATATCAATCTTATCTGATAATGAAACACTTATTAGTACTTCTAGTGTGATCTCAAACAACAATATGAGGTCTCTAAATATTTTACATACCATTTAACTCTTAATGATAAAATCCATATAGAATAATTTTGTGAGTGAAATATCATTTATGATGATTGAAATTCAAAATCATTCAATTATTTTCAAATAACTAGAAAGCATCGTAAAATCATGTCAGATCTCAAGGATGGTGTCATGTTTTTTGATAGGTGATAAGAACTTTTTTATCAAGTCATATCATACTCTATAAATCATTCTAATGGACCCTCCATTGATTTTTATTTATTGGGATTCATTATTCCATTGATTTTATGTTCTAATGATAATGTGAAATTTATGTTATTTCTTCTAGGGTTTGATATAAAAATAATAATATTATGCATATAATAATTTAGTATCCCTATCTCTAGATGACTTCACGAATTATCTTTTTAATTTTTTTGGGAATCCATTCAGCATAATGCCTACAAGATTTTTATCTTTAATAGAGGTGTTACTCTCTCCCATGGTATAAATTCACAATGTATCTATCTAATTTCAAAATTTTAAAATTCATATTTATTACATGACTTGGGAGTTTTATGATTGTTAACATTGTTTACACAATTATTAGAAAAATTATTGCTAACAAGATTTCAAGAATTTATAATAAGTGGTATCCTCAAATAATATTAGTGTCATTAAATGGATTGTAATCTAGGATTTCATAATAACCACATTAGTGTCTTTTAATCCTCATATAATGTTTAATATTGGTGGAAATTCTACATTAACATTTATTATAAAAGGGAATTGATTCTCTGGATTGGTGATTCATTTGTAATGTTGTGTCATAAATTGGATTTCATGTAACTTCAATTAACTATGGAAAAATTAATATATGAAAAAAATAATATCTCAATCATAATTAATATATAATTTTAGGAATACTTTAATTTCTAAATTTTTAGATGAATTCCCCTTTGGAAATAAAACAACCACAACCAAACATGTCATAACTAAAACAACTATATAATTCATGAAACAATACATGACAACTCAATGAAATACCATTGTTAAAAAAAACAAACTACAAATGAGTATGAAAACAAAATAAAACTAGCAACAATGTAATAAAAAAAGAAGAAAAACAATATCCAAGGAATCCAAATACACAACTACAATGCTCCAAACATACACCATGCCCCAACTCTAGAATAGATCCCAAGTATCACAATGCACCAGCAAAGAATTTTGATTCATTACCATCCCCTATGTCCAGATAAAAAATATTTTTAAAATAATAAAATTTACAAAGTACGGGGTGAGTAATGAAACTTATTAAGTCTACCAAAATTTCATCCCTACTCACATTGTAATACCCCATGATTCCATGGTACACTTCCATTTGAATAATGCAATAGTTTGCATTGTACGCAATTTCTAGATTCTAAAACACCGAAACCAATTAAAGTAGTCATTATGAATAGTAATACCATGTTTTTTAATTTTTTTTAAATTTTATCTTTCAAAATGGCCTTCATTTTTGGATTCGTAATATTGAAATTATCTTAGGGTGAATTTTTGGCATTTTTCTAAAAACATTCAAATTTTTGATGAATAGTGAAAAAAACACTAAGTTATAGTTTAAAACCGAATTTTTATTTTAATAAATATTTATTTTATTTAAATTTACTTTAGGTCAAAATAGATACATAATATCTAAATATGTTCAATGTAATTCACCAGAGCCAGTTTATAATAATTTTAGATATATTAAAATATTATTGAGTTTTTCACCATTTTTTACCCACCTCATAGGAGAATCTGCACCTTCACATAAAATATAATTTCACCTCTTCTATGAGTTTAATTTCTAAAATCTGAGAGACACATTTAACATCAAGGTGTAAAATGTAGTTCAAAAAAAAATTAATATTTAGTGAATAGTACCTTTTTTACTTTTATTTACCACTGTTAAAAGTAAATTGGGTAATTAAGAGTAAAAATGATATAATTATTACCCTAAAACATGTCCTAATTATATTGGATAAGTGTAATTGGACCAATAACAACCTTAGGAATAAAATATGATTCTTTAGGTCCACGTGGATTAGATTAAGACATTCATTATTATTTTATTTAAAGAAGAGTGAAAAGAGATAAAATCAATGTTTAATAACTAAAACATTTTTAATATAGGGTTATACATAAGATAAATTCGACTATAAATATTCATTAGAAAGATAAAAATTTTTCCTACATAATGGTATTTTATTTATAGTTTTTATACATTAAATAATTTAATTTATATATTACACAATGATGATGTAGTAATTACCTAATTAATGAAATATTAAAATAATTGATATTATAAATAACAAAATAAATGTAATTTGAGACTTTTTATGAATTACACTAATTTTCTAGGTTAATATGACTTATTAGGGTTGGTTAGATGAATTCTTTTCAATGTAATAATGCTCCTATGAATTTAGAAAAAACAAAATACCAAATGGTGTCAAAATTGACAAAAAAAGAGGTATTAAAATAAATATTATATTATTAATTGATATTCTATTCCTAAAAATCTATGATTTGGAAAAATGGATTAAATAATATTATATATGTCATTAATGAACCACTTTTGGATATCTTTAATTTTTATAGTATGTTTAGTAACCATATAATATAAAAATACAAAGAGACATTGTAAATATCATACTATTTAACTAAGAGTTAAATCTAAAAGATAAAGTTAATATAGTGACCCAAACCTATCTAAAAGCTATTGGTTGAGTGGTTTTCATAAGGTTCATCTCACCCCTCTTATAAAATGGAATTCACCCTTCTCTCTAATTCACACCTTCAAATTCATTTGGCTCAACCAACCTCTTCCCAAATACCCTCTAAAATGTCCTCCTTTCATCCTAGAGGCCTTCCTATAGTCATAAACCCAACAAAAGGACCCCTTTTGATCAAATCAAAAGGATGAACCCGAAAGAAGATGTAAATATCTCACCACATCTTTTATGTTCCTTTCTTCTTCCACTTAATTTTTCTTGGTTGATCTATTCTAAAAAAATAACTCCAGTATCTTCTGTATACTATGATGTTTTTATAAATATTGTACAAACAAAATCACTATTATATATATCCTCTGAATAACATGTCACCATACGTGCATACATACAGCATACCGTCTCCATGTCGTGGTGTAATTGTTATTCAATGCATTATTATTTGGATGGGTATAATAATGATGTGTAATTGATGTTAATAATAAATATAAAATGATAATGATTCTGTATATATGATATACCATCCAATTATATATTATTTTAATACTTGAAGAACGATATTGTCGCTCGTGCGTATGTACGGATTACCATTTCCACATAGTGATGAGATTCATTCCCCCTTGTATCCATTCAAGACTAATTATCAATAGATGACTAAAAATATTTATTAAAGCCTTGATATCATTCTGGATATAAATATGATACTTCCCATCCATATCAAATATTACTCACAAAACAAAGAATATAATGGAAAACAGATCTGTTAACACCCGAAACGACGATAATACTAAGATATTATTGACAAAGTAATGTTAAAAGATCATATATGATATCATATTAATGAATACAATTCTTGAATAATTTAAAAACAATTATTTCACCAATATACAAGAGGTTAACCTACCCCTGACCAAAAAAAAGTACAAGGTAAGGATATATTTAACAATATCTTCATTATCCGAGGTTGTTTATATGTAATTATCTATTGGGTCATCTTTATCATCCACATCCATGTTTCTTACAAATGTATTTCAAAACATTCTTAATATTTAATATACTATGGTTTAAAGTCATTTATACCCTTTTTTACTTTTTATAAGATGTTTATAAAGGAATATTTCCGTCCATTTCCAGATAAGGTTATTTTTATCCTTTTTGACAAAAATATGGTAAGAATGTATTTTTTAACTTAAACGGCTGGTTTGGCTATTTACTGCCATTATAAAATCTTCAATGATTCCCTTACAAGCTTATAAAAATATTTTCAAACTAAATGTTTTATTTTATAATTTTCTGATTTTTAAATGATTTCAAAAAAGATATATTTCTCTCAATTATTATTGATTTCATCTATGTCAACATCCTTTGATAGATTTTAAACTTTTTTGAAGTTTATTTATTATGATACAAAACTTCCATATTGTCTTTATGGTTTTGTGATATGTTTGAATGTGGATGTGCTATTTTTATAACATTCATTGTTTATGGATAAAGTATTGAAATTTTGTATGATAGTTTTAATACGAATGTCCATGTTATGTTTAAACCTATTCATATGAGGAATACACGAAACGTAATAAGTGACGGGTGGAGCCCGCTATATCTCCTCGATGCATCGGTAGGTATTATGAGACAAACTAGTGTCTTGGAACAAGTCCTTGACAAAATATTATTTTTAGTATTGGCACAAGGCCTTGAATATGTGGTTATGATAGTCTGGAATTATGCATTCCATCATTATGAAAGTGGTTATTGATATTGGATTTGATTATTCGACTAGTATAATATCCATGTGAATAAGTAAATGGAATTGTTTCATTTTATTATATCCATATTATGTGGATGTTCTTATTTAAAAGGATTTGGTTTTTTGTTATACACTGCCTTAAATATTTATTCTTATTTATGAATGTTTCATCTATATTGTAATCCTTTCTAAGAATCTGAGCTCCCCCATTTCCATGTTTTATTGTTCCCAGGATGTGAAGAAATATTTTATGAATGACCTATAGGGATAGTCTGAGGGGATATGAGTGTGGACTATGGAGACAATGTTGTGGTAGTTTTTCACTTTTTCATGTATTATAAGATTTATGAATTGATCTACTGTTTCCAAGCCTACTAAACTAATCGGTCTTTTAAGACATGATCTTTGGTGATCATGCCAATGTTATGTAATAACGCACTTACTCTGGGTAACTGGGGCCAGGGAATTATAGTTGGTATCAGAGAAAGTTTAGTAAAATCCTCGGAAGATAAAATTAGATAAACTCTGATTAGAGAACACTCCCCTAAGATAGACTTTGAGGATTAGTATAGAAGAACTTCCTAGAATTGTGGTATTATAGAGATTTTTTTGAGTTTTCCAAGAAATATATCCCTGTCTGGATACGATCAGGAAGAGGAGGCTCTGGCACAGATGTATCTAGGTGTAATACCCAAAAACACCGCATTGAGCTAGACTCAAATGGGAACTGGTGCACGACAATGGGCTTTGCTGCACTCTTGGTTATGACACTCCCGGGGGATATCCTTAGGATAATTATCATTTTCATTACAAACCATTATGAAGGGTTTATGAGTATATACATCATCATGGAAAACATTTTTTTTATGATTATGGATTATATCCATAAACTGTTCAATTTATGTTAGGTGTTTTAGAAGCATGGAATTATGTATTTCGAATCATAAACTATTCTAGTTTATTCCATTATTTAGAAATGGTGCCTAGTGGAACGAATGGAAACTGTATCAATGAACACACTCCATGAAGGTATTTCCCTCCAGATCAAGTTAATTATAGCAGATATGGTGATATAACTGTTGGTGATGAGATAATCACCATACTAGGAAATCTCAGTCAGGTTATGAATAATAACCCTACCCGTATAGAGCGCCCTGATCCAAAACGTGGAGGAACAACGTTAGATCTTTTCATGAGGAAAAAACCACCAATATTCAATGGGAGTACAAATCCATTAGTATCTGTGAAATGGATAAATTCCTTAGGGATAATATTCTATGCCTTGGGGAGTAATGAAAGGGAAAAATTTATCATGGTAGTTTACCACCTCACTGGAGATGCTGATAAATGGTGGTCATTGATTCAAAACACAAAGGAAGATTATAAAGTATCAAATATGGAATAAAGTGAGTTTATAGATCTTTTCATAGAAAAATACTTTCCTCATGACCATTGATAAGATATGGAAAGTCAATTTTTGAGTCCGAGGGAAAAGGAGGATAAGAATGTCACAGAGTATGAGGCTGACTTTATAAGGTTAGCGAAGCATGCTGTGTATTATATATATAACCCAAGAAGTAAGATTGATCATTTCATTCATGGGTTAAAAACGTTTCTCCATCGAGCATTTGTCTCATAATCCTTCTCGTCGTACGAAGATATTGTCTCATGTGCTATCAAGGCCAAAAAAGAATTATCTATGTCTTACGACTTTCAAGAAAAGAAAGAGAAGAATAGATATGATGATCACTCTGGAAATGGAAATAAGGTGATGAAGGGAAAATATGAATATCCATCCTCTAGTAAATATGGGAAGAAACACCACGGTACTTTCTTGAAGGGAATGTGAGTCTTTTACAAGTGTGGTGCGAAAGGCCACCAAGCTCGTTTTTGAAAGAGGAAGAAATAAGCTACCGATGTTCAATGCTAAAATTGCAGGGAGATGGGACATTATGAAAATGAATGATCTAAGATTTAGGGGAACATACCTTAGAAAATGAAAAGGGATCAATTCCATGATTACGCTATCACTACTGCTGAGGTAGAAGCTCCGAAAGACGTGGTGGTAGGTAATTTAATGGTTTCCTCAAGTTTAGAAAATGCATTATTTGATTCTGGGTCATCACATTGTTTCATATATTCCTAGTTTTATAAGAAAATTAGATATTTCTAATTTGATTTAACAAGGGAGTTGTCAGTTAAATCTCTTAAGGGATGTATCATCACAACAATGTTTTGTGAATACTTTATCATTATATGATATAAAAGTTCTTTATCTGTTGATCTCATCAGCATACCTATGATTGAATTTGATATAATTCTTAGTATTGATTGGATTTCAGACACTGATGTGAGATTTATTGTAAGAAGAAGGAGGATAGTATTTTTGACGATGATGATAAATAACACCTTATCTTTAGAGAAGAAGCTTCACCACTTAATTCTTACCTAGATCCACCCCCAGTATCTCAACTAAACTCAATGTTTGGGGTGGAATAAAATGAAATAACTATGGGTGAGGAATGTAATATACAAATAGAGGATGTACCTATTTTGAAAAAATATGTTGATGTGTTTCCAGAATAATTACATAGACATCCTCCAGAACGATAAATTTAGTTTTCCATTGACTTAATTCCTCGTTAAAGGCCCATATAGAAGACCCCTTATATAATGTAAACTATGGAATTAGTGGAACTAAAGAAAAAACTATCAGAATTGAGTAATAAGGTATTTATTCTCCCTAGTGTTTCTCCATGGGAAGCCCCTATCCTTTTTGTTCAGAAGAATGATGGATCTATGAGGTTATGTATCGACTACAAGTAGATCAATGCTATAACAACAAAGAACAAGTATACCCTACCTCGTATTGATGATTTATTTGACCAACTGCATGAAGCTCAACACTTTTCAAAGATTGGCCTTCACTCTGGATACCATCACTAGTGTGTGAAGAAGGAAGTAAATCTAGAGACAGAATTTCGAACCAGGTACCGGCATTAAGATTTTATCGTAATGCCTTTTGGATTGACTAACACACCCTCAGTCTTCATGGATCATATAAATAGAGTTTTTAAGGAATGTCTTGATGAATTTGTAGTGGTTTTTATTGACAATATCTTGTTACAATCCAAAATCTATGAAGATCATGAAAATCACTTTCGCATTATCCTGAAGACTCTTAGATGACATGAATTATATGGCATGTTTAGCAAGTGTGAATTATGGCTTCATAAGATTTCTTTTCATGTCCATATTGTCTCTAAGGATGGAAATTCTGTTGATCCTTTAAAGACCAAGGCAATCCTTGAATGGCCAGCATCGATAAAGATAACTGTGGTATGCAGCTTTATTGGTTCAACATGTTATTATCAACATTTCCTCCAAATATTTTCCCAGTTTCCTAACCCATTAACAAATCTCACACCAAAAGGGGTTAAATTTGTTTGGAAAAAATTCAGTGAAGAATGTTTTGAATAACTGAAGAGAAGATTAGTCAATGCCCATACCTTCACTCTACCATCGGGGAATGATTGGTTTATTATTTATAGTATTGCATCAAAAAAAAGAATATGGTTGTGTCCTTATGAATAATGATAGAGTTATTTACTATGCATCATGACAGATGAAAATTCATGAGAAATACTATCCTACTCATGATCTTGAAGTAGCAGCTATACTATTTTCATTGAAGATTTGGAGAGACTATCTCTATGGTGAAAAAAGTGAGATTTGTACTGATCACAAGAGTTTAAAGTATATTTTCTTACAGAAAAAACACAACATGAGGCAAAGGATATGTATTGAACTCCTCAAGGATTATGATTTCACGATACACTACAACATGGGGATGGAAAATAAGGTGGAAGATTCTTTGAGTAGAAAGGATCATGGATTTTTGAACAAGATGAGAGTTGAAAGGGGTCCTATTTTCAGGGATCGATTAATGATGGAGATGGGAATCACCATGGAAGTTGAAACATCAATAATTTTTCAAATTGTTTCCAAATTATATTTACTAGAAAGGATAAAGAGTTCTCAGAACAATGATGAGAAATTTCAAAAGAAGATTAAAACAATGAATGATTGGAGATTGAGTGACTTTGTGTATGAAGATGGAATTTTAAAATTTGGGAAGAGACATTGTATTCCAAATATACCTGATCTAAAAGGTTAATTTTTGGATGATTCCCATAGTTCAAATTTCTATGTACACCCTAGGAGAACAAAAATGTATAGTGATTTGAGGGAACATTTTTGGTGGGACAACATGAAGAGGGAGATTGCTGATTTTGTGCCAAGATGTATGGTTTTTCAATAATTGAAAGTTGTATGGAAATAGCCTGGAAGATTCATGCAACCTCTTCCCATACCTAAGTAGAAATGGGATAATATTATGATGGACTTTGTCATGGGACTACCAAAGAATCCTAGAAAGAACGATGCAATAAGGGTCATTGTTGATCGTCTTACCAGGTCTGCGCATTTTCTTTCTATAAGAGAAGATTTACCACTTGAACGATTAGAAAGACTATTTATTAATGAAGTTGTAAGACTTCATGGAGTACCACTATCGATTGTTTCTGATCGTGATCCACATTTTACATCAAGTTTATAGAAAAGTCTTCGGAAATCCCTGGATACTGAACTTTGTTTGAGCACTGCCTACCACCCACAAACTGATAGACAGTCAGAACTGACTATTCAAACCTTAGAAGACATGTTGAGATCATGCCCACATGACTTTAAGGGTATGTGGGATCAATATTTACCTCTGGTAGAATTCTCCTATAACAGTACCTTCCATTAAAGTATTTAGATAGCACCATAAGAAGCATTTTATAGAAATATATGTTGCAGACCAACTTGTTTGGTTGATGTTGGGGAAAGAAAACTTGTAGGCCCAGAACATTTTGAGAAAATGATGGAAAAGGTAAAGGTAATCCAAACCCACATCAAAGCATCTCAAAGTAGGCAGAAGAGATATATTGACAACCGAAGGAAGGATTTGGAATTTCAAGTAGGAGATCATGTTTTCATGAAGGTATCTCCATGGAAGGGTGTTATATGTTTTGGTAAGAAGGGAAAATTGAGTCCCAGGTACATCAGACCTTTCAAAATTCTAGAACGAATTGGGGTTGTATCTTACCTGTAGGAAATACCGCCAAGTCTCTACAATGTCCATGATGTGTTCCATGTATCACTATTAAGAAAATACATGTCTAACCCAACTCTTGTACTCACCTATGAAGAATTAGAATTGTAACTTGACCTATCTTATTGCAAATATCTTGTCATGATTTTTAATAAAAGAGTACAAGTTCTGAGAAACCGGACGACTCGTCTGGTAAAATTTTTTTAGAAAAAACCTAAGATGAAAGGGGCAACGTGGGAACCTGAGGAACATATGTTGAAGAACCTCACAAGTCTTATTATTAAGTAATATTCTAGAAATTTCGAGGACGAAATTATTTGGAGGAGGGGATAATGTAACACTCCATGTTTCCACGGTATGCTTCCCTTTGAATAATGCAATAGCTTGCATTGTATGCTACTTCGAGATTGCAACACACTGTGACCAATCAAAGTATATGTTATGAATATTAATACCCACTTTTTGAAATTTTATAAATTTTATCATTCAAAATGAACTTCATTTTTTGATTTGGAATATGAAAATTAGCTGAGGGAGAATTTTTGGTGTTTTTCTGAAAACTTTCAATTTTTTCATGAATACTGAGAAATAACACTAAGTTAGTGTTTAGAACCGAATTTTTATTTAAATAATTATTTATTTAATTTAAATTTATTTTAGGTCAAAATAGATTCATAATACATATATAATTTCAATATAATTCATTGGATTCAGGTAATAATAATTTTAGATATATAAAAAATTTATTGAACTTTTCACCGTCTTTTAGCCATCTCCAAAGAGAATTTTCAAATTCACAAAAAACATTATTTTACTGCTTATTTGAGTTAAATTTAGAATGTCTGAGAGACATGGTTAATATCAAGGAGTAAAATTTTATTCAATAAGATAAAAATAATTTTTGGTGAATAGTAACATTTTTCTGTTATTTTCCATGTTTAAATGTAAATAGGTTAATTAAGGGTAAAATGATATTATTATTACCCTAACACATGTC
The DNA here is from genome assembly GCA_963277665.1 of Viscum album. Lineage (NCBI taxonomy): Eukaryota > Viridiplantae > Streptophyta > Magnoliopsida > Santalales > Viscaceae > Viscum > Viscum album. Next base: position 1,513,168,453 of record OY728132.1, on the reverse strand, counting down.
CTAATTCTATTGGATAAGTTTAATTCAACCAAAAACAACCTTAGAAATAAAATATTATCCTTTAGGTCTACTTGGATTAGATTATGACATTTATTATTATTTTATTTAAAGAATATGTAAAAGAGTTAAAATCAAATTTTCATAACTAAAACATTTTTAATATAGTGTTATAGATAAGATAAATTCGACTATCAATATTAATTATAAAGTTAAAAATATTTAATAAATAATTATATTTTATTTATAATTTTTAGACATTAAATAATTTTATTTATTTATGACACACTGATGAAGCAGCAATTACCAAATTAATGAAATATTAAAATAATTGATATTATAAATATTCAAATAAATGTAATTTGAGACTTTTTCGGAATTCCAATAATTTTATATGTCAATATGACATATTTGGGTTGGTTAGATGAATCTTGTTCGAAGTAATAATGCTATTATGAATTTAGAAAAAACAAAATACAAAATAGTGTCAAAATTGACATAAAAGAGTTTTTAAAACAAATATTATATTATTAATTGATATTAAATTCTTAATATTCTAAGGATCGGAAGAGGAATTATATAATTATATGTGTATCATTAATGAACCAGTTGGTGTTCTCTTGGATATATATAGTGAGTTTATTTACTGTGTAATATAAAAATACAAAGAGACATGGTAAATGTCAAACAATTTAACTAAGAGTTAAATCTAAAAGATAAAGTTAATATAGTGACCCAAACCTGTAGAAAACCTATTGGATGAGGGGTTTTCGACCCATAACGACATTATCCTTTAAATAATAAATTTTGGAGCCATATATAACCGAAAATTATTTTATTATAAAATAATATTTCTAGGTTTTCTTTAGGTGCCCCTCACCCCTCTTATAAAAGGGCACTCCCCCTTCCCTCTATTTCACACCTTCAAAGCCATTTGGCTCGGGACACCTCTACACAAATACCCTCTAAACTATCCTACCTTCATCATAGAGGCATTAATTTCGTCAAAAAGCCATCCAATGAAGGAATTTTGATCAAATCAAAAAGAAGAACCCAAAAGAAGAGGTAAATATCTCACCACCTCTTTCAAGTTTCATTCTTCTTCCAATTACTTTTTCATTGTTGTTCCATTATAAAAAAAAAATCTTTTATCTTCTATATACATTAATGTTATTATAAATATGTTATATCCAACTTCATTATTCTATACATCCTTTGAATAACATTTCACCATACGTGCGTACGTACGACTTACCTTCTCCACGTCATGGTGTAATTGTTATTCAATACATTATTCTTTGGATGGGTATAATAATGATGTGTAATTGATGTAAATAATAAATATAACATGATAATGATTCTTTATATATGATATACCATCGAATTATATATTATTTTAATATCAAAAGAATGATATTATCGCTCGTGCGTACGTACGGCTTACTGTCTTCACATAGCGATGAGATTCATTCCACATGATATCTATTCATGACTAATTTTCATTAGATGATTAAAAATAATGTTTTAAGACTTTATATCATTCTAAATATTAATAAGATAAATCCCATCTATATCAAATATGACTCACATAAATAAATATAATGGAAAACGAATCCGTTAACATCTGAAACAACGATAATACTAAGATATTATTAACAAATCAATGTTAAAAGATTATATATGATATCATATTAATTGATATGATTATTTTATAATTTAATAGAAATTATTTCACCATTATTCAAGAGTTTGACCTACCCTCGACCAAGGAAATGTGCAAGGTAATGGTTAATTTCACAATCTCTTCGTTATCCGAGGTTATTTATATGTAATTATCTACTGGGACCTCTTTATCATCCACATCCATGTTTCTTAAAAATGTATTTCAAAACATTATTACTATTTTATAGACTAATGGTAACAGTCATTTATACCCTTTTTTGACTTTTTATAAGATTTTTATAAATGAAACTTTCTGCCATTTTTCTAACAATGTCCTTTTTAACCTATTCGACAAAATTAAGGTAAGAATGTATTTTTTAACTTATACGGCTGGTGCAGGTATTTTTTGCCATTATAAAATCATCGAATCATCCCTTAAAATATTATAATAATGTTTTCAAAGTAAATGGTTTATTTTATAATTATATGAATTTGAAATGATTTAAAAAATAGATATTTCTCTGAAATAGTTTTGATTTCATCTATGTCAACATCCTTTGATGGATTTTAAGCTTATTTGAACTAGATTTATGATGATACAAAACATACATATTGTATTTATGTTTTTGTGATATGTTTGAAATTGGATGTGTTATTTTTATTCCATTCCTGGTTTATGTATAAAGTATTTACATTTCCTATGTTAGTTTTAATACAAATGTTTATGTTATGTTTAAACCTGTTAATATAATGAATGCATTGGACTTTGTAAGTGATGGGTGGAGCCCGCTATAGCTCTTCGATGCATCGGTCGGTCTCATGAGACAAACTAGTGTCTTGGCACAAGGCCTTGACAAAATATTATTTTTAGTCATTCCATAAGGCCTTGAGTATGTGGTTATGATAGTCTAGCATTGTGCATTCCATCATTAAATAGGTGGTTATTGATATTTTATGTGATTATTCGACTAGTAGAATATCCATGTGAATAAGTAAATTTAATTGTTTAAATTTAATTTTTCCATATTATGCAGAAGATCAAGTTTAACACACTTTTCTTTTCATTATACATTTCCTTAAATGTTTATGCTTATTTATGAATTTTTCATCTATTCTGTTATCCATACTGAGCATCTGAGCTCAGCCCTTTCTATGTTTTATTTTTTCCAAGATGTGATGAAGTATTTTGTGACTGACCTGTAGGGATAGTCTGAGGAGATATGAGTGTGTACTATGGAGACTATGTTATTGTATTTTTTCACTTTATGATGTAATGTAAGACTTATGAATATATAAGGTGTTTCCAATGCTACTAAACAAATCGTTCTTTCAAGACTTGATCTTTTTTTATCATTCCAATGTTATGTAAAAATGCACCAACTCTGGGTAATTAGGGTCGGTGCGTTACAGACACCATTATGATAACACTTGGTTACACATTCATAAATAATATTTTATTTAATCAATTTAAATTAGTTTATATCAATACCAAGAATTTTAACCCAAAAATGGCTCCCATATTATAATTTTTTTAATTAAAATAATACAAACAATCCTTTAAACAGTTTCTAATTTCCTTTTTGGAATACCCATTTCATGACTCCCAAAAAAACCCACACATGCATGATTCAATGATAGTTACCTGTTCATGAGAGCATTCTCATCCATCCATTGTGTCATCAAAAAGTGTCCAATCTCCTAGTGTCACAATGATACATTCCCTATATCCAGGGTCACATATCATTTTTCACTAATGATATAAGCCACTAATTATGGTTCGTTTCCAAATCATGAAATCAGACAAACTATGTATGCCAAAACCATTTAAAATCATTAGTTCCAAGAAATTTCAATAAAATAGTTCCTTTATTGAAAACCCTTAAAATAATACACTTTAATAAATCCATCAATGATTTATTTTAAAATAAAAATTTCAAAAATGAAGGAAACCAATCAGTTTATACAACCAAAGTCCACAAATTTAAAAATCCACACGTCACCACTAATGAAAGTTTCCACCATGATTTTCAAACTAATTTCATTATTAATATCAAGAAATTAAACAATTTGAAAATATGCCATCATTATATTTAAAGAGTAGATTTGATTAAATCCACCTACTTTGGGAATAATGGTGAAAATGATGAACGACATGAAATACCCACAAAATTGGAATGAATATAAAAAAACTCACCCTTGATCTCCCTCTGTAAAATAAACACGACAATATCTCATACTTGTTAGCCTAGAAAACCATAGATCTATCCACAGTGAACTACATCTATGAATCTGAGAGTGGGAAGGGATGTACATATAGGGAAAACAATGAAATACAACCCCAAATGAAGATTAACCAGTTAAATCAGCCATTAACATAGCAAAAAACTCATAGGAGTGATTATGGATTGTCACGACCCATCCTCGGGACCCGTGTCATGACTACCCCCAAGACCACCTTCTATAGGCCAGGAGCTAGAGACTAGCACCAAAGGGGTAAATCCCAAATAGAAGGGAAGGCATTGCCTTTATGAAGTATCACACACAACCGAGCACACAAGTAAAGTAAACACTAAGTAATACTAGGTACAAGGTAAGTTCTGAAAAGTAAATGGGCCAGTATACAAACCCAACTGAAAGTATAATACAAATGAAAGGAAAGTACAACAGTAGTAATTAAGACAATAACACTGAGTCATCATCTAGAAATCCCACCTGAAGGGTGGTTACAGATAGTCGGGTCCGGCCCTCCGCTCCATGTACGTCCCACCAAATGGTCCATCTCCGGGTACCATCCAGCTCCACAAGCCTCCACCTAAATCATTTCTATCCGTCGTCTGCATCCAACACAATGTAGTGCAGGCATAGCCCATGCAGGGGTGAGTATACAATACTCAGTATGGACCCCAAGACCCCTGAAGGTCTCCCAGAATCCGCAAAGGATAAACCACAATGAAAAGATACAAACACAAAGTATCAACCAACTCTACCTAGGTATATTCCCATACATATACCTAAGTCATAAATTACAACAGCTCCAACTCTCGAGCCACAGTAAAACCTAGTGCCCACAAGAAAACACAATACAGTCCACACAGGAAAGCAAAACCCAATCCACACAGGAAAGCAATTCAATCACATCGATGATAATGATTGAATTCAAGACTCCGCTCACACAGGTATACACTTCATATAGAGATAGAGAGGATCAGATGTAGACAGTGATTCTTCTATGTTGTCGGACCCACATAGGATACAAGACCAGCTACTCTACCGAACCCACTCAGGATACAAGTACATAGGTCAAATACTGTCGGACCCACGTAGGATACAAGAACAGTAATCATCACTGTCAGACCCACAAGGGATCCCAGTACAGTCGTCCTCACTGCCGAACGCATAGAGGATCCAAGTACAGTTGTCCTCACTGCCAAACCCACGGAGGATCCATGTATAGTCCTAGTCGCTGCCGAACCCATGGACGATCCAAGTACAGTCGTCCTCACTACCAAACCCACAGAGGATCCATGTACAATCGTCTTCGGTGCCGAACCCACAGAGGATCCATATAACGACCCATAACTTACATACATGGTTATTAATTAAAAATTTAAGCATACTTATTACAACATATAACAAAACCATGAAAATTCCATATAGGTATAGTGTCTTTAGAAACTGGGAAACATAAACAACTGTTTCATAAATCATCTATGTTGTCTACCATTTATTTCATCATATCTAGAGTCCCTTTTTGGCATATCCTACTTAATATCCTTCATCCTGACCTGGGGAAAATAAAACATACAAAAGGGTGAGCTCAAATGCTCAGAAAGGCTAAACAAATGAAATATCAAACATTTCATATTCATAAGAACATAAAATTTTTAAAATCTTATCCTACAAAAGAGATCATAACATGGGATAAATCATAGAAGTGAAATGTAATCCCAATAATAATAACATAAAGCATGAAGCTTTGTGGAATACACTCATAATCATAGAAAATCATTTCATATTAGTCAAGACTCATTGCCAAGACTATCATAGAGGGAAAAGTCCATTACTGAACCGAGTTCACTTCTCGTTCCAGCCCTGTATCACTGAACAAGATTAACTTATCATTCCAGCCATGTCTATCTCAAGAGATATAAATCATTACCCAATTAATTTGAAGCAAATAAAGGTCCCAACAATATCATAATGAATCTATTCTTTTGTGTTCTACAATATCATAAATCATACATCATAGCATAACCCATGTAATAAAAATGGGATTCTTAAACATCATGCCATCATAACATAACCCATATAAGATAAAAGGACATCATAAAATTAATTCCATCATAAAAATATCAAATCAATGTAAAAATAGGGATAGAAACCGAACCGTAATTTATCTTAAATGGAAAATAATTTTGATAAAACACTTGAACTCCATTCCTGAGGAAAATACCCTTTCTACTTCGAAAACATTTTTCCGTTCTTAACATGTCATTAAATTTTAAACTAAAAGAAATTGATTAAAAATAAACATGAAATCTTGTAAAGGATGCTCCTTGGAAATAAATTTCTAAATATACATTCATGCCTTATAAGTTAAAAAACATTCTTCTCGTACTTTGGCTGGAAAAGTCAAAAAGATCCTCGTACGAAAAATGAGAAAAGATTCCTTTCATATATTTTACTAAAAACTCACTGAATGGTAAAATTGGATTTAAAAAATTGTAGGATGATAGATATAATATTTCATATTGAGAAAACATGGATGTGGATGATAAATATTCCCTAGTAAATTTGGCAGTATAAACAATCTCCGAAAAAAATGAGATTGTGAGATTTTCCCTTACCTTAGGTTCGATATGCTTCGTATGAATCCGAACCTCCAATAATATGGTTTAAATAATGTCAATTGACATATTAAATAATCATATCCATTGTTATGATATCATATATGGTCATATATGTATCTTCCTAGTAGTAATATTTCATTGCTACTTGTTATTCGGGTATTTAGTGCTTTATATTCTTATGCGTGTTTTGTCGAATAAATTCTTATTACTCTTTATATGATATAGATATAACATTTAATGAATGGTATTAGTGTTATATATATCATATTAATTTAATTAAATTCATATATATAATCATTACATAATGAAGATCATATTGAACGAGTTGCATCACATCGTGAGGACGTTAGGTCGTACGTACGCACGAGCAATGCTATCGTTCCCATGATCGTGGAATTGTATTGAAGTGTATGTATAATTTTTCAGAATAAATACCACTTTAAAATAATCATATATAGTTATTAATTTGCATCATTATAACCATCCATGTAAGGTGGTGGTGGAAAACATATTACACCACGGCGTGGAGACGGTATTCCATACGTACGCACGCGGGGTGATTTTTTTTACAATAGGATGGATAAGAGGTGAAATAGGGTTGTTTGATATTTATAATAACATATCAGTATATGAGGGATACTTATGTTATTACATCATAATGAAACAACTAAATAAGTGGGAGTAGAAGAAGAATGGAACTTGAAGAAAATGGTAGAAGGTATTACCTCTTTCTCAAAGTGCCTCCTTTAAACTTTCTATTAGGGCACTATAGTTGGTCTTTTGAGAAGACCAGTACCTCTAGTAGGTTTCTAAGGATGTTGGGATGTGAAATGGGATGGTTTTGGCCGAGCTTGAAGGCTCAAATTTGTGTTAGGAGGAGAGGGAGGAGGTTCCCTTTTATAAGGGAGGAGAGGGGCACCTTTGGAAATATAATAAATATTAGTTTATATTAAATACCAACCCAACATAAAAACATCCAAAATGACTCCTATACGAATATTAGATGAGATAGGGTTTCAATATCATAAAAAATACAATTTAGACATGTTATGAATTTATTTTAAACATTATCAACATTATTTGTCCTTATTTATCAATTTAATTTTATTGGTGATAATAATATTTTAAATTTTAAATTATTATAAATAATTACATATAATAATATTTTATTGCTATGAATTACATATAATATTTTATTACATATAATAATATTTTATTACATATAATATTTTATTTTTCAATTTAATATTTTATTGGTAATAATTATTATAATTTTATTGGTGATAATAATATTTTATTGCTATGAATTTTCCATAATTTGAAGCTTTATGACATTTTAGACCATATAAAATTTAATTTATAATATTTATATATTTTTGTGATTTTTAAACAATTTTATAATATGTTATTTTTATAAAATAAAAATAGTGTCAATTTTGACATTATTCATTTATTTGAATTTAAATAAAATATATACAGAAGATATGTTAGAACTCAAAGCTTTAATAGATTCATAAAATGTCATATGTATCTATAAAATTAGTGTATTACATTAAATATTTCATATAATATTTATTTTAATATTTTTTAGAACCATTTATTTGATATTTTTATTAATAAAATAATTTCAACATCACTATTGTGTCATAATTAATGATAATTATATAATCTCTAAAAATTATAAATAAATTCATATGATGTACATAATTTTATTAGCTTTATTGAGACTATTTATATTCGATGTTCCATGATGTTTATCACTAAATGAAAATTATAATACTTATAAGATTTAAGAGAGTGACATATTGTCACTTTCCTTGGTTTTAATAATTATTATATTATTTCATGGTCAAAAGTCCATGAAATAAATATAGTCCTCCCTTTAGGTGATATGGATCAAAGTTTATTCATCCAATAGGATTTTTTCAGGTGTTAGTGTAATTTTATAATCTTATATTTACCCTTAATTACCCGATTTATCTTTAACTATGGTAAATAAAATTTACCGTAGTTACTATACATAATGCCCAAAAATAAAAATTATCTTATTAACATAATTTGGACCGACTGATTCCAAATATGGAATCCATTTTTCAAAATTCAAAACAAATAAGTTGCAGTAATTAATTAAAAATTAATCAGTTTGTTAAGAAAACAGGTTTTAGAAGATAAAACATTGCCAAAAAGTGAAATGTTTTTACCTATGAATTTAATGTGAAATTAATTCTAATGACATACATTATATTCAATGGTAAAAATATATTCTATTTATACTTTAAAACCATTAAATATTATAAATTAACCTTATAAATTATCTCAATGAAAAAAGATGTTTTTAATTAAAAAATATCGTATTTTTACTATTCATCAAAATATGAAAGTTATCAGAAAAGTGTCAAAAAGTTATCCAAATTAATTTTTATATTCTGATTCCAAAGAAGAATTTTATTTTTCCAAATTGAACTTATAAACTTGTCAAAAAATAGATTTAATGTGGGTGTGCCATCAAAAGGCAGGAAAATTGCATTTTTTGAAAAATATTTATTTTACTCGAAAAAATTATTTTGTTCACACACCATATTCTAGAAAATGTGTAAGATGAATAATAATGTTAAAAAATTCAAAATGTAGTTAATACTATTCATAAATTCTAGTCCATAATAATATAACGTTGTTTATTGAAACCCGGTATTACGTACTACACACGCTATTGAGGAAGGTCGTGATTGCGTGTAATGCAAGCCAAGTCAGTATTGTGTGTTATGAAAGATTTTTTTGGTGTTGCGTATAGAATAAGACATAAAAAATATTTCTCATAAAAACTCAGGGTGTTACATTCTACCCCCCTTAAAATGAATTTCTCCCTCGAAATTCGTCACTTCATTACAAATAGATGAGGATACCTCTCCCTCATCATATCCTTAAGTTCCCATGTAGCTTCTTCTAATTGGTGGTTCCTCCATAAAACTTTAACCAAGTGAGTGGTCTTGTTTCCAAGAACTTTTTCACTACGATCCTGAATCTCTATCGGTTGTTCTTTATAAGGAAGATCCTACTCCAGCAGTTCAACTACTGAGCTTAGTATATGTGAAGGATCAAGTATGTACTTCCTCAGGAGAGATACATGGAACACGTCATGAACTTGAGAGAGATTCGGTGGAAGTTCCAATCGGTAAGCTACCTTCCCAACATGATCCAGAATTTCAAAAGGACCAATATATCTGGGGCTCAACTTTCCCTTCTTTCCAAATCTCATTACCCTCTTCCTGGGAGATATTCGTAAGAACACTTTTTCGCCCACTTCAAACTCTAGATATTTTCTTCGGTTATTGGCATAACCTTTCGGTATACTTTGAACTTCTCTTGTGTGTTGTTGAATAGATCTGACCTTTTTTGCCATCTCATCAACAAGATCAGGTACTAATAGCTTTATATCCCCAACTTCATCCCAACAAGTTGGAGTTCTGCATTTCTTCCTATAGAGGGATTCATAAGGAGCCATCTGAATACTAGAGTGAAAGATATTATTATAAGAAAATTCTACCAAAGATAGGTGTTGATCCCAACCACCTAGTAAATCCATAGAGAAAGATCTCAACATGTATTCTAGAGTTTTATTTGTCCTCTCGGACTGAACTTCTGTCTGAGGATGGTTAAGAGTGCTGAAAATCAACTCTGTATCTATAGCATGCTGAAGACTTTGCCAGAATTTCGAGGTAAACCTCAGATCCCGATCAGATATAATGTAAATTGGTACTCAATGTAATCTTACCACTTCCTTTACATATATCCTGGCAAGTTGATCAAGAGAAAAATCTTCTCTCATAGCAATGAAGTGTGTTGACTTCGTAAGATGATCAACTATAACCCAGATAGCATTATTTCCTTTGGATGTTTTTGGAAGTCCGGTGACAAAGTCCATAGTGATGTTTTCTCATTTCCATTATTGTATGGGTAATGGTTATTACACTCCCTTAAACTTTTGTCTCTCAGCTTTAACTTGCTGGCAAACCAAGCTTCGAGAGGCATATTCAGCAACATCTCTTTTCGTGCCATCCCACCAGAATTACTCTTTCTGGTCCCTATACATCTTTGTACTTCTAGGATAAATAGAAAATGAAGAACTATGAGACTCATCCAGGAACTCCTTTAATTCTTGTCTGGGAGGAATACAGACACGGTTCCTAAACCTTATTATCCCATCACAATCAAGGTTGAATTCAGGAACATTTTTCACCTTCTTTCGTAACTCCACATATTCTTCCTGCACCTCTATAATCCTCACATGTATTGATGGTTGAACATTAATTTGAGAGAGATAAGATTTTTCCACTTCTATTAAAATTCCAAGATCCAGACTTTGTAAATCCATAAATATCAGATCTTTTGTGATCCTCATCATGGATAAGCTATCATGGTCTTGTTAACTTAATGTGTCTGCCACCTTGTTTGCTTTCCCTTGGTGGTAATGATTTGAGAATTCGTAATCCTTAATCACCTCCAACCATCTTCTTTGGCACATATTCAGCTCCTTTTGTGTGAAAATATACTTTAAACTTTTATGACCATTATAAATATCACACCTTTCACCGTAATGATAATTCCTCTAAATCTTTAATGCAAAGATTACCACAGCTAACTCCAAATATTGAGTTGGGTAATTTTTCTCATGGATTTTCAACTATCGTGAGGCATAAGCTATCACCGTATCATTTTTCATGAGAACACACCTCAGTCCCTTCTTGGATGCATCACTGTAGATCACAAACCATTCTCCACTGCAAGGTAGTGTGAGCACAGGTGTACGAGCTAACCTTCCTTTTAGCTATTTGAAATTATCCTAACATTCCTCCGTCCAAACAAACATAACTCCTTTCCCAATAAAATTGGTGATGGGTTAGATAACCTTGAAAAATCTTTCATAAAATGTCAGTAATATCCACCCAAGCCAAGAAAACTTCGGATCTTAGTTACTATTGTTGGTCTCGACCATCTTTCGATAACCTCTATTTTTTATGGATCCACAGATATCCCCTCTTTTAAGATTATGTGACCCAAAAATGCAACTTTTTAAAGCCCAAATTCGCACTTTGTAATTTTTTCATAAATCTTATCCTTTCTTAGGGTCTTTAAAACAATTCTCAAGTGATATTCATGTTCTTCCTTTCTCTTTGAATAGACAAGAATATCATCTACAAAGACAACCAGAAACTGATCAAGATAGTCTCTAAAGACTCTATTCATTTGATCCATGAAGATAGCAGAGGCATTACTAAGACCAATAGGCATCACTATAAATTCATATTGTCCATACCTTGTATGGAAAGTTGCCTTTGGTATATCCTCCATTTTGACCCTTAATTGATGATACCCAAAATGAAGATCAATCTTATAAAAGTACTGAGCTCCACGTAGTAGGTCAAATAGGTCATCAATGCATGGGAGATGATATTTTTTCATGATAGTGATCTTGTTAAGTTCTCGATAATCAATTCAGAGTCTCATTGATCCATCTATATTCTTAACAAACAGAAAAGTTTCTCCCCAAGGTGATGCACTAGGGTGTATGGATCCTTTATCAATATTCTCTTGGAGTTGCTTCTTCAGTTCCTGCAACTCAATTGGGGAAATTTTATGTAGTGTCTTTGAAATAGGTATAGCACCCGGTATGAGTTCTATTGAAAACTCAAATTCACGATTTGGTGGAAGACCTGGAAATTCCTCCGGAAAGCATCATCAAACCCCCATACAATGGGAGTATTTTTAATCGTGTGTTTCTCCCCAACCATTTGAGATAAATAACCATAATTTAGTGCAATCAAGACCCATAAGATGGAAGAAATTTCCACTGGAATGTTATGTTCATCCTTGCATCGATAGATGATTGTAGATTGATCAGGAATATTAAATGTGACTTCCCTTCATTGGAAATTGATATGAACTTCATATAAAGAAATCCAATCCATGCTAGGAATCACATCAAATTAAACTATAGGAAGGATCACAAGATTTTCATGAAGCACTTTCCCACAAACTTCAATCAGAGAAGAATTGTAAAATTTTGATGAAAATATTGTTCCATTAGGAGTTGTCACAGGCATCTCAAAATTTAATTGTTTAGATAATATGGCGATACCCAAAGAAAATAATTCAGAAATAATAGAGTGGGTGGATCCAGAATCAAATAAAACATTTTCTACTGTAGAGTGGATGGTAAGTGTACCTCTCACCAATTCTTTGTCGTACTCCACATAGCCGATAGTAATTGCATGTTACATTCCTTTGTATTTTCCCTTAAGAGTTTCTTGGCGTCGATCATCATCATCAACCCTTGGATTTGGGCATTTATTGGCATAATTCCCCATCTCCTTGCACTTGAAACATTGAAGTGTAGTAGGTGCATTCTGTGTATCCCAACCTTTGTTCGTATCATTAGATATCTTCTTCCATTTATTTCGACATTCAATTGCCTGATGTCCTTCATTTCCACACTTATAACATTTGCTTGTCCCCATAAGGAAATTTCCTCCATGTTTCTTTCCACACTTTGAGCATAAGGGAAAACTCATCTTCTTTTCAGTGTGGTCTTTATATTTTTCTTTGAATTCCATTTTCCTCTTCTTATCAAACCCATGTGACTGATGGGTTACTCCATTCTCCATCTCAACCTTCAGATCACATCAAATAATATCTTCATAGCTATTGAAGTCCCATATGGCTTATACCCTTCTTAGAATAGGTTTTAAGCCACTAAAAAATCAATCGATCTTACTCTCAGGTTGGATAATAATTCCTGATGCGTACCTTGTAAGTCTTGTAAAATTTTCTTCATAGGTACCAATGGATTCATCATCCTTTTGCTTCAGTTCAAGAAACTCCTTCTACATCTTTGTTTGAAGAATACGAGGGATATACTTGTCGAAAAATATGTTCATGAACTCGTCTCATTCCATGGACTCAATTTCATCTCTTTGCCTCGTATTCTTAATAGTATTCCACCATTGATCAGCTTCACCTTCCAAATGATATACTGCTAAGATGATTTTTTCATGTTCAGAACATTGAACGACTAAAAATATCTTTTCAGTGGTACTGATCCATTGTCCAGCCACTAATGGATCAGAAGACTCGTTGAATGAAGGTGGACGTTTCCTCATGAAGGATTCAACAGATTGTTGCTCCTTCCTTTGCTTTTTTAGAAAACCTCAATGATTCATAGCTTGAGAACGTTGTGTGAGCATGGATACAAGATTTCGCATTTCAGCTCCCATGACTTTTGGTTTCTCAGGGGGACAATCATTGCATTGCCCGTCGCATTCAGCATTAACATGGTTCCTTCGGGTTCCAGCCATTGACTAAAACCAATAAGCATACTGTGAGAAGCACTAATCCTTATAGGAAAACCACATAATAAAAAATAAACTTTCATTCTTTAGGTCATATCATATGTCATTAATGGCCATTCCTAAAACACTAAGATTTTGAAATATGCTTAGACATAACCTTAGGGTTCTTAATAAGGCATTCACATCCTAGTTTCCAAAGGTTGACTATACCTTTCCTCTGATACCAACTATAACGAACCATACTTTACATACATGGTTATTACTTAAAAATTGAAGCATACTTATTACAACATATAACAAAACCATGAAAGGACCGTATAGGTATAGTGTCTTTAGAAACTGAGAAACATAAACAACTAGTTAATAAATCATCTACGTTGTCTCCCATTTATTTCATCACATCTAGAGTCCCTTTTTGGCATATCCTACTTAATATCCTTCTTCCTGACTTGGGGAAAAGAAAACATACAAAAGAGTGATCTCAAATGCACTGTACGGGTAAAAAAAGAAATATCAAATATATCATATTCATAATAACATAACATTTTGAAAATATTATCCTGCAAAAGAGATCTTAACATGGGATAAATCATAAAAGTTAAATGTAATCCAAATAATCACAACTTAAAAAAAGAAGCTTTGTGGCATACACACATAATCATAGAAAATCATTTCATATTAGTCATGATTCATTGCCAAGACTATCTTAGGGGACAAAGTCCTTTACTGAACTGAGTTCACTTCTTGTTCCAGCCCTGTATCACTTAACCGGATTAACTTGTCGTTCTAGCCATGTCTATATCATGAGATATAAATCTTTACCCAATGAATTGGATGAAGATATTGGTCCCACCAAACTCATAATTAAACCATTCTTATGTGTGCCACAATATCATAAATCATACATCATAACATAACCCATGTAATAAAAATGGGATTCTTAAACATCATGCCATCATAGCATAGCCCATATAAGATAAAAGGACATCATAAAATTAATTCTATCATAAAACAATAAAATCAATATAAAAATATGGATAGAAACAGAATTATATTTTATCTTACATGGAAAATAATTTTGATAAAACACTTGAACTTCATTTTTGAGGAAAATATCCTTTCTACTTCAAAAACATTTCTGCTTTCTTAACATGTCATACAATTTTAAACTAAAAGAATATTATTAAAAATAATCTTGAAAACTTATAAAGGAAGCTTCTTGGAAATAATTTTCTAAAAGTACATTCATGCCGTATAGTTTAGAAAAACATTATTCTCGTACATTGTCTGGAAAAGTCAAAAAGTACCTCGTATGAAAAACGACAAAAAATTCCTTTCATAATTTTTACTAAAAAACTCACTGAATGGTAAAATTGGATAAAAAAATTTGTAGGAGGATAGATATAATATTACATATTGAGGAAACATGGATGTGGATGATAAATATTCCCCAGTAAATTCGGAAGTATAAACATTCTCGGATAAAAATGAAATTGCTAGATTTTCCATTACCTTAGGTCTGATATGCATTGTATGAATCTGAACAACCTATAATATGGTTTAATTAATGTCATTTGACTTATTACAGAATCATATTCATTGTTATGATATCATATATGGTGATATTTGTATCTTCTTAGTAGTAATATTTCATTGCTATTTGTTATTCGGGTGTTTATTGCTTTATGTTCTTATGCGTGTTTTGTCTGATAAATACTTATTACTCTTTATAGGATATAGATATATCATTTATAAAATTTTATTAGTGTAATATATATCATATTAATTCATTCAATTCATTTATATAATCATTATTGAATGAAGATCATATAGAACGAGTCGCACCACATTGTGGAGACGGTAGGCCGTACGTATGCACTAGCGATGATATCGTTCCTATGAGCGTGGAATTGTATTGAAGTGTATGTATAATATTTCATAATCAATACAACTTTACAATAATAATATATAGATACTTATTATCACCATAATACACATCCAAGTAAGGTGGTGGTGGAAAACATATTACACCATGGCTTGGAGATGGTATTCCGTACGTACGCACGCGTGGTGATTTTGTTTACCGTAAGATGGATAAGAGGTGAAATATGGTTGTTTTATATTTATAATAACATATCAGTATATGAGGGATAGTGATGTTATTACTTCATAATGAAACAACTAAAGAAGAGGTATTAGAAGAAGAATTGAACTTGATGAAACAGTATAAGGTATTACCTCCTTCCCGAAGTGCCTCCTTTTAACTTTCACTTAGTGCAGTAGAGTTGGTCTTTGGAGAAGACCAGTACCTCTAGTAGGTTTTTAAGGAAGTGGGGACGTGAAATGGGAAGGGGTTGGCCAAGCTTGAAATCTAAAATTGGTGTGAGGATGAGAGGGAGGAGGTGCCCTTTAATAAGGGAGGATAGGGGCACCTTTGGAAATTTACGAAATATTAGTTTATATTAAATCCCAACCCCACATAAAAACTTCCAAAATGACTCATATACGAAGATTAGATGATATAGGGTTGTAATATCATCAATTAAATAAAATTTAGACATGTTAGGAATTTATTTTAAACATTATCGACATGATTTGTCCTTATTTATCAATTTAATTTTATTTGTGGTAATAATATTTTAAATTTTAAATTATTATAAATAATTACATATGTGTGGTGAGTTTTCCATAATTTTAAACATTATGAAATTTTAGACCATATAAATTTTAATTTATAATTTTTAAATATTTTTGTGATTTTTAAACAATTTTATAATATGTTATTATTATAAAATAACAATAGTGTCAATTTTGACACTATTAATTTATTTGAATTTAAATAAAACATATACAGAAGATATGTTCAAACTAAAAGATTTAATCGATTCATATAATGTCATATGTATCTATAAAATTAGTGGAGCACATTAAATAGCAAATAATATTTATTTTAATATTTTTAAATCCCTTTATTTGATATTTTAATTAATAAAATAATTTCAACATCACTATTGTGTAATAATTAATGATAATTATACAATCCTTAAAAATTATAAATAAATTCATATGATGTAGATAATTTTATTATATTTCTGGAGACTATTTATATCCGATGTTTCATTATGTTTATCACTAAATTAAAATTATTATAATTATAAGATTTAAGAGAGTGACATATTGTCACTTTCCTTGGTTTTAATAATAATTATATTATTTCATGGTCAAAAGTACATGAAATAAATATAGTCCGACCCTTAAGTGATATGGGTCGACATTTATTCATCCAATAGGATTTTGGAATATGTTAGGCTAATTTTATAATCTTATATTTACCCTTAATTACCTGATTTACCTTTACCTATGGTAAATAAGATTTAACGTAGTTACTATTCATAATGCCCAAAAATAAAAAGTAGCCTATTAACTTAGTTTGGACCCACTGATTACAAATATGGAATCCATTTTCAAAAATTCAAAACACATAAGTTGTAGTAATTAATTTAAAATTAATCCTGTTGTTAAGAAAATGTGTTTTTGAAATTAAAACATTGCCAAAGATTGAAATGTTTTTACCTATGAATTCAATGTGAAATTAATTATAATGACATACATTATATTAAACGGAAAAAATTTATTCTATTTATACTTTTGAACCATTCAATATTATAATTTAACCATATAAATTATCTCAATGAAAATAGTTGTTTTTAATTAAAAACTAGCGTATTTTTACTATTCATCAACAAATGAAAGTTATCATAAAAGTATAAAAAATTAATCCAAAGTAAATTTTTATATCTTGATTCCAATGGAGAATTTTATTTTTCCAAATTGAACTTATAAACAAGTCAAAAACTAGATTTAATGTGGGTGCGCCATCAAAAGACGGCAAAACTGCATTTTTTGAAAAATACTTATTTTACCCGAAAATATTATTTTGTTCTCTTATCATGTTCTAGAAAATGTGTAAGATGAATAATAATGTTATATAATTTAAAAAGTAGTTAATACTATTCATAACGTCTAGTCCATAATAATATATGGTTGTTTAATTGAACCCGGTATTGCGTACTACACAGGCTATCGAGGAAGGTCGCGATTGCGTGTAATGCAAGCCAAGTTAGTATTGTGAGTTGTGAAAGATTCCTTTGGTGTTTCGTATAACATAAGACATAAAAAAATATTTCTCATAAAATCGCAGGGTGTTACAATCCAACTACAGTCGTCCTTGTTATCGATCCCATGGAGGATCCAAGTATAGTCGTCGCCGTTGCTGAACCCACTGAGGATCCAAGTAAATTCTTCCTCACTGTCAAACCCACGGAGGATCCAAGTACAATAGTCTTTGCTACCGAACCCACAAAGGATCCAAGTACAGTCGTCGTCACTGTTGAGCCCACGGAGGATCCTAGTACAGTCGTCCTCCGCTGAGGTGGCCAGCTCTAGGGTTCCCGCACACAGCACGCTCGATTCCAGGAGGGTCCACTCCATGAGCAAGAGAGTCATTACATCATCTATCATGAAGTCCATAGTTGATGTACCCCAAAGTTATGTCTCGTCAAAAAAACCCAATGCGACAGACGGTGCGTCAATCGAACGCCTTCTCTAAGAGTTATTGGCTTTTCCGTTCCAGGGGCCCGGTTGGTTTTTAAGCTAAAACCAACCCGACCATACATTAACTGCGTCCAAACACCAAGAAGAGTAACCCAAAAGAACAGTCTCAACAAAAGGATTTCAACGCAATTGACGGCACGTCAAACGGACGTCCGGTCCATTAGATATAAGTGTTTCTTCTCCAAGGGCCCGGTTGGTTTCAAGTACAAACCTACCCGGACATGTCCATAAATTAAAAAAACCTCGAGTATGATATACCAAAACCACATACTCGGTCCACGGATTCCTACGCAACTGATGATGCGTCGATCAGAGGTCTGTAGCTCATGTTATGGGCAAAAGACTGAAAATAGTCTGAAGTGGGGGGTCTGTGCTCCGTCCGACCCGGCCCAACCCTCCCTGGGTCTGCCCGAACTGGGTCGACCCGACCAGGGTCGGGGTGCGGCCCAGCTGGGCACGGCCCGACTTGTTCCGCGCGACCTGTCTCGGCCCAGCCGGCGGGTGCGATGGCTCAGCCAGCCGGCCAAGCAGGCGGAACGAGGTCCCCCCCCCCATTGTGTTCCTTAGAGGCGGCGACCGACGCCGCTTCTCCCCCGGATACTGTAGGGCTGCGGTGTTCAGTTAATAAGGTTTTTCTTATGAATTTTCCATTCCTTCTTGTATTGAAAACCACAAACAACTTATCTTTAAGAAAATTTCTTTTATAAGGAATGTCTCTTTTATAAGGAAAATTGATTTTTTAAGGAAAATCACTTTTATAAGGAAAATTGCTTTTATAAGGAAAATTGCTTTTATAATGAAAATCTCTTTTGTAAGAAAAATTATCCTTAACATATTTTAATCCATATATTTCTTAAGTATAAGATTCGGATTCATTTTTATATTCTCGGAATTGTTTGAAACTTTGATATGAAGCATTCTTTTTAGGATCCGAATTCTGGATGAGATCTGTAATAAAGATTCATTCCGAATTCCAGATGAGAATTGTAATAAAGTTTCATTCCGAATTATGGATACGAACTCTGTTTAAGTCCTACTCCGAATTCTGGATATGAATCCTTATGAAGTTCGACATCAAATTCTCATTACGAATTCTGATGACGAATTCTCATTACGAATTCTGATGACAAATTCTCATTCCAAATTCCCATTCCGAATTCACCTAGTAACTAGAATCTGATCATCTTTTCTTTATTCACTCCGAATTTACTTAGACTCCGAAAATTATTTTTGATTAGAATCCAAACATTCATTTTTCTGATGCCTTTATAATTTTTCTACTCTTTAATATTTTTCTTACACTCTGAACATTCACTCTGAATCTTCACTCTGATCTTTTTAGTTAAAACATAATATGATGTTGTACATTCTGTTACACTTGTTTTGTTATAAAACAATGTCTTCTATTATATTTTAAACTAATCATTGGTTAAGTTACACATGTACAGGTCCCTCCTATTTTTATGGAAAATATGACTGTTGGAAAGGAGTCCGACCTTGCCTATAAATAGGAGCTCATTTGAAAGAGCTCACACATAGAACATAGAACATAGAGAAGTTGATCTATCTAGAGACCACACGCTGCTAAGGTGATTTCTAGAGAGAGAAAGCTTTTCATGCCTTATGCATACTGAACCGCTCGTTAAGTTTTTTCTTCGTGCCACTCCGAATGTTGGTGATTACATTAGAGGACTTCTGTGGATAGGAAGACAGAGGTTTCCAACACCTTGAAGTTGAGGGCTTCCATGCTGAGGAATACAGAGGTGGCCAACTACCTTGAAGTTGAGGGCTTGCGGGGATAGCAAGACAGAGACTCCGATCTTTGTATCAAGGGCTTACCCTGGTGTGGGTAAGACAGACTTGCTTGAATGTATAAATCAAGGGCCCTTTATCCAAGGTTTTTTGATACCCTTCCCTTTGGTTTAAAAGACTTATATATTATTACATGTAGTTTTACTACATGATTGTTTCCGCTGCATTTTATATTGTAAGGAAATTAAAACATTCTTATACTTTCTTACTTGTACTCTGTTTCATTTAGATTCTATACGCTTTAAGGTAGAATCTCATGTTGTAATCTTTTGTTAAGTTTCAATTTCTGGAACCATATTTCTGGAACCTACTTTCGGAATCTCTTTCATGTTTTATGAATGTTCATAGGACATGAAATTTATAACTTCATTCCTTATTCTATGTTTTCATTTGGTGTTAGAGGTGTTGTGAATTTTCTTAGTTTAACATTGTTAAACTTAGCCCTTTCCTTTTCTTAAGGAAAACATAGTTAATCATAACTTACTTTAAAGGTTCCAAAGGAATTTTTATAGTATACAATTAACCCCCCCCCCCCTCTTGTATATTGAGCGTCTACATATTTATTTAGATCCAACAATTGGTATTAGATGAGGTCTCTGAAATACTTGTACTCACGTATAAGTTTTTCTTGCTCATTTTCTCATTTCGAACATTGTCATTCCGAACTTTCTCATTCCGAACATTGTCATTACGAATTTTTTTTCTGACAAGTTTGTGTGCCAAAGGTTATTTTAAGAATGGCAGGAGTTAATGTCGGTTCTATTGATAATATAAATCCCACAAGACCACCAATATTATGAGTACTAGAGTGATCGAATGAAGACTTTTTTTATCAATACTGGAGTAGACAACTTTGTTATGCTTACTGGAGATTATAAAATTTCTAATAAGGAAGTTATAACTTTTAATAACCAGGAAAAGAAAGAGTATCAACTCAATTATAAGGTACGCAATACCTTACTTTGTTCATTGACTAGAAATATATATTGCCAAATTTCTTCTTGTGAAGCAGCTAATTGTATTTGGAAGAAGTTAGAGGTTACACACTTTGGAACTTCTAAATTGATTGAGACTAGGAGAGCTATGCTTAGAGCTGAATATCATGGCTTCAATTTTCCATATGGTGAACAAATTTTTAATGTTCAACAATGCTTTATGACTATCTTCAATAGCTTACAGTCTATAAGAGAAAAAGGGTTAGAAGATGAATCACTTGTGGATAAGATAATTGATATTATGACCAATGAGTGGGAATCAAAAAGAACTGCTATAGATTAGAACAGGAAGGTCACTCAAATTTCTTTTCATGAGTTATTTGGAACTCTTCTCCAACATGAAACCAGAATGAAGGGAGATGCTGAAAACATCAAAAAGAATAATGGGAATGGTACTGTTGCTTTTACAACAACATCAAATCATATAAAAGCTAAGACTACTAAGAGAGTAACCAGATCCAAGTCTAAGAAGATGGTTGTTCAATCAGAATCTAGTAAAAGTGAAATCTCATAAAATGAGTTAGAAAATCTTGCTCGAATGATGAATAAGATAGCTGGTCAGAAAAATTTCCAATCCAAGTATAAGAAAAAGGACAGGAAATATAAGAAAGAATAAGAAGTTACTTGTTATGAATGCAAGAGAGCTGGATATATTAGACCAGACTGCCCTTTGCTCAAAATGAAAGAATGGAAAGAAAGTTATTCAGACAGGAACATAAAGAAGTATTATAAATCCAAAGCTAAGAAAGTTCTAAAATCTAGTGACAACTCGAGTGACAGTGGTGGTGATTTTTTAGATGAATCTTCTGATTACGAATCTTCAGGATAAAAGAATCTTGGTCTTATAGCCATATTACCTATTGATAATCATTGTTTTATGGATAATGTATGAAATGATGAATCATTGACCAATGTTTCATTAAATTCTAATGATAGTAACTATTATAACTCTTCTGATGAAGAATCCTCTTTTGATGAAGAAAATAAATTACCTACTTATGAAGAAGTCTCTAGGTTTGCTGAACTTCTTGATATTGAGAATTCCAAACTCAATAAGAAACATGATAAGGCAAACTCTAGGAATTCTATTCTTACAAAAAAGATATCAGATCATTCTATAGATCTTGATAGCAAAAATTCTGATTTTGAAAGTATCTCAAAAAATATTGAGGAAGTAAGTTCTGAGAACAACAAACTTTCTAAAGAGTTAGAAAAAGTTATTTCTATGAAAAATGTTTTTGAGCCTAGCTCTAGTTCTAAAACTAATGGTTTTGAGGATAAAAACTTGGTTATAAAACTCAAGTCCGAAATTTTTTCTTTAAAGAAGTGTTTATCAAACTTTAACCATGGTAAAGAAAATTTTGATAAAATGTATTCCCAAATACAACCTTTAAGAAATAAATCCAGATTTGGTTATACCCATGCAAAACCATTTTTAGTAACAATTATTTTGTTCCTCAAAGTGCCCCATTTTTTACCAAGTGTCAATGTGGTGGTCACTGGGCAAAGAATTGTTCCTTAAACAAAACCCAATACTTAGGTTTTCACAATGCTTACATTTCCAAGAAGATGTGGGTTCCTAAATTTTTTTTATCTAATCTCGTATCCAAACAAGTTTGGATTCTGAAAGTCTAATTCTCTTCTTGATTTCAGGAAAATAAAGAGAGTACCAGCAACAATACAGGGTACATGGATAGTGGATGTTCCCGACACATGACTGGTAGCAAAAGCTATTTTGAAAAGATTATCAAAATGAAAGAAGGAAAGGTAACTTTCAGAGACAATGCTAAGGGGGGATTGTTGGTATTGGTAATATTGTTATTTTAGGAAAAACTTTGATTTCAAATGTTCTTTTTGTTAAGGGTCTTAAGAATAACCTCATTAGCATAAGTCAGTTATGTGATGAAGGTTACCTTGTGAATTTTAGGAATGATAAGTGCTTAGTTTACAATTCCAAGGAAGAATTTATTCTCTCAGCCAATAGGCAAGAGAATGTTTACACATTGAACCTAGAAGACCTTAGGAGCCATGATTTACCTTGCCTAAGTTCAATGGAAGAACATTCCTGGTTATGGCTTATAAGATTAGGTCACTGTAACCTTAGAAATCTATATAAACTCTCTAAGAATAAACTAGTTAAGGATCTACCGGAGCTTATATTTGATTCTTCTAAAGTTTGTGATCCTTGTAAATATGGAAAGCAACATAAATATAGTTTTAAATCAATCGGTGAAGTCTCAACAACTGATGCATTATAGTTAGTGCACATGGATATTTTTGGTCCAACTCAAACTAGAAGTATTGGAGGCAAATACTATGTGTTTTCTCTAGTTGATTATTTCACTACATTTACATGGGTTTATTTTCTAGCAAGGAAGTCTGAAGCCTTTTCTTATTTAAAAAATTTTAGAGTTCAATTTAAAAATCAGAAAAACCTTCCATTGAAAACTATTCATAGTGATCATGGAGGAGAATTTAAAAATTCTGATTTTGAAACTTTTTGTAGTAGAAAAGGTATTACTCACAATTTTTCAGCACCTAGAACTCCTCAACAAAATGGTGTAGTTGAGGGAAGAAATAGAATTCTTCAAGAGATAACTAAAACCATGTTGAGTGAATATTCTATAGCTAGAAATTTCTGGGCTGAAGCTGTAAGTACTGCTTGCTATACTATAAATCGAGTTTTGATTAGACCTTTTCTTAATAAAACCCCTTATGAGTTATGGAATGGTAGAAAACCAAGACTATCCTACTTCAAGGTTTTTGGTTGCAAAGTATTCATTTTGAATACTAAAGATAACCTACATAAATTCACACCAAAATATGATGAAGGAATTTTCTTAGGTTAATCAACAACTTCTAAGGCTTATAGAGTTTTTAATAAAAATACATGTACCGTTGTAGAAACAGTAAATGTAAAATTTGATGAGTCTGATCCTTTTGTTTTTAAACCATCCCAGCCTACATCCTCAGATGTGTTTTCAAAAACTGATTGCCATACTTCGACAGAAGAACCTTCTGATAAGGATAATGTTCAACAAGATACTTCTAAAACATTTACCTTGGAAGACTTTGTAACCTATATTGACGAACAGACTTTTCCAAACCCAAATCATGGGTTTCTTAAGAATCATCCCAGTGATAGTATCATTGGTGATGTAAATCAACCTGTAAGGACTAGAAGTTCCTTAAGAAATGATGTAGAATATATAGAATTTCTTTCCCAATTAGAACATAAAAGCACTGATGAAGCTTTAGGTGATGACGATTGGATCAAAGCCATGCAAGATGAACTAAATGAACTTGAAAGGAATAAAGTCTAGACTTTGGTTGAAAGACCTAAGGAAACTTCTGTTATTGGAGTAAAATGGGTTTTCAGAAATAAATGTGATGAAAATGGAGTCATAGTAAGAAATAAATCTAGACTTGTTGCTAAAGGCTATAATCATCAAGAGGGAATAGACTATGAAGAAACCTATTCCCCAGTAGCTAGACTTGAATCTATCCATATTCTACTTGCCTTTGGAACATTCTTTAATTTTTAACTTTTTCAAATGGATGTGAAATTTTCTTTTCTTAACGGTTATGTTCAAGAGGAAGTTTTTATTGAACAACCTCCTGGTTTTGAATATACAAAACATCTTGATCATGCTTTTAAACATTCCAAAGCTCTGCATGGTCTTAAAAAAGCCCCAAAAGCATGGTATGATAGACTCACTGGATTTTTGATTCAAAATAACTGTGTTAATGGGAATGCATATCCAACTCTTTTTATAAAGAAAGATAAGCAATTTTTTTGATTGTTCAAATTTATGTTGATGACATCATATTCGGTTCAACTCAGCAATCTTTAACCGACTCTTTTGCAAGTCTAATGAAATCTGAGTTTGAAATGAGTATGATGGGTGAGTTATCTTTTTTCCATGGTTTTCAAATTTCTCAAAAACCAGAAGGAATCTATATATCTCAACATAAGTATATTAAAGATCTTCTCCAAAAGTATGGTTATGACAACACTATGAGTATAAGTACTCCCATTGGTACCTCAAACTCTTTAGATCTTGATGAAGCTGGGAAACTAGTAGATCAAACATCTTTTAGAGGTATGATAGGAAGTTTACTTTACTTAACAGCTAGTCGACCATACTTAATGTTCTCTATATGCTTATGTGCAAGATATCAATCCAATCCTAAGGAATCTCACTTAAAGTCAGTAAAAATAATTTTTCGCTACCTTAGGGGAACCATGGATCTAGGATTATTTTATACTTCTGGAAATTATTTTGTTCTAAAAATCATTTCTGATGCTGACTTTGGTGGAAGTAGAATGGATAGAAAAGGTACATCTGAAACTAGTCATTTCTTAGGAGATTCATTAGTTTCATGGTCTTACAAGATGCAACATTCTGTAGAACCCTCCACTGCTGAAGCTGAATATGTAGCAGCTGGATGTTGTTGTGCTCAAGTGTTGTGGATGCAACACACACTCATAGACTATGGCTCGAGTTTTACTAAAACTCTAATTTTGTGTGATAACACAAGTGCCATTTCCTTTAGTTTGAACCCTGCACATCACTCTCGTGCAAAACACATAGATATTAGGCATCAATTTCTTAGGGATCACACACTAAAAGGAGATATCATTCTTCAGTTTATCAGAATGCAAGATCAACTTTATGATATTTTCACAAAATAATTGTCTACTGATAGATTTGAATACATTAAATAGAACTTAGGAATGATAACCATAAGGTAATCTTTCTTAATTAACTTTATGTTGAAAAAATATCCTTACAGTAATAAACTCCTTTTCATAGGGGGAGTACATTTGATTGTTAGTGTAACTATGTTTTTGAAAGTTTGTTTTCAATCATTTCGGAACTAAATTTCCGGTATAGAAATTTCCGGAACAGAAAATTTCCAGAATGGATATTCTCGTATAGAAAACTTCTGGAATAGAAATTTTCATATTGAATGCTTCCGGAATGGAAAATTTCTTACTGGTATTTCCATAATGAGATTTTTGTACCGAGATTTTCATAATGAGCTTTTTGTTTTTCAATTTCATCAAATGAATTTTTTCGTACTGAAGTTTCGGTACTGAGTTTGTTTTTGGTAGTGAGTATTGCGAACTATGTCTTTTCATTGTAAAGATTTTTCATAGTCATTTTTATTATGTTATCCATTACGAATAATCCACCTAAGAAAATCTGAAATGTATGTTCTCCTTAGTCATGTTTTCTTAGTCATACTATACTTGCTGGAATTTTCTCATATTTTGTATTCGGATTATAATCTTCTTAAATCTTTGTTTTAATAAAAACCTCAAAATATCGGGTTCATGTTTTCTTAAGAATTGGTTTTCAACCGTCATATCTGATCTCAGCTTGTCACAACCATTCGATCAACCGTGAAAGTTGAACCGTCTTTTCGTTGCCTATATAAAGGGCACCCTAAATGGTTATCCCACATCAGTTTTAAAGCTCCAACATCTCGATGCTCTGCCTCTCTATTTTAAGACCGTTACGAACTTCAGCTTTCTCCATTCCGAACTTCTGAAAGGTCTTCAGATCCGAATGTCTATGGAAGTAGATTCTAAAGACATGTCTTCCTCTAAACCGATTTCGAAGTGGTTGGTATATAGAGAAAGGTTGGTTCATCCTGATTTATTTAATAAGTATGATTCTCTTATATCCGATAATATTAATCTCAACGGATGGGAAGATGTTGCAGTGTCAAAGCCCGGGAATCAATAAAAAGTGTTTTCAGATTTTCTTGTAGAGTTCTATGAGACAGTCTCTTTCTTTAAAGAAGATAGAAGGGAGAAGTTGTCTTTTAAGTCTTATGGTAAGACTTATATGCTTTATTATGCAAAGGCAGCCAGCTTGGTAGGGATGAATAATAAAGGAGAAGTTGAGTTTATTTCTCATGTTTTTTCCGGATTCAAAGGGAAGCTTCGACAAGGAAAAGGCATTGGAAACTCTCGGACTGTCAGATGATAAGGCTCCGAAGATTGCTTTTCTGTCTACAAATTTCCGGATTCTAGTGTTATGGGTATACGGCCTTATCGTACCGAGAAAGGGTGACAATGATAGTTTGAAGAAGAGTGAGATCTACATCCAATATTTTCTGATAAATCTGAGGATGTTTAATATGATGAAACACATTCTTATTACTCATGAGAATGTTAAGAAAGGGAATTTGAGAGATCAGATCATAATGTGTCCAGCAATCCTCTCAAAATTGATAGTTTGGTGGCTTGAGTCTTTCATGGAGGCTTGCAAGTCTAAGCCTAGAGTTTTCGAGATTATGTTGGTGAGTGATGGAACTCTCAAAAGGATGGATGTAGCCTTCGACAAGAAGACTTGTCAGTTTATTGATTTACCTGCTCAAGAAGAAATGGTTCCAAAAGTTGCTGAACACGAATCTTCTAAGCCAGTGAGGAAGAGAAAGATGAAAGAAGTTGAAGGTGAAGCAGAGAATCCCAAATCTAAGGAAGTTCATTCCGCACCTCCAAAACCGTAGAAGAAGAAAGCTTACCCAGATGAAGTAGTTTCTAAATGGAGGGAAATCAAAGAGAAGAGAGTTCACGGGGAGCCTCAGTTTGGCTTGGATCCTACGGAGGCTAAGGCCTTGAAGGAAAGAACTGCAGATGAGCTAGAAAAACAAGTGAAAGAAAAGAATCTTAAGAAGAAGATGTTTGAAGGTGAGGTAGCTCAGACTTTGTTGAAGTTTAATGAGATAGTTTCAGCGAACATTCCTGTTCCGAGATCTTTTTCTTTGGAATCTCTACCTGAGACTCTAGGAAGAAACTTTGTTGCTCCGGATAAGGCAGTTGCTAAGCATGTTGAGGAAGTAGAGCATATTGAGCAAGTTGAATAAGAAGAAGTTTTTGCTGAAGGAAGTGGTGAAACCGGAGATGTTTTAAAGAAATTAGATGATTATAAGGGGACTCCTTTAGAACATTTGTCGCTCCGAACCTCAGAAGAGGAGTCGTCTAAGTTAGTCACACCAGCGATGGGTGAGGAGAAAGGAGAAGAATAAGTAGCTTATCATGCAGAGGAAGAACAACTTATACATGATATTGCTCAAATGGACAATGTAGAGGTTGGTGCTCAGAAAGTTGCTGATGAGGAAGACATTGTTGTTCAAGTGTCTGACAGTGAAAAGAGAACTCTGGAACAGAAATCCATTTTGAAAATGGACAAGGGAAAACAACTTGTTGTTGATACCCCGAGAAAAGTGGTAGTAAAGAGAAGGGAAGTTGGTGATTCTTCTAAGAAGATGGTTGATCATGTTGAAGAAGAAGATTCTCCAAGTAATGTTTCGGATTCAGAGTCATCTTCTTTGGGGCATGACTTTGTTGTTCACTCATTAAAGAAGACGGTATGTACTATTACGACTTTTTCAAGTATTGATTCAAGATGCCAGATGCTCCAACATGCTTTGAATCAGAAAACAGACTCTGTATCCACGGTTATGGACAAATGTGTTGAGAGAGAGGCTCAGTTCAAAACTTGCATTGTCGGTTATGAAGCCCACAAAAGATCTTGCAAGAGGATGACTAGTTGGTCGAGGAGGACTGTAGACGAGATGAGGATCTTTGATGAATTCCAAGATAATATGAAGGATGCCTTTGAGACAGAAGACAGGAAGATAAATGAACTTACTTCATCCTTTGAAGAAAAGTTGGCAGATGAAAAGATTTTCCGGATTCAAGAAGTGAGAGATGTGAATGGGAAGCAGAATTCTGTTTCTCAAAACTGTAAGTATGAAAGGGATCATCGGATTGAGTTTGAAGAAAAGTTAAAGGCTCAGGAAGAAAATATTAAATCTCAGGAAGAAAAGCTTAAAGCCTAGGAAGAAAAGATTGAAGCCCAAAATGCAAGAATTGTTCTGAAGCAAGCCGAGGAAGACCATAATGACTTGATGATGATAAATACTATTCTTAAGGGTCACATGGCAAAGGAAAAAGATCCCAAATAGACAGATCCGATCTTTTGTTGTATCTAAATTTCTTGGTTGCTGAGCTTTCAAACTTAATGAAATTTGTGATTTCTCATTTCTTTTCTTATTGCTACTAATTTTTCAGGTACTTTGTTATATTTTCCATTCCCTCGAATTCTTTTTGAAAATCACAAAGGGGGAGAAGGAAAAGAACACTAATAAAGGGTGAAAAAGAATCTTAACAAAGGGTGAGAATGAAAACAAACTCTAATAGATTTTATTTAAGGGAAAGTTTTTCATTAAAGAAGACTTTCTTATTCGTAATGAAATATCATTCCAGAAATCTAGAATATGATCCTTAGAGTTACAAAGCCTAAGGGGGAGTTAGTCGTATTCATCAATATCCTTAAAACATAGGGAGATAAGCCTTAATGTTTTCTTTCTTCTTAGAATTTCTTTTTCATAAGGATGTTTGTGCTTTTCAAAAAAGGGGGAGATTGTTGAGTCAATAAGGTTTTACTTATGAATTTTCCATTCCTTATTGTTTTGAAAATCAAAAACACCTTATCTTTAAGAAAATTTATTTTATAAGGAAAATCACTTTTTTAAGGAAAATTTTTTTATAAGGAAAATCGCTTTTATAAGGAAAATTGGTTTTATAAGGAAAATATCTTTTATAAGGAAAATCACTTTTGTCAGAAAAATTATCCTTATCATATTTTCATCCATATATTTCATAAGTATATGATTCATATTCATTTCTATATTCTTGGAATTGTTTGAAACATTGATATGAAGCATTATGTTTTAGGATATGAATTCTGGATGAGAACTGTAATAAAGTTTCACTCCAAATTCCAGATGAGAACTGTAATAAAGTTTCATTCCTAATTCCGGATACGAACTCTGTTTATGTTCTACTATGAATTCTGTATACGAATCCTTATGAAGTTCGACATCGAATTCTCATTACGAATTCTGATGACAAATTCTCATTACGAATTCTGATGACGAATTCTCATTCTGAATTCTCATTCCGAATTCACCCAGTAAAGAGAATCTGATCATATTTGTTTTATTCACTCCGAATTTATTTAGACTGTAAAAATTATTTTTGGTTAGACTCTGAACATTCATTTTGCTTACGCTTTTATAATTTGTCTACTCTTTAATATTTTTCTTACACTCTCAACTTTCACTTCGAATCTTCACTCCGAACTTTTTAGTTACGACTTAAAATGATGTCGTACATTCTGTTACACTTGTTTTGTTATAAAATGATGTCGTCTATTCTGTTATAAACTAACCATTGGTTATGTTACACGAGTATAGGTCCCTCCGATTTTTAAGGAAAATATGACCATTGGAAAGGAGGACGACCTTGCCTATAAATAGGAGCTCATTTGAAAGAGCTCAAACATTGAACATAGAACATAGAGAAGTTGATCGATCAAGAGACCACACGTGTCTAAGGTGATTTCTAGAGAGAGAAAGATTTCATGCCTTGTGCATATTGAAATTCATGTTTAGTTTTTGCTTCGTGCGACTCCGAATGTTGGTGATTATATTCGAGGACTTCCGGGGATAGGAAGACGTAGGTTTCCAACACCATGAAGTTGAGGGCTTCCTTTCTAAGGAAGACAGAGGTGGCCAAATACCTTGAAGTTGAGGGATTGCGTGGATAGCAAGGCAAAGACTCCGATCTTCGTATCGAGGGCTTACCCTAGTGTGGGTAAGTCCGACTTTCTTGAAAGTATAAATCAAGGGACCTTTATCCAAGGTTTTTGGATACCCTTATCTTTGGGTTAAAAGACTTATATCTTGTTACTTTTTGTTTTACGACTTGTTTGTTTCCGTTGCATTTTATATTGTAAGGAAAGTATAACTTTCATATACTTTCTTACTTGTACTCTGTTTCATTTAGATTCTATATGCATTAAGGTAGAATCTCATATTATAATCTTTTGTTAAGTTTCAATTTCCGGAACCATATTTCTGGAACCTACTTTCAGAATCTCTTTCAAGTTTTACGAAATTTCATAGGACATGAATTTTATAACATCATTCCTTATTCTATGTTTTCATTTGGTGTTAGATGTGTTGTGAATTTTCATAGTTTAACTTTGTTAAACTTAGCCCTTTCCTTTTCTTAAGGAAAACATAGTTAATCATAACTAACTTTAAAGGTTCCAAAGGAATTTTTAAAGTATACAATTCACCCCCCTCTTGTATATTGAGCATCTACATCTTTATTTCGATCCTACAGGCGGGATCCAATTCCTCACCGTTGTAGCTTCAGTCGCCGAGGGCTCCTATTGGCGATGCGCCGGGTCGCCGCCGGTGACATCCGCAGGCAATAGTAGTCATTCGGGTGGTCCGATTTTGCTTCAGTCTGCGCCAGCGGTCGTCTCGGGTCCCGTACATCACTAAGAAATCTTCCAATTGCCATTTGGGTCTTACTTCATCATCTCCAATTATTCCGCATATCAAGAACAAATAAGCGGTGGGTTCGTACTTTTTTGTTAGTACACACCCATCGTGTTAGTGGTTCAATGCATCACCAAATAAATACACACCATTCCGAGGGTATAATTCTCATAAAAGAAGAATATAAAAATTCTTTCCCATACCTCAACATTTGATCTCAGACGTCGGCATCGCGATAGACGGTGTCACGGAGAATAGGATCGTAGGCGTCGTCAGAGCGCGCCGAGGATGAAGCGACGTCTCCTCTCTTGTCATGGTGAAGAGAAAGGGTGGTGTGTCGTCGATCATCGAGAAACAGGCATTCTTCGTCATTCTTCATCGGGGGTCGGCATTCTTCGTCATTCTTCATCGCACAACGAAGTTCTCCTCCTTAATAAAATAATAGGTTCCTCCTATTATTTTATTATACACGCAAATCAACTCTCCCATAATTAATTCATCAAATTAAATAAAATGTGATGACCATTAATTTAAGAAGGGAGAGGGGAGGTTCCCCATTATTAAATGCATTGGCAGTTAAATAGGGGTTTTTGCAATTAATGGGGGTTATTAATGATATTAGAGTAAATTAAATGGTGGGGCTCGTGTGGTCCCCCACCTCTCTAACACCCACACATGGGTAGTTAAGTGGTTGTGGGCCCCAGTCTTAAATACCTTGAGAAATAATAATTGTTCCGACAATTTTTATTTACTTCATAAATAAACCCCCAAAAAAATCTTCTCCACCATTACGAATTCAACTATGGTAAGTGTCCCCTAATTTAATTACCAGCTCTATGAGTTCATCGGTGCCCTCATATTTTAAATCCGAGAACCGGTTAAACAGTTAGAAAAACTCACTCGTTCATTCACTGAACATACCTGAGCTAAACTTCAGAAATTTATTCTGGGCACACCGTGCCTCAGAATCAATTGTCGTCAGAAGCCACAAACTCATAAAATTCAAATATATTTTAAAGATATTCCTTGAAATTTACGGGTCTTTAAATCACTCCCACCTCAGGGCTTTATGTTCCCATAAAGCTACAACATAAACTAAAAGAACAAAAGAGGGTACTGAGCATGCATCTGAGCCACCCGCTCCCATGTGCTCTCCTGGAGGTTCCTGTACTGCCAACGAATGCACACTAGAGGAATCGACCATCCATGTATGACCCGCTCACGTCGATCCTCGATCTCTACTGGGTCCTCTTCAAATGTCACCCCATCATCGATGTCCAGCTCCCTGGGGTCGATGATATGCATTGGGTCATGCACATATCTCCTCAGCTGAGATACATGGAAGATGTCATGCACCAGGTGCGTCTGAGGTGGAAAGGCCAAGCCGTAAGCCACCTCGCCCACTCTGCTGAGGACCTAGAAAGGCCCGATGAAATGGGGAGATAACTTTCCACCCTGGCCAAATTTCCATTTACCTAGTCAAGGTGAGACCCGTATTATGACGCGGTCATCACCCGTGAACTCCAGTGGTCTCATCCAGCATAGGACTTCTGCCTTCTCTGTGCAGTCTTCATCCACTCCTGGATGATCTGCATCTTCTCCATCAAAGCCCAAACGATCATCTTGTTCTACACATGCTGATTCCATCATTATCCATAGAGGATATCTACAACGCGGCCAGCTGCTGTGTCGCTACTCCTAACAGCAGAGTTCCTGATCTATTACTAGGAGAATCTTCTACATCGATCTCCTCCACATGAGTATAAACTATCTCGATGTCATAGTCCCAGATTAATTCAAGCCATCACTGCTGTCTCAGGTTTATGTCCTTATAAGAGAAGATTAACTTGAGACTATTGAGTTGGAGAGAATTGTAAACCGTTTGCTCAACGAACAATGGGTGAGACTAGGCATTTGTAAGAACTCATCTCCACCATTCATTATCTAAGTTATACCAAAGAGGTGATGAGATTTATCCTATTATGAAAATGGAAACCTGGTCTTACCCCCCTATATGAGCCCCATTCATTGCCTAATACATTCAATCCTGACATGATCGGTAGAATTTCATGTCATAGACGACGTCATAAGGCCTCGACGCTACTACCAAAGGATCCAATCGTTACTCTCGCCTCCAAGGGTTGAGTCACACTGTCGGCATCAGTGTGTGGATACTGGGTCTCCACCAGTTGGAATCTCACAAGTGAGGGTCATGTCAACAGTTTTTACCGGAACCACTCACCATCAACCAAACAAAAAAGGACAGGAAAGCAACGTCACAAGAAGAAGTGTCTTTTATTACTGCAGCTCAAAGTACAAAGACACAAATCACCCACAACAATGACATTAACATGCTAGAAGCAACATGATCAAAGGTATCCATGCCTAGATCTAGCCCCTCTCTTGCCTGTCTGCTCCCGAATCTCTATGGTCATAGGCCTCAGCTGCCTGAATCTGAGCTCTCCCTTGTCCAGTTGTTCCCTGCGGTCGGGGTGGTTCTGAAGGTGGTGGTGGTGGTAGGTCCACAAAATGTCATGAAACACCTACTTCTTGGCTAGCCCCTCTACCACGTCTGCCTTCTCCTGGCAGACCACCATGGCCGATCCTCTTCCTAAGAGGTCCCTCGACCTCCAGCTTCTCATATGCAGGGCGGGTCGGGCAGTCTCGAGCCATGTGACCCTACCTGCCGCAAGCATAGCACTGCCTTTTCTTAGTATGGCTAGCTCTGTGCAATGTGCCTCGCACATCAGAACCTGTATCCTAAGGTAACTCATCTGATAGCCTAGTCCGCTTGGACCTATGCATCAACTATCTACTGCTAGCTGTAGAGGACTCTGCTACTTGTCGTCCTATGGTGGGTATCATCGCTGGTGACTACTCAGTGGGAAAACTCTCCACTAGAAGGGCTCTCTCCAGCACCCCTGCATGCGTCGGGATGTTGAGGGAGATCATCGAAGCCCTGATATCATTTCTGAGTCACTGCTCAAAGGTATGGGCCCTGAAAAATGGGTCTCGTACCATGTCTGTAGATTAGCATGAGAGGCCAGTAAACCTTGCCGAGTACTGGGCTACTGCCATGATGCCCTGTCGCAGTTGTAGTAACTCCTGAATGTGCACCGCACGGAGGGTGGCTGGAACGAACTCCAATCAGAAGAGGCTCTCAATGTCAGTCCAAGGTAGAGATGCCTCATCATGCACGTGGAGCATCAGGCTCCACCATCTCTCTGTTGCTGCATTTAGGAGACTCGCGACAATGATCATCATAAGGTCTGCTGGCATCCCTACCATTCTGAAGACTCTGACGATAGCCTCAAGCCAATCCTCGGCTACCTGAGGATCCATCACTCGGCACAAACTGGGCGGCCTCTGCCTCTGAAACTCGTGCAACGTGCTCAGGTGGTGTGCACTCTCCGTTGTTGGGTCTGGTACCATTGGTGGCTCAGCGGGTAGTGGTATCGCTGGTGCCTCTGCTGTAACGGGGGCCTGCACCGAGGCATCGTCACTCAGTGGGCTGCCATCCCACTTTTATCTAGGAATCCTAGTTGGCTGCCTTCGTGGGGCCATCCTGAAATGAATCAGGTGCACCACGGTCAAACAGTATAACTGGTGCGCTGCCTTAAAGTAATCACAAGGAAAACTTTTTTAAAGGAAACACACACGTAATCAGTGTTTTTGTGCACTGAGTCAGAAATCATAGGTCAGGGTCTTGGTGTATGGATATGTTGGTCACCGCACCATCACTGGATTCCCTGGACTGAAAAACACACTCAATTCTATTAACACTATTTCTTCACAGAAAGGAAAGATCAGAGTCTTGAGTTCTGTGGTAGAACTGACTCCTCTGATACCAATTTGTCACGACCCATCCTTAGGACCCATGTCGTGACTACCCCAAGCCCGCCTTCCATAGGCCAGGGGATGAAGACTATCACCAAAGGGGTAAATCCCAAAAAGAAGGGAAGGAATTTCCTTTATGATGTAACATACACAAAAGAGCACGTAAGTGAAGTAAACACTAAGTAAAACCGGGTACAAGTTAAGTGAGTAAAAGTAAATGGGCCAGTATACAAACTCAAATGAAAGTACAATACAACTGAAAAGAATGTACAACAACAGTAAGTAAGACAGAAACACCGAGTCGTCCTCTGGAAATCCCACCTGAAGGGTGGGTACATATAGTCTCATCAGCTCCTCGGGTCTGGACATCTGCTCTGTGTAAGTCCCGCCACCTCATACACCTCCGGGTACCGTCCAGCTCCACAAGCCTCCACCTCAATTAGTGTTGTCCGTCATCTCCATCCAACACAACATAGTGCGGGCATAGCCCGTGTAGGGGTGAGTATACAGTACTCAATAGGGACCCCGAGACCCCCGAAAGTCTCCCTGGATACACAAAGGATAAACCAAAAAGAAATGATACAAACACAAAGTACCAACCAACTCTACCTATGTATATGCCCATACATATACCTAAGTCATCAATTACAATGGTTCCAACTCTCTAGCCCGAGTACAACCTAGTCGACACAGGAAAACACAACCCAGTACACACAAGAAAGCACAACTCAATCCATACAGGAAATCATGTAAATAACATCGACGATAATGATTGAATTCAAGACTCATCTCACACAGGTATACACTTCGTATAGAGATCGACAGGATCAGATGTAGCCACTGATTCATCTAAGCTGTCAGACTCAAATTGGATACAAGACCGTTGTTCTGCTAGACCCACTCAGGATACAAGTACAGAGGTTAAATACTGCCGGACCCATATAGGATACAAGAATAGTAAACCTCGCTATCAGACCCACAGAGGATCCCAGTACAGTCGTCCTCGTAGCCGAACCCATAAAGGATCCATGTACAGTCGTCCAAGCTGCCGAACCCACGGAGGATCCAAGTACAATCGTCTTCGATGCCAAACCAACAGAGGATCCATGTACAATCGTCCTCACAAATGAAACAACGAATCATCCAAGTATAGTCATCTTCGCTGTCGAACCCACTGAGGATCCAAGTACAATCGTTGTCGCTGCCGAACCCACGGATGATCCAAGTACAGCCGTCCTCACTGCCGAACCCACAAAGGATCCATCTACAGTGGTTGTCATTACCAAACCCCCAAAGGATCAAAGTATAGTCATCCTCACTTCCAAAACCAAAGAGGATCCAAGTACTGTTTTCCTCACTGCCGAATCCACGGAGGATCCAAGTACAGTCATCCTCCGCTGTCGCGGCCAGCTCTAGGTTTCCCGCACACAACACGCTCCATTCTGGGATGGTCCACTCCTCAAGTAAGAGAGTAAATACATCAACTATCACGAATTCCAGAGTTGATGTATCCGAAAGTTCCCTATCATCAAAAAAACCCAACGGAACAGACGGTGCATCAATCGGACGCCTGGTCTGAGAGTTATTGGCTTTTCTGTTTGAGGGGCCTGGTTGGTTTTTAAGCTAAAACCAACCCGATCGTACTCTAAATACGTCCAAACCTCAAGAAAAGTAATCCAAAAGAACCACCTCAACAAAAGGATTTCAATGCAACTAACGGAACGTCAAACGGACTTCTGGTCCTTATGATATAAGCGTTTCGGCTCCAAGGGCCCGCTTCGTTTCGAGTTTGAACCAAACCGGCCATACCCAAACTGTGCCAAAACTCAAGTTTAATATACCGAAATGACCATTTCGGTCCATGGATTCCTACAAACTGACGGTGCGTCGATCGGAGGTCTGTATCTCATGTTACGGGAAAGAGACCAAAAACAGTCCGAAGTGGGGGGTCTGGGCCCGGTCCGACCCGGCACAACCCCCTGGGTCGGCTCGAACTGGGCCGACCTGACACGGATCTGGATCCGGCCTGGCTGGGCGTTGCCCGACTCGGTCCGCGCGACCTGCCCCGGCCCTGTCGGAGGGTGCGCTGGCTCGGCCCGCAGGCCGAGCAGGGGGGATGTGCCCCCCCCCCCCCCCTTCGTGTTCCACAGACGCGGCAACCGACGCCACGTCTCCCCCGGATCCAGCGTAGCCACGAGATCGAATTCCTCGCCATCGCGGTATTGGCCGCAGCGGGCTTCAACTGGAGGTGCACCGGGGCTCCTCCGCGTCAAGGATGTCAGCCGGTACCGGCTGCCGGCACCGCCGGTGACTTCCGCGGTCCATGGGAGTCATTCTGGTGGTCCGATTTTGCTCCCATCTATGCCAGCGGTCGTCTTGGGTCCCATACATCACTATGATGGCTTCCAATTTCCTTTTAGGTCCTACTTTGTCGTCACCAATTATTATTCATATCAAGAGTAATGAAGCGGTGCTTCGGACTTGTTCGTTAGTCCGCACCCACCGCGTTAGTGGTTCAAAGAATCACCAAATAAATACACACCATGCCGTGGGTATAATTCTCATAAAAGAAGAATATACAGATTCTTTGCCCAACCTCCACAGTTGATGTCGGACATCGGCGTCACGGTAGACAACGTCGCGGGGAAGAGGATCGTAGGTGTCGTCGGATCACACTGAGGAGGAAGCGGCGTCTCCTCTCATATCATGGAGAAGAGAAAGGGTGGCGCGTCATCAATCTTTGAGAAACATGTGTTCATCGTCGTTCTTCGTAGGAGGCCAACATTCTTCATCGTTCTTCCTCGCACAATGAAGCACTCCTCTTTAATAAAAAAATAGGTTCCTCCTATTATTTTATTATAAACGCAATCCAACTCTCCCATTATTAATTCATCACATTAAATAAAACTTGATGACAATTAATTTAAGAAGGGAGAGGGAAGGTTCCCCATTATTAAACATGTTGGCAGTCAAAATGGGGGTTTTGCAAATTAATGGGGGGGTTCTTAATGATATTAGAGGAAATTAAATTGTTGGACTCATGTGGGCCCCCACATCTCTAACACCCACACTTGGGTAGTTAAGTGGGTGTCGGCCCAACTCTTAACTACCTATCTGAGGAAAACCCACTTTAAGAAATAAAAATTGTTCTGACAATTTTTATTTACTTCTTAAATAAACCCCCAAAAATTCTCTTCTCCTCCATTGTGAATGAAACTATGGTAAGTGTCCCCTTACGAAATTACCAACGTTGTGAGTTAATCGGTGCCCTCATATTTTAAATCTGAGCACCGGTTCAAAAGTTAGAAAAACCTGCTCATTCTTTCACTGAATGTACCTGAGCTAAACTTCAGAAATTGATTCCGGGTACACCGGGATTCAGAATCAAGTGTCGTAAGAATCCACAGACTTGTAAAATTCCAAAGTATTTAAAAAAATTCGTTGAAATTTCCCGGTCTTTACATGGATTAATGGGGAAATCCATCATAGCCATTTTTGGATGAAAAATTATTTTAGGGATGAAATGGAGTAGAAATGAGAGGTATGGTGGTTTAAATGACTATGATCCACTTTTTTATGGTTTCAACTATAAGTAGTGAACATTTAGTCACATGGTTACGAAAAGTATACACTAACCATGTGATAACCTCTACCTCAGTGAGCATATCACATGATTAGACTACAAGGCTAGAAAAACTGTCTTCAAACCATGAAATGTCCTTCTATCCCACTTCCCACAGTTTATTTTTGGTGGTCGTAGGTTATGTAAAAACAATGTGCCTAACCGTGTTCCTACAACGAGTCCCCTAATTAACTTTTCATATTTTTCTGTATGAGTCTCACTATTTTTACTCATTCCTCTAAAAAAGTAATCATTTTTTAAAATCCCTAGATAATTTTTAAATGTCATATGAACCATTCAAAACTTCTCCCAATCACATTAAAAACATAAAAATAATAAATAAAGTGTTACATACATGAAACCAGGTGTGATAAATTCTCACCACCATTGGAAATTCCATCATCAGAATGTAGAAAACCAGCATTTCCCTAACATAGTTCAGGCCACTATTGTACTATTTCCTTCTCCCATTCCCAAGCCTCTTCCAGAATCATACTATTTCACCCAAAAAAACCCACACTGGACAGATGCTTTTCCCATACAAGCCTTTCTCTTACTAATCCACCATTCGTAACATAACATATACAAATGAATCATCCTACTCTAAGTCAACATGATCCCCTAAATTCACATGGTAATGTCAGGATAATACTTTTTCAAATGAGAGACAAGAAACTCATTTTGAATTGAGATAAACCATGTGGGATATGCTAACCTATATACCACATCGTCGACTTATTCAAGAATATTAAAAGTGACTATGTATTGAGGAGATATGTTACCATGTTTCCAAAAACATTAATTTCTATGACTTGGATAGAACATCAATAATACAAAATCACTAACCAAAAATGATAATGTTTTTTAGAAATGACCCACATTTGATTTCAGAAGAATTTTATACATCTCCATCATTTTCGTGATCAGGTGAAACTTATTTGTGGTTTTGTGAACAAGGATTAGTCAAAATAGTGTTGTTTCAGCAGTTCTGACCCACGATAGTGGATAGTGATAAATACTCCCAAAAAATTCATTCAAAATAGCCATATCTATCAAGTAATTATAATTATTTTTAAATTAAAAATAAACTAACAATACATGTTCATCCAATGAGTAACCAAAACTCATCACACAATCCTATAACATGCCATCCAATGATTATATTATTCATTTAGATTTTCCTTCAGTATGATTACGATACACCATACTAATGTTCAACTAAGTCCAAAGAGATTTCTCTAAGGATATATAGAAATGATACATAAAACATAGATTTCGTTACGAAACTATTGAAACTGGTGAACCATTCATATTTACCATTTCCCAGATATTTCTTTTTGACACTTCCTCCACTATATGATATTCATGAATATGAATGAAATGATCCAAAATTTGGATCCTATACACTATCATCGATACAGAATCATATTTCTGAACCATTATTTGGAGACCAATTAAAAAATACATGGTTATATACTCTCATTTCCACACATGAATAGGTAATGACTATAAAATACCTACTATCCATTAATGTTTTACCTTGACCTAATAATAAGATAAGAATCCTGAAAAAGAATCATCATTCAACCTTTTCATAGCAACAGAAAAAAATGTTCTTTTTATTCCCTACAAATATTTTGGTATTCCAATAAGAACAAACCTTCCTGAATGATGGTAACAATAGATGAGTTGTTTATGGATATAGATAGGTATGGAAATCAGATTTTAAAACCACATAACTAAACTACCCTATATCATTGATCCCTTAATGCTCTCCCCACCATTGAGTTGTATCCTCGTAGAAACACATTCTTAATCATAAATATTCAATACATTAACTATCATTATCATGTCTAGAATGAACAAAACTAGAACGAAATCAAAAACTTCACCTTGGTCTTCCTATTCCATGTTCATTTCTACTATCACTAACATCAACTGCCAATAGTCTAAAGGAATTTTTATCAAATTGAGAATATGAGTCTAATTTCAATGAAGAAATCACATTATTTCCTTAAATTGGTGTTTAAATCAGGATTATGACAATCATTTTGAGACAATACACTCATCTTCATTGTCTTCGATTATGATCACATTTTTGAGAAAATATGTTTCGAGCACTTATGGTCCGTAAACACTTTAATATTCACATGAAATATATTATGATTAAATTACTTTAAATCATGGACTAGAATAACTAAATATAAATCATTTAATGGGTAGATATTCTCATTAATCTATATATATATGGAGACATAAGATAAGATATTGTCTCCCTACATGATAATAAATCCCAACCGAAATCACGAAGAATAAAAATACACCTAATATGTTTGTCTTAAATCTTAAAAAATCACGATCCTTTATTATCTAAGGATATTAATAATATTTTTGAACGAATCATGAAATTCATCATTCCAATATAATGAAATATTTTTCCTTGTTAAACAAGACTTTATTGAAGCTATTCGTTAGAGTCATGAAAAATTATTATCGTAATAACCAACTTGAAATAGGAAATTGCATTTCTTGATACTCTTATTTAGCAGTTTCAAATAGATAAGAGCCTTAATAATTTTTGGATCAATCGAAACACATATTTTGAGATTTCATGACCATGTAAACTTACATATTTTATCCAAAAAATTATCTGATAATTCAGCATACAAATGATGACCTCCTAAAAATCCCAACAATGTAATCATGTGATGATCATGTTCAGCCATTGAACTTTTATACACCAACACTTCATCCACAAACCCCACTATAAATGAATCCAGAATCCTTTTATATATCCTATTATTTAACTCCATAAAGACTATTGGTGAATTCATATGTCTAGGAAGAATTACAATATACTCATAATGGCCACATATACTTATGAAATCATTCTTTAGAATATCTTCCTTCCAACCCGTAATTGGTGCTATCTTGATCGCAAGTATATTTTTTACAACATGTAATATCTGGTTAATTTATCAAACAGATCTCCAATTCATGGAAGTGGATACCTGTGTAAAATCCCGACCTGGAAGCCACTAAACTTGTGCTCCGAGTCGGTTCACCACAAGGCCTCAAGCGCGCCGCCCCATACGCTGCCGACTAGCAGCGAGGGCCTATGGTGTGATAGTGGGGTGACTATGACCTCATACTAGAGTATAATAATAGCCGAAATAACTAATTATCATACACACCGGAATGTAAATAGAGTGCGGAAGTAGTAAACAACTGAAATAGAATAAGCTATAATAGTAAAATGCTGTAAAAGACCGAACAACTATGAAATAAAATACAACACTGGTCACCCACTGGGCCGACCATACAGATACAAGTACAATGAAATTGAAAGTAAAAGTATAGGGCTCTGCTACTAACTCCGAGCCAATCCATGTACCCAATCTCCAGACAATATCGAACTGCAGCTGCCCGATCAGTAGAACCACTCGAGCAGCTCCGCTCGATCATGCAACACTGCGCCTCAACCCTATCCACCATGCAACCTATGAACATCCTGAAAGCAGACATAAGGTCTACATGTACACCGAGGTTCATGTGCAGGGGTGAGAAGTAATCTCAGTAGGGCACCCCGAAAAGCAACCTAGAACTATGCTACTAAAAGTGTATGCAACAATAATGTGCTCAGCCAAGCAGGAACACAACAAAAAGAAGTAAACTAAACGTGTAACCACAGTTGATCTTAGGGTGTGTAATCCCTGCCAACTGGGCAAGATCCACAATGGATTTTCATATCTATATACGCACACATGTATAGTCCCATACCTATACACATATACATAAATATGAATATTCATGATTTAGTGATTCAAATAACAAGAAACAACATCATCAGTCGATCCTTGGGACCATATGCCCGATCTCCGGACATCATGTGCAAGGGCTTTGAGATGGACATCGTGCCACTTGAGTCGTGTATCATTAAGTCGATCTCTAGGTCTGTAATCCCATCGACATGTACCTACTTCGGCCAACGTCGGAAATATGTCTCTGAAAAAGATAATAAAAAACAAGTAACCCTATGGTAATTACTCATAGCCTATCCCCTCTGGTTCAACCAAACAAACACCAGAAAGTAGATAACACAACAGGTAACCCTCTGGGATGTACTCACATCCAATCCCCTCTGGTCCTACCTAGCAACACAAGCAACCCTCTGGGCAGCACACAAATTCCTACCCCTCTGGTTTTGCTAATGCATAGACCCTCTGGGTGGCTCAAACTAGCAGACCCCTATAGTCATGTAATCATACAAAGGCACATACACAATGGGAAGCTCTAACCGTCAATTACCCTATGGTCTTGCAACGATAGTTATAGACTCTCTAAGGAAGAACTTACATCTAATTCCCCCTGCATTCTCGATACGTAACTAAGGACACTCTGAGGAAGCACAAATTCCAATTCCTGTAGGTCCTGTAAAAGATACTAATTTATAAAAGACTCTCTAGGGAAGCCCATAATCATCAATTCCCTTTTTATTCTGCTGCACCAAGTTCACACAGCCCTGAGCAGTCCAGTCATGCGTAATCCACTGTCATCATCCCTAAGTAAGTTCAACAAACTAAATTGATAATATCTACAATGCATCAAAAGCATATAAACAATAGGGAATACATGAAATCAACTATATCAAGGCTAGCAAGCAATGAAACAAGGTCTGACTCATGGGCAACCTAAGCTAAATGGTGATAAATATCCAAAACAAGGGAAACACCCAATGGGTGATCCTCAAACATGCTAACAAGCAATAATTATTCATCTAAAAGCCACAAGAATACAAGGAAAAGTGGGAATCCAAACAAACAAGAAATACACATCATGTCAGGCTTAGCAGCCACCAACCAGGAAGCACCACTGATAACACTACAGTATCAGCAACCAAGTCAGATATAAAAAAACTATGCGGGTGTCCCGAACACCCAACCCAACAATACATCCAAAGGCCAAAGGGGTTACCAGTTTGGCACGAGTTCTAGGTGACACCCG
The DNA here is from genome assembly GCA_963277665.1 of Viscum album. Taxonomy (NCBI): domain Eukaryota; kingdom Viridiplantae; phylum Streptophyta; class Magnoliopsida; order Santalales; family Viscaceae; genus Viscum; species Viscum album. The sequence goes on along the minus strand of OY728132.1, from coordinate 1,513,124,340 downwards.
ATCACCATATCTACCCTAAACTGACATAAAAACTCAGGGTCAGTCAAACAACTGGCAGCCACTAGGTCCCTTAGGTCAAACACAGAAGAGGCATCTTACTCAGGATCCTCCAGGTAAACATGAGTAAAGGCATCCTACTCGGGATCCATAGAAAAGCGTAAGGGAGGAATCCTAAATGAGATCCTAAATGGAATGAAAACATAGTCTTCCCATAACATGGTTCCAATCAAAGGATGAACAAGAGAGAGATCCTACAAGGGACTCCCTAGGTCAGCACATAAGCAAACGCATCCCTCAATGAATCCTTAAAAGTACCTGCTCTCAAAGACTCAAAGGCCCGAAGGGAACATCTCACAAGGGAAACATCCCCTAAATCATGGGTTACGATAGATATCTCATAGATAATCTCCTATTAAAGGTCTCAGCTAAGTTGGTCCGAACACCCAACCTATCATCAAACCCAATTCTCACTCTCTGGTTACAACTGAACTCGATAAGTGGAGGAAGAACCCCTCCATTTATATGGAAACCCACAAAAATATATTTAGATTACCTCTAAATGTAAAAATGATTCCACCATTCTGATTTTCTTGAAAAAACACTCAGAATCGACTACTCACACGCTCAATTCTGACTTCCAAACCATAAGATATCTCAAAATAACTAAACTAAAGCAGTGCATGGCCAGAGTACATGGCCAGAGCACAATGGACTACCCGTGTTATAGTACATGGAATGTACATTACTGTACATGGAGTTTACTATTCAAAAAATGTCACTCCTTGTCATTTTTCACCTGAACACATGCCCATGTATGACTACACGGTGTACTCGCTAAAAACCACTATTCTGTGCTCTATTTCACACGGCCAGCCACCCGGCTACCCACTACACAGCGTGTAATCAATTTACATTGAGTGTAATTAATAAAACTTCACTTTTCCTGAATGGGAATAACATACGGTGTGTACCACTAGAATACACGCCATGTATATTGGGCTTTCCGACGGGAAATCCCTAAAAACACCTGATTCGCCCGTTTTCACCCTCGAAACAACAGATCGAGCCCCATTGGCTTACAAGAAAGAAATATAAGGATTTAAACACATAAAACAACATGTTTTAAGAGGACCTATGGTGAAAACATAAATGTCCCTACCTTCAGGCAGAAATCTTCGATGCTTCGGTTGATCCCACGGCTCCTCGTTGCCGCATGCAGACTCAGCGCGTCGAGAGCTCCAAATCGGTACCTTTCTTCGCTTCAAACACTCCCTAATTCTAAAAATCCATATATCCTATAGGTCATAGCCAAAGAGGCGGCATAGGAGACGTGTAGATGGTGGATGAGGAAAGAAGAGAGAAGAAAAGAAAACAAGAAAATAAAAGGAAGAAAACGGGGCACGAGCCGATCCCGATGCTCGACATGAGTTTATGCCTTCCCTAGGCTAAAATATCCATTTTGGACTCAAAAACGCAGACAGATTCTCAATCTGATTCTTTGTTTAAATTTTATTACCCAACAAACCTACATGAATAATTTATTATTTAATATAATAATATTAAATATTAAATATTCCGTCAAAATTTGAACAGCTCAGATTTCCTCCAAACTGTTGTCCTAGGGTAAACTCCCTATTCCCGGACCAACGGAGATGTCAGAAAAATTATCCGAGATTAGATAGTAGATTTAAATGACTATTTTACCCCTCACGAGCATCCAACAACAAAAAATCAAATTTCTTCTCAAAACGACCGTGCGAAAAAACATGGGTTCTTAGAAACTCCCCACCATAAACCTTCTCGTCCAAGAGAAGCCCAGTGGAAGAACTAGAAACCATTATCATAACCCGAGAATCTGCACAACCAAGCTATTTAGGCTATCCAACGACCTACCTTATAAAATAAATGACCAAATTCTACATAGAATATCTTTAACTACAACCAAACTGGTACTCCCCACCATAGGAACAACCATGTCGTCATATTAAAAGAAAACTCAGAGTTCAATAGCCTACTGGAAAACACTGAAGTTTAACCTAAACAAGGAAAACCACCCTTAAAAAGGGCTAATGGTGAAATACCCACCATATGGATTTCCTTAAACCGCTTCATGATCGCAACCAGAACAGTTTCATCCTTAATAGGGATGAACATTAAGAAATAAAAAGGAGCTCGATGTAGGTTCAAAGCTCTCTCAGCATACTCCAGACGAATCAAGATAGCGCATGATCGTCACCCACTGGAGTACACAAAAATTTCACTGAAGCCGTGTCTAGCTCCCTCTGAGCCACACTAACATCCCACCAAAACCCGACCAGGATTCAAGCACGGGTCCACCATTTCACAGTAAGCCAGAATTTCACAAGGTCACCTCTCCAACAGCAACATTAAAAACACTGTTTGACCAGGACAGGAACCCGAACATGCTTGATCGTCGAAACCAGCCGCGAAAACAAATACCGCCAAAAAGGAATTGGAAAAAGCTGGCCAACCTTCTCACCCATGTTTCCCTGAAACGGAACAGACATCAATCGATAAGGGTTCGAGTCAAAACCTAGGGTATTTAGGTGTTCCACCTAGCCCTACAGAAAAATCCTCACAACTGGGTCACAAGGCCTAACCACCTAGCCCAGAAGATCCAAACCCACTAAGAAGATTGTAAATATCACAATGACCCAAGAATGTCAAAACCAAAACACAACCTACAACGGCCCCGATCCTCTACGATCATCCTCAGAAGGAACGAATCCTTGGAGGTCACAAAAAAAAGATGAAGAGACCAGCTGAGTTAACACCCATTGGGTATCTGTATACAACAATACCACAAGGAGGTACAGTTCACAAGAAAAGACATTGTATCTATCGACATCGTTCTCAATGATCCGACTATATAACCATTGACCTGAGAAACAACACCCAATAAGGGGTTAAACAAAAAGGCATCACGTGCCACATATACCACTAGGGTCACTGCACCACCTGTGCAAAAAGACTGAGTCATCAGCCCCCTAAAAACACATTAACGTAGATCCATGTGCCCTGCCATTTGAGTAAATAGTATGTTTAAGAAGACACAAGGGACTCAGTCGTCAGTAAAAACACACACTAGAAGGCCATTATGTTGTGAATCCTACGTGCCTAGTATGATGCATGAGACGCCTCTTTCCTTTTCTAGTAGAGAGTCAAAATCTATCCTTGACATCTTACCAATGGACAAGAGCAAGAGATCCATAGTAAATAAAAACACCACACAACATGTGAGTCACTCAATGAGAAAATCATATACAACTGTAACATCGCAAAATCAGAACAACAATCCCAAACCCTGGAAACCATGACTTCTTACTGAAAAAAGAGTTCACGACGCACCAGCCCGATATCCATCACAGGTTTCGACAAATTCCTAATACACCTGTCAACCATATTCCAAACAGTAAGGACCAAGAAGGAAAACTCCTCTGATACCACTTTGTAATGTCCCGACCCAGAATCTACTAAACCAGTACTCCGAGCCGGTTCACCACAAGGCCTTAAGTGCGCCTCCCCGTAGGCCAGAGGATGCCGACTAGCATTGAGGGCCTAGGGTGTGATAGTGGGGAGACTATGCCCTCATACCATAGTATGAAAATAGTGGAAATAACTATGTATCATACATAGAAGAAAGTAAACATAATGCGGAAATAGTAAACAATAAAATAGAACAAGCTGTAATAGTAAATTGCAGTCAAATCCCAAACATCTATGCAATACAATACAAACCTGGTCACCCACTGGGCCGAACATACATATAAAAGTACAAATAAACTGAAATTAAATGTACATGGATCTTATACTAACTCCAAGCCGATCCACTTACCCGATCTCTAGACAATATCGAACTGCAGCTGCCCGATCATTAGAACCACTCGAGCAGCTCCGCTCGATCATGCAACATTGGGTCTCAGCCCTATCCACCATGCAACCTATGCTCAACCAGAAAGCAGTCATATGGTATACATGTACACCGAGGTTCACGTGCAGGGGTGAGAAATAATTTCCCTAGGGAACCCCAACAAGCAACCTAAAACTATGCTACTAAATGTGTGTGCAATAACAATGTGCTCAGCATAGCTGGAACACAACAAAAAGAAGTAAACCAAATGTGTAACAACAGTAGATCTCAGGGTGTGTAATCCCTGTCAACAGGGCAAGTGCCACCATGGATTATCATACCTATATACGTGCACATGTATAGTCCTATAACTATACACATATTCCTAAATATGAATATTCATGATTTAGTGATTCAAATAAAAAGAAACAACATCATCAGTCGATCCATTGGACCATATGCCCGATCTCCGGACATCATGTGCAAGGGAATTGAGCTGGACATCGTGCCACTCGAGTCGTGTATCATTAAGTCGATCTCTAGGTCCGTAATCCCATCGACATGTACCTACTTCGGCCAACGTCATAAATATGTCTCTGAACAAGATAATCAAAAACAAGTAACCCTATTGTAATTACTCTAACCCTATCCCCTCTGGTTCAACCAAACAATCAAAAGAAAGCAGATAACACAATAGGTAACCCTTTGGGAAGTACTCATATCCTATCCCCTCTGGTCCTACCTAGAAACACAAGCAACCACCATGGAAGCTCACACAGTCTCACCCCTCTGGTTTAGATAAAGCATATACTCTTTTGGTGGCTCAAACTAGAAGACCCCTATAGTCAAGTAATCATACAATGTCACAGAAACTTTGTGAAGCTATCACCATCAATTCCCATGTGGTCTTTCAACGATAGTTATAAACTCTCTGAGGAAGCACTTACGTCTAATTCCCCATGTAGTCTCTATACGTAACTAAGGACACTCTGAGGAAGCACAATGTCTAATTCCCGTAGGTCCTGCGAAAGATACTCATATATAATAGACTCTCTAGGGAATCCCTTAATCGTCAATTCCTTCTTCAGTCTACTGCACCAGGTTCACATAGCCCAGAGCAGTCCAGTCGTGTGTAATCCACTGTCAGAAACCCTATGTAAGTTCAAAAAACTACTTGGATAATAGCTACAATGTATCAAAAGCATATAAACAGTAGGCGACACATGAAATAAACTATATGAAGGCAAGAAAGCAATGCAACAAGGTCTGACTCACAGGGAACCAAAGCCAAACGGAGATAAACATCTAAAACAAGGGAAACACCCATGTGGTGATCCTCAAACATGCTACAATGCAATCATTATTCATCTAACAGCCACAGGAAAAAAGGAAAGTATGAATCCAAACAAATAAGGAAGACGCATCGCGTTAGGCTCAGTAGCCACCAACTAGGAAGCACCACTGGTAAACACTACAACATCAGCAACCAAGTCAGATATAAACAAACTATGAGGGTGGCCCGAACACCCAACCCAATAATTCATCCAAAGACCAAAGGGGTTAAAAGTTTGGAACAGGTTCTAGGTGACACCTGATCACCATATCTACCAAAAACCGACATAAAAACTCAGGGTTGTTCAAACAACGGGCACCCATTGGGTCCCTCAAGTCAAACACAGAGGAGGCATCATACTCAGGATCCTCCAGGTAAACAAGAGTGAAGGCATCCTACGCGGGATCCGTAGAAAAGAGTAAGGGAGGAATCCTACATGGGATCCTCAAATGGAGGACAACATAGGTTTCCCGTAACATGGTTCCTGTCAACGGAAGAACAATAAAGAGATCCTATAAGGGACTCCCTAGGTTAGCACACAAGCAAAGGCATCCCTCAGGGGATCTTTAGAAGTAACTGGTCTCAAAGCCTCAAAGGCCAGAATTGAACGTCTCACAAGGGAAACTTCCTATAAAGCATGGGTTATGGTAGATAGCTCATATATCATCTCTTATTAAAGTTCTCAACTAAGTAGGTCCGAACACGCAACCTATCATCCACCCCAAGTCTCACTCTCTGGTGACAACTGAGCTCACTAAGTAGAGGAAGAACCCCTAAATTTATATGGAAACCCCCCCAAAAAATTTAGATTACCTGTAAATGTTATGATTATTCCACCATTGAGATCTACATGAAAAAACCCTCAGAATTGACTTCTCACATGCCCAATTCTGACTTCCAAAGCATAAGATATCTCAAAATTACTAAACTGAAGCAGTACATGGCCAGAGTACATGGCCAGAGCACAATGTCATGCCTGTGTAATAGTACACGGTGTGTACTCGCTAAAAAACACTATTCCGTGCTCTATTTCACACGGCCAGCCACACGGCATCCCACTACAGGGAGTGTACTAAATTTACACGGTGTGTAATTAATAAAACATCGTCTTCCCCGAACGGGGAGAACACATGTCATGTACCTCTGGAATACACACCGTGTATACTGGGTTTTCTGACGGGAAATCCCTAAAAACGCCCGATTCGCCCGTTTTCGCCTCTGAAACAATAGATTGAGCCCCATGGGCTTACAAGAAAGAAATATAAGGATTTAAAAACATAAAACAAAATGTATTAAGGAGATCTATGGTGAAAACATAAACGGCCCTACCCTCAGGCGGAAATCACCGAAGCATCGGTTGATCCCATGGCTCCCGGTTGCCGCACGCAGAATCAGCGGGTCGAGAGCTTTGAATCGATACCCTTAATGGCTTCCAACTCCCCCTAATTCCAAAAATCCATATCTTTCATTATTCAAGGACAAATGGGAGGAATAGGAGATGTGCACGAGGAGGAGGAGGAAAGAGAAGAGAAGAAAAGAAAAGGAAAGAAGGAAATAAAAGGAAGAAAACGGGGCTCGGGCCGGCCCCGACGCTCGACATAAGTTTATGCCTTCCCTAGGCTAAACTCCCCATTCCAGACTCAATGGCATAGATGGAATCTCAATCTGAAGATTCATTTAAAAGTTATTTCCCAAAAAACTTATGCGAATAATTTAATATTTAATCTAATAATATTAAATATTAAATATTCCGCCAAAATTTGAACAGCTCATATTTCCTCCAAACTTCTCTCCTATGGTAAAATCCATATTTCGGGACCAACAGATCTTCCAAAAAAATTATCCGAGATCAGCTGGTGGAGTAAAATGACCGTTTTACCCCTCACGAGCATCCAACATCAAAAATTCAAATTTCTTCTCAAAACGACCGTCCGAAAAAACACAGGTTCTTACAACATATTCTTTATCTTAACATGGTTAATCATTGGATAATCCTCACACATGTTAAGAGTTTTATCTTCCTTTTTGAGAAAAAATACATATACTACACACATAGAAGTTACAGGATGAATGAATCCTTTTATTTCATGCTCCTCTAATGGTACATTTGAATACCTCAATTATATTGGTTTCATATAATAAGAAGGAAGGGAAATAGGACTAGTATTTAGAAGGAGATCAATAGTAAACTCACAATATGTTATTGGGGGACACCTTGAGAAATATTTAGTGAAAAAATCCTAAAAATAGTCAATGACTATTGGAAAAATGTTATTCTTGATCACTTCCATTTATTCCAATGACAATGCTTCCAACTAGTGTGATATTGTTCAACCATATTCATTCAAAAAGCATTATTTAGTGGATTATACTATATAGTTTCCTCTAAATAGATTCTAAATTCCATCCTCAATCATTAAACTGAGCGTTCATGTATAGAAGTCTAGGTGATCCTTAAAAATATTAAACCAATTCATACCAATTATTATTTTATTGATATCCATCTAAATACTATAAAAGTCCAATATCATCTTAGCTCTATTAAAAATTATTGAACATGATTGACACATAAAGGATCATAATTCTCTTTAACCTAGAGGAGTTTAGAGTCTCAAAACAGATGGAATCATCTGAACACCCAAACATATCAAATCTAATTCACAATAAAATATAACTAATAAGAATCATCCATAATTGTCACAGATTTCAAAAGAGTATAATCCAAAATAATCTAGCCTCACACTGTTATTGGACTATATTGATCATCCATAATATCTTTCTCAGTTCTATTTAATTTCATTCCCATGGAACTTTATTCTTTATTACCATATTGATATTTCCCCTCTTGAGGAGTCTTGCTATTCCATGAATCACCATGGCTAGCTAAATTATTATAATGAGATGTATTATTCTACCCTCACCCTACCAAAGCATATTAAATCAGTGACAAAGGAGATGTGTCGTCAAAACATGACCTCAGGGAACTAAAACAATAGTTCCAAGGATGCCCCATATGATTTCAATTATGGAATTATCTAAGTGGTTCTATATAATACAACTTCATGCAGTCGAAGTAACGACATTGTAAACATCTTATTTTTTTTATTTTTGGAGGAAGATTTAATGATATGACCTTGTGGTTTTAAGCCATTCTACTACCTTGGAAATAACTTTCCCTCTTATGATTCTCCCAACATTAGATTTGCCACCATTTCCCATCAGTGTCAACATTTTCAATCCTCCAGTAGCTCATGAGATGTCTCTTTGTTTAATATTATCTCTATTTACCTTATCTATATAATTTGATATGAAAATTAAAATTATTTTTGATCAAATCACCTTTCGCATCCTTAATTCAAATATGTGTTCTTTCAAGGATGCTCAAACCACTTCTTCAGGTGTAAAGAAGACTGAATTTATAAATCTAGCCACATATTACTTCACTGTGATCCTCTAATATTTAAATTTGAATAATTATTTCATGATATAAATCTAAAATGTTTGTGGATATAATTTTTTGTTGAACAATTTTATAATATCCTCCCATGAAATGACTTAATCTTAATTAGTATGAATAACTATATCCCACCATTATCATGCATGATCTACTAGAATATACCTTTCAAGGTGGGATTTATTGTCCACTAGTTTATTATGGAAATAAATTATATGATTACTCTTATTCGGCCTCACCACTACCTAAAATACTTTCATATCCCAGAAAATATTGGTGGATTATATTTCTAGAACTAGATGGAATGACCCCCCACCATGATTAATCACTCATGTTCCCTCTTTCTAAAGCATAAAAAGCAGGGAATATATGTATAATCAGAAATTATATCACCTAATAATCATGTGAAATTATTTTATCATCATATTCCTCTGTTTTGTTTCTATTATGACTATGAGATTACATTTTTATATAGATAATAAATTGCATCAGTCTCACTCTCTAAAAACTGAAGTCATAATAATATAAAATTCAACAATATCAAATGTATGAGAACATTCATTTTTATAGAAAAATATTTTACACAGTCAATATTGTACTAAAATTCATCATTCCGTATAAATTCAAACTATTTTCAAACTACCAATACAATGCCTTTTAAAAATATACATTTGAAAACAATGTTTACATTTAAAAAAACTAAACATTTTTTTTCACCAAATCAAAAATCATTTCTCAATGTAAAATACGTATTCCAAGTGTGATGTAATTTAAATGATTCATTTCATGCTTGTATCATTAGATAAAATGATGAAAATGATATTCCAATTCCTACAGGTGTCTCCAAAAATTATGTACCAAAATCCTTTTTTTATGTGAAGTTGAACATAAAAATGTTAACTATGTATTTTTATGATCTACATTTCATGTCCCCAAATTCCAAATCCATTCTACAAACCTGACATATGTAAATGATAAGAATGAATTTGAAATCCATGATTGAGATTATTATGACTAATTCAATGAATCACCATGACTAATACCACCTTCATGTCATCGACCGAACAAGATGACATAACTAGTCAAAATGAAATACATTTTGACCATGAATGATTTGATTTGTAACATACCACACCTCATTATTATATTTGGAGAATGTTTAATTTCTAATTGTTCTTAAGCATCATCACCAATGAAATAAATCATGGAAATAAATTTTAATGGATTTAATGTAATTGGGAGATGATTTTCCCATAGAAAAAAAAACAACCACAACCAATCATACCGTAACTAAAACCTATATATTATTAATGAAGAAATGTAATACAACTCAATGTAATACCATTGATATAAAAAACAAATACAATTGAGTACCACATTATAAGAAACCTAAAATTAGAGTATAAATAGGAAGAGAAAACCAAAAAACTCTAAATGCAAAACTCCACAGCTCTAAACATGCTCTATGCTCCAACTCCACATCAAAGAACAAGTATCAATATTCACCACTAAATAATTTTGACACTTTACAATTTACAATGTTCTGATAAAAAATATATGCCAAATCACCAATGTTCTAAAGAAGGGGTGAGTAATGAAACTCAGTAGGTTTTCCCAAAATTAATTCTATTATTACACCCCTAGGATAGAACATTTACCAATTTATGTAGAAAATTTTATTTAAACAATTGAAAATATTTTATATCAAAAACATGGATTTGAAGCCCAAAAAAGTTTTCCAACCTAAACTAGTTTCAATGAAATAGAAAAAAATCCTATAAAAAAGTTCAAATTTCCTATTTGTAATGCCAATTATGTGATTAACAAACACACACACAAGCATGCTACATTGAAAGTTCCATTCTCATGAGCGGTCTCCCATCCATCCACTAATTCATCCCAAAGTGGAAATATCATTGTTTAGTAATTTTAAACAACCCTTTTCCAGGATCACATCTCTTTGTACACTAATAATATAATCCCCTTTATCAGGGTCACGTTTAAAACATAAAATCACCCAAAAACATGAATGACAAAATCATTTTTAATCAAACATTCAAATCAAAATAATAGAAACCAGTATTTTATTGAAATTATTTCAAAAATACCATTTTAATGAATCCATTAAATCTATTTCCTTAAAAAAAATTAAAATCATGAAACCAATCACTTTGGACATCTAATTTCAACAAATCCACAAATTCACAAACCATCACTAAAGACTGTTTCTAACATGATTTTCAAAAAAATATCACAAAAAAATTAAAATAAATTAAATAATCTTGAATATATATTTCATTTTCTTTGAAGAGTAGTTGATATTAATTCTTCCTAATTCAGTTATTGTTGATAAGAAAAAAATAGCTCACAAACACAGTCAAAACCAAGTTAAATCTCAAAAAACTCTCCTTAAATCACCTACCTTAACATCAACATAGCCATATGTCTTTATTATTGGAATCAATAACAATATATATATCCATTGATGACTGTATTTAATAATTTGGGAGCGGGATGGAATTTATATCTTACAAAAAATGTGAAAATCTTCCTCAAATAATTGAAATACCTAGGGAATAAGGATATATACACCAAGAAAAGCCTTCAGATCACTTCTAGTTCAATTGGGAAAGACACCATAGATATATGGAGAATGAAATAATGGTCCCGTGTCGAAATGGTTGAAAAAATAGTGGTCCTAGAAGAAAAAATGTGTGAGATCCACCTGTTTAGGATCTCACCATTAAACAGTGAATGGTTAATCACATGGTTAGGATAACTGTGTGAAAACAATGTTCCATCTTATGCCTCATGAATTAGCTATCCATGTTTTTCTAGACAGTTACAAATTTTTTGTTTCATCCATGAAATATCCTTCCATCCCACTTTACAATGTTCCTCTGGGGAGGATGCATGGTTTAGACAAACCATTCCCCTAACCGTTTGTCTAATGAAAATCCTTTGTTCGACCATAGATGGTTTCCTATAGGATATTTATGGTTTTAACTAACTATTCTCAAACTTTAATACTTTATAAAATCCACTAAAACATTCCAAAAGTCTTATAAATCCTCCCTAATATCTCCCAAACACATTAAATACATAAAAATCATAATAAAAGTGTCAGTTAATTGAAACCATGGGTTCTACAGTATTCAAATTGATTCCAAGGATATTTGTTTCAAAACCACATAATAGTTTTGTTAACATATAATAATTATTCCCATTATAGATTTAAATAGAACTACTTATGATTTGTATGGGAAGAGCTATAGGATCCCAAAATGTTGGGTTGAAGTTGTAGAGGACAAGCTGTTAGGTCCAGAACCATTCCATGAAATTATAGATAACTATTTATCTATTTGGAAACATATGAAAATGTAAATAAATAATAACATATATATGAATATAATCATCTAAATGATAAAAATTCAAATTTGGAGATATATTGTTCATCTGGATATATTCATTACTATAGGTTATGAGATTTTTGAAGATGGGAAATTTATGACTTAGGTACACTAGTCCCTTTGAGATTCACTGTCTTGTTGGGGTAGTGGTTTATACCTTAATGCTCACTCCATCCCTCCCCTAAATACATGATGTGGTACAAGTGTCTTTTTTTAGAAATTATATACAAAACACTTTGTATTTCCTAGATAAATTCAATTTGTTTTTTTTTTTGAATTTTCATGGGATTATTTCAGAACCGTGCTCTCAGAAGCAACATAATTCCAAGGCCTAAAGTGACTGGAACATGTTTTTTAAAATTCATTAATGTACATTCAGTAATTGTGCATGCAAGTTTTTCTATCTTTTGAACTGGTGTCTAGATAAAAAATATGAGGGAAACAATGATTTTAGAATTCCAGAATTATCTTAGGAATGACCTAACATCGACTGTCGCAGGTCGATTGAAGAAGAAAAATTTTGTACTTTTTTAAGAACAAGTTAAAATAAACTCAAAATATTTTTATGTTTATTTTATTAAAATGGTTTTGTTATGACATATTAGTTGGTCAGGGCTTTAGTTCAGTGACGTGGCGATGTTGACTAATTAATGAATCACATAAATGAATCATCATGGCAACACACAATGAGTATCCCACCATTGATTAATAAGAGATCCAGGGTTGACAAAAAACCATGGGAAAACCTATAGAAAGGATAATCTATCTCAATCTCTCTCTATATGATGTCGACGAACACTACTAGAGAATGAGATCATATCTGAGGATTGATGAGGGTTGGTGACACAAACAGATCACAGAATGATGAACGACGATGAACAATAGCAGATAAAGGATTGACGATGAATCAGATAACCCTCCTTAATCAACGATAGTTTCAAAATCTAGTTAGGGGTTATATTTGTTTTTTCAATTTTTCACTAATCTTTTTTCCAAACAATGAAAACGGATCAACCCCTGAATTGGTTGAACCTCAACTCGGTTGTTCTTTCGGGATGGTAATTGATATTGTAGGGAGTTTTAGGATTCAAAATATGTGATAGTACACTGAATCCACAATGAAATCTCTTGTAAATTCTAGCGTGGAGGGATCAGGCCAACACGAATATGGCCCGAATCCATCTATAATCGAGAATTCTTGTGGTATTCGTGACCATAAACCTGGGATGAATGAAATGGGCCTCCAAGATCATTGTTGTTATGGTGGTGACCCTATAAGGATGATGGTAGAGACAGATCAAAGATGAGACCACCAAAGTGGACCTGGTAGCCCACATACGAAGTTGTCGGCGTGGTAGTGTCCAACAGCGGCGGTCATAGGTAAGAAGAATCGCCAACCGAGTGTCGTGTGTAGAGGGTTGTGTCAAGACAGCACCGACTGCACAGGAGGAGGTGGAGTTCCCTATGGATCTCTGTGGTAGAATAGATCCATGCCTGTTGGTGATGACGGTGGGATGATGTGGCTCCAGTGTGGCACCACATGAGAATAGTGGAACACCCATGCAGGCTGTGTGAGGATTATAGGGGAAGATGAGTTAACCATATGTGCGCACACACAGCTGGACTGGCCGAACCGGTCAAGGAAAATCCAGGCAGGCCCTTTGGGCCAGGGTGGTCTAGTCAGTTCCTGGTGCATGTCCGTTTTAACAGATCGGTTAGGTGTGTTATTTCCAGGTAGCTATGCGACCTGGGCTGGAAAAAGAGACTGACTATAAAGAGCAGGCTGGGCCTGATAAAATTGAGTCACTCAGTTTCCCGGTGGGCTAGACCCACAGCCAGCCCAGGCCAGGTCCATCAAGACCGAAATGTCTAAAAAACATGTCAGGTCTTGTGGGATACCGGACCTGGTTGGGCGGTCGGTTCGAAAAAGTTGGACCAGGCCCGGATGCAACGATCCCCTGTTTACTGAAATGCCTATAACTCTCAAATAGAGCCTATTATTGATGCGCTATTAGATTCATTGACCCATGAGATGCGACCGTCAATTTGGCATATTGTGGTTGTTCTTAAAAAGTCAGACCAGGAGGATTTGAGATCATCCCCTATTTATAGAAAGGATCATATCATTTAGACTATGCATTAAATCAATGCACATTCTACGACGTTGGGACCTTTGTGATAGGGAAGTTCTTTTGATATACTATAAACATGACTTGGAAGATGATGGAATATGGCGGAGTCAGATCGGACTAGAATCCAACTAGGACATTTTTACAAAAAGGGAAATATCTTTCAGACTGGGTGTCTGATTGATGCATCGTTTGTGGCATTGGAACCCTTACTGTGAAATGGTCCATTGGATGTTAATCTTATTAAGTCATCATGGCATTATAGATAATAAAAACGTCTTGAGGAGATTACCTCCCTGAATCAAGCATGCTGGAGAGTGGGAATCTTATGGCTAGCAATGACGGACATGAGATAAAGAGCGTACATCAATGCTTCAACCGAAGAGCATACCTCAGTCATTCAACAGATGAGTGTACCGTATTTTTCATGTAGACAGAGTGACCCATCATGGATCATCTACCGAGTGACCCTTCGTGGATCAGCTATTGAGAGACCCTTCCTGGATCGACAACCGAGTGACCCTTTGTGGATTGACTATGGAGAGAAGTGTCGTGGATCGACTAATGAGCAACCCATTGTGGATTAGATACAGTGAGACCGTTCATTGATTGACTACTGAGTGACCCTTCATGGATCGACTACCGAGTGGTATGATGTAGTTGCTACACAACCCTATGTACTGCAACAGTACTTAGTGTTCTGTTTTATACAATTAAAGGACTAGATTGGCTTGCTTACATTATATATGGCGTCATCTGTGTATTTTTCATTTTTTATACTTTGAGATCTTTATTTTTGGTATTTTACTTTATGGATTTATGTGACACCCAAGTTGGTCTCAGGGTCCCTAGTGAGTATTGTTATACTCACTCCTGCATGAGTTTTACATGCACCGATTGTGTCTTGTGAAGACAATGGTCAACTTTTACTAGGAATTTGGTGAACTATGGGCAGATAGCGTTCGGAGGAGGATCGATATATGTGGTGTAATATAGTCACATCCTACAGTGAGATGTAAATTCCCTTTAGGTAGGATATATGGATGATGACTTTTGGTGCTTGTACTTATTTTTCTATGAATTCATTTTTGTTGGGCTGGTATTCTATCCCATTTTACATTCTTCAGTATTTTTACATGTTGTTGGTTCTAGTTTCAACTTACTTTCCACATTATGGGTTGTATGTGTGTACAATTTGAGAGCTAATGCCTTCTCTTTTTTTGGGATATGCCTTCTTTTGTGGTATTCACCAACCCCTTGGCTATGAATGGTGGGCTTGGGCTAGTCCAGACATGGGCCCTAGGGTAAATGTCATTATAATGTGGTATTAGAGGGTGGTCGGTTCTACCAGAAGAATTAAGAGTTTTTATTTTGTATAATGCGGTATTGTTAAGTGTTTTTATGTCGTCTTTATGTTCAATTAGTTCAGTGTTGGTTCGGCGAATGACTTATCCATACATCGGGACCCTCAATTCTATTTTCTGACTCAGTACACAAAATCACTGGTTGCAAGTGTTTTGGAAGTGTATTTCTCTGGATCTATTTGTTTCATCTCCCTAGGAATAAATTAACAGACAATGGTCCATCTTGAATTCTCTCATCATGCCTCTATATAGACAACCAGGCAGGAATCTAGTTAAGGATCACGATGATGGTCCACCGAGTGATGAGGCTTCAGTGGAGGGACCACTTCTAGAGATAGAAACTCTGAGTGGGGTACAAGAGGAACCACCATCTGTAGAGTCATAGTTGATAATATATTATACATCATGGGATGCACATCAACTAAGTGAATTGGATGAGTTCCAAAGGAAGATACCTCTAAGGTATTGAGGAATGACTGATCCTCAGGCTGCTGGGGATTGGTTGGAGGTGGTGATGTGAGTTTTCTTATGGGTGAGGAAACCTCCATACCAGATGTAATTTCTTTTCACTATTCTTCTACTGGGTATGGTAGGGATATGGTTGGGCATGAAACTCCAAAGGAAGACCTCGTGGTAATGGATCAGCAGTGTGAGTCCCCATAGAAAGTAGACACTATTAGGGGGGAAGGTTGTGCTTCTCGTACAGTGGGCATGGACACTTAGCTAAAGACTACCTGAACTTCTATATAGATGACTAGAAGACAGTCGAGGGGCCACTAAGGATGAGGATTGAACCGGTCATCCCACAGAAAGGTGGATTTGGTAGGGGAGCAAGAAGAACGACATGAGGTTTAAGGCGGTACGAGGTACCACTACCCCCCGCCATGAGGTCCACCATGAGTTCCAAGAGTAGGAGGACATTGGCAATACATATTCAGGCGATGGAGGCCTAAAATCATGATGCTCTAGATTTTGTTAGAGGTAGAATCTTTGTCTACTCCACCTTAGTTTTAGTTCTTATAGACACAGGTCCCAATCACACTTTTCATTCCATGGACCTTTTTCGTATCTCGAAGATTCTGATCATTTTTTTTGCATGACTCGTACGATTATAGACTCCCACGGGTGGGGATTCAGTGATCACACACTATTTCCATCAATGTGACCTTCCTCTATGAGGTGAGATATTCAGCTGGTATATCTTAATAGTGGTGTTGAGGCCATACAACATCATTCTTGGGATAGACTACCCTAATTCATGCTCATATTTAATGATTTATGAACAAGGTGTGATGTATCATCATATATGGGAACCGATTTTCCTTTGTGAACGAGAAATAAAAAAGATTATAGATGGATGGACCCAAACACAGGTGGTCGCATCCGATCACTCTTTAGTTGTCTAGCATTACCATTGGTGTATTTTATGAGACAAGTCCACTGTAACCTGAAATGGTGGATTAACATAGATAATGATTAGGGAAGTTGTTTGGCATGATGAACACCCTAGCAGTGTTCATGGAACACATGAATAGGATCTTATAGTAGTACCTAGACTAGTTGTAGTGGTCTTTATTGATGACATCTGGGTGTTTTCTGTGTCTGAGGAGGAGCATGTGATGCACCAGAGGATGGTTCTAGACACAGTCTGAGAGTACGAAAATTACGAGAAGCTATCGAAGTGTTAGTTATAGACACTAGAGTTCCATTTATATGGACACGTCATCTCAGTGGAGGGAGTTTTAGTAGATCATATGAAGATCGAGGAAGTGCTTTCTCTAAACCCACCCAAGAGCATTTCCAATGTGAGGAGTTTCCTTGGGCAGGCTGGGTACAATCAGAGGGTTGTACCCGACTTATCTAGAGTAAAAACACCCTTGATATCATAAAAAAAGATTGTATTACACTTCATTTGGATTGAATTGTTGAAACATTTCTTTTAGCAATGATGGTGGAGTCTGATGAGTGATCCTATCATGAGGCTGTCGAAGGAGGGAACCGACTACGTGGTGTTCTGTGATGCATCACGAGTTGGGCATAGTGGAGTCTTGATGCTAGGACAAGTAATTATTCATATGGATCAATAAATTGGAGACTTCATGATTAACATGATGTGACTCATGACCTTGAGATGACAACGGTAATATTATCACTGAATATGTGGCGACACTACCTCATTGGTGAGAATTACATCATATAATCAGACAAATAGAGTCTAAAGTATATATTGTCTCAGAACGATTTGTATATGAGATTGAGGTTATGGAAGGAGCTACTCTAGGACTGTGGCTTTGAGATAGTATATTCTGCTCAGATGGGTAACATAGTGGCAGATTCTCTCAATAAGATATCAAGTTCACAGTTACTGAACAAGTCCTTAGAGTAGTTGGATTTTATTCATATTTCCTTCATGGATATGTATGGGAAAAATTTTATTTATTCTATGGTAGTTTACCCTCCACTCTTATAGCGTATGAGGGATGATCAACTCAGTGATTATAATTGCGAGACTACATGTGCGCAGATATTCATAAGGCTTGCTATTGATGGATATTTGAATAGTGGGGAGCATGTCATCCTTTAGAGATGGCGAGCCATAGTACCGGTGGTGTTGAAGGAGGAGGTGTTGACAGAGTTCCATACAATCCAATTTGATGTACATCTATGTGTGGCAATGATGTACCAGGACATCCGACGTTAGTACTGGCGGTCAGGGATGAAAAAGCTTGTGGAAGATTTTTTCTCGAGATGCCTCACATGACAACATGTGAATGATGAGCACTAGGTCCAAACAGGTTTAACACAACCCCTCGAGGTACCCGAGATGGATTGGTGTGAGGTATTTTTGGACTTCGTGATTGGCTTACCATATACCTCTAGGAGGTACGATACAATCTGGGTTATTGTTGACTAACATAGATAGTCATCCAACATCCTATAATTTCAAGACCAATGTTAACATTAGAGGGATTGGGACACCTCTAAATACATGAGAAAGTTCGACCCCATGCAGTCCGATCTAAGACAGTCTTAGACTGTGATTCATTATTTGCATCCCGATTTTTTGAGGGATTGTAGGAGGATTTTGGGACTCAACAGTATTTAGCACATCTCTTCAACCACAGAAAGATAGTCAGACTGAGCCTGCTATTTTGACCTTGGAGGTCATTCTTCGTGTATGTGACTTGGATTTTGGTCACAGATTGGAGGACCCTCGACCACTAGAAGAGTTTTCTTATAACAAAGATACCACTCTTCCATCATTATGGAACCATTCAAGGAATTGTATAGATGATCATGCTGATCACCAGTATGATGGATAGACCTAGGGGAGACAACACTCATGGGTCCAAATATGGTAGAGGTTACCACTGAGAAGGTTCAGGTCATCCGAGAGTAGGTAAAGACTACACAAAGCCATCTTATGTCCTATGCCGATATGAAATGGACACATTTGGAGTTCCATGTGGAAGACCACATTTTCTTATGAGTCTCCCATTGAGGGGGATCCAGATATTTTAAAGGAGACAAAATTCTGGAGTACATAATGGGTATAGAAGATCATCAGGAGAGGATCCTGTGTGAATTGCCAATTTCTATAGTGCGTGTTACATGACACCATGAGAATCTCTATGAGACCACATGGAAGTAGGAGGCTCAAATGGATGCACATACTCCATTTATTTTGTTTATCATAGTTTGGATTTTGTGGACATAATGACATATCATGGGGAGAATGTAATATCTCATAAAATTCTAGGTAGTTTTTTTACATTCGAATGTGATTATTTCAGAACCAGGTTCTGAGATAGCACCTGATTTTGAGGCTCAGAGAGACTAGAACATATTTCTAAATGTTTTTCATTGTATATTCTACAATCATGCAAGAAGGTTTTCAATATTTTGATTTGGTTCCTAGATAGAAAATATGATGGGACTGTTGATTTCCTAATTTCATGATTCACCTAGGAACTACCTAACATTGAACAGAATGGGTCGAACGTTAAAGATAAATTTATTTTATTATTTAGAAAAAGATAAAATAATCTTAAAAGGTCTATATGATTAATTTAGTAAAAAGGTTTTTCTACAACACAACGGATGGTCTGTGCTGTAGTGTAATGACGATGGTACACTGACTCATTAATGAAAATCATTAATGAATTACCATTGTGAGGCACAGGGCATATCCCACCTCTGATTAATCAAAGATACAGTGTTGAGAAAAAACCCTAGGAAACCCACTAGCAAGGAGAATATCTCTATCTCTCTCTCTCTCTCTCATTGATGTCGATAAACACTAGTGGAGAACCATATTGGATCTAATGATTCATGAGAGACGTTAAACTCCAGCGGATCATGGATCGACAAACGACAATCGATGACATTTGACCATGGATCGACGATGAATCAGATCACCCTCATTCAGCAACGAGAGATTTGAAATCCATGGAGGGTTTAACATGGTTTTTTCATTTCCCACCATTATTCATCCCAAATGACAAATGAAGATCAACCCACAAACAAGTAGACACACAAATCATTTGTTCTTGTGGATTGGGAATTGATGACTGTGGCGAGTTTTAGGATTTGAAATCTATGTAGGAATTCTGAATCCCCAATGATATATGTTGTAAATTTTATCACAAAGGTATCATGATGACATGAACAAGCCTCAGATCCCTCTGTAATGGGGTTTTATTGTGTTCTTCATGATGGAACGCCATGATGATAGAAATATGGCCACATATTCATTGAAGTGAAAATGGTGTGTCCCTAGAAGGATGTGGGTGTAGACGGATCAGAGATCTGACAACCGAAGTGGACTCGGTGGCCCGCTGAAGAAGTCGCCAAGGTGTCACCACCGACTTGGTGGTGCCAGTGATAGGCGGTGGCCATGGGCAGGAGGATATGCCACTCAGGTGCTGCGTGGGGAGGACTAACACCAAACATCACCGGTTGTGGAGGAGGTGTCGGCCCGCCACATGGCGTGACACGGTGGAGTAGAGTTGCAGCACATCGGATGTGGCGTTGGGCAGACACAGCGCCAGCATGGCGCCACATGAGAAGATCAGCCTGCTCATGCGGGCTATGTTCAAACAGGAGGGGTAGCTGTATTGATAGTCTGTGTGAAAACCCAGTCGGACCGGCCAAGCCGTTCTGAATTGATCTAGATCGGCCCATCAAGTCAAGCTGAGTCAGGCCGGTTGGACCATGCTGCTTGAGAAGTTCAGTTAGTTCATTGAGCAGGTCCATTTTAGAAGACTGGTCTGGTGAGTTAAAGTAGTTTTGTATAGGACATTATATGGCTCGGTCACGAAAAAGAGACCGACCCACCAGAGCGGGTTGGGCCTGATTAATCTAGGTCACTGGGTGACCCATCAGACTAGACCCAAAACCAACCTAGGATAGATCTAGTGAGTTTTAATGGGCCATGCAGGCAGGTCTGGTCATACAAGACCCCAAATCGAGTTGGTCGGGTCGTTCTGAACCAGTTGGACCGGGTCTTGACGCAACCGTCCCCTATATAAAAACACTTATATCTCTTGAATCTGGCGTCCAATTGACGTGCTATCAGATGTGTTTCACCCTTGAAATGATGCGGTCCTTTTGGAATACTCAGGTCGATCTGACCAAGATAGACTTGGACGTGATGTGATCAGTCCCTATTTTCAGAATAGACTGTGTCATTCAAACCGTGCGTCTAATCAACACACTGTGTACAGTGTTGGGATTCTTCCAATTATGCGGTTCTTTTGAGATATACTATGTGAGTTTTGGAAGAGGGTGGAATATGGACGGCTTAGATCAGACCTGATTCAAACCAGTCCCTTTTTTCAAAAGGGGACACATATTTCAGACTGATCATTCGATTGACATGCCATATGTAGTGTGGGATTCCTTACGAAGAGATGTCCCTTTGGGTGTTACTCTCAATAATACATTATGTAGGTCATGATACGACCAATGGATTGACAAGTAGAACACCTAACATCAAGAATGATAGAGTGCGGGAGTACTATGGATTAAAGTGAGGGAAATGAGATGAACATCATACCACAGTGGTTCAGTATACTAGTGTACCATAGTAGTTCAATGGAGGAACATACCTTTGTAGTTTAGCAGACAGAGTGACCCTTTGTGGATCAGCTATAGAGATGCCCTTAGTGGATCATCTATATAGAGACTCTTCATGGGTCAGATACCCAACAAACCTTTGGATTAGCTACCTAGGGACCCTTTTTGGATCTACTAGAGATCAACCCTTTGTGGATAGGATATAGAACAACCCATCATGAAATGGTTTCCAAACGACCCTTCATGGATCAGCTATAGAGTGGTGTGAATCAGTTGCTATGAAACCCTATGTACATGAATTTTACTTAGTGTTCAGTTTTATAATATTGAAGGACTTGTTTAGCTTGCTGATGTTATACCTAGTGTGAGCTATGTCTTTTGCGTTATTCTTTACTTTTAGATAATCCTTTGTGGTATTTTCTTTTGCAGATTTCTGTGACACTTGAGTTAGTCTTGGGGTCCTTACTGAGTATTATTATACTCACCGATTCGTGGGCTTCACCCACACATATTGTGTCCTGTGCAGACAACAGACATCATTGAATGGGAAACTAGGGATCAAGGGCTAGACGGTGCATGAAGGTGGATCGATAAACGTGGTGTGATGTAGTGACATTTGACAGCCAGTTGTACCAATCCTTCAGGTAGGATCCTTGGCAGACGACCTTAAGATCTATTGAATATTTCTTCTATACTTTTATTTTAGTTGAGATTTTATTATGTACCATTTTACATTATGTACTACATGTAATTGTTGTTGGTTCTAGTTTCAGCATACTTTCCATAGTATGGGTTATGTGTGTGAATAGAGGTCGGAAGTAAATGCCATCGCTTTTTGGGATATGAATGTTCTGTGCTAGTCACTAGCCCCTACCCTATAGAAGGTGGGCTTGGGTAGTCACAAAATAGGCCCTAGAGGATGGGTTGTAACATTATTTACATGTAGAAAACACAAATTCTCCAAAATAGAAGCATGATCACTCATATACTGTATAACTAGAAGAAATATATTGAAATTAGAAGGTACATTAAGGAAATTTTTACTTATCCTGTCAATGTTTAAGGGATGAATCATAAATTTAAAGATGTTATGTGGAAAACTGAAGATGTAATGAATCTATATTACCCAAAATTATTATTCATACTAATAGAATTTCAAGGATAGTGTTATCTTAATGGGTAAAAATGTAACAAAAATTAATTTTAGTAAATAAATTTTGTTTTTCATCATTGAGTATAATATCGTATATTAAAATCCAAAACACTACGAAAACCACAATAAAAACATAAAATTATATTATTATATCTGACCATTATATTATTAGTGTAAAATTGGACTGTATCTAAATGATGAACTCACGTTATTAATTCTTTCTTAAAATGTTTAAAAACATAGGTAATGTTACGATTGAAAAAAAATTCTCTAAAAAACGTCATATACACATTAGTTGTGATTAATAATAATTACGTTTTCTTACCATTTGACATTTAATTAACAAAAATGATTTAATCTTTTGGAAAACTAGATTAAAAATATTAAAAAGTCAATTTTCACATTTATGAATAAAAAAATTCAACACAATTTAATATTCCTAAAATAAGTCATACTGTTATTAAAATATAAGTTTTTTATTAACATTGTGAAATTTTAATCTCCACAAATAAATATGTATACTCTCAATAATAAAAAATATATAATTTTCTATAATATCTTTGAATATTTTTAAACTCGTTCAGTTATTAATCAATACTAAATAATATTATGAACATTTAATGTTAATAAGAAGTATTTTTCTTCGAAATATCTGTCTATATACATAATATATTAATTTAAAAGTTAATTCTAACTTATAAAGATATTGTATTATAATTTTTAATTATTAAATTAATTCTTATAAAAGAATAATCATGGGATGTTTTCCCGTAAATTTTTATCAAAATACACATTACTTTGGGTAAAAACTATTTACAAAGTTTAAAAACAATATTTAATAGTGTTAAATTATATTGATAAAAGACATGAATGATGTTTAAAACATATAAGAAACTAAGTGGTGGATGAATTTTAAAACTTATCCCCCCAAAATATATTTATGTACCATTTTTAATAAATTTTGTCATTATTTTTCTCATTCTATAATTGAAAATGATATTGGTATTTAAACATATTGTTTTCATCACTTCTAAAATACAATCACTTAAAACCCATTTCACCACGCATTTAAAAGAGTTACCTCTACCATAAATAAGATAATAGTACCTCATTAATTTTCAACCCTTTCTTTTAAACCCTTTATCATTCCAAAATACGATGCTATAGAGAGATAATGTGTTACCTAAGGAATATCATACAAAAGGGGTGGAATTGTTCTCAAATAAGCCATATAATTTTTATTATTCTCCTATCACATCAAACATACATTTTCAATGATATTAATATAACATAAAACTAATAATATTATTAAATTATTTCATAATAATGGAATATTCATTATCTACCATTTTATCAACATTCCATAAAGTGAAAATTTCGGTTATTATACGTATGAACTGCATCCTCCAAAAGAGACATGATGTATTTTTCCTAACCTCCACACAATTATGGCATAAATGGTGAATTTTATTAATAAATTTTATAATTTTAAAAATTAGTATGAATTAAAAAATTAATCAATAATTAACTCCATTTTATTCTATTTAAATGAACGAACGAAATATGCAAATTTCCAGACAACTACAACCCCACAAGTGACATATTTAATTTATCTTAAATTATTTTATTATTTACCAGATTATATTCAATGTTTGTTAAACTCTTTAATGAAATCTATACAATATTAGTATATTTCTATAATATATATATTATTTCTATAAATTATATTCTATACTATACTCACCCATAAATTACAACATGTTCTCGTTTGGGTTGGTTTAACCACCTAAAATCAAAATTCTATAAATGGATATCATGTAAAACCATTTAAACATAATTGTTGGTTATTTAGAAAATAATATTTATTAACGATTCATATTTTTGTTTTTGATGGAATTTTTAATATCTATCTTGGTTTTATAATACTACACCTGTATTCATTAAAATTACATAAACAATATAGTCACCGACCTTGTCACCATCAGTCATAACTAAAATACTTATGAAATGAAATTACAATATTTTAAATAACTAAATAACATATAATAATTAACATATATTTTTATTTCAATGGTATTAAAATAATATTTATACAAGAATAAATAAGTCCTTAAAAATATTGAATAAAACAATCTATCATAACTAAAAACATTTATTATTGAAATTATGAAATAATAAACTAAATTATTTTCCTAATTGATAATAAATTATGTTTATAAAATCTTAAACAAATGAATAAGGTAATATAGTAATTGATTAAAATTGTATTTTTTAGTTCACATGAGGATAGAGCGCATTTAGCTAATCAATAATTATAGTTGGGGTGTCCTTCAGTAAACTCAATTCCATCTACATAATAATTCCTCTATGCATATTATTTTTAACTACATAAATATTTTACGGTATGATGATGTTAATTTTTTAAAAAAAAATTTAATTTTTTAAATTTATGTTTCTTGTAAATCTATTTAACTTGATAAATACTATTTTCCTAAAACTATAATTTCATTATGAATTACTTCAATTATTATTATGTTAATTTTCTTTCAAATTCATTTTCTAATTTCTAATATCATTCTCATTTATTATTGGGTTTTATATTTTTTTTATTTTGAACATCCCGTTCCGAGTAAAAACATATTACTCAGAACCATTAATAACATTTTAATTGATTTGGGTTTTTTAGAAATATAAAATTAAATATTATGAAGTTATTTTTTTAAAATAAATTTCATTTTATTTTTCTCTATATTTAATAAATATTACTAATTTAACATTGGATTTCATATTTTTTATTTTTTTAAATTTATGGTTTGGTGAATTCTTTTTTATCTTATTTAAAAAAAACATCTTGAAAATAAACCTATATATATAAATTTTAATTATGATATTAAAACTTATTTTTCAAGAAATATCTTTTCATTATTTATTTTTTATTTTATCCACTATCACAAATTGAGTTATATTTGACGTTTTAAACTCTATATTTACTTTATTATGTAATCCATTTATGATGAAAATATTTTTGGTGTAAATATATTTTATTCATGATGTTATTTACCCCATTTATAAATAATACAGAACCTAATTTTTTTATATAGTTTCAATATTCTATGAAAGATGAATTAATTTAATTTCAATGTTTTCAGAAACCCATATTATTTCAATAGGTTCTTTACGATGTTACATGTGATTTATTTAAATATGGAATATGTGATCATAGAAGAACGATGTTATTGGTGCTATTTCCCCATCTATGGAATCAGTTAAATTATTATATCGCATTAGACTTACATACATGTAAAAAATTTAGTTTCTTAAAGTATTGTGTTCTAGTGTTTCATTTTGAAATTTGATGATTCCATACACATATATTTGTTTAATAAATCTGATTAATGTCTAGATTTTATGGTATATTTTATTTTTAGGATATATATTTCTATATTATCACACATTCATATATATATTCTTTTCTTATGACCCATGATTATTTTTTTATGTTTCAACACCCTTTAAATTATTGTATTAGGTTATGTTAATGTTTAAATCCATGAATATGTTATGATCTATGATTTTTGGGAATTTTTTTATTATTTATTATAATGTATTCTTATTATGTTATCATATAATTTTTCTCTGACATTTTCCTCTCTTCAATTCTTTAGTTATTATCTCCCTTATTTACCCTTATAAAGAAATTAATCTCACCCATTTCTTATGTTTTTCACATTCTCATAGTTATCAATATATATATTTCTTAGGATATTTTTTGAAGGATGTTTATAGTTGTATGATATGATGAAATATTTATGGTTATTTAAAATATACATTTTATGTATATAATATCACAAGATGCTAAAAAATAGCTCTAGTATATTTTGACTGCTTTTCATGTGAAAACAAATTAGATGGAAAATTATAAGATATAGTGAATATAATGTTCTCAATTCACCTTACTTCTACTCTTCATTAGTGACATGCCATCACACAAATAGTATTAATCAATATTAAAAACGAATTAATGATTTTAATAATTATATTCAAAATGTGTAAAATGATAATTCCAAATATTATTTGGATAGCATTTTTTTGGATGTACTTCATATGAAAATTTATTGTACTAGGATTACTTTTGGTCAATGGTTGATAATTTTCAAGTTTATTATGAATATTATAGAATATAAATGAGAGTTAATGTAATATAATTACATTTATTCTTTTAAATAATTTAATTAAAATCAATATGTATAAACCTCTTTACAAGGGATTCAAATGAATTAGACCTTATCTTTGTAATTCTCATGGTTTCAGAATAGCTACCAAAAAATATTCTATAGGGAAATAGAAGATTTCTATGTTATATTTATAGTTTATTTGAATTTTATATCATTTTATTAGATGATTTTTTTCCAGAAAATATCAATCCATGATCTACATAAAATTCAATGATTTGTATTATCATATTTATATATTTTATTTTTTAAATATAAATTAAAATAACGTGATTTGGTTGGTAAAAATATATTAAACATGTTATTTTCAAACATATAGAAAATCATATCATGTTAAAACATCTCTGTGATTCGAAGTAAAAAATAATATTTCAAAAAGAATGGAACTTATATATATTATCTTATATCTTGATTGATATAAAAATATATATATTATAGAAATGAAAATATTATTTATGTTTATAGTATAGAGAGTTGAATTTATTAATATTTTTATAATTATTAGATTTAAAATAATCTATAATGAATTATAATTGAATCCAAATACTATTACCTTAATATTGAGGGAAAGAACCAAATGTGATTTATTGTATGTTAATTTGAAGAATGAATCAAAGGATTAGTTTTAATTATGTTTATTAGATTTTTATTTTCTCACTAAATTATCTAGCCTCATTTCATAAATTCAGTATAAGAGCATGAATTTAGTCAATAATAATGATGGGATAATTCTAGTATGAATTTAGAATAAATTATTTAATATTTAATCTCTAGAAATCATGTTGAGTATTCATAGATTATTAGAATTATGGGGTGGAATGTGGGTAGATGAAAATGGTACCGAGACTATTCAATATTCAATAAATTGATAGAGACATTTATATGGTAACCTTAGTTAGTTGAAAAGAAGTGAATGTATGTCATTTTATTTTGGATGAGATAGTATATTTTATCCAAATGATCTAATAACTTCTATCATTAATATGTGGGGTATGCGGTCGCATTCGTCCAAATTTTTTTCATCGATTTGATCTGATGAAATCATGTATTTCTATATCAACATAGAAGGCATGTGATCCCTATAAGTGAAGATGAAAAATTAATTTTGAACAAACATATTCTACTTTACCATATTACCATGACTGCTGAAAATTATTCTTGAACTATGATAATTGCTCAAAGGGAAATGGTCAGTGGTATGGAACCCAATGGTGACAGAATGTGAATAATTGAGCTGTAAAATGGTAGTTGAGTTTTGTGGTGCATAGACGGGTCAATGAGACACTACAAAGGTGGATTTGAATAATTATAAAATTTAGTGTTACATAGTAGTGGTATTTTGGGGGTACAATATTAAATTAATACCCTATCAAACCTCAAAATTATTTGTATATATTACATAAATTTTTATTAATTTTTTGAATCCAAATTTTAAAAAATGTAATGTCATAAAATTTTCTAATTGTGTGAAAAATCTGTATTCTTACTAAAATATATGGATTAATCATAATATTAAATCAATAGTAAAATTTGTGAAATTTTAATATTCCATTGATGATAAAATATGATTATTTATATACTTTCATTAAAAAAGTTATTCGGATATATCAATTAAAACCATTGTTCTATATTTGATGAATACATAACACTAATTGAAATCAAAATATATCTGTATAATAAATATTTCAATACACTATGTATTTATCCCATGAATTTTATGTTATCTATTCTTGTTTAATAATTATATACCATGAATGATGGAATAATTTATTGAAAAATAATTATGATAGTGGTATTACTGCAAACAAAAAAACTACATTTTTTAATTTAAATTAAATGTCATATTTTGATTTGTTTCTTTATTTATATTCATAAAATATTTATTTTCCTCTATATAAATTATGTTTGGAATTACTTTATAACACTCAATACACACTTATTGGTTTTTTATAGATGTAGTTGGAGCTTTCAAATTTTATACTCCCTTCAAAAAAACATTAAATTAAGTAAGGATATAGTTTACTCATAATCATTACAAACTATAATATCAATTTTAGATACAAAAAGTAAATTTTTTCACATGATTGTATACACCCATCCTCTATATTAATCATAGTTTTAAGGTAGTCATCAGTTCGGAATATCACTATGGTGTGTCAGCCATACACATGGAAAATAAATAGAATCAATATCACCTATGTTATCATCCACAACACTAGGTATGATTTGGATTAATTATCATCTATTAATTTATATTATATGAATAAAAATGTGTTCATCATTTATATTAGCATTATGATTCTATTGTGAATCTTATGATGGAAACATGTTAAGGGATATGAGATAATATTGTTATTTAGTACAGTTTCCCAAAGATAGTTTAGGGTTTCAAAATTGTTAAACCATTCAATGTAGTTGAAATGTTATAATATATAAATATATAATTATTAGATCTATAATAATAATCTTACTCCTATATAAATGATGATTTTTGAATAACAGTGTAATGTCGATGGGATACCATGTAAAATAAATCAATATAGGAGCATAAGTTGTGAGGGAATTTTTTTTAATAGATGATTTTATGAATATATTTACACCCATGTTGTCAATGTAGTACATAATATTTGATGAAAATAAATATTAAAGATGTTCGTTAATTATTTTTGTTATTTAATTCACTACAGATATTATAGGGTCATATCACTATATGAACCAAGGTGTAGACTACTATTTATTATTATTTTATTTTGTAAGTCCTATTTTTTATGACTATTAAATCTATTGTTATCCACTCCAGAATCTGAACATACTCACTCCCACCATGTTTCCAAGTTGTCTAAGATGTGAAAATTGTACCTCTTTGGAGTAAAAGTATATTGGTTAGAATATATATTTATGTTTTTCTATGGATACGAATTATGAAGACCCAAGCCCCAGTGGGACAAAGTCAGTGGTAAAATTAATAAAGTCCAAACATATGCAATAAATCACATCATAAAAGTCATAATAATTTAGTAGTTTTAGTAAACTAGATACATATTTGAATTTAAAATTATTTAATAAATTGTAAAAAATTAATTTATTGAATGTAAGTATATTTCGATGTAAAAATAATTAAAATATTACTTCATAATATCCTAGGGAACAAATGAAAAATAGGTCGATTTTAGATAATCTATAAGGATTGTGTTCAGTGTAAGATATCCAGAGTAAATAATTTATCATCGATATAGAATCCTATATAATCGAAATTTTTTTCCATTTAACCGATAACATATACTTAGTGAAAAAACATTTATGAATGAATGATGAAAAAATAAATAAATATACATAATTTGATGATCTTGAAACATATAGATGGATGTTATAATTATATTAATTATCACATCGAACACAATAACTAAATACATAATGATGGAATGAAGAAATTCAAAAATCTAAAACATAAGATTGAGGCTTTTTCCAAGACATCTAAAAATATAATCATGTACATTTTCCATGACATATAAATAAATGAAAATGGACATTGAAGAATACCCATTAATTTATTCTCAAGAGACCTACTAATGAATCTATATTATATGTAATACATAACCCCAAATATATTTTGTAATTAAAATAAATATATCATATTAAAAATTAACATACATAATTTCAAAACAATAAACATCATATGATCAGGAATATGGAATTTCAATACATTCACGAGGAAGATAGAACATTAAACATCCATATAACGATTGGATAAGGGATCATCAAAACATGTAATTTGTTCTTTAGAGAATTCAATTTTAATGGATGGAATGAATTAAATTCATTCATAGAACATAAAAAATTAATTTCACATTTTTTGAGAAAAGACAAAAAATTAATATATACTAGAATTAAAATATGAAACCAAGGAAAATAATTAATAGAAAATATTTAATTTATAAATAAATGAATTTATAAATTATATAAACTTTTTAATAACATTATTGAAATTATTTTAATGAAAAAATGGATATACATGAATTATATTATATATCGAATTGACACAATGTGTATTTTCCTAAGAATATATGTTTAAACTCTTGACTTCGTAAAATTATAAAATAATATTAAATCATAAAAAAATCCAAGAAAATTATAGGAAATTAATATTTATTTATTTTTATATAAGTTTATAAAATTTGTCCCTCAGTAGATACTTTCGCATATTCAATCCTAAATAAATATAAGATTTTAAAATAAACCCCCACGACATTGGTAATAAATGAATCACATACCCTCTTAAACATTAACTGTTATAGTATCATTAAATAAAAATAATAAAAAAATATTCATGATATAAAATTTCAAAAGGTAATTAAATAGAACAAATAAATGATTATTTTTGTAAAATATAACATATTTCACAAATAAAAAAATGATATAAAGAAACATTCCCAAAAGCGTGACTTCCCTTATATGTATTGGAACATCCTATATAGACAATAAAAATTAGTAAGAATTTATAATAGAACCATAATCATATATATCATTCCATACATTGTTTACATATAACCTATTATATAATAGTTTTTTACAAAATGTTAGTAATATCACTATTTTGGGTGAAGACTACAATGTATTTAATGTGTTTTTTGGGATTGGTAATTTTAGTTATTATAATTTTATCATGGTTCTATAATTTATTTAATATTAATCATGATAAAAATAACATAAAAAATAATTATATATTTATTTGCAAATGATCATAAAAGTTATATATATATATAAATATAAATTTCACCATTCATGTAGATGGTAGGATGTACATACTCAGAAACTCTTCTTTGAAATTTTTAAGGATGGAATTCAATTATGGTAAATAAAAATTCACCAATAAATGTTATCTTATATATCATAAATATCCTATATATTCATTAAATAATTCCTTATTTCTATCAATATAGTATAGAAATGAAAAAAAATCATGTTGCATTAGATAAGTGTTGGTCTAATCATATTTATGAGGAACATTTTTTTTATCAAATGTATTAGAGGGAAAGAAATTATACATGATATTATAATATTAGAAGAATATTTATGTAAGGAACTGGCATTAATGATTTCATAATATATTTATTAAAACTATAATTGGAATTCAATCATTCTAAATGATATTTTTATTTGAGAGGTTTAGAGGATTATGACAAAACATCATACAGTAAAACTAATATATTAAAAATGAAAATTCTTCAAAAAATCATTTTTTTCAAAATAGGAAAAATTTATAATAAAAAATTATTTCATTCTATAAAAAACATCATGAATTTAATGATGAAATACGTCATTCAATTTACCATGAACTGACCTTGAGAAACATGTATTAAAACATTGGATATGAAAATATATCACAATAAGGTGCATAAACAGACATAAATAATTTGTTAGTCCATGGATGAACACAATTTCACAATGATAAAACTTTTACACATAAAACATAATATACTGAGCTTACATAATGATATAATAAGATTCTAATAAAACTATAGAAAGAAGAAATAAATAATAAAATGTAACATATGGAATCATTTTTATATCATTCATATATATAATGCAGTGATCTCATCTATATAGGGATTAACCATAATTTTACCCTGGTAATAACCTTCACATTATATTCCCATAATCATTTATAAGGAAACTAAATGGTTAACTACATCCATTTACCGATTTAATTGGAGAGATATAATTGGATAACCTACTCTTGGATTATCAAAAAACCACCAACAACATAAAAAATTTGTAATACCTACAATATAATAATAACACCTAAGGATTTCATCAAAAATAGTCTCATAGAAAATAATTTTTCCATTTTTAAATAACACTTCATTTTTTTAATTAGTATTATTTAAATTAAAAAATTAAAATTATACTTTTTAATGAATCACTAAATCAATAATACATTTAAAAACTAAAAATATATATTCTGATGTATAAGTAAAAGCATTTCTTTAATAAAAGGAGTTGTAACAAGAAAAGGGGATTGTTAGAAATGATGTCCCTTACAAATATCTAATCATTAATTAGGGAATTAATGAAAAAAATTTAACATGTGTATACACTATAAATACACATAACAAAACATAACATAATCCAAATTAATTTCACAAATAATCATTGAACATCATAATCGATAATGTTCTAGGTTAACCTAATAAATAGAAGTTGTGTTAAAAATAACCTTACCATTTGAATGAGAGATTTTTTCACATGTACTTAATGCCCTAGATAAAAAATAGATAATTTAATTACTAAATGAATATCAATTAATTCATTTATTTATTTATTTATAATTTTATAAAGTTATTTTGTGGTTATTTGGATGAGTTTTAGTGTTTAATTTCAACATTCTGTGTGTGTCCATTTCCTGGTTTTATATTCTATCACTTGAGTATAAATATATGAGGACTTTTTAAATCGAAGAAAAACTGATGAATTGGAAATAAATGTTATTTATATACTTATATAATATTATATTACCCCAAATATAATTTTTTTTATACGACGATGACTCATCATATAAAACCTTAATGAAAAATGTTTGGTTTATTTATTGTTGGATTTTCTAAACAACATAGACATGTTTTGTTTTATTTAATATTATGACTAAATTATTTCCACATCATTAAATAGTATACAATATAAAATTAAAAATCTTATTTAACCATAATAATAGTTTTTGGAACATCTATAGTGGAAGTATTAGAAAACAAAAATTCATTGTCCATAAAGGCGGTGAATCAACACATATCTGATGGGGTTTCCAATTTTAGAATAAGAGGATTGGAGAATATGATTGATCAAAGATATTCTATTAAGATAATATTATTCCATTATATGGATGATAATGTAGTTATCATGCTTTTTTTTATTGGGTATGTTCGTATAATGTAGAAGTAATAAATATTGAAATAATTTTAATGTGAAAGAAGGTTAATTTTACCTCAATAATATCATATCATTGGGAACCTTCTTAAGGCACTTGGTTTTGGTATTTTGGTGTGAACAGTGGTCCTAGACACAGGGAAGAGGTTTGTGTAGGGAATTGGAAATAGTTAGAAAGTATAAAAGGATTTAGAGGTGTCAGGAGAAAGGGTGGTGATGGGTTGTATTTATAGGGAGATGTTTGTGGGATTTTCGATTATTTGATCTTTTTTTAATTTTAATTCTCAAGACTATCAATAGTGACGATTCTGGTGACTATGTATATTAAATAGTCCATGTGAGTTTTAAAATAAAAATTATTAACTTATATATACCTCATCCATGACTCAATAATTCATATATTTTGATTATAATCGTAAATAATGTAAATAATGGTATTTCACTATTCAAAATAAACAAACATTTCAGAAAAATACCGAAAATTCAGAAAAAAATGCCTTTTAGATGTGTAGATTCAAATAATTGTCTCTATTGTTTTAGAAAAATTTTCTAATCATGTGGAATTAAATTTCTAATTAATATCAACTCTTATTGAATAATATATATTTTAGCATTATAATGAATTTTAGGGAACATTAAAAAAATTATTAATGTATTGAAAAATCATATTATAATTATAATACAAAAAAAAATTAATTTATGAATACATTTTTTCAAAAAAATTATATCATATATTAATTATAAAATTGAAAATAAAAATTTATGTTTTATAAAAATAGCAACACATAGTTTATAATTGTTAAAATAGTTATTTTTTTATACCAAGATATAAATATATCCTATTATCATTTATATTATATATAAATTTTATTTGTACTATCATTAGTGTGGTTACTATTCATTATGTATAGATTCATTAATTTCAATAAATAGAAATTATTTTGTTATACATTTATAATGTATTTTTTTATTTAATTGAATAATGAAAAACATATCATATAAATGAATGGGTTGTTACATCCCCTCCCCTTGAAAATTGCATCCTCACGATTTTCATCACTTATTAAACATGTGAGAATTTATTTACTTTGTATAATTTTTATAATCCCATATTTCTTCTTTGTCCTTTTTGTTTATCCATAAAACCATAACCCAATGAATTAACATATTCTGCAACACATTCTCTCCCATGTCAATAATTTTTAATAGGATTATTCTCATAAGACAGGTTTTATTCTAACCGATGTAACATAGGGCTCAAGACATGGGATGATCTAGAAAATAATTTCATTACATCAAAACATGAAAAAAAAATTATTCATGGGACAAACTCGCATGTAAATCTACTCATTTGGAAACTCATCAAAAATTCTCTTATATTTAAAAGGGTCCAATAAATAAATTACACATATTCCCTTTTTACAAAAATATGTCAAACACTTCCATAAAAAACATTAAGAAAGATATGATCCCCTAACTAGAACGAAATAACATTTATATAGTTATATTCATAAGTTTCATTTTGTATATAATTTTTCCATAGGTTTTTTTGAATCAAAGAAACATTATATAGAATTTTTTATATCAATATTTGTCCAAAAAAATTAATATCACCAACTTAATCACTAAATTATATAGATCGAAACTGCTTTCCCTATAATTAATCAAAAGGAACCATCTGTATACTGGAATGATAATAATTATTATAATATAACTTAACCAAATAAATTTGTTGATCCTCACTTCTATGTAAATCTATTGAATAGTAGAGAAGAATATCTTACAATTTTTGATGTTTTTCTTGGTCATACCATCAGATTGAGTATTAAAAGAAGTTCTGAAATTCAATACAATTCCCAATGATTTCTAAAGGCCATTTGAAAAGATAAAGGTGAACCTGGGATCAAGATAAAATAAAATCAATAGAGAAACCCCATGTTACATGTAACGTCCCAAACTCGGCCTGCCACCCGAACAGTGCCGAACAGGTCATGTGTCACTACCATAGCCACCCCTCCCTTG
Source organism: Viscum album (assembly GCA_963277665.1). Taxonomy (NCBI): domain Eukaryota; kingdom Viridiplantae; phylum Streptophyta; class Magnoliopsida; order Santalales; family Viscaceae; genus Viscum; species Viscum album. The sequence continues at coordinate 1,513,088,373 of OY728132.1, read as the reverse complement.
AACCCCAAAGGCTGCCGACTAGCAGTGAGGGTCTGTTAAGTATAGTCGGGAGGCTCTACCCTCACGGAGGATCATAATAATTGTACTGGTCTGAGTATAATACTAAAATATGCAGTGGAAAATAATGATTCAGCAGACTCTAACCAGCCCCGCAAAGTGGAAGCATATCCAATATCAATAAACAACGGAGCAATATAGAAAAAAACTATAGTGGAACTTAAATAGAACAACATGCCAGCAATCAACTGCAACAACTACTAAAAACAACCAACCATACATCCAAAGAAGGTCATACAAAACTGAATATAAAAAGGGCTCCAATGGCTTACCAATAGTAGCTACAACAAGTAAGCATGATGATACAGAAAATTTAACACATCAAGGTAAACCCCAGCTAAGTATGACCACAAGGTATGTACCATCTCCATGCAACAACTATCGCAGCCCAGCTCCTGAGGCTGGCCTCTTTCCTACACGTGAATCCATAAAGTCTGCACGGGTCCTGAAGGGCCCATCTAGGATGTGAGACAAAACTTAGTAGGATACCACCAAATGGTGTGTACCAAATATATGTGTTTAAGCATTCATGCATTTACAAGGAAATGATTAATCATTACAATGCACAAATAAACACAAACTCCACTGGTGCTCAACAAAAACCATGGAGTGTCACCTACTTCGGGCAATTCCAGAATCTCTGTCATGTAACCCAGCGCCATGTGCCACCTGACACCTCGTGTCTAAAGTACCGACATCCTGAAGGGAAGCCCTGAAATAGTAACCCGGCACCATGTTCCTCTTGACACCTCATGCCTCAAGTACCTATGTCTCGAAGGCACTCCCAAGAATAGTAACCTGCCACCATGTGCCTCCTGACACCTTGTGTCTCATGTACTGACGTCCCGAAGGCACGCCCATCCCCTGAAGGCTCCACAGCCCCCCCCCCCCCATGGATTTCTACGGCAAGCACCCCCAACCAAATACCTAACCGCAAATACGGGGGGCCTACCCACACAAGTGGTCAAAACCACCTCATCATGGTGTATCTCTGTGTGCCCACTACTCAAAGTCTCGGGTGAGCTGTAATCACCAAAATAGTCCTAATCCACCAAAACGTCCGACTCCTCGTGTCCTTGCGACCATGTCGCTCATGTCCGATGGTATCACCACCATAGTATCCCAGCCCATGCCCAACCTGATAGTCGTACTGACTCAAGCCGACATCCATGACAACCAATCCCATGGTCAAAACCACCCAAGGTAACCAGGGAAGAGCCCCAACCTGGGATCAGTACCACTCTAGCATAACCGGGCCAAGCCTAACACAACCCATAAAGGGTCTAGCAGATGAAATTCAGCAATTGCATATTTAACATATTTAACCAGAAAACATAACCAGGAAAAACCAACTAAATAGTGAAATTTCACTATACCAGGTGTTGTCCCATACCAGCACTAAGGTCTTAAATGCCTCTAACAATTTAACAGGCTTTAAAAATTAAACTAAATGGTTTATAACAATAACATTTCAATTTAAACCATTTTGTCTTTCCCCGACCAAAATGCCCCGATGAGAAATGGCCCCTCACCCGGCCCTGATCACGCAAGATGGTAACCGGGCATACCCAAAAGAATCCCAGAGGTCCCATAAACAGTACAGTATAAAAAAAACAGATAAAACAGGTCCCTCTCAAAATACCCGAAAATGCGCCGAAGGCCACGTCACCCAAACAACTACGAAAACACAAAAATATGTTTGTACCACCCACCTGAGACTCGAACGATGTTACTCCTCCAGTAACACCCGCCAATTCGGTCTAAAGCAAGGTAAATCTACAAAAGATTCAATACCGTTCAAAAGCCTATAATTCATTCTAGAACTAAAATCATACAAAGCAGCCAAAGAGGAATCGAGACCTTACGGAGGGGGTTCCAATGCATCCAACCGAGATCGGATCTAACTTCAGACAAAGAACTGGGAAAAGATTGAAAATTCGACATATTGGAGGGAAGTGGCTCTGTTTAGAACCCCAAAACGAGGCTACTGCCTGATTTAAGAGAAAAAAGAAATTACACGGAATGTACTTTAGGACTACACGCCATGTATAGGTCATTTAACTGTTCATAATATGGCAAGATTCTGCCGAATTACTTTCCAAACATACCGACATGAGTACACGACATGTACCGGGTTCCTCTTCCATTCCTCGCAGACTCACCCACATGCCATGTGTTTCAATTATAAACGGCTAGACTACACGGCGTGTTCAAAGGGACACCGGCATGCCCCTGGTTCTACCCGGCCAACAGACCTACAAGCCATGTATGGCCTCACACGGTCGGGGGTATACACGGAATGTTCAAAACTACATGCCATGTAGTAAGAAAATAATACATGGTCATCACATGACATGTCCTCAGCGAGCACACGGCCGATCACTCGCCTATGCATACACAGCGTGTACTTAATGTACACAGCGTGTAGTCTATAAATTTCTAGAAACTTCCCATCTTCTCTTATTTCCTTAGAAACCAGTCAAAAATTCAAACAGGGTCGAGATTTTGACCCATTCTGAAAAACTAGGTTCTTACAAACTCCCCACCTTAATGTAGCTCGTCCCCGAGCTACTGAACGAAAGCCAGAGATGGCACCGAACATACCAACCCTATATAAGTAACACGAACTCCCCCAGTCTCAAAGGTTCTGGCTTAATTCTTCAAGGGGTCTCCCCACCTAAGGAATCTCCTTACTCAGTCTCAACTCAACAAAACTCAAAAAAAAAACCAAGTTTACTGAACTGTTTTCCTGACGCATAGTCCTCCCGTGATGCATCATCACCCCTTCACCCCATTGGTTCTCCTGTGTCGCTTCCGACACCCAACGTATCCTGCACTGCATTGGTGTCCGCCTCCATGAGGTCCCGGTGCTGAGTACCTCAAGTAACCCGCATCCTCGATGCCCCGATGCCCATGGCACCTCATGTAACCTGCATTCTCGATGCCCTGATTCCCATGACAACTCATGTAACCCGCATCCTCGATGCCCTGATGCTACGCATCTCATACATATATACATATATATATATATATATATCACGCAACCGATGTGGTGACAATCCCACTGACTAGCATCTAGTCAGTACACATAGATCTTATACACCACGTTCACTCAAAACAGACATGCCTCTACAGGTCATGCCAAAAAGGAAACATGGAGATCACGGACACACCGAGGTGTACCTCTAATCGTCATCGGCTCACAAGCCTGATCAGCCTCTAGTAGCTCCACAACGTGCACCTGGCCTGAAGCACGACTTCCTGACGCCTGACCTCCCGATGCTGCTCCAGTCTCTAGCCACTGCCCCCTCAACTGGGTTACACTTTCTCTGTCATGACCTCCACGCACAGCTGAACCTCGACTACCCTCTCTGGGTATCGAACTTGGACCAACTCCAGACACTGCAGTCTCTCCTGGTCCCTACCTACCGACAATCTGAGAAGGCTTCCTGCAAAACCTCTCTAGATGTCTGTCCTATCCACAATCCCTACACTCATTCAGAGGCCTATCACACTGCACCTGAACATGTCCAGATTGTCCACACTGAAATAAAATCACTGAAGAACTCCCAAGAGGTGGTCTAGCTGAATCACTGGCCTGACTACCCTATTGTAACTCATCCCGTCCTCGCTTCCTTCTATATGAACCGTCACTTGAAGCTATCATCCTGCCCAAGTGATATTTCTCCCTCTCATTGCCCTCGGCCCTGATTGCCTGATTCACCGCCTCGATGAAGGAACCCAGCCTGATGATGTTCACCTGTACTCGAATGGTGTGTCGTAATCCATCTTCGAAACGCCTCACCCTAGCTGCATCATCGCTCACCATACCCGGTGCAAAACGAGACAACTCTGTGAAGGTAGCTCCGTAGTCCATAACAGACATGTATCCCTGATGAATACTCAAGAACTCCTGAGATCTATCTGCCCTCAGTGTCTCCGGGAAGAAGTGTTTGACGAACCTGTCCTCTGTCTCCTTCCATGCCAGCCCCTTGTGCCTACGATCCTGAACCTGTACATCCCACAAACGCTTCGCCAGTCCACTCAGCATGTAAGTCACCAGCTTGACCCTCCGCCCTAGAGGCATCTCGAGCTGCTCGAAGATTATCTTCATAATCTCTATCCAGTTCTCTGCCACCTACGGACAACCCTCACCCTGAAAAAGTGGCGCGTGTTGTGACTGGAACTCCCGTGTCAGATATGCCATATAAGGCTCTGTAACCTACACGCCTCTGTCAATCCCTTGCAAGATGTGTGCCAGGATCCCTCGGAGTTGCTCGTCGAGCCACGGCCTGAACGATTCCAAAACCGGCTGCTGCCCTGTTTGCTCTGGATCCTGAACCTGATCTTGTCCCTGGGCCTGTACCTGTGGATCATGTTCTACCTGCACCGAATTCTGACCCTGATCCTGCGGCACTATATAATCTCATTCCTGATGCTCCATCGTGTCATGAAGGATTAACCCACTAAATAACATAAATGGTAAGACATCCCATATATATATAACAATATATTCTACGCAGATAAGGAATGCAGTAAAAGGCAGTGCATAACAACTACCCTTACTCCCCCTCACCGCAACCTATTCCCCATGGCATCCCGGTCTCATGACCTCTTTACCCGCCCTAAACAGAGCCAAGTATCAAAAGTAAGTCGGGCCATGCTTGTCCCGACAACTCACGTTGCCTCAAACTGATGACCGAGTCACCCAATCCTGATAGTTACACTGCCTCCACCATAGTACATGCCTACTCTCATAGGAGTTAGACCCAAAATCCTACAACATGCAATTATACAAAGATATAAAGCATGGCATATGCATTTGAAAAACTAGCAATTATATCAAGAACTTCACCAATTCACATTTCAAATCATATAAAGCATGGAAATTGATTTTTATTCACATAGCATTATCACTTCCCAAAGCATACGTGCAATTATTAAATTGAAATACCAAAAAAAAAAGTGCCTATCAAAATCCAAACAACAAGCCTTGCCATACCGGGCCATGGTCAAATTCTCCCTTACAACATTGGGTCAAGGGACACATATCACAATCAATGACATCACACATCAAGTGAGCCACCGAGGTGGAAACCAAATAAACTCGAATCTGAGAAAAATCAACAGCAATTCCCACCCATGGAAACTAGTTCCATCCCTCGTACCTGGGGAAACAGGCACCCAAGAACAAGATAAAAACCCAGTTCCAGTAACAAAAACTTATCTCCAGTTTACCATATCCCAAATAGTGAAACCAGAAAAAATAAAAAGAGAAGTATCAATCTCATTAGTATCCAGAAAAACACTGCTACTAAATCCTTGTCAAGAACTCCTCTGATACCACTTTGTAACATCCCAAACCCGTCCATCCACCCAAACAGTGCCGAATGAGTCGGGTGTCACAACCTTAGGCACACCTTCCCTGAATCCCAAAGGCTTCCGACTACCAGCGAGGGTCTTTTAGGTATAGTGGGGAGGAAATACCCTCACAGAGGATCACACGAACGATACAGGTCTGATTATGATACTAAAATATGCAGCTGAAATAAATTAATTAGTAGACTCGACCCAGACCCGCAAAGTGAAAGCATATCCAATATCAATAAACAGAGGAAGCAATATTGAATACAACTTCAGTGGAATGTAAATAGAATAACATGCCAGCAATCATCTGCAACAACTACTGTAAAAAACCAAGCATGCATCCTAAGAAGGTCATACAGTACTGAATATAAAAAGGGAGCCAATGGATAACCAACAGTAGCTACAACAAGGAAACATGTTGATAGAGAAAAGTAAACACAACAAGGTAAACCACAGATAGGTATTACCTCAAGATCTGTACCATCTCCATGAAACAACTAGTGCAACAAAGCTCCTGAAGCTGGCCTCTTTCATGTTTGTAAATCCATAATGTATGCACGCATCCCGAAGGGCCCGTGCAGGTTGTGAGAAAACTCTTAGTAGGATACCAACCAACGGTGCATACCAAATATATGTGTCTAAGCAGTCATGCATTTACAATGAAACTAGTAATAGGTAAAATGTATAGTTAAAAACAAACTCCACTGGTTCTCAACAACAATCACGGAGTGTCACCAGCTTTGGCCAACGCCGGAATCTCTGTCATGTAACCTAGCACCTTGTGCCACCTGACTCCTCGTGTCTCAAGTATCGGCATCCCGAAGGCATGCCCAAAAATAGTAACTCGGCACCATGTGCCTACTAACACCTCGTGCCTCAAGTACTGACGTCCCGAAGGCACGCCCAAGAATAGTAACCTGGCACCATGTGCCTCCTGACACCTTGTGTCTCAAGTACCGATGTCCCGAAGGCACACCCATCCCCTGAAGGCTCCTCACCTCCCATGTGGCTTTCTATGGCAAGCACCCCCAACCAAATACCTAATCGCAACTACAAGGGCCTCTACCCACATGAGTGGTCAAAACCACCTCATCATGGAGTATCTCTGTGTGCACTCTACTCAAAGTCCTGGGTGAGCAGTAATCAAAAAAATAGTCCTAAGCCACCAACACTTCTGACACCTCGTGTCCCTACGACCATGTCGCTCAAGTCCGATGGAATCACCACCCTTGTATCCCGAGGCATGCCCAACCTGACAATCGTACTACCTCAAGCCGACATCCATGATGCCCAATCTTGTGGTCAAAACCACCCAATGTTCCCCGGGTAGAGCCCCAACCTGTGATCAGCATCACTCTAGTGTAACTGGGCCAAGCCCAACACAACCCAAAAAGGGTTCAGTAGATGCAATTCAGCAATTACATATATAACATATTTAACTAGAAAACATAACCAGACAAAACCAACTAAACAGTCGAATTGCACTATACCAGGTGATGTCCCATACCAGCACTGAGGTCTTAAATGCCTCTAACAATTTAATAGGCTTTAACAAATTAAACTAAACTGTTTATAACAATAACATTTCAATTTAAACCATTTTGGTGTTCCCCGGCCAAAATTCCCTGACGAGCAATGACACCTCAACCGGCCCTGCTCACGCAAACTGGTAACCGGGCATACCCAAAAGCATTCTAGAGGTCCCATAAACAATACAGTTTGAAAAGGCAGATACAACGGGTCATGATCAAAATACCCAAAAATGCGCTGAAGGCCGCATCACCCAAACAACTAAGAAAACACAAAAATAAGTATGCACCACCTGCCAGAGACTCACACGATGTTACTCCTCTGGTAACACCCGCCAATTCGGTCTAAAAATCGGTAAATCTACAAAAGATTCAATACCGTTCAAACGTCTATAACACATTCTAAAACAAAAATCAGACAAAACAACCCAAGGGGAATCGAGGCCTTACCGGGGGTTCCAACGCATCCAACCGAGATCATATCGGACTTCAGAAAAAGAACCATGATGAGATTGAAAATTCGGGCGATTTGAGATAAGAGGTTCTATCTAGAACCTCAAAACGAGGATACTACCCGTTTAAAAAAAAGGAAAGTACACGGTGTGTACTATAGGAATACACGCTGTGTATAGGTCATTTAACTGTTCATAAGATGGCAGGATTCTACCGACTTACTTTCTGATCCTACCGACATGAGTTAACGATGTGTACCTCTAGGTACAAGGCGTGTATTAGGTTCCAATTCCTTTCCTCGCCGACTCACCCACAGACCATGTGTTTCCCTTATACACGGCTAGACTACACGGTGTGTCCAAAAGGAACATGGCATGCCCCTGGTTCTACCTGTCCAAGAGGACTACACGCCATGTATGGCCTCACATGGTCAGGGGTAGACACAGCGTGTTCAAAACTACACGCCGTGTAGTAAGAAACTACTACACGGTCATCACACGACATGTAATCGATGAGAACACGGCCGGTAACTTGCCTACACAAACACGTCGTGTACTTAAAGTACACGGTGTATAGTCTGTAAATTTATAGAAACTTCCCATCTTCTCCAGTTTCCTCAGAAACTAGTCAAAAATTCAAACAGTGTTGGGATTTTGGCCTGTTCTGAAAACTCGGGTTCTTACATTACATGACAATCTCATTAATATGAAAAATTTAATGGTGATATTGGGAAAACATTCCTTGAATAGGAATAAAATGTCTATATTTACACATTTTAATAATAATAAAACAAATTAAATCATTACCTCAATATCTTTCACTAGTGTAGAAAACTTTTTTTACGTCACCATTTTTTACGTCGGTTATATAAAACCGACGTCATAATATGTTAAACGAGGTTTTTTACGTCGGTTATTTCATAACCGACGTAAAAACCTGTGTTCGGTACACCTTTAACGTCGGTTATTTTTATAACCGACGTTATTACTCGCGCGGCTTCGTTTTTTACGTCAGTTATAAAAATAACCGACGTAAAAAACGCCGTTTTCGAAGGCCTTTTTACGTCGGTTATTGAATAACCGACGTAACAAACGCGGTTTTTGAAGGCTTTTGTACGTCGGTTATAAAATAACCGACGTAAAAAAAGAATTCGAAGATGTTTTTGACGTCGGTTATTCCATAACCGACGTAAAAAAACGCGGATTTTGAGCCCTTTATAACGTCGGTTATTTTATAACCGACGTCAAACATGAATCGGAGGAAGGTTTTTACGTCGGTTATTGAAATAACCGACGTTATAAATGTTTTTTAAAACAATTATCACGTCGGTTATTGAATAACCGACGTGATAACTCATTTAAAAATTTACCCAGACCCATGGATTGTCATTCGCGAGTTTACCTTCGACAGTCGCGACTCGTCTCTCTCCCGCGTAAACCCGAATCGGCTCATCCATTTCGTTGGTTTAGATTCGTTTTGCGATCATCGTTTCTCATATTTAATCTCCTCGGATCAATCATCTAAACTCGCAGCACTCAGGTAATCCTCCCACTCGTTCGTTTTTTTTCGCGGATAGTATATATATATGTGTTGTGATTTTTTTTGTTGAAACTAGCTAAGATTCTTCGATTGCGAACCCTTTTAACTCGTTTTGGCACCATAATCTTATTTATCATCCCTAGATCTATTTGTTCGACTTGCAATATTGAGTAATTTTATGATTTCACTAATTTTTCATCGTTTTCTATATCCCCGAGAGGGTTAGGGCGTGTCCATTTGGATGGGTTGCCCCTTTTACAGTTGTTACTACTTTATTCACACACAACCATGGCATAGGTGCATGGATTTGGGGTCGGGGGGTGTCCAGGGGGGGTTTACAAGGGGGTGGGTGGGTGTGGGGGGCTGTCCAAGGGTGTTGGGGGGTGTTGGGGGGTGTCCAGGGGGGTGTCCAAGGGGGTAGGGGGTGGGGGTGGTGTTTAGGAGGTGTGGGGGCTGTCCAGAGGGTTGGGGGGTGTCCAGGGGGGTGTCCAAGCAGGTCGGGGGTGGGGGGTTGTGTCCAGGAGGGGTGGGGGTGCTTTCTAGAGGGGTCGGGGGCTGTCCAGAGGGGTCGGGGGGTGTCCAAGGGGATGGGTGGGTGTGGGGGGCTGTCCAAGGGGGTGGCGGCCTATCCAGAGGGGTCGGTGTGGTGTCCAGGGGGGTGTCCAAGGGGGTGGATGGGTGTGGGGGGGCTGTCGAAGGGGTGGCGGCCTCTCCAGAGGGTATTTGGGGTTGTCCAGGTGGGTGGGGGGCTGTCCAGAGGGTTGGGGGGATGTCCAGGGGGGTGTCCAAGGGGGTAGGGGGTGGGGGTGGTGTCCAGGAGGGGGCGGGGGGCTGTCCAGAGGTGTCGGGGGGTGTCCAGGGGTGTTTACAAGGGGGTGGGTGGGTGTGGGGGGCTGTCCAAGGGTGTGGGTGGGTGTTTGGGGGGTGTCCAGGGGGTGTCCAAGGGGGTAGGGGGTGGGGGTGGTGTTTAGGAGGGGCGGGGGGCTGTCCAGAGGGTTGGGGGGTGTCCAGGGGGGTGTCCTAGCAGGTCGGGGGTGGGGGGTTGTGTCCAGGAGGTGTGGGGGTGCTTTCTAGAGGGGTCGGGGGCTGTCCAGAGGGGTCGGGGGGTGTCCAGGGTGGTGTCCAAGGGGATGGGTGGGTGTGGGGGGCTGTCCAAGGGGGGTGGCGGCTTGTCCAGAGGGGTCGGTGTGGTGTCCAGGGGGGTGTCCAAGGGGGTGGATGGGTGTGGGGGGTTGTCCAACGGGGTGGATGGGTGTGGGGGGCTGTCCAAGTGGGTGGCGGCCTCTCCAGAGGGTATTTGGGGTTGTCCGGGTGGGTGGGGGGGCTACCCAGAGGGTTGGGGATGTCCAAGGGGGTGTCCAAGGGGGTAGGGGGTGGGGGGTGGTGTCCAGGAGGGGTGGGGGGCTGTCCAGAGGGGTCGGGGGGTGTCCATGGGGTTTACAAGGGGGTGGGTGGGTGTGGGGGGCTGTCCAATGGTGTGGGTGGGCGTTGGTGGTGTCCAGGGGGGTGTCCAAGAGGGTAGGGGGTGGGGGTGGTGTTTAGGAGGGGTGGGGGGGGCTGTCCAGAGGGTTGGGGGGTGTCTAGGGGGGTGTCCAAGCAGGTCGGGGGTGGGGGTTGTGTCCAGGAGGGGTGGGGGGATGTCTAGAGGGGTCGGGGGGTGTCCAGGGGGGTTTACACATCGATTTGTTTTATATTTCAAAATTGTTTACATTCAAATTATGATTTTTTTCATATAAACATATATTTGTCTTATCTAAAAAATATATATATTTTTGCTATTTGTTATAGGTAATAATGAGTTGAAGTTGGATTACGGCACATCGAATGAGCAATGAATATGAGGAAGGTGTTGATGCCTTTTTGGAATTTGCTAACGAAATGTTCCAAGTAGTGACATTTATTTCTGTCCATGCCTGAAATGTCTGAATATGAAGAAGTTGAAAAGTAGAGAGATAAAAGATCATCTGATTTGTCATGGTTTCAATCCGAGTTACAACCCTTGGATTTGGCATGGCGAAACTGGACAGAATGTCACTGATGATAATGAATCGCAAGATGGTAACTCCGATGGAATTGAAGAAATGATTCGCGATATTGTAGCAGAACAAATTGAGATAGAACCGACAGTTGCACGTCTATATAGTGATGCCGAAAAACCATTATATCCTGGTTGTACAGATTTTACGGTTTTGTCGGCGGTGTTAAGATTGATTAACCTGAAGGCGAAACATGGATGGAGTGACAGAAGTTTTACAGAGCTGCTACAATTGATGAAAGACATTCTTCCAAAAGATAACGATCTTCCAGATTCACATTATAAGGCCAAAAAAATATTATGCCCGATGGGATTGGGATACAGGAAAATACATGCCTGTCCGAATGACTGCATTATATATAGGAAGGAATATGAATTTCTGAAAGAGTGTCCTAAATGTGGGACATCACGGTATAAGATGAAAGAAAAATCACAAGCTGATGTAGAGATTAGAAAGCTCCCTTCAAAGGTATTTTGGTATCTTTCTATAATTCCTCGTTTCAAATGTTTATTTGCTAATTCACATGATGCAAAAAGGTTAAGATGGCATGCTGATGAGCGGGTATGTGATGGAAAAATACGTCATCCAGCTGATTGTCCACAATGGAAGAAAATTGATGCCCAGTACCCTACATTTGGAAATGAAATTAGAAATCTGAGACTAGGCTTGTGCACAGATGGAATGAATCCATACCGAACCCTCAGTAGCACACATAGTTCGTGGCCTGTTTTATTGGTAATTTACAACCTCTCTCCTAAAGTTTGTATGAAGCGCAAATATGTCATGTTGAGTATCATGATCTCTGGTCCAAAGCAACCCGGCAATGATATTGATGTATACTTGTCACCGCTGATTGATGATTTGAAACTGTTATGGGCTGATGGTATTAGGGTGTATGATTCTTATAAAATGGAATATTTTCAACTACATACAGTGCTTCTATTCACTATAAATGACTTCCCAGCATATGGAAATTTGTCTGGATACAGTGTTAAAGGGCATAAAGCATGTCCAATTTGCGAACAACAGACGTCATATTGTCAATTGCATCATGGGAGGAAAACAGTGTACATGGGTCATCGAAAGTTTTTGCCTATGGATCACCCTTATAGAAGACTAAAAAAGGCATTCAATGGCTCACAAGAATTTGATACTGCTCCTCAACCTTTATCCCCAAAATTGTATTTTGAGAGGGTGAAAAACCTTGATGTGACATTGGGAAAGACACAGAAATCTGGTAATGATAGACATATTTGGAAGAAAAGGTCAATATTTTTTGAGCTACCATATTGGAGGTATCATGAAGTCAAACATAATATTGATTTCATGCACGTGGAGAAGAATATCTGTGATTCTTTGATCGGAACATTTCTAGATATTAAAGGAAAGAAAAAAGATGGGTTGAATGCAAGGTTAGACCTACTGTCAATGGGAATACATTTGGAGTTAGCTCCCACTCCTAAAGGAAGACGAACATTTCTTCCCCCGGCTTGTCATACATTATCGAAGAGGGAGAAAAGTATCTTCTGTCAGTGTCTTCATGATATCAAAGTGCCTCAAGGTTATTCTTCAAATGTAAAAAATTTTGTCTCATTGAAAGACTTGAAGTTGATAGGTATGAAATCACATGATTGTCATGTCATGATGCAACAAATTCTACCAGTTGCACTGCGTGGAATATTGCCCATCCGTGTCAGAAAGACTATAATGAGGTTGTGTTATTTTTTCAATTAAATTTTCAACAAGGCGATTGATGTGAATTCTTTGAACATTTTGGAAAAGGATGCAATTTTTATACTTTGTCATTTGGAAATGTATTTTCCTCCAACTTTTTTTGATATGATGGTGCATTTAATGATTCATCTAGTTCGAGAAATAAGGCTTTGTGGACCTGTATATCTTTGTTGGATGTATCCTTTTGAAAGGTATATGAAAATATTAAAGGGATATGTTAAAAATCCATATCGACCTGAAGCCTCCATTATTGAAAAGTATATTTCTGAGGAGGTAGCAGAGTTTTGTATGAGCTACTTGGCTACGACGCAACACATAGGTTTGCCTCCATCTCGCCATGAACGGGTTAATAATGAGGGAAAGGGGATTCGTGGCTTGAAAGTCAAATCACTGTCAGCTGAACATATGAAGAAGTTAGAATCATACATCTTGAATAACATAGCTGATGTTCAACCATATATCACATTGCATATTAATGAGTTGAAACAATGTCATCCAAAGAAGAAAGAAATGTGGATTTTGAATGAGCACAACAAAACATTTTTGCCATGGTTCAAAAAGAACTTGCTTGGTAGATCAGATGTATCAGAGACATTAAAATGGATAGTGGGTGGTCCATCTTTAAATGTGATAACATGGTCCGCTTATGACATTAATGGCTATACATTTCATACGAAAGCTCAGGACAACAGAAGTGCAGTTCAGAATAGTGGTGTATTGGTGTTTGCAGAAGCAATGCATTTTTCGAGTGCTAAGGACAGAAACCCAATTTCGGCATCAAGTGCATATTATGGAGTGATTGAAGACATATGGGAGGCTGATTACTTTAAAATTAATGTTCTCGTTTTTAACTGTAAATGGTTTATCGGTAACAACAGTGTCAGACACGATGAATTTGGAATGACACTTGTTAATCTGAATAGATTGGAAGACACAACTGATTCTTTTATAATGGCAACACATGCCAAACAAATTTTCTATGTAGTAGATCAATCAGATATGCAGTGGGCTGTTGTTTTACAAGGGAAAAACCAATATGTTGGTGAGGATGAATTTGATGAAGATGCTGATCTATGTGAGATCCCTACTTCCATGGAAAGATTAACAGAACATAATGATGAGTATGTTGAAGACATGGTTTGTGCCATAAGGAACGATCACGACGAAGGAATTTAGGAAAACAATCCAACTCTACATTCCTAAAATTACAGGTAACACAAGTTTATTTCTTGTTTACATTTAGTTTTTTCATATAATGTTAGATACTGTAAATTTTTTACTTATTAAAACATGTATCAAACCAAAACGATAAAACAATAAAAACAGTAAAGAGGAGAAGTCCTGGGCACACCGGCTGGCCGGTTGTGGATCACCGGTTGGCCGTTGGTCCAGAACAAAGCTCTGTCTGGTCCACCGGCCGGCCGGTGGACCAGACAGAGAGCCTTCCTCTCTGTTTGGATCACCCGCGGCCGGCCGGTGTTGAGCCAGCGGTCGGCCGGTGGTCCAGACAGGAAGGCTGTCTGGTCCACCGGCCGGCCAGTGGTGAGCCAGCGGACGGCCGGTGGCACCAGGCAGTGGGAAAGTCTACTGCCTGGGTCCTCCGGCTAGCCGGTGTGCTCACACCGGCTGACCGGTGGACTCAGTGAGTCCACTTTTCATCTTTCATGGGCCAACTCCTTGGCAACCTTTTGCCTGTGTTTACCATGTTTATCATTGTTTAACATGCTTACCATATTACCAATGCTTACTATTATGTAATTTAGTACACTTTTCTATCTGTGAACTAATGTTTGTTTTTTTGATTTGAAGAAAAATGACAGATCAATCAGTTGATCAGCCACATGATTCTGGAGATGAGCATATTGGTCATACATCTGGGGAGGAACATTCACATGCTCCTATTACGAAAAAGAGTTCAAAGGTTGGTAAGCGTGGGTGCACACGTTTACCAAAATTATCACTTGCCCGTACGAAGGAGGAGAGGATAGTCGTAGAGTTTGATGATGATGATCTTCCTAGAGGTCCAAATGCTAATGATTTTAAGGGTTTTGTAGCAACTCAGGCTAAGAGCAAAGTAAGCATTCTCTATGATGATTGGAGAAGTGTGGATAAGGCGTTAATTTCTCAGCTGTGGGAGACCATTTTGGTAAGATCTTTTGCTATTGTTTGACTGTTCTTTAAATGTTTCTAGTATATATAATATTTTTAACCTCTTTTTTATCAGATGACATTTGATATTCCTGACACTTGAGGAGTCAGGAAGAAATGTTTATCGTTGGCTGCTAGGAGATGGAGGGATTTCAAATCAACCCTCTCATCTGATTTCATTTATGGTCATAGGAGTCGTGAGAATCCATGTCGTATATATCCTTTTATAGATGAAGACACATGGAGACAATTTTTTGAAAGTAGAAGAAAAGAATCATTTTTGGTAAGGGCAATGTAAACTTTTATAAGCTTTCTTATATAAATGATCTTATTATTGTTTTGTTAATGATTACTTATTCTTAATTTACAGCAAACAAGGAAAGCTCATCAAGAGATCCAATCTAAAAATGTATACCCTCATAGTTTATCTCGGGGAGGGTATGCATTATTGGAAGAACAAATGATGGCAGAAAAATTTCAACAACTAAGAGCTGAGTCTTCAAGCTCTGGAGAGGTGGCCCCTCCATCCCCTCCATCTAGACCTGAGAAATGGAAAAGAGCTCGGAAGGGCAAAAAAGGACAATATCTTTCGGAAGAATCGAGACTCGTAGTTGAGAGGATTGTAAGATATCTATTTTATTTATTTAAGTTTACTATTTTCGTCATATATTTCCAATTATTATAGAAATGTTCAATTAATTATTACAGGACTCTCTTGAGGAGCAGAGTTCACAGGGGACATTTACACCATCTGGGAGGGAAGATATTTTATCTGTGGCATTGGGAAAGCCCGAACATCCTGGCCGTGTAAGAGGATATCCGGCAGGTGTATCGGTAAGAAAAGTGTTGCCACATTCCGCAACTTCTAACGTTGAGGGAGTTTATAAAAAAAAAATAGAATCCTTGGAGGCTGAAGTCCATAATATTAATGCGACAATGAAGGACAAGATTAGAGCATCGGTGCAGTTAATGTTTGCAGACTTGCATAGACAATTTCAGGGTGCAGCTCCCACTCCACCTCTCCCAGTAGCTCCCACTCCCCCACCTCAGCCTGCGGACCCCATTTTTGATCCTCCTCCTCCGCCGCAGCTACCTACTTATTGTGAGTTGTATGTTGATGATCCTCAACATCATATAGTTGCATATGGGATGGTATATTGTATAGGAGATACAGTTCATCATCAACAGTTAGAGGTAGAGAATCAGAGGGTCACTGTACAGGATATTATAGATAGATCAGCTCGGATACCATTACCTACAGATGAGGTGACGACAGTTGGACATAGTATCGGCCATTTTTTACTTTGTCCATCCAGACTTCTTCGACTCATTACCATAGAGGTATGGATGTTATATTTTTTATTTTATATTTTTATTAATGTTTTATCATTTGAAAACTAATATATTGTTCAATTTATTTTTACAGGAATACTTCAAAGGGAAAGAAATACTGTATAGACAACAACAAAGACAGATAGCTATGACATCAGATGCAGATACTAGCAGTCTTGACAAATTGTCAAGATATTCAAATTTGTTGGCGGATCATTATGACTTTACAATGGAAGCTCATGTCTGTGGACGTGAACTATGTGTGGGGATTATGAAAACTGATATCATGGAGTTTGTCACTGGAGATAAGTTGGGCATCAACGTGGTGCAAATTTTTATCATGTAAGTCTTAACACCTTTTCCTTGTGTTATATTTATTAAAAATGTATACTTATGTCTGCTTTGTATTAGGTATCTGTATAAAATTTGTGATAGGAATGAGCTGACAGATGTATATGGATTCGTGGACCCACAATTGATTTCCCCTGAAGCATGTGCATTGGATGAGGAACAAAGAATGCTTTATATTGCTGATAGATTTGAAAAGAATGTAATCACACAGTGTTGGATGATGCCTTTTTGTGAGAGGTATGAAACACATCCCTCTCAAAGAGTTAATTATCTTTTAACATAAAAAACCACTAACGTTAAATTTCCTTTTATCAGGGATCATAGGATGTTAGGGGTTTTTTGCCCTAGGGAGAAAACACTTTATTGGATATGCTCTCTCCATGATGATGTGCGAGAAAGTTTTAAGAATATATTAGAAACGTAAGTTTCAATTTCACAATAGTTTTATATATTATAATGAATTTTAAATTTACCCCATTCGTATTATTTTCTAACAGGGCATGGGTCCACTTTCGAAAAAGCGCAAAGAAAAGGAATTTCAAGATCAAATATGTACATGCGAAGGTAAATATCCATTTATAATTTGTACATTTTGATTTATTACATAAAAATAATATATTGAATTTACACTCATTCAAACAGAAATGTCATGAGCAACAAGGCATCATCGAATGCGGATATTACATGTTAAGATTTATGTATGAAATAATAACAACTGGGACAGTTCTGAGTTTTGACCTGGTAAGATTTCCTCTTTCTCATAATATTTCAATTTGATTTATTCATTATACACGTTGACTACTATCCTTTTCCTTTGTATCTTTTTGATGACCCTCAACCCTTTACTGCTGAAGATATCAAACACTTACAAGTGGAGTGGTCAAATTATTTTACAGGTTTGATTGACTTTTAATTGTTTGTAATGTAAAATGTAATTTTGAATATTGTCAATATAATTGTGTATTTCGTAGTCGTTTAGGTTGGATTTAGTTTTTATTGAAGTTGACAGTGTAAGTTTTGAATGTTATATAAGTGAATGTTTAATTTTTCTCTACTTCTTGTTTTGGTCTACTGTTGATGGTTTTTCTGGTCTGGATTTTGGTATGGGGGGAGAGGTTCCAAGGGGGTGGGTGGGTGTTTTGGGGGTGTCCAAGGGATATGGGAGGGGTGTCCAAGGTGTGTTTGGGGCTGTCCTAGGGGTCGGGGGGGTGTATATGAGGGTGGGGGGGTGTCCAAGGGGTGGGTGGTGTCCAAGGGATATGGGAGGGGTGTCCAAGGTGTGTTTGGGGCTGTCCAAGGAGTCGGTTGGGTGTAAATGAGGGGGGGGGGGGGGCTGTCCAAGGGGTGGGGGGGTGTCCAAGTGGTGGGGGGTGTCCAAGGGGTGTTTGCGGCTGTCCAAGGGGATGGGGGGGGGGGGGTTTCCAAGGGGTAGGGGGGGTTTCCAAGGGGTCGGGGGGGTGTCCAGGGGGTGGGGGGCTGTCCAAGGGGTGGGGGGTGTCCAAGTGGTGGGGGTGTCTAAGGGATATAGGAGGGGTGTCCAAGGGGTGTTTGGGGCTGTCCAAGGGGATGGGGGGGGGGGTTTCCAATGGGTAGGGGGGTTTCCAAGGGGTCGGGGGTGTCCAGGGGGTGGGGGGCTGTCAAAGGGGTGGGGGGTGTCCAAGGGGTGGGGGGTGTCCAAGGGATATGGGAGGGGTGTCCAAGGGGTGTTTGGGGCTGTCCTAGTGTTCTGGGGGTGTAAATGAGGGTGGGGGGGTTGTCGAAGGGGTGGGGGTGTCCAAGGGGTGGGGGGGGGGGTGTCCAAGGGATATGGGAGTGGTGTCCAAGGTGTCTGGGAGTTCTGTCCAAGGGGCCGGTTGGGTGTAAATGAGGGTGGGGGGCTGTCCAAGGGGTGGGGGGTGTCCAAGGGGTGGGGGGGTGACCAAGGGATATGGGAGTGGTGTCCAAGGTGTCTGGGAGTTCTGTCCAAGGGGTGGGGGGATGTCCAAGGGGTGGGGGGTGTCCAAGGGATATGGGAGTGGTGTCCAAGGTGTCTGGGAGTTCTGTCCAAGGGGCCGGTTGGGTGTAAATGAGGGTGGGGGGCTGTCCAACGGGTGGGGGGGGGGGGGTATCCAAGGGGTGGGGGGGGGGGGTGTCCAAGGGATATGGGAGTGGTGTCCAAGGTGTTTGGGAGTTCTGTCCAAGGGGCCGGTTGGGTGTAAATGAGGGTGGGGGGTGTCCAAGGGGTGGGGGGTGTCCAAGGGGTGGGGGGGGGGGGTGTCCAAGGGATATGGGAGGAGTGTCCAAGGGGTGTTTGGGGCTGTCCAAGGGCTCGGGGGGGTGTCCAGGGGTCGGGGGGGGGGGGGGGTGTCCAAGGGGTCTGGGAGGGCTGTCAAGGTGTGGGGGGTGTCCAATGGGTGTTTGAGGCTGTACTAGGGGTCTTGGGGGTGTAAATGACGGTGGGGGGCTGTCCAAGGGGTGGGGGGGGGGGTGTCCAAGGGGTGGAGGGTGTCCCAGGGATATGGGAGGGGTGTCCAATGGGTGTTTGAGGCTGTACTAGGGGTCGTGGGGGTGTAAATGCGGGTGGGGGGCTGTCCAAGGGGTGGGGGGGTGTCCAAGGGTTGTGGTGGGGCTCCAATGTGGTGGGGGAGGGCTGGCCAGGTTGTTAGGTGGGTATAGACGAGGGTGGGGTTCAGTTGGGGCTTGGGGGAGGGCTGGCATGGTTATTTTTGATTGGTTTCTGGTTGCTTTTTGGTGAGAGCAGTGCAATTATTTTTTAAAAAAAAGTTTTTTTCACGTCGGTTATTTTATAACCGACGTGGTAAATAAATCGGTAGGGGTTTATCACGTCGGTTATTTTACATGATCTTAAGTCAAACATCTAATGAAAAATTAATAAATATATATTTTCATGTTATCCCACTATAAATACCCTCAAATGAATATGTACATATAAATGATTCTAGGATGAATAGAAAACAGAAAACTATAAGCATTAGATAATAATTACTTTTTCCACATTGAATCACAAGAAACACATAGCATATAGCTAAATATCCAAACAAATTTTTTATCAATGTTAAATTTGGGAAAAATACCTTAAAAAAAATTATACCATTTCTTGTAACTCAGGATATTTTTTTATTCTATCACAATTCCATCATATATAGATTACTAGAGTGACACCTGATAAAAAAAAGTGGAATTTACTCTACCAACAACCTTCAATTCAATGCTTATAATATCTTTAACAAATGGGTTATGTTCCAACCATATCATTTTAATTTAGCATGATGATTTAAACTCTATTCATCTTCCACTTTTTTCTATTTCTGTGGATGAGAATTGATTGTGAAATCATAATCCTTTATCAGTTCTGGACTTCTTCTCCACCTTGTGTTTAATTTCTTTTGAGTAAATGTAATTGTAAAAATGTTATGATTTGTATTTATTTCACTTTAGTCTCCATAAAAAGTATGTATTCATATTTTAAATGTGAAAACCATGGATTCTAATTCTAAATCATGTGGGGGATAATATTACTCACGTGGATTCAGTTACCATGAAGCATAAGAAATGACCTGATCATTATTCACAAGATTCCAACCAATTCTCTTTAATGAAGAAACACTATTGTCGAAAAACTCACAATTTCTAGAATGTATTGCTAAAATGGGAGAATTCCCCAATCATATTTATAGTTCCAAAAAAATAAAGATTAATTTATTTTATCCAAATAAATTTATCCCCTTTTCATGATAACATAGTTAGCTGGCAAGATATGTATGAAATTTGTTTAACAAATCATTAGTAAGGTCTTCATAATCAATGAAAACTGTGAATATCAATTTAATTTTTACATCTTGGAAATTAATATTCAACTTTTTTGGAAGGATCAACTGTTATGCCATCTTTATTTATGATTTTTGAGGGAAACCAATCTATTTTATCCCAAAATTACATTTTCTATATTTCCTGTATATCATAATCTTATTTTAGTATTATTAAAACAGTTCCCCTTATTTTTCACGATTCGTAAATCATTTCAAATAAATTAATATGCCATCAGTAAAAAAAATATTTCCAAATATTCACCGAATATTTGTTTCATAAGATCCATAAATACAATAAGAGAAATTATCCAGCCAAATGTTGTAAAAGCAAACTCATAATGCACACACACAGATATATATATATATATATATATATCATTTTGTTGTTTCTTGAATTTTTCCATCCTTCACCTTCAGCAAATGGTACATAGACCTAAATTCAATATTTGAAAAATATTAAAATCTTAATATCAAATAAATCATGTTATCAATATGAAGAAAATGAAAATTACTATTAATAGTGTGGTTGCTAAATTCTCTAAAATCAAAAAAAAAATTCATAGACCTGTCTTTTTTTTCAAAAAACATGATCACCTTATGGTGAGGTACTCAAACAAAGAAAACTGTTACCTAAAAATCCTACAAATGATTTTTAAATTCTAGTTGTTCTAAATCATCCATTCTATATGTTTTTCAAAAAATAGATTTAACATTGAATACTAAATAAATAGTAAAATTAACCTCGTAATACATGTATAATATAAAGGAAATCAGCATGAAAAACATATATAATTTCATTTACCACTGAAAATTCATCAATCTAATCAAATACCATATTTTTATCAATATATAAAATATAAATTTATATTAAATATTTTAATATTTCATCATATTAATTATATTTTATCAATGTTTTGGATTTTTTTCTTAATAAAAAATGAAACTCTTTATGAAAAACTAATTCTTTATCTCGACAATCAATCTTAGAATGGCTAATAATAATCCAATTCACATCAAGAATAACCATAATTACTATCAGGGGAATGAAAAAATGATTGAACTAAAATTCATTCCATAGTTACCATTAGGTATAATATTATATGTTTTCCTTAATATTTCCCTTATGTTTTTATTCCATATTTTTGGATTTATTTCACAGGGGGATTTCAAATTTAGTAGAAAATTTCTCAATAATGAAATAATTTTGAAACCCTGAATTATAGAATACATTAGAGAAATATTATAAAATATAAAATATAAATGATACCACTTCAATGGATGGGCTGAAATCTAATGTCGTAGAAGAAAATGATTTCACCACACCTTTCTTCATATATTTTAGCTACATCCAATTATAATGGTGCCTCTCCAGACACTCATTTTCATAATAACACATTCCATTAAAATTAAAACCTTTTATAGTATATATATCAATGTTTTTCATGCTAGTTACATGATAGTTTTCATTTAAATTACGATCCACATTCCCAAAAAAACCATATCATAATCACTTAAAATACATCAAATGTTATTCCTCATTGAGTTTTTCCACAATTATCACAAATTTAATACATTATATTATAACCCTAAATTTTTTTGATTGATTCCTTGTTTTTTATTCCACCTCGGCCAATTTTTATTCTCAATATAAAAGAAAAGATTATCATTAGAAAATTTTATTTCTACATTCTCTATACATTGACAAGTCTGTTGTAACATCTAATTTCCTCAGAAGATAATGAAGTTGATATTATGGCTTCAAGTATATTATAAGTTATTGATTTTACTTTTATTACCATATATTAAATTTGGATACTACCTTTCACATCATGTGAATTTTTCTTATATTGACGCCACCAAATCTTCCTCATATATCAATTCCATGAATTTTGTTTCAAACATAAGTGCAATCTCCCTAGGAAAAAATTTCCCATTGAAATTATTTTTGAATTCATCCCATTCCAAAGGATCAATATCCTCATTATCATTGATATTCTTGACCACTGACCACAACTAGTCAGCTTCCCCCTAAAAATGATAAATATCAAGAATAACCTTTTATTTTTCTAAACCCCCCATGACATCAAAAAACTGTTTTAGGGCATTTATCCACCCTTTCTCTACCACTAGGTTAGAAGATGCAATAAATTCATAAGGGATTTTCTAAATAAAATGATCAACAACTAATATATTCTTATGATATAGATCTAACTAAAATCATGTATATATTCCACATCTTTCAGTATCCTACATAATCTACTCCAATACTATCACAAACTACTTAGTACCTATTCCAACCATTATGAGATGTGAATTCTTATGGATATAAGCCTCTCGGTTCCTTCCTACTTCGTCTTCCCTATTTCAACTATTGAAACCCATTCTTAAACTGACATATCATAGGTGAAAAAAACTATTAGAATTTAAATTTTATATTTTTTAGCCAAAAGAATAATGATAAAATATTTAATGAGTATTATATTAACATTATCGTAAGAAATAAATATATCTAAACCTAATATTTAAAGAAACTGTAAGGTAATGACTTTAAACATTACATAAATGAGTTAATTGCACAAAAATTCAATTTAATACATGCCAAAATATATTTTATTTTTTTATTTGTAGATAATTAGTTCATAAACTCATACATATATAGTCATATATTACAATGTAAAAGCATCTACTTAATATCCAATTTTCATACAATACGAATCTTTTTGAATAAAACATGAATACTTTATAAAAAAAAACCCCACAACTTCTATCATGAATTATTCCATTCCTTTTCCCATCCATTATCTATAAGAATAAAATTTCAAATTTTTTATGGGATCAAAAACCTTAATAAGTGACATCAAAAAAGAAAAATAAAATGTCAGTGTATTACTACATTCATTTTCAAAAAGATATAACATTGTAACATAAAACATACTATCATTATCTTATCTTCTTAAATAGTATGTTTTGTTTAAAACCCTAAAAGAATAAATAATAGATTAATTGTAAATTTTGTAATTATATTCATCTCAATCATATATATAATGTAGATTAATGATCTAAACATGGATTAACCATCACATTTTCACTAGGAATAACCATCGTAGAATATTTCTATAATAACTTAATAGAAAGATGACCAGTTATCTCCATCACTTTACACAATTAATTAGAGTGATATAATTGGATCACCCACCCTATAATTATAACAAAACCACATATCCCTATAAAAAATATGAGGAACCATAAAAAATGCATATCAAATAGAGTTTCAATGAATCAATCATTTTAGTGGAATATAATTTGTCCATTTAGAAATCTTTTTTCTTTTTTAAGTGTTAACGCACTTATAAATGAAAACATTTAATTTTGAAATAATCTTTTAATCAAATAAAAGAAAAAATCAATTTAATTTTGAAACATGGATCCTGGAAAATACACTCAAGCTGTATAATAAAAAATCATTTCTTTATTAACATTAGTTATAATATAAAAAAAAATTGTAAAAAAATTATTTAAAAATATCATATCCTTGAAGTGAGAATTTATAAAATAAATAAAACATGTATATACACATTAAATACCCTTAATAAAACACAATTTAATAAAAATTAATTTTACATATAATCATAAAACAACAATATCAATGAAGTAGACAGATAACCAAAATAATTGAAATTGTTTTAAGAATACCCATACCATCTATATGAATGCAGTATCCACATTCACTTATTATACCGGATAATAAAATTCAATTAATTAATTAATTAATCCAAAACACATTCATATTTATTTGAATTATTTTAAGTATATTATGTTTTTTTATGGCCATTTCAATGATTTATACAGTCAATTTAATCATTCCTGGTGTCATCGTTACATTGTTTTATAGTAAGTTCTTTTGAGTATAATTATGTGGGTAATTGGAAATGGAAAAAAAATTCCATAAGTGGAATAAAATGGTATTAATATACTTCTATAATTTTAAACAATCCCTTATTTAATTTTTTCTGATATGAGGATGATTTAATAGACAAGACATTAATGATAAATGATTAGCTTATCACAAAAACACTTTAATTTATTTAATAATATACTTATAAATTAGTGGATGGAAAATAAAAATGTTATAATATACATATTACAGTATGATTAAATAATTTTCATGGTTTTATGACCTATCAAGATAGTTAAAATAGAAAATTAATTCTCTTAAACTATGAAGCTGGTGAATCCGCACTTTAGTGATGATATTTTCATATTTAGAGAATGATTATAATATGATATATATGGTAATTGATAAAACATTATTAATGAAGTTAAATTTTATTTATTATAATGAATTTTTTAATTCTATTTTTATAGGGGAGGTGAGGTTAAAGTAGAAGAAATAATTAAAATTTGAGTTTAAAAGACAAGAAGGGGAATTTTCCCTATTAAATATCATCACCTTGAGAACCTCCTTGTAGATAATTCTTAAGGTATTCAAGTGATAATAGTAGGTCCTAACCATGGTTAATGTTATTAAGATGGTAATTGGGATGAATTAAGACAATATAAAATCCTTTTGAGTTGTGGGGGGAAGTAGTGGTGAGGGGTGCAATTTAAATGTAGAGAGTAGAGATGTTTTTTATTATTTTATACATTTTGTTTATTTTTTGACCCAAGAATATACCTAGTGTTGACTAATGTGACTATGTACATAAACATGTTTATGTTATTTCTAACTAATGGTTGGTCAACACATCCATACTTCATCTATGACTCAATAATTCATGTATATGGCTTATAATGTCAAATACTCTAAATTGTCGTATTTCACTATTCACAAAAATTCAATAGTTTTTGAAAATCCCAAAAAACCCCCCTAAACATTTTTTAAACATTTATTTTTCAAAAATTGAATCCATGTTTTTAAAATAATTTTTAAATATGATCAATTTAATTTTTTATTTAAATCATCATTTATTCCAAAGAATACCAAATTTTTATATTATAAATGATTTAACGAACAATCGAAAAGAAAAATTTGGATTCAATTTTATTAATTATAATTATATTAAAATATAATATTAATCTATGTATCTATATTATGATAATTGAATTTATCTGAAGTCATTATATTAATTATAGAAATAAAAATAATCAATTCCATTTAAAAAAATACTAACTTATAATCTATCATTTTTAAAAGAAATATTCACATATACCATGATATAAATATATCATGTAATAATTTATAAGATAAATTTATTCTTTCATAGGTGATTTTAATCATCCATTACAATATGGTCCCTAATTTCTATAAATACCACATATTTCTCATATTTTTAAAATTAATATAACTGATTAATTTTAGATTAAAAACAATTTATTATATAATTAATTGTGTCATTAAAACGTTTTTCATAATTATAATATATATTAAATTGTTACATATATATTAAAATCCATGTAAAATGTTGACATAAGTGAGTTACACCACTACATGGATACAATAAGATGTATGTACAGACGAGTGGTGTATTCTCTTTTTATATGAAGGATACGTGACAAGAAATGGTGGTAAAATAATGATAATAACATTACAGAATATAGGAGGGTTATAAAGTATTTTTAAATATTGAGCAAGAATAAAATTTTAAAATGTTCGTAAAAGTGATTTCCAAATCGGCATAAAAAATACATTAGATCTTCTCTTACCAGATTTAATGTTAGACATTTTTCAAGATAAGAACCACCTGAAAAAGTATAATAATTTTGAGAGAAAACTATGTTCTAGTTGTGATTTATGTATTTAGGTTCTGTAAGGATTAGTGGATATTTGGTTTATTTTTATTGAGAAAAAAAGTAAACACATAGAACTAATTATTTTTTATAAATATAATAAATAATATTTCATGAGTATGTTGAACAATGTGGCCATAATTTGTTGGATAAGATAGAATATAATTGTAATAACATTAACCAATAAAATATGTATAGGCTTATGAAGTATTCAATATAATATATTCTTGTTTAAACTCTTATTTGATTAATTGTTACAATATTCAAGGTAACAACTATTTCACTCTTAATGGATCATGAAACAAGTCAGGTCTCCATCATACCTAGAATGAAGAAAGGCATGAAGGGAACTCAAGATTCCCATAGGATCTAACAAGTGCCTACGTATTAAAAAAAATTGTAAAAAATTTACCAAATATATGAATTAAATAAACTAATAATATAATTAAATCAAAACAAAAATTTCACAACCAACAAGTCCTTAAAATTTACTATATTTTATGTTTACAAAATATAAAAAATCAAAAAGGCACAATGACATAAAGGGAAAACCAATACATCAGGAAAAACATCAATTAAATGAGAGATACCACATCCTCATTCTACCACCACAAATATCCACAATGAATGAAACTAGGAACCCAGTCTGTTACCACTACACATCTACCCCTAATGTTAAACAAACACATAACATTGTCTTCATACACCCAAAAGGTTCATCTAGTGTGTGAGTTGATTCCCAGTAGGATGCCTCCCAAAAGAGATTACAAGCAAAAACATTAATTAGAAAATCATCCATGTTCATTTAAATAAATATATTTAAAATATTTTTAGGAACTCATTTGTCTGGAAAAATTTTAATGAAAAGAAAACACTTACAATGAAGACTAATAAAACCATTTTCTTGAAAGACAAATGGATTTATAAATGTTCACAGACATACACATCCATAGACAATAGGTCTATCGCATGTCGACCATTGTCACCCCTCCAAATAAGGTAGAGTATAATATGTAAATCCCTAGTGTTAAACTAGATCAAGTAGGATTCAAGGAACCTCACATATCAATTAAAAGTGGAATATGAACCATGAAAAGTCATGTTCTTATGGAAGGGCCATTATTAGGGTACATCCCCATAACCCTAGTGGTGTCCAATAATCATTCATGTTTAGTTAATGTTGTAATAGTAAATCTCACTATGTAAAACTAGACCGAATCCTCTTCTGTATCACTAGAATGATCATTATAGTCTGTCCACCTATTCACCCAGGATTCCATGGTGATCAATTATGTTCCCTGTTTCACACAACACTTCATCATCACATTTCACAAGCTAAACAATGTAACACACAACATTCACAACCTCTTGTCCAATTCATAACCAGTTTTTGAAATAAACACACACCAAAACTACTTCAAAACATGATATTCCGCATTCGTACAATTTAAAAACCATGTTTCATAATTTATAAAACACTAATGACATACACCAAATTATTCATAACACAATCCTTTTCCATTTTTACTTCAATGAAAACACATTATATGTTTAAATCATTTATTATCACTTTCACAATTTATATTTATCCCTTTTTACAAAATAAAAGAAAAATATTATTAAAAACAGGCCTATCATTTTTTAAATAATTTGTATATCATATATATAAAAAATTACTCAACAAGGCCTATATTCCTAAACAACCCCATTATCAAAAAAAATCATAATGATCATATAATAACCTCATGTTACATTTAAATTACATCTATCACTTTCAAAAAAAGGCACAAAACTCTATTCAAGAGACATTACAATATGATATGCATGATACATAACAATTTATATTTCATGAAAATTCTTTCCTAACAACTATACATGATAAATAATTATCAAAACATACATCTAATTGGTTACAAATTTAATTAAAGGCTTCCAAAAACTTCCAAAACAAGTCCCATATTTATAACGCGACCATTTCTAATATAAAGAAAAATTTTATGACACATTCTTGTCAAACATTTCACCAAAACATTATGCAATACCCCAATTAATTATAGAACATGTAAAATATAAATAAATAAATATATGATCTAAAAAATTTAGGATATGAAACCACATATTTTGGGTGAAAAAAATCGTGGAAAATGGTGGGTAGCCTATCTGCACCATAATTACACAACAAATGATCTATGATAAACCCTAAAAATGGAAATTTATCCAAAAAATAAAATAAAACAATTATCCCTTACTGAACCTCTTGAAAATTAAAGAAAACCTCTAATGCATGGGATAGATTTACCTGGAGGAGAGACAAACTTGTTGAAGGATAGTGGGGTGATGCCAGGAGTTGTGGTTGCTGGAGAGGCATCGATCAGCAAGGGTTCGAGTGTCAGGGAGGCACCTGTTGAGAAGATGGATGCATGATAGTTTATTTTTCCATAGAGATGGGCTGTGTTAGAGGAGAGCGGACCAATTTAAGGATGGCCACTAAGAATCCTCATAAATAAGGTGAATCATGTGGCATGGAAGATGATGATAGCTCTGTGCCGCATGCACCGTAGGGAGCATCCAGTAGGGGGCATGACAGATAAAAGATTCACTGATAGGGGTCCGGCCATGGGTCACCATAGGAGGTAGGGGGAAGGTTTGTTGCACCATGCAGGTGGAAGGAAGAGAAGGAGACACGATGCAGGGATAGTGGGAGAGGTGTGAGATGTGATGGGAGAGGTGGGGAGAGAACCAACCATAATAAAAAAATTAAAAATAACGATAAACTAATAATAATTATAATAACAATAAAAACAATTATAATCATTATAATATGATTAATATACTATTACAAATAAAAATAAATATAATATAAACAATTTAATACTAATTTGAAAAATTAAAAATAATAACAATATATTTTTTCCATAAAAATATTTTTCATTATTGTTATTATTAAAATAATTCATTAAACACAATTTAATTTTTCGTATTTTATTTGTCCCGACCCATCCTCGGGACCCGTGTTGTGACTACCCCAAGCCCACCTCCCATAGGCCAGGGGCTGGAGACTAGCAACAAGGCATAAATCACAACAAAAAAGGGAAGGCATTGCCTTTATAAAGTAAACAAACACCACAAAGTAAGCAAGAAGAAGTAAACACTAAGTAAAACTAGGTACAATAGTATGTGCAGAAAGTAAATGGGCCAGAATACCAACCCAAACTGAAATTAAGGTACAACTAGAAAGAAGTACAACAAATGAAAGTAAGGCAGCAATGTCGAGCCATCCACTAGAAGTCCCACCTGAAGGGTGGGTATAGATAGCCTCCTCAGCTCCTCGGTCTAGTCGTCCGCTCCGTGTCCGTCCCACCTAGTTGTCCACCTCCAGGTACCGACTTGCTCCACAAGCCTCAACCACGATCAGAATTTTCTATCATCTGCATCCAACACAACGTAGTGCGGGCATAGCTCATGTAGGGGTGAGTATACGCTACTCCGTAGGGACCTCGAGACCCCCGAAGGTATCCCAGAATCCACAAAGGATAATCCCCAAAGGAATGATACAATCACGAAGTAAAAACCAACACTACTTAGGTATATTCCCATACATATACCTAAGTCATCAATTCCCATTAGGCTTCGACATCCGAGCCCAAGTTCGATCAAGTCCACATAAGAGTACAGCCCAATCCACACAGGATAACACAACCCAATCCACATAGGAAAGCAAGTCGATCATATCGAAGATAATAATTGAATGTCAAGACTCAACTCACACAAGTATACCTCTTCGTAAGGTGATAGAGATGATCAGATGTAGCCACGGATTCATCTAAGCTAGGACCCACGTAGGATACTAAACAAGCTAACCTGTCAGACCCACATAGGATACATACCAGCTACTCTGCAAGACCCACGTAGGATAACAAGAACATAGTCAAAAATTGCCAGACCCATATAGGATACAGACAATAGTCATCGCCGTCAAACCCACGGAGGATTTCAGTATGGTCTTCATCACTGCTGTACCCACGGAGGATTTTAGGGCAGTATTCATCGTCGTCGAACCCACGTTGGATTTCAGTACGGTCTTTATCGCTGTCGAACCCATGGTAGATTTTAGGGTAGTCTTCATCATCGGAAAACCCACGGAGGATTTCAGAACGGTCTTCATTGCAGCCGATCCCCCATAGGATTTCAGGGCAGTCTTCATAGATGCCAAACCCACAGAGGATTTCAGTGCAGTCGTCGTCACTGCCGAACCCACGAAGGATTTCAGTGCAGTCATCAGCATCGTCACAGACGCAAGCAACTCTAGGTTTCCCACACATAGCATGCTCGATTCCAGGAGGGTCTGCACCACGAGCCAAGGGGTCGATACATCAACTGACACATAGACCGTAGTTGATGTATCTCAAAGTTCCATCTCGACAAGAGGAACTCGACATGACAGACGGCGCGTCAATCGGACGCCCGATCTGAGAGTTAATGGCTTTTTCGTCCCAGGGGACCGATTGGATTTTAAGTCAAAACCAACTCGACCGCACTCCAACAGTGTCCAAACATTGAGTGGAGTAAGCCAAAAGGTCTGTATCACTAATAGGAATCTAATGATGTTTACAGCACGTCAATCGGACATCTAGAGCTCAAGTTATAAGTGATTCCGCTCCGAGGGCCCGGTTAGTTTCGTGTTTGTACCAACCCTACCGTGAACAATGTTTTCTGAAAACTTGAGTTTAATATACCGAAACGACTGTATCGATCCACGGATTACATCGCAGCTGATGGTGTGTCGCTTGGAGGTTCGTAGCCCAATATATGGGAAAAAGAACAAACTTGTCTGGGTTTAGGGGGTTTTGGGCCCGGACCGACCAGACCCGAGACACCCTGGGGTCGGCCGGAACCGGGTCAACCCGAACCGGGTATGGTTCCGGCCCATTAGGGCA
Source organism: Viscum album (assembly GCA_963277665.1). Classification (NCBI taxonomy): domain Eukaryota; kingdom Viridiplantae; phylum Streptophyta; class Magnoliopsida; order Santalales; family Viscaceae; genus Viscum; species Viscum album. The sequence goes on along the minus strand of OY728132.1, from coordinate 1,513,057,294 downwards.
CAGCCCGACCCGGTGCAGCCGGTTGGCTTGGCGCGGCTGTGCCCCGCACGGCCAGCCCAGCGCTTGCCGAGCCATTGCGGGAAGGGGGGGGGGGTTGCCCCCCTTGATTGAAACAACACCCCCTCCCCCCACATGGGGGCCACTTACTTTCACCTGATTGGGGCTACGATCCCCAGACTCCCTTCCGAAACATCCCGCCCGGTCCGGCCGGCCGGTGTTGTCACCGCGGGACCCCACAGTCCCGCGCCTCTGAGGTGCCTGCGGCCGGCAGTTCTGGCCGCCCCGCCTTGCACCGCCGCAGTTTTGAGCTGCGACCTAGTTCGACAGACGTGGTGTGATGGCGCCGCACCCCTCCACTGTGGCCGTGCTCCGTCCAAGGGCTCTTCGTGGTTCTCTGACGCGGCGGGATGTCACCGCGGCTTTGTTCGGCCTCAACGGCGCAGCGCGACGGTGCCGCGCTTATTCTTTGTTTCCACGTGGTGTCGTTGCACCGCGCTACCTTTGTTCATGCCGTGACAAACACATCATCAAAGGGGGAGGAGTTCCGGTCGTGTTCATGCGGTTCGTACCCCTACCGTTAATACGATACCAAGCAACTAAGAAAAAGACGTTTGGACGGTCAAGAATATTCATGAACCAAAAACAAACCCCTACCTCGACGAAGTCGACGAACGAGGTTTGTTGCGAGAAAGGGACGTCGCAGAAGACGACGTCGTGGAAGGAGGATCGTCGGTGTCGCGGTACAGAACATCGTGGTATACAACGTCGCGGTAGAAGACGTCGCGGTACATGACGTCGCGGAGAAGAGGACCATCGGCATAGCGGTACACGGCTTTGCGACGTCGATCTCCGAGGAATCAGCGTTATTCGTCGTCCTTCGTTAGAGGTCAGCAATCTTCGTCGGTGATAGTGTATTCTTCGCGTTCTTCAAGGAGGATGATGAAGATTCCCAGGCTTGATCAATTCCTCTCCAACCTTCTCACACAACAAAAACACCCTTAAAGAAATAAGACTTTGTCTTATTTAATTAACACACACAAGACACCATTCAATTCGAAATTCAAAATGAATTCAAGAATTAATTACAATGAATAACTTAACTCAATTCATTAATTAAGAGAGTTGACATGGTATTTAAAAGGGGTGCGGGTGAGTTACATATTAATTGGACGAGAGGGAGGTTAAAAGGAAAAAAGGGGGTGGGCTCATGTGGGCCCCACTACACTAATATCATACCTAGTGGAGTTAGGATATTGGTGGGTCCCACTCAAACCACCCAACATAGGTTTAAACTACCTAGAATAGAAATAAAATTTGTAACACATTATTTTATTTTATTCTATAGTTTACCTATTAAATTAAAAACCTCACCCGAGAAAACGCAACTCTGGAAAAGGTGTTTCTAAGCAATTACCAGCGCTGTGATTCCATCGGTGCCCTCAGATTTTGATTCCGAGCACCGGTTCAAAAGTTTGGAAAACCCGCTCCTTCGTTCATTGAACGTACCCGAGTGAAACTTCAGAAATTGATTCCGGGCACACCGGGCATTGGAATCAGGTGCCGCTAGAAACTGCGTTCTTGTAAAATCCCAAAAAAAATCAAGAAAAAATTTCCCTTGAATTTTACGAGTCTTTACATTACTCCCACTTCAGAGATTTACGTCCCCATAATGATACATCGAAAACTAGGGGGAAAAATGTGGGTACTGTGCACGCATATGAGCTTCCCGCTCCCAAGTGCTTTCCTGGAGGTTCTCATGCTTCCATATGATGCGCACTAGAGGAATCGACTGACCACATAGGACCCGCTCCTATCGATCCTCTATCTCCACTAGGACCTCCGCAATAGTCGCCTCATCGTCAATGATATGCGTTGGGTCGTGCACGTATTTTCTCAGCTGGGATACGTGGAAGATGTCGTACACTTGGTACAACTGAGGTGATAGAGACAGGCGATATGCCACCTCACCTATCTTGATGAGAAACATGAAATGTCCGATGAAGCGCAGAGATAGCTTGCCGCCCCGGCCAAATCTCCGCAATCCACGTCGAGGTGAGACCTGCAAGAAGACATGGTCTCCATCCTCAAACTCTAGTGGTCTCCGACTCTTGTCATCATAAAACTTATGCAAGCTATGAGCTGTCTCATTAGCTCCTGGATGACCCGTACCTTCTCTTTCGTGGCATGGACCATCTCCAGTCCCACAAGTGCTAACTCCCCAGGGTTTATCCAGCATAGAGGTGATCTGCAAGGTCGCCCGTACAATGCCTCGTATGGTTCCATCTCGATGGTGGAGTGGTATCTTTTGTTACACGCGAACTCCACCAAGGGTAGGTGGTCCTCCCAGATATGACCAACGTCGAGGACACATGCATGGATCATGTCCTCGAGAGTATGAATGGTCCACTCCATCTGACCATTCGTCTGAGAGTGAACAGTGGTGCTCAGACGTAGTTGTGTCCCGAATGCCTCCTACAACCCCTTCCAAAGACGAGAAGCAAAAAGAGCATCTCAATCAGAGATGATAGATGATGGCACACCATAAAGGTGTATAATATCCTGAACGTAGAGACATACAAATCTCTCTACGGAGCCCTGCTCTATAATGTGTAAGAAGTGGGCTGACAAGGTTAGTCGGTCGACAATCACCCAAATAGAGTCGTGACCTATGGATGTGTGTGGAAGTACAGTCACGAAATCCATAGATATCCCATCCCACTTCCACTCCGGGACCTCCAAGGGCTGCACAATGCCTGCTGGTACCTGGTGCTCTGTCATCTCCTGCTGGCAGGTGAGGCATCGAGAAACGAACTCATCTACAACCTTCATCATACCCGGCCACCAGTGTTGTCGTCTGAGATCCTGGTACATCTTTTCCACTCTTGGATGTACCGCTAAAGGAGGAGGGTGAAACTACCTCGGCACCTCCTCTTATAAAGAATTTGGTACCATGGTACATCCTCTAAAAAGGACGACATGCTCTCCTCCCATAGAGAATCAATCAGGTGCCTATCCTGAGGATATCTGTGCACGCCACATCTCATAGTCAACATCCCCACACTGTGCCTCTCTGACCCACTACAGTAGTGGAGGTGTGATTGTGAGTGACTGAAGAAAGGCTTTTCCATCTCTATCCACGAATGATATTTTCAAAGTGGCTAGATGCTTCGTCGCCTCCCCGAGTAGCTGAATTCCCATCCTCCTGCTGAGGGTATCGGCTACTCTGTTCCCCTTTCTAGGAGTATTGATTATTTCAAAGTCATATTCCTGGAGGAAATCGAGCCATCACCGTTGTCTCAGATTCATGTCCTTCTGCGAGAAGATGTACCTAAGACTTTGGTGGTCAGTGTAGACTGTAAAATGCTCACCCATCAAGTAGTGTCGCCACATCTTCAGAGCGAAGACCACTACTGCTATCTCCGGGTCATGAGTAGTGTAGTTCGGCTCATGCTGCCTCAAATGACGTGATCCATAGGCGATCACGACCATCTCCTTCATCAGGACTCATCCATGTCCAGTCCATGATGCATCGTAGTAGACTATGTACCCTACTCCCTCCTCCGGTAGCCTCAAGATAGGTGTGCTTATCAATCTCGGTCTCTGCTCTTGGAAGCTCTTCTGACATCTTTATGACCACACGACGGGTTGCCCCTTCTTCCTTAATGTTTTGCAAAGCTGAAAATATTTCTCTTTTTCCGAAAATAGAAATGTAGTCTCATCCCCTTGATGAACCACATTCCATGCCTAATACAGTCAATCCCATCATGATCAGTTAATTCATTCTGTGGATGACGTCGTAAGGCCTCGACACTGCTACCAAGAGATCCAATAGTTACTATCTCCTCCATGGGTTGAGTCACACTTTCGGCATCAGTTTGTGGTCACTAGGTCTCCTCCAGTAGTAATCTCGTATGTGATGGTCAAATCAACCATTTTTAATCAGAACCTCTTAATATTAACATAAAAAAGACAAGAAAGAAAACGTCACTATTGCAAGTGTCTTTAATTACTGCAACTCAATGTACAAGAACACAAAGCAAAAAAAAACAAAAAATCTAGATGCATTATGGGAAAAGGCCTCCATGCATGGAGCGAGTCCCGCACTTGTCCACCCGCTTCCGAAACTCCATGATTGTATGATTCAGCTGCCTGAAGATGTTCTCTCCCCTGTGGTCGGGGTGGACCTCTTGGTGGTGGTGGTAGAGCCTCAAAACGTCGTCCACCACCTGCTGCTCGACCAGGTCCTCGGCCTCATCCGCCTGCTCCCAGTGGACCGCCACGGTCGAACCTCTGCCTCTGCCTGGGTGGTTCCTCAACCGTCTGCTACCCCTTTACATGGCGGCTCAGGCAGTCATGAGCCATGTGGCCTTCCCCACCGCATGCGTAGCACTACCTGCTCCTCAGAAGGCTGGCTGTGCGCCGTGTGCCCGCACCTCTGAGCCAGTGTCCTGAGGTCATCTCCCTGATGGTCCGGTCCGACTGGACCCATGTGACATCCGTCGAATGCCAGCTGCAGAAAACTCTGCTACGTGCCGCCCTGTGGTAGGTCTCGCAGCTAGTGTATGCTCAGCAAGAAAGCTCTCTATGAGAATAGCTCGCTCCAGTACTCCTACCTACGTCAGAATGATGAGAGAGATCATCGATGACCTGATCTCATGCCTTAGTCCCTGCTCAATAGTCTGGGCCCGCAAAGAATGGGTCTCGTACCATTTCCATCGAAGAGCACGACAGATCGGTAAATCTCACCAAGTAATGGGTGACTATCATGCTGCCCTTCCACAGCTGTAGAAGCTCTTGGATGCGCACCGCATGGAGGGTGGCTAGGATGAACCCTGAGTGGAAGAGGCTCTCAAAGTTCGTCCAAAGGAGAGATGCCTCATCGTGAACCTAGAGCATCATGCTCCACCATCTGCCTGTTGCCGCGTGCAGGAGGCTTACTGCGAGGATCACCGTGAGGTAAGCTGGTGTCCCCACTAACCTAAAATCATAAATTACAGCCTCCAGCCAATCCTCGGCTGCTTGAGGGTCCGTCTCCCCACGGAACCTGGGCGGTCTCTGACGCTGGAACTCGTGCAGTGCACTAAGGCGACGTGCACTCTCAGTGGATGGGTCCAGTAGCATTGGTGGCTCGGTGGGTAGAGGTATCGTCGGTGCCTCTGTTAAAAAAGGGCCCTGCACCGAGGCCTCGTCGCTCGGTGGGCTCTCAGCTGGCACAAAACTCGGAACCCTAGCTGGCTGCCATCGTGGGGCCATCCTGAAAAGAAACAGGTGCGTCACTGTCAAATAGTATACCTGGTGAGATGACACAAAGTAATCACAAATAAAACTTTTGAAACACACATCCAATCAATGTTTTCGTGTGTTGAGTCGGAAATCAGAAGTCAGGGTCATGGTGTATGGGTACGTCGGCCGCTGCACCAACACTGGACTCCCTGGACTATTAACCACACTCAATACCCTTAACACTATGGCTCCCCATAGAAGAAATATCAGAGTCTTGAGTTCTGTGGTAGAACCAAATTCCTTTGACACCAATTTGTCACGACCCATCCTCAGGACCCATTCCGTGACCACCCCAAGCTCACCTCCCATAGGCCAGGGGCTGGCGACTAGCACCAAGGCGTAAATACCGACAAAAAGGGGAAGGAATTACCTTTATAAAGTATACAAACACCACAGAGTAAGGATGCATAAGTAAACACTAAGTAAAACTAGGTACAATAGTAAGTGCGGAAATTAAATGGGCCAGAATACAAACCCAAACTGAAATTAAGGTACCACTGCAAATAAGTACAGAAACTGAAAATAAAGCAGCAAAGTCTAGCCGTCCACTGGATGTCCCACCTGAAGGGTGGGTACAAATAGCCTCCTCAGCTCCTCGGTTTGGCCATCCGCTCCGTGTACGTCCTGCCTAGTGGTCCACCTCTAGGTACCGACATGCTCCACATGCCTCAACCACAATCAGCGGTGTCTTTCGTCTGCATCCAACACAACGTAGTGCAGAAATATCCCGTGCAGGGGTGAGTATACGCTACTCATTTGGGACCCTGAGACCCCCGAAGGTCTCCCAGAATCCACAAAGGATAATCCAAAAAGGAAATTTACATTCACGAAGTAACAACCAACACTACTTAGGAATATGCCCATACATATACCTGATTCATCAATTCCCGTTAGGCTCCAACATCCGATCCCAAGTTCGATCAATTCCACAAAGGTGTACAACACAATCCTCATAGGATAACACAACCCAATCCACATAGGAAAGCAAGTCAATCATATCGAAGTTAATGATTGAAAGTCAAGACTCAGATCGCACAAGTATAATTCTTCGTAAGGTGATAGAGATGATCAGATGTATCCACTAATTCATCTATGCTGGGACCCACGTAGGATAATAAACCAGCTAAGCTGTCGGACACACATAGGATACAGACCAGCTACTCTGCCAGACCCACATAGGATAGCAAGAACATAGTCAAACACTGCCAGACCCACGTTGGATACAAGGACATTAGTCATCACCATCGAACCCATGAAGGATTTTAGTATGGTCTTCATCGCTGCCGAAGCCACATAGGATTTCAGGGCACTCTTCATCTCCGTCGAACCCACAGAATATTCTAGTACGGACTTCATCGCTGCCGAACCCAGGGAGGATTTATTGCAGTCTTCATCACTGCCGATCCTATGGAGGAATTTAGTGCAGTCATCGTCACTACCGAACACATGGAGGATTTCAGTGCAGTCATCATCGTCGTCGCAGACGCAACCAGCTCTGGGGTTCCCGCACATAGCATGATCGATTCAGGGAGGGTCCACTCCATGAGCCAAGGGGGCCGATACATCAACTGACACGTAGTCCAGACTTTATGTATCTCAAAGTTCCTTCTCGATAAGAGGAATTCAACGTGACAGATGACGTGTCAATCAGACGCTCGGTCTGAGAATTATTGGCTTTTTCGTCCCAGGGGCCCGGTTGGTTTTTAAGTCAAAACCATACCAACCGCACTCCAATTGTGTCCAATCCTTGATCGGAGTAAGCCAAATGGTCAGTCTCACTAAGAGTAATCCAGCAAAGTCGACGGCACGTCAATCGGACGTCCGGAGCTCAAGTTATAAGCGTATCCGCTTTGAGGGCCCGGTTGGTTTTGTGTTCAAACCAACCTGGGCATACCCAATGTTCTCTGAAACCTATGAGTGTAATATACATAAACAACCATGTCAATCCAAGGATCGCATCACAATGGACGGTGCGTCGATCGGAGGTCAGTATCCCAATATATGGGCAAAAGAACGAACCTGCCCGGTTTAAGGGGGTTTTGGGCCCGGAACGACCCGGTCCGAGACCCCCTAGGTCGGACCAAACTGGGTTGACCCACACCGGGTCCGGGTTCGGCCTATTAGGGCACGGCCTGGCCCGGGGGGGCACGGCCCGGCCCCCCTGACGCGGCCCGGCCCGGTGCGGCCGGTCCAGCCTGCGTGGCCAGTTTGCCTAGCGCGAGCGCTCCCCGCATGGCCAGCTCGGCGCTGGCCGAGCCGTTGCGGGAATGGGGGGGGGGCTGCCCCCCTTGATTGAACCTGCCCCCCCCCCCCCATGTGGGGGCCTCTTACTTTCACCAGCCGGGGGTTATGACCCCCAGTCTCCCTTCCGAAATGGCCGGCCTGGTCCGGCTGGCTGGTGCTGCCAGCGCGGGACCCCGCGGTCCCGCGTGTCCGAGTTGCCGATGACCGATGGTTTCGGCCGCCCCGCCTTGCACCGCCGCGACTTTGAGCTGCGGCCTTGTTCGACCGGCGCGGCGCGATGGCACCGCGCCCCTCCACCACGGCCCCGCTCTGGCCACCGCCTCTTCGGGGTTCTCCGATGTGGCGCGACGGCACAACGGCTTTGTTCGGCCTCAACGGAACGACACAACGGTGCCGCGCTTCTTCTTTGTTTCCACGTTGTGTCGTTGAACCGCACTACATTTGTTCATGCCGCAACAAACACATCATCGAAGGGGGAGGAGGTTCGGCCATGTTCTTGTGGTCTGGCCCCCTCCCATTAATCTGATATCAACCGACTAATAAAAAGACATTTGGACGGTCAAGAATATTAATGATCAAAAAACCCCTACCTCGATGAAGTCGTCGAACATGGTTTGTCATGGGAAAGTGACATCACAGATGACGGCGTTGCAGAAGGAGGATCGTCGGCGTCGTGGTTCACAGCGTCGTGGTATACGGTGTCACGGAACACGACGTCGTGGAGAAAAGGACTGTTGGCATCACGATACATGGCATCGCGTTGTCGATCTCCAAGGAATCAAAATTATTCGTCGTCCTTCATCGGAGGTCAGCGTTCATCGTTAGTGATGGTGTTTTCTTCATGTTCTTCAATGAGGAAGATGAAGATTCCCAGGCTTGAGCAATTCCGCTCCAACCTTCTCGCACAACGAAAAAACCCTTAAAAAAATAAGACTTGGTCTTATTTAAATAACACACAGAAGCCAACATTCAATTCAAAATTCAAAATGAATTCAAGAATTGATTACATTGAATAACATAATTCAATTAATTAATTAATAGGGTTGACTTGGTATTTAAAAGGGGTGCAGGTGAGTTACATATTAATTGCATGAGAGGGAGGTTAAAAGGAAAAAAGGGGGTGGGGCTCGTGTGGGACCCACATCACTAATATCCTACCTAGTGGAGTTAGGATATTAGTGGGTCCCACTCCAACCACCCAGCATAGGTTTAAACAAATGGAATAGAAATAAAATTTGTAGCACAATATTTTATTTTATTCTTTAGTTAACATATTTAATTTAAAACCTCACCCGAGAAAACGCAACTTCAGAAAAGGTGTTCCTATGAAATTACTGGCGCTGTGATTCCATTGGTGCCCTCATATTTTGATTCCGAGCACCAGTTCAAATGTTAGGAAAACCCGCTTGTTCGATCACTGAACGTACCCGAGCTAAACTTCGGAAATAGATTTCAGGCACACCGGGCCTCAGAATCAGGTGCCGTCAGAAACTGCGTTTTTGTAAAATCCCAAAGAAAATCAAGATAAAATTTCCCTTGAATTTTACGGGTCTTTACATTATTTTATTCTCATTTTATTAATAATTATATTTTCATTATGTATTTTAGACATCGGGCAGGCCGCATGGTGACCTATGTGAAGCCACACAGTTTCCTAGACCTTGCTCTGCCCGTGTGCGCGATGCTGCCATGCCTAAAACCTGATTTTTCAACTAAAAACTCATAAATTTAATCCAGTATTAACCCCGAACCTCAACAAGGATAACCTATGAAATGAAAATTAATAAAAAAAATTAAAACGTTAGGGTGTGAAATTTCTTTCTATAATTGGACTTTCTACCACTAAAAATCATAAGAAAGTGCAACCACAATGTAGAAAATAGTACCCCTTCACAGTCCAAGGGGATCTCCAATGAAAAAAAACAAGAGAAGGCCAGAAAATAATAAATAATGGAATATACATACAATTCAAACTCATGAGACTTGATATGGACTCATTATTGTGTTCCACCCACCCCCAAAAGTAAAAAACCCACCAAAAGATCGGTCAATGGAAAAGAGATTCCCACAATGCACAATATGACCTATCAAGTCAAACAACCCAGAGATCACTAAATTATACCTACACTACTAGCTTGAAATGGAAACATGAATCAAATCATTACTAAGGAACACTACCATTATCATAATTTAATGAAACTGTTGTGTGTGCTCCAATCCAAACGTTCTCTCCGGAGAGTACATTGGTGTATGATGTATCCGAATGATACAGCTTATAAAAAAGCCAATCACAAAGAATATAACACGATTACTGACACTATGGGGTCCAAGTGGACTACCAACCATAAGAAACAACATAATCCTAGATACATAACTGGGACACCAATAGGGGAGGACCAAATAGACTCTCCACCATACAAGATAAAATAACATCAATTAACTCCAGAGGAGTTATAGTGAGACCTATGGTGGGTTCCCTGCATATGAACCAACCTATCTACCTAACATGCATTGGACAGCATGGGATCCCGACATTGGCCTAGTTGAGGACTTCTCACACCAACCAATATAGACCGAAAATCAAACTACCACATCCCAAAATCCCCACCCAATGGGTTTGATGAAGGAAAATGAACCAAATAAAAACCATCATATGGTTTCTACTCCTGTGGGAAGGTCCATCCTCAGAAAATCCCAATCCAGAATACTTGTTTGACATTTAGATAGCCATTAATGGTCCACCAAACAGAGGTTCACATCTATAGGGGTATAACACATATTTTCAAGAAAAATAGAAAACCACACCTCTTTATAACTAATTGGGACTCTTCCACTCATTTGTAACGTGACATGAAATAGGGTCCCCAAGTATCTTTTCACCAAACAAGGTTGTTCAAAATGGGATAGTTATAAAAGATAATTTGAAACTGTCTCCACTTCCCATACCAAAGACGACACTATACCAAGGTCATTTACACCCCTTGGGGTTATTAACTATGTTCTCACTTCACTCCATGTCCCATGGTTGGAGCCCTGTCGTTTGAAGCATCCCCTACCTCACCGTTATGCACTGGATCTGATAGAAACATCTTCTTCTGGTACCACAAGAAACTTTCCCACGATCCAACCTTTTCGACAAAAAACAACACACCATGTGAACTACATTTCCTTAACATGGTACTTCATCATGACTTGGATATACAAGATATCTAGGCATCATACCTTTTGAATTTGAATGAGAAACATCAAAAATAATGTCACATAAAAAGTAATATCACTTGAAATAGGAAAAATCGGTATCCCTAAATCGAACACTAACATCTAGTGAAACAGTGGTTATCCAAAGGTCCAACAACTTCCACCTTTTAATTTGGGCAAGAACACGACATTGTAGAGTGATGCTGAAAATTACCATTACTGCCTAAGATCCCATACAAGGGAAGGGATCATAAAATTGATCCTGAAGATCACACAATTCAAAAAAAATGATAATAAATTCCTATTACGACCAAACATGCCACATTGGTGGTCTCAGATGAACCTTATAATAGATGAACCATTCGAGAGGTCAAAAGGAAATTTCATACACAAAAAGCACTAACAACCTGGAAATTATTTACCTTTACACATTGGAATTCCCTTATCCACTTTAAGGTAGTACATTTAGGCTAACGAGTGTCAAAAATATCCTTTGAAAACCCAAATTACTGAAGAAGGGAAGTAATCCATTAGCCTTCCACAACCCCACTTCCACTATAACAGGATCCACTTAACCAAAAATGAGGATAGACTGAATCAATTTCTAATGATTCTGTGGAAATTTCATATATTTATTTAGTATAGGGTCATCCAGCATTGAATCAGTAGTGGGATCACTTCAAAAGCACATTAATTTTTTCAAGAGGCTTGTACTATCCATTAATTATAACAAAGAACCCAATCAAACTAGTCCATTGGGAAAAAAATACCACAAGCTTACACCAAGAATATAGAGGGAACCACGACAACAGATTCCTAAAGAACTTTTCAGAAGGACCTACTAAACAAAATATTTCACACTAACTTGTAAACAAGATCACAATCTGAAGACATAATTCAATTATAAATGTTTATCTACTCGAAACGCCTTGCACAAAACAATCCCAAAATAAAAATAGATGCACAATTTAATCACCAGTTTTCATAAAAACCAAATTTTCCCTAAAAAACGATTTTTTAAAATAATCAATGTTGGGGAGATTCACAATACCCAATGGTGTCCCATGGCCCTCACACATGAGTTTTTTCATTCCACACTAGGCACCAACCTCATGTACATACATGCACCCATCCAATCATACCATTGACTAATAACCATTCCATATATTCCCTTTCATGTCGCCACCCATTAGAACACCAATGACAGAAACCAAACCATTACACTTTTCAAAATGAAAACATCAAACACACAATTCTACCCCCCCTCACATAATTTCCAAATCATTTACATTTCCAAACATTTTCCACTACACAAAAAACCTCACTTTATTCACATCCATTTAATTAATAACTCACTATTCTCATTTACAAAAAGTTTCTAAAACCCTTTCGTGAAAATAAAATTCAATTTCCCCCAAAATTATTAAATTTTTATTAACCAAAAGCATAATTTGAAAGAATCCACCATAAAAAATGCATCATATTTACTAAAAAAAATTTACAATGGTTCGAAAATCCAAAACCAACTTTCTCTATATTCAAAAAATCAACCTTTCACCTCCTCAAAACCAAATAATTCTTAAATAAAACTATAATTTCTAGGATACATAAACAAAGAGACATCGAACGAGGTGTGTTGTCCATGTACACCACACGAGTGACCATATTGTCATGATTTGAGAATTCAAGCTATGATCTACCCAGACTCTTCCCCAAGAAACATGAATCAAAAGAGCATGAACTCATCTAATAACAACTATTAACGATCCAATCTTGGTCACCATTTGACTTGGTGCCCATCTCAGTCCGCAACAAGGGTTGATCAGTGTTCCCCATCACCAAAGGCTATCATAATTGCTCGAGTATCAATTAATCCATTTGGAACAATTTCCTATAAATAGGTCATAAATCAACTGACAATATAAATAAACCAAAACATAAAGATCAAAACCAAAAAACCCCATAATAGTTACCTTATTTGTTTCATAGAAACTAAAAAAAATCCAAAATGGTACGATGACCGAAAGGGAAAACCACTACATCACCCCAAACCTCTATGTAGAGAGAGGGACCACATAATCATGCCTCTTCCACCATTATCCCCAAATAACAACCCTATGATCTCAATATTCCTCCACTACACATATTTATTTAAACAAAAACATCCCCAGAATAAGTTTTGTAAATAGAAAAATGTGTATGCGGGGTGTTATCCATTAACCCATATGATGACTCACAAATGATATTTGATAACTAAACATTAATAAAAAGATATAAAATTCTCATTTAAATAAATTCTTTAAAAATATTTTTTGAAAATCATTTTTGGGTAAACATTTTAATTTCAATAAAAAACTTATAAAGAAGGCCAATACAACCATTTACTTTAGAGGAGAATAGATTTTGAAAATTTCACACACACACACATCCACAGACAAGAGCTTCATTGTATACCGATGGTTGGTACCCCTTCATATATGGTATCACAACATAGGTAAATACCTACGGTCAAACTAGCTCATGTGGGATTCTAGAAACAACTCATCTCGTTGAAAAGTGTATAGGAACCACAAAAACATATGTTCTCATGCATGAGCCACTATTATGGGTCATCTGTGTATCCCTAGTAGCCTCTAATAATCATCCATGCTTAGTTAGTGATGTAATATTCAATCCATATAATTGATACTATATTGAAGAAACTTATATATCACCATAAAAATAGTCCTAATCCACCCACCTAGTAACCTGATATTCCATTATACCAAATTATATTCCCAATATCACACAACACATCATCATCACACTTCTCTAGATAAAAATTTAACTCACATCATATACCTCCACTGGTCCAAGCAAAAAACTTTTTTAAAAACCTAACTCACACTAAAAATAATTCAAAAATTGATCCTCACCACTTGTACAATTTAATAACCATGTTTCATAATTTGTAAAACACTTATGACATTCACCATTTTTTCATATCACAAACCATTTCCATTTTTAATCCTAAAAAGCCCCTTTTAAATCATTTATCATCACCTTCACAATTCATAGATTTCAACTCATAAAAAACACAAGAAAAACTCACATTAACCATAAGAAGTTCATCATTTATATAATTTACAACCCGTATATTAAATAAATAATCAAAAAGTCCTATATGCCTATGCTACCTAATTTTACAATAAAAAATCTTTAAAAAATACAAACATCAAGAACCTTGGAAATTATATTTTAATTGTCTTTCAAAGGGAATAGAATTCTATTCAAGAAACATTAAAATATGATACACATGATACCTATACATTTATATTACATAAAAATTTATTTCCAAACCATATACATGTCAAACCATTAAAAAAACATACCTCGAACTCCTTATGAAATTAATTGATTACATACCAAATTTTCTAAAGTAATACCCATATGAAAAACATGGCCATTAAAAAAATAAAATACAATTTCATCACAAATCCATGTTAAAAGTTTCCAAACCATTGGACACAACACAGAACGTAACTATAGAACATGTAAAAATTAAACAGTAAAAAATTCAAATCATCTATAAATGTTTGGGCATGGAACCGGCTATCTTGGGTGAAGAAAATTATAGAAAAATGATGTGGAGTCCTTTATCCATTGAACCACAGCACAACAGAGCTATAAAGAATCCTAAATAAGTAATATATTACTGAAACAACAACATCAATCCATAAACCCTAATCAAACCCCGTGAATTTTAAGGTAAACTGCTAAAGCATGAAAGGGGAATACCTGAAGGAGTTTCATGAGCACAATATGAAAAATGGGGTTTTGGATAGAGTCATGGACATTAGAGGAGTGCTATCCAGCTAGGGTTCACATGCAAGGGATGTGCCAGTACAGATGTAGGAGGTCAGCCGGTGGAGGCTGCACTGGTGATAGGTTGCACCCAAGGAGATCCTAATTTAGGTTATAGGCACAACATAAGCACGTGGATGGGTGTATCCAACATTAATTTTATAGTTAACAACGATCAATCTGAGAACTATCAAGATGATAAAATTCAAGATCATCGGAATAAAATAGGACAAAAGGGAATGATGGAAGTCCTAGAACCATAGATAGGGTCATAAAATGTTTATTATAATTAAATTAGCTCAAATTAAACAATTACCTTGATGAAATTCTCTCTCTGTTGTTACATCCGGTCACTATCCAATGTCATCCATCATTGTGTCACATAATCCTTGTGTAATATTCCTCCAATAGTGATCCAAAAGTTCTCTATGTATCTCTTGATGTCACTGTTGTGATATCCTTGTGCTACCATAGGAGAGCCTTTTCTTGCAATTTCCACCTTTGATTGCCTTGAGAGCTAGTTCCAATGTACCCCCCTTGATCTGATGGGGGAGGATCTATCTCTTAACATGAGAGCATTCTTGGAGTAATGAAATTACCTCTTGGCATAAGATATTTCACCATATCCACTGCGCACAACCACATATATTGTCTATATCTAATAATAATAATTTAATTGGGATTTTTGTTAATTAGAATAAAAAAATTATTTACCCAAAGGAACCTATTCATTTCATTGATTTCTTAGTAAGACCTCATGTATAATATTAACATTTGACTATTATAATTAATTGACACGAAGCCAACGAATTATACATAATATTTTTAATTAAATTAATAATATTTTTTTCACACAAATCCAAATAAAAACTACACTGAGCGTATATTAATATACATGGAGTGTACTTTTGTTTTTCTATTTTCATTATTTCCTTCACCACATTTATTAGACCTTGAATAATGACTATTTATTTATTAATAAATATCACTACATTATTCATAAATAAATATATTATTCTACCCTCAATATAATCTCTCGAATAACTAAGGATGAAATAAATGCAACTAATAATCCATAAATAAAAATTAAACCACAACTAGAAATAATCATTATTCAAATTGTTTATTGAATATCTAACTGAGGCACTAGGATAGACATAGTGCGTTACCATCTATGGCTCTTTCTAAGTGGAATTAAGTGGATCCTACCTAATGTCCAAGGTTAGAATCTAGAAACATGCCCTAGAACCCATAGATAAAAAATTTAATGCCACAATGACGGGTCACCTCATATGAATGCTTACTGTGTAATGTAATCCCTTTGTCTCAATATCTCATATCAAGTGGGTTGCATGCCAGTTTCATCAACTATTGTGATCGATTACTATTTCATTAACCTACATGAAGTGAACTTTCCCACTCCTCACCATGTCCTTGAATTTATTTAGGAAATATAAATTACATCAAATCACCAAGATATCAACTTCCATTATGAACCATATGGGAAAAAACTTTTCTCGCATTTTCTATTAATGTTGTCATACTCATGACGTACCTAGTATATCTTTCCTCACTGTAAATAGTGTGGCATAGTTTTTATCAATACATCTAAGTGCATGAGTGGTAATACCCATTAATAATGTTTTTATAGTCTAAGGACTGATACACACATCTTTAGATAGGAACATCCAATGACACTATGAAATGAAGATTTCCAACCAGGGATCTCGTTCTCTTAATATCCCGCTAGTTATTATAAAGGGCACACAACACGAGAAGATGTCTCAAGGTTTTATGAGTCATCACCCCTAATGGCATAAAATATTTGTGTCCATAAAATAACATCATGAAACCATTGAAAATATATTAAATAATATTGTTATGGAACTTCCGGGTTATCATCATATCATTGATCTATTATGACCTTTTAGTGAAACAGTTATCCATAGAACCTTGTCAAATTCACTATCACACAGAAGAATAATCAAAATGTGATAAGTTATATATTAACATTAAAATTAATTAATACAAGTTTATCATAATGTATAATTTAGTTTGTTCTAGGTCACAAATTCTAAAATACTCCCACTTTGACAACATCCACCTACTAACAACCTTTAACCCGCTAGCTCTCAGATGATATTCAGGCTTCTACAAAGATGGGTCTTCAGTCACGGGGTTCATCAAATTCTCTTCCATGGACACTCTACTCACTGCACTTCACCCCTTTGATAAGAATCCCTCAAGAGGTTATACTTCCATACAATGTTCTTTTCCCATTGATGTGACCATGTGTCTTTTTCCAGAGTCACCACTACAGTATTATAACAATAATATGTGATAGAGTCTCTATAGCTAGGCACTACATCATGCTCCTAAAAAAGTTATGAATATCGACTACTTGGATGAATCAGAATCTGACATATATTCGGACTCTGCTGTAGAATCAGTGACAATTGGATACTTTGAACTCATCCAACTCACATAACCTCCGTTGAGACTGAAAACAAATCCTTTTTGAAATGTCAAATCGTTCAGATCAATCTAAAAACTTGCATCAACTTACCCTCTTATGACAAGTTACTCATCTTCTCCATATACCAGGAACATATTATTAGAACATCTCATATACTTAAGGATAATATTAACAACGGTTTAATGTACTACTCCTTGACCAGCTTGATATCTACATACCATGCTCAATGCATAAGAAACATCATGTTTGGTATATAACATTGCATAAATGATGAATCATATAGCCTATGTTTATGGGATCTCACTCATCCTATATTTCTCCTTTTGTTTCTAAGGATGCGTTATCTTAGAAAGATGTAGTCCATGGGACACTGGAACCAATCCCCTCTTTGATTGTTCCATACTAAATCGATTTGGTATCTAGTCAATATATGTACCTTGAATTAGTCTAACCAGCCTCTTGGATATTTCATGAATGATCATGATCCCTATAATGTAGGTTGCTTCACCTTTGTCCTTCAAGGAGAATCACATGTTCAACCAGTATATATTTGAATATCAGATAGGTACATCATTTTCAATAAGTAATATCTCATCTATATATTCTACTTGGATAACGACTGCATTCCCACTCAACCATTTATAAACACATGGATCACATTCATTCTTAATGAAACCTAATTACTTTATAGCCACATGAAATCGAATGTTCTATGACATGGAATCTTTATTTATTCAATAAATGTATTTTTGAAACTTTCAAACCCGTTTGGATTCCACTAGTGTCACAAGACCTCTAGTTGTGTCATATAGACATCTTCTTGATGATTCATGTTATGGAGAGTTGTTATGGAATCCATCTTCTAAATCTCATAGTTATGGTATTCTAATATGGAATGAATTATTTTTTTGGATTTAAACATGGAAACTGGAGAAAAGGATTCTTCGTAGTTAATTTCTTGATGTTGTATAAATACATTAGACAATATCCTTAATTTATAGGTGTTCACTTGATATTCCATGTCCAAAATTCTCTTGAACACCCATTTTCATCAAAAAAGGATTTACCTCACTTGGATCATTAACCAAAACCGAGACATTGTTTTGGTAATTGGAATCCATCCTAGAATTCATAGGTTCTATCCATCTTGCAGCTTCTAATATCTCAACTTCATCCTTGTATGAGAGATGTTTTGAATTTTCCAAAAATAATGATTCACCATCCTCGGTGACTAGGAAACCACTTCTCTCTTGTTCCATTACCTATCTTGACCTCCTAAATAGAACTTGTGTTCTTGGAACCTCTTCAACGGGGACCTATGGATATTATTCCTATTCTAACTTCTATTTTTCATGAGCATGATCTTCTTCAAAGTCAATATTAATCCCACTATCACTTTTGAGGATGTGCTCCCTATAAATGATGACAACTTGATTGGATATAGTCACTTTATTATCTAACTATTTATATAGGTAATATATTTTACTTTCCTTGTGATATCCTATAATGATACACCCAGTTCCCCTGGGTGTTAGTTTGTTGATAGGGAAGGCCTTAAAAAATTAGTGACATCCCCATACATGTGTTTGCAAAAATCCACTTGGAAATGAGAGATGGTAATCTTGGGTGGCCAATGCAACAAGCCTCACACTATTGGAATCTCAAAAATCCACCTCTACTATGGAAATATTTTTAAATCAACTTGGTTTCTGCATTTTAATATAGATGTACACCCCAAATATTTTTTATAATACCTAATGTGTAGAAATTAGATGATTACACTCCATAAAAAAGCAAATTTAGCATCCCCACACTTCTGGGTGTAATTCCTTTTCTAGTGGCTTGGCTTGCCACATGAAAACTATACATCCACCAGTTCCTTACCATACCTATGTATCATACCCTTATTGGAGGGATGGTGCATGGGGGATTTATACAATTTTTAAATCCTTGTCCCCTTGGCCTTTTCCTCCCACTTCTTATTCACCATAAGGACTGCAGGTTTGTCACGCTCCATATCCTTATCTCTTTGGAGAATCATGATAAGATGTTCTGATAAAATCTTCTCATTTTTAATCACATTGTAACTGAAAATAAATATAGAGAAGGTATTGAGAAGTGATTATATGATAATATTTGTAGACCACTCATCTGGAAACATAAATCCTACCATGCCTATGTGTTCAATGCCGCCAATAAGACTGACTCCATGAGGCCTAGCTAGTGTTGAATTTCCAATAATATTTTTGAAAAAAGCATTGGAGATCTCATATATCTCATGTATCTCCTTCTCAACATATATATCCTTATGGTGGTACATCATTATATACAAGTCCATGTTTTCATGTAGCTTTTAGAGCTCATTATACATGGATGATAGCATGAATCACTGCACATATGTGGAATCATACATATGTTCCATATAGAGATATATTTCCTCATCATTGACTTAATTTCATGGTGCAACATGAATAGGCTCCTCCAGCACATACAATTTCATCTCATGGTGATGGATGATTCATGAACTCCTCTGCTACTCCTAGGAATTGGTTCCAGTGAGAAGGTTTTCCTTGACGAGTATGGTTCACAATAATATGTTTGATTTCATTTTTCATGAAGTTTATAAAAATTACAATGTGGATAGATTTAGAAATTAATCATGAAAAACCAGTGACAAATAAATAAATTAATACTTAATAGTCTCTCACAATTTTATCAAAATCCAATAGCCCTCAATATAGAATTAGAAATATTCTATTTCCTGAATATTATAGTGGAAATGATCCATATTTCCCTTTGCATTAAACCAAATAGGGTTGTTCAAGATTCATTAATGGGTTTTATTGGAATTTCAAATTCCAACACCATTAACACACATCTCCTTGATCCGATGAGTGGACTCCCTAGTCCAGAAATAATTTTATTTCTAATTTTATAAAACATTGCCTCTTTCTCACACCATGTACTGCTAAGGTAGTCAACCCTTGATGTGATCTAGTTTGAGTAAACCCAAAACATAAAATTTGAAATCCTGGATAATTGAATTCAACCCAACAAAGGTTTGTTAGTCACTTTTTACTATTGTTTGATTCCAAACAAGATTAAGGATGGATATACTGACTTAATATTATACTGAGGTATTTTATCCATATACATAAATTTCAATTGCATAATATTTCTTAAATGATTGTTAATATTAATTGGGATATACTTAAGTTATTAATCATTCTTAATATAATATTTATGGTTAAGACGGTCTTGTTTTAGTTACATATTTCATGCTTGTTTAATTCATTAATTTTGTGATCGCAACAAGACACCCACGATAAATAAGCCATTCAAATGAAAAAAATTAAAACAAATAGACTGATTATGAGTTTGTTCTAATGGTTATTATATCTAGTTGTCGATAAACTAACCTAATACCTATGGGATAAAACACCTTGAACCTTTTGGGATCTTGTTTACAGCTTTCCACATGTCCACCATTATATCTTCTTGGATTGGTTTCACGTTGGACCCTAACTTGAGCTTCCTAGACTAGCTTCTGAGCTCCATACATTACATATGATTTTATCTCACTCCCATGTGAGGGGTAAAATATGGTCTTACATAAAAGAAAACGTTGGCATGTAGGCCCTACATATTAATGAGGATAAGGATCACTGTATAATCAATTATAATCAAAATTAATAAATTAAAATATTTTATCCACATTCAAAAGGACATGGTCCAACTCATGATAATCCATACATTAATTGATATTTACAGATAAAAAAAGTTAGCATTCAATTTTTTAGTTATTATTTTTTAAGATAAATCGATATCAAATCCAATAATTATTATCTTTACTTGATTAATCTTTTTATATAAAACCCTTTTCTAAATATCCTTCAAATTACCTTCCATCATAATTGTAAAAAATTAAATTAATTTAAATTTATCTTTGTATGTAACTTTTACCATGGAGGAAACCCATTGAATTCTACTTCATAACTACCTGATAAATAAAAAATAAATTTACACAAATGATAAATGAAACACATATGTATAAAAAACCTATCACGTGTAGTTCCCCAGCATTACTCCCACACCATGGTATAGGTATCAAGGTTTTGTATAATATAAAAATAAATTTTAATAAATATACATTATTTTGATAAGTACAGTTCATGTAGTTTCTACTAAATGGCGTGTACCATCATTCACTATCCATATGAAGTACATGATTTGGGATATTGTTTGTAGATGTATGTTGTAAATCATTGGAGTACATAGCATATCTAGTGGTCCACATGTCACGTAGTAATTATATTATATGATCTCTTGCTAGGAAAGTTGTGTACATGGTACATAGTCCAACCCTATTCCAAATGAACCGCACGCCGTGACTACCGGGCCACCCAATGTGTAATCTAAAAACCATGATCCACATGTTCTTGGTTAACACACGAAGTCATAAAAACACAGAAAAAATCAAACACATTGCATGGTTTGGAAGACCAGTCCCAATTCATTGATCCTTGACAACAAGGAATGGGTTTCAAAATAAACATTGTGTGTTCTAGTGTTGTATATTTAGTATCCTTTGGCACATTCAGATGAGATCCTATATTTTATTTTAATCCATATTAAAAGAAAAAATCATTTCTAAATAGTGACCCAGAAACAAAAGAGGATGAAGAGATCTCAATATTCATATTTATAGGATGATTTACATGAATTATAATAAATAAATTATTAAATGAGTAAATCATCAATGATTAAACTAAATAATTATAATCAAAGATATAACCACTCTTAATCCACTTGTAGGTTCCTAGCACTGAAGAAGTGCACATATGGGTGTACCGACCTTTAATTTTAACATTAACAATGATCAATCTGAGATCATTCACAATGATAAAACGAAGGATCATCAAAATAGTACGAAGAACAAAATTGAAAGAGGGGTGTCCCAGAACCATAGAGATGATCATAATATGTTTGTTATACTTAATTTAATTAAAAGAAAAGATTTAACTTCATCGAATTCTCTACCTGTTGATGCATCCAGTCATGATTCAATGTGATATGTTACTGCTTCATAGAAGCCAGGTATAAGATTCTTTTAGAGGTGATCCACACATGATCCACATATCATTTGATGTCATCTAAGGGATCTTCATGTTCAAGCACATAAGATAATTATCTTGCAATGTCTACCATCACACTCCTTGAGAGGTGCTTCCATGGGGCTCTCCTTGATCTAGTGGTGGAGGATCTCTCTTGTAACTTGAGAATGTTCTTGGAGGGAATGGATTCTCTCTTTTCTTGAGATATATCTCCTGATATGTTGTGAACAACCAAAAAGAAGGGTTAGATCTAATGAGAATTATTTAATTGGGATTTATATTATATAGAATAATAAAATGAAATAATTACCCAAAGGAATTTATTCATTTCATTTAGTTATAAGTAAGACACCATGTCTAATAATAAAATTTGACTATTATTAACACTTAACATGTTCCCAATGAATTACAAATAATATTATTTTATTAAATAAATAATTTTATTTCTCATAAATCCCTAGAAAATTTACACGACGTGTATATTAATATATATGTTGGGTACTTCATTTTGATTTTCTTTATTTCCTCCTCCACATTTATTAGACCTTGAATATTGACTATTTATTTATTAAATAAATAGCTCTTAATTATTCTCAAAAAAAATATTTTTTATACCACAATATATTCTCTCAAATGACTCATGTTTAAATAAATTTGATCTGGAATCCTTGAATAATTATTAACCCTCAACCAGAAATAATTATTATTCAACTTGTTAAATGAATATTCAAAATAGATACTGGGATACACTAAGTGTAAGACCCTCGAAGACACTTTCTTAGTGGCATTAGGCAGATCCTACCTAAAGTACAGGTTTCTCATCAAAAAAAATACCCAAGAACCAATAAAGAAGGATGTTAACATTGCAATGACATTTAACATCATCTAA
Source organism: Viscum album (assembly GCA_963277665.1). Taxonomy (NCBI): domain Eukaryota; kingdom Viridiplantae; phylum Streptophyta; class Magnoliopsida; order Santalales; family Viscaceae; genus Viscum; species Viscum album. The sequence goes on along the minus strand of OY728132.1, from coordinate 1,513,034,247 downwards.
ATACTTATCATGTAATGTAATCCATTTATCTCGATATCTCGAATAATGAAGGTTGATTTTTAGTTTCATCAACCCATGTGATTGATTACTCATTCGTTGTCCTCTAAGAACTGAAATTTCAAAATCCGCACAATGGAAATTGATTTATATAGGCAATTTTAATTCCTTCAATGATCAGGAGATATCCACTCCCACTATGGAACAGAAGCGGAAAATCCTTTCACTCATTTTCTATTAATGTAGTATTACTCAGGATGCACAAAACATATCCTACCTCACATCAAATATTATTTCATCAATGTTCTCATCAATACATCAATGATATTGAGTTTTAATACAAAGTAATAATAATCTTAATGTTTAAGGACCAATACCCACATCTGCATATAGGAACATTGAATTACACTATCAAATGGGGATTTCAAATTGGCGGGTCTCATTATCATAATATCCTCCATGATATTACCAATGGAGCACAACATGAGAAGTTTCCTCAATGTTTTATGAGTTCTCACTTCTAATGGACTGTATTATTTGTGTCCCTTAAATAACACCACCCAATCATATAACATATATTAAAGATTTGTGTTATGCCACTTCGGGGTTCTCATAATAGTTGGGATCTATTATGACCCTTTAGTGAAACGACTATCCTTAGGATATTATCACATGCATTTTTATACAGAGTAGCAATCATTTTGTGATAATGTATTTATTCATTTTCAAATCGATGAATACATTTTTAGCATAAATTTAAAGAAGATGGTTCTACGCCATCATCTCAAACATTGGCCAGTGGAAGGTGGACCGCTAGAAACCCTCAGTCATCAGGGGAGCGTGAGGCATGGAAGGGGAGGATTTGGTTGAGTCATGTGTGCCACCAAGAGCATCTAGAAGGTGGCACACAAATGAAATTTCATTCTTGCAGGGGGTCTGGCTAGTGGTCACTGGAGAAGTTAGGAGGAAGGGTTGGTGCACCATATAGGTAGTAGGAAGCAGTGGTATCATGATATAGGGAAGGTAGAGAGGGGTGAGACATAAGGAGACAAGTGGGGTAGAGAAAAAATTAAAATAAAAAAAATAAAATAAAAAATGATAAACTAATAATAATAATAATAATAATAACAATAATAATGATCTTATTATTATATCACAAAAAAACTAATAATAATAATAATATAATATTAATTTCAACAATAAATAATAATAATAATAATAATATTGTTTTTAATAATAATAATAATAATAATAATCAAATAATTCCTTATACATCATTTTATTTTTTTTCATTTTTCATTTTATTATAATATTTTCATTCATTTCATTCCTTTTATTTATTTTTGAGATTGAGCAAGCTGCATGGTAACCTAGGCGAAGCCAAGCAGTTTCCTAGACTATGCTTTTCCAGTTCACCAGATGCCTCTATGTCCAAAATGTGCATTATTCAATAAAAACTACAAAAATTAAAAATGAGATTCAACCCGAACCTCAAAAAGGATAACTTACACCAATAAAATTAATAAAATAACATAATTTATAAGGTCCAACTATCTCATAAACTATAATAATTATACATATAGAAATTCAATTTAATCATAAATATCATAGTAATTTAATTTTAGACCATATTTTATCCTACATCCCATATTGGATGATACTTAATATTTTAAATAATTAAAAAAATATTATTTCTTATAGAATATTCATAATTCTATTTTTATTCTACTCATTTAATTTTACATTAAATTCAGCAAGACAAATATTTAATTAAAATACAATTTTTACAAATCTCTAATATATCATGTATACCTATAAAATTCATGGTCACAATAACACTATAAAAAATATTACAATATGTGGTATTAATATAATTTATTTAATTTCTCAAATAATTAAATAAATTTAATATTGATGTTGCATAAAAATTTAAGTTAATGATTTAATATCTAATAATTATAAATAGTATTCATGTTACAAAAAATTATTTTTAATTTTGATATAAATGTTTAAAAAAGGTAATTTCTTTATTTTTATAATGAAAGTAAAATTTTGGTGTTACTAAAGTCATATGAGTGATATATTGTATTTATCCTTTTCCAAATATATTATTATGGTCATAATTTATAAAATAAGGTAAAAAGTTGATATACCATTAAAAAATGCATGTTCATGGATGAAATCACCCCTCTAGTATGATAAATTCATGTTTATGGTTATTTTTACTGTTTATCATATTATTCTAAACCGTAATTCCCCAATTGACCAATATTGTGGTTACAATTATATACTATGATAACTATTCATAAGGATTAAAAATAAAAGGGGTCTATTTATAAAATCATGCAGTCATTCTTATAATAATGCAATATAGTTTTCATCATTATATTTCTATTTGTTTTGGAAATCGATTAAAGATTAAACTTAAAACGCAATGGAATGAATTTTTCAAAAAAAAACCTCATTATGTTTGAACATGATTTCATAATAAATAAAAACAAAAAAATTATTCAAATGAATTTAATTGGATAATTAATAATATATTTCCACAGACTTTAATATAAATAAATTTTAATGTAAAATGTTTCTTTTAAAATTGAAGAAAAAAAATATATTTTTCAATAAGAAAATGTATTTTTCCTTATTCAATGGAAATTAAATCTATTCAAAAAATCAAAAAATTTACTATAGTGAAAAATTTGAAGGCTGATTTTAAAATTGATATAATTTATCAAAAATAACTTATATATGTTTTATAAATGAATTATAATGTTATCTCATAAGAGGAAATAAATCCTATTATTCAAGATAACATATTTTGAAGCATAACATGCCTTGGTTAAAAATGTATTATTTAGTTTTAAAAATTAAAAAATATATTTTCATTAACTATGTTATTTACATTAAAATCATAATGCAATTAATCATATTCCCACACATTAGTTCAATGGATTAGTTATTACTATCATATTTAAATAATTATATTTTGTAGCTCAAATATGATAAGTATTTTGTGTTATATAAGATATTTAACAAAGTGTTCATTTAAAATCATGGGGTATTAAATTTTTTCCATTAAATAAATTATATCCATTAAAGTTGATCTTGTCTATAGTAATTAATGACTTCACATTAGGAACTTATTTTGTAGAAAACTAACGTCATAAAAAGTCTTAATAAAACACTTTCATAAAAAGAGTGAACATAAATTAAATGGACCTCAACATGAATAAAAAATAGGGTTCCTAATTGGATAATAATACTGGGAAACGAAAATATGTGTATGGAGTACAAAAATAAACCCATCGAATAATATATATTTGCAAAGAATAGGGTTATGATAATGTTAATAAATACAAAACCATGGATCTGTAATAAGTGAAGAAGACCATATATTCATCAGTATTGATTAGAACATGTTAATATTTTATTTAAATATACTTTTTTAGAGGTTATGAATTCAATTACCAACATGAAAAAGAACATATAGAAATATACTTACTTGATTTATCAATATTTTATTCATTTTTATTGTTTTGTCTAATATATGTTAAAAATGTTGATTCATGTGACAATGTATAGAAAATATTTCTTGTGATTTTTTTGTAATGAGTGATTACAACATAAATAAATCATCAATGCCTCAATAAATAATTTATTTCGATTATAATGTTATATACTATGAATTATGGTATTTCACTTTTCATTACAAAAGTCATCAATTTTTGAAAAATCAAAACAACTAACTGTAACCATTTTTTGAGTTGTATGTTTCCAAAATGAAATCAATTTTTTTTTTGAAATATTTTTCTAGATAATTTAAATTAGTTTTTTTATGAAAACCATTTTCTAATAAAAGAATTATTATTATAATGTTATAAATAACATTATGTAATAGTGAATTGTTAACTATGGTAACAAAATATAATATGATGAATATAATTCATGAAAATATAAATTAAATAATCCAATTAATGAGATTTCTTTTATTTTATGTAATTCCATAAATTATAAAATTGCAAATAAAATTTAATATTTTATAAAAATACAAACAGAAAATTTATCATTTAAAAAAATTATTCTGCTATACCATTACATTAATATAGTATATTTTAATTTAAAAATTGCAAAAAAATTTATTCTTTCATATGTTATGTTAATATTTCTTTAGTATAGATTCATTAATTAATATAAATACAACATATTTCATTATACATTTATAATTATTTTTACTATATAAATCCAAAATATGAAAAAATATTCAGTAAGTTCCTTGATTGTCAAAAACTATCATAATTATCATATATATTAATTAAATATATCAATATGAAAAAAGATTAAAATGGTGCGAAAAAAATTACACCATTAGGTGGAGATGGTATGTCGAGTGTAAGAATGAGAAATGTTTTTTCCTCTCAAAGGAATGAAACGATATCAAAAAAAGGTTGTAAAATAACTATAATAACATCATAATATATTATAAATACATGATTTATTGTTTTATGATTGTTGAATATGTTATATATGATGTTAAAGAAGATGAAAATTTGAAGAAGTCGGTAAATTCGATTCCCTAATCACCTTTAGATATTCTCTTTTGGGATTTAGGGCTGGAATTTTATGAAAATAAGTACCTAAAAAAAGTATAATGATTTTGAGCAGAATTTTTCTTTGGGTTTGCTCGTGATTAGATTCTTTGGGTGGTGTAAAGAATATAGGATATGTGCTGCCTTCTATAGTGAACAAAAGGACAAGCATGGAATTAGTGAAATATTTCAAATATAATTAAAATAATTTTCACATGTATGTGGGAAAATTTGGGAATAATATATATGATATGGTATGTAATTATTGAAATAACATAAACCTATAATATATGAACATGATTAAGTGCTACATTAGACAATATCTTTTTTAACACCTTTGATAACCAATTTTGACCATAACTGTTGTGACACATGTATCACCCCTATAATATTATAACTATAAATATAATGAGATAATTGAATCACAAATATCCAAGGGATATAATTTTAGACTTATATTATAATACCATCCTTATTAAAAGAATCATATTTTTTTAAATAATTTATTAAAATATTATTTGTCATAGAATCTCAATAATTTTATTTTCACATGATTCATTTCAATTTAAACCAAAGATATCAAGTAAAAAATGTAAATAAATTATTGAATTTTTAAGATTCTTTACAATTTCATATATATATATATATAATTTATAGTTGTATATAACAAAAAAATTATATTTAATTAACTGTTTTTAACATAATATTTTTAATTAACATAACAATTGAATAAATATTACATTGATGTTCTATAAGAATATAATTTACTAGATTGGGTAAAAAAAATTTAATAAATTAACATGATAAAAAAATATTTTTTCCTTTGATCTAAATATTTATAAATGGTATTTCTTTGTTTTTTCTAGATAACAAAAATTCAGCGTTATTAAAGTTAAAAGAGTTTGATTTTTTATTTATATTTTCCATAAACTATTATAATAGTTATAATAAATGAAATATGGGACTACGTAGATATATTATTTAAACATGGATTTTCATGGATCAATTCCATCATTCAATTTGGAAGAAATAAAATGTTAAGTCCATTTTTTATCCTTATCATATTATTATTAATCATAATTCCAAAATTATCCATTATAATGGTGACACTTAGTTTCTATGGTATCTATTAAAAATGACAAACAATAATAATAATATATTTATAAAATTTGGAAATAAATTTTCCAAATATGGAATCAATTTTTACTGTAAAAATTTATTATGTTTCCAAAATAAATTAAATATTAAAACGCAACAAAAAATGATTTTTTTTAAAAAATGTCTCATTATATTTAAAAATGTTTTTATAAGATTTTAAACTAAATAATTGAATCTAAGGAACATAATTTTATTATTAATAAGACTATATCACTAATATTACGTTGAAATTATTTTAAAATAAATAAACCATTTCATATTCTTGAAACAAAAATTTATTTTTCAAAGAAAATCTATATTTTTCAATATTCAGTGAAAAATAATTATCCTCAAAAATAATTTACAAAATTAAAATTAAGTAACTTTTTGGGGATATAATTATAATTTTATATCATTTTATTAAATAAATTGTATATCTGTTTATAAAATAATTTATAATTTTATCTCAGAGAAATTAATATTTCTGATTTTTAAAGAAACCTTATATTGATGATTAAAACATATTTATAAGTAATTTATTGTTATATTCGAATAATATATATATATATATATTATTGAGTATATACTTTATGTATAAATCATATTGTGGTTAATCCAAATCATACTATACAATTTAAGGGATAGATTCTAATGATCATATTTTAATATCAATATTTTTGTTCCTTTATTCTTGGTATTATATGTCGAATACGATATCAATCATAGGGTTCTTTTTAAATCGTAGTGTGTTGTATTATCCCTTTGATTAAATTCAATCCTTAAAATTTTATCATATCTGCAACAAACTATGGTTTCACTTTAGAAATTTTTTTGTATAAAAAACACATCATTATAAAGTTTTAAAAATTCATGCTCTTATAAAGGGTGAAGGTAAATATGTGGGCCATCTAGAAGAAAATGAATTTGTTAAAAATAAGAGAAAATTAGTGGGAAATTAAAATATTTTCATGGAGCAGAAAACTCAAATTAGGGTAAAATATACACTGATAGAGAACATGGTCTGAATAAAGTTAATATCTATAAAACCATTAATCTATGATGGGTGAAAAGTCCAAACATTAATCAGAAATGGTAATAATACGGTAACATTTATATTTCAAGATATTTTTCTTATAATTAAGGAATTCAATTACAATCTATACACTAAAAATATGTAAATATACTTGATGTCTCCCGATTTATTAAGAATGTTTTAATCCTTTGTTTGTGGTTTGATCATTTTTTGTTTCATCTCATAGTCCATGAATTTTATATCCAATATGAATATTCTTATGCCTGAAAAACTATAATTATATTATAATGAATCTTTATACCAATAAAAAAATGACATGATATTCCTCCTATAATTATGTATAAACTAATACATAAATGTTCACCAGAAGGTAAGTTAATATCCAACATGTATAATCCTTCATATAAATAAATAATTAATTTCATTTCATAGTTTCTACAATAATAGAATGTTTATCTTAGATTATTCAGTGAATAAATAAAAAACATCTAAACTAATCTCAATAAATTTTTAATTAACTAATTTTTTTAACCTTAACAATATTGTGATAACTTTTAGCATAATTTCATGAAATTTAATTACATTTATCCCAAATAAGATTTCATTTTAACCCACATTTCAAACACGATGGTTTAATTAACATAAACCCAATGGTGCATCAAAAAAATGCACGTATTGCCCTTTAAAAACTATGTATTCTTATAATTTAGTTTACTTCATTAATTATCCTGGAATAAAATCCTGTTATTAACCTAAAATCCAATGCTTATATTGACTATAAATATCACTAAAAATATTTCCTTATAAATGAATCATTTATTAACTAGAAATATTATCTGTGTCAAATTCTCCAATATCCCATAACAAATGATATACTATGATACAAGGTTACTCAATCCTAAAATTATTTTCATTCAAAAACCAAATTATAGATATATATTACAAAAAAAATATCATCAAATAAAATTTTATATGTATTTTATTTTCATATGAACGTATAGAAAAAATAAACATATAAAACTTTGATGGTATTCATAAATCTTATGATATAGTCATCTGGAAACATATATTCTTATAAAATTATACACATCCGTTAATCAATAAATAAAATCAATACATATATTTTTAAAACAAAAAATTCAATAATCATTGTTATATATGACCAAAATCACATTTTCATAAAATTAATAATCAATTTCAATGTAACTATTACTATCCCATTTACATCATATATGTTAATCATATTATTATTTGAAATATACATTATCACATTACCACGAAATTATTTTTATTTGTTATCAAAACTAATCTATATAAGTTTTAAATTAGTTAATGAATATAGACTATTGAATAATACATATATGTGTTACAATTATTAAATCATGAATATCATTGATATTACACTCTTACAATGTTTTTCGAAAATTCCAATAAATAATCACCTAAATCCTTACTCTATAATTATTAGAATACCAAGTGTCCTTCCATGGACAACTAATTAACCCATGGAATATGGAATTTGATTGGATAATGACCATATTATACATATATATGTCATTTAAATATTATCGGTACCTTGAGATGAACTTCATTTCCTCCATTAATCTCTTTATTTTTTCATATAATTTGTAACAAACTAGAAAACTATAAACATGGATTTATTAAAAATATATTTTTGTTAAATAGTTCTAGTTATAATAAAAGAAAAGTAATAATATAATTTTTATTTTAAAAATAATAATTTACCTAATGATTTTTCATTAAATTGATCATAAGTATGATTATAGATAAATTTTATAGGTTTAATTTTTTATAGAATATTGAAATATATTTATTATGTAACAATAAATACTATAAAATGAAAATAGTAATTTTGATTTTATTTTAAAAAAAATGATTTATATAAATATATGAAATTTTAAATATTGGTTTTAAACTATAAAAATTTATTGCAATAATGCTTTATATGATGTTTAAGATTATTAATTTTTTAATAATGTTATAAGTATATAATATAACTACTTTAAATATACATATATGAAGGTTATAAGAATAGGTTTTAATGTGTTTTATACGATTTTGAGGATTTATAAATTGTAATAATTTTAATTTATTAAATTAATATAGTCTTATATATATATATAAATTAATATAGTTATAATTATATTAATTTATAAATACTTTTTTCTTGTTTAAATAAATTTATATATATATAAAGTAATAATAAATGATTAAATAATTGAAAATGAGATTAATTAAAAAATTAAAAAAAAAATTGTAAAAAAATTATAATATGATAAAAAAGGGTGTTTCAATGTTGAAAGTGTTTCACTAGTGTTTATTTTTGAGTTTAAGGGTTTTGTTTCAACCCTTGTCAAATGATAGGGTTGGTTCGAGTATGACATAGGAGAAGTTGAAGGAGAACCCAATCTCAGCGAGGGCTTTGTCATGAATGGGTCGGCTGTAGACCAAAATCATATTTGGTTTTCTTCATATGAGTCGAATGAGAAGGAGGCCAATTGATCGAAATAAGATGGTTTCTCTACTAGATCATTATCCATATTTGAGGAAGGGTTATCGGTTATTGGATTCATGGTTTGGGTTTGATCTTTGTTTATCTGGTTTATTATTTGAAGATTTCTGAGTCTCTATAACATTAATAACCAAATCTTTGATAAAAAATATCAAAAGTATCATATTTTCAATGTTACATTAAATTTCTTCTTCCATATTTATCGGATGTCCCTAATGGTATCGTCTTCCTTCAAATTTCTTAGCATGGTTGTTTTCTTTAAAAATGCATAAAATAATGTGGTAGTGAAATTGTATATCTTTGGTCAATGATTATATCCTATTTTTAATTACGAAGATCTTGTTTGTTGTTTGATGCTCCCTTTAGAAGTCTTTGACAATTTCAATTGAAATAAATTCTTATATATCAATTGATTATAAAAAATGGCTATGTACACACCATGAATTTAAAATATACACCTTTGCCCCAGCTTGCTTGGAATGTATTTGAGATTGTGTTTCCACTCTCGTCTGTTTCTCAAATGATAGTATAAAATATTAAAATAATAAATAAATAAATAAATATTTTATTTTTATCAACAAGAGATAAAATTTATATTTAAGGTAGTACTTCTGTATTCAAATTGGTGGCTAGGATGCCTATGTAATGATTAAGTAAAAAACATACGTACCCTTTGTTCATTTTTTGTTGATCGTGGAGTATGAAGAAATGAGTTTATGTCTTATTCCAATATCAACTAAGATAATTCAAGAATATGTAATGGATTTTAATATATATTTTGTCAAATTATTTGTTTCTGCCAAGTTTATTTATGGGTTTCTTCAAAATAAAATCAACACTTTTTTCAGAACACTGATAAATTTTAGTAAGGGGGTTAATACTACAATTATTAGGTTTACTTTTGGTTTGGTGTTTATTTATTCTGGATAGAAATTGTTTAATTTTATTATAAGGGATTATTTCTATTTTAAAAATGAATGTATATTATTTGTTTTTTTGTAAGCATATAGGTACTTACTTATATTGTTTGTAAATATCATGTTCTTATCTCTAACTTTAAATCTAATACACATTATGGATATTTCTTTTTAAAACATGTTTTATGATTCATATGATAAAATTTTATTGAATACATAAATTTTATATGTGTTTCTAACAAGTATATTTTAAACATTATTTTTTTAATCACTACATTATCTTAAGGTATTGTCTTTCAACATAAATCTCATAAGTTTTGGTAGTTGGATAAGTAAACGTATATGATTTTCCTCATCATTCAGGATCTATAATTTATAAGTATTTCAGTTACATGATTAAAATTATATATATATATATATATATATATCATCTTATATAACATTTTGAATGGATTTAATGTGTAATCAACTCATGTATGATATTAGGATAAATTTTATGTTTTCTTGTACATGTGTATATTTATAATTTACTAATGAATGAAATTATTATTTAAAAATGTATCGTTTATAATCATGTGTGTATGATCATGATTATTTTCTCACTAATCTAATATTTTGAATTATATGGATGGTTTAAGTCACTAAATAATGAAAATAAACCATAAATATTTTTATTGATCTTTTACTAATAAATAATATTAATATTTTTTATAAATTCATTTTATAAATGGAATATTTTGTAAATCGGTGTTTACGAACAAGCCAACTGATGTGGGTTTTGGGTAATCAATACACACAAATGTTTTTCATTGAAAATTCACATTTTTAAATATTTATTTACTTATATGTAGATATATGTGGAAATGATTATTTTAATGCAGTGAAGTGTTTCCAAAATTTAGAAATCCAATGAAAATTTTATGTAAGTAATACAATCTATGAAAAAATTCTTTATTATGAATCTAGTACTTAAAATTTGTAAATAAAATAGGTAATTGGAGATTAAACCCATACCACATGTGGGTAGGCCCATGAAAGCCCTTAATATATCAAGTTCCATCAGTTGTTTTGTTTTTAAGAGCTTGCATAATATTTTTAACATAATCACAGGGTTCATTTAAAATATTTTTTAAGTATAATTATTTTTCAATGAATTATAGTATTTTGTAAAATTTGTTTTTTAGATGTGTTTCTAATTGAATTTTTTTGAATTTATAATAAAAGTGATACATTTAATAGTATTTATGATAGGTTTTCAAAAATCTATTCTGTGCAATTGAATTCTCACTGTTTTAATTAAAATGATTTTTCATAGGTATCATAGAATATTATTTACGGATGTCATCGCTTTCAGAGTTAGCTGGTGGAAGCATAGAGGAAATTTTTTTTATTTTGGTTTGAACACTAATAAATGTAATGTTTTTTCTCATCCTCTATAACCAAGACTGAAAAAATGTCCTCCTCCTCCAAGTTAACTTTTTTATTTTCTAAAAAATTTAAGTGGGAAGTGAGAACCGTACAAAAAAATAGGTCAAAGATGAATGGTTTCAACTGACCAGTTAAACAAAAGTCTATGGTGATTAGAGTATCCTTCCCTAAATAGTTTCTAGGGGAGGGAATTTACCTGGCATCTTGGATCATTCCCCATGTTCTCTTCAGAGTTCCTTGCTCGATACTCCAAAGCCTACATAAATTATACATTGAAAATATTCTCTATATTGAAGCCTCTAATTAGTATGTGGTCATGCGTGTAAATTCATTCATCTCTCTCCCTAGTAACTACCACTAGGATCATTCTAACCATCATTTGATCACTGTCTTCCCTCTCTGTCATGATCCCCAAAACGTCCTCCTTAATCTTTTCTCCATATTGCATGAGTAGTTCTAGATGAGAATCCAAATCCACCTCTTCTTGGATATAAAGGCTGATAGTAGACCCTACTGCACATCTTTGTCTGGGGGAAAGGGTATCCTCCATTTCTATCATCATCTTCTCATAGTTCATATGCATTTTCTGGTGTTTGTCATCTTCCTTTAAGACTCTATCTACATGAACTTGGGACAATATGATATCATCCTGCCAAACCTCTTCTATTGTCTCTTGATGAATCTTATACTCCTTGAGTTTAGACACTTTTTGGCCGATTGAGTCTCTATTGGTTTAGAATGATAAGAGAAGTCTTTGGCCCCATAGATTTCAGAATCCCAGAAATAATAAATCTCCCATATATAAGTTTTCCCTATCCCCTTTATTACTTCTTTGGTTGTGTATACCTTTACCAACACCTCCCAAACCGATATCATCTGAATATTGGAAGTCTCAATCAGTATCGGCCTCATAGGGATAGTTGGAGTTTCCTATATTCTCTCCCTTATTACATAGACATTCTAATATATTGCATAAGTTGCATCTAGAAAAAATCCTCCTTGAATTGTCTCCCTAACTAGAGACCAAAGGCATGCCTACCTCAAGTGCATGCTCCTCCTAGTCTTGTCCATCCTTGTACCTACCCTTGCCAAATGAATGTATCCCTCTATTAGAGTTTTATCTCTCTCCAATACAAAACACCAACGCATACATGTATTGTTTTATTATAGCTTCACCAATGGAGGTTGGTCCAACATCTCCCATATAGTCCCCGGAATCCTAAGAATGATCCTTCATCAATTTTGAAGGACCCTCAACCACCACACTAGCATTGGAACCCCCAAAAAATGACTTTGTGTGAGGATGGCTTGCGAAATCTCACTGTAGTATGTTAAAAATATTTTCTACACCGGCTTCTAGAGGAGAGTTATTTTCTAGTTATTGAATCATTTCATTAAATTGAACTCGCAGACACCATAATCTTGCTTGTCCCTTGCCAAGAACCTTCAAAACCATCTCCTGACCAAGAATTATCCTTATGATTTAGTAAACCATTATATATAGGAGTAACACCATATACCCTATCTGCATGAACCTCCCCTATGGATACCAGTTTCCTCACCCTAGGCCTACATGTCGCCAAGGTATTACCAAGAAACTTGTATAGAGAACAGTAATCAAACAAAGATTCAAATTTTACATTTTACTTATATCTAAATTCCTCTCCCAATGCAATCTCTAAGGCATCAATGGGGGGACTCGAAAAACCAACATCGATAGACACCTTCAGAGAGATTGGGTGACACATCGCATGGGTCTTATTATTGGTATAAAGGAACTTCCGAACCATATTTTCGAGTAAAAGAATAATCAATGGATTTTGAAATGAATGAAGAAGTTTTGGAAATCATACCCAAATGGATAGTTTTATAGGGCCTCATTTCATATTGACATCATTTGACCATCTAAAAATGAGAGATCAAGTTCCATCCTATTTTCAAGACATGCTCGACCAAGCAAGAATCATGTCATCTTCAATGGAGAACTGATTCATGAATCTTCTGGAGAGGAGAATGCCAACAATAACAATATCTTGATAACCCCATTTTTAAAAAATAAAGAAATAAAAAGTGTCCATCGATGGTTGTCATTGCTCGAAACATGAAATTAAGGTTAGGTCCATTAGGGAATATGTCTCCATGAATTCCATGTTTGAGATCAGAAGAAGCGGGATCCCTCGAAGAATTTGAGGACTTTTGAACTGATAGAAATTTTCGAGAAGTATGGAATATAGTAAGGGTTTGAAAAGGAAGTGAATGTGGTCACCCTAGAATGAAAGAAATGCAGCAAGGGAACCTCCCCTTCTAACAGGGGAGGTTCCAGAATTGGTCTCACCACCGCATTGGGCATTGGGAGAAAATCCACTAGGGATTTACTGATAAAATGTCCTCATTTGTATAAAGTGTTGTGTAATTGTTTAGTTTCTTTTATATGAATAAAAATTACACCGCATTTTAAAGAAATGTGTTTAGAAGAGAGGGATCACAGTGTTATAATTGGAATTAGTGGAACGACCTGGACAAATATAAATATTATAGGTTTTTGATTCTATAAGTTTAATGTTCCTATTGTTTTTTAATTCTAAAGATGGAAATTCATAATATATTTTTATCTTAAAAAACAAATAGTGAGGACACAAATATTTTGGGGGGACATAATGTAATATCCCAAAAAATTCTATACTTGAATTTATTAAAAATATATTTTAATTAAATATATTTATTTATAATAAAAACAAACTAATAATATTTTTCCCTTTAAAAATAATAATTTACATACTTATTTTCATGAAATTTATCATAATTATGAATTTAGATAAATTTTATAGAATTAATTTTTCTATGGAATATTACAATATATTTATCATGAAATAATAAATACTATACATTGAATATCATGAATTTGAATTTATTTTTAAAAATAATATTTATATAAATATATGAAATTGTAATTATTGGTTTTAAATTATATACTTTTATTAGAATAACGTTTTATAAGATGGTTAATATTATAAATTTTGTTTAATAATGTGATCAGTATGTAAATTAACAACATTAAATATATATATAAGAAAATTATACAATTATGTTTCATTGTGTTTTGTAAGATTTTGAGGAATTATAAATTGTGATAATTTTAATTCGCTAAATTTATATAATCTTGTTTTTATAAAAATATACAAATATATATGATATATAAACATATATTTAAATGAATATAGTTATAATTTGTTTAATTTATAAATAATAATATATATATTTTTTAATTGGATTTCATATATATATATATATAATAAATGTAATAAAAAAGATTAAAAAATTGAAAACACGTTTAATTAAAAAACGTTAAAAGTATTAAAAAACAATGAAAATTTGTTAAAAAGGGGGAATCATGGTTGAAGGTGTCTCGTGAGAGTTTTTTTTCTCATTTAAGGGTTTTGTTAACCCTTGGTGGAAGATTGGGTTGGTTCGATTTTGAGATGGGGGAAGATGAAGGGGAAATCGATTTCCACAAAGGATTTGTCAGGAATGGGATAGATGTAGGCCGAAATCATGTTCAATTATCATTAGAGGAGTTGAATCAGAATTAGGCCAATTGATCACAATAAGATGGTTTGGCCAAACGATCTCGATCCGAGTTTAAGGAAGTATTGTAGTTAATCTGAGTCATGATTAGGGTTTGATCTATATTTTATCTTGTTTCTGATGTCATGATATGTGTATATTTATATCTTTAATGAACAAATAATATATAAATATTCTTAACAATATCATATTTGGTAAGTTTCATTCACTTGTTTCTTCTATATTTTTCAATCGTCCCAATTGTTATAATCTTCCTTTAACTTTCTTAGCACATTTTCGTTTTTTTCATTCAAATGCCTAAATTAATAGGGATGTGATACTGTATATATTTTTTCAATGATTCCATCCTTTTTTGAATGGAGGAGTTCATGGTTGTTGTTTGATTAATAATTTATATGTCTTTGAAAATTTCAATCGATATATATTTTTATATATCAACTGATTACAAAAAAAACCTATAAACATAATGAATTTAAAATATAGTCATATGATATAATTAGCATTGAAAGTATTAGAGATTGTGTTGCCTCTCCTGTTATTTTTCTCAAATGACAATTTAAAATATAATAATAATAAATAAATAAATTTAAATTTTGTGTTTATCAACAAGAGATAAAACAACTATTTAAGGTAGTACTACTATCTTCATTTGGTTGGATTGGTATCCCATGGAATGAGTAAGATAGAATGATAAGTAGCCTTTTTTCTGTGTTTGATCTTTGTGGAGTATGAAACAATGAGTTTGAGTCTTTTTGCAACATCAACCAAGACTCTTCAAGTATATGTGAGAGATTTTAATTATAATTTTTTCAAATTATTTGTTTTTACAATTTTTATTTATGGGTTTATTCAAAATAAAATCAACATGTTTTTCAGAAATTTAAAAAATCTTATTAAGAGGATTAATACTAAAATTATTTTGGTGTAATATTGGTTTGTAGTTTATTTATTCTTAATAGAAATTGATTATTTATGTTTTTGTGAGGTAATATTTCTATTTAAAAATAAGTGTATATTATTTTTTATTTTTTTATAATCATTTAGGTACATACTTCTATTGATTTTAAATATCATGTTTTTATCTCGAACATTAAATATAATAAACATAAGGGAGATTTATTTTATTTCAAACATTTTTTAATTATTTACATGATAATATTGTATTGAATATATAATTTATTTACATGTATGAAAGTAGTATATTTGATCATTTTATTAATCACGTTATAATATTTGGGTATTTTCATTAGATATAAATCTTACAAGTATTAGTTGTCAAATAAGTAAACGTATATCATTTTCCTCGCTATTTTGGATCTTTAATTTCTAACTCTTTCAGTTACATGTTTAAAATTTTATATATATATATATATATATCGACTTATCTCACCTCTGTTTCATGGATTTATTGCATAATCTACTCAAGTATGAATATTGGGGTATATTTTATGATTTCTTGTACATGATTATATTTATAATTTAGTCATGAATGAAATGATGAGTTTAAAATGTATCCATTATAATCTTCAGTGCATGGTCATTATATTTTTTTACAAAACTATGTGTTTGATTTATATGAATGGTTTAAGTAACTAAATCATGCTATTAAACCATCAATATTATTATTGATATTTAACTAATAAATGATATTACTTTTTTAAAAATGTATTTCATGAATGGAAGATTGGGTATATGGGTTTTAACATACAAGACATGTGATGTGAGTTTTGGTTAATCAATACTCGAAAGTATTTTTCATTGAAATTTCACATTTACTATATACATAATCATATATTTATTTATAAATGGAAATGTGTATTTTAATGTGGTAACATGTTTCCAAAATTAAAAACTCCGGTGAAAATTATATGTAACAAAATCATGCTAAGAAAAAAATACATAAAGAAACTGATACATAAACATTGTAATTAATATAGGGAATTGGAGATTGAACCCATCCCTCAAGTGGGTTTTCCCATGATACGCTTCAATGATTTAAGTGCTGTCGGTTTTTTTTAAAAGATTCCTAAATTTTTTTAACTAAATCACTAGATTAGTTTAAAGTAATATTTGTCGTATAATTATTTTTCAAATCATTATAGAATTTGGTAATTGTTGTAAAATTTATTTCTAATTGATTTTTTTAATGTATTATGAAAGGTGTATTTTTAATGGGATTTCTAAATGGTTTTTAAAACTCTATACTATGTAATTTAATGATCACCGTTTAATTTAAAATGATTCTAAACAATTATCTTAGAATTTTATTTACAAATACCATCACATTCAGTTTTTGTGAATAGATGTGTAGTTGAAATTATTTAATTTTTTCTTTAACCATGATAAATGTAATGTTTTTTCTAATCATCTAATACCTAGACAAGTAAAAGGTTCACATTTTGTAAAACAATTACACATCATTTTCATGAATTATGTCCAGAAGAGTGGGCTCAAGTTGTTATAGAATTTCATATTTATATGAATATTTTTTCATAAAAAAACATATTTCCTTACCATTGATACATTCCCTTGGGTCTACCATTGTATATTTCTTATAGTATTGGAATTTATCCTTATTCCCTCAAATATCCCAACTACTTTAGTTCACATAATACTCAATAATTCATTTATATGATGAGTCTGAGAGTTGGTTAAGGTTAATATTCTTATACATATATATATATATCATAAAACTGATTTTTAGTAATAAAAATATTATTAACTATAATCTTCATCTAATTTGTGTCCTCACCATCACTGAAATGTACATTACATTTAGATTTAAATGTTTTACACTTTGTAACATTCATTGAATAATAAAATTAACCAATATATATGAAAAAATAATTATTATGTGAAACCACCTAATTAATACCTTGCTAATATTTTAGGAATTTATCATATAAATAAAATTCTATTGAATTTAAAACATAATATCATTCTCTTTAATTAGAGTTTACTTAAATATAGTTCCCCTATTTTTGACTAAACATCCAATTATAACATCTACAAAAAACCCGACCCTTGTAGCATAGAGTTGATGGTTATATTTCTATATTTTCAATAGATACAAGAGACCCAATCCTGATGAGCCAAATATAATAGTAGTATTGTTAATGACAATACATACATGAATCTCAGATTACATTTAAAAATGTAAACACAAAAGATATTGAATATAAATGTTACAAATCATTGAACTAATTGAATGATTCATTGACCATATTTTGGGAAAATAAAAAAATTGTGTTTTTTAAGGCCCAGATGACTAACTATAAGGATAAAGACTTTATGGACCAGTTTTCAGATGAACATATTTTATCCTCATAATCGTCTCATCCCGTGTATGATCCATCTATCCCCCTATGAATCAATATTGTTAGCCTTCTCCCAAGGATTTATCTGCACCCCATGGACATGTATCTCTATTTAATCTCCTCTCGTCATGACAAATTGAATCTTATGGTAAATGAGTGGGCTTGTAATATCTCTAACCACAACTCAACTTTCCCTAGGGATTATATTGTGGTCCCAATAGTTTGGATATTGATCATCTATATCTTATTATTTTATGGGTAGGAAAGCAAGAAGCTACCCCCACATAAAAATGTATTTTTCGGATCTATAACATGTCATGTAAGTGGTTTTAACCCCCCCATCCCCACACAAACAAATACACCCACACTCATATTTCACCCTCTAATGGAGTGTTCACTAGTAATCACACGAAAATTCAATCAGTCTGCTAAAATTTTCAATCCATGAGTCTTCTCGTGCATAGGTTTATTACTAGTCATAACCTATTTCAATGATTTCCATGATAATATTTGATGTTCTTGGCTACAGATCTAGGGTGGAAATATAAATCTCATCCAATTAGGGATTCATGAATTTTTCTTCTCTAGTTTTAGTTCATGAACCAAAATGGCGCTCTTCATATATTTAATGATTTTATAAAAGGGTTTGAATGATCCACTTCATGCTTGGGGAATCTATTAATTACCGTATATGGGTCTTCTGGAAATCTATTATCTAAGTACAGATGGTAGAGGAATTTGATCTGTAGTTTAAAAATGAATATGATAAGGCGATTTGGTACATTTGTTTTGTGTATGAAAAATAAAATGTTCAGATATAGGATAAACTATAGAGAGAAATGAAGTAATTCAATACTTGATAATCCCAATTCCTTATTGAGGGTGGTTTCAAAACTATATAAGATGCGTTAGTGAAGAAGGGATGGGAATCTACCCATAATGGGGTAGATTTTAATTTCATCATTTGGGTTTATGTATAGTTGTTAGACATTGGAATTGGGGGGATAGGTTTACCTAGTGAAACAAATAGAAAGGGAGTTGTCAAACATCATGTGAACTAAATAGCTACCTTTCCAACATTAAGGGCATCTAAATTTTTCCTGAAACCAGGTTTATGCACTTTTTTGTGTAGTCTCGAACTAGTCACCACATTTTGTCAACCAGAAGGAAAAAATGGAGGGAATTGCTTCTTTTTCTCCCACTGGTCGCCTTTGCATCCCTCATAAAACACCATGGTACATTAATCATTGGAATGGGAATCAAAATCTAGTCTCTATAATGTATTTTAAAACACAATATAGAGACTCAAAAAAGACATCACAGCTTGTGTACCCCCATTCCCTAGGCCCACCTCAACCAAGAGTCAATTAAGTATCATGTCGATCTCGTAGAGGTTAGCCTAAAATAGATTTGTAATGAGGAAAACTTTTCCTCTTTATCCTCCAAGAATAATTAGTATAATGAGATTTTACTTGAGAATGATAGGAGCCTACATGAGAGATCTGCAGCCACATGGATCATGGAAGGGGACCAAACTCTTCATATTTCTATGCTTTATTGAAATATAATGTTAGATTAAGTGATCCAAACAACCGTACATATTATATTTCCCACTCCATTGATCTAGATAAGAATACTATTAAGATTGTGTCTCATTTCAACTCACTTTTATGTAATAATAACTCTCACATGAAACATTGTTACACTAGTGGTGATTCCTATAACATCATGTCTACTAAAAAATTAGTGAATTTTCATATCAATGTTTTCATAGATTTCACACCGGATGATGGGGAGGTTTGAGAGACCATCATAATTGATAACCGAGAGTGTTATTTTAGACATATTGGTTTTCTGGGGTCTTTTTATATCCACTCCTCAAATGTAATCAACAAATACATTATTGAATATATGAAATATTTATCTCACAAAGGGTCTATTCCATAGGATTTTGGTGCTAATAACAGGGTTTAAATGTCAAAGGGAAAATAATCCTCCCCTATCAAGATGTTTAGACCTATCAGTTGGTGATACTACTAGTATAGAGTTTTAAATTCAATTTTCAATAGAATGGAATCATAGTATATCTAAAATTGGGTTTCTAATGACTAACACAAGTTTATCAATGGAAGATTCATTCAAGGAGCCACGGTTATATCCAAAGAGATGATGAGGGATATTTGTAAGATTTTGGTGGGATCCAATATTATTATTAATGTTGACATGGACACGAAATATGAATGTATTTAGTGGAATTTTATTCTATGGGTAATGGGGTGAATGGGACTCTCATAAGGGTGTATTGACATTCTCTTACACCCCTATATCAGTCCATGGTCCTCTATAATCTCCAATAGTAAGCAATATGGCATTATAAAATATGTAAGGGGGATGTGGAATGGTGATCCAAAATCCCCCACCTTATTTATCATGGATCATGATTCTCTCCATAAAATAATTTCTTCCAATGTGATGCTTGGGCCCATTCATCCCTAACACTTCCAAGATAAACTTCGTGTGGTTTCTCATATACTTATTTTCGATGACATGGTGTTATTTTTTAACATATACAGAAAATCGGTTAAAGGATTTAAAAAACCATCATTGATTACTCTAGATGGATAAGGAAAATCATAAAAATAGAAAAAATCATTTATTTCCCCCCTTAATGAATGAATAGTGAAGGAATATAGGTTAATCCATTATTGGAATTCATTTGAAGGCCTTTCCTATGGACTAATTTGGTGTACCATTTTCCTGGGGTATTGAATATGTTTGTTGTTTTAATGGCATGGTTGAAAAAACCACCAACAATATACTGATCTAGAAGCCATAATTATTATCCTTTTGGGTGAGAATTACAATGATAAATAACTTATTTTCATTGATACTCATGAACATCATCTTAGTACTCAAGAACTCCCAAGCCATTCTCAATGATATTGAGAACGCATTAATCATATCTAGTTGGGATGCACATGGGGAGGGTTATGACATTGTTTTCAAGGAAAATATTAATCAGACTAATTGAGATGGAATGTATCAATGTACAAAATTTATCTGATGCAACAAAATTTTTTCACAGAAAAAATCCATGGGAGGCCATTGACGTATTCTCTCATTGGAGTATATTTTTCACTGGTAATCATGAAAATTAACCTAGAGAATTAGGTGGCCACTAAAATACCTTATGATTCTCCAACTAATTCCACTTACCTTTTATTGAGAACTACAAGAGATGGATTTAGGGGGGTGGGGATATGAACTTTTTGGAATTTTATTGGGAAGGTGAGGAGTTGGGCTAACATGGATATCAAAAAATAAGGAATACATTCTCCAATACTAGTCACTACCACTCATTTATCAGCATGATATTGAACCCTACCCATAAGAAGGTATTAGATGACATACAATTAAAGGATTCTAGCAATGATTATAAGTAAACATGATCTATAAAAATACTTTTATCGGCCAAAGCCTACATGAATAATTCTCACACGGAATAGACTATGGATAAATGCAGGAGCATCCACTTAAAAAAAGAGATCATATATATGTTTACCATTATGGAATATAGAATATGGACTCACAAGATTCCTTCCAATGTATAAATCAGATGAAATTGTGTCAGTTTGGCCTCTAACTACTATTTCTAGATGGAACATAGGAAAGAGACAATTGTTAAGATATTATATCATATATGATGGGAGAACTTGGTGTATGAAGTGATATGTTACTTAATTAATGTTTCATAACTTGAGGATCCCTTTGATGATTTTTATATCTTTCTTCAAAGATGGTTTAGTTGGATTTTTAGTAATACACAAGGGGAGGTGGCCCATAATATCTTTCCTAAGGAGGTATATTAGTGTTTATGGGATCAAAGGAACAAGTTAAACCATTATGTCTCTTCCATGATTAGGGGGTGTATGAATAGGGAATAATCTTCTATACCTCCTCATTCCATAGTACATGGGAACATGGTGAGAAGGAACCATTCCCTAATTTTTTGAAAACATGATGTTGAAGGATTTTGAAGTCAATGGATTATGATTGAGGGAGATGTATTTTGTGATCATTTGGGCCGGATGATATTTTTCTTTCATTGATTTTTTGGGGTTAGTGACTCTATCTTAGCAGACGATTATGAGATTTACCAGGGTCTTTCTATATGTCATATGAAGAATATATCCATTTCTACTATAAAGATGGACTCTAAGACAATTTGGATCTCTATGAATGTTCTCACTTACATGAAATATCATATCATCTAAATGATCTAAAAACTAAATACACCCATCAGTAATAGGATAGTGATTGTTCATACATGTAATGAAGGAAATTGGGTGGATGATTTCTTGGCCTCTAAATCCTCCCAAGGGTACCCTTTATTAGAATTGTCATGGACTAACTCATTTCTCTATGGATGAGTTAGCATTGTTAGAAATGATGATATCAGCCTCCACACTTATAATACACTAAGGATATGCTCCTCAATTCTCCCCCACTTTTTATTAAAAATTTAATTTTATGGGTAAAATTGTGTTGGATTTACTATAATATGGATTGGAAATATTCACCACATCTAAACTGTTCTTAAATAATTCTAAGATATAATGAGGACAGAATCATTGAAAGATATATCCAATGGCTAATAATTAAAATAAATTGTTCTTTTTTACGATGAATTGATATTCCATAAAAAATTTATAATATTCATGACAAAATTTAATTTTGCGATATGAAATTAAATTTTAAAAATTAAATATTTCACTGATTTTAGGGAAAAAATTTTCAAAAAAAAAATCATGTAATGTGGAAAATTTATATTCAAATCATTTAGTAGTTATTATGAATAGATATTATGTTCATCATGAGTACAATATAAAATATTACTTTTATATTTTTCAAAAAAAATCAAAAATTACTTCCCTGAATATATGACATTATTATGTTGGTAAAATAAAAAATTAATCAGCATTAGAAAATGAATTTTATAAAATGTGCTAAAAAGTGAAAATATTATTGAAAATAGTGTATGGAAAATATTTTCATTTAAGAAACATATTCTCGACTGAATAAAATACGTAGAAAATTTTTGTTAAAATCATTCTTTCAATATCATTAGTAATTCAAAGAGGAAAATGAAACGAAAAAAATATATCACATAAATAAATATATTTAATGATTGTATAATAAAATTTATATAGAAATATATATTTATTCCCTTATTGGATACATAAAAAAAATCATGAATAATTATGAGATTATTGATTAATCTCTTAAAACATTTGTAATTATCGAAGCATAACCATCAGGAAAAAATAAAATCAAATGAAACATTAAACACCATGAATAGAAAAATATTAATGATATAATAATTTAAATTGTCACATGATACACCTCAAAAATTTTTATAGGAGTATAACATAACATATGTCTTAAATTAACCAATTTAAAATTAATAACCCCAATCATAAATTAATCTTTCTTCAAATGTGTTTGAAATTAATTTATATTAAATATATATTTATTATTAATATATTATAGAACAATAATGATATATAGAATACATAATATTATTTAATTATAACCATTTATCACTTATTTTTAATTTGTTTTATTAAAATTCATTTTTAGGTGATAAATTCTTTTTTACATGTATTTTTTCATTCAATTATTTTGGCCCATGTATTTTGATCATGGTTGCATTCTTCCGAAAATATTAATCATGATATTAAATTCATATTAATTCATTTTATAAATATTAGTAATTATTTTAAAATGGAATATATATAAATATTAATTACTATATTCATTGAGATGGTTGGTTGTAAGCATTCATGAACGTTTTTTCACTTTGCTAATTATGTAATAAAATTAAGGTAAATAACAATTCACCTATACACGATCATTTTTATATCATGTATATATATTTCATATTAATTCATTCATTCTATAATTCAATCAATATAATATATGAATGGAATATGTAATCAAATTTCATTATGGAGTTAAAGCATGTAGGTTTATGGTACTCGCATTGTATGGGATTTGGTGGTCCTGGAATAGGTCGTAACTCACTATCGAGGTGTGAATCTTTTCTAACACTTCTCAAGATTTATATTCCATTTCTCCATTCTTAGTGAGTCTAGAGTCGTGTCTTTTATATGTAACGTTCGAGTGTTCGATGACTATTCAGGAGGTCCGTCCTGTATAGGATTGATCTAGTGTCATTTGAAGAAGTAGTGGTGCACATTGGCAATTGATGTAACTTTTTCCCATCTTTTAAAAAAAAGTATACTATTCTATTAATTTTTATGTTTTTTTGAAACATTCATTTTAGCTATTTGTTTTTGTTGATACCAGGGTAGATAGATTCATTTTTTTTGCGGTTGGTTTTGGAATGATATGTTATTTTTGTGACGGGTCACAATTAACCTATTAATGTGAATTTTACAGAAAATAATATTATTTACATATAGGATGTGTATTACCCATGTCAATGGGATGAAATTATATATCATATCATGTCTTAATTTACCACTTTAATATTTGTATACTTTAATCTTCTTTCATAAAATATCAATAAAATCATTTTTGACACTATTCAATTAATTTTCTATTAAATACAACAAAAACATGTATGCTAAATATATAATATCATTACATATATAATATGAGATATATTTATACATATATCAATTAAATTAATGATTCACTATAACACACTCAATAATTATTATGTTTAATGTTTTTAAAATAAATAATTTAATATTTATATTATTTGAATAAATAATATATCAGTTGTTTGTATGAATTTTCTTATCAGAAAAAATGATAAATAAATTATCATGATAAAAAATTTAGTTTAAATTTTAAATATAAATTTAAAACTAATATATTATATTTTTATTTTCGTAAAAAAAATTAGAGTCTTTAATGTCATGAGGGTGAAATTTTTTGTTTACCCTTTACATAAATTATAATAAAGGTTATTAACCATAAAATATTGTACCATATGGCCATATATTCATGGAATTAGTGTATGTGGATGAAGTCCAACCATAAAATATATTAAAATAATATGTCAGTATCATTTTTACTCCTTTATATATTTTTTATGAAATAAATTACACAACATTCCATTACCATGGTAAAAAATCTGTATAATAGTTACCATTACTAATGATCAAAAAAATATGGACATATTTTGCAATTTTATTCATACTCATTAAAAATATGATATCAACTTTTATAGATTCTCTTTTTATTATTTTATGAAATTATTTTATGATTTATATGTAAAATGGAATGAAAAATAATTTTCTAGAAAGACTAATTTCAATGAAAAATAATGTTTTCATGAAAAAATATACTATAAAATTGGGTCCAAAGAAATAAATTGAATTATTAATAAATTAATAGAAATAATTTTTCTGTGACACCATTTTAATATAAAATCTAACATTTTATATTTTTGAATGAGAATTCATTTCAAATAAAATAAATATTTTTCACTATTTATTTGAAAATCATTATTATCTGAAAAATCCTAAAAATTCAGTAAATGTAAAATTTTTATAGCTAATTGAAAAATTTATATAATTTCTACCAAATAAACTTTTACACATGTCATAATCTAATTATAATATTCTCCCATAAGATTAAATAAAATCTTCTTTTCCGAAGTTTTATTTTGAAAAATAAAAAGTCTTTTTTAAAAATTTAGTGAATGTGTTCTAGACATTAATCAATACATTTTTAATAACAATTTACATTATAAAAATTTAATAATATAGTTAATCCTAATCATACCCTCAAATTTAGTAACTAGTTTTTTCTAGAATATTTAAATAATAATATTTCATTGTTCGTTTAATCAAATTTTTGTGTGTCATATAGGCTATAGAACATAGTATTTTTATAAAATATTAGTGTGTTACACATGTTTTATGGTTTTATATTTTGTGTATTTTTTTTTGGAATGAGACTTCAAATTGAATAATTCTATTGAATATCTCATGGTTTAAATAGATTCTATTTCATACCTTATATTCAGAGATTAATAATACTATGAATTGTACTAGTTTAATTTATTTTTAATATGAGACATGTTTCCAATAGATGTAATATTCCCAATATTTGTGTGGATACATTAGTGTTAATTGATATTCACCAAAATTATGGAGGAAACAATAGGGATTTCACTAACATTCATTAAATATTTTGATATATTTGTATCAATGAATATTATCTATATTATGGTAATAACATTTGGAGTTATTATTGTGTGTAATATTAATAAATGTAATTGATGAACAACAATTGTTTACACACAAAAAATTCATAGTAATGAATAAATTGGATGAAAAACAAATTTTTTTTCTTAGTATATAAAAATGTAAAAAAAATTTAATAGTGTAATACATGGGTTCATATATTTGGGGTACATGAATTTAGTAGTATTAAAATACAGTTTAATTTCATGCGTGGGATAATGAAATTGGTATTCATTGAAATATATTTTAATCAACACCATCTGTCATAATTCTAGAGTATGTGATTTATGATCATTCTCATTATAGAGTATAAATTTTGTAACATTATAGACTAAAATATATTATTTAGGAGTCCATGTACATGTATTATAAATAAATTGTAGTTATGAATGATAATTTTAAATAATGTGGTCACTAGTTTCACATAACATGTTGAAATTGATAGGATTCCATCAGAAAATGATCAGTAATGATGTAATGTTATGATGGATGTCAATGTAAGGAGTGAAGGAGAAAAAAATACGCATTTTTAGTAGCAATTACTCTACTAATTATTCAGTGGGGACTTCTGCAGTGCTACATGGAGTTGGAATAATTATTTATAAATTTCATTTCTACGAAAGTGTTGTCCATCATTCTATCACGTGTTCCTGTTGACTGTATTAAATCAATGATAAGGATTATACTATTGGGTTCAAATTTTAAGGGATATTTATGAATCTACCATTTTATGGGATGAATTTTTTATTATCATTCATAAAGAGTAATTTTTTAGTTACATTTTTTAAAGAGAAGTAGTTGGTGATTCTGACAAATACCACATAAATTATACCATTAAATATTGTTCTAAATATATATTTTTCATGGTTGAATATCCCACCAATATGATGATGAATGATGAAATATGACAAATTCACTAAGAATAATCCATATGAGTAGAGATTCAATTTTATATTGTAGTTAAATTTCGATATACATACATTTAGGTATTTTATATTTTAATAGTAGATTAGTGCATACTCCAATAGAGAAAAATTAATCATTGAACTTATTATTGGCATTATAAAAGTTGAAATTTCCATTAATTATCATATATGAATTTCAAAGTTAATTATTTGTTTGGGCCAGTACATAAAAGAGATTGGTAACATTCATAGTATCATTGTCAACCTTACCTCAATCCATCTGATACATCAAGAGGGGGTTGTTATTTTATATTGGTATGATCATAATTAAAGTTATTATAATTAATTTAAAAAATTATAATGGGTTATAGAATATTTTAATTCCATATAGTTCATTCATTAAATAATAACAATATGAATGTATGTGGTCCACTACAGAAGGATTGATGGTTTGTCCCCATGTTTGGATGGTATCATCATGAGGAGAATAAAGAATCCATCACAATGATTGTTTTGGATAAAGAGGTGGTGTAGGAAAACAAAATTGTGCTCATATTCAAGATTTTATACAAAACGTTCATCAATATAGGGTATGCTGATCTATTTTTAGAAGAGATGATGTACGGTGAAAAAATACTAAATTTTTAGAAGACTGTGAGTCGTTCTATAAAATTGGATAAGATATAGTAGAGGTTTCCATCATAATATGGGGTATTAAATGTATGATTAATATTTTTAGTAGTCATGATTCAATGTTGATAGAATCATGGTATATCCATTATTTTATTACTTTTTGTCTCATAATTTAACTCAACCTTTGTGTGACTATGATAGAGAAGCTTCTAACTTAATATACCCTAACAAGAAAGAGTATTTTGTTGTTGGTGTTTTACCCATATTATGTTATTGTACATGCATATAAAATGATGATGTGGGATCTTTTAATCTTCAATATGTAGATATATGATATAATCAAATACAATTTCTTGTAATAATCTATTCAACATATATTTTCATGAACCAAACTGGGATGAGCCTAGACTGGTCACCTGAGCTTATCTGCCGCAAGGGCCGAGAGGCGTTCCTAATCCTCCCGGGCTGGCAACAAGCACCAGGACCACAGCTGAATACCAAAAGGGAACAATTTAACCCAAGGAAAATAATATATAATGTTGAAACAGGTAGAACATCGCAAAATAAATAAATGATAAGAAAATAGAAAGGTTGAAGAACATTCTTAATATGTCAACGTCGAAAATTCCACATAAAATCATGGGTTACACTTCAGTACCAAAACCAATCATCGCTCAAGGTGATCCAAACCATAACATGAACATGTAGGTGAAACTAAAAACAAAAATACATTATATGCATGGGTATTAAAACATATTAGGAATTCTTGACTATTCTATTCATAATGTGTAACCTTAAGATAAATAAAACATTGATTAAAATGTTTGAACTATAGATATAAATGTAAATTTTCACATAATTATTATTTTACAAAAAAACATGTAATCCATTATCCTATTAAGTTGAAATAGGGATCATGTTGTGGAGGAAAAGAGAAAAAAGGAAAGTATTAAAGACTTATTTTGCTAACATTGAATAAAAATAAGGTTGATTACTCTTTCCAAAACACATTTCGTGAAAATATTTTAAACATAAACACAAGTTCACAATTTACCAAAAAGGACATAAAAACCAAGTATGAGGTTACGGTTCCACATAGTGAGGGTAATGGAACTAAGGGTATTGGTATCGTAGAAACAAAGGAAAACCTTGGAACACAAAGGAAGACCATAACATATTATACATGTGACTCATCCTGAAGGCATTCCCTACACAATAACGCCATAACACCCTAATGTCTGACCGTCGCCCAACCTGGCCTGGCCGAGGGGCCGAATCCAATAGCAATATAAACAAAAAATCCCCCTGCTATGGGGAAATAGTAGTGCATAGCCTAACTAGTGCAGCAATCGTTATCACTAAACCTCTTTTCTATGCTTGATTCCTAGGTATATTTCACAAAGGAGTGTGACATGCAATTCAAACAACATGCCATATATATATGTATATCACTACACACACCGCACATACTGGGACCACCCCAACCACCTCAATGATAGTAACATGCATTAAAATAATAATCATATGAGGTAAATCCCATACCAAGGACCCTCCCAACTAGTAATAAACCAACTTGGAATGAGACCCACCCAAGAGGGGTTTTTTCTAAATAGCCATTCAATATGCCAGACGGGATTTTATATTCAAAACATTTAAACAAACAATCCTTTTCAAAAAATTAACCATGAACATCCATTTTTATGAACTGAACATACTTTAGAAAGACAATTTAATAAATGAAAATCAAAAGTTTAATTTTAAATCATTTTTACAAACTCCAAATAGACATCGCAACAAGTGCATAGCATAAAAAAATATTTGAAAACACCAATCATAATTTTTGGAATCTCAAATACATTAATAGAATTAAAAACATGATTATCAAAGTCATAAACCATATATAAGTAAAAACTGGACTTCTTAATGAACCCTTGGTGTGAAAATACCAACTAAAACACACCACACGTTCAATGTTCGTTTTAAAATCATGCACACACTACTTTATCAACTGTAGAAAAAATACAAATCTATATGGGAACCTATTTAAAGAAAAAAACCACTATTTTAAATTCATAATAACTTCATAAGGGCCTACTGAGCATTTACTAAATGCATGGTATTCGCGACTTGAGAAAAAAGCACCACACATTAATATTTACATTTAAAATAATGCACACTTCAATATGTTTAAAAATCATTATTCTCACAATTAAAACTATTTAGTAAACCATTTAAAATTTCATAAAACATTTTTTATAGTGTAACCATATATTTTCAAAAAAACTCATTTAAAGAACTCATTTATGATCAATAACATTCCCAAAGTGCACTAAAATGAAATTCACACCTTTTTCACGGTTAAATGAACTAATTGCACAATTTATGAAAAGAAATTAAACAACATGAGATTGGTTTCCTCCAAAAACACACATTATACCATGGAAACATGGAACAAAATAATAAACATAATCTAAATTAAAATAAACATTTTGAACCAAAACAATTAATCACAATGCCCACTAAATCAACTAAGTAAACCAATTGACCAAATCATAACTAACTATAAAACCAAATAATTTTATCTCAAACAAATTATTCAAAAAATCTAATCAATATTCAATGGTTGTATTAAATATGATAAATAATTGTATTTCAAATTTAAAGGGGGGAGAAAATGTCATCCTACCACAATTGTCGAAAAACTACCCAAAATTAGTGAGAAATCTCATTTTCACCTCAACTACATGTTTCAGAAGCAGAAACAAAAACACTTAACATGATAGAACACTATAAAATTTTGTATTTAACACCAAATAACAATATCTAACAATAGAAAATCCCAAAACAACAAACCCTAACCAAAAAACAGGGGTAGAACGTCACTGGGAGGAAAAGGTGAGACTAATAGTGGGTGGGTCTATGAGGGAAAGAGGGTCGTGGGTCATACAGGTTGTCCGAAGGGATGTGGGGTTCAATTCTGGTTGGGGATGGATAAGGGGGCTTCTGGTAGTCAGGTCATCCATATAGAGGACGGCAGGGGGTCAGGGATAATGCGCTCCAAGGCGAGGCTGACTATAGGTGGAGAGCAGACATAGGGGTGTGCAGTGGGCCTCCTCGAAGGGGAAGGGAGGTGGATGGAAGAGCGAACAGTGGGTCATGCGGCATGCCTGCTCGAAGGGGAAGGGAGGTGGACAGGAGGCAGAAGGCGGAGTGGACATGGGGTATGTGCTGAGTCCACTCTAAGGGGAAGAGGGTATATGACTTCAATTCTAGGTAGGGGCCACGGGTTACCAATCAAGATGTGACTCAACCCTAATTCACCCAATTTATTAAATAAATTTAATAAATTTAATTTAATAAGTTATAAATAATTATAATAAATGTTATATAATTATAATTATTAAAATAACACACATGATACTAATAAGAATAATAATAATAATAATAATATTTCATGTATTATATATATATATATAAATATATTAAAAAACCATTTAATTATTCATTAAGCTTTTAGTTATCCCTGTATACCAGGCAGGTCACGCGGTAACCAGGGTGTCGCTGCATGGCCCCTCCACCATGTTCTGTTTGAGCATAGATGCTGCCAAACCCACGTACGTGTTCTTTTCTCCACAAACACAATGATTTAACCACGGATCACCCAAAAACACTCCTGAGTCTTAACCAAAGGAAAATATATACACTGAGGTAAAAATTCACCTCATCATAATGATTAACACCCTCAGAAATTCACAACAAGATTTAAACCAAACGATTAAAATTATTAATTGTCACCGACCACCAAAGGCATAAACGCCTCTAGTTGATAAATCTAAACAAACACTGAAAACCCATGAGTTACGTCACATCCTCAAAAAACATCACCTTAACCACTACCAAAAAGAACCCAAACCATCTATTTCAACCATGGATGGAACAAATATAAACCAATTCCAATGTTTATTCCTATAATATTTGTCCAAGGGAACCATTTTGTGTACCCCAATCCATATTCTTACTCAATAGTAAGAACATAGGATTAAGTGGTTCTGCATGAGACCAACCACCACAAAATGACAAATGAATTGATACTCTGATACTAACAAATGGAGGCTTGAATAGACTCCCCACCATAAGAATTGAGCTAACACTAAATTACATTATGTGTAAATATACGAGACCCACTATGGGTATCGCCACCATAAGAACTGAAGTGGTTAACCAAACATAAAAACTTCCCATAAAAAAACCCCCACCACTATGTGGGGGGAGGGAAGGGACAAACTGATAGAGCACCCAAACTACATTCCTCGCCACATCAACATCGTCACACCCTCAGAAAATCAAAAACCATGATACACTATGGACAATGATTAAACCAAGTCCCTTATACATCACAAGGAATATCATGACTAAGTGCCAACACCACATCAGGACCTATGGCTAGAGCACAAATTATTGAAGAATCTACTACCTCGTAGTAAGGCTTGCGAAATTTCTGAAACATAACAGAAGAACCATAATTTCAACAAACAAAATTCCAATAAAACAGAGGTTTTAAATTGGTTTATCAAAACCATTCAAACCATTGAAGGAAAAGAAACAACACAATCCTCTACATGAAATGAACAATTCATCCATGAATCACTACATAGAGAAAGCCTGAGATTGAACCTCAAAACATATTTATACTCCTGCTGACAGGCTAATGTTAACATTTTTTAGCCAGGTTTGGCTTTAGTGCACTTGTCGGAAACACCTTGAAAGAATCTCTACAAGTGACCCAGACGTCCCCAGGTGGGGTAGGGTCTCAGAGCACATAGGCACACCAGCTTATTGGGACCATGCCTACCACATAGGTGATAGATCACAACATTGCATTGTGAATATGATGACTCAAGTTTTGATGGCCTCTTGATTCCTCTACCAGCACCACCTGCGTCAGGACGCTTCCCATTTATCTTATCTCCATCCCCTGCATTGCTTCCCAAAGCTAGAGGTTTCACCACCTCAAGTCCTTTTTCTTTACTCATCTTCATCCTTAACAGCTTAACCCTTGACATATGAGATGTTAGTGTGGATGTGATTTTCACTTTTGAATGCAGTTCTCATCAGAGTACAGAATCAAATTATCAAGCCTTCTTAGGATCATTTGCAACAAACCATTGGTCGTAAATAATGAGTTCTAAGTATAGTCGATATAATTCTAGTATCGATTCAATGACCTACTGAACACAACACAACTCTATCCTCTTCTTCAACTTTATCAACTCAGAGAAATATTTTTGGATAAACGATAACTTGATGAACTCCCATTTTAGATCTTATCAAGGCTTATTCTAAGACATGGAATTCCACCATTTCCAGGTTAGACCTTCAAGAATAAAGGTATCAACCTTCACCTTTAACAGCCTAGGAAATAGAATTAAACTGAAGTTCCCCTCAATTTTCCACAACCACAACTTTTCTTCAAGGGGCTATACTTGTCCATACAAGAGAGGGGGTTCATTTACTTAAACTACTAGATGTAGTTTAAGGGATGACACAAAATAGGATTTTATAATGGTGAACCACCCAAAGATGCACCTTTGGCATTCATAAAACCGTCGTGGGGGTGAACACTAAGGAATAAGGAAAGAAAGAACAAAATAAAAACATAGTCATCACCATTTTAAATATAACTTTTCACAATCTCCTGGATAAATCATTACAAAACAATTCTTAGAAGTAAAGAAGACCCAAATAGTCTACAAGTGGAAACTAGTGCCAAAGTACACTCACACATATGGTTGGTGACCATATTCCAGTCAAGCCACCATCAAAGAGAGAAGCCTAGGGATATTTCTTTGGATCCTTATGGCTTTCCAGGCCCTGAGAGCTCATGATTCTACTTTTCCAAATCCATTTTCATTTCCCAACATAAAATATACCAAAGGAACCAAAAAGATACTTATAACCCGGACATCCTATGGTGACCCGAGGTTCAAAATGAGTAAGGGTTCATGATGTCATTCCCATTCCAACACCTCAAGTTCCAAAAATCATACTCCTTCTACAATGAAAACCCCAAATAATAATCGGAATTATAGAAATAAATGTACTTTAATGTGTTGAACACCTTTGATTCCATTTTGTCACGAACCAACCCGGGACGACCCTGAACTGATCACTTTAGATGATCCACGATATGGCCCAAGAGCAGTCCCATAACCTCCTTGGTTGGAAACAAGAACCATGGATCATTAGAGTACAAAAAGGGAATTATTTTATCCACGGAAAAATAAAAATACTATAGAAACAAATAGAACATCAAACAATAAATAAATAATAGGAAAAAATAATGGGTGATAAACCCTACCATCCTTTGAATGTTAAAAACTCTATATAACCTTGTGGGATACTATCCAATACCAAAACCAAACATAAATGAAGGAATTACAAACCAAAACAAGAACCTACAGGTGAAACTAAAAACAATAAAACACTATAGGCATGAGTATTATAACATAGTTAGTAGTCTGGACTAATCTACTCTTAACTCACAACCAATAAATAAATAAAACATTGAATATTGGGTTTGAACTACAAATATTAATGTAGAGTTTCTCATACCTCGTAGTTTACAAAGAATCACATATAATCTAATTCCCTCTTAATTTGACATAGGAATCTGGGGGAGGATAAATATAAAATAAAGAAAAGAATTGAAGAATTTTTTTTAATACTTAATAAAAAGAGGGATGTTTACTCTTCCTAAAACAGTTTTCATGAATTTATTTTTATCATAAACACCAGATCACAATTTACCAAAAAGGACCTCTTAACCAAGCATGATGTTATAGTTCCACATAGTAGAGTAATGGTACTATGGGTACTAGTATCGGAAAAACAAGGTAAAACCTATGAACTCATAGGAAGACTAGAACATAGTATACATATAACTCATCCTGAAGGCATGCCCTACTCAATAATGTCATAACGGCCTAACGCCCCACCATCGCCCTACTTGGCCAGGTCAAGGGGCCCAATCCAAAGAAATAAAATCCAAACATTCCCATGTTATGACGAACTAGAAGTACCAACCTTAACTACTGAAGTAATATTTCTTAGTAAGCCTCTATGATATGCTAGATTCATATGTATATTTCACAAAGGGGTGTGCCATGAAATTTAAACAAAAATCCACATATATATGTATATCACTACACACACTGCATAGATCATCACCACTCCAACCACCTTATAGTTAGTCCCATACCTTAAAATAATTATCATAGGAGGGAACTCCCATACCAAGAACCCTCCCAACTTGTAATCCACCAACAAGGCAGGAGGCCCTACCTAAGAGGTGTTTTTTAAATAGAAATTCCAAATTCCAAATGGGACATTAGATTCCCAAAATTTATCCAAATAATACTTTTCAAAAAATTAACCATGAAAAATAATTTTTATGAACCGTGGACACCATTTAAAACATATTTGAAAAATCCAAATCCCCACTTTAATTAAAATTTTTACAAAGGCCAAAGAAACATCACAACAAGTACTAAGCATGAAAACCTACTTGAAAACACCAATAATCATTTTTGGCATCTCAAATACATTTATAGAAATAAAAACATGATTATAAATGCCATAAACCATGTATATGGTCAAACTGAACAACTTAAACAACACATGGTGAAAAAATCCCAACTAAAACACACAACACGTTCAAAGTTCATTTTAAACTCATGAACAATGCACTTTATCAACCAAAATAAAAAATGTCTACATGGGAAACTATTATTGTATATCCAACCACCAATTTAAATTGAAAATAAATTAATAAGGTCTAACTGAGAATTTAGTAAACACTTGGTATGTGTGACATGAAAAAAAACGCACAACACATTAAAATTTACATTTAAAATTATGCACACTTCAAAACTATTCAAAATCATGTTTTCACTGTTCAAAATATTTTATAAACCATTAATAATTTTATAATTTTTTTTAATGAGTAACAATAGATTTTCATAAAAAAATTCATTTAATGAACTCATTTTTTGATCAAACGTATACCTAAAGCCCACTAAAATGGCATATTCAACTATTGCGCAATTAAATTAACTAATTTCGCAATTTGTGAAAATAAATAAAATAGAACGGGATTAGATTCACTTAAAAACACACATTATAATATGTAAGTATTTTAAAAAAATAAACGTAATCTAAATTCAGAAAAAAAAATTTAAACTGAACTAATAAAAAGCAATTCACACCAAATAAACTGAGTTTGTAAAAAAATTGGAAAACAATAACTAACTAAAAAACCAAATAATTTAAACTGAAAACAATTATTCAAAAAAAACTAATTAATATAAGTGGATGTGAAAAATATGAGAAATCAAAGTATTTCTAAATTTAATGTGGCATGATAATGGTATACTACCTAAATTGTTGGACAACTACCCAAATATAATGTGAAATCTCATTCACACCTCAACCACATGCTCGGGAAGCTGAAACCAACACACACAATGTGATCGAACAGTCTAAAATTTTGGATTTAACCCCAAATAACAAACCTTAACGATGGAGAACCCTAAAACAATAAACCATTACCAAAATGGGAGAACATCGTCAGATGGAAAAGGTGAGCCGGACAGCGGGTGCACTGAAGAGGGAAAGAGGGTCTCAAGTCGTTGAGGTTGTCTAAAGGGAATAGTGGCCACAGTTCTATTTGGGGCTGGAAAGAAGGGGTTGGACATTAGGGATTGAAGCAGTCTGGTCATACAGAGAGAGTAGGGTCTTGGTTTGGGCTCATGTGTGCCGGGACGAGGTGGCTCAAGGTGGAGAGAAGACAGGGTGTGTGTGGCGGGCCTCCTCGAAGGGGAAGGGAGGCAG
This sequence comes from Viscum album, assembly GCA_963277665.1. Lineage (NCBI taxonomy): Eukaryota > Viridiplantae > Streptophyta > Magnoliopsida > Santalales > Viscaceae > Viscum > Viscum album. The sequence continues at coordinate 1,512,997,005 of OY728132.1, read as the reverse complement.
ACAGCGGAGCAGATAGGGGGGGTGTGCGACGGGCCTGCTCGAAGGGGAAGGGAGGAGGATGGGAGTCATAAGTTGTAGCAGAATGGGGGCATTGAGAGAGTCTGCTCGAAGGGGAAGGGGGGAGATATCTCAAACCCAGGGGAGGGGTCACGGGTTTCCAATCAATCCACGACTCAACTTTAATTCACCCACTTTTTTAAATTAAATTAAATTAAAATAATTTAATAACTTATTGATATTTATAATAAAAGTTATTTAATATTAATTATTATAATAACAAACATGATACTAATAATAATAGTAATAATAATAATATTAATAGGATTATTTCTTATATTATATATATATATATGTTTAACCACCATATAATTATTTATTAAATTTTTTCCCCCGCATACTGAGTAGGTCCTGCGCTGTCCTGGGTGTCATTGCACAGTCCATCCCCCTTGTTCTACACGAGCGCAGATGCTACCAAACCCATGTACGAGTTCTTTTCTCCACAAAATCAAATTTTTAATAGTGGATCACCCAAAAACCCGACCTGAGTCTTAACTAATGGAAAATTTAAACCCAAACGTGACATATGTAGATTATTTCAAAAAGAGGTCCACACATATATAAACATACTAAGAGTAACTGATATACAGTGATGATATAGTCCACATCTAAGAAGAAATACAATAGGGGGTGTAGACTATCACCACTCAGTTGATGAGTATATCATAATGAGTTTAAGATTAAGGTTCCTAAGATATTTTTTTGTTGTGTGAGAGAGTAAATTAATTTTTTTGGATGATTATCAGATTAGATTACCATTGGGGGATAAGATAGTGTTTTTCATTAATATTGTTTGCATAAAATTTCTTATTTATATCGTCCTATGTTGGGTTTTTAATAATTAAGCTATTATTATTGAAACATCATGCTGATGGACCAATTTTGAGTTCATTCATATTCCTGAGTGTAACACAATGGGAACTCCCATATTATTTGAGAACAATAATTATTGGACATTAATTCTTTTATTAAAAATAAATCATTGAACCGGATACTATTATTTTCATGTAATTTATTCATAACAATGATCATTTTTAAAATAACTAAGACAATGTGTACTTATTCAAAAAAAAATCATCTTAGGTTATCATCAATTGCAAGTATATTGGAAGGTTATCCAAAATATATAAATTTTTTATAGGTATCATAATTATCAGTTTTTTATTCTATATGGGGTAAAAAATCTCTTTAAATATTTTTTGTTTCTGGAATTAGTTTCTTCCATGCTGGTTAGGAATATTAATAATTATTTTGATGAAATATTTTTTTACTCATAAAATGAGAAGGATCGTGATGACCACATATGAGTAATGTTGGAGTCCAAAATTTGGCATGATCTATATAAAATCATCAAAGGTGTAAATTATATTTTTTTGAAATCTACATCATTGGTTGCACCATTTAAATGGAAGGAGTTTTGGATGGATCAATAAAAGAACATGTAATCTATTCAATATACTGACTCTAATGTAATTTTGACTTCAAGAGATTCTTAGGATTAACGGGTGTGTATCAATTCTTCATCCCTGAGATTTTAAGGATAAAACACTCTTTTCATCATTGAATTTTTTTTAAAATATTTAATTATGATAGATGAATATTATAAAATCATCAATACTATGATATAAAATATTCCAATACAAATATTATTATATTTATAATTGAAGGGACATCATAATATGTGTATTGTAAATTTCTCAATTTGGCCTTGGTTATGTGTTGATGTAGGATCATGCAATCATTTATAATAAATCAAGGATGTTTCCAATCAGTTTATAAAACCACGAAACTCATGAATAAGTGATAATGATTTTGGTTCTCATTCTGATTTCCTAGGGGAACTATCTTCATTAAAATAATTTTTTTATTCATGGAACATATGTTTCCATTATATATTTTCTCTTACTAAGAAATAACTATGTGGAAAAGTCATTAGGTCAAATTTGTGAAAATATTTTTTAAGATATCATATGCACTAGGAAATGATATTATTGTGTTGGATGATATAACTGAAATTTCTATCTTGTTTTTTATGAGTCTCGGGGTGAATAGAAATTAATGAATCATATTGTTTTCGTTATATCATTAAATTATAGATTTTGATAGAAGAGGATGTTTATTAAAGTTGATTATAACCTAGACCCTTGTTTAATATGTTAAGGAATTTCATCTATATTAAAATTAGTGTGAGTATTGGGGTTAACCCTTTATATATAGAGATACAATAGATGGTTTTATTTCTAAATGTGAGTAGTTGATTTTATTTTTTGTGGAAGCAATATGTTTATGATGATTTATGGAATAATGTATTGTTTTATTTTCATCAAACTCATTTAGAGAACCAACATGGTATATGAATGATATATTAAATAAACATGATATTGGTTTTGATGAAACCTATTAAGTGAGAGGTGGTGTGATATATATTATGAATCCTCATTTTTCGTTGATTATAGAAGAATCCTAATGGTTTAACCAATTTTTGTATAGAAAATATGTATTCATTAGGGGTGTAGAATGGCATATTGATGTAATTTTTTATTAATTTTCTATTTTATTTTAGCTAATTTCGTCTTAATTTTCTTTGTAGAAAAATTAATTAAATATACAAGTTTAATACATATTATCGAGTGTTATTTAATGGATACTTTTGAAATCCAATATTCTTATGAGATAGTATATATATATAGTGTAAATTTTTTATAGTTTCTTTTAAGGATACCTACTTTATTTTAAGGATATAGTTAGTGTTTTATTTTGACTTGGGTAATCTATTATTTCTGTGATGATATAATGACTGGAAAATTTATAAATTAAATTCCTTTTTTATATAACATAATTCTTTATTAAGTAGTGATATTATACAAAATATATGAATTCATTTTGTTATTATAGACCAGTATAAGGTTATTATATTTAAAAATACAATTATGATAAATACATATTGTAAATAAAGTAATTGTATAGTGATGTCTACGATTAGTATCTTCAGGGTTATGATAATATTCCTCTAACACAGATGTAAAAAACTATCGATTAAACTAGTATGATCATACAAAATGAATCCAATTTATTAGAGAATCTAATTGAGATAAAATCAATGTGATTTGACATATACCATAACTAGTCTATATTTAAACAACATAATAATGAGAGAACCCATTTTCGATTCAATTTCATGATTAATGAGATCAAAGCCCAAAACCTTTTCATCAAACCACCCAATAACAATCTCACCATTGAACACCTCATCATTATGGAATTTAATTCTGTAGAAGGTAAATATCTATATAAACCCTAACAATATGATTTTTATATTTTTTATTAAGATGATAATGATTTTAATCTAGTATAATTATTATTACATTTTCAATTATTAGATAATGAGTTTGATAAATATTATATATTTATACTCCAAAAGTCAAATGTTATTTGGGGGAAATATATAGTTTCAATCCAGGAACACTTTTTCATATAGAATATTACAGAAACCTACAATTATCATATAAGGATATTTTCAATTATTAGATGATTGTTTAATAAATTACACAAACAAACAATTAAGGGGTATAATTGAATAGTGCGTTTGGAATTATGGAACCTAATATTATAATTATTTGAAATCTCTTCATCATATCGCACAATGATATTCTCACATTATGATACTCTTAGCCATGCCCTACCTAAAAAATTCCATAGAACCATGTGACGAAAATATAATAAATGAAAATCTATGTTCTTTTTAAAAAATTAGACATATGTGATATCTATATATGATCATATGAAACAATTCGATAAGAATAATGGTATACTATTGAGAAAATAACTTTCAAAGATCATAACAAACATTTCAAGGATCATAAACATGATTCATGTCCAAATACGTTATCATTTCAAAAACAAAATGGGCCATAAGAGTGAATAATCATTAAAAATAAATCATGATCTACAATCACGAGTTATAAATGGCAAGAACCATCATAATTGTTGAAAAAAATTTATTTTCTCATTGTTAAATACCATAACCATAAACAAAATGGACAAAGAAGTTCCAATTTCACATAGTGTATCTAGATGAATATGTTTCCCATATTGATCCAGACCCACCAATTTCAAGTCATTGATCAAGAAACTACTATTTACCATTACATATCAATCTGTTTTATTTATTTTCCTTTTTCCATCTCATGAGATATAAATAATTACACAATTCATGAGGGGTGGTTATATGTCCTATCCACCAAGTAATTAAATCCATATTTATGTGTTCCAAAAGGCCATAAACAAAAATAAAATTTTCACTGATGAAAAGTAATATTTGTAATAAAATTTCATCATATCAAAAAATATATAACTTTGATAGGTTTCAAAATCATTTCATCATAAAATAACAAACTAAAAGTTCTAGTTTTGATAAATATTTTATGATGGTATATCTCATGGAATAGTAAGGGGTCTTATAAACATAATTAAATAAAAATATAAACCATTCATATAATTAATATTAATTATATTTATGGATAACATCCCTAGTAAACCATAGATAAATTCTTCAAACATAATCATTGATGGAAAATAATTTTGATTGATCATGTAATATATTTCATCAATAAAATATCCTTTACCTTTTGAAAAAACCTTTTATTAAATAAAACATATTGAAAGAAAATTTCATGGATAATAACAATGAAAACTTACAAAGAAATCATGTATGATCTTTAAAAACACTTTAAATAAAAAATCTATTAATAATCCATTTCTAGGAAAAATTATTTGAAACATATAAAACAAATTATAACAATCATTTAAAACACTTTTAGAAAATAAAACGGTTTCATAATTCTTTTTTTATATAACAGTTTTATCAAATAAATGAATCTTTTAAATTCATTTAAAAAAATTTATAGACATAAAATTTTCAAAATCCATATCATTAAAAATTATCATAAAATGTCATTTAAAAAAAGTGAAATCATTTTGAGAAAAAAAGTTTGTAAAAAACATATATATGGCCAAAGAGAAATGCATTATTATTTTCATTAAAACATTTTCTTAAATATAATAATTACCAAATAATAGGGGAATACTATCACTAAATGAATTTATAATTATAACCCTCTGGAAAAAAATCAATATAATTCTATTTACATAGATCATGAGATTAAAAAACTATGGAATTAATCATAAATAATCCTTATAAATGATGATATTTAAACATAAAATCATTACTACTATAGTGACATAGAATCATAATCCCCTTGAAGGAATAATAAAAATTGAAACATAAATTATCATGAGTATGAATAAATTCTGATATTTCATTTTATTGTATCTGTATATACACTTCATGAAAGAATATAGGTGCATAAAATTACCTACATCTTAATGAATAAATATTGCAACAAAAATCCCTTAGTGATTAGTAACTTTTGAAATATAACCCCCCAAAATAGATATCATCAAATATTTATGTAAACAATAATAGATTTAATTGTAATAATCAAAAAATAATTTCATGTACAATATATACACCATATAAAATAAAAATGTGTTGAAAATTCTATTTGTCTAACACTAAGTAAAATTGAGATGCAAATACAATACCTTAATCCATGGATCCCATCATAATCATTCAAATGTACTATATATTTAAAATTGTATTATTATATATATTATAGAAATATTTTTTTATATATCATATCATAAATTATTTTATAAGAACCCTTATAACTGATTTATTAAAATTCTAAGTTAATGTTCTATTCCTTGAAATAACCACATAATTTTTAATATAATTATTATATTGTTATATTTTTCTGTTATTATTGATCCGGGTACCATATTGTACATAATTATTAAAATGATATAACTATCATATATATTTATTATATATTTATCTTGAGTTACTAATGAAATTTAGCGATAAGAAATGAAATACATTGTTAATGGAGACAGTTGGTTGTATGTATGTATGAATGCTATTTATTCATTTTATGGATGTGATTATAGATATAAAATAATATGAAAATTGTTATCATCCTTGAATACAATTTATTTCATATATATCACATAATTTTATTAAAAAAATTCTTTATACATTCAATTTAATTCTTGAATGTGTTAGATCACTTCGCGAGGTGGTAGTCTGAAATTCTCTTGATCGACGTTAACTTATTCCCATAAAATAAAGATTATGAAAGAATGTTATATATAATAATTCTATATTAAAAAAAGAATATTATAAATATAGTTTATAAACTATAAATCTATAATTATGTCCAACCCGGAGAGGTGGTAATGGAATAATTAATTACATCATTTTGAGATGTGGGAGTCCACCACACACTTGTATTATGAATTAATTAACCATTTGATCTATATTGAGGTTTTTTAGAACATGAAATTAATATAAAAACATCTATTAATATTTATGATATTTAATTTGGGATATAATAATTATATAATAATAATTTAATAGGGTGGGAGGAAAAAAATGCATGTTGATGAATGTTAACCCTTTATCTGGTATCCCCCATAAGATTTCACAAAAGGAATTCATTGGAAGGTTTTATGAAAATTGTATTCATTATATGATGAATTCATGGAATATAAAGTGTTGTTTTGATAGTTTTTTTCCTATTAAAATTTCTTGAAATATGTGAATAATTGATGTTAGTGACTTCATATTTCATAATTGAGTTAGAGTGGCATTTTTATGAATGCCAAAAAGTATTGTCTATTAGGGGATCCCACAAACCAAATATTCCAAAATAGTGAATAATAATTTTTTTTGGGTTTATTTGGATGATATAAATATACAAATAACTAAAATAAATAATGTTTTGAACATGTTATTCTTTTGTTTTTAGGTTTAATTTTTTTTACCCTTTTCTTTTTACAATAAATAACTTTTATCATTTTTTTTAACTATGTAGTTTTTTTTAATAAAAAAATTAAAAATATATTTATTATTTAAAATAAAACTACTAATTCAATATATATTATCTATTCCATTCAATTAAATCCATAGGTGTGTTTAAAAATAAATTTATTAAAATTGAATTTAATGAACAAACCCTCGTTTTAACCATAATCATTGTAATTAGTTTCATCTTTTTTCAATAGTAAAAAAAATAAAAATATATATTAAGATTATTTTATACAATATATAAATCTGAATGAAAATATTTTAAAAATATTTTCAACTTCTACTGAAAAAAGTGTCATAATTTAATTTAAAAGTAATCATGCTGATGAAACCAGAATGGAGGTTTTTAAGAGAAAATAATCAAAATAGTAAAAATATTTTTATATAAAATTTCAATATAAATTTTATTAAAATAACTTAAATTTGATAAATAGATTTATATTTGAACTATTTTTACATTAAAATAAATTTCAAATATAATTGAACAATAAAAATAACTTGACTGAAAATATGATTTTAAATTAGAATTTAAAATTTTTGACAAATAAAAACATTTTATTTATAAAATAGTAGTACTAGGATAATATTTTTTCCTTATCCTTTTTGAAATTTTGGGGAAATACTTTTCTAGTTAGACGAATAACGTATAAAAATTTCCTAACTCTATATCCTTATATTTCATTGGCATAATTTAATTATTATGTTTTTCTTAATAAACATGCACATCATCTCTTACACTATTAAATAAAGGGGAATTATTTACTCCTAAAGTACTAATGGATTATAATATACATAGATAGAAGACAATTATTTTCATCTATCATTATTTATAATAAACATATGGTCATCATAGGATTGTCTAATATGCATAAATCAACATATGGAGAAATAATAAAAAACTAAAAAACCCCATTCCAAGTTCAATATAAACAATTTCATAAATGGTTTACCTTTTTCCCATTAGAGAGATGATAATCCAAAGAATTTGAATATATGTCAGTAAATTATTTGAAATTATCTTAACATTGATCCCCCATATATGATAAAGTGTATAATTATTTTCATATACCAAACATGTGAATTACATCATTATTTGTTATCTTGAAACATTTTAATAACCTAAATGTCCATAACACCATATCAAAAAATACATTCCTATTCATCAAAAATATATTATTGGATATACTCTAAATTCCATGAATGAGGTAAACCCCATCCATGAAACTATAAACCACATTTTCAAAAAATCATTAATCTTTTTCAAGTAAATCCATATTATCAAATATAATTTATACTTATCCAAAATATTTTATCCAAACTAAAAACCATTTTTTCAAAATTGGGAAATTATAAGAGGTTAAATTATCTTAATAATGTGTTTTACAGAAAATATATCCTTTAATTTAAATATTTCGTTCAACCACATCCTTCAACTTTTTATCTATAATCCTTAGTGGAAATATTATAATGATAAATCCTTATATTTTTTATTATTTTTATATACTAATATATAAATACTTCAACAATACCACATTCTCCTCAAAAAATTAAGTAGTATTCATCATTTTCTACTTTGGAAAATATTTTCATTCATATGATATTTTTACTTTCTTCATCATCACAAATATAAACATTACACATATAACATTGATGAATTTATTTAGTATAGTTCCCTTTAAGACATAAATCATCAAAATGGTAATTCCTTCCAAATTTAAATCATTCAATAGTCATGTTTATCAGAAGTTGAAAAATATTTTCATCCATAGAATTAACTAACCTTTTTCCCTTTGGAGTTACTTTCTTTCTGTGCATTTTTTCAATTCTAAAAATATATTCTCGTTCATCTAATATATTCACATGGATGTTTCTTCCCAAATTCATGAAATAATAGAAACAAATTCCTCAATACTATGTGGTCTCCACTACCATAACTCTCAGCTAACTATTTCCTTATCTTCCATGGTGAGTCTAGAAGTCATTTAAGGTATATATTAATAATCAATCTCCATGAAAACTGATTCAGCATTATCAAAAAACTATAATATCTATTAATCATCCCATTTGACTTCCCATCATCAAATATTACATCAAAACCAACATTAATATGATGAATTTGGGTTTTATTCATCGAATAAATAATATAGTGTGAGCAATAAGAATTATAGTGGAGAACAAAATAATCCTGAAAATTCACTTCTATTAGGTCAAAATTATATCACCTTCTTTAATCTATGATATGATTTTTAATTTATAGAAATCAATTATTTAAATCCATCATTATTTTTTATAAAGAGTATGTGAATTTAAAATTCATATCCCTTGGGTGTGTCAAATCAATTATGCAGCCTGGTCCATTATAGTGCCGTTGTTCTTGATTGAGTCTTGATCAATATGGTGTTTTCAGGGTTGTTACCCCTAGATATTGTTTATCCAAATCCACATCAACCTGTTGTATCTAGATAGTGACATATTGTGACAAAACCACTCACTCTAACATTTATCAAAAAATTTGGACATGTTCCTATAAATTGAGTCATCCTTAGACATATCCTTAGGGTTGTCACTAAGTGTTTCTCATCCTAGTTTCTCTAGGATAAGTAAGTAATTCCTCTGATACTAACTATAGTCACCCTGGATAAGAATATAGGGACGTAAGATATTTTTTTATTAATATAAAAACATTATATAAACAATTGACACATGATCATAATAGTTTTTTTAATTTTGAAACATAGACCATAATATTATAATTTGATGAAATATCTTCAATATTCCCCATAATTATCTTATCATATATTAATATTCATAGTCATGACCCAAAATCAACCTATCATTATAACTTCTAAAAGGAAACATAAGAATGTGTGATATTAGATATTCAATAAGGTTAAATATAATAGATATCTATCAATAATACTATTAAATAATAAAATAATCATAATGGTTTGTGGTCATGAACATAACATAAATGTTTATAGCCAACCTGTTATGAATAATAAACATGAGACATGATATAAAAGTGTGTAAGCATCATAAATTTTGTAATCCATTTCATCCATCTTTATTAAATACCAATACAATCAATATTTTTGATCATGTCACACCTATTTTCAATAGTGGATCATATTGCACATGTTTACCACCATTGAAGTAGATGCATTTGTTTCCAATTGTGGATTACGATATTAATTTATTTTTCATTTTTTATAAAACCAATCTAATTGTTTCCCATTTTTATATCACGATATATAAATCTTTACCTAATTCATTGGGGGGATATATAGGTCCCACCATTCACATAATTGAAACCAAAATTATGTGTTCCATAATATCATAAATATTTGTCATAACACAAACCATGAAATTAAATGGTTTTCTTAAAAAAGAATTAAATAATAACATATAAAAAAATATTGGTTTCATTATAATTTCATCATATACTTACCAATGAGAATAATCAAGTCTCATTATCATTTTTTCATTATATATCCCATGGAAGAGAAATATGTTTCATAAACATCATGTTGTCAAAATATGAAGCATTCATAGAGTGAATATGAATGGAATCCATTTATCATATTCCTGGTAAGACATATATAACACCAAGAGATGAGGTCCTAGTTGTAAACTGATTTTGGCAAATCATTTAGAATGTTTCATATATAAAATATCCTTTTTAATATAAAATTTTAATTTCAAAAATAAAAAACATTTAAAAATAATTCATGGAAAATAAACAACAAATCATATAATGGATGATTTGAAAATAATTTTAAATAATATTTAAATATAAATTATTGTATAAACAATTTTATTTTAAAATAACCATTGAAAAATAAAAATGATTCTTTAAAAATCATTTTAAAAACATTTTAAAATGTAAACTATTTTCAAAATAATTTATTTTTTCAGAAACAATTGAAACTAATAATAGAATATTTTAAATCAAATTTAGTATTATTTTAATTGATAAAAAATTAAGAAATCCTATCATTTAAAATTATCTTAAATTATCATTTAAAATCATTTTAAAATAATTTATAGGAAATATTTTTTTCAAGAAAAAACGGTTCCTGACATAAGAGAAAAATAAATTTATATTTTTCTTAAAATGTATTATTAATATATTATGTATCAAAGAGTGAAAAATGGTACCACTACATCATGATACCATGAAGTACTATTGAATAATTTAATTTATAATTATTCTTTATATATAGATCATCATATTTAAAAACAAGATACATAATCATATAAAATTATATTTAATGATGAGATTGTAACATTAAAACATTAAAACATTGGTAATACGAAATCATAAAAAAATGAATTATATTAAATGAAGCATAAAAATTAATTATGATTAATAAATTCGACATAGTACATGTCAAAGTGGATGTATATACACCTCATGAATTAATAATAGTTTATAATATGATATAAGTCACATGGAAGGAAAATTAAGATAAAAATACCTTACAAATTTAGTAACATTGAAATCATAAACCCCATGAATGATATATCATAAATGGTTATTAAAATAAAAATATATTTTAGTATAATAATCATAAAATACAGTGATGGGTACCATATAAAGAACATAATAGGAACATGTATTGAATTTGGAATTTTTCTCACAGAGTTTGAATGTGAGACGAGATTCCATTACCATTTGTCCTGACTTCTTTTGTAATCAATAATCTATTTTCATAAAAAAAAATTCATTAAAATTATATTTAAAAATTATTCAAATATATCATACCATAAATTAAAATCATAAAAATTTTCATTACTAATTTATTATCAGTACCATGTTAAAATTATGTTTTGAGTAAATACCACATTGTTTTTTATATATGTTTCATTTGTAATTTATTTCATCCTAATTTATTCATGGTAACATAATATTTTAAATTTTATGAATTACATATATATCATATATATTTATTATTTATTTATGTTGAGTAATTCATGGAATTTTGTGACAGGAAATTAGATACATTGTTCATGGATAATGTAAGTTGTAGTTATGTAGAATGCTTGTTTCTCATTTTCTTATTGGGATAAAATAATTAAAAGTAAATGATATTTATTTTAGATTTATAATAATATTTATTCAATTCAAATAAAATATTTTTATTAAACCCATCATTAATACATCCCATGTAAATAATGAAAGTGTCATGCCTTTTCTCGAGGACGTAGTCCCCCATAAAAATGAATGACATTATTAGATTACCACAACATGGATAATTTGAATTTGTGTGTTGTTTAATAATTATTGAATCCTAATAAAATCATAAATATAATTATTTTATATTAGAAACTATAAATCTATCATTATGACAAACTGTGAGAGGTTTTAAATGAAAATGATCGACATCGGTTCGTGAGGTGGGAGTCCACCATAAACATGAATGATAATTTTGTAATGCATTTGATGGAAGTTGATATTGTTGATGTTCATTTACATAACTAAAAAAATATTATTATATTTAAGAGAGTTATTTAATTATATAATAATTAAATAATATTAATTAATGGAGGTAGAGGATGAAATAAAAATAATAATAAGGATGAACATCATATCTTCTTAAGGTATCCTCCTTTGGTTTTCTCTGAAATCCTTATTTGGATGGAATTATTCCCATAATATTGAGTCTAAAATTATGATAGGGAATTTTTTATTCCATTTTTTATATTTTGGTGGAACCAAATTTCTTTATTCATGTGATGAAGTGATGTTAGTGTGATCCCTTTTTTTAATTGAAGAGGAGTTACATTTTTTGAAATACCCAAAAGTATAAAATATTTTAAGGAATCCCTAAATAAATGGTACTAAAATATTGAATAATAATGGATTGGATGTTTTAGTTTTTTATAGAAACTCCACCACTATAAAAAACAAATAGATAGTTATCATGTTATTCCATATTCTTTAATTTTTTCAATTTACCATTTTTGTTTTTAACTTGATGGCATGCATATTTTTTTACCTAAGTAATCTGCCCTTTAATATTTAAATTAAATTTATATTTATTATATAATTTATACATATGGATTATGAATATTAAATACAATTAATTAACTGAAAAATTTTATTTATGTAAAATTTATTTTAGTACAAATAGATGTAATGTGAAACCCACTATTTTGACATTAATCATAGTAAATAATTATAAACTTTGTAACTAATAATAATGATGAATTTTTTTAACCTTTTTAGATAAATTATATTATACTGATTATAAATAATAAATACACTTTAATATATTCAATTCACATAATTTGATGAATTTTATTAATAAGCATTCAGAGAAACACAACGAGGAAGCGAGTTTTTAATTGTAAACGTTCAAAATTTAACAATGGTTTTATATCCAATTTTGGTATGAAGTTGGATAAAATTAACCGCATTGTATTAATCAATTTATAATTAATCAAAATTTACTCTATTCCAAATTTAAAATATAATGAATCATTAAAAATAATTTATGAGAAAGGACAATTTTCAGTTAAAATTCAGTATTTTCACTATTCATCCGAGGATAATATTTTTTTGAAAAACCCAATTATTGGCCCTAAGATAGTTTCAATGTTCTGAATTAAAAATTGATATTACTTTATCAATTCCAATTAATAAATATTTCAATAATTAAAATTATTATTATGTTGAAGAATACAAAAAAATGTTAAAAAATAGTATTTTTGAATCATATAAAGACTTTAAAAAATATTATGTAATTTCTTATCAGTATGTTTTCCTCATATACAATAATATTCCTAAAATTTATAAATTTTAGTTACTATTCATATAACTATTTTCAATGACTGGGTTATAATGATAACGTTAATAATATATCATGGTGTCGTTAAAACTCTATGTTTCATGAAGCCCCACCTTAGCTAGTATTGCCAATTGCACAATCCTAAAATGGCATTTCATATAATTCATACCAATAATGGAATTTAATTTATTCATGAATATATTCTAAAAATTTGTGGTTATTACAAATATTTTCTTATATAAATCATATTTTAATACGATATTATTATTAAAATATTTATTTAATTATGAAATATAATATTATTTTAAGGATTCAAAAAAATTATAAAAATAGGAATTTTTTTTAAAACATATTTTTCAATAAATATGTATTCATGACTTCAAAGGGTAAATTATGAAATAAAAATATTTATTTTGATAAAATATATAAAATCTTTAAATCATCATGTCGAAATTATTCATTGGTCATTTTATCCAAATTTCCTCAGACATTTAATTTTTTTGGGTATAAATTAAATGTGGTATAAATATATTGTTTCTATTAGGTAAACATAATAAATAAAAAATTATTTAATATACTCTATAAAAGGTAACCACTAAAAAATATATAATTTATATTTAATATTAATGTGTTTCTGAAGTTATTTTATATATTTTATAAACCCTTAATGAATCCTAAAAAACCTATATGGTATTTTATGGTTTAAAATCATTTATTCATAATCATAACTCAGTTTCACATCTCAAAGGGTACTATTTTACCAACAAATTTTAAAAACATATAAATTAATGAAAAAAAACTGGTAGAAACAATGGTAAAAACAAGGTATGGTATTCGGCAATGATTACATTATCATATAGAGTCCATAAACGTATGTTTGGATATTAATATAGAATTATCCTCTCATTTTCTATATTAACCCATGCTACCCCAATTTATATTCACTAAAAATTATTAGACAGTGACATTACTCTACAATTACCTATCTAAATCCATATCAAGGTTCTGTCATGACCATAATAAGATCACCCAAAGCATTTTGAGACACCATTGCAAGGTGAGTGATCCCCTCATTGTCCCATTTATTAAAGCACCTTCATTATGTAATGCCTTTTTATTTCCAAATTTTCATTTCAATATATATATTTACACATCCCTCTTAGTATATTAATAAATCCCATGTAATGAAATCCCCCTTTATCTTTCATTCACCCTTTGTAAAACCCATTGTCTACACATATTATGCTCTTGAAATTATCCTATGATATTCCACAAAAAACATCTATATTGTGAATACACATCACCATTTACACTCAAGGGTATCTACTAATAGGTATATATAATTCATCAATTGAGGATTCTAATGTATGTTACCTTCCCCCTATTATCATGTGGAAAATTTCTGGAATACTAACTTTTGTTGTATAAACTATGTGGAATACATATTTATGTACATGATATGAATGTGTCAAGTGGGCCTAGAATTTTATAGCCCTATTATTTACTGGTTAATGTTTCAATCACATGAGATGATGTGTATGGTGTAAGAGAGGTCATCAAAATCACACTATGTTATTTTCTCATACCATTTAGCGTTGACCTTTGTTTATGATTTCATGTTATATGTTGTTTTAACATTCCTAGTACCATGTATGTTCTCATGTTATATCATGCATCACTATTCAATATTATGATTCTCAACCCTCTAATGATACATTGATGTACCCATTAGATTACATATAGTTCATTACCTTATGATATTATTTTTTACTCCCACGTATGGATGTGAAGATAACTACTTTCTTAAATATTCTCCCAGGTCATAAACTGTAGTTCATGAAGAATGATGGAATATTTGGAGCTTATTAATGAATTTATAAATATTTTCATTATATTCATTTTTCATGATATTATTCATTGTGACTAATTTTTTAAATGAAATATTTTTAATTATCTTTTGGGATAAAATCATTTATACATGTATGTAATGAATCAAGAATCTTAGTGTGATAAACTAATTGGTTTTCATAGCTGGTTTCAAATATCAAGTTATATTTGTGATTTGGATTATAAAACTCTATCAAAATCCGTACACATAAGAATAATCCTATTAAATCATCCAAAAATATTGTTAATGTATATATTATGTGGTTCCCAATAAAATTCATCCCCATATGGATAGTAATAGTGTATTTGGCTTAGGAACAGATGGACATATGGGCAATAAACATATAAAGGGAAAATATCTTTGGGGTTAGTCATTACACAACGAATAAAAACAAGACATCCTATAGAACTAGTTTTACACATATAGTGGATATTCATTTTATAATTCACATTCTCCATACAATCCATTATTAAAGTAATAAAAATTCCAACAAGATTTTCTGTTATGAATTAAATTCTGGAGAACATTGAATGAATCCTAGAAATCTATATGTTAAATAATATATGTCATTTATGAGTAATTACTCTAATGTTCATGTTTTACCATTATTTTGGTTAATAGTTTGAAAATACATACCCCTAATTTTTCATTTATTTTTAGTTAATGTCTTCAAAAATGAAGAAATGAGTAACCAAAAAATGTAAAGAAAAATGTAATGACTTCATTAAATAAATTCCCAAACTGATGGGAGCATACATAAAAATAATCATGACTATAAAATTCAAATTAAATCTTGTTTTCTGAAAAAGAAATGAATCAGGACGAATTCAAGAATCACTGAAAAATTTGAACATCTAATTAAAAACATAGTCTTACAAATGACTATGAAATTCAATGGATCTTCTAATCTCATAATCATGTATCAGTGAATCTACAACATTGATACGAGCTTCTAAAACCAACAATGTGTTGAGTATGTGAATGTTGTGTTTACTATGTATCATGTTGAGAGGGAAGATGATCAATGAAATACATTTGACAAAAATAAGAAGAAAAAGGTAGATATTAAGTTGATGTAGTGGAAAGAATACTGAAAAATATTTTTTGGAGTAAATTATCATCACACATTAAAACTAATATTAAAGACAAATTTTATTAGAATCAATCAAAACCATAATAATTCTGTTAGGGAATATGGGTAAAACAAAAAATGACATTCCTGGAACTTTGTTGGCTTTATAATTTCCCCTGAATGTAAACATGACTAATTCCTTGGTGGTTTAAATCCAAATCAATGAAAATAATTTTATATTTGAGATTTCTAATGTTTTAAGGATATTTTTTAAATTTCCATTAATTTATAAAATTAGAAAATTGCATCTGAAGTGTCTATTGGGACTAGAGATAAGTAGCAGATAATGTATATTAATTCTAGAGGTACGATGAAAAATATTCAAGGGGGTAAGAATGACTACTGTCTCACTTATCAACATAGATTGAATAAGAATATGATAAATTAATTGAAGTATGTTAGAGAATTCATTAGGATGGGAAGGTAAGGGAACCTAGCTAATAATTTTCAAGTGGGGAAGTTTAATAATATTATAGAAGAAGGAATTAATAGGTCAACCATCATCCTATATTCCAATATTTCATCTTCAATGAAAAAGGATATTATGTGACTCAATTACCTATATTAATGGTTGAATATGATAACTAATTGAATTAACATACAATTCCTAGAGGTTAAGGGAGAGATTATGCAATCCCAAATATTGACGTGGATCCCAACAATGTTGTGGTGAACGTCACTCTTGATATTCATCCAAGAATAATTAATGTACTTCTTTATTATATTATTACACATTACCTCTTATCCATCATATTTATTATAACTAATCGCAAATACCCTTAAAATGTTATGTTGAGTTATCTGTGAAGATGATGAATTGGAAAATTATAAAATCCTGAGAATATAACTCATTAAATATCTATATTTACAGGATGAATTTCCGATCGGCCCTTGAGATACTCTATTTTTATAGTTGTATGTGATTATGCGCATAGATCATAATTCCATATATATATATCCATCATAAATTTCCCAATGAAGGATGTCACCATATGTATCATGAATCACCCTATAATCCTATACCAGTTAAATGAGGATAATGAAACTCCCTTGATTTCCAAAAGTTAAATCGTAAATAATATTGATGTGTGAGAAATAGTATATAGAAAACATTATTGATAATAAGGAATAGATCTTCCTCGATGATAGTCCTACTTTGAGGTTATTCACAGATATGTTTCCAAAAGACTTATATTAATTCTTTAATCTATGAGGCTTCTTTCTCAATTGAGATTATACCCAGATCTATTCCAATATCAAAGAATCAATATTGAATGGACCTTATTGAACATGGGGAGAAAAATTAATTTTTTAGTTGAATCTCTATAATGGGAATAAATTTCAAATTTATTCCCAATGGGATACAACAACCCCTTCATAACGAATAAGTACAGTTCAATGTGCCTTCCAATTAGATCATGACCTCAAAAAGATCATGATAAGGAATTAGTATGCTCAACCACAGATTCAAGTATTTTCAATCAGCTATGTGGAGCACAATATTTCTGTAAAATGGGATATTCAATCAGGATATTATTATATAAATTTTTAGAAGGTGGGTGTACAAAAGACTACATTTTTAAAACATTAGGGGTATTATAAGTTCAAAATTAGGCCATTTGGGTTCAATAATTACCCAATAATCATCATAGGCATAATGAATATAATATTCTAATATTTTCATTCCAAATATGTTGGAATAGTTATAGGTGATGTTCTTATATACTTTGCAATCATGGAGGATGATTTGGAGAATTTTATTTATATACAGATGACATTAGAAAAGGAAACGGTATTGTCTCGTATAGTAAATATGTGTTTTCATTAAAGTAAGTAAATTTATTAGGATATGTTATAATAGGCTAACAGATATTTAAGTATCCTTAGAAAACGAAAATCACATGGTTTCCCATTGAAATATGTTTTATTAGATTACGATGATTCTATGCATTTGATCTGTACAAAAAACAATTTCTGTGAAAAATAAAAACAAATTCTACTATAGAATCTAAGAATACTCATATGAGAGATAATTTGTCATGAAATGATGAATTTTTATATTTTTTAAAGAGTATATAAAATATATAATCACTTCATCTAGGTTGAAATTACCCATTACAAGGGGAAATATGTTATCTATTGTGATACTTCGAATAGGGCTTCGGTTGTGTACTCATTCTTGATGAAAACATTATAGCACTTTTCTCCAATAAATTAATGATTCATGGGTTGAACTATCCAACACATTGTCAAGAATTTGCATCTATGATCTTCATTTTGATGATTTCATAACATTATCCCCATGGGTATCAGCTTCACACACACACAGAGATATATATTATATATCTTTGTGTGTGTGTGTGGATCATAATATCTTGATGTATATATTCATAAAAAGAACCAAAATACACACCGATGAATGATGTTAGATCTGATCAATAATAATGAATATTCAATCCATTGCCATCCTGGGAATGAAAAAAACAACTAGATGCTCATAGAATAAAGGATCATGCAACTCTATCCATTATGAGGATTACAAGGGCTCTACTATTCATGTACATAAAATGGATTGAAATGAGAATAATAAAAGGATCTTAATCCATCCATTATAAAATAACCACCCACCTATATAATCATCAAAAGATCAATGTGGCTAGAGAGATAGAGAGATTCTATAAAATAATGAACTAAATTTCTAACAGTTTATCTTTACTGAAGATGGAGTTATAATGTTTAGAACCAAAATATGATCCCCATAGAGACATTAAAAAAAGATGGTACTTTTAGATGATGTATATCGATCATCCTTCTCTATTAATTTAGAAAACAAGATGATATACAGGGATTTCATGAAAATAATCAACATGTATAACATTAAGTGTGACAGATTATAAAGTTTTTTTTTCAATGAGTGATATACAAACAATTCATGGTGGAATCATAGCAGTATATGTTTATGTTCAAATCTATTTCTATACCAATATAGAAATGTGAAAACATTTCCAATGATTTCATCAAAGTGCTCCATACGAAACTTAAAGGTATTAATGCAATCTGGGAGGTACTCAATCAACCATGTCAATATATTTCATCGTTATAACAAATGATTTATCCCTTGAATAACTATTCATTATATAAATAAGGTTAGAGGTTATACTATATCGAGTTCCAGTCATTATATTAGATATATATCCATTAGTTACCTTAAAGTTTTTATGATGAAATCTGAATGCATTAGATATAAAACTGAGCAGCAGCTATTTTTATCACACAATAATGGATGTTCTGTCTAAAAAGAAAACTCAAAAACTGATGGATATGTTGAGATAACATTCGAATGATTTCATTTAATGTATTTTCCATCAACTCCACCGACTACAGTTCTTATATCAAAAATATTTCCATTATGTCTTATAAATGGAATGTATGAGGCTTTATAGGAGAATTGGTGTTAGACAACAATATTATAGGATAATGTTATAGATATGAATCGTATTTAACAAGATATTATCCAAAAAATAACAAATAAGCATCAAAGTAGTATTTTTCATGAAAATAAATCAAAATTAGTATAAAATCAAAAAAAAATTATTATTGTGATCTAGATTTTGAGTCCAGAGATAAAGAATTCATGAAATTATCTCTATGATATAAATTCTAATGTCCTGAAATGAAGTGAAGGATTAGAATGAGATACTTTTACAATTAGATAAGGATCGTTCATATGTGTAATTTCTGATGAATATTAATGACCATAGAGAGAAGGATCTATGAAAAAAGAAAACCCACTTAGTCAAAGTGTTTTGGTGGAACCATATGTTTGAGTATGTGAAAAGAAAATGAGAAGATGAACTGAAACTTAAGTAACCTCTTCTATTTTATTGTATGAAATTAAAATTTGTTGGAAGATTTTCTGAATGGAGGAATATTGTAATGAATCCAACGTTTAAAAATGAAATTATTATTTTTGATTGATTCAATGTGTTCTTTATAAAATTAACATATAGAAAACATATGCACTATATTAGTTATATTGGACCATTATATGGTTTTAAAATTTTAATATATCATTAAACATCAAAACTATTGAAAATATTTTCATTTTACATTTCTCATTAATATTACCATATTATGTGATTATATAAAGACCATTTGACATTGATGGAAGAAGTGATTTCTTTAAGAAGTAAGAGTTTACCCTACAAAACCATTTATCATAGATTTTGTGGGATATTAAATCAATTTTTTTACACTTTCCCAGGACCAATTTAATATTCAACAACTAAATCCTGAGAGAAAATATGTCAAGTATATATAGAATCACATTGAAATCCCGACTCAAACCACATTCTGAGAACCACCCCATGATAATCTCATCAGCGCACACCATACCCTCAGGGGTTTTTCTGGTTTAAAAAGAATCAATGTATCTATGCTATAAAAGATTATATATTTGTAATTTTATGATGATAAATATTAAAAATTTTCTTTTCTATTATTATTATTAGAGTTTAAATTACTATATAAATATTTTTATTAAATACTATTTTGATATTAATATTCTTGATTTTTGTTTTTTTAATATATATAATTACATGAAACAATATATTTTTGGGTTAATTTAACACATGATTTTAATAAATAACATTTAAATTAACTTTTATTATTAAATAAATATTATCAAATAAAAATTGTTATTTAATTTTATGAAGAAATGGAAAAATTATAAATGTCAAAAAATCTATTATTGTCAATATAAAATATATTTCAATAAATGTGGGTCATTATATTAAATATAAAATTATCATACTTATAGAAATATTTTCATGAAATAAATATTAATTTTCAAATTATCAAGTCAAATTTAGGGAAAATTTTTTTTCCAATAATTTTAAAATATAGTTGAATTTTTAAGTATCAATTAAATTTGGTATAAATATATGGTCTGTATTATAACATCATAATGACCCAAAAATGAAGAAATATGACCCATAAAAGTCATATCTAGCCAAATATATATCTTTCTTCTAATATAATTTGTTTTTTAAGTAGCTTGATTATATTTATAAACCTGTATTCTGACTTTTAAACCATATATTATATTTTATAGTTTTAGAATCAATTATTTTTAAATGTGTGTCACTTCCACATCACCACAGTGTTATTATAATGATAATATTTATTATTAATAAAATATATTGAAATCCAAAAAACCTTTTTAGAATCTAATATAAAATATAGGGTTATTTCTTGTGATTTTTTCTATGCTCATACAGAGTCAAAAACCTATGTTTCATCTCACGGTAAAGGATACCCTCCTTCTTATCTTTATCCCAACATCTTCTTTTTGTCATTCCTTATGATTTACAATTTCCCTAGTCGTTTTATGTTATTACACATCCCTATTACATTCCATATGATTCAAATACAATGAGAGACCCCTTTTCAATCAATAAAGAATTCTTTTAACATTTATATACATCTATTATGCTGATAAAACTATCTTGCGATTTTCCTTGCCACAAATTTGTGCAGGAAAAAAATCCATCTTTATTTTCCCTCAAAGATATTATTCTAATTTTAACAATCACATGTTAATTATATATTTACATGAATGTTACACACACTCCCCAATAATTGGTTTAAAATTGATGAATGAAATCCTAATATTATACGCTCTATGTGCAACACTTATTCATGTACTTGATATGAAATTGATTTTTGGGACATGGATTATAAAACTCTCCAATTCATTGGGTAGGGTTTAATCAAATGGGATTACATGTATGGTGTGTTGGTGGTTATCCACTAAAATGTATGTTATGCTGTCTTGGTTGTTATCATTGACTTTTGTTTATGATTTCAATTTTTTTTTGTTCTCAAATTCATATCTTTTCTTTTATGTTATCATTTATATTATGCCTCATTGTTCTTAATAACAATTATCACAAATCTTATTCTATGTTTATATGACCCTTGAATCAAATTTATTTCTTTTCTATTTATGGTTGTCATTTTATTCACTTATCGACAATTTTATATCACCCCATTATTATATATTTCCATAGATTGTCCCCTTAATTTTTAGAAAAATGATGGAATTTTAGGATAATTTTATGGAACATTAATATAATTTAATTGTATTCTTATTTCAACTTGTTGCGATAGGTTTCTAATTTTCAAAATACTATTTCATCATGATAATTTTTCATTGTAAAATGTGTGCAATTATCTAATATATCATTAGTTAAAGTATATCAATGACGTGGTCTATCATATAACTTCTATTCATCCATGGAATAATTGATATACAATGTGTACTATTTATTCATTGGATGACATGTTAACATTGTGGGGGTTTTTTGGTTATATTCTAGATAATATTTCCATGATATAAGTGTTATATAATAATTTTTATTGAAATATAATCATCTTATACCATTGAAGTCATTATACATCATGCATTTCAGATGACTTGGGTTCTATAAAAAAGGTTAATAATCCACTTTTTTTTTGATAAGGTTGTATAGAGTAAGAATATAATGATATGATCTATATAAGAGTATAGAAGGGCTTCATAGAGTTGATAGAAGTAATATGGTAACAATAGGTGGATATCATTAGTATTATATGGGGTAACAAATAAGATTCTAACTTTTTCTCCTTATATATGGGAATAGAAGATTGTATAAATTAGTATGTTATCACTATAGGATATGGGAACCACTATGATCCAAGAGTTTTTGAACTCTAGTATATGTATTAACTTCAATGTAGAAGTTTTAATTTTGTTATATTATTAGAATAAATTCATAAAAAACAATGGTTTCATTATAGTTGGTTTATTATAAAATTATCATTAATATGATGATCATGAATCCATCACCATGGTTATATATAAAACTAATGTTAATTGTTTCAAGAATGAACACTTAATGTTAGTTTGATAATATATATATATATATATTTTAAAGACTATTGATGTTGATATTAAACAATCGACATGAAAAGTATAAAAAACAACTTATTGTTTGAGTTTATATAAAAATTAATGTTCAATTCCATTAAAAAAACATTGAATCCCAAAACCCTCATTTTATACTGATCGACCCTCCTCCTCTCTTGACCTCCAAATGAATTTATGGAAATAAAACCATCAATGACAGTATTTCTAACCTTTTAAATGTATTCCTATTTCAACATGTTACGATAGGTTTCAAATTTTAAAAATACAATTTCATCATGATAATTTTTCATTGGAAAATATATTCAATTATCTAATATATCATTAGTTAAAGTATACCAATGATGTGGTCTATCATAGAACGTATTTTCATAAATGGAATAATTGATATACAATGTGTACTATTTATTCATTGGATGACATGTCAACATTGTGTGTTTTATTGGTTATATTCTAGATAATATTCCATTAATATAAGTGTTATATAATAATTTTTATTGAATTATAATCATATTATATCATTGAAGGCATTGTACATCATGCATTTCAGATGAATTGGGTTCTATAAAAAATGATAATAATCCACTTTTTTATGATAAAGTCGTGTAGAGTAGGAATATAATGATATGATCTATATAAGAGTATAGAAGGGATTCATAGAGTTGATAGAAGTAATATGGTAACAATAGGTGGATATCATTAGTATTCTATGTGGTAAGAAATATGTTTCTAACTTATTCTCCATATATATGGGAATAGAAGATTGTATAAATTAGTATGTTATCACAATAGGTTGTGGGAACAACTATGATCCAAGAGTTAGTGAATTATAGTATATGTATTCACTTCAATGTCGAGGTTTTAATTTTGTTATATTATTAGAAGAAATTAATAAAAAACAATGGTTTCATTATTATTGGTTTATTATAAAATTATCATTAATATGATGATCATGGATCCATCACCATGGTTATATATAAAACTAATGTTAATTGTTTCAAGATAGAACACATAATGTTAGTTTGATAATATATATATATATATATATATATATATATATATTTTAAAAAATATTCATGTTGATTTTAAACAATCGACATGAAATGTATAAAAAAAAATTATTGTTCAAGTTTATATAAAAATTAATGTTCAATTCCATTAAAAAAACATTGAATCCCAAAACCCTCATTTTGTACTGATTGAACCTCCTCCTCTCTTGACATCCAAATGAATGTATGGAAATAAAACTCTCAATGACAATATTTTTAACCTTTTAATTTTATTTTCAGCACTTTTTAACATTATTTATTCTCTAACATCTCTCCTACACTATTTTTAAATGACCCTTAAGATTATTTAATTTGACGAATTTGTAATGTGGTTGATTGAAAACCAAATAAGGTGGTTTTATTGGTTTCTTCCTAGTATTTCTTTTTGAAATTATGTCTCCATAATCTTTAAGAGGCGTCCCTATTGATAAAAAACTTGAGTTATTTTTTTGGTCAATGACATATTTTTCATTATCATCCACTATAATATTAATTAATTTTTTTATTTCTAAATGTAAATTACTATTTAATTAGTTATTCATTTTATATATTCATTTATAATTTTTCAATAATTTTATAAGTAATTTTTTTTATTTTGATAATCATATTTTAAATGTATAATTGTTTTATTAATTTTATGGTTTTAATTTTGTTGGTTTTGAAGCTAATTGTTTTTTATAATTTATTTTATTTTTAAAATTATTATCTTTATAATTTGATTTTAATTGAAATAATTTTTCACAAATTATATTATTTTTATTTATTAGTTTTTTATTTTGAATATAATCTGTTTTTATTATATTTTTTCTAACCAGATTTTTATTTTCAAATTGTTTGAAGGAATATTATTTGTATAAAATGTTTAAATGGTTTAATTATAAATTTTTATAAATGATTGATCCTTTTTATTTAAATTTTTTGATATTTTTTGAGAATAATATATAATATTTACTTACGATCAAGTAGTTTCAATTATTCATTATTTTGATTATTTTTTTTGTTTAAAATTTATATGTTTAAAAATATTTTTAATTTCTTCTATGATTTAATATATTATCATGTTATATGGTTTTCATATGTAATTAACATATCATAACTGGGTAAATTTTTTAATATGAACTGATTAAAATGAAACTTTTCTTAATGATTTCTAGGAATCATATAAATCAAGATATTTGAAAACTTTGAATTCATTCCATGGTCTAATTTTTTGAATAAGAGAATGTTAAATTATACAGAAATCCATGATCATAAATTTCTTATAGACATAGACATAATTATACATGTTGATATGTAATGGTGAATGAATGAAAATTTCAATATCTAATGTTGTTGATAATAATCAGAATGAGTAAGATGATCAAATTGAATAATTAATTCTTTGTATAGGAAGGAAACCCATTTAAAAAGTAGAAACTATTGGATAATTTATGTGGGATAATATAAAATCTTTTTTATCAGGTTTCAATAAATATATATTGTTATTAGTGTATTATGATTAGCTAAAATAAAATCATGGTTTGTTTGAAGTGATAAAATTTTTAATGTGATTAATGAAAAATTAATACTAAACACTTTGAAGTCAATGGTATTCCATATTCTAATTACGATTAAGTAATATATTTTTCCCAAGGGTATTGGGGTACAAAAATAAAAAATTCCCAATTATTATATGTTTTATTAGAAAGAATAATAATTTTTATGAAAATATATAATGTTTTGGGCATCACACTATAAGGTATATGGAAATTCTAACTCTGATTGATTGTAATATATTTTAATCAAACACCATACTACGGAATTTTGGTACCTTCCAATAATTAATTCCAATAAATCAAATAATTCATATCATATTCATTCTCATGTACCAATATCAAATCTCTTACAAATGAAATTTTTTATCCTCTAATAATTCCTCATTTGTATTTTCTTTTTGATAATATAATATATGAAAAACGATAATATGGAATAGATATGACCGTATCTATGATGCATACTAATGACACCCTTCTGATTCACCATAGTGTAAGGAATGCCAAATCAATTCATAATTTTAGAAGTGATGTAATAAATATTATGTTTGGATTTTCCACAAATGGAATGAATACATAGAAAATATTTTGTATCCAATATAATTCATGGCCAATTTTGTTGGTAGTTTAAAACTTATCACATTAAATTTTTATGATGAGAAATATATGTTATGATTATAACAATGATTTTTTTGGACTAAAAATATAGTAAATGAAATTGTAGTGTATCTTTTTCCTCTAATTAATGTTATGAAACTATTATGGGATAATTATTTCCCATTTTTCGAATAATAAGCTTCATATTATAAATTCCATAATGGAATAATTACACTAATCAAGTTTTATTATATATGTGTTTGAATTAATCATCATTATCATAGATTAAAAAAATCATACATCTTATAAGAATATAATATCCCCTCCCAATGATTGGTAGTTGGGAAATCATAAGAATGGCTTAAAAATATAAAATTAAAATTTTCAACTAAAATATGTTTTGGTCATTAGAAATATATCCAGAAAAAACCATCTATATTTTTCAAATAACATTATTAATGATTTTTAATGATAAAACATTTCATTAATATTATGTATGTTGAGAAAAAATATGTAACGGTTTGATTGAAAAATTATTTTTCATAAAATGAAGGACTAAGGATTTATAAATTATTAAATTTGACTTTATATCCATTGGAATACGTTTATTATTCAGTCCCACAATGAATAGATGAAGAACATATTTACCTTCTGCATGTCACACATTTAGTAAGAATGAGAACATGTTTTTTTTCATTTTCTACAGGGTAACAAATTAACCTATAAATATTTTCAAAATTTGTTGAATTTGATGTCATTGATTGATTATATATTAATAGTTATTTAATATCATGATTCACATGTATTAATTAAAAAACATCTACCTGTCACACTACATGGTGTTTTTTAGAAACCTATCAAAATGTTTATCATCTTGTTCGGTAATTTTTTGAAATGAAATACTATAAGTATTCTTAATTCACATTCATAGTTATGTTAGTGAATGTATAAAATATTATACATGATAAACTATAAATATATTTCACATATACATTTGATGATATAATTTTTAACATATTGATTTATTAGGAGCATGACAAGAAAATATGTGGGCTGATTTATTCACATTCAGTGTATCATTTTGAATGGCATATGAAAATATTGAAAAGATATTTAAAAAACGTCCAACACCTGAATGCTTCTATATTTCAAAATTATCTATCAGAAGAGATTAATTAGTTCTATACTAAATATTTTATGATGTAGAGATTATTTGTCTCCCTGTATCATGACATATAATAGATGGTTGTGAGGGTAGATGGATTAAAGGATTAAAGTAATAGTTCATTCCATATGATGATGTTATGTAAGATAATTATTATATTTGTGAGGGTAGATGGATTAAAGGATTAAAGTAATAGTTTATTCCATGTGA
Organism: Viscum album; assembly: GCA_963277665.1. Lineage (NCBI taxonomy): Eukaryota > Viridiplantae > Streptophyta > Magnoliopsida > Santalales > Viscaceae > Viscum > Viscum album. Next base: position 1,512,968,689 of record OY728132.1, on the reverse strand, counting down.
TGAAGTTATGTAAGATAATTATTATATTTTAAACCACACTGATGGTGTTAAACCATATATATCTTAACATGTTATTAAATTAAATGTAGTGAAACAAATATAAATGAAAAGTTATTATTAATAAATTATAAAAATAAAAATAAAAATCGGTTCAAAGATAATGTCTCCAAAGAAACATATCTGTGGGGGGAGATGCTGTGGTTCAAGGAGGTTCCATAAAAATTCAACTTCTTGTTGAGGAGAGTGAGACACAATTCTCTACCCATGGATGAAAAAATTCAATTCTTGGGTCGGATCATTGCTTTTAAGTGATACTGTTGCAGGGATACTAAACTAGAAACAGCGCGGCCCCTCTTTGTGGACAGTGGTTAGGCGAGATTGGTGTGCCCGGAAAACGGGGTCCTTACTAGCTGGGAGATTCAAGGAGGCTCGCTCGAGTATTTATTTACATTTTGGTTCCAGGGGTTGGGAAACCGGGTTCCCGAGAGGAAAGGCTAGACTATTATCCTCATGGTCGGATGCTAGATCATCTGGAAGGCTCAGAATGATGCACGCCACAAGAATGCAACAATCTCTCATACTAATATCACGTTTAAAATGAGGAATAAGTTGGTGGGATTGGCTAGCTTGTGCACCGACTGCTAGGATGCTCCGCCCATAAGGCCTTATCTCTAGAATAATGTTGTAACTAATCAGACTAGCAGGCAGGGGAATGGGCATTGGTTCGGCTGGAACCCTCTTAGTTGTGCTTTTAAATGTTAACCGGGACGAGTCTCTCCATATCGAGGGGATGTGTGGAGGAGGAGCAATCATGGAAAGGGAGGGGTCAATTGTGGTTTCCTTCCCTGCATGGTATGGTAAAGAGATGTTGTTTTAGAAGAGGCCATGGCTATAGTTATCGTGATGTAATTATGTAAACAAAGGAACATCAACCTTATGGTAGGGGAGACAGACTCAATGATCCACTATAATACATTATATAAAATGAAAAAGTATCACTAGAACATTTCTTACCTGATTCGAAAGTGTAAACATCTTATTGGCGCCCATAAAGAGATCACTCATAATTGGAGGAAAGGTAACATGGTTGCTGATTTCTTGACATCTATGGCGTCCTCTTACCAAAGTATATCCTACATCCTTCAATTGGGTTCCTTCCAAACTGAGTGAATAAAATTTATTGTTAACGATGCATTGGGCCGTCACTACTTTATTCCCCGATGATTCTTCTTTTTTTAGGGTTTTATTTTTCAAAATCAATAAAAATATTAGGATTTAATCAGTTGGCATAGGGACAATATCTCAGTGTGATCACATGGTATTATATTAAAATTATAGGGTACATATTTTATTGAAATGATATCAGGATAACAAGAGTACCATCCAAAATAGTTATGTAATGGTTGTCACTAAAGCAATATTTTTTCAATTAGAAAATATAAAATCCAAACATAAAAATCAATGGTATATTTTAGTGATCTTGGGGATGTATAGAAAGTTTATTATACTACATATTGAGTCCTACTATTTATGTTTAACTTGAATAATAGTAATAGTTTTATGTAATATTATGACTTCAGCTCTATACTAGATGCTTTAAAAATATTTATTCACAAATTGGAACTATTTATAAAAAATAAACATAGAAAAAATAAATATTATATCATTGATCCATTGTATTGTCATTTGTCAATTATTATAATGGGAAAAGAATACACTTGGGCGATTAAGATGGTGATGATGTTATTTATTTATATGAGGCATATTCAAATATGTGACGTGATTTCTAGTTCATAATAATGACAATAATGTAGAGAATATCTATACTGTATGAAATGAAAATATTGAAGGGATATTGGAAAAACAAAATCTTTATCCTAATTTTTGGGATAAATATATATATTTTATTTATTTTTTGAAATTTAAATGTTTAAAAATTAAATTTAAAGACATGATGTTTAATTATATTTTTATATATTGATTATTTATAAGTTTTTGTGTTATAAAAAATATTAAAAAATATTGTTTAATATTTTATTTGTAAAACCCTATTTACATCGTTTTATATTTGTAAGATTTACACATAGAAGAGCATTTTTTAACTTTGATATTGAAATTTATAAAAGTTTCCATCATTATAAAATGAATATTTATATTTAATACTTAAACATATATATATATATATATATATTTTATTATCAATCATGAGATCATTAATATTTTTGAATCATAAATACATGTGATTCTATTTATTTACTTGTATATTTTATAAACATATTTTATTAATATTCAATTTTATAATAATATGTATATTAATAGATATTCAATTCATTTGTCTATTTAAATGAAAAATACAGAGGTAAAAAAATATTTAACGTGGCATATTTATTTTTTAACGTTATTAAAAATTAAATAATATTTTTGTTTAATTAATGAATATAGCTAATTGAAAATAATAATAATTATAGGACCACTAAAATTCCATATATGGAGGAGTCTTTTTCTTATTCGTCTATGAAAAGTGATTTTATTGAGTTGGTAGATGTGGGATTTTAGATTTACTAAAACTCTCAGCTTCACATTGAGATAAGAGAATACATATTAATTTTCATGAGAATATTAACCAAAATGGATAAAATGTAACACAATTTACTATTTATATGAAAATGTAGATCTATTATTGAATAATTATATAATATCCTAATTGGAAGTCTATAGAAAAACTATGGGAGTTCATAATGGTAAAAAATATCAATTGATTTATTTTAATCTCATTTTAAAAGTATTATATATTTAACATGAATAATATTTAATTTATTCACGTATAGATAGCATTAATGTTTGAAAAAATGAAATAAATTATAATTTTTTTCTATATTTACAAGTAGATTGATTTAGATATTTTTAAAAAATATAGAAAAAATTAGGTCTTTTGGAATCAATATAATGAAACACATATGACTCACGTATGGGATTTTAGATACAATTACATGTAATAAATTTATCTCCAACTAATGATGAAGAACAAATTGAATTTAAATTCATTAAATTGAAAAATTTCATATGTATTAACAAATAAATTTTTAGTTTATTTTTTTGTATTTGAAATCCACAATATCACATAAAATAATCTAGTTGGAGAATGATTTCTCTCATACATTATCATAATGATAGTATCATCTAATGGTGGGGAAAAATATTTTAAATTTTTTTCATCAATTAGAGCATAATATAGTAGTGGTTTAAATGAGGTCATTAATATCCTCCATCTCCCTCCATAAAACATTTAAAATGGAAAATAGTATGAAAAGAATATCAATGTGTTTTATAGTGAAATATAAGGATTTAGATGGAAAAATTTATTGAAATTATATTGAATCATCAAGGGATGTTGTAATTTTCAATATATAAAAAAACTAATATAATGTTATAATATCTTATTTTCGGTTAACCTTCTTTAAAAAGCAGTGCAAGATTATTTGATCCCTGAGTGTTGGAATGATATCCTATCTATTGCTTTAGGAAAGCTATAAAACCACTACCACATAGGAGGATATGAGGTGGTGTCAATATTAGTATATTTTTTGGGATATCAGTGCAAGACATCAATATACATGAAAAAGATATCTTATGAAATGATATATATGTCTGGAAAAACATTTTGGATGATAAAATTCAAAAAAAATATTCCCATTTTTGAAAAATTGATGAGATAATAATTTCATGTGTTGCCTACACAACCTACTCGTCATTATTACTCAGATCCTCCACATCATCATTTAGACCTATCTATTTATGATGAATAATATGATGGAGATACCCATGTACATATTACAGTGTATAGAGTCATTCATATTTTGGGGGATTATATAAATCACTAACATATTTATTTTTTTAAGTTAGAAATAACATTTTATTATATTATGTATCCAACAAGTCTAATATACTTTTCTAATGAGGAGATTACCAATGTTGAAGATTGTATGGGTCATTTTTTACTTTTTATATCATGCCTTATTTATTATCTTATATATAAGGTATCAATTTTTTTTCAATTTTACTTACTTTTTACTGAATATTACTAAAATTTTAATGAATATTTAATTATTATTTAAGTATCTAATATCCAATGAATTAGTATAAATTAAAGAAAATCATTCGAAAACAAAAAAACATCAGATACCGATGATATTTATGATGGTGTAAAAGGATTATCACATGTTTCTTCTTCCATGTATAATATTTATGTGTTTTAGATTACATATAATATATGATGAAGATACTATTCTTTGAGTATATTGAAAAAATTCTTCATAAATGTATTGTTTTTATATTATATCATCATCCCTAAGATGTAGTTTTGTTCCACGTATATAAATTTATGTATCATTAAAACTTTCATAAACTAAAGTTGATTACAAGTGACATAGTACATTAATTTTTTTATTAGTTATTTACAAAAAAATATAATTAAAAATTTCACCATTTCTTTTTACGGTCTTACAGATATAAAATACATTTAAATAACTCTTAAAATGGAAATAGTTATGATTGAGTTTCATATATATGTTTGAGTTATAAAATATTGTTTGATACTCATTTTTACAAATTATTTGATGGGTCTGAATAGTAAGATAATAATTGAGTTATATTAAATACAATTTATTTAAATGTGAATTTTCTTATTTAATGAATATTAAATTTTATGAATATTCAACCTTAATAGATGCACGTTATAATGGATTTTCTATTTAAAAAGTGATTTTCTTAAATAAAATAGCAACATATTAGACAATAAAATCTTATTTTTTTATATTTTTTTCTATTATTATTAAATATAACTATTTTCAGTTCATGTATATGAGACTGATATTCATGGAAAAAAATTGACAAATATAATTTATTGATAATTTAGATAAATACAATCCAATAAGTGGTGGTAATGGATTATTTTTTGTATATTATATTTTATTTATTTGATATAAATTTATATGTGTAGGTGTGTGTGTTGGTTTATATACTCAAGTTAATATTTTATATATACAATGTTAAATTCAAAAAGAAAAGGTGGAATGATGTTATTGTATTTTAGAAATCAGAAATGATATAATCAAAACTAGTTCAATAAATAATTGGATATGCTTAGTTATATTAATTTATTTTTTATATCAATATTTTATATTATTATTCTTATAAAATTCATTGATATTGATGATTATTAATTTTGTCATGTCATATATGAATGATGAACATACCTATCATCATAATTTTTTGAAATATATTTTTTAAGTAATAATGTATCCAAAATTATCATATATTTATCCATTAATTAAAATTAAAAATTGTTATTTAGAAAATAATTTTCATCTATATCTTGGTATATAATATATATTTTTAAATAGTTGTAATATACTATAGAAATGCTTATGTATTTAAAAAATAATATTTACCCTAAATATGCCTTTAACATAGGAATATAAATCATGAATCCCAATAGACATGAGTAACCCATCGATGAGGATGTTTTTCCAAGAGAAAATTTATTACCCAATGAAACATGAAAACCCATTATGTCATGTTACTATAAAACAAATTTGATATAATATATATACATTAAATAATTGAATAATATAAACATAAAAACAATCATAAACACATTAAAAATATAAAAAATATATATTTAAAACCACCCATTAAAATTTATGAAAATAAAATTTTCTTTTTATCATTAAATATTGGGAACAATCAACCAAAATATTTAAGGAATGGCCTATAAATTCACAAGATGAATTTATACACAATACATTGTTCATAGAAATGTGTATCAATCAAATGATCCATATTTAAGGCATCAAGGATTTCAAAAACCCACTATAAACCATTTGAAATTTATTTATAAGCACAAAATCAAATATAAGATACAACATAATTAATGAATCACTAAAATCCATGAAAAACACATAAGTAATATTGTGCCAATTTTTATAAAAAAAAATTTCAATCCATTTTTTGATAAATCTCATCATAAATCTTGGTTCATTTTCTCATACTTGAAACTATGTTTGTTATATTTTTCCTAAAAATGAAACATTCACTTTTCGGTTTTATATCAATATATTGGGTTTTTTATCATGTAAAATTCAATTTTTATTGTCTGTTTTCAATGAGGTCAAGATGGAAACAACTGAAGATCATACCAATCTATGAAGTTTATTTTGAAATTATATTTTTTATATGTTTAACATTTTATTTATAACATATGTTTTTTAAAAAAAAATTAAACAATCAGCAGTTTGAAAAACAAGTATCTCATAATATCAAAATATTCGGGTTTTTAAAGATATATTATATGAAATATATATTTTATGATTGGATAAATTTTAATTAATAGGTGTGTCTCTTTAAATTAATTTTAAAAATGGTAATTAAACAACTTTTTTACACAGTTAGTATATTATATTTCTTATATGTTTTATGTGTTTTAGGTTTTCTAATTTTAAATAATGTTAATGAAATTTATATTTATAATATCTTTTTCTATTTTTAGGTGTATTTTGTTTTATTTTAATATGGCTTTCTTTTTTTGATTATTTTATTAGGTGGGGTATTGAAATCATTAATAAAATTTATGTATGTTTTATTTTTTATAAGATCATTATTATTAAATACTTTTTTAGATGTTGGTATAATTGATTTTTGTAAATAAATTTCACAAAATTATATAAAGACAATCCATTTTTTATAATGAATCTAAATAAAATAAACATCAAATTATTATTAAATATATTTTATCTTATATAATATATGTTCTATGTTATATATATGTGTATGTTTATTTTTAATTTAATTTTAATAATTTGTAATCGCAGTGGCATCCTCAATATGGAAGGGTGAAATGAAGTTTTGTTTATTTAAGATTCTTGTTTGAGAAAATCACAAATGGGATTATAATTGAATTCGATAATTTAACATAAACTAGTTAATTTAGGCTTTATATATTTTTTAATTCTTATAAAATTCATTATTATTAGAGATCTATTATTTTGTGTGGTTGAATAAAAATGATCAAAATACCCATAATTGATGTTTTAAAATTATTTTTATATATCGTTAACATTAAAATTATAATGCATGTATCTTCTATTTAAATATGAAAAAATTTGTAATTAGAAAATATAATTTATTCATATAGTTTGTATATTAATTATTAAAAGGATTCTCTTTTTAAAATTGATATTTATGTTTCATAAAATTTAAAATTATATGGTTTGAATATTTTAATATAAATTTATATAAGGTGTAATTATAAAATAATTTTTTCTAAAATTTTTATGTTTCGGTTGTTTTAAAAGGTTATAGTTGATTTAGGTTGTTCGGTTTTAATTATAATTTAAAAAAATTTAATTGATACACTTTTATTCTTCACATGGATATTGTATTGTGAATGACTATAAATTGTTTTTCATGGCATTAATATATTTTATCAAGTATATTAATTAAATATTTTTTTTAAATTTGTAAAAAAACTAAGTATTATTCTTTTTATAATTTTAATAATCATAATTATTATTAATTATATGTTTTTTTATAATTTATATATGATAATAATGTTTATGGGAAATTTATTCCCATGATTAACCATTGATATAGAAACTATAAAATATCACTAAGTGGAATTATTGGTCAAAATATTTTATATTATATAATATATGTTATTTCTTAATTATATGTGATTGTTTTTATTTTCAAGTTAATTTTTCATAGCCATAGTCTAATAAAAAATAATTTTGGTATTAATGTTGTTATTTTTTTATGATTCATGTTTTAGATAATCATACCTTGGATGAAAACTGAATTTGATACGATAATTTATATCCATTGTTTTTTGTTATTATGTTAATATATCTTTTTTAGACATACAATAGTAATTGTTAGTTTATATTTCTAATATATCATGTCGTATAGAAATAAATAACATACCTACCATTTACTTTTTTTTAATAAATATTTTTTAAACATGGTTAGTATTTTAGTTTTTATGTATGTCCCGTTTTTTATGTTTCAAAAAATAGTTACTAGAAAATATATTATTTCTTACCATTGGTATATTCTATTTTTTAAAGGTTTCTTGTTTGAAGATAATTTTTTTTGGTTTGTAAAATTTAAAACTATTTGGTTTAACCCTTTTAATTAAATTTTAAAAAACGTGTAACAAAAAAATCATAAATTTGGTATATTCAATTAATTTTTTAATGTATCAAATATTTGTGTCTTGTCTCATTATTTGAAAATAATTTATTGTGTATTTATCTGATTATTTTCTTATTTTATTTTTTACATTCTCTTTAATTTAATATTATTATAAATTGAAATTTTTTTCATTCTTCTGTTTTTACAGGTTATCAAAAAAATTCAGATGAGTTTTCAACATTTAAAAAAAACTCCCAATTTATTCATATGTATAAAAACCCAAAGTTAAATACTATAAATAGGAATTTCAACCCAATTTTTTCATGAAATATGACTTTGAATGTATCTTATGTTGTTTTCTTTCCTTCAAAATTGTTTTCAAAAAAGACTTTAAGAGAGACTTCCATTTTTTGTTTTTTTGTAAAATCTAACTTGATAAATCCATTTAATGAATTAATGTATTTTCCATGTCGGTTTACATGAATGGTAAATGTAAATGGTTCCTATAGATATCCGTTTATATAAATATAACCCTTCCAAATCTATTTCATGTATACAAAAAATGAATTTGGGATTATTTTTATTTAAAAATATAACCTCAAAAGACACTTTTTTATCTGATTTTTCTAGTAAACTAATATAGAAATAAATATAATTCATATTAAACATAGGTATTAGGAAAAAAATGATTCTAAAAGATATATATAAATTTTATTTATTATTTACTTTTATATGATGTTTTTTTATATTCAATGTTAAATATCTTATTTTTAAATTCATTTGGGTCAATGTTTGTGAAGACAATAAATTAAAAATTAAAAAAATAGATGTTAAACTGCGGTTTTCCAATTATTGAAGGATGTATAATATTTCATAGTAGTACTATCATCGTTATTTTTTCCATTTCGTTTTCCACATATATTTTAAATAATTATTGTTATATAAACTATTGAATATCATATCTTTTGGAAGCCATAGATTTATTGTTGGATTCTATCATTATAGAGAATCCTGTATAAATAATTGATTAATACTATAATGTATTTAAATGTAATAATATATCTATTTAAATTGGGGTATAAATGAATGAATACATTGAAGAGAGAACCTATGTGGGAGAATAGTTAGTGTGGGATAATATGTTTTTCCCCATATCTGACACTCTCTAATACGGATAAAATGGTTGGTTTAGAGACCTCATGCACACTTCTTCATGCTCCAATGGCTTTTGAATAGAGGTGGGTGTGTGATATGTATAATAGTGACATAACACACCTTGGAATTAAGTTTCATATCAGGGTAAATAAACCATATAAAGGAATTAAATAAGAGTAATAAACATAGTAGAATCTAATGAAAAAACTAGGAAAATAAATGAATAAATAAAATAAAAAAAAATTATATATCATGCAATGATATGATGATGTGTATCAAACTGTAAAAAATTCGAATTAAAAGAGTAATCTAAGACAAGATTAACCCTAAAAAATAGGTATCAAACCCTGTGTTGGAACAATCTCTTAACTCCAACCATGAAGCATGTAACATGTCTACAATAACAACCCATAACCATGTCCAAACTTGCATCTATAAGATCAACTCGGGTACCAAACTGTAGACTAAATAGGGTGTGAGTAATATTCATCAGGTCAACACCACTATGTCTAAATAATAGAAATTTAGGATGTTCCTAAAATAACATTATAAACATTTGTATTAGTTAATTCAACTTGTAATCAAGTAAATCTATAATATATATAGCACGACATTGGAATATATCATAGGTAGTATCAAGAAATTTCCATCCCACTGATATTTCTAAGGTAAAAATTAACATACCTCAACACCTTGATATAATTTCTCTAAATATGTCGCACACCGATTCCAACCACAAACAAATACCCATGTATTATGAAATCACTAGGAAAAAACTATTATATAATAATCAAAGCAACTTTTTGGGCCTTACCTCGAATATAAGAATCTCAACATGTTATAGGTTATAACCAAGTATACAAGTATCTCAACATGTGTTAGGGAAAATCCTGGTAAATAAGAATCTTATCATATTCCACGACATAACCCAGTATATAATTATCATAAAACGTGTCCGTGAATAGAATGATATATAATCTTCGCATCATGTGTCATGACCTAGACCTGTATATAAGCATATCATTATCTGAAAAGGAATATATTGATATATAAGAATCATATCATGTGTCAAGGTATAGTCTGGAATATAATAATCTAAGATTTTTTTTTATAAGTGAATACCACAATAGTAGGCATATCACAATATGAACACATAAAATCGAATGGCTAATTATATAAATTTAAATTATTCTTTCAATTGACCAATTATTTAAATTAAAAAATATATCCATTTTCCATATAGAATCTATATAATGTAATAAAATGAAATGAATATCATTCAAAAATAATATATATTCCATTTCTAATTCATTATTTTCAATGATTCTCTCACCCAATGAGTACCCATAAGCCCATTCACTTCGTAAATTGAATCTAAAGTGAAGTAACAAAGAATCCACTATAGGATTTCCATCATCATATTCAATTAATTAATTATCAAATAAATTTTTTAGTTCACTAAAAATATTTCATATATTTCTAAATTCAAAACCAGACCATAGGTTTATGATTTAGAACCCCCAACATATAGTCGGTGAAGAACAAAATGTTTCCAATGGAAAATATTAACAAAGAAGATGATGAAGAAAATTGCTCGAGAACCTAGATCAGAAATCGTTCATGATTCAATCCAATAATGAACGTGGTCAAAATATTTCACCCCAATGGTCATAGAATTATGAAATCGAGTGGGAGAAAAATAATAACAACATACCCATGATAAATTTCAAAAAAGGGTCATCCGAAATGGGGAGAGGAACTCCAATATTCCTTTGAATCCTTCTTAGGGATAAGAGGAGAAGGTTTCATATGAGTTTAATGAGAAATCAACCACATGGTATTCGTTAAATATAATCCTTATGGAATTACACAAGATGATATTCATTTACATTTTATGTGTATCATTTTATAATGATTCACTAAAAACCTTTCGCTTCATCTAAATATTCAATTCACCAAAACAATAAATATCAGGTAATTTTTTTCACAATGATTAACCACACAACAACATAAATCAGATAATGAAATAAGTCTGGTGGATTTTAAATATCGTGAATCCTATTTACACAATGTGTAAATATCCTATTGATTGTCTTCAGCCTGATTTCATTATAAAATCTTGAACCCAATTTAAGGATTAAAAACATACAATGAACCCTTGGTAACACATGACCAACTTAAACCTAGAAACCATTAATTCAAACAAAATCCACAAACAATTCTTTACATGTCTCATCACTCAGTAGTATAATATTTTATCACTACTAAAGACCATATTATTTCAAACAAATAAAAATTTGTGATGAAACATGACCAATAGGGTTTAATGATGAGGAAAAACTCAACTAAAATAATTCTAACAAAAATCATAGAGAGGGACATACCTAGAAAAATATGAGATCATAAAACTCCCCACCATCTTACAGTAAGTCCCTATGCTTCTCTGAGAATCACTGTGGGTTTTAGAAAACAATTATTACTATGGAACATGTATAATAGGCTTCCACTCCATTTTATCCTCTTGAACTCTCTCATACATCTACCCCACTAAATCCAATGGTACAATCTTTCCTCATAGATATCTGTCATTATGGTCTACAATCCATAATAGATTCTCCTTAATGTAACCATCTATATCATTCTAGATGTTTGATATAACTATCACATGGGATGGTTATGGATGATATCTCACAATATACAACACGTGAAACACATCATGCATGGAACATTATCACTATGGGAGGGATAACTGGTATGCCACCTGACAGATCATTTCCACTATCTAAAATGGTCTGATAAAAATGAGAACTAGATTTCTTAATAGATGATATGGTGTTTCCTAATATATACTATAAGAAAAGGAAAACATAATGACCGACATCAAATTCCATTGGGCATATCTAAGGGTCAACATAATATCTTTACCAACTCGGTATGGTAAATAACCACCTCCTGACCAAATAAACCAACTCAGATGTCTCCTAAACAATATTGGTTCCAACAAGAACTAACTCAGCTACCTCAAAAAATATGAAAATGAAATTTCCTACCATAAAAATACTCAAAAGGTTTCTTATGGAATGATGCCTATAATCATTTATTATTTAAAAACACTATGAGTCCCATATTTTTTACACATGGAGAATCGATATCCAAAACCTTAGCTTGTATAATCTTCTATAAATTGAATAATATAATTAGACTGACCATTATTCTATTGATGATAGGGTTTCCACAAAAAGAATTTTGTTAAAAAATCCTTCCATAGCCCCTTCATAAAACGTGACATGAAATGAGGATCTCTATTAGAAACAATAGCCCTCATAACACCATGTAACTAAACTAATATCGCACAGATAATGACCACCCATATCATCAACTGTGATGGTTTACATAATAAAAATTTAGTGGTTCACATTCATATATTGATCCATAAACTCCCATAATTAAATTTCTAAAGGTTTTCCTTGGAATTCCTTTCTATAAAATCCATAGTGACATTATTCGATTTCTACTCAAGAATAGAAAATTTTTTAAAAATACCAGCAAGCCTTTAATGCCTAGCATTCATATGATTCCAAGTAAAGCATATCACAACAAAGTATACTACCTAATGTTTCATTCCATAAAGTCATTAATATATAAAAATATCACGATACATATTTTTCAAATAAAGTTGTACAACCGATTAGAAGCATGAAACTCCCTAAAGGCTCAATTAAGTAAACTCATAAAATATCGTACTCGAATGTTAAAATTAATAGAATTTCCAATACCAAGGGACCATCCAGATCAAATTACCCATCCATATCTGTTGCCTCTAAAAAGTAATCCCTCTATATTACACAGCTAATTGGGACTAATCCAGTCCAAAAGTAACGGTACAAATGATGTTGATGTCATAACTACATACCCATAAGAATCCTAAAAATCACAATGCATTATATAAATGATGGAAATTATCTTCCACTTATCAAAACACTCAAAGAATTCCTTTTAATGTTTCCAGCATCTCAATGAAATTGTAATATTTTTCCCTTTTACAATCTATAATCCAAATCAAATTCAAATGATTGAGGATATTTGACCAACCTCCTTTGTAGAAGAATTAGCTCTATTTGAGAAATGATATATATGTGGATATTTTCACTTTGTATACCACAATCCACTTTTTCATAAGGTAATGTATCCAACATCATATGGAATTTATAATTACAGATAACTCTATATAATGAGTAGGGTAATTCCATTCTTTTAGGTCTCAACTACCTGGGTCCATAACAAAAGACTCAATCCTACTAAATTAGAATTTCTTCGAGTCTAACTCGGGATTCATCCCAGTATATGATATATAAATTACAGAGAAAATGTAATTTGGAGATACTTGTTGAGGTCATCATGTCACTCATCACATGAAAATATATACCACATGCATCCTACCATACACATGTTAGTATTCTATAGGTCATTCCAGATATCAGTTTATCCAGATGGAATAATTTCTATATAAAGAAACAATAATGACATGAAAACTTGAGAAAGCTCTAAATATAGAGGACACTCTTTGAAATCTCCCAAGAAACCATGAATGAAACCTTATCTAGGTTCACAAGAACTCCTGCCTATGAGAAGAGATGTTCCATGAAATGAAATTTATCAATCCAGAAAATACATTTGGTTAGCTAGTTGTAAAGCTGATTCTCTCTCAATTTATTTAGAATAATTATTTGATATTGAGAATTATTATCTTCTTTTTAGAATTAAAAAAAATTATATAAAAAAATCCACAAAATATCATCTACATAATAATGAAATATTAAATTAATTATTGTGATGAATATAACTGGTTTATTAGGTAACTAAAATGATATCACATTGAACTCAAACAAGCCATACCTAATCCTAAGAGAAGTATAAGTTATGTATAATGATTTGAAACAAAACTTGTTATATCTTAATATCAAATCTATCTTGATGAAATTCTAATAACCTCTCAACAAATATAAGTGATCAATAATTCATTGAAGGGGATAATGGTTCTTTTCAATCATCAGCTTCAATCTCCAACAATCCATACATAATCACAAGATACCATCATCCATTTGTGTTGTGAACTAGAGGAACCCATGGTGATGCAATAGACCTTATGAATCCATTAGCTTCCAGATCTCCCAACTGAATATTTTTCACTCAATGATCTAATGGTACAATTCTTCATGGTTGAATAAAATTTGGATTTTATCTCAGCTCTATGTAAATCATGAACACGATCTCTAACTGAGTTGATATGATAAAGAAAACATTTGGTGAAACATCCTAAAAATAGTCAAACATTGGAGGGAGTGAATCCTACTTCATTCCACTATCATTTATAGTAGGACAGACTATTTGAGATATGAAACAATCAAATCTATAGTGAATTGGAATTGTATGAACAACATGAATTTTCCACTAACCATGGTGAGAATAGATGCCTTCTTATAGGGATCGAAATGCATCATTCCTCAAATTAGCATTGATATATTCCTGATATATAACTATATGAAATCTATACTAAGAATCATATTGAATTGTGTCATTTCCAAAAAAATGGCCAAAAAAGAAATAGTACCCACCAATATCATTTAAAAACATCATAAAACATTTAATATTCTATAACTACACTCCAAATGGTGCAAAGATGGTCTAATAACCATTTTCGTTTTCAAAATTAAAGGAAAATTTTTTTTAGAAAATAATAGACAAAATGAATGTTATCCACCAAAATCCATGAATAACAAGATAAGTTATATAATACAAGAATTGTACCTATGATAGTAGAATTTATTACATCTATACTAATTGGATTAGATAATATAACATGTATCTTACTCCCCAATCTGCATTGGGATCACATATAACTCCAATATTCATTTCCCTCTATATTTTGTTATCAATCCTACACTTAGGTTCCCCACCCAATACCTTTATATGAATAACCGGTACAACTCTAGCTACATACCTGGTAATGGATAACTTAGTCCATTACAGACTAATGTGGCTTTACTGATCTCCATCCAATGGTCTCTTATGGAATTTTCCCAAAAACACTAAAATAAAAACCATTGTTTACTGGAAAAAATAATAAAATGATCATTGATGCTTGTGGACAGACTAGTTACACTAATATCATTGTAATGGAAAATTCCAATGGGATTTCTTTCTACTTCCCAATATACTATTTCCACTAATTCCTTAGAGAAAAATAAAATAGTGGAACATCATTATTTCTATAATGAGCTTCATGTTATCCATGCTGAAATAGCTTGGCCACTACTCAAGGCCTCTCTTAGAATCCCCTACATTATGAGTCCCTGATTTATCGCATACATTGAAAATATAAAAAGGAAAAATATTCATCATCAAGCTAATCTCATAAAAAATTTCTCATAAAAACATATAAGCATAAAGATCTCACATTCTTCCCATTATGATGAAAATAACATAAGGTCAGTTAAATTCCTAGAATAGTCAAACAATGACATTCCCTCAAATTCCAGAAGCCTAAACACACGATCCTTCTCATCCCTCAATATTTATGGATCGATGTGGATCAAGAACATTTTCTTCAATTCCTTCCATGATAACTCCTTTCGTAGTCCAAATTTCTCTAGAATGTTACACTATCACATGGCTTGTCTATGAAGCATATGTATCGCAATCTTCACCCTCTTATTTGTAGAAGTCTCGATGAGTGGAAGATTGTATAGATTGATTTGATCTAGAACTCAACTACTGAGGAATGTCCCACCCTTGTGATAAAGGTGGATTTTGAATCTGAAATTATAACGTAAACTAATACTGCAATTATCCATCTGAAATATTATCCATCTCCATAGATCTCATGATCCTCAGAAATATATCATGAATATAATCATCAATATGATATTTTTGAGCTATATGATGCTCCACATTAGCTATATTAAGAGCATAAGGATTCTCACTCTCTTGAAAATCAATTTGAATGCGATGAGGTTTCATGTTCAATATAATATAGACACACATCATAGAAACCATGGTAACAACATGGTAAAATTTAATATGTGACTGAATTTAGGAACCACTAACTCATTATCTCTCTATGCATTGTGTAATATGTGATTTATCATGAAATAACAGTTCATTCATTTCATTTATAATGTATATTATATATCTCACACAATATTCTATATATGAAATAAATCACATATATATTAGTGGGTCTATATCAGGAACAATGTATCTAAGAATACATATCCCCATGTGCCTATCAAGATAAATAAATTCTCATCTCATGAAATAACATGCTAAGAATATAAATATCTATAAACAACAATATGACACAAAATGTGAATCACCAATTGTGAAATAAAATTAAACCTTAACAAGAGATCATATTGAACAACTATCCCATCATTGGGTACTACGGTTTTCCCCATACATCGGTTAAATAATCCCATGAACAATCTCATTTAAATGTCCCAACTCAACCAATTTTCCATTATAACATTTCCAAATAGTAAAAAAAATAAAAAATAAAACATTCCCCTCTGATTCTGAATTGCAATGTACACATATCGAACACTCTCTCATGTGCAAAAAATGGTTGGTTAAAAGACTTAATGTGTGCCTCCCCATATTCCATAGTCTACTAACATGCAGAAAAGGTGTGATAATTATAATAGAAAGGAATATACCACCCAAAATGAAGATTCATAGTAGTTTAAATAATCCATATGAACAATAATAATAATAATGGATATAAATAAAACCAAATAATAAAATAGGGATAAATAAACAAGAATATATATTCCAAAAATATAGAATGTAACACCCCATGGTTCCATGGTACATTTCCCTTTTAATAATGCAATACCATGCATTGTACGTACCATCCAGATTCTAACACACCGCGACCAATCAAAATAGCCATTATGAATAGTAATAGCAACTTTTTGAAATTTTATAAATTCTATCATTCAAAATAGACATTATTTTTGGATTCAGAATATCAAAATTATTATATGGTGAATTTTTGGTATTATTCTGAAAACTTATAATTTTTGATTAATAATGAAAAAACATTGTGTTATTGGTTAAAACAACTTTTATTTAAATAATAATTTATTTTATTTTAATTTATTTTAGGTCAAAATAGATACATAATACATATATATGTTCAACACAAATCATTGGAGTAATTTTATAAATAGTTTAGATATATTAAATTTTATTGAACTATTTATCATCTTTTACCCACCTCTTAGGTGCATTTTCAAATATGTATAAAACGCAATTTTACAGACTCTGTGAGTTTAATTTCTAAAATCCGAGACACATGGTTAATATCAGTAAGTGAAATTTGGTTCAATAAGGTGAAAATAATTTTTGGTGAATATTAACTTTTTACTTTTATTTACCACAATTAAAAATGAATAGGGTAATTAAGGGTAAAAATGATATTGTAATTACCTTAACATATGTTCTAATTATATTGGATAAGTGTAATTTGACCAAGAACAACCTTATGAATAAAATATGATCCTTTAGGTCACCTTGGATTAGAATAGGACATTTATTTTTATTTTATTTGAGGAAGAGTTAAAAGAGTTAAAATCAATGATTAATAACTATAGATTTTCAACATAAGGTTATACATAAAATAAATTCGACTATAAATAATCATTTGAAACGTAAAAATATTTCCTACAAAATTTTATTTTGTTTATAATTTTTAGACATTAAATATTTAAATTTATTTATTACACAATGATGACAGAGTAATTACCTTATTAATGAAAGATTAAAATAATTGGTATTATAAATATCCAAATAAATCTATTTTTAGACTTTTAATAAATTACACTAATTTTATATGTTTATATGAAATTATAGGGTTGATTAAATGAATTTTCTCTGAAGTTATAATGCTTTAATTAATTTAACAAAAACAAAATACCAAATAGTTCCAAAATTGACATAAAATAGTTTTTAAAGAAAATATTATATTATTAGTTGATATTCTATTAATCAAAATATATGAGTCATCCAAAAAGCTTAAATAATGTTATATATGTCATTAATGTACCACTTTAGGTTCTATAGTATTTTTATAGTAAGTTTATTAAACATATAATCTAAAAATACAAAGAGACATGGAAAATGCCAAACTATATAACTCAGAGTAAATCTAAAAGATAAGATTAATATAGATACCCAAACAAGTATAAAACCTATTAGTTGAGTGTTTTTCGACCCTTCCCCAACATATCCTTTAAATAATTCATTTTTTAGCCATTAGAAACCAAAAAATGTTTTATTATAAAATATTATTTGAATCTTTTCCAAAGGATCCCCAAACCCATCATATAAAATCACACTTCCCCTTCTCTCAAATTCACACATCCAAAACCATTTGGCTCTGCCAAAACCTACCCAAATATCCTATCAACTATCCTCTATTCATCCTAGATTCCTTACTTTAGTCAAAAATCCAACTTAAGGAGCCCTTTTGATCAAATCAATATGAAAAACCCGAAGAAGAGGTAAATATTTCACCTCTTTCAAGGTATTTTCTTCATCCACTTCCTCTTTCTTTGTTGTATACATTCTAAAATAATAAATCCAATATATTCTATATTTTTTGATTTTTTTATAATATTTTTACAACCATGTTAAATCTTTATCCATCCATTAAATGATGAAGTCACCATAGGTGCGTACGTACGAATTACTGTCTCTATATCGTGGTGTACTTTGTTTTTCAGACACATCGTCCTTTGGATGGCTGTAATAATGAGTATAAATGATGTAAATAATAAATATAACATGATTATGATTCTTTATATATGATATACCATCCAATTATATATGATTTTAATATCAAAATATTGATATTGTTGCTTGAGCATACATATGAATTAGTGTCTCCACGAACATGATGATATTCATTCCCCATCATAATAATTCAAGAATAAAATTCATGTTAAGATTAAAAGTATTATTTATGAACATAAAAAAAACATTTATATGAATAAAATACATCCTATCCATAAAAAACATGGCTTACATAACCAAGCATATAAAGGAAGACGAATCATTAAACACCCGAAACGATGATACTACTAAAATATTATTAATAAAGAAATAGTATGAGATCATATATGATATCTTATTAATGTATATAATTATTGAATAATTTAATAAAAATGTTTTACCTATTATAAAGTAGGTTAACATACCATCGACTAAGGAAATTTACAAGGTAAGGGTTAATTTCAAAATCTCTTTATTATATGAGGTTGTTTTTAAATAAGTAACAACTAGGGCCTCTATATCATCCACATACTTGTTTCAAAAAAATGTATTCCAACACATTTTTAATATTTACTAGACTACGAGTTAAAGTCATTTATACCGTTTTATGACTTTGTATAAATGGTTTCAAAAGAAACTTTCTATCATTTTCCAAAGAAGTTACCTTATTGCCTTCCTGAAAAAATCATGGTAAGAATATTTTCCTAAATTATATGATGGATGCCGCTATTTTCTATCATTATAACATCGTCGAAGATTCCCTAACAATCTTGCAAGAATATTTTCAAAATAAATGTTTTCTTTTATATTTATATGACTTCTAAATGATTTAAAAATAAAAAGAGATATTTCTCTTAAAAAAGTTTTGATTTCTTCTATGTCAACATCCATTGATGGATTGTAAGCTTATTTGAAGTTGATTTATAATGATGAAAAATTTCCATATTGTATTGAAGGTTTTGTGATATGTTTGACTTTGGATGTTTCATTTTTATACCATTAATGGTTTATGGATATGTATTGAAATTTCGTATGCTAGTTTTAATATGACTATTTATGTTATGTTTAAACCTTTTCATATGATCAATGCATTGGACATAGTAAGTGACAGGTGGACCCCGCTATAGCTCCTCGATAAATAGGTAGTTATCATGAGACAAACAAGTTTCTTGGCACAAGGCCTGGACAGAATATTATTTGTAGTCTTGGAACAAGGCATTGACTATGTGATTATCCAATCTGGAATTATGCATTCCATAATTATGAAAGTGGCAATTGATATTGAATGTGAATATTCGACTAGTAGAATATCCAAGTGAATATGTAAATGGAATTATTTAATTTTATCTTTTCCATAATTTTCTGAAGCTTATGTTTAAAATCCTTTTGTTTTAGTCTTACACTTCCTTAAATGTTTATACTTATTTATGAAAGTTTCCATTAAATTGTTATCCTTACTGAGCATCTGAGCTCACCCATTTATATGAATATTTATTCCAGGATGTGAAGAAGTATATTATGACTAACCTATATGGATAGTATACGGGACATGAGTCTGGACTATAGAGACTATGTTGTTGCATTTTCTCATTTTTTAATGTAATTTAAAACTTATGAATGTATCTAGTATTTCCCAAGCTACTAAACTAATCGATATTTTGAGACATAATATTTTGTGATCATGCCAATGTTATATAATAATGAACTAACTCTAAGTATCTCGGTTCAAGGAATTACAGTAGGTATTAGAGAATTTTTAAGACATCATTAGAGGCTAGATTTAGAAAAAATGATTGGAGAACATTACCCTAAGATAGATTTTGTGGATTTGTATAGAATAATTTCCTATAATTTTGGTATTGTAGAAATTTTGCGAGTTTTCCATGCAATACATCACTATCTAGATATGAGCAGGTAGAGGAATCTCTAGCACAGATGTACCTAGGGGTAAAACTTGAAAACATCGCTTTGAGATAGACTCAAATGGGAAGTGGCGCACGACAACATGCCTTGATTCACTCTTGGTTACAAAAATCTATGGGGATATGCTTTAGATAATTATAATATTCTTTACAATCCATTATGAAGGGTTTATGAGTATATAATTCTTCAAAGAAAATTTTTTTTATTATTGATTATATCCTTAAACTGTTCAATTTATGATATTTGTTTTATAAGTTTAGAATTATGTATTGTGATTCATAAAATAATATTGTGTTTGCCATTATTTAGAAGTGGCGCCTAATGGAAGGAATGGAAACTATATCAATTCATGTAAACTATGTATGGATTTCCCTCCTACTCAAGATAATTATATTGGAGCTATAGAAGATACTGGTGCTGACCAGCTTATGACTATACCAGGACAACTCACTTAGGATATGAATAATAACCTTACCCATATAGAGAACCCTGGTCCACAATGTAGAGGATTAATACCAGACTGCGTAAGGATGAAACAACCACCAACATTCAATGGGAGTACAAATCCATTAGTATTTGATCAATGGATAAATTCCTTTGTGAAAATATTTTAGGCTTTGGGGAGTAGTGAAAGGGAAAACGTTTTCATGGCAGTTTATTGCCTCACGGGGGATGCAGATCAATGGAGGTCATTGATTCCAAACAAAAAGGAAGATTATGAAGTATCAAATATGGAATGGAGAGAGTTTAATGATATTTTAATAGAAAAATACTTTCATCGTGACCATCAAGTTGAAATGGAAATGCAATTTCTGAGTCTTAGGGAAAAAAGGATATGAATATTGAAAAATAAGAGGCTAACATTACAAGGTTATCAAGTCATGCTACATATTATATATGTAACCCAAGAGGTAAGATTGTAAATTTCTTTGATAGGTTAAAACCATTTCTCTATCGAGCATTTTTCTCACAATCATTCTCGTCATACGAAGATATTTTCTCATGTGCTATGAAGATAGAAAAAGAATTATCTAAGACTTACGACTTTTATTCAAAGAATGAGAAGAAGAAATCTACTAAACACTATAGAAATGGAAATAAGGGGAAGAACGGAAAAGTATAATATCCATAATGTGTTAAATGTGGTAAGAAACACCCTGATACTTTCATGAATGGAATGGGAGTCTATTACATGTGTGGTGAAAATGGACACCAAGCTCGTTATTGTAAGGGGAAGAAAGAGGATGTCAATGTTGAATGCTACAATTGTAGAGAAGAGGGAAATTATTCAAATGAATGTCCTATGCACCAAGGGAACTTACCTCAGAAAAGGATATGGAAGCAAGCCCAAGCATATTCAATCTCTAATAATGAGGTTGAATCTCCGAAATAAGTGGTGGTAGGTTAATTAATGGTTTTCTCAAGTTTAGCCAATTCATTAATTGATTCTGGATCATCACATTGTTTAATATCTTACTAGTTTACTATGAAAATTATATTTTTTCAATTTGACATAACAAGGGAGATGTCAATTAAAACACCTAAGGGTAGTGTCATCCCAACAAGGTTTTGTGAATCAGTTCCCATTAGGGCATATAAATGTTCATTATCTGCTGATCTCATCATCATACCCATGATTGAATTTTATATAATCCCTGGTATGGATTGGATGTCGGATAATAATGTGATAATTTATTGTAAGAATGAGGTTACAATTTTCGATGATGATAAGGAGTACCTTATCATTATATTAGAAACATCACCACATGATTCTTATCTTGATCCACCGCCAGTTGGTCTACTAAATTCAATTATTGGGGATGATGAGAATGAAATAATTATGGGAGAGGAAAAGAATGTTTGAATAGTGGATGTACCAATTGTGAATGAATATGTTGATGTGTGTCCCAAGGATTTAACTCAACATCCTCCAGAATGAGTAATTGTGTTTTCCATTGACTTAATTCATGGTAAAAGGCCCATATCGAAGACCCATTATAGAATGGCCACTGTGGAATTAGAGGAACTAAAGAAACAAATAGTTGAATTGAGTAATATAGTATTTCTTCTCCCCAGTGTTTCCCCATGGGGATCCCCTGAAATTTTTGTTAAGAATATAGACAGATCTATGAGGTTGTGCATTGGCTATAGGGAGATCAATGCTATAACAATAAAGAATAAGTATCCCCTACGTCGCAATGAGGATTTATTCGACCAAATTCATAGAGTTCAATATTTTTCAAAGATTGACCTTTGATCTGGTTATCATCTGTTGTGTGTGATGAAATAATAAATTCCAAAAATAACATTTTAAACTGGGTAAGGGAATTATGAGTTTACATTAATTCCTTTTGGGATGACTAATGCACCCTATGTTTTCTTGGGTCTAATGAACAGAGTTTTCAAGGAATATGTTGATCATATTGTAGTGGTATTTATTAATGATATTTTGTTATACTCCAGAAGTTATGAAGATCAAGAAAATCACTTACTCACCATTCTAAAAACCCTCAAAAAATGACTTATAGGGGAAGTTTAAAAAATTGTGAATTATTGCTTGAAGATATTTATTTTCATGGCCATATTGTCTCTATGGATAGAATAACTATTTATCATTCATAGAACATGGCCATCCAAGAATGGATAGTGTCGATGAGTATAACTGAGGTACGCAGTTTTATTGGTTTAGCAGGTTATTATCGGTGTTTTGTCCCGAATTTTGCTCAATTGGGTAACCCATTAACCAAGATCACACATAAAGGGGTTAAATTTGTTTGGAGAAAATAGTGTGAAATCATTTTGATGAATTGAAGAGAATATTAGTTAATGTTATTATCATGACTCTATCATGATGGAATGCGGGGTTTGTTTATTATAGTGATGCTCCAAATAAAAGAAATGGTTGTGTCCTCATGAAGAATGATAGAGTTATTCTTTATGCATCACAACATCTAAAAATTCATGAGAAAAACTATCTTACTCATGATATTGAGTTAGCTGGTGTAATATTTTCTCGGAAAATATTAAAACACTATCTCTATCGTGAAAAATTTGATATTTATACTGATCACAAGAGTTTGAATTATATTTTCTCACAAAAAGAACTCAACATGAGGAAAATGCGAGGGATTGAACAACTCAAGGATAATGATTTCGAAATACACTACCACCCGGGGAAGGAAAATAAGGTGGAAGAAGCTATGAGCAGAAAGGATGATGTAGTTTTGAACAAGATGAGAGTTAACAGGGATCGTATTTTCATGGATGTAGTGAAAATGGATATGGGAATAATCATGGAAGGTGAAACATCAATAATTTTTCAAATGGTTTCCAAACCATCTTTACTAGAAACGATAAAAAGATCTCAGGCTGATGATGATGAGTTTCAAAAGATGATTAATGCTGTGAATGATGGGAGATTGAGTTACTTCGTATATGATGACGGGATTTTGAAATTTGGGAGGAGACATTGGGTTCCCGATATACCAGATCTAAAAATGGAATTGTTAGATGATTCTCATAACTCAAATTTATCTATACACCTTGGTAGCACTATGATGTGTAAATATTTAAAGGAACGATTTTGGTCGGACAAAATGAAGAGGGAGATTTCTGATTTTGTGTAAAGATTTATATTTTTTCAACAAGTGAATGCTAGAAGGAAACAACCTTGAGTAGTCATGAAACCTCTTCCCATACCTGAGTGGAAATAAGATAATATTATGGTGGACATTTTCATGGGGCTACCAAAGAATCCTAGAAAAAATGATGCAATATGGGTCATTGTTGATTTTCTTACCATGTCAGCACATTTTATTTTTATAAGAGAAGATTTACCACTTTAACATCTAGCAGGACTGTATATTAATGAAGTTGTAATACTTCATGGAGTACCCTAATCGATTGGTTCTGATCGTGATCCCCATTTTAAATCAATATTCTAGAAAATTCTTCAGAAATCCCTTGATATTGAATATCGTTTGAGCACTGACTACCACCCTCAAACTGATGGAGAATCATAATGGACTATTCCAACCTTAGATGACATGATGAGATCATTCACACTTGATATTCAATGTATGTGGGGTGAATATTTACCTCTGGTAGAGTTTTCTGATAAAAACATCTTCCATTCAAGTATTAAGATGGAACCATATGATGTGTTATATAAAATGAGATGTCGTACACCAAATATTTGGGTCCATGTTAGTGAATGAAAACTCATGCGCTCAGAACTTGTTGAGGAAACATAGGAAAAGGTGAATGTTATCCCAACCCACATCAAAGCAGATCAAAGTATGAGGAAGAGCTATGCCGATAACTGAAGGAAGGATTTGGAATTTAATGTAGGAGATCATGTCTTCTTGAAGGTATCTCCATGTAAGGGAGTTATATGATTTTTTAATAAGGGTATATTGAGTACCCGGTACATCGGACCTTTCGAAATTCTAGAACAAATTGGGGTTCTGGCTTACCGTTTAGAGATGCCACTAACTCTATCCAAAGTTCACGATGTGTTCCACTTATCAATATTGAGAAATTACATGGCTGACCCAACACATGTACTCACTAATAAGGAAATACTACTAGAACCAGATCTCTCTTATTTTGAAGAGCCTATCAAGATTTTTGATACTAGAGAACAAGTGCTAAGAAACCGGACTACAAGTCTGGTAAAAGTTATATGGGGAAACCATAATATAGAAGATGCAACGTAGGAACCCAAGGAACTTTTAATGATGATCCACACAAATATTGTTTTGTGGTTATATTATAGAAATTTTGGGGAAAAAATTATTTGAAGGTGGGAATAATGTAACACCCCATGCTTCCACGATATGTTTCCCTTTGAATAATGCAATTGGTTTCATTGTACGCACCATCAAGATTCTAACACACCGCGACCAATCAAACTAGCCATTATAAATAACAATACCAAAATTTTGAAATTTTATAAAGTTTATCTTTCAAAATGGACTTATTTTCAGGATTTAGAATATTGAAATTAGCAAAGGGTGACTTTTTGGAATTTTTCTGAAAACTATTAATTTTTTATGAATACTGAAAAAAACGTTGTGTTGTTGGTTAAAAATAACTTTTATTTAAATAATTAGTTATTTTATTTTACTATATATTAGGTAAAAATATATACATAATACATATATATGTTCAACATAAATCAGTGGAGTCATTTTATAATAAGTTTAGATATACAAAATTTTCTTGAACTATTTACTCTCTTTTACCCACCTCCTAAGAGAATTAGCAAATTTTTATGAAACAAAATTTTTCTGCTTTATTGAGTTTATTTTCAAAAATCCAAGATACACGCTTAATATCAGTAAGTAAAATGTGGTTCGATAAGATGAAAATAATTTTTGACGAATATTAACTTTTCCTTTAATTTACCACAATTAAAAGTAAATAGGGAAATTGAGTGTAAAATGATATCATAATTACCCTAACACATGTATTTATTCTATTAGATAAGTGTAATTAGAACAAAAACATCCTTAAGAATATAATATGATCCTTTAGGTTGACTTGGATTAGATTAGGACATTTATTATTATTTTATTTAAAGAAGAGTTAAAAGAGTTAAAATCAATGTTTAATAACTATTATATATTTAATATAGGGTTATACATAATATAAATTTGACTAAAAATATTCATTATAAAGATAAAAGTATTTCATACATAATGGTATTCTATATATAATTTTTATAAATTAAATAATTAAATTTATGTATGACACAATGATGGTTCCATAATTACCTTATTAATAAAATATTAAAATAATTGATATTATAAATATACAAATAAATCTAATTTGAGACTTTTAATGAATTAAATTGATTTTATAGAATAATATGAAATGTTAGGGATGATTAAATGAATATTATTATTAGTAATAATGATGTTAATAATTTATCAAAAATAGAATACCAAATACTGTCAAAATTGACATTAAAGAGTTTTTAAACCAAATATTATAATATTAATTGATATTCTATTTCAAAAAATATAAGGATCATCCAAAGTGATTAAATAAGTTTATATATGTAAATAATGAACCACTTTAGGTTCTATTGTAAGTTTATAGTGTGTTTATTTACCATATAATATAAAAAATCATTGAAATATGTTAAATGGCAAACTATTTAACTAAGAGGTAAATCTAAAAGATAAGGTTGATATAGAGACCCAAACATGTATAAAACCATTTGCTTGAGTGGTTTTCGACACATCCCCACCATATCCTTTAAATAATTCATTTTGGATCCATTAGAAACCTAAAATTATTTTATTATAAAATAATATTTCAATCTTTTCCTAAGGTGCCCATCACTCCTCTTATAAAAGGGGACTTACCCTTCAATAAAATTTACAACATCAAATCCATTTTTCTCTGAGAAAACCATCCCAAATATCCTCTAAACTATCCTAAATTTATCCTATAGGCCTTAATTTAGTATTAAAGACCACCTATGGTGCACTATAGATCAAATCAAATGGATGAACACGAAGAATATATAAATATTTCACCTCATTCAAGTTCTTTTTTTCTTACACTTTATCTTTCTTTGTTGTTTCCATTCTAAAATAATAACTCAAGTATCCTATATATGCTTTTATTTTATTATAAAAATGGTACAAACATATTAATTATTCTATCCATCCTATAAATGACAAAGTCACCATACGTACGTACGTACATATTACCGTCTCCACGGTGTGGTGTAGTTTGTTATTTAGACACATCATCATTTGGATGGGTATAATAATGAGTATAAATGATTTATATAATAAATAAAACATGATTATTATTCTGTATATATGTTATACCTTCCAATTATATATTATTTTAATATCAAAATAATGATATTTTCGCTCGTGCGTACGTACATATTACAGTCTCCAAGAACGCGATGAGATTCATTCCCCATCGTAATCATTCAAGAATGATTATCATTTTATGATTTAAAATAATTTTTATGAACATAATATCATTATTTTAATGAATAAAATACATTTATCCATAAAAAACATGTCTTACGTAACCAAGCATATAGAGGAAAATAAATCAATTATCACCCGAAATGATGATACTACTAAAATATTATTAACAAAGAAATATTATAAGTTCATATATTATTTCATATGTATGTATGTAATTATTTTATAATTTTATAACAATGTCGTAACTATTATAAATTAGTTTAACACACCATCTATTAAGGAAAAGTACAAGGTAGGGTTAATTTCACAATATTTTTATTATCCTCAGTTGTTTCTACGTAAGTAACTATTGGGACCTCTTTATCATCCACATCCATTTTCTAAAAATTTTATTCCAAAAAAATTTATTATTTACTAGACTAAGGGTTAAAGAAATTAATACCCTTGTTTTACTTTTTACAAATGGTTTGAATGAAATCTTTCTGTCGTTTTCCAAACAAGGTACCTTATGACTTTTTGACAAAATTAATGTAAGAATGTTTTTTAACGTATACGATGGGTGCAGCTATTTTCCGCCATTATAACATTATTAGAGATTCCCTTACAATATTATAAAAATATTTTCAAAATAAAATTTTCTTTTATATTTATATGAATTTTAAATGATTTCAAAATAGAGAAAGATATTTCTCTAAAAAAATGTTTGATTTCATCTATGTCAATATCTTTTGGTGGATTGTAATCTTATTTGAAGTTGATTTATTTTGATAGAAAACATCCATATTTTATTGGAGGTTTTGTGATATGTTTGACTATGGATGTGTTATTTTTTTCCCATTCATGGTTTATGGATAAGTATTGACATTTCATATGCTAGTTTTAATACAATTGTTTATGTTATGTTTAAACCTTTTCATATGAGGAATGCATTGGGAATAGTAAGTGATGGGTGGAGCCCGCTATAGATCCTCAATGCATCGGTATGTCTCATGCGACAAACTAGTGCCTTGGAACAAGGCCTTCACAAAATCATATTTTTATTCTTGGCTTAAGGCCATGACGATGTGATTATGTAGTCTCGCATTATACATTCCATCATTATGAAAGTGGTTGTTGATATTGAATGTGATTATTCGACTAGTATAATATCCATGTGAATAAGTAAATAAAATTATTTTATTTTATCTTTTCATGTTATGCTAAATTTCATGCTTAAAATCATTTTTTTAGTCTTATATTTCCTTAAATGTTTGTGCTTATTAATCAAAGTTTCCGTTATATTGTTATCCTTACAGAGCTTCTGAGATCACCCCTTTCTCTATTTTATTTTTCCTAGGATATGATGACGTATATTACAACTAACCTATAGGGAATGTATAAGGGATATGAGTGTGTCCTATGGAGACAATGTTGTTGTTGTTTTTCATTTTAAAATGAAATGTAAAACTTATGAATGTATCAAGTATTTATAAATCTACTAAACTAATCGGTCATTAGAGACTTGAACTTTTGTGATCATTCCAATGTTACGTAATAATGCACCAACTCTGGTTAACTGGGGTCAGGGTGCTACAGTTGGAATCAGAGGAAGTTTAGTACAACATTGGAAGCTAGATTTAGAAAAAATAAGATTGGAGAACATTATCTTAATATAGACTTTGAGGATTATTATATAATAATTTCCTAGAATTTTTTTACTGTAGATATTTCGTGAGTGTTTCATGAAATACATCTATATCTGGATACAAGAAGGTAGAGGTGGCTCTAGCATAGTTGTACCTAGGGGTAAAACCCAAGAACACGGCTTTGAGCTTGACTCGAATGGGAACTGGTGCACGACAACAGGCCTTACTGCACTCTTGGTTACGACACTCATGGGGGATATGCTTAAGATAATTATCATTTTCAATAGACACCATTATGAATGGTTTATGAGTATATACATCCTTAAGTAAATTTTTTTATGATTATGGATTATATCCATAAACTTTTTAGTTTATGTAAATTGTTTTATAAGTTTAGAATTATGTATTGTGATTCAAAAACTAATCAAGTATATTCCATTGTTTACAAATGGAACCTAGTGGAAGGAAGGGAAACTGTATCAATGCATGTAATGCATGTAGGCATTTCCCTCCTAATCAAGGTAATTATAGTAGAGATGGTGAAGCAATTGGTACTGATTAGCTTATCACCATACTGGGACAACATACTCAGGTTATGAATCATAACCTTACCCATATGGAGAACCCTAATCCACAATGTGGAGGATCAATGTTAGACAGATTCATAAGGAAACATTCAACAAAATTAATTTGCAGTACAAATCCATTAGTAGCTGAGCAATGGATAAATTCCATAGAGAAAATATTTCAGGCTTTGGGAGGTAGCGAGAAGGAAAAAGTTGTCATAGCAGTTTATCACCGCACGAGAGATGCAAATAAATGGTGGTCATTAATCCAAAACACAAATGAAAATGATGAAGTATAAAATATAGAAAAGAGGGAGTTTAATGATATTTTCTTTGAATAATAATTTCCTCGTGCCCATCGAGTGGATATGGAAATGCAATTTCAGAGTCTGAGGAAAAAGTAGGATGAGAATGTTGCATAACATTATGCTAAATTTACAAGGTTATCAAGTCATGCTACAGATTATATATGTAACAGAAAAAGTAATGTAGAATGTTTCATTGATGCATTAAAACATTTTCTCCACCGAGCATTAGTCTCACAATCCTTCTCACAGTACGAAGATATTGTCTCATGTGCTATCAAGATAGAAAAGGAATTCTCTAAGTCTTACAAATTTGAAGAAATGAAGGAGAATAAGTGAATTTTTGAACACTAGGGTAATAGTAATGACGGGAATAAAGGAAATGTTGAATATCCATCCTATTGAAAATGTGGCAGAAACACCCCTCTACTTTCCTAAAGGAAATGGGAGTCTGTTACATGTGTGGGGAAAAGGCCACCAAGATCGTGATTTCTAGGGG
Organism: Viscum album; assembly: GCA_963277665.1. Lineage (NCBI taxonomy): Eukaryota > Viridiplantae > Streptophyta > Magnoliopsida > Santalales > Viscaceae > Viscum > Viscum album. Next base: position 1,512,937,630 of record OY728132.1, on the reverse strand, counting down.
AAGAAAGATGAAGACAATGTTGAATTCTAAAATTGTAGATAAAAGGGCCATTATGAAAATGAATTTTCTAATAACCAAGGTAACTTACCTCATAAAAGTCCAAGGAAGCAAGGCCAAGCATATGCGATCACTATTGCTGAGGTTGAATCTCCAAAAGACGTGGAGGAAGGTAATTTAATAGTTTCTTCAAGTGTATCCAATGCATTATTTGATTATGGATCATCTTATTGTTTTATATCTTCCTAGTTTTATATGAAAATTATATATTTCCAATTTCACTAAACATGGGAGTCTTCAGTATAAACACCTAAGGAAAGTATCATTGCAACACTGTTTTGTGAATCTGTTCCCATTGGGGCATATAAATGTTCTTTATCTGATGATCTCATTATCATACAAATGATTGAATTTGATATAATAGTTCTTATGGATTTCCTTTTGGATCATGATTTGAAAATTTATTTTAAGAAGATGGAGGTTAAGAATTTCCAAAATGATAGAGTTCCTTATCTTTAAAGATGAAACGTCACCACCTTATTCTTATCAAGATCCACCACGAGTAGCTATACTAAATTCAATTATTGTGGAGGATGAGAATGAAATAATTATGTGAGAGGAAAATAATTTTTTAATAGAGGAAATACCTATTGTGCAAGAATATGTTGATGTGTATTCAAAGGATCTACCTGGATATCCTCCAGAATGAGAAATTTAGTTTTCCATTGACTTAATTCCTTGTTCAAGGCCCATATTGAATGGCCACTGTGGAATTAGTAAAACTCAAAAAATAACTAGATTAATTGAGTAATAAAGGATTTATTTACCCTAGTGTTTCCCCATGGCGAGCCCCTATTATTTTTGTTAAGAAGAAAGACAGATTTAGGAGGTTGTGCATTGACTACATGGTGATCAATGTTATAACAATAAAGAACAAGTATCCCCTACCATGCATTGATCACATATTCAAAAAGATTCATCGAGATCAATAATTTTTAAATATTGGCCTTCAATCTGGATATCATCAGTTGTGTGTGAAAAAGGAAGACATTCTGAAAAAATCATTTCAAAACATGTACGAGCATTACGAGTTTACTATAATGCCTTTTAGGCTGACTAATGTAGCCATTATTGTCATGGATCTAATGAACAGAGTTTTCAACGAATATCTTGATGAATTTGTAGTGTTATTTATTTATGATATCTAGGTATAATCTAAAATCTATAAAGATCATGAGAATCACTTGCGCACCATTCTGAAAACCCTTAGAATAAATGAATTATACGACAAGTTTAACAAGTGTGAATTCTGGATTCAAGAGATTTCTTTTCTAGGACACATTGTCTCTACAGATAAAATATATATTGATCCTTCAAAGACCAAGGAAATACAATAATGTATAGGGCCAATTATTATAAATGAGGTAGGTTGTTTTATTGGTTTAGTAGGTTATTATCAGCGTTTTGTACAGAATTTTGCCCGATTGGCTGATCCATTAACCAAGCTCACACGTAAAGGGAATAAATATGTTTGGAAAAAAGAGTGTGAAGAATGTTTTGAAAAATTTAAGAGAACACTAGTCAATGATACTAACATGAATCTACCATCAGGGAACATTGGGTTTGTCATTTATAGTGATTCTTCAAAGAAAGGACTTGGTTGTGTCCTTTTGCAGAATGATAGAGTTATTGCCTATGCATCCCGATAGATAAAAATTCATTAGAAAAACTATCCTAATCATGATATTTAGTTAGTATCAATAGTATTTGATATGAAAAAATGGAGACACTGTCTCTAAGGAGAAAAATGTGATATTTATATTGATCACAAGAGTTTAATGTATACATTCTCACAGAAAGAACTCAACTTTAGGGAAAGGCGATGGCTTGAACTACTCAAGGATTATGATTTCACAATACAATACCAGCCAGGGAATGAAAATAAGGTGTAAAATGCTTTGAGAGGCAAGGATAATGGAGTTTTGAACAAGATAAGATTTTAATAGGATACTATTTTGATGGATCTAGTAAAAATGGATATGGGAATAATCATGGAAGTAAAACATCAATACTTTTTCAAATGGTTGTCGAACCATCTTTACTAGAACTGATAAAAAGTTCCCAGGCTGATGATAAGGTGTTTCAAAATAATATTAATGTTGTGAATGATGGGAGATTGAGTGACTTCATACATGAAGATGGGATTTTGAAATTTGGTAAGAGACATTATGTTCCCCATATACCAGATCTAAAAAGGTAATTGTTAGATGATGATTATAGCTCCAATTTCTCTATACACCCTGGTAGCACTATGATGTATATATATTTAAAGGAAAAATTTTGGATGGACAACATGAAGAGGTAGATCTCTGATTTTGTGTCAAAATGTCTTTTTTGTCAACAAGTGAAAGTAGGAAGGAAACAACCTAGAGAAGTCATGAAACCTAATCTCATACCTGAGTGGAAATGGGATAATATTACGATGGAATTTTTCATGGGGATACCCAAGAATCCTAGAAGGGAAGATACAATATGGGTCATTATTGATCATCTTACCATGTCAGCACATTTTCTTGCTATAAGAGAAGATTTAACACTTGAATGTCTAGCATGAATATATATTAATGAAGTTGTAAGACTTCCTGGAGTACCCTTATTGATTGTTTCTAATCGGGATCCATTTTTTGCATCAAAATTCTGGAAAAGTATTCAGAAATACCTTGATATTAAATATAGTTTCAGCACTACCTATGACCCACAAACTGATGGAAAATCAGAACAGACTATTCAAGTCTTAGAGGACATGTTGAGATCTTTCACACATGACTTTCAAAGTATGTGGGATCAATATTTACCTCTGGTAGTATTTTTCTATAATAATAGGTTATATTTAAGTTTTAAGATGGCACCATATGAAGCATTATATGAAAAGAGATGCAGCACAACACCGTTTTGGGATGATGTTGGTGAAAGAAAACTTGTAGGCTCCGAACATGTTGAGGAAAGGATTGAAAAGGTGTAGGTTATACAAACCCACATCAATGTAGCTCAAAGTAGGAAGAAGACATATGCCGAAATCCAAAGTGTGGATTTGGAATTTAAGGTAGGACATCGTGTTTTCTTGAAGGTATCTTCTTGGAAGGGATTTATACGATTTGTTAAGAAGGGTAAATTGAGACCCAGGTACATCGGACCTTTCAAAATTCTTGAACAAATTGGGGCTGTGGAATATCGTTTGAAAATGCCGCCATGTCTCTCCAAAGTTCACGATGTGTTCCACGTATAACTATTGAGAAAATACATGCCTGACCCAACGCATGTACTAACCTATAAAGAAATAGAACAAGAAAATTTTCTATCTTATTGTGAAGATAATGTCAAGATTATTGATACTAGAGAAAAAGTGTTGATAAACCGGATGAATCGTCTGGTAATAGTTCTATGGAGAAACCATAAGACGGAAGAGGCAATGTGGGAACCTGAGGAACTTATGATGAAGAACTACCCAAATCAGTTTTGCGGTAGTATTATAGATATTTTGAGGACGAAATTATTTGATGGAGGGAATAATGTAACACCCCAATATTCCACAATACATTTCCCATTGAATAATGAAATAGCTATCATTTTATGCAACTTCGAGATTCTAACACACCGCAACCAATCAAATGGTCAGGCAAAGGTGGAGAGAAACTATAAAGATGCAGATGCTGGGGAGGGGCAGTTTCTTGTAGATAGTCTGGTTGAATTCCCCAATTCCTTCGGGTCATGTAATTTCCTAAGCCTATGGTCCATGTAATCTCTGATCCTATGGGCCTTGTAAGGGTTCCCCCTCATCCCTTGAAAGGGGAGTAATAAAAAATCAATAAAAATGAAGGCCTTCGGGCCATTCAGGTGGAACCAATCAAACTAGCCATTATGAATAGTAATACCCACCTTTTGAAATTATATAAATTTTATGATTCAAAATGTACTTCATTTTTGTATTCGGAATATCAAAAATTAGCTTAGGTTGAATTTGTTTTTTCAAAAAACATTTAATTTTTTATGAATAGTGAAAAAACATTGCGTTATAGGTTAAAATAGAATTTTATTTAAAAAATTAGTTATTTTTTTAATTTATTTTATGTCCAAATAGATAAATAACATATACATATGTTCAATAAATATCATTGGAGTCATTTTATAATAATTTTAGATATATAAAACTTTATCGAACTATTTACTGTCTTTTACCCACCTCTTATGAGCATTTGCAAATTTGTATATAACATAATTTTAAAATTTCTGTGAGTTGAAATTCAAAAATCTGAGAGACACTATTAATATCAGTAATTAAAATTTGGTTCTATAAGATGGAAATAATTTTTGGTGAATAGTATCTTTTTACTTTTATTTACCACGATTAAAAGTAAATAGAGTAATTAAGGGTAAAAATGATATCATAATTACCCTAACACATATCGTAGTTCTATTGGATAAGTGTAATCTGAAAAAAAAACCTTATGAATAAAATATGATACTTTAGGTCCACTTGTATTAGATTATGACATTTATTATTATTTTATTTAAAGAATAGTCAAAAGAGTTAAAATCCATGTTTAATGACTAACCCATTTTTAATATAGGGTTTTACATAATATAAATTAGACTATTTAATATTCATTAGAAATATTAAAATATATCTTACATAATATTATTTTATTTATAATTTTTATAAATTAAATAACAAAATTTATTTATGACATGATGATGATGTAGTGATTACCTTATTAATGAATGATTAAAATAATTGATATTATAAATATCCAAATAAATCTAATTTGAAACATTTAATTAATTCCACTAATTTTATAGGTTAATATCACATTTTAGGGTTGATGAAATGAATTTCTTTCGAAGTAATAATGTTGTTACAAATTAAAAAAAAACAATTTACTAAATAGTGTCAAAATTAATGTAAAAGTGTTTTTAAAACAAATATTATTTTATTAATTGATATTCTATTCCTAAAAACCCAAGGTTAGGCCAAAGTGCTTAAATAATATTATATATGTCATTAATTAACCACTTTAGGTTCTCTTGAATGTGTATAGTATTTTTATTAACCATATAATATAAAATACAAAGAGACATGGTAAATGCAAAACTATTTAACTAAAAGGTAAATAGAAAAGATAAGGTTAATATAGAGGCCCAAATTTGTATAAAACCTTCGGGTTGAATGGTTTTCGACCCATACTCACCATATCCTTTAAAAAATTCATTTTGGTGCCATTATAAACCCAAAATATTTTATTATAAAATAATATATCAATCTTTTCCTAAGTTGAACCTCACCTCTCTTATAAAAGGGAAATTCCCCTTCTCTCAAATTCACACATTCAAATCCATTTGGCTCTTCCACATCCTACTAAAATATCCTCTCAACTATCCTACCTTCAACCTAGAGGCCTTAAATTAGTCATAAATCCATCCTATGCAGCCCTTTTGATCAAATCAAATGAGGGAACCTGAAGAAGTGGTAAATATTTCTCTCTTTCAACTCATTTTCTTCTTCCACTTCCACTTTCATTTTTGTTTCCATTCGAAAATAATAACTCCAGTATATTATATATACTATGTGTTAATTATAAAATTGTACAACCATATTCATTATTCTATCCATCCTATATATGAAAAAGTCACCATACGTGCGTACGTACGGATTACTGTCTCCACGTCGGGGTGTAGTTTTTTATTCAAACACTTCATCATTTGGATGGGTATTATAATGAGCATAAATGAAGTAAACAATAAATATAACATTATAATGATTCTTTATATATGTTATATCATCGAATTATATAGTCTTTTAATATCAAAAGATTGATATTGTCGCTCGTGCGTACCTATGGATTACGGTCTCCACGAACACGATGAGAATCACTCCACATCGTAATCATTCAAGAATTATTTTCATTTTATGAATAAAATTAATTTTTATGAACATAATATCATTGTTTATATGAAAAAAATACATCCTATCCACAAAAAACATGGCTTACATAACCAACCATGTAAAGGGAAATGAATCATTTAACACCTGAAACGATGATACAACTAAACTATTTTTAACAATGAAATATTATAAGATCATATATGATATCATATTTATGTATATAATTACTGTATAAATTAATAACAATGTCTTAACTATTATACATGAGGTTAACATATCATAGTCTATGGAAAAGTACAAGGTAAGGGTTAATTTCCCAATATCTTTATTAAATGAGGTCATTTTTATATAAGTAACTACTGGGACCACTTTATAATCCACATAAATGTTTCTCAAAAATTTATTCTACTTTTTTTACTATTTACAAGAATATGGTTAAAGTTATTTATACCCTTGTTTGACTTTTTATCAATGGTTTGAAATAAATCATTCCGTCATTTTTCAGAAAAAGTTCCTTATAACATTTTAACCAAAATTAATGTATGAATGTTTTTTTAACATATACGGAGGGTGTAGATATTTTCCTCCATTATAACATGATCGAAGCTTCCCTTACAAATTTATAAGAATATTTTCATAATAAATGTTTTCATTTATATTTATATGACTTTTAAATTATTTCAAAACAGCAATAGATATTTTCCTTAAAAAAGATTTGATTTCATTTATGTCAACATCATTTTATGGATTATAAGCTTATATGAAGTTGATTTAATATGATACAAAACTTCCATATTGTATTGAATGTTTTTGGATATGTTTGACTATGGATGTGTTATTTTTTAACCATTCATGGTTTATGGATAACTATTAACATTTCTTTTTCTAGTTTTAATACGAATGTTTATGTTATGTTTAAACCTTTTCATTTGAGGAATGCATTGGACATAGTATGTGACGGGTGGAGCATGCTATAGCTCCTCAATACATTGGTAGCTCTCATGAGACAAACTAGTGTCTTGGCACAGGTCTTTGACAAAATCATATTTGTATTCTTGGAAGAAGGCCTTGACTATATGATTATGCGGTCTGGAATTATGCATTCCATCATTATAAAATTGGATATTGATATTTCATACGATTATTCGACTAGTTGATTATGCATGTGAATAAGTAAATAGAATTTTTTGATTTTATATTTTTCATATTATTTTTTAGTTCATGTTTAAAAGGATTTTGTTTTAGTCTTACATTGCCTTAAATGATTCTTATTATTTATGATAGTTTTTGTTATACTATTATCATTACTGAGCTCTATGCTCACCCCTTTCAATGTTTTATTTTTCCTTGGATGTGAAGATGTATATTATGGATGACCTATAGGGATAGTGTAAGGGATATGAGTTTTTCCTATAAAGATTATGTGGTTGTATTTTTTCATTTCATAATGTAATGTAAAATTTATGAATGTATCTAGTATATCTATGGCTACTAAACTAATATGTCTTTCAGACTTGATCTTTTGTGATCATGCAAATGTCATGTAATAATGCACCAACTCTTGGTAACTGGTGTCGGGGAGTAACATAGTATAATCTAAATGATGACTTGTATGTGTCTAAATATAGATAACCAAACAATTAAAATAATATAGTCATCTAGATAAAGATATAGACAAAATTTAAAAGTCCCAAATCCCCTGTTGGACCCGTCTCCGAACTCAATCTCATCCTGCAAGAAAAACATATTGCAACAAGGTCTCATTCCCTTATCCAAACATTCAAACAAAAATTCAGTTCAAATACCAAATGGTTGATTGAATAGTGTGTGATTAAATCTCACTAGATCAACACAACCATGTCTAACAAAACTGTTATGATAAAAACTCATTGTAATAATGTGACAAATAGGTTTAGTAATTAATTAAAGAATTTATTAAATATAGAAACAACCAGCTTTGACACTATTCCATAAAAAAATTGAGCATCTCTCAAAATTACACTTACCATAAACTTATAACCATTGTCAATAATTACCTACCTTTTCACAATGATTTAATTTCTCTTAGAATGTCTCACAACCATATCAATCACAACCTTACAACCATGGTATATAAAACACATTTCCATGACTTTCTATATAAACATCACATATTATGTTAGGGAATATCCTTGTATATAATTATATCAGTAAGTTCAATGTTATACACCAATATATAAGAATTTCAACATGTACCACAAAATAAACTGGTATATATTCATCAAAAACATGTTAAATGGCCTAGACTTGTATATTTGCATCTTAGCATGTGTTATGGAATAACCCAATATATAAACATATCAGTATGTTTCGAAGCCTAGCTTGGTATGTAAAATTCATAACACGTTCTAGGACGTAGCCCGGTATATTCACATCCAAAAATCAGTTAGGTAATATCCTAATAAATAAGAATCTCATCTTGTGTCACAGGGGAATATCACAACGGGAAAAAATGTGACAAATGACCACATAAATCCAAATGGTTAAATATTATAATAAACATTTTTCATTCAATTAATGCATTATTTCAATTATTTAATTATGGAATTTTACATTGTGATTCTATATCTTTAAACTACATATTACACTATCATTTTAAAATCATATGTAATAAATTAATAATTATTTATTTTTGATGGTTCACTCAAACAACGTGTACCCATAGTCCATGTCACATCATCAATTGAATTAAAAGGGATCCAATGAATAATCCAATGAAGATTTATCAACATTCTATTAAATTATTTAATTAGTATCACGTGAGTAAGTATAATAGTGATATTATTTATACTTCATAATTGAATATAAGACCATATCATTAATATTTATACCTCCCACCTTTAACTAGTGTAACACCCCATGCTTCCACGATACGCTTCTCTTTGAATAATACAATAGCGTGTGTTGTACGCAACTTCGAGTTCTAACACACACCACAACCAATCAAAGTAGCCGTTATGAATAGTAATACCCACTTTTTGAAATTTTATAAATTTTATCACTCAAAATGTACTTCATTTTTGGATTAATAATAACTAAATTAGCCTAGGGTGATATTTTTCTACTTTTCGGATAACTTTCATATTTTGATGAATAGTGAAAATTACTAAATTTTAATTAAAAACAACTTTTTTAATCTAAATAATTAATAGTGAAAAATTATGAATTTGAGTGGTTTTAAATTATATTTAGAATATATTTTTACCATTTAATCCAATGTTGATCATTGGACATAATTTCACATTTAAACCGGACATTAACAAGTGTCAATCTTTTGATAGTTATTGTTTCTTAAAAACACGATTTTTGCTTTAAAGGCGGGAATTAATTTGAAATTAATAAATGAAGATTCTATGTTTTGAATTTGGTAAAATAGACTTCATTATTGAATTCGGAATATCAATATTCGGTTAGGGTAAATTTTTGGTATTTTTCTGAAAACATTCAATTTTTGATGAATAGTGAGAAACACTCAGATACTTTTTAAAATCAGCTCTTTATTTAAGTAATTATTTATAATATTTAAATTTATTTTAGGTAAAATTAGATACATAAAACCTATATAAATTCTATTCAATTCATTTGAGGCAGTTTATAATAATATTAGATATATAAAAAATTTATTAAACTTTTTCACCGTCTTTTGCCCACCTTCTAGTACAATTTGTAAATTCACATAAAACATAGTTTTACCGCTTCTGTGAATGGAATTTCAAAAATAAAAGATACATGGTTAATATCAAGGATTAAAATGTGGTTAAATAAGATAAAAATAATTTTTGGTGAATAGTAACTTTTTACTGTTATTTACCACTATAAAAAGTAAATAGGGTAATTATGGGTAAAAATGATATTATTATTTCCCTAACACATTTCTTATTTATATTGGATAAGATTAATTCGACCAAAAAAACCTTAGGAATAAAATATTACCCTTTAGGTCCACTTGGATTAGATTAGAACATTTATTATTATTTAATTTAATGAAGAGTTAAAAGAGTTAAAATCAATGTTTAATAACTTAAACATTTATAATATCAGGTTATATATAAGATAAATTAGATTATAAATATTAATTACAAATATAAAAAGATTTCCTAAATAATGGAATTTTATTTATAATTTTTTGACATTAAATAGTTTAATTTATTTTCAACACAATGATGATGCAGTAATTACCTTATTAGTGAAATATTAAAATAATTGATAATATAAATACCCAATTAAATATATTTTGAGACTTTTATTGAATTAAAAGCTTATTATTGGATAATATTACATGTTATAATGTATTTAATTAACTTTTTTTGAAGTAATCATTTTGTTATGATTATCAAAAAAATTAAATACCAAATAGTGTCAAAATTGACATAAAAGAGTTTTTAAAACAAATATTATATTATTAATTGATATTAAATTCCCAAAAATATAATTTTAGGCCAAAGGACTTGTATCATGATAGGTGTATCATTAATGGACCACTTGGGGTTCTCTTTGAGGTATATAGTATGTTTATTAACTATGTAATATAAAAATAAAAATTGACATGGTAAGTGTCAAACTAATTAACCAAGAGTTAAAACTAAACGATAAGGTTAATATAACCACCCGAAACAGTCTAAAATCTATTGGTTGAAATTACTTAGACCCATACCAACCTTAGTCTTTGAATAATCCACTTCAGAGCCATTAAAAACCGAATATGAATTTATTATAAAATAATACTTTAAGTTTTTCTTAAAGATCCCCTCCTCCCCCTTATAAAAGGGCACCACTTCTAACCAATTCCTCACACCTGTCAAGTCTTTTGGATCGTCCAACATCTTCCCAATTAAGTTCCCTACATCCCTCTACTCCTCTTAGAAGCCTCACCTTAGGCTGAACACACTTCAAGGTTTCTTTTTGGTTCAAACCAAAGAGAGTTACCCAAATTAAAGGTAACGATTTCTCTTAGCATCTTTTCTATTATTTTACTACTCCAACCCCTAAAATCTTCTTATTATTTTCTTCTGTAACAAAACCAGTATTAAAAATATACTAGGATACTTTTATTATATGTATTCAAATTTCACTTACACACACCTCTATCTAATGGGTGAAGAACATATTGTTTCTGTGGATGGAAACCAAACGCCTCACGAAATGATGATTGTTCAATTATCTCCTACCACCTATCATGGTGGCCATTATGATGACACTATAATTAAATATGATATTTATGATATTTATATTATATATAAGCTTCTTTAATTCCATTTTATATCATACCTTTATTCGTTTCATGTTGTATACATATATGATAATTTTATTTGAGGAAGTGCGGACTACCGCCCCCTCAAAGTGATGTGACTCGTTCATACCATACGTGGAACATATAAAGGATGGTGTTATTGAACTAAAGTAACATATATAGGTTATTATATTATACTAGAATAATAATATACCTATTTATCATTTGGTTTTTTTCCTTTTAAAATGAAAAATGAAATGGAAGAAGCGTGTGTGCGTATGTACAGACTACCGTCTCCACGACACGATGAGATTCATTTCCAAGTTCACCATTCATCGATGATTATAAAAATATACATTAATAATAAGTATGTAATATAGGACATAATAATGCTACTAGAGATATATATATTTATATATATAACTATTTATGTACTAACATATATCTTATCCACTTACTTTCGTTCAATACTATATGAAAATGGAAACAATGTTTATGCGTACGTACAGACTACCGTCTCCATAAACGGTGTTTTCCATTTCATATATACGCCTATTATAAATTTTTTATATTCTAAATATATATATTATAAATAAATCATGTTTTATATTCTAGATGTATTTAAATCATGATATATGTGATACAATCAAGTGTAACAAGTTAAAACACATACGATAAAGAAAGCGATTATTACTCGAAATATTAATATAACATGAAAATTATTATTAAATTGGTACTATAATGTCATAAATGATTAATGTATGATATCATAAATATTAATATGGTTCTGTTATAATTTAATAACATACTATAGTCTTCTTGAATGAGGCTAAATGTACCCTCGACTAAAGGAAAGTGCAAGGTAAGTGGTTTTCATTTCACCCCTTATTCCAGTGAAATTCATGCCATATTGCCAGTATTACCTTTTTTGTGGTGAATATACTACCCATAATTGTATTATTTGTGTAATAAAATTTAATTTATTTGTATTTACATATTCATTGTATGATACCTATTTCATGGGGTGTATGTTTCATAAGTTACCAAATCGGTAAGGGTTAATTCTTCAATCTCATTATTATCCGAGATTGTTTATGTATAAGTATTTACTGGGACATTTTTATCATCCATGTCCTATTTTCATAAAAATTATTTCAAAATGAACATTTTATGTATTTTTGAAAGGTACTCTTTATCATGTTCAGAATTTTAAATGTTTTAAATATTTATCTTTCTAAATCTTTTTAATTAATGTCCATATTTTCATAATGATTTTATGGATTTATTTATGTGGACACGAATGATTTGAAATGATAATTCTTTTCAAAAGTTTCAAAGTGGTTTTGGACACTTTGATTCCAAAATCCCTCTTAAATTAATTTTTTTATAAATGAGTGAGTTTTCAATGATTTCAAAGAAAAGTGATATTTCTCTCAAATAGTTTTAATTTCATCTATGTCAATATCCTTTGATGGATTTTAAATTTATTTTGAAGTTGATTTATTATGATAAATAACATCCATATTGTATTCATGTTTTTTTGATATGTTTGAATATGGATGTGTTTTTTTATACCATTCATGGTTTATGGAGAAAGTATTGACATTTCATATGCTAGTTTTAATATGAATGTTTATGTTATATTTCATCCTCTTATTAAGATGAATGTGTTGGAATAGTATGTTTCGGGTTGGGGACCGGTAAAATTAAGCCCTCCGGGTTGGGGTCTGGTTACATCAGACCCTCAGGGTTGGTGTCCAGTTATTAGAGGCACTCAGGGTTGGTGTCCGGTTATTAGAGTCACTCTGGGTTGGTGTCCGTTTATTTGAGGCACTCCGGGTTGGTGTCCGGTTATTAGAGGCACTCCGGGTTGGAGTCTGGTTACAGAGGCTCTCCAAGATGGAGTCTGGTTACAAAGGCTCTCCGGGTTGGGTTCCGGATATAGTTATCCCTTAGGTCTTGGCACGAGGCCTTGAAACAGATATTAATGTTCGGAATTATGTGTTTCAATTATTATGAATGTGGTTAGTGATGTTTCATGTGATTATTCGACTAGTAGAATATCCATGTGAAAAAGTAAATGGAATTATTTCATTTTATTTCTTACATATTATGATAAAGTTCAAGTTTAATAGGATTTTGTTTTAGTTTTATTCATTGCCTTAAATGTTTATGCTTATTTTTGAATGTTTCCGCTGTATTTTTTACCTTTACTGAGCGTCTGAGCTCACCCCTTACTATGTTTTATTTTTTCCAAGATTCCAAGAAGTGTATTATGATTGATATGAAGGGATAAGCTAAAGGGAATAATGGAATTTTGAATGAACTATTTATTCTTTGTTTTATGTTTGAAAATGTAATGTAATGTTAATGTATGTAGTCTATTTTCCAAGACTGGTAAACATATAGGTCCTTCGGGACTTGATTCTTTGTAATCATGCTAATGTATTAAAATAATGCACCGACTCTAGGTAACTAGGGTCGGGGCGTTACAGTTGGTATCAGAGGATGTTTAGCAAGAACCTTGGAAGGTAGATTTAGATAAACTCTGATTAGAGCACATAGCCCTAATATAGACATTGAGGACTAGTAGAGAAGAACTTCCTAGAATTTTGATATTGTAGAGATTTTGTGATTTTTCTGAGAAATACATCCATGTCTGGATAAGAGATGGTAGAGGCAGCTCTGTCATAGATGTAACTAGGGGTAAAACCCAAAAATTCCACGTTGAGCTAGACTCAAATGGGAACTGGTGCAGGACAACGGGCCTTGCTGCACTCTTGATTACGACACTCCCGGGGGATAGGCTTAGGATAATTATTAGTTTCATTACAAACCATTATGAAGGGTTTATGAGTATATAATTCCGAAAAGAAGACATTATTATGATTATGGATTATATCTATAAACTGTTTCATTTATTTCAAGTGTTTCACAAGTTTGGGATTAGGTATTTCTATTCATAAACGAATCTAGTGTATGCCATGGTTTATAAATGGCACCTAGTAGAAGGAATGAGGACTCCAACAATACGCATGATCCAAAGAGTAAGAAAGATCATATCATTCATGGTCATAATCCAGAATTTAGAATGGGAATATTCTCTCATGTATTACCATCATATGAAAAAAATTTATCATCTGTTGATATGATAAGTAAATAATTCTCGGATTCTTATGGCTTTGAAGGGAATCCAATGAAGGAAAGGATGGTAGAGATAAGGACAGATAAAGGGAATAAGGTAAAGGAGTATTTTCTCATATGTGATAAATGTAGAAAGAATCACCTTGGAAAATTCTTGAAGGGAATCAGTCTATGTTATAATTGTGGAGAAAAAGGACACCAAGTACGTGATTGAAAGGGTAAGATAAATGTTTCAAATGTACAATGCTTCATCTGCAAGGAGTTTGGACACTACGCGAACTAATGTCCTAGTCATCATACTATTCCACAACTGATGCTATTGAATAATAATAAAGTTATGATACTACCACATATGAAGAGGAATGACTAGTGTTATTATGTTTTTATTTTTTCATTATTTCTTTGACGTGTTGTATCAATGATTTACTGGAAATAAATAAGGATTATACTGCATTACTATTTCATTAATGATTTGAGATTTTATGGTAGTATGAAAAGTGACTCTACAGTGAGTTAAACTTTTTGGATATTACATGGTTGAAGGAAAGATAAACCTTAATATGGTCCTAATATTGAGGTTCTGGTTTTGGAATAAGATATGGTTAATTGGGGTAAACTATATTGGATATTTTTGACTGCCTTGAAACTGATTAATGATTTATATATTCCATCATTGTTGGAGTTGACAATATTTTTTGATGGATGAAGTATATCCAGTATTCTATAAGGAATAAAGGATCATGAATGTAAATTTTTATGGTAATTCATTATGTTTCAGTGTTTTAAAAGAATACATGATGAAGGTATTCACATGCTATTACGGGGTAAAAAGGATCTAAATTATTTTTACCTATCATATAAATTTCGGACTGAGAGTTTACAGAAGTATTTAGGATATGTCTAAAGGTTGGAAGGGATTATGTTTTAAAAGGTTACTTTTGGATTTTAATAAAAGGATAACACACAGACCGTGTGACGACCCGTCGCGTCGGAAAAAGCTGTGGGAATCGAACCTACAACCATAGTGCAATTGGGATTTATCGCCTACCACAATACATAGTGATGTTCTTGGATGGTATAATGTAGTTTCATTTTTTAAAAGGCCTGATATGTGAATTATAAATTCATTATATTTTGAACCCTATACGATTAGGATAAATAGAGTATTTTTTATCTATATTATGTTTTGGGATGAAAGATGAGTTTGTGGTAGATATTTATTAATGGATAAAACTCTAATTATAAAGTAATTATATCTTCCTTATGATCTTATTCAATGTCAAAAATAAATTCCTCAACATTAATAAAAGGAACGTTGAAAAAAATGTTGTCCTAGATGGTACCTTATTTCATCACAAATTTATGGCTTTGGGATTGTTGGTCTTTTCATAGCCATGTTCTCTACCACTCTCTATCAGATATCGATGGTTATATTTCTCGTCCATATCCATATATTACTACATGGAACCCTATTATGTGTTATTTTTGGTAACCTTCTTACTTACAACTCTTTATATTCAATATAGGCCTCATTAATCCATTTTTCTATGTGGGATTTCAACTAAGATATTTTGAAATGTCATCCCCAAGTATTCAATACAGAGCATAAATTATGAGGACGCAATTTATTGAAGGAGGGGATAATTTAACACCCCATGCTTCCATAGTACGCTTCTCTTTGAATAATACAGTAGCATGTGTTGTACGCAACTTCGAGTTCTAACACACACCACGACCAATCAAAGTAGCCGTTATGAATAGTAATACCCACTTTTGGAAATTTTATAAATTTTATCTCTGAAAATGGACTTAATTTTTGGATTCAGAGTATCGAAATTAGCCTAGGGTAAAATTTTGGTACTTTTCGAATAACTTTTATATTTTGATGAATAGTTAAAATTACTAATTTTTAATTAAAAACTACTTTTTAATAAAAATAATTAATAGTGATAAACTATGAATTTGAGTGGATTTAAATTTTATTTAGAATATATTTTCTCCATTTAATTTAATGTTGTTCATTGGACATAATTTCACATTTAAAGCAGACATAAACAAGTGTCAATCTTTTGATATTTATTGTTTCTTAAAAACAAGCTTTTTGTTTTAACAACAGGAATTAAATTTAAATTAATAATTGAAACTTCTATGTTTTGAATTTGATAAAATATACTTTATTATTTAATTTGGAATATCAAAATTAGGTTAGGGTAAATTTTTGGTATTTTTCTGAAAACTTTCAATTTTTTATGAATAGTGAAAAACATTGAGATACTCTTTAAAATCGGCTTTTATTTAAATAATTATTTATATTATTTAAATTTATTTTATGTCAAATTAGATACATAACACCTATATAAATTCAATTTAATTTATTGGATGCATTTTATAATAATTTTAGATATATAAAAAGTTTATTGAACTTTTTCACCGTCTTTTACACACCTCTTGGGAGAATTTGTAAATTCACATAAAACATAATTTTACCACTTCTGTGAGTGGAATTTCGAAAATACAAGAGACACAGTTAATACCAAGGAATAAAATGTGGATGAATATGATAAAAATAATTTTCTGTGAATAGTAACTTTTTACTTTTATTTACCACGGTAAAAAGTAAATAGGGTAATTATCGGTAAAAATGATATTATTATTACCGTAACACATGTCCTAATTCTATTGCATATGTTTAATTCGACCAAAAACAACCTTAGGAATAAAATATGACCCTTTAGGTCCATTTGGATTAGATTAGGACATTTATTATTATTTAATTAAAAGAAGATTTAAAAGAGTTAAAATCAATGTTTAATAACTAAAACATTTTTAATATAGAGTTATAGATAAATTAAATTAGATTATAAATATTAATTATAAATATAATAATATTTCATAAATAATGGTATTCTATTTATTATTTTTAGACATTAAATAATTTAATTTATTTATGACACAACGATGATTCCATAATTACCTTATTAGTGAAATATTAAAATAATTGATAATACAAATACCCAAATAAATATAATTTGATACTTTTAATGAATTCCACGAATTTTATACGATAATATGAGATGTTAGGATTCATTTAATTAACTTTTTTCGAAGTAATCAAGCTTTTATGATTTTCAAAAAAATCAAATACCAAAGAGTGTCAAAATTGACATAAAAGTTTTTTTAAAACAAATATTATATTATTAATTGATATTAAATTCATAAAAATCTAAGGTTTGGCCAAATGACTTGTATCATGATAGGTGTATCATTAATGGACCACATTGGGGACTCTTGAAGGTATATAGTATGTTTACTAACTATATAATATAAAAATACAAAGTGACATGGTAAGTGTCAAAAAAATTAACCGAGAGTTAAAACTAAAAGATAAGGTTAATATAATGACCCAAACCAGTCTAAAATCTATTGGTTGAAAGGATTTCGAACCATCTCCACCTTAGTCTTTAAATAATCTACTTTGGAGCCATTATATACTGAATATGAATTTATTATAAAATAATACTTTATGTTTTTTCAAAAGAGCCCCTCCTCCCCCTTATAAGAGGACACCACTTCTAACCAATTCCTCACCCCTCTCAAGCCTTTTGGCTCATCCAACCTCTGCCCAATTAATCTCCCTATAAATTTATCCTTCTCCTATAAGCCTCACCTTAGGCAGAAGGCACTTCAAGAGTCTTTTTTGGTTCAAACCAAAGGGAGTTTCCCAAATTAAAGATAATGATTTCTCTTAGTTTGTTTTCTTTTATTTTACTTCTCCAGCCCCTTAACTCTTCTTATTATTTTTTTTGTAACAAAACCAGTATTATAAAAACACTAGGATACGGTTATTATAAATATTCAAACTACACTTACACACACCTCCATCTAATGTGTGATGAATATAATGTTTCTGTGGATGGCAACCAAACGCCTCACGAAACGATGATTGTTCAATTATCTCCTACCACCTATCATGTGGCCATTATGATGACACTACAAATAAATATGATATTATTGATATTTATTTTATATATAATATTATGTAATTCCATTTTATATCATACCATTATTCGTTTCATGTTGTATATATATACAATAATTTAATTTGACGAAGTGCGGACTACTGCCCCCTCAAAGTTATATGACTCGTTGATACCATACATGGAACGTATAAAGGATGGTGTTAATGAACATAAGTAAAATATATAAGATATTATATTATACTATAATAATAATATACCTATTTATCATTTGGTTTTTATTCCTTTTAAATTGAAAAATGAAATGGAAGTAGCCTGCGTGCGTATGTACAGACTACCGTCTCCACGACGCGATGAGATTCATTTCCAAGTTCACCATTCAATGATGATTATAAAAATATATATTACTAATAAGTATGTAATATATGACATAATAATGATACTATAGATATATATATATATATATATATATGTATTTATGTACTTACAAATGTCTTATTCACTTACTTTCGTTCAATACTATATGAAAACGGAAACATCGATTATGCGTACGTACGGACTACTGTCTCCATAAACGGTGTTTTCCATTTCATATGTACGTCTATTATAAATATTAATATTCAAAATATATATGATAAATAAATCATGTTTTATATTTGGAATTATTTAAATCATGATCTAAGTGATACAATCAAGAGTAACATGTTAAAACACGTACGATAAAGAAAGTGATATTTACTCGAAATATTAATATAACATGGAAATTTTTATTAAATGGGTAATATAAAGTAATAAATGAATAATGTATGATATCATAAATATTAATATTGTTCTGTTATAATTTAATAACTTACTATAGTATTCATACATGAGGTTAAATGAACCCTCAACTAATGAAAAGTGCAAGGTAAGGGGTTTTCATCTCACTCCTTATTCCAGTGAGATTCATACCATATTGCCACTATTACCTTTTGTGTGGTGTATATATTACCCATAATTGTATTATTTGTGTAATACACTTTAATTTATGTGTATTTACATATTCATTTTATTCTACCTCTTTCATGGGGTGTTTGTTTCATATGTTACCAAATTGGTAAGGGTTAATTCCTCAATCACATTATTATCCGAGATTGATTATGTCTAAGTAATTACTCTGAAATTTTTATCATCCATGTCCATTTTTCATAAAAATGATTTTAAAATGAAAATTTTAAGGATTTTTGAAAGGTAATCTTTATCATGTTCATAATTTTAAATGTTTTAATGATTTATCTTTCTAAATCTTTTTAATTAATGTCTATATTTTCAAAATGATTTTATGGATTTATTTATGTGGACATGAATGTTTTGAAATGATAATTCTTTTCAAAAGATTCAAAGTTGTATGGGACACTTTGAATCCAAAATCTCTTTTAAATTAATTCCTTTATAAATGTGTTAGTTTTCAATGATTTCAAGAAAAATGATATTGCTCTCAAATAGTTTTAATTTCATCTATGTCAATATCCATTGATGGATTTTAAACTTATTTTGAAGTTGATTTATTATCATAAAAATATTCCATATTGTATTTAAGTTTTTGTCATATGTTTGACTATGGATGTGTTTTTTTATACCATTCATGGTTTATGGAGAAACTATTTACATTTAGTATGCTAGTTTTAATATGAATGTTTATGTTATATTTAATCCTCTTACTAAGATTAATGTGTTGGAATAGTATGTTCCGGGTTGGGGACCGGTAAAAGTAAGCCCTCCGGGTTGGTAATCGGTTACAGCATACCCTCCAGGTTGGTGTCCGGTTATTAGAGGCACTCCAGGTTGGTGTCTGGTTATTAGAGGCAATCCGGGTTGGTTTCCAGTTATTAGAGGCACTCCAGGTTGGAGTCTGGTTAGAAAATCTCTCCGGGATGGAGTCTGGTTACAGAGGCTCTCCGGGTTGGGTTCCAGTTATAATTCTCCCTTAAGTCTGGACACGAGGCCTTGACATAGAAATTAAAGTTCAGGATTATGCATTTCCATAATTATGAAAGTGTTTAGTGATGTCGCATGTGATTATTCGACTAGTAGAATATCCATGTGAATAAGTAAATGGCATTGATTCATTTTATTTCTTCCATATTATGCTGAATTTTATGTTTAAAAGGATTTAGTTTTAGTTTTATTCATTTCTATAAATATTAATGCTTATTTTTGAATGTTTTCTCTGTATTTCTTACCCTTACTGAGCGTTTGAACTCACTCATTTCTATGTTTTATTTTTCCGAGGATTCCAAGATGTTTATTATGAATGATATGTAGGGTTAAGATAAAGGGAATAAAGGTGTTTTCAAAGAACTCTATATGATGTGTTTTATGTTTGAAATTGTAATGTAATGTTAATGTTTGTAATCAATTTTCCAACACTGCTAAAAATATCGGTCCTTCAGGACTTGATTCCTTGTAATCATGACAATGTATTAAAATAATGCACCGACTCTGGGTAACTGGGGTCGGGGCATTAAAATTGTTGTATAATGAAATTCTATTAACCAAAAACAACCACAATGATAATAGAGAGAATGATCTCCATGTGAACCTATATAAAAACCATACCTATATAAAAAATTATGGAGTTCAAAAACAACAATGAAAACGGTTAAGGGATTATACTACAATGGTCAGAGAATGATGGAATAAAAAATAAAATAAATTTGAACCAATTTCCTGGGATTGATCACACAAACATGACATACTAAATTGTTATAGGTTCTCCAAAATCACCTGGTTTCTTCCATTTGTTTTATGGGGGAAGTATTCCAATGATATGAATGAGAAATCAGCCTCACGATATACATTAAAAATTCGTCTTAGGGAATTACACAATGTGAAATTCATTTACACATTGTGTATTTATTTTTACAATTATATGTCGGAAAGCATTCACCTAAGCTGAATATGAATTTTACCCTAGCATTACACAATCTGTGAATGGTTTAATATATGTAACATCATCACTTCAAGAATATATTCATGACATGAGTTTGGATGATATTACACATAGTGTAACGCATTTACCCCTAATGTAAAATCCATATAGATATATTTCATCCATGTTTCCTTATGATAAAATTAAATAACATTAAGGCTTCTCAATATACTAAGAACCATTGGTAACATGTGGCCCACTTATACTCAGACTCCACAAATTCGTGAAGAATCCTCAAAATTCTCCCCCACTTAGATCCTCTTTGGGTTTCTCATGCATCATTGTAAACTAATCCCATGTTTATTTATATAAACATACATACATTAATAAAAATTTCAAAAAAAAATTATAGATGAGTAAAAATTAAACAAAAATAATTTTATTAAAAAAACTCAGAATGAAACACACCTAGAAAAACAATGGATCATACATTTGTAATATTGTTTCTTCACATAAGTTATGTATCTAAAGAGACATTATTGTATGTACATTTAATTTTTAATTAATAAAATTAATTGTGGGGATGATGTAATTACATAAGTTTATTTAAATATGGTACGTAAAATTAAAAGGATTTTCAAACATGTATGTTTTATACATAAATTTAATAATTAAATTCTAAAAATTTTAAAATGATAATACATAAAAATCTAAAAATTTAATATTTTTTTATTTATTCAATAAGAATATTTGGATCCTGTGGTTTCATTTTTGGTTGATTTTTTTGAGCTTATAATGATATGAATAATATTCATGATGGTTAATGAGAGTTAGAAGATTGTTATAAATATTATTATTTTAAACCATTTTCATAAAATCATTCTATATAATATTCATTATATGGTATTTCAATTAAATAAAACTTATATACACTATGAAATAAATATAAATATGTCCGTGAAATAATTTTTTGTAGAGATATTGAGTATTTCCATGTTATAGTACAAAAATTTGGATTTTGAAATCATTCATGAATGAATTTCAATTCTTCAATGATATCTCCAAGATAAATATCATAATAAAATATTCATTATAGAGATATTATTTTTTTATTATATACATCAAGACGAGAATAATAGGATTAGATTATTAAAAATTTGATTAATGTATTTTCATCATACTCTGAGATATCTTGAGAATGTAAAATCATTCTCTTAAATCTCAAAAGATTAATATTACAATTTAAAAATCATATTTCATATATATTAAAACTTATCTCATAATGATTTTATAGATTTGAATTATAATGAAAATATATTTTCTATTTTTAGTGATATTATTAAGATATTTTTTCATGTAAAGTATTATACATTTTATATAAAAATTAAATTATTTAATTTCATTATGAAATTAAAAAATTATTATGTATATTTTGATGAAATGGTCATATTGGGACTGAATATTCAACAATCCAATGAAGAAATGGAAGTATATTTTAGGTATAATTTTAATCGGTTTTTCCCTTTAGACGTGATTTTTATCCATTATTTGAATATTTCATGGGAAAAAATATTCAGTCCAATTATTATAATGATGTGACAAAAATATATTATGAATTTTTAAAAAATTAGTTGACATTGTCTCAATAGAAAACACCGTAGGTTTTGAAAAATGATGGAATCATTTGGTATCCATGTAGTTGGTAGCCAAGGAACCCATTATTTTTTTTTCTTCTATTAAGTGGTAGACAGACTACATTGTTAAAACTAAATGTTTGTCAATATATGGATATACATATTTCATTATATAAATATAATTGTTTTCTAATCAACTTGATTGACGAAATCTAGAATGGTCGTATCCTTCATCAAGGGGATGGTGTTTCCTTTCAAAAGGATTCCCATTTGATTTGATTGACCTACTTTTACAATGGAAATTTCAACCATGATTGGGTCTGATCACCATAAAATTTATTTAGTATGATAATATTGTTATAAATATATTTATAAAGGCCATGTAATAGTGTAGAAAATTTTATTGTCTCAATGTTAAGACTTCAGAGATCATTTGATCAATTATAGGATAGATAATTGTGAATAATATTGGGTGTATAATAAGATGTACTCATAAACAAGAAAGGGAGCATGTATTGAGGTTCTAAGGGGAACCCCATGGTCATTAAAAATCCATTGAGGTATTGTGGGGTTGGAACTAGGGTTATTTTAGGATGAAAAACTTCTATTAGACTTCTTATGAATCTGTGAGTCCCAAAAGTTTACAACACTTAATTTTTTTTAAATTTTAAAATATTAATTTCATTCTATAATATTTTATAAAATATTTTATATGATATATGTGATTCTTAATACATTATCAAATAAATACACCTTTACTGATATTAAAAATTCAGTGTTTTCATTTAGTAAAAATCAATTATAATGTTATTGACACAAAATATTTACAGATTCTAAAAAATGAATTATAATTTAATATTATTAATAAACATATAATTGATGTACGACAAGAATATTTCCTATTTAACTAATTCAAAATATATGTGGATGATTAACACATTATTAAATCGTTTTCATTCTTATGAAGATGATTTTAACTATTCTATTTGAAGAACGATATTTCAAGAATGATATAATAATTTATTTAAGAAAGAAAAAATATTATGGTATTAGTGAGAATAAAAAATATCTTCTTATGATAAGAATATTTTAATTATTTTTTATGAGATTTCAATTTTTATGTTCTAATTTTTTTGATGTAGTTTATTGTATGGTGCAAAAAAATGATACATGTAACTGGTGATTAGACTCAATACTCACATATAATATTGATGTTGATACAAATGTTGAAATTGAAATTTATACTCTCCTATATTCATAACTTATGGTTGATGTTATAGAACGTATTTAGATATAGAATATATACAAGGAAATTTACATTAGTTCATGTTTAGTGATGTTTTACTTTATTTTTTATACTCTCCCTATTATACAGCTCAAGAATGAGGAGGGTGGTGATGTATACTGTTATTTTGATTTATTCGAACAGATATTGGTTGATATAGGATTATATATTTTATAAAACTCATTAATAATACTATTTGTTTGGTATATTTATATCATATATGTATACAGTACAAAATGGGTATGGATTTAATCCTATGGAATCTCAATATAATGCACCTTGGGTGAATCATCAGTCACTCACCTATGAAGAGATGTTAAATGATGTTACTATACAGTATGTTTAAATAATGGGTATATATAATTTCATAATAGTTTTCCCACATTAGGTATACAATGATTATATAATTGAACAGTGGTTCATGGTTCCCAGGTCACCATCTTAATTCTCTTCAAAAGATGTAATTTTTTTTATTACGATGTTTTGGTTGAGAGACAGGGTATAAGTGACCAATAATATAATATTTTTCTGGTTGAATTTTTTTATTCCTAAATCCTGAAGTGTGAAATTTTTGAGCATCCACCCAATTCATTTAAATATTGTCTTTATTATTTCATGAGATCAAAAATTGGGAAGATATAGTATTAATTTTGGTTGAGTAAGTAATGATTTATATTTTCTAGACATATCACTTTAGGATAGTAAACAAGAACTATTTTTTATATTAAAATTAATATTTAAATTAAAATAATGATATAAAAAGACTAATTATAATTTTCTTCCACTATATTTAATATTACGAATGTTTCCCAAATGACCATATTGGTCAAAAAGTGTTTCTTGGAGGATCTTGGGATTGATTGTGGACTTTTATAATAATAATTACTTTTTTTCTATATAATTTGGGTGTTTTTATATATTTGGATTAAAAAAATTTGGGATGGGACATCATATTTAAAAAATTATAGGAGTTTTATATTTTCAATGTTTTATTTTCCATACATTTAATAATAATATGTATAATATTAATTATTTTTTATTTTTAGTTAATCATATCAGATGAAAGTTTTGTAATAAATGAAATTCATCCAATATATGTGCAGACATCTTAGAACTAGTTTCTAAACCATGACCAGGTGGAAGTGAGTTTAGGGAGTTTATATAACATTATATCTGGATGTCAAAATAAAAATCACCCTAATGTAAAAAAATTGAACGTTCAAAATATGGAATAGAATTGTTTATTTATAGGGTACCATCTACCAAAACAATTTCAAAAGCCTATTGTAGTTTTTAGTAGTTTACACAATGATATTATTTTAGGTTGGGTAATCTGACATATTTTATATGTTTATTCAATTGTTTTTGTAATAATTGAATTGGTGGTATTAAGAAACTATTATATAGTAATTATAAATAAATATTATATAGAGTTAATTTATCCCACAATCATATATAATATCATCTATCTCTAATTTAATATGTTTTCAGCCTCGTTGAAGAGGGAAAAAGATGTATGGTCAACCATAGGTATTAAGGAGGATGATAAAAATGTATAGGATAATATTTGAATTAGGGAATGTTTGAGAAAAGTGTTTGTCTGTGTATAGTATCAAAAGTTTATAGTATTTGTTAGTGAAATATTTGATGAATATTGGGGTAGTGGTACTAGCTCAACATTGTTCATATTAAGCATATTCCCTCTCAATATTTATAATTAGAAGTTGATAAATATCGATAGTTTAGGTGTCCAACATATTATGGTCAATCAATATATTGTATATTATGAAGAGTAATATATTGTAGTGGTCATATAAATACTCATATGGTAGGACGATGTAATCTATCATTGAAATACATGTTCCAATCTATATGATTATTTTAGTAGTGAAACAAATTACCTCACAGATAGGAAAAGATATGTTGTTAATGCAATCGAAAATGAGGTGGTATGTTTAATAAATTATCGTGGAGATATTTTATGAGCTAAACGTATACCTAACATTAATATTGGTATGCTCCCTCCACACGTGTAGGATAGTGGGATAGTTTTTTGATGAAATAAATGTGAGGAATTGTAATAAAAGAAATAAGAAATTGAATCCATGTCTAAATTATGTTATAGTGGGTAATAATGACATATAACAAATTTTTTAAGTGGAATAAATTATATTAATAATTGTCGTTTTATTGTTCAATTTGACCAGTCAACTCAATTGTAGTTGTTAAATTATTGGGGATCTAATTTTATGAAGTGTAATTATGTTTTAATAAGGATATTATATATGTATTTTCCATGAACTTCGTGTGTGTTAGATATGATAATGGGAATTGTAAAATAAGTTTCCTGGTTTATCTTATATATCATCTATTGATAGATCTTCTATATAAATTAACTTCCATAAATAAAATTTTTAAATGTCTGATTTGGATATATTAGATTTAATCTAGGTATAGATCTTCATCATAAGAAAATATATCATGTTGGGATAATTTTTGAATTATTTATAATTAATATTGGAAAAGATATTGATAATAAAAAATCAGACATCATTACACTACCATGGATTCCTTCATTGGTTAATTTCCTTTATAATAAAATTTATGACTCAAAAGTGATCCATCATTGGTTTTCAAAGTGATCTGAAACATGAAGAGTGATAAATGTCCATTGTATTCTATCACCCATTAATATTAGAAATTATGAATTATTTATTATTGATAAAAATGCAACACATATTGAATAAAAAATTTTATTTATGATATAACATGTCATGTGATCTACATACTTGGATCAAAAAAATGGCCTTGTTTTGTAATGAATTTTAAAATATTATTACAATATATAACAAATACATGTGTTATATCTTTTATACACCATTTATAGTGCTAAAAAAATTTAGTAAATATTAAATGTTCAGATAGTAAATTATATATACTTTTAAAAAAACATGGCTTGATATTTGGATTATCAAGAACACTGAGCTCAATTCATGTTCAATCGAATTCATAATGTATCAAAAATGTCACAAAATGAACATTAATTTTAAAATGTCTACTAAACATTTGAAATAAAAACAAAATATTATTTATATTATTTAGAAATATGGTACATAAATAAAATTCTATTATATAGTTTATTTACTATGCAAGACACTTTATATTTGATGGATTTAATGAATTAAAACATCAAACATTATTTTTAAGAAATTAGTTAGATGTGGGGGAGTAGTAAGGTATTGATGCATGGTGATTCGAAGTGAAGAATATATTGTTATCTTATTTTAGAAAACATTTGGTGTGTAGTTGTTATCCCAACTAGTATATGATGATGAATCAGCACATTATATTGTTAGTTACAGTTATTTTATGCCAAATGATATCAAAAATATCATTTTAAATAATTAATTATAATAAAATATATTGTTTGTGGAATAAATTTTAGTATGCGACATGGATATTCTATCTTTATAACTAAATTTTTAATTTTATTATAACCATTATAATAGATTGTCTATATTAACATTATAGTAGAGAATTTTCATAATAATTCCAATAAGATAAAATATATGGTTCTATAATCATTAATGAATTATTTTTTTATTGTTGTCCCATAACAAATAGAATTTTTATAATTTTAATTTTCATATAATTTATCATATGTGGTAAATGCTCTTAATACTCCCTAAATAGACTTTTACTGTCATTTTATGGAGAAAATTATTTTTAATGACATCATAAAAATATTCCCATATATATTAATTATAAATAAAATCCATTTGAGTATAAAAATTTATCCATTATATTAAGTCATAATTGAATTACCATGACACATAAACTCTTATATTCTCATTAATGTGTTTTACATGATCAATTGACACATATTCATTGTAGAAAACATTAATTATAATCCAATATAAAAAGATATAACTTGTACTAAAATAAAATAAGGAATGAATAAACATTAAGAGGCTATCATGTACAATAAATGTTAGATTCATTTATTTTAGATTACAAATAGTATACTTGAATAATATCCCTTCGAGACTGCTAAGTTAATCCCACCTCTATAGTTTATCATTGGTTTAGATCAAGGTCACAAATAATATGGTTGGGATCCTCTTATCCTGTATTCCATGTTGCTTCCTCTCATGAAACATGAAGAAGAAAATGGGAGATATATGTGTGGATGAATCAATAGAACTATTTGAAATATATGTAAACAAAAAATATAGCATTTTATATTATATATATAATCCATAATAGATGTTCCCTTTCCACATTAATTAACCATCAAATTTGATAATCCATGTATTTTGTTTTTTCTATAGATGAAATAATTAAATGAGGGCATCAATCCTACATGAATTTCATCATGTGAATCTTTCACATATGATGATATTCATGCGCATGAAATAATTGAAAATATAATTTTTAAATTCCATTTATATTCCCCAGAATGAGAAATCCTTACAATATACCATTTTCATGGGGAATGATATAATCAAGCACCGTGTTGTATTAATTAAAATTATAACACTTGATATACAATAACATAGCATATGGTGTATTCTATATAAATCATATGTTTTAGATTTTTGGTAATATATATCTTAGTCACCTTCTTTCATTAGAGATGATTCGACAATATTATATTTTACCATATATTGAATCATATAAAATATATTATGAATTTATATATGAAACTACATTTAATATATTTCAAAAAATAGTTGCAATGATATCATTTCCATCAACATATATCACATAATTTTTTATAGCATATGAATACACTTTTCAAACATGATTTTCATTAACTATAATCATTTTACTGTAAATCGCTATGTAATATTAGAAAATTATTTATTTAGTGAAAAATCAGGAACCAATTGGCCATTGAGCCATTTAACATTTCAAAATAATTATAAATAATTGAATTTATAAATGTAAGAAAATAGTTACATGTCATGATCCATCAATACGTCTAAAGTTGTATTATAGAATTGTGCGATATCAATAAAAAAACCAATATCCTAAAAAAGGATCCAAAAACATGTATCATATAAAAGCATTAATTTTTTATATGATACATATGTCCAAAACATCATGTGACATTATGATATGAATTATGTAAACCACATAAATTCTCAATTATCACTTTCTATACAATCCTAGTCGTTGAACAAATAATTTTCCATTAAACAATTTGGATGAGACCATCATATTACAACTCCCAAGTAGATAAGAGAAAAATAAATACTATAGCTATATTTTCTTATATTACCTCAATATTTTTTAGTTAATGGTTAAAATTTCATTCTTTTCCATATGTGTCAAAATAACCCTTATATGTAAATATTTATGAGAGGTCTTAATCATAAAATCTAAAAAAAACATGAATATTTTTTAAGCAGTAGTGACTATGTATGAAAAGTAACAATGTATGGAGGTTCGCATTTTAGGTATCTCACAATCCAATGGTAGTGGGTCTCAAAATTTGTGGAATGCACCCCATGAATACCAATGACACTATGTATGACAATCCCTGTGTTATGGTAAAAATGTTTAATCAAGTGAAAAGACATGTTTTTTTACTCATGAACAAATATTGTATCCTTATAAAATAATATTTCCCACACTAACCTTAAAACATCAACACATCCTATAATTCATCATACATAACATTGGTCTATGATAACTCAATTTCATACATTTAAAGGTAAATTTTCATTTCAATTAAATATATATATATATATATATATATCCAATGTGGAAATATGATAATGTGGAGATTTATTTGTTCATAATTTGACATATTTACATTATTAAAGTACGATAATTTTTTTTACATAAACATGCCTGATCACAGGTCTAAAATATCATATATGATATTCTTCCATACCAACCTTTTGTTTAAAGTCCTTTTATATTTTTTGGTAAACACATTAAATATCTTTTTGATTTGTACCAAATTAATTTTTCTCTACATAGTAAAACACTACCACAAAACTTTTTATCCATGAAAATCACTAAAACATGATAGTTTCAATAATTGTTATACAAAGGAATCCTATTTCCATTGATTAATCCAATAAACAAAATTAAACTCCATATATCAATGAAATCAAATTTTTCGATTTTAGGACCTTCTATTATCTATTAAAAAATCATTCATTGTTATTCATCGTTATTTTTGAAATGTTAATAATTATATAAATTCCCTAGAAACTAATATTCACATTGTACATTAATTGGTAAATCATTTATTAGTTATATATTATGTTTTAAAAGTCTTAAAATACTCCCAATGTGCTCTTAATCTATATATTCAATTTTGAATATCTTATTATGATACAAAATCCCATTTTTATTATATAAATTACTAGTATTTATATTTTTTGAAATATTTGATAAATAATCTTATATATATACATATATTATATTCCAAGAATTTAGAGAATTTAGAGGATAAAAATTCATTATTATTTTAATTATTTCTCTAATAGTAAAGGTATCTAAATTCTTCATATATCATCTAATATATAAATAATATCATGATACTAGGATATCAAATTATTCTCCCTTTTCTAATTTTCAATGAATTTTATAGAAAATGATGATTAATAAAGCATGTTAATAGAATCTATCTTCATGTATATTTTATACTAATATTTTAACTGTAATAAATATCACCTACCTTATATGATTAATGTGATATGAAAAAACATCAATTACTTATATCAATATGAGATTGAAATTTTTATTTACATTAAATTTATTTATTTGGAAACCCAATGATTTGGTATATGAATACAAAATACAATATCAATCAATCTTTAGCTTTATTATAAGATTTTCTAGAATTACAATAGTTTTGTTGAAAATATGTGGTATCATATACATATAAATATGAAAAAATTTATATTTATAATAAATAAACATAAAAAGTAATATTTTATAGGTTTTATGAATTTCTATTAGGTGTCCTGTAAGAACCCATTATATGGAATAAAATTTAATTCCCCTATGAGAAAACCAATTTATTTTATTTACCTTGAATAGATACTAGAATAAAAAATTCTTGGAATTTATAATAACTAATCACATTATATTTTGAAATCATACCCTCATATTTAGGGAATCTCACGCCTTATCCAAGTATCCTAAACACTAAGAGAATGTTGAATGAAATTTTCATGAACTCCTTCATTGTTTAAAAAAATTATACTGATATCAAAATAGTGAATTTGATATCCAAATAAACCTTTGGTAATATTGTTGTGAGTGATTCAATGCCTCTCCTAACAACTTTATGATCAACTTATCTATCTACTTCAACATTTTTTCTCTTAAGATTGTATTTTTTAACAGATATAAATTTCAATTCTTAAGAACCGTTCATAGGTTACCGAACATAATAAGTTTTTAACAACGAGAATAAACATCTAAATATTGAACTAAATGAAAATTTAGATGAGGATAAAAAATTGTATCTACCTCAAAAACTTATATCAGAATAGTATAATTTTTTTCAAACCATTACTAAGTACATTTACTAAACATTCTCATACATGAGTGATAAACCATTTTTAAATAAATAATATCCATTAGTTATAAAATATTTATATTTCATTATAATTTTTGTTTCCTTATCATTTATAGCATTAAATAGTTATTTAGGTAGGTAATTGACCCCATAATATTAAATATAAAACATGGAGAGTTTAAAGGGCAACTCCATTCACAATCTTTTTTATGGATAAACTCACATAGATCACTTTAATATTCCAATATTTTTAGGATTTACCAACACATTTTAACAAACAATAACTCCAATATAGGGATACTAATCCTATTGGGATCAATCATTACATTCTTAACTTATTCTATATAATCATGGGGAATTCATATTAGGGATAAGTTACCAGATTTGAAGATTAATTTATTAAAATGATACACATTATAATAAATCTAAAATTAGTATTATTTTGTGGGGATTAATATAACTATGGAATCTAATGAAATTTTTTTCAATGTATTCATGCTTTAAATTATTAATTTTGGAATTTATTCCTTCTACATAATCAATATGTAAAAATCATATTGATGTGTAACACTTTACAGAAATCACTACTAGTGTTACTATCCAAAATTCAAAACCAATTATATTCATATATATACAAATACATAAAATTTTGGATATACATAAAACCAAATCATGTTACCAAAATAATTATATGAAATCAGAATTCATATATGATTAATCATAGTGCCACATAAGGTCGATGATAAATATTCTAGATAAGTTATAAATGTGTATTTATACTAATATTTTTCTTCATTTAGTATATATATTGTGTATGAATTTATAGTTTTTTCTTTTATATAAATTAGTTTTTTTGGGAAGATTACATAAATATTTTATAAAACTATTATAAAATTATGTTTTATATTTTATATATTCATTATTGAAAATTATTATTTATACATGTTTTTAAATTTTATATAAGGTAATAAAAGTTATAGGAATGTTTTAATAATGATCAACTTCAATCACATATCCCAAATGAAATCAACTAGGTGGAATTATTAGTAAATATATTGTAGAATGGATAATATTTTTTTTCTTATTTATGTATGATTGTTCTTATTTTCAAGTCATTGTTTAATATACATAGTATAATCATAAAAAAGAATGGGCAGAATACATTAATTTTGTTTTATGATTCAAGTTTGACATAATCATAAATGGGATGACAACTGAATTTGCTGTGGTTAGTTATTTTAATTTCTTTGGGGTTTATATCTAAATAATTTCTCCTTTAGTCTGATAACACTCATTATTATAGTATATTTTCAATGATATGATTTCATAAAAAAATAAACAGAACCATCTTATAATTGTTTCATTATACTATTTTTTAATCATAGTTAATGTTTATATTATTATGTATGTATCTTTTAATTAATGTTTTAAAAAATATAACTACATAATAATTATTTTCACAAATTTTTTATACTCTATATTTTTATATGTTTCTTGGTAGAAAAATATATTTTTCTGGTAAAATTTTAAACTATATGGATCAATATTTTAATGAAATCTGAAATATTGAGTAACAAGAATTTTTTAAAAAAAATTGGTATATTAATTTTTATTTTTACAAGGATAAATGTTCAGGTACTTCATAATAACTAAAAATAATGGGAATTTTATTTATAAAATTATTTTCTACAATTATTTTTTATATTATATTTAATATTATATGAGTGTAATTTTCATTTTATTGTCCTCTATTTATTAACTGTGGTCGAAAAAAATGTTTTGAATTTAAAAAAAAAATAAAAAATTCCCATTTCAACAACAATTTTTAAAACAATTTTTGAATCATATAAATTTGATTTATGATTTTAGTTTTCTAGGGATATTACAGACAAGTGTATCATTGGAAATTGTTTTTTATTAAAAAATGATGTAAAAACACTTCTATATAGTCTACCAATTGTGGTTTATTATAAAACATGAATTTAAAACCCCTTATAAAGAATATAAAAGTACATTACACATTGTTTTACAAGCAAAATTGAAGTAGAAGGTTCCTTTAGATGTTGTTTTATATAAAAAAAGATGTTGAAATACATTAAATCTATCACAAAAATTGATTTCAATGTCAATTATTATAAAAAACATACCTCAAAAAACACTTTCCTAATATGTTTATATGGTAAAACGATGTAAAATTTTATGTAATTTAGTATTGATTTAATTTTTCATAACAACCTGTCATTGAAACATATATATATTTTAATTAATTTTTATGAAATATTTTTTGTTTTTTAAATTGTAATCTAAAATCTAATTTATATATTCTCTTATGTCAATGTCGGTTAAACCCCTACAATAAGAATAAAAAACAACATACCTTAAATAAAACTGTGCTACTATAGCAAGGATGTATCATATAGTTTGGTGATACCCCATATTGATTGTGTGAATAGTGTCATCCATATCACTTATAAATAGTCATATCTACATAAACCATCATATATCATGTTATTGAGAGACATATATATAGTTAGATACCATCATTATGGGAGTTTGATAATAATAAAGTATCCTAAAGAGGAGGAATTGAGAGGTTATAAAATATCTATTATCATTAGAAATATAGAGACAAAAATATGATTAAGAGAGGACCATGGAGTGAGAAGTGATAATTATATATAAGTATTATTGTTTATTCATATAGGTTATATAACTAAAGGGTCCTTAGTATATTTATAGTTTATTTTTATTGAATAAAATTAATGGTTGTGCATAAAATGCTCTGTTAACCACAAATTAGGACATATCCATGGGTATAAATGGTTTATTATAAAATGAAAAAAGCAATTTCTAATCATCATGATGGTATGAAATTTATAATTTTCATATCATCTATCTATGTGAAGGGGTTTCATTTTAAAAATTATTCTAAATTGATTTGATTGACCTACTTTCACTATATAAATCTCAACCATGTTACTGTCCAATAACCATAATAAGTGTGTTGTATTACCATATTTGTTTAACAACATTCATAAAGTCCATGTGACAATGTAGACAGTAATCTTAAATAAATCATTTTTGATACATCAGAAATCATCTGATCAATGATGGGATTTATAATAGTGAATGGTTTTTGGGGGGAAATGTGTTGTAGTCATAACAATGTATGTGATTATATATGGACATTCATGTAGAAGACATTGTCATAAAAATAAAATGGGATTTTTTGGGTGAGTTTTTAGGTTATATTTTTAACTAAAATATCATTTAGAATCCTCTTGGAAATTTTGGACCTAAATTATACAGCTTAGAATAATTGGGAATTTTTTAGTACATTAATTTGAAAAAATATTAATTAATAAAAAATTTATATTAAAAAATTTATTAATCATTACAATTTACTATTATTACTCCTTCAATGAATTTGGTGGTTGTGTCTTTGACATTATGTGAAATGAGAAATTTTTTTATAGACTCAAATGATTTATTTATTTTAAAAAATGATATTTAATATAATATATAAAATATATATATTAGTTATGTCGAAACTGTAATTTTTCAATTGAATTAAATAAAACTGTATAAGGATGATTAATATATTATTAATTACCGTGTTATTCAAAATAATAATATGTAGAATATTATATTTGAATAAAAATATATCATGAATGAGAGGATAATTTATCAAAGTATAAAGGTAGATTGTGTTTTTAATGGGAATAAAAAATGTATGGTTATAATATGTATGTATAAATTAATTGATTATCATAACACCTTTTTATATTCCCTTACTTTTTATGTAGTTCTATTTACAGTGTATGTGTATGATACTAGGAATTCTTTATTACACACAATTCTCACATACCATATTGGTGAGGATTCAAATTTTTACATCCAATTTTATACTCTCCTATATTTATAGAACTATGTTATGGTTATGGATTTTATATATTAATAAAATTTAAAAAATTTAATTGAAATTAGATCAAGTCTAGAGATGTCTCTCTTGATTGTTTACACTCTTTATATAGAACATATCTTTGATTAAGGAGAGTGGTGATGTATAATGTTAATGTTATTTTTCCCACCGAATTTAAATATAATTGCATATCATATTTTATAGAATCACATACATTAATCATGAAATTTGGTATATTTTACTCATCTTTGGACATATATTATGATTGGAATGGATTTAGTCCTACAGAATCTCAGTATAATGAGTCTAGCTTGAATCCTCGGTTGGACATCAATGAAGTGATATTCAATGATATTAATATGTGTTTTGGTGACTAATCGGTGCATATAGTTTCATAATAGTCATACCTTTTTAGGTATTCATTAATTTGATAATAGAAAATTTGTTAAATGTTTTTGTGTGTTAATATTGCTTATCTACAAATGATTTAGTTTTCATACTTACATGGTGGGGGTATCATCTAGGGTATATGTGACCTTTATAAAATTATTTATCATGAGTGATTTTATTGAATTGTAAATCATGGAGTATAATAATACTAGTACATAAACCCCCATATTAATTATATACTAGGATATTTTATTATATGAAAAATTTAAAAAATATATTTATATGTTTTGTTGGGTAGTTCACCAATGATATTTTGTGGAAATGTCACTCTTGGTTACTAAATGTACAGTTAATTTTATATCTATTTTCATAGTTATATTAATATCATGTAGTGACAATAATAATTATAATTTATTTCCCCTATATAAAAACATATGCACGTTTTTTCAATTTCTATATCATCTAGCATTAATTTATTGGAGGAACATAGGGTGATTATGAATTTTTAATAAATGACATTTCTATTGTTTGGTATATAATTTTTTTATTTATATCTAATTTAATTATATATTTGTCAGTATAAGACTTCCTATTGGGATATGTATAGTTTTTTTCTTGTTTAAATGATTAATAGATCGTACTTTATATTGATTGATGTTTAATATTATTAATTTATTGGATTTTGATATAATTTTACCGTGTGAAAATTTAATTATAGAGGTAATTAATCACATATATTTATAGATATCATAGCTCTAGTATCTCAACCATGACCTGGAGGATATGAATTTATGTAGATCACATTCCAATATAAATATTTTTCATAATAAATATCACACCAAGGAACAAAAACAATGTTCAAAATATTTCATAAAATCAATCATTTATAGGGCACTTGCTTCTAAAACAATGTCAAAATAATATGGTAGTGTTCAAGAGTTCACTCAATGATAAGACATCAATATGGAACAACCTCATTCTATTATTGTGTTTATTAAAATGTTATTTTAATTGTATCATTGAGTGTATTATGTAATTTTTATATAGTAAATGTGAATCACAATTCAATAGAGTTTATTCATATAACTATCCTATAAAATATATTTTCTGTCTTGTTTTATCTTTTTTGAGTGTCACTGACGATAGAAATAATAGATTTTTAAATCATTAGTGTTGTGGGGGATTATATAAAGGTATAAGATTATGTATAATGGTTGTAATTTGTTACAAAATTGTATGTTTGTGTATAATATTTCTTGGGGATGGGGTTAGTGTTATTGGGATATCATATGAACATTAATGTAATGGTAGTAGAATTGCATCATCCACCTTGAACCTATGAACTATCTCTATACTTATTATTAATATATGATCCCTAAGGAGAAGGTAGATGTTCCCCAGATTATGGGATATATTTATTTTTTAAATCATGAGGCGATATATATATTTGTGTGTGTGTGGTGACCTATTTACTCATTAGGTGTAAAGGTGGAATCTCTATATGAAATACATGATCAAATCTCTATGTCCCTATTACTGATGAAACCAATTCAATCATATATAGAAAAATAAATTTTGTTGAGGTAGAAGAAAATGATATAGTAAGATCGATAAATAATTATGAAAACCCTCAATGTAATTTGACTATAAAAAACATCAATGGTAGAGTGATCCCTCCATGAAGGTGACCTAGTTGGGTTGTTTGTTAGAGGAATCTATGTGTGGAATTGTAATGAAAGGTACATTGAAATTGGATCCACATAAAAATTCCCTTATAATGAGTAAAAAATGATATAAACCTAATATTTATGTGTGAAAATGTATTTGAATAAACATGGTATTCGTTGTAGGCTCGATGATTCATCTAAAATGATGTTATGAACTGAGGGAAGAACAAATTTTATAAATTGGGAATACGTGATAATAATGTTAGAAGATGTGTGTGTTTAGGAACATAATATGTTTTTGACATGATCTAATGTATGGATAGGTTTATTTCATTTTCCACATTATATATCATCCAATGATCAAGATTTTATAGACATAAACAACCACAGATAAAATTTTTCGATGAAAAAATGTGATGTTTTTTAGGTTATATAGGTCAAGATAATTAAACTAATGGAATATTTCTTATTGTGGTAGTTATTAAATTCCTAGAAATGGATATAGGAAATGATATTGATAATAAAAATGTAAAAATTTAATTCCCTTCCTTGAATTACGTCATCAGTTATTATTTCTCAGACCAAAAAGTTAGAATTTATAATGATTACACATTAGTTTTCCTAGGGGTTGAAAACATCCAAACGATTAAATTCCCATTGTGAGATGTCCTCCATTAAAATTAAATAAATATAAAAATTTAATATTAAAAAAAATAAAATCCACATTTAATATTTTATGTTATATTTTTATAATATGTCATGTAACCTAATAACATGATACACCTGAAATGTGATTGTTCTTAATGAATTTTAAAATAATAGGAGTAAATATAAAAATACATGTGTTCAATTTTTTTAAAACATGTAAAGTACACAGAAATATTTTAACATAAATTTTATTATCATATTGTACAAAAGTTATACAATCAAAAAAACCATAGTATGATTTTCGCACGTCTTGAACATGAAGATAAATTCATGTTCAATAGAATTATAATGTATTAAATACAACATGAAATGTATTTTATTTTTCACATATATATTAAAATTTCCAAATTAAAACAAATATAATTCATAATAATT
The DNA here is from genome assembly GCA_963277665.1 of Viscum album. NCBI lineage: Eukaryota > Viridiplantae > Streptophyta > Magnoliopsida > Santalales > Viscaceae > Viscum > Viscum album. Next base: position 1,512,898,864 of record OY728132.1, on the reverse strand, counting down.
AAAAATATAGTAAAAAATACTATTATATAGTGTTCTTACAATGATTAACATTTTATATTTGATATTTTAAATGATATTCAACATCATGCATTGTGTTTGGATATTTTTTAGAATGTGGGGTGTCTTAGGGAAATGATTAATGATGATTGGAGGAGAGTAACATATTGAGAACTTATTTTATAAAAAAAAATAGTGTGTATTTTTCAAATATATCCAATACATTATGATGGTTTAACTGATTATATGGGTAGTTATGGTGATTTTATTATGAAATAAATCCAAAAAATGTATTTTAATGTAATTAATAGTAATGAAATGTTTTAGTTATAGAGTTAATTGGAGTAAATAATTTGGATTTTAAATCTTTTTAAATAAATTATGATTAATATTATAACCTTGGTGATTACATTTTACATATTATCACTATGTTAAAACAATATCATGTTAATTACAATATCATGGAATCCATGGTTATATAATAATTATTACCATAATTTATTATGGTTTTCCCTAAATAATAAAACATATCAAATTATAATTTTCCAATGATTTATCTTATAAAATAAATGTGTTTCAATATCCATAAATATAATTGTCCTATCATTTTAGTTAAATTTTTTTAACATCATATCCATATTCCTATAATTATTCATTATAAAAAATATGATGGAAAATTTATTTATTAAATGAAATCCTATTTTAATGACCCTAACATATAAATTCTTGGATTCTTATTGATGAGATTTCTAGTATCAATAAACACACAAATCAATTTAGAAAAAATTTATTAGAATCCCATATTAGATGGTATGCCATGTAATGAAGTAAATCTATGAAAGAATAAATATGAAGAAAATTTCATAAACATTACATTGTATATTATATTATTATAAACTACAAACAATGTACATTGTGAAAATACTTTAAATTAATCAGACGGACTACCTTCTCTATGGTGCTTCCATGGGTCAGATCTAAATCACCGATCATATGGTTAGGTTTCTCATAACAATCATACCATGTTAAATACCCTTATGTTAAAACAAGAATAACATAATAACTATATGTATAGATGAATTAGTAGGACTATTATTAAGGAATGTTTCCCAAATTATCTCCTTCACCCTCTCATATATAATCACCAAGATATTTCTCATGATCCCTTGATTTTAATATTGTATTTTTTTGGTATTTTCTATGGTATGTCTTCTTAGGAATTAAATAATTTAATTTGTTTATCCTTAAATAATTTCATCATGTGAAATGTTCACACGTAATGAAAAACATTTTCATTACATAATTGAATAATAACTACTTACATTCCATTTATATACCATTTAATGATAAATGGGAATGATAAACCATTGTCATTGGGAGTGATATAATAAAGAATCATTTTGAATTTAATAATATTATCCCAAATGATATCACATATCATCACAAAAGTTATAATCTTAATTAATCAAATTAATTAGGGTTTATGGAATGTCAATTTTAATCACCCACATTCATTAGAGTTACATTGATGAAATTACATTTTACCTTACTCTGCATCATAAAAAATAACACTTGAATTCATATCCAAAACATCATATTTATATATTGAGAAGAACTATTCTAATAATATCATTAACATCACCATATATCATATAATATTTAATAGCCTACAAATATAAATCCAAAAGAAATTTTTCATAAAACATAAAAATTTTGGAGTATCTCTATATATAAAATTAAATCCTCATGGAGTAATGGAAAAATAATGAACTATGAGTCCTTTGAAAAATAGAAATTTAATTTTAAATCATTGAATTCATAAATTTATTATAATAGATACATGTCATGGGAAATCAATAAGACACAATCTACAAAGTGAAACTATGTGATATCCATTTTAAAAATGTATCTCTATTGATGTTACCACAACTTTTATCATATATAAGAATTATATTTTCATATAATACTATTTTGCAAGACATCGATTGATCTTGGTATATTTTTTCTTTCAACCACATATTTCCACCATATACATCATCAATTATACTAGTATATACTAACCATGTCGATGAAAACAATATTTTCATTAACCATTATGGATGAGAATATCACATTCCCCCAACCCATATAGAAAATGATATAATAAATACTATTCATGAATGGACATAAATATCCTCAATCCATTGTAAACATGGTTGAAATTATCATTATTTTAATATAACTGGATAATTTTAATGTTGGCTAATCCCTAATCAATGTCATAGTAAATAACACATCCAACAACACCTATATTTGTGAACCCTCAATGAATGTGTATGAAATTTGACTATGTTTGGAGGTTACCATACTAGTTATCTTGTAAAACCAAGGTAGCAAGGACTCCAATTATGAACAACAAACCCCGTGTTTACCATTTATATATAGTATTACACTCTATGAGGTATATAAATAATGGTTATTGATGTGAAGAAAACATTTTTGAGTGTCATGATAATATATTGTATCCTAAAAATATAATTCTACCGACACTAAATTCATCATAACAATTAACACTACATGAAGAACATCATTCAGGGATAACTCAATGTCATACTTTGATAGTTCAATGATATTTTTACTTCACTATATATATACATATATAACTAATGTGAAAAATGATAATGAGGGGATTTACTTTATGATAACATGATACATGTACATTCTTAAAATCCATTATAAATGATGACAGAATCATATTTAATAAGAGGTATAACATATGATATATAATAAACCTCCATATTAGCCTTTTGTTTTCATCAATTTTAGGTTTTTTAGACACATTAAATATGAATATTATATATACCAAATAAAAGGTCACCAACTAATAAAAATCTATAAAACAATTAGACACATAAATCAATAAATAATTTTAGTTTCAATAATGTTTATAAATAGGAATCATTTTTTCCATGTTTGAAACTTTGAACAAACTAATATTTTATAACTCCACAACCTCAGAATTTATGATATTAACATCCTATATTATTTTTTAGAACAAATTAATGGATCATCATCAATATTAATGAATCATTTCACATAAAGTTTTTCTTGAATTTTTGTACTTTGAAATTTGACTAGCGTAATAATTTATTTTTTAAAATCTAACTCCATAAATTCCAAACATACGTCCAAAATATTTTCCATCTCTATATTCAAAGTTGAATATCCTATAATGATACAAAACAAATTTTTTATTAAGTAAATAATTAAAATTTCTATTTTTAAAATATTCAACAAAAAATAGTTATATCTATATCATATATGGAAATAAATGTCTTTGGAGAATTTATTAGTTAATAATTAATTATTCATTGAAATATTTCACTGTTGGTTTGGAATGTAATTTCATAATATTTTAAGTATGATATCTGTAATGTCATTAAAACTAGATAAAAAATTATTCTTCTATTTATCAATTTAAAAAAAATTAATGAACATGATGAGTTAGAAACCATGTTTATATAATCCTTCATCTCATATATTTGATACGAAAAATTTTTGGGTAAAAATATTTCTTTCTATATTAACTAATTTAAAATAAATAAACACATCACTTTTTATATCCATATTAGTTTGATATATTAATTAACATGAACCAACATGGTTAAGAAAACCATAGATTCATTATCTAAATAGAAACTACAGTCTCCATAAATCCATATGATCATTATAATATTATATAGTTGTAGAACAGTTGTAATGTTTGCATTAGGTATCAAATATATTTAAAAAAAATTAATTTATTTTTATAAAAATGAAACTAATATTTATATTCCATAATGTTTTGAAAACTATATCAGGTATCTTTGATGACTCCATAAAATGGGGATAATTTCATTTCCCCTCGGAAAAAAACATTTAGGATTCAATTACTATGATTAGATTATAGATGAAAAAATAGTATAAATTCTGATGAACCGTTCTTATTATAGAATAAACATATACCCACAATTCCTAGGAATCATATTCATAGTCCGTTTATGTTCTACACTTTGAGAATTATTAATGAATTTTTTTTGAACTGATTCATTATTTCAAAAATAATATATTAATGTCTATATATGAATTCCAAATCCAAAACAAGCCATATGGAATCATTGAGAGACTAGTTATATACCTTTCGAATGATCTTTTTGATCCACTTGTATTACTACTTCATCGTTCTATTACTCAAGGAAGTGATTTTTAACACATATAAATTTCCATTCAAAAGAACATTTAATAAGTTATCCACCTTTATAAATTGTTTAAAATCACAATTATACTTCTAAATAATGTTCTCAAAGATGTGTTTGATGATGATGATAACATTTATGTTAAAAAAAAATGGGTATCATATGTGTACCATGTTTTGAAAACATTAAATAAGGATATGTATTAACTTTGATATGATATGGATGTTGAACCCTTTTGAAATCAATCATACCCATTAGTGAGAAATATTTATATTTCATTATTCTTTGGGAAACCTTATCACTTATCCCAATAAATAGTTATTTATTTTTATTATTATCTCCATAGATTCATGTATAAATTTGAGAATATTTTTGGAAACTCTATTCCCAATCCATTTTTATTATAGACTCACCATGATTAATATAGTAATTGAATATTTTTTGGGTATCTCATGTAATTATAACCTAAAATAAATTACAATAATGGGATCCCGATCCTATTTTCCCAACCCAATACATTCATTCATTTTTATAGATAATATCGGGGTACTCCTGTTTTGGCATGAAATACTAAATAAGATACTTGCTTTCTTAGAATGATCCAGTATAGAAGGAATCTGGAGTTATTATTATTATAGGGGGTTTAAAATAACTATATTATTTCAGGTTCTTACATTTGAAAATATTCATTATTTTAATGATTGATTTTGGAAATTTATTTCTTCTACGAAATAAATATGTTAAAACCATGTTGATTTGTAACCTTTAATAAAAATGTCATATTGTGTAAATTACCCATATAAAATATCAATTATCTTCATTCATATCATAATGCATTTAATTCATGAAATACTTAATAATTTATCATGTAATCTAATAGAATTATATGAAATCAACAATCCCTATATGTGTAAGCCTAATTCCATATATATTTACGCTAACTTCTGACGATATGTTATAAGACACTAGGGAAGTGAGAAGTATAATATGAAATTCTTTTAACCGGTCTTACATTACATTAGATAGATTTCATAAACCATCATATTTTGAAAATTTAATATTTTTTAAATATAATTAATTAAATGATTAAATTTCATTACACAGTATAATGTGAAGTGAAAGTAAAAGAAATCATCATTCATTATCATTTTTATAATGAATATTTATGAATACAAGTATGATAATCACTTGAAGTTGTCTAAACACATATAAACTGTCACATAAATTATAATTTATAATATAAAAATGTATTTATTAATAGATGATGGAATAACTTCAACATAAATGATAAAATCCAATCTTTATGTATTAGATAAAAATAAATGATCAATTTGAAAATGAATAATGACTAAAAAAATATATAATTTTTAAACTCATTATGTAAATTTCATAATTAAAACTACAATAAATAGTTTATATTTATTTTTCATATTAACTCATTCATATTGATTGTAATATGTCAAAATTAGTGTATGATATCTATTGAAATAAAAATATTCCATATTCTTGTTTATTATGTAAATAATTTACATAATCTAAATATAACATGTTAAAACAAATTTTTATTTCTTTTAAATAATTTTTAATATATCTTGTTCAGTTTGATTAATTAATATTAAATAATTTTGTATTAAATATAAACATTGTATACTATTACCTTGTGTACTGAAAAATAAAAATATTATAAATTGAATTATACATTCAATATTAACATTTTATATCTAAATTTTATGTTATTGCATAATATTTGTAATGTTATTTTAGTATTAAATTTTAATATAATGGAATATTTTATTAATAGATGACTTAAACTAGTTAATTAATTAACAATTTATAATTTATAATTAATTAATTTATATAAATATTATAATTTCAAAAAATAACCAAAATATTTTTTTCAATAACACAGATATATATATAGATTATTAATTATTCAATTCAATTTCAAAATGAATTTTAGAAAAATAAAATAATATTTCAAAGAAATTTTTAAAATGTAACACTTCAAAATTCTAATGTATGACCAATGTTTTTGATGAGGTGTTTGACACACAAAATCCCACATAGAAAGGGTTATGAAATACCAAAGAATTACAACAAATTTTCCATTAAAAATAAATTTATTTTTTACTTTTCAATTCATGAAATATTGAGTCAGTTTGCATTACACATAAAAAATTCACTCATTAATATCTTTTGCTACACATAAGACATAGTTTTATATAATAATAAAAATATTATTATATTAAAATAAAAATTTATATTAGTAGCTAATATAGTAGCTCTAAATAAAAATAATATCTTATTTAAATGTGTTATTATTAAAAATATTAAATTAATTATTTGGTTACCAATAAAATATAAATTAATATAAAATCCAATTGAATGTAAAGGAAATTCTTTATTAATTCTTTTTCTTATTTACCATACGTAAATATTCTTAAAAAATAAAATTATTTAATATTAGTGAATTATATTTTTCAAATATAAATATTACATTTTCAATAAACTTATTTTCATTCATCCAATATAATTTAATCACATAAAATAAATTCAAATCCAATTTTACACATATAAAGCTATATTTTTTTGAAGGGTGTTTTGCATACTTTGAATGGAATAAATAATCAAAAAAATTATTTTGACACTATTATAAATTTTATATGACACTATAAACATAATTTATGAATGTAAAAGTCCTAAATTAAGTTATTTTTAATTTTTTGTTTTATTTTGATATGTTTCATTTTTTGATTAACATTGAATAGTAAAGTGTTTTAATTATAAACTGACATTTTTTTCTAAATATGTTTAAATGTTACATTATAATTTTTATAGATTTTAGATTAAATATAGTTCAAATAAATATATATAAATCAAAATTAGGTCATTAAAATATTTTTTAAATTGAATTTAGATAATAAGACCTAGTAAACGTTTCAACATTTTCAACTTAAAACACTGCATTCTCGTCCCGTATGGGGGACTAATTCTAAATAATATTTTTTCCACTCATATGATTAAAATATTTATAAAGGTATTGAATATTTCTATTATTCAAAATTTATAAAATATGTTATTGTCAAATTAATTTTTACCAAAAAAATTACTGATTAAAATTAAAAATAATTATAGTGGTTATGGTGAAATAAGTTTACTTAATGGTTAAACATTAATCATAAGGGGGAAAATGATCCAGAAACTTCTAAAAAACCCATTTTATTGACATGTTTCATCTATATTCTCTGTTTTATCAAATTTAGTTCATTATTTTAGGTATATTATATTATGGAGACCTCCCTATATTTTTCCCCCTTTGTATTTACAATAATGCCACTCCTCATCCACTATAAAACCCCACTCATCCCTCACATAATCGCCACTATAAATACATATGAATGATCCCAAAAAAATACCAAATAAACTACAAGATTACCTCATATCTTACTTTATTCCTCAATTCTGGATCAAATTAAACCATGAATGGTGTCTACTGAAAACAAAAAGGAGTTACTTGATGAAGATGTAAGGTTTTCCAATGAACTCTTTTTTTTCTTTCTCCACCCCATGAATTATTTTTATTTAATTATAATATAATAACCTCATAATTCTCTATATAATTAGTTTTTATCTAAAATTTATAACCTACACTCACACACATTTCTATCAAATGGGATAGACAATCATAGTTCTTTTGTCTATAATCGTAACGTCCTGGGCTGGCTGACAATGGAAACAGTGGCTAGACCGGTAGGTCACAAGGACTCCAGCACATCTCCCCGTATGCCAGAGGCTTCTGACTACCTGTGAGTGTCTTGGGAGGTGATAGTGGGGAGACTATACCCTCATATCAGAGTAACACTGCGGTATTACCAGATTAAATAATATTAAATAGCGGAAGCAGTAAATAATTAAAATTCAGACATAAAAGATATATAATAACCATATTATAAAAGGCAGAAAACGCCAGTTTATAACGCATGCATTTACATATGATGATACAATTATGAATGTAGGAAACATTGTAGCCTGATTTACAAAGAATTCAAAAATAAAGGACAGAAAATCCCAACGGCCATCCAATGAGCATCCCAATCTCTTGCTTGGTCCTTTTCTCCTAACTCCTCAAGTACAAACATCACATCACACGACCTAGGTCCTACAAGCAAGAAGGTCTACTCGGGTACCTTAGTTCAATGGCGGCCTGAGTAGGGTGTGAGATACAAATCTCAGTTGGCCGGCACCACCGGTGTCAAACCCAATCCAGATAGTGTATAAAAATTAAACAGTGAGTAGGTATGGAGAAAAAAGTAAGCAGAATTACTTAAGTAAAAACACCCGTCCGGGTTCCCAAGGGACACCTGACAGTTATACAAGATTCAGCTCATTGTCGGTAAAGCAACCTGATCCTATCACCATATATATATATATAAATGAATTTTGATCATAGATGGTGTGGGGTAAGAATTCCTTCCACCCCTTAATAAGAGTATTCGTGGGCACAAGGTAATAATGCATCTCGTCCCTATAGGTCAACTGGAAAGCAGTAACAATGCCTCCCTTCCATAATTCTAGATTAGCGGGCCTGAGGTAAGAATGCCTATCATCCCTATTAGTCAACTGGAAAAAGTAAGAATGCATCCCTTCCATAATTAGAGATTACCTTGCATGAGGTAAGAATGCCTATGGTCCCTATAAGTCAACTGGCAAGGGGTAAGAATTCCTCCCTTCCATATTTCGAGATTAGAGGGCACGAGGTAAGAATGCCTCTCGTCCCTATAAGTCAACTGGAAAGGGGTACGAATGCCTCCCTTACAGAAATGTAATCATCAACAAAAGTAAAATGGCAAGGGGTCAGAATGCCTCCCTTCTATACATGTAATCATCAACAGAGGTAAACTGGAAATGGGTAAGAATTCCTCCCTTCCAGACATGTATTGTCACACTACCATGGGGTATAACTTCCTACCATCCAACCATGTATCTATCACTAGGAGGCCTCAGGATGCACTATACTTTATTATCATTCATTATGTGGAATCATCATGTGCAAACTCACAATACAAACATGTCTATAGTATACTACTTATGGAATTAACTCATAAGAATTCAAAGAATCATACCACATTCACATAAGCGATTAGATTCATGTTCATATTTAAGACAACAAATCTTAAGTATCTAAATCAAGATATTCACATTTTAATTTTACTAACATAAGTCGTGCTCAATACGTTATCCCAAGGTGTGGTCATACCACCCTAGTACGTCCCTTCCTAGTTTCACCATTCCATCTTAAAGGATAATTTTATCATTATTTAACCCTCTGATACCTTCTAGAGGTAACAAGTCATTTATTCTTAAGTCATCCGACTATGTTTACCATCTTACTCAATTTTCCTAAAATGAAAACATGACCCAAACACTTGTATCATAGACATATCATTATATTTATCTCAACAAGGAATGTTAAAATACAAAGCATCGAAGAGGAACCACAACAATCTAGCAGGAAAGCATAAAAATCTATCGGTACTTTTTATCTTGAAGCCATCACACCTCTGATTGAGGGGTTTTATTATTAAATCGTCAGTTTAGTGACCAAGAACCCCTTTTATCTTATCCTGTATTTCACACTCCTTTAAAGAATCGTTTAATCAAAACCAGATTGGAGAATTTAAATAATAATGAATTCCAGTATTAAACTCATTAATACATTACTTTAATTTAAAGGGAAAGGAGAGGGACCCTACCTCCTGGAGGATCCATCCATCCACTCTGGCTCTTGGAGCTTTCTAACTAAGAGTCATTGTTGCTCCCCCACTGACTATAGGCACACCTATGCCTACACAGGCGAGTTGCCTTGACTTTATCTACTCGAAACCACACCAAAACATTCAATGCACTAACTAATAAATTCAAGGATCCTTAAAACACATAAAGGAACCATTCTATGTGCTGCGAAACCAAAAGCATAAAAAAACCATACCTCGAACCAAAGTCGGCGAACCGAAACAAGGCAGAACCACACAACGAACCTCAACGCACTACAAGCAACATGTCGGGAACTCGTAAACACCAAAATCCCCAAATTTGTCAAGTGAGATACAAAGAAAGAGGTTAAATACTTACCCCAAAACCATACCGACAGTCTGAAACCACCTGAACCGCTTCACCTTCAGTGGAGGTTATTGGAACGCGCACGAAGGAGTCCCAACAGACCCTCCTCATAACCTAGAACCAAATGAAAACTGAAAATCGGATCACCCTAATCCCTAGGGTGTTCGACCGATTATCCCAGGGCGACGAATAGGCTGAAAAAAATCTGGGAAGAGAGAGGAGGAGGTGGAGAGGTGCTTACCGTAGAGATTCAACGAAGAAACGGACAGAAAATGGTGGAAGAAGCTTGGTCGAGAGGAGGCCGAGGGGGGTGTCGCACGCGGCTCAAGGGGAGCCCCTCCCTATGTGTCGTGCGTGTTGATTGAGGATGAGGGAGAGATTAGATTACGTTTTGATTTATTTTCATTTATTTTAATTTTAAACAAATTCTTAAACACACCCAACCGCACGGTTTGACCCGTACAGTTTTCCAAACAGTGTGCAAACCATGCGGAGTATTCTGCTTCCAAGACACAAACTGCATGGGAATGGTGCACAATTTAGGAAACTGTGAGCAGCCTGTGCGCAAGCCACTACCCCCTAATATAAGGCCACATAGTTTGGGCTGTAGGGTTTTGGAAACCGTGCACCCTCTACAGCTCTTTAAAAATTTGTGTCTGACACTTCTGGAACCTCTCGAGCTACTCGAGAAACATAACGGGACTTCACCCACACCCAAAGACACTAAAAGGTAGGATTCCAACCTTCAGACACTTGTTCCGAAGTCCAGTCTTCAAAACGACCAGTTCAGCAATCGAGAAGTTCAAATTCCTTCGGTTTTTAGTCCGGTTCATAACACGGGTCATTACAACCTTCCCACCTTAGAAAATCTCGTCCCCGAGAAGCCTTCATGAACAATGCACACATCACCCAACCTACAAGGGTCTTGAAGCTTCGTTGAAACGATCACGTTGCATTCAAAAACGTCCAACACACCCTTAAGCATCCATGAAACCATACGGTGCTTATGCAACCAGAACTCGATGTAACACTCGTTTCCCAAATGAAACACCAGGATGGCTCTTCCCGAGCCCATCTACCCAGAGACACGAACCTGTCATCATCTCACCAAGCATCCAGCCACAGGTACATCCAACTATAGATTTTTAACATTAAGAAAACAACTCCAAACTACTGTTTGGACCACCATTATAAGTAACTTTCAAACCACACCCAAGCGTTCCCATGACGCTCCTAGCGTGATTTGAAACAAATAAAACAGTCAATTCCCCATTGACCTCAAGGTCCATGTCGATCCAGTTGTTCATATTAGGCACCGGCTAACTCAAACCGCACTCACCTCTACCTGATGAAGTTCCGATGAATGGTATGTCACCGACCACAGACATTAAACAAGACCCCTGAGTCAAGCCATCTCTGGCTGACTATTTACGAGAACTCTCAGCCTAAAAGGCTAACGTATTTCAAACAAAACAACAAATCCTTTCTCCAAGGCACCTTACATTTAGCACAAACACTTTCATCGAAGCCTATACCCGACTTTTGATGACACTTCCATGATCTAACCATAAGGGAAACCATGCATCCAGCATGCCACATCAAAAGAGAACCATCCAATTAAGCCCCAAATCTTCTAAGAATTAGCGTGGATAAGGCTGACACTCCTTTAGTGCATCTTGGATGAAGACAAGATATGAGACACGTTCGTCGCTAAAAATAATACACTAAGAGGTTTGAAAGGATTCTTTTTAATCTTACCGGACTACTGGAAGAAAGAATAGTCGAACCTCAACTAGTCGAATTCAAGAAAGGAACTCGGCTTCACCTACCAACACATCCACACGTTTTAAACTCACATGCCCCACAGACATTTAGACACTATCAACCCATTTACAGAAAGAATTTTTAACAGTGTCACATTTAAATGGAAGGACACATTTACCAGATTCGACGCGACCCACTCCCAACCTTAGGAGTGTTGTAGTCGCTGAAGGGAAAGGAGATAACATAGCTGAGCACAAATGCGCTAGTACACAAACAACACAAATGATCATGCGACGTTCCTCCACCCCAATCACATCACAAAACAAATGAAAAAGATCCAAAACAACGAAACTAGCATGTCAAAACACATGAGTCATTCAAAATCCATTCCGAACATTGGTATAAAACAATTCTTTAACGTTGGGCCACTATACTGAGGAGATGACCCAAAGTCGCAATGAAAGTCAAAACCCAATGACCACACATCCGAACAAGGGTGTCATTAGAAACACAAGAGTCCAACAAGGGACAATGGAACCCGAACAACACCTCACGTCAGAAAACCCACGGTACAAGCAAGGCATTAAAACACTACGGGTGCTACAAACCACGGGCTAGCCCCTTACGAAGATCAAACATCGAACCTAACGTCGTGTCATGCGAAAAAAACATGATAGGCTCAAAATCCAAACATCAGGCCACCTTTAAAGAAGACAACTCCTATGGGAACACCTAAGGTCCAGTTCCAGGGCAACTTGATGAGAATTTCAAAACTACCCCTTACACTAGGGTTTCAACACACCACCACAGGTTCCATTACAAATCCCTTAACATTTTACCCTATTTAAACTCTAACCACTTAAAAACATCAACCACACATCAAGAAAATATGAAATCTTTACAAAATCATCCTATTAAGAATATAATACATTCACAGACGTCCCGTCTTTATCAATCAATTGAGAAAAACAACACCATTTAAACCAAAGGCTGACCTACGAGGCCCCCATTTTATCCATCTCGGCTTCTTCAAAAACCAACCCCAAAGAAAAATATCAAGTTTTTTTTCTCAAACACCCTAAATTGGGTTATCTCATAATATGATTTCTAACTGACCTACTCGTGTCCAGTTGAAAATTTAATAGTTTTCCAAATCCATTCAATTTCAAAATTAGGCAACATTTTCCATTTAATCATTTCACTATACAACAAGCCATTACATTTAATACAGGGCTTCATTTCCCAATTCATGAAGGGCCAATACATTTTATGGATTAAAAATTGACTCCCCTTTTTATCAAAAATATATTCCAACCTAGAATTTAACTTGCTCACATACAACAGTCCGATGATATGGGTGGCCACTTAACGACCTATAAAGCACCCATACACTTTATAATTGGAATTTGGCTCCACTTTTTATTAAAAATCAACTTACTTTAGCATTTTAAACTTAGAAGACTTTTACAGTAGTTCAAATACACGAGTTACCTTTTTCCCAGCTATAAGGCGCCCATACACCTTACAACTGAAAACTAGCTCCCATCATATTTCCAACCAATAGATTCAACTCATGCCATTAATTACATATATAAAACAAAGAATGTAACTACAAGCAAATAACACTGAGGAATTTTATAACACAAAGGCATGGCGTACAATCACTTAAGCATATTATATAGGAATGATAAAATGAAACTACATGGCATGGAACAGGCATGGCATGTTAATTCATATGTGCCTAATATGATGCATGGAATGCAGCTTTCTTTCTATATCAGTCCAAGGGTAAAATAGAAGGAATTTTTGGAACTATAAGCAGCCGAAAATACAATAGTCACTCAAGGTGAAATCATGTCAACTTTAATAGCAATCAACATTAAAAACAATTCCCATCCTTGACCACTTGGTCATTTCCCATACATGGGGTGATAAGTCCCATGAATGGCTATTAGACAAGCGCCGACACATTCTTAATATCCTGCATACCAACCCAAAACTGTAAGGAAAAAAAGAAAAGAATCACCTTTGATACCACTTTGTAACGTCTCGGTTTGAATTACCATCGAAATGGTGGCCAGACCGGTAGGTCACATGGCCTCAAGCATGTCTCCCCGTAAGCCAGAGGATGTCAACTAGCAGTGAGGGTCTAGGGAGTTGATAGTAAGGAGACTATTCCCTCATATCATAGTAACACAACAGTATTACCAGAGTAAATAATATTAAATAGTGTAAGCAGTAAACAATTCAAAGGTATAAGCAAAAGACAGATAATAAGCATTTTATAAAAGGCAACAAACACCAGTTTACAATGCATGCATGTACAGATGACGATATAGTTATGAATGAAGGAAAAATTATAGCATGCTTTACAAAAAAGTACAAAAAGAAAGGACAAAAAAGCCTGATGGGAATCCCCTGAGCATCACAAGCACCCACTTGGTCTGTTGCTCCTAACTCCTCGGGTACAAACAGCACAGCACACAACCTATGTATTATAAACAAGAAGGTCTACTCGGGTACCCCAGTGCAATGGCAGCCAAAGTAGGGTGTGAGATATAAATCTTAGTAGGCTGGCACAACCGATGTCAAACCCAATCTAGACAGTGTATAATAATTAAACATTGAGCAGATATGGAGAAACAACTCATCATAATTACATAAGTAAAAACACACGTCCAGGTTCCCAAGGGACACCTGACAGTTATACCTACTTCGACTCATTTTCAGTAAATTAACCCGATCATGTTACCATATATATATATATATATGGATTTATATCATAGATAGATTGGGGTAAGAATTCCGCCCACCCATTAATAAGAGAATTCATGGGCACGAGGTAAGAATGCAACTCGTCCCTGTAGGTCAACTGGAAAGGTGTAAGAATGCCTCCCTTCCATAATTCGAGATTAGCTGGCATGAGGTAAGAATGCCTCTCATCCCTATAAGTCATCTGGGAAGGGGTAAGAATTTCTCCCTTCAAAAATTCGAGATTAGCGGGCACGAGGTAAGAATGCCTCTCGTCCCTATAAGTCATCTAGCAAGGGGTAAGAATGTCTCCCTTCCATAATTCGAGATTAGAGGCCATGAGGTAAGAATTCCTCCAGACATGTACTTTCACACTGCCATGGGGTATAACTGCCTCCCATCCAACCACGTATCTATCACTAGGTGGCCCCAGCATGCACTCACCTGCATTATCATTCATTATGTGGCATCAGCATGTGCGCACTCACAATACAAACATGTCTATTGTATACTGCTTATGGAATTCCCTCATAAGAATTCAATGAATCATACCACATACACATAAACGGGAACATTCACATTCATACATAATGCAACCCATCTTATGTATCTAAATCTAGTTATTCAAATTTTCATTTTACTAACATAAGTCGTTATCATTACGTTATCCCAAGGCATGGTCGTACAACCCTATTCCGTCCCTTCATAGTTTCACCATTCCATATTGAAGGATAAATTTATCATTCTTTAACCCTTTGATACCTTTGAGAGGTAACAAGTCATTTAGTTCAAATTCATCCCACAAAGGTTACAATCTTACTCAATTTTCCTAACATGGAAAATTGACCCAAACACAACTATCATAGCCATATCATTCTATTTATCTCAATGAGGCAAGTTCACATACAAAGCATGGAAGAGGAACCACCACAATCCAGCAAGAAAGCATAAAACTTATATCACTACTTTTTTATCATGAAGACAATGCACCAATTATTGAGGGTCTTTATCATTAAATCATTAGTTTAGTGACCATAGCAACCATTTTATATTATCTTTCATTTCACACACTTTTTTTAGCAGATTCTATTCAAAACCAGATTGAAGAATTAAAATACTAAGGCATTGCAGTATTAAACTAATTAATACAATAATTTAATTTAAAGGGAAAGGAGAAGGACCCTACCTCCAGGTGGATCCACCTGTACACTCCGGCTCTTGGAGCTTTAAAACTAATATCCATTGTTGCTGACCCACTAAGAATAGGCACACCTATGCCTACGCAGGCGAGTCACTTTGACTTCGGCGACTCGATACCACGCCCAAACCTTCAATGTACTAACAGATAAATACAAGTAACCTTAAAACTCTTAAAGGAACCATTCTACGTGCATCGAAACCAAAAGTGTAACAGAAACTTAACCTCAAACCAAAGCCAGTGAACCAAAACAAAGCGATACTACACAATGAACCTCCATGCACTACATGCAACTTGTCGGGAACTCAAAAACACCAAAAGCCCCAAATTTGACAAGTGAAAAACAATGAAATAGGTGAAATACTTACCCTGAAACCATACCGAGGGTCCGAAATAACTGGAACCAATTCTTTTTCAGTGGAAGTTACTGGAATGCGCACCAAGGAGTCCCAACAAACCCTCCGCATAACCTAGAACTAAATGAACACAAAAAATCGGATCACCCAAAACACTAGGTTGTTCGGTCGATTCTCAACGGGCGATGAATAGGCCAAAAAGAAACTGGTAAGAGAGAGGAGGAGGTGGAGAGGTGCTTACCATAGATATTCAACAAAGAAATGGCCATAAAACGAAGGAAGAAGCTCGGTCGAGAGGAGGCCGAGGGGGGTGTCGCGCACAGCTCAAGGGGAGCCCCTCCCTGTGTGTCATGCGTGTTCAGCGAGGGTGAGAGAGAGATTAGATTAGGATTTAATTTAATTTATTATATTTTAATTTTAAACAAATTTTTAAACACACCAAACCACATGGTTTGACCCGCACAGTTTTCCAAACCATGCGCAAACCGTGTGCAAGCCATTGTACCCTTAAATAAGGCCGCACGGTTTGGGCCACATTGTTTTGGAAACTGTGCACCAATTGTGCACCCTCTGCAGATCATTAAAAACTTGGGTTTGGAACTTCCAGAACCTATCGGGCCCCCTAAGAAACTTAACGAGCCTTCGCCCATGCCCAAAGACACTAAAAGGATGGATTCTAACCTTTGGAACCTTGTTCTGAAGCCCAGTTTTCAAAATGACTGGTTCTGCAATTGAAAAGTTCAAATTCCTTCGGGTTTAAGTCTGGTTCAAAATGCGGGTAATTACAATAAGGCTACCTCCTCGCAAAAAGACAGTTCTTATTCTTCCATCACCAACACTAAAGCATGAAAAATAATGATATAAACGGTTTTATGTGTTATTTTTTGAGATCTTTTATTTTTTTATATTGGAATTACCTTCCTTTTTTCAATTTTTTTTGTGAATATGATTACATCGTTTTCTCTAGTGTAGAAGAATGATTCCTCAAGGAAATGTGATTCCTTTCGCATAAAAAAATTTATATAACAAAATATTTGATCAAAAAAATTATGTTTATTATTTAATGATTATTCTTTATGTATATATTAGTTACATACCTTCTTTTAATAATTATCATAGAAAATATTAAATGTTACTCATGTATACGTTCGGCCTACCGTCTCCATGATTGTAACATTATATCATTTTTCATTATTTCCATCAATGATTAGTTTTAAAAGAATAATTGATGTATAAATATAATAATTATTTAGTTATTATTATTCTTATTATGTTTAAATAATGAACCAATGTTGATTATAGTCTACTTTCCAATACTCTTTAGGACACATAAATTGAATATGGTCAAAACATCTGACTTAAACAAGATTTATATAACTAATGTGTATAACAAATCAATATGTGAAATGAATGTAACAATAAACATGAAAATTTTTCTAGATCATATAAATAATTAACATAATATTATTTTCATTTTGATATATACACATGTGATAAGACAGACTCAATGTAAAATATTTCATCTCAATTTAAGTCCCATTGATAATTTTTCTAGGGACCCATTGATTTTTTTGTGGTGTTTATATAACAACTTTGACAAGAAAAATCATGATTCATTTATATTTTAGAGTATTTTATTTTCCAAATTAAATAATCTCATCCTGTAAGATTTTATAGGAAATTTAATAAGTGATAATAATTCTCGAACGATCACAATTCCGGTATGTGATTGGTAAATTTCTCTTGAATAAATAAATTTATTATAATTATTTTATATTGGAAATTATATTTCTATTTAGTAACCATTTTCTCATATGATTGATATTATTATTTTGTAAACCCTTTATCATTTTTGGATATTGACATTACATTGAATATTTTATGATTTATTAAAGAAATGTTGTTAAATCACTATCTTATTCTCAAGATGACTATTTGATATGGATAATTGTTTATGATTTAAATTAATTATTCAATATATGAGTAATTTTTTGTTCTTTTATTACATGGTTTGGGAATTGGTTATGTAATCCACTCGATTAATTAGTATTCCCATGGAACAAAATTAGTTGGTGATAAACTCTTTGCATTTTGTTCCATGTATTTTAATACTATCCAGAGGATAGATCATGATTGTAGTGTCTTTTGAAAGGTATTAAAAAATCATAAAATTTTCTATACACGTACATAATTTTTTTCATGGATAGATCTAGAAGTTAATTATGTTGAGAATGGATCTTGATAGTACAGATTTCAAAAATTTTGCATTCCATTATTATTGTTTTTCCATATTATTATTAGAGTTGTTATAATATTCATTTCAATGTTTTATGATCATGTAATTATTTGTAAGGAGTTATTTAATTAAATTATACTAAGTCAATATTATGATAAATTCATTGAATTAATAGTATTTTACCATTAATTTACCTTCCAATAATGATAATATTTTAAGGATTTATGATAGATTCTACAGTGCAAAACCCTTACTGATCATTTGAGATCATCCTTTTTGGTTTCCTTTTACAGTTCATAAATATTTTATATTTGAATTTGTTTTGTGGAGGTTGTTTATTGGCATTCATTATGTATTATGTTTTATTTTCCATTTCCAATATAAAATGGGTTTCATGTATGTATTTGGTTTCCACAAATTATAAACCGGTCATTCCATTAGGATTCAAATTATGTGTCTATTCAAATATAATAATGTAATTAAATGGCTTTAGGATACTAGGGTATGGGTATTTTTTGGTTTAATGAAATCATGTTTATTAGAAACCTCGAAAACTAGATTTAGGAAATAATTTAGTTGGGAACATAAACCTAAGATAGACATTGAAGTCATGTATACTAAATCATCCTAAAGTAAAAAATGATAATGACTTAAATATTAGATATGAATATTTCATTCAATTTATGATATGTATTTCACCTTTTTAGGTGTTATGTTACATAATTTTCTAAAATAGTAAAGTGTGAATGATTTTTTATAAAGGGAACATATAAGAAATAAGTGTAAAAATACTCATCCATAATGTAATGGTTTCCCAAATGAGAAAGTAAATATATCTCGTATTAGAACGAAAAATGTTATAGATATATTAGGGACACATAGTCATGTTGTAACAAATAACTGTGCCTGAATGGACACACCTTTTCCATAATGAGATTCTAATATGCTGGATTTCTTTATCTATATAGGTATGCATAATTTAGGGGGACTACACATTTAATTATATAAGATCAATGAAATATGTCTTTTGTGAACATATTTATGCCATTGGGATATTTTGAAATGGAAAAATATACACTTGTTGTATGTTTTATCAATGAGTATGATGATCAATGGTGTTTTTTGATGAAAAAATTCTAGGGGTAAGTGAAAATAGAAATCATATAATAGAAATAATTTACTATGACATTCATTGAAAAATATTTCCCTCATGAGAAATAAACATAGTAGAAGAGATGTATCCTTAGATTAATATTAAAGGAGGATGATTTCGTTTCGATGTGTGAAAAAACCTATACTTGGTTATGAAAGTATGATACTGATTTTACTTACAACACATAATTCAATTTTATCCATTTATTTCAATGTCTTAAGAAATGTTTTTGAAGGGCATGTGGGTCCGGAAATATGTCATCATATGATGAAATACTTTCATTTCCAATCAATACAGATAAATAATTATCCAAGAATAATGGAATTAATTGGATTCTAGTGATAAATAATATGGTAGAATAAATGAAAAATAAATTTAAAAGGGGATAAAATTATTTTCCCACATGTGATGACTGGGGAAATAATCACGCTGAGAAATGATTTAAATGGTTGCGAGTATTTAATATCTATGAGAGAAGGTTTAGAGAAGAAATGATTGAAAAGAGAATAATTAAATGAAATATATTTATTGATTAGACAATATTAAAATAAGATACTATGCCAAAAATATTGTATCTATAAATAGAATATTCCTATGAAGAAGATAATATATCTAATTCTAGTATATGAAATTTATATAATCGAATTGGTATAATTAATTTATTTATATATTTGGATCTATGAATTTATTTTAAATAATTTACTAATGAATTTCTAATCGTTTGAATTATGAAATATATATTTATTGTACTCTAGAACTATTTTATTAATGATTTTAGATCACATGTTAAATGAAACAATGAGAGGTGATTCAATAACATGTTAAAAATTTTGTTAATCACATGGTTGAGGGAATGAAAACCTTCAATGTATTATAGATATTGAGATAATTATTGTTGGATAAAGACAATATTGATATAGATAAAGTAAATAAGATAATACTTGACTACCTATTAAATTATAAATAATTTATGGAAAATGTGGTTATAAAATCATTGATGGAGTGTACATCATTTTTGGAAATAATGAATATATAAAAAAACCAATGTTTTACACACTGAATAAGGAATCATGCATATCTTCTATACATTTTTATAGTAATTAAATTTACTATGATGTTTTAATATAATTGGTGATAAATGTATTCTCTAATTGAAATGTGAGTATTTAGTGACACTTCAGGTTTTTTGGATAAATTATGATTTCATTTGGAAAATTTAGCAGCCTTATAATGTTTTTTATCTGGATATTTTGGAAGGGACATGAGGATAACCATTTTCAAAATAGTTTATGTTGATGTTTCGAAAAAGTGTTAGATATTATTGAATTAAAAATCAATATGATCCAAACTATGTTAAGATTTCAAGTGGAAATACTTCCTTGAATAACCAAACGATAAGATTTTTCTTCTGGAAAACAAATCTATCAAATAATTATATTTTACTATATTCATAATATGTAATATATTTCATCTACTCTATGAAATAGTTATTGAATTTTTTTTCCTATTATCATCATTTTAGATGATATCAATTACATTGTTCAAACCAATAGTTGATGGCTATGTAGCATGTAATATTCTCTAAACCATTTTTAATATCATTGCCCACCAGTATTTGGTTGTAAATTTTTATATACATGTTGATGTTTTGATTTCCGACCATTGTTAGCTTATATATAGACATAGTTCTGAGATTATTCCAGATATCTATAATACTTCCTTTAAATTATTATAGCGTGGGTATTTCATGATCTATTTTATATTGCGAGTTTTAACAAAAACATTTCACAATTGCCAACAAAATATTACTAGGGTCATGATTAAATTGAAAGGATGCGATCTAATTATGCATGGAAAATTATAAAACCCTGAATTCCCAAAATAATGACATTGTATTAGATAACGTGTATGAAATGAAACAACAGGAATACAATCGCATATAAATACTTTAAAAATTATGACATATTAACTATTTTATATAATATATCTTAAAATAAATGAAATAATGATATATAATTCATTACACATATTTAATACATTCTTCAATATCTTGTATTGCATGAAAGACTAAGTTTTTAAGAACACTATTAATATTATTATGTAAAATGAAAACTATCTATTATCTATTAAATTTTTTCTTATCAATAGGATTATCAATCAATTTTAAATTTCTTGTTAAAACAAATATTAAATGATTTCATTATTTAATAATTAATTATAAATGAATATAAAAACCAATCGAAACAAAATTAGAAGATTTTATTAAATAAATTATGCATCTGTGGGGATTTATATTAATAAATTAAATTAATTAATATTAGTTAATGATATTAATGAAATATATATTTTTTATTAAATAATTTTTTTTGTTATTCATCAAATATATCAGAGAAGAATAAGAAAAGAAGAAATCATATTTTACAGATAAAAATCCATGTTTTTCTAAAGGCATTTTTGACTCATTATAATGGGGAAATTGATTTAAATAAAAATGATGAAATTTTTTAAAATTTAAATTAACAAAATAAACATTATTTTTGTATTTTTAATATCAAAATTATCTTTGTTGAATCTGTTTTCTTTTCTGAGTGGCACTAATTTTATTGAATACTGAAAAAACCAAATTTTAATTGTGAACAAACTTTTAATCTATATAATTTATAATATAAAATTAATTTTTTAATTGGTAATAAAGTTAAAAAATTGATCCAGTTTACATATAATAATCCAATTTAGTTTATTAGAATATTTTTTTAATTAATTTTTATATAAAAACATCGTAATCATTTGAACATTTTCACTTTAAAAACATACTTTCCCTCCCAGCTGTGGGGCTATTTATAACATAATTCCATCCACTATTGTGTTTTAAATGTGAATAAATATTTTAATTATTTTCATTAAAAAATATTTATTATTTTTTTGGATAAAATTAATTTTTTACCCAAGATATGTTTTATATAAACTAAAATTTATTACAGCGAGTAAGGTTAAAATATCTTTACTTGATGGTTAAGCAGTAATCATAAGGGGCCAAATAATAGAGCCAGTTATCGAAATCCCCATGGGAGGAAACTACATAACCCATTTCCCCTATTTTATAGAAATTTTTAATTTATTTTATGAACATTATGTACTGTAGACCCTCCATATAGTGTTTACCATTTGGTATTTACACTATTTCCACTCCTCGTCCAATATAAAAAGAAACTCACCCCACCCTACCCCTCAATTATTAACACTTATAAGGTAATTTGGATCAAATAAAACATTAAAAATATAATCATAAAATAAATTCAATAATCCTAGAACCTTAAAATTTCTAGTAAACAAAACCATGGATTTCCTTGGGGAAAACCAAAAGAAGTCTCTTGAAGAGGTGGCAATGTTCTTCAATGAGAAACTTTGTTTTATTTATTTTTCCACCCCATAAATTTTTATATATAATTATTATAGAATATCATAATTATACTGGATATACTTTTTGATTTTCACTTTATGGTTATGACCTACACTCACACATAATTCAATCAAATGCGATGCATAATTGTCATTTGTGTGTATGGTGGACCACCTCCACAAGAACTGATATAGTACATTCTTCCATTTCCACAATTAAATATTTGATTAAATGATGTAAAAAATTTTATTAATATTATATATCGTATATTAATTATGTAATTAATTTTATTATGTTTTTATATAGATTATACCGTAGTGATTTCCATTTTTCATGAATACAATAACATCGTTTGTAGGTATCTGGACAATTGCCTCCTCAAAAAGTTGTGAATCATTCTGAATCACAAGAATAATATATAATTTATTTATGAATAAATAATATGGTATTTAATATATATTTATAATCTTGTAATTGTAACTTATACTAAACCTCTTTCTAAAATGAAAATTGGAAAATAGACATGTTACTCATTCGTACATATAACCTAATATCTCCCGGATCGTAACGTTGGTTCCAATTTTTTATCCATTTTCCATGATTTGATTTTAAATTATCTTCTATATGTAAATATTATATTTATTTCATGATTATTATTATGGATATTTTTTCATAATTAGACCTTTTCCCCTTGTATACCTACATAATTTGGTTTTGACACATAATAAGAATATAGTGAGAATAGAAAAAATAAACATAATTGATTTTGTAAATTGTAAATAGATTATGAATATGTGAATTAAAAATAATTATAAACATTTAAATTGTTTTAAAATTTTAAATAATTAAAATAATAGTATTATTTATTATTATAGAGATAGACGTGAAAAGTCAATCAGAAGGTAAGGGATTTCTTCTCCATTTACTTTTTTTAGATAAGGATTTGTTTTTATGAACCAAATCACATTAATGGGGTTTATATTATAAAACTTTAAATTTAATATCATTATTTATTCATAGTTCATGTGTATTATATGTTCAAAAAAAATTTATCCATTCCATAAAATTTTGGAATGAACATTAAAAACATGTAAATTTTACAATACTATATCAATTTTTTATGTGGTTGTTAACTATCTTTTGAAACAATCTAATTATTAAAATTATTTTTCATTATAAATTATATTTATTTTTAATATATATATCATTTTTATAATGACATGATTGTTTCATAATCCGTGAAGAATTCTTACATTTGTTATTTACTTTTAATGATATATGATTTATTTGAGAATTAATTATAAATTTGTATCCTTTACTAAATATAGATATTTGATAAGGATAATTATTTATGGTATCAATTTATTATCAAATACATGAGTAATGTGTTGGAAATGTTGTACATGGGTTGGGGACTAGTTAATATAATCCCCTTGATGAATTATTAGTCTCTTAGGACAAAACTGCTTGGTAGTAAACCCTCAATATTTGTTTCTATGTAGTTTTAAACTATATGGGGATAGATATTGAAAATTGATCCTTATTAATGGTCATGACAAATACTAGATGTGTTTCTTGTCATAGGCATCGTATTTCATGACAACAAATCATTATTTTAACTATTGTGAGCATAGATCATAATAGTTAATACATTCAAAATTATGCAGTCAATCATATTTTTTTATTTGATTAATAGATTTGTTAAAATATGATTTTTTATATTTCAAGTTCATTTGATTATTCATATGGAATTATATGATTATATTGTATTCCATATATATTATTCTGAAGTCAATGTTTAAATGGAATGCCTTTTTTCATTTTCCTTTCAAATATGGTTATTCACTTTTTATTTATGATAACTTCATCTTTACCGAACCCTTACTCATCATTTTTTATTACCCTTATTTTTTTTATGTTTCCTTGGTTATGAATACGAGGAATTTAAATGAGTTTTTAAGAATTCTTTTTAATATAATTTTATGTTTATTATTTTTATTTTTATATTCCTAATGTAAAAAGGTTTTCATGAATGTATCTGGTTTTTAGAACTACTAAATTGGTCGGTCCTATGGGATTTGAATATTATATCTCTTATAATGTAACAATGCGACACACCAGATCCATGCAATATGGGATGAGGTTATTACATAACTACATTCCATAGTGTTATTAATCATAAAATATATTTAATAATTTTTAATTATATTTCGTTAAAATAGCTTAGGGTAGTTTATGTAATATTAAGAGATCAAATCATATTATTGAAACTAATGATAAGTTTTGTGTGACGTTAAATACTAAAATCTATGAAAAAAATAACAAAAATATATATAAATTTCATTTATTGATATCTTATTATAATAGACTACATGATTTTAAAATCATTTTGAGATAATTTGTGTAATGATAACTCATATAGCATTGGAATATATAACATAAAAACCAGAATGTAATTATGTTTACCCAATGAGTAAGCCCCTACATAGGATTAACTACAAGGGGAGCCTCACTATCCCCAAATATCATAAGTACTGCATATGATTAATCCATCGAATATTATATGAAATAAATATATGTATTATATTAGTCAATCCTTAGGATTAACACAAGATATATCATTTTTGTCGATATAAATGATTTTGATATATGCACTATATAGAATTTACTCATTATAGGCAGGGATTATTTTTTATGATAGTCTCAATAACATATAAAAAATATTATTCTCAATTATAGAAATCATTGGAAATTTTTTCACCACCTTTAATACATATATTATATACTAAGAGATATAAAAAATTGGGAATTTTTTTATATATCCTCACACAACATATTATATAATATGGATTTACCAAATCGCATTATATAGAATCAAATGTTGTAAGGCCAAACATAGTAAAATAATAAATTAGTTTTTAATGTTATATATTATTCTCCCAATATTAATACCAAATAATTTTTTTAAAACAAATAATTTTGAGAATTAATGGAATCTTTATTTATTTTATTCCGCTGATAAGTTAGGGAAAATTGCTATAAGGTTCTAGCCTTAAACCATAAAAAATATTTAGTTAAGTCATGAATTCACATTAATGATCTTTATAGGTTTATATTTTTTAGATATTTAGGCCATAACTATTACATTATATCTCAAATATTTCAATGTAGACACTTCTACTCTATCTAATTTTTTTCAAAAAAAATAAAACTCCTTAAATAAAATAATAATTTATTCTAGATAAAAATCATCAAGTACACTTCTTTTCTATTATCCTTCCATATACCCTCTTAAAAGTATTTCAAAACATGGGATGAGCATAAAATCATATTAAATAATTTAAATATGTAATAATATTGTCAGTGTATGAATATTTGAAACCCATCAGGACATTTTCACATCAATAACACTGAAGCCTTTTTCTCAAATAAAAACATTAAACTATGGGAAAAATTTTAAAACAAGTTGTGGTGACATATAGAATCATATAAATAAGACAATTTCAAACATCTTCCAATTGGAATAACCATATGGCATACTTCCAAATTGGAGATCTATAATGGGGATCAACCTTTGTATAAGCTTTATCAGGATCAACTGTGAGCCATAATGGGGATCAAACCTTCATATAAGCTATGTCGGGTTAACCCATGTGCTATAATGTGTCCCAACCATTTTTATATGATATATTGCGCTCAACCGTGAGTTATAATGGGGATAAAACCTTTTATAAGCTTTATCGGTCAATCTTGTCTCATATAATTCTCATGTTCTATTTTTTGAATAAAAACACATTCATCACAAAACCCTTTTGAGAAACTCAACTAATCCAATTAGAAAAACATTTCCGTATAAAAATACCATTTTATTTATAGATCCCATTTTCAATACCATTATACAAAAATAATGGAATAATGTATTTATTTAAAAAAATTAAGGCTTCTAGAGGAAATGAAATATCATATAACGGTTATGGTGGTAGAGAAGTCCTTATCGTCGTATATGTTTAAACAAATAACATTTGAATTTTCATTTTGAAAAGGTTGTAAAATGATTTTTATAAAATGATTCCTTTAGAAAAAATTTAATGGAATTATAGATAAGAAAATAATTTCAATTATAATCCTTTTAAATCCATATAAATAAATATATAAATTAATATCATGAAGACAAAGATTTGATAATTAAATCATTAAAAGTTCATGGGGTCCCATACCATTTTGAACATTTAAATATTAATCACCACGAATTCATAAAAACCATTTGTATAGATTAAATATGTATAGGAAATTTCATAGTGGTGGTATATTGACATTACAAAATAATCGAGGTGTATATTATCAAGAAATACCTCAATAAAAGGGGATTGAGACGAAATCCTTTACGTTGAGTGTGAATTGTCTCATTCATTTTTCATATTCATGTATAACAAAATTATGTCTATTTAAAATTTAGTCATAAACTTTTACAAATTTTTATTTCTTTTTATATTACATATTATCGCGTTATAAAAATTATATAATTATTTAAGTTCATATCGGTCATTTTGTTGATATTTGTTAATTGAGTCGAAAATGAACATGTTTTGATGAGAATTATCCATGAGGTCAAAAGTCCATAATCCAGAGAATATTATTCAATATTTATATACCATATATCTCCATTATATATGTATTTATAATAGTTTACAACATTTAAATTTAATAAATGAAATGCATCATTCATGGAGATGGTAGGTTGTGCAAACTGATGACCACAATTTGAATTTCAATGTCATATTAAGGAATGAAAACTAAAATATATATAGCTATATTATAATTATAGAATAATATATATGTTATATATGTTATATATTTTCATTAATGACATCATTTATACATTCCATGTATGGCATGACTAATTCACATCACTTGAAGGGGCGGTAGTCCACACTTCTTCAAATGAAATTATCGTATTTACACACTATGGAATGAATAAAGGTGTGATATAAATATAAAATAAATAAGAATAGAGACAATATAAACATAATATATATCATTTATAAATACATTTTCTTAATAATGGAAACCATTAGAGGTGGTAGGGGAAAATTGAACAATCATCATTTCTTAAGGAAGTGGTTCGTCGTGCACCGAAACAGTTTGTTCATATCTATTAGATGGATGTTTGTGTAATTTTACATTGAATGAACCTCATAAAAAATCCTTTTATATTTAGTATATTTTCTATTTTTTTATTCAATTAATATAAAGATCATTGGAACTAGAGATCGAAAATAATGGAAAGTTACTTTGGAGAAGATGCTACCTAAAAAACAATAAAATTCATTTATTTTAAGCCAAAGTTCAATCATGAATTTCCTTATGTATATGTTAATGCATATAAGAGTAATGGAGAGATATAAGGAGTTTATTTGAGCATAATTTGTATGATAAAATTTACTTTAGAGGAGTGAGTATTTGTTAGAGGTGGTGGCCTTTTATAAGAGGTAGGAGGGGCACTATAAGAAGGTCTTGAAATATTATTTTATTATTAATGGATTTTTCGGTATAAAATGGATGAAAATTAATTTATTTCAATGATAATATTCTTTTGGGTAGTAAAACATTCAACAGATAGGTTTTATAAAATTTTTTATCATAAAATTAACCTTATCTTTTAGCTTTGACCCTAAGCTAAATACATTTACTCTTACCATGTCTTCAGGAATTTTCATAATATAAGTTATCTATATTTACTAGAAAAATCCAAGAGAAACATAAGTGGATTATTAATAAAATTTATAAAATTATATAAGTCATTTTTCTGAATCAAAAATTTTTAGGACAATTATATCATCTCATAAAAAAATATATTTGTTTAAAAACTCATTTATGTCAATTTTGACATTATAAAGTATTTAATTTTTTAAATTAATGACAAAATTATTCCTTAAAAAATGCATTAACTCAAAGATAATATTTCAATATCATCTATAAAATTATTTTCAGGAATCAAATTTTTTAAATTACATTTATTTTAATATTTATAATATCATTTATTTGAATATTTCATTAATAAAGAAATCACTCCATCATCATTGTGTCATAATTAAATTTATTTAATTAACATATAAAATTTATAAATAAAAGACCATGATATAGAAAATAATTTTATATTTATAATAAATATTTATAGTTGAATATATCTATTATATAAACCCATATGTGAATTGTTTTAGTAAAAGATACATGTTTATGTTATATTTCTCTTTACATTAAATTAGTTATTTTAAAAGGTCGTTATCACACCCAAGTGGATATATGGGGTCCTAAAATCTACCCAAATATTTCCATAGTCAGACAAATCTCATAAAATATGTTTAAAGCATGTGATATCATAGTTCAATATTATTATAATATTATTTTTTACCCTTATTTACCTGATTTACCCTTTAACCATAGTAAATAAAATAATTATTGATGTTACTATTCATAATGAAGAAAAATAAAGAGAAAATATTTAAAAAATTTGTAATTTCTAGTTCTAAATATGGAATCTATTTTTCAAAATTCAAAGCACATAATTGGAAGAAATTAATAAAATATTAATTCCAGTTGTCAAAACTATAGAGCTGGTTTTTAAGAAGTAATAACTATCATATGATTGATATGTTTTCATGTCCAATGCCAATGTTAAATTACTTCCAATGACCATCATTGTAATAAATAATAAAAAAATAATTATATTAAACATTAAAACAAATTTAAATAACATCATAACTATATACATATATTAGAAGGAAAGGCTATTCTGAATTAAAATGTATTATTTTTCACTATTCATTAAAATATAAACATTATCCAAAAAATACAAAAAAAAACTAAATGTAATTTTTAAGTTTGGGTTCTAATGAATATGTATATTTTTTCAAATATAACAATTAAAAGAGACAAAACTAGATTTAAAAATGGTTCTCCATCAAAAGGCGTTAAAATTAAATTTTTAGAAAAATACTTATTTTATCCATAAAATTGAAGTTTATCTTATATCAAATATAGAATACAAATAAGATTAATATAAAACATTAAATTTAATATTTGAAATATATTATTCATTAAATAAAAATCCATAATGAGTTATATTATTATATAGACACAATTATTCACTTTTTTAAAAAGTTTATCATAAAAACACATCCTTAATATTTAATTTGTTTTTAATTACATTTCTAAAAAATTTATTAACTAATGAAAAAATATTTAATCATATAAAAACCATAATTTCATAATTATATTAAAACTACTCATTTCCACATTTCAAAGAGTTAGGTGTTAACTCCCACTTAAAATAATAATAATATTATTTTATTATTTTTCAATAGAACCAAATGTTGTGTGCAACCTAATATTCCAAAGAACCCACTTATTTCATATAGATTACACTATCATAAAGAGTACCCCCTTTAATATATAATTAATAACTTAGTAATTAATATTAATAGAAATTAAATTTTATAATTCTATAAATAACGGGGTCGTTAGATCATTCCCCCTTTTGGAAACTGTGCCCTCACAATTTAAAAATTTGTCTTAAAAACATCATTAAAGATTCCACATTAGAAAATACGTCCATAAAACTACCATTTTAAAATAATGAAAGATTACTAAAAATGTAATCCTAGAGTTTAACTAATAGGACTCTACATGGATGTGGAAGAAAAAATCTCATTGACTAATTGAGAGTGATGGATAAGTTGATCACTAAAAGTTAAACACCACAATAACATAAATATGGGGTTGGGATAATGACTATTGAAAATGAAAGTATATTACAATTATTCTTCAAGTTCATTTTAATAGAGTTGAGATTTTTTATTTCCACATATACTAATTGAATAATGAAATATACTTACTTGAAAATTAGTGTTTCGTCATTTTATAAATATTTACCAAAATTAAACCTTTATCCAAATGATGAGTATTAAATATGACTTGGCCACACCTCAAGTGCTAAAATAAACTTCTAGAGAATCACATAATCCATAAAATATGAACAACACATTTCCCCCACCATCATAAATTAACTAAACCAAAATAGTTAGTATAATATCTGATAATCCCTCAAATTGAATAATCCTTTATAAAAAGTAATACTACTCTTAATCACCAAAATTCTTCAAACAAAACCCCATAGTTTAAAAAATACCATTCAATAAATAAATTTTATTAAAATTACTAAATCTAATGAAAACTAAGATTGAAACCCAAAATTCAAAAGGATTTGATCACATTGTCTTCAACGATAAATCTTAACATTTATCTCCAAATAACATTGACTACTCTTAATGTTTCATATATAATAGTAATTAAGATAATGACGTGTTCTCGATGATAGGATAAATAATTCCATAAATAACATAAATCATTATATATCAAAACAAAAAAATAGATTTTACCAAAGTAAAATTAAATCATTTCTCCATAAATAAATCCCATAGTATTCTATTTTCCTTAGGTATATAATGTTCCCCAAAATCAAACATCATACAATATAAAATGTTTCAATTATTCAACAAATAATTTTCTTATACTAAGGATATACATTTGATAAAATATAATTTCCCAAAATCAAATTATTATTTATCCATAGAATCATTTAACTAAAATGAATAATTCATACTAACTAGGGACTTCATATAGGCCTATGGTAGGTGATAAATTCTTGTCACACATTGGTTGTGGGTTTGATTCCAGTAGCTTTTTCTGATGCGATGGGTTGTCACATGGTATGCAAGTTTTAATTTTATAAAAAATTGAATAATTATTATAACATTAACAAAATGAGAAAAAATCCTCAAAAATAATAATAACATATTTTAGCCTCAATGGTTTTCTTATAACTCGCATTTTTCATACAAAAAATTAGTAACCCATAATTTCTTTAAAGGTGAATGTCTCCAAAAATACCAATAGTCACCATTTTATATCAGATTATAAAGCCTCTAAATGTTATTCTATGTCATTTAACATATAATATTACATAAAATTATATACCCCTGATTATATCACTAAACCTGAAGAAAACATCCTAATATTCAAAGTTGTCTGAACCTTTCCTCTGATACCAACTATAAGGCACTAGCCTTAACCCATACATAATATTGAGTTATGTCAAGAAACCACTTTGAGGATATTTTCATGTTTAGAGTTTTAGAAAATTACTCCATAACTGTTAAATTACATCTCAAAAATTTCAATGTTGACACTTCTACTATATCCAATTTTTTCACAATTATAAATCTCCTTAAATATAAAAATGAATTCTTTTTCCTGATAAAAATAATCTTGAATTCATCCTTTATCATACCATTACCTAACCCTGTAAAAAACATTTCACATCATCAGATGAGAATAAAAATCATATAAAATATTATAATATAAAGGATAAAACTTTTATTTTATTAATATTTAATACCCATGAAACCATTTTCACATGAATAACACTCATAAATATTTCTCAAATAAAAACATTAAACTAATAAAAATAAATTAAAATAATCTTTTTTGACTAAGACCATTATAAATAAACCCGTTCAAACATCATCCAATTTTAAAAATAATATGGATAACATCCAAATTTGTGATCTATAAGGGGGATCACCCTTCGTATAAGCTATATCCACCTCACCAGTGAGCTATATTCAAGAACAACCCTTCGTATAATATTTTTCAAGCTCAACGATGAGCTATAATGGGTGTTATCCATTCGTATAAGTTATATCATTCTCATACTTGTGCTATAATGGGTCTCAACCCTTCTTATACGCTATATCGTGCTCCCCAGTCTCATATAATGCTCATGTACTATTTGATGAATAAAACTTGTTCGTCACAAAACCCGTTTGAAACACTTATTTAATCCCATAAGAACAACATTTCCATATAAAATTAAAAATTTCATTTATGATTTCATTTCCAATACTGGGATTCCCAAATAATGTAATATGTAATTTATTTTAAATACATTAAGGGTTATAGATTAAGCCAAATATCAAATAATAGTTATGGCTGTGGAGAAGTTGGTATCGCTGTATATGTTAAAATAACTAAAATTCATTTTTTAAATTTAGTAAAGATGGTAAAATGATTGGTATAAAAAAATTCTGTTTGAAAACATTTAATTTAATTCTTTATAGACATAAAATGTCATCTATATTCCTTTTATATCCATATAAATAAATATTTAAATTAATATAATGATGTTAATGATTTGATAATTAAATCCTTAAATGTTCAAGGTGTCACATACCACATAGAAAATTTATTTATTTATCACCATGAATTTATAAATCACAATAGTATAGATAAATTACAAATATAAAATATTAGAGTGGTTATATATACACCTTATAAAATAATATAGGTGGATATTGCAATAAATGCCTCTATAAAAATAGATTGAGACGAAATCTCTTACAATACGTTTGACTTGTCTCATTAGTTCTTTATATTCATAAATAATAAACATAGGTTAGTATAAACTTGATTTATAACCGTTTTCATTTTTATTATTCATTTTATTTTACTTATAATTATGTTATAAAAATTAAATAATTATTTAACTTCATATCATTTATTTTGTCGATATTCGTCACATGAGTCGAAAGTGAACTGGGTTTGATGAAAATTTTCCATATGGTCAAAAGTACTACATATCCACAATATTATTCATGATTTAAATATCATATATATAAATTATATATGTTTTTAGAATAATCCATAAAATTTTGAGATAATAAATGAAATTCATCGTTCATGGAGATGGTAGGTCGTACATACAAATGAATGCTACTTTAATTTCTTTGTCATGTTATGGAATAAAAAAATAAACAATATGTAGGTATATTCTAATTCCAGTACAATATATATGTTATATATGTTACATAATTTCATCAATTACATCATTTATATGTTCCATGTATGGTATGAACGAGTCGTATCACATTGAGGGGGTGGTAGTCCGCACTTCCGTTTTCTCTCAAAAATCATAAACAATTCCTCTCCTTTTTTATCTTCAAACATCATGAAGACCATTTAATCTAAAATAATTCATATATTTCTATAATCTCATTTGAAATTTATGAAATCAAAGTTGTATGAGGATATAATCATGTAAGTATAAAATATAGTCTTATAGTAAGGCTTTATCTTCTTAATAATTTTTCACTGTTTCATTTTCATTTTATCAATAAATATAATAATATATAGTGTATAAACATACTAATTAATATATTACATCATAAATAAATTTATATCCACCATATTGGAAGATCCCATTGATGTTATTTCTTTTAATAGATTTATGATTCAATAGTTACCGAATTGGTATGATTTTATATTACATTCTCAATTATTTTTTGGATTTTCTATGATAAATTTACATTGAAAATATTATACAATCCATAACATTAAAATGTTATATATTTTTGTATTATATTTTTATTTTTTTTTGTTGTCTAATTTTCCTTAAATTCTCCTCTACTTTGTACTTAAATTGCTGCAAAATTATTTTATATGAAAACAAGTACATCTTTCTTATTTTTATATTGGGAATATCTCCCCTAATAATAATTTTTTTCAAATAATTTTTATATTATTTTAAAAATTTTGATTTTCATTAAAATGTTACTCCAATTACCTTTTATGTTTTAAAAAATGATTAAAATTAATCATTTAAATTTTTTTCCCCATGATTAACTTTTTTCTTTTTTTACAATAGTTTGAAAGAAGTGTTCTCTTTTGACGTACCTAAAATTAGTATATTTTTCCCCATCAAATCCTTCCCATATGATGATATTTCCTGTAAATGATTAAATGAAATACCAATAAGATTGTATTCTTTATTTTAATGTGCTATTATATTTAATAGGTTTCCAAAACATAAGGGATGTTTTGTATTGGTTTTTCAGGATTTTTTCAAATGATATCATGGAAGTTACTTTCCATAAAAATCAATGTCCATTTTGGATTGTTATGTTATATTTTGTAACTAATCTTATAATATCATAATCATAATTTATGTGGATGGATTTTTATGAAGATGTTTCTAAGATTACTCAACGAAATATATTTATTTAAAATTGTTTAATTATATAATAATGAATTTTATATGATACCATTTTACAGTCCTTATGTTATTATATAATTAATATTTGAAAATTATTATGATCATGTGGAATACATATATAATTTTTTTATTTTTTATGATTTATGGGTTCAAAATAAAATATACCTTCATGGAATTGGGTAATTATTTATATTTCAAGAGATGATATGTAATTTAATGTGGTGTGAACCATGTATTTTAGGGGACTGTGCCATTTAGTATATAACTAGTTATGAGCCATTAAAAATATTTTTTTTGGGAATTGGGAGTGAACTCAGTCCATTATGGGATTAATTCCATTGTGACGTCCCTCCTTGTTATCCTATAATAAGGAAATATTTTTCAATGATTATACAGTTGACACAAAAATATATCCATTACTTTTGATATCCTCTCATAGATCATTGTTGATTGTTAATGAATCAATACACTTATTACTCATGTATCTTGTTATGACAATAGTTTATTACATAACTCGTGATTTCTGATCTTTGATTGATTGGGTAAGAATTTCAAATAATATTAAAAAAGTTATTATACCCATTTCTTATATTTTTGATATATATGATAATATTATGAAATCTCCCATTGTTTCCCTTAATAATCATCTGAGATTAAAATATCTAATATTATAAATTTACCTTATTAAGAATAATTTTTTTAAATATAGCTCTGCTCTGAAGTGTACTCAGTGAGATGAATTTGGGGGAGATTTTCAAGATACTTCATGAAATATGATTATTGCATATGTATTCTCCGTGATAATAAATATTTATGGATCCCGGAAATGTAATATTATTTTATGTATTTAATTTTCATCTAAAATAACATAGATTTTTGTACAATATTATTAGATTTATTTTTTTTTATCAATGATGGTTCCAAAAAAAATTATAATATTTTGATTAAAATACATTAGGTTTATCCATTGATAAAATTAAATATATTTTATTGACATTAATTGTTTTTTCATTTATTTATTTATAATATTAAATTTATTATTTATAGATCACTGTGCAGAGACTACCTGAGATTCTCAGGCCTATTGATCCCCAAATTAATTTTGGAAATATATTTAATATATTATATATAGTATGGTCTTAATTGTATTGAAAATGAAAAATAACTCTAAAATGGAAAATTAGATATGAAATACGAGTTTATAGTTATGTTCAAGGAATGTGTATTATCCTAAGAGTGAAATAATGTATATCATCATTAGACATTGGATTTGACTTAATTCGATGATGATTAATTAATTAAGTAAATTATATTAATTTAAATATTTAATTCAAAACATAAACCTAAAATTTCCTTGAAAATATAATTCAATATATAATTTTCAAAGATATAGAGATAAATTTGTAATTATTGAGGATTTTTTGTTGAGGAATATTATAGGATATATTAGAAAACAACATCATGTGGTATTGAGTATTGTCTACACCAACTAAATTCAGTGATCATGCAAATGAAAATGATGGAGATTCATTCTCCATCAGTGATTGATCCACCTTGAGGTATGAAATTTTTATTATGTCAATTTATCCCAATTTTCTTATTCTAGGTTGAGTAAAATCTATCATCCTATATTCTGGTTCATAACTTGATTGTATTATGGGTTTAACAATTTAATGTGGGGATTATTAATAGAATTCGATTCTTTTAATAATGATCATCACTAAATATTATAATGATATCATATCAAATCCAACCAAATCACGGATGAGGTTTGTTAATACTTTTCATGTTTCTTGTTTTTCTAACCAAATTATTAATTCTTAAATCATCAGTATTAATTTTGTCCAGGGGTTCAACAAATACCTAATAAAAAATCACTACCCAACTATTTCTTATTGCAACAGATTGGTATCACAAGTTTGAGGTTTAGATCGATGATAGTATCGAATTACTATGATGGTTATGATGGATTGGGGATCGATTTTCAGGATACCGATTTGAGAAGGTCATGAAATTATTATGAGGTCCAATAAAGGCCATTTTCCTATGAATTTTGGTGTAATGATTTTGTCATGATGTTGAAGCAATGATTATATAGACCAGATCAATGATCCCTATGGGAGATCAATAACAGATTTAGATTTGATTGTCATGTGAGATAATATGGAGAAAGAACCTATAGGTTCTATTATATCCAAAACTAGATGGTGTTCATTTCAGAATTACACATCATCTGCGACCCCTTGTAAATCAATAGGGTTTGTATTAGAAGATTAATATCACACTGCATGTGTGCCTCACCTTAATGGTAAATATTTACTTGGAGCATACATGCACATGTCTAGAAATATACGGGTAAAATTTTTCATGTACTCAAACATATACTCACACATGAAAGGGATTCACATGAAGATCTATGTACTTGGACATGATGATGAGTACATTGTCTCAGACATGTCATGTACTCAGACATAGACACTTACATAAGCATGGGCCATGATACATGGGTAGGACCCAGTTCTTATTTTATACATAGTGATCTATTATTACAAACATAATATTCCTTCAATGATGGATTGGATCCCATTTTACAATTCATATAGGGAAAGTCTAATTAGGTTGTTTTACATGATCATTTTCAGTAGGCTAGTTATAAAATCATGTCTAATTCATGGAATTGTGGTCTCTACAATGGAAAATTATTCTTTTTTAGAGTTTAGGAATCTATTATTGATTTCCTATGTGGGATCTTCTATCATCATCACTAATGTATGTGGGATTCTTGGTATTATCATGACCAAAACCACATAGGCAGTGATTCACTATATACCATGTTAATATAAATTTGGTTGTTGTTATACCCAATGGTGTTGAGTGTGACTCCATTTTTTCATTCTATACATGATTTAGGTATTTACTTAGAAAAAAGAGGCCCAATGATCATGACATCTTGGATAGATTCCATCAGTACTATCTAACTCATGGAGTTTTTTCTCAATTAATATTCTTATATATAACCTTTAAATAAGAATCCTAGGCCAACTTTATGTTTGTGACATTATGTTGAGACTGTGGGACTATATTTTGTATATCCTAGTAATCATGTTATATATTTCCTTAGAATATACCTTTTATGAGTTAACTATTGTTCAGGATTCTATATGATTAGTGATTTTGGTGTTTCGTACTAGTTAGTAATATACCTACCCTTACATGGTCATTTTATACACATGCCATATCTTATACCAAATATTGACTACTTGACAGAGTCAAAGATGTAATAGGACTATGTGAAGTATAGTGATTTAGATAGAATAAGGTGTATTCCTATGGTTACATTGATAACTATCCACAACCAGTTTACATATAGGATATTTATTTAGATTCATTTTTTGGCATGTATTTCATCTTTTTTCACTAATTTAATTCTTTTCAATCTCTTTTTGTGGGATTTTAGATGTATTAATTTGTGACAATATGGTTTTTTACACTTTAGCAATGTATGGTATTGGAGGTGTGCTCATGTTAGAGGTATATTAGTCTAAATCCTTCCATGTTTGTGATTTTCCTATTGAATGCCTATCAGAAACATGACGCCCACCAGATTTAGGCATGGGGTAGTCACTTCTTGGGAACCATTTGGACTATCTTGAATAATTTTTTTTGTTGGAAATAAGTTCAAACTTAAAATTGATATCTTCTTTATTGCATTGAGGAAATATGGTTATGTGTTTTTAGTTTGGATATATATCATGTGAATACATTATTTGTATTGCAGTCATGATACCAATTAATAAGGACTCTAAAATCTTGTTTGTTAGCTCGGTGCATGATGACACTTATTGCATGGAAAAATTATTACATGCGTCATATTGGAATGAGTTGTGGTTTCCAAGTCCTTCTTGATTCATCATTCCTGATATCCTTATTGAATGTGGAACATCTTGTATATTTTAGGACGCCTCCATTATGTTTTTCACCTATAATTCAACAACATAATAATAAGGATGATCCCTTTAGTGATTAGGCAATGATACAAGGACATGTCTAAGAGGTGTTACCTCTAGCTGGAACACAAGTATTACCATAACTATTGAGTCGTAAATTGTTCCATTAGTACCATAGGATGAGCACCAAACGTTGAGCGCACATCAATATTTTTAGTGAGTGTCACACCTCTTGTTCCAAGGAGATCCTAAAACACATGAAACCGAGGATCGACATTAGTTAATGAAAATATTATTCCATCTTGTTACGAAACATGTATATAATATGGTGGTACCGATAGTGATCTTCTTAAATGGCTTTGTAGGTTGATTTTTCATGTAACGTCCTGGACCCAGATACCACCATAAATGGTGCATTGAGCCTAGTTGATCACAATGACTCCAGCTCTTCTCCCCAAATGCTAGAGGCATCGGACTAGAAATGAGGGCCTAGTTGTGTCAGTGGGGAGACTATACCCTCATTACTTGAGTATTAGAGAGGAAGTCAAAAATTGAAATAGAAAAAGAGAATAAACAAGTATACAACAAAATGTAATACTAGAAGACAAGAATATATAAATATCTATAACAAAAAGTATCTCATATAAATAAATTTTTCATATGGTACAGGCGTCATGAAAATATACAATGTAGGTACAAGGCAATGTAATACAATACAAGTCCCAAAAATAAAAAAAGACAAAAATGTTATCCCCGCAACGTAAGCC
The DNA here is from genome assembly GCA_963277665.1 of Viscum album. Taxonomy (NCBI): domain Eukaryota; kingdom Viridiplantae; phylum Streptophyta; class Magnoliopsida; order Santalales; family Viscaceae; genus Viscum; species Viscum album. The sequence continues at coordinate 1,512,858,852 of OY728132.1, read as the reverse complement.
TCATCCTGGTCCTACGATCCCCTGCTCCAAGCCACAATCAACAACATATTCTAGGGAGATCATTCCTATCATCACCTGCAATCAAATAATTAGTTTTGGTCCCCATGGAGGCTCAAATATGGTATGAGAGAAACTTACTAGTCGGAAACCACCCGGGTCGATAGATTTCTAGCAGCAATTCTACAAAAGTGAAATTAAGTGTAAATAACTAGTAAGTATGTGAATATTCCCCTGGGATATGTCTACTATAAAGTAAAACTGAAATTCCCAAAAGGATACCTTCAAAAGAGAGTCACCACATAACAAGTAATCTATATTAAATAAACAAGTCACACTACCATATCATACATCCATCTATATCTTTCATCCCATATCCATGCTGTATAAAGTGAACATGTTTCTCACGACCATGTTCTATAGAGAATAGCATCCCACAACCACGTTGTATAGTTAAAAGTAGACCCCGAGGGCCAGATCAATGATGTCAACATAATAAGGCATCCATGTAACAAATATCTAGAACAAGGATGTCTAGATCCAAGGAGCGTGTCTGAGACATCCCAAAGAGTCCCATTGGAATACCTAGTGGGAACTCAGTTAGGTACTCATTGGGTTCCATGGAGAACGTAAATAGAAAGTCATATGCGAGCCCACAAGAGCCAGATTCTACAGGGTTGCAATGCATGAGGCATCCCCCACAATCAAGACCCACGGGGAAGAATCAACCCAAGGTGTCCACTACTGCATTCCAGATCAAAGGAGAATACTTCATGGAACATATCAACCCATTCAATTAAGCATTCATGCATTCAAGCATACATGTTAAATATTTATAACTGAGTGAGTATACCCACTCACTTCAACATGAACAATCCATGAGTGTACCCACTCGTGAAAACCATTTATCGCAAGAATATGGGTCTACCCTCCCATATAAACCATTAAACATGTCATTAATCATTTACATATAGGTATACCCACCCATATCATCCATTTATCAGAACAAATTATCAAAATAGGTGAGGCATAACTTGATATTTAAAGAGCAAGGAGACATTACTTCTCCAAAACTAGCTACTCAATATATCAAGTCATTAAAATGATTCATTTGATTAGGAAAGGACAAGAACACACCCCTTGGGTGGTTCAAACTGTCAAAAAAACAATTCCCTTAAGGCACACCCTGTGGGGGACCTCAAAAAGATCAATGGATGCCAACACACCTAAACAGAACTCATTGTCAACCTAAATCGGTCCAACAATAACTTCTAAAATCTAGTTCCTCAAAAAACTTGATTGTGATAGAAATTCTAAAAAATTGAATTTCAGCCGAACACTCAAAAAACACCATCAAAAGACAATGGAAATAATAACCCACCAACCTCACTATGGTATTAGACATATCATCATGTATCGTGTCCTCATTCGTCCCGGTTTGGATGAAATATGTAGAACAGATGAAGAATAGAATATTAGGTCATATGTTCCTAAATCCAAATAGCACAATTGTTGTTCTAGAGAATCAATAACGATTAAAAAGGAATCATGTACCTTCCAAGAAGGTTCAAATGTGATAGACGACGCTCGAATCAGAGTCTATATGGATTCAACAGATGAAAAACTATATTAGATTGTTTTTGGGTTCCAAAAACAAGAGGAGAATCTTTTACATCAATATTATGAGCTACTACCTCTTTTATAAAAAACCCACTGGGAATGTAAACGACGTGTACATCAAGTACACGGTGTGTACTGAAACTTAATTTTTTTTCCACTGACTGGCTACATGTCGTGATGGCCATGTATATGGTGTGTACATGAAATATGCGACGTGTAGACCAAGTATACAATGTCTAACTGGCCTGCGACCAAATTTCCTTCTTTTTTCACCTTTGTTTCAAAAAAACAACCCATCCCACCCACAACCCATCCTAGGGTCTTATCCAAAAAATAAATAATCACATTTATCTAAAAATGTATCCATACCTAAAGAAAAATCAATGATCTTACAATAATCAAACATCATAGCAATTCCTCCCCAAATTTCACTCTAAAGGGTGGTCAATATTCATCTAAAAACAACTTCGACCACTGATCATGTACCACATTATCCCTCTCCCTAGTCTCATCATGTATACAGTCTTGCTGGCATAACACCCTTACTAGAGAAACTTACTGACCTTGAAGAACCTAAGTGCTCATGTCAATGATACGAATTAGATGCTTCTCAAAGGATTCATCAACCTGAAGCTCATCCTCCTCATAATGAAAAATGAGAGATGGTTATGAGGGTTAATGGCATAGCTGAGATGCCTTGAAGACTTAGTGCATGGCTCGGTACCTATGAGGTAGTAGAAACTGATAGGAAACTGACCCAACTCTCTCTAGAATCGAAAACAACCCGAAATATCTTGGTGACTACTTTCACTATCCCCTGATCTATCTATGGACCAACCTTAGTGAAGCAAGTAATAAAACCTAATCGCCTACCTAGAACTCCATTGGCCTTCTGCAGAGATCGACTTATGATTTATGATGACATTCTAAAGTATCCATCTACTTTTGAATCAACTGGACCTTCTCAGAAGTCTCCTACACGATACGCGGTCCCAGTAAATCTACCTCACTTGCCTCTAACTAGCACATGGGAGACTGGCATGGCCTACCATATTAATCCTCATAAGGTTCCATCTATATAATTGAATGTTAACTTTTATTGTATGTGAACTCAACCAAGGGAATGTTACTATCCCAAGATCCCCCAAAATGATGGATGCATGTTCACAACATGTCCTCTAGAACCAGTACCGTACACTCTGACTAACCATCAGTCTGAGGGTTGTATGTTGTTCTTAGAAAAAACTGTGTACCCAACACCCTCTGAAAACTCTACCAAAAAAGATATGTAAATAGGGAATTATTATCCAAAATGATAGATCGTAGGTCCCCCTGAAGTCATACCACCTCTCGGATGTAAAACAATCGATGATCGTCAATACTGGTGGACTCCTTGATCAGAAATAAGTGTGAGTCCTTTGTAAGCCTATAGATGACAACCCACACAACATCACTACCTTTTTGGGACCTGAAAAAACCCATCAAAAAATCCATCATGTCATCATCCCACTTCCACTCTGGGAGGGGTATCTACTGTTAAATCCCTGCTGGTCATTGATGTTCAGCCATCACCTACTGAGAGGTTGAACACCTCATAAGAACACCAGCTACCTATCTCTTCGTTCTCGGCCATGAGTACTTACATCACAAGTCATGGATCATCCCTCTAACCCCGAAAAACACTTCCAAAGATGAAACATGAAACTCCCACATCAAATCCTCATTTATATCCACTATATCCCAATCACATCCATTTATACATAGGATCCCATCATCTATTACTGTCCAACAAGAATGAGGGTCCACACCAGCCACACCTTCCTTTAGATCAATGACTTTTGAATCCGATAGATGCATCATCATAAACCTATGTAGAATCATAAAGGTAATAGCTAAGGATGAAAAAAATTATTCCCTTGTCTATCGTGCACCTCTAAATGCATCTAAAAGAACAACGCCATAAGCTTCCACTCACCACTGGCATGTTGCACTGCATGTATCTGAGTCCCTTAGCTCTGGTAATTAGACACTTCATTTCCCTTTCAAGGCAAGTAGGAAACCTCGATGTCAAAGGCCTGTAGGTAATCCATGCACCATCACTACCTAAAATTTATATCATGCTTCCTAAAGATATACACTAGGGTTTTGTGGTCTACGTACACCAAAAAAGCTCTCCCAGAAAATAGTGCCTTCAATAGCACAATGCATGAACAACCACCACTAAATAGAGATTGTTCATATGTTAATTATTCCCATGAGGCATAAGCTTCTAAGATTTGTATGCTATAATTTGATCCCCATGCATCAGCACTTCCCCCAACTCAACAGAAAAAGTGTCACAATACTCTGTGTAACTATTTTCCTACTTTCGTAGTATCAGGACTAGTACAGATGTCAGCCTCCCTTTTAGTTCCTGAAAGGATGTCTCACAAGATTATGATTAAACAAACATCACACCCTTCTTAGTGAAGCTAGTAAATAGAGCTACTATGTGTGATAATTCCTCTATAAAGTTTATTTAGTAACCAACAAGCCCCAAGAAACACTATATATCAAAAACATTCTTCGGTTGTTCCCAAGAATGTACAACTATCATCAATTCTAATTCCTCTGATACTCATATATTTGAGATAATGTGACCTTGGAAATTAATTTGATCCATATAAATGTGGCATTTTATGAAATTATAATATAATTGATACTCTCTTATATTATTCAAAATGACCTCAAGATGATTTTAATGGCCATGTCAATTGTGAGAATACACAAAGATATAGTCCACCTGAAACACCAAAAAAAGAATCTTTGTAAGGATGGAACACATGATTCATAAAATCCATGAAAACTGTTCGTGTGTTTTGTGAACAAACGACGTAAACAGATAATCGAATAACACATACCTTCTATAGAAGGAAGTACAAGGTATGTCAATAGATCGAACATGAACCTAGTGATATCTTGACCTCAAGTATATCATCGAGAACACTCAAGATTCTTGAATCTGATCAAACAAGAAATGTATTTCTGAAAATGGATTTGAGTTTTCAGCCATCATGTAGTTTAGTTTATGAAAATCGACTCATTTCCTAAGATTTCTATCTTCTTTTTTTGTGGAAAGGACTGGAAAACCCCACAATGTAGTAAATGGTCTCATAAACCCCTTCATCTCTAAATCCCTTAGTTGCCTCATAGTCTCATGAAAATCCATCATAGCCTACCAGTAAGGTGGAATGCATACTAGAGAAACTCCTATAACTAGATAGATAGAGGACTCCACGTCTCTCTAAGGAGGTAAACCAAAAAATTCATCAGGAAAGGAATCCATGATGTGATCAACCACTGGATGAATGTCTGTTTGACTCACTCCCTAATCATCCAGAAACAAACTAGCAATATGGGTTATCATCCCGCCATGCCCAAATGCTTGTGTCCAAATATAGATGAATAGACGTCACATTCAACCTTTTGAATAGACACTGCACCCTTTGGTGATGTGAAAGTCACCCTACAATGATAGAAGTCAACATATTCTTGATTAGAAATGATTCATTCCATTCTGATAATGACCTCAAACCCTTTCATCACAAGTACATAATGATCCCAGATGAAGTGACACCCTCTGACCACAAGGAGACACTTTATACACTGGAGTACATCACCTATTCTAACTACCAACATCATGTATAGTGTCGAAATGCCTTTTGAATGAAAAAAGGCCAAGGAATGTTAACAATCATACAAAGATAATTCTATGAGAAGAACATGTGTCAAAATGAGAAGATGCAATAGTTGAAGAAGCTAAATACATACCTCTCACTATAGATGGTCCTCGATCCTACTCTTGTTGGTTATGGTTCACTATATAAGTGTGGAATGTACCATGGACCTGTGACCCTGCCATGATACCATGAGCTATTCCACCCTACTGCCTCTAAGAACATGTTGTCTGGATACCACAACCACGACCACTACTGCCCTGGATTGATCGGCCTTCACTTCTCCATCTCCCATCCTAGCATGGATCTAAAGGCTATAGGCTTAAATCTAACGTCAGAGCGGACCCCCTTCCACTCGTAGCTAGAGTGAAGGTCCTATATAATAGCTTTATGTGCCCCATCCTGCTGCAAGCTTGCCACTCGAATGGGTCATGGTGACACTAATCTATCTTGTGGCCTCACCAACTAAACTAATGTCCAAACACCAAGATTCCTACACCCACAACCTAACTTGCACTCACATCACAGGAAGACTCAAAAAAATGATTCCTATATAAAGACGAAGATCCACTGGGGTGAGAAACAATACACCCTTGTTTTGTACCCTCATCTCCCCTTAGGTTCCACTCTGTAATAATCACCTGATTAACAATCTCAGTGATAAAAGGAAAACATAACATGTTGACCTGAAATTTAATAGCTTGTGTGAGACCTTCCACAAAGAATCTCTCCCTCAACAACAAATTTGTAAGATAAAAAGGTGAAAAACATTGTTTCTCTATATTTAAATCCGAGTATTCTATATCTGTCATCACACCCTACTCCAGACACATGAACTCACTTGCCCACTCTGCTAGCAGGATTTCGAGATAAAAGTAGTCATAGAATTGGGTTTGGAACCCATTCCAACCCATATTACACAGTCCATCATCCAAATTCAGATATTCACACCATCTCTTTGTCGCTCCACATTGCACGTAAGTCACGAGCTTGACCATTCTCCCCAAAGGTGTCTCCAAATGATCGAAAATTGATCACATGGTCTCTAGCCATAGCTCTATAGCCAATGGTCCACCATCCTATAAAAACATAGGAGGATGCTACATCATGAACACCAGAATCAACTCATCCATAGTCAAGGCTAGTTATAGTGCTCCCTATAAAGTATTCATATAGAGAATGAAACCCTCGTGTAATTGTGCCTCAACACCTGTGTCCAGAATATTCTCAAGATCCACAACTGGCACTAAAGGAGGATCAAGAGGTATCTTGGGGCCCACCATCTCTGAAGTATTTTCATTACCTCCATCGTAGAATACCAATAGATGCCATCATGGTTGTATGTCTCTACAATTCCAAATGAACACCTTTGGAAATTGACAACATCAAATAATGAATCTCAAAGCATATGACAGGTCAGAACCCTCCAAAAAACCATGTCCAACACACAACCTACTCCTAATTCTAGGTCTGTTTAAAGAACAACCAATGAACTAGTAGAAATTTCACCTCTTTCCCACTAAAAATCTGGGTCTAGGTCAAGTCTCTTTCACCATTTGAGTTTTCATTTGCATTTGATATTTAGTTATTCAGGAAATTTTACGAAGAGATTACCAATTTCTGAATCCATGAGGGCCCATAACACCTCATGAAATCAATACATATATCCAATTAAAACCATACAAATGACACGTTCATTGAAGAATTTACATTTTTTAGTGCATAATTTACCAATTCATAAGGTCTCTTACTCCTTGTTGATTTAATGATGATGTCACACCTTTGTATTCTTCACCCAACTAACACATGAATATGCAGAACTATCACATCAACTATCAAAAGGTCATGAAATGTCTAATGCATCCTAGATGGCATGTCATAACTCATGGAATGTGATTCTATGTTGTGTTTATATGATTCATGAGATGGAACACCCTAATCTAATGGGTTGAAACTGAAATAGAACGCAAAAATTACATCAACAGTAATAGAAAAAATCATTTTCATCACCCAATAGTGAAATCAAATCATCTATAATAGTCCAAATCCAGAAAATCATAACTCAATTCAAGGAAATTTGGATTTTCCCTGTACACGTGGTAGATAATCCCAAGCTCATTTTATTACCAAACTCAATTTCCTTCATATCCCTATCTAACATATCCAAATACTAATTCAACTAGAAAAGGGAAAACCATTTGATACAACGTTGTAATTTCCCAGACCCGGATGCCACTGGAAATAGTTCCCTGAGCCTGGTTGGTCACAAGGCCTCATGATTATCTCCCCAAATTCCAGGGCTTCCTACTAGGATTGATGGCCTAGGTGAGTCATTGTGGAGACTATTACCTCATAACCAGAGTATCAAAGTGGAATTCAAAAACCTGTAATACCAGAAATGAATAAATAATCAGAAAAGTGAAAGTAATACAGGAATACAAGAATATATAAATCCTCAAATAGAATTATCTCATATACAAATATGATGCAGATGGGACATGTGTCTAGAAAATTGTCAAAGTTGGTACAAGGAAATGTAATATAGCGAATGTCCCCAAAAATAACAAAATCCCAAAATGGTATCCCAACATCGCTTGTATTATCTTGTTTCTATGCTCCTCTACTGCAAGACACAATCAACAACCTATACTAGGGTGCTTCCCCCTATCATCACATGAAATCATATAATTCTTTTGGGTCCCCAAGGTGGTCCAAACATGGTGTGTGATAAACATCCCAGTAGGCCACCACCCAGGTCTATATAATTCTAACCGAAATTCTAAAAAAGTTCCACGATGTGAAAATAACTAGAAAGTAAGTGAAAATTCCCATGGCATAAGTCTTTTGTAATGTAAACATGAACATCCCTCAAGTATACCTCCAAAAGAGATTCATCTCTTAAAAAAGAAGAGATAACATATAAACAACTCTCATGGCCACACTTTACATCCATCAGTATCCTAAATCCCACTACAATGCTATATAATGTGAACAAGTATCATAAGGCCACACTGTATAATGAATTAGCATACCATGGACACACCGTTTAGTGAAATTGAGACCCCGAGGGTTGGATCCAACGTGACATCAGACAAAGGAATCCAAGTAATAAATATATAGACCACAGAGGGTCGGATTGAAGGAGAATATTTGAGACATCCCATCGAGTTCCACAGGAATCCCTAGTGGAAACTCAGTTAGGAACTGTTTGGGGTTCTATGATCAAGGAAATAGAATGACCTATGCAAGCCCAAGCAAGCAATATCCTACAGGGTAGCAAGGCTTGAGGAATCCCATGGAATCTAGACCCAAGGGGTAGAATCAACCTAAGGAGTCCACTACGGCATCCCAGATCTAAGGGGAGAAGTCGAAGGAATCTATAAAACCATTTAATTAAGCATTCAAGCATTAAGGGTTACCATTTATAACTAGGTGAGTATACCAACTCAAGTCAACAAGCACAAGCAATGAGTATACCCACTCATGCAATCCATTTATCACAAGAATATGGTTCTAACCACCCATATAATCCATTTAACAATTCATAAATCATTTACATATATGTATACCCACCCATATCATCTATTTAACAAGTCATGCTATCCAAATAGGTTAGGTACAACATGATATTCAAATAGTTAATATAAAGTACATCTCTTAAAATGTCAACTCAATCTATAAAGTCATTAATAATCTTCCATTAACTGGTAAAACATAAGAAAACACCACTTCATTGCTTTAAACATGCATTAAATAGCTATTCCCTTATGGTGTGCCCCTCTAAGGACCTCAAAACGGGAAAGGGGTGCCAATGAACCTAAAAATATCATGGTCAACCTCGATTGGTCCAACTACAACAACTAAAAGAAATTTTCTCATAAATAAGACTTCTTTGGGAAGTTTGAAAAATGAAATTTCGGCCAAACACTCGAAAAAACCAAGAAAAGATGAAAGAAAGTATACACAATCTTCCTCGAGAAGTCATGTACCTAATGAAAACTAGGGATCTTACAGTGGGGATTAATGACCTATACTTATAATGAAACTACTCAATAATAGTCACCATTCAAGTGGATTTTTATATATGTATTTTATATAGATATGTTGATGGTTATCTACAACTAAGATATTCTATAGCTTTAGAATGATAGTACTACTATGGTGGATTGTTCAACAATGTTCATCAAAATCTCTCTATGCTTGATAGATTTGTTGTGTGGTCAGTTTATTCAGTCTCAAGAATTAGATCATTGAAAAAACATAGATAGTTGAGATAGTGTGAAAGCACTATGTATTCGAACATGGGATGGTATTCTAGAGCATGATATAATGTCTGAGTGTTTCTTGGATAAGAAGACACAAACAGTTCATTCTATATATGGTTGAAGAGTAGAAAAGACATCTATGTCTAGCAGATGATTGGCAAAGGAAAATGGCATTGTGAGTCATTTTAGGAGGAGATCCCATTACACAATGTCTCCAGTTTAGGGAAAACCAGATGGATGTATATATCCAAGGGATAAGAATCACAATTATTTTTATGTCATGAGTTATCTCATGTGCGATTTTATAACATGTTGTTTCGATGATAAAGAGACAATGGATGGTCCTCCTAGGAATATGATATGGTAGAATCATTTTGGTTCATTAGGATTAAGATGCAGATGGGGAGTTGGGAGAGAATATGTATGTGGTAAGAATTTTTTACATAACACAAACACCACCACCACCAGGTTGTTAGGTCTTGGCTCATAAACCTATGTGATAGGTGTGGGGGAAGTATTAGGCAGTTGGAAAGTATAAACCAATGTATCGAGGGATGATATGTGGTATGATATGTGAATTTTTTTCCTTATCTTTAGTTCTATTAAAAGAAATTTGAGTAATATTTATATTTTCACATATCTAGATCAAGTCATATAAATTCTATTTTATCCATTTGATTGAACCTTTCACATTGAAAATTCTATTGGAGGTGAATCATCGATTCCATGCATTTTCTGATGGTGTGACATGACTGTCAGAGGTGAGGGTGTATTTCAGGATGTCATTGTAGTGTTGACGATTGTTTGGGACGTCATATTATATATTGGTTTTTATCTTTCTTACATGCCCATATAGATTATTTCAGGTGGAACTTGAGGTGTCTCCAAAATGGTGTGATGAGGTTTTCTGTTAAGGGTGAAATGAAAACCCAGGTAGAGTGGTATGGGCTAATTCATAAGGGGTATAGCTGATCACCATTCAGTTCTCTAGCATGAACCTTAGTGAAGTTGATCCTATTATTTTTTAGTGACCAACTGTGGTGGAGATGTACAATAATATAATTTGTGATGAAATATCAGGATTTAATTCCCTATAAGATATAGAAATATAGAATGGGTATATACCATTAGTAATCAATTATATATGATCTATCATATCTGATGGTTATCGGAGAGCTTCATGAGCTGACGTTGCAGTTGGAGGACTTATAGAGGAATGGCTATGTTAGGCCCAGTGTTTTACCTTGGGAATCACGGTATTGTTTGAAATTAAGAGGGATGAGTGCCTAAGGTTGTGTGTGGATTATCATCACCTAATCATATGACTGTATAACATGTACTTAATTCTGAGGATCAATGACCTTTTTGATAATTTGAGATGGGAAATATGGTTATCAATAACTGACCTTAGATCGAGCTATCACTAGCTATGAATACCTGATGGGAATATTCCAAATACGACCTTACAATATTTTTATAGTCACTATGAGTACATTTTGATTTCCATTTTCATGATGATCTTCCTATTAGTGTTCATAGGACTCATTAACTGGATCATTTATCATTCTTATACTGGTTCCCAGTAGACTTCCTCAATAATATCATATTTTACACTATGTCCAATGACTAGAACATATGAAACATGATTATGGTTCTAAATATACTCTAAGAGAACCATATGTTTTTGAGTCACTCAATGATCTAGTTATATATTCAGTATATCAACATTTTGGGATATGTTATCTCCACAAATAGGGTAGTAGTATACCATATTATGGTCTTTGAATTTTTTTTCCAGCGAATGATAGAAGAGTGTGAAATATTTTTGTAGATTCCATATGATTGTAGGCTACTGTTATAGGTTCATAGGTGCTTTCACTTGGATATAATATCCCTATAAATTATTGACCTCAAATGGGATGGATTTTCTATGGAAAGAGAGGTCGTTGGAGCTGATTAAAAGGTTTAAAAGGACATGAATCATAATAATTATATTGGTGCGTGTCTAATACATAATGGTATGTGATTCATATGAGACTAAGAATGGTTATTTAATTATGTAGTGATAGGAAGTGATTGCCAATGGTTCCAGAATGCTACAGTCACATGATAGGAACATCATGTCCAACAATCCGAAGTTAGAATCAGTAGAATTCAAACTAAAGATGTGGAGACACTAACTAATGGTCCATCAACTGATCTTCTATTATGGAAAAAATTATTCTAAAGTATATGCTCAACAAAAAGAATTATAACATGTGGAGGAGGTGATGCCAATAGTTCCTCAAGGACTATCACATTGAGATTGTTAGTACTTCAGTGAAGGGGGGGTGTGGTAGCAGTTACCCTAAGATGGAGATCTTTTTTGCAGTTACTTATTAAGGAATTATAGAATTTATCCGCATTATAGTTTTTTATTTTGGATGGTGATAGGGATCCTTACCTCTAAATAGTGATTGTTACTCCCCCCCTTTAATGTGACTATGGGATGAATAGATTGTGGATAATGACCGTGAGACCCAACATAATCATATATCCAAAATAAAAGCTTCTAATAGATTTTTTGAAGGTAGGAGGAATTTCACTAATTTAAGATGACGAAATAGGGTACCAGTGATGTTGCGTGAGTAGTTTCTATGAGATTTTAATAAATTTACCCTGATGTTACATCCAATTGTCTTGATTATGTACTTGGACCTTGAATGTTAGTTTTCGTTTCTTGGTATAAAGAATGGGGTTGTAAATTTTGTCCTTAGATATCATATTTTTCATCATATTATTGTAGAAAACTATGTTTGAATATTAATATATCAACCCCTTAATGTTCAAAACTATAATTCCAATGGGTTGTCCATTTTATTCATGATGGGGATATCACATACATCTTGATGAGATGATACTATCTTCTTGATCGTATATCAATTGATGAAGTCAGTTCACATACTTCATATATTAATGAAGATCCTATTATAGATCCCAGTATTCTTCTCTTGATAAGAGATAGTTTGACTTCATATATTTCCATTGGGTATTATTTCTAACAACTATTACCTCTTAACATATATATGTAATGGAAGGGATTGCTAGAGGACTTTGGGGATCAGATGCATTTGAGAATATTTTTTCACCACCAGACTGATGGCCTAAATGAGTGGACCTTTAAGGTGATATAGGAAATGATGTGGGATTTAATATTATAATTTATTAATAGTTAATATGATAAAATAAAATTGGTGTAATTTAATACAAAAATTGTTTCCATTCCACCATTGGCATGGATCCTTTTGAGACTATGTACAAGACACACTGAAGGTCACTATTAGGAAAGACCGACCAAAGAGATTCAACACATATAAGCTAAGAGTCAGAGAAATACAATGATGATATGGTGAAGATTGTTTAGGAGAAGACGTGGACTACATATAGTGATTATAAGTATTATGAATATAGTTAAAGGAGGGTTTTGGAGTATAAAAAGGGAGACTGTGTCTTCTTAAGTGTATCACCACTATGTGAATTGTATAGATTTGGATGGGGTATAATTTTATCTATTATATTTATATTCCCTATCAAAAAAATAGATATGGGGAGAGGTTTCATACCACATAACTCTTCCAAAGTAGTTAGAATATGTACATGACTTTATCCATGTTTCATTACTGAGAAGGTATGTACATGACTCATCACATGTTTTCAAAAAGGGATATATGGATATAGAGGATAAGATACATTTAAATTATAATTATTAAAGATTTAGGATATGTACTAGATTTTAATTCAGGGTATTGGGATTTATTCAGTGCTTGTCAGGTGGAATCACAAAAATCTTATAATGGTTACCTAGGAGCGGGAGCCTCATACATTTGTTATGTACCCATATATCATTATGTAGGTTTTTTTATTTTCATGATGTAAATATAAATTTTGTGGAGAACTTAATTAATCTTATCATTTTATTTATTTATTAATATTTTTAAATCTATTATTTATAGAGTAAGAAACTGATACGATATGATATTATAAGGCTTGGTGAGACCTGGATTAATTTTTAAAACATATTAAATATAGTACATATAAAACAAACATTTATTTCATAAAAAGTGAAATTAATCTTAAATAGTAGATTAGATAAGAAATATGTGGCCACCATTGTGTTTATAGTGGGGTTTTTAAACAATGCATGGAATTATATGTGTCAGTGTTTGTTGTGGGGCTTGAGCTTCTTCACGAGAAAGTAATTAAATAAATTTATTTTTAAATATATTCTTTTTAATAGGGAAAACCTAATTATTCCTTATAAATATTATTCTATGGAATATTTATTCTATTACCAACATTGCCTAAAAATTACAAGGGTCCCATATCAAGAGGAATGTTGGAAGAGATCTTGGGAATGACATTAGGTCAGGTTGAGGATCATTAATGAAAATGATATTAAAATATCCCACCAAATAAAATAACTCATGTTAATTCTTCATCATGGATCGATCCATTATTATATATGATGCTTGTATTCACTGGATTTATCCAAATTTTCATTTCTAATTAAGAATGTAAATCATTCAACCAACTACTTGAATCATAGTTTTATCGTGTTGTGGGTGGGGTATTATTATTTAAGGATTATTGGGAAAAATTATTGATTTTATTATGGATATCCTTTTATTGTTCTATTATAAAATGATCGAGGAAAACCCAAACATGGACGATTCCTGCTCTCCTTTTGCATGTAACTTGGTTTTCTCCCACCATTCACCATTATTTGACAATATATATTCATTTTTTGTAGTTATTCAACAAATAACTGATAATAAATCATTCTGCACCAGTTTCATAATGCAGTAGATTAATATCACTGATCCATGTTCTTATCAACGTTAGTTTAAAGTAGTGATGATGGTGATGATACATTATTGATGATTTGATACCCCTGGTTCAAGAAGGTCATGTGATGATGATGAGGACTAATGACGGATATTTTCAAATGGCATTTAGGGGAATAATTATACAAATAAGAAGTGGTGAGGCTTGATCAAAATATAATGACCATCTATGGGAGATATTGGCAGTGAAATCAGAGGTAATGATGGAATGGCTGAATGTTTAAGAAGTTATCACGTGTTCTATAAACTCTACATTAAAAAGTTTTTATTTCATAATTATTTACCATGTGTGACTCTTCTATGTGGCACATGGGTTTTTTTGGGAAGTTAAATATCACACGACATGTGATAGCCATCACACAATGTGTGCCCCTTACGTTGAAACTTGGCATGTAACATGAAGGGTTCATATACATGACCATATCTAAATGGGATTGAACATGAAATGTACAATGACCAAGACCTGACCATCCTTGGTGCAGATGGGATGATTTGTTTATTTCGATATATTCAAGAGTATATCTTCTCAGACATTCCATGCACTCAAACCTTGAAATGGACACATGGATGATCTCTGATACAAGTAATGACCTGATGCTGAAGGGACACGTCGGGTTCCACTAGTACATGTCGTGTACTCAGATATAGACATGGATATAGAAATGATCTATGAAACTCTATATTATCTAAGGTTAAAGGGACCCATCATGGGATACCAATACAAAATCTGTACTCCTACGATGATGTCTTTGAGCCCTTTCCATCTTCGGCCAAGACATATTAATTTAGAAGTGTTCCCTTGATTATTTCATTTATTGTATTTATGGTTTCTCATCCTATTCATAAAACTGTGATAACCTCTATGGAAAATCAGTCATAGATAGAGTTTTGAAATCCCATCATGAGGACCAAAATGTTATCCTCCATCATCATCATTTATATTGGTGGAGTTCTTGGTATTAATGTGACCAATAATATATGGGAATCAATCCGCAACATAGAATGTTAATACATATTGGGTTTTTGGTATACCCCATGAAAATGGATGTTATCTTTATCTTCTGATCATTATTTTCATACTTCCAACCTAAAAATATTATGGAGAGACTTGATGATCATGAATACTTTGAATGAATACATGCAGTGTGTTCTATATGTTTAGTTATATGTGGGGCCTTCATGCATGCATCCTAGTCTACCTTTATAGTTTCAACATTACAATATTGTGTGTTTATTTTGATAATATCTAGATATTCATGTTATATATGCTATTAACATTTTTCTTTGATGATATTATTATTTTTATTGATGTATTTTATTAGTGATTTTGTGGTGTCTTACTATGTATTTTTATACATCCCCCACCTAGATTTTTCCCAAATGAGTGATATTTTATGTAGAAACCCAACCTTTTAATGTAGACAAAGAGGTAGTAGGACCATCAGAAACATATTGATATATAATGATTGAATTATTTTCCAGTGGTTAAGCAGATAGCAGTCATCACCTACATTTCTGGTTTGACTTGTTTTAGGTTTCATATTTGTTGGGATTCTATTTGTACCTTTTTTATTCCATCTTTTTTTCCATACTATGATGGAGGTGTTTTAGATGTATGATTTATTTTTTATTAGTTGCTTTAAAATTAATCATTGGATGTGATTGGAGGTGCCTGCATTGGTAAATGTGAATTAGGATCAGGTTGTGCATGTATTTGATATTCTTACCCAATGAAAATATCCATACCCTAGCCTATTAGAGGATAGCTTGTGGTATTCATGGAAGAGGCCCTATTGGGACTTGTTATGACATAGTGGTATTAGAGTTAGTATGTTCTACATTAGGATTATAATCTATGTTATTTGTGCGGGGTAGCAGAGTTTTGTATTTTGAGTTCATTTCTCTGGATAGGGAATAAAGCATTGTGATTTAGAAGACATATCAATTAACCAGGACACTAAAAACCATCTTTTAAACTTGGTACTTATTAAAATTAGTTTTAGGGAAAACATTGGTACATATATCTCATTGTAAGGGTTTGTGGATTCCATTTATGTATTGAATGATCTCTCAAAATATACTCATTAAATATGGTATATATATTTTTTGGATGCCTCCAAATTGTTTTACAGCTTGGATTCCAAATCAATTTCATGAGGATGACCCCATAGTGAGGCATATTTGATATAGGAACCTATTGATAAGGTTTTATTTTCTGGAAGTCCACCAGTCATACATTAACATTCCATGTATGAGATTGAACAAAATATACTATTAGATGAGGTGCATGGGATGAGAATGCATCATGGGTTTTAGTGGCAGAACACCGTCAGGATTTGAAGTTGGCCTATCCCATAGGTGAATGAGGACTCTCTTGAGGAGATGAAGTGAGTGTTCTATCTTCTCAGGACACATGCAGGCCCGATGGTGGTCCTAGAATAAGTCCTTCATAATGGACTTACATCATGTAAGAGGTTCATAGTGACCCAATCATATGATGAGGCTAATCAAGAAAGGTCAATGTTTGAGATCCTTTTTTGGATAGGATTTATCTGAAACTATGATGTGGTTTTTGTTCATGTATGAGTTTCTAAAACATTAGTGTTGTAGTATGACTGTGGAGGGGTATTCATTAAGGATCACATACCTCTCTCGGTATGTGATGGATATGGTGACTGCTTAGTTCATTCGGACTTGTAATTTGAGATAGGAATATGAAGAGACATATAGGATAATTTGATACAGAAATTAATTCCTATATATGATAGAGTGGAAGTATGTTCTTTTGTGGTCGAATGTTTCTTGGCTGAGTAGACACGGACTATAGGTGACAGTAGTAGGTACACATGAATTGATATATTGGTGGTAGGGAGATGATGATATACATAAGGACATATACTTGAGAAAAATTTCAGGAGGAGAATAAAGGGAAGAAGGTCTCTATTACAAGGCATACATGATTGATCTAGACATCTGAGGGAGATGAGGATCTATTCTTATGATGATAAGAAAAATATCAAAAGAGATTATCTTACCCTCCATGCAGCTAGTAGAGAGACAATGGATGGGTAACCATGGTAGAAGAAATGGTAGGATCATGTATGTATAAAATCTGTTAGATGTTCTAGAGTATCTAAGAGTATATCTGGAGGTGGCCTAGAGTTTGACAGGTTTCCACCACCACCACTTGGTGGTCCATGCTAGGCTCATGGAGATTGGGGACATCGATGAGGCCAGCTGCAGATGGTTGTGTTTTATGACTCGCAGGATCCATGGAAGAAATGAGATATAGTATTTGTATATTATAACTTATCATTAGTACTGAGAAACACATGTGTTAGTTATTCCTTTATTTACACATACCTATTTTGATAAAAACATATTCTAGGTGGTCCCATAGATCAACCATTTATCTTGGAGACTACTATAGGAGGTTACCTGACAATCATACACTTTTGCCGCTAGAGTGGCCTTAATATTGGTGGTGAGAATTTATTTTTTGAATCTTTTTATCTCAAATTTTATTCCTTTTAAAATCATCTTAGGTAATAACAAGTTTTGAATAGTTCATTATCAAATTTAATATTTCTGATGGGAGATACTATGTGCACATTGCAATGGGATAACGATTTTCATTTTCATTGAAATAGAACCCTAAGAAGAGAATGATTTACTAATTCATAGGATAGTGCATATTATCTCTCATCCATTTGATATTTTTTACCTTAGTACAGTAGATTCATTGAGTTTTTGATTTCATACAGTGGTGGTGGAGAATGTATACTTCTTTTTAGCTGATGATCTAGGATTATCTCCTCGTAGAGATATAGTATTTTTCATTTATCAACACACTGTGATGGCCCGAATACATTCATTGTCATATCATTAGGCTCCAACATAGCTTTAGGATATTATGGTGTTTTTGGATTCCATATTGAGGAAGTGATATGTTATGACATGTGTTTCACCCTAATCATCCTCTATATGGTTCTCCATGAACGATGATCAGGTCTTGAGGATTCCTATTTATTATTTTCACCCAAAACAATTGAACATAATTAACATGTATCCACTACTAAGGATCTATGTCTTCATTGATTAGTTGATAGGGGCATGATTATTATCTAATATTGACCTCAAATTGGTATATCACTGGCTTTGAGTAAAGGATGATGATATACCAATGATGGATTCACTATATCATTACAATAATTATGAGTGAATTTGATTCCCTTTGGCCTAGAGAACTCCCATGTAGTGTTCAAGGGACTCATAAACATGATCTTTCATCCTTTATTATACTATTTTATGACAAAAATTATCAATCATATATTATTTTACATTTCTTTTGATGTTGATCATTGGAGATACATGGGAATACTTCAAGATGTACTCTAATAGTAGTAGATTTATTGGAAACTATAAATGTTCGTGTTCTATATTTTTTTAATTCCACTATATGGGAAAAAGATATCTTATTTGATGGTGTAGTAGTGGACTAATATATGGTCTTTGTAGTGTTATATTGGGGCCACCAATGGGATTGATGGTGGTGTAGAGCTTCCATAGGTTGGAATGCTACTGTCATAAATCAAAGATTGGATCACTGGGAGGATTAATCTTATAAGATGGTGATGATAGATTTAGGAATTATTTGAGACTCTCTGTTCAATTAGGCTACTTGATGGATACAAAGAATAGTGATGATAGTAGTCCATTATATTTGGGTGTATGGATTACAATGAAAAGTGGTGGAAGAATCGATTGAACCACACCCATGATCTCTAAGAAAGATCATCGATTGGACTAGAGGTGATTGTTAGATGGGATAACGAAGAGGAAAAAAATGGAATACATGAATTATCACATTATAAGTAATGTATATTAGAGTTACAAATATTTTAGAACCCCATTTGGTGCTAAGGTTTCTATGAGAAGATAAATATCACTCATTTTGTAACAGTTTTCTCAGGCCATGTGGCAGTTGTGACATGGTGTTTGAACCTTGCATGTAATCTCAACAAGTATCTAAATGCAAACAACAATATAACTAGAATTATAATGACTCAAAAATTATTTGTACTCAAACACAGAGATGTCCAGGTAAGAAGTACATGAGTAGAGCTATGTACATGGTCATGATCAAGATCAAATGGGCTGGGACACCCCTCACACATGGACATGGAAACGTACACTGACATAATCCCTTAAACTGAATAAGTACCTAGTGATGATGTTCACAAAAATTTATACCCATTATATGATGGGTACTTCTATAATTATGGAATAGATCATTTTCTTCTTCATCTTGAAATAGCTTATTTAGGATGCATTATCTTTATTCTTTCACTGGGGTTTTTTATAAAATAAATCCAGGTTAATATATTTGTGATACACTCTTTGGAACATCTGTCTTGGATAGTGTTATTGAATCCCTTCATGATGCACCAAGTGGTTTCTTCTATCATCATCATTTCCCATGGATTTGTTATTTTTATCATCTTGTACAACACACTGTGGGGATTGAACCCCCATGTAGTGGGTTAATATAGTTTGACTTATTGATATACCACAAATCCATTAGTGTAATACCTATCATTGATTTGTTATGTTTAGAATTATACCACGTAAATATTATTGTGAGATATGATGAGAATTATATTTCTAATGGTCACCATCAGCTCTAGATAACAAGAAGAGTGTTCTTTCTAGATGATTATTATGTGGAACCATCGAGCAAGAATCCTAGGATGGATTTATTACTATGAATTTTATGTAAGACAATTATTCTATGTTGATTATATCTAGATATTTATGATTTATATTTCAATTGCATATTAATAAGTTGATATGAATATTATTCATGTTTCTACAAACCTAGTGATTTATAGGTTCCCTAATAGTTATTATTAATGTCACACCTACATGGTTTTTAAAACATGTGTGGTGTATTATAAAAAATATCTACCTTTTGGAAGAGTCATAGAGGGTATAGGACTTGGTAGAGCATAGTGCATTGAAATATCCAAGGTGAGTTCCTATAGTTACCTTAATGGAAGAACTCACCCACTGTCCGGGATTGACATGATTTCAGTATATTTATTGTGGGCTTATACTTGGGAATTATTTGTTTAATATATTATTTCCACACAATGATGGTGGTATTTTTAGATGTATTCATTTTTGGTAATTAGTTTTTTATATTTCCATATTGTATGGGAATTTAGTTGTGTGTATGTACACATGTACGTTAGTCAAAGGCCATCCATGTGTGTTATATTCCCACTCACCACTCTTATCCATCTACTGACCTATATGATGAAGCAACAGCTAGTCTAGGCATGGGCCCTATTGGGTATGGGGATTCCTTATATAATATCATAATGCTTTGGAAAAGTCAGTATCATTTGCTTTCCTAGAAATGAAATCCTTCATAAAAATTATTTAAAGAGATACAAGATATATTATGGTTTCACCTATGGTTAATAACCCAGAAAATAGTCCTTGGGTATTAAATTGATCTTACCATAGTTCACAATAAATAGTCCAAACTAAAAAACATTTTTGAGCTCCCATGGTGTATAAATTTTAATACTTGACATTCTATTTGTGAAATATTATGATGTATTTGATTATATTCTAGATTGGAACCTATAATATCATGGTTATATAATAGGGTTACATTAATAAATACTTCATATAAATTAAATTCAATATTATATGATTTCAGAGTATGAAAATATTTTATTATTCTCACACAATGAATTGTTTTACAGCAAAACTGAATCTTGGAGAAACCAAGTCAATAATGTGTATGATGTTCAATGATTTGGGTTGACAAATGTGAAACTTTGATGACCCCCTCCCTCATAATATGCCCCTCCTAAGATGGAACCGAATGAAGTGAGACAATGAGCACTGATTCTTACCTCTAGTAGGCCCTGGGGTGGAGACCATCACCAAGGGTATATAATTTCACGAAATGGAAGGCATTTCCATTTTTATAAAAAACATGAGCAAAATATTAAATGGCCCATCCTAAAGAAACTCTATTAACTGTATAAAACAAAAACCAAAATCCATCCCACATGCATGTTGAATGTAGAACTACTACAAATATAAGGAAAACCTCCAATGAAAATACCCAAATGTAAAGCTATGTAGTGATGCAACAATAGCCCCAACGTCTATGACATTAAATCTTTAACATGGTCCCCGTAATCCTCCAAGAAACCTAAAAGAGTTATTATAATATTGGTTGTGAAAAAAAGTATACTCAGAAGGGAAAACAATGTCTCTCGAGAATAAGTAGGAGAAGAATAATAGTGCTCCCTTTGGAAAAAAATAACAGACAACACCATACAAGGTATCCTATCCATCCCCACATCAGTAAGACACTCTCATGATGTTACAAAAGTCATGTAAATTAATATAGAAAGAAAATCGATGATAGGGTACCCCATACCACTTCACCACTAATTTTCTGCTCTTACACCCTAACGGAAAACATCATAGAACACCACCCCTTCTGAATGTACAACATAACAACCCACCCACACAGGCCTCACATCTAGTCGTTTACCTTGGGAAACCGAAGCTCATCACATATCTCCCTTAAAAACCAATGCCTCAACACCACATCCTTCCCACATAAACCTATGATAAATAACAGGTCACATTCCAAAAACATGTTGGAATGAAAAACATAGATCATCCTGATGAAACCTTGGACACCACCACTCATCTAATCCTTATGATACATGGGAAAAAATGACTCCCTCGCACACACCTAGGCATCACAAGCACAACCTATATGAAGGATAATTTTGTATAAACTCATGGAAGAGGGAGTAGGGATGACTGGGTGGCTATCAATCCATCCTCCGATCTGAATTCCGGGAATGATACCCTGCCTTATAAAAAATGTGTTTTTTGACAAATTGTTCTCAACTATGTTCGGTGAGTATAGGAAACACAAAGGAAAATACACGTTCGTAAATATAATATCAAACAATCAATCCCAACATATGGTTCTCAATCAAACAACCCACCACCATATGACACTTTGACTATTTCTACAACCTCAACATGATTTTATTAACACTGAAAATAGTCTCATCAGATGTTGATAAAATGAAAGCCACTTCATAAAAAGACAAAACTCAAAATATATACTTAATTGACCCATTTAACCAATTATTATACTTTATTCAGGAAACAATTTATTAATTTCATCCATACCCATGAAAATACCTACCATATAACATGAAAATATACACAACATATAACATATTTAAATAGAAGAAAAAAGTTTAAACTGCTCACACAACATTTCCTCTCCACTTTATGCGCATGTCAACCACAAACATAATCATTCATCATAGGCATTCCGCCAAAACCATCATCTTATGAAATCAAACACCCAACTCCCTAGCAAACCCAACAACACATCTCATCACAACCAAACCCGATATCCCCACTGCAAAATGACAACACACCTATCACATCTAAAAAAATAAAAATTTCACAACTTGAGCCCATTGCACTGCTACTCAACCACTTCCCATCCATTTTACAATCAATCAATATTTCAATATGAAATTATATTAGATGACCCGATATTCCCCATATATAGACATGCTCTCAACCCCATCACCACTCAACCACATAAGAAATAAGAAAAAACAGAACCACACACAACAAAAACAAAACGACGCAAGGAAGACTATATTTAATTTTAGATAACACTAGTTATTTGATTACAATTTGATAATTCATGTGTTATCATATAAGAAGTCTAATCCTATGGCATCCATTTATTTAACCAAATTTGTGTTGTTAGTTAATTAAAAATATACAGTTGTTTGTGGAATGATCAATAAGAATCCATCACACGTCATCCCAAGTACACAAAAAAAGACCTCTAATTTCTATCAAATTAAGTAAGAATATAGACTATATAAATCAAAATATCAATAACCAATGAAACTAAATCATTCCTCACTTTTCCCTAGCCTTTGTTTATTGGTTCATAGTTAATTCTATTATCATTATTAAATTTTGATTAAACATATTTCATATAGAAAAGATACACACACACACCCCTCATGATACACAGATAATATTGATGATGGGATCCCTACCTCATGAAACATAATATCAGCACCTCCACATTATGCAAGATAAGGGGTGTGCATGGAACCAGGGAGACAAGATCCAAGGGTAAAAAAACGCACGGCTACTCGGGTTATAATGGTTTTGGGATGCCTGGATATCAAGAGAAAATAAAAATAAATAATAAAGTAATTGTGTACATCTTTGAAGGACTAGATCTAAGACTCAAGGAATATGACACCTTTTTCAACTCTCTATTAAATATGGATCTTGACCATGCATTTTGAGTAACACTAAGCCTCTAGAGTGTGAGAAAATTTAAATAAATAATTTATATCCTTTTAAATGTATTAAAAAACACAAAAACATTATTTTAATCCTAAATAATGTTAAATAAAATATAAAAGGGAGAGACTATAAAAATTTGGAAAAAATAGAAATTGACAAACTATGGAAATTTCCCACTATTGGGTGAGATGCTATCATGATTAACCATTTTGTGAATCACCATCTTGAGTCAAAGGTAGTTGAGTCACCAATGGGAGATAATCATGATGTGTTTCCGATGATATGTTGTCATTCGGTGAGTCATCATTCCGGGAGTCACCATTTGATGTGTCACCATTCAATGAGACACCCTTCGATGAGTCACCATTCTACGAGTCATGGTTTGGTGAGATACCATTGTGGCTGGCCATTCTGAATCACCTTCATGACCCACTATTAGTTACTCACTGCCAACGAGTCACTATTGTGAGCCACTGATGTGAGTCACCATGAACAAGTCACTATTCTGAGTCAACTATGCGATATCCTATTGGGATGACAGACCTTCCCTATATACAGTCATAGACTCAACATATTGAGTCATCGGTGTGGTTAATTTTTCTAAATCACCTATCTTAAATCACCATTGTGACTTACCATTTTATTTCCCACTGTCAAATAAGCTACCATTGGAAATCTATATTTTTGAAAAACTCTTGAAATGAGCTTACACGACCTCCCAGAACACCTAAAATACCATATTTTCATAATGAAATGGACTGGGGAGGATAAGTTCATTACATCAGGTACCTCTCAAGATATTCTCCCCACTTGGAATTCAATACCAAACCTAGAAGAAAGAGGGATCTGAATAACCACCTGGTAAGATACCTCCCAATGACCTTTCTACACTTGAAACACCGCTACGTACAAAAAACACTGATGTTAAATGATAAACCACCCCTCATTGCATGAAAGATGTAGTGAAACCTCAACATCCAAGAACATTTCCCCCAATCCCTAATACCCCACTGCCCACAAGACACACCACACAAGATATAAATGACAAACTATATGGATATATGAATCCTGAAATTCCATCCTTTGTGCCAAGAAATTATCCACTCCAGGTGGCACTAACTCACCCACTTGGGTTTAACCACATCTGAATTAATTCATCTCGATTAAGAATTTATTCATCCACATTCAAATTTTTGGAATTAATCACTAATCATGGAATAAGAAAATAACACATCTCATAACAATGTAGGTTGAAATATTACATCACCAAACTAAGACCAAATCAGTAACTAGGCATGCATCTTCATATCTCTCTCTCATGTACTCTCAGATAGGCCCCAATGCCTCTCGAACACATGAAAAAATGGAATGTTCCACCCACACATCACCTTCTCCTGATGATCTTGGATATCAATTTGTCGTTCAAAAAGCTCTGTGTCATTTTTTACATCCAACTATCCCTATTAAATGAAATGGGATTCATCATAAATAATTGATGAAGCTGAGAGATGTGATAGATGTTATAGACCATCTCTAACTGAGGTGGCATCACCAAATAATACTCCCCCTCACCAAATCAACCAAAAAACTCTAAGGTTCAGATGAACATGTGGAAAACCTACTCCATTTTTCGATCATCCACTTCTGATTTTGATGGGAATTATTTATAGACACATGGTTCCAATCATCTAACTCTAATGGAAAACTCCTACAATTGACCTACAACTTCTTTTGGTTTTATCCTGACTTTATCCTCACATAAAAAGATAAACCTCGCCTTTCGTGCTCTGCATTACATTGGGACAATGAGTAATGATATACCAAATCCTTAACTAACTCTAATGTGAATTGCATATTCTACCATACAAAGAATCAAATAAATCCATACTAATGGATGATTGAATGATATTTTTATATGAATACTATACCAAGGGATGGTTATCATTCCATGATCCACCAAAGTCCAAGACGCAATATTAGAACATGTTCTCTAATGTTTGGATAGTCTACAATGTCTTTCCATCTATCTGAGGAAGGAAATTAGTGGTGACGTGTATGTGAGTTCCAAAAGAATGTTTCAATCCCCTATAGAATAGTGTGGTTAATCATGTATCATGATCCGAGATGGTGGATCTTAGAAATCAATTCATTAGCACCACTTCATCCATATAACTGATGGGCCTGTAATCTACTACGCCTGAATAAAATATTTCTATGAAGTGGGCGGATTTCGTCACCTAGTCCACAACTACCCAGATGACCTCACAGCCTCCCTATGACACAGGTACATTTGTGATGAAATTCATAGATATGTTAACCCACTACCACATGGGGACTACAAATGGATACAGAAAATAACTAGGTACTTGATTCTATACTTTCTCCAACTGGAACTCTAATAACTTATCCACAAACCCTTCTACTACTCATTTCTGACTAGGACACCAAATCTACTCTCTCAAGCCATTGTGCTTCTTCAAAACTCCTAGGTGTACTTCTAAGGGTGGGTTATGGAACAAATGGAGAATTCCATTGTGCATCGCTATTGGAAAAAATTGCCTCAAACAGAACATCATATGATTATGACCATCCTTCAACTATCCCAACAGAGCATCACCATGATCAACATGATTTCACATCACTTCTGCCTATATGTCTCCCTAAGGAGACTCCTCCACCTGCAGCATCCGAGATGACTACACTGTGGTCTGAAATAGAAAAATTATGACACAATCCATTACACAATAATGTTTCATGGGGGAAAACACATATTTTTTCCTTCCAAGAATCTGTAGATTCCTTAACTACATCCTTCTATAACTTCTTTCTCCAAGCATCAGCCACAACATTACCCTTTTCTGAGTTGTAAGAGATTTTGAAGTTGTAGTCCTATAGAAATTCCATCAACCTGAACTACAACAAGTTCATATCTCACTAGTAAAAGATAAAAATCAATCTATTTTTATCTTTTAAGACCACAAAAGGATCCCAATGTGGTTTTTCCTCTCTAAATTTAGAAAAAAAAGTCTTAAACTAGCTCCATAGAATTGTTGGAATAATTATATCTATGGAGACATAAATGCCTAGAACCATATGAGATCAGTCCCTGCTATTACATTAGCAAAAATCCTAAGCCCGGATGGGATGCATCACAAAAGTACCTGAACATCACCACTTCCCCTAGAAACTGAAGCACTGCAGCTCTAACCAAGTTCCCCTTTAGATAGATGAATGCTTCCCAACACTACTCACTCTACACAAAATATTTTTCTCCTTGTGTTAGTGATGTCAATGGGGATACAAGTCAAGATAAATTGGGTAGAAAAACTCTTGTAATATTCTGTAAGACCAATAAAACTGCAACCTCAACAATATTCATCTGTTCTTCACAATAAACAACTACATAGACCATTGATGGGAAAACTTTTATACCCTACAAACACACCACATGTCCCGGGGAGTGTACCTCTCTTATCCAGAACATACACTTGTACAACATCCCATAGAGATGGTAGCGTCGAACGAACTCCATTGTAGTTATGATATTCCCGGTATGCTCCTCCTCAAATATTATGTGGATTATTATTTAATTGATGATTAAAATGAATAATTGGTCTAGGATATCATGGAATATGGAGCTCATGAGACACATCAACACGGTTTGTGAGTTCGTAACATCAAACTTCATAACCACAAACTCGAAGTATCTATACCTACACATGATATTAGACTTAAGGATATCATATTCCTTCACCCTCATCTGGTGATACCCAGACCACAGATCAATCTTTTAGAACAAACAATCTCCCCTAAACTGGTCAAAAAGATCATTTATTCTTGGTAGAGGGTAATGGTTCTTGACCATTACCAGATTCAACCTCTGATAGTCTATGAACAACCTGAAACCACCATATTCCTTTTTTGAAAACAATATTAGAGCACCCCATAATGACACACTAGGATGGATATTTCCTTTCATCATCTGATCATATATCTAAATCCTCAAATCCTACAGCTTTGAAGGTGACATCCGATAAAGAGTCATCGAGATTGGAGAAACGTTGGGCTATAAGTATATCACAAAATAAAAATCACATCAAGGGGGTAGAGTCACAATATACTTTGTAAAAAATCCTAGAATTCTATAATTACTATAGGGAATACAGTGTCTAATACTTCCCCAGATAGCTCGGCCACCAAAGAAAGAATATTCTCCAAACACATACGTCCCACCTGAAAGCTCCTCTCACCATGAAAAACCACACACTAGCCATCTATGTCTAAAAAAATGAATCTCTTATGAGATAATTTGATAAATTCATATACACTATATAACTAGTTGTTTCCCATAAAAATATCATATGGTTTCATCAGTAAGAAGAGGAGATCCACATTGGACTGATGTGGCTCCATCGTTAGCTCACATCCCCATAAAACAATAAACAAGTTATTCTGACCTCCGAATGGCATACTAAACACCATGGGCATGGGAATAGTATCAACTTTTAGTACCAGAACATTGGATAGAATAGGTGCAACAATGAAGTGTGAAGCTATTGAATTGGATAAGGCATTAGAAATAGTACTAAACAAATTGATCATAGCCTGAACAGTCTCTGGCCCAACTCGGACAAATACCTCTATAACATTCAACTCAGCTCACGAAGATCCTCTTACACTCTAATAATGATCGCCTCCATGACCACACTCTATATCAGTCCCTTAGGAAAACCCTATGGTTGGCCACTACCTAATCCATCTCCCCTTGGTGGAGCATGAGGTTGTTGTCCCTGTTGCTAGAACTGCCCTATCAGAAACTAGTGCTGAGGAAGGAGCCGAACCTATCCTTCTCCACCAAGTAGAGATCAAATTGATTCAATTCAATAACTATATAAATTCACATAGTCTACAAAGATAAAATACACTATCCTTGAGTCCCATATGATAGGCATGAGGGCCAAAAAAAACGAAATTGAAACTTCTGAGGTCGCACCACCCGCTAGCCAAAACCTGGAAGGCCCTGGCGCCTGAGAATTTATACTTAAACCCATTGCCTTAAAAGAACATGCATGACTCCCCTCATGTGGTAGAATTCCTCATGAATGCATCCTATCAACTAAATCTTTTTTTGTCTCGGCCTCCATGTATGTCAGTAAGGTAATTGGAGTAACTACATACTGAAGAGAGGGACAATGTGCCTCCACTAAGCATCGCCTAAGAATCTCCACATCTAGAAATAGGTATAAATAAAAAAAGGGAGAACATTGAATTTGATCCCAATATCCCATACCATCATAATTCACAACTGGATGGATATTATATCATAAATCTCTTCATTCATCATAGAATAATAAATGTATTCAACACAGAATTCCTTCTCAAAATCGGCCCATATAACATCAACCTCCATCATATTCTCTAGGTCAGTCATCTGCCACTGACATAAAGCACCCCACATATGGATCACCATTAATAGATACTAGTACTACATTGTATCCCAAATCATGATGGTGATGATCAAAATCTCATCATTTCAATTATCCATATCCATGTTTTAAACATTTTCGTTGTATATACCCAGAGTCTGTTGCATGAATTCATGTAACATTCTCTACCAAGGTACATCATCCTACACTAGGTCTACACTAAATCAATCAATCAGGTCATCTTTTTGAGCATATACTGTGTGTACTACACATAGATGATGACATGGTTCCATTTCTGAATGGTAAACAAGGAACTCCTAAGCCTGAGTAGTGCTGAATTTCATTTTAGAATCGTTTGAACTCAATATTAATTTAAATTCATAAAATTTCCAAAATTCAAATAATAACACAAGTAATTATGATGTATGTAAATTTCCAATGGTCTCTACCCTACAAAAAGTGTATCCTTAGTTGGTTGTTTGATAGACTCGGAGACTCTGGATCAGATCATGGGGGGATAAAATATTTTGTCATAACCATTCATTCATGACCAATGTCAGATACCAAGATCAACTAACACTATTTCCCCACCGAACCATGAAATCCTCATTGTGCCTAACTCTGAACAGAATCATATCTCTCCACCATCACATTTTATACTATTCATTCACAGCCCTCTCCCTCCAATTATTCCCCTCCCAAGATAGAAATAAATGAAGAGAGATAATGACCACGAGTCACAACTCCAATAGGCCACATCGTGGTTACCACCACCAAGGGTATATAATCTCATGAAATTGAATGGATTACCCTTTCTAAAAGAAAAAAATATTTGGGGAGATTATGGTTCATCCAAAAAAAACTCAACGCACTATATAGATGAAAAAATACATCCCACATGCAAGTTTAAAGTAGATATACTACAAATACATGGAAAAGATACAATGTAAATTACCAAATGTAATGCTATGAATTGATGGAGAAACTATCAAAAATATTGATCTAGTAATTCCCATCCTGGTCCGTATAATCCTCTTAAAACATGGATGAAGTTTTATGATGTACGGTGAGCTTATAAGTATACTCTATAGGAAAACCAATGTCTCTCATGCATAGGTGGACGAATAATACTAATTCTCCCATGAAAAAAAAGAAGAACCAGAAACACCTAACAAACAATCCTAGACATCCCCACCTCACCAAGTCACACTCAGAAGTTTACACAAATCATGTTAAGTAATATAGTATGAAAACCGATTATAGGTTACCCCACACCACATTCCTCCTGATTAGCCACTCTCACACCCTAACGAAAAAAATCCTGGCACTCCCACTCCTTATGAGACTACCAAATCACAACCTTCCAACACCCACATGGGCCTCACAACTGGTCTCATAACCTTGGAAAATGAATCTAATTTCATATGTCCCACACACACATGGTACTCATAACCACATCCCCCAATAGAGACCTATGAAACATACCACATCACACCTCAAAAACAATGGGGACCTCACAACACATCTCCTGCTATAGACACCTGGGAAACTGTAACTCATCTTATCTAGAAGACACCTGGGAAAACACAACTCACACGCACACAACTGGTCCTCACAACAAAAACTTGCTCGAAGGATCTTGGTCTAACACGACCTGAAATAGGGATCAAGGGAAATATGGTGGCCAACTATCCATAATCCCACAAGGGTTTTTGGGGAAGACACTGTCCTCGATGAAAATGGGGGTTAATAAGAATATAGTGATGAACTAATATGGGTGAATATAGAAAACACAAGGAAAATGAAGGTATTTATATATAGTATCAAAAAGTCAAGCCCAACCCATGGGTTCTAAATCAAAAATCTACAACCATATTACACTACAAACATTTCTACTACCACTAAATTCATTAATTAACACCAACATTAGACACATGGGATGTTGATAAAAAGAATGATTATTCACAATAGGACACAACTAAAAACGTACCACTGCCAACTCATTTAACAAATTATCATCCTCTTTTAAGGGAGCCATTTCTTCATTCCATCCATAACTAGGAAACTACAATCCACATCACATGACAAGCCACACAACATAAAACACAAAGAGGAAGAAGAACAAAGTTAAAATGGCTTACTCTATATTTCCTCTCCACTTTGGGTTGATTCTAACCCCTACCATCATCATTATTCAATGTCATTGTGCTCAAACCATCATGAAAACAATAAAGACCCCAAACTCAAAACCAAACCCAGGAATACATCGTATCAATACCAAACCCAACAGCCCCACTGCATAATAACACCACACCCATCACACCCATCAACAAAAACATTGCAAAACCTGAGCCTCGAGCCTCATTGGTAAAACACTTCCTATCCCTTTATATGATCAATCAATATATCAAAATGAGATTCTAATACACCACATAAACCACCCAACACATAGTGGTTATCTAAACCCCAGCACCACACACCCACACAACGTAAAAGAATGAACAAAACCACCCACAATACAAAACCACACCAATCAAAGAAGGGTGTATTCAGATTTAGAAAACAATCATTCTTTAATTCCACATTGATAATTCAGGGGTTATCATAGAACTTGATCAATACTGGGGTATCAATTTATTTAATAGAATATAATTAGTCATTAAATAGAAAATAAAAATCCATTGAACATATGATAAAAAAGAATCCATCATAATTCATCTCGAATTTATAAAAAAATACAACTGATAACCATGCTTCTTCGCTGGCATATAGCCCATATAAATATCAATATCATTAAATAATGAAACATAATCATGAATCACTTTCCTCCAGACCCTATTTATTGGTTTAATGAAATTTCAATTATTTTATCTAAATTTGGATTCAGCTTCATTAACATTAAAATCTTTTGAACACCCACACCGCATGATCCACAAATAAGTGGGACACAGGTATCCCTATCTCAAGAAACTGATGATCAACTCTTCATCCTTGTGCCAAACAGGGGTTATGTAAGTCTCCAGGGAAACATGATCGAAGGATGAATCATAGAATAATGGTTCCAAGGGGAAGAAAGATTATAGGAACCTCAGGTATCAAGAGAAAAATTAATTATTAATGAATGAATTTTTCCCATCTTTGAAGGACTGAACACAAGATTCGATATATATGAAATCCTTTTGAACTCACTTGTAAATGTGGAATTTGACCATGCGTTTTCACTAACTTATAGGCTCTATAAAATTTTCAAATTTAAATATATAATTTATATCCCTTCAAACTACTTAAAAACATGTAAACATGGAATTAAAAAAAATTACATCGAACAAAACATTAATGAGTAAAAGTGAAAACATTGGAAAAAAATGTAAATTTACAAACTTTGGAAAAAACTCACCATTGGGTGAGTCACCGTTGTATGAGTCCCTAGTGTGAGCTACAGATGGAAACATACTTGTAATGCCCCGACCCCAGTTACCTAGAGTCGGTGCATTATTACATAACATTGGCATGATCACAAGAAAGATCAAATCTCGAAAGACCGATTGGTTTAGTAGCCTTGGAAACACTAGATATATTCATAAGTTTTACATTACATCATAAAATGAAAAACTACTACAACAACATAATGTCTCCACAGTCCACACTATTATCCCCTCATAATATCCCTGAAGGTCATTCATAACTTACTTCTTCACATCCTGGGGAAAATAAAACATAGAAAAGGGGTGAGCTCAAATTCCCAGTAAGGATAACAATATAGCGGAACATTCAATATAAGCATAAACATTTAAGGCAATGCATTACTAAAACAAAAGCCTTTTAAACATGAACTTCAACATAGTATGGAAAAAATAAAATGAAATAATTCCATTTACTTATTCACATGGATATTTTACTAATCGAATAATCACATTCAAAATCAATAACCACTTTCATAATGTCAGAATGCATAATGCTAAACTTTAATTTCTTTGTCAAGGCCTCGTCCCAAGACCTTGGGGCTAACTGTAACCGGAACCCAACCCGGAGTGCCTCTAATAACCGGACACCAACCCGGAGTGCCTCTAATAACCGGAGACCAAACCGGAGTTCCTCTAATAACCGGAGACCAAACCGGAGGGCTTATATTTACCGGTCCCCAACCCGGAACATAATTGTCTAACACATTCATCTGAATGAAAGATTGAAATATAACATAAACATTTGGATTAAAAATAACTTATAAAATGTCAATACTTTAAACAGAAACCATGAGTGACATAAGAATAACTTATCCATAGTAAAAAATATCACAAAACCTTCAATAAAATAGGGATGTTTTGTATCATAATAAATCAACTTCAAATAAGATTAAAATCCATCAAAGGATGTTGACATAGATGAAATCAAAACTATTTTAGAGAAATATATATTTTTTTTAAATCATTTTAAAAGTAACATAATTATAAAATAATACATTCAATTTTAAAATATTCTTATAAGATTGTAAGGGAAGCTTCGACGATTTTATAACGACGGAAAATAGCCGCACCCGCCGTATAAGTTTAAAAAAAACATTCTTACCTTAATTTTGTCGAAAAGGTTAAAAAGCACCTTGTTTGGAAAACGATGGAAAGATTCCTTTATAAACCTCTTATAAAAAGTCAAACAAGGGTATAAATGACTTTAAACCATATTCTTGTAAATAGTCAAAAAAAATTTGAAATACATTTTTATGAAACATGGATGTGGATGATAAAGAGATCCCAGTAGATTATTACATATAAACAGCCTCGGATAATGAAGAGATTGTGAAATAACCCTTACCAATTTGGTAACATATGAAACATACAACCCATGAAAGAGGTATCATACAATTAATATGTAAATACACATAAATTAGAGTGTATTACACAAAGAATATAATTATGGGTAGTATATATACCACACAAAAGGTAATGGTGGCAATATGGCATGAATCTCACGGGAATAACGAGTGAGATGAAAACCCCTTACCTTGTAATTTTACTTGGTTGGGGTAGGTTAAACTCCTGTATAATAGTGAAATAATTGTTATTAAATTATACAAGAATCATATATATTAATATGATATCATATATGATCTTTTAACTTTTCTTTGTTAACAATGTCTTAGTATTATCGTTGTTTCGGGTGTTAACTTACTCGTTTTCTTTTATATGTTTTATTACGTAAGCCATGTTTGTAATGGATAGGTTGTATATTATTCATATCCAGAATGATATCAAGTCCTTAAACATCATTTTTAAATCAGCAAATGATAATTACACTGGAATGGATATGATGGAGAATGAATCTCATCGCGTTCGTGGAGACGGTAGTCCGTACGTACGCACGAACGACAATATCATTATTTTGATATTAAAATAATATATAAATGGATGGTATATCATATATAAAGAATCATTAACATGTTATATTTATTATTTACATGAGTTACACATCATTATTATACCCATCCAAATAATAATATATTGAATAACAATTACACCACGACGTGGAGACGGTAAGCCCTACGTACGCACGTATGGTGACATGTTATTAAAAGGGTGGATAGAATACTGAATATGGTTGTACCATATTTATAATAACATCACAGTATGTATATGATACTGGAGTTATTATTTTAGAATGGTAACAACAACATAAGAAGAAGTGGAAGAATAAGGAACTTGGAAAAGGGTGGTGAAATCATTACCTCTTCTTCGGTTTCTTCCTTTTGATTTGATCAAAAGGGATCCTTAGGTTGGCTTTATGATCAAACTAAGGCCTCTAGGATGTAGTGGGGGAAGTTGGGAGAATATTTGGGCAGAGTTTGGCCGAACCAAAATGCTTTTAAGGTGTGAAGAAAAGAGAAGGAGGAGTGCCCTTTTATAAGAGGGGTGAGGGGCACCTTTGGAAAAGCTAGAAATATTAGTTTATAATAAATTCTTATTCGGTTTCTAATGGCTCCAAAGTTGATTATTTAAATGTTAAAGTAGGGATGGGTCAAAAACAACTCAACCAATATAATTTATACAGGTTTGGGTACTTATATTAACCTTATCTATAAGTATTAACTCTAAGTTAATTAGTTTCACTTTTACAATGTCTCTTTGTATTTTTATACAATATGGTTAATAAACATACTATATACATCAAAGAGACCCCCCAAGTGGTCCATTAATGATGAACCTATCATGATATAAGTCTCTTGGCCGAACCGTATATTTTTAAGAATTTAATATCAATTAATAATATAATATTTGTTTTAAAAACTCTTTTATGTCAATTTTGACACTATTCAATAGTTGATTTTTTTGAAACTCATAACAGATTGATTACTTCTAATAAAGTCCATTAAATAAATCCTAATATATCATATTATCCTAGAAAATTAGTTTAATTTATTAAAAGTTTCATATTATATTTATTTGGGTATTTATAATATCAATTATTTTAATTTTTCACTATTATAGTAATTAATTCATCATCATTGTGTCATACATAAATTAAATTATTTAATGTCTAAAAATTATAAATAAAATATCATTATGTAGGAAATCTTTTTATATTTCTAATCAATATTTATAATCTAAAATCCAACATAAATAACCTTATGTAAATATTGTTTTTCTAAAAGATATATGCTTCTGTCATTTTTGTATTCATTTTAACTTAATTAAAATAAAGTGTCCTTATCACCTACAAGTGGCACCATGGGGTCCCAAAATCGACCCAAATATGACTATGGTCGAACATGTATCAAAAAATAAAGCTAGGACACGTTTTAGGGTAATTTAGTATTATTATAATATTATTTGTTTAACCCTTATTTACCGGATTTACCCTTAACCATGGTAAATAAAATATTTACCGCAGTAATTATTCAAAATGTATAAAAATAAAAGTTACCTATTTAAACTATTTGACCATCCTGATTCCAAATATGGAATCCATTTTTCTAAATTCAAAACACAGAAGTGGCAGAAATTAATTTAAAATTAATTCCCACTGTCAAAACAAAAAGCGTGTTTTTAAGAGATAATAACTATCAAAAGATTGACACTTGTTTATGTTCGGTTTAATTGTAAAATTATGTCCAATGACCAAAATTATATTAAATGGTAAAAATATATTCTAAATATACTTTAAAACCACTAAAATTCATAATTTATCACTATTAATTATTTTGATTAAAAAAGTTGTTTTTAATTAAAATTTAGTAATTTTCACTATTCATCAAAATATGAAAGTTATCCGAAATGTACCAAAATTTCACCTTAGGATAATTTCGATATTCCGAATCCAAAAAAGAAGTCCATTTTGAAATATAAAATATATATAATTTCAAAAAGTAGGTATTACTATTCATAACGGCTAGTTTTATTGGTTGTGGTGTGTGTTAGAACTCGAAGTTGCGTACAACACACACTACTGTATTATTCAAAGGAAAGCGTACCGTGGAAGCTTAGGATGTTTCATTTTAAATTTTTTTTTTGATGTCCTCCTTTAATCAAAAAGTTTAATATATTTTATTTAAAATGGGTTCACTATTAAAAGTTGGTAAAAGTGCAATACTGAAAATGAAATTGTTCTTACATTATGTCTAAGAAACTCATAATATGGATTCTAAAATTATAAGGATTATATAAAGTTTAAAATTTAGTTAATACTATTCATAACCTCTTTTGAACGGCTTGTTTGGTATGTCATGGTGTGCTTGAACTCGGTGTTGCGTGTAGTGCAAGTTATTGTATTATTTTAAAGAAATAACACACTATGAAATCTTGGGGTGTTACATTCTCCCCTCCTTCAATAAATTGCATCCTCGCAATTCGAAATTCTTCTTTGAAAATAAAAGGTTGAAAATAAAAAATATCTTTGTGGGAAAACCCACATCGGAAATTGGGTTACTAAAATTTAGTCTTAATATGAGGAAAAGAGAAATGAAAGGGTCACCACAAAATTATGATCTCGATTAGGAGAACATTGGTGGAAATTAGAGAAATATAATTGGAGGAAAAATGTAAATATTTATAGGTAGTGATTGAGGTCATCAATCACAAACAAGTATAAAATTGAGGTCCTTAAACTCATCAATCTATGATGATTTGAAATACCATCGGTTCAAAAAAACATAGGGTATTAGGATAACACATTTTTGACGTTTCAAAATATCTTAGTTGAAATCCCACATCAAAAAATGAATTAATGAGGCCTCTATTTAAAATAAAGAGTGGAAAGTATGAAGATTACCGAAAATAACACATACTAGGGTTCCATGTAGGAAAATATGGATATGGAAGAGAAATATAACCATCAATTATCTGATGGAGAGTGGTAGAGAAAATGGCTATGAAAAGGCCAACAATCCCAAAGCCATAAATTAGTGATGATTTAAGGTACCATCTAGGACAACATTTTGGTTCTAAGTTCCTTTTCATAATGTTGAGGAATTTATTTATGAGATTGGCTAAGATCATAAGGAGATATACTTACTTTATAATTAGAGTTTTGTTCATTAATAAATTTCTACCACAAACTCATGTTTCACTCATAAAAAAATTCTATTTATACTATTCGTACAGGGTTCCAAAATAAACGAATTTATAATTCATCTACTATATCTTTTAAAAAAAACTACATTATTTAATCCAGGACATCTCTGGGGCCAGTGGTAGGTGATACACCCTTGTCACCCTTCCGTTGCGGGTCCAAGTCTCGCGGCCTTGCCGGACGCGACGGGTTGCCGCCCGACCTCCAGGTTGTCCTTTTATGGCAATCCAAAATTAATCTCAAACTAGAATTTATCCAAAATACATCTGACCAAACTCACAGTCCAACATTTATAAGGAAGTTAAACATAATGTAGATCCTTTTTACCACGTAATAGAATATGAATACCTTCATCATGTATTCTTTTAAAACACTGAAACATCCTGAATTACCATAATCCATATTGATTACATTCATGCTCCCTTATTCCATATAGAATGCTGGATATACTTCATCAATCCAAAAATGTTTTCAACCCCAACAATGATGGAATATACAAATCATTAATTAGTTTCAAGGTAGTCAAGAATATCCAATATAATTTATCCAAATCAATCATGTATTATTCTAAAATCACTACCTCGGTATCAGAACCATATTATGGTTTATCATTCTCTCAACCATATATTTTCCAAAAATTTAACCTGCTATTGAGTCACTTTTCTTTGTTCCACACAATCTCAAGTCCTTAATGAAATAGTACTGCAGTACAATCCTTATATACTCCATAATTATTATAACAAGTACATTGTTGATACAACACTCAATTGACATAATCAACATAAGAACTCTAATCATTCCTCTTCATCTGTGTTAGTATCATAACTTGATTATTATCCAATAACATCATTTAAGGCATATTGTGATGATTGGGACATAGGTTCGCATAGTGTCCAAACTCCTTGCAAATGAAGCATTGTACATTTGAAACCATTTTCTTACCCTTGTAGTCATGTACTTTGTGCCCTTTTCCACCACACTTATAACAAACTCCCATTCCTTTCAGACAAGTTCCAGGGTGTTTCTTCCCACAGTTATCACATATGGGAAAATTCTTCTTTTCCCTCTTCCCTTTATCCATCTTTCTCTCTTCCATCCTTTTCTTCTCTTTCTTCCCTTCAAAGCCATAGGACTCAGTAAAATCGTTACTTATCTTATCAACACATGATATTATTTTTTCGTATGATGATAATAAATGGGAGACTATTTCTCTTATAAATTCTGGCTTAAGGCCATGAAAGATATGATCCTTCTTTCTCTTTGGATCATGTGCATTGCTGGAGTTCTCATTCCTTCTACTGGGCGCCATTTCTAAACAATGGCATACACTAGATTAGTTTATGAATAACAATACCTAATCCCAAACTTGTAAGACACATAACATAAATTAAATTGTTTATGGATATAATCAATAATCATATAAATTTCTCCTTTGAGGAACTAAATCCACATAAACCCTTCATAATGGTTTGTAAATAAAATGAGAATTATCCTAAGCATATCCCCCGGGAGTGTTGTAACCAAGAGTGCATCAAGGCCCGTTGTCGTGCACCAGTTCCCGTTCGAGTCTAGCTCAAAGCGGTGTTTTCGGATTTTACCCCTAGGTATATCTGTGCCAGAGCCGCCTCTACCTGCTCGTATCCAGACAGGGATGTATTGCACAGAAAACTCACAAAATATCTACAATGCCAAAATTCTAGGAAGTTCTTCTATACTAATCCTCAAAGTCCATCTTAAATCTATGTGCTCTAATCAGAGTTTGTCTAAATCTAGCTTCCAAGGTTTGTACTAAACTTCCTCTGATACAAACTGTAACGCCCCGACCCCAGTTACCTAGAGTCGGTGCGTTATTACATAACATTGGCATGATCACAAGAAAGAAACAATCTCAAAAGAACGATTGGTTTATTAGCCTTGGAAACACTAGATATATTCATAAGTTTTACATTACATCATAAAATGAAACACTACTACAAAAACATAATGTCTCAACAGTCCACACTATTATC
This sequence comes from Viscum album, assembly GCA_963277665.1. NCBI lineage: Eukaryota > Viridiplantae > Streptophyta > Magnoliopsida > Santalales > Viscaceae > Viscum > Viscum album. The sequence goes on along the minus strand of OY728132.1, from coordinate 1,512,818,975 downwards.
CCCTCATAATATCCCTGCAGGTCATTCATAACTTACTTCTTCACATCCTGGGGAAAACAAAACATAGAAAAGGGGTGAGCTCAAATGCCCAGTAAAGATAACAATATAGCGGAACATTCAAAATAAGCATAAACATTTAAGGCAATGCATTACTAAAACAAAAGCCTTTTAAACATGAACTTCAACATAGTATGGCAAAAGTAAAATGAAATAATTCCATTTACTTATTCACACGGATATTCTACTAATCGACCCCAGTTACCTAGAGTCGGTGCATTATTACATAACATTGGCATGATCACAAGAAAGATCAAATCTCGAAAGACCGATTGGTTTAGTAGCCTTGGAAACACTAGATATAATCATAATTTTTACATTACATCATAAAATGAAAAACTACTACAACAACATAATGTCTCCATAGTCCACACTATTATCCCCACATAATATCTCTGCAGGTCATTCATAACTTACTTCTTCACATCCTGGGGAAAATAAAACATAGAAAAGGGGTGAGCTCAAATGCCCAGTAAGGATAACAATATAGCGGAACATTCCAAATAAGCATAAACATTTAAGGCAATGCATTACTAAAACAAAATCCTTTTAAACTTGAACTTCAACATAGTATAGCAAAAGTAAAATGATATAATGCCATTTACTTATTCACATGGATATTCTACTAATCGAATAATCACATGAAAAATCAATAACCACTTTCATAATGTCGGAATGCATAATGCTAAACTTTAATTTCTTTGTCAAGGCCTCATCTCAAGACCTTGGGGCTAACTGTAACCGGAACCCACCCCGGACTGCCTCTAATAAACGGAGACCAAACCGGAGGGCTTACTTTTACCGGTCCCCAACCCGGAACATACTTGTCTAACACATTCATCTGAATGAAAGATTGAAATATAACATAAACATTTGGATTAAAAATAACTTATAAAATTTCAATACTTTAAACAAAAAACATGAGTGACATAAGAATAACTTATCCATAGTCAAAAATATCACAAAACCTTCAATAAAATAGGGATGTTTTGTATCATAATAAATCAACTTCAAATAAGCTTAAAATCCATCAAAGGATGTTGACATAGATGAAATCAAAACTATTTTAGAGAAATATCTCTTTTTTTTAAATCATTTTAAAAGTAACATAATTATAAAATAATACATTCAATTTGAAAATATTCTTATAAGATTGTAAGGGAAGCTTCGACGATTTTATAACGGCGGAAAATAGCCGCACCCGCCGTATAAGTTTAAAAAAACATTCTTACCTTAATTTTGTCGAAAAGGTTAAAAAGCACCTTGTTTGGAAAACGACGGAGAGATTCCTTTATAAAACTCTTCTAAAAAGTCAAAAAAAGGTATAAATGACTTTAACCCATATTCGTGTAAATAGTCAAAAATGTTTTGAAATACATTTTTAAGAAACATGGATGTGGATGATAAAGAGATCCCAGTAGATTATTACGTATAAACAGGCTCGGATAATAAAGAGATTGTTAAATAACCCTTACCAATTTGGTAAAATATGAAACATACAACCCATGAAAGAGGTATCATATAATGAATATGTAAATACACATAAATTAGAGTGTATTACACAAAGAATATTATTATGGGTAGTACATACACCACACAAAAGGTAATGGTGGCAATATGGCATGAATCTCACGGGAATAATGAGTGAGATGAAAACCCCTTACCTTGTACTTTTACTTGGTTGGGGTAGGTTAACCTCCTGTATAATAGTGAAATAATTTCTATTAAATTATACAAGAATCATATATATTAATATGATATCATATATGATCTTTTAACTTTGCTTTGTTAATAATGTCTTAGTATTATCGTTGTTTCGGGTGTTAACTTACTCGTTTTCTTTTATATTTTTTATTATGTAAGCCATGTTTGTAATGGATAGGTTGTATATTATTCATATCCAGAATGATATCAAGTCCTTAAACATCATTTTTAAATCAGAAAATGATAATTATACTTGAATGGATATGATGGAGAATGAATCTCATCGCGTTCGTGGAGACGGTAGTCCGTACGTATGCACGAGCGACAATATCATTCTTTTGATATTCAAATAAAATATAAATGGATGGTATATCATATATACAGAATCATTAACATGTTATATTTATTATTTACATGAGTTACACATCATTATTATACCCATCCAAATAATAATATATTGAATAACAATTACACCACGACGTGGAGACGGTAAGCCGTACGTACGCACGTATGGTGACATGTTATTCAAAGGGTGGATAGAATACTGAATATGGTTGTACCATATTTATAATAACATCACAGTATATATATGATACTGGAGTTATTATTTTATAATTGTAACAACAACGTAAGAAGAAGTGGAAGAAGAAGGAACTTGGAAAAGGATGGTGAAATCATTACCTCTTCTTCGGGTTCTTCCTTTTGATTTGATCAAAAGGTCTCATTAGGTTGGCTTTATGATCAAACTAAGGCCTCTAGGTTGTAGTCAGGGAAGTTGGGAGAATATTTGGGCAGAGTTTGGCCGAACCAAAAGGCTTTTAATGTGTGAAGAAAAGAGAAGGAGGAGTGCCCTTTTATAAGAGGGGTGAGGGGCACCTTTGGAAAAGCTAGAAATATTAGTTTATAATAAATTCTTATTCGGTTCTTAATGGCACCAAAGTTGATTATTTAAATTTTAAGGTGGGGATGGGTCGAAAAAAACTCAACCAATAGAATTTAGACAGGTTTGGGTACTTATATTAACCTTATCTTGAAGTATTAACTCTAAGTTAATTAGTTTCACTTTTACAATGTCTCTTTGTATTTTTATATAATATGGTTAATAAACTTACTATATACATTCAAGAGACCCCCAAGTGGTCCATTAATGATTAACCTATCATGATATAAGTATCTTGGTCGAACCATAGATTTTTAAGAATTTAATATCAATTATTAATATAATATTTGTTTTAAGAACTCTTTTATGTCAATTTTGACACTATTCAATAGTTGATTTTTTTGAAACTCATAACAGATTGATTACTTCGAAACAAGTCAATTAAATCAATCCTAATATATCATATTATCTTATAAAATTAGTTGGATTCATTAAAAGTTTCATATTATATTTATTTGGGTATTTAGAATATCAATTATTTAAATTTTCCACTATTATAGTAATTAATTAATCATCGTCGTGTCATAAATAAATTAAATTATTTAATCTCTAAAAATTATAAATAAACTATCATTATGTAGGAAATCTTTTTATCTTCTAATTAATATTTATAATCTAAAATACAACATATATAACCTTATGTAAATATTGTTTTGCTAAAAGATATATGCTTGTGTCATTTTTGTATTCATTTTAACTTAATTAAAATAATGTGTCCTTATCACCTACAAGTGGCACCATGGGGTCCCAAAATCGACCCAAATATGCCTATGGTCGAACATGTATCAACCAATAAGGATAGGACACGTTTTAGGGTAATTTAGTATTATTATAATATTATTTTTTTAACCCTTATTTACCGGATTTACCCTTAACCATGGTAAATAAAATATTTACCGCAGTAATTATTCAAAATGTCTAAAAATAAAAGATACCTATTTAAACAATTTGAACATCCTGATTACAAATATGGAATCCATTTTTCTAAATTCAAAACACAGAAGTGTCAGAAATTAATTTAAAATTAATTCCCGCTGTCAAAACAAAAAGCGTGTTTTTAAGAGATAATAACTATCAAAAGATTGACACTTGTTTATGTTCGGTTTAATTGTAAAATTATGTCCAATGACCAAAATTATATTAAATGGTAAAAATATATTCTAAATATACTTTAAAACCACTCAAATTCATAATTTATCACTATTAATTATTTAGATTAAAAAAGTTGTTTTTAATTAAAATTTAATAATTTTCACTATTAATCAAAATATGAAAGTTATCCGAAATGTACCAAAATTTTACCTTAGGCTAATTTCGATATTCCGAATCCAAAAATGAAGTCCATTTTGAAATATAAAATATATATAATTTCAAAAAGTAGTTATTACTATTCATAACGGCTAGTTTTATTGGTTGTGGTGTGTGTTAGAACTCGAAATTGCGTACAACACACACTACAGTATTATTCAAAGGAAAGTGTACTGTGGAAGCTTGGGATGTTTCATTTTAAATTTTTTTTTGATGTCCCCCTTTAATCAAAATGTTTAAAATATTGTATTTAAAATGGGTTCACTATTAAAATTTGGTAAAAGTGCAATACTGAAAATGAATTTGTTCTTACATTATGTCTAAGAAACTCATAATATGGATTATAAAATTATAAGGATTATATAAAGTTTAAAATTTAGTTAATACTATTCATAACCTCTTTTGAACGTCTTGTTTGGTAAGTCATGGTGTGCTTGAACTCGGTGTTGCGTGTAGTGCAAGTTATTGTGTTATTTTTAAGAAATAACACACTATGAAATCTTGGGGTGTTACAATACTTATGGAAATTCAGCATTAGTGTCACGACCCGTCCTCGGGACCCATGTCGTGACTACCCCAAGCCCGCCTCCCATAGGCCAGGGGCTGGCAACTAGCACTAAGGCGTAAATCCCAACAAATGGGAAAGGCATTGCCTTTATAAAGTAAACAAACACCACAGAGTAAGCAACCAGAAGAAAACAGTATGTAAAACTGGGTACAATAGTAGTGCCGAAAAGTAAGTGGGCCAGAATACAAACCCAAAATGAATGTAAAGTACAATTGGATAGAAAGTACAACAACTGAATGTAAAGAAGCAACGTTAAGCCGTCCACTAGAAGTTCCACCTGAAGGGTTGGTACAGATAGCCTCCTCATCTCCTCAGGTCCAACCATCCGCTCCGTGTACGTCCCGCCCAGTGGTCCACCTCCAGGTACCAACCTGCTCCACAAGCCTCAACCACGATCAATGTTGTCCGTCGTCTGCATCCAACACAACGTAGTGCGGGCATAGCCCGTGTAGGGGTGAGTATTCGCTACTCAGTAGGGACCCCGAGATGCCTGAAGGTCTCCCAGAATCCACAAAGGATAATCCACAAAGGAATGATACAATCAAGAAGTAACAACCAACACTACTTAGGTATATGCCCATACATATACCTAATTCATCAATTCCCGTTCATCTCCAACATCTGAGCCCAGGTTCGATCACTTCCACACATGATAGTACAACCAAATCCACATAGGAAATCACAACACAACCCATATAGGAAAGCAAATCAATCATATCGAAGATAATGATTGAAAGTCATGACTCACCTCACACATGTATACTTCTTCGTAAGGTGATATAGATGATCAGATATAGCCACTGATTCATCTATGCTGGGACCCACATAGGATACTAAACCAGCTAAGCTGTCGAACCCACATAGGATACAGACCAGCTACTCTTCCAGACCCATGTAGGATACCAACAACAGAGTCAAACACTGCCAGACCCACGTAGGATACAGGAACAGTAGTCATCACCGTCGAACCCATGGAGGATTTTAGTACGGTGTTCATCACTGCAGAACCCACATAGGATTTCAGGGCAGTCTTCATCACTGTCGAACCCACAGAGTATTTCAGTACGGTCTTCATTGCTGTCGAACCCACGCGGGATTTCAGTGCATTCTTCATCGCTGTCGAACCCATAGAGGATTTTAGTATGGTCTTCATCGCTATCGAACCCACGTAAGATTTTAGTGAAGTCTTCATCGCAGTCACAGCCATCTCTAGGGTTCCCGCACACAACAAACTCGATTTCGGGAGGGTCCTCTCCACGAGCCAAGAGGGGTTGATACATCAACTGACACGTAGTCCGGAGTTGATGTATCCCAAGGTTCCGTCTCGAAAAGAGGACCTCAACGTGAAAGACGACGCGTCAATCGAACGCCCGGTCTGAGAGTTATTAGGCTTTTCGTTCCTGGGGCCCGGATGGTTTTTTATGTCAAAACCAACCCGACCACACATCAACTGAATCAAAACCTCTAGAGGAGTAATCCAAAAGGTCCGTCTCACTAAGAGGAATCCAACAAAGTCGATGGCACGTTAATCGGACGTTTGGAGCTCAAGTTATAAGTGTTTCCACTCCGATGGACCGGTTAGTTTCGTGTTTGAACCATCTCGGCCTTACCCAAAGTTCTCCAAAACCATAAGTGTAATATAATCAAATAACCACCACATTCCAAGGATCGCCACGCAACTGACGGTGCGTCGATCAGAGGTCCGTAGCCCACGATATGGGCAAAAGAACGAACCTGTCCGGTTTTAGGGTGTTTTGGGCCCAGGCTGACCCGACCCGAGACCCCCTGGGTCGGCCCGAACCGGGGCGACCCAAACCGGGTCCAGCCCATTGGGGAGCGGCCTGGCCCGGTGGGAGGGTCCTGACCCAGTGGGTGTGGCCCAGCCCAACCGGCGCGGCCCGGTGCTGCTAGTTCGGGCGGGGCGGTCGGTTGGCCTAGCACGAGCGCGCCCCCAAGGGCCATCTCGGTGCTGGACGAGCCAAGAGAAAAGGGAGGGTCGCTACCCCCTTGATTGAAACCACGGAACCCACATAGGGGCCGCTCCTTTTCCAATGGACGCGGCACTGGGCGCCACGTCTTCCCCGGGTCCTGCGCGGCCACGGGTTCCCGGTCTCCTGCCGTCACGTCCTCCGCCGCGGCGGCCCGTCCTGGCGGCGCGCCAAAACGTCGCCGCCTCCGGGCGGCCGGCCGGTGAAAACCACGGGCCACCAGAACCGCTCTAGTGGTCCGTTCATGTCCCCTTCTGCACCTGGGGTCATCTCGGGACCCGTAGATTACTGCGACAACCTCCAATCGCTCAACGGTCCCGTCTCATCATCGCCCAATGTTCTGTGCATCAAGAACAGAGAATCGGTGGGTTTGGATTTGTTCGTTGGTCTGCACCCACCGCATTTGTGGTTCAAATGACTTTCAACAATTTAATCATATGTCGAGGATATAATGCACATAAAATAAATTAAACCAAACCCGTTACCTCAAGCTTTTTTGAACGACGGTTCATTGCGGGAAAAAGGACATCACGGAAGACGGCGTTGTGGAAGGAGGATCGTCGGCATTGCGGTACTCGGCGTCACAGAGAAGAGAATCATCGTTGTCGCGGTACACGGAATCATGTCATCGATCTCCGTGGAATCAACATTAATCGTCGTCCTTTGTTGGAGGTCGGCGTTCTTCGTCGGTGACGGTGTGTTCTTCGTGTTCATCAAGGAGGAAGATGAGGATTCCAAGGCATGATCAATTCCTCTCCAATAATTCTCTCACAACAAGACAACAATAATAAAATAAGGTGTTGCCTTATTTTATTACTCATGCCATACCTTATTTGAAATTCAAAATTAAAACACGGTTTAATTAAGGTGTGTAGACCAATTAATGAGGCATTTAATAATCCAATTAAACGCGAGAGTTGACTTGGCATTTAAGAGGGGGTACGGGTGAGTAACCAAATTAAATGCACATGGGAGGTAAAAAGGTAATAAAGGGGGATGGGGCTCGTGTAGGCCCCACCTCACAAATATCCTACCTAGTGGACTTAGGATATTAGTGGGTCCCACTCCAACCACCAAACATAGGATTAAACTACCTAGAATAAAAATAAAATTTCTAGCACAATATTTCATTTTATTCTTTAGTTAACCCATTTAATTAATAACCTCACCTGAGAAAATGCAACTCCAGAAAATGTGTTCTTAAATATTTTTTTGCGCTGCGTTTTTATTGGTGCCCTCAGATTTCGATTCCAAGCACCAGTTCAAAAGTTAGGGAAACCGGCTCGTTTGTTAACTGAATGTACCAGAGCTGATCTTCGGAAAAAATGATTTCAGGCACACTGGGCCTCAGAACCATGTGCCGTCAAAAAATGCATTCTTGAAAAATCCCAATGAAAATTAAGAAAAAAATTTCCCTTGAATTTTACGGGTCTTAAAATAGGATAAGCCACTGTTCAGTGAGTCACTATTCAGTGAGTCACTGTTCGGCTAGTCACTATTTGGCGAGTCACCATTCAGTGAGAAATCACTGTGACTAACATTTGCAACCCACCGTCAGTGAGTCACTGAAGTGAATCACTATCAACGAGTCACCATTCCGATTCACCGGCCCAACTCACTGTTGGTATGACCTGTGATTTCCACATACCATCAGAAACTCACCATTGCGAGTCACTAGTGTGGGTAATCATTATGGATCATCGGTCCTAACTCATCATTACAACCTACCGGTTGATGGACCCCTACCATATGTGATAACACTGGAAAAACGAATTTTTAAAAAACTCATGAATTGTGCTACCATGACCACCCAGAATACATCAAACCACATATTGTTGCAATTTAATGGGCTGGGTAGGTCTTGGACATTATAGAAACTAAACATAATCACATCTAGAAGAATATTTATTGTTTATATTCCTAAATAGAAATATAAAAATACCATTATCAACCTTAAACTATGTGAGACTAGTAATAATAATAATATCATTAAATTATGTTTTATGAATCTTTAAGTAATAGTTAAATGAATGTAAAACTATAGGCCACCATACTTGTCCAAAATTTTGGAAGAGTCTCCAACAAAAAAATATTACAAGAATAAGAAGGTGATTCTAATGTTATAATTTGTGTAAATAGATAAAAATTAGTTAAGGAAAAATGAAGAGTTCAGTTAACTCAATATAAGGGTATAATTTTCTTCATGTCGTATCAATTGATTTTTTTTTAAATAGAGGTATATATGATTTATGAAAATTTACTCCCAGTGATAATAGTTCATAAAAGAGATCATAAAGATCAATCAATAAAAATATTTTATAAAACTAACATGGTATTAAATATGATGATGATGAATATAAAAATAGAATACAAAACATACATATTATTTTAATAGTTTTTTATTTATGATTAAAAATAGAATCATGATTTTATTGAGAATGATTAATCATAATAAATGATTTATATTTTGATTATAGGGATTAATAAAAAGTAATATGATAATAATTTAGGGTAAACTCATTATGAATGATGACCAATGATTATATTTTCTAGGGTTTTGATTTAGTGATATTTTTGGGTTGATTATTTTTAGACTGATAATATGATTAATGAAATTGATAACTCGTAATGATGATTTATGTGATGGGAGATTAAGACAATTAATTTAATTTTGGGATACATTTCTTGGGTTTTATGATATGATTGATCTATATGTAACCCAAAAGATTACAATATGATTTATTAAGAAGGTTATATTGGATTGATTTTATTATATTTGATTCATAAGCTAAATTTTGAGGTTAATAAATTAATTCACATAGAGGTAACTACGGTTAATTGAGATGAAGGGTTTTTCACATATTGGGAACATTGTAGAATTATGGTGAAGAAAATTTTCTTAACTAATATGTAATTTCGTGTAATGAGGGAGGATTTTATTTAATGAATAACAGCTGATTTAACTTATTAAAAGTGAAAGTGATTTTTTTGTGGTGATTTTGGTTATTAATGTGAGATTTTTATATTTTTGTGGATATATAAAAATATTATATAATATTTTATTACGTGACTTTATAAGTGATTAATGATATTTGGAGATAAATGTTATGTGGATTTTGGAATTTTTTTGGTCAAAATCATTCATATTTTTTTGGTTTTGAATTTCTCTAGAATTAATTTTTAAATATTTTAACGTTAAAATTTTTGGAACGATTAATTATAATATTTTTGTCGTATTATTGATTATTTTTAAATTAATGTATTATATTTAGATGTGGATGGTTTATTCATATTATATTACCATGTGATAAAAATTTTAGATTCGTTAATCTATAGATACTGTAGTAATAACATTTGATCCTTTTATAGATCTTATGATAAGTGGAAAGATAATTTTATTACATCTAGAATTAGAAAATATTTATGTTAATTTTTTCAAATGTTTTGAATTAGAGGTGTAGAAATCATTGAAACAAATATAAATGATAGAGATCATGAAATAAATACAGTAATTATATTCTATGAATTAATACATCCCTTTGGTAAAATAGTTACTCAAACTCATGTAACCGAAATAAATATATATCGATTCCTCAGTTGAAAATATCATTTATCAATCAAGGTACGATTATGTAAATATATTCAAAATATGTATTTTAAAATAAATACATAATTCAATAAATATTTATAAAATAAAAAGTTCAATGCTTTTAACAAAGGAATTAAAGTCCATTTCTAATGGAATTGTAATCAATATTGATTAAATGACAATTAATTCTAGTAATGTATATTTGAATTCTACTCAAATTAGTTTATTTTGAAAATATTTTAAACCCAAAATAATCCAACATGAGATAAAATTTTTAGAATGTAATTTATTTAATATTTGTAAAATGTAACACCCCAATAGTTTAGTTTAAAATTTATAACATGTCTGATTTTGTGTACTATACACAACACCAATCATAAATTGTACTATGATATGATATTAATATATTTTAATCTAAATATCATGTCTATAACCTAGGTGTTCGATTATTCTGTGTGATCATGGGTAATTGAATTACAAAATATTTTTAAAAATTTGAATATTAAATTTTAGTAAATTTGCAACCAATTTTAATTAAGCTTAAAAAAATTTAAAGGGTATATTTTTTGGAGAAACATATTTATATGTGCGGTGTATTATTAACAAAATTGAATATGATAGTAACTATTGATGAATGATATTAAAGAAATGTGTAGAGAATATAGTGGCCAAGGTTTAATATACATTGATATTATATCATTTCATCAAGCTATTCAGCACATTACAAAACAACATTCTGGAGGACTATAAAAGCTTAGTGACTTTGGAATTAGGGAATATTTTATTCTAATTTCCTGGAAGATCTTCAACATCTCCAATAAAGATCTTCCCCTTTAATAATCCTAATTAAAACCACTCTTTATAACCTTGGGTAAGGATACATAAGAATGCGGTGATCTACAATGCTCAGTAAGGGTCAAAAAGCAATATATGTTCATATAACATGATCATTGGGTTATGAGAACATGAGAATAACACTTGAAGTTCACACCCTAATTATAAAATATTATATATATGAGTCGTGGAATAAATTTTGGTTTTTCATAAGACATGAATATTAGTTGAATCGAGAAGATATAAAATGAATGGATAATATTGGAAAATGACATGGAATCTCCATATACACATAAACATATGAAATGATATCCCTAGTGGTGTTGGATTTCTCCCAAGTATATTTTAGTGGAATGTGAAAACTGTTAAAAAATATCATGGTAGTCATGGTTCACTCCAAGACCATCTTAATTGATAAATTTATTTACTTAACTAGGCTTACTACCCATTTCATCCCAATATTACTAAACCAAATTCCATCCTCATTTTAGAGATGTATTACTGAACAAGGTGTATTTTTTATCCCATCCATTTAAAACTAAACCATGTTCACTCCCTATTTAAGCCTTATATTAATGAACTAGGATCACTTACTCTTCAAACCCTATATTAATATACTGATTTCACACCTCATTCTAACTCTATCATATTAATTTGTGTTTACTCCATGTTTAATTCATGTATAAATGAATATGGTTCACGTATTATTCTATCCTTATATTATTATACCATGTTCACTTCCAATTCAAACCATGTATTACAAAACTAGGATCACTCTTCATTATCACCACGACATACTGAATCGATCTCACTCGTCATTTCAGACCTTACTTTCTCAAGAGTTAAAAATATTTACCAAATTTATAGATGGGATGTTAGGTCAGACACATCACATAATGAAATCATAAAAATTTGCTCCCTAGGATAATAAAAAATTCAGCACTTCATAGCCAATAAAAATAGGATGGATTCATAAAGATCATATCATAACCCATGTAATTAAACGTTATTATAAACCATTCATTATATTATAAGCTATAAAAAACATTTAGGTTTTATGAAAAATTAATAATAGAATATAAAATGAATAGAACTAGGTTTAATAAGTGTTTTATCATGGTATGATCATTGGAAGGTAAAATGAGTTCATAATCCAATTTTTATCTTAAAAACACACTATTCAATGAAAGAATAAGAATGGTTTCCTCTAATAACATCCCTAGTTTTTCATAAAATATATAAATGGATGTAATATTAGGTATATAATTATTTCTAAATATCTATTAAAACATTTCATGACAAAAATATCATGTCCACTATAATAATTTTTTTTAAATATTAAAAAATATTGAAAACCTTTTTTAGTATAAAATAAGATATAAATGACATAAGGAATAATTTAACACAGTTCATAATTTAAAAATAAATTATTTTAAAATGATAATAAAGTATCATTTTAAAAAATTTCTGAATTTATTCCCTGAAAAAATGGTTTTGTAATAAACAAGACTACTGGCCAAAGAGAGAAATAATGTTAGATTTCCCTAAAAACATTTTCTTATTTATATTATGTACAAAATATTATGAAATGGGAACCATTAAATAAAGATATCCATAATTACCCTATGATAATAAATTTTATGATATTGTTTTGGATATGTATCATAACAGTTCATCAATGGAATAAATATGAGTAATATTATTAATATAAAGATATTGTATTAATAAATTATTACCACTTTGGTAATATTGAAATTTGACTCCCATAACATAATTTAATCAAATGAAACAAATAATATCATGCTAATAAGGATAATAATTATTAAAAAATTCAAAGGGAATCATTTTCCCTAGGTAAAATAATATATGTTTACAACATAAGTTGTCTCTCATTAAAAAAAATTTGAGACCAAGTTATTTTACTGATTTCGTAATGTTTGATCTATAAACCCCATAAATGAGGGATAATCAAATCGATATTTATTAGAAAATGTAATTTATGGATAATAATAATATAATTTTTTCATTTTATGTATATACACTACAAAAAAATAAATTAGTGGTGAATAAGGCATACGTCTCATGAAAATTAAACCGAGGCTAAAAATCCCCTTGTCGCCTGAGTGACATTCGCATCATGATCCCTATGACTGAATAAAATAAAAATAATAATTTAATATCACAAAATAAAAAAAATATCATGATATATAAGGTAATATTTCAACATATACACCACTACAAAAGAATAAGTAGTAAATATTGAAAATATATACCCAAAATAAATGTGAGACACGAAAACTGTTACCTTAATAAATGAATTTTTTATACATGTAATGAAATATTATATAATTAACATGATAACATTATAAATCTTCCAAAGAACCATATTATAATATATCATTTAGTATATAATTTTATTATTACATTATATTATTCATTTTTTGTAATTTCATATTGATGTAACATTACGTGTAATAACAAATTCAATCTTCATATATGGTTCGACAAGTTACTCTAGATCCTCTTACATAGAACATGATTTAATTATTTCCATACTATAATAATTTATATAAATATAATATATATTCCATATTTAGTTATATATATTAATCATTAAAATAATGAAATATAGTGTTTATGGATAAGGTAGGTCATACATACGCATGAATGTTGTTTCCATTTTCCAGTCGTATTTTAAAACAAAAAAAATTAAATTATATATATACGTATAAATAAACATTGTATTTGAATTATTATGTTACAAATAACATATATTTTTAATAAACTCATCAATAATACATTCCATGTAATGTGTGACTGAATCACATCACATTGAGGATGTAATAGTCCATATGGCCACAACTAATGTTATAATATTAAAAAATAAATGGAATTCATGAATATATGTGTTATATAATAATTAAATATGAAAAATTTAATAATATATATATATATATCATATAAAATCACTAATTATATCATTATTCCATTCTACTAAAGGTGGAAATGGAAGACAAAATGACATCGGTTTGTGACATATTAGTCTTTCTTACAAAAAAATAATTATTTTGTATCCTATCTAATTGATTTTTTGGGGGGATTAGTTCAAACCCAAAACAAAATATATTTATATTTATTATTTTGAGTTTATTATATAACCATGGAATATGAAAAATTGAGTTGGTGGAGAAAAAAATAAAAAAAATGTTTTTGAAGGATGTTATATCTTCGTTATGTTATTAATTTTTGCTAAAAAATGTACTAAATTGGATAGATTTATACCCCAATAGAGTACTCTAGGTTTATAAGAGTTAATTTTAGAGTTAAATGGGAACTTGTTCAATGATCCAAAGGGATTGATAGGTTTGAATATGTGATGGGTGTGTTCCCTTTTTGTAGTTTTGGAGGTGTGGCATTCTTGTAAATATAAATAAGTAAACACAATTGAGAGGTATAACTGATATCATGAGTATCAGATAGTTTCTCATTTTCTATCTAATTTAGGATATGGCCATACATTGGGTTTTATACATGATTCTATGTAATTTTTTATATAGTTAATTTTTAACCACTAAGTAATCTAATTTTTACATTAATCATGGTAATTAATTTTAATTATATTTACTAATGTTTTTGGCCAAACAAATTTACATTACCATACTATAAATTATAAATTAGTCTTAATTGAAATCTGCAAAAAAAATTATAAATTCAAATCCTTTAATTGGTAGTAATTATTTTCAAAATTATCCCACAATTGGGATGAAACAATGGGTTATTCTGTGAAAATGTTCAAAAGTTTGATTTGTTTTTATAACTAATATCATTATGAAATTGATTCTAATGAAATATATTTTATTAATAAATATAAATCTGATTTAAATATTACCCAACACAGTTTTATATAATATTTATCTATTGAAATAAATTATATGATAAATGAATTTTCTATTTAAAATCTTTAGTTTTAACTATTTATTAAAAAAATTATCATCTTAAGTAAATTCGAAAAATTCACCTAAAGAAGAATTTGATCTTCCTATTTAAAAATTGAAAGATATTTTTCAAATAAAAATTATAGAAGTTTCAAAAAATTTATTTGAAATTGGTTGTCTATTAAAAGCTAGTAAGACTACAGTTTTAGAAAAATAAAACTTTTTATACATAAAATATGATTTATTCATATCTTATACCTGTCATATATATTAGATGAGTGTCAAAAAAAATTATTGAATATATAATATATATATTTTTAAAAATAAATAATCAAAATTGGTTTGATTAATTTGTTGCCAAAATACTGCGCTTATATATATAAAATTATTTTTCATTGAAAATGATTTCCATTATATACAAATAGTTCTAAATTTATGTTCAATCTAATTGAATCCCAATGGATTAATTTTATATAGATATTTAAATTGTTTTTTTAAAAAAATTCATCATATTTTTAATATACATTTTAATTTATAGGCGATAAAGAAAATAAAATTTAATTTATAGTATTAAAAATATATTGTAGTTTGTAAAACTCAGTCATGCATGTAACATAAGCTATCAATGGAAATATTCATTGTATGTAAGGTAAGAAAAGTGTTTTGAGTACTAAAATATAATCTTGGTGTTTTTAGTGCAAGAATAACATATAATTCAATGTAAGTAAATTATAAGTTTGTGTACTATATTATGGTTGTGTAACTATGGGTAGCATGAAATTCCAGCAATAAATGAATTTTAATATATCTGAAAAATAATTAATCCATACATACATAGGGTTTTACATTGTAACTACATTGAATGGAATTTATCACTTGAAATTCATCTATGTTGTTGATGGTTTAATAAGAGAATGTTCCTTTCATAGAAATTACCATTTTAGAAACACATTCTAAATCATACTTTGAAAAATGGAATGTTAGAAACATAGTGATTTGTCAAATGAAAATAATAATTTGGTTTCAATGAATGAGAACATAGTTGGAAATTGAATACATGAAAATTGATTTTAATTATAACTATATTCATCTGATGGAGGGTGATATTGAACATTGTTAGTAGAATGATAATAATATCCTACTATTAACCCTAAGAGGCTTGAAAAAGGATGATGATATCAATGAAAATGATGATATTGGGATAAAAATTTACTTTAAAACTCATTTCATATGGTTCGAAAATATCCATGACAATATATTATTACTTGATTTCTGCATAATCCCATCATTATTTTTTATTTATCAAATCCACTTCGTATTTTTTTCATTGAAATGAGGTTTAATAGTTCATTTTGAATGCATGATGAGATCATGATATCCACAAATAGAATGATTACTTATTCCATATGACATTATCACTAAAAATTGATAGAACAAGTTAGCCAAAATTTATAAATCCACATATGAAGAGATAATACTATAATATCTAAATCCTTTTCAACATTCTATGACAAACCATTCCCTAAATTATTATCCATATAAACCATCAAAAAGTAAATAGTTAAAAAATATTAGAAATATGGTCACTAAATTTTATCAAAAATAGAGTAGCATTTATATCCCATATATCATAATTTGTCACTCATTTTTTCATATATTAACATGTAAATACCTTCATAGTGTATTCAATTTAATCCGGGTTGATATAAACATCTTCCATGATAACATAGAGTACTTTTTTAATTGAACCAATAATTAGTTCTATGGTAATCATTAATATCCAATTTACATTATCCATAATCATATCTTTATCAAATCTAATAAAAAATTTATCAACATCAGGAACACATAAATTTTTACCATCCATTAACCTAAATATAAAATTTCTAATAAATCACCATTCTACATCATCATAACCATTCCATATATTTTTTAAAATAATTATTTCCAAACATATAATTCTTGATTTATGGGAAATATTTCTTTAATTTCATTACATTTATACTTAAATAATCCATATTTATTCTTAAGATATTACATAATATTAATCATAATAAAACATAATATTTATTTCCTAAAATATGAAATATTAATAATTTCATAAGTTTAATCAACTCTAATTTAATCATTATTATTATGTTTAATGTAAAAAATACTTTTAGAACATCCCATAAATTTAACAAGTAATTCATGATCTCATTATCTTTATCAGTACAATCAATACATATGCCACCATCCTAATCCTTTTAACTATATTTCTACATTGGACATTGATTTTCAAAATCCCTCTACAATTTACATATGAAACAATCAATGTTATCTTAGTTCCATTTTGTTCCCACAATTGACTAAGATGAAAAATGATAGAGTGAGAAACACTTATAATAGAATAAAACCACATAATCATTAAATGTTACTTAAAGGATATCAAAATAATGACATGTTATTCTTAATATATGACATATTGGAATTATAAATAAGGACAAGAAAAATCCAGATAAATAACCCTAGTGACATCAGCAAAGATTCCTCATCCCAGTTTCCAAATGATAGATAAACATTTCCTTTCATACCAACCATTGAAACATAAGATTAACATACATAGATATTGTATCATTTTAGATAAATATATAGTGCATTACAAATTTTATTGCTAGTGGAATTTAATAGTTTAGTGTATGTGTAAATTTGGAACACATTGTTTTAATTTGGTGAACAATATTCAATATCTCTAATAATTATCATCCATTATAGTACTACTACTTAAAATATTTCATCATAAACTGAGGATACTAAACAAAAGAATGGGGTGATCTCAGAATCTTAGTATGTTTGATCAATTTGGATACACAATCAAAACATGAACATAAGGGTATAAGAAAATGTGAATAATATTTGAATATTATACCCTATATATGAAAGTCATATAAAAGAGTTGGGGCTTAAATATTGGCAGTTCAAAAGACATGAATAATTAGGTAATCAATAGAATATTTTATTAAATCATAATATTGGAATAATACATTGAATTGTGGAATATACACAGACATATAAATTTTTTTTACATTTTTGTTAAGTATTAATTCTAAGGCCATCATAGTAGATTAGGTTCACATCTAAAACACTCATAATAGTAAATTCTCTCTCCCAATACCATCTAATTGTTGAAAACCCATTACTAAACTAGAATCACTCCCTGTTTTAACCCTATATTAATGAACATAGTTCACTCCATGATCTAGACCTATATTACTGATCTAGGATCAAATCCCATTACATCCATGTTTTACTGAAAAATGTTCACTCATAATTTCATCCATGTATTATGTAATTGGTTTCATATACCATAATAACCATGTATTAATGAACCATGTTCACTCCTAATTTCATCCATGCCATACTAATATAAATTCACTCCTCTTTATATCCTTGTTTTAGTGAGCTAGGTTAACATTATATTCCTGACTTATATTACTGAATTGTGTTCTCAGCATATTCCATCCATGTATTACTAAACCATGTTTACTACTATTTCCATCCCTATTGTACTAAACTTATTTCACCCCTCATTCCAGGCCTATCTTTCATGTGCTAGAAAATATTTACCCGATTAATTAAATAGGAATCTGTTCCTACCAATCACATTATTAAATCATACATACATGTTACAAAATGTTATAAAACACTCATCATTTCATGACCCATAAAAATAAATGGGTTTCATAAATATCATATCATAACACATGAAAATAAATGGGTATTATAAAAATTTTATCATATTACCACCTATGAAAAATATATATTATTCATAATAATTTAATTATAGAATAAACCATTAAAGGAAGTGAGTTTTATAATATTTTTATCATGGTATAACCCATATATAAGAAACTAGCATCATAAATAACATTTCATCTTAAACAAAAACCATTCAATGAAAAATTAATAATGGTGTATTTGGATTATATCCTAGGAAATTCCTAATCTATATCAATATATTTTATTTTAGGTGGAGAATTATTTTTAATGATAATTTAAATCATTTGAAGATAGAAATATACATTCATCTTTTAAAAATTATTTTTATGACATTAAACATTGTTGAATATTTTTTCTTTTTCAATAATTAAGAAAATTTAAAATAAATTAAATCCCATAAAACATATTTAAAAAAAATCCTTTTAAATGACTACAAAATATCATATTAAATTAATTTTTTAATTCCTTTTTAAAATATATTGTTTTTTAATAAAATATATTTCTATCCAATGAGGGAAATAAATTTGTTTTTTCCATAAAAATGCTTCTTTATCTTAAGTGAAAAAGTGTGTAAACATGGTACTATTAATTGAATATAACACGAATCACCATAGAATAACAAAATTCATGAGAGTTATTGAGATATTAATCATAATATTTCAATAATGGAAACATAATCATAAATAGTTCGGATTCAACGAAATTGTATAAATAAACTTTTACTTTATTAGTATCTTCATATTATTACACCTTAAAATAATTACATTACAATAAGCATAAAATATCATCAAAATATGGAGAATAATTATACCACATCTCAAATGGATTTATATACACCTTCCAAACGAATATAGGTTCATAACATAACATGTGTCACCAAGAAAGAAAATTTAGAAAAAACTAATTTAATGATTTTATAATTATTGAACCATAATCCCCATGAAAGAGAGATAATAAAATAGATATGTAAATTAATATAAATTTAAGGATAATAATTACATAATACATACATGTTCAATATATACAACACACAAAATAAATGAGTGGTGAATAAGTTATAAGACTCACAAAAATAAAATTGAAATTAGAAATCTCCTTACTACATGAGTAACATTAGAATAATGAACCTTATGAAATAAAGAAATCAAATTGAATATTTTACCATCATTTAGATAATAATATTAAAAATACATAATTTTATAAGTATGTATATATTCAAAACCCCAATAATATATGTTTAATATACCAAATATATCATCGAAATAAAAGGCAGACATGAAAACCCATTCATTTAGTGTTGACTTATTCATTCATGTCAAAACCCTTGTATATTAAATATAATTTTATTATAAAACTATCACATTACAATATTATTATATATAATACAGTATATTATTTTTTGATGAATTTAAATGACACTTTTGTTAATAATATCATGTTAATATTATATTGTGAGTAATTACTACTCTATTTTTCATATATGTTTTGAATTATTTTTCTTGATCTTATTAATTGTTACATGATTTACTTACCTCCAGATTGTCTGTAATGAAATAAATATTAAATTTATTTTTTATACAATTTTTTTATAATAATATATAAATGATATAAATCCAAAATTAAATATACCATTCATGGAGATGGTATGTTTTACATATTCATGAATGTAGTTTCCATTTTCGTATCATATTTTAAAAGAATGAAAATTCAATTATCTCTATAAATATATAAATATATATATTATCGTTCATATATAATTATTTTTAATAAATGAAGAATTTTATTAATAGAACCATCGTTAATAAATTCCATGAAATGTTTGAACAAAATACATCACTTTGAGGGGGAGACAATCCACACTTCCACAATCGATGTTAACGTACCACATAAAAATGGAGACATGAAGGAATGTGTTATATCATAATTAAAGAACAAAAGATATATCATAAATATCATATATATCACATAAAATAGTAATTACATCATTATTACCTACATTTAAAGGAGGTAATGTGACAATGCATGACATCGGTTCGTGAGGCGGTGGTCTGCCAAACACACAACGGGTGACTGCATACCCTATTTTATTGATGTGATTTTATGTGTAGGATGAAAACATAACATAAGAAAATATAATTATATTTAGGATACTAATGTTATTATAGAATCAAGTAATAATAATAAATGGTTCAGTGGATATAGAAACTAAAAAAAGTTCTTATGGAACAATATTATCTCTTCTTTGGGTGATTCTGTTTGGTTTGCTACTAAGTATTTATGTGGATTGATATTTGGCCAAAGTAAGGATTCTAGGATTAAATGATGTATTTACTGAGATTAATTTGTAATTTTTTTAATTATCCAAATTTCTTGAGATGTGTTACTAATTGTTGGGTGTCAGTTCTCATCTTATTTTGGTGGACGAGTGGCATTCTGGTAAATATAAAATGGTAAACACTATTGAGGGGCCTCCCATACATCATGTTCATCCAATAATGGTCCATTTTATATCTGAGGTATTATATAGTCTAAATATTTCTATTAATGTTGTAACACCCAAAAATTTTATGAGAAATATTTTGTTTTTATGTTATATAAATCATCAAAGAAATCTTTCACTACACACAACACTAGCTTGGCTTGCTTTACACGCAACTGTGGCCTTCCTCGATAGCTTGCGTCGTACGCAATACCGAGTTTCACTAAACAATGATATGCTATTAAAATATTATTAAAACTAGCCGTTATGAATAGTTTTAACTGAATTTTTAATTTTATAACATCTTAATTCAACTATTACATTTTCTAGAATGAGGTATAAAAGAAAAATCAGTTTTTTTGCATAAAAGAAGTATTTTTTCAAAAAATACAGTTTTCAGCCTTTTGATGGCGCACCCACATTAAAGCTAGTTTTTGAAATGTTTATAAGTTCAATTTGAAAAAAATAAAATTCTTCTTTTAAATCAGGTTATAAAAATTTTCTTTGGATAATTTTTTGATATTTTTCTGATAACTTTCATATTTTGATGAATAGTAAAAATATGCTAATTTTTAATTAAAAACAACTTTTTTAATTGAGATAATTTATATGGATAAATTATAATATTTAATGGTTTTAAAGTATAAAAATAATATATTTATACCATTTAATATAATTTATGTCATTAGCATTAATTTCAAAATGAATTCATAGGTAAAAACATTTCAATTTTTGGCAATGTTTTAACTTCTAAAACCCGTTTTCTTAACAACGGGATTTATTTTAAATTAATTGATTCAGCTTATATGTTTTGAATTTTGAAAAATGGATTCCATATTCAAAATCAGTGGGTCCAAATTATGTTAATAGGCTACTTTTTATTTTTGGGCATTATGAATAGTAACTACAGTAAATTTTATTTACCATAGTTAAAGGTAAATCGCGTAATTAATGGTAAATTTAAGATTATAAAATTACCCTAAAACCTTCAAAAATCCTATTGGATGACTAAAAGTCGACCCATATAACCTTAGGGTTGGATTATATTCATATAATAGACTTATTTCTATGAAAAAAATTTAATTATTATTAAAACCAAAGAATGTGACAACATGTCACTTTCTTAAATCTTATAAGTATAATAATTTTAATTTAGTGATAAACTTCATGAAACTTAGAAAATTAATAGTCTCCAGAAAGATAATAAAATTATATAGATCATAGGAACTTATTTAGAATTTTTAGTGATTAAATAATTATCATTTATTATGACACAATAGTGATGTTGAAATTATTTTATTAATTAAAATATCAAATAAATAGTTTTAAAAATAATAAAATAAATATTATATGAACTATTTAATGTGATCAAATAATTTTATAGATACATATGAAATTTTATGGATCTATTAAAGATTTTAGTTCGAACATATCTTCTGTATATATTTTATTTAAATTCAAATAAATGAATAGTGTCAAAATTGACACTATTGTTATTTTATAAAAATAACATATTATAAAATTGTTTAAAAATAACAAAAATATTTAAAATTTATAATTTAAAATTTATATGGTCTAACATGTCATTAAGTGTCAAATTATTGAAAATTCACAACACATATGTAATTATTTATAATAATTTAAAGTTTATAATATTATTGCCACAAATAAAATTAAATTGATAAATAAGGATAAATCAAGTTGATAATGTTTAAAATAAATTACTAACATGTCTAAATTTTATTGGTTAATGATATTACAACCCTATCTCATCTAATATTTGGATATGATTCATTTTGGAAGTTTTTAAGTAGGTTTGGGATTTAATATAAACTAATATTTCTTATATTTCGAAAGGTGCCCCTCCCCTCCCTTATAAAAGGGCACCTCCTCCCTCTCCTCCTCACACCAATTTTAACCTTAATTCTCGGCCAACCCCTGCATATTTCTCCTCTCCACTTCCCTAGAGACATCCTAGTGGTCATGGTCTTCTTCAAAGACCAATTATAGTGCCCTAAAAGGAGGTCTCAAAGAAGCGCCTCAAAGAAGAGGTAATGCCCATTTCCGATTCTTTCATCTTTATTTGTTCTTCCACTTCTTCTTCATTAGTTGTTTCATTATGAGGTAATAACATCAGTATCACTCTGATATGTTATTATAAATAAGATACAACCCTATTTCACCTCTTATCCATCCTATAGAAAACGAAATCATCGTGCGTGCGTACGTACGGAATACCGTCTCCACGCCGTGGTGTAATCTATTTTCCACCACCACCTTACTTGGATGGGTATAAGGGTGAATGTAATGAATATATATGATTATTGTTAATTGATATTTATTCTGAAATAGTATACATACCCTCCAATACAATTCCACGATCATGGGAATGATATCATCGCTCGTGCGTTCGTACAGAATACCATCTCCACGATGTGATGTGATTTGTTAAACATGATCTTCATTGCATAATGATTATATAAATGAATTGAATTAATTAATATTATATATATTACACTAATAACATTCTGTAAATGAGGTATCTATAACCTAAATAGAATAATTAGATTTTATTCGACAAAACACGCATAAGAACAAAGAGTAATAAACACCTGATTAACAAGTAGTAATGAAATATTACTAATAAGAAGCTAAGAATATAACCATATATGATATCATAAAAATAAGTATTATTATGGAATAAGTCAAAAACAATATTTAAATCAGTATACAGGAGGTTCGGACACTTAAGAATCAAATCGGACCTAAGGTAAGGGAAAATATCACAATCTCATTTTTATCCAAGATTGTTTATACATTGGTATTTACTGGGGTGTATTTTATCATCCACATCCATGTTTCCTCAATATGTAATATTATTTCCATCCACCTAAAAGTGTTTAAATCCTATTTTACCCATCAGTGAGTTTTTAGTAAAAGATATGAAAGGAATGTTTTGTCGTTTTTCGTACGAGGTACTTTTTGACTTTTCCGACAAAAGTAAGAGAAGAATGTTTTTTTAACTTATAGGGAATGAATTGATTTTTAAAACATTATTTCCAAGAAGATTCCTTTACAAGTTTTCAAGTTTATTTTTAATCAACTTCTTTTATTTTATAATTGCATGACAGGTTAAGAAAAAAAGTTTTTTTGAAGTAGAAAAGTTATTTTCCTCAAGAATGTAGTTTAAGTGTTTTATCAAAATTATTTTCCATCTAAGATAATAAAGGGTTCTGTTTCTATCCCTATTATTACATTTATTTGATTCTGTTGTGATGGAATTATTTTTATGAATTCTTTTATCTTATATGAGTTGTTTTATGATTTCATGATGTTTAAGAATTCCATTTTTATTACATGGGTTATGCTATGATGTATGGTTTATGATTTTGTGGCACACATAAGAATGGTATCATTATGAGATGGGTGGGACCTATATCTCCCTCCAATGCATTGGGTAATGATTTTATATCTCATGAGATAGACATGGCTGGAACGGTAGGTTATACCGGTTCAGTGAAACAGGACTGAAACGAGGAGTGAACTCGGTTCAGAAATGGACTTTTTCCACTAAGATAGTCTTGGCAATGAGTCTTGACTAATAAGAAATGATTCTTAATGATTATGTGTGTATGCCACAAAGTTTCATGTTTTATGTTTTGATTATTGGGATTTCATTTCACTACTATGATTTATCCCATGTTATGAAATTATGATCTCTTTTGCAGGTTAAGATTTCCAAAAGTTATGTTCTTATGAATATGATGTGATTGATATTTATTTTGTTTACCCTTACTGAGAATTTGATCTCACCCTTTTGTATGTTTTATTTCCCCAGGTCAAGAATAAGGTTATTTAGTAGGATATGCCAAAAAGGGACTCTAGATATGATGAAATAAATGGGAGGCAAAGTATATGCTTTATGAACCAATTGTTTATGCTTTCCAGTTTCTAAAGACACTATACCTATACGGTCCTTTCATGGTTTTGTCATATGTTATAATAAGTGTTCTTCAATTTTGAAGTAATAAAAATGTATGTAAAGTATGGGTCATTATAGTTGGTATCAGAGGAAAGGTATAGTCAACCTTTGGAAACTAGTATGTGAAAGCCTTAGTAAGAACCCTAAGGATAATTCAAAGCATAGAACACAATATTCGAGTTTTAGAAATGACCATGAATAACCTAGTATAAGACCTTAAGTGTGAAATTTTATTCTTGATTATGTAGTTTTCCTATTATAAGTAGTTTTTCTCACACTATTCTTATTGGTTTTAGTCAATGGTTGGAACCCGAAGGAACCGTGTTAATGTGGAATGCGACAGGAAATGCAATGATTGTCCCCCTGAGCAACCAAACGTTTTGAGATCTGGAATGCAAAATCTTATAGCCATGCTCACACATCGTTCTCAAGCTATGAATCATGGTGGACTTCCAAACGAGCAAAGGAAGGAGCAAAATTATGTTTAATCCTTCATGAGGCAGCGTCCACCTTCATTCAGCGGGTCTACTAATCCATTAGTTGCTGAACAATGGATCAGTACCACTGAAAAGATATTTTCAGTTATTCAATGTTCTGAACAGGATAAATTCATCCTAGCAGTGTATCGTTTGGAAGGAGATGTTGATCAATGGTGGAATCTTATTAAGAATACGAGGCAAAGAGATGAAATTGAGTCTATGGAATGGGATGAGTTCAAGAACTTATTTTTCAATAAGTACTTCCCTCTTATTCTCCGAACAAAGATGGAGAAAGAGTTTCTTGAACTGAAGAAAAAGGATGATGAATATGTTGGTAACTATGAAGCAAATTTTACAGGACTTGTAAGGTACGCTTCTGGTATTATTATCCAACCTGAGAGTAAGATCGATCGATTCTTTAGTGGCTTAAAACCAAGTCATCGAAGGGCGTTAGCCATAAGGGACTTCAATAGCTACGAGGAAATCGTTCGATGTGCTCTCAAAGTTGAGATGGAGATTGGAGTAACCCATCAGTCACATGGGTTTGATAAGAAGAGTAAAATGGAATTCAAATGAAAATCTAAAGAGCACACTGAAAAGAAGACGAGCTTTCCCTTATTCTCAAAGTGTGGAAAGAAACATGGAGGGAGTTGTCTTCAAGGGGCAAGTAAATGATTAAAATGTGTAAAGGATGGTCATCGGGCATTTGAATGCCGCAATGATGGGAAGAAGATGTCTAATGACGCAAACAATGGAAGGGATAAAAAAAATGAACCTACTAAACATCAATGTTTCAAGTGCAAGGAGATGGGGCATTATGCCAATAAATGCCCTAATCCAAGGGTTGTTGATGATGATTGACATCAACAAAATATTAAGGCTAGAGACAAAGGAAAGTCACATGCAATTTCTATCAGTGATGTGGAGCACGATAATGATGTGGTGAAAGGTACACTTACCATCCACTCTAAAGTAGCAAATTTTTTATTTGATTCTGGATCCACCCACTCTTTTATTTCTGATGATTTTTCTAAGAGTATCACCGTATTACCTCAACAATTAGATGTTGAGTTAGTTGTGACAACCCCTAATGGCATAATAGTCGCATTATAAGTTTATAATTCTTCCCCGATTGAAGTTTGTGGGAAAGTGCTTCCTGAAAATCTTGTGATCCTTCCTATAGTGGAATTTGATGTAATTCTTGGCATGGATTGGATTTCTTTATATGGAGATCATATCAATTTTCAAAGAAGGGAGGTCACATTTCATATTCCAGATCAATCTACGATCGTCTATCGATGCATGGATGAACATAACCTTCTAGTGGAAATTTCTTCCATATTATGGGTCTTGATTCCACTAAATGAGGGTTATTTATCTCAAATGGTTGGTGAGAAACTCTCAATTAAGAATATGCCTGTTGTACGAGATTTTGATGATGTCTTTCCGGAGGAATTACCGGGTCTTCCACCAAATCGTGAAGTTGAGTTTTCAATAGAACTCATACCGGGTGCTTTGCCTATTTCAAAGACACCTTATAGAATGGCCCCAATTGAGTTACAAGAATTGAAGAAGCAACTCCAAGAGAATCTTGATAAGGGATTCATACGCCCTAGTGCATCACCTTGTGGAGCACCTGTTCTATTTGTTAAGAAGAAAGATGGATCAATGAGACTCTGCATTGATTATCGAGAACATAAAAAGCTCACTATCAAGAACAAATATCCTCTCCCATGCATTGATGAATTATTTGACCAACTACGCAGAGGTCATTACTTCTCCAAGATTGATATTCAATCAGGGTATCATCAATTAAGGGTCAAAAGGGATGATATACCAAAGACGGCTTTCCGTACAAGTTATGGACACTATGAATTTATAGTGATGCCATTTGGTCTTACTAATGCCCCTACTATCTTCATGGATCTGATGAATAGAGTCTTTAGAGACTATCTTGATCAATTTGTGGTAGACTTTATAGATAATATTCTTGTTTATTCAAAGAGAAAGGATGAACATGAAGATCACTTGAGAATTATATTTAAGACCCTGAGAAAGGAGAAACTTTATGCCAAATTTACCAAGTGTGAATTTTGGCTTCAAAAAGTTTCATTTTTGGGTCACATAATCTCAAAAGAGGGGATATCTGTGGATCCCGCAAAAAAAATTTATTGAAAGATGGTCAAGACCAACAACAGTTACTGAGATTCGAAGTTTTCATGGTTTGGTTGGATATTATCTACATTTTGTGAAAGATTTTTTACAATTATCTAATCCACTCACAAGGTTTTCTTGGAAAGGAGTTAAGTTTGTTTGGACGGAGGAATGTGAAGAGAATTTCAAGGAGTTGAAAAAAGGTTATCCAGTGCACCTGTGCTCACACTGCCTTGTAGTGGAAAAAGGTTTGTGATCTACAGTGATGCAACCAAGATGGGGATGGGGTGTGTTCTTATGCAAAATGATATGGTGATAGCTTATGCCTCATGATAGTTGAAAATCCATGAGCAAAATTACCCAACACATGATTTGGAGTAAGCTATCATAATCATTGCATTAATGATTTGGAGGCATTATATTTATGGAGAAAGGTGTGCCATTTATACTGATCATAAAAGTTTAAAGTATATTTTCACACAAAAGTATCTGAATATGTGCCAAAGAAGTTGGTTAGAACTGATTAAGGATTACGACTGCTCAATTCATTACCACCCTGGGAAAGAAAACATGGTGGCAGATGCATTAAGTCGACAAGACCATGAAAGCTTACCCATGACGAGGATCACAAAAGATCCAATATTTACGGATTTTCAAAGGATGGATCTTGGAATTTTAATTGGAGGGGGAAAATCGTATCATTCTCAAATGAATGTCCAACCATATATACATGTGAAGATTATAGAGGCACATAAAGAAGATGTAGAGTTACAAAAGAAGGTGAGAAATATTCCTGAATTCAACATTGATTGTGATGGGATAATAAAGTTCAGGAATCGGGTTTGTGTTCCTCCCATCCTAGAATTAAACAAGGAGCTGCTGGATGAGGCTCATAGTTCTTCATTCTCTATTCATCATGGAAGCACGAAAATGTATAGGGACCTAAAAGAGTACTTCTGGTGGGATGGCATGAAAAGAGATGTTGCTGAATATGTCTCTCAATGCTTGGTTTTTCAGCAAGTTAAAGCTGAGAGACAGAAGTCTAAGGGGATGTTACAACCATTACCCATACCCGAATGGAAATGGGAAAACATCACTATGGACTTTGTCACAAGACTTCCTAAAACATCCAAAGGCAATAATGCTATATGGGTCATAGTTGATTGTCTTACAAAGTCTTCACACTTTATTTCTATTAGAGAGGATTTATCTCTGGATCAGCTTGCCAGGATATATGTAAAGGAATAGGTAAGATTGCACGGAGTACCACTTTCTATTATATCTGATCAGGATCTGAGATTTACCTCAAAGTTCTGAAGAAGTCTTCAGCATACTCTGGATACAGAGATGAGTTTCAGCACTGCTTGTCACCCTCAGACAGATGGTTAGTCTGAGAGAACAATTCAAACTCTAGAAGATATGTTGAGAGCTTGCTCTATGGATTTCAAAGGTTGTTGGGATCAACACCTAACTTTTGTGGAATTTTCTTATAAAAATAAGTTTCACTCCAGTATTCAGATGGCTCCTTAAGAAGCTCTCTATGGAAAGAAATGCAGGACTCCAACTTGCTGGGATGAAGTTGGGGAAAGAAAGCTATTAGGACATAATCTTGTTGATTAGATGGAAGAAAAGGTCTGATCGATTCAACAACACATAAGTGCAGCTCAGAGTCGGCAGAAAAGTTATGCTGACAACCGAAGAAAAGACCTAGAGTTTGAAGTGGGTGATAATGTGTTCTTACAAATATCTCCCTAGAAGAGGGTCATGAGATTTGGAAAGAAGGGGAAGTTGAGCCCTAGATATATCTGTCCTTTCAAAATATTGGATCGTGTTGGAAAGGTAGCTTACCGATTGGTACTTCCACTGAATATCTCTCAAGTTCACGATGTGTTCCATGTATCTCTCTTGAAAAAGTACATACCTGATCCTTCACATGTACTCAACTCAAAAGATGTACTGCTAGAGCAAGATCTTTATTATGAAGAACAGCCGATAGAGATTCTAGATCGTTGTGAAAATGTCCTACAGGACAAGACCACTCGCTTGGTGAATGTTTTATGAAGGAACCACCGACTAGAAGAAGCTACATGGGAGCTTGAGGATATGATGATGGAGAGGTATCCTCATCTGTTTATTACAAAGTGACGAATTTTGAGGGAGAAATTCATTTTAAGGGGGGTAGAATGTAACACCTGAGACTTTTATGAGAAATATTTTTTTATGTTATATAAATCATCAAAGGAATCTTTCACTACACATGACACTAGCTTGGCTTGTTTTACACGCAACTGCGGCCTTCCCTGATAGCTTGCGTCGTACGCAATACCGAGTTTCACTAGACAATGATATACTATTAAAATATTATTAAAACTAGAAGTTATGAATTGTGTTAACTGAATTTTTAATTTTATAACATTTTAATTCAACTTATACATTTTCTAGAATGAGTTATAAAATCAAAATCAGTTTTTTTTCAATAAAAGAAGTATTTTTTAAAAAAATACAGTTTTACCGCCTTTTGATGGCGCACCCACATTAAAGCCAGTTTTTGACATGTTTATGAGTTCAATTAAACAAAATAAAATTCTTCTTTTTGAATCAGGGTATAAAAATTTACTTTGGATAAATTTTTGATATTTTTATGATAACTTTCATATTTTGATGAAAAGTAAAAATATGCTAATTTTTAATTAAAAACAACTTTTTTCAATGAGATATTTTATATGGATAAATTATAACATTGAATGGTTTTAAAGTATAAATATAATATATTTTTACCATTAAATATAATGTATGTCATTAGCATTAATTTCACATTGAATTTTTAGGTAAAAACATTTCAATCTTTGGCAATGTTTTAACTTCAAAAACCAGTTTTCTTAACATCGGGATTTATTTTAAATTAATTACTGCAACTTATAAATTTTGAATTTTGAAAAATGGATTCCATATTCAGAATCAGTGGGTCCAAATTATGTTAATAGGCTACTTTTTATTTTTGGGCATTATGAACAGTAACTACGGTAAATTTTATTTACCATAGTTAAAGGTAAATTGGGTAATTAAGGGTAAATATATGATTATAAAATTACCCTAGCACCTGCCGAAATTCTATTGGATGACTAAAAGTCGACCCATATCACCTAAGGGTCGGATTATATTCATTTAATGGACTTTTTTCAATGAAAATAATTTAATTATTATTAAAACCAAAGAATGTGACAGCATGTCACTTTATTAAATCTTATAAGTATAATAATTTTAATGTAGTGATAAACTTCATGAAAATTTGAACATGAATAGTCTACAGAAACTAATACAATTATCTACATCATAGGAATATATTTAGAATTTTTAGGGATTAAATAATTATCATTTATTATGAATCAATTGTGATGTTGAAATTAATTTTTTAATTAAAATATCAAATAAATTGTTTTAAAAATAATAAAATAAATATTATATGATCTATTTAATGTGCTCCACTAATTTTATAGATACATATGTCATTTTATGGATCTATTAAAGCTTTTAGTTCGAACATATTTTCTGTATATATTTTATTTAAATTCAAATAAATGAATAGTGTCAAAATTGACACTATTTTTATTTTATAAAAATAACATATTATAAAATTGTTTAAAAAATTAAAAAAAATTATAATTTATAATTTAAAATTTATATGGTCGACAATGTCATAAAATGTCAAATTATGGAAAATTCACAACACATATGTAATTATTTATAATAATTAAAAATTTAGAATATTATTACCACAAATAAAATTAAATTGATAAATAAGGATAAATAAAGTTGATAATGTTTAAAATAAATTACTAACATGTCTAAATTTTATTTGTTGATTGGATTACAACCCTATCTAATCTAAGCTTCAGATATGAGTAATTTTGGAAGTTTTTATTTGGGGTTGGGATTTAATATAATCTAATATTTCTTATATTTCCA
This sequence comes from Viscum album, assembly GCA_963277665.1. Classification (NCBI taxonomy): domain Eukaryota; kingdom Viridiplantae; phylum Streptophyta; class Magnoliopsida; order Santalales; family Viscaceae; genus Viscum; species Viscum album. The sequence continues at coordinate 1,512,787,233 of OY728132.1, read as the reverse complement.
ACGGTGCCACTCTCCTCCCTTATAAAAGGGCACCTCCTCCCTCTCTTCCTCACACCAATTTGAGCCTTCAAGCTCTGCCAAACCCTACAAATTTCTCCTCTCCACTTCCCTAGATACATCCAAGAGGTTCGGGTCTTCTTCAAAGACCAATTTTAGTGCCCTAAAATGAGGTATCAAATAAGCGCCTCAAATAAGAGGTAATGCCCGTTACCGATTCTTTCATCTTTATTTGTTCTTCCACTTCTTCTTCATTAGTTGTTTCATTATGAGGTAATAACATCAGTATCACTCTGATATGTTATTATAAATAAGAAACAACCATATTTCACCTCTTATCCATCCTATAGAAAACAAAATCACCGCGCGTGCGTACGTACGGAATACCGTCTCCACGCCGTGGTGTAATCTATTTTCCACCACCACCTTACTTGGATGGGTATAAGGGTGAATGTAATGAATATATATGATTATTGTAAAGTTTTATTGATTCTGAAATAGTATACATACCCTCCAATACAATTCCACGATCATGGGAATGATATCATCGCTCGTGCGTACGTACAGAATACCATCTATACGATGTGATGTGATTCATTATACATGATCATCATTGCATAATGATTATATAAATGAATTGAATTAATGAATATGATATATATTACACTAATACCATTATGGAAATGAGGTATCTATAACATAAATAGATGAATAAGAATTTATTCGACAAAACACACATAAGAACAAAAAGTAATAAACACCCAAATAACAAGTAGTAATGAAATATTACTAATAATAAGCTCAGAATATAACCATATATGATATCATAAAAATAAGTATGATTCTGGAATAAGTCAATAACATTATTTAAATTATTATACAGGAGGTTCGGACACTTACGAAGGAAATTAGACCTAAGGTAAGGGAAAATATCACAATCTCATTTGTATCTGAGATTGTTTATACTTTGATATTTAATGGGGTGTATTTTATCATCCACATCCATGTTTCCTCAATATGTAATATTATTTACATCCACCTACAATTCTTTAAATCCAATTTTACCCTTCGGTGAGTTTTTAGTAAATGATATGAAAGGAATCTTTTTTCGTTTTTCATACGTGGTACTTTTTGACATTTCCGACAAAAGTACGAGAAGAATGTTTTTTTAACTTATACGGCATGAATGGATTTTTTAAACATTATTTCCAAGAAGATTCCTTTAAAAGTTTTCATGTTTATTTTTAATCAACTTCATTTATTTTAGAATTGCATGACTCGTTAAGAAAGGAAATGTGTTTTTGAAGTAGAGAGGATATTTTCCTCAAGAATGGAGTTCAAGTGTTTTATCAAAATTATTTACCATTTAAGATAATAAAGGGTTCTTTTTCTATCCCTATTATTAAATTGATTTGATTATGTTTTGATGGAATTATTTTTATGAATTCCTTTATCTTATATGAATTGTTTTATGATTTCATGATGTTTAAGAATCCCATTTTTATTACATGGGTTATGCTATGATGTATGGTTTATGATTTTGTGGCACACATAAGAATGGTATCATTATGAGATGGGTGGGTCCTATATCTCCCTCCAATGCATTGGGTAATGATTTTATATCTCATGAGATAGACATGGATAGAACAGCAGGTTATACCAGTTCAGTGAAACAGGACTGAAAAAAGGAGTGAACTCGGTTCAGAAATGGACTTTGTCCACTAAGATAGTCTTGGAAATGAGTCTTTACTAATAAGAAATGATTCTCAATGATTATTTGTGTATTCCACAAAGTTTCATGTTTTAAGTTTTGATTGTTGGGATTACATTTTACTACTATGATTTATCCCATGTTATGAAATTATAATCTCTTTTGCAGGTTAAGATTTCCAAAAGTTATGTTCTTATGTATATGATGTGATTGATATTTCTTTTGTTTACCCTTACTGAGCATTTGAGCTCACCATTTTTTATGTTTTATTTCCCCAGGTCAAGAAGAAGGTTATTAAGTAGGATATTCCAAAAAGGGACTCTTGATATGATGAAATAAATGGGAGGAAAAGTAGATGCTTTATGAACTAGTTGTTTATTCTTTCCAGCTTCTAAAGACACTATACCTATACGGTCCTTTCATGGTTTTGTCATATGTTGTAATAAGTGTTCTTCAATTTTTATGTAATAAAAATGTATGTATAGTATGGGTCATTATAAATTTTATTTTGGTAAACTGTCTCGATTAATTTTCTCTTAATGTTAATGTTTAAACACTAGCTAAACATGTTTTATCTTAGTTGATGTAATAACATTTCAAAACAATAAATAATTTTTCTTCCAAAAAATATAGATGAATATATTATGAGTTATATATTTTTATGAATAAAAATATTAAATAAACATTTTTAAATCATAGGAAATTTTTTCTATAAATTAATTTGAAAATAAAGCCTTCAATGGGGGAAACATAAGTCGTTAAAGTAAAAATGATCAAATGTTTGAATGGAATTTATATCAAATTTATATTTTTAGATTATTAAAATTTATGAAATTGAATTAAAAGATTTATATTTGATATTATAAAAATTTTAGACAAAATCAAAATATAACTTTTATTTATCAATAAATTATATTAAAGATTTTTTAATTATATTTAATAATTTTTCACTATTCATAAAAAAACCATCTCAAAAAATATATAAAAATTACAACCAAAGAAAATTTTTATATTTCAATTTAAAAAATTATGATTATTATATAAATAAAAATTTAAAATTTAAATAATAATATTTAAAATATGTGTCCCATTAAAACTAAGTTAAATTACCTTTTTACAAAAATACATTTTATATTCATAAAATTTGATTTTTTTGTATCATATAATTATCAAATATATTGGATGAGTGTTAAAACATTTATTGAAAATATAAGATATAAATTTTATAAAAAACATTCATCATAAGAAGCTTGTATAATTTCTATGGGTAATTGTTTTTTCTGATAGAAAAATATATTTCTTAGAAGAAAAATTATTTAATTTCAAAAAGTTATTACATTAATTTCTTGCAAACTAATAACAAAATCATTAATTTTATATACATGTCAAAATAATTTTTTAAAAATTTATATAATCTTATTCATAAAATATATTCTAATGAAAAGGAGGGAATAGTGAAAAAAATTTATCAGAATATTAATAAAAAAATTTTGTTCTCTAAAAATATGCCTGGAATGTAAAACATGCTATTTATGGAACTGGACATTATCTATAACACAAGACAAACATACTATTGCTTGTACCACATGATAATCATGGGGTTTCATGTAGTGAAAACCTAACATTTTGTTACACATAAATAAAGCATAACATTGTGTTGCGTATAAATAAAGCATAACTGTCTGTAACATGTAATGAAAGCCATCAAAAAAATATAATTTATTGAAAAATAACAATTCGAAAAAATTTATTGTGTTGTATATTATATTCATAAAAATAAATTCGCATTCATCTAATGGTGAAAACTATGTATGGATTTAGTATTATTTTATTTTATACTTATAACTCTACTAAATAATGGGTTTCACTTAATTTTTCCATGGATATTATGGTTAATTTAATGATGTTCTATATATTATTATTAAAAATAGAAATAATTTTTTGAAATAATCAAATGAAAAATATTTTATAATGAAAATTTTGTTTTCTGTATTTTTTTATTTTATTATTATTATAAAGTGTAGTTTTTTTCAACAACTATCATTTCATTTATTTTAATCAATGTTGTTTAAATAAAATATTTTGTTAAATTTTTGTTTTTAATTTCCAAAAACATTAGTTTATTAAATATAATAAAATTATTTTCCATATAATATAAATTATACATGATTTTAGTATAAAAAAATTTAATGCATAAAATGGATATTTTTATTAATAATTATTATCATTACATTTCATAATATTATATAAAATTTAATGTGTGAAATTTTATGAAATTAAAACAAGGAAAATTTATTCATCATTTGGAATCATCATTTTCAAATTATGTAATAACTTGTATAAGGATTTACCTATTCTATTTGTTTATCAGAATAGTTATTGTCAAAGTAGGTAAAATTGGTCTAAAACTGTCAGATAATGTATAAAAAAACTAAAAATACATTGTTATATCTCATTATATTAGTGTGTGTAACCAAAAAAAATATCATCTAAAACATGTCCTCTTGGTGTCACATTCATTTGATTATTATCATTATATTATTTTATCTAAAATATTATTACTAAATTTCCATCTATTCTATTATATATAATATGATTCTATGGGGATTGAAAAAAGTTTTTATTTGTTATAAGTGGTTATTTGGAATATTAAAAAATTATTATAATTATTATATTTATTTATATTTATTTTTTATTAAATGTAAAAATATTTTAGAGACTTATGCCACATCGATGTAGTGCTTGTTCCAAAAATATAATAATAAAAATTTTGATATTAAATTAATTAAGGTAATTTATTTTTGAAGAGTAATGGTTTTCAAATAATTTCATTGATAATTATAAATGATTAGTAGTATTGAATGTGTTAATTTTATAATACAATTATCTTCCTATTATTTGTCAAATTTAAGTTCATGAATTTCCCACAAAAATAACCTTAAATGCAATTTTATATTTATAATTTATCATTATATCATTATAAAATAAAACAATCATATATTTACTCATGTGTAGGGGATATAGTTCATCCTATGATGAATAGTCAATTTATGTTCCCCCTGTAATTTTTATAATCTAGACATAAAATATAGAAAAACACTTAAAATTCCATTCATTTTTCAAAAATAATGGTACTCAAATTATTATTTTCAAAAGAACATACACTTTAAATTTTTACTCAATCCTATTACCAAATTCCTCACCTCATATCCCCTGAGAAGTTAGTAATCTGATTGAGTGACTATAAACCTATCCATAAAATCCATCATCCTCAATAGAAAGGGGGAAAACAATAGAGGTGGAGGCAAGAGCTTCTATGAAGATATTCAATAGTTATGTTATGTGTTCCTCATATAAATATTATTGTTTCAGATATATTTCATGTTTTGATAGTATTTTTGTTTAAATGGCGTACATAATTCCACATTCATATAGTATTTTATTTGTCTTCATGATGATTTTGAAATTATTTATTTCAAAGGGTGTAAAATCAAAAAGATACCATCACGGTAAGAGCATATGATATAATATCATTTCAATTTTTGATTATAAAATTTTAACTTCTATCGTGGTAAATTACATTACCCACATATTTTAAACCACTTAAATTTTCTTCTCCTAGTGTTATTTTATTATTTTAATAATTTCCATAAATTATACCCCATTTTTAAGTTTAAATGGGAAATATAAAATTTTCTAAGATAATATGACATTATTTATTCATTTTTGTGTTGATAATAACTGTCATCCCATAGCATGTGTATAAATTTGTTTAATAAAAGTTTTTACAAAAATATCAATTCATTCAAATGGTCATTTAAACATAAAATTTATTAAATTTAAAAATTTTATATAATTAATAATCTTGTTTCATTCTAATAGGTCATTAAATTTATTAATTAATCTATATAAGAAAAACTTCTATTTCATTGGTATTTCTATGGTGATATGTTAATGGTCACTATTATCTTGTTCGAAACTTATGTTTCTAACACTTTCACTGGGGCATATCACCCCGCGTCATTGTCTTTGGTGGGGACTGCATCTGTTTCCCCACATTTCCACATTAGAAGGGTGGGAGACATTCATCACTTCAACAGAGATGACTGGTCCTTGATCAATATTGGATGGTGATTTTTTAGTCTGTCTTTTTGTTTATTTATCTTCAGAATTCATCTCATATTCCCCTTATCCCTTATAGATTAAGACATTGTTTCTGAAACTCATTCCTAGTGTCATCTCATTGTGGACGCTGATAAATTATGTTGCTTCTGTAAGGACATTGAAAGGGGTTTTTTCAGTGGAGTAGTCATCCTAAGGAATTAGTTGCATGGCATGAATCTCGAACAATGAAACATCTATATTCATCCTCATAAAATATCTTCTTTTTGGATAATAAGCCTGGGGATTGCAACAATGATTTTAGGGAATCTTATGCGAAAGGCATGTATCCATTGGGTTCCTTGAATTCCAAAGTTTAACAATGGTTTTCTGTAATGTCTTGACACCAGTTACCCAGAGTCGGGGCATTATCACATAACATTGGCATGATACAAAGAATATTGTCCCAAAAGACCGATCAGTTCAATATCCTTGGAAGTAGTAGATACATACGGAAATTTTATATTAACTCATGAGATAAAAACAACCACAAAATTTTTCCCCTCTGAACACACTTATATCACATAGCCTATCCTTGCAGGTCAACCATAAAATAATTATTCACTTCTTGGGAAAAATAAAACATATAAAGGTGTGATCTCAGATGCTCAATAAAGATAACAATATAGCGAAAACATTCATAAATAAGAATAAACATTTAAGTAAATGTATAATACTAAAAAATTATAATTTTAAACATAAATTTTTTCATAATATATAAAATATAAATCAAATAATGTCATTTAATTATTTAAATAGATATTCTACTATTCAAATAATCACATGCAATATTAATAGCTAATTTCCTAATGATGGAATGCTTAATGTCGGACATCATAACCACATAGTCAAGGCATTGTTCCTAGACTACAAATAAGATTTTTTCAAGGCCTTATGCCAAGAAAATATTTTGTCCCATGAGACCAATTGATGCATCGAGAAGTTATAGTAGGCTCCACCAATCACTTACTATGTCCAATGAATTCCTCATATGAAAAAGTTTAAACATAACATAAACATTCGTATTAAAACATGCATAATAAATTTCAATACTTTATCCATATACCATGATTAGTATATAATTATAAAATCCACAATCAAACATATCACATAACATTCAATAAAATATGGACTATTGGTATCATAATAAATCAACTTTGAACAAGTTCAAAATCTATCAATGGATGTTGGCATAGAAGAAATGTAAAATATTTGAAAGAAATACCTCCTTCTGTATTAAAATCATTTAAATGTTACATAATTATAAAAAGAAAAAAATTACATTGAGAATATTTCTATAAGATTGTAAGGGAAACATTGAAGGAGTTATAAAGGTTGAAAATAGCTGCACCTCTCTTATAAGTTAATAAAACTTTTTTCCTTAATTTTGTCAAAGAGGTCGTAAAGAACCTTGTTTGGAAAACAAAGGAAGTATTAATTTATATAAATATTATAAAAATTCATACAAGGGTATAAATAACTTAAACCAATAATATAATAAATAGTAAAAATGTTTTTAAATACATATTTAAGAAACACAAATGTGGATGATAAAGAGGTCGCAATAGGTACTCACATATAAACAACCTCGAATAATAAAGAGATTGTAGAATTAACCCTTACCTTGTACTTTTCCTTGATCAATGGTATGTTAACCTCCTGTATAATAGTTAAATCATTGTTATTAAATAATAAAATAACCAAATACATAAATATGATATCATATATGATCTTCTAATATTGTTTTGTTAATAATATTTCAGTAGTATCATTGTTTTGGGTGTTAACATATTAGTTTTCCTTTATAATCTTCATTATGTTATCCTTGTTTGTTATGGAAAGGATATATATTTTTCATATCCAGAATTATATTAAGTTCGTATGAACTATTTTTATCAAAAAATCATATTTATTCTGAAATGATTACGATGGTGAATGAATCTAATTGCATTTGTGGAGAGGGTAATCCGGACGTACGCATGAGCGACAATGTCATTGTATTGATGTTGAAATCATATGTAATTGGATGTTATATCATATATAAAGAATCCTTAAAATGTTATATATATTATTTACAAAAATTACACTCATTTTTATACCCATCCAAATAATATAGTGTTTGAAACAAAACTACACCACGACGTGGAGACGGTAAGCCTTGCATACGCATATATGGTGACTTTTCATTCATAAGATGGATAGAATAGTGAATATGGTTATACCATATTTATAATAACATTTAAGTATTTATAAGGTACTATATTTATTATTTTTGTATGTAAACAACAACTAAATTGAAAGTGGAGGAAGAAAAGAACTTTGAATGAGGTGGTGAAATTATTACTTCTTCTTTGAGTGTTTCCATTTTCGTTGATCAAAATGGCACAATGGGTTGGTTTTATGGTAAATGTATGGACTCTAGGTAAATATTAGGGTATTTGGGAGGATATTTGAGAAGGTTTTGGTCAATACAAATGGTGTTAGAGGTGTGAAATTAAGAGAAAGAGAAGTACCCTTTTATAAGAGAGGTGGGGGTCATTTAAGGAAAACCATGAAATATTATTTTATTACACAATCATATTCTTTTTATAATGGCTCAAATCAAGGATAAAATGGGTATGGATATAAATTCATTCAAACAATGGTTTTTATATATTTTTAGGTAACCATATTAACCATATTTTTTATATTTAACTCTGGGTTAAATAGTTTAACATTTACCATGTATCCTTGTAATTTTAAATAATATGGTCAATAACCATACTATAAAATCCCAAGAGAACCAAAAGTGGTTCATTAACGAAAAATATATTATTATATAAGTCCTTTGTCTGAGCTCTAGAGTTGTAGGACTATTATATGATTTAATAATATAGTATTTGTTTAAAAAACTCATTTACGTCAATTATGACAGTATTTAGTATATTCTTTTTTGAAAAGTCCTAAAAAATTTATTACAAAGAAAAAAAATCAATTAATCGACCCTAACACATCATTTTAACCTATAAAATTATTTTAATTCATCAAAAATCTCAATTTACATTTATTTGGATATTTATAACATCAATTATTTAAATCATTCATTAATAAGGTAATTATCGTATCATCATTGTGTCATAAATAAATATAATTATTTTATGTCTAAAAATTATAAATAAAATTCCATTATATTTGAAATCATTTTAGATTTATAATAAATATTTATAGTATAATTTATCGTATTTTTAACCCTATATTAAGAAAATAGTTATGAAACATTTAATTTAACACTTTTATCTTTTCATGAAATAAAATAACAATAAATGTCCTAATCTAATTTTAGTAGTTAAAAGGGATAAAATTTTATTCCTAAGGTTTATTTTAGTCAAAAAAAAACCTATCCAATATAATTAGGACATGTTTTAGCGTAATTGTAATATCATATTTATCCTTAATTACCCTATTTACTTTTAACTGTTTTAAAAAAAGGCAAAAGTTACTATTCACCCCAAAAATATTTTCATCGTATTAAACAACATATTACGTATTGTGGAAAACTATGTCTCCCAGATTTCTGAATATTAATTCCCAAAAGCAGTAAGATTATGTTTTATAAAAATTTACAAATGCGCCTAGAAGGTGGGTAAAAGAAGGTAAAATGTTCAATAAAATTTGATATATCTAATATTATTATAAAATGACTCCAGTGAATTAAATTGAACTTATATAGGTATTATGTATATATTTTTGGAAAATATGAATTTAAATAAAATAATTATTTATTTAAATAAAACTTCAGTTTTAAATAATAACTTAGAGTTTTTCACTATTTATCAAAAATTAAATGTTTTCAGAAAAATACCAAAAAATTATCTCATACTATTTTTGATATTCCAAATCCTAAATTGAAGTCCATTTTAAAAGAATATATAAAATTTCAAAAAGTTTGTGTTACTATCCATACATGTTAGTTTGATTCTTCGTGGTGTTTTACAACTCCAAGTTGTATAAAACGCATGCTATTGCATTATTCAAAGGGAAACCTACTATGGATGCTTGGGATGTTACAATCTTCCCTCCATAAAATAATTTAATCTTCGAAATTTCTATAATACTACTATACACAAAGATTCGTGTGGTTCTACATCTTAAGATCCTCGGTTTCTAACATTTCCTCTTCCATCTTATGATTTCTCTATAGAACTTTTACCAGAAAAGTCATCATATTTCTAAACAATAGTTCTCTTATATCAAGAATCTTGATAGGCTCTTCAAAATAAGATAGATCAGGTTCTAGTTCAATTTCCTCATATATGAGTATATGCATTGGGTAAGACATGAATTTTCTCAAAACTGATACGTGGAACATATCATGAACATTGGAGAAACTTGGTGGCATTGCCAAACGATAATCTATAACTTCAATTCATTGTAGAATTTCGAAACTTCTAATGTACCTGGGACTTAATTTACCCTTCTTACTAAATCGTATAACACCCTTCCAGGGAGATACCTTCTTGAAAAAAAGATCACCTACTTAAAATTCTAAATTCGTCCTTCGGTTATTGGCGTAACTCATTTGCCTTTATTGAGCAGCTTTGATCTGGGTTTGGATAACCTTCACCTATTACATTGTTTGCACAACATGTTTTGGGCCTATGATTTTTCTTTAACAAACATCATCCCAACAGGTCGGTGTGTGACATCTATTTCCATATAACTCTTCACATGGTTCCATCTGAATACTTGAATGGAAACTATTGTTATAGGAAAATTCTACCATAGGTAAATATTGATCCCACATACGTTGAAAGTCTAGTGAGAAGGATCTCAACATTTCTAATAAGGTTTGAATAGACTATTATGATTGTCTATCAATTTGAGGGTGGTAGGTTTTTCTCAATCAAAGATCAATATCCAGGGCCATCTCAAGTCTTTTCTATAATCTTGATGTAAAACGGGGAACACGATCAGATACAATCAATAGAGGAACACCATGAAGTCTTATAACTTCATTAATATATATACTTTCTAAACGTTCAACTGTAAATATTCTCTTATAGTAAGGAAATGTGCTGACTTGCTAAGAAGATCAACAAAGACTCATATTGCATCATTCCTTCAAGGTGTCTTTGGTAGTCCAATGACAACATCCATTATAATATCATTTCATTTCCACTCGGGTATGGGAAGAGGGTCCATGACTCTTCAAGGATGTTGTATTTCATCCTTCGCCTATTGAAAACCCATACATCTGGAGACATGATCAGAAATCTCCCTCATCATGTTGTCCCACCAAAAATGTTCCTTCAAATATCTATACATCTTAGTGTTACCAGGGTGTATAAATAAATTCGAGCTATGAGCATCATCCAAAAATTCCCTTTTTAGATCAGGTATATCAGGATCACAATGTCTCTTCCCAAATATCAATATTCCATCATCATATACGATGTCACTCAATCTCCCATCAATCACTTCTTTAATATTCTTTTGAAACTTCCCATCATCAGTCTAAGAACTCATTATCCTTTCTAGTAACGATGGTTTGGAAACCATTTCAAAAGTATTAATGTTTCACCTTCCATGGTTATTCCCATATATATCATTACTAGATCCATGAAAATAGGATCCCTTTCAACACTCATCTTGTCCAAAACTCCATGATCCTTTCTTCTCAAAGCATCTTCCACCTTATTTTACTTCCTCGGGTAGTAGTGTATAGTAAAATCATAATCCATGAGTAGTTCAAGACATCGCATTTGCCTCATGTTGATTTATTTTTGTGATAAAATATATTTAAAATTCTTGTGATTAGTATAAATCACACATTTTTCACCATAGAGATAGTGTATCATTATTTTCAGAGAAAATATTATAGCTACTAACTCAAGATCATTAGTGGGATAGTTTTTCTCATTAATTTTTAGTTTTCGTGATGCATATGAAATAACTCTATCATTTTTCATAAGGACACAACCAAGTCCTTTATTTGAATCATCACTATGAAGAAAAAATCCATCATTCCCCATTGGTAGAGTAAATATATGATCATTGAATAATCTTCTCTTCAGTTCTTCAAAATTTCTTCACAATTTTTTTCAAAACAAATTTAACCCCTTTACGTGTGATCTTGGTTAACAGGTTATCCAATCAGGCAAAATTCTGGAAGAATCCCCGATAATAACCTACTAATCTAATAAAACTACGTACCTCAGTTATACTCGTCGGTTCTGGTCATTCTTGTATTGCCTTGGTCTTTGAAGGATCAATAGATATTCAATCCTTAGAGACAATATGGCCAATAAATGAAATCTCTTGAAGCCAAAATTCACATTTTCTAAACATCACATATGATTCATTTCTATTAATGGTTTTCAGAATAATGTGTATGTGATTTTTATGATCTTAGTAACTTTTTGAGTATACCAAGATATCATCAATAAATACTACTACATATTCATCAAGATATTCCTTAAAAAACTATACATTAATTCCAAGAAGACAGAGGGAGAATTAACCATCCAAAAGGTATTACTATAAACACATAATACCTGTACCTTGATCGAAATATTGTTTTTGGAATGTCTTCCGTCTTCACACACAACTGGTGATATCCAGATTGAAGGTCAATCTTTAAAAGTATTGTGCTCTATGAATTTGATCGAATAAATCATCAATGAGAGGTATGTGATACTTTTTCTTCATTGTTATAGCATTGATCTCCTAGTATTCAATGGACAACCTCATTGGTCAATAATTCTTCTTAAAAAAAGAACAGGGGCTCCCCATGGAGAAACACTAAGGTGGATAAATATTTTATTAATCAATTTCTCTAGTTGTTTATTTATTTTCTCTAATTTCACAGTGGTCATTCTATAAGAGGTCTTTGATATGAGCCTTGATCCATGAATTAACTTAATGGAAAACTCAATTTCTCATTCTGGAGGATGTCCAGGTAAATCATCTAGAAACACATCAACATATTCTTTCACAATAGGTACATACCCTTTTTGAAAATTCCATTCCTCACATAGAGTTATTTCACTCTCATCCTCCCCAATAATTGAATTTAGTAGAGATAATGTGGGTGGATCTAGAAATGAATCAGATGGTGAAGTTTCTACTCTAATGATAAGGTACTCTTTATCATCATCAAAAATTGTAGCCTCCTTCTTCATATAAAAAATTTTCACATCATGGTCTTAAATCCAATCTGTACTGAGTATTATATCAAATTCGATCATGGGTATGATGATGAGATCATAATATAAATAATGTTCTTATGCAATAATGGGAACTGATTCACAAAATATCTATGCAATGATACATCCCATTGAAATTTTGACAGACAAATCACTTGTAAAATCAAATTGGAAATATCTAATTTTCTTAGAAAACTGGGATGATATGAAATAGTTTCATGATCTAGAATCATATAATGCATTCAATAAATTTATGGAAACCATTAAATTAACTTCCACCACTTCATTCGGAGCTTCAACCTCAGCAGTAGTCATCACTTATGCTTGGCCTTTCACCCTTGGACTTTTATAAATTATGTTTCCTTAGATATTAGGACATTCATTTTCATAATTCTCCATTTCTCTACAATTGTATAAATCAAAATTGGTGGCCTCTTTCATTCCCTTGTAATCGCGTGCTAGGTGTCCTTTTTCACCACACTTGTAATAAACTCAAATTACCATCAGGAATGTACCGAGGTGTTTCCTCACACATTTACCACAAGATAGATATTCAATATTTACCTTCATCCCTTGATTTCCATTTCCAGAGTATTCAAATGATCTCTTCTTCTCTTTCATTTCATTAAACTCATAAGATATACAGAATTCCTTTTATGTATTAATAGCACATGAAACAATATATTAATATGATGATAAGGATTGTGAGACTAATTCTTGATGGAGAAATTGTTTTATCCTATCCAATAATAGATCAATATTACACCTTGGGTTACTTATATAATTTGTTTCACTCCTTTCTAACCTTGTAAAGTTAGCCTCATGCTTTGCAACATTATCATCTTTCCTTTTCCTCAAACACAAAAATTATCTTTTTATATCCATTCGATGGACATAAGGAACGTACTTTTCTATGAAAATCTCTTTAATCTCTCTCTATTCCATATTTTATACACATGCATCTTCCTTTTTTTGGACTTTTTGATCACCATTGATCTGCATCTTTCGTGAGGTGATAAACTGTCATGACAACTTTTTCTCTTTCACTACTCCCCAAACAATGAAATATTTTATCTAAGGAACATATACAATGATCAGATATAAATGGATTTATAGTCTCATTCAACGTTGTAGGATGGTTCATCAGGAAGCGGTCTAACATTGATCATCCACATTGTGGATCAGGGTGCTCCATAGGAGTAAAGTTATTAATCATATCCAGAGTGAGTTTTCCCAGTATAGTAATAAGATGATCAACATGAGTATTATCACCAGTTCAACTATAATTATCTTGAGTAGGAGGAAACTCCCTACATGGATTGCATGCATTGATACAGTTTATATTCCTTCTACTACGCACCATTTCTAAATAATTGAATCCAATAGATAACTTTATGAATCAAAATACATAATTACAAACTTGTAAAACACTTATCATAAATAGAATAGTTAATGGATATATTCCATAATCATAAAAATGTTTTTAAGTGGTATATACACATAAATCCTTCATAATGGTTTGTAAAGAAAATTTGAATTATCCTAATCATATCACACAAGAGTGTCATAACCAATAGTGCAGCAAGGCCCATTGTCGCGTACTAAGATACATCTGGTCAGGCCCAAAACTTCTTTTCTGAGTTTTAACTCTTAGTTACATATATTCAAGAGTCGCCCCAACAAACTCGTATCCAGAAAGGGATGTATTGCTTGGAAATCTCATAAAATCTCTACATTACCAAAATTCTAGGAAGTTCTTATATACGTATTATCAATGTCTTAGGGTAATGTTCAATAATCAGTTTTTTCCTAAATATAGCTTCCACGGTTTTTACTAAACATCCTATGATTCCAATTGTAATTCCCCGGCCCTAGTTACCCTGTGTTGGTACGTTAATACGTAACCTTTTCTTGATACAAGGAATCATGTTTTGAAAGACCGATCTATTTAGTAGCCTTGGAAGTACTATATACTTAAATTTGTTTTACATTAAATCATGAGATAAAAGAAATTCCCCCATTGAACACACATATATCCCTTAGCCTATCCCTAAATTTCAACCATAAAATACTTCTTCACATCCTAGGAAAAATAAATCATAGAAGCGGGTGACCTAAGATGCTCAGTAAGGATAACAGTATTGCTGAAGCATTCATAAATAATAATAAACATTTAAGGAATTGTATTTGTCTAAATCATAATCCTTTTAAACATAATCTTAATCATAATATGTCAAATATAAATCGAATAATGCCATTTACTTATTCACATGGATATTCTACTAGTCTATTAATCACATGTAATATCAATAGCCAATTTCATAATGATGGAATTCATAAAGTCATAAATCATAACCACATAGTCAAGGCCTCAATCCAAGAATAAAAATAATATTTTGTCGAGGACTTGGGCCAAGACATTTGTTTGTCTCATGATACCAACAGATGCATCAAGAAACTAAAGTGGGCTCCACCCATCACTTACTAAGTCCAATGCATTCCTCATATGAAAATGATTAAACATAACATAAACATTGCTATTAAAAATATCATAAAAAATGTAAATACATTTCCTATAAAACATGAATGGTATAAAAATAACACATCCACAGTCAAACATATCACAAAATATTTAATATAATATGGAATATTTGTATTGTAATAAATCAACATCAAACATGTTTAAAATCCATCAATGGATGTTGACATAGATGAAATGAAAACTATCTAAAAGAAATTAATCTTTATATTTTTAAATAATTTAAAAGCCACATAATTATAAAATAAAACATTTATTTTGAAAATATTCTTACAAGTTCGTAAGGGAATATTCGAAGGTGTTATAATGGTCAAAAATAGCCACACCCATCGTATAAGTTAAAATCCATTATTTCAATAATTTTGTCGTAAAGGTCATAAAGGACCTTGTTTGGAAAATGATGGAATCTTTCCTTTATATAAATATTATAAAAATACAAAAAATGGTGTAAATGAATTTAACCCAGATTATAAGAAATTGTAAATGATATTTGAAATACATTTTTAAGTAACATGAATGTGGATGATAAAGAGGTCCTAGTAGATACTCACGTATAAATAACCTCAGATAATGAAGAGATTGTAGAAATAAACCTTACATTGTAAATTTCTGTGAATGAGGATGTTGTAACCTACTGTTTAATAGTTAAATTATTGTTATTATATTATTCAATAACAAAATACAGAAATATGATTTCATATATTATCTTCTAATATTTCTTTGTTAATAATATATCAGTAGTGCATTGTTTCGGGTGTTTACTGATTTGTTTTCCTTCATATGTGTGGTTACATAAGCCATGTTTGTTATGGATATGATGTATTTGATTTATATACAGAATGATATTATGTTCTAAAACATTATTGTTTAGTCATAAAATGATATTTATCCTGGAATGATTACGATGGGGAATGAATCTCATTGAGTTCGTGGAGACGGTAATCAGTATGTACGCACGAGTGACAATATCAATATATTGATGGTGAAATAGAATGTAATAGAATGTTATATAATATATAAATAATCCTTAAAATCTTTATTTATTATTTACATCAGTTACACTTATAATTATACCCATCCAAATAATGAAGTGTTTAATTAAGAAATTACACCACGACGTGGAGAATGTAAGCCGTATGTACACACGTATGGTGACTTGTCATTCATTGGATGGATAGAATAATGAACATGGTTTTAATATATTTATAACAACATCACAATATTTATAAGTTAATGGAGTTATTGTTTTGTTTTGGAAACATCAAAGAAAGTGCAAGTGGAAGAAAAAAAGAACTTTGAAAGATGTGTTGAATTTATTATTTCTTCTTCGTGTGTTTCCTTTTGAGTTGATCAAAAGGGATCCATGGTTTGATTAATGATCAAATTAAGACCTCCAGTTCGCATTGAGGGTATTTGGGGGAATATTCGATCAGGGTTTTCCTGATTCAAATGGCTTTGGGGTTGTGAAATTATGATAAAGGAAAGTACCATTTTATTAGAGAGGTGAAGGTCACTTTAGGAAATCCTTGATATATTATTTTATTATACAATCATATTCAGTTTACAATGAATCCAAAATGATTTATTTCAAGGATAAGGTGGGTATGGGTCAAAACACTCTCATCCAATTGGTTTGATACAGGTTTAGGTTACCAAATTAACCTTATCTTTTATATTAAACTCTCGGTAAAATAGTTTTACATTTACCATGTGTCCTTGTATTTTTTACTATATGGATAATAAACATACAATAAAATGCCACGAGAACCCCATGTGTTACATTAATGAAATATAAATTATTATATAATACCTTTGGCCGATTCTTATATATTTAGGACTGTTATATCACTTAATAATATAGTATTTGTTTTAAAAACTCATTTATGTCAATTTTGACACTATTTAGTATCTGATATTTTTCAACGTCCCATAAACATTATTAATTAGAAAATAATTCATTTCATAAACCCTAAAATGAAATATTAACCTATAAAATTCTTGTAAATCATCAAAAGTCTCAATTTATATTTCTTTGAGTATTTGTAATATCAATTATTTTAATTGTTCATTAATAAGGTAATTACTGCATCATCATGGTGTCATAAATAAATTTATTTATTTAATGTCTAAAAATTATTAATAAAATACCATTATGTAGGAAATATTTTTTTCTCTATAAATAATATTTATAGTCTAATTTATCTTATTTTTAACTCTATATTAAAATGTTTTAGTTATGAAACATTTAAATCAACTCTTTTAACTCTTCTTGAAATAAAATAATAATAAGTTTTCTAATATAATCCAAGTGGACCGAAAGGATCATATTTTTTTTAGATGGTTTATTTTGGTCAAAATATACTAATACAATAGGATTGGGATATGTGTTAGGGTAATTATAATATCATTTTTATATTTAATTACCCTATCTACTTTTAACCGTTGTAAATAAATGTCAAAATTATCTATTCACCAAAAATAATCATCTTATTGAACCACATTTTAAATATTTATTCCAAAATTTTATCTTGGATTTTTTAAATTCAATTCATAGAAGCGGTAAAATTATATTTTATGCAAATTTTTAAATGCGCATAAAAGGTGGTTAAAAGATGGTAAAAAGTTCAATAAAATTTTATATATCTAATATTATTATAAAATTACTTCAATAAATTACATTTAACATATATAGGTATTATGTATCTATTTTTTTCTAATATAAATCTAAATAAAATAATTAATTATTTAAATAAAATGTCGGTTTTAAATAATAACGCATTTTTTTCACTATTCATCAAAAATTGATTGTTTTCAGAAAAATACCAAAAATTTCCCTTATGTTAATTTTAATATTCCGAATCCAAATATAAAGTCCATTGTGAAAAATATAATTTATAAAATTTTAACAAGTGGGTAATACTATTCATAAATGATAGTTTTATTGGTCATGGTCTGTTAAACTCCATGTTGTGTACAACACAAGCTATTGCATAATTCAACGAGACATGTACAATACAAGATTGGGGTGTTTCATTTTTTGTGAGTTTAACATCTACCAGAGATGTATCCGTTTGATCCAAATACTAAAAACAGTAGATCAGGTGGTTACATTCCATAGAGGGATCACCTATATGGATTACCAGATAGATTGATCAAAATTCAAAATTAGAAATGATCAGGGATGAATTTTCTAAAAAAGGGAAAATATCACACCGTAAAGTCTAATTTGGACAAAACAATTTGAGGATTAGTTAGATTGGGCCCCAAAAATTGGATCACCACGGTCTACCATTGGCTGGTATTGAACCTTAAGAAGATTTCCTACATACCCTGTGTTAAAGACAGAGATCAAAACCAATGTAGATTGAAATAGTGATTCGGGGATTAGATGTGGTCAACTTCTTAATACAACAGAAATGTTGTAATGGGATAGATAGTTATTCCATGATAAGGGAAAGGTGATTGAGAAAATGGCTGGGGATTATGAATGATTAGTCACACGAATTCTTCTAGGGAGAGGTAATGATGGATGACCTGATTTCATCACAATATTGATGTCTAGATGAGGATTCATATAGATATTGAGGAAATATCAGAGGGCATGAATGGAATAGATTTAACTGACGTGAGGATTACAATGATTGGATTGAACTTGAAGGAGGTTCCCTACGTGCCCATGTGGTTGGGAATCAATGTCCATGTAATTAAATATTGGGTGTGGAATCATGGTGTACACAAATTATAGTAACCCACAGACATGTTGGGGTCTACCCATGGTAAACATACCCTAACATGAGAGACACTCTTGGTTATCGGTGAACGATGTTTGAGGCTTATGCATGGTTAGCAACCTGAGACATGTAGTTTGGTTGTAAAAAAAGTAAAACCACCCTTCAACATGATGAGGCTTACACATGGTTAGCATCCCATCTCGATTGATTCGGACACCCTAGGGAGGCAGATCCAAGAGATGTGTCCCAACACGGGATGATATCACATTAGGATGGTAAATCCCTCGAAGATAGCACCAAATTTTACCATTTATTGAATATGATTCTTAGGGAGGCATCCTATATATCAAATATTGAAGAAAAAAATCATAACCCATATAGAATGATGAATGAAATGAGACCACAGTTTAATGTCATGTGGAATGAAAGTTAAGCGATGTAAAGTGGTCGAGGCAAATGGATGATGGTCTTGAAACCTGAGGAGGCTTTCTATGTACCCAATAGAAGATATGGATCAATGTCTATGCAGTTTCAAATGGATGGGGCATTGAGAATATGATTTTTTAGTGGCCCAATGAGTCTGACATGGTTACTACTAAAATCTTAGCCCACATTATTCATGCATGGTTTGGGAAACAAGAAGTAGTAGTAGACTAGATGATAATGTCACAAAATATGTGGACATAAGGAATAATGATTATTGGGACATACTCTTAGGGGGGAAGCATGATGTGGGTGACTCGGTGTAGGAGAAGGATATGGCCATCGTATAGGGAACATTGTATCATGGTCTATCAGGGATTACATTGAGACTACCCATGGTGCACAAGGAAAAAAAGAAAAAAGGTTAGAGAAGGTGGATTAGAAAGGAGGAAAGATAAAGGATCTCGTTCCAATCACCTCTATAGTCTTTATAGGCCAATCAGGTATGAGTATATCATATTTTAACATCATTTTTTAAGGATAAGGTGTTCTTGGTAGTTTAATCTCTTTAAACACAGATGATGAGGACTCCCTCCTCACCGCAAGGACATAAATGACTGGTAAAACCCACACTTGGGGAAGGGGATGGCACAACAAAAATATGGTGTTAACAAGGTGGTAGAATTTTTTATAGAGGGATCAATGTTATCATAGCTATGTGAATAAGAAATAGATTTTTTCATACCTATGAGAAGAAAAATGATTTAGGGAAACATAACATAGAACACAACTTGAGGAACCATAAGATCACTGTGCAATAGCCTGAAGGGACACATGGAAGAGGTTAATTAAGTATAGAGATGTTTCACGTAATGGTATATTGAATATGGATCCTTATAATTAAGACAACATGTAGATTAAAAAATATGGGGGGAACAAGCAAGATTTATTTCAGAAGGTTAATGCTTACATGAAAGAAGGATATTTTGCATGCACTTGACTCAGGAAAAATGGAAATATATGATGGTCAACCATAGTGGGACCACCGGAAGGTAGACCCATTAGAGACCTATCCTGAAGTATCTAGTACATTTACAAGATGACTTTCATTCAGTCATGCAAGGGGTCTTCGTAAGCGCATGGGAGCCACAATTCATTTTTCAGAGCATATCATTCAATGGGATGTTGTACCCCTTTATTTATAGGTGAAAATCATTATAACATCATACTATATGGTTTCCACATAAGAGGCCATTTGATTTTGAATCTAGTGCACACGAGGTTTGTGTGATGATATGTATTTCTCCATGATGATTAATCATCTTTAGCACATCATACATCCCCATTTTCATGAGCATGGAGTGAATAAGACATTTTGATTTCATATCGCATGCGCAAGATGTTTTCATGTAGATTCCACTATTGTGCATAGGGGTCGAATCTTGTATGATGCTCCCTTGGGTTCCTTGACATTGTTCAATTAATCAAGATATGCCTTTATTTTTAATTGCTATGAAAATCAGTGGCATCAAGAATAATTCAGTGCCAAAAAATCCCCCCCCCCTTGAAATTATACATGAAAGGGAACTCGATGGTTGGGTTAAAAGGGTAACACAGATGAGAATAAATTTTTTCAGGTAGTGCATGAATAATGGGTGACAAGGTGTGTAAGGTGCCTTCCATGATTGAAAAAGACACACTCAACACCTATAAATGTGTAGGGGTAGACCACTATACCATGAAATTCCATATAGCAAGTTATCCTCCCTCATGTGAAAATATTTGTTCATTATATGAGAAAGCTCATGAATCTAGGTGGTACCTTACACGAAACCTCTAGATATTTCACCCTTCTAAAATAGCCAAATTTTCTTGTGTGGCATTCATCAATATTGTGCGTATCGGTCTATCATACGTGATGAACCCACATATTTCACACAAATCCCTTCATTCAATCGTGACTGCAATGAGATGGTCGGCGAACAGATCGTCATTAATAGGATGGCTATTGAGGTTGATTATGTTTCATGAAGGGATGAGATTAGTGAAAAACATCAAATTATTTCTATGAGAATTATTTCATAGTAAAAACAAATACTCCTAGGCATGATAAGCTGGATCAAAAGGATAATGTCTTGAATGATATCTGTATGTGGAGGAAATTTTGAATTCTATAGTAGGTGTTGATGGAAGTCATTAAGAATGACTTGTTGTGGCCATGGGTGATCTGCGGGGATAAAATTTCATAGATAAAAATTATAAAAAATGGTCACCCCTATATAAAATAAAGGGATGTTTTTTGTGTCCTCAATCTGAAAAACGTGATAGTTATGGGGGTGAATCGGTTGTTGAAGACATCCCCACCCATTATTCCAACCCATTCTGGAGTAGTACCCCTGATGAGACTATGGGATGCATCATGACTGGGACTTCATGTATAGATGAAACATCATTAGAGAATGATCATGATCTTACATGATATGCCATACATGCGAGGAGTTCATGGAGGAGCATTGACACATCAGGCTGATTGAGGTTGTGTGGACGTCACAATTCCATATCGTCCACCAGCAGGACCTGGTGACAGAGATATTTAGCTGGTGGTCTCTAGTTAAAAATACATTCCATCTTCACCATGGGGTGTTCAGACTCATCCTTTGGGACAATCCATTACATAAGGGGAATCCCGATGGAAGGGTTCCAATAAGATGCATTTTCAATGACAGATAATTTCATGGGAGATAGGTTTCAAACCCCTATTCTAACCTTGGATCTGTTGGAGATGGAAGAGGAGACGCAGAATATCTAGCACATCTACATAGACATATCATCTCCAACATGGTTTAGCATGTTTTTGAAGAAGGACTAGAATTTGAGGATACCCAGGTGAGGGATGAAGTTTCCAATAGTTTCATAGAGTGGAATAGAATGATCATATGGGGTGGTCCTAGAAGTATGTGCATACATATTGTGGGGATTTTGTGTGAATGAATTCCAGAACCCGTATGTGTTATATGGTGGGTTCCTCATAGCCTTCTTGAGCGAGTGGCAATTTCAAGTGAGGGACACACATATGGGGGGTCTGTCTAGGGATATTGACGAATTATATGATCATGGTAGTGAAACATAGGTTCATCCTGAGAGTGCCTATGTTTTCAAGGTTGTATAACATTATTGGGTTCATCTTAAGATGATGTGTTCCTTGGAAAATTTGCATACCATTTCAAAAAATTCATGGTTGGGTCGAATCTCACTATGGTGTATATGATTTACCAAACACTATCTGTCCCTTATAAAATTACTTACGACCATCTATGCTGAAAATTTTTGGGGTTTGGACACTGAATCTTAATGATATGGGGATTATGATCATGATCTAAAATCATGGAAACTTAATCATCCACCCATTTCACTCCCCGATCGATCAAATGGTGGATAACATGTGTGTCCCTCTACTGTAGAAAAAGTACATGCATAGTATTAGGGTAAATGTGTTTGTGGACTAAATTAATAGACGAAAACTTTTGGGAACCCTGCATGCTATAAAGGTTAGAGGGGAAGTTCGATTGCATGCAAAGAATAACAAAAATGGTGTATACAGTTGCTCAGGGAGAGTGGAACCCATGCATCCTTCTCCAGTTATGGATCCTGTTCATAACTTTTATCTTTTGAAAATTTATTACCTCCTGCCACTGATGTTCTTGTTGAAACCTCAATAGAGTATTTTGACCACTAGGTGGATTTTTATTCGAAGGAAATTATGTAGAAACACATTCAAGAGATCAATGTTTTGAGCATAATTTTTGGGTGATGAGATATAAGGCAAGGTGCTTCTGGGAAGGTGAGACCAGAGGTGAGCTTGGAATCATGGATGACACAAGATGGAACATAGGTGTCATGATTGTTTTAAGGTTTGGTTGCACCTCTTACCTATTAAAAGGGGTGGTCCTGAAGAAGACCCCATGGACTTTATTAAGAACTCCCCATGATGAAATTGAGATACCTACTACATCCGACTACTGATGCCATTTTTTTATCCTTATGGTCAGCATGGAAAACATTATGACAAACACTAAGTCCAGACGCCCTGTGGCATAAACTATTGTGAAATAGACTCATCCTACCAATATTTGGCCATAATCAAGTGGGGGGAAAGGAATAAATTCGTCGCCAACATTCATAACTGATGGACATAGATGTTTATGCAAGAAAATAGGGGTTGTATGAAGAACAGCATCTCTTAATAAAAGTGGTGCTCAGCTAGGTGTATAACCCGTAGGAGCTGACACCTGATAATGATGATGACGATAATGAAGAAAAATAAGAAGAGTAAGTGGAAGAGGAAGGATATAATATAGGAGATAAGCGTCATGGAAGAGAGTAGTGTCTAGGAACAGTAGTCCATCAATGAAGTCCATATGGGAGAGGGGAAATTTTATGTAATAATGTGAAATTAGGAAAATATCTTGCTGTAATACTTAATTTACATCTCTCTTGGTTCCTTCAACTTCTATAAGGTTGATTGTCTGCCCCAAAACAGCCCAGTATAAGAACACATTTAATGTGGTGTCTCGAGGGTCTATCTTTAGGGGTAAAATGTGTCGACGGTCATAGAAGTACATATCCCTAGGCCATTATCTGGTAATGAGAAAGGTGGATGACCAATCATGGTTGATGTAGTGAAAGGGGATGGAGTTTTTAACTCATAAACCCAAGTCATTACCACTATCCAGAAGGAGTTGGTTACAAATTTTGAGTTGAGATGCACTGAGGGATTTCCATTTTTGGGTCCTCATACATTTACATTGTCACCTAACCTTAATACACTGAGATCCTATATGTATCACTCTTTACAAACCCACATCTGTAATCTATGAACTCTGCAGATCAAATTATTCAATCTCCATGCAGTGATTATAAGACTGGAGGCTCATAAAACCATCAAATCTAGGATATCTACAGGGTTCCACCAGTGATTGTACCTATTCGTGAAGAATCTTCCATTCAAACTGATCCAGCATTGGCATCAAGTGGGGGGAGATGTTTCAATGGATGATTCCACTACTAGGTAAGAGCATTAAATTGGAGAGGTAAATGAAGGAAAATAAATGATAATGGATGGTCTCTCTCATGTTATAGAGGAAATTACTTCAGAAAGAATTATGGATGAATAATTAACTATGGAACATCAGATCATTTTCCAAGAATTCATACATGGAGATCACACAGATATGGATAATGATGATCCTGACAAAATTGTGGAGAGGCGTATAACACATCTCAAGGATTTCAAATGTATCAAATGGTTTTTATGAATATAGAGGTAGAATGGATGAGCTGGATGAGGTCACATCACACCTAGATATTCTTTCTCTAAACTAGAGGGGTGGTTGCCCGCAATATCTATATGATGATCAAATAAAATCTTATGGAGAAGATGTGGGAGAGTATCCGAAAATTAGAATCCTCCTGGTGAAAGAAGAATTTTGTG
This sequence comes from Viscum album, assembly GCA_963277665.1. NCBI lineage: Eukaryota > Viridiplantae > Streptophyta > Magnoliopsida > Santalales > Viscaceae > Viscum > Viscum album. The sequence goes on along the minus strand of OY728132.1, from coordinate 1,512,761,996 downwards.
AATATCCAAAAGCTTCTTGAGGCAGATCAAGAAATATGATGCCTTGATGAGAAAAAAAATAACGGGCCACACTCATTGAAAACCAGTCCAAAATTATTGAAATACTAAAATCCTTGATGGTATAAGCCTAGGAGCAGGTGGGGCAGGCGAGCCATCAGATGTCGGAACTCCATGTTGTACGGGAACGAATGCAGATCCAGGCAAAGGATCTTTTCTTTATGCATACATATGAATAAGGGTAGTTTATGTAGTGGGATAAAAACATATAATCTACATGTTAGAATGTGTAAGAACTGAAATAGTCCACTGAATGGTCTGATTCATATGGTTTTTGTTTTAGAAAAACACATAAAACATTCTTTTCTCCTTGTTTTATTTTTTGGAACTACATGCATGGACATATTGATTGATCATTTGTTTTAATCACTTCATATTAATCATAATTATGATATAACTTGAGATCAGTCACTAAGATCACCTTGGTCATAGCTAGCGATTGAAAAAAGAGATGACCACATAATTGTCCACATTTTTTATGGGAGAGCAAGCTAACCATCAAATACCTGGGTTCTACAATGGTTGAAAGACCTCCTTGTGTATTTGTGATGAGAGAAGCCAAAATGGAGGATATAGTTCCTGGAGTTGACTACTAAGATTTCCCAATGTGATTTAGTGCATGATGGGGGTAATTAATGTTGCATTTTAATCAATCTGACCAAATGGGAATGATGAGAGGGAATCATGATACCCAAAATTCTTAACACATTTAGGGTGACTTGATGATGGACGATAAATACAACCCTTGATGGAGACATAGTATTTATATCATGAACAAATGAGGGATGATCATTCACATCATTCTAGAATAGGGGACCTAACATGAAATTTCATCCAATGTAGTTTGGAATGTTGGATCAATGTTGTAGAAAATCCATGAGGCTGAGAATCAATTCCATTTGGTAGTCCCTTAAGATGTGATGAAGTGTGAGGATTACAATAAAGGGAATGCAATGTGGGGGTGGAGTGATGGGAAGTATGAATTGATTCCAACAATCTAAAAATTACACCACCATGATGAATGAACATTGTTGTGAGAACATTAGAATGAACAAAAATCCAGGCTATCATCTGGGGGGAATCATCACCAATGCCGAGTGACAGATGAGCATATGAAATATTCTGTATATGACCAGCAATTCTGTAGAGGGCCACACATGATGAGGGCCTTATGTTATTTACAGTTTTCGGTAGTTGAAAATAAGGAAGATTTATACGTAGTGAAATGTATCATGGTAAACACGATGCATGGAATAGTTTGACTTCATATAGACATGAAGTATCCCATCATTTGATTTCATACCACCATATCCCAATTCAATAGTTTATTGTCCTGTTACATGAACTAGGAGCTCATTGTTTACGGTTATAGAGTATAGACCAAAATTTCAACCAAAGGGCCATGAGGATTGATGAACACATGGTTGGGACTAAGGAAACATATCATGTATCACTACATAACCCATAAGTATAGGTATCAAGACGTAAATATTTCTTGAATAACGATGCGATTAGAGACCAACACTTATGGGACCAATCCTCTTTGATAGCAATGGAGTTGAAACATCCCACAATTATAATGGAGCATCCTAAATTTTTATAGGGTATGGTTGTAGTTTAATTTCATGTGCTGAGGGAGAAGAAAAAGGTGAAATAATACTAAGGTTGGGTCAATGATCAATGATCTGGGTGTTCCTACATATCTTGAAAGGGTACGAATCAAGACACACGAAGTTCTGGAAGGTGGGCGTGGCAATTGGAAAACACTAGAGGGGGATATATCCTATGAAACAAGGATAATAGAATTTGTGATATATTTTAATGTCATTAAAAACTTTGGAACAAGATATATTAGTTTAAGGTCATAGAGTTCGGATCATAAGGTATGCACCTCTTCCATGAAAGTATAAACCTTTTCAAGGACACCTATCTCTCCCGTGGGCCATGATCAGTGTGGGGAACAATGGGAAGAAAAGATCATTACTATACATGAAAGAAAAAAATATGGGAATAGAGGTGTGGAGTCAATGGACCCCATGGAACTAGTCCTCCCACTCAATGTGATGAGGTGCACGTAGGGATGGAATCAATAGTTTTGAAGATCCATCTAAACATAAAGATGTCAAAAGTAATGGGAATTATGAGACCAATATTTTAGACATGATGAAGTTCGAATAATTGTGATGGATAACCGTTGACCATGTTCAAGACATAGTATCCATATAGAATTTATTGGGATGGGGAAAACACCTATGGGCCAACCACTAACCATAATGAAAACATGAAACCTAGATCAGAACATCATTCAAGATCCTCCGGGACGTTGGATGAAAATGGTAGGCATGCATAATGGCCAAGTATAATTACCATTCAGGGGCCCTTTTAGTAGTGAAAAAATATGATGACCTAAACAAAGAGGGGCATAAACCATTGATGTGGAATGAAAGCATGTACTTGCATAATCCAACACTATAAGCCCCATCCAACATCACATTTTAGCACATTTATGAGGAAGAACATGGATTGAGGGACTCAATCAATGATAAATAACTTGAAATACATAAGTCCTAGAAAGAGGGAATGTGGTCTTATGATCCCATGGTTGGACCAGAAGACAAAATTTCTGGGCTTTCCTATATATTCTAGGTGGGAATGAATCAAGACACACATAGATTGGCAATGTTGTATATTTTAATGTCGTGTGGTAAGGATGAGGAGGGGGAGGTATCATAAAGGGGGTATGTGTATTGTGTGGTAATTTAACAAGATTAGAATGAGGACCATAAAATACCCAACCACACCATTTACCGTTCCAAAATTGATTTCTGGCTAGGGGGCCAGAAGTGATATTGGAGGACAATGGGTTGGACCAAAAGAAATAATGCCTAGAATTCTTATGTATCCTGTAATGATTGGAATCAAGATGCACATTGTTCTAAAATTCTATAATGTTTAACATCATGCGGTATGGATGAACGTAAAAGGGATTTTCCCTTAAGATAGATACATGATGTGGTAGTTGAAAATCCGTTGTGAGTAATTGAAATAGAAGTATGCACCAAACCAAATGATCTTCAGAAACTCAAGTCAAGAGGCCAAAAAGATGATAGGATTTGTGGTAACTAGGGCTATACCAAGGGAAAAACTTCTAGGTGTTCCAATGTATCAAAAACAATAGTAATCAAGCCACACATAGTTCTGGGAGGTCTTGTAGTTTAGCATTGTGCGACAGTAACAAGGGTGGAAAAATATGTAATCTTAAGGGAGGTGAATATTGCAGCTATTGAAAACACGATGGGAATGAGGAACAAAAATCTCTCATAAAAACAATTCATTCCTAAGGAATCCATTAAAAATGGGGTTGGACCCAAATATGAAACGTACATGTGTTTCTATGTAACCTACTATACATTAATCAAGAAACACATTACTAATGAATATCGTCCATTTTATCATCATATAGAAAGGATGGGGTTAATATTTTAACATCATGTATAAATAAATAAAGGAAAATGGGGCTTATAGTTTAAAATCATGATGGAAATCCAATGTATTATTCTGTCATGTGGGATGATGATGTGAGGTAGTTTAAAATCTAGCATCATAGAATGATTATTTTAATGTCCTGTGAGATGGGAGAGATCCTCATACGAATTACTGCTTGAGGAATTTGGAATCACTAAGAGGAGTGAGAATATCTCACAAAATCCTTCATTAGGAATCAAGATCCTCCCCTGGAATGATAATGCATAAAGTAGAGTATTTCCAAAACATATCGGAAAGATGGAATCCATCAATAATTCACCAAAAACGTCTTTATTGGAATCAAGAATGGGACCTTGGTTGCAGCATTTTTCAGTGGGAGGCAATTGTGGAACTAGTAATAGAACAAAGATAGACTACTCCGGTGGTGGGATGGTTGGTGGAGTGTACTATGTGTGGGCTAACAAATGGTTTCATAATGGGTTGTCACATGTTTATTGTACTGGCTAACTCACCCACACCCATATATGATAGAGTATTGAACGCATCATCATGTATTAGGGTGGAGTTCATTAGTGGAGAATCTGTGTGGTTCCCATCATCCACTAGTTTCTAGAAAGAAATTTTTTGATATCATGTCGTTGTAAGTAATGATCACGGTGATTACATAGTGGAATGCATGGCTAGATTCTGAAATGGATCCACATCATCCATCTCCTGCATATATTTGTGATGGGAATCCGGGATGTAGTGCATTTCACTTTCTAGAAGGATGATGATTTCACTCATTGTTCCAATCATAGACACTGATATAGAGGTTTGGGGTGAAGTATCCATCATCAAAACACACTCCTCTTCAATGTCAAAAATGTGGAATGTATTGATAGTGGTATGGAATAGTATGTAATTATTACTTCAGTGGTGATTAATCACATCTCTTCCACAGGATACTTCCTCAAGGAAGAGTAAATAATTAAAATGTAGAAGACCTCTACACGGGATGGAGATGGTGTTGAGAGGCCCCATACTTAAACTTGAAAGAAAATATAAGAAACCACTATGGCTATTGTCTTCAATGCTGAAAGGACCCCCACTCTTGGTGCTGATAAAGGCATTGGTTGAGCCTCCATGTTTGATGAGAGAGCAGGGAGAACCTCCAATCTGATGCACTGGGGTTTGATGGGAACCTGGGAAGATGTCGAATGGAATAATGGGAGGTCCCCCAGAGTTACTGAGGGATAGGAAGGGAGGACCTCCGTGGTTAGTAGTTCCAGATTGGGGATGTCCTCTGCTTGAGATTGTAAGGACTTAGGGAGAGCCTCCATGCTAGCCACCTATAGCATGAGAAGAACATCCACCCAGTTATCAGTACTAGTTTGATGTGATCCTTCGTACTAATAAATCTAGGCACAAGGGGGTCCTTTGTTTTGATGTCTTATTGGGTGATAAAGGCCATAACATTGATAACCTAAAATATGGAGAAATTATCCATACATTGGGTCACAGACTTGATAAGGACCTCCATAATGATCATCAAAAATTTGGGGAGGAAATACACATGGATTCAAAATAGGGGCATGGGGGAACATCCTTGTTGTGTATGATAGTAGGGAGGACCTATATACTAGCTTCCAATGGTATAGGGAGGACCTCCGTACTTGATCTGGATGTCATGGGTTTGCCTGTGATGAATGCTTCTCACATTGAAAATAGGAAGATTTAGCCCATCCTACCCATGGGGTGGGTAGCTTCTCAATCCTAGTATAGAATATATGATTCCCTGATATGTAATAAAATATAGATAATATAATGCATATGTGGTGGCATGGCACACTAAGTTCGTAGAATATGATGCCCCCTGAGGGGCACCTTCTTGATCTTTGTCTCAATGTTGTTGTCGGGTTATCTGAGTCAGGGATGACGATGCAGTGGTCGAGACAACTTGTTCCTCCTCTTGAGAGACTGGATTGAAGCATTGATGTAATCAGGTGGGATCCCTTCTTGGAAGATCTCAGGTGATAGTGGAAGCTAGGATGAATCGAGCATCCCTTACCTCTCCGACAAAGGGGAACGAGTCAAAGGATGTTTCATGGTAGTGTATCCTAATATTATTGGATGTTAAAGTGGGGAGTAGTGGCTCCTTGTGCATCCCTTGGTTGTGGTAGTGAAAAAGTGGCATAAAGAACCCTAGATATTGGTGGGATATATCCCGCATTTGGATTAACACATCCTATTCATATATCGAATGAGATTATCAATCACTTTCCTATGGGGGATCTCGATGGGTGGTACGGGGCATGGGAACCCAACAGTCGCGGTTGTGGATGACATCATTGAAGAGGTAGAGTCATGTGGGACTATTGCACTGGTGTTTCCCCTGCACCTATGTCTGGGGGATAGAGATGACCATTTTTCTGTGGCTGCAGCATGTATCCTACAAAGTAGTAAGATTCAACAATCACCATATATATTAGTAAAACACTTCCTAATTCCCAAAAATATTTTAATCATCCTTGGTTCGCATAAAAGATCACTGATGAAAATAACACATACCAGAATTCCCAATGATTAACTACCCAGAAATCTATTGAGTTTCATGCCAGGCCCACTATTTTCATGGTGGTACATGGTGTTAGATCTATGAATTTAGGGACACTCTCAACTAATGATGTATCAAACTCTACTAATCCCCATAGTTTAATAAGAACTAGTTTATTTCGGGTTCACCATTTATTTTTCTGATTATTTCATTGGGATTTTCTTCCTCGTGCCTTTGTTGATGCAATGTCTGTTTTTTTTCTCATATTCCCTATTTACAATAGTGGGAAACATTCATTACTTCTTCAGAGATGTATACTCCATGATTGAACAAGGATGATGGGATGTTTCTTTTTTCTTTCTCGGGATTCATCTTCAGGATTCATCTACTAGTATGAGTATCTCATATAGAGAAAGACTATGTTCATGAAACAAATTCCTGGTTCCATCTCTTTGTGGATGGTGGTTAATTACACTTCTTCTGTCAAGAAATTCTAGGGAGTCAGGTCAGGGCAGCAACCGTCGAATAGAGGAGTATTTATGAAGAGTAATATGTGGCATGTCTGGATGTTGAAACACTAAAACACCTGTATTATTCCTCATCAGAGGGATCCTTAGTGGTTAAAAAACCTGAGGCCCCCCACGTACACAGCGGGGAATATTATTCAATAGACATTTCCTAGAGGTTTTCTATGGCTTCCTTTTTTAACAGGTGGTATTACATGACATTAATGGCCTTCAGAGATGGATCAGACTGATCATAACACTAAAAAGAGTGGATAAAGTGGGTAAATACCTTGGAGGAAGAACCAAGAATGATTACCATACAGATGGATCAAAACAACCAATGAGAACTGATCCAGGACGGCGTGTCCAAAAAAGGGAAGATATAACACCATGAAGGCTGGTCTGCAAACCACAAAGGGTGGATCAGGGAGAGTGGTACCAAAGAAGGGAACACCATGGAATACGATTTTCGATGATTGATCAACATTGTAGTGTCATATATAAACTACGTAGAAGGTATTGATCAAATCTCAAATAGTTTGAATGGTTGATTTACGGATTACATGTGGGTAGCTGCCTGGGCACTGCAAAAAAGAATCAATGGGATTGATGACCTTACAATGATAAGGGATAGGTGATGGGGCATATGGTTGGGGATAATGTGTGATTAGCTTCTCGAATACTACTAAGGAGTCGTAATGATGGATGGATTGATCTCTTTGGGATATGGCCTCCTAGATTTGGATCATGATAGATATGGAGGATGTTTCATAGGATGAGGATGAATTATATAAAACCGATGCGAATTTTAAGTGGTTGGGAATGAACCTCTACAAGATTCATACATATCTCAGTGTTTGGGAATCAATGTCAACATATTTCAATTTGGGGTGTGCAATCATGTGTACATAAAGGATACCAACCTAGACACATGTTGGGACCTAACCATGGTTAGCGGCACATCTTAAGAGAGACACTCCAGGTCGGAGGGGTGTAATATGTGGGGAATATATATGGTTAGCTTCCAAAGACATGTAAATGGGTTAACACAAAGTAAAACATTCCTTCAACTTGTTTGGGATTTTTCGTGGTTAGAAGCCCATATGGATGGATTAGAACATCCTAGGAAGTGGGATCCAATCGATGTTCCCCAAAAGGGGAATATGTCGTATCATGATGGTATATCCCAAGAAGGTTGCACTAAAGTATACCATTGATCAGGGTTAAATCTCAGAGAGGATTTAAACATTCCCTATATTGAGGACAGGGAACAAAACCTATGCAGTTTGGGGAAATATAGGAGCCCACCATTTAACATCTTGCAGGTTGAACATGACCGGACATGAAGTGGTTGAGATAGATGGATGTTGGACTAGAACCATGAGGAGGCCTCTTACGTACCATGTAGAATACATGGTTCAATTTCAAAATAGTTTCTGATGAATGGGGTATGGTTATTACACATGGTTAGTGGCCCAACAAATATTTCATGGTTACTTCTAAACTCTAATGCCATGGGATTAATGATCGATGTGGGAAATAATAGGTATCCACCTAACAGAATATCCTATAACAAAATATGCGGCCACAATGAATGGAGATTATTGGGACTTACTTATGGTGGTAATCCCATGGAGGGCGACCCATGTATATGGATAATATGGTCATCATATGGGTAACACAATTTCAGGGTATGTTGGGGATTACATGGAGACTGTCCATGGAGAACAAGGAGAAATAGAGAAATGGGATAGAGAAGGCAAATTAAAATGGTGGGAAGAGAAATGCTCCTTGTACCATCCTGTATATGTTCCTCCTAGTATTGTCACATATGTGGAGATATTTGTTTAGTGTCATGTGTTGGGGTTGATGGGTGTTTGGATGTTTAACATCCTGCAACTCAGATGTTGAGGACTCACTCCTCTCACCTGATAATTAGATGACTTGTACCACCCCACACATTGTGGAGGGGAAGGAACAATAAATTATAGGTCTTAAATAGGTGGAGGATAGGTTGATATATCGTCCATTATAAAGAAACTATTTGAAGAAGCATTATCTATAATCATACCCATGCGAAGAATCATGAGGAAGTGAAACGCAACATGGAGCACTGCTCGACAAACCCAGAAATCACCGCACACAAGACTTGGAGGCTGCATGGATATAATGAATGCAATATAGGGATATAGTGTTCAATGTGAGCTCAAACAAGGTTCCATACAATTAAAAGAACACATGGAAAACTATAGATGGTGGTGCACGTAAATTTGTTTCACTTGGGTAATCCTTGCACACAAGTGGGAACATTTAAGCACAGATGACTTTGAAAAAATGGAAATGGGAGAGGATCAAGCCCTACTGGGCCCACCAGAAGGGGGGCCCAAGGGAGACCATTCATAGAAGATCTAGTATCATGACATGATGACTTTCATGTGGTCAGAAAATGGGTCTTCTTATGTCCGTGGGAGAAACAATTCAGATTCGAAGCTTTTTTTCTATGGGATGGGGTACCAATTTACTTATAAGAGAAAATATCGGTGGCGACATACAAGGTGTTTTTCACATAACAGTCCATTTGAAATCATATTGTGAGCTCAAATTTGTTTTTTCACACTGATATTTATTATTTCTCACTGACTTTCCTTCTTTAGTGCATCTAATAAGGCTTTTTCCGAGAGCTCAGATTGAAAGAGCACAATTGGTGTCATATCGAGCGCATAATAGGTTTGTGATTAGATTATAATATTGTGTGTAAGCTTAACAACTTTTGTTCAAATCCCATGGGGTCCTCGTGTTTTTTCACATAATCAAAATATTCTTTTGGGTTGCTTCAATAGGCTAATCCATGTTCTCAGGAAGAATTATCCTCCAACAACTTATATATGGTTTTCATAATGAGATGGGTGAGAACGAAATTATATATCCTAATAATGAATTGGGTAATTAATAATATCTCAGGATACAATATTGACTCAAATGGGGTGTGAAAGTATTTTATTATGTGATATTTCCCATTATGATAGTTCTCATAGTTATAATTAGCTAGTGAAATGATGGGAATGGGTTGTGAGCCCAATCATCAATTATAGTCTATCCAATAAGATATTCTTAGCTGTGTCCTCTGAATATGAATTGATTTTATATTATTATATATAAATGGAAAACATTTTTCTTATTATTATGATAGTCACTCTTGGTATATGGATTTTTATTGAAAATTTTGAACAGTTATCACCCATGAACATTGTTACAACAATTTTTTTATTCTAGGAATCATGATTTAAAATCTAAAAATTATTTAGTGTGAACTTGTGATGTTGATCATGACCACATGTTTTTTCCTTATCTTATTCATACATGTTATCATCAATAGATATCTACCATGATTTCACATACTAATAATCTATTTTCACCATTTCATATGTTTTCATATTGAAAAGATAAGGTGAATGATTATAAAAGGATGTTTCAAAAAAGGTTTATAATTGAGAATAACATTATGGGATATGTTAGTGATCTTTTCTGAAATATTTTTATTATATATCTAGTCTTCACGGACATTAAATATTTAATGTACTTGGTTGTGTATTATTTTTTGATGTATTGAATATTCATCTCAATTTATGTAATATTTATGTATGAAATTTTTATTTTAGTATACAATGCTTAATATTCATGGAATAATTAAATAATATAGTTGGGGTTGTGATATATGAATTTTTTACTGATTTTTGGAGATTGAACTTGTCAAAATATAATATGTGTGATCTAACAATTTGACTTTAGGGATATTTTAAAATTTAATAAATACATACCCTTTGAATGGTTTATAAGTAAGTATAGTCATGTATAAAATAAAGAAACATGGAAATATTTATTAAGTCAATTTACATAATGGTGTATACTAACAATTAAAAATATTAAATCAATATGTCGAATTGATATCTATTTTACAGATATATTGAGGAATAATTAGAGAAAACAAATTTAACCCCTAATATTTCATTTGAATGGTTATTAATAAATTATTTCAATAAGGATATTTCATAATGAATGGTAAAAAAAGTTTTAGTATCAAAATAGGACAATATAGTTCAATGTTATTTTTTTAATTCATATAAATTATTAAAGAAAAATTAATAAATGATGGGAAGTATAAAAAATTGTATTATATTCTTTTTATGGATGTATTCAGTTATGTGGGTAAAATAAAGACCATTTTTAACATTAATAATGTTTTTTATCTCATTAAGACATTTATAAGTGTGGTAAATATTCAACATATGATTAGAATGAAAGTAATAAGGAATTACAGTGGAAAAAATTTACATACTGAATTTTAGAGAATAAATTTTTTAATCATAAAATAATATATCAAGTGTATGTATTATTGAATATCTAAAAAATAATATTTCTTAAAATAGTAAGATTATTAAAAACATCTGGAAATAATATATTTTTATTTAATATAGCATTTGAAGACATTGTTAGAATGTGGAGGTATGATTTTTTTTAAAACAAAACAGAGACGTTCTTCTCATAGGTTGGAAGGTTAAATGATGTTAGACAGAGTTCAAAAAGGAATCATATTGTGAAGTACCTTAATGTTTATCATGAGTTAAATTTTAAAAAAATAAAATTCAACGAAAATATTGGAATAAAGGTGATAATAATATATTTCAAGGTTTTTCATTTAATAAAAAATATTGAATTTAAATTAGGAGGCTTTATAAGGTTATAAAATATTAATTAGAATAGTAGATGAAGGAAAAATGAGAGATATGTAATTATTATTATTATAATGAAAATTTATTAAACAACCGTTAATGTAGTATAAATTGGGTTTCTAATTTAATATAACCTAAAATCTATATAACACTAGAAGGAAAACAATGATCCTATAAATATCAGTTATGAATCAATAATATCTTGATAAGATAATATATACTTTTTGAAACTTTAGTTTTACTTTGTTTATCGTGAAGGGATGTATCCAAGGTGTATACATATAGTACTGTGTCAATGTACCAAAAAATCACTTCTAAGATTATATATTACATGATTTCGATATTTTTAACTACCATATAAATTACTCACAACTGCTTCATTCAATAACACATAACATAAATTTAATAAATTAAATATATGTTGATATATATATTTTTCACAAAAATAATACCAAGAACAGTCAGAACCCAATAAATGTAAAATTATTTCCATTTTAATCTTGTATAAAATCATACCCAATTGTTTTATTAAATTACTCTATTTTCTACAATTGAATCCATTTTAGAATCACTAGATATGAATAATTATCACTCCAATAAAAAAACTAAATGCCTTACACTCTTAAATATATCCACTTTTAGTTTATTCAATTTGATTAAATATAAATTTCCTCACTGTTATTAAAAAATTTCTTTAATTTTTAGCATTCCAAAAAAGCATTTTTTGTCAAATTATATTTTCATATAACGAAAATACCTAGATAATTCTTTCATGAATCATGAGTTGGACAATCATAGGGATTAAATATCATTCCAAATAACTATAGTTTTGAGACATGTACTGAGGGTATAAAATATTAAAATTTGAAATGATGTCAACATCTAAATCATTCTATAATAAAAAATGATACTAATACGAAGAATCTCATAGGATCTGTTCATATAAAGGGAATCCACGCTAATAATTTACAATTCTATTATTATCAAAAAAAACCCACAAGTTGTTCAAAACCAAATGTAAATTAACATATCCAAATAATTAAATTAAATTATTAATTTTAAATATGATATCCAAAAATTTTAACTATATTGGATGGAGATTACTAATGTTAATTTATTAAAAAATACAAATCAAAATACTCATCATATAAAAAAATTAAACAAATCTGATCAATACCCAAGCCACCACCTATAGATATCTTGAAAAAAATCTACAAGAAGTATCATATATAATATAACCAAAATAGTAAGATCCAATCCATCATTTTGCATCATGTAAAATAGTCACATATGCATTAATAGATAGAAAAAATAATTTTTTTTGTAAAACTATTATTTCATTTCATTAAATCACTTAATATTAAATTAATATTAAATTTTAAATTTATCCGTAATCTAAAATAAGTAAAAATTATTCATTAATAATATAATTAATTAAATATGGATCAAATATATACCTGATTTTGGTATATGTTCTTCTTTATAAAAAAACATATTTTTTAAAACTATTTGTTGATCCTCGTGAATCTTTATTAAAATTCAATTAATAAAAATATAATCATTTATTATTGAATAATATATGTGTAATTTTGAATCTATATGATCATATATAATAAAATGGGCTATTTTATAACTGGTCGTAAGAAATTATAACTATGAAAAATAATTATCTTCTCGACATGGGGAAACTAGAAAATAGGGATTAAAACAATGATACAAGTCCTCAAAAATATTATTAGAATTGATTTTTTCATATTTCATTATTTATTTTCTTCAAATTCTATCCTATATACAAAAATTAAGAACTTTTTCTATAATCCTTTATTTATAACAGTTATATTATTCTAGGTAATTATTAAATACAAAATTACAATTACTTAATATTAATTTATCATGATTTTTTTCATAACGGAAAAATTTATGAATGACAATAGAATGATATTTCAGAAAAAAATTGATTTTTATTTATTTATTATAATTTTGTTTATCATATAATTTAATTATATTATTATGCAATGTCAATAATATTCTCTAGAATGTATTTAAAAAGGAGGGAAATTTTTGTTAAAACATTAAAATTTATAAGATTGGGAATAATTTTAATATAAAAATAATATAATATATATTTAGAAATATTAAATCATTTTAAATATCTGAACATTATATATATATACATATATATATATAATTTCTGATTTCATTAATTTAAAATGACATTAATATTATCATAAATTAAAATAATGATAATATATAAAAAACAATTTATTTAAATGTTTACATGTATATAAATAATTAAAAGATGACATGTATTATTCAAAATGGTATCAAATTTCATCCATTGAATATTATTATGCCAGTTTTCACATTACATGAATTATATAACTGATAAAGGGAAAACCATTCAATGGTTATCGATTAAAAGGGTTAATGAACGGTTTAATGAAAATGATATATTCATAAATGAATATTAAACATGTATAAATTTTTTTGTCAATGTTATATATACATAAATATGTAATAAAAATTAATCATAAGTTATAAATTATGTTCATTGGGTTCCATGAGATATGATTATGATATATATTTTATTAGAACCATTTATGTAATTTCAACAGTTTCTATTTTATCACATATTAAAGGCCACCAAATATTTTATATTATTCCGTATAATTTAAATCCATATATTAGATTTTTCTGTCCCTATTAATCGATAGTTTACATCTGTATTTCTAAGATTTTCTGGTCTTCTCCATTTACCATCCAGATAATTATTATGTTGTAACCCAACAGAGGCTTGTCAAAGAAGAGTTCATCATATTTATCTACTCATTCAATGTTATTTAATTTTTATAAATAATATAAATATATTTATCCATTATAAAAAATTATATATAGTATCCAAAATATAATTATATATTTATATGATAATGGGACATCCATTTTCGTCATCCTTGATAAAAAATAGGGAAATTAATGTATCACTCATGCATGTTTGTGGACAACCAACACCATATAGTGATATGATTTTTTCCTTCACCAACATTGATGGTTGGTTATTATGATGGATTTTTTTTATATTATATTAAGATTATAATTATTCTTTATTATTAATTATAGTATTTATACCTTCATAATGTTCATTATGTTGGAAAACAATAATGTTTCTCGAGAGTAAATATATACATCCACCTCCATAATGTGATGAAATTCGTTTTTCAATTAATTTTTACACTGTTTTTTACAATACATTTAATGAAAATTTATTTTCTTTGTTGTATGATAAATATTCCACAATATTTAATTATATTTTAACTTTCTTGTTTTCCATCAAATCAAATTTGAAAACATCACTCATGTGTTTATTTAAAATACAATCTCTACAAAGTGATATAAACCATATTCGATCACTACATTAAATGGATAGTTATAAAATATTGTATAATTAAAAAATAATAAATATTCCATTAATATAATTCTAAATATGATAAAACTAGGTCCATAAGGAAAGTATGTAACCCATAGAACACAAACATGTATGAAAATTGGTCCATTTTTCACTTGAATCATCATTTTAATGATGAAATTATTAATGATCGGATAATTGTAAATTGTAATATAATGGAAAATTGTATGTTATATATTATTATTTTTTAGTGATATATTTAAAATAAATATTTATTTATTATTTTGGAAGATTAAACTTGTATAAAAAAGACATTCCCTGATGTTAGGTTTTATCATCTCACTTTTCATTCTATGAGACATATTTAATATGAAAAAATCATTTCTTTTTTAGTTTTTAGAGTACAGATGAATGTATTTTATGATTATTATCATGGTTTATATAAAGATTAAAAAATATCTATACTTTTCTCCATATAATGTGGGTTTTTAAATATAATCAATTAGGTAAGGGGAATATCTTACAACCTCATTTATTTTTGGTATATTTATGTTATATTTATATTCTGGGAAATTATAAAGTACTCATTCTTTGAATCCAATATATTATATTCTCCACAATAAATTTTTTCTATGTATGTTTATTCACATTATTCTCATATCATTGGTGTATAGAATAAATTATAAAAAAATTTAAGTTAAAATTATTTTCACATTGTTTCGAATTCTTTTTATCAGTGTCAAAATTTTCATTTAAATGATTTCAATAATATATTTACTATTATAATTTTTTATAATTTTCATTTCTACCCATAATTTAATTTAAATAATATATCACAAGAATATTATTGTAATTTTTTGAATGAGGTACTTTTTTCCAAATCAGTGAACAAAATCTTTATTATAACATACTATATTTGAACAACTTCACCAACCCTTATAGATGATCTTTTCATTGATGAGTGCATTAAAAATTTAAATGAATTTTTTAAAATAAAAAATTTCTTCTATTATTTTTGGAATTTTTTATAATTTATATTATGTATTTAAAAATAAAATCCTTATTTTACAATAAAAAATATACCACTAATCATTTTATGGTACATGAATATATGAAAACATTCATTGATGTTACTTCTGATTCCATGAGGACATTATCTACTATTTAAATCCTTATTCATTATTTGAATTTAAAATGATCATGATCTTTTTGAAACCCAATCTATTTTACATTGGATAATATATGATTAAATGGAAAATGTTTTTGTGACTATGTGGAATAAAAATGAATTGAATGTGATTATGTGAAACTATAGTCACTTATAGAACTCAAACTCATTTGGTAATGTTATATATATATATCATGACATTTTGATGATGATGATGATATAAATAGAAATGATTTTGAATAGCTATGTCTAAATTTTTATATGTTTGTAGGATTTCTACTACATATTCCCACAAGATAATGCATGAAATTTATTATGAATAGTTGTGGTCAATTTTGATGGATGTGTTTGATTTATTCAATATATGATAAAAAATATTATATGTGAATGAGATTATTAATACCTATATTCATAGGATTATGAGATTTTTTGTTTATAATAACAAATGCTCATGTTATGACACTTTAATGATGATTGCTACATTGAAAGACATATTAATCAAACTTTTGAATAAGACATGATTTTTGACTCGAAATCTATTTTATATTTGAATGTTTTATATAGTGAACATGAACATGATTATGTTATCATTACATTATGATCCTGAAATTCTTTTAAATGACTAATATCTTCCATGTTTAATAATATTAATCCCCCGAGCACAACCTATATTCTATTTTCCGTAATGTTTTGATTAAAGGTTTAGTGTATGATATTTCTATAAGGGTACAAATATGATTATATTTGTGTGATATGTTTATGATATTTAAATAAATATGTTAATTATATATCTATACTCTAATGAAGCTAAAAAATTACTACCCTAAATCATGTATAAATTTGATATGAATTGAATATTCTCCTAAAATTATGTAATATTTATATTTGGTATTCTATGGCCACCTCAATTGTTTTTAGTGTATATTTTCTCTCTCTTTGGTTATTATGATAACATAAAATTAGTGTGAACCATATGGATAATCCTACATATAGATGAATATCATATGTTATTAAAAATAAAGGACTGTAGATTTCAAATAAAATAATTCATTATTTTTAAATTATAATGTGGGTTTGGTTATAAAAAAGATAATCTTATGGGTATTAAAAATAAAGGGTGGTTAGAATTGATTTTCACTAATGCACAATGAATGTGAAAAATAATTGACTCCTAGGTAGACACTCACGAGGGATATTATTAGTTTAATTCAAATATTTTATAAACAATTATGAAGGATTTGAACACATGATAACCATGGATATCATAGTTTCAGTATAAGGATACATATATTGAAAATAATGTGTTAGTATTTATACATCATATGAATTTTTTTTACTATATTATTAATCATTATGATAATTGTTTCTAAAAAATAGTTTTGGTTTTAATTTTTTTTATAAATAGAATCATGTGAAAAATGATTGTTATGAAAAAATAAATGATATTATTTATGATAATCCAAATGAAAAATAAGTTATTATGTTGAATATTTTGATTGTTCCAAACAATCTATATTGATATATGATTAACAAAATCATCATCAATGAGTTTATTAACACAAAAAATAAGTGAAATGTAATGATTCATGGTGGTTATGTAGTTTATTACCACAGATGGATGAAGATACATATTCTTACAAAATGATAATATGGGAAGAGGAAACCATATGTAACTGCTAATTAATCAATGTCTTATCTGTGGTAAAGTTAGGAAATTTCGATGTAAATTACCTAATATAATGAAAAACTGTTATAACATGTATTATTTTATAATATTAATATCACAAAATTAAATCATGATAATTAATGAACAATTATCCTCTCTCTAGGGATTGATATCTCATGATGATGTTTGTATGAATGAGTCATATTAAAATACTAATTTTCATAATTGTGTTTGATTGGATGTGATTGTTATAATTAATTGGATATATCGACAATGAATTTAGGTAAAATTATAAAATTAGGAAACCAAATTGGATATTCTAAATAAAACCATAATCATATATTGGTGTAAGGATTAACCGAAACATAAAATGGGAATATTTTTAGCTAAGATGGTATTTTATTAACTAAATAATGTGTTGATTATCTTTTCATATAATATATGATTTTTTATTATTTTTCTTAAATAATTTGAATATTTTGGATACTACGTGGTCATGTAATATACATTTTTTGTATTATAATTTATAATTGATTGATAATATTTAGAAATAAGTGTTGTGCTGATCAAGCATGAAAGGAGAAAATCATTCCAAAATTATATTTTCATACATTATCGGTTATATATTGAATATTTTTAAGGTTATGTATGTAAGGAATGATATATATTTATATCATATTATTATTATTGACATATTTTATACTATTGAAGAATGAATTACTCATATTCAATAAATTTTCTTATCTTGTGAAAACCATGTTCGAGTAGGTTAATGCTTAAAAACAGGTTGAATAAATTGTTATCATTTGTGGATAATTTGTCCATTAAAATATATATTTTTTCTTAGACATGATAAATTAATCCTATGTATTAATTAATTTATTTAATATATAATATAAATTTGGATAACTACTAAATTATAACCAATAGATGACATTTAAAATATGAAATTTAATGAAATCAGAAAATTATATTTTCTAACATTACCCATATCGATATTAATGGAACTCATAATATAATTGAAATAAAATATTGAATATAAAATAATATTCCATTTTATAGATATTTATAAAGAATAAATTGTATTTTCATACCATACTCATTTATGGTTTTGAGTTAATTAATTTTATAGTGATCATGTCCTTCATCCCTTATTATTATTACATGGATGGTATTATTATACTCCCTTTATATATTTTCACTTCACATTATTATTATACTTATCTCAAAACCTGATAATGTAAAATTTCACATAACCATTTTGTTTTCCTCTTAACATTTTCAGTAAATGGTTTATGGTTCCTTATATGATTTGGGTTTTCTACAAATGTTTTTACAAATAGTCAACACCAGATTACCAAGATAAAAAAATAAAACAAAAAAAAAATTAGGATGTAGTTTATTTATGGGGGGATAATGATAATCAGTGGAAACTAGTTTTAGAATTATAAAATTCATGATAGATATTTTAACATGAAAAATATAGAATTAAGTGATCTTGATATACAATAAAGAATTATTATTAAAATTTTATCCATATAACATATCTATTAAAATGGTGGAAAAATATGTTTAAACAAATTATGAAACATTTTTGTAAAAAAATTTATAATACAATTTTATTTAGTGTCATATAATAAATAAGTACACAATTTTCATTAATGTAATTTTAGGTTTGAAAATAACTATTTCTTCAAAAATGGGTTTAATTGTAATTTGTGAGTGGAAGTTTTAATTAATTGTAAAAAAAAGAAATTCTAGATTGGGAAATAATTATAGTATTTGAAATATTCATTTGAATATTATCTATGGAGGAATTTTTTTGGTTTTTAAAATGTATAAATGTTAATGTTAATAGTAAAAAATAAAATCATTTTAAAGACTATAATTTATATTCATTAAACAAAGATATTTATAAGACTCATTATGTTTGGAATTCTATTGTAAGGTAATATATTCGTTATTTTGTTTGAAATAATTTAGTTCAATATAATGAAGTCAACGTTATAAATTGATTTTGGTAGAAGATTAATTTTTCTAAAAACATATTTTTCTAAAAACATTCATTTATTACATTAAATTAATTTATATTAAAATTTATTTATTTCCATTATAAATATTTCATATTGAAACAAAATTTACTTATTTTGAATTTTGGATGTTGAAATTTGGTAAATAAGTCTATGTTATTTTTGGTCATTATAAATAGAAACAATTGTAAATATTTTCCACCTTAGTAATTGTTAAAAGGGGATTATTTCAATGATATGATGGGTAAAATATTTATAACACTCACATTTTTCATATTTCAAGATATTTATTTCAAAAAATATATCCTTTTAATGATAAAATGAATTAGATAAGTAGTTGATTTCAATTTCATTCATATCATATCTTTTTTATGTTATAATAGTAATCATAATAATTAATGTAAGAATCTAATATATTTTTTTAAATATAAATAAATTTAATTTTATGCTAGTATAATATTTTTACATTTTAGTGATGGTATAGGTTTAGAATATTATTATGAAACATTGATACAGTTATTCTAATTGTAGTATAATATTAAAGTTAATTGATATTAAAAACAAAGAAATTTTTATATTTTGGATTAATTATTGTATTCAAATAATTAAAAAGGTTATTAAATTTTTTAAATGACGGTAGATTATTAAATATGGTAATTCCATTACTATATTAATATATTTAAATACAAATTAACTAAATATTCACAAAAATTAATTTAATGATACTTTAAGAACAATAAAATAATATTGAATAATTAAAAATTAATAAATAAACAATGTGAACAAGTTGGATGGTAATTGGTCGATAATGACTTTATTTGACCAATTTTCAAAAATATTTTTACATAAAAGTAAAATTAAGACCCTTAATTATTAAAATATGTTTTACCTCAATTGTGGTTAAAAATGGGTATTTAGGGGGAAGTTATAAAATATATTGTTTTAAAGGAATAAAAAATTACTAGAAATATTTTTTGATAAATGGATTTTTACCATTTCAATACCTATATTCAGAATTGGGCTTATTTTCTCAACTTGAGATAATTATGATATATATTCTATTGAAATATTTAAGGTTATTCAATGTGATTCATTTACCTCATGTATAATTAGGATCATCCAAATTGAATATATGCATAATTATTATGGAAAATATCATGTCTAATCGATAACCTAAGACCTACCTATCATCCTTCCCAATGTTTGAGATATTTTTATCTTCTTCATGGTCTATCATTTGAAGGCATAAAGTGTATGCCACATGTGGTCTCTAATACAAGAGGTAATTGGCCAACCTAAATCTTTTAGTAATTATTTCAACATGTATATGTGAAAAATATGTTTTAACTATAAAAAAATAATTATTCTAGTATCCTTATTATTTTTTTATTTTTTTATGATTATGGGAATACCATTTTATGCATCCTCTCCATCAAATGGGAAATGAAAGTGTCACTCATACATTTGTGTGGACTACATTTTTCACATTGTGATTTGACTCTATATCAATCATAATCCTTCATGGTTGGTTATTATAATGGATTTAATTTTTATAGGATCTTTATGACCTAAATATTCTTTTTTCAAATAAATATATTATCTCCCTTCTTTTCTTCTCATACATTGGATAATGTTAATGTCACCCATGTGTACGTATAGACTACCACCTCCACAAAGTAATGACATTAATTTTTAATTTTCACATGACATGGTAATAAAAATGATATATTTAAAAATATATATTATATTTAATATATATGAATTATTTATTAAATGTTAATTATAAAGAAAATATTATTCATTTTATCCATTACATAGTGAAAACATCACCCGTTCATATGTATGGAACCCCACCTCCATAATGTGACATTATTCATATTTAATAACCTAGTTATATGAATATTTATAAAATATAATATAATAAATTTCTATGAAAATTTTATCATACTAACTATTATGTATATTATAAAACCATGACCAATGTTCAATTACCATAAACATAAAACTGAAAAAACATGGAAAACATACCAATTCTTACCTAAATGTTCATTTTACGGATTAAATTCATAATTAAGGGTAATTGTAAATTATAAATGTTTATTAAATATTATTTTATGTATGAATATTGTTTTTGAATAGATTTATAATCTATCTATATTTATCCTACATGAGTATTGAAATAGTATGCAGTAAGATAGGATATGTTGTAAGGGTCTCTTATCTAATGTTTATTTTAGCGAGTCATATACCATAATCTCGGTATGATTCTTTTATATGGTGTATATAATACCATTTAATATATTTAATATATATAATCTTGAAAAATATACTTAATTAAAACCCCATATATTTATTTCTTTTATATAATGTTTTGATTGATATAATACTTATGTGGTAAGGGATTTATGTTAAAGTGTCTTTTATTTTAAATATTTTTTTTGTTAATTTTACATTTTAGAGAATTATTTGATCCCTTTAAATTACCCCCTATATATTGTTTTATACTTTATTCATTTCAATCCTTTTATGTTATTCCATTCAATATCATCTTTTTGTAACATGAAAACAATTGACATTGTTTTTAGATGTGTCGAATTGAATTCCTCATTAGTCATGAATATTTTTATTTCATATCAATATTTTCTATAAAATTATTTCAAGACTGTATGAAATATTATACAATGATTTAATAATATCAATATTAACCATATTTAACATTATAAAAATGTATTAAAAATAATATTTATATACTTTTCAGAATGAGGACATTTTTACCAATGGTGTGAACATATTATTTCTTAAATTTTGTACTTCACAAAAAAAGGAACGTAGATGATTTATTATGTCCACTAATCAATAAGAGTACGTAATATTTTCAATGACCCATAAAAACTCATCATCCCAAACTCCACTATTAACCATTCTCTAGATTACTATATATAGGATATAACAATATTCTTGGGTACTATATAGTATCATGGTAGTGTGTATTCATATCAAATGGATAAATTTATATAGAATAGTTATTAAAAAACTAGAGATTTATCCACTAATATAGTATTAAATCAAATATTCACTGAGTTACATTTATTTTCCAAACCTGTACTGTCACAAGTCAATTATTCATCACCTTCCAATTTTTTAAATAGCATTACTATAGAATTAATTTCTCATTATCTTTATTATTTACTCTCTCCCTCTCTCTATTTGATGATACATATTTTCACTACCATAATGTACCCGTTCTTATTCAAATATTTCTTCATAATATTCATCTTATTATTATCACTATATATTCATTTTAAATTGCTGAATATTATATACACAAATTAATTATTCATATTCCATGACTCTAGGTTTTCTCAAAATCATGATGAATTTTCTCTTGAATATTAATATAGTGACATAAATTTTAAATATATTATTTCTTAATGTTATATAGATTATATATGAGACTATGAGCTAAGAAAAAAATTTATTTTTATTTATAGAGTTTTTCAAATAAATGCATGAGAAATATTTAATATATTGAATTGCACACAAGCATAGTTTTCTTGAGGAATATAAAAACATCTAAATTGATAAATTGATCATAAATCAGAGTGAATAGTCACGTGTAGGATTCGGGATCTATTTTCGGTGTGACATAACAATTTTCAGTGTGGGGAATTTGTGAAAAGGGCATCATAGTCATATAATTAATAACATAAAAAAATTAATTTTATTTATTTTTTTATTTCATTTCCATAATCACATGGATTATCCACTAAATATATGGTTATTATCATGGTTATAGACTAATAAATGAAGTTCCATAGAATAATTGGTGTGATAGATATGGAATTTCTATTGATGAATGAAGACCCGATTATATATTTATAGTTGGTGTGAAATAAAATAGAAGGATCTCACTAATAACATTGATGTAGGTTCTTTATACCCTAGTGATCAATACTAGTCACAAGATGATGTTATTTTGTTTAGATTGCTACTTAGTTTTAATTTTATATAATGAAATTGAATCAATAGACCAACTAATTGATTCAAGGATTAGTCGTATTATGGGATGAATTCATCTATGGGGACTTGTTAAGAAAATTATTTTACTTATTTTTTTCATTATTCATTCTAATAGAAAACAATAGAGGCCAACTAATCGTGGCATAATATTGATCCTCTATTTTTTCTAGTTTTCTCCCATTGATCTACTTTTAATAATCAATATGGTTACATTTTCAAAGGCTGTCAAAAAAATATATCATTAAGTCAAACATTTCACAAATGTTTATTGGTTCAAAAATATTATATCACATATATAGAAATTTAACGGCATGGTGATCATGAAATGAAAACAATAATGAAGGATCAATACTGGATCTAAAGAATTACTGTGAACATTTTGGATGAATGATGGTGGCATGTATTCAACATCCATTTTCATTTGAATCAAAAACTAAAATCATTCCAAATTTGAAGGAAAATAAATTCAATTTCCACATTAGATTCTTATTTGCATGATTGATCGTGGTGACAGTGGATCTATGAACTATGTGGCGGGTGACAATTGGGAAGAAAGCCCCATATGATTAGTGAAACACCTCAATACACAGAATTTGTTCTGTAGGCACATACCATCTAGTATCCATGTGCATTGGATATTTTTTTTAGAGTGGATTTAAATATCACATGACATATTGCTTCATCACACAGAATGGTTATAGACTAGTATATACCTCATTGGGTACATGTACATGAGCAATAGTACACCGTCATGGATATGACGTGTACTCCTATAGGGATGTGGCCTGCCTTGGTTTACATGGACAATATTGTTTACTAAAACATTGGAAAATGTACACAGGCATGGACATTCAGTGTAATTTTACACGGGCAATGAAATGGGTCGGTTACATGGGAAAATACTGGTGTCAAAGGGACACACCATTTAATACCATTAAATAATATATATATATATATATATATATATATTGAGATTTTTTAAATGCCATATTGTATCAAACTTTCCCGGTTTACCATCAATCCAAGCACCCGATTAAATCTGTCACATACCCAAAGTGTGTTCCGGATCCCCATGGGCTGGTGACATGCACCCGGGCATCGGATAAAAAAAATATGGGGAATGATTTCACCCAACCTGAAAATCCACATGGAATACATATTCAAAGAAAATAGTAAATTTAATAATATGAAAATAAATATATGCTATAATAGTAAGAAAATAGTGGAAATAGAACAACTTTAATAAAGGATAAAAATTCCAAACACTTGTCTGACTGTATGGGACTCAAAACCATTATCTACTCCAATGATAAGGTGTATAAAATCCAACCATATCACCACCAGCTACCCATAATAGGTGACATGAACATCACCACCTTATTCTGGAGCCTTCTCATTCCCTACACTATAGGATAAACTATGTTCTATGCACCACCAAACTAGTGTGCATGGTGTAAGATGACATGCTCGGTAGGATCCCACTCAGGTGTCCCATAAAAAGTCTTCTTATAAAAAATATATTATAAAAACTTTTAAAATAAAAAATAGAATGATATGTAGTAATGAAATTTTTAATAAAACATATTAATCATTTCCATTTTTCATTGTTCTAATCAAAATTAGGTACTACAGTTTCAGAGAAAATTTTCAACAACATTTTTCTACAAGCATACACATGCATATTAAGGATATCATAGAATTCCAATAAATAAAAAAATAAGCACATGTTTCACACACCAATTAATATTATAGGTCAATGTAGTATACTACACATACCATAAGAATGATGTGTACAAATATCATCCTAGAAAAAGGGAAAAGGAATCATAGGAATGCCCCATGATTAAACCACCCATAATGTCAATATTGTTCCCATAGAGTAATAGGCCTAAAAAATTGGGAAATTGCCCTGGAAAAACTCATTGAAAATCACTAAAATATGGATGTTGTCTTGATTATAATCCTTCAACCTATGTAGCAATGGTATCCCATGTGATCAATTTCACAAATAAATATTAATGCATTGAAATAAATTCAAAACCATTTCACAATCCATTTATCAAAATCCATTGAAAAACAATTTCTCCTTTAAAATCCTTCTTTAACACACACAATCAGTCATGCCGCTTTCATAATTAAATCTTTTAAGCAATAGAAATATGGAACAAGATCATATACAAGACACATAACCACCTTCCACAAACGTTGGGTTGCACTTTCCCACAACAGAATCCAAAACCAAGAAGAAAATCCAATAGTACCAATAGAGACACTATAATCCAATCCAAGATGATATTGATTCAATCCTAAACACAAGACGTTGTATTAGGGAAGAAACCCACATACCTTGAAAAAGGATGCCCACCGCACCACAACTAACAATGGAAAAAGGACTCTGTAATGAGATCTCGCAATGGATCAAGAAGAATACAACAATAATCATCCATCTTAGTTCAGAGGATCTGATAATGCATGGATAGGGTGATATCGAAATCAATCACAATGAAGAATTGGAAGGGACACTTACTCGGAGAGACACACCACATACACAATTAATATCATACACTGTTTAGATGGATCTGAAAGGTGAAATCCTCTAAATATCACTTATGAAGATTCTAGGGTCGAGAGTAACCATGAGACAAAAGAAATAGAGATCCAAAATAGTCGAACACGTGATTTTAAACTCGGTGCGGGCCAGGTCACTATGTGTACCCCTTGGTCACATTGTGTTGGCCATGCTAGATATATATGATAAAAAATCATCACCTTAGGATAAAAATATGCTATTTTACCCCTACATGATGTGTACCTCAAGTACACATTGTATACCTCTTGTACAAGATGTGTACTTGCTCACATCATGATTTCTTATGAATCTAGCATCCAATACACTGTGTGAACCTATTATTCAACCTATGGTAAACCCAGAAAATTACATCTAATAATTTTAAAAATAGAAAGTATCATAGATAATGGTAAAACATACATGATCAAGGTAATGGGATGTTACAATCTCCCAACCATAAAGAATTTACATCGCTATATTCTAATTTAGATTATATAAAACCTTTAAAAAGACGAGGCCATTGCTCCCTCATTAATGAATCACGTTCCCAAGACTCATGAGAATCTGATCCCTATTTGTGTAGATCTCTGACCAATGGAATCAACTTCCCACCCAAGAATTTCTCTTGAGAGTCAACGATATCAATGGGTTTCTTCAAAATAGAAGCATCTGGATTTAACTGAATTTCTTCCCAACATAGAACACGGTCAGGATTCGGGCAGTCGTTTCTAAGCTGAGATATGTGAAAATTTTAAAGAATTCCCATCAAATGATCCAGCAATGCTAATAGATAATAAACATTCCAAAGTCATTCTTATATATCAAATGGTCCAACATATCATAGAGACAACTTTACCTTTTTTCCTAGTCAGTGATCACCCAACCAAGGAGAATCATTCCTGAAAACCTATTCCCCAATGGAAATCTCCAAAGGACGATGTCGCTGATCTGCATACAATTTGTGTCGACTCTGGGCTATAACCAGACAACGTCGCACATCCTAAATAATTACAAATGTGCCCTGACCCATTCATGTCCAATCAAAAGCTACATTACCCTCCTCTACCCAACCAATGCATGATCTTCATGGGCGACCATAGAACACCTCAAAAGGAACCATTCTGATCGACGACTAGTAAAAGTTTCAGTAAAAAACACAACCAAATCCTAGAATTCTATCCCACTATGCAGTCACGAATCATATCCTCTATGATCTATAATATATGTTACATATATCCATTTATTTTTGGATGGTAAATTGTTCTCATCTTGACCTAGGTCCCCATTTCTTCTTGAAGGATTCACTTAATCCTTGAGGTAAACATATGATCCCTATTTGAAAATATGGAAGAAGGAATCATGTGTATCATCATGATCTGTTGTACATACAACCTACCCTGATAATCAAATTTAGTGGTATCATTGATAGGAATGAAATGTGCATACTTTGTAAACTGATCAACAATAACACATATAGAATTTTCCAGTCAGGGTGTCCATGGTAACCTAACAATGAAATCCATAGACTCCTTCTCCCACTTCCAAACCTACACTTCAAGAGCCTGAAACATTCCAGAAGGCATCATACGATCTTCCTTTATCCATTGAAATGTGTAATAATAAGACGAATTATGCACAATGCCATGCATCATACCATACCAACAAAATTTACTTTTCATGTCAAGATACATCTTTGTAGCACCTGCATGAATGTACCATGAAGAGATATAAAAATGAAACGAGAATGAACATATCACAAGTGATGGGATGAAAATTCGATTCCTAAAGTGAATTATTCCATCTTAATATAGAGACCAACAAGAAATTTCCTCCCCACCATATTTATTTTCATGAATCTTCTGAAACTCATCATCTTTTCATTGAAATTTTAAGATAGACTCTAAGAGATATGATGACAACTGAAAAATTTCTATATTCATACGTGATACATTATTCTGAGCATCCATGTGAAACTGAGCAAAAAATCCCCATTAAATTTCACTCATCGTTTGATTCTAGAACTGCATTTTATGGAACATTCATACTTAATGCATCTTCAACTACATTCCCTTTCCATATAGTTTAGGCGATGTCGAAGTAAAACGTCTGAAGGTATTTTACCCATCATCTTCTTCTGAGATTCAATTCCTTTTGGGATAATATATACCTTATCCTCTTTATTATCATATAAAACTATGAAATACATCACAAATAGATAGTGACTCAATCACATAAGTGAGTGAATCAACACAGCAATCTCAAAATCATGAGTGGGGTAGTTCATCTAAGGTGCTCGTAGTTGAAGATATCCATAATATACCACATGAACATCCTACATTAGTACGCATCCCAAACCATCACCAGATGCATCCCAAAACACCACGTATCCATCACAAGAGTCAGGTAAAAACATAATAGGTGTCAATGAAAGAAGTCGTTTCAGTTGATCGATGGAAGACTAACACTTTTCCCCCGATTAAAATCCAACTGCTTTCTTGGTTAGAGTAGTTTAAAGTGATAATGTCATAGGGAAATACTGGAAGAATCTAATGAAGTATCTATAAAGACCAAGGATGCATCGTATCTCAAAGACATTTCATGGTTCCTTATAAAAAATAAGTTTTACCTTCTCTAAAACAACTGATAATCCATTCTTATAAAATTCTATGCCCCAATAACTTCTCTTCTCAAAACCAGAAAATGCATTTTGAAAGCTTTCTATTATGATGGTGATTTACAAGAATATGCAGAACTATACTCTTTTGGTGATCATTATAACGCTCAGACTTTGAATAAACCAGAATATCATCCATTAATACTACCAATAAAGGGCCAATACATTTGTGGATTGTCAAAATCATCATGTCTATAAAAACATCCGGATATTTAGTTAGACCGAATTGAAGCACATGATATTCATAATAGAAATACCTATGGATGAAGGTAATATTAGTTATATCAGACTCCCAGACTCTGAGCTGATGACAGCCAGACTGAATATTGATATTTGAAAATGAATTTTCTCCCTTCAACTTATCAAAAAAAATCACCCATTAAATGAAAAGGGTATTTATTCTTAACCATTACACAGTTTAATTTACAATAGTCCACATATAACTGATGTTAACCATCTGCATTTTGGAAAAGGGAAATGGGGATGCCCATTGTGAAACACTAGGGTGAATAAAACCATGCTCTAACAGGTCTCCCAACTGAATATTGAATTATTTCAACTCTTTTGGTGCTATATGATAAGAATTCATTGATATTGGATTCATTCCTGACACCAGTTCAATCATAAACTCTACATCCCTCTCTTGAGCAATACGAGATAAAACATCTGGGAAAACATTAAGAATGTCTCATACCACAACATGTACATCACCAAAAGAAGAAATGTCATCGGGATCAAACACAATGGTGGACACCAAAATCCTGATCTCTAGGTGGGAAGGCCCTTCATGACCTGATCTCAAATCCCACTCCACCTGAAACACACAAGAGCTACCATCAGCTGAAAAAATTAAACTCACTGATGATAATAACAAGCCACATCATGATGAGTGACTAGCCAATCCATACTAATGATGACATCAAATAGATTCAGATAAAGAAAGATGATATCCCAGACCAACTCTGTTTCAACTATCATGAAAGAACAAGGACACCGGAACCCCTGATCATTCATCCTACTAGAGGTGTTACTAACTTTATCAAAAATGGCATCAGATTCATTGGATTTTTAAGTATATCAAAAAAATATGTAGGTATAAATGAGCGGTAAGAACCACTATCAAACAAATGAGTAGCTACTGAAGATACAATAATGATCCAACCTCTCACTATAGTTGGACCTACATCAAAAACCATTGGAAACTCATGCAGTGCATGTAAATGATTCACTCCCGAGGCCTCTGGATATGGCCCTATAATCTTTGAGGTTTTTTATTTCACTGTTGTATCCATTAGAGTCAATGAACCCTAACCATAACAAAATGTATTCATATCCAGACATAAATGTTATAGATTAACCACACATCCACAGTTATTGCACGACATCATGGGTGTAGGACAAGAATGTCTAGTGTGACCACACCCCCCCCCTTCTCGCACTGGTAGTAAGTCAGAGACACACTTCCATCTACAACGGATAGTGTGGAGAGTGATCGTTGTAGAGACACACATCCACCACTTCTATGATGGTCCTACCACTTCCTCTTCTTCCAATACTTTCCACTTAAGCTATCACTAGATGCAAGTAGAGAGGAATAAATTTCAGAATTTCCTTCCATGCCTATCTCTACCATCATTTCTCTTTCCACTATCTCTGCATAGGAAGAAAAACATGAACATATGTGATCTAATGTCTGGTCACAAACCCAGCAAGTACATATGATCCTTCAGCTGGTCATTCCTTACCTCATTCTGAGCAATATTTATAAGCTCAACAAATAGTTTGGTGTATACTGACATTGAATTCTCCCCATGCAACAATGATAAGAACTCTAGAGATTTTTCAAACATAATAGACTTAGGAAAAAACTATTGAATGAATAGGGTTTTGAAACCCATCCAATCCAAGACAACATCTTGATTACCTTGACCATAGAGTCCCACAAAGATTTTCTAAAACCCTCAAGTCTAAATATTGCACACGTCGCCCTGATATTCTTTGGCATCTCTTGGATGTCAATTATTTCATCAATCATGTCAATAATATCCTCTACCTGTGATGGTTTATTCATCCCATTAAAGAATAATGACTTATCTCAAATGAAATCCTTTGATCAATCTCTTTCTCCTCCATCTCCTAGTTTTACATCAACCATTGGGTTCTATATTTGTTCCATATCTTGATCTACAGCATGGTCTTCTAGTATGATAGTATCGATGAAGATTTGATCCATAGGTTGATTTACATGATGAGTATTATCAAGTCCTTCCTGAGGAACCTGTGGAAGACATCTTGTACGCATTCTGTTGCATACGAACACTTAAGAATGATCAGACATAGAGAAAAAAATCCATTCAAATTAGAAAACCCATAAGATGATACTAATAATGTAAAAGAAAAAAACCATCACTAGATACACCTATATAGACATCCCATGGTAACTTGTGTCTTATTATGAAAATTGTTTTCCATGAACTCATCGTAACATACGTCAAATGACTTGAAAATTATATCTCCATAATAAAATAAATCCAAAGAAAGGGTTCTTTTTTATAAACATACCTCTAATAGAAAAACGTATCCAAAAAACCTCAGTTATCCTCATATCCGACACCTGACTCGATATGTCACATACGCGAAGGGTGTTCCTGATCTCCACAAGAAATTGACTAGCACCCGAGCATTGAACTAAAAATATGAGGGAAGAAATTCTCCCAACCTGAACAACCACATGGAATACATATACAAATCAGTAAGGAAAGATTAGAAGACAAAAAATATATATTCCATAATGATAAGAGAATTGCAGGAATAGGACAACTGTAACAGCTGATAAACATTTTAAAAAATAAGTCAGACTGCAAGGGACTAAATACCAAAGACTAAAACAATGATGTAATAGAAAAAACTCTAACAATCTCACCAATAACTATGCATCCCTTCTGACATGATCCTCACTACCTCACTACGATTCCTGTCATTTCTCAATATTGGAAGTCAAGGAAATGTCAACCAACCACCCAAGAAGAACACAAGGTGTGAGATGATTTGATTAGTAGGATCCCACCTAGGCATTCCACAACAAGTCTCTATATAACAAATGATTTATGTTGATTTTTAATATAAAACATTTAATGATAAGTAGTAAATAAGTTTCATAGAAAACATGATAAACATTTCCTTTTTCCATAGTTCCAAACAAATGTATGTATAACAGTTTCAAATATTATTTTCCATAACATTTTTCTACATGAAAAGACATGAATATTAAGGGAAAAATCCAATTAATGAAAAATTGAAGCACATGTATCACATACCAATGAATTCTATTGGTTAAGGAATAAGACACCTCATACCATTAGAATAATATGCCCAAATTTGATCCTTGAACAAAGAGCCCAAGAAGTAATGGAATACCCCATGAGTAAACCCCAAAAAATGTAAATATCCACCCCTATAAAAATATGTATATGAAACATAGTAATTCTCCAAGGACAACCTCCTTTATAATAAAAAATAAATTGATGATGGAATCATGTTAAACCTTCCACCTATGTACCCATGGTAACACATGAACACAATTTCACAATCCAATTTCAGTGCTTTGAAATTCATCAAAATACATTTCCCAATCCATTTATCATGAACCAAGGAGAAACCATTTCTCTTTCAAAAGACTGTTTCAACACACACTAAAAAACATAAAAATTTCATAAATAAATATATTAAAAAATAAAAATCATTATCATTATCATCGGCTAGAGATAAAACCACATAACTCAAATTTCGGGTCACACACAC
This sequence comes from Viscum album, assembly GCA_963277665.1. Taxonomy (NCBI): domain Eukaryota; kingdom Viridiplantae; phylum Streptophyta; class Magnoliopsida; order Santalales; family Viscaceae; genus Viscum; species Viscum album. The sequence goes on along the minus strand of OY728132.1, from coordinate 1,512,729,350 downwards.
CGACAATGGAATCCAAAACTAAGGAAGAAACCCAGAAAAACCAATGGAGACCCTAGAATCCAAAAAACTACATGATTGATTCAAATATAAACACAGAATGTGGGTTAATGGGATGAAACCCACATACCTTGAAAAACGACACCCATAACACCACATCCAACGAAGGAAATAGGACTCCAAAAGGATATCTCACAATGGATCTAGAATAAGACAACAAGAATCATCTATCATAGATTAGAAGATCTGATAATGCAAGGATATGGTGATATCAAGATCAATCACATGGGAGATCTGGAAGGAACACTTACCTTGATAGATGCACCATAGACACAATGAAGATGTAATGCCAATAAGATCGATTCAAAATGTGAGAAACCTCTAAAAATCACATATTATGTGTCCATGGTTGAACGAAAACAAGATTTGCATGAAAATGTCGAACCAAAATAGCCAAACACATGATTTTAAACTAGGCACGGGCTGGGTCCTGATGTGCACCCCATGGTCACAACTGGTAGGCCATGCTGGATATGTTAGGTAGAAAAACCCATTACCTCATGTTAAAAATCCACAATTTAACCCCTGCATGACATGGACCTCATGTTCACAACATGTACTAGTTCACAAGATGATTTCACAGGAATCCCCCAACAAGTACATGACATATTCCTAAGATACATTACATGTACCTATTCTTCATCCTATAGAAAACCTAGAAAATCACATCTATGGAATTTAATACCAGAAGGGAACATATAAAAATAGACGACATACCAGAGCATGGTATTGGGATGTTGCACTTTTCCACCGTAATATGGAAAATATTCATTAGGGTGTGTTCCCTTGATCTATTCGCGGATGTTTAGTATGTAATTTCATCCAAAATATAGGATATATATACTAATGGTATGATTTATTGTATAGATTTTTTTGTATCCATCACAAAGGACCATAGTGAGATCTGTTATCATCGTCTTACCCTAGTTTGAGTTCTTCGTATCATTGTAAACAACACTACATGGGCGTTGGACTATATTAAATGGGTTACTCCTTATTGAGATTTTGGTATATCACATAGAGATAGGTATGATTCATATCTATGTACCATTATCATAAAAAAAATAGAATATAATTCATCTAGTAGGACCCAATGAGGGATACATCTCAGATGGACACCATGAGTTCCATCTATCTCATTGAGTTTGTTATCGTAGATGAGTACTAACAGAAACCTACAAAAGGGAATCCTAGACTATCATTATGGTTGTGATGTTTACATTAGATTGTGTGTCATTCTCAATATAACAAGATATTCATGTCTTATGGTCTATTGACATAAGCTATGATTAGATGACTTATTGTTATCTTTTTCTATTTCAGGTTGACCAACTGGGTGTTTTTATACTCATCCCTAATGATATTTCCCCCCATGTGTCATGTTCTGAGAATACAATCAATCTTTATATTGAATCCTAGAGGGACCAGGACCAAGTGTTGGGTAGTGATCTAGATATTACATGGTGTGTTCCCATGGTTACCTTTACAATAGTCTACATCCTAACTTTAGGATGGACATGTTTTCAGATTCATTCTGGTGGTCTTTTAATTCGACCTTGTTACATTCCATTTCTTGTTATTGTACTATCATTGTGTTATTTTGATGTATGAAATCAGGATTTACTATATTTTTTTACATTTCATCATTTTATAGGCATGAAGATGTGTTCATGTGTATGTGTACATAAAGATAAGTCATCCCATGTTAGTTATATTCCAATTCAGTGCTAGTTGTTATCCCCATTTATATTGTAGTTGGTCTGGGGGAGTCATGGAATAGGCCCCACTGGTATGGATAAATAAAAGGATTAATTAGAGGCATTCAGTTTTACTATAGTATATTAATCTATGATATTGATTTAGGGAAATAGTTTTATGTTTTTTGTGTTCAAATTTCATGCAAGACACTCGAGTTTTGCTGTACGGGATAATGTTTCTATACACTTGGACTTTGATAATAAACCTTTCGACTCTGTATAATGGGAAACTTGTTTTAGGGAAAAATGGTTTGTGCATCATATGTGAATGGGTTATCGTTTCCATTTCGTTCTTATCCTAGGTATCAAGATATATTCATTGACCATGGTACGTCAGGTTTATTTTAGTTAATCTTCATGATGAATGTCATCATTGATTATTTATTATGGTATTGATGATAATCCCCTTAGCGATGAGGAATTGATACATATTATTGTTCTAGAGATGCTATCATTTGGGGGTGCCTCAGTTATACCACCACCCATTGAGTAATAGATGGTACCATCAGTACTAGAAGATGTGGTGTGCATGCTAATCATACATCACATGTTTCAGTGATAGAAACTACATATGTATGTAAGGTTATGTGCTATTATAGTAGATTTTATAACATCATCATGGCATCATGATAGTATCTCTGTATTCATTGAGGTTCCCCAACATCTCTTGGTACTCGATTGATATGGTTCATAATTAATTTATACAAGCACAAACCATAGAGAGAATAAGTAATAGAGATATCTAATATTATTTTATACCTCTATGAATTCCTATCTATAATGGGGTTCTGGAGAGATATTTTGTGGTTTATAGTTTCCTAGCTGAGAAGATGTAGAATGTGGTTGTCGGTAGTGGGAACTCATGAGCACAATATTAGGCGTTATGGATCCAACCTCAGTCTCCGGGACCTAGAAATGTGATGTGGTTCAGGATGAAGTCCCTCGATAGAGGGTCTATATTTATGGGAGCACATGATGGTTATAGTCATCTCATTAGACCATTCCCTAATTATTTGTGGGAATGGGACATCATACATTAGATTTCCAAAACATCATATGGGTATCATGGAGACAATGGATAATCTACCAAGGTTGATATAGCTGTTAAGGAATATATATACATTGGAATTTGAATGTGGAAGATGAACTGAGAGAGAATTTAAATGTTTTTATACATTTTTTCTTTTTTCCCACACCACCCCCCAGTGATCCGTGATAGGCACTGGGAGGTGCAGAATATGGATGGGGGAAGCTACAGGTTATCTTGTCATATGACCTATATGATCTGAGGATGATACAAGTAATGATTTTTGTCCTTTCTTCCTTATTTTTGGTCTATATAAACATGGGTGATATTCATTCCTTTATACCAACTTATCTATTTTGATATATATATACTACGGTTGTCCCCTTAGATCGAACATTACTATTAGAGACCCATACTGTAGATGACTACATGACCACACACTAGTGCCGATAGTGTCACCTAACTCATGGAGGAGATAGTTTCAATTATGATATATTTTTAGAAAAATGATGCCTTATTAATTTATCATAGCTATTTATTTGTTTCATTAAATTAATGCCCAGATTGAGTGTTTCATATAAAGGATTCAATGTATAAGTAATGATGACACTAGGATTTCAATTGTTGATAAAAACCCATGCATTATAGGAATTGCTTAGGCAATAGAGGGTAAAAGATATTACTCATCAATTGGCTCGAATGTCCCTTGGTGATGTAGTTGTTTTGAATTTATAGTTACATAAAGTGGTTTCGAGGTATAAGACTGTATTTTGTGAAGATTTTAAATGATTAAATCTCTTTCAAGAGATAAAGATATGTATTTACCTACACATTGGGATAACTCTATGTCTATGAAATCATATAAATTGGATCATATAGAGCTTCACTAGATGAGGTTGCAGTTAGAAAACTTATAGGGGAAATTAATTGTAATAAGTAGTGTTTCAAAGTTGGTAACACAATAATTATTCACCAAGAAGTCTGATTGGGGATTAAGGTTGTGTGTAGATTTATGTTTCGTAGATCATGTGAACATAAAGAAAAAATATACACGTACATGTATTGGGGAATTATTTTGAGAGGGGTTATATGGTTCTCGAAGAATGACCTCAGATGAGGCTATCACTAATCGTAAGTATATGAAAAATATATACTAAAAATGTCAATCAAATATTTCTACGATATCTATGAGTATCTTTTGATTCAATTTGGAATTAATAATTCCCTATTACTATTCATAGTAATTAAGACATGAATCATTTATCCACTCTTAGAGTATATTTTCATAGTGTTCAGTGATGATATCCTTGTGTACTCATCATACGAGCGGGATCATGTGATATAATTGAGGATGGTTATCAATATACATAGATATCACCATTATTATGTGAATCTCTTGAAATCCCAATTATGAGTTTATGATGTCCATGCTATCGGACATGTTATCTAAGATTATGTTGTGGGATTATACCTAATTATGTTTGAGGAAATGAAAACATGGGAGCCACCTAAGATTGTGACAGATGTACAAAGCCTTACTGGGTTGGTAGGATATTTCTAGAGATTCATAGACTATTTCTCCAGGATGTTAGCTCCCATGAAATCATTAAACTAAAGGAGGATTCTTTGAAGTGTAAATTTGGTTTCAATATTCTTTCATCGTGTTTAGGAAGATATTGACAAGTGCTCCCATCATAGGATTTCTTGAGGATGGTGTTGAGTACCTAATGTTCTATGAGAAATCTAGAACAAATCTTGTTTGTGTTCTATTTCATAAGAATAATGATATTTAATGTATTTTATGTATGATAAGATTACATGGGAACAACTATATGACCCATGATCTTGAGTTAGAAACGATAGTCTTTATACTAAATCTGCGGCAACAATACATGATGAGAGATTAGATTATCCTCTATTCTAAAAACTAGAGTCTCAAATATGTGCTAACATAGAAGTATATCTATATAATATATAGGTTAATTCCATAGTTTTTCATGGAATATGAGTTTTTGGTTAGAAATACTCTACTAAAGGGGAACATTGTATAAGAAGATATCTTCTAGATATATTGTACACAGTTACTGATTGAGTCATCATAGTAGTTTTTTTCTCATTTTAGTTATCCTTTGTAAAAAGAGATGGAGAAGGTTAACTCTAGTAGAATATTGTTACACCTATGGTTTTATAGCATGTCTAGGAGGCACATCTTGGAGATTCCTACTATGATAACATTTTTACAAATATATCCATTGGACAAGATTTTCATTAATTTTATAAAGCGGTGCAAGTTGTTATTTTCAGATGATGCATGATGTTACTAGTGACATTTTGGGGGGATTTTATGAGATTGTTTCACACATCTCATTTTTAAACATATCATGGTGAGGAATGGATGTACCATAACCTCTAATGTCAGTCTTTTTTGTAAGGGTTATGAATGGAGTTTTAGAGTTTGTATATTGTATCGTTACTTCTTTGCAATTGAAGGCTAAATGACATATTTTTAATGGATTAGAATGACCCCTTGAGGTGAAATAATTTGAAGTGGGATGGGATATCCTTGTACATCATGATGGAATTACCATGTACATCTTTGTGATATGATGCCAAAATTTTAATCATATGCCGACTCACCAAGTTCTACCACATTTTAGATATCCTAGAGAAGTGTTTAGTATATATTGTGTGATGCCTATAAATGCAGGATATGGTTTGACTCTATGGAGTTACCTTGACGGACATTTCTAACCATGATACATGATTCACATCTAGGTTATGGAAGGGATAGAATTAGTCTTTTAGGACTCAGCTGTGTCAGAGAGTGAATTTTCCACCATAAAATAATAGTTATACGAATAATGCTATTCAGGTTCTAGAGGACCTGATGCAAGATTTCATTTTTGATAATGGATATAGTTTAGATTATTATCTACCATTTATTGAGTTTACTTACAAATAAATAATTTCCATTCCACAATCTGTACGACACCATTCATGGATTAGTACAGGTCACCCACAAGGTCACCACTATTGTACACTAACCTAAGAGATTCATCACTTATGGTCCATGTGTTGGTGTTATCCATTAAATAGAAGGTAAAAATCATGAATGATAGAATGGGGATAGCAGAGAGCCATCATAAGTCTGATTCTGATAGAAAATGGAGGGATATGTAGTTCAAATATGGAGACCATGTGTTCTTATTAGTTACACATCGATGTGGATTGTGGATATTGTGATACAGGGAGAAGATATATATTATTTTCATTATCCCAATAAAAAAACTTTTTACATTTGGTGATATAGAATACCACATAGCTACACATTTTCATTATACTGGATACACAATGCCTACCACATGTTTCAGGTGAAGATGTACATGCATGATCTATCGCAATTTATTGAATGGGGGGAGATGGACATCATGGATGAAGCTATGTATGTTGTGTTCATTTTATGGATCAAGGATAAGTATGAGAGGATCCATTTTGGGTTCTCAATTCCCTTAATGTGTGTTCAATGGAATCATAATAATTTTCAGGAGAGCACATGGGAGTTGGAGGCTCATATGTATTCTTAGTATCCACATCTCTTTGTGTTGCATTTTTTTGGATTTTTAGGATTTAAATCACCATGGTGGGGAGAATGTAGAAATTATGGTTTTTTTGTATTTTTTTATTTTTCATGCATTAATTTTGAGACTATATTTAATGAATGTGTAATTCGGAGGCTTGGTGTTCGTAGAATCAATGTTTGAAATATATTAAATATATTAAATAGAAAATGCATGGAATTTTTCTAAAAAATACTAATATAACACAATGGAGAAAATCATAAAACTATACAAGGGTAACATTATGTTCAAAACACATTATTTTCCTTAAAAATGATAGAACATTTTTTACCTTAGGGTATTTATTAAAAATTCATCATGATGGTAAAAATAATTAAATAAATTAAAAAAATTAATTTATTTTTCCATTCAATGATTTAAACCAGCTTCTCCCACAAATATAAGGATATGGTGCATTCTTATGTTTAAATTCTATTCTCTTGATATCCATATGACCATTGGAGATCTATTGGTGGAATTTTCATATGAAATGGTGACTCGATCATAGATCGATAGATGGTGTGCAATTGAATTATAGGATCTCACCAATGACAATGAAACAACTCCATTTTTCATTGGAATCCAATCTAAATCATGGAATGATGTTATTTTTTTAATTTATTCCAAATTATCATTTCAATAAATGATTGACAATCAACCGAAAAATTTAATGATTTGTGGATAAGACGTATATCGAGAGGGGTTTATCTTCAAGAATTTCATGGGAGATTTATTTTATTTATTATTAGTTCATAATTCTTTATTGTAATGGAAATAAATAAATAAGAACTAAAAAATAATGAGGATCATTTCACTACAACCTATTTTTATGGTTTTCTTCAATTTATCTAATTGTGTTCATCATAGGGGATTCATATTCTTGGTCGTTCAACTGAAATAAAATGTTGTACACATGTTTCATGGTGAAAAAATTCGTTATCATAGATACAAACTCGATACGGAATGGGGATCATGTGTTGATGAAAATAATGATATATTGGAACTAGATAAGAGGCATTCATGTGCCAGTTTTGAATGAACAATATAGGTGTGGATTCAAGTACCATATTCTAATGAACCATATTCTATAATCCGACCATTGATGGAAGACAGTCTAGAAAATGATCCAATCCTAGTTCTATTACAATGATTTCAGGAAGTATTAGGAGATCTAATCCCATGAAGAGTGGACGAATGTGTGAAGGAGAAACCCACATGATTTTTGAAATCTCTTGGTACAAGACATGTGTTGTCGAGGAACATGCCATGTCATATCCTTGTGTGAAGTCTAGGGTTTATATGGTATATTTATATATAACACTGATAGTGACATCATTACACTATATGTGTCTTGATCTGGAAGGTATTTGTGGACTTCTAAGGGTACAAAAAACACTGCTAAGAGTACATGGGCACATACACAGCATGTACTCTTACTCAGACATAACTAGGTAAAGAGTAGATTGACTGATCTTTGTACATCAACTTGTACATAAGTACACAGGTATGGAAATTACATGAAGTATTACATAAATACAAACATTTTCCAATTGCACAAGAAGAACAATGTGTTGAAAGTACACACTATGTACTATGAGTACACATCTTGTACTTACTTCAAGGTGGATTAGATCCCTTTTCATATGTATCATGGAAATGTTTTGTTATCGATGTTCCCTAGACCCATTATATGATGGGTTATTATGGAATCACATTCTACACCTATGATATTGATCCTTTAATAAAAAAATCCAAGATTTTGTTGTTGGGATCCTTCTATGAGGCCAAGAGTGATATCTTATATCATCTTCTTACCCAAGGTGGAGTTCCTATTATCAATAACACTTATACAACATTGGCTCTAGTCATCAATTAAAGGGATTATTATAGATTGATTTTTTGGAATACAACATGGAATTGTATGTTTTCCTCATTTTTCTATCTTTCTCTTCAAGCTTCTAGAATATTTTTCATATTCTGGGACTCGATGGAATTTACATCTCAAATGGACATCATCAGTGCTATGTGAATCATAGAGGGTATTCTCTCAGATGATTTAGAAGGAGAACATTCATGTCAGAATCCTGGTAAGGAATTATTGTTGTGATTCCTCCATGTGACTATGTGTATTTATTGTTAATATATATACAATACTGTTATATATCATATATACATATTCATTTCTAGAGAATATTGTAATTATTGTTTTTATTTTAATTACGGCTTCAAGGTGACCTACATGGTATTGTTATACTCACCCAATCATGGGATTTTCAAACATATGTCGTGTCTTCAGTAGTTGATTGACCTCTTATAAAGTCATATAAGGACCTAGACTAAGTGGTTCATAGTGATATGGAAAGACTGGGGTGTTTCCTTGTGTTTACCTTAACTTAAATACCATTATTTTCTTCAAGGATGGACTTGTTTTCAGACTCATTGTGATGGGATTATATTTTTCTATATTTACCATCCTTTTTCTGTACTCTGGTTGTGGGATTCAGATATATTCATTCATGTTTTATCAATTGTTTTAAATTTCATCATTTTATGGTATTGGAGATGTGTGCGTGTGAATATTTAATTTTTATTGGGGCCTCCCATGATAGTGATATGTGTGATCGGTTCTAGTCTCCAACCCCTTGGATATTATGGGTATGATTGGGGAGTTCTGGCGTGAACCCAACTTGTACAGGTCGTGAAAATATAAAAAATAATTATGCATCACTCAATTTCATATTATTTTACATCAAACTGCCTATAAAAATAATCCAAAATATTCTATATAATTTATTCAAAAATATTTTCACTATTCATCTCTTTAATCATTCTTCGTAAAAACCTCAATAGTTATTTCATTTAATTCATCTTTATCTAATAGTGGTTGGATTTAGAAATTTATGTGTTCCCCACTTTACATGGAATACATCAATACGATCATGAATAATAAAACATAAAAATTGGAAATTAATTCACTAGATACTTGTTCATATTAAAATACATGATTTAATTATTAGGTAAGAATATTTAATTCTTTCCAACATTAATTTCATAATCCGTCAACAGTTTATAATTTTTGCAAATTATCTTCCTCAAAATAATCATAATGCAGTGTGCCATTCATTATTAAAAACCTAAATAATGTTTCATAGGAATTTTAATCATCCTTACAATGTAGCCAAATCAGCGCTTTGATGGCAATAAATGATGATTATATTTTCATTCATTATCCTTATTATGTGACCATAAAATCATCCAAAAGATAATCATATGGATAAATTAGCCTTATTGAAACAGTACATAATTATTACCTTTTTCAGTGATGTTGTAAAGGATTATATGATATTTTAGTTTTATGATCCAAAATGACTCTAACGATATAATATGTTGACTATTATCAAGGTAATAATATACTATTCTTATTTAGAAAAACAATATTTTGATGTAGTGAAGTACTCTTGTGATGTAGTGGTTGAAACATAGGAATGTTTTATTAACACTTTTGATATTCCTTTTCGCCATTATAAAATATAGCATTACTCGTCTTATTTCATTGAATAACTCATCCAGTGTTCTATTTTCTGAGAAAATTTTATTCATTCAATTCTAAAATATGGTTATTCATAGAAATACATCTAAGAGTAGTTTAGTCCTCCCAATATCACCCCTATATATCATAAAATATCTAATAATCCTTAACCTTATAATTATTATTTTATTTTATGAGAGATTTAATGGGATATAAGAATTTTAAAAAATCATTCCCACATAAAAAAATATCAAAAATAATTCTTTATTCTTCTCTTTCCTTATCGTGATGTCAAATGAAATAGTCCAACATGAGCCCTGAAATTACCTAAAACATTAGTCCACACATATTCCAATACACCCAGCACCTTTATAGGGTCCCAATACACAAGGTATTCCCATGAACAAACCCAAAATAATAGTCTATAATTTCCAGTCAATATATTACTACCAACTATTTTAGATGTTAAAATATTAGTACCAAATTAAGTATTTCTCTAACTTTTTATAAAATTTCAAACTGATTAACACATCAAACAAGTCAATGGTGTTAAAAAAATATTAAATTACTCTTCTCATTCAAGATAAGTCTCCTCATTTATTATCTATCAACCACATAATTTTAAATCTCATGATTTCTTCCATCAATCATATACCTTTCACCTAATATGATTGTTCCAACACTATACTCAAACTACACCACTACATAAATGTCTACCATCCCATGCATTTCAAAATCCATTTTTTCTACCAAATCTATGGAAAATATATATATAATATGGCCTTTAAGAATGAGAAATTCATCTATGTTACAACCCTTCTGAGAAATTATCAGCCTATACAATATCTTCAACTACTTTGTGTTATATACAGTTATTTGTCTACAATTTTCATAATATTTGTAGTCTAATTTTGCAGACCATATGTATAACACAAAAACTTACATAATTTTACTATCTGATAGCTAACCACAATCAATTATATTCAACAGACCCCATTGCCAACTTTTATATTCATCAAATACCAAACATATCACACAAACTAACTATAATCCCTCCCCGAACGACAATCAGTTACCAATAATATTTACCATTACTACTTGTTGATCAATACCCACATATTTCTAATTTCTATTCCACAAAAATAACTCAACACCTATAACAAATCATGTATCTCAAAACTATGATTGTATTTATTTTTGGTCTATTAATACCTCATTCCTAGTTTTATTCTAAATAAAACAAAAAAAATTAATTACACATGCTTATAAAAATGATTATGTACTCCTTATCAAAGTGATTATGTTATCATCGATGTAGTGGAACAATATTTCGAAATGACCATCACCAACCTAACATAAAGACTAATAATATCATATCCAATTACTATAATAGGTCAGCTTTTTTATAGGTAATCATGAGTCTAGTAATATAATAGTGTGTCATGTAACCTATTTTTAACTATATAGATAATCCTTTAATGTACACATGGTCCCCAGGGATAAAACCAGGGTCCATGTTCCTTCTCATCATATGAATCTAAAATTATATTATACAATATATATTATATATTCACTATGTAATCCCCCCCAATCATGATTTCATAAAATTAATCATATACGAGGAACTCTTCTAATTCCTTAGCCATCTGACTAATCCATTATGGCCTCTAGTGTATTAAGAAACACACTAATAATCATTATATATTTCATTTTTTATAAAATGTTATCAAATTTTCTATCATATGAGAGTACCATTCAAATAAAATAAAAATTATCATGAACCATTTGTAACTTCATTATAAGTATAAAAAGACCTCATCGATTTCATATTATTCATATCCAAATGTAATAATTTCAATCCACAACCAACTAAAAATATTTTCAAATGAACATCAAAACATATCTGAGTTTCCAAAAATCCTTCAAATCCATAGGGTTTCAAATTATAAAATTCAATATATTAAAATATAAGGCATAGTTAGTTGATTTTTTAGGAAACCATCCTGATTTCTGAAACTAACATTAAAAATCAATTACATATCCTTATTCATTATATTTTCTCAAGAAAATATAATATTTGAAAATTTAATAATCATGAGTTCTAATGAACAATTTAATTTGAAACTACCAAAAAACATTTTATGCATACAATTGGAAGGACAAAAAATTATCCATAATGTATTAACTTATGTCATTGTTACATCCCCTCATGAGTCACATAACATACCTAACTTGCTCTCTTGATTTTGGATCTCTTCTAAAATTCCCCCATTGAAATGTCCCACATATCATTCGAGGATAATAAAACATTATTAAATATATAACCATGAATAACATTATTTCTAATCCAATCAATTCTATGTATTTTTTTCTATTAACATAGAGGCCCAGGTATCTCATTGAGGTTAGAACTATCATCACAAAAACTACTCATGATTTCATATGCATATTACCTAACATGTTACTATTCATATATTATAAAACATACAAACCTTCTATAAATAAATTAAAATTAAAAAAATTATTCCCATTTTATCCATTAAATAGGAACTCATAATCCAAGGTTGAAAGACCCTTCTTAGATTCCCATTAAATTTCAAACTATTATTAACATTAATATGAATTAATCCAACTATATAAATATATCACTGAATTTCCAATATTATAGGTTACATATAATAACATTAGGATCCCCAACAAAGTGTATAATCAAAACCCATACTGTGTATATCTCACAAATTAATATATATGTTTCTAGAAACAATATCACAATTCAATCATAGTCCACCACACAGCCTCTAGGGATCTCATAAAAATAGTTGCCTAATATAAGAGTAAAAAAACATACTAAATGGAAAAAATATGATCCATGGAGTTGTAAAGCATACTACTCCATTATATATAATTATATCTTGTGTGTGTGTGCATGTATATATATATCACATTGTTATGTGACAATTCATTTTGAGGAAATAATCATCATGGTTTAGATAGATGTAATTTCATTAATATTTTAGAAATGAAAACACATTATAAGTTTCTATTATATGTTTATTTAACTGATATGGTAAGATAATAAATCACCCGAATTAGTAACAAATCATCTTGTTTAGTTATGTTCAATTCTTCCAAGATCTATATACGAAATATAACATCCCCTAAAATGGATTTCCTATAATTACATGAATTAGATTATATTCTGAATTATAATACATTCCCATTATTTTTTTGGATTATAGTTTTATTGAATTTTAAAAAATAAAATCTCATGTATTTTTTTAACTAATATTGATTTTATCCCTATATAAGTAACTACATAATTAAAACAATGTCTTCAATATCTCTAAAACATGTTCCATACTATATTCTATTTTATAAACATCAACTATATTATATTATTTATGACCTTTGGATTTGGATAAAAAAGTAATAGGGCATCTCATATGCACAAAAACGATAATCATAATCAATAACCATCAATGTTCATATGTGAGATTTATATGGGCATATATGTATAATTTGGACATTTCAAATAGTCATACCCAACAACTCATAGATCATAAATCATGGAATACTGACTTAAATAATGTAAAAACCTATCATGGAACATCCCCATATCAAAGAGGAATAAGAAGAATATCCTTACAAAGGACCATAAAATATTGATGAATTATGTGATTATAAAAATAATGTGTAGGGTATCATATAAACAACCAAAAATGGAATTTTACATATCTTAAAATTAAAATAATCATTGGAAGGTGGAATACTCATAAGAATATGAAACATTGTGAGAAAAATAATTATACTAACTTCATTTTGAATAAAATGATTATTTATTATATTAAAATTTAGGATAATTCATTACATCTAAGCCTTGTCAAAAAAAAAATCATTTTATAAATGCATTAAAATAAGAGAAAACCCATTATATCCTTGGATTTGTGGAAAATATAATTATTTCAACATCATACTATTTCATAATATATGAAACATATCTAATGCATTGTATGAAAATATAGATCCCACCCATCATCTTTTATACATATCTATGCTACATAAAATTAATCATCATCATTCATTAAAGAACATCTCAAATGAATATTAAATTCATATCTATTTAAAGTTGAAACATATAATAAAAATATTCATATCCCTTTTAGATGATTTTGTCCAAGCATGACCCTTGGAGGACCAAGGGTTGATGTTCACCTTTTTCATTGACAACAATTAAATTTTTGATATACTTACATTATTTATAATGATGAAGTGATATCATAGAAGCTTTATGGGGTGAATCTGGAAAAGATGGAGGGTCTATTTTAGGTATTCATTACATTCTCACATGTTGAGTTAGTTGTACATGAGAAAAAAACATTTTTTATCTTAGAAAAAAAGTCCAAACCATTTGGATAATATAATTTTGGTTTCAAAGAATTAGTGGGATAAAATGTTTTTTTATCTAAGTGGAAGTAGAAACAAGCCCATGGTAGGAACCATGAACTAGTTATTGAAGAGTATTGTTAGGGATATGAGATTGGTGAATTTTATGTTCGAGGGAATGATTCCCATCTCTCTACATTATATGATGAAAATAGACATTCTATTTATTTAATCCACTCAATTATAATGAACATGAAAAAAATATTTTTCATTCTGAATAATATTATATTAATAATGGGAAAAAAATAATAAATCTTAATGATTAATCAAAAGTTACAATATCAATAAATAATGGATCTCTGGGTAAATGCAATGGTTCCAAGGGGAATAGTTGTGTAGAAACCAGGGGAAAAAGATCTACATTACAATAATAATGTGAAATTGTCTTAGGAATGGCTTAAAAAGAGTGACATTTCAATGAAATAGAGGAATCAATGTTTGTGGGTATATGTTCAAACATTATGTGTCCCCTTGAATATATAAGGGATATATGAAGGGATAAATAATAATTGGTTAATCCTATCATATCATGGACATGTTTTTATATATAAGGATTAAATTATGGAAGAAAATTTTTTCATCAATACCCCTCTATATGACATCACCATAATTTATGAGAGGGACATTCATATCAATAATATTTGAATAACAATGTAATTGGATCAACACACAATAACTCATATTGGATATTGTTAAAACCTAAATTTTTTAGAAAATATATAGGTTTGGGGAAGGATGGAATCCTTTTTTATATCATTCAAGAACAAACATCGATAATGAATCCAAAATTAGATTGGATCATCATTAGGGCCCAAGGTACTAATATTTTATAATTTCTTGGAATGTTTAAGTGTCATACATTGACATTTCTCCATAGAATCAAATATTATTTTCCAGAATTACCATTATAATTTACAAATAGATTCCTCTTGAAAATAAAAAAATAAATTGGAGCAACATGAAAATACCATGAAACATAAATGGGTATTAAATGATACTAGAGAACTTTATAGTTAGATACTATTCAATGGGGTATATCGAATACATGTATCAATCAATAATTTTCCAAATCAATTATTTTGTGGAATATTGATGAACAACCTTCAATAAAATTCTGTAATTATAGAATGTTTATAAATAAATACGTGTTATGGGGAACCTTGATTATAGATAGATGATGATTGGTAAAGCCAAATGTAAATAATAGATATCCACGAATTGGAACACCAAAATAGACTAAATAAATTTTTCATTTAGTTTATGAAAAATATTTAAATATTATGAAAAAAAATGTTTGATAATAATTATAATAGAAGTGAAACAATAAACAAATTTTTAAAACTTTTTCATCAAAATCATTAAATCATTATTTATAGGTTTCACTGAAAAGTTCTACAAAAAGATTATATGAAATATTTTGAAATATTTTCTATTTAACATAATCCACCATATTAGTTTCTCCAAAAATAAAAAATGGTTATACCTTGTATGTTTTTAGTGGAAGATAAATCAAATGATAATGGATGGGAAATTATTTTAATATTTTAATATACCTTAATTAAAATTCACTTCACAAAAAGTTGTAGAAAAACATTTCTTCAAAAAGAAGAAAAATGATATGTAAAAGAAACATGACATAAACCAAGTTCATGTTACCACATGTAATGGGAAACAAGACATATAATGAAAAATATGACCCTATTGGTTATTCCATCATTAAAAGTGATTGGATTTATTCCTTGTAATGGTATACCATTTTAAGGATAATGCTTATAATATTCAATGATTTGAGATAATAAGTAATGTTCCCCCAATTTGAATATAAATTATAATAAATTATTTTTTTTATTTTAAATAAAAATTATTACAATCAATAATTTTACGGAGAATGTTTTCTACTCAAAATAAGGGAATTTAGTTTTCACGGCCCGTCCCATGGGGCCCGGACGTGACTACCCCAAGCCCTCCTTCCAATGGCCATGGGTTGGTGATGAGAACCTGAAGGATTTTTCCAAACATGGAAGGCATTTCCTTAGAGATCTGTACACACTCAAATAGGACAACTTATGTAAGTAACCAAAAAAATTATGGTATAACCATGAGAGTAATGTACAACTACATGTACAACTATCTACAGAAAATAGCAGGCTAAGATACAACCACCATAAAGTGAAAAGAATGTAAATATTTGTCTCATCTGTTCTGGAGCTCAACCTGGAGGGTAGTATTTGTAAGTCTAATGTTGAAGAAGAGGATCTTGAATGCTCCTATCTCACCAAGCTCCACCAAGCTTTGAACATCCAAATTCTACCTCATAGCATCAGTAGTCTACACCAGACACACATGTGTGGGAGGATCCCGTGCTAGGGTGAGTATAAAAATAACCAGTAGGGGACCCCTATACCTGCAATGGTCTCTTAGTAATCTACAAAATAAAACATCATAAGATATGCAACAAAGGTAATAAACAAGCATGATCTAAATCATGAAGCACAAAGAAAAAGTGGCAGCTCACTATGACGGTATAACTCAAATGTTACTAGGATAGGGATGACTATTTGTAAAGATAGATCATCCTATCCATAGATACTCTACTTCTTAACCAAATATTTCTCATTATGTTGACCCATATTTGTCACTGTATGTTTCCCTATATAGGTCGCTAGAAGATGACCCTTAATGGTCGCTGGTGGGAACCTATATTTTTCGTTGCTGCTGACCCATATTTGTTGTTGGGGATGATCTGTATTGGTCGTTTGTACAGAGGTATAGATGATTAGTCATACAACTAGATCATCCCACTCTAGAGTTTTTGCTGCTGACCCGTATGGATCGCTCTTCTTCTTCATGTCACAACTAGCCACTGGATTCCCGCACGAAGCACACATGTTCTCTGAAAAAACCCTAATATCAAGACATCAGTCATAAATAAATCAGTAAGAAGTCCCAAAAAGTCATACCCAATGGACCTACATGTCATAGGGGTCCCAACATGACAGACGACGTGTCGATCAGATGCTTGGTCTGTGATATATGGGCACATTTGTAAAAAGAGCCCAGTTGGATTCAGGTCTTATCCATCCCAGGTCACACATAAAACTCCAGAAAAACTCACATAGATTATCTCCAAATGACCTTCTTATCTCAAGTGTCTATATTCCATAAACGACACGTCGATTGGATGCATAGTTTTTTAGTTACTCAACTATCCGTGAAATGAGTGTGGTCACACCCTGGTTCGGCCTAGCTCAATCAGGTCCACAAGATTATTTTAAGGGACTACTTCCCAATAGGGGCTCCAATGCCACTAAAGATGCTTCAAATTCACACCCATTTCATTAGTTACAATCATTACATTATTGGAGGGCTGGTTGGGTCTAGGCTCGGTCTGATTCGGTCAAGCCGGCCCGATGCAACGGGTCTTAGGGTCTACATAACCCCACCTCGGTCTGGCCCGTTAAGGATCATCCCGGTTCACTGGGTTTGGCCCATTGAGTCGGCCCGCCTTCCTGGTGGGGCTTGACACAACCGTGTTGGCACACTGGACCGCAGGTCTGGCCCGTTCGTCTGGCCCGGTCTGCGTGATGACAGTCCGTTTCTCCAGCTTATCCTATGGGCGCGGGGCCGTATCGTATGAATGGACGGACATAGCTCCATGATGTGTAACGGTCAGCCAGATGGCCGACCGATCTGCAGCCGTAGAGGCGTGGAAAGTGGCTATGTCTCCCCCTCTTATCGTGGCCCGCTAGACGTGGTTATTTCTACCAGTGGTGCATGCGGGTGTTTCCCTTCTCTCTCATGGTCGGCTTAGGCCAGACGCCTCTAGAGACCGCGGCACACGACGGTGCACCGACTTCCCATCGCCCGCATCCAATTGTTCCGGGCCAACTTCAGCCACCGTCATCAGCCACCAGTATGGCGTGCTAGTGGTTCTTTCTGCGGGCCACCAGATGTTCTTCAGTGGTCCTTTCTTGCTGTCATCTACGCCTACGAGTCTTCTGGACTATCACTGTCAAAGTGTGACCCTCTGTCTTGTGTTTCCGTCAAAATTGTGGAAAGTCATTCCTAAAGAATGCATTAGTAATGAAGCGAAAGAGGGTCTGGGCCTTGTTTGTTCAGCAGAAACCCTCTATGTTCAAATGGTAACAAGAGAGAAAATATTTATCTAACCTTAAATATTAAATAAAAACATTTCAATAATGTTGTCCAAAAACAAATAAAAAACCCCCTACCTCGAGATTTGTTAGAAGTGTCTCAGTTGAGGAAGAAGGAGCATCCATGTGGGATGGAGTCATCAGTGTTCGGCGATCTCGGATCATTGTCATCTGAGCATTCTTCCTCCATCGGTGAATGTTTCTTTAGATCTCATCTAGAGTTTCCTCGCTTGAAGAATCCATGCCAAAACACCACCCCAGGCTCCATTTAAATCGGAGGGGGAAAGGTGAGTTATGCATTGAAGAATTAATGAGGTTCATTTTATTAATTAATAAACCTCGTTTAATTCACAATGGTGGAGTAATTCAGTTGATGAATCATGCCATTAAATGGCTTGATAGGTCACCAGTCCTACCATCGCCACTCATCAATTGGAGAAAAGGAAAATAAAATAACAATTAAATGTTATTTTATAATTCCATAAAAATTCCAAAAGTTATCATTTTTTTCTCCTGACCAACTTCGGTTGAAGTGAATATTTTGTTAAGCGAATCTTGGCATTGTGGTTTCGATGGTGTTCTCAGATTTCAATTCTGAGCACCGGTTCAAAATATAGAGAATGTCACCCATGTGTTTACTGAACGTACCTAAAAAATGTTCATAATTTCATTCTAGGCACACCAGCCTCGAAATCATCCAACAATAATTTTCGCAGACTCTCAATAATCCCAAATAATAATAATAAATGCATGAAATTTTCGAGTGTTTTAATTTCTCTCCACTTTGGGGCTTTACGTCCCCAAAATCCAAACAAGGATACACAAAAAAAGTGGGGTACTGAGTACACATATGTGCCTATCTCTCCCATGTTCTCTCCTCGAGATTCATGTACTTCCACATAACACACACTAGAGGTATCAACCTCCCATGAATGATTTTCTACTATCGATCCTCTATCTCGACCAGGTACTCTACAAATAATCACCCCATCATTAATCTCCAGCTCGCCATGGTCGATGACGTGAGATGGGTGATGGACGTATCTCCTCAACTGGGATACGTGGAAGACATATTTCACCCTCTCCAACTGCGGTGGAAATCTCAAGGGGTACGCCACCTTTAAAATCTTCTGAACTATCAAGAATGGTCTGATAAACCTCGGTGAGAGTTTGTTGCCTCATCCAAATCCGTGTAGTCCTCATTGAGGGGAGACTCTCATGAATATGTGGTCCCCCTCCAGGAACTCTAGTGGTATCCATCACCTATCATCATAGGACTTCTGTCGGCTCTGTGATGTCTTCATCTGCTCTTGGATGGTGTGCACCTTCTCAGAGGTGGCATGTACCATCTCTGGGCTCATAAGTGTTGGCTCTCCTAAATCTGTCCAATATAAGAGAAATCTGTACGGTAGTATACAAAATGCCTCAAAATTGGCCATACAAATGGTTGAGTGATAGTTGTTGTTGTAAGTGAACTCAAATAAAGGTATGTGGTCCTCACATCTATGACCAAAATCTTAGACACATGCATGAAGCATGTCCTCCATTGTATAGATGGTCCTCTCAGTCTAACCATCTGTCTGCGGGTGAAAAGTTGTGCTCAAGTGAAGCTTAGTCCCGAATGACTTCTTCAATGCTTTCCACAATCAGGAAGTGAAGTTTCTGTCATGGTCAGAGACTATCATCGAAGGCACCCTATGAAGTCTCATGATCTATTGAATGTAGAGACGTCCAATGCTCTCAACCGATCCCAAATCTCAAATATATAGGAAGTGGGCCAACTTGATGTGTCAGTCAACAATCACATGGATGGTATCATACCCTCTAGACATACGTGGTAACCCAGTCACGATGTATATCGATATCCCTTCCCAATTCCAATCTGGTATCTTGAGGGGTTCGATAAATCCGGATGGTACCTGGTGCTCGGCCTTCATATGTTGGAAAGTAAGGCAGTTAAAAACAAACTCTGTCTCAACTTTCTTCATCGATGGCCACCAGTATTGATGCTAGATGTCCTAATACATCTTCATCACGCCTGGATGTACTCCCTAGGGGGTGTATGGGACACCCTCAACACCTACTCTCATAGATCCACTATTCCAACTGTATATCCCCTAGAAAGGATATGATACTCCCCGCCTTCATAATATCTTTCTAGTTCCTGGACTGAGGACATCTGAGCACAAGTAGTCTCGTTGCTGTTGTCTCAAAGTTATGGCTCCCTGACTCACTGAAGGAGTATAGAGGATAATACCATTGACTGGAGGTGTATTGTCTCATCCATATCCACATAGGATATCTGAAGCGAGGCTAACTGCTCTGAAGCCTTGTTAGGAAGCTGTGAACATTATCTCTGGCTAAGTGAATATGCCACTACGTTTGCCTTCCCATGAGTATATACTATCTCAATGTCACATAATAGGAGTAACTCTATCCAACATCACTGTATCATATTCAGTGATTTCGGTATGAATATATATATATATGATAATCTTCTGGTATGAGTGAACAATGAACCGCATGCCCAGAAAATAGTGTCACCACATCATCAGTCTGATGACTACTGCTGCCAACTCCAAGTTGTGAGTCGCATAAATATGCTCATGAGGCCAAATCAGTCATGAGCCATAAAATATCACAACATCATCCAACATCCATATGTAACTGATTCTGGTCCCTGATGCATCACAGTAAACCACGTAGTTAGTTCCCTCCTTCGGAAACCTTAGGATGTCAGTGCTGGTTAAGCTCTGCCTCAACTTTTGAAAGCACATATATCATGTCGTTCTCAATAGGAATTGTTCCCTCTTCTTCGTCAAGGCAGTCATAGGTGAATAAACTATGGAAAATTTGGCATGAAACTTTGATAGTAGCATGCTAATACAATGAATCTATGAACCTATGTAACACTCCTAGGTGTCTCCCAAGCATGTATTGCCTCGATCTTCACAAGATCCACTACAACTCTAGGCTTTGAGATGATGTGTCCTAGGAAGATGACATTATATATCCAAAACTCACACGTAAAGAGCTTCCCATATAACTTGTGCTCCCTGAGTGTGTCCTGAACTATCCTCAAGGGTACAGTGTTCTCTTCCTCGGACACTGAGCACACCAAAATAGAGTTGATGAATACCACCACAAAGCGATAATGGTATAGCTCTAATATCCTATTCAAGATCCACATGGACATTGCTAGAGTGTTGGTCATGCCAAAAAGCATCACCAAGAACTCTAAATTTCCTTACCGACATTTTATGGCTATCTTCGGTGCATCCTCATCTCGTACCATATGATGGTGATAGCATGATCTGGGGTATATCATTGAAAACCAATATCCTCCCTTTAGCATGTCGAAGATACCATAGATCCTCAGAAGAGGATAGATGTTCTTCGTGTTCACCCGGTTTAGTTTCCAGATGTCCACGCATACCCTAAAACATCTGTCTGCTTCTTGGAATACAATAATTGGGATGCCCATGGGGAAGAACTGGGACTTATGAGTCCCTTCCTCTATAAGTACTCCAACTGTAACCTCAGCTCCCTGAGCTCTATAGGGGCCATCCGATATGCCCGTGTAGATATCGGTGTTGTTCCTAGGTACAAGTAAATGTGGATGTCTACCTCTCTATGAGGAGGTAGTCCTGGGACATATTCTCTAAATATGTCCTAATAATCATCCACCACTGTAAGAAACTATGGACTCACCTCATCCACTGTGATGAAGGTCATGCATTCCATCTAATATGTAATCAGCTAGACCCTCAATATTTCAAGTCCATCTAGTGCTACTCTGTTTTCCTTCTCACCGAAAAAATAAAAACTGGCCTCTGTCACTGCATGTGCATCGCACTGTACATATCAAGTAGTCAATCCATGCATGAACTGCTGATATCCAGTCCATTCCTAGAATGAATTCGCAGGGCATCAATGACGCTACTATAAGATCTCATCTTAATCTATCTCCTATAATATAAAGATCACACTATTGGAAGTAGTGTGTGACAGCTGAATCTCATCCTTTAAGAGTATCCAAATGAAATATTTGAGATAAAATATAAGAGAGAATCTCATAGTCTCGTACTAAGTCTGCAGCAAAGAAAGAATTGTTAGCACCTACATTGATAAGAACTACTGCTAAAGTAGAGAAGATATAGATCGTACCTCATATCATCTAAGGGATGTTAGGATCGTGAGCCTCTACTACATGTATCTTGGCCTATCCCCATCCAAATTCTCCATAAGCTAGTGGTGGACCGCCTGGGGGTGATGGTGGTAGCGAATGGTGACCTGGACCACCTCCCAATGCACGTCGAGGTCCCCTACCTCGTTTGCCGCCTAGCTGAAACTCATGCTCTTGCCGCTGTCACTGCATCAGTGGCCCCTCCACCATCTGACGATCTTCCGTGTGGGGAGATTGATAGTCACGAGATCTATGACCCTATCCCCCCACATTATAAATAAATAATTCCTCGCTGGTGGCTCCCTCGGCCTCTCGAGCCTCGCACCATTGACCCTACATCCCGGGGTTGCCCTCCGAAATGTCTAGCCTCCACGGGAAAATGCGTCGTATTTCAACTCCTCGTTGTATATGACTCTTCTAACTATCATCTGGTAGGGGTTCTCACTATCAGTGCCAGCTCACAAAGTAATATCTCCTTCATTGAAGCTCTCTCTATCACCCTAGCATGTGTTGGGATGCTGGGAGAAACTGTTATAGCTATGATCTATCATTAGAGTCCCTTCTCAATGGTCCAGGCCTTGACGTAAGGGTCACATACCAGGTCGGTGATGTATCAGGAGAGGTCAGTAAATCTTACCAAGTACTGAGCCATAGTATGGATGCCCTACTATAGATTTAGAAACTCTTGAATGTGCATAGGTTGTAGTATCGCTAACACAAAATCCACCATAAAAAGTCTCTCAATGTCCGACCAGTTGAGGGTCGCCTCCTTCTGCACTTGGAGCGTCAAGATCCCCCATCATTTTACCAGCTATTGACGAAGGCCAGAGGCCAAGATTTCCATCTTCTCAGCGGGTGTCTCTACTAAGGTAAGGACACAAAAAACCACCTGAAGCCATTCCTCTGTTTCTTGGGGGTCCACCTTGCCTTGAATCCCTAGATGACTCTGTATCTGGAACTAATGCAATAAGCTCAGCCAGCTTGGATGATCCACTAGTAGAATATATTTCTCAATGGGTGGTGGTGCTACTAGTACAAAACTCAAAGGATCCATCACTATGATTTTTCCACGTACCGACGCCTCATTCCTAAGTGGGCCATTGTAACGATCTCAAATAAGAATCATGGTTGGATTTCTAGGTGGAGGAATTATATAAGAAATATATGTTCCACGATAAATAAGTTATACCTAGTGAGTTGACTCAAGAAAGATCAAGAAAACCTTTCAAAACACAAGAAATTGTGGTTTTCATGTACCGATTCGGAAAAGATGAATTCAGGTTCCTAGTATATTGATACGTCGGCCGCTACACCGACACTCGGCTCCCTGTACTAAAAGCCGAAGTCAAGACACATCACACCACTGCCTCATTAAAAGTACACTCTTATTTCTTCTGGTATAACAAAGCACACTTTTCTACCACTTTTCCATGAACCATCCCATGAGGCCCAGATGTGACTACCCCAATCCCACCTTCCATAGGCAAGGGTTTGGTGTCTAGAACATGAAGGCTTTTTCCAAACAGGTTAGGCTTTCCATTATAGAGTAGCACACACTAAAAAAAGAAACTGAAGTAAACAACCAACTAAATTAAGGTATAACCACAAGAGTATATCTCAAACACAATTACAACTATAAACTGAAAACAGTGGGACAAAATACCATCCCTAGAATCAAAAAAGAAATTAAAAAGTTGTTGGATATGTCTCAGAGCTCTACAAAATGGGTAGTTTCGGTATGTCTAAATTCAAAGAAGAGGATATCGATGTCGATTTTTCCCATCACACCATGTCCAGAACCTCCAATGTCTACATCGGATCGTCAGTAGTCTGCACCAAAAACACACGTACTAGCAGAGCCCATCCAGGGGTGAGTATAAAAATACCCATTAGGGGACCCCGAGACCTCTGATGGTATCTTAGTAAACCATAAAGAAAAAAACCCAAGAAATACCACACAAGTAATATCACAATAATAGTCAAAATCATGAAGCACAAAGGAAAATAGACAGCTCACTTTAATTGTATAACTTCAAGGTTACTCAGATAGGGATGACTAGTCATAAATCCAGATCATCCTATCCATATTAACTCTATAGATGAACCATATAGGTCATGGTATGCTGACCTGTATAGGTAACTAAATGTTGACCCATATTGGTCACTAAATGCTGGCCTGTATTGGTCGTCGGTGCTGACCTGTATTGGTCGTTAGTGCTACCCGTATTGGTCGCTGGTGCTGACCCATATTGGTTGCTAGTGCAAACCCATATTGGTATCTTGAGGTAACCCATGTTTTTCATGGGTACAGAGGTAGGGATGATTAGTTATACAGCTATATCATCCCACTCTGGAGTTTCTAATGCTGACCCATATTAGTCACTCATCTTCTTCATGTCACAGCCAACCTCTTGATTCCCGCATGAAGCACGTCTCATCTCTATAAGACTTTTATCCTCAATCAATTAGTTACATTTCAACTAGTAAGAAGTCCAAAAGACAATACCCAAGGGACCACCCCATCATAGGCATCCCAACGTGAAAGACGATGCATCGATCAGATGCCCGGTCTTTGAGATATATGTACTTTTGTAAGAAGGCCCCGATTGGATTCAAGTATGATCCAACCCAGGATGAAGATAGAACATGGTAAAAACTCACTTATAGTGTCTCCAATGGTCTTCCTTGTCACAATGGTCCTTATTCCACAGACGACGCGTTGATCGGATGCATGGTCTGTTAGTTACACCCCTTTCTGTGAAAAGGGGGTTATCGCACCTCGGTCCAACACAGCTCAGTCGGGACTGTGGGAATATTCCAAAGAGACCGCTTCCTAAATGGTTTCCTAATTCTACTTACAGCATGTCAAACCGACCCTAGGTTTGTCATTTATGAGCATAACTTTATTCGGGGGCCGGTTGTGTCTGGGCCCGATTCGACTCGGTCATTCTGGCTCGACACAACGAGTCATGGGGTTTACCTGACCACGCTCAGGTCCGACCCATTTAGGGTAGTCCTGGTTCACCGGGTCCATCCCGTTGTGGTTGGCCTGGCTGGTTCGTCGGTCCGGACCACCAGGTGGGAGTCAGCCCACTCGTGCTGGCCCGTTGGGCCCTGGTAATGGCCATGTCCGCATGATGGCCAACCGTTTCTCCAGCTAGCCCCATGGACGTGGGGCCGTTTCGTCTAGCTAGTGGGGAACTACCCCATTGCATTAAATGGTAAACTAGATATCTGACTGGTCTCCAGCCACCACGTCGCGGCGCGGGGCCACACCTACCCCTCCCGCCGCAGCCAGATGGTCGTGAATGCCACTGCCAGTGGTGTTTGGGCGCGTCGACCTTCTCCCACGCAGCCAGATAGGGTCGGCCGCCTCTGGCCACTAGGGCTTGTAATGGTGTTTCACCTTCCCACAACCCGCATCCGATTGCCGCATCCCTCTTCTGACCACCACCGCTGGCATGGCATACTGGCGGTTCTTTCCACCAGCCACCGAACATTCTTCGGTGGTCCGTTCTTATTGTTGTTAGTGCCTACGATTCTCCTAGACTATCACCATCCCATCGTGACCCACTCTACTGTATTTCCATCAAAATTGAGGAGATTATTCCCCACAGAACACAACATGAAAGGAGGGGCATAGGGTCTGGGCCTTGTTCGCTCGACCCGTGCCCTATGCGTTAACATGATAACTAGCGAGAGAAAATTTGTGTAACTATAAAGATTAAATAAACTCATTTCAATAATGTTAAAACAAAACCAATCATAAACCCTCTACAACAAGATTTGTTATAGGTGTCGTGATTGCGGAGGGATAAGCGTACATGTTGTATGGAGTCATCGGTGTTCGTTGATCCCAGATTGTTGCCACTCAAACAGTCGTCCTCCATCGGTGGATGTTACCACAGAACTCTGCCAGAGTTTCCTTTCTTGTAGAAGCTGGGCCAAAACCCCACCTCGAGCTCCATTTATATAGGATGGAGAATGGTGAGTAACGTGTTGAAGAATTAATGAGGTTCTTTAAATGGATTAATGAATATCTTTTAATTCACAATGGTAGAGTTACATAGTTTATGAGTCAATCCATTAAATGACATGACAAGTCACTTATCTCGCCACCGCCGCTATTTTGTTATAGAAAATGAAAATAAAATAAAAAATAATTGTTATTTTATTATTTTATTAAACGTCCAAGAACTATATTTTTCTCCTAGCCAAATGTTGTTGAAGTGAAGCATCCCCTAAAAAATCCTAGAGCTGTGGATTCAACGGTGCTACCAGATTTGAAATATGAGCACTGGTTCAAAAGATAGAGAATTCCACCTGCACGATTATTGAACGTACCTATAAAATTTTGAAAATTCATTCTGTGTACATCTGGCCTCATAATCACACTCCTACAATTTTCCCAGAATCATAATAATCCCAAATAATAAAAAAAATTACATGGAATTTTCTGAGAATTTACATTAGTTAACAAGAAAAACTTATATTTTTCATGTAATATGAATGGAAATCTATTTGAATAAATAACATTATATTTTTGTTCAAACAAAATTCAATATATAAATATAGAATAATAAATCAATTATATTTTAGTCATGACATATTAATGATATCATGGTGAAGAATAAGAATTATTTCTTAAAAAATTAAATTTTAGGAGAATATGAACATCTCGTCAAGTCTTTGTTACCTATAGTTGGAGAGGAGACTCATCCAACCCTGAGAAGCTATACAAGGAAAGCTCATGGTATACCCCATGTGTCTTCGCCACTCTTGGAAAAAAAGTATCTAAAACCCACAGAGTGGGTAGTAAAATAATATATATATATATATATATTATTAGTCAATAAAATGAAAATGAGAGAGTAATGGGATCTCCACATCCCATGCTCAACCTATAAAAAGTTAGTTTCCAACAATACCACAACTAACCATCAATTCCTATCATCCCACAAGTTTGCGCTAAACAACAAGTCAATGGAACTCAATAGCCACACTTTGATACTATCCTATCTAGGTGGGTGTGTCTCTCCTTCACTGTTTGAGGTCACATTACACAGATGCATCATTTTTGGAAAAGCGTCCCTCATTCCTGAGAGTCTAGAGCCACATAAAAGCACATCTGATCACATTCACATAGTTGAGAGGTCATGCCACAAAGTAGAGGATACAAAACCCATTGTATGTTAGGTGGATTCTACTAGCATAATAGTCGGAAAGGCTACCCATGACCTGATACATCAGGGAGATTCCACTCTGATCGATGTCATAGAGGCTATGCATTCCCTGATGCGTTAGGGGGGTCCACTATTATAGGATTGATAAAGGCTACCCACACCCTAATGTGTCAGAGGTTTTCTATTATATTAGGAGTCGTAGAGGCAACCCAAACCTCGATGTGTTAGAGGTATTCCAATCAAGATCATCAAGGTACTCTTGACATCAATGTTGGGTGGAACCTCTTGAAAAGAGACACTACTTCTATAATTAGGTGCCACCTCGGATATGCGACACACTAGGAACATCTCTCATTGTAACTCATATGAAACTATGGAGGGAACCATCATGTTCTATGAGTAAAAGCACACAAGATAGGGTACTCGCATGCCAAAATTTGAGTTAGAAGAGGAGATACGTGAGATAAAATAATATATAAAGTAGTACACTATGCATTTGGAACCACACAATGTGTTCACCCTCCTCAATGCCTTGTCGTGTACCTAGCTGTTCATGGGTAATAAAATGAGATTAAGTACCCCTAATTATGTTATTATACTCATAGAATACACCAAATTCCAATAAAATAGTCTAACTAGCGCATGATGTTCGTTGTTGATACGAGGGGAGAAAATGTAACTTCACTAACATGACTCCTCAAATAGATCCAGAAAATTCAACCACATCTCATCACACATCTCCTCCATTCTCACCATAGTTGAAGCTAACCCAATCTGTGGGATCTATTAAAATAGGTCGAATGGATCTTCCATCGACATTCCTTTAATGATTCTATATTTAATGAAATCACGAACAATATTCCATATGTTCGAACATATAACACTATTGCAATCCTTCTGAAAAAACGTGCCAGTTCAACTATTCATTCACCCCAAACGAAAATATGATAGAAAAGTCTCATGTGACCACACTACAATCGTGTGATGTGAAGTAGGGCCCACACATTGATCTCAAAAAAATATACGGATCATTCCATTGTGATTATCATGTAAATACAATGAGGTTTAACTACATGATCATCCAAAATAGATAACTGGTGAAAATGATGCATTTCACCGCAAAGCGTGAAAAAATAACCCCATGGGGTCCACACCATAACATTTGTTCAAACACATGAATGTCATCTGGAGTGTTACTCATAAATAATAGGGGTGTGCCACAACTAACTGTGCGTCAAATGGACCACCCGTTTAGAATGTACGTATGAAAAAATTTGTAAAAATAATAATAAATATTTTATTATTAATAAAAATAAGAATTTCATGAAACCAAGAAACTAAACCAAGGATGAAAATTCCTGAACATATCTTAAAGAATTTTTTTGGACATTAGGGTCACATTACCTCTTATGGCTAGTCAATTGGACGTTAGATGTAGGTTCTCATCAGAAAGAAGGAGCCGCAAATAATAATAATTAAAATTAATATTAATGAAGCGAGGGTTTCACACCACCCTCTATAAATCTTGAAATTTAAAATTCCCCAAAACACTTCAAATGGATCATATTGACTCAAAGATCATGTTTCAGTGGATGACATGTGAATCAGAGGCCTGTATCTGAAGATACAGGAATTTAAAGAGTCTGAGGCCCAAAACATGCGGGACTGGCCCGATCCGGTCATTCGGCCCCACCTGAGCCGACCATTTCCCCGATCATGTGGCCCAGCCTATTCTCCACTAAATGGACCATTTTCCCACTCCCATCTAGTGTTCTCTACCTTCCATCACCGAATATCCCTCATGGACCATCCCCCCCCCCCTCTGCTATGCATCAACGCGCGACCTGCGCGATGTGTGTTGCTGCCTGACCATGGTTCCCATGTCCCCCATCTCTCTACCCTGGCAGCCCGCCATCCACTTATGATGCAGCTGGACAAATCCCTCTCTTCATTGGACTACATATAACTCATTTATTCTGTGACTAATCCATCTATACACTGACCACACTCATCCCCACCAACTCGCTGACCTCGCTGAGCCCAGCACCCCATTGGCCTCCACCTACCTCACCCAGCTGGTCGGGTTCCACATGCAATCGCCGCATTGGACCACCACCAGTGGTTCCACACTGATGGATCCTTCTGAGGGTCACCAAGAAAACACCAAAGGTCCAAAAATCATTTCCCACCCTATTTTGGAATCCTCAACATGGAATCTCCACATCACCAACCTCTGATCGATGATCTGTTGATGTGTTGATGCATTGAATAAAAATTATGTCGAGCACCCCAAAGAATGACGATAAACATAGATTAATGACTATGTTTGTGCGTCCATCAATGATGTCAATTAAAATGATGAATCAGACAAGGATGGAATGATATTTAATTAAAAGTATAAATTATAAATTAAAAGAAGAATAAATCATACCTCGACAGACCCACATAGCATTGATGATTTGATCGTTGCGTTATATCTTGGATCTTCTATGGTTCTGGTTGAGATCTCCCCTTGATCTGATGAATATTGATGAAGAATGGTTGATAGATAGAGGATATAAATAGAGAGATAATTAATATAGAGACGAAGGGAAATAAATGATAACCCTAATTAATTCCCTCAATCTCTTTTTATATGTTTTTCACTCAGTGCAGAATCTAAAATTCTCACTCCCCCTTTTTATATTTTGCATTTGGGAAACAATATCATTATAAACTCAAAGATAGTTTCATATTTTCAATGATAGTGCCTATTCGATTGTTATTGGGTTTGGCATTCGAGAAAAAATAATTACCTTTAATTATTTTAATTACCATCTTTCACATGGTTGGTGTTTTTCACAAAAGTCAAGTGCTGAAAAATGTTATACCCTGCCTAGGGTAAAATCAACATTCCAAAATCATCCATGGCTTCATATTTCCTATATGAGTTACCGTTAAAGAGTTATCCCATTTCCAATGTGCACATTTTCAAAAAAACACTTCATATTTTTGTGTAATTTATTTAGAACACACTGGTACTTATACGGGAACACTATCTCGACGCCTAACATTAGAAATATATTTAGAATTATTCCAAAGTCTTACAAGGTGAAAATAAGAAATATATATTTCCCCTATAAAAAATATGTGGGTGAATTTCATTCTCATTTTATTTGATTAAATGGAATTAATTTTTAGTCTTTTACCTTTGATTGTTTGATATGCCTTGTATATTTATTTGAATTGAATTTTTTCATGTCATTTTAATATATATGTCATGTATGCACATCATTCTAACATTATAGGTTATATGGAATGTTTTTTTTTCAGTTATAACCATTCATATCTATTATTTTAATTGATTATTTATCTCTTCTTATGTATTTAAACCCTACTGAGATTTTGAGAGCACCGTTATTTTGTTTCTATTCCATATGATTCCATGAAGTTTACTATGACTTATATGTAAGGATACCATTGTTTATTCTAGAAAAAGGAACACATTGTGTTTCAATTTTTCCATTCAAATATAATGTACAATTCATGTACGTATCTCATTTAACAAAGATAATAAAATGATAGGTCCATTGAGATATATTTACCTATATCTTATGCTAATGTAATGGTAGTAGGCATTGGCTCTAGGGTACTAGGTTCATGGTCACTTTAATAATCATACTATCATACACTTACTAAAATAATTTTGGGTTAATATGAGACCATGCACCCACCATGATCAGCTAAGCTATGACTATAACACCTCAAGATTTCAGAATTTATTTTTCTTTAAAAAAATGGAATGTTAAATTTCTTCATGAACAACACCCAAAAAATGTAATTGAAAAATATCTGTTTTATATTAATATGAAAATGTGAAATAAAAAACCACTATTAAATATAATAATTGTAATCGATTTTATATGATTACATGATCTGTTTAAAAACACATAATCTATTAAAACTGAATTTTTCAATTAATGTAGTTTTTCTTTGTATATTATATTTTCATCAAAAAGATAATAATATAAATTATAGTGATTTAAAATAAAAAAAAATATTAAAAATATTAGTACGTTAAAATTTTATTTGGGCATTTTTCATATCTTATTATAGAAAAATTGATTTTGAACTGAATATGGAAGAAGTATTTTTTTAGAGAAATTTACACTTTTATGGTGTCATCAATATATTAGAATGCTATTAAAATATAATAAATATTTTAATTAATAAAAAAATCATTTATTAGGTTAAAGAAGTAATTAAAATTATTATTTTTAAATTAGAAATTCTATGATTAATTTTTAGAACATAGGTAAAAATTTATTCTAAATAAAAAATAAGTTTATGTATATCCTTATAATTAAATATTTTAACGTTAGATTATATTTTCATTTTCATTGAAAACCAAAAAAAAATTATATATTTGTAAAAATCTAAATTATTTTGTTTAAATTAATATATTTTATAAATGTAACATAAAAACAAATTTTATCAATAAAGTCATAATTGTTCTAAAAAATTATTTTTTACTCATCATGTGGTTTATTATGAATGTAAATTTTCTAATCTAAATAAATTTTATTTGAAATAATTTTTTATATAATTGAAATAATTATCGCCAAATTTGGAAATAATTCAAAATTTAATTTTGGTAATTATATTTTTTTACCATGAATAAATAAATTAGTTACTACAGCAAAATATAAAAAAATTTAACAGAGTTTTACAAAGGTTAAATGACCATAAAAATTAAAAGAACATTCTATAATTTTATTTATGAGTGGTGAATCAAAATCCCACCTCCATTAATTGAAACTTGTGTGCCTTTTACAGTTGAATAATGATATATTATAACAAGTATTTAATTGATACTTCCAATATTACCCTTATATTTACTTATTAAATGGGGTCACATCCACTACATCATTATATAACTACACCTCCAAAATTCATCCAAACCCCCAAAAGAATTATCCTTATAAATGAATATCACACAAATAAATTAATATGACCTCAATTAGAATGAATATAGTCTCTATTCAAATAATATTTTTAAGAGAAATATTATGTAGTCATATTGAGTATTTCATAGTCTATAGATATTTTTATCTTAATCATCCACATAAAAGATTATCTATAAATTTTAATATAATAAGATTTGTATTATTAATACATTATAATTTTATTATATAAATTTATTAACCACTATTCCATCATTTCAATTAATTATGTGAAACAAATTAGCATATATTCTACTTACGTGAATACCACCACCACCAATAAGAAACATTTTTCTTTATTCATCCCCATTATTCTTGGTTAGAAACAACAATTTATTTACTGAATAAATAATTTTACTATTTCACAATTATAATTATAAAATAATAATTTTTCATATACATTCATTATATCCTATTTGTTGATAAATTTATTGGTTATTCGTGGGTTCTTGTGACTACAATTTCAATGAATGATGTTTTTTATTTTTCAAGACCATCCTACAAGGCTGGATCTAATAATTCGTTAATTGAAAGTAAAATATATTCAAAATTTTTATATACATAATTTGTAGTTATAATAACATCATAATGAACTTATTCATTAGCATTAAGACACTATATCACACTTTCATTTGGGTTGGATTCAAAACCTACAAGAATGATGTCATAATGTTTATATCATAAATTATTAAGTAATTTTATAGAAATTTAATTTCATTTAATTATAATTTATTTAGTATTAATTAATTTTTGTGAATATTTGTTCTAATTATTTAATCAATTAACTAATATACCTCATTTATATCCTTAAACATGTTGAATCTTGTCCAGCAAAATTTCATTTTTCATGATCCATATTCATGGATATAAAAAATTGAGAAAGTTATGGGAATGATGTGGTGAAAATGTAAACTTACCATCAAATAAAGACCAGAATATGTATTATTTGATTTAGGATACACCCCCTCTTTTATATACGAGGTGTTTGATAATAGTATCACATTCTCAATTCAATGGATTTATTTTTGACATTGAAATAGAAGTATTTAATGGAATAGTGATCTCATTAGATGTATATAGATCATATATTATTGATGTTTCTAGATATATTGTTCTTAAAGATCTATTATTATCTATCTTTTTTAATTTTATGTCATATTGGGAATGAATTTGATTTCATTATATAGAGGAAATATCAACTGTTGAGGATGATATGTCACGTTCGATATTCCAAATCAACCAATGATTTCATATCAGTAGAGGGATATGCATTAAATTCCTAGGGTAATTATACAAATTTTATGGTTCTTTCTAACTATTAATTACATAAATTTATACTAAATGATATAAGAGAAACTAAAAATTTATTATATTAAGAATGTTTGATAATATGATGATGATTTTCTAAATAAATACCTTGTACTCCTAGTAATAATGATGTTGAGTCTTCATTATAACTCATACCTAATGGAATGCATATTTTAAAATATCTTTATAGAATTTCCCTAATAATGTTGTTAGAATTTATGAAAATCTCCTAAATAATCTAGAATTGGTAATCATATGCCAGAGTGTATCACCATGGGGAACACATGTTCTTTTTTCTAAAATAACTATTGTCTAATATGTCTCTGCATTAATTTTTTTTGAGAACTTATTAGGATAATTATCTAGAATAAGAATCATTTACCACATATTGATAAATTTATTTATAAACTTTGTATAGTTCAATACTTTTCATATATTGGCCCCTATTTTTAATATCATAAATTAATGTTCAAGGAGGAGGATATAACACTAATAGAATTTAATATGAGTCATAGTCATTATGAATATATATATATATATATATATATATTATATCGACTTATAAATGCTTATGTAATCTTTATGGATCTAATGAATAATGTCATTATACATTAACTTGATCATTTTTGGATTTATTTACAGATTAAATTTGTATATATTCAAAGTGTTTGATGATTATTCGGACAATTTAATCAATATATTAGAGACCATGAGTAATGATAACATGTATTTGACATTCAACAATTTTTAATTTATTCTATAGATGATTTCATTGTTTAGTAATATATCCTCATAAAAATATATATCTAGGGATCCTTAATAGACCTGAGTTATTGACTAATGTCATATACCAACCACATTGAATAGGATCCTTATATATTATTATGTATGTACATATTGTCGAATCAATGGGAAAATTATGTAATTTATATAGAATAGACAATTAAATTTGACATGTAAGTGGCCTAGTTTCATATGGATAGGTAAATGTGGAGAAACTTTATTGGTGTTGAAATTAAAATATTCCTCTGCACCTTTTAAAAAACAATCCTATAAAATGGAAGTGTTTGTGATCTATAGTGGTGCCAAAATTCTGGTACTGAGATTCATCCTCGTGATGGATGACTTCGTGATATCTTATTCATTGTAGTAATTGAAAATTCATGATCCAAATTAGCCAACTCAACATCTGGATCATGAAGAGAAAATATTTTACATTTAAAATATAGAGTTTTTTATGACGCTTTCGCTGGGGCACACACGTCCCACTTGTTGGGGGACAACGACACTGATTGTTGCCCCATATTCCCAATTTTCATAGGCGGGCAACATCCATTCCTTGTTTAGGTACGTTAGCTCCATGATCGAAATGGGATGATGGGGTGTCAGTTTTTCCTTCCATGGATTCCTCCTCAGAACGCATCACTTAGTCCAGGTCTCCCTTATAGATTTAATACATTGTTCGTGAAACTCTTCCTTGTTCCACATCTTCAGGGACAACAGTTAATTACACTGATTTTGTCAGGATATTTCAAAGGGTCTGGTCAGCGCAGCAACCTTCGGTCAGGGGAGTAGTCACGTTGGACATCACCGGCTTGTCTGGATGCTGGGACACTTGCATGTCTTGGTTCATTCCCCTTAATATACGGCTTCTTGAGGGCGCAGAATCCCGAGGCATACCACATTGAATGTGGGGAATAATTTGCCTTGGGAATGTATCTGAGGTTTTCCTCAGCTTCACATGTTTAACACTGGGTATGCCACGAGTTTATCATCTAACGGAGATGGATCAGACTGATAGGAACATTTATTAGTGTGGATCAAATGGGTACCACCCCAGAGGGAACACTGATGTTTGGGCCAACGCGTCGTTAGCTTCCCGGTTACTGTTATGTGGAATGGGGAATGAGGTGGCATGATCTCACCAGGATGTGGCGGCCCGGGTAAGAATCTGGAAGGATGATTGGGGTTTAATGAAGTGGATGGAGAATGAGATGGATTCGTTTAGAGGACGACAGTGATGTTGGGCTTGAGTCTCAGAGAGGCTTCCTACATATCCTCATGGCAGGGAATCAAATTCCTCATAGTTTATCTGATGACGGGTTACCGCCGATTGGGGATTTCAATGGTTTACCGCTGAATGGGGTCACAAAGGCGTACCACTAGATAGGGATGTCAATGACTTACTGCTAAATGGCATTGAAAATGTCTTACCACTGAATGGGGTCACAACAGATTACCACTGGCTAGAGATGTCAATGGCTTACCACTGAATGGCGTTGACAACGACTTACCGGTGAATGGGGTCACAACAGCTTACCACCGGATAGGGATGTCAATACCTTACTACTAAAAGGAGTCCACGGTTTAACATCTTTCAAGATAGGGGATAACTGATG
The DNA here is from genome assembly GCA_963277665.1 of Viscum album. Taxonomy (NCBI): domain Eukaryota; kingdom Viridiplantae; phylum Streptophyta; class Magnoliopsida; order Santalales; family Viscaceae; genus Viscum; species Viscum album. The sequence goes on along the minus strand of OY728132.1, from coordinate 1,512,692,708 downwards.
TGAAGGGGTTTTGAGTGACCAGGTGATGGGATTGAACCTTAGGAAGGCTTCGTACATTACTTATCTAGGCCACAAGGATCAATGATCTCGTAGTTCGGGAGGAGTGGGAACCGACATGAATGGGGTCAGAATAAATGGTTGGTGGGGTTGAAACTCATGTAGTATTCCATCATTCCTTGCCTTGTCAAAGATCAAAGACCTTGTAGTTCATGGGGTATTTGGTGAACCGATGTGATGATGGTCGGGACCAATGGGTGGTGGGCTTGAACCTCAAAGAGGCTTCCAACGTACCTTGCCTTAGCAAGGATCAAAGACCTCATAGTTCAGGTTGGGTTTTGGGCTTACACTCTAGGATGCCCAGAGAGGATGTTAGGTTTGATGTTTTCTCTAAGCCCACGTGAGTCATGCTCGGTGTGAGAAATAAGAGACAACAAGGAACTGACGTTCACGTTGCAAAAAATGCGTCGATGGGAAGTGGAGTGCGGATCACGCATGGTTAGCGGCCCAAAGAGGAAACATTGGATTATGCATGGTTTGTAGCCCAAGGAGATATAGATTGGGCTTGAATCCATGGTGGAGGCCTGGGTGGTGAAAAATACCAATGGGAGAGGGATTTGACACCGAGGAAGAGATGAAGAGCAAGGGTGCTTACTCCTGCAAGGAATGACAGGGGCTTACACCAGCGTGGTTGCCATTTCCCCGAGGATAGACGCTGCTCTGATGAAGAGGATCTCATTCCATGTGAGTAATGATCTCACTCTCGTTGAGACAAGTGGGTGTGCAGACTTCCCAAGGTGGGGTACCCCACGTATGATGCATGGGTCAAGGCCACTATTTAACGTCATGTGCTGAGGACAACAATTTTGGTAGTTTAACGTCCTATAGCTCAGACGAGGTGGGTTCACTCTGCACCCCTAGTACATACATGACCGACACCATCTACACCTTGGTGAAATGAAGGGACTAGTTGGCGGTGTTACGGAACAAACCATTGGGGGGTTCACGTTAGCGTGGCTATGCGAAAAACAATAGTTGTTAGCAATCTTATGCGAAAAATCATGAGGCAAAGAAATGCAATGGGCAATATCATCCATGGGACTTTGAAGTTTCTTCGTACAATTATAAGGGGCCACACATGAAAAGGGTGAGTAATGCAGGTGTGTCGCGCATAAGAGAGTCTTGAACAAGGTTCCTCAAGGTGAGGGCAGCACATATAGCACACATAAGAGAAAGTGGCCGACTCAAAATAAGAATTTTGTGTGCAATATATAAGGTTTGCATGAAAGATGAAGAGGTTGCTTGCAAGAGGTATGGGTGGCATGCAAGGCAGAGGGGTTGTGAGAAAGGAAGACGGTTTGTGCCCAATGACCTACAGCTCCGTCCCAAATTCCTCGCATGTCTGGCGTACCCAGTACACACACTCCCATTATTTGGTAATGATGCCCCAGTATCTGAAATCCCACTCCTTCCATCCCATTGTCTCGTCAGTAATGAATCTTTTGAATGTAATTTCATAAATAACGGGAGATTTCTCAGGAACTGGATCACTTCCCGCAACCGTCCTGGTATTCAGATTTAGGACATATACGGCTGTGTTCTTTGTTTCCCTATCAGGATGGTAATTTGGGACGGAGCTGTAGGTCATTGGGCTTTTCGAGGCCATTTGTATGTCTCAAATCCAATTTTACAAAAAACAGGACTTGGTAAGTGATTTGTTCAGTCGCTGGTCACCTAATACCAACACTTTTGACCTCCATCATGTGGAGGTGGGCATCAGTCTATGGGATGTACATTGTATTGGGGGAATCCACTTGGAGGGGTATTAGTACGATGAGTTCCTCCCAACCAAGAATGTATAGGGGGGTAGGACCCACACCCCAATCCTTTCATGGAATCTGCTAGAGCTGGCGAAATGGGAACTTAGAATAAAATATATCCTAAAGTACATACCCAATTCAGGGTTGTTTAGTCTCTTCCTGGGCTAGGACACAGCCGTGAAGATGCCAGGAAAAGGGAAGCAAAGCCCGAATACATCTCAGAGGGGAAAATCATGATCATATTGGAAGACTTTGGAGACGGGAGAGTATCGATCATGGGGATTTGGAATCCATGAAGGTCGAGAACCGAATGTGAGATATGTCGGGTTCCTTGCCACGTTCTTAAGAGGCTGGTTGTTACCAATGAGGGACACAAGTATGGGAGCTTGCCCAGGGATGCTAGTGATGGCCAGGATTATGGCGGCAAGGAATAATGTTAACCTTGGGGTCCCAGTGTTGGCTAGGATATACAGTATCCTAGGGAAAATGACAAGGGGAAGTACACCTATGTGGATATGCAGACCATTCCAGATCCTCCATGGTTGGGTCGCAGCCGACTGTGGTGGGTATGAATTCCTAAATTCCATCCACCCCCTAGTAATGGTATGCGGCCATCCCTTTTGAACATCGGTGGGATTCGCCCATTGAAGCTCACGGATGAAGGAGTCAGGCTCAAGATCGGAATCCACACACACTTCAACTTCCACCCTTTCTGAACCACTATTTCCCAAATGGTGGATGATGGGTAGGGTCCACTAGAGAAGAGGGAGTACCTGTATAGCATTCGGGGTGGCGTGCTGGTGGCACGAATTGATGGAAAAATCATCTACAAACACTATGTTCCGACCAGGTTTGTAGGCAGTTTGAGTGCATGCAAAATATTCCCATGAAAGTATATATAGAGGTACAGAAAGAGCGGCATCCCTTCATTCTCCACTAGTTGTGGATTATGTTCACGACGACCGGCCTTGATGAAATCATTACTCTTCCCCCACTAATATTAGTGCTAGAATTTCAAGAGTGTATGTTGAACACTGGACGAGAACATTCCCTGAGGATATTCAATGGAAACATGTTCAGAAAATCCAGGCAACTAGTGCAGAGCCCGAAGAGCAGGAAGGTAGGCGAGGTACTGCAGGGGAAGTTAGGAAATGAATGGGTTGGGGGGCTACCATGACATGGGCTGGTACTTCATCGGCAGGGGTAGTATAGACCGAGAATGCGACTTTACTCTTCGGGGAAGGGTTGTCTCATGCATGGCCTCAGGGTCCAACTAGGGACCGCCCGAGAAAAAGCCTATGGCACCTCCTGATGTCGTCCTCCGATGCTATCTTCCCTTCTCATTGGTCTACATGGAAAATGATGCAACAGTCCATGTCCGCCGAAGAGTTATGGTGAAGGTTGATGTGCACTAGCATCGATCTACCAGACATAGGGTGCATCTGGATACTGGATAAAGTAAACTTTCATCACCGGCATGCATACCTGGCACCCATGGACATGTACGCATGCCAGAGAGGGCGATATGAAGAACTGCATCTCTTGGTGAATGTAATGCTTGTCCAGCAGAGGGACCCAGAGAGACTACCATATAAGGATGAAAGTGTAGAGGAAAAAGAAGATGAAGAAGAAGAATAATAAGAAGAAGAAGACCATGTTGAGGGTCTTGGTTATGAGGGGCCTTCAAAAGCTCCCACTCACTAGCAGAGTTCATAAGAGAGTGGTGAAATTGTTGGCTCTGATGCAGAATAGGCAGAGCAACATGTGGTATGGTTTAAACCTTATACCAGCCTTCATCAATCAATAGTATCGATCTGTCAACCAAACCCTGTACTATTCAGGAACACGTGGGCGATGGTCCCCAAGAAGCCTTCCCCATATGGGGTACAGGTAGGCTTATGGAGACCGAGGAGCAACCTCGAGGGCCAGTCCTCGGTAACGAGTGTAATGGGGCAACGATTTCAACTGGACTTGGCGATAATGATCCATAAAGAGAGCCCCCTACCATCCCCATTGTCCAGGAGGAGCTGAAATCTATAATCGAGTTGACAAGAGCTGATAGATATCCCATGGAGGGGGGCCCCGCCATGACACATGCATTGGACACCACCGCACATGGCTCTTGTATGTCCTTTCTCATTGGTTTTCCCTCTTTGCTGGAGAATTTATCTAATCAAGACATTGAATACTGATGTAGTGATCACAAGGTTGGAGGCACGACAAACCATCGAGTCCGGGACATTTGCATGAGTGGGATGGGTAGTGACCACATCGAACTTTGTAGAAGAAACCATTCTAGGCAACCCTACCCCGGTACTCAGTGAGCCAGAGATCACAATGAGGGATAGTGATGCCACCAGGGTGGAACTCCAGCATGACGAGAGCAAAGTTGCTGATGAGGTAGAGGTTCACGAAGAGGACCATATTGCTGAACTCCTCGCTACTTTCCCCGACTATCGGCCTGTGGATCCTGAGGAGATTGATGATTCTGATTCGGTGGCGGCGATGAGATCTGCGTGACGCGACGCAATGTGTGGAAGTGTATCAAGCGCTTTCTCAGTCAGCCTTAGACTAAATGGTTAAAAAAAGATGGGATCTCTCTATACCAGGATACTCTTTCTCTATGATAGAGGGGTGGAAGCTCAACCTCTTCATTCGACAGTCTGCGACTACATGGCTGAGAAGCTACACAACACCGGCTGACGCTGCAATGTTTCCCGGTGTCAGGAAGAGTTAGAGAGTACCCAATCATTCCTGAAGGCAAAAAATGTTGTCCGATGCCTCGAAGAATTGATGAAAGAGAAGGAGGTATTCATTTCAAACTGTTTCAAGATTGTTGAGCAATTGAGGGTACAACTGGTGGATGCCCAGGAGTAGCTAGAAGAAGCGGGTCACCAAATGACTACACTCCAAACTGAACAGGCTCGTGAAAATACTTGGGTCAATGAATTGATCCATACATCCGCAATTGAAGAGAAGGTTCTTAGGGGTCGGGAGGCAATCATGGTGTCCACAATCCCAAAGGTAGTGGTGCTAGAGTGATTTATCCAAGATTCTATTCCCTAAGGTCCTTGTTTTGGTCGAACTCATTAACACACATCCCCTTAATGCCTTTTGTTTTGAACTGCATGTATGGATAGATTTATTTACTTGTACGTTTGGTTTAATATCATCCAAACACAATCATGAAATAAATATCAATCCATTACTAAGCACAATTGGGACGTACCTAATGTGAGAAACAGGGGATGCTCGCATTATTACTTCATTTTAATGGAGGAGTACCAACCAAGCTTCGAGCGCCTGAGGTTCGAACAACCAATCCAGATTCTCAAGAAGAGAATAGAGATGCCCAATTAGGGGACAAGGACCTCAGAACTATCGATGTGTCGTCTTCCCAATGTGCTCTAGTGCACGAGCAGTGTAACACCAGGGGTGTTTGGAATCATCCTGAACATAATGGAGTGGAAAGTTTGATTCACAATACCCCAAATTTAGGACACTGTAAGGGTGCATAAAAATAGATGATAACTATTGACCATGTTCGAAACACATTATCTAAATTGTATTGTCCTGAAATGGGGATGAAAAATGAGCGCCGATTGTTGACCATGTTCGAAACACATGGCCTGACTCATAATTTCATCCATTAGTCTTCCATAACATTGGGCTAAGACAGTAGGCAAGCCATAGGCTGAGCATCTATACAGTTAGGGGGTTCATTTCGATGTGAAATAGGAAGAGGGTCCGAATAACAGGCACGCAATGCATGGGAGGTGGAGTAGTGGTTTGCTCGAATGGAATCCAACACTCTTGGAATTTATCCACCTTGTTGAGAACACATTATGTGGGTGCACCATCCAGATCATGGATCATTCCTTCTTCAAAATAGGATCTCTCCGATGAGGAAAGTGATTCCTCCCAATGTTATCATGGGCCATCCAAGACTTGTTTACGGTAAAGATGCAATTTCATGGTTCCCCAAAAGAGCTCATGTCAAGGGACCGAAAAAAGAGGGGAAAACGGTAATTATGATTCCTGGGGCTGGACTCGGAGATAGGATGTCTAGGGGTTCCTACATATCCCATGTGAATGGGAATCAAGCTAAACGTAGTTCTTGGGTTACATTGTGGTCGCAGACAGACACTGGTAGAGAGAATCCTCTCTAAAGAGGAAACCGACACACCCCATGATTAACATAGGGAATCCCAAATTTGTTTATGGTAGAACCACAGTTTAGTGTCATGTATTGAGGACATATGGAATCATGAAGTTTAACGTCATACGATAGGATGTGGAGTGAAAGGGAAGTTCCCAGGATGGGAGTATGTGGTGGGGTAGCTATAAACCTGATGTGAATGAGGACTTGGAGTCCGGATCACACCATGTATCCTTGAGGGAAACTCTTCAGATCAAGGGACCAAAAGTGAATATTTGGCTGGTCCTGAAGAAAAGTGGTCGGAAATTCCTACGTAACCCATGAGAATGGGAATCAAGACATACATATTTCTGTGAGTGTAGTTTAATTCCATGTGGGATGAGGAATGTTACTTGTGGCATGGATGCATGAGTACATGTCCTACCAGAACTACTAACCCCGCGCGAGTCATGCTCGATGTGGGAAACAATAAGTAGTGATGGGACATTCCTAGCACAGGGAGGCATACGTTTGGGATAAATGGACACTAGGTGAATAACGTCCCACTGATGCTGACCCACCTATATAACACCCCTAGATGCGCGTAAGAGCAAAGATAGGTCTGTTGGAATTCCACTTGAACATAAGGAAGTGGAAATATGTGAATCATGATGCTAAATATCTGGACCACAATGATGGTGGTGTGACGATAGGGGATAACTGTTGACCATTTTTGAAGCACAATATCTATATTGAATTAGCCTTAAATGGGGAAAAACAAATGACTGTCGACTGCTGACCATGTTTAAAACACAGGACCGATCGCAAATGTCGTTTGAGATCTTCAAGGTTGTTGGCCCAGGTCGGTAAGTAAGCCAGTGTGTCATGATACCAGGTTGGAAAGGGGGTCCTTCCAAGCATGGAAGAGGATGAGGATCCAAATAACGGGCTCAAAAATCTTGGACATGGAAAGAGTGGAATGTCCCTGTGAAAATTCCACACTTCGGGCTCTTTGTCGAAACACTTATGAAAACAACTATATGACATATCAGATAGAGGGAGTCGAGTCACCCCCAAGGACAATTATCCAAGGGTATCACGATTTTAACTTACAGTCCTAGGGTTGACCATTAAGGGGGACTTGATTTAATGGACTGTGCGCAGGTCAGTGAAATATCAAAACGTGATGTGGAGTTCCCATAATGAGATCTTAGTTTTGGGTCGTAGAACTTAGACCACACTATGAAAATATCTTGAAAGAACATGGTGTGGCTATTGAAAAACCCAAATTGAATGAGAACATAAGTGGTACTCTCCACACCCCATGCTCCCAAACAATTTTGGGCCAAGGGGCCAAAAAAGAAGGGATAGGATTTGTAGATTCCTCAGGGTGGACCCGGAGACAAAAAATACTCGGGCATTCCTATATATCCAATGAGGATTAGAATCACGCCAAACATAGTTCTCAGGGATGTCATTAAGTTTAACATCTTTCGAAAAGGAAGTCGAGTGGTCTTAGTTTATGGTCATAGAGTCTGGACCACAGATGGTAGGAAATGAGAGACACACAGAAATGTAATTACAATACCCGATGTGAATGAGGACTTGGTTCGGATCACCGTGCACATCCTGGGGGGGGGGGGGTTCAGGTCGAGGGACCAAAAATGAAAATTAGGATGATCCCATGAAAAGGTTCACAAGTGTTTTCAGAAACCCCAAGAGGATGGGGATCATGCCGCACATAGTTCTAAGGATGACGCTATAGGATACTGGTGTTAGGGATAATAAGGTTGTGCGGGTCTGGCCCTCACAACAAAAGAAGCTGTATTTGATTTAACTTATTTGTAATTTAGGATGAATGGTTTTTTGTGAAGTGATGGACCTCGGATGGAAGGTCCAGGTATCACCACAGGAATCAAGAAATATGATGGCATTGACAAATGGTATTGTGTGTAACTGATACCAAACATGACATCCCCTTGGGTGAGGACATCCCAATGCAGTTCCGTTTTTCGTCGTGTGTCCAAGATGATAATGTCATAGTTTCGAGTCATGTGATGGGACCAAACATGCATTTTTAAAGTTGTGCAGGATATAAGCAACAATTTATTTTCATGGTGGTCTAAGCATCATAGTATAAATTTATATGGATTAGATGTATAAAAGAGAGATATGGTTCGAAATGGACTGTGCACGGTGTGATACAAAATATCCAACATGAATGAGGACAAGTTCCACACCATACCATGCATAATTACGAGGAGGAAACCTCGTGCCGAGTGTCCAAGAAAGATTAGAGGAAAAGGGGTAGGAGAAACTTGTTCCAAATTGTGTTGGACCTGAAAATGAGATGTCCGGGTGTTCCTACGTATCCCATGAGAATGGGAATCAAGCCACACATAGTTCTAGAAGGTACCTTTAAATGTTGTGCGGGGAAACATACTATTTACTGTCATGTGGGACAAGAATTAGGGGGCTAACTCCTAGAATGGGGCTTATGTGGTGTGACTATTGCACACCCGACGTGAATGAGGACATAATATCATACCACACCATGCATTACCGTAAGAGTTAAATCCCCGAAGGCAGAATCGAAGAGATAAATTAGTGTAACTCGAGCTGGACCCAATGGAAATATTTCTAGTCATTCCTACGTATCCCATGGGAATGGGAATCTTGCTGTATGTAGTTCTAAAAGAGATCTTAGTTTATGGAATTAGAGCTCAGACCATAGAAGAGAAAAATACTTCCAAGTAAGTGACGACCTCAACCCGATCCCTAAGCTTACATGAGAAAATATCTGTCTGGGAAACAAGGGCAGAATAGGTTTTTTTAATTACCTAGAATGCAAGCTAATGGGAACTTGGTGCAGAGCCCCAAATGATTTCTTTACTACAGCTTTTTTCCTCCTAACGTGAATATGCACACTAAGGGATAGAGGTAAGAGTGTCAAAATTCCATTTGGACATGATGTGTTGGAAAATAATGTGAATCATGTATCCAAAATTCAATGCTTTAAGTGGTTGGCATGATGATGGAGGATAACTTTTGACCATGTTTGAATCACAACATCCATATTACGTAGGCTTGAAATGGGGACAAACAAATGAGTGTCAACCGTTGACCATATTCGCAACGCGAGACATGTATTGATTTTTTTCAAACAAAACCTCCAGGAGATTGGCCCACAATGGTGGAGAGCCCTTAGGCCTAGAATCCATGCCATTTGGGGTTCTCTTTGGGTGTGAAAGATTATGGAAGCCCAAATGAAGGGAAACAAGAGGCCTGAAAAATGGACGAAAGCTTGTCTAGGAAAAATTGGACACTCTAGATGCTGAACCAGAGTACTCTAGGGAACATTGGGGAATCACTTATGAGGGTCAAGGGGCTCAAATTGGGAGTGGCTGATTTGAAAATATGAGTATAAAAGAAGGGGATGAATAACTCTTAGGAGAAAGAGGCACATGGCAGGGTTCTTACAGACCTGATGTGAATAAGGACATAGGCCCATACCACACCACATACCCCTCTCAATGGGAAAGGGTAGGCAAATGGGAAAAGGGAATAGGTTGATTTCAATGATATGAATATGGACCCAAATACTAGATGTTTGGGTGGTCCTACATATCCAATTAGTATGGGAATCAAGCCACACATAGTCCTTGAGGAGGGTATTGTGCAGTTTACCGTCATGCAGTAAGGAAGCAAATGGGTATGATACCCCAAACAAGGGATGTGTACAGCACGGTGAGTTACCTGATGTGAATGGGGACATAATCCCATTCCACACCGTACAATCCTGACTGAAGTCTTAGGCCGGGGCCCTGAAAAGGCCAAGGGAACTGAGGTTGGGCCTCAGACGGAATGTCCAATCCAGTTCGCTATTTAACATCTTGTAGTGATGATGAAGGTAGGGGTAAGGTATGTCATCCTGGGATGTGTACGACATGGATAGAATCCCTATGTGAATGAGGACATAATCCCACACCACACCACACAACCCTAAGTGAGAACTTGGTCCAGTGACCCGATGAAATTTAGGGGCCTAAGGCTGGGCCTTAGACGAAAAGTCCCGGCCAACTTGAAGTTTAACGTCTGGAAATGAGGACCAATGTGATCTTAGTTTAGGGTCAAAGATCTCGGATTATATATGCCTAGTTTAATGTCATATGCATGGGACAGAGAGGGAAAATCATCATGAATATGGAAGACCAAAAACCATAAATGTTGTTTGAGGACAAATGTTGACTAGGTTCGCAACCAGTATCCACCCTGGTGTGACCATAATTCATGGCAAACAATTCAGCATCAACTGTTGACTGTATTCACAATATGGGACATTTATCAAATTTTCACTAGATCATAATGATAAGAGAGACCTTGGGCTGACCATCCATGCCATTCATGGGCACATATGGATACTGAGGGTGACGAAAACCCAAATGATGGGTTGTGTCGAGCATGGGAGGGAATATCCTCATGAAACATATGATAAATGAAGGAAGGGATTTCTCAAGGGGATATGTGTGGCATGGAAAAATATCATGATGTGAATGAGGACATGAGTATGCACCACACCACACAATCCTAAATGAAAACTTGGGCGAGGGGCCCGAAGGGGTCAAAGGACCTGAGGCTAGGCATCTCGACCAACTATAGCCATATGACCTCTTGTGCAGTTATCGCCTCATCACAACTCCTATAAAAATGTGAGCAGTGATCAGTGTGGGAAAAATGGATCCTGATTTGGCTTTCCCAAACATATAAGGGTCTGATAGCTGGCATCACCCGAAGGGAGTTCGTCGCTTGGAGATATAATGGGGCAGAATGAACCAATACACTCAATGTTTGGGACATCTTAGGGTGGCTCTAACAACAATGTATAGCTACAGACAATGATCGAAACACAACATCCTTATAGTTACCTTGAGCGGGAACAACAAATGAGCATCGACCAATAAACATATTCTCAATGTGGGACTTGTATCAATTTTTTGTTCAACATCCTCAATTGTGGTGGACCGACGTGGTAGGAGACCCCTTAGGCAGAGCATCCATGACAGTTGGGGGTCCATTTGGATGTGAAAGATGATGGAGTCCCAATCAAAGGAGTGGGTGAATCATAGCTGTGCCCATACATTTTAATGTCAAAAAGGATGGTGAAAGAGGTGGAAGTCCCCGCGGAGTGGAACACATGGTAGGGCTATGATGAACTCTACATGAATTGAGGAAAAAGCTTACACGACACCATATGTCTTGACCTGATGGTTGATTCTGGAGTTTTTGGATGGGCCAATAGATGAAATGTTTGGGCGTTCCTATATATCCCATAAGGATGGGAATCAATCCATACATTATTCTTGAAGGCCATGCATTTTAACATCGTGCGGTGAAGACGTTGGAGGATAGAAGAATAGTGAGTGGGAACATGGTGTGACCATCGTAATACTGAAATGAGTGGGGCTAACGAATCCTACACCATACCATGCAAGGATCCCTCGAGAGAACCATACCCAGTGGGGATAGTCAAAGAAAATAGTATGGGGGCTAGACTCAGGACCGAGCGTCTGATCGTTCCTACATATCCCATAAGGATTGGAATCAAGCCTTACATAGTTCTAGAATATCCATAAAATTTCAAATCATGCAGGAAGATGAATAGTTTAATGTCATGTGGGATGAAGCAATTTAGGTTCATGTCGGACCAGCTGGCTCAGGCAGAGTATTGCTTGAGAAACTTCGCATTGGCGGGAGAAGTTATACGCTCACCATCCATGGTCACCAGTGAGTGTGCACCATTGGGGTAAACCCTGTGAATTATGTAAGGTCCTTCCCGTTTGGGTAGAAATGAGGGTGGTTTCCTTCTAGGTATCATTGGTGTCCTGAGGGCCAATACCAGATCACCTTGTAGGAAAGAGTAGAGGTGAACCATCTTGTTAAAGGCTCTAGCTATCTTATTTTGATGCCTTTCCAGATTGTGCAGGGCATGAAGCCTATTCTCCTCAAGTGATTCCAATTCAACCAAAGGTAATTCAGCTACCTTATCTAGTTCATGAAAGTCATAGACCACTGTGTGTAATGAAGGAAACTGAATCACCATAGGCAGGACAACCTCAGTTCCGTACACCAGTGAATATGGGGTCACCTGGGTGGAATTACGGGTCATTGTCTGATAAGCCCAGAGGGCGTTGGGGAGCTTGTCTGGCCAACTCTTCTTATGATGACCAATCATTTTCTTTTATATTTTAGGGAGGGTTTTGTTAAAAGACTGGATTTTTCCATTTTCTTGTGCATGATAGTAGGAGGTATGTTTTGAGAGGATGTTGTACTTAGCATAAAATTTCTTCAGATAAGCCGCTCAGAATATTGTGTCATTGTCGGTGAGGATGGCGTGAGAGACTCCAACCCAGTAGATGATATTAGAGATCACGAAGTCAATGATAAAATGGTCCTTGACCTCCTTGAGCAGAATTGACTTTTCCCACATGGAAAATAAATCTTTAGTAGTCAGGATGAATGGACATTGGAGAGTTGTCGCTATTAGATATTGTCACAAAAAATCCAGTCCCTAGACTACGAAGGGCTAAGAGTACTTGGTAGTGTGGAGTGGATCTGGTGGCCAATGCATAAAGTTATCATGAATTTGGCATGCATGGAATCTCTTGGTGAACTTGTGGAAATCATAGATCTTGGAGGGCCAAAAATACCCCAGTCTCAAGATATGGTGAGTTCTTTTTGTTGATACTGAATATTGCTTGAGGGAGGCCTCTAGATGATGGCCTTGATCTTCTTTGGGTCAATCTCGATGTCCCTTTACTAGAAAACGAAGCCCATAAGTTTTTCTAAGGTGACCCCAAAGGCGCATTTTAATGGGTTCATCATCAAGTAGGGAGAACAGAGGAATCCAATCACTTTCTCAGGTTCTTTGAGATAGTCCTAGCGCCGATGTGATTTGACCACCATATTATCCATGTAGCATTTCACCAATGATCCGAGGATCGGATAGAATATGCGATACATAGCATGCTGATATGTGGCACCTGCATTCTTTAGGCCGAAAGGCATAACTTGTTAACATAAAGTACCCTATGGAACCCCGAAAGCTGTGGAATCCTCATCCTTTGGGGCTATTCGGATCTGGTTGTATTTGGAGTGACCATCCTTGAAGGAAAGGGCTTGGAACCCAGCTTTAGCATCGATCATCAATTCCGTCATAGGAAGGGGAAAATCATCATTCAGACAGAGACAGTTAGGATCTCATAAGTCAATGTAGACTCTAATCTGGCCGTTCTTTTTCTTGATTTGCACAATGTTGGTTATCAATTTGGGGTATTGGACCACCTTATCAAAATTGGTTATGATGATCTTTTCAACTTCTGCCTCTACCATGGTGCTGTGAGAAGGGTACATTTTTCTGGAAAGATGTTTTATACCCGCGATGATATTTTAGGATATAGAGGCGGTGTACGACTAACTGAGCATCTAGTCATGTAATCTCATTGTAGCTCTAGAATATTCAATCATGATGTTGTTTTAGTAAGTCTATGATCCACTACTGCTCCATGAGGGATATGGAAACAATGATCAATGTGGGTCTCGGGTCTACCTCGCTACTGAGGTTCACCTCTACCAGTTCATCGACCGTGGCGGAGACACCCTCATCAAAGGTCGGGGGGACCTTCTCCAAACCCTATTCATCGCCTGTAGAGGAGTGATCCACATCAAGAGGAGGTTCCTCTAGGTCCACAGTCCCCTGTGAAAGGATGGTACCATCCTGAGCGACAGTAGACAACACACCTGGAGATTCACGTGATTCTGAAACCATAACAATGAAGGATGTCGATCTAATCATGTATGGTCTTCAGTCCAAGGGGCCACACATGATGATATCAAAGTAATAGTGGCGCGTCATCTTGAGCTAGTTCATTCTAGATCGGTGAAATAGGCACGTATGACATATTGATGTTGCCATGGGGCAGACATCCCAATACCTTATGGGGTAAGAGGCTCTCGGATCACCTGAGCCTCATTTGTATAGAAGTACGAAATGATTTTCCGCCGTCACTTAGACTTGGGAATAAGAATCCCCTAGTACAACTGGAAACAAAACATTGCCCCATATTGGAGTTTATGGCCTCTAATCGATGGATTTGAAAGACGTAGGTGTCCTGCAGACTTGTCCATGGGTCAGTTGCAAGTGCAACGGGTTCAACCTCACTGGCATGAATATACAAGTACTTTCTCTTATAATTGTCGGCATCTAGGTAGCAGGATTCACAAGTGTCAAAATGAGATGCGTCACATTGGTGCATGCCCACTAGACAATTGAGGTAGTACTTGAGGCACTTGTGATACGATGAGGGAACCACCGCGTACAGGTGGAGCCATAGTCTGCCCATCAATGCATTGTACACGATGTCTTGGGAGACAACCATAAACTCGGTGCTTGCAACTAAGCCACTGAATTGGGTCTTCAAACGGATCTTGTCGACCATGTTCTGCTCTGTCCTGTCATATCCTTGGATTTTTAGGTTAGTGGGAGTCATGTAATCTTCGGATAACCCCATCTTTCGTAGTGTCTGTGTCAGGATATGGCTAATCTTGGAGCTGGTGTCAACAAGACAGCAGCAAACCTCTACGACATTAAATTTGTCTGTGATGTAAAGTGTGCGAATGTTCCTCTGTATAGGAGAGCCTTAATCTTCTCTAGAGAATGAAATGATGGCCTGACATTCAAAGTTCTATACTGCTACAGCATTAAAGGCTTTTGCGGCTGTTACTTCTATCCCAAACTAGAGGGCGATACTTAAAGTCTTAGCAATGGCCTCACACATATATAACAATAGGCGATGGGCCTTGAGGATGAAAAAACTTGATGGGATGCTAGAAAGGTGCTTAAGAACATCGTACTTCTGCACCAGGAATTATCTTCTGCTTGCAGGAGGTCGTTCTATGTCAGGAGGCCTGGCAGGCCCTGCTGGCTAGACCGCTGGCTGAATAGTGCTGGGCATATCCTGATTCTCACTAGTCGAATCCCACAGAGTGGCTACCGGATGCGGGTCAGATGATTGAGACTGTCCTGTAGTAGGGAGAGGATATGTGCGGCATGGTTGAGGTGGCACTGCTTGATCCAGTAGCACAAAGGGTGGTTGTGGCGGGCCTGATGACACTAGATGAGGAGGCTGTGTGTGATGAGCTCAACGTTGGACCTTCTGTCTAGTCTCAGTGGCGTGAAATGCCTGAATGGAAGTGCCTACTGATGTTCCTCGATGACCCATATGGTCAGGGCTCCACCGATGTTGGCGTTTGCTGGGGATGTTTGGGAGATCTGCTTGGTCCTCCCCTTCGGTGGGTGTCATGTAGGGGTTTACCAACACCACAGTGTTAACTGAAGCGTACCCTTGACTATCACTCGAAGAGTCCTCCACTACTGTGCAGATTCTGGGATGAATCTCCATCTCCTGGGGAATGAAGTTGCTGAGAGTAGGGGACGACAACGGAATCTGCAGGGCACATTGCTTTGTCTTGCGTCACCGATGCTTGCTCTTCTGGGAAGAGGCCGACTGAGACGATGATTCCGAAGTGGTGGTTGTGGCTTCTGAACGCTCTAGCTGATTCAAGAATGCACGAATGATACCATGGGCACAGACAACCTCTTTTCGATCCATCAAGTCTTCATACTTATGGCACCCATAGTTGGAAACCTCCTACCACTCACCTTCATCGTCGTTGTGGCTATCTGGACTTACGAATAAGCATTCCACTGGTGTTGGGGATATGCCCAACCTGATTATATTGTTATTGACCTGGTCTTAAAGAAAATATTTGAACACATAGAACTACTTGAGGGTGTGCCCCGGATCCGGTGATAGTGGTAGTATTTAGGGCGATTAGTGAGGTTCGCCTCTTCTGGATTTCTGCACTAAGGTAAACGCACAATCCCCAATTCCAAGGCACTTCAGAAATAGCTGAGAACATGATTCTCATTTAACGAGTAAGTCTGGCTTCTTATATCTGGAATGGGAGCCCTTAGATCCTGATAATGACATGGGGCTGGAGGAGCCTGTCAAGGAGGCAGAGCCTAATTATCTCTCCTGGGTGGTGGTGGCGCATTACACAGTGGCACCTTCTGATTCTGAGTGGGTCGTCGCTGGGCTGGAGGATACATATGTGGTGGTGGGCCTCTACGAGTATGTGGAGGAGGCTCCACTGGTAATAATTCCAGTTGTCTATGGGCCCTTATTTGGGCCACTTCGGGGGGATCGATTCTGAAATTCATCCCCACGGGAATTGCAGGAGGTAGCGGACGTGCCTAGCTAGCCTATTGTAGGTATTCTTCCAGGCGCTGAGCATTATCAAATAAGTCTTGGAATCCTCCAGGGTAGTTCTAGGTGATTAGATAGGGAACCAATTCCATCTTATAATTTCCCACACACATTGTTAGTAATTTCTCCCCAGTCAGTGGCATGTGAAGGGAGTATGTGAGTCCATTCCACCGGGAAACAAAGTCGGCGACACAGTCATCATGCCGTTGTTTTCAATTCAGGAGGCCTGCGATACTCATTTTACATGTAGTTGTGCTGAACTAGTAATGTAATTACTTACAGAGTTCCTCCGAGCTGGTTACTAATCCGATGGGGAGATGGTTGTACCAGAAAAATCCAATCCCATCCAATGTTTTCACAAAACATCAGAGTTTGGTGGCCTCCTACTGCGCTGGAGTCCCTAACATGGTCCCACACCTTGAGGTGAAGTGGGCCAGTTGATGTGGCCAGTCCCTTTTCCCATTAATGGGGGAAATGGTGGGATTCCTGAAACATGGAGGACCCGACATATCATCCACCCATGCTGGATATGGCGTGCCATGAGGTGGGATTTCCACAAGCTGTGTTTCCAGCAACTCCAGGTGGGCGATGATTACCGCCATTGGATCATCTGGGAATGGGTCCCTGTCTTGATAGGTATCCCTAACCACGAGTGCGTTGGATGGTTATTCAACATGTTATGAAGGCCCAAGGGCTCATGGAGCGGTTGGTTGCACTACCCTCGGAGCAGCTGTAGGAACCCGAGTGGGATCCCTTGGATTGTCGCGCTGTTCCAAAGGGTTTAGTGAGACATACCGTTCCCTCTTTCCATACGTTCCGGCTTCAATCCTGTCCATGGGTGCAAGATGGGCAGGGTCTCCTAGAGGCAGCTCGTTGAGGGGATGCTGTTCCTGCCCCTGCTACCCTAGCCTAGGATTTCCAAAGTCTAGTCGTCTCTCTACAACACATTCTTCCAGGAGGACATCGACCAAATTCTTCTATTTGGAAAGTTTCTGGTGCAATGCGTTCTTCTCAGGGTCCTCCTCTATCTTATGTACTAAGTTGGATGGGTCAGAGTGTTTGGAAGCTCTGAGGTGCTCTTTTCCATTACCGTGATTTCGGCTAAGGGCTAGTGCCTTAGTGGGAATAGGGAGACCTAGTATATTCCTCTACTGGTGAATAACTCTTCCCGATGGATCCAGTTGTGGTGGCATACTTGTGGGGTGTAAGTCCCTATCATAAAGATCAAACTCATCCTCCTCATCCACTATGTCAGCCATGTTGACTGTGACCCTTCCTGGGGGTTTGTCCTTAATATTTCTTAGCGTGTCGGGCTACCGTCGGATAGGACTGAAGAGGAGGGCAGAATACTACCTCCACACTTGTATTTTCATATGGTGAAAATTATCCTTGATATATTTTCGGAGTACGTTGAAACTCTGAACGAATTGCTATTGGAGGGCCCTACTACGGCTTGGTGACTCAGGGTACTAGGCCACGGGTAGTGTGGAAAAATCCACTAGACGGAATTTTATGTCAAAGTCTTCAAAATGAACTTTCCACCTAGGAAAAACCACTCACTGATGATGAAGGCGAAAGTGCATCTCCTAGAGGGTTTGGAGAAAACACTCAACTTCCTCTAGGGTGAAGGATTCTGGTGGGAAGAAATTCAGCACTGCCACGGGCGAGAACGTCTCAGGGATGTGGGCCACTGTGAGGATATTCCATAAGCTCCTCATCTCAGATTCAGGGTCTGGCCCATTATTACCCCACTCATAACAGGAGGCAGCTGAGGAACTAGCAGCGGTACGGAGGCAGACCGATGGGACGGTAGGCTGGTCGGTGGGGAATATGGAGAACGGGCAGACTAGTTGTCGAATCTTGAGCAATGCTCCAATGATTGTAGCGACACAACCCCCAAATTGTAGTAGGATGGGATAATGGACATTTTTACTGGAATGGGGATGGGGATACTGGCGATAGGTCACACTACGGGTCTCCCACAATTGGTCCCCAGAATAGCTCGTAGTGATCTCTAATCAAGTTAGAGAGTGCTTCTAGTGACGATAGTGGTGATTTCATGACCGTAGCCTATGACGTTTCCAAATTTTCATCCTCCTGGATATACAAGCGAAGGGACATAGGAATCTGATAGACCTATCATTATGTGTAACACCACAAGATTTCATAGTACATTATTTCATCAAAGTAATTCAATAACTTGCACTAAACACAACACCGAGTTCAAGTGCACCATGACTTACCAAAGTAGCCGTTAAAAAGCGGTTATGAATAATATTCACTAAATTTTTAACTATATACAATCCTTATAATTTTAGAATACATATTATAAGTTTCTTAGACATAATGTAAGTACTAATTCATTTTTTTAGATAAAAGAAGTATTTTTCAAAAAATACACTTTTATTGCCTTTTAATGGTGAACCCTTTTTAAAGCCAATAATTGATTCATTTATATATTCAATTTGAAAAAATAAACTTTTTATTTTGAATTGGGACATAAGAATTTAGTTTCAATAAATTTTTTGTGTTATTATGATAACTTTCATATTTCGGTGAACAGTGAAATATACTATATTTTAACTGAAAAGAACCTTTTTAATAAAAATAATTTGTAGGGTTAAATAAAACAATTTATTGATTTGGAAGCAAAACTATATTATATTATTATCATTTAATCCAATGCTGGTCATTGAAAGTAATTTCACTTTGAAATTGGACATAAACAAGTGTCAATCTTTTGATAGTTATTATTTCCTAAAAATACCTTTTTTTTTGTTTTGACAACGGGAATTAATTTTAAATTAATAAATGAAACTTTTATGTTTCGTATTTGGTAAAATATAGTTCATTATTTAATTCGGAATATCAAAATTATCTTAGGGTGTGTTTTTGGTATTTTTCTAAAAACATTCAATTTTTGGTGAATAGTGAAAAAACACCGAGTTATTGTTTAAAACCAAATTTTTATTTAAATAATTATTTATATTATTTAAATTTGTTTTAGGTCAAAATAGAAATATAATACCTATATAAGTTAAATTTAATTCATTGGAGTCATTTTATAATAAGATTAGATATATAAAAAGTTTATAGAACTTTTTACCGTTTTTTACCTACCTCCTAGGAGCATTTGCAAATCTATATAAAACATAATTTTACCGCTTCTGTGAGTTGAATTTAGAAAATATGATAGACATGGTTAATATCATGGGGTAAAATTAGGTTCAATAAGATAAAAATAATTTTTGGTGAATAGTAACTTTTTTACTTTTATTTACCACGGTTAAAAGTAATAACGGTAATTAAGGGTAAAAATGATATTATTATTACCCTAATACATGTCCTAATTATATTTTATAAGTTTAATTCAACCCAAAAAAACCTTATTAATAACATATGACCATTTAGGTCCACTAGGATTAGATTAAGACATTTATTATTTTTTTATTTATAGAAGAATTAAAAGAGTTAAAATAAAAGTTTAATAACTAAAACATTTCAAATATAGGGTTATACATAAGATAAATTCGACTATAAATATTTATTAGAAATATAAAAAGATTTCCAACATAATGGTATTTTATTTATGATTTATAGAGATTAAATAATTAAATTTACCAATGACACAATGATGATGCTGTAATTACCTTATTAATGAAAGAATCAAATAAATGGTATTATAAATATTAAAATAAATATAATATCAAATTTTTTATGACATACACGAATTTTATAGGTGAATATGACATTTTAAAATTGATTAAATGTATTTTTTTAAGTAATCATTTTGTTATTATTTTGACAAAAAACAAATACCAAATAGTGTCAAAATTGACATAAAATTGTTTTTAAAACAAATATTATATTAATAATTATTATAATGGTTCTAAAAATATATGGTTCCGCAAAAAGACTTATATAATAAGATATATGTTATTAATGAAACTATTGGGGTTCTATTGGTAGTATATAGTATTTTTATTAACCATATAGTGTAAGAATACAAGAAGACATAGTAAAAGTTAAATTATTTAAATAAGAGTTAAATATAAATGATAAAGTTAAAATGGTTACATAAACATGTCTAAAACCTATTTTTATAGGATATAAACCCATCCCAACCCTAGCCTCAAAATAAGTCACTTTGGAGCTATTATAAACCGAATACTAATTTATTATAAAATAATATTTTATGTTTTTCCAAAGGTGCCCATCAGCCCTCTTATAAATGGGCACTTCTCCTTCTCTCGAGTTCACACCTCCAAAGCCATTTGTCTCAGCCAAAACCTACCCAAATATCCTCCCAACTATCCTAAATTTATCTTACTGTCCTTCCTTTGGTATTAAATCTAACCTAAGGATCCCTTTTGATCAAATAAAAAGGAAGAACTCGAAGAAGATGTAATGATTTCACCACCCTCTTTCAAGTTCTCTTATTCTTCCACTTACACATTCGTTGTTGTTTACATTGTAAAATAATAACTCTGGTATCTTATGAATACTATGATGTTATTATAAATATGTAATAACTATACACATTATTCAATCCATCTTATAAATGATAATGTCACCATGCGTGCATACGTACGACTTACTATCTCAACATCGTGGTGTAATTTTTTACCCAACACTATGTTATTTTGATGGATATAATGATGAGTAATATGTATGTAAATAATGAAAATAACATTATTATTTCTCTGTAAAATTAATATAACATCCAATTATAAATCTTTAAGGAAATGATATTGTCGCTTGTCTGTACGTACGGATTACCGTCTCCACGACGCGAGTAGATTCATTTCCATGTTCACCATTCATCAACGATTATAAAATATATATATTAGTAATAAGTTTGTAATAAATGTAATAATAATTCTACTGGATATATATATATATATGTACTTACATATATCTTATTCACTTAATTCTGTTCAGTACGATAGGAAAACGGAAACAATGTTTAGGCGTACGTACGAACTACTGTCTACATAAACAGTGTTTTTCATTTTATATATATGTCTATTATACAAATTTATATTATAAATATATATGATATTTAAATCTTGTTTTACATTATTGAATTATTTAAATCTTTATCTAAGTGATACAAGCAAGAGTAAAAAGTTAAAACATTTGTGATAAAGAAAGCGATTATTACCTGAAATGTTAATTTAACATAGAAATTATTATTAAATGTGTATTATAAAGTCATAAATGAATCATATATGATTTCATAAATATTAATATGGTTTTGGTATAATTTAATATCATACTACGATCTTCATAGAGGAGGTTAAGCGTACCCTCAACTAAAGGAATGTTCAAGGTAAGGGTTAATTCTTCAATCTCATTATTAACCGAGATTGTTATTGTGTAAGTATTTACTGGAAACATTTTATCATACATGTCTATTTTTTATAATAATTATTTCAAAATGAATATTTTAAATATTTTTTAAAGGTACTATTTACCAAGATCAGAATTTTAAATGTTTTAAAGATTTATCTTTCTTAATATTTTTAATTAAGATCCATGTTTTCAAAATAATTTTAAGGATTTATTTAAATGGACATCAATGTTTTGAAATGATAATTATTTTTAAAAGATTCAATGTGGTATCAGATACTTTGATTCAAAAGTCTATTTTAAATTAATTCCTTTATAAATGTCTGACTTTTAAATGATTTTAAAAAAATGGAATTTCTCTCAAAAAAATATTACTCATCATTTTCAACTCTGTCAGCATCCTTTACTAGATATTATTTTTGGTTGAGGTTGATTTATTATGATACAAATCTTCAATATTGTATTGAATATTTTGAGATATTTTTGACTATGGATGTGTTATTTTTATACAATTCATGGTTTATGGGTAAAGTATTGACATTTCGTATACCAATTTTAATACGAATATTTATGTTATGTTTAAACCTTTTTATGTGAGGAATGCATTGGACTTAGTATGTGACGGGTGGAGACCACTATAGCTTCTAGATGCATCGGTAGGTCTCATGAGACAAACTAGTTTATTGGCATAAGGCCTTGACAAAATCTTATTTGTAGTCTTCGCACAAGGACATGACTATGTGGTTATGATAGTCTGACATTATGCATTCCGTCATTAATAATGTGGCTCTTGATATTTCATGTCATTATTTGATTATTAGAATATCCATGTGAGTAAGTAAATATCATTATTTTATTGTATCATTGACATATTATGGTTAAGTTTAAGTTTAAAAATGCTTTTATTTTAGTCTTATAATTTGTCGTAAATGTTTATGCTTATTTATGATAGATTCCGCTATATTATTATCCGTAATGAGCATCTGAGCTCACACCTTTGTTTTAATTTTATCAGGATTCCATGAAGTGTGTTATAATTGATAAGATGGGTTAAGCTATAGTATTAATGGAGTTCTCAAAGGATCATTTATTCGGTGTTTTATTTTCTAATGTGTCATGTAATGTCCATGTATGTAATCTACTTTCCAAGACTGCTAAACTGATCGGTCTTTCAAGACTTGATTACATGTAATCATGCCAATGTATAAAAATAATGCACAGACTCTGGGTAACTGGGGTCAGGGCATTACAGTTGGTATCATATGAAGTTTAGCAATAACCTTGGAAACTATATTTAGATAAACTATGATTATAGCACATTACCGTAAGATAGACTTTGAAGATTAGTATAGATAAACCTTCCAGAATTTTGGTAATGTAAATATTTTGTGAGTTTTCCAAGAAAATACATCCTTGTATTGATACAAGCTGGTAGAGGCGGATCTGGCACAGATGTACCTAGGGGTAAAACCCGAAAACACCACTTTGAGCTAGACTTGAATGGTAACTGGTGCACGACAACGGGTCTTGCTGCACTCTTGGTTTCAACACTCCTGGGGGATATGTTAAAGATAATTATCATTTTCATTACAAACCACTATGAAGGGTTTATGAGTATATACCTTCTCAAAGAAAACATTTTTGTGATTATGGTTTATATCTATAAACTGTTCAACTTACATTAGGTATTTTACATGTTTGGAATTATGAATTTCGACTCATAAACTGACCAAGTGTATGACATTGTATTGTAATGGCACCCAATAGAAAGAATGTCAACTCCGACAATATGTTTGATCCAAAGAGTAAGAAGGATCATGTATTTGATGGTATTAAGCCAACAGTTATAAGGGAAATAGTCTCCCATGTATTCTCAACATATAATGAAATAGTGTGGTGTGGTAATAAGATATGTAAAGAATTCTCTAAGTCATATGGCTTTGAAGGGAAGTAAGAGAAGAAAATGATGGAAGGGAGAATGATGGATAAAGGGAAGAAGGAAAATAAGAATTTTCCCATATGTGATAACTATGGGAAGAAACTCCCTAGAACTTTCCTAAAGGGAATGAGAGTTTTTTATAAATGTGGAGAAAAAGGGCACCAAGTACGTGACTGCAAGGGTAAGAAAAAATTTTAAATGTACAATGTTTCATCTTCAAGGTGTTGGGACACTACGTGAACCAATGTGCAAATCATAATAGTATACCGCAAATAATGTTATTGGATTAAAATCAAGTTATGATACTACCTCAGATGAAGAGGAATTACTAGTGTTATTATGTTGTTATTTGATTTGATTGTTGTATCAATATTATAGTAGTTACATAAATTATGGAGATAAATAAGGATTGTATAGCAGTACTATTTTAACATGGATTTGAGATTATTTGGTTCTAAGAAAAGTGAATTAATAGTAAGCTAGACTTTTTGGAAAATACATGTTTGAATGAAAGGTAATCCTTAATTTGTTCCTGATAAAGAGGTGGTGATTTTGGAATAAGAGATGGTTGATTTTCGTAATTCAGGATGTTGCGGTGTTGTAAAATAATACATGATGAAGGCATTCACATGTTATTACCTAGAAAAAAAGATCCTCATTATGATTAACTTCCTTATAAATTTTGGACTGAGAGTTTGGATATAATAATTTTGGATAATTCTAAAGGATGTAATGGATTATTTTTGAAATTAGATTCTATTGTTATGGTTATTTTTGGATTTCCCTAAAAAGGGCAACTTGGTGGTTGGGCGGCAACCCGTCACGTCTGGCAAGGCCGCAAGACTTGAACCATAAACCGAAGGG
Source organism: Viscum album (assembly GCA_963277665.1). NCBI lineage: Eukaryota > Viridiplantae > Streptophyta > Magnoliopsida > Santalales > Viscaceae > Viscum > Viscum album. The sequence continues at coordinate 1,512,668,273 of OY728132.1, read as the reverse complement.
AGACAAGGGTGTATCACTTATCACTGACCCACGTGTAGTCCTGGATTGAATAATGTAGTTTTCATAAAGGGACTTGTAGATGAATTAATAATTCATTTTTTGTAACCCTAAACTAATAGAATAAATATAAAAAAAATTTAAGTTTTTTTCTCTTTTAGAGTGAAAAATGAGTTTGTGGTAGAAATTGGTTAAAAGATGGAACTCTACTTGTCATGTATATATATATATATATATTTATTCTCTTAATCTATGAAGAAATAAATTCTTAAACTTTAGGTAAGGCATCATAAAACTAAAAATGTGTTATCCTAATACCTTATGTTTTGTTGAACCGATGATATTTTAAATCATCCTAGATTGATGGCTTTGAGGCACTCAATTATACAGTTGTTTTTTATTGATGACCTCAACCACTCCCTATAAATATTTACTTTTTTCCTCCAATAATTTTTCTCTAATTTCAACCAATGTACTCCTAATTGAGATCATAATTTGGTGGTGACTTTTTCAATCCTCTTTTCAAATTATTAAGACTAAATTTTATTAACCCAATTTCTGATGTGGGTTTTCCCACATAGGTATTTTTTATTTTCAACCTTTTATTTTCAAAGAAAAATTTAAAATTGCTAGGATGCAATTTATTGATGGAGGGAAAATTGCAAGACTTCAATATTTCATAGTACATTATTTCGTTAAAGTAATTCAATAACTTGCACTACACACTACACCGAGTTTAAGCGCACCATGACTTACCAAACTAGCCGTTCAAAAGTGGTTATTAATAATATTAACAAAATTTTGAACTATATACAATTCATATAATTTTAGAATCCATATTATATGTTTTTTAGACATAATTTAAGAACTAATTCATTTTCATCACATAAAAGAAGTATTTTTCAAAAAACGCACTTTTACCGCCTTTTAATGGTGATCCATTTTTAAATACAATATTTGAAACATTTATATATTCAATTTGAAAAAATAATCTTCTTATTTATAATCAGAACATAAGAATTTAGTTTCAATAAATTTTTGGTGTTATTCTGATAACTTTCATATTTGGGTGTATAGTGAAAAATACATTATTTTAACTGAAAAGAACTTTTTTAATCAAAATAATTTTTAGGGTTAAATTATACAATTTAATGATTTGGAAGTAAAAATATATTATTTTTTACTATTTAACCCAATGTTGTTCATTGTATGTAATTTCACTTTGAAATTGGACATAAACAAGTGTCAATCTTTTGATAGTTATTATTCCATAAAAATAGGCCTTTTGGTTTTGACAATGGGAATTAAATTTAAATTAATAAATGCAACTTCTATGTTTTGAATTTGGTAAAATAGACTCCATTATTTAATTAAGAATATCAAAATTATCTTATGGTTAATTTTTGGTATTTTTCTCAAAACATTCAATTTTTGGTGAATAGTGAAAACACACTGAGTTATTATTTAAAACCAAATTTTTATTTAAATAATTATTTATTTTATTTAAATTTATTTTAGGTCAAAATAGATACATAATACCTATATAAGTTCAATGTACTTAATTGGAGTCATTTTATAATAAGATTAGATATATAAAAATTTTATCGAACGTTTTACCGTCTTTTACACACCTCCTAGGAGCATTTGCAAATTTATATAAAATATAATTTTACAACTTCTGTGAGTTGAATTTCGAAAATTTGAGAGACACAGTTAATATCAATGAGAAAAATGTGGTTCAATGAGATAAAAATAATTTTTGGTGAATAGTAACTATTTACTTTTATTTACCATGGTTAAAAGTAAATAGGATAATTAAGGGTAAAAATTATATTATTATTACCCAAATAAATGTACTAATTCTAGTGGATAAGCCTAATTCAACCAAAAACAACCTTAGGAATAAAATATGACCCTTTAGTTCCACTTGGATTAGATTAAGACATTTATTATTATTTTATTTTTAGAAGAGTTAAAAGTGTTAAAATCAAAGTTTAATAACTAAACCATTTTTAGTATAGGGTTATACAGAAGATAAATTCAACTATAAATATTTATTAAAATGATATAAAGATTTCCTACATATTGTTATTTTATTTATAATTTTTAGAGATTAAATAATTAAATTTAGTAATGACACAATGATGATGTTGTAATTACCTTATTAATGAATGAATGAAACAAATGGTATTATAAATATTAAAATAAATATAATTTCAAAGTTTTTATGACATAAACGAATTTTATATGTGTATATGACATGTTAGGATTGATTAAATGTATTTTTGTTTGAATTAATAATTATGTTATTATTTTAACAATAAACAAATACCAAATAGTGTCAAAATTGACATAAAATAGTTTTTAAAAAAATATTATATTATTAATTAATATAATGGTCTTAAAAATCTATGGTTCTGCCAAATGACTTATATAATAATATATATGATATTAATGAACCAATTGGGGTTCTATTTGTAGTATATATTATGTTTATTAACCATATAGTGTAATAATAAAAGAAGACAAGGTAAAAGTTAAAATATTTAAATTAGAGTTAAATCTAAATGATAAGGCTAAAATGATAAACTAAATTTGCTAAAAACTATTGGTTGAGAGGATGTTGACCCCTCAAGAACCTAGCCTCTAAATAAGTCACTTTAGAGCCGTTATATACCGAATATGAATTTATTATAAAATAATATTTTAAGTTTTCCCAAAGGTGCCCCTCACCCCTCTTATAAAAGGGAACTTCTCCTTCTCTCATGTTCACACCTCCAACGCCATTTGGCTCATCAAAACCCTGTCCAAATATCCTACCAAATATCCTAAAATAATCTTAGAGTCATTCCTTTGGTTATAAATACAACTTAAGGAGCCCTTTTGATCAAATCAAAAGGAAGAGCCCGAAGAAGAGGTAATGATTTCACGACCTTCTTTCATGTTCTCTTATTCTTCCACTTACTCTTTCTTTGTTGTATCCATTTTAAAATAATAAATCTAGTATCTTATATATACTTTGATGTTATTATAAATATGTTAAAACTATATTCATTATTTTATCCATCTTATGAATGATAATTTCACCATGCGTGCGTACGTACAACTTACCGTCTCCACGTCATGGTGTAATTTGTTTTTCAACACTATCTTATTTGGATGGAAATAATGATGAGTAATATGTATATAAATAATTAAAATAACATGATAATGACTCTATAAAATAAATACACAATCCAATTACACAACTTTATGGAAATGATATTGTCGCTCTTACGTACGTAGGATTACCGTCTCCACGACACGATGAGATTCATTTCCACGTTCACCATTCATCGAAGATTATAAAATTATATATTACAAATAAGTATGTAATATATGAAATAATAATGCTACTGGATATATATATATATATATGTGTCTGTGTGTGTGTGTGTTTACTTAAATATATCTTATTCACTTAATTTCGTTCAATAAGAAAGGAAAATTGAAACAGCGTTTATGCGTACGTACGGACTACCGTCTCCATAAATAGTGTTTTTTATTTCATATATATGTATATTATACATATTTATATTATAAATATATATGATATAAAATCATGTTTCATATTCTGGAATTATTTAAATCTTGATCTAAGTGATACAATCAAGAGTAACAAGTTAAAACACGTACGATAAAGAAAGCGATTATTACGTGAAATGTTAATTTAACAAAGAAATTAATATTAAATGGGTAGTATAATGTCATAAATGAATCATGTATGATATCATAAATATTAATATGGTTCTGGTATAACTTAAAAACATACTACAAACTTTATACAGGAGGTTTAACGTACCCTCGACTGAAGGAATGATCAATGTAAGGGTTAATTCCTCAATCTCATTATTATCCGAGATTGTTTATGTGTATGTATTTACTAGTAAATTTTTATCATCCATATCCATTTTTCATAAAAATTAATTCAAAATTAAAATTTTAAGGATTTTTGAAATGTACTCTTTATGAATATCACAATTTTAAATTTTTTAAAGATTTATCTTTCTAAATAATTTTAATTAATGTCCATGTTTTCAAAATTATTTTAAGGATTTATTTAAATAAACACGAATGTTTTGAAATGATAATTCTTTTCAAAAGTTTCAAAGTGGTATCAGAAACTTTGATTCAAAAATCTATTTTAAATTAATTCATTTATAAATGTGCGCCTTTTAAATGATTTTACAAAAAGGTTATTTCTCTCCAAAAGTTTTACTCATCATTTTCAACTATGTCAGCATCCTTTACTGGATATTATTTTTGATGAGGATGATTTATTATGATAAAAATATTCCATATTGTATTAATGGTTTTGTGATATTTTTTACTATGGATGTGTTATTTTTATACCATTCATGTTTTATGGGTAAATTATTGACATTTGTTATGCTAGTTTTAATATGAATGTTTATGTTGTGTTTAAACCTTTTTATATGTGGAATGCATTGGGATTAGTAAGTGACGGGTGGAGCCTGTTATAGCTCCTCGATGCATTGGTAGGTCTCATGAGACAAACTAGTGTCTTGGAACAAGGCCTTAATAAAGTCTTACTTGTAGTCTTGGCACAAGGCCTTGACTATGTGGTTATGATAGTCTGACATTATGCATTCCATAATTATGAAAGTGGATATTAATATTGAATGTTATTATTCGACTAGTAAAATATCCCTGTAAATAAGTAAATGAAATTATTTTATTGTATCTTTTACATATTATGCTGATGTTTAAGATTAAAAAGGATTTTGTTTAACTCTTATACATTGGATTAAATGTTTATTCTTATTTATGAAAGATTTCGCTATATTGTTATCCTTACTGAGCATTTGAGCTCACCCCTTTATATGTTTTAATATTCTCCGGATTCAAAGAATGGTATTATAATTGATAAGAATGTTTAAGCTAGGGGATTAATGGAATTATCAAAGGATAATTTATGTTGTGTTTTATTTTCGGAATTGTTATGTAATGTTCATGTATGTAATCTATTTTCCAAGACTGCTAAACTGATCAGTCTTTTGGGATTTGATTCCTTGTAATCATGGCAATGTATTAAAAAAATGCACTGACTCTGGGTAACTGGGGTCGGGGCGTTACATTTTGGGAGTACTAGGCTGATGCGCCTCACTCCTTCCCCACCCCTTGACTCAGATGAGGGAGGGGAGGGATCCCATGCCGTGTCGTATTCTGGTTCGTAGACTGAGAAGCGGAATGGTTTGATCTATGTCCGAACCTTCCCCAAATTATCTTTATGGTGGTGACAACCTGACTTCCGGCCCCAGGATGGATCCTCAGGATAGAGTATATTTCTAACATGAGGAGGTCCTCTGGCCACACTGGTTTTGGGGTGGAGAGTGTTTCCTCTTGAGAAGGCCAGGGTGTGTGGAGCACTAGGATAGATATCAAAGGGGACATGAGGAGGACCTCTATGGGTGACGCATGAGCGGGAACGAACTCTAATGGAACCTGTAAAAGCATGGGGAGGACTACCATGCTTGTTTTCCCTAGTGACATTAGTACAGGAGGGTCCTTGTACTGGTCTAGCTCAAACCGGGAAGGACCTCCATGCTGGGTGCTGGTGAGGTGAGGTTGGCCATCACCTCTATAGTTGCAGAGGCGAGGAGGTCCATCACCAGCAGCTATGAGGACACGGGGACGATACCCACGTTGAAGAGTGAACGGATGTACAACGTAAACATAACATCAATCTGTGGTGGGATGAGTGACTCCATATCCTGTGTAGTGGGAACGGGAGAGACTTTTGTACTGAGCATCACCGCCGCGGGGTGGACCCTCATTTGGATTGATGGTGGCATGTGGCAGTAATCCATGTCGAGCCTCGAAGCGGGGAAGGCCTTTGTTCTATATGGTAGTGGCACAAGGAGAACATCCCTACTGAGTGTTGTTGCTATGGGTTAGTCCACAGTGACCACAGCCTATTCTAACGACCAAGAGAGTCGACCAAGCCAGCCAGTGGGGAGGTTGGGGCCTCGATATAGGTCAGGCATATAAATTACCCTTCTCAGCATATACATGGATCTGGTGATATGTGTAATCAGTGGCTCCGGCCATAGTAGCCGCTGATGTTGACGCCCCTTGGCGGACATCCTCTTTAGCTTGCTCCCGTTGATAGCGTTGGGTCGGACAGATTGGAGCGGATGGTGCATGTATGTGGCTTACATGCTCCTCATCCAGTAGACCGGGCAGCGGCACTAACGCTGCCGGGTGGGAGCCCTCACTAGGAGCCACTGGAATGGGACTCTTACTAGGCTAGCCCAGACATCCCCTACCTCATCAGCGTAGGGAAGGGAGTTATCGATACATTTCAGGGAGAGGCTCCCGAAATAGTTATAAGTTGGAATGGGGAGCAGTGGCTCCCTGCAAGGCCCTCAGGGGAGGCATTGACATCGAGGCACAAATGCCTCTAATGCCAAGAAGGCCATAACCCGACTCTGGATAATACCCTCCTCCTCGTACCAGCATACACAGTCATTGATCACCCTCCACTGAACAACCTCTGATGAGGAGATGGGGCGTGGGGTGCCCCATGGTCATGAGTGAAGAGTCCGTTATGGAAGAGGTGGAGCTACGCGTTATGGCCATGTTAGCACTGCCCCTACCCCTGCATTGGTGTGAGGGCGGTGATTGAGTTCCAGGTGTAACAACTTGATTACTGAAGAGTAGGGATATTAAATCATCTGTGTTAAAAGAAAAAATAATTGAAAAACAATGACCAAGTTCCATCTCGTCTTCCATGACCAGTAATAGGGGTCCACACTGTCAACATCGCAGATTGAGATGTCTAATGTTTCTAATGCCCTAAATTTTGGTGAGTTTCATGCCAGGACCACTATTTTCTTGGAAGGACCCAGCACCATATAACTTGATCCGGTGACATGCTAATACAGTGATTCCTTGTACACTACTAATCTCTATATTGGGTTGAAGATATTTATGTCGGGTTCACCATTTCTGTTTTTGACACTATCGCCGGGGCATGCACGTCTATCTTGTTAGGGGTTGACAACGCTTTTTGATTCCCAGCTTTCCCAATTTCCAAAGGCAGGAAACATCCATTCCTTGTTTAAGGATTTTTTCTCCTTGATCAAAACAGGATGACATGATGTGAGTTCTTCCTTCTATGGATTCCTCCTTGGAACTCGTCACCTAATCTGTGTCTCCCTTATAGATTTAAGATGTTGTTCGTGAAACACTTACTTGTGCCATATCTTCATGGGCACCAATTAATTAAACTGATTCTTTTGGGTCATTTCAAAGGCTCTGTCCAGGACAACAAGCTTTGTTCAGGGGAGTAGTAACTTTGGACATCACTGGCGTTTCTGGACACTAGGAAATTCGCATGTCTGGGTTTCTTCCCCTTATTATAGGGCATATCGAGGACAAGGATGCCCGAGGCACACCACATAGAATGCGGGGAATCATATTCCATAGTCATGTTTCTGAGGTTTTCCTCAGAATCCCATGATTAACACATGGTATGCCATAATTTTAACGTCTAGCGGAGACAGATCAGACTGATTGGAACACTGATTAGAGTGGATCAGATGGGTGGATCCCTAGTAGGGAACACTGATGTTGGGGCCAACATGTGGTTAGATTATCGTTTACTGTTAACGGGAATGGGGTATGAGGTTGCGTGATATCACCAGGATGTGGTGTCCTAGGTAAAAATCTGGATTGTTGATGGGGTTTTTAATGAAGGGGATGGAGAATGAGATTAAGTCATCTCGAGGACGATGGTGATGTTGGGATTGAGTCTCAAAGAGGCTTCGTACGTATCCCAATGGTAGGGAATCAATTTCCTCATTGTACATCTGATGACGGAATACCACTGATTGGGGATTTCAATGGCTTACCACTGCATGTGGTCGCAACGGCTTACCGCTGGATAGGGATGTTAATGGCTTACCGCTGAATTGCATTGACAACAGCATACCGATGAATGGGGTCACAATGAATTACCGCTGGATAGTTATATCAATGGATTACTGCGGAATGGCCTTGACAATGACTTACCGTGGAATGGGGTCCCAATGGCTTACCACTGGATAGAGATGTAAATGGCTTACCACTGAATGGAATCCACAGTTTGACGTCATGCACGACAGGGGTGAATCGATGTGAAGGGGGTCAGAGTGACCGGGTGTTGGGATTGAACCTCAGGGAGGATTCCGATATACCTTATCTAGGTGACAAGGATTAAAGACCTCGTAGTTCAGGAGGAGTGGGAACCAAAGTGAAGGGGGTTAGAACAAATGGATGTTGGTCTTGAACCTCAGGGATGCTTCTTATGTACCTTGCCATGGCAAGGATCACAGACCTCTTAGTTCATGGGGTGTTTGGTGAACCGACGTGAAGATGGTCGGGACCAATGGGTGGTGGGATTTATCCTCAAAGAATCATCCTATGTACCTTGCCTTGGAAAGCATCATAGACCTTTTAGTTCAGGTTGGGAGTGGGGTTACACTCTAGGCTGCCCGGAGAGGATGTCATGGTCGATGCTTACTCTAATCCCATGCGAGTCAAGCTTGGTGTGAGAAACAAGAGACAACAATGACCTGACAATCATGTCATGAAAGGTGCATCTATGGGAAGTGGAGAGGGTTTCATGCGTGGTTATCAGCCCAAATTGGAATCAGGGGCTTATGAATAGTTTACAACCCGGGGAGATGGATATTGAAACTTACTCAAGGGTGGAGGACTGGGTTGTGACAAAGCCCAGAAGGACAAGGATTTTTCACCTAGGAAGAGAGAAAAAGCAGGGGTGCTACCTCCAACAAATAAGTTTAGGGGATTATAGCAGGGTGGTTTCCCTTTCCCCATGGATGGACACCGCTCCAAAGAATAGGATCTCATTACATCTGAGGAATGATATCACTCTGATAGAGACCAGTGTGTGTGCAAAATTCCCAAGGTGGGGTACCCCACGTATGATGCACGGGGGGAGGACACTGTTTAACATCATTTGCTGAGTACGACAGTTCATTGTAGTTTAACATCCCGCATCTCGGACGAGGTGGGTTTACTCCTCACCCCTAGGACATACATAACCAGCACCCTCTATACCTTGGTGAAGCGAAGGGACATGCTACGCCATGGTTGGGGGTGTTATGGAACGAAACATTGGGGGGTCCATGTTAGTGTGCCTATATGAAGAAGCAGTATCCATTAGCGTATCTATGTGAAGAAGCATGAGGCGTTGCAATGCAACGGGTAGTATCATCCAAGGGACTTAGAAGTTTATCCATGAAAACCTGAGGGGAAACACGAGAAAAGAGCGCATGACGCAGGTGTGTCGGGCATAAGAGAGGCTCGAACAAGGTGCCTCAAGGTGAGGGCAACATATGGAGCGTGCATATGAGAAAGGGGCTATGGGAAAATTGGAATTATGTGTGCAAGATGCAATGTTTATATGCAATATTAATAGGTTGTGCACAATAGGTATGGGTGGCGTGCAAACCGGAGGGGTTGCATGCAAGACAGATGATTTTCAGGCAAGTTGGACTAGTGGTGCGCAAGCCTGATGGGTTATGCTAGAGACGGGCAGTTTGCACATAGTTTGAACGAATTGGGCACAAGAACTCTTGATATAGAGGGAAGTTTCATTAAAAATATGACCCCTTGTGTGAAAATAACATTGGGATGAAACGAAATTCATGAGGATCAGAGGGTCCGTCTGAAGTCGCCATCATGGAACCTATCGTGCAACAACCAATACCTAAAGGCCATGGGTTTTTCACACGGTCGCAAAATATGGGGTTTTCGCATAGTTGAGCATCACTTCGTCTTCAGATACCATCCCTGAATATCGGGGATATTTTTTGTTTTATAGCAGGTGTCCATGGAGTTGCGCGCAGGAGCCTACCGCACAAACTCAGGTCGATTGTCTCCTTGTGTGTGGAAATGGGGTTGCGCGCGTAAACAGCCATTCGATGTTGCCTTGTGTGCGGAATCAGGGATGGGGGTGGCCCATTGCAGTGGACGGAGTTTTGGGTGCCAAAGGGAATGCCAGCGCACAATGGTTTGTGAGCCTGAAGTCCACTTGCGCGCACCATCCAAATCTTGCGCGCACCTGCCTCCCGGGCCTACAGATCTCCTTTTTTTGCATCCCGGACTCATTTGTTGCTCTTTTATCCACCGAACATGGACCTTCTCCGAATTTTGGCTTCAACAAGAGTAATTATATATATGGGGAATGGTGTAATATATAAATATATTTATATGGTTCAAAAAATAATGAATTATATTTTTACTCAAATATTTTTGATTATGTGATAAAGGATATATCTAGAATGGATTCTATATTATGACTTCTCAATACACTACCAGCCTATAAAGGAGAAATATGTGGAAATGACTCTGTGTTCGATTAACCTAGATAGTTTTACCATATTAAGATTAAATGTAATAAATAAATATATGGATCTGTTAGTGTTATACCTTGAAATCCTGAAGAAATGAGATATATTATATCATTCTCAATTAATTTTCAAACATCTATCCATGTGAGGATTAAAAAGGCATATATAATTTTTTTGAAATGTAGAATAATTATTGAAATGTTGTTGAGTTAAACCATTATTTTGATAGAATATTACAGTTTATAAACTGAGTATTAATCCTCTCTAAATTAGGTTTTATGATTAATTTTTTGGGTGAAGTGTATATCTAATCATCTCCATTCATTCAAATATTATGGGGATGAATTATGATCTGAATGAGTATTTATCATGGGTTAATGTGATTAGGGCTATTCTAAAATATATATCTAGAGGTATGGAATTTCATAAAATTATTGATGAAATATATAATTCTATGGTGATTTTTAACCACTTGACCCATGGAAATGGGATTAAATACCTTATATTTTATCATTAGTCTCCCGAAAAATACTGAAATGGACAATGCTATTTGGGTTGTATTCGATCATTTTTAAATAAAACACCATCCATTTTATTATTAATTTTTTATAGTTCAAATTTATAGGATATACACTCATAGAGTAGTTAAATTTTATGGGGTACAACATTCTAATTTATGTAATTTGGAATTGTGGTTTAGATTATTGATCAAGATATGTCTTCAAGAAAAATTGATGAAAAAGTTTAAATTTATCATCGAATATAATCCTCTGATAGATGTCGAGTCAAATAGGATAATTCAAATCCATTTGTATAGGATAATAAATTTTTCCATAGAATTCTTATGAGGTTGGGATCAACACCATCCAATGGTATAATTTTCATATAATAATAGAATTTAGTCAAACATTAAAATGGGTACATTTGAAGAACTCCAATAAAGTATTTTAACAAATATGATTTTTTATGAAGTAAGATAAATAATTATATTAGGTCCTAAATTAGGTTTGAAAGTGGTAGGGAATGCTAAATCCATTGTGCAACATGTTAGGGTGGATTAATATCTATAGAAATGTATTGATGACAACCCTTGATCAGATCAAAATATCAATGTTAGTGAAAAGATATTTCGATGAATATCTACATGATTGAAGGATAATATATTTTGAATGATGGGAATGTTTATTCCTATATATATTAGCCAATTATAAATTAAATATTCTATCAATATGTTTAGTTATCACATACTGCTTCCACCCAACCATTCTCATGTTCACAATTTGATCCATTAACCTACCTTCAAGAAGTACATATGAAACTGAAACATGTACAAAACCTTGATGGCACCAATGAATTAGGACCACTATTATAAGGAAAACCCTATGGATATTATGTATTATATAGAGTATTTTTTTTATAAAAATTCCAACCACCATGTCTATAATTTTTAGGAAAAAAAATAAATTTGATAATGTTATATAGAAACTAGAGGATGTGATGAGGCATAATTATCCTCACTTGTTTTAATCTTATTGAATAAATTTAATGATTAATATTATTATTATTGGATATAATGTGACCCCCTATGATTTCATTATATTTTCTACTCAATTAAATTGGGTTTCTTTGATAGCTTTAATTATATGAAACACCATGTTTCGAAACCATGATATTAAATATGGTAGGAGTTAACTAAATTATAAGGGCTATTAATATTAAAAATTAAATTTAGAATATTTATTTTTTTATATTTTTATAAAATTAACTAATTGGTTATTAATTTGTTTCAAATTATAAAACAATAATTTTAAAGAAGAAATATATGTTTTTTTATAAAAATACATTTGTTTTGAGAATAGTGTGTTTTTTTCTTAATAAATTAAATTACTCATTATTAATAAATTATTTTAAATAAATTTTTATATAATATAATAATTAAAATATTTTATCATTAATATAAAATTATTTACATTTCATGAAATGTTGGTAAACTCAATTTTATGCTTAGAAATATATTTTTCAAATATGGTTTTGTTGTGTTCTATTTAATTATTGTTAAAAAAAATTATACCTCTTATATAAACTTAATCTTGTAAAATGGATTACATATTTTCAATATAAATAATAGATATCATGTAATAATATCAATTTAATTTTTTCACTATGAATAGTAAAAAATGTAAAAAATGTACCCACGATTAAGGTTTAAATGGGTTTACTTGGGTTAAACTAAAATATGACGTTAAAAAGCCTATAAACATGTATACATCATATTATTTGAATATATTTTTAAATTATATCATCCTTACAAAAAATTAATTACTATTTTTTTTAATTTTACATGAATTTGACTTTAAATTATTGAAATTAATTATGTAACTCCAAGTATATCACCCCTCACATACAAAAAGTCACATATTATCTATATTTATTTTAAAAAATATTACCATATTATTCATCCAATACATATAAAAACCCTTCTTATATCCATTTAATTCCTTTTTTTATTAGGTTCTTAACCTATGACCATATTAAGAGTTATTAATTGGTAATGCAAAGGATATCACAAAAATAATATTTAATTTTTATACATCACTCTTTTAATGTTTATGTCTTCTTCTACTTCCTCTAAATATTTTATATCAATCCTAAAATAATGTATGAAATATAAGAAATATAATTATAATTGATAATTATTTTGGTGTATCCATTTTCCATATCATTCACATTGAATTGGAAATGAAACTATGACTCATGCATATATAAGGAGTATGCCTCCAAGAAATGATTTTATTCAATTTAAATAAAAATTATTCATAGTTTGTATGATTATTTATTAATTTTTTATATATGATATTTCTCTCATTATATTTTTTTAGGAATTATAATGCATTATATACCATTATACCTTCCCATTCATTGGAAAATAATAATGTCACTAATATGTATGTTTGAAATAACACCTCCAAAAAGAGACACAATTTCATTTTGTGATATCATTTACGAAGATGGTAAAAAGATTATATTTTATAAATATATATGATATTTATTATATATTAATTATATTTTAATGTATAATTATAAATCACATGTATTTAATTCCATCCATTAAAAGATGAAATCATCACCCATACATGCATACAGATTATTACCCCGCGATGTGATGTGATTTATTTTTCATCATCACACTATTTAGATATATATAAAAGTGAATATATGGAATAAATATTATAATTATTTCATAAATTATATACCTTATATGATAAATAATTATCCATGGTTTATGAAATAGAAACGTCAAACTTAAATATTCTTGGAAAACGATCCACATTCACATAAATGTTCCTTTTAATGATGAAATTGGAAAAAAAGGACAATTAGAAATTAAACACGATTGATAAATATTATTTTTATTAATATAGTTATATAATTGATATTTAATAAATATATATTTATTATATAGTATGTTTCACCTCATACTATGAAATATGGGACTTGAGGTAAGGGTTTCTGATAAAATACCATTTCATTTTGGGATTTTCTATACTATATTTTCATTATGAGTAATTATATTAATGTTATCCATTAAAAATTTTCTATTTTATTATTCACTTCATGGAACATGATTTTTTATGTAAAAGATACATTTTCAACCCTTCGAGACATAAAATGATGTAACGATTTATTTAATCATAACCAACCTTACTTCCCCTTTGGTCATAAATATTTTTATTCCAAGTACATCATTATAAAAAAAATTTCATGATTTTATTTCTATGATCCAATTATTGTTTAATGTTATTTAGATTAATATATTAAATAATTTTTATTGTTTTAAAAATTCATTTTTATAGGGTTTTCTAAATTCTATATTTTATAATTTTTATACAATGTGTGAAATGAATAATTATTTTAACGTTAACTATGTGAACAGATACACCAAAATTCATGACCATTTTATTAATGGAATATTCCATTATAGTTTTTACATATTACATTTTAATGAAAATATTCTATTAATATGTTGATGTTTTATTAAATTTTTATTGATACTAACCAAAAATAGTACTTTTCTTATTTTAAATTAAATATTAAAATTCTATTTTAGAGGGATTTTTATCAATGAAAACATCATTTATTGTTTTTTCACATTTCTAGGTATGTTGTTTTATAATAACATTATCATTATTCTTTTGTATGTATAATAATTTTAATGATTTAAGGATGGATCTATGAAACCTAGTTCATTCTTCCAGGTTAATTATGTTATGTTTCATTAATGGAATGTTATTGAAACTGGTTTTATAACATTTCAATCATCCAATGAACCGCTTTATAAATTTTGTTTTAGAAATATAAATTGTCAATGTATATATTTATTTAAATGAAATTTTTTTAAAAAAAATGTTATTTCACCTATGTTAATTTCATACAAATGATTCAAGTATAATTCAAATTTATTTATTAATTTTTTTTGAGAATGGGGTCCTCACATACTGAGCACAACCTATCATGTCTGACATGGCAATGGGACTCGAATGAATGATAAAAGGGCGACAATGGGGTAGCACTTACCAATAGGTTATGTGGTCTCCTATTTATATCATCCTTATTTTTTAGATGTTCTTGAATATGATTTACTATATCAATGATAATTTTTATGTTTACTATTTTATTTGATAATAATATTTTTTATTATTATCCTCACATAATCTTGGTAATTATGTCAGTATTTGATAATGAGGTATTATTTTGGTTTTAATTTTCTTAAAATTATGAAAAAAATATATAGTATTGGAATATGAAATTTTCTATGAAACATGATAATATAAATCACAAATTTTAAATAATATTTTGATATTTTTTCTAATTTACATTACAGTTCATTTGGATTATAAATATTTCTTTATCTTATTAATGTCTATGTTTTATTAGTGTAAAATTTTACTTTTACATTTATGTAATATGATTCATTATATATATTCAATAAAATTTTTTAATTAATAATAAATTTACTAAATGATTATAGATAATAAATTTCCCATAGTTTAAATATGCAGAATCTTATAAATAATATTAAATTTTTTTCACATAATGCATTGATATAAACTATTAAAAATAATAATATAAATGGAATAAAAACATAAAATAATTACATTCACTGAATGGATCCTCATATCACAGATTTCGAAAATAAGATTCTCTAATGCAATAACCACTACGAAATGAAATAGAAAAATTAGAAAAACGATTGAGAATATTAAAATAATTTTTATGACCTTTTATAGGCGAGGTAGAAAATGATAAAGAGAGAATGATTGAATATTTATAAGAATATCTGGGCATTTGAAATTAGGAAGATTGGACAATATGGCTAACTTTAATGAAGAAAAATAAAATATGAAGTTAGTCTTCATTATAGTTGGCATAATAAATTGACTTTTGGGATTATTTTTCGATTGTATTGTTGGAAATTGTGAGAATATTTAATTTCCAAAAATATTATATTGTATAGTAAATTAATTTTCTTTGAAATTATCATATAAAAAATGTTTACATGATAATATAAATGAACAATTTCATTAATAAATTTTATAATGGTCAAATGGTTTACTGTGTCATAAAAATGGTTATTCTCAACAAATAACTATTGTTATTTAAATTATTAAATTTTAATATTTATGAAATTATTTTAGAAATATATTTCCATTCCAGACTCATCATATCAGATTTTTAATAGGATGAATTTATGATAATTGTTACAAAAAGATGATTTGTCAGGTAAAAAGAAAAAAATACCATTTTTACGAAATACTATAACTCTCATGATATAAACATGCTATGATCTAGAACATAAATTTATTAGTAACTATTATTGATCCAAATTTATTAATTTAATAAAAATAAGACAAAATAATTTATAATTAGAAACACATTCTTTGCATTTTAGAAGCATGATATTATATTTTCAAAGAAAATACTGTTTAACCTATATTTTTGTCTTATTAGAATTAAATTTTGTTACTTTTATAAATTAAATAAATTAAAATGGATTGAATTTTTTGAATTATGTGGTCTAAATTATGTAATTATAGTAATTTCATTGTTATTAGAATGAAAATCTCAATGAAAAAAAATTCTTAGCACAGTATAGGTAAAATAATGTAAAATGATATAATTAAAAGGTATATACATAGGAATACTAAAAATGACAACCATTAATATTTGGTTGAATTATTTCACCTACATTAACAGAATAGTAACCTGTAATATCCCAAAAAACCTGATTATATTAATGAAATCAAAAAGTCGTTATCTATAATAGTGAAATAATAATTAATTAATCTCATAAAATAAATACCCACTAATTATATCCACACTCTTGACAGAAAATCCTTTAATAATGAATCCCCTTTCAATATAACATTAATGAGCATGTAAAAGGTGTTTCTGAGGTTCTATGGAGTCTCTCTCTTACATTGGGAAGCATCCTCCTTGGGTATATGTTTCTTCAATCCACATATATCCTTTGGTAGTATATTACATTTGTTATAAAGTATTTTAAAATTAAGTTTTTTGTGTTATTTGATAATTTTTTACCCACTTTATTATCATCCATTTGAAATACTGTTTGTTATTTTTTTGTATTAACTCTATTTATGTCCTTTCCCATTGTTGTTAATATTCCGAAATAATGTTTCTTCCCCTCCTTTCCCATTAATTTTTAGTTACATTTTAAATTTTTTAAAAATTAAAATAGTAAAAGTTATTATGCCTCATTATTGTAACATAATTTCATTTTTATCAACGATAGCTCACCATTAAAATTATCTATACTCCATTATAAGCGTTTATAATTTCCAATATTTCTGTACCCATAAAACCATCATAAATAATCAAAGGAATACTGTGTGTGTATTTCTTAGGAAGAAAACATGTTTAGATAATATAAGTAAATTTTGGTATGCTAAAAATTTATCAAGTTGAAATAATCTCAATGGGGGTTAATTTATTATTAACTCAATAATCACATAGTATACCACAAAGTGGCCTTACTACATATAGAGTTTTACACTCTTAGGGGATTCACATTGGAAAATCCACATGATCTTATTGAGAAATGATTAATTATTGGGATATATGGTTTATAATAAACTCTTAATTTATGAGTGTACCCTTATTTAATTTTTTATCCTTTATTTTATAGTGTTATAACCCATTTAAATGATAATATAATATAGTTACCATTTGGATACTCACCTAGATATCAGTAGTATTTCAAGCTAGTGGGTTATTTCCCATGCGTGTTGTAACCATGTTTCATGTTATATTTCTCACTCAATCATTCTCATGGAGTTTATAATTATTCTACTCGTACATATCTCTATAAAAAATGGTATGGCTGAAATATAGTCTATATTGAGAATAATACATAACTACTTTTTCTCTTACTTATCATCAATGTTGTTTAATAATACATTTTATTCCAATTCCTTTGAGTGTGTGTAACGCCTCGACCCCAGTTACCTCGAGTCGGTGCATTATTACATAACATTGGCATGATCACAAGAAAGATCAAATCTCGAAAGACCGATTGGTTTAGTAGCCTTGGAAACACTAGATATATTCATAAGTTTTACATTACATCATAAAATGAAAAACTACTACAACAACATAATGTCTCCACAGTCCACACTATTATCCCCTCATAATATCCCTGCAGGTCATTCATAAATTACTTCTTCACATCCTGGGGAAAATAAAACATAGAAAAGGGGTGAGGTCAAATGCCTAGTAAGGATAACAATATAGCGGAACATTCAATATAAGCATAAAGTAAAATAAAATAATGCCATTTACTTATTCACATGGATATTCTACTAATCGAATAGTGACATGCAAAATCAATAACCACTTTAATAATGATGGAATGCATAATGCTAAACTTTACTTTCTTTGTCAAGGCCTCGTCCCAAGACCTTGGGGCTAACTGTAACCGGAACCCAACCCGGAGTGTCTCTAATAACCGGACACCAACCCGGAGTGCCTCTAATTACCAGACACCAACCCGGAGTTCCTCTAAGAACTAGAGACCAAACTGGAGTTCCTATAATAACCGGAGACCAAACCAGAGGTCTTTCTTTTACCGGTCCCCAACCCGGAACATACTTGTCTAACACATTCATCTGAATGAAAGGTTGAAATATAACATAAACATTCGGATTACAAATAACTTATGAAATTTCAATACTCTAAACAAAAACCATGAGTGACATAAGAATAACTTATCCACACTCAAAAATATCGCAAAACCTTCAATAAAATATTGATGTTTTGTATCATAATAAATCAACTTCAAATAATCTTAAAATCCATCAAAGGATATTGACATAGATGAAATAAAGACTATTTTAGAAAAATATCTCTTTCTATTTTGAAATCATTTAAGAGTCTTATATTTTTGAAATAAAACTTTTTTTTTGAAAATATTCTTATAAGATTGTAAGGGAAGCTTCGACGATTTTATAACAGCGGAAAATAGCCACACCCACCGTATAAGTTAAAAAAACATTCTTACCTTAATTTTGTCGAAAAGGTTAAAAAGCACCATGTATGGAAAACAACAGAAAGATTCCTTTATAAACGTCTTATAAAAAGTCAAACAGGGGTATAAATGACTTTAACCCATATTCTAGTTAATAGTAAAAATGTTTTGGAATTCATTTTTAAGAAACATGGATGGGGATGATAAAGAGATCCCAGTTAGATTATTACGTATAAACAACCTCAGATAATGAAGAGATTGTAAAATAACCCTTACCAATTTGGTAACTTATGAAACATACAACCCATGAATGAGGTATCATACAATGAATATGTAAATACATATAAATTAGGGTGTATTACACAAATAATATAATTATGGGCAGTACATACACCACACAAAAGGTGATGGTGGCAATATGGCATGAATCTCACGGAAATAAGGAGTGAGATGAAAACCCCTTACCTTGTAATTTTACTTGGTTGGGGTAGGTTAACCTCCTGTATAATAGTGAAATAATTGTTATAAAATTATACAGGAATCATATATATTAATATGATATCATATATGATCTTTTAACTTTTCTTTGTTAATAATTTCTTAGTATTATCGTTGTTTCGGGTGTTAACTTACTCGTTTTCTTTTATATGTTTTATTACGTAATCCATGTTTGTAATGGATAGGTTGTATATTATTCATATCCATAATTACATCAAGTCCTTAAACATCATTTTTAAATCAGAAAATGATAATTATACTTGAATGGATATGATGGAGAATGAATCTCATCACGTTCGTGGGGACGGTAGTCCGTACGTACGCACGAGCGACAATATTATTCTTTTGATATTAAAATAATATATAAATGGATGGTATATAATATACAAAGAATCATGAACATGTTATATTTATTATTTACATGAGTTACACATCATTATTATACCCATCCAAATAATAATATATTGAATAACAATTACACCACGACGTGGAGACGGTAAGCCGTACGTACACACGTATGGTGACATGTTATTCAAAGGGTGGCTAGAATACTGAATATGGTTGTACCATATTTATAATAACATCACAGTATATATATGATACTGGAGTTATTATTTTAGAATGGTAACAACAAAGTAAGAAGAAGTGGAAGAAGAAGGAACTTGGAAAAGGGTGGTGAAATCATTACCTCTTCTTCGGTTTCTTCCTTTTGATTTGATCAAAAGGGATCCTTAGGTTGGCTTCCTGATCATACTAAGGCCTCTAGGTTGTAGTGAGGGAAGTTGGGAGAGTATTTGGGCAGAGTTTGGACGAACCAAAAGGCTTTTAAGGTGTGAAGAAAAGATAAGGAGGAGTGCCCTTTTATAAGAGGGGTGAGGGGAACCTTTGGAAAAGCTAGAAATATTAGATTATAATAAATTCTTATTCGGTTTCTAATGGCTCCAAAGTTTATTATTTAAATGATAAGGTGGGTATGGGTCGAAAAAAACTCAACCAATAGAATTTCGACAGGTTTGGGTACTTATATTAACCTTATCTTTATGTATTAACTCTAAGTTAATTAGTTTCACTTTTAGAATGTCTCTTTGTATTTTTATATAATATGGTTAATAAACATACTATATACATCCAAGAGACCCCCAAGTGGTCCATTAATGATGAACCTATCATGATATAAGTCTATTGTCCAATCCTTAGATTATTAGGAAATTAATATCAATTAATAATATAATATTTCTTTTAAGAACTCTTTTATGTCAATTTTGACACTATTCAATAGTTGATTTTTTTGAAACTCATAAAAGATTGATTACCTCGAACAATGTCAATTAAATAAATCCTAATATATTATAATATCCTAGAAAATTAGTTTAATTCATTAAAATATTTATATTATATTTATTTTGGTATTTATAATATCAATTATTTTAATATTTCACTATTATAGCAATTAATTAATCATCATTGTGTCATTAATAAATTAAATTATTTAATG
Source organism: Viscum album (assembly GCA_963277665.1). NCBI lineage: Eukaryota > Viridiplantae > Streptophyta > Magnoliopsida > Santalales > Viscaceae > Viscum > Viscum album. The sequence goes on along the minus strand of OY728132.1, from coordinate 1,512,647,317 downwards.
CTTAAAAATTATAAATAAAATATCATTATGTAGGAAATCGTTTTATCTTTCTAATGAATATTTATAATCTAAAATCAAACATATATAACCTTATGTAAATATTGTTTTTCTAAAAGATATATGCTTGTGTCATTTTTGTATTCATTTTAACTTAATTAAAATAATGTGTCCTTATCACCTAAAAGTGGCACCATGTGGTCCCAAAATCGACCCAAAAATGCCTATGGTCGAACATGTATCAACCAATAAGGATAGGACACGTTTTAGGGTAATTTAGTTTTATTATAATATTATTTTTTAACCCTTATTTACCGGATTTATCCTTAACCATGGTAAATAAAATATTTACCGCAGTAATTATTCAAAATGTCTAAAAATAAAAGATACCTGTTTACACAATTTGAACATCCTGATTCCAAATATGGAATCCATTTTTCTAAATTCAAAACACAGAAGTTGCAGAAATTAATTTAAAATTAATTCCCACTGTCAAAACAAAAAGCGTGTTTTTAAGAGATAATAACTATCAAAAGACTGACACTTGTTTATGTTCGGTTTAATTGTAAAATTATGTCCAATGACCAAAATTATATTAAATGGTAAAAATATATTCTAAATATACTTTAAAACCACTCAAATTCATAATTTATCCCTATTAATTATTTTGATTTAAAAAGTTTTTTTTAATTAAAATTTAGTAATTTTCACTATTCATCAAAATATGAAAGTTATCCGAAATGTACCAAAATTTCACCTAAGGCAAATTTCGATATTACGAATCCAAAAATGAAGTCCATTTTGAAATATAAAATATATATAATTTCAAAAAGTAGGTATTACTATTCATAACGGCAAGTTTATTTGTTGTGGTGTGTGTTAGAACTCGAAGTTGCGTACAACACACACTACTGTATTATTCAAAGGAAAGCGTACCGTGGAAGCTTGGGATATTTCATTTTAAATTTTATTGATGTCCCCCTTTACTCAAAAAGTTTAAAATATTGTATTTAAAATGGGTTCACTATTAAAAGTAGGTAAAAGTGCAATACTGAAAATGAATTTGTTCTTACATTATGTCTAAGAAACTCATAATATGGATTCTAAAATTATAAGGATTATATAAAGTTTAAATTTTAGTTAATACTATTCATAACCTCTTTTGAACGGCTTGTTTGGTAAGTCATGGTGCTCTTGAACTCGGTGTTGCGTGTAGTTCAAGTTATTGTATTATTTTAAAGAAATAACACACTATGAAATCTTGGGGTGTTACATTCTCCCCTCCTTCAATAAATTGCGTCCTCGCAATTTCAAAATGTTCTTCGAAAATAAAAGGTTGAAAATAAAAAATATATTTGTGGGAAAACCCACATCGGAAATTGGGTTACTAAAATTTAGTCTTAATATGAGGAAAAGAGAAATGAAAGGGTCACCACCAAATTATGATCTCGATTAGGAGAACATTGGTGGCAATTAGAGACATATAAGTGGAGGAAAAACGTAAATATTTATAGGTAGTGATTGAGGCCATCAATCACAAACAAGTATAAAATTGAGGTCCTTAAACTCATCAATCTATGATGATTTGAAATACCATCGGTTCAACAAAACATACACTACTGGAAAACCAGGTATTTGCGACGGGCTATTTGCGACGGGATCCCGTCGCAAATAGCCATTTGCGACGGGGTCCCGTCGCAAATAGCCCGTTGCGGAAAACGCCGTCGCAACTAAACTTATTTGCGACGGGACCGTCGCTAAAGCCCTTTTTTGCGACGGGCATTCTCCCCGTCGCAAATAGTATTCCGTTTTTTGTAAAAAACTTTTTAAACAGTTATTGCGACGGGCCCGTCGCAAATACCTTTTGCGACGGTTCCCGTCGCAAATTGTTTTTGCGACGGGCCCGTCGCAATAACGTTTTTTTTTAAAAAATAAAAAAAATAATAATACTAGTAGTTGCGACGGGAACCGGGACCCGTCGCAATTACTATGAATAGTATTTGCGACGGGTCCCGTCGCAAATACTCTTTTTAAAAAAAAATAAAAAAATATTAATAATACTAGTATTTGCGACGGGCATAGTATCCCGTCGCAAATACTATAAAAAAAATAAAAAAAAATTATTAATAAATTATTTTAATTAATATAATAATAGAATTATAATTTACAAATGAAAATAATAAATTATTTTAATTAATATAATAATAGTAGAATTATAATTCAAAAATAAAAATAATAGAATACTAATAAATAATTTAATTAATATAATAATATTATAATTATAATTCATAAATAAAAAAATATTAATAAGTTATTTTAATTAATATAAAAATAATAGAATTATTTTACATTCAAATATTAAAATAATTCAAGTATTACCAAAAAATAATTAAATTATAATATTATAAAATTTTAATATATATATAAAATTTTAATATATATATAAAATTTAATATTATAAAATATAAATATTATTATTATTCATATTAATATTGTTATTTAAAAATATAATATTATTAATATTTTATAATGAGACAGAAACTACGAATAGAAAAAAAAAATATTTTGATTTCACAAATTTTATAACAGAAATACAAACTCTAATCTGTAGGAGGGGGGGGAGGTGGGGGATCTGCAGATGGTGGTGGAGGAAACTCCATCCCTAAAGCATGAGTGAGTCGGCGCATGTACTCCATCTGCTCCTGATGCTGCTGCTGCCACCGACTCGTCTGCTCCTCGTACAGCTGCTGCTGGCGTCGACGCTCCTCCTCATGCTGCTGACGTATCTGCTCCTGCTCCTGTCGGAGACTCTCTATCTGTGCAGTCTGAGATCGCAACTGCTCCTCATACTGTGTAGAAGAAGATGCACGAGCTCCCCTCGAGCTGGACGCCGACATCGCAGCACTGCCATAATAATCTCCGGGAGTCAGTCGAGAGCCGATACCAACTACCCGGCCCTTCTCGAAGGCATACTGGGTGGCCTGCATCCATGCCGCCTCATCAAACTGACGGGCAGTGGTCTGATCTGATGACTCGGCCTGACTCTCAGGCCGGGCCTGTGCCGCTGCGGCCTCATATGACTCCTACAGTTGCAATTTAAAATTAAAATTGTGAATATATTATATGCAGTTAATTTTTAAACTTGAAAACAAATAATACTGACCACGATGTGATGCTGACGATCACCTCTAAGCTCCCCAGTAGCAGGATCACTATACATCCTCCGATATACGTCGTACTCTGTAATATCGGGGTGCTCGACAGCCTATAAGAATAAAAAATAAACTGTTAATATTTATAGTTATATAAAATATTTATAAATAATGTACGTACCAGATGCTGTCTATGAGTACTGAAAGAACGACTCCCAGCTCGATGAGTCACCTCCTGCCTCCCCCGATTCTGCCTCCCCACCGATGATCTCCTCTGAAAGGCACCACTCAACCAGTGCGCACATAATCCATCCCATACATGGGATGAAATGTACTCTGGTCGGTGTGCTCTACATGACTCCTCAAAATCTGACACTCCTGATTTCTTCATCGCAGCTTTTCTTAAATTGTGCAAAAACTGACGAAGGCGATCACGCATGGCCACCTCCCATGCCTCGTGGATGGCGTCACGCATGGTATCCTCGATCGGATACCATAAACCCTACAAATAAATCAAAATATCAAGTTAGAAATGAAATAATTTTCAAAATAAAAATTATTTATTTACGTACGTACCAACCAATGGCCGAACATGGCCTGCTGCACATCAATGGGAATCTGCTCCCATGTGGTCCACGGCTGAGAAAAATAGTTGCGCAAAATAGCGCTGCCCTGTCCGACTGCTATATGCGAAAAACTGAAAAAATAATAAACATTTATTATGTGAATAGATTAATGAAATCTTAGTCAAATTCACAGGTTATTACACAGGTTATCACACCTCCGGGTGCGCGGATCAAACCCAAGACGTGGACGTCGCTCGGGGACGGGGTCAGGAATCATCAATCGTGCAAGACCGCGCCCCCTCCGCGTACTCCCTGAAGCGCCTGCAGGCTGAGGGTCATCTGCCAACAACTCATCCGCATCGAAAGGCAGGTCAGCCTCCGTCAACTCACGAAATGTGGCCTCGTCCATCTGAAACAGAAAATGTTAATATTAGCAAATAATTGATAATTACTATTATATATACATATATATACATATTATGATTGTATATAAATACCATGGAATTCTATAAGTGTTCATCTTCATCATCATCTTCATATATGTCAATGTCATCTTCATATTCCTCCTCAACATCATCGATATCCATTCGAGTTGCAGTTGCTTCATCTCTTACCATTTCAAATTCATGTGTGACATCATTAACATCATCGTCATCACCGACTCTTAAATGTGGGGTGTCGTCATCGATACTCATATCTCTTTGTAAAAAAGATTGATTTTGAGTACTTTCTTGAAAAACTTCAATTCTTTGCACATCAGTGAAAGCACATTCACTTTGACTAAACTGATTGTCTCGAATTTTGATTTTTATTACACTCCACCAATCAGTCAAGTCTCTTGATGTTGCACAGTACTTTGCATAATAAACTTGATATGCCTGTTGAGCCAATAAGAATGGTTCATTTACTGCGAGAACACTTTTACATTTAATATCGATGATTCCATGAGTCGGATGAACACGCACGCCTCTCTCTGTATCCAACCACCGACATTTGAACATGGTTATGTAATGTTGTCCAAGATAACAGAGTTCAATGATTTCATCAAGCATGCCATAAAAGTCAACTTCATTTTCTCGATGATGAGATCCTCTCAAGCTAACTCCACTGTTCATTGTTTTTTTCGATTCCCCATATGCATGCGTGTGGAATCGAAATCCATTCACCACATATGCATTATAAGTTTTAACAAGTTTGGAAGGTGGGTTACTCAATACACAGAGCCGTTTGTCAATTTTATCAGCATGTCGAGACACCTGAAGATTTGTGAAATAATTATCAATATAGTAAACTATACATTGAATGAGTTGCTAAATGATAAAGAATTTATGTTACCAGTTTTTGAAACCACTGAGAGAAATTTTTCAGTCGCCGTTCTTCGAGAGCAGCTGCTGTAATTTGTGGAATTTGTTTCTTGATATGATTATCATACAACCTATAAAAACCAAAGTTATTTACTGTAACATAAATGATAGAATAAGTGATATAAACACTTACAGTACAACTGATGTCATCTCTTCACAGTTGAGCAGAACATACGTATGAGCTCTATGATGTTCATCATCTGAAAGCCAGCGTTCAGAAACTCCACCAAAACCAAGCTCTGACTGGTTGAAAACAGATAATTGATTGTCGATTTCATCAATATTCCTCTCATTCCGTCCCATTCGGTTGTGTTTTGAAGGATACTCAGATTCAAAATAATGGGAGCAGAAAAAAGATATTTCCTCTTGCAAATAAGCTTCTGCAATAGATCCTTCAACAGATGCTTTGTTGCGTACTTTTCTTTTCAATTTTTGCATGCATCTTTCAAATGGGTACATCCATCGAAACTGTACCGGACCTCCACATTTGGCTTCATATGGCAAATGTAACATCAAATGTTCCATTGAGTCGAAGAAAGACGGCGGGAATATTTTTTCCAGTTTACATATAATTACAACAACATCTTTTTCAAGTTTGCCTAGAGCATCATAATCTGCCGTAGCCGCACAAATTTCCCGAAAAAAATGAGACATGTCTGTTATGGAATCCCAAATCACAGAATTCAACAGACCTCTTAATCCAATTGGTAGAAGTCTCTCCATTATAACATGACAATCATGACTTTTCAATCCAGTAATATGACCATTCTTTACACATCTACCCAAATTGGAAGCACAGCCATCTGGAAGTCTCAAATCTGCAATCCACTGACAAAATAATAAACGGTTTTCTTTAGACAGTGTATAAGCTGCTTTTGGTTTCAGTAACCTTTCTGTTCTGACATTCTCAAATAGTTCCAATTCTGGACGTCTGCAAATTTGGGCAAGATCTAAACGTGCATTTACATTGTCTTTGCTCTTTCCTGGCGTATCCAAAACTGTATGAAACAAATTATCAAAACAGTTCTTCTCAATATGCATGACATCTAACATGTGTCGGACCAACAAATCAGACCAATATGGCAAATCCCAAAATATGCTACGTTTAATCCAATTGTGTTCTTTCCCAAAACCAGAAATTTTCTGTTGGTTTATTGTGGGACCAAAAGTGATGGGAGGTAATGAAAATACAACCGATTTTAACTCCGAACCTGATAGCATTTTTGGAGGTCCATCCCTTTCAACTGTTCCTTTTCTGAAATGAGATCTGTTTCTGCGAAAAGGATGATCAGCTGGAAGAAATCTGCGATGACAGTCAAAATAACAAGGTTTCTTTCCATGAATGAGCATAAATGCTTTGTTCTCTCCCATACAGTAAGGACATGATTTCTGACCATGTGTACTCCAGCCAGATAACATCCCATAAGCCGGGAAGTCACTTATTGTCCACATCAATGCTGCTCTCAGTATGAAATTCTGTTTCGTTGCAACATCATATGTACTGACACCAGTACTCCACAATAAATTTAATTCATCAATCAATGGCTTCAAATAAACATCAATATTTTTCTTCGGATGTCCTGGAATTAGTAAAGTCAAAAAGATATATGGCTCCTTCATCAACATCCATGGAGGTAAATTATACGGAGTTAAAAAAACAGGCCAACATGAATATTGACTACCATAAGATCCAAACGGACAGAAACCATCAGTGGAAAGGCCCAGTCGAACATTTCTAGCTTCTAAAGCAAATGATGGATGCACTCTATCAAAATGTTTCCATGAATCACCATCGGCTGGATGATTCAAGCTTTTATCGGTTGAAATATTCTCTTTATGCCATGACATCATTGTCGCTGTATTCTTAGACATGAATAAACGCTGAAGTCTGGATGTAAGCGGAAAATATCTCAACTGTTTTACAGGAATCAAACCAGACTTCCCGTGTTGTCCTTCTTTATATCTCTGTTGCCCACATGTGGGACAACTATCCAACGACTCATTTTCCCCTGAATATAAAATGCAGTCATTTGAACATGCATGAATCTTCTGACAAGTAAGCCCCAAATTTCGAACCAACCTCTTACTTTCATAGTAATTTGCAGGTAAAACATTTCCTTCGGGTAACAGTGTTTTCAGCAAAGAAAATATCTGGTCAAAACATGTGTTTGACATTCCGTTATCTGATTTGATAGCCATAAATTTTGCAACTGCTTCTAATTTGCTCATCTTGCAGCCAGGATATAATGCATCCTCAGCAGACTTCAACAACTCATAAAATTCAGACGGTCCCAACTCAGGATTTGAAGCTATATCAGCCGGAGTTTCTGTATGTTGAACAGATGAACCTGCAACATCATGTACTAAATCTTGAAACTGGGATGGATCCGGAATCAAGTTGGTATCAGCTGCTCTGGAACTGCGTTCACCGTGTTGATACCAAAAAACATAATCAGCTTGAAAACCAAAACGCAAGAGATGTTCCCCCACTTTGTCAAACGTGTCAAACGTTCTCAATGCACATTTTCTGCAAGGGCATTTTATCTTTCCTTCTGAAACAAATTCTGAATTTGATGCCGCAAATGATAAAAAAATCTCCACACCCTCTATATATACTGGATTTAAACCAGAACCATTTGGATTTCTGCGTTGATTTATCCATATGCGGTCATCTAATAATGACTGTTGACGACCTCGCTGTTCCATATTTTTCTATAAAATATAAAAGCATTACTGGTTTTGAATAATTTGTTAGAAAAAACACTCAAGCAAGGATTACTAATTATTACAATTTATTACTAATTATTACAATTTATTGCTAATTATTACTATTTATTACTAATTTAGCAATACTTAGCAATACTTAGCAAAAGGAAAACTGCTTGAATAATGAAAGGAAATTTGATAATCATCGTTGTGGAGATGGTTATAAATTTTCCCTTCATTATCCAAGCAGATTTCGTTTACTAATTATTAGTAATAAAAAAAATATTATCAATATTTACGAAAAAACAATATTAATATTATTAAAATAATAAAAAAAATTAAAAAATATTAAAATTATCAATATTCAGAACAAACTTTGTTCTATTATTAACATGTTCAAATCTTAAAGGGTCGTCAATTGTCAGGTCATGCGCAATAAAAAGTTTGTGTCAGTCATGTCTAATGTAAACTCTATAATTGTCCTTGCATGGTTGATCACTTCGCAAGTAATGTTGCAATCAGACAAACCAAGTCATTCCCTTCTTAATATTTTTTAATTTTTTTATTATTTTAATAATATTAATATTGTTTTTTCGTAAATATTGATAATATAATTTTTTTTGCTAAGTGTTCTTGAGTATTCCTGAGTATTCCTGAGTATTCCTGATTATTTGTGAGTATTCCTGATTATTTGTGAGTATTCGTGAGTATTCGTGATTATTCGTGAGTATTCGTGATTATACGTGAGTATTCGTGAGTATTCGTGAGTATTCGTGAGTATTCCTGAGTATTCCTGATTATTCCTAATTATTCCTAATTATTTGCAATTATTCCTAATTATTTGCAATTATTGGTAATTATTGGCAATTATTGGTCATTATTGGCAATTATTACTAATTATTCCTAATTAATCCTAATTATTCCTAATTAATCCTACTTATTCCTAATTATTCCTAATTATTACTAATTATTCCTAATTATTGCTAATTATTCCTAATTATTGCTAATTATTACTAATTATTGCTAATTATTTCTAATTATTGCTAATTATTTCTAATTATTGCTAATTATTTCTAATTATTGCTAATTATTTCAAATTATTGCTAATTATTGCTAATTATTGCTAATTATTGGTAATTATTTCTAATTATTTCTAATTATTTCTAATTATTCGTAATTATTACTAATTATTAGTAATTAATACTAATTATTGGTAATTATTGCTAATTATTGGTAATTATTGCTAATTATTGGTAATTATTGCTAATTATTGGTAATTAATACTAATTATTGGTAATTATTACTAATTATTGTTAATTATTACTAATTATTGGTAATTATTACTAATTATTGGTAATTATTACTAATTATTGGTAATTATTACTAATTATTCGTAATTAATACTAATTATTCCTAATTAATACTAATTATTCCTAATTAATACTAATTATTCCTAATTATTGTTAATTAGTCCTAATTATTACTAATTATTGTTAATTATTCCTAATTATTACTAATTATTGTTAATTATTCCTAATTATTACTAATTATTGGTAATTAATACTAATTATTGGTAATTATTACTAATTATTGTTAATTATTCCTAATTATTGCTAATTATTACTAATTATTGCTAATTATTTCTAATTATTGCTAATTATTTCTAATTATTGCTAATTATTTCTAATTATTGCTAATTATTTCAAATTATTGCTAATTATTGCTAATTATTGCTAATTATTGGTAATTATTTCTAATTATTTCTAATTATTTCTAATTATTCGTAATTATTACTAATTATTAGTAATTAATACTAATTATTGGTAATTATTGCTAATTATTGGTAATTATTGCTAATTATTGGTAATTATTGCTAATTATTGGTAATTAATACTAATTATTGGTAATTATTACTAATTATTGTTAATTATTACTAATTATTGGTAATTATTACTAATTATTGGTAATTATTACTAATTATTGGTAATTATTACTAATTATTCGTAATTAATACTAATTATTCCTAATTAATACTAATTATTCCTAATTAATACTAATTATTCCTAATTATTGTTAATTAGTCCTAATTATTACTAATTATTGTTAATTATTCCTAATTATTACTAATTATTGTTAATTATTCCTAATTATTACTAATTATTGGTAATTAATACTAATTATTGGTAATTATTACTAATTATTCCTAATTAATACTAATTATTGGTAATTATTACTAATTATTCCTAATTAATACTAATTATTACTAATTATTGTTAATTATTCCTAATTAATACTAATTATTACTAATTATTGTTAATTATTCCTAATTATTACTAATTATTGTTAATTATTCCTAGTTATTACTAATTATTGTTAATTATTCCTAATTAATACTAATTATTGGTAATTATTACTAATTATTGGTAATTATTACTAATTATTGGTAATTATTACTAATTATTCCTAATTAATACTAATTATTCCTAATTATTGTTAATTAGTCCTAATTATTACTAATTATTGTTAATTATTCCTAATTATTACTAATTATTGTTAATTATTCCTAATTATTACTAATTATTGGTAATTAATACTAATTATTGGTAATTAATACTAATTATTGGTAATTATTACTAATTATTCCTAATTAATACTAATTATTCGTAATTATTCCTACTTATTGTTAATTATTCCTAATTATTACTAATTATTGTTAATTATTCATAATTATTACTAATTATTGGTAATTAATACTAATTATTGGTAATTAATACTAATTATTGGTAATTAATACTAATTATTGGTAATTAATACTAATTATTGGTAATTAATACTAATTATTCCTAATTAATACTAATTATTTGTAATTAATACGAATTATTTGTAATTAAAACTAATTATTGGTAATTATTACTAATTATTGGTAATTAATACTAATTATTGGTAATTAATACTAATTATTCCTAATTAATACTAATTATTCCTAATTATTCCTAATTATTACTAATTATTCCTAATTATTACTAATTATTCCTAATTATTACTAATTATTCCTAATTATTACTAATTATTCCTAATTATTCCTAATTATTACTAATTATTCCTAATTATTGTTAATTATTCCTAATTATTACTAATTATTGTTAATTATTCCTAATTATTACGAATTATTGGTAATTAATACTAATTATTACGAATTATTGGTAATTAATACTAATTATTGGTAATTAATACTACTTATTGGTAATTAAGACTAATTATTTGTAATTAATACTAATTATTTGTAATTAATACTAATTATTCCTAATTAATACTAATTATTTGTAATTAATACTAATTATTCCTAATTATTCCTAATTATTGGTAATTATTACTAATTATTCCTAATTAATACTAATTATTCCTAATTATTCCTAATTAATACTAATTATTCCTAATTATTCTTAATTATTACTAATTATTCCTAATTATTCCTAATTATTACTAATTATTGTTAATTATTCGTAATTATTGTTAATTATTCCTAATTATTAGTAATTATTGTTAATTATTCCTAATTATTACGAATTATTGGTAATTAATACTAATTATTGGTAATTAATACTAATTAATGGTAATTAATACTAATTATAGGTAATTAATACTAATTATTGTTAATTATTGGTAATTATTACTAATTATTCTTAATTATTGATAATTATTAGTAATAAAATGAATAATTATCAATAATTAGAAATAATTACCAATAATTACAAATAATAACATTATTAATATATTTTATTATTAATATTAAAATAATATAATTTTCTAATTTATATACAGTTCTTTTTTCATCTGTGCGTTTTCTATCTCCACATACAAATAATACATGTGAAGACAGCAAACACACAGATGAAAAAAGAACTGTATATATATAAAAAATTATATTATTTTAATATTAATAATAAAATAAACTAATAATGTAATAATGTTCTTATTCCTAATTATTGGTATTTATTACTAGTTATTAATATTTATTCTTAATTATTAAAAATTATTACTAATTATTCCTAATTACCATATAAACAATACTAATAATTTAAATTTATTAAGTAATAAAACAATGTAAACAAAATTAAATTACAACTAATTAATAATAATAAAAACTAATAAAAAATTAAAAATAAATAAAAAATTAAAATGAAGATAAATACCTTGAAAATTGATCTGTTCTGATCGTTCTTCAAAACTTTAATATCAGCTCCGGAGAAAAAACTTAAACTGGAGAAAAACTAAACTCTAGAAATATGATTCTGAGAGAGAGAGAAGATAAAGAATGAGAATGAAATGAAAAAAACGGATGGGGGTATTTATAGGTTAGATTAGTTGCGACGGGTCCATTTGCGACGGGAATCCCGTCGCAAATAGTATTATTTGCGACGGGTCCCGTCGCAAATACCTTCGCCAACATTTATTACGGTCAACCGGTAAATAGTTATTTGCGACGGGTCCCGTCGCAAATAACCCTCTGCCGACATAGTATTTGCGACGGGGGAATATTCCCGTCGCAAATACCATTTACCGCCGCCGGCTATTTGCGACGGGAATATTTCCCCGTCGCAAATACGTTTCCCGCGATTTGGCGCGCATCGCGGGAAAACTATTTGCGACGGGGAAAGCAATCCCGTCGCAAATGCCTCATTATTTGCGACGGGGATGTACCCCCGTCGCAAATACTTTTTTAACATGACTATTTGCGACGGGATTTAATCCCGTCGCAAATAACCCGTCGCAATTGCTCATTTTTCCCGTAGTGATAGGGTATTAGGATAACACATTTTTGACGTTACAAAATATCTTAGTTGAAATCCCACATCGAAAAATGAATTAATGAGGACTCTATTTAAAATAAAGAGTGGAAAGTATGAAGATTACCGAAAATAACACATACTAGGGTTCCATGTAGGAAAATATGGATATGGAAGAGAAATCTAACCATCAATTATCTGATGGAGAGTGGTAGAGAACATGGCTATGAAAAAGCCAACAATCCCAAAGCCATAAATTAGCGATGATTTAAGGTACCATCTAGGACAACATTTTTGTTCTAAGTTCTTTTTCTTAATGTTGAGGAATTTATTTGTGAGATTGGCTAAGATCATAAGGAGATATACTTACTTTATAATTACAGTTTTGTTCATTAATAAATTTCTACCACAAAATCATCTTTCACTCATAAAAAAATTCTATTTATACTATTCGTACAGGGTTCCAAAATAAACAAATTTATAATTCATCTACCAGATCATTTAAAAAAAACTACATTATTTAATCCAGGACATCTCTAGGGCCAGTGGTAGGTGATACACCCTTGTCGCCCTTCAGTTGCGGGTTCAAGTCTCACAGCCTTGCCGGACGCGACGGGTTGCCGCCCGACCTCCGGGTTGTCCTTTTATGGCAATCCAAAATTAATCTCAAACTAGAATTTATCCAAAATACTTCTGACCAAACTCACAGTCCAACATTTATAAGGAAGTTAAACATAATGTAGATCCTTTTTACCACGTAATATCATATGAATACCTTCATCATGTATTCTTTTAAAACACTGAAACATCCTGAATTAACATAATCCATATTGATTACATTCATGCTCCCTTATTCCATATAGAATGCTGGATATACTTCATCAATACAAAAATGTTTTAAACCCCAACAATGATGGAATATACAAATCATTAATTAGTTTCAAGGTATTCAAGAATATCCAATATAATTTATCCAAATCAATCATGTATTATTCTAAAATCACTACCTCAGTATCAGAACCATATTATGGTTTATCATTCTCTCAACCATATATTTTCCAAAAATTTAACCTGCTATTGAGTCACTTTTCTTTGTTCCACACAATCTCAAGTCCTTAATGAAATAGTACTGCAGTACAATCCTTATATACTCCATAATTATTATAACAAGTACATTGCTGATACAACACTCAATTGACATAATCAACATAAGAACTCTAATCATTCCTCTTCATCTGTGGTAGTATCATAACTTGATTATTTTCCAATAACATCATTTGAGGCATATTCTGATGACTGGGACATAGGTTCGCATAGTGTCCAAACTCCTTGCAAATGAAGCATTGTACATTTGAAACCATTTTCTTACCCTTGCAGTCATGTACTTTGTGCCCTTTTCCACCACACATATATCAAACTCCCATTCCTTTCAGACAAGTTCCAGGGTTTTTCTTCCCACAGTTATCACATATGGGAAAATTCTTCTTTTCCCTCTTCCCTTTATCCATCTTTCTCTCTTCCATCTTTTTCTTCTCTTGATTACCTTCAAAGCCATAGGACTCAGTAAAATCGTTACTTATCTTATCAACACATGATATTATTTCTTCGTATGATGATAATAAATGGGAGACTATTTCTCTTATAAATTCTGGCTTAAGGCTATGAATGATATGATCCTTCTTTCTCTTTGGATCATGTGCATTGCTGGAGTTCTCATTCCTTCTACTGGGTGCCATTTCTAAACAATTGCATGCACTAGATTAGTTTATGAATAACAATACCTAATCCCAAACTTGTAAGACACATAACATAAATTAAATAGTTTATCGATATAATCCATAATCATATAAATTTCTCCTTTGAGGATTTAAATCCACATAAACACTTCATAATGGTTTGTAAATAAAATGAGAATTATCCTAAGCATATCCCCTGGGAGTGTCGTAACCAAGAGTGCAGCAAGGCCCGTTGTCGTGCACCAGTTCCCGTTCGAGTCTAGCTCAAAGCGGTGTTTTCGGGTTTTACCCCTAGGTACATCTGTGCCAGGGCCGCCTCTACCTGCTCGTATCCAGACAGGGATGTATTGCTCAGAAAACTCACAAAATCTCTACAATACCAAAATTCTAGGAAGTTCTTCTATACTAATCCTCAAAGTCCATCTTAAATCTATGGGATCTAATCAGAGTTTATCTAAATCTAGCTTCCAAGGTTTGTTCTAAACTTCCTTTGATACCAACTGTAACACCCCGACCCCAGTTACCTAGAGTCGGTGCATTATTACATAACATTGGCATGATCACAAGAAAGATCAAATCTCGAAAGACCGATTGGTTTAGTAGCCTTGGAAACACAAGATATATTCATATGTTTTACATTACATCATAAAATGAAAAACTAGTACAACAACATAATGTCTCCATAGTCCACACTATTATCCCCTCATAATATCCCTGCAGGTCATTCATAACTTACTTCTTCACATCCTAGGGAAAATAAAACATAGAAAAGGGGTGAGCTCAAATGCCCAGTAAGGATAACAATATAGCGGAACATTCAAAATAAGCATAAAGTAAAATAAAATAATGCCATTTACTTATTCACATGGATATTCTACTAATCGAATAATCACATGCAAAATCAATAACCACATTCATAATGATGGAATGCATAATGCTAAACTTTAATTTCTTTGTCAAGGCCTTGTCCTAAGACCTTGGGGATAACTGTAACCAGAACCCAACCCGGAGTGTCTCTAATAACCGGACACCAACCCGGAGTGCCTCTAATAACCGGACACCAACCCGGAGTTCCTCTAATAACCGGAGACCAAACCGGAGTTCCTCTAATAACCGAAGACCACACCGGAGGGCTTACTTTTACCGGTCCCCAACCCGGAACATATTTGTCTAACACATTCATCTGAATGAAAGGTTGAAATATAACATAAACATTCGGATTACAAATAACTTATGAAATGTCAATAATCTAAACAAAAACCATGAGTGACATAAGAATAACTTATCCACACTCAAAAATATCGCAAAACATTCAATAAAATATGGATGTTTTGTATCATAATAAATCAAATTCAAATAATCTTAAAATCCATCAAAGGATGTTGACATAGATGAAATAAAAACAATTTTAGAAAAATATCTCTTTCTATTTTGAAATCATTTAAGAGTCTTATATTTATGAATTAAAACATTTTTTTTTGAAAATATTCTTATAAGATTGTAAGGGAAGCTTCGATGATTTTATAACGGCGGAAAATAGCCACACCCACCGTATAAGATAAAAAAACATTCTTACCTTAATTTTGTCGAAAAGGTTAAAAAGCACCTTCTTTGGAAAACAACAGAAAGATTCCTTTATAAACCTCTTATAAAAAGTCAAACAGGGGTATAAATGACTTTAACCCATATTCTAGTAAATAGTAAAAATGTTTTGGAATTCATTTTTAAGAAACATGGATGTGGATGATAAAGAGATCCCAGTTAGATTATTACGTATAAACAACCTCGGATAATGAAGAGATTGTGAAATAACCCTTACCAATTTGGTATCTTATGAAACATACAACCCATGAATGAGGTATCATACAATGAATATGTAAATACACATAAATTAGAGTGTATTACACAAAGAATATAATTATGGGCAGTAGATACACCACACAAAAGGTGATGGTGGCAATATGGCATGAATCTCACAGAAATAAGGAGTGAGATGAAAACCCCTTACCTTGTACTTTTACTTGGTTGGGGTAGGTTAACCTCCTGTATAATTGTGAAATAATTGTTTTTAAATTATACAAGAATCATATATATTAATATGATATCATATATGATCTTTTAACTTTGCTTTGTTAATAATGTCTTAGTATTATCGTTGTTTCGGGTGTTAACTTACTCGTTTTCTTTTATATGTTTTATTACATAAGACATGTTTGTAATGGATAGGTTGTATATTATTCATATCCAGAATGATATCAAGTCCTTAAAAATCATTTTTAAATCAGCAAATGATAATTATATTTGAATGGATATGATGGAGAATGAATCTCATCGCGTTCGTGGAGACGGTAGTCCGTACGTACGCACGAGTGACAATATCATTCTTATGATATTAAAATAATATATAAATGGATGGTATATCATATATACAGAATCATTAACATGTTATATTTATTATTTACATGAGTTACACATCATTATTATACCCATCCAAATAATAATATATTGAATAACAATTACACCACGACGTGGAGACGGTAAGCCGTACGTACGCACATATGGTGACATGTTATTCAAAGGGTGGATAGAATACTGAATATGGTTGTACCATATTTATAATAACATCACAGTATATATATGATACTGGAGTTATTATTTTAGAATGGTAACCACAATGTAAGAAGAAGTGGAAGAAGAAGGAACTTGGAAATGGGTGGTGAAATCATTACCTCTTCTTCGGTTTCTTCCTTTTGATTTGATCAAAAGGGCTCCGTAGGTTGGCTTTCTGATCAAAATAATACCTCTAGGTTGTATTTAGGGAAGTTGGGAGAGTATTTGGGCAGAGTTTGGCTGAACCAAAAGGCTTTTAAGGTGTGAAGAAAAGAGAAGGAGGAGTGCCCTTTTATAAGAGGGGTGAGGGGCACCTTTGGAAAAGCTAGAAATATTAGTTTATAATAAATTCTTATTCGGTTTCTAATGGCTCCAAAGTTGATTATTTAAATTTTAAGGTGGGTATGGGTCGAAAACAACTCAACCAATAGAATTTCGACAGGTTTGGGTACTTATATTAACCTTATCTTTAAGTATTAACTCTATGTTAATTAGTTTCACTTTTACAATGTCTATTTGTATTTTTATATAATATGGTTAATAAACATACTATATACATCCAAGAGACCCCCCAAGTGGTCCATTAATGATGAACCTATCATGATATAAGTATCTTGGCCGAACCTTAGATTTTTAGAAATTTAATATCAATTAATAATATAATATTTGTTTTAAGAACTCTTTTATGTCAATTTTGACATTATTCAATAGTTGATTTTTTTGAAACTCATAACAGATTTATTAATTCTAAAAAAGTCAATTAAATCACTCCTAATATATCATATTATCCTAGAAAATTAGTTTAATTCATTAAAAGTTTGATATTTTATTTATTTGGGTATTTATAATATCAATTATTTTAATTTTTCACTATTATAGTAATTAATTCATCATCATTGTGTCATAAATAAATTAAATTATTTAATGTCTAAAAATTATAAATAAAATATAATTATGTAGGAAATCTTTTTATCTTTCTAATGAATATTTATAATCTAAAATCCAACATATATAACCTTATGTAAATATTGTTTTTCTAAAAGATATATGCTTGTGTCATTTTTGTATTCATTTTTACTTAATTAAAATAAAGTGTCCTTATCACCTACAAGTGACACCATGGGGTCCCAAAATCGACCCAAAGATTCCTATGGTCGAACATGTATCAACCAATAAGACTATGACACGTTTTAGGGTAATTTAATATTATTATAATATTATTTTTTAACCCTTATTTACCGGATTTACCCTTAACCATGGTAAATAAAATATTTACCGCAGTAATTATTCAAAATGTCTAAAAATAAAAGTTACCTATTTACACAATTTGAAAATCATGATTACAAATATGGAATCCATTTTTCTAAATTAAAAACATAGAAGTGGCAGAAATTAATTTAAAATTAATTCCCGCTGTCAAAACAAAAAGCGTGTTTTTAAGAGATAATAACTATCAAAAGATTGACACTTGTTTATGTTCGGTTTAATTGTAAAATTATGACCAATGACCAAAATTATATTAAATGGTAAAAATATATTCTAAATATTCTTTAAAACCACTCAAATTTATAATTTATCACACTAATTATTTTGATTAAAAAAGTTGTTTTTAATTAAAATTTAGTAATTTTCACTATTCATCAAAATATGAAAGTTATCCGAAATGTACCAAAATTTCAGCTTAGGATAATTTCGATATTCCGAATCCAAAAATGAAGTCCATTTTGAAATATAAAATATATATAATTTCAAAAAGTAGGTATTACTATTCATAACGGCTAGTTTTATTGGTTGTGGTGTGTGTTAGAACTCGAAGTTGCGTACAACACACACTACTGTATTATTCAAAGGAAAGCGTACCGTGGAAGCTTGGGATGTTTCATTTTAAATTTTATTGATGTACCCCTTTACTCAAAAAGTTTAAAATATTGTATTTAAAATGGGTTCACTATTTAAAGTTGGTAAAAGTTCAATACTGAAATTGAATTTGTTCTTACATTATGTCTAAGAAACTCATAATATGGATTCTAAAATAATAAGGATTATATAAAGTTTAAATTTTAGTTAATACTATTCATAACCTCATTTGAACGACTTGTTTGGTAAGTCATGGTGCGCTTGAACTCGGTGTTGCGTGTAGTGCAAGTTATTGTATTATTTTAAAGAAATAACACACTATGAAATCTTGGGGTGTTACATTGTGAATAATCTTGCATGCTTTTTCTAAATAAAATGTATTTACCTGGAAACATAAAGATCTATTTATTGGGAATATTATTCAATGACCCAAAATTTGTATTTGAAATTTTGCAAATAATATTTCTATAATGATGTTTATTTATGGGTATTTACCTATAAATTTACAAAATTTCTTTAGATACCCATTTAAATTATAATAGATTTAGAATTATATTACAATTGATTGATTTATCAATGTTTTTAGTTATAAAATTTAAATTTAGGTATATGAATACTCTCCCAAATATAGATCAAATACATTGGGTAATGAATTCATCATTATAGAGACATGTTCTCGAAACCATTGAAAATTACATAGAAATATTTTATCAAATATTTGTAAAAAACCTTATTAATACATTTTTTCAAACCATAATAGTGAATAGTGTGGATTTTCATAAAATTGTATCATGTTTAGGTTTTAGATAAATATCTATTTGGTGACTTATTTACATATGGTAATTTTATTCCTCTTCTAATTGTAATCTTGTTATTCCACATTTACTTATGATGATGTGAAACCTCATATACTTATGATCATGTTATTCCTCAGGTTCGAATGATCAGGTTATGCATTATTCTATTATGATCATGTATTTACATTTTTCCATAATATAAATATCTCATATAATGAATCATGTTTTGTCCATAATGTGAATTAATTCTCATTTTTTACTCTTTATAGCTTACTATTCTTTATAGCTCACCATCATAATATGTTTCAATATTTAACTATGAATTGTACGGAATGATGCACGTATAATGGAATTTAATTTATAGGGAATCATTATAGAAGTACTATTTGTTATACCATGTTTTTATTTGTAAATTTTCTTAGTTCCCAAATACACTAGTATTTTGATATTGTCAGTATTTTTTAATTCATGTGATGTATTAAAAAGTAGGTATGTTTAGCACCAAATCTAAAGGTTCAAGTCTGGGGTATTTTAGTTTGTATAAAAGGGAATTTTGGTTTTTTTGGGGAATTTTTATCGATAATATTTGGGAAGAGATAATTAGATAGATAAATATTATCTCCATATATCTTGCTCAAACTAATATTAAACCATATGAATATCTTATTCCAAAAATTTATACTGTCTATATTTAACAGAACATAACTAAGTTAACATTTATTTTTAGTAAGAGTTCATCAATTAGTAAAATAGCGAAGATTAAATTTTTTTGGGGTAGAATATAACATCTATATCTTCAAATTTTTTTAATTATAATTTTTCCTTTAGAAATATAAAATATAAAATAATTTATTTCTTTTAATAATCAAATTATTTTTGAAAATACGTATCATAATTGTTATTTGTAACAAAATTAGAATTTATATTTGAAATTTATTTTTAAAAATTATATTGGATCAAGGGTATCTCAAAGGATATGTGAACACATGTTGACCCACATCAGGCCATGAAGAACGAACCTCTGACAAAGGAAAACCAATGGTGTATCTCTAAATAATTATGTACATTTCCCCCTAATTTTTTCTTTCTTCTTGTTTAATATTCTCTTGCATGTATTTTACTAAATACATTACTCCCTACATGGATATAGTTTTATTTGATATGTAAAATCCATTTATATTTATTATAATATTCACATTGTAATTATGTCATTATTGGATACAAAGTAGCAGTCATGCTTTCATTATCTTAATATAATAACATATAACCATAGGAGGTACTATAATATGGATTTTAATGTCAAAAATGGAAAAAAAATATGGTTAAATATAAGAAATATGTTATTATGAATCTATTAAGTACATTACAGGTAATTACGTTTTTATTTTTTTATATAATCCCATTGAATGCATATGTTTTACTATTTTAAAATTTTACTTTAAAATATTATGTTACACAATTTAAAAAAATAATTTTTTACATTATTAATTCATTTATTGAATGTTCATTGAAAAAAACTACCCACTATTATAAATTTTTGACACATAGAATCTATGTTACAGTTCATTAAAAATCATGTGTTTATATGTAATATTACATCTAGGAATATTAATGGGATATAATAATAAAAAATTATACATTCACCAATAGGAAATTCATATGATTTAATTCCAACATAATGATCACTCATACCATAATGATGGTGAAAATAAATATAATCCTTTAGAAAATGATTGAAATTACCCAAAGGATGTGTATCAATGATTTTTCATGAATTAGGGAATGATGAAGAGAGAATGATAATATTTTTATTGGGAAATATGGTCATTTTATATTAGGAACATTGTCCAGCATGGTTTCAGGAAAATATGACAATTATTTTTTATGATAATTGGACATTATTAATGATGGTGTAATAAAATGACTTTTTCGATTGTTTTATTATTTTATTTTTTGAAATAATAAAAATATTTAATTTCTCTTAAAATTATGTTTTCGATAAATTTATAAAATTTTTACAAAATTAATTTTTCTGATATTATATTTTAAAACTATTTAATAAGATAATATAAATTAACAAATTCCTATGACATTATTATAATGTTCAGGAATATTACTATGTCCTAAATAATATTAATTATTGCAAATAAATATTTCTATTTAAAAGATAATTATATCGTTTATATGGAATAATTTTGATAATATAAATATAATTTTTGGACAAATAAAAGTTTTTTTTATTTTATGAAAAATGTGTTATGATTTTATAAAAAAGATTATTTCTGTGTAAATATTTGAAAATATCATTTTTATTGAAATTCTATTACTCTTATGATATAATAATGATACGGTCAAGATTTAAAATTTTGTGATGACTCATTTTTTACAAAATTATATAATGTAATAAATATAATCATTAATATTTTTCATCTATAAAGATGAGGTAAACAATTTGGAACCATGATTTTATCATTTGTAAAAAAAAATTTAATTTATATGTCTGTCATATTTTAATTTATTATTATAAATTTTATAAAATGAAACATGAAAAATTTATTTTATACTTTTAATTATATTTTTAAAATCATGTGATATGGTAAGTCTTATTTTTTAAAACTGAAAAAATTTCTCCATAAAAATTAATGTTACCAAAGTATAGTTAAAATAATGAAAAAGAATTAAATTAAAGGCAAATGAAAAATGAAAAATAAAAATGGAATATTTAATTATGTGGTAGAGGTATTTCACTTCCATAAAGAAAATATTCAATATTAATTTTTAACAAAATTCATTGAATTTAATGCCACCCAACAGTGGTTAACCTTAATAACAAAATAATCCTAATTTTATTCATTAAATCCAAATCCCCACAAGTATAAATACTCAGTCATTCTATCATCAATATCCACCCAAAAACCATTGTGCATGAATAATCCCTCAATATACCTCAATATCATATCTCCACATTTGTTCTATGGTTTCTGGAGTCTCTATCTAGCATTAACAATCATCCACCTAAAGTAAGGGTTTACTCAGTGTTTAGTATTCTTTTTCTAGTGCAATAAATTTGTTATAATGTCTTTTAAAATTATATATTTTATTCAACCATTTTGTTTATTCCATTTCATTATCTTTCATTTGAATTTTTTAATTAATATTTATTTATTAACCCTCATTATAACTTTTTTTTATTGTACACTATTGAAATACTAGTTCTTCACCCGTACTTGTCTATTACTTTTGAGACCCTATTTACATTCCTTTTCATTTGAATTGGAAATTTTTTATGTAAAATTTTTATAATCTATATTTTATTTAATAATTGAGATATCACTATTACCACACATTATACTATCTTAATAAGAAATTATAATTCTCAAGCATTCCCATATACATCAAAAAATATTAAACATTATAATGAAAATGTTTTGTGGTTTTCCTTGAACCGACAACCATTTCTAGATCGTAAAGTAGAGGTGGATCTATCACTAATATACATAGGGGTAATATTCTTGAAAAGGGATCATGACATATTGAGTGGATCATCACCTAGTTTATGAAAAATATTCCTTGTTGCACTATTGATTTGAATCTCCAATGGTATTTTCTATAGATAATCAAAACCATTTATGTGACATAATGACGATTTAAAATATATGGATAGTGATACATAATAAATTTATTACATTAATAATGCTTACTATTTTTAAATACTATTTTATATGGGTGGAATCCATTGAAATTTGGATATCATGTACCTTTTAATTGAATACTGATCTATATAGACATAATTATTATTTGATGGGGATTATTTCCCATAAAAGTTATAAAAATTGTTCATGTTCTCCTTTTATCTCTATATTTCACATGGATTATAATTTTTTCATGTAATAGAACGAACAGAGTCATCTATGCAAGACATCTGATCCATCTCATCAAATGGTGAGGTATAACAAAGGCGGAAATAGGAAAATATAAAAAGTCTTATATTTGGAAAATAAGACATATAACACAATAATAAAAATTAAAGAAGAGATATATTTATAATCCTCACAATCCATAAAAAAATGATAAAATAATAAATTTTGAGTTAAACAGGACAAACAAGTCTCTATCTGTCTAATAGTCACATCCAAACCAACTTGACCCAAAAGATACTACAGCAAGAGAAGTCAACATTTTATAAGATTCCCTCCACAATCCCCGATTCATGTAATAATGAATCTATAAACACCATAATAAAAAATTATGGTGTGATAAATAATAACAATAGGATTCTACCATAGAGTCTATACAAGGTTTAATTTCACGAATACTGTAGTACCACCTTTTAAATCAATTTCATTTTTACAATTTATTTTCATAAATCCAAACCTGGATGTAAATCATTTTACTTTGGTTATTTATAAATAATATTCATATTAAAAAAACTATGAATGAGTATAATATAAGTAAAAAACAAGGATTTATATCCATAAAAACTATAAGGTAATCACGAAAATAGACATCCTCGATATAATGCATCATGGTAAGATTTTTGAACAATATAATGTGAATAAAAAATGATTGAAACTATCTCTAAAAAATGTTCAAGAAACAAAAAACCAAAAATGAATAAGAACTCCATAAGGGGACCTAGAAAATTGGAATATATATTAGACATAAAATACCCTAACTTGGAATAATTTTTTTAACAATCCAGTATCAACAGTTTCCAGAATAAAATGATATCTTGAATGTGACCCCTATGGGGATATACACACTAGGGTCACCTCTGTCCTTTTCTCGATGCACCCATGGTTTCCAATGTTTCATTTTAAAAAATAATTTCAACACCATGATCACATTTATATAGAATATTTTCAAATCCATTCCAATCTATATGAATGTTTACAAATCCATTCCTTATTCCAAACCAATAGTCATGAATTTAATGAAACACATAGTGTGTAAAAACTAGATTTCAAACAAAAATCCTTTAAAACATGTATCTTAAGAAAATACCCTAGTTTAAAAAAAACACAAATTCAATGATCAACCTAATGTAGGATCATTATAATGATTAAAAACTCATGGAATTAACACATTGAATAGAAAAATCTACCACAAAACCACTACAAAAACGATCATTATCAGTGCTCAAAATGGGCTTTATCAGCGTTAAAAAAGTGTTGTAAAGCTCGAAGCTGATAAAATTGGTACCCTTCATCAATGATTTTTTAGTTTTGATAAAGGATCAATTTATCAGTGCTAAAACGCGCTTATAAATGCATCCATTATCAGCGGTAAAAAGGTGCTGATAAAGATGGACTTTATCAGCACTAAAAGAGCGCTCATAAACTGATCCTTTATCAACACTTCTTTACTGCGGATAAAGGTGTAGTTTATCAGCACATTTTTAGTGCTGATAAAAGCTACATTTATCAGCGCTAAAAAAGCACTGATAAATGCCCTGTCTGCAGCTACGAAAAAATTTGCAGCAGCACACCTGAACACCTAAAAAAAAATTCCGCATCTCAATAAGCTAATTAGAGAAAGTATACTCATGAAAAATTAACACATAAATCATAATCTAATTAGACCAAGTATAACCATACACCATTAACACATAATTCATAAGTTAATTATGTATCTAAAGAATTCAATTCAGAATTCAGGGGGTTGGGGGCTGTTCAAGTATTTGGGGTGGCTGTACAAGGGGGGCTAGGGGTTTTCCGGGGGGTGAGGGTTTTTGGGGGGCTTTCCAGGGAGCTGGGCTGGTGTCCAGGGTGTCGGGGGGGCTTTACAGGGGTGGGGGGTGTCCAGAGGGATGAGGGTGTCCAGGGGGTGGGTTGGTGTCCAGGCGGTGGGGTCTTTCTAGGGGGTTGGTGGGGATAATTCATACACATAAAAAGGACCCTAAGATCATTCTTATAAAAGATCAACACAATCCAAATGCATTTGGTTGGATTTCCGTAGGTTAGTTGTTGTTTTCACTTAAAATTGTGTCAATTTTAACCAAAGAGACACCCTTTGAGTGCTACCGGCCACACCATGCCTCAGATTGAGGCAGGGATGAATCATACTTGTCACAAAGGACCCATGGATCATTCTCCTAAAGGATCAACAAAATCCAAATGTGTTTGGTCTGATTTCTGTAGGTCAGTTGTTGTTTTCACTTAAAATTGTGTCCATTTTAAACAAAAGAGAGACCCTTTGAGTGATACCGGCCACACCGTGCCTCAGATTGAGGCGAGGTTGACTCTTACACATCACAAAGGACCCATGGATCATTCTTATAAAATATCAACAAAATACGAATGCATTTGGTTAGATTTCCATAGTTCAGTTTTGGTTTTCACTTAAAATTGTGTCCATTTTAAACCAAAGAGATTTTCTTTGAGTGATATCGGCCACACTAGGCCTCATATTGAAGTTGGGATGACTCGCACACGTCACCAAGGACCCACAGATCATTCTCATAAAGGATCAATACAATATGATTGTTTTTGGTCATATTTCCATAGGACAGTTGTTGTTTTCACTTAAAATTGTATACATTTTAAACAAAATAGAGACCCTTTGAGTGGTATCATTCACACCGTGCCTCGGATTGAGGCAGGGTTGACTTTTACACATTTCTAAGGACTCTTGTATTGTTCTTATAAAAGATCAAGTCAATTCAAATGCATTTGGTATGAGTTTCATACGCCATTTGTTGTCTTCAATTAAGATTTGGTCCTTTTTAAACAAAAGAGAGACCCTTTGAGTGATAGCGGTCACACTGTGCCTTATATTGAGGCGGGGATTACTTTTATATGTCAAAAATGACCCATGGATAGTTACCCTAAAGGATCAACACAATCCAAATAGGTTTGGTTGGATTTACTTAGGTCAGCTCTTGTTTTCACTTAAATATGTGTCCATTTTAAACAAAAGAGAGTCCTTTTGAGTGATACCAGCCATACCATGCCTCTAACTGAGGCAGGGTTGACTCTTACACATAAAAAAGAACCCATGGATCATTATAATAAAAGATCAAGACAATCTGAATGCATTTGGTCAAATTTTCATAGGTTAGTGGTTGTTTTCACTTAAAATTGTGTCCATTTTAAACCAAAGTGATACTCTTTGAGTGCTACAGGCCACACCTTGCCTCATATTGAGCCAACGATGACTCATACAAGTAAAAAAGGACTTGTGGATCATTATCCTAATGTATCAACACAATCAAAATGGGTTTGGTTGGATTTCCATAGGATAGTTCTTGTTTTCACGTAAAATTGTGTACACTTTAAACAAAATAGAGACCCTTTTAGTGATATCGGCCACACCGTGTCTCGGATTGAAGAGAGGTTGATTCGTACACATCACCAAAGACCTTTGGGTCGTTTTTATAAAAGATCAAGGCAATCCTAATGCGTTTGTTCAGATTTTCATAGGTCATTTGTTTTTTTCATTTAAAATTGTGTCCATTTTAAACAAAAGGGAGACCCTTTGAGTGATAGCGGTCACATCGTGCCTTGGATTGATGCAAGGATGACTCATACACATCCCAAAGGATCCGTGGATCGTTATTATAAAATATCAAGGCAATCCGAATGCGTTTGGTTGGATTTATGTAGGTCAGTTGTTATTTTCACTACAAATTATGTCCATTTTAAACCAAAGTGAGACTCTTTGCATGATACCGGCCACACCATTCCTCTGATTGAGGCATGGATGACTCATACACATCACAAAAGGACTCTTGTATAGTTATATTAATGGATCAACACAATACAAATGTGTTTGGTTAGATTTCTGTTGGTCAGTTGTTGTTTTCACTTAAAATTATGTACATTTTAAACAAAATAGAGACCTTTTTAGTGGTACCCGCCACACCATGTCTCAGATTGAGGCGGGGTTGACTCTTAAACATAACCAAGGACCTTGGGATTGTTCTTATAAATGATGCAGGCAATACGAATGAGTTAGGTCAGGTTTTCATAGGTCAGTTGTTGTTTTCTTTTAAAATTATGTCCATTTTAAAAAAAGAGACCCTTTGAGTGATAGCGGCCACACCGTGCCTCATATTGAGGTGGGGATGAATCGTACATGTAGAAAAGGACCTTTGAATCATTCTTATAAATGATAAATCCAATCAGAATGTGTTTGGTCAGATTTCTGTAAGATAGTTGTTATTTTCACTTAAAATTGTGTCCATTTTAAACGAAAGTTAGACTCTTTGAGTGCTATCGGCCACACTGTGCCTCGGATTGAGCCAGGGATGATGCTTAAACATTAAAAAGGACTCATGGATTGTTTCCTTAAAGGATCAACACAATAAAAATTGGTTTGGTCAGATTTCCATAGGTCAGTTGTTGTTTTCACTTAAAATTGTGTACATTTTAAACAAAATAGAGTCCGTTTTTGTGGTACCGGTCGCACCTTGTCTTGGATTGAGGTGATGTTGAATCTTACACATCACCAAGGACCCATGTATCGTTCTTATAAATGATCAAGGCAATCTGAATGTGTTTGTTCAGATGTCATAGGACAGTTGTTGTTTTCTTTTAAAATTGTGTCCATTTTAAACAAAAGAGAGACCCTTTGAGTGATAGCAGTCACACTGTGCCTCGGATTGAGGCGGGGATGACTCATACACATCAAAAAATACTCTTGGATAATTATTATAAATGATCAAGTAAATTAGAATGTGTTTGGTAAGATTTCCATAGGTCAGTTGTTGTTTTCTCTTAAAATTGTGTCCATTTTAAACCAAAGTGAGACTCTTTGAGTGATACCAGCCACAACCTGCCTCGGATTGAGGAGGGGATGACTCATACAAATAACAAAGGACTTTTGGATTATTCTACTGAAGGATAAACACAATACAAATGGGTTTGGTTAGATTTCCATAGGTCAGTTGTTGTTTCACTTAAAATTGTGTACATTTTAAACAAAATAGAAACTCTTTTAGTGGTACCAGCCACACCGTGCCTTAGATTGAGTCGAGGTTGAATTTTACATGTCACTAAGGACCCTTGGATCGTTCTCATAAAATATCAAGGCAATCAGAAAGCGTTTGGTCATATTTTCGTACGTCAGTTGTTGTTTTCACTTAAAATTGTTTACATTTTAAACAAAAGAGAGACCCTTTGAGTGATAGCAGTCACACTGTGTCTCCGATTGAAGCTGGGATGACTCGTACATGTCACAATGGACCCATATATCATTCTACTAGAGTATAAACACAATTATAATGGGTTTGGTTGGATTTCCATTGGTTAGTTGTTGTTTTCACTTAAAATTGTGACCATTTTAAAGAAAATAGACACTCTTTGAGTGGTAACGGCCACACCGTGCCTCAGATTGAAGAAAGGATGACTTGTACATGTCACAAAGGACCCTTGGATTGTTATCCTAATGGATCAACATAATCCGAATGGTTTTGGATGGATTTCCATATGTTTGTTGTTTTTTTTCACTAAAAATTTTGTCCATTTTAAACAAAATAGAGACCCTTTGAGTGATATCGGCCACACCATGGCATGGATTGAAGCGAGGTTGACTCTTACATATCAAAAAAAACCCATTAATTGTTATTATAAGATATCAAGATAATCCGAAAGTGTTTGGTTGGTTTTCTGTAGGCCAGTTTTTGTTTTTACTTAAAATTGTGTCCATTTTAAACCAAAGTGAGACTCTTTGAGTGCTACCGGCCACATCGTGACTCAGATTGAAGTGGAGATGACTTTTAAATGTCACAAAGGACCCATGGATCATTATACTAAAGGATAAATACAATCCAAATGAGTTTGGATGCATTTCCTAAGGTCAGTTGTTGTTTTCTCTAAAAATTCTCTCCATTTTAAACAAAATATAGACCCTTTGAGTGATACCGGTCACACTGTGCCTTGGATTGAGACAGAGATGAATCGTACACATCAAAATTAACCCTCGGATCGTTATCCTAAAGGATGAACACAATCTGAATAGGTTTGGTCATATTTCTGTAGGTCAGTTGTTGTTTTCACATAAAATTGTGTCCATTTTAATCAAAATAGAGACCCTTTGAGTGATTCCGGCCACACCATACATTTTATTGAGGCGAGGTTGACTCATACCCATCAAAAAAGACCCATGGATCGTTCTTATAAAATATCAAGACAATCTGAATGCGTTTGGTTGGATTTCCATAGGTCCGTTGTTGTTTTCACTTAAAATTGTGTCCATTTTAAACCAAAGAGAGACCCTTTGAGTGCTACCAGTCTCACAGTGCCTCAGATTGAGGCAAGGATGACTCATAATCATAAAAAATGACCCTTCATTCATTATATTAAAGTATCAACACAATCCAAATGGGATTGGTCAGATTTACATAGGTCAGTAGTGGTTTTCACATTAAATTGTGTCCATTTTAAACCAAAGAGAGACCATTGGAGTGTTACCATCTAAAAGTGACTCTTATTGAAGAAGGGGTGACTCATACACATCTAAAAGGACCCATGGATTATTCTTATAAATTATCAAGACAATCATAATGTGTTTGGTCAGATTTTCGTAGGCCAGTTGTTGTTTTCACTTAAAATTGTGTCCATTTTAAACAAAAGAGAGACCCTTTGATTGCTACCCGGGCACACCGTGCCTCAAATTGAAGCGAGAAAGACTCTTACATGGCAAAAAGGACCCGTTGATCGTTCTAATAATGGATCAACACAATCCGAATGGGTTTGGTCAGATTTCCGTAGGTCAGTTGTTGTTTTCACTTAAAATTGTGTCCATTTTAAAACAAAGAGAGACCCTTTGGGTGGCACCTGCCACACTATGCCTCAGATTGATGTAAGGATGACTTGTACACATCATAAAGGACCCATGTATCGTTCTTATAATTTATCAAGACAATCCGAATGCATTTGTTTAGATTTCTGTAGGTCAGTTGTTGTTTTCACTTAAAATTGTGTCCATTTTAAACAAAAGAGAGACCCTTTGAGTGGTAACGGCAACAAAGTGCCTCAGAATGAAGATTGGATGCCTTTTACACGTCACAAAGGACCCTTGGATCGTTATCGTAGACGAATAAATACAATTCTAATGTGTTTGGTTGGATTTCCATAGGCCTGTTGTTGTTTTCACTTAAAATTGTGTACATTTTATACAAAATAGAGTCCCTTGGAGTGGTACTGGCCACACCGTATATCAGAATGCGGTAGGGTTGACTTGTACACATCACCTAGGACTCATGCATTGTTCTTCTAAAATATCAACTCAATCCAAATGGGTTTGGTCAGATTTCCGTAGGTCAGTTGTTGTTTTCAATTAAAATTGTGTACATTTTAAACAAAATAGAGACCCTTTAAGTCGTACCAGCCACACCGTGCCTCGTATTGATGTGGGGATGAATCATAAATGTCTTTAAGGACTCATGGATCGTTATCCTAAATGATCAGCACAATATTAATGGGTTTGGTCATATTTACGTAGGTCAGTTTTTGTTTTCACTTAAAATTGTGTCCATTTTGAACCAAAGAGAGACCCTTTGAGTGATACCGTTTACACCATGCCTTGGATTGAGGTTGGGATGACTCTTACATGTCACAAATTACCCTTGTATCATTCTCCTAAAGTATCAACACAATCCAAATGGTTTTGGTTGTATTTTTGTAGGTCAGTTGTTGTTTTCACTAAAAATTGTGTCCATTTTAAACCAAAGAGAGACCCTTTGAGTGCTACCGGCCACACCATACCTCATATTGAGGTGGGGATGACTCATACACATAAAATAAAACCCTTGGATTTTTATCCTAAATTATTAACACAATCTGAATGGTTTTGGTCTGATTTCTGTAGGGCGGTTGTTGTTTTCACTTAAAATTGTGTCCATTTTTTAAAAAATAGAGACACATTGAGTGGTACCGGCCACACCATGCCTCAGATAGATGTGTGGTTGACTCGTACACGTCACCAACGACCCTTTTATCGTTATTATAAATGATGGAGATAATAAGAATGCATTTGGTCAGATTTTCGTAGGTCATTTGTTGTTTTCACTAAAAATTGTGTCCAATTTATACAAATTTGAGACCCTTTGAGTGGTTCAACATTCTTTCATTTTGCTGGTTAATATCATCTATTAAAATGGGAAAATGAATCATTGTATATATGATGTTTTATTTAATAACAATTACAATTTTGCTACAAACATTTACATACAACAAAGATTCATCTTTTGATTCCCTTAACCCCTCTAAAAAATGACCACCAATTGTACATGTCCCCAAGTCAGATCTTCATTGTATTTGTGTACAATCTGCCTTAAGGTATGTGGTCCACTCATTTCTGAACACATATATATCATATTGTGAGTATGAGGATTTTCAGGAGTCAGAGTAGTATCGCAAAATATACAAATAAAGAATTAATAAATAAATTAAACAAACTAGTAGTTGTTTTTTAAAATACATCTTTAGGAATGCTAGTTTATTGATGAATACAAATCTCTTTCATAAATTTTCAAACATAATAACTGCAATCATTATCGTATTTTTTGTTTTCAACACTGAAAAAAATTGATCATTAGGTGAATAAGTAGCTTGTGATGATATGTGTCTGGATAGTGAAATTTTATTATATATACCCTGATATTTGTCCAGACGTAGTACTTGCTCTCCTCTTTATGCTTAGCCCTTATTCTCATTACATTTTTTAGAGGACAATGATACACCGACCTATCATAACAGAATCCTCAGTAAAAGATAATATAAATTATATTACCCAATGTTTAGACCTAAAACGTAAGATGTAGTGTCTTACAGATTCACAAACTTTATCATGTGTGGTATGTTTGATGGATATCCTTTCTTTGAATCAAGAAAATCAATATTTGGAGTATCCAAGTTCACCGCAATTAGAAACCAATGTTTCCTAAAAACAAAAAAAGGAATTAGTAATAAAAAATTGAAAATATAATTGATATTCTTTAATCATAGAGTTTTACCCCTATATGGTTGGTATTAGGAAGAGTCTATCATCTGTAATCTTCCTTTCAAATTTTTTCAGCAAGTCGTTTAATATTTCATCCCTTTTTTATGGCTCTAATTTTGTTTGGTGTATTAATGTAGTATAAGGACTAACGAGTCCAAATCCTGGCTCATGGGAAAATTCCTTCAACTGTTTTTCATAAATGCGTCTGTCAACAATATAAAATGCATTTAGTAATAATTTTCACATTAGATCATCTTTTAGAAAATTAATTCATGGAAACATACATCATATATACATTTACAACTATGACGCCTAGCCAACTGTTTTCAAGGATCTCAATTACATTTTCAGCAGCAACGAAATCTTGACTTTCCTCTCTGTATATATTCTCTTCGAAAACCACTATATGACTATTACCATATTTTAGTTTTTTATCCACATGATTCATAAATTCTAGTAAATGTGGGTAGAGAACATGTGGTGTTTTTGTGCTTTCATTATCTCTTTGAGATCAGTTGGTCGATCCTTTAGATGGTTTTGAGCCGACGTTTTCTCCCCTTCCCTTTCTCCTTCTATAACAAAAATCATTGGTTTAGACCCATTTTTCATTAATTGTTAAAGGTTTAGTTTGAAAAAAATGTAATAAATACCTCTTTGACTGTATGTACTCTTACAAGTTGAGATGGCCATGCAATGAATGTCACAATAGCCTTTTTGACTATATGAATATCATCATTAACAAGTGGAATAGGTAGCTCTGCATTTGGCTCATGAGCTACAGTAATCTTCACTTTTAGATGATCATTCAGAAGTGGTCAATTATGCAGCATGGCATCTGTGATATTTAACATCGTAGTCCTCACTACAAGGTGATAGGTGGGTGTTGAATAATATAAATCACAATCATTATCACCTTGTATAAGATAAGTACATAAAGTTTATCAGTGTTTGTCTGATTCACATTTCTTGGGAACAATTATTAGAATATTGATTACCATAGCTAAGACTGTTCTTTGAGGGGAATGGCTCGACTCAAAGCTGGTGGGGGGGGAGATGTTCAGACACTGGTTGTTCCTGACATGTGTCTTCCTTTTGATTCCCACCCATAAATGTTGCTAGAAACTCTCCCTTCCATTGCAATCATTCTTCATGGGTTGCAATTTTTTCGCTCATTTTTTCAATTTTTCATCTGTATCATCCATTTTTTTCTTCTTCTCAAAATATTCTCGGGGTGTCACCCCAAAACCCGAACCTCTAGCACGACCGTATTTTTTTGGCTGCTTCAAAGCCATCGATAATAGGTCTGTATCAGCTATAGGAGTAGCCGATTCCTGTGACTGTCAGATATAGAAAAATAACTAATTATTTTTATATAATGTAAATTTAAAATAAATATTTTAATTGTGGTGTCATATTTACACATATTTCCTACACTTTTTGTGTGTTATCATCTACTAACTTCCATTCCTTATACACATGTACCTCCATCCCTAGCACATGACGTGGGATGGAAGTGTATTTGGTTTTGGACTAATCAATATACATGTAAACATAGAAAGATAATTATTATGTTTTTTATTAGCACCTAACAATATTACTGTAAATTTAAAATATGTAGCATTTTCATTTCTAATGAAGCATACCCCATTATTGGTTTATGATAGGGGGATTCTGGTTTTGATGCACGTTCATTATATTTAGTACAGATTTTATGTTTCATAAATGAAATATTGACAATCAATGTGATGAATAAAGGTATCCTCATACAACGTATTATCACCCGAAATGTACCTGAAACTTCTCATCACCATGACGGCCAATAAATGAATACCATGCTTCTTGGGATATTAGGTGAGCATAGACAATGAGTGGGTGTGGGTTTATTTTACCTTTGGAATCTTTCAAGTGACATCTTGTTAAAATGGTGCGAAAACCTTGATGAATCCTTCCTGAAAGCCTTAGTACATAATCCTTGTGTGAATCATCTACTAAAAATGTACTATGCAAGAGATTGAGAAGAGTTGGACATTGTTTCATTATTTTATTTGCTAGTAAATTAAAGAAATAAATTCATAATGTTACCGTAATTTATTCCTAGATCACAGCCTTCAGCCCGGACACAACATGGTGCCATGAATCTATGTCAATCAACACGTGTTTCCAAGTGACAACTCCAATGTAGCTGCTAAACATTGCTTTTTTTATTCACATGTTGGTATCGTGCATTCCATCCAACTTCAAATTTGATGCATTTGCTTTTCGCCTTAAGAAATTTGGCTAAAACCGTCAAACTACGACACACCTGTGTTTTATACGACATCAGCCTTTCATTCCCGACCATTTCATTGATATCAACATCATCTATATGTTCATCTGAAATGGTATCAACAACATGTGCTGGTGGTTTTTGGACCTCAAAACTAGAAGCAGCAAGAGCCATAATAGCAGGAGCAGCATCAACCACAGTAGGAGCAGCAGGATTAGTAGGAGCCATAGCAGGAGGAGGAGCGGGAGCAATATGAGCCGCAGCAGGAGCAGCAGCAGCTGCAGGATCAGTAGGAGCAGCAGCAGCTGCAGCAGCAGCAACTTGAGAGACTTTTTCAACCTCAAGGTTAGGAGAACCAGAATGTGTAGAAGTCATTATCTGCAAAAGTGGTTGAATAGTTAATTTAGATTACATAAATTTAGTAATGATAAGATACTAACATGAGATAAAAAGATCTATATTACAAACAAAATATAACCTGTTTATTGAACTCACATTCTTCTTTTCAAAGGTTGAAGGGAATTTACACCT
The DNA here is from genome assembly GCA_963277665.1 of Viscum album. Lineage (NCBI taxonomy): Eukaryota > Viridiplantae > Streptophyta > Magnoliopsida > Santalales > Viscaceae > Viscum > Viscum album. The sequence continues at coordinate 1,512,612,003 of OY728132.1, read as the reverse complement.
CTATCGATTATCCAAATCCCTTCATTGTGGTCTCCTCTGACATACAAAACATCATCTACATTGGGACCGATTCGAAATGATTGCAACGTACCACTTAAAGGATCATCCTCAACTAAATTTTCATCAGACCCTTCAGTAGTTTTGGACGATAAAAAAACAATCAACCACTTTCAGTTTGCGGGATCTGAAACAAAAAAACTTATACAGCTTGTGATGCTCTTATAAACTGTTCTTATTTGTACCATTCTTTACTAAAATCAACTTTAACAGATCCCCATTCATCTAATTTAACACCACTGTTGTTATCAACCCATTTTCATTGAATGATCTGCAATTTGAATGTCATATAATCCAACTCCCATATTAGGTTGACAATGCCAAAGTATGACATATTTGCATAAATTGGATTTCTTTCCTTACTACCAGAAACGTGCATCACTTCAGCCACTAGTATAACTCCACTATTTTTCAGGGTAATATATTTATCATGTTCATCTGTATAGAATTTATAACTGTTAATTACAAATCCACTATAATATAATGCATACACACATGGTCCAGCGGCTAGCCATCGAAGTCGTTCTGAAATTGAATTCGGGTTTTCATCCAACTACATAAAAATATGGTCCTGAAACCATCCTATAAACTTGTGATTATGTGTATTTTATAACCATTTTCATCCCTTGATGGATTCAACTACCTAAGAATTTATTTGTGAGTTTCCATATATGGAGAAACCTCCCAACTGTTATGAAAAACATAAAGATAGGCCTGCTCCCGATCTGTAATACTGATTATCACAACTTCTCTTCTAGAAATTCCGTCACCCTCAATGCGTCCAGTGTGATGAGATTTTGGGAGACCAATGCTTTCCACATTAGATAGTTATTCGGTATAATATTAAATGGACTCTTCAACAAAATATCACTCTACTATACAACCCTCTGTCCGACTTCGGTTTTTGACATACCCTTTTAAAATCTTTATATAATGTTCAATAGGATACATCCATGTATAGTGCACAGGACCACGAAGTCGAATCTCACTCACAAAGTGAATCATAAAATGAACCATCATATCAATGAATGTTAGTGGGAAGAACATTTCTAATTCACATAATATGATGATAATTTCTTTTTCAATAGCTGGCAATTTTTCCGGGTCTAAAACATTTCTGCATATAGCTTTGAAAAAGATACAAAGTTTGGTTAACGTATGAAAAACATTATTGGAAAAAATGAAATGTAAAGCTATAAGAATTAGATCTTGAATCAAAACATGGCAATCATGTGATTTCAAACCTTTTAACTTCAAATCATTCATTGACACAATGTTCTTGATGTTTAAAGAATACCCCTATAGAACCTTTACATCATTGAAGAAGTTGAAAAACCGATATATCTACTCTCTAAAAAAAGTATAAGCAGCTGGAGGAAGAAACATTCAATTTTCACCCTTCACAAGAGCCAACTCTTCTCGTATTCCCATGTTAACCATGTCCAACCTTGCCTTAATTCCACCTTTTATTTTGCCATGGGAATTTAGCAATGTTCTGATAACACTGTCACATACATTTTTTTCCACTTGCATCACATCAAGAAAATGTCTGATGTACAAACAATTCTAGTATGGTAATTCAAACAACTGATCTCTTTTCCAGCCGATTTTCGTATGGTTTTTCAAAAATGGTTTACCAAAAACAGTGTTCATATTTTTTACTTTCTCAAACAGCTAATCACCTGTTAGTGGGGACAGTGCTACGTATTGTTTTAAACATCCATTGAATGATGTTGTCCAATATTGGTTCTTATGCCGATGAGGTAGAAATCAACAATTTCATAGAAACACAGATTTCGATGAATGTTTCAACCTAATTGATTATGTATCTTCTTCGTACATGAGATACCCTTGAGTTCCGTTAATGCTATAGCCTGAAAAATTTCCATAAGCAGGGAAATCATTTATTTTCACATAAAATAGTGCTCTCAAAGTGATGTATTCACTTTTATAAGCATCATACAACATGACACCTGAATCCCAAAATATCTTCAAATCCCAGATCAAAGTATCCAGGCAAACATCAATATCGTTACCAGGTTGTTTTGGTCTTGATATAAGCAAAGAAAACATGTTGAATTTTCACTTCATGCATAAACAGGGAGACAAGTTATAATTTACCATCATAATAAGCAATGTACCATGAGTGCTGGTTTGAAAACCAAAAGGATTAACTCCATCTGTAGACAACGAATGATGAGGGTTTCTCGACTCTTTTCCAATCTCAATATACTCATGATCAATTTTCTTCCATTGAGGAGAGTCACCCGGATGACAAAATCTCCCATCTTTATTTCTTTTATCTGCATGCCACGACAATTGACTTAATGTTTCTTCACTTCCATATAGACGCCTAAACCTTGGAATGATTGGAAAGTACCATACAACTTTCATAGGATTTGATTTATATTTCTTGTATCGAGAAGCACCACACTTTGGTCATTCTGTAAGTGATGTGTTCTCCTTGCGAAACAATATACATTCTTTCGGGGAGGCATGTATTCTTTCAAAAATCCTACCCATCAAGCGTAGCATTCATCTAGCATTATATGTCCGGCTTCAGAGCCCATTGTCGTTCGGGAGCATGTCATTCAATAGATCAAGTAGTTCTGTAAAACTGACATCACTCCATCCATTTCTTGTTTTCAATTTATACAACTTTAGTACAGCTAACAATGTTGGATACTTAGTGCAACCAGCATACAATGGAATCTTTGCACAACTCTTTAACTTCTCAAACAATTTTGGGAATTCATGGAGTTCATATTCAATTTTCATTTTCATTTCCTCAATATGATCTTCCTCATCATTAAAATCTATAATAACATCTTTCATATGGTCTTATTCATTATCCAAATTTATATTCATATCTGATGATCCATAAAATGTAGTTTTATCTTAGCCAGTAGCTACATTCGCTTTTTCTCCGTGTTTATTCCAACATTTATAACTCCGATCTATTCTGTGACATGTCAAATGTTCTTCCAACTACTCCAGAGTAAGTAGTCTATAATAAAAACAACGTAAACACGAACAAAATATTTGAGAAGGATCCTTTCCATGATCATTTTCAAACTTGATGAACTCTTTCACTCCGTTCTCGTACTCTATTGTCAAACGATTAGCATCCATCCAATCTTTATTCATCTTCATCCTATTTGAATCTCATATATTATTATTTATGGTTCATGTACACATTACAATACTTTCAAATACAGTATAAGAGAACAAATTCCATTTAAAAATAGATATTAATAGATCCTAACCATTAGTGGTTATTCATCTTCATTAAATACAATTACTTTACTTTCATTATAGTTTCCTCAAATCACCCCAGACCAATCACAAGAATAATCAAGATTGATACATCTACCACTCCTAGGTCTCTGCCCTACATTCAATATCATCATGCCTAAATACCCATATATCCACACATACACATGTCATAAACACATAAAAAACCATATCCACATCAGAACCATAGTACCAATATGGATTTCAATCAGGTTACTCGACTAAAGCGGTGGTGTGTAAGAAATAATAAGTAAATATAATAAGTATATAGTCACACAAAAATTTCAAAATGGTGTTAATAATCCAATAAACCAAAGGTATCATTCCATCTATCAGAATACTCTGACGGAGCCCATATGTGGTAGTAGTCCCAGGGGGTGATGGTTCCTAAGGAGGAAGGGGAGAACACACACCTATCGGGGTTTGAGGTCATGTCATTGAGGTTGAAGGGGGCTCGATACTCCTACAAGGTTTCTTTCTATATTTCACAAACTATGTCCTGGCACACTAGGATGTTAACCCAATGCTGGTGGAAGTGAAGCTGTTCCTGAGGATCATGCTAAGAAGAAATGGAAACCAAGAGGGGTGATTGAATCAAAATACCTCAAGAAAGATGAAAAAACATGGTATTTGAGAATAGTTTAGTGGTTTTCATGTTGGCTAGACACCTATACAATAGACTCCACAAGCGGTGATGTGCCCTGAAATTGTTGCACCAGGGGAAACTGTCACCTGAGAAGCTGAGATCAACGAGGCCCTTCCCAGCCATAAACTAAACAAACTCCATGATGACCTTCCTATGGAATGGGATTCTACCTTTCCATTCATTTGGGTTGGAAATGGCATTAAAGTCACCCCCAACAAACAATGTATGGTGGCTGAGATCGAAGGTATTTTGTTCACTCAATAGAGATTTCCTTTGAAGACGGTCATAGCTTCCAAAAACAAAATTCATATGGAAGGAGGTGTCACCGTTGGACACCTTGGTAGTGATGAATTGATTTCAATCTTGAACAGTCTCAACAACATATTTATTGTGCCAAAATACCCATTTGTTTCTGTTGGAGGGGTCAGAGTGTAGAAATCCATGGAACTTAATCTTCCAGGAGAATTCTATGATTATTAGAAGGTTTTTGTGTTATTTGACAACAACAACAATGACACTATGATTATTGATTTCTATAGTGAGGAAGTACGATTTAACATGGGAACTATGACCATGAGAATTACATATGAAGATAATAATGATGGTTAGGATAGGGCTCTGGCATTGGATCTAGAGCTATTAGCCTTATTGAAGTGGGAGGATGATCTCTCATTGAGGACCCTTGATTTTGAACATATTTATAATCCACTGTAGTTGGTAAGAATCATATGAGTGGGACATGAGGATCCAATGAGGCAGGGGAAGGATGGGTAATGAAACTTGGGGGCTGGTGAGGGAGTTATCTCTAGATCAATAAGTTTTTGGAGCTGGATGATAGGCTCAGAGCCAAGGGAGAAAGAAAAAATACTGCTAGGAAGGGGTCTGGCTACTACAGAGAAGCAGTGAGTAACCTCAGCGAGGGAGAAGGATAGAGATGGAGGTAGGGGTGGCAAGGATATAAATCTTGGTGGTCTGGGCATCATGACATACAATTTCACTACCAGAAAAAGTCACATAGATTGCATGAAGGAAAGAAGGGGGGAACCCCTCGATGAAAATAGGGGTCAAGCATTTGATGACCAGGAAATGCATCAGAACCGGGTGGTGTTGTCCTTAATGAAAAAGGTTATCCTTCATTCCTTACATTATGGTGACATGGTGATGGATCTAAGGGAATTGATGATACCTATGAGGAATTTAGTGAAACTAGAATCCTAGTCTGATGGACCTTAAATTTTTCATAAACTTCACTCTGATAGTGAAAACTCATTGATCGCCATTGATGATGAGCATATCAATCCTTCCACCAATACTGGGATTCTCAATATATAATTTAAATGAATAAACAATTCCTTTTAAATAAAATCAACCCATGTCAAACATTCCCCAAAGATTCCAAATTTTTATTTACATTAAAAAAACTATACTAATAGTAAATCATATAATAATGGAGTAATGATAAAAGAAAAAATAAATATGTCATAGCCACTTATGTTCAAATAGTATGTGAAATTATAAAAAATACCCCATAAAACAGCACTAAATTCATATTTCAAACAAAAATATGCTATTTAATCATGCCTCAAATCATGATGATACTCATGCCATGATACCTGCACCGTGATGCGCCTGATCAACATCATCATCATCAACTTCACTAACAAGATAACAAACTTGAATTCATTAACTTAGAAACATCATAACCCATTTCCAACCCAACATAACCTAATAATATAATTAAATCAATGAATATATATTCTATAATTCAAACAAAACCTTCTCATAAAGGTGATTGTTGGAAGAATTTATATAACATATCTAGCCATACCACCATCTAATTGAATGGTTTCTAGGATCTAGAATAAGCTAATACCAAATCACCTAAAAACCAACCGTAGTCAATAGAAAAAAGGTGATACATTATGAGTAATAGAAATATATTGTATGATCACCCCCCCAAGAACCCCATCACAATATGTTGGAAGTACACTCAAGAATCAACGATGAAGCAAAATCACCACCACCGAAGGAAATGAAACCTAGGGATGAAATAATTTAAACAAAATCCACTAGAACACCATTGATGGGAATGCCTCACATACCAAAACACCAATTAACAATGTTTTAATATTGTGAAATGATTTATAGAATAATAGTTCTAGAACCATTAGATGAAGTTGGACCATACTCGAGCTTCAGCAGTGGGAATTACCCTAGAGACAAACATGAAAAAGAAAAGGATGAATCGTGTAGCCTACAACCATCAAAATCTCACATATCCATTAAATAAATCATTCCAATTAAACATATGGTTATGTGTGATGGTATAGGAGAACAATATTAAAAAATGATTCGGAAAACATGCCTTAAAAGGAGGTCCGACAAACTGAAGCTTGAGGGTGTTGCAGGCGGTGGAGGTCTGGAAAACCGAAGCTCGAGGGCGGCAGAGGTCCGGAAACGCGAACTCGGTGGGCAGAGGAGGTCCGATAATGAGAAGAGCGGGTGGAAGAGGTCCGACAACATGAACTTAGTGGGCAGCATAGGGTAGTCGTAGGGTTCAAGGACCACGGGCGCTTTAGGTCGCGATAAAATGGGGGCACTGTGTGACTGAGTTTATAAAAAATTGGAATAAGGCCTTATCAGTGCTATAAAAGCATTGATAAATCCTTCCTGTATCAGCGCTAAAATTTTAGCGCTGATACAAGAATTCTTTATCAACTATTTTCTAGCACTGATAACGGGTCTTTTTAACAGCTCTTGTTTAGAGATGATAAAGGTTACCCTATATCGTGCAAAATTTTTAGCACTCATAAAGAGGCCCTCTATCAGCGCTAGAAAAGCAATGATAAGGAATCACTTAATCAGCAGTCAAAATAAAGCACTGATCAAGGGTTGCTTTATAAGTTGTTTTTCGTAGTGCTGATAAAGGGGGCGCTTCCCTTGCTCGTTTTTGTAGTAGTGAAACAAGAAGGAATCACAACAATCCATTGAAAATTGATAATCGGGAAGGATAGATTGGGTCCCCACAGTTCTAGATCTATAAGAAACAACAAAAAACCACCCAAAAACATATTATATTTGGAATCACAACAGAATTGGGTTTCAACATGAATGGGGGAGGAATCAGGAAAGGATTTATTAAGAAGAAGAGAACTCATATAGAAAATGCAACATACCTCAATGTGATCTATCACAAATAAATGATTTATTCCTAAAATAGATGGGGATATACCTCCAAATACCTATGAAAAGATAATGTTGTTCTAATATGAGGTAAGGGTTTCATTAGTCTTAATGAAATAATGGTAAAATATGAAGAATCCCATATATTAACTATTTATAAGAGTGTCACGTAATTTCCTGGCGGAAGATTATAGTTAAAATAATTGTGAAAATTAATTTTTATCCTCTAATATCCATATTTGAATTGGTCCATGGTTTTTCTTGATAGGTATATCAAACATACACTATCCATGAAAACCTATCTATCCAAAGGGTGAATGCTTGTTGGTGGAGGCTGTATAGTTTAAATAATCATTGAAAAACACTAAAAACCACTATTGAAACCTCACAAAGGAATAACTCATGGTTAAAACATGTTTAATCTAACTATGACACTTACCCTTGTGACTTATAGGTTTTCAGCTAATTTCAAACTTTCCGTGCTCTAATCTTCTGAATCATCCCAAACCCCAAAAGTGAAAAAAAGATAATCTAAGGCATCTTTTTGACCAAGAGAGTGTCACAATTATCCCCACTATAAGAACATTCTATCCCCATATATTCCTGATGATTATTCACCAAAAAATAAATGTTTACTACTTCCATATCATCAATTCCCAATCCCATGTCTGTTTAGTATCTCATTTACACTACCACATTACAATATTTTATCGTGTCATACATTATTTGGGTGATCTATAATAAGAATTGGTCTCTCAGAAATGGTGATATGATGTTGAATATCAACAATATCTAATTCTATCACATGGGAAGGATGAGGGTGATACATCCTAATATGAAAAGGGGGAAACACATTGTGGATCAATGAATAATGAGATTATAATTCCAACAAAGAATGCACCATTCTGAGTCACATGATGACCTCAAAGGGACCAAAAAACCTTGTTTCAAACACACCATTCTTACCAAACCAATGATGTCCTAATAAAGGTGAATGTCTGAGGAAATACTAATCACCAACCACATACTCTAGTAGTTGACGATACTAGTCCACATAATATTTCGGTCATCTCTATGATGTGACCGACCACTTCAAGATCAAATTCACTTTTTTAATAAGATCCTAAATGATACTCATCCTAAACAAGTACCTATCACCCAAATCTACTGATCACAACTGATATATACCTTTCCTCCCAAACAATTCATCATATGGGACCATTTCTATTAAATCTTGGTAAATATTTTTATAGAAAATCTTGAATAGAGGAAAATTATTTTCCCATGACATACAAAACTCAGGAATGAATGATTGTATCAGATCCTTAACAACATGGATTTCTATATCTATCTATCCATATTTATACAAAATATAGGTTATACAAAAATTTAAATGGGAACCAATTTCCTCTTTCAAAAATTCCAAAACCAATATGTGATCCCCGAGTATCTATTATATACAATCGTGTAGGGAATCCCATGAAGTCTCACAATCTTATAGGTAAACATATCCCTAATAAGTTCAATATTCATTATCTCATTGACAGTAATGAAATGTTTAGATTTATTGTTTCATTCATTAAACACACAAATCACATCCTTTTATCTAGGATTCTTTGGAAATACCAAGATTAAATCCATAAAAATCACATCCCACTTCCATTTCAGAATGGGAAAATGATGAAACCAATCATAAGGACTCTATTGTTTTCCCATAGATTTCAAACAAGTGAGACACCATGATAATAGTTTTGGAATCAATCACCTCATCCCAGAACACAAATACAAATGTCTATATTGATGATACATATAGGTGTCCCTTGGTTGTATTGACCAACATGTCACATTTCTGCTATCCATTAACTCATACCTTAGAGAAACAGAATCCACCAACCTAATATAGAAGCACAAAGCTCCATATGGAGACTGGGAGAAAAAAATAAGGTTATCCCCACCATAAATCTTATTATATATGCATTTTAACTCATTGTATATAATGTTTTCAAGATGAAATTCAACATAAAAATATTAATAATCTTTCAACGACGTCCACAACACCATTCCAACAACATCATCTACTCCCATGTTAATATCAACATAAAAAAATCATTAGAGATCACTCCCCAAGCAACTTATTCATGTCTTGTGTCTATAATTTTATAATTAATGATTATAAAAAATACCCTTTGTTGGATTATATATTGAATAAAATTAAAAATTATTAAGATACATTACCTAGTGTCTCTATCAATAATTCAGATCCCCATATGTGAAAATATATTTCATGTTTTTATGATCTAAATACACTATATACAACCCCATAAAGATACAATGATGCTATGTTTTTAGTGTTGTAAATGATGTTGCCAACTATAGATCATGGGTAGGGTAGTTCCTCTCATGACGGTGTATGATTAGAGAGTCATAGGCAACCACATGTTTCTCCTCCCTAAAGAAAATCCCAAACATATATGGGAAGCATCACATAAATAATCATAATCTAAATCCTTTTCTAAATGAATACAACTAGTGACGAACACAACCTCACTATTATCACCTCATAGGATATGTGAAATTTTTAATTCCATTAAAAAATTAAAATGAATACAAGTTAAATCCATCATCAATTATATGATATTAAAGAAATACTGAAAAAACCCTCTATAGTAACCAGTCAAAGACATGAAACTCTTATTAAAAAATACATTTTGGGGAACTCATAGGACATAACATCCTTTATCCTCTGAAGATCTACATTTATTAATCTCTCAGAGTTCACATTGCAAATAAATTTCACTTCTCCGATCCAAAACTCGCATTATAGAAGCATACCATATAGAGAAAATGATTTCATGGTTCAATGAATTATATCGAAATGATACACATGCTCATACTCATTCTTATAGCACACTACAATATCAACAATTTATACCACAATGATATATTCCCTAAACTAATGAATGATTTGGTTCATCAAAGCCATGAATACTTCATAAACATCATTGAGACAAATTTTCATAACCAGAAAAATGAAATGACAATACCATATCCAAAACTCTATCATAGGTATATTGACTTATTATAAAATCAATTATTAGTATTTTGACCATAGTTGAACCCTTGAAACAAATAAATTCTCCTTTATGATAGTCAATAATATCATCATCCCTAGGTTGAAGATATATTTTTTAACAGTCACCCAATATAAAAATTGATAATCTATAAAGACATTAATATTCACACCTTATTTATCATCCAAGAGGATAGAAAAACCCCTCTGTGACATGCTAGGATGAAAAATTCATATATCCAATAGATCAACATGATGAAATTTACTTCCAACAACTTAGTAGACTTAATTTAACAAGAAGTAATTGAATCAAGAATTGTACAAGGGATAAATTAAGTATTAAATGTAACCTCTCTATAAATAGGTAAACTAGAAAAATAATCCAAAAATACCACATGGTAGACACACACCACTATATGAAGTATACTTCCAAAATAAGGTTTAGTGGAATCCTAAAACATCTTGGATTACTAGTATGTGATTGCTACTGCATATTGAACAATATCCCCCCATTCATTATCTATTGTCCCACTCATCCTAAAAAACATGAATCACTACATCAGGAGATAATATACAAACATGGTGATTATATAAAAAAACTGATCTATAACAATAATAATATATTCCATGCTAATAATTAAGTCTAATGTATAATGATTAAGTACAATGAGGTCTTAATCCACCTCCATGTAGGGTATCCATATTTGACATGTTGGAAGCATTAATCCTTATTCATGACTCGTTAAAAATGAAATGGAATGATCCTATGTGTATTGAATAATTTATGAATGTAGTCTAAATATATAAACTAACATTGGAGATACAAAAGAATGAGTAACACTGATATCAAAAAATGATAGAACAACAAAAGATGAAATAAATATCATAACTCAATATCTATCCCTACATCAGATTCATATTATGAATACACAATCTCCTATTATCTACTAGTTCTGTCCACTTGGACATTTCCATTATCCTATGGATTAGACTCACCACCCTTGTAATCATAGGTACAATATTGTGAACCCTTGTTGAATTAAGATCCTGCCTGACTGCTTTGAAATATCCTCTCACAGAATCTCTTGAGATATTAGACGGACATTAATAGTTGAAACATCCTAGGATCCTTGATATAGTTAGTATTGGTATTACAATTCCATTAAAATTTATAACATAAAATCTACTACTTTCTCGAAAAGTAAATTTAATCTTGTTTGATGAAATCTAACATCCCGTACACTTTTCTCATAACCAGATGATACACTCTAGTTAAAAACTACACCAAATAGAGCTCCACCCAACAAAATATATTTCCAACCATGTTCTACATTGAAAAATATGTTTTTTGAATACCTCCGTGAAGTTTAGAAGGCACATGAGAATAAACATCAATAGAAAATTATGTGTCAGTCCCAACTCATACCTCTGATTTTTTGGGTACTCATTGGTGATCTTCTCCATTGATAGATTCACTTTCTCATCAAAATGGTTGAATATTCAAGAATGTATCTCTCCCATTTATTTATGGTCATAAACTACTATGTCATCACCAAATGTAACTTCTTAGGGTAAAACTAAAAATTAATGAATTTCTTGAATGAAGTAAAGGTAATTTCCACATGCTACATAGATAGCACAATAGTGTCCCACCATATCCTCCTGGTCACTTAATCATATATGTAGAAATCCTGACCATAGAGTTCTCACGAGTATTCCTGAAAAGGGTATCCTCTCAATTAACACAACACACTCCCCATATTCATAGATTCATTTATGAACCTACTATATGGGTGGATGCTTCATAGTGAACTCACAGACATGTTCCACCACATGTCTCAGTTTCCTGAAACCTACTAGAACCAATGTTTTAATTCAATGAATTGCATATTCAAACAATGAAGGTTCCACTGGAGGAATATCCTATAGATCCTATATCACATATTCCTCTCTTAGATATGGATGACTTCTTCTAAGAAGTGTTGTATGTTATTCACATGAAAATGGGTTGTCAAAATTTTAAAATATTCCAAAATCATATAACTACCTACAAGAATTCATGTCCATTAATTAAAATGCCAATAATTTAAATATATTTTAAATACCATTAATTGAAATATTGGATTTTTGAAGGAATAGGTCTATTCAAATAAAATTCTCAAACATTTCACTCAAATGACCTCAAACTCCATGTCTCAAACATGTTGGAAATTTTCCAACCACCCATGGTACCTCAAGTTAATACATGGGTGTGATATTTCTAGGAACTATCCTGAACATACTACTCTAATTGAAATGGTATTTAATCTTGTTTAGCTATGAAACAGAACAAAATAAACCAATTCCAAACACACTATGGGATAACCTTCTATATGATACCAAATTGTAACAAGAAAAACCAAATCAATAGGACAAGCTACCAGATCCAACATATCACATTGTGAGGTATAACAAAGAGACTAACATCAATAAAAAATCCTCATATATAAAAATTAATACATATAACCAAACTAAAAATAAGATTAAAGAGATATATATAATATTTATACAAACCAAGCCAAACTGGATTAACCAGAAAATTATGAATCAAAAAGGCCATCATGTCTCCATGTGACAAACCATCACCTCAAAGCCATCTTGAACTAGATACATTAGTAACATGATAATTCATCTTGCTACAAGGTGAGGTATAGGAAAGAGAGAAACATGAAAACATAACAAGTCAAATATATATTAATTAATACATAAAACTGTTAAAAAATTAGAAGATATATATATATATTATATATATATATATACAAACAAATCCAAATAGGCGCATCCAGAAAAGTATGAATCAAAAAATACAATCAACTCTCTGTGGTACTAACCATCACCTCTATGTCAATCGAATAAATTATTAATAATAGAATCCATCATGCTATAAGGATTCAATCCCTTTGCCATAATTCTTAAATACAACATCTACAACAGATCATAATACAAACTAGGGTATGAGAAAAAATATTAGTATGATAATACTAATGACTCTATATATGGTCTAATATCTAGAATACATCAGTTGCCTATTAAAATCAGTTTTCAGAGTATTTTAATAAATCTAAATCTCATTTTAAATCATTTTTTTTTTGTTTTTCAAAAAATAATTTCATATAAAAAAATCTATGAATATGTAATTTATGATGAATAACATATGGATTAGTTTCCACAAAAACCATAAGGTATGAATGTAAAGACATATAAATGAAATAATAAATCATCTTTATCTATGTGATATAGTTTTATCTTAATAAATATTGTTATCAACTATCCATGATAAAAAATAGGCATTAAATAACCTAAAAGGAAAAATCACTCTATATTGGGACCTTGCCTATAATAATAGTTACTGAACATTATAGAGTCTAAACATGGAAAAAATTTTCTACCAACAAATATTGAATCCTTCCACAGCCCATCGATATTCTGATAGAAACCCATTGTGGTGCCACAAACACTAGTGTCACCTTTTTTCAACTACATAGATACACAATGTTCCTGATGTGACAGTGTAAAAAATCAGTTCAAAACCATGATCAATATTTTATAAAAAAACACAACAATCTAATCCAATTTGTTGTTTGTGAAAACAATTCTTATATAGAAAACCAAATTGAAAATTTAATCAAAAAATTAGTGTGATAATAAATATTTTAATTGAAGAAACACATTAATACATGTATTTTACAGGATCCCCATTGAACTAAAATTATCAAAAATTTAGGGAATATCCAAAATAAATATTAAAATAAGAATAATACAAGCATATAATTAACTTGTTGTATAGAAATACCTACCTCAAAATAGTGTAAGCACAAACCACATTAAATAAAATTGAGTTCATATATGGATAGATTAGGTCTAATGGTTCACGATACATAATTAAAAACATTAATACTCTATAAAATTTTGTTTATATAGTCCCAGATTCCAATTGGGATCCAACAAGAATGATGGAGAAGTTATCTAGTAAGGATTTTCCATGAAGTGGAGAAACTAGTTCTGAAATATAACATAGCACATTATGGCCCATAATGAATGATATAATTACTTTATGAATCCAAGGTGTGACACCTTCAATGTTCTAGATATTTATAATGGGGATCAAATATAAAATTTGGGGTCATATAGGCTTAAATCTATCAAAAGGGGAAATGATAAAATCCCTTTTTCTATTAGTTTTGAGGGGGTAAGAATGTTTCCTAGAGGAGGCTCATGATGAAAATAATTTTGTGCCCTAACCATGAAAAACTAAAATTCATTCTAGATTGGTATATTTTTTTTTCATCATTCTGTATTTAACCATGAACCAACTATGAAAACACATCTACTTATAAGGTGCACGACTTTCACAATAGGTTGTATAGTTTCTCTAACCATATGCAAGATAATAAAACCATCACTAGTACCTCATAAAAGAATATCACATGGTAATCACATGGTTAAACCAACCATGAATCTTAATGGTTCCCCATTCTAGTTATCCATAATTTTTCTTTTTTTTCAACTATTAATCCCCCCAAAACATCATGGGGCCCAAAAGTGAATAGCCAAGGCTCAACTATTACATATCTTTTCATTAGTGGGAGTCACACTTCTACATGTAAATGATGTTATGTCCACAATTTATGGTGGAATATGATCTATATAGATAATGATCCATCATTTTTGTTGTCTTCCATTATCATGATCTATCCATAATAATACATTTTATTGGAATACCATTCCATGATAACACTATTTAATGATTCTTTTAATTAATGGGAAATCACCAAGATACATGAACATAAATTAAATAGGTTATATATTGAGTAAACCATATACCCTTTATCTATAAAATATAAATAATTTATACTTCATTATGTTAATATAATGTAATTTACATTAATGTTACCAAATTTTATTGGATACCTATTTAATCTCTAAGTGGTTTATAATTATTTAATTTTTGTTCAATTTATTTATGTTTTACTTATGTGAAAAAATGAGTTTGGACATTTGAATTGTGTTCCCTATAAACTCTCCAATTCAATGGGTAATGAATTTATATCTACTATGGAATTATTCAGGGTGCTTGGAAGAATATATTGGTATTATTTTATGATACCTTACTGAACACCCTTGGTAATTTGACTTTTGATACCGTGGTGATGGTCCTTGGTGATTTTCATACTAATATATCATGATTATGTTAGGAAAACATTTTAATTTTATACCTCATGTACATATGATCATGTTATGCCTCATTCACAATGATTAGGTTATGCCTCATGTATATATGATCAAAACATCCCTCAAATAGCTAGGTAATATAAGACCTCTATACATATGATAATTTTATTATACCTATTCTTATATCATTGTATAACTATTTTCTTAATGTTCATTTTTTCATATCGTACCTCATCTTTGACCCATTATGATCCATTAGTCCAATTTTTTTTATTTAACACTTAATTGGGAATAAAGATAACCCTTGTTATATTTCCTGATTACCCTATTTATTTTAAATAACAGGATACATATAATGAAACTACATGTTTGGAGAATCATTGTGGTAGAATAATGTATTGAATAATGTGTTATTTTTTAAATGTAAATGGTTCTAAATGAAATTAAAATTTTGGTCATCAGTTTTTGCATATTAATGTGATCTATTAAAAATTATGTATATTTAGCAGTATATATAGAAGTAATAGTCTTGGGAATCTCAGTATTTATTACTGTAGGTTATTCAATGATTATTTGATGAATGTTCTTATGTTACGGTGGTAAGGATTTGTATGATTGAAATATGTAAATATTTGGTCAAATAAATCCTTCGAATTCATTAGGCAGGGTTATATATAAATATTATTTTATGGTGATGACAGGTGTGGAAATGATTATGAATAGATTTATTCATATTTTCATGCTTGTGTATGATCTATTCTATCTATGATTACATGATAATGAATCTACATGATTGATAATAGATATGTTAATATTTTTGTGTGTGATCATGATCACTTCATGTTATACTCTCAATATCATGGTTCAACATGATTGTGAATATATATCTTCAAAGGATTATGATTTAATATTCTAACAATGCCACATGACTATGGTATGAATCATGATTGTTGAATACTTAATTAATACTATTATAAATAATTTATCTACATCTGAAAAAAAATTTATATATAATGATAAACAATATATTAGGTTAGATAATTTTATGTTGATAAACTTCACTAGAATATGTAATCATACACTCATCACCTTCTTATTCTCACTTTTAATTTTAATAATCTATGTCTACACATAATGATCATTTGATATCATAAATTATTATCTTTTCCTAAAATGTTTTTTATGTAAATAATTATGTATGATATTGTAACATCTTACCCCTCATCATTGGATTGACTTGTTACAGAGGTTCCATATGGCCTTTGGTGACATCCCCATGGTTCCAGAGGTCAAAAATAAATATTGAGGGCTTCGTGAATGGTGGGGGATGATTTTCAATTTTTGAATGAAAACACCCAGCCAATTGTGCCAATGCCAAAATAACTACATGATGCATGACACAAATGTCTCACAACTTGTAAAACCCCTAGATTTAATAGTATTTTGTTTTCTTTAAAATAATTAAATAGCATGTGCTACACTCAACACCGAGTTTGAGCGCATCACAACTTAGAAAAATAGTCGTTGAAAAGATGTTATGAGTAGTTAAACTGAATTTTGAATTTGACATACTCCATATAACTTTAGAATCCATATTATGTGTTTCTTAGACATAATATGAGAACAAATTCATTTTCTCAAATAAAAGAAGTATTTTTTTAAAAAAATGCCATTTTACCACCTTCTAATGGAAAACGCTTTATAAAACCAATATTTGACTAGTTTATTTATTCAATTTAATTTAAATATATTCTTCTTTATAATAAGGAAAAAAATTTATTTTAAATAAATTTTTTGTACTTTTTTAATAAATTTCATATTTTCATGAATACTGAAAAATAATAAATTTTAATTGAAATGTACTTTTTTAGTCGAAATAATTTGTTGGGTTAGATAATTAATTTGAATGGTTTAAAGTATAATTAGATTATATTTTTATCATTTAACTCAATGTAGATCATTATAAGTAATATCATATTTAAATTTGACATAAACACATGTCAATCTTTTGATAGTTTTTACTTTTTTATAACTCGCTTTTCAATTTACATAAGAAGAATTAATATTAAATTAATTAATGCTACTTCTATGTTTTTAATATGGTAAAATATAATTCTTTTTTGAATTCATAATATCAAAATTATCTTATGGTGAATTTTTGTTATTTTTCTGAAAAAAAATTCAATTTTTGATTAATAATGAAAAACACTTCATTATAGTTTAAAACCAACATTTTATTTAAATAATAATTTATTTTATTTTAATTGATTTTATGAAAAAATATATATATAATACCTATATATGATCAATATAATTTTTTGGAGTCATTTTATAATAAAATTAGATGTATAAAATTTTATAGAACTTTTTACCGTATTTTAGCCACCTTCTAGAAGCATTTGAAAATTTTCATAAAACATAATTTTACCACTTCTGTTAGTTGAATTTCAAAACACCAAGAGACACTTCTTGAAATCATTTAGAAAAATGTGGTTTAATAAGACAAAAATAATTTTTTGTGAATAATAACTTTTATATTTTATTTACCTCAGTTAAAAGTAAATAAGGCGATTAAGGGTTAAAATGATATTATAATTACCCTAAAAAATGTCATAATTCAATTGGATAAGTTTAATTCAACCTATATGAATACAATTTGATCCACATTGGTCCACTTTAACTAGATTAGGACATTTTTTTATTATTTTTTTAATGAAGAGTTAAAAGAGTTATATTCAATGTTTAATAACTAATAAATTTTTTATATAGGGATATACAAAAGATAAATTAGACTAAAAATATTAATTATAAAGATAAAAATATTTCCCAACTAATGGTATTTTATTTATATTTTTTATACATTAAAATTTTATATTTATTTATGTCATAATGATGATGCAGTAATTACCTTATTAATGAAATATTAAAATAATTGATATTATAAATATCCAAATAAATCTAATTTGAGACTTTTAATGAATTCCAATTACTTTCTAGGTTACTATGACATGTTAGAGTTGATTGAATAAATTTTTTTCGAATTAACCTTGCTGTTTTTAATTTTACAAAAACCAAATTCTAAATAATGTCAAAATTGACATAAATGATGTTTTAAAACAAATACTATAATATTGGTAGATATAATTTTACTAAAAATATAATGTTCAGAAAAAGTGATTAAATAATATTATATATGTCATTAATGAACCATTTAAGGTTCTCTAGGATGTTTAGAGGATGTTTATTAATCATACTGTGTAAGAATACAAGAAGACACGGTAAAAGTTAAACTATTTAACTAAGAGTTAAATCTAAAAGATAAGGATAAAATGGTAATATTAAAATTTCTAAAACCTATTAGTTGAAATTGTTTCGACCCATACCCACTTTATCTTAGAAATAAATCATTTTTGAGCCATTATAAACCAAAAATATTTTTATTATAAAATAATATTCCAAGGTTTTCTTAATGTGACCTTCACATCTCTTATAAAAGGGTAATTCATCTTCTATTAATTTCACAAATCCAAAGCCATTTGGATCATCCAAACTCTGCCCTAATATCCACCAAACATCCCTCACTTCATCCTAGAGGCCATACATTGATCATAAAACAATTCTAAGGATCCCTTTTGATCAACTCAAAAGGAAACACCCGAAATAGAGGTAATATTTTCACCACCCTCTTTCAAGTTTTATTCGTCTTCCACTTCCTCTTTCGTTGTTTTCCCCATACCAAAATAATAAATCCAGTACCATTTAAAAAATTTGTTATTATAAATATGATACAACCATATTTTTTTCTATCTATCATACAAATGACAAAGTCACCATATGTGCGTATGTACGTCTTACGGTCTCCACGTCGTGGTGTAGTTTGTTATTCAAACACTTAATTATTTGGATGGGTATAATTATGAGTATAAATGATGTAAATAATAAATATTTCATGTTAATGATTCTGTATATATGATATAACATTCAATTACATTCTATTTCTCCATCAATATAATGATATTGTCAATCATGCGTACGTACCGATTACCGTCTCCAAGAACGCGATGGGATTCATTCCACATCGTAATCATTCAAGAATAATTTGAATAATATGATTAAAAATAATGTTTATTAACATAATATAATTATGTATAGTAATCAAATACATCTTATCCATAAAAAACAAGGCATATGTAACCAATCATATAATGGAAAACGAATCAATTAACAGTCGAAACGATGATACTAGTGAAATATTATTAAAAAGAAATATTAGAAGAGCATATATGATATCATATTTATGTATGTGTTTCTTGTATAATTTAATAACAATTATTTCACCCTTATACAGGAGTTTATCCTACCATATACTAATGAAATGTACAAGGTAAGGGGTTTCGTATCACACTTTTAATTCCGTGAGATTTCCATTGTTCACCACTTATTTATTTCATGTGGTGTATTGCATACTAAAATTGGATAAAAATTATCATTATTATCATTATATCCATGGTATTCCGTGATTCATTTTGTGGTTATTAACTTTTGGTCACATGACTCGATTGATTACAACAGGATAAGAGGTTTTCATCTCATTTCTTATTCTCGTGAGATTCATGCTATATTGCCTCTATTTCTTTTTGTGTGGTGTATGTACTGCCCATGATTTTATTATTTGTGTAATATAATTTAATTTAGTGGTATTTAAATCTTCATTGTATGATACTTCTTTCATGGTGTGTATGTTTCGTAAGTTATCAAATTGTTTAGGGAATTTCAAATTTCAATTTCCACTCATTGGGCTTTACGCATACTTTATTGATTATTTTACTACGTGATTATATGTGGAATCACTAGTTATTATTTGTATAGTAATTTCCACTCCTCTTTATGTGGATATACTTTTGATACATAGAATGACTCCATTGGTAAATTCTCAAGTCATCGATATGAACTTGATAAGAGTAATTTTATCTCAATCTCCATTCATTGAGTCAAACATCCAATTCATTGGTGTTGAATTTACAAGAATATGTTTGAATGTACTCCAATTGATTTATAAAGAATATCCTATAATATTGAGTGTATTTATATTTTTCACACATAATTATGTCATTGATTTATCTTTAACCTAAGGATACGGTCGTTATAAGGGATTTCATCTCAACATAAGATCCATTGAGTCTTATTTTTTATTATGCACCAACTCATTTTTGTTTGGTGTATATATGTTACTCTGACATAGTATATCATGAATCCATTTATTCTAATGATATTATAATGTTTTGATTACATAAATTATTTGTATTCAAGCGTCTCTCAATTGGTTAGGAACTCTAACTAAAATAACTTTTTAAATGTTATAAAAATTTATTCTTCTAAATCATTCTCATTAATGTACATGGTTTATAAATGGTTTTAAGGACTTATTTATATGGATATTAATGTTTTAAAATTTGGATTCATTTCAAAAGTATCATGTGGTATGGAACACATTGATTCAGAAATCTATTTTAAACTGCTTTTTGTGAAATAATGATATTTTTAAATGTTCTCAGGAATACGGGGGATATTTCTCTCAAATAGTTTTGATGATTATTTTCATCTATGTAAATATCATTCATTATTCTCGATTTGGGTTGATTTATTGTAATAAAATCATCCATATTGTATTTAATGAGTTATGTCTTACTATAGATGGGCTATTTTTATTCCATTCATGGGTTATGGTTAAAATATTGACATTTCGTATGCTAGTTTTAATACAAATGTTTGGATTATGTTTCAACATTTTCATATGAGGAATGCATTAGTCTAAGTAAGTTATGGGTGGAGCGTGCTATAGCTCCTCAATGCATAGGTAGTTCTCATGAGACGAACTAGTTTCCTGGAATAGGGCCTTGATAAAATCTTATTTGTAGTCTTGACACAAGGAAATAACTATGTGGTTATGAAGTCTGGAATTAAGCATTCCATCATTATGAATGAGGCTATAAATATTGCATGTGATTATTAAACTAGTAGAATATCCATGTGAATAATTAAATGGAATTATTTACTTTTATCTCGGATATATTATGCTATTGTTTATGTTTAAAAATATTTTGTTTATTGTTTTATAAATTTCCTTAAATGATTATGCTTATTTAGGGAAGTTTCCGCTATATTGTTATCCTTATTGAGAATCTGTGCTCAACCATTTCAATGTATTATTTTTCCCACGATGTGATGGAGTATTTTATGGTTGACTTGTAGGGATATGATAAGGATATAATTTTGTACAAAAGGGAAAAAATTGTTGTTGATGTTTTTATTTCATTATGTAATATAAAACTTTTGAATTTATCTAGTACTTCCAAGGATACAAAATTGATCAGTCTTTTGGGACATTATTCTTTATTCCATGACAATGTAATGCAATAAGGAAGTAACTCCGGGTACAAGGGGTGGGGTTTCTACAGTTGGTATTAGAGGAAGTTTAGAAAAATACTTGGAAGCTAGATTTAGAAAAAAACTCTGATAAGAAACACTACCCTAAGATAGACATTGAAGATTAGTATAGAAGAACATCCAAAAAATTTAGTAATGTAAATATAATGTTGGTTTTCCAAGAAATACATCCCGGTCTGGATACGAATAGGTAGAGGTGGCTCTGGAACATATGTACATAGGAGTGAAAACTTTGACAAGGAGTTTCAGTCTTGACCTGGGGTATCCTGGTACACGACAATAGTCCTTTCTACACTATTGGTTACAACACTCCTAGGAGATATGCTTAAGAAAATTCACATTTTCTTTACAAACCATTTTGATAGATTTTAATATAAGATGAGAATAAATAAACATGGATAATTTTAATGTCTCTTAGATTGAAAATAACATGTTATGATATTCTTTAAATTATTTTATGACTCACATTATGATTTCTTGTGTTAGTCAATGTCGATATTCCAATGAATTATTAGTAACATTGGACATGATATACAAGGTGGGCATGGTGGTGAGAATGAGAAACGAAATAGTTTTTAGATAGGTGTATAAGATATCTTGTTCATGGAAAATCAATTTTCCAAAAATATGATCAACAACATATATATTAACCAACTCCAATACTCAACAATGGATAGAAATGCAGTGAGTTATAAGAGCTCTAGCAGTGGAGACCATGGAGAAAATAAAGCTCAATTTTTATCATGCAGGAAATGAGAAATGAGACACCTAGGAAAGTGTCTCAATAAAACAAATAAATTCTTAATGTGTGGGAATGGAGGACATAAATAATATCCATAAAAAAATTAAGAGCACTATGGAAGAAAATAAAAATGATCCAAGAATCCATTTACAGTAATTTTTCATAAATGTAGGGCATATGGGCATTACCCGAGTGAATGCCTTATTCATTAGGATAACCCCTTGGTCAAGGAAGAACCTATGTAGAAATAAATGGATGCTAAAATGTTCAAAATTAATAGTGATCTTTGTTGATGGGGTTACTTTGGAAGACTTTTATCTTGTATGTGTAACCCTGTAGTTTGTTATATGAAAATGATATTTTTGGAAGAATTATCTTTTCTATTATAGTTATAAATAACCATTTAGGTTTATATGATCCATTAATTTTAGGAAATTACATGTTATTAAATTTTGGAATGAAAATATGAGGTATGAGAAAACATTTGTAGTGAAATTTTGTTATGGTTATTTTGAATAATTTTTCTCATTTTGGGAATGTTATAAGATAAAGTTTTTGAAAAATAAATACATGAAGACTATGTAAAAATCTATTACGTCGGACAAAGCTGTAGGAATAAAACACACAACTAGTGTGTGATTGGAATTTGTCGCCTACCACTGTACTACATGAAGTCCCCTGTTCAAGTGGCTAATTATTTTTTATTTAAATGATTTTTTTGATCAATAATAAGTTGATTTCAGATCTTGTGTCTTATCAAATGGATAGCCATAGTATAGGAAAATGATTTGGTGATTATGTGATACATGTTATTTTAGAAGACGTTTTCTCTGTTGGGAACACTATATGCCTAAGGAAAATAGAGTACTATGAGATTTAATTTGAGGAGTAATGATGGATTTTTATCTATGTTTTTATTATGGATTTATAGTGATTTGGGTTATTTATGGAAATTATTTACCTATCATGGAGAATATGTGATTAGGTTAATTACATTAAGTGTGTGAATTTAAGAGTATTTGATGTTATTTGGAGATAATATTTAACATGAATGAATATATAATAAAATTATTCTAATTTTGGGGTTTCAATATTAGATTGGATTATATTGATGTATTTTAAGGACAATTGTTTATTGAATGGTATTTATTGAACTTTGGGTATTGTTGGTTTAATTTTAGAAATTATGATTAGTATTTCTTTTCCAAAAGGATTATACTTATTGGGGATCATATAATCTTGTACTAAACATTTGGGATTTGGTTAATCTCTAAAGGGAAATTAAATATATAGTTTATCCTTTTTGGATCATGTGAGTCTTTAGAAGTTGATTGTGGTGCTTCAGGTGTGACCAAGTCATCTTGAATACTAATCATTTTAAAAAAATATGATTTAGTGGTAGAAATTTATTAAAGGATGAAACTATACTAAAAAATTAAGTATATCACTTTATTTTCTTATTCAATCTCATAAATAAATTCCTCAAAATTATTAAATGGAACTTAAAACAAAAAAAACATTGTCTGCTTACTTTTCCTACTGGGAAACTGATGACCATTTATCCCATCACAAGTTTGTGGTGTTCTTGTTGTTAACATTCTCATGATCTTTTTACATATATCACTCTCCATCAAAACATGACACTTAGTTTACCTTCTATATCCATGTTTTCCTACATGGAATACTAGTACGGGATATCATGGGTGACCTTTGTACTTCTCTTTCTTTATTTTAAAGTGATAGTTTTATTAATTCTTTTTCCGATGTTGGACATTAAATAATGTTCCGAAGCCGAAATTTAAAATTGAGAGGATTAAATTTATAAAATTTGTGAAGAATGTAACACCATAGGATTTCATAGTAAGTTATTTTCTTTAAAATAATTCAATAGCTTGGCGTACACGCAACACCGAGTTTGAGTACACCATGACTTACCAAAATAGTCGTTCAAAAGAAGTTATGAATTGTATTTACTGAATTTTGAATTTTATATACTCCATATAAATTTATAATCCATAATATGTGTTTCTTTGACATAACATAAGAAAAAATTCATTTTCTTCAAATAAAAGATTATGTTTCTAAAAATTCAATTTTACTTCCTTCTCATGGAAATCCCTTTTTAAAATCATTATTTGACACTTTTATATATTTAATTTATTGAAATTAAATTCTTCTTTAGAATATAATCATTAAAATATATTTTTAATAATTTTTTGGTACTTTTCCGATAACTTTAATATTTTGATGAATACTGAAAAATATTAAATTTTAATTGAAAATAACTTTTTTAATCGAAATAATGTATAGTGTTAGATTATGAATTTTAATGGTTTGGATGTATATTTAGATTATTTTTTTTCATTTAATATAATTTATGTCATTATAATTAATTTCACATTTTAATATGACATAAACAAATGTCAATCTTTTGATAGTTTTTACTTTTTAAAAACCCACTTTTCAGTTTTGACAATTGCAATTATTTTTAAATTAATTAATGAAACTTCTATGTTTAAAATTTTGTAAAATAGAATTCATTTTTTAATTTAGTATATAAAAATTATCTTAGGGTGAGTTTTTGGTATTTTTCTGAAAACATTCATTTTTTGATGAATAGTGAAAAACACTACGTTATAGTTTAAAACCGACATTTTATCTAAATAATTATTTATTTTATTTAAAATTTTTTAAGTAAAAAGAGATATATAATACCTATATAAGTTCAATTTAATTCCTTGAAGTCATTTTATAATAAAATTAGATGTATAAAATTTTATTGAACTTTTTACCGTCTTTTACCCACTTTCTATGAGTTTTTGCAAATTTGCATAAAATATAATTTTACTGCTTCTATGTTTTGAATTTAAAAAATCAAAGAGACATGGTTGACAATAGTTATTAAAATGTGGTTCAATATTATGGAAATAATTTTTGGTGATAGTAACTTTAGACTTTTATTTGCCACGGTTAAAAGTAAATAGGGTAATTAAGGATAGAAATGATATTATCATTACCCTAACACATGTCCTAATTCTATTGTATATGTTTAATGCGACCAAAAACAACCATAGGAATAAAATATGATCCCATTTGGTCCACATGGATTAGATTATGACATTTATTATTTTTTTAAGAAGACTTAAAAGAATTAAATTCAATGTTTTATAACTACATAATTTATAATATGGAGTTATTCATGAGATAAATTAGACTATAAATATTCCATAGAAATATAAAATTATTTCCTAAATAATGGTATTTTATTTATAATTTTTATACATTAAATAATAAAATTTATTTATGTCACAATGATGATGCATTAATTACCTTATTTCTGAAAGATTAAAATAATTAATATTATAAATTTCTAAATAAATGTAATTTGAGACTTTTGATGGATTTCACTAATTTTATAGGTTAGTATGACTTATTAGGGTTTATTAAAATAATTTTTTTGAATTAAACATGCGGTTATGTTAAAAAAAACAAAATACTAAATAATGTCAAAATTCACATAAATGAGTTTTTAAACCAAATACTACATTATTGGTTGATAAAATATTTTTAAAATTCTAACTATCTGCAAAATGGATTAGATAATATTATATATGTCATTAATGAACCACTTGTGGTACTCTTGGAAGTGTAGTGTATGTTTATTAACCATATAGTGTAAGAATATAAGAAGACACGGTAAAATTTAAACTACTTAACTAAGAGTTAAATCTAAAATATATGGTTAAAATGGTAATCTACACTTGTCTAAAACCTATTTGATTATTGGTTTTCGACCCAGAACCACCTTATATTATAATTAAATTATTTTGTAGACATTAGAAACCGAAAATTATTTTATTATAAAATAATATTTCAAGGTTCTCCTAAAGTGACCCTCACCTCTCTTATAAAAGGTTACTTCTTATTCTATTAATTTCACAATTCCAAAGCCATTTTTCTCAGCCAAACCCTAACCAAGTATCCTCCCAAAATCTCTCAATTCATCCCATAGGCCTTAATTTGATAAGAAATCCAACCTACAGAGACCTTTTGATCAACTCAAAAGGAAACACCAGAAGTAGAGGTAGTAATTTCACCACCCTCTTTCAAGTTATTTTCTTCTTCCACTTCCTCTTTATTTGTTGATTCGAAAATAGAATAATAAATATAGTTTCATCTACAATATGTGATGTTAATATACATATGGTAAAACCATATTTTTTATTCTATCCATTCTACAAATGATAAATTCACCATATGTTCGTACGTACGACCTAACGTCTCCACATCGTGGTGTAGTTTGTTATTCAAACAATTTATTATTTGGATGGGTATAATAAGGAGTGTACCTAATTTAAATAATAAATATAACATGTTAATGATTCTTCATATATGATATTCCATATAATTTCATATGATTTCTCTATCAATATAATGATATTTTTTCTCGTGCGTACGTACGGATTACCGTCTCCAAGAACGTGATGTGATTCATTACCCATTGTAATCATTAAAGAATAATTTTAATTTTCTGATTAAAAATAATATTTATGAACAAAATTTCATTTTTTATATTAATCAAATACATATTATCCATAACAAACATGGCTTACTTTACCAAGCATATAAAAGAAAACGAATCCCTTAACACTCGAAACGATGATACTAGTGAAATATTATTAACAAAGCAATAATAGAAGAGCATATATGATATCATATTTATGTATTTGGTTCTTTTATAAATTAATTAAAATTATTTGACCATTAAATATTAGGTTAACCTACCCTATACTATGTAATTATACAAGGTAAGTGATTTCTTAGCTCACTTTTAATTCTGTGAGATTTCCATTGTTCGCCACTTATTTATTGCATGTGGTGTAGTTTGTACAACCATTTAATATATATTATCTTTATTATTGTTATATTAATCTTATTATGTGATTAATTTGGTGGTTTTTAATTTTTTTTCATATGACATGATTGATTACAATATGGTAAGTGTTTTCATCTCACTTTTTGTTCTCGTGTGATTCATGCTATATTGCCACTATTTCCTTTTGTGCGGTGTATGTACTATCCATGATTGAATTATTTGTGTAATATAAATTATTTTAAGGGTATTTACATCTTCATTGTATGATAATAGTTTCATTGGGTGTACGATTCGTATATTAACAAATCGTTAAGGGAATTTCAAATTTCTTTTTCCACACATTGGGCTTTACATATACTTCATTGATTATTTTACTCCATGATTATGTGCGAAATCACTATTTATTATTTGTATAGTAATTTCCACTCGAATTTCTATGCATATAATTTTGATACCCATAATCACTCCATTGATAAATTCTCAAGTCATCGATATGAACTTTATAAGAGTAATTTTAACTCAATCTCCATTCACTGAGTTAAACATCCAATTCATTGGTGTTGTTTTTACAAGAATATGTGTGAATGTCCTCTGAGTTATTTAATCTAAATATCCAATCATATTGAGTGTATTTATATTTATCATACATAATTATGTCATCGATTTATGCTTACCATAAGGATATGGTCTTTAAATTGGATTTCATCTCAACTTACATTCCATTGAGTCTTCTTTATTGTTGTGTGCCAACTCACTTTTGTTTTGTGTATATACTGTACTTTGACATAATATATCATGAATACCTTTATTCTCATGATAATATAATATTTTTATTACCTCAATTAATTGTATTTAAGCATCTCTCATTTGGTTTGTAACTCTAACAAAAATATGATTTTAAATGTTTTAAAATTTTATTCTTCTAAATCATTATCATTAATGTCCATGTTTTAAAAATATTTTAAGGATTTGTTTATATGGAAATGAATGTTTTAAAATGTTAATTCATTTAAAATATGTCAAAGTGGTATGGTAAACATTGATTGAAAAATCTATTTTAAACAACTTTTTGATAAATTGTGAAACTTTTAAATGTTTTCAAGAAAAAGGGGGATAATTATCTCAAATAGTTTTGATGATTATTTTCATCTATTTCAATATCCTTCATTATTCATGTAAGAACCCGGATCATCTTTTCTGGTATGATTTTCATTTTTCTAGAGTTTTTGAGAAAAGACGTGTTTCTAGAAATTTTTTAAATACACACCCTGTACTTTACAAGTACACGTCGGGTACCTCATTGGCACAGGAGGCCGTGTGCTGGTCATGTCATGGCCACACACATGGTCATGTGGCGTGATGTGGAGGACTCCTAATGAAAAGTACGAAAACAGTAAGTGCACGCCATATACTCCAGAAGTACACACCGTGTATTTCGTTTTCTTATTAATTAAACGCACCAGGGTCGTGTCTGATGAACAAAACCATCTTATTTTAGGTCACGTTCTTCTGATAGACCAATACAGCCACAGATCCTCAACAAACCCCCGAGCCTCCACCCGTTCTCCGAATCAATCGACGTCGATTGTGTTGGAACCACATCGGTAAGCTCTTCCTTCTCCTAGAGCTTTATTTCCTGATTTCTCTTCTATTCCATGTTATCTTATTTTGAACGTTTTAGACATTCTCTTAGATCTACTGCATTCTAATTAGATTCAAGCTTTGAGGGTCATGTATATTGATCTCCTAACACTGATTTAGGTGGTTTGTGCCTTTTTGTATAATGTCTATGAGTTTTATGTGCAAATTTTCCCAATACCCATGAATGGGGTATTGCGCGATTACCGTTTTAGCCCTATTGTTTGCCTGCTTAGTTTTTATGCCTGAGTAGAGGTTATTGTTTGTAAATAGGGTAATATTTTATGATTTTGATGTATTGACCATGCCTTTTTTTCCTGTTTATGACCATTTGGTTTAGCTTTTCCTATTAGTCAATTTCCAGTTTCCATGCCTAGTATTGTAGGATGGTGTGACTTTTGTTCTGACATGCTGTTATGCTCTAGACTTCTATCCAAGTAGTTCTTTAGGTATAATTTGGCCATTACGCGATGCTATACTTGTTGATTTACACAGGGATGTGAGAACCTATTATAGTAGACTATTGAGGGAATTGATGTAAGGGATTCTCTAGAGTGTCTTTTATAAATTTCGATGCGAGGCCAAAGGGGGAATTGACATTGAGTGATTCCTCAGTGAGTCTATAGTTCCTCAACATGGGCTACATGGGCAATGAGACATTCAGTGATTTTCTAGGGAAACTTTAGTATGATACGAGATTATAGGGGGAATTTATGGTGAGTGCTTCCTCAGAGAGTCTATACATTAGCTGAACCAGAGGGGTGAGAGTGTTTGTGGTTCCCATAGGGTTGCTAGTATATGTAATGTAGGACCAGAGGGGAGAGGTTGTGAGTACTTCATATAGGGCTACCTGTTTGTGTTTACCTACTTTGATTAGCTGTTGCTTGATTTTTGGATTGTGGATTGTTTACTGTTGAGTACTTTCCTGTTTACTGCTTTTAGTACTTTTACCTGTCAAATATTCACTGAATGTTTGGCAAAGACCTCGTGGTGGATGCCTATTGGGATTCATCTCACATGGTATTTGGGCCATGCTTTTGGGCCTAAACAGATTATATTTTTGCAGGTATAGATAAGGGAAATTTCCCGTCAACTTCAAGTACTTGATATGCTGTAGAGCTGGAGAGCATGGGACCAAGCAATGGCTTGCGATGCTGATGAGTTTATCTGTTTTCTTTTTTTTACTTTGGATTAGTTTTTTATTTATCATTGGGACTTTTTTGGTTTCTTTCCTAGGCATATATGTATCATGCATTATTTATAAACATGTATGCTCCAGTTGTTTCCATATCTCAGTATTTTGTTGTTTGTCGTTGTTGGATGTTTACTGCTTCTGCTATTGAATTTGTTTTTTTACTTCCACTGTGTACTCTGCCAATGAGGGTATAGTTTCCCCACTATCAGAACCAAGGCCCACACTACTAGTGGGCATCCTCTGGCATTCAGGGAAATGTGCTTGATGCCATGTGAACAACCGGGTACAGGGCACCTCGGGGAGGCTTCCAGAAACAGGATGTTACAAAGTGGTATCAGAGGTGGTGTCCATTTGATGTGCTAGTGAGAACTTTGGGAATTTCTTGGGGGGGGGGGGTTATGTAAATCCCATATAAAAGGAGGAGGATCATGAAACACCCCTTTATAAGGTGGCGTGGATACCTCTCCAATCATGAGGCCTTTTTTGGAGGGTGCCTATGGGTCAAGCCCACGAAAAAAAACCATTCGTGCTAGGCCCAAAGTGGACAATATTATGATCATGGGCTAGACTGGGCCATTACACAGTGGTATTAGAGAATTTTTTTCTCTTGATTTACTGTTTGGAGCCTTTATCCAGGGATAGGATAGAATAGGTTCTTGGTAATAAGCTTTGACCAGGAGTAGCTAACCCATGCATAGGGAAAAGCCAATCTACCTCATTTATTGCTATTTTTTGGGTTTGCAATTTTACAGTTGATCTGATTTTCACCGAAGTGTGACTCACATGTTTTGTGTTATTACTGTTAACACTATTGTGGTAATATTTATGTCAAAACCCGATGAGATAAGGGTATTCCATCTCATGGATCATATAGTAACTTGTTATAATCATATGCCATGCATTCTAGCCATT
Source organism: Viscum album (assembly GCA_963277665.1). Classification (NCBI taxonomy): domain Eukaryota; kingdom Viridiplantae; phylum Streptophyta; class Magnoliopsida; order Santalales; family Viscaceae; genus Viscum; species Viscum album. Next base: position 1,512,580,732 of record OY728132.1, on the reverse strand, counting down.
CCATCTAGGATGCATTAACAATTACATTTTTTGTGATAGATGTTGTGTAGAATATTCATGCTGTTTTGATAGATGTCATGATAGAAATACCTATTGTTTGATAGGAAATTTTGTGTAAGGTATTGTTTGGATGAACGCAAAAATTCGGTTCTTGAGGGGTTATGGGCCCTCATGGAATGGAATTTGTGGGATCATTGCACTATTATCTTATTTGTAACTTTATTATAATTCCAACCATTGATTTGTGGGGTGTATGGTACCTTAGGGATTGGAATTTGGCACTTTCAGAGTTTGTTTCAGTGTTTTTTGGGTTCCAGAGTAGTTTTTGAGGCTTACTATCTGGAAAAACCCAAAATACACGCCGTGTAATGTTATGTACACGCCATGTGTTCTTCTGTTTGGGAAGAAATTTTTTTTCTTAAGTACACACAATGTAATTTATGTACACACCTTGTAGTCTCTGACCGTGTTTTAGGCCGTGTGGGAAGAGACACGGGATGGGAAAAGTCAGATGGAAATGCATCGTGTCCATGTTGAACATGTCGTGTAGTATGATCCTATGAACCCTCCCATGTAGCTAACAACATGGGTTGGTGGAGTCTCTTCTTATACACATCGTTTCCACCTGGAACACGTTGTGTAGTCTAACCCATGTACCCAAACGTGTCACAAACAACAGGGGTTGGTGTTATCCTTTCGCGTACATTCCATGTCTGCCCAAAACAAGTTGTGTGTTTTGAGCCATGATTCTAACCATGTCACTAACAATACTGGTCAGGTGAAGCTTTTCTAGTACATTCCATGTCTTCCTTGTACACACTATGTAGTCTTGTATTAGGTGAGCCGTGTGGCTTAACCGTGTAGAAGGACCCGAGAAAGGGAAGAGGATTCAAGTACATTCCGTGTGTTTTGAGAACACGTCGTGTGTTTGTGATGTTACATGACCAATTTTGGCAACGTACACTCCCATGTGAATGACTTCAAGAAACTCGCCATGTAGGTAGTGTACACGTCATGTAGTTATGTTTTGTAAAACATAAATTCTTTCTTCCTCCTATTCCGTTATTATACCTCTAGTTTTCAGTACTTTGTAATATTGTTCTAAGGTGTGCGTTTGACCTTTCAGAGTCATGATGCCAAGACGTCCTTTGGTTGTACTCCAGTTTCGTGGCAGTGATCAAGCACCGAACATGGGTGACCAGGGGCTTCCAACAGATCCTCTTGTTGTGCCAGTCTTTGCACCAGTAGTTATACCTACTACGAGTGTTGATGCACAGTTCCGGGAAGGCTTCATGAGGATGATGGAGACCTTTCAGGGAATGTCACCTCCTGCCCCGTCGATGGCTGATTTGATGCAGGTCTTCCAATAGTTGCATCTTCCCACTTTCTTAGATGAAGGAGGACCTCAGGCTGTAGAGTCATGTCTAAAATCCATTCTGGAGATCGTTGAACATCTGGAGATGCCTCTAGATAGGAGAGTCAATCTAGCTTCCTATATGCTACGGGATTTCACCAAGAGATGGTGGGTTATAATATCACCGGTTGGTCATCAGAAGGTAATGGATTGGGAGGAGATCCAGCATATCTTCTATGACTACTTCTATCGGGAGACCCTGGGGGGAAAACTGGGCCTAGTTATTTATGAGTCTGGAGCAGGGTAATCTTTCTGTTTTGGAGTATTCCTCTCGCTTCTTCGAGCTTCAATGATTTAAACCCCTCCTAGAAGGATATGACTTATTCCGGGAAAGTAATTTTGAGGATAGCCTCAGAAAAGACATCTAGTCCTAGGTGAATATTTTTATGTTGACTTCCATCACTTCTATTTTCAACCAGGCGCTGATCGTGGAGTGAAATCTGACGGATTCTGGAGTTATGAGCCTGGGTGGCTTGGCAGATAGAGTTAGCATCCCTCCTAATGAATGTAGGAAGCACCACAGGGAGTCTCCGCACAGTGATCTGATGAGTCATGAGACATCTTATGGTAGTCAGGGGGTGTGCTCCCAGTGAAGGAAGAGTGGGAATATGCGGCCGCAGTGCCAGAGAGACCCGGTGGAGTGCTGATCTTGCATAAAGTTGGGACACCATAAGAATTTTTGTCAGGTATTCTCACCTGCAGCAGGTGACCAAGGTTTATCTATGACCCCTCGTACAAGATTATCTCCACCAGTTTCTCACCGTTCAGGAACATGAGTTCTTCCAGTTTTTTCGGCTGAGGTGGAGGTCATAGCCACAGTGGTCAGTCACCTAGATACCAGTGACAAAAGGGTGGATCAGCTCAGAGTAGTCGGGTAGGGTCACAGGTCCATGGAGTAGGCTAGACCATTGCAGTGGAGCAGACCCAACCGGATCAGGATCTCAGACCATCTACAGTTCATGGTATGATCCTAGTTTCCTTGGTTTCATCTTCAGCTCTTTTCAATACTGGAGCTATGAATACCTTTATATCTGTTGCTGTTGTGGAGAGCCTTGCGCACTGTATCTTTTCTTCTTCTAATGTATTGACACTAGACACTCTGTTGGGGACTAGAATGACTAGTGTGCGTTAATACAAGGAGTTCCCTCTTGAGGTTGGTGGGTGTCGCTTCCTTTGTGATTTTTATGTTCTGGAGATGAAATGATATGAAGTCACTCTCAGAATAGACTGGTTACTTCCCTTCCAGGAATTCATAGACTACTACCACCAAAGGTTGAGTTTCATATCAAAATAGGATGGATCTTTTCTACATAAGGATGAGTGGGATGTCTAGGCGACCAGAGCGGGACCAAAGCATCATGGGTTGGGGGAAGTTACAGCCCAGATTACTAGTCATTATCTGGATGACCAGGGGACTTCACGGTTAGACTTTCCTCCATTGGTGGATCACATCAGAGATGTATTTCCAGAGGACTTTTAAGGTTTTCCTTCAGAGCGTGAGGAAGACTTTTCAATCGATCTTGTGCCAAGAGTGGCACCAGTGTCTATTCCTCTTTACAGGATGGATACACCTAAGTTGCATGTGCTCAAAAAGAAGTTGTAGGAGTTGAATGAAAAGGGTTTCATCTGACCCAATACTTCTCCATGGGTTTTGCCTATCCTATTTGCGATGAAGGATGATGGTACTGTTAGTCTTTACGTGGACTATCGGATGTTGAACCAGTTCACGGTCAGGAACCGATATCCCTTTCCTTGGATTGATGATCTCTTTTATCAGCTTCGAGGACCCCGAGTGTTCTTGAAGATTTAGTTGAGATACGGTTATCATCAGTTGTGTGTTAGACCATATGATATACCTATAACAGCCTTTCAGATTAGGAATGGTCTATACGAGTATATGGTTATGTCATTCTGTCTCACGAATTCTCCTGCAGTTTTCATGGAATTGAGAAACCGAGTGTTCCATCCATACATGGACTCCTTCATGGTGGTCTTCATGGATGATATCTTGGTGTACTCTCACACTCAACATGACCATGCTACCCATCTTGAGATTATTTTGAGTACAGTGAGGGAGCATCAGTTATAAGCTATGCTCTCAATATACCACTTTTGGATGGACCAAATTCACTTATTGGGTCATATCATCTTAGAGACAGAAGTATCAGTAGACCAAAAGAAAGTGATATCTATAGCTTCCTAGGAGCAGCCAACGAACATCTTTGTGGTTTAGAGTATTCTAAGGATGGATGGATACTACAAACGTTTCATACAAGGCTTTTCATGCCTAGAAGCACCACTGAATGTTTTGACCAAGAAGGGTGCGAAGTTCATATGGTCATATTCTTGTGAGTCATCCTTTTAAGAGATGAAAAGGAGGTTGACTTCAACACCAATATTAGAGTTTCCAGAGGTAGGAAAGAGATATACTATGTATTATGATGCTTCAGGTATCGGGATGGGAGTTATGCTTATGCAGGGAGATGGTGTCGTTGCGTATGAGTCTCGACAGTTGAGGTGACATGAGAGGAATTATCCAACACATGATCAGGAGTTGGCAGTTGTTGTCCATGCTTTGTGATTTTGGAGACATTTTCTTCTGGGAGAGCACTTTGTGGTTCTCACCAGCCACAAGAGTCTCATGTACATCTTCACTTAGCAAGATCTGAATTTGAGACAGCACAGGTGGGTTGAGTACCTACAGTCCTTTGACATTGAGCTTGCCTATATGTTAAGGAAGGGCATCGTAGTGGCTAATGCATTGAGAAGGAGGACTTAGATACAACCATTTCGAGAGGCCAGCAGTGAGTCTCAACTTATGTCTCTGTTCTATGATATGTATTTTGAGGTGGATGACAGACAGGGGAAGACTTTTCTATATTCTGTAGCTGTTACCTCTACACTTCTTGATTGAGTACGAATGAGGCAGTTATCATATTCTCAAGGCCTAGTCCTATAGGAAATAATTTCAGGAAAAAACCCTATTCCTTGGTGGACCTTGGGTGAGGATGATATCTTGCGTTTCTAGGGACACGTATGGGTGCTAACAGATATATGCGAGGAGCTGATGCGGGACTTCTATTTCTCAGTTTGGGCAGTTCATCCTGGTGTCACCAATATGTATTATGATCTACACCATCAGTATTGGTGGCCAGGTATGAAGAGGGATGTTTCTAGGTGCGTCATGAGGTGTTCCACTTGTTAGCAGGTGAAGTCGAAGTATCAGCAACTAGAAGGGATTCTGTAGCAGTTACCCATTCCCGAGTTGAAGTGGAATGACATTACGATGGACATCATGACTGGTTTTCCAAGATCGTCTTGAGGGAATTATGAAGTTTGGGTTGTCATTGATAGACTCACGAAGGGTGATCACTTCTTGCCGATCAAGGAGACCTTTAGTGTTGATTTTCCTGGGTGGTTGTACATCTGCGAGATTGTACGTCTGCATGGGGTTCCCCAATCCATTGTTTTAGAAAGAGATTACCATTTTACTTCTCGGGTCTGGAAAGGACTACATAATGCTTTGGGTACATAGGTGCTTCTTGAGTACAACTTACCATCCCCAGTGAGATGGCCATTCAGAGCGAATGATTCACGTGCTTGAGTAAATGCTCCAAACATGAAATCTGGATTTTGGAGGTTCTTGGGAGAAGCATATACCTCTTGTGGAGTTCTCCTATAACAATAGTTTTCAAGAAACTATTCAGATGGAACCATATGAGGCTTTATACGGTAGGCCATACCGATCACCCTTATGTTGGTTGGACGTAGGTGAGGCAACATTTCTAGGACCTCGTCTTGTTCAGGAGACCACAGAGCAGATAGAGTTGATTCGAAGAGGAAGGATACTACACAGTCTCATCCGAAGTCTTATGCTGATTAGCTGAGATGACCTCTAGAGTCTGATGTTGGGGATCAGGTGTTCCACCGTGTCACACTGAGGTTGGGACAGAAGAGGATTAGGAGGAAGGGTAGGCTTTCTTCATGTTACGTTAGGCCGATTGAGTTGTTAGAGATAATTGGGCTAGTGGCATATCGGTTGCAGTTACCTCAGAGGTACTGGGATATGCATGAGTTTTTCCACGTGTCTCAGCTCCGACGTTACTTTTCAGACATGTCTCATATTTTCCAACCAAAGGAATTCGATTTGGTGATGGATACATCATTCGAGAAACATCCTATCCAGATTGTCGATCACAGTACGAAGGTTCTCAGTGGCCGTTTTGTTCCTCTGGTATGGGTTCTATGGAAGCACGAGTGAGTACATGAAGAGACTTGGGAGAGGGAGGCCGATGTATGAGCGTAGTGGATATAGTTGTTCAGGGTTTCTTCTTCTACGCCATGCTAGGGAAATTCGGGGATGATTTTCCTTAAGGGGGGAAGTTTTTATGAACCAAAATGCTTTTTAGGTATGTTTTTTCTTTTTCTGAAGTTTTTGAGAAAGAAAAAGTTTTTGGAAACTTTTTATGTACATGTCCTGTACTTTATGAGTAAACGTTGTGTACTTTGTTGCTGTAGGAGGGAATGTGCTGGCTGTGTCATAGCCACAGACACTGTCATGTGGGTTGACGTGGATTCCGCCTAAAGTGATGTACAAAAATAGTAAGTACACGCCATGTACTAAAAAAGTACACGCCATGTATTTTCTTTTTTTCATTAAATGCACTATGGTCGTGTTTGATGGATAGAACCATCTTCTTTTAGGTCCCATTTGTTCGAGAGACCCATACAACCACAAATATTTGACGAACCCCTGAGCCTCCATCCTTTCTCCAAATCGACCAATGTCAATCACGTTGGAACCGCAGCGGTAAGCTCTTCCGTCTCCTAAATCATCGATTCCTGATTTCTCTTCTTTTCTGAGTTATCGTGGGTTGAACGTATTAGACATTTACGTAGATCTACAACATTATAAGGAGATTCAAGCTTCAGGGTTCATGTATATTGATCTCCTAACCCTGAGGTAGGTGGTTTGTTCCATTCTGTATAATGTCATTGAGTTTTATGTGCAAAGTTTCCCAATACCCACGAACGGGGTATTAGGCGTTTACCATTTTATCCCCATTGTTTTCCTACATTTCTTTAATGCCTTATTAGAGGTTATTTTTTGTGAATACGGTAATTTTCTATGCTTTGGATGTATTTACCTATCATGTGTTCCTGTTTATGATCGTTTGGTCTTGTTATGCCTGTTTGGGTATTCCCAGTTGCCATGGCTAGTACTGTAGGATGGTGTGACTTTTGTTCTGACATACTGTTATGTTGTAGACTGTTATTCAAGAAGTTCTTGAGGTATAATTTGGCTATTATGTGGTGCTATACTTGTTGACTAACACAGGGCAGTGATAACCTAGTATAGTAGACCATAGGGAGAATTTCCGTAATGGATTCTCTAGAGTGTCTTTTATAAATTAAGATGTGAGACCACAGGGGGAATTGATGTTGAGTGCTTCCTCAGAGATTTTCTTGTTCCTCGACGCTGTCACAGGGGGAATGAGACATTTAGTGCTTCCCAAGAGTGCCATTAGTACGATACGAGACTATAGGGGGGAATTGACAGTGAGTGCTTCCCCATAGAGTCTATACATTAGCTGAAACAAATTGGAGAGGCTATGTGTGCTTCCTATATGATTTCTAGTATCTGTTAGGTAGGACCAGAAGGAATTGGCTTTGAGTACATCCCATAGGGTTACCTGTGTGTGTTTACCTGCTTTGATTAGTTGTTGCATGATTTTTGGACTGTGGATTGTTTACTACTGAGTACGTTCCTATTTACAACTTTTTGTACTTTTTGCTATCATATATTCACTGACTGTTAGGAATTGATCTCGTGGTGGTTTCCTACTGGGATTCATATCACACCCTATAGGGGCCATGATATTGGCCCAAACAGATTATATTGTTGCAGGTATAGATAAGGACAAGAACCCTTCTAATTCATGAACTTGATATGCTACGGAGCTGGAGAGCATGGGACCAAGATATGTCTTGCGATTCTGAGGAGTTTATCAATTTTCTTTTGTACTAGGGATTAGTTATGTATTCAGAATTGTGACATGTTTGGATTATTTCCTAGACATATATGTATCATGCATCATTTATATACATGTATGCTCCAATTGTTTCCTTATCTCAATCTTCGACTGTTTTCTATTTTTGGATGATTACTGCTTCTTCTATTGTATGTGTTTTTTTCTTCCAATGTGTACTCTCCCAATGAGGGCATAGTTTCCCCACTATCACACCCAAGGCCCTCACTACTAGTCGGCAACCTCTGGCATTTGTGGAAATTCTCTAGAGGCCATGTGACCAACTGGATAAAGGGCGCCTCATGGTGGCTTTCGGAACCGGGACATTACAATTCGAGATTGAGGTAGATTTATTATAATACAATAATCTATATTGTATTTAATGTGTTTTGTTTTACTATTGATGTGCTATTCTTATTCCATTCATGGTCTATGGTTAAAATATTGACATTTTGTATGCTAGTTTTAATAAAAATATTTAGATTATATTTCAACCTTTTCATATAAGGAATTCATTAGACTTAGATTCTGATGGGTGGATTCTTCTATAGCTTTTCGATGCATCGGTAGGTCTCATGAGACGAACTAGTGTCTTTGCACAAGGCCATGACAAAATCACATTTTTAGTCTTGGCACAAGGCCTTGACTATTTGGTTATGATTTCTGGCATTCGACATTCCATTTTTTATGAATGTAGCTATTGATATTGCATGTGATTGTACAACTAGGAGGATATCTATTTGAATAAGTAAACAGAATTATTTGATTTTATCTTTGTAATATTATGCTGATGTTTATGTTTAAAAGGCTTTTGTTTTAGTGTTATACATTGCATTATATATTTATGCTTATTTCTGAAAGTTTCTGCTATATTTTTATCCTTACTGAGAATCAGAGCTCACCCCTTTCTATGTTTTATTTTTTCCAAGATGTGAAGAATTATTTTATGGTTGACTTGCAGGGATAGGATAAGGATATAAGTGTGTTCAAAAGGGAAGAAATTGTTGTTGATGTTTTTATTTCATGATGTAATGTAAAACTTATTAATGTATCTAGTACTTCCAAGGCTACCAAATTGATAGGTCTTTCAATAAATGATTCTTTGTATCATTCCAATTTTATGTAATAATGCACACACTTTAGGTAACTGGGGTTTGGGCATTACAATGCTCAACATGTCCAAAATACTGATACAACCAAACAACAATAATCCTTAATCCTTAAGCAATGTACCAAGTGAAAGGATGAACAACCAAACCCAAAGAATATATGAAACAACTGCACAACTCCATCCCAGGATCCATGCTCCCGGAACCATAATACCACCCAAGAATCATGATGCACCACTAATGGAAGGAGATTCGTTACATTTTCATGGGTCCTAGAATGCAATATCTACTAAATAAATGAAGTGCCAAAGATGGGGGTCAGTAATAATAATCATTATTTTTCCCCAAATGACATCCCTACACACACGACTAAGATATATCATGTTATCATAGTTTATATAAAACAATTATATAAAAAAATTAAACAATGCATCAAAATTTTGAAATTTATACACACCCATGACACAACAATTTTGTTTTAAAAAAACACCACAATTCCTTTAAAGAAACCAGTAAAAATCAACCAAATATTTCATTAACCAAAATCTACTCTAATAATGTAAATATCATTCTAGGTATCATTGACATGAACATATCCAAAACATGTGTCAATGTTCTACCCATACACACTTGATCCCGGTGTTCCAAATTATGGAGGAACTTCATGAACAAACCTGTCCACTTTTTATATTGGTAATTCACTCCCACATCCCTTAGATGGTGGTCCTTCACACCTACTATCCATCCATTACCAACCATTCATAACATCATAAGAAAATACCCATGCCAACAACATCCAACGAGTAACATTAATATGAAAATTCACAATTTCAAAATGATAACAACATTCCCACCATGATTTACCACATTATATAGACAAAAATTTGTCAACAATCAGGCCAATAAAACAATTTCCAACTAAACAAACCTTTAACTCAAACGCATCAATAAATTTACATTTATTGAAAATAAAATTATTCCACATCCATTCCAAATATCATTTCAATAAAACCCATATTTTATGGAAACACATTTTTGAAACTCATTGTCCTTAAAACAAACCAACCCACTGATTTTTAAATAACCAATTTAAAATCCAAGAAACATAACATTGCATAAAGAAATACTACATTTTTCCCATATTCACAATGAATCACAAAATGGGTTACAAACAATCTTAAAATATCATAACAAAACCCAATTTCAATAAAAATTTAATAATTTTAAATTAAATAATTCTAGTTCTATAAAAATGGGATTGTGAGTGAAGTCACCTATCATGGGGTTCTGGAAGAATCAACCAACAGAAAAGAACACCAAAAATCTTGGTGAAACATCAAAAAAAATATCATTATAACTTTTTTCATAACAAAATCAAGAACAAATTGAATCTTTTTCAGAAACACCAAGCCAATATCTACTTGTAGATGATTTAGATCTAGAAAACTAATAGAGAGGGAGAACTAGATCTATGGAAAACCATGAAAAAACTAGGAGAGGACACTTACCGAAGGAGAATCGCCTTCAATCCACTAAAAAGACCATTTAATTCTCTTCCAAAATGAGTGTAAGAGGTTACCAAACCCCTATAAAAGTAAAATCCTATGCGATGTTCTTAAGGAATTGGAAATTATTGTTTGATGGAAAATCTTAAGTGATCCCATTTTGTAAAGACAACATTTTTACTACCACACATAGTTTTCATTCACAGTTAGAAAAGAATATGCTAACTATGAAATTCCTACTTCCTCAATAGGGACCCTATATGGTTTTCCATCATAGTTAGAAAAAAAATCTTTTTTCCATGCAAGTCCAAGTGTCTCACTTTTCATAGATTCATAGAGAATCTACATGGTTTTCCCAAAACATGCTCAAACTGTTCACCAATATAAAATCCTCAATGACTTTCCATAACCCTACCAAACTATCCCAAACAATATCTAACCATTTTACATATAGAAGAAGGCATAATCAGTGTTACATACCTCAAAATGTGGGTATAACATTCAACCCACCATTTGGATTTCAATCCTTTGAATGTAGAGAACCGTCACTTTTCCGAAATAGCTCAGGCCATTACCTGACCATATATTTCTCACGATCCCAAGTCTCATCCTGAATTTGACAATGTTTCCTCAGAACCCAAACTAGACTGAAGATTTTATCCTTGAAGACTTTCCCCGACCTATCCTCACTTGCACATGTACCAAAGAATCATCTAAAACTAGCTCAACATGATACCAACTAATCATAAGGTCACGATCCAGTCGACATGTTTTCATATAAGACACATGAACCACATTATGCACTACACTGAACCATGGTGGAAAATCCAACAGATATTCCACCTATCCGACACACTCAAATATCTCTAAAGGCCCAATATACCTATGATATATCGTTATCTACTTCCCAAAATGGTGATTTCCCAACGTCAGAGAGATTATGAAGAAATCATGATCACTGAACTCGAATGACAATGGCCATCGATGATGGTATGGATATGATTTCTCAGGAATGTAGACTTTCAATTCTCTTACACGCCATCTTAATTTTATCTGTCATTTATTGGACATGGTTTGGACCAACCATCATGGTTTATCCTATTAACACCCAACATGGTGGAGAATCACACAGACACCCAATCAATGCCTCAAACAGAGCCACCTGTATAGAGGATTGACAAATATTATTGTAGGATAACTCTACTAATTCTATATGATCCTCCCATGAGAAATATAAATTCATTATAAAATCTAGAAAAATATCTTCTAACATTTCTATCATCCTCTCAGAATTCTAATCTGTTTGAGGATGATTTTAAATACACATCATCAACAGAGTCCCAAGGGCTCGCTATAGGGATTTCAGGAAACGAGATGTGAAAGTCAAGTTACTATCAAATGCAATTTAAATTGGTAACCCATTCCACTTTACCTGCTCCCCCCCGAATACAGATTTTGAAAAACCCCTAAACCGTATGATATTCATGAATAGGGATTACATTTTTCGACTTCGTAGGCTGATCCACTATCTGCCATATGGTGTTGTTCTTCATTGTCATTCAAGGAAAACCTACAAAAAAATATGTCACTATCTACTCCAATCTCAATAAAACGATACATATAGAATATAGAAAACAAGAAAACCACTGTTGATCATTTGTGACATTCTGAAAAGTCACATGTCTCATTACTAACAAATCCACATTCCTTGTTAAATCATCCCACCAAAACTAAGCATTTAATGCTTTATTAATTTTCAGAATTCAATGATGGATAGCCCATCTATAATGATGATAATAACTATGGAGTTTATCCTAACTAGGAACTTGTAAAACCATCTGATTATAAAATCACAACATATAATTCACATCTGGTTTACAAACCTTAATGGTCTCACCACTATTGAGTTTTGACCTCATAGACACAAACTCTGGATCAGACATCTAAATCTCTTCAAAAAAACCAACCATGTCTAGAACCAATGAGACCGATATAAAACAACCACATCTCCCCTAACATCACATTCATACCCCATGTTTTCTATATCTAAGATCAACTGGCATTGATCTAAATGTTATTTTTTACCTGAACATATAACATTCAAATTAAGGAATTTTCCACCAAATTTCCCCTACCTGGTGCGTAGATCAAGTCAAATTTAAAAAATTTGAGATACTCCATCCATAACTTTTTTGAATCAGATTCAAATCTCTCGGTGAGAAAATATTCTTTAAGCACTTATGATTGGAATACACAATGAATTTCTCAACGAAGAGATAATGACAGCACGTTTTCAAATCATGCACCACAAAAGTAAACTCCAAATCACATATTGGTAGTTTTTTCTAAAGAAACCTCATCTATTTTGATCCATATGAAAAAAAATGATCTTATTTCTTGAGAACATACCCCAACCCTAATCCTGATACATTGAAATACACCATGTACATGTTCTCATGTTCAGAAAATACAAAGACTAGAGTTGATGTAAAATGATCCTTAAGCTCTTAAAAAGATTTTTGACATTTATTATTCCTCTGAAATGGAAAATTATTTCATTAAAATTCTTTCATAGGAGAAGATAATAACAAGAAGTACCATGAAAAGGATCGATAATACCCAATCACACAGGGGAATCTCTGTATCCTAAAGAGATTATTTTGTGGTTACTAAGAGATAACTATCTCAAAATTCCCTAAATCCACAAAAAAAAAACCTTTTGGAAAATAATATAGTGACTTAAATAGTCTTACTATATTAAATATTGCACTTATCTAATTTGGAATACAACTGATGATATCACAATTCTACCAACACATGTGAGAAGTGTTGCTCAACCTCCACCATTTCCCTTGAATGCACTAATATATCATCCACGACTACCACATTGAAATAATCCAAATATCAATGAAATATATTATTTATAAATTCCATGAACACCACTAGTGGATTAATAATACTAAAGGTAATGAACACATTCTCATAGTTATCATATCTACATCAGATGGATATTTTGGGAATATCCTTCTTCCGCACCCAGTACTGATGATATCCTGATCAAATGTCAATTTTGGAGAACCACTCAGATCCCATAAATTGATCGAAAAAGGAAAAAGTGTTATGAAGGGGATATCGATTATTTATTATAACATGGATATGTTTATTATAATCAACAAAAAATGAAGAGTTCCATAAGAATTTTTTTCCAACAAATTTGGCGCTTTCTGCAAAGATAAGATATGAAAGATGGACACATTGTTTTCAAGCTCCTCAAAATACACATTCAATTCCTTTAACTATGTTGGATATATCTAGTTAGACAAAATATTGATATGATTGTTCCCCATAATGAGACCAATAATAAACACCACCTCCCTCGTAGGTGGAATCCTTGATAAATCTTTAGGATATATATCTATATACTAATGAACCATTAGGGAAAAACTCCTTATACCGACATCTTCCATTGATGAAAAATAAAAATATAATAATCAATACGATGTTGTCCTAACTAATACTTCCAACATGACTTTTGAGCCCACCTTCATATTTTTATATCATAAAAGGAGATTCTTGATTCCATCCATTATGAAACTGACCATTCACGTATTACAATCTATAACTTATTTAAGAATCATCAATCAATCCATACCAATTATTTTATGATGAACATCCATCTCAATAACTGAGAAGCCCTACAACAAATCAACTTCATCCACAATAATAGATAACTATCTACATAGGAAGGCTCCACATTCTCATTAACCACGAAAAGTTTGAAGTTTTATTACAGAAAGAATCATTTTTACACTTAAACCCAACAATTCAACAACATGATATGAAATGAACGAATGATATGAAACCATATAAAAAACAATTCTTAAATTTATCATTCAAAAGAATCATACCTCACACAATGGATGGAAATTAATGATCATACACTTCAACTTTATCATATCCAAAAACATTCTTTCGTTCTACATTATGCTATTTTTTACCCTTCTAAATGTTCCCATGGTAAGGAGTAATAATATTCTTAAAATCCCATTCAGTATCCTGGATTTTTTTATAATACTCCCCCACCCCCATCGAATCATAGGATGCATGTGACCCCAAAGGAGTGCCAAGAATACATGAACATGTATAATTATGAAAATTACACCATATACTTGAAGTTATGACATGATTGAGTTTTTTTATACAATCCCACATAATGTGGCTAGTATAACCACACTGAAAACATCTTGGAATACTATAAGAATTCGGGTGAAGATTCACCAATCCTTCCCACAGGATATGAGCCTTACTCACACAATGGATATAAGTGCCCCACTTATACATGATCCCAATGTTAGAGTTCCCATTATTCCCCATGGGTGCCAACATGCTTCCCCCATATGTGGCCCCCCATGATATCTCATTCAACCACTGATTATCGACTAATAGTTTCATTATAATGAAATATACATAGAAGAAATATTTTGGAGTGAATTTCCTTCCTTTAGATCGATTCAAGGATTAGCACCCTTGAGGACACACTAACTGCCACAACATGTTCAAACCAGACTATGTCCATGAAATTAGAGGAATATTCCATCACTGAATGGTTCTCCTCCTTAAAACTAAAGAAATATATTATGCACAAAATTTTGAGCCTATAAGGATTGAATTTATTGTTGTACAATTCCTCAAAACCCTCACATTTTATATCATGACCTATTCCAGCCTTGACTGAAAACTCCCAACACTAAAGTGTAGGATAATCCAACACATATTTCATTAACATCACATTCAGCTTTTCCATCATGGCTAAGATATTAAAGATTAAATTCATCCTGTTTATCCTTTCATCCACCCTTTCCTATTATAAAACATTATGAATAATGTGTGGATTTTTCTTTTGAAACAGAACCGAGTGATCAACCTTCCTGACATCATAACTTCTATTCCCACTTTCTATGGCCTGGAATTCTTTTACTATGCTCTAAAAATGTTTTCGGTTCACCTGGGGCTCATGTGGATCCATGTTTTCTGAAGGATCCTCATGTTGGTCACTATGACATCTACCTTGTTCCATTTCAATCGTCCTACAAACCAACAAAATTCAAGCTCCCTAGATACTCAAGGATTAAAATCTCAAATTATATCACATTCCATCTATCATAACCATTATTTTCCTAAATTTCCATTTTTCCATGTCCAACCATTTGAAAAATCCTCTATGTTTTCAAAATCAAACCATTTTCAAAATACCACTATAATTCAATTTCAATATACAAAAAATTGAAAACCATTTCTAGATTCATCAAAAATAAAAAAATTAATATCATAACATAAATCATTATTTAAAATTAAATATGAAATCCTAGTGGGAATTCATTTTTACAATGCATTCCATGCTTATCTCATTAGATGCACTCATGATAATGAGAATATCTCTTATAAGTGTTTTCAATACACTTACATACTGAACTCCCTAGTAACATGAAATTCAGCATAAAATAATTATCTATATCATTTTATGCTATACATTTCATTTTTTGAGAATCCAACTCCTTTATACCATCTCAATCTAACAAGTATCCAAGAATGATTTCCAATGCCAAAAATCTATAACTGATACCATGCTAAGACATGACCAACATTATATGAATGCCAAGGACCGATCAAGCTGATAAAACTTTTAATATTCCTCCCCTCCTCATTATCATTAGTTAAGGTAGATGTAACACTTGGACTTATGTTACATCCCAATGGTGCTAAAAGATGGAAATAAAAGAAAAGGGATCTATGAATAGTGGGAGAGTATATTCCCTTTTATTTGAAAACACCCTAGAATATATGAAAAATAAAATAACTCCATGATGCATCGAAACAATGTCTCACATCTCAATATGACCAAAGGACAAATATAACAAACCCAAAAATGTTTATAATTCATAATTACAGTACCAAACTGAATGCTAAACAACAAATCCTAAAGGATTTGTGACTCAACTCCACAACATATCACCAAGATCCATTCTCCAAGCACCACAATACCATCCAAACATCACTATTCACCACTAAAGGGAGGATATTCTTTACATTTACCTACGTCTTGGAATAAAATATCTGAAAAAGAAAAAATGTTCCTAAGTAGGGGGTGAGTAATAATAATAAATATGTTTTCAATTAATTACATCCCTACACACACCACAAGGATTGATGATGTTAGAATATTTTATAATAAATAGTTATATAAAATAGTTAAAAATTGTAACATTTTTAATAATCTTTACAAACCCTTACAATAACTAGTTTTTTTTGCAAAAAAAATCACATTTCCCTGAAAATAGCTATTAAATGAAACTAAATATTTCATTATCCAAATTTCCCATTCTTATTGTCAAACCCATTCTAACTAACATTTTCACATGCATATCCCCTCCATATACCCATGTTCTACACACAATCCCAATCAAGATGTTCCATCGATGGTGTAACTTCACGTCCGAACCCGGATACTTTTTATTGTGCTACTTCACACCTACATCCTAATGATTGTGTTCCTTCATGACCAATATACATCATTTCTCAATCATGCTAAACTTTATAAGACAATCCCATGCCAAAAAATCCATCATGTAAAAACAAAATGCAAATTCACAACTTCTGAAAGAAAATAACATGACTATAAATAATTAGCACATCATATAAAACAGCATTTGTCAATAATAAGGTCATGATAAAAAAATAAAAGAAAACTACACTTAATTTAAATCCCTTCAAAAAAATTTCATTTATTGAAAACTCCATTATTCCACATCCATTCACAATATAATTTCAATAAAGACCATATATTTTTGGAATCCATTTTTCAACACATTTCCCATAAAACAAACCAACCTGCGAATTTTAAAATCCCACAAAAATCAAATTGCACCAAAACCCCCAAATTTTCCCAAAATCCACAAAGCATCACAGAATGGGTTCCAAACAAGATTCACACCCCATAAGACCAACCAGTTTTATGAAAATGAAACTAATTTGAAATAAAATCCTTCTAGTTCTATAGAAATGGGTATGGGAGTGAATCCACCTGCCTAATGGTTCCATCAAAATCCACCAACACACAACCACACCAAAAAAGATAGGAGAATATTTTATTGAATAGCCTTAGATCATTTTTTCTAACATCAGTAATTGTTAAATATCATATTTTTATGAAACAAAAAAACTAAATCTATATGAGACGAATGTAGATCTAGAAACCTAATAGCGAGGGAGATATATATCTAAGGAAAACCAGGAAACCACTAATAAATGATCCTTAATATAGGAAAATAACCTTCAATTATGTAATAAAACACTTTTATTCCCTTAAAAAATTAGTGGAATAGTTTGTATAATCAGTGAGAAGATATAATTCTATGTGGGTATAGAGTGAGATATGAAATGGGTGTTTTAAGATAAATTATGAGTGCCCCTATTTATAAAAAACACCATGATTTAAATACACTTATAGTTAGGAAATCCTTTCACAAACCATGAAAATGCTACTACATCAAGAGGGAACCCGAATGTTTTTTACACACAGGTTGAAAAACCATTTTTTGACTATGAAAAATCAAAATATCTCAACATGCAAAGTTTCTTGGATAAGCCTCACAATTTTCCCAAACCAACCACTTATTTAGAATCTTCCAAAAAAATTCAAAAAACCCTACTAAACTATCCCAAATATTACCCAACAACATTATATACATAAAAAATACATAAATAGAGTTACATTACACAAATATTTAGTACTATCAATATTTTTATAAGGGTTATAATAAATATAAAAATGTGAGATATATTTCAGGTCATTAAAGAAATAAGTTGATTAGGTATCTGGTCACAAAATACAGTAAACTAATATTGTCATTAGGAATTTATAATTGTGATATATTTTCAATATATGTTTTAAATGATTTAATAGTTTAATTTTATACTTGTCTTACCTCATATATTATTTTAATATTGTTATGTAAATATATTTTAATCTAACTCGGTTTCAAATCATGTATTTTAGAAATGTTTTTTATAACCTTACCTGGGTGTGTTAGTCTGGGTCAACTCAATTGGAATTACAATAGGTTTTAGTTCTTTACATTGTTATTGATGAATTTTTATGTATTATGATATGTGAAGGTATTTGGAAAAACTAGGGATATTTCAGTGGTATAATACTATGTATATGATAACATCATGATGTTCTATGAAAGTAATGATTATATGACTCTCCTAGAAATCGAATATATTTCTAGATACCTATAAGTTGATAATATTGTAATGATGATACATATGGTGGTAATCACCTTGAGAAAGTTTAGTTTGGCACCAACGATATCTTTATCCATGGAACAATTAGCGGTCCTAATAACACACACATGTACAAAAAATGATGAGGGATATGATCTGGTCATCCATAATTTATCTAGAAGCCTTTTCTTTGGATTTAATATACATAGGCTTTATTTAAAGTGTCAGGACCAAAAAAACTAAATGAAACATTGAATGAACTAAAGTAATAATAGGATTAAGTATAGGTGTAACTATAGATTAAATCATAAGTTTCAGTTTTCATATACTTATGTACATTTAATTTAATTTGATTTAAAATTATCATAAAATTTTTTTTTAGTACATTGTTGGAAATTGGTTCAAAAAATTGAATTTGCTAATGGTAAGACCCTATAAACTCCTATTACTAGCTAATTATTAATATTTTCTAAAATCTATTTAGATAAAATAAGGAACACAATATTTAATATTTATGAACGAAACAATTATACTCCTGAAATTTATGACTATAATATTGACATCTCAATAGAATATAAATAATGAGTTTCGTATGGATCCTTTAGAATATTATTTGAGAGAATTATATCATCTATTATGAAGAAGTACTTATTTTATAGTGGATAATGTAACCCCTTTCTATTTGATAACATTTTTTAAAAAGAAATAATATCAATAGATTCCTTCACACACAACACCAAAATAAAATTATCCACAATATATTGGATGAATATTATTAATACAATTTAATAATTATAAATCCAACATTAAAAAATATCATAATCAATTCGATATTCATACAATGTATGATAATGAATACTAAAATTTTTAAAATTCTATTTATTAATTAAAAATTGTTTTCCTTGTATATTGTATTTTTATTTAAAATATAAACATATAAATTTAGAAATTTTAACTATTTTAAAATGAACATTAATTATGAAATAATCATGATAAAGTTAATTTATTTCAAAAAATTTATATTTTTCGAATTTAAATTATATTTAATTGAGTAGTGAAGTGCACTATTTTTGACGAAATGTCCAATGATACGAATTTATTAATTTTTTAAAAAAAATTTAAAATGTATTGAAAAAACTAAATTTTTAATGGTTTTTAATGGGGTTAAATTATTCATTTTACATTTTATTATAAACATAAAAAACCTATGTTTTTTTAGAACTGAAGTATTATTTAATCCCAATATAAAAATAATGCCAGGTCTTTTCATTTAATTAACAATTTTTAGGTAAAACATGGATTTGTATTTATCTGAATTCCAAAAAATAATTTTCTTAACAAACCTATTTACTTCTTAGAAATTAATAGAATTAATAATTTTATCCTACACATAAATATTAATCATAAAATACACTTTTTCAAAAAAAAATTATACACATCATGTAAGTTAATTATGAAAATAAAATTTATTAGAGGAATTATATGATAAAATGATTTTCATATTTTAAATCAAAATATTCAATTTTAAAAATAATTACATTTTTAATATTTTTCATTAAAAATAATTACTGGGGTTAATAAATATTAGTTACCACATCAATTTATTAAAATGGTAAAATCTATTTTACATTTATTTAAATAATAAATTAGTAAAAAAAACTGAATCTATGTGTGTATATATGAGGTGGCTCATCCAATCATCCATCACTCCCTTATTTTCCATTTTTTTGATCTCTATTACATGAATAGTGACATACAATTACTGAAATGTAATGATGACATAAAAATTTACCATTCGCATCTCTTTGGAAAGGGGATCACTTCCACCACTTCATGTTATACCCTTAGAAGAAAATTTGAACCTAAATTATGATATTTATATCCTCTTATAGTACTATATAAATTTAATGAGAATCATCCCCCAATTAGTTAGCATGTACCATTAATTTCTATATATATTAGAAGGAGAAATATCTTGTTCTCAAAGTTAATATTTCTTAATCATTAATTTTTTGGCATCTATATTATTAATCAAAAGATTTCAAGCCACAATAATATAATATTATAAATAATAAAATAAAATAAATTTTTTTATATTATTTGATCATATATTATTCAAAACACTCTATCCACTAAGAAATACAAAATGGCATCAGCTGTGCATACTTGATGACTACCACCTCTACAAGGTTGTGTGGTCAGTTTTTTTCCATTTATAATATTGGTCGGTATCTGAGACTAATTTGAATTAATATTTTTTAAAAAATTTAAAATTTAAAATTTATAAATATTAATTTATCATATTCATTAATTATTTCTCATTCATTGATAAATGGAATTGATAATCATGTATATGTGATGAATACAGTTTCCATGAATGAAAATTTTCATTTTTTATCACCACACTACATGATTTTTTCTAAGAAGGAATTCAATTAAGGTAAATGATAGTTATAAACAGTTTCTTATTTTATAAAGCGTATATTAACATTATATAAAAATAATTCCTTACTCATGAATTTTTATGTAACACTCTCATTTAGCTTATTTTTATTAGTATATGAATGATGTTATAATGTTTATATCACGAATAATTAAATAATGTCATATTATGCTCAAATAATGTTATAATAATTTATTCATGATGATTTCAATATAATTTAATTATGTTATTAACAATTAATATTTTTTTTCAATATACTACCCTTTAATAATTAAACATACCAAAACTAGTTCATCACAATATACTTTTACACAAACCTTATTATTTAGTTTCACATAATTAAAAAAATACTTTTTAAATTTTTATGAAAAAATAATCTTTTAACTTATTTAATAGATAAATGATGAAATTTAATCACATTGTTTAGAAAATATCACATCTTCATAAACCATTTATGAAACATGAAATAAAAAATCGTAATAGCTGATGATAAATATAATGTTTAAAAAAGGAACAAATTTTTGGTAGATGGTTATAAATTATGTTTATAAAAGGAAAAATATTACAATAAATCTATAAATTATGTGATTATTATTTTTATGGTCATACAGATATAGGGAAGATAATATTTTATTATGAAATACTTATGTTATGGTGTTTTCATCAAAATTTTTCTCCATTTAGATATGATTATTATACTCGATATGATTAATTTCCTAGTGTATTTATTGTCCATATATGTATTTTATCATAATATTTCATGAAATATATTGTAATTAAAAATATTCCTATAATCAATCTTTTTTTTCAACCTGAATGATATTAATGTTTTATGGGATTTCTAAAACTCATATGCTATTCATTGTATTATGATTTCCCTTAATGAACATATTCTATATCAGTGAGGAACATTATTCCTTTAGGATTAAATATGTTATATTATTTTATTAGATTCCTAGTGATTTATTTTTATACCACATAGAACCGTTTATAATTCTATCTTACAACAACAATTATGATCACAATAATGGATTTGGTTGACCCAAATTTCTATTATTTGAGTTCAAATGATATTACATGGGCATCATTATTTTATTGTTGAAAAATTACTCTATAAACAATTTCAAAGGATATCTGTTAATTTCACTCTATGTAAACAACAAATGTTCAATATAAATATTTTTTGTAAACTAAATATAATTAATATAAAAGTTTATTCTTTTTAAGAAAATAAGTATATGTCCTTTAATGAAAAATTTTCCTACATTTCTGTTATCAATATTCTCAAAAAAGTCATTTATTATTTTTAAATACAGGTATTTTTTCCATTCTTATGTCATGGACCTACCCATCAGGGCCATCATGGTTAGTGGAAATCTTATCCACAAATACCCATTGCCCACCACTATAGGCCAGGGATGTGAAACAAGCACTAATTTACATCACATTTATTTGAGGCCTTATCCTTAATATACCGTCGTGAACACATCCATCAATCTCTATAAATATTGAAGATGAATAATAAAAATATGAAGATAATATAGAGTAAAACCCATGAATGTAATAACCAATATCGTGCAAAAAAAAAATGTACAGTAGAGTAATCCAAAAAGAAAATTGGATAATTATAGGCCCACTCAGAAAATATTTCCCAACATTACATCAACTAGAAATGATATACAAATAGATTCTAGGACAAGATCTATTTGTTTAAGAACTGTACATGGTTTGGGCACCCAAGAATACCTATGATGCACTAAAAACACAACCAACCTATCCATCGTTGATATATAGAATGAACGTGTCGGAAAATCTGATGTAGGGGAGAGTATGTACCTCAAGAGGGAGCAATAAGAGACATGATTGAAGTATCCCAACCAGACCATTGAAAGAGATATACAAAAAAATAAAAATATATATGCTCATATAATAATCCTAGAAGAGAGACAAATGGGATCTCTATATGACAACGCCCCGATAAGGAAAATGTCTTCCCACAATACAATGTCTCTATCATTGATGCCCATTATATCACATGTCTATTCGAAGATGTCAAAATTTGGAGTTCCCACACCTCACCATTATTCTACACAGCCAAGGGGGAACAATTTTTAAGTAGATGTCTATAACCCTAGTACATCATGCGTGTACCACACATTAGATAGTGGACCTGCATACTTGTTCATTATGGGCTACCACTAAATAGGTAGAGGACCTACACCTGAGTTCATCATGAGGGTACACTCAGTAGATAGAGGACAGGTGACCTAGTCCATAAGGCGTACCCCTCAATAGATATATGAATGACCCCCTATTCCATCAGTAGTACCACTATGTAGATTTAGGTCCCACTCCCTAGTTCTTTCAGTGGGGAGGGGGAACCAAGAAGTAGATTTTGGACTCCCTCTCTAGTTCTTCAGGGGGGTACCACTAGGAAGATAGGGGACTCACACCCTTTTCCATCAGTGGGTACCACATAGTAGAGAGAGGAACAATGCACCATTTTATAAGGTGGTACCAATCAGTAGATCAAGGACACGTTCCCTAATCTGTTAGGGGGTACCACTAACTAAAAAATAATTTATGCTCCCCGGTTCATCAACGAGGTACAACTTACTGTACTAGTGGCTCATTCCCAAGTTCATTAGGTAGTAAAACATAGTAGATAGAGGACATGTTCCTTAGTCTGTCAAGGGAACAAATCTGTAGATAAAGTTGTGTAGGGGACCCACACCCAAATACAATAGGGGGTTCCAAACTCCAATCTCTCTCTAATGATTTAGCTCAATTTGTTTCATCATCATTCACCACATAATGATGTTTCCAGAACATAAAATCATAAATCATAAGAATAAAGTCACTAAAAAATCATCAATCACATTACACGCTGAAAAACACTCATTATTGGCTACACATGGAAAAAAATCCATGTATATATGAATGAGATAAGAGATGAATAAGATTTATAAATAAGTATACAATGTGTAAGGATGTCCAAATGGTGGGTGGTTCTGGTCTACATTTTGTCTATGTACATCACTATACATGGGTATGTGGTTGTAATTGAGTACCCCTGGGAATGCCAATATACTCCTAGAGTATATATTCTGTGTGGACTAAAGAACAATGAACAAATTAGGATCATCATCATTCCATTAGTTTAAAATATCATACCACTGATTTGTTAGTGAAAATGGATTGCAATGTCTAATAAAATCACATAGTTGTAATCCTTCCATAAAATCACTCTGGATAGTCTATTCACATGACCAAATTATATTCTCGGTGAAAAATGAATTTCCCTATAATAGATACATACATTTAATTTTGGGATCAAGACATGAGTACATATTATACACCTGATATTAATTAGAAAACATATTCCTCGATATTAGGGTCATGTTTACTTAGATAGTTCATTGTTATTAAACTTTAATATAATGGTACATCATATATTTTATTTCATAATAATAATTATTATTATTATAATAATAATAATATTATTATTATTTAGTTTTTCATATACCAAATCCATGCGTTCATATTTTAAACCCATTGTTGTTCTTGAATTGAGAATCTCTACTATAGTTTCACAATGTGGTAGACGACTCATCAACCTGATGCCACATAAAGAAGTTAAATGGGAAAATAAGTTTTTATAACAATTATAATAATATTAATTATGATAATATTAATAATATTATGATATTATTAAAATAAGGAGACGCATTAAACCTCCTTCAGCCTCATTTCATTCCCATATTATTACCTTTAAATTTATAGGTTTATATTATCCTTTTTAAAATTTTACTATAATTTCCATAATTATTTGTTATTATAATAATATCAATGATACTATGGGTGAAAATCACCCTATATTCAAAAATTAACACTTGTACAAGGAGTTAACACATACATTTAGGTGAGTCCCCCTTCTTCATTAATATATATAAAAAGAAATAACATTAATATCAATGATAACAATAATAACACATATTATTTTTTAAAAAAATAAAAATTAAACCAATGTTATTATTTATAAAAATAATAACAACACGTACTTACCCCACAACTTCCTAGAAATCATCTTCAAAATGTTTTTCATTGAATAAATATCATTCATTCTTATATATAGAAGCACGTACAGGGTCATCAGAAACCTGGTTTCTATAAAAACACTGGATTACAACAATACCCATGGATGGATTCCAATCCATTATTTCATGGAATCATAAAACACTGCACCTCTAGAGAGATCCACTCAATCCGAATTGAAACCCACCGATAACTGATCCAAATTCAGGTTCTCAACATAATCACCACTCCAATATAATTTCCATAAACTCTAATTAAAAACACATGAATACTAACCATTGTTCCAAATAATGAATTCTAAAAATTTGGTATTCCCAAACCACCTGGAATCACCATTAAATCAATTACTCATTATAAATGGAAAGATCAATGGGAGAATTGAATATATAACAAAGGTGATATAATTCATTGACAAATGTTATCACAGTAAATGATCAATAGGTGTATAATCATGATTTATTACATGAGGTAGAAAAATAAATAATCAATTTAATAAAATCTAATTATAAAATGGGATCATTCATAGATAATTTAATTCCATATCAACGAAAAAAGATGCTAATATTTTACCAAATTTTTATTCAAAATCTAGAAAGCAACAACTTACTAGAGTATGCATATATTATTGTTAAATAATTAAACCACTAGAAATAATAGATACCCACTACTTTTTATATCCATGGATCCACCTCGATCTGATATTGCTTAATCATTTAAAATCCATCCGCCAATGAAAAATCTCTCCTCCGCCTATGGAATCATGAATGAGGTATGCAGATAGCCCCTAAAAACCTACATAAAGGGGTATTTATTTTGTTTATCATGTTTTTTATATTATATTAACTAATAAAATTAATTGATTAGCTAATCCACATGATGTACCCACTGACAGATGCCTTATCCAAACATTCGTTAATGACCAACAATTCATTATTCCTATTATAAACCCCATGTTTCATATTCAAATTTGGTATCAAATTTTCAATTTGAGACTCTATTCAATACATATTCCTTTATTTCTGAAAACAATTCATGTGTGGGGAAAATAAATATATAATATTTTTATAAAAAATATTATAGGAACACTAGGACATGGAATCTTACATCACCTCATTTTTAGACTCCAAAAATAATCTCAGAAATATTCTATAGGATTACACCAAAAAATAACAATATCTATATTATTTCTTCCTTTAAATCAGTTTGGCCCCAAAACGAAAAAAACTAATAAAATAGGTTGGGTATTGAGTTTGTATTTGGATTTCCCACCCCCATGAGCCCTTCTACATGCTTCCCTATGATTCTAATTCATATATAACATGGAAAAAACATTCACATTAAGTGTTATGCTCATCCATTTCTCAATGTCACATGCTCTATGAAAAAGGAAACTCTAGTCTCGTGGCCCATATTACCTCGACCTATATAAAACTTTTATTCATGTTGATACCTCTTTATCAATAAAATATTGAGGAAAAAATAATCTAAAAAATAAATTCAGAGTTAGGGGGAAACCACCCCTCTAACCCAACATAGTGGTAGGAAAATTTCATATGATCCTTTGAGATAGCTTTTTGTCCTGGATAAATCTATATAAACTGGAAAATGGTTTTCTATATTCAAATATATGACATCCTCATTGAAATATAATGGTTACCATTATTAGTTGATAATAGACTGATAATATTATTTAGTAGTCCTAATCTACACTAGGATGAACTTCACCCCATTCATAACCATCACAGGCACAAACCATTCAAGTCTTGCATGATCCAACATTGAAACCAATGACAAGAGGGTACAATTTTAAAAGAATACCTTGAACTGAACCTAGAATGGTTATGGATATGTATCATAAGTCTTATGAAATATACCATGGAAATAAAAATTCTAAATGGTGTCACAAAGAACTCAATGATACTACATTATCTCTTGAAATCCATACTACGTACATACACCATTAGAAGAATGAGCTGGTGATAAACCATCCTACATTCAATCATCAATATCCACTACGTCTCCAAAAACTGGTGGAAAAGTAAATTTATTCTCATGGGTTGATTATCCTCCCAGAAATTGACCAAGCTTGACTGATGCAAATATACACTACACCTCAATATATAGGTGATAAATATGGTCATTAATTATTAAAATGTAGATATCATATTGTCCCTAATGGTAGTCCATGTTGAAAAAATATTGATAATGAAGTAGACCTAAAATTACATCTTGATGGATTCCCTAATACTTCTCCATAATAATTGGAAAACTAATGCTCATGGAATATGCTACGCAGTGGACAATACTCCCCAACTAATAAGGTATCACCTATAACCTCTATACATTTGGATCATTTTACCATTACCATTGATCGATACATATCAAAGGACAAAAAATCAATCCCAAATATTATTGAATAACATATAAACTCAGTTGTATCAATTATCCTAGAGAGGATTAAAAATGCATGTACATATTATTGAAATTATCTTTGGTGTCCACTTTCACCAAAAAAAATTTCATGTGAGGCTCTCTCTCCCCATTGAGTCTGGTCACATCCTCAACAAAAATGGACGGTCACCAATCCTCCCTATATGATCCTATAGCATTTATTTTATGGGAAAAAGGTTACCAATGGTACCACTAGGACACTAAAGAGGCTATAACCTGAGAAACTATTCTAAAGACTATCTGATATAGCTATAATTGGAGACGTATAAACAATTTTCATACCCCGATCCACACACAAATCCACTGAGTTAAGAGATCCTACCATTGAAATATATCTATTACATTTTATTCCTACACACCACAATGACTTCTTTTTCTAACACTTTAACACATCTAAAATCCTATAACATACAAGTAGAAGTATGTCGATCATTGTACCTTGATATTATCTTCTTTGGGTGGTCCTTAATCAATCTCATGGATTTTAATTGTATCCCAAGAATGCATCTCAGTGTGGGATGTTTCCCTATACATATTATATCAAAAATATTATATTTATATTTATAGGGCTCTTCTAATTCCCCATGTCACCCTATTGAAGTCTCAAATCTAGTGCTTCCATTAGTACCAACCAAATTGATGAAATAAATTTGGAACATAATATCATTATAGTCCTATACTATATGAGAAGTAGGATTATGTCTTACTAGGAAACCTAGGTGATTAATATATCTAAAACAAACATAGTTCACCCAACACATGTGTGCCATTTGTTGGTACCTATGTATCAATATCCTACACTATAGAGATGACTGGTCACCAATACAACCATTTGAATGTTCAGGGATCACCCATGATAAAAACACCAAACCATATCCTTCTGTAAAACATCTAATGAATAGTGTCCTATCTCATCATGTAACCTCTTTGGCCACCATCATAAGTAATCACATACTTTTTAATATCTAAAGATTCTATCTTCTACCCATAATGAAGATATTGCTGACTCAAAAAGTGGATGATCATCTTCCTGATCCATAGAAAGATCAATGCACCATTCAATAAGAGGTGGAAGTACTCAATGACTACAAAGAGGATGGATCCCTAGGGCTAAGTCCTTGAACTAAGGACTTTTTTCTAATGGGTATGTCTATGAACTAAATATTACTTTAATTCCCATTTCATGACCTACCAAATTTAGTGTTTTAGTTTCAATGATATAATTTAAATATTATTGTCATCAATAATTATTATTATCCCAATGACAATGATAATGCGATGGAAATCATGTCATCGTCACAAATTGACATCCAGCCATGGGGATAATGAATACAAGTAAGTAACACATCCTTCTGTGTAAATATAAATAAAATGAATATATGTGTATTATTATTATTATTATTACTTTTAGAACTTGTTTTTGTTAATAATTTTATTAATAAGTAACAATATTGTTATTATTAAAAATAATAATAGCAAACGCTGCACTTCAGAACAGGACGGATAGTGAAGTCTGCTCATTCTTCACCAAAAACATATCAACATTGTCTATATATATATACAAAATGTACATGGTCATGGAAACCCTATTATCAAAAACAATATAGCATTCCATCATTAATGATGGCCAGATTCAGGCCTAACATTACCGAAATACAGTAATCTATGCACCTCTAGATAGATCTTCTAAATTCAGCATAGAAACAACTGACAATGGGCCTGCTATCAAGTTAACACCATAATCTCCACACCTCCATTGCATCTCTCAAATCAAAATCCAATCTGGTGACTATAATTTATTTTTGAAATAACAAATGTACAATGATCGGTATTCATATATATTGTTGAACCAATGGTCAATTGATTACTGATGACCACCAGCTAACACATAAAGAGAAATCCATATATCACAATGGATAAAATCATCATGGATCCATGAGATCCCATCCAATTATCAATTGGATCATTATTATGGTGATATAATGACATAAAAAAAATAATTTCTTGAAACTAAAAATTTTTATGAATGAGCTAATGTGAAGGGAATATAATCACAGATCGATGAGAGTGGATATGAATCCATACTAAATGATTAAATCAAAATGAAAACCATAATGGATGATACCAACCTCGATTTTGGGTCAATTAGTGGTGATGAATTCATCTCGTATCAAAAAAGGACTCCCTTAGTGTTTTCTACACCTCGATCCACCTCAATCCAAGTATCATTTTTCATTCATTATCGATCCACCCATTATGAATTATCTCCTCATCCTACCAAATTTAAAAATGGTTATGAGTGTAACCTTTGAAAATAAATTTTACAAGGGTATTTAGAACCAATTTCTTGTTATGGGTAATAAATTAATTAAAATAATTAACTAATTAATAAATATAGTAAATATAACCACAAAATAATGTCTTATCCAAATATCTAGTGCTGGTAAAGTTTAGTTAATTTCTATTAGAATACCCACATTTTGGATTCATCCAAGGTATCTATTTTTTATTTGAGAGTTTGTTCAATAGATAACACCTTAATTAAAAAACATTTGTGTGCATGTTAAAAACCAATATAATTTTTATATGAAATTAATTCCATTTTCATAGATCATCATAATATTACGTCATCTTAGCACATCACTCTAAAAATATTCCTTTGTAGATTAGAAATAATTTCACAAAAAAATCACTCCATATGAATTTATTATTTTTTATTAACACTTTGAAAATATAAATTTTTCTAACTCTTCTTATGATGTTGGATTCCTACTAAGGAATATCAAAATATTAAGAATTAAATCCTTTAAAAATAAAATAATTTATCATTCAATCTACATTACTTTTTAATAACCATTTTTAAATTTCAAAGAAACATTATTGAAGAATAATATTAAAAAGTAATTACTTCCATAAGGTTTTATCTTTACATTTTTGAAACCTATATGTATTTTTCAAAGCTCTATTATTGAATAATATGTTTCAAAATAATAAAGAAATATATAAACTCACCAAAAGTTTTCAAAAATTATTTTCCATTTTGACTTTAACATTATAATTTATTCTAAATATAAAATCATTTATTATAAATTATTTTATGATTTAAATTCATTTTTCTAATTATCTATAATGTCAGTAATTCCCAATATATTACATTTCTTGACTCCCCCTCTATGTATTGTTATAAAATACTATGTTGGGTGTTTCAATTTTTTGTATAAACTATTTACATACATCAGACTGAATATTGTCATTCCATCAAGAAATGTAACAAAATCAATTTTCATTTCAATGGGGTTTTAATGATGTTAGAAATTGTCGTTTTGTCTTGGAACACCATGGTTTGGATAACTTAATGGGGGGATCTAATATAGATCTCAATTTAATTATTTATAGAAATATATCTCATGAGATAATTATTGGAATCATGTATTGATGTTCTCACTACTGTAGATATCAGGATGTGATGCATGGTGTGGGAATTTTATAGTGATTATAATTATAATATTTTTTAGAGATTAAAGTAGTGATGTTGTCAAAAGAATATTTGTGGGAACTAGTTATTGATGTCTGATCTACTATGAGAATATGAATGTGATGTCTGCTCTACTATGTTTTAGGAATTATGAAGTGATTTCAACTAAATTAGTTTTATGGGAACAAGGTATTTATTTATTTATAACAATGTTTATGGAAATCAAGATATAATGTTTTCTCTACTATGCATATTTTGTGGTGCTGTATTATAATCCATGTCATCAGAAATAGGGTGTTATTCCCAAAAAACTATTTTTTAATTTCTATGATGAAATTGGAGTCATATTTTATAGATATGTTTTATATTCATGACATTACATATCAATTTTCCTATTATTATTCCCCATGTATCATTCTATATTCTAATTTTACACACTCTTATGACATTGTATAGGATTTTCATTTTGAGATTATAAGTCGTATTATCATGTCATAATGATAACTATTATTATTATTTGTTATATTCAATAATGTATTTCTCTACTAATATTATTTTCCAAACATTCCTATGACGTTACCCTGAATGACATATTGGCCATTTTCCATACTGATAATTTGGTCTCAACAATGTCATTTCATTTCCCAATGTAAATGTTTATATATATATATATATGGATTGTTTTTATAGATATTTATTTTGGGAGTTGTTTAAGACATAAAAAGGAAATATTAGTATAGATGAAAAAATTGATGTTTTGGATGATAAATGCATGGGAGTTAATCCTCATATACTCCGAACCCTATATTGATAGGGTTGTATCATTATTTTGAAATTTAATTATAAATAAATGGTTATTATTTAATTAATTATTATTTTATTAAATATTTTATAAAATCTAATGTTTAAAAAGTGTATTTTTCATACTAAACCCATGAGTGTGGGTCAGAGGTGCGTAAACATCTTAGGACAAGAAAATATATAGGGTTTTTTTATATATTTCAAAAATCATGGGTATAAACTTGTTTTTTACTAGGAATAATGAACATCAACATATCCATGGTAGAATCATGGACTAATTTTAATCACAGGAAATAAAATATAGATTTTTCATGAGGAGGTGGAAGAATTATCATATTACATATTACGAAATCCATGGTGGGTACACTCTCTAATTCTATAAATATATCCTTAACATTGTATAACCACTCAGATACCCACAAATACCAGTAGTGGAGGAATAATCACAATATACAAAATCAATTATCCCTGAAAAATTATGTTAACTCATGTTTCTAAAAGGGATAATCATAGGATTATCATTTCAAATACATAATTTTCCATGTCCTTGAGGGGTTTAAGGTAACCTATCACATGTTCCACAATGATTCACTTATTCCATTTACAAGTCTTATGTTCCCACATTTCTTGATCATTATACTTATAATTTTAGTCAATGATCATCAGTTTTTGGGACAACAATCTTGAACTCTAGGGCTAATAATTTCCCAATGATCTCCATTTATAATCATGGAGGTTTAAATGAAACAATTCATTTATGGAGATGGTCAATCTCACGTAAGTTTATTGTTATTATAAAACATGAACATAAAAAATTCATAAATCATAACAATATATTTAGGAACCCCCTAACTCATATGGAGTTAGTGTTGGATATTAACATAAGTTGGGATAGAAAAAATGATATAATATACTGGATTATATAAATTGGATAACCAGAAAAAAAATAAAATTATTATATATGTGTTTTAAAATTGATATATGAGAAGCACCATTATCCAAAATCATGTTCTATGA
This sequence comes from Viscum album, assembly GCA_963277665.1. NCBI lineage: Eukaryota > Viridiplantae > Streptophyta > Magnoliopsida > Santalales > Viscaceae > Viscum > Viscum album. The sequence goes on along the minus strand of OY728132.1, from coordinate 1,512,548,107 downwards.
TTGGATTATGCAGCGCACCTCTAGGGATTAACGAACCATAAAAACCAATTCCCACATGGTTTTCATAAGTTAAATCAATTATCTAAGGATAAAATATGGATTTCATGTCCACTAAATGTGTTCAAAAGACCAAATAATATAATTCCATCCACACTATGTTTTATTTTGAAAATTTAATTATTTAATTAGTTAATATCATCATTGATGAATATATAATGGTATGTAATACCACAAATTATGTTTTCTTAATGTGGATGATGATCATAAGTTTCTTTTAATGATTCAGAGAACTATGTTCCTTAAAAATTCACACTATGAAGGAAGTAGAACCACATTGGAATTTTAGAGTCTCAAGAATTGTTCTATGATCCTAGATCATTGTAATCCCATTTATAGGTAAAAGGATTACTTATAATACTATAGTGATACTTATTATTCCTTCTCTATTAAATAAATACATTAAGGAAATTGTTATCCCAGTATAGTTGTAGTGTGTTCTTCATATTTCAATGCACATTTAATTATTAATGTTAAATCAAGTAAATTGTGGTTTGTTTATTTTTTAAATATCATAGTATGATACCAAATAAAATATATTGGTTGTATTACTGAAATGTTTTTTAGGGATTAAACAGTCTTTTAATGTACTAATTTTTTCTATAAATGTATTCCATGATTCAGATGAAGTCGTAACATTTTATATGATGTGAATAATTTCATAAGTTTTTCTAACCCATTAAATATGCATGTGTTACGTCAAAAAGTATGATATTGCATAATATAATGGTTTTTAAATATATTTTTGGGTTTTATATGTGATATCACATCACATAGAGAAAACCAAGTTTTATGAAAAAATAATATGTGTAACATATTTATGATACCAACACAATCCTGAAAAATAAATGATTTTATATGATAGTGAAAATTAATGACTTTGATATGAGTCTTAATATATTATATTTTTCTCTTTCATAGAAAATTATTTAGTATTTGATCTACCTTAATATGATATTAGTCACAATTTATAACTGATAATATGATTTTTTTACATAAAATAATACCTGAAAAAAATTAAAAAACATATATTTTTCTAGATTTAGTAATAATGTTTTAATTTTTTTTATATTATTTGTTTTATTCACTATATTATATGATTATATAGTCCTAAATTAAATATTAATTGTTCGTTTATTGATTCTTATTATTTTCATGATAAATAAAATTTAATAATTTATCTGTTAAATTTCATTAATATACATGTTTAGTAACATATCAAAGATATATGATTATTATGTTTCTTTATTTATATGTTAAACTATTTCTAGGAGACAAAACAATACATATTATGATAGGCATGAATCCCTATAATTTTTATTACTTCTATACTGACCTCAATTTGATATTTTTTCACGAGCTTGAGAATATTTTTTGAATATTGTTTTCATTTTTTGTATTAGAGATATCAGGAATTAAATTCTATCTTGAGTAAAATCTCCCTCGGGATAGAGATTATGGATTAGACACCGACCTACTTATATTCTTAAGCGTTGATTCATCAATTGTTATGGGTTTTATATCTATCTCTCTAGAATTTCTCAACATAGATATTTTTTATTTCTTATAAATCTTTGTATATTGAAGAATTTTTCATGTTAAAAATCTATAAGATGTATTCTGATATATATGAATTTTTTTCTATTTAGTTTTTTTGTGAATAACACATAATTGTTTTTTGTGTAAATTTTATGCACTAATGTAGGTTGAACACAATAATATGATTGATGGTATAGGGTGTTCCAAACATATTTTTTATAATCCCATACAAATAAAGGAATAAATATATCAAAATAAATATTTCCTAAAATAGAGTAGTCATGAACTTATTAATAAATAAAAGTATATTAATAGGTGATAATATTAAAATTAAATCATAAAAATACAATGTAATAGTTTTCATAAAATGTTTAGATTTTCTAGACATCAATCATATATATTCTTTCACCATATTAATTAAGATCCCTTGAATTAACTCATTAAAGAAATAAATAACTTGGTGGACATACCAGTAAGTTATCTTATAAAACATATTTCATTTGGGTTACACTAGTTCTGATACTATAAATATTAGTATACAAAAGGAATAGATTTTAGTTTTTCCATATGATAGATTTGGATAAGTATCTATCCTTTCCACTATTCTAGTGTCATATATAATACGATTGAACATTGATTTCTACAACATATAGTCATTGATTATTTACATGTCACTAAGTGTAATTAATGATGAAATATAATTCTTATCACAGTTATTGGTTATGATATATGTGGTCATCATTTTTTGGGAGGAAATAAATTATAATTATTTTGTGAAAAAATATCATATATTATACACATTAACTAATATGTCTTTATTATAGAATATTTCTTAATTCATGACAATATTATTGAGATTCATTATATTTAAAACCTAAAAACAATTATATAATTGTATCATATGTTGATAAGTTTACATAATGTGAAATCATTCTATCCTAAAAATCTAAATTTTATAGAAACAAATTCTTCCAACACATTTTCATGGGTATTAGATACCATGTGTGAAGAACATATTTATTTGATAGAAATTGTATTATAGATTCGAGGAATTGATGAAGGGAGAAGTAGATATAAATTTTTATAATAGTTAAATAGTTGTTGTAATAGTATTAAGATAATATGATATAAATCTATTTAGTGGAATAGTTATAGAATATGAAATCAACTATTATATTTTCACTATAAACCAGAATTAGATATCTGGATCTTATTGGTACATGATGGGATTTAAATAATTTATAATTAATAAGGGGTATTATATATAATAAAATGATATTATTTATGGAATTGTGAATATTTAAATGGATTATATACAATATATATGTATAATATAGTATTGAATATACATAATGTGATTGAAATTGTTTGTTCTAGTACCTCACAATCTTTTGATTATCACCGTGTATAAATAAATTATATGGGAATTAAAAGACATCATAGAAATTTATTTTTCGATTCATTTAATTATAAATAACCTAAAAACTATGCAAATTAAATATTTAGGAAATATATAAAAAGAAAATTTTAGTGGAAACATTAAAAGGGTTATTAGACTCCTGGATATCATACAATGTTATATATGTTTACCATTAATTATATAAGAATATGATATTTTTGGGTGATTCGTTATGATTAGAAATGATTTGAGTTAGTTTTGTTATGTTATTGTAATTTAACACAAGTTTGAGGCCTTTTGAAAGCACTAATTGTTTTTGAATGTTGTAGAATATATCATAGTTACATGTATTATGATCCACTAATCAGATTGGGTTGTTGAACACTTGAGGTATTAATATATTATTCATCTTATCAATTGGGTAATTATCTCACAACTAACTACACACAGAACACCATATTGAATTTTTTTTCCTCAAATGATAAATCATTCATTTTTTTTATATTCAATGATTGAAGACACATTAGTGTGGCATTTTTATTAAATTTTAGTGACATTATATAAGAACTAATGTATTATGAGTTTATAATGTTAAATATAATATAGTTAAAAAGACCCCATATGATACGTCAGAGTGAAAACATCTCAATATGTTACTTATGAATTTTTGGGGTTGTTAATCATATTTATGAAATTCGAAAAAAGAAAAACACATCCTTAAATCAGAAATATTCTTACTTTTTTTGACACAAATAGTTAATAGGATATTATTTATATAATAATTGTAAAGAAAAAGTGTTTGTGTAATTAAGTGTTGTTTTATATGAGAAGAAAAAGTTAATTTGAGGAGTCAGTGGGAGTAATATTATTCATTGATAAGTTCACTACAGATAGAAGGGAAGTGTTTCTCAGAAATGATGTTTTTCCAGTTTCAGAAAGAGTTATGGGATATTAATTTACTCAATTTACCTAATAACCCTCATGTTATCTTAGTATTCATTAAGATATCATGAGTTAAAAAATTTCTTTATATAAGGAAGATTTGGTAATTATCATAGATGCTGAACCTACTACCTATTGGGAATCCATTTAGGGGTTTGAATCAAATAAATTGATATATGCATTGAAATATAGAAGTGAATCCATGTATACTATCCATGTTTGTTACTTGTTATATAAACATAAATTTGTGATACCTATTGGATGAAATTTAGGTTTTCATATAGAAACAACGATGGATGGTGGAGATTTAACCTAAAAATAATGTCAAGTAACAAATGGATATAATAAATTTCATGGAATTAACTATGAATAATCCTTTTCATGAGTATTGATAAAGAGATCCAGTTAAATATTTCATTCCTAAGAGTTTAATTTTTATTATGTGATATATCAACTAGATATAAAAACTAAAATATATTAAATAATTTATTTTGAGTACATGTATGTGAAACAAAAGAATGTTTTTGAAGTCCCAATTTATATTTTAGTGATTTCTATAATGCAATAGTCCATTGATAGATTGAAATAATCTTAATGGAGTTTGAAAATATTATTTGACAATGAAATAATTTAGTTTTATGTCTTTTAGAATTTGAATAATGATTGTGAATATTATAAAATTTGTGGTATTAGTGTTTTATTTCTATTATAGTTGTGTATAAAATAATTCTTATCAGAAATGATATCATGATACTTTATATTATGAGGATGTGAAAATGTGTAAGATTTTAAATGAAAGAAAAGGTTCATGAAACACTCATACTACATATGATAAACAATACAGATCAATCAAAAAGGATAATTACACTATGATACAACACATAAAATTGAAAATTTATAAAAAATATATCATGGATAACTATAGGAATAATGTGATAATAGTGTTACATGATAGGATTCATTATAATAATAAATATTCTTGAAAAGTGTAAGAAAGAGTGATTATAAATCCTTATGTATTTGTAACATGATCTATCTTGTATTCAATTGTTTTTTACACAAACATGATGTCAAATATTCGATAAGTATATCTTATATATACCAGTCTAATCCTATTAAGATTAATTAGATTTCTGTAAAAATAATTTTCAATTAATTAATAATAATTACAGATATGTTATTTAATATTGGTTGAGATGTTGAGATATGAAAAAATGTTAGAAAGATTTAAATAACTAATCAGATAGAGATTATATGAAATTTTCAATATGCAATCATGATTATCTTGAATAGTAGACATATCAGTTTGATGATTTCCAACCATGACACCAAAGATGAACAAAGGAGGGAATATCAATATATCAGTATATAATTCTAGCTATTTTGATCATGAATTCCATCACTAAATTATAGGATTATTCTTTCCTTGAGGCTGAAATGGATCATTGAAATCATAATAATGAATCCATCACTAATAAAAAAGAACCATGTGTCACCTTATTAACAGAAACATCCATCTCAAAATCTATCATATATAAGAGATCATTAAAATTGGGGTTGTAAATATCAGTTTTGTCACTAAAAATAATGATGTATCAGATCCTTTGATGCAACAATTATTTAATAAAAACATGATGGTCATGTAGAGTTTCTGGGTATACAATAAATTAATATATTAATCTAATGGTTGTGAATGAATCATTATATTATAATAAAATTAATCAATCATTTATCATTCAATTATGTGTGTTTTATTATACATCACATTAATAGTCAGATGTTAATATCCCTCAATGTGTTACCTTTATTCCTCCAAAACTAGTGATGATCAATGAGTATAATTGTATTTGGTAATATATTATGGTTATCATTAAAAAAATCATTTTATGAATATATGTTATTTTTTATGAGATAAAAAATCATTTTATGGTGTAATAATAAGATAATTATTACTTGAATTGACGCATAAATTTGTATATTAGAGAATTAAATAAAGACACCAATATAATTATGAGTAAATGAATAATATCAATTCATCTTACGTCATCATGGAGTGAGATATATCATGTGATCATTCATGCATTAAAAACTTTTTTCAGAAATTCAAATGAATCAAGGCATTTTATTTGGTGGTGTGGTTTGTTATTGATCATGTATTTAGTTAAATAATAAATAATATGGGATGTTTCCACTCAATGATTTAATTTCATTGATGAATTCATCATTTAAAAAAGAATTTAAAGGACATAAATATAAAGGAATGTGATCTCTCATTATGGGTGGTGAAAATATTGAGGATGATCATTAGTTCTATTCAATGATTATAGTAGATCAATTCCATAACAAAACATTGTTTGTCACACAATGAAGACAACAACACCCCAATATCATTTAGGTGTACTAAAAATGAAATAAGATCTAAATATGGTGTAATTCACTCCGAGTAAAGAGGATTTGTTCTTTAACATCAACAATAATTGTTAGTATTAATCCATCAATGAAGAACATAAAGGAAATTATTATAGAAATATATATATATAGTGTTGTTTCTATGTTATAATAAATGTTAACCATGTGAATATTTACCATTTTGGGTAAGTTATTACATCCACTACATGTGATCCTAGGATGAACCATATAACCATTCACCTATTGCATTTATATGATATTCACAAACACTATATCCTATACTTGTCTAATCCTAAGTAGCTTTCTCCTCTCAACATAGTGTCCTAAAATCATAAATAAATATATATAAAAAATTAATAAAAAATAAAATATTTATATAATTTATTACATAATATTCTTCATAATTAAAACATATGGACTAAATAAGGAATTACAAACAATTTGTTATTCCATCTAGTCATTTAATATATAAAATCCCCAGTTTTTGATTGCCATTCATCCTTATATTTTTCAAAAATTTATTAAAACTAAAAATATATTCTATCAGTACCATACCCATAAAATATTCAAAAAATTATTGCCACCATATTCCTAGCATCCCTATTTCTTAATCCAAACTAATGATCCATTTCTCATGATGATTCAATAATTACATAGAGGAATCATCATTAGAAAACATTGAACAAATAATGAAAATAAATATTAAGAAAAATGAAAAAATGAAGAAGGATTTAAGAGATGTGATAAATATACAATAAGAAATTATATTGATTGAATAACATAAAATGATATGAACAATAAATGATGATAAAACAATGATAAAAAGACAGTTAGAGAGAAATTTTTTTAATTCCCTAAAATGATTTTTCCCAAAATTAAATTTTGTAGAGATGCAAAATGATCACAGGTGAACCTGCCTATATGAAATAGGCATCTAACTGGTGTTGAGGACATAAACATTACAAAGGGTAAGAATATACAATTAGTAATCAAATCGATACACCATAAACATAAAAAAATAAAACAATTAGAATATCATGTAGAAGTATAAATAATTTAATGTATTAAAAATAAAAAAAATGCCATACAAATAAATAAGTAGGAATCCTAAAGTACAAATCAAATCTAGTTTATGTAGTGAATGTATGTAAATAATGGGACATTTTGGAATCCAACACAGTAAGTCCCAGTACTACTCACAACTCCATGCTGCACATTCTTCTATCTTTCATGAGTCCCTTCCCCATAATTATATACCAAATATTTAAATATGCATGTACATTGATATGAATGTGTATTATGTGTGTAATAAAACTCAATTTGAAAAAACCAATGTTTCTTTAAAATGTATGAACAATTATAAAAGAACTATATTATTATAACAATAAATTTTTATACATTAATAAAAAATGAATATTGGGAACCCATTTTATATCCTTGCAATCATATGTCCTAATCAAACCATATTCAGCTCCAATCCAAAAGGATTGTATTTAGGATATTAAATGCAACAAATATTTTTTAACAAGTATAGTGAATGAAACTATCAAAAATTTAAATTCATCAATCCTAGTATGATCTCCAAAATACAACATCCTACCACTATCAGGTGTAATGCTCAAGACTGTTCAACCCCTTATTATAAAATGGTGATGCCTCAAGTCCATCGTATCCCATATTTTCCTTGGGATAGGACACAATTTCATCATACCTAAAATGATGATTCCAAGGATTTTTTATAAGGTAATTAATCCACTAATATGTTTTTAGTCCATTGTCGTCATTTTCCCAAGTCATTTGCACCACCTCCATAAGGGATAACCATATAATTAGGGTCCACATGTTCAATATTCATGATGAAATACCATAAAAGTTATTTCATTCACACATAAATGGGTATACATCTAATGGTGTAACACCATATATCACTGTGAGAATTAGTTGAAACCCAAAAAGATATTGTGAATAAGGTAAAACAAGGGAAAACAAAGTTCTGTAAGCTTACACATTATAGTAAACATCATGTATGGATATCATGGGTTTATCATGAACACATATATGAAAAATATCAAATATGATAAAAAAATATAAGGCCAAACAATAATCCTATCGTGGAGAAAATAAAATATAATTTCACTAAATTTTAAGGAACCTTGTACCTAAAGCTTGCTAAAAAATCTACTAAACCCCATAAATAGATTATACCAAAGACACATTGATCTCTAACTAGAATGAGTATTTACACCAACAATCCCTAAAAATTAACCCAACTAAAAAATATCCTTTGTCCAAAAAGAGATTATGGAAGAATCCAGGACAACGGATTATGGTATAAACCATCATACCCCTTTGGATCATCCAATGATTTGATAATTCAAATTGATCATTGGAGGTGTCCTTAACATAATAGATCTTCTAGTATTTTTGAAATGATACAAGAATTTTTCTTTCGAATTCATATTAATCATTATATATTGAAAAAAATAAACAGTCTATGATTCATATAAAGGGAAAAAGTATTATTTAGAAGAAACCCCAATAATGGTGGTTAGTGGATCACATACATTATTTCCTCATCATCAACACATTCCTATCCATAGGAATCAAGAATTTAACATATGAAAATATCCATGGATGAGTTGTATAGTCTCTAGGTTCAATATGGATATCAATTGGAAGTTTAATGGGTATTAATGGGAAATTCAGCAATGTTACCAGGAATATGGGATAATTATTTCACATGAACATAGTTTAGTTGCATGAATCATCAAACCATACCTCAAAATCCTGATGCTAAATACCTCTCTTAAGAGACTTCATGGTTTGTACACATATTTTTTAAAACCATTCCCCAAATGTATTTTGGTCCAAAATAAATTCTTCATTGTTTTTTTGGTCACAGTGAATGTTATGAAAAACCACATCCCTTAACTATTCTCCACCCCAATAGGTACTTCCACAATATTTGTAGTTTCTTTGAGGACCAAAACAGTTTTGGAAAACCATTCCCAATATTTAAAACATCAAAATGGTCCCTAATACTATTTTAAACTGTCTAGAATCTATAATAACTCACCACAAGAATAGTAATAGAAAAAAAACATGATTATTGTCTATAATTAACCCATAACACGCCTGAAAATTCAATTAAATTTGTGATCTCCCACCTAAAAGAATTATTTTCCAATAGAATAATCCATGGGAATATTTTATGATATACTTGGAAAATTAATCCTAAATATCAGAATACCTCATCCAATAATCCTCCTCAGTCCACCCATGCCACCAAATGATCTAGGAATGTGAAACTATATTCCTCTACAGTACAATATTTACCTGGCCTACAATCCAAATAGAACATTTCATATATTATTTTTTATAATATAGATCAATAACATCAATGTTGATGATAAGTTCATAATCATGCATGTACCTATAAAGATGAGACACATGAAATAGATAATGCATACCTTGGTAACAAAGAGGATGTACATGATGAATATATTGAGTCTAGATATGTTTTGGAGTTCTGAATCTTCCCATTAATATTTCAACTAGAATTACATGTCTATGAAATGGTTGATGAGCTTGTTATGGTTTTAATTCAACGAAAACTCTATCAAAAAAAAGTTAAACTAAGGGTCTCCTCTTCTAGTTGTAATATGATGACTACCTTCTCTGAGCTATGATCAACCACTTCCTAATCTAGTGCACTCTCTCATAGGTGTCATGTAAGATGCTTAGACCCACCAATTCTAACTCATCAGACTCATGATAAAATAGTGATGAACAAAATGACCTACCATAAAGTGTTTCATATATTTTCTTCTAGAATGAATCAAAAAATATTTTTTGTTATGAATGTTTTACCTTGGTTTGATGACCATCATAACATCTAAAAAATTCTAGGATAAATGTTCAAAAAATATCCTCTTACATATAGATCATTATCTTGAATTGACATAGATAAAGGATGTGATGGAAGCAAAAAGTTGGATCATACCCTATATCGAACATTTATCTAATCTTCTGAGGGATATAGTATCACAATGAATTTCCATTGACTAATACTGATATGTTATCCATCAACTTAACCATGACAAAACCATATACATGAAATGTTCATTCTCATTGAAATCCCTACCAGGACAATTTATGTCAAACCATTCCATAAAAGTATCATCGATGTGAAAATTACTCTTAAGGTGTTCGCTGGTGTGGTAAATAAATTTTTATCAAGACCTGTATAATTTGAAAATAAATATTAAATATAATAAGATATATATTTTCATCTAACTATTTTTTCTTTACAAATGGGTTTTATTGTTATTCAATAAAATATAAATTGTATTTTATGGTAATATTAATATTAAATTATGGAATTATTTATTGAATTAATATATTTATGAATAAAATATTATTTTAATTAAATATTATTATTAAATAATATATATTAAATACAAATGGTAATATAATTTTTTTAGTAAAATGTAATATTTATATGGGTTAAAGAACTGTTATTTTTTTAAAAAACCCAACATTTATCATAAAATGTATATTCTTATTATAAAAGAGAACGTGAACTTATATTGGAATTTATTTTATATAATATGTATACAATATTTGGTATGATAATTTCAAAAATATCCAATGGGTAATTTTTTATAACTACCATTGACAGCCAAATTTTCAGGTTATAATTAATAACATTATGAATAAATAATTAGTATTATGACATCATAATGACACAAAAGTGATGTTATAAATACTATGATAGGTAGGCCGGAAAAAAAATATATTTTATCCCATTGACATAATTTTATTTTATGTTTATTTGATTAAATTTATAATGCATATATGAATCATCCAAACCCATTAATATATTTCACACTTTTAAATTCATTTATTTATGATATTTACTCACTTCCACATTATCTAGGTTATCAATTTATTAATTTTGTACCTTTTCCATATATAATATGTGACACCCCAAGATTTCATAGTGCGTTATTTCTTCAAAATAATTCAATAACTTGCACTACACGCAACACCGAGTTCAATCACACCATGACTTACCAAAAAAAAGCCATTCAAAAGAGGTTATGAGTAGTATTAACTAAATTTTAAACTTTATATAATCCTTATAATTTTACAATCCATATTATGAGTTTCATAGACATAATGCAAGAACAGATTCATGTTCAGTATTGCACTTTAATCAACTATTAATAGTGAAACCTTTTTAAATACAATATTTTAAACTTTTTGACTAAATGGGGACATCAAATTTTTTTTTAAATGAAACATCTCAAGCTTCCACGGTACGCTTTCCTTTGAATAATACAGTAGCGTGTGTTGTACGCAACTTCGAGTTCTGACACACCACAACCAATCAAACTAGCCGTTATGAATAGTAATACCTACCTTTTAAAATTTTAGAAATTTTATCTCTCAAAATGAACTTCATTTTTGGATTCAGAGTATCGAATTTAGCCTAATGTGAAATTTTGGTACTTTTTGGATAACTTTCATATTTTGATGAATAGTGAAAATTACTAAATTTTAATTAAAATCATCTTTTTAATCAAAATAATGAATAGTGATAAATTATTAATTTGAGTGGTTTTAAAGTATATTTATAATATATTTTTACCATTTAATATAATGTTGGTCATTGGACATAATTTTACAATTAAACCGAACATAAACATGTGTCAATCTTTTGATAGTTATTATCTCTTAAAAATTCGCTTTTTGTTTTGACAGCGGGAATTAATTTTAAATTAATTTCTGCCACTTATGTGTTTTGAATTTAGAAAAATAGATTCCATATTTGGAATCAGGATTTTCAAATTTTGTAAATAGTTATCTTTTATTTTTAGATATTTTTTATATTTACTGCGGTAAATATTTTATTTACCATGGTTAAGGGTAAATCCTGTAAATAAGGGTTAAAAAATAATAGTATAATAATACTAAATTACCCTAAAACGTCTCCTAGCCTTATTGGATGATACATTTTCGACCATAGGCAACTTTGGGTCGATTTTGGGACCCCATGGTGCCACTTGTAGGTGATAGGGACACTTTATTTTAATTGAGCTAAAATGAATACAAAAATGACACAAGCATATATCTTTTAGCAAAACAATTTTTTACATAGGGTTATATATGTTGGATTTTAGATTATAAATATTCATTATAAAGATAAAAATCTTTCCTACATAATGATATTTTTTTTATAATTTTTAGACATTAAATAATTTAATTTATTTATGACACAATGATGATGAATTAATTACTATAATAGTGAAAAATTAAAATAATTGATATTATAAATACCCAAATAAATATAATATGAAACTTTTAATGAATGAAAATAATTTTATAGGATAAAATGATATATTAGTATTGATTTAATTGACTTTTTTATAAATAATCAATCTGTTATAAGTTTCACAAAAATCAACTATTGAATAGTGTCAAAATTGACATAAAAGAGTTCTTAAAACAAATATTATATTATTAATTGATATTAAATTCATAAAAATATAAGGTTCTGCCAAAATACTTATTTCATGATAGATTCATCATTAAGGGACCACTTGGGGGTCTCTTGGATGTATATAGTTAGTTTATTAACCATATTATATAAAAATACAAAGAGACATTGAAAAAGTGAAACTAATTAACTTAGAGTTAATACTTAAAGATAAGGTTAATATATGTACCCAAAACATTCTAAATTCTATTGGTTGAGTTGTTTTCGGCCCATCCCTACCTTAAAATTTAAATAATAAACTTTGGATCCATTAGAAACCGAATATGAATTTATTATAAACTAATATTTCTAGCTTTTCCAAAGGTGCCCCTCACCCCTCTTATAAAAGGGCACTCCTACTTCTCATTTCTTCAAACCTTCAAAACCTTTTGGTTCGGCCAAAATCTACCCAAATACTCTCCCAACTTCCCTCACTACAACCTAGAGGCCTTAGTTTGATCATAAAGCCAACCTAAGGAGCCCTTTTGATCAAATCAAAAGGAAGAACCTAAAGAAGAGGTAATGTTTTCACCACCCCTTTTCCATGTTCCTTTCTTCTTCCACTTCTTCTTCCTTTGTTATTACCATTATAAAATAATAACTCTAGTATCATATATATACTATGATGTTATTATAAATATGGTACAACCATATTCAGTATTCTATCCACCCTTTGAATAACAGGTCACGATACGTGCGTACGTACGGCTTACCATCTCCACGTCATGGTGTAATTGTTATTCAATATATTATTATTTGGATGGGTATAATAATGATATGTAACTCATGAAAATAATAAATATAACATGTTAATGATTCTGTATATATGATATAACAAACATTTATATATTATTTCAAAAGAATGATATTGTCGCTCGTGCGTACGTACGGACTACCGTCTCCACGAACGCGATGAGATTCATTCTCCATCGTATCCATTCAAGTATAATTATCATTTGATGATTTAAAAATGATGCTTATGGACTTGATATCATTCTGGATATGAATAATATACAACCTATCCATTACAAACATGGCTTACGTAACAAAACTTATAAAAGAAAACAAGTAAGTTAACACCCAAAACAACAATAATACTAAGACATTATTATCAAATCAATATTAAAAGATCATATATGATACCATATTAATGTATATGATTCTTGTATAATTTAATAAAAATTATTTCACCATTATAAAGGAGGTTAACCTTCCCCAACCAAGGAAGGTACAAGGTAAGGGGTTTTCATCTCACTCCTTATTTCCGTGAGATTCATGCCATATTGCACCATAACCTTTTGTGTGGTGTATGTAATGCTCATAATTATATTCTTTGTGTAATACACTCTAATTTATGTGTATTTACATATTCATTGTATGATACCTCTTTCATGGGTTGTATGTTTCATAAGTTACCAAATTGGTAAGGGTTATTTCACAGTCTCTTCATTATCTGAGGTTTTTTATACGTAATAATCTACTGGGATCTCTTTATCATCCACATCCATGTTTCTTAATAATGTATTTCAAAACATTTTTACTATTTACAAGAATATGGGTTAAAGACATTTATAACCTTATGTGTTTCGAAAATAATCTTTCCGTCTTTTTCCAAACAAGGCACTTTTAACCTTTTCCACAAATTTAAGGTAAGAATGTTTTTTTAAACTTATACGGTGGGTGCGGCTATTTACCGTTGTTATAAAATCATCAAAGCTTCCCTTACAAGATTATAAGAATAATTTCAAATTGAATGTATTATTTTATAATTATGTTACTTTTAAAATTATTTAAAAAAAAGATATATTTCTCTAAAATAGTTTTGAATTCATCTATTTCAACATCCTTTGATGGCTTTAAAGCTTATTTGAAGTTGATTTATTATGATACAAAACATCCATATTTTATTGAAGGTTTTGTGATATTTTTGACTGTGGATAAGCTATTCTTATGTCACTCATGGTTTTTTTTTAAAGTATTGACATTTCAGAAGTTATTTTTAATCCGAATGTTTATGTTATATTTCAACTTTTCATTCAGATGAATGTGTTAGACAAGTATGTTCCGGGTTGGGGACCAGTAAAAGTAAGCCCTCCGGTTTGGTCTCTGGTTATTAGTGGAACTCCGGTTTGGTCTCCGGTTATTAGAGGAACTCCAGGTTGGTGTCCGGTTATTAGAGGCACTCCGGGTTGGTGTCCAGTTATTAGAGGCACTCCTGGTTGGGTTCCGGTTACAGTTAGCCCCAAGGTCTTGGGACGAGGCCTTGACAAAGAAATTAAAGTTCCGCATTATGCATTCCAACATTATGAAAGTGGTTATTGATTTTGCATGTGATTATTCGATTAGTAGAATATCCATGTGAATAAGTAAATGGCATTATTTCATTTTATTTATGCCATACCATGTTGAAAGTTAAAGTTTTAAAGGCTTTTGTTTTAGTTATACATTGCCTTAAACGTTTATTCTTATTTATGAAAGTTTCCGCTATATTGTTATCCTTACTGGGCATTTGAGATCACCCCTTTTCTATGTTTTATTTTTCCCAGGAAGTGGAGAAGTAGATTATGAATGACCTGCAGGGATTTTATGTGGGGATATGAGTGTGGATTATGGAGACAATATGTTGTTGTAGTAGTTTTTTTTCATTTTATGATGTAATGTAAGACTTATGAATATATCTAGTGTTTCCAAGGCTACTAAACCAATCGGTCTTTCGAGATTTGATCTTTCATGTGATAATGCCAATGTTATGTAATAATGCACCGACTCGGGGTAACTAGGGTTTGGGCATTACAGTTGGTATCAAAGGAAGTTTAGTACAAACCTTGGAAGCTAGATTTAGATAAACTCTGATTAGAGCACGTAGAACTAAGATGAACTTTCAGGATTAGTATAGAAGAACTTCCTATAATTTTGGTATTGTAGAGATTTTGTGAGTTTTCCAAGCAATATATCCCTGTATGGATACGAGCAGGTAGAGGCGGCTCTGGCATCGATGTACCTAGGGGTAAAACCCGAAAACACCGCTTTGAGCTAGACTCGAACTGGAACTGGTGCACGACAATGGGCCTTGCTGCACTCTTGGTTACGACACTCCCAGGGGATATGCTTAGGATAACTCTCATTTTCATTACAAATCATTATGAAGGGTTTATGAGTATATAATTCCTCAAAAGAGACATTTTTATGATTATGGATTATATCCATAAACTATTTAATTTATGTTATGTGTTTCACAAGTTTGGGATTAGGTATTGTTATTCATAAACTAATCTAGTGTATGCCATTGTTTAGAAATGGAGCCTAGTAGAAGGAATGAGAACTCCAACAATGCACATGATACAAAGAGAAAGAAGGACCATATATTTCATGGTCTTAAGCCAGAATTTATAAGAGAAATAGTCTCACATGTATTATTATCATATGAAGAAATAAAATCACGTGTTGATAAGATATGTAAAGAGTTTACTAAGTCCTATCGATTTGAAGGGAAGAAAGAGAAGAAAAGGATGGAAGAGAGAAAGATGGATAAAGGGAAGAGGAAAAAAGTTGAATTTTCCCATATGTGATATCTTTGGGAAGAAACACCCTGGAACTTGACTGAAAGGAATGAGAGTTTGTTATAAGTGTGGAGGAAAAGGGCACAAAGTACGTGACTGCAAGGGTAAGAAAATGGTTTCAAATGTACAAAGCTTCATTTCCAAGGAGTTTGGACACTACGCAAACCTATGTCCCAGTCATCAGACTATGCCACAAATGATGCTATTGGATAATAATCAAGTTATGATACTACCACAGATGAAGAGTAATGATTAGAGTTATTATTTTGATTATGTCATTTGAGTGTTGTATCAAAAATGTACTTGTTATAATAATTATGGAGTATATAAGGATTGTATTGCAGTACTATTTCATTAAGGACTTGAGATTGTGTGGAACAAAGAAAAGTGACTCAATAGCAGGATAAATTTTTGGAAAATATATGGTTGAGAGAATGATAAACTATAATATAGTTCTGATACCGAGGTAGTGATTTTGGAATAATACATGATTGATTTGGATAAATTATATTGGATATTCTTGACTACCTTGAAACTGATTAATGATTTGTATATTCCATCAATGTTGGGGTTTAAAACATTTTTGGATTGATGAAGTATATCCAGCATTCTATATGGAATAAGGGAGAATGAATGTAATCAATAAGGAATATGGTAATTCAGGATGTTTCAGTGTATTAAAATAATACACGATGAAGGTATTCATATGCTATTATGGGGTAAAAAGGATCTACATTATGTTTACCTTCCTTATAAATGTTGGACTGTGAGTTTGGATAGAATTATTTTGGATTGTTCTAGTTTGGATTATTTTGTATTGCCATAAAAGGACTACCCGGAGGTCGGGCGGCAACCCATCGCATCTGGCAAGGCTGCGAGACTTGAACCCGCAACCGAAGGGCGACAAGGGTGTATCACCTACCACTGGCCCACGAGATGTCCTGGATTAAATAATGTATTTTTTTAAAAGATCTGGTAGATGAATTATAAAATCATTAATTTTGGAACCCTGTATGAATAGTATAAATATAATTTTTTTTACGTTCTATTATCTTTTAGTGTGAAAGATGAGTTTGTGGTAGAAATTTATTAATGGATAAAACTCTAATTATAAAGTAAGTATATCTCATTATGATCTTAGCCAATCTCATAAATAAATTCCTCAACATTAATAAAATGAACTTAGAACAAAAATGTTGTCCTAGATGGTACCTTAAATCATCACTAATTTATGGCTTTGGGATTGTTGGCCTTTTCATAGCCATGTTCTCTACCACTCTCCATCAGATAATTGATGGTTAGATTTCTCTTCCATATCTATATTTTCCAATATGGAACCCTAGTATGTGTTATTTTCGGTAATCTTCATACTTTCCACTCTTTATTTTAAATAGAGGCCTCATTAATTCATTTTTCGATGTGGGATTTCAACTAAGATATTTTGAAACGTCAAAAATGGGTTATCCCAATACACTATGTTTTGTTGAACCGATGGTATTTCAAATCATCATTGGTTGATGAGTTTAAGGACCTCAATTTTATACTTGTTTGTGATTGATGACCTCAATCACTACCTATAAATATTTACGTTTTCCTCCAATTATATGTCTCTAATTTCCACCAATGTTCTCATAATCGAGATCATAATTTGGTGGTGACCCTTTCATTTCTCTTTCTCTCATATTAAGACTATACTTTAGTAACCCAATTTCCAATGTGGGTTTTCCCACAAATATATTTTCTATTTTCAACCTTTTATTTTCGATGAACAATTTCAAATTGCAAGAACGCAATTTATTGAAGCAGGGGAGAATGTAACACCCGAAGATTTCATAGTGCGTTATTTCTTCAAAATAATTCAATAACTTGCACTACACGTAACACCGAGTTCAATCACACCATGACATACAAAAAAAAGCCATTCAAAAGAGGTTATGAATAGTATTAACTAAATTTTAAACATTATATAATCCTTATAATTTTCGAATCCATATTATGAGTTTCATAGACATACTGCAAGAACAGATTCATTTTCAGTATTGCACTTTAATCAACTATTAATAGTGAAACCATTTTAAATAAAATATTTTAAACTTTTTGACTAAATGGGGACATCAAAAAAAATTTAAAATGAAACATCCCAAGCTTCCATGGTACGCTTTCCTTTGAATAATACAGTAGCGTGTGTTGTACGCAACTTCAAGTTCTAACATACCACAACCAATCAAACTATCCGTTATGAATAGTAATACATACCTTTTAAAATTTTAGAAATTTTTTCTCTCAAAATGGACTTCATTTTTGGATTTGGAGTATCGAATTTAGCCTAAGGTGAAATTTTGGTACTTTTTGGATAACTTTCATATTTTGATGAATAGTGAAAATTACTAAATTTAAATTAAAAACAACTTTTTTAATCAAAATAATTAATAGGGATAAATTATTAATTTGAGTGGTTTTAAAGTATATTTATAATATATTTTTACCATTTAATATAATTTTGGTCATTGGACATAATTTTACAATTAAACCGAACATAAACAAGTGTCAATCTTTTGATAGTTATTATCTCCTAAAAACACGCTTTTTGTTTTGACAGCGGGAATTAATTTTAAATTAATTTCTGCCACTTCTGTGTTTTGAATTTAGAAAAATAGATTCCATATTTGGAATCAGGATGTTCAAATTGTGTAAATAGTTAGCTTTTATTTTTAGATATTCTGAATAATTACTGCGGTAAATATTTTATTTACCATGGTTAAGGGTAAATCCGGTAAATAAGGGTTAAAAATAATATTATAATAATAATAAATTACCCTAAAACGTGTCCTAGACTTGTTTGTTGACACATGTTCGACTGTAGGCATCTTTGGGTCGATTTTGGGACCCCATGGTACCACTTGTATGTGATAGGGACACTTTATTTTAGTTAAGTTAAAATGAATACAAAAATGACACAAGCATATATCTTTTAGCAAAACAATTTTTTTACATAGGGTTATATATGTTGGATTTTAGATTATAAATATTCATTAGAAAGATAAAAATATTTCCTACATAATGATATTTTATTTATAATTTTTAGACATTAAATAATTTAATTTATTTATGACACAATGATGATGAATTAATTACTATAATAGTGAAAAATTAAAATAATTGATATTATAAATACCCAAATAAATAAAATATGAAACTTTTAGTGAATTAAACTAATTTTATAGGATAATATGATATATTAGGATTGATTTAATTGACTTTTTTATAAATAATAAATCTGTTATAAGTTTCAAAAAAATCAACTATTGAATAGTTTCAAAATTGACATAAAAGAGTTCTTAAAACAAATATTATATTATTAATTGATATTAAATTCCTAAAAATCTAAGTATCGGCCAAGAGACTTATATCATGATAGGTTCATAATTAATGGACCACTTGGGGATCTCTTGGATGTATATAGTAAGTTTATTAACCATATTATATAAAAATACAAAGAGACATTGAAAAAGTGAAACTAATTAACTTAGAGTTAATACTTAATGATAAGGTTAATATAAGTACCTAAACATTTATAAATACTATTGGTTGTGTTGTTTTAGACCCATCCCCACCTTAAAATTTAAATAATCAACTTTTGAGCCATTATAAACCGAATATGAATTTATTATAAACTAATATTTCTAGCTTTTCCAAAGGTGCCCCTCACCCCTCTTATAAAAGGGCACTCCTCCTTCTCATTTCTTCACACCTTAAAAACATTTTGGTTCGGCCAAAATCTGCCCAAATACTCTCCCAGATTCCCTCACTACAACCTATAGGCTTTAGTTTGATCAGAAAGCCAACCTATTGAGCCCTTTTGATCAAATCAAAAGGAAGAACCCAAAGAAGAGGTAATGTTTTCACCACCCCTTTTCGAAGTTCCTTTCTTCTTCCTCTTCTTCTTCCTTTATTATTACCATTCTAACATAATAACTCCAGTATCATATATATACTATGATGTTATTATAAATATGGTACAACCATATTCAGTATTCTATCCACCCTTTGAATAACATGTCACGATACGTGCGTACTTACGGCTTACCGTCTCCACGTCGTGGTGTTATTGTTATTAAATATATTATTATTTGGATGGGTATAATAATGATATGTAACTCATGTAAATAATAAATATAACATGTTAATGATTCTGTATATATGATATAACAACCATTTATTTATTATTTCAAAAGAATGATATTGTCGCTCGTGCGTACGTACGGACTACCGTCTCCACGAACGCGATGAGATTCATTCTCCATCGTATCCATTCAAGTATAATTATCATTTGATGATTTAGAAATGATGTTTAAGGACTTGATATCATTCTGTATATGAATAATATACAACCTATCCATTACAAACATGGCTTACGTAACAAAACATATAAAAGAAAACAAGTAAGTTAACACCCGAAACAACGATAATACTAAGACATTATTATCAAATCAATATTAAAAGATCATATATGATATCATATTAATGTATATTATTCTTGTATAATTTAATAAAAATTATTTCACCATTATACAGGAGGTTAACCTACCCCAACCAAGGAAAAGTACAAGGTAAGGGGTTTTCATCTCACTCTTTATTTCTGTGAGATTCATGCCATATTGCCACCATCCCCTTTTGTGTGGTGTATGTTCGGCCCATAATTATATTATTTGTGTAATTAACGCTAATTTATGTGTATTTACATATTCATTGTATGATACCTCTTTCATGGGTTGTATGTTTCACAAGTTACCAAATTGGTAAGGATAATTTCACAATCTCTTCATTATCTGAGGTTGTTTATTGGTAATAATCTACTGGGATCTCTTTATCATCCACATCCATGTTTCTTAATAATGTATTTCAAAACATTTTTACTATTTACAAGAATATAGGTTAAAGTCATTTATACCCTTATGTGTTTCGAAAGGAATCTTTCCGTCGTTTTCTAAACAACGCACTTTTAAACTTTTCAACAAATTTAAGGTAAGAATGTTTTTTTTAAACTTGTACGGCGGGTGCGGCTATTTACTGCCATTATAAAATCGTCAAAGCTTCCCTTACAAGCTTATAAGAATAATTTCAAATTGAATGTATTATTTTATAATTATGTTACTTTTAAAATGATTTCAAAAAAAAAGAGATATTTCTCTAAAATAGTTTTGAATTAATCTATGTCAACATCCTTTGATGGCTTTTAAGCTTATTTGAAATTGATTTATTATGATACAAAACATCCATATTTTATTGAAGGTTTTGTGATATTTTTGACTGTGGATAAGCTATTCTTATGTCACTCATGGTTTTTTTTAAAGTATTGACATTTCAGAAGTTATTTTTAATCCGAATGTTTATGTTATATTTCAACCTTTCATTCCGATGAATGTGTTAGACAAGTATGTTCCGGGTTGGGGACCGGTAAAAGTAAGCCCTCCGGTTTGGTCTCTGGTTATTAGAGGAACTCCGATTTGGTCTCCGATTATTAGAGGAACTCCGGGTTGGTGTCCGGTTATTAGAGGCATTCCGGGTTGGTGTCCGGTTATTAGAGGCACTCCGGGTTGGGTTCCGGTTACAGTTAGCCCCAAGGTCTTGGGACGAGTCCTTGACAAAGAAATTAGAGTTCAGCATTATGCATTTCAACATTATGAAAGTGGTTATTGATTTTTCATGTGATTATTCGATTAGTAAAATATCCATGTGAATAAGTAAATGGCATTATTTCATTTCATTTATGCCATACCATGTTGAATGTTCAAGTTTGAAAGGCTTTAGTTTTAGTTATACATTGCCTTAAACGTTTATTCTTATTTATGAAAGTTTCCTCTATATTGTTATCCTTACTGGGAATTTGAGCTCACCCTTTTTCTATGTTTTATTTTTCCCAGGAAGTGAAGAAGTAAATTATGAATGACCTGTAGGGATATTATGTGGGGATATGAGTGTGGATTATGGAGACAATATGTTGTTGTAGTATTTTTTTTCATTTTATGATGTAATGTAAGACTTATGGATATATCTAGTGTTTCCAAGGCTACTAAACCAATCGGTCTATCGAGATTTGATCTTTCTTGTGATCATGCCAATGTTATGTAATAATGCACCGAGTCGTGGTAACTAGTGTCGGGGCGTTACATAATAATTAAAAATAGTTCCATTTTTCATAACAAGGGACAAAAAACATGGTAAGGTTTTCGGTATTTTTTATTTTTTATGTGGAGTTCAAAACCTATATTTATGAAATAATAAATAATTGTCAAATCATTTACAAAATAAACCATGCCATGATATCATATCCTTTCCATAAAAATCATTAGAGAAAGTAATTAATCTTTTTAACCCTCTCTAGAGCCCTTCTAATGTTCCTAAAATCTATCAAAAAAATCCACCAAGCATTTGGAGTCATAGTCCTATTGTCAGGGGTCCTCACCTTATCTTTTGTATTCAAGATTATTAAATATTTTAGGTCTTCTATTTGTAATTCATAATTTGGGGATCTGTATTCTTGTTACCCTATTACTTCAAATGTGATGTGAGAATGACTATAGATACATTTTTATCTCATCATCACATTTTATTTATTTTTTAGTGATGAAATTAGGCCTCAAAATTTCACTATGGTTTTCAATGTTAATGAAATTGTGTAGTGAATACCATACCAATATCATAACATAGGTTTTCACCATTATAAACATATAATTATTTGAACTGGGATTTAAATGTATTTATTCTGTATCCCTTGATCATGTAATAAAATATGTTGTTGAATTAATTGATGTTCTAAGATTTATGTGGCACATATAAGTATGATAATGAAATTAAGGTGATGGGTGCACCCAAAATTATATAGAGGTCCAATGTATTTGTTAATGCTCAGTCTCATGTGATTTCATGTTGGGATAGGGAGTGAAAAACATTAATTTAGGGTAATTTTCTCTCAATATTTTTTGGTAGTTCTCCCTGGCTTATGTTTATGATGTAATTTATTATGTTTTTTCAATTTTTCCCATGTTTCCTTTATGTTATCATTCTATATAATGTATTATTATTAATTTTTGAGTTCACTCCTTTTATTCTTCATTTATATTACTATTTTCTTACATCTATTTTCATCATCATGTGGTCCCATCTTTATTCCCTTATTTGGATTTATACCTCTCCCCTTTCTTATTCATGTCCCTATGTTATTCCATAGATAATATTGATGTAATATTATGATCATGTTAAATATGTTTTCAAAAAACATGATGTATAACCTATTTTAATTTGTTATATAATGTAACTAATTACCAAAGAAACTATACTTATCGATATTCAAGGTTTTATTATGTGTAAATTTATGTAGTAAATCGTGAATAAATATGTAAAAAAGAGATATGGTATCATAGTTGGAATCAACAGAAAATTATAGTTATTTTTGGAATTAGGATTAGAAAACACTAGAGAAGGTCATGGGTATAAGATTAAGTAAAATAAAGTATCACAAAATTTTGGTAAGTATAGTGTATATTTTTTATCAAGAAAATAAATTCGAATCTATATACTACAAATGGATGTGGTGCTAGCGTAGATGTACATAGGGGTGAAACCCTAAAACACGTCATTGAGATACACTTGAATGGGAACTGGTGCATGAAAACAAGGCTTATTGCACACCTGATTTTACACATTAGGGCGATATTAGTTGACATATTCTTAAGATAATTATGAACAATTAATTAGGGGGAAATCCAATAATAATATAGGTTATTAAATAGATCATAGATAACATATTTTGAAGAACATTAAATCATAAGATAAAAAATAAATTTAATTTATAAGTATTATCTTGAATATTATTGGATTCCCCATTTATGTGTTTGACAATTTAAAAATAATCTTCTATATTTTTTTATTCAAATAAATGTTTATAAATATGGTGGATTAGGTAAATGACCAATGTAAAGTTAAATGTGTTGAATCCCCTGAAATAGATACCCATCCTTACGGGAGTATGAATCATGAACATTATGATAATACTCTTTAAGATGAATTATTTTCTGTATAGAATCATGGAACTAGAAGAGAATCATAATCCCCCTAATAGAAAACACGATACAAATGAGACCTTTATGAAACAAAGTATCAATCATTAAAAGGATCATCTGATCTCTAAATTGTGGAATATTTGATCAAATCCATTGAGGATATATTATCCATCCATCAGGGTTCTAAAAAAGGTATCGTTCTGCTTGTTGTTTATCTTAAATATAGAGTAGCTAGTGATTTGTGGAAATTAATCAATAAAAAAAACCAAATGATTATACCAGAATGATGGTGTTGAGTGAATTATGGAAAAAATAAGACAAATATTTTTCTCATACTTTATGAATTGAAATGGAAATGGATTTCCTTTCCCTCAAAAAATTAGTATGACTAATCAATAATGGTGTTTGAGAAAAACATCACAATGCATACATGATATGACTTAATCTTGGTTGTTACCCATGCATTCAAGGTTGAAAACATCTTTTCATTGCTAAAACCAGATTAATGCAAAGTCTTAGAAATCTACGATTTTGAAAACTATGTGTAAATTGTATGATCTTCAATCAAGGTGGAAATTAATATCATTAAGTTTTATTGGTATCATAAGGATATGAAAAGAAATGTGGAGTTTAATCATATTTGTTTCATGGGTTGATATAGAGGTGCTAAAAAAATTCAACATCCAACACCTATCAAAGGTGATAAAAGAAGAACCCATGGAATTTCCTAAGGGGTATATAGAAATGAATTAGTCGTGGGAAGGATAGACACCTAGATAACGATTTCCTATAGGAGAAACCCACTAATTCTATAGTGTAGGGGAATTATGTAGTTATCCTACAGATAATTTATCATTACATAAACAAAAAGTAACCATGGAAAATTGAAAAGAATGCACTAAGACAAGTGTTTATAGATAAAACCAGCAAACTCCAAGGTAGAAAGGGTTATTTTATTCCATCACAACTACTGAGGTGGATCCCTAAAATGAGGTGGTGATTGGTATTTTGTTTATTCATTTAGTAAAAAAATTATTTTTTATTCTAGTAATACACATTCCTTCATATCATGATTTTTTCAGAACAATTAAATCCTCACCACAAATCCTAGAAGAAGAGAAATACTTGTAAATATAAAATGGTGAAATAATTTCACCACATGAATATAAATCCTCCCATGTCACTATATGAGGGATGGAGTTCCCAAAAAAACCTTTTCATAAACCCTGTTGTGTAATTTGATGCAATTTTTATAGGTATTGGTTTCCCTATATTGAGTAAATATAAATTGTCTTGAGAAAGAAATAAGTCATTGTATAGTGAATCATAATCTAATTCTATTCAAGTTATAGGAGGAGGATGAAGGTATTTTATTACCAACATCTCGATTATGGATATTATTTCCCTATAATAATGTGTATCTTGCTAAACTAAACACAAATAAGGATTGAATCATAAATACATGCGCATTGTTATGGAAAACACAGATGTGTTTCATGAGGAATTTTGTGGAATTCTTCTGATATAAGAGGATGAATTTTCAATTGATCTTATACATATGGTGTTACCATTATCAAAGACTCTGTACATAATCTATTTTTTGGAAAAAGATGAGCCAAATAAAAAATGAAATTAGAATCTATATAAATGTTTCACACATCCAATTTCTTAACCATAGGGTGCACGAACCATCTTCATCAGGAAAAAGGATGGGTAAATGTGCATTTTCATTGATTAACATGAGATAAACATGAAAAATATAAATAAAAAGTATCACCTACTATTGAAAGAGGTCTTGTTTCATCAGCTATATACAGACCAATACCTCCCTATGGTGGTTATTGGATCAGGGTATTACCAACATAGGGTGAAGAATGAGTACAAACCTGAGACTTTTTTTCGTAAATGTTACATGCACAATGAGTTGATAGCAATAAAATTTAGCCTCACTAATGGTTTACTAACAATAATGGACATGATGAATGGATTCCTTTGAGAATAACTAAAAAAAATATGTATTATTTATTGATTATATTATAATATAATATAAAATAATAGAGGAACATGGGGAGTATCTAATTAGTGTGCTAAAGACTATACTAAAGGGGAAGCCTTATTCCAATTATAGAAAGTTTGAGTTCAAGTTGAAGAAAGTCTTATTCATGTGGTATATCATAAAAAATGGGATAACTGTAGACCCTACAAGGATATATGAAATTAGTGTATTTCTGAGGCAAACATATGTGATAGATTTCCCCAGTTTCACTAGATAACCAGGGTATTATTTTTTATTTCTGAGAAATTGTTAACGATTTTCAACTCCTCTAACCTTGATAACACGATATGGATTCATGTTGTTAGGGAATGATGAATGTGAAGAGAGTTTCAAGGATTTGAAAAGGAGTATTTTGACAGTACATGTATTCACAATGGCCTCAAGACTAGAAATATTAGTCATATTTAGTGATTCTTCAACGGATTGGGATGTGTGTTAATTAATAATTAAAATTTGTTAACATATGCATTAAGGTAGTTGAATGTTCGTGGTTAGAACTATCAAACACATTATTTTGAGTTTGATGAAATTATATTTGTGTTGAGAACATAGTGGAATTATCTCTATGGGAAGAAGTAAGAAATATATATAGATCATGAAATACTCAAGTATGTATTCACATGGAAAGATCTGAGTAAGCACCAATGATGATGGTTAGAGTTGATCAAGGACTATGAATGATAAATCCACTATAATCCTATGAATTTTAATAATGTGTTAGATGATATATGTAGAATGTATCAAGAAAATATATCATTAATGAGAATTGCAAGGGACTTGATCTTCTTAGACTTGGAAATGATGGACCTGGGATTCATAAATTAAGGAGCCTCATCAATCCTTTCAGAAATAGTAACACAACTATCACATCTAGATATGAGAATGGATTCTAAAATAGATGATGTGAGAATTCATAAGAGATTGGAATCTATAAGAAAAGGTAAATACCCATAGATCAATATAAATTGAGAAAGAGTAATGAGATTTGGATTATAACTATGTGTGCCATTTAATCTTCAGATAATAAAAGAGCTATTGGATGATGAAAATAAATGAATCTTCTCCATCCATCCTGGAACCTAAAATATGTATCAATGTCTCTAAGGGAACTATTTGTGGAGAAATTAAAAGATGGATATCATAGAATATACCTCAATATATCTTTTATTTAATAATGTGATTGTGGAAGGTATTAGATATAAGGGGATGACACATCCATTACCCATTCCTACTAAAAAATGAGAAGACATCCCAATTGACTATGTCACCATTCTGTCAAAGTATTCTAGAAAAAATAATGATATATAGGTTTGGTTGAACCATCAAAAAAATGTTGTACACTTTATTCAGATTTGAGAGGACTTCTAACTCAATGAACAAGAAAGGAAATTCAGCAAAGAAGTTTTGAGGTATCATGAAACCTAGCTATCTATTGTATCTAATTAAGAACATTGATTTTTCTACATGTTCCGGAAGAGTATCAAACATGATTTAAATAATTAGTTGATCATCATCATGGATAATCACCCCAAAATGGTGTCCAATTTGAGTAAACAATCCAGACACTTGAGGAAATTCAATGAGCATAGTCAACTGACATAAAACAATGGTGGGATCAACATCATTCTATGGTTGAGTACATATACAATAATAGCTTCCACTAAATAAGCCAAATGGATCCCTATGAATGACATTATGTTAACTGGTGTATGAAACCTACATGTTGGGATGAAGCTGTGAAAAAAACTAATAGGTTTTAAAATGTTTGAGGAAATGGTGGAAAATGTTAATACCATTCAGTAGAGCATCAATGTTACTTAGATTTAGAAGTAGAGCTATGATAACAAACATCGATGAGACATAGAGTTTGTTTTTGGATAAATATTTTTTTGTCACATATCTCCATGGAATAAATTCATGAGATTTGGGTAGAAGGTAAGGCTTTTTCAAAGATAGATCAGTATCATTGAGGTCCATGATAACATTGGAGTTGTGGCCTATCGACTAACACTTCCACTTAACCTATTTTTAGTACATGATGTATTCCTTGAATCCCTCCGGAGGATATTCACTCCAAACCCCACACATGTACTCAATCCATTGTTGGTACATTTATATAATGATCTCCCATATAAGGAGAATCTAATGCAAATATGATAGTTTCGAGAAAGATATCTATGAAATAAGAAAATTAACTTCACCAAACAGATATGGAGAAACGAAAAGTTTGAGAATGAGATGTTAGAATGGGAGGAGGTTATGAAAATAGTTACCAGAATCTATTTTAGAATGGGAAATGAAAATTTTGAAGGAAAAATTTATAAATTGGAGAGAATTGTAACAACACGATCATTAAAAAAATCGCATAATAATTTAATTAAATACCTTGTTATGTGATACAGTTATAGAAGACAATTGAAAAAATTTTCTTTTATTATATCCAAATGAAATTATTATTTTTTATTATCACTACCCTTTATTATGTAGACTTTGAATAGTGATAACATGATTCATATAAATATATGGTTTTAACAAATCCAAATAACACAGAAAAAAGATGTGATGGACTCAAACAATAGGATCATACACTATAAATCCCATTTTTTGATATTTTGAGAGAGATTTCACAACTAGGAGTTTCCCATGACCATGCCCTATCAGAGATCCAATAACATATGCATGATCTAAACTGTTTACAGGAGATGTTCATTCTCATCGAGATCACATCCCAAACGACATACACCAAACCAACCTATAAATGTATCACTGTTGTACTTTTTAATGTTATTAAATTTATTAGTGTACTAATGGGATATGTGAAAATCCCATAATAAAATGAATATGTGTATTTTATATAATAATTAATATATTTTCATTTTAATATTTTAACTCGATAAATTATTTTAATTTTTATTTAATAAATAAAAAATTGTATTTCAGAGTAATATTAATGTCCGAATATAAAATTTATTTTCATATATCAGTGAATATTTATACTACGTAATATTTTAATAGAATATAAATATTAAATAAATTTTATGACATACAAATTATCATAAAATTTTTTTTTTAAGTAAAACATAATTTTTATAACGGTTTGGAAACTTTTATTGTAAAAAATACCATCATTAATCAATAAATTTTAATTAATGTTTTAAAATTGAAAATTATCATATTAATTAAATTATTTATATAACATTATTATTATTTTTGGAAATATAACATTAATGTTATCAATGGGTGATTTTTTTTATTTTCAATCTGAGAAGAATTTTAAGGTAAAAATTATATATCATATTAAGAAAGGGTGTCTATTATGACATCATAATGACCAAAAAGAGATGTAATAAATAATTTAAATCTTATCCATGGACAAATATATTTTTCCCTCTAAAATAATGATATATTATATTTATTTTCATAATTCTGTAATGAATTTATGAATCCTCAAAACCCATTACTTTATTTTTAGGTTTTAAAATCATTTATTTAAGATAGTGACTCACTTTCACATGAGAGGGGGTATTATTTTATTATATTTAGACATTGTAATTATAGAATCTTTAAAACCACACCCATTTGGATGAAACCATTAATAACCCATTGGAAATATGTTGTATTTTTTGTATTTAATATAGAGTCCAAAAACCTATGTTCGTTAAATAATAATAAATTCTACACTCATTTCCAATATAAACACACCCAATATCCCATTTCCATTATCATAAAATCCTCAAAGTATTTCCTTACTCTGACCAATAATCTCTATAGTCCTCGCAATGTACATGAAATATCATAAAAAGATCCTACCAAACATTTGAAATTGAACTCTCAATGTAAGAGATACTCAACATCTCTTCTTTATTGATATTTATTTATTATCTTATGACTTTTATTTAAAATTAATTGTGTTTGGATATGAATTTATCTATCCCTTTTACTACCTATTTTATTTCCAAATTATTAGAGAACCATTTCCCTCTCATTTACCAATTTTATTATTTTAATGTGAATTTATTATGCTATCAAATTTCACATTAATTTTTAATTCCAAAACAGTTGTGTAGTGATCACCATATTAATTTCCTTTAAATGGTATTTTCAATTATAAAAATATATATAATTGAAATGTTACAAACATGTTTGTATCCCACACCCACTTATCATGAAATTAAATATGATGATAAATATATCCATGGAGTAATATCTATATAGAAGAGTTAATCATGTGAATGAAATGACTATGAAAGGTACACCCAGAATTACATAGCTCTTAAATGAATTGGGAAATATTTAGTATCATATGACATATTATTCAGGAAAGAAGTGAGCCTTATTCATTTATGGTACATTTCCCATCATGATTTCTTAGATATTTTCCATGACTTATGAATATTATTTAGTGGTGATTGTTGCTTCCAAATATCACATGTTTCCTTTGTGTTATCATTCTATGTCATGTATTAATGTTCTTATTTACAATTATCACTCATTTTATGCCCCATTGATTTGAATATCGTATATATTTTAATTAATTCATCATTTTATTCCATGTTTATTTCCACACTGGGATTTACATGTCACCCTATTCTTATTTATATTCCCAAGTTATCCCATGATGTATTATGTCTGACATAATATTTTTATCATTTTATGTATATTTTCAATAAATATAATACATTCCTTCTTTTAATTTGTTATGTAATTTATATAGTTTCAATATATACAATACTTATTAACAATTTGGTTTAATGGGTTCTTTTAGGTAATAAATCCTGAATTTATATGTTATAAAGAAATTTTTTTTCATATAATTTATTCACAACTCAATTTGAATAATGATTTATCTATGTGAACATCTCATTTTTATTAATCTTAATTATTTATAGAGACGATGTTAAAAGGAATCCATTTAAGGATTTTAATTTCATTATAAAAAATTTTTTATTTTATTTTCTCTTTGAATTTGGTATTGATCAATGGATTCCAAGGATAAAAGGTTGGTGAATATGAACTATTGGATCAAGGGATTCCAAGGCCATGAAAAAATGTTTAACCATCATATTATGGGATTCTGTGAATAGGAAGGCAATTCCATGCTGATCATTGTATCACAAGATTTCCAAGTATTGAATGGAACAAAATACAGTAGTTATAATACTATGGATACATTTAGTTTGGGTTTTGGAAAGACATAACTGGTAAGGTTGAATACTAAATTATTTTATTAATCTTTTAATTCAGTTTTAACATTATAAGTTTTGTATTTAGGTTGTGGTTACAAGTAAATATTTCCACATTATTGACACATTATCAATTAATTCATTACTTATAATTCATTCATCGGTTTAATAAGACTTATTTTGACCCCAATAAACTCATACAAAATCAAAAAATTATATGATCTTATTCCAAAACTATACTGATCGGATGATAACTGAGTTTGATGTTTTTGACATCAAGATGTTTTATTTTTTGGGATATGTTTTAAACTAAAATTAATCACCCCACTTATATCCATCATAAACTCTTATTATATAACAACTGTTATTAGATAAGGTTATACTAATAACATGTTATTCGTGTCCTTTCCTTATCAGTTAAAAGATTAATAATATTTTATATAAACAAATTTTTTATAAAATTTGATACAATAGAATGTTTATAAAAAATGAGTTTCAATTTTTGTTAATATGTATGGTCTTACATTTGGAACATTAAAAAACCTCAGTATAATTATACCACATATCAATTATTGTAATTATTAAAATTACTATAAATGTAGAATGAAAAAAAATGTTATCACTAATGGAGTGGATAATTTTTTAATGATTATAGTTGATTGGAATATAACTGAGAAGGAAGTTAATAACGTCACTCTAAAATAGAAACATGAATATCAAATGAATTATATAGTAATTAATACACATTTATGTTATATAAAGATGAATATATACAATGAAATATCATCATGTGATGTTTCTAATAGGATATAGAGAAATTTTGAAGTTACTCCCATTGGAACATCTATAAATGTTTACACTAAAAGAACTGTGATTAGAGAAAAAAATAATGCATTGATTTTATGCCACATGAATCAAAGTAAAAAATGCATGAATTATTTATCACTATTGTTAACAGGTGACATTAATTTAGATATAGGGATATTACTGATGTAATATTGTCTAAAAATATTATTTTTTTATGACCAATGAATTAGAATCCAAAAGGATTAGTATAGATGATCATGGAAGATTATGAATCATATTTTAGATGATATTATTGAAACCCTCATTAAATATAATGTAAGATAAAATAGATATTATAAAATGATGAAAATTAATAATGGAGGATTTTTATAGACAACATCAGCTGTTCCTACTAAATATCAGTTTGCTAAAAAAAATATAATATCATTAAATAATAAGAATACTATAATTGAATCTGATACTTATTCATAATTACATTCTTATAATGAATTTTAAAATCATTCAATAATGATTAAAATTATTTGAGGAAATAAATATTTTTAGTATATACATATATATATATGTAAATTTATAATTATAAGATTGAAAAGAATGAATATTTTGGGGCTATTTTCTATGAATTTAAGAAGAGAATATGCCCACTCTCTTGATAATCGATGGATTCTGAAAAGGTAATGGAATATTAGGAAAACATACCCAAATATTATCTAAAGGGGAGTCTCGTTTCATGTGATTGTCATAAGTCCATCTGTGAAGGTAGAATCTATCCCTGTTGCAGCTGTGAGGCGCGCATGACCAGGCCTTGATCAAGTCTTCCTCCGATGAGAAGAACACCATTACGTTCTTGTTGTATAGTAAACGAACAGTAGCCCTTTCCTGAAGACGCCACAAACTGATGATGTATCTGTCGAATGAATCCACCGATGGAATTCTCTGTGAAAAATGAGAAATAAAAGTCTGGTTTAGTAACGCCGAGGCTTCATAGAATTCCACAAGCGATAATGGAAGATAACGGCTTCCCATGAACAATTCGGGAACCGTCGGCTGTAGGGAACATTCTGGAACAGGAGGGAGAAACATGGGTTTGGAAAGGGGGGAAAAGGGAATCGTCGTTCCCTTGGAGCTCGACGAAATATGGGGATGTGGATAGTGGTGTGGATGGGTCTTTGAGACAGGGGAAAATGGGATTGTGGTTTGATGAGGCATCCCATGGTGACCATTGAGTTGTGCAGATACCATTTCAGAATATGGATGCATCTTTGGTTGGCAAGGGTGAGGGTCTTGACAGAGGATCCATGCCTGGTCTGGGCACGTAGTAGAAGGAACCTGAGCAGGGAGTTGATTCCTACAATCATAACAAGCAGCTGGGGGCCTCTTCTTTGGGTCCGCATGAGGACTGGGGGTTGGCAGGCACTGGGATGATCACTAATGCAGGAGCGGGTCTTCCTTCTTCTGCATTTGTGAGCCCAAGTAATGGATCTAAATCTCAGCTTAATGTTGTAGAGGTGGTTTCGAATACAGCAAGAGATGTGGAGTAACACAATGATGTAGAGGCCCAAAACAAAAATGAAGATATTTATGGTTGTCTAGACTATGAGAAGGCATCAGGAGGAGTGCGATGGGAAAGGCCCATTTCTAATGTCCAGGTCTGCAATAGTTTTCAGTGTCTTGATGGTGATGACATGAGAATGGATGTGGAGGGTGGAAGGTCTCAGGAGTGTACAGATAAAGAGATCTCGGGCTACCATTTTTAGGCCGTGGCATTGAAGGAGGTTCATGAGGGGCATATCAGTGGTGAGGCCATTCACTATGGATCTCAGGATGCGGGCTCCAATGTGGATGTTCAACCGGTTAATGAGTTTAAAGAGACTAGCGATGCAATTCAGGAGCAAGAAGGCATTTCGATGAAGCCCTCCTTGGAAGGGCGGAAGGGAAGTTGTAAGGGGAGGAATGATTACTCTTACTTACCCCTTCCTAAGGAGACATGGTCAGAAAATAAATTGAGAGGAAAATAGTTGGACAATCACAACAAGGCATGTGTTGTGGATGAAAAACCCTTGGATCTGGTCATGAGTTCAGATGAAGAAACGGTGGAACATGTTTTGTATCTCAATGCAACCGATGAAGAATCCACTAAAATGATGGATAGACCATTAAGGTTGAATCTTAATGAAGAAAAATAAGCTTGGATAGACAAGAAAGACTCGATATTAGTAGGAGGTTTCAACGACAAAAGAATAAATCTTGAGGAGTATATTCAGACATGGGAAACACTGACCATCTATTTAGAGGATATTCTTACGGATTCATCTACCACTCAGATCACATCATTGTTGTAACACCCTGAGATTTTATGAGATATATTCTTTTTAATTTATTTGATGTCTTCTATTGTATGCTACACCAAGACTAGCTTGTGCTATACAAAACACCGTATTAGCTTAAAGTATACGAAAACACTATTATAGGCTTGTGTTGCATGCCAGAGCAATCTTCCTCGATAGCGTGTGTTTTACGCAATACCGAGTTTCACCAAACGAGATAATATGATAATATTATTATGAACTAGCCATTACTAATAGTAATACCCAATTTTTGAAATATTATAAATTTTATCATTCAAAATGGACTACATTTTTGGATTCAGAATATCGAAATTATCCTAGGGTGAATTTTTGGTAGTTTTCTGAAAACATTCAATTTTTGATGAATATTGAAAACACTGGGTTACTATTTAAAAACCGACATTTTATTTAAATAATTATTTATTTTATTTAAATTGTTTTTAGGTCAAAATTGATACATAATACCTATATATGTTCAAGGAAATTCATTGGAGTCATTTTATAATAATTTCAGATATATAACGATTTTATTGAACTTTTCACCGTCTCTTACCCACCTCCTAAGAGAATTTGAAAATTTACATAAAAATTAATTTTAACGCTTATGTGAGTATAATTTCAAAAATCCGAGCGAAATGGTTAATATCAAGGAGTAAAATGTGGTTCAATAAGATAAAAATAATTTTTGGTGGATAGTAACTTTTTACTTTTATTTACCACAGTTAAAAGTAAATAGAGTAATTAAGGGTAAAAATGATATTTTTATTACCATAACACATATCATAATTATACTGGATATGTGTAATTCGACCAGAAACAATCATAGGATTAAAATATTACCCTTTAGGTCCACTTGTAATAGAATAGGACATTTATTATTATTTTATTTAAAAAAGAGTTAAAAGAGTTAAAATGAATTTTTAATAACTAAATCAATATTAATATTGGGTTATACAAAAGATAAATTCGACTATAAATATTCATTAGAAATATAAAAATATTTTAAACCTAATGGTATTTTACTAATAATTGATATACCTTAAATAATTTAATTTATATATGACACAAAGGTGATGCAGTAATTATCTAAATAATGAATTATTAAAATAATTTATATTATAAATACCCAAATAAATGTAATTTTAGACTTTTTATGAATTAAAATAATTTTAAAGGTTAATATGACATGTTATTATTGATTTAATTAACTTTATTTGTACTAATAATTCTATTATGATTTTCACAAAAATCAATTACCAAATAGTGTCAAAATTGACATAAAATTATATTTTAAAAAACATTTATATTAATAATTGTTATTATATTTCAAAAAATCTAAGGTTCAGCAAAATGACTTAGATAATGATATATATATTAATAATTAACCACTTGGGGTGATTTTGTCTTGTTATAGTACGTTTATTAACCATATAGTGCAGGAAAACACGAAGACGCAGTAAAAGTTAAATTATTTAATTTAGAGTTAAATCTAAATGATATGGTTAAAATAGTAACCTAAACTTGTCTAAAAACCATTGGTTGAGAGGATTTAGACCGATCCCTATCTTGGCTTATAAATAAATTAATTTTGAGCTATTAAAATCCGAATATGACATTATTATAAAATAATATTTTAAGTTTTTCCAAAGGTGCCACCCTCTTCCCTTATAAAAAGGGCACCACTTCCCTGTTCTCTTCACACCATTTTAAGACTTTAAGATCAGCCAAACTCTACCCATTTCCCTTCTCAAAATCCTTAGAAACATAGTAGAGGTTCTGGTCTTCTTCAAAGACCAATTTTAGTGCCCTAAGAGGAGGTTTCAAAGAGGTGTGTCGACGAAGAGGTAATATCAGTTACCGATTCTTTCAAATTTATTTCTTCTTCTAATTCCTCTTCATTAGTTGTTTCATTATGAAGTAATAATATAGGTATCAATAAAATACTGATATGTTATTATAAATATGTGACAACCCTATTTCACCTTCTATCCATCCTACAGAAAAATAAATCACCGCGCGTGCGTATGTACGGAATACCGTCTCCACGCCATGGTGTAATTAGTTTTTCCACCAACACATTACTTGATGAGTATAATGGTGTAATGAATAACTATATATGGTTATTATAACATCATACTAATTCTGAGATATTATATCATCCACTCCAACTCAATTCAATAATTATGGGAATGATATCATCGCTCGTGCGTACGTGCGGATTACCGTCTCCACAATGCGATGAGATTCATTCTCCAGGATAACCATTCAAGAATGATTATAAAGTATATATAATGAGTAATAATGAAATATATCACATATTGAAGCTACTTTATTTATGTATATATATATATGTCATCTACTTACTTCCATTCAAGTCAATAAGGAAAGGAAAATAGCGTTAATGCGTACGTACGGCCTACCGTCCCCATGAACGGTTTATTTCATTTCATTTATCTATCTATTATATATATATATACTAAATATATATGATATTTAAATCATTATTTACATTTTGGAGGTTAGTAAATCATGATATAAGTAATAATAACATCAAGAACAACAACTCCGAACATGTTCAATAAATAAAACGATTTTACCCAAAACACTGCTTTAACATGGAATTTATAAAAGAATGGGTAATATAATGTCATAAGTAAACCATATATGATATCATATGAATGAATATGATTCTGTAATAAGTCAATGAAATTATTTTAATCATTATATAGGAGGTTCGGATACGTACGAAGCATATCAGATCTAAGGTAAGGGATAATTTTTTAATCTCATTTTTATCCGAGATTGCTTATATGTAAGTATTTACTAGGGTTATATTTTTCATCCATGTCAATAAAAATGTTTTTTATAATGTGTTTAATATTATTACATTTATGTTTAAAGTCATTTATACCCCTCTTTGACTTTTACATTGTGTTATGGAAGGAATATTTCTTTTGTTTACTGTACGATGAACTTTTTGATTTTTCCATTAAAAGTACGAGGAGAATGTTTTTTTAACTTATACGCCATGAACGGATGTTTACAGTTTTCATAATAACTTATTTTCAAGAAGCATACTCTAAATGATTTCATGACTATTTTCAACAAAATCCCCTTCTTTTAAAATTGCATGGCATTTTGTGAAAAGGAAATGATTTTGAATAAGAAAGGATATTTTCCTCAAGAATATATTTCAAGTGTTTTATCAAATCCATTTTCCATCTAAGATGATATTATTTTATATGTGTTTGTTTCAAGGATAATGCCTCTTTGATTTAATTTTTTTCACTTATATTATGTTGAAATGATATCCATTTGTTTTATATAGATTATGTTATGATGGGATGATGTTTATGAAACCCATTTTATTCATTGGGTTTTGATGAATGATTTATGTTTATGATGTGGAACACGTAAGAATGATTTCATTATGAGATAAGTGGGACCTATATCTCCCTAAAATTCATTGGGTAATGATTTATATCTCATGAGATAGACATGGCTAGAATGTTATGTTAATCTAGTTCAGTGTTACAGGACTTGAACGAGGAGTGAACTCGATTAAGAATGGGACTTTGTCCACTAAGATGGTCTTGGCATCAATGCCTTGGCTACTATGGAAATCATATCATGTGCTTAATGTTTTCCCACAATTACAAGTTTAATTACCATTCTATTCAATCATGATTAATGTTCTTTTATTATCTATTCCTTATGTACTGCAATGTTTTATGTCATTGCTCAGGATTTTGATGTTTCGATTTTATGCTCATGTTTTTACATTCAAATGTCTATGGATTGTTTTATCTTCTCTATGATTACTGTTACTGAGCATTTGAGATCACCCTTTATATGTTTTCTTTTCCCAAAGATATAATGAAAGGTTTTAGTTAAGAAAACAAAAGGGGAATATCTTTATGGGAGATATTGAAGATCTATCACCATGATTAAAATATTATGTTCCAAGTTTCCAAAGACACTAAACTATTACGGTCCTTGTGTGTTGGTTTTTTTATGTATTATGTATTCCAAAAAAGTAATGTAATGTCCATGTACGTCAGGTTTGGTGTCTCTATAGTTGGTATCAGAGGAAAAGGAGGTAGGAATGAATCCGATCCTTGGGAACTCTCACATGGGAGCGTTGGACGAAACATGGCTCTCCGCCCAAGGGATTCATGAGGAAATAGATGCCACTAAGGATGGTGGTGTGTCCCACCCAGGGGGTGTAGCCACCCATGGAGTGCCCAGATAGGTATCAATTATAGTCCACTGTATGTAATTCCAGACCGCTATAGTTGGTATTAGAGGAAAGGTTTAGTAAAACATTGGAAACTAGGATGTGAAAACAATAGTGAGATCCCTAGAGATATTTCTAAGGTATTTATTGGGAGGTCCCTAAGGTTAAGTATACGTATCGGTCATAGTCCTAGAATTATAATATCGATATTAGAATTAAACCTATGAAGTTAGATATTGAAGGTACTCCCCCTTTATTGTTTTTTTTCCTAGCATGGTTTTTTCCTCTCACACTATTCCTTTTGGGTTTTAAAAAATGGATGGAAATGGGATGATTCACAATATTGGAGGATATGATGGACAATGGTATGAAATTCCTCATGAGACGCCAAATGAAACGGTATTTGGAATTCCAAAAACATTATTATGCCTAATCAGTAATCTCATAAAATGATCAATAATCTCAACATTGGTAAGTTTTCGGACTCGTCTAATAATTGAATGATGGAGTTTAATGATGATCATAAAGGAAAGAAGGTTCAATTACCCTCATGTAAATCATGTGGGAAGAGGTATCAAGGATAATGTTTTAAAGGAACTGGAAGATGCTTTGGGTGTGGAAAAGAAGGACACAAAGCCAGTAAGTGCAAAGAAAAAGGGTCAGTTAACACCATAGACAAGGATAATGGTATTTATACGACATCAACAATGGCTAAATGTGGAATGTACGAGCATTATGGAAAAAAATTCCCTATGGGAAAGTCTCATAAAGAGAATCAGCATAGTCTTATGGGTATTATTTATATTGATGATGATGAAGAGACTACAAATGATATGTGACATGAAAGAATTATTCAAGCTTGGTCAATGGTTTAAGAAGGTAGTGGAATGATTGTATGTTTATAAAGAGTTATGTTGTCTGGGTAATTTAATGGTATTATGGAATAAAGAAACATATAAAGATTGTTACACTATTGTTTTTCCTAACGAATTTGAATGTATATGTTGAATGGTACTTGTAACCCCAAAAGGATATATAGATATTTTTGGAATGTAGATGATATGCACATAATGAAGGGATAAGGAGGTAATGAGATGTTTGATGGTATTAATGTGCTCATGATTTATATATGGACAAAGTGATATCATGGTTTGAGTATATAAAAATTTTGTGATTTTGGTATGTGGAAAGAGTTAACTTTTGATAGCATTCATGTTTTCACTAAGGTTCTATGGTAATTCATGTTTCAAAATAGGACATGATTATGGTATTCACCTATTTGGAATGTTAGCAACAAGATATATCTTATGATATATGGGGATAAATGATGGTATTCATGTGCTTGTTATGTGACATTTCAAGTAATCATTTTCTTTATACAATGAGATTGGAAAGATGTATTTTGGATAAGCCTAAATTTTGGAATGGATTATGTTGGACATCAGATAATATAATTTAAGGATAAAACTAGTTTTTTATATTATTTCTAGAATGTTATAATAGTATAGTTTTAGAAAAAGGAAGACCCATAGGACGTGTAACAAACCGTTGCGTTGGACAAGGGTGTGGGAATCGAACCCACAACCAAAGTGTGACATGACTTTATTGCCTACCACTAACCTACAAGAAGCCCATGGTTAGTAGAAAATTGTTTAATTATATTAAGCGATAGGATAGATGAAGTATAAGTACATTTTAGGAACCATATACGATTAATCTCACCATAAATGGACTTATGTATATAACCATTGCTAACATTATCTTTGAGACAGATGGAAAGACCAATCATTCTATCGCATGATCCGCTAACACTTCATGGAAGACAAATTAAACTTCATTTCATTAAGAGATGAAGTGAAAATTGTTCAAGGAACAAACAAAAATGAGATTGTACCAAAATCAAGTAAGTATTTCTTCTAATTCAAATTCTTCAACATTTGGGAGATGATCTTGAAAACCAAAAATGTTTTCCTAGTGCCCTCATATCTGATGAATCAGATGGTACCTTAGATCATCACAAATTTATGACTTTATGATTTTTGGATATTTCATAGCCATGTTCTCTAACACTCTTCAACTAATCATGATGGTTAGATTTCTCTTCCATATCCATATTTTCACATATATTATCCGATGTGGATACCCAGTGATGAGTTACTTTGGGTATCCGTTATGTTTTTTATGCTCCTTTTTAAAATGATGATTTAGTATTCCTTTTTACAATGTGGGTTTCTATGAATGAAACATTAATGTAGTAAACGAATTATAACACAGATGAATTTCGAGGGCAAAATTCATTTTAAGAGGGGTAGAATGTTACACCGTGAGATTTTATGTGATATATTACTTTTAATTTCATTGATGTCTTCTATTGTATGCT
This sequence comes from Viscum album, assembly GCA_963277665.1. NCBI lineage: Eukaryota > Viridiplantae > Streptophyta > Magnoliopsida > Santalales > Viscaceae > Viscum > Viscum album. Next base: position 1,512,506,589 of record OY728132.1, on the reverse strand, counting down.
ACACCAAGATTAGCTTGCACTATACACAACACCATATTATATTACAGTATACAAAAACAACATTCTAGTCTTGTGTTGCACGCCAAAGCAACATACCTCAATAGCATGTGTTGTACGCAATACCGAGTTTCACTAAATGAGATATTATTATAATATTCTTATGAACTAGCCATTATGAATAGTAATACCAAATTTTGAAGTTTTTTAAATTTTATATTTCAAAATGGTCTCCATTTTTGGATTCGGAATATCAAAATTATCCAAGGGTGGATTTTTTGTATTTTTATGAAAACTTTCAATTTTTGATTAATAGTGAAAACTCTGGGTTACTATTTAAAAATTGACCTTTTTATTTAAATAAATATTTATTTTATTTAAATTTCTTTTAGGTAAAAATTGATACATAATTCCTATATATGTTCAATTTAATTCAATGGAGTCATTTTATAATAATTTTAGATATATAAATATTTTATTGAACTTTTCGATATCTCTAACCCACCTTCTAGGAGAATTTGAAAATTTACATAAAACATGATTTTACAACTTCTGTGAGTGGAATTTCGAAAATCCAAGAGACACGGTTAATATCAAAGAGTAAAATGTGGCTCAATAAGATAAAAATAATTTTTGGTGAATAATTACTTTTTACTTTTATTTACAACGGTTTAAAGTAAACAGGGTAATTAAGGGTAAAAATGATATTATTATTACCCTAACACATATCCTAATTATATTGGATAAGTGAAATTAGACCAAAAAAAATCTTAGGAATAAAATATTACACTTTAGGTCCACTTGGATTTGATTAGGACATTTAATATTATTTTATTTAAAAAAGAGTTAAAATAGTTAAAATTAATGTTTAATAACTAAAACATTTTTAATATAGGGATATAGATAATATAAATTCAACTATAAATATTCATTAGAAAGATAAAAAGATTTCCTACGTAATGTTATTTTATTTATAATTTTTAGACATTAAATAATTTAATTTATTCATGACACAATGGTGATGCAGTAATTACCTAAATAATTAAATATTAAAATAATTAATATTATAAATTCCAACATATATGTAATTTGAGCCTTTTTATGAATTACACTAATTTTATAGGTTACTATGACATGTTAGTATTTATTTAATTTAATTTTTGTTATAACTAATAATTTTTTTATGATTTTAAAAAAAATCAATTACCAAATTGTGTCAAAATTGATATAAATAGTCTTTAAAAACACATATTATATTATTAATTATTATTATATTCCTAAAAACATAAGATTCGGCCAAATGACTTATATATGGTTATATATATTAATAATGAACCACATGGGGTTCTTTTGTCTTGTTATAGTAATTTTATTAACCATATAGTGTAGGAAAACAAGAAGTCACGGTAAAACATAAATTATTTAACTTAGAGTTAAATCTAAATGATAAGGTTAAAATAGTAACATATACATGTCTAAAACATATTGATGAGAGTATTTCGACACATTCTCACCTTATATTCTAAATAAATCAATTTGGAGCTATTAAAACCTGAATATGACTTTATTATAAAATAATATTTTATGTTTTTCCAAAGGTGCCCCTCTCCACCCTTATAAAAAGGGAACCACTTCCGTCTTCTATTCACACCCTTTTGAGCCTTGAAGCTCAGCCAACCTTAGCCCATTTCCCTTATCAACATCCCTTAAAACATAATAGATGTTATGGGCCTCTTCAAAGTCCAATTTTGGTGCCCTAAGTGGAGTTTTCAATGATGCGTGTCGAAGAAGAGGTAATATCCATTACCGATTCTTTCAAATTTATATTTTTCTTCAAATTCCTCTTCTTTAGTTGTATCATTATGAATTAATAACATAGATATCAATAATATACTAATATGTTAATATAAATATGAAACAACCCTATTTCACCTTTTATCCATCCTATGGAGAACGAAATCACCACGCGTGCGTACGTACGGAATACCGTCTCCACGCCGTGGTGTAATAAGTTTTTCCACCACCACCTTAATTGGATGTGTATAATGGTTTAAAGAATTACTATATATGATTATTATAACATCATACTGATTCTGAGATATTGTATCATCCACTCCAATTCAATTCAATAATTATGGGAACGATATCATCGCTCGTGCGTACGTACGGATTACCATCTCCACGACACGATGAGATTAATTTTCCAGGATAACCATTCAAGAATGATTATAAAGTATATATAATTAATAATAAAGAAATATATGACATGATGAAGCTAATTTATTTATATATATATATATGTCATCTACTTACTTCCATTCAAGTCAATAAGGAAAGGAAAACAACGTTCATGCGTACATATGGCCTACCGTCTCCTTGAACGGTGTATTTCATTTCTTTAATATATCAATTATAAATATATATATACTGAATATATATGATATATAAATCATGATTTACATTCTAGAAGTAAGTAAATCATGATATATGTAATAATAATATCAAGAACAACATGTCCAAACACGTACGATAAATAAAATGATTTTACCCAAAACACTGCTTTAACATGGAATTTACAAAAGAACGGGTAATATAAAGTCATAAGTAAACCATATATGATATCATAACAATGAATATGATTCTGTAATAAGTCAATGACATTATTTTAATCATTATACAGGAGGTTCAGATACGTATGAAGTGGATCAGACCTAAGGTAAGGGATAATTTTGCAATCTCATTTATATCTGAGATTGCTTATACGTAAGTATTTACTGGGGTTATATTTTTCATCCATGTAAATAAAAATATTTTTTTAAAAAGTGTATAATATTATTCCATGTATTTTTAAAGTCATGTTTACTCCTATTTGACTTTTACATTGTATTATGGAAGGAATATATCTTTTTTTACCGTACCATGAACTCTTTGACATTTCTGTTAAAAGTACGAGGAGAATGTTTTTTTAACTTATACGGCATGAACTGATTTTTCGGTTTTCATAACGACTTGTTTTTGAGAATTATACTCTAAAATATTTCATGATTATTTTCAACAAATTCTTATTCTTTTTAAATGGCATGGAATTTTGTGAAAAGAAAATGATTTTAAATAAGAAATCCTATTTTCCTCAAGAATTTATTTCAAGTGTATTATCAAAACCATTTTCCATCTAAGATGACATTTTTTATATGTGTATGTTTCATGTATAATGTCTTTATGATTTACATTGTTTCACTTCTCTTGTGATGAAATGATATCCATTTTTTTTATATGGATTACGTTATAATGGGGTGATGTTTATGAAACCCATTTTATTCTTTGGGTTATGATGAATGATTTATGTTTAGGTTGTGGCACACGTACTAATGATTTCATTATGAGATGGGTGGGACCTATATCTCCCTCCAATTCATTGGATAATGTTTTATATCTCATGAGATAGAAATGGATGGAATGGTAAGTTAATCTGGTTCAATGTTACAAGACTGGAACAAGGAGTGAACTCTATTCAGAAAGGGACTGGCTCCACTAAGATAACCTTGCCAGCAATGCCTTGGATACTATGGAAATCATATTGTGTGGTTAATGTTTTTACACAATTACAGGTTTTATTCCCATGATATTCTATCATGATTAATGTTCATTTATGATAAATTCCTTATATACTACAATGTTTTATGTCATTGCTCAAGATTTTGATGTTTATATTTTATGCTCATGTTTTTACATTCAAATGTCTATGGTTTGTTTTATGTTCTGTATTTTTACCCTTACTGAGCATTTGAGCTCACCCATTATATGTTTTCTATTCCCTAGGATATAATGAAAGTTTTTAGGTAAGAATACAAAAGGGGAAGATCTTTATGGGAGATGTTGAAGATCCTTCACCTTGATTAGAAGATTTTGTTCCGAGTTTCAAAGACAATAAACTATTACGGTCCTTGTGTGTTGGTTTTTGTTATATATTATGTATTCTGAAAAAGTAATGTAATTTCCATGTACATCAGGTTTGGGGTCTCCACATTTGTCTTGGAAACATTTTAGGGAAACAGACTCAGGTAATATCAATTTAATCTTTAATGACTTCGGTTAAGTTAGTAGTGTTGGCTGGTTAAACTCAGAGGAATTCTTCTACTTCTGGTATACCTTTCTGTTCAGTTTTGCAGCGTGTGATGTTTTTTTCAAGTAAAAGTCATGGGTATACTTCAGAAGAGGACCAGAGGATAAAGTCTTCACCAATGCCGTCCTTTTGGACTTGGATTCTTGAGAGGGTATGGCTTCACCATCGGTTCTATGCCAGTGCAATGATGCATCAGACTTCTTGCTGAATGGTCCTTCTTGGTGAAGTATTCGTCATGGAGCATCAACTAGGAGGGGCAGATCCTATAGTTTTTTCTGCTTGGTTTTTTTTGCATGATTTTGGGACTTCATGGTTTCTCACTTTTTCAATACATATGTTTTTCATAATGAAAAAGTAATTTTCAGTCAGTAATAATAGAATATACATTTGACTATATTCTCCTAAACTAAAATGAAAATTAAAGAAATAAATTAAATTTAGAGGGAATTACAATGATGTTTTGTAATTGTAAAAAATAAATATTTCAATGATTCTGACACTTGGAGTTCCAATAGTGGAGATATTTCATCAGCATTTTCTTCAGATATAGAATATTCTGGATAGTAGAATATCGGATTATTATTTAAAATTCCTATGGTAAATAAATGTATTATAAAAAGGTATAAAATATTGATTAAGTTACCAAAACATTATTAAATAAAAATTATCTTCAATGTGACCATGTGATAAATTCTAAATCTTTTTGATAAATAATCATACCCAATAGTCGAGTGAAATAGTCTACCAAGTTATGAGTAAGAATATATGTTTTATAATATTCTACAAAATTTTAATTGTAATGTTTTCAAAAAAACAAGATAATTCAAATGAAAGATATTAAATGATAAATTCATGGATTAATATTTTAACTAATGAAATATCAGATCGTTTTGAAAATTGTGATAATTCTAATACAAAAAATGAAGAACATTCTAAAGATCACGAGAAAATTATTATTACAAAAAATATATACAATTTAATTTTTTTTAAAAATAGTTCTTATTATGTTAATAATGTGGAAAAAATATCGTTTAATTTCTATTGTCTGAATTGACTATCTTGAAGAAAAGTTTATCAATTTTTACCAATTAGAATGAAAACATTCATTAGATGTATAAGAAATTAAACCATGAATAAATATTTACGAAATGAGTTATACTTTTCAAAAAACATATTTTAGTAATAACCTTTTTTTCTAAAAAGATACCCATCCTCAAAAAAAATCCAATGTTTTGGATAATAGATGAAATAAGGTTCTTTAAAAATGTTCCATATTTTGGTATTCAGAAAATATATTTTTCTAAATAAATTTCATTTTATCAATGTAATAAAGTTGAGAAAATGTAGATATAGATGCAATTTGTTTCTAATGAATATTATCTCAAGAAGGTTAGGGTTATAAAATATAATTACATTATTCCATAAAAAAATAAGGTACCATAAATATTAATATTTTCGACACGGATAATGGTTGATCTAGACATATGACTTGAAACTAGTATTAATTGAAGAATATTATCAATATTAATTGTAGAAAAGTATATTTTGGAGATGTTTTTTAAAGAGAAATTTTTGGAAAAAGTAACACTATTATACGATAAAAATAATGATTTTAAAAATTATTATATTTTTAGGACTTATGAACATCATTATATGAATAATTAAATTTTGTGACGAGTTTAATATTGTTAGCTTCATGAGTAAATAATTTACTATTCATATTTCAGAAGATGAGTGTATTTTTTCATCCCATTGGCATGAGAAAATCTATACATTATTCAATTAATATCATAAGAGGCATGAATTACCTAGTATTAGTGAATTGGAAGATCACTCTTAGTTATGGAATAGAAGGTTAGGACATTGTAACCATAGTTCTTTATCTACCATTTCTATTTAAAGAATAGTTAAGAAATTTACACAACTAAGGATTGACTCATCAAAATTTGGTTATCCTTTTCAACATGTTAATGAAAATAAGTATATTATAAAATATTTTTTTTTTCAACATCTAATTATTTTTAGTTAGACCAAATGGACTTCTTTTATCATACAAAAATTGTATATTTTTTTAGAAAATATTATGTAGGTGTTTTAGTTGATGACTACACTAGATCCACAAATGTCTATCTAATAATAATAATATATAAAGCCTTTAGGTATTTTTAAACATTAATTTTCGAAGTTAAAATGAGAATATCGTATTGTTGTTAAATATTCCTAAGGATAACAGTGGTTAATTTAGAAAATTCTGATTTTGAAACATTTTTTAGTAAGAATGTTATTGTACATAAATATTGAGCACTTAGAACTACAATATAAAATGGTGTAGTTTAATGAAGAAATACATTTATTAACGAATGTATTTTAACCATGCTAAATTGATATGTATTTTCTAAATATTATTCGATTATACTATATGATATGCATGTTGAAAAATAAATTGTGTTTTAATTATAAATTATAATAATAAAACTCATTATGATTTGTGGAGATGAAGAAAACCAACAGATTATTACATGAATGATTTTGGTATCAAACCATTCATTTTGTTCACTAAATATAAGATACTAAAATTTGGTCCAAAATTTGAGGAAGGAATATCTTTATGTTATTCTACAATTGGAAATGTATATAGAGTTTTTAATATAAATAAAAGGACTATTAATGAAATAGTTCTTGTTACATTCGTTGAAACTTGTCATTTTGTTTTAAATCAATCAAAAACAATATCCTGAGATGTTATTTTTGAAAATTATTTTCAACCTATGTTATAAGAAAAATATCATAAGTAAAAAATTCAATAATATGATTATGATTTTATTTCATAGGACTATTTTCAACCTATCGTTAAAGACTATTTTTTAAAACAAATGATGTAAGTTATTTCTTAAGAATCGTCCTAGTGATTATATAATTGGTGATATAGATCATCAAGTTTGGTCTAGAAGTTATTTGAGGAATGAAATTTATCATATATCATTATTGTCTATCTTTGAAACGACGAATCCTAATGGTTTTTTTGTAAAGAGTATTGGATTAAGGGTATGAAAGCTGAACTCAGTGTGTTTAAATGAAACCAATTATTTCCATTGGTTGAATATCTAAAAGATAAATATATAGTTGGAGTGAAATGGTCCATTAAGAATAAATGTGATAAAAGTGGAATAATAGTTATAAATAATGTAATAATTATTTCTTAGGGTTATAATAAAAAATGGAATAGAAAATAAATAATCCTATTCACAGGTAGAAATACTTAAGGACATTGATATATATATATCTTTAGTAGAATTCATAAATTTCATTACATCTTAAATGGATGTGAAGTGTTCTTTACATAATGTATATGTTCATGAGGATATTTAGGCAGAACTACCAAATGGTTATGAAAATATAAAACATTAGGATCAGGTTTATAAACATACTGAGGAAAATTGTGGACTTAAACAATCACCAATATATAGTTATGATAGTTTAACTAGAATTAAATTATAATCAATCAACATGACCAAAATAATTAAAATTCATCTAAAAAAATTATATATCTTTATAACTCATACAAACATCATTACTTTTAATATTTTTAATATCACTTTTTTTATTTTTTCATCATTGAATAAATAGATTACTTTCATTGAAAAATAATTTAATGTAAAAATTTTGTCACCAAAAAATAAAAAAAATCAAATCATTGATATAATTTTATTATACTAATTGAAAAAAAATTAATAATTTAAATACATGGTAATGTCCCTATGATAACACGTACTAAAATTCCATGTGTAAGATGGTTAAATATTGTGAATTTATTTTCATTAAATTTTCTATACATCATTTTCATAACAATATATCCTTTAAACAATTAAATATCAATATTATGGTGATAATGGTTTAAGAAAATTCATTCAATATGAATTTGGTTAAAAATTTATGGCATTGTCAAATATTTTTAACCATAATTATCCTGATTTTCCCTTTATTGATGTGATAAAATCTAATGTTGTTACTATAAATATTAACCAAAAATATAAAAAACAATTTAAAAAATATGGAACCATTGATTAAAAATATGGAACCCATATTATCATATTCAATTTATATATGCTCAAAATATGGATCCCATTTATGAATAGAGATTAATTTAATTTATTAAGATAAAAATACATTGTTTGCATAAAAAACATTTTTTTAATAAATACCTCCATTTCATTCAAATGACTTTTTATTTTTTTTATAATTAATTAAACCAAAAAATTAATATCTACATGTGTAACCATTAATTTTTCATAATTCATTTTTTTTAACCCTCCAATCCAATGAAAAGGTTATAATGGTCATGTAATAAAATTTTAATTGTACATCATAGATGTTTCAAACTCTGTGTTGTGTATAACACGTGCTATTGAAGAAATAATTTTTTAATGATAAATATATTCTAAAATTTCATTTTTTTGTATTCTACCCACTTTAAAATTAACTTTCACCTTCTAAATCAATAAATACAATAATATAATGAGGATATATATATCTCATTACATTCTCATGTTCCCATGTCACCCCATCGAGTTTGTGATTTCCCCATAGTACTCTTACCAGGTGAATAGAATTGTTTTGTAGCACATTATCTATTTGTATCCTTATTTATACATTTTATTATTCATAAGAAATATCATTTTCAATTAGCATAATCTCTCAGTTTATTTCATATGATGTACTATGTATGAACTTCTTAATGAGAGATACATGGAACACATCCTCATATTTTGAGAGGTTTGGTGGATGATCCATGAAATATGTGACCATCTCTACTAAATCAATAAACTATATGTGGAAAATAAAGTTATGGATCAGATTTCCTTTATTCCCAAATCTCAATACATTTTTCCATTGTGAAATCTATTCAAACAGCTTCTTTCAATCATTTTTTGTAGATAAATCCCATGATTTTCCTCAGGATATTCATATAAACATTAATAGTCCATATTGTATAGATGAGTGGGTATAACATTCTCCAGAATTTCCTCATCAAGCTTAGGTCCTAATTGAATTCATTATCCAAGTTTATCACATATTTTTTTGAGTTAAACACTTCACTCCATTGAAGGATTTATAAGGGGGCATCAAAATCCTCATGGGAACAATTCTATTTTATGAAAACATGAATTGATGATGTTTTTAATCTTAACCATAATTAAAATACATAGACCAATATTATAGGATATCATTTATGGTTTTAATTGATCTCTCATAAATAATATCATTATGAGAATGATGCATAGTGCTAAAACCAAAATCTTTATCCAGGGCATACTAAACACATTCTCTACAAATAAAGGTAAACCTTGGATCCCAATCAGGTACAATATAACATGGAACTCCAGAATATTATCACTTACTTAATTTATATCTAGAAATATGGTCATGGTATAATTCATTTTAATTAGTAATAAACTATTTTAAAATTTTAATGATGTCAACAACAACCAAAATGGTATAATATATTGTAATATTTTTCAGAGTCAAAAGTTAAAACATTCATGGGGCTTTTCACAGATTCATTTTGGTATTTTTAGTGATTTTATCATTACCATAGACTTCTATCACTCATACATAAATTGTTGACAGACTAAGCACCGATATTCACACTAAAATACCTCTCGTCGTGTTTTCCCACAATAAATACACATTAATATCTCCATAGATATTTATACATATGTTATTAATTTATGATGATAAAATTTGAACCAAATTCATTGAATTCTTCAAATATAGTATGGATGTAACACACACAAAATAATTGAAACTTATCATTCAATCATAATCAATACAAATATCTGTAACATTTCTCTCCTTCCTCAATATATCTTCATCATACTTATGTGCATATTTAATAATAAGATGGATATATTATTGAATTCCAATTTTGGAATGATATTATTTACACCTTAAATTATAATTTATAGATCCAACAATTTTCAATCCATAAATATTTGATCATTTTTTATCCTCATCAAAAATAAGCTTGCATGATCGTTTTGTCATAGTGTGTCGTCCACCCTATTCGATTTCCAATTTATTTATTGCGTTGATAGGTTATAATCATCAATCATCACCAACCATATTTTATGGCGAAAATTCAACTATTTGTAAGTGAAAATATACTTTAAAATATTTTGACTAGTATAAATATGAAACCATTCCCCATAAATAAAATTCCTCTATAAAATTAATAAAAATAATTATCAAATCTAAACCAAAATCATGTTTTGGGTAATTATTATATTGAATCTAAAATAATTGTGGGAAATAAGATATAACTATATTTTTATACATTATAATTCAACTCAATCCCTTATTTTATGCATCAATATATATTAGAAACCCTTCTTCACTGCAGGGTAACGTAACCATAGGTTCACTGAATAACATTCCCTTTAATTAAATTAAATTTTCTTCACATTCATCTATCCAATGGAACAGAGCTACTATAGGAGTTATCATGGACACTTGATCATATAGTCATCATAAATTCCTTAAAAACGACCGATAATATAGAACTAAACCCTGAAAATTTATTATCTAATTTATATTCTTTGTTCTAGGCAAATGTTAAATAACATTTATCTTAAATGGAAGTATATATATACCCTTTCACCATATTTAATGACCTAAAAATAAAACCATCTATACAAATATCACAGTTTGTACATTTTATATACAATTTATCATTCCTTTAGGTCATTATTATAATCCATAGGTGATCTTCATGTTCTTAAATTCTCATTAAATATATATATATATATATATGTGAATATTTTCTATAAATAACACTAGAAACTAATCATAGTAATATATCGAGACTCTAAGAATTTAATTCAACAATATAATGGGGAATTAATAATTGTAAATAGCATCACACTACTTCATAGGGTTTATACAATTTTAAAAAAATTATATGGGAGAATATTCTCATTATTGAACTTCAACTGATTATATCTAGAATGAATATCAATCTTGGAAAAGTATTAAGTTGTGTACAGTTGATCGAACATGTAATTAATATATAGTATATGATATTTATACCTGATATTTGCCTTTTTCTGTTTCATATGATCAATTAACAGAGGAATGGATCTATATTTCGTACAAACATGGTTAATGAATTCTTTTTCATGAATCCTCTAGAGTTTCCATTAAAATTCATTTAAGTAAGACATGGTTATTCTACATGGACTCATTAATATTGATTTGTAACTAGGTATTACTTCTATAGATAACTCAACATCACAATATAGTGGAATACCAGGAATCACTTTTTAAAATACATCAATAAACTCCAACATAATAGGAATATCATTGATGTTGAGTTTCTCCCCAACCATTTCAAATAAACAGTGCTTATAAATAGCAATCAGGAACCCTCAAATAGATAAAATTAAAATTAGTTGTTAATATTTTTCATTTCACTGGTAGAAGATCATATGTTTATTTAAAAAAAAGTGACTCCCCTTCCACAAACAATTTTATGATAATTTTATATAAATACAATACATTCATAAGAAAAAAAACAAATTCATCTAGAGCGATTTTAATGATATTTTATTAAATTATATTCCCTTAAACATCAACCGAACAAGAATAATCCACATGATAGGAAATCATTATATCATTATGATTTTACTAATGACTCAACATCTAATCATTTAGGTGATTATTTCCTATCCCTATAAAATTATTTAAATATTAAGGATTCATTATATAAAAAATAAAATAAGACATTATTCATTCTAGAGTGAATTGTATGTGTTAATTTAAACAATTATTTATTACATACCAAAACACTAATATTCTTGGAATATGATTTCCCTTTGTATCAACTATTAATATGTACCAGATTTCGATCATCATCATTATATTTCAGGTTTGATACGTAGTTAGATTAATGATTATATTCTTTAAATTTTAAACAATGGAGTGTGAGTGGTGAATTCATTGGAGTTTTCTCCCTATGAGAACCATTATGTATCTTCATTCCATCACATAGATACCTTATTTCCATATAAAATTCCCCAACAAACATAAATCATTTAGCTGTCCCTATATGTTAATTTAAAAAAATTATACACACTTGAATTATAATGGAAATCTTAACATATACTCTCTATGTTTTCTAGAACTTCCATTAAATACAATTTTTCTTTTCTTTTGAAAACCATGAGATATATGGGTAACTAAGATATATGTTTCTACCTTCATAGCACATTTAATGATTTTTTCATAGATACTAATGCAGCTTATAGTTAACTACCTCTAAACACATTATTTTAATCCATTGATGAGTCAAAAAATATTACTTATAAGTTGGATGATAATACTATAAGTGTACAAAGAAATTCTCATGAAATTTATCTCATAGGTAGAAATAAATTCATCATCATTCTATTTTATCTCTTAAAAATACTTCTCATTTTTAATATAATGAATATGGTGAATGTCGACGATGAAAAATAATATTGTCAAATCATCCCACTCTATGGGGTAAATATAATAATGTTTCATTAAATTTTTTATATGAACCCACCATTGATATTATTTTTTGTAACAATTATATACAACCAAAATTACGAGTTCATTCTATAAACATGAAATAATGGAAAATACCATTTCATTGTTACAGATCCATTTATACAAAACTAGTGGTTTATGTGAATAAAATATGATTCATGTTGCCTCATGTATGAAAAAATAGAACATTGTTCCCTCTTCTTTTCATTTAGAAGTTCATCAAAATTAATTAATTGAAAATATTGTATGTTAATAGGAATATATTTTTCATTCAATCACTCATAATATTTATTTTCAAAAAAGAAAAATAATTTCATTATCAATTTCATTTATAATTAAAAATATTCTTCCAGGTTACATAAATTGACTATGAAAACCCAGTTTTAGTAATAATAATCATCGAGTTAATCCATAAATTCGTGAAAAATAATTTCTAGTAAGTCTACATAAATACAAAGTTTTTCAATCATCAACGACTTTTGTTTATCCTAAGTCATATATGATCAATTATAAAACATTAGGATGGTGTCCTATATATTGAATTCATTCCAGGTTTCTCACCAATGTTATCTTATCCTAGCTTGTAATGGTTATCTAAAACTTACTGTAATACAAAATTTGATAAACCATACTTCTCAAAAATTTTATTAATTTATATTATATTAATATTCCTTACATATCATAATGTTTAGTAAAAAAATCATATTGTTTTAGTATATTTAGAAATTTCTACACATAATCCACAAGTTAAAAAGTTTCTCCCATTATTTTCAACATAAATAGAACCCTTAATACACATATCCATCCTAAAAAAAATTCGTCATGACCTATAGAAGGGATACTAAATGTAAGGTGGGCTTAGATGATCAGTGAGTGTAAAAAAGGGAGATAATAATGATCATATAAGCATAACAATCAAATCAGGGTATGATAACATGAAATTAACCGTTGAAACTCATACCCCATTTATCACATATCATATTCAGGATTCATGGAATAAAACATGAAAGCTAAATAGACATGAATCATAAATAAATCAAAGAACATGATCTATAATAGAGTAACATTTGAATAAGAGGTGGATGATTGGAACACATAGGTATAGAAAATCATTACCTTTGTAGTGAGATATATCTTCCATGAATATAATATTGGATTGGGTCCACTCCCCAACCCATAGAAGTTGTCATGTTTGACTACCAATACTATCATAAAATATTTGGATCACTCCACAAACAGTAATAGCAATAAAGGATAACAACGAGGACTATCATACTCGATAGAGTCCAATAATAATCATGGTTAACTCACCATTCCATTCATATTTATTTAATGAGATATGTATATTTACCTAATGCATTGATGAGATATATGATTTTAGTCCCACACATAACAAAAGGAAAATCACAAATTTTTTCCATAAGCTCATAAAAAAATCTTTATCTAAATACCCATGAAAATAAATGGGTTTTAAAATCATTTAATCATTTAATCATGTCATAATACAAAGAAAATGAATGGGTTTGAAGAATATATTGTCATTTTAAACCATCCATAGAATGATTATGGATGGTATCCAGGGATCATATCACTAGTATAACATATGTAATGTGAAATTATATTATCATGGTTGAAAAAAATTATTCACTATATTAGTATATTATTTGTATATTAAAATTCCATTTTCATTTTGAAATCCTTGTATTAATTTCTAATATTTATAAAATACTATTAAAGATATATTAATTTAAGGTATCCTTATGAGAATTTAAGAGAACCATCAAATCATTGATCATTCTTGACGACGGGACATTCCATTCATGCCACATATTTTAAAAAATAACATTCCTATATTTTATTTTAAAAAAAGACCTAAAGTACATCATTTCATAAATGAAATGAAGATAGATTATAATATTTTTTTAAAAAGATACATGTAAATAAGAATCTCTTCAAAATTCCTTTTATAATAGTAAAAATATTATTGAAAACATTTATAAAACAAGGACATTTAAGAGATTATAAATTCAGTTGAGGATATAATTGAAGTTGTTTTTACTTCGAAGCATATTTTCTGTATAATGAAAAATTTAGGTGACGAATATGAAAATATTGTTTTTATTGAATATAAATAACAAGAGGATAATAATATTTAATGTATTCCTAAGTGGTATATTATAATATTTTACCACATGAAACTTAATACTGATTTTTATAGATTAACATAGACATCATAAAATAAAATCCTTACTATTCAAGAAACATTTGAATTATGAGGCTTATGAATGAAATAAACAAATATGGTTATGAAAATAAAAATTTATGTCATAATAAAAATAAAAAATTTAATTCATGGTCATTATATAAATCACATAATATAATCAAGTAATTAATATGGCATGTGTCTCATGTAAATAAATAATAGTCGAAAATCCATAACCTCTGGACCAACATCCTTTGTACATCATTAAACATCCTATAATATGAATATATATTTATTATAAATATATTCTATAACCATACACATATATATCATACCATATATTTATATTCTATTATCACACTAGTATTAAATATTTTTTATTAATATCACTATTCTATGTGATAAATATTCCATTTTTCATATATGTTTTTCCTCGATAGTTCTGTTAGTTACTATTTTATAATCAATCCATCACATAAATTGTTTAATAAATAGATAATTATCATGTAATATATATATATATATATTTATTTTTAAATATAATTTTCTTTAACAAAAAATTTACAGAGATAGAAAAATTAGTTACACCATTCATTGAGATTGTAAGTCGTATGTATGCATGAATGATGTTTTTAAATTTCGATGTACATAAAAAATAATGATAAATAATAAATCAAATACACATAATAATTATAATATAAAATAATTAATATTATTTATTTAAATCCATCCTTATTTAAATTTATGTTATATCAAAATAATAAATTAATCACATCACTTCATGGATCTGGTAGTCTATATGTATACACAAGCGACATTATCATTTTCTAAAAAATTAAAACGTAATAATAAATATATGTTATTATTTATCCAGTAGAAAATTAATTTAATGAAAATAATTTTGAAAAAATAAAACCATCATAATAGTGATCCATGAATTACGGTGATGGAAAATGAATTGTGTCACTACGTAGATACATAAAGATGTAAATGTGCCTCAGAAATGTGTGCATGTACCAATTGATGTAAATATGCTGAATAATGGTTGTTTAATTGTCATAATGACATTTATTTTTATTTATTATACATAATTTTTGGTTTTTGAAGAATATAACATATTTGGAAGAGGTAAATGAAGAATTGAAAATAAATTCATTGGTTGAAGTGATTACCTATTCTTTGAAACAAAACCTTTATATATCTTTTTCAAGGCATTAGTTTTGTTTTGGGAAATATAACACCGCTATAATGTGTATAAGGGTGTTTATAATGGATTTTAATAGGTTGGGTTTTTTCTAGAAGGCTCAAAAAGTAATATTAAGTGATTGGTGGTGGTTACCTTTTATAATTTGGGGTAAGGGGAACTCTCGTAATTTTTCTAAGATTATTCATTTTTTTACAAAAGCAAGAAGCAAGGAATAATATAAATAAAAAAAGGAAAATTGGGTTACAAATGTTTTAAAAAAGGATGTTTTTATTTATATCTATAAATGATAGGGAGAATCTTACAAGGAGGTCTAGAATGATAGTTACAAGTTTCACTAGAGGCTCCCATGTTTGGAAGGAAATCTGAATGTTGGTTGGATTCGTGGTAGATGTGGTAATGATATAATTCATTGAAGTCATTATATCAAGGTACTTAATGCATTTTGATGCTAGTTTCCATGAAATGTGAATATGAACCATTCAAACCGCTTGTACAATGGTGGAAGAGTCACTTTCAAACCAGATTTTTCTATAATTCCTTCTATGAGAAAAATCATCTTCTTTGATGAGGGCCATCATCTCTACTTCCAGAGCTGTGGTAAGTCCACACATACCATAAACCCCATTAAGGAAGTCACCATCATGATTTCTGAAGACAAAACCATATCCAAGAGGTCCTGGATTCCTTCTTGGGGCTCCATCCGAGTTTCATTCAATCCATCCTGCAAAAGGAGGTAACCAGAAGACTTCCCGGGTTCTAAGAGGTCGAGGATAGTTACATTACACATTCAGTTTTTTCAGAACAGTGAAATCTATAACAGAGTAGTAACATTTTTCACCATGTAAACTATTTTCTTATTGAGCTGAAAACATAATTTTTTAGATCACCACCCTGTAATTGATGTTAGTGTTTGTATGGGGAGCCCTATTTCTGCACTTCCAAATAATGTGAATAACTTAACCACATGCGCCATGGAAGAGAATTCAAACCTACTTTGATAATTGGATCATTGGTAGTAGAAGAAGTAGGACTTCGATATTGTTCACATGATGATGTTGAATCTCAAACCAGTTGAAGATCATGTTCCACAGGGGGGCTATAGTCTTACAAGACATGAACAAATGGTTTATATCATCACGGTGCTGATAAAACAAGTCACCTCTAATGTAAAGGTAGATCCCAACACACTACAGGTTATTGTCCACTGGATGTTTGTTAAGAGAGAGGAACCAATGGAGTGTTGATCTAGATGGAGGAAACCATTGTCTATTGTAATTAACAGTTCCATTGCCGCAACCTTGTAAAAGATTGTTGTAGAAGCATGTGCACTTTTAGACCTTATCATTTTGTTTAACCCCATAGTTTTCCCATTTTAAATTAAATTGTGGTATCATCTCTTTCACCCATAAAGGCTTATAATTTTACATTAAGGATGATAATTTCCCCATATATTGAAAATGGATGACATTTTTTAAAATATATTATCCCCATTTTTCTATTATTATTTTTCTGATTTTTAAATAATTTAAAAAACGTTATTTTGACAAAATATCATCAGTGTCAATTTTGACACAATTCACATATTTTGTCATAAATAAAATAATGAAAAAATTGTAATATAATTAAAATAAAATAAAATAATGATAATTTTTCATATTCATGTATTTAATTTTTGGAACACTAAAAATCACAAGAATTTTATTACATTTGTTATTTTTAGAATTTTTTTCATTAATTGGAGAAGTAATGTATTAGGGTTGCACAAGAATTTAATAAAATTTATTAGTTCCTAATAATATTACATAAATTAAAATCATTGAAATATTAAAATTTTTCCAAAAATTAACATTTATATTCATTATCCTATTTTTTACTTATATAAAAACATAATTGATTTTTCGATGTAACAGAGTGACATTTTGTATTTTTCAATTCATTAAATAATATATTGGTAATGTTTAAAGAAATTTTTTAATTATACTGATAACTATATATCCTAAGGTGATATTCGTCAGATTAATTCAATTCATTATGAATTAGGATGAATGAATATGGAATAATCACTTTGTTTTAACCAATATTAACTTGGTTTACCAATTACCGAGGTGATAAATTTTACCACTATTACAATTCATAATGAAAAAAGGAAAAAATTAAAAAAAAATTATCTCATTATTGAAAATATGTAATCTATATTTCCAAATTTAATTTCATTAAGTGGAAGAGATTATTTTTTAAAATTATGGTGTCATACCCATAGAAAGTAATTTTTTATAAAAATAAATAATAAAGAATAAAACATTATTTATTCATATCCCATTCCAATAAAAAACTATAAAATGTATTTTATTGTA
The DNA here is from genome assembly GCA_963277665.1 of Viscum album. Lineage (NCBI taxonomy): Eukaryota > Viridiplantae > Streptophyta > Magnoliopsida > Santalales > Viscaceae > Viscum > Viscum album. The sequence continues at coordinate 1,512,488,137 of OY728132.1, read as the reverse complement.
TTTTTGAATATTTAATATATAAATTCCATTAAAATATTTTTACAATAGTTAACAATTTATTATATTTATATAAAATCACATTGGTCATGTAAAAATAGTTTTCAGAAAAATATCACTTTTAATTTTAAATGTCTTTTATTCTTATTTCTAATTAATTGGAACCCAATAAATTATATTACACAGAGGTAACCATATGATATTCCTAATATATTTACTATTATTCATACCCACCAATCCAGTGGCTATTCAATTTCTATCACATAATAAAATTTTATGTGTACATCATGATTTGTTTAAACTAGTTGTTACATATAATGTTAAATATTAGAGAAATACTAATATTTAAAGAGAAATATAATAAAAAATATCAAGGTGTTATACTTTATAATAAATCCTGTTCCATGTGGAAAAATATATCAATTTGGAATTCTATTATTACGACCACACATGATCCTCTAGAAACCACGAGTAAAAATATTCTATTAACAAAACATAGTCCATAAACATATCCTTCATGATAATCCCAAATTAATCATATTAATATATTTACTACACAGAAAAAATATCCTTTAAATGGTAACACCACTTATTTTCATCACAAAACATTGGAATCCTCCTTTAACTAACATTTTGTTTCTCCAAATTTCTATACATTTTTAACTTATATTACTATAACAGAAAGGGGAAAATATTTTCAATTAGGATTTTTTTTAAATAAGATGGAATAATTAAATTTATAAAACTCATAAATATTAATTTATGTTGAATATTAATGTTCAACCAATACATCTCAAAAACTTTTTGGATATAGGATTCTTAACATTTTCTACCACGGGTTAATTCATTCCAAAATAGTACATTAGGAACTTATTCTCCCACACTTTATTATCAAAATGATATTAAATTTAAATATTCCATATTCATTAATATAATACAAAAAATATCTAAATTTATCTCGTGATGTCCAAATTTATCACTATAGGAATTGTCACATATTTACCAAGGACCCATATTTTATGTTTGATCCAAAAGTAACTGGTGAAATCATTTTTTTTTGTTAAAATTTATGATGTTACAGCCATTAAAAGACATCTTATCTCTTAATTATTTCTAATAAATCCAATGAGATTAGTTTCAATAAATAAAGCAACAATACTATTGCATTTTCATTCATTAATGTCACTAATCAAATATACATTAGAAAAATCATATAATTATGGATCATTACCTATAAAATAAACCAATTGCTAACTGATTATTCCATGAATCTAGCACATTTTCCTTTTAAGAACTATAATATGTTTATAAAATTAAAAAAGATGATAAAATTTAGATCCAATCAAAAACATATATTATCTTTACATATATCTGGGAATTATAATCATACATAAGAATCCAATGTTTAGTGTCTCTCAGAAATAGGTGCATATTACATCATCAAACACTTATTTTTAATTAAACACATCATAAAATGATCCATATTAACTAATAAAAATTTCTTTTAAACATGATATAACATAGAAAAAACCCAAATAATTGAGTGAGTTAAAACATTTAACAAGGGTGGGGAGACAATAACATTTAGACAAATGTATTATATATAGTGTATAATGATGTTATACACGTGATCATGAGGGATATAAAATGATTTATATAATAATATTATGAAATAAAATGAACTGGTAGTGAAGAATGGGAGAATAATTATATTTCATGACATAAAATCTAAAAAATAATGTATATCAAATTCAAAGAAAGCAATAGTTTAATATAGTTTAAAGATGGGATGAGATAAAAATATATTCAACAATCATAACATGTAATCAATAATGACCGAAAAATAAACCACCACATTGAAATATGTAATTTTATTCAAGGTGTCATATGAGCATGATAATCAATGGAATTAAAAAATTATTGAAAAACATAAAGCACATCATCCTAGAATTATAAAATTGAATAAACAGAAATTTTCCATGCATCATAGTATAGAAAAAGATAACTACTCCCAAAACATAATCGATATTGCATTAAATTTTAATTTTACCCATCCCATGAATTGAATTATAAACAAGGATAGTTGTACCATTACTATAAATAATTGTCTCCAGATGTGTAATATGTTATCCATTTGAATAATCTTTTTATAATTCATAGTCATCATGCTAAATGTCCCACCTAGGTTTTCATTTTTTGGTTTTTATCTGGATTTATGGAAATAATGATTATTTTCATGGGTTATGGGAGAGATAAATGTTTATGTTTTAACTTATATCTATGTATAATCACCATAGTATTGGGCCCCATATATCGTTTGGTTGTTTTTGGAGAAAAGGGTGGTTACTTCACGATTTGTGCCAACAATGAGCCCTTTTCATTATGTATAAACAAAAAAAAATATTTTATAACTCCTTTTTTCATTATTTTCAACTAATTCCACCTCCCACATGGCCTCCCCTAACCTATTCAAATGAATAGATAATTTTTCTACCCGTATATAAATTCATAATCATGATGGATTTGGGTTATTTATTCTGGTATTGGACTAGCCCGTGATCTCATTTCCATTTTTTTAAAAAATAATTTTTCTATTTTATTTGTTATTAATTATTTGATATTTTTTGTCATTCTACCTTTAACTCAAGCCCATGACCACTAGGATCACCCCATGTTACATTTTACCTCATTGTATCTCATCTTAGTCGCGTATTATGGTGTTGTTTCTCAAGTATTCTCAAATTATCTAGATTTGTTAATGTAAATTGATTATTTAATTAATCATTAATTTTTTCTCGTTCCCCAACAAATATTTGTTGTCTTGTTCTAAAATACATAATAATCCTCTCCAAAATGTTCCATGGAGTTCCCTCTCTTATATGGGGGTGGATGAAATGGATGATGAAGAGTTTTTTTGGTTTCAAGGTGAGTTTCCTTCTCCTTTCTCCACATTCATCATCCTCCTTCCTTTATTTCATGGTTATTTCTTCTCCCCTTATCATTCAAGACCTATGTTTATTTTATGAAATGTTATTTTAGGGGTTTTATTTTCTTTTAGGGCTTCTCTTCGTAGGTTTATGGTTTATAAACCCGCAGAGGGTTATTTCAGTTGTGCGTTTCCATTCTGCCAAGTTTTTGAGAACAGTTCTCTAAATAACATGCCCTAATTATTTAAATTTCATATTCATTATGATTCTATCTCCTTATATACATTTTTTTGTGGCATTAAAACCATTTTATAATCATTTTGTTGTAAAAAATGGTTCTTTATGACTTTTTTTATGTAAAATGTTGTAGTTTTTTATAAACGTCCACACTGGTTGTTTAAATTATTGTTCTGATGGTATTCAAATATGGTATATTATATTTATGAACTTTGTTGACTAATTTAGTATGTTTTTTCCATGAAAATTTTTTATACCATTTTTAATGTTAAATAGATTTTATTTTATTAAATGTTGCATGCATTTTTTTCAGGAAAGTTCCTAGTTGGCTTTTGTGTGTTCAAAGTGTTATAAAATGATTGGATTGGCTTGTGATAAATTTATTAAGAATGTTGATCAATGTTTTTTGGTTTTAATTATGTGGATTTCAATATGGTTTTTGGTTTTGTAATAAAATGATTATGGGTTTTTATTGTGATTTGGCACATGTTTCAACCGGGAGGCATGTTTGGAATCTTTATAGAAATTGGTGGTTTTTGAATGTGTGACCTGTATTTTCAAGGGGTATAAGTAAATATTTTTTTGCATAAAATAGTTTGTTTAAAAATATTCATGTATGGTTGAATTGTTCCGTTTGATAAATGTGTTTTTTGAAGAATTCTTACAGGCCCATTTTTCTTCTTATAAAGATTTATTCCTCTATATTTCATGTTATATAATTTGGGGATAATTTTATGATTCATGAAATTGATTTATTAAATGGTGGTGGGGGTGAAAAATATTTTTCTATATGTAATTGTTTGGGTTTTGGTCTAAAAACTGTATTTTTCAATGGATTTCATGAGCAAAGCCTTATTAAGCTGCATGATATTGCATTTTGAAAATCTTAACTGGTTTATTGATCCTTGAAAGGAATGTGAATCTAGTTTTTGATATGTTCTATGTGTGTATGATTTTCGAATGGTATTTTCATGTGAAATGTGTATTTATAAAATGATGAACATGATTTATCATAAAGATAGAATCATGGGTATCTAAGAAGACGTTTGTGTACTAATATGCCCGTGATCTGAAGGGGTTTTGCCCCTATCCTACATAGAATTATTTAAGAAGACAACACTAAATAAACTATGATAATTATGATTTTGGGGACCAATGGGTTATGAATTATTCTATTACTAGTTTCTCGTGTGCATTAGAATGTATATTCATTATGGTTACATTCAATGAGATATGACGTACCTGGGGCTCACAATTAACTAGTGCTTGGGGTTTTACAAAGAATAGTTCTAATTGATTATATGATATTCACCATCAGCATGCGGTGTGTTTAGATGGAAAAATAAGCACCACTAATGTTTTATTTAAAATTTTTATTTCTATAAAGCATCCCACTTGAAATAAAATCATTTTGAAGTTGTATATCATTGGAAATTATTCTAGCATAGTTGTGTATAAAACCTAAATGGATTTTTCAGATTACATCCTTACCATGGAACCTGGTTTGAAAATATATATATTTTTTATTTAAAACATTAATTTGATGTTCTTTTATGTTAAATGGAAGTATATTTGGAATAGATTATCAGGAAAACCTATTGAGTTTTAATATTAATGCTTATAGTTTTCTTCTATTTTTATCCCTTATGAAGGTTTAAGATTGGTTGCGGTCTCCTTGAGAGACATGAGATCACTGTGTTGGAGAGTTACGTGATAGGTCACATGGTGTTAGTTAGTCAAATTGTATGGTCGGTGCAGTTGTATCATTCATTTTTACTTTCAATTTTGATATCTAAATGATGGTAGTGTTTTTATATAAATATCTATTGGGATGTTGATTATTTCTATCATTTTCATCATTGTTTATATTTTGGAGAAATAATTCAATTTTATACTCTACTAATTCCCTTCTTCCATTTATCCATTCTGGGAGGATCGAGAATGCCACTCGGGACTTGTCGCAGAGCAGCCTGGGTGACCGGTTTAGGGTTGACCTGAGATGCTTTGTGACAAAATAGTATCAGAGGAGGTCGGCTCTTAGTTGACCTTGTTTTTTAGAGTGCCTTGTAATTTGGGGAATGCCATGTTAGATTGAGAAGGATTTTCAGAACTTGATAAGTAGGTTTAGGAATAGCGTTGTGTACTCTTGCTTCTTCCAATTTTCGTGTGTCCATGGGATGTTCCGTTTTATTAGTTTCTTTGGATCTTAAGGATTGTTTGGTTATTCGAATAAAACAAGGGGAGTTGGACTAGTGGCCTCTATGAGCTTGTAGGGACTGGGAAGACATGTGGAGTTTGGGAATGGCCCTAAGGTGTCTCTCCTTGTTGGTGTTGTGTTTAACATATGGCCTCCAGCAATATCATCATGTGACCCACTGACACTAGTTCCTTTTTCTCATTCATATAGAACTTTCCTGAATTCTGTTTTTTTAAAATCCATGTTTGAAATTTTTGGATTTTTGTTTTCAATGCAAAATATTTGAAAGATTTAGGGAATGTATAGTTTGTGTGAAATAAATTTATTGTACAATGTTGTATGATTTGATGAGATATAATTTACATAATATAAACTTATGTTTTATTGAAATAAAATGGTTGGATGGAATGAATTATTTTAATATTATTTTGAAAATTTGTTTAAATTGGGGAGTTCAGCGCTATTTAAGTGTTTTTCAAAATGATGAATTGGATTTGGTATTTTTTTAACAGATGGATATTTCCTAAAAAGGGTTTTGGACATTGTGGTTTCCAAATTAAGAAATGATTACTTGATGTTTTTTAAAATTGGAAATGGATGATTGAATAGAACTCTTATTTTGGTAGTCATTTTAATATAAGTGAAATGGTTTCTAAATAAAATGGTTCTAAAAAATTGTGGTTTTTTGAGATTCTAAAAGATGTTTTGAATAAAGGGAGATTAATTTTATGGAGACCTATGTGGTTTCTTTTTTGAGATTTGAAAAATGGATTTTTGTGTGGAAATATTAAAATGGTTTTCGACTTGGTGTTTAGTGTGCCTATGGAAGGTACATTATTTTTAAAGTGGGTTTAATTTTTTGGCATGTAAAATTAAGATGTTTTGTTTAGCCTTTGGGGTTTTCATTGCTGCTCACATGCATTGTTTTGTATATATATGTTAATGGATTCTCAATATGGCATAGTGGTTGGGTTCATCGGGTGGCACAAGAATGCGCATGTGGGTGATACATAATTAAACACCATTGGTGAATGTGAAATTCCACCAAGTTAGTTTGTTTTTTTAAAAATGTTTTAAGGTTATTTTTTTTCTAAACCAGTGTTTACAACGGTTTCAATTTCATATTTTAGAAGTGTAGTTTGTTTGCTATGTTTCGTTGAGAATAACGAGGGAACCGTGGGTATCTATGTGGGGGAGTTTTTAATAGTATGCTAGTGATCACGAGGGTCTATTCCCTATTTTACATAGAATTTTTGATGATGATAAAAATAAATAATCTTTTATGATGATGAAGTTGGGTACCACTATGTTATGGTTCATTCTTATAGTAGTGTCTTGTGTGCACGAGAATGGATATTCAATATGGTTACAATCATTGTTATACGTTGTACCTAGGGATCCCAACTAACGTGTGCCTAGGGGTGTTCCCATGAAAAGTTCCCATTGACTTTATGATATTCAACACATGCATATAGAATTTTTGGTTGGAAAATTCTGTAGCATGTGTGTTTTATTTAAAGTGTTATTTCATTAATTAATCTCTCTTAAATTTTTTTCTCATTTTAAAGTTGCATATCATTTGAAATTGATCTACCATACTTATGTATGAAACATGAAATCGTTTTTATAATAACATCCTAAGAATGAAACCTTTATTGAGTGAAAATAATTATATATATTCTTTATTTCTAACATGAAATCGATGTTTAATTATTTTAAGATTAAGTGCACGGGGAATAGAATATTCGGCTAACGTACTATGTTTTAATACACAAATATATATATATATTTTTTAATCCCATTTTGAGGTTTCATCTAGGGTTTTTTTCCTTGGAAGAAATGGGATTGTTTTTTTTCAATAGGGACCAGAGAGATCAAATGGAGTTAGTTGGTCATCAGGTCTAGTCAGTTTAGTTGTATAATTATTTTTTTTACTTTAAGTTTTTTCCTATAAATGATGTCAGTTTTTATATAAATGTGTTTTTGGATGTCCATTCATTATGTTTATTTCCTTATTTTTTAAGATAAATCATTTTCTTTTCTACTCTACTGATTCCCCTAGTTCTTTTTACTATACCAGTAGGATCAGGAACACATCTCCGGACATATAACGGAGCATCCTAGGGTGTTTCTTCAAGGTCAATCTAGGATGGTTCATGAAAATAAATCAAATTAAATAATATATGTGTGTGTCATGTGAATTTAAAAATAATCAAATATCCTATTAGAAATCATTTCATACTTACTGATGGAAATAAAATGTGAAACTGTTAAAATATTGTAGCTATAATGGTAAATAACAAATAACAAATATAATGAAGTATATGATATTTACACCAAATAAAATAATTCATATATGGTATTGGTAATAATTTCAATAGTCAATGGAATGTATGAGTATCTTTTTGACCACTCGCTAATTAGAAGAAGGATGATATGATATTCAAAAAAGGAAGGATAACTATAGATCAGTTATTCTTATGACTAGATGTTGATTATGAATGGAAATGGAAGTGATAGATTATTTCCCTTATAGAGACCCCATTTAGACTTCTTTGTTATATATATAACAACATGGGTAATGATTCATTAAATTATTTTGATACTATCTACATTTATGAGAAATATAAAATTCTCTGAAATATATTTTTAGAGGTATCAAAATTAGTGGAATGGCAAAGGGTATGGAAATTTATTAATAATATTTCAATGGAATATAAGACATCATAGATGTGTTATATAAATAATTTCTCTATATTTAAGACATTTTGAAATTATTAATTTATTTTTTGTATTTAAAGATTGATATAGATATGATATTTCTATAAAAGAAAAGTAATATTTCAAAATATCATATTGAAATAGTTTTATAATGTAAAAAATTATATCAAAAAATAATCTCGATAATAATATAATAGAAAATAAAAGAGAAATCATAAAAATATTTTTCCTTATTGTTTTGGAAATTTTTATAAAATCAGATAAATATGTAACTTTTAAAACACATTTATATTAAATAAATAAATTTATAAAGAATTTAAATTAATAAATGTTTTTATTAAAATAACCTTTAAATGAAAATATAGTTATGGATGAGTAAGTATAGTGAAATTGATTTGAAAATCGAAATATTATCCTTATAAACGTCAAAGATTTTAATTGACAAGAATAACTGGAAGGGGAAAATTTTCAGGCATATCCTAATAAAAATGATAGTATGGGAATAATAATAAACATAAATGGAAAACACTAGTTAGGTGAAAATAGTAATTGATATATATATGGTGTAAGAGAATGAAACTACATGAATGAAATAGAGTGAGAAGCAGCCCCACAATAAATGTATAGAATAAACTATACCTCCATAAGGGAAGACTAGAGTCCATAATTTTAGCTAATATTGGGGTAAAATAGAATGTTATGCATTAAATACTTGTTTTGGATACATATAGAGAGAAAAACACACTATAATAATGGAGATTTCGGATGTAACCCTTACCATTACTCCCAAATTGTTTTGTATGCTCTATAATATCATATTTAATAAAACTAAAATAAAAATTTACATGATTTATAAACTTTAACATAATTATTTTAAATTATTATTTATTTAAATTTAAATCAAAACATGGACTACTCATTTATTTGATAAATTTTTTCGTTCCTCTACCATTTTATAGTTTCTAAATTATTAATTAAAAATATTCTTCTATGTAAATGTATCAATATATGGTCTCATTCCAAATGTTCAATAATATCAAAATATCAAAAGATAAATTTTTTTATTATATAATTAAATGTGTTGAATAGTAAAATATCATCAATAGTTCGGTAAAATTTCAATTTTTAATACTGAATAAGTTTGTTATAAATATTTGAAATAACTTATAATTTTTAATTTTTACATCATTATTATCATAATATTTTACCATTTTTAATCATAAAATAATTTTTGTGTTATTTATATCATATTCTAAAATGAAATTAATTCGATTGAATATAAATATATGTTTTTTAAATAAAAAAATTCATCTTCATTTACATGGGTAGTTTAAACCCACAATGAGAGATTGATTTTTTTCAACAGTGTTCAAAATTATGTGGATTAAAAAAAATTATATTTAATTAAATTATTTAATTACAATAAAAAATAATTTTTTATATACTTTTAATTATTACTTATTTTATAGAAATTAGTGCGAGGATAATTTAAGTGAGAATGCGTCATTTTCTGAAATATCTATTTGAAAAAAATAAAATCTTCTGAAAAAAGTATTCAATTATAGGTTATTGGTGATATATCATAAAAAATGGATCCAAAATATTCTAATATCCATGTAATGGAACTTTTTAAATATTATATGATGATCTTTTAAAATAAATTATTATAATCTTAAATAATAAAATTTTGAGAGAAATGTTAACCATCTATTTGACATAGTAATGACTTATTAGAAACTCTTTAGTGGGAGTAAATGGGTAATATTTCATTGATAATATATCAATTTTATGAGATTTACAAGGAATTATAATAATTAAAATATATAACTAATATTATAAAATTATATTATAAATGAATTTTTATAAATTAAATGGAATATACTTGGAAATATATTTATTTACTCTTCATGTTATACCCTTTGGATTGAGTGAAATTCCACTAAATTAAGAAGTTTTTTCAATAACAAAGCATAATTATGTTTATATGGTTATTATAAATGGATTTTTTCGATAATTCTCAAAAAGGATTTTTTGATGTTATAAGAAATGGTTGAAATATAGATTCTTAGATATCTTATGGGAGGGGTATTTTACATCAATGTGTTGGTTATAATATTATTTAATCCATATACTATAAATTTTGTGGATTAATAACAATTTTATTAGATTATGATTTTAAAATGGTTATTTAATTTACATTTCAACAAACCGATATTCCATAAATTCTCATTATCATTTTATCATAAATTTTAAATAATCAAATAGCCATTTTAATTAAAATAAAAAATGGTTTAGGATTTAAAATTTAAATTTTCAGTTTAAATATTTAGATGATTATAAATTTATTCATTATTTTAATCATTAAATAATTTTTAATTCGTTGAGAATTTTGAATTTTATAGCAATCATTATGCCACGATGATATAAAAATGATAAAATATTTATATAAAATATATTTATACTATTTGTTAAATATTTATAATATTTTTAAATATAAAAAGTAAAAAACCTCTTGAATTTTCTACATGTTGATTCGAAAAAATTTATTCCATTTTAAAATATACATATAGAATATTATATTTTTAAATTCTAAATAAAATCTTATAATATAATGAATAAATTTTATTTTGAAAAAAGAACCAGTTATGTTGTTATGTATGATTACATTAATATATTATAATATTCATATAGTATTTTTTAATTTATAATTATTTTTCCAGGAATTTTAGGCATTATATATACTATAGAAAACTCAATATATAATTAATTGACCATTATTATTTAATTAAATATTTATTAAAAATAAATTTTATGTCAAAAAATTATACATTATAGTCAAAATATTATTTTAGTTACCATATTACTTATATAATGACTATGATATCTAATAGTAATGTGTAATTTGTGACTATAAAAAAATATTTGAAAAGCATCAATTTATTATCATTGTTCTCATTTTCATATAATTAATATTCAATGTGATGTCTATACATACATTTATCTTTGGGTCCACTTCTCATCCATTGTTGAATAAATATATTAGGTATGGGACTAATGATCCATTAAAAGAACATTCATTGATAATTTGGGATAATAGTGTCATATATATATATAATAGTAAAAATAATAACTATTCCCATGGAACTATCCAAATGTTTTGGCCTAACTATTAGGATAAGGTAATTTAGAGTTGGCTGTCCAGAAGATTTTGAAAAACCATTGGGTTGACTTACCTATTCCAATTGTTTTTTAAAACGATTCCCATTGGTCTTCCCTAATATTTCACCATAGGTGGCCCTCCTCTCCTCTCATCCAGATAAAATATTGAGTTCTCCCCAACTCCCATTTTGAGCATTGTGCCACTCTTATCCCAATTTCTAGAATCAATGCCATATCGATATGAATGTAGATCTAATCCTAAGCGCTATGTGGTGCACACCTGTGCCTTTTTATTTTTCCTGAAATTTTGACTTATGGGTTCTTCAATCTATTTCCCCATCCACTACAACTCATCATTGATCATTTATTTTCAATTGTTTTTGGTTCAATATCAAATCATTGACTTCTATATCCTTCATTTAGAATTCCTCTTCATCACTTTCAATTGATTTTTTGTCTCTACACAAAAATAACGATCCATGTGTACTTTGGTGAAGAAAAAATAATTGTCCAAGATTTATTATGATAGTGTCATAATCACACTACCATTGTACGATTTTAGATTAATATGGTTGAATATATGTTTTTAGTGAAATTAAATATTCTTGTAACGTATAGTTTTAAGTGTTATTATATACACAAAATCATTTTATTAATGTGTAAACAATATTGTCCTAGGATTTATTCTTTATATAATCTACTAATTGATATAAATTGTTTATTATATTTCATATTATCTATAATATTATATTTTAAACTCCCTACATCTATCAAATATTCATTTAATATTCATTAATTGTTTCATATATACTATAGTTTTATAATAAATCTATTATATGGGTAATATAAAACCTTAAATTGAAAATTATATTTTATGAACATTTATTTAAACATCATGTGTATTATCCTATGAATTAATATTTCCTTTTTGATAAGCATTGAAATATAAATTCATTATGAGAATATTTTATGATTTAATATTGAAAAATCATTATTAGAAAATTAGTGATTTACTATATATCTATAAAGCCTTTAATACTAATGGATACTTGTATCTTCTTAATCTATAGACATGTTATAGTGTGGCCTTATAGTTTCATTGGGGACATAAATTTTAGATTCCTCTAATTTATCAACAAATTATTAATTTTTTTTATCCTCAAAACATAAAAATGATTTTATGATATGACTATTTATTACTATGATCAATGTCTCACATGATAGTTTGTGGAAATATTAATTTGGAGTTATCTAATCCACCATCATTATACTAAAACAAAAAACAATTTCATGGTATATTCACTACCACAAAACCATACACTTCATAGTAAAATATACACCATTGTGGTGTAATACCCAATCAATTAATCATATATACAATGAGTCAATCATTTGAAATGAAAGGTTGATAGTGAGGTTTGTTCTTATATAAAATTTGTATACTCTTATAGAAGACTAGTTACAGAATTGTCTCTTCCTTCATTGTGTATCAAATCATCAATAAATCTAGATTATTGTTACATTGAATAGGTAATGGTGTTTCATATACTCTTATAATGGATCATAAATGGTATTTAATTATCATTATAATATGATATTTGTTTATTCTTATTCATAAAATAATGTATTATGACAACACATTGTATGTTGTAATGCATCCTCCATCTAAAATTTTGTATTTTTACATAACATTCAACATTTCACGATAATAAATTTTTTAACATGTTGTGATCATTCATTAACATGATTTCCATCATCCTTTTTGAAATAAGTTCTGAGAGGATATTGAAAAATGGTACCACAATGTGAAATATATAAAAGAGATATGATATATGATTTGACGTGAGATAATATAAATAATGTATACAATGCGTTTATTATCTCAATTTAATGAATTTTATCATTGTTGGTTGAATGAATAATATAGATTCTACTAAGCCTATTATTGAGATATATAATTCAATTAGTTTCTGAATGACAAACTATCCCTAGGGTAGATGTGATATATGTGAATCACTTGTTCTATTAGGTTCTCTCCATTAAAATTTCATCCATCTATTACACGAAATACATATTTGAAATCAACCCTTAAGTGTCAATATAGTATAAATATCTATGATATTTAGAACAATAATAAGAAAATATAAATAAAAATTTTTGTATGAATCATTATGTACCAAGTTGAACCGAACCGTATCAAACAACACCAAACAAAACCAAATATAATTGATCTAATCCAAATTAAATAGAAACTATTTGAACAAAAATTACCCACATTGAATCTGACAATTAAATGTTGAATCAAATTAAATTTAATAAAATAATTTTCATTTGGAAGAAAGATAGTCAACTACAACTGTATGAAACTAGGCGAAATCAATAAAAAATACCTTCCCCAACCCGATAAAACTGAATTTAAAAGAACCTAATTAATTTTAATTAACGAAAAAAAACTATACTAATATAATGAACTTGAACTAGACTAAAATGTATCATAGAGCCACTAAGGAATATATCTGATGTTCCATTATGCCTCATCAATTTATTCCCTCATGTACGTCTCATTTAAATAATACCCCCAAGTATTTATATCCCATAAGAATCATTTTCCGTACTAAACTCATGATCCTCGATAGATTTGGATCATTATTATTAATTAATATAATTTAATTCAATATCAGAGTAAAATATATATATATATATATATATATATATTGTTATATATATATATAGTATTTAATTTTCCATTATATTTTGCTTCCCAAATAGATTACTGTGTCAGTAATAGTTTCATATATGTTGAAGAGTTCTCATTTCATTGAATATATTTTTCTCTATACATCAATATTATATAATTTATTTTATAAAATTAAATTTAACAATTATTTTACATAATGGATAGTAGTCGGATGTGTGAAACTGATCCCATCTCAATGGATTTTCAAAAAATATTCGATATGTTTTTAGATTTTTTATTTGAAAATACATATATGGAATTCAGATACATTTCCCATGTTGTAATTTTAATGGATGGAATTTTATATGATGTGGAGATATTAGATACCAAATAAAAAGATATGGTATTGAAAAAAAATTAATATATGTTGTCACACAACACATAGAAAATTCAATAACAAAATGATCAGGATCCAAATGAGAGGAATATATTAGTGAATTTGTTAGATAACCAATTTTTTTATTATTCAAAATTATATCAAAATAATGTTTCCCCATGAATACTTTCATATGATTACACATACTGTGTCTAATTAAAATGATGATGATGACCAGATGGGAAAATTTAATGATTCTTTAATGACTACAGTTTAATGACCAACATGTAAAATGATGAATATGTAATTTTTAATCCAATTTTTTAATGGAAAAATAATTTATGTGATTTCTAATACATTCATGTATTAAATTCATTATTTTTTGAAGGACTCTCTTCCAGATGATGTAGATATTCCCGATAACTGCCATATGGAATGGAAGTTAATAGAGGGAATCAGATTTTGAAAAAACAAAATTCATTCTTTCCCAAAATATTTTATGTTATTCTATGGGGGAAATTGTTGAATGGAATGATTGTATAAAATTTGGAAAATCAAAATGGTATAAAAAATATGATTGAACACAATCTCATGTACCAAATTAAGTAATGTGGAACATTCTTTTGATTCCCATACTCCATAATCTTTTCATGTATGATGAAATTACAATAAAAATTAAATGTAATGATAAAGAGATAAAGATGAATAATGATGAGTTATTTCACCATTCAGATGGAATTTCATGGTATATATTTGATTCTCCATATCCTAATTTTGTTGCTGACATGCATAATGTGAGGATGAGCCTTTCATGTGATGGTTGTAATCTATTTGGGAATATTCTTACTTTGTCCAGCACATGGACAGTTTTAATACACATTTTTTACCTTCCTCAATGGATTTGAATGAAGAAAACATTCACATTATTTAGTATGCTCATATCTATACCTTTATATCATGACAATGATATAGATTTATATATGAAACCTTTAATAAAATAGTTGAAAAATAATTGATATCTGGATGTTTGCACCTATGATTCATGTCTAAAAGACATATTTAATATCAAATTCTATGATTATCTTGATGAACAATTATTTTCTTAATTATGTAGTGATTTTTGGATGGATCACAAAAAGATAACTATCATATAATGTTTTTATAAATAATACATTATCTAGAAGACATAAATATTGTTTTAATTTCAGTTTTATTGGTCATCAATTATTCATTCTAAAGGACCATCCATAAAGGAATAATAATTGAAAACATGATGATACCATGGATACCCACAATCCACCTTGTCAAATGTTTGGAGCTGATGTGATTAATGAATGAAAAGGTTTCATTTTTCATTCAAGAAGGGTTAGATGAAATATAGAATGTGGAATTATGTTTCCACTAAAACCTATTACTATTTGAATAATATGTGTGTCGTATTTTAGTTTCCTTATTAGTCGGATTATTTGTTAATTAATTTCATAGAAATAATTCAAATTGAAAATAATATATGTGAAATCGTTATTTCAATTCATTCCAATTTTAGGAGAATTAAAAAAGATGATTTATGTTCTTGGTGTGACTTGGTGGATTGGTTCATTATAATAGAATTGCATCTTGTGAGTATCACTGAAAATAAATGGGATGTTCACTAGAAATATTATGTGTCAGATCATACAAAAAATAAAATTTTGTTAGTAATAGGGAGTATTGGAGTTCCTGATGGATATTCGAAAAACATATATTAATGGGTCAACATATGAGATTCAAATATGAAATATATTAAGACTCTTGATTATCACATCCTTTTACATGAGTTGATTCCAATAGCAATTTTTTATCTTCTTCTAAATATTGTATGTCTATCATTTATTAAGTTTTTCATTTCATTATCAATATTTTTTGAAATAATTTATTGATGTATTTAATTAAATAAATTTATCAGAGTATCCATTAATATTCTGTGAGTTTGTGAAAATATTTCCCCTAGTATTTTTTTCATGTATGTTGCATCTAATTATCCATTATCTAACCAAAATTCTTCATGGATGACCATTTTTCTTTTTGATGGATGTATCCAACT
This sequence comes from Viscum album, assembly GCA_963277665.1. NCBI lineage: Eukaryota > Viridiplantae > Streptophyta > Magnoliopsida > Santalales > Viscaceae > Viscum > Viscum album. The sequence goes on along the minus strand of OY728132.1, from coordinate 1,512,471,763 downwards.
GAAAGAAAAATCTTAATATTGGAGTCTTATGTCTGAAATAAAAACTATCTTGAATGTTATACCATCAATGGTTACATGGATCAACAATGATTTGATTTTTGTTCAATTTATTTTTATGATCTAACTATAAGACTAAATAGACTAATGAGAAAAGAAAAAGAATAGTAATAGATAATTGAAAAAAAAATCCATCAATTACAAAAATAGAGGGAAATCATTATTAATATAAATTAATGACATTAATCTATGAAGAGTGGGATATGATACATCACATGGTTTTTTAACAGTGATTTGATAGAGGACTACATCAAGTAAGTTAATAAAACATGTATTTTTATTTATATCCCAGGAAATTTTACATATATGTCAAAATATTTATATTTTTCGGTAGGGAATATAAAAACAAATAAATATAAATAATCATTGATTACCATTGAGAAGGAGAGAGACACTTTAGAGCAATGATTTTTCTCCTTGGTTAAAATTTAATATACAAATATTATTGTTCTAAATTAATAAAAAAAGTTATTGAAGTTTAATATTAATTTATAATATAGTTATTATGTTCCCATGTTGGCTCTGTCTCTATGGAAATGGGAGCTTTTTCTTATGGTCTTAATCCTATGATTCTTGAATTAAAATCAATTGTGATGAATTTGTATATATTTATTATAAATAAGGGGAAAATAACTTGACACCACAACACGATAGTGTTGTATTAATTTCCAAAACATACTATTATTCTAGTTCATTAGATAGTATGCCATGATATCAAAATGTATATTTTTATTAATTATTTGAGAAAATTCTATTCTTATATTATTACACACATGGTGATGTCCCTCTAATGAAATCCATGTGGTTTGATTCAATGGAAAGGAATGGATTATTTGTTTATGAGGTGTATTTAGAGTCATCAACGTGGCTCTCACTCTTTCTAACAATGAACCATATGTATTGGAATTAATGGAAAACATGTTTCTAGGTTAAAGATCATAGTTGACCTGAATTTCATGTCATTAACAATGTAATCTGAAGACATATTTTTGATGATGGTGAAGAAGCAATTGACACCATCCCTGTTTCTATTGACCATGATCTATTTTATTAATTATGATGACCCAATAAATAAATATTTAGAGGTTATTATGATGCAGAATTTGTGGTGGAAAATATTCATAATCATCGATCGTTGTTCAAAGTTCATTTTTTTAGATAAACTTAAATAGTGGAGGATGGTTCTATAAAAATTTATTTACAATTTATTACAAAATTTTTTGTATAAAACTATATCTTTGTCTGCATTTTTAATGTTTAATTATTGTAGTTTTCTCTGAGATCCATTTCAAATATTTAATTGAACTATATTAAACAAACCAACACACACAAAACTGAAATTTTTAAATTTTTATTGAAATATTACTAACTTAATGGAACATATTAAAATAATTTATATGAAAATAAAAAACAATGAAAATAATGGCATAAAAATGAAAAGTTGAACTAACCCAAAATATGAACCAACAGACCTGAGATAAAAAAATAGATAAACGACCTCATAAATTAGAAAAAAATGAAACAAATGACCCATGAAAAATAAAAATGGGAAAATTACATAATCAATAGACTAAAATCAACAATATGACCTAACAAAAATTGAATTTTATCAAATTGAAACTAGAATAAAACTATACCATACCCATGATTATCATCCAAATAAGAACGTATTATTATTTTTTGAAAGGTCTGATGTATTGATATTATTTACACTAGATATAAAATGTTTTATTTATATCACTATATATATTGTATTTGGTTTGAAAAGTGGTAATCCATAGTTAAGTCATGTTGACTCTTATTTGTTTTTTTAGTTACACTATTGTTATGGATTTCTAATTAATTCTATAATTGCATTAAAATTTCAGAAACAAAAACACTCAATATAAACAATGAAAAAAAGGAAAACAACAATCACCCAATGAGTGATATTGGAATCCCTCTTCTAGTGACTGTTGTGATTAGTTTATTTGAATAATATATATCAATAATATAAAATGGCATGTAGTTAATTATGATTTTATGTTTTAATCAGTATCAACCAAGAAGGGGCCTGTTATTCACCTATAAATCATGAAGTTTTAGTGCTCAACATAGAGATTCTAGTAGGTGGTACAATATCTACGCACTGTAGTTGGTGTTCCTGATCGCACTCCATTAACCCCCCAAATGTAATATCTACCACATTATTTGATCCCTTGTTGTCCTTGCAGACATCAAGAATATTTTGGAAACCCATGTTTGCACCACCATTTCATCTTATCTTCCCTTTATTTATTAAATGTATCTTATGATGATTCATACTCATCATCCTTATTATGCATTTACATATCCATTAGTTCCACCTTAATTTTATTATATATTTTTATCCTCAGGCTACTACATTCCTACTACGTTGACTACTGTTCTAACACCTTCTGAACCTATAAAGTATACAATAAGACCACGTATATTTGTACAAGTTTATTTTCTTTTCGTACTTGGGGATCCATCGATATCCACTGAAATAACATCCTTATGTCTATTTATAGAATATTGGTATTTTTTACCATTATTTATTTTCTTTATAAGACATATTGATATAAAATTTTCTTTTTTCTTTAACAGATGGATCTACCGATTAGTAAAATAGGAATGTATGAATTCTTTTGGTGTGTAACTACCAATAATACATGATAGTGGAGTAAAATTTTTTCACATATATTATGGTAAAACAAGGGAGGAATGTAGGATTTTTTTGAAATTTTCCAAATACTTCAACAACATTATCATCTGTCCAATATACTAGACATGCCATACAAATAAACAAATGTATAAAATTTTTGTTGAAAATATGGAAAAAAATAAATAAATGGATTTAGTTTAATATTTTTATTTTATTTATATGAATAAATATTTTAGTCCCAACTTCATTTAAAGTTTCTCGATGGTCAGGATGTGAGGCCAACGCGGTCTATGGAATTTTGGGTCCTTTGGAGAGTTTATAACCATGTATTGTATAGTGGCTAGAATATGAGTTTTTAAATTTATTTAAGGGCCATAACTATCATATATGAATTCATGATTGAATATTATCGGAAAATGATTACTCATTTTTTGTGTTCTAAGATCAATGTATTAATCAAATTTGAGTATTTTAAATGAAAAATACCTTGATTTTCATTAATATATATTTTTTTGGTTGAATTTTTTAAGGAATTATCTGCAATAAATATATAAAAAATGATGCTACAACATTCCACTACCCTTTGGGGTAGACTATGATTCCAGGTCAACAGATGAAGCAGGTGTGAAACTCATTTACTCAGATGTAATTATTTTTTATATAAAATTATTATATGGGGTCAATCATCGTAAAAATTCTCATTCCAGAAAAGAACATGTATTTGGATTGGTTCTATGGGTAGACCCTAAATCATACTATAATAGAAATTGATCATCATAGAAATATATCAAAACTTCTAAAGGTGGAGATTTATTTTTGTCTATAATATAAGGAAATAGAGGTGAAAAATATATTTATATTTAATAGCATGAATGATATATTATTAATTATTATAAATATATTCATATTTAAAATTTGGGAAGACCATTATAATTATGATTTCATCCATTCTATGGTGATGTTATTGATTGATTAAATTATTGTTATATGTCACATGGATGTTGTTTTTAGTTAGTCCGAACAAAAGTTGCGTGAGTTTATCCAGCAAAGTTGTTTCAAACTCTGATATTATTTTGTATCATATCCTTATTTATTGTTTTAATTGATCTCAACCAATTAATAATAGAATATCACCATTTGATTTTAGTGGATACTTATTCTATATCAAAAATTTCATAATAATATTTAAATATGATTTGATCTTAGGTGATTTTAGAAGTGAGATTATATAAGTGTGATTCTATAATCTTATTTTCTCTAAAAATATTGATATAAATTTCAAATGGATATGTAATTTTTAATTTTACTCTTTGTAATGGTAACCAAAAATTTCCAACTGATAATGTAATGATAAATTAATACTCAGGTATAGGTCCTCTGAGATATATAGGTCCTATGAAAAGGTACTTATTATTTTCTAATGCTTAAAAAGATCTTGTTTTTATTTGATTCAACCTAGTTTAATATAATTGGGGAAATATTGAATGAATATAGAAAAATTATTAATAGACTATTTATATATATAGATAATGTATTTTTTTATAATTATAACATTGATAAAGGATTTTAAGGAATAATTTGAAGATATAAATCTGAATCCAATTTAGTTTATTGAAATACTATAGTTCCATATTTAAATTTTTTTAAGGAATTTTTAAATGAGCTAGATGGTCTTGTAATTATATTGATAATTCCCAGATTTGTTTTATTCTATGGTTATTTGAATATATTTAATAAGACTATAGATAATTTTAAATGAACCCTTATTTTTTTTAAAAAGACATGAATATCAAAAGGAATATATACAATTTTGTTTGTATTTATTGGTGTGTGAATCATTTTGTTATGAAAATGAGTCATCCTAGTTATGTATGAGCATTTTTAGCAAAATTCATGACCTATGCAAGAGATATTTCAATATATATATATATGTCATTTAAACTATTGTATAGGTAATTGTGAACATTTTATGATTAATCTGGAACCATGTTTTTTTAACTATCTGGTCAATGGTCATTTCAAAATACAATGGAATTTTTTTTAGAAAAAACCATAATAAAACCGTTACAGTAATATAGTCAAATCAATTCATAATATCATTAAATACAAAGGAATATCGAAACCTGATTGAAAGGGGGTATTAATTCGAATTTTTTTCTCAGATTCACAATATCTAGATTAATGGATAGAATTTGAAATACGTATATGATATAAAAAGTTAATTATATTAGATAACAATCATAATTTAATTTTTTATTCAAAACATTATTTTCCTTGGAATGGGAGAAAAAATTAAAATATCATTGATCATAAAGAGTTATTATTCTTTTTTTCCTAAAGCTTGTATTCCACTGAATAGATACAAACCAAGTCGAAAACATGAAATGTATAAGACCAAAAAAGTTGAAGATAAAAAAATTTAATTGAACTAGTGAAATATATTTTATTAGAATTGACCTAAATATATCGTAATAAAATTGAATCGAATTAAAAAAATAAATAATATAAATTGAATATAAGATAAAATAAATAATCTAAACTGATATGAACTAGATTTAACAAGGATGATGGTTTGTACATAAAACCAAAATTTCCTAATACAAGATTATTTGAAATAAATTAAACAAAATAAAATCAATATTAAAAATAGAATATGATAAACTGAAAAAATTCTAAATGAGACCAACCTCACTGAAATAGATTATTATAGAAATAAATCAAATAGAGAAGATATAAACCCAATTTATTAAATCAAAATGATAAAAAACACATTAGATCTAAATTAAACTAGAAAATATAAAACATATTTTAAAAAAATTGAACATATTGAAATTATTTAAATAGGAACCATTTCAGATCAACATTAATACATAATCATGTTATAACTAAAGGTGTTGAAATGATATGAATGAAATCTCAATGAATCAATATAAAGTAAGCAAGATTAAATCATGAAAAAAACATGTACCAACCAAATATAAATTAACAAAATATAATGTAATAGGGTAATGACATATCAAAAGAATAAAAATATAATTTAAGAAAATTATCCATACCCAGCTAGTATAAAATTAGAATGAACTCAACTAGTGTAAAGTAAATTAAATCAAATAAACTCAAATTAAATAACTGACTATAAGTAATGTAATCTAGATTGATGGAACAAGATAAAATTGAGCCTAATATATATGGACACACCTTACTGGAAATTTCATAACCCCACCCAAATATTTCTAACCCACCCAAGAAAAATATGAATCTAATTGTTCCAAAACAAAAAAAACTAATTAAACAAAAAAATGAAGTGAAGTGATCCAAATTGACATAACTCAAAAATGATATAACCCAAAAATTATTCAAATCCATTAATTTATCAACATTTAAAATACAATATATAAATTTTCATATAATTATTATAAAAAAATACACTAAATTAAACCAAATATTCTACATGATTCATGGATGATTTTTCCTGGAATATTAGTTATATTATCATTTATAGAATTTAAAAATTCAGTGGATTTTAAATCATGTTCATTTTTAATTGTATCTTATTTTAATTCAGGACTTTTTGTGGGTTGTTCGAACTCTAATAGCCCTTCATGAATATATTATGATCTTATATATTTTATAACCATTCTATTAATGGAATTCATTTCCCTTAAACATTATATTGGACGATTTTTTTGTATTTTAATTTTATCTTAATCCCTATTGTTTTACTAATTTGAAAGTAGCTCGACATAAATATTAAAATTATTTATTCATGGTTAGGCATTTTTCTTTACTTTATTTTTGTTTAATTAAGATTAGATTATGATTGATCAGTTTGGTTAAAATAATTTTGAGTCTATTTAAGCCAATTTAGTTAGATTTGGTTTAATTAAATTCATCTTGGACTATATTAGGTCAATTGAAGTTTTCAGCACGGTGTTTGTTATCTCTGTATAAATAAAGTAATTGTAAATAAAAAATATCAAAACCGTATGTGTTTTATTAAATCTTACCAAAACATAATTCCTTTCTTTTATTGTCCTGATTATAGTTTTAATAACCCATTTATTTATATTCCTTTGAACTATAGTAATACATGTTCATCATATAGTTAATTATGGAGATAAGAAAAAAACCATATTATTGATTTTTGTGATGACCTATTCACTAATATATAAGTTATTTCTTTTTATATCATTCTAATTGATACTTAGTTACAATTCACAATGATACCGTATGGCCTATGAAACATGGAAATCTATTTTTATCATGAAGAACGGAAAAATAAGGAAGCATAGTAAAAGAGCAAAAACAATGGAAAATTGTATGTTTTACTAAGTTTATTTCATTTTTTAATATTTTTTGTTAACTTAATAGTACATATATATTTGTATCCATATAATTTCAAGGATATTGATTCCCAGGAACCTAACAACATTAGCACACATGATCACATAATTCATATTTTGGGCAATGAGAACTATGGTATAATTTGATACAGATCATGGAAGTGTACTCTACTTATTAGTTATTGACCCAATAAAATTGTAAGATCAAGTAACATTGAGTCAAAATTGGTATCACACTATTAGGCTATGGAAAAAATGTAGAAAATGGCCATACAAATGGTAGAACTACCTCGAATAGAAAATAATTATTTTATGGAATTGATATAAGTATTATGTCCATCACATCCATACCATCTCAACATATAACACATATATGATGATAATTCATAAATTATATAGTGTGTTGTGTAGTAGTTATAGTGGTGGTTGGGATGATGAAGTTCATGGTGATGGTGATGGAGAGGATAAACATATAGAAGTGGATGGGGATGATGATTATGAAGTGGGTGGGGGTTATGGTGATTAAGAGGATAGATCAAATGTCGCGGCTGAGGAAGAGGAAGAGGATAAGGACAAGTCCTTTTATGATGGTGACGACTGTGATGGTGATGAGTGGTATATTGATGCCATACCTTTTTGACTGATATTGATTTTGTAACGGCCCGAAATTTTGAATAAATCTTGTTTCCTAATTTCATGTGTTATTTTATTTTTATACTCAACAAAAATGTTTTATTTGATAAACATGATTATAATTAAAATGAGACCATTGGGTTCTGACTGTTATATGACCATCGGTCAATATGACCGCTGTGAACAAATTTTTTTGATTATTGTCTCTAAATACAAGTAATCTTGGTTAATTATTATAGAAAGAAGATTCGATGGCCTCACCTAGTAGTCTTGGACCGATCGAAGCCCATCTAACAGAACTTGGGAAGGAGGTAGCACCATTGGGCTTTTCTATGGACCAAACCCAAGCCGAACTTCATCGTGTTAAGCTAGAACGGAATCGCCTTTGCGAGAAGTTCAAACTGATTGAAATTACTACTCGGGTAATGATGGCCGAGCCTCCCTCGGACTCTCTCACCTTAGCACACCTTACACTTAGGTCCTATGCTGGTGTGATAAGAGGCTATGTAAGGAGACCGTAACTACCTTGTGTAATCCTTTTTTTTAAATAAAAATTGGGATTTCTTCTTATGATGAAGTTTATGAATTTTCAAATGACCGGATAAATATAGTATTCATATTTTTGATGAATTTTAGAAAAAGGATATCTTAAAAATGTTTATGTAAACCTTAAATAATTAAAAATGTGTAATGATTTTCAAAAAATGGTCTTCTATAATTATGTTCAGTACAAAATTTGGAGTCTAATAAGATCGACTTGATTTTTGATGAATAGTAAATTATGAATAGTGATTTTATGATTAGGATTAGTAATATGACCAAATGGATTAGTAACCTCACTTAAAGAAAGTTTTAAAATAATGTAGGCACCTTGATTAAGTAATGTGATTCAATAAAATGGTTAAATAACGGTTTCATAAATTATTATTCAAGTATTAGTTTTTTCGGGTGAATAGTGTTTTTTAATTAAAAATTTAATTAAAAATATTTAGAAAATTATTTTTATAAAAATGACTTTATTTTTGAACTCAGAGCATCGATGTTACGTTATGGTAATTTTTGGGGATTTTTCTGAAAAAAATGAATTTTCGATGAATAGTGTTTTTATTTAAAAATTAAATTAAAATTATTTAGAAAATTATTTTTATAAAATGGAGTTCATAAATGTATTTATAACATCGATATTTGGTTAAGGTGAAATTTTGGGATTATTCTGAGAATGTTGAATTTTTGATGAATATTGAAAATATAGTTTTTAAGTTACGGGTGTTTAATGACATCATTAAATGATGTATTAAGTATATATTCAATATGGTCGAATTATGAATAGTAAGATAAGGTATGAGGTGTCCCAAGTGGCCAATACCATGGGCAAATACCATGGGAAAGCCCATGGTTTTTCCAAAACCACTAGTGAGGTGTCCCTTGGCCATTAATGCCTTGTCCCCTCACTTTCCCTATAAATACCCACCCTTTCCTCCTTTAGTTTTCACTCCCAACTCTCCCCCAACGAAGTTCTGGTCTCATTACCTCCCAAGGAGTCCTCTCAAGGTGCCCCCAACCCCTCAAGGTCCCATCCTTTGAGGTTTAAGAGTTACATTTTAAGATAAGGGATCCGACCTCTCTCTTTCATTTCAAGTAATCTCTTTTATGTCATTCCTTTTATGCTAAATGTTCTTATGTTGGAGGATGTTCTTTTGTACTCCTCTTACTGCCCTTTTTATGTTCATATAATGAGAGATCCCCTCTTACTCTCATTATTTCGTTTTATGAAGTTTTAAGTGGCGCCGTTAGGCTGCCGAAATTTTTGTAACGGACTCTTTCTCCCTTCTCATTTTTCAAGATCTATTTTCATGTAAAGTATTTCAAGTTCCTTTTTATTATGTTGGGGTAAGATCTCTAAATTTATCATACTGATATTTTATGATCATATGATGAAAGACCCCATTTTATCTCTTCAATTCAGTATTTTGAAGTTTTAAGTGGCGCCGTTAGGCTGCCGAATTTTTAAGTGGTTCTTCACCCTTCTCGTTTGGAAGTTCTACTTTCATGTCAATTATTTCAAGTTACTTTTTGTTATGTTGGGGTATGATATCTATATCTATAATACTGGAATCTTATGTTCATATGATGAGAGACCCCATTTTATCTCTTCAATTCAGTATTTTGAAGTTTTAAGTGGCGCCGTTAGGCTGCCGAATTTTTAAGTGGTTCTTCACCCTTCTCGTTTTGAAGTTCTACTTTCATGTCAATTATTTCAAGTTCCTTTTTGTTATGTTGGGTTATGATCTCTATATCTATAATACTGGACTCTTATGTTCATATGATGAGAGACCCCATTTTATCTCTTCAATTCAGTATTTTGAAGTTTTAAGTGGCGCCGTTAGGCTGCCAGATTTTTAAGTGGTTCTTCACCCTTCTCGTTTTGAAGTTCTACTTTCATGTCAATTTTTTCAAGTTCCTTTTTTTTATGTTGGGGTATGATCTCTATATCTATCATACTGGACTCTTATGTTCATATGATGAGAGACCCCATTTGATCTCTTCAATTCAGTCTTTTGAAGTTTTAAGTGGTGCCGTTAGGCTGCCGAATTTTAAGGGGATTCTTTCACCCTTCTCATTCTTTTCAAAGTTCTACTTTCATGTAAAGTATTTCAAGTTACTTTTTAATTATGTTGGGGAATTATCTCTATATCTATCATACTTAACTCTTATGTTCACATGATTAGAGACCCTATTTGATCTTTTCAAATCATTTTTGTTGAAGTTTAAGTAACGTCGTTAGGCTGCCGAACTTTCATAAGAGAAATCTAATTTTTGTCTTCCTTCCATGTTTTTCATTCCAAATGGTATGTCCTTGAAACTTCATTAACATGATCATGTATCCTTATTATTCTATCCATCTACCATTTTATGGGTCATTTATGAATGTTTGACCCATTTTACCTCTCTTTTTAATGTCTTCTAAAACCTCGTAACATAGCCGTTATGCTGCAGAATTTCCGTCTCAAAATGTCTCTCTCTTTTTCTAATGTTATTTTATATTATTAAGTGAATACTCAAAGCTCCTTCTTCTAAAATGGTATTCACATATATACCAAAATTTTCTATTTTAAATTCTGGGATTTACATACATGAGACCCACCTTCCTTTTCTGTGGGTTTTAAAGTGATGTAAAGATCATGTCTTTAAAGCAGTTTTTAAAACGTTATGATTATGAGATGAACCCCATTTATTTTATGCTATATGGGTTATTTATGAAATGTTTGATGATGATATATGTGGCTCACATGATAATAAAGGCAAATATAAGGGTGCGCCCTGATAGCGCTCCAATGCATTGGGTAAAGACTTAATCTCTAGAGATGACCATTTTAACGACGCCTTGGTGAATAACCATGGTAATTTTTAACGACACCTTGGGGATGGACCTTGGTGAAACGAAACGATTTTCAATATTAAATGTTGCAGCCACATCTTCATGTTATGAAAAATGTTACTTTTATTATGATATATCTCATGATTTCTTTCTCATGCCTTAAAGTTCTTTTCATGACCTTATTGAAGTATCTCAAGTTCACATGTAAAATGTTTCTCTTGTTTTCCTTACTGGGCCTTCTGCTCACCCTTTCCTTTGATGTATGTCCCCAAGTTCTGAGATGCAGAAATGAAAATAGGATGAACATAAGGAGAATCCTTTCAAGTGTTTATGAAGAATGTTTTTTGGTTGTTTCATGTTTTAAGTTCCTGGTTTCCAAGACACTAAACCTTAAAGATTCTCGATTTTGTAAAATGTAAATGAATGTTTATGTGATAAAAAGGCGGGATGTTATAGTTGGTATCAAAGGATGGTTTAGTTATTTGTAGAAATTAGGATATGAAAACTTTAGGAAGAAGCCTATAGAAAAGTTAAAATATAGGAAATCTTCCTGGTATTTTGGTGAGTATTGAGTAAGGGGTTGCCAAGCAAATACATCCCTATCTAGATACGAGCAGGTTGAGGTGGCTCTGGCACAGATGTACATAGGGGTAAAACCCGAAAACACCACTTTGAGCTAGACTCGAACGGGAACTGGTACACGACAACGGGCCTTGCTGCACTCTTGGTTACGACACTCCCGGGGGATATGCTTTGGTAAATTCATAAGCTTAGTATGAACCATTATTAAAGGAACAAAGATAAAATAAAATGAAGATTCACATAAGAATATATGATCATGGATAACCTAGATGGGAACCTAGGGGATCACAAGTTAGGGTATACTTTTCAACTACAAGTTATCCTTATATGCTTTAAGTTTCATTTCATGATTATTGGCTAAGTATTTAAGCCCCTAATTAAAGTTTATTTTCTTAGTTAATGGTAAGAAATGGAAGAGCATGTCTCAACAACCAATGTGATAGTAAATGTTACGATTACCGTACTAATATGACAGAGATGATTGGGGGATTAAAATATGATTTTTATTTTGGAAGACGTTCACTATTTTGGGGACCCTATATGATCGAGGTAAATAGATTACAACGGTATTTTCATTAAGGACTAAGGTTGACTTATATTTGAAGAATTGATGAATTTAAGGTGGACTTATAGAAATTTAGGTTATTTATGGGAATGACTAACCTATCTTGGGTTAAATATGTTTAGGTTAGATACTTGTGTTATAAGATGTTAGGAGTGGTTGATGTTGTTTGGAGATGAACAATGAAGTTTTGGAAGACTATGTTATCAAATCCTTCTTGTATTTGGGTTTCAATATTAGTTTGGTTTATTTTGAGGAATTTTAAGGACCGTTATTTATGGAATGGACTAGGATGAACTTTGGGTAGTACCATGGAACTTTGAAGATTTAAAAGTAGTTTCCATTCCTATGGGATTCTTTCTTTTTTTGAAGAGTTGTTTTACCTTACCCTTTCAGTTTTTGGGATAATGTTTAAAGATAAAAGAAATAGATAGCTAATCTTTTGTGGATTATGTGATTCTCTAGAAGATGATTCTTGTGTTTTGATGAGACCAAGTAGTTTTGAATGCTCATAGTTTAGAGAAAAGATTAGTTTTGGATAGAAACTTATTAAAGGATGAAACTCTACATGAAGGTAGACATATTTCCTTATGTTTTTGTTCTATGTTGTAAATGAATTCCTCAAAGTTATGAAAAGGAACGTAAAACTAAAACGTTGTTGGTTTACGTTTCCTACTAGGTAATCAACGACCAGTTGCACACATCATAATTTTGGGATTTTCTGGTGGTTAACTTCCTCCTAATCATGTTTTCTATCACTCTCCTTTAGGACATGACCCTTTGTTTTCTCCTCCATGTCCATGTTTCCTACATGGAATCATAGTATGAGTAAACTCGGGTGGCCTTTGTACTTCCTTTTCTTTCATTTAAAGTAATGGTGTCACGGACTCTTTTTCCGATGTGGGACTTTCAATGAAATTTCAAAACCCAATTTTTTTTAAAAAATTGCGAGGACGCAATTTCTTAAGAGGGGAAGATTGTAACGGCCCAAAATTTTGAATAAATCTTGTTTCCTAATTTCATGTGTTATTTTATTTTTATACTCAACAAAAATGTTTTATTTGATAATCATGATTATAATTAAAATGAGACCATTGGGTTCTGACTGTTATATGACCATCGGTCAATATGACCGCTGTGAACAAAATGTTTTGATTATTGTCTATAAATACAAGTAATCTTGGTTAATTATTATAGAAAGAAGATTTGATGGCCTCACCTAGTAGTCTTGGACCGATCGAAGCCCATCTAACAGAACTTGGGAAGGAGGTAGCACCATTGGGCTTTGCTCTGGACCAAACCCAAGCCGAAATTCATCGTGTGAAGCTAGAATGGAATCGCCTTCGTGAGAAGTTCAAACTGATTGAAATTACTACTCGGTCAATGTTGGCCGAGCCTCCCTCGGACTCTCTCACCTTAACACACCTTACACTTAGGTCCTATGATGGTGTGATAAGAGGATATGTAAGGAGACCGTAACTACCTTGTGTAATCCATTGTTTTAAATAAAAATTGGGATTTCTTCTTATGATGAAGTTTATGAATTTTCAAATGACCGGATAAATATAGTATGCATATTTTTGATGAATTTTAGAAAAAGGATATTTTAAAAATGTTTATGTAAACCTTAAATAATTAAAAATGTGTAATGATTTTCAAAAAATGGTCTTCTACAATTATGTTCAGTACAAAATTTGGAGTCTAATTAGATCAACTTGATTTTTGATGAATAGTAAATTATGAATAGTGATTTTATGATTAGGATTAGTAATATGACCAAATGTATTTGTAATCTCACTTAAAGAAAGTTTTAAAATAATGTAGGCACCTTGATTAAGTAATGTGATTCAATAAAATGGTTAAATAACGGTTTCATAAATTATTATTCAAGTATTAGTTTTTTCGGGTGAATAGTGTTTTTTAATTAAAAATTTAATTAAAAATATTTAGAAAATTATTTTTATAAAAATGACTTTATTTTTGAACTCAGAGCATCGATATTACGTTATGGTAATTTTTGGGGATTTTTCTGAAAAAAACGAATTTTTGATGAATAGTGTTTTTATTTAAAAATTAAATTAAAATTATTTAAAAAATTATTTTTATAAAATGGAGTTCATAAATGTATTTAGAGCATCGTTTTTTGGTTAAGGTGAAATTTTGGGATTATTCTGAGAAAGTTGAATTTTTGATGAATAGTGAAAATATAGTTTTTAAGTTACGGGTGTTTAATGACATCATTAAATGATGTATTAAGTATATATTCAATATGGTCGAATTATGAATAGTAAGATAAGGTATCTGGTGTCCCAAGTGGCCAATACCATGGGAAAATACCATGGGCAAGCCCGTGGTTTTACCAAAACCACTAGTGAGGTGTCCCTTGGCCATTAATGCCTTGTCCCCTCACTTTCCCTATAAATACCCACCCTTTCCTCCTTTAGTTTTCACTCCCAACTCTCCCCCAACGAAGTTCTGGTCTCATTACCTCCCAAGGAGTCCTCCCAAGGTGCCCCCAACCCCTCAAGGTCCCATCCTTTGAGGTTTAAGAGTTACATTTTAAAGTAAGGGATTCGACCTCTCTCTTTCATTTCAAGTAATATCTTTTATGTCATTCCTTTTATGCTAAATGTTCTTATGTTGGAGGATGTTCTTTTGTACTATTCTTAATACCCTTTTTATGTTCATATAATGAGAGATCCCCTCTTACTCTCATTATTTCTTTTTATGAAGTTTTAAGTGGCGTCGTTAGGCTGCCGAAATTTTTGTAACGGACTCTTTCTCCCTTCTCATTTTTCAAGATCTATTTTCATGTAAAGTATTTCAAGTTCCTTTTTATTATGATGGGGTATGATCTCTAAATTTATCATACTGATCTTTTATGATCATATGATGAGAGACCCCATTTTATCTCTTCAATTCAGTATTTTGAAGTTTTATGTGGCGCCGTTAGGCTGCCGAATTTTTAAGTGGTTATTCACCCTTCTCGTTTTGAAGTTCTACTTTCATGTCAATTATTTCAAGTTCCTTTTTGTTATGTTGGGGTATGATAACTATATCTATCATACTGGACTCTTATGTTCATATGATGAGAGACCCCATTTTATCTCTTCAATTCAGTATTTTGAAGTTTTAAGTGGCGCCGTTAGGCTGCCGAATTTTTAAGTGGTTCTTCACCCTTCTCGTTTTGAAGTTCTACTTTCATGTCAATTATTTCAAGTTCCTTTTTGTTATGTTGGGGTATGATCTCTATATCTATAATACTGGAATCTTATGTTCATATGATGAGAGACCCCATTTTATCTCTTCAATTCAATATATTGAAGTTTTAAGTGGCGCTGTTAGGCTGCCGAATTTTTAAGTGGTTCTTCACCCTTCTCGTTTTGAAGTTCTACTTTCATGTCAATTCTTTCAAGTTCGTTTTTGTTATGTTGGGGTATGATCTCTATATCTATCATACTGGACTCTTATGTTCATATGATGAGAGACCCCATTTGATCTCTTCAATTCAGTCTTTTGAAGTTTTAAGTGGTGCCGTTAGGCTGCCGAATTTTTAGGGGATTGTTTCTCCCTTCTCATTCTTTTCAAAGTTCTACTTTCATGTCAAGTTTTTCAAGTTACTTTTTAATTATGTTGGGGCATTATCTCTATATCTAACATACTGAACTCTTATGTTCACATGATTAGAGACCCTATTTGATCTTTTCAAATCATTTTTGTTGAAGTTTAAGTAACGTCGTTAGGCTGCCGAACTTTCATAAGAGAAATCTAGTTTTTGTCTTCCTTCCATGTTTTTCATTTCAAATGGTATGTCCTTGAAATTTCATTACCATGATCATGTATCCTTCTTATTCTGTCCATCTACCATTTTATGGGTCATTTATGAATGTTTGACCCATTTTACCTCTCTTTTTAATGTCTTCTAAAACCTCGTAACATAGCCGTTATGCTGTAGAAATTCCGTCTCAGAATGTCTCTCTCTTTTTCTAAAGTTCTTTTATATTATTAAGTGAATACTCAAAGCTCTTTCTTCTAAAAGGGTATTCACATATATACCAAAATTTTCTATTTTAAATTCTGGGATTTACATACATGAGACCCACCTTCCTTTTCTGTGGGTTTTAAATTGATGTAAAGATCATGTCTTTAAAGCAGTTTTTAAAACGTTATGATTATGAAATGAACCCCATTTATTTTATGCTATATGGGTTATTTATGAAATGTTTAATGATGATATATGTGGATCACATGATAATAAAGGAAAATTTAAGGGTGCGCCCTGATAGCGCTCCAATGCATTGGGTAAAGACTTAATCTCCAGAGATGACCATTTTAACGACTCCTTGGTGAATAACCATGGTAATTTTTAACGACACCTTGGGGATGGACCTTGGTGAAACGAAACGATTGTCAATATTAAATGTTGCAGCCACATATTCAAGTTATGAAAATTTTTACTTTTATTATGATATATCTCATGATTTCTTTCTTATGCCTTAAAGTTCTTTTCATGACCTTATTGAAGTATCTCCAGTTCACATGTAAAATGTTTCTCTTGTTTTCCTTACTGGGCCTTCTGCTCACCCTTTCCTTTGATGTATGTCCCCAGGTTCTGAGATGCAGAAATGAACCTAGGATGAACATAAGGAGAATCCTTTCAAGTGTTTAAGAAGAATGTTTTTTTTGTTGTTTCATGTTTTATGTTCTTGGTTTCCAAGACACTAAACCTTAAAGATCCTCGATTTTGTAAAATGTAAATGAAAGTTTATGTGATAAAAAAGGCGGGATGTTATAGATTTTATTTGATGACTAATGATTTTGTGTGAATGAATATATGTAACATTATATATGATTGTTATCACTGGAAAAAATTTACTTCAGGTGTGTCGCATACTAATTCCAATACATTCCTCAGTCCTATGCCAAGCGGTAGATTAGAAGAAGGATCTACTTCAGGTACGTCACAGTAGATACTTACTTAAAAACAACATCAAATAATAAAGAGATTGTGGAATTAACCCTTACCATGTTCTGTTCTTTGGTCGAGGGTAGGTTAAACTCATGTATAATGGTCAAATAAATTTTTTTAAATTATAGAAGAATGATATATATTAATATGATGTCATATATGTTCTTTTAGTATTTCTTTGATAATGATATTTCAGTAGTATCGGCGTTTCATGTGTTAAATAATTCTTTTTTCCTTCATATGTTTTGATAAATAAGACGTCTTTGTTATGGATAGGATGTATTTAACTACTATACAGAGTTATATTTTTTTCTTAATCATTAATTTTAATAACCAAATGGAAACTATTCTTGAATGGTTACAATGGGGAATTAATCTTATCGCGTTCGTGGAGACGGTAATCCGTACGTATGCACGAGCGACAATATCATTTTTTTGATATTAAAATAGTGTATAATTGGAGGGTATATCATATATAAAGAATAATTATAATGTTATATTTATTATTACATTAGTTATACTCATTATTATACCCATTTAAATGATTAAGTGTTTGAATAACAAACATCACCCCGACCTGGAGATGGTAAGCCGTACGTACACACGTATGGTGACTTTGTCATTTATAGGACGGATAGAATAAATAATATGGTTGTACCATTTTTATAATAACATCACAGTGTATATAAGATACTGGAGTTATTATTTTAAAATGAAAACAACAAAGTAATAGGAAGTGGAAGAAGAAAAGAACTTGAAAGAGGGTGGTGAAATTATTACCTCTTTTCCGCGTTCTTCCTTTTTATTTGATCAAAAGGGATCCATAGGTTGGCTTTATGACCAAAAAAAGGCCTCTAGTATTAAGGTATTATATTTTAGAGGATATTTGTGGGGGGTTAGGCCAATACAAAAGGCTATGGAGGTGTGAAATCTATAGAAGGGGAAGTCCCTTTTTATAAGAGAGGTGAAGGTCACTTTAATAAAAGTTTGAAATGTTATTTTATAATAAAATAATTTTCTATTTATAATAGCTCCAAAATGATTTATTTCAAGTATAGGGTGAGGATGGGTCGAAATTCTCTCAACCAATAGGTTTTAGATAGGTTTAAATCACCATATTAACTTTATCATTTAGATTTAACTCATAGTTAAATAGTTTTACTTTTACCATATCCCCTTGTATTTTAATATTATATGGTTAATAAACATACTATAAACGACCAACGGAACCTAAATAGGTTCATTAATGACACATATAATATTTTTTAGGACCTTTGGCTTATCCTTATACTTTTATGAATAATATATTAACCAATAATATTGTATTCGTTTTAAAAAACTCAATTATGTCAATTTTGACATTATTTAATAATTTATTTTTGTTAAAGTCATAACAACATTATTACATCGAAAAAAATTCATTGAATCAACCTTAACAAGAAATATTAACATAAAAAATTATTTTATGTAATAAAAACGTTCAGGATATATTTATTTTAATATTTATAATATCATTTATTTGATTCGTTCATTAATATGGAAAATATTGCATCATTATTGTGTCATATATAAATATATTTATTTTATGTCTAAAAATTATAAATAAAATATAATGATGTATCAAATATATTTAGGTTTCTAATGAATATTTATAGTCAAATAGATCAATTATATAACCTCATATAATTTTTTTACTAAATGATATTTGTTTTTGTTATTTTTGTCTTTACTTTATATTTTTTAATATAAATTTTGATTATCACACCCATGAGGCTCCATGGAGACCTAAATATAAGCCAAGGATTACCATGGTTGGAAATTTATCAACGAATAGTAATATAAAAAATATTAGGGTAATTTATATTATTATAATATTATTAGTTTACCCTTATTTAACAGATTTACCCTTTTACCATGGTGAATAGAATATTTACCGAAATAATTATTCGTAATGTATAATAATAAAAGTTACCTATTTAAGCAATTTAGATCTCTTGATTTAAAATATGGAATTCATTTTTCCAAATTCAAAACACATAAGTGGCAGAAATTAATTTAAAATTAATTCTCACTTTCAAAACAAAAAGCGTGTTTTTAAGAAATAATAACTATCAAAAGATTGACACTTGGTTATATCCAGTTTAAATGTAAAATTAATTAAAATGGCCAAAATTAGATTAAATGGTAAAAATATAACCTAATTATACATTAAAAAACCCACTTGTATAATTTATTACTATAAATTATTTTGATTAAAAAAGTTTTTTTTAAATAAAATTTAGTAATTTCACTATTCATCAAAAAACTGAATGTTTTCAGAAAAAAACCAAAACGTAACTCTAAGATAATTTTGATATTACTAATTAAAAAAATAAGTCTATTTTATCAAATTCAAAACATTCAAGTTTCATTTATTAATTTAAAATTTATTCTCACTGTCAAACTGAAAAGCGGGTTTTATTTTAAAAGTAAAAACCATCAAAAGATTGAAATGTGTTTATGTCAAATTTAATTGTGAAATTACTTATAATGACCAAAATTTTATTAAATGATACAAAAATAATATAATTATACTTCCAAACCATTCAAATGTATAATTGAACACTAGAAATTATTATGATTTAAAAAGTTGTTTTTAGTTAAAATTTTGTAATTTTCACGATTCACCCAAATATTAATGTTATCAGAAAAACACCAAAAATTTATCAAAACTAAAAGTTTATGTCCCGATTAAAAAAAGTCTTTTTTTCAAATTGAATATATAAAAGTGTCAAATATTGGATTTAAAAAGGGTTCTCTATTAAAAGGTGGTAAAATTCCATTTTTGAAAAATACATCTTTTATATGGAAAATGAATTTGTTCTTATATAATGTCTAAAAAGAACATAATATGGATTGTAATTTTTTATAGAGTATATAAAATTTAATATTCCTTTTACACTATTCATAACTACTTTTTGAATGGCTAATTTGCTAAGTTGTGGTGCGCTCTAACTCGGTGTTGCGTGTTGCGCAAGTTATTGAATTACCTTGAAAAGATAATGTACTATGAAATCTTGGGGTGGTACATTATCCCCTCGGTCAATAAATTGTGTCCTCACATTTTGGAATTGAAAACTGTTATTAATAGAAAATACCTTTGTGGAAGACCCAAATAATAAATTGGGTTAATAAAATTTAGTCTTAATAAGAGGGAATGGAAAATGAAAAGTCACCACCAAATTATGATCTCTATTAGGGCAACATTGGTTTCAATTAGAGACACAAAATTAGATAAAAAATGTAAATACTTATAGGGAGTGATTGAGGTCATCAATACTAAAAAAGTCAAAAATTGAAGGCCTCAAAGCCATCAATCAATGATAATTTAATATATCATCAGTTCAACAAAAAATAAGCTATCAGGATAATACATTTTTTGTTTTAAGATCGCTTAACAGACGTTTAAGAATTAATTTATTCATATAATGAGAGAAAAAAATAAACATGACAAGTAATGTTCTATAATTTAACTAATTTTGACCACAAACACATCTTTCACTCTAAGAGATAATTAAACATAAAAATACTCTATTTATTCTAATCATATAGGGTTACAAAAAAAATGAGTTTATAATTTCTTTGTGAGATTACATAATGAAAAAATATTATACAAACTAGGACATCTCGTCGGATAATGGTAGGTGATGCACCCTTGTCGCCCTTCGATTGCGGGTTCAAGTCTCGCGGCCTTTCCAAATGCAACTAGTTGTCGCCCGACATCCGAGTTGTCATTTTTATAACAATCCAAAAATTTTCTTACAAAAATTATTTGTCCATAAAAATAGTATCCAATGTCAAACTTAATCCATTCCAACCTTTATATTTATCCAAAATAATTCTATACAAACTCACAATCAAAAATTTATAAGGAAGGTAAACACAATGAAAACTCTTTTACCACGTAATAACATTTGTATACATTCATCATGTGTTCTTTCAAAACATGGTAACATCCTTATTTATTAAATTCATTCTCCCTTATTACTTATATAATAGTAGATATATTTCTTATATACAAAAAATTTGAATACTCTAGTTATGATGGAATAAACAAACCATTAATCTGTTCCACGGATGTCATGAATATCCAATATAATTTATCCAAATCAACCATCTTTTATTCCAAAAGATCTACCTCAGTATCAAGACCATATAAAGGATTACCTTTCCTCCATCCATGTATTTTTCAAAAAATTTAACTTGTTGTTGAGTCACATTTCATAGATCTATATAATCTCAATTCCTCAATGAAGTATTACTGCAGTAAAATCCGTAATTATTTATATAATTCAAATGACTGGTATATCATCGATACAACAATAAAATTACATAATTATTTAGAAACAACATAATAACACTATTCATTCCTCTTCATCTTTTGTAGTATCATAACATGTTTATTATCCAATAGCATCATTTGCGGTATATTATCTTGACTGGGACATTGATTCGCCTAGTGTCCCCACTCTTTGAAGATGAATCATTTTACATTTTAAGCCTTTTTCTTACCCTTGAAATCACATACATGGTGTCCTTTTTCTCCACACATATAACAAACTCCCATTCACATCATGAAATTACCAATGTGATTCTTTCCACAGTCTTCACATATGGGAAAATCCTTCTTTCCCCACTTCCCATTATCCAACATTCTCTCTACCATCTTTTGCTTCTCTTGCTTCCCTTAAAAGCCATATGACTCAGAGAATTCGTTACTTATCTTATTAACAAACGATATTATTTCTTCATATGTTGAGAATACGTGGGAGACTATTTCCCTTATAAATGTTGGCTTAATACCATGAAAGATATGATCCTTCTTACTCATTGGATCATATGTATTGTGGGAGTTCTCATTCCTTCTATTAGGCATCATTTCAAAATATACACATACACGATGTCAGTTTATCAATCAAAATGCATAATTGAAAAATTGTAAAATACATAACATAAATTTAAAAGTTTATGCGTATAATCCATAATCATAAAAAGGTTTTCTTTGGGAAAGTTTATACTCATAAACCCTTCATAATGGTTTGTAAATAAAATGAAAATTATCCTAAGAATACCCCCTGGGAGTGTCGTAACCATGAGTGATGGAAGACCTGTCGTCGTGCACTAGTTCACGTTTGAGTCTAGATCAAAGTATTGTTTTTGGGTTTTACCCCTAGGTACCTCTGTTCCAAAGCCGTCTCTACCTTCTCATATCCAGACAGAGATATATTTCTTTGAAAATACCCAAAATCTCTACATTATCAATATTCTAGGAAGTTCTTCTATACTAATCCTCAAAGTCTATCTTAGGGCAATGTGCTCTAATCAAAGTTTTTCTAAATCTAGTTTCCAAGGTTTGTACTAAACATTATATGATACCAACTGTAATTCCCCTACACTAGTTACCCAGAGTCCATGAATTATTACATAACATTGGCATGATAATAAGGAAATCATGTCCCAAAAGACCAATCAGTTTAGTATTATTGGAAACAAGATTCATACACAAGATCAACATTACAACTTGAAAATAAATACAACAATAATTTATTCCATTCAAAATATCCAAGACTCCTACATTATGTGTGAAATTCACTCAAAACTATCTTCTTCATATTCTAGGAAAATGAATCAAAAAAATGATGTGAGCTGAAATGCTCAGAAAAGGTAAGCAATACAGCAGAAGATAACAAAAATATTAGGCATGATGAATAATTAAAAACACATGCATTTAAAATAATAAACATGAACACTTTTATGGAATTAATATAGGCTGAGTAAATAATTCCATAATAAAATATTGTCATGGGTATTCTACTAGTTGAATAACCACATGAACCATCAATATTATGTTCATAATGAGGGAATATATAATGATGCATATTCTGAAACATCTTGTCAAGGACTCGACCAAGACGTCTAAAAATGATTAAGTCCTCGGCCAAAACCATATATAAAATTGGGAAAGGCCTCATCCAATTCCAAATCTTGTAGTCTCATGAGATATACTGATGCATTGAGGAGCTGTAACGGGATCCACCCTTCACATACTAAGTCCAATACATTTCTCATATGAAAAGGTTGAAATATAAAGTAAACATTCATATTAAAACTAGAATATAAAATGTCAATACAATAACCATAAACCATGAATGGTATAAAAATAACACATCCATATTCAAACATATCACAAATCCTTAAATAAAATATGAAATATTTTTATCATAATAAATCTACTTCAAACAAGTATAAAATCTATCAAAAGATGATGACATAGATGAAATCAAAAACATTTGACAGATATCTCTCTTTATATTATTGAAATAATTTGAAGTCAAATAATTATAAATGAAAACATTTATTTTGATGTTATTCATATAATCTTGTAAGGTAAGATTTGACTATTTTATAACGGTGAAAAATAGCCGCACTCATCGTATAAGTTAAAAAAACATTCCTACCTTAATTTTGTCGAAAAGGTCATAATGTACATGGTTTGGGAAACGATGAAAAGATTCCATTCAAAAACATATAAGGTCAAATTAGGGTATAAATTACATTAAACCAAATTATATTAAATATTAAATTTTTTGAATTACATTTTTAAGAAACACATATGTGGATGATAAAGAGGTCTATGTACATACTTATGTAAAAACAACCTCGGATAATAAAGAGATTGTGGAATTAACCCTTACCTTGTTATTTTCCTTGGTCGAGGGTAGGTTGACCTCCGGTTTAATTGTGAAATAATTGTTATTAAATTATTCAATAACCTTATACATTAATATTTTATTATATATGATCTTCTAATATTTTTTTGATAATGATATTTCAGTAGTATCGTCATTTTGGGGGTTTAATGATTCATTTTACTTCATGTTTTTGATACATAAGACTTTTTTGAGGATATGATGTATTTGAATCATATCTAGAATAATATTATGTTCTTAATCATTATTTTTAATAACAAAATGAACACTATTCTTTAATCGTTACGACGGATAATGAATCTTATCGCGTTCGTGGAGACGGTAATCCGTACGTACGCACGTGCAATAATATCATTCTTTTGATATTAACATAGTATATAATTGGATGTTATATCATATTTAAAGAATCATTATCATGTTATATTTATTATTTAAATCAGTTATACTCATTATTATACTCATCTAAATGATTAAGTGTTTGAATAACTAACATCACCACAACGTGGAGACGGTAAGCTGTACGTACACACGTATAGTGACTTTGTCTTTTATAGGATGGATAGAATAAGTAATATGGTTTTACCAATTTTTTAATAAAATCATATTATATAGAATATATTGGAGTAATTATTTTAGAATGGAAACAACAAAGAAAGAGGAAGTGGAAAAATAAAAGAACATGAAAGAGAGTGAGGAAATTATTGCCTCTTCTTTGGGTTCTTCCTTTTGTTTTGATCAAAAAGGCTCCTTAGGTTGGATTTATGACCAAAAAATTACTCTAGGATAAAGGGAGGATAGTTTATAAGTTATTTTGGTTGTGTTTGGCTGATCAAAAAGGCTTTGGAGGTGTGAAATTAAGATAATGGGAAGTTCCCTTTTATAAGAGAGGTGAAGGTCACTTTAGGTAAAGCTTGAAATATTATTTTATAATAAAATACATTTAGGTTTATAATGGCTCCAAAATGATTTATTTAAAGGATAAGGTGGTTATGGGTCAAAATCCTTTCAACCAATAGGTTCATTAATGACACATATAACATTATTTAGGCCCTCGTGTTTAACCTTAGACTTTTATGAATATTATATCAACCAATAATATAGTTTTTGTTTTAAAAAATCAATTATGTCAATTTTGACATTATTTAATCATTTATTTTTGTTAAAGTAATAACTACATTATTACATCAAAAAAATTCATTTAATCAACCTTAAAATGTAATATTATCATATAAAATATTTTTATGTAATCAAAACGTTCAAATTATATTTATTTCAATAATTATAATATCATTTATTTGATTCATTGATTAATAAGGAAACTACTGCATCATTATTGTGTCATATATAAATATATTTATTTTATTTCTAAAAATTATAAATAAAATATCCTGATGCAGGAAATATTTTTTAATTCCTTATAAGTATTTAAATTAGAATATATGAATTATATTATCATATATAAAAATTGTTTTACTAAAAGATATTTTCTTTTGTTATTTTTGTCTTTACTTTAGATTATTTAATATAAAATGACATTATCACACCCACATTGCTCCATGGGGTCCCAATGTCAACCAAAGGATGCCCATGCTCGGAAATGTATCAAACAATAGTAATATGACACATGTTAGGGCAATTTAGTATTATTATAATATTATTTTTTTACTTTTATTTTCTGGATTTATCCTTTTACCATGGTAAATAAAATATTTACCGAAATAATTATTCATAATATCTAAAAATTAATGTAAAATATTTACACAATTTATACCTCCTGATTCCAAATATGGAATTAATTTTTACAAATTAAAAACAAAGAAGTGGAATAAATTAATTTAATTTTAATTTCTGCTTTCAAAACAAAAAGCGTTTTTTAAGAAATAATTATTAACAAAAGATTGACAATTGTTTATTTCTAGATTCAATGTGAAATTATATCCAATGATCAAAATTGGATGAAATGGTAAAAATATAATCTAATTATACTTTAAAACTACTCAATAGTATAATTTATCATGATAAATTATTTTTATTAAAAAAGTTGATTTTAATTAAAATTTACTATTTTCCACATTCATCAAAAACTAAAAGTTTTCAGAAAAATACCAATAAGTCACCCTAATATAATTTTGATATTACAAATTAAAGAAGGATGTCTATTTTAAAAACTTCAAAACATAGAAGTTTCATTTATAAAATTAAAATTAATCCCCCTATCAAACTAAAAAGCGGGTTTTTTTAAAAAAAAGTAAAAACTATCAAAAGATTGATATGTGTTTTTGTCAAATTTAATTGTGAAATTACTTATAATGACAAACATTGTATTAAATGATAAAAATATAATCTAAATAAACTTCCAAACCATTTAAATGTATAATTGAACACTATAAATTATTTTGATTAAAAATGTTGTTTTCAGTTAATATTTATTAATTTTCACTACTCACCTAAATTTTAAAGTAATCATAAAAAAAACCCAAGTTAAATTTTTATGTCCCGATTTAAAAAAAAAATTTATTTTGTCAAATTGAATATAAAAAAGTGTCAAATATTGGATTTAAAAATGGTTCTACATTAAAAGGTTGTAAAAGTTCATTTTTTTAAAATACTTCTTTTATCTGAAAAAATGAATTTTATCTTATATTATGTCCAAGAAACACAGAATATGGATTCTAAAATTTTATAGAGTATATAAAATTCAAAATTCATTTTACACTATTCATAATCGCTTTTTGAACGGCTAGTTTGGTAAGTTGTAGTGCACTCAAACTCGGTGTTGCGTGTTGTGAAAGTTATTGAATTACTTTGAAAAGATAATGTACTATGAAATCTTGGGGTGTTACAGTTTAAACCCTTGGGATACCTCAATTCCAATAGTTTTCAACCATTTCAGTATTTATAATCCGATGTTTTTAGGTGAATTATTGGTAAAATCAAATTCCAACCACCCTATACCAATAGTTCACTATAAGCCATTACTATAGTTTGTTCCCATTGGTTCAAAACTGTTTGGATAGATCTATCGCAATTCTTTGAATAGTTAGGATACCTCCATTTCCAAATGATTTAAACCATCAATATTGAACTTTTTGAATGGATGAATTTGATCTATTGGTAAAATTAATTTCTAACCACCATATTGAATCAATAAATTAAATCCATCATAAAAATAATAGATGGAGTTCTTTTTAAATTATATGTTCATCGTAAAATAATATTATTGTTCAAAATTATTAAAAACTATTTTTATACATGATGCATATATAATTTCATTTGAATTTAAAATGTATTGTGATACTTTCAATAATAATATGTAACAATGATATATTTATGAAAACATTTATCATTGGTTTCTAACAATTCTACTTCTATGAAGAAATTAAAAATTAAATGTTAATATCAATATAAAAGTATTAATAATAGTAATTATCTGATCAAATAAAATTGTATGTGTAATAAATAAGGAATATTTGGGGATTGTAAGAGGTTTAATGAAACTTATTAGAAGTATGTTATGTATTAAAAATATCTATTCCTTGGAAATCATGAACATAAACATGAAAACCATGAAAATAGATAATTAACAAACCGTATAACATATACCTTTCACAAATAAAATATTGACGAATCTTTTAATAAAAAAATGGTTTGGTGATGATCATTGTGGGTAACCAAAGGGTACCACTTCTCTATAAAATATCCATTGGTGGACTAAAATAATCTAATATTTGAATTGATTCCATTATTTATATTGAGAAATACTTTTCCTCGGGTGATATAAAGGGGGATAAATATTCTTTCATGTATATATTTAATAGTTACAGATTTGGAAAAAATGTAACACACTACCATCACATTTTTGTGGCTTAATATTATTACTTATATGTTGTTCATTAAGGATGTTTTATTTATTCATGCTTTATCACATATTAGAAAATTGTACATTGGAAAACAGATTCATCTCATACATGTATGAATATATATTCAATTAAATCACAAATAATGGTTCTCTCTAAATGGTAGCCATTGTAGAATACTTACATAAATATGAATACAATGTAAAATTATGTGCCATATGATCTACGTATGATTATATTAAGACTGAATGAGTATTGTGATCAAATTTTATGGATATCATTGAAGAATTTTCCATTTTCACAATCATAGGATATTTTATTACCTTTCATATTATACATGAAATGCCTATATGATAAGAGTTACAATCATACAATACAATTTTAAGTATTTTATTAGGTGGGAGCATGATATCATATTTCATGGATCTATGATAAACCCAACTATAAAAGATGATAGAATGGCGAATGATAAAAACTAATTTTTATATATCTTATGATATCCATATTTTTAAATACTTTATAACCATTTGCATCAAATTCTTGAAGGATTTATGGAATATGTCTTCTCAATCACACAATTTCACCAAATCAATATAGTATAATTTTGTATTTCAACTTATACAATATCATATATGAAATTTATTAAATTATATCAATTAACCTATTAGAAGTATTATTAAAAACTTTTGGAATGAAATCATTAACCCCATGTTGTATCACTTCTTTTGTAATACCATGTGAATGCCCATAAAAACTCTTTTAGATAAACTCCAAAACCTTTTTAGTGAAGATTAATATGTCCAAATAAATCCCCATTTAGTCAACCACAATGTGTGTCCCCAAAATTATTTATAGTGGTTCTATGTAATATAATTCACTAGATAAATAAATTTAAGAAGAGTTATGCCTCTAGAAATTTTTCAATTCAACTCATGTTATAAAAAGGTCACATTTGATTTTTCATGACCCGACCCAATCTGGGGATTGAGTCGAAAATACCCTAATCCATCCTCCATAAGAAATTGGGTGGTGATAAGAGGCTATGTAACACAAAAACTAGGGATGTTTTTTCTCAAAAACATGTACTCGTGTGAAAAACTAACTCAATAAAAAAATAGTCGAGTGAAAGAATAAATGATTCAACAATGTTATAAATATAAAAAATATGCATGGAACACATAACATAATGAAGTACGATGGTGTATAATAAAAATTAAAAGGGTAAAATGTATTCCTAACCTAGATATTTGTCCCAAACTGACAAAACTGGAAAATAGTAAATAACTGAGATAGCCCATAATTAGGATCCAAACCTATGAACACCATACCTGTTCAAAGCACCTATTATCCCTAATATCCTCTGAAGTCATTATTTACCTATCCGCCATCTACAAAAGACATGAAACACATTGGGTAAATCCCATGAATGGGTGAGTATATTCAAAAATAGTAGAATGCATTGAATATGGTAAGGGGGAGATGAAAGAGATAAAACTAAAGAGGGAAGTGGTAATTGAATAAGGTATAGTAAAAGAGTATAGATCAACCCAACAATATAGTGAATTTTAACTCATCCAATCACATGGAGCTCAACATAGTGAGAAGATGTACTTATCAATGATTCATTGATAACTATTGAAAGAGACTGCACTCATCCAACCAGGAGAAGATCAGAACAGAAAACACATGGCATATCATATGAGTCTTCAACACTCCAAGAATGAGAGTAGATATACCTAATGATTGTGTTATGAAGTAGGATATATATATATATAGATATATATATATACATACATATAAATATATATTTCTTCATAGTTTAAGAAACCCATATGAGATAGTAAAGGGACCTCCATCTCATAGATCATCTAAATAAGAAGAATAGAAAATATTTCCAAAGTTTTTCCATAAATGATTCCCATCATCTCATGTGTTTTCCCATGACACACAACTCAAAGTTATGTAATCACTACACCTTGATACCATCATCTTTGGGTGGCACTAACTGGCCTGCATCGTTTTATATCACATCACAAGAATATGTCTCTACAGGGAATGTACCTTATTTATAGGTGTTCGAAAGTTATTTCAATCCAAATCTCATTCCTACACCACATAGTCAATTGGTTACTAGTTTTAGAAAAGGATATCATGCCTTTGTATGAAAGGGGGCTCCTATTCAGGTTGAAATCTAGGAACCCCGCTTAACTATCCTACTAAAGGGTATTGTTCGGGAAGGTCATCAGGTAACGCCACTACCCCATCATACTAGAGGTTAATACTGGCGAGTCATCATTGAAATTCAACTGCCCAACCCAGCTGGAGGGTTACGCCTAGAAGATTTATTCCGGGAAATAAACTACCTTTCTCTAATGGAGGGTATGTCCATAACATTGATGAACATCCCTAATAGTTCTACTAGTGGGTAACTCAAAGTGATCATCAAGGAATCCCACTTCCCATCCTATCCGGAGTGTGAGACTGGAACTACCATCGAGGAATGCCACTGCCCAGCCAAGCTAAAAGGAATGCACAATACTAATTTAGTGAATCTGTATGATCTCTTAGGTCATTAGATGTCTCATTACCGTGTGCCAATCCCATAAGATTTTAGATCGTATCTTCAAATTCTCTTTCACGGGAACCATCACATTCTCTGTGTAAAAACACTCATGATATACATCTCAAAAGCCAAAATATTATTTCAAATGAAGGTTATACTCACGTTCAGAAATATATTAGAAGAGCTCCTATAGTACACGACATGTGACGGGCCCACACGGCGTGTGGTCCCTCATCACTATATGTCCATGACTCTCATATGTGCATGGATTCTATATGTTTATGGTTACATGCCATACAGGCGGACTAAATGGTGTGTCCTATATTTATGAGGGCCGGTCCATGTCTGTTGGTTGTTTCTATGTACTCAAACCCCATGTTTGTGTACTTTGGTACATGGTGTGTAGGAACACATGAAATATTGTCTATGTGGCTAGCCAATGTTTGTTTCTTTCTATAGGGACACCCAGTCCTTGTAACCACTCACATGGATTTTCCAACTGGGTATGTGGTATATTACGTATAATGGAGTTATACACTCATTCTTTCTCTTGAATTCATCAAAACCCTATCATGTCACTGAGGGGGGAACATATCATTTCTTCATCATCATACACGGCGTATAGTCTTTATTTTTCCAGAATCCTCAAATTTCTCCCAATATTTTACCATGCTTCAAGTCTATTAAAACCACTTCCGATCATACCGTGATTCATTTTTAAATATTCATATCTTACTGAGAATCTTGAACCTCGACCATTTTTTCGAAGGGAATCGGCCACTAGAACATTTTGGGGTTTCTTTCTTCATTTTTCTTGCACCCGTTCATTCAACTCCATATAATATAGCACCAAATCATCGGATATGAAATCTTTTTTTCATGAAGATTCAAAATTTATTCTCTTATCATTATTTAATTATCATTTCATTGATATGTTACAAATCCAGGTACCTGGTCTAGTTCATGTCACCCTACGACTACCAGATGGGTACCATAGAGTTCCAATGGTAAGGAATGTGAAGAAATGAGGTATGAATGCACATGAAAAATGGTTGTATGATCTTTTCACAGGTTTTATTTTCTAATGATCATTAATTTGAAATTTTTGATTAATGAACATTTTCCATATGACATTTCAATACACCGGCACATGAAAAGGCTTTGATATGGGGCGCAGATCAATGGACAATGTTTGATCTGCTAACAAATTTAGATAAAAGGGACATAAACACTAATTGATGGGTCATATCTCTTGTTGGGAATGTTATTTTATGAATAACACATTCTCGAAATGGGGTGGATGATTTTTTTCATTTTTTGTGCTTTAATCCATCTTAAATCAAGGGTTAATCATTATAAGGACCCAACTTTAATAATATTACATAATATTGAATGAAATAAATAATTCACATTGAGGATCATTTCAGATTTAGAGTTTTAGATAATTAGGCTATAACTATTACATTATATCTCAAAAAATTACAATTTAGACACTTCTACTCAGTTTACATTTTCTTCCTAAAATAAAAACTCTTGAAAAAAAGAGTTATGGCTTGATCCATGTTTTAGACTGCATTTCATTTCCTTAATCCCATCCTTAACCCTATTCATCTTTATGTCCTGTGAAAATCATTTCAAAACATGGGATGATCATAAAAAAGATCAGTAAGGGTTTAAAAATAATTAATGAAAAGATTAGTCCATCAAAACATAATATTTTTAACATTACTCATGATATCATAAGATTTATAAATAATGCATAGTAATCACAAATCATAAAGGTAACTTGTGTCATCCATAACATATTACGTTGTAGTTTTCACAGCCATGTAGAGAGTTTAATTTGAATTCCCATAACAGTATATTCCTTAAATATCTTATGAGAAACATTAATGTTTACCTCCATCACATTACCCAATTCATTGGAGAGATATCTCGGGCTCACCTGCCTAGTTTTATCATGGAACCACCAATATATTTAATAATACCCCAGAACCATAACATATTCATAATACACAAAAAAATGAAAAAGAAAAATAACATTTCCACATTTCAATAACAATATATAAGTTAAATATTTTGAAAAAAATGCATTATCAAAACCATTTTCAATACCAAAATAAGTAAAAATATTATATGGTATTTATTTTCCTTTTAAAAACATTGTGTCTGGTTAAGGAACCCATAGATCAAATAATACTCGCGGTGGTGGAAAAGGTCATTGTCACCGCATACATTAAAAAAATTCTTTTTTTTGTTTAGTAAAACACTTCATAGAAAAAGATTCTATTTGAATGAAATGAAATTTCAAAGGTGTATATACACCGTCTAAATGAAATTCATGTATAAAATAAAATATTCCTCAAGGAAAAGATATTGAAACGATGTCCATTAACTCATGTCCGACTTAACCAATTCATTCTTTAATCACCATAATAAATAACTAATGTTAATCCTTACTTTCATAAGACCCATTTTAAAGTTTATTAATAATTTTATATCACTTATTACCATTTTAATAACATTATTCAATCATTGCAATTAATAATTGTCTTTTTGTCGATATTTGGTACTTGAGTAAAAAATGAACTTATTATAATTACATTTTGATCATGTGGTCAAACATCCATTATCTCTATATTTATATTCATTATTTAGATATAATATATATCACATATTTCTGGGATATATATGTATTCATAATTGTACATAACATTTAGAGATAAGAAATGAAATGCACCGTTCAGGGAGTCGGTAAGTTGTACGTATGTATAAACGCTACATTCATTTCTATTTCGTATTTAATAGAATGAAAAATTAATGATACATAGTTATATAATAATTCTAGTATAATATCATATATAATTTCAGTAACTCCATCCTTTATATGTTCCATGTATGGCATTAACAAGTCATATCACTTTGAGGGGCGGTAGTCGACACTTCCTCTGATGAAATTATTGTGTTTACTCATTATGAAAACCATAAAGGTATGATATAAATGAAAAATACTGAATTATATAGACAATATAAATATAATATATATCACATATAAATATATTTCCATCATAATAGAAACTATAAGAGGTGTTAGGAGAAGATCGAACAATCATCGTTTCATGATGCAGTAGTTCACCGTCCAAAGAAACAATTTTTTCTTTACCCATTGGACGGAGGTGTCTGTAAGTGTAGTTAAAATTCATGTCATAACAAAAACCTATTATATTGAGGATAATGGTTTTATTATAAAATTAAGGAATAAAAATATTATACAGGGTTGGATATATAAAATAAAAGAAAAGAACTTATGTGAAGATGTTACCTTTTAATCGTGTAACTCCATTTGTTTTGAACCAAATGGATTTCATGAAGTTACTTTTGCCTAAGGTAAGGATTCTAGGTGGAAGATAGGGACCATGAGAGCTTATTTGGGCATAGGGTGGATGAACCAAGGATTTTGAGAGGTGTGAGTAATATGTTATAGGTGAGAAATTTTTATATGGGGGGAGGGGCTCATTAGGAATGTTTGAAAATATTATTTTATTATATTAGGATTTTTGGTTTTTAAAGGTCCAAAACATAATAAAATCAAAGATACGATTACTATTTTTTGAGATAAAATCATCCAATAATAAATGTACTGGTTTTGGATATTGTGTTAATTTTTATAATCATATTTATTTTAATCACTCATTAATGAGGTAAACACTGCATCATTATTGTGTCATAAATAATTTTATTTATATGATATATAAAAATTATAAAACTAATACCATGATGTAGAAAATATTTTAATATTTCAAATGAATATTTATAGTCGAGTAGATATGTTATATAAACCAATGATAGAATTTATTTACTAAAAGATATATGTTTATGTCATTTTTTTCATTACTTTAAATTAATTAATATAAAGAGTCATTATCACTCTTAACTCGCTCCATGGTGTCACAAAATTGACTTGAGGATTCCTATGGTCTGAAACGTATCATATAATAGGATTAGGACACATGTTAGAGTAATTTAATATTAATATAATATTATTTTTACCTAGAATTACCATATTATCCTTTAACTACGGTAAATAAAAGTCAATTGTTACTATTCACCAAATATTATTTTTATCTTATTGAACCAAATTTTATTAAAACATAACAACCATTTTTGTCAGATTTTTTAAATTCAATTCACAGAAATGGTAAAATTTCGTTTAAATGAAAAATTCGTTTTTTAACTACTACTCAACGTTTTTACTATTCATCAAAAATTGATGGTTTTCAAACAAATACCAAAACTTTAGCCTAAGTTATATTTGATATTCTGAATTCAAAAATGATGTCTATTTTACCAAATTAAAAACATATAATTTTCATTAATTAATTTCAAATTTATTCTTATTGTCAAAACAAAAAGAGTGTTTTTAATGAATAGTAACTATGAAAATATAGAAACTTGTTTACATCCAATTTCAATGTGAAATTACATCCAATGAAAAAAATTAGATTAAATGGTAAAAATATATTCTAATTACACTTTAAAACTAATTAAAAAAGATAATCTATCCATATAAATAAATTAGATTAAATAATAGTTTTCAATTAAAATACAGTATTTTTCAATATTCATTAAAAATTGAATTTTATCAGAAAAATATCAAAAATTTACCCTAAGTAAATTTTGATGTCCCAATTCTAAGGATAAATTTTATTTTATCAAATATAACATATACAAGTTACCAATACAATATTTAAAGAGGTTTCAACATTAAAAGGCTGTAAATCTGCCTTTTCAAGAATATTATCATTTTTCTGCTTAAAATTTGATTCATTCACATTTTAAGCCACTATCATTTATTGGATAAATGTAAAAACATTTAGAAAAATGTATAATCATATTGTAGTCGGTTCTATTCATTCCCACCAATACAACATCTAGGTGTTAACTACCATTTAAATTAATATTATTTTATTATTTTTCAGTATGACTAAACATTGCATGCAACATTAAACTTTGGATAAACCCATTATTGCATGTCAGGTACGAAATCAAACATAGAAACCCCATTAATGTAAAATTAATATTTAAATCACAAATTCGAAAATATATTAGTCTTTATTTAACTAAGAAGTTACATACTTCTCCCCTTTTGAAAATTGTGTCCTCGCAATTTTTACTCACTTTTCTAATAAGTTGGGGGAATTTATCGCTCATAGCATTTTTAGATTTCCAGGTTTCCTCTTCAAAAATATAATTTTTCCATAAAACCATTACCTGATTAATTAATGTATTATTCAACACTTTCTCCCTTTAGTCAGGAATCTAGAATGGTTGTTCCCAATAAGAGAGATTCTCTTCCAACTGAACTACCTCTAGGCTCAAAACATAATATAGATCTGGTATATACTTTATCAACATTAAAACATGAATAACATCGGGTACTTCAGATAAATATGGATGTAAATCCACTATGCAGGCAACTAATCAAACTTTCTCCAGGATTACGGAAGGCCCAATTTACCTCTGACTCAATTTTCCATTCTTACCAAAATGCATCACACTTTTCCATGGAGAAACATTAAGAAAGACATGATCACCTACCTCAAATGAAAGATCATTCCTCCGGTTATCCACAAAACGTTTTTGCCTCCTCTGAGATGATCTCATGTGATTTTGAATCAATTGAACTGTTTCAGCTATCTCTTCTACCAATTATAATCCCATTAGCTTCCATTGACCAACTTCATCCCAAAAAACTGGATTTCTACACAGCTTCACATATAATCCCTCAAATGGATCCATCTGTATACTAAAATGAAAACTGTTATTATAAGAAAATTCCACAAAAGAATTATGTTGGTCCCAACTTCCCTGTAATCTAGTGAAAAAGCACATAGCATATTCTCCAAGGTCGGAATTTTTTTTGACTTCCCATTAGATTGAAGTTGAAAAGTTGTACTAAAATTTAATTCAGCACCCAATGAAATATGAAGGCATTTCCAAAAGATAGAAGTAAACCTGAGATCACAATCCTATACAATTGAGAGGATAAATCCATGCAACCATATTATCACCTTAACATAAAACCATAAATGTTGATCTAGAGGCAATGTATCTCCAATAGGATGCAAATGATTGGATTTAGTCAATCAATCGACAATAACCTAGATTGATTTATTACCTCGATAAATATTTGGTAATCCCACAATGATGTATAAGGATATTTTTTTCCCATATCCACTCTAGAACCAATAAAGAATGAATCATCACTTTCGGTAAATGTTGTTACTCTTTAACCTGCTGACAAGTCAAACACTTCATTGTAAAGTCATCAATATCTCTTTTCATTCCATCCCCTAGTAATAATCTCAAAGATCTCTATACATCTTAGTACTGTCAGAATGAATTGACAACAGAGAACTATGAGCTTCACATAAAAACTCATTCATCAACTATGAATCACAAGGAATGCATAATATCTTTCCAAATCTCAAAATACAATCATTATCAATGTTAAAATCAGGCAACTTACCCTTCTGAACCTACTCTACCTTTTTCTGAAACTCACCCTCTTCCATCAATGTTTGCTTAATTGTAACTAATAGAGATGATTTCACTGAAACCTGAAACAAAAACAGAGGAATATCCAACACCAAAAACATATATGCCAAATTTTATCAAATAATTAATCAAATGATCATGTTCCAAATGTAACAAGGTTAATGTAGCATTGTTGTTTCGTCTCAAAGTACCAACCACTTTATTTTCCTTTCCTGGATGGTAATAAATTGTTACATCACACTCCTTGATTAATTCCATCCATCACATTTGTCTCATGTTCAATTCTCCATGAGTGAATATATACATGAAACTTTTGTCACCAGTATATATCTCATACTTTACTCTATAAAATTGATGCCTCCAAATTTTTAATGCAAGAAAAACCATATCTAATTCCAAATCATGTAGAGGGTAATTTAACTCATTAGGTTTCAAATGACGTGAATCATAAGAAGTAACCTGATTAATATGCATAAGTACAAAGCCATGTACTTTAAACGAAACATCACTGTAGATAACAAACTCATCATTTCAAGAAAGCAGTTCCAAAAATGGAGCATTCATCAATCTTATATTCAATTCCTGAATACATTTATCACATTCTTTTATCCAAATGAACATAACACATTTTCAAGTTAACATAGTTAGTGGGCTAGATAATCATGTAATTTTTTTTAAAACCTCCCTTAATAAAATAGTAATCTATGAAAACTAAAAATCAATGTGATATTGGTAGGTCTTGGGAATTATTACACATTATTTTTTAGGAGGATCAATAGTTATGCCATTTTTTTAAACAATGTAACCAATGAAATAATGTTTTTGTAACAAAAAATCTCACTTTCTTAATTTCCCAAATAGTTTCATTTATTTATGGTTTTCAAGACAACCATTAAATGACTTCCATGTTCCTATTAACTTATTGAAGAAACCAAAATATCATCATTGAAAACAACCAAAAACCTATCAAAAAACTCATGGAAAATTCTATTCATAAGATCCATGAATACACCTTGTGCATTGGATAACCAGAAAGGCATAACTAAAAATTCATAATGGCCATATCTATTATGAAATGTGGCCTTCGGATTTTCTTCTTCCTTTACTTTCAACTAATGGTACTCTGACATTAAATCAATCATCAAAAAATAAAGAGCTCTGTAGAGCTGATCAAACAAATCATCGATATGAGGCAAATGATAATTTTTCTTTAAATTGATGTTATTTAATTCTCTATAATCAATGAAATGTTTCATTGAACCATCTTTCTTTATAACCAACAAGACAGAATCACACCATGGTGATGTGCTTGGTCAACTGAATCCTTTTGTCTAATAAATCCTTCAATTGCATCTTTAACTATAAAATTTAAATTTGATCCTTTTGTTAAGGGGTTTTTAAAATTGGATTAGCATTAGGAACTTTGTTAAAAGTTTATTCAACTTCTTTAATAGAAATATTACCTGGAAACTCATTAGGAAAAATATCAAGGAACTCATTTACCACTGGAACATCATTTATCTGAACTATTTCATTGTTTTCAATAATGTGTTCAAGGTAACATTAATTTCCATTTTTTACTAGTTTCTCAGCTTCTACATATGTTATCTAATGTAAGGGTTTGTTCTTGTACACAAACTAAAAATATTTCTGAAAATGACCCTTTTCAGCCTTACAGTCAATCTATGCTTGATAAACAGAAAGCTAATACATACCCAAAATAACAGCAAACACAACTAGAGGAAAAAAATATGTTATGTAGGTAGATTATTTCCACACATGGGGACAAGAAGGTTATTATATTTTCTTTTATCTCAACATTTATCCCCAGAGATTTTACCATTAGTTCACGATTTATATCTTGATATGGAAATCTCAATTTACTAGAAAATTTCTTTTAAATGAACGAATGTGTAGACCCTGAATCAAACCACACATTGGCATAATCTGAACAAAAAAATAGTGTACCTGATACTACTTCATTGGATGGCTCAACATCTACTGAAGTAGTTTCAAAGGATTTCACCACCCCTTTCTACATGTAGTTTGCCTGCTTTCCATCAGTTGTGTTCTTCATTGAACACTCATTTTCATAATGACTGAATTCATTGTATTTAAAAAAATATATTGACTATAAATACGATTTTATCTTACCACTAACCTGATCTTTTTTCTCTATAATTATGAGCCTTATGTCCCATTTTAGCACATTGTTAGCACATACTAGAATTCAAAATACATTCCCTAGCATTATTTTTTCCACAATTGTCACAAACTATAATCTCCAGATTCATACCATTATAATTTCTTAAATAGTTCTTCCCTTTCATTTGCTACATCAACCTCTTATTATGTTGTTTGTCAAAGAACACCTGATCATCAGAAAAATCCATTTCCTCCTTCTCCACACACCAAAAATGTTTTTCAAAACATTTGAAGTCACAAGAATTTAATTCCCTTTGATATATTGGCTTTAATACTGAGTAAAAACCGTTGATTTTACTATCATGATCTCGTATAAAATTTGGAGCATAACTTTCTAGTCATGTTAATGTTTCTTCATAAGCATCCCCTAAGTCATCCTTCTGCCTCAATTATAGGAATGGTTTTTTCATCTTATGGTGAGCCATCAAAGGATAATTTTTCTCAAGAAACAGACCTTCGAATTTATCCCAATCAAGAGAATAAACATCCTCACTATCCCTAATATGTTTCACCATCAACCACCTATGATTGACCTCACATTCAAAATGGTAAAAAATAAGACAAACTGTTTGATGTTCAAAACACCCCAGGACATCAAAAATATTCTCCAGTGCTTTAACCAACCCTTCAGATAGCACAGGGTCAGAAGATCCTCTAAATGATGGGGGACATTGCCTCATGAAATGTTCCACTAATAACTTGTTTTTCTGTGGTTGATCTGGCTGATCTCGTGCATGGATTCCACCACTATTAATAGCCAGATTCAATTATGACATCACTACAACAAATTGTTATGTTCTGATTCTGACCATCTTAGGTTGCTGATTTGGAAGTTTGTCTTCCTCATGATGTCATCCCATCATAGCTGCCATGATTCCTCTGCAGAAAACCATTATGAAAACATAAATATTTTAGGGGAAACAACATGGTAATCTGTAAATGCTATATCATTTCAATCAGTCCATAAATTAATTTTTGGAGATTAATTAAACAATATTTTAACTCCTAAAGTTGTCTAAACCGACCACTGATACCAACTATTAGGACCCAGCCTTAAAAATATTACATAATATTGAATTAAATGAATTATTCACAATAATGATCTTTTTAGGTTTATAGTTTTTGAGAATTAGGCCATAACTATTTCATTACATCTCAAAATATTAAAAATTATACACTTCTACTCAGTTTCAAGTCATTTCATAAAATTAAATATCTTAAAAAACGATTCACGTCTAGTTCCATCTTTTATAGAGAATGACTTTTCCTTGATCCCATACTTAACCCTATTCATCTTTAGGTCGAGTGAAAAGCATTTTGAAACATGGGTTAGAATACAAAGCCCGGTAAGGGTTATAAAGTAAATAAATAAAACTCTAGTCCAAAAAAAAATAATATTTTTAACATACCTCATGAAATCATAATATTTATGAACAACACATAGTAATAAAAATTCATAAATATAACTTGTGGCATCCATAATATACTTACATTATATCTTTCAATGGCACGTGGGGAGTTACATTTGGAATACCCATAATATTATATTCCCTAAATATCATAGGAGAAACATTAAAGTTTACCTTCATCATGTTGGACAATTCATTGGAGATCTATCTCAGGCTCATCCACCCTAGGTTTATCAGGGAACCACCCATATACGTAACAATTTCCAATAACCATAACATATTCATAACAGATAAAAAATATAAAGGAAAGAAAACATTTCAACATTTCAATCAAAATATATCATTTAATTATATTAACATAACAAATCTATTATCAAATCCATTTCAATACCAAAATACATATAATGTGTATATGGTATTTTTATTCATTTTATAAATATTACGTCTTGTTATGGATTCCATAGATCAAATAATACTCACGACAGAGGAAAAGGTTGTTTTCACCTCTTACGTTACGAATACATTTGTTTTGTTGTTTAGTAAAACGCCTCGTAGAATAATATTCCTTTTGAATGAAAGAAAGATTAAAAGGTGTTTATACACTCTATAAAAGTATATCGTTTATAAATCAAAATATTCCTCAATGAAAGGAGATTGAGAGGATGTCCCTTACCTTGTGTCTGACTTGAGCCGTTTGTTTTTTATTCTCTTGAATAATAAACTAAAGTTCATTTCTACTTCATTAAGAACCTTTTCAATGTTTATTATTCCTTTTTTATCAGTTATTATCATGTTATAAACATTATGCAATAATTTATGTTAATATAGGTTGTTTTGTTGATATTTGGCACTTGAGTCAAAAATGAACTTCTTATAATTACAAGTTGTTCATGTGGTCATAAGTCCATTGCCTCCAAAACAATATTCACATTTTAGATATCCTATATATAATATTTATCCCAAATATATATATATATATATATATATATATATATATATTTCTATGTGTGTGTATTTATAATACTAAAAAACATTTCGAGATAAGAAATGAAATGCTTCATTCATGGAGACGGTAAGTCGTACGTATGCATAAAGGATGATTTTATTCATATTTCATATTTAATGGAATGAAATATTGATAGGTATATTATATTTATAGTATAATATTATATATAATTTCAGTAACTCCATCCTTTATACATTTCACACATGGCTTGAACAAGTCATATCACGTTGAGGGGTGGTAGTCCGCACATCCTCAGATTAAATTATCTTTTTTACTCATTATGGAAACCATAAATGTATTCTATAAATGAAAAATACAGAAGTATATAGGAAATATAAATATAATATTTATAACATATAAATATAGTTTCATTTTAATTTCCACCATAAGAGGTTGTAACAGATGATTGAATAATCATCCTTTCGAGAGGCAATAGTTTACCATCCATAGAAACAGTAGGTTCCTTACCCATTATACGGAGGTGTGTGTAGGTTTAGTTCGAATACTTATCATAAAAACAACCTCATATACTGAATATACTGTTAATGTTATAAAAAAGGGTTATAAAGAGTTTAGGGTGTTGTAGAAGTAAAATAAAAAACACTTATGAGAAGACATTACCTTTAAATCAGTTAACTCCATTTGGTTTGAACCAATGTGATTTCTTGATGTGTCCTCTGCATAAGGTAAGGATTCTAGGTGGAACAAAGAGATCATGAGAGATTATTTGGGCAGATTTTGGTTGAGCCACGTGTCTTGAGTTATGTTATTAATGGGTTAGAGATGAGGGATCTTATAAGGGGGAGTAGGGGATCTTTAGGAAAAAATGAAAATATTATTTTATTATATAATGATTTTATGTTTAGAATGGTAAAAAACATATTATAATATAAAATAATAAGACTCTAATTTGAAATAAAATCATCTAATAATAATTTTATAGGTTTTGGATGTTGTTTTAATTTTTATGATATTATTTATCTAAATAATTCATTTATGAGTAAACTCTGCATCATTATTCTGTTATTCATAATATTATTTATTTGATGTCTAAAAATAATAACAAAAAACCATGATGTAGGAATTATTTTTCTATTTCAATTAATATTTATAGTCTATTTGTTACCTTATATAATCCCATGTAAGAATTTATTTTCGAAAAGATATATGTTTATGTCAATTTTCCCATTACATTAAATTAATTAATATAAAATGTCATTATTACTCTTAAGTGGATCGATGTGGTCCCAAAATCAACCCAAGGATTCCCATTGACAGAAATTTATCATCCAATAGTATTAGTACACATTTTAGTGTAATTTAATATTATTATAATATTATTTTTACTATGAATTAACCTATTTAACTTTATCTCCAGTAAATAAAAGTCAAAAGATACAATTCCCTAAAAATTATTTTTATCCTATTAAACCAAATTTAACTTAATCATTGCAATAATTTATGGTGGATTTTCAAAATTCAATTAACGTAAGCGTTAAAATTTAATTTAAATGAAACAATTAGTTTTTAACTACTACTCTGTGTTTTCACTATTCATCAAAAATTGATGGTTTTCAAAAAAAATACCAAAAATTCACCCTAAGTTATATTTGATATTCTGAATTCAAAAATGATATCTAATTTACAATATTGATATTATAGATGTTTCATTAATTAATTTAAAATTAATTCCCATTGTCAAAACAGAAAATGTGTTTTTGAGGACTAATAACTATCAAAAGATTGACACTTGTTTATGTCCAATTTCATAGATAATTATTTCAAATGAAAAAAATTAGATTAAATGGTAAAAATATAATTTAATTACATATTAAAAAAATTATAAATACAATTTAACCATATAAATAAATTATATTAAATGGTAGTTTTTAATTAAAATGCAA
Organism: Viscum album; assembly: GCA_963277665.1. Taxonomy (NCBI): domain Eukaryota; kingdom Viridiplantae; phylum Streptophyta; class Magnoliopsida; order Santalales; family Viscaceae; genus Viscum; species Viscum album. The sequence goes on along the minus strand of OY728132.1, from coordinate 1,512,428,322 downwards.
TATTTTCAATATTCATTAAAAATGATTTTTCTCTGAAACATACAAAAAATTTACCCAAAGTAAATTATATTTTCCCAATTATAAAGAATAATTTTATTTTTTCAAACATAACATATAAATGTGTCCAAAACTAGATTTAATGAGGGTTCTCCATCAAAAAGTGGTAAATCGACCTTTTAATGATTATTAGTGTTTTTATGCATAAAATTTTATTCATTCACATTTTAAGCATCTAACATTAATTGGATAAATGTAAAAACATTTAAAAGTAATTGTATAATCATATTGTAGTTCTTTCTATACATTCCCACCAATACAATGGTTAGGCGTTAACTACTATTTAAAATAATATTCTATTATTATTTTTCAGTATGGCAAAGTATTGTGTGCAACATTAGACTTTGGAGAAACCCATTTTTGTGTTTCTACTATGCCATCAAACATAGCATCCCCTTTAATGTAAAATTAATATTTAAATCAAAAATATGAAAATATATTATTCTTTATTTACCTGGGATGTTACAATCGCTCTTCGAATGAATTCTCTAGAGGGAGTATGAAACATTCACCAGTAGAATCCATGTATTATGAGGCCATCCGGGTAAAAATTATTCTAATGATACACTTATAAAATATTAATTAGGTAAAATGGTAATTAATCAATTAATTAATCAATCAACTAATTCCCTTAGCACACCGCCAATGAATGAGGGTTTAGTACTTCCCACACTGAATGATTTTATGTTTCTCCTAGGGTAAATACCGCATTTTTGATACATCTGTCACCTCGTATTTCCAATATGATCAACTATTTAAGAGTATTCCAATGTTATTTAATTAATTTCACAAATTCAATATAAAATATATTAAATTTTATTATTAATTTTATTTTTCGTACACCAGGCCTTGGAATTTCATTTCGTCTCATCCTCTATCTCTGCTAATATATATATAGAAATATTTCAATGGCATAAAAGGAAAAACAGGTCTCTCGCTTAATACCTCCTTCTAAATTTTTGTCCATGAATGATAAAATAAAAAATAAACAAGCATAATGATCCCAAATATGGCTATCTAGATCCCAGAAACTCTCTCGCATGTTTCACCACTTCCACAACACGTGATCCAAAAGGATGGTCCATCCTCACAAGGTCCTCTCTTGTCGGTATTTCATCACAACCAGGTTCTATTCAATGGTGGATTTATCCATGAAATCCATCACTCCCCAGCTAATAGAGTTCATATGGTCCTTCACGTATTTTATCCGTTGTGACACATGGAAAAGGACGCGCAACCACTCCAACTATGGGGGTAGCACAAGGTGGAAGGAAGCCTCACCAACCCTCTGCAAGATCTTGAATGGACCAATGAATATCATGGATATATTTACTCCTTGGGTAAGCCTTATAATTCATCATCATGGGGATACTCTCTAGAATATGTGTTCTCTTGACATGAAATCCAGTGTTCTATGATGGTGATCTGTATAAGATTTCTATATGCTCTGGGCTATTTTCATCCTATTTAGGATGACTTGCACATTATCTATGGTTTCTAATACCAATATTGGGCCAAAAAGATATTACTCTCCTAACTGCATCTCGAAAAGGGTGGCCTTCATGGTATCCCATATGGGGCCTCAAACGTTTTCATGAATATGGTTTATTGGTATCTATTGTTGTAAGAGTACTCCACTAGTGGAAAGTGATCCTTCTAACTCTGACCAAAATCCAACACGCATACCCCCAACATGTCCTCTAAAACCGGGATTGTGTTCTCATTATCCCCATTGGTATGGGGGTGAAAGGTTTTACACTTCCCCAACTGGGTCCCAAATTCCTCCTATAGTCATCTCCACAATCACAATATAAACATTGTGACATGTTTAGAGACAATCATTGAGAGTACCCAATGAAGGGGGGTGATCCCCCGTACATACAATTTCCCAAAACGCTCTACTGAACTCTGATCCCCAATAGCATCGAAGTGTGAATACTTTGTGAGTCAGTATACTATCACCCAAATTGAATCATGTCCATTCAATATGCATGGAATCCTTTTGATTAAGTACATGTATATGTTGTCCCATTTCTGCTCTGGGATCCCAATAGGATGCAACAAACCTTCATGAACATGGATCTTAGAATTCAATTGCAGAAAAGTGACGCACTGTGAGATGAAGTCATATACACATTTACTCATGTTGGACCACCAGTCTCCCATTGAATATATATGTTCATATTACCCCAATGGGATCCAAAGTTAAAAGATAAGTGTGGAACTACCACATCATCTCATCCCGCATCATGAATTGAAGCACTGGTCAGCCCTGGAACAATATATCATGATTCCATCCATCCTAATACCCATATGGTGTATTGATTATGTATATATGATAAAAACATTTCAATGCAATGTCTCCAAAATCAGACTCTCTCACACACTCAACAAATGAAGTAGTTAACACTATATACTAATGAAATGTTATGCCCTCCTACTATACTAGGGCCATATATAGGGAACCTAAATTATCCAAATCATCGTACACTATGAATGCATGAGACTTCTTGCTAATGGAATATGCTATGCAATTTCTCTTTCTTATAGTATATGAATCCTTGATGGAGTAGTTTGAGAGGAACATAATCTAGTGTTGAAGTCTCAGGGTTTTCTCTTTGTGATGAAAGATGTACCTGAGGCATTGGTGGTCTGAGTAAAACAACAAGAACCCTCCTATAAGTTTGTACCTACAAATCCCCATGGTGAATACTACCTCTAGTAGATCTAGTTCAAGGGTCACATATTTATACTCAAGGTGTCTAAAGTACCTTTACCCATATGTGATTAATTCATGTCATTGAATAAACAAACAACACATTCCGCTATCATCCACAAAACCAGAGTGCTCATCAGATTCTACCTCAACTCCTCAATAGCCTTTTATAACTTCTCATACAAGGTTAATGGGTCTCCCTTATGCATTTTTATGATCAAAGGGGATGTGATTCTGTATAAGTGTACAAAAAATCTCCAGATGTACCCTGCCATGCCATGGAAACTCCACACCTTCGATAAATTTTTGGGTTGTTCCCAAGAAAACACTTCCTTAATCATTTCTATATCCATTACTAAACCCTGTAAAAATGAAATTCCCAATAAAGTGATCTTCCAATGTATAGAAAATGAAATTTTATAGGTTTCCATTAAATTGGTTCTCTAGAAGAAAATCATGAACAATATTCATGTGCTATGCATACTCCTCCTCTATTGTAGAGTGAATTCTTATGTCATCGATGAAGAAAAACAAGATGGTCCATGTATGATTGGAAGATACAGTTCATCTAATCCCTAAAGATGATGGGGGAAAATCTTCACACGAAAAGAAATCACTAGGATGTATTAATAACAAAAGAGACATCAGAATCCAACTTTGGAATATATCCTCAAAAACTAGAAATGGGTAGTATCTGGACCATAGATCGATCTTGGATAACCTTATCTCACCTCACAACTTAACAAATACGTTGTATATTCTTGAAAATATGTACTTCTTCTTTATCGTGGCCCAGTTCATGCGACCATAATCTACAAAATGTTGTGTGCTCCCATCTAACTTCTTCATGAATAAAACAAGATATTTTCTAGCGGACACACTGGTTCTGATGAAACCTTGGTAAAGAATGTCCTCAAAATACATTTTTAGCTCCTACATCATTATAGGTTCCATCTGATATACCACATAAAATATCAAGGTTGTCCCAGGATTGAAGTCCATACAAAACTCCATCTCCTTCCTCAGATGTAATCCTATAACATCTTTAGGGAAGTTGTCAATATACCCAACCTCAAATGAAGAAACTCAGATTTTAGAAGATTTTGCTACACCAAGGGTTACACATTCTAACTGATGGGTAATATACTACAATGTCTTATTCACAATATCCACTTTTTCATGTATGAGGTCTCTCTCACTGAAAAAGGGGAACCTCATTCCATCAATTCATATGAATCTGACTAGTCTTCAGTGATAGTTGATCATGGATCACTCTTTGTGAATCCAATCCAAGCCTACGATGAGTTCATGGGGTTCCATTATGATGACCAAAAGGACCCACGTGATCCTCTCTCTTTCAAGTTATAGCTCACACAATTAAGAGATGAAAGATATAGACGAACAATTCCTTTTGGGATCCTAATGAAAAATATGATATGTTATTATCTCTACTAGGATCTCCTAGTCCCAAACAATGATTAAAGAGATAAAAGAATCTATTGTGCCTATGTCTACTAATAATGAGGAAAGAGTATAATAAACTCAAATCATACCTTGAATCGTCTCATGCGTCATATGATCATAATTATAAAAAGTGTTCAACTGTCTACGAACTCAACCTCCATCTCCAAAAGCCTAAAATGGGATGTTTGGTGGTGGTGGTGGAAGTACCTTGCATCTTCATCCTCCTCATGTATATCACCTGCACCTCATAACGTTTTACCTCCCTAGGGACCACCCTAATCTTGGTGTTGTCTCTACCGGGGCGGTCCATCTACTTTCTTCTTGGGACGATTCTTATTTATGGTTAGGAAGACTCATTTCATTTGACCCTACTATTATAAGAATTTCATCGACCCAACCCATGATGCCTCGGGGCTCTGTGCTACCCTTAGACTATAAAACCACATCCCTATATCTTCTTATGGAAGGGTATCCTATTCTGAGATATCTTCTGCATGCTTGCTGTTGTAGATTCCATAGCCCAATCATATCCATTTATTGTTCCATCTATTTAGCATCCATCTACAAAAAATATATCCATCCCAAGTTACCGCTCTTGAACCCTAGCATAGGTGGGGATGCAGAAAAGGTACTATGCTGGCTCAGATCTCACAATAGAGTCCTTACTCAAGCATTTGTACTCAGAAGTAGCCATATACGATCATGTATAGATATTAACGAGATTGTTATGTTAACCTATCTGTATACACTACCATTATCAACCCTCCATACTAAAGCTCTAGAAGCACCTGGATATGAAGGGAACATATGTCGGATGGGTTTGTAATCCACATGAAATAACTATTAGAAGTTCTCCTATGAGAGTGTCGACTCATTATGCATCTGCGTAACCAGGATCTATCAACACACAGTTTATCCATTGAAAATAATGGCATCCAAATCCCCATATAATCTACCAGGGTCCACAAAAAGGATGAATATATAGACCACCTACTCTAGCCAATCCTCTACTTCTTGAGGATCTGTCTCTCCATGGAACCTCAGTGGTCTCTGATATTGGAACTCATGAACTGTATTCGGCATGTACACATCATTAGACCACACTTCTAGGAAAATATGCTACTGAATAGGTGGATGTTATGATACTATCTCACCTAGAAGAAATGGATCTGAACATGGACCATGAAATGAGGCCTCATCATTCATAGGGTTGTCTTCATGAACTATAGATGCAATCCGGGCTCACATTAATCGTGGAGGCATCCTAAATTTTTTAAGGATAATCACAGTGAGATGAATATATATATATATATCATCAATAATAGAGATTCAAGTCATGAAGAAAAGTCAAAGACTCGGTCTTATTGGATGCATATACCATTAATCCATGAAACAAGTTTCCCATCCTTTCGAGTAGACAAGAAGGTAGTCAAGGTCCCAGTGAATGGCTTTGTCAGCTACCAAAACATCACTAGACTCCATGGAATGAGATCCACAAACTCGACAATTTCACAGAGTTTCCCTAAAACCATGAAAAACACTTTTTAGGGAAATGTCTGAACTACATCCCAAGGGTTTAACTAACCTTGACACCAATATGTCACGACCTGACCCATGTCAGAGCTTGAGCCCCAACTACCACAAGACCTCCAATATAGACTAGTGGTGGAGACAAGGGAAGAGGGCAATGTAAACTTGTGGAGGCCGTTTCATATGTTACTATACAAATGCACAAAAACTACTTAATGAAAAACTTCATAGGGAATGAGTAAAAGATGCAACACTACTATAAATATAACAAATATGAATTGGCCACCAAAAAAATGAAATAATGTATTGTCTCCTAAAAATTAATAGGCGAACAACACATTCCAGAAAAGAAATATGTCCCAGCCTAACAGAGCTACAAAATAGTAAACAACTGATAGATCGCTGATCAAGTATCCCATGAAATGACCACCATAGGCGGTCCAATCCCCAGGTATCCCTATGCACCTCTAATGTCATGATCAACCTACCCTTCATCTAAAAAAGGAACAACATGTTTTTGGAAAATCCCAAGTAGTGGTGAGTGTATACATACCCCGTAGAATACCTTGATAAAGTAAATATGTGTGGGGATAAGGATATATATATATACAATGTTGAATGAAGTAGATATAACAAGGTACTGTTAAATGGTATTGATCAATCCAACAAGATATTGAATGTGAACATGTTCGAACATAAGGAGCTAGACACAGTGAGATGATAGTATTCTCATGGAGTCTTCTCTACCTATAGTAGAATAGTGGACTTATCCAACCATGATAATCTAACAACAGAAATAACACGGCATAACCCACTCATCTTCTCCTCCCCTCGAAGGTGCATAGTTATACCTAAGTTGTGGGTATCGAAGTTGTCTATGTATAACTTCTCAGTCAATGAAATCCAAACGAGGGAGTAAGGGGATCTCCAAATCACAACTCAATCCAAGAAGAAGAGTATACAATAGGTAAGAGTAATTTTCATCAATGATTCCCATTATCTCATGAATATACCGACATCACACAAGTCAATGCGACACAATCACCGCACCTTAATACTATATTATTTGGGCAGTACTGAATCTCTCTAATGATTTTAGGTCTCTTAATAAGAACACGTTTGGAGAATAAAAGAGTTTATATTTCTCATGATTTGAAAGTTAGATTGAACGACATCTCATTATAGTTCAATAATGTCAAGGTATTACTAGTTTTAGGAAAGGATCTCAGGCCCTTGGGGTGATTTTAGGGTCTTACTCTAGCAGCCGCCGAAGAATGATACTACCCATTCCTACTAGAGTTTACCACATCGAGAGTTTATTGGGATACACAACTACCCAATTCTACTAAAGTATATTATTGATGATTCATTCGAGAAATGTTGATTCGCTACATGGAAGGAGGGTTATGCCTGGAATATGTCATTAGGGAATACCAATTTCTTTCTCTACTAGATGATATAATGAGAATGTCGAGCAACTCCACTTCACAGTCACGCTGGAGGTCAAATCGGATATATCATTAGGGAATCCCACTGCCCAACCCCACTGAGGGTAATCCAAAAACTATTATAAGGGAACAAAACATCATAGAACAACTAGATGGGATGCCCAATAATTATCAGTGTGTGAAAAATATTATAGATTTCCTTTCATATCCTAAAATCCTATTTTGAGGGAGCCATCATGTTCTATGCATAAAGACACCAAGGATAGGCATACATTGGTCCAAAATATGATTTCAAAAGAAAGAGATATGGATGTTCAAAATTTATTGGAAGATCTCATGTAGTACACGGCGTGTGAGGGAACAAAATAGCGTGTGGTCCCATTTCAATGCCTTGACATGTCTATAGTATGTAAATTAGTCTTGATTGTGTAGGGGTATATGTAAAATATGAGGACTACAGGGCATGACCAACCAATTAGGGGACTAAAATATGTCTACTAGATGTGTTCGTGTAATAATACCCCATGTACACGTACACTGGTACATGGCATGTAGGCCCACATGAATTGTTTTGTGTGTGGCCGACCTATGTTCGTGTATTTATACACAGACTTTTTATTGGTGTAACCCCTCAAAATGATTTTCCAGCTATGGAATGGGTACATGGTGTGTGATAAATTTATACACTTCTTGTTTAACTAATTTTCATTAAAATCCTTTCACTTTTACTGAGGGGGCTACACTCCATGTGTTCTTCTACATTCATTGTGTGTACTCAGGATTTTCCTAGAGGCCCTCTATTTCACCCAATTATTAATTGGGCTTTTAATATGGTCATATTTCATCAAATCATGCCATGATTCCTTTTAAAATATTAATATCTAGCAAGGAATAGTGATTCCCAACCGTGGTTTTTTGGGAATCACTTATTGTAATGTTAAGGGGTTTAATGCATAATTTTTGTTAAACCTGTTCATTCAACTCCCAGTAGTCCAGTTCCAATTATACATATATAACATACAATCAATGTTGAATAATGTGATGAATTGATGGAGGAATTCCAGTTAAAAAGGGTGTTAAGATCATTTCCCAAGCATTCTTGGTGAATTACCATGAATGTAAAAATTTGGATTAGTAAACAACTGGTAAATGAAATTTTGATACATAGGCTCATGTGAAGGATTTAACAAGGGGAGAAAATCAAACAACAACATTTGATATTCATGAATATTTAATCAAAAGGGACATAATAAAATTTGTGTCCTAAAATATTGTTTTGAAATTTTTTTATTGAATAATATGTTCTCCAATGGCTGAGTAGGATATGTTGTTTTCGTTGGGTTTCAATCTTCCTTTAATCAGAGGTTCTTCGTTCTTTAAAGATAATATCTAGAGAGAGGATGAAGCTCTGAGTTGATGAATTGATGAATTATGAGGGAGACCATATCCAAATAACTCTAATGAATTATTTAAAAATATTTAACTATGTTAAAGATTAATTAATCAACTAATTAATTAATCAATTATTTAACATAATGGACTACCAATGAGTGAGGTGTTTGAATGTCCCACACCAACTCATTTAATGTTTTTTCTAGGGTAAACTCCATTTTTTGGACACAACTGTGGTCTCATATTTCAGTTCTAATTAACTGGTTAGGAGTTATGTGTTTTGATTAATTAACTGTGCATGCACAATATAAAATATATTTAAATTTTTTTAAAATTTATTACATGCACAAAGCGCCTTGGAATTTCATGACATCTCTTTCTATTTCACATTAAATATATTTGGAAATATTTAAAATTCTTATAGGGAAAAATTACTCTCTACATGATCTATATCAAGAACGCGATTCTTGATAACTTTTTCTCGTATATGAATCTCATTCTAATGCTCATTATTGGACATTCCATTTTTTAAAGAAGTCAACTTACTATGGGATGCAAAAAAATTAATCTCATATATCCAACTATAATGGTCATTATTATATTTCTAATGACAAACCATGATGAATAATACATCACATTCCATTATCTATTATGGACGATCACACTACATTCCCACCATCAAAATAGATAATAACGTCATATGTGCTATATAGGTGTGGGGTAACACTCTATAATCTATCTAAATGGATAATCATGATGTCATAATAATCCTAAGAGATGAAAAATACCATATTTATTGAAATACAAATGATAAAATGATAATAAACACACAAAACCACCTCCTAATTAACTATGCCATAATATATCTCATAAGACAGGTATTAATGTATAAATATTAATTTTCTGCCTCTGAGGTGGTGCATGTTGCGGGTTATGTGGATATGTCATGATGCAGATTATATCCTATCCCTTTTTCTATAGGGATGGAAACTTGTTGAATTTACCATTCCATGGTTTAAACTTGTTCAACTTCCTTATCCTTTAATGAAGGTTGAATTAAACCTATGGGGAACTGTTGGTCCCACCAGATGATTGCGTGGTGGTAAAGCGCTAACACAATCGGTCCTTCTAAGATATATCATCCTTAGATGGTCACCAACGGGTTTATTCATGGATCCAAGAATGCCCAATGGCCCTGGTATCTATGATTCATAGACCTACATTCCAATTTTAGGCGCTTGTTGGGTGTCAATTTAGCCAACAAAAGTTGAGGACTTCATTGGTCAAGAGGATGAGAGGTTAGGCGTAGTGCGCCCTTCAAGGAGAGAATTGTTTCATGTTCCGGGACTCTCTTATTGATTTAATTCATTCTCATATGTTCTTGAATCCTTGGTTCATTCCAGAAGAGTGTGTCCACGGGCTACCCTAGGTTCGTAAGATCATCGTGAGCATGCATATGATTTATTGCATAGAGGTGATGCTAAATTTTCCATATTATAAGGCTCTCTATAGTTTATCATCATCCAGGGGGACAAAAGATGAGTTGATGTTTGGATCAGGCCCACAAGGAGGGATTCATACATATCCTCATAAGAGGAATAAGAACCCACGTAGTTCGATCATGTGGGGATTATACATGAATGTTTCTGATTTGAGGTGTCATGTTTGGGTGGACCCTTTAGGGATATGAACCCATTTCTATTCAGCCTTTTTGGAAGGTGTCCTACATGTTTTGAGATGGTCAGAAATTAGATTTCTCATAGTTTAGAACATGTTCTGATGTTGTGACCCTCAAAAACCTCTAATCCCACGTGAGTCATGCTTAGTGTGATAAACAATACGATGTGAAAGATTCAACAATGCAAATCTATCCTCTCCTACTAGTGGGGGAGGGAGATCATGCAGAGGAAGAGGTTGGGGCGACTGTGGCCAAGGGCGTCGAGTGATAAACCTTTCCATGTGAAATGGAATTAAAGGTCACGCGACCATTCCTTGGAAGATTGGGGACCTACCAAAGTGGGAGGGCCCTAGAGCATCATATGAGATATAATAAAGTTTAAATTAATATAGCCTTGATGATGGAATCACAATTTAACATCATGTGGATAGGACTATTTGGGGTCTTTTAGTTTAGGGTCATGTGATGAGGACCACTTGTTATGGAAACCATGATTAACTGGAAGGAAATCATGTTTGGATATTGAGACGTGTCTTGAACATGAGAGCTATGGAATGTGTAAACCATGATTATAGAAGATTCTAATTTGGGTGAATTATTACCATTCATGGAAGCCATTGAGGTGTAAAGAGGTAGTAGAGGACTCTCCTGATGACGGGTTTTTCTCTTGTTGATAGAGCATATTTGAAGGAAACTTATTCAGAGCCACTCTGGAATGATGTGAATTATCAAGAAGAGGTTTCTTCTAGACGCTGACCATCAATATTTGATGGCCAATTATTTTTATGATTCTTTATGATCTCAGATCATGATAAATGATATAAGGCATGGAATCCATTGAGGCATAAAGAGGAAGGATAGGACTCTCATGGGGACTAATTTTTCTTTGGTTGATAGCCATCTTGTAAGCATAATATGTAGAGACACTATGGGATGATGTGCATTGTCAAACAAATGTGTTCTCATGACATTGACCTTCCATTTCTAATGGCTAGGTAAGATAATGATGATCCAAAATCACCCAGTATACTATAGTTTAATTTCATTTAGCTTCAACGAATACCATATATTTTAATGTCATGTTGTTAGGATGATAACTCATAGTTTATGGTCATAGAGTTCAGACCGTTGAAGGAAGGATCCATTTTTAACCGAAGGATAATCAGGCTAGGATATTCTGACATGCCTCGAACATGATAGGGAAGGATTGTGCAAACTGGGAATTTAGGGATTCTCGAATCATGAGAAATGATATGGGGCATGTAATACATTGAGGTGTATAAGGGTTAGAAAGGACACTCTTGAGGAAGAATTTTCCATTGATTTAAGGTCGTCTTATAGGATTCATATATAGAGCCACCAGGGCATGATGTGCATAGCCAAAAAATGGTTTCTAAATGACATTGTCCTTATTCTTCTGATTTCCATGGAGGGTTATGATGATCTGGAATCACCAGAGACACAAATTTTGATGGATGGAAAGGGTGTGTTCGGGTATTTAAGAAACACCCTGGTTAGGATTTTCCATGGTGTTTTGGGTCAACCTGGTATAAGAACCATGTGATTGGGCATTTCAGGAGGTGTATTTGGATTGTCCCTTTTCATGGTATTTAATGGAAGGATGTTTAGGCGGAAAAGGGTGCAATGGAAAACGATTTCAAGTAGGCCCAAAAATTTTGGGTTGAGACCCTCCATTTTTCATGGGGGTAAGTGATAGTAGCGAAAGAAGTATCCTGGATGGCTGAGACAGTAGCGTCACAGTGATTTCGAGTAGGGGTGTGGGGGAGCAGCCCTCGCAGTATGGAACAATGGTTGTAAACTGTTTTCCCCATAGACCTAGCTACATAAGAGCTACCTATTTAGAAAGGTATGCGACGGATTTGGCCGTGTATGATGGTACGCCGAGTAGTTGGCAGTGTCTGATGGTTTTCAGAGGAGAATTTCTCATACTGTCTTCCATGTAGGGGAATATGCAAACTTTGTTTCGCATATGGGCATCAGTGAACCATTTTATTATATATATATATTTTTTGGTTTGAAGATTGGTTGCAGAGTGTTTCATGAATACAGTTCGTGGGGAGGACCTTCACAAAATTCATTCTACATATGGTTTGTGGGATTGGTTCCGCAAACTACTTATTGTTCGAGGTATGGAATACGTGAACTGTTGCAGATTCGTGATGGAGTCCCATAGATCGTAAAAGGTGATGAAAAAATCTCTCCCACACCCTCTACGTTCTTTGTAACCTTTTCTGCCATCCCAGAGCTCTCTCCCTTTCCTTCCTCCCCTCCTCTTTATATTAACCCCCCTTATTCGATTCCAATGGTGGTACTTTTATAGTGTTCTAGAAAATCTATATCTATGGTACACGCATCACTTTCCCCGGATGGCCATGGAGGAAATCTGACCTACGGAAGACTCGGTCAATCAAGGGTTTGTGGATGTGTGGTATGCCATCAAAATCTCCTCATCCACGAACCACATTGTTCGCGGGGATGGTACGCAGGGCACACATCCTTTAGATTATCACCTATGAAAATAGTTCCCAGCAACTTCAGTTTGTGGGTGGAAATTCATCGTGAACTGCTTCGTTTGCTGGCCAACGACTTGTGATCCAATGAATCATAGCCCATCCGCATACTAGCAGTTTAAAATATATTCCTTCCTCTATCATTTCTCGGTGATTCTATGCAACTAAGAATAATTCCCTTGAAAAATATTATTTCGTTAAATTTCTTATGAAATCTTCAATCCAATTTTTCTTGCTGGACATGTCAGGGTATTTACTTTCCCTTTGCTAATTTTTCAGGACCATACATTTCACGTGATTTTTATTTTGATATCCTTAATTAATGGGGATTTAATGTGGTATACAAACCCCTACTATACCATGTACATTATGTATGACCCACTATATGGTATATATACTTGGTCATCCACTGCACAAAAAAATGTTTCTTCCGTATGAGTATATTTGTTATCTCATACATGAATCTTAATCATGAAAACATTAACAATTTTTCAAAACCTAAGAAACTCAATGATGATCATCAGGTTGGTATAACTCATAGATTCACTTTATGTAGTAAATTTTCATTATTTTAATAAAAATATATATCAATATACACAGACATATATATATATCCAATGAAAATGAATGATAACGGGACATTACATATTATATAATATATTTTATATTGTTAAATCTATTTTAATATTACTATAAGATGATCTATATATACACCTATCTAATATATAAATTATGGTAGTCCTCAAAATTTACTTTGTTGTTCCTCCACATCTGGCAGTTTTGTTAACTCGATAATGTAATTTTGTCCAAATCTATATGAGACCATCTAATAAAACATCCATCTATATTTTTTAATGATTAACATCTATAAGTAATTACATCTTTAATAATGGTGAGATGTAGGAATAATATTACCAATTATAAATTGGATTGAATTTTTAACACTCCTTAACTCTATAACATCAAATGTTACGATGTAAACATTAGTTTTTCCCTATAGAACATTTATATGAATAACATGATCATGTTTTGAAATCAATAAATCACACATTTCTCTTTAATAATTGTGTAACACTTTAGATTATTATTTTACAAAATATCTGAATCTCTTTTAGGATAATGTGGTATTCAATTTGATATTTTAATAGAACAATACTTTATAAAATATATATAATACCTACCTCTATCAATTTAAATACAAATCCTTTCATTTTATTTTTTAGTCACATATCATAAACACTATAGGATACTGTCTGCATGTCACATTAATTTTATATTTGAATTATCCTTTAAATATTAATCTTGAAATTTTAAGGTTCAAACATTCTATCACTAGTATATTTGACATTATTTCTCTTAGATTATCCTACTAATAAATAAAAACTATTATATTTTTAGTAACATAATAGTATTACCCTTTCGTAGGAACATTTTAAAAAAATTATTGTATTTATTTTTATATATTAAATATTTTGTGTATTGACATTTTTTATCTTAAAATAATGCATTAATAAAAATTATCACTAATGGGTTATGGGAACATCTTCCCTTCTATTTTATCAAATACCTAAATACCACATTATCATCAATAATTTTTTTTTCATTATTTCATTTTCTAAACATGTTATATAATTTAATGAGTCATAAACTATGTATATATGATTATGTATATAATTTTACTAGTAGAAACTCAAAAAATATCTCCAAAAATAAAATATTATTGTGATGGAGATATATATATTATTTTATTGAATCCATGTGTGCTTCTATTAAATTCAAATCATCGAGTCGATACACTTTTCTTTTTCATTTAGAAGAAGAACTTATTTTCAATCAATTATTCCATTTATTTTAAATAAAATTATATTTTTAACACTTATAATGTATACCTTATTGATTGTACATGTTTCAAAATACAATGTATGATTTTTGTAACACTATCACAAAACATGGATAATATGTGAAGTTTCAAAAATAGATTTAGGTATCCTTAAAAACTTCATTCTTTGAAATCATAACTCATACATTCAAATTCTTCTTTTAAGTGTCCATGAAATTGAATATATAATATAATAAAACATCATTAAACTCTCCAAATATGTTTTCCTTATTCCTATTGTACTTTTACTATTTGGCCTCATGATTTTGGACTATATGTTTTTCTTAATAAATATTATGTTTGATAGATTTTACAACACACAATACTAATAGAAAATGGTCCACAACAAATAATATTAATTTTATTGAGAAATTATAGAATTAATAAAACCAAATGTAAATAATAATAAGTTACTCAAATAAAATTCATTACACTTATTGGACAAATTATTAATATGATTTAATATTAAAAAGTATTTTCATCCTCATTGAAGCCATTTTTTAATGAATTATATTTTAACATAATAAATAAAATTTACCCATTTAGATCAATTAGTATATATGATCTAATTTATTAATATTATTTAACGTTTAATCATCTAATGTTAATAAAACATAATGTTAAAAAATTAATTTTTCATTAAAAGTGATTTTATTTGTATTATTAAATTTTATTTATAGGATACAATAATGTATTTTATATTATAAAATTTAGAAGATGAACTTAATCTTTGATTCCATAATGAAAAAATACCTCAATGTAATTTAAATTATATTTCTGAAATAATTCATTTTTTGGTGAATATTGAGATTTAAAATTCAATTTAAACTATTATTTTTATGATTTTCAGAATCAAATATGAATTAAAAGTGTAATAATAAATTTTCATTATAAAAATTTATTTAATGAGTAAAATTAAAAATATAAAAATAATATGATAAATTTATAAAACCAATAATTATAAATTTTATGATTTAAGTTATATTTTTGAATAAAATACTTATTTGGACATTAATGTCAATTAAATATTTGTTTTGGTAATCCATGTAAGTATTATTTTTATTATATTAAAATTAATATCATGGTAACAATTAATAGTCAAAATTTTATCCAGAGCATAATTTTTTACTTAAAAATAACTTTTTCAAAATTTATTTACTACCCATATTAAAGGTCTATTTTGGAATTATAATTTCTCAACAACAATTACTTTATTTGATAATATTTTATCCGAATTATATTTCATAGTGTAGAAATTTTTTAACAAATAAAATATGAATTTCTTAATTAAAAGTTTTATCACGGAAAAAAGATTGTTTATGTTATATATGTTAGTTACTGTAAATGTTAAAAACCTGTGGGTAAATATTATAATAAATAAAATATGTCTATAAAATGGTTTTTTAGAATATTATAGTCCTTAAGTTGTAAAAAAATTCCATTATTAATCACATTTGGTCCTTTTACGTTGGAATAATATCATTTCATCATTGAAAACAACAATTTATTTAAAAAGTGTACATTTTTTATCACTTATAAATGGGGATAAATTCCACCATATCATGAAACATCTATCTCTCTAAATGTAATTATAATTGTCTGCCATTTTTCTCCTCCTATAATCATATCTATCTTTTATAAACATGTGGTCTCAAATATTTAATCTAAGGGCTCTATTTCGTAGTAATTTTCTATAATATCCCATTAAATGTTTCTTGATACTCCTCGAAACATGTTTTTATCATAGACTTGTTTGGCTTTATTTATTGACGCTTTCAGAGAAATTAGGATAATTTATTTTGTCTTATTTGTTGTTCATGGTTATTCCATGATTTTTCCAAACCATGCATCCACCCCAAAAACAAACTGTGCCACCACGGAAATTCATAGTTTTCATGATTATACCATTATTAGGATAATACTGATCCCTCAAAGTTGAAACGATGAACACCTAGTAGGGGCTAATGGTTAGGGTGAATGATTATTCTAACCTTGTGTTTATCTCTATGATACTATGAAATTGAATATTTTAATTCCAAAAAGGTAGTTGACAATCCTAAACATCTTGTTTTAACCTTTGGATGACCCCCAATCGACCTAAAATGAATTCTTTCTATAAGGGATCTATAAAGGTGATTCTGGATGCTTTAAACCCCTCATATGGATAATAAAAATACAAGTAGAAGATATAATCCCTCTATGTTAAGTGGATAACCTCTCATTTACATTCAACCAGTATCTCATTCCTTCCCCAGTAGATTTCGATAGATCATCACATATTGGATGGATCAAATGTCAATTTAATTGGATCCTGATTCTAGTTTATATTTTGAGATATCTTACTCCATTATTCTTCATTGTCATTCCCCCAATGTAGGTATTTGGAATTTTAATTCATTGATTAATGTTAGGTGGTTCCATTAGAAATTTTCCATGTAATTGAAAATATATTTTCTAAAATTATTTTAAATAACATTAAATAGATTTATGAAAAACTGGTTTTATATGAATTACAATTTATATGTGAAATGGAATGGAATTTTTGGGAAACCCCAAATTCATATGGAAATGGAAATTTGAAAACAATGATGTTGATGAAATGATATGAGAAATGATTTGGAAAAAAATGTAATAAATTGAAATGATGAAAACCTATCATTGGTATTTCATTGAAAATGAATGAAATGATGAAAAACCCTTCCTTTTATATTGAAATTTATTTTTTATATTTAAAAGGAAAATTATGAAATTAAATGTGAAATGATGATTTATTTTAAATGAAATTATTTCCCCTTTTTATATTGATTAATTGTTAACATGTGAGACTAGGCAGTTAATGTTTTATTTATGAAAATCACATTAGGATGATGAATATATGAGGTTGATAAATCTTAAAAAATCCTATTTTATAATTTCATAAATATGGTGGGATGATTATGATTTATATTCATTTTGATCATGATGGTTATGTGTATGCATATTATACATGATAACATATATGATATGTGTGGGGATCCTGTATCCAAAACCAACTGTACTGTTCGGAGTCCTACTATTGTTCTTATTTCTCATGTTTTGACTATATATTCCATTCATTTATGACTAGTTTTATTCCTTAAAATTTATTTTAATAAATAATTTTATATTTTTTTAGTATTTATGTTTGGTTTAAAATTAATTCAATCATTTGAAAATAATCCAATTTTGTTTTAAATATGCAAATAATATATTATTCTCTGCCTAATGTAATTTACATTAAAATAGTGATTTGATTTATAATTATGGAATATATTAAAGAAATACTGGTGATACCCTACTATGAATTAGAGATCAAACCCTACCATTTCCTTCGGGTGTTTGTATATTTTCTAATTCCATGTAGAAGAAATAGGAGAGAACCACTCGGTGGTGGTCAATGTTTATGATGCTTTGAAATGTGGGTTATTGTTGTTGTATTGGAAATTATTTCTTTTAGCTGAGTACTTTGATGACGTATTACATTGAGCCTTTTTATACCTATTTGGCTATTTGTACTTTCTCCATTTGGTGTGTTGAGAATACATATATGTTACTATTCATCTTCTATTCTCTTGTGAAAAATTCACTCCCTCTATTATCTTATATGTTACCGGGTGATAGAGACAAACCTATGGGGTTTCCATTGAACTTAAGGCTATGTCAATGTTTTCTCGATTATTAGGGTACCTGGGTATCAAAGATGATTCATGAAAATATTTTATTAAAAGTGTTGTTTTAAAATCATTCCTTTATATCATTATATTATTTTGGATATCTTGATGGGGTTTATGAGGTAGTTATGAGCGATATCAAAGATAGATCTCATCATATCATTCCATAATATTCCATGGATTTTTTTGGAAAGTCATCATGAGGAATAATTTGATCTAATTATTTTATTTTACATTATTTTTATTTGGTTAGTTTGAAATCCAAATCATGATATCTAGTCTAATGTGATTAATTTTCAAATTTTTCTTGTTTGAGTTATGGATTTGACTAATCTTTTGATGTCTTCATTGGTCCTTTTGGATGATGGTAGCATCATTCCTCCAACAGGACATGTGTTTAGGAATATAATGGAATATTATTAGGAACCACCATGAGTGAATCCTCTCGTGGACCAGAATATTGTTGATATTTTTGTGAATTTTTTGCATTCTCTTGGAGATAAACCAACACCCATTTCAAGTTAGGATCTAGTTGTGGACCCTCATGGGGATGAATCATAGAATCATTAAAGGGAGTTACACTTCAATAGTCAACTAGTGTTCAAAGGCTATAATGGTTCACATGGGCTGAGTGTTGGTTGATGATGACAATTATTATTTAGTATATTTTTGAAACTCAATATTCAATTAAGGTTTGATGATCCACCTTTAAGATTAAAGTATATTTAGGGAGATGGTGGGACATGATGGGGATAGAAAATAAGAATACGTGTTTAGAGTTGATATACATTAAAGTTCATTTTAATTATAAGTTCTATCCATATTCTGTGGTGGTGTCTAAGGATATATATTTTTACCAACATGAATAGAATGACAATGCCATGATGAAGAATGAACATCAATTTTCCTTGTTTATGTGGGATAGACTAGTGATTGTATTGAAAGATAAAATGAAGATTCTATGGTTTCAAATGGTTCTTTATTCTGATAAATTTTCTCTAGTTTTCTTGAAAAATCTCACTTATTATTTGAACATTCTATATAGGGCACTGATTGTACATATTTATATGTCTTGTATGACTTAGTTGACAATGTTTCATTTTTCTATCAAAAGGTGTTATTCATGTTCATTTAAAAAGAATATGATTTTTTATTAGTATCATGATGTTTCTTTAAATTTTTAACCATTTAGACCTCATGATGTTCTTGGAATAGGCCTATTGACTTTCTTATATTGTGATAAGAATATGAATTCGAAATGGATTTCACTAAGTGACTGAAGATTTTTTTATTATTCAGATGCCTATTGTACTTAAAGAAAAAAACTATTTATTTTCTTACACATGTTGTGGAATGTGATCATCATAACATAAAACTTCTGAATTTAAATAATATGATTCACGAACAATGGGTTTTTATACACAAGCCTTCATAACAGTGATTCTTCACCAAATTGAAGAGTCTCTGGAGGAAACTAACACTTGTATACCGACTGTGAGAGGTACCTTCACTATATCTTCACCATCAGTGGATTATTTAATTTATATTTGTTCATATCACTCATTTATATTTATTCTTATTCTGAACATTTTGAGTCCTATAATGTATGTTCTTTCTCATGTGATGGATATTACTACACCCCTCTAAATGAAGATATAGAAACATATTTGTTGTCTACATTGTAACTTATCTATATAAGATATTGATCTTATATGGGATTTTATAGTTTTTAATATTAATCTTATTGATTTCATTCTCGGTTAGTATTTGAACATTTCATATTAGGACCAAATTGACTGATATCTTCAATGGGTGTTTTTTACCTACCCCGATGGTGAGTTCTGTGATTTTGAGGGAGAAAAATACCTGAGACCGAGTAGAGTTGGACCATCATATTCTGATATGGGGAATGTAATATTAGTTTTTTCCTCAGATATTGAGTGGGAATCCGAGATCTATGATCTCCTTTTAGTTTTCATAATGTTTATATTACATTCACTTATGATTTATGTGGTTTTCCACTCATATGAGAGGTATATTTTTATATATATTTATTTCTGATTACTCAATAGGTTTATATTAGTTATTACCATGTAGAGACAACTAGAATGAATGAATCGATGACTATATTGGATTATTTTTATGAGAATTTACTTATAGGCATATTGTGTCTCCATAGGGGGTTGCTATATTGTTTTCTATGAACTAGTGTGGAACACATCCACTATGTGTTGTTTACATGATACTCAAATGAGTAAAGGTAAAGATCTAGTATATATTTTAATGTGTCGATGATTTATTTTACCATTTTAAAGGGTAAATGTGGTTCTTGATGATTGAAATTTTGTCTAGGTTTCACCAATTGAGAATAAAAAAATATATAATATTCTAAGAACTGCTTTCTAGAGAAGGTATGACCATTATAAGTATATTTTCATGGCATTTGGTCTAACAAATTCTACTACTGTCTTTATATCATTGATGAATGTGATCTCTATAATTATCTTCTTATAATCATAGTGGTAATTGTGACAGCCAGGTCCGTGTGATAGCACATACACCCCGCCTTAACATGGCTGTCGGGTCCTGACCTACCAGGTACCACCAGTTGTCCCGCAGACACGCGGGGCCCACCCCAGGGTCCACCCACATTCCTGAATGGGTCATTTGACTAATTATTGTCCCCACAGGACAACACATGTCTTTTCTAGTGTGCATTGTCGTCACTCATACACACCCTGTGAAACATCCCAGAAGGTCACCCATCATGGTCACTACTCTGGGCCAAGCATGTTTAACTGTGGAGTTCTAACCAGGCAGGCTCCTAAAAAGGAAGGTGTATGTTGTTGACATGAGTCATATCATTTAGCCAGTTAGCCCTTTTATCATTTGGGGGTGTTACCATAATTTTGGATGACATATCGGTTTACTCTATGTCTATGGATGATCCTACACATAATTTCAATTTAGTTCCAGAAATTTAAATAAATCACTAAATTTCTGTCAAGCTATCGAATATTTTTTTATAGAAGGGATGTAATGTTAATGGGACATTTGATCTTTATACATTTATTTTATTTGATATTGAGAACATTGATGATATAATGACATGGGTTTAACCACGTATTTTTTTTGACATTCGAAGCTTCCTTCGATTAGCAGGATTTTATTTCCTATATGTAATGTATTTCTGAAATTTGGATTCTTTAATGAACTATCTCACTCTGAAGGGGGTAATGTTTTCCTAGGATGAAAAATATCAGGTTTTTTCTGTGATAGAACATATTTGTCTTTGATGCTAGTGTTGAAGCTTCCAAATACTGGGTAGGTCTATGTGGTCTAATGTGATGCATATGGTTTGGGATTCGGTTTCATTATTGTAAAGGATGATCTTATAGTATCCTATTACTATCAGTGTTATAGGACACAAGAGAATAATTATCCATCCCGTGACCTTGAACTAAAACTCATCATGAATTCACATAAGAGATAGCATCATTACATTTTCCGAGAAAATTTTAATGTACATTCCTAGGAAATCAAACAGAGGTATTTATTCTCTCACAGGGAATTGAATCTTCGCTAGATGAATTATGCTGAGTACCTGCAGTCTTTAAATTTAAACCATACCTATACCTCATGGAAATAAAATGTTATCATCGAAGCTTTTATTAGGAAACATACAAAATGTTGTGTGAACTTATCATGAAAAAGAGGAACATTTGGGATGATTTTATCATTTTCATATTAGAGTTTGAGAGAGTAGGGATGTGATTGTCTTCTCCACCATTCAACCTACATCCACGCTTCTCAAGATGATTCAAAGGAAATATAATCTTGATGAAGAATTTCATAGAATTAGGGTCTCTCTAAAAATTATGTAGACCATTATGTATTTATCATTTTCGATGAAGGGTATCTTACATTTTTTGAACTGGAATATTGTACCTTTTAAGTGATATATGATGGGATGGGAGATTTCCTTAATTTCTGATCGGAAATACACCCATGAAACAAAAAATATGTTCTATGACATGAATAAATGGATCTACTTTCCATAAAGAAGACAATACACTATTTAATTTGTCTATTGTTGTCATGATGGATAACATTTCAAGGCCTATCACCAAACAAATTCTTCCTTACATTAACCACATACATTTCTGACTATGAGGTATGATATAATCTCTATGGACATTGTGTTTGTTTTTTTGTGGACATTTAGGAAGAATAATGTGATATAGGTTGTGACCAATTAGATGAAAAGATTTGATAATAAAATGGGATCTCTATACAAGTATTCGTGATACATACAAAGCATAGGAATTCAGAAATCACTAAGTGAATGGGATTGTATGTATTCAAGGTGTTCCACCTAATATAGTCTCTATAATAAGTCCTTAATTTACCTATCATTTATGGATGGGAAATTAAGAGGAAATGGGATTTCAAGATCAACTAAGTACATATTTCTATCCACATATATATGTGAAGACAAGTATAGTTATAAAAATTATTGATGATATGCTTTGTTCTTGTATCATAGATTTTAATGGATCCTGGGATGACCATTTTTCAGTTGTTGAGTTTTCTTATAATAATAGTTTTTAGTCCATGATCATAATGGATCCTTTTATATCCTTGTATGGTTAGATGCATAAATATATATTGTAACTATCAAATATTTTTGAAACATCCATTGTTGGACCGAGTATGGTCCAAGAGATGATGTAAAAGGCCTAGTTGACTCATCAATGAATTTTAATGTCCAAGAAATAGTATATTTCTTATGTATATTTTTGGAATATACTATTTGATTTATATGTTTTTGATATAGTGATCTGTATAATTTCACCTTGGTTGGGTAACCAATGTTTATAGAGGAAAGGGAAGGTTTCACCTCATTTTATGGGATCTTTTGATGTTTTGAAGTAGGTGGGATAAGTGGTATTCCAGTTATAACTTCCACCGTTGTTCAATTATAAAAAAATTGTGTTCCATGTATTGTATATTTAAAAGTATATTTCTGACCCGTCTAATGTTTTCATCTGGAGGGATATATATATTGAAGATGATTTATCCATGAAGAATCATGCAGTAGGGATTGTTGATTTTTAGAAATAGTTATTTTTTGGGGGGTAGATACCTATGGTTCATGTACTATGGCAACATAATTTTTATTCTCATATGATATGGTTGATTGTGGCACTAATGGGAGAGTGATGAGCTCATCTCATTCATATGGAAACTTCTTGATAGGATTTATAAGGACCAAATTTTTTATGGTGGGTATGTAGTTATATCATAGTACATTTCATTAGGTACTACTTTTCCCTTTTTTTATTATTCGATGGTTGGGTCATTTGTAGGGGTGATTGGGGGAATTTTGCAAAATTTTGTAGGTTTTCTAGGATACTCATGTTTAGCGCTAGGCTTTTCCAAAACAATGATTCCTCTAAGGAAGACTATTAAACCATGGATAGTGATGAATTGAGCAGTAGGTGAAATGATTATTAAATCATGCACCCACATATTAGAATCTATGAATACCATAGTAGTAGGGCATAATTATAGCACATGGTCTGTCAAACCATGTATCCCTCTATGGGAGACCGTGCATGCTATCCTTTGTCATTCTGAAAAATTATTTTAAATTCTCAAACACCCTAGATAAACCCATTTTAGACCCCCACATGACCTAACTCAAATTCCATTACTGAGAGGGCTCTCTATATGTGATTTTGGATCCTACAAACCCCCCTTTGAAAAATCAATACATAGATATATGATCTGAGTCTTATCTCATATGTGGAACTCCTAATGTTTAGTTTCTCATGATATATACTTATATAATATAAATATATTAATGGATCATCACATATTTTATGGACACAAAATCTATTTAATTGAATCTTTCATCTAGGTTTAATTTAATAATCATGGACTCCTTCTCTGTTAATTGGTGTTCCCCATTATGGGTGTTCTATTTTTTGATTTGTTTAATAAAATTATGTCCTTTACACTGACATTTTCCTTATAATTAAAACCCATATATCATATTTTGATTGAAGTAGATTCCATTTTATTTATGGAAACAAAATTTTATATTATTTATAATTACAATTTAAAATTTGAGGGATTTTTCAAAAAATAACAAATTCTGATGAAATTGGAATTTTGGGTGTATTTAGAAATTGATGTAGTTGATGAAGTGATTTTAGAATTTCATTTAGAAAATATTGTCATAAATTGAGAATATATTAATAAATTATTTAATTTATATTTAAACAGAATAAAATTTTGAAAAAACAATGTTATTGTTTTGAAATTTAATTTCCATCTAGAGATGTAAAATTTGGAGAATGAATTTTAAATGATGATTGATTTCGAATGAGTTGATTTTCACCCTTTTGATTGATTGATTGAGAACTATATTCCCTAGGTATTCAGATGGTTATTTGGAATCAAAATGCTAATATGAATATTCCATGAAAATTTATTTACGATGAAAATTTTACAAAAACCTAGTATACCATATCTTATACCTGATGAGGTATTGATGAGTCCTATATGAACAGATCATGAGAGATGTATGTAAACATTTTAGTCGTGTCCAATGATATGAAAGGTATTAAGATTATATATATTGAAACTATCTTTCTATAGGGAAGATATATGCGGTCATTATTGTGATTGGTTTGATTAAATATCCCAATGATTAATGAACTATATTATTCGTTTTAATTGATTTATATAAACTATTTTATAATAAATTTTTATTTAAGATAGGATTGATATTTTTTACACTATTCGAAAAGAATAATGTTTTCTTATTATAAGAATAATTTATTATACCATTCTGTGATTCATTTAAATGGAAATAATGATTTTATATTGTTATGGACCTCTTGGTGAGACCCTATTATGATTTATTACTCGAACCCAAAATTTTCATTTGAGTATGTGAACATTTTTTTGGGAGAGAAAATGGAAAGCACAACTTTGTGTTAGTGGATGTTAATGATTTTTTAATGTATGGATTGTTTCTATTATCATGGGATTTTTTAAATGTTTTGAGTAATTTATAATATTATAACACTGGGTATTCTTTTACCTGTTTTATTATGAGTACTTTCCCCCATTGGAGTGTTTATCTTATAAAGTTGTAATCTCTTGTAATCCACTATTTTCTCAGATCATCATTACCTAATTTATCTTTTATTATGGGATATTCTATTCTGGAAACCCTGGAGATTAAATATTCCCTTTGGGATATGCCAGTTTCAGCTTAGGTATCATGGTATGAAGAAATATAGGTGGGTTCATGATAATTTACTATCAAAGGACCAAGTTTATCAACTTTCTTTGATCTCAGTATAATGTATTGGATATCTTATAAGGTCTTAAGAGTGAGTTGTGAGAAATTTTCTAGTAATATCAAATTATAACAAGCCTAATTATACCATAGGTGGTTTTTGAAATGGATATTGATAAATAATTTGATCCAATTTTATTATTTTCCCTAATTTTTATATGGATATATTAAAATAATAATCCTTAGATCTTCTCTGATGGTCTTAATTTTCTTGTTATTTTTTTCTTAGTTATTAAAGTGAGTAATATTATGATATCTTTAATGTTAGTGTATGTTGTATTGTAGCGTCATTAATATGGGAAATTGCATCAATATGCTCTAGGAGTAAGCTGATGATGTACCATAATGATTGAATACTCTCATGGACCAAACTGACATTTATATTATTTTTCATGTCTTCTAGGCTCAAGGATAAAAAACATCATAAATTCCCATTTATGCTATATTACTGGAAACCCACGGTGTTGAATCATGTAATCATGCCCTTGAGTTAATTCACGAGAGTCAAGTAGGATTCCATGGATATATTGATCCCAATAGGCTGATGAATTTTTTGAGGAAGATAGATATTTGGTTTGATCTATTAGAAATACGTGATGCAATTAATGTAAAATTGAAATCTTCATTATAGAAGTAACTATAAAGAGATATTGGTACATTGTGGTGATAGTGAATAAGAAAATAGTTTAGTGTTTGTATATATTAGGGTTATTTTAGCAGATCAGTTCAATCCAGTGTATGTGGTACTAGATATGGATATAGTGTTTTCAAACTTGATATGGATGACAAGATGCTGAATGAGTATAAAAACATATTTTTCGAGAACATTTAATATTCACCAAAAATTATATCAAACTAGAAGATAAAGATTCAATGTTTTTAGATGGATCATTGACCAGATATTTTTTCATTGTTTTCTTATGAATCATATATCCTATGTGGACATGTACGATAGGGAACTTCTGATTTTCCATGAAACGTATGGTTTTTCAAGGTTGATAAGTATCAAATTTTATACTCTAGCATTTTCAATGTTTTTTTTAAAAGAAATATGAATCCTGATGATTCTCATGGTGGATCAAGACATTAGGCATCCTATATACCTCTTGTAGTACTAGGAAGAGTCCATTTCACTAACTTCTAGTTTATAAATACAAGGAATTCAAAATGGATCTTCATTGAGGCACGTGAAATTTTTTTTTACGGTGTATTCTTAATATACATTATTAAAACAATTATATCATTTTTACCCCGCGTTGTTTTATGGGATGATCAACACTTTTAATGTACTATGGTTTAATCAGATACTTTATGGAAAAAGTGCTTCCATGAAGATGCATCTAGAAAAATATTATTCAGATGTTTAAGGGTCTATAAAAGAGGATGATACAATCCTATAAACTATTTTAGGAACCATGTGTAACATTCCTTCTTGACTAACCACTAAATTATTAGTCATACATATGGGTTACAAGGCCTCAAAAACATCACACTAAAAGTAAGAGGTGTCTGACTATCAGTGAGGGTCTGTGTAGGTTATAGCGGGAAGACTATACACTCTTGATAACAAAAGAACATAGGTATAATATAATATAAATTACAAAAACCAGTGAAATAAGTATAAAATAAACGACATAATAGTGGATGAATAATTACAATAACTGAATCGAAATTATGGCAAGCACCAATATACGAAAATCCATTAATTATTCAGGAAAAGAAACAATAACTAAAACTGTAGACATACAATATGGAATACGAAAGAGATAAGTATATGAAAATGAAAAATAATGTAAAATCCTCAATGGAAATATTCATGAGTATCATGAGCTCCAACCCATTATGTTGCTCATATCTCTTAGTTTTAAGAATTATAGAAGAAAGAATTAATCCATGGTATTGCAGCCTAGAGATCTATTTGGGAACCCTAGTTCTATGGGGGCCAGAAAATTGTGTGATATATAAATCCAAGTAGGTTACCACTCAATTATTCTATAAAAAAAACCATCTTGTGTTAATAATGTAAAGCTATGTACATGTATTATGAACAAATAAAAATGATTCATAATGAAAAATTGTGGGCTCATTTTCAAACAGGACTCTTGGATGACACTGCCTACTTTGAATCAAATCCTAAATGGATTTCTAGTCAGCAATGTTATATATAGTAATATATATATAGTATAGTTATATATCACTAGTACCTAAATAGACCACGTACATGTGGATGTTAATGGTCGTATACAAAGAAAACTAAAATCTGGATGGACTAAGACATAACATTCTTCAATAACCTATCTAAATGAGCCTATAAGCTCATGCCAAAGGTTATATTCTCCACATCTCATAATGAGTGGGTGATTTCATGCTCTTCACCTAATATGGGGAGTTTTATATTATGTCAATACTCGATACAGTAACTGTGATGTCAATTTAAAAATCAAGTAAATGGGTTTTGTGTGTCCTTCCCAGCATGAAAATAACAGCACATGTGTGAGATATCATGCTCCACAACGAATGTTTGGGAATGAGATTCATTCATGCTCAATAGATACCTTACAATAATTCCATATCATATATAAATGCATAATTTTATTTATATGAACATCCATATTTCATTACCTCTAATTTATTAAATATATCATGCCCCACTATAATGAAGGGCATTACATATCAAATATAGATTATACTAATGTAATAATTTAAATCAGTGTTGTTGACACCCATTTATAATTCGATTAAAATTATCCATTTTATTCATTCAATAAAATATCTCATCATTAAAAAACATTCCATTCAACTCATTCCATTTAATCTATATATATAAGGAAATTCATTTTATATGGCTAGATAAGGCCCTCAAAATGTACCAAAATCTAATTGGGAAATTACCTTCATTGGAAACCAATTTTTTTTAATGAATAAAAGACCATAAGAAATTCTTAAACCTTTACACATTCATGTGTATGTGGCTAAAGACATGAACATATAAGGTATATTAGTTCAATGACATTTATATAAAAGTGGGACATCCCATTTAAATTTTTTTTAAGGTCACAGACTAAACATTCAATATATCGTACAATAAAAAATTGAATATGTAATAACTTATGTAATAGGGAAAATAAATTATTAAATAAAAAATCACCAGATTGTTATTTAAAAGAATGATCACCTTATTTGGGGAGAATTATTTTAAAAACATAACATTTTTTTATCAAAAAATTCATTTTGGACAAATAATCATCAAAATCATGAATATAAACTAAAATTAAAAAAGATTTATTTTCTAAATAAACTACTAAATATGTGGAAAAAATAATAAGGTGATAAATGGAAAATAGGAAGTTCCATTATCATATTTTAAATTTGAAAAAGGGGAAATTCAATTATTAATCCAATATGAAACCTTAAAAGGTAATCTTGTATTTTAGATGTATAATTATTAAAAAGAAATATAATTTGTAACACCCATGGGGTGTATGGGATCAAGGTTGTTATTTTATAAATCCAATCAATGATCATAATGAGTAATACAATGTGTGATTACGAATTCAACAAAAAGGAACAAATAGTAAGACAATACATGGGAATTGTAGGTGTGTGGCACTACAAAAATATTTACTATTGTATGAATAAATGTGAAAAGCCATAGAACACCAAACATATGATTAAGAATCATTAAAAGTACAATATCAAGGTTTTATTAAGTATGGTTTTGAATAGAATATTAAAATAGATGTACGACCTAAAAACAATAAAATTTAGGTATCACAAAAAATCTTGACAGATCGAACGATAAACATAGAAAATAAGCAATTTGAATCTAGAGCATACCAGCAGGGATCCATAATGACCAATGATAATCAATTCAGACATCAGACATATGATATATCATGGTGCCTATTAGTGGAAGGAGGTGGAACCCATGATGAACAGATGGAGTATCACATGGTTGGTGGAGAGGATAAAAAGAATGTAAAATAATTTTTAAAAACACTTTGGATATTTTGATATAATCAACCTCAAAAATAGGTCATAATGGTTTCCCGAATGGTTCTACCAAACTGTGTGACTCCCGTACGGCTCCCACATCCATGTAATCCCACCTCGTACGGTGGTCCTATATGGTTTTCCATTACAATGTGCAAACTATGAAATGAATAAGAAATTTATACTTCCAATTTGTAAGTAACCATGTGAACTATGAGAACAGTTTTGGAAACTGTGTGCAGCCCATACTAGGATCATTTTCTCACGTGGAGATATTGCTGGTTTTTCTACTGTAGGGTCGCACACTTTTAGAATAACTATGTGACCCTATCAGTATTTCCAATTTTTGGTGTTTTTGGAGTTCTACACTTTAGAAACATGATGGAACACTCAATTCAACCTTCGATCCTTTAATAAAGTCTACCAACAGCACTCATATGGGTTCTAAATCTATTAATTTCTTTTCAAATCTTGGTTTCTATAATTTACCATCCAAAAAATTCCAACAATACAAAATCTAGTGGAATTCTATGTTGGCTCCAAAAATGGTTTATTACAACCTCCCAAACATAGAACATATTGTTCCTGAGGAGCCATATTGAATCAAAGAAAAATATCACAAAAAATACCAGGGTCACGATGTCCAATTCAAATGATCAACTTTCATTTCCAAACATCCAAGGCACCTCCAAGAATCTTCCATGAGAAATATATATAAACAGTCAAAACCCAAGAAAAAACTTTTTTTTATGAATAAAACACCTAAAGGTGCATACCTAATCAATGTTAGTTACAGACATTATCACTCCTCATCACATTAAACATTTGGTCGATTGTGCTTACCATTATTGTTTCTAATAGAATAAGGTGGTAGATTCATTGGTACCGTACCTCCACAATCGTAATTTCTTTACAAAGCACACCTCTATGTGTTTTAGCAACACTCCTCTTGTGATTTAAATAAAGAAATGGTTAATTCCATACCGGACCAGTATATCAATGTAGAGTCATATTTTCAAGAAAATTCCAAGACAAAACACCATGCACTCATCTATACTTGACGACAAGCCAGAAATGGCTCTCCACTGACAGCATCATTGAACAAGTAAGAAGATTCTGTGACACTAAAATAAAATCATTATAAATTCTAGGATTGTAAGACCCTATTATTGATTACCAAAACAATATTCATATCATAATGTCATATTGTGTTTACTAATTTCATGTTCATTATAGTCAACACATTCCTTCTGGTTACATTCTATGAAAAACCCATAACCTAATGATCTATGCTTTCAGACCTTAACATGAATGATGGTTTAACTAAAATCCAAAAAAATTGAATAATAATAATTTAAACATCCCATATGTGCCCAGAAGAATGTTCCAGATAACCTCAAATTGATTAAAATGGTGTCCAATTATCTGACCCATGGTAGACCATAACTCTTGTTAAATGTTGAGACATTGGTATGAGGAAAAGATGTCCAAATATGATCATTAATTGAGCTCAAAACAATATCTATCTGTCAGTAAGTTCAAAGGAAACCTCTAGTTTCTAAGAACCCATCCATGTATTTTCTTTATGAGAACCTAATCCTTACTAATTAAATTCCATGTTCTGATAAAAAGCACACATACAGTGTGAATCATTGAGAAAACCTATTAATTGAAATAGAATGGAATTTTATGATTTCATCTTAGTGTATGAAAAATTCTATCCTAGTGTATCAAATATGAAATCATGATAGGATAAATTCTCTTCACAAAGAAATAGTAAACTAAGTGGATACAATGAAAACCAAAGAAGATTTTCCAAGCCGCTACTGGTCAAATTCTTGAATGAATATCAGCTGCACCTTCTGAAAAATAATCACTTACCAACCACGATGGTCATTTGGCCAAGAAATTCTATAATAGCTCAAGATTACCAGCCTAAGTCTATCCATTATAAAATTATGGTTCTCACGGATTTCAAACAAAGATAACCATTTCAATGTTTTTCTATTGTGAAATCATCGACATGATTCAAGACTTGAATGACACAAGGGATCAAAAAAAAAGATAGACCATTCAAAACAATCCTTGATGGTTGTGTTCATTATACATAGAAGAGAACATATTCACTCGATCTTACTTGATTATTTACGACTTAGTTTTTTCTTATTCATCGAGGGGATAGATAAACTATAATATCAACATCTAGGTATATTAGATTCTCATTTAACCCATGACTACCAGTTTTCCAATTCATGACCCAGTAATTCCAAACCATCTAGAATAAATGCCAAAACATACCAGACTGGTGTATCAAAAATACCAATCTTCCTATAACATCATTCTGATCGTGGAAAAAAAATTATTCCTATAACGTCTAGGTCACTGTACTTCAGATATGACCTATGAACATACTAACTAGTTTAAGGGTCATTGATTCCACTAAAATCAACTGGTAATTTACATCATTTAACAACTCGATGGGAACCACGTACATGTCCTCACACTACCCTATGTATTATAATAAATATGACATATCCTTGATCTATACATTGGCCTTCCAAAATTTTCTCTCATATATTATGTTTTTTGTATTCTTTATTCAACCTAGATGTTTATTTCTCTATATGACATTTATCCAGGTTGATGACATACCAAGTTGTCCATCATGAATAATGAGGAGATGTTCATGAAACCTAATAGGTAATTAAATATTCCATAAGAATTTCTAAACTAATGGATATGGTATTTAGATAATTCTCACGCGCAAAAAATTAGTCTTCGATACCATGACAACCCATATGATCAAGTATGTCATTAATAATCAATGATCCCTACTAGGGACAATGGCTCCAAAATGGTATGATGCATGAGAAAGATTACAATATTTTGTAAGGCATTCCATCCATGAGGGTTCTACCTACATTTGGCTATCCAATTAGGGAATCATAAGTGTCAACCCATTTAACTAGGTATTTCTAAATAGATTCCACTAGACCCTCCACCTATCTTTTAATCCATTTCTAAAAGTGAAAATTTTGGACAGAAATTGCTCATGTTTATGTTCAATGGATACTCGAAGAGATATTAAAAAGGTTCTTACAAGAGGTTTTAAACTAAGGATACAAAATATTCTTCCATTTTAAGACATTACATTGATACACATTCAATATTTTAACCTTCAGAAATTTATTTCAGAACATCACATTCTAATTTATAAAAAATCACATGGAAAAAGATATTATGACGTATGAGGATTACATTAATAAAACAGGGCTTTACAAGAATGGATCCTTATAGCAGTGGCTAAATTTTCTGTGTTTCAAACACCTATAATTTGTAATATCATTGGAATCATGCCCTAACAGACTTAAATTGGTCTAGTTGTACATTTTAGATTTTAACTAATTCATTTTTATCAAAATTAAATATCATTAACATTTATAACCATTGAAAAATATATCATGGTCTTATATATGGTTTATATTATATCGGATTTCATCTTATAATCTATAAAGATCTCAAACACATTGTAGACCATAGACTAAGACACATTTATTCAAAAATAATTCACTTTAAAACATAAAAATTAGAATCTTTTTTTAATAATGGTCTGTATATATATTTAAAATTCTCCAATGATGTTTTGAGTACATGGGTTAACTCTTCCCAATTATAAGGTGCCCAAACACCTTAAAAATGAAAATTGGTTATCGATTAATTAAAAAAATTAAAATCATCCAATATAAACCATTAAAAATAAACAACAAAATTAGGTATGTGATCACAAGAATTAAATAGATAAGAGAAAGCCAAATGACTATACAACATGATACGTAGGCACGGAATCGTAAATTTACAAGTTGAATATATTTTAATCACTCAAGGAATGTAATAAAAACCATAAACAAAGATACAAATACAACTACATGAAACGGAATATTTATAACCTGTGAATTTCTATACACCTATAATGATGAATGTAATGGTTCATCCTTGCTATACCCAGACAAGGGTAATGTACTATTAATCTTGTTAATCAATAAGTAGTGGAATATATAAAAATCACTCAAGGTGGAATCATAATCGTTGTAACAATAAAATTATGACCAACTCTCCCATCACTAGCAACATGGATTCCGTATATAATTAGTTGATGAATCCCAAGAACAACTTGTTACCAAGCACAAACACATTATGAGTCTCTTTCCTTCTAGTGAATAATAGTATGAATTATGAAAAATGAACACAATTATACCACTTTGAAACTAAAATCCCTAATTACCATTAAACATGTAGCCATAATGGTGCATCATGAGTCACCTAGAGTGTCTCCTTGTAGGCCAGATGCTATTGAATAGTAGTGATGGTCTAAGGAGGTGATAGTGGGGAGTCTATAACCTCATGATCAAAGTGGAAAAATTGTAGAATAGAAAATAAATAACAAAAAATATATTAAGAAGTAATAAATTAAATATAGATAATTAGAATAATAATAATAATATTTAAATCAAAATTATGGCCAATGCCAATATAAAACAATGCATGTATGTCTGGATAATGATGCCTAAAATAAAAAATAGACATATGAAATGAAATATGATTCATTATAGAAAATGAATAATGGAAAATAAAGTAAAATATCCAAGAAAAATATCCATGATCATCTTATTCCCCAGCCTAATACCTTTTTATTAACTCCCAGGTACATGCATTAGAGTGCATGAAAAATCCATGGTCCTACAAACATGAGATCTACACTAGTGACCAAGTTCCCTGGCAGTCCAGGAATGGTGTGAGATAGAAATACAAGTGGATTAATACCCAAATATTGTACAACTTAATCAATACCATTATTATAAATTAATGTATTTTATTGGTAATATGAACAACTAAACAATGATGTATGAGAAAAATAAGTTGATTCATGTTCTAACAGGATACGTGGCTGAATCTACCTACTTTAACTCATGGCTAGAATGGATTTATTTTCTATAATGATATATATAGTTAATATATTTATATATATATAATGGATGTTATGTATTTCATGCACCTATATGGACCATGTATATGAGAACATAAGTGATCAGATACAGTGAATACATGATGCTAGCTAGAACGGGGCATAACTCAGCCATCAATTACTAGTATGAACGAGCCCATAAGCTAAAGAAAAATGGTAAATCCCCTAAATCTCATTATTATTTGTATAATTCATGTCTGTATCTCTATATGATGAGTGTTAAATTATTTATACACTCATTAATGTGAGTGTGTCATCATGCTAACACTCAGAATTAAGGATGTGGTGTGTAATCTCCACCATCCAAATAATATCACCTGTGAGAGACATTATGCACACCAAAAAATGAATATGAGAATTATTATACCATTCTCAATAGAACCATTACCATCATTCCATGTCATATATCATAAAAAAATTGTATTTATAATAATGTATATGAGTTATAACCTCTCATGCATTACACTTTTTATGCCCCACTATATCCAAGGGTATTACATATCAATTAGAGCTTGTATTAAAGAATGAAATTTAGTTTCAGTGGAATTTCCAACCATTTAATATTTTAATAATTTAAACTATTTAATTCACCCTATAATGGAATCCATTAGTGATAATTCATTTTATTCAACTCCTACAATTAATATTTTTAAATGAAGAAATCCATTTTATAAGGCATGATGAGGCCCAAGATATGTACAATGATATAATTGGGAAATAACCTCAACGTAAAATAAATTCTCATTAAAGATGATAATAAAATAGGAGGATCTCAGTTTATTATTCATTAATGTAGAAGTTTTCCAAGACATTCCCATAAAAGGTGCATAGGTTTAATAAAACTTATAATGAAGAGGGACACCCAATATAACAATGACATTTAAGTGATGCACAAAATATTCTATCTATATAACAATAAGAATGATAATAGGTAATGTCAAATGATATAGGGTAAAAAGGTATTTAAAATACAAATCAGAACTTCATAATTTAGGGAGCACGACACCTCTTTCGAGAGATTTTATTATAAAACATAACATTTTTTATCAAAAAATCCATTTAGCACACTATGACTCTCATTCAATAGTATAATCTCAATTATAAGATGATTAATATAAAATATAAACAACAAAAATGGGAAAATATTATAATTTATAACATGGAACATAATATATTCCATTATCATCAAGTCGATTATCATTATATGGTAAATTCCATTTTTACTGCAACTCGAATTCTAATATGGAATTTAAGGCATTTAATCATTG
Source organism: Viscum album (assembly GCA_963277665.1). Lineage (NCBI taxonomy): Eukaryota > Viridiplantae > Streptophyta > Magnoliopsida > Santalales > Viscaceae > Viscum > Viscum album. Next base: position 1,512,392,279 of record OY728132.1, on the reverse strand, counting down.
AATTATTAAGTGGAAATATAATTCTCTACACTTTATGGATTTTAATGACCATTGTTAGTAAAATAGAACACTAATAAAAGATCAATGGATGTAATACTAGCTTCTTATACAAATTCAAAAAATAGATCCCACATTAAGAAAACACGTGGAAAGAGAAATCATGTAACAAAAAATACTTATAAATCAATGAAAACATGGTGAAAATATATATATAACATACCTTATTATGTGTATTAATTTCTAATTATATACCAAGTTATGAATTGTTTTAGTTTGGATGTAAATGATGAAATGAAATTTTACTCTAAAATGTGGGAGAATAGGCTCAAACTAAAATATCTCAAGAGATAAAAAGAGAACCATAGAAAGGAAGAGGGAGGAATTAAGAGCTTACCAACACATATCCATATAGACTAATGGTATTAGATTCATACATCAAATGGATGAGATATCATGAAGCCATGTATAGGAAGGAGGAGGATACCATGGTAACCAGGAGGAGACTCACACAACTGGGGGATAATAAGAAAGAAAAAATAATAAATTTTATCCCCATTAAGTAAAATTTGGTAAAATCATCTTAAAAAAATGTTTCCGGATTTGGAAGCATGATTTAGCTAAATTTTTAATCAACTATGCCTCTCCAAATACTTATGAACCCCACATTGCACGATTTTCCCTAACCATGTTCCAACCATGTAATGAATATTTCAAGAATAATCATTATTTCTTGATAACCATGTAGACATGGAACATGGTTTTGGAAACTATCTACATCCCATGTGTGGAAAATATTCTAACCTATAGTAATTACATTATTATATTGTGCCATGGTTTTAGAAAAACAGTGTTCCCATTTCAGTCTCCTCCAATTATGAGATTATAGGGTCTTATACTCCCAAAACAATATGGAGTACCAGATGCTCCATTAGATCCATTTACCAATTATACAAAAATTATGCATTCAAACTCCAAAAAATTATGTTCTAAATCTTAGAATAATGAATGGATTTTCTACAAAACATAAAAAATTAAAATTATCTTAGAATTTTACAATCCCTCAAAACATGGGTCATTAAAGTATCACTACAGAATCATCTTTAGTGACTTATTTATTATATATTGTTGTATGTAACCCATATAAAATTGTTCTAATCATGCTCCTACAATATATTCCTATTTTTTTTCTATCTTATGTGGTGTAAATTACTACTCCTCTTAGAATAAAGGTAGATCATGGTATCAATTATCCTTCTTGTGTCTTATATTTATCAAAAACCATGCGTACATGGAATCTTATGGTTATCTATATGAATAATATTGATGTAACTCTCATGATGGATTGGATCATAATGAAGGATCAAATTGAAATATATTTAATGGGTACCCTTTACAACCCATTGGTGGTGTGTGTCATGATTTTTTGGGTGAATTGGACCTAAGGACGAGTATTAAAGGGATTTTTTATATTGATTTGGGGAAAGTAATATCTTTGTTTTCTATGTTCATTGATTTGGGATATTTGAGAGATGATATCGCACTATTTTTTATTGAGTTTATTGATATATTCACTTATTATTTCTATGGGTTTCTACTAATAACACTAGTAATGTTTTCTCTATATTTATTGATTGGTACTCAACCAATATATATTCATTCATACTTCATGGAACCTGTTGAAATAGAATATTCTAATACTACCTTGGAAGATCAATTTGAGAAAGTATTTAGACACTAAATGTGTCACCTTGAGAGGTTCATGTTGTCTTTGTAATGATATAATATGGAAAAAAACATTTTGTTGATTAACAGATGCTCAAATGAGTTATAGTAAATAACAATTCGTTATTACCATGTATTCATGATCAATTATAATATCTAAAATAGGTGAATTAGTTCTCAATGACTGTTCTTCAATATAGTTCTAACTAGTTGAGAATAAAAGTGACTGAAATTAAAAAATGACCTTTTGGGGCATGAATGGAAATTATAAGTATATTTTCGTGACATTTGGTCTCAGAAATGATCTTTGTAGTCATTATGTATATGATGAACATGATCATGTATGTGAATCTTTATATGTTTATGGTGGTGTTTTTGGATGAAATCCCTATTTACTCTAGGTCTGATGAAAATCATGTTCATCATTTGAGAGTAGTTTTGTAAATGATGATTAATCTCTCAAATTATGCCATGATATTGAAATGTTATTTATGGATATAAAATGTGAATTTATTTGAAAAATATTACCTTAAAAATATTATTTTATATGATTCTAATATGTTGAAAGTTTTAATGACATGTGATACACTACATGATTTTTTTTGTTGTACGAATCCTAGGGTTTCTTCAGTATTATCATTAGTTTCTTTTGTAATTCTCATATTTTGCTTCCCTGATGAAGTCAATCACTTGAAAATGGGTAAATTTATCGTGATATGATAATAACCAGATTTCCTAGACATAGTGAAATTTATATTGACTTATTTGTGAGTGTTAACACTTCTAATGGATGTGTAGGGCTATATTGTCTTGTTTGATGGATCATTTTTTTTTTCAGGATACGTTTTTATGTAGGGTAATGATGTGGTAGCCTATAGCTCTCAGATGAATATTCAATGTGTGAAGCATTATCTAAATCAGGACCACTAACTCAAGTATATAATAAATTCATTTAATAATTAGAAAAAATATATTTTCATAGAATGGTTAACCATGTATTCAGACAACAAAATCATAGGTTATATCTCTTAATATAAATTGTATCTCCGCTAGAGGCATTGACTAGAGTACCTATAATATTTTGATTTCGACCATAATTATACATCATTGAATGGGAATTTCATTATATATTCTTCTAGAAGAATATTTCTGAACCATGTTATGAAATTATCATTAAATTTCTGGAACCTGACATATCATTTTTCACAATTTAACATAGAATTTCAAGAGATCTGGGAAGAAGTTGTCTTCTCTAGTGTTCAATTGTCCTCAACTCTTTTTGAGTTGATTCACCACAAATAAAATCATAATTACTAATTCCAAATTGTTATGGAATGTCATTATGGGGGGGATAACTTTACTAATTCGTTGTTCTACCTTTGATTCTGAAACTATCAAATTGTTCTTTTTTCCATTGAGAAAATTCTGATGATGGGTTTCCATAATTTCGAGTGGGGTTTTCACCAAGGAACTATACAATCGTTCCATGAAATGAAGTGCGGATTCAAGTGTCCATTTATGAGATTATACATATCTAAATTGGTTACTCATTGTTATTTGTTTGAATATGTCATTATTGATCACCAAATACCTTTGGGGTTTCTTCAACAATCCAAATTTTGATCTCTATTCGCATTTTTGTTGGGTTTCCACAAACCTAGAGGAAAAAATCATAAATTTTTTGTGATCATTCGACTAACCAAAGAATATTACTTTATACACATACATGATAGCACAAAATCATAGAGTATGAAAATATATATTTTAATGATATTTCCATTCTCAATGAGTTAACTCATTTATTGTCTAATATATAGATCAAATTTTTACATCTCATTTTTTGGTGATGACCTTTTTAGGGGATGAAATATAAGGTTCATTTAAGTATGAAATACCATCAATAGAGAGATGGATAGAAAAATATATTTTTATAGATTCATTAGGATATTATTAGTGCATACATCCTTGATTTTTTTGGATCATGGGATGACCATTTGGGACTAGTTTTAATTTCTTATAACAATTATAACCATTCCATGATCAGAATGGATCCTTTTGAGGCCTTGAATGGATATTCATCTATGTATCCACAGTATACGTCAGAGACTGGTAAAACATCTTTATATGGTCCATGATTGGTCCAAGACATGAAAACTAAGTATCCGTTATTTCTATAGAAAATGATGATGGTAAAAATCCTATACAAATCCTTTGATTATCGTTGTCGTAGATCATTGGTGATCTATATTGGTGATAGAGTGTTCTTGAGAGTATCAAGTCAGTTGGTTCACAGACAGTTAAGAAGGAATGGGAATATTCTTACTCATTGTAGATGAAATTTGAGGTTATGTAGATGCTGGTTAAATATAATTACCATTTAACACATCCTATAAAATAGAAATTTATAGATAATTTGATCCGTGATTTTCAACATCGAAGTATATTTCATTTACATCTCTTGTTTTGAGCTACAATGATCTTGATGTTAGATTGATTTTTCAATGACGAAGAATCGAGACACAATTTTTGATTTTGATAATATGGTTATTCTTTATTGGATGTTACTTTTCTAATGTGTGTTATGGCAATATAGTTATGATTCAGTTGAGATTTAGGATCATGACGCACTAAGGATAGAGTAGTGGCCTTATTAAATTGATATGGGAAATTATTTATAAGATTTATATGGGTATAATTTTTATATATTAGGGAGGATGTAACATCATGTTAGTTATTTTCAAGTACATCTCAGCCCTTTTTTGATCATTATTTCATTGGGTCTTATTTAGTGGATCTTTGTTGGAAATCAGAAAAAATAATTTTTGGGTTTGTATGGTGGGTGCAAGGTTTCCCCAAATTGTGCACTAACTGTGAAAACCATTCAAAAATAAAAATTGATTTTTTTTTTGTTTGGAATATGGTTTGACACACTATATTCCTTAAATTAGTGGCACACAGTTAGGGTTCCTGATTTTCTTAACTAGGTGGTGCTCTCTTAGAAATTGTACATGCATACAATTTCAATTCTAAAAAATTATTTGAGTTCCCATATACCTCAGTTTAATCTTGGGTAGACACAAACTCAACTTAACATTAATTCCATGGATATCACCACACATTATAGGTTATTATAGATCCTGTAAAGTCCTTCTTTAGTTAATTAATGCACTAGGGGAAGATCTCATCACCATCAAGTGGACCTCATCTTGTTTAGTTTCTACCAATCTCAACATCCTTCCTCCCTAAAGATTCCTATATCATCACAAAATTGATGGATCAAAACTCAATTTGATATGATCCTTATTCTTTGTTTTATTTCATAATCTATCACACCTTCATTCTTTCTTGATTTTCTGTTTGTGGTTGGTTTGAATTATTGTTATTTGATTAAATGTTGTTGGTTCCATTTGAGATTTTATATATAATTTAAACCATGATTACATTATTTTATTGAAATAGATTTCAATTGATTTATAAAAACCCAATTTTATTTGATTTGGAATTTAAAGTTGAAAATTTGTGGAATTTTTAGGGAAACCCCAAATTTTTATAGAATTGGAATATGTGTGTATTTTGAAACTGATTTAGTAAATGAAATTATTTTTTAATTGATTTTAGAAGGAATGGTGGAAATTATTTTAATGAAAAAATAATATTTTATTTTTTTAAAAAATTAATGAAATGATGAAAACCCATATTCTGGTTTTGAAATTGAATTGTAATAATGGGATGGAAAATTGGGATATTTTATTGTAAATGATAATTTATTTGAAATGATATCATTTAATATTTTTCACATTTAATGATTGATGAAATTCAAGGCTATATAGTTAGGGGGGATATTTTAGACAATTAAACTAAGATGACGTATACCTCTAAATTTATTGATGTGAAAACAAAAAAATAACCTAGTTTTTCATATCTTATTCTCAATGGATACTTTATGTCATATTCATCCTTTTCTTAAGGGACATGTGTACACATATTATACATGATCACTAATATGAGTAGGGTTAGGATCCTATATCCAGAAACTAATATTGTAAAGGGGTGATGGCCAAGGTTTTTGTTTTTATTTTTAATATTATATATTCCATTGATTATATAACTTTTTTCTCCATTCCATTTGATTTATATAATATAAACATAAATTTTTTATTAAATCTCAGAATGAAATTATTTACATCATCTAAAATGATACATGTTTTATTTTAAATATTATAATTATATATTATTCCATGTCACTTTTATTTAAATTGAATCAAATATTTATTTTATTATTATGGGATCTATTATAGAATTATTTTTTAGAACCTACATGTAGTTATAAGTCAGCACAGTCCTTTTACTTTTTCCATTTTTGTAACACCCCGAGCTTCCACGATACACTTCTCATTCAATAATGCAATAGCTTGCATTGTATGAAACTTCGAGTTCTAACACACTGCGACTAATCAAAGTAGCCGTTATGAATAGTAATACCAACTTTTTAAAATTATAGAAATTTTATATTTCAAAATGGACTTAATTTTTGTATTCGTAATATCGAAATTATCCTATGTTAAATTTTTTGTAATTTTCTGAGAACTTCCATTTTTTATGAATAGTGAAAAATACTTAAAAACAACTTTTTTAATCAAAATAATTTATAGTGATAAATTATACTATTGAGTTGTTTTAGAGTATAATTAGAATATATTTTTACCATTTTATCCAATGGTGGTCATTAGAATTAATTTCACTTTGAAATTGGACATAAACAATTGCCAATCTTTTGATATAAAATGTTTCTTAAAAACACGCTATTTGTTGTGACAGTGGGAAATAATTATAAAATTAATTAATGAAAAATATATGTTTGGAATTTTGTAAAATAGACATCATTTTTGAATTTGTAATATCAAATATAGCTTAGGGTGAAATTTTGGCATTGTTCTGAAAAACGTCATTTTTTGATGAATAGTGAAACCAATAAGTGGTACTTATAAAAATTGATTTTTCGTTTAAATGAAATTTTACCACTTCTGTGTTTTGAATTTCAAAAATCCGACATACAAGGTTGTCATTAAGAAGTAAAATGTGGTTCAATGAGATTAAAATAATTGTTGGTGAATAGTAACTTTTAAGCTCTTAATCGCGATTAGAGGTAATTAGTGTAGTTTAAGGTAAAAATAATGTTTTAATAATATGAGATGAGTTTGACACATGTCCTAACCTCATTGGATGTGTCATGGCCGACCAAGACAATCCATGGGTCAACTTGGGGACCCCCTGGAGCCACTTTAGTTGGAAAATGACATAAATACCTTCTATTTAATGTTAAAGTAAAAAATGACACAAACATGAAATGTTTTACTAAAACAATTTTTACATGGGGTTATACAAGTCATATTATTGACTATAAATAGTAATTGGAAAGATAAAACGATTTCCTACATTATAGTATTTTTTCTTATAATTTTTAGACATTATATAAATTAAATTATTTATGACATCATGATGATGCAGCGATGACCTCATTATTTAACGATTTAAATAAAATGAGAAGATAATGTAAAATCCAAGGCTTAGACTTGTCCAAAACCTATTGGATGAAGAGATTTAGAACCCTTATCACCGTATCCTCGAATTATATAAGTGTGGGACCTCTAAAATCCGAAACTCATTTTATAATAAAGTGACTTTTCTTTACTTTCCAAGAGTGCCCCTCCTCTCATCTTATAAAAGGCCCCCTCCTCTACCACCTCATTCACACTTTCAAACCATTTGGCTCGGCCAAACTCTTCCCAAATACTCTCCCAACTTCCCCCTCTTACTCCTAGAAGCCTCACTTTGGGCATAACTCTTCCCAAGGAAGCCTTTGGCTCAAATCAAAAAGAGTTACCCGATTTTTAGGTAATGTCTTCTCTAATGTTGTTTTGTTTTATTTAGCTTCTCCAACCCCTTAAACTCTTTTTAATCATTTCTTTTGTAACAAAAACAGTATCCTCAATATACTAGGATGTTGTTATAAGAAGGATTCGAGCTAAACTTACACACACCTACATCTAATGGTTAAAGAACATACTGTTTCTGTGGATGGTGAATTTTTACTTCACGAAACGATGATTGTTCAACACTCATATAACACCTCTAATGGTGTCCATTATGATGAAACTATTTTTATATATGATATATATTATGTTTTTGTTTTCTTTATGATTTTTTATTTTGCATTTATGGCATACCATTATGGTTTCCATTATGGGTAAACGCGATATTTTCATTTTAGAAAGTGCGGACTACCGCCCCCTCAAAGTTATTTGAATTGTTAATAACATATGTGGGATGTATAAAGGATGGAGTAAATGGTATTATACACTATATTATACTGGAAATATATTATAACTTTATATAATTATGATTTCATTTCATTAAATATGAAATAGAAATGAAAGTAGCGTTAATGCGTACGTACGACTTACCGTCTCCATGAATGGTGCATTTCATTTCTTACCTCTAAACGTTATGGAATATTATAAATGCATGTATATACTGGATATATATGAGATATATGATATCTATATCATTAATATAATTCTGGATATAATGGATATATCACGACATGAACAACTTGTAATTATAAGAATTTTATTTTTTACTCAAGTACCTAAGATCGACAAAATAACCGTTATAAACTTTAATAATTACATAATGTTCATAACATGGTAATAAGGGATATAAAAGGAATAATGAACATGAAAAAGGTTCTTAAGTAAATAGAAATTAACTCTAGTTTATTATTTAGGAGGTTAAAGAACGGTCGAGTCAGCACAAGACGCAAGGTAAGGGAACTTCTTACCCCAATTTCTATTCTTTGGGTTAATCTCCTACTTTAAAATTATGTCATGATATTATCTAGTATTTATAATTTCTATATGTGTACATATAGTGAATACACATAATATATCTACTCTATTAATAAATTATCTTTGAAAGGTACTTCGTCTAAATCTCATTTCATTGAGGCATATTTGGTTTTATAAACAACTTTCCTTTATACGGTGTATAAACCCCTTTGACTTTTACTTTTATTCAAAAGGAATCTTTTTTATACGAAGCGTTTTACTAAACAACAAAAAGGGAATGTTTTTCTTTCTGTACTTATGCAGCGACAATGACTTCTCCGCCGCCGTGACCATTATTTGAGTTTCGGATTTCTCTACAAGCCATCATTTTTTTAATGAAAAATAAATAGATTGTTTTAACTTTCTTTTATTTTGGTATTGAAAATGGTTTTGAAAGCGTTTTTATTATATCAATGTGTCGTATTGATATCTTGTGATTGTAATGTGGAAATGTTATGTTTCCTTTATGCATGTTTTATGTGATACAATTATGTTATGGTTTATGATATGTTTAAACCTATTCATATGAGGAATGCATTGGACTTAATAAGTGACGGGTGGAGCCTGCTATAGCTCCTCGATGCATCGGCAGGTCTCATGAGACAAACTAGTGTCTTGGCATGAGGCCTTGACAAAATCTTATTTGTGGTCTTGGCACGAGGCCTTGGCTACGTGGTTATGATAGTCTAGCATTATGCATTCCATCATTATGAAAGTGGTTATTGATATTTCATGTGATTATTCGACCAGTAGAATATCCATGTGAAGAAGTAAATGGCATTATCTCATTTTACTTTTGCCATATTATGTTTATGTTCATGTTTAAAAGGATTTTGTTTTAGTTATACATTGCCTTAAATGTTTATGTTTATTTATGAAATCTTCCACAATATTGTTATCCTTACTGAGCATCTAAGCTCACACCTTTCAATGTTTTAATATTTTCCAGGATGTGATGAAGTATTTTATGAATGACCTACAGGGATAGTCAAAAGAGGATATGAGTGTGGACTATGGAGACTTTGTTATTGTAGTTTCTCACTTTATGATGTAATGTAACATTTACGAATGTATCTAGTGTTTCTAAGGCTACTAAACTAATCGGTCTTTCGAGACTTGATCTTTTGTGATCATGCCAATGTTACGAAGTAATGCACCGACACCGGGTAGCTGGGGTCGGGGCGTTATAGTTGGTATCAAAGGCAGTTTAGTACTAACCTTGGAAGCTAGATTTAGATAAACTCTGATTAGAGCACATAGCCCAAAGATAGACATTAAAGATTAGTATAGAAGAACTTCCTAGAATTTTTGGTATTATAGAGATTTTGTGAGTTTTCCGAGCAGTACATCCCTGTCTGGATATGAGCAGGTAGAGGCGGATCTAGCATAGATGTACCTAGGGGTAAAACCCGAAAACACCACTTTGAGCTAGACTCGAACAAGAACTGGTGCACGACAACGGGCCTTGCTGCACTCTTGGTTACGACACTCCCGGGGGATATGATTAGGATAATTCTCATTTTCTTTACAAACCACTATGAAGGGTTATGAGTATACACTTCCAAAAAGAAAACATTATTATGATTATGGATTATAACCATAAATAGTTCAATTTATGTTAAGTATTTTCAAGTTTGTTATTACGTATTTCGATTCATAATCTAACCTAGTTTATGGCATTGTATAAGAATGGCGCCCAGTAGAAGGAATGTGAACTCCATCAATATGTATGATCCAAAGAGTTAGAAGGATCATATCTTTCATGGTATTAAGCAAACATTTAGAAGGGAAATAGTCTCCCATGTGTTATCAACATATGAAGATATATTATCATGTGTTAATAAGATAATTAGAGAATTCTCTGAGTCTTATGGATTTGAAGGGATGATAGAGAAGAAAATGATGGAAGAGAGAATGATGGATAAAGGGACGAGGGAAAAGAAGAATTTTCCGATATGTGGTAATTGTGGGAAGAATCATCATGGAACTTGCCTAAAGGGAATGGGAGTTTGTTATAAGAGTAGAGAAAAAGGACACAAAGTGTGTGACTGCAAGGTTAAGAAAATGGTTTCAAATGTACAATGATTCATCTGCAAAGAGTGGGGACACTACGCAAACCAATGTTCAAATCATCAGAGTATGCCCCAAATGATGTTATTGGATAATAATAAAGTTATGATACTACCACAGATGAGGATGAATGATTAGAGTTATTATGTTGTTATTAAAGAATTTTGTAATTTGAGTGTTGTATCAATTATGTACTAGTTATAATAATTATGGAGTATATAAGGATTGTACTGCAGTACTATTTCATCTAGGACTTGAGATTGTGTGGAACCAAGAAAAGTGACTCCACAATAGGTTAAATTTTTGGAAAATATATGGTTGAGAGAAAGATAAACCATAATATGGTTCTTATACTGAGATAGTGATTTTGGAATAAGACATGATTGATTCGGATAAATTTTGTTGGATATTCTTAACATCCTTGAAACTGATTAATGATTTGTATACATTTTTGGATAGAAGGAGTGTATCTAGTTTTATATAAGGAATAAGGGATCATGAATGTAATCAATAAGGATTTATGGTAATACAGTATGTTTCAGTGTTTTAAAAGAATACATGGTGAAGGTGTTCACATGTTGTTACGCAGAAAAAAGGAGCTTCATTATGTTTACCTTCCTCATAAAATCTGGACTGTGAGTTGGACGGAAGTATTTTGGATAACTATAAAGGTTGGAATGGATTATATTTTACATTGGATACCATTGTTAAGGTTATTTTTGGATATTTATAAAAAGGAAAACACGCTGACTGAGTGACAACCCATCGCGTCGGACAAAGATGTGGGAATCGAACCCACAACCATAGTGCGATTGGGATTAATCGCCTACCACTGGACTACGTGAAGTCCCTGGTTATTATAAAATAATTTTTCTAATCTAAATGCTATGTGTTAAAATTTGGAACCTTATACAATTAGGATAAATAGAATATTTTTGAGTTCTATTACCTTTTAGAGTGAAAGATGTGTTTTTGGTAAAAATTTATTAAAGAATGAAAGTCTACATGACAAGTATGTATATTCCCATACGTTCTTAGTAAATCTCCTAAATAAATTCTTTAACATTATAAAAGGTAACTTAAAACAAAAAACTTTGCTAGTTAACTTTTCCAACTGGGGATTCAATGACCGTTTAACCAATCACAAGTTTGTGATTTTCTTATTGTTAACTTTTTCCTAATCCAGTTTTCTACAACTCTCCATCAGACCTTGATGGTTTTTTTTCTTCCATATCCATATTTTCATAGAATCCTAGTATGGGCTATCTCGGATGACCTTTGTACTTATCTTTCTTTCTTTTAAAGTTATATTTTTATTAACCTTATTTCCGATGTGGGTTTTCTACAAAGGTATTTTATATTTTCAACCTTTTATTTTCCAAGAAAAATTTCAAATTGCGAGGACACAATTTATTGAAGGAGGGGAGAATGTAACACCCCAATCTTCCACGATACACTTCTTATTCAATAATGCAATAGCTTGCATTGTACGAAACTTTGAGTTCTAACACACTGCGAGTAATCAAAGTAGCCGTTATGAATAGTAATACCCACTTATTAAAATTTTAGAAATTTTATATTTCAAAATGGACTTAATTTTTGTATTCGTAATATCGAAGTTATCCTAAGTTAAATATTTTTTAATTTTCTGAGAACTTCCATTTTTTATGAATAGTGAAAAATACTTAAAAACAACTTTTTTAATCAAAAAAAATTATAGTTATAAATTATAATATTGAGTTGTTTTAGAGTACAATTAGAATATATTTTTACCATTTTATCCAATGGTGGTCATTAGAATTAATTTCACTTTGAAATTGGACATAAACAATTGTCAATCTTTTGATATAAAATGATTCTTAAAAACACGCTATTTGTTGTGACAACGGGAATTAATTATAAAATTAATTAATGCAACTTATATGCTAGGAATTTTTGTAAAATAGACATCATTTTTAAATTTGGAATATCCATTATAGTTTAGGGTGAAATTTTGGCATTGTTCTGAAAAACTTCAATTTTTGATGAATAGTGAAACCACTATGTGGTACTTATAAAAACTGATTTTTCGTTTAAATGAAATTTTACCACTTCTGTGTTCTTAATTTCAAAAATCTGACATACAAGGTTTTCATTACGAAGTAAAATGTGGTTCAAAGAGATTAATTTTTTTTGGTGAATAGTAACTTTTATGTTCTTAATCACGATTAGAGGTAATTAGTGTAGTTTAAGGTAAAAATAATGTTTTAATAATATGAGATGAGCTTGACACATGTCCTAACCTCATTGGATGTGTCATGGACGACCAAGACAATCCATTGGTCAACTTGGGGACCCCATGGAGCCACTTTAGTTGGGAAATGACATAAATGCCTTTTATTTAATGTTAAAGTAAAAAATGACACAAATATGAAATGTTTTACTAAAACAATTTTTACATGGGGTTATACAAGTCATATTTTTGACTATAAATAGTCATTGGAATGCTAAAACGATTTCCTACATTATAGTATTTTTTTATATTTTTAGACATTAAATAAATTAAATTATTTATGACATCATGATGATGCAGCGATGACCTCATTATTTAACGATTTAAATAAAATGAGAAGATAATGTAAAATCAAAAGCATACACTTGTCCAAAGCCTATTAGAAGAAGATATTTAGAACCCTTATCACCATATCCTGGAATTATATAAGTGTGGGACCTCTAAAATACGAAACTCATTTTATAATAAAGTGACTTTTCTTTACTTTCCAAGAGTGCCCCTCCTCTCCTCTTATAAAAGGCCCCCACCTCTACCACCTCATTTACACTTTAAAACCATTTGGCTCGGACAAACTCTACCCAAATACTATCCCAACTTCCCCCTCTTACTCCTAGAATCCTCACTTTGGGCAGAACTCTTCCCAAGGAAGCCTTTGTCTCAAATCAAAAATAGTTACCTGATTTTTAGGTAATGTCTTCTGTAATGTTGTTTTGTTTTATTTAGCTTCTCCAACCCCATAAACTCTCTTTATTCATTTCTTTTGTAACAACAACAGTATCCTAAATATACTAGGATGTTGTTATAAGAAGTATTCTAGCTACACTTACACACACCTACATCTAATGGTTAAAGAACATACTGTTTCTGTGGATGGAGAATTTTTGCCTCATGAAACGATGATTGTTCAACACTCATATAACACCTCTAATGGTGGCCATTATGATGAGACTATTTTTATATATGATATATATTATGTTTGTTTTTCCTTATGATTATGTATTTTTCATTTATGGCATACCTTTATGGTTTCCATTATGGGTAAACGCGATATTTTCATTTTAGGAAGTGCGGACTACCGCCCCTCAATGTTATTTGAATCGTTAATACCATATGTGGGATGTATAAAGGATGGAGTAAATAATATTATACACTATATTATACTGGAACTATATTATACCTTTATATAATTATGATTTCATTTCATTAAATATGAAATAGAAATGAATGTAGCGTTCATGCGTACGTACGACTTACCGTCTCCATGAATGGTGCATTTCATTTCTTTTCTGTAAACGTTATGGAATATTATAAATGCATGTATATACTGGATATATATGAGATATATGATATCTATATCATGAATATAATTCTGGATATAATGGATATATCACCACATGAACTACTTGTAATTATAAGAATTTTATTTTTGACTCAAGTACCTAAGATCGACAAAATGACCGTTATAATCTTTAATAATTACATAATGTTCATAACATGGTAATAAGGGATATAAAAGGAATAATGAACATGAAAAAGGTTCTTAAGTAAATAGAAATTGACTCTAGTTTATTATTCAAGAGGTTAAAGAAGGTTCGAGTCAGGACAAGACGCATGGTAAGGGAACTTCTTAACCCAATTTCTATTCTTTGGGTTAATCTCCTACTTTAAAATTATGTCATGATATTATCTAGTATTTATACTTTCTTTATGTATACATATAGTGAATACACATAATATATCTATTCTATTTAGAAATTATCTTTGAAAGGTACTTCGTCTAAATCTCATTTCATTGAGGCATATTTGGTTTTATAAACAACTTTCCTTTATACGGTGTATAAACCCCTTTGACTTTTACTTTTATTCAATAGGAATCTTTTTTATACAAAGCGTTTTACTAAACAACAAAAAGGGAATGTTTTTCTTTCCATACTTATGCAGTGATAATGACTTCTCCGCCGCCGTGACCATTATTTGAGTTTTGACTTCCTCTACAAGCCATCATTTTTTTAATGAAAAATAAATAAAAAGATTTAACTTTCTTTTATTTTGGTATTGAAAATGGTTTTGAAAGCGTTTTTATTATATCAATGTGTTGAATTGATATCTTGTGATTGAAATGTGGAAATGTTATGTTTCCTTTATGCATGTTTTATGTGATACGATTATGTTATGGTTTATGATATGTTTAAACCTATTCATATGAGGAATGCATTGGACTTAATAAGTGACGGGTGGAGCCCACTATAGCTCCTCGATGCATCGGCAGGTCTCATGAGACAAACTAGTGTCTTGGCACGAGGCCTTGACAAAATCTTATTTGTGGTCTTGGCACGAGGCCATGGATATGTGGTTATGATAGTCCGGCATTATGCATTCCATCATTATGAAAGTGGTTATTGATATTGCATGTGATTATTCGACCAGTAGAATATCCATGTGAAGAAGTAAATTGAATTATCTCATTTTACTTTTGCCATATTATGTTGATTTTCAAGTTTAAAAGGCTTTTGTTTTAGTTATACATTGCCTTAAATGTTTATATTTTTTTATGAAAGCTTCTGAAATATTTTTATCCTTACTGAGCATCTGAGCTCACCCATTTCAATGTTTTAATATTTTCCAGGATGTGAAAAAGTATTTTATGAATGACCTGCAGGGATTGTCAGAAGAGGATATGAGTGTGGACTATGGAGACTTTGTTATTGTAGTTTTTCACTTTATGATGTAATGTAACATTTACGAATGTATCTAGTGTTTCCAAGTCTACTAAACTAATCGGTATTTCGAGACTTGATCTTTTGTGATCATGCCAATGTTACGAAGTAATGCACCGACTCCGGGTAGCTGTGGTCGGGGCATTATAATTTTTATTTTTTCATTTAACAGTACTGAGAAATGGGAATGAACCCCTTAAAATTGGTTGATGTTTTCAATAAATTGGATCATGTGCTTCTATCATCATATGATATTTTCCTTTCATATGTGTATATTAATGATGTGCAATTTTTGTTATTATTATAACTATATTATTTCTATCACTATATGCCTTTATAGTGTTACGAATACTGACTTGCAATGTGTGATATTCTTATATTTTTTTTGAAAAATCATTCCTATATTTATCTTGTATTATACATGTTCATAGTCACAAACTGATGGTTATCTATAACACCCTATGATCCATTTTAGTGTCAACTCAGGTTTCAAGGTACCAGGGTATCTTGGCTAGTTCATCACAATATCCAAGAGATATATCATGTCCTCAATGGAATTATTAACATTTCCCTTATATTGTTTCTTCCTTGTTTTTCACCTTCAATACAATTTTCCCAATATTATAGGGGGAAATTTGTATTTATATTCTAATTAATTTTGTGTACCATACTAATAACTATAATCAATATACTGTATTTCCCTTAAGTAAAATTAAAATGCTATTTGTTTGTATGTACAGACTATCGCCATTTTGAAGAATCATGTTTCTTTTTCATTCAACACCTTACATAGCTAGTAAAAAAGTATATTTTAAGGGATAAATAATATATTTTATTAAATTATTTTTGTTTTAGTAATTCAAATTGGTAAAAATGTTAAGAAAATGAGAAACAAATCATTCGAATGTATTTAACAATATAAAATGAACGTACTAGGAGAAAAACAATTAATTCATACTATATAATTATTTCATATCAATTAGATATTATAATAATTATACTAAATTATTATTTATAACATTAATAAAACCATAAGATATATCATTATGACTTTGTAATAATATTAATAATTCCCAACCATTTGACAATCATCCATTTATATTTTAACATTCATTCTTCGGTATGTCTAACTACCTACATGAAAAATGAGATAAAATTATATCATGGGTGATTTTTATGACATAATTATTGATAATATTATATATATATATATAATGTTATTGTTTTCATTATTTAATAGTAACATTAATCGTAAACTCATTTGTTATGATACTAATTTTAATTTATTAAAAATCCTCTTTATATGCTCATCATTGATTTCGTCCTTATAGATTATAATCAAAACTCCCAAAGAATGAAATTAAAAAATTATATATAATTATAATTAGTACATAATAGTAACCTCTATAATATAGTAATGATGACATTTGGGAAAATGATGAATACCAAAACTTCTAGTACGAAACTAGTTCAAAATGATTACGATTACTCACACCTGATACAAAATATTAAATATACATGTATAAATTAAATATAAATAAATATTTTAAAGGTATATAGATATGGAAATTATTTTTAAATTGTTTATTAATAAATATGTTTATACATATATGAGATTCAATTTCTTTTGTGGAATTCATGAATTATGTTAAGGAGATCATCTCACAGATTTAATCTCGGAAGGCATATTTCATATAGCGCACTATAATATATTTGATATGGTATTTTCAGAAACTAGGGGATATATTCTAAAATATTAATGTGTTTTATGGGGTTTGATGATCCATATCATGCTATTTTATTATCTGGATTTTTATTTTAATGATACTAATTCTGTAAGGGTTTTTGAATCTCAATTTTACATCATTGAGACATGATTTGTATTCAATACATATTCTACATTTCGGGTGAATTTATTGGTATTATTTATATTTTTTATCATAATTTTATTTCCATTTAATGGATTTAAAAATAGGTCTTTCATCTCACTATTCATAAAACATTGATTTAAAATATTTCGAATTTGAGTGGGTGTTTGTTAACTTAACTCATTTAATGGAGTTATAATGCTCATTATTAAAAATATTTCTTAAAAAATTGTATTCCAACAACATATGGTTTTATATATTTTTAAATCCAATTACTATATATATATATATTATTTAAAACTCAATGATTTTACATTCGGGGTTTTTTTCCTAAAATGTATATCATGGTTAAGAATAATTCTCATCCTCTTTAATGACGATATCCTATAATTTTCATTAATTTACATTCAACACAATTTTCTAATATATTATTGGAATGATAACTATGTACTATGTATTATGATATTTATATTTTTTTTATTATCTAATTAAATTGATTCAAAAATATTATTATTATTGTGTCTATTTTCAATTAATATATATACAAATATTAACAAAAATTTGTTCTTCAAAAAAATTATCTCCCACTATAAATTAATTTTTTAAAAATATAATCTATTTTCGTATATAAAAAATTTAATATTATGTTTATAATTAATATATTTTTCTATAAATTTTTAAATACATTGTTTCATTTTATAATATCCATTAATGATGGTTCTTTTTAAAAAAATTAAGGATTTTAAGATGATTTCACCTAACATTGGAAAATCAGTATGTATTATATAAGGACACTCTATTTAATATTATTTTTCAAATTAAATGATTTTAAATGATATAAAATATTCATTTCACTGATGAAACTTTAATGTAATGATAACTTCATAGTTTACACAAAATATTTATTTTTTATTTTCCAAAAATTATTTTATTTTTTCAATAATATTTTATTCTTTTTATATATAGACATTATTTACATGAATGATATTTTCCATGTATCACTCTGTAAATATTATAATGAATTACTCTTTTGGGATATAAAATTTTATGTATCATCTATTTAAATTTATGTTGTCAGTTTTGGCGACAAAATCATGAAATGTTGTGAAACTCAATTTTCCTTCCTGGTATACATTAGGATGTGATAACATATAGTTTCATTTTCCAAAATATGTATAGGTGATTTATGGTTTGGGTCTTATATAACCATACTGTAAAATGGTTATGGTTTATATCATTCGATATATTGAAGCATTGATATGAGTTTATTATATTACAATATATTTTAGGTTATACATGGATTTGTTGAAAACAAAAATTGTGGACATGATTTAATTTTTTCACAACATATTATGAATAAATACATGTGGTTTTTCATAACATAAAGGGTGGAAATAATTTTATTTTTCACAAAAAATGTGTGGAGATTCTAGGGTTTTTGGATAACATAAATCATACCATATTTTCAATTGATCACAACATAAATCATAGAAATGCATAAATTTTTTTCAAAACCAGCAGTGTGGACATATGGGGATTTTTTTCACAACATAAATCACAAACATGTTTAAATTATCTCAAAATTTAAATGGGGAATATTCTTTGATTTTTTATAACATAATCGGTTGAAATACTTTTAATTTTTCATTATATGAAGTTTTAATAGTACAATGATTGTGTTATTGTTACTTTTTATACTAGGTTTCAATGACATTACACATTTCTATGTCAAAATCACATGGTATTATTCCATGGATCGTGATTAATATGATACACTATTTTACTATGGTATATCTTTGACTATTTGATGTCAAATTCCCATCACCCGTGACTTATGGATAACTCATATTTTTTGATGATAATTTTGATATTATCTTTTTTTTTAAATATCATTTTATCATATTTAGTTACTGACTAAATTTTTTTGAAATATTAATTATTGTTTTTCATACTGAGTTATTGAGCTAACCCCTTTCTTATTTTTTCATTCCCCCATTTATGAATTAGACTGTAACATATGATATGTATATAAGGGAGTATACTATGGCGTAATTTTTTATATATGTTCACATGTATTTTGAACAAGTTTTCTTATAATGCAAACCCTTAGTGAAATTTATCCATTTGGT
The DNA here is from genome assembly GCA_963277665.1 of Viscum album. Classification (NCBI taxonomy): domain Eukaryota; kingdom Viridiplantae; phylum Streptophyta; class Magnoliopsida; order Santalales; family Viscaceae; genus Viscum; species Viscum album. The sequence continues at coordinate 1,512,372,614 of OY728132.1, read as the reverse complement.
CATTGACTTATGTGATTATTGGGAGATTTTATAATAGAATTATAAAAATATATAAAATTTTAGTTTATGAAATCTAACATAAAATTTATATCTTTTGTAAATAATTTTCTTTTAAATTATAACTTGGGAGTGTAGGTTTGGGGAACCTATGTTGGTATCAGTGTAGAATTTGGTAAAATTTTAGGATTAGTTTAGTTATTTTTGAGGAATTGTATTTGAGAACAGTTTTAAAATACAAATGGATAATATTAATTATAAAATAACACAATGGAATATTCATACATTTTGAGTATGAGGTTTTCCTAGAAATTATATTCATTCCAAGATAGTGGAATGTGGAATTATTTTTGGCATAGATTGTCACATTGGTAATCATCCTAAAAAGTTTTCTCTATTATTAAGTTGATCATTACTCATTTCATGATAGGTGTGCCTAATAATATACAACAAGTTAGACACTCTCAGGTGATATTCATTGGTTATTTCTATTCTCTTTAGGAAAAATTATGAAGGATTTTATCACATATATATGTTATGGTTAAACATTCTAAAAACTATTATGATCATGGTAGACCAATGATAAACTAGTGGAGTTATACTTTTATGAAATTATATCATTTTAACTAATTTTATCATAGGTTTAAATACATTTTTCATCTGATAAGACATCATTGGATACACTTCTAATATTCATAAGAAATTTTACTATGATATTATTTGATATTATTATAACTATTTTGGTTTAATAATTTAATTAGAAATAGGATAATGAAAACAATATTCTGAAATGTATGTCCCTAGAAATTATCAAATCCGTATAAGGATGCATATTTGGTATAAATTTCATAGATAGTGGAAGAATCCTAGAATGTATCTATTATATTGGAAATGATGAGTCTCCATATATCTAATATTTTAGTTATTATATATGATGAGAATATTTATCTTTAGATTCTTATGGATTCATTAGCTTCGTTATTTAGTTATAAAAAATAAAATTTTCGTCACCCCTCCCTGCAAAGTGACCCATACATGGATAGTAGTAAAGAAAGGGATATAATGATACCTGAAGCCTACCTTCAATATGAAATGGTTTGATAATAAAACCAAGGGTATATAATTAACATATGTGTGAGGTATTTCATCTATATATGTTTCTGTAATATCAGATAAAATTTAAAGATAAACCAACCAACACTAAGTATAAATAAAATAATAATCCCAAATACATGTAATATAATTGAAAAAGTAAATAATTAAAATAAAATAATAAATTTACTAAGTAGTAATTCCATAATAGATATTACTATAATAACCAAATATTTTTTAATTAAATTTTTTGAAGATAATACTACATTCATTATACTGTTCTACATGAAACTCTGAGTATAGAAGAACTATGATATAAAATAGAAATATTGTTATTTAAATTTAAACATTAAAACATATTCTGTATTTGGGAGATCATGCATAGAAGTAAACAGATGATGACATAAATGTAGAAAAAATTTCCTTATTCAAATTTAATGGTAAGTTCTAATGAAATAATTACTCTATTTAATATAATTTTAATTAATTCAAATAAGGATCACACCCCCAAAAATTATAAATGGGATATTAATATACAAAAAATCAGGTTTCCTTGTATTTTATATTTATTTTTAGTCATAATAGTAATAAAATTTTAAAACATTATTTGAGAAAATGAAATTCATTTATGATACGATCATATCTTATATTTTATATGTTGATTTTTAATATTTTTTTGTAGAATGATTTTTGGTAAATATATAAGTCAATATTTTATATAAAAATTTTCATTTATATTAAACTATTTAAAAATTCTTATTTAGTAAAGTAATATTATTCTCATTGTTAAAAAATAATCTTATTAATTCAATTACATATATATTTTAAATGTTTTTTTCAATAAATTCATATTTATTATTAAAACGTTAATTTTTATAAAAATTATTTCTAATTTCATTCCACTAATTGAAAATAAATCATATAATGTGGATTTTATATTTGGAATCAGAATATAAACATATGTAATTATTTTAATTCCATTTTTTCCAAATAAATAGTAACATGGGTAACCATTTATAACCATTGAAAAAAATTATACTGGTTAAATGTGATTAATGTTTTGGGATTAAATATAAATATTAATCAAAATTATTCATTTATTTCATTGGATTATTGTTTTTTTACATTAATTATCCTTTCATAAAAAATCATTTTAGGTCCACTTTTTTATTGATTAAAACCATTATATTATATTATGTAAAGGATAATTACAAAAATTATGTTATCTCTCACTTATTATTTTCACATGGTATGTATATAGATATAAATATATATGTATAAATACATAAGATAAATTTAATTATTATTAAAATATATTATTTATGGTAATTTTTTTAATTTTTTTTTGGATTTATTACCAAGAAATTTTACACAACATTGAAGCAGCCTTTATGGAAGGTGTAGAAAAATCTTGTCTATTATTTTAAAATCATTAGAAGTAATATTACTTGCATAAATTATGGTGTAAAATGATATTAATTTAGCATTATAAATTATTAGTTATTTCATAAGTATTTACATTAGATTACATTATTTTTTTGATGTACTAAAATTAATTTTTTTGAATTGTCCCAAAAATGACTTCAAATTTTATTTAATGATTAAAAAATATTTTATTTCACTTTAAATCACAAATAGTTAATAAATAAAATAATTTTGATTGAACATTTTAGATTATATAATAATTGAACTATTTCTGTTGCACTTTAAGTGCAGATTAAAACCAAAAAATCTACAAGAATCATGATTAAAAAAGAGGAGTAAAAAGCTTCCACCAAATAAGAAAGCTAAACAGATTGCAAGAATGAAGGGGTATGAAATCTGCCATCGGGACAAGCATGTGCATGAATCGGAATGCATAACCAAGCAGCCATGCGAAGGTGGAGAGCTGATTTCACGATGAAGATGTTGGGGAGGAGCAGTTCCATGTAGTTAGTCTTGGTTGTATGTAATGTTTGAATCCTACAAGCAATGATTCCGCTAAGGCCTACAGGCCATGTAATTCTTAAACCAATGGGCCATGTAAGGGTTCCACATCACCCCTTGAAAGGTGTATTATCAAAAATCAATAAAAAATGAAGGCCTTCGGGCAGTGGAAAAAACACTTTCACTACTATTTGAATTTGTATATTTTGTTGCAACTATAATGGTTAAAAGGGTTAAGGATGGGGTTAAACTAAGAAGTAATATTATGAATTCAATGTAATCCTCTGTTAATATAATTGAATGAATTTATTTATACAATTTCTTATTTACATTAAAAATATTTGTACATTTGATCCATTCTATGTCACAACCCATCCTCGGGGCCCATGCCGTGACTACCACAAGCCCGCCTTCCATAGGCCAAGGGCTGGCGACTAGCACCAAAGGAAAATCCCTGATAAAAAGAGAAGGCATTTCCTTTAAACATGTAAAACACATAGTCCGAACACAAATAGTAGAAGAAAAAATTACTAATATAGAAAAGAAAAGTGTGATGAAAGTAAGTGGGCCAGAATACAAACTCAACTGAACAATAAGTACAAGTACAAGTAAAAAGGGAAAACAACACCTGAATCGTCCACCGGGGGATCCTACCTGAAGGGTAGGTACAGAACTCAAACAAATCTTCCCTAAGGTACATCCCATCTAGTCCAGCTTCGAGCAGCCTGCCATCTGTCACCCTCAGCCTCGATCACTGCTGACCGTTGTCTTCACAGAGCAAAACAATGTGCGGGCGATGCCCGTGCAGGGGTGAGTATAACAATACTCAGTAGTGTACCCCGAGACCCCTGAAGGTCTCCCAGATTCCACCAAAGATAAACCACTGTTGAAATATACAATCAATAATTATCAATCTTCTTTACTTAGGTATATTCCCATACATATACCTAAGTTACCGAGCACAATCCGACTCCAACACTCGATCCAAAACTCAAACCATTCCATAAAGGAAGTAAAGTCAAGAATCAACTCACATAGGTATAAAAAACTTGAAGAGGGGAAGATATGATTAGATGTAGCCTCTGAATAATCTCCTTTTTCAAACCCACATAGGATCCTGGAACAATATCAGCACTGTCGAACCCATGGAGGATGTCGGTACAGAAGTAATCACGGTCGACCCATGGAGGATCCCGATATAGAAGTCATCGCAGTCGAACCCACAGGGGATCATGGTACATTATCATCGATTTCAGACCCACGAAGGATCCTGGTACAATAGTAGGTCCACATATGATCCTATCTTCTCAGTCGTAGCCACCCATAGGGTTCCCGCAGACAGCACGCTCGATTCCACGAGGGTCCACTCCTCAAGCCATGTTTCGGTACATAAACTACCACTAAGATTCTAGTTGATGTATCCTGTAGTTCCATCTCCTCATAAGGAACCCAATGCGACAGACGACGCGTCAAATGGGCGCCCGATCTGTGAGTTATTGACTTTTCCATTCTAGGGGCACGATTGGTTTTTAGGTTCAAACCAACTCGTACACACACCAACTGCATCCAAACCTCATGTGGGGTATACCAAAAGAACCATCTCACTCTAATATTTCGGTCGCCGTAGATGGTGTATTGATAGGACCCCTGTAACCCGAGTTATGGGCGAATAGATGTATTCGGGTCTGATGGGTCTGGGTCCGGTCTGACCTAGTCTGACCGACCCAAACTGACCCGGTCCATAACGGGGCACGAATCTGTCTGCATATCCAACCTGATCTGAGGAATCGGCCTGACCTGAGGTAATGGGCTGACCCAAGGTGGCCCGGACGGAGGCAGCCCGACCATAGGCAGCCCGACCTAGGGGCGGCTCGGCCGAGGGAGGCCTGGCTATGGGTGGCCCTGCCCATGGTGGTCTTGCCGGGAGGCTGGCCCACGAGGCCTGGTGGGCAGTCTAGCCGTGGGGCCAGGCCGACCACGCTGTGGGGGGGTTTCGCACCCCCCAACATCTGATGGAACCGGCACTAAGTGCTGGTTTGGAGTGCCACAGGACCCTTCGTGTCCCGCCTTGTGGAGCACCATCGGTGGCCGGCTCAGCTGACCACCCTCCTCTGTCCACTACGGCCTTTGGCTGTGGCTCCTCCCTGGCACCACGTGATGGCACCGCACCCATATTTTCTGACCGTTGCGGCCTTTGTGGCCATAGATTCATCCTTTGGCATGCTGCAATGACACCACACCTGATCTTCCGCGTGGCGCGACGGCACCGCGCTCCTCAATCGACCCAGCGGCCCATGCGCCGCTGGTTCTTCTCATGGCCTACTCGTTGTTGGTCGCCATGCATATCACAATGGCACGTTTCTCTGGCATGTAGCTGCACCGCCTCTGTTTCCATCAAGAGAAGATAAACAGAGTGAGGGTTGGGCCGTGTTCGTGCAGCCCACACCCTCCATGTTATGATGATAACACAAGTCAATTATCAATCAGCTGTTTGAACAATGAAGAACTAAAAGTAAAACTAAAACCCCCACCTCGATTCAATGCACATTGAAGAAACTGTGGAAGAAGGTCGGACATCGATTCGTTGACGTTGGGAAGGGTCCGAGGATGAAGCGATGTCGGTGTTCTTCGTGGTCCGCTCCTTCTCTTTTGGATTGATTGAATATCAAATGAGATGTTCGTCATTCTTTGGTGGTTCTTCGTTGGAAGGATAAAGCTCTCCCCTCTCAAGATTTTCCAAAAGATTATGTCAAACCCAAAAATATTAAAGGATGACCTCTATTAAATATTTGGCACAAGATCACAAAGTGGAGTTCAATTAAATAAGGCAACTCATTTAATTAATTCTAAGGAATGGTTCAAATTCAAAATTTAGAGAAGGTGAGAAGTTCCAATTAATGAAGAGAGTATTCCAATTAATAATGGGGAGTTAATGGGGGTAAGAAACTCATGTGGGACCCGCTATGTAATATCCTCCCAATGGAGGTTAAGTGGGGGTGGGCCCTACCTCCAACCTCCCCTCGAAGGATTAAATCACCACAAATAAATAAATAAATTAACACCTGTATTTTTATTTAATTTAATTAATTACCACAGAAAATATCTTCTATTATCGTTAAAACGCAACTGCGGTGAAGGTCTCACTAAGAAATCACCGACGTTGCGTGTTCAACGGTGCCCTCTGATTTTAATTCCGAGCACCGGTTCTAAATATATAAAATCCAGCTCTTATATTTACTGAATGTACCCAAACAAAAATTCAGAAATTGATTCAGTGCACACTGGCCTCGGAATCATGTGTCGTCAGAAACTGCGGATTCATAAAATTCCCTTGAATTTAAGAAAAAAATTTCCATGGAATTTTAAGGTCTTTACATTCTACATGAGTTAAACACATATTATATATTAATATTTCATGTAAATAAAATATTCCAACCCACCTCACTTATAAAAATGAATCTCCTCTCCCATAAACTACACACCTTCATGGAACACATATATAAAAAAACCCTACCCAGAAATATACCAAAATTACTTATAAACTTCATATTGGTGATTTTATTCCATAAAGAAATACCTAGGGCTCCTTATAAAAAGAAACAACTTGGGTTTTTTAATCAATATGTAATAATATTCATTGAATCCTTTTTTGTAAATTTATCATCCTGTATTCTCAAAACATTATTTATCCATATTAGAAAAGTGACATGAGTATCATTAGATTATTGAATAGTTTTCATACTAATATTTTGACCATTAATATTTTTTATTTATCCCAATGGAAAATGAATAGATCATTATTCACATGTACATACATCAGTCTCCCTAGCTGAATTTTTTTTTCATCGGTTATCATAGATGTATATATAGATGGAAGTAAATATTTTTTTATCTTTATAACATTATTATGATTTTTCAAATATTAAATATTATATACCTTTAGACAATCAAACATATTAGAAGGCGATAACAATGTACATGTGTACCTTTGGACTACCACCTCAATAAATAGATGTTATTCATTATTCATTTCATATTTATATGGTTTGTAATAATGTCATATTTAATGAATATATATGATATTTAATATATTATTTTTTTAAGGTTTTATTATTACATACCTTTAATTTTCAACACATATAAATGTTAAAACATCAAATTTGGGATTGTGTTGACTACCACCTCCATGATGTGATGTAATAAATTTACCATAAAAACCTTATATAAATTGTTATAACAGTTTACATAATCACATAATATTATAAATATGAAATTATTAATATTAAATAAACTTTTTATCCATAACCATGTTTCATGGATGATAAATATAGAAAAAAAAGTTGTATGAAAAATGGAATAGGGAGCACCCATAATAACAATTTCAATGGTAATTTACTCATAAAAGAGTAAAGAAAATTTATAAGAAAATCATATCTAGTAATATAAGTATGAAATTTTTTAAATAATGTTTTTATAATAAATCAATATTTATTATGCATGATTTTTGAATTCATACGAAGCAATATTGGTCTTGATGTAATTGTTTAAAATCTTACTTTTATTTTTTCCAGGCGTATATCTTATTCACCAATTATTTATTTAATATAGGGTCTACATTGAACAATAATTTAATTTATGTCGATTCTCATTAAAATTATGGGTGTTTAAAAATTCATCTACTGTTATTTCTTTTATATTATTTTCATTCATAGATTATCAAAACTATAAGGGTTCTTCTTATCAATATTTATTTTTGTTGAAACATGTTAAACATTATTAAACTATTTGTGATATTATAGTTAATATACTACACCTTCGATATATTATATCTATAATATATAAAAAACTGTTCTATCAAATTTTCAATTTTAATTTATTTCATGCAAGGTGTTTATGTTTCAAAACATCTTGATGGGTTAAGGATTTATGTTGAAAAATCATTTTTAATCCAATTCATTATTCCTCAATATACATTGGAAACTTTTATGGTATTTATATAAAATTACCAAAACATTTTCATACTAATAAAATTATTTTGGGGCGTTTTTTTGTATCAATTCAACATCCAATAATTTTACATAAAATAATCTATGAAATAATTTTATGAAAATTCAACCTTATATCCTCTTTGGACGATGATATTTTTCATTAATGTGGATGTTATTTGAAATGTTTTCAAGAATTTTATATGATAAAAAAATAAAAAAATAATTTAATTTTCAACCATATATTAATTCTTTTTTATTGTAAATAGTTATGCTTATTTTCCATTTTTTAAACAATAAACATTTAATCTTTTACCAAAACTAAAAATGGAATATGTATTCTAAAATTAACCAAATTAACTAATTTTATTATTATCATATCTATTATTTTATATTAATTAATGATTATAATATAACGAGATTTTTTACAAAGAAAATAATGTTCTCAATATTTTGGTAATTTTATTTTTTAATTATTCTGAATGAATATTATACTCAATGTTTTCAAATAATCGATCAAATTCACACTTAATGATATTTTTCATCTATATGAACGCAAATTGTGAATTATTATTCTTTAATAGTGATATAAAATTTTTATATAATATATGTTCTCTCTATAGATATATTATGATGATGAAAATGTTATTAAAGAGTTTTTATGATACTCATTCTTCTTAACAGTTTAATTAGTCAATGTTTTGATTATTATGTTTTATGTGTGATTTCATTAAACTCGTTTTGTTCCAAAATGTAAACAATGATATGATGAAACAAGAAATGTTTTATGATATGATCCATGACATTTTTCAAGCTGTATTATGATTATCTGATGAGGAATTGTTTATGAATCTATTTTTTTATCTATTTATTATCCTATAATGATTTGATGAATGTTATTATGATATTTTAGTGTTTAAATGTATCATTTACATTATGTTATAATTTGGTCTATTAAATACCTCTAATGAATTTCATGGTTATTGATATCTCATGAGATAATATGGAATAAATTTGGGAATGTGTAACACCCTGACCATAGTTAACCAGAGTCGGTGCATTATTACATATCGATGGCATGATCATAAGAGATCATGTCTCAATATACCAATTAGTTTAGTAGAACTATAAGTACTAGATACATACATAAGTTTTACATTACATCATGAAATATAAAATCGAAACCATTGTGTCCTCTTTTAACACACTCATATTCCTTAGCCTATTCTGGAAGGTTATTCTTAATATTCTCCTTTATGTCAGGGGAAAAATAAAACATAGGAAGGGGTGATCTTAGATGCTCAATAAGGAAAACAATATAGCGGAAACTGTCATAAATAATCATAAACATTAAAAGAAATTTATAATACTAAAAGGCAACCCTTTTAAACATAAACATCTGCATAATATGGCATATATAAATCAAATAATTCCAGCTACTTATTCACATTGATATTCTAGTTGTCGAATAATCACATGTAATATCAATAACTAAATTCATAATAGTGGAATGCATAATGTCGGAAATCATAACCACTAAGTCAAGGCCTTGTGCCAAGACTACAAATAATTTTTTTTCAAGGCCTTGTTCCAAGACACTAATGTGTCTCATGAGACCTAAAAATGCATCGAGGAGCTATAGTAGGCTCCAAACGTCACTTACTAAGTCTAATACATTCCTCATATGAAAAAGGATGAAACAAAACATAAGCATTCGTATTAAAACTATCAAACAAAATGTCAAAACATTAACCATAAACTGCGAATGATATAAAAAGAACACTTCAATAGTTAAAGATATCATAACTTGTTCAATACAATATAGAACATTGTATTAAAATAAATAAACCTCAATAATGAAAAATATCCAGTAAAGTATATTGACATAGTTGAAAATTATCAGTAAAACACTTTCAGAGAAATATCCCTATTTCATGTAATCATTTAAAAGTCACACAATTTAAAAAGGAATACATTTAAAAGAAATTTTTGAATCAAATTGTCCCATACCACATTCATCGTTTTTAATTTAATTAACATTTTAAAATAATAATTTCCATATTAATAAATCCTTAAATCCATTTGGAAAACATGGACAATAACGATAATGATTTAGAAGGATAAAATATTTAAACCATTTAAAATGATGTTTTTGTTAAAGATTACCTTATAACATTTCTTCTGAAAACTCTTTTATAAAACATGTACAAGGATAATAAATATTTCCCAGTAAAAACTTGCATATAATCAATGTTGGATAATAATGGAATTGGGGAATTAACCCTTACCATGTACTTTTATATGGTTGAAGGTACGTTTATACTCCTTTATAATGACAATATTATGTTATTAAATTATAACATAAACATATTCATATTTATGATATCATACATGATTCATTTTTTTCTTTATACTAACCATTTAATAAAAATTTATATGTTAAAATAACATTGAGGGTAATAATCTATTTCTTTATCAAAAGTGTTTTAACTTTTTATTCTTGATCATATGACTTATATCATGATTTAATTGATTCCAAAATATAAAACATTATTTATTTATCATATATATTCAAAATATAAGTATGTATTATATATATATGTAAGAAATGTGAAACTCCATTTATGGAGACGGTAGGTCGTACGTATGCATAAACGTTGTTTTGGTTTTCATATTGTATTGAACGAAAGTAAGTGAATGAGATATATGTAAATATATATATATATATATATATATGTATGTATAAATATTTCCATTATCACTATTATTTCATATGTTACGTACTTATTAGTATTATATGTATTTATAATCATCATTGAATAGTGAACGTGGAAATGAATTTCAGCGCGTCGTGGAGACAGTAAGCCATACGTACGCACGAGCGATTATATCATTATAATTATAGTTAAATAATATTTAATTGGATGGTATATCATATATAAAGAATAATTAAAATTATATATTTATTACTTACATCAATTATACTCATTATTATACCCATCCAAATAATGATGTGTTGAATAACAGACTACACCCTGACATTGATATGGTAAGCCGTACATACACACTTATGGTGACTTGTCATTAATAGGATGTATTGAATAATCAAAATTGATGTACCATATTTATAATAACATCATTGTATTTATAAGGTACTGTCGTTATTATTTTGGTATTGAAAAAACAAATAAAGTAGAAGTGGAAGAAGGAATGAACATTGATTTAGGTGGTGAAATTATTACCTCTTCATCGGGTGTTTCCTTTTGATTTGATCAAAATGCATCCACAGGTTGACTTTATGATCAAAGTAAGGACTCTAGGTTGATGTGAGGGTATTTGAGATGTTATTTTATCTAGGGATGGTAGTGCCACATGGCTTTGCAGATGTGATTTTCAAAGAAGGGGGAGTATTATTGTAAAGAGAGGTCAGGGTCACTTAAAATGCTTGAAATATTAATTTATTATACAGTAATATTCAGTTTATAATGGCTCTAAAAGGATTTATTTCGGGGGAAAGTTGGTTCTAGGTCTAAAACCACTCAACCAATAGGTTTTATATAGGTTTAGGTCACCATATTAACATTATCTTTTAGATTTAACTTTTAGTTAAATAGTTTATATTTTACAATGTATTCTTGTATTATTATAATAAATGTTTAATAAATAAACAATAAATTTATAAAAAAAACCCAAGTGGTTCAATAATGACATATTTAACATTATATAAGTCTTTTGGATGATACATAGATATTTAGTAATTTTATATCATTTAATAATATAGTATATGTTTTAAAAACTTATTTATGCCAATTTGGATACTATTTAGTATTGGGTTTTTGTGAAAGTCAAAAAAGCCTCATTATTTCGAAAAAAATTAATTAAATAAATCCAAAAATGTCATATTAACCATGAAATTTTGTTTAATCCATCAAAAGTCTCAATTTATATTTATTTGGATGTTTTTAATATCAATTATTTTAATATTTCATTAATAAGGTAATTACTGTATCATCATTGTTTCATAAATAAATTTAATTAATAAATCAATAAAAAATATAAATATAATTTCATTATGTATTAAATGCTTTTATATATTAAATAAACATTTATAGTCGAATTTAGCTTATTAATAACACTATATTAAAAATGTTTTAGTTATGAAAATTTGAATTTAACACTTTTAACTATTCATTAAATAAATTAATAATAAAAGTACTAATCTAATCCAACTGGATCAAAGATGATCATATTTTATCCATAAGGTTTATTTTGGTCGAAATAAAATTGTCCAATATAATTTGTATATGTGTTAGGGTAATTATAGTATCATTTTTACCTTTAATTACCCTATTTACTTTAAATCATTGTAAATAAAATTCAAAAGTTACTATTCACCAAAAACTATTTTCATAATATTGTACCACATTTCATATTATTACGTCAACCATATCTTTTGGATTTTTTAATTTCAACTCATAGAAGCAGTAAAATTATATTTTGTGTAAATTTGCAATTGTTCCTATATGGTGGGTAAAAGACGTTAAAATGACCAATAAAATTTTATACCTCTACTATTATTATAAACTGACTCCAATGAATTAAATTGGAAATATATAGGTATTATGTATATATTTTGACATAAAATGAATTTAAATAAAATAAATAATTATTTAAATAAAAATCTGGTTTTAAACAATAATATAGTGTTTTTCACTATTCTACAAAAATTGAATGTTTTTAGAAATATACCAAAAATTCACCATAAGCTAATTTTGATATTAAAAATTTTTTAAAATGATTTTTATTTTTCCAAATTAAAAATATATAAGTTTCATTATTTAATATAATATTAATTACAAATTTTAGAACCAGAAAGAAGGTTTTTGAGAAGTAAAAAACTATCAAAATATTGATATGTGTTTATGTCATATTTAAATGAAAAATTATTTACAATGACCATCATTGGATTAAATGATAAAAATATAATACAATAATACATAAAAACAATTAAAATTTATTATTTAACAACTAAAAATTATTTTGATTATAAAATTTGTTTTCAATTAAAATTTAGTATTTTTAACTATTCATAAAAAATTGAATGTTATCAGAAAAGTGCAAAAACATTTATCCAAAATAAAATTTTCTGTCTTGGTTTTAATGAAGAATAAAATTTCATAAAATTTAATATAAAAAAGTGAAATATATTGGATTTTAAAATGGTTCACCATTAAAAGGAGAAAAACTGCATTTTTTTGAAAAACACTTCTTTTATCTGAAAAATATAATTTGTTGTCAAATTATATATATATAATAGAAAATATTAATTTTAAAATTATATAATATATATATATATAATTCAAAAAACATTTAAGACTATTCATAACTACTTTTTAAAAGGCAAGTTTGATATGTCATGATACGCTTGAACTCGGTGCTGTGTGTAGCGCAAGCTATTGAATTACATTAAAGAGACAACACACTCTAAAATAATGGGGTGATAAATTCTACCCTCTTTCAATAAATTGCGTCCTCACAATTTGAAATCGTTATTAGAAAATAAATGGTTGAAAATAGAAAATACCTTTTTGGAAAACCCACATCAGGAAATAGTGTTACTAAAATTTAGTCTTAATATGATGGAAAATAATATAAAAGAGTCACAAAAAATTATGATCCCAAATATGTGAAAATTGGTGGAAATTATAAACACATTATTGGAAGAAAAATGTATATATTTATAGTGAGTGATTGAGGCCCTCAATCACAAACAACTGAACAATAAATATGATATTGAGGGCCACAATGCCATAAATGTATGATGATTGAAAATATCATCGATTCCGTAAAACATAATGTATTAGGATAAAAAAATTAACTTCATTTTCCTAATGTTTAAGAATTAATTTCTTCAAATTATAAGATAATCAAATTACTTGACAAGTAGAGTTTTATTAATAAACTAACTTCTACAGAAAACCCATATTTTACTCCAAAAGATAATAGAATTCAAAAATATTAAATTTATCATAATATTATAGTGGTAAAAAAATAATGAATTTTATAATTCATATACCAAACCATTAAAAAACTAAAATTACATTATTAAAACCAATACATCACATAGGCTAGTTGATGGTGATTCACCCTTGTCGCCCATCAGTTGTGGGTTTAAGTCTCGCAACCTTGTTGGACGTAACAGGTTGTCGCCTGACCTCCAGGTTGTCCTTTTTATAAAAATCCAAAAATAATCTTAAGAAATATTTTAACCATATACAATAGGGTCCAATGTACAAATTTATCCATTCCATTCTTTATAATTTTCTAAAAATACATGTGTCCAAACTCATAGTCCAAAAATTTATAAGAAAGTTCAACATAACATAATGAAGATCTCTTTTTCCACATAATAACTTGTGAGTACCTTCATAATGTATTCTCTTAAGACATTGTAACACCCTAAATTACAATAAAACCTTATTGATTAGATTCTTTCTCCCTTATTCCTTATAAAATAATTGATATATTTCTTATATCCAAAAATTTGGAATACTCCAACAATGATAGAATTAATAAACCATTAATTATTTCCATGGTATTCAATAATATCCAATATAATTTATCCAACTCAATTATATCTTATTCAAAAATCATTATATCAGAATCAGAAACATATTAAGGGGTATGTTTCCCCAAACCATATATTTTCCAAAATTTTTAACTTCAAACTATGTCACATTACATGTACCATAAAACCTCAAATCCATAATAAAATATTAATACAATATAATACGTACATACTCGGTAATTATTATAACTTTTACATCATTAATACAATACTAAAATGAGACAATTGTTTAATAATGACATAATATCACAAATCATTCCACTTCATCTGTGGTAGTATCATAACTTGATTATTATCAAATTTCATCATTTGGGATATACTGCGATGATTGGGACATTGATTCACATAGTATCCCAACTCTTTTCAGATGAAGCATTGTACATTTGAATCCTTTTTTTACCCTTTCAATAATGTATGTGGTGTCCTTCTTCTGCACACTTAAAACAAGCTACCATTCCCTTCAATCATCTACAATGGTGATTTTTTTCACAGTTATCCCATATTTGATAATCCTTCTTTCCCTTCTTCCCATTATGTATCTTTCTATCTTCCCACATTTTCTTCTCTAGCTTCCCTTCCTAGCCATATGACATAGAGAATTCATTTATTATCTTATTAACACATGATATATTTCTCTCTATGATGAGAATATGTGGGAGACTACATCCCATCTAAATGTTTTCTTAAGTCCATGAAAGGTATGACCCTTCTTACTCTTTGGATTGTGCGTATTGCTGGAGTTCTCATTCCTTTTACTAGGCTAAATTTCTAAACAATGTCATACACTAGGACATTTTTTGAATTTTAATGTATAATTCCAATCATATAAAATAGCAAACGTAAATTGAAATGATTATGCATATAATCCCTAATAAAAAAATGTTTTCTTGGAGAAGGTATTTACTCATAATTCCTACACAATGGTTTGAAAATAAAATGTGAATTATCTTAAGCATATCTACTAGGAGTGTCGTAACCAAGAGTGCAGTAATGCATATTTTCGTGAAGCAGGATGCCCTAGTTCAAGCCCAAAATTCATTATAAGATTATTCACTCCTAGAAAAAATTTTGCCAGAGCCACCTCTACCTACTCGTATCCAGAGTGGGATGTATTTCATGGAAAAAACACAAAATCTATACATTACAAAAATTCTAAGAATTTATTCTATTCTAATCATCAAAGTCTATCATAGGATAATTTTTTATATTTCGATTTTTTCTAACTATATCATCCAAGGATTGTACTAAACATCCTCTGATACCAACTGTAACCCCCTAACACTAGTTAAGTAGAGTCGGTGCATTGTTACATAACATTTCCATGATCACAAGAGATCACATCTCAAAAGTACAATTATTTTAATAGCCATTTATGTACTAGATACATACATAAGTTTTACATTACATCATGAAATGGAAAAACTATAACATCATGTTACCTTTATACACACTCATATGTTGTATCTTATTCCTGCAGGTCAATCTTATTATACTAATTTGCATCCTGAGAAAAATAAAACATAGAATGGTGTGATCTCAGATGCTTAGAAAGGAGAAAAATATAGTGTGAACTATCATAAATAAGAATAAACATTTAAGGCAATGTTTAAGAATAAAAAACAATCCTTTTAAACTTAAACATCTGGATAATATAGAAAAGACAAATAAAATGATGTCATTTAGTAATTCACATGGATATTCTACAAGTCGAATAATCACATGTAATATCAATAGCTAATTTCATAATTATGGAATGCATAATGTTGGACATCATAACAACATAGTCAAGGCCTCATTCCAATAATTCAAATAAAATGTTTGACAAGGACATTTTCCAGGACATTAATTAGTCTCATGAGACCTACCGATGCATCGAGGAGCTATATCGGGCTCCACCCGTGACATACTATATCCAATGCATTCCCCAAATGAAAAGGTTGAAACCTACCATAAATATTTGTATTAGAACTAGCATATGAAATGTCAATACTTTAACCATTAACCATGAATGGTAAAAAAATACATCCATAGTCTTACATATCATAACACAATCAATACAATATAGAACATAATATTGAAATAACTATTCCTCAATCATGAAAAATATATATTAAAAGATGATGGCATAATTAAAAATGATCTATTAAACTATTTGTGAGAAAAATCCTTTATCATGTAATCATTTAAAAGTAAAACAATATATAAAAGAAGACATTTAAAATTCATTTTGGAATAAAAGTGTCTCATACCACTTTTAAACATTTTAAATAATTAAAAATTTATAACATTCATGTCCATATTAATAAATATTTAAAACCATTTTAAAAACATGGACATTAATGAGAATGATTTAAAAGAATAAATATTTAAAACATTTAAAAAGATGTCTTAGTTAAATATTCTATTAAAATAATCATTTTGATAACTCTTTTATGATACATGGACATTGATAATAAATATCTCCGAGTAAATACATACACATAAACAATCTCTGATAATAATGAGATTGAGAATTTAACCCTTCCCTTGTACATTCTTTTGGTAGAGGGTCCGTTTAACCTAATATATAATGACCATAGTATGTTATTAAATTAAAAAAAACTGTATTCATATTTATGATATCATACTTGATTCATTTATGGATTTATACTATCCATTTAATAATAATTTATATGTTAAACTAACATTTCGGGTAAAAATTGATTTCCTTCTCATAAATATTTAAACTTGTTATTCTTGATCTTATAACATGAATCATGATTTTATTGATTATATAATATAAAAAATTATTTATATATCATATATATTCATATATATGTTTGTATAAAAGATATGTATATATGAAATGGAAAATACCATTTATGGAGATGGTAGGCCGTACGTAAGCATAAAGGCTGTTTCCGTTTTCATATCGTATTGAACGGAACTCAGTGAATGAGATATATGCGAATACAGATATATATATATATATATATATATATATATATTTCTAGTAGCATTATAATGTCATATATTACATAATTATTAATAATATAAATTTATATTCATTTTTGAATGGTTAACGTGGAAATGAATCTCATCACATCGTGGAGACGATAAGCCGTACGTCCACACGAGCAATGATATCATTCTATTGATGGTAAAATAGTTGGTAAATTGATAGTAAATAATATATACCAAATCATTACCATGTTATATTTATTATTTACTTCAATTATACTCATTATTATACCCATCCAAGTAATGAAGTTTTGAATAACAAAATACATAATGATGTGGAGACACTAAGTCGTACAAACACACGTATGGAGAATTGTCAATCATAGGTTGTATAGAATAATGAATATGGATATACCATATTAATAATAGCATAATAGTATGTGTAAGGTACTCAATTAATTATTTTGGTATAGAATCAATAATGAAATAGGAAATGGAAGAAGAAATGAACTTTGAAAGATGTGGTGAAATTATTACCTCTTTTTCTGGTGTTTTCTTTTGATTTGATCAAAATGGCTCCATAGGTTGTCTTTATGATCAACGTATGGCCTATAGGATGATATGAGGGTATTTTTGAGGATATATGAGAAGGGATTGTCCATTTCAAAAGGATTTGGAGGTGTGATTTTGAGAGAAGGGAAATTAATCTTTTCTATGAGAGGTGAGGATCAATTTGGGAAAATCTTGAAATATTAATTAATTATACAATCATATTAAATTTATAATGGCTCTAAAAGAATTAATTTAAAGGATAAGGTGGTCCTGGGTCGAAAACCACTCAACCAATAGGTTTTTTACTGGTTTATGTCACCATATTAACCATATCATTTTTATTTAACTCTTAGTTAAATAGTTTTACTTTTACTATATATTCTTATTTTATTATAATAAATGGATAATAAACATATTCTAAAATTCTAAAAGAACCCTAGTTGGTTCAATAATAAAATATATATCATTATATATGTCCTTTGGCTGAACCTAGTGTTTTTGAGAATATTATAACATTAAATAATATAGTAGTTGTTTTAAAAATCATTTATGTCAATTTTGACACTATTTAGAAATTGAATTTTCTGGAAGTCAAAAAAAATATCACTGAGAATAAATTAAATTAAATCAATTATAACATGTCATATTAACCTATAATATTATTTGAACACATAGAAACCCAAAATATACATTTATATGGATATTTATAATATCAAGTATATTAATCTTTCATTAATAAGATTATCACTGCATCCTCAGTGTGTAATAAATAAATTTAACTATTTAATGATTACAAATTATAAATAAAATATCATCATTTAGGAAATCATTATATATTTTTTATTTATATTTATCGTCAAACATATCTTATGTATAACTCTATATGAAAAATGATTTAGTTATGAAAATTTCAATTTAACACTCCTAACAAATCTTTAAATAAAATAACCGTAAATGACCTAATCTATTCCAAGTGGAATAAATAGGATCATATTTTGTTTGGATGGTTGATTTTGGTCGAAATAAATTAATTCAATTTAATTAGGACATGTGTTAGGGTATTTATAATATCATTTTTACCTTTAATTACCTTATTTACTTTTAATATTGGTAAATAAAATTCAAAAGTTACTATTCATCAAAAAAATATTTTCATCCTATTGAACCACATTTTACATGATGATGTAAACCATGACTTTGATATTTTTGAAATTCAATTCATAGACGTGGTAAAATTACATTTTATGCAAATTTTGGAATGTGCTTAGAAGGTGTGTAAAAGACGATAAAATGTTCAATATAATTTTATACATCTGATTTTATTATACAATGACTACAATGAATTTAATTTTACATTTATACGTATTATTTATCTATTTTTAAATAAAATGAAATAAAATAAAATAAATAATTATAAAAAAAGTCGGTATTAGACAATAACAAAGTGTTTTTCATTGTTCATCAAAAATTGAATATTTTAAGAAAAATACCAAAAAAAACCCTAAGATAATTTCGATATTCCAAATTCAAAAATTATTTTTATATTAGAGAATTAAAAACATATAGGTTTCATTAATAATTTTATAATTAATTCTCATTGTCAAAACCAGAAAGTGTGTTTTTTAGAAGTTAAAACTATCAAAAGATTGATATGTGTTTATGACCAATTTAAATGTCAAATTAAATATAATGACCAGAATTGGATTAAATGATAAAAATATAATATATTCAAAATTCAAAACAAGAAAAAGTTATCATTTATCACAATAAATTAGTTAGTTTGAAAATGTTGTTTTCAATTAAAATTTAGTAATTTTCACTATTTATCCAAAATTGAAATTTATCAGAAAAGTAAAAAAGTATTAAAACTAAAATTTTTTATTTCTCTGTTATAAAGAAGAATTAAATTTCATTAAATTGAATATATAAATGTGTAAGATAGTGGATTTAAAAAGGGTTCACCATTAAAAGATGGAAAACCGGATTTTTTAAAAAATAGTTATTTTAATCTGCAAAATTGAATTTCTTCATAAATAATGTCTATGAAACACAACATATTAGTATTATAATTTTATTGGATATTTATAAAATTTAAAATGTTTTTAATACTATTTATAACAGTTTTTTAAGTGGCTAGATTGATAGATCATGATGCGCTTGAACTCGGTGTTGCTTGTAGCACAATCAATTGAATTAATTTAAAGAGATTACATACTATGAAATATTGGGGTGTTATAGAATGTATCTATTTCACTAATGGGATTTATACACTATGAAATAATTTTAATTGATCCTTGAATATATAAATTATATAGTGGGGAGTGAAATCAATCTCTTATGGGACATTATTACCTATGATAGTGGTCATAATGAACCTTGACTATTGAAATTATTTTTTATGCTAATGATGTCCCAAAATATTCTATGACATTTTATCATTATTATGATATGATTTAATAGATCATGGCTGATTAATTATTTGTGTTCACTCTTATGACTCTTGTATTTTGGAATTATAATGCTTTATTCCATCCATCGTATTTTATTAACAATTTATTATGGTTATGTACTTTCATTTTCTATATTCTTTCACCTTGATTACTCTCTCATACCATTATGCTTTTCTTATTAATACTTATCATAATCAATTGATATATCATAAGTTTACCCTTAATTACCATCTCATCCAACTCATTCTTTTCTACCCATTTTCCCATGTTATAAAGAATGATATTATTTATGAAATAATATGAATAATATGTGTGGAAAATATTTTGGGTGATATTTTTGTCTTTTTATTGAATATGTAAATCGTGGTATAATGATAAATATTCCCAAATTATGATAATGATGGGATTATTTTCACATTATGTGTTTCCCAAAATTCTCTAATTAAAAAAATCCAGTTTCCATGTGTGTGTAAGTCACCCAATATTGTTTTTTGATTTTTTAATTTTGAATTTGATAAAAATTTTACCATTTAAGTGGGTATCAAGCTAGAATGTAAAGAATATGTTCTTTCACTAGAATTGTTTATAATGGTCTCAATCTATTTCAGTTGGTTTCAATAAATGTTTTAAATAAAATTCTATTATAACAATTTATTATATGTGCATAATTGAAGATTTCATGATACATTTATGTATTGATAAGATTAAATATGAGTTTTTTAAAGTCATTGATACAATTTTTATGTTATATTTTGTGTGATTAAAAGGTGACTAATGTCAATTTCAGAAACATTATTTAGTTTTAATTTATTATTAAGGTATATTTATCCATCATGATTAATATTACTGTGATTTTGTTTTGGTAAAATGTTATAGGTGACATAAGATAAAATAAACATATAACAATAAGGTTATAAAAAATTGTATGAAGAGTTAATTACATTTTTTAGAATAATGGGGTTATGACATTTTGGAATCATATAGAATTAATATGTAATTTTTAAACATATTAAACAAAACATGTGGATTTTACTGTATTAAATTTTTTTCATAACCCCTTTATTCTAAAGATTGTATATTAAAATGTGATTTGTAAAACTAGTAAACAAAACATACCAATTTTTTGTTTACATTGTCATTCATCCAGTTATCTGAAACAAATGTACCATATTTGGAAATTAAATCATAGAAAATGGATTTCAAATATTAAAATATAATCATCCAATTATAAATAATTTATATTTTATTTTTAGTTATAAGAAATAATAACCATTATACAAGTTTATCACCATGAAAATATGTAAAATCCGTAAAATGAGATTAAACCTATGGTATAAGTACATTAATTTAATAAATAACATATATTCATATTATTGTATGAAATGGATTTCACTATAATAGTTATACATTTTATTATATCATTCTTATTATTTAATGTAAATGATGATTATAAATTCTCAATGACTCCCACTTATTGTGTTTTCAGGATATAAATATATCTAAAAAATATATGAATTAATATTGTTTCATAATTTAATTAAAATTATACTATAATAATCATTGTAATTTATTTTTAGCTTTTATCCGTGGTATAATTGGCTATAACAATTACATTTTTCTGATACTAATATTTTAAAGATGGAGAGAAATAATTTAATTTTAAAACTAATTAAAAGTAAAATGTTTTCGATGAATTATATTGTTAAGTCAATTTATTTGAAAATTATAAAGTATTATTGATGTTTTTCAAATTCCACTTTTATAGTCAGTTATTGTTTATAGAACCAAAGATGAATTAAATTATAATTTATTTTTTAAAAAATTGTTTTTAAATTATAATGGGATGGACTATGATTTTTCCATGTATTTATTTAGAATTTTTAATGGTTTATTCACGGATATTATCACTAAGACGACATGAGATTCTAAAGCCCGGTGTTCCAAAAATTAATTTTTGAAATATATTAAATATATATAATATAATTTATTTTATTATTATTATTTTTTCATTGTTATATCACTAAAAAATTGGGTCCATCCCAAACACAGATGAGGTTCATTCAAATTTTATTGTTTCATTTTTTAGTCTCTCCATTCTTGATGTGTTCATCATTATGGTTTTGTTTGAGAGTTGGTTCACCCAAAATTTTGTGAAAAAATTTTTGGGAACTTGTTTTTTAGGGAAATAGTTTGATAATGTTGATCCAGGATTGATATAACATGGATATTGTGTGATGATGGTATTCGTAGTGGATTGTTTTGAGCAAGTTTTTTATGATTATTTTAAATAATATGGTTTTCCTAAACTATTTTTATGGATAAATATCGATTATCTGGCCTTGATCAAATTTGGTTGATGTAGATCGATGACATGCGGAGAGATTCTTATATGAAATCGATGTGGGAGAAGAAGATGTTGAATCTGCATGATGAACTATAGGTTCTATGAATTTTTGAATTTCAAGATGTCCAATGAAAGAACACACACCGTTATGCGACCCTGGCTATGTACTAGGGATACATTTGATGAAAAGTATCACATGTCGAGTGACCCATACCTGGAAACTCAGTGGTTCTATGGTTGTTCAAAAGTAACATCTAGTAATATATGGGCTTGGGCATGTTGAGTTCTCATTGATGGACATGGCTATCCATTCATTGATAGGATCATCATTACATTGGCCTAAACATACTATTTTCTAAGAGATAGACGTGGGAACATTCAATGTTACACATGTATGACCTAGTGATGAAGAGATATGTCATGTTTTTATGATATAATTTTTTTAATTTTATAAATAGGTCATACATCCATTATCCTCTCCAGCATTGACATGTTTCATTGGGGTATAATCCCATGATCTTTTCCTTTATTATTTTTATCAAATCACATCCAGTGCATAGGATTTTGTTACCCCATGAAGAATATTATTCATGGATAGAGTTTTTAATTCCTTGACAAGTCCTGAAGTGGTATCCTATATCATCATCATTTTCCTAGGTATGGTTATAGATACCATCATGAACAATATTACGCTATAATATACCCCCTACATATAGGGTTAATCAAAATTGGGTTTATTGGTATACCAAAAATATTTATCTATGATCCCCATTATGGTTGTCTATATCAAAAAACATATAGTGTCATTCATATGGTAAGACATGATGAGCATGAATTCTTTTGAATATTCCATCTCTGCAATCTGAACCATAGACTGCATTCTCTTGGATGGGTTTAATGTGGATAATATATTCATAAATCCTAGGGAGGAATTACGAATGTGAATTTACCTTGAGATGGTGTGTCATTGTTGAGTATATTAGAATACTATTATAATGCGTGATAGAAAAATATAGCTATGATAAGATGAATTTTATTCATGACGTTATATGACTAGTGATTTTGGAGTGTCTTAATATATATTGTTATACACATCTATACATGGTCTTTTCCCACATATTTTGTATCTAAAGTTGATGATTTAATTTTTGATGGAGTCATAGAGGGATTAAGAAAAAGTGGATCTTAGTTATCAAGATAGACTAAAGTGTGTTCCTATTGTTACTGTGACACCAGAACCCTCCTATACTTTTGGTTTGACTTGCCTTTTGTTTTTAATTATGGGATTTATTTGTCCATTTTTCATTCAAGTGCTTGTTATTATACTATGAAGGATGAGATTTTTGATGTATGAATGCATGGTTATCAATTGTTAATATTGAAATATTTTTTTGTCTTGGAGATTTGTGCATTTTTATACATACCATATGATAAGGGCTCTGATATATGAATTCTCTTATATAAGGATGATCACCACCCCCATGCCTATTGGAGGAAGGCCTGGGGTTGTCATGGTATGGTCTTCATGGGGAGAGTTCATGAAACAGTGGTATCATGGGAGTCAGTTCTACCAGAGGATATGCATTTTTGATTTTGGTTTTTGAACTGATGTTATGTGTTTCAACTATTCCACATAGTCTATTGACTGTAGTGTTAGTGTATTAGTCGACGTATCCAAACACTATGACTATAAAGAATAGATTGTTGACTCCATACTTTTAGACACTTGTTTCATTTAAAACATTAGTACATTCATCATATAAGATTGGATTTTGGATTTCATGTCCTTGTTGAGTCATCACTCGTGATATACTCTTTGACCATGGTATATGTTCTTTATCGCTAAATTCTAAAAAGGAATTTAACATCTGGGATTCAGTAGAAATATCACATGGTTGGTCAACTCAACAATGAGGCTTTAACATAGTGACATGTTAAAGAGGTGTTACCTCATGTGGTCCACCAGTTTTACAACCACATGTCAAATAGAATATGGTACGGGCAATACATGAGTTTCAGGTGATCCGGATGAATGCATTTCAAGAGTTTCAAATATATATACCCTCCCATGTATTGATGTGAGAAGGATTAAAATGTTTATGATTACTGGAATGAGGGTGGTTATTTTAATTTTCCATTATGTCAAGACACCCAAAAACCAGATGTTGGTCTGGGAAGTGAACCTTCTCCAGGGATTTGTAGGATGATGCTAGGGTTCAAAGATAGATTCATATGATGAGACGAATATTCCAGGGTAAGAGCATGATCACCTATTAATTGGGAATAATTATCTCATTAAATGTCAGGGAAATTATTATTCTACATCTACAATAACTTCACTCAGGAAGTACATCAATGGATATGTATTCCTTGATGTTCACCACGCTCTCCTGATATTCGATGAATATGGGAATGATGGGTTTATTAAGCCTCCGACGAATGACTAAGGACCATGTAGAGACATACATTCTCGGTAGATTCTTCAATTAATTCCCATATATAATTGGGTTTTGGTGTGTTCCTTAGTTGTGGAGTGTTTCTTGGATTAGAAGACATAAATACCTCATGTCGGCACTGGGCACACAACATCTGAGACTTTGGCAGCTGTGATTTGAATATAGACATAGGGACCATGTCAGGGGACATTTATTAGGAGGTGGTAATGGGTTCGGTGATCTATGGTTTTGGGGATAAGATTAAGGATCTATTTATACTATATATAGGTGGGGATTCTCTTGTGATGGTCGAGTACACGTTTTCCATGGTTTTCTAACCTGATATACAGCTGACATAGAGATAGTGGATAAACCACCGAGGAAGTGGATTTATAATAGATGGAAGGTCAGTAGTCTAGATGATGTAGTAAAAAATATTGGAGATTAGGTGGAGTTGGAAGATGTTTTTATTTTTTATCCCCACCACCCCCAGGTGGTCCCTACCAAGATTAGGAAGTATGTTGATAGGGGTGAGGGATGCGACAGGTGGTCGAGGAATATAACCCAAACGCTCTAGGGATGATAATAGGTCTGATTTATTTCATTTTTACCATATTTGTAGTACAAATTGTCATAGTTACATGCCATTCATTTCATTCAAATTCTCTAGTTCGTGACATATTGATTCTGGTGGAGCCATTTTCTCCTACATTGTGCTTGGTGAATCCTACTATAGGTGACATAGTGTTCATAGTTGTTGAAAATGGTGTGACCTGACTATAAAAGGTGATAGTTTATTTTTTTCTCTTTATTGTAGGGATGAGGAATTAATATGTCATCTTTGTAATGTACTAGTTATCCATAGTTCATTCCCAGATTGAATATTTTAGGAGGTGGAAGTGGCATGTCTATAGTTATGGGATGAGGTTCTCTTATATGATTGAGAAGAAAACTACGGTGGAACATGACTGGCTCTAGAATAAGATAGTGAAAATAATTACATATTAGTTGGTCAGTATACCTCTGGGTACAGTGGATGTTATGAACCTTTAGTTTCCAACTTAGGTGGACTACTACGAGGATTTATTTCCAAATAATGTTATTGGATTATCTTTCCATTGAGATATATACTTCCCCATTCATATTCTACCCAGGATGGCCTGGATATGAGAACCAATATATCTGAAATATATTGTAAAGAATCATGTGATGATGGTGAACATGTAATACATTCACATGAAGGTATTTATTAGGCCCAATGTTTTCCATTGGTAAGTCTTAGTTTCGTTCTCTATAAAGGAGGATGATATAATGATGTTTTCTATGGATTACCAGATCCTAACCCAAGTAAAATTAAAGAATAAGTGTCTACTACCAAGAATTAATGAAACCTTTTATTAGTTGAGATGGGTATGAAGGTTCTAGAAGATTGACCTCTTTATAGGATATCACCACCTATGTGTGTGGAATGATTATATACCAAAGACAACATTCAGATGTCACTAAATTCATAATGGGTACAAGGTGATGTCATTAATCTAGATAAATGTACTAGAAGTGTTTATGGGTCAAATAAACTGGTCCATTCATCCTTTCGTAGACATATTTGTGGTGGTTTTGAATGATTATGTACTATTTTATGTGGCACATGAGGAGTATTACACAAGGAACATATAAATTCAACTAGATATATTCTGAGAGAACCAAAATTTCGGCAATTTGTTGATGGAGTAGTTCTAGATTCAGCAGGCCCACTTTAAGGGACATGTAATCTCAATAGACGGTGTAGTAGTGGACCCAAAAACAGTTCAGATAGTGTTATAATGGGATCCAATTAAAAGAATGGAGTGGGTACGGATATTATTTCTTTTGGAAAGCTATTATCTATGAATCATACATTATTTCTATGTGATTTCATCTCCATTAACAGCTTTTCCACAAAAGTCGTAACCATTTGTGTGGGTCGTGAGGATATTGCAGGCTTTCTAGGGGTTGAGGTAGATATTGATGAACATTCCATCTTTATATATTCAAGGATGGTTTCTATCACATAGTGTTCTCTGATGCATTTGGGTATATTCATTCTTGTTTTTTGATTCAAACATTGGTGACAATGTCCAATGGTTCCCATCAGTAGAGAAAACTTGAGTAGAGTGATGCAACCGACGATCGTGAGCCCACAGTGGTAGTCTACACACTAAATATTTGAAAATAAAACCATAAGGGTTCTCTATTTATCATCTATTGTCACCAAAATAACCTCAAATATATACTATCTTTAAAGGATGATGACTTGAGTCAAATGAAATGCCTATAGTTCTTCCATGACTATGAATTCCAAAAATGTATACTCCTGGTGAGGGGAACACGGTAGAATATTCTCTTAGTATGATATCATTTTTATGGTTTCTGATCATGGAATTAGAGATGTTAGACACATTGTAGTTATCCTTTTTTAATGTTTATAGAAAAAATGACCTTCATTTGATGGTTTTTACATCCCCCAGATCATTTAAATCTAGTTAGGGAGGCATTTCTTGGGGATATCAACTATGAAATCAGACAATATCAGATATCTAATAGACATGAACGGGATAAAATTTTAAAAGGAGAGGAGCATGTAAGTATTATTAAAATATGGATAATGATGACATTTTCACTGAGGTGGGAGGGGTTGGTGGGATTTTCATACTTTACTCTTTGAAATACATCTAGGTTTTGAAAAGATATATGAGGACCTTTTTTGTAGTTATGTTGGAAAGGGATGATGAAGAAATTTATAGAGGATGTATCCCTATTCCTCACATGTTTTTAATTGAAGTCTAAGAACTAGGATTCAATAGGTTTAGATCAACCCCTTGATGTTCTAGAGTGTAAGAGGGATGGATTATCCATGGAGTTTGTAATAGGGTTACCATTTACATATAGAAGAGATGATAACATCTAGGTAATCATCGACCAATTCACTATGTAATCCCACATCATTTATATTTAAGATTATAGTTTAATTTATATATTGGCATACATGTATGTGTTGGAGATAGTCTCACTCCATTGAGTACCCTAAAAATAATTTTTACGACATTTTTCACTCCATATATCATTTTTGTAGGGGATTGCATGAGTCCTTTGGGACATAGATGTGTTTGAGCATGTAATTTTAACACTATACTAATATCCAAATTTAGGGAACCATTCAGGTGTTGGAGGACATGATACAGGATTTCATGATATACATTGGAAAAAATTAGAGGATCACCTACCCATGGAAGAGTGTGCGTATAACAACATGAACTGCTCCACCTTCGATATAACGTTGCTTGATTCATTGTTTTGGAAACTCTATAGGTCATCACTACGATGGAACATCTAAGGAGAATCAACACTTACGAGTCCATAGTTGGTGCAAGCCACAACAATGATGGTGAGGATTATCAAGGATCACATGAGGACTGCATGGAGCCTTTATAAGTCCTATGTAGATTAATGATGGAGGCCTTTGGAGTTAAATAAGGAATACCATGTTTTCTTAATGGTCTCACCACATTTTAGAGTACATTGATTTGGATGTGGGAGAAATCATTCCACAAGACTTTTTGGAAATTTACAGGTACTACGTTGATTTTTCAAGTTATCTCACCATTTTCTCTAGCAGTATTTGTATTGGGTACACACCATCTTACACATGTCATAGATGATGAGGTACATGCATGACCCATTGCATGGTGTAACACTCCAAGCTTCCACGGTACGCTTCTCTTTGAATTATACAGTAGCTTCTGTTGTACGCAATTTCGAGTTCTAACACACACCACAACCAATCAAACTAGCCATTATGAATAGTAATACACACTTTTTGAAATTTTATAAATTTTACCTTTCAAAATGGACTTCATTTTTGTATTCAGAATATCGAAATTATCCAAGGGTGATATTTTGGTATTTTTCTGAAAACATTCAATTTTTGATGAATAGTGAAAAACACTAAGTCATAGTTTAAAACCGAATTTTTACATAACTTTATTTTAGTTAAAAACAGATACATAAAACCAATATAAGATCAATTTAAATCATTGGATTAAGTTTATAAAAATTTTAGATATATAAAAATTTTATTGACCTTTTCACCGTCTTTTACCCATCTCCTAGGAGAATTTGAAAATTCACATAAAACCTAATTTTACTGCTTCTGTGAGTGGAATTTCGAAAATCCGAGAGACACTGTTAATATCAAGGAGTAAAATGTTGTTCCATAGGATAATAATAATTTTTTTTGAACAATATCTTATTACTTTTATTTACCATGGTTAAATTTAAATAGGGTAATTAAGGGTAAAACTGATATTATAATTACCCTAACACATGTCATAATTCTATTGGATAAGTATAATTAAACCAAAAACAACCTTATGAATAAAATATGAACCTCTTTGGTCCACTTGGATTAGATTAGGCCATTATTATTATTTAATTCAAAGAAGAGTTAAAAGAGTTAAAATCAATGTTTAATAACTAAAACATTTTTTATATAGGGTTATACATGAGATAAATACTATTATAAATATTCACTAGAAAGATAAAAATATTTCCTACATAATTGTATTTTATTTATAATTTATATATGTTAAATAATTGAATTTATATATGACACATTGATGATGCAGTAATTACATTATTAGTGAAATATTAAATTAATTGATATTATAAGTACCCAAATAAATATAAATTGAGACTTTTAATAAATTACACGAATTTTATAGGATAATATGACATGTTAGCATTGATTATATGAATTAGGTCTTGAGTAATAATGCTGTTATTAATTTAGAAAAATCAAAATACCAAATAGTGTCAAAATTGTCATAAAAGTGTTTTTAAAACAAATATTATATTATTAAATGATATTCAATTACTAAAAATGCACGGTTAAGCCAAGAGACATATATAAAGATAGGTGTATCATTAATGAACCACTTGGGGTTCGTTTGGAAGTTTATAGTAAGTTTATTAACGATATAATATAAAAATACAAAGAGTCATTGTAAATGTGAATCTAATTAACTAAGTGATAAAACTAAAAAATAAAGTTAATATAGTGACCCAAACGTGTCTAAAACCTATTGGTTAGGTGGTTTTCGACCATCCCCACCTTAGACTTGGAATATTTCACATTGGAACCTTTATAAACCAAATATCAATTTATTATAAAATAATATTTCTAGATTTTCCTAAGGTACACCTCACCCCTCTTATAAAAGGGAACTCCCCCTTCTCTCAATTTCACACCATCAAAGCCTTTTGGCTCAGCCAAAACCTGCCCAAATATCCTATAAAATTCCCTCAATTAATCCTAGAGGCATTATTTTGGTCATAAATCCATCTTAAGGATCCCTTTTGATCAAATCAAAAGGAAGAACCAAAATAAGAGGTAATGATTTCCCCACCCTCTTTCAAGTTCCTTTCTTCTTCCACTTCTAATTTCTTTTTTATTTCCATTATAAAATAATAACTCCAGTATCTTATATATATGGTGATGTTATTATAAATATCGTACAACCATATTTATTATTCTATCCATTATTTTAATGACATGTCACCATAGATGCGTACGTACGGCCTACCGTCTCTACATCGTGGTGTAATTGTTATTCAACATACTATTATTTGGATGGGTAAAATAATGATGTGTAATTCATGTAAATAATAAATATAACATGATAATTATTCTTTATATTTGATATACCATCCAATTATATATTGTTTTAATCTCAAATGAATGATATTGTCGCACGTGTGTACATACAGATTACCGTCTCGAAGAACGCGATGATATTAATTCCCCATCGTATCAATTCAAGAATAAATTTCAGTTGATTATTAAAAATACTCTTTATAGACATGATATCATTTGGGATATGAATATGATACATCTCATCCATAACAAATATGGGTCACATAACAAAGAATATAAAGAAAAATGAATCTGTTAACAACCGAAACGACAATAAAACTAAGGTATTATCAACAAATCAATGTTAAAAGAACATATATGATATCATACTAATGTATATGATTCTTGTATAATTATATAAAAAATATTTCACCATTATAAATGAGTTTATCCTACCCTCTACCAAGGAAAAAGTACAAAGTAAGGGGTTTTTTATCTCACTTTTAATTCCATGAGATTTCCATTGTTCACCACTTATTTATTGCATCTGGTGTGTGTACTGCACATAATTGTATTCATTGTGTAACATACATTAATTTATAGATATTTACATCATTATTTTATGTTCTTTATTTCATGGGTGTATGTTTTGTAAGATACCAAATCGTTAAGGGAATTTGAAATTTCAATTTCCACTCATTCGGCTTTACGCATAATTCATTGATTATTTTACTCCAAGATTATGTGTGGAATCACTATTCATTTGATTATGTCATATTTTCCCCTCCCTTTCTGTAGATATAATTTTGATATACATAATCACTCCATTTATAAATTCTGATGTCATCGATATGAACTTGATAAGATTAATTTTTACTCAATCTCTATTTATAGAGTTAAATATCCAATTCATTGGTGTTGTTTTTACAAGAATATGTGTGAATGTCATATGATTTATTTACACTAAATATCCAATCATATTGAGTGTATTTAAATTTCTCACACATAATTAAGTTGTAGATATATCTTTAACCTAATGATATGATCTTTATAAGCGATTTCATCTCAATTTATATTCCATTGAGACTTCATTGTTATTATACACCAAATCACTTTTATATGGTGTATATAATGTACTTTTACATAGTATATCATGAATCCCTTTATTCTCATGATATTAAAAAAAATTTATTACCTCAATTATTTGTATTCATGTGTTTCTCTTTTGGTTAGGAATTCTAACTAAAATACCATTTTAAAATGTTGTAATGATTTATTATTCTAAATATTTCTCATTAATGTCTGTGTTTTAAAAATGGTTTTAAGGTTTTATTAATATGGACATTAATCTTTTAAAATTAAAACTCATTTTAAAAGTTTAAATGTTCTATGGGACACATTGATTCAAAAATCTATTTTAAATAGCTTCTTGATAAAAAGTGATACTTATAAATGTTTTAAAGAAAAATGGGGATATTTCTCTCAAATTTATTTGATGATTATTTTCATCTATGTCAATATCCTTCGTTATACTCGATTGAGGTTCATTTGTTACACTACAATCTTCTATATTGTATCAGATGAGTTATGTTTGACTATGGACGTGTTATTTTTAAACCATTCTAGTTTTGTGGATAATGTATTGACATTTCGTATGCTAGTTTTAATATGAAAGTTTATGTTATGTTTCAAACTTTTCATATGAGGAATGCATTAGACTTAGTATGTGACAGATGGATCCCGTTATATCTCCTCCATGCATCCGTGGGTCTCATGTGAAAAACTAGTGCCTTGGCACAAGGCCTTGAAAAAATCTTATTTGTAGTCTTGGAACATTGAATTGACTATGTGGTTCTGGAATTATGCATTCCATCATTATGAATGTGGTTATTGATACTGCATGTGATTATTCTACTAGATGAATATCCATGTGAATAATTAAATAGAATTATTACATTTTATCTTTTCCATATTATGCTGATGTTTAGCTTTAAAAGGCTTTTATTTTAGTTATACATTTCCTTAAATGTTTACGCTTATTTATGAAAGTTTCCGTTATAATGTTATCCTTACTGATCATCTGAGCTCATCCCTTTCTATGTTTTATTTTTCCCAGGATGAAAATGAGTATATTATGACTAACCTCTAAGGATAGTCTATGAGATCTCAGTGTTGTCTATGGAGACAATTTTTTTGTAGTTTTCCATTTTATGATGTAATGTAATCCTTATGAATGTATCTAGTACTTCCAAGGCTACTAAACTAATCAGTCTTTCAATAAATGATCTTTTGTGATCATGCCAATGATACATAATCATGCACTGACTCTGGGCTTCTGGGGTCGTGGCGTTGCATTTGGTATTAGAAAAAGTTTACTAGAAACCTCGGAAACTAGATTTAGATAAACTCTGATTAGAGCACATAGCACTAAGATAGACTTTGAGGATTAGTATAGAAGAACTTCCTTGAATGTTGGTATTTTATAGATTTTCTGAGTTTTCCATGAAATACATCCCAGTATGGATACGATCAAGTAGAGGTGGCTCTCGCACAGATGTACCTAGGTATAAAACCCAAAACACCACTTTGAGCTTGACTCGAACGAGAACTGGTGAACGATAATGGGCCTTGGGGTACTCTTGGTTACAAAATTCCCGGGGGATATGCTTAGGATAATTTACATATTCATTACAAAACAATTTGAAGAATTTTAATATAAGATGAGAATAAATGACCTTGGTTAATCCTAAGGTGTTTAAAATTGAGAATATGGTGTCATGATATTCTCTAAATGTTATTATGAATACTCTTACTCACACAATGTTTTCTGGTTTTTGTCAATGGTTGGATTCCAAGGAAGTCATGGTATCTTTGAGAATGATGTACATGGTGGGAACGATGGTGGAAATGGGAAAAAAATGGAATGTTGATAGGCGTAAAAGATATCGTGTTCATGCCAAATCATTTTTCCAAAAATATGATCACCAACATATATATTAACCAAATCTCAGACTCAATAATGAAGAGAAATGTGATTAATGATAAGATCTCCAGTAGTGGAGACTACGGAGAAAAGAATCCTCAATTTCCATCATGCAGGAAATGTGGAAGGAGACACCCAGGAAAGTGTCACAATGGAACAATGAAATGTTTTACATGCAGAAAAGAAGGAAATAAAGTGAAGAGTTACCGAGGAAAAATGAAGAGTAATATTGAAGAAAATAAAAAGAGTCCCAAGAATCCATTTACAGTCATTTTCCATTAATTTAGGGGACCTGGACATTACTTTAGTTAATGCACTATTCTATAGGATATTTTATTGGTCAAAGAATAAGCTCTGTGGAAATAAATGGTTGGAGAAATGTATAAAAGTATTAGTGGTCCTTGTTGATGGGATTAATTTGGAATAATATTCTATTGTATTTGTAACCCTTCTGTTTTCCATGTGAGAATGATATTTATGGAAGACTTATCTTTTCTCTTGTGGATATAGTTATAAATAACCATTTATTTTTTTTATGATATTTGGGTTTGAGGAAATTACAAGTTTTTATATTTTGGGATGAAATTCAAGGTATGAGATAACATTTGTGGTTAAATTATGTTATGGTTATTTTGAGGAATTTATCTCATTTTGGTAATGTTATAAAATATATTTTTTGATAAATGACAACACACTGAATATGTGACAACCCGTCACGTTGGACAAAGCTATGGGAATCAAACCCACAACAAAAGTGTGATTGGGATTTATCACCTACCACTAGACTACGTGAAGTCCCTGGTAAGTGTGACTAATTATTTTTAGTTAAATGATTTTATTGATCAATAATAAGTTGATTTGGGTTCGTTTGTATTATATAATGAATACCCTACGTATAGGAAAATGATTTGGTGATTAAGTGATAAATGTTTTTTTGGAAGATGTTCGCTTTGTTGGGAACACTATATGCCCAAGGAAAATAGAATACTATGGGATTTCATTTGAGGACTAATGGGGGATTTTTATCTATGTTTTTATTGTGGACTTATTGTGATTTGTGTTATTTATGGAAATGAATAACATATAATATAGAATATGTGATTAGGTTAATTACTTTTAAGTATGTGACTTTAAGAGATGTTGATGTCATTTAGAGATACAATTTATCGTAGAATACTACATAACCTAATTATTCTATGTTTTGGGTTGCAATATTATTTTTGATTATATTGAAGTATTTTAAGGAAAATTGTTTGTTGAATGATATTTAATTATCTTTGTGGTATTGTTAGTTTAATTTTAGAAAATTATGATTATAATTTCTTTCTCTAATGGAATATCTTTTTGGGGGATCATCAGATCTTATACTAACTATTTTGGTTTTGATTAATCTCTAAAGACAAGGTAAATATATAGTTTATCCTTCGTGGATCATGTGATTTTATTGAAGTTTATTATAGCTTTTCCAGTGTGACCATGTCTCCTTGAATACTCATCATTTAAAAAAATGATTTAGTGGTAGAAATTTATTAAAGAATGAAACTCTACTTAAAAATTAAGTATATCTCTTTATATTCTTAGTCAATCTCGCAAATGAAATCCTCGTCTTCATGTAATGTAACTTAAAATAAAAAAATGGTGTCTGTTTACTTTTCTTACTAGGAGACTAATGACCATTTTTTCCATCACAAGTTTGTGGTTTTCTTGTTGATAACTTTCTCCTGATCATGTTTTCTATCCCACTCCATCAGAACTTGAAACTGAGTTTATCTTCCATATCCATGTTTTCCTACATGGAATCCTAGCATGGGTTATCTTGGGTGACCTTTGTACTTATCTTTATTTTTTTAAGGTGATAGTTTTATTGACTCTTTTACTGATGTGGGACATTCCACTATATTCCCACGCCCAATTTTTAAAATTTTGAGGACATAATATATTGAATGATTGTAAAATATAACACCCCAAGCTTCCACGGAACGCTTCTCTTTGAATAATACAGTAGCACGTGTTGTTTGAATCATCGAGTTCTAACACACACCACAAACAATCAAACTTGCTGTTATGAATAGTAATACCCAATTTTTGAAATTTTATAAATTTTATCTTTCAAAATGGACTTAATTTTTGGATTCGGAGTATCGAAATTAGCCTGGGGTGAAATTTTGGTATTTTTCTGAAAACTTTTAATTTTTGATGAATAATGAAAAACACTAAGTCATAGTTTAAAACTGAATTTTTATTTAAATAATTATCTATTTTACATAAATTTATTTTAGGTCAAAATAGATACATAATACATATATAAGTTCAATGTAATTCATTGGAGTCAGTTTATAATAATTTTAGATATATAAAAATTTTATTGAACTTTTCACCGTCTTTTACCCATCTCCTAGGAGAATTTGCAAAATCACATGAAACATAACTTTACCGATTCTTTAAGTGGAATTTAAAAAATCCAAGGGACACATTTAATATCAAGGAGTAAAATGTGGTTCAATAAGATAAAAATATTTTTAGGTGAATAGTTACTTTTTACTTTTATTTACCACGGTTAATTGTAAATAGGGTAATTAATGTTAAAAGTGATATTATTATTACCCTAAGACATGTCCTAATTCTATTGGTTAAGTATAATTAGACAAAAAACAACCTTATTAATAAAATATGAACCTATTTGGTCCACTTTTATTAGATTAGGACATTTATTATTATTTAATTCAAAGAAGAGTTAAAAGAGTTAAAATCAACGTTTAATAACTAAAACATTTTTAATATAGGGTTATACATAATATGAATTAGATTATAAATAATTATTAGAAATATAAATATATTTCCTACATAATGGTATTTTATTTATAATTTTTAGACATTAAATAATTTAATTTATATATGACACAATGATGATGCAATAATTACCTTATTAGTGAAATATTAAAATAATTGATATTATAAATACCCAAATAAATATAATTTGAGTCTTATAATAAATTACACGAATTTTATAGGTTAATTTGAATTGTTATGGTTGATTAAATAAATTATTTTCTAAGTAATAATGCTGTTATAAATTTAGAAAAAATAAAATACCAAATAGTGTAAAAATTGACATAAAAGTGTTTTTAAAATAAATATTATATTATTAATTGATATTCAACTCCTAAAAATCTATGGTTCACCAAAGAGACTTTTATCAAGATTTTGGTATCATTAATGAACCACTTGGGGTTCTTTTAAATGTTTATAGTATGTTTATAACTATATAATATAAAAATAGAAAGAGTCATGGTAAATGTGAATCTAATTAAATAAGAGTTAAAACTAAAAGATAAGGTTAATATAGTGTCCCAAACCGGTAAAAAACCTATCGGTTGGGTGTTCATCTACCCATACCCACATTAGTATCAAATTAAGTCGCATTGGATCCATTATAAACCGAATATAAATTTATTATAAAATAATATATCTAGCACATCCTAAGGTTCCCCTCACCCATCTTATAAAAGGGAACTCTCCATTATCTCAATTTCACACCTTCAAAACCTTTTGGATCATCCAAACTCTACCGAAATATCCTATCAACTTCCCTAAAATCATCTTAGAGGCCATCCGTTGGTCAGAAATCCAACTTAAGGATCCAATTTGATCAAATCATAAAGAAAGAACCCGAAGAAGAGGAAATGATTTCACCACCCTCTTTCATGTTCCTTTCTTCTTCCACTTCTTATTTCGTTGTTATTTCCATTATAAAATAATAAATCCAGTATCTTATATATATGGTGATGTTATAATAAATCTGTTACAACCGTATTCATTATTCTATCCATTGTTTGAATGACATTTCACCATACGTGCGTACGTACGGCCTACCATCTCCTTGTCGTGGTGTAATTGTTATTCAATATAATATTATTTGGATGGGTATAATAATTATGTTTAATTAATTTAAATAATAAATATAACACAATAATGATTCTGTATATATGATATAACATCCAATTATATATTATTTTAATGTCAAAATAATGATATTGTCGCTCGTGCGTACGTACGGATTACCGTCTCCACAAACGCGATGAGATTCATTCCCCATCATATCCATTCAAGACTAAATTCTATTTGATGATTAAAAATAATGTTTATAGACATGATTTAAATCTTTATATGAATAAGATACATCCCATCCATAACAAATATGGCTCACATAACTAAGAATATAAAGAAAAACGAATCCGTTAACACCCGAAACGACGATAATACTAAGATATTATCAACAAATCAATGTTAAAAGATCATATATGATATAATATTAATGTATATTATTCTTGTATAATTTAATAACAATTATTTAACCATATAAATGTGGTTAACCTACCCTCAACGATGGAAAAAGTACAATGTAAGGGGTTTCGTATCTCACTTTTAATTCTGTGAGATTTCCATTGTTCACCACTTATTTATTGCATGTGTTGTGTGTACTGCCCATGACTGTATTAATTGTGTAATATAAATTAATTTATTTATATTTACATCATCATTTTATGATCCTTATTTCATGGGTGTGTGTTTTTTAATTTACCAAATCGATAAGGGAATTTGAAATTTCAATTTCCACTCATTCGGCTTTACGCATACCTCATTGATTATTTTACTCCAAGATTATGTGTGGAATCCCTATTCATTTTATTATGTCATAATGTATACTCCCCTTTATATGGATATCCATTTGATACACATAATCAATCCAATGATAAATTCTTAACTCATCGATATGAACTTGATAAGAGTAATTTTAACTAAATCTCCATTTGTTGAGTTAAATATCCAATTCATTGGTGTTGTTTTTACAAGAATATGTGTGAGGTCATCTGATTTATTTACACAAAATATCAATTCATATTGAGTTTATATATATTTTTCACACATAATTATGTTGTATATTTATCCTAAAACTAAGGATATGATCTTTATAAGAGATTTCAACTCAACTTACATTCCATTGAGACTTCTTTGTTGTTATACACCAAATCACTTTTATATGGTGTATATAATGTAATTTGACATAGTATATCATGAATCCCTTTATTCTCATGATATTAAAAAGTTTGTATTACCTAAATTATTTTTATTCAAGTGTCTCTCTTTTGGTTAGGAACTTTAACTAAAATATCATTTTAAAATGTTTTAATGATTTATTACTCTAAATCTTTCTCATTAATGTACATGTTTTAAAAATGTTTTTAATGTTATATTTGTATTGACATTAATTTTTTAAAATTAAAATTCATTTTAAATGTTTCAAATTCATATGGGACACTTTGATTCGAAAATTTATTTTAAACATCTTCTTGATAAATAGTGAGACTTTTTAATGTTTTAATGAAAAAGGGGGATATTTCTCTCAAATAGTTTTGATGAATATTTTCATCTATGTAAATATCCTTCATTATTCTCAATTGAGGTTAATCTATTACAATAAAATCTTATATATTGTATTGAATGAGTTATGTTTGACTGTGGATGTGCTATTTTTATACCATTCATGGTTTGTGGATAATGTATTGACATTTCTTATGCTAGTTTTAATACGATTGTTTATGTTATGTTTCAAAATTTTCATATGAGGAATGCATTGGACTTAGTTTGTGATGGGTGGAGCCCACTATAGCTCCTCGATGAATCGGTTGGTCTCATGAGACAAAATAGTGTCTTGGCACAAGGACTTGAAAAAATTTTATTTGTAGTCTTAGCACAAAGCACTGAC
Organism: Viscum album; assembly: GCA_963277665.1. Taxonomy (NCBI): domain Eukaryota; kingdom Viridiplantae; phylum Streptophyta; class Magnoliopsida; order Santalales; family Viscaceae; genus Viscum; species Viscum album. The sequence goes on along the minus strand of OY728132.1, from coordinate 1,512,332,844 downwards.
TATATGGATATGATAGTCTAGCATTATTCAGTCCATCATTATGAAAGTGTTTATTGATATTGCATGTGATTATTAGACTAGAAGAATATCCATGTGAATAAGTAAATGGAATTATTACATTTTATCTTTTCCATGTTATGTTGAAGTTCAAGTTTAAAAGTATTTTGTTCTAGTTATACATTGCCTTAAATGTTTATTCTTATTTATGAACGTTTCTTCTATAATGTTATCCCTACATAGCATCTAAGATCATCTATTTCTATGTTTCATTTTTCCCAGGATGCAAAGAAGTATATTATGACTGACCTCTATGGATAGTCTATGGGATCTTAGTGTTTTCTATGGAAACAATGTTGTTTTAGTTTTCCATTTTATGATGTAATGTAAACCTTATGAATGTATCTTGTGATTCAATGGCTAATAAACTAATCGGTCTTTCGAGACATGATCTTTTGTGGTCATGCCAATGATACGTAATAATGTTCCGACTCTAGTATTCTAGGGTTGGGGCGTTACACAAGGAATTTGGTTGGTCAACATAGAAATTGAGGATTGGTATAATTTATCTAAGAAATTAGTGAATATTGAGGATCAGTAGGATATGATCCATCATGGGTGATCAATTACAATAGTACATATACAATGGTGGCATATGAATATTTTGGAGTGTAAAAGGGAGTATGACACCCAAATTCTTGATTAATAACAATATCTATTTTTGTAGCCTTTTTATTCCCATTCTATGATATAAACCACTAAAGTGGGGACAATGTAATAACTCAAATTTTTCCATTTAATTACTTATAGTGTTAAATGGTTTTTTCATAGAGTTAAGAACTTAGACATCATGAGATTATGAATCCTGCTGTGCCCAAAATTAATTTCTTAAATATATTAAATATATTAAATATATTTAATATCACCCAAATGTAGTACTCTAGATAAAAACCAACTAACTCCCTAGATGAGGTACAAGTCTCGAATATGAGGCTTCTTATGAATTCAGTGCATGGTTTTTAACATATGTCTGGCATAACCTTTTTCATCTTTGGGAGTTTCCATAAAGTGTAGTTGCATGCGATTAAAATAAAAAAACAAATTATTCAATTTACTTAATTTAATGTCACACAGTGACCAAGTACTTATATATTTAAAAATTATTATGTTTGATTCATAAGGATGGGAATATAAACCTTAGAGTGGAGGGATATAGAGTTAGGGACATAGATTCTTAGGGATCGATGATGATACATCATGGATCGTTAATGACAATGAATTCGGGGATCTCATAAAAGAAAATGATGAAGATTTGTTCTTCATCACATATTAATACACCGTTATGTAGGAAATTTTCATTTAGTGTATATATCTTCATTTTCTTACAGTATGATGAAAATGAATCAATTTTATAATATAATGATTCCATGTTTGATCATATATTGGGTATGTGCTTATTATTCATGGATTATTTGGATAAATTGATTATTTTATTATGTATTTTTTGTTTGTAATGGAAAAAATATTAAGGCCAACACAAACATGACCGTGTTTCATTCTTATTTTGACTGTTTCGTAGTTGATACTAAAATTATTATTTTTTTTCCTCATTGGTGTTTTATTTAACTATTAGTCTAACCAAAATACTGAGTATTCAATCGTTGGACTCTCGTTTACTATTAAAATATATTTATAATATAGATTTGGGATTTTTAAGAAGTCAAAATCATTCTAAAATGGTAACATCTATGAATTAGTTCATATTTGGTGTAACACCTTGACCCCAGTTACCCAGAGTTAGTGCATTATTACGTATCATTGTATTGATCACAAAATATGAAGTCTCGAAAGACCGATTAGTTTAGTTGCTTTGGAAGTACTAAATACATTCATAAGTTTTACATTACATTATAAAATGAAAAAGTAAAACAACATTGTTTCCATAGACCACACTCATATCCCCTCAGACTATCCCTATAAGTCAGTCATAAAATACTTCTTCACATCCTAGAAAAAATAAAACATAGAAATGGGTTAGCTCAGATGCTCAGTAAGGATAACAATATAGCAGAAAGTTTCATAAATAAGCTTAAAATTTTAAGGAAATTTATAAGACTAAAACAAAATCCTTTTAATCATGGACTTCAGCATAATATAGTAAAGATAAGATAAAATAATTCTATTTACATACTCACATGGATATTCTACCAGTCAAATAATTACAAGAAATATCAATATCCACTTTCATAATGATGGAATGCATAATGCCAGACTTTTATAACCACATAGTCAAGGCCTTGTACCAATACTACAAATAAGATTTTATCAACGCATTTATCCAAGACACTAGCTTGTCTGATGAGACCTACTGATGCATTGAGGATCTAATACGGTCTCCACTCGTCACATACTATGTCCAATGCATTCCTCATATGGAACAGTTTAAACATAACATAAACATTCATATTAAATCTAGCATATGAATTGTCAATACATTATCGATAAAACATGAATTGTGATAAAATTAACACATCAATAGTCAATGATATCAAAAAATATTCATTACAATATGGACGTTTTGTATCATAATAAATCAACATCAAATAAGCTTAAAATCCATCAAAGGATTTTTACATAAATGAAATCAAAACCTTTTTTAGAGAAATATCTCTTTCCATTTTGAAATAAATTAAAATTCATGTAATTATAAAAAGAAAACATTTATATTTGAAAATATTATTATAAACTTGTAATGGAAGATTTGATGAGGTTATAAAAGCAGAAAATAGCCTCACTCGTCGTATAAGTTAAAAAATGACATTCTTACCTTAACTTTGCGGAAAAGGTTATAAAGGACCTTGTTTGGAAAATGACAAAAAGATTCCATTTTAAACATATTATATAATTAAATCAAGTGTATAAATGACATTAACCCATATTCTATAAAATAGTAAAAATGTTTTGGAATACATTTTTAAGAAACATGGATGTGGATGATAAAGAGATCACAGTAGATAATTAAATATAAACAACATCGGATAATGAAGAGATTGTGAAATTAACCCTTACAGTGTAATTTTCCTTGGTCAAGGGTAGGGTAACCTCTTGTATAATGGTGAAATAAATTTTTTTAAATTATTAAAGATTCATATAAATTAATATGATATCATATATGATATCTTAACATTTCTTTGTTAATAATATCTTAGTATTATCGTCGTTTCAGGTGTTAACTGATTTGTTTTCCATTATATGATTTGTTATGTATGTAATGTTTGCTATGGATGGGATGTATATTATTCATATTCATAATTATATTAAGTATTTAATCATTATTTTTAATCATCTAATGAAAATTAGTATTCAATGGATACGATGGGGAATGAATCTCATCGTGTTCGTGGAGAAAGTAATCAGTACGTACGCACGAGCAACTATATCATTCTTTTGATATTAAAATAATATATATTTGGATGGTATAAAATATATACATAATCATTATCATGTTACGTTTAATATTTACATCAACTAGAAATAATTATTATACCCATCGAAATAATAATGTATTGAATAACAATTACACAACGACGTGGAGACGGTAAGCCGTACGTATGCACGTATGGTGACATGTCATTCAAAGGATGGATAGAATTATGATTTTGGTTATACCATATTTGTAATAAAATCACAGTATATAGAAGATACTGGAGTTATTATTTTATATTGGAAAAAACAATGAAAAAAGACGTGGAAGAAGAAAGGAACTTGAAAGGGGTGGTTACATATTTACATCTTTTTCAGGTTCATCCTTTTGATTTGATAAAAAGGGATCCTTAGGATGGATTTATTTTTAAATTAAACCCTCCAGGATTATGGGAGGATAGTTTAGAAGGGATTTGGGCTGGTTTTGGTAGATCCAAATGGATTTGAGGGTGTTAATTAGAGATAAGGGGAGTGCCCTTTTATAAGAGGGGTGAGGGGCAACTTTGAAAAAGCTAGAAATATTTTTTATAATAAAATAAATTTCGATTTATAATGGCTCAAAAATGGATTATATAAAGGTTAAAGAGGGTATGGGTCAAAACCACTCATCCAATAGGTTTTAGATAGTTTATGGTCACAATATTAACTTTATCTTTTAGATTTAACTCTATGTATAATAGTTTTACATTTATCATGTATCATTCTATTTTTATATTATATGGTAAATAAACTTACTATATACTTCCAAGAGAACCCCAAGTGGTTCATTAATGATATCCCTATCATTGTATAAGTATTTTTTCTGAACCTTAGTTTTTTAGGAATAGAAGATCAATTAATAATAAAATATTTTAAAAAAAAACTCTTTTATCTCGATTTTGACAATATTTGGTATTTTGTTTTTTCAAAAATCATAACAGCATTATTACTTCGAGAAAAATCTATGAAAACCACACTAATATGTCATATTAACCTGGAAAATTAATGTAATTCCTAAAAAGTCCAAAATGACATTTATTTGGATATTTATAATGTCAATTATTTTAATCATTCAATAATTAAGTAATTACTGCATCATCATTGTGTCACAAATAAATTAACTTATTTAATGTCTAAAGAATATAAATATAATAAAATTATGTAGGAAATCTTATTATATTTCTAATTAATATTTATAGTCAAATATATCTTATGTTTAACCCTATACTAAAAATGTTTTTGTTATTAATCATTGAATTTAATACATTTAACTCTTCTTTGAATTAAATAATAATAAATGTCCTAATCTAATCCAAGTGAACCAAATAGTTTAATATTTAATTCCTAAGGTTGTTTTTGGTCGAATTATACATATCCATTAGAATTAGAACATGTGTTAGGGTAATAATAATATCATTTTTACCCATAATTACCCTATTTACTTTTAACCGTGGTAAATAAAAGTAAAAAAGTTACTATTCACCAAAAATTATTTTCGTCTTATTGAACCAAATTTTACTTACAGATATCAACCGCTTCTCTTGTATTTTTGAAATTTCACTAAAAAAATTGGTAAAATTATATTTTATGTGAATTTTCAAATTCTCCTAGGAGGTGGGTAAAAGACAATGAAAAGTTCAATTAAATTTTTATATATCGTAAATTAATATAAACTGACTCCAATGAATTACATTGAACATATATAGGTATTATGTATCTGTTTCGATGTAAAATAGATTTAAATGAAATAAATAATTATTTAAATAAAAATTCAGTTTTAAACTATAACTCAGTGTTTTTCACTATTCATCAAAAATTGAATGTTTTCAGAAAAATACCAAAACATCACCCTAAGATAATTTCTATATTTTGAATCCAAAAATGAAGTCCATTTTGAAAGATAAAATTTATAAAATAACAAAAAGTGGTTATTACTATTCATAACGACTAGTTTGATTGGTTGTGGTGTGTTAGAACTCGAAGTTGCATACAACACACGCGATTGTATTATAAAAAGAGAAGCGTACTGTGGAAGATTGGGGTGTTACATTCTCCCCTTCTTCAAATAATTTCATCCTAGAAATTTATAGAGTATTACCGCATAAATAGACTCAGGTGGTTCTTCATCATAAGTTCCTCGGGTTCCCATGTTTCCTCTTCCATCTTATGGTTTCTCCATAGAACTTTTACCAGACGAGTTGTCATGTTTCTCAGCACTTGATCTCTTGTATGAAGAATCTTGACAGGATATTCATAATAAGACAGATCGGGTTCCAATTTTAATTTCTCATAGGTCAGTACATGAGTTGGGTTAGGCATGTATTTTCTCAGTAGTGATTCATGGAACACATCGTGAACATTGGAGAGACTGGGCGGCATTGCAAAATGGTAATCTATAGCCCCAATTTGTTCTAGAATTTCAAAAGTTCCGATGTACCTGGGACTCAAATTATTATTCTTACTGAAATGTATAACACCCTTCCATGGAGATAACTTCTTGAAAACATGATCTCCTACCTGAAAGTCCAAATCCTTCCTTCGGTTATCAGCATAGCTCTTCTGTCTACTTTAAGCTTCCTTGATGTGTTTTTGGATTAACTTCACCTTTTCCATTGTTTCCTCCACAAGTTCTGGGCCTATGTGTTTTCTTTCACCGTAATCATCCCATCAGGTTGGTGTGCGACATCTCTTTTCTTATAATGCTTCATATGATGCCATCTGAATACTTGAATAGAAGCTATTGTTATAGAAAAATTATACCAGAGAGAGATATTGATCCCACATACCTTTAAAGTCATGTGAGAAAGATCTCAACATGTATTCTAAGGTTTTAATAGGCAGTTCTGAATGTCCATTAGTTTGGGAGTGGTAGGCAATTCTTAAACGACATTCAGTATTTAGGGATTTTTGAAGACTTTTCTAGAATCTTGATCTTAAACATGGATCACAATCAGAAATAGTCAATAGGGGTACTCAATGAAGTCTTAAGGCTTCATTAATATATATTCTTTCTAGACGTTCAAGTGTTAAATCTTCTCTTATAGCAAGAAAATGTGCAGACTTGGTAAGATGATCATCAATGAACCATATTTCATAGTTCCTTCTAGAAGTATTTGTTAGACCCATGACAAAGTCCATTGTAATATTATCCCATTTCCACTCAGGTACGTGAAGAGATTTCATGACTCCTCTAGGCTGTTTCCTTCCAGCTATCATTTGTTGACAAACCATATATCTTGACACAAAATCAGCAATCTCCCTCTTAATGTTGACCCACCAAAAATGTTCCTTCAAATCTCTATACATCGTGGTGCTCTTAGGGTGTATAGAGAAATTGGAGCTATGAGCATCATCCAAAAATTATCTTTTTAGATTTGGTATATCGAGAACAGAAATTCTCTTCCCAAATTTCAAAATTCAATCTTCATACACAAAGTCACTCAATCTCCCATCATTCACAGCTTTAATTTTCTTTTGAAACTCTTCATCACCATTCTAGGAACTCTTTATCCTTTCTAGTAAATATGGGTTGGCAACCATTTGAAAAAGTGTTGATGTTTCTCCTTCGATGGTGATTCCCATATCCATCCATACTAGATCCATGTATAAAGGATCATTTCAAACTATCATCTTGTTCAAAACTCCTTGATCCTTTCTACTCAAAGCATCTGCCACCTAATTTTCCTTTCCCGGGTGGTAGTGTATAGTTAAAACATAAACCTTGAGTAGTTCAAGACATATCATTCGCCTCATGTTGAGTTCTTTCTACGAGAATATATACTTTAAACTCTTATGATCAATATATATCTCAATATTTTCACCATATAGATTGTGTCTCCAAATATTCAAATCAATGATTACAACTGCTAACTCAAGATAATTAATATGATAGTTTATCTCATGAATTTTAAGCTATAGTTATGCATATGAAATAACCCTATCATTCTGCATAAGGACATAAACAAGTCCATTCTTTTAAGCATCACTATAAATAAAAAACACATCATTCCCTTATGGTAGAGTCAATATAGAAGTATTGAATAATATTCTCTTCAATTCTTCAAAACATTCTTCACACTGGTTTTTCCAAAAAAAATGTAACCCCTTTTCATGTGAGCTCTGTTAATGGGTTAGCCAACAGGGCAAAATTTTGGAAGAAATGTCAATAATAACCTTCTAAACCAATAAAACTACATGACCCATTTTTACTCGTTGGTGCTAGCCATTCATGGATTACCTTGGTGATAAAAGGATCCACATAGATTCGATCCTTAGAGAAAATATGTCCAAGAAAATAATTCTCTTGAAGCAAGAATTTACACATGCTAAACTTCCAATATAATTCATGTCTTCTAAGACTCGTTTGGATAATGTGCAAGTGATGTTCCTAGTCTTCATAGCTTTTGGAGTATACCAATAGATCACAAATAAATTCCACTACAAAGTCATCAATATATTCATTGAAAACATTATTCAATATATAATGAAGAAAGAGGGAGAATTAGTCAATCCAAAAGGCATTACTGTAAAATCGTAATGCCCATACCTGGTTAGAAAAATTGTTTTCCTAATGACTTCCTTCTTCACAAACAACTGATGATATCCAGATCGAAGGTCAACCCTTTAAAATTATTGAGCTCCATCCATTTTGTCAAATAAATCATCAATGTGAGGTAGGGAATACTTTTTCTTTATTGTTATAACATCGATATCGCTGTAGTCAATGCACAACCTCATAGATCCATCTTTCTTGTTAAAAAAGGACAGGGGCTCCCCATGGAGAAACATTAGGGCCAATAAATCCATTATTACTCAATTCCTCTAGTTTTTTCTTTTGTTATACTAATTCAAAAGTGTCCATTTAATAAGGGATATTCGATATGGCCCTTGAACAAGAAATTAAATCAATGGAAAACTCAATTTCTCATTCTGGATGATGTCTAGTTAAATCCTCTAGAAACACATAAATGTATTCTTTCACAATAGGTATATCCTATATTTTAATATTCCTTTCCTCGCCGACATTTATATCATTCTCTACCTCCCCAATAATTTAATTTAGTTTAGCTACTGTGGGTGGATCTAGATAATAGTTAGGTGGTGACGTTTATGCTCTAAAGATATTGTGTTTATTATTATCATCAACAAAAATTTTACCCTCCTTCTTCTTATAATAAAATTTTGAATCATGGTACAAAATACAATTCATACTGTGGATTATATCAATTTCACTAATGGGTATGATGATTAGATCAACAGATAAAGAACTGTTATATGCCCTAATGGAGACTGATTCACAAAACGTTGTTGTGATGATTCCTCCCTGAGGATTTTTTACTAACAACTCCCTTTTTAAATAAAATTGGAAATATCTAATTTTATTATCAAACTGGGAAGATATGAAACAATGTGAAGGTCCAAAATCAAATAAAACATTTTCTAAACTTGAGGAAACCATTAAATTTCCTGCCACCACATTTTTTAGAGCTTCAAACACAGCAGTAGTGAAAGAATAAGATTTACATTGATCCCTTGACCTTTTCTGAGGTAAGTTACCAAGATGATTAGGAAATTCATTCACATAATTCCCCATTTATCAAATATTTTAGCATTCAACATCAACAACCTCTTTCTTCCCCTTGCAATCACAAGCTCGGTGGCCTTTTTCACCACACTTGTAACAGACTCTCATTCCTTTCAGGATTGTACCAGGGTGTTTCTTCCCACATTTACTATAGTATGGATATTCAACATTTCCCTTATTCCCCTTATTTCCATTTCCATAGTGTTTAGAAGATCTCTTCTACTCTTTCTTTTCTTCGAACTCGTATGACTTAGAGAATTATTTTTCTCTCTTGATAGCACACAAGGAAATATCTTCGTATGATGAGAAGGATTGTTACACTAATTCTTCAATGAGAAATGGTTTTAATACATCAATGAAATTATAAATATTTCTTCATGGGTTACGTATATAATCTGCAGCATGCCTCACTAACCTTGTAAAGTAAGCTTCATACTCTGTGACATTATCATCATCCATTTTCCTTAGACTTAGAAATTGTCTTTCCATATCTGCTCGATGGTATTGAGGAAATTATTTTTCTATGAAAATTTCTTTATACTCCCTCCATTCCATATTTGATAATTCATCATCTTCCACTGTGTTTTGAATCAATGACCACCATTGATCAGCATCTCTATTGAGGCGGTAAACTATCATGACAACTATTTCCCTTTCGCTACTCCCCAAGGTGTGGAATATTTTCTCTAAGGAATTTATCCATTGCTCGGATACTAGTGGATTTGTAACCCCATTGAATGTTGGTGGTTATTGCCTCATGAAGAGATCTAACATTGATCATCCTTGCTACTGAATAGGGTACTGTATACGGTAAGGATATTTTTAATAAATTTGGTGAGTTGTCCTAATATGATGATTAGCTGGTCAGAAACAGTTGCATCACCATCTTCACTATAATTATTTTTATTAGGAGTAAAATACCTATATTTAGTGAGTGCATTTATATCGTTTCCATACATCCACCAGGTTCCATTTATAAACAATGGCATAAACTAGATTAGTTTATGAATCACAATACATAAATCCAAACTTGTAAAGCACTTAACATAAATTTAACTGTTTATGGATATAATCTATAATCAGAAAGATGTTTTATTTTAGGAAGTATATACTTATAAAACATTCATAATGGTTTTTAAATAAAATTAGAATTATCCTAAGCATATCCCCCAGGAGTTTCGCAACCAATAGTGCAACAAGGCCCATTGTCATGCCCCAGTTCCCGTTCGAGTCTAGCTCAAAGCGGTGTTTTCTGGTTTTACCCCTAAGTACATCTGTGCCAAAGCCACCACTACCTTCTTGTATCCAGATTGGGATGCATTGCTTGTAAAACTCACAAAATCTCTACAATACCAAAATTATAGGATGTTCTTCTATACAAATCCTCAAAGCATGTCTTAGGGATATGTTCTCTATTCACAGTTTATCTAAATCTAGTTTCCAAAGATTCTACTAAACATCCTCTGATAGCAACTATAACACCCCGACCCTATTTACTAGAGTCAATTCATTATTATTTATCATTGGAATGATCACAAAATATCAAGTCTCAAAATACCGATTAGTGTAGGTTCCTTGGATGTACTAGATAAATTCATGTGTTTTACATGACATTATAAAATAAAAAACTAAAACAACATTGTTTCCATAGAACACACTCATATCCCCTCAGACTATCCCAAAAATTAATTCATAAAATACTTCTTCACATCCTAGGAAAAATAAAACATAGAAAGGGGTGAGCTCAGATGCTCAGTAAGAATAAAAACATAGAAGAAACATTCATAAATAATCATAAACAATTAAGGAAATATATAAGATTAAAAAAAGTATTTTAAACATTAAATTCAGCATAATATGGGAAAGATAAAATAAAATAATTCCATTTAATTACTCACATGGATATTATACTAGTCGAATAATCACATGCAATATCAATAACCACTTTTATAATTATGGAATGCATAATGCAAGACTTTCATAACCACATAGTCAAGCCCTTATGCCAAGAATAAAAATACAATTTTGGCAAATACATGTTCCAAGACACTAGTTTGTCTCATGAGACCTATTGATGCATCATAGAGCTTTACCAGGCTCCACCCATCACATACTATGTCCAATGCATTTCCCATATGATATGGTTTAGACTTAACATAAACATTCATCTGAAAACTAGGATATGAAATGTCAATACTTTATCCACAAACCATGAATGGGGTAAAAATAACACATACATAGTTAAACATATAAAAAACCATCAATACAATATGGATGTTATGTATCATAATAAATCAACATCGAATAAGCTCAAAATCCATCAAGGGATGTTGACATAGATGAAATCAAAAACATTTTTAGAGAAATATCTCTTTTGATTTTGAAATCATTTAAAATCATGTAATTAAAAATGAGAACATTTATTTTTGAATATCATCTTATAATATTGTAAGTGAATCTTTGATTATGTCATAATGGTGGGAAAATAGACTCACCCACTGTATAAGATAAAAAAAATACATTTTTGCCTTAACATTGTCGAAAAAGGTTATAAAGGACGTTGTTTGGAAAACTATAGAAAGATTTCTTTATAAACATCTTATAAATTTCAAAAAAGTTTATAAATGAATTTAACCTATAGTTTATAAAATAGTAAAAAGGTTTTGGAATAAATTTTAAGAGACATGGATGTGGATGATAAAGAATCCCAATAGATAATTAAAAATAAACAACCACCGATAATGAAGAAATTGTGAAATTAACCCTTACCTTGTACTTTTCCTTGGTCGAGGGCAGGTTAACCTCATGTATAATGGTTAAATAATTTTTATTAAATTATACAAGAATAACATACATTAATAGGATATAATATATGATCTTTTAACATTTCTTTGTTAATAATATCTTAGTATTATCATCGTTTTGGGTGTTAACTGATTTGTTTTCCTTTATATGATTTGTTACTTAAGTAATGTTTGTTATGGATGGGATGTATCTTATTCATATTTTGAATGATATTAAGTCTTTAAAAATTATTTTTAATCATCTAATGAAAATTAGTCTTGAATGGAAACGATGAGGAATGAATCTCATCACGTTCATGGAGACGGTAATCCGTACGTACGCCGAGCAACAATATCAGTATTTTCATATAAAATAATATATAATGTCATGGAATATAATATATAAAGAATAATTATCATTTTATATTTATCATTTAAATCAATTAAACATCATTATTATACCAATCCAAATAATAATGAATTGAACAACTATTACACCACAACGTGGAGACGGTAGGCCGTACATACGAACGTATGGTGACATGTCATTGAAAGTATGGATAGAATATTGATTTTGGTGGTACCATATTTATAAAAACATCACAGTATATATAATATAAATGATTTATTATTTTATAATGGAAATACCAATTAAAAATTAAGTCGAAGAAGAAAGGAATTTGAAATAGGTTGTGCGATATTTACCTCTTCTTCGGGTTCTTCCTTTTGAATTGATCAAAAGGGCACCGTAGGTTGGATTTATGACAAAATTAAGGCCTCTAAGATGAACGTAGGAAATTTTAGAGGGGATTTGGATAGGTTTTGCCGATCCAAATGGATTTGAAGGTATGACTTAGAGAGAAGGGGGAGTGCCCTTTTATAAGATGGGTGGGGCGCACCTTAGGAAAATCTAGAAATATTATTTTATATTAAAATAATTTTCCATTTATAATGAATAAAAATGGATTATTTAAAGGTTTAGGTTCGGATGGGTCGAAAACCAATCAACCAATAGGTTTTATACAGGTTTGGATCACTATATTAATATCATTTCATCATTATTACATTGAAAACAATTTAACTAACCATCCCTAATATGTCATATTAACCGATAAAATTAGTGGAATTCATAAAAAGTCTCAAATTACATTAATTTTGATATTTATAATGTTAATTATTTTTTTCTTTCACTAATTAGGTAATTACTGCATCGTCACTGTGTCATAAATAAATTCAATTATTAAGTGTCTAAAAAATATAAATAAACTACCGTTATGTAGGAAATATTCTTTGCATTCTAATGAATATTTATAGTCTAATTTATCTTTTGTTTAACCCAATATTTAAAATGGTTTAGTTATTAAACTTTAAATTTAACACTTTTTACTCTTCTTTGAGTTAAATAATAATAATTGTCCTAATCTAATCCACGTGGAAGAAATAGGTTCATATTTTATTCCTAAGGTTTATTTGGTCGAATTATTCTTATCTAATAGAATTAGAACATGTTCTAGGTTAATAATAATATCATTTTTACCCTTAATTACCCTATTTACATTTAACCGTGGTAAATAAAAGTAAAAGGTTACTATTCACCAATAATTATTTTCATCTTTTTGACCAACATTTTACATATTGATATCAACTGTTTCTCCCGGATATTTTATATTCCACTCACAGAAGCGGTAAAATAATGTTTTATGTGAATTTGAAAATTCCCCTAGGAGGTGGGTAAAAGACAGTGAAAAGTTCAATAAAATTTAAATATATATATAATTATTATAAACTGACTCTAATTAATTAAATTGAACTTATATTGGTATTATGTATCTATTTTTGCCTAAAATAAATTTAAATAAAATAAATAATTTTTTAATTAAAAATTCGGTTTTAAACTATAACATAGTGTTATTCACTATTCCTCAAAAATTGAACTTTTTTAGAAAAATACTGAAAATTCACCCTAAGATAATTTTGATATTCCGAATCCAAAAATGAATTCCATTTTGAATGATAAATTTTATAATATTTTAAAAAGTTGATATTACTATTAATAACTGCTAGTTATATTGTATATGGTGTGTTAGAACTCGAAGTTGTGTACAACACACGCTATTGTATTATTCAAAGAGAAGCGTACCATGGAAGCTTGGGGTGTTACATTTTGGGACACTAATTATTGTTCTACCTTTAAGTGGATGAGAAGATAAATGTTTGAGTTTTTTTAAATGAATTAGATGGTCATAGATCAAGTTTATTGTAGTGATTGAGTTATTTTGACTCAGATCCATGATATTTTGTGTTAATCATAAAGGAAACTGATGTAGGAGTGGTGGAGGAGGAATCTGTTTGAACTCCAACACGTTCTTTGATTTTACACATGTCACAACATCTAATGGAAGAAAAAACAACATGCAAGGGAACCTGGATGTTGTGTTGGGATTATGTCAGATCAAAAGTATCACATGTCTTGTGAATGTTTCCAAATGGAATCAGATCCTCTCTTAAATGCCCATTGTGTACTTCAGAAGGTATATGGACATGTCCAAGATTACACCGGCATGGACTAACCATTGTGGCAGAAATGGACATATATTCTTATAGAAAGAAACATCCATTTATACACAGACATAGTTAGGAGTACATGGGATAGGAAGCACCGTGTACTCCGACACAGACATAATCCTTTATTGTGTTACACGTTTAAGACCTAGAGAAAAAGGGATACATTTTCTACTCATAATAAACACCCTATACTTATTCAATGAAGTCTTGTTGTCCTATTCCACATCAGTTTGTAGTTTTTTAATTAGCATATGTTCCCTTGTATATTTCATTGAGGGCTGTTATGGAAGCACAAACAGTTAATAAGATGAAGATCACCTCATAGGAACATCAACCATAAATAGATTGGTGGAATCCACCCTTGAGGCACAAAGTGATATCCTGTATCATTATCATTTCCCAATTTGGGTTTATTGGTATCTTCAATACTAATACTATGTAGTCATCATTCCCAAAATTATTGGGTTAATATAGATTGGGTTTTTTGTGCACCCCATATCTCTTGGTGTGATCTAATTTTATTTATAGTTATCTTCAAACTTAAATAATTTAATTATTATGGTGAGACCTTATGAGCATGAAATATAATATGAATTCCATTAGTTTTCTCTGACTTGTGGAGTGTGTTCTCCGAAAACAGTTCTATGTGGAACCTTCAAGCATCATTCCATGCCCATCATTACGGTTGTGAATTTACTGAGTTACTGTGTGTGTATTATTATTATATATAGATATACATGTTATACATGATACTCCAATATAACTATGATCATTTGACTCATTTTCTTGATGTTATATTCTTTGTGATGTTGGGGTTTCTTAATATTTATTATTAAACTAAGATAAGTATTCTCTTTTACCACTTATCTTATGTCTTTGGTAGATAAAATACCTTTTGACAGAGTTCTAGAGGGGCCAGGTCCAGGTGGATCATAGTGATATAGAATAATTTTGATTTTTTCTAATAGTTACATTGAAATTAGTCCCATTCTATAATTATAGGTAATACATTTATTTCATTTTTTTGGACTGGCATTTGGAAATTTTTCTTCCAAGTACATGTTGTCGTACTCTGATGGATAAAATTTACGATTTATGTATTCATGGTTATCAGTTGATTACATTGTAGCATTTTTTGGTATTAGAAATGTGTTCATATGTACATGTACATTAGTTAAATGTTTCCCATGTGTGTGTTATTTCCACTTAGTGCAAGCCAATAGCCTCTATAGAATTAGAGGCGGGCATGGGGTAGTCGCATCACAGTCCCCATTGTGATGGTTCATGAAAATTATAAAATTATAAAATGTCATATATTAACTGATGTAGATTTGAAAATATAAATCATATAATAAATTATCAATTTATGTGCTAACTATATTTTTTTAAATCAAAATCTTGAACCTTAGTGGTTATAATTTTTGTTACAATGGTTGAGGTTAAAATAAATTAGAAAAGTGTTGAACTAAGATATAACTTTAAAATGTAGACATAAACATGTATAAATATTATTTTTAAATTTATTTAGAACATATCATCATTATATATTAATAAATTTCACTTAGTACCCATTTCACATTAGATATTCATATATTATATATTAATATATCATGTATTTACAAGTTTCTCACCCACCCCACATATAAATAAAAACCATAACTCAAATCATCTATTCAACTTCATGAGAAGCTTTTAATAACATTACCATACCCAATGATCTTATAAAAATTTCTATACACATTAGAGTGGTTTTTATATTCATGGAATACCATTCCAAGGGTCCCCATGTGGAGATGCAAGGGAGGTCTCCCAAAGAGGATCTAGTTATCTCCACCAAAAAAAATTCCTTTTAATTTTACCTATACATACTAAAAAATTTATTTATCCATATTAAAATAGCTTAATCTGAAAACAAATCACTAAAATGTCTTTAAATTTATATGTTAATGATTATCTATTTATCATCCATCCTAATGGAAAAATGAATTGGTCATCATGCATGCATGTGAACTACCTACTCCACAACCAATATATTTTATTTATGACCATTTCCAATAATGATGGGTTATATATATATATATATGATTATTTTATATAATTTTGAAACATTATTATGATTTTAAATAAGAAAATTTTATCTATCTTTTAAACCTATCATCTATTGGAAGACAATTATGTCACTAGTGTAAACGTGTAAAGAACCACACCCCCAAAGTTATGGTTTCATTTTTCATTTACTCTTCAGATTGATGCTCATAAATATTAGTTTTATATAATATAATATATATATTTAATATACCAATAATCTTTAAAATATGGATTATTGTTTACTTTTTTTGTTCCAACCATTGAAATGTTATAACATCATTCATGTGTATATGTGAACCACCATCTCTATGAATTGACTTAATTACATTCTCATTGACATTTTATATAAATATTTATAAATGATTATATAATGATTAAGCATAATAATTAGGTAATGAATTTAATTTTTTATATTATAAAACCATGACCAATGGTCATGGATCATAAATGCTGAACTAACACATATATGATATACAATAGAGTGAGCAAAAATATTTTTAATTATATTTACAAATTATTATTAAAAGAATAATTAAGAAAACATAATTTAAACAAGTATTGTAATATAAGAATTAATATTCTTCACATTAATATATATATATATATATTTAATAAATATTATTCATATAGGATTCCAAAATGCATCCGAAGTATGATATGACATGAGGTTAAGGATTCTCATCTCAGTTTTATTTTTGTGACACAAATTTTTTATTCATCACATATAACCATTTTGGTGTATTTAATGATCATAAATTTATTTTGGTATTATTCTAATGAAAACTAAGTGGATAAAAAACCATTTATTTTAATATATTTTACGAGGTTTTAATAATGTGATTACCAAAAATGTATTGGTCACTTTTCTCAATATAGTTTATGTGAGAAATTTTTCATGTTTTACACCTATGTGTTATTATGTGGTATATATACTACTCCTTTTATATATTATATCATGAATCAATTCATTATTAATTTCATAATATTAATATTTAATGTTATTTATTTCATGGGGTTTATGATTATAAAGTTACCAATGGAGTAAGGGTTTTCGCTTTAATCCTTTATTTACTATGGGTTGTTTCTTCACGAGTATTCATCGGGGGGATCATATTCCATTTATCTCTTAAAACCCATTTATTTTCATCCACTAGGGCTATTTTTCAATTTTTCAATTCATTTTCATATATTTGGTAGTCAAAAAATTATAAAAAAGTTTTCATGAAATGTTGTACTTATTTACTATATGGTCGATGTACTTTTTCTTCGATGACTATTTTATTTTAAATTATTTTAATGATTTTATTTTATATGATCTATTGATTATTTTTATATCAATTTAAATTATATCTGTATTTATATTGAATTTTTTAATATTATTCTTCTTATCACCTTTCTAATGAGGTACTTTTCAAAAATTTTACCAAAAGTGTGAATGGAATATTTATTTTATAATTTTTAATTTAATGGATTGTTTCTTCATCATGACTGATATTTGATTTGTAGAATTAATTTTAAGAATATCTTTTTATTATATAAGGAACAATGTTCTAAATATTCTGGGAATTTTTAGTTTTTAATGTTTCTAATGGTAAATGATATTTTTCATATTTTCAATGAAATGGTCAATGGATCTATTAAAAATTATTATTGTACAATGTAAATGTAATTTATGTATTGTAATTATTAAATTGTGATATGATATTTTTATAATATTGATGTTATATCTCTTATTGACTATTTATGAGTATTATGTTATAATTTTTTATAAATCTCAGTTCACTACAAGGGTTAATTTTGTAATATTAAAATAATGATTTTTTAGATATTATTTCATTAATCTCATTTCTGTTAACATATATATAATGAATTATTGAAGGTTTGTATGAAATAATACATTTCCATTTTATATATTTCATATGATTAAGTTATTATGAGATTCTTATAAAAACCTTTTATTTTCCATGGGTTTTCCCATGAAGATATGCTGAATGCTATTATAATAATGTGGAATAAATATATAAGGTTTTCATTACGTGATAGGTTGGGGTGAAAAATTTTCAAAATGAATTTGGTATTCACTCAGATCACATTATAAAATATGAAGTTTAATGTTAAAAGATACCATTTATTTACGTAAATCTATTAATTAGAATAGTCTTGGGAGTGAACCTTGAAAAATGTAATGAGAGGATGGGGAGTGAACCCAATCCACTATGGGATTGTGTCCACTTTGATTGTCTTGTGATTGATCCTTGAATACTAAAATTATTTTATGATATTATTATTTTAAATAATATTCCTATTAGATATTCATATTTTTATGATATGCTCAAATGCCTCATAATTTATTACTGATAATTCATCAGTCTAATGAATCACTTATTTTCAAATATTAAATATTAATACCATGAATCATGTTTTACGATCATATTTTTGAGGTTATGAATTATCATTAGTTATTATATTATAATTTTATTAAAATATTATATCCTTATCCAAATTTTATGATAGCATTTGATCATAGATTAATACTCCCTATGTTTACACCTATTGAGAATCTGAGCTCATATTTTCTTATGTCTCCATTTACGAAGGATTTATAGAATGATATTATTTAAAATATTTTTTAAAGGGTGACATGTGTTGAAATTATATTGGGAGATGTTAATTTTTTTCATTCAAAAAAAATATAATATGGGTATAATGTGAATGTATTCCATTTGATGAGATAGAAAAATTTATTATTACATGAATTATTTTTCCTAAATCTCAAAAAATATAAACATAAATTGTCCAAGGTATATAAGTGACTTTATGATGGCTTCAGATTTTTTAGTTATGGATGTTTAAATTTTGATCATTTCAATGGTATCTAGACATTATATCAAAATTATTTTTTACCTCTATATCCTCGGGTACATGTATCAGGGATGTCACAACCATGATTCCTCATGATGTCTTGGAAAACACCTCAAACTAGTATCACCCATCTAACTGACTAACTAGATATCATATACATAATTATAGTTTGTATATATATAGGGTGGGATTTACTAGTATACTTCGTAGGATCCTCCCTGAGACCACTCATATAAATATCTAAGAGGATCATAATAACTCCCAATGAATAATCAAATAAATCTAAATTATAAGCTAAATAGGTGAAACAATTTTTACAATAAACACTAGGGACCACTCACTATGTAAAACATGGATGATAGTAACTCCTTTGAGAAAAAAACCACCCTCAAATATATATAACTAATGATGGAACAAAACTTCCACTTCCCCACGCCATTCTTTCTCTGATACCCAAATTAAACGCATCTAGTGATAATCCATTCCATATGTATGTCATCCATGATGCGAGCCTCATATTTTCCTTACCCTGATCAGTCTTGTGTCAGAACAAACAACGCATATTGGAATTAATACATACACCCACACACACCCACCCACCCACACACACATACACATATCATCATGAACATCCAATATGTAATTAAATACATTTTTGGAAGATATTAAATCATGTGTAAATTCATTATACCAGAGGAGAAAACCCCATTTAAATACACATGTGGGTAGCAAAAACAATCATGACTTGATGCATGTATGTTTTATAACTAAATCATTTACATCAAACACATAGATGTATTTTATACCCCTTATTATTCACATCCCAAGCAGGAAAACACCATATGTTATAAGATGTTATAGCATAGGATATACCTATGCATTTCTAAAATCAAAGGATGAGAAGGGGGAGATATATATATCATCCATATGTTCTATTTTCATCCCAGATGATGTAGATAAATATAAACAAATTTGGGATTCAATTTCCTTACCAATGTGATTGGGATAATAAGTGGAATTATAAGATATATAATAATATCATGAAAAAAAACACACTAATGGAAAATACCATGCCTTAGAATCAGATTGTCCTAACATCATAGGGGACCCCAAACTAAAACTATTATTTAATGGATGTAAAACAGGAACAAGAACATCAAATTGATCGTTAATTATTTAAATTAATAATTATTTAATATTATTCATTTAATTATTTCCAATTATTATCATATGAATCATTTAATATCTAGTTCCTTCATAACCATTATTGGTCTTCTTATATTCTAAACTATGTTATCATATTTAAACACTTAACAGATATTAAATAAAATCTCATGTTCCATGGTGTAACATGTTCAACTATCCCTTTTTTTCCATAATTAATCAATAAACCATTAAATATAATATTCATCAAAAATACCCCATCTGATTGATTATTTATATATTCATTAATCAGTAATCAATTATATAGGTACACTAAGACATAAAAAAATAAACCACATTAAGGATTTACTCATAATTCATGGAGTTTGACTTCTTCACGAATTGGGGACTAATCAATATATAAAATATAGGCACTCAGACACATAGTAAACGTCACGAAAGAAGTATAACATGGTATATAATATACAAAACAAACTCCTTCAAACTGTCATAGTGTCCCACTCCATTGTGAATAACATAAATTTTTCATTCCATTACTATCATTGACCATCACTATAGCACGATATTATAATCCATTCATCAACCATAAAAACACTTTTCAGTTAGAATAGCCTCATGCCTTTTTCCCATTACTAGTCAATGATCCCAATGGAATATGGATATAAAACATTCACATCAAAACTATAAAAATAATAGAGCACACATACATTTCAAATCAATTTTCCTCACATATGAAAAGTAACTAAGGTTGTATTACCAAGTCGCATAATCCACCAACAACAATAACTGGATTACTCATCCGAGAAGAGCATTTTTTTATTAAAACCCCCATTTTAATATCCATCATGGATTAACCGTTATATTATCCATATATTTTTATTAACATTAAACATATATCATATCAGTTAGGAAAATTTAGGAATCATCAAAAACATGTTTTTAACATTTAATTCACATTCCATTAAATTTAAAAAAGAAAAATTATTATTTCGCAAGCATGTTTCATTAAACTCATCATTATAATTATATATTTATGTTTCATACCATATTTATAACACAATTAATCATGATAATTAAGAATATAGTTATAACATAATAATATCACAATATCAGTTTAAATAAGAGCCAACGATATCAAAAAAATATATGCACGTGATCAAAAAACCAAAACCACAATACAATCATCAATTATTTCAATATTCATATCTTTAGTTTTTTTGTTCCATCAATTCAAAATTAAAAAATTAGGGTACTAACATAATTTCATGTTAAATAAAATAGGGGAAATGAAACCTCTACATAAAGAAGAGATATCAAAAATTTCTAGGAAAATTACTTGAAAAAGGAAACACAAAATAAAAATTAAGAAAATTATCACATGTATCAAGATAATGCTAAACTAGTTAGAAGTAATAGTGAAAAATGGAAACAACACATCCATAACCAAAACAAAAACATAGATGGATAGATAAATAGAGAGAAATAACGTCGTACTATAAGAAAAAAATTATTCAAGGATATCTAAATATAAATCTATAAAATACTAGAGGTTGAATTCTATAGTATGAGCATTAAAGTCCATCAAAACTAAACTTTCAGATTCATAGGGTTTGATATAGGATATGATAATTTAGTGAATTTTGAGGGGCTCCCCAATATATAAATATTATTAAAAATGTTTCACAATGTTAATCAAAGGTTAGTTCACACTATGAATTCCTTATATTCAATCTCTGCTAAATTTTATGTCACCTATTCTTAAATATGGAATAAAATATTAACATATAGAAATACTGATTTAAATTGTGAAATCCCACTTTTCCTAAAAATATAATTCTTCTATAAAACCCTTCAAGATGAGGTCCCTATTTCAATTCAAGAATCACAATTTATTTTGTTAAAATAGAATTCACCACAGGAATTCCCCCAGTAACTATATTTATATACTTCTACAACATACATCTATCGTAATATTGTAAATTAAAAATTGTAGGAAGAGTTATTTCCTTACAATAAATACATCTAAAAACCCAAATCCTTGATAATTTAAAATTACCTTGAAAATGGGGCCTAAATAACCACCACAAGAATTTTATCCTAATGGTATCACTACATTAACAACATATACATATCTATATAATAACCAAATCCATAAATAAGAAACGATCCATAACCATCGTCAAAATATGATTATAGCGGAGACAACTCTCAAGGGAGTATCTGAAACAAACATAACACCATTGATGTGAAAATATCTCAAAAAAATATAATAATTTAGAAAGTATCCAAACAAGGATATAAGAAGTCATCAATATAATGAAAATTAAACATTAGCCAACTCGGGATAATTATTGTGTACCTATGATGCTCACACTAATGTACACTCATACAAGAAACTATAAAACCACATGAAATAAACCAATGTAATAAGACACTTATGCAACACCTTCTTATGGTCACCATTAATCATTATAGGTCATGACTAAATGGTCTTAACATTATAAACATCCATTCAACAAAAAATAATGACATAAAAGTCACCATGAATACATCTGTGATGCTACCATATGTGGAAGTCATCGTGGATTCATCTTGTAAACATGAGAAGTGATAATTTATATTCCATGCCACTAAACCAAGAAAATGACTCCAAAGGGATAGCAAACGTGGGAGAATTCTTACTCCACTAATCAGACCGTTGATAAAAATGAAAAAGAGAAACATTACAGAATAATAGTTTTCATCTTTTGAGAAGTAAAGGCCTCCACCTATGATCATGGTAATACTTTTTATAATCATACAGTGACCTCATTCACTCATGGATCATCATGACCGTTCCATCCGTTCAAAAAAAAATTACATTCCATGAATAGTTGACTCTCCAACCTTGTTATTTAAAACCATATATCAGAAAGGGAAATAATTATGATAATCAATGTTATTCATTTTAATGGTATGTTGGAGATGTTATTGATAAAAAACTCCACCAAGGTCGGTAGTTTCACTCACATTACTCAAAAATATACAATACACATGTTAATCATTTATTATAAATTATGGATTTCTCACTCTATTAGAACATCCATTTGTGGATGAATTGAGGTTATAATGAATAACTATGACATAGAATTATGTTGAAGAAAACACCATGAGTACAGTTAAAATAAGGGAACACAGATAGAGGTGATCATCATTGATACCTCGTGAAGCCTCAATATATCTTTCGGATACATCCTTGACAACACATCCACTAATATCAACTTCTTAATCACTAACAATTGATCTAACCCCATTAAGTATTCTATGATCACTAATAAAACATCGTAGCCACATAGGTATTTTGGAATAACAATAAAAAATTATAGTTAGATATCCTTCAATTTCCACTATGGAATATAAATTAGATGAAAAAACTTCTTGGAACATGTTACTCAGCATTCTCCTATAGGGGAACTAAACAACAAGAGACCAACTATACAAGTGATCACATAAGAACAGACTTCCCAAATTGGTATTTTATATAGTGATACATCTTTGTCAAAAATGATATACTACTATGGGTGAAATATAGATCTCATTGAGAGAGAAATCAATCATAAATGACTAAAAATTAAAACATACCCCTGGAACAGCTCCAGATTATGTTTATCCTCTGACCCTCACTCTAGTGCTTGACATAAAAAAAGATAATGAAAATATGTTTCCTCAAAACCACCAACTAAGACTCCTAAATTTTATTCACTAATTATCATTGATTCATCATTAGTTAAATAATAACCTTTCCATTGACTACTCTCGTATCATGGTACAACACTGATAACTCTTCCATCACACAGTAGGAGTCTCCAGAAACATATAAAACACCACCACACTAATTAATTCTTGATATATCCACCATAATGTCACCTATATATGTTATAAAAGAAACATCTATTTTGTAGACCTATATGAACATTATAAATCATCATTGTCAAGAATTAAAATCTCCTTCAGAGAAGACATACAACATATTATTTTCAACCATGAAAACAAAAAACATCTCACTAATATGTTAGTAAAATCAAAAATTCTTAAAGAAAAGCACCATAGAACGATCAAGATCAATGGTGGTAAAGTTTCATTCTTAGATTTCTAACTAGTAATACACATAATCTTTTTAATTACTTTTATTTCATCAACACAAAACCCAAACAAAGATATAAAGCATCACAGTAACTTTAGATGAAATAACATCCATTGAAAAATGAACTACTAGGGAACTGATAAGCTTCTACTTCAAATAATCAAATGAAACCTCACACAAATTAGTCCAAATTAATAACTATTTATGAACTGTTGATGTTTTTATAATAGTTTCAATCTATGAATAGTCTATTATATGCATCTTATAATATCCATCCACAATAAGGAAAATCTACACCTTTACAAAATTATTGGGGACTGGCCAAGAAACAACACCCTAGGTCATTATAACATATATGGATACTCAATTGTGAGATGTGACATTCCCCAATAATTGGACATCAAGAGACATATAATCATGATTCAATGGCTTCTTACACATCTAATTGAATTATAGAAATTCTAAAAAGGCCTAAATATGATTTGGGTGCTCCACTTCCATTACTCATAACACATGAATTGTTTCATTAGAGACCCCCACAGACCTTCTAAGAAACTCACAAAAAAACATACATATCAACAGCACACATACAATTAGATTTTTAGTTACACCAAATAAAATTACACTGAACTCATATTACCCATTATGACATCATAAAATCTATCTTACAGATATATCCAACCTTAATTGTGAACTAAATATATACATACTACAAGTCATCTTTGAGAAAAAGATTTATCCCATCAAATAGATGAAAAAATTAGTTAATCAACATAATATCATAGATATTTTCCACATAACGTTATTCAAAAAATGTTAATTCACTAAATGCAACATACATCAATCTGACGTCTTTTAAAATAGAAGAGGATCTCTACAAGCTGACATGCAATGTTTAATGAATCATCTCCATATGAGATCATTAATATAAATACATTAAACCATTAACTCAGAACAAGGAATTTAGTAAAGAGAAATTTATATCATAAAATTGTCCTTGTTACATATTTATCCCAAACTCAATCTCTCGTCAAGGTGGTATAGTCCCAACATATTTCAGCAATATATCTAGGTACCCTTTAATAATAATAGTAAACATTATTTGTCAATCCTCTATACAACCCAACATTAAATCATCCATAAAATACCATAGGACCTCAAAAAACCATTGAACCATTAGAGGATATCACTATCAAATAATAATTTCATGGTCTCCATCATCATCATAAAAAGGATGAAACAAATGATGAATATATTGATATCCTACACATATTATAGATAATTTATACTGAGGATGATGTTATGTGGATGTATCCTTAAACATAGTATATATCCACATGAATGGTGCCTCCCTAGAAATAGATCACAAAATCTGAACACATAAAACATGCTATCTGAACCTCCAAATAGCATATAAAATACCAAAGGAAATATAATCATAAAAAGTTAACTTCCAAATGTGTGAAATCATGCATCTGATTTAAAAGAGTGTGTTTATATAGAATGGAAAAAAGAATAAACCTATGTAGAAAATAGTGATATTGTAACACAATGAGATTTTATGAGATAATTTATTTTTAATTTCTTTGGTTTATTTTGTTGTATGATACACAAAGAGTATCTTCTACTAAATGAAACACAATAATTTCTTGCAGTGTACAGAACAATATACATGGCTAATGTTATACACAATTTCATATTCTTCTGATAGAATTCATTTCACAAAAAAATGAGTATATATTTTTTCAATTTATAAAAAAACCATGTTTGAATTATGTTATACACAGCACCAAAGGAATCATACACTAATTGAAACATAGACTTGGCTTTCATTTCACACAAAATTGACCATCCTCGAAAGCTTTCATTGTACGCAATAAAGAGTTTCACTAAATAATGATATTTTATTAAAATATTTTTTAATGGGATAAAAACAAGCCATTGTGAATATTAATAATAATATTTTTAATTTCATATAACATTAAAATTCATCTTGTGTGTTTTCTTTAACATGATATAATAACATATTCAATTTTTCGGATATTTTTTTTTCAAAAACAGTAGTTTTGCCGCCTTTTAATGGAACACTAATTTTATATCTTGCATTTAAAACTATTATATATAATATTTGAAAAATAAATATATTCTTTAGAATTAGGATATAATATATTACATTTTTTTAATTTCTGATATTTTTCTTTTAACATTCATGTTTTGATTAAAAGTATTAATACACTAAAATTTAAGTGTAAGAAACTTTTTTTCATTGAATAATTTATATGGTTAAAATATAATATTGAATTGTTTTAAAGTATAAATAGAATAAATTTTTATCATTATATATAATTTATGTCGTTATAATTAGTTTTACATTGAATTCATAAGTAAAAACATTTCAATCCTTTGCAATGTTGTATCTTTTAAAAACATGTTTTCTCATTCTAACAATGAGATTGATTTTAAATTAATTTCATCCAATTAGGTGTTATGAATTTAGGAAAATTTACTCCATATTTATAATCATAATACAACAAATGTGAAAAAATATTCTTTCTTATTTTTGGATATTATGAATAGTAACTTCAATAATTTTTTTTACCATGGTTAAAATGTAAATTAGATAAATTAGGGTAAAAAATAATATTATATTGGTATAAAACTAGCCTAAGACATATCTGAATACCATTGGATGATACATTTATAACCCTTCGAATCCTTGAGTTAATTTTTAGACCCCATATATCCACTTGGGTGTCATAATGTCATTTTAGAATTTTTAATTTAATGTAAAGAGAAATATAACATAAACATGTGTCTTTTAGAAACATATTTAATATAGGCTTATATTACTGATTTTTTGAATATAAATATTAATCATATAAAGAAAATTATTTCCAATATCATGTTATTATATTTATAATTTTTATAAATTAAATAAATAAATTTATTTATGACACAATTATGATGTAGTGATTACCTTATAAATTACTGATTAAAAAATAGTTTTTATAAATATTAAAATAAATATTAATTTAACATTATGATTCCATACACGAATTTTATGGATGAATATGACATGTTATATTTGTGTTAATTTGTTATTTTTGAATGAATGATGTTTTTATAAAATTATGAAAAATGAATTACTAAATAGTGTAAAAATATACATAAATGATTTTTTAAAACAAATACTATTTTATTGAATGACATAATAGTCCTAAAAATCTATGATTTAGTCAAATAACTTATATAATTTTACAAATTTCATTAATGATCCACTTTTTCATCTCATGTAATTTTCTAGTAACTATAGTAACTGTATCATATAAAACTACAAGAAGACATGGTAAGAGTTAATGTTTTTAACAATTGGTAAATTTTGTGATCTAAAATTGTCTAAAACCTACTGGTTTAGAGGATTTAGACACATAATATTCCTTCCCTCTAAATTTAAAACATTGTAATTATTATTTTTCAAAAATCGTGTTATAATGAAATAATATTTTAAAACATTCCTAATGTTCCCATCATCCCACATATAAAAGTCCACCACCTCTACCCACTTACTCACACCATTAAAGACCCTTGAATCCTCCAAAATATCATAATGTATTCTCCCAACATCCCTAACATACTCTTAGAGGCCACACATTGGGTATAAATCCATCCTAATGAGACCTTTTGATCAAATCAAAAGGGGGTAGTCAAAAATGAGGTAATTGTTTTATCAACTCTTTCAAAATTCTTTTCTTTTTCTACTTACTCTTCATTTGTTGTTTCCATTATAATGTAATAAATTAAATTTTTATAAATTATTATTTGAAATTAGAATTATGTTAAAACCTTATACCTTCTTTTTATCCGTCCGACAAAAAACTATATAACCATGCATTCATACATAAGGCTAACCATATCTAGGTTGTGGTGTTATTTGTTATTAAAAAATACCTAATTTGGACGGGTATAATGATTTTTATAATTGATGAAATTAATTAATATAGAATTTTAGTTATTTTATTATTATTACTATAACATCTAATTTCATAACATTTATCCATTAAGTGAATGATATCATTGGTCGTGCGTACGTACGACTTACAATCTACACGACCTGATGTGATTCATTCTCCATGATAACCATTAAAGAATAATTATAAAGTATAAATAATAAATAATGTTGAAATATATAAAATAATAATTCTATTGTATTTATAAATATATATATACATCATTTAATTACTTCCATTCAATTCAATAAGTAAATTAAAACAATATTCATGCGTACATATGGCCCACCGTCTCCAGGAACAGTGTATTCCATTTCAAATATATATCTATTATATATATTTATAAAATGAATATTTATTATATATAAATCATGTTTAATATTTTTGAAATATGTAAATCATGATCTAAATTACAAGATCAACTATAAGAAGTCCAAACACATACAATAGGTAAAAATATTATTATCCAAAACATTGCTTTGACATGGAATTGATAAATAAATAGGTAATACAGAGTCCTAAGTGAATCATATATGATATCATAGATATTATTATGGTTTTGTTTCAATCTAGTAATATGTTTTAACCCACTATACAGGATTATATACCCATACAGAAGAAATCAGACCAAATGTAATGGATAATTTTACGTTCTCTATATTATCTGAGATTGTTTATCTGTAAGTATTTATAGGGGTAAATTTATCAATCACATCCATGTTTCCTTAATATATAATATTATCTATATTCTCATACAATTTTTAATTTCAATTTTACCAATTGGTGAATTTTTATTAAATGGTATTGAATGAATTTTCTTTTCTATTCCATACAAGGTACTTTTTGACTTTTCCGACAATAGTACGAGAAGAATAATTTTTCACTTATACGAAATGAAAAGATTTTTACATATTCATAACATCTAATTTCAATATTATTCCACTACATTATTTCATGTTTATTATAAAATAAATTATTTTCTTTTAAAATTTCATCATATTTTGAGAAAATAAATTGTTTTTGAAGAATAAAGGATATTTTTTTCATGAAGTATGATTAAATAAGTTATCAAAATTATTTTCCATATAAGATGATTATTTTTAAATATAGTTATTTTGGTATCCATATTATTATTATGATTAGATTTTTTAATTATGGAATGATATTTTATATGGATTATGTTTTGATAGAATGATGTTTAAGAAACCAATTTTATTCCTTTGGTAATGATATGATGAATGATTTATGTTTTTGTGGAACATGTAAGAATGATTTTTTATGAGATGGGTTGGACCAATATCTCCGTATAATTCATTGGGTAATGCTTTATATCTCATGAGATATATATTACTAGAATTACAAGTAAATGTGGTTCAATAATACAGGGCTGGAATGACATGTAAATATGGTTCAGTAATACATGGATGGAATAGCATGTAAGCTCGGTTTAGTAAAGGACATTGTCGAATATTATGGTACTAGAATAAATTACTTTTCTACAATAGAAATAATATTATCTGATTAATTATTTTCTAAAATTCCATGTTTTATTCCAATTCTATTTTATTATGCTCAATGTTCCTTTATGATCTATACCTTATGTACTACCAATATATATTTCATGACTCAGGATTTTTATATTTAAACATGATGTTCATGTTTTTACATTATTATGTCTATGGTTTGTTTTATGTTCTCAATTTTTTCCCATACTGAGTATATGGGCTCACCCATTTTATTGATTATTTTCCCTAGGATATAAAGAAATGTTTTAGGTAGGGAAAAAAGGGAAGATCTTTTTGGGATATGTTGATGATATTTCACCAAGATAGAAAATTATGATCCATGTTTCCAAAGTCACTAAAGTAATTAAATATTTTCGTGTAAATATTTTTTAATGTATTAATTATTCTCAAAAATAAATGTAATTTTTATGTATGTAAACCATAGGATATTAGAGATGTATCAGAGTGAAGGTTTAGTTATCCTTTGGAAACAAGGATGTGAAAAATTTAATGAGCTCCCTGGAGATATTTCTACGGTTTTTCTAGGTATGTCCCCAAGGGTAAGTCTAATTATAGGTTACAGTATTATAATTATAGTAAAAATCATGAATACACATGGATTAATCCTATAATGTTAGACATTGAAGGTACTCCCCTTTGATTATGTTATTTTCCTTTTATGATTTTTCCTCTCACGCTATTCTTATTTGGATTTCATACAATGGTTGTAACCTGAAAGAACCATTCGAACAATCAATGCAATAGATAATGAAATGATTTTCCTCTTGATCAACCAAATTTCAAGGGATATGGAATGAATAATATTTTTTCTATACATACATAATCTATGAATCATTCTGGACAACCAAATGAGCAGATAAGGGAACATAATTTTATTGAATCCTTCATGAGGAAACATACAACTTCTTTCAATAGGTATTCTAATATAGTTGTTACTAAAAATGGATAAGTACTATTGAAAATTTATTTTACATCCTTTATTATTCAAAACATGAAAAAGAAATTTAGATTGTTTATCATTTAGAAGGTGACGAAGTCCAGTTTTGGACTCTAATAAAGAATATAAGGCATCAAGATGAAATTGAATCCATGGAATGAGATGAGCTCAAGAACATGTTTTTTATTAATAAAATCTTTTTATTATTTGAAAAAATAAATAAAATGATTTATTTTAGTTTAAAAAAGGATGAGGAATATGTTGTTATATATGTGGAATATATTAAAAGACTTTGATGGTATGCTTATGGGTTTATCATCCAACCTGAAAGTAAGTTTATTGATTCCTCAGTGGCTCAAAACCGTGTATTTGAATGAAATTAGAAATAAGATAATATAATAGATTTGAATATATTTTTCATTGTACTATCATGTTTTATATTAAAGTTGGTGTTACATATCAATATCATGGTTTTGAAAAGAAATTGCATATGGAGTTCAATGGGAAATTTTAAAACAGTGGTGAAATGAAGATGAATGTTTCTTTATCCTCAATGTGTGGAAATAATCATGGTGTAAATTGTCTTAAAGGGACAAATTTTTTTTACTTGTGGAAATGAATTTTATTGAGAAGTCGAGTTTTGAATTAATGGAAAATGGTTTTTTAATGATTTCAATAGAGATAAGACTACAGAGAATGAAACACCCACACTTCAATGCTACAAGTGCTATGAAATAGTGCATTATACTAACCAATGACTAGATCCAAGGGTTAATGATGATGATCCATGTCAACAACCACATAAGTCTGATGAAAAAAAAATCCCATGAGATCACTATTGGTGATGTTAAGTATGACAATGAACTGCTGGAATAAGTAAGAGATTACGTAATGTGATTCCAAATATAGTGTTGTTTAATCTCTTTTATTATATTATAGAATATTGAAATACCTATGTATTTGTCCACTGTGGTTTTCCATAACTATATATTACCGTTAACCATGAAATGTTATTGAATTTTTTTGGAAGGCACATGTTACTCTCATAATGATGGGATAAAGAGATAATTAGATATTTGATAGTATTAATGGCCTCATTTCACATATAAGGAAATGTGATATCATTGGTTGATCATATTGAATTTTGGTTATTTTTGGTGTGTGAAAAAAATATAGTTTTAAAATAATGCATGTTTTCACTAAGGATCTATGGTAATTCATGTTATTGCCATGTTTCTAGATAATTATTGATTATTTTAGTCACATTTTTTATAATTTCACAAGAAAGAACTACCTTATGAGATATGGGAGATAAATGATATATCAATATAGTTAAATTATTTATAAAGTTATATATTTTTTTGGAAGAATTATAATGTCATCCATTTTTTGATAGTATAAGTTATTTTCCATTTGATGTTTTTTAGATTAATGTATTATGTCTCTATAGGTGGACTTATGCATCTTTCATTACATGTGATAACATTTTTTTGAGACAAGTGGAATAACCTATCATTATATAGCAGGATATGCTAACACTTTAAGAATAAAAAATCAACTTTATTTCTTTAAATAAGAGATGAAGTAAACGTTGTTTTAGGAATGAACAATTGTGTGATTGTACCAAAATCAAGTAAGAATTTATTCTCAATAAAAAATCATAAACATTAGGGAAAGGAACATGGAAAAAATGTTATCTTGGTACCTTATTATCAGGTGAATCATATTGTCCCATAAATAATCGCCGATTTGTGGCTTCCTAGTTTTTAACCTCATTAAAACATAGTTCTCTATCACTATCCATCAGAATTTGATGGTATGATTTTTCATCCATATCTATGTTTTCACTTCCCACCTGTGTTCTCATATGTGTAAAATGAGTGATGAGTTACTTAGGGTAACCATTATGTCTCAAACTTTTCTTTTTTTAAAATGATTTTTAGTACTCCTTTTTATATTGTGGATTTTTATTAAAGGAACTTTCATGTGGTAAAACTTTTATAACTCCAACAAATTTAGAGGGAGAAATTCATTTTATAGGGTGTATAATGTAACACACTAATATTTTATGAGATAATTTCTTTTTAATTATTTTGATTAAATGGGTTATATTGTACAGTAATATTAGATTTCATTATACACAACACCATATTATCTTCTAGTATATGAAACAATATAATTGTCATTTGTTACACACAAATTAATGTTCCTTTGATAGAATTCATTTCCCAAAATGATGATAATAGATTTTGATCAACGTAAAAAAGAACTATGTCTGGATTATGTTATACACAACACCAACAGAAGATTTTACTAATTGTAACACTGAATTCACATTCATTATATGCAAGAGAGACCTTCCTCAATAGCATGCGTTGTACGCATTACTGAGTCTAAAAAATCAACGATATATTATTAAAATATTAATTATTGGGATATAAACTAGCCATTATGATTATTATTAAAAAAAATTTTAATTATATATTACTTAAAATTAAAGTTACGTATTTTTATTATGTAATATAAGAACAAATTAATTTTTTTGGATAAAAGAAGTATTTTTCAAAAACACATGTTTTCCACCATTTGATAGAACAAAAATTTTAAATCTATTTTTAATTTTTTTTAAATATTTAATTTGAAATATAAACATCTTCTAGAGATTAGGGAAATAAAAAATTTCTTTGAATTAATTTCATAAAGTTTCATGATAACATTAGTTTTTTTATGAATAGTAATAATACACTAAATTTAATGTGAAAACAGCTTTTTCCATTGAAGTACTTTAAATTTTGATATTATAATATTGAATGGTTTTAATGGATAATTATAATATATTTTCATCATTAAATTTAATTAATGTCCTTATAAATAATTTTACATTGAATTCATAAGTAAAAAAATTTCATTCCTTGGATTTTTTTACTTTTAAAAACATGTTTTCTCATCCTGAAAACATGATTGATTTTAAATTATTTTCTTCCAATTATGTGTTTTGAATTTTTGAAAATTTATTCAAATTTTTATTAATAAGCTCAAATTATTTTCAATAGGTACCGTTAGTTGTTTTTTAAATTTTGATGAGTGTCTTCAGTAATTATTTTTATTGACCATGGATAAAGGTAAAATCTAAACAATATGGGTAAAATAATAATATTATATTAAAAAAACCACCCTAAAACATGTCATAATCCCATTGTATGAGCTATTTCCGACCATTATCATCCTTTGGGGGATTTTAAGACCTCTTGAAACCACTTGAGTGTGATAATGACTATTTAGAATTTTTTATTTAATGTAAATAGAAATATAACAAAAACATGTTTCTTTTACTAACTTTTTTAATATCTGGTGTTATATATGATTCTGTGCACTAAAAATTTTTATTATAATTATAATAATCTTTCCTACATCATGGTATTTATTTTATAATTTTCCTAAATTAAATAATAAATTTATTTATGACATAATGATGTTGCAGTGATTATCTTATTAATGAATGATTTCAATAAATGATAAAATAAATATTAAAATAAATTTAATTTGAACAATATGATGACAAACATGAATTTCATGTAATAATAAGAAATGTTATCTTTATGTTATTCAAGTTTTTTCTAATGAAAGAAGTTGTTATGACTTTAAGAAAAATCAATTACTAAATAGTGTTTGAATTGACGTAAATATGTTTTTAAAACAAATACTATTTTATTAAATGATATAATAGTCCTAAAAATCTAAAATTATTCCAAATAATATATATTAAATTTTAAAATTAATTAATTTTCATATAGTTCTTATATGGGCAGTTTATAGTCACTATAAGAACCATATATTATAAAAATGCATGAAGACATGTTAAGAGTAAATGTGTTTAACTAACAGTGAAAGATAAATGATAAGGTTAATTTTTTTAAATAAACAGTTATACATCCTATTAGTTTATATGTATTCAATCCATAATAATATTTAACTTTAAATTTTTATATTTTTACCTATTATATATAAAAAATTATTTTACTATAAAATAATATTTCAAAACATTTATATAGTGCCCCTCAACCCTCTTATAAAAGGCCCCCACCTATGCCTACATACTCACACCATTAAATCCCATTTTATGGTCTATATTTTTATCATGTAATATGCCAAAATATGTCTAATCCTACAATATACCACGCTATGGTCTGAAATCAATCCTAAGGAGACCTTTTGAGGAAATCAAAATGAGATACTTGGAAAAGAGGTATTTGTTTTATCACCTTTTTAGAAATTATTTTACTATTCTACATTCACTTATTATGTTTTTTTCATAATAAAGAAATAAATCCAGTATCATATACATGATGAGATTTTATTATAATTGTGGTAAAGCCATAAACCTTCTTTTACACATCCTACAGATAACAATATCACCATGTGTGCGTACATACGAGTTAATGCCTCCATGTCGTGGTGTAATTTGTTATTCAATAATACATAATTTTAATTGGTATAATAATTCATATAGTGGATGTAATTAATTAATATAACATGATAATTATTTTTTATAATCAATATACCAACCAATTATTCACCACTTAACCATTAAGTGAATGACATCGTCGCTAATGCGTACGTACGACTTACCATCTCCACAACACAATGAGATTCGTTATCCATATTAAACATTCATGAATGATTATAATGTACACATAATAAATAATCATCAAATATATAAAATAATAATTCTAATAGATATATATATATATATCATTTACTTACATCCATTCAATTCAATAAGGAAACAGAAACATGATTCATGTGTACGTACAACCTACCGTCTCTAAGAATGGTGTTTTAAAATTAATTTATCTATATATTATATATATTACTATAATTAATATTTATTATATATTAATCATGGTTACTATTATTGATGTAATTAAATAATGATGTAAGTAATAAGATCAAGAATAACTAGTAAAAACATGTATGAATAATAAAAAAATTATTAAAAAAAAGATTGCTATAACATTGAATTAATAAATAAATGTGTAATAAAAAGTCATAAGTGAGTCATATATGATATAATAGATATTATTAATGTTCCGTTACATGTTAATAATATGTTTGAACCCGCTATATAGGATTTTCGGACACATACAAAAAAAATCATACATAAGGTAATGGTTAATTTAACAATCTCATTATTATCCGAGATTGTTTTTCCATATGTATTTACTGGGGTATATTAATCATCCTCCTCGATGTTTCCTTAATATATAATATTATTTCTAGTATTCTGCTATTTTTTAAAGTCTAATATACCCATTGGTGAATTTTTATTAAATGTTATGGATGAAATCTTCTTTTGTTTTCCATATAATGTACTTTTTGACTTTTACTACGAGGGTATAAGAAGAATATTTTTTTCTAATCATATTCACCATGAATGAATATTTATGTCTTCATAAGGCCTTATTTTCATTATTCTTCCTCGACATGATTTATAGTACATTTTCAACTAAATTCATTTCTTTTGATATTGCACATAATTTTGAGGAAGGAAAGCCTTTTTGAAAACGATAATATATTTTTTTCAAGAAATATGTTCAACTATGTAATAAAAATTATTTTCCATATAATATGATGCTCTTTAAAGTGGTTTATGTTTCTATCCCAATTGTTATACTTATTTTATTTTTTTAATGATGGAATGATATTTTATATTGATTATGTTATGATATAATGGTGTTTGTGAAAACCATTTTATTCTGTAAGTTATGAAATGATGAATGATTTATTGTTTGACAGAACATGTAAGCATGATATAATAATGATATGTGTGGGACCAATATCTCTAAAAAATTCATTGGGTAAAGATTTATATCTCATGAGATATATATGACTAGAAATCCAAGTAAATTCAGTATTGTAATACAGGGCTAGAAGGGAAATTAAATCTGGTTCAGTAATACAAGGCAAGAAAGGAAAGTAATATCGGTTATGTAATGGACTTTGTCCACTATGGTGATCTTGGCAGCAATTACTATGCTACAATGGAAATACTATTATGATATTTTTCCCCAAAATTACATGTTTTAATCCAATGTTATTTTATTATGGTTAATATTCCATTATGATCTATGTATTATGTACTTCAAGGATTTATTTAATAACTCTTGTTTTGGATATTTAATCATTATGTTAATGTTTTTACATTCTTATTATTATGTTTAATTTTATAACCTCAATGCATACCCTTACTGATCATTTGATCTCACCTGATTTATGTATTTCTTTCCATAGAATATAATGAAATGTTTTAGGTAGTAAAAAAGGGGAATAACTTTTTGGAAGTTGTTGAAGATATTTAACCAAGATAGAATATTATGTTCCATGTTTCCAAATACAGTATACTAATACAGTCTTTGGGGGAATTTTTGTCTACTATATTAATTATTCTGAAAAATAAATATAATTTCCATGTATATCTGGCTTGGGTCATTGTATATATAGGTCCTAGAAGGAAATTGGGCTTGCTAGTGCTGGATAGGATAAACCATGCATGTAGACATGACCTTCTCCATTTACTTCTAACGCTGATGGTGACCACCTCCACATTAATGATCTATAAACATTCTATGAGGAATAAAAATATTATTGGGATATCCACTTAATTTCACATACCCTATTTTAAAATAATTAGTCATTACAACATGATACTATTGTGTTCTTGGTTAATACTACTATAAATGCTAGGCCTAAAATAGGCCACATACATCATGATAAATATTGTGGATTGATGGGTACTCTTATTTCTAACGATAATGAAATATATAACAAAATAAAACAATTCAATTATATATATATATTTCTTCCATGAACTACTTGTTCAATTGAAGAATGTTTTAGTGTGATGGATCCTTCTCCCTGCTAACCAAAACATTTCTCACTAGTAAACTATGAACCCTTGGTCCCAAATCTGCTCCATGTTGTTTCACAATGACTCACATTTCATAGTGATCTTGTCGCAACCATCATGTAATCAATGATATATAAATTTTCCAATAGTTTTTATATTAATTATATAATAATATAATGACATTAAACATTCATATCAGTTGTGAATACACCTCAAAATTCCTTTTTCAAGCCTCATCATCTAACTGACTATAAAAATAAAAATTAAAAGGTTTCGTAGAGATACTAAACCCCCAATCACTAGAAATAACCTAAAATAGTACCAAGATATTTTACAAGAATGAATCCTTAGGGTATAAATATATAAAATCGTCATTAAACTAATACAAAAAACTTATCCAATGAAAAAAAAACACTCCACACAATCAAAGAGGAACAAAAGAACACACTCTCAAGATGGCCAATGAAACATCATCATGGTGAAAGAAACCTAATGCTCTTTTTGATCAAGAATAGAACTAATTTATATCTCCACCACCCTTAACCGAGCCTCTATCCATTAATATAAAATATATATAGTGTAATATTGATTAGATTTTAACTAAAACAATTGATATGGAATCTACATAGTTATGATGACATTAAACTACACTCTTTTCTTATCCACTATAATATCCTATTGAATGGATTGTATCTAAACATTATGGGAATATCGACATGGTTTTATATCTAAAAAAGAAACAATATCTATCATGATTAGTCCACTGGGTCCCATGCCCGACTACCCCAATCCCACCTCCCAAAGGCATGGGGAT
This sequence comes from Viscum album, assembly GCA_963277665.1. Classification (NCBI taxonomy): domain Eukaryota; kingdom Viridiplantae; phylum Streptophyta; class Magnoliopsida; order Santalales; family Viscaceae; genus Viscum; species Viscum album. The sequence goes on along the minus strand of OY728132.1, from coordinate 1,512,294,025 downwards.
GGCGGCTAATGCTAAAGTGAATATCCTTAAAGTGCGAGGCATTTTCTGAGTACCTTTACCCCTGGACACACACAAACCCAACCCACATACCCAAAAATGAAAACATTCATGCCACTATGATAACCACATAGAGTATACTGTACAAACTCAAGGGATAAGGCCAAAATACAGGCCCATCAAAACAAGGTGAAAACCAAAAGTAAAAAAGGGACATGAAAAGTATGTCCACAAAAACACCTACCTGAATGGTAGGTGTAGAGTAGCTACTGGAGCTATTGGAGTACGCCTTGCCCATATGATATCACCGGGTGCTTGCTGGCCTTATTCAACAAAGGTCTCTATCAAATCATTTATCCTCTGAACAAGACACGACATGTGTGAGGGAATCCCATGAAGGGAAGAATAACACAATACATAGTAGGGGACCCAATCCAAAAAGAATGACCTCAACCGAATGGTCAACCAGAAGCAATGGAAAACACAAATAGATATAACCTAATGCATAAAATGTTTTATTATCATTGGTAATGATGGCAAATGTATACTACTTTGGAACTTATCCCTGATGTGTCATTAAAATATTTTGGGCTACTGATGTTTTCTCACTAGTTGGGCAACTGAGGTCGGCCCTGCTAGACGTCTGAAAGGCCACATAGGTCTACACGACTACTCATCTATCAGCTAATAGTGGTCCACATGACTACTCTTCGACCATACCACATAGGTTCTCATGACTACTCATACGTTAGGACACAATGGTCCGCTCGACACATCCCATCACATGATTCTATCATGTATCACCATTGATTTTAGGAGAATATGCTCCTCAATCAATTGTTCATATCTCATCCTATACAAAAACTCACTTGGAGTATATTAAAAGGACTACCTTTTCATAGGGGTCCCAACACCATAAATGTATCATCAATTAGATGTACATTTTTAATGTTATTACCATTTACTAAGAAGGGGTCGGTGGCGTCCGGGTCCAGCCCGACCCGGTCATACCAAACTAACCTGACTAGGCCTGAGGTCCACTGAACTGAGCTTGGTATAACCTGACACATATCATACCTGGTTTTGGTCCAGCCTAGTCTGCCTAGGCTATGGGTCCAGCCCACTGGTTGTGAGTCTGACCCACATGGGCGGCCCGCCTCCTACCCAGCCCGTGGTGAGCAGGCTAACCTTCCTTGCTAAGATGCAGTTGATGCATCGCATCCCACATTCACCCTGCAGGATGCCACCACCGTGGTCCCAAGGGACCATGACCTTCTAGACATGTGATGTGAAATGGTCTCTGCATCCTCATGCACTACCACTTTCCTGCTTTCGGCAGCCTTCTCCACCACCTGAAGTAGATGTTGTGGGCCCCCTTTTGGCCTCCGTAGCGCTTCACCCGTGCGCCGTCTCCGCACTAGCATGACCGGATGGCTGTAGGTATCCTCCTCCTAAATCAGAACCCCACCAGATCTGTGATCCCAGAATACCACATCCTACCGAACTTTGCCTCCTCAACCATGGTGCACCGCATATGTGCGTCGTCTCCCATATTCGGTCACTTCTAGTTTCTGTCGCAGCTGCGATCTACATTTTGGGATCATTGCACAGAGAAATAAGAACACAAAATTATATTCTTCAAAACTCCCCAAAGAATGAAAATAATGTGGGGTAAAATTATGGAGAAATCATAGAACATTATTGAGGATCAAACCACCATCATTGTTCATTACGACATAAACCCGCTCCAATTATAAGGATCAAACATAGAAAATAAAAATCATGAATTAATCACCAAAAATTCATCTCGATAAAACCCTCTTGTAAGAACGATGATCAGTGGGTGAAATTGTTCATGTGAAAACCCATTTTCATCATTTAGTCATTGAACATGGGTTAATGAAATCAATAACAACCTATACTTGATTTGTTGATCTCTTATTATTGATGATCGGTGTCATTGAATTCATTTATCCTCAATCTTTTGTTGGTGGTCATTCGTTAGTCACCAATCACCAACGCAAGATGTACAACGGTACAAGGAATTTATCCAATATTAAAATAATTGATCTTGGGCAATCTATTAAAAATATAAAACAATTTCACTTTCATTTCGTTTCAATGTCGTTATGTTGCAACGAATTTAATACTCAAAATAAAATTAACATGATGTTTATTTTATTTTCCCATAAAAATTATTTTAATAAAATTTCATAAAATGTCTGAAAATTTACATTTTCTCTCGAACCATACCAGTCGATGTTAATTTCATTCATAGGTGAATTCATCATTCAGGACCCAATAGTGCCCTTAGATTTTTTATCTGGCCACCCGTTTAGATGCTCTCAAAACCATCACATATGCTCTATTAAATAAACATAAAAAGAGTTTGAACAATTGTTCAGATCTCACAAGGCCACGAAATAAAGATCCATATAAGTGCCTAGTCTTGAAATAATCCCATATAATATTAAAAAATATCACAAAATCTGGAGATATTACATTACCCCCTCCATTAGGTATTTACATCCCTATATGCCAAAAAGAATAAACAAACAATTGGTGGTACTAAGAAGGGATCTAATACTTCTTCTCCCAAGTGTTCTTCTATATTTTCTTGTACTACCATCAAATTCACACAAAAGGAATCAACCATGAATGATGAAACTTCTCTTGTTGATCCTCAATCATTACTGGGATCTTCGAAAACGTCTCCCCATGGTCGATGTCCAACTTTCTCCAGTCAATGACATGTGACAGGTCATTCATGTACATCATCAGTTGATTTATGTGGAAGACATGATGAACCAAGTGCATCATTGGGGTGAGAGCTATGAAATATACCACCTCTCCAACTTTTCTCTGAATCTGAAAACCACCAATGAATCCTAGAGACAACATTCCACGTCAGACAAAAATATCCAATCTCCATTGAGGTGAGTCCCATATAATCACATGTTCTATCTCCTCAAACACCAATTCACTCTATCTCATTCCAAAAAAAATATTTTTTTAGGATCTATGTAGTAGTTATCCATTTTTGGATGACCGTGACCTTTTTGGTGGTAGCCCGTACAAATCTGAACTTATGAGTACTGACTCCCCTGTGTCTGTCCAGTATAACGATGATCTACAGTGTCGCCCATAAATTTATTAGAATGGTTCCATACCAATGTTGGGGTGGGGGATATTGTTGAATGAAAACATCACCCATGGAAAGTGATCCAGCCAACTGTGACTGAATTCCATTATTCAATAAAAAATCATTTTCTCTAAAACATGGATACTCCTCTCTATTAAACCATCCATCTAAGGGATAAAAGTTGTGCTGAAGAGAAGCTGAGGCCCAAACTAATTTTTAAATCCCTTCTGCATTTGCGATGTGAAGCGTGTGTCTAAATATGAGACTATCATTGATGAGAACATGTTGAGTGTAACTACATCCTACAGATAGGGGCATCCTAAACACTCTACTGAACCCTGCTCTTAGATGGGTAGATAGTGGGCTGACATGGTGAGTCAGTCAACAATCACCGAGATAGAATCGTGACCTCTAGTTGTTGGGGTAAATCTTTCACAAATTCCATTGAGATACCATTCCACATCCACTCTGAACCACAAATGGATGTTTCATACTTGAAGGAAATTAATGCCCTACCTTCACTTGATGAGAAGTGATGCATCGAGGAATGAACACTGCCACTACCTTCTTCAACCTAGACCACCTATATTGATGTTGGAGGTATTGGAACATCTTTTCCACTCATGGATATACTGCCAAAGGGGAGGTGTGGAACTCCTTCATAACATACTCATGTGGAACAACTGGGATAATGGTGTATCCTCTAAAAAGGATGGCATGTTCCATACCTATAATATATCCATCAAGAGCTTGTGATATGGATAAATGAGAACGTCGGGCCTCGCAGTCAACATACACAAGTTGTTCCTCCCTAACTCACCATAAGAGTGGGGAAGTAACAATTATCTGCTAATGATAATCTTCTATGTAATCATCTATAAAGGATATCTTCATCATGATTAACTACTTTGACACCTCACTCAGCAACATAAAACCATATCTTCAGTTGAGCACATCCTCTACCACATTTATCTTCTCAATAGTATACACTATCTCAATGTCATAGTCATGGAAGAACTCTAGACATCAACACTACCTCAAGTTAGTGTCCTTCTGGGAGATGATATAACTGGGAATTTTATAGTTGGAGTAGATGGTAAACCGCTCACCCATCAAGTAGTTCTTCCAATTCTTCAATGAAAATACCATTGTTGTTAGATCCATGTCATGGGTCACATAGTGTTTCTTATTATTCCTAAACATTTGTGAATTGTAAATGATAAAAGCTTGCCCCTACCTCTAGAAACAACCTAATATAGTCCCTGATGCAACGTACAAAAATACATACCCAACGCCCTCTTCTAGTAGTCACATCATAGGGGAACTCTTCGTCATCTGCCTCATCTTTTGAAAACTCTGCAAGCATCTCTCCATCCACATGAAGGGTTGTCCCTTCTATGTCAAAGAATATAACGGTTCTACTACCCTATAAAAGTTAGGAATGATCCTCTTATGGTGTTCTGCCAAACCCAAGAATCTCTTCACCTCAGCCATGCTTCTTGGTTTCTCCCAATAAAGTACTGCTTCTATCTTTTCTGGATCCACTACAACTTCAGCCTATGAAATGACATGTCCTAAAAAGCAAACATCCCATATCCAGAACTAATTCATTGATATATTCCCATAAATATGGATTTCTCAGAGTGTATCCATGGATATCTATTGGTGTGTATCATGCTCCTCCTTGGTCACCAAGTACACCAGGATGTCATCAATGAAGACCACGAAAAACATGTCAAGATATGGTTTGAATATCTTGTTCATTAGTCCCATGATAACTGATGGAGCATTGGTCACACCAAACGGAATCACGTAGAACTCTAAGTTTCCATACCAAAATCATAATTCCATCTTCAGAAAATCCTCATCACATACATGAAGTTGATGATAGCCTGATATGAGGTCCATCTTCGAGAACCTTCTCGCACCATTAAGCTAATCAAAGAGGTCATAAATCCCCGATAAGGGATTCTTTTTCTTCCCAATAACCAATTTCAGGCTTCGTATGTCCACACACAACCTCAAACTTCTACATTCCAACATTGAAAACAAAACTAGGGCTACCCATTGTAAAACACAAGGCCTCACGAAGCCCTTTTTCTGCAAGTCCTTAAGCTACACCCTCAAATCGTAAAGCTCTATGGGATCTGTAGGATATTCTTGAGTGGATATCGTTGTTTTCCTAGGGTATAGATCAATATAGAAGTATATCTATCTATAAGGAGGAAATCCCATAATATCTTATAGAAAGACATATTCATAAACGTCCTCCACTATAGAGAAGTGTTGACTTTTCTCATCCACCGCACCAAGGGAGAGGCTAGACAACTAGTGAGTGATTGTATTTACCATCCTCTGAGAATGTATATCTCATGCTACAAGAGATCCCTCCTCATCAGTGAGGGAAAACCTAGCCTCATTCTCGTGGACACACCACAAACTGCCCCTAAGATAGTCGATCTGATCATGAATTGTGGACAACCAATCCATACCCATGATGACATCATAAGGCCTCGATGCTGATACTAGGTGATCCCAGCCAACTCTCTCACCAATTATAGTATGATCAAACTACCAGAAGCGGTTTGAAATAGGTTAATCCCAACCTATAGGAGTCTATAACCGTAAAAAACAAGCCAACATCTCCACCGAAATCTCCAAGATCTGAACAAGGTCGGTGGAATGAAAAAAGTTAATGGAACCTATGTCTATATGAACTATAACTATGGTTCATAAGACACATATTGTACATCTAGTCATTTATGGAGAACTGTGGTCATAGGCCTCTATCACCTTTAGCCAGCCTCACCCTTATCAACTAGCTCTCGGAGCCTATGGTGGATCATCCGGGGGTGGTGGTTGTTTCACATCGTACCTCTACCCACTTCTGATGTTTCTATCTGCTCCCCATTCACATTTTTCGCCCTGCAAACCACCGTTCTTGAACCTCATCCTCCGCTTATGCGGTCCTTCAAATGTTTGTCAGCCGTCCATGCGTCGAGTTGGGTTATCATGATCCTTGTTACCCTATCTTCTGCATGAGTATCACATAATTACCCTTGAATGACTCCCTCCATCCTGGGTGTCTTGTAATGTCGATCATATATCCTAGGGTTGCCACCCAAAACAGTTTTCCAACATGGTCCCCTCGTGTCTACTACCTGTTACCCAAAGCTGAAGACTCAACCACCTGAGGTCTACATTAGATCCTACTACAAGTTCCAATATTTCCAGAAATCTATTCATGAGTAGGGCTCCCTCCATCACAACATCCTCATCAAGGATTCTATGTTATAATATAGAAAACCTAATCTCTCGTAGTAGTCCCTGTTAAAAATCACGATCCCTGAAGAATGTGTGTCGCACCTTGTCTATGGGGTAGCAAGAATGATCGGTGAATCTTGCTGAGTACTCCACCACGGTCATGCCACAATGATTTAGGTGCAGCAGCTCATATATGTGCATTGAGCATAATGCCGCTGGAATGAAATACTCTCTGAAGAGGCACTCAATGTCTATCAAGGTGAGGGCTGCCTCATTGTAAATCTAGAGCATCAATCCCCACCATCTCCATGCTATGATTGGAATAAGACTCGCTACTAAGATCAACATCTATTCGAGAGGCGTCCTCACTATTTGGAAGAATCATGTAACACTTCAATCCAATCCTCTTACACCTAGGGTTTAGTCTCACCCGTGAACTAGGGAGGTCTATACCGTTGGAACCAATATTAGGCATTGAGCCTACATTTTTCCTCTAACGGTAACACTAATAGAAACTACTGACCAACAGGTGGTGGCAATGCTGGTTCACCTTCCTGTGGGACCATTTCTAGTATCAGTCATTGTACTGATGCCTCATCTCAGTGCATACCATTCTAATGTTCACACAATAGAATAATTTTTGGGTCTCTATGTGGTAGTATCCTAAAATATATTATTATTACCCTTGGTTAATAGGTTATAATTAGTGATTCGACTCAAGGACATACAAAAAATTCAAAATCCTATATGATTCCTTCAACCAGTTGTTTCACGTACCAAGTCGTAAATGAGAACTCATGGTCCTGCTGTATGGATACATCGGCCATGGATACAATATTAGAGTCCCTAAGCCTGAAAGTGGAAATCTCAACATTTGACAATGTTTCCCCAAATCAAAACCACAGACACTTTGTCTTTAAGGTGGGACCGACCACCAATGACCAAAAAATTCATGACCCACCCCATAAGGCCCATGCCACGAATACACCAAGCATGCCTCCTAAAGGTTTGGGGTCGGTGACCAGAACCAACAAAAATAGCCTACAAGGAGGAGGTATTTTTCGAGTACCTATACACACATACACTCACAATCCCATCACACAAATCTTAATGGTAAAACAGGCATGCTAGTATGACAGACACTAATAGTATAAAGTATATGATAATGGAATGGAGACAAAATACAATCCCATCAAGGAATGATAGAAACTAGAAAGTGAAAATGCCTCTAAAAATTATGATGATAGAAAACACTACTAAAAGGGTATGTCATGAGTAGTGGTCTGGGCCAGATTAGTAGGCATCGCCTGTCTGATCTCACCAGGCGCCGCTTGGTCCAAGACCACCAAAGTCTCTATCAAAATTCGATTGTCTACACAAGACAAAAAATATTCGGGCAATTGTCGTGTAGGGGTGATTAAAAATGTTGTTAGTAATGGAAACAAACAACAATAACGGGCCACAAAGGAAATGTTCACATGAAGAAATGAACTGCTCACACAAGTATAACATAAATCCTAAAATGAATGACTATCACTCCTAAATAGGATCACTTTTTACTACTGAGGGACTCATCTCTGATGAGTACCTAAAGTTTATTGGGATTTTTAGGTCCACTGATATGTTGGGCCACTAAGGTCTGCTTCACTACTCATCTTCTAGACCAGCCTTGTCTACATGACTGCTCGTCTGTTGGGACAAACAGGTCTGCAGAACTAATTTTATATCGTCCCACATAGGTCTTCATGGCTAGTCATATATCAATACACATAGGTTTTCATGTCTACTAATCATTCGGTCCACATAGTTCTACATGGATACAAGTCTTTCGGGCCACACATGCCCACTCTACACTTCCTTCTCATCACAGACAGTCATAGGATTCCCTCTTTTAGAACGCTTGATTCAAGTAGAATATAATCATAAAGACATAAGTCATATATAAACCTCCACAAAAAAATACTGTAATATGAAAAAAGTTCATCCTCATCATAGGCGTCCCAACATCACAAATGGATTGTCAATCGGACGCACGGTTTGAAGGTTATGGTCGTTTTTCTAATAAGGGGCCGGTGGGGTGTGGGTCAGGGCCGACATGGTCGGACCAACTCGACCCAACCGATATAGGGGTCCACTAACCCATTCTAGGTCTGATCCCACCATGATTTGACCCAATTCGGGTTCATTTTGGACATGATGGGCCACAGGACCGACCTGCTTTGGCGGCCCACATCTTGCTCGGCCCGCTATGACTGGGCCGACATGCCTGGCTGGGAATCAGCTAGTGTGTTGTGTCCCCCTTCACCCCACAAGTCATCGTGGGGTCTCCAACACTATAGTTCTGAGGGACCGTGGTCTTCTAGCTACACATTGCATCGTGGTTGTGGCGTCTGGTTGTGCCACCGTCGTCCCACTGCCGTTGGCCTGCTCCACCGCATGTGGCCAATGTTGTAGTCCCCCTTCAAGCCACTATATCATGACGCCTCCCTACCACAACACCTTCCAGCCACGACCCTCTTATGCTTGAAACGGTTCCTCTCATGATGCCTTTCTCATACCCTCACTACTGCATGCCTCCACAGATGCGATCCACATATTGGGATCTTTTGACCGAGAAACATGCATGCAAATTTATGTTGTTCATTACACTATGAAGATTGAAAAGAATGCTGTTTAAAATGAAAAACAAATCATAAAATAATGTTGTGTGACATACCTCCATCATTGTTCGTTACAACATTGAACCTCTCCCATTAGAATTATCATGCAGGGAAAATCAAATACAAGTATTAATCACCCATAATCAAACCTGATAAAAACCCCTCCAGAATAACAATGATCTGCGGGTCAAACTATTCCTAGGTTTTCCTGCACTCGTCGTTTATTTAATTATTATGGAAGAACAAAGTCAATAACAACACCAACCTGATCGATGGATCATTCGTTGGTGATGATTGGCATCACTATTTTCGTCTCTTTTCAATCTATCATCGGTGGTCATTTGTCAGTCACCATTCTCGAACGAGAAATTTCCAAGGGTTCAGAGTGCTTCTTCAATGTGCCAACGATTGATCTCAGTCAATCCATTAATGATAAAAAGGTGTTCTATTTTATTGTGTTGTAGCATCGTTATGCTATTTCATTTCTAAAATAGCATTTTGGTTATGTTGGGATGTAATGTTGTTACATTACAACAAATTTAAAATTTAAAATAAAAAATTAATAATGTTTATTTTATTTTCACCGAATATATTATTTTAATTAAATTTCGTAAAAAATATGAAAACTATCATTATCTCTCGATTCGCATCAGTCAAGGTTATGTCCATTCATAGGTAATTTCGGCATTCTGGATGTAATGGTGCCCATGGATTTTTAATTTGGGCACCCATATAGATGTTTTCAAAACCGCTCATGCACAATATTTTAAATAAACATAAAAAAAATATTGAAATTATTTTTCTCGATCAACAAGACACGGAATCATGTGTCGTCTGAGCACCTGGTCATGAAATAATCACATATAATATAAAAAAATACATTGAATACAAGGATATTACAATATCAAAGAATCTCAAATATGAGAGATGAAAAATTTTATGTTTAACTATTTAATTTATTTATTTTACTTTATTTCACATTGTCTACAAAAAGATAAACGTGAGAATAGAAAATTATGATTTATGTTCGATACTAGGGATTTAACCCCACAAGATGAATCAATTTTCTTGAATGCCTAGTAAAAATAAATTCTCATGAATTGGATCATATGTTTTTGAATAAAAATATATTCCCTACCTATAATCACTTTTTCAATACATGTTCTAATCCCAGAAGATACTGTTTCAAAACTAACACATTTTCAAACACAATTTTCTAACCCCAAAATCCATTATATCTCTCAACCATTAACCCTTTAATACCACACACTCATGACCACTCACCCTAAACTGCACCCCACCTAGGATGTTAAAGATGAAATAGATCTATTGAAGCCCAAAGCTTACATCTAACTAGTAACATATTAGGGATTTCATTAAGATCATATAATAAAAACATATTGGAGGCATTATACCATATATATATTAGTAGAAAATGACATAAGGATAGATGAACTGATAACTATCACAATGAATAAATAAAATTTATAAAACAAGTACTTTATATTTCATACATAAATAGTGAACCTAAAATAAGTAACTAATAATACAAAAATTACATACCCAACATTGGTCATGAAGTTGAAACATCTATAGAACAAAATAATCAAACTACATGTACCCAAATCGATCTACATCCATCTCCTATAAACCTAGAAATATATTATATATACATTGGGTGAGTATAAAATGTATTAAAAAATTATCATCCCCGATTCCTCTCATAAAAATCGTTATTGGAGAATGATTATGCCCAATAGATAAAAAAACTGATCACTTAAATTGGTATAGTTATTTTTCTCTTCATCATCACATATCACTCACCAAGTAAAAAATGAAACTAAAACACTCCATATCATAATCATATATGTAATTAAGGTACCCCAAATCAACATCACAATGTGATTTTCACTCTTATTATCCAATGCCACATATAATATTCACATCAATTATATTTTTAACTCATATCTGTTGTGATTTTGACCTCAAACCTACCTTACTTAGTCTCATGGATGGTCCAACATATTATAATTTCCTAATACTAGATTTAAGATCTTATTTTTTTAGGTATGGATCCATTTTTTAGTTTATTTTCTTACACTTATCAATAAAAATGTTTCCAAATGTTTAAGGGAGGGTTATAGAGAATTGAAGGATTGTTTGGAGCCCAATGATATTCATTTTGGAGAATAAAATCAATGAAATGGATAGTAAAAACTATGCCGCTCAGTCACCATGTTTAGAAAAACCATGTGGGGTGTTGTTGGACTCCATAGATTGGAATACAGGGGATATGAAAAAAAATTCTATCAATGAATTGCAGCATGTATACGGTGTCTACCATGGGAATATGGGGAACATTTGTAGAGCAGAATTGGAAAACCCATGATCCCTCAAATATATCAGCCAATATCATTGGGAAGAAGTCAGCGCATGGTTGGTGCATAGTTTTACCAACAATTTGGAAAAAACATGCTCCTCTTAAAATTGTGGCATTTTAAATTTTTTCCCCAATCTCTATATAACATTCTACCCCCAACATTTATCTTATTTCTAGTGGAAAATGGCCTCTACATATCATGTTGGTGAGATACTACCATGGAATCCACTAAGGTATCTTGATATCCCCTTTATCTAACTTCACGATCAAGATCAGTTAGTCTCATTGGATTCTTTCTGATAAGTTTTCCACTCCCTATTCTCCAATAATTCTTCTTCTACCTATCAATGACAACAGATCATTTTCCATATTTTTTGGGTGTTTGTCTTTTCTTCCATTTTCTTACAATTCAGGATGGACTATGAGTCCAAACTAGGAAAGGAATATTTAATTGGTGTATTTTAGGTTTTCCATGACTTTTCACATATTGTCTCAGAGTCTATAAATTGTTTATATTGTGCACAAATTAGTTTCACTTTTCTTTTCTACGTATATACATCTTTCTTAAATTCAATTGACAAAATTGCAATCAATGTCGCTAGTTTGACCACAAAGACACCATTGAAGGTTGAGACATCATCACGGACTACCCATTAAGGGTCCAAACATTCATATGACTTTAGTAACCAATGATGTTATTATTTGGGACCCCATTATGTTCTGTTCTACATGATCATTAATAAGGTATGTTCTTTAATTTAATATATGAATATTAATTTTTTTAATAGAAATTGTATATAAATATAAAAATATCACATGGACTTGAATTGTGTAATTTAATTGATATTTATTTTAATGTTCCTAGCATTCCATGTTTGGATTTATGATGTTTAATTGAATAAACCAAAAAATGATTCTATAATTGAACTGATATTGGATTTATATCCTTTTTTCTCCATGTCATGTTTAAAGAATACTAATGGAATGAACTTATTAAAAGATAAAATTGGATGAGTATTACATTTAATATGATTGAAAACTATATATATGTATACATATATTAATGAATTCATCATAATGTGCATACAAATTTGGACATTGTAATATTTATATGAGTGGTAAAACATGTGGTCATCTTATATTCCCTTGGTAATTCCTTTTGCACTAGGAGGACACCAATATAATTTATTGAGAAGATTATAGTGGGAGATAACCACAATGGAATAAAAACATTTGTTATATTATTTGAATCCCTCTTCATTGTACAAATGATTATCCTGATGTATTTTATTGATATTAGAGTTCCATTGACACACTCTTTGGATTTAGATTGATGAATTTAGACTAGAGACACCATGGATTTACCCCATTGGGCCCAATCAGGATTATATCTTGATTAATACGGATGAGATCCATAGATATGGTCAAAAACTATTATTGTAGAAAGCATAGGTACACCCCTTGTATTCTACTCAGACAATTTATATCCAGACTGCCTGAGTTACCACTATACATTAGCTCAACCCCTGAGGTCATGAAGGCCTTGGTTACACTATGGATCCTCTATTATTAATATTTCCTATTATAGATCAACTGATACATTTGAATATGATTTATATCTGATAAAATGGACATTAATCAATTGAATAATTAAATCATTATATATTGAGACACCAACTGTGGATGATGTAGCTATGGGTTGTTTATTTTGTACTACCTTACTTTTTTTACCTGCACACTATTTCAGTATTTATTCACATACATGATTTATGTAATACACCATTGGTTCTATCCTACTAATATTTGTTCTCACACAATATACAAGACGTCATTGGTGTATAGCAAGATTATAATATCACAAGTCTCAATAAAGGGAAGTATCTCTCTTTTTAAACCTATAATTCATGATTTAATTAGGGAGATATATAGAAGATGATCGGCTAGTGCTTTGGATATGTGGATAAATTTCCCTCTTTTGATTAATTTTTATATAATGTATTTTAGTGCATGCATGTTTTCCCCTTTGTAGGGAAATGGATCTATATGATTTTTTATATGATAAAGTAAACAACACTTGAGTTTATTATTTATCACTTATATTATTATGCTTGTTTATGTTACCTTCTTCATTATTATTATAATTCTTTTGATTTTTCATCTATTATATCTAATGTTCTCCAGTATAACATGAGGGGATAGTAACCCTGTGGATACACCTTATTCCCTCACTATATGTGGGAAACCTTTGGTGAATGGGTAGGTGCTCTTTTGTCCATGTGGCCAACTGAGTTTGGTTACATAGCAGTGAACCGGGTCTGAGATTTCACAAAGTGGTATTAAATGCTTATTTTATTCCAATTATTGTTTGATATGGTATAAAGAAGATAAAAAAACATGTTAGAACATATTTATAATAATTTACTGGGAGTATCTCACTCATTTATGGGGTAAAAAAATGATTCCTTGGATTATGAGATTTTTTATATTTCTCCTTATTATAGTGGATATACATCCACCATTAGTTGATGTACATGAATTTTGGTATTTACTTTTATTTATAGAGATTAGTAATTATAAATTTTGGAAAATGAGTAGTATTTCAGGCATCATTGTAGGTCCCTCAGAATTCATTTGGCTTTCATATTCTATTCTATATATGTGAATTTTATTTATTACATTGTATGTGTTATATGCCATTATTGATAATTCTTTGGTTGTTGTATATTCCTGTGACACTAATGATTTCTTCAAGAAAGGAAAATTGATTTTTTAAAATATTAGTATCAATATAAAGGATATTTCCCATATAAAATAATGGTGGAATGTTAAATATCTAATATCAATTTTTATAAGATATGTAACCCCAATTACATGAGATGGACATTAACTATGACTTCCTGAATACAAATTTCAATTTATAGGGTGTACGGGGACCTAATAAACCTGAATGTTTAATTCATTAATATCAATTCATTTTAGTTTACATGTAATAATTTGGGACCAAATATTATGGGTGATAGTTGTAAATAAATTTTTGTCAACATTAATTTATAATGTGTATGGGCGTTTATAAACTAGAAGTAACAATCCATTCAATTCAACCATTTTATTTATAAAAATAACTAAGGAACTAATATTGAATATTTTATGATTAAAATGAATTAGTTTCTAGAAAATATGGATCTGATATCAATATAAAGAGAATTTTATTCCTAAACATTCAATTAACCATCCATATATTGTAACTGTTTTAAATGATAATTTCAACTCTTCTAGTAAAATAGACTTCTATGTAGGTAGTAGGGATAATATTTTAGGTATTTAATAATTTTTTTATATTCCACTTATGTTAGAAATCATATATTATTTAAAATAATGTTTTCAAGTGTGTTCTTGACATTTTTCGATCTATGACACCATGACATCTTCATGCCGCATGTACAGAGTGTGGGAACGACAGTGCTCCAAAGATAGTGGGCCCCAAGTAGTCTGTTTTATAGTGATTAGTGAAACTAGAGAACCAACCAATATTCCAAAAATGTGGACTATATTATTATTGATGATAGAGTTTCCTATATTTGATATATTTTATAAATAGTTCTCCATGACCTACACCTACAATATTTGATCTTACTCCTGAGTTTAGAATGTAGAAACACGAGGTCTTCTTGGTGAAATGTGTTCCTCATGCCATTGATTCATTGATAGAATCCATTTTATCTATCATTGAGAATCCATTGAGTCCTCCATAGAGGATGTTCAATGTCACCACCATTAAGATACGTTATTCCACCAAGCTCTGTAGGGATTTTATTACCCATGCTAGTGATCATAAGGGATGGTATATAAAGACCTACAAAATACCTTCTATTATTACTTTTTCCCTTATAAACTGAGAGACGACCGATCAAGATAGTTCATATACCTATATTTGTGTTCTATGTCTTCCATGGAATATTAAATTTATTATATTTATATTTTAGACATTGCATATTTTTTTCTAGTGATGAGCTATCATAGGTGACATGCCTTGAGGGTGGGCTTTGTATAAAATCTACTCATAGGTAAATGTGTATTTCCAATCCACCTTTTATAATATCCTGAACAAGGCTCCCATGACTATGCACATCTTGAGGGAAGTTGATAGTATTTGTCATAGAGGTTTAATGCTGAGACAATTCAATAGTTATCCCAGTATCATTAACTATAGACATGAGGATTCTCATCAAATCTATGATGGATATAGTATCATAACTAGATGATCCTTTATATTTAATTGGTCTTAATGGTAGGGTATTGAATGTAACATTGTGATGATGTACCGCTAAATGGTCCTGATCATGTAATTAGGGTTTATCTTCATCGGTTGTTCCACAAAATTCGACCTATTTCTAGTGGAAGAGGAACCACACTAGACTGACCAACTCTATTCTTAAAACAATATTTTTATCGGTATGTTTTTTCTATAATGTTTTCACACTTTTTTAAAAGTTAATATCTACCACTTATAAGTATTGAATTTTATAAATTTGATTTTGTATTTCAAATAGTGTGGTCAATATTTGGTAAATAGTATTTTTTTTTATAATAAATAGTAATCGTGGGAAATATTATTAATTCAGTAGATGGTAAATCTAGTTAATCAAAGATAAAACTATGTTATATGAGAAAATTTTTTAATCCTAATTGATTTTTAGACTAATATTATTCTTCCCTTACACCATAATAATGTAATTAATCGGATTAATGGAAATTATTCCATAAAATAACCTATATAAAATTTAATGAAAATAATGTTATAAAAGTCACTGCCTTTGTGTAAAATAATACTTAAGTGTTCACATATCAACAAAAGTACATTATGATAAAATATTAAAAACCCTTTTTAGATTAATGATTTTAATTTCATGACAAAATTTTATATGTTAATTTTAAAAATTAATTTATTTCATTCAATACTTATTATATACTGATGTATTATTTATTTAACTAATAGAAAATTAAAATAAAACCTTTTACAAATATTTAATGTTTTTTATTTTCAGTGACATTTGATTTTACATGAATAATATTTATTAATATAAATTTTTTGTTTTATTAAATAATTATTTCGGAATTGCAACTTCGTATTTATATCTTTTTAGTCAAATTAAATGAATAGTGGTCAAATTGATATTAATGATTTTTTATGAAAATAATAATTGACTAACTTGTCTAATTATTATAAAAATATATCAATATTAAAATTTGGAAATTATATTGTCTAACATATCATCCTTGTAAATTTATGATTCAATAGATAGATTATAGGTAAAATGAAATCCTTTTGTGAGTGAAAATTCTAAGGTACACTAGGCTAGATACCATGAGAGGGGGTGAATCAGGGTATCAATGATTAAAACAATTGTCCCTTTTGATCTTTTTTTTTTCTCTTAGAAAAAACCCTATTCTCTCTTCTTCCCATTTCTGAGTAGGAGTAAACCATAAATCATGAACATGACACAACAATTACACTTGGTTTACCCTCAGTGGGTACATCCAAGGAGCATACACTAGCAGTGTGTCGATGTACCAAATCCACTGTAAGTGCACTAATATTTAACAGTTCGATGTAGAATAAAAGTCCCTTCTGGTTTAAAACAAATCACGATTTGAAATATCACATCCCTTTCAATTGAAGTGTGTGTTTCTGAGGCTTTCGCCGGGGGGGGGGGGTGCACATCCATATTGTTCAAGGAAGACGGTTCTGTCTGTTTACTTGAATTCCCGCTTTCCAAAGGTGGGTGGAATCCATTCTTTGTTTAGGGACATTTGATCCATGATCAAAATGAGAGGATGGGATGTCTGTTCTTTCTTTTGTGGATTCCTCCTCGAAAGTCGCCATCTAATCTGGGTCTCCCATAATGATTAAGTTGTGCTTCATGAATCTTGTTCCTAGTGCCATATCATTGTGGATGCCAGTTAATTACACTACTTTTATCAGGACATTAAATGGGGTATTGACATGGTAGCAACAGTTGGTCAGAGTAGATGACAACATCCGGCATGTCAGGGTATATCTGGATGTGTGGACATTCAGAGTTTGTATTCTTCCTCAAAAGAGGGCATCTGAAGTGTGCAGAGCCTGAGGCATCCCACATCAGCCATTGGGTATCATATACCAGAGGCATGTCTCTGAGGATTCCCTCCGCTTCCTGTGATTAACATGAGGTATGCCATGAGATTAATGTCTATAAGAGACATTTGTACCTAAGGAATGTCTTCAGAGGGTTTCCTTAGGAATCTCATTATTAACATTAGGTAGGTCGTGAGTTTAACCATTTGAAAAGACGGTTACGCCAAAGGCTTGTCTTCCGAGGTTTTACTCGGGCATCTTATGTTTAACAAGTGTTAGGTCATATGTTTAAAATATTTCATAGATAGAATGAGAGTGATCAGAACATCCCATAGAGACAAATTAGATTGGAACATCCCGAGGGAACAACTGGAAGATGGATGGATCAGAACGGCCAATGAGGACAGATCTGAGGTGGTGCATCCCATGGAGGGGAGATTTCACACAATAATGGTTGATCTGAACACCACTGGGGGTAGATCAGGGAGTGTAAACCCCAAAATGGGGAAACACCAATGTTTTACATTGGTTGGGACTGAACCTCATTGAGGTTTCCTATGTACCCTCTGCATATGATAGGAATCAAAACCCATGTAGTTTTAAGGGATGATGAATTAGGGTGTACACATAGGAAAACAACCATAATACATGCTGGTACATATACATGGATATAATCCCATTTCCATAAGGACACTCTTGGGTGGATGGTTATGGACTGAGTGGCACTTATTCTTGGTTAACAGCTCGTGTGCTATATGGAGAGGCACTGGGGTGAATGTCATGATATCACCAGAATGTGGTGGATTGGGTGAGAATCAGAATGGATGATGGAGAGTTGAATGAAGTGAAGTTATAATGATATGTAACTTACGTGAGGATGTTGGTGATGATGGTCTGGAGCCTTGAAAAGACTTCATACATATCCCTATGGAATGAAATCAAGGACCGCGTTGTTTGGTCGGATGTTGGGACACCTGATGAGGCGACCCGTGAGAATGGATGCATGGATGGGACCCGGAGGGAGGGGAACCGCCGGTTCGGGGAATGACCTTCCTGAGACACATAGTCTCGAGGGAGAGATCATGTTGAGACATTATTGTTTGGATTAAAACTCAGGGAGGCTTCCTACGTAACCCTATGGTTGGGAATACAAGTCCATGTAGTTCATCTGAAGACGGATTACTATCGATTCGGGACATCAAAAACATTCTGGTGAATGTGGTCACAATGGCTTACCAATAGATAGGGGATTGACAATGACTTACCACTGGATAGGGGATTGGCAGTAGCTTACCGCATGATCGGGGATTGACAATGGATTACTGCTGGATAGGGGACAGTTAAGTGTCAAGGAGGAGAAAATGGGTGTAAAGTTTAATGTCTTGGAGGACGGGGGTGAACAGTCATGAAGATGGTCGGGACCAATGGGTTTTGGCCTTGAATCTCAGAGAGGCTTCCTACGTACCTTTCCTTGGATTGGATAAAATTCCACGTAGTTCGGGAAGAGTGGGTACTGACGTTAAGGGGGTCAGAACCAATGTATGGTGGGTTTGAACCTGATGGAGGAATCTTATGTACCTTAACATGACATGGATAAAAGACCGTGTAGTTCGGGATGGTCGTTGGTAAACTGACATGAAGGGGGTCGGATCAAAGGGGTGTTTGGCTTGAACCTCCGGAGGCTTCCAATGTACCTTTCCTTGGCACGTATCAGAGTCCATGTAGTTCATAATGACATTCTTGAACTGACGTGAAGATGATTTGGACCAATGGGTGTTGGGATTGAACCTTAGGGAGGCTTCCTACATACCTTGTTGTGGCAAGGATCAAAGTATTCCTAGATCGGGATGGTGTCTGGGGTTACACTCTAGGTTTCCCAGAGAGTATTTCATGTTCCATGCTTACTCTAATACCACGTGAGTTGTGCTCGGTGTGAGAGACAAGAGGCGGAAAGGACTTAATGATCACGTCGCAAAGGTGCATCAATGAAGGGTGGTGAATGGGGCTTATTCAAGGAAGCTACCTTGGTACCACTATAGAGCGACAATGGTGAATGGGGCTTACACAAAGAAGCATGTCGGGTGCCGCAAGGAGTGATAATGGTGAATTGAGCTTATGCAAGGAAGTTTCCCAGGTGCTGCTATGGAGCGACATTATTGAATGGGGATTAAGCAAGGAAGCTTCTCTGGTGATGCTACAGAGCGACAATGGTGAATGGGGATTACACAAGGAAGTTGCACGGGTGCCGCTATGGAGCGGAAATGGTGAATGGGGCTTACGCAAGGAAGCTTCCCAGGTGATGCTATATAGCGGAAATGGTGGAAGAGGCTTACACAAGGACGATGCCCGGGTGCCGCTGTGGAGCAACAATGGTGAATGAGGCTTTTGCAAGGAAGTTTCCCAGGTGCCACTATGGAGAGGCAATGGTGAATGGTGCTTACGCATGGAAGTTGACTGGGTGCCGCTATGGAGCATCAATGGTGAATGTGGTATACGCAAGGAAGTTTCCCGTAATACCTTTCTCATGTCTGGCCATGAGGGAATCCCAACTCACTAGTGAGTTGAGGCATATGATTGAGGCCTACACCTATGAGCTAGTGCAGAAGCTGGATAACACCATGGGCATTGGAATCAACTTGAACAATGGGAGATGAAATGTGTGAATAACAATCCTTTCATTCAGAACACAGTGAGGGTGGCTTGGTAATGAAGGATAACCTTTGACAATGTTTTAAGAACAACATCCATATCGTGTTAGCCAGAAATGGGAGCAAACAAATGAGTGTTGACTGTTGATCGTGTTCAAAAAAAGAGGACCTGGCTCAATGTGTCTTCCTAATTATTCCAGGGCGTTGGCCCAGGATGGTAGGTGAGCCAAGGCAACATGGGACATGGCTGTTAGGGGGTCCCTTCAAACCTGAAAGATGATGATGAACCAAATGAAAGACACAAAAAGTGTGAGGTGGAGTGATAGAATGTTTGAATGGATTCCAATGCTCTTGAAATTACACCACTGTATTCATGGCATTAGGTATCTTATTCTTGGAGCATAAGGCATCTCTTGTTTGGATCAAGAGGCATCCTATGTTTGGAACATAGGTTGTACTAAAATTTATAGTCATGTAGATAGGACAATTGGCATCTCATACTTGGAGCATAAGGCATATATTTTTTGGAATAAGAGGTATTCTTTGTTTGGAACATAGGGTGCATTATAGTTTATAGTCATGCAGATAGGACTATTGGAATCTCATGCTTGGAGCATAAGGAATATCTTTGTTGGAGTAAGAAGATATATATGTTTGATACACATGGTTCACTAGAGTTTATAGTCTTGTAGAGAGGACCGTTAGGCATAAGGAGCCTAGAAATGGTTGGTGCTAGGACTTACATAGGGGTAACCCATTGTTGTTCAACCTGGCATAGGAGTTAGGTGATGGGGTTCAGATGACTTTCTTGAGGAATGGTTCAACTCAAGGTGGTCAGGGAGAAATAAAGATGGGAATTTCAATTCACAACATAAGAACCAAACCAAGAGGAATATGCCGACTCACTGTGTTTCGTGTTGTGAGGAGGAGTATCTTGAATCACGATATTCCATAGATGGAAGATGGTTGCGCATAAGGGTGTAATAGAAAATTGTCGATGTCCCATACTGAATAGTTCATGGTGTGACTCTCAATTTTTCATGGGGTTAGTGATGGTAGCGTAGGGACCAGCCCAGACCTGGGCACTGTTGTGTGTAAGATGGACTATTCATAGGATGGGCTACTCGCAAGATTGGACTGGGCGACAAGATAGAAGATCTACAAGAAATATGGAAGGATTTCACGGAAGAGGTAAGGTCTTCCTGAAATACGAAAGGGAAGCGCACAAGAGGGAAGGTTTGCATGCAAAAGGGGAGGGCTATGAAGAATATTGGACTCGGTGGCATAGGTGCGTGCAAGATTCAGCACCTTGGTACTTTTTAGTGTATGATTGAAGCCTTGCGTGAATGATTTAAGTCTTGCACACAATATTGGAAGTTTTTTGTGATGTATTGAAAGTTTTAAGCGCAAGCATAGAATCATGCGCGCACCAGAGTTAGGTAGAAAATAAGCCAAGCAAGGATCAAACTACTATGGGCCTGTGAAAAGGAGAACCCATATGGGACCTGTCGCAAAAGATCACAAATTGAGGCTTCCATTATTCTGTGTAGGCGCAAAAAAGGTGTTCATACGTGCAGAAGAGTGGCATCCATCCTCCCAAGTTCCTACCCTGAGGGGTGGGGGAGGCACTTGTATATATCATGGAACCTGGGAGCGGTTGCACGTAAGATTCCAGGAGCGAAAGTGATCTTACGCGCACCTCGTGGAGGGTGTTCATGCAAAGGGGTTGTGGCCTGCAAAGCGGCAATGAAGGTCTCCTCAGGCACAGAATGGGGGGTCGGGCGCACAAACACTTATTTGACCGTATCTTGGGTGTGGAAAGGGAGTCGGGCGCGCAAACCGGGTCGGGCACGCAAATCCATGGTTGACTTCGCCTTGGGCACGTAAGAAACATGCACACAGATGCTAATCTTGACTGCACCTATCAAAACATGCGTACCCCTTCCTTAAACGTTTTCTGGGTGGCCTGGGCATATGTTCACATCCCATTGGATGATTAAAATGCTTGCACGACATGTTTCCAGCAAGATTTTTCTGTTGCATGCAATCTTCCATTCATGTATGTAAAACTGTACTTTGCAACAAAATCATCCTTGATGGCCATTTCTAGCTACTGGACTTTGAACTCCCATAACTTTTGATTCATAACTTTGTTCGGGCTCTACGAACAGTTTAATAGAAGCTTGTGGAATGATCTATGCATCAAAATCATCCATGGACGCATTATCGGAATTACATGGATGAGTATTCCGGTGCCAACAGTGTTCTCAATGCTTCTTCTGAAGATCTACTCACAGTTTGTAGAAATGTAGGTCTCCTTATTATTTCAAATGAAATCTACTCCTTTAATTGTTTATATATACTCTGTTGACATCAAACTTTCACCTACTGATGAATCTCACTATACACTGGGTGTACTAGGAAAACCTAAATCTTTCGTGAAACAATTACAGCGTCATGCACGCTACTTTAATGCCTTGTGTGCAAGATTCCACTTTTGTCATGATACAACATTTACATGCAACATGAATCTTTTGCACACTCAATTCCTAAGTGCAATTGTCTTAGCTTGATCACAACTCAAAATATTTTTCACAGCTCCCCGTGCGTGAAATTCTTACATGATCCGGTTCTTAGATTTTCTCTAAGTGTCGAGGTAAATTATTGTGAGGGGGTCACCTCTTATTTATAGACCACATTGACCCCTACGCACTAATACCCTGATGTGTTGCACAAGATCCTGATGCATCATGCAAAACCCTGTTTGACGTCGTATTGGGCAAGGAAGTCTCTTGCATGCTGACCTCATCATTTGCTCACTTCTTTAATCTTTCACGTACTTCCTTCCATGGCCATTTTTCGATGTTTAGTCCGCGAATCATGCCTTTCGTGCAACATTCCCAACGTCTCCCAAGATCCTTTTCAAGCTTGAAAAACCATGTTTGACATGGACTTTAGCGCTCAAGATTGTTTTATGCATATCCATCTTTTGAGACCACTTTCTTATCATTCATGAACATCATGACTTGTTTTCCGTTTTTTGACGTTTTTCTCCCAAAACCTACCTTGCGCGAAATATTTCATCGCGTAACTCCATCTTTCATGCACATCATCAAATCATTCACACACATCTTCAAATTATTTAAACACATCTTCAAATCATTCACACGCCAAATTCTATTAACATTTTTCCTCCTTGCACGCAGCTTCATTTTCTAATAACATGTTTCTCCAATTTCTGATTTTGAGACCCAAAAATTTATATAATAATGGAAAATAGTTCCACCTTAGATCTGTTCATTTATACCACCTCCAGATAATCCATTCAATTTTCATCATTCATTGTCAACATAGGTTGTCAGAAATATCTCCAGAACTCGACAACTCACAACGTAAACCCCCTTTGTCTACAAAGTTAACATCGTAGTCTGGTTTTTCAACAAACTCAATCACTTAAAAAAATGTTTCAATGATACCATAAAATATTTTTTCCCAAAAAATGTAGATTTTGTGTTTAATGGTATAATAATATATCTAAGGGGTTAAACAGTGAGAAGAGTTTTAAAAAAACCACAAAAATCATTCAATTTTATTAGTTGATGGGGTTTCAACACCATCCTATCTTATATGTGAATACATAACAATTTTTTGTAAATTTTTCATTAAAATTACTTTATAATAATTTAATATTTCAGAAAATTCTTATGAGTGTTCCTCCCTTCACATAAAAACAGGAACAAATCCATTCTCTTAATTAGAACATATTAAGAATTTAGTATTGAGAAAAAAATATAAAACATTGTTCCAAAACACCCTATTCAAAAGATAGTGGTTTTTTATTCCCATTATACTAGCCATGTTTCCCTAAATATAATAAATAAACGATTAGTGTAAATGAATTTGTAATCACATTAACCAATAACATTATTTATAATTATTCTTTTACATTAAATAAATCTTTTATATTCATCATAAAATAAAAAATTATGTAGCAGAAATTTTATAATATATTTTTATGATTAGTTAATTGACTTCATTTAACATCATTTCATAAAATGAGACATGAATGTATCTCTCGTGTGTTTGTATAGCTTACCATCTCCACATATAGAAACAATTCATCTTCCACCACCAAATTTTATATATTGTTATTATGATAGGTTTAATGATTATATATAACACTTATAAAATTACTATAATTACATAATAATAATATCATTTCTACCTTTATACCTCTCAATCTATTGGATAATGATAACTTCACTAGTGAATATGTGTGGAATACCTCTTACACGAACAATTTGATTTAATTAAAATTTTCATTTTTCTAAGATAGTAAAAATAATATTTTTAATTAATATATAAGATATATAAGATATTATTTTTATTTATTTATTGATATATTATTATTTACAATTCTTTAATTCTATCTATTTAAATGTGAAAATAGTATTAATGTGTATGTAAATCCTACCACCCCCATGAAAAGTGTAATTCATTTTTCTATCTCTAAATTTATGGAAAAAATTAAGTATATATATATATTGAGTACATATTATATATATATATATCCTGATTATAAATATGGATATTATGGAACCATGATATAATTATATGGACCCAATCCTACAAAACCAAAACATATATGAAAAACAAAGATGTTATTACATGAAGCAGTTATTTTAATGATGAATTGATAAAAAATAGTTCATAAAATTATTTAATTAAGTCATATATTGTATGATATATATGATTATGGTTCAATAATATATGTTTATTTAATACATTTTTATTTTATTGGAGTTTTTAATTCATTCAATGGATGTCAGACTTAAGGAATGACATTTTCTTCTTTATTTCATTTCAGTGGGATGCATTCCATATTTACCAGTTGTTTATTTTTTGTGGTGTATATACAGTCTATGACAATAATTTAGAATAATTATATTAAAATTTATGGGTTATACATATCCACATATGGTCATTTATTTCATGGATATTAATGAATCAAATATTACTAATGTTGTATGAGTTTTATGTTATAATTTCATTTTTTAATTAGGATAGTTTATAATTAAGTTATCGATGATGAAATATTATAAAAAATCACTCAATAAAATCATGAAACTTATTTTAATGTGGTTATTTATTTAGAATAAATTATTTCTTTTCATTTTATTAACCTAGAGTACTCAACATATTGAAAATAATTTTTTATGGATAATTGTTTTCTTCTCTCTCTTCGGTCGAAAAAACCTTTTTCTTCGATTTCCATGTTTTCAATAAAATTTGGACTAAGGTTATTTACATTAATAAAATTATTATTTTAATTAATTTTACACATTATTTTATTTTAATAATATCTTTAAATAGATTATTTTTATTTTTTGCTAAATTATGAAATTTTTTACTTTTTATGAAAATTGTGAAAGGAATGATTTATTTTAACCCATACATCATGAATGTAATTTATTTCTATTAGGGGTACTCAGTAATTTATATATTATATTATATTTATTCATGTATATTTTTACATAAAAGTTTTTTCATTATTTTTTTTAAATGTTACCTTTTTAAAATGTGATTTTCAAAGTGGAAAGGGTATTCTCCACAATAATGTTTTAATGTTCTTGTAATGTTATTAGTACTTCTCAAAGACAACAATTCCTGATTTCACTTATCAATCACTGAGGATATGATTCAAAGGTATCATCTTGAATTTTTTAATTAAGTTTTATGTATACAATGAATATATTTTCTGGAAGGCCATTACTTTTTCATGTTTTTGGTAGGATGAGATGATGAAATATTTAATAATCTTGTTTCTTTTCCATGGGTTGTGTTATGTTGAAATATTTATGAAACCCATTTCAATTTATAGGTTTTAATATCAATAATGTTTTATGATATTATGGAACACATACATATTATTTTAGTTATGTTATAAGAGGATATTGAATTATACATACCTCACATTCATTGGAAATTATTAATATCTTATGAGATAAATATGACTAGAATGGTTTGTTTACCTAATTCATTAAGTGACTCTATCCACTAAGATAAAATAATTTGTGAAAAATGACTACAATGATTGTTTTGGAATTAAAAAAATCACGTATGATAATCATTGATGATCCCTATTTTGATAATGAAAATTATTTTATATACTTATGTGTATGGAAAAATCATTGTATTGTGTCGATGTTATCCTCTCTTGGTTCATGGTATTTTATTTCATTATCATTCATGTCGTATAAATTTCCAATATTTATGAAATTACTCATGTTTATAAAATATTATGTGTAGATTAATTTTATAAAAAAATAATTTTTTTGTTCTCAAACACTTATAATCGTGTTGGGATTGTGTGTTCGTCGTTATCTCCCATGATTACGATTATAGAGTATTAGAGCTCACACATTATTATATTTTCCCTAGGTAACAAAGAAATAAAATATTTTTGGCTATTCTGTAAGGATATAGAATTAAGAAGAAGATTGTGGGATAATATGTAGTCTATTTATGATGTTAATATTTATGTTCAATTTTTTCTTAATATAACAGATCTATGTGATTCTGGCATGGATTGTTGTGTTATGTGATGGACATTCCATTAACAAGATATACTATATATTCATAAAATGTATGAGTTTTTATATTTCAAAATTATAATGATATGAAATATTTATATTCATTTAACATATGATTCATATATTGAATTGATGTGTTTTTTGAGCTTTTTGGTACAAAAGACTCACTCGGTTTACCTATGATTGGTCAACTCGATTGAGGATAAAAAAAAGTGTAAGTGATTGTATCACACCTTTCAACAGAATGATTTTGTGAAATATAATAAAATAATTTATTTTCTTGATATTGAGTGCTATTTTTAGGAACTCTATGTCACCATCACATTGATATGGTCCTTCAAAGATTACATCGTTCCTTTAGTAGTTAGTTGGATGACTGTTGTAGAACATCAGTGGTGGGAATTTTTTCATAGTAATTGGGATGAGTCTAATATTTAGTGGGGTTGAATTCTAGAAGAATATTTTAGTGTATTTTATTTATTTAACTATGTATTTAGTGAATTTTAATGAGCTACTATCACATTATTAGGGGAATATGTTTATTCAATATCATGGAATCATGTTCAATATCATTTACAATTCATCCCAGATCTTTTTGCTGAAGGGTAATATTGTGTTTAATGTTTTGAGGAGGAACTCCATCCATTTACCTAGTATGTTCTTAGTCATTTTATTTTATAAAAATTATATATTATTTTTTAATAAGTAGTATGTGATTTATCATAAACATTAATGAGTAGGGATACCAAGAAAGTGGATCCAATAATATTCTAGGAAGAGAAATGTTTTCATCATCAAGTATCTGATTCCATGGGCTTCATGTTTTTAACCATTTCATTGTCGACCTCAATGAAGTCCCTCCATTCATTTTCACCCTAGTGGTTCCATTATTTTCCCAGGGTCCATGATCTAGTTGTTTTTTTCTATAGGGTTCATAGAAATCATCACAGTCAGTATGTCAGAGTTCATGGTGCTCAACATGGAGGGTCTTGTGTTGTTCAACATCATCCTCAACAATATCTCCAATTGAGGTCATTTCAGTAGCATGTCCAATAGGATTATTCTCCACTAATATGAGATGGGGAATATATAGATCATCCTTAATAGCTTCCTCTTCTTCTTGGACCTTGTCTGTGGAGTCTTCATGGATGAGTAAATAAGTATCAAGGTAAGGGAGTCGAGCATGGATAGTTTCACGCAAGAGAGGTGATTGCACTAGATGGACTAGAGCTCGTTAGAATTATGATTAATGTTTTATAAAACCTTTTTTATGACTTATTTTATTTAGGATATCTGGTCTCATTTGTTTGACCTAATCTTGTCTCTTCTCTAAAACTATACATAGAGAGGCGCATC
This sequence comes from Viscum album, assembly GCA_963277665.1. NCBI lineage: Eukaryota > Viridiplantae > Streptophyta > Magnoliopsida > Santalales > Viscaceae > Viscum > Viscum album. Next base: position 1,512,265,870 of record OY728132.1, on the reverse strand, counting down.
TCACCCCTTGTGTTGACTATGCCAGTTAAAAGCCATGACATCTTGTGTTATGTGTGTCAGAGGATTATATTGATTATGAGGAAACATTAGTTATTTGGGGATATTTTATTACAATATGTTTTTATTTACAATATAATCCTTCCCATATATTGTTTATATTCCATGAATTCATTTATCATGTACTTCAGAAGCACAGTTGTATTTTCTATTGTTGATGTTTAGTATTCAATTTTCCATAGCGAGTGGAGTTATCATTTGGGAAGTAAACATACAAAGAAATTTTTTTATTGTTTATATTCCTATTGATATTTTAGATTCGGAGATGGTGGAGGTTCCCATGGTCGTGAGAGAGATTCTAGATTTTTTTTACCATGGAGGTTAGGATACTACCCCTCAATGGGATATCATATTCATGATAGATTTTTATCAAAATGATTCTCTGATTACAATGGATCCCTATTATATGAAACAATAAAAACTATAATTTTTAATGATATGATTATTTTATCTAATGATAATGGGTCGCATCCAACCATGTTTGACACCATGGGGTTCTCTGTTAGGAAAAAACCCCTCTGGGTAACACTAAATCTTTTTAGTAGTGTCTGTGTTTGTTGAAAAAGTTGGTTTGTTTGTTGTCAAATAGGATTTCTATTGTGAGTTGTCAGGTTCCATAGATATTTTTGAAAACCTATGTAAACATAGAATGATGAAAATGGAATGGATGATCTAGAGTCAACACAAAACAATAGATCTAAGGTGGCACTGTTTTCCAGTGTTTCCAAAATTTTTGGGCCTCAAAATCGGAATATGGGTAAACATGTTTTAGGAAATAGAAGATGCGTGCAAGATCTAAGGTTGTTTGGAAACATGAACGCAAGTCATTTTTTAGGATCATAATGTCAAAAAATGGTAAAAGAATTAAGTGTGTGAAATATTTTGATGTGTTCTCAAAACATGATGTTGCATGAAAGATACTTGTGCACCCAATGCGATGTTAAACATGAATTTTTGTGCTCGAAAAGAATCTTTCAGAATATGGTAATTCTTACGTTTAGGGTTCCGTGAGGCCTATAAATAATAGGTGACCCCCGCATTTGATAGATCTCAACATTTGGAGATAATCTGAGATATGGATCAAATATTCATTTTATGTTAAGCGAGTTGTGTGAAAGATCGTGTATTGCATGCAAGCTTTCTTTGTGTGATTTGATACCTGGTGGAGTCAAGAGTCTTTTAGAGTCATTTTCTCTTTAATTTTTATTTTTTTCATGTATAAACTTCTTTACCTACATATGGACACTTTTATTCTCATGTTCTATATATATTAGATGTATGATTATCTAGAATGGTCTCTTTATTTTTGTATTGTCTCATATTTCCTTCATGTTTTCACTTGTATGTTTATATAAAAAAAAATTACATGCATTATTTCACTTGTTTTTCTATGTGGTCACTTCATTCTTTTATGTGATCACTTTTTTTATATACAGTTTCTCATTTATTTTTTTGGTCACTTTTTTGTTCATGTTGTAATTAGCATGTTCATGTTTTTAGTTCGCATGGTCACACATTTGTTCAAGAAGTCAAATGTTTCCTTGTAGATATAAAATGATTTATCTTATAGTGGGTAGGTGTGGCATGATATCAGTTTTTGTAGTCACAGGTTTTTTCATGTAGGAACTTTTTTCCTTCATGTCTTCACTACATTATTCACACGATATGTTGATTAGTTTAGTCATTTTAGCAGATATCTAATATAATATTCTATTTTATACCCATAAATGTCATGAATATGACTATATAACTTAAATTATATTTTTAATATTTAATTAACTGTATTTAATGGTCATTTCATGGGTGGAAAATATATCCAAAAATTTCTTTGACTTCCAAGGATCTTTATGAATCCATATGCATGGAATTTAATGAGATCAGTATAAATAGCCAATTAAAAAATATAAATGATCTTAAATATAGCTGGTTTTGTGTCTTAAATTATTATATAAATATATTTCAATCATTCATTCGTACAATCATTACCTATATATCAGAGGATCCATGTCACCATTTTTTCTTGTTATTTTTCCAATATATGAGATCCTTCTTTTTTAATCTAGTTGTATATGTGTGGGGATCAATTTTTTTAATCATTGATCATTTAGTATACATCGGACTAATAAAGATAATAAATCTGTTATATTATATATGTAAGGAAGGGTGGAAAGATTGATCTTTCTGTATATTATGTTACCTTGTTATTGAGATTATACATTCCCATTGAAAAATTGAAATTCCCTATTATTTATATACTTTTTAATGCTAAAAATTCATGTGTTATGGATCCACAGTTTTTGGGATTATTTTATCTACCATTGAATGAAAAATTTTAATCATCAATATTAAATTAATGAAATGATCCCCTCCCCCCATTTCAATTTTGTGTGAGAAATCCAATGAACATAAATTATCAAATATGTTTGATCTAGGTTATGTTTATTAGTATTATTGTTCTTTAGTTGTTGACTTTTGTGGGGTGGCATGTTGTGTGGTGCTCGTGGAGAATTTCTCAGATACTATATGTGTTGGGTAGTTATCTGATGGTTGGTTGGTATTTGATGTGACGTGTGTTTTTATGTGTGGTGGTTATGATGATAAGGTGGTTTGTTTGTGTTAGTGTTGTTTTATGCAAGTCACCCAATTGTAATGTAATTAAATCATTATTATGAAAATGAAATTAAATCAAACTAAATGGTTAATTAATGGTCGATATAAAATGGAAAGTGTGGTCATAAGTGGTATATGAATAAATGTGAAATAGGGAGGATGGTTATATGAAACGGGATTGTCATAGAAAATCAATAAATTGGATTAAAATTAAAAAGAATGAGGATTATGGGTTGTTGTGTGGTGTAGGGAGTTTGTAGGTGGTTGTGAAAGTGGATGGTTTTGCGAGGCATGGTGGTGATATTTTCAGTAGTTTGGTAATCTTATTTTGAACCAATAGGTTATTATTGCGTGTGGATATATATATAGTATATTATATTTGATTTCTATACAAACCCAACCCATGAAGAGCACCATATACTGGAAACTAAATCCTTTTGGGGAATTTTTCCCAAAATCATAGTGTAGTGGATAGATGGATTTCTAACCACTATTTCCCACTCAATCTTCTAAGCGAGTCTAATATTCCTAGGCTATTTTGGCCAGATGTCAAAAGTGAACTTCTGGTAATTGTCCGATTAGATTATTGGGTGGCTATAGTTTTGTTCATTCATTGTTGGAGGAGGGAATTATGTTGATATCCTTTATGTTTACAATACCCTTCTATCATGAATGTGGAAGTGGTTATGATTTGATAAACCTAGCGTCATCATGGGAGATGTATTGTGATGGTCCAGGTTCCATCTGGTGATATATGATGTGATGTCCCATGGGTTTTCATTTGATATGTGGTGTGAAATATGATGTGTCTTTGTTAAAGGTGTGTTATATAAAATAGATATGATTTCGTGGGAACCTTTTTACCATTATTCACATTATTTTGTTATTATACATTAATGAGTTTTTTAATTATCATTACATAGTGATGTTGGGATTGTTCAGTTTACATGTTCCAATGTCTTTCATTTTGTTGTTTTATTATTATTCAATTAGATTACTCATCCCTCATTTGAATTGGAGACTTGGGTGTTATCCTACTGTGTATAATTATAGTATAACCATACATATATAAAATCTAATTTTAGTTTTTCTAAAGGACTACAAAGGCCATTTTAGTCACAACTTGATTAGACATAGGGATGATGCAGTGTTATTTCTTTATGACATTATATTCAGTTTTTATTTGGAGACTCTATTATTTTTTTACATTATTCATGACTTGTGGGATGGGTTTTAATAATATTCTTTTTTGTGATATCATACTGTTTCTTTATATATGAAATTATATCCATCGATCCTATGGTTTCAAATAGGATAATTCCTCTCATACATATGATTTTATACCCTCAGTTATAGTCACCAACCGAGAGCCCATTGGAGGAGGACATAGAGTGGGTTATCTGAATTCATAAATTTTCCTCCAAATAGGGGTACCTTTAGAAGGATAGTTTGTAAGACATCATGGATTTTGATTATATATCATCTAATTACACTATAAAATCAATATTTTATATTAATTTCTATTTCCACAGTAGTTCCACTAAAAAGCATGATATTAGGATCAATTTTCTATCTCTTCGACCTCTTTAATTATTTTAAACTAAAGGACTAATGATTCTCAAATTCACATAAATGATTTTTCAACTTGTAACTTGTTAATTGGATCTCTAAACCATTAATAATCTTCTAGTATACCTTATAAAATTTCCAAAAAATTTCCTTAAATTAAATCATAATTAAATTTTTTATGTAGTCTAGAAAAAACCATATCAACACATGATTCACCAAATTATAGTGTTACATCCTTATGTTTCACCGCATCAATTTTATGATAGACCCTACTATTGTGTATTTTATTATAAACTATAGATCATAAAAATATAGGTAAATCCCATTTTATAATATTGGATAATCACTATATGATCTTCTCAGATATCCTCAGCTCTTGGACCCATTGTGGTGTTACATACATGATTGTATCAGTATGATCTATGTATTGATTAAATAAATATGCACTAAAATTATATGGAATTTTGATTGGACATAGCTTCTTCATGATATCCACTACAGTATGACTAATTCATATTTTGGTGTTATTTTCAAAAAGAAATTGTTAAAAAATTATATTACAGAATGATCACCCCCTTCACTATGAAACAAATCATCTAAGTATAGATATAACAACACCATGTTTTCATAGTTTCATACAAGTGGTGTGGTTTCTTACTCTGTGGTGAGACAAAAAAAATTTCCATTTGAGAAACTATCACATTTTACATTTAATTTCGTATTGATTCTTTTATTGTATGAGAACCTATATTTCACGATAGTGATGTCCCTTTTGTAAAAAACATCATCAATCCTTATCAAAATACTATCTAGTCTCTTAAATTAAACATTAAACAAATAAAACCTTAAGAAAAATAAATATTTATTAAACAAATCACATTTACCGACCCACAATTTGGACCTCTATCAGTCATCGTTGACTATAGAATTCTCTAATTCACTAACCCATAAAACCATGATTCCAATTTTACCCTTCCAACCATACATGTTTTTTATTGATGGAATTATAATATGATAAAACATTGAGATATTTTTTACATTAATATAAACTAAAGTCATTATAAATATTTACGGTATATCCAAATATATGATGGTGTTAAGTTTTCTTCCATCACAAAAATAACTCGAAACATCACGACACATCATCAAAAATCATCCAACATTCATGAATTCTGTAACTAATCCAGTATGATATTATTCCAACAAGAAGTGACATTTTTATTCATGATTCAAAAAACACTTTTTGGTATTACAATTCAACATTATTCTATCTTAGATTCAATGAACATCATCCTTAATGTTTTTTTCAATCATAAATAAAATAAGTTAAAAAAGATAAAAATTAGACTCTCTAAAAATAATCAAACACCAAGAGAAATAAAATGAAAAAAAAATCACTGAATTTATGTCTGAAATACATGATGTATAAATCAAATTGTTTATGTGAAAATTATATATCAAATTTTTTCTCCAATAAACCATTTCTTATTCACTAATTTAATACAATTATCTTATCCACTCATTATTATTGTCTATCCACATCGATAGTATCTCCCAAAACACTTATACAAATATAGTGGAATTATTTATCAAAATAACATTCATTTAATTCCCTTATATTGAAAAGCATGAAACATTATGGTACAATATATGCCCAATTTTATAGGATTCCACTTATAAAAACAATTTTTTAATTATTTATTTATAAATTTCTCATACTAAAAAATGAAATCAAAAAATTATTGGGATTTATAAATAAATATGATATATAAATATAAAAATTCATTTAAAATAAAATAATGAAAAAGAGAATACTGTTGATATTATTTTGAAATAAAAAATATATATGATCCCTAGGAGTTCATAGTGATTAAGTTAATAACTTTTTTAAAATGAGTGGATTTTTATTTTCCTATTCAATATAAAGATCAAGACCATTCACCCCACACACTCCTATTCTAACTGGGAGTATTAATCTTTGAGATCTTGTATGTCAGAAGATATATCCATAATAAACTCAAAAATTTTATCTCACCATATGTGTCATTATATTGATGATGGAGAGTAGAAAATATAGATAGGGGAGAAGAATGAAAAATTATAGATTGTAAGGAAACTTATCAGGACTATAATTTTAACCACTACTTAATTTATTGAACATAATAATAAGAAAATATTATAAAACCATCAAAACTAAAAGAATCATTGATACCCCATATTTGTAAAATGATGTTCATTTCCTGATAATTGAAATATAAAAATATTGAAATGGTAAAATGACAATGTAGAAATAAATATGAATCCAATACAAAACTGGCCTTTAAAAGTGCTCAAATTGGAAATTTTCAAAAACAATAAGACACTTACTGGGGATGTGTGAACGAAATAAATAAGAAGTTATTAGTTCTAGAAAAGAAAATTAAATACCATCTTTATTAGTGATATAAAATGAACAATGAGACAATCCCCTTTCATCAATTTTTTTAGTACTGAACGAGGACCCAATTTATTATTTTTTTACATAGCATTATAAATGGTTCCTTATATTATATAAACTAATATATTGAATTAAGGGGGTCCTTTATCAGTTCTAAATAAAGAGCTGATAAAGGGACCCTTCATCGATTCTAAAAATAGAACAAATAACGGGACATGTTGTAGTGGCCTGTTAAATTTACAGTACACTACATTAGTAGAATGAATAGAAAGAATAGGTTGAAAATACATAATTTAAAAGAAATGAAATTTAAAAAATAAATAACTTAAAGCATATTTAATGGAAATTAAAAACATTGGTTAAAAAATACTTGAGTAAGTAAATAATATCATAGACTTTCAAAAACATCAATGTTCAATTTTCTTTGGCCACTGACCCCCACTCATGCTATTATTGAACAAACCACCCTAGATCAAGATGGATAATTCAACAATATAGGATAAAAACTCTTATATTTGTAATATTAGTATAAAAATAATTAACTAGAATGTTTTAATTTTATACTATACATTGAGTCATATCACGAACACCATGTATCAGACCGTGTTGTGGTTGATTCGTTCACGTTAAACCATTTCTTATTCATCATTAAGCATTATCTCTATTAAAAGTGGTGATATAATTATTAGATAGAAAATATAAATATATAAATTATTTAATTGTAGATAAAATGGTGATAAAAATTTCTGATATCATTTTACCTTTTTTGGTGATGTGATGTGAGTTTTAAACTATAATGGAACTTATATTTTTTAAACGTGAAATTCAAGTCATACTAAGAACATTTTGTCTTTGATTGATTTGTGGTAAATTCATAAATATCAGAAAAGACACACATTTTTATTCTCCTGTATCAAAACAATCGAAATATGTTATCTCACTTTTGAATATTTCATTTTTTTTACTAAAATTTCATTTTAAACTGCATATAGGCACACTGAATCATATTACTCACATTGTGTGACAGCTGGGTATCTGACTATTTATTACCAAACATAAATGAATTATAAATAAATTTCTTAAATTATAAAGACAATATGATAACACATGGTTTTTTTTAGTGAGTGACATAATCTTTGAACTAAGATGACAATTTTAAACAAATAATTGGAACTTTGAGTCATACCAAGAATATATTCTATCATGTTGAGGTATAGATTATTCTTAAACATAAAAAATGAATTATCGATAATTTTACAAATGTTTCATAATAATATAAATTCATTTTTATTGTGTTGATAATTTCACATTGTTTTTTTAATAAAATTAATGTCAATTTCAAATAAGAAGACAAAAATTTTGTTTTTCCAGTCAAAATCTATGTTGGATTAAGGGTTGGATAATTCGTACATGTCAAAAATGACCTATGTATCATTTTAAAATATTTTAGAAATAAAAAAAATCATAGTTTTGAGTATATCATTTATCTTTTTATCTAAAATGTTCTTTTGAATAATAAAATCCTAATTTGAGTCATATAGGTTACATTACTTGTCATTTTGAAGTTACAATGAATATTAAAAATCAACAATGTCATATTATTCAATTTAATAATTTATCAAGACAATATAAGAATTTTTTAGTAGTTTTTAGTCAGTAACACGCTCTTTTTCACTAGATTCCAATTTTAAACATGTAACATGCACTATGAGTTATATATGAAACACCATGAAACATATTTATCTATAACTAATTTCAACATATACCAAATATATTATGGATGATTTTCGTAGTCTATAAAAACAATATGAATTTTGTCTCATTTTTGTGAATGTAGCTTGTCAATTAAACTAAAATAAATGTCATTTTTAAATAAAAAGTTACACATATAATCATATAATTCATAACATCCATCAGATTTAGGTTCATCTTATCCCTACATGTCACAAATGACTTGTGGATAATTTTTCTAAAGTATAAAAAAAATCGTAATGTGAATGATCAATTTTGAGTATGTTAGTTTCATTTTTTACTAAATTTAATGTCAACATTAAATAAAAATATGGACAAGGAGTCATATCGATAACATTGTGTGTTTGTTTGAGGTGTAGTTGAATCATAAATTTCATAGAGGGGTTACTAATCATTTTATTGATGTACGAAAAAATATATTTTTTTCTTCATTTTGACTTTGTCAATTTACCTTTTTACTAAAGTTTCTGTCGATTTTAAATAAAAAGACGCACTTTCAGTAATAAATATCTCACTGTGGATCAAATTGAGCTTCAACTGATTCTTACATATCATGTATAACATAAGAATCAACGTTATTATATATATAAAAATTATAAATTTTTTTCTCAGTTTTTAGTATTCCACCTATCTCTCTTACAACAATATCAATTTAAATAGGTAACACTGGCATTGAGTGTTTATAGTCACATCATGTGTCCGTCTAAAGTGAGATTGATTTGATCATGTCAAAAATGACATATTTATCATTTTCCATATTTATGTTGATAGTCTTATCAAATTTTCAATGTTTCGGTATGGGAAATAATTTTTGAATTTAATGTCAATTTTAAATTAATAACAGGAAATTTGAGTTAATGTGGGAACATCATGCATTGGATTGAGGTGAGGATGTTTCTTATAAATCAAAAAAAGTCATTAAATTATAGAAATAAATCTAAATGTTAGTTTATTTTTTTGATTATTTAAATAATTTTTTATTAAATTAATTTTAATTAAAAAAACTCCCACACTTGGAGTAATATCTGTAAAATTTTGTATCAAATTGAGGTTACGTTAATTCTTATATGTAAAAAATGATTAATGGGTCAATTTCATATAGTATCAAACCAATCCTAATTAGTATTCTTAGAATTGAGTTTGTCACCTTTGTTTTCAGGGAAATGTCATTTTAGATATGAAAGATTCCATTTGATTCATACTGATCACATATTGTGTGTGACTGAAATGGTATTGATTTCTAAAAAACCAAAATAACATATGCATCATTGTTATAAATTATCAAGACAATCAGAGTGTGATTTCTACATTTTTAGTGAGTTACAATATTTTTTAACTAATATGTCATATTTAAAATAATAACATTCACATTGACTTTTATTGGGCACACAGTGTGTCATATTAAGGTTTGGCTAATTTCTACAAGTCATAAATATCATTCACATCATTTCCCTAATGTATCAAAATAATATGAATTGACTTATAAGTTTTTAGTATGTCACATGTATTGTTTCATAAAAATAATGTCAATTGTAAATAAAAAGACATCCATGGAGTTATCTCAAGAATAACATATATAATATTATGGTGCATTATATTTTAACATGTCACAAATGAAATATTAATCATTTTTCCATTGTATTAAAAAAATATATTCTTTCGATATATTTTTTATTATATCAAACATGGTTTTTACTAAAATAGATTATAATTAAAAATATAATGAAACACATGGAGTCATAATTGTCACACCATGTATCTTATTGAAGAGTGGTTGATTCATTTATATTGAAAATGACTTAAAAATAATTATTCTAATGTATTAAAAAAATATAAATTTGTTTTTTAGTATTGATTATGTTATGTGAGTTTTGAAATAATATTAAAATTAGAAAGTTAATTCAAATATTTTTACTCAATTTAAGTGTTTCGATGAAGAAGAGTTGGTTAGTTTCCTTCATGGAGGAAAGTAAAATGGTTTTTTAGAACAGATTAGTCTATTCTTTTTATGTCTGGAAGGATATTCTGTGATTAAATAATATAACATCAGGTTCACCATTTTTGGTTCATCGAGAAAATGTTTACTGTGGTTAATTTTGTTTGGATCAACTATTTATTATGCAAGGCTTTATTTTATTCACATTCATTAACATTGGGCTTCTATTTTCATTCTTAGGAGAATCTCTCAATGGTTCCAACATCCATAACTGGGTACATACTTGATTTCAAAAGGTAGGTGGCCAGTTGGGGTTTCAGACCCAATGATGATTTTTAACTCACATTGGTCAAGAGGATGGGAGTTCGGAGTCATTAAACCATTTTTAGAGGAATTATTTTCTACTCCAAGACTCTCTTATAGTTTTATTATATGTTCATGAATCATTTCATAGTCCTGATATGGTACCGGTTACCCTGATAAATTATCATAGGTAAATCAGGTTTATGCATAGAATGTGGGAATCTTGTTAGTGAATCTATTTATATATGTCTAAGGATATTCCCTTGTTTCACTATATCAATATGTTTTTATATGATGATGTAGTATAACCAGGTGTCTTGGAATTTTCTACCATGCAATGATGTGATTAATATTCTAAGGTGGTTATTGATCCATTATAATGCATCTTAGGTATACTTTTTATTACAGGAATCAAAACATAGATTCTTTCAATACCATTTTATTTAATGTCATGTAGAAAGGAAATTTTTTTGGGGTCTTATACAAAAGATATTTCATCTTGAGCCTCATGAAGAAGCCATACATATACTGAATATAAAATCAATTAGAGTTATCATAGTTCTTTCATGCCCTTGGGACTAGCCCCAAGGTAGATTCCCTTATATTGGGGTTTTTATATCATACCACTCATTAGGTATTAAATATTGTGATTTCACTAGATGGTGAAGATTTATTATTTGAATGAAATAACCTTTCCCCTTCATATGCCCATGAGAGCTATTATTATTAAAGGCAATAAGAGATTACAAGTAATCATTCTTTCCACATATGGATGTGTCACTTATGTATCAGTATGGCACTTTGGATGTTTAATATAGGGATCTGGCCTTATGTATCTTGGATATTGTAGGATTTATAGTTTTAAAATCTAAATTGGATTCTCAATCCACATATAGATATGGAACAATGATCAATCGATAAGAATTATTGAGTCATATTGGTTGAAATATCATAGACATGGAATGAATTACACTGATGTTGATGCCCATTTGATTTCATGATAAGGAATTAGGAAGGTGTCCTTTTTATCTCAGTCATGGCCTAATTTAAAGACCAGATAGTTCATTTAGCTTCTCATTCCATTGATGGATGAGATATAATGATCAGCTCATGGGAATTATTTAATTCTAATGGTTTAAATATCAGATACATTGAGAGAATTTCAATGATGTAGATTCCCATTTTAGTTTTGTCTTGGGCCTTATGAAGGATTATTTTGTATCATGTTTTTTATAATTAGTCAGAGTCCTCATAAATCATTTTTTGTTTCATTGTAATTTATGTTTCGCTTATATTTCGGGCATATCATATTATGACCCTGACCGGGGTTTAAAAATTGATGTTTCCTTTAAAATGGTAGTAGATTTTAATGTGAATTACATAATCATTACAACAACCTATGACCACGTGACCTAGTCTCAGGGTGAGAAAATTTTTATGGACAATAATTGGACTAATTTTTTAGTGTTTTCGGTCTTATATATGGGTACATCCCTTTCGATGTTTCATATAGAGATTGGGATTTAGAAAGGGGACCTACCAATCATAGTTATGGATGAAATTATAGTTCTCGTAGTTCATATGATTGGGTCTTACCCAATAAGGTTTCCATTTTTATTAGATCATACACAGTAATGATTGAAATGGTTGTCACAGACATGGATTTCTGGTTGTCTTGGATAACATGCATGCCGACATGTGTTTATTGTCTCTTTACATGCATTGATTGTCTACTTGAAATTTCATAGGATTTCCTCCAAAAATTTCTAAAGGAAATCACATGATCTATTTGACTGGATTGAAGAACATCATATAACATGTATATCATTTCTTAAAGATTTCGCACTATCAACGCTATCATGTTTGGTGAACATCACGGGACTTGTCATGGTGATCTTGGATGAAATTTTGTGATCCTACTAACACACATAGAGCGCATCACATTATCAACTTGAATTGCCCTGGTGTCATCATCGAAGCAGGTTCACATGCCTAGAGGGCATTTTAAGAGTCAATGAGACAAGTCTAGTGGTTGATGCATTATCCAAGATGAAATGTCTAGGTGGTGCTGCGAAAGCCAACAGACATGTATGGATAACATCATGAGTTGAGGATGGTGTGTCTAAAGTACATTACAAGACCTATTTACCAAACAGTGGCGCTGTTATGGATCTTGGTGGACATGTAAGGGTTTCTTCATATGAGTTGGGAGATATGTCTAAAGGACATATCAATGACATTTTGGTGAGACTAGTGGTTTAGTGAGTCATGGGTGGCATTTATGAGGTGATACATGTGACAAATGTGTAAATGGTCTTATGGGGATTCTGTATGATCCAAATTGTATACCAAAAAACCATTGCATGACCTAGGTACCATGTCCTACGGATTTGAAATGTCCTGGGTGGATCATTTGGATAACATGAGGATTAATGCATGCATTTTTCACATAAGTCTCTTGGACATTACTCTTTGATAAATCTGTTTATTTCATTTGACTTAGATTTATTCATTATTAGTTGGTTTTATGTCTCAAACATTTTAACATATATGTTGGTTTTTATTTTGTGTGACCATTAATAATTCATTCATGTGATCTATATGTGATCACACGAAGTTCATTCATCATGCTACTTGATCGCTTCAGTTCTTCTTCATATCATACCCAATTTAAATCATCACGGTCATAATATGATCCTCATCATGAAATATTATTTGATTCATTTTGTGCATTGGTACCAGGTTTCAAGAATCCATCTATCAATGTCTAACCATTATTCATTGATATTGATGTAGGAGATTTATGGGCCTCACCCCACCATTTAATTTCCAATTTTTACAACACATATCACAAGAATCCATGATGCAGTCGGGGGAGATCTATTGAATTATATATACTCATTAGGTTTTGTTCTACATTATTTTGAAGGTGTTGCTTTATTTTCAATGACCATGACACTAAGACATCAATGAACCATTTATTGGATTGTGTCCTATTAGAGGGATCATTCTATATCATGTGGACATGTCGTTATTTAACCATGTAGTTAGGATGAACAGTATATGTACTTTTATGAGATAAGGATGTTTGTTGAAATACCATCACATTATCATTGATTCTTTGTCGGATATATTTGTTGATACAAGGATATATTTATAGGGGCCAATGTGATATCAAACCAACAATTCAAGGGGACTAATGAGATCATGCCCATGCATTTCATGATTATTATGATTGAAAGAGGCTCCTTTAATTCCCCATTTATTTCCATGTATATTTATAAGTTATTTTGGTAATTTGAGAGTTTTATTAATTATTGTTGAAGAAAATTACACTACCAATTGGTGATGTATCGCAAGAAAAATAAAAGGACATGAGGATATGGATGAGAACTTCATGTACCAACCCTTCTATTTTTCTTACAAATCCAAAGGGGGAGCATGAGGTCCCTTAGAAATTTATGAGGCCCTCAGAGTTGCAAAGCATTCAAGACAATATATTTTAATGTGATGCTGATAATATTTCATTGGGTGTTTGGGGTGTCATAAAACCTACCTGGAGAATTTCGCATTTTTTTTAAGACCACAAAAGAATCCCACCATTCACATTTTTATTGTTTAATTTTCAAAGTATGGGGTTCTCATGATGTTCTATAAAAGTTTTTATTGATAATCACTCTACCTATGTATGATGTGTTGCAAGATATTTATGGATAGAAGAAGTTCCCACCATATGAATGAATTCCTTCTAATTTTCAAGGATTTCTGGATGGTTTGTCCGGTATCTGTTGGTGGGCATGCCACGTGGAATTAGGGATCTTTATATGTCCATCATCACTTGATCAGTGAGTTCCTAGGATTAATGTTGAAGAAAATGGAGGATTTGGAAAATGAGATTCTTGTTATTTTAAATGGGATATGTTCTTCTTATGACCATCTACATGACCATATGATGTTCATGTAATTGTGTGTCTTTTAGGGGATCATCCAATCCAAGTGATCATGTCCACCTTTTTATTCATTTGTTTGCATGGAAATTAGTAATCAAATTTATGTATTGATTAATTTATTAATTTTTACTTTCTCATTTAATGGTCATAAAAAAACTCCCCCGCCCTTAAGAACGATGATCATTGGTACACAGAATGGGATCTGAGGAATTTAAATGTCCACCCAGGGCATTAGTTCTATCTATAATTGGTTTCATGGGTGATGTTCGGTCTACCACAAAACATTAATTATTCCATAAAATTCCCTTCATATAAGGTATTAGAGAGGGAATCATTCACAAGCTACTCGACTAACCCAATCTCTTGTACCCTACTTCCATTATGTGATCGTGTCATAAAAAATTCCCATAGGAACCAAACATGAAACTTCATTGGGATACCTACTTGAGAGAACCACTTAGAAAGACTTACATTGGCTAGGATCCCACTCAAACCATTGCATGTACATATCTACAATACTTATTTAAACATTGACTATGAGGATGCAATCATCTTGAGGGTTTCAATGTAACTTATTGTATTAATCACACAATCCATTGACTATTTTTTAGATCATGTTGTCAAATTAAGATCACATTATCCTGAGTCTCATGAAAGTTCATTCCCTTCAATAGTAACTTAATGGTTTATGTGATCTTTATGATATTCATGGACCATGATATTAGTTAATCCCTTACGTGATTCACGAATTCCCTTTCTGGTTCATGTGATGTACATGTTGTTTCTTTATTTTTATTTCATGCCTTTTACAATATTTTATTTTATCTATTAAAAATATGAAACATGATTTTATTCAGATATATTCTAGATCTCATCAATGGTTTTTTCATTGGATAATTAAAGAAACAAGATTTCAAGAAATCCTAATACTAACCCTTTATTTAATGTGAATTCTGATAATGAGATTCTAAAATGGGTTCTTCCATTCATGACTGAGAAACATCCCTTTATCATGTTGGATTACAATATACATGTTTGTCATGCTGAATGATGTTCTCATTACTACTTTGGACCTAAATTTTACATCTTTCTAGGTGTCATATTCTCTAGAATATAGTCAGAGGAAAATTGATGAGGATGGTCGACTGGACACAACTCGATCCTAGGGGTTTCCTTATATGATGAGAACATATCCCTTGAGTCTATAAGACAATGAATTCACTCATCAACCCATAAACTAGAACTAATTGACTATATTAACCTCTTATTTAAAGAACATTTTTAACATATTGATTTATAAATGGAATATACATCATTGTGGTAATTTTTTGATGAATGGACATGGGCATTCTGGGTCCAGAATATCTCCTTAGAGTTTTCTAACAAGTCCTACATTTTCCATCATTAAGACATAGTATGGATTTAAATTATTTTTCTATCTCCATCCTAACCTTTTTTGATAACTATTGAGTTTTTGGTGTCCTGGAACCAACACATTTCTCTATCAAATAGTGTGGTGGGAATCAGCCGATGGGATATCTACCAACTAGGTGGGATACCCCCATTCAAAGAGATGTATGATGATTTCATTCAATATTTAGAAGTATGGGATAATCCTCAGTACTATTTAGAATTGGTGAAGGACACTATCATCATTATGAAGGAAACTTTGTCAACTGAGATAACAATGTTTTCACTCATCACATTCAAATATTGGATCTCAATTTTCCTTTGTCACAGAAGTGCTAGGAAAACACTATTCAATCCTTCAGTTCCCTTCCAAGAATGTTTTTGAGAGTTTCATCTCATACGAAAAATATATATATGGTAGGGATCATATATAATTTGAAAATAACATCAATATAGAGAACTATTTGAGCCTTAGAATAACGGAATTTAGGGCCTTGTTCCTGAATGTGTGGATAGTTATAGTAGCTAATGCATATTTTAGAATACAGGGTAGTATGCTAGTAATGTAAGTGTGACAATCATAGGGATAACAGCGTAATCTAGAGGTAGAAACTGTTTCAAGCCTTACCAAATCATGTACCAAAATAAACAAGGAATAATCCACTATTGGACCAGTTGTCAATTCCAATTATTATTTCACTATTTTGGAGAGCATTTTTATTTTTATGAATACCATATTTCCACCAAGATCCAAAATTATTTATCTATTCCAAGGTTTATAAACCTATATGTTGTTGTGGTATGTCACTATGCATTTGAGAGATAAAAAATGTGTGGAGTTGAACTAATTACATTGATTTCATCCCATTCTTTTCCTCAACTCGGATGATCAATGATAATGGTAGTGGATTTCTCAATGAAAGGTCATACATGATCTCTATTCTAGAGGGGAAATCAAAGAAGGATGAGTGAATCATCAATGATCTATATAAAAAATTATCATTTTACTCATTAGTTTGGATATACCCCATGGGTCTCCCCTTATCCTTGGGCTAGTGTGTGATAAACTAAACACATAAGATAATATTTCAGTTATAGAAGATGTTAGCATGTGGAGAAACTAATACTGAGATCAGAATTCAATCTTACAATAAAAATTCATTTATTACACATGATTATTCCTAGTCCTGTGTACTAGCCTATCTAGATGGTGCACTAATCTGGCTGGTTTGACATGTAGACAAGCCATTTTCCCCACCAACTCCTCTCTCTATAGAATTAATGGAGTCAATTGAAGACTTTGGGGAGACATTGAGGAATTGACTACCTCCTAGACATGAATATACTATTAGTGGTAGTGAATATAATGAAAAAATCATCCCTATAGATAATAAATTGTTGATGACTCTATTAAGGGGAGTACATGTGGATCCTACACTCCTTAATACTTTCTAGATCAATATAGTGTACCTCATTCCAGCATTCCCATCATATCAATCTCATATGCTCAGACATGGCATATGATGATCGTGATGCAGTTTCACTCCTTGATTATTGATACTCCATTGGAATCATTTCATAACAAACAGGAATGCAATCAATAGATATTCAATGAATTAGGGTAGAAGATTTCGATCTCAAACCACAACATGAAATCATGCGAAAAATTACCCAGTTTTTGAAATTCCTGGAAAATAGTGAGTGGATATAGCATAATCTTAAATACTGGGCTCCCCATACTGAACAAATAATGGAGGATTTGGAGGAACAATATTTGAGTCACTGGTTTATATAAAAATTAAAATCCTAGATGGATACATGGATCGTGAGAATAAAGATATATGATTAATTATTATTGTTCCTAAGGTATACGCATTCAATTTCACATCCCTCATTGTAAACTATTCTGAAGAGAGTTGAGGATCTCAATACCTTTTCAAAGACACTTCATCATATGGAAGACGCTACAGAGGCATAGTGAATAGAATGTCTTCACTCTATTGAAATATCTCTCCATATTGTTTCTTACTTGGACAACTCAGTCGATCGAATATTATTATAGTTCAAACAAGAGGTTTACTAAATCTAGGTATCTTTTTCACTGGGCCATGACTGTTTTTAAACAACATGAGGTGCATGGGACATGATGTGTGACTTATTGATTGAGGTGCTTCAATTCTTGTGGAAGAAACATATACTCTAGTCGACCAATGTAATCCTCTTCTAGACCTTTGATAAAGTATGATAATGGTGTCCTATAGTAGGAATTTACATTCATCGATATAGTTTAATGTGATTTTGTAAGGACACAAGATATATACATTAACCTCCATCTGGTATGGACGTTAGAGCCGAAGAGAAAATTCGTACAAGATATGTTATATGAAAAAGCATGTTGTATATAGATCTGACACATACATGGGGAAAACAATCTTCTATGGCTCATCCACTATGATGTTTCAGTTCATTTCTTTTATTGATTATTTTATTTGGTCCTGGTATTGAATATCTGAGTGTCACTATGTATCCTATGATGATAGGAATTAATAAACATATAGTAATTGAATATTAAACACTCTAGATAGGTCTGACCCATATTTAAAGGTCGTAATTGTTTCAATTGATTTTTATTGCTGATCCCATTATTGAAAATTCTATCATAACTGCGTATCTTTTGATGAAAAGAATAAGGACACATGTAGTTCTTAAAAAACCATGAAATTTAACTTCTTGTGAAAAGGATAATTACGTTTCAATGTGTGAATGGTTGTTATGGTTGGACACATGGATGGAAATATATGAGTCACTATATATATATATTTAATATGTATCATGCTATACATAGTTCATGAGGATGGACATTCCTCAGCAAGTCAAGCCAATAACCCGAGATGTGTATTTTTTATTTGAATTTGTTCTGACTAGACCTAGGGCTATAATGTTCGGAATCATGTTGAAAATAGTTCTTGCATGGAGATATGGTATGAGGCCAATCACAAACAATATTGTTCCTCTTGGTTGAGATCTAAAGGAGTGTCTAATGTTATTTCATGCAAGGACATCAACCATGTAGTTTAAGATAATATGGATGGGAATAATGTTTTCGCAGTTAATGTTCACTCATTTAGTGTCATGATGTACCAATCATGAGCCTTTTCCCCATTTTCATGTGGGGATTCCCTTACCTAAATTCCTAATATCATGTGAGCTATTATTAGTGTCAGATAAAAAGAATGGAAAGGGTTCCTATAACTATTCATAGGCGATTAAGCTTAGGATATAGTCATTTTAAATCATGTGGTGGTAGGACAATGACATATAATCAAGGTGTCCCTCTGTATCTCATTTATATGGATAATCAATTAATATTTTGTTCTAGAAAAACTAAGTAGTTTAATGTCATGGGGAATTCACATCTATCATGTAGTTGAACATTATGTGGTGAAAACATATACAATATATTTTAATGTCATGTGGAAAGGATGAGGATCACCCAACATGAACAAAATGAATATTGTAGTTGGACCCCAAAATATATGTTTGGCCATCACTATGTATCATGTGGTTGAAGGAAAAAAGAAACATGTAACTCTTGGATGAAGACATTACATTGGGGTGCTTACTCTCATAGGGGAACCATGGAATTTCATCCTTTCTTTTCATAGATATCTATTGGGTGAGGGAATTCATTAGTGATATGCAGTTTCTTGTGTAGTTTAACATCATGAATTGTGGATGTGCATCTTATAGTTTAGTTTCATGTGGTTAGGACATGAGACCATGTGCAGTATAAAGACATACTGAAAGGACATGCGATATTATTTTGTTGAACATCTTACATCAATTAAATGTTTTGTAGATTTTAATGTCATTTGATCAGGGTAATTTTTTTATCATGACTTCTAGGAAATATATTTTTTGAGAAATGTCACATTGGTTAGGGTTGTGACATGCTCCCCATCCATTTTTTCAAAGAATTAATCTTGTTCCTTAAGAACCTAATTTAAGATATAAGGTTTTTCCAATTTGGCATCCAGCTTCAGAATCCTATTTCCTCGTATCATTGGGGTCTTGAGAGCCAACACCAGTTCTCCTTGGAGGAATGGATAAATGATAAAATTATTATTAAATGATCATTTCATCCAATTTTGAGGGAATTCAACGATTTGAAATACACCCAAACTCTTCTCATCGAGATATTCAATTTCATCCATCCACTTTTGTGATTGATCATCATTCATGATTTTCTCAAAATTGGCTATTTAGGGAAAAGGTTTTTTTATTTATATGGGAAATACTTTCTCAATACCATATACCAATGACTATCAGTTTTCTTTATTATCTTTACTTATGGTGGTTTGATAGTCCCATAAAGAATGAAGTATATTTTATATGTAAAACATCTTGTCCTTATTGACAATAATATTGATTATTTTTTAATGCATCATATTTATGGACTCTATCATTCCATTTTCCAATTCATTATAAGAAGATGAGTGATTGGACTTGATATTGTTCTCCGAGTACAGTTTCTTGAACTATGTAGAACAAAATTTGGTATTGTTGCCCATCAACTTTTCTTCAGGGACACTCAAATTGGTGATGACGTTCGACGTTATGATGTTTATGATATTCTACATCTCACCTTCATTGAGTTGTATTTTATAATCCCTTTTAGAAATGAAGTCGGTTGAAAAAATCATGTACATGAACTATATAGATATGGTTGGTGGGTATGGACCCACAATGTTCATTCCCCAAAATGTAAACCACAATGAATATTTTGTTGTATTTTGTAATTATAGGGGTTTATGTATGACGTTTTGATTGATTTATCCAGATAAAAATTTCTTGGTGAATTTAAAAATGTCATGTATTATGTTTTTTAATAATATATCAATATTCTAATTTAGTGGGAGAGCCTAATCCAAGATTTCTGAGTTCCACATGATCCTAGAGAGACTTCTTCCATGACAACATGAATCAATATTTCTAATATTATTATAAGGATTATTATATAAAATTCATTCTTATAGAGGGATATCAACAAATATGGGTTATTCCATTAGATGTTGTTCACTTCAAGAATCTGAATCAATTCCCTTACATCTCAGTCTATTAAAAGAATCCCATTTTGGAGATAACATATTATAGGTTATTTTAATCAAGTGTTGGATATCAGTAAATCCTGATATGTTGAGGTGTTAACCTAATTTAATTCATTTATCTAATTTAAGATGATTCAGAAGACAATTTTTCAATGCCTGATACAGAATATTTCTTCCTCCTGATTAGGTTCCGCGAAGAATGCGGTTGTATTATCCAATGGATTAGTGCGATCATATTTTTATTAGGAAACCTGATGAAATATGGGATCAAAAGGGGAAGTGTCCATTATTACACTTACATAGATAGTGATAGAAATCATTTCCTTCTTTTTAAAGGAATATTAACCATTTATATGATTTATTAATAGGTTTGAATCCCCTTTGATATTCAGTTGAATTATCTGCAGTTGTATGGCATATTTCGAGATAGGGGTAATGACATATTATTTAGCCGAATTATTAGTTCATCCCTTATATAGTGATAAATATTAATTCAAAACTACTTTCTTTAGATTGAAAAATACAATACCAATTCCCAATAGATTGAGCTTTGGGATTCTGTTCTTTCTTCTAATAGGACATCGATAAGCACAATGAAAATACATCTCCCATATTTGGGGTGTTTTATAGGCATAAATGACCCAATCAATTGGGAGCTTAGTTTCCACTGATTTATTCTTTGGGGCTGGATGTCTCAAAATGAAATCAAATAGAACTTTCTCTTTAATGGATTTCTGTGATACTAACTAGATAACGTATTACTACAAAATAACTTCCCATCGAGCAATGTTCCCAAAAAACATTGGTTGACCTATGTAACACCCCGACCCCAATTACCCTAATTTTGAGCATTATTTTAATACTTTTTTCATGTTACAAGGAAAATCATGTCTTGAAAGACCGATCAATTTAGAAGTATTGGAAATATATTACATGCATCAACTTCAGATTAAAATTTCAAACATAAAATATATAATAGATAGTTCTTTTAGAACGCCATTATTCCCATTTATCTTAACCTTGCATATCAATCATAATACACTTCTCTGAAATCATAGGAAAATAAAACATAAGAAAGGGGTGTGCTCAGATGCTCAGTAAGGGTAATCAATTTAGCAGAAGATAACATAAACAATATTCATAGTGAATAATTGAAAACACATGCCTTTACAAATAATAAACATGAACAACATATGGATGAAATATGAGGTGAGTAAATAATTACATTATAAAACATAGTCATGAGTATTCTACTAGTCGAATAACAACATGAACCATCAATATTATTTTCATAATGATGGAATGAATAATGTCATATATTCTGAAACATTTTTTCAAGGCCTCGGTCAAGATGTCTAAAAATGATTAAGGCATCTGCCAAAACATATATCAAATTAGGAAAGGTCTAGGCCAATTCCATGTATAATTGTCTCATGGGACCTACCGATGCATTGAGGTGTTATAAAGGGCTCCACCTGTCACTTACTATGTCAAATACATTCCTCTTTTGAAAAGGATGAAACATAACATAAAAAATCATATTAAAACTAGCATATGAAATGTCAATAATTTATCCATAAACCATGATTGGTATAAACATAACATATCCACAGTCAAACATATTACAAAAACTTCAACACAATATTTACGATTGGTATTATAATAAATCAACTTCCAACATGTTTAAAATACATCAATGGATGTTGACATAGATGAATATGATTTATAAAACACTTTGAGAGGAATATCCCTTTTTCACGAAAATATTTAAAAGTCACACACATTAGAATGGAATACATTTAAATACATTTTTGAATCATTGTGTACCATAAAACATTGAAACTTTTGAAAGGAATAAACATTTTAAAAACATTCATGACCATATAAATAAATCCTTCAAAAACCATTTTGAAAACATGGACTTTAATGAGAATGATTTTGAAGAATAAATATTCAAAAATTTTAAAATGTTGTTTTAAAAAAAGTTACCCTTAGAAATAATCTATTTGAAAACTCTTTTATGAAACATGGAAATGGATAATAATTATGTCGTAGTAAAAAGATACCCATTAATAATTTTTAAAAATAATGAGATTGAGGAATGAACCCTTACCTTTCACTTTACTTTGGTTGAGGGTACATTTTAATCTCATGTATAATGACCATAGTATGTTATTAAATTATACAAGAACCATATGAATATTTATTATATCATACATGATTCATTTAGGACTTTATACAACCAATGTAATAATGATTTTAATTTTAAATTAACATTTGGGTAATAATCGACATCTTTATCGTATGGTTTTTAACTTGTTATTATTGATCATATCATTTAGATCATGATTTAAATACTTCAAAATATAAACCTTTATTTATATATATTATATATTTAGAATATAAATATTAATAAAATATTGATATATGAAATGGAAGGCACCATTTATGGAGATGGTAGGACATACGTACGCATAAACACTATTTCTATTTTCATATCATTTTGAATGGAATTAAGTGAATATGATATTTGTAAGTACATACATATATACATAAATATCTCAAGTAGAATTATTTTTTCATATATTACATACTTATTAATAATATATATTTTTATAATCATGGTTGAATGGTGAACGTGTGAATGAATCTCATCGCGTCGTATAGATGGTAATCTGTAAGTACGCACAAGCGACAATACTATTATATTGATGGTGAAATCATATGTAATTTGACGGTATATAATATATATACTGAATCATTAAAATGTTATATTTATTATTTACATTAGTTATACTCATTATTATACCCATCCAAATTATGAAGTTTTTGGATAACAAACTACACCATGACGTGGAGACGGTAAGTCGTACATACGCTAATATGGTGACTTTTTCATTTATAGGATGGATCGAATAAAGAATACGGTTGTACCATATTTATAGTAAAATAAAAATATTTAAGAGGTATTGTAGTTATTATTTTGGTATGGAAACAACATATAAAGTGAAATTGGAAGAAGGAAATAACTTGAAAAAGGGTGGTGGGATTATTACCTCTTCATGGGGTGTTTCATTTTGAGCTGATCAAAAGGGCTCCTTAGGTTAGATTTATGATCAATTTAAGGAATATAGGTTTATTTTATGGAATTTGGGAGGATATTTGGGCCGGTTTTGGCCAATCCAAATGGATTTGGAGGTGTGATTTTGAGGGAAGGGGAAGAACCCATTTATAAGAGGGGTGAGGGTCACTTTAGGAAAAGATTAAAATATTAATTTAATATACAATCATTTTCTATTTATAATGGCTCCAAAAGAATTTACATCGAGACATAGGTGGTTATGGGTAGATATCCCTTCAACCATTAGGTTTTAGACATGTTTATGTTACCATTTCGACGTTATCTTTTAGATTTAATTCTTAGTAAAATAGTTTAACTTTAACCGCCTTTCTTTGTATTCTTACATTATATGATTAATAAACATACAGTAAACATCCAAGATACCATAAATTTGTTCATTAATGACACATATAATTTTATTTAATCCCTTTGGCCGAACTATATATTTTTATGAATATTATATAAGCCACTAATATAGTATTTCTTTTAAAAATTAATTTAGGTCAATTTTCACACTATTTTGTATTTCTTAGGAAAGTTGAAACAACTTTATCACATCAAAAAAATTATCTAAACAACCCTAAAATTTCATATAATCCTAGATAATTAGTGGAATTCATCATAAGTCTCAGTTTACATTTATTTGGATATTTATAATGTTAATTATTTTAATATTTCATTAAGAAGTTAATTACTACATAATCATTGTGTCAAAAATAAATTATATTATTTAATTCTGAAAAATTATAAATAAAATTAAAGTCTCCAGGAAATTTTTTTATCTTTCTAATGAATATTTATAGTTGAATATTTATTGTGTGTATCTCGATATAAATGATGGTTTAGTTATTAAACATTGAATTTAAAACTTTTAACGGTTCTTTAAATAAAATAATAATAAATTTACCAATCGAATCTAAGAGGACCAAATAGGATCATATTTTATTACTAAGGCCTTTTTAGATGAATTAAATTTATAAAATAGAATTATGACATGTGATAGGGAAATTATAATATCATTTTACCATTAATTACCCTATTTACTTTTAACCCCGGTAAAAATCATTAAGAAGTTATTATTCACCAAAAATTGTTATAATATTGTTTAACAACATTAAACATACATATATTAATCATTTCTCTCACTTTTTTGAAATTCAACTCATAGAAGCAGTTAAATTATGTTCTATGCAAATTTTCAAATGCTCTTAGAAGGTGGATAAAAGACGGTAAAAAGTTTAATAAAATTGAAAATATCTAAACTTATTATAAAATGACTCCAATGAATTAAATTGATCTTATATAGGTATTATTTATCTATTTTTATTTAAAAAAAATTTAAATAAAATAAATAATTATTTAAATAAAAAGTCAGTTTTAAATAATAACTCAGTGTATTTCACTATTCATCAAAAATTGAATGTTTTCAGAAAATACCAAAATTTTACCCTAAGATAATTTTGATTTTCCAAATTAAAAAATTAATCCAATTTTATAAAATTCAAAACATAGAAGTTGAATTTATTAATTTCAAATTAATTCCTGTTGTTAAAACCAAAAACCGGTTTTTAAAAAAATTAAAAACTATCAAAAGATTGATATATGATTACACCAAATTTAAATGTGAAATTACTTATAATTACATAGATTGTATTAAATGATAAAAATATAATCTAATTATACTCAAAAACCATTCAAATTAATAATTTAACACTAGATATTATTTCTATTAAAAAAGTTGTTTTCAATTAAAACATATCATGTTTCAATATTCATCAAAATAAAAAAGTTATCAGAAAAGTTCCAAAAATTTATCCAAACTAAATTTTTGTGTCCCCATTATAAATAATAATTTAATTTCAGAAAATTGTATATATAAAAGTTTCGAATATTGGATTTAAAAATGATTCACCCTTAAAAGATGGAAAAACTGCAATTTTTTAAAAATACCTCTTTTATCTTGAAAATTAAATTTTTACTATATTATATCTAATAAAAACAAAATATGAATGTATAAATTATATATGATATATAAAATTTAAAATTTGGTAAATACTATTCATAACCGATTTTTTTAAACGACTAGTTTGGTATGTCGTGGTGCGCCCGAACTTGGTGTTGCATGTTGAGAAAGTTATTGAAATACTTTGGAGAGATAACATACTATGAAATCATGGGGCATTACCTTCTCCCATCCTTCAATACATTTTTCCGCACAATTAGAAATTTTTATTTTAAAATAAAATTTTAAAATATAAAAATAACTTTGTGGAAAACCCACATCGAAAATTGGGTTTATAAAATTTAGTCGTAAGAAGAGGGAAAGGGAAATTAAAAAGTCACCACCAAATTATGATATAAATTTGGAGAACATTTGGGTCAATTAAAGACACATACATGGAATAAAACGTAAATATTAATTGGGAGTGATTGAGGTCATCAATCACAAACAAGTGTAAAATTGAGGGCCTCAAAGCCATCAATTTATGATGATTTATAATATCATCCCTTCAACAAAACATTAGGTATTTGGATAACACATTTTTAATTTTAGGATACCTTCCCTAAAGGTTAAGAATTAATTTCTTCATATTATAAGTCAAAAAAATAATACTTTACTAGTAGAGTTCCATTGATTAACTAAATTTTACCACAAACTCATCTTTCACTCCAAAAGATAATAGAACTCAAAAATATTTTATTTATCCTAATTGTATAGGGTGGAAAAAAATGAATTTATAATTCATATATCCACCCATTTTAAATAAATACATTATACTAACTATTACATCACTTGGGCCAGTGGTAGGTGATTCACCCTTGTCTCCCTTCAGTTGCATGTTCAAGTCTTGTGGTTTTACCGGACATGACAGGTTGTCGCCCGACCTCTGGGTTGTCCTTTTTATAACAATCCAAAAAAATAATTTTTGGATGTTTTTTTTACCTTAAACCGTAGTATCCAATGTTTAACTTAACTCATTCCAACCTTTAGACTTATCCAAATTACTTCAGTCCAAACTCATAGTAATAAATTTATATGGATTGAAAACGCAATTAAGATCATTTTTGTGTCGTAATAACATGTGAATAACTTCATCATGTATTCTATTAAAACACGATACCAGCCTAAATTACCATAATACTTTATTGATTACATTCATGCCCCCTTATTTTTTATTGAATTCTGGATATACTCCTTATAACCAAAAATGTTGTAAACTCCACCAATGATAGAATATACATATCATTAATCAGTTTCAAAGTAGTCAATAATATCCAAAATAATTTATCCAAATCAATAATATCTTATTCCTAAATCAATACCTCAGTATCAAAACCATATTATGGTTTATCTTTTTCTCAACCATATATTTTCCAAAAAACGTAACTCGCTATTGACTCACTTTTCTTTGTTTCACACAATCTCAAGTCCTTAAGGAAATAGTACTGCAATAAAATTCTTATATACTCTATAATTCTTATAAAATGTACATCATTAATACAATACTCAAATGAAACAATAAATTAATAACAAAATATTAAATCTAATCATACCTCTTTATCTTCGGTAGTATCATAACTTGATTATTATCAAAAAGCGACATTTGTGGTATAATATGATGATTTGGACATTACTTCACATAGTGTCCCAACTCCTTGCAGATAAACCATTGTACATTTGAAACCTTTTTCTTACCATTGAAACCACATACATGGGGTCATTTTTCTCCGCACTTATAACAAAATCACATTACCTTCAAGCATTTACCAAGGTGATTCTTTCCATAGTTATCACATATAGGAAAATCCTTCTTCCCCCTCATCCATTTATCCATCTTTCTATCTTCCATATGTTTCTTCTCTTGCATCCCTCCAAATCCATAGGACTCATAGAATTATTTAAATATCTTATTAATAGAATATTTTTTTTTCATATTATGAGAATACACAGGAGACTAATTACCTTTTAAATGTTGTCTTAATTCTATGAAAGATTTTATCCTTATTAATGATTCAATCAAGCATATTACTATAATTCACATTCCTTATACTAGGCACCATTTCTAAAAAATGGCATACACTATGTTAGTTTATGAATTTCAATGCATAATTCCAAAGTTCTAAAATGCCTAATGTAAATTGAAATGATTATTCATATAATCTATAATCATAAAATGTTTTATTTTATAGGTATTTACTCCTAATTCCTTCATAATGTTTTGTAATTTAAAAGTAAATTATCCTAAGAATATCCCCTGGGAGTGTCATAACCAAGAGTCCATCAAGGCCCTTTTCATGTACCAAGATTCCTCGGGTCTAGCCCAAAACTCCTTATCAGAGTTTTCACTCCATGGTACATATGTTCTTGATCTTCCTCTACCATCTCGTATCTATAAAATTATATATTTCTTGTAAAATAAAACAAATCTCTACATTACCAAAATTCTAGGAAGGTCGTCTATACTAATCGTCAAGGTCTGCCTTTGGGTAATTTTTTCAAATCAGAGTTTATAAAAATCCATTTTCCAAGGTATATAATATACTTCCTCTGATACAAAATGTAACACCCTGTCCCCATTTACCCAGAGTCGGTGCATTATTTTAATACATTGGCATGATAAAAGGAAAATAATGTCTTGATAGATCGATCAGTTTAGAAGTCTTTGAAATAGACTACATACATAATCTTCAATTTTCAATTTCAAACATAAAATACAGCATAGATAGTTCTTTGAGAATGACATTATTCAATTTTAGATTAACCCTACATATCAATCATAATACCCTTATTTGAAATCATGGGAAAATAAAACCATAAGAAAAGGGCGAGTTCAGATGCTCAGTTAGGGTAAAAAATTTAGCGGAAGATAACATGAACAATAGGCATGGTGAATAATTGAAAACACATGCCTTTACAAATAATAAACATTAAAAATTTATGGTAGAAATATGAGATGATTAAATAATGACATAATAAAACATAGTCATGGGTATTATACTAGTCGAATAACCACACGAACCATCAATATTATTTTCATAATGAGGGAATGTATAATTCCAGACATTCTAAAACATTTTGTCAAGGCATCAGCCAAGACATCTAAATATTTTTAAGGCCTCACCCAAAACCATATATCAAATTGGAAAAGGCCTCAGCCAATTCAACATCTAATTGTCTCATTAGACCAACTGATGCATTGAGGAGCAATAGAGGTCTCCACCTGTCACTTATTATGTCCCGTACATTACTCATACGAAAAGGTTAAAACAGAACATTAACATTCATATCAAAACGAGCATATGAAATGTCAATACTATATCCATCAATAATGATTGGTATAAAAATAACACATCCCTAGTCAAACATATCACGAAACATTCAATAAAATATGTAATATTTGTATCATATTAAATCAACTTGAAACATGTAAAAAATCTATCAATGTATGTTGACATAAATGAAAATGATTTGTAAAACTCTTTGAGAGAAATATCTGTTTTTCATTAAAACATTTAAAAGTCACACAGTTTATAAAGGAATTCATTTAAAGATATTTTTGAATCAATGTGTACAATACCACATTGAAACTTTTCAATGGAATTAACATTTTAAAAACATTCATCTCCGTATAAAAAAGTCCTTAAAATCCATTTTAAAAACACGGACATTAATGAGAATGATTTAGAATAATCAATATTTAAAACATAGAAAATGTTGTTTTAATAAAATAGTCCCTTAAAAAGAATCTCTTTGAAAACTCTTTTTTGAAACATGTAGATGGATAATAAATATGTCCCAGTAAAAACATACCCATAAACAATCTCAAATAATAATGAGATTAGATAATTAACCCTTACCTTGCACTTTTCTTTGGTCGAGGGTACGTTTAACCTCTAGTATAATGACCATAGTATGTTATTAAATTACAAGAGAACCATATTCATATTTATTATATCATAACTGATTCATTTATGACTTTATACTATCATATAATAATTATTTCAATGTTAAATTATCATTTTGGGTAATAATCTCTTTCTTTATTGTACATGTTTTAACTTTTTATTCTTGATCATATCATTTAGATCATGATTTAAATACATCTAGAATATAAAACATGATTTATATGTAATATATATTTAGAATATAAACAATTATAATAGATAGATATATAAAATGGAAGGCACCGTTTATAGAGACGGTAGGCCGTACGTACTCATAAACGCAGTTTCCATTTTCATATCGTATTGAAAGGATGTAAGTGAATAAGATATATGTATGCACATACATATATACATATATATATATATATATTCAGTATCATTATTTTTTAATATATTACATACTTATTAATAATATATATTTTTATAATCTTTATTGAATAGTGAACGTGGGAATGAGTCTCATCGCATCGTGGAGACGGTAATATGTACGTACGCACGAGCGAAAATATCATTATATTGATGGTGAAATCATATATAATTGGAAGATATATAATATATAAAGAATAATTAACATGTTATATTTATTATTTACATCATTTATACTCATTTTAATACCCATCCAAATAATTTGGTTTTTTAATAATAAACTACACCACGACGTGGAGACGGTAAGCCGTACGTACGCACGTACGGTGACTTTATCATATATAGGATGTATAGAATAATGAATATGGTTGTAAGATATTTATAGTAACATCAAAGTTTTTAGGAGGTATTGGAGTTATTATTTTGGTATGGAATCAACAAAGAAAGTGGAATTGGGAGAAGAAAATAAATTGAAAGAGCGTGGTGAAATTATTACCTCTTCTTCTGGTGTTTCCTATTGAGTTGATCAAAATGGCTCTTTATGTTATCTTTATGATCAAAGTAAGGGTTATAGGTTAATTTGAAGGATTTTTTTAGGATCTTTGGGCTAGGTATGGCTGATCGAAATGGCTTTATAGGTGTTATTTTGAGATAAGGGGATGTACCTTTTTTTTAGAGGGGTGAAGGTCACTTTAGGAAAAGATTAAAATATTAATTTCTTATAAAAACATTTTCGGTTACTAATGGATCCAAATGAATTTATTTCGTGTCTCAAGTTGTTATGAGTATAAATCCTCTCTTCCAATAAGTTTTATAGATTTTTATTTTACCATTTTAACCTCATCTTTTAGATTTAATTCTTAGTTAAATAGTTTAACTTTTACCGCGTCTTCTTGTATTCTTAGACTATATGGTTAATAAACTAACTGTAAACATTCAACAGAACATAATGTGATTAATTAATGACATATATAATATTATTTAAGCCATATGGACTAACATTATATTTTTTTGAATATTAGATAAACTAATAATATAGTATTTGTTTAAAAAATTAATTAATGTCAATTTTCACACTATTTGGTATTTTGTTTTTTGTGAAAAACATAACACCCTTATCACTTAGAAAAAAATTATCTAATCCTCCCAAACGATTTGTATTAACCTAAAGAATTATTTGAATTCAGCATAAGTCTCAGTTTACATTTATTTTGATATTTATAATATCAATTATTTTAATGATTCATTAAAAAGTTAATTACTGCTTCATCATTATGTCATAAATAAATTAAATTATTTAAGGTCTAAAAATTATAAATAAAATACCATTATGTTAGAAATATTTTTTTATTTATAATTAATATCTATAGTATAATTTATATTTTGTGTAACCCTATATAAAAATGGTTTAGTTATTAAACATTGAATTTAACACTTTTAACTCTTCTTTAAATAAAATAATAATAAATGACCTAATGTAATAAAAGTTGAAAAAAGGGGATAATATTTTATTTCTAATATTTATTTAAGTCTAATTACACTTATCCAATGGAATTAGGACATGTTTTATGGTTATTATAATATCATTTTACCCTTAATTACCATATTTTCAATTAACCGCGGTAAAAAAAGATCAAAAGTTATTATTCACAAAACATTATTTATATCTTATTGAACCAATTTTTACTTATAGATATTAATATTCTATGTTTTATTTTTGAAATTAAACTCACAGAAGCAGTAAAATTAGGTTTTATACAAATTTTTAATTGCTTCTAGAAGGTGGGTAAAAGATGGTAAAAAGTTCAATAAAAATTTATATATATAAACTTATCATAACATGAATAAAAATAATTAAATTAAAATTATATAAGAATTTTATATATATTGACATAAAATAAATTTAAATAAAATAAATATTTATTTAAATAAAAAGTCGATTTTAAATAATAACACAGTGTTTTTCACTATTCAAAAAAAATTGGAAGTTTTCAGAAATATACAAAAAATTTACCCTAAGATAGTTTTGATATTCCAAATTCAAAAATGAAGTCCATTTTACCGAATTCAAAACATTGATGTTTCATTTATTAATTTGAAATTAATTCCTGTTGTCAAAACCAAAAAGGGGGTTTTAAAAAAGTAAAAACTATCAAAAAATTGACATTTGTTTACGTCAAATATAAATGTGAAATTACATTTAATGAATAACATTGTATTAAAAGATAAAAACATAATCTAATTATAATTAAAATCCATTAAAATTCATAATTTAGAACTATAAATTATTTTAATTAAAAATGTTTGTTTCAGTTATAAAATAGTTTTTTTCTATTTATCAAAATATAAAAGCTATCAGAAAAGTTCCAAAATTTTATCCAAACTAAATTTTTATGTCCCACTTCTAAAGGAGAATTTAATTTCACTAAATTGAATATATAAATCTATCAATTATTGGATTTAAAAAGGGTTCTCCATTAAAATATGGAAAACAACATATTATGAAAAATACCTCTTATCTTAAAAATTGAATTATTCTTATATTCTGTCTAAGAAAAACAAAAGATGAATGTAAAAATTATATAGGATATATAAAATTTCAAATGTGGTTAATAATTTTCATAACCACATTTTTTTAACAGCTAGTTTGGTAAGTCATGGTGCGCTCAAACTTGGTGTTTCATGTAGAGAAAGTTATTGAAATACTTTGAAGGGATAACATACTATTAAATATTGGGATGTTCCGTCCAAGGATGTAATTTACTAGATCTATATGAGATAATATTTAGAACTCATTGTGATTTATGAAATTAATTGTATTATTCACTACAAATACACCTGTAAGGATGTTCTGCTCGAAAGTTTTTTATTAGGTCTTAGTTCCTATCATTGTTCAGCTGAAGGAATAAGGATTGTTCTTTCTCCACGTATTGTTTTTCATTGAGAAGAGGGAACCTAGAGCTTACACCATACTAGTCACATATAATATTATTTTCCTCTCTCCCACATATGTAATAATAACTGTTGTGTAATCTAGATACTACTGGAGACATTTGATGGCTTCTTGGAATTCCTCATCCCATTGGTAGGTGATTCAATTATTAATTATCCTCATAAAGGGGGTAGATTTTCCAGCCATGTTTCATATGAAACAGCAAATGAAGGAAACATGACCTTGGATTCCCCTCGGGTATTTGATATTTATTGGGGTGAAATTGATAAAATTTCACTTGACTTTTCTAGCTCAACCATGATGTCATTGTGGAATAACACAAACCCAGGTAACATCCATGATGTTACCCCAAATGAACACTTCAACATATTCATCTTCAGAATAGGATTTCACAGCTTTTCAAATATCATTTTATGGTTTTCGAAATTATCACACACCTCATATGATTTGACAACCGGTTCATAGACATAGAATCAGACTATTCATCCCATGAACAGCTTAATTATTTGATGCATTGCGCATTGATAAGTAGTTTCATTAGTAATTAACAAGAATTACATGACTAGATAGAAATAGTGAAATGTGGTTTTATTTAGGTAGTGGCTTCGACATATTCACTGTAAATATTTATTTGATTGTACCCTGCGTAGCCATCCATGAACGAAAGGGTTTGAAAGCCTTCCATTAAAAAAATAAATCATGATGTTACAAGTAATGGGAAATAATCCTTGAAGTAGTGTAGAGAAAGGTATCTAAAATTGATTCATTCCCAAATCATCCAATTCTTTTTCATGATAAGGCTCATGTTAGAAATACATTATAGGCATTTCAATTCACAAAAAATATTGGATTTGTGTTATTTCTTAACATCTACATCTAAATTGGAGGTATGATAGGGTGCATCCTCATACAAACTTTCTTAAAGCCTTGATGCTCATCATGTAAGATGAGAAGGTGCATAGACACATCTAGATTAATTTAGGGAATATCTATATATTTATATGTGAAAAATATATGTGTTTCCTCAAAAATGAAATACACATCGCTTTCTCTTAAAGGTGAATAGAATCACATATAATTATAGGCTGAAGGTCTTCTTCTGTTCCCATATTTACCTTCATATGTTCATCAATGGTAGTAGATGCACCATTCTCAATTTGTGGGGTGGAAATTACTGAGGTCATCATCTTATTCTCCCCTATCTAAATATTTATATGTATTGTTTTACATATATGAAAATCTAGGGGCATCCCTTTAACTATTCAAGTGAGAGAGTCCCTGAGAAGGGAAATTATCATCCCCTATTTTCTATGTCATTACACAATGATTATAGAGATGAATTTCATCTACACTATCTATCAATATAGGAGGGTATTGGGCCTCTCGGACTAGGTCCATTACCTTAACAAGATTTAAGGGGAGAAAATAGTCGTTGTTAAGAATACTCTATCGATTTTCTATGTTAGGCCCTAATATATTAGAGGATATAACCTATATATCATCATTAACCATTGGTTGTGTTCCTCCCATATTATAGAGTCCATATTCCGTATAATTTAATTTTCAAGTCTCAAAGGGGAATTTTTAACTTGTATTATGATGAAATTTCCATCGATTATGTATTTTAAAAATTGATGGGATGTTAAATGTACCACCATGTGACTATGTAACCAGGGAAATTCAAGAAGAAAATTGTATTTAGTGTCTTTTTGTAAACTATAAACTCATTGGAGGATATAAGATCCCAAAACTATGCTTTGAATTTAATCATACATAGATGTCTTTGCATAGAATTATCATACACATTAATGTCTTATTATTGGTAGACAAATCCCCTCCACTATATCAAAAATATTGGAGGGTTCGAACTAGAATGAGTTTTCATTTTGACCAACTGTCTATCACATCCAATAAAATATAAACAATATCGAGTCATCCTAAAACATATAGGGGTCCGATGTGTCCCTAGATGATTTCCTCTTGATCATGGTCTGTGAACAAGATATATACATGCTATTCTGCTAACATTTTCTCAATTGGATAGTGGTATCCTCTAGTGACTTCTGTATCGAATTCCTCTTGTATTTAGAGTAATATAACTAGTTCCTCTATGAGTTATTTTGAATGATAGAACACATCAAGGATTGATAGATTGTGTAGAAAAAAATCTATCTAATGTAGAATCTCATAAATTTGTGAAAAAGGACAGCCCTTTCCTGAGGAGGTGTTTTTCTTAGACACGTGGAATAGATTCCAAGTCACTCCATTTTGATAGGCCTTGTTGATGTATATTGTTTTTGAGAGAATATGCTTCCAGTAACACATGTTTTTTCTTCCTTCTTCCTTGAATGAATTGATAATATAATCGACCCCCTCATGCCATGAGTTCATTCTAGACAACTAAGTCTGGAGGACATATGGAGGGTTCTGAGACACCTACATGACATTATTGGTCTTTATAAATTTCGTTATCAAGGTTCTTAGTACATATATGTTATTTGAAAGGACGTAAAATAAATTTTGGGTCAAACCACACTCGTATAGTCCTCTGTAACCTCATTTTTTACACATGTGTTCTTATGTTCCCAAATTAGGTGCAAGGAATTCATACACCGGGGAATATTGATCATCAGAGAATGGGTTTTTTAAGTTTATCACATTGAATGAATCAACAATTATTTTTCTTCTGGTGAATCATTCATTTGGTGGGGGAGGTTCCCATGAATCGTAATTTGCAAGGAAAAAATATAAAGGAGTTAGAGAATTCATTGAAGAATAATTTGACTCCTATTCTATATCCTTATATATTTCATAGACAAATCCACCATGGGGGTGAATATATAATGTTACCTCCCTAGGTTTTTGAGTTATTATAGTTCTGTGTAGCTTTCCTATCTGTGTGGCATGATCTCTTTCAACTATTTTTAGAGCCATACAATTGTTGAATATCAACCCACTTCTCGATGAGACATTATGTTGATCACCATATTTTTGTGACTAGGAAATGGTTATGTAGGAAAACTAATCTAAGGAGGTATCTAACAAAACATGTATAGAATCAAAAATTCCTATAAATATAAATTCAGAGATGAAGAACCCTTGGATATTATGACCCTCCTTTCTATGTAATGGGAAACAATCAGGACGGTTGGTGAGGTTAACCCTATCAGGCATCTACATCTATTTTAGTTTTAGCAGGTTATTTTCTATTGATTCAAAGAAATGACTAGGGTCTTATTCTATTCGTAAAAAGAATTAATTATTCATATATCACTCAAATACCATTAAAACCTCATTTTTATATGATTTTATATGAGGATGGTTTTTTAGTTGTCACTTCTCAACAATAGGGGATGGGAAGTTCATGACCATTCATGGTGATTGGGTTGACATTGTTATTGGATTGAGAGTGATAGTTACATATTATTTTTTTCTTAGACTACTCCAATATTTTTAGAGAATTATTTGATAATTGGACTAAGTTACTGAAATGAAATCCTTCGGATGTTGATCCATTTCCGTGAACACACGAAATCCACCTAGATACATCATTGGGATCATTGGTGTCTATAAAAAAACCAAGATATGTTCAGAATTGATTTCCAGTAGTTTCTTCTATGAGAGTGGGATGCTGAGATAAAATGTTAAACCTTTACATTTTTTTTGAAGTTATATACCCCCTCATTTTCATGTCATTTTATGAAATTCATTTTTATGATTGTCATTTTCATCATCATGGGGAAAACTGATAATGGAAATGATGTATAAAGTCTTCCCTTGATGCTATGGATATGTCTGGTAGACTACTATTCAAACAAATGGTGTCCCTATCAGAGTATATACAAAAAACCTCATCTATTTTCCCTCCAATTGATCTCTATGGTCCATCATCCTAGTGAATCCGGATTTGAAGTGTGTGATATAATTTTCTAGGTTGCATGAAACATCAATGTTAGAGAATATAGGATTATCAAAATTGTTTTGGGGAAAAGAATCATCCAAACAATCAGGATATGAGTTACTCTATGGTTTCACTAGTGAATATCTCCTTTCCTTATATTCAATTTTAGTATCCAAAGACTCGATAAAGTTAATCTGATATGGGGAACTATTGCCAGATCCACGTCTCATCCACATGGAGTGGGTATGGTTCGATGAAGTTTCCTTACATTTGTCTCCCACTGATTCTGGATTCTTCTTAAGACTGAATGATCTCCCTATATAGAGAGAGGATGTATCTGTAAGATATAAAATTCATGATCATTTTCGACATCATCATTCATATAAAATAGTGAACAGATTTGGTATTGATGGATATTTAGATACCACTCATGCTAAAATATATGTTATCTGATTGAGAATATTCTTCTATTCCTCAAGATGATACATGGGTGAAATATTTCCTCTAAGTAGATCCTTATTGAGTTGTCTGATATTTTTTATCTCACTCTCATAATGTGACATTTGTTCCAATGTGAAAGCTACCACAACACTTCTAGGAAGTGATTGGGATATTTCTACATCATTCACATTCTCTATCAGATGTGTTACGTCAGAGATATGAGACTTTTATATTCGAAGGTTCCCTATTTTAGATCCTTCTTTGGATCCCGGTGCATGTATACTTATGTGGTTCAATAAAATCACCCACCAATTGGGGTATATATTATGTGTTCTGGCCCTCTATAGTTATTGATTGATCCACAGTATCTATTACACTGACACTAAATGCATTCATAAATGCATATCAAGAAACGGTTGTTGTGAAATTACTTTAAATCCAACTTGATGGTTTTGTACATCCATCATCATGGGAATTACTCAAAACCCCATCCATATTGGTCTATTTTAGTTTGTGACCCTAGTTGGATCATATTTCCTTCTCTATAAGGTCCTCCTTCCTTGTGTTGTGAGTCATAAACTTAAGAGAGTTTTGGGTCATGATTTATAATCATGCCAAGAATATATTATTTGTTAGTGTCATGTAAGAAATAGATGGGATGTTAACCACTGATATTTACCACCACACCTACTAAATATGGACACTCTCTATGTCTATGAGGAAAATTCCACTATCTAGACAGGATGGTGGTTATTTGTGGATGTAATTTTAATTAACTGATCATATTATTGAGGATTAAATTCTTCTAATTGAAGTTTTTTTGACTAATATGATAGTAATAAAGATATATATTTCCATCATCTAGTGGGATGGTGTTGTTTTGAAATCACTATTGATTTTCCTAGGACCCTCTCAAGTGATGATGAATCGTATGATGGAGATTGAGATATAAATTACCCTAACCTAGTCTGGTGGGGGTTTTTTACAACTTCTAATGATATTCCCTGATTCCTATTAAGAATTTAGGATTAAAGAGGTGGAGGTGGGGGTAGATATTCCCCCCATCCATATGAGTTGGGTTATCTCATGGAAGGCTATTACGGCACATGATGTGGTATCCTCTTTATATATAATAATATTTCTCAGGCTGGTGATGTCAATAATGGAAGACCATGATGGGAGTCAATTTATACAGGAAGTTATTAGGTTGATTAAAACTTTGGATTTAGTGTCTAAAATGTATTCCTAATTCCTAATGGGGACTAGTTCAAAGAATTTTTGGTTATCCTTTCCCTCTATTTCTTATGTATGGGCCTTGTTGAAGCATATACATTCTATTGTAGTGGCCAATTATCTCAAAGGATACCCATTCCTCTATTTGTTTCATAGTTTATGTCATCATGAGACACTATATCTCAAGGGTTCAACTACTCTATGAGGATAGAATAGTGAAATTCCCAATATTTCATCCATTCGCAGATCATCACATATGAAAATACAAGAGAAATTAGATGGTTGAGGGATATTTTGATGTCGATAGAGACACAATATATTTTTATTGATGAGATGAAGGTCAAAATCATATCTAGAATATGGGATTTTTCTATCCATCAGTCACTGATGATTCACCCAAAAATTTGTAGCACATAAGGCAAACACTCCTTTTTTAGCTCATTTGAGACCTCGTAGTAAGAAGTAGTGACGGAACAAAACATGTTTTGGAGGTTGTATCTAGATAAATATCACTATATATCAATGTTGGCCTCCGCTTTATTATACATACACACCTTCATTCGATCAAACCACATAAATGGTTCTTAGGGTCTCCTGGTGACTGGAGTGAAGTGTTGGTTAATGTTTGATGGGGAACTATATATGGTTGAACCTGATGCTTCATAACTTCTCTATAAGATGTAATATATGTTTTTATCACATATCAATATAAATGTGTCTAGGATGGGGGGGGTTTATTGTCTATGGGAGATATCAGTATGGGCAGGTTGACCACGATGGATGTTACATGTAGAGTCCTTGTGATACATCTCCACCCGACCACAAGGAAAACTATCATGGTAATGATAGTCTTATACATCGATTAAAGAGTTTAATCACCCTAGATATGTTGAAAATGTGTCTCTAAAAACATGAAGAACAATGTAATTGAGAATATGAGGGATATGAGCCTTGTTTATTGTCATGGTTAGAATATTCTGACCTGAATTTTTTATTTGTGATGCGATATGAGCATGTTGTGTGATCATTTTCAGACCTTGTTTAAAATTTTTTAATAGAGTGGGAGTATGATCCTAATATTGACAAGCTTCTATAATTTCTTAGTGAACTTCCTTATTATTTATAAGAATATGTGCCTATCCCAGGGCACATGATAATCTAACATGGTGATACTTAGTCAAAACAAGGGTATAAGCCTAATCCAAATCCTTTGGAATATATCGATGGACATTTCTAGTAGAGATATGTGCCTACCCCGTGGAATGTTCCACTCCCACTAGGTGATCCCATGTTGATATAAGAAAATGAGCCAGGTATGAATATGAATTTTCCACCAGAATATGCGGACATACCTCTAGAATGGGAGAGGGGGAATGAGCCTCCTTCAGTGTTACATGGGAAGAATTCTAGTGAAATCATTCATCGGAAAAAGTAATAAAATGTTCATGGATTCTGTCATCAGTTTTAATTTTTCAAAACGATTCACTGATAGAAATATGCTCCAGTCCCGAAGTGTGTACAATTCTAATTTGCTTAGCCCCATCCAAAATGGGGATATGAGCCAGATCATGTCCCTTCGGAATATTTCATTACTCTTTTTTGAGAAGAACATAAGATTGTCCTACATAATGTTCCCCCACTAACATTTTTATCCCTAGTGATAATTGAGATATGATCCTGATCATAGTCCTTCGAAATATTCCACTAGACTAATACAATATGAATGATCCCCTATCCCAAGGAATGTGTCATTCTCACTTGGTGAGAACATGTTAGAATGAGAATCTGATCCCCTTTCGATGTCTTTTCCTTAAATGAAAAATGATGATAATCCAATCGGATGGGATCGATAATGATTTGTTGCTCTGGAAAAACTGATAGTTCATAATGATCATTGTGTTTATATTCCATTGTTATAGGTATTGGGATATTATCTTGTCTCTTACCAACACCAGAATATTCTTGCGGAGTTCTTTAGATGTTGTAAGATGTAATTATATTTCAGATAAGTGTTCACAAGGATTTAAGAATACATATTTTCTATATACACTGTATACTAGAAGATATATTCTAGTGATTTAGGGATATGATCCCACTTCATTACTCTAAGTGCTATTGAGATCTTCCAAAGGGCTTCATTTATGTCAGTGGGGATATACGTCCCCACCATGTCACCTGCATGAATATGCCATAATGATTGTTTTAAACAAGATGGGATATGATCCTGCTCACTTAATACTCCTGGAATATGACGGATGAAATAATCAGTATGATTAGGGATATGATCCCACTCATGGTTATCCATAATCATCCCAACCCTATATGTCATCCTTATTTTTTGTGCCTAGCTATCAAGGGTTGAAATGTGTCAAGTGGTACTGTCATCATGCAATTGATGGGTACCAGGGGGATGGTTCAGGCAATGGAAGTTTACAAGATCCCTCCTTGGAGGCTCTTGAACTAGATGGGGGATGTATTTGACTCACTAGTCTGATTTCATTTGATACTGAAAGAGGTGGTTTTCATGCTTTGGGGAAAATCTCCTGAAATAGTTTGTTATAGAAATGGGGGCACTGCCTTAATTTATTCTTTCCTTAGATGATGTAGACTCATCAGTTTCATGACATGGAGACTCTCATGAAAATATTCAATAGTCATAATTGTACCATGTGAGTGGTATTCTAAGACCAATTTTTTGCCACCTCAAAATGATGTTTTTGAGTAGGTGAGATTATTTAGAAACCTGTATGGGTAGCACCCGTAGCTAACTATCTATAAACGTTATTCGATGACAAAATTATAATAGATTGGGGTTTTTTGAGACTCCTACCTATACTAATGTAGACAATAAGATAAATTTCATCCAATTGTGAAATATCATAGCCATGAATTTATCCAAAAGATATATATGGTTAACAAATTTGTCTTATTATTAGTAGTCTCGACATTCTACTACTGTGGACATGTCAAATATAAGATATGAATATTTCATTTGAACTTCATTTAAGGATGATCGGTAGTAAGATTTATGATAGACTTCTAATCTTTCCTTGACATTCCAATAAAGTTATCTAACACCTAGAATATATACCATTCTTCTTTTTGATGATTTTACCTCATCCACATTACTTGTGGAGAATATGAAATGAAAAATTTCACGAAGCTTGATTAACTAATAATTCTATTTTTTTATAGATTCATTTCTGGTGAAATATTTAGGATTCTATGGAAAAGAGACGACCAGGAAACCTCATTGAACAATCAAAAATGGTTTTATGAGAACGGAGAAGTCTATGATTATAAAATTGGGATGGAGATTCCATGATTAAAAAATTCCATTTTTGTTTCACTTTTTTTCTTTCATTGTAAAAAATATAACCTGGTTAATTTCAATTGGCCTAATGGTTGATTGTGTGGTTTTTGATTTTTTTACACAATCATTGATTTATACATTCAATTTTGATTCATAATTGAATCTCCCAATAGGGCCCAATTATATAACTGGGTACATACCTACATTCGAAATCAAGGTGGTCATTTAGGGTTTTATACCCATTGATTCTTAGGAACTCACATTGGTCTAGATGATGGGTGTTCAGGCCCACCACGGCCATTTGGGTGGGGGGGGGGGGTTTCTTACACAATGGAATCTCTCATATATTTATAATATTTCTACAAATCTATTCCTTATCCTGATACATGACTATTTTCCCTATCAAAATTATTTTAGGATAACATATTTCATGCACATGATAAGGTGATATTGTTAGTAAATCCAAATATATTTATCTGTGGTAACTCATAAATTTACTATTACTAATAGCTTATTATATGACGATGTTACCAAACTACATGATTTAGAATTTTCTTCCATGCTTGGAGGTGATTAATATTCCATGGAGGGAATTAATCTAATACGTGGAATCCTAAAAATTCTATTTATTTTAGGAAAAATAACCCTCGTACTTTATTAATCCTATTCAATTTAACATGAAGTGGATCGGACATACATACTGGCACGTAGGGAACAGATATTTGAGAACATTCCTCAATGAGACATACTACATAATCAAGATTAAGAATTAATAATATTTATCATAGTTCGTTCATGACCTAGGGACTATCCCCATGGTATATTCCCTTATATGTGGGTTGATTGTATCATAAAACTCATCAGGGCTTATATACTATGATTTCTCTATTTGGTGGATATTTAAGATGAAAATGACATGAACATTGCATCTCTTCAAGCCCATATGATCTATTCTCGGTGTGCGAAACATGGAATAACAAAAAATAAATATCACTACATAGGGATGAAGGACGTATATAGAAAGACAACCCTCTTGATGTTTAGTATACAAGTTGGGTCTTAGAAATGAATATTACATATCCTAATTATTACTAGAATAAGAGTCATCCTTGTTCAATTGGCTTCTTAGACCACTATGGGATGAGGTAGAATCATCATATCTAGGGAATGATTGGGTCTTGATGGTTGAAATTTCAGATTCATGGTAAGACTAAAATAGAAGTGTATTCTCATTTGAGTATAGCATTGGGAATTTGGATGTTAACATACAAATTATGGTTTGGGTAGGAATCAAAGTCATTATAGTTAAATTGGATTCTATGTCCCCTGATGGATGTGGTAAAATGATCCAACCAAGGGAATGATTGGGTTTTGATTGTTGATATGTTGGAGACACAATGGGACCTACATTGAAGTTATTCACAATTGATTTTTGACTTTCTCCTTGTGAAAATAATATTGTGTATCATGGTTGTTTTGGAATTATAGTCATCATAGTTCAATTATTAATTGTTTATAAACAGATGTTTCCCTTATGTGTAGGGAATATCATATTATGCCTCTAATCTTGGATTACACAATTAGTTTTACCTTATTCTGATAGTTGCCTATGAATTGAATGAAATGATAATTAGAATCACTAATCCCAAATGATCTATTATGGGTATCTAAAAAAATATATAGTGAATAATTTGTCCCATTTACTTTTGATACAAGATTAATATACTTGGAATGCCTATTGGATGACTGATATGGAGCTCGGGTCTAATGAAGGTTTCCAACATATCCTTGTTATAGAAGGAATCAAATTATTCATAGTTATTTTGATCTGGGATAACACATTGAGATTTTCCTTCTAATAATGTAATACACACTGAGGAAGGACATGGTAATCATGTCCAAGGATGCATGATTGACTTAGACCACATGTCATCCTGAAATGTGGTAATTTTCTTTTCGACATGCCTAGATTGTATTCCTTACTTGTCGGTGGATGTATCACTGACATGTAAAAATAAAATCACATGATCTAGTTGACTTGTATGAGCTTCACTGCAT
This sequence comes from Viscum album, assembly GCA_963277665.1. Lineage (NCBI taxonomy): Eukaryota > Viridiplantae > Streptophyta > Magnoliopsida > Santalales > Viscaceae > Viscum > Viscum album. Next base: position 1,512,221,406 of record OY728132.1, on the reverse strand, counting down.
AAACAAGATCATGTGTATGATGGTTGTAAAATGATCAAAGCTAACATGTCTGGAGTCCATCACGAGACATGGCTAGCTCATCTTGGAAACAATCACATGATCTGACAAACACACGTAGAGATCATTGAATTGTCAAGATAACTAGCACTGGTGTGATTGTAAAATCTATTTGACATAACTAGAGGGAACAATGACTGTCAATGAGGCAATTCATTATAGGGATGCAAGATCCAGGATGGAATCTCTGGAGGGTGTCGGAAAAGCCATTTGACATGTCTGGAGTACATCACATGTTATTAATGGTGTGTCTTGATGATGTCATGGGAGGAAAGTTACATTCCCCAGTGCCATTGTGAGACTCTATATACATGTACATGTGCTACCATATGAGATAGTTTATAGGTCATAAGGACACTTCAAGGTTTGTATGGAAAGGTCGAAGGCTTTCATGAGACATGGATGGCATGACTTTGGTGGTATAATGTGACTATATGTTAACTTATCTATGAGAATTTTCATGATCCAAATATCATATCGAAGGAGAATTGCATGACCTGGGGGACATTTCCTTCTAAGTTTTCATGTCAATGGTGGTTAATTCAACGAACCTGAGGATCTTTGTAAGTGTTATTCACAAATTTATCCCTTCATTAAGAATTTATTCTATCCATTAATTCCATATTACTTATATTTTTTTACTGTTACCTTGTTTTATGTCTCATTCATTTTAGAATATATGTGGTATTTCTTTTGTGTAACCCACCATATGTCCTTCATGTGATCTATGAGTAATCACATGATGTGACTTATGTATGCTATTAGATTTCCATGGTTGTTCTCCAGTTATTAAATGAGGGAAAAAATTCTCAATCGCGAGATCAACCTCTAAAATAAATCCTCTCTGATTTCTGGGTGCATCAATGTGAGGTTATATGATTTTTTCAATTTTTTTCCACTCATCTTTCATTGATGGTATAGTTTGGACTTTATAGATATCACCACCCTCGTTTTTTTCACTATGTATGAAGCATATCGCGTGAATACGGGCTAGAGAATGTGGAAGTTATTTGAATCTCATGTCCTCAAGAGGGTTTTTTGTAGATTATTCTAGATGTATCACATTATTTATAATGACTGTGAGGACATCCCATAAATTCCCTATTTATTGGATTATTTCAAATTAAAGGTGTCTTTATAAATCGTGCTGACATGATGAGGATTTATGTATTACCAAGAATAAAAGTATATGTACTTTCAAGAGATAAGGATCCCAAATGAAATGATATTTCAGGATCCTTCCATTTCTTATACTAAATATTCCTTACGACAAGGATTTCTTTCAAGTGGGTCTTTTTGAGATCAAATTGTCTTGTCAAGGGGTCTAGCATGACAGTTCTGGTTCATTGCTTCAATTTTACAACCCCAAGAGGCTCTTTCCATTGCATTTCCCCTTATTTATTTTACAAGTTGTTTTTAAGGTTTGCATGTTTTCATTAGTGTTATAGAATAAAATCACTCTCACTATTGTTGATGAGTCACAGTCCAAAATAATATTCTATGGGGATGTCGAAACCTGTCATGGAAAACCATATTTTTTATACAGAGCGAATGGGGTTGAAAAAAGTTGCATCGATATGTCTGAGTCCCTTCACGTTGTGATCGTGACATGCTAGTGGGATTTCACAAGATGTGGCAGACATATCACATGCATCATGTGGTTTCTTTCAAACCACCTAGCACATATTTCATGAGTTTTATGACGGCAAGAGTCTCCCTCCTTTTCCATTTTGATTTCAATTGATTATTGTTGAATGGTTGGAAATTTTGATAGGATGTATGAATGGTTTCTAGGAAAATTAGTCTAATTATAGTTTATGGGTCACATTATATTTATGACTATAAGAGACTCATTCCATTTGAATATTTTCCAATTAATTTCTATGGATTTTTTATAGTTTTTCAGGCATCTACCTAAGGAAAAGTCATGACAACATGGGATGAATTATCTGGATTCCATCATGTTATCATCGAGTACCTAGGATGAATTTGAATGAAAAAGTATCCTTTAGAAAAGGGTCTTCATGGTATCATATATATTCTATGTACTCCTCATGAACACCCTCATGACCTTATAAAGGTCTTGTGATCAAAAGTTATCTAGTAGTTCACACAATCCATGTGATCTTGGATATCGTCTTCTACATTTGTTTCGGGGAAAATAATACCCATATTCAAGTATTTCCTCCTTTATGAATTTACCATTTCTTATATGTTTGGAATATACACCGACAAAACTGTGTAATGGATTATGGTGCAGACGATTGAGTATGTGATGAGTTTTTTTATTCAACTGTCTATAATAATTCATAAATGAAAGAAAATGGTATCAATATTTTATGTTGTCGTAGATAGTTCTATAAAAATTATGACTTATCAAAATATATGTGAAAACGTAATCAATTATTATTAAACAATAATATGGAAATGAAACCAAAAATTTTAGATAAAATGATGTCAAAATTTATGAAATAAGTATTATGAATTTACATTTTCGTGATGTTTGTGGTCATATTTTGATAAAATCGAAGTCCAATATCTCATGATAATGATATTCTTTGAACAAAAAAAATAAAACCTGAAAAAATTAATCAACCTATATATATAAAAAATTCATATCTAGTAATAATTTAAGGAGATAAATTAAACCAAAATATGAAATAATACATTAAAAAAGGAATGTTTTAAATAGATACCACACAATTTTAGTAATACTGGGTACATTGTTTCCCAGATTGAGGTATCGTCGATACCTAAATGATACTATTGTTAGATGAATCATTTTCATAAATTATAAAAATATTCAAAATGTGTTTTCTTGATATTTAGTATGTCACTTGTCATTTTTACTAAAAGTTAATTTTTAAACTCAAATGACATGGTTTGATTAATACGAGACATAATGTCAATTAGATTTATGAAAATAAATTCCTATAAATTTGAAATAGATTGTGGAGTATTTTCTTATTAATTGAAAACACATTGAGATCATTATCATAATTTTGGATATTTTGAAATGATTTTTAATGTAAAATGGAGCATTCCAATAGAAAACCTTTTCATCGGGTAATATCTACCATTTCATGTCGTAGATTGATAGGTGGTCAATTCCAACATAAGAGAAAATAATTATGGATCATTTAATTTATGTTTTAAAACCGCCCAACATCATTTCATGGTTTTAACTATTTGATGCATGTTTTAAACTAAAGTTAAACTTTTTTATTGAAAACACATACTTCCAGCCATTTTAGCCACATTGGGGGTCATATTGATATGATTTCAATTAATACATGTAAAAAATGAGATATGGGTCATTTTCTGAATCATTGAAAATAATGAAAGATAAATTTCTTGATTTTGGTAATATTATGTATGTTTTCAAATAAAACGAATCTTCTTATTGAAAACATGTACATTGTGTAATAATAACCAAAAATTGATGTTTCTGATGTGAGATAAATATCCACATGTGTCAAATTAATTATTCATCAATCCTATATAGTGTGAAAACATTCCGAGCATATTTTCCCAATTTTTAACTTGTCACATGTGATTTCCAATATTGTATGAATTTTGAAAAACAAGCTTTAGATAAAAATTATGTGTAAATTGACTATAAATATTTGATAAAATTTTAATAAAATTAACTAAATAAGGACTAGGAATTATCCTCTTTAGGATGCATGTATACAATATAACACTATGTACTCTTCCAATTCATTTCTAATAAAATTTATTTCCTCCGACAAACTCTCCAGGAGAAATAGATCAAATATAATATATATGAATTATATTTCTTATGCTGCAAACCCCCAAATATTTTTATAAGTTCATATCCCATACTAGGTCACAATCTTAACAGATAATAAACTATATTTTATGTGAAAAAACATTCTAGAACAATGTACAGATCACACTCATCTATAAAAAACCATCTTCTTCTTTTTAGTATGAATGTTTTTGGAAATCATTGTTTTACTACAAAAATATAGAATAATATATATTAATAATTATATTTTATAATATTTTAATAACATTTAGAATGTAATTATTTGACGATGCTGATATTATAATGGTTTATGAAATATCTCATAAACTTGAAAACATAATTTCTACAATCAATGTTATTATCATACTTCAGAAACAAAAAAAATATTTACCAAAAGAAGTAAAATATTTTCCAAATATTTTTTGATCTTTTAATATTTCCATATATTATAAATTATGTTTCAATTTAAATTATTCCATTGTATTTTTATATCCAATCAATGACTTTATTCCAAGATTTATCATAATGAAAATATTTTTAATACACATGATGCAACATATAATTCAATGTTTATCTACAAACAGTTTATTGTAGTGTATTACATATTCAAAATACACATCATGTGTGGTCAATTTGTTGGATATCCTTAGGTTTGATCCAATAAACAAATATTTGGGGTATCCAGATTGACATTGATTAAGATATAGTGATTATAAAAAAATAAAAAAGGAAAAAAAATATTTTATGTTAATAAATAGTAGTGTTTTATCCTATCACTATAGGCATAAAAATACTATGTTTTATGTTATTTTTTACCTAAACAAAATTTTTGGTCACCTTTTTATATATCAATTTCTTATATATCAAAATAATATTCATGCGTATAAATTATACAAGGACTAATGAATCCAAATCAGGATTCCACTGGTCTTCCATTAATATAATATTAATAAAAATTCATATAGAAAATATGAATAGTAAATAATTTTAATGAATATATTATATCATTTTTTGTGACATGTATTATGACAATGTATGTTACGTATGTACTCCAAATTGGGACTCCCATCAATTAAAAATTTAGAATATCATTTATTATATTCATACAAACATTATCTGTAACAAAATTTCCAAATATTTATTCTTTATATGTAATGTAAGACATATCACCGTCATTAAGTGTGGTCTCATCCTAATGTTGTAATGAAAATAAATATTTTAGTGGAACACTAATGGAGAAGGTACTCCTTGATTTTCCTTTTTATTTCATGGATGATTCTCTAGATTTTATTTATTCTTCCTTCCATTTCCTTTATCGGTTTATCCAAATATTATATCATGACTCACATTAAATGTTTTTTCATCGAAACTAATAGTTCTTTCCGATGATATTTTTTTAAATACATACCTTATATATCTTTTTAATATTATACAGTCATGTTATAAATGTCAAATAGTGTTATTGACCATAGTAATATCTAGATCATAATGTGGAATAAGAATGTCTGAGGTTGGATCCTGAGTTACATTAATCCCTACACCCATCGAATCACTTTGGTGTTTTTTATTGTGTATCATGACACTTAGGATATTTAAAAATATATTTCCTATAACATGATAGTGAGTATGTGTTTACAGATAGAAATCACATACAACTTCACCTTGTAGAATACTTTTAATATAAATTTATCAGAAGTTGATTGATTCACATTTTGATGAATGAGTAATGAAAAAATATATTTCCTTAGGTAAGCTATTTTGTTCAGGGTAATGACTAGCCTTAAAGATAGTGGGGTCATTTGGTTTTCATGTGTGTATATTTTTTCCAACATCAGTTCAATGTGATCCATGGTCATATATTGGTTTTCCAAACAAGAATTAATAATAATATCTTTCAAATAATATGTACAACCCCGCTATCATTTCATAATCTTATATGTATCTTCTATTCATTAATTATTCTTGATATATTACGAATATATTGTTCTAGAACCTTCAAGACAAATAAAATCTGTTTCTCCTCTGGTATAGTCATTGTCGATTATTATGTCAAAATATTCAAAAAATGAATAAAAATATATAATTTATTTCATGTTGTTATAAAACATAATTAATTACTATTATGTAATATGTATACATGTTTCATATAATTCTTTTGCATTTTAATCCCATAGTTTTCCCTCGTCATTAAGGAGTGGATCCTTCTATTGATCATGACGTCAGATGGAACTTTATATGAATTTTTATTGATTTATTAGAATATAAAAAATATAGTGTAATTTCTTATATCTAATAAAACATTTATGTTATTTTTAAATAAATACCAATTTATTCTCTAGAGAAGGATTCCCTCTCCTTTCTTTTTGATAGGGGAGCATTGGTTCTGAGGCATGCACTATACATTCAGAGCACCTTTTTTGTTTCATAAATTAATAATTTGGAATTAAATTGTATTAAATAAATAATTTTGAATGATATATTACCAAACGAAATTTTTTTGAAATGATTTACCATCACATCATATAATGACTTAATTTTTTGTTTCTTTTTTTATATTGTGTACATATGTAAATGGTGGATGGGGATTTACTTTCCGCTCTTTATCCCTCAGATAAAATTTAGTAAAAGGATTTAGGAATCCTCTATGGTCTTTTGTAGTATACATTAAGACGAATTTATAATATAATTAATCTAAAATAAATTATTTCTATAAAGAATAAGGAAAATTAAACCAATGTTTCATTATTTATATTTTTGGTAAAAAAATAAAATGATGTCATATCGTTACCTTTGTATCTTCCAAGAGGGTTTCCTTCATTATTTGTTAGATATAGATACATGAATTTATATGAATCATAAATTCATCATTATTTTGACACCAACATAACAAATCAACATTGACTAATCATGGTCAATAGGATATCAATTTTGATTCCAACTAAACTATAAATTTGTACCCTTACTTTGTGCCTTCATAATTTTATTCAGCACTACGATGCTACTTCATTCTTGTTTTTTTTCATCAAAATGATGTTGATACTAAAATAATAATATAGTTTTATCATAAATAGATTTTTCATCCCTAGGATTAAATCACCATGTTAAAAATAAATTTTCTATAAAAGAGGTGAAACATTTATATTTTATTTTGGCAATATAGTATAGAACACTTAATATTACAAGTAAAAACGTAGTATATTAAATTGCATTAACCATCCCATTGAACCCTCTTTGTTTTTTCATTATTGAAGATATTTCCCTCCTCTACTGATAATTCAAATCCCCTCATTGTGGTCCACTATAACATAAATTATGTTTTCAATATTGGTACTACCATGAACTAATTGTGAAATCCCAATGAAAAGGCTATCCTCGATTGAATTGTCATATAACAATGCTGTTGTTTTAATCTCTAGTAAAAAAATCGACCAATTATATTTTTCTAGATATGATACATAAAAACATTTCCCTAATTTTGATTCCATTATGAAAAATTCATCAATTTCCCCATCCACACTAATATTTATCTTTGCAAATCCCATCTCATCAACATTCACCACAGTCATATTCATAACCCATTTTCAATGAAAATTAGGCACATGAAATTATGTATCATTCAACCTATTTATCTATTCGTTAATGTATATATATTAAATATTTTAATAGTTATGATTTTAATACCATGAACCAAATATGTATATGAATTATTCCATAAGAATAACACCACTATTTTCTAGCATCTCGTAGTCCACATTTTCTTTTTTCTAAAACAAAAATCCATTTATTACAAAACCAGTGTTTGATATAAAATTTTAATTTGGTCCCTTGGTTGTCTATTCAAGTTGTTTGGTAATTTAATTCATATTTTTATATAACTCTTTATAAATATTAACATAGAAACATCCTAAAAATATTGAAAATTTGTACTTGATATCCATCCTTCATCCATTAAAATATTCAAATTCCTAATAATTTATTTATGGGATTTGACATATGGATCAACATCTTCAAAATTATGTAAAATATAAAGGATTTCTTACTCCATTTTCCTATCCTGAAATTCTATCACCAATATGGCAACTGATATAATGAGACTTTAGTATACTAATGATATCATCTCAAATAGGTAATCTGTATAAAAATCAATATCCTATTTAACAATATATCATTCTATAATACAATATTATGTTCGATGTTGATTCATGGAATATCCATTAAAAATAATCATATATCATTCAATGGGGTACATCCATCTATAATAAATATGACCGCATTTTTTAAACTTTACAACTAAGTGAACTATAGGGTGACCTGCTATATATATGAATTATGTTGGGACAAAATATCTAATTCACATAATATAACTGCAACTTCCTTATTAATGAGTGAAAACATAACTAGGTATATGAATTTTTTGGATATGGGTTTGAAAAATAAGAAGAGTTTGGTTAATGTATGTTGTGTATTTTTAGGAGGAATGCAATGTAAAAGAAATGGGAATCAAGTCATGCATAAAAACATGAAATCCATGTGATTTGGTTCATGTAACATTTCATTAGTCATTTAAGCCAAATTATTGATATTTGTTTAATAACCCAGTAAAAAATTTAAATAATTAAATAAAAATTAAAAATTAAAAAATTTCATTTCTAGATAGAGTGTGATATAGTAAAGGAAAAAATGTTGGTCCTCTACCCTTCACTTGTTCCAAATCTTCTCTTATGACCTTATTAGACGTGTCCAATCTATCCTTGATTCCATTATTTTTATTCTAGGAATATTTAAAAATGGTCCAATAACACTATAAAATAAATATTTGTCTACATGATTGATGTAATAAAAATTTCTGACATAAAAACATTTCATAAACCAAAATTTGAACATAAAATTCCCCATTTTTTACACTAATATCATAAGGTTTTTTTAAAATGGTATACCAAAAATTTTGTTTATATAAATTAATTTTTAAAATATATGATCACACATTACTAGATATAGTGTTGCACCATGTTCATTATTCCCACCCCTTACTGTTGTCGAAAACTGTTATTTATGTAATTAAGGTAAATTTGTTTGATGGACTAAAAATAAAATCATTGAGGAATGTTTTAAATGAAATATGTTTATGAAATCCCGAAAAATGGGACACTGAAATATTTCGTTATTGTTATATCCTTAAATTTTTCATAAGAGTTAAATTCAATTATCATAACATACAATACGTCAATCGATGTAAATTATTAACTTATATGAGAATCATAAATTTTAACACTTTTATCCCATACAAATTTCTGATCATTAATCAATGAATATATATATATATATATATATCATTTTTATGTTCATTTTTTCAAGATATTATTAGAGACAACATAATGGATTCTAGTTTCTTTCATAACCATCCAGAAAGATACAATTTACCCACATGATACGCCTTGTATTGTGAGTACTAAATTTTTCACTAAACAGATTTATTGTATCTATAGATAATTCAATATGGAATATTCATGGATCATTTAAAAATTGATGATACTCATAAAAAATATTCTTCCACAACTGAAAATATGTTGGATGATGTACGTTCCTATATTCATTGTTTGGTTTCCCATTCCATGTCAATTGTCTGGAAGTTTCTGGTCTTCCATATAGTATGAAAAACTATGGATTGATAAGAATTAACTATACAAAATTTGAATTAATAGATTAATATTTCTAATGGTAATATACATCACACATATGAAATTTTATGATGGATTCATGTTCCATTAAAAAATATGAAATCAATTCAAAATGAATTTATTTTTAGAGATCAGTGAAATTTAAATAGCATTCATTTAGAATCATATTTCTAAAATGGATGCTCATTTTCTTCTGGTATCGTAACACTCAGAAGACCAGTTAGTTCAGTGATGATGGTTTCAATCCATCTCTAGTCATCTTCCAATTTATAAAACATTAATATAGATGAAAATTTTATTTAATTGTACAACCATTATATAGTGGTCTCTTAGCACATTTATTTTAATTGCTAATGTTTTTTTACAATCATGAAGGATCTTCAATACCATTTTCATTTCTTCCATGTGATATCCTTTATTATTTTCACTAGTATTCATATCAAATGATCTATAAACCACATTATTATCTCAATCAGGATGTACTTTAAATATTTTCCCATGTTTTTTCCAACATTAATTTCACTAATATATTCTTTCAAAAATAAAATACTCCTCAAACTCATCTGGAAAAATATTTCAATACAAAAAACATAAACAACGATAAAGGATTTGAGAGCGGTCATATAAATTTTCTATAGAAAATGTGATGAACTCTTTAACTCTATATTCATACTAATTTTTAATATTACTAGTTTCAAACAATTATTAATTCATATCCATCCTATTTGGTTAAAAAATAATTAATTTTTTATAAAAAATAAAAAAATACACATGAGATTTTCATTATGAGTGGTTAATATTATTGATATTTCAAATAAGGGGAACCCCAAATGTAGATTGAATCAAATAATTTCAATATGTTTTAGAGGAAATTATTGATTGAATTTATGAATGTAATTACTCTACTGTGGTAGGTTTTTTCCTCTAAATTCATCCAAAATGATCATTTGTACTCAGTACGGGGTGAATACTACTCAGAGTGGTCCAAGAAACATAGGTATATGTCCAAAAGAAAGGGGTAATGAGTCAAAGGTATGAAAATTAAATAATAACTATTAATGATATTAATCGTGTGAGGATAAATATTTTCTACTTAAATATTAATGTTGTTGGGAAAGGAGTTGTTGAAGCCCCAACAAAATTATTAGCATTTTCCATAAGATAAAAACAATAGAATATGTATGAATCATACGAGGGGGACCTTTATTATTGTGACCCTGAGAAGGCATAGTTGGATGGAATTACACCCACTCATGTATGGATAGTCATCTAAGTTTCATAATTTTATGAAATGCTTCCATTAAACCTTGAAAAGTGAATGAACTTTGGTCTAAGGACTAAAATTTATAAGCGGATATCTTTCTATAAAAAATTTCGGTAAATCATAGATAGTGTTTATAACCATTTGAGTTGGGGTCCAAAATTTTAGATTATTTAATATTTATTCATTTGATAACATGGTTTGTGGTGGGTCAGGTTGTGTTTCATTTAATGTTTCAGTGGTGCTTTAAAGGAGTGCAAAAATAATTGTGATCGTCACCTGTCTATTGAAAAATGTCACATGTGCTTAATTTTATGATCTTGAAAATAAACTGAGTTATTGAAATCATAATGAAAATTAAACCACTGAAAAGTATTAGTCAACCATTGGTCCTTATTTCATTTAATTATTTCATCTTACAAATGTTATGTAGACACGTTGATCATAAATGTTTCCTCTCTCATTTATTATCATTTAACATGATCTGATATGATTTATATCATAAATTGAGGGCTTTCAAATCATTATTTCCATTATAGTAATAAAATATGTTATTAAGAATGTTTATGAAATGAATTTCTTACTCAACTGAATCACTTACAAACATATAACAATCTAATCATCCTTAATATATATATTGGGATAATAAATTTATTAAATTGTTTGAGGATGACAAATTAAATTTTATATGAGTTGGTTAAAATTATTTAATATTTGAAATATTTTTTTAAGAAATATTTTTCTAAAGTATTTGGTATTTTAGAAAATAAAAATTAAATTCATCCATTAAGTGAACATGTGTTGATGTTATATATTTGTGAATTCGATGTCATTTTAATCTAAATTATCTATGTTTCAAAAAATAAAGAATTTGGTGTTGTAAATTATTGGACGTTGAAGAAAATAATTATTCTATATCAGAAAAGGAATTTGGAAGTGTAGGATTCTCATTGAGTAGACCATAATTCCAAAACCTTCATTCATAGTAATTCATAATGGAAATATATTTAAAAATATAATAAATATCACATTTTAAAATGAACAAAACCCTATATAAAACAGATTACATCCCAAATTGAATATCTACTCTAATCTCATAACATAAAAATAGAATCTACCAACCTCAAAGGTGGGTTTATAGTATTAGACCCTTCATATGGACCTATAATCTATGAAATATTGGGTTTGGAATTTGGCCCACATTCTAAATAGGTAATATAATGGACATAAGTAATGATTATTTCTCAATACATACTCATTAAATCATATTTCATATCAATATTTTAAAAAAAATTGTTTTGAATAGTTTCATGACCAACACATCCATTATTAATATTTTCCCAAATATTTTCAAAAAATATATCATTTTAAATGTAAATAGTTTATTCAATAAATAAAAATATGATTCATTTATAATGTCAATGATTTATCAAAATATAATAAACCATAAAATAATTTTCAAAAATAAAATTTTCTTAAATACTAATATATTTTTAACAGTAAAGAAATAAATTTAATTGAAAAATAATTATGATGTATAAATAATATTCAAAAAACCATTCTCATCGAAGAATATAATTATTATCAAAAACCAAATCATCCAAAATTTTTAATAATGTTATCATATATATTAAATCTAAATGAAAAACAAATGATGGATCATCAACTATCATAGATAAATATCAGAGTCACCTATGAGTTTTTATTATTCAATTGATTTAAAAAACTAAAAAATTACAATTTAAATTTTTGAAAAATCCATAACATAATAATAATTATATTCATTTATTATCTCTAATTTAAATGTCAAAAATTTTAAATATAATATTTTGGGAATAAAAGTGTTCAATTTTTTTTAAACTCTAACAAAAATAGATGCATAAAGAGATTTCACGTTATAATAATTTCAATGATAATCATTAAATATATAAGGGAATAAGTTCCATATAATAGAGAGTTACCACACCACAAATCATTCACTTTGATTGGAATATCAAGAGGAAGACACCAATTATATGCCTAAAATTCATATGTAAGGATCCCAAACAAATTTTAGGGGGCTCGTTGAACTCTAACAGTGAGGTTGTGATCATCCAGGATTGTGAGATTAATATGAGTGGACAAGAAGGGGTAGAACACTAAACCTGGAACCCATGATAACATTGATCTACGAAAATGAAACACTACCACATTCCACAGAAATTAAACAAGAATGAAATAATAGGGAAGGATATGAAACATACTTTAGATTTGAGTCTTGATTTGTCCATGAGATATTTATAGGGGATCGATGGTTGTAGTGAAGTTTTGTGAGTTCTTGAGAGGAACGCATGAAATTAGTTCTGTTAGGGATCTATTAAATAAATTAGGTAGGGGTTTATAGTTCTAAACTATAGCTCTGAGAAAGACTTTATAATTATAATTATAATTATAATTATTTATAATTTTATATAATTTTTCAAATATATTTTTAGGATTATAAATATATTTATAAAATTTTATATATTTATATAAATATATAGTTATATAATAAATATCATTAATATTTATATTTTAATTTTTGAATTATTTTAATATATAAATATTTATTTATACTTATATAAATAATGTTTTAAGAAAATTAATTCTATTTATTTTTAATTATAAATGTATTTATATTAATATTTATAATAATATTATTTTATTTCTGTTTAATAAATATATTTAAATAATAATATTAATATTGTAAATTTATACATTATTTAAATATAGTAAATATTATTTCATAATTATAAATATAGTTACGTTTATTATATATGTTTATATAATTATATATTCTTAATAAAATGAAGAAAATATAAATATACAATAAAAAATAGTAAATATGTTCATTATCTAAATATATTTTTTAAACTTTTATTATTTTTTAATTATATAAATATTCATTTCTAATTTTATAAATACTTTTTTAGAATAATAATATTGATATATTTATATCATTATATATAATTATATAATAATACACACACACCCACAGAGATATATATATATATCTGAATATAGAATATAAATATAATTACAAATATAATTATAAATAAGGTAAATATATTCATTATTTAAATCTATTTATTATAACTTTAATTTTTTTAAAAATTATAATTTATTATTTATACACATATTTATACTCTTTTATAAAATATTATTTTTTTATTTTTATTTATTATATATATAAGTTTATAAATATATAAGTATTCATTTATAAATATATTTATGAAGAAATGTTTATTCGCATTAATGTATTTCTAACATTAATAGATAGTATATAACATAATATGAAGGCATGTTTAAATTTAGTGAAAATGAATAATTAAAAATCGATACACTATAGAATATTGAAAAAGTAGACAATTTTTATTAATTAAATATAAAATATTTAAAAAATATGCATATATTATAAATTGAAGATGAATAAATATTTTAAATATTAAAACACAAAAAATATACAATATAATATATTTTTGAAAATGATAAACTTCTAAATAAAATAAAAATAAAAATTATAAAAATGAATAAATAATACATAATTATAATAATATTAAGGAAAATAAAATTTAATGATTAAAAACATAATATATTAGATGTATAATTTTTCTAAATGAGATTCTAAAATAATAATTACAATTTGTATAAATAACATAAATATTAGGTGTATGTGTTTCTATATAATATTTCATTAATTATATTAATATTTGTGTGTGCGTGTTGTATATGAAAATGAATTAATTCCACATATATATTAGTAAACTAAATGGAAGTCTTATTTAATATGTTTTAAGATGATAAATATAATGAAATTCGACTAATGTCCACTACACGATACAACTAATCAATATTTTTAAATAAAATTAATTTTTAATTATAAATCATTTTTCTTTAAATATATGACATATTTAATGCATGCAGAATTGTTTTTATTATATATATAATATTATTGAAAAAAAATATAAATTTATATATATATATATATAAATATATATGAATATATTTCTATACTAAATTAATTAATTAATAATTATGTATAAAAAACTTTAAAATGAAAAAGAACATAGTATGTTTTCAAGATATTACATTTTATTCATTTTCAATATAAATGTTTAATATATAGTATTATTTAATATTTATAATTAATATATAAATATTTATATGTATATTTATTTAATTTATTAAATCTTATTAATAATTGATTCATTAATAATTTTTGTAATAATATTTTTACATTATTCATTTTTAATTATCCTATATAATAGTTTTTATTCAAGTTTTACTTTTTATTTATTTATTATAATTAATTCATTATATATATATATATACAACATACATATAATAATACTTATAATTGAAATATATGTATGTTATATTTATTTATTTTAATTAATAATTATTTAATAAATATAATTAATCATATTTTAAAAAATATACATTTGTAATGATTTAATTTTTTTAATTATTTAATTTATATCATTTTATATAGCTATATTAAATATATTCTATTTATTAATACATATAATATATATAGATATATCAAATTTATAAAAAAATTAATTAAAAACTTATTACTTTTAAATATATACATTTTAAATGTTAATTTGTTTAATTATTTAATTTTTTTAATATTTTTAATACTTTAACATTTTTAGTCAATAATGGTTTTTGTCCACATATAAGGCAATCCGGTAGGTGGTTCATGTTGTGTAAGACATGGTAGTGTGTATGATGGTGGGATAAGTGCGGATGGGAACATATAATGGTCCTCAATTAGCGTGGGCCCTTCAAGGATCCCATTGGGAAGTGTATGGAACATGTATGTGGGAGCATATTCACGCAACATGATTCTATGATTATGATGTGGTAGAATGATATATAAATGACCTAATTAACCTATGTAACTTTGATATGGGACAGACGTGTGTGATTGGGACCTTTATCAGTGCTAAAAAATACCATAATAATGGAACCATTTATCAGCTCTAAAAAATCAATGATCACGGTAACAATTTAACAAGGCTAAAAAGTAAGGGTAAAGGGTTAAATTGTTTTTAGTCTTTTTATAGGGTTTATAAAATTCCCCCTTTATTAGTTTTTTAGTGGTGATAAGGGCAACCTTTATGAAAACTTTTCTCTAGAGGATATAATCGCTAGAACTGTACATTGCGTGTTTTGTAGAGGTGTGAGAGAGTGAGAAATTAAAAAATATTGTATAATACAAATAAATAAATTGTTAAATAGGAAATTTATAAATAAAAATCCTAAATAACTTTTTTTGTATTGTCCCTCTAATTAAATTTTAAAATTTTTTAAACAACATTTTGAATGTATGTGGAAGGGCCTATTTATATACAAGAGTTGTGATGGAATTTCTACCAAATTCTATCAATTGAATTTGAATGTATTTTTTAAACTGTAGATCATTTAACCATTAATGTTTGTCAACTGTGAATTTATATTCTATATCGTATCTTATCAGACAAAAAATTTGATGTCTATTAGACACCTCTAGATAAAAAGGTTCATTGAAATTACGAAATTAATGTTTCCAATGTAAAAAAGATAATTATATTTAAAAAAAATTCACACATCCACTAATACACATAATTACTATTTCATTACAAGATATATTATAATTATATTCTCCATAAAGTTGTACATTATTTATAAGTAGAATAATCCCATTTATTCATGTATCATGAGCTGTGACCCATTCACCAAATATTGTTAAATTATATTTGTCTAATTGATTTCAACTACAAGAATCATTTTCCCCTCATATGGTATGATCAAACAATATTTTTTTATTTAATGAATTAAATCCCAATAAAAAGAAATTTTTTAAAAAATAATTTTTCATTTTAAATAAATGTAATTACTGTTATTATATTAGTAATAAATTTATGTTTTCACATGTAAATAACAAAAAAAATTAAAAATACCTATGTATTATATAAAATATTATAATGGATAAATATTTAGGATTGAATGTAAAATGATCAATTAATTAGATAGTATACCTAAAGAACATTGTAAAATATATTGTTTAGTGTCAATGTAAATGATAAATCATTCAATGATCACACCCTCACACCTACAAATGTATACTCACATGGAAAATCATCTAATTTTAAAATCTAAATTTAAATAAATTGGCATGCTAGATTTTAAAAAATGTTTCACAAAATATGTTCAATCATTTAACATCTTTAAAAATTATTTTTCAAACCACTTTCTTCATTCATATTTATGTTTTTCCAACCTGAAAAATCATTCCATTACCCAATCACAACATAATTTACATGGAAATTCATTTAATTATTCATTGAAGTGAAAATTAATAAATATTTATGATCAATTATAGAAAATGAATGTATCATCATAGTGTTATAAGTACTCTCATTCCTCTAAACCATGAGGCATAAATAATTAATCAAGAGGTCTTTTTCAAGGATATTTTAGGGTATACAAGTTAGTTTGTAAGAAAATATAATATATAAAATCTTAAATTAGAAGGATGAACTCTTAAAAATAATAATCAAATGTTTATGTGAAACTATAGTAACACCTTACAAAATTACCATTTCAATACAGATATCACACTCCCTTTTTATGACAAGGTTCATGAATCAAACAAAAAATGAAATGAATGATTCCGTCCTTATTATTCTGTCTCTTTTTAAGTTTTTACCATTTTTGAAGGATGATGGGATGAAAATTCATGTAACTCAATAGTGATTTATTGAAACAATGGAAGGAAAGAGTAAAATACATCAAGGTGACTGAAAAAATGAAGACTTAGGGCATCACCCATATCAATGAGGCTACAATATATTGTAATAGATCCCATACTATTAAATATTTTATGTGTATCATCAGTGTTGGCCTTACTATCTAAAACATCCACCGTAAAATTCCTTTCTCTCAAAATATGCCCAATCATTTTTCAATGATCTAATAATACATTTCCCTTCATAATGAGATGTTCCAATTCATAAAGTCCTTGGCCCTTCCCTTGCATCATCCCTACCATTACATTACAATCAGATTACACTTCAATTAGCTGGATGTCATATAACATGCATAATTGATGATTGTTGATCAAAGCTCTAACCTCTACTATAAGATGGTTTCATGTTCCATAAAATGCAGTAAAGCCAAAAAAAATGAAACCTTACCTATTGGGACCACTTTGTGTATAATGATACTATTTTTTCAATATGTGTTAATGGATTTCAATGTTAATCAATTTGAAGTAATGATATATTCTAAGTGAAATGTACAATGGCATTAAAAATACGTTGATCCTAAGTGTTGTTTGGAATAGGTGAAATAAGGATGAATAAGTTGTTGTGAGGGGGCTCTGAATTACAAGGTGGTCGAACATGGGTTTGGAGATTGAATGTGGACATGCATTTCCATGAATACTAAGTTTTATATAATGTATTTTTATTTGCCTTCCAAAAAATTGTAAATTCTACTAGCCATCCAGCCAGCCTCAACTCGAGGCTCGTGCGAGAGCACAGGGGTCGACAGCGCCCATCGGGATGCCATCCTGGTCAGCCCACAGGAGGCGTATGAGGGCCATGTATTAGCCCCAGGGTATGCATTGTGGGCACAAGGTGCATGCTTGAGGAGATAGAGTGGGATCATAGAGCGTGCCCGCAGAGAACCTGTGTGAGACAGAACAGGGGGGAGTGGAGATTTATGGCCGAATGATGGAGCAACTTTTCATTTAAAGAAGCATAAGAACACGAGGAATTTTGATGTGGGAAAAGGATTTAAAAATGAGGGACTAATCTCAATCATTGATCCCTCATCGACAAGAGTTCTACCATTCAATCAATCGCGAGATTAATCTCACACAT
Source organism: Viscum album (assembly GCA_963277665.1). Lineage (NCBI taxonomy): Eukaryota > Viridiplantae > Streptophyta > Magnoliopsida > Santalales > Viscaceae > Viscum > Viscum album. The sequence continues at coordinate 1,512,202,746 of OY728132.1, read as the reverse complement.
CCAAGACGTCCCTCGGCTCTCTGTGGTTTACGATAGAAGTGGGGTCGTCCAATCTCCTCCAACGAGGTTCTCTTCATTCTTCAGACACCGTCATGCACCCACAAACTAGTGCTCAAGATGAACATTGATCTCACCACATCGGTCATCAATTGATTTCAGATCAATCCCACCTTGATCGTCTGGATGCTAAAATCAAATTCATGAAATTAAATTTTCATGCATGCAAATGAAAATAAGAACAAGTGAATATATGAGGAAAAATAAGTTTCCAAAGGCACATGAATTTTAGAAGGGATTCACAAAGTGATAAATTCCATCTTGAATATATGAATGATCAGTGGGAAAGCAGAGAGTTTGAAAAAGGAAACATCCCAGATATGTGGCATAGTTTCATGCGGGTTTGATGATATTAAATAACTATAGATCTTGGTTAGTCGAACCAGAATCTTGAAGAGTGAATGTGCAGATAGGGGGTGCAGATAAGATCTATTCATTACATATAAAAAGGTACCCACCTATTTGATAAGATGTTTCTAATCCTAATGTATCAAGGGCTCATGTTTTGAAAAATAAAGTCTCACCGATCTTCTAGTTGGAAAGGGGAAATTAATAGTTGTAAATCATTCTAGGTTCTTAAGGTGTAAACAGCGAACCCCGCTGGTTCTGCAAAGAAACAAAGTTATGCAATCCTCATGAGTTCTTGAAGCAAGGAACCACATACCACTTTGGTACATGTGGTAGGAGAGTTACAAAGTATTATTGGTTTGTGAAGAGAGTTCCCATGAACTAATTACAATATTTAGGAAACAGTACTGTGTACCATTCTAGTTCAGCAGAGAGGAGGTCCCACAAACCAACAGAACCAGGTACCACTTAGTATGGAATGTAGGCATGCACATTCTATTCATAGGAGTTCAAAACATCTTGTGCGTAAGGAGGAGCTGAGTACCATCCCAGTTCATGAAGGAGGGTTGCACAATCTTTTTAAAGAAGAAAATAATACCCTCAATGTGAAAAACAAAGGGGGAAACATTTACACCATAATAAACTCGCGGAAGTGAGTTTGTTTAAAGGACAAGAAAAGATCACATGCATGATGCATATGCAAATCATATTCATGATTTGAAACTCCCTAGTGAGAAATAATAAACGAAACAGTGGACTACCCAAATATGGGTTATTGTGAAATATTCATGGATAAACATATACATAATACGTATTCATAAATGATCTAAATAAGGCTTTGGGGGTTCCCTTGAGATGAAGACAAATGAAAGTACAATCGTGCATGCACTTTTCATTTCAAGATATTCAAAGAATCAAGTGGGTGCATTTGCGAAGAATGAAGAATTAAAAGGTGGAGTGTGATGTGGCCTTAAAAACACATAGTTTTTTTCTTTTTGTTAAATTAATTTATATTAATTTTAATTAATAATTTGTGTATTTTTTACAATATATTAACAATTTTTTATTTTAATAAATAAATTTATCAATTATTCATTTTTTATAATTTATCTTGTATTTTAATCTCTAAAATAGACAATTTATGTTATAAATTATTATTTTATAAATATTTATTTAGTTTGTAGCTTTAGTGTTTTTAAATAGTTAAATTACATTTTAAAATTACATTCACTCATAAATAATATAGTTTCTAATTTAAAAATTCATGTCGTAAATATTGATAAATTTAAAATAATATTACCTAATTATTAGGCAGCTTTTAATAATTCAGTAATTACTAATTTAAGTTTTCAATCAAACTAAATTTATCCAAACACTATAATTTTAAGTCTTCACACAATTTAATTATTCAATAAGATGATAATTTATTTCTTATTTCAATTAATTTAGTTTTTTATAGTAACTATTTTATAAAATTTACATTTTTGAATAATTTAGGTTAAATTAATTTTAGAAGTTAATAAAAATTTATGTTTTAACTATATCATAATTATATATAAGTTAATGATTTTTTTATTTTTTAATGCGTATTAATTAATTTTTAATTCCCTAGGTAATTAATTTGTTTTTAATTTTAATCTTCGTTAATTTTGCGGTTTGTAGTGTGGCATCATCAACCCATGGCACTATTTTCACTTTTCACGGTGCCATTGGTTTATTACTTTATTGTGACTTTGTTATGGTTTTCCCTATCAAAGTGCCACAAAATCCTCTTTCATGGTGCCACAGGTTCTCTCCTTCACACTATTTCATCCTCAAACCGGTCTCACCATTTCATTCTCAGTCACAACAACATTACGCACCATATCTCTTTCAAACTGTTTCACACTTCCAATGTTTCAAAACTATTCCACAGTTTCACCTTCCTTCCTTGCACAGCATCCGCTTCACTCCTACAATAAACCATACCACTTTATATGGATTTATCTTTCTCATTAGAAATCATTCACCATTTCTATCATCCCCATCCCGAACTGTGATTTCCAGTGCTACAACACACTAATATAGAAACAGAACCAGACTCCAATCAAACACTAACATAGATATGAAACCCAAATCTCGTTATGAATTTGGATCAAAACCATACTATTCTTGAAAATAAAATTAAAATCTCATATCTCAAACCTGTAAATAATCAACTCTAGTCGTGGTTTCGAGATATGCCGAGTAGGACCACTGGTGCTGAAGGAACTCACTACTTGCCTCTATGTAGATCTGAACTGCAAGTGAGGGGAGCTATGCTATCAACGAATCCCGAACCATCACCGGTCTTGAGGTTACCGGATGAGACCACATACCGCCGCTAAGACTGCACCAGTGTGCAGTGAGCTATGTCTAAGCTGAGGCTGGTACCGAGCTGATGTATGAAGAACCAATTCAGTGATGGGGAGAACTGCCTATAGTTGATGTGCTAGGAGGATAAGTTCAGGATGCCGTCCGAGATGCAAAGCACCATCCACCACTAGGTTTATGAGTAAGAGTTGCATGGTCCGATTTTGGGGAAGATGAACAGAAACCCCCTGCATCTTTTCACTGATAATGGGGGGTGATTAGTGTATAAATATTTAACAAATAAATTAAATAACAAAAAAACAAATAAATTAATAATAAAATAATAAAAATGTATATAAAAAATTAATGATTATTTATAAATTAACTAAAATATTAAACTAATTAAAGTAAATTATTAAACTAAATTTAATTTTAATTTAACTTTTTATAAAATAATTATAATAATTAAATTAATTATGTTAATCTAATTAAAGTATATAATTAAGTTGTTTCAACTAAATGTTAATAATTCTAATATTAATTAAAAACTAAAAATATAAATATTAAATTACAAACTAATAAATTTAATAAGTAATTAATTACTGTAATAATATTATTTAATTAAGTAAATAACAATTATCCACATTAGTATTTGTGAATTAACATTAATTAATAACTAATATAACGTTTATTTTTTTTAAATAACATAAATTTTTTATTTAAATTTCTTTGGTTTTTAATTGTTCTTTTTGTTTTATTTTATGCTGGATCAAGTAAGAGTTGTTAAAGCATCCTGGTTCACTCAACTAACTCACTAGAAGTTAGTTACAAGGGAAAAACAAACACGACATGTCAATCATGAAAACACACACGTGTTTCGGGCACATGTGAATGACACTAAATGTCGGTGGGAAGGAGTTGGTGACTTGTAGAAGATGATAGAGAGGTTATAAAGGCAGAGCTAGTATTAGAATTGAGGGGGGAATTGAGATGCTCAATTACATTCCATAATTACACTACTAGAGAGTAGATCTAGTGATTCTGATTCTGAATCAACGCCACACTTTTCTTGATCAGAAACTCTCGAGAGACACCAAGAGTAGTACTAGTGACCTGGTGTTTCATAAGAAGGGAAACAATTAATGATTTTCATTTGAATATCAAGGATTATTTTACCTCTGTTCTATTATTTTACCTTGTATCTGATATTTTTTATTGAAGATGATATTAGTTTAATTTCATGTTTGTAAAATTTGAATAACTAATGGTTCATACTTTCTTTTCTTCATTATATCTATTTTTGAAAGAATCATATTCTTTTGGAGAGAATGAATTAGGTACTAAAGGTGAATTCAATCTTCACCTAAATGCACTGAATTTCGACATCAATGTTTATTCAGTGATTTAGATCATTGATGTTTTTCTTTCAAAACTGGAAATTCAAATTACAGAAACTATATGTGATATATAATTCTGTTAAAATATTAAAATCTAATTATTATATGTTGTTTTTTAAGTGGCGAACCACATGAACTATAATAAAAATTTCTAATTCTTCTAGAGAGGAAGGATTAACAACTCATTTTTTGAGGTGTGAATTCAATCGTATAATGATACATTCATTTAACCATTAGATTTAAAATAATCTGATCTCATTATATGATCAAGAATCAGCAATCATGTTTATATTTCATGTTATCATTAGTCTATACTGTTAATTTTAGCTATTTTATGTTCCAGTTATGTAAATAAGAGATTTATAGAATAATATCACTTATTTTCAGTTAATTATAAAAAAAATTAAATTAAATTAAAAACATGAAAAGTAAAAAATGTTTTCCCCTGCTGAAAATAGTGGGGGATTCAAAAAAACCTTAGATCACACACCTGCCTTGTCCATGAATCGACCATGCACCACTGTTTTAGTGTAGGAGTAATAAATTTTATTTTTTGGGCTGTTAAGACCTCTAGACACATCAAAAATTGGTTCCATTGCCGGGAAATGCATGCACTAAGAGTCAAAGGTTATAATAAAATGTAAAAAAATCATTAAAAATTGAAAAACAACACCAACCAAAACATTCTAAAAACAACTTAAAAACGGTGAGGTTCATTTCTTCTTTTGTTTAACATAAAAATTCAGCATCAACTGTGAAAATTTGTGTGGTTAATCGAACCTATTTTTGTTTAAAAATAAATAGATGTTCCTGAAAACTGGAATCAACTTTGGCCTCTTCACAATTTGGCATCGTTGCTCAAACTTGAAACCCTAGATAAAATTGTCCTAATTGGTTCTAAATTAGATTCCATACTGTATCTTTGTAATACATTGTTTGGAAAGAACAATGAAATTAAAGATAAATACACGGAATAGAAAGGTAAAAGACTAAAAATATTAGAAAACATGATTTTAGAGTTACAAAAAATGATTAAAGTACAAGGAATATTTGATGAAAATGAAAAGGAATAGTTGTATAAAAGATTTTAAAACCAAATGGACGAGGAATGTGATAGTGAAACTGGTCAAAAACACTTTATTTGTGATTAATATGAATTTTGTGAGCCAATTTTAGAATCTATCAACTCACCAAATCAAGAAAACATTTTTGAATACCCCAAAATGAACTATAAATATGTTGTGTTGGACAATTTTTATATTGATTTGAAAAAGATTGAAAAAGATTGCCCGGTTATTTTCATCCTCCCTTCATTCGAGAAAAATCAAGGCTTTAGGATTTTTGAAAAAGAAGTCACATGGGTAGAAGAGATATTTGAAAATTAAAATTTTAATGTTAAAAACTCTTAACCCATATTTTCTAATGTTGTGAACAATTTGTCTGAATATAATATTCAGAACACTTTGGAAGAGAACTATAATTTAGAAATCACTGAATCATGAATATTTGAACATCAATTGAAATCTTCTAATCCTGGTTTTAATCTTGAAAGCCCAATAATTTCTAAACTTGTTTGGATGATTAGGTTGAGATACTGATAATTGAATAATGAATGAATAATGTGTTTTCATTTCCCTATTAACATAGTAATCAACTTTCTGAAATGCGTGCTAAATTAGAATGAAGTGTTAACCATCTTGAGGTGAATTTTATTAATATGAACATTCCAAAAACTGACTTTATTGAATCTGAATTGAACATTTACCCCTAAACAAAAAATTCTAGAACAAACTGCTGATTTTCTTTTGGATGGTGAGCATTTTGAACATGATATTGAAGTATATGTTGAAAACACACTAGTTGATGGTTCTAGAATTGATTTTGATAGAAGTAGTAAATGTTCGTAGTAAGTTAATAAGTGTGGATATTTGGGACGAGATTCACAACATTATTATACCTGAAATAGTTTCTGATAAAAGAAATTATATTTCCTGTCTATCACTTCCATCCTCGACTGTGAAGGGGGTTGATTCTTCCCATGATACTGATAGTATTCTAGAGGGGGAATCACACATGAGTTTCATTGATCATAATTCTGATTATCACCTTACTATTTCCCCTCTTGAATCTATTTATCCGAACTCATTCATAATCACCCTTGAATTTGAATATTGTTATGGTGAGGTTGAGATATATAACTGTGAGGACAATGGAATGTCCTCTTATGCACCGAATTCAATGTTGTCTCTACCTGAAAAAGTTTATTTTTTCAAATTTGAAACCAATCTATAAGTTGAAATCATCATTTTAATAACTATTTAAGTGTTCTACTTGGGGATTTTTTCAGGTTATGATAGTTTAGGTTTTTTTCATTAGATTTGGATCCAACATAATTCATTGTTTTGTTAAAATCAAATGGGCAAAATACCTGTGGTGGTTCCTATTAAGGAAACCACATCCACCTAGTGACTATGGTAACTTTCTAGGTGATTCTGGATAAGGAATTAAAATCTAGCACTGCATGGGAGGAATTCCATGGTTTTTATTGTGTTAATATATAAATAAATTGTGATTAAATAAAGACTAAATGTAGACTTTAAACTCATTACTTCATGGGTTTCAACCCATTCTCTTTCTTTGTTTTTTACTTTTATAGTATTTTGTGTTTAATAAAGTGCTACTTTTCTACCTTTTTTATGCTCTGTCGCTATTTTTGTACATGGTTTTCATATTCTATGTATTTAGGATTTTTCTATTGTGTTAATAAAAGAGTGGAATTCCAATATTGAAGGATTAGTGAAAAAAATAATAAGTCAGGGAAGTACCTTACTATTAATTTCGATTTCATTATTCTTCTCCTTACTACATTAAAAAATTTGTTGCATATTTTGTTTGAAAAATTTGCCTTTATTTGTTGCTTCTTTAAAAAAAATCTCATTGTATTAGAATATTCAGCTCTATGTGTATTTAATAATCTATTACATGACTTGAACAGTATCAAATTCTACTACATGTCTAGATACTAAAATAAAATAATCCTGAAAATGATTAAAATTATTCTTGTATTAGAATGAATGTTTGTTGTATGTCACTGTGTAAATAAAAATTATGCATCTACATAACATTGTGAAACTAAATTTCATTGCTATTAAACCCCATTCACTTCATGGAATTAAGTGCGGGGGTATATTGTTATTAGTTGTATAATTTTGATTTGAAACTACATTAGGTTGGGGTGTTTTAGGATTTATTCTTCTACTCTATTGAACGTATTATTGAACTCAATATATTAACATGCTTACACCCTGTACACTGTGCACATAGATGTTACATGCCATGTTTCTACTTTAATGAAAATATTATTCGTTGGGCTTAGTTGATAATGCATGTACTAGTTTTATTACCACATGTTATGTTATTCATTGTGGAAAAAATATTCTTGAACTTCAATGCAACCCTTTTAACATGTCATAAATCTACTAAATTAATAATCTGTTTTAAACCTTAATTGATTAATTGTTCTTCACCACATTAGAATTAAACTTTGGGGATAAATTTTGGTTTTATGTGTGTGTGAATTAGGGGGTCATTTATTGACTATGTTAAACTGTTCATAATTGTAGGCTCGTCCATTCCCATTTCACTTCAATATTTTTTGTAAAAAATGGTTAAATTTTTGCAAAATTAATTCATTATTTTAGGTTGTACACTGTTTCTCAAATGGATCTTACCTTAGGAAAAGTACCTAACTGGTAGTTAAAACTTCATTGATTTGAAAATTAAAGTGGGTGGATGATTTCTGGGTGAGTATACATAGTGATTTAAGAGAGATTTTGGTTTTTGACTATTTTTTAGAGTGATTTGGGTAATTTGTCTATGGAATTAAGATCATAACCCTTTGAACTTGAAGTATGAATTAATCCTAGGGGACACATATTTTTGTTATTTATTTATTTAATCACCATAATGAGCCAATTTAAATTATTTTTATGTAAATATTTTGAAACTAGTGTAATTGGGACATCTTGAATCCCATAGAAAATCACTGATACCCAAGATGCTGGGAGCGTTTCTGTTTACTATAATCCCTTTGTAAACCTTGAATAATTGAATTGTAGAGTGCATATCACATGATACATGGAATGGGTAAAATAAAATAAAGTGGCCATGGTCAAAAATGAGTTCATTAAGGTGAGAGGAATGGTGAAATCTAGATGAAGAAGGGGTCAATGGGTTTATATGAGAATCTTTTGGATTATATCATTGAGGTGATTAACAAAAAGAATATTTATTTTTGGACCCTAGGAGATGTTCACGGTATAATGTTTTTCTGGTTATGTTCTTAATTCCTCTCATATTTTTCTTCTTGTCACTTTTAGAATTAGAACATTAGTTTGTATTGAAATGTGTCACTAAGGATATTCACATATGAGACAGGACACATTCATTAATATATGGTTCATCGCTTTATTGATTTATAGTAAGATATTGTTTAAGGCACAACATGATTTGAGTTAAATTTTTGAGAGACTATTGATACTTTAGTCCTCTATTTTCAAATTATTTGGCATGTTACATAATGAACTGATTCAGATATTATTTGTATGCATTCTTTCATATGTGAAGACATTTAAATAATGATCTAGAATCTTGAGTGCACATGTGTAAAGGAGTGAAGATGAAGATAACATCTATATTTGCACATGCATTGTCACATGCATACATGGAATAAGATGTGTTTATTTTGATGCTGCCTAGTGAACTGTTTTTTAGTGTTTGAAAAATCACAAAAGAATTTGTGATTCTATCCAAGAAGAATAAGTTGTCTCCGTACATCTGGATGTTGAACTGGATAACAAGATTGAACATCAACAAACATCAACTCTGGAACTCGATGCATGGAATGTATCATTCTAATCAAAGACAATGGCTTTCAAGCATATCAATTGAAAGGACATTCACATCTATTAATTGAGTGTGAATTCATCAAGGGTAGTGAGCCAGGGGGAGTCAGCGGGAGTTATCTGAGAGAAGCAGTGAGCTATAACAGAATTTTTGTAAAGGTAGTGTCCCTTGGACAGAGTTACTGTACCCTATACTTTTAATCCATAGATAGGGATGAATAGTGTAATTAGGTATGACTGACAACCTGTTAATGTATTCTCCTTGGATGTATCCCATAGTGCTGAACCAAGTAAAAGTGTCTTGTTGTCCTTCTCTGTGTGAATGTTTTAATTACCACACATATCCATCAAACATGTTTAATTTAGTTCCTACCAACATGGGAACTAAATTTAATAAATAGAGAAAATTTTGACACCCTAATTCATCCCACCCCCCTTAGGGTGTCCTAGGGGTTTTCAATTAGTATTAGAGGGAAATGTTTATGTATGATGGATACTTTATTGTAATTTTATTCAGAATAGGATATGAGTTTTATTTCCTAAGACAACAATGAAGAGTAGTCTTAATGAATGTTCAGTTATTTATGAGCGGGAATTTATACCGAAGAAGACCATGATGAACAAAAAAAAATGAGGAAGAAGTGGAATAAATATCTTTTTTCCAAAGATGATATTATGTCTGTTTCTCCATGCCCTTACAATAATGAAGAATTATCATATATGGGATGTAAAGTGAATATAGTTCGGGTTTCTACCAGAGAAATGGAAGACACTTATATCTCATTTTCAAGGGATCATGAGAAATTTAGAACCTATCTGTAGGATATTTCTGAAGAAAGAGTTGAAGTTATTTGTAGAATATTTCTATGTATACATAATGAGATCATCTGAATGTGAAGAGAAGCTGATTATATGGGAGAAGTATTGAAAAAGAATATGTCATAATGTTATAAGCTCTCCAAACAAATTGAATCCTTTGGAGAAAAATAGGGTGTCAATAATACTCTAGAACAATAGATCCGTGCATTTAATGATGAGAGGAAACAGAGCACTAAATCCAGGTTCTAAAATTGGAAGAGACATGCAAGAAATTTAAAGAACATGACTCGTTGATCCAAAGAAAATTCATTTTTCATGAATATTCAGTCGAATGATTGAAAAAGGATGGTTATGAGAATATGATCATGATTGAAGATGAGAAGATCATTCTCAATATGTAATGTCTAAAATTGGAAGCCTAGTTGACCAATTTTGAGAACACACATATTTAATCTTTACACAAGATTGAAATAGTTGATGCAAGTACTCAATTTCCATTGGGGAATTATAAATGTAAAATACCTCCACCATGTGATTAGAAGATTATAACAAATCTTGATTATCCATCTCAAAAAACAATGTCTTTTCTACTCAATATTCACTTGATTATTCATAAGACAAAAGACCTCCAACATGTGATAATAATATCATGACGTCACTCCTTGATATATCAAAAACATCTAAGAAAGTGAATGTTCCATTCATACCAACTTGAACTATTGTTTCCAAATATGTTTCAACTAAAAGTGAAGGTTGGAAGAAAAATTCTAAACAATTATAGATAAAGAATGGTGAGGGTATGAAACCTACTACCAGGGATATGGTGGATATGAAGAAGAAGCAAGAAGAAAATTCTACAAATAGAGAACACCACATTAAGAAGAAGGCCCATCTACCTTAAACAGAGTATATCAAGAGGATAAGAACTGTGGGTCAATGATGGTGATAAAACAGATTTGGGAATTGTGCACTGGATTGTTGGTACAATACTTTAAATAAAAAATCACAGAGAAATCTTTTGTCAAAAGGGAGAAAATTGGAGAAGAAAAAACAGCATCAACAGATCTAAAAGCATTTTTATACTGGAAAAAGATTTGGAATTCTAGAGAACATCTGTGACGTACGCTATGGGAGTGGTCACAAAAATGGAGAATTCTTATCTCAATATATTTCTAGAGCTGATAAGTAAAGAATATCATATAAGCCAGCTAAGAAAGAAGAAGCTACATTGGGAAAATATCAAAACAATGTCTCAACGGAAAATTCTCCCATAAACACTCCATTAAAGAATGGTAAGAAGTCCTTGAATTTAAAATCCAATAAGCTGAAGTGTGGTACATCCAATAGAATTATAAAAAATGATGACACTCTGAAGAGTCCATGTGGGAAATCATGACATACTGGAATCATTCTTAGAGACATATTGGTTATCTGAAATGATGATTTGAAAATAAAGAGAATGAATGGAGACGCACAAGCTATGTCTAGTGAAATAGGAAACAAGAAGATTCCATTAGATGATAGAAAATACCTTTGTGTGATGTGAAATATGGCTGGTCACATTGTATGCAATTGTAGTACATTTATTCCAGCTCACGAATAATTCCTAAAGAGGATGAATGTCGCACCCTAAGATTGTAGTGCATTGAATGATCTTGAAGAGAGACGACTAAAACACAAAGAGATGGATGATATATTTATATCCACACAACCAATGTCAGAACTAAATATCGAATGTTCAAGTGTGAGGTGTGGAGAAAAAAGAGCATATTGGTTGAGAAAATCAACTCATCCTTTCTACACACATTGATGAAAGAAAGGAGAATCCACCTTATTCCCATAACACTTTGTGTATTGTACGAATTTTACATGGAATCGATGGTGAATTAAGCACCCAAGGCGATAACACGAGAAGTGTTCCCTTGATGGGAGATACATAGAGAATATAACAGAGTAGTTATTTCAATTATTATAAACTTCTGTTCGTATCAAATTTAATTACTATGACAAATTCTTGAAGATTATGTCTTTTAAAAATGTATGTCAGTTCACAATCTCTCATCCTCAGTTATAGAAAATAAAAATTATTTTACAAATGTGGAGTAACTAAATCAATTTGTGACATAAGAAAATTGGAATGTCCCTTGATTTCAAGTACATGAGTCCTCATCACTATAAGTTATCATAATCAGGGGATAATGGAAATATGTTTTCTAGATTAAATCCTCTTTTTTTCTACATCGATACTTTCTCAAGTAGACATAGAGTGAAATGACTAGTGGCACAATTTCTTATGTATGGAATGATACCCTCTCTACCATATAATTTTTATTTCATGTCAATATTGGTGAGAGAAAGTGAAATGAATGTGGAAATGTGAAAGGGATAGAGAAGGACTTTTTAATATTGAAATTCTCATTTCAGAGAACGTTGAAGTATTGAAAACAATCACCAATGGGGAGATTTTTGGGACCACATTGTGTATGAATATTTATTTTTGTTGTCAATAGGTGTCATTGGATGCCAGTGTTGATCAACATGTATAAATGAACTCTTCTAAGTCAAATGGAGAATGGAATTCAGAATAAACTAATCCAAAGGGTTCTTTGGAATAGGTAATATAAAGGAGAAGAAGAGGGTGTGAGGGGGCCTGGAATATCAAGGTGTCCATGCATGGGGTTTGAGATAGAAAGTGGCAATGCATTTCAATGCATACATAGTCTTCTATTATGTATTTTTATAATCCTTCTTAAAATATAAGGTCATCCCACTAGCAAGTAATCCAGCTTAAAACTGAGGCTCATGTGGGACTACAGGGGTTAACTGTACCCATGGGGATAACATCTCGATAAGCCCACAAGATGTGCAAGGGGGCTATGAATAAGCCCCAAGTTATGTATAGTGGGTGCTGGTTGCACAACTGAGGAGGAAAAGAGTGGGCACTAAGAGCGTGCCAGTAGAGAACCGGTGCGGGGCGGAACTGGAGGAGGGAGAGGATATTTCTAGCTGAATAAGGGAGAAACATTTTATTTAAGGATGCCGATGAATACATGGTGTCTTGATGAGGGACAAGGTTTTAAAAATGAGGAACTAATCTCGACTATTGATCCCTCACCAACATAAGATCTACCATTCGATCAATCATGAAATTGATCCAGCGCATCCAAGTCATCCATCTGATCTCTACAATTTCTGATTTAAGAAGGGTCGTATGATATATGTCACTAAGGTTGTATTCATCCTTCAGACACTAGCATGCACCCACGAACTAGTGCTCGAGCTGAACAACCATCTCACCACTCAAGTCATCGATTGATCTCTGTTCAATCCCACAATGATTTTATGGATGCTAAGATCACATGCATGCGATTACATTTTCTAGCATGAGAATGAAATGAAGAACAAGTAAATGGACATGGAAAATTTTGTTTAAAAGGCCCTGTGGATTCGAGTAGGGATTCAAAATGTGATACCTTTTATTTGAATGCAAGAAAAATAAGTAAGAAAAACTGTGAGTTTGAAAAGGGAAACATCCATGATATGCAGTATATCTCTATGCAAGTTTGAAGATATTATATAAGCAATTATCTTAGTTATACAAGAAAGAATCATGAAGAGAGTATCATGTGGATATTGGATTTAGAAAATATATAAACATTAATTATAAAAATAGACGCATTTATTCAATAATTATTTGCTACTCACATGGTTTTGAGGGCTTCTGTTTTGAGAAACAGATTCATTCTGATCTTCTAGTTTTCAAGGGTAAATCTATAGACGCGAGCCGTTTCGGGTTTTTGATTAGTAAACCTCAAAACAATCCAGTTCTACAAAGAGAAAGAGTTCCATGTACCTCACAGGTTCATGAAGTAAAGAATCGTTTACCACTCTGGTACACGAGGTTGGAGAGTTGGAAACTGTTCTGGGTTTGTGAAGCATGTTCTCATGAAATATTCTATGTTCGTGAGGAAATAGTACTATGTAACGTTATGGTTCAGGGGAGAAGTGGTCCTTCAAACCAACAGAAATACAGACCACTTGGTACAAAAAGCAGGCCCACACCTTCTCTGCATAAGACTTCCAGACATCTCGTGCATGAGATAGATCCAAGAACCATCCTAGTTCGCGAAGGAGGGTTGCACACTCTGTGAAAAGAAGAACTCCATACCCTTAGTGTGACAAAGAAAGTGAAAAAATTGACAACACAATAAAATTGAAGTAGTTAGTGTGTTTAAAGAACAACTGTAGATCACATGCCTAATTCATTTGAAAATCATAGGCCTGATTTGAGACTCCTAGGTGTGCAAGACTAAATTAAAAAATGGACTAACCCCATTCAGGTTATTGATTAAGATTCATGGATAAACATATACATGATAAATAATGATAAATGAACTAAATATGTATTTGGGGGTGCCTCTGAAAAGAAGACAAATGAATGTACGTACGTGCATGCACATTTCATTTGAAGAAATTCAAGGCAGCATGTGGGTGCATTTTGGAAGAATGAATAATTAAAAGCTGGATAGAATTTGTATACTAGATTGCATATGTGAAGACATTTAATGAAAGAGCCACAATCTTGGGTACACATTTGTAAATAATTGAAGAGGAAGATAAAATCTATATTTACAGATGCATGGTCGCATGTATACATGGAATAAGAAGAGTTGATTCTGATGATTCCTAATGAATTTTTTCTCAGTGCTTGAATAATCACAAAAGAATTTGTGATTCTGTACAAGAATATTAAGATTTTTTATTACATCTGTTAGTTGCACTAGAGAAGAAGATTAAAATTCAAAGAGCATCAACTCTGGACCTCTTTACAATCATCGTCTCATGCCGAATAGGAGACAAAGACTTTCATGCATTTCTATTGAAGGGAGATTCATATCCATAAACTGTGTGTTACTTAACCAAGGGCAGTGAACCAGGTGGAGTCAATGAGTGTGATTAGAGGGAATAATTGATCTATCCAAGAACATTTTTAAAGGAAGTGTGTTTGGGTCCAAGTGAATGTACTCGAACCTTGTAATCCACAACTAATGAATAATAATGGAATTAGGTATGACCGACAACCTATCAGCGTATTCTTATTGGGTATAGCCCTTAGTGGTGAACCAAGTAAAAGTGTTATGTTGTCTTTTTATCTTTGACTGTTTTAATTACTGCACATATCCATCATATAAGTTTAGTTGATTTCGTACCAACATGAGAACAAGATCCAATAAATAGAGAAAAAGTTGACACCTTGATTCGCCCCCCCAGGGTGACCGAGGGTCCTTCACTACCATCCCTTACCACCCCCCCTCTCATGTAACCTTCTATACATTGTCCATCCATATTCATTTTCATACCAATAACTATAGGATTCCAACTAACCCATAATCCCATATTCTGACATAATTTTTTATGTTGAAATATCCACATTTTGTATTAATTTTATCAGGGAAAAAGATACATACCCTCAGATATGAAGGCCTCCTAGCATAGCCACCCATAATATAGATTTCACCTGCACATAAGACTATGGATGACCTATTCCTCCCCTTTACTTATTCTACACCTCCCAAATAACCCAATAAATAGCAGCAAAAATCATGCCTTGCACCCTTTCCTCCTCACAACCATGTTTAGCTCCCTAGAACTAGTTTGATAGAAAATCTTCCATGTTATCACTTATTCAAGATAATCCCATAAAAGGAGAAAGATAATTCCAAATACATGTTTACATTTTACTAAATAAGAGAAGGTTCCAACAAGACTCATGTCTAGGATTGCTGCAACACCATCATTTGGAGGCCAATGAGATCCCCTTATTCTGGATGTTATTCTCTATCAGTAACAAATTGTTTTGTGTCTTCCTAATGAGAAAATTGAATTTCAATAGGATCCACATACACCATAGTTGGGTCCCAAATTATCATAATTAGATATCACATGCAGGATGTCTCGAATCTCTCATCCGTAGAATCTACCAAATTTAGATATTGATTGAACACAATAATCGTCTACAGTAGATAGAGATATGTTGTTGAACACATCACGTTGCTTCTGGTCCATCGTTGTTTGCAAGAGAATTGTAAATATCAGCAACTCCATGAAAGAAATTTCAATAGTTGGACAATAATGGAAGAAAAAATGGAGTTCCTCTCCAATTATCTCTCCAGTAGCTGATGTCGCTACATCCCACTACCCAATGGATTTTATCATCCAGAATTTTTAATAGCTCTATCATGAGTTTTACCAACATGGAAAATTTATTCACATCATTATACCAAACATTCCATTGATCCACATATATGTGTTTATGGAATCTCTCCCAAAGGTATTTTCCTTCAATGATTTCCCAGGAAATCTTCAATTGCATAGCCTTGACAGTCTCTAATAAATTAAAAATATTAACTACCCAATCTTCTATTAGTCTAGAAAATCTCTTCCATCTTGGCCAATGGTATCTAACATTATCATTATCATCCAAAATTAATTAAGTAAAAATCATTTCAATATGATCCACTGTACCATTTGGAGCTATGTTCACTTAATGAACATGCATTGGTATGAATGTTAACACACTGTTTATGATAATATCTCTTTTTCATTCTCTCCAGAAAACCCAAAAAGTGACAAACCACGTAGACACCTAATGATGTTCTAGTTATCAATGGAAACACACAAAAGGTCCTTCCCCCTCAATAAAAAATAAAATTTTCATGCAAATATAGTATAAATAAATGTAGGAAAGGATAAATTTTCTTTTAATACGGTTTAAACCTATTAAGAAATTTATGAATTATAAGGGAAAAATATGGGTTGATGTAAAGGTTAGGCATAAATTTTAAAATTTCTCACCAAAATTAAAATAATTAATCATGTTAAAAAGACTTCATAAACTCTAAAAATTTGAATGATAATAAATAAAAATTTATCATTCTCTGAGAAAATCAAGGTTTCTCTCCTAAAAAATAAGGTATTAGGATGAATATGTTAAAATATGTTTAAAATAAAAATAAAGTAGAAAATATTAATTGGGATCTGATTTTGAATATCAATAATATGAAAAAATTGTCAACCTATTAAAAATAATCAAATATCCATTTCAAGGAATGTCTTATATATCAAAAAAATTAAAATTTTCCTTTATTTAAAAATCATATAAACTCTCTTAAATTAAATTAAAATGAAAAAACAATAATGAATATTTTCTAATTAAATATAAATGTTTTGAAAAACATGAAGAACAAAATGAAAACAGAAAATCTCCTAAAATATAATTTAAATATGAAAAAAAACCAAAAAAAACAAAATCCCTATTACAAGTTCACATTCCCCTATATGTATATTTAAATGAAAATCAATTTAGATCATGTATACTTAAGAGACTATGTAAACTAAACTCTTGGTATAGAGAGATAAAACTTGAGTTTATTTAGTAGGAAGACCCTTGATTTAATTACTTAATTACATCCATATACTATAAACTGACCAGAAATATTGAAATGATAAATTTATTGGTATAAAAAAATAAGATAATATATTGCAAAAAAATATATCATTGTAATATTTCGGTGTATCTATGTTTCTTTTTATTTAAAATGATTGTCTGAAAATTTATAGGGATCAAGTTGGAAACAAAATTTGTCAATTTATTTTAATGTAAGTAATGGTGTTTAGAAATTATGCATAGAAAGTGGAAATTTTTACTAGAATTTTCTATTATCATGTGTGTTAATGCTAAAAGTAATATCACTATTGATTTCATGTAAATGTATATGTTTTCACGTACGATCACTTATGTGGACCATATAAGAATTTAGTGATTGAATTTAGGTTTTTTATCTTATACATCCACAATGTAGTTTTCACACTATTATAAAAGTTGAAAATGTGGCATTTTATTATGGAGAGTGCATGGTTTTATATAAAGACATAATGTTCATGTCATGTATGTGAACAATAAATAATTTCATAATAGAGAGGACTCATTTTCGGAATAACGGTGGTGATTCAGAGAATTTTGTGGGTGATTTGTTCCATGTAAAGTTGTAAATAGAATTTTGTACTTGATGAGGTGTTCATAAAGGGATGAATAATTGTACCGTGATTAGAAGTTTTTTAGGGTTTTTATATAAATTTTCATACAATATGCATCTATATTAACATGGATAGTTTAATAAAAACAATATCTATAAAATTTTATCGTTTTCTGATGTGTGGGATGTGTTCTAATATTCATTAGTTTCTTTAAGGGGATTCATCTTATTATTATCTTTCCACCCGACCATAAAATTTCATATAGTTACCCATAAAATCAAATAATTAACAATTCATTATGGGTGAAAAACATTCTCCATAAGTAAATTTATTTATATTCTTCTTTTAAATCCTTGTTTTTTATAAACCATCAATGACTTATAATCAATTCTAACATTATTCATTAATTTTTTATTATAATTTTTTATGATGGTATTGTATGATACACAAAAAAATATGAATATAATTTGAAACATGTTTTAGTTATTAATCATTCAATACCTTTTGGGATCCCAACGTCTGTATTTCATCTATTTCCTCTAATAATGTATTAATTAATTACATAAGATATTACTTCTTCTCAGAAACACATGGTTTTTAATAAAACGTTTTCTTTGAGTTTATCCAGTCTTATTTAGTAGATTATGTTCCCCTTTCTAAATCAATGATATAAGGATTAGGATTCTTGATTATTTTATATTGGTTTTTAATTATCTACTCAAATCAATGACATATTCAATTCTTTTATATGATTTATTTTGATATTCTATAACCCTCTATAACTATGTTTTTTTACTTTAATTTTTCCCATATACTATTATGGATAATTTAATTGTCCAAATATCTTTTTATTTTAATTCCACTGTTCATTAAACTCTTTATATTGACCTTGGAGTTCAACATTATGATTGATAATTCAATCTAGTTTATTATCTTCTAAAATTATAAAGAAAAATATATAAACCTAATATATTTTTATTTTCACATGTAAAATCGTGTCAAAATATTAAGTCATATATTTTATTAAGCCTGAAAGTCATGTCCCAAATAAATATATAAAAACGTAAAAGACTTGCACAATGATATGTGATCTACAGATCATGTGCATCATTAATTAGATGGTATCTATTGATCTAAAAAACTATGTATAATATATACAATGTTATAAAAACACTATATACACTTTCCCACACAATCCAATTTGTAAATATCAATCCAAATATTTTAATGTTATTATATATTTCATATTATGTAATATAAATGATTTTTATTATATTAATATTAAAAATATTAATAATAGCCTATAAATATTAAATTTATATATTTAAATGTGTATATATTATTATGTTATGATTACCAATAACTTTGGATTAGTTTCTATAAAAAAAATATAGTTTATCATGTTCATATATATTATCATTTTGTAATCTATTAATAAAATAAATAATACAATTACAAAAAATACTTCTACACATTTATAGGGAAAAGGATTTTCTAGAATTCTTCATAGATAATTAGATTAATCAGTAATTGGAAAATCTGATCGAATATTATTTCCCATCATATTAATGTATCTATTTTTTACGAATTTTATTAAAATAACATAATGTGGGTATATAAAATTAAAATGCATTCTTTTTATGATGTCACTGGCCAATAAAGGAACTGCAAAACTATATATAGATGTTCTTAATAATATTTTATATGGTAAAAAAACAATCCATTTTTATGAAATATAATTCATTGAACTAATGAATTATAAAATCAATAATCATGTAATTTATCTAATGGAAAAACAAATTCTAAATAAATTAAATGTTCCACAAGTACTATGCCAATGTATAAAATAAATATTATATCAATACCCAGAAATGGTATGCTTTTTAATTCCATGTCAAGTGATATTTTTTCACATAATATTTTTTTTAGTTTATTAAATCTTATATAAAATACCATTACTATTATTAATTTGATCTTTATCTATCTCATAGACATTTATGGTACATCCAATTTATTTTTGACTGGTCTATCTAACCTATGAAATATATAACAATAATTTTAATAAATAAATAAACTAATTAAATATTAATTAATTTTAAAATGTAAAAACATATCAATTGAAGATAAAAAATATATATTATTTGAAAATATATCTTCAACTGATTAAATTAACTAAATATATAGTAATTTATATTATATTAATAATAAATTAATATTTACATAATAAATTTAGACACCACATCATGAAAATTTGAGCATATTAAAAAATTTTAATAGATATTAAAAATGTCACATAATGCATTGGAAGAAATATATATTTAACAAATAATTCATAATTTATATAAAATTAATGAAATAAAAATGTTATATATATTAACCAAAACAAATGAACACATGTAATAAAGAAAATCTACCACCCCAATCGCAAAATAAATATTCTGTTGTAATTTTTTTCCATTTTTTTAAATTTTCAATTGAATGTTTTCATAATGTTTTCTCAAAATATATTATCCCAATATGAACAAAATACTACATTACTTTCACTATTTATTTTTTAAAATTTATTACTTTGTATGTAATTGTATTCAAGTGATGTTGGAAAAATAGGTCCCAAAATTGTTCATCCCATCATCTACTTCAATTAATGAAAAACTAATTAACCAATTTAGAGTAGTATTATCTAGAACCTAAAATTAATTCAATAAAGTATCATCTTTATAATGTTATTTTTTAGGATTCATTTTTCCCAGTCCGAAATCGTTAATTCATTATCTATAATTTACATTTCTTATATAATCTGACAATGGTTATGTAATCAATATAAAATCGAATTATTTTTTTGTTTCCCTAATTTATGATATTTTCTCATACATGAGATATTTATATTTAACTCAAGATAAATAATTATTTTATTTAGATATACTCATAGAATAAAATTCATTATACCTCCATCACCATGAATATACGTTTATAGTATTGTCTCATTAATGATATAACATTTTTCTGAAATTATTTTTATTGACATATATTCAACCAACTAACCCATTTAGATTATGAATCTCAATAATCATTTAAAATAGAACATATTTGTCCTAATAACCAATCAATAATTTTTTATAATTCTCATTTTTATCCAAATTTCAATTTTATTGGAATTCATATATCTAATATCCATCATCCACTTATTTACTTACTCTCTAAAATCTAACTAGTTGTATAGAATATCTAAATTATCTAGTTCTAGTTTTATACATGATGGAACGATAATTATTTCTCCACTTCTCTTCGACATGTTCCAATCTCGAATTAAAGTATATTATAATCCATATATTATTATCATTTTTGTGATACATAGCATAACAAAATACATTTTAAATTTATTTTTGTATTAATATATTATTTATTCCATGTAGAATTTAAATTTCAATATTTTTTTAATAATTAAATATTAGTGGAATTTTATTAGAAACATATATTTTTGAATTATATTAATCTATAACTTTTTAATTAAGTAGAAAATTAGAAAAATGTGAAAATTACTCATAGTTTATTTAAAATCTATATAATATTTTGTGACACTAATCCACATAGGATTTGTAATATTTAATTCACCAAGATATATTATGATATTATTTATTGATTAATTAATTAATTTTTAAAAACATATGTGGTTTTAATATTTGAGGTGTTTTATTGATTTAAAAAATTATTATTGTTTTCATGTTTTCACTATTGTCTTTATTTTTGTTGTTATTTTTGTTTTTATATTCCATTTATTCTTGTTTTTGTTAAAGATTTTAAATTTCTTAATAGGTTGAACAATTTCCATTTATATTGGTTTTATTAATGAAAAAAATGTGAAGAAGTAAATCCCCCTCCCTTCTAATTTAATTAATTATTAAATTGATCACCTCAGTATGGTAAAATATTTTTATTTCCTTATTTTTCCTGATTTTCCCCCATTACCTTCTTAATATGATTTCTCACATTTTTGAATATCTATTTTATTAATGATTACATAATTTTGGGGGGTCTTTACTATATCATGGTTTATTAATTAAAGAGACAATTCATTTTCAAAGTGATGTTTTAAATCTGATTCGGCTCAAATGCTCAAAATTATATACTATTTCATGATTAAATAAAATTCAAGATTGACAGAACACATGATATTTGAAAACCATTGTAATTATTTAATAAAATTATGGAATTAATAATTTCATATTCGTGATGAATATAAAAGGTTTAATATCTATTTATAGAAATTAAACTTATTAATCATACCACTTTGATTTCCAAAATACTATTTATTATTATATATGGTGAATTTTTTTGTGATTATGAAATATGTTATGTTGTTTTTTCATAGAACATTGACAATTATTTTATTGTATATTCATTATAATGTTTTTTTATTATTATGAATGAATTTCAATTAAATTGAAACACCTATTATTTTTGAAAAAATATGATATTAATAGATTAAATATTATTTAGTTTTTGAATATTTGATTTGTAAGAGATTATTACATAACTAAAAAAGGTTTCAAAATCCATAAAAAATGTTAGAACATGGATAAATGAAAATTATTTTTTATTTTATTTATTTATTTTGATCAAAATATTAGCCTATTTTTATATTATAACTAGATATAAATAATTTTTTCCCAAATAATTCCATGTTCTATTTTCGGATAATGAAATTTTTCATTTTAATCTAGATTTGATGAAGTTAAAAGTACCTAAATCCGTTTTTGGTTATAAATACATGTCAAATTGAATGTATGTTATTTTTTTAAAGTGATATTTTGTTTAAGGGTGATTTAAAATAATTTTATTATTTAAATGGAAACATTATTATTTATTGGGATGTAGAATATTAAAATATGAAACCAAAAGATAATTATTTCTATATTCAGTGGAATTTGGTTGATTTCTTTTCCTGAAATTATTTATAGTTATATTTTTAATCAAATAAGAACTTTAAAAACAATATGTTGTCATTTCCTTATGTGATTCATGCCTCATATTTTATAAGGTATAATATAATCTCTCTATTATTTAACAGTGGTATACCTTAAAAATAAAATAGGGGAGAGGTAAATTAACCATTCGTTGAGGTGGAGTACTCTATCATGATTGTGGGCTACAATGATGATCATAGTGTCAGTGAAATATATTTAAGGATGGTACATTATTGTCTGTACTGAGATATAGAAATATCTTTTCTTAAATATTTCTCATTTTCATCTTAATTTTTTAAACGAATCATTAATTTAAAATAAAGGATACAATATTGTTTATATATTTATAAAATTATGGGGTTCAAACACTAGTATATATATTGTTATTAAACATTCAATTTTTTCATTTTTTTAATTTAAATTATTCCATTCTAATTTTGCGAAGGACTTTTGTTTACGCTTATATATAATATATGTATAACTATATTCCATTATTCCAATATCATATGTGATATTATCACCCTTTTAATGTACACCTTAGAGCACTTCAAATATTACTATTTTGATATATAAAAAAATATAGATTGTCAACGGATATTATTTGTGGTTTAATATCTAGGTTTTGGAGACCAAGAATCCTTTATATCCAATTTATATTTATTTATTTATTTATATTGTTTTAGTCTTTATAAAAATAATATTTTGAAAATATTAATATTATTAAATAAAAATACAAATAATGATATCTGAATGCTTATATAATTATTTATTTATTAATTGGAATTTTATAAACATATATATGGATAAATAATTATTTTTATTTTTTGTAACGTCCTTATAGTAAAGATAATATGTTTTCATATTTGTAATCTAGTTCTCAATTCTTTATGTTTAAACCTCAACATTAGTTTTCATCGTTTGGTGATAAAAAATATCTTTCGATATTATGTAATATCATCTTAGATATTGTTATATGTATTTGACTGAGGATGTTATACACACTAAAATATTCAATCATTTATCATTTGAGGTAATTATCAATAATTTAACCCATTTAAAAAAATAAATTTTTCCCATAACATTCAAATATATTTTTTTATAACACTATTGGGAACATGAAACAATATTACAATGGTCCAATAATTTACGCCTCCTTATAAATGTTAATTGTTTGATGAATCACGCTAAAAAAATATTGATAGAATTATGTTTTTGTCTGATACGTTGTTCTATTGATTCGTCCAAATTATATGTAAAGCTAACGTGATTAATCAAAATAGTATAAAAATTATTAATGGAAGTAATCAGGTTATATTCATTCCTTAAAAATATAGTACAACTGAATTTATTACCATTAGAAAAAAAAACATTATCCATAAAAAGATAACAATTTTGAAATTTATAACCTTTATGCATATTATATATCATTATAAATTTTTTTTTAATAGTATAAGGTTTTGTATAAGAAACATTCACTGTGATAAAAAAATTTTAAATTTTTTTTCCTACTTACATAATATATGAGATATTGGCCATGAAAAAAGTGAGATATTTTTTCAATTTTTTAAAATGTATTCTAATTTTATAAAAGAACTCATTAATATTCATTAATAAAATTGATCTATAAATTTTATCCTTTATTTTTATAAAAATTTTTTAATAGTATTTTTGGGTTTTGAAGGGGAGAAATAATTTATATTTCTTATGAAATAGTCACTAAAAATTTCACAAAAGTTAGAGGAATAAAACATTTGAATTTGATGTATTATATATAAAGAAAATAAATTGTAATTTTAATGAAGACAAACCATGACATATCACATGGTCAATGGAGACTCATAAGATACTACCAATGGAGTCCCAACTCCAAAGGTATTTTTAATGTAATAAATTACCAATAAAAATTTTAGGATGGATTATATATAATGTTCAACACCTAGTTGTGATGTAATTTGAAGGAACATCATAAACTAATTAGAGTAGAATATAACCATTAAATACTAAAAACTCTTATCATCACGTCAATGTAAAATTGAGTCCCATTAAATAATATTCATAGCACGTATTTAGTTTTCTACATATTGATGGTATATAATTTAGTAAAATCAATAAAAAATGAAAATCAGGATCATTCCAACCACGGTAGTCTACCAGCAACTACAATGAACATATTTTTTATTGGACCACATAAACTCAAAATTTATTTAAAAATTCATCCATTAAGATAAATAAAGATGAGGGAATAAAATATTAAGTCAAATGTGTGATTAGATGATTTTATTGATAAGTTTGGTTGATGAAATGTTGAATTTGACATGTTTGATTTTTGGTATTTTTTTAAATACATATATTTTATGGAATGTTAAATCATATGATGATAAATAAAATTATACTAAATTTGATATTCATTGTGATTTTTTATCATAATTGATGATTTTATGATGTTAAAATGAACCTACATTGTTAATTAAAAGATATTAGAGTGATGAAGGCTCTCATAATAATGATGGTCTAATCTTGTAAAACCAATCCTTTATTGGAGGGTGTTTTGGTGAGTCAATGAAGTCAAACGAATAGGTAAAAAGTATTTATGTTCATCCAGGGTTGATAATGGGTAACAAAGGATGCATAACATATTAAAATATCATACCAGAAGTTGTGATGTGATTAATGTGTCCATGTGGGAAACAGAAAAGGAAAAAATACATTTAGTTTTCCCTGGTAATATTTATTTTTAAATATATGAAAACATAAATCCACTTCACCTATGGTGGTTCACAAAGAATGATATGTTCAATAGGTATCTCTATAACATAAAATCGACAAAAAAACAATTATTTAACTAGTCATCTGACTAACTGTGGGAAACAACTAAAGTAACAACTAAAAATTTCCAAAATAGGGAGAATTACACACATGGAACCCTTTTTTCTGAAAGAAATGTTGGTAAGAATTTTTAACTAAGAAATGGTGCAATCCATATCAGGGGGTTTGATTTGTTTTCAATTATTTTTTATGACATGTATTCTTAGACAATATATTAACTTCGTGACGTCATACATGATGTCTTTTTATAAGAATCAATGATGTATAATCGTTTCAAAAAGATCTAAAGGCTCAATATGAAGAACATTTAGTGATTTGGTTGAAGGAATATAGATTATTGAATTTAAATTTGAGATATATAATTTGGATCTAATATACTGTAGTTAATTCTTTGAGAATAATTTTATTGCAATATACTAATGAATGATATTATTGTGTTGAATGATATGTAATGGAATAATAGTTAAATAATAATAAGAGAAGATGAAGAAGACTTGTTTTCGAATTTTCACATTCCAAGGTGCTTATACAAGAATCTATATAAGTTGAAGAAGAAGAGGATTAGAATAACTGAATAAAAAAATAAAGATAATGTAAATAATCATTTATTCTTATTTATAAAAAATTATTTATCATTTTTATTGTATGGAATGAATTATCATGGTTGGGAGATTTGTTATAAAAATAGTACATGGATAGACACTTAATATTTCTTGTACATGTTAACACTAGTTCATAGTATGATATCAAAGAAATTTGGATCATTCCAAGGAGTAACATTTCCATTTTGAGAGGTAAACCTTATCAATATACTTTTACATCATGTGTGTGTGTGTGCTTGTAGGACATTGAACAAGATTCTCATTAACTGAAGACAATGACTGTATCATAAAGGAATAATTTTTTTGAATAAGTGATTATATATTATCTCTTCTTTATGTGATTCTTCACTAGTACAAGTCATTCCTTTTTTTATGTAATATTTTTTTTGGATTGAAAAAAATCACAACCCATGCCTAGTTTGAGGATTTAATCAACTATATAAGCTACCTTCATTAAGAGATGTATTTCAAGAATTGATTTCTAATGCATGGAAGGATAAATACATTATATTTTACATACACCTATATGATTATTATAATTTATTATCATTTCAATTACTATAATATGAATCTCATTTCATAATTTTTTCAACTCTATCTATCATAACCAATAGAAACACATAAAGAATGTTTATTAGTTTCTCTACATAAAATATATTATATTGAAGGTCATATTAAATTATATATTATACTCTTCAAGTATTACCATACCTTAAAAATACATCCATATCATTTCTTATTATATGAAACGTATTTATATCATGGCTTATGTTAAGGATGATTCATAATAAATGATTCAATATTTTAGGTTATATCCATCAATCAACCACATAAACTAAAATCCTATTATGTATTTATGGTAAAATCTCTATTTCTCTGTGAATCCATCAAAAATACATTTTAAATATTTTTCAAAATTGAGACATTATATAACAAACACTTTTTTTTAATATCCTAGTATTTTTAAATGGAAAGACTATGTTCTAAAAAACTATTTATATGTTCATAAATATGTTTTATACTAATTAATTAGAAAAGTAGTCTTTTTGGAATATATTAATAAAAATTATTTATAATATATTCAATATAATGTTTAACATTTCTCTAATGCGTTTTCTAGATATGATAAAAGAAAAAAAATCCAATTCAAAGTGAAAAAATATTTATTTTTATAAAAAAAATGTTTTACTGCCTTTTGATGGTTCACATGATTCATTTACAAAATTGACATATTTATAAATTATATTTGAAAAAAATAAAAATCATATATGAAAGAATAAATTCAAAAATTCATTTGGTTGATTTTTTTCTACAATGTTTTATGTTTTGGTGAATAGTAAAAAATAATGAATTTTACTTGAAAATAACTTTTTCATCAAAAATAATTTATTATGTTAAATTGTTTTTTGTTGGTTTTAAAGTATAATTAAATCAATTTTATATTATTTATTCAAATTTAGTTCACTATAATAATTTTCACATTGAATTTGTATATAAAAAATCAATCTTTTGAAACTTTTCACATTAAAAACATGTCTTCTCCATTCATATAGAGGTTTAAATTAAAATTAATTAAGGTTAATAATGTCTTTTGAATATAAAAAAAATGGATTTTTTTATATGGAATCAGAAGGTCCAAATTTTTCAGACATGCCTATTTTAATTTTTTTACGACATCAACAATATATCTAGTAATGTTATTTAATTACAACTGTTTAGGGTAGATTGGGTAATTATGGGTAAATATAATATTATAAACATTATAAAATTACTCTTACACATGTCCTAAGTTTATTATAAGAATTAGTTTTGATAGAAATAATAAATTAACGGAATTTATGAGCTCTTATAGCCACTTGGATTCCGTTATTCCATTTATGGTATTTTATTTTAAGGAAATTCAAATATAGTATACTCATATTCTTATTAAGTATTAAATTTTATATCTGTGGTTATTTAGAAATATATTCAACTATAAATTTTAAATTTAAATCTATAATTTTTATCTTCATCATGATAATTTTTTTAAAAAAAATTATGGAATAAATTATTAAATTAATGTCTTGTATAATGATGAGGTAATAATTGTTTATTCAATGAAAATATCAAATAAATATTATTAAAAATATTTTAAAACATATAATTTGACATAAGTATTGTCATACATGATTTTAATAGAATATCTACATAAATTTTGCGTGTATTACAGGTTTTGTTATGATGAAATCATGTTGTTATGAAATTTGTTTAAAAAAATTTATGTAATGAAGCGTGTCAAAATTAAAATTATTGATATTTTAATATAAAAAATAATTTATTAAATGAATAAATATTCAAAAAAATATATATAATTTTTCATTATTATTAGTATATGGATTTAATTTTAATCAACTATCCATTTATGGTTTTTTGTCATTTTATAGTAATAATAATAGTCCTTAAATAGTTAAAATCCATGTTGTCACGGCATGAGCCAAAGGGGTTAAATAATGGTCAATAGCTAAAAAAAAGTGTTAAAAGCAGTAAAATATTTTTTATTCTTCATCAAGAAATTTTTTTCTACCCATACCCATCCTATCTTGGATATAATTTAGTTTTGATAAATATTAAATATAGAATTAATTCAAATTAATTTAATATTTTGAGAAATTTCAAGAGTTCCCCTCCCTCCTCTGTAAAAGGGAACCATTTATTCCCTTTTTGAAATATTTAAATTCTTATTTGGTGTATCCATGATCTTACCAATTAATTTAAAATAATCCCAAACACTATTCTAGAGATCATATTTTAGTAATAACACCATCCATTGTAGTCATAAGGTTTTAAGTAAATAAAATTGTCCGAAAAAATGCAATCTTTTTACAAGTGTTGCAGTTTTATTTCTTATTAAAATTCCATAAAATATTATTCAGAACTTATGTAATCATAAATCATGTATCCAAAATATACTCAGATGTAATTATGTTAATACCATCAACTAAATCCATCTCTAATTCAATAAAATGGAAAAATAATTAATCATTTGGGTTTTTGGTGGACTACCACCTCGCGAACTAATTAAATTCTCTTTCCATCATACTCTCTCATGACTAGTCATAATTAAAGAATTAATGTTAAAATATATTATTAATTTAATTTTTTTATCAAGATTAAATAATAATATATCAATTTTATTCACACATTTCTATTCACATTAAAATGAGAATGTCGTTTGTGTATATGTGTGAACTATAACCTCTACAATGTTATGTTATTCTTTTTTTCAAGAGAATAGTAAATAGATTATATATATAAGTATATTTAATAGGTTATTAGGATAATAATTATAATATGATATTTATTTAAGGGAAAAATATTACATACCTTATTTTCATAATTATCATAAAAAATGGTAACGTTACTCATGAATAAGTATGACTTAACATCTATAATATTGTAACATACATTATTTTTCATAACCAAATTCAATGAATGGATTTAAAGTATTATGGATGTATAATAATGATTATTATTTCAAGAATATTATGAAAGATATGTTTAAATAATGACCACTTTTACTATAACCATCATATCAAACTCATTTTGGACTCAAGTACCAAATATAGTCAAAACGTGTGACATGAAGTTAAATAATTACTTAATTGTTATAAATTGATAATAATTGATATAAAAAGAATAATAAACAATAAAAAATTTCTAAACAAGTTAAATAATTAACATAATTTTAATATTCATGATGATAATGATTTTACGTGACGATTCAAAGTCAAGGTAATGGACTTCGTCTAAATATCATTTCATTGAGGAATTTCTTGATTTTACACATGCTACAACCTTAATGAGGTGTAGATACATCCTTGTTTTGGTTTCATTGAAGTAATTTATTTATTATCATGAACATTAAAAAAAATTTAAATGTTATGCATTCATTGGTCTTATAATTTCAAATATCTCCTAATGGGATAAGGCACATTGAATGTTTATAGATATAATTTGAAAATATTTTATCCATGTAAATATTCAAGATTTTTATTTATATTGATATAAAATTAGCGTCATGAAAATATTATTTTTATTTTTATCTCCATTAAATGGTTTCAAGAAAGTAATATTATACATGTTTTATATAATTTTTTTTTATTCTTAACATACATGCTGATGAGGACTTTTCTACCACAATGAATATTAATTAATTTCTATCATCCATTAAACTACTACATGTCATATTAATTTAAAATCCACCTACTACTTTTTAGGTATTTTGAAATAAGTAATATGTTTTAAAAGATAATGTTATTTTTATTCAAAAAAAATTCATATGGGATTAATAAAATCAAATGGTTTTTTGATAAAAGTATTTTTTTATGAAATGGTATATGAGAATTATATGAAATGGGTGGGCTTGATGAATCTTATAAGAAGTTATGATCCTAATTAAGAACACTGATAAGACCAATTTATCTTATACGAAGGGTTCATCTACATTATAGCTCAAGGGTACACCTGATATAGCCTATCTGAAGGGATGGGTGACATTATTTCACATTGGTGGGCTTGATATAGCTTATACGAATAGTTATTCCAAATATAAACCTCCATTGAATTAGGTATTATTAATATTGGAATTCATCCATATGGTTTTTCCAATTCAATGATTTTATAAATGGTTTTATTTATCTGATTATGCAAGTCACCTAAAGTTGTTTTTATTTCTTATCATTGGTTTTACTGATTTTATTTAAAAAAAATGTATGTTTTATTCCTGTGAAAATGATTTTTCTCATTTTCATAAATAACATTAAATGAGTTTCATTTTTTTCACTAGGTTAATAATTTTTATTTTTTTTTATGTCCCTTACTGATCTCCTTTTTATCATCCCATGTATTAAAATTTTATTCACATGGTTAAAGGATGAGTATGGAAAAAGATGGATACATGATAAAAACTATGATGTTATAACATGGAAAGAAACCATATTTTATTTTAAAAGGATTTCCATTGCTGAAAAAAATTGATACAGAGTATAATCATCAACATTTTATGTATAGGTTTTTGAAATAGTTTTTTATATTTCAAGAAAACAATTAACTAAAAATAAATTTGAATGTAAATTTGACATAAAAACATAATAATATGTAATTTTTAAGGCCGTTTACATGAATTTTGTATCAAAGGATGGTTTAGAAAGCATTAAGGACTAGGATGTATTGAAGTGAGGTAATATTAAGAGTTAGGTATACCATAATTTGGTTAGAATTATAATATCTATCATAAGACAAATGTATTAGGAACCCCCTTTTTTGAATTATGTTATGTAATATTAAGGCGACCAATGATATTTTTAGAGATTCATTTTTTTGGTAATTATGGGTAATTACATTTTTTGGTGCAAAATGAAATGTATGATATAACCATTGAGGATATAAATTATCTCTAAATATTAATTTTATTTTTATAATAATTATATTAGAATTATATTGTCTTAGAAAATGAGCATCCCTCGAGATGGGTCACAATCCGTATTGTCTGACAAGGTGGTAGGAAACTAACCACCAACCAAGGGGTGATAATGGTGTATCACCTACCGTTGTACTACGTGAAGTCCAAGTTGTTATGAAATTTTCATTCAAGTTAAATGACTATATGTATGTGGAATAAGTGGAATTTGGGAACATATTTTTTATTCAATAGATAACACAGTGATTGGAAATGATTAATTGATTAACGGAGTAATATTATTTTAAAAAGCTTTCACTCTTTTGGGAATCCAATATGATTAAGGTAAATATAATATTATGGGAATTTTTTTTGGAATAAATGTAGAAAATACATTTGGCTGAAAATCCTATTTTATTTATTCTTTATGATGATTAATGGAAATGGTTAGTGTATCTTGGACATTATGTGGTTTAGGAAATTAAATTATTAGTGTGAGACATTAAGAGTGCTTGATGTTCATTTGAATACAATGTGATCAAATCATTATTATTTGAGGGTTTTAATCAATGTATATTATATTTTTTTAGGAATTTTGAGGATTGTCATTTTTTAATGGTCCATGTTAAACTATGGGTTTTGTAATTATACATTAGATATTAAACTAGTTTTTCATCATAAAAATGTTTATTTTTTTAGAATTATATTATATCAGGCTAAGAATTTTGGTTTTTGTTAATGAAAATATATTTTAAGAATATATAGATATTATTTTTTAGAATTTATGATCTTTGGAAGATTATTCTAATGCTACGATCTTAAGGAAAATAATCTTTAATAATCATCCTTTGGAAAAAAAGATGAGTTTGTAGTGGAAATTGATTACAGGATGAAGCTTAAATTATCATGAAATTATATTTTATTATATTTAGAGTATTGATAGTAATATAATTCCACCACTGGATGAAAATGATCTTAATAAAAACCCGCTATATATTTACACTTCTTACTGAGAAATCCATGAACATTAAACTCCTCATATATTTACAGGTTTATGATGATTAATATTATAATGACTGTGATATCTATCAATCACCTTTATAACATGATAGTTAGTTTTCTTTTCCTTGTTCAGGTTTTACTATATGGAATCATAATTTTTGTTATTACATGTGACCTTCATATTTCAATTTCATTATATTTATATGGGGATTTTATTAACCCTTTATCGAAAGTGGGATTTCAATAAAGGTACATTGAAGAGTCAAACCATATTTACCAAGCCTGAGTTCAAATTGTAAGGATAAATTTTTTTAAAGGGGTTTGTGGAGAATGTATCAAACTTATATTTTTAGAAGGAAATACTATGTTTTATAGAATACAATATATTCCACATCAAGCATAAATGGGAAACTAGTAATTATTTAAATGTTAATATTATAACCAATCCATCAGAACGTGGGTAATGATCAAAGTTAACATAATTTGGAAAATATGGATTAAAAATTTATATATAATTAATTATTTAACCAATAAACTATAAATTTATATCAATCCTTTTTAATATAAAAATAAATGTTTTTATGAAAAACATTTAAATGTGAACAAGTTTGTTTTATGCCAATAATTATTTGAATCACGTTTATCGGATTATATTAATGAAATTTTTATATAATATATTCAATATAATTTTTCATATTCTAATTTTTTGTTTTCTATACAAGATGTAAGAACAAATCTACTTCTACATATAAGAGATGTATTTTTCTAAAAATATTTTTTTTAGATTTTTGTTAGAGTACTTGTTTTAAATATAGTTTTAGACTCATTTATAAATTATATTAGGAAATATAAAATTTTTCTTTTGATATTAGAATATAAAAATATTATTCTATAGAGTTTTTTTATAATATGTTTCATTTCTTGATTACTAGTGAAAAATATTGGAATTTATTTTAAAACATCTTTTCATGTTAATTTTGTCTTATGTTAAATAATATCTTTTTATTGGTCATAATGTATAATCCGATAAAATTTATATCATTTAATAAAATTGGGGTTATTTATTTAAATTTCCCATTGAAATTTTATATAAAATAATTTTATTCTTATGAACTTTTTCACATAAAAAACATCTCTTCTCATTCCGTCTATGGGATTAATTTTAAATTAATTTGATCCATTTTTATGACACCAAATTATTTTATTTTATATATTTTATTCAATAATTTCAATCCATTCAATATCTTAAATTTCACACAAAAATTATTTCATATAGTATAAATCATATAAAATCTCCAAGATAATACAAAAAAAATTACAAATCAACTATACATGAAATAATTCGTTTTTCTTAAAATTTTGGAACATATATCAATTAAATAGTAGGTTGACCATTGGAATATTAATGTGACCCATAAAAATAGTAATTCAAACAACCTTATAGTTTCCAAGACTATGGTGGAATATATTATATTTATTCATCATATAAATTAAAATAATATATAATTATATCATAGTATAATTAAATAAATTTTTTATAATGTATTAATTACGTAAAAATATTATAATAAATTATAAATGTTTATTTACAATTTCATAATTTATATATTGAATTAAAATAAAATTTACATTCATTAAATATAATCATAACATAACATGTTGTTGTCTTTTTATTATAAGATAATTTTATTTGATCTAAGATAATATTTTCAATGTTTTATAAAATGAGTTAAATTTTTAATGTTTTTATTTTTTAACTAAATGATTACTTTTATTAAAAACAAATTTCTCCAATTTATTAAATTATATTAATAAAATGGAATCCATTTTTTAGATATAGACATCAAAAAATGGTTATATTGATTTTTTGGGATTTTTATGAAATACATGAATTTTTGGTGAAGAGTGAAATAAGAAAATTTACGCTATATATACATTACAACTTAAATACAATTTTCCACTAGATATAAATTTTGTAAGATCAAAAATATCTAACTCCCAATAATTATTTTAATATATTTGATTATAATTTTCAATCTATTCATATTCTAGAGATAAATAATAACCTAATGAATAAAATAATTGGAAAACACCCCTCTCCACCACTATAATTACCACACCTCTCCACCATCTCTCCTCACACATTTGCAGCATTGATACATATCAAAAATCAACAATATAATATTCTTAATACTCTACCCCATTTCTATTATCCTTTGGTCAGACCAAATTTCCAATCCCAAGTTATTTAAGGAGGTTCTCAAGGATGGGAATTAAAGAGGTAAATTCCTGTTTTTTTCTTTAAATTTCCTTTCAATATAATTTAATTTATTATTTTATCCTAATATTTCATTATCCACGTTTCATTATAAATCCATAATCACATATTAAATTTATTTTTATTTTCTTTTTGTAATATTTTGATATCATTTGACTTCCCCTTTGAATTTGTACCAAGAAATGAAAACAACGTTTGTTTCGTACCGATTCACTACCTTCAGGGATGATGAACAATTTTTTTATAATTTATCCTTCAATTATAGTCAAAAAAATATAAATTTTTAAAAAATACTGTAATATAAACATTTAAACTTAATTAATTTTATTTAACCAGTATGAAAATGTAATATTATTTTATAAGTAAAAAATGTTTTGTGAAGATCAAAAAAACCAAAAATAATCTAACTGATTATCAATAACATCTTATATAATGATTCATACACATACCTTATAACCAAATCATATAAAAACAATTTAATATTTATTAAATTCATTAATAAAATTTAATTTCAATTCTTCAAAACTACTATCACTTTACAAGATTTTCCAGACAAATATAAATGTAATGTTGTAATTAAAACCAAGCAACTGAATGCTCCTATATGACAGAATTGTACTTTATAACACATAGAAAAGGGGATAAATGAGCATAAAAAAATTATAAAAAATAAATTCAATTTATATATGGTTGTTATTTATTTAATTAGTGGATTTTAGCTATTTATACAAGACATTATGATCAAGTGCAGAACACATTCCGACATAAGGTAGGGGACTTCATCTCAATTTCCTTTTCTTTGCGATTTACATGGTACTGGGAACTAATTCATTTTTTTTAAGTAATATATTGATTATTTGTGTTAAATTTTCATTGGAAAATATATTTATATTAAATATTTATATTATTGTTGTAACAACCCAAGATTTCATAGTGTGTTATTTCTTTAAAATAATGCAATAACTTGCACTACACGCAACACCGAGTTCAAGCACACCATGACTTACCAAACAATCCGTTCAAAAGAGGTTATGAATAGTATTAACTAATTTTTAATCTTCATATAATCCTTATAATTTTAGAATCCATATTATGAGTTTCTTAGACATAATGTAAGAACAAATTCATTTTCAGTATTGCACTTTTACCAACTTTTAATAGTGAACCCATTTTAAATACAATATTTTAAACTTTTTGAGTAAAGGGGGACATTAAAAAATTTTAAATGAAACATCCCAATCTTCCACGGTACGCTTTCCTTTGAATAATACAGTAGCGTGTGTTGTACGCAACTTCGAGTTCTAACACACACCACAACCAATCAAACTAGCCGTTATGAATAGTAATACCAACTTTTTGAAATTATATATATTTTATATTTCAAAATGGACTTCATTTTTGGATTCGGAATATCAAATTTAGCCTAAGGTGAAATTTTGGTACATTTCGGAGAACTTTCATATTTTGATGAATAGTGAAAATTACTAAATTTTAATTAAAAACAACTTTTTTAATCAAAATAAATAATAGTGATAAATTATGAATTTGAGTGGTTTTAAAGTATATTTAGAATATATTTTTACCATTTAATATAATTTTGTTCGTTGGACATAATTTTACAATTAAACCGAACATAAACAAGTGTCAATCTTTTGATAGTTATTATCTCTTAAAAACACGCTTTTTGTTTTGACAGTGGGAATTAATTTTAAATTAATTTCTGCCACTTCTTTGTTTTGAATTCAGAAAAATGGATTCCATATTTGGAATAAGGATTTTCAAATTGTGTAAATAGGTAACTTTTATTTTTAGACATTTTGAATAATTACTGTGGTAAATATTTTATTTACCATGGTTAAGGGTAAATCTGGTAAATAAGGGTTAAAAATTAATATTATAATAACACTAAATTACCCTAAAACGTATCTTAGACTTATTGGTTGATACATGTTCGACTATAGGCATCTTTGGGTCGATTTTGGGACCCCATGGTGCCACTTGTAGGTGATAGGGACACTTTATTTTAATTAAGTTAAAATGAAGACAAAAATGACACAAGCATATATCTTTTAGAAAAACAATTTTTACATAGGGTTATATATGTTGGATTTTAGATTATAAATATCAACTAGAAAGATAAAATGATTTCCTACATAGTGATATTTTATTTATAATTTTTAGACATTAACTAATTTAATTTAATTGTGACACAATGATGATGAATTAATTACTATAATAGTAAAAAATTAAAATAATTGATATTATAAATACCCAAATAAATATAATATGAAACTATTAATGAATTAAACTAATTTTAAAGGATAATATGATATATCAGGATTGATTTAATTGACTTTTTTCGAAGTAATCAATCTGTTATGAGTTTCACAAAAATCAACTATTGAATAGTGTCAAAATTGACATAAAAGAGTTCTTAAAACAAATATTATATTATTAATTGATTTTAAATTCCTAAAAATCTAAGGTTCGGCCAAGAGACTTATATCATGATAGGTTAATCATTAATGGACCACTTGGGGGTCTCTTGGATATATATAGTAAGTTTATTAACCATATTATATAAAAATACAAAGAGACATTGTAAAAGTGAAACTAATTAACATAGAGTTAATACTTAATGATAAGGTTAATATAAGTACCCAAACCTGTATAAATTCTATTGGTTGAGTTGTTTTACACCCATCCCCACCTTAACATTTAAATAATCAACTTTGGAGCCATTAGAAACCGAATAAGAATTTATTATAAACTAATATTTCTAGCTTTTCCAAAGGTGCCCCTCACCCCTCTTATAAAAGGGCACTCCTCCTTCCCTTTTCATCACACCTTAAAAGCCTTTTGGTTCAACCAAACTCTGCCCCAATACTCTCCCAACTTCCCTCACTACATCCTAGAGGCTTTATTTTGATCATAAAGCCATCCTAAAAAGCCTTTTTGATCAAATCAAAAGGAAGAAACTGAAGAAGAGGTAATGATTTCACCACCCTTTTCCAAGTTCCTTCTTCTTCCACTTCTTATTCCTTTGTTGTTACCATTCTAAAATAATAACTCCAGTATCATATATATAATTTTATTTTATTATAAATATGG
The DNA here is from genome assembly GCA_963277665.1 of Viscum album. NCBI lineage: Eukaryota > Viridiplantae > Streptophyta > Magnoliopsida > Santalales > Viscaceae > Viscum > Viscum album. Next base: position 1,512,164,633 of record OY728132.1, on the reverse strand, counting down.
TACAACCATATTCAGTATTCTATCCACCCTGTGAATGACATGTCACCATACGAGCGTACGTATGGCTTACCGTCTCCACGTCGTGGTGTAATTGTTATTCAATATATTATTATTTGGATGGATATAATAATGATGTGTAACTCATGTAAATAATAAATATAACATGTTAATGATTCTGTATATATTATATACCATCAATTTATATATTATTTTAATATTAAAAGAATGATATTGTCGCTCGTGCGTACGTACGGACTACCGTCTCCACGAACGCGATGAGATTCATTCTCCATCATATCCATTCAAGTATAATTATCATTTGCTGATTTAAAAATGATGTTTAAGGACATGATATCATTCTGGATATGAATAATATACAACCTATCCATTACAAACATGGCTTACGTAATAAAACATATAAAAGAAAACGAGTAAGTTAACACCCGAAACAACGATAATACTAAGACATTATTAACAAAGCAAAGTTAAAAGATCATATATGATATCATATTAATATATATGATTCTTGTATAATTTAATAAAAATTATTTAACTATTATACAGGAGGTTAACCTACCCCAACCAAGTAAAAGTACAAGGTAAGGGGTTTTCATCTCACTCCTTATTCCCGTGAGATTCATGCCATATTGCCACTATTACCTTTTGTGTGGTGTATGTACAGCCCATAATTATATTCTTTGTGTAATACACTTTAATTAATGTGTATTTACATATTCATTTTCTGATTCCTCTTTCATGGGTTGTGTGTTTCATAAGTTACCAAATTAGTAAGGGTTATTTCACAATCTCTTCATTATCCAAGGTTGTTTATACGTAATAATCTACTGGGATCTCTTTATCATCCACATCCATGTTTCTTAAAAATGTATTTCAAAACATTTTTACTATTTACTAGAATATGGGTTAAAGACATTTATACTCTTGTTTGACTTTTTATAAGAGGTTTATAAAGGAATCTTTCCGTCATTTTCCAAACAAGGTGCTTTTTAACCATTTCGACAAAATTAAGGTAAGAATGTTTCTTTTAACTTATACGGCAGGTGCGGTTATTTTCCACTGTTATAAAATCTTCGAAGCTTCCCTTACAAGATAATAAGAATATTTTGAAAAAAATGTTTTATTTCATAAATATAATACTCTTAAATGATTTCAAAATAGAATGAGATATTTTTCTAAAATAGTCTTGATTTCATCTATGTCAACATCCTTTGATGGATTTTAAGCTTATTTGAAGTTGATTTATTATGATACAAAACATCCATATTTTATTAAAGGTTTTGTGATATTTTTGAATGTGGATAAGTTATTCTTATTTCACTCATAGTTTTTGTTTAATGTTTTGAAATTTCATAAGTTATTTGTAATCCGAATGTTTTTGTTATATTTCTACCTTTCATTCAGATGAATGTGTTAGACAAGTATGTTCCGGGTTGGGGACCGGTAAAAGTAAGCCCTCCGGTTTGGTCTCTGGTTATTATAGGAACTCCGGTTTGGTCTCCGGTTATTAGAGGAACTCCGGTTTGGTCTCCGGTTATTAGAGGCACTCCGGGTTGGTGTCCTTTTATTAGAGGCACTCCGGGTTGGGTTCTGGTTACAGTTAGCCTCAAGGTCTTGGGACGAGGCCTTGAAAAGAAATTAAAGTTTAGCATTGTGCATTCCATCATTATGAAAGTGGTTATTGATTTTTCATGTGATTATTCGATTAGTAGAATATCCATTTGAATAAGTAAATGGCATTATTTCATTTTACTTTTGCCATACTATGTTGAAGTTCAAGTTTAAAAGGCTTTTGTTTTAGTAATGCATTGCCTTAAATGTTTATGCTTATTTTGAATGTTCCGCTATATTGTTATCCTTACTGGGCATTTGAGCTCACCCCTTTTCTATGTTTTATTTTCCCCAGGATGTGAAGAAGTAAGTTATGAATGACCTGCAGGGATATTATGAGGGGATAATAGTGTGGACTGTGGAGACATTATGTTGTTGTAGTAGTTTTTCATTTTATGATGTAATGTAAAACTTATGAATATATCTATTGTTTCCATGGCTACTAAACCAATCGGTCTTTCGAGATTTGATCTTTCTTGTGATCATTCCAATGTTATGTAATAATGCACAGACTCTAGGTAACTGGGGTCGGGGCGTTACAGTTGGTATCAGAGGATGTTTAGTACAAACCTTGGAAGCTAGATTTAGATAAACTCTGATTAGAGAACATATATTTAAGATGGACTTTAAAGATTAGTATAGAAGAACTTCCTAGAATTTTGGTATTGTAGAGATTTTGTGAGTTTTCTGAGCAATACATCTTTGTCTGGATACGAGCAGGTAGAGGTGGCTCTGGCACAGATGTACCTAGGGGTAAAACCCGAAAACACCGCTTTGAGCTAGACTCGAACGGGTACTGGTGCACGACAACGTGCCTTACTGCACTCTTGGTTACGACACTCCCGGGGGATATGCTTAGGATAATTCTCATTTTCATTACAAACCATTATGAAGGGTTTATGTGGATTTACATCCTCAAAGGAGAAATTTACATGATTATGGATTATATCCATAAACTATTTAATTTACGTTATGTGTATTACAAGTTTGGGATTAGGTATTGTTATTCATAAACTAATCTAGTGTATGCCATTGTTTAGAAATGGCGCCCAGTAGAAGGAATGAGAACTCCAGAAATGCACATGATCCAAAGAGAAAAAAGGATCATATCTTTCGTGGCCTTAAGCCAGAATTTATAAGAGAAATAATATCCCATTTATTATCATCACACAAAGAAATAATATCATGTGTTGATAAGATAAGTAAAGATTTTACTGAGTCCTATGGCTTTGAAGGGAAGCAAGAGAAGAAAAGGATGGAATAGATAAAGATGGATAAAGGGAAGAGGGAAAATAAGAATTTTCCCATATGTGATAACTGTGGGAAGAAACACCCTGGAACTTGTCGGAAAGGAATGGGAGTTTGTTATAAGTGTGGTGGAAAAGGGCACAAAGTACATGACTGCAAGGGTAAGAAAATGGTTTCAAATGTACAATGCTTCATTTGCAAGGAGTTTGGACACTATGCGAACCTATGTCCCAGTCATCAGAATATGCCGCAAATGATGTTATTGGATAATAATCAAGTTATGATACTACCACAGATGAAGAGGAATGATTAGAGTACTTATGTTGATTATGTCAATTGAGTGTTGTATCAACAATGTACTTGTTATAATAATTATGGAGTATATAAGGATTGTACTGTAGTACTATTTCATTAAGGACTTGAGATTGTGTGGAACAAAGAAAAGTGACTCAATAGCAGGTTAAACTTTTGGAAAATATATGGTTGAGAGAATGATAAACCATAATATGGTTCTGATACCGAGGTAGTGATTTTAGAATAATACATGATTGATTTGGATAAATTATATCAGATATTCATGAATACCTTGAAACTAATTAATGATTTGTATATTCCATCATTGTTGGGGTTTAAAACATTTTTGGATTGATGAAGTATATCCAGCATTCTATATGGAATAAGAGAGCATGAATATAATCAATATGGATTATGGTAATGCAGGATGTTTCAGTGTTTTAAAAGAATACATGATGAAGGTATTCATATGCTATTACGTGGTAAAAAGGATCTACATTATGTTGAAATTCCTTATAAATGTTGGACTGTGAGTTTGGTCAGAAGTATTTTGGATAAATTCTAGTTTGAGATTAATTTTGGATTGCCATAAAAGGACAACCCGGAGGTCGGGTGGAAACCCGTCGCGTCCGGCAAGGCCGCGAGACTTGAACCTGCAACCGAAGGGAAACAAGGGTGTATCACCTACCACTGGCCCAAGAGATGTCCTGGATTAAATAATGTAGTTTTTTTAAATGATCTGGTAGATGAATTATAAATTCGTTTATTTTGGAACCCTGTACGAATAGCATAAATAGAATTTTTTTTACGACTGAAAGATGAGTTTGTGGTAGAAATTTATTAATGGACAAAACTCTAATTATAAAGTAAGTATATCTCCTTATGATCTTAGCCAATCTCATAAATAAATTCCTCAACATTAAGAAAAGGAACTTAGAACAAAAATGTTGTCCTAGATGGTACCTTAAATCATCACTAATTTATGGCTTTGGGATTGTTGGCCTTTTCATAGCCATGTTCTCTACCACTCTCCATCAGATAATTGATGGTTATATTTCTCTTCCATATCCATATTTTCCTACATGGAACCCTAGTATGTGTTATTTTCGGTAATCTTCATACTTTCCACTCTTTATTTTAAATATAGGCCTCATTAATTCATTTTTCGATGTGGGATTTCAACTAAGATATTTTGAAACGTCAAAAATGTGTTATCCGAATACCCTATGTTTTGTTGAACCGATGGTATTTCAAATCATCATAGATTGATGAGTTTAAGGACCTCAATTTTATACTTGTTTGGGATTGATGACCTCAATCACTACCTATAAATATTTACGTTTTCCTCTAATTATATGTCTCTAATTGCCACCAATGTTCTCCTAATCGAGATCATAATTTGGTGGTGACCCTTTCATTTCTCATTTCCTCATATTAAGACTAAATTTTAGTAACCCAATTTACGATGTGGGTTTTCCCACAAAGATATTTTTTATTTTCAACCTTTTATTTTCGAAGAACAATTTTAAATTGCGAGGACGCAATTTATTGAAGGAGGGGAGAATGTAACACCCAAAGATTTCATAGTGTGTTATTTCTTTAAAATAATACAATAACTTGCACTACACGCAACACCGAGTTCAATCACACCATGACTTACCAAACAAGCCTTTCAAAAGACGTTATGAATAGTATTAACTAATTTTTAAACTTCATATAATCCTTATAATTTTAGAATCCATATTATGAGTTTCTTAGACATAATGTAAGAACAAATTCATTTTCAGTATTGCACTTTTACCAACATTTAATAGTGAACCCATTTTAAATACAATATTTTAATCTTTTTGAGTAAAGGGGGACAACAAAAATTTAAAATGAAACATCCCAAGCTTCCACGGTACGCTTTCCTTTGAATAATACAGTAGCGTGTGTTGTACGCAACTTCGAGTTCTAACACACACCACAACCAATCAAACTAGCCGTTATGAATAGTAAGACCTACCTTTTGAAATTATATATATTTTATATTTCAAAATGGACTTCATTTTTGGATTCGGAATATCGAATTTATCCTAAGGTCAAATTTTGGTACATTTCGGATAACTTTCATATTTTGATGAATAGTGAAAATTACTAAATTTTAATTAAAAACAACTTTTTTAATCAAAATAATTAATAGTAATAAATTATGAATTTGAGTGGTTTTAAAGTATATTAAGAATATATTTTTACCACTTAATATAATTTTGGTCATTGGACATAATTTTACAATTAAACCAAACATAAACAAGTGTCAATCTTTTGATTGTTATTATCTCTTAAAAACACGCTTTTTGTTTTGACAGCGGGAATTAATTTTAAATTAATTTCTGCCACTTCTCTGTTTTGAATTTAGAAAAATGGATTCCATATTTGGAATCAGGATTTTCAAATTGTGTAAATAGGTAACTTTTATTTTTAGACATTTTGAATAATTACTGCGGTAAATATTTTATTTACCATGGTTATGGGTAAATCCGATAAATAACGGTTAAAAATTAATATTATAATAATAATAATTACCCTAAAACGTGTCCTAGCCTTATTGGTTGATACATGTTCGACCATAGGCATCTTTGGGTCTATTTTGGGACACCATGGTGCCACTTGTAGGTGAAAGGGACACTTTATTTTAATTAAGCTAAAATGAATACAAAAATGACACAAGCATATATTTTTTAGAAAAACAATTTTTACATAAGGTTATATATTTTGGATTTTAAATTATAAATATTAATTAGAAAGATAAAAAGATTTCCTACATAGTGATATTTTATTTATAATTTTTAGACATTAAATAATTTAATTTATTTGTGACACAATGATGATGAATTAATTACTATAATAGTGAAAAATTAAAATAATTGATATTATAAATACCCAAATAAATATAATATGAAACTTTTAATGAATTAAACGAATTTTCTAGGATAATATGATATATTATTATTGATTTAATTGACTTTTTTCGAAGTAATCAATCTGTTATGAGTTTCACAAAAATCCACTATTGAATAGTGTCAAAATTGACATAAAAGAGTTCTTAAAACAAATATTATATTATTAATTGATATTAAATTCCTAAAAATCTAAGGATCGGCCAAGAGACTTATATCATGATAGTTTCATCATTAATGGACCACTTGGGGGTCTCTTGGATGTATATAGTAAGTTTATTAACCATATTATTTAAAAATACAAAGAGACATTGTAAATGTGAAACTAATTAACTTAGAGTTAATACTTAAAGATAAGGTTAATATAAGTACCCAAAACTGTCTAAATTCTATTGGTTGAGTTGTTTTCGACCCATCCCCACCTTAAAATTTAAATAATCAAATTTGGAGCCATTAGAAACCGAATAAGAATTTATTATAAACTAATATTTCTAGCTTTTCCAAAGGTGCCCCTCACCCCTCTTATAAAAGGGCACTCCTACTTCGCTTTTCTTCACACCTTAAAAGCCTTTTGGTTCGGCCAAACACTGCCCAAATACTCTCCCAACTTCCCTCACTACAACCTAGAGGCCTTATTTTGATCAGAAAGCCAACCTAAGGAGCCCTTTTGATCAAATCAAAATGAATAAACCGAAGAAGAGGTAATGATTTCACTACCCTTTTCCAAGTTCCTTCTTCTTCCACTTCTTCTTCCTTTTTTGTTACAATTATAAAATAATAACTCCAGTATCATATATATAATTTAATGTTATTATAAATATGGTACAACCATATTCAGTATTCTATCCACCCTTTGAATAACATGTCACCATACGTGCGTACGTATGGCTTACCGTCTCCACGTTGTGGTGTAATTGTTAATCAATATATTATTATTTGGATTGGTATAATAATGATGTCTAACTCATGTAAATAATAAATATAACCTGTTAATGATTCTTTATGTATGATATACCATCCATTTATATATTATTTTAATATCAAAAGAATGATATTGCCACTCGTGCGTACGTACGGACTACCGTCTCCACGAACGCGATTAGATTCATTCTCCATCATATCAATTCAAGTATAATTATCATTTTATGATTTAAAAATGATGTTTAAGGACTTGATATAATTCTGGATATGAATAATATACAACCTATCCATTACAAACATGTCTTACGTAATAAAACATATAAAAGAAAACGAGTAAGTTAACACCCGAAACAACGATAATACTAAGACATTATTAACAAAGCAAAGTTAAAAGATCATATGTGATATCATATTAATATATATGATTCTTGTATAATTTAATAACAATTATTTCAATATTATACAGGAGGTTAACCTACCCCAACCAAGTAAAAGTACAAGGTAAGGGGTTTTCATCTCACTCCTTATTCCCGTGAGATTCATGCCATATTGCCACCATTACCTTTTGTGTGGTGTATGTACTGCCCATAATTATATTGTTTGTGTAATACACTTTAATATATGTGTATTTACATATTCATTATCTGATACCTCTTTCATGGGTTGTGTGTTTCATAAGTTACCAAATTGGTAAGGGTTATTTCACAATCTCTTCATTAGCCGAGGTTGTTTATACGTAATAATCTACTGGGATCTCTTTATCATCCACATCCATGTTTCTTAAAAATGTATTTCAAAACATTTTTAATATTTACTAGAATATGGGTTAAAGTCATTTATACCCTTGTTTGACTTTTTATAAGAGGTTTATAAAGGAATCTTTCCGTCATTTTCCAAACAAGGTGCTTTTTAACCTTTTCGACAAAATTAAGGTAAGAATGTTTCTTTTAACTTATACGGCGGGTGCGGTTATTTTCTACTGTTATAAAATCGTCGAAGCTTCCCTTACAAGATAATAAGAATATTTTCAAAAAAAATCTTTATTTCATAAATATAAGACTCTTAAATGATTTCAAAATAGAATGAGATATTTTTCTAAAATAGTCTTGATTTCATCTATGTCAACATATTTTGATGGATTTTAAGCTTACTTGAAGATGATTTATTATGATACATAAAATCCATATTTTATTGAAGGTTTTGTGATATTTTTGAATGTGGATAGGTTATTATTATGTCACTCATGGTTTTTGTTTAATGTTTTGATATTTCATAAGTTATTTGTAATCCGAATGTTTATGTTATATTTCAACCTTTCATTCAGATAAATGTGTTAGACAAGTATGTTCCGGGTTGGGGACCGGTAAAAGTAAGCCCTCCGGTTTGGTCTCCAGTTATTAGAGGAACTCTGGTTTGGTCTCCGGTTATTAGAGGAACTCCGGTTTGGTCTCCGGTTATTAGTGGCACTCCGGGTTGGTGTCCGGTTATTATAGGCACTCCGGGTTGGGTTCCGGTTACAGTTAGCCCCAAGGTCTTGGGACGAGGCCTTGAAAGGAAATTAAACTTTAGCATTATGAATTCCATCCTTATGAAAGTGGTTATTGATTTTTCATGTGATTATTCGATTAGTAGAATATCCATGTGAATAAGTAAATGGAATTAATTCATTTTTACTTTTTCCATTCTATGTTGAAGTTCAAGTTTAAAAGGCTTTTGTTTTAGTAATGCATTGCCTTAAATGTTTATGCTTATTTTGAATGTTCTTCTATATTGTTATCCTTACTGGGCATTTGAGCTCACCCCTTTTCTATGTTTTATTTTCCACAGGATGTGAAGAAGTAAGTTATGAATGACCTGCATGGTAATTATGAGGGGATAATAGTGTGGACTGTGGAGACATTATGTTGTTGTTGTAGTTTTTAATTTTATGATGTAATGTATAACTTATGAATATATCTAGTGTTTCCAAGGCTACTAAACCAATCGGTCTTTCGAGATTTGATCTTTTTTGTGATCATGCCAATGTTATGTAATAATGCACCGACTCTAGGTAACTGGGGTCGGGGCGTTACAATTGTAACCTCAATATGAATTGTTTCTTAGTCGAATACCATTTTACATATGCTGTTTACTTTTGAAGTTATTTTAACTGGGGAACTATTGATGAATTTTCATCCCCTACTGAATAATGATATTTATATAGAATATTTTCATACAATGAAATATATATGTCTGATGAATAATTTGGACATGTAGTGATGGTTGGGGCCTGTTATATCCCCTTGATGCATTGACAAGTCATATGAGACAAACTGGTTGGTGAAAAACCCTTCGTGTTTGATTCCAAGAGGAATCAAATGGGTATCTACCAACAAAATTAAAACATATTAATGGTATGATGGTTCATCTTCTATATAAATTATGTAAAATTATTAATAATTAACTTTATTCAATAAAATATTATTTTATCCACTGTTTTTTCACTATAGAAAATCAATGGACGCATTTACATTCTCAGTTTGTTAATGGGGTGTGTTTTTCTGTTAATCACTATGCTATATTGATTATTTATAATTGATTATCATTCTCGTTGCATTGATTCATGATTTCACTATATGTAACACTTACTGATAATTTGATATCACCCTTATACTTGTTTTTTTTGACATATTTTGCAAAGAATAAGTCATTTAATGACATTTCAATGATGCAGTTTCTTAGATTTTGGTTTGTATTATATTTCAATTTATTTTCCCAATGTAATATATGTTCCATGAATTTACCTAGTTTCTTTAATACAACTAAATTGATCAATATTTGGTGATGTGGTCTCTTTTATCTATTCCATTATAATAAAATTACCCCTGAACCTATGATATTGATGTCTGGTTTATTTAAGTCGTTGTTAGAAAGAGTTTTTTTGAAAGCTTTTGATCATGATTTAGAAGACATGTTTTAGGGAAAATAACCCTAAGATAGACTTTCAATATAAGAATATAAAAAAACAAAAAAAAATTAAGGTAGACATTTTGTGGGTCTTCCTAACAATACATCAATTTTTGGAAAGTACAAGTGGATGTGGTTATGGAATAGATGTACCAACTGGTGAGAACTCTGACAAGGTGACTCAAGCCTAAATCGGGGTCTCCTAGTACACAATAATGATACTTACTAAAAGCCTCATTTGACACTCCAATGCGATATTATTAAGTAAATTCATGTATTCTATACAACCCCTTTATGAGGTATTTAAAATTATAAACGCCCCCAATGAATCCATGTTATTATTATGGGATTAAAAATGAAAAAAATTCATTTTACTTTAGGTATTTCTATAGATCTAAATTTATCATCATGATTTAAAACCTATTTTAGGGTATTATTGTGTTTAGAGATGGTGTCTAGTGGAAGGAAATGAATCATTACATGCTTAAAATTTCGGGATTAACCCACTATGTAATTCAACATAGTTCGTGTTGGATCGGAGCAGGTCATGACTATATTATAAGAGATTACTATTGTTATTAAGAATAAAAAAATAAAAATTTGTTGGATAATTTCATGCATAATAACACAACATATTTTAGTGGGATGACTAATCCAGAGGTAGAGGAGTAGTATATAAAGTCCCTTGAAAAGATGTTTTGGGTAGTGAAATGCAATGAAAATTAAATGGTTGTACTGATAGTATATTTTTGTTTGGATGATACTGATCAATTTGTGGTCATTAATCTATAAAACTAAGGATGATGATTCAATAGAAGACATGTAATAGAAAAAATTTAAGGAAACATTATTTTGAAAATACTTCCCTCATGAGGAATGAACTAAAATGAAGATAAAATTCATTATTTTTAAAAAAATGAAGAAGATAGTGTCGTGGAGTACAACGGTACTTTACCATACTATCCAGGTATTTGTAGGCACCGAAATATTGGACAAGAAGAATGAAGAAAAAGAGGCACTTCCCCTACCTCGGGAAGCCAAGACGTGAAGCCCCTGAGAACAGCGACCACCGTGAAGCAATAGAGGCGGTAATGCTCCACGAACACCCTAACGTTCGTTAGCCCACCGTGAAGCACCGGAGGCGGTAACCCTCCATGAATGCCTTGACGTTCGTGAGCCCGCTGTGATGCAGAAGAGGCGGTACCCCTATGCGAATCTAGTTGACGTTCACGATTCACCGTGAAGCACCGAATCCCCCTTCGGCCCGCGTGATCTCTTCTTTGCAGCACCCATGCCTATAAATACCGAGATCCCGATGAGCTCTCAGGATAGACAATCCGACCAATCAGCTTCTCAACTCCAAATCGCGAAGCACTCTTCTCTTTGGGAACCATGAGATCCGTGAGGTATTTTTTCATTGCGAGAGGCCTCCATCTTGTCTCATTTTGAGCCCCTCTTTTGAGAGGGATGCCCTTCGTGAGGCCTCATGGTATTCGCAAAGGGAGGGGATTCCCAAGGTAACCTGGGTAGTAGCGGAACGTTTATGCTTCTTGAAATACCCATATTGTACACGTGATCCCCATGCCAAGGCAAGGTCACTGTACTTCGCGAAGAACACTACTTTACAGCACCTTGCTTCATGAGGTACCTCTGCTTCGCGAGGCAGTGCTCTGCGGACACCCTTCCACTTCACGAAGCACCTCCCACTCACATCTATGCCCCATTCGAAGGCCAAGTCACTCCACTTCGCGAAGCACCCCCCCTTCGCAAGTGACCTCCACTACGCAAATCAACAATTCTCTGCAAAGACCCTACCTATGGACCCCTATGATTGGAAATTCCTCATCCCGTGCGACCCTCCAGGTTTGCACGATGTGATTTCAAAGTCCCCTGGAAGATACCACCCGTAGCGTTGCTTCGCCTAATGATTCTTCGCATAGGAATGCTAACGGCTATTGCTTCTTTGCATAGCCACACTAACGTGGACCCCTCGATGGTTCGCTCTGCGACCCCCCTTCTACACGGCCTTGTCGATACCATCCCTCCAATAATGAGCAGGGGGTACCAGTCATGTAATCCCTAGGTGTGCAGAGTAAACCCACCTCGTCCGAGCTGAAAGACGTTAAACTGGCAAGAACCTCCTCCTTAACACATGACGTTAAACTATGACCCGACCATGTTCCTCGCATGCAGGGTCCCCCTATATCGGACATTATTTACACCCTTTGGTCCCAATAAGGGATGATATCCTCCTTCTGGGAGTGGAGGTTGTCCGCGGGGAAGGGAATCCACCTTGGTGTAAAGCCCCCTAGCCCTTCTTGTGGAAGGTATCACCCATGCACCTTCATACATCCTCACCACCAGGGCCTATGGAGGGCATGATAGGGAATAAAGAACCTCCTTCCTTCGATCCCAAATCCCTCTCCCCCATTCTTTGTCGCTATCGGGCCTCCATCCTGGAATAAGTCCCAGAAACATGGGTCGCTTAACGCGTAAGCCCCTCTTCGCTTCTCACAGACGCACCATTCACGACGTGATCGTTAGATCTCTACTGCCTCTTGTTTCTCACACCGAGCACGACTCACGTGGGCTTAGAGTAAGCATCAACCATGACAAATCCCTCATCCAACATGATGTTAAACTGTATGACCTCGTCCAGCATGACGTTAAACTGTATTCCCTCTTCCAGCAAGACGTTAAACTGTATTCCCTCATCTACCATGACGTTATAATGTAGGCCCTTTTCCACCATGACGTTAAACTGTATTCCCTCATCCATCATGACGTTAAACTATATGCCCCCCGTCCTTCATGATGTTCAACTACATACCCGAACTACGGGGACATTGATCCATGTCAAGGCATGGTACGTAGGAAGCCTCACGAGGTTCAAGCCCACCACCAGTGGACCCATGGAATCACCTTCATGTTGGTTCACCGGTAGAAACCCTATCCGAACAATGAGGACTTTGATCCATGTCAAGGCATTGTACGTAAGAAACCTCACGAGGTTCAAGCCCGTCACCCATCGGACCAAGGTCCTTCTTAATTTTAGTTCGCAGACACCCACATTCATATCCGAACTACTAGGAATTTGATCCATGTAAAGTCATGGTATGTAGGAAGCCTCCCTGGGGATAAATCCCAACAATCAATGGCCCCGACCGTCTCCGTGTCGGGGTTCCAAGCCCCCAATTTTTACCTGAACAATGTGGTCTTTGATCAATGTCAAGGCATGGTACGTTGGAAGCCTTCCTGAGGTTCACGCCCACTATCCACCTGGACCAAGGTCACTTTTCACGTCGGTTCTCTGACACGCCCCGTCCCGCGTGACGTTAAATCGCATCCAAATCCAGCGGTATGCCATTGTGACCCTATCATTCAGTTGTTTTGACACCCCTTCGTGTCAGTTCCACAACCCCTTACCTAAATTACGTGGTATTTGATCTATTCCAAGGCATGGTACATAGGAAGCCTCACGAGGTTCAAGCCCACCATCCATCAGACGAAGGTCTTTCTCGGCATCGGCTCCCCAGCATCCAACCCAAAATACATGGACTTTGATCCATACTAATTCATGGTACGTAGGAAGCCTCATGAGGTTCAATCCCACCACCTGGTCATTCCAACCTCATTCACGTCAGTTCTCCCACCACCTTGGGTGGCCTAGAGTGTAAGCCACACATATTCATTCTGAACTACGTGGACATTGAATCCCTTCTACAGGGATACGTAGGATGTCTCTTCGAGATTCAATCCCATCACCACCGTCATCTCCAAGATGGCTACATTTCATTCACCGTCCACTTCGCATATCATTCCAACATCAATCCTGATTCTTACATGGGATGCCACATCCCGGTGAGATCAAGCCACCCCATTACACTCCACAACATTCGGGAAGACGCCCACGAGATGGCCTTGATATCGATGTTCCCTCATGAGGGGTTACTAAATCTGATCCCCTCCAGTTATTGTTCTGATCAGCCCGATCCTTCTCCACTGAACGTTAATCTTGCGGCATACCCTGTGTTATACATGGGAAGATAAGGAAATCCGTAGATACATGCCTATGTCATATGGTTCTCCATACTGGATGTGGGATGCCTCAGGCTTCCGTGCCCTCGAGAAACCCTATAATATGGGTCAAAAGACAGACACAAAATTCCCCACCATTCAGACACATTAATGATGCCTCGACGTGACTACTCCCTTGATGAAGGTTGATGCTCTGACCGGACCCCATGGAATGTCCTGACAGAAGAAGTGTAATTAACCTACATCCATGGAAACATGGAATTGGGAAGATCTTCATGAACAACGTATTAAATATATAGAGGAGTCCCAGACTAGGTGACGAGTTCTAAGAAGTAATCCTTGGAATGAGGAACCGACATCCCATCATCCCGTTTCAATCAAGGAGTAGACATCTCAGAATAAGGAATGGATGCCGCTCGCCTTTGGAAAGCGGGAATGCGGGGCAACAAAAGTAGTGCCTATCGTGCCCTATCAGATGGACGCGCGCACCCCGGCGAAAGCTTCAGAAACAGAACTGGTGAACCCAACGTGATTTTCTTCTCCTCAATGTGGAAAATAGTAGCGCTCGATAAATCAGTAGATTGATGTGTCACCAGATCCAGATATCCGGCGCCGGGTCCCGCCTAGAAAATAGAAGTCCTGGTGTGAAACTCACCAAAAGTTGGGGTAGTAGAACGTGGGGAATTCCGTTCTGCAACGTTGTCGGTGTGGATCCCTCTTACCGACCATGGAAGAAGGAATGGTGTTGGGTCACTGGTTGCCGATTTCATTTCCACGTAGTGCTGACTAGTCAATCTCCCGGCTTCTCAGGAATCAAGTTGCAGCTACAGGGACACGATCGCCACCCACCTGCCTATGCAGGGGCAGGGGAAATACCAGCACATCCACTTCGCGTGGCTCTACTACTGCCACAACGATATCTGCATCCACGAATGTGGGGTGCCCACGCCCTATCTCCCCATCAGAGGTCATCCAACGAAGGCTGATTAATGACCTCGTACGTTGTTACGAGTAGGAGGGCATAATTCCAACTCGAGATATGACCCGACTGGACCTAGAGGCGTATAGGCCCCACCGTCAATGCCTCCCTCAAGGGCCGCTTAGGGAGCCCTTGCTCCCCACCCCAACATTCAATCATTTCAAGAGCATGTCCCCAGAACGCCTTGACGACTCCCAGCCTTACGCTGATGAGGTGGGTGATTTCCGGCTCATCCCAGTCAGAGTCCCGATCCATGGACTCCATGAAAGGGTCCCCACCCTGCTGTGTCAGCGCCGCCGTCCGGCCTTTCCATAAGAGCAGGTAGGCTATGCGCATACACCACCCACATCGGCTCGCCTGACCCGACGGCAGCGTTGGGCCAGAGCTGAGGACGCCCACCAAGGGGCGTCAACGTTGACATCTACCGTGGCCCGAGCCACCGCTGATGCATATCACAAGGTCCCCTCTACACCATGAGCAGGGTCCCTCCTATTCCCAACTGGTACCGAGGCTCCAACTGCCCCACGGGCAGGCTGGGTTGACTCTCTGGGTCGCAAACCCGAGTGGTGATCACCGCGAACCAATCAGTAGTGATTTCACCCCATATAGAGGGCCTCCCTGTTCCACCACTCAATAGAGCATGGGCCTTCCCCACTCCGAAGTTCATCATGGAGGTAAGCCCCGTGATACCCCCAACCCGAATGAAGACCTACCATGTGTCAGTGACACTCGGCGTAGATTCCATTCTCGTGCCCACCACACTGGGTATGTAATTCCTCCTCCTACCCCCGACCGTCGATGTGAAGGTATTTCCCATCCGGTCCCTCTCCAATGTGGGGATCCTCTCTACATTCTCTCTGCAGTCAGCGAAGGTCCTCATCTCACTGGAAACCAGAGCGGTGAAGGTCAGCCTCGCTCCACCCGATCCAAGTATGGAGATCCTCCCCAGGCTTCCACCAGTTCCAACGGATGTTTTTCCCACTCAGGTGTTGTTCATGGAGGTCCTCCCCATGATCCCTTTGACATTTTCCACAGTGCCCCTCACACCCTTAATGTCTCAAGCAGAAGTCCTCTCTGCCCTGGCAGCAGCGCAGCCCTAAGGGCACATGTGGGGATTCCGCCTTGTCCCCGAAGAGCCATCTAGGGGCAGGTGGGCGGGTCGTTTCCACCAAAAGAAGAATCCTGGGAAGGCCTGGGTGGAGATCAAACTGGGTCGCTTCTAATATTCCAAAGCATTATGTGACACAACAGTGGACTCCTCCCCTTGGTCCTCTGTGTCAAGGACCGGGGCAGGAACAAGGCGGGTCATCCTCATCCTTCTGGAATGCAAAATCCACCAGATTCCCACCTCTCTTCGATGGTATATCAAGGAGGAGGAAATTGTGGGAATCCCATAGGTTCCGACCGTGCAGTCACCCCCGTCATCACCAGAAGCACCCTCTACCTCAACCAGAGATCACAAAGAGCTATTTTGGAGACCAATGGCAGTTACGCAATAGTGTGACCCATCTCCAGTAAATTCAATCCCTGCACCAGAGGATGTGGCTATTAGCCCGTCGTATCATGAAATTGTGGTCAGGTCACTGCACTCTTCTTAGGATGGTCCAGAATTCAGCGGCTAGTCGGCTCATTGGCCGTATTCTCTGCCACCCAGTTTACTATCTCAGTGGTCCTTCTCAGTACTACTACCAGTTCCTCAGCCACCTCTAGTCGATGAGTGGGGAAATACGGGGCCACACCCAGGATCTGAGTCCAGATGTTTCTGGAACATTATTGCTACGGATCACTTCCCAATGAAGTTCTGGCTAGTGGCAGCATCAAACTTTCATGGGCCGTATTCCCTCAACCCCAAAGAAAGTCGAGTGATTTCGTCAAACCCTATGGGAGACACACTCCAGTCTTTGTTATCATTAGGTGGTGTACCCCAAGAGCCATGTTCACTTTGAGGAAATCGGCGAAAAATGCCGTCTGGTCGATTTGGCCGCACTCCCCGCGGCCCAGCAGCCTGAGTCACGAGGTCACCAGAACACCCTCCAACAGAAATTCATTCAGTGTTTCAATGTGCTCCGCAAAATCATCAGGGAAACTACCCCCACATGCAAATTCATGGCTAGGGATAGTATGCTGCCCTCCTCTTCAATACTATCTGGTGGCAGCCCGATTCGTTATGTGACATTGAGGACATGACCCCAAAAAGGGATGCGGTCCACATGGCTGGAATAGTGGACAAGTAAGATGAGTTGGAGTTTTTCGAGGGAGACCTACCCCTTGAAGGTGTACCACCACTGCTGGACCCATCAGGGAGGATTACTCGTCAGTAGAGGAACCTTCTAGGCCTCACTGTGCCAACCGAGTCATTGGTACTCAGTCGGAATGCCAGTGAGTGTAAAGAACATGTCGGAACTATCAAGCACTCCGACCCGTCAGCCTTAGTACAGAAGACAGACGAAGATCCCAAAAATTTTGTGTTGCGCCAGAAACATGCTATGTAGAAGAGGCTGGTCGACAAACTCCTGGATGAGCACATTATTGAGAGGCAACCCGACTATGGTGATCCTAAGCATGGGCAGCAGGGGCAGGAACAACTTCCCCCCGATGAGATGCCTATGGGAAACCCTAATCATGTTACTCCTGTAGACATGGAATAAGCCGAAAATCATGGCAAGAGGGCGTGATACATCTCGCCAAACCCTCTTGAACGGTGAGGAAATTTGAGGAATCCAGCCCGAGTTCCCCCAACCGCCACGAGGTTCGTTCCTCCAGTCGCTCTATGAGATATTGATGCCGTTTACCGTGTCGAAGAGCCCAGCATGACACTTGTGGTCAGGGATCCCCATCAAGACAAGGACCCCCACCCGGATGATCCTATAGCGGCACTCATCGCCCGCGTCAAGGCGTTGGAAAAACGGAAGGTGGAGATCCCACATGATGGCAAGCCATATCCCGCTTGGGTGGATGATATGCCTTCACCCCTGGATTTTGGGAATCCCACGTTTTCCCCCTTTAATGAGATAGGGGACCCGCCACAGCACCTGGGCCACTTTTCCTCTAGGTGTGCCCCCATGTTGGGGACCCTAGCACAACAGGAAGCCTCCAAACTCTGATGTTTTGTGCAGACATTGGAGGGCACTGCATTTTTCTGGTACAGCCCGCTCCCTATCGGATCGGTGACCAGCTGGGAGGCTCTCTGCAGACAGTTCCTATACCAGTTCAGCTCCACCATGTGAATGACCAGAATCACAGACCTCTTCAAGTGAAAACAAAGTCCTGATGAGCTAGTCGAGGACTTCATCACCCGATGGAAGGGGCTTACCTTCTACCTCGACATGCCACTGACTCAGGAGAAATTTCTAAAGATGTGCGTAGGGAATGATAAAACAGAATGAGTTCTTTCCCTAATCACCCAGAACAACCCTGGATGGTTCAAGGACTTCTCAGATATGGATTAGTGTCTCGAGGAAGTTCTGCAACAGGGTATTCGGGCGCATCTATTGCCCCCTGTGATCCCAGCCATAAGGGATGCCAGAGCCAAACCCTCGGCGATGGCCCAAATATAATCCCCCAGGCAGCTAGAGTTTCTACCAATAGCACCGGATCAGCAACCTCGCATGGGCCCTCCACCTCAGGAACAGGCTCCAGCCTAGTAGCGACCACCTCAGAACCGACAGGTTCCCACGCGCAATGCGCCACCACCACCTAGGTAGGACAATCAGGCTCCTCCTCCTCATCAGGAACCTCCGGCCCATCGTCAAGGCTAGGCTCCCAGGGCTATCTATCCATAAATAAGGCACCATACTTACTCGTTCAACGAGAATCAGGTCCCCGGTTACATCCATAGTGCCCTAGAGTAGGGGATTCTGCGTTTACCTGAGTGTAGAAGGTCGGGAGAGGCGAATCTCACCGATCGATAGAACTACTTCCCCTATCATCAGATATTTGGGAACACCCTCAAGAAGTAATATGTGTTTAAAGACTTGCTCCAAGACCAGGTCAAAAACAACATAGTCAGGTTGGCCCCGGCCCCGACACAACTAGCAGGTGTCATTGTAAGATCAGAAAGCTGTAGCGACAATAAAGGCGAGTGGCAGTAGGTTCACAGCCATGGTTCCCAGAAGTATGACCACTGGATGGCTCATAAAACCATCAACCGAGCCCATGGTATCATTCAGGCATGCCTAAATCAGCCAGAGCCTTCAGAAGATGCGACCAGTACCTCTGCGTCATCATCTCGGCCGACCTCTTCCTAGAACGGCAAGTCGCGACGACACAAGAAGAAACAACAAGCTCCACCACTGACATCGTTGTCCCACACTCTCGGTGATGTTATGACCCCTGAGATGGGGAATCCTCCCAAAATCCACCCATTGGTGGATGACTCTTTGAGCGACAGTCAGGGGTATGCTTCGGTTAATACTTTGGAGCTGGTAAATCCCTATATGAATCTCGATGAGGGGGAACTCCAAGCGAGCCTCCTCAACGTCCCCCGCCGATGTCAACGTCAGCGGAACGGCGACCACATGGGTCATCGAGGCATGTCAGCGGGCGCTTTCATCCAAACTGTGCACACTAATGAAACCAGACAGGAGGCCCAGCGCAGAGCTCAACACACACAACCTCATTTGGTGACCTCAGATCTACCTTCACTGTCATTTGTGCTACTAGATCAGGCAGAGATGCCTCGTCCATACAATGTAAAGTCTTTCCCCACTATAGGAAAATCTCAGTTGTCTGGTCCTCATCCAGTAGCTACACTTTAGGCATCAACAAGCAGGCAGTGGGATGTACCCAGTACCAGCTAGCCGTCGGTCCAGCCAACAGGGTATGTCGTGCCTCCAATTGACGAGAGACCTCTTGTAAGCAGAGGCTCACATTTGTCATGAATGTATGATGTTCTTAAGAACCTTTTCGGCATTCTATCAAGGCTTTATATCCTTGTGGCTCTTCTCCTATCGTCGGAAATGTGTGAGGATCTTGCTGAGGCCCTATGAAGCCCCCTCCAATTTGAGACGGAGGTAGTAGCTGCAAAATCCTTCCACACTAAGGCAGTTGAGACCGCCGAATTCTAGGAAGATATCTCATTCTCCAGTGAAGATGAAGACCCTCCCATACATGGGCACATTCCCCCACTGTACGTCACTGGCCAGTTCAATGGTGTGGAAGTCCTCCAATGTCTTGTTGGCACAGGTTCTAGAATTAACCTAATCCCAAACCGGACACTGCAGAAGCTAGATTTGTCTGATGATGATTTAACTCCCTCCAACCTTAAAATCCAGGGAGATGATAGGACTGCGAAATCCCCAGTTTTCAAGATACACTTGAAGACCCAATTTGGTGGCCTAATTGCCAGCACCGAGTTCATGTTCGTCTCTCAGGACACCACATACAACACCCTGATGGGCAGGCCATGGCTCTATCTGACTGCAGCAGTCTCTTCGTTTTATCACCAATGCCTCAAATACTCCCTCAATGGTTGAGTAAGCATGATCCAAGGAGATGCGTCCCCTTTCACCTCTTGTGAAACCCGCTATCTGGACACTGACTATTACAAGAGCAAGGATAAGAAAAACCTTGCAAGTGATGATGAACCTGCCTCGGTCATAAGTTATCCCTAGGCTGGTCTGAACGACACCTACATCTTCCCAATCCATCAGTTGGAGGCCACGACCCCCGACACGGGGAAATGTTTTGTTGTTTCGGGTACAGGAGTAAGGCATATTCCCTAGTACAAGAGATGGTGGAAAATCACTTCGTACTCCAACACCAACTAGGATTATGTGATCCTGGAACCTCCTACCCCTGTATGGCATCGGGATGTCAAGATCATGGAAATGGAATTACGTCATACATTTCACTTCCGCTGGGCTGGAATCAATTGGCTCAGGTCGGTGCGTCACGGTTGCTTTGATTTCATCAAGTGTGGCCCCTTGGGATGAAGGCCTGATGGGATTGGATCAATAGCCTTTATCACTATGGTATGAGTGGCGCATAAGGATTTTTACATAATGACCACTGCCGCTCATGCCGGTACCATCCCCCCATCAGAGTTTGGCGGCTCGGGAGCAACTTCCCCCATGGAAGATACCTCCACAAGTGGAGAAGAGGATCTAGAGGATGCTCCCCCAACCTTTGAAGAAGGCGTCTCTACCACGACCGATGAACTGGTACAAGTGAACCTTGGTAGTGAGGCAGATCTGAGACCAACATTGATCAGTGTCGCTATGTCCCTCGAGGAGCACCAATAGTACATGGACTTTTTCAAATAGCATCGTGACGTGTTTTCCTAGAGTTATGACAAGATCCCAGGATTAGATCTCCGGGTAGTCGTCCATCACCTTGGTCTCCCGTCAAACCATCACAGGTTCAAGAAGCCTCCAAGAAAGATGAACCCTTCTCATGGTGCAATGGTTGAGGACGATGTTGATAAGCTTATCAAATACAACTTCTTTAAGAAGGTCCAGTACCCGAGGTGGCTACCCAAAATTGTGCCAGTCAGAAAAAAGAACAGGTAGATCAATGTATTCATCGACTTCCGTGATCTCAACCTCCACTGCCCGAAGGATGATTTTCCTCTCCCAGTTATAGAGTTGATGATTAATGCCACGGCCGGGTTCCAAGCCTTCTACTGCATGGATGGGTATTCCGGGTACAACATGATCTGGGTGGCCCCTGACGACGAGGAGTCCACTACCTTCAAGGATCCCCAAGGTACTTTTTTTACCAGGTTATGCCCTTAAGCCTAAAGAATGCAGGTTCCACCTATCAGCGGTCAATGCATTGCATATTCAAGCCGATTATCGGGACACTGGTGGAATGCTACGTGGATGATCTGGTGTTCAAATCTCGCCATTGCCAAGACAATCTCAAGGACCTTGAGAAAGTGTTCGGCATCCTCCATTCCCACCACCTAAAGATGAACCCGTTGAAGTGTGACTTTGGGGTCACCTTTGAGAAGTTTCTTGGATTTGTTGTCATATACCAGGCATCAAGATCGACCTAGAGAAGATGAAGGCCATCAGCGAAATGCCTCCCCCGAGCAATATTCGGGTGCTTCGAGGTTTCCAAGGCCACTTTTCCCACATACTCCAATTCAGTGTGAATATGGCTATCAAGTGTAATCACTTTTCCCGGTATATGAAGAAAGGCTCCGCCTATGAATGGGATGAAGTGTGTCAGACCGCCTTCGAGGAAATAAAGCAGTATCTGCACCAACCTCCGGTCTTGATGCCACCCATCTCTGGAAATCTGCTGTTCCTTTACGTGACTACCCTGGAATGGTCCATCGGTGCACTTCTCACTCCAAAGAACAGTGAGGGAACAGAGAAAAACCTCTACTATATCATCAGCATGCTCCTCAATACAAAGACCAAATACTCCCCCATCGAAAAGAACTGCCTTGCACTCGTCTTAGCCGTACAGAAATTGCGACATTACCTGCAGCACCATGAGGTACAATTGGTCACTCGAGTAGACCCACTAAAGTACATCTTGAACCGCCCCATGTTGACTATCCGACTAGTGCGGTGGGAGGTGATCCTCCAGCAGTTCTACATTAGGTCCATGCCTCAGAAGGCCATCAAGGAACAAGCATTGGCAGACTTCCTAGCTGCCCATCAATCCTCCGTAGATCAATCCCTAGACCTAGACTTTCCTGATGAGGCAAACCTCTCAGTTGATCATGCCATCTCATGTTGGAAAATGTACTTTGACGGTGCAACCCGGATCCCCACCGGTAGGAGGCTCAACAATCCTAAGCTCAACAGAGTGGGTCTGGGTATCGTCTTCATCAACCCGGCACAAGCCATTCTGTCATACTCATTCCTATTGTTAGAAGGCTACACCAACAACGAGGCAGAGTATCAGGCTCTCATCACCGTCCTCAAGCTGGCCCTTGAGATTGACGTGACCCATCTGTATGTGAAAGGGGATTCTGAACTAGTAATCAAGCAGGTCAATGGAGACATTGTTTTCAGGAAGATGGTGCTTGTGCCATTTCTATAGTGCACCCTCCATATACTAGATCACTTCCCTTCTCGACCAAGGGTTACCCATGTCCCTCAGTCAGAGAACGGTCGAGCAGACGCTTTTCCCGGCCAAGCTGCGTCACTTGTAGATCCCGAGTAGGATGATTTGATCATACATGTGGCACACCCGAGGGTCATCACCCCCTTCACCCCATAGGATGACGACGGCCTACGGGTAAGCCATATTACCGCTAGGCCCTCCACATAAAAGGTCTGAGGTTCTTCAGATGCAGTGGTTGAGGCGACTCCTGACTGGGGGGGGGGGCACCTTTTTTCAAGTATGTCCAAAATGGTTGCCTTCCGGATGATTGGGCCGAGCACGAGCGAATCTGACGCCACGCACTGCAATTTACTCTCCAGAGTTGTACCAGTCTTGAGCGGATACTCTATAAGCGGGGCTTCGAGGGTGTTCTCCTCCATTGCATTCAAGGAGTCAATATTTCTCAGGTCATGCAAGAGGTTCATGCCGGTTCCCACGGTACCCACTAGGATGGGCCCAGGCTTTCCCATCAGATCCGGAGATTGGGGGTACTATTGGCCCTCTATGATCCGTGATTGTATTGAGTTTGCCAATTGATGCCACACATGCCAAGTCAATGCTAACTTCCTGCATCATCCACCAGAGCCTCTCCCCTCCACCCAGTACTCTTTGCCATTTGCGGTGTGGAGACTCAATGTCGTGGGACCATATCCACCAGCGATAGCTCGTCAGTATAGGTTCATCCTGACTACTACAGTTTTCTTCTCCAAGTGGGTGGAGGCAGCTACACTCAATGAGGACAAGGCCCATTCCATCGATGATTTCGTGAGCTCCAATATCATCCTTGGGTTTGGATTCCCTCACGCTTTCCACGCCGATAATGGCACCATAATTCGAGCAGACGAGATGATGAAATTGTACACCAATTACAATATTCCTTCGTACCATACCTCTTGCTATCATGCACAGGCAAATGGGAAGATCGTGGCGTTCAACAAAACTCTCTATAACATCCTTCAGAAAATGGTTGGTCAGAACAAGAAAAGTTGGCCGGACAAGCTCCCCAACACCCTATGGGCATATCGAACGATGACTCGCAATTCCACATAGGTGACCCCATATTCCTTGGTGTATGGGGCCGAGGTTGTCCAGCCCATCGAGATCCAGCTACCATCACTATGCACTACATTCTATGACCAGCAAGCGCTAGATAAGGTGGTCGAAATCCGTCATGCTGAATTGGAAGCATTTGATGAGAATAGGCTTCGCACCCTGCACAATTTGGAAAGGAATCAGAATAAGATAGCCAGAGCCTTCAACAATATGGTTTACCTTCACTCATTTCTGCAAGGTGACCTAGTATTGGCCCTCCAGGCACCAATACTCCCTGGCTGGAAACCCCCCAAGCTGGAGCCCAAATGGGAGGGACCTTACATAATTCATAAGGTTTACCCCAATGGAGAATACTCCTTAATGACAATGGATGGTGAGTGCATTACACCTCCCACCAACGCCAAGTTCCTCAAGAAATACCTTTCCTGAGCTATATGGTCATGCACGACATTAAACTTTACGGTCCTGCGTGACCCTTAATGGAATATCATGGACATGAATGACCCTAAACTACATATTATGGTCTTGCATGACGTTAAACCGCACCATCATCCTACATGACATTAAACTGCTCATCTCCGTCCGCCAGGACGTTAAAATGCTCAGTATCGTCCTGCATGACAATAAACTACGAAATGGTCTGAGCTCTATGACCTTAAACTAAGATCTCAATCACCCTTACTGGAAGACGTTAAACTGCAGGCTGGTCAGGCCTTCCTGACTAAGGCCCAACCTCAGTCCCTTTGGCCTTCCTTGACTCAAGCTCTCTTGCAGGTGTGTACGGTGTGGTGTGGGATCATGTCCTCATTCACATCTGGTTACTCGCTGTATCGTACATATCCCCAGATGAGATGTGTCCCTCGTCCCACATGATGTTAAGCTATGCTCCTTGATCTACGTATGGCTTGATTCCCATCCTCATAGGATATGTAGGTACGCTCAGACGCTTTGTTTTGAGCCCAGCCCCGAGCTTTTCTCTTTGATTGACCCCCCTGGGTTTAGTTTCCTCAGAGGGTCCTCACATGAGAAGGAGTAAGATTCTTTAGCCCTGATCATACAATTTTTATAAGGGTTGTACCATCTACCTAATCCCATTCATCTATCCTCCCAAGTCCTCACCGCACGATGATAAACTGCATGGCCTTCAAGAACAACGTATGGCTTGATTCCCATCCTTATGGTATACGTAGGAACGCCCTGACACTTTGTATATTGGCCCAGCCCAAAAGCCAAAATCTTCACCACAAGCCAAGATATTTCGTAGGGTGCACACTTTTTCCCCAACTTACGTTGAGCAAGCCTCGACCCGGCTGTATGTCCCCTTCCCTGGAGATGTTCGCCTGTTTTGTAGATGGGTACAATTATGCTCCACCCACTCCATGATTGGGATTCCATCACATACCCAATCCGAAAGAGACCCTGAATAGTATGGATGCTAGGCCTATGGGCTCTCTTACCACTTCAGGCCAACACTCTCGAGGATGTCAAGAGAAAATGCGATACATGTCCCGTGTTTCGAATGTGGTCAGTGGTCGATGCTCATTTGTTGCTCCCATCTCAGTTCACCATAGGCACGCTGTGTTTCGAACAAGGTCAACAGCCGCCCTGGATATTTGGGTCCACCCCAAGATGTCCAAAACACCATGTGTAGTGAGTCATTCTGCCCTGTCCCGGAGTGTCAAACTCTTTCCGATCAGGGCCTTCCGTCGGGCCCCTGGCACAGGTTATCTTTGATGGGATTGTGTGGTGTGGTGTGGGATTATGCCCTCATTCGCATGCGGTTCCTTTCTATTCCACACACATCCCTGTATGAGACACCTTATCCTCCCCTCGTCCTTCCTGCAAAACGATAAATTGCAAGCTGGTCATGCCTTCTTGACCGAGGCCTAGCCTTAAGCCCCTTGCCCTTCTCAGGCTCCTTAGCCCAAGATCATACCTGGAGATTACGGTGTGGTATGGGATTACATCATCATTCACATCGGGTTACCTGCCATGCCATACACCTCCCCTATCCAGGTAATACTGTTCCCTGACCCTCGTCCTCATTGCAAAACGTTAAACTGCGAGTGGGCCAGGCCTTCTTGACCAAAGCCTAGCTATTAGGACCCTTGGCCATTTCGGGCCCCATGGCCCATGTTCATTCCTACGGGACTGTGCGGTGTGGTGTGGGACTACGTACTCATCCACGTCGGGTTACTCGCTGCACTGTACATGTCCTTATTAGGGTGTCTTGCCCCTGGGTATCTTTGATAACTACGTGTGGCTTGATTCCCATCTTTATGGGATACATATGAACACCCGAATTTCTAGGCTTTGGGTCCAGCCCCATCATCCGAAAATCCCCATCCCACCGTGGCACCTTGGCCTACCCTTCCCCGGAGATGGGAGTATATAGTGTGTTTTTAGGATATTTCTTCATTCACGCCAGGCTTGTAATGACCAGGCCATGTACCTCTCCCCCTCGAGCCACTTTGTCGACCCTTTTTGGCAGTTCACCAATGTGCCTAAGGGTACTCTAGTTTAGTAACCTGGAATGTCAGACTCTACTTGGACACATCCACACCCACTATTTAGGCTTTGTGTTCCTCTTCATCTGGCTTTCATCACCTTCCCCACCTAGAGGGACCCCCAAGAACAGCCTGGATACCATGCCCAAGGGCTCTCCTACCATTACAGGCCAACACGCCCGAGGGTTTCAGAGAACAATTTGATACAAATCCCATGTTTCGAATGTGGTCAGCGGTCAATCTTATATTTTTGTGCCCATTTCAGGATAACACGACAGGATGCTATGTAGAAAAAATGGTCTGCAGTAATCCTCCATCGACACTCCAGCCCATTCAGGCCTTGAATGTTGGTTGCATGATTCACATTATGTTCCAACTCATCATATCTAGGTGGTATCTCGACACTCTTGGCGCTATCCCTCAGTGCACATTTTCACGTCAGGGGGATGAAACTGCAATACGGTGTCCTTCGGGGCTCCCACGGTCTGAGATCTAAGACCATAAAATAAGATATTAATTAAGGGCTTTGTGTGGCTTGATCCTCATCCCTATGGGATACGTAGGGCCACTCGGACGTCTCGTTTTCGGTTCTAGCTCAACTGGGATCTAGTTTCTCCTTCCCATTTCCTTCTTACCACAATTTGGGCCCCATGGCCTGAGGTTCCTATCTTGGGACTATGTACGGTGTGATGTGGAATCATGTCCCCATCCACGTCAGTTATGTCACACAACACCATACGCATTCCCCTCCTAGAATCTTCTCTTATACATCTGTGATGCATGATGTTAAAATGCATGCTTGGTCCTATCACATGACCCTAAACTATGAAATTAAATTCATGGCCGCATGATGAAAAATGGCACTGCATTGTGATGACCCCGTCATAAGGGACGTCACATTGGGTATTGGTCATGTTCCATGCCATTTCTCAATTCTTATCACAGATTGATTCTTGTGGTGACACCAGGTCTTGTTACCCTAGGCCCGTTGCTTCACAAAAAAACAACTCACATTAAAGGACAAACATGATTTATCAAATCTCGCTTCTTTTTGGACAAGGTCCATGCTCGCGCTCCCCTTTTTCCCTGGCACTGGTACCTTACCGTACCACCCTCCATAACAACGTATGTCTTGATTCTCATTCTTATGAGATATGTAGGAGCGCCCGTGCACTTCCCCGCTGGCCTATCCTAACATCCGTGCTCAGTTCCTCAACTAGAGAACTTCCCCAGAGAACACATGGTAGATAGGGACTATGTCCTCATAGTCAGGTTTTGTAACCACTATACCGTGTGTCCCCTGCTCTCCTTACCCATACATGGTCTAAGGTCTATGACCTTAAACTAAGACCCATTCAAGAACTACGTGCAGCTTGATCTCCATCCCCATGGGGTACGTAGGAACGCTTTTGCACTTTTCTCAGGCCCAGATCAACTCTCATTTTTGGTACCTTTACCTAAAAACTCTCTCAAGGAGGTTGTGCGGTGTGGTATGGGATTATTTCCTCATTCACGTTGGGTTGTTCACCGCACCATACACATCCCTGGTTCCCATTCACGCTGGATTTTTTGTAATTACCCGCAATGTGCCTCTGGTGTTTCCTCCCATACATGGTCTGAATTTTACAACCCTAAACTAAGATATCCCTATGGTAAGGGAATCGAATCCCTCTATCTAATACGTCTCGTTGTCATATTTACATGGTTTTTGACAAAGAGCTCTGAGTGTGGGATTTTCATGGGAACATTCTCCTCATTCCATGACAAAGCTTCGTGAGTTCGCTATTTGGATCCTCATCCTATTCCACATCCAAAAGGACCCCCTAATGACATGGATTCTAGTTTCAAGGGCTCTCCAAGAATGATGGGATTAATGGCTCTTCAATCATTTCGGTCCAACGTCCCTATGGATCCCTGACAACATTTGTGACATGGTCCCGTGTTTCGAAAATGATCAACTATCGACCCTCATTTGTCTATCCCCATTCATGGCTAACTTGATATGGTTGATACTTTTCCTCCACGGTCAACAGTTATCCTACATCGTCACGCCTCAATCATTGTGATCCAAATCTCAAGCGTCATGATTCACACATTTCCACTTCCTCATGTTCAAGTAGAATTCCAACATACTCGGCTCTACCACTTCATGCATCTAGGTGCGCCACATGGTCGTGTTAGTGTTATTGGGCCAGTATTCACCAAGCATCCCTTCTCCCTAACCTGCCACTTTCTGTGTTGGGAATGTTCTCCATTACGTCGTCTTTTCCACATTAAGAGTGACTCACGTGGGCTTAGTAGTTTTTGTAGGGTGTGTACCGGCGCAACGAGGCTTCTCTTCGTCCAACATGACGTTAAACTGTAATTCCAGAACTATGTGTGGCTTTATTCCCATCCTCATGGGATACGTAGAGACACCCTGGTATTTCGCCCAGGGTCCATCCCATAGGAATCATAAGTCATGTTCCTCCCCATTTCTGGCCCATGGCCTGACACCTCGTGGGGAACCATCAAACTATAACTCTTCCCTGAAACAAGTCCAGGATGCCCCAAGATGACATTGAGAAGTGACAGACCCCCTAGCCAGAGAGGCCCTGTTTGAAAGGAATGGTCCACGATCAAACTGATGTGCCCATTTAGCGTACTCCCACCACAGTGGCATAATTTCCAGAGTATTGGATTCTTTTTTAGCAAACCATCACTCCACATCCCATGCTTTGTGTGCTCCTTTATTTGGATCCTCATCCACTTTCATGTCTGGAGGGACCCCCTAACAGTATGAATACCTGACCTATGGTCCACCTACTGTCCTGGGCCAACGTTCTAGAAGACTGGTCATGTTTGGAGGGACCCCCTAACAGTATGGATTCTCAACATATGGTCCACCTGCTGTCCTGGGGCAACGTCCCGGAAGACTGATCGATGATATTTGAGTTAGGCCCCGTGTTGCAAACAAGGTATATGGTCGGCCCTCATTTATTTTCCCCAATTTAGACTAAAGAAGTAAGAATATCGTTTTTCTGCCACGGTTAATGGTTGACCTTTATTGTCAAGCCACCCCAACAATGTTCTAAATCATGGGTATCGTTATTCACACTTCCCATTTCTACCTGTTCTGACTGATTTCAGCACCCCTGGCATTGCACCATTCATGCACAAGTGTGTGCTTAAAAAATAGTAATTCGGCAATTCTGAGTACTTCCATCTCCTGCCAGGTCTCTCCTATTTCCCAGAAATCTGGACCGGTTAGCCAAACCCCGGATACCTGAAGCTTGGTTTTCACTCCTATGTTTGGATGGGATGATGATACGACTATCTCTTGTTTCTTACATCGGCCCCGACCAATGTGAGCTTAGGGAATTGTCGATGGAAGTCTCACAAACATTGTAAGGATGCAAAATGAACCAGTTCAAACAACGAAACTCCTGCATGCTATAAATTTCAAAAAAAAAATATTTATTAAAGCACAACAGTACGTTTACGGGTTTGTAATCATTATAGTACCAGAGGGTCCACTCCCCCCATTGATAGATTGACCACGTCAAAAGAGCATTGTGGCTCCACCACCCTTTGACTTTTAGTGTCCAGGAAATGCTGCCACCGACTCAATTCCCGCTCCTCCTCAGCAGCGATGGGGTGCAGTTCATCAGCCGCAGCTTAGGCCCTCTCTATGTCAGCCTGAATGAAAGCCATCTCTCTGGAAGGCTACCTTATACACTCTTCTGTCAGTGTCGGATGGAACTTCAATTGTGAGATCAGCTAAGATTGTGCATTGAGAGAGGCGGAGTGCTCATCCACCCGGATTTGTAGGTGTTGGACTTCATTTTCAGCGTCCTGGAGCTTCTTGATGTTCGTCGCCTTCCTCCCCTTCCATCCCACACTAAGCCCGCGATCATACTCTCGGATCTTCTCTGCCATGAGATCTAGGATGATCATATGAGGGCATTGGGAATCCACTCCCCCAGTGCACATTTCGTGCAGTAGCGACCGGATTCTGTCCATCTCATTCATCCACAACACTTGGGGTGTCATTGATGAAGTGTGTGATCATCTTCCACAATCGGTGGTGGACTATTTTGTTTTCCACTTTATCAGAGGTCGTTTCAGCACAGTCTGCATGATTGGCTAGCTCGTATGCAGGATACGCCCACAAGAATTCGTCAGCAGGATATGCATCGGGCGTTGAATCCGACACGATATCTGGCGACGGAGTAGGCGTGGTGGGAATTGGTTCGACCGTCCAATCCTCTTCGTCGGACTCCACCTCGATAACCTCAAGCATGACCCTGCTGGTGGTCCAACCAGTGATAGGGAGTGCTTCAGGTCGGGTAGGTGGGGTAACTATCTCCATGATCACCAGTATGCCCCTAGGAGGGACGCCACCAGACATCCCAACCACCCTCGCTGCAGCGGCCCATGCCAGTCGTAGACTGTACGCGATAGGGAAGGGCATGGACGTCAGTTGGCACGATCTACATATGACAAGGAATGAATTCAGTATAGAATAATTACAAATATCAAACTCCTAGTGCCGCTCTTGAGTTGATGATGACGGAACCCCGAGGCGTGGCCCTCTGTATATTGTTGGAAGGTCTGGAGATTCTGGGGGAGCCACCTTGGGTGCTCTAGCCCCGCCAGACACAGAACTGGACGCAGCCGCAGGTGTGGGTTCCGACGGTCCGGCATCATCTACCACTGAGCGGCGAGAACAAGGACTGGGTACAAGTTCCTCATGCACGGAATATGTTCATAAGAGGTCCATAATGGCTTGATAGCAGACCCTGAGGAATGAAATTTGGAATGCTACATCAAGAACCTCCACGAAATCATCATGATCCGAGTCTTGATCGTTGACTTAACCTTATTCCAATGGGCTCCCTCCGCCAGTCTCATCTTCCCCAGAGGATTTGTCTGATTCATCCAGCAGGGGGAAGCGCTCACTCAGTTCGGCAGCCGACATCTTTGGGGAAACCATCCTATCCAGCAGTATCCTCACCTGGTATGTCATTGGGCGCGGTACACCACTTGAATGTATGTAGTCCTCCATATCATCCTGATACTACTCCGCCTATGCTGGAGACACTGTGAAACCAGCCCGAATAGGGCCTATACCTGGTAAAACTAGCCCGATACGGTTCAGGTGTCCCCACATCTTGGGAGGGCTGAGGAATTGGCGGTCGACATCCCAAATTTCCCAGGTCTCTGGGAAAACAGCATCTTATGGCATGTAGATATGGCGCAGCCACTTCCCCAGAGCCTGAGTGGATATCATGCAGAATCCCCTTGGTGGTCACCCCTCCGGATGGCTCTACTCTTCCAGAATCACCTTGTCCACTACTGCTGTCGGATCTACCGCTGCTGCCGCGTCCTTGTTGGCGCAGGTCTCGCCACCATGGCAGCCCCACCATCGCGAGAGGCCCTTTCATCCCTCCACCCCCGACCATGGGATAACAGAGGCCCACCATCACTGGCTCGAACGGTTGGCTACTTCAGCATTTCCCCCAGATAAGCTGCCTCCCAGCTGATGGCATACTCATTCACCAGTCCAAAGGTAGCAGTGGACGGAGGCAATGAAATTCACATTTTCCCATCTTCTCATCTTAACTTGATCCACAAATGCCTCATTACACACATGTGATCCTCATGACGCACCTCCCATTAGACATGTAGGGTCAGCCGCTGCAGGCACCAGAACTTCCTCGCGAACCGATGTGCAGTGTATGGCTCAAAGAGTGGCTCACGGTCCACCCATGCCACCAAAACTCAACCTCGAAAGGCTACGAGATAAACCCACTACTCTCCTGTTCCCTGAACATCGTCGGTGAGTACCCCTGTCGGCAATTGAAATGGGTGGAAGGTAAACTCGTCTGCCTTCAACACTCGGTTCAACACCATCGGTATGTTATATTTGACTGGGAAGCTCCCGACCACATTTAGAATGGAGGGGCGGAAGTTCGACCCTAGTGGTGAGATAGGTTTTAGGTATTCGTAAACCCCCCTGATGTGCACCAAGATCCACCCATACAGAAGGTGGAAGGGCCCACATATCCTCAGTGGCTTCTTTCCCTTGCTAATGTGCTGCTACATCTTGCAACATCTAGCGAGCATTGGAATCCCCAGATTGACCTGCCATCCTATGGCCAGCATGGATGCCCGGATGAATGATTTGGGCCGCACCCCCATGTTAGTATCAATCACTGGTAGGATCCAACTGTAGATAAGGTTTGAAATAAATGTTGACAGCCTGACAATCAACTAATATTCAGTATTGACACTGAAACCCCATGTCTTCCATTGGTCATCCTCTAAGAGCTTCCAATATGAGTTCTCCTTGCCCCTTTGAGCCCCCTTCGAACAAGTTATAGGCCTCGGAGGGAACTCTTGATCCTCCAGGTAGTTCAGGAACCGCTTGAACCACTTCTTAAATTGGACATCTCTCACCGCCTCCTTGTTGTCTCTGGGGACCAGTCTCATCAGTGTCAGCGCCAGCTACGGCATTTTTTCTGGATCCTCCCACGCACTCATGACAGGGAGGAACTCATCATACATGGACACCATGATCAGTACCCCTAGAGATCTGATGGACATCCCACAGACTGATGCCAACCTCCCCATGGTGAAGGTGAAAAGTGTTTTTCCTAGATGACCATCTGCTCAATAGTTCCGGCATCAGCTGTTTCGGTTGATAAATGAGGAATTGGGAGGCCCATGCCACCTCATACAATCCCCGTCTCCTCAGCTCGGCCCCAAACTCTTCACATGAGGCACCTACCCAATAGGCCCATGCCTAGTCGTTAGTGATGTTGCCGCCTTGGCACAGGTCCCACTCATCGGACCACCCCTTCTTCAAATCCCCCAAATCTGCCTTCAATATGGTGTGGTACATGGGAGGGGATGACTCCAGTTGCAATGGATTCCCATCGATGTAGTTCAGATGGTTATAATGACAGTCGGCATTGACAGGTGTGATGCCCTCCCTCGCATGACCATCGGCTGCCCTGAACCATTGGCGCTGGCATGACGTGCTCCTGAACCAGCAAGCTGGTTCGTCCCGACTCACCTCAGGAATGAAGACATCATCCCTCACCCTGAATCCATACAAGGGAAGATTCTTACACAGTGGATATTTCTTTTTTCTCTCTGATAGCAGTTATGTCATAGAATTGCGGTCCGAGTGGCTTCGGACTAGCTCCCTTAAGCACAAACAGTTGGCCATCTCATCCCTTCGGGCGGCATCTGCAAGCACCCCCAGTGCGGCTTCTTGATGGGCCATCGGGTTTTAGAACTTGGACAAATTTCAGGTATGGCCACAAATATCGTTCATGAAGCCTATTCGCGGATCTAGGGAAAAAAGCCAAGAAGCAGAGCCTTACATCGGCTTGCAAGAAGATGTTCGCATGGCGCAGTCGCGGAGTTAGAGACTCGCGGTTCACCGCGATGCTCGATTCGCGTTGAGCAGATGCGGAGGACGTAGAGCTTCACGAATCGAGAGCACAAAATGACAAAGTCGCAAATAAAGAAAAAGAAAATAGAGGTCATCCCCCTATTTATAGGCAGAGACCCCGGAGCTTCACGGCACATCCAGCCCGTGTGGAGCATCGCGGTGCGTCCAAAACACGCGGCCCCTGCCTGTCTCGCACGCCTTCTTTGTGAGTCATCATCGCGAACCCCTAAAATTTTGGTGATTTCCCTCCGACATCGACTCTTCATCCCTCCATGGCTCCAAGTTTGAGAAGGGGAATTTTTAGGCACCAAAATATTGGACAAAAAGAACGAAGAAAAAGAGGCTCTGTGCCCTGCCTCACAAAGCCAAGACATGAAGCCCCTGAGCACCGTGGCTTCCGTGAAGCAATAGAGGCTGTAACGCTCCACGAAAGCCCTAACGTTCGTGAGCCCTCCGCAAAGCACCAGAGGCGGAAACCCTCCACGAATTCCTTAACTTTCACGAGATCGCTGCGATGTAGAGGAGGCGGTACCCCTCCACAAATCCGATTGAAGTTCGCGATTCACCATGAAGCACCGAAGCCCCCTTCGCACCGCCTGAGCTCGTCTTCATGGCATCCCTTGCCTATAAATACCAAGATCACCCTGAGCTCTCCGGATGGACAATCTAACCATTCAGCTTCTCAACTCCCAAATTGCGAAGCACTCTTCGCTCTAGGAACCATGAGCTTCATGAGGTATTTTTGCTTCACGAGAGGCGTCCATCTTCTCTCTTTTTAAGCCCCACTTCGGAGAGGGATGCCCTTCGCGAGGCCTAAGGGAATTCACAAAGGAAGGGGATTCACAAGGGAACCCGGGTAGTCGTGGAGCATTTATGCTTTGCGAAACACCCATCCTATACACGCGATCCCCATGCTAAGGCAGGGTCACTATACTTCACGAAGTACACTACTTTACAGCACCATGCTTCGCGAGGCACCTCTTCTTCTCGAGGTCGTGCTCCGCAAACACCCTTCCACTTCGCAAAGCACCTCCCACTCGCATCTCTTACCCATGCTAAGGCCAAGGCACTCCACTTTGTGAAGCTTCCCCCTTCACAAGTTCCCTCCACTATGCAAAGAACCCATGCTCCGCAAGGCCCCTGCTAGTGGACCCCTCTGCTTGGAAATTCATCTTCCTATGCGACCCTCCGGGTTTGCACGATGTGATTTCAAAGTCCCATAGACGATTCCATCTGTAGCGTTGCTTCACCTAATGCATTTTTGTATAGGCACGCAAATAGCTATTGCTTTTTCGTATATCCATGCTATTGTGGGCCCCTTGATGGTTCACTCTGCGACCCCCCTTCTACACGGCCTTGCCGATGCCTTCCCTCCCACATGGAGAAGAGGGTACCGATCATGTAGGCCCTATGGGTGCGGAGTAAACCCACCTCGTCTGAGCTTCAGAACATTAAACTTACAAGCACCTCGTCCTTAACACATGACTTTAAACTGTGACCCAACCCCGTTCCTCTCACGTAGGGTCCCCCCGGAACGGACATTCTTTACGCCCACTGGTCCCTACATGGGATGATATCCTCCTTCTGGGAGTGGCGTTTGTCCACAGGGAAGGGCATCCCCCTTGGTGTAAAGCCCCCTAGACCCTCTTACAGATGGTAGCACCCATGAACCTCTGTACTTCCTCACTGATAGGGCTAGTGGAGGGAATGATAGTGAACAAGGAACCTCCTTCCTTCAATCCCAAATCCATCCCCCTATGATTTGTTGCTCTCAGTCATCCATCCGGGAATAAGTCTTAGCACCATGGGCCGCCTAATACTTGATCCCCTCTTTACTTTTCATGGACACACCCTTCGCGACCTGATCGTATGTTCTCTGCTGCCTCTTGTTTCTCACACCGAGCACGACTCACATGGGCATAGAGTAAGCATCGACCATGGCAATGCCCTCGTCCAGCATGACGTTAAATTGTATACCCTCATCCAGCATGACGTTAAACTATATGACCTCTTAGAGCATGACATTAAAATGTATGCACTAATTTAGCATGACGTTAAACTATATGCCCTCGTCCAGCATGATGTTAAACTGTATGCCCCCCATCCTGCATGACATTCAATTGCATACCTGAACTACGAGGACTTTGATCCATGTCAAGGCATGGTACGTAGGAAGCCTCACGAGGTTCAATCCCACCACCAATGGTCGCCTGGGTTCACCTTCATTTTGGTTCGCCGGCGGAAACCCTATCCAAACTACGAGGACTTTGATCCATGTCAAGGAATGGTACATAGGAAACCTTACGATGCTCAAGCCCGTCACCCATCAGACCAAGGTCCTTCTTCGCATCGGTTCGCCGACACCCACATTCATATCCGAACTACGAGGACATTGATTGATGTTAAGGCACGGTACGTTGGAAGCCTCCCTGAGGTTAACGTCCAACAATCATTAGCCCTGACTGTCTCTATGTCGGTGTGCCAAGCCCCCCATTTTCACATGAACTACGTGGTCTTTGATCCATGTAAAGTCATGGTATGTAGGAAGCCTTCCTGAGGTTCAATCCCACCATCCACCTAGACCATGGCCCCTTTTAACGTCTATTCTCCGACACGCCCTGTACCACGGGACATTAAACCGTATCCTAATCTAGTGGTAAGCCATTGTGACCCTACCATTCAGTTATTTCGACACCCCTTCATGTCAGTTCAATAGCCCCTTACCTGAACTGTGTGGTCTTTGATCCATGCCAAGGCATGGTACATTGGAAGCCTCACGAGGTTCAAGCCCACCACCCATCGGACCAAGGTCCTTCTCAGCGTCGGATCCCCAGCATCCAACCGTAACTATGTGGACTTTGATCCATGTTAAGGCATGGTACGTAGGAGGCCTCACGATGTTTAAGCCCTCCACCTGGTCATTCTGACCTCATACACATCAGTTCTCCACCCACCTTGGTCGGCCTAGAGTGTAAGCCCCACACCTTCATTCTGAACTACATGGAATTTGATTCCCTGCGTTGGGGATACATAGAATGTCTCATTGACATTCATGCCCATCACAACCGTCATCTGCATGACGGCTCAATTTCATTTCCCCCTCCACTTCGCATATCTTTCCATCATCTATCCTGATTCTTACCCAGACCACCACATCCGGGTGAGATCATGCCACCCCATTCCACTCCACATCATTCTGGAAGCCGCCCACGGGCTGGCTTCGATATCGGTGTTCCCTAAAGAGGGGTTCCTCATTTTGATACACTCCATTTAGTGTTCTAATCAGCCCGATCCGTCTCCACTAGATGTTAACCTTGTGGTGTACCCTGTGTTAAACATGGGAAGCTGAGGAGAACCTCAGATACATGCCTATGGAATATTTTTCCCCACACTCAATGTGTGATTCCTCGGGCTTCCACGCCCACGAGAATCTATATAATAAGGGAAAAAGATAGACATGCCAATTACCCTGCATTCAGACACGTTAATGATTCCTCGACGTGACTACCCCCCCAACTGAAGGTGGCTGCCCTGACCGAACCCCTTGGAATGTCCTGACAGAAGCAGTATAATTAACCGGCATCCATAGAAACATGGTACAGGTAAGAGTTTCACGAACAACATATTAAATCTATGAGAGAGACCCGGACTAGGAGACGAGTTCTCAGGAGGAAACCACAGAAGGAGGAACTGACATCCCATCATCTAATTTCGATCAATGAGTAGACGTCCCTAAATAGAAAATGGATGTTGCCTGCCTTTGGAAAGTGGGAATGCAGGGCAATAAAAGTCGTGCTTGTCGCGCCCTAGCGGATGGACGCACGCGCCCCAGCGAAAGCCTCAGAAACAATATTCTATAGATTACTTACATGATTTAGAAGAAAACATTTATTGATTATTTTATGGTTTTGATCCATGACTTCGAAGCTAAATTGGTTCACAAACATTATCATTGTATGATGAGATGATATTATGTTCCTTGAAAATAGAGAAGTAATTTGCAAGATAGAATTTTTTCAATGGATATCAAGACTAGATAAATTATTATGATAACCATTAAAAGAGTTAAGAAATGAATAAGAAGAAGAGGATGATGAAATTTCTATTATGTGAGAATTGTTGAAAAATCATCATAGGGAATCATTATATGGAATTAGAGTTTTCTATAATGCAAATAAAAGGGTTATTGAGATAATGATTGAATGGGGAAGTAAAAAATATATGTTTTTCAACTAACGAAACGGTAATTAAATGGGGAATTATTCATATCAATTTACAAGTGTCAAGGGAATATACCACCAAAGTGGCCAATGGTAGATAGCCAAGTATATGTGATTAGATCTGCAGAGGTTGATGTTCCTAATAATGTGGTAGTATTTAAAAATCATTTCCACAAATATAGGAAATGATTTATCTAGTTTTGGATTTTATAATTCATTTATATCTTACTAGTTTTCAAGATAATTATGTATTCCCCATATTATTTAATAATGTTTTTTCTAGTCAAAACAGCTATGGTGTGTATCGTTGAAACAAAGATGTGTTGGAAAATCCCTTTCATGACACATAAACATGCATTATTCGCAAACCTTATCATCATGCATATGGTTTATTTTTATATAATCCTTGGAATGGAATATATTTCAAAACATAATGATGAAAATATATTGAAATAAAAAGTATTTTATAATTTATGAGATTAATGTAGAGTCTATTATCCTAAGAGAAGAAATGTCATCATATGGTTCTTATCTAAATCCACCTATAGTAGCTCTACTAAATGAAATTTTGGGCGTGTAAGTGAAAAAAATATATAGATGAGTTATCTATTCATTTAATTGAGTATGTACCAATTTTTCAACAATAAATTGATGGATTTCTATAGGATTTACCTAGAAATCATACATAATAAGGAGTTGAAATCATTTTTGATTTAATTCTTGGTGAAAGTCCTATATTAGAGACTCTTTATAGAATGGCCTCAGTGGAATTAGTAGAGTGGAAGAAAAAAATAAGCTATGTTATTGACAAGGGGCTTATACTCCCAATTATTTCTACATAGGGAGCACATGTTGTCTTTTTCATGAATAATTATAGATCCATGTGGCTATGCATTGATTTTCGATAAATCAATTCTATTAAAATAATGAAAATGTATCACATGCCTCACATTGATTACCTATTTAATTATCTTTAAAATGATAAATATTTTTTTATGATTGATCTTTGATAAAGATAAAATCAATTCCATGTGAGGAAGAAAGATATTCCAATGACTAAAGTTTGTCTCGGGCAAGGACATTATGAGTTTACATTAATTCAATTTGGACTGACTAATGAACCATGTGTTTTCATTGATATAATTAATAGTGTTTTCAATGAATATATTAATAATTTTATTGTGGAATTTTTTGATGATATCATTACATATTATAAAATTTATATGGATAATGACAATCAAATGTGGGTTGTTGTGGAGAATCTTAATTGAAAATATTGATATAGTATGTTTTGTGAGTGTGAATTTTAGCTTCATATAGTTTATTTTCTTGTACATATTTTCTATACTAATAAAATATTAGATGATCCTCTGATGATAATGGAAATCCAATTATCGACTACACAAATTACTAAATTCAGGTATGTAGTTTTATAGATTTAGAGGTTATATATCATTTTTTCGTACATATTTTTTCCAGGTTGGCTTGCCCACAAACCAAGATAACATGTAAATGGGTAATGTTCATATAGAAAAAATAATATACTAAATGTTTTGAATAATTTTAGAAAATATGGGTCAATTCTTAAATTTTGACACTTCTACCTAGAAATGATGGTTTTTCGATCTAGAGTGATGCATCAAAAAATTGATTTGATTGTGTTCTTAGAAAAAATGATAATTTTTTTTTTCATCCTGGAATTCAAAGACACATGAACTAAATTATACAACTCCTGATCTTGAGATAACATCCTTAATAATTTCTATGAAAAGTTGATGACACACTCTCTCTATGGTGAAATATGTGAGATATATTGGGATTAGAAGAGTTTTAAATATATTTCTACAAAGAAATAACTCAACATGAAAAAAAGTACATGGCTCGAGTTACTCACAGATTAAGGTCGGTAAATACACTATGACCTAGGGAAGGAAACTAATTTATGAGGTAAATTAAGTAGTAATGATCATGGAATTCTATCCCAAAATGAGGATTGAGAATGATCATATGTTCATGGATCTAGTAATTATTGATATGGAAATTTATAATGAAGGGAATACATAATAATGATTTAAAATGATTCCTAAATCATCTTTACTAGAGAATATAAAATCCTCTCTATATAAGGATGAGAATCTTGTAATAAAGTTAGTGCTGGTAAGATTGGAATACTAGTAGACTTTTTTATGAAGATGAAGTTATGGAATTTGGAAATAGGATATTTATTCCATCAATACCTAACCTAAAATGGGAACTATTAGATGTTGCTCATAGCTAAAATTTCAATATACCCCACGGTAGTTCAGTGAAGGATATATATCAGAACGAACATATTTTGGGATGGAATTATATAGGAAATTGATGATTATATGTCAATGTGTCTTCTTTATCAATAAGTGATGGTTTAGAGAAAAAATCCTGGAGGATTCATGAAACCGATACCTATTATTATGTGGGTGTGGGATGAAATTACGGTTGACAATGTCACAGAAATAAAAATGACACCAATAAACAATGCTGAAATACTGTTAATTATTGATCATCTTATAATTTCGGCACATTTATGTGTTATAATGGAATATTTACAACTTGAGAACCGAAATGGAATTTATATTAATGATGTTTTATGAATTCATGGTGTGCCTCTATCGATTGTGTCCAATCAAGATCTCCAATCTATATAAAAATTCTATAAGATTCTTTAAAAATATTTGGATATTGAGCTTTATATGTGCACTATGTATCACTGTCAAACTGATATATAGTCTGAAAGGACAATTCAAACATTTGAAGACATGTTGAGATTAAACTCACATAAGTTTAATGGTTTATAGAATCATTATTTACCTTTGATGGAATTTTTATACAATAACACTTTCCATTCATGTAATAAAATAGATCCATTTGAAACATTATATGGAAGGATTTTTTGAACTCCAACTATTTATAATGAATTTATTGAGATGAATCTTATACGACCAAAAAATATTGAAGATAAAATGACAAATCTTCAAATAATATAGGATCTTATTAAATAATCTCAATGCAGTCAAATGAGTTATGCTGAAAAAAAGATAAAATATTTTTAATTCCATGTGGGAGATATTTTATTTTTTATTATATCTCCATGGAAGAGGTTTTTAAGGGTCGGTATGAAAGGAAAATTTAGTCCTAGGTACATCGAAACATTGGAAATTATTGAATGAATTAGTGCAACATCACACAATTATGAA
This sequence comes from Viscum album, assembly GCA_963277665.1. Taxonomy (NCBI): domain Eukaryota; kingdom Viridiplantae; phylum Streptophyta; class Magnoliopsida; order Santalales; family Viscaceae; genus Viscum; species Viscum album. The sequence goes on along the minus strand of OY728132.1, from coordinate 1,512,123,121 downwards.
ATTCCACCAATACTCTCTAATGATCATGGTTTTTTCCATGTGTAATTTTTAAATAAGTACATGCCAAACCCAATGAATGTACTCACCTATGATGAAAAATAACTAGAACCTGTTTTTTCCAGCAAAGAGTGTATTGATATTCTGGGCACTAGAGAGAATGTATTGAGAAATAAGATGTCTTGACTAGTAATGGTTCATTGGATAAACCATAAAATAGATGAATCAATTTGGGAACATGAGGATGATATGATAAAGACCCACCTAAAGCTTTTTGGAGAGAAATATACAAGAAACATTTTCAGGATTAAATGTATTATGGGGGAGGGGGATAATATAACACACCAATATTTTTTCTGAACAATGTGACCCATGGATTGGAAAAAGACCAAATCCATGGACTAAGAAAATTCTATTAAAAAATAAAATGCACATTGCGCCAAATCCAATGATTAAAATACCCAATGTTCCCAAATAGTGCACCAGCTTCTTGAAATATCGATCAAATTAAAGATCAGAAAATAAGAAAACTAACCAATCTTTGGACATCTGGACATCAAATTTCCACTAGCCGAACATCTAGTAGTTAATGATCATGACACCCCATAAAAATCCTTTAACAATAAAATTATGCTTCGAAATCGTCCACGAGGAGCTCCCCCCTCTTAGATGTCGACCTCGTGTCCAAACAAGAATAATCTTCTGCCATTTTTCACGGATCATGAGTCACAACTAGATCTATCCTGATTAAACTTATGATCATCATTGACAATATCCCAGATAAAATAGAATATGAATCAACCACATTAGTCTACATAATGTAGACATGTTATCTGGAAATATAAACCTTCTTTAACCTAGAGTCTCAAGTGTAAACACCCATTATATCAGAAATGCTGCTAGAAAATCTAGAATAAGCTCACAAAGATCCTACTCTATCAGAGATAATAACAAAATCCTGTAAAATTTAATACATAGTAGCCCCCTATTTAGAAAAAAGTAATAGTTCCATGAGAACTAGAATCTACAGAAGGAACGATTTCAGGAGTCAAAAAAATATAAAAAATATCCAAAACATGAGCCTACAAATGAGTTTTAACATGTACTATTGACATAAAATTTATCACATTATATCCAAAAACCAATAGCTACCAATTTAATGGATGGTCACTATAAAAAAAATAGGGAAACAAGTCAAACCAACCAAAAATATGGAAAACAACATTTATCCCATTGAAAAATAAGGATAACATCCTCTTGGATTTGGTCAAACCAATAATGGTTCCCCCATCTTCACTTTTATTATCCAAACTATCAGCCAGAGCATTACCTGTTGAGTCAATAAGGTTTTCCTTATGACTTTTCCATTACATCTTGTTTTGAAAATCACAAACACCCTATCTTTAAGAAAATTGCTTTCTTAAGGAAAATTGCTTTTATAAGAAAAATTGCTTTCTTAAGGAAAATCGCTTTTATAAGAAAAATTATCCTTATCACATTTTCATCCATATTTTTTGTAAGTATGAGATTCGGATTCATTTTCTCGGAATCATTGAAACTTTGATATAAAGCATTCTGTTTTAGGGTTTGGATTCTGGATAAGAACTATATGGAAGTTTCATTCCGAATTCCGGATATGAACTCTAACTAAGTTCTATTCCAGATTCCGGATACGAATTCTGAAGAAGAATTCTCATTACGAATTCTAATGAAGAAATCTCATTCCAAATTCCCATTACGAATTCTAATGAAGAATTCTCATTACGAATTCTAATGAAGAATTCTCATTACGAATTGTAATGAAGAAATCTCATTCCGAATTCGCATTATGAATTCCCATTACGAATTCTAATGAAGAATTCTCATTACGAATTCTAATGAAGAAATCTCATTCCGAATTCGCATTACGATTTCTCATTATGATTTCTGATGAAGAATTCCTATTCCGAATTCTCATTCCGAATTCACCTATTAAACAGAATTTGAGTATCTTTGTTTTATACACTCTGAATTAATTCAGACTCTGAAAAATATCTTTTTTAGACTCCGAACTTTCATATTGATTACACTTCTAAATTTTTCTAGTCATTACTATTGTTCTTTTCACTCCGAAGTTTTCATTCCGAACATTTATGTTAGAGTTTAATACGATGACGTTCATTCTGTTACACTTGTTTTGTTATAAAACGATGTCGTCTGTTTTGTTATAAACTAACCGTTGTCTAAGTGACACGTGTACAGGTCCCTCCGATCTTTAAGGAAAATATGACCGTTGGAGAAGGAGCCGACCTTACCTATAAATAGGAGCTCATTTGAAAGAGCTCTTGGATGCGATGTAACTGAAAGGCTGACTAATCTGCTTGAAGTGATTTTTAGAGAGAGAGGCTCTTATTAATTCTAAAAGCTTCGTGCGACTCCGAATGTTGGTGATTACATTCGAGGGCTTCCAGGGATAGGAAGACAGAGGTGCTGACTACCTTGAAGTTCGAGGGCTTCCTTGCTGAGGAAGACAGAGGTTGCCAACTACCTTGAAGTTGAGGGCTTGCGGGGATAGCAAGACAGAGACTCTGATCTTCGTATCGAGGGCTTACCCTGGTGTGGGTAAGACAAACTTGCTTGAAAGTATAAATCAAGGGACCTTTATCCAAGGTTGTTGGATACCCTTCTCTTTGGGTTAAAAGACTTATAACTTGTTACTAGTAGTTTTACTACTTGTTTTTATTCCGCTGCATATTGTATTATAAGGAACGTATAACTTTCTTATACTTCCTTACTTGTACTCTGATTAATTTAGATTCTATACGCTTTAAGGAAGAATCTCATATTGTAATCTTCTGTTAAGATTCAACTTCCGGAACCATATTTCTGTAACCCACGTTCGGAATCTATTTCCTAGTTTTCTTTTGGAATTCGAGGTATTGTGAATCTACTAAGTTTAACTTTGTTAAACTTAGCCCTTTTTTCCTTGCTTAAGGAAAACATAGTTATTCTTAACTATCTTTAAAGGTTCCAAAGGAATTTTTAAAGTATACAATTCACCCCCCCCCCCTCTTGTATATTGAGCATCTCATTCTATATTTCGATCGTACAATTGGTATCAGAGCAGGTCTCTGAAATACTTGTACTCATATACAAGTTTTTCTTGCTCACTTTATCCTTCTGAACTTTGTCATTCCAAATTTGTCCATTCCGGACTTTCTCATTCCGAACTTTTAGATTATGAACTTTTGTTACTAACAAGTTTGTGTGAAAAGTTATTTCTAGTATGGCAGGAGTTAATGTTGGATCTATTGACAATATAAATCCGACAAGACCACCTATCTTTGATGGTAATGACTATGAATACAGGAGAGATCGTATGAAGACTTTTGTTATTAATACTGGAGTAGACAACTTTGTTATGCTTACTGGTGACTATAAAATTCCTGACAAGGAAGTCAGATCTTTTACTAACCAGGAAAAGCAAGAATATCAACTCAACTATAAGGTACGCAACACTTTACTATGTTCAATGACCAGAAATATATATAGCCAAATTTCTTCTTGTGAAGCAGCTAATTGTATATGGAAGAAGTTATAGGTTACAAACTTTGGGACTTCCAAAGTGATTGAGACTAGAAGAGCTATGCTTAGAGATGAATATCATGGCTTCAATTTTCCTTATGGAGAACCTATCTGTAAAGTTCAACAAAGATTTATGACTATTGTCAATAGTCTATAATCTATGGGAGAGAAAGGTTTAGATGATGAAGCTCTTGTGGACAAGATAATTGACATTATGCCCAATGAGTGGGAATCCAAGAGAACAGCTATAGATGAGAACAGGAAGGTCACTCAAATTACTCTTGATGAATTATTTGGAACTCTTCTACAACATGAAACCAGAATGAAGAGAGATGCTGAAAACATTAAGAATAAGAATGGTAGTGGTACTGTTGCTTTTTAATACAACTTCAAATCAGATGAAGGCTAAGACTCCTGAGAGAGTAACCAGATCCAAGTCTAAAAAATTCATTTTCCAATCCGAATGTAGTGAGAGTGAAGTCTCAGAAAATGAATTAGCCAATCTTGCTCGAAGGATGAACAAGATAGCTGGACAGAGAAATTTTCAATCAAAGTATAAGAAAAAGGATAGGAAATATAAGAAAGATAGAGAAGTTACTTGTTATGAATGTAAGAGAGCTGGACATATTAGACCAGATTGTCCTATGCTCAAAAAGAAAGAAAGGAAAGAAAGACATCCAGACAAGAACAGGAAGAAGTATTATAAAGCTAAAGCTAAGAAAGTTCTGAAAGCTAATGACACCTGGAGTGCTAGTGGTGGCGACTCTTCAGATGAATCTTCTGATTATGAATCTTCAGGATAGAAGAATCTTGGTCTTATAGCCAGATTACCTATTGATAATCATTGTCTTATGGATAAGGTATGAAATGATGAATCTTTGACCAATGTTTCTTTAAATTCTAATGATAGTAAGTATTATAACTCTTCTGATGAAGAATCATCTTCTGATGAGGAAAATACTTTACCTACTTATGAAGAAGTCTCTAGTTTTGCTGAACTTATTGAGATTGAGAATTCCAAACTCAATAAGAAACTTGACAAGGCAAACTCTAGTAATTTTGTTCTTACAAAAGAGATATCAGATCTTTCTAAAGATCTTGATAGGAAAAATTCTGATTTTGAAAATATTTCAAAAAATCTTGAGGAAGTATGTTCTGAGAAGAACAAACATTCTAAAGAATTAGAAAAAGTAATTTCTAAGAAAAATGTTTTCGAGCCTAACTCTAGTTCTAAAACTAATGATTTTGACGATAAAAACATGGTTGTAAAACTCAAGTCCGAAATTTTTTCCTTAAAGAAGCGTTTATAAAACATTACCCATGGTAAGGAAAATTTTGATAAGATGTATTCTAAAAAATGACCTTTAAGAAATAAATATGGATATGGTTATACCCATGAAAAACCTATTTTCAGTAACAATTATTTTGTTCCTCAAAGTGCCCCATTTTGTACCAAGTGTCAATGTGGTGGTCACTGGGCAAAGAATTGTTCCTTAAACAAAACCCAATCTCTAGGATTTCACAAATCCTAGTTTTCTAAAAGGATGTGGGTTCCTAAAATTTTATTGTCTGGAAATCTCGGATCCAAACAAGTTTGGATTCCGAAAGTCTAATTTTCTTCTTGATTTCAAGAAAATAAAGAAATTACCAGCATTAATAGATGGTACATGGATAGTGGATGTTCCCGGCACATGACTGGTAACAAAAGCTTTTTTGAAAAGATTATCAAAACGAATGGAGGAAAGGTAACTTTTGTAGACAATGCTAAGGGAGAGATTGTTGGTATTGGTAATATTGTTCTTTTAGGTAAAACCTTAATTTAAAATGTTCTTTTTGTTAAAGGGATTAAGCACAACCTCATTAGCATAAGTCAGTTATGTGATGAAGGTTACCTTGTGAATTTTAGGAATGATAAGTGTTTAGTACACAATTCCAAGGAAAAATTTATTCTCTCAGCCAACAGGCAAGAGAATGTTTACACCTTAAACTTAGAAGATCTTAGAAGCCAAGATCTACCTTGCCTAAGTGGAGTGGAAGATCATTCCTGGTTATGGCATAGAAGATTAGGACACTGTAACCTTAGGAACCTATGTAAACTCTCTAAGAAGAAACTAGTTAAGGATCTACCAGAGCTTAGATTTGATTCTTCTAAAGTTTGTGATCCTTGTCAATATGGTAAGCAAAATAAATCTAGTTTTAAGTCTATCGGTGAAGTCTCAACAACTGATGCATTACAGTTAGTGCACATGGATCTTTTTGGTCCAACACAAACTGGAAGCATTGGAGGCAAATACTATGTGTTTGTTCTAGTTGATGATTACACTAGATTTATTTGGGTCTATTTTCTAGCAATGAAATCTGAAGCTTTTTCTTATTTCAAAAGTTTTAGAGCTCAAGTTAAAAATGAGAAAAACCATCCATTGAAAACTATTCATAGTGATCATGGAAGATAATTTCAAAATTCTGATTTTGAAACTTTTTGTAGTAAGAAAGGTATTACTCACAATTTTTCAGCACCTAGAACTCCTCAACAGAATGGTGTAGTTGAATGAAGAAATAGAATTCTTCAAGAAATAACTAGAACCATGTTGAGTGAATATTCTATTCCTAGACATTTCTGGGCTGAAGCTGTAAGTACTGCTTGTTATACTATAAATCAAGTTTTAATTAGACCTTTTCTTAATAAAACTCCTTATGACTTATGGAATGGTAGAAAACCAAGACTTTCCAACTTCAAGGTTTTTGGTTGCAAAGTATTCATTTTGAATACTAAAGATAACTTAAATAAATTCGCACCAAAGTTTGATGAAGGAATTTTATTAGGTTATTCCACCACTTCTAAGGCTTATAGAGTTTTTAATAAAAATACTTGCACTGTTGAAGAAACAGTACATGTAAAATTTGATGAATCAGATCCTTTTGTTTTTAAAACATCCTAACTTACATCTTCGGATGGGTTTTCAAAAACTGATTGTCAACCTTTGATAGAAGAACCTTCTGATAAGGAAATTGTTCTAGAAGATACTTCTGAAACATTTACCCTAGAATAATTTCTACCCTATGTTGATGAACAGGTTTTACAAAATCCAAATCAGGTGTTTCTTAAGAATCATCCCAGTGATAGTATCATTGGTGATGTAAATCAACCTGTAAGGACTAGAAGTTCCTTATGAAATGAAGTAGAACATCTAGCGTTTCTTTCTCAATTAGAGCCTAAAAGCACTGATGAATCTTTAGGTGATGATGATTGGATTAAAGCCATGCAAGATGAACTAAATGAATTCGAAAGGAATAAAGTCTGGACCATGGTTGAAAGACCTAAGGAAACTTCTGTTATTGGAGTAAAATGGGTTTTCAGAAATAAATGTGATGAAAATGGAGTCATTGTTAGAAATAAAGCTAGACTTGTTGCTAAAGGCTATAATCAGCAAGAAGGAATAGACTATGAAGAAACCTATGCTTCAGTAGCTAGACTTGAATCTATCCGTATTCTACTTGCCTTTGCAGCATTCTTTAATTTCAAACTCTTCCAAATGGATGTGAAATGTGCTTTTCTTAACGGTTATGTTCAAGAGGAAGTTTTTGTTGAACAACCTCCTGGCTTTGAGATTACAAAACATCCGGATCATGTTCTTAGACTTACCAAAGCATTGTATGGCCTTAAACAAGCCCCACGAGCATGGTATGATAGACTTATTGGATTTTTGCTTCAAAATAACTATGTTAAGGGAAATGCAGATCCAACCCTTTTTATAAAAAAAGATAAGAAAAATGTTTTGATTGTTCAAATTTATGTTGATGACATTATATTTGGTTCAACTCAGCAATCTTTGACTGACTCTTTTGCTAGTCTAATGAAATCTGAGTTTGAAATGAGTATGATGGGTGAGTTAACATTTTTCCTTGGTTTTCAAATTTCTCAAAAACCAGAAGGAACCTACATATCTCAACATAAGTATATTAAATATCTTCTTAAAAAGTATGGTTATGACAACACTAATAGTATAAGTACTCCCATTGGTACCTCAAACTCCTTAGATTTTGATGAAGCTGGGAAACCAGTAGATCAAACATATTTTAGAGGTATGATAGGAAGTCTACTTTACTTAACAGCTAGTTGACCAGACTTAATGTCCTCAGTATGCTTATGTGCAAGATATCAATCCAATCCTAAGGAATCTCACTTAAAGGCAGTAAAAAGAATTTTTCGCTACCTTAAGGGAACCATGGATCTAGGATTATTTTATACTTCTGGAAATGATTTTGTTCTAAAAATCTTTTCTGATGCTGACTTTGGTGGATGTATAATGGTTAGAAAAAGTACATCCAGAACTTGTAATTTCTTAGGAGATTCTTTAGTTTCTTGGTCCTGCAAGAAGCAACATTCTGTAGCACTTTGCACTGCTGAAGCTGAATATGTAGCAGCTGGAAGTTGTTATGCACAAGTGTTGTGGATGCAACACACACTCACAGACTATGGCTTGAGTTTTACTAAAACTCAAATTTTGTGTGATAACACAAGTGCCATTGCCCTCAGTAAGAACCCTGCACATCACTCCCGTGCAAAACACATAGATATTAGGCATCACTTTCTTAGGGATCACACACATAAAGGAGATATTATTCTTCAGTTTATCGGAACACAAGATCAACTTGCTGATATTTTCACAAAATCTTTGCCATCTGATAGATTTGAATATATTAAACAGAAGTTAGGAATGATAAACGTAAGGTAATATTTCTTAATTATCTTTCTGTTGAAAAAATCTCCTTACAGTAATAAACTCCTTTTCATAGGGGGAGTACATTTGATTGTTTTTTTAACAAAGTTTTTCAAAATTTGTTTTCAAACTTTTCGGAACGAATATTTCCGGAATGGAACTTTCGGAACTAAAATTTTTCAGACTGGACATTCTCGTACAGAATACATCTGGAATAGAAGTGTTCGTAATGAAAATTTCCGGAATGAATATTTTCGTACTGGAAATTTCATAACCAGATTTTTGTACCGATTTCTTTTTCGTATTGACTTTTTCGTATTGACTTTTTCGTATTGACTTTTTCGTACTGACTTTTTCATATTGAGTTTTTCGTAGTGAGATAGTTCCATAGTAAACTTTTGAGAACTTTGTCTTTTCATAATAAAGTTTTTTTTGTAATCATCTCTTTATATTACCCATTACGAATAATCCTCCTAAGCGAATCCGAAAGGCATGATTTCCTTACTCATGTTTTCATAGTCATATTTTACTTGCTGGCATTTTCTTGTATAATGTTTTCGGATTTTAGTTTTCTTAAATCATTGCTTTAATAAAAACCTCAAAAAGAACGGATTCATGTTTTCAACCGTCAGATCTAATCGCAGCTCTTTCCAACCGTTAGATCAACTGTGGAAGGTGAACCATCATCTCGTTGCCTATATAAAGGGGACCCAAATTTCTCGTCCCACATTGGTTTCATGCTCTTTCGTCATGAAGCTCTGACTCTCTGAGTTAAGGCCATTACGAACTACAGTTGTCTCCGTTCCGAACTTCTCAGAGGTTTACAGATCTGAATGTCTGCGGAGTTAGCATCTCAAGAAATGTCTTCAACCAAGCCTATTTCTCAGTGGTTAGTTTACAGAGAAAGGTTACTCCATCCAGATTTCTTCAACAACTATGATTCCCTTATCTCGAAGAATATTAAGTTGAATGGCTGGGAAGATGTTGCGGTGTCAAAAACCGGGAATCCAGATGAAGTATATTCAGATTTACTTGTCGAGTTTTTGGAATCAGTTTCCTTCTTTAAGGAAGATGATAGGGAGAAGTTTTATTTCAAGTCGTATGGTAAGACCTACAAACTTTCTTACACCAAGGCTGCAAGCTTGGTAGGATTGTCTTATGAAGGAGAAGCAGAATTTAATTTGCACGTTTTACCGGACTCTAAGGGTAGCTTCGACAAGGAAAAAGCCTTAGAAACTCTCAGACTGGCTGATGACAAGGCTCCAAAGATTGCAAGACTATCTACAAACTTCCGGATTCTGGAGTTATGGGTGCAAGGACATATCGTACCGAGGAAAGGTGATAAAGATAGCTTAAAGAAAAGTGAGATCTATATCCTAGATTTCCTGAAAAATATAAGGAAGTTCAATTTCATGAGGCATATTCTTATAACCATTGAGAATCTTAAGAAAGGAAATCTCAGAGCACAGATCGTAATGTACCCAGCAATATTGTCGAAGTTGATAGTTTGGTGTCTTGAATCTTTCAAGGAAGCTTGCAGATCTAAGCCGAGGGTATGCAAAATTTTGTTGGTGAGTGATGACACTCTTAAAAGAATGGATGTAGCTTTTGACAAGATGTCTGGAATGTTTATTGACTTACCTGCTCAAGAAGAAACCGTTCCGAAAGCTGCCGATCCGGAATCATCTAAGCCGGTAAGGAAGAGAAAGCTGAAAGAAGTGGCAGTCGAAGATGAGAATCCCAAGTCTAAGGATGTCCACTCCGCTCCTCCAAAGCCTAAGAAGAAGAAAGCCTATCCTGATGAGGTTGTTACAAAGTGGAGAGCTGATAAAGAGAAAAGGAAAGAAGGGGATCCGCAGTTCGGATTGGACCCTGCGGAGGCTAAGGCATTGAAGGAGAGAACTGCTGATGAGCTTGAAAAACAAGCTAAGGAAATGAAGCTCAAGAAGAAGATGTCTGAGGCTGAGGTAGCTCAGGCCTTGTTAAAATTCAATGAAATGGTTTCAGGAACAATTCCAGTTCCGAGATCTTTCTCCCTGGAATCTCTACCTGAGACTCTAGGAAGGAATTTCGCTGCTCCGGAAGAGGCTGTTGCTACGAATACTGAAGAAGTTGAGCAAGTGGAACAAATAGAAGAGGGTGCTGAAGGAAGTGGTGAAACCGGAGATGTGCTGAAACAAGTGGATGATTACAAGGGAACACCTTCCGAACACTTATCACTCCGAACTTCTGAAGCAGAATCATCGAAGCTAGTTACTCCACCAATAGAAGAAGATAAAGGAGAAGAAGAAGTTGCCTATCATGGAGAAGAATAAAAACTTTTACATGATATTGCTCAGATGAAAAATGCAGAGGTTGGTGTTCAGGAAGTTTCTGATGAGGAAGATTTTGTTGTCCAAGTTTCTGATAGTGAGAAGAAAACTCCGGAACAGGGTTCTATTCCGAAAAAAGACAAGGGTAAGCAGATTCTTGCTGATACTCCAAGTTCAGAAGAGAGGAAGATAAAGGAAGCTGGTAGTTCTTCAAAGAGAAAGTTGGAGCTTATTGAGGAAGAAAACTCTCCAAGCAAGATTTCAGATTCGGAGTCATCCTCGTTGGGGCATGATTTTGTTGTCCAGTCCTTAAAGAAGTTGGTGGGAACCATTCCGACCTTCTCTAGTATTGACTCAAGATGCCAGATGCTCCAACATGCGTTGAATCGGAAAACCGACTCCGTTTCTATGGTTATGGATAAGTGCGTTGATATTGAAGCTCAGTTCAAAACCTTCTTTGTTGGTTACGAAGCTCATAAAAGATCTTGAAAAAGGATGACAAGCTGATCGAAGAAGACTGTGGAAGAGATGAGGTTGCATGATGAGTTTCAAGACAATTTTAAAGATGCTTTTGAGACCGAGGACAAGAAGATAAACGAGATGACTTCCTCCTTTGAAGAAAAGCTGACAGAAGAAAAGAACTTCCGGATTCAGGAAGTGAGAGAACTGAATGGGAAGCTCAATTCTATTTCTCAGAATTGGAAATTTGAAAGAGATCATCGAATTGAGTTTGAAGAAAGGATGAAGGCTCAGGAAGAGAAAATCAAAGCTCATGAAGAAAAGCTGAAAGCCCAGTAAGAAAAGATTGAAGCTCAATCCGAAATAATAGTTGCCTTAGAGAAGCAAGCTGAAGAAGAACATAAAGACCTGAAGAAGATCAAGACTATTCTAAAGGGGCTCATGTCAAAGGAAAAAGATCTGAAATAACCTAATCCGATCTTTTTTTTGTATTCTTTTTGTTACTGACATTCCAAATCTAATGAAAATTGTGTATCTCGTTTCCATTGTTGTCATTACTAATCTTTCAGGTACTTTGTTATTTTTTTTCCATTCCCTCCAATTCTTTTTGAAAATCACAAATGGGGAGGAGGAAAATATTCTTAAGAAAAAGAAGAACTCTAATAAGAGTTTATCAAAGGGGGAGAAGAAAAAGATCCTTAAGAAAAAAACTCTAATAAGAGTTTTTTTAAGGGGGACATTTTTCGTTAAAGAAGATTTTTTTTCACTCCGGAAATCTGAATACGATCCTTAGAGTTTCAAAGCCTAAGGGGGAGTTAGTCGTATTCATCAATATTATTAAAGCAAAGGGAGATAAGCCTTAATGTTTTTTTCTTTCTTCCTAGAATAGCTTTTTCGTAAGGATGTTTGTGCTTTCCAAAAAGGGGGAGATTGTTGATTCAATAAGGTTTTCCTTATGACTTTTCCATTCCTTCTTGTTTTGAAAATCAAAAACACCCTATCTTGAAGAAAATTGCTTTCTTAAGGAAAATTGCTTTTATAAGAAAAATTGATTTCTTAAGGAAAATCGCTTTTATATGAAAAATTATCCTTATCACATTTTCATCCATATTTTTCTTAAGTATGAGATTCAGATTCATTTTCTCAGAATCAATGAAATATTGATATAAAGCATTCTGTTTTAGGGTTCGGATTCTGGATAAGAACTATAAGGAAGTTTAATTCTAAATTCCAGATATGAACTCTAACTAAGTTCTATTCCAGATTCAGGATACGAATTCTGAAGAAGAATTCTCATTACGAATTCTAATGAAGAAATCTCATTCCGAATTCCCATTACGAATTCTAATGAAGAATTCTCATTACGAATTCTAATGAAGAATTCTCATTACGAATTCTAATGAAGAAATCTCATTCTGAATTCGCATTACGAATTCCCATTACGAATTCTAATGAAGAATTCTCATTACGAATTCTAATGAAGAAATCTCATTCCAAATTCGCATTACGATTTCTCATTACGATTTCTGATGACGAATTCCTATTCCGAATTCTCATTCCGAATTCACCTATTAAACAGAATTTGAGTATCTTTGTTTTATACACTCTGAATTAATTCAGACTCCGAAAAATATCTTTGTTAGACTCCGAACTTTCATATTGCTTACACTTCTAAATTTTTCTACTCTTTACTATTGTTCTTTACACTCCGAATCTTCACTCCGAAGTTTTCATTCCGAACTTTTATGTTAGAGTTTAAAACGATGTCGTACATTCTGTTACACTTGTTTTGTTATAAAACGATGTTATCTGTTTTGTCATAAACTAACCGTTGTCTAAGTGACACGTGTAGAGGTCCCTCCGATCTTTAAGGAAAATATGACCGTTGGAGAAGGAGCCGACCTTACCTATAAATAGGAGCTCATTTGAAAGAGCTCGTGGATGCGATGTAACTGAAAGGCTGACTAATCTGTTTGAAGTGATTTCTAGAGAGATAGGCTCTTATTAACTCTCAAAGCTTCGTGCGACTCCGAATGTTGGTGATTACATTCGAGGGCTTCCGGGGATAGGAATAAAGAGAGGCCGACTACCTTGAAGTTCGAGGGCTTCCTTGCTGAGGAAGACAGAGGTTGCCAACTACCTTGAAGTTGAGGGCTTGCGGGGATAGCAAGACAGAGACTCTGATCTTCGTATCGAGGGCTTACCCTGGTGTGGGTAAGACAGACTTGCTTGAAAGTATAAATCAAGGGACCTTTATCCAAGGTTGTTGGATACCCTTCTCTTTGGGTTAAAAGACTTATATCTTGTTACTAGTAGTTTTACTACTTGTTTTTATTCCGCTGCATTTTGTATTATAAGGAAAGTATAACTTTCTTATACTTCCTTACTTGTACTCTGATTAATTTAGATTCTATACGCTTTAAGGTAGAATCTCATATTGGAATCTTTTGTTAAGATTCAACTTCCGGAACCACATTTCTGTAACCTACGTTCGGAATCTATTTCCTAGTTTGCTTTTGGAATTAGAGGTGTTGTGAATCTACTAAGTTTAACTTTGTTAAACTTAGCCCTTATTTCCTTGCTTAAGGAAAACATAGTTATTCTTAACTAACTTTAAAGTTTCCAAAGGAATTTTTAAAGTATACAATTCAACCCCCCTCTTGTATATTGAGCATATCATTCTATATTTCGATCCTACATTACCCTTCCTGAAAACATGTGTAATAATATTGTCAATAGATGAGATAAACTATAAAAAATTAATCCATATATTCATAAGATTCCAAAGGATTTGATTATAAAAGGTTTTGATTTTATGAATGACTGTGCTGGAGTCACACTACAACCATATCCTATTCAAGCACCTATTTTTATCAAGATCAAGTGCAGAAATGACACCAAGAATGTCAGCCTCAATAAAGGAGGAAATACAACAAGAGCTGAAGGAGAAACCCAAAACAACACCAAAGATGATCCTGAAAATTAAACTGTAATTTGAAGGACCCAGATTTCCTTTGGAGGATCTATCAGTATTAATTTTAATCCATCCCAAAAAAGGAGGATGCCAAAAAACTTCCATTGCACCCAAAGGATACTGAAAATTACCATTAACCATGATACGCATAAGAACTGAAAAATCATGCACCAAATTATGACAATAAGAATTTCAAGGAAGCTTTTAATGTTTCGTGACTGAAAAATTACCAACAAGGCATGCATGAGGATAGAAACCAAATCTATCTTGAAGAACCTAGTTTCACTCTAGAGACAGGGAATGAACAAGTTCAACAGTAGAAACATGGAAAGGAATAAACCACAAAGGAGATAAAGGAAGGCAGAACGTACCTTCAAGAATGTATCGAATAGTATAAAAATTATGCTTTTTAACCTCTAAAATATTATAATGTGCCTTCAATATAGAGGTTGTTGTGGAAAAACTCAAAACAGGTGATCTAAGTCCTCCATGTGCTGATGACAGAGAATAAAAACAATACAAAGAGAAATACAACATACCTAAATATATGAATCAATAGGGACATTCCCATGATCCAGTCTCCACAAAAACGTGAGCCAAGAGGGGGGAATGATTCTCCTATTAAGATTACCAAACCAATATAAACCTAAAAAATATGTATTTTCAAGATAGTAAAAGTATTTATATGTGAGCATATTAGAGGGATGCGGTTCCCAGATCTAGAAATCACCCACAGAGGAAAAACAATAATTATTAATAATATGTTTAACATGATCTAGAACAACAGAAATATCATTTAATTGATTCTAATTAGAAACATAATGGTCCACGTTTGAAATATCTTGAATAAGAGTATCACTAAGAGAAACACCAGTCCAATTATCTTTCCAAAACATGAGAGGAGAATCCTGATAGACAGACCATCTAGAATCAACATCAATAAAGGAAAAAACAGATTTAAAAGAAGACCAAATAGAAGAATCCATATGATTAATTATACCCCTTTTTTGTTTAGTAAGGAATATACACTTCCGGAAAGTAGTAGCTTCTGAGTTGTCATTAATTAGATTACAAACAAATAAGTCGGAAGGGCTTGATTAACAAGACTAGGATTCTATATAACAAGACCCCCTTCCTCAAAATATTTGCAATAGATGTTCCAAGACACAGTTACCAATATTCGTTCTAAAATAAAACCTGTCCAAATAAGGTTTTTTATGACCACGTTAATTGATTTGATAAGAGAATAACCCCATTTTACAACCATGAAATAACAATAAAATTTAGAAACTATAACATCTTTAACCGTACAAACACAACCAACCATTGAAAGGGGCTTACATTTCCAAGCTACAAGCTGATTCCGGATCTTACTAATAATCCCAGAAAATTAACAAGTCTTTGATCAACCCAAGAACATGGGAACACCAAGATATGTAAAAGGGAGAAAACCTTCCCTAATCCCCAAATCAGTGACGACAACTAATTTCATAATTTGTGAAATATTTCTAATAAAGATGACAAAGGACTTAATCCAACTAACCTATTTTCGAGATAAATTCTCATAATGCAGAAGAGTTTTCTTGATATTATTGATATTCTGTTATCCCCTTGAGAAAAGAGTTTAATATCATCAGTATAAAGGATATGGGTAGGAGAAAAGAGAAAACAAATAGAACCAATAACCTAAACCTTTCTATTCTTTTCCATGATAGAAAACAATATACTAAGATAATATTCTTAAATAACAAAAATATTAGGAGAAACAGGATCACCTTGACTAACTCTTTTAGAACAAGAGAAATAACCCTCTAGGGATCCACTGACATGAAACGAGATACGATTAGATGAAAAAAATAATCTTAATCCAATTAATGAATGTGTCCTAAAAACCCAAAATTTGAATGAATTTTAAATATAAAACCCCAATCCATTGTGTCAAATGCATTTTTAATATCTAATTTGAGGGAAATATTACCACCACGAATATGATTTTTAAGGATATTGATACACTCAAAAGCTGTGACAAGAAAATATTGAATATAAATTCCAATGATGAAGCCAAATTCATTTTAAGAAACTATTTTATCAGAAATGGGAGAAAGTCTACTCGCAAGGATCTTAGTGATGACTTTTTATAAAGTGGTGATAAGAGAAACATGTTTGAATAAATGTATATCATTATCATTTTCCATCTTTGTAATAAGACAAAGTAATTGATAATTTAAACCATGAGGGAGATGTCCCCCTTTGATAAAATTCAAACAGGGTATAAAACATCATCTATAATGATCTCCCAAAAATTATGAAAAAGAAATTACTAAAACCATAAGGACCCGGGGAGCTGTCCGACCTAAGACTGAAAACCGTAGGCTTGATTTCCAGATCCAAAGGATTGGAGACAAGTCTAGTATAATCACCATGGTTTACCAATTTGGGTACAATACCCTCTATAGGGGGGGGGGATAGTAGATCATCCATTGAAGATATCTTACTAATAAGAAATAATGTGCCCTAAAAGATATTGTATATTATTCAGAATTTGATCTCCTCTTTTTAGTAATGCAAGAGGCCTAGAAAATTTTTGAACTCTTTGAATATTTTTAATGAATTTGCTATTTCTATCCCCATCCTTGAACCAATTTTCATTGAAATAGGTCGTTTTCATTACTTCTTTAATATTGAGCTAATTATTGTGGAACATATACCAATGAAATAGTAAATTTTCATTTGGAATAGTAATGTTACCATTAACCTATGAATGTATATATAAAATTTAGGCATCTTATAAATTGAAATATGATAAAATTATGTAATAGTCTTTGTAAATAAATAATATACTAATTATTAATAATTTATTATTATTTTTTAAAAAAATTAATGATTTTTTAAATTTATTAATTAATATAATGATTTGAAAAAATTATTTTCAAGAAATATAATCCTAAAATAATATTTTTTCATATTATCCTAAGATAATTTTATAATACCTTGGTTAATTTTGGAAAAAATGTTATAAATTGGTTTCAAATTTTAATATTGGTATTTTTCGAGTAAATAGTGGTTTTAATTAAAAAATAAAATTATCATATTTTGATAATTATTTTTGTAAAATGGAGATATTTTTTTAATTCTTCATGTAGAAAAAATTTAGGGTGAACATATGGATTTTTTCAGAAAAGGTTGATTTTTTATTAGTAGTGAACTTGGGAAATTTATGATATATATCCATTATATGATAAATACGCTATTCCTAGAATCATCAATAATTTATGAACAATTATCTAAAACTCCCGTTCGTTATTTTAATATTTTTTTGTTATAATTGTTAATATATACATATTCTTGATCCAAACTAGTTAATTAATGAATCAAAAATTGGGAAAACACCCCCTCTCTACTATAAATAAAACCCTCACCACCTCCTCTCCTCACACCTTAAAATATTTGAAACCAATAAAATTTCTACCCAATAATCTTTTCAAGACCCTTACCCACATCCTTGTGCCATTGGTCTCACCAATAGTCCAATCCTAGGTTCTATTAGGGGGATCTCATTGAGGTGAATTTGAGATGTAAATGCCACATTCTTTTTCATTTATTTTCCATACAATTCTATTTATTTTCTTATTTATCATCATCTCCTGTTATTTAAGTGGAATGATAACATATATATCACATATATACTAGTTTTTTATTATATTAATCAAATAATCCATATTTATTTCTCTTACACTATCACATTGTACTAATAATGAAAACAATGTTCGTGAGGTGCCGATTCACCACCTTCATGGAAAATCACTCTTCATTTTCTAATTTCTACTTAATTTTTGGTTATAAATACTTTTACCTAATTAAACAGAATAATATATATATATTTAAACTTATATATGATTTTGGAACCATAATATATACATATATAGAATTCAAAATACAATACTTCTTCATGAAGATTGAAAAAACACCAAAATAATCTAAAAAATTATCACTAACATTTTTTATAATAATGCATACTCTTACCACAAGACCATATATTTTTTATAAAAAATTAATATTCAATAAATTAATTAATAACATATAATTTCTATTTTGGAAATTTATTCTCATTTTTCACAATTTTCCATTCAAATATATAGGTAGAATTATTATGAAAAGAAAGGAAACGAATGCCCCAAAACGATAAAATTGTACTTTATCACCCATATAAATTGTAATAAAATAAATTTAATAAAATTATGATAAATTTGATTAAATTTTAAAAATTTTATGGTTTAATTTATTAATGTATTTAATCCGATTATCCATGATATTATGATTAACTGTATTACACATTCGAACATAACGTAAGGGACTTCGTCTCAATTTTTATTTATTTGAGACTTAGTTTGTTTTGTGAAACTAATCTTTTTTATTTGGTTTATTTACTACCCCTTTGAGATAATTTTTAATATTAAATTTTATATCTATTCAATATCCATATTCTTGTATCATGAATATCTTTATTGTCTTACCCATTTAGGATTTTACACATGGTGTTTATTTTTTAAGATGTCTAAACTGATGAAATAATGAAGAATTTGACTCCACTAATCAATAAGAATATTGATAAGGCATATTGTTATTAAATTAAATATATTTATGAATTATTATTTTCTCTTTCAGTGATAGGGATGTCCCGTTATTTCCCCTTGAATCCTCGATAGGTCTCATGAGACAAAACAGTTGGGGACAAGACCATCATATTTGATTCCAAGTAGAATCAGACGAGTATCTACCCACAAAATCAAAACATCTTAATGGTAGGGTGGTTCATGATCCAGATAACATATTTCAAGGGATTATTAATTCTCATTATTTAATAATATATTATTATTATTCACAAGATTTTCACTCTGAAAAAATATATAGATTCATTTATATTTTAAATTTTTCGATGGATTGTGTTTTTTTGTTAATCAAAATTCCATATTGGTTATGTATAATTGGTTATTATTTACTTATTATTAAATCATCAATCCATTTATTTGTATTTTAGGATAAATATACATTAAATATATCTGGGAACTACACATACAAAAAAAACATATACCACATATTCCCAAATCTAAATAAACAAACAACTGCAATGAATTCCAATACTTAATATGATACCTGAAAAACAACGTAGTTCATAATTTTAGAAACCACTATGGGATTAGATTTGTGGTTTGTCACAAGTTCATCTATATTTTACTATTTATGATAATTAGAGATCACCCTTAAACTTTTTTTCCTTACCTATAATTTGATGAATTTATCATTTAATGAGTTTTCAAGGAATTAGTTTATTTGATTTTGATATATATTATATTTCATTTTTTATCCCCTATGTAAAATGGATTCCATGTATGTATCTAGATTCATAATTACTACTAAACTAACAGGTGATTAGTGATGTGGCCTATTGTATCTATGATATTGTAATAAAATGACCACTGACTATGGGATACAAGGGTTGTGTTTGATATAATTTAAGTGTTTTGAATTTTGAATATTTAATTCTATATTGTTTATCACAATGTAAATATATAATTATTGGAACATTCTTATTTTTGGACAATAAGAATAGTAACTGTAGTACTATTTTTAAATTACCACGGTTATGGGTAAAATGGGTAATTAAGGATAAAAATAATAATATAAATATTATAAAGTTACAGTAACACCTGTCCAAATTTTTTTGGATGAGTTATTTTCGACCAAAATGTTCATTGGGGAAATTTAATGATCACTTGGTGCTGATTAAGTGAATTTATTCCATTTATAATAATTTATTTTATGGAAATTCAAATATATCATAATCATTTTTTTAAAAGTATGAAATTTTTACGATGTAGTTATTAGGAATATATCATCAACTATATGTATTAATTTGAATGATAAAATTTTAATCTTCATCATGATAATTTATTTTTGGTTTTTAGGGAATAAATATATAAATTAAAGTCACACACAATGATGATGGGAATATTGATTAAAAAATTTCCATAACAAATAAATAGTATTAAAAATATTTAAATAAATAATAATTTAGTTAATTAATACAATACATTAATTTAAAAGATGAAATAGACATATTAGGGATTTATTGATGTTTTTCCTCTATGATATTAGGTTTTTGAGATACTATAAAAAATTGACTTATGAATAGTGCAAAATTTAAAATTAATTGTATTTTAAAATTAATAATAATTTATTAAATGTTATAAAATTTATAAAAATTAAAATTAAGAAATTTTTTTTTGATTAAGATGAAAATATCATAAATGATCAATTTATCAGTTGATTGGAATTTTATAATAATAATAGTAACTCTTGATGAGTAAAAGTCCACGTTGTCATGATAACATTTATAGGGGTTAAATAAGGGCTACATCCCAAAGAAAAATATTAAAAATAGTTAAAATTATATAAAATTCATTGTATTAGTATATTTTGAACAATCTTCATTATATCGTCAAAATTAATCTATTTGTATCTATTTAGTATATGAAATTAATTAATATCAATTTAATATTTGTTTGAAATTACAAGAGTTCCCCTCCTCTGTCTTATAAATGGGAACATCTTCTTATATTTTCTACAAACCTGAAAATATATTTTGATAAAAATACTTCTCATAAATACCTTACTAGAATCCCTCCCCAAATTCTAGAGCTTATATTTTTGGCATAACACGATATACCATGGTCTTAAGTTGTTTAGAAATGGAGATTGTCCGAATAAATTGAATCATTTTAAATTAGTCTTCTAATTTTACTTCTTTGTCCAATTCAATAAATTCACTTTAATCTATGAGTAAATAATAGATTTATTATCCTTAAAATAAATAGATGTTATTATGTATAAATATAATCACAAAAATCCATCTCCAATTCCATCAAAAGAAAAAAAAACTATTCCTATATACGGAGGACTACCGCTTCACGAAGCTATGAAATTTAATTTCTATAAAATTATATAAAGAATATAAATAGTGATGAATTTAACTTTTATATATGATATTCATTACATATATATCATTTAAAAAATATCACTTATGTTCTCACCATTCGATGCACATAAAAATGATAACGCCATTCGTGTGTACGTGTCAACTATCACTTCCACAAAGAAATGTGATTCATTTTTCATCCCCTTCTCGCATGGATGGTATATATAAATTTATATAAATTATTAATATATCAATAAGGATATTATAATCATCTTTTAATGATAAAATATTACATACCTTATTTTCATAATGATCATTAAAAAATGGAAATGTGGTTCATGTGTGCATACGACTTACCATATTCGTGAAGTAACATAATTTATTTTTCATAACCATATTTAATTAATGGATTTAAATGAACAATTATAGAAAATAGGGATTATTATCTCATGAACATTATTTAAGAAATGATGGACTGATTACAACTTTGACTATAGACATCATGTCAATGTCATTTTGGATTCATGTACAAAATATCATGCAAAAACCTAACATGAAGTTAAATAAATAAATAAATTCTACAATATGATAATATGTGATATAAAGGGAGTAAGAAAAATTAAAAAGTTTATCAGTTATATAATAAAATTAACCTAAAATTAATATTTCAGAAGATAAATATTGTGTGTGATGAGTGAGACACAATGTATGGTAATTTTCCTCAATATCTTTTCATTAGGGAATATCTTGATGTTATATAGCCACCTTCTATTATAAGGTGTATATACAGCGTTTTTGATATATAATATAATGAATTTATTTTTTCTAATTCTATTTAAGGATTTGGTAAATTTTATTCCATCATGTGTTTATCATTCAAATATTTCATGCACGTATGGGACACACAATTTTTATATATTTATTATCAAAATAATTTCTCTATATAAATATTTTTGATATTAATTTGTATGGATAAAATAGTATTATTATAATATTTTTATATCTATATTTTTTAATTCACAAAATTTTAAGTGGAGTAATTTGTTGTGTTTTACATGTAATGTTTTTAAGAACAATAAAAGTAAAATTTTATTCTTAATGTACACAATAAGAAATAGCTTTCTACCGACATGAATATTATTTAATTTTTATATTCGATTAATGAATAAATGTTATCTTAAATAATATACCATTATTTCATTTCGGGGTATTTTTGAATTCAAAATTTTTTCAGAAATGATATTTTATTTGTTATGTGAAATTGTTTTTCATATGAGGAGAAATTTTTTTTGAAAAGGGTTTCATAATGAATGTGTTTTATTTATAAAATGTTACTTGATAATTGTATAAAACAGGTGATCCCGATATAGCTTATATGGTGTTTTGAGGCCAATTATAACTCCCAGGTGAGCCTAATACAGCTTATAGGAAGGTTTTTTCCAAATTATATCTCACGGTGAGCCCGATATAACCTATTGTAAGGGATGATCCCCGCTAAACCAATATGGTGAACTCGATATAGCTTAAAAATGTGTGATCGCCATTATTGATATTAATTGCATTGGAATATAATAATATTTTAATTCATACATATGATTAATAAAAATGAAATTGTTTTGAATGTGGTTTAAATATATGATGCTCGATGTCACCTAAAAGAGTTTTAATCTATTTTCATTGGTTTTAATTATATTATTTGAAAAAATAATATTTTTGGTTTTCATGTGAAGATATTATGTTTCATTTTCTCAAGTAAAATAAAATTGGTTTTCATGTATTTCACTGGAATAATGGTATTACTTATTTTTATTTCTCTTACTATGGTTTTTGTTTTCTTCACAAGTTTTGAAATGTTATTCATAGGGTTAAAGGATGACTCGAGACAAGGATGAGGACATGATGAAAATTGTGATTTCCTATCATGGAAAAAAACAATGTATGATTTTAAAAATCTTCCCATTGGGGGAAAATTGATACTACGTATATGTTCCCACTAGTAATGTATGGGATTACTTTGTAAGTGTTTTTGAAAATTCTTTAATACTAAAAACTAAAAAGTTCATTGAATGTGAATTATATATCAAAATCACCATCGTATGTAATTTTTTAGGTTGGTCCCTTACATTGTTAAGAATTTAAGACTTATTATTCAACCTAATAGTGTGATCATAAACTCATACACATCATTTTTAACCAAATTTCCAAATTATTAAATGTATTAATAGATCATATTAAATAAAAATTTCAATGTTTTTAAAACTAAAAATTGATTTTTTATGATCACTAAAAAACACAATCATATATCAATAAGAATAATCCCCCATAATATGTATCACATATATCATATGTATAATTATTTAAAAAAAATTTCCAAGACATAAAGTGACATAAAGGAATAGAACTTTTTAATGTCATATATACTAACTCATACATTTCTAATTCCCCATAAGAGACTGACTGACATAATTAAATGAATAATATTTAATTTATAAACCTTTTTATGTACATAAAATGTAACACAAATAAGAATGGACACGAATTTCCAAAATATAATTAAATCAGGGTCTAATATATCATACATTCCATAAACATTGAAATATCTTGTATTTGATAACAACAAATAAATACATGATTAATGACATACCTATCCATCCCAGGATTAATTGAGTCTCAGGTCTAGTTTAATAAAGTTATTGAAGTATAATGGTTCAAATTATAGCTTACCTTCCGACATAATTTAATCGTGATTCATACTAATCTTATACCCTTAATTTCATCATTGACTATATGATAATATATGTGATATTCTCTCTTGGGTTAGTCAATATAAAAAAGTCTTCAATTATTATCTAGTGATTCATCTCTATATTCCATATAGGATTCTATTCTACTAATTATAAAATAACTTCACTACCCATGATATATTGTGTTAATTATTGATTAGGAATAAATAATTGACATAAATTGAGGATATATTATCACAATAGTGGTCCGATAATATACCTACTACATATAAAAAATTAATAATATAGGTTTAATTTATTAAAAAACAATTATTCATTTTATAATTATTGCATCTAATATATAACATAATCAATACAAAAACATTGACATTATCCTCATTATTTTGGATAATTAATATTTTCACAAAGAGTTGTGCTACATTTTCACCTATAGGAACCCAAAATATCCTTACATAATCCCTATCGATGATCCTTCAAAAAATATAGTAGTTGGGAACTATTGTTTTAGTACATTGGTCAAACATTTGTTCTTTTCATAATGATTAACTCAGTTGTTTTCAAAATAAATATAAATAAATACCCCATTGTTAAGAAACACAAATGTTCAATAATTAACAAATTTAATCAAATATATTTCTTTATAGAATCTTATTCAGTATTGTTTGATGCATATAAAATATGGTCCATCATGATATAATTTTTTGAACCCTTTTAACAAGTAACTCAACTTCTATTGAAAAATATGAAACCAGCTTTGCATGTTACATCGTCTTTGTTAGATTAGAATCATTAATTAGATTAAAACTTTTTAATGAGTCATTGTTCACCTCTAAATACCAAAAAACCTAATTTCTTATGTACTTAAGTATATTATTGATAGTAATAAAGTTACCCACACGAGGATTGTATTGGGATATATATTTTATTTTTAAAGAACAGGTTAAATATGAATGAATATAAAACATGTCATATATGATTTATCCAATAGAAAATTTATATCGGATCAATTCAATTATATTTTTCTCCTTATAGGGATCTTGAATATTTCCAAGATACATTCCTTATAACATTGGAAGAGATCACTTTTTTCCTCACTGATAAATCACTCAATATATTTACCAATATATGTATTTTTAATAAATATACCAAACCCCTTAGTTTAATCTCTAAAAAAATTCATACCTAGTATCTTCCATACTTCATCCATCAATTTCATAAAGAAGAATATTCTCTACCAAAATATTTCTTAATTTAAATTTGAGATATAATTTTTGATGTGCACTATGTTATCCTCATAAAATATCAAAAATACCACAATGGTCCCACTAACCTACATGTATATACAATAATAAAAAATATTCTAGATTACACTTATCTATATGATTACATCAATTAACAATATTTGTAATGCTATTAATCCTATATCAATCTATAAATTAATCAATAAAAGATGGAAACCATAGTTGAATAATTTTGAATTTCAAAAACTAATGGTTATATCATGTACAAATACTCAATTAAATCCTAATTATGGAAGGAAGTTTTGAAATCATTTTGATAAATATTATAATAATAATTTGTTATTATGGAATGAAATATTTTACTGGAAAATATCATAAATAGTGTAGAAATGTTTTCTTCATAATTAATAAAAATAATTTGATTTTAACCATTATCTATAATAAGATTTTAATGTTCCTAAATTCTACCATCAATGTCAGTTTTCTAATAGAAAAACCATGTATACCCTATTGGGTATCAAATCATCATCTGTGTCTGTGATTTCTATGAATTAATTAGTGGTTATGAATTCCATGACATTTAAGAATTTCTAAAAAAATATATGACCTATTAGTTTGCAATATGTACTCCATTAATGAATATTATTTCATCATCATATTTAATAAGATATCAGTATCTCCTATTCACTTAATAATACTACCTAAATAGTGATGTTTTTTGTAAGATGATATAATTATTCCTCTACCAATATTTATAGATCTAGCTTAACATTAATCTCAATAATAGAATTAATTTATTTGTTTTGAACATATTCAAGTAAATTTACACTTACTGCATCAAGGATTTATCTTTTATATCATAAGTAAAAGACTGTATCTAGGAGACAATACTTCCTTTTTAGTTAAATTATCGATATAATATAACATATGTAACTAAATGTAGACAAAGTAAAAATAACTTTTCAGATTTTTTGTAACATTTTTCAGAATCCAAACATCATACATATTATTTATAACCAAAATCCATATAAAATACATATTGTGACATTTCAAAGACAATATATTACATGATTAATTTATGAATAAATTATAAGGAATGTGGTTATGTAGGAATATATTATATTCCAAATAATATACCTATATATATATAGGAAACTCACACTGACAAACCATTGATCAATCCATGTCCAAAAAGGTATGATTCTTACACTCTGTAGAACCATTCCAGTGTTCTATTACATGAGGAGTGAGTTAAGAAATAATTCCACAATATATTATATGGTTATTAAATTCATAGAATAGGTATTGACCACCCCAATCTTATTAGTTATTCATATTACTAATGCATTTTTGATTCTATACATTAATTTTGAACACTAACAAATTTTGATTGGTTTCAAGTTTATGCATCATCAAAAACACAAAATTATAATAAATAAATTTATTTTTAAAGGTTAAAAAGTATATCATTCACTATATTGATTTTGAATTATTCCACATACATCACTCTTTTTATGATCTAGTATCCCACTATCTCACTCTTCATTTCTATTAAAAGATCTAATATTCCCCAATATGGCCATGAAATATCTATGGGGGGGGGGGTTACCACTTTGACCCTTTTCCACATACATTAAAATTTCAATTTATCCTATAAATATTAAAACCTCCATATTTATTAATGTTGAATGATTCCTCAAATTATTTCTAAATATACATTCCCAAAAGATAATAGGAACATAAATAAATACAGTTGCATACTAAATTTTAAAAGGTTTGATCTCAATCTGGGTATCTACTTTAAGCTATGTTTTGGTTGATTTTGGATAAATATATTTATTTAATTAAAAAATGATAATAAAGGTAAGAATAGATACTTATGAAGTCAATAGTTTAAGGGAAAAAACACCATTGAGTTCATTGAATATTTCTATGTGACTATAAGAGAAATGAAGAATTCTCCATTAACTCTTGTAATAAAATCACCCTTTAGCAATTATCTTTTTCCAGCTCTATAGTCTCTTGATTTTGTTTTTATATGGTAATACATGATCCCTCCAACCATAAATAGTCTTCCTAACACACCTAAAAATAATATTTTAACTCACTCAAGGATGTCACTAAATCAAAACAATAAGAAAATTCTTTTCAACAAAAGGTATTCGATGGAAAATTCATAAATTGGTATATAGGTATGCCTGAAATCCATATTCTCTAAAGTGAATCTCATAATTTTCAACTCATATAGATATTTTCTTTCATTGTGTTTTCGTATTCCTCATTCTTATTTATGGTCGTTAACATAAATATCATAAGCAATCCAGTAGAACTGTTGGCCATTCCCAAATCTCATTTTTTTTATAATCTCTCAATGAAAACTATCTTGTTTATTGAATATTATTATCTTTATTTTCACTCTATCTATATAATTCAAGAGATTTTATATTCAGTGAAATATCATTTTTTCACATATAAATACATCATAATTTATATTCTTATCTACTTATATAACTTATATATAAAAACATTTTCTTATTTTTACATTATACTTTGAATTTATATATTTTATGATATTTGAATTATGATCTTCTCAATATTCTTGTAAATATTCTAAAGATGTCATGTGGGAATTATTTCCATGACATTGGAATAATATAATTGATGTATCATCTAATATTTTATGAATACCCATCTTGAAATTTATACTATTTGAAATTATTCCCAATAATTCCTTCAACATTGATAATCATAAATGATATCAAATATTATATTCAAACCCAAAAGAATCATTAAATGTCGTATAAATTACATATCATATAATACTTTTTAAAAATTGTATAAAATTATGGCTGAATGAATTATAATCATTATATTTAAAACATGAGAATCAATAAAGCATTATTTATCTTATTACCCTTATAAACACTCCATAAACATATATTTTAATTTTTGCAGATATATTACTCCTATATAAGTTGTTGATTACCCTTTCACATCTTTTGAAAACTCCATATTTCCTTTACATGAGCATCTTTTCAAACTTTTTATTCCTCTATTCCATTCTAAATAACTCTTATGTTTCACTTTGTAAGGCATGTTTTCCATACATATGAACATGAAATACATTATGTATCCTTCAATGCCTTCATATCTGCCATATAAATCCTCAGTTTGTATATTCCATTTTCAAAATTCATTTGGATTAACTCATGCCTATAATTATAATATCTAGTACACTATTGAAATTTAATTCTCTCTACTAAGAAATATTTTGTATCTCTTTGAAATCAATGATATCCATTACAAATATTGAAACATACATTTTCATATCCTAGTGACGTTATAAATTTTCCATTTCTAGAATTTAAAGTTTATACAACCCTTACTTATCAACAAAAATTTATTAGGAACTATTATTTTCATAGTAAAAAATCAATAATATTCATATATAATTCCTTTCTCACAAAAAACACACTATCATATCTTTTTAATTCCATAGAAAATCTGGATTCCTTTTATGATTATTGGAGTTTTCTACTATCTCTGTAATTTACATCTATATAATTTATTCAATGTATATCAAAAAATAATTAAATATTCACAAGGATTCTCTATTTATTATAGATCATCTCAAAAACAATTTAATTGATTATATAAAATTATCAGATACACTGCTATAATTCTTCAACATGTTTTTAATGCATCTAGATTCACAAACTCACTACATTTGAGTCTTTTCATGGATCTTCACGTGTAACGACCCATGTATTTATAGAATAATAATTTTTTATTTTTGTTAATACTTATGATTAATATATTTATTATTCATTAATGGTGATTCTTTTTATGATATCCTACTCAACGGTGAACAACGGGTTTCTCTGAAATATTATATTTCACACAACTTTGACTTATACCGAAATATAATACAATATTATTATTATTATTTTAAATTGTAGCCAACTCACATAAATTTGAATGGAGAGGATGAATAGTATCAAATTAATTTATATATATGGTTTAAAAAAATTTATATAATGATTCATTGGATGAAAATTTTATTAAAAATTGAGAAAAAACCTATTTAATATAATGGATGTGTTTTATGAAAACATATTTAAAGAGAATAAATGTGGTTATAAAATCATATCACACATTATGGAATTTTATTTAATGAAAAATATATTTTATATATTCAATGTATTATTTTCAATTAATCTTATATTTCTTCTAGATATTATATAGGAACAAATTTAAATATTTAGTAAAAATAAGTATTTTTCTAGAAAAGCAGTTTTACCGCCTTTTGATGGAGAAACTATTTTAAATATAGTTTTTTTCTCTTTAAAATGTTCTATTTTACAAAATAAATTTATTATTTAGAATAGGGACATAAAAATTTACTTTGGAATATATTTTGTTTATTTTTCTACTAAATATCACATTTAATTAATTGTAAAAATACTGGGTTTTAATTTTAAACTGAGTTTTAATCTAAATTTTTTATATAGATAGATTTTAATTTTAATTGGTTTTAAAGAGTAATTGTATTATATTTTAATAATTTAATCCATTCCAGGTCATTTAAATTAATTTCACTTTTAAATTATACATAAACACATGTCAATCTTATGATAGTTATTACTTCTTAAAAACACACTTTTGGGTTATGACAATGGGAAGTAATTTTAAATTATTTTCTAGAAATTATTTGTTCTGAATTTTGGAAAATTGATATCATATTTGGAATCATTTGACCAAAATTTTGTAAATAGGTTCCTTTTATTATTATACATTATGAATTGTAACTTTAGTAATTATTTTATTTAACTTGGTTAAAGGGTAAATATAGTAAATTAGAGTATAAAATAATATTATAATAATATTAAACTACCCTTATATGTATATTAATCCAATTTTAGGAGATATGTCAGACCATGGCCATCCTTGGGTTGATTTTGGGACCCCATAGAGACACTTTAATGTGATAATGACTTTTTATAATAATTATATTAAAGTAAAGAAAATTGTAACATAACAAGTATCTTTTAGTAAATCAATTTTTTATGGGGTTATATAAGTGATATAGTAGACTATAAATAATCATTATAAATATAAAAAAAATTCTACATCATGCTATTTTATTTATATATTTTTATATAACAAATAAATAAATATATTTATGACACAATGATGATGTAGTGATTAACATATTAATGAATGATTTAAATAAACAAGCTTATAAATATTAAAGTAAATTTTTTTTGAAGCTTTTTATGTCATCCACGAATTTTAGGGATGATTATGACTTTTTATATTCAAATTATAAAAAAATTTCTAATGAATAATTCTATTATTGTTTTTTAAAAATTCATGATATGAATAGAATAAATATTTAAATAAATTTGTTTTTATAACAAATACTATTTTATTAAATGATATAATTGGCATAAAAATATATGATTCAGACAAAATACATAGATAATGATTAAAATATCATTAATTAACCACTTGATGTTCTTTTGGAATTTTATAGTAATTATATAAGCCACATAGTATGAATATGCAAGAAGACATGGTAAGAGGTAAATTAGATAACAAAGGGTAATGATTACAGTTGAGGTTAAATTTTTCACATAGAATTGTCTAAAACGTATTGGTTGAGTGGTTTTCTACCCAAAAGAATCTTATATTTTAAATAAATTTCTTTAGGACCATTTGAAACTGAAAATAATGTTATAGGAAATTAATATTTCAAAACTATCTTAATGTGCCCCACCATCTTATAAAAGGGAATCACCCCAAACTATTTAATCACACCTCTAAAGCCAGTTGGATCATCCATATTTTTCTCAAATAAGCTATTGAAATATCTATATTACTCCTAGAATCCATTACTTAGGAATAAGGAAATTAAATATTGAATTTTGGCTCAATTCAAAGGGAGTTACATGTTTTAAGAGGTTGTATCATTTCTAAAGTTTCGTTCGGTTATTTTTCTTTTCCACCCACTATTATATTCATATTCTTTAATTACACAAAACACCACTATTAAATATATACTAGAATTTTTTTAGAATTATTCATAATTCACTTACAAACACATCCATTTAATAGATACTAAAATATTATTTCTCTGTACGGCGAACTGCTACCTCATGAAATAATGATTGTTCAATTTTCCCCTACCACCCCTCATGGATGACAATATGATGGAAAATTATTTATATATGATATATATTATATTTATATTTTCTCTATGATACATTAATTTTTATTTACAAACATACCTTTATTCTTTTCAAGATGTGTAAATATGATAATTTCATTTGAGGAAATGCGGACTATAGCCCCCTGAAAGTGAAATGACTCATTAATGCAATACAATGAAGGTATAAAAGATAGAATTTATAAACTTATGTAACATATATATCATATCATATTATATGGTAATTATAATACACCTATTAATCATTTATTTTTATTTCATTTAAATTTGAAAAATATGTTAAAGTAGCGTTCATGCGTACGTACGGCTTACCGTCTCCATATAAGATGCATTTCATTTCTTATCTCCAATGTTATGGAAAATTCAAAATAAATATATAATAGAAATTAATACTTATATACTATATATATATATGATATTTAAATTACAAATATGTTTTTGTAGATAATGTAATTTTGACCACATTCACAATTTGTAATTATTACAACTTCATTTTTTACTCAAGTACCGAACTTTGTCAAAATGACAGACATAAAAATTAATAATTATATGAATATTATGGTAGGATAATAAATTATATAATAAGAATAGAAAACATGAAATTTTTTTCTTAATAATATATAAATTAACTCAATTTTATTATTTGGGGAGATAAATAAAGAACAAGTCAAGTCGAAGGGAAGGTAAGGGAACCTTTCCCCTCCATATTTAGTAAAATAATTTTTTCAGGTTATGTCTATTAATGTATATTTTCTTATATTGGGATATTTTCTAATATATCCTTATTTCTATATATTTTATTTCCAAGTGATGAGAGGCCCTTTTGGTCTCTCATCAACTCATTTTCTAAATTTTTAAGTTAAATTGTTAGGCTGCAAAACTTTTGTATGTAAACTCAATTTTTATCTCATTGGGTTTTACACATACATTATTGATTATATTATTCCATGATTATATGATAAATAATTCTTTATTTATTAATGTTATAATTTCAACTTCCCTTTTTGTGGATATATATTTTCTATATAAAATCACCTCATTGATAAATTTTTAAATCATTTATATGAACAATGTAAGGGACGTCGCCTCAATCTCTTTTCATAGAGGAGTGTTTTGATAATACACACTTCTTTAATTTAAAAGTTTTATAATAAAACCCTTTTAATTTTACTTTCATTCGAATCTAATATTTTATGTATGATGCATTTTAGTAAATGTCAAAAGGAATATTTTTACCATATATGGTGAGAATGACCTCTCCACCATCGTAATCATTATTTGGCTTCCCCTATAATCCTTAATGTTTTTTGAATGAAAAGAAATACCATATTACCTTTTTAGGTTTTTTGGTTTTGAAAATAGTTTTTAAAATGGATTAAAGATTTCAATATCTTGAGATTATTTCTTGTGATTCCATATGAAATGTTTTTAGTGAAACATTGATATTTGATACATTTTATGTATTAGGAATATATAATGGTACTTCGACATATGACTACAGGTTACATGATTAACCAATGGCGCATGGTTATATGATAAACTAGGGATGGGTGGTTATGTTATAACATCCAATGCATTTGGTACGGAAGTCATTTATATGGCTATTAAATTTAGTGATATGTTTGGAAGTCAACCGTATAGTTATTCCATTTAATTATGTCAATGTACCAAGTTGCCTTTATATGAATTTTTTTATTTATATGGGTTTATGGTAATATTTTTGTTACAAAAGGGTATCCATGAAGAATATATTCTGTAACATGTTTTTTCAAACATCATAATGGAAAAGAGTATTAATTTATGATATTGTATTCTGGGTTTTCATGTTATCCCAAGTCTAATAGTTTTCATTATTTGTGTATCCCTTAAAGTAATTTTTATGATGATCACATGTTTTGAAATTCTTTTCACATGATATAAAGAA
Organism: Viscum album; assembly: GCA_963277665.1. Taxonomy (NCBI): domain Eukaryota; kingdom Viridiplantae; phylum Streptophyta; class Magnoliopsida; order Santalales; family Viscaceae; genus Viscum; species Viscum album. Next base: position 1,512,089,980 of record OY728132.1, on the reverse strand, counting down.
GAATAGTGTCAACGACGTCATGAAGGAAAAGTTATAAAATTAGAACATGAAATGATGTCATGTTTCTTGTTTAAAGAGTTACTGTTTTATAAAAAATTGATAGTGAGTAGACATTTATACATGTAATATTAATGATGTTATGTATATGTTTTGAAATAATTATCTAAATATCTAAACCTAAAAAGATCCACAATGTGAATTAAATTCAAATTATCGACTTATCTCATTAATAATTATTTTTTACGGTTGGGGCATTATAGTGGGTATCATGGGTCATTTTTGAAAACATTGGTGTTTAGGGTCATATTTAAGAATAAGTGACATGTTTTATATAACCATTGTGGTTAGATTATTAGAAAGATTTATATTTATTTTAGATAAATTAAATTAGTGTATGATAACATTAATAAGTATATATTAGTGTTTACCCTCCTCATAAGATAGTATATAATAATTTTAATGATATACTCACACTGACCGTTTTAGTGGTAGTAAATGGATATATCTAGTAGGCACAAATGTAACAATGGATATGATAGAAAATATGGTGTTTTTCTAAATATGCATCCAAATGAAATAGGAGTGGAAATGATAACTCTTGTGGTTATTCATAACGAACGATCTAGGGTCATTATTGATCATTTGAACTATGATGATTTTTATAAGGCACCATATATGGGAGAAATGAATCCCTATGGATGTTTAGGTAATAATTAAAAATGAAAGTATATACAAAAACCTATTTTTCAAGTATGAGGAAAGAAAAACCTAGGAAAATAATTCAAAGGGATAGAAAAATGTTATAGATGTGTAAATGAAGGTCATCAAGCAATAACCTTCCACGGAAAAGGGAAACATTCATTCGACTCTAGGAAAGGGAAAAAAGTCATTTAAATGGATCAATTAAATGTTTTAAATGTGTTGTGCATGATCATTACACAAATAGATGTCCTAAGAAGAAGTTTTGGGAATGAGATCAGTAGGTCCATATAAATATATGTTTACCGAAACCTAATTATATTCAAATTGATGATGAAGAAACTAAAAATGACCTCTGACAGGTATGGATTATTTCTTAGCTCAAGTCTTGAAATTATTGAAATCATAGAACATTATGCATGATTTATTTTTCTAGAAGTAAGTATATAAGAATAATATGAAAAAACATGGATAAAAGATAATTAATAATATACGATGATTAATATGTATAAATTTTCAATATTAAAGTGTTTTGTTGGATTTATGGATCATTATATGTTTAAATAAATTAAAAATTTATTTACATTGGAAGACTTCTAGTATTTATAACCCTTATGTTTTTTATATAAAAATATCAATTTTCGATTAATTATCTTTTATTTTGTGGATATAGTTATATAGAACAATTAGGGTGTATATGATCAATTAATTTGAGGAAATTACTGGTTATTACTTTTTGTGATGAAAAATGCGAGAAATGAGATAACCATTGATGATAAAATATGTTATGCATATTTTTTATAATTATACATCATTTTGGGAATGTTTTAAGATTTATTTTATTTTAGGAAAAGGAGAAACCACGGGATGGGTGGGAAACTGTTTCATTTGAAAAGGCTATGGGAATTGAACCCACAACAGATGGGCAACAAGGGTGCATCGCCTACCATTGGCCTACACGAAGCCACTAGTATTTATGAATTATTATCATTAGTTAAATGATTTTATATATGAATAATAAGTTAATTTTGGGAATATATGATTTGTTAAATGGATATCCTTTGTATTGGAATGTAGTTTGGTGATAAATTTTATTGTGGAAGACGTTCACTCTTTTGGTAACACTATATGCCCAGGGAAAATAGAATACTAGGGGAATTCAAATAAGTTATGGTGGAATGTTATTTTTGAATAATCAATATTTTTATTGTGGATATATGTTTATTTGTTTTATTTGTGAAAATGATTAACCAATCATGGATAATATGTGATTTGGTTAAATATTTTTAAGTATGATGCTTTAAGAGTATTCAATGTTATTTGGAGATAAATGTTAAGATTTATCATGGATGTCGTGGTGAAGAAATCCTTATGAATTATTTCATTTCAATAATAGTTTTCATTAATTTTAATAATATTAATTATAGTTGCTTTTTGAATGGACATTGATGAACTTGGGGTATTGATTGTTGAATTTTGGAGATTAAAGGACTATTATTTTAATTGAATTATCTGATCTTGTGCTAACCATTTTGGTTTTTGTTAATGTATAAAGATAGGGGAAATATAGAGTTCAACTTTTATGTATTATTTTATTCTCTATAAGGTGATTCTAGCACATCAGGTGTGACCATTTTATCTTGAATACTAATCGTTTTGATAAAATAAGAGTGTGTGGTAGATATGTATTGACGTAATAAACTCTACATGACAAGTTAACATGTTTCCTTATGTTCATATTATAAGTATTAAATTACTCAACATTATGAAAAAGAAACTAAAAGAAATATTTTCCAATTAATTTTCCTATTATGGAATCAAACTCCATTTAACCCCTCACAAGATTATGGTCTTCTGGTAGTTATCTTCCTCCTAATCCAATTTTCGATCACTCTCCATCACAATTAGAGAGTTAATTTCTCTTTCATATACATTTTTCCTTCATATAATCCTTGTATGTGTTATCATTGGGGGCCTTTGTAATTTTTATTATTTATTATTAAATGATAATTATATTAACACTTTTTTCGATGTGGGACTTTAAATGTATTTTTAAGCCCAATTATAAAATTGTGAGGACACAATTTCTAAAATGAAGGAAGGATGTAATGACACATTTATTTATAGAATAATAGTTTTTGATTTCTATTAATAATTATGAATATGATATTAAATTTTAGTTAAAGGGGAAGCTTTTTCTGATAGCGTACTCGACACACAACAATGGGCTTCTCTGAAATCATAAGTTGCACACAACATTGAGTTATATTGAAATATAATACAATAATAATAATATTATTTTAAATAATAGTTAACAACTAGAAATTATAATGGTGGTAATGAATAGTTTAAATGAATTTTGAAATATGTTTTGCACATGTTTAAATAATTATTGATTGGTTACAATATTTATTAGAGATGGAAATAAAAACCAATTGAATGCAAAGGATGTTTTTTAAGAAAACATAAGTTAAAGATAATAATTGTGTTTATAAAATCATATCACTCATTGTGGATTTTTATTTAAAGAAAAATTTATGTTACATATTCAATGTAAGGGTTTAAATTCATCTTAAATGTTTTCTTGATATGATATACGAACAAATTCAATTTTTTTAAAAAAGAAGTATTTTTCTAAAAATGCAGTTTTACTGACATTTGATGGAGAACCATTTATGAGTATAATTATTGTCACTTTATATGTTCTATTAGAAAAAAATAAAATCATTATTTATAATTGGGGAATCAAAAATTACTTTAGAAGAAATTTTTTTGTCTTTCTGATAATGTGAATTTTTTAATGAATATTAAAAAATAATGCATTTTAATTCAAAACCGCATTTTAATCTAATTTATATATATAGTTAGATTTTACTTTTAATTTTTATTAAAGAATAATTGAATTATATTTTTATAATTTAATGCAATTATGTATATTTTAGGTAATTTCAATTATAAAGTGAACATAAACACATGAATATCATTTGATAAGTCTTACTTCTTAAAAACATTCCCTTTGGTTTTGACAATGAAAATTAATCTTAAATTAATTTCTGAAAATTATGTATTTTTACTTTGGAAAAGTATATTATATATTTATAATTAGGATGTCAAAATTATGTAAATAGGTAACTTTTATTTTCAGACATTATGAATAGTAACTTTTGTAATTATTATTGTTACCACGGTTAAAGGGCAAATATGGTAAATAAGGGTAAAAAAGAAAATTAGAATAATATTAAACTACTCTAAAACGCATAATAATCCTATTGGATGAGATATTTCTAACCATGGTAATCCTTCGGTCTATTTTGAGACCCAATAGAGCATCATAGATCAGAAAATGACATTTTATATGAATTATCTTAAAGTGATGAAAAATGTATCCCAAACATGTATCTTTTAGTTAAACAATATTTATATGGTGTTATATAAGTGATCTATTAAACTATAAATATATATTATAAAGGTATAATATTTCCTACAACATGGTATTTAATTTATAATTGTTGGACATCAAAAAAATAAATATATTTATGACGCAATAATGATGTAGTGATTACCTTATTAATGAATGATTTAAATAAATGAGATTATAAATATTAAAAAAATGGAAAATTTTTATGCCATCAACAAATTTTGGGGAATATTATGACTTTTTATATTTTAATTAACAATTTTTTTTTGAAATAATCAAGTAGTTATGGATTTTTAAAATGACACGATATGAATAGAATATAAATTGACATAAATGAGTTTTTAAAAGAAATACTATTTCATTAAATAATATAATTGTCATAAAAATATATTATTTGGAAAAATGTCTTAGATAATGTTGAAAATGTCATTAATTAACCAATTGAGGCCATGTTGTAGTTTTATAGTAAATATATTAACCATATAGTATGAATATAGAAGAAGACATGGTAAGAGGTAAATTAGTTGACTAAGGGATAATGGTAAAATATAAGGTTACATTTGTGACCTAGACTTGTCTAAATCCTATTAGATGAGAGTTTTTATAACCAATAGAATCATATATTTTAAATATATGACTATGGAACCATTTTAAACCGAAAATCATGTTATAATAAAATAATATTTCAATACTTTCTTAATGTTCCCTTCTTCCATCTTATAAAAGGGAATCACCCCTAACCATTTAATCACACCTATCAACACCCTTAGATCTTCCAAAATCATCCCATATAAGCACCATAAATCCCTCTATTAATCCTATAAGCCTTCACTTAGGCCTAAGTTAATTCAAGAATGCCTTTTGGCTCAAATCAATGGGAGTTACGCATTTTAAGAGGCATCGTCTTCTCTAATGTTCCATTCCATTTTTTTACTTCTCTACTATGTATTTTATTCCCAATATTTTATTAAACAACAAAAATATAATCCTCAAAATACTATGAATTTTTTAATATAATTATTCTAACTATATTTACACACACCTCCATCAAATGGATACGAATATATTGTTTCTTTGGGTGGCGAACTGTTGCCTCATGAAACGATGATTATTCGATTTTCCCCAACCACCTCTCATGGTGTTCATTATGATGGAACTTTATTTATATATTAAACATATATTATATTAATACTTTCTCTATGATAAAATAATTTTAAATTAAAAACACACCTTTATTCTTTTACTGAAGTTTAAATGCGGTAATTTCATTTGAGGAAGTGTGGATTACCATCCCCTCAAATTTATATGACTCATTCATGTCATACAAGGAAGATATAATGTATGGAATTAATGAGAATATGTAACATATATATCATATTATATTATTATTGAATTATAATATTCTTATATATCATTTATTTTTCAATTCATTAAATATGAATAATAAATTAATGTAGCTTTCATGCGTACGTATGCTTTACCGTCTCCATGAACGATGCATTTCAATTCTTATATGAAAATGTTATTGACTATTATAAATAAAAATATAATGGATATAAATACATATATACTCTATATATATTATATTTAAATTTTGAATACTATTTTGGAGATAATGGACTTTTACCACATGGACAATTTGTAATTATAACAAGTTCATTTTCGACTCAAGTACCAAACATCAACAGAATGATGAATATGAACTTGAATAATTATATAATTGTTATAGCAAGGTAATATGTGATATTAATGGAATAATAAACATGAAAATTTTTCAGAAGAAAGTAAAAATTTACTTATGTTTATTATTTAGGGAGATAAAAAATGAACAAGACAAATTTCACACAAAGTAAGGGATCCTTTCACCCTCATATTTTTGTCAAAGGCTAATTTTTTGTTTTGTATTATAATATCTATTTGCTTTATGTTGGGATATTTTCTTATATATCATTATTGCTATAAATTTTATTACCGAGATATTAGAGGCCCTTTTTTTCTCACATCAACTAATTTTTTGAATTTTTAAGTGACGTCGTTAGACTCCCCAATTTTCATATGGGAATTTCTAAACACAATTTCCTCTAAATGGGTTTTACACATACTTAGATTACTATATAATTCCATGATTATGTGTGGAACCACAATTTATTTATAAATGTTATAATTTCCTTTTTTCATTGTGTGGATATAGTGTTGGTACACATAATCACCCCCTTGATAAATTCTTACATCATTTATACAAACATTATAAGGGACATCATCTTAATATCCTTTCATTGAGGCATGTTTTTATAATATACACCACCTTATTTTACACAGTGTATAATAAATCCCTTTGAATTTTTTATTCATTCAATTGTAATCGTTTATCTACATAGCGTTTTACAAAATGTCAAAAGTAATTTTTTTAATATATTTGGATACATTGACCTATCTGCCGCCGTAATCATTATTTGGATTCCTTTATAAGTCATAATATTTTAAAAAGCCAAAGAAATTCCTTATCCCCTTTTGGGTGGTTTATATTGAAAATAGTTTTTGAAATGGATATAGAATTTCAATATCTTGAAATTATTTCTTATGATTTCAAATGAAATGTTATTATTGAAACATTGATATTTGAAATATTTTATGTGTTATGATTATATAATGGTACATGGACATTTTACAGATGGTTATGTGATTAAAATATGATGGGTGGTTACATGATAAATCAATTGACTGGTGGATTTGTGATAAACTAAGGATGGTGGTTACGTTATAACCTACAATGAATTTGGAATGAAAGTTGGCCATATGGATAATCCATTTAGTGATATGTGTGTAAGTCAACTGGATGGTTATTCCATTCATGAATGTTTATGTACCATGTTTCCTTTATATGATATATGTTGCTTTCTATTGGATTTATGTTAATCTTATTATATCAAAAGGGTTGGAAATTAGATTATATTTAGTGAAGATACTTTTATTACTTCTTATAGGTGAAAATTATTAATTTATGATAAAGTATTCATGGTTTTTATGTTATACCAAGAATAATAGTTTTTATAATTTATGTATCACTTACTGAGATTTTTATGATCATTTGCAACTAATGAAATGTTTTTCGAATGAAATAATTAATATTAGAGTCATGGATGGGATCATGGAATAGTTAAGATGTAAAATCATGAAATGATGTATTGTTTCTTTTTTAAACATTTTTTTGTTTTAAAAAAAGGATAGAGAGTAGAAGTGTCTACTTATAATATTCAAGAGGTTAGGAATAAGTTATGACCAAATTATATAAAACTATAAACATGAATAGAACCTTTGTGTGAATTAAGGACAATTTATTGATTATATCAAGATTATGTAATGATTAAGGTTGGGGTCCTATATGACATCCTCCACAGATCTTCACATAAAATAAAGAGCAATATGGGATTAAAATTTATATTATAAATTTATGATAGATTCATTCATTGTTGATAATATTTATATGGATTCTCACAAACATAAATAGGTATGATTCTTCTATTATATATCCAGTTCTTTAACCTCATCAAGAATCATGTGGATGACTGTTCTCTCAACTTGTATCATAACATTTCATTGATTCTCATATAAGTCATCCTATAAATTCATCATATGTACTTTATATGCATCCTTTATAATTCTTGATCATGAATTTCAATAATTATCTTACATTTCTCCATATTAAACATAGTATCTAAATCATCAAATTTATTTCCAACAAATTAGTGGATATCCCAAATACAATTTTATAACTAAATGTATATGTCTCCTTGGAATCGTTATTATATATTATACCATTAACTTCTTTATTCATTATGATATTCAGAAACACAAAAATTATGTATATATTAAATTTTCATCTCCATTAACATTCAGATAATAAAATAAAGAAACACAACTCTCTTCATCACAATCTATTTAGTCACATAATCCCCCCTTCATTTTTTTCATTAACCGGTTTTTTTATATCCATTTTGATTGTAATTAATATAACATATTCCACCTTATTGAAAATAAATTTCATGGTTCATGTGTGAGAGAAAGTCCTACTCAAATCATGGTACTCCCTTAATTGATATTTAATCATCCCCTTTAGAAAGACAATACCACAATAGATAGTGCGGGAATATCATTTTTCATATCTAGTGGGATAAAAATCAGTCAAATCCTTGTCTATGTGATTAAGCTCAGTGTATAAAATAATTCTTATTAAAATTCACATAAACTTTATCCTTATAACTATCCAACATGTGATACCCAATCATACTAATAATTCCATGGATAACATAATTATATTTTATAATTACATTTACCACATTTACTCCACAAGAAAAATATATCAAATGTATTCAGTTTCTAGAAGGATTATCTCCTATAATTCTACCATCCAACACATAAATATTTCCCTCTTACAAATAATATTTTATATATTTAAAAAAATGATGGTACAATGTTATTAACATATCTCATCTTCACCACTATATGAAATTATACATTCACATGAAAAATGGTATTATGGATGTTTCTATATACTACTACACATTAACGGATCCCCTCTATAAATCATTATCATGGTTGATAAAAATTTAAATTTTTTAGGATGTAAAAAACTTTTACATTAAAGTTATATCTAGAAGGATTAACTTCATTACTAAATATTAATTACATCACTCATTTAGTTATCCCCCAACACGAATCCCCACAAATTACAATTATAAAACACAAAAAATCAATATTTAAATGTTGTGTAAATTCCTTTTCTTTGTAACCATAAAATCGTTTTTTATATTTATATCCCTTCATAGAAACCATTCTCCCATAAAATGTAAATTTACTGGAACTCTTCTTGATTTATTGTTATTTTAGTTTTAAATCATGTGATTCATTAGTGAGTGTGTTATTTTGTTTACTATTACAATTATTTTTCTATTGAATTAAATTTTTTTAATTATTTATAAAGTAATATGGAATATTATATATATTATATATTATTTTAGTGATCTCCACTATATTGGTTATATAATCATACATTCCATGGAATAATTATAAATATTATCATTACTTATAAATTTATTTTTTATAGGTAGATGGATTCAATGGTGGTTTATATTTCCCTTTCATCATATAATTCTCTGTTGATATCTATTTTGTAACACCCCAAGATTTCATAGTGTGTTAGTTCTTCAAAATAATTCAATAACTTTCACTACATGCAACACCAAGTTCAAGCACACCATGACTTACCAAACAAGCCATTCAAAAGAGGTTATGAATAGTATTAGATAAATTTTAATGTTTATATAATCCTTATAATTTTAGAATCCCTATTATGAGTTTCTTAGTCATAATGCAAGAACAGATTCATTTTCAGTATTTCACTTTTATCAACTTCTAATAGTGAAACCTTTTTAAATACAATATTTTAAACTTTTTGACTAAATGGGGACATCAAAAATTTAAAATGAAACACCCCAAGCTTCTACGGTACGTTTCCCTTCGAATAATGCGATAGCGTGTGTTGTACGCAACCTCGAGTTCTAACACACGCCACAACTAATTAAACTAGCCATTGTGAATAGTAATACCTACTTTTTGAAATCATATATATTCTATATTTCAAAATTGACTTCATTTTTGGATTCGGAATATCAAAATTAGCCTAGGGTGAAATTTTGGTACTTTTCGGATAACTTTCATATTTTGATGAATAGTGAAAATTACTAAATTTTAATTAAAAACAACTTTTTTAATCAAAATAATTAATAGTGATAAATTATGAATTTTAGTAGTTTTAAAGTATATTTAGAATATATTTTTACCATTTAATATAATGTTGGTCATTGGACATAATTTTACAATTAAACCGAACATAAACAAGTGTCAATCTTTTGATAGTTATTATCTCTTAAAAACACGCTTTTTGTTTTGACAGCGGGAATTAATTTTAAATTAATTTATGCCACTTCTGTGTTTTGAATTTAGGAAAATGGATTCCATATTCGGAATCAGGATGTTCAAATTGTGTAAATAGGTAACTTTTATATTTAGACATTTTGAATAATTACTGCGGTAAATATTTTATTTACCATGGTTAAAGGGTAAATCCGGTAAATAAGGGTTAAAAAAATAATATTATAATAATACAAAATTACCCTAAAACGTGTCCTATCCTTATTGGTGGACACATACCCGACCATGGGCATCCTTGGGTCAATTTGGGGACCCCTTGGAGCCACTTGTATGTGGTAGGGACACATTATATTAATAAAGTTAAAATAAAAATAAAAATGGCATAAGCTTACATCTTTTAGAAGAACAATTTTTACATAGGGTTATACATGTTGGATTTTAGATTATAAATATTCATTAGAAATCTAAAAAGATTTCCTACATAATGATATTTTATTTATAATTTTTAGACATTGAATAATTTATTTTATTTATGACACAATGATGATGCAGTAATTACTATAATAGTGAAAAATTAAAATAATTGATATTATAAATACCCAAATAATTATAATATGAAACTTTTAATGAATTAAACTAATTTTATATGATAATATGATATATTAGGATTGATTTAATTGACTTTTTTCGAAGTAATCAATCTGTTAGGAGTTTCAAAAAAATCAACTATTGAATAGTGTCAAAATTGACATAAAAGAGTTCTTAAAACAAATATTATATTATTAATTGTTATTAAATTCCTAAAAATCTAAGGTTCGGCCAAGAGACTTATATTATGATAGGTTACTCATTAATGGACCACTTGGGGGTCGCTTGGATGTATATAGTAATTTTATTAACCATATTATATAAAAATACAAAGAGACATTGTAAAAGTGAAACTAATTAACTTAGAGTTAATACTTAAAGATAAGGTTAATATAAGTACCCAAACCTGTCTAAATTCTATTGGATGAGTTGTTTTCGACCTATCCCCACCTCATCCTTTGAATAGTCAACTTTGGAGCCTTTAGAAACCGAATATGAATTTATTATAAATTAATATTTCTAGCTTTTCCAAAGGTGCCCCTCACCCCTCTTATAAAAGGGCACTCCTCCTTCTCATTTCTTCACACCTTCAAAGCCTTTTGGTTCGGCCAAACTCTGCCCAAATAATCTCCCAACATCCCTCACTACAACCTAGAGGCCTTAGTTTGATCAGAAAGCCAACCTAAGGAGCCCTTTTGATCAAATCAAAAGGAAGAACCCGAAGAAGAGGTAATGATTTCACCACCCTTTTCTAAGTTCATTTCTTCTTCCACTTCTTCTTCCTTTGTTCTTACCATTCTAAAATAATAACTCCAGTATCTAACATATACTGTGATGTTATTATAAGTATGGTACAACCATATTCAGTATTCTATCCACCCTTTGAATAACATGTCACCATACGTGTGTACGTACGGCTTACCGTCTCCACGTCGTGGTGTAATTGTTATTCAATATATTATTATTTGGATGGGTATAATAATGATGTGTAACTCATGTAAATAATAAATATAACATATTAATGATTCTGTATATATGATATACCATCCATTTATATATTATTTTAATATCAAAAGAATGATATTGTCGTTCGTGCGTACGTACGGACTACCGTCTCCACGAACGCGATAAGATTCATTCTCCATCATATCCATTCAAGTATTATACTCATTTTAGGGTTAAAAATAATGTTAATATCATTCTGATTATGAATAAGATATAATCTATCCATTACAAACATGTCTTACGTAACCAAACATTTAAGAAGAACAAATCGATTATCACCCGAAACGACGATAATACTAAGATATTATTAATAAAGCAATGTTAAAAGATCATATATGATATCATATTAATGTATATGATTCTTGTATAATTTAATAACAATTATTTCACCATTATACAGGAGGTTAACCTACCCCAACCAAGGAAAAGTACAAGGTAAGGGTTATTTCACAATCTCTTCTTTATCCGAGGTTGTTTATACGTAATAATCTACTGGGATCTCGTTATCATCCACATCCATGTTTCTTCAAAATGTATTTCAAAACATTTTTACTATTTACAAGAATATGGGTTAAAGTCATTTATACCCTTGTTTGACTTTTTATAAGAGGTTTATAAAGGAATCTTTCCGTCGTTTTCAAAACAAGGTCCTTTTTAACCTTTTCGACAGAATTGAGGTAAGAATGTTTTTTTATCTTATAGGGCGGGTGCGGTTATTTTACGCCGTTATAAAATCGTCAAAGCTTTCCTTACAAGCTTATAAGAATATTTTCAAAGAAAATGTTTTATTTTATATGGATCTTAAATGATTTCAAAATAAAAGGAGATATTTCTTTAAAAAGAATTTTGATTTCATCTATGTCAACATCCTTTGATGGATTTTAAGATTATTTGAAGTTGATTTATTATGATACAAAACTTCTATATTGTATTGAAGGTTTTGTGATATGTTTGACTATGGATGTGCTATTTTTATACCATTCATAGTTTATTGTGAAAGTATTGACATTTCGTATGCTAGTTTTAATACGAATGTTTATGTTATGTTTAAACCTTTTCATATGGGAATGCATTGGACTTAATAAGTGACGGGTGGAGCCCGATATAGCTCCTCGATGCATCGGTAGGTCTCATGAGACAAACTAGTGTCTTGGCACAAGGCCTTGACAAAATCTTATTTGTAGTCTTGGCACGAGGCCTTGGCTATGTGGTTATGATAGTCTGGCATTATGCATTCCAACATTATGAAAGTGGTTATTGATATTGCATGTGATTATTCGATTAGTAGAATATCCATGTGAACAAGTAAATGGCATTATTTCATTTTACTTTTGCCATACTATGTTGAAGTTCAATTTTAAAAGGCTTTTGTTTTAATAATTCATTGCCTTAAATGTTTATTCTTATTTTGAATGTTCCGCTATATTGTTATCCTTACTGGGCATTTGAGCTCACCCCTTTTTTATGTTTTATTTTTCCCAGGTAGTGAAGAAGTAAATTATGAATGACTTGCAGGGATATTATGAGGGGTTAATAGTGTGGATATGAAGACTTTGTTGTAGTAGTAGTTTTTCACTTTGAAATGTAATGTAAAACTTTATGATTATATCTAGTGTTTCCAAGGCTACTAAACCAATCGGTCTTTCGGGATTTGATCTTTCTTGTGATCATGCCAATGTTATGTAATTATTGCACCGACTCTGGGTAGCTGGGGTCGGGGCGTTACAGTTGGTATCAGAGGAAGTTTAGTACAAACCTTGGAAGCTAGATTTAGATAAACTCTGATTAGAGCACGTAGACCTAAGATGAACTTTGAGGATTAGTATATAAGAACTTCCTAGAATTTTGGTATTGTAAAGATTTTGTGAGTTTTCCGAGAAATACATCCCTGTCTGGATACGAGCAGGTAGAGGCGGCTCTGGCACAGATGTACCTAGGGGTAAAACCCGAAAACACCGCTTTGAGCAAGACTCGAACGGGAACTGGTGCACGACAACGGGCCTTGCTGCACTCTTGGTTACGACACTCCCGGGGGATATGCTTAGGATAACTCTCATTTTCTTTACAAATCATTATGAAGGGTTTATGAGTATATACGTCCTCAAAGGAAACATTCTTATGATTATGGATTATATCCATAAATAGTTCAATTTATGTTAATTGTTTTATAAGTATGGGATTATGTATTTTGATTCATAAACTGATCTAGTGTATGCCATTGTTTAGAAATGGCGCCCAGTAGAAGGAATGAGAACTCCAGCAATGCACATGATCCAAAGAGAAAGAAGGATCATATCTTTCATTGTCTTAAGCAAGAATTTATAAGAGAAATAGTCTCCCATGTATTACCATTATATGAAGAAATAATATCATGTGTTGATAAGATAAGTAAAGATTTTACTGAGTCCTATGGATTTGAAGGGAAGCAAGAGAAGAAAAGGATGGAAGAGAGAAAGATGGATAAAGGGAAGAGGGAAAACAAGAATTTTCCCATATGTGGTAACTGTGGAAAGAAACACCCTGGAACTTGCCTGAAAGGAATGGGAGTTTGTTATAAGTGTGGAGAAAAAGGGCAGAAAGTACGTGACTGCAAGGGTAAGAAAATGGTTTCAAATGTACAATGCTTCATTTGCAAGGAGTTTGGACACTACGCGAACCTATGTCCCAGTCATCAAACTATGCCGCAAATGATGTTATTGGATAATAATCAAGTTATGATACTACCACAGATGAAGAGGAATGATTAGATTTCTTATGTTGATTATGTCAAATGAGTGTGTATCAACAATCTACTTGTTATAATAATTATGGAGTATGTAAGGATTGTACTGCAGTACTATTTCATTAAGGACTTGAGATTTTGTGGAACAAAGAAAAGTGACTCAATAGCAGGATAAATTTTTGGAAAATATATGGTTGAGAGAATGATAAACCATAATATAGTTCTGATACCGAGGTAGTGATTTTGGAATAATACATGATTGTTTTGGATAAATTATATTGGATATTCTTGACTACCTTGGAACTGATTAATGATTTGTATATTCCATCATTGTTGGGGTTTAAAACATTTTTGGATTAATGAAGTATATCCAGCATTCTATATGGAATAAGGGAGCATGAATGTAATCAATAAGGAATATGGTAATTTAGGTTGTTTCAGTGTATTAAAAGAATACATGATGAAGGTATTAATATGCTATTACGGGGTAAAAAGAATCTACATTATGCTTACCTTCCTTATAAATATTGGACTATGAGTTTGGACAGAAGTATTTTGGATAGTTATAGTTTGGATTATTTTGTATTGCCATAAAAGGACAACCCGGAGGTCGGGCGGCAACCCGTCGCGTCCGGCAAGGCCGCGAGACTTGAACCCGCAACCGAAGGGCGACAAGGGTGTATCACCTACCACTGGCCCACGAGATGTCCTGGATTAAATAATGTAGTTTTTATTAAAAGATCTTTTAGATGAATTATAAATTCGTTTATTTTGGAACCCTATACGAATAGTGTAAATAGAATTTTTTTACATTCTATTATCTTTTAGAGTGAAAGATGAGTATGTGGTAGAAATTTATTAATGGATAAAACTCTAATTATAAAGTAAGTATATCTCCTTATAATCTTAGCGAATCTCATAAATAAATTCCTCAACATTAATAAAAGGAACTTAGAACAAAAATGTTGTCCTAGATGGTACCTTAAATCATCACTAATTTATGGCTTTCGGATTGTTGGCCTTTTCATAGCCATGTTCTCTACCACTCTCCATCAGATAATTGATGGTTAGATTTTTCTTCCATATCCATATTTTCCTACATGGAACCCTAGTATGTGTTATATTCGGTAATCTTCATACTTTCGACTATTTATTTTAAATAGAGGCCTCATTAATTCATTTTTCGATGTGGGATTTCAACTAGGATATTTTGAAACATCAAAAATGTGTTATCCTAATACCATATGTTTTGTTGAACCGATGGTATTTCAAATCATCATAGATTGATGAATTTAAGGACCTCAATTTTATACTTGTTTGTGATTGATGGCCTCAATCACTACCTATAAATATTTACGTTTTTCCTCCAATTATATGTCTCTAAATGCCACCAATGTTCTCCTAATCGAGATCATAATTTGGTGGTGACCCTTTAATTTCTCTTTTCCTCATATTAAGACTAAATTTTAGTAACCCAATTTCCGATGTGGGGTTTCCCACAAATATATTATCTATTTTCCACCTTTTATTTTCGAAGAACAATTTCAAATTGCGAGGACGCAATTTATTGAAGGAGGGGAGAATGTAACACCCCAAGATTTCATAGTGTGTTAGTTCTTCAAAATAATTCAATAACTTTCACTACATGCAACACCAAGTTCAAGCACACCATGACTTACCAAACAAGCCATTCAAAAGAGGTTATGAATAGTATTAGATAAATTTTAATGTTTATATAATCCTTATAATTTTAGAATCCCTATTATGAGTTTCTTAGTCATAATGCAAGAACAGATTCATTTTCAGTATTTCACTTTTATCAACTTCTAATAGTGAAACCTTTTTAAATACAATATTTTAAACTTTTTGACTAAATGGGGACATCAAAAATTTAAAATGAAACACCCCAAGCTTCTACGGTACGTTTCCCTTCGAATAATGCGATAGCGTGTGTTGTACGCAACCTCGAGTTCTAACACACGCCACAACTAATTAAACTAGCCGTTGTGAATAGTAATACCTACTTTTTGAAATCATATATATTCTATATTTCAAAATGGACTTCATTTTTGGATTCGGAATATCAAAATTAGCCTAGGGTGAAATTTAGGTACTTTTCGGATAACTTTCATATTTTGATGAATAGTGAAAATTACTAAATTTTAATTAAAAACAACTTTTTTAATCAAAATAATTAATAGTGATAAATTATGAATTTTAGTAGTTTTAAAGTATATTTAGAATATATTTTTACCATTTAATATAATGTTGGTCATTGGACATAATTTTACAATTAAACCGAACATAAACAAGTGTCAATCTTTTGATAGTTATTATCTCTTAAAAACACGCTTTTTGTTTTGACAGCGGAAATTAATTTTAAATTAATTTCTGCCACTTCTGTGTTTTGAATTTAGGAAAATGGATTCCATATTTGGAATCAGGATGTTCAAATTGTGTAAATAGGTAACTTTTATTTTTAGACATTTTGAATAATTACTGCGGTAAATATTTTATTTACCATGGTTAAAGGGTAAATCCGGTAAATAAGGGTTAAAAAAATAATATTATAATAATACAAAATTACCCTAAAACGTGTCCTAACCTTATTGGTGGACACATACCCGACCATGGGCATCCTTGGGTCAATTTGGGGACCCCTTGGAGCCACTTGTATGTGGTAGGGACACATTATATTAATAAAGTTAAAATAAAAATAAAAATGGCATAAGCTTACATCTTTTAGAAGAACAATTATTACATAGGGTTATACATGTTGGATTTTAGATTATAAATATTCATTAGAAATCTAAAAAGATTTCCTACATAATGATATTTTATTTATAATTTTTAGACATTGAATAATTTATTTTATTTATGACACAATGATGATGCAGTAATCACTATAATAGTGAAAAATTAAAATAATTGATATTATAAATACCCAAATAATTATAATATGAAACTTTTAATGAATTAAACTAATTTTATATGATATTATGATATATTAGGATTGATTTAATTGACTTTTTTCGAAGTAATCAATCTGTTAGGAGTTTCAAAAAAATAAACTATTGAATAGTGTCAAAATTGACATAAAAGAGTTCTTAAAACAAATATTATATTATTAATTGTTATTAAATTCCTAAAAATCTAAGGTTCGGCCAAGAGACTTATATTATGATAGGTTACTCATTAATGGACCACTTGGGGGTCTCTTGGATGTATATAGTAAGTTTATTAACCATATTATATAAAAATACAAAGAGACATTGTAAAAGTGAAACTAATTAACTTAGAGTTAATACTTAAAGATAAGGTTAATATAAGTACCCAAACCTGTCTAAATTCTATTGGATGAGTTGTTTTCGACCTATACCCACCTCATACTTTGAATAGTCAACTTTGGAGCCTTTAGAAACCGAATATAAATTTATTATAAATTAATATTTCTAGCTTTTCCAAAGGTGCCCCTCACCCCTCTTATAAAAGGGCACTCCTCCTTCTCATTTCTTCACACCTTCAAAGCCTTTTGGTTCGGCCAAACTCTGCCCAAATAATCTCCCAACATCCCTCACTACAACCTAGAGGCCTTAGTTTGATCCGAAAGCCAACCTAAGGAGCCCTTTTGATCAAATCAAAAGGAAGAACCCGAAGAAGAGGTAATGATTTCACCACCCTTTTCTAAGTTCATTTCTTCTTCCACTTCTTCTTCCTTTGTTCTTACCATTCTAAAATAATAACTCCAGTATCTCACATATACTGTGATGTTATTATAAGTATGGTACAACCATATTCAGTATTCTATCCACCCTTTGAATAACATGTCACCATACGTGCGTACGTACGGCTTACCGTCTCCACGTCGTGGTGTAATTGTTATTCAATATATTATTATTTGGATGGGTATAATAATGATGTTTAACTCATGTAAATAATAAATATAACATATTAATGATTCTGTATATATGATATACCATCCGTTTATATATTATTTTAATATCAAAAGAATGATATTGTCGTTCGTGCGTACGTACGGACTACCGTCTCCACGAACGCGATAAGATTCATTCTCCATCATATCCATTCAAGTATTATTCTCATTTTAGGGTTAAAAATAATGTTAATATCATTCTGATTATGAATAAGATATAATCTATCCATTACAAACATGTCTTAAGTAACCAAACATTTAAGAAGAACGAATCGATTATCACCCGAAACGACGATAATACTAAGATATTATTAATAAAGCAATGTTAAAAGATCATATATGATATCATATTAATGTATATGATTCTTGTATAATTTAATAACAATTATTTCACCATTATACAGGAGGTTAACCTACCCCAACCAAGGAAAAGTACAAGGTAAGGGTTATTTCACAATCTCTTCTTTATCCGAGGTTGTTTATACGTAATAATCTACTGGGATCTCGTTATCATCCACATCCATGTTTCTTCAAAATGTATTTCAAAACATTTTTACTATTTACAAGAATATGGGTTAAAGTCATTTATACCCTTGTTTGACTTTTTATAAGAGGATTATAAAGGAATCTTTCCGTCGTTTTCAAAACAAGGTCCTTTTTAACCTTTTCGACAGAATTGAGGTAAGAATGTTTTTTTTAACTTATACGGCGGGTGCGGTTATTTTACGCCGTTATAAAATCTTCAAAGCTTTCCTTACAAGCTTATAAGAATATTTTCAAAGAAAATGTTTTATTTTATATGGATCTTAAATGATTTCAAAATAAAAGGAGATATTTCTTTAAAAAGAATTTTGATTTCATCTATGTCAACATCCTTTGATGGATTTTAAGATTATTTGAAGTTGATTTATTATGATACAAAACTTCTATATTGTATTTAAGGTTTTGTGATATGTTTGACTATGGATGTGCTATTTTTATACCATTCATAGTTTATTGTGAAAGTATTGACATTTCGTATGCTAGTTTTAATACGAATGTTTATGTTATGTTTAAACCTTTTCATATGGGAATGCATTGGACTTAATAAGTGACGGGTGGAGCCCGCTATAGCTCCTCGATGCATCGGTAGGTCTCATGAGACAAACTAGTGTCTTGGCACAAGGCCTTGACAAAATCTTATTTGTAGTCTTGGCACGAGGCCTTGGCTATGTGGTTATGATAGTCTGGCATTATGCATTCCAACATTATGAAAGTGGTTATTGATATTGCATGTGATTATTCGATTAGTAGAATATCCATGTGAACAAGTAAATGGCCTTATTTCATTTTACTTTTGCCATACTATGTTGAAGTTCAATTTTAAAAGGCTTTTGTTTTAGTAATTCATTGCCTTAAATGTTTATGCTTATTTTGAATGTTCCGCTATATTGTTATCCTTACTGGGCATTTGAGCTCACCCCTTTTTTATGTTTTATTTTTCCCAGGTAGTGAAGAAGTAAATTATGAATGACTTGCAGGGATATTATGAGGGGTTAATAGTGTGGATATGAAGACTTTGTTGTAGTTGTAGTTTTTCACTTCGAAATGTAATGTAAAACTTTATGATTATATCTAGTGTTTCCAAGGCTACTAAACCAATCGGTCTTTCGGGATTTGATCTTTCTTGTGATCATGCCAATGTTATGTAATTATTGCACCGACTCTGGGTAGCTGGGGTCGGGGCGTTACATATTTCATGTATTTTGTAGGAGTGTGTCCAATTTCGTTGAACATTCTATAGTGGTGATCCATAATATATTAGCCACCCTTACATAAAATCATCTCAGGTTATTCTAGTGGATTTATTCAACTAAAATGATCTTTTTTATCGTTTATATTGATTAAATTGTATATATTACTTCATTATATTGTTAATTTATTGTATTGATTTAATGGTTACATTATTTAGTCATTACTCCTAGAAATAGTAATTTTTCTCTTTAGGGTAGAATCCATGACAATATTTATCTTCGGTGTGTTTTGGTTAACAATTTTCTTCACATGATTATACATGAAGGAAAAATCATCTTTATTTTCCATATGCTTCATAACATATTGTGGTCTTATTTAATTTAATTATTATGGTGTGTGAATATTTTTTTGAAGAAACTCTATATCATTTTGACCACTTCTGTATAAATTTAAATTGAAATTATTATGACATTCATATCTTTTTTTGTCAACATATTTATCCATTTTTTGGATTTTTCATCTACGTAATATGATCTATATTAATGCAATATACACAACCTCTTAATCCATTATTTTCTAAATAATTAATAAATTAATAAAAAATTCAGTAGACTTATGTATAAACATACCATGGAACCAGTAGTGAAAAATATTCCTTGTTCATTTTCCATTAGTTATATACTTCCAGAAATAAAAAAAATTAAATTATGAGTTATAACTCTCTTAGTATGGGTACCTTTATTGAAAATTAAATACTTGTTAATATTAATTACACCCTTAATGTTGTGGTGAAATACTAAATATTATTCCAAGTGATATATGTCCAAAATTTACTTTTTAACGTACAAGAGAAAATAGAATAGTGTTAGTAAAAACATATTTTCTTCTAATAGGGGTTACATTTCATTTTAATTATATATTTGATAAATAATGAGTGGTTTTCAATAAATATTATAGAATAATATTTTCATTTGGGAAATAAGAATTTTTTTACACACTATCATGGAAGAACCTCTTTTCTTAGTTGTTTGGGAATATTATTCCTTGGTTGATTATAGATTTTTTTAATTTAAATTCATGAAACAATTTTCGAAGAAAATTTTATCATCCAAAGTTGATCATATTATTTCAATTATACCATTTTTAACATCTCAATAAATTCCTCATGCATCTTAATATTCTGTTAAAATGAAGGTAAATGATCTATTAACCATTTTTCTCAACATTTTATCAATACATCATTGAAGTTACATGAGTGTTTTTTTATTTTTTAAATATAATATACCTCTTTATTATGTATCCTAATTGACATATCTTTTTTATCATATTTTCATATAAATTATTATTCATATAAGGATTAATTTTCTAAGAAATAAAATATATTTTATTACTCAGGATGCTCTTTGGGATTTTTTCACTATTGAAACTGTTTAATTAATAAATCACTATATCTATTTTCAATAGTTTTTTCTTATTATGTTTTTCCTTAATATACACAAATATATAAGTAACAACATCAATATGAACATTCCCCAATTTATAATTCAATTAATATATTATTTCATAAATCGATTCAATAGATCCATTCTCTATTATGTATGAACCAAAGTATTTAATATAATTATTCATAACAAAATTAATATAATTTACCTCCATTTCATAAACCTAAAATATTTGTTTTCCATAATTATCCATGGAGATATTTATAAATTTCATATAATCTTTCTATTTAATATTATTTTTGCTTTTGGTTGAATCCTATATAATAGTATTGATAGGGATGGAAATTTTATTCTAGATTTTAAGAATCTGTGAACCTTATTTGTTTTAAAAGGTATGTCATAGACCTTGTATTGGATAACCCACCAAACAAGCTGCTTTATACTATATAAAATGTTTGGCTTGAATTCCTAGTGGGTATGAAGACCATTAAATTTTTGATCCATGGCCGATTCTATGAAAAGTAACCCCCTACTACAGTACCCTCTATAGCACAACCATCTCTATAGTACTTCCTACAGCGCCCACCACTACTATAGTGTTGGCCACCACTGCTACAAACCGTTACAGTACCAGTGCCTCTATAAATCCAACTACAGTTCTCATCACCACTATAGTGTATTTGGTCAACCATTGAACCATTACTATAGTACTTCTATAGTACATTATGCCCAACTAAACAGGCAAATCATAACAATATAGTGACTTGGTGAGAGTGAGTAAATTAGTGTGACCCTTTTCGCAAAATTTTTTTCTCCTATATTTTCACCTCTCAAAATTCAAAACATTATAAGTTTTAAGATAAATATATTCTATTATGAATTTCTAATACAGGAAACCACATTAAACAAAATTAATAAACCATGACTACTGTAACACCCCGACCCTAGTTACCCAGAGTTGGTGCATTATTAAATCACATTGGCATGATCACAATAAAGTCATGTATTGAAAGACCGATCATTTTAGTATTATTGGAATCAATATTCATACATATGTTCAACTTTACAACATGAAAAGAAATAAAACACGAATTTATTCCATTGGAAACATCTGAGCCTCCAAGATAATGCCTGCAAGTCACTCATAACTAACTTCTTTATATCCTAGGAAAATAAATCATACTAAAGGGGTGAGCTCAAATGCTTATAAAGGGTAAGTAATTCAGTGGAAGATAACATATATATTAATCATGATGAATAATTGAAACCTCATTCCTTTACCAATAATGAACATGAATAATTTTATGGAATGAATATGAACTGAGTAAATAATGCAATAATAAAACATAATCATGGGTATTCTACTAGTCTAATTACCACATGAACCATTAATATTATTTCCATAATGAGGAAAAGTATAATGCGGGACATTCTGAAACATTTTGTCAAGGCCCCGGCCAAGTCGTCTAAAAATGATTAAGGCCTTGGCCAAAACCATATATCAAATTGGTAAAGGCCTCAGCCAATTCCACATCTAGTTGTCTCATGAGACCTACCATTTCATCAAGGATCTATTGTGGTCTCCACCCATCACTTACTAGGTCCAATACATTCCTCATATGAAAATGTTTAATCATATCATAAGCATTCGTATAAAAACTAGCATACTAAATGCCAATACTTTAACCATAAACCAAGAATGGTATTAAAATATCACACCCATAGTAAAACATATCACAAAACCTTCAATTCAATATGGAAGTTTTTTATCATAACAAATCAACTTCAAATAAACATGAAATCCATCAAAGGATGTTGACATAGATGAAATCAAAATCCTTTTTAGAAAAATTTCTATTTCTATTTTGAAATCATTTAATAGTCACATAATTATAACGAAAAAATTTATTTTGAAAATATTCTTATAAGCTTGTAATGGAAGCTTTGTTGATGTTATAATGGGGGAAAAAAACCACACCCACTGCATAAGGTAAAAAACATTCTTACCATAAATTTTTCGAAAAGGTCAAAAATTACCTTGTTTGGAAAATGAAAGAAAGATTCCTTTCAAAGCACATACGGGTATAAATGATTTTAACCCACCGTCTATAAAATAGTAACAATGTTTTGAAATACATTTTTAAGAAACATGGGTGTGGATGATAAAGAGGTCCTAGTAGATACATACATAAAAACATCCTTGGATAATAAATATATTGTGAAATTAACCCTTACCTTGTAGTTTTCCTTTGTCAAGGGTAGGTTATCATCCTGTATAATGGGGAAATTATTGTTATAAAATTATAAATGAATCATATACATTAATATGATATCATATATGATATCATATATGATATTTTCCATTATATTATTTGTAATGTGAGTCATAATTATTACGGATGAGATGTATCTTATTCATATACAAAATAATATTAAGTCTTTAAACATTATTTTTAATCATCAAATGAAAATTAGTTTTGAATGGATACGATGGTGAATGAATCTCATCACGTTCGTTGAGACGGTAATCCATACGTAGACATGAGCGACAATATCATTTTTTTGATATTAAAATAATATATAATTGGATAGTATATCATATATAAAGAATCAATATTATGTTATATTAATTATTTACATCAATTAAACATCATTATTATACCCATCAAAATAATAATGTATTGAGTAACCATTACACCACGACGTGGAGACGGTAAGCCGTACAAACCCATGTATGGTGAAATGTCATTCAAATGATATATAGAATAATGAATATGGATGTACCATATTTATAATAACATCAAAGTATTAGAAGATTCTAGAGTTATTATTTTATAATATAAATAACAAAGAAAGATGAAGTGGAAGAAGAAAATAACATGGAAGAGGGTGGTGAAATTATTACCTCTTCTTCAGGTTCTTACTTCTGATTTTATCAAAAGGGATCCTTAAGTTGGATTTCTGACTAAAGGAAGGCCTCTAAGATGAATTGAGGGAAGTTTATAGGATATTTGGGTAGCGTTTGGCCTAGCCAAAAGGCTTTGAAGGTGTTAATTAGAGATAAGGTGGAGTGCCCTTTTATAAGAGGGGTGAGGGGCACCTTAGGAAATGATAGAAATATTTTTTTATAATAAAATCATTTTCGATTTATAATGTTTACAAAATGGATTTTATAAAGGCTATGATGGGTAAGGGTAGAAAAACACTCAACCAATAGGTTTTATATAGGTTTGGGTCACTATATTAACTTTAACATTTAGATTTAACTCTTAGTTAAATAGTTTGAGATTTACAATGTCTCTTTGTATTTTTATATTATATGGTTAATAAAAAATCTATATACTTCCAATAGAACCCCAAGTGGTTAACTAATGAATCAACTATCATTATATATGTCCATTGGACAAACCTTATATTTTTTAAGAATAGAATATCAATTAATAATATAATATTTGTTTTCAAAACTCTTCTATGTCAATTTTTACACAATTTGGTATTTTGTTTTTTCTAAATTCATAACAGCATTATTACTTCGAAAAACATTCATATAACCCACTATAATATGTCATATTCACCTATAGAATTACTTTAATTCATAAAAAGTATCAAATTAAATTTATTTGGGTATTTATAATATCAATTATTTTAGTATTTCATTAATTAGGTAATTACTACATCATCATTGTGTCATAAGTAAATTAAATTATTTATTGTATAAAAAATATAAATAAATAACCATTATGTATTAAATCATTTTAACTTTCTAAGAAATATTTATAATCGAATTTATCTTATCTATAACCCTATATTAAAAATGTTTTAGTTATTAAACTTTGATTTTAACTATTTTAACTCTTCTTTGAATTAAATAATAACAATTGTCCTAATATAATCCATGTGGACCAAAGAGGATGATATTTTATTACTAATGTTTTTTTGGTCGAATTATACTTATCCAATAGAATTATGACTTGTTTTAGGGTAATAATAATATCATATTTACCCTTAATTACCGTATTTACTTTTAACCGTGGTAAATAAAAGTTAAAAGTTACTATTCACCAAAAATTATTTTTATCTTATTGAACCACATTTTACTCCTTGATATTAACCGTGTCTCTTGGTTTTTATAAATTTTTCTGATAGAAGTGGTAAAATTATGTTTTATGTGAATTTGCAAATTCTCCTTGGAGATGGGTAATAGACGGTGAAAATTTCAATAAAATTATTATATATCTAAAATTATTTAAACTGACTCCAATGAATTACATCGAACTTATATAAGTATTATAAAATTATTTTTAACCAAAATAAATTTAAATAAAATAAATAATTATTTAAATCAAAATTCGTTTTTAAACTATGACTCGGTGTTTTTCACTATTCATCAGAAATTTAATGTTTTCAGAAAGATACCGAAAATTTACCCTAGGATAATTTTGATATTCCAAATCCAAAAATGAAGTACATTTTGAATGATAAAATTTATAAAATTTTAAAATGTGGGTATTACTATTCATAACAGCTAGTTTGATTGGTTGTGGTGTGTGTTAGAACTCGAAGTTTCATACAACACACTGTATTATTCAAAGAGAAGCGTAATGTGGAAGCTTGGGGTGTTACATTCTCCCCTCCTTCAAATAATTTCGTCCTCAAAATTTCAAGAATATTTCTGCATAAAAAGACTAAGTTGGTTCTTCATCATAATTTCCTCGGGTTGCCACATTTCTTCTTCCATCTTATGTTTTCTCTGTAGAACTTTTACAAGACGAGTTGTCTGGTTTCTCAGAACTTGTTCTCTTATATCAAGATCCTTGACAAGCTCTTCACAATAAGACAAATCAGGTTCCAGTTCTAATTCATCGTAAGTATGTACATGCGTTGTGTCAGGCATTTTTTTCTCAAAAGTGATACATGGAAGACAACGTGAACTTTGAAGAGACTTGGCGGCATTTCCAAACGGTATGCTACAACCCCAATTCGTTCTAGAATTTTGAAAGGTCCGATGTACCTAGGACCCAATTTTAACATTCCTACCGAAACGTATAACACACTTCCATGGAGATACCATCAAGAAAACATGATCTCTTACCTAAAATTCTAAATCCTTTCTTCGGTTATCAGCATACCTATTCTTTCTACATTGAGATACTTTGATTCGGTTTTGGATTACCTTCACCTTTTCCATCGTTTCCTCCATCAGTTTTGGGCCTACGTGTTTTCTTTCACCAACATCATCCCAACAGGTTGGTGTGTGACATCTCCTTCTATATAACGTTTCATACGGTGCCATCCGAATACTTGAATGGAAGTAATTTTTATAGGAAAATTCTTCCAGAGGAAAATATTGATCCCACATACCTTGAAAGTTAAGTGAGCATGATCCCAATATTTCTTCTTAGGTTTTAATAGTCTGTTCTGATTGTCCATCACATTGGGGGTGGTAGGTAGTGCTCAAACGAAGTTCAGTATCCAGATCTTTCTAAAGACTATTGCAGAATCTTAATGTAAAAAGTGGATCACGATCAGAAACAATCGATAGGGGTACTCCATGAAGTCTAACAACTTCATTAATATATAGTATTCTGAATCATTCATGTTTTAAATCATCTATTATAATAGGAATACGTGCTGACTGGGTAATATGATCTACAATGTCACATATTGCATCGCTCCTTCTAGGAGTCTTTGGTAGTCCCATGACATAGACCATCGTAATATTATCCCATTTCCACTCAAGTGTGGGAAGAGGTTGAAAGACGCTTCCAGGCTATTTCCTTCCAGCTTTCACTTGTTGAAAAACCGTACATCATGACACAAAATAAGCAATATCCCTCTTCATGTTGTCCCACCAAATATTTTCCTTCAATTACCTATACATTTTTGGGCTCCCAGAGTTTATAGAGAAATTGGAGCTATAAGCATCATATAACAATTCCATTTTTAGATCAGGTATATCGGGAACACAAAGTATCTTCCCAAATTTCAAAATTCAATCTTCATACACAAAGTCACTCAATCACTTATCATTCAAATCTATAATCTTCTTTTGAAACTCTTCATCATCGGTTTGCAAACTCTTTATCCTTTCTAGTAAAGATGGTTTGTTGACCATATGAAAATTTATTGATTTTTCACCATCCATGGTTATTCCCAAATCCATCATTATTAGATCCATGTATATAGGATCCTTTTCAACCCTCATCTTGTTCAAAACTCCTTGATCCTTTCTACACAATGCATCTTCCTCCTTATTTTTCTTCCCTGGGTGGTAGTGTATTGTGCAATCATAATCCTTGAGTTGTTCAAGCCATCGCCTTTGATTCATGTTGAGTTCATTTTGTGAGAAAGTATACTTCAAACTCTTCTGATAAGTACAAATCTCACATTTTTTAACATAGAGATAATCTCTCCAAATATTCAATGTAAAATATTACAGGTGCTCACTCATGATAATGAGTAGGATAGTTTTGGTCATTAATTTTCAGTTGTCATGATGCATAGGTAATAACTCTATCATTCTGCATAAGGACACAACCAAATCCTTTCTTCATTGCATCACTATAAATAACAAACCCATCATTTCCCGATGGTAGAGTCAAAATAAGATAATTGACTAATCTTCACTTCAGTTCTTCAAGAAATTCTTCACACTCTTTTTTCCAAACATATTTAACCCATTTACACTTGAGCATTGTTAATGGGTTATCCAAAAGGAAAAAATTATAGATGAAATGTCGATAATAACATGTTAAACCAATAAAACTGTGTACCTCAGTTATACTCATCGGTGATGGCCATTCTTGGATTTCCTTGGAGTTTGAAGGATTATCAGAAATTCCCTCCTTAGAGAAAATATTTCTAAGAAAAGAAATATCCTGATGCCATAATTCACACTTTCTAAACTTCCCATATAATTCATGTCTTCTAAGAGTCATCAGGATAATGCACGAGTGATTTTCATGATCTTCGTAGATTTTGTAGTATACCAAGATATCATCAATAAATACCACTTCAAAATAATCGATATATTCCTTGAAAACTATGTTTATTAGATCCATGAAGAGAGAGGGTGCATTACCAAACCCAAAAGGAATTACTGTAAACTCATAATGCCCTTACCTGGTTTGAAATGCTGTTATGAGAATGTATTCCTTATTCACACACAACTGATGATATCCATATCGAAGGTCAATCTTTGAAAAATATTGAGATCTATAAAGATGGTCATATAAATCATCAATGCAAGGTAGGGAATACTTTTTCATTATTTTTATAGCATTGATTTCCTTGTCGTAGATACATAACCTCATAAATCCATCTTTCTTCTTAACAAAAAGGATAGGGGCTCCCGATGGAGAAACACTTGGGTTAATAAATCCATTATTACTCAATTCCTCTAGGTCTTTCTTTAGTTCCACTAATTACACAGTAGCCATTCTATAAGGGGTCTTCGATATCAGCATTGAACCAGGAATTATCAATTGAAAACTCAATTTCTCGCTATGGAGGATGTCCATGAAAATCATCGGGAAACACATCAATATATTTTTTCACAACAGGTACATCCTCTATTTGAACATTTCATTACTCACCCATAGTTATGTCATTATCTTCCTACCCAATAATTGAATTTAGTTGAGCTACTGGGGGTGGATCTAGATAAGAATCAGATGGTGATGATTCTTCTCTAAAGATAAGGTGTTCTTTATCATTATCAACAAAAATTGTAGCCTCCTTCTTCTTAATTTTTTTTTGCATTATGGTCCAAATTCCAATACATACCGAGGATTATATCAGATTCAATCATGGGTATGATGATGAGATCAGAATATAAAGAACATAAATATGACCTAATGAAAACTAATTCATAGAACACTGTAGCAATGATACTTCCCTTATGAGTTTTGACTGAAAACTACCTTGTTAAATCGAATTGGAAATATCTAATTTTCTTAACAAACTCGGATGTTATGAAACAATGCAATGATCCCGAATCAAATAATGCATTTTCTAAAATTTAGGAATCTATTAAATTACCATCCACTATGTCTTTCGAAGGTTTAACCTCAGAAGTAGTGATCGTATAATCTTGGCCATGATCCTTTGGCCTTTTCTGTGGTATGTTTCCCTGGAGCATAGGAAATTCATTGGAATAATGTCCCATCTCCCTACAATTGTATAATTAAAGATTGGTAGCATCTTTTTTCCCTTAAAATCTCAAAAAATATGTCCTTTCTGTCCACATTTGTAGAATACTCCTTATCCTTTTAAACAGGAACCGGGCTGCTTCCTTCCGCAAATATCACAGGGTGGAAATTCAATTCATCCCTTCTTCCCTATTTCCTTATTTCTTTTCCCAGAGTGTTCAACCGATCTCTTCTACTCATGCTTTGATTTAATGTTATAATACTTAAAGAATTATTTTCCTGTCTTGATAGCACACGAGACAATATATTTGTATGATGAGAAGGATGGGGATACTAAGTCTCAATAGATAAATGTTTTTAAATCATCAAAGAAATTATCAATCTTACTTATCGGGTTACATATATAATCTGATGCATGTCTCGCTAACCTTTTAAAGTTCGCTTCGTACTTTGCAACATTCTCATCATCTCTTTGCCTGAGACTTAGAAATTTTCTTTCCATATCTGCTCGATGGTAATGAGTAAATTATTTTTTCTAAAAATTTTCTTTAAACTCCCTCCATTCAATATTTGATACTTCCTCGTCATCCTTTTTGTTTTGAATCAATGACCCCCATTGATCGGCATCTCCAGTGAGGCGGTAAACTGACATGACAACTTTTTCACTTTAACTACTCACAAAAGCGTGGAATATTTTTTCTAAGGAATTTATCCTTTACTCAGCCACTATTGGATTGGTACTCCTATTGAATGTCAGTGGTTTTTTCCTCATGAAGCGATCTAACATTGTTCATTCACGATGTGGATCAGGGTGCTCTATACGGGTAAGGTTATTATTCATAAACTGAGTGACTTGTCCCAGTATGGTGATAAGCAGATTAGCACTAGTTGTATGGCTAGCTCTACTCTAATTATCTTGAAAAGGAGGGAAATCCCTACCTAGAGGGAGTTCATTGATATGTTTTTCATTCCTTCCACTAGGTGCCATTTCTAAACAATGGCATACACTAGATTAGTTTATAAATCGCAAGACCTAAATCCAAACTTGTAAAACACATAACATAAATTGAACAGTTCATGGATATAATCTATAATCATAAAAAATGTTTTCATTGTGGAAGAATATTCTCATAAACCCTTCATAATGGTTTGTAAAGAAAATGAGAATTATCCTAAGAATATCCCCCATGAGTTTCATAACCAAGAGTGCAGCAATGCCCGTTGTCGTGCACTAGTTCACTTTAAAGTTCAGCTCGAAGCGGTGTTTTTAGGTTTTACCCGTAGAATATCTCTGCCAGAGCCACCTATACCTGCTCAAATCTAGACAGGTATGTATTTCTCGGAAAACTCACAAAATCTCTATAATACCAAAATTCTAAAAAGTTATTCTTTATTAATCCTCAAAGTCCATCTTAGGTCTATGTTCTCTAATCAGAGTTTATCTAAATCTTGCTTCCACAGTTTGTACTAAACTTCCCCTAATACCAACTGTAATGCCCCAACCCTATTTACCCAAAGTCGGTGCATTATTACATAACATTGGCATGATCACAGGGAAATCATGTCTTGAAAGACTGATCTATTTAGTATTTTTGGAAACAAGATTCATACATAAGATCAACTTTACAACTTGATAAAAATAAAACACGAAGTTATTCCATTGGAAACATCCATGCTGTTGGAATCACCTGTTTTGATAATCCCAAATCATGCTTAAACATTAAT
Source organism: Viscum album (assembly GCA_963277665.1). Taxonomy (NCBI): domain Eukaryota; kingdom Viridiplantae; phylum Streptophyta; class Magnoliopsida; order Santalales; family Viscaceae; genus Viscum; species Viscum album. The sequence goes on along the minus strand of OY728132.1, from coordinate 1,512,058,632 downwards.
TATGATGTATTAAACCTTTGCATTATTCTTATTATTCTATGCTTAAACGTATTTTATTCTAAACAGTTCATATTCTTACTCTCATAACTTTACTGTAACAGCTTACAGTAGTATTTACATAAGTTTGGTATTGTTAGCTACCAGTCAGAGTTTTCTTTTCAAAGTCACAGTTACAGCTAACTGTCACCTTAAGCTACTGTTGCAACAAGTTCACAGTTACAAGGTTACAGTCGAAGACTAATACAAGCTTACAGTCAAAGCTCACAGACGAAGGTCACAGTTACAAGACTTCTGTTCAAAGTTTTCTCTGCTCAAGTTCACAGTCGAACAAGTCTACAGTTAAAACAAGTTCAAAGTCGAAAAAGTCTACAGTTGAAACAAGTTCACAGTCGAACAAGCCTACAGTCATAAGTCTACAGTCAAGGTTACAGTTAGACAGCTTCTGTCGACTAAGTCTACTGATGATCGAAGTCTACAGTTGACAAAGGTTACAGTTCTACAAATATGATATTACAAGTCTACAGTTAGAGAGGTTACAGTTACATGGAGTAAAAGCTACCATTGCAAGCCTACAGACAGCAAGCCCTTTGTTGAAGTCAGCAGTCAGAAGGAAGTCCACAGTTGGAAGACCACAGTTGAAGTCCACAGTGACATACATTCTCGACTCACTGTTTTAATTTCTTTATTTCCTACATTTAATCTATCTAACGGTCATATCATACATTTTGATGATTTGTCAAATATCTGATAAAGGTTGTCGGATGTCAGGAACCCGTACCTCGTACCTGCTGAAAAGAAATCTTTTCTGTCCCCTGTCGGGAGATAAATACGAGAAGACTACGCTGCCAAAAGAAAGGAATGCGAACCAGAGAAGTGCGTGGTGGACGAAATATACCAGAAACACAAGAAGATAAAAACGAGCTCCATAAAGAACACAGAGAAGCATATAGACAATCAAGTATACTCGAGAAGTGTTATGTGCATACAAGAAGAACCCTGAAGAACTTCATCAACTACATTCTCACTACCTGTGAACCTGAAGCATACGACACTCTGTTTCTCAAACAGAAACGAGAAGAGGACTCAAACTCTCTTCTGATCGAATACAAGAGCTACACTGAGATCATCAGAACCACTTCTAAACTCTACATCTCTTGTTCTGTGATTGATTCTACATTTTGAGCAGTGTGTGTTACCTGCTGTATTAAACACACACACTGACTCCTGTACTTTCACTGGAGGATCTGTAAATCCTCAGAAAACCCTTTTACACTTCATTTCCCACTGTGGATAGTGGTAGAGGTCTTGTGACCTGGACAGCTTGCTGCTGTTGTTTGTTTTCCCACGAAGAACTGTGGTAGAGGTCTTGTGACCTGGACAGTGTGTTCACTGTTGTTAACCCCGATCCAGGGTGTGGATCATTTTATATAAACTTTTGAGAGGACTAAGTCTCGGCTTGAGACTGAACCTCTTGGTTAATTCTCTGTGTTTGTAGTTATACTCTATATCCATACTATACATATTTAATTTCATATTCCGCTGCTACTACTTTGAAATATAATATATCTTCAAAGCTACTTTGATAATTAAATTCGCAAGTGTTTATATTTGTTATAAATCAGTAAGTTAGTTTCAAAAGTTAATTTAATCATAAGATTAAGTTAACTGAGAATTAATCAATCTTTGAGAAACTAATTGAACCTTTATAATTTATATAAATTCACTACAGTTTAATTTGTTTTGAAATTGGGGGATTTTAATAGAAATTGTTTTTAACAGAAATTTTAATTGGAACTCAATTCACCCCCCCCCCCTCTTGAGTGTCCACTCCGACCAACATTTGGTATCAGAGGAGTTGTTTATCTCTGTTATACTTGCTCAAAGTTTTATTTTAACTCTCTGTTTTTAAACTGTGATTGTAGTTTTATCTAAAAGATCTCAAATTTCTGTTAGTTCTAAATTTTATCTCTTTAAAACATTTTCTAAAATTTCCTTATGGATAATAGACTAGAAGGTGCTGCTACTAACAGGCCACCCTTCTTTAATGGTGTGAATTATGCCCAATGGAAGCTCAAAATGAAAATTCATTTGGAAAGTATGGGTTTTGATATTTGGACTACTATAGAGTCTCAATACAAGATTCCAGAAACTGAAAGAATAACTTGGGATGAACCCACTAAGGTAGCTTACAATAATAATTGTAAGGCTGTGAATGCTCTCTACTGTGCTCTAGGAGATGAGGAATTCAATTGAATTTCTGCATGTAAAACTGCTTTTGAAATCTGGGACACCTTAGCTGTTTCTCATGAAGGAACAACTAATGTCAAGAAAATGCGGTTAAATACTTATACTATCAAATATGATAACTTTAAGATGAAAGATGATGACCCTATTTCTGATATGTATCTCAGGTTTAATGAGATAGTCAACACAATGAGCTCACTCGGAAAGGTTGTTCCAGCAAAGGAGAAAATCATGAGATTATTGAGATGTATGCCTGACAGATGGAGAGGCACATCCGTTTCAATTAGAGAATCCTGTGATATTGGAACTTTTCCTGTCAAGGAATTAATTGGTAAGCTGATGATGTACGAAGAAGAGCTCAAGGTAAATAAATAGGAAGATGAGTAACCAAAATGAAAATCTGTAGATTTTAAGTCTACTGCATCAAAGAGCAAAGACAAGGAGAAAGTGCATATACCAACTGAAAGCTCATCCAGTGAAGACTTAGATTCTGACAGTGATGCCGAGATGGCACAGATAGCAAGGAGATTCAAGAAGTTCTATAGGAAGAAGAAGTTCTTCAGAAAACCAAACTACAAGGGTAAGTATGATAGACAAGGTAAGTGGAAGAAAGATTGGAAGAAAACTGATAAAGAAGAAGACATAGTTTGCTATGAATGTAAAAGGAAAGGACACATCAAAGCTGACTGTCCTAAGTTAAAATTCATGAAGAAATATGAGTACAAGGACAAGAATTATAAGAAAGCTATGAAGGCCACCTGGAGTGCTTCAGAAGACAGCACAAGTGAATCAGAATCCAGTGATTCTGAAAGAAATCGTGCTAATATGTGTTTCATGACAAACACATCTGAGGTAACCTTAGACACTCCCACTTTAAACTCTTATTATTCTGAAGGTGAAGCAGAATCTGGTTCTGATTATGAAAATATGTCTAAAGATGAATTGATTGAATACTGTAATATGCTGGAAGAAACGTGTAATGAACTAAAGGATAAATATAAGTCTTTAAAGAAACGACATGCTTTTACTGCAAGTGTCAAGTCTGCACTTGATGTAGAAAAAGAGAAAAATGTTCAATTATTAAAGGAGAATACAGAACTGAAACTATCTAATGAACAACTTAGAAAGGACTTAGAAACATTCACAAATGGAAAAGATACTCTAACCCAACTGCTAGGAAAGCAAGTTGCACCTAAGTATGCTACTGGCTTGGGATACCAACCTGGACAAAGACAGTTTACTAAAACCCCATTTATTAAGTCTGGAAAAAATTCTGCTAGTTCCAGTTTTGGAAATTCGTATGCCTCAACTGGTTATTTAAATAGTTGTAGATCAAATAAAGTATACCTCTCTAAATCTGTTGCATCTATTAATTATATGGGACCCATAAAACAAATATGGGTACCTAAATCCTTGATTGCTAACATATCTGGACCCAAGAAAATCTGGGTACCAAAGTCATTTCCTGTCTAATCTGTTTTGTAGGAAATCTGTTTGAAAAGCAATTACAAGAAGGTATGGTACTTAGACAGTGGATGTTCAAGACACATGTCTGGGGACTATTCGTGCTTCAAAAGCTTAATAAAGGTTGATGGAGGATATGTCACTTTTGGTGATAACTCAAAAGGAAAAATCATCGGCTTAGGCCAGATTGGTAACACTGACTCAGTATTAATTTCCAAAGTTTTATTTGTTGATGTACTTAAGTACAACCTACTTAGCATTTCTCAATTGTGTGATGATGGTTTTAATGTCAAGTTTGAAAACAATTCTTGTGATGTTTATAATTCCAAAAATGCTTTAATATTTTCTGCCTTAAGAAATGAAAATGTTTATGCTGTTGACTTAAACACTTTGGCTAAACATAATGTTACTTGCTTAAACGCTTTTCATAAAGAGTCTTGGCTGTGGCATAGGAGATTAGGACACTGCAACATTCACTCACTTAGAAAACTCTCTAAGAAACACCTAGTTAGAGACTTACCTAAGCTTGAATTCCCAAATGACAAAGTGTGTAACCCCTGTCAAAAGGGAAAACAACACAAAGTTTCTTTTAAACCAAAGAAAGAAGTTTCAACTTCTCAACCACTTGAACTGGTTCACATGGATTTGTTTGGACCATCAAGAATTTCAAGTCTAAATGGGAAGCACTATGTTTATGTTCTTATAGATGACTTCTCTAGATATACTTGGGTATACTTTCTAGCTCACAAAAGTGAAGCCTGATCTTCCTTTGTTAAATACTCTAAGTCTGTAGAAAATCTTAGTGGACTTAAGATTAAGACCTTGAGGAGTGATCATGGTCGTGAGTTTGAGAATCAAGAATTTGAATCTTACTGCTCACACAATGGCTATGCTCACAATTTTTCTGCTCCTAGGACACCCCAACAGAATGGTGTAGTGGAAAGAAGAAACCGAACCCTGCAAGAAATCGCAAGGACTATGCTCAGTGAATATGACCTGCCTGTTTACTTTTGGGCTGAAGCTGTAAATACAGCCTGCTATGTTATTAATAGAGTCTTGATTAGACCGGTTCTTAAGAAAACCCCTTATGAGTTGTGGAATAATAGGAAGCCTAAGGTTAGTTACTTTAGAGTTTTTGGTTGCAAAGTCTTTATTCTGAATACTAAAGATAATCTTGATAAATTTGCTCCAAAAAGTGATGAAGGAATTTTCCTGGGTTACTCTATGTCTAGTAAAGCCTATAGAGTGTTCAATAAGAAAACCAAATGTGTGGAAGAATCTTTTCACATCACGTTTGATGAGACTGATCCACATGAGTCTAAAACTTCTCTTGAAGATTTTGAAGAAGACTTATCTGTTCTGGACCCAAATGACAAATCTAAAGAACCTGTAATCAAAACATCCAGTTCTGGACTTTTTCCAGAATCTTCCTCTGTGGAACCCGAACCTATAAATGAACCTGAAATCTCTAGTCCAACCTTTACCAAATCAACTAGGATTCTAAAGAATCATCCTTTAGATGCTGTTGTTGGTAATCTTGATAGAGGAACACAAACTAGAGCTTCTCTAAGAAATCAGGTTGAACATCAAGCTTTTCTTTCACTGCTTGAACCCAAAAATATCAATGATGCTATCAGTGATGAATTCTGGGTAATGGCTATGCAAGAAGAACTAAATCAGTTTGAAAGAAACAAAGTTTGGGAATTAGTGGAAAGACCTAAAGACACTCTTACCATAGGCACTAAATGGGTGTTTAGAAACAAAGTTGATGAGTTTGGTAATATAATCAGAAACAAAGCTAGGCTAGTTGCACAAGGGTATAGTCAGGAAGAAGGAATAGACTATGAGGAAACCTTTGCACCCATGGCTAGACTAGAGGCCATTAGGATATTACTTGCTTATGCTGCTCATCTGAATTTCAAACTATATCAAATGGATGTTAAAAGTGCTTTTCTAAATGGATATATAATTGAGGATGTATTTGTGGAACAACCTCCTGGTTTTACAAATCCCAATTTCTCTAATCATGTTTTAAAACTTTCTAAAGCTTTATATGGTTTAAAGCAAGCTCCAAGAGCTTGGTATGATAGGCTCACCTCTTTTCTTATTTTAAAAGGATTTACTAAAGGGATAGCTGATCCTACTCTTTTTATTAAATGGATTTCTAAAGATGTCTTAATAGTACAAATTTATGTGGATGATATTATTTTTGGATCTTCTAAAAATTCTTTATGTGTTGATTTTTCAAAAATAATGCAAAATGAGTTTGAAATGAGTTTAATGGGAGAACTCAAATTTTTCCTTGGATTTCAGATCTTTCAAAATAAAAATGGTATTATTTTGAACCAAAGTAAATATATTAAAGATCTTTTAAAACGTTTTTCTTTGGATGGCACCAAAGGCAGTGACACACCTATGAGCACCACTTGCAAGTTGGACAGTGATGAAACTGGTGAACCAGTGGATCAAACCAATTACAGAGGTATGATAGGTAGTCTACTGTACCTTACTTCCAGTAGACCTGACATCATGTTCAGTGTATGCATGTGTGCTCGGTTTCAAGCCAATCCAAAAGAGTCTCATTTGACTGCTGTTAAAAGGATTTTCAAATATCTAAAACATACTCCCAATTTGGGATTATTTTATCCAAAAGGACAATCATTTGATTTATTAAGTTATTCTGATGCTGATTTTGCTGGCTGCAAGTTAGATAGAAAGAGCACCTCTGGAACATGTCACTTTTTAGGCAAGTCACTAGTATCTTGGTGCAGTAAGAAGCAGAATTTTGTTGCATTGTCTACTGCCGAAGCTGAGTATATAGCTGCTGGTGGCTGTTGTGCACAAATCTTGTGGATGAAACACACTTTACTAGACTATGGATATCAATTCAAACATGCCTCTATAAGGTGTGACAATACAAGTGCTATTAACATTTCTAAAAATCCAGTATCTCATGCTAGGACAAAACATATTGATGTGAGACATCACTTTCTGAGGGATCATTATCAAAAAGGTGATATCACTCTTGAGTTCATTGGCACTGAACATCAGTTAGCTGATATTTTTACAAAGCCTTTGAATTCTGAGAGATTAAGTTACATCAAACATGAGTTAGGTATGATTAATTATAGCACAGTTGAAACCTCACAGTTGAAACCTCACAGTTGAAACCTCACAGTTGAAACCTCACAGTTGAAACCTCACAGTTGAAACCTCACAGTTGAAACCTCACAGTTGAAACCTCACAGTTGAAACCTCACAGTTGAAACCTCACAGTTGAAACCTCACAGTTGAAACCTCACAGTTGAAACCTCACAGTTAGACCTCACCGGTGTACCTACCTGTTACATCTCTTTGTAGGCTGTTTCGCTGTTTAATCTTATTTTATTTTTGCGGGAATTCGAACCGTTTCTTTTCTTTATACTTTTATTTCTAAATCCCTAAATGATAAAATTGAGAACATCGAAAATATCTCAATCCACTCATCTCGACCCTTTCTCTCTCAGGTCCTAAACCCTAAACCTTCAACCGAACCTCGAAACCTCATTCAGTTCCAATGGCCAGAACAAAGCGACCCCCGACTGTCAACGAAGATGCACCAATGCCAAAGAGGACTCAAGTCGAATCCAGTGGCACCGGGAACGCCTCGATAAGACCTGTTAATCCACATCTCACTAAGAGAGAAATAGTTGCTGAGAAGGAGCTAAGTGAAGAATGGATTTTATCGAGCAGATCATTAGTACTGGCAGTGCTTAATGATCAAGGATGGACCGAATGCTTCGCAAACAATAATGGACCGTACTACCCGAAGCTGGTGAAGGAATTCTATGAATATCTACAGTTCGAGGAAGAGGATGACCTGCATAGACTGGTATCCAGAGTAAACGGTAATGAAGTCAGTTTTTCATCCGTTGAATGGGCTGCATGTTTAAGAGTTCATCATGAGGGTATCTACAACTACTATTCTGGAGCGGCTCCTCCAAATAGTAGAATCTTTGATCATGAGACGGCTTTGGAAGAATTGACAGGTAATGGCACAGTAAGGAAGATTATTACTGCTGAAATGTGTGGAGAGGACAGGCTTCTGTTTAAGTTTATTCAGCATGTACTGAGTCCTAGAAGAGGAGACTTTGCAACTCTGAAGCACCAGGATATTTACTTAATGTACTTATTAAAACATGGAAGGAAGGTCAACCTTTGTAGGTTGCTGATGGCTCAGATGGAGGACATGATAAAGGCATGCTCAAAATCTAGTGCCTTGTTTCATGCTAAACTCATTTCGGTAATGTTGAAAGTGAAAGGTGCAGCTGGAAGTCAGGAAGAGTTGATAGTGGCAAAGAACAATGTATGTATCTCGAAAGTAATCTGCCAATTCATGAAGATCAGTTGGAATCCCTGGAAGAAATCATGGGTGAATGATGAGGAGAGAATCTATGAGAATTTTAGCCCTTCTACTCATCCCTCTAGACCGACAGATAGGAGAGATCCAGGCTTAAAGCCTGATGAGCCTGAACCTGTATATGCAGATGATGAACAGACTGCAGCAGTTGGTGAATCTGCAAGAGAGAACACCCCAATTGATGAAGGGAGTGATCCTGATACTACTCACAGTCTTGTCAGGACAGTGACGTTTGGAGCAGCAAGCCCTCCAAAGGAACTACCTAGTAGAGAACCTATTCTAAGAGATAGTGAGACTGAGACTACAGAAGAAGAAGAAGAATCTCAGTATTTTGTCAAGGACACCTCTGACGAGGATGATACAGTCAAAGCAGAAGAGGCTGGAGCTTCACATGAAAATCAAGAGACTGTTGCAGAAGAACTTAGTATGAGCCCTCTGATAGGGTATACAGACAAGTCAGTGTCTGACCAGGAAGCAGGAGTGGTCTCTACTACTGTTGTCATGGAAGTGGTTGATGACCCAACAGAGAAGGAGGCTAACCTCACCGCTGAACCTACAGAGGAAGCAAGTATGGAACCTGCTAGAGCTACAGAAGAGAACTTAGAGTTACCCAGAGTCGAGCAGATAGTAGAAAATGTTCAGGAAGGAGTTCCAAGTGAGGGGGAGCGTTTTGGTTCAGTCTCTGTACTGTATGATATAGAAGGATGGACCTCAGATCCAGGATACATGGTGTTAGGACTCAATTATGAGGATTCAGATGAGGAAAACCAACCACCAAGAAATCCAGTTATCCTACCTAACAGCTCTCCAGTGTTAGAAACTGAAAGATTGGCCACCAAGGAAGACCTTGAATCCTTAAAGAATGAAATGAAGGAGACCATCAGACAGTCTATTGCTGAATTGAAAACCAGTCTTTTTGATGAGCTGAAAAATGTAGAACAATCCTTAGAATTATCTCTAGGATGTGTTGTGGGAAGTCCAATCAAAGAAATGATGGATGAAATGAAAGTGTGCCACACTCAAATTGAAAGCTGGACTGGAGCAGTAGTGGCCCTCAGACAATCAGTTGCTTCTTTAACTGCCCTGAGCAGTTCTCAGACACAAGTGGCCAGTGAGATTCGATACATCAAAGAGGTGGTCAAGCAGTTTGTGGAAGTATTTGAGGCTTTCAAGAAATCAGTAAAAGAACACTTTAGCTATCAGGATGCTGTCATTCAGAAAGTGGTTGGAAATTTGACTCAGTCTTTCAAGGAGACAGTAGCCTTCTCAGTCAAGTCCCTTCCTTCCTCTAGCTCTCCTGTGGACCTTGAGCAGTTTAGAAGCCTGCTCAGAGAAGAGCTTACTCAGGCCCGTGCAAATGACACCTCAGACCTACAGATCCTTGCTACTACAAGAGAAGTCAGTAGCTTTGTTCGTGAGCATCTGCAGGCTGCTACTGCTTCTCAGGAGGCCATCAAAAGTAAAGTGGATTATTACTTTGATCGGATTTTCACCAAGCATCAGTTGAACAATCACTTCAAGCTCATGCTAGAAACTATGAAGCTGCCTCCAGTAACTCAAGCCTTCAAAGACCAAGTTAGAAAACTACGAGAGTTGACCCCGGCCTTGGATAAATTCTTGGAAAACAAAGATGACTTCTTATCTGCCATGGACAGAGGAGGAAACATCATAATGGATTTCAGGAATCTACTCCTACCTTTTCTTCATGTGGACTGCACACCTGTTATAGTTCCTCCTGCCCTACCTGTCTCCAACCCCAGTTGTTCTTCAGTAATGTCTCCTGCTGATGCACTCAGAAGCCTTAGACCACTGATACCTCGGCAAGATACTCACTACAGGCCTTCAGGAGCCTCTGTTGCTGCCCCTCCAGACATTCCTGCTGCCATTCCTCAGCCTGTTGATCCTTCACCTACTGCTCCATCTTCTTCCTCCAAAGGAAAAGATCCCTTACCTACAGATGAAGCGGATTGAGTCTGTTTATTTTTTTTGATAGGGATCATGTATTCACGTTTTGGGTCATGTATTTTACTCCTTATTAATACAATGTTTATTTTCTCTCTCTCTGTCTTTCTTTTTGTTAATCACAAAGGGGGAGAAATAAAGAGAAATAGATAGGGGGAGAAATGGGGAGAAATAGATAAATAAGGAGAAATGAACCTATACAAAGAGGGAGAAATCCTTGAGGATTATACCTAATTTTTTGTGCTCATATTGCTAATACTGTGTTTTGCACACTTCTCTCTGATACTTCTATATTTCATATAGACATAATTTGTGATTATCAAAAAGGGGGAGATTGTTGGAATCACCTGTTTTGATAATCCGAAATCATGCTTAAACATTAATTATGATGTATTAAACCTTTGCATTATTCTTATTATTCTATGCTTAAACGTATTTTATTCTAAACAGTTCATATTATTACTCTCATAACTTTACTGTAACAGCTTACAGTAGTATTTACATAAGTTTGGTATTGTTAGCTACCAGTCAGAGTTTTCTTTTCAAAGTCACAGTTACAGCTAACTGTCACCTTAAGCTACTGTTGCAATAAGTTCACAGTTACAAGGTTACAGTCGAAGACTAATACAAACTTACAGTCAAAGCTCACAGACGAAGGTCACAGTTACAATACTTCTGTTCAAAGTTTTCTCTGCTCAAGTTCACAGTCGAACAAGTCTACAGTTGAAACAAGTTCAAAGTCGAACAAGTCTACAGTTGAAACAAGTTCACAGTCGAACAAGCCTACAGTCATAAGTCTACAGTCAAGGTTACAGTTAGACAGCTTCTGTCGACTAAGTCTACTGATGATCGAAGTCTACAGTTGACAAAGGTTACAGTTCTACAAATATGATATTACAAGTCTACAGTTAGAGAGGTTACATTTACATGGAGTAAAAGCTACCATTGCAAGCCTACAGACAGCAATCCCTTTGTTGAAGTCCGCAGTCAGAAGGAAGTCCACAGTTGGAAGACCACAGTTGAAGTCCACAGTGACATACATTCTCGACTCACTGTTTTAATTTCTTTATTTCCAACATTTAATCTATCTAACGGTCATATCATACATTTTGATGATTTGTCAAATATCTGATAAAGGTTGTCGGATGTCAGGAACCCGTACCTCATACCTGCTGAAAAGAAATCTTTTCTGTCCCCTGTCGGGAGATAAATACGAGAAGACTACGCTGCCAAAAGAAAGGAATGCGAACCAGAGAAGTGCGTGGTGGACGAAATATACCAGAAACACAAGAAGATAAAAATGAGCTCCATCAAGAACACAGAGAAGCATATAGACAATCAAGTATACTCGAGAAGTGTTATGTGCATACAAGAAGAACCCTGAAGAACTTCATCGACTACATTCTCACTACCTGTGAACCTGAAGCATACGACACACTGTTTCTCAAACAGAAACAAGAAGAGGACTCAAACTCTCTTATGATCGAATACAAGAGCTACACTGAGATCATCAGAACCACTTCTAAACTCTACATCTCTTGTTCTGTGATTGATTCTACATTTTGAGCAGTGTGTGTTACCTGCTGTATTAAACACACACACTGACTCCTGTACTTTCACTGGAGGATCTGTAAATCCTCAGAAAACCCTTTTACACTTCATTTCCCACTGTGGATAGTGGTAGAGGTCTTGTGACCTGGACAGCTTGCTGCTATTGTTTGTTTTCCCACGAAGAACTGTGGTAGAGGTCTTGTGACCTGGACAGTGTGTTCACTGTTGTTAACCCCGATCCAGGGTGTGGATCATTTTATATAAACTTTTGAGAGGACTAAGTCTCGGCTTGAGACTGAACCTCTTGGTTAATTCTCTGTGTTTTTAGTTATACTCTATATCCATACTATACATATTTAATTTCATTTTCCGCTGCTACTACTTTGAAATATAATCTATCTTCAAAGCTACTTTGATAATTAAATTCGCAAGTGTTTATATTTGTTATAAATCAGTAAGTTAGTTTCAAAAGTTAATTTAATCATAAGATTAAGTTAACTGAGAATTAATCAATCTTTGAGAAACTAATTGAAACTTTATAATTTATATAAATTCACTACAGTTTAATTTGTTTTGAAATTGGGGGATTTTAATAGAAATTGTTTTTAACAGAAATTGTAATTGGAACTCAATTCACCCCCCCCCCCCCTCTTGAGTGTCCACTCCGACCAACACATGCCTCCTATATAATATGGGCAATTCACTCATAACTAACTTATTCATATCCTAGGAAAATGAAACATATGAAAGGGGTGATCTCTAATGCTGAGTAAGGGTAATAAATAAAACAGAATATTACATAAATATTGAGCATGACGAATAATTGAAACCTCATGCCTTTACCAATAATAAAAATGAATACTTTTATGACAGGAATATGACATGAGTAAATAATGCCATAATAAAACATAATCATGGGTATTATATTAGTCTAATGACCACATGAACCATTAATATGATTTCCATAATGAGGGAATGTATAATTCCGGACATTCTGAAACATTTTTTCAAGGCCTCGGCCAAGACGTCTAAAATTGATTAAGGCATCAGCCAAGACCATATATCAAATTGGGAAATTCCTCAGCCAATTCCACGTCTAGTTTTCTCATGAGTCCCACCGATGCATCGTGAAGTTATAGAAGGCTCCACTCATCAATTACTAGGACCAATACATTCCGCATATGAAATGTTTTAAAAATATCATAAACATTCGTATAAAAACTAGCATACGAAATGTTAATACTTTTACCATAAACCATGAATGGTATAAAAATATCACATCCACAGTCAAACATATCACAAAACCTTCAATAGAATATATCAGTTTTGTATCATAATAAATCAAATTCAAATGAACATAAAATCCATCAAAGGATGTTGAAAAAGATGAAATCAAAACCATTTTTAGAGAAATATATATTTCGATTTTGAAATAATTTAAGAGTCACATAATTATAATGAAAAAATTTATTTTGAAAATATTATTATAAGCTTATAAGGGATGGTTTGATGATGTCATAATGGCGGAAAATAACTGCATCCGCTGTATAAGTTAATAAATATTGTCACTTTAAATTTGTCGAAAATGTAAAAAATTACCTTGTTTGGGAAACAATTTTTTTTTAAAAAAACACATAATTTTATAAATAACTTTAACCCATAGTCTATAAAATCTTAAGAATGTATTGAAATACATATTTAAGAAACATGGATGTGGATGATAAAGAGGTCTTATTAGATACTTAGGTAAAAACAACCTTGGATGATAAAGAGATTGTGAAATTAGCTCATACCTTGTACTTTTCCTTAGTCAAGGGTAGTTTAAAATACTGTAAAATGGTTAAATAATTTTTATTGAATTATACAAGAATCATATACATAAATATGATATCATATATGATCTTTTAATCTTGCTTTTCCAATAATATCTCTGTATTATTATCGTTTCAGGTGTTAACAGATTCGTTTACCTTTATATTATTTGTTATGTCAGACATATTTTTTATGGATGGGATGTATCTAATTCATATACATAATTATATCAATTATTTAAATATTATTTTTAATCATCAAATGAATATTAGTCTTGAATGGATGCGATGGGGAATGAATATCATCGCTTTCGTAGAGACGGTAATCCTTACGTACGCACGAGCGACAATATCATTATTTTGATATTTAAATAATTTATAATTAGATAGTATATCATATATAAAGAATAATTATCATGTTATATTCATTATTTAAATTAATTAAACATCATTATTATACCCATCCAAATAATAATGTATTGAATAACCATTACACCACGACGTGGGGACGGTAAGCTGTATATACGCACGTATGGTGAAATGTCATTCAAAGGATGTATAGAATAATGAATATGGATGTACCATATTTATAATAACATCACAGTATATATAATATTTTAAAGTTATTATTTATAATAGAAATAACAAAGAAATAATAAGCGGAAGAAGAAAATAACATGGAAGTGCGTGGTGAAATTATTACCTCTTCTTCAGGTTCTTCCTTCTGATTTTATCCAAAGGGATCCTTAAGATGGATTTATGACTAAATGAAGGCCTCTATGATGAATTTAGGGAAGTTTATAAGATATTTGGGCAGCGGTTGGCCGAGCCAAAAGGCTTTGAAGGTGTTAATTAGAGAGAAGGAGGAGCGCCCTTTTATAAGAGTGGTGAGGTGCACCTTAGGAAAAGCTATAAATCTTTTTTTATAATAAAATCATTTTCAATTTATAATGTCTCCAAAATGGATTATATAAAGGATAAAATGGGTATGGGTCGAAAAACACTCAACCAATAGGTTTTATATTGGTCTGGGTCACTATATTAACCTTAACCTTTAGATTTAACTCGTAGTTAAATAGTTTGACATTTACAATGTCTCTTTGTATTTTTATATTATATGGTTAATAAACATACTATATACTTCCAAGAGAACCCCAAGTGGTTCATTAATGATTAACCTATCATTATATATGTCCTTTGGATGAACCTTATATTTGTTAAGAATAAAATATCAATTAATAATATAATATTTGTTTTAAAAACTTATCTATATCACTTTTGATACAATTTGGTATTTTGTTTTTTATAAATTCATAACAGCATTATTACTTATAAAAAATTTCATATAACCAACCCTAATATGTCATATTAACCTATAAAATTACTTTAATTCATAAAAAGTCTCAAATTATATTTATTTGGGTATTTATAATATCAATTATTTTAATATTTCACTAATAAGGTAATTACTACATCATTGTGTCATATATAAATTAAATTATTTAATGTCTAAAAATTATAAATAAAATACCATTATGTAGGAAATATTTTTTTTCTTTCTATTTAATATTTATAATATAATTTATTTTATGTATTACCCTATATTAAAAATGTTTTAGTTATTAAATGTTGATTTTAACTCTTTTAACTTTTCTTTGAAATAAATAATAATAAATGTCCTAAGCTAATCCAAGTGGACCAAAGAGGTTAAAATTTTATTATTAAGGATTTTTTGGGTCTAATTATACTTATAAAATAGAATTAGGACATGTTTTAGGGTAATAATAATATCATTTTTACCCTTAATTACCCTATTTACATTTAACCGTGGTAAATAAAATAAAAAATTTACTATTCAACAAAAATTATTTTTGTCTTATTGAACCACATTTTACTCCTTGATATTAACTATTTCTCTTGTATTTTCTAAATTCTACTCAATCAAGCGTTAACATTAAGTTTTATGTGAATTTTAAAATTCACTTAGGAGATGGGTAAAAGACGGTGAAAAGGTCAATAAAATTTTTCTATATCTAAAATTATTATAAACTGACTCCAATGAATTAAATTGAACATATATTGGTATTATGTATCTATTTTGACCTAAAAGAAACTTTAATATAATAAATAATTATTTAAATAAAAATTCTATTTTAAACTATGACTTAGTGTTTTTCACTATTCATCAAAAATTGAATTATTCAGAAAAATACCAAAATTTCACCCAAGGTTAATTTCGATATTATGAATCCAAAAATGATGTCCATTTTGAAAGATAAAATTTATAAAATTTCAAAAATTGGGTATTACTATTCATAACAGCTAGTTTGATTGGTTGTGGTGTGTGTTAGAACTCGAAGCCGCGTACAACACATGCTACGGTATTATTCAAAGAGAAGCGTACCACGGAAGCTTGGGATGTTACATTCTACCCTCTTTCAAATAATTTGGTCTGTAAAATTTATAAAATATTACTGCAAAAAACGACTCAGGTGGTTCTTTATCATAAGTTTCTCGGGTTCCTACATTGCCTTTCCATCTTATGGTTCCTCCATAGACCATTTTCCAGACGAGTAGTCTGGTTTCTCAGCACTTCTTCACATGTATCAAGAACCTTGACAGGATCTTCGTAATAAGACAAATCAAGTTCGAGTTATAATTATTCTTAGGTGAGTACATGCGTTGGGTCAGGCATGTATTTTCTCAATAGTGATACGTGGAATACATCGTGAACTTTGGAAATACTTGAAGGAATTTCCAAATGGTAAGCTACAGCCCCAATTCATTCTAGAATTTCAAAATGTCCAATGTACCTGGGACTCAATTAACCCTTCTTACCAAAACATATAACACACTTCCTTGGAGATAACTTCATGAAAACATGATCTCTTATATGAAATTCCAAATCCTTCATTCGGTTATCGGCACAGCTCCTCTTCCTACATTGATCTGCTTTGATGTGGTTTTGGATTACCTTCACCTATTCAATCGTTTCCTCCACCAGTTCTGGGCCTACGAGTTTTCTCTCACCAACATCATCCAAACAGGTTGGTGTGTGACATCTCTTTCTATATAACGCATCATACGGTGCCATCCGAATTTTTGAATGGAAGATATTTTTATAGGAAAATTATTCTAGAGATAAATGATGATCCCACATACCATTAAAGTCAAGTGATCATGATCACAACATGTCTTCTAATGTTTGAATAGTCCATTCTGCTTTTCCATCAGTTTGGGGGTGGTAGGCAGTGCTCAAACGAAGTTCAGTATCCATGGATTTCTAAATAATTTTCATGAATCTTGATGTAAAACATGGATCATGATCAGAAACAATCGATAGGGGTACTCCATGATGTCTAAAAACTTCATTAATATATATTCTTTCCAATCATTCAAGTGGTAAATCTTCTCTTATAGAAATTAAATGTGTTGACTTGGTAATACGATCAACAATGATCCATATTGAATCGTTAGTTCAAGGAGTCTTTAGTAGTCCCATGACAAATTCCATCGTAATATTATAACATTTCCACTCAGGTATGGGAAGTGGTTGCAAGACTCCTCCAGGTTGTTGCCTTCCAGATTTCACTTATTGACACACCATACATCTTGACACAAAATAAGAAATATCCATCTTCATGTTGTCCCACAAAAATGTTCCTTCAAATATCTATACATTTTGGTGCTCCCATGGTGTATAGAGGAATTGGATCTATGAGAATCATCTAACAAGTCCCTTTTTAGATCAGGTGTATCGGGAACACAAAGTCACTTCCCAAATTTCAAAATTCCATATTCATACACAAAGTCACTCAATCTCCTATCATTCACAACTTGAATCTTCTTTTGAAACACTTCATCAATGGTTTGAGAACTCATTATTCTTTCTAGTAATGATGTTTTAGAAACCATTTGAAAAAATATTAATGTTTCACCTTCAATGTTTATTCCCATATCCATCTTTACTATATCCATGTATATAGGATCCTTTTCAACTCTCATATTGTTCAAAACACCATGATCCATTCTACTCAAAGAATCTGCCACCTTATTTTCCTTCCCCGGGTGGTAGTGTATCGTACAATCATAATCCTTGAGTAGTTCAAGCCATTGCCTTTGCCTCTTGTTGAGTTCTTTTTGTGATATAATATACTTCAAACTCTTATGATCAGTATAAATCTCACATTCTTCACCATATAGATAATTTCTCTAAATATTCGAAACTAATATTAAAGATTCTAACTCAAGATCATTAGTAGGATTGTTTTTCTCAAGAAGATTCAGCTGTCGTGATGCATAGGAAATAACTCTATCATTCTGCATAAGGACACAACCAAGTCCTTTCTTCGATGTATCAATATAAATAACAAACCCGTCATTCCCCAGTGGTAGAGTCAAAATAAAGCACTGACTAATCTTCTCTACAGTTCATAAAAGCATCCTTCACACTCTTTTGTATAAAAAAATTCAACCCCTTTACCTGTGAGCTTTGTTAATGGGTTTTCCAACCGTTGAAAATTCTGGACGAAACGTCGATAATAATCTGCTAAACTAATAAAATCATGTACCTCATTTATACTCGTCAGTTCTTGCCATTCTTGGATTGCCTTGGACTATGAAAGATCAATAGAAATTCCATCCTTAGAGATAATATGGCCAAGAAAAGAAATCCCTTGTAGCCAGAATTCACACTTCTAAACTTCCCATTTAATTCATGTCTTCTAAGATTCTTCAAGATAATGCACAAGTTATTTTCACGATCTTTGTAGATTTTGGAGTATACCAAAATATCATCAATAAATACAACTACAAAATCATATAGATGTTCCATGAAAACTATGTTAATTAGATCCATGAAGATAGAGGGTGAATTAGTCAACCAAAATGACATTAGTGTAAACACTTAATGCTCGTACCTAGTTTGAAATGATGTTTTTGGAATGTCTTACTTCTTCACACACAACTGCTGATATCCAGATCAAATGTAAATATTTGAAAAATATTGAGCACCATGAAGTTGTTCGAATAAATCATCAATGTGAGGTAGGTGATACTTTTTATTTTTGTTATAGCATTGATTTCCCTCTAGTTGATACATGACCCCATAGATCCATCTTTCTTCTTAACAATAAGGACATGGGCACCTCATGGAGAGACACTTGGGAGAATAAATCTCTGATTACTCAATTTCCCTAGTTGTTTCATTAGTTCCACTAATTCCACGGTGGCCATTCTATAAGGGGTCTTCGATATGGGCCGTGAACGAGGAATTAAATCATTGGAAAACACATTTTCACGCTCTGGAGGATGTCCGGGTAAATCTTCTAGAAACACATCAACATATTCTTTCACAATAGGTACATCCTCTATTTGAACATTCCATTCCTCACCCATGGTTATTTCATCCTCTTCCTCCCTAATAATTGAATTTAGTTGAGCTACCGGGGTTGGATCTAGATAAGAATTTGGTGGTGATGATTCTTCTCTAATGATAAGTTGTTATTTATCATTATAATCAAAAATCATAACCTCATTGTTCTTAAAATAAATTTTTTCATCGTGGTCTGAAATCCAATCCATACTGAGGATTATATCAAATTCAATCATGGGTAAGACGATGAGATCAGTAGAAAACGAAAATTTATATGTCCTAATGGGAACTGATTCCCAGAACTTTGTAGAATTGATACATTCTTTAAGAGTTTTGACTGACAACTCCCTTGTTAAATCAAATTTGAAATATCTATTTTTATTACCAAACTAGGAAGATATGAGACAATGAGATGATCCCGAATCAAATAATGCATTTTCTAAACATGAGGAAACCATTAAATTACCTGCCACTACGTCTTTCAAAGCTTCAACCTCAGTAGTAGTGATTGCATAAGCTTGGCCTTGATCCCTTGGCCTCATCTAAGGAATGTTTCCCTGACGCTTAGGAAATTCATTTTCATAATGTCCCATATCCCTATAATTGTAGCATTGATCATTGGTAGCGTCTTTCGTTCCCTTACCAACACCAGCAATATGGCCTTTCTTTCGACATTTGTAGCATACACCTTTTCATTTTCGATAGGCACCAGGGGGCTTCCTTATGCAATTATCATAGGGTGGAAATTATATTCCTTCCTTATTACATGTTCCTTTATTTCCTTTCCCCATGTGTTCAGCAGATCTCTTCTTCTCTTTCTTTGATTTAAAGTCATAAGACTTATAGAATTCCTTTTCTGTCTTGATAGCACATGAGACAATATCTTCGTATGATGAGAAATATTGTGATACTAATTCACAATGGATAAATGGTTTTAACCCATCCAAGAAACAATGAATATTACTTCTTGGGTTATGTATATAATCTGTTGCATGCCTCGCTGTCCTTGTAAAGTTAGCCTCATACTTTTCGACATTCTTATCCTCCTTTTTCCTCAGAAATAGAAATTATCTTTCCATATCTGCTCGATGGTCATGAGGAATGAATTTTTTCAAAGAAAATTTCTTTAAATTCCCTCCATTCCATATTTGATACTTCCTCGTCATCCTTTTTGTTTTGAATCAATGACCACCATTGATCAGCATCTCCAGTGAGGTAGTAAACTACCATGACAACATTTTCTATTTCACTACTCCCCAAAGTGGGGAATATTTTTTATAATGAAATTATCCATTGCTCATCCACTAATGGATTTGTACTCCCATTGAATGACAGTTGTGGTTGCCTCATGAAGCGATCTAGCATTGATCCTCCACGCTGTGGATCAGATTGCTCTATATGGGTAAGGTTATTATTCATAACCTAAGTGAGTAGTCCCAATATGGAGATAAGCTGATCAGCACCAGTTGTATGACCAGCACCACTATAATTATCTTGAACAGGAGGGAAATACCTACAAGGGGTGTGTGTATTGATATGGTTTCCATTCCTTTCACTAGGCACCATTTCTAAACAATGGCATACACTATATTAGTTTATGAATCACAATACATTAATCCAAACTTTTAAAACACTTAACATAAATTGAACAGTTTATAGATATAATTCATAATAATAAAAATGTTTTCTTTGAGGAAGTATATATTCATAAACCCTTCATATTGGTTTGTAATTAAAATTAAAATTATCCTAAGAATATCCCTTGGGAGTGTCGTAACCAAGAATGCATCAAGGCCCACTGTTGAACACCAGTTCTCATTGGAGTCTATCATAAAGCGCTGTTTTTGGGTTTTACCCCTAGGTACATATGTTCCATAGCCGCCTCAACCTGCTCGTATCAAGACAAGGATGTATTTCATGGAAAACTCACAAAATCTGTATAATACCAAAATTCTAGGAATTTCATCTATACTAATCCTCAATGTCCATCTTAGGTCTATGTGCTCTAATCAGTGTTTATCTAAATCTAGCTTCCAAGGATTATACAAGACTTCCTTTGATACCAATTGTAATGCCCCGACCCTAGTTACCCAGAGTTGGTGCATTATTACATAACATTGGCATGATCACAAGGACATAATGTCTCAAAAGACCGATCAATTTAGTATTATTGGAAACAAGATTCATACATAAGTTCAACTTTACAACTTGAAAAGAAATAAAACACAAATTTATTCCATTTGAAAACAACCATGCCTAGTAGATAATGCCGGATTGTCACTCATAACTAACTTCTTCAAATCCTGGAAAGAAAAAACATATGAAAGGGGTGAGCTCAAATTCTCAGTAAGGGTAATCAAAACAGTGGAAGATAACATAAATATTAAGAATGATGAATAATTGAAACCTCATTCCATTACCAATAATAAACATGAATACTTTTGTGGCAGAAATATGATCTGATTAAATAATTCCATAATAAAAAAGTAATCATGCGTATTATACTAGTCCAATGACTACATGAACGATCAATATTACTTCCATAATGAGGGAATTTATAATGTCGGACATTCTGAAACATTTTGTCAAGGCCTCGTCCAAGATGTATTAATATAATTAAGTCCTTAGCCAAAACCATATATCAAATTGGGAAAGGCCTTAGCCAAATCCACATCTATTTGTCTCATTAGACCTAACGATGCATCGAGGAGCAATAGTGGGATCCACCCATCACTAACTAAGTCCAATACATTCCTCATATGAAACGGGTTGAACATATCATAATCATTTTTATTAAAACTAGCATACGAAATGTCAAAACATTAACCATAAACCATGAATGGTATAAAAATATGACATCCATAGTCAAACATATCACAAAACCTTCAATACAATATATAAGTTTTGAATCATAATAAATCAACTTAAAATAAACTTAAAATCCATCAAAGGATGTTGATAGAGGTGAAATCAAAACCCTTTTAGAGAAATATCTCTTTCTATTTTGATATAATTTAAGAGTCGCATAATTATAAATAAAAAAATTATTTTGAAAATATTATAATAAGCATGTAAGGGATGCTTTTATGTTGTTATAACGACGGAAAATAACCACACCAACCATATAATTTAAAAAAATATTCTTACCTGAAATTTGTCGAAAAGGTAAAAAAGTACCTTGTTTGGAAAATGATGGAAATATTCCTTTCAAAACACATAAGGGTATAATTGACATTAAACCATAGTCTCTAAAATAGTAAGAATTTTTTTAAATACATTTTTATGAAACATGGATGTGGATGATAAAGAGGTCCCATTAGATACTTACGTAAAAACAATCTCGGATGATAAAGAGATTGATAAATTAACCCTTAACATGTACTTTTCCTTGGTCGAGGGTATATTAAAGTCCTGTATAATGGTAAAATAATTATTATTAAATTATACAAGTATCATATACATCATTATGATATCATATATGATCTTTTAATAATGCTTTGTTAATAATATCTTAGTATTATTATCGTTTTCGTTGTCAATAGATTCGTTTTCCTTTATATTATTTGTTATGTGAGTCACATGTTTTATGGATGGGATGTATCTTATTCATATCCAGAATGATATCAAGTCCATAAACATAATTTTTAATCATCAAATGAAAATCAGTCTTCAATGGATGCGATGGTGAATGAATCTCATCGCTTTCGTAGAGACGGTAATCCGTACGTACGTACGAGCGACAATATCAAATATTTTGATATTAAAATAATATATAATTTGATAGTATATCATATATGAATAATCATTATCATGTTATATTTATTATTTACATCAATTACACATCATTATTATACCCATCCAAAAAATAATGTATTGATTAACCATTTCACCACGACGTGGAAACGGTATGTCATACATACGCACGTATGGTGACATGTCATTCAAAGGATGGATAGAATAGTTAATATGGTTGTGCCATATTTATAATAACATCATAGTTTATAGATTATATTGGAGTTATTATTTATGAAGGTAAAAAACAAATAAATAGTAAGTGGAGGAATAAATGAACTTGAGAGAGGGTGGTGAAATTATTACCTCTTCTTCGGGTTCTTCCCTTTGATTTTATCAAAAGGGCTCCGAAAGTTTGATTTCTGACAAAATGAAGAACTCTAGGATGAAGTGGGTGAAGTTGAGAGAATATTTGGGAAGGGTTTTTCCATGCCAAAAGGCTTTTATGTTGTGAATTAGAGAGAAGGGGGAGTGCCTTTTATAAGAGGGGTGATGGTCACCTTAAGAAAAGTTAGAAATATTATTTTATAATAAAATCAATTTCGGTTTCTAATGGATTAAAAATGGATTATTTAAAGGATAATGTGGTTATGAGTCAAAAACCACTCAAAAAATAGGTTTTAGACCGGTTTGTGTCATAATATTAACCTTTACATTTAGATTTAACTCTTAGTTAAATAGTTTGACACTTACCATGTCTCTTTGTTTTTAATATTATACTGTTAATAAATATACTATATACTTCCAAACAAACCCCAAGTGGTTCATTAATTATACACCTATCATTAAATATTTCCTTTTCCTAATCCTTAGATTTTTAGGAATATAATATCAATTAATAATATAATATTCTTTTTAAAAACTCTTTTATGTCAATTTTGACACTATTTGGTATTTTGTTTTTTCTAAATTCATAACAGAATTATTACTTCGAAAAAAATTCATATAACCAACCCTAGTATTTCATTTTAACCGACACAATTAGTTAAATTCATAAAAATTCTCAAATTACATTTACATGGGTATTTATAAGAGCAATTATTTTAACATTTCATTAATTAGGTAATTACTGCATCATCATTGTGTCATAAATAAATTAAATTATTTAATGTATAAAAAATATAAATAAAATACCATTCAGTAGGAAATATTTTTATCTTTCTAATTAATATTCTAATCGAATTTATCTTATGTATAACCCTATATTAAAAATATTTTAGTTATTAAACATTGATTTTCAACTCTTTTAACTCTTCTTTGAATTAAATAATAATAAATGTCCTATTCTAATAAAAGTAGACCAAAAAGGTTCATATTTTATTCCTAAGGTTGTTTTTGGTCGAATTATAATTAGAAAATAGAATTAGGACATTAGTTAATGTAATAATAATATCATTTTTACCCTTAATTACCCTATTTACTTTTAATCGTTGTAAATAAAAGTAAAAATTTACTATTCATTGAAAAAAAATTAATCTTATTGAACCAAATTTTACTCCTTAATATTAACTATGTCTCTTGGATTTTTGAAATTCAATCACAGAAGATGTAGAATTTTGTTTTATGTGAATTTGCAAATTCTCCTAGGAGATGGGTAAAATACGGTGAAAAGTTCAATAAAATTTTTATATATCTAAAATAATTATAAACTGACTCCAATAAATTACATTGAACTTATATAGGTATTATATATATATATTGACCTAAAATAAATTTAAATAATATATATAATTATTTAAATAAATATTTGGTTTTAAACTATGACTGAGTATTTTTCACTATTCATCAAAAAATGAATGTTTTCAGAAAAATACCAAAAAGTTACCCTAGGATAATTTCAATATTACAAATCCAAAAATGAAGTCCATTTTAATAGATAAATTTTATAAAATTTCAAAAATTGGGTATTACTATTCATAATAACTAGTTTGATTGGTTGTGGTGTGTGTTAGAACTCAAAGTTGCATACAACACACACTACTGTATTATTCCAAGAGAAGCGTACCGTGGAAGCTTGGGGTTTTAAAAATACAATATATTTTACTCTATTTAATGATTAATCCTAATGTTTTTATCTTCTTAATAGTATGCTCGTGTTGAGTCTAATAAATTGATATTCATAATATTACTCATGTGAATACTATATAATAGTTTATGTCATCCTTGACGATTGTGAAGTTTATTGGTCAATGTAAGAATATATAATTTAATACAGTGAATCCATTTATGTGATTATATGTGAATGATATAAACCAAACATAAATATTGTAAATCTATAACTAGTCAAATGATATCTCTAATAGATAAATAGTATCCTAACAAGTTTTGTTATGATTGTTTTGAATCACTCATGTTTTAAATATCCTCCAAAACACTCGAAAAAATTCATTCTATCTAATATATGATTTCATTATATCATAATAACAATAAGGTCATCATAATCAATAATAGTTCATCAGTGTCCAATTAATAAAAATCAACAAAAACATGCATGTTGACCTTATTCTCTAATATCAATTTTAGAATTATGAATCCTTGATGACAATATGTTTCTTCAGGAATTTTTAATAATTTCTATTCTTAATATTTATTTTTGAATAGATCATGAATAGGTTGATATAAATGTCATCCTTTATCATGTCTTCTTTTATTCTTATTCTTCCATACATAGTAACTTCTTTCCAAAATATATTCAAATTCTGTTTTACTCCCTCTTCAATACTCATCGTATTTCTCTTAATATAGTTTCAATTTACCTTTCCCCATATTTAAAACTTGATATTCAGTTATTATACATTATCTAATATATTCATATGATCACATTATCATTATTTACATATTTGGAATACAGAAATTCAATGATAGTCATCACTATGATATCCTCAATATTCTCATTCATCTTTTCAAGAATAAAATAAAGCCTCCCCCAATGATCCCATAATTGTATTCATGTTATCTCAAATGGTATTTCATACGTACCCATATTTTCATGTAATATAATTGGAAATATTTCCTTTAATTTCATTTGACTTGATCTTGTTTAATTATTCTAAACATTCTATTTTAATTCCTTGAATTATCATGCTAGCATAGTCACACATTCATCTCATATAATCATCATATATACTCAAATTTAATAACAGATCAATACCATAGTATCATAATATTAATAAAATTAATTTAATCAATGAATAATCAATCTAATTACAATTTTTAATTATTATTTTTCTAATATATTCATTACTTTAGAAAGACTACTCTTCCTTGATGACTAATTAACAGTATGTATATTTTTAGAAATCATCCATACCTTTTTATGAGAGTCATTTTAATATTATGTATCCTATAGACCATTCAATTTTACTCATATATTTTACTAGGGAATACACTGCTAGCCTTACTTATCTTATTTTACTATTTTTTATATCCTTCCAACTCATTAGGTAACTTTTATATATTATCCAATTTTCTCTCCAATATTCACTATAAATTTGGATTCACTCTTACATATCATAGTGATCATTTATTATATTATAATGACCTCTTTCTTCACACATAGTACCTTTATATATCACTTTTAACACATTTATATCCTTTACATTTAGAGTATCATGCTATTTTTGTATCCTAGTGAGTCGATAATTTTCTAATTTTCAAAACTAATGTTCTGAAAAAATAAATATGATTATAATGTAATATTGTTAGTACTATTACAGAATCAGTCAAAATCACGAATAATCTTTTTTTTATTGAATCTATCAAGGATACCTCTATATTAACTATTGTGTATTCATTATATAATATTTATATCTATAATTTATATATGATTCTTCGATTTTACCTAAAATATAAATCTATATAATTTCATCTATATGTCTTATAACTTCATAAAATATTCTTAGGTAATCTACTACCACACTATGTCATCTCAAAATAAATTAAATAACTACAAAATTAACAAATCCTATAAAAATGATTCATACAAATTTAATAAATATCATGTATCATATTTGTACTTCACTTGTTTCAACCCATAGAACATAACTACCTTCATACTTATCTCCCTCAAACCATAATTTCTATAACCATAATCCATGTTATGTTATTTTTTTAAATATCATTTAATATTGATTATACACTAGTGAATTATCAAAAATATCATCAAGCATAATTCTTCTCCCACACATCTAGCTCAACATCCTCATCAAGAATCTTCTAGAATATAATGCTCTAATATTACATTAACAATTTCCATTGATTATCATATAATTCCATATATAAAAACATCTAAGTATTATCTATTGATTTATTGAATCTACTTTTCAAACAATTCATAGAATTAATATACCATTACAATTTTCAAGGGAGGTATCTCAGACTTTATTTTCATTTAAAACAAATATGTGTACCTCCAAAATAAAATGATATATAATAATATATATATGACTCATATGAAATATAGGTGTATCTTACCCATTTAAATTATTATATCATTAGAAACTTCATTATATACAAACTATAGAACATATTTACTTCAATTATTTGTTATTATGTTCAGAAAAAATACAACAAACCCATCTCCCTTAATAACAATCCATTTGGGAACATCAAGTTGCTTCACTCATTATTCTTAATAAACTAGATTATCAATTGTTAAATAATTAATACTTGAATGAGTCCAAGAATCCCTCATTTTATAGTATATAGATGTGTCTCTCATTTATATTTCCAATGAAATAATCCATAATCTTAGTGGTGTTTGATCCATATATAACCTTATTATACTATGAATTATGTATTACATTATGCATTAATTAAATTTATAAGAAATTAATTATATTCCTAATTCCATAAATTATTTTATTTATGTATATTTAATAACATTGTTTCTTAAAATTGGATGAAAACCCTATATTATTTGAAAATGATATAGAAATAAAATTTATATTTATTCAATGATCTTAATAACAATTTCTTATTAATATAATGAATCCTACTAATTAAATTATATTCTAGGTCTCACAGTCCAATAATGAAGATCTTTCACCTTTTCCCATTTGTATATCTATATTACCCTTCATTATCTATATCTTATCCCATAATCTATGTTTATCTATTCAAATGGAATATGAACACTCAGTATTAAAATTCCATGAGTCAGAATTAAAGATATTGGTTTCTTTAATATTTATATCCATATTTTCTGAATAATAATACTAAAGGACACTTTTAATTTATATATCCCAAGGCAGAATTATATTATTGGTTATACCTATATGAAATATAAAAATTATATCCATGATTTTTGTAATAATATATAACTAAGCAATATTTTTTCATGAGTATCATCTGTTATATCTATTCATTGAGATATTTTAATGAGATTTTAGAAATAAAATGATATCCTCATAATTTGTTACTAGTAGGGTGCTAAAATCCATAATTTACTAATTTTAGAGTCCACATTATTTTTTATCTCAAAACATAGATAGTTTGGAAGGCTATCATTACAATCATATTATATATTACTCATTGATTGTTGAGTTGAAAAACCTTTTCCTAAATTCATAATATGTATACATTTTAATTATTTAAAAAAATTAACAACATTATTGGGTTTTTAGTTTGAAAATTATTTTAAAATTTTATCATGGGGGTTGATCATTTTTCGGATTAGGATACAAATAAGGACTCAACGAATTGTGACATCTCAATGATATATTTTTAAGTGAAAAAAGGATTATTTTTTTTTGGCTTCATTGAATGGGAGAATATTAGTTAATGGTGAGGGTATAATACCTTGTGATTTGGGAAATATTTTTTTTAATGAATTTAATCTTTTTGATATTTTTCATTTCACACAACATTGAAAATATTTCTTTTAATGAACAACATTTGGATTAAATTATTCTCAAAACCGTGTTAATCATGAATATAATGAAAAATTAATTTTTTCTTGTTCTACATGGAACATTGAGGTCATCTTGTATTACATGAAACAAAGGCATTCATTGATGAGTTGTGTAGCATGAAAGATTGTGTCTTAACAAACAATAATATATTATTAAAATATTATTATTAAATAGAATAAGATATAAAGTAGGTGTTAAATTACTTGTTATGGATAGTGTTAACTATTTTCTGAAAATATCTGGTTTATAGAACTATAACAGGAATTAATTGGTTTCTAATTAATTAGAAGTTAATATGAATACTTATTGAATAAAAAGGAAAATATTAATATTTTTATGGTCAAAATGTTATTTTACCCAATGAAATTAATTTATTTACCATTACTGAGTGATATTAATGTAATATATATGTTATATATTAAATAAAATATTTTAATATACACCCAATATATTTCATAGGCATAAGATAAGAGCATACACAATTTTATGCTTAAATCATATATTTTTATTAAGGTATTTTTTCCACCTTTTAATAGTGAACCCATTTTAAATCCAATTTCTATAAATTTTTTAGATTTAATAATTAAAAATAAAATTCATCTTTGAAACCAAATATAAATAAATAGGTTAGTTGTATTTCTATTATTTTTGTGTGAGGTTTCATTTATTATTGAATAATAAAAAATACTGTATTTTAGTTCAATTATTTTCATATAATCTATTTATAAGAATACATTTCATTTAATATTGGCTAAAAGGGAAATTAGATTATATATCTATCAATTTATACAATTTATGTTACTATAACTAGTTTCACATTAATATTTGGTATGAAATCATAACAATCTTTTAAAAATTTATATTTTAAGAAACTCGTATTGTCATCATGTCTGTGGGATTAAATTTAAATTAAATTATTATACTTATATGATTGGAATTTATAAATATAGACTCTATATTTGGAATAATAATTATTTCTATTTTATAATATCTTCATCATATTTTTTGACCAAAAATATTAGTCAATGTAGTAATTAATTAATTACAACAGTTTGGGAAAAATTAAGCTTAATAAGGGACTAAACCATAATATTACTGGTCCAAAAGACCTAGAATCTAGTTAAACAGACATCAGATTGAAACATGTCATACTTATAATCCCTTGGTTGAAATTGGGCCCTTATGGGCTCCACAATACATGGAATAAACGTTGTTGTAATTCTCTTTCCAAAAATTTACAAGAGTGTAACTCTGTATCCACTATAAAAAGGAATCTTATCCTCCCACTTCCTCGCACCTCTTAAGACACATTGTATTAACCAATACATACACAATTAAAATCCAAAAAACCATCCATTAGTCATATAATTGAAATTTTGTGTATAATTCCTTCCCAATAATCCATATGGTGCAAACAAAAAAAAACTTACTCGATTCAGAGGTATCATCTCCCTCAAAATGCTTTATCAAATTTTTATTCCCACCCCTCCAATCATCATATTCTATTATTATACAACAAAATGAGTATCCTCACATTAATGAGATGTTTTTATGATATGGGTTCAACCTACACATACACAGACCTCTATCTAATGGGTAACGAACATACAATTTATGTTTATAGAGAACTATCGCCTAATAAAATGATGATTGTTTGTTCTATCATTACCACTGATCATGGTGTGAATTATGATGGAAACTACGTTTATATATAATATATATGATAGTAATAATTTCTTTTATGATTCTTTCATTCTTTAATAGATCAAATTTATATACATTCATGTTTTTGCACACACAATAAGTTCATTTGAGGATGTGTAGACTACAACCCCCTCAAAGTTTTATGATCTGCTCCCACACTACATAGAATTTATTAAGGATCTATTTATTTAACATATATAATATATATAATGATAATTCTATCATAATTATTTTATTAAAATATATGCATTTATTTCATTTTCATTTGTTCGTTCAATATGATAATACTAACAGAAACAATGTTTATTGGTATGTTAGGCCTACCATCACCATGAATAATGTATTACAGTTCATACTTCTATATTATATAGTTTATTATAATACATATATAATAAATATAAATGATATTTATATCAAATTGTAAATTCTGGAAATTAGGATATATGTAAAAGGAAAAAAGATATAGTAAATTAAGAAACATGCGAAAAACAAAGAGAATATTACCCAAAATGAAACAATAATAAATAATTGTTAATAAGATGGTAAAATAAATTCATAATACAGCATCAAGACCCATTTTCCATATAGCGGTTCCCCAAGATGGACTACCACATGAGCTTATGAATTCTTCTACGTATGCTAGAGGCATATAAATACAAGTGAGGGTACACTAATCCATTCATGGGGAGACTATAACCTCTCTTATCAATCTAAAACACCAGAGTAAATAAGTATAAAATCGAGAAAAAATATTTTAGAATAAAATACCAATATCATAAGGTAAAAAATGTATGAATAAAATATATAACTAAAATATAAAATATCCCATGTCGAAGTATGTGTCCGGTGTCTAAAATAAAACTGAAAATAAAGACACTCACAACTCTAATGTGGGTCTAGATCCACACCTAGTTCCATCATTTAGCTCAATACCCACTCATTAATCAATCTTATGACCCTGAACATTTACTTTTCCAGAAAACAAAAAGTACATTCAGGCACAGATCAAGCATCCCTAGTATAGTGTGATTATAACTCAGTAGTCCACCTCCCATGTTTTATAAAAAAGTGTAGTAAAAAAATGTCTATGAGGTTGTATAAGTATATATTTGAAATTTATAAGTAAATTGTCACCACTAAATAATTAACCATTATTTAACTACACAGTCACCAAGAGTTTCCATGTACACTCATGAAAGAATACCTTATTTTTCCAAAGCTAGAGTCTAAATCATATCCCCATATTAAATTCAAAATCATTACCTCACAAAATAAAATTTTTAAACAACTGATTAGAACCATAGTCCAATGATAATAAATGGGTGTAGATGAACATTTCTATCACCCTTGCGAGTATTTGGAGCATCAATCCTTGTCTCACACCCCATGATTATTCGTAGCATAATGACATATCCAATAAAAACATTTTCATGCATTACATGTGGTATAAAACACTTTGTTTAGAACACTCAAGAGTATTTTGAATGTCAGATCGTGTCCTAAACACCATTCTCAATAAAAAACATATATCACTTTAATAAGAATATTAAATTTTTACCTTAGATCAAAATTACCTTTCAATATATTGATTTATTAATTCAAATATTAAATAATATATTTCAATAATTTTTAATATCACAAAAAATTCCCACTAATTAAAATCATTAATTAATTAACCTAATTAACAACTGCAATCATCAAATTATTATTTATAACATTAATTATCTACATCCATTTCAAAATTAGAATTATCCCATTAATTAATTCACAAATTAATTAATTTAATTACTATTAATAATTAATTACACAAATATTTAACTATATCTATCATCCCAAAATCCTTATAATTTATTCAAAAAATAATTAATTAATGCAATGTATTCAATTCCCAGTTTTTTACAATCCCTAAATTAATTAATTTACTCAATTAGTTAATTGGATATAGAAAACACAATTGTTAACCATTCCATAACTTTTAAACAATTTCATATTAATAAAATAAATTGAGAGTATGGGATTTGATCATAGACCACCTACATTGAAAGTGGGGAAGGTGGTGAAAAAAACCTTATGTCTTCAGTAGCAATCAACTTCTTCATTCTGTTCAACAAGAACTAGATAATAACATAGCTATGGATAAATAATAAGATAAATATCCTGAATGAATACCTTATGAAACTAGGTTTTCATAACCGTGATATGATAAAAGGCCAATATAGGATTGAAGAGGACTCTTAGAAATCAACAGTAGATGACACACATGGAATAGGGAGGTGTAGAGAGGGTCTTAAATCAAAGATAGTGGTTCATGGAGGTGTTTTGTTCCATGATGGAGGTGTGTGGGGAATTTAATGACCCGGAAATCAGGTGGAATTTTTTTTTTCTCTTAAAAACATGAGAATTTTACGAGTCCGCGGTTTCTAACGGTGCCTAATTCCGATGCCCGATGTGCCCAGAATCAATTTATGAAGTTTTGTTCTGGTACATTCAGCAAACGTACATGTGGGATTTTATATTTTTTGAACCCGTGATTGGAATTGAAATCTAGGGGCACCATTGAACTCGTAGCGCCGGTATTCGCTGAAGGAGGCCTTTACCACAGTTTCATTTAAAAGTGAATGGAAGTTATAAATTTGGGTTACTAATTAAAATTAAAAATTAAATAAAAATGTGTGTGTAACACATTATTATTTTAAAGGTGGTTAAAGTCTCTAAGTGGAGGTTAGGGGTGGGGCGCACCACACCCTCACCTCCCTTGGAAGGATATAACTAGGGCAGGGACCCACTAGTTTATACTTCCCTTAAACCCCCCATGTGACTCTCTATCAAATTGAAAAGGGTCTCTTAAACTTCACTTAAACCCTTTAAACCCATTAAACTCTTGGAATTCTCCTTTATGGTTCCAACACATTGAATTAATGTTTTAATTAATTAATTTGTGTGTTTGAATTATTTTGAAATGATTATGCCAACATAATAATATTAAATATATTATTATGGTGGGAGTTGGCATAATTTGGCTTGGGTTGGGAGAATTGGGAGGAACTCTTGGAGGAATAATACCCTCTCGACGAAGAATTCCTTTTTCCACAGATGAATGACGTCATGAATTATTTATTTCCAACCAGGGCAAGAAAAGGAAGACACTGCCCATAAAGAACACCGCCAATGACAATGTCATTTCCTCCGATGTTGATAGAACGACGTTCGCCTTCCACGACAGCGTCTTCTGTGACATTGAAAACACACCTTGAATCGAGGTAGGGGTTACTTTAATGTTTGATTCTACCCTCCATTGAACATCGTTAAATTGGTGTGATGATGTGCCGATTGATATCATATGACGAGGTGGGTTCGGGCCACATGAACAAGGCACAACCATCCCATTTGTTGCTTATATTTGATGACATCAGTGGCGGAGCCGAAAGTGCATGCTGCCTTCGCACCGCGACAGAGAATAATTGTGGCTAGGAGGACCACGACGGATGGAAGAAGAACCGTGGTCGGGAGGGCCGCGGTGGATGAAGAGGTGTGGCGTCGCCGCGCCGCGCTGTGGAGCCGAAGGCCGCGGCCAGGCCAGGCCGTGGCGGTGGAGGACAGGCGCCGTCACACCAACCGCGTGGAGGTTTAAAACGCGGCCTACAACCGCGGGCTTCTCGGCTGAACCAAAACGGCTAGCCTCCTGCCGACCGGGCTGAAGAACCAATCTGACCGAATGTGTCAGATGGAGGAGGACCGCGACCCGCAACTGCGGGCCACTATGCTGGGTGAACCGGCGAGCCGCCTGCCGGCCGGGATGGAAATCTGAGGCGCCTACTGGCGCCGCATGGGATGATCTATGGCCTGCTGTGCGGGCCGCGTGCGCCGAGTAGAACCGGCCAGCTATGGCTGGCCTAGCTGTGGAGGGGCGGTGCCGCCCGGCGCCGCCTTGCGAACCGGACCGGCCTGATCTGCGGGCCGGGTCTGCAGTTGGGTCGCACCCCACCAGGTCGGGTCGACCCCCAGCCTGGTCGGACCCCCCGAACGGGGCTGGTCCGACCCCCCAGCCGGGTCGGACCCACCATGTCAGGCCAGGCTGACCACCAGCCGGGTCGGACCTGCCGAGCCGGGTCGGGCCAGCCCACCAGCCCACTAGGCTTGACTGGTCGGGCCTGACTCCTCTTAAATACAAATATATTCTAGACCGCGGATCCGATCGACGTGCCATCTATGGCACTAAGACCCTCATGATGAGGCGGTCCTTTTTCGATACTCTAAGTGAGTTTTGGCAAACTTTGGAAAATGGCCGGGTTGGATCAAGCGTAAAATCCAACTGAGCCCCTGCAGCAGAAATGCCAATAAGTCACAGACCGGGCATTCGATTGACACACCGTCCATCGCGTTGGGTTCCTTATGATGAGATGGAACTGCGTGATACATCAACTCAGAACGTAGTGATAGTTGATATATCGATTCTTGGATCGAGGAGAGGACCCTCCCATAATCGAGCGTGCTGTGTGCGGGAACACTAGGGCTGGCTGCGATGACTACTGTATCGGAATCTTCCATGGGTTCGACAACGATGACTAATTTACTTGAATACTCTATGGGTTAGACAATGATGACTAATGTTCTAGAATCCTTCGTGGGTTCGACAACGATGACTACTATACCGGAATCCTCCATGGGATCGACAGTGATGACAACTGTACTGGAATCCTCTGTGGGTTCGACCCCGATGTCTATTATACCAGAATCCTTCGTGGGTTCGACCGCGATGAATAATATACCGGAATCCTCTATGTGTTCTACAACGATGACTACTGTACCAGAATTGTTTTTGGGATCTACAGTGATGACTACTATATCAGGATCCTCTGTGAGTCCGACCGTTCTGAATTCTGTTCTTGTATCATGTGTGGGTCTGACAGAATAGCTGGTCTTGTATCATGTGTGGGTCCGACAACTTAGCTGGTCATGTATCCTAATTGGGTCTGACAGATTAGATGAATTAGTGACTACATCTGATAATCTCTATCACTCTTGAATTGCTGATCCTGTATCCTATGTGGGACCGACAGCTTAGCTGGTCCTGTATCCTATGTGGGTCTGACAGCTTATATGAATCAATGACTACATCTGATCAACTCTATGACTCTACTAAATATTTATACCTATTTGAGATGAGTTATGGATTTCAACCATTATCATTGTTGTGATTTACTTTACTTCTTTTGTGGAATGGTTTGTTCTTGGGCTTGAGAGTCGGAGCCGGACTGTTATTGATAACTTAGGTATATGTATGAAAATATACCTAATTAGGGTTGGTTAATACTTCATTATTGTATCTTTCGAATGTGGTTTATCCATTGTGGATTCTGGGAGACCTTTAGGGGTCTCAGGGTCCCCTACAGAGTATTAGTATACTCACCCCTGCACGGGCTTCGTTCGCACCTTGTTGTGTTCTATCCAGATGACGGTCAGTAGTGATCGAGGCTGAGGGTGATAGACGGGAGGCTTCTCAGAGCTGTACTAGATGAGACATACCTCAAGGTAGAGTTGTTAGAGCTCTGTACCTACCCTTCAGGTAGGATTCCCCTATGGACGATCGAGGAGTTGTTTTCCCTTTTACTTGTACTTGTTCTTATTGATCAGTTGGGTTTGTATACTGGCCCATTTACGTGCATCACTACCTTTATATTCAGTTTTACATAGTTTTTTTCTTCCAGTTGTGTACTCTGTTTGTGTGTGATTTCTTTTTATAAAGAAAATGCCTTCCCAGAATAGGGATTTACGCCTTTGGTGCTAGTCGCCAGTGTCCGGCCTATGAAAGGAGGGATTGGGAAAGTCACGACATAGATCCCGATGATGGGTCGTGACTAATTGGTATCAGAGTTAGTCAGTTCTACTGCATAACATTGGACCCTGGTCTATCTTGCGGTGAATCAATATTGTTAATATTATTGAGTGTGGTTTTCAGTCCATGGAGTCGAGCGTTGGTGTGGCGGCCGATGTGTCCATACACCCGGACCCTGACTTCTGATTTTCGACTTAGTGCACGAAAACACTGATTGCGAGTGTGTTTTCAAGTGTCGTCCTTTAACACCCCAAGCTTCTACGGTACGCATCTCTTTGAATAATGTGATAGCGTGTGTTGTACGCAACACCGAGTTCTAACACACCATAACCAATCAAACAAGCCGTTATGAATAGTAATACCTACTTTTTGAAATTATATATATTTTATATTTTAAAATGGACTTCATTTTTGAATTTGGAATATCGAATTTATCCTAAGGTGAAATTTTGGTACATTTCGGATAACTTTCATATTTTGATGAATAGTGAAAATTACTAAATTTTAATTAAAAACAACTTTTTTAATCAAAATAATTAATAGTGATAAATTATGAATTTGAGTGGTTTTAAAGTATATTTAGAATATAATTTTACCATTTAATATAATTTTGGTCATTGGACATAATTTTACAATTAAACCGAACATAAACAAGTGTCAATCTTTTGATAGTTATTATCTCTTAAAAACACGCTTTTTGTTTTGACAGCGGGAATTAATTTTAAATTAATTTCTGCCAATTCTGTGTTTTGAATTTAGAAAAATGGATTCCATATTTGGAATCAGGATGTTCAAATTGTGTAAATAGATAACTTTTATTTTTAGTCATTTTGAATAATTACTGCGGTAAATATTTTATTTACCAAGGTTAAGGGTAAATCCGGTAAATAAGGGTTAAAAAGTAATATTATAATAATACTAAATTACCATAAAACATGTACTACCCTTATTGTTTGATACATGTTCGACCATTGGCATCTTTGGGTCGATTTTGGGACCCCATGGTGCCACTTGTAGGTGATAGAGACACTTTATTTTAATTATGTTAAAATGAATACAAAAATAACACAAGCATATATCTTTCAGAAAAACAATTTTTACATATCGTTATATATGTTGTATTTTAGATTATAAATATTCATTAGAATGATAAAAAGATTTACTACATAGTGATATTTTATTTATAATTTTTAGACATTAAATAATTTAATTAATTTATGACACAATGATGACGAATTAATTACTATAATAGTGAAAAATTAAAATAATTGATATTATAAATACCCAAATAAATATAATATGAAACTTTTAACGAATTAAACTAATTTTCTAGGATAATATGATATATTAGTATTGATTTAATTGACTTTTTTCGATGTAATCAATCTGTTATGAGTTTCACAAAAATCAATTATTGAATAGTGTCAAAATTCACCTAAAAGAGTTGTTAAAACAAATATTATATTATTAATTGATATTAAATTCCTAAAAATATAAGGTTCGGCCAAGAGACTTATATCATGATAGTTTCATCATTAATGTACCACTTGGGGGTCGCTTGGATGTGTATAGTATGTTTATTAACCATATTATATAAAAATACAAGGAGACATTGTAAAAGTGAAACTAATTAACTTAGAGTTAATACTTAAAGATAAGGTTAATATAAGTACCCAAACCTGTCTAAATTCTATTGGTTGAGTGGTTTTCGACCTATCCCCACTTTAACCTTTGAATAATCAACTTTGGAGCCATTAGAAACCGAATATGAATTTATTATAAATTAATATTTCTAGCATTTCCAAAGGTGCCCCTCACCCCTCTTATAAAAGGGCACTCCTCCTTCTCATTTCTTCACACCTTCAAAGCCTTTTTGTTCGGCCAAACTCTGCCCAAATACTCTCTCAACTTCCCCCAATACAACCTAGGGGCCTTATTTTGATCATAAAGCCAACCTAAGGAGCCCTTTTGATCAAATCAAAAGAAAGAACCCGAAGAAGAGGTAATGTTTTCACCACCCCTTTTCAAGTTCCTTTCTTCTTCCACTTCTTCTTCCTTTCTTGTTACCATTATAAAATAATAACTCCAGTATCATATATATACTGTGATTTTATTATAAATATGGTACAAACATATTCAGTATTCTATCCACCCTTTGAATAACATGTCACCATACGTGCGTACGTACGGCTTACCGTCTCCACATCGTGGTGTAATTGTTATTCAATATAATATTATTCGGATGGGTATAATAATGATGTGTAACTCATGTAAATAATAAATATAACATGTTAATGATTCTGTATATATGATATACCATCCATTTATATATTATTTTAATATCAAAAGAATGATATTGTCGCTCGTGCGTACGTACGGACTACCGTCTCCACGAACGCGATGAGATTCATTCTCCATCATATCCATTAAAGTATAATTATCATTTGATGATTTAGAAATGATGTTTAAGGACTTTATATCATTCTGGATATTAATAAGATACAAAAAACATGGCTTATGTAACAAAACATATAAAAGAAAATGAGTAAGTTAACACCCGAAACGACGATAATTCTAAGATATTATTAACAATTCAATGTTAAAAGATCATATATGATATCATATCAATATATATGATTCTTGTATAATTTAATAACAATTATTTCACCATTATACAAGAGGTTAACCTACCCAAACCAAGGAAAAGTACAAGGTAAGGGTTATTTCACAATCTCTTCATTATCCGAGTTTGTTTATACGTAATAATCTACTGGGATTTCTTTATCATCCACATCCATGTTTCTTCGAAATGTATTTCAAAACATATTTATTATTTAAAAGAATATGGGTTAAAGTCATTTATACCCTTGTTTGACTTTTTATAAGAGGTTTATAAAGGAATCTTTCCGTCGTTTTCAAAACAAGGTCCTTTTTAACCTTTTCGACAGAATTAAGGTAAGAATGTTTTTTTAACTTATACGGCGGGTGCGGCTATTTTCCGCCGTTATAAAATCTTCAAAGCATCCCTTACAAGCTTATAAGAATATTTTAAAAGAAAATGTTTTATTTTATATGGATCTTAAATGATTTCAAAATAAATGGAGATATTTCTTTAAAAAGAATTTTGATTTCATCTATGTCGACATCCTTTGGTGGATTTTAAGATTATTTGAAGTTGATTTATTATGATACAAAAATTTTATATTGTATTGAAGTTTTGGTGATATGTTTGACTGTGGATGTGCTATTTTTATACCATTCATAGGTTATGGTGAAAATATTGACATTTCGTATGCTAGATTTAATACGAATGTTTATGTTATGTTTAAACCTTTTCATATGGGAATGCATTGGACTTAATATGTGACGGGTGGAGCCCGCTATAGCTCCTCGATGCATCGGTAGGTCTCATGAGACAAACTAGTGTCTTGGCACAAGGCCTTGGAAAAATCTTATTTGTAGTCTTGGCATGAGGCCTTGGCTATGTGGTTATGATAGTCTGGCA
This sequence comes from Viscum album, assembly GCA_963277665.1. Taxonomy (NCBI): domain Eukaryota; kingdom Viridiplantae; phylum Streptophyta; class Magnoliopsida; order Santalales; family Viscaceae; genus Viscum; species Viscum album. Next base: position 1,512,019,078 of record OY728132.1, on the reverse strand, counting down.
TTATGCATTCCAACATTATGAAAGTGGTTATTGATTTGGTATGTGATTATTCGATTAGTAGAATATCAATGTGAATAAGTAAATGGCATTATTTCATATTATTTATGACATACTATGTTGAAAGTTCAAGTTTGAAAGGCTTTTGTTTTAGTTATACATTGCCTTAAATGTTTATTCTTATTTATGAATGTTTTCGCTATATTGTTATCCTTACTGGGCATTTGAGCTCACCCCTTTTCTATGTTTTATTTTTCCCAAGAAGTGAAGAAGTAAATTATGAATGACCTGCAGGGATATTATGTGGGGATATGAGTGTGGATTATGGAGACAATATGTTGTTGTAGTAGTTTTTCATTTTATGATGTAATGTAAGACTTATGAATATATCTGGTGTTTCCAAGGCTACTAAACCAATCGGTCATTCGAGATTTGATCTTTCTTGTGATCATGCCAATGTTTTGTAATAATGCACCGACTCTGGGTAACTAGCGTCGGGGCGTTACTATTGGTATCAGAGAAAGTTTAGTACAAACATTGGAAGCTAGATTTATATAAACTCTGATTAGAGCACATAGACCTAAGATGAACGTTGAGGATTAGTATAGAAAAACTTCCTCGAATTTTGGTATTGTAGGGATTTTGTGAGTTTTCCGAGCAATACATCCCTGTCTGGATACGAGCAGGTAGAGGCGGCTCTGGAAAAGATGTACCTAGGGGTAAAACCCGAAAACACCGCTTTAAGCTAGACTCGAACGGGAACTAGTGAACGACAACGGGCCTTGCTGCACTCTTGGTTACGACACTCCCGGGGGATATGATTAGGATAACTCTCATTTTCTTTACAAATCATTTTGAAGGGATTATGAGTATATACTTCCTCAAAGAAAACATTCTTATTATTATGGATTATATCCATAAATAGTTCAATTTATGTTAAGTGTTTTATAAGTATGGGATTATGTATTTTGATTCATAAACTGATCTAGTTTATGCCATTGTTTAGAAATGGCACCTAGTGGAAGAAATGGAAACCGTATCAATGCACGCACTACATGTAGGGATTTCCCTCCTGCTCAAGATAATTATAGTGGAGCTGGTGATGCAACTGGTGCCGATCAGCTAATCACCATACTGGGACAACTTACTCAGGTAATGAATAATAACCTTACCCGTATGGAGCACCCTGATCCGCAGCATGGAGGATCAATGTTAGATCGATTCATGAGGAAACAACCACCAACATTCAATGGGAGTACAAATTCCTTAGAAGCTGAGCAATGGATATTTTCCCTAGAGAAAATATTTCAGGCTTTGGGGAGTAGTGAAAGGGAAAAAGTTATCATGGCAGTTTACCGCCTCACTGGAGATTCTGATCAATGGTGGACATTGATTCAAAATACGAAGGAAGATTATGAAGTATCAAATATGGAATGGAGGGAGTTCAATGATCTGTTTTTAGAAAAATACTTTCCTCGCGACCATCGAGCAGATATGGAAAGGCAATTTCTAAGTCTGAGACAGAAGGAGGATGAGAATGTCACAAAGTATGAGGCTGACTTTACAAGGTTAGCAAGGTACGCTGGTGATCATATACGTAACCAAAGAAGTAAGATTGATCGTTTCTTTGATGGGTTAAAACCATTTCTCCATCGAGCATTAGTCTCACAATCCTTTTCGTCGTACGAAGACATTGTCTCATGTGCTATCAAGACCGAAAAGGAATTCTCTAAGTCTTATGACTTTTAAGAAAAGCAAGAGAAGAAGAGACATGCTGATCAATTTGGGAATGGAAATAAAGGGAATAAGGGAAAGATTGAATATCCATCCTGTGGTAAATGCGGGAAGAAACACCCTGGTACTTGCTTGAAGGGAATGGGAGTCTGTTACAAGTGTGGTGAAAAAGGCCACCAAGCTCGTGATTGCAAGGTGAAGAAGGAAGCTACCAACGTTCAGTGCTATAATTGCAAGGAGATGGGGCATTATGAAAATTCATGTCCTAAGTGTTAGGAGAACTTACCTCAAAAAAGGCCAAGGGAGCAAGGCCAGGCTTATTCTATCACTACTGCTGTGGCAGAAGCTCTGAAAGACGTGGTGGCAGGTAATTTAATGGTTTCCTCAAGTTTAGCAAATGCATTATTTGATTCTGGATCATCACATTGTTTCATATCTTCCCAGTTTGCTAAGAAAATTAGATATTTCCAATTTGATTTAACAAGGGAGTTGTCAGTTAAAACTTCTATGGGAAGTATTATGGAGACAAAGTTTTGTGAATCAGTCCCCATTAGAGCACATAAATGTTCTTTATCTTCTGATCTCATCGTCATACCTATGATTGAGTTTGATATAATCCTCGGTATGATCTAGCTTTTAGACTATGATGTGATGATTTATTGTAAGAAGAAAGAGGTTATGATTCTTGATGATAATGATAAGGAACACCTTATCTTTAGAGCAGAATCGTCACCACCTAATTCTTATCTAGATCCACCCCCAGTAGCTCAACTAAATTCTATTATTGGGGAGGAAGAGAATGAAATAACTGCAGGTGAGGAAAGGAATGTTCGAATAGAGGATGCACCTGTTGTGGAATAATATGTAGATGTATTTCCGGAAGATTTACCAGGACATCCTCCAGAACGAGAAGTTGAGTTTTCCATTGATTTAATTCATGGATCAAGGCCTATATCGAAGACCCCTTACAGAATGGCTACTGTAGAGTTAGTCGAACTAAAGAAACAACTAGAGGAATTGAGTAATAAAGGATTTATTCACCCTAGTGTTTCTCCATGGGGAGCCCCTGTTCTTTTTGTTAAAAAGAATGATGGATCTATGAGGTTATGTATCGACTATGGGGAGATCAATGCTATAAAGATAAAGAAAAAGTATCCCCTACCTCGTATTGATGATTTATTTGACCAACTACATGGAGCCCAATACTTTTCAAAGATTGACCTTCGATCTGGATACCATCAGTTGTGTATAAAGAAGGAAGACATTCCGAAGACAACATTTCGAACCAGGTACGGGCATTACGAGTTTACTGTAATGCCTTTTGGATTGACTAATGCACCCTCTGTATTCATGGATCTGATGAATAGAGTTTTAAAGGAGTATCTCGATGAATTTGTGGTGGTATTTATTGATGATATCTTGGTATACTCCAAAACCTACAAATATCATGAAAATCACTTGCGCATTATCTTGAAGACTCTGAGGAGGCATGAATTATATGGGATGTTTAGGAAGTGTGAATTCTGGCTTCAGGAGATTTCTTTTCTTGGCCATATTGTCTCTAAAGATTGAATCTCTGTTGATCCTTCTAAGACCAATGCAATCCAAAAATGGACAGCACCTACGAGTATAACTGAGGTACGCAGTTTTATTGGTTTGGCAGGTTATTATCGACGTTTCGTCCAGAATTTTTCCCGATTGGCTAACCCATTAACGAAGCTCACACGTAAAGGGGTTAAATTTGTTTGGACAAAAGAGTTTGAAGAATGTTTCAAGGAACTGAGGAGAAGATTAGTCAATGCTCCTATATTGACTCTACCATCGGGGAATGATGGGTTCGTTATTTATAGTGATGCATCGAAGAAAGGACATGGTTGTGTCCTTATACAGAATGATAGAGTTATTGCCTATGCATCACGAAAGTTGAAAATTCATGAACAAAACTATCCTACTCATGATCTCGAGTTAGCAGCTGTGATCTTTGCTTTGAAGATATGGAGACACTACCTCTATGGTGAAAAATGTGAGATTTATACTGATCACAAGAGTTTGAAGTATATTTTCTCACAAAAAGAACTCAACATGAGGCAAAGGAGATGGCTTGAATTACTCAAGGATTATTATTGTACGATACACTACCACCCGGGGAAAGCAAACAAGGTGGAAGATGCTTTGAGCAGAAAAGACCATAGAGTTTTGAACAATATGAGAATTGAAAGGGATCCAATTTTCATGGATCTAGTGAAGCTGGACATGGGAATAACCAGGGAAGGCGAAACATCATTTCTTTTTCAAATGGTTGCCAAACCATCTTTAATAGAAAGGATTAAGAGTACTCAGACCGATGATGAAGAATTTAAAAAGAAGATTAAAGCAGTGAATGATAGGAGATTAAGAGACTTTGTGTATGAAGATGGAATTTTGAAATTTGGGAAGAGACTTTGTGTTCCCGATATACCTGATCTAAAAAAGGAATTGCTGGATGATGCTCATAGTTCCAATTTCTCTATACACCCTGGGAGCACCAAAATGTATAGAGATTTGAAGGAACATTTTTGGTGGGACAACATGAAGAGGGAGATTGCTGATTTTGTGTCAAGATGTATGGTTTGTCAGCAAGTGAAAGATGGAAGGCAACAACCTGGAGGAGTCATGCAACCTCTTCCCATATCGGAGTGGAAATGGAAAAATATTACGATGGACTTTGTCATGGGGCTACCAAAGACTCCTAGAAGGAACGATGCAATATGGGTTATTGTTGATCGTCTTACCAAGTCAGCACATTTTCTTGCTATAATAGAAGATCTACCCCTGGAACGTCTAGCAAGACTATATATTAATGAAGTTGTGAGACTTCATGGAGTACCCCTATCGATTGTTTCTGATGGTGATCCCCGTTTTCCTTCAAGATTTTGGAAAAGTCTTCAGAAATCCTTGGATACTGAACATCATTTGAGCACTGCTTACCATCCTCAGACAGACGGACAATCAGAACGAACTATTCAAACCTTAGAAGACATGTTGAGATCTTTCTCACTTGACTTTCAGGGTATGTGGGATCAATATTTACCTCTGGTAGAATTTTCCTATAACAATAGCTTCCATTCGAGTATTCAGATGGCACCATATGAAGCGTTATACGGAAAGAGATGTCGTACACCAATCTGTTGGGATGATGTTGGTGAAAGAAAACTTGCAGGCCCATAACTGGTGGAGGAAATGATGGAAAAGGTGAAGGTAATCCAAAATCACCTCAGAGCAGCTCAAAGTAGGCAGAAGAGCTATGCCGATAATCGAAGGAAGGATTTGGAATTTCAAGTCTGTGATCATGTTTTCCTGAAGTTATCTCCATGGAAGGGAGTCATACGTTTTGGTAAGAAAGGTAAATTGAGTCTCAGGTACATCGGACCCTTTGAAATTCTAGAACGAATTGGGGTTATAGATTACCGATTGGCAATGCCGCCAAGTCTCTCTAAAGTTCACGATGTGTTCCACGTATCTCTGTTGAGGAAATACATGTCTGACCAAACGCATGTACTCACTTATGAGGAATTAGAACTGGAACCCGATCTGCCTTATTGCGAAGAGCCCGTCAGGATTCGTGATACAAGAGAACAAGTACTGAGAAACCGGACGACGCGTCTGGTAAAAGTTTTGTGGATAAACTATTAGATGGAAGAGGCAACGTGGGAACCCGAGGAACTTATGATGAAGAACCACCCGAGTCATTTCCTGTGATAAGTATTCTAGAAATTTCGAGGACGAAATTATTTGATGGAGGGGAGAATGTAACACCCCAAGCTTCTACGGTACGCTTCTTTTTGAATAATGTGATAGCGTGTGTTGTACGCAACACCGAGTTCTAACACACCACAACCAATCAAACAAGCCGTTATGAATAGTAATACATACTTTTTGAAATTATATATATTTTATATTTTAAAATGGACTTAATTTTTGGATTCGGAATATCGAATTTAGCCTAAGGTGAAATTTTGGTACATTTCGGATAACTTTCATATTTTGATGAATAGTGATAATTACTAAATTTTAATTAAAAACAACTTTTTTAATCAAAATAATTAATAGTGATAAATTATTAATTTGAGTGGTTTTAATGTATATTGAGAATATATTTTTACCATTTAATATAATTTTGGTCATTGGACATAATTTTACAATTAAACCGAACATAAACAAGTGTCAATCTTTTGATAGTTATTATCTCTTAAAAACACGTTTTTTGTTTTGACAGCGGGAATTAATTTTAAATTAATTAATGCCACTTCTGTGTTTTGAATTTAGAAAAATGGATTCCATATTTGGAATCAGGATGTTCAAATTGTGTAAATAGGTAACTTTTATTTTTAGACATTTTGAATAATTACTGCGGTAAATATTTTATTTACCATGGTTAAGGGTAAATCCGGTAAATAAGGGTTAAAAAATAATATTATAATAATACTAAATTACCCTAAAACGTGTCCTATCCATATTGGTTGATACATGTTCGACCATAGGCATCTTTGGGTCGATTTTGGGACCCCATGGTGACACTTGTAGGTGATAGGGACACTTTATTTTAATTATGTTAAAATGAATACAAAAATAACACAAGCATATATCTTTTAGAAAAACAATTTTTACATAGGGTTATATATGCTTTATTTTAGATTATAAATATTCATTAGAAAGCTAAAAAGATTTCCTACATAGTGATATTTTATTTATAATTTTTAGACATTAAATAATTTAATTTATTTATGACACAATGATGATGAATTAATTATGATAATAGTGAAAAATTAAAATAATTGATATTATAAATACCCAAATAAATATAATATGAAACTTTTAATGAATTAAACTAATTTTTTAGGATAATATGAAATATTAGGATTGATTTAATTTACTTTGTTAGAAGTAATCAATCTGTTATGAGTTTCACAAAAATCAACTATTGAATAGTGTCAAAATTGACATAAAAGAGTTCTTAAAACAAATATTATATTATTAATTGATATTAAATTCCTAAAAATATAAGGTTCGTCCAAGAGACTTATATCATGATAGGTTCATCATTAATGGACCACTTGGGGGTCCCTTGGATGTATATAGTAAGTTTATTAACCATATTATATAAAAATACAAAGAGACATTGTAAAAGTGAAACTAATTAACTTAGAGTTAATACTTAAAGATAAGGTTAATATAAGTACCCAAACCTGTCTAAATTATATTGGTTGAGTGTTTTTCGACCTATACCCATCTTAACCTTTAAATAATCAACATTGGAGCCATTAGAAACCGAATATGAATTTATTATAAAATAATATTTCTAGCTTTTCCAAAGGTGCCCCTCACCCCTCTTATAAAAGGGCACTCCTCCTTCTCATTTCTTAACACCTTAAAAGCCTTTTGGTTCGGCCAAACTCTACCCAAATACTCTCCCAACTTCCCCCAATACAACCTAGGGTCCTTAGTTTGATCAGAAAGCCAACCTAAGGAGCCCTTTTGATCAAATCAAAAGGAAGAACCCGAAGAAGATGTAATGTTTTCACCACCCCTTTTCAAGTTCCTTTCTTCTTCCACTTCTTCTTCCTTTGTTGTTACCATTATAAAATAATAACTCCAGTATCAAATATATACTGTGATGTTATTATAAATATGGTACAACCATATTCAGTATTCTATCCACCCTTTGAATAACATGTCACCATACGTCCGTACGTACGGCTTACCGTCTCCACGTCGTGGTGTAATTGTTATTCAATATAATATTATTTAGATGGGTATAATAATGATGTGTAACTCATGTAAATAATAAATAAAACATGTTAATGATTCTGTATATATCATATACCATCAATTTATATATTATTTTAATATCAAAAGAATGATATTGTCGCTCGTGCGTACGTACGGACTACCGTCTCCACGAACGCGATGAGATTCATTCTCCATCATATCCATTAAAGTATAATTATCATTTGATGATTTAGAAATGATTTTTAAGGACTTGATATCATTCTAGATATGAATAAGATACAACAAACATGTCTTATGTAACAAAACATATAAAAGAAAATGAGTAAGTTAACACCCGAAACGACGATAATTCTAAGATATTATTAACAAATCAATGTTAAAAGATCATATATGATATCATATCAATATATATGATTCTTGTATAATTTAATAACAATTATTTCACCATTATACAGGAGGTTAACCTACCCCAACCAAGGAAAAGTACAAGGTAATGGTTATCTCACAATCTCTTCATTATCCGAGGTTGTTTATACGTTACAATCTACTGGGATTTCTTTATCATCCACATCCATGTTTCTTCGAAATGTATTTCAAAACATATTTATTATTTACAAAAATATGGGTTAAAGTCATTTATACCCTTGTTTGACTTTTTATAAGAGTTTTATAAAGGAATATTTCCGTCGTTTTCAAAACAAGGTCCTTTTTAACCTTTTCGACAGAATAAAGGTAAGAATGTTTTTTTAACTTATACGGCGGGTGCGGCTATTTTCCGCCGTTATAAAATCTTCAAATCTTCCCTTACAAGCTTATAATAATATTTTCAAAGAAAATGTTTTATTTTATATGGATCTTAAATGATTTCAAAATAAAAGGAGATATTTCTTTAAAAAGAATTTTGATTTCATCTATGTCAACATCATTTGATGGATTTTAAGATTATTTGAAGTTGATTTATTATATTACAAAACTTTTATATTGTATTGAAGGTTTTGTGATATTTTTGACTGTGGATGTGCTATTTTTATACCATTCATAGTTTATGGTGAAAGTATTGACATTTTGTATGCTAGTTTTAATACGAATGTTTATGTTATGTTTAAACCCTTTCATATGGGAATGCATTGGACTTAATATGTGACGGGTGGAGCCCGCTATAGCTCCTCGATGCATCGGTAGGTCTCATGAGACAAACTAGTGTCTTGGCACAGGGCCTTGGAAAAATCTTATTTGTAGCCTTGGCATGAGGCCTTGGCTATGTGGTTATGATAGTCTGGCATTATGAATTCCAACATTATGAAAGTGGTTATTTATTTTGCATGTGATTATTTGATTAGTAGAATGTCCATGTGAATAATTAAATGACATTATTTCATTTTATTTATGACATACTATGTTGAAAGTTCAAGTTTGAAAGGCTTTTGTTTTAGTTATACATTGCCTTAAATGTTTATTCTTATTTATGAAAGTTTTCGCTATATTGTTATCCTTACTGGGCATTTGAGATCACCCCTTTTCTATGTTTTATTTTTCCCAGGAAGTGAAGAAGTAAATTATGAATGACCTGCAGGGATATTATGTGGGGATATGAGTGTGGATTATGGAGACAATATGTTGTTGTAGTAGTTTTTCATTTTATGATGTAATGTAAGACTTATGAATATATCTGGTGTTTCCAAGGCTACTAAACCAATCGGTCTTTCGATATTTGATCTTTCTTGTGATCATGCCAATGTTATGTAATAATGCACCGACTCTGGGTAACTAGGGTCGGGGCGTTACAGTTGGTATCAGAGGAAGTTTTGTACAAACCTTGGAAGCTAGATTTGGATAAACTCTGATTAGAGCACGTAGACCTAAGATGAACTTTGAGGATTAGTATAGAAGAACTTCCTAGAATTTTGGTATTGTAGGGATTTTGTGAGTTTTCCGAGCAATACATCCCTGTCTGGATACGAGCAGGTAGAGGCGGCTCTGGCACAGATGTACCTAGGGGTAAAACCCGAAAACACCGCTTTGAGCTAGACTCGAACGACAACCGGTGCATGACAACGGGCCTTGCTGCACTCTTGGTTATGACACTCCCGGGGGATATGCTTAGGATAACTCTAATTTTATTTACAAATAATTTTGAAGGGATTATGAGTATATACTTCCTCAAAGAAAACATTCCTATGATTATGGATTATATCCATAAATAGTTCAATTTATGTTAAGTGTTTTATAAGTACGGGATTATGAATTTGAATCATAAACTGATCTAGTTTATGCCATTATTTAGAAATGGCGCCTAGTGGAAGAAATGGAAACCGTATCAATGCACACACTCCATGTAGGGATTTCCCTCCTGCTCAAGATAATTAAAGTGGAGCTGGTGATGCAATTGGTGCCGATCAGCTAATCACCATACTGGGACAACTTACTCAGGTTATGAATAATAACCTTACCCGTATGGAGCACCCTGATCCGCAGCGTGGATGTAACATCCCAAGTAAGTAATGAATAATAGATATTTTTATCTATGTCTTTTAATGATTAAGATAGTGTTATAGAGGCTTAAAATGAAAATAAATACAATCTTATGCATGGAATACACTAATATTCTTAAAAGATTGTTTTACAGCCTTTTGATGGAAAACCATTTTTGAATCTATATTTTGACAATTTTATAAACTATTTTTGTCAAAATAAACTTATCCTTTATGATTGGGACATAAAAATTTACCTTGTGTGAATTTTTGGTATTTTTCTGACAATGTTCATTTTTTTAATGAATAGTGAAAAATACTGCATTTTACATCAAAACTGATTTTTAATCTAATTTATTTATATGATTAGATTATGTTTTGAATTGGTTTTGAATTTAAATTAGATTATATTTTTACCATTTTATCCAATGGTGGTCATTGGAATCAATTTCACTTTGAAATTAGACTTAAACTGGTGTCAATCTTTTGATACTTATTGTTTTCTAAAAACACGCTATTTGCTCTGGTAGCGGGAATTAATTATTAAATTAATTAATGTGACTTATATGATTTTAATTTTGTAAAATAGACTTCATTTTTGAATTCGGAATATCAAATATAGATTAGGGTGAATTTTTGGTAATTTTCTGAAAAACTTCAATTTTTGATGAATAGTGAAACCACTAAGTGGTAATCAAGCAAACTGATTTTTCAGTTAAATGAAATTTTACCACTAATGTGTATTGAATTTTGAAAATATGACATACATGGTTGTCATTAAGAAGTAAAATGTGTTTCAATGAGATTAAAATAATTTTTTGGTGAATAGTAACTTATTAAGTTCTTAATCACGATTAGTGGTAATTAGTGTAGTTTAAGGTATAAATAATGCTTTAATAATATGAAATGACCTAGACACATGTCTCAACCTTATTGGTTGTGTCATGGCCGACCAAGACAAGCCATGGGTCAACTTGGGGACCCCATGGAGACATTTTGGTTTGGAAATGACATAAATAACTTTTTATTAAATGTTAAAGTAAAAATGACACAAACAAGAGATGTTTTACAAAAACAATTTTTACATGGGGTTATAAAGATCAGATTTTTGATTATAAATAGTAATTGGAAAGCTAAAAAGATTTTCTACATCATAGTATTTTTTTTATGATTTTTATACATTATATATATTAAATTATTTATGACATAATAATGATGCAGCGATGACATCATTATTTGACGATTTAAATAAAATGGAAAGATAATATAAAATCTATGAACTACACATGTCCAAATCCAATTGGATTAGTGGATTTCAAACCCTTATCACCTTATACACGAATTATATCAATGTGGGACCTTTTGAATCCGAAACACATTTTCAAATAAAGTAATATTTCTTTACTTTCCAAAAGTGCCCCTCCTCTCCTCTTATAAAAGGCCCCCACCTCTACCTCATTTCACACACTACTCAAGCCTTTGGCTCGGCCAAACCCTGCCCATTTACTCTCTCCACATCCCTCTCCTCATCCTATAGGATTCCCTTTGGGCATAATCCTTTCAAAGGAAGCCTTTAGGCTCAAATCAAAAGGAGTTACACTTTTAAAGGTAATTCATTCTCTCATGTTCATTTGTTTTATTTTGCTTCTCCAACCCCCTAAACTCTTTTTATTTACTTATTTTGTAACAAAACTAGTATCTTCAATATACAAGGATGTTGTTATAATATTTATTTTAGCTACACTCTCACACAACTACATCAAATGGTTAAAGAACATACGGTTTCTGTGGATGGCGAAATTCATCCTCCCGAAACGATGACTGTTCAAAACTCATTTAACACCTTCAAAGGTGGACATTATGATGACACTATTTTTATATATGATATATAATATGTTTATGGTTTCCTTAAGCTTCTGCTTTTTTCATTTTGGGCATACCTTTATGGTTTCCATTATGGGTAAACACGATATCTTCATTTTAGGAAGTGCGGACTACCGCCCCCTCAAAGTGATTTGATTCGTTAAATAACATATGTGGGACATATAAAGGATGGAACTATGATATTATATATTATATTATACTGGAATTATAATATACCTTTATATCATTATGATTCCATTCTATAAAATACGAAATAGAAATGAAAGTAGTGTTCATGCGTACGTACGGCTTACCGTCTCCATGAACGGTGCATTTCATTTCTTACCTCTAAATGATTATGTAATATTATAAATTCAAGTATGTACTGGATATATATGACATATATGATATCTACATCATGAATACCATTCTGGATATAATGAACCTTTGACCAAATTAACAACATGTAAGTGTAAGAAGTCTATTTTTGACTTAAGAACCAAATACCGACAAAATGAACAATATTAAATTAAATGATTACATGATGTCCATAACATGGTATAAAAGGAATAATGAACTTGAAAAAGGTTCTTAAGCAAGTAGAGATTAACTCAAGTTTATTATTCAGGAGATTAAAGAACGGTCGGGTCAAGTCGGATACGAGGTATGGGACTTCGTCTCAATCTCCTTTCGTTGAGGCATATTTTATTTTATACACAACTTTCTTTTATACGGTGTATAAACCCCTTTGACTTTTACGTTTATTCAAAAGGAATCTTTTTTATACGAAGCGTTTAATAAATGACAAAAGGGAATGTTTTTGTCGTACATATGCGGCGACAACGACTTCTCCGCCGTCGTGACCGTTATTTGAGTTTCGGCTTCCTCTACAAGCCATACCTTCTTTTTAAAAGAAAAATAAATAACATGTTTTACTTTTCATTTATTTTAGTATTGAAAATGGATTTCATAATGTTTTTATATCAATGTGTTGTATTGATATCTCATGATTGAAATGTGGAAATTTTATGTTTCCTTTATGCATGTTTTATGTGATATGATTATGTTATGGTTCTTGGGCATTATTAAGAAGACGGGTGGTTCCGTGATAAACTAAGGGCGGGTGAGCCCGTTATAACTCTCCAATGCATTGGGTAACGCGAAGGAGTTAAATGTTAAGGTTTCTCCGAAGATATTTTAGGGAATATACTGTGATGGGTTTTCCAAACGTAACCAAGAGGGTTACTCCCTATGTAAGAATGTTATGAATGCCTCAAGTTACCTTTATGTCTTATGATTTCTATGATTTATTCACGATTTTATGAGGTATGTTAAAGTGCCTATGTTTTATGGGTAATGTATGATTTCATTCTTATGTATATATGAACTCATGTTTCCTTTCCATGTTTTTTTTATAACCCATACTGAGTTTTTTATGCTCATCCCAAGTTTTTTTGAAATGTTTTCACAGGTCAAGGGAAAGGTACATGATAAGATGATAGAGTCAAGGATGTGTCAAGAAATAATCCATGTTTTATTTTAAATGTGTTTCCATTGATGGAAATGAAGAATACTATCTTTCTGTAACCACTTTGTTTATATGTGGAATGTAATGCAAGTTTTATGATCTAATTCTCTAAAACTCTAAACCCAAAAAGATCCTCAATGTGAAATCTTGTAATAACTCAAGATTAAGTAAGGTTTAAGGCTGGGGCCTTATAGTTGGTATCAGAGGTCGGCTTAGATAACTTTAGGAGTTAGAATTCTATTAAATGATTATCCAAAAATATTTTTTTTTCGAAATGATATAGCATTTAAAGATTACCATGTTGATTCATCTAAGACATGTTTGTTCAGAATGGTTTTCCGCAGAGGAAACAGGGAAGCAGTGCTAGGAAGGCATACAGAAGGAAATAACCTTCCGAATCAGCATCCAGAAATGGTCGGAATTGGAACTAAACAGTTTGTTGCAGTAATGGTGTAGTTGACTCAAGCGATAAATGGCGGTGGTATCCATGCACGAGATCAGCAAGAACAACCGCAGAGGAACATGTCAGTGGTGGAACATTTCATGAGACAACATCCACCATCATTCGGAGGATCATCTGACCCTGTGCTAGCTGAAGGGTGGATTAAAGCACTGGAGAAGATTTTTGTTGTCATGGGGTGTTCAGACAATCAAAAGGTTAGTCTTGCTATTTACCGTTTGGATGGTGAAGCAGATCAGTGGTGGTCTATGGTTAAAAATATCAGGGACGCCGATGAGATTGATGCTCTTGACTGGGATGAATTCAAAGGTATGTTTCTTGAGAAGTATTTTCCTAAGGCTGTTCGACTTAGGATAGAAAAGACATTCTTGGAATTGAGGCAAGAGGAAGACTCAGTGGCTGCCTATGAAGAAAGGTTCACTCGATAGGCAAGGTATGCTCCAAATTTTATCCGGGACCTTGATAGTAAAATCAATCGTTTTTACTCAGGATTAAAGCCAAAGAATCGAAGGGCATTAGCTTCTCGTGAGTTTAAAAGTTATGAAAATCTTGTTCGATGTGCTGAGAAGGTTGAAATGGAGTTTGTCGATGACCAAGTTTTCTATAACAACCAGCAGAAGAAGAGACCGAGGTGGCAGGAGACAGGTAAGAATTCTTCAAAAAAGTCTGATGGTAAGAGAACTAAGTTTCCAGTTTGTGATAAATGTGGCAAAAGGCATGCTGGGGAATGTCTTCTGAATTCTGGGAAGTGCTACCGATGTGGTAAGATGGGACATAAGGCTCGTGATTGCACTGAAAAGGATCAAGGTGAAGGTAAGAACAAATTTGATTTACAGTTAGTGAAATGTTTTAAGTGCAATGAGATGAGTCACTATGCAAACGAGTGTCCGACAAGGAGCTTGAGTGATGGGAAGCAGTTAGACTACAAGAAGAAAGGGGTGGTGAAATCCTTTGCAACTACTTCAGCAGATGTCGGGCCATCAAATGAAGTTGTATCAGGTACTTTGTTTGTTTTTTCAGATTATGCCAGTGTGTTGTTTGATTCGGGGTCTACACATTCTTTCATCTCTGAAACCTTTTCTAGTAAAATGGGAATACCATCTCAAGAAATGACTCCTGAACTTTTGGTAAAAACACCTGGGGGAAGTGTCGAGGCAAAAAGAATTTATAAGAATCTTCTTATCCTTATCTATGGAAAGAACCTACTTGCAAACCTTATTGTTCTACCTCTAGTAGAGTTTGATGTTATCCTGGGTATGGTTTGGCTCTCTATTTACCATGCTAAGATTGACTGTAGAGTTAAAGAAGTTTCTTTTCAGAAAGACTTTCAGTTTGTTTACAGGAATGAACCCTTACTTTTGATGACATATCAAGAGGCCGAAAACTTGTAAAAGATGGAAATGAATGTTACCTTGCACACGTCGTTGAAAATAAATGAACTGTTCAGATTAATGATGTGCCAGTGGAAAATGAGTATCCTGATGTTTTTCCTGATGAGTTGCCTGGAATAATACCAGATCGGGAAGTTGAGTTTACTGTTGACTTAGTTCCTGATGCTAATCCAATTTCAAAACCCCCTTACCGAATGGCACAAATTGAACTTTTAGTGTTGAAGGAGAAATTGCAAGATTTATTAGAGAAAGGTTTCATTAGACCTAGCACATCACCATGGGGTGCTCCTGTTTTATTTGTTAAAAAGAAAGATGGTTCTATGAGACTTTGCATTGATTATAGAGCCTTGAATAATATCACTGTTAAGAACAAATATCCTTTGCCTCATATCGATGATTTGTTTGATCAGCTCCAGGGAGCTCAGTTTTTTTCAAAGATTGACCTGCGATCGGGGTACCATCAGCTGAAGGTAAAGGAGGCAGATATTCCGAAGACCGCATTCCGTACGAGATATGGCCATTATGAATTTGTAGTAATGCCTTTTGGGCTAACCAATGCACCTGCTGTATTCATGGACTTAATGAATAGAATTTTCCATGAGTTCTTGGATAAGTTTGTGGTGGTTTTCATTGATGATATTTTGGTGTTTTCTAAAAGTAAAGAGGATCATGAAAAACATTTAAGGGTTATCTTGCAAACCTTAAAAGAAAAGAAACTGTATGGTAAATTCAGCAAGTGTGAGTTTTGGTTGCAACAAATTTATTTCCTTGGTCACATTGTTTCTAAAGATGGAATAACTGTTGATCCTGTAAAAACAAAAGTTGTGGAAGAATGTCCAAACCCACAAATGTAACCGAGATTCGTAGCTTCCTTGGTTTGGCAGGCTGTTGCGAAGGTTTGTTAAAAAATTTTCACGGTTATCTAGTCCAATGACTATGCTAACTCGGAAGGGTGTTAAGTTTATCTGGACAAAAGAATGTGATGATTGTTTTCAGGAATTGAAAAGAAGATTGGTGAATGCTCCAGTTTTGGAACTACCTTCCAGGAATGGTGAGTTTGTTATATACAGTGATGCTTCATTGAAAGGACTTGGTTGCGTCCTAATGCAGAATAATCAGGTAATTGCTTATGCTTCACGACAGTTGAAAACTCATGAGGTAAATTACCCTACACATGATTTGGAATTAGCTGCTGTTGTTTTTTGCTTTTAAAATTTGGAGGCATCATTTGTATGGAGTAAAGTGTGAAATATATACCGATCACAAAAGTTTAAAGTATATATTCACTCAGAAAGAGTTAAACATGAGACAAAGGAGATGGCTGGAATTAATCAAGGATTATGATTGTACAATTCATTACCATCCGGGAAAAGCAAATAAAGTGGCTGATGCTTTGAGTCGAAAAAGTAATGCTTCATTAACAATGTTGCATTTGGAACGTGATCCTTTGGTTAAGGATTTGATGAACTTTGGCATAGAAGTTGTTGGTGCAGGAAGTCCATCTGTTTTGTTTCAGGTATCAGTGAGATCTTCTCTATCAGATAGAATCAAGAAAGCACAGAAGCAAGACAGTGAGCTGCAGAAAAAGGTAGAGCTGGTTCAGAAAGGTAAGTTTCCTGAATTCAACATTGATAATGATTGTGTTTTGAGATTTGGGAAGAGATTGTGTGTGCCTTGTGATTCACAGTTGAAGAGAGAGCTATTATGTGAAGCTCATAGTTCTCCTTTTTCAGTTCATCCGAGCAGTACTAAGATGTATAGAGATCTGCGGGAGTATTACTGGTGGGATGGAATGAAAAGAGATATTGCTGATTTTACTATGAAGTGTTTGACATGTCAACAGGTCAAAGCAGAACGGCAGTTACCGAAAGGGATGCTTTAGCCTTTACCAGTGCCAGAGTGGAAATGGGAGAATATATCCATGGACTTTGTCGTTGGATTACCGAAGACATCTCGAGGTAATAATGCAATCTGGGTTATTGTTGATCGCTTGACCAAATCTGCTAATTTCCTTTCTATACGAGATACTTTCTCTCTTGATCAACTTTCCCGTTTGTATCTTAAAGAGATAGTCAGGTTACATGGAGTTCCTCTCTCCATTGTATCAGATCGTGATCCCAGGTTTACTTCTAACTTTTGGAAAGGCCATCAGGAGTCGTTGGGTACTGAATTAAATTTTAGTACAGCTTGTCATCCTCAATCAGATGGGAAGTCAGAACGAACAATTCAGACATTGGAGGATATGCTACGAGCTTGTTCTATGGATTATCAGGGAAGTTGGGACCAACACCTTTCTTTGGTTGAGTTTTCATATAATAACAGATTTCATTCCAGTATACAGATGGCACCATTTCAGGCATTATATGGGAAGCGGTGTCGAACTCCAGCTTTCTGGGATGAAGTGGGTGAAAGGAAGTTGATGGGACCAGAATTGGTAGAAGAGATGGCAGAAAAAGTTCAGTTGATTCAGAAACACATGAGAACAGCTCAGAGCAGGCAGAAGAGTTATGCAGATAACCGGAGGAAGGATCTATCTTTCGAGGTAGGTGATCATGTTTTTCTCAAGGTTTCTCATTGGAAAAGTGTGATGAGATTTGGTAAGAAAGGAAAGTTGAGTCCAAGGTTCATTGGACCATACGAAATTCTAGAGAGAGTTGAATCAGTTGCATACCGAGTGGCTTTACCTCCGAGTTTTGCTCAGGTGCACAATGTTTTTCACATTTCGATGTTGAGAAAGTATATTCCAGATCCATCTCATGTTTTGAGTCCAGAATTAGTTCAGCTGGAAGAGAACCTATCTTATGAGGAACAACCGGTCCAGATTCTTGACCACAGGGAGAAAGTGTTATGAAATAAGGTGATTAAGCAGGTAAAGGTTTTGTGGAAAAACCACATGATTGAAGAGGCAATATGGGAATCTGAAAATGCAATGAGGGATAAGTACCCCCATTTATTCGATAAGTGAATAAATTGCGGGGACGCAATTTTCTAAAGGGGGGAAGGATGTAACATCCCAAGTAAGTAATGAATAATAGATATTTTTATCTATGTCTTTTAATGATTAAGATAGTGTTATAGAGGCTTAAAATGAAAATAAATACAATCTTATGCATGGAATACACTAATAT
Organism: Viscum album; assembly: GCA_963277665.1. Taxonomy (NCBI): domain Eukaryota; kingdom Viridiplantae; phylum Streptophyta; class Magnoliopsida; order Santalales; family Viscaceae; genus Viscum; species Viscum album. Next base: position 1,512,000,737 of record OY728132.1, on the reverse strand, counting down.
TCTTAAAAGATTGTTTTACTACCTTTTGATGGAAAACCATTTTTGAATATATATTTTGACAATTTTATAAACTATTTTTGTCAAAATAAACTTATCCTTTATGATTGGGACATCAAAATTTACCTTGTGTGAATTTTTGATATTTTTCTGACAATGTTCATTTTTTTAATGAATAGTGAAAAATACTCCATTTTACATCAAAACTGCTTATTAATCTACTTTATTTATATGATTAGATTATGTTTTGAATTGGTTTTGAAGTGAAATTAGAATATATTTTTACCATTTTATCCAATGGTGGTCATTGGAATCAATTTCACTTTGAAATTAGACTTAAACTGGTGTCAATCTTTTGATACTTATTGTTTTGTAAAAACATGCTATTTGCTCTGGCAGCGGGAATTAATTATTCAATTAATTAATGTGACTTATATGGTTTGAATTTTGTAAAATAGACTTCATTTTTGAATTCGGAATATCAAATATATCTTAGGGTGATTTTTTGGTAATTTTCTGAAAAACTTCAATTTTTGATGAATAGTGAAACCACTAAGTGGTAATCAAGCAAACTGATTTTTCAGTTAAATGAAATTTTACCACTAATGTGTATTGAATTTTGAAAATCTGACATACATGGTTGTCATTAAGAAGTAAAATGTGGTTCAATGAGATTAAAATAATTTTTTGGTGAATAGTAACTTATTAAGTTCTTAATCACGATTAGTGGTAATTAGTGTAGTTTAAGGTATAAATAATGCTTTAATAATATGAAATGACCTAGACACATGCCCCAACCTTATTGGTTGTGTCATGGGAGACCAAGACAAGCCATGGGTCAACTTGGGGACTCCATGGAGACATTTTGGTTTGGAAATGACATAAATAACTTTTTATTAAATGTTAAAGTAAAAATGACACAAACAAGAGATGTTTTACAAAAATAATTTTTACATGGGGTTATAAAGATCAGATTTTTGATTATAAATAGTCATTGGAAAGCTAAAACTATTTTCTACATCATAGTATTTTTTTATGATTTTTAGACATTAAATAAATTAAATTATTTATGACATAATAATGATGCAGCGATGACATCATTATTTGACGATTTAAATAAAATGGAAATATAATATAAAATCTATGAACTACACATGTCCAAAACCAATTGGATGAGTGGATTTAGAACCCTTATCACCTTATCCATGAATGATATCAATGTGGGTCCTTTTTAAACCGAAACACATTTTCAAATAAAGTAATATTTCTTTACTTTCCAAAAGTGCCCCTCCTCTCCTCTTATAAAAGGCCCCCACCTCTACCTCATTTCACACACTACTCAAGCCTTTGGATCGGCCAACCCCTGCCCATTTACTCTCTCCACATCCCTCTCCTCATCCTATAGGATTCCATTTGGTCAGAACCCTTTCAAAGGAAGCCTTTAGGCTCAAATCAAAAGGAGTTACACTTTTAAAGGTAATTCATTCTCTCATGTTCATTTGTTTTATTTTGCTTCTCCAACCCCCTAAACTCTTTTTATTTACTTATTTTGTAACAAAACCAGTATCTTAAATATACAAGGATGTGGTTATAATATTTATTTGAGCTACACTCTCACACAACTATATCAAATGGTTAAAGAACATACGGTTTCTGTGGATGGCGAAATTCTGCCTCCCGAAACGATGATTGTTAAAAACTCATTTAACACCTTCAAAGGTGGCCATTATGATGTCACTATTTTTATATATGATATATAATATGTTTATGTTTTCCTTAAGCTTCTGTTTTTTTCATTTTGGGTATACCTTTATGGTTTCCATTATGGGTAAACACGATATCTTCATTTTAGGAAGTGCGGACTACCGCCCCCTCAAAGTGATTTGATTCGTTAAATACCATATGTGGGACATATAAAGGATGGAACTATGATATTATATATGATATTATACTGGAATTATAATATACCTTTATATCATTATGATTCCATTCTATAAAATACGAAATAGAAATGAAGGTTGGGTTCATGCGTATGTACGGCTTACCGTCTCCAGGAACGGTGCATTTCACTTCTTACCTCTAAATGATTATGTAATATTATAAATGCAAGTATGTACTGGATATATATGACATATATGATATCTACATCATGAATACCATTCTGGATATAATGAACCTTTGACCAAATTAACAACATGTAAGTGTAAGAAGTCTATTTTTGACTTAAGAACCAAATACCGACAAAATGAACATTATTAACATAAATGATTACATGATGTCCATAACATGGTATAAAAGGAATAATGAACTTGAAAAAGGTTCTTAAGAAAGTAGGGATTAACTCAAGTTTATTATTCAGGAGATTAAAGAACGGTCGGGTCAAGTCGGATACGAGGTATGGGACTTCGTCTCAATCTCCTTTCGTTGAGGCATATTTTATTTTATACACAACTTTCTTTTATATGGTGTATAAACCCCTTTGACTTTTACATTTATTCAAAAGGAATCTTTTTTATACGAAGCGTTTACTAAACGTCAAAAGGGAATGTTTTTGTCGTACGTTTGCGGCGACAACGACCTCTCCGCCGTCGTGACCGTTATTTGAGTTTTGGCTTCCTCTACAAGCCATACCTTCTTTTTAAAAGAAAAATAAATACCATGTTTTACTTTTCTTTTATTTTAGTATTGAAAATGGTTTTCATAATGTTTTTATATCAATGTGTTGTATTGATATCTCGTGATTGAAATGTGAAAATTTTATGTTTCCTTTATGCATGTTTTATGTGATATGATTATGTTATGGTTCTTGGGCATTATTAAGAAGACGGGTGGTTCCGTGATAAACTAAGGGCGGGTGAGCCCGTTATATCTCTCCAATGCATTGGGTAACGCGAAGGAGTTAAACGTTAAGGTTTCTCCGAAGAGATTTTAGGGAATATACTGTGTTGGGTATTCCAAACGTAACCAAGAGGGTTACTACCTATGTAACAATGTTATGAATGCCTCAAGTTACCTTTATGTCTTATGATTTCTATGATTTATTCATGATTTTATGAGGTATGTTAAAGTGCCTATGTTTTATGGGTAATGTATGATTTCATTCTTATGTATATATGAACTCATGTTTCCTTTCCATGTTTTTTTTATAACCCATACTGAGTTTTTTATGCTCATCCCAAGTTTTTTTGAAATGTTTTCACAGGTCAAGGGAAAGGTATATGATAAGATGATAGAGTCAAGGATGTGTCAAGAAATAATCCATGTTTTATTTTAAATGTGTTTACATTGATGGGAATGAATAATACTATCTTTCTGTAACCACTTTGTTTATCTGTGGAATGTAATGCAAGTTTTATGATCTAATTCTCTAAAACTCTAAACCCGAAAAGATCCTCAATGTGAAATCTTGTAATAACTCAAGATTAAGTAAGGTTTAAGACTGGGGCCTTATAGTGGAGGATCAATGTTAGATCGATTCATGGGGCAACAACCACCAACGTTCTATGGGAGTACAAATCACTTAGTAGCTGAGTAATGGATATTTTCCCTAGAGAAAATATTTCAGGCTTTGGGGAGCAGTGAATGGGAAAAAGTTATCATGGCAGTTTACCGCCTCACTGGAGATGCTGATCAATGGTGCTCATTGATTCAAAATACGAAGGAAGATGATGAAGTATCAAATATGGAATGGAGGGAGTTCAAAGATCTGTTTTTAGAAAAGTACTTTTCTCGCGACCATCGAGCAGATATGGAAAGGCAATTTCTAAGTCTGAGACAGAAGGAGGATGAGAATGTCACAAAGTATGAGGATAACTTTACAAGGTTAGCATGGTACGCTGGTGATTATATACGTAACCAAATAAGTAAGATTGATCGTTTCTTTGATGGGTTAAAACCATTTCTCCGTCGAGCATTAGTCTCACAATCCTTTTCGTCGTACGAAGACATTGTCTCATGTGCTATCAAGACCGAAAAGGAATTCTCTAAGTCTTATGACTTTAAAGAAAATAAAGATAAGAAGAGACTGCTGATCAATATGGGAATGGAAATAAAGGGAAGAAGGGAAAGGTTGAATATCCATCATGTGGTAAATGCGGGAAGAAACACCCTGGTACTTGCTTGAAGGGAATGGGAGTCTGTTACAAGTGTGGTGAAAAATGCCACCAAGCTCGTGATTTCAAGGGGAAGAATGAAGCTACCAACGTTCAGTGCAATAATTGCAGGGAGATGGGGCATTATGCAAATGCATGTCCTAAGCGTCAGGAGAACATACCTCAAAAAAGGCCAAGGGATCAAGGCCAGGCTTATGTTATCACTACTGCTGAGGTAGAAGCTCCGAAAGACGTGGTGGCAGGTAATTTAATGGTTTCCTCAAGTTTAGAAAATGCATTATTTGATTCTGGATCATCACATTGTTTCATATCTTCCCAGTTTTCTAAGAAAATTAGATATTTCCAATTTGATTTAACAAGGGAGTTGTCAGTTAAAAATCCTAAGGGAAGTATTATTGCAACAAAGTTTTGCGAATCAGTCCCCATTAGAGCACATAAATGTTCTTTATCTGCTGATCTCATCGTCATACCTATGATTGAGTTTGATATAATCCTCGGTATGGACTGGCTTTCGGACTATGATGTGAAGATTTATTGTAATAAGAAAGAGGTTACGATTCTTGATGATAATGATAAGAAACACCTTATCTTTAGGGCAGAATCGTCACCACCTAATTCTTATCTAGATCCACCCCCAGTAGCTCAACTAAATTCTATTATTGGGGAGGAAGAGAATGAAATAATTGTGGGTGAGGAAATGAATGTTTGAATAGAGGATGTACCTGTTGTGAAAAAATATGTAGATGTATTTCCGGAAGATTTACCTGGACATCCTCCAGAATGAGAAGTTGAGTTTTCCATTGATTTAATTCCTGGAACAAAGCCTATATCGAAGACCCCATACAGAATGGATACAGTATAGTTATTTGAACTAAATAAACAACTAGAGGAATTGAGTAATAAAGGATTTATTCGCCCTAGTGTTTCTCCATGGGGATCCCCTGTTCTTTTTGTTAAAAAGAAAGATGGATCTATGAGGTTATGTATCGACTACAGGGAGATCAATGCTATAACGATAAAGAACAAGTATCCCCTACCTCGTATTGATGATTTATTTGACCAACTACATGGAGCTCAATACTTTTCAAAGATTGACCTTCGATCTAGATACCATCAATTGTGTGTAAAGAAGGATGACATTCCGAAGACAGCATTTCGAACCAGGTACGGGCATTTCGAGTTTACTGTAATGCCTTTTGGATTGACTAATGCACCCTCTGTATTCATGGATCTGATGAATAGAGTTTTCAAGGATTATCTCGATGAATTTGTGGTGGTATTTATTGATGATATCTTGGTATACTCCAAAACCTACGAAGATCATGAAAATCACTTGCGCATTATCTGGAAGACTCTGAGGAGGCATGAATTATATGGGAAGTTTAGCCAGTGTGAATTCTGGCTTCAGGAGATTTCTTTTCTTGGCCATATTGTCTCTAAAGATGGAATCTCTGTTGATCCTTCTAAGACCAAGGCAATCCAAGAATTCCCAGCACCTATGAGTATAACTGAGGTACGCAGTTTTATTGTTTTGGCAGGTTATTATCGACATTTCGTCCATAATTTTGCCCGATTGGCTAACCCATTAACGAAGCTCACACGTAAAGGGGTTAAATTTGTTTGGACAAAAGAGTGTGAAGAATGTTTCGAAGAACTAAAGGGAAGATTAGTCAATGCTCCTATATTGACTCTACCATCGGGGAATGATGGGTTCGTTATTTATAGTGATGCATCGAAGAAAGGACTTGGTTGTGTCCTTATGCAGAATGATAGAGTTATTTCCTATGCTTCACGACAGTTGAAAATTCATTAAAAAAACTATCCTATTCATGATATCGAGTTAGCAGCTGTGATCTTTGCATTGAAGATATGGAGGCACTACCTCTATGGTGAAAAATGTGAGATTTATACTGATCACAAGAGTTTGAAGTATATTTTCTCAAAAAAGGAACTCAACATGAGGCAAAGGAGATGGCTTGAATAACTCAAGGATTATGGTTGTAAGATACACTACCACCCGGGGAAATCAAACAAGGTGGCAGATGCTTTGAGCAGAAAAGACCATGGAGTTTTGAACAATATGATAATTGAAAGGCATCCAATTTTCATGGATCTAGTGAAGATGGACATTGGAATAACCAGGGAAGGAAAAACATCATTTCTTTTTAAAATGGTTTCCAAACCATATTTAATAGAAAGGATTAAGAGTACTCAGACCGATGATGAAGAATTTCAAAAGAAGATTAAAGCTGTGAATGATGGGATATTAAGAGACTTTGTGTATGAAGATGGAATTTTGAAATTTGGGAAGAGACTTTGTGTTCCCGATATACCTGATCTAAAAAGGGAATTGCTGGATGATGCTCATAGTTCCAATTTCTCTATACAACCTGGGAGCACCAAAATGTATAGAGATTTGAAGGAACATTTTAGGTGGGACAACATGAAGAGGGAGATTGCTGATTTTGTGTCAAGATGTATGGTTTTTCAGCAAGTGAAAGCTGTAAGGCAACAACCTGGATGAGTCATGCAACCTCTTCCCATACCGGAGTAGAAATGGGACAATATTACGATGGACTTTGTCATGGGGCTACCAAAGACTCCTAGAAGGAACAATGCAATATGGGTTATTGTTGATCGTCTTACCAAGTCAGCACATTTTCTTGCTATAAGAGAATATCTACCCCTGGAACGTCTAGAAAGACTATATATTAATGAAGTTGTGAGACTTCATGGAGTACCCCTATCGATTGTTTTCGATCGTGATCCCCGTTTTACTTCAATATTTTGGAAAAGTCTTCAGAAATCCTTGGATACTGAACTTCATTTGAGCACTGCTTACCATTCTCAGACAGACGGACAATCAGAACGAACTATTCAAACCTTAGAAGACATGTTGAGATCTTGCTCACTTGACTTTCAGGGTATGTGGGATCAATATTTACCTCTGGTAGAATTTTTTTATAACAATAGCTTCCATTCGAGTATTCAGATGGAACCATATGAAGCGTTATACGAAAAGAGATGTCGTACACCAATCTGTTGGGATGATGTTGGTGAAAGGAAACTTGTAGGCCCAGAACTGGTGGAGGAATCGATGGAAAAAGTGAAGGTAATCCAAAATCACATCAGAGCAGCTCAATGTAGGCAGAAGAGCTATGCCGATAATCGAAGGAAGGATTTGGAATTTCAAGTCGGTGATCATGTTTTCCTGAAGGTATCTCCATGGAAGGGAGTCATACATTTTGGTAAGAAAGGTAAATTGAGTCTCAGGTACATCGGACCCTTTGAAATTCTAGAACGAATTGGGGTTATAGATTACCGATTGGCAATGCCGCCAAGTCTCTCTAAAGTTCACGATGTGTTCCACGTATCTCTGTTGAGGAAATACATGTCTGACCAAACGCATGTACTCACTTATGAGGAATTAGAACTGGAACCCGATCTGCCTTATTGCGAAGAGCCCGTCAGGATTCGTGATACAAGAGAACAAGTACTGAGAAACCGGACGACGCGTCTGGTAAAAGTTTTGTGGATAAACTATTAGATGGAAGAGGCAACGTGGGAACCCGAGGAACTTATGATGAAGAACCACCCGAGTCATTTCATGTGATAAGTATTCTAGAAATTTCGAGGACGAAATTATTTGATGGAGGGGAGAATGTAACACCCCAAGCTTCTACGGTACGCTTCTTTTTGAATAATGTGATAGCGTGTGTTGTACGCAACACCGAGTTCTAACACACCACAACCAATCAAACAAGCCGTTATGAATAGTAATACATACTTTTTGAAATTATATATATTTTATATTTTAAAATGGACTTAATTTTTGGATTCGGAATATCGAATTTAGCCTAAGGTGAAATTTTGGTACATTTCGGATAACTTTCATATTTTGATGAATAGTGAAAATTACTAAATTTTAATTAAAAACAACATTTTTAATCAAAATAATTAATAGTGATAAATTACGAATTTGAGTGGTTTTAAATTATATTTAGAATATATTTTTACCATTTAATATAATTTTGGTAATTGGACATAATTTTACAATTAAACCGAACATAAACAAGTGTCAATCTTTTGATAGTTATTATCTCTTAAAAACATGCTTTTTGTTTTGACAGCGGGAATTAATTTTAAATTAATTTCTGCCACTTCTTTCTTTTGAATTTAGAAAAATGGATTCCATATTTGGAATCAGGATGTTGAAATTGTTTAAATAGGTAACTTTTATTTTTAGACATTTTGAATAATTACTGCGGTAAATATTTTATTTACCATGGTTAAGGGTAAATCCGGTAAATAAGGGTTAAAAAATAATATTATAATAATACTAAATTACCCTAAAACGTGTCCTAACCTTATTGGTTGATACATGTTCTACCATAGGAATCTTTGGGTCGATTTTGGGACCCCATGGTGCCACTTGTAGGTGATAGGGACACTTTATTTTAATTATGTTAAAATGAATACAAAAATAACACAATCATATATCTTTTAGAAAAACAATTTTTACATAGGGTTATATATGTTTTATTTTAGATTATAAATATTCATTAAAAAGATAAAAAGATTTCCTACATAGTGATATTTTATTTATAATTTTTAGACATTAAATAATTTAATTTATTTATGACACAATGATTATGAATTAATTACTATAATAGTGAAAAATTAAAATAATTGATATTATAAATACACAAATAAATATAATATGAAACTTTTAATGAATTAAACTAATTTTCTAGGATAATATGATATATTAGGATTTATTTAATTGAATTTTTTCGAAGTAATCAATCTGTTATGAGTTTCACAAAAATCAACTATTGAATAGTGTCAAAATTGACATAAAAGAGTTCTTAAAACAAATATTATATTATTAATTGATATTAAATTCATAAAAATCTATGGTTCGGCCAAGAGACTTATATCATGATAGGTTAATCATTAATGGACCACTTGGGGGTCTTTTGGATGTATATAGTAAGTTTATTAACCATATTATATAAAAATACAAAGAGACATTGTAAAAGTGAAACTAATTAACTTAGAGTTAATACTTAACGATAAGGTTAATATAAGTACCCAAACCTGTCTAAATTCTATTGGTTGAGTGGTTTTCCACCTATCCCCACCGTAACCTTTGAATAATCAACTTTTGAGCCATTAGAAACTGAATATGAATTTATTATAAATTAATATTTCTAGCTTTTCCAAAGGTGCCCCTCACCCCTCTTATAAAAGAGAAATCCTCCTTCTCATTTTTTCACACCTTCAAAGCCTTTTGGTTCGGCCAAACTCTCCCCAAATACTCTCCCAACTTCTCCCAATAGAACCTAGGGGCCTTAGTTTGATCAAAAAGCCAACCTAAGGAGCCCTTTTGATCAAATCAAAAGGAAGAACCCGAAGAAGAGGTAATGTTTTCACCACCCCATTTCAAGTTCCTTTCTTCTTCCACTTCTTCTTCCTTTGTTGTTACCATTATAAAATAATAACTCCAGTATAATATATATACTGTGATGTTATTATAAATATGGTACAACCATATTCAGTATTCTATCCACCCTTTGGATAACATATCACCATACGTGCGTACGTACGGCTTACCGTCTCCACGTCGTGGTGTAATTGTTATTCAATATAATATTATTCGGATGGGTATAATAATGATGTATAACTCATGTAAATAATAAATATAACATGTTAATGATTCGGAATATATGATATACCATCCATTTATATATTATTTTAAAAACAAAAGAATGATATTGTCGCTCGTGCGTACGTACGGACTACCGTCTCCACGAACGCGATGAGATTCATTCTCCATCATATCCATTATAGTATAATTATCATTTGATGATTTAGAAATGATTTTTAAGGACTTGATATCATTATGGATATGAATAAGATATAACAAACATGGCTTATGTAACAAAACATATAAAAGAAAATGAGTAAGTTAACTCCTGAAACGACGATAATTCTAAGATATTATTAACAAATCAATGTTAAAAGATCATATATGATATCATATCAATATATATGATTCTTGTATAATTTAATAACAATTATTTCACCAATATACAGGAGGTTAACCTACCCCAACCAAGGAAAAGTACAAGGTAAGGGTTATTTCACAATCTCTTCATTATCTGAGGTTGTTTATACGTAATAATCTATTGGGATTTCTTTATCATCAACATCCATGTTTCTTCGAAATGTATTTCAAAACATATTTATTATTTACAAGAATATGGTTTAAGGTCATTTATACCCTTTTTTGACTTTTTTTAAGAGGTTTATAAAGGAATCTTTCCGTCGTTTTCAAAACAAGGTCTTTTTTAACCTTTTCGACAGAATTATGGTAAGAATGTTTTTTTAACTTATACGGAGGGTGCGGCTATTTTCCGCCGTTATAAAATCTTCAAAACTTCCCTTACAAGATTATAAGAATATTTTCAAAGTAAATGTATTATTTTATATGGATCTTAAATGGTTTCAAAATAAAAGGAGATATTTCTTTAAAAAGAATTTTTATTTCATCTATGTCAACATCCTTTGATGGATTTTAAGATTATTTGAAGTTGATTTATTATGATACAAAATGTTTATATTGTATTGAAGGTTTTGTGATATGTTGGACTGTGGATGTGCTATTTTTATACCATTCATCGTTTATGGTGAAAGTATTGACATTTCGTATGCAAGTTTTAATACGAATGTTTATGTTATGTTTAAACCTTTTCATATGGGAATGCATTGGACTTAATATGTGACGGGTGGAGCCTGCTATAGCTCATCGATGCATCGGTACGTCTCATGAGACAAACTAGTGTCTTGGCACAAGGCCTTGGAAAAATCTTATTTGTAGTCTTGGCATGAGGCCTTGGCTATGTGGTTATGATAGTCTGGCATTATGCATTCCAACATTATGAAAGTGGTTATAGATTTTGCATGTGATTATTTGATTTGTAGAATATCCATGTGAATAAGTAAATGGCATTATTTCATTTTATTTATGACATACTATGTTTAAAGTTCAAGTTTGAAAGGCTTTTGTTTTAGTTATACATTGCCTTAAATGTTTATTCTTATTTATGAATGTTTTCGCTATATTGTTATCCTTACTGGGCATTTGAGCTCACCCCTTTTCTATGTTTTATTTTTCCCAGGAAGTGAAGAAGTAAATTATGAATGACCTGCAGGGATATTATGTGGGGATATGAGTGTGGATTATGGAGACAATATGTTGTTGTAGTAGTTTTTCATTTTATGATGTACTGTAAGACTTATGAATATATCTGGTGTTTCCAAGGCTACTAAACCAATCGGTCTTTTGAGATTTGATCTTTCTTGTGATAATGCCAATGTTATGTAATAATGCACCGACTCTGGGTAACTAGGGTCAGGGTGTTACAGTCCTTGGGAACTATTTGAGTCATCACCAGATATCCCTCATGTTCCAAGGCGAGCACGACCGACAACCGGTTGAGGACTGGCTTGAGGAGGTGGCTACGAGTTTTCTAGAGCATATACAGCTTCGTCAGGACGACGTGTCTGTAGCTGAGTATTCATCAAGGAATACTGATCTTTCCTAATACTCAATGAATATGATACGATCAGTGCTTTAGAGCTCGGACCTCTGAGGGAGGTGTGTTTAAGGATATTTGAGCCAACACTTTTTCCTATATGCATTCCAACTTATGTCAAGGTGCTAGAGAGAACATTCATGGTAGAATGTTCATTGGTTGAGTGGATGCTGCCAGTGAATGTTAGCAGTTGGAATTCATGAAACTGGTTCCTATCCGAGAGACTTGAGCGTGTAAAATGTTTTGAGAAGAGGAAGTGTTAAGGAAAAATGAATCTGCAGGACAGATGACATGGAAGTAGAGCTATGAGAGCAGCGTGAGGTGGTGATCATTCCGACATGTTAAAACCACCCACCTTTGTAGTCCCTGTCAGGATTAGGAAGCTGGAGTTCAGGGGAAGAGAGTAGCTACATGTGGTCACATACTCTGACCCAAGGTCTCTAGGAATGACTTGAGGTAGGATATGTGTCTACTACAAGCATCTATATCAATAGACATTGCTACCAATCATTCCTTCCTTCCACGAATCTTGTCTCAGGCATAGAGTTTCTGGTTAAACCATTTACTTGAGCCTCGAGTCTGGAGATACCTTAGGGAGAAGACTCAATAATCACACTTACGCAGATAGTGTGATCTGACCCTTGAGGCGAGATTGTCGGTTGGAACATCTTGGTGGCTACGTCGAGGCCTTACGACATTATTTTGGGTATGGATTGTGCTACCAGAGTTCATACAAAGATTGACTAAATTAGGAAAAAGGGTTGTTGTTTATCTACAACATTGGGATGGGGTCTTCCTTGGTCGGAAAGAAAAAAACCTGGCTGCACATGATGGAATCAAGCATAAGTGGGTGAGGTCGATCACTCATGAATCGACCAGACTTACATTTGAGCCAGACTTCTCCAGAGTTGAAGCACCACTATCAGCTTTAGAGAAGAAGGGGCAACCCACCTTGTGGTTAGAGAGATTCCAGTAGAGCTTTCAGCAGCTGAGGCAGAGGTTGACTAGTGTTCCCCTCATGAGGCTACCAAAGGAGGGAATTGGATACATAGTTTACTACAACACAACAGGGATCAGACTCGGGTGTATCCTAATGCAGAAACGATAAGTGATCGCACATGGTTCTCAGATGTTGAGACAACACGAGCAGAACAACGCTACCCATGACTTGGAGTTAGCATCAGTCGTCATCACCTTGAAGAAGTGGCAGCACTATCTTATGGGCGAACACGTTACAATCTACTCTGACCACTAGAGTCTCAGGTACATCTTCTCACAGAAGGACCTAAACCTGAGACAACGGTGATGGCATCAGTTCCTCCAAGACTATGATTTTGAGATATTCTATACTCCTGGGAAGGGGAACTTTGTAACTGACACACTCAGTAGAAGATCATGCACTCAGATACTAGGAGAGGCGACATAGCAGCTGGTCGCATTGCATATATCCTTTGTGGATAGAGATGGAGCTTCCTCTCTTTAGTCTCTTACAGTTAGTCTTCCAAATTTTTAGTGAGTCAGGGAGGCGTAGCGTGGTGACATTGACTGTGAGATTCTATGTGCTCAGATATCCTTAGGTCATGCAGCTGATGGTTTTTTTATGGTGGGGAGCATGACATTCTCTTCAGAGGACGGACCATGGTACGAGTTTCACTTCATGAGGATGTGTAGAGGGAGTTACTCACTTCCCCTCTAGCGGTACATCTAGGAGTATCAAACATGTATCAGGACATCCGATGATAGAACTGGAAGCCAGATATGAATATGACAGTAATAGAGTTTGTCTCATGATGCATCACTTATCAACAAGTGAAGGCAGAGCACCAGGTTCCAGTAGGCTTCGTTCATCCCTCAGTGGTTCTAAAGTGGAAGTGGGATGAGATATCCATGGACATCGTGACGGGTCTTCCACGTACGTCCAGGGGACGTGATTCTATTTGGGTGATCATCGACCGACTCACCACGTCGACCCACTTTCTACTGACTAGAGATCGTAAGGTCTACCACAGAGAATGTGCAGATATTCCAGGAGCGGATGAAGACTGCACAGTGTAGAAAAAAGTCATATGCTGATAGTATATGGAGACCTCTGATGTTCTAGGATGGCAACTACGTCTTTCTACGGGTCTCGTCTCGACGAGGTCTACGGAGATTTAGGCGAGGAGGCAAGTTATCTTCGTGATTCATCGGAACATTCTGGGTCTTCTACAGGGTTGGAAAGGTGGATTAACTCTTGACTCTTCCACCTCAGTTGCATCGGGTGCACGACGTCTTCCATGCATCTCAGCTGAGGAGATACATGCATGACCCACCCCACATCATCGACCATGGGAGATGGACATATATGGCGGAGAGACATTCACAGAGTTTCTAGTGGAGATTGAGGATTGAAAAAAGTGGGTCCTGCATGGATCATCGTTTCCTCTGATGCATGTTCGATGGAATCACAGGATCCTCCTAGAAAGCACATGGGAGCGGGAGGCTCAAATGCATTCTCAGTACCCCCATTTGTTTCCTTACTGTGTGTTTTAGCATTCGGGGGCGTAAATCCCTGAGGTGGGGGGAATTAAATGACCCTAAAATCCTATGGGATTTTTTTTCATAAAAACATGGGAATTTTAGGAGTCCACGGTTTTTGACGGTGCCTGATGCTGAGGGCTAGTGTGCCCGGAATCGATTTCTGATGTTTTGTTCGGGTACGTTCAGTAAACGTACGTGAGGGATTTTAAATCTTTTGATCTGATTATCGTTATTGAAATTTGAGAGTACCGTTGAACTCGTAGTGCCATTATTCTATTAAAGAGGCCTTGACAGTAGTTGTGTTTCAACTTGAATGGATGTTATGAATTGGTGTTGTTAATTAAAATTAAAAATTACAGAAAAATGTGTCTGTGACAAATTTTTATTTGAAAGGTGGTTAAAGTCTCTATGTGGATGTTAGGGGTGGGGCCCACCACTCCCTAACCTCCCTTGGAAGGATATAACTAGTGGTGGGACCCTTTAGATTATACTTCCCTTAAACCCCCCATGTAACTCTCTATCAAATTGAAGAAGGACTCTTAAACATCCCTTAACCCCTTTAAACCCCATAATCTCTTGGACTTCTCCTTTATGGTTCCAACACATTGAATTTATGTTTTAATTAATTAATTTGTGTGTCTGAATTATTATGAATTGATTAAGCCAACATAATAATATAAAATATTATTATGGTGGGTGTTGGAATAATTTGGATTGGGTTGGGAGAATAGGGAGGATCTCTTAGAAGAATAATACCCTCTCGATGAAGAATGCATTTTTCCACCGATGAAAGGAAATGCGACTTCTTTCTTTCCAACCAAGGAATGAAAATGAAGACATCTCCTGTAAATAATGCAGCCAACAACAACGTCATTTCCTCCGACGTTGATGAAATGAATTTCGTCTTCCGCGACACTATCTTCCGCAACTTCGACAAAGTACCTTGAATCAGGGTAGGGGTCACTTTAATGTTTGATTCTACCCTCTGTTCAACATCGTTAAATTGGTGGAATGATGTGTCGATTGATATCGTATGGCGAGGTAGGTTTGGGCCACACAAAAACTGCCCAAACATCACTTTTATTTCTTCCATTTTATGACGTCAGAGGTGGAGCTGAAAGGGAATCATTCTGTTGCACCGCGCCGGAGAATAACCGCGGCCAGGAGGACCACGACGGATGGAAGAAGAACCGTGGTTGGGAGGGCCACAACAGATGAAGAGGTGCGGCGCCGTCGTGCCGCGTTGTGGATCCAAAGGCCACAGCCAGACCGGGACGTGGTGGTGGAGGACATGCGATGTCATGCCGGCCGCATGGAGGTGGAGGATGCAGCCAGCATCCGCGGGCATCCCGGCCAAACCATACTGGCCGGCATCCTGCCGGCCGGGCTGAAGAACCGTCGCGCACCACTAGGCCAGGCCGACCCACACCCGGGTCGGACACTCCGAACCAGACAGGCCCGACCCCCCAGCAGGTTTGAACCCGCCGAGCTGGTCTGGGCCGACCCCCAGCTGGGTCGGACCTGCCGACCCGGGTCGGGCCGACCTGCCAGCCCACTGGGCTTGACAGGTCGGGCCCGACTCCGCTTAAATCCGAATATCTTCTAGACCACATGTCTGATTGACGTACCATCTACGGCACTAGGACCCTCACAACGAGGCGGTCCTTTTGCTATAGACTATTTAATTTTTGGAAAACATTGGAAAAAGTACGGGTTGGATCGAGTGTAAAATCCAACCAGGCCCCTGGAATGGAAATGTCAATAACTCATAGACAGGGAGATCGATTGATGCATCTTCTGTCGCGTTGGGTTTCTAATGATGAGACAGAACTATGTGATACATCAACCAAAAACATTTTGAGAGTTGATGTATCGACACTTGGCTCGAGGAGCTGACCCTCCCAGAATGGAGCGTGCTTTGTGCAGGAACCCTAGTGCTGGCTGCGATGACTACTATACCTGAATCTTCCGTGGGTCCGACAGTGATGACTATTGTACCGGAATCCTCAATGGGATCGACAGTGATGAATACTATACCAGAATCCTCTGTCGGTTCGTCAAATATGACTATTGTACTGAAATCATCCGTGGGTTTGACAGTGGTGACTGTTGTACAGGAATCCTCCGTGGGTTCGACACCAATGACTAGTGTACCAAAATCCTCTGTGGGTTCAACAACGATGAAAACTGTACCCGAAACATTTTTGTGTTCAACATCGATGAATACTCTACAAGAATACTTCATGGGCTTGACAGTGATGACTTCAATATCAGGATCCTCCATGGGTCCGACAGTTCTGAATTCTGTTCCATGATCATGTGTGGGTCCGACAGAATAGCTGGTCTGGTATCCTGTGTGGATCCAACAGCTTATCTAGTCCTATATCCTATGAGGGTCCGATATATTAGATGAATCGGGGACTAAATCAGATCATCTCTATCACTCTTGAATAGTTGATCATGTATCCAATGTGGGACTGACTGCTTAGATGGTCATGTATCCTATGTGGGTTCGACAACATAGATGAATCAGTGACTACATATAATCACCTCTATCACTCTACTAAAGATGTATGCCTGTGTGAGCTGTGTTATGTCATTGAACCATTATCATCATGGTGATTTACCTTACTTCCATTATGGAATGATTTGTGCTTGGGCTCGAGAATTGGAGACGGACTGTGATTGATATCATAGGTATATGTATGGCCATATACCTATGTAGGGTTGGTTGATAAATCGTGATTGTATCATACTACTATGGTTTATCCTTTGTGGATTCTAGGAGACCCTCGGGGGTCTTGAGGTCCCCTGCTGAGAATTGTTATACTCACCCCTGTGCGGGCTTCACTCGCACCTTGTAGTGTTCTGTGCAGACGATGGTCAGTAGTGATCGAGGCCGAGAGTGACGGATGGGAGGCTGCTCCGAGCTAGACTAGACGGGACATATCTCATGGAAGAGTTGTTCAAGTTATGTACCTACCCATTAGGTAGGATTCCTCGATGGAAGATCCAAGATCTGTTTTCCCTTTTACTTGTACTTATTCTTGATGATCAGTTGGGTTTGCATGCTGGCCCATTTACTTGCAACACTACCTTGTATTCAGTTTTACATAGTGTTTTGCTTCTAGTTGTGTACTCTGTTTGTGTGTGATTTCTTTTTATAAAGTCAATTCCTTCCCATCTTAGGGATTTACGCCTTTTGTGCTAGTCACCAGCCCCTGGCCTATGGAAGTCGGTCTTGGGGTAGTCACGACACGGGTCCCGAGGACTGGTCGTGATGGGGAATCTATAGAAAATAAAATAGGATTTCAAAGATATTTAGTAGAGAAGGGGGGGGGGGGGTTTATCGGGTTACATGATGTAGGAGATGTGTTTTTAATATACTAGACCTAAAAATTTCACTATGTGAATTTTCATTTCACATCATGTAAAAGACATGACATATTTTAGGATTTTAAAAATAAATCCCATCACAATGATTTAAAAGAAATAAACAAAAGTTAAAATGTGTAATTTACATTCTTGGAATCCCAATTCAAGGTGAATGATATTTACATGGGGTGAAAAGTAATTTCGTTACAATTTTACATGTAGAAAATTTACCTTCATGAAACTTCAACATGTGGTCAAAAAAAGTTTCACGTGTGTAAAATTTCAAGGTTGTGAATTAAATGAATCCACATATGAAACTCACATTGTCTATGACAATAAAATAAAAGGATTCATACCTGAAAAAAAGAATAGATTTTACAATCTCCCCAACTTATAATAGCTCATCCTCGATATGAATTCTTAAAAATATATAGGATTCCTCATCAAAATGATCCAGCCACCCGGCACATATATATGACATGGTTTCCCATGTCTCCACTTGGAAACATCCATGTTGCCATTACACATGAACTATCATCATGGTTCATCCCTCCAACACTCTCTCACTATGTTCTGACATACATATTAGATGCTCCATAATGGATGCATCTATATCCATGTCAAAATCATCCACATCAATTAGATATGAAGGGTTCGGTTGATACATTAAAAATTTTGATCCATGGAAAACATCAAGAATATAACTATATTTATATAGAAGATCTGACCTTTATTCCATTAGCCTGATTCTCTCCACTACCTCAAATTATCCAAAAGATATGGTCCCCAACATTCCCTACCTTGGAATCCTACGGTGACCCAACCCAGGCCACACTGGAAAGAATAATTGATCACCCTCTGTAAACAATAGGGGTCATCTCCTACAATAATCATACGAACCCTTTCCACATGAAGTTGTATCCATATGATTGATAATTTGTAATAAATTCTCTAATGTTTCCTTCATGCAACACGATCCCAAAAAAATTAGTGCATCTAACTCCATTCAGTATAGTAGTGGTCTACATAACCTACAACAAAGATACTCTTACGGTTCCTTCTGTATAGTTTCATGATAACTATTATTATAGGTGAATCTTACCAAAGCTAGGTTCTTCTCCTATGACCCACTTAATTCATGTACATATTCCCCCAAAAAATTCTCAAGAGCATGTATATTACGCTCTGACGGGCCATCTATCTTTTGGTGGAATTTAGTTCTTAATTATAACTATGTACTAAGGGTATTCTACAATCTCTTTTTGAAGAATGTTGTAAGTTTTGAATCATGTCCTGAAACAATAATATGTGGAATCCTAGGAATATGTACTATCTCATTCACATAAAAAAACATCTACTTGATCCATGGAGATAGAATCTTGTATATTCAATAAATATGCTCCCTTCGTTAGTCAATCCACAATAACCCAGATAACATCATTACTCTTCAACATCATTTGAAGACCTAAAAAAATCTATTTTTATTTCATCCCACATTCATTTCAGAATGGAAAAATATTCTACTACTTCTCTAGGTTGTTAATTCGATTCATTCAGCTACTGAAAGGTATAATGTAACGACCCAAAGATTCATTAATGGAAAATCCCTCTTCATCCAGTTAAATGTCTATTTATGGAAAAATAATTTCTAAGATGTCAACTTCTTTGGTTTTATGTTAAGAATTTCGACCGTTGTTAATATAACTGTTGAACAATGATCACATGATTAGTATAAATATAAGGCTTTAACGAACCCAATTTTTTTCTCAGATAAAGGAAGCGATGGCCTCATCCAGTAGAATTGCCCCATTTGAAGCCCATTTGTCGGTGCTCGGAAAAGAGGTGGCGTCTTTGGGCTTCACCCTTGACCAAGCCCAGCTGAGCTTCATTATGTCATGCTCGAACATGACCGTCTACGGGAAATGTGGAAGTTGATAGAGTTTACCACTCGAGCGATGTTATTCGAGCCTCCCCAAGAGTCTGTCACCATCGCACACCTTACCCTGAGGTCTCATGCGGCTGTTTTAATGGGTTATGTAACAAATAAGTAGTACTATGTTCATGTACATTATTTTTTTGTATATAATAATGAATATAATTTCTAGTCATTTTTGATACATTTTAAATAGTTTTTAAAGTACAAATGGTGTTTTTATTTATTATTTAATTAAGAATTAAATTTTATTAAATTAAGGGATATTTGAATTAAATAATATTTTAATAAAATATTATTATTAATATTATATTAATTTTTATTAAATATAAATGATCTTATAAATTAATGATTGCAATTAAAATTTTTATTATGATTTGAAAGACATTTCTGTCAAAACCTGTGAATTTTCGATAAATGTTGGTTTTTATTTTAATAGTGAAAATTAACATATTTAGAAATTTTTTTAGATAAAATAAATTTCATTTCTGGAATTAGGACGTCAAAATTATCCAACAATAATTTTTTCATCATTTTCTGAGACAGTCAAATTTTGGTGTAAAAATTAAATACTGTTTAAATATATAATGTGCTTTATGACATCATAATGACCCAATGGTGATGTAATAAAATACCATAATCCTTATGTTCGGAAAATATATGTTTTATCATTAAAATAATGAGGTTTTGTGTTTTTTTAACTTACTTTTCAAAGCATTAATGAACCCCTCAATACATATTCAACACTTTGCCTTTTTATATTAATTTCCATGGGAGTGTGACTCACCTCCACATAAGCAAACCTAATATTTAAATAAGTTCGGACCTTGTCCTTGTAAAATATTGTTTTCCCCTTTCCTTTTCTAGAAACCATGGTCATAAACCATGTGATGGTTTGTGGTTTGGATTAATTTAATATAAGGGGTCCTAAACCTAAATAATAAAGAATTCTCTCACCTTTCCTATATAAACCCACACAAGATCCCAATTCCTCCTCACTAAAATACCTTAGAGTTCGTCCAACCTCTGACCTACCCTCTCTAGAATCCTCCCAAGGTGCCCCAATCTCCCACGAAGCCTCTCACAATCCTCTCTCTAGCCTTTGGAAGCACACTTCCAAGTAAGGGTTTTTTCTTCCTTTCTCATTTTTTGTCAATTTTCTTTATGTTGTATTACCCTTTTAATTTCAATTATTAATGTTGGGGTATGGTTTCTCACCTCCCCCATACTTCCCTCTTATATATTTAATTATGGGAGACCCCTTTCTCTCTCATTTAATGCCTCCCATGTACACCCGTTACAATGCCGAAATTCCGAAAGGAACTTCTCTCTCCTCTTTTATATTCAAGCAATACATTTGTATCAAGAATAAAATTCCATTAAAATTGTTGGGACATGTATCTATATGACCTCCATACTGTCCATTACATGTAAATATGATGAGGAACCCCTTTCTCTCTCATCAGCCCTTTTTATGAATTCTTATGTCACGTCGTTACGCAGCCGAAATCGCACTGATTTTCTAAGCCAATGTCATTGTGTAGTGAATACCATACCCATTTCTCCATCAAGGGTATTCACCTTTACACACATTTAATTATTGATTTTAATGTTTCATGTATGAATTACACATTCCTTTATCGTGTAATAAATGATTATGTTTTATGAATCCATGTTTTATGATCCATGTGGCACACTTATGCATGAAATGAAATGTTTAAGAAGGGTGTGCCCTTACAGTGCTCCAATGCATTGGGTAATGTATAGTATCATGATACGTCATGTGTAATGAGTGTTGACTCATGATAATTCAAGTGAAACGAGGGTCTACTCGTGCTTCATGTGCAATGAGGGTTTACTCATGCTCCATGTGCAATGAGCCTTGGCTCATGCTAATTCCATGATAAGTATTGTTGTCACATCTCCATGTTATGATTATCATGCTTTATCATGCCTTTATGTTCATGTTTCATTTATGATCTATTGATATGCCTATTGTCTAACATGTATTTTACTCCTCATGTTATTCCATGTGTACTCCCTTACTGGGCTTTATAACTCACCCATTTCCTATGGATTTCCTCAGGTTATCCCATGAAATGCTAAGTACGAGGGAATGTAGTGGTCATGTAAAGGAAGTTTTCAATAACGATGTTGTATTTCATGTTTAAAGTTTTTATGTAATGATCCTACACACCAAAGACACGAAACCCCTTGATCTTCTTTGTTGTATTATGTGAATTTTTATGTAATGAATCATGTTTAAGTCGTAATAAAAAGCAGGGTTGTTACAGTTGGTATCAGAGGATAGGTTTAGTTATTTTTGGGATTAGGAAACCCTAGTAAAGCCTTAGATACAAGACTAATTATAATAAAAACATCCCTATGTTTTGGTAAATACTAATTAAGTGGGTTATCAAACAAATACATCCCTTTCTGGATATGAGCAGGTAGAGGGGGCTCTAGCACAGATGTATCCTAGGGGTAAACCCCAAAAACACCACTTTGAGCTAGACTCGAATGGGAACTGGTGCACGACAACGGGCCTTGCTGCACTCTTGGTTACGACACTCTCGGGGGATATGTTTTGATAAATTCACAATCTTGGTATGAACCCTTATTAAAGGGAAAAATGCCCCTAAGAATATATGTTAGAAAGTAGATCATGAAAAGCCCAGATTGAATCCTATAGACTCATGAGTTAAAGAAATTAAAGTTTATTTATAAGTCATCAACTTTTGACTTCGGATTACCCTTTATATGTTACCCCTAACTTTCCTTTTATTCCAGCCAATGGTCGGTAATTAGAGGACTCGGGCTAACAACCGTTTTGAAGATCAGTGTGATGATTGTACTAATGAGATGTCCAATCCAATGGGAGCGGGAATCGTGAACTTTGTCACACTTCTCTCTCAGATAACTCAAGTTTTGAATAGAAACATGGGTCAAGAGGAACGTTCAACCCCCCCCCCCCAAGAAAGAACAAGTTTCTATCGAGAGCTTCTTGAGACAAAGGCCTCCTACTTTTAGTGGATCATCCGATCCGAAGATCGTTGAACAATGGATCAACTCCATTGAAAAGATATTCTCCATCCTCAAATGTTCTGAACTAGAGAAGGTTCTCATGGAAGCTTATCGTATGGAGGGTGAAGCTGATCAATGGTGGACGTTGATCAAAAATACGAAGCCTGAAGAAGGAGATCGCCAAATATACATCAAAGTGCCTGGTGTGTCAGAAAATGAAGGCAGAGTGGTATAAGTCTATGGGGATGATGCAACCATTTCCCATACCAGAATGAAAATGGGAGAACATCACTATGGACTTTGTCACCGGACATCCGAGGACATCCAAAGGCAAAAATGCAATCTGGGTTATTGTGGATCATCTTACAATGACTGCACACTTCATTGATATTTGGGAGGATTTATCATTGGATCAACTGGTACAGATATATATCAGGGAAGTGGTAAGGTTTCATGGAGTACCACTATCTATTGTGTCTAACCGAGATCCAATATTCACCTCTTTGTTTTGGAAGAGTCTTCAACATCCTCTAAATACTGAACTGAACTTCTGTATGGCCTATCATCCTCAAACCGATGGCCAATCCAAGAGGACTATCCAAACACTTGAGGATATGTTGAGAGCATGCTCAATAGACTTTAAAGTAGGATGGGATCAACATCTTCCTCTAGTAGATTCCACTTATAATAACAGTTTCCACTCGAGAATCGAAATGGCACCATATGATGCCCTGTATAGGAAAAGGTGTAGAACACCGGAACGTTGGGATGAGGTCGGTGAACGTAAGCTGCTTGGACCAGAAATGGTCGAAGAAATGGTGGATAAGGTGAAAACCATTCAGCAGCATATCAAAGTATCCCAGAGTCGACAGAAGAGTTATGCAGATAATCGTCGATGAGACCTTGAGTTTAAATTTGGAGACATGGTGTTTTTATGCATATCTTCGTGGAAGAAGGTCATGAGGTTTGGAAATAAAGGGAAGTTATGACCAAGGTACATCGGCCCCTTCGAGATTCTTGATCGTGTTGGGGATGTGGACTATCGACTAGAACTTCCACCTACTATGGCCAAGGTGCATGATGTTTTTCATGTATCCATCTTATGGAAGTACATACCGGACCCTTCACATGTACTCTCTTCCAAGATAGTTCAATTGGAAAATGATCATTCTTATGAGGAGCAACCGGTGAAGATATTAGATCGTAGAGAAAAAGTTATACGAAATAAGACAATGCCCCTTGTCAAGGTGTTGTGGAGAAACCACAAGTTTGAAGAAGCAACTTGGGAGTCGGAGGATATGTTGAAGC
The DNA here is from genome assembly GCA_963277665.1 of Viscum album. Taxonomy (NCBI): domain Eukaryota; kingdom Viridiplantae; phylum Streptophyta; class Magnoliopsida; order Santalales; family Viscaceae; genus Viscum; species Viscum album. Next base: position 1,511,976,867 of record OY728132.1, on the reverse strand, counting down.
TGAGTAACCCACATTTGTTTTATTATGGGAAAAGGAAAATTTCAAGGGAGAAATTTCTTAAGGGGCGAATATTGTAACGACCCAGAGTTTCATTAATGGAAAATCCCTCTTAATCCAGTTAAATGTCTATTTATGAAAAATGTTTTTATAAGATGTCAACTTCTTCGATTTTATGTTAGGAATTTTGACCATTTTTAATATAGCCATTGAACAGTGATTACATGATTAGTATAAATATAAGGCTTTAACGAACCCAATTTTTTACTCATACAAAGGAACCGATGGCCTAATCTAGAAGAATTTCCCCATACGAAGTCCATTTGTTGGAGCTCGGAAAAGAGGTGGCATCTTTAGGCTTCGCCATTGAAAAAGCCCAAGCTGAGTTTCATTATGTCAAGCTCGAACGTGACCGTCTATGGGAAAGGTGTAATTTGATAGAGTTTACCACTCGAGCGATGTTATCCGAGCCTCCCCAAGAGTCTGTCACCATCGCACACCTTACCCTTAGGTCTTATACAGCTGTTTTAAGGGGTTATGTAACAAATAAATAGTACTATGTTCATGTACATTATTTATTTTGTATATAATAATGAATATAATTTATTGTCATTTTTGATACATTGTAAATAGTTTTTAAAGTACAAATGGTTTTTTTAGTTATTATTTAATTTAGAATTCAATTTTATTAAATTAAGGGATTTTTGAATTAAATAATATTTTAATAAAATATTATTATTAATATTAAATTAATTTTTATTAAATATAAATGATCTTATAAATTTATGATTGCAATTAAAATTTTTATTAAGATTTGAATGCAATTTCCTTCAGAACCCGTGAATTTTCGAAAAATGTTGGTTTTTATTTTAAAAGTGAAAATTAACATATTTTTAAATTTTTTTAGATAAAATAAATGTCATTTCTGGAATCAAGACGTCGAAATTATCCAACAGTGAATTTTTCCTAATTTTCTGAGACAGTCAAATTTTTGGGTAAAAATTAAATACCATTTAAATATATATTGTGTTTTATGACATCATAATGACCCAATGGTGGTGTAATAAAATACCATAATCCTTATTTTCGTCCAATATATGTTCTATAATTAAAATAATTAGATTTTGGGTTTGTTTAAATTACTTTTCAAAGCATTAATGAACCCCTCAAGACATATTCAACACTCTGCCTTTTTAAATTAATTTCCATTGGAGTGTGACTCACCTCCACATAACCAACCCTAATATTCTAATAAGTTCGGACCTTGGCCTTGTAAAATATTTTTTTCCTCTTTACGTGTCCAGAAACCATGGGCAAAAACCACGGGATGGTTTGTGGTTTGGATTAATTTAATATAAGGGGTCCCAAACCTAAATAATAAAGAATTCTCTCACCTTTCCTATATAAACCCACCCAAGCTCCCACTTCCTCCTCACTAAAATCCCTTGTATTTCGTCCATACTCTTCCCTACTCTTTCTAGAATTCTCCTAAGGTGCCCCAAGCTCCCAAGAATCCTCTAACAAGCCTCTCCCTAGCCTTTGGAAGAACACTTCCAAGTAACGGTTTTTTCTTCCTTTCTCATTTTTGGTCAATTTTCCTTAAGTTGTATTTCCCTTTTAATTTCAATTATGAATGTTGGGGTATGGTTTAGCACCTCCCCCATACTGACCTCTAATTGTTTGTATGATGGGAGACCCCTTTCCCTCTCATTTAATGCCTCCCATGTACACCCGTTACTATGCCGAAATTCCGAAAGGAACTTCTCTCTCCTCTTTTATATTAATCAGGAAGATGCAGGCCCAGGCCGAATGCCTGGTCCCATGAGAATCTATTAAAGAAAAATCAGTACAAAGTACAAAGAAAATGAAATGATATGAAAACACCCCCAACAACAGTGCCAGTCAAAATGTGTCAAAATCTCCAACATCTCCATCCTCCGAATCATCTGGATCCGCCGACTCCCACTCAGATGGAGTATATTGATTGAGCATGTTGAGGTATTTCTCCCGAAGACATAACTCTCTTTTAGTCATAGATGTCCTGATAACTGCCTTATTCTATCCCTTCTTTGAGTTTACTTCTTTCCCTTTTCCATTCTTGGCAGAGGACCTAGTAGACATCGTCCTCGGCATGTTGGAGTAGTCTTTTCTTGGCTTCTTTTTTGGATCAGTTCCTGCCCCCATACTCTCAATCCCATTATCAAGGGTTTCCTTCCTTTCTCCTCGAACCATGTCACTATAAGAGGCTTTGAGAACCTCCCTCTCATTTTCTCTCTCTCCACTGGAAACATCTCCCCCCTTCTTAAGAGCTTCTTCCAATCCCTTGAAGAAATCATTCCTTCCTGACTCCACTGTTCCAGCCCTCAAGGAAGTTTGATTTAAGTCGATAGGGGTTAAACACTGATTCTTCAAACCTGGAAATTCCACATCCTAAACCACTGCAGCCTCCACAGGCTTCAGGTGATCTGCTTCAAAGTTGGAGGTCTACTCCTCCATCAGTTTTCCACCCAGCAAGCTTGTCCCATTATCTGCTTGCTGTGGATCAAGCCGATCAGCTTCCCCCACTCCTAGACCATCATCAGGTTATTCCACCCCATACAGTGCAGCAAATTGGTTCATGGAGCAGAAATCTGGTCCAGATTTAACACCCCCTGGATGCCCATGACCGCTACCCATACTTTGAGGACATGGGACAGAGATAGGTGCCTCACAACATCCATTCTGGGTGTTGGGCAGCCTGCTTGAGTCCAATTCAGCTTCCTAGTCACCCTGCACCTCAACACCATCACACACTTTCACCATTGACCTTGATGCATCCGACATAGAGCTAAGACTCATGTCATTCTTTAGCCGTTCAAATACAGCAGCAACAGAGGGCCCTGACGTCCCTATCAAATCCTCCCTCACAGCTCGCACAACACCCCCATTTTCCTGCACATCACAGGCCTTAGTGAAGGGTGCATCATCCTGTATCAACTCTTCATTGACATGGCCAGTTGATTTCTCATCAATCATGGCCTGGACAGTTGGATCATTTGTAGCAGCAGGACACTCACGCACTCCCTTCATGTGACACACATGAAGATCATGCCCCTGTTTGTGGTAGAAGGAGCAGTAATCCATCCAGGACTCATAGTATATGGGTTGTGAATACCTGTATTCCCCCTCAATTACAACCCACACCATCTCAGGAGGGGGCCGGGAGAGTTCCAGTTCAACACACAGCCTCGCAACACTCGGGTTCCTCAAGGTAGCCGTTCTCTGATCAAGGCACATGAGACGACCAATAGAATTCCCTATTGAACATAACAACGCTGGGTTTTGGAACGGTAAAGGTAAACCAGGAAGTTGAATCCAAATCGCAGAGGTAGAAGGGTCACGATTCATATGAAATACAAAAGTCCAGCGAAGCAGATGAAAACAAAATCCGCGAATCGACCTACTAGCATTGGACCAAGACCGCGCTAGGTCATCTTCATGCAGAAAGTAAAGAAGGAACTGACGCGGACCCAAGATCCCGACAACCACCCGGTGAGTAAGACCCCAATTTTCATTCACAAATTTATCAAATACCTCTATCGAAGGCCGCCGTCGCACGAACCTTGCAACCAGTGCGTTGGAGAAAAGAGAGGATGCATCAGAGAACTCTTGAAGAGAGACTGGAACCACTGGCTGTCCAAGGCAGATGCCAGGAACCTTCGGAGCAACCTTGATGTTGGGGAAGAAAGGCACATCCACATCTGATGGCCAACGATCTGCACGCCAGTAACCCTGAGGAGGATTCTGAGGCCCCTCCCCCAGGGGAAGAGGGGCCGCCGGGACCTCCATCGCCGCTAGGGTTCACCCATCACCGAGACCTCCATCGCCGCCGAGGAACCCTTCAACCTCTTCCTCTCTCCTCTTTTATATTCAATCAATACTTTTGTATCATGAATCTAAATTCCTTTACTATTGTTGGGATATGTATCTATATGAACTCCTTACTTTCCATTACATGTAAATATGATGAGAAACCCCTTTCTCTCTCATCATCCCTGTTTATGAATTCTTATGTCACGCCGTTACGCTGCCGAAATCACACCGATTTTCTAAGCCAATGTCATTGTGTAGTGAATACCATGCCCATTTCTCCATCAAGGGTATTCACCATTATGCAAATTTAATTATTGATTGTAAAGTTTCATGTATGAATTCCACATTCCTTTATCGTGGAATAAATGATTATGTTTTATGAATCCATGTTTTATGATCCATGTGGCACACTTATGCATGAAATGAAATGTTTAAGAAGGGTGCACCCTTACTGCGCTCCAATGCATTGGGTAAAGTATAGTATCATGATACGTCATGTGCAATGATTGTTGACTCATGCTAATTCAAGTGCAACGAGGGTTTACTCGTGCTTCATTTGCAATGAGTGTTCACTCATGCTCCATGTGCAATGAGCCCTGTCTCATGGTAATTCCACGATAAGTGTTGTTTCCACATCTCCATGTAATGATTATCATGCTTTATCATGCCTTTATGTTAATGTTTCTTTTATGCTGTATTGATATGCCTATTGTATAACATGTATTGTACTCCTGTTATTCCATGTTTACTCCCTTACTGGGCTATATAGCTCACCCTTTTCTTATGCATGTCCTTAGGTTATCCCATGCAATGCTAAGTATGAGGGAATGTAGTGGTCATGTAAAGTAAGTTATCAATAAAGATTTTGTATTTAATGTTTTATGTTTTTATGTAATGATCCAGAGCCCCAAAGACACTAAACCACCCGATCTTCTTTGTTGTATCAATTAATGTTTTATATAATGAATCATGTTTAAGTTGTAATAAAAAGTAGGGTTGTTACATATAACACCATCTACGAAATCAAACTACCTCTATTTTAATTACCAGCCACCAAAATTTTCACTGTAGGTCTGGGTAAATTGTGGATATTCTTGGATGTACCTCCCACATTGAGGCATGAGATTATAACATGATATCCTCTCAAACACTCAAAATAACAATAACACAATTCTTCACATAAATGATATCATCATAATCTATCAACCAGTTTGATTGTGTCTCCCCACCTTCAAAGCATTCCCTCAAGTCCAAGAACATCATATCTTCATATGGTTTCTCCTTGATCCATCTAAAATGTTTCTATTCCACTAAAAAATATTATATTCTTCTAATCATAACTCCCTTGAAGCTCAATGTTCATATCTGCTTGCAATGACATCATCTTCCACTCATTAGTAGACTCTTGAGCTGCCTGAGTCTATGATTTCATACTCATAAATTCAGGTGCACTATTTTCCTTCTCTAGTGTATATGCCATCTCAAAATCATATTTATACATATACTCAACCCATCTCCACTTATGAAGTATCAATTATCCCTATGAGAATATGTATATAAAAATTTTATGATCGATAAACACTATAAACCTCTATCCCGATAGTTAATGTCACCAAAACTTTTATGAATAAACCACTACTTCCAATATAAGGTGTTGGGTAGGGTAGTTCCATTATTGTGGAATCAACTATCAAGAAACAGATTCCACAACTCTTTACACTTACATGAACATTGATCCAACCTCGATCCCAAAAACATCATAATACAACATATATTCCACACCTAACTTAGGTTGGATCAAGATAGGTTTTGATTTCAAATTCATGTTTAACTCCTTGATGGTATTCTCAGTAGCTTCTAAACATTCAAACTTATGCCCCTTTTTGGTCAAGACTTGAATTGGTGCCTCCATATGAGAAATTTCTAAGATGAACATACTATAATATCAAGCTGACCCCAAAAACATACATATATCGAATATTTCATTGGGCTTCTCCATTGTAACCACTGCCTAAACCTTCTCCAGATCTACTAACACACCTTCATATGAAATTATTTTCCCTTGTAAGTTTACCTAATTGACCCAAATATGATATTTATATTGATTTACATATAGAATAATACCTCTATATTTACTTAGGATGATGTCAATATGTTGGTCATGATCATCGTGTGTCTTCGAGTACATAAGGATGTCATACACTAATTCCAAAAAAAAGGATCCATGTATGGGGGTAAACTTTTTTCACCAAGGAAATATAATTTTTGGTGATTTTTCTAACACAAATAGAATTATAAAGAACTCATATACGTTATTCCTACATCTGAAAGAAATCCTAGATATATAATAAGTTTTAACTCTTAGATGATGAACCCTAATTTCATGTAAATCTTTGAGAACCTACAATATCATCATAATTGGTCAGAATGATCATTGATATGCTGAAGTTGATACGTATTCATTATTTTCAACATGTTAAACTTCTAGAAATTTACACACAGATATAGATTCTATTCAGCATTATTTCTAAAAAAACATAGGCAATCCCTATGGTGATTTAATAAGATGGAAAACCCCATTGTCCTTTAACTCCTCGAGTACAATTTTGAACTCTTGAAGCTATGTCGATGACATTATATATGATAGAATAGATAGTGGCACATCCCTCTACATGAGATCAAAAGTGTATTTTAAATCACACTCTGAAGGCACCACTATGAAGTAATTAGTAAACACTTACTAAAACATTTCAACTATAGGTTTAATGACATCATGATTTAACCCTTAGTCATTTAGCCAATGACTAGAAATATGGGTGATGATCTCCCTTAGTTGCTAAGTAATTGGCCCTTCTTGACCATCCTAGATATCCCACTCTCTATAGTGTATGTATTGGTCACCATTAAGAGATGTAAATTCCCCTCCCCTCTGGTAACAATCAATGTAGGCCCAAAATTAGACTATCTAGTTGATATTAATTATCATGTAGAATACTGGGATGTTAAGGATATAGACATACCACAGAAAATGATACTCTCTGATTTCAATAGAACATACTTTTCAAAAAATTTATGCCCCTAGATCATACCTCCAAATATGTATCAATAGTCATTGCACCTCTCACAAAATCATCCTCCAAGATCAAGACATCAACATGTTTTACACATATAAAGGAATGTGTGGAACTAGAATCTAATAAAAAAATCGCTAATGTTGTACCTACTAAAATTGTACCTCTAACTATTAATGGTATTTATTTTCTATCCACATGTATAGGCTGAATAAACTTCGATTATCCTTCCCATCATTATTGTGATACCATCATAATACCTTGAGTTTCACCACTCTGCTGATGTGGGTTCTATTTCCTTGAATGACCGCGTGCACTGCCTCTAATGCATTTTCTAGTAATCCTCTGGCTGCTAGACTAGTATGGTGAAAATTATCCCCTCCCTGTACCCTGATTCTTCCAAGATCCTCCATCACTAACTATCTATTTCATGTATCTACAGAAGCAATGGAGATATCTGATTATCTATGAATATTTTTAAAATGAAGGGGTCATGGAAAATGACTATGATAGTGTCCTGACCTACCACACTATTGTAAAATCACTTGGCTATTGTATGACATAATTTACCCATCTATCTAGCCACTCTGCTTCCCACTACCCAAGCTGACATTATCGTAACATCACTTCATACTCTCAACAGTCATACCACCTGATCATCAGGAATTAATAACCTGTCCTCCACTTGAGTCCTCCTTCATGTTCTCCTCCTAGATTATAGCCTAATTCACCACCTCTATGAAATTATTTAACAATAATATATTTACATTAGAAATTATTTCACATTTGAGTATGTCATGACACTACATTCCAGTGTTGAATTTTCCCCTAAAAATGCTCGATAAAAGAATTTTGGATCTGTGAAGCATCCATCACATTCCTTCAAAGATATATTCCCCGGAGTCAGCCTCATGAAATGTGATGCTCTCTCTTTACTAAGAATCTCTATAGAAAATTTCTCAAATAACTTCTATGAAAATTTCATACACTCTATAGCCTCTATCTATCCATCCTAATCTGGAATTACCATCAACGCTTCATTTGACCATGTAATATGTAATATTAAATCTTTACCATATTCTTAGTAAGAGTCTCCATGGGTTCATTAATTGTCTGGATAGACTCGATCTAGAAATCATCTCCCTCATGGCCACCCTCTCTAGTAAAAGTTTGAGGGCGTTTCAACTAGAAATACTTTTACAGGCCTAACATGATATTCACAACCCACCTAGGTTCTATTTTCATTCATTACATTAATGAGGAATCTTCTCTAGGAACTCCTCCAATGATTCCTCAGCTGACACTATCGGGGTCTCATGTTCCACCACATGAGGATTTTCCACCACTATGTCCTTCTGTAATCCACTCAACTAGCTTCATTAACAAGGAATTAATCTAAAATACAAAAAAAACAATTGAATATTTTAAAACATTAACACATTTTGGAAAATTTAAAATCAAAACCATTCATAGAAATCCTTTTCCCCAAACCTCTCCATAAGGTCAAAATTTTGGTGTTATCACCACCATTAATCACCCTACAATTGTCATTGGTTATCAAAGGGAATTAATATTCATTTAGAAACTTGTTTTCTTATTATTTTCATTATTTTACCATTAATAATTTAAATATTAGGCACAATTTTTATTTAAATTTGTCAAGAAAGGAAAAAAATTTCTTGTTAAACAACTTACCCAGATCCCTCTTTCCCGTGTATGCCTATAATGATGCATGTGAAAGATAATAATTACTACCTATAATTATGTGTGAAGACACTACTCTTGTACCTTTAGAAGACATTATTCAAAAATCAATATATCTAAGGAAAAAAGATCACATCACACCACAAGTACATCAACCAAGTATAAATAGTATTCAATTATAACAAAAAACCTCCAAAACAGGGTTTGAAACTCCCAGGAAAGAGCTATTTACCATCCCCCAGACTCTTAATTGTATCCTATATACCATTTAAAAAATATTAATATAATAGAATATGAAAAGAAAACTAGACAGTGATACCAATTTGAAATGTCCTAACCTAGGTGCCACACACTGGTGTCCTGAGCCAGACTACGACATGACCTCAAACAGATTAGGATGTGCGCCTAAGGTCATGTGGTAGTCAAACTCAGGGAACTGGTGCATAAAACAAACATTGGGACGTTACATATAATTAAACTTGGATTAAGGATAATTGTATAAGTACTACAGGAGTCAATCCACAAGGAAAGTGAATTTTATCTCTATTTTTATTTCTGTTAGATACGTGATTTATTCATCACCCATTTCTTTTGTGTAGTGTGTATACTACACATGGATCTATTCAATGATTAATATAATAAAACTTATGTGTATTTACATATCCTTTTTATGATCATTATATCATGGGATTTATTTATCAAAATTTAGCAAATTGAAAATTTATTTTTGTCTCAATCTTCCTTCTTTGGGACATATGGCATGTTATGAACCTATGTTTTTCCATGAGGTATATATATGACCTTTAAAATATTATATCCTGAATATAAATATTTTCACAGTTTTTTATGCTTTATCTAATTTTATTTTCTATATTAAGAGTATGGTTCAAATTTACAATGTGGTAAGATTATTTTGAAACAATCTCATCTTTTTTTGAGATTGTTTATGTTTATGCTTACGTTGATGAAACTTATGATCCATATCTCAATAAAATTCATTAAATTTATTATTATATAGATGTTAATGTTTTATTCATGTATTGTTAACATTTCTATACTCTTTGGTATATAATATTACGAATAAAATATTTTTAAGAAATCTTGAAACTACAGCCACATAGGATGGAAAACAGTATTCCTTCAAAACCATGTTTTATTAAAAGGGATTCGATAAATACTTTATTATTCCTATATAATCATTATAAGGAATTTTTTTTGTTTTTTAATTTTTAATTTTTTCCAGAATAATCATCATATTGCTTTATGAACTATGAGTTTTTCAAACCATTTCCCTTGTAAATAGAATGCCCTTCTTACCTCATAGAGTATGTACAGATTTATCCACAATCATTTTTCTGATGAATATTTTTCATATTTAGAATTATAATTTTTAATAAAATATTTTTTAGAGATTAATATTCAAAAAAAATATTTTTAAATCATTTTCAATATTTCATCACAATTTTTTCAATCATTTTTAAGAAAAGTTATTTTCAAATGGGTTTTAGTAATATTTTATATGATTTCAATTAAAATTATTTCAAAAATGTATTCAAAAAAAACTTCATACAATTTTAATGAATTTTTTTTCATTTTGTTTTCATTAATATTATAAATTGTTTATGGAAAAATGTTTACAAAATGTTTTCATGTTTGTTTTATATGTTCTGAATAAAAATTATTCTTAAATGATATTGAAGCTTTGTTTTTAATTTTTCAATTTTTTTAATGAAATAGTTGTCTAAACATTTGTAGGATCCTTTTTATGTTATTAAGGAAAAATTTCTCAAAATATAATTAATCTCTTTTTATATTTATTCATATAAAAAAGGTTTCTAGAAGGTTTTCAATGATTCAATTATATTTATTCATGTTTATTTTAAATAAGTTGATTTACATATGTTATTTAATGTTTAATGATAATTTTTCAAAGAAGAAATGATATTTTTCTAATGAAATGATTTCAAAATATATTTCTAGGTTTGTTTCTTTCTTAGATGATATGTATTGATATTAGTCATTCAACTCTATGAAATTTTCCAAAGGTTTCATTCATATACTTTCTCAAAGGTTTGTGTTTTGATGGGATGACGCTTATGACACCGATTTCCCTTCCATGGGATATATTCTTTTCAAACTCACTTTTTTTTGGGGGTTATGATTTTGATGAAATGATTATTAAACCTATCTTTTTCTATAGGTTATGATATGGTTACATGTTTATGGTACCCATTTCATTTCATGGGTAACTAAATGATTGTTCATGAGTTGGTGGAACATGTTTGTGTGATTTATTTATGAGATTGTTGGGACCTATATCTCCCTCTAATCCATTAGGTAAAGATTTATATCTCCTGAGACATACATGACTCGAACAAGAAATTTACTATGTTAGTATTAAAGGGATTGAATAAAGAGTGAACATAGTTCATTAATACAGGGCTAGAATAGTGTGTGATCCCAGTTATGTAAGGGACATTGTCTACTAGGAAATCCTTGATAATGATTATTTTACTACTATATAAATAATTTTATATTCTTATGTGTCTTAGAAGATTTCCTGAAATATTCTTATGTTATAATTGTATGGATTATGTTCTTCATTTTCTAATTATTTATGCCTTCTGAAATTCTAGGATGTATTCCATGACCCATTGTATATGATATTTTTCATGTAGTGTATGATATTTTATTTTCACGATCATATTATCATAACCATATATTCATTTTTATGTTTACATGTTTCCATTGTTTTCACTTACTAAGAATCTATGCCCACCCCTTTTTATGACTCTTTCTCTATGTTATGATGACATACATTTTATATGATATGTCCAATAGAGTGATATTATTAGATATCCTAGTGGGAGATAACGTATCTCTCTCATGTACATGGGTTTATTTTATGGTGTCTCCAATGGGACTAAATTAATATTAACTTTGGTAATCCATCTCTATAATTTTTTAATTATTCTAAAAAATTAATGTCATGTTAATTTAATAAAACTGATTATTTCAATAGTAGGTAACAAAGAAAAGGATTAGCAATCCTTTGAAATAAAGGATGAGAAATATTTAGTGAGATTCCTTGGAATATATCTCTGTATATTTCTAGGGATGTATCTAAGGATAAGTATATTGATGAGTTTACATTTAGAATATTGTCTTTAAATTTTTATAAAAGGATAGTGTGAGTGGTTTCCTAGAAAGTATACCATATAACGATATAAAAAGTGGATCTGGATCTAGAATAGATATACCTAAGTGTAGAATCTCCAATAAGATGTCTCGGGATTGACTTGGGGTAATCTATTAAATGACAACGGGCCTTTCTACTCACATGGTTTGACACTCCTGGGGAATATACTTTTGGAATTTTCTATATATGAACCGTCATTATGTTTTTAAATATAGGAATACTATGAATAATGTTGGATAATCGTAAGGTTTCATAGATTAGAGAAGTAGGATCCATGATTTATGAACCTAAAAGTAATTTTTTATGATTATATGGTATCCCAATGTGATAAATGTTTCTCACACTATGCTTTATTGTTTTTTCAATGGAGATAAATAGAAAGAACATAGTTAAAATTTAATTTTTTTAGTTACAGACAGTATAAGAATTATTTGAATCTATTTACCATGTGTGAATCTCACAATGAGAATCAAGAAGATGGTTATAGTATTGGTTATAATTATGAATATAATGATACTAAATATTACATGAGAAAGGTATGTGATATTCTATCAGTATTTTTTATATTAAAGAGAAGATGAATGATTATATTGAGGTTGAGGAACCATAAGAATGATTCACATGTAATTTTATAGTAAATATTTATTGCAGACTATGTTGATGAATATTGAGAAATATTCTATGAAGAAGGTTGTATTAATGAATTATTTTTGTTTTGGAATTAAATGATTTTGTTTTATGAGTCATGAAATCATGTAATTATTTTTAGTATAAATTTTCATTTAGGATTGAAGTGGAAGTATTGATTGGTGATGAAGACATAGAAATTTAATTTCATGGAATGATGGTATTTTGATTAAGGGGTGGAAACCCTTAATTAATGATAGAAATTAAGATAATGATTTTTGGATTTAGATATATTGGATTTGAATAATAAATTAGACAGTACATATTACCCAAGTAATAATTATTGGAAAAGGTTCTACGTCATAAAGGATGATGTTTTGAACTTTTTGGATTTAATTAATATTTCTATTAATCCTTAGAATAATGATCCTTGTTTGTTTTCAATATGGGTTTTTTATAATTTATGTCATTACCCGATTTCAAGAGAATATTTTATGAAGGTATTCAGATGTTTGGAATGAGAGAAACATGTGGTAAACTATTTTATATGGGGGATCAAAGTTGTGCAAATTTCAGGACCTTCTTTCTAAATATTTAGTTTTCAATCTTTTGTAAGTATTATAGAGTTCACCATTCATGGAATGTTTTTGTTAAAAATCAAAAGAAGTATTTTTTTTAAGATGGGTTTGAAACCTTTTTTAAAGGTTATTTAGTGATTAACCTTATTTCAAGGATGTCCATAATATTTATTTGGGAAATTATATTAGGGGGGTTTAAAAAAAGGACATATTATTTTTTAGGTGACAACTAATCTAGTCTAGAAAAGGTGCGGGGCATGAATCCATGACTAATGGATGATAATAGTTTCACAACTACCATTGGATTAAATGATGTCATTGTAAATGTATAATTATTTTTTATGGATAAATATTAATGATGAACAAGTAGAGTTACTTTTTATGTTTAGAGATTAACGTGTAAACCGTAATGATTTATAGGAATAGATAAAGACATATAATTATTATGTTCATTTATTATGGGACATAAGAATTACTAAATTTGTATTTTAGTGCATCATGCACCAAATTTAATTTATAGACATCCACTTGGTGAAGTAATGTATGAATTTGAAAAAGATAAAATCACTACTAATGATTGATTTTTTTTATTGAAGTATATCAAGTAATTATATTTCCTTATATTATTGGTCAATAAAATAATAACTCAACATTAGGAAAACGGTAAAAAAATGTTTTTACCTAATTCCTTAATTTTTTTGAACTGATGTCAGTATAAATCAACATAGATTTATGACTTAGAGGCCCTGAACTTATCTTTTATCATTAAATTTTTTGTTATTGAAAACCTCAATCAATCCCTATAAATATTTACATGTTTCCTCCATGTTAAATATGTACTCTCTTCTGATGTTCTCGTATATAGAAACCATGTTATAATATATATTTGGTATCCATTATTGTTCCAACATTCCCTCTTTAATGGATGCTTTAGTATTCATCTTTTCGATTCAGGTTTCAATTATTGAATCATTCAAGTATTAAACCATTGATAAAATTAATAAATTTTGAGGGAGAATATAATTTTATGGGTGTAAAATGAAACAAAACAATAAATTTTTATTTTTTTTGAATTAATATAATATTTTATATTTTTTCATTTTATGCAACACAAAAAAAACAGTTTATTTTATATTAAAGAATAATGATTAGCTTACGATATACAAAACAAATCGTTAATCGCATAATATATGTAAAATAAATTTTATCTTTTTTCAACATGGAACACTGATGCAAGATTGCATTAAATGAAATAATTACTTTCTTCAATGACATGCATAATACATGTGACGTTGTTTTTTCAATCAATAAAATATTATTAAAATGATATTATTTAATAGAATAATATGTAACCTAGCCGTTAAATTAGAGATTATAAATAGTAATAAATAATTTATAAAAATATTTTATTTTATACAAATATATGTGAATTCATAGGTTATCAGTTAAATAGAAATAAATATGAAAACTGATTGAATATAAAGGAAAATATTAATATTTTTTGTCACAAAGATATTTTAACCCTATTAAATTATGTTAATTACTACTATTGAGTGATATTAACGTAATATATTCTTTATATATTGAATAAAATATTTTTTATATACATCCATTTGATTTTATATAAATAATATTAGATCAACCATAATTTTATGGATAAAACACATATTTTTGTTAAGGTATTTTGACCACCTTTTTGGTGTGAAGCAATTTTAAATCAGTTTTTTCGAACTTTTATTGATTTAATATATCAAAACACACCTCTAATTTAAAATATTTACATAATAATTATGTTAGATTATTTTTTTAGTGTTTTTTGTTATGATTAATTTTTAAATGAATTACGAAAAATGTTTTTTTAGTTCAAAACAACATTTTTGTCTGATATATTTATAAGTTTTAATTTAAATTTAAAATATTTTAAAATATTATTTAGATACATTTTTTTCCATTAAATATAATTTAGGTAATTATAAACAATTTCACATTGAAATTGGGTATTAAAAAATAGTAATCTTGTTGAATATTTTTTATATATAAAACCTGCATTATTGTCCCATCAACATGATGGAATTAAAATTAAATTCGACCACTTCTGTGATTTGAATTTTCAAAAATTGGTATCCATATTTGGAATATGATTTATTTAAATTTTTTAAAAACTCTATAATTGTTTTTTGACCAAAAATATTAGTGGATTTAATTAATTATAATTACAAGAATTATGGTAAAATTTAAACTAATAAGGGGATGAAGCCTAATATTATATGCCCAGACGACCTAGAAACTTGTCCAAAACCCATTTTCATAACATATATAAATTACATCATCAATTTTATCTTAATTGGTTCATTATTGGTTCCACATTCAAAGGGAAAATGTGGGTGGAATTTCTTTTCCCGAAATTTACAAGACTGCCACTCTTCCTCCACTAGAAATGGATTCATATTATCTCAATTTCTCATACCTCCCAATACAAATTGGATAAACTGATATTTTACCAATAAAAATCCCAAAAATACTAGAGTTCTATATTATTACTACTCATTGTACATAAATCCTTCCTAGTAATCCCTTTGGTGAAAACATAAAGGAGTTACCCGATTAAGAGGTAACATCCACCCTCAAAATCCTTTGTCTTATTTTATTTTTCCACCCCTACACTCTCCTTGTTAAATTAATATGAAAAAACACTAGTATAATCAATATTAATCAATTTTCTATATTATTTTAACCTACAAATTCACAAACATTCATCCAATGTAAATTGAACATACTACTTCTCTGTACGGTGAAATACCGCTTTACAAAATATTGATTTCTTGTTCTTACTTTATCTCCACTCCGGGATGAAATTATGACGGACATACTATTTATATATTATAGATTATATTATTAATTTATTTTAATATTTTTAAATTTTCTTACATCACGTATCATTATTCATTCAATTTTTTTGATTACAAAACAATTTTATTTGAGGAAATGTGGACTACTGCCCCCTCAAAGAGATATGATTTATTCAAACACTACATGGAATGTATTAAGGATTTTTTTAGTGAAATCATGTGATATATATAACATTAGAATTAATATATAATGATATTATATAAATATATACATAAAATATATTTTTATTCGTTCATTCAATACGGAAATAAAAATGGAAACAACATTGATGCATATGTGTGGTCTACTATCTCCATGAACGGTGTATTCCATTTCAAACATATATATTCTATAGATTATTATAATACAAATATAATGAATATACATGATATTCATATCATTATTCGAATTCTCTTAATAATGATATATGTATAATGTCCAAATATATGAAAAAATAAGACACATGCAAAAAATATTACCTGAAGTAAAACCTTAACAATGAATTTTTAATAAGATCATAATATAAAGTCATAATAAAAACATATATGGTATTATATATAAGGATATTGTTCCTTGATATATATATATATATATTCTATTTATAATATATTTATTTGTGTGAGTATAATGTGTGTCAGGACATATGGAAGGGGAACTACATACCACATTATATGTTATTTAGATACATGCTTTATACATAACCAAATCATTTTGTGTGGTCATTTTAATACCTATTGATGTATTCTATGACTCTTATAATAATAATTATTATTATTCAAATAAAAATTTATGATCCTTCTATCAGAGTATTTATGTTTCAAATGTTACCAAATAGATAATGCAATTTTGTCTCAATTTTACATCTTTGAGATCCATTCCATATTGGACACCTTTATTTTTCTATGAGTTGTATATAATACAATTAAAAATTTACATAATGGTTCAAATTCTTTTCATGATATTTTAAGCTTCATGTAATTTTATTTTCTTACATGGGCAGTATGGTTCAATGCGACAATGTGTGAAGAGTTTATTGATATAATATCATTGGTTTTGTGACAATTTAGGTTTATGCTTTCTTTGATGAAATTTTATGATTCATATCTCAAGAACAATCATGAATTTTATTCTCTATGGTTATTATTTTTTTAGTAATTTATTGGTACCATTTTATACTATTTTTTATATAATATAATTGTGAATGTGCTTTTAAGTAAGCCTGGCTTTACTCTATCTTCACCTAGAAATATGTGTTCCTTAAAAACCATGTTTTCTAAAATGGGTTTCCAAAAATATTATAATATACTCCTATAATAATTAATAGAAAATTTTACCTTTTTTAATTTCCCAAATTTCACATAGGAATCTTCATATCAATTTCCAAACATGGAATTTTTCTATCCTTTTACCTTGAAATGGGAATGTTCTACATACCTCATACAGAATTACAGATTTATATGCCATCATTTATTTTAATCATCCATTTAATGATTGAAAGGGTAATTTTTTAGATTTTTTTTAAAAAAATATAATTTTCAATGAATTAATTTCCTAAATGATTTCAATATTTCCTCATATGTTTTAAATTTATTTTTCAAGGAAAGTGTTTTTCCTAAGGTATTTTTGATGCCATTATATATTTTCATGGACACTTGTTTTCGAAACATCATTCAAACATGTCTTATAAGTTTTAAAGGAATTTTTTAGGAATATTTTCAACCTTCATTTATGAGTATTCATGGAAAATTATTTTCAAATCATTTTCAGCATTATATGACATGTTTTCATAGAATGTTTTTTTCAAATGATTTCCACGCGTTACTTTTTTTGTTATTAAGGTATTTTTAATGAAATTGACCTCAAAATGTTTCATTTTCCTTTTATATGTAATCATGGAAAATGGTTATCACAAAATTTTCAAGATCTCATTTTATATTCTCAGATAAAATGCTTCTAAATTTTTTTAATGATTTATTTATAAGATTTTATGTTTATTTTTAGGAAAATGGTTTCAAAAATATTTTATGTTTTAAACAGAAATTTTTATAGTAGAAATGATATTTTCTTCAATAATTGATTTCAAAATATTTTACCATGTTATTTTTAACTTAAGATGACATATTTTGATGTTACCCATTACCTTATAATAAATGATAAATATGTTCCCTTCATATTCCTTCTTGTATAGTTAATGTCTATCTGAAATGATTCTTATTGCACCCATTTCATTTACATGGGTTGTTTTCTTCTGAATCCTGATTCCATTCATGGTTTATTTTTTTGATTAAATGATTATGAAACATGACTTTTTACACATGTAAGGATATGATTACATGTTTACGACGCCCATTTAATTTCATCAGTTATCGTAGGATTGTTTAAGAATTGGTGGAACATGTATGTATGGTTAAATTTGGAGATTGTTGGGTCCTATATCTCCATCTAATGCATTGGATAGAGATTTATATAACAATATATAGTCATGGTGGTAATGAGAAATGAACATGGTTCAGTAGTACAGGGATAGAAAAAGGAGTGAACTCAGTATAGTAAAAAAAGGGTAGAACGGGATGTGTACCAGTTTCAGTAAAGGACCGTGTACATAAATATGGACTTGGTGATGATTCAATTACTACTTTAGAAATCATTATATTTTCTTATGTTTCTTCCATAATTCCATGTATTTTGTATATGTTATGGTTTAATGGATATTGTTATTTAATTTTTTATGATTGATGTCTTATGAACATCCATGATCTATGCCAAGATTCTTGAATATGATCTTTATTATACAAGGTATGGTCTTCAAATTTTATGATCATGTTATCATACCCCTATTACCATGTTTATGATTACATTTATCCCTTGTTTAACATTATTGAGAATTTGAGCTCACCCATTTTTATGTTTCCTTCCCCAGGCCATTAAGTCATATTTTTTGTATGATATGTCTATGAGGGGTGATAGTTTTCAAAAATCTTGTGTGATATAATATATCTCACTCATATACAAGTGATTATGTTTCCATGTTTCCAATGGAAGTAAACTAATATGATCATTGGCCATCCTTTTCAATAATTTTTTTATTCGAAAAAAGTGATGTAATGGTAATGTATGAAAAGAGAGGGTCTCTATAAAGGGTGACCCTTAACTGACTTTTTAGCAATGGGAAGGGTCCATATTAAATTTTCGAATGTTTTAATGTTGTGTTGGTTGTGGTCCATTGAAAAAATATTCAATATGGGATGAACATGTTTCAACCTACACATCATTGCCTTTGACCTATACCTTGGTTGGTTCCCAAGAGCTGGGTGTATGGCTACAAACTTGTCATGGGCATCATCAAAACCTTAGGGCCACACCACAACATGGACATAGTGAAGAAAGACCATGGAATATCGACAACTTAATATACTATGAATGGGGATATTGGGGTTAACACCTTTCAATTTAAAGTCTTTTTGGGAAATATCCAATATAGATTCACTATAGTGAGGCCAGATTATTTGGAACTACAACATAATTACATGGGACATACCGTAATATCCCATTATGTGGGGTTTTATTTTAGGTTATACCAGTAAATTATTTGTCAATACCCTTTTATTTTGGATGGAAATTGGATGATGGAGTGAGGAAATTTTGTCAACCTCTCCCTAACATTCCCCCATATGATCCCTTAAATTGTGGTGATTTTCATAGTGTATTTAAATATTTATATTTATAGGATCATTATTTTCATTCATTAATCAACAATATCAATTTATTAACCATTTTTTAGTTTCTATAGTATAGTATTTCATTGATTATTTCACTAGATAATTCTTAAATTGACCTGATTAAAAGGTCATTTTCCATGAATTATAATAGGACATCTCAAAAATATGACAACATATTTTTTTAATTATTTCATTATAGTTCAGAAATTTTCTTAGTATATTTTGACTTAATTTCTTTTGAAATTAATTATTGATTGAGTTATGGTGGTTATAAATTTCATTTAGGACGTTTCTAGGTTTAACATGGACCTTCTAATGTGTAGTTAGTTGAGGTTATAAGTGGTTTTAGTGATGCTATGATGTTTTAGTAAATATTCATCCAGTTATAAATATTTGGTTCTCTTTTAATAATTAATTAAAAATTATTATAATAAATTATATTTATTCCATATTTCATGTTATTAGAGCACATGTGTCAAAATATTCACTACAAGTCATTGATGACTATAGGAAAGGGTAACCAATGAAGGGTGTCGATTGAAACCGAACATCAAAGGTAATTGGTCACTATAATTATGTTCCATATCCATTTTTATTCATGATTTACTTTTTACCCACATTTTTCACAGGAAAATTAAAATTAATAGAGATTGTGATCCCCCTAAAGAAAGTGTGAGGGTAGATTTGAACGTCCTTGGGTTAGAATATGTGCTTCTTAGAAAATTAGTTATTTGGTATGGGTAATATACAATGACAATATGTTTATAGAGAATTATATGAATTGAATAATTTAAATTAGTAGGTCTCATGTTTTAATATGTTAAAAGGGTAGCCTATGGTGGCTTCCCTTGGTGTATTTGGGAATTCTATATAGGCTTAGGATTTGTTGGTAGGGTATGACAATTATATGTCTCTTTTTGTGTAAAGTGATCCTTCTTGAGGTTTGCTTGAATTTTGGAATGTGCTATATTCATGATATTTAAAGTGGGAAAACATGGGATATGGTATATTTGGGTTCCTATGGGTGATCAATAGTGATGTCTCCCTTAGGATATGCGAGATGATACCTAGGTGTTAGCTATGGGAATTTTTCAGTAAATTGTATTTGTTAAAAAACATGTTAGAGATTCTTTCCTTGGGTTAGTCCATATGTAATAAACTAGGTTGTGACATGCTCTATAAAATATTATGATCCTACCTATAAATGATAGTGTTGAGATGATTGTAATTTCCCTCAAATTCTATATAATATTATGTTTTTCTAATAATGATTGTTCTAATGAATATTGATGTTTTGTGTTTATGTAAAATGTTTTAGGGGGATTAAGAGATATTTTTATGAATTTTGACCTACTATATAAGATAATGTTTATATAATAAAGGTTTCTATTTCATGGTATTTTGGGTTTAAGTGTGTTCATTAGAGAATTAAGGGGATGGAATATAATACAATCAGAAGGGTTGAACTATAGGGATTTATGGCTTAGATACCTAGTGATGTTGCCCATCGGCCACTCCGCATGGATGGGGGTGTTGGGAGTTATTTCACCATGGTCATGGATAAAAATTCTATGTAACACCACAATAATTTTCGGATATTTTAATCAAATAAATTTAATTTATATTATATTTTGTGTTTCATATAAGAATGAGTTTTAATGAACCTTGATATGTTGTTAATATTATAATATAAAAATTTCCATTATAACCAATCCATTAAACATGGAGGTGTGAATAAGAATAAAAAAAATTAAAAATTATTTATTATTTAATTATATAATGAATAAATAATAGTAAAAAGGTTCTCAATTCTTTTTAATTTCATAATATGATTCGAAAATACTATTTTCCCCCAAAAAAACATTTTTTGAGAAAATGAGAAAATTTGATTATTAAAACATTTATAAAGAATATTTTAAATATTTAACATTATTTTATAAAGAAACATGTCAAAAGTTTCTTAGGTTCAATTATTTAGAATTTTCTAGACATTAATTTGTCATTGAATAGTGAAAATACGAATTCTTATAAAAAACAACCTTTTTATTTTATTTATTTAAAAAGATCCTCATTGCATTCAAAATATTTATATTAATATTAAATCAATTATGTCGTTATTAAATCAATTTATATATTTTGAATAAAATTAATATTGTATTTTTATATTTAAACATTGTATTCTAATGAAAATTTTCTGTTTGGAAATGTATTTGTTATTTGTGTCTGAGTATTTAATTTTAAATTTTTAATTTCCCATTATTTGCATAAAATTTTAAAAAAATGATATCATATTCCAAATAATAAAAATTAATATTATATAATATTTTCATGTTAATTATTTGTCAAAATAAATTGTAAAAATAGTAGAAATTAATTATGGACATTATGGTTATAATGGGTTTATCTTTTTGTTAAAATAAAAATATATCCATTATAATGGACTAAAACATATCCAATTTCTATTATATTTCCAAATATAAAAACAATATCATCATATATTCATGAATTATCTATTCTTAAGTCATTTCTAGTTTTCAAAATGTGGCTACACTTTTTCCATTTCAAAAATTCAATGAATATCCTCTAACCCACTTATAAAAGGGAACCCACTATCTTCTCTTGTTCACAAATCCAAAAAGTTTCGGTTCAGACATTAAATTCCGATTAATAAATCTTTTATAACCTCCCAACATCTTATGGGGTAAATTTTTATTATGAAACTCTCTTAATAACGTGTTTTGTGTTAACTTATGTAGGTTTTCCGAAGAAGATGTAAGTTTCTTAATCTATTGTTTTTATGTAATTATTTATAACACCTCCATAAATTCTATTAAACCATTCGTGTATAATATAATAATTATCTAGCATATACTTATATAATGTTATATTAATTTAATTAACACTGTCTATCTCTTCATCCATTAAATCAAATATAATATCGTTAAACGTGTGTTTGGTAGACCACAACATCACAAACCTATATAATTTGATTTACTTACTGCCTTTCACTGGTGGATATAATGATGGATTTAAATTATATATACTATTTTCATAACATAATGATACTTTTCTAATTATAATATCATATATACCAACATACCTTTCATTATAGGGGAATAAGATAATGTCGCTCATGTGTACGTAGAAATACCGCCAGAAAAAGAAATGTAATTTTTTTTCAATTACATTTTACATGGATGGTAATAAGAAAAAATGTAAAGAAATATTATATATATATAATAAAAATAAAGTTTTTAATGTTATATATTATTTAATGTCTTAATATTTCCACTCCTTGAGAAAATGGGAATAGTGGTCATGCATTTATATGGTATACTCTCTGTGTGAAGAGTGAAATTATTTTACTATCTCATACATTCATGGATTAATATAAATACATGTAAATAAATATTTAATATAATTATATCATGGTTATCTTTATATATATAATGGGTCTATGAACAATGTATAATGAGTTAACAAACCAAATCAAAACATATATGAAAAAAATACACTTATTCCCCGAAATGAAATTTCATCATGGAATTTTTAATTAACATGTAAAAAAAGCCCATTAGTAAATAACATATGTTATGATATATTTATGTATGTTTCTATAATGTCTTTATAATAAAACTATAATTAATTTATAGGTGGTTGTAACATGTAGGATGTAATTTGAGACATAAGGTAATATATTTTTGTCTCTCTTTTATTTCTATAAGACACTTTCCTTATACAACACTTGAATCATTTGTGTGGTGAAAATACATAAAATTAATGTATATTATTATTCTTCACCAAAATAATAATTTTTATATATATCCATATAATATTATTTGGTTCAGTATGCTTATGATTCAATACATAACTCTGTGGTAACAGCTATATATTTCAATATCTTTATTTATGAAGATTATTTATGATTATGATTCCAATGAGGATATCCTATAGTATACCACTCATGAAACACATGATTTTTATTTTCCTATTGTTATTTAATTAATATACTTTTTTTCATTTAATTTGACTCACTTTATCCTCTCAACAGACCAAAATGATGTTTCTAGTAAAAATAAACTTATTTCTATCATCATTAACAAATTATTTTTTCATCCAAACCCATGAATTCACAAAATGTTTCGAATAATTTTTTTAATAATATTATATTATTGTTTAAATAAATATTTAACCATATTTTTAATTTTATAAAATGGTTTTAACTTAATTATCTTTTTATTTTCTAAATGGTGTACTTTTGATTTTTCCAATAATATGAAAGGAATCTTTCTTTTAACATGTAATACATGAATAATATTTTATCCATCATGACTACCTAATGATTAAATGATTCCTAAATATTTTTTCAAGGATTAATGTTCTTTTCAAAATGTTACAAGAAATTCATGTTTTTGGATTGTGATTTTCAAAATGGAAAATATATTTTCATCATGAAATGACCAAAGTAATCATTCAATGAAAATTCAATCTCTGATGACATCCACTGACAAAACAGAAGCTATACTAGAGATATAATCCAATGATTCCATCATTATTATTTATCGAGTTGTTTTAGGATTATCATGACAAGCTGTTTATAAAAACCATTCCTTTTCGATGGGTTATGTTATGATGAGATATTTTGTAAACCCATTAATTTTAACGGGTTTTGATACTAAGAATGTTTTATTATCTTATGGGAAACCTATTTACACCTTTCATTATTGGAAAGTGGTTATGTTATAACCAATAATTGTTATTAAATTATTACCACGGTTGGAGGTTATTTTATAACCAAGGATGTTTGTTACATTATAATGGAGTATGGAGATCACCTTATAACCAAATATGTGTGGGACCTATATCTCCCTCCTATGAATTTAGTAATTATTGATTTTTCATAACATAATAAGGACTAGAATAGGGAGTGAACCTAATTCAGTATGTTACTTTGTCAATGATTATAGTCATTAGAGTGAACCTAGATTACAAATATGGTTAGGGGAGTGAACCCATTACACCATGATTATTTTTTTAATCAGCCTAAAAAACTAATCAAATTATTTCCTATGATTATATATATTCTAAAAATCCATGTATAATCCCGATATTATGGTCTCATATCTCATGTTATTTTATTACATTATTATTCATGTCTTATAAACAACCCTGATTTATTTCATGACTTATGTTTATAATTTATGATCTATAGAGTATGGTTTAAAAATGTTATTCTCTGGTTCATATACTATTATGATCTGGTTATGTTGATTTATCCCATTATTACCATTTTCTTGAATCTGATCAGTCCCATTTTCATTTTTTATTTTTCATATTTTATGAAGAATGGTATTCTATAATATATCTTAGAAGTATAATAGTCATTATGAACATAGTGGGAGGTGATGTTGTTCATTTATGAACTATTTTTTTGGTATCCATGTTTCTAATGGCAGTACCCCAATATGATTCTCAAATGGAATATTTTATTTTTCAATGAATATTAATATATAAAAATGTAATATATATGTATGAGATTTTTGGTTCTTTATAACCCCATTATCCCTAACATAAATATTACAACATTATTGATATATATTCATTAAATATGACAAAAATAAATCCAAAATACTATCATTTTCTATGTATTTGTTTATTATATAAATAGTAAAATTAAATCATTGAAAATATTCAACATACCATAAAATTTTCTACTCAGATATTATTTTTATTCTACATATCACACTCATTATGTCCTGGGGAAGTTGAAATATAATTAAAGGTGATATCAAATACCCAATGAGAATGGAAATAATTTATTTAAATTTACAATTATAAGTTATCATAATAAATGAATAATTTTATGATAACATGATAATAACTTATGACATCATAGAAAAAATTCATAGTATATAAATCACGAGTTATGGGGAAAATAATTTTCATAAAAAATTCCAGAGTCAACATATTGTGGAAACATCAATAATTAATCTTTACCCATGAGGGAATATTGTAACACCTCGAGATTTTATGAAAAATATTCTTTTAATTTCATTAATGTCTTGTGTTGTATGCTACACCAAGATTACCTTGCGCTATACGCAACACCGTATTAGCTTGCAGTATACGCAACACTATTCTTGGATCGTGTTACACACAATTTTGATAATAGTTATTCTACGCAACATTGAGTATATATATATATATTTAATTTATAAATGAAATATGTTTGTATTATGTTATATGAAACAACAAAGGATTCTTGCATAGCACGCAACCCTGACATGGCTTGCATTACACGGAATCGCGACCTTCCTCGATAGCGTGTGTTGTACGTAATACCGGGTTTACTGAACAACGATATATTATTATAATATTATTATGAACTAGCTGTTATTAATATTATTAACTAAATTTTGAATCTTATAACATTATTATTCATCTTAAACATTTTCTAGAACATGGTATAAGAACAAAATAAATTTTTCGAGTAAAATAAGTATTTTTCAAAAAATGCAGTTTTGCCGCCTTTTGATGGCGCACCCACTTAAAATATAATTTTTTGACATGTTTATATGTTGAATTTGACAAAATAGAATTCTTCTTTTGAATCAGGACATAAAAATTTACATTAGATAGAGTTTTGATATATTTCCGATAACTTTCTTATTTTAATGAATAGTAAAAACACGCTATATTTTAATTAAAAACAACTTTTTTCATCATAATATCTTATGTGGTTAAATTATAATATTGAATGGTTTTAAATTATAAATAGAATATATTTTTACCATTTAATATAATTTATGTCATTATTATTGATTTTACCTTGAATTCGTAGGTTAAAACAATTCAATCTTTTGAATGTTTTAAATAAAAACCCGTTTTTTTCGACAACATGATTAATTTTAATTTAATTTCTGCATCTTTTGTGTATTGAATTTGGAAAAATGGATTCTATATTTAGAATCAGTGGGTCCAAATTATGTTAATAAGATACTTTTTATTTTTGTGTATTGTGAATATAAACTACGGTAAATTTTATTTACTATAGTTAAAGGTAAATCGGGTAATTAAGGGTAAATATAAGATTATAAAATTACCCTAAAACTTCCAAAAATCCTATTGGATGGTTAAAAGTATACCCATATAACCTAAGGGTCGGATTAGATTCATTTTATGGACTTTTTGCCAAGAAAATAATTTAATTATTATTAAAACCAAAGAATGTGACAACATGTCACTTTCTGAAATCCTATAATTATAATAATTTTTATTTAGTGATAAACATCATGAAACTTCGAACATGAATAGTCTCCAAGAATCTAATACATGTATCTACATCATTGGAATTTATTTAGAATTTTTAGGGATTAAATAGTTATAATTTATTATGACACAAAGATGATGCAGTAATTGTCTTATTAATGAAATATTAACATAATTGATGTTATAAATGCCCAAATAAATGTAATTTGAGACTTTTTATGACTTAAATTGATTTTATAGGATAATATGACATGTTATTTTTGATATCAGTAACTTTCTTCTAACTTATCATTCTGTTATAAATTTCATAAATATCATGTACCAAATAGTGTCAAAATTGACATAAATTAGTTTTTAAAACAAATATTTTATTATTAATTGTTATTTAATTTCTAAAAATCTATGTTCCGGAAAAATGACTTAGATAAGGATATATATATTAATAATAAACAACTTGGGGTTCTTTTGGCTTGATATAGTAAGTTTAATATCCTTATAGTGTAAGAAAATAAGAAGACACGGTAAAAGTTAAATTATCTAACTTAAAGTAAAATATAAATGATAAGGTTAAAATTGATACCTAAACATGTCTAAATTCTATTGGATGATAGTATTTAGACCTATCCCCACCTTAGATTCTAAATATATCAATTTTGAGCTATTTAAAACCGAACATGACTTTATAATAAAATAATATTTTTAGTTTTCCCAAAGGTCCCCCTCTCCTCCCTTATAAAAGGGCACATCATCCCTCTCCTCCTTACACCAATTTGAGCGTTCATGCTCGGCCAACCCCTGAAAATTCTTCCTCTCCACTTCCCTAGAGACATACTAGAGGTCCTGGTCTTCTTCAAAGACCAATTTTAGTTCCGTAAAATAAGGTCTCAAAGAAGCACTTCAAAGAAGAGGTAATGTCCGTTACCGATTCTTTCATCTTTATTTCTTCTTACTCTTCTTCTTCTTTAGTTGTATCATTTTTAAGTAATAAGATCAGTACCACTCATATACATATATTTTATTATATGTATGAAACAACCCTATTTCACCATCTATCCATCCTACGGAAAAAGAAATCACCGCGCGTGCGTACGTATGGAATACCGTCTCCACGTCGTGGTGTAATCTATTTTCCACCACCACCTTACTTGGATGGGTATAATGGCGTAAATAATGACTATATATTACTATTATAAATTTATTATGATTTTGAAATATTATTATACACTCCAATACAATTCAATGATCATAGGAACGATATCATCACTCGTGGGTACGTACGGAATACCGTCTCCACGATGTGATGCGACTCGTTCTACATGATCTTAATTTCATAATGATTATATAAATTAATTTAATGAATTAATATGATATATATTACACTAATACAATTCTGGAAATGAGATATCTATAACCTAAAGGGAAGAATAAAAATTTATTCGACAAGACACGCATAAGAACAAAAAGTTATAAACACCCGAATAACAAGTATCAATGAAATATTACTACTAAGAAGCTAAGAATATGGACATATATGATATCATAACAACAAGTATTATTCTGGAATAATTCAATAACATTATTTAAATCATAATATAGGAGGTTCGGATAGTTACGAAGCAAAACTGACCTAAGGTAAGGGAAAATCTCGCAATCTCAATTTTTATCCGAGATTGATTATACTTTGAAATTTACTGGGGTGTATTTTATCATCCACATCCATGTTTCATAAATATGTAATATTATTTCCATCCACCTACAATTTTTTAAATCCATTTTTACCCTTCGGCGAGTTTTTAATAAAGGATATGAAACAAATCTTTTGTCGTTTTTCGTACGAGGTACTTTTTGACTTTTCCGACAAAAGTAAGAGAAGAATGTTTTCATAACTTATACGACATGAATGGTTTTTTAAAACATTATTTCCAAGAAGATTACTTTATAAGTTTTCATTTTTTTTAATCAACTTCTTTTAGTTTAAAATTTATGACATGTTAAGAAAGGAAAAATGTTTTTGAAGTAGAAAAGATATTTTCCTCAAGAATGAAGTTCAAGAGTTTCATCAAAATTATTTTCCATCTAAGACAATATAGGTTTCTGTTTCTATCCCTATTATTACATGGATTTGATTACGTTGTGATGGA
Organism: Viscum album; assembly: GCA_963277665.1. Classification (NCBI taxonomy): domain Eukaryota; kingdom Viridiplantae; phylum Streptophyta; class Magnoliopsida; order Santalales; family Viscaceae; genus Viscum; species Viscum album. The sequence continues at coordinate 1,511,947,821 of OY728132.1, read as the reverse complement.
AATATTTTTATGAATTCCTTTATCTTATATTAATTGTTTTATGATGTCACGATGTTTAATATTCCCATTTTTATTACATGGGTTATGTAATGATGTGTGATTTATGATTTTGTGGCACACATAAGAATGGTATCATTATGATATGGGTGGTACCTATATCTCCCTCCAATGAATTGGGTAAAGATTTTATATCTCATGAGATAGAAATGGCTGGAACGGTAGGTTATACCGGTTCAGTGAAACAGGACTGAAACGAGGAACGAACTCAGTTCAGAAAGGGACTTTGTCCACTAATATAGTCTTGGCAATGAGTCTTGACTAATAATAAATGATTCTCTATGATTATGTGTCTATGCCACAAAGTTTCATGTTTTAAGTTATGATTATTGTGATTACATATCACTCCCATGATTTATCCCATGTTATGAAATTATGATCTCTTTTGCAGGTTAAGATTTCCAAAAGTTATGTGCTTATGTATATGATGTGATTGATACTTTTTTTTACCCTTATTGAGCATTTGAGCTCTCACTTTTTTATGTTTTCTTTTTCCCAGGACATAAATAAAGGATTTAGGTTTAGAAAAAAAAGAAGATCTTTATGGGAGATGTTGAAGATCTTTCACCACGATTAGAAGATTATATTCCGAGTTTCCAAAGACACTAAACTATTACGGTCCTTGTGTGTGTGTTTTTGTTATGTACTAAGTATTCCGCAAAAGTAATGTAATGTCTATGTATGTCAAGATTAGGGTCTCTACAGTTGGTATCCGAGGAAAGGTTTAGTCAACCTTTGGAAACTAGGATGCGAAAACGTTAGTGAGATCCCTAGAGATATTTCTAAGGTATGTCTAGGGATGTACCTAAGGATATGAATACGTATAGTACATAGTCCTAGAACTATGATAACAATCTTAAATTAAAGGTAAGATGTTAGATGTCGAAGGTACTCTCCCTTGATTATGTTATTTTCCTTGTATTATTTTTGCCTCTCACAAAATTCTTTTTGTGGTTTAGTCAATGGAGGGAACCAGAAGAAATTCGGTTAACATTGAATCCATTGAAAAAATTGGTGACTTTGAGCAACCAAATTTTGTAATGCCTAGAGGGAAAGATATTGTGATTATGCCGAATCAGTCATCGTGATATATGATTAACAAGGTGAAATTTAGTGGTATGACTAATTCATCAAATAAGAGGAAGGTAGACTTTTATGCATGTTCGCATGTTGAGGAGCCTAAAGAAAGGAAGATTGAGATTTCTAAATAAAGGAATAAAAACCTTGAGGAATACCTCAAATGGAGGGACATATGTTATCTGTGTGGAGAAAAGGGTCATAGAGTGACAGACTGTTATGGAGTTCAATGTCTTATTTGTGGAGAACATGGGCATTACCCAACTCAATGCCCTGACCTAAAAAGTTACTTCTAAATCAAGGAAGGTCTTATTCAAGGACAATCATTGAAGAGGATGGATTAAAGTGTTTATGTATTGGTATTCAAGAATAATGTTGTTGAGGTACATTTATAGTGTATTATAATATTTTTGTATTAGTCTATTGTGGTTTTCAGTAATTTTATTTTACCGATAACCATGAAAAGTGATTCAAATATTTTGGAAAGAAGATGATATGCGCATAATGAAGGGATAAGGAGAAAATGAAAAGTTTGACAGTATTCATGAGCTTATGATTGATATAAGGTCTATGTGATATCATGATTGGAGTATATAGAATTTTGAGTATTTTGGTATGTGGAAAGAGTTAACTTTTGACAGCACTCATGTTTTCACTAATATTTAATGGGAATTCATTTTTCAAGAGAATACATGATTAAGGTATTCACATGGCTGGAATGTGACCAACAAGATATATGAGGGATAAATGATGGTATTCACATGCTTGTTATACGAGCTTTTTAGTAATCATCCTCTTTATACAATGAGTTTGGAAATAAGTATTTTAGATAAGCCTAAATATTGGAATGGATTATGTTGGACATAAGTTAGTATTATTTAAGGATAAAACGTTTTTGATATTGTTGATGGGATGTTATAGTAATATAAAAAGGATAACCTGCAGGACGGGCGATAGCCCATCGCATCAGACAAGGCTGTGAGAATCGAACCCACAACCGAAGTGCGACTGGCCTTTATCGCTTACCACTGGCCTACAGGAAGTCCCTGGTTAGTAGAAACTAGTTTTATTTTATTAAGCGGTATGATATATGAAGTATAAGTTCATTTTTGGAACCATATACGATTAATCTGACCATTAGATGAACTTATAACTTTTACTAACCTTTTTTTTAAAGAGATGTAATGACCCATCATTCTATCACATGATCTGCTAACACATCACGAATAACAAATTCAACATCATTTCTTTAAGGGATGAAGTGGAAATTGTTCAATTCACGAACAACAGTGAGAATGTACCAAAATCATGAAAGTATTTATTTTATTTCATCAACTTTAGGGAAATGATCTTGAAAACCAAAAATGTTGTCCTAGTTCCCTTATATCCGATTAATCAGATGGTACCTTAGATCATCACAAATTAATAGCTTTGTGATTGATGGGTTTTTCATAGCCATGTTCTCTACCACTCTCCATCAAAACATGATGGTTAGATTTCTCTTCCATATCGATATTTTCACCTATGTAGAGACCCAGTGATTAGTTTATTTGGGTAACCATTACGTTTAAAACTTTTTTTTAAAGATTGGTTTTGCTATTCCTTTTTACGATGTGGGTTTCTATTAAAAAAACTTTCGAATAATAAACCATTTATAACCCCGACGAATTTTGAGGGCGAAATTCATTTTAGGGGTTGTAGAATGTAACACCCCAAGATTTTATGGAAAATATTCTTTTAATTTTATTAATGTATTGTGTTGTATGCTACACTAAGATTACCTTGCGCTATACGCAACACCGTATTATCTTGCAGTATATGCAACACTATTCTTGGATCGTGTTACACACAATTTTGATAATAATTATTGTACACAACATTGAGTATATATATATATATATATTCAATGTATAAATGAAATATTGTTGGATTATGTTATATGAAAAAACGATGGATTCTTGCACAGCACGCAACCCTGACTTGGCTTGCATTACACGCAATCGCGACCTTCCTCGATAGCGTGTGTTGTACGCAATATCGGGTTTACTAAACAATGATATATTATTATAGAATTATTATGAACTAGACATTATGAATATTATTAACTATATTTTGAATCTTATATAATTATTATTCATCTTACACATTTTCTAGAACATGGTATAAGAACAAAATAAATTTTTCGGGTAAAATAAGTATTTTTCAAAAAATGTAGTTTTTCCGCCTTTTGATGACGCACCCACTTTAAATCTAGTTTTTTGACATGTTTATATGTTCAATTTGAAAAAATAAAATTATTATTTTGAATCAGGATATAAAAATTTACATTAGATAATGTTTTGATATTTTTCCGATAACTTTCATATTTAAATAAATAGTAAAAACATGCTATATTTTAATTAAAAGCAACTTTTATCATCGTAATATCTTATGTGGTAAAATTATAATATTTATTGGTTTTAAAGTATAAATTGAATATATTTTTACCATTTAATATAATTTATGTCATTAGTATTGATTTTACATTTATTTCGTAGGTTAAAACAATTCAATCTTTTGCAATGTATTAATGAAAAACCTATTTTCTTTCGACAATGGGATTAATTTTAATTTAATTTCTGCATCTTTTTTGTATTGAATTTGGAATAATGGATTCCATATTTGGAATCAGTTGGTCGAAATTATGTTAATACGCTACATTTTATTTTTGGGCATTGAAAATAGTAACTACGGTAAATTTTTTTTACTATAGTTAAAGGTAAATCGGGTAATTAAGGGTAAATATAAGATTATAAAATTACCCTAACACTTGGAAAAATCCTATTGGTTGTCTAAAAGTATACCCATATAACCTAAGGGTCGCATTAGATTCATTTTATGGACTTTTTTCCATGAAAATAATTTAATTATTATTAAAACCAAAGAATGTGACAAATGTCACTTTCTGAAATCTTATAAGTATAATAATTTTAATTTAGTGATAAAATTCATGAAACTTAGTACATGAATAGTCTCCAGAAAGATAATACATTTATATACATCATAGTAATATATTTATAATTTTTAGGGATTATATAATTATCATTTATTATGACACAAAGATGATGCAGTAATTGTCTTATTAATGAAATATTGACATAATTGATGTTATAAATGCCCAAATAAATGTAATTTGAGACTTTTTATGACATAAATTAAATTTCTAGGTTAATATGACATGTTATTGTTGATATAAGTAACTAGGTTCGATCTTATAATTCTGTAATAAATTTCATAAAAATCATGTACCAAATAGTATCAAAATTGACATAAAGTAGTTATTAAAACAAATATTATATTATTAATTGTTATTTAATTCCTAAAAATCTAAAGATCGTCCAAATGACTTATATAAGGATAGATATATTAATAATAATCAACTTGGGGTTCTTTTGGCTTGATATAGTAAGTTTATTAACCTTATAGTGTAATAAAACAAGAAGACACGGAAAAAGTTAAATTATCTAATTTATAGTTAAATCTAAATGATAAGGTTAATATTGATACCTAAACTTGTCTAAATTCTATTGGATGAGATTATTTTGACCCATCCCTACCTTATCTTAGAAATATATCAATTTGGAGCTATTTAAAACCGAACTTGACTTTATAATAAAATAATATTTTTAGTTTTCCCAAAGGTGCCCCTCTCCTCCTTTATAAAAGGGCACCTCCTTCCTCTCCTCATTACACCAATTTGAGCATTCAATATCGGCCAAACCCTGACAATTCCTCCTCTCCACTTCCCTACAGACATCCTAGAGGTCTTGGTCTTCTTCAAAGACCAATATTAGTGCCCTAAAAGAAGGTCTCAAAGAAGCACTTCAAAGAAGAGGTAATGTCCGTTACCGATTCTTTCATCTTTATTTTTTCTTCCACTTCTTCTCCTTTAGTTGTTTAATTATGAAGTAATAACATCAGTATCACTCATATACTGATATGTTATTATATGTATGAAACAACCCTATTTCACCATCTATCCATCCTACGGAAAAAGAAATCACCGCGCGTGCGTACGTACGGAATACCGTCTCCACGCCGTGGTGTAATCTATTTTCCACCACCACCTTACTTGGATGTGTATAATGGTGTAAATAATGACTATATATGACAATTATAAATTTATACTGATTCTGAAATAGTATACATACACTCCAATACAATTCCATGATCATAGGAATGATAGCATCACTTGTGCGTACGTACGGAATACCGTCTCCACGATGTGATGCGAATCTTTCTACATGATCTTCATTTCATAATGATTATATAAATGAATATAATTAATGAATATTATATATATTACACCAATACCATTATGGAAATGAGTTATCTATAACCTAAAGAGAATAATAAGAATTTATTCTACAAGACACGCATAAGAACAAAAAGTTATAAACACCCGAATAATAAGTAGCAATGAAATATTACTACTAGGAAGCTAATAATATGACCATATATGATATCATAACAATAAGTATGATTCTAGAATAATTCAATAACATTATTTAAATCATTATACAGGAGGTTCGGACACTTACGAAGCAAAACGGACCTAAGGTAAGGGAAAATCTCGCAATCTCAATTATTATCTGAGATTGTTTATACTTTGAAATTTACTGGGGTGTATTTTATCATCCACATCCATGTTTCATCAATATTTAATATTATTTCCATCCACCTACAATTTTTTAAATACATTTTTTCCCTTTCGGGGAGTTTTTAATAATGGATATGAAAGGAAACTTTTGTCGTTTTTCGTAAGAGGTACTTTTTGACATTTCAGACAAAAGTACGAGAAGAATGTTTTTTTAACTTATACGGCATGAATGGATTTTTAAAACATTATTTCCAAGAAGCTTACTTTATAAGTTTTCAAGATTATTTTTAATCAACTTCTTTTAGTTTAAAATTTATGACATGATAAGAAAGGGAAAATGTTTTTGAAGTAGAAATGATATTTTCCTCAAGAATGGAGTTCAAGAGTTTTATCAAAATTATTTTCCATATAAGACAATATAGGGTTCTGTTTCTATCCCTATTATTACATGGATTTGATTATGTTGTTATGGAAATATTTTTATGAATTCCTTTATCTTATATGAATTGTTTAATGATGTCACGATGTTTATGATTCCCATTTTTATTACATGGGTTAAGTAATGATTTATGATTTATGATTTTGTGGCACACATAAGAATGGTATCATTATGAGATGGGTGGGACCTATATCTTCCTCCAATGAATTGGGTAAAGATTTTATATCTCATGAGATATACATGGCTAGAACAGTAGGTTATATCGGTTCAGTGAAACAGGACTGAAACGAGGAATGAACTCTGTTCAGAAAGGGAATTTGTCCACTAAGATAGTCTTGGAAATGAGTCTTGACTAATAAGAAATGATTCTATATGATTATGTGTGTATGCCACAAAGTTTCATGTTTTATGTTATGATTATTGTGATTACATTTCACTGCGATGATTTATCCCATGTTATGAAATTATGATCTCTTTTGCAGGTTAAGATTTCCAAAAGTTATGTGCTTATGTATATGATGTGATTGATATTTATTTTGTTACCCTTATTGAGCATTTGAGCTCACCCTTTTTTATGTTTCCTTTTCCCCAAACATAAAGAAAGGATTTAGGTTTAGAAAAAAAAGAAGATCTTTATGGGAGATGTTGAAGATCTTTCACCACGATTAGAAGATTATATTCCGAGTTTCCAAAGACACTAAACTATTACGGTCTTTGTGTGTGTGTTTTTGTTATGTACTAAGTATTCTGAAAAAGTAATGTAATGTCTATGTATGTCAAGCTTAGGGTCTCTACAAATATCATAATAATTAACCATAAATATTTGGAATATTCATTATCATATTAAATAATTTTCATTGTCAAGGCTCTTCATGAATAATGTCGTAGTGGGAAGAGTATCGTTGTTGTTTGGGTTCACTACCAATTCAAATAGACCTAGAGCAAAGAGTCCCTAGGTTGTCACGACCTGACCCTTGGGGCCCGAACCGTGACTACCCCAAGCCATACTTCCATAGGCCAGGGGCTGGAGACTAGCACCGGAGTGGAATATCCCTAAAAACAGGATCACATTGCCTCTAAACCAGTAAACTCACACAAAACATGCACACAAAAATATACAAGCTCAAGGTAAACTATAAAGTGAACATTTTATGTACAGTAAGTAAACTGACATGAATAAAAGTCCACCTAGCACGTACTAGTAAAACTGAAAACGAACAGCTCCTGTGAACACTCGCCAAGGACCCTACCTAATGGGTTGGTATAGATCTCGAATGGTAATCCTTGTAGATCATCTCCTCTAATGTCCTACTCGGATCATCCTTCAGTCTGGTACCCTCGAGCTCAGTCAATGCTATATCTCGTCTCCACATGAAACAATAAGGTGCGGGCGTATCCTTTGCAGGGGTTAGTATAATGATAGTTAGTAGGGACCCCGAGACCCTCGTAGGTCTCCTAGAGGTTCACAAAGGGAAAACCACATTGCATAAAGCCATAGTCATCAACACTACTTAGGTATATTCCCATAAATATACCTATTTTATCAAGATATACAAAGTTCACACACGAAGGTAGAAGTACAACACAATTAACACCCCAAATGTAGAAGACTCTGCTAACACCAGGTATATGTGAAGTATAGAAGTACATATGACCAGTAGTAATGATATATCATATTATTATGTCAAGAGGTACTTGAACATATCATACTTAGTCTAACCCACACAATATTGATTGGTACTAACTCCCGTAACATCCCACACAAGATCGGTAAGCGTTGACCCACAAAGGAACCCTGAGCGCTGACCCACATATGATCTAACCCACACATGATCAGTATGTACAGACCCACATCCGATTGCGAAGCACTGAACCACATAGGATTGGTGCAAAGACGGACATGATCGCTTGGTGATAACCTCTGTATGATCTGTCTCCAACCTCTACCTTACTTATAGCCACTGGATTCCCGCTAATAGCATGTTTGGGAGAACATCTATTCAAGCCATCGTTTGTACCACAACGGTCAGAACTTTCCATGAAAAAGTATCCCAAAGGTCCTTCATGTCATAAGGGTCCCAATGTAATAGACGGCGCATCAATCGGATGCCCGGTCTGTAAGTTATTAGCGTTTCTGTTACGAGGGCCCGGTTGGATTTGGGGTTTGATCCAACCCAGCCATACTCCAAATTTATCCAATACTCAATTAAATTATAAGAAAATGACCATATCAATCCAAGGATTCTGGTGCCACAGATGGTTTGTCATACAGGTTCTTGGTTCTAAAGATACGACCACAAAGGTGTATCTGGGTCAAGATAGGCCCAGGTCCGGTCCGCCCGGCCTCTGCTGACCTGACCCGACCTGGGCCGACCAGACCTGGTCCGGACCGCCCCGCGATGGGGGCAGCCTGACCTACTGGATGCGGCAAACTACGGTGCAACCTGCTGGGTAGGGCGGCCCGCCTGAGCTAGCACCGAAGGGGGAGCGGCCCCCCTTCCGTTCGGAGTAGCAAGCTATAGAGCCTTTAGTCGCTAGCAAGTCACCCGTGGGACCCAAGCGGGTCCCATCGATCTGCTACTGTCAGACGGTGCTCAAACCAGATCTCAATCTGGTGGCGCGTCATCACTACTAACCACCGTAGCCAGCTAGATGTCGGCTACACACTGTCCTCCGCTGCGGCCAAGCAGCTGCAGTCTCCAGTTCTGGCGGCGCAGATGAGCATCACCGCTTCGCCTTGCAGTCAGCCAACATCCCAGCCACCACCCTGCTCTACCATGACCAATGTTCCACGACCTCCTTCAAAACGAGTAGCGCGGATGTGCACCGCCCTACCTCCCCTGCCACTTTCTCGAACTGCGGCCAGTCGGTTACCGGCCACCCTCCACTTCTGCGGGTCGCCGCAAATTCGTTCTAAACACAAAAATATAATGACTACATATTCACGATCCTCAGGTCGAGGGATCCACATCCATTTGTCATGCACAACAAAACATTGAGTTTCCAGCGTTCTTAATTATTTGGCTTCAAAGAACGTACGAAAAATGCGTGAAAAACTAACCAAAAAGGGGGAATGTATATGTGCAGAACGATTGTGTTGCTTGTTTGGACATTGTCATTGTGAATCATGAATATGAAGAATCAAAAAATAGATTTAAACATACTTCAAATTGAAACCCATAATTTGTTGTTGGAACATGTTTTTGAAGCGAGTTGTGGGAGCGACGAATGTTGGGTCGGGTCGGGTCGATCTGACAGGGTCGGATCGGACCCGGGCCCATCTAGACCCAGATACGCCTTTGTGGCCATATCATGAGAACCGGGAGTCCATTTGACAAACTGTCTATAGAACCAGAATCCTTGTATTGAGACAATCCTCTTGGTATACTCCACATGAGTATTGGATAGTGTTGTAGTATGACCGGGTTGGATTGAACCCCGAATCCAGACAGGGCCCCCAAAACCAAAACGCTAATAACATATAGACCTGGCGTCTAATTGATGTGTTGTCTGTTGTATTTGGTCCCTTGTGATTTGAAGGACCTTTGGGATACTTATTCATGAATCTTCATGGCGGTTGTAGTACGACCGATGGCATGAGTATTAGTTCTCCCAAACGTGCTATTAGCTGGAATCTAGTGGCTTGCAGTGAGGCGGAGGTTGGAAACAGATCATACAGAGGTTAGTACCAAGCGATCCTATGTGGTTCAACATCTATTCTATGTGGGTTAGATCATGTTTGGGTCATCACTCAGTGATCATGTGTGGGTCAGCACATACCGATCCTATGTGGGTCAGATCCTCATTGGGTCAGTGGTCAGTGATCCTATGTGGGTCGACACATATTGATCCTATGTGATACATTGCGGGGGTTAGTACCTATCGATCCTTTGTGGGTCGACTCCATATAATCAGTAGTAGTACCTCTTCACAGAATAACATGATGTAGTTTCACGACTGATCATCTGTACTTCTATAATTCAGTTATACCTAGTGTGAGATGAGTCTTCTACCTTTGTGGTGTTACCTGTGTGGTACTTCTACCTATATGTTGTTACCTTTGTATATCTTGATAACTTAGGTATATGTATGGGCATATAAGTAAGTAGTGTTGATGACTATTTCTTCCTGCTATGTGGTTTTTCCTTTGAGTAACTCTTGTAGAAGTACGAGGGTCTCAATGTCCCTATTGAGTATCGTTATACTCACCCCTGCACGGGCTACACTTGCACCTTACTATGTCATGTGCAGACCAAAGACAACATTGATCGAGGATTAGGGTACTAGACTGGGGGACAATTAGAGGTGGACATTAGATGAGACGATCCACCAGGATGACCATTCAAGAGCTGTACCTACCCTTTACGTAGGGTCCTTGGTGGGTGTTCACATGAGCTGTTCTTTTTTAGTTTTACTTGTACGTTCTAGTTAGAATTGTATTCTATCCCCTAAACATACTGTACCCACCTTGTGTAATTTATACTTTACCTTGTTATTGTATAATTTTGTGTGATTTGTTTGTGTTACTTTAGAGGTTTAGAGGCAGTTCCTTCTCGGTTTTAGGGATATGCCTTTCCGGTGCTAGTCGCCAGCCCCCGGCCTATGGAACTCGGTCATGGGGTAGTCCTGGTATGGGCCTCATGGGTCGGGTCATGAAAAATTAGTATCATAGGATAAACATTTATTTGAGATAAGATTAATAATTCAATTAAATTTGTCACATTAAATCAATTATGTTGGCTCATTATAATGGGAAAATTACAATGGTTTCATCACATTAATGAGGAGTTCGGGTGGTCCCCACCACAATGATTCAAAATAGAGGTTTAAAGAAAATAAAATAATTTTTTTTGTTTTATTTTGTTTTTATTCTTCTATCCCTTCCACAAAAATCCAAATAAATAACATCCACCCTCGACCTACTGCAGTCAGGGTAAAGGTCCCCATATGTTAATATCGGTGCTGCAAGTTCCACGGTTTCCTCGGATTTCAATTCTAGGAATCGGTTCAAATAAAAAAAACGCCACTTGTGCATTTACCAAACGTACCCAAAAAATGTTCATAAATTCATTACGGGCACACCAGGACTCATAATCACGCACTGTTAATTTTTTTCAACACGTAATATTCCCATATAATTAAACAAAACAAATAAAAATCTGGGTCTTTGCATTTTCTCCACATAAGGGCTTTGCATCCTTGAAATCCAAAACACAAACAAGGGAAACATGTGGGGGTACTAAGCATGAATCTGAGCCTCCCGCTCTAATGTGCTCTCCTAGAGGTTCCTGTGGTACCATCTTACGTGCACCAGAGGTATCGATCACCCAGGTAGGACTCTCTCCTGTCAATCCTTAATCTTCACTAGAACCTCCGAAAACGTCGCCACATTGTCGATGTTCAGCTCACCCAAGTAAATGATGTGAAAAGGATCATGTACATATCTCCTTAGCAGGGATAGGTGGAAAACATCATGCACCCTCTCCAACTGTGGTGGAAGGGTTAGACAGTATGCTACCTCACCAACTCTTCTAAGGACCTGAAAGGCTCTGTTGAATTTGAGAGATAACTTGATTCCTTGGACAAATATTTTCAAACCTCATCATGGTGAGACCCATAGAAATACATAGTCACCATCCTAGAACTCATGTAGTCTTCGTCTCCTATCATCATAGGACTTCTGCCTGCTTTGTGCAATCTTCATCTGCTCCTGGATGATCTTTAGCTTCTCTGTGGTAGTATGTACCATCTTTGGTCCCACAAGTTCTAACTCCCCTGGGTTAGACCAGCATAAAGGTGATCTACAAGGTTGACTGTACAACACCTCGAATGGTGAGATTCCGATTTTGGAATGATATATTTTGTTATACGCGGACTCCACCAAAGACAAGTGATCCTCCTAGATACGACCAAAATCTAGGATGCAAGCATGCAACATGACCTGAAGGGTCTGAATTGTCTGCTCTGTCTAACCATCTGTTAGAGGATGGAAGGCAGTTCTCAACTAATGTTATGTCATGAACCCCTCCTAAAACCCCTTACATAGACGGGAAGTGAAATGTTCATTTCGATCAGAGACAATTGTAGATGGCACACAATGATGTCGTACAATCTTTTTCACATTGAGGCGTCCCAAGCTCTCTAGTGATCGATGAACTCTGATTGGTATAATGTTGGCCGAAATGGTGTGTTAGTCAATGACCACCCAAATGAAATCATGCCCATTGGACGTACAAGGAAGTCCTATCAAAAATCCCATGTAGATTCCATCCCACTTCATCTCTAGCACCACTAGTGGATAAACAAAGCGTGGTGGAACCTGATGCTCTGCCTTCACTTTCTGATAAGTGAGGCACCATGAGAAAATCTCTACCACTTCTTTCTTCATTCCAGGAAACCAGTGCTGACACCAAAGGTCCTGGTACATTTTCTCCACTCTTGGATGTACCTCTTGATGGGATGTGTGGAAATCCCTTAACACTTCCTCCCCAAGAAACACTGGTACTATAGTACACACTCTAAAGAGGATAACGTGATCCCCGCCATTTGAAAATATATCAGGTTTCTATCCAATGGATATTTGAGCATGTCGAGCCTCATATTCAGTGTCTCCATGCTATGACTTCCGGACTCGCTGAAGGAGTGGGGGAGTGACTGTCCGAGACTGAAGATAAGCTGCTCCATCGTGATCCACATAGGATATCTGCAAATCGGCCAGCCACTCTATCACCTCACTCATTAATTGTATACCAGATCTTCTGCTGAGTACATATTCTACTACGGTCACCTTCTAAGGTGTATATATTATTTCAAAGTCATAGTCTTGGAGGAATTCAAGATAATGTCATTGTCTCAAGTTTAGGTCCTTCTGAGAGAAGATATATCTGAGACTCTTGTGATCAGAGTAGACTGTAAAACGTTCGCCCATTAATTAATGTCTCCACTTCTTCAAGGCGAAGACCAGTACTGCTAACTCTAGTTCATGGGTAGCATAGTTCTTCTCATGTTGTGTTAGCTATTGAGAACTATATGTGATCACTCCTCGCTCCTGCATCAGGAAACATCCAATCTCGGTCCTAGATTTGTCGCAGTAGACTACATACCCAACACCCTCCTCCATTAGCCTCAAGATGGGGGCACTCAACAGTCTCTGCCTCATCTCATGTAAACTACAATAGAATATCTCTGCCCAAATGAAGGGTTTCTACTTCTTCATAATCACTGACAAGTGTTTCGTAACCCTGGAAAAGGCAAGAATAATCCTCCGGTAGTTTCAAGAAAAACCCAGAAAACACCACACCTCTGTCACACTCCTGGGTGGATCCCATGAAAGAATAGCCTTACTCAATTTTGGATCCATAAAAACACCAGCCTCAGAGATGAGGTGTCTCATGAAGTGAACCTATTGGATCTTGAACTAGCACTTTGGGAGCTTACCATAAAGTTGGTGCTCATGGAGTGAATCCAAAACTATCTGAAGATGATTGGCATGCTCCACCTCCGTCGCTAAGTATATCCAAATGTCATCGATGTAGACTACTACAATGTGATCGAGGTATGGTTGAAAGATCATGTTTATGAGTCCCATGATCACTACTGGGGTGTTGGTCATGCTGAATAGTATAACCATCAATTCATAGTGTCCATACATACATCTGATGGCCATCTTCTGCACATCCTCGTCTCATACCCTGAGGTGGAGATAGCCTGATCTGTGGTATATCTTCAAAAACCATTTTTCTCCCTTCAACGGATTAAAATGATCAGTAATCCTTCGGAGTGGGTACTTGTTCTTTACAGTCACCTATTTCATGTGCCAATAGTCCACACAGAGTCTCAAAATCCATTCCGCCTTTTTGAAGAACACAATCGGCGATGGTCAAGGAGAAATACTGGGCTTAATGAATCCCTTGCCCTGCATGACCTCTAGTTGTACCCACAGCTCTCGAAGCTCCATGGTACCCATACGTTATGTTGGAGTAGATATTAGTGTTGTATCGATGTACAAGTCGAGGTAGTAGTCCACCTATATGCGAACAGGTAGACCCAGAACATGATCATGGAAAACATCAACGTACTAGTCCACCACTAAAAGATAAATTAGACTCTCAAAATAAACTACTCTGAGGCTTCAGCTAGAAAATTGATGTGTGATTGGCATCACCCTTCTCTGGGTAAGTCCATACTACACCGCAAAGGTTCCCTTATCACTGGTGAAGGAAATATTGGTCTCATCCATGCAGACACACCTCACATTGGGCCTAATACAGTGAATCTAAGCATGGACTGCAGATAACATGTCCAAACCCAAGATGACGTTGTAAGGCCCTATCGCCGCAACTAGAAGATCTTAGCTAAATCTCTCGCCTCTTATATTAACATCACTCTACCGGCACTAGTGTGTATCGTCAAACCCGCTCCCGTAGGAGTCTCTAGCCATAAGTATCGATCCAACGACTCCACCAGAATCTCCGAGCTCCAAACGAGGGATGTGCCAATAAATGGGTGATTGGAACATGTGTCTATAAATACTACATCTAGGTAGGAGTAGACACATATCATACCACGTATCATCTCCGGAGTGCTGTGGTCATTGCTCTCTGTTTCCTAGAGCTGAGATCGTCTATGTCAACCTGCTCCCTATGGTCAGGGTGGACCACCTGGTGGTGGTGGCAGTAGAACCTTGAATTGCCACCCACTAGTTACTGCACAGCCTGTTCTTCTTCCACGTCCTCCTCCTTCCAACAGACCTCCTCGATTGAATCTTGACCTTTTCCCAGACAGTCCTTTGACCGTCTACTAGTAATCCATATGGCAGGTCAGGCAGTCGCCAGCCATGTGTCCCTGTCTGCCACATGAGTATCAATACCTGTCCAACGCCAGAAGAAGACCGGATTAAAGGATCACCATGAGATCTACTGGTGTCCCTAGTAGTTAAAATACTCAATCCACGGCCTCCAGCCAGTCCTCAGACGCATGTGGATTTGTCTCACCCCAGTACCTCAGTGGCCTCCGGCATTGTAACTAGTGCAACATTCTCAAGATACATGCACCCTATGATACTTGGGCTGGTGGAATATGTTTCCCAATAGGTTTTGGTGATTATGGTACACCACCCAATGGTACAACAGCAGTAAGGGGGCCCTGCACCGATGGCTCATCACTGAGTGGGCTGTCATCATGTACTCTACATGGAACACTGGCTGGATGTCTGGGTGGAGGAATCTAGAATGAAACAGGTGCGCCACGATCAATAAGTTATAACTGGTGAGTTGACTCAAAGAGATCACAAAGGAAATTTTTCAAAAACACGCATACAATCAATGTTTTCATGAATTGAGTTAAAAATCAGAAGTCGGGGTCCTCTTGTATGGACTCGTCGGCCACCCCACCGACACTGGATTTGGAAAACTAAAAACCATACTCACCACACATAACACTATTGCCACATAAAAAAGATCATAATCATAGTTCTTCACTAGAACCGAACTCGTCTGATACCAATTTGTCATGTCCCGACCCCCGGGTCCCCTACATTGACTACCCCAAGCCTGCCATCCATAGGCCAGGGGCTGGTGACTAGCACCAGAAAGGAAAATCCCTAAAACTCAGATGACATTGCCTCTGAACTTTTAAACTCACAAAAACCAAGAACACATCAAGATACAAGAACAAGGAAAACTATAACGTAAATAGTGTGTGTACAGTAAGTAATGGGGCCAGAGTACAAGCCCAACTGGAAAGTACAAATAAAACTGAAAAAGGACAGCTCCTATGAACACCTGCCATGGACTCTACCTGATGGGTAGATACATCTCTCGAATGGTCATCCTTGTGGACCGTCTCATCTAAGGTCCACCTCAGATCAGACTTATGTCCAGTACCATCGATTTCAATCAATGTTGTCTGTTGTCTGCACATGACACAACATGGTGCATGTGTATCCTGTGAAGGGGTGAGTATAACAATTCACAGAAGGGACCCAGAGACCCTTATAGGTCTCGTAAAGTTCCACAAAGGAAAAAAACCACATAGAAAGACGTAGTAGTCATCAACACTACTTAGGTATATGCATATACATATACCTAAGATATCAATACATACAAGGGTTACACCACGAAGGTAGAAGTACCACAAAGGTAACACCATAAAGGTAGAAGGCTCATCTCAAAACACATATAAGTGAAGTATTGAAGTTGAGAAGATCAGTAATGAAGATAGATCGTATTATTATGTCAAGAGGTACTGCTGCGGATAATATGGAGTCAGAACCACACATGATTGATAGGTACTAACCCCCGCAATGACCCACACATGATCGGTATGTACTGACCCACACTGGATTGATGAGCACTGACCCACACAGGATCTGTCCTACATAGGATCGGTATGCACTGACCCACATGGATCGCTGAGTGTGGACCCACATAAGATCTGACCCACACAGTATCAGTGCGGACCCACACAAGATATCTTGGTAGTAACCCCCATATGATCGGTCTCCGACATTCGCCTCAATTCCAGCCACTATATTCCTACTAATAGAACATTTGGGATAACCACTCCT
This sequence comes from Viscum album, assembly GCA_963277665.1. Lineage (NCBI taxonomy): Eukaryota > Viridiplantae > Streptophyta > Magnoliopsida > Santalales > Viscaceae > Viscum > Viscum album. Next base: position 1,511,931,042 of record OY728132.1, on the reverse strand, counting down.
CAATCCATTGGTCATACCTAAACACCCAAAAATATCCATTAATAAGTATCCCAATGGTATTTCGTATCATATGGGATCCAACACAATAGACGACGCGTCAATCAGATGCTCGGTCTATAAATGGTTAGCGTTTCCGCTCCGAGGGGCCGATTGGATTCAGGATTCGATCCATCCTGGCCATACTCCAACATTATCCAATACTCATGTGGAGTATACCAAAAGGTCCATCTTGATCCAAGGATTCCAGTTCCGTAGACGGTTCATCAAATGGCCACATGGTTCTCAAGATATGACCATAAAGGGGTATCTCGGTCTAGATGGGCACGGGTTCGGTCCGACCAGGTCGGACCAACCCGACCCGACTCGACCTGGTCTGGCCTAGACCACTATAGAGGATGCTCGACCTACTGGGCATGACCCACTCGAGATGGAACTGAAGGGGTAGTGACCCCACTTTCATTTGGAATAGCAAGCAACAACACCTTCAGGCGCGACCATGACACCCGCGGACCCGGGCTTGTCCCACCGATCTGCTATGGTCGGCTAATGCTCTAGCTGGCTCTCCTCTAGGTGGAGCGACATCGCCACTTACCACCTTGGCTAGCTGTATTCCAGCTTCCCTCTATCCTCCACTACGGCCGTAGTCTGCGGTTCCGGCGGCACGAATGTGCGGCGCCGCATCCCATGCGGTCGGCCGGTGTGCCAGCTGCCACCCTACTCCACCGTGGCTGATGGGACGTGGCCCCCATCTCAACCGGTAGTACAGACATGTAATGCCCTACCTCCAACATCACCTGCTCGAACTGTGGCCGGTCAGTTTTTGGCCACCCTCCTCTTCCTCGGGTCTCCGTAACTTTGTCCTATGCCTGAAAAATATAACGACCGCATATTCATGATCCTCGAGTCGAGGGATCCACGTCCATATGTCGTGCTTAATGAAACATTGAGTATCAAGCATGCTTAATTATTAGGAATCAGAGAATGTATGAAGAATACATGAAGAAAAAAAGAAAAAGTGGGAAAGGTATATGTGCGGAACGATGTCCATGTTTGCTTGTCCATCATCATTGGGAATCAAGAATATGAAGAATCAACAAAAAGATTTAATCACACATCCAATTAAAACCCCTACCTTAACGTTCATTGGAGGTTTCGTGTGGAAGGAAATGAAATTGATGAAGGGGGCTCCAGCGTTCGTCGCTCCCGCAACTCGCTTCCAAACCACACTCCAACGTCAACGTTATTGATTAGAAGGGTTGTTATTTGTTGGAGAATATTTCTTCAAAGGTTCTCCCAAATTCTACTTTGCCATCAATTTCCAAGAAATAAGTGAAGATCCAACATTAATTGAGTTATGATTATCAATTCAATTAAATTTAGAACATTTAATCAATTAAGTTGACTCATTAAATTGGAATAATTCCAATGGTTTCCTCACATCAAAGGTGTGTTCATGTAGTCCCCACCACCAGGTTTCAAAATGGAGATTTCAAGAAAATAAAATAAATTTGTTGTCTTAGTTTATTTTTATTCTTTTTACCCTTCCATGAAAATCCATAAAACTAACTTCCTCCATTGACCTACTGCGGTCGAGGTGAAGGTACCCTTAAGCAAAGATAGGCGTAGTGGGTTCAACGGTGTCCTAGGATTTCAATTCTGATAACAAGTTAAAAAGTTACAAAACATTCCTCACATGTTTACTAAACGTACCAAAAAAAGTTCAAAAATTCATTCCGGACACACTGGGCCTCAGAATCACGCACCATCAATTTGCGTGGACTAGTAATATTCCCATATAATTAAATAAATTCTTGGAAAATTCTTGTCATTACAATAGTGTATTGGGATCACTCCCCATTCCAATCAACATAGTTTATGGAGTACCATAGTGGATAATGTTCACCCCAATTTCCATAATAGTAGTGGTAATGTCCCAAAGTGGCTTATGATCACTCCCCATTAACATATATAATGAGTAAATAGTCCAAATATGGATTGGGTTCACTCTTCATTCCCTACTACACTATCTCAAAATATATTATTCTTCACCCAATGCATTGGAGGGATATATCATTCAAATACACATCATCAAATATTAAAAACCATATACAGTTCTTCCACAATATAATAAAATCAATAGTAATTTCATCATAACATAATTAAAATATGAAAATGAAACATGTTTCATAAATAATTTCATCAAACCCCATAATCAATAGAAATCTATAGGAATAAAATGGATATTATCATCAGATCATATATCCAATCATGCTTAATAGTCCTTAAATAATTTTGACAGAGTTGAAAAATAAATTTATAAAATAATTAAAAATTTTCATTGATGAACAAAAAAAATATAGTTATATGTCGATAACATTCAAGAACTAAATATTCATAAAAAAATGGAAATAGTGTTTTCATTTGAAAACCAATGAATAATTTAATGGAATCATGGTAAAGAGAAATGTTCATGATGGAGGAAAAAATTTATAAGTGTTTTGCTTATAATTTTTTTTAAAATATTCATATTAAACATTTTTATTGAAATTAAAATGTAGTTTAAAAGAACATTATTAAAAAAAATTTATGGTTGATGACATCGATAATTTTTTTTCGAAAACATGGATAGGAAAGATCAACATTCCTTGAAAAAAATATAGAAATAAGATCTAGTTTTCTAAAAAATAATTCTAGTCATTTTGATTAATAAAATTGATTGATATAGAAATAATACTTCAAAATCCTATAAATTACTAGTGAATATGAAACTAAATGAGGTTTATAAGAGGTATAACATATAATTTCCCTTTGTGTAAATGTAATGATAATCAAACATGACAAAATGTGATACTGAAATATAAACCATTATAGATGTGGTAATTTTTGAATCAAAATATCATGTAAGATAACACATTTTTTAAACTCCATATTTTTAAACAAAATATTCAGAAAATATATTCATGAAAAATACATTCACCACACTAAATAAATGTGGTGGTGAATAGAAAAAAATCTCAAATAATGGAAATTGAGATGAGGAAATGTAACACCCCGAAATTTTATGAAAAATATTCTTTTTAAATTTCACTAATGTCTTGTGTTGTACGCTACACCAAAAGGATCTTGCACAACACACATCCTTGACTTGACTTGCATTACACGCAATCGCGACCTTCCTCGATTGTGTGTGTAGTATGCAATACCGAGTTTCACTAAACAACGATATGCTATTAAAATATTATTAAAACTAGCCGTTATGAATAGTAATAACCACTTTTTAAAATTTTAGAAATTTTAGCTCTCAAAATGGACTTCATTTTTGGATTTGGAATATCGAAATTAGCTTAGGGTGAAATTTTGGTACTTTTCGGATAACTTTCAGATTCTGATGAATAGTAAAAACACGCTATATTTTAATTAAAAACAACTTTTTCAATCGAAATAATTAATAGTGATAAATTATTAATTTGAGTGGTTTTAAAGTATATTTAGAATATATTTTAACAATTTAATAAAATGTTGGTCATTGGATGTAATTTCACATTTAAACCAGACATAAACAAGTGTCAATCTTTTGATAGATATTGTTTCTTAAAAACACGCTATTTATTTTAACAGTAGGATTTAATTATAAAATTAATTAATGCAACTTCTATGTTATGAATTTGGTAAAATAGACTTCATTTTTGAATTCAGAATATGAAATATATCTTAGGATGAAATTTTGGCATTGTTCTGAAAAACATCAATTTTTGATGAATAGTGAAACTACTAAGTGGTAGTTAAAAAACTGAACTTTTCATAAAACATAATTTTACCGCTTCTGTGAATGGAATTTCAAAAATCCGAGAGACACGGTTGATGTTAGTAAGTAAAATGTGTTTCAATGAGATGAAAATAATTTTTGGTGAATAGTAACTTTTTACTTTTATTTACCACGGTTAAAAGTAAATAGGGTAATTAAGGGTAAGAATGATATTAATATTACCCTAACACATGTCCAAATCCTATTGGACACGTGTATCTAGACCAAAAACAACCTTAAGTGTAAAATATTATCATTTAGGCCTACTTGGATTAGATTAGGACATTTATTATTATTTAATTCAAAGAAGAGTTAAAAGAGTTAATATCAAAGTTTATTTACTAAAACATTTTTAATATAGGGTTATACATAAGATAAATTCGATTATAAATATTAGTTAGAAAGCTAAAAATATTTCATACATAATTGTATTTTATTTATAATTTTTAGACATTAAATAATTTAATTTGTTTATGACACAATGATGATGCAATAATTATCTTATTAATGAAATATTGACATAATTGATGTTATAAACACCAAATTAAATGTAATTTGAGACTTTTTATGAATCCCACTAATTTTTAGGTTACTATGATATATTAGTGTTGATTTAATCAACTTGTATCGAACATATAATTCTGTTATGACTTTCACAAAAATCATATATCAAATAGTGTCAAAATTGACACAAAATAGTTTTTAAATCAAATATTATATTATTAATTGTTATTTTATACCTAAAAAACTAAGGTTCGGCCAAATTACTTAGATAAGGATATATATATTAATAATAAACAATTTGGGGTTCTTTTGGCATGTTATAGTAAGTGTATTAACCATATTGTGTAAGAAAACAAAAAGACACGGTAAAAGTTAAATTATTTAAATTAGAGTTAAATCTAATTGATAAGGTTAAAATAATAACCTAAACATGTCTAAATCCTATTGGTTGATAGGATTTCGACCCATCCCCACTTTAGCTTCGAAATAAGACCCTTTAGAACCATTATAAACCGATTTTGACTTTATTATAAAATAATATTTTGAGATATTCCTAAGGTGCCCCTCTCCTCCCTTATAAAAGGACACCTCCTCCCCCTCCTCCTCACTCCAATTTGAGCACTCAAGCTCGGCCAACCCCTGCCAAAATCCCTTCTCCACTTCCATAGAATAATCCTAGAGGTCTTGGTCTTCTTCAAAGACCAATCTTAGTTCCCTAAGTGGAGGATTCAAAGAGGCGTTTCAAAGAAGAGGTAATATCCATTACCGATCTTCTCAATTTCTTTCTTCTTCAACTTCTTCTTCTTTAGTTTTTTTATGATAAAGTAATAACATCAGTATTACTTACATACTGATATGTTATTATAAATATGAAACAACTCTAATTAACCTTCTATCCATCCTACGGAAAAAGGAAATCACCGCGCGTGCGTACGTACGGAATACCGTCTCCACGCCGTGGTGTAATCTATTTTCCGCCCCCACATTAATTGGATGGGTATAATGGTTTAATGAGTAACTATATATGATTATTATAAAGTGATATTTATACTGAAATAGTATACATACACTTCAACGCATGTCCATGACCATGGGAACGATATCATCGCTCGTGCGTACGTACGGACTACCGTCTCCACGACGCGATGAGATTCATTCTCAATGATTAACCATTCATGAATGATTATAAAGTATATATAATAAGTTCTAATGAAATATATGACATAATAATGATACTAGAATTAGTTATATTTATATGTATGTCATCTACTTAATTCCATTCAATTCAATAAGGAAACGAAAACTGCGTTCATGCGTACGTACGGACTACCATCTCCATGAACGGTGTATTTATTTCCATTTACTAATTTATTATATATGTATATTATGAATATATATATATATATAAATCATGTTTTATATTCTGGAATTAAGTAATCATATGAATAATTACAAGTTAAAAACACGAATGACAAATGAGACGATTTTACCCAAAACGCTACTTTAACATGAATTTACAAAAGAACGGGTAATATAAAGTCATAAGTGAACCATATATGATATAATAACAATGAATATGATTCTGTAATAATTCAATGACATTATATAAATCATTATATAGGAGGTTCGGACACTTACGAATCAAATCGGACCTAAGGTAAGGGAAATATCACAATCTCATTTTTATCCGAGATTGTTTATACTTTGGTATTTACTGTGGTGTACTTTATCATCCACATCCATGTTTCCTCAATGTGTAATATTATTTCCATTCACCTACAATTTTTTTAAATCCTATCTTACCCTTCGGTGAGTTTTTAGTAAAAGATATGAAAGGAATCTTTTGTCGTTTTTCGTACGAGGTACTTTTTGACTTTTTCTGACAAAAGTACAAAAATGTTTTTTTAACTTATACGACATGAATGAATTTTAAAAACATTATTTCCAAGAATCTTCCTTTACAAGTTTTCAAGTTTATTTTTAATCAACATCTTTTATTTTATAATTTTACAACATGTTAAGAAAGGAAAAGTGTTTTTGAAGTAGAAAGGATATTTTCCTTAAGAATGGAGTTCAAGTGTTTTATCAAAATTATTTTCCATCTAAGATAATAAAGGTTTCTGTTTCTATCCCTATTATTACATTGATTTTATTATGTTGTGATGGAATTATATTTAAGAATTCCTTTATCTTATATGAATTGTTTTATGTCACGATGTTTAAGATTCCCATTTTTATTACATGGGTTATGCAATGATGTATGATTTATAATTTTTGTGGCACACATAAGAATGGTTTCATTATGAGATGGGTGGGACCTATATCTCCATCCAATGCATTGGGTAAAGATTTTATATCTCATGAGATAGACATGGCTGGAATGGTAGGTTTTACGGGTTCAGTGAAACAGGATTGAAACGAGGGTGACTCGATTCAGAAAGGGACTTTGTCCACTAAGATAGTCTTGGCAATGAGTCTTGACTAACAAGAAATGATTCTCTATGATTATTTGTGTATGACACAAAGTTTCATGTTTTATGTTATGATTATTGGGATTACATTTCACTTCTATGATTTATCCAATGTTATGATATTATGAGTTCTCTTTTTTTGCAGGTTATGATTTCCAAAAGCTATGTTCTTATGTATATGATGTGATTGATATTTCTTTTGTTTGACCTTAATGAGCATTTGAGCTCACCCTTTTATGTTTTCTTTTTCCCCAGGATATAATGAAATGTTTCAGGTATAAAAAAAAGATGATCTTTATGGGAGATGTTGAAGATCTTTCACCACGATTAGAAGATTATATTCCGAGTTTCCAAAGACAATAAACTATTATGATCCTTGTGTGTGTGTGTGTTTTATGTACTAAGTATTCCGCACATGTAATGTAATGTCCATGTACGTCAGGCTTCAGGTCTCTATAGTTGGTATCAGAGGAAAGGCTTAGTCAACCTTTGGAAACTAGGTTGCGAAAACGTTAGTGAGATCCCTAGAGATATTTCTAAGGTATGTCTAGGGATGTCTCTAAGGTTAAGTATACGTATAGGTTATAGTACTAGAACTATGCTAACGATCATAGAATTAAACCTAAGATGTTAGATATTGAAGGTACTCCCCCTTTATTATGTTGTTTTCCCTAGCATGATTTTTGCATCTCAAACTATGCTTTTTGGGTTTTAGAAAATGGCTGGAAACAAGATGATTCACGATAATGGAGGATATGATGGACAATGGAATGATATTCTTCATTAGCAACCAAATGAAATGGGATTTGGAAGTCCAAACATCATTATTATGCCGAATCAGCAATCTGATAATATGATCAATAAAGTAAAAGTTGGTAAGTTTCCTGACTCGGCTAATAAGAGAAAGATGGAGTTTCATGATGATCATAGAGGAAAGAATGTTCAATTTCCCCTATGTAAATCATGTGGGAAGAGGCATCAAGGAGAATGCATCAAAGGAACTGGAAGATGCTTTGGGTGTGGAAAAAAAGGACACAAAGCCAGTAAGTGCAAAGGAAAAGGTTCAGTTAACACCAGGGATGAGGATAATGGTATTGCTACGACATCAACAATGGTTAAATGTTTTAAATGTGGAATGTATGGGCATTATGCAAACCAATGCCCTAAGGGAAAGTCTCATGAAGAGAATCAGTATGGTTGTATGGGTAGTATTTATGTAGATGATGATGAAGAGACTACAAATGATATGTGAGATGAAAGAATTGTTGAAGTTCGGTCAATGGTTTAAGAATGTAGTGGAATGATTACATGTTTATCATGTGTAATGTTGTATAAGTAATCTCATGGTACTATGGAATAAAGAGATATCTAAGGATTGTTACACTGTTGTCTTTACTTGAGTTTTGAAAGTGTATGATTAATGGTACCGGTATCCATGAAAGGTTATTCAGATATTTTTGGAATGTAGTTGATATGCGCATAATGAAGGGATAAGATGATAATGAGATGTTTGATTTTATTCATGAGCTCATGATTGATATAAGGACTATGTGATATCATGGTTTGAGTATACAGAATTTTGAGGATTTTGGTATGTGGAAGGTGTTAACTTTTAACTGCATTCATGTTTTCACTAAGGTATTCAAGAGAATACATGATTAAAGACTTTCAATGTTTGGAATGGGACCAACAAAACATATCTTATGATATATGGGGATCGACGATGGTATTAAATCTCTGGTAATCATTTTCACTATGTTATGAGACTGGACTGCAGTATTATGGAGAAGCCTAAAGATTGGAATGGATTATGTTGGACATAAGTTAGTATTGTTTAAGGATAGAATTTTTTTCGATATTATTGATGGGATGTTATAGTAATTTAGCTTTAGAAAAAGGACAACCTCCAGGACGGGCGACAGCCAATCGCGTCGGACAAGGCTGTGGGAATAGAACCCACAACCGAAGTGTGACTGGCCTTTATCACCTACCATTGGCCTACAGGAAGTCCCTGTTTAGTAGAAACTAGTTTTATTATATTAAGCAGTATGATATATGAAGTATAAGTCCATTTTAGGAACCATATATGATTAATCTCACTATAGATTGACTTATGTATATAATTTTTGCTATCTTTTGTTTGAGACATATTGAATGACCCGTCATTCTATCAAATGATCTTCTAACACATCACAAATAAAAAATTCAACTTCATTTATTTAAGAGATGAAGTGGAAATTGTTCAAGGCACGAACAACAGTGATATTTTACCAAAATAATGTAAGTATTTATTCTAAATCAAATTTTCAACTTTAGGGAAACGATCTTGAAAACCAAAAATGTTGTCCTAGTGCTCTTATATCTGATTAATCAGATGGTACCTTAGATCGTCAAAAATTTATGGATTTTTGATTGTTGGATTTTCCATATCCATGTTCTCTACCACTCTCCATGAGAACATGATGGTCAGATTTTTCTTCCATATCCATATTTTCACCTATGTGGAAACCCAGTGACTAGTTTATTTGGGTAACCGTTATGTTTCATACTTTTGTTTTTAAAGATTGGTTTTGGTATTCCTTTTTACGATGTGGGTTTCTATTAAAGAAACTTTCAATAGTAAACCATTTATAACCCCGACGAATTTCAAGGGCGAAATTCATTTTAAGGGGGGTAGAATGTAACACCCCGAAATTTTATGAAAAATATTCTTTTTAATTTCACTAATGTCTTGTGTTGTACGCTACACCAAAAGGAGCTTTCACAACACACATCCTTGACTTGCCTTTCATTACACGCAATCGCGACCTTCCTCGATAGCGTCTGTAGTATGCAATACCGAGTTTCACTAAACAACGATATGCTATTAAAATATTATTAAAACTAGCCGTTATGAATAGTAATAACCACTTTTTAAAATTTTAGAAATTTTATCTCTCAAAATGGACTTCATTTTATGATTTGGAATATCGAAATTATCTTAGGGTGAAATTTTGGTACTTTTCGGATAACTTTCATATTCTGATGAATAGTAAAAACACGCTATATTTTAATTAAAAACAACTTTTTCAATCGAAATAATTAATAGTGATAAATTATTAATTTGAGTGGTTTTAAAGTATATTTAGAATATATTTTTACAATTTAATACAATGTTGGTCATTGCATGTAATTTCACATTCAAACCAGACATAAACAAGTTCAATCTTTTGATAGATATTGTTTCTTAAAAACACGCTATTTGTTTTAACAGCGGGATTTAATTATAAAATTAATTAATGAAACTTCTATGTTATGAATTTGGTAAAATAGACTTCATTTTTGAATTCGGAATATGAAATATATCTTGGGATGAAATTTTTTCATTTTTCTGAAAAACATCAATTTTTGATGAATAGTGAAACTACTAAGTGGTAGTTAAAAAACTGAACTTTTCATAAAACATAATTTTACCGCTTCTGTGAATGGAATTTCAAAAATCCGAGAGACACGGTTTATGTCAGTAAGTAAAATTTGGTTCAATGAGATGAAAATAATTTTTGGTGAATAGTAACTTTTTACTTTTATTTACCACGGTTAAAAGTAAATAGGGTAATTAAAGGGTAAGAATGATATTAATATTACCCTAACACATGTCCTAATCCTATTGGACAAGTTTATCTCGACCAAAAACAACCTTAAGTGTAAAATATTATCATTTAGGCCCACTTGGATTAGATTAGGACATTTATTATTATTTAATTCAAAGAAGAGTTAAAAGAGTTAAAATCAAAGTTTATTTACTAAAACATTTTTAATATAGGGTTATACATGAGAAAAATTCGATTATAAATATTAATTAGAAAGCTAAAACGATTTTATACATAATGGTATTTTATTTATAATTTTTAGACATTAAATAATTTAATTTATTTATGACACAATGATGATGCAATAATTATCTTATTAATGAAATATTGACAAAATTGATGTTATAAACACCAAATTAAATGTGATTTGAGACTTTTTATGAATCCCACTAATTTTTTAGGTTACTATGATATATTAGTGTTGATTTAATCAACTTGGTTCGAACATATAATTCTGTTATGACTTTCACAAAAATCACATATCAAATAGTGTCAAAATTGACACAAAATAGTTTTTAAATAAAATATTATATTATTAATTGTTATTTTGTTCCTAAAAATCAAAGGATCGGACAAATTACTTATATAAGGATATATATATTAATAATAAACAATTTGGGGTTCGTTTGTCATGTTATAGTAAGTGTATTAACCATATAGTGTAAGAAACCAAAAAGACACGATAAAAGTTAAATTATTTAACTTAGAGTTAAATCTAATTGATAAGGTTAAAATAATAACCGAAACTTGTCTAAATCCTATTGGTTGATAGGATTTCGACCCATACCCACTTTATCTTCTAAATAAGACCCTTTGGAACCATTATAAACCGATTTTGACTTTATTATAAAATAATATTTTGAGATATTCCTAAGGTGCCCCTCTCCTCCCTTATAAAAGGACACCTCCTCCCCCTCCTCCTCACACCAATTTGAGCACTCAAGCTCGGCCAAACCCTGCCAAAATCCTTTCTCCACTTCCCTAGAATAATCTTAGAGGTCTTGGTCTTCTTCAAAGACCAATCATAGTTCCCTAAGTGGAGGATTCAAAGAGGCGTTTCAAAGAAGAGGTAATATCCATTACCGATCTTTTCAATTTCTTTCTTCTTCAACTTCATCTTCTTTAGTTGTTTCATGATAAAGTAATAATATAAGTATTACTTAGATACTTATATGTTATTATAAATATGAAACAACTCTAATTAACCTTCTATCCATCCTACGGAAAAAGGAAATCACCGCGCGTGCGTACGTACGAAATACCGTCTCCACGCCGTGGTGTAATCTATTCTCCACCACCACATTAATTGGATGGTTATAATGGTTTAATGAGTAACTATATATGATTATTATAAAGTGATATTTATACTGAAATAGTATACATACACTTCAACGAAATTCCACGACCCTGGGAACGATATCATCGCTCGTGCGTACGTACGGACTACCGTCTCCACGACACGATGAGATTCATTCTCAATGATTAACCATTCATGAATGATTATAAAGTATATATAATAAGTTCTAATGAAATATATGACATAATAATGATACTGGAATTATTTATATTTATATATATGTCATCTACTTAATTCCATTCAATTCAATAAGGAAACGAAAACAGCGTTCATGCGTATGTACGGACTACCGTCTCCATGAACGGTGTATTTTTTTCCATTTACTAATTTATTATATATTTATATTATGAATATATATATATAAATCATGTTTTATATTCTGGAATTAAGTAATCATATGAATAATTACAAGTTAAAAACACGAATGACAAATGAGACGATTTTACGCAAAACGCTACTTTAACAAGAATTTACAAATGAACGGGTAATATAAAGTCATAAGTGAACCATATATGATATAATAACAATGAATATGATTATGTAATAATTCAATGACATTATTTAAATCATTATACAGGAGGTTCGGACACTTACGAAGCAAATCGGACCTAAGGTAAGGGAAATATCACAATCTCATTTTTATCTGAGATTGTTTATACTTTGGTATTTACTGGGGTGTATTTTATCATCCACATCGATGTTTCCTCAATATGTAATATTATTTCCATTCACCTACAATTATTTTTTAAATCCTATTTTACCCTTTGGTGAGTATTTAGTAAAAGATATGAAAGGAATCTTTTGTCGTTTTTCATACGAGGTACTTTTTGACTTTTCCGACAAAAGTACGAAGAATGTTTTTTTAACTTATACGGCATGAAAGAATTTTTAAAACATTATTTCCAAGAATCTTCCTTTACAAGTTTTCAAATTTATATTTAATCAACTTCTTTTATTTTAGAATTGTACGACATGTTAAGAAAGGAAAAGTGTTTTTGAAGAAGAAAGGATATTTTCCTCAAGAATGGAGTTCAAGTGTTTTATCAAAATTATTTTCTATCTAAGATAATAAAGGGGTCTGTTTCTATCCCTATTATTACATTGATTTGATTATGTTGTGATGGAATTATATTTAAGAATTCCTTTATCTTATATGAATTGTTTTGTGTCACGATGTTTAAGATTCCCATTTTTATTACATGGGTTATGCAATGATGTATGATTTATGATTTTTTTGGCACACATAAGAATGGTTTCATTATGAGATGGGTGGGACCTATATCTCCCTCTAATTCATTGGGTAAAGATTTTATATCTCATGAGATAGACATGGCTGGAATGGTAGGTTATACCGGTTCAGTGAAACAGGACTGAAACGAGGGTGACTCGATTCAGAAAGGGACTTTGTCCACTAAGATAGTCTTGCCAATGAGTCTTGACTAACAAGAAATGATTCTCTATGATTATGTGTGTATGCCACAAAGTTTCATGTTTTATGTTATGATTATTGGGATTACAATTCACTTCTATGATTTATCCCATGTTATGATATTATGAGCTCTCTTTTTTTGGAGGTTAAGATTTCCAAAAGCTATGTTCTTATGTATATGATGTGATTGATATTTCTTTTGTTTACCCTTACTGAGAATTTGAGCTCACCCTTTTATGTTTTCTTTTTCCCCAGGATATAAAGAAAGGTTTCAGGTATAAAAAAAAGAAGATCTTTATGGGAGATGTTGAAGATCATTCACCACGATTAGAAGATTATATTCCGAGTTTCCAAAGACACTAAACTATTACGATCCTTGTGTGTGTGTTTTTTCTATGTACTAAGTATTCCGCACATGTAATGTAATGTCCATGTACGTCAGGCTTCGGGTCTCTACAGGAAACCCTTACAACATTGGTATATCATAAATGAAAAAATGAAAAATGGAATGTGATATGGATTCTTAAATAAATTGAATATCATAAATTTATAATAAAAACTTCCATAGGTTTTATATACCCCAAAATTATAAAACAAGGGGTAAATATTGTATATGTTTCAATGAAATAAAATATAGTTTAGAAACCCTTAACACATGTCCTGAAATTCCTTGTAGACACTATATTCTAATGTATAATTAATTTATACCTAATTAAAATCTGGACTAGGAAAATATTATTACTCATTTTACTATATATCATTTATTTATAATTTCCAATCACGCATTTATTATTAATTTTTTTTAAAATAAATATTTTTGTATTTACATATTTGATACCCTTATATGGTTCGATTTAACAATTTAGATCCTATAGCAATATTCATGGGACATGAATCATAATAATTTCAGAAATATAATATCTATTTTTTATATACACTTTAATAACAATCTATTTAATGTGGTAATGAAAAAGAAATTATATGGTGTCTTAGAGGCAGTGGCCTATACAAACACACGATTGGGGATTTAATTTTTTAATGAATGAAAATAAATGATAGTAAATAAGTATTTACCCATAAATAATCATAATTACATTTTATATATGTTAAATATCCATTTAATCTAGCTATATTACTATCAATGAGATACAATGAGGAAAAACCAAATGCATTACTTCATAGTGGCAGTAGTATACATATAAGCATGATAAATTATTTCATTTTGCATCCGATATTATAAGGATGAGATATTAATATTTTAAAAATTATTTGGAATATTTTTTATAATAAATAAACCTAAAATATTTTGGTGAGAACACATACATCATCCTTGGATAATATCGTTTGAAAATTCCTTATTGATATTGGGGTGAGGATTTTGGTATGAAAACAATCTATATATCATTTATAAGTAAATTGGGAATTTATTTGGAAAGATCCTAGTCATGAAAAAAAAAATTGGATAGAGAAATGAGAATATGAGGTGACCATATGAAAATGAGGAGAGTGGATCCCCTGTTAATACCATTATGTTTAGGATAATTTCATACCATTTTCATGGGAAATTTGAAACAAAAGGAACAATTCCAGTGATAGGATATGTTATGGAATAAATATTGTAATAATTTTAGATTTTGAATATTTTTGTTTTTAAATGAAGGATTATCCCTTAGTTTTTCTAACTTATTAACCCTTTAAACCCTTCCTATGATGAAAATATTTTTAGAAAGGTAATGATCCATTATATATAAAATTTATTTGGATCCTGTAACCTAATTTTATTATTATTATTATTTTAAAAAATATTAATTTTACATCATTCAATTACTCTTGGTGAAAGATATAGAATTTAATATCTACAATAAAAAATAATTAAAAATATTTTTAAGGAAATGTTAATTTTTAAGAATAACAATGATTTTTGTCTCATTCCAATCCTAGTAAATGAAATTATATTTATTTTAATTAATATTATTGATTATTATATCTAAATATTTCATTATAAAATTTCATCCATAGGGATTTATTATATTTATGAGGACAAATTAAAATACACACCTAAAAAATAGTTTTCTCATCTATAATCCTTTTTACCTTAAAGTTTTTCTATCTTTCTTTCTTATAATAAATAAATAAATGATTATTAATTTCTATAAAAGTATAATAAATAATTTTCCATGATTTTAATACTCTCAATAAGAGAAAAATAGTTTTAAAATAAAAAATATATAGTAATTAAATTATTCTAAAATATATATATTTGTTTTACCATGAATTATAAAAGTTGTAATTATTAGAATTACATAATTTTTTTTATTCATAATTTTTCATTTAATTGAATTATTTAATATTAAATTATTTATTTTAATAAATAATTATTCATTTTTATATATTCATGTTTCATATTCTATCAGACACATCAAATTTATGAAGGAAAAATATTTTCTGAAATCATGGCAGTTTACATTCTACTATGTATATAGGTAATTTCCCTAAAAATAATATTATATTAAAGTAAAAAATAACTATACATTTTCCTCATTACATCATTGGTATCACATTTAGCAATCTAAAATTTATAGTTTCTTCATAAACCTATTTCTATCTATGTGGTCATGTTTCAAATAACGTTATCTCTTTTATCCAAAATCGCTACTATTTGTACCTCATTATATAGTTACTAATCCACCAGTACATCCTATGAGTATAGTAAATATAAAGGATCCAGTAGGCATATCCTCTAGAGATATAAATGGAACAGATAATAAACATTATATATGTTGGGGTGATGTGATAGATATAATATCCTCTCATGATTTGACGAAAAATATAATAGATACAGATATATGAATATCTCAAACTCACCTTCAATACAAATCTCATATCGTTTTTATAAGGATATATTTTTAGAATAAATTTTCACCAATTATAGACTATAAATATTGTGAGTTATTGTCAGCATAACATTTCTATTGACACTAAGATTCTTTGATGTGTTTCTGAATGGCTCTAACATTTATTCACATTTAGTCAGTTAGCATATGACCCAATCAAATATGATCTTTAACATTAACCTAATATTTTAAAATTCTAAACATTTTTTAAATGATGGTCTCATAAAGAGCCATCATATTTCTATGTTGAAATCTATTATTGTGAGAATATTTTTCCACTTGAAGTTGTTGATCCGAAGCACATTTTAATTTATTAATTTATGAGAAAAAATATCTCATATTGTTTGAATGGGAATATCATACTAACCATCTACCTGATGATGATATGAAGTTCTAAATTTTAGCTCTATTTTAAATCGTTTTTAAAGACATATAAAAAAAATTATGTTAAAATTCATTTATCTATTAATAATAATTGGGAGCAGTTCTCTATGAGGGACTTCCACTAGAAAAAATGAAGATCATAGAAAGATAATCATGTGAGAAATCATCTCTGATTCCAATAAAATGTGACGAATTTGTAAGGTGACCAACAATAACCACTATTTGAAAATCATGTTGTAACCATATTTTATAACTATTTTTATAGACACTAAAACAATTGTTATAGGTATTTTCCATGGGTTTGATGGATGTGGAACCTATTGGTCTGGAAAAAGAGACATAGATATGGACATGTTGGAAATAGGTTTAGTACATCTATAGCCATAGATTCCATGATGGCTATTACTAAGAAAATAAAAATTTATATAAATGGTTTGAAACAAATTAATTTGGTAAATATCCACAGTCTTCTCCATGGAAATATTTCTTTACCAACATTTTCAATCCATGGAAATTTATTTTTCCATTGAAAACCATTTCAATATTTATAAAAAGTGCATGTAGGTTTTGTTGAACGCAGTATAAAATCATAGTTTGTAACCATGGCTATATCCTTTTGAAATAATAATAAAAATTCTCACCTTTATGTAGTTATATCGCCACCAATAATTCACTATAAAACCCAACATACTCCACTTAAATGTGTAATAATATATAAACACTCAAAAATTTCATCTCAACAAAGAAAAAAAAAGAAAAATGACACAATATAAATAAAACTCTATCATTATATTGTACATATCACAACAATTCAACCACATAACTCCATTACATGAATACATGTGACAAAGAAACATGTTGCAACATAATCCCTACTCTTCCAGTTTAACTCAAATAGAATACAAAAATACATCGTACAATAGAAAGAAAACATACATCATAAATAGAACAAAAATATAATAAAATATATATATAAATAATTCAAAGGGACTTCAATAGTAAAAAATATAAAATATCCATATCAATATCATCATAATAAAATAAAACTATATAGAAAAATTCAATGTATAAACCAATTATATAATTTTAATATGAGATATACATTAATATCATAATCACCAGAACAATAACAACACTCACCATCTTTTATAAAAGACCAACATCATTATCACATCCCCTCATACCACTATAATGATCATCGTTATGATCATTGACATACGAATTGTCATATTCACCTAAATTAGTGGTACGAGAAGAATCATCATCATCATGAGAATGCATATAAATGTCAACAAATATAATTAATGAAATAAATAAAATGGTTTTACATATTAGTTATACACATGTTTATTATAAACTATTCTTGTTTATATAAACTATTTTTGATACACATATTTGATATATATCATTGTTAAATTAATGTAGTATTCCCATGTGAATTATAAGGGGAATCCATACAAGATAGTTTTTTAATGGAATTTTGTATGATATATGGAATCATAAGACTCCTTTAATTAATGTTATTATTGATGGATTTTGTTAACTTCACATATGAGGAATAATATATTATTGAAAACACAATATGTATTGAAAATATTTAAAGGAAAAAAATATGGATACTCTAAACATGGTTTGAATCAAGATTGTAGTTGGAAAACATTCTTGTACTAATTTTATGACAGGATGCTACAGAAGGTGAACTAAAACTATGTGCACTATTATTATCACTATAGTCCAAAGGATCCCCATCATTAATGGATTATGATAATCTATAAAAAAGGAGTAATCTATTATTCATGTATTATATAAATTATGGACTACTAGTGAAGTGTGATGAATTTAGGTTGGTACAATTTAACATGTCTTTATCATTGTTCGATGATTCTAGAGAATTTATTGGAATTCCATATCCTTAAATGGAAGAGTACATATTTCATGAGGGGGAGAGATTCTTAAAGAAAATAGTTTCTTATCTGAACATAAATATTGGGGAGGGGGGATTTTTTGATTGTGGTATATGTGTAAAAAATTATTATTCCCCATTTTGAATGTTCTTAATCATTCATGTAAATTAAATTCATAAGAAACAAACGATTCCCAAAATTAGAAAGAAAAAAAATTAATATTTATTAAGACTTTAATTTAATTAAACATTTTATTCATTAAAATCATTAAAATCAATGAATAAATTTAAATATTTTAATGAAAATATTTTTTATTGGTGTACCTAGAGAATTGTAGAAATTGAATTTGTTAAGAATGATCCTTGGTAAAAGAATAATTTTTTTAAATAATATGTCAAAAATTATTATGGGGCGTGATAAAAATATAAATACCAAATAGGAAACAAAGAACATGGTTGACATGTTAATGTTGTTATCAACAATTTTTTATATAGATGAAGGAACTATAAATCCCCAGTGCATACTAAAGGGATTTTACCTATTTTTTGATAACTGAACTATTGATGTGTATAATTCCACTACTGAAAATATTTGATCCAATAATGGTGTGAACCAAATAATGATTTAGAGATTCCATAAAACTAATTAGTATAATTAGATTAATGAAACATATATAAGATTCTATGACTATACATAACTATAATTTCTAGAAATAGTCACTACTATATAATTACATGATAATCCCTTTAATTTCATAAAGGAAAAAAAATTAAATATTTTATCTTATTTATGAATTGGTTGTGGTCTAATATATTGTAATTATAAATTTACATTGACAGTATATTTTTATTTTCCATCAAATTATAATGTTAGTGATTAAATATGTACTTAAAAGTCTTATGCATGATATTAAACAAAAATTTTAGAATTATTTGTACATAAGTCAGTCTAATAAATAAAATTGTAACATATAGTTAGTAGAGTAAAAACATTATCTTGACTCAAATGTAATTTTTATATAAAAAACATTAACTATATGTCGAAAAATGACTAATAATCTTCTACTATGATTTTTCGCAATTAATTACACTCAAAATTCATAGAGTGAAAAAATTGTAATAAATCATAAATAAAATGTGTGATCTCATGTCACATAATCATTTGGAATTCCAATTATAGAAGACATACTTTCAATACCAAGAGTCTTCAACGAAAAATATGTATTGAGTAGATTATGTCATTTTAATGAATGTATTGCATATTTTATATATCATGATGAATGTTTGGAGTAACATACATTCCAATAATCACTTTCTCAATTAGAAATTATAATCTCCGAAAAATTACCCTTTTGTGAAATTTGTAATAGGATTATTAAATAAATAAAACAACATGGATAGAATTATTTATAATGTTGTGAAAAAAATTGAAATATAATGGAATATTGAATTGAAAGAAAACATTCCATGTAACAATTAATATAGTAATGGAAGGATATTAGAAAATTGTATCCATATATTTATATATTTAATGTATGTGTGATGCATAATAACTCATTTTCATAATCATTTATTGATAGTGGGAATATATATAAATGATCTCATATTTATGTTTGTGATGGGTAATCCCCACTTTTTCATGTTGTTTTAAAAATTATGATTGATTCAACTACCTATTAAGTATATAAATTAATCTAAAAAATTGCAGGGAGAACATTATGTATTTGATATTTATGATATAACATTAAAATATTTATCTGGTAAAATATAAAATATTACATTATAAATATCACATATTTATTATTTTAATATCTAAGAATAAAAAAACCAACATTCACATAAAAATATGAATCCATACCAGTTCAGTAAACTGATAAGAATAGGGAGTTCAAATAATGTTCCGAGTAATTACAAGACTAAAGAAAATGTTAGAAAAGAATTTTAAATATGAACAATAGTAATATACAATGATTTTACATAGATATAATAAAAATAATGGAAACAATCCGATAAGATCAATATACTGGGGTGGGTTTGAGGACCTAAGAATTAAATAGAAAAGTTAATTTATTATAAAGATGTACAAAATAAAGTCGATTCAAAAAACATATGTAAATAATATAATTAATCATAAATATATTATATCAGTACACTGTTATAGTGAAAAAAAATTAAATGGGAATTTTCATGATAACCAATTTCATCCATTTAATTCATTAATGGATACCTCATGTAGTCTGAAACAAAAACAATAACCCCACCATTCTTCACAATAATAATAATAAATAAAAAATTATATAGGGGAGAATAATTGGAATAATTTAAGATAAGGTATCTATGAAACATAAATTTCTTGAAAGAAAATATATATATAATGTTTTTTATTTAAAATACACATATTCAAAAATGATTTATAGAAACAAAAACATTAAAAATATGAAATATAAAATATTTTACACATTCAAAATTTTATTAACAAATAAATAAGAGATATTTTATAAATAGTTATTAGAAAATATTTATTAGGTTAAAAATATGCTTGAGCAGTGACATGTAAACTTAAACATGTGATCACAATGAATACTAGAAAAATAGAAATGTTCATAATGGAATTGATTAAAATTCCTTTAAAATTGAAAAAACATTTACTGAATTAATCAATAATAAAGTGAAAATTGAAATTTTGAAAATTGATTCAAAAATCATTGTTGAAATAGTAAATATCAGTTATAAAAATTGATCAAATTACTTGAATTCTTGTGATGTCTAATTATTTCTCAGTGAGAATTGTTATTGAATCCCAACATGGTTTCATGGATGTCATACCTAAGAATGTGATCTATAACGTGCAATTCTTTTGGATTACGTTTCTTTAAATTGTCAATGTTGTAACCAATCAACATGACCGAAAACTTGGTATGCATACTGGATATCCAATGACATCTTTTACTAATTGAACTTTTTTGGATGCGGCTATCAATGGACGGGTAAGAGATTATATGTTCCAGTAGCTTGTATAGAAAAGATTAGTGGAGTTGATGTTTAACTACATCCTATTTTCCTTCATGAATGATCTCCGTAATTGAATTTTAATCTCTACTAGAAAGAAAAATATCACTAGAAAATGGAAATCCCATGATGTTAAACCCTCTATGATCGAATAATTACATGAACATATAAATTTGATTATAGGAATAGGTCATTTAAAGAGAATAGTATGATAATGAATTTTGGATAAATCATTTTGGAATTAAATATTTTTGTATATCTACATATTAAATTATGATAATAACGATAATTTTTTAATACATGATGATGCAATATTAAAAAAACAATGCTATCATTTAGAAATGGAAATATATAAATTAAAAAAAAACAAAATAAAAATGCATATAATAATGGAATTATAATAGGAGGATAGAATAAATCTGTAAAATTCATATATATCATTAACATCCTTTCTTGAGATCTTTTTGTTTTAGTGGTCAACTATGTTAGTAATTTTCAAAAAAATGCGAAGTTATTTTCATTATATAAAAGTATATACACTTTGAAATTATATTTATATTTATATAATAGTGGAACTTGTGTAAAACTGTTTTTAATATTTATCACTAATATATCAAGTTTGAATTAAGATGAAAATTATGTTTATACATTTTTCAAAAAGGGAACTTGTAAATAAATTATAGAAGAGTAAATAGTTAAAAAAATATAGATTCATTAATATAATATTACTATCATAACTGATATAACCATTTTTAGATTGGTTATTCAAATAAATAATAAATTTAAAAACACTTAAATATATAGAATAATTCCATTTTCAATAAGGTCTACTTTATTGATCTTTTGGGAAATTACTTATATCACACAAAAAATATGATTAGTGGTTTTAAAATATAGAATCGATTATTTTTCTAAATAACCCATTAAATTGTATTTCTAAAAGGAGATATTATTTATGTAATAGAAATTTATATATTTAAAATTTAAATATAATATGTAGAGTGTATTTTTATAACTAGTTTTCAATAATTAATTTCAAAAACAAATAAGTGGTATAATCAAGTTTTAGAAATTTTTCTCTAATTTAATTTTTCCTTCTTCATCCATGCATGGAATTATCGTCTTATTAAAATTTGATGACATGATATGAAAAATATTATCAATTATCTTGAAATATCATTTATGCAGTTATATGTTTGATGGATTTACCATCCTAAAATAGTGAATTCTTTTCTGAAGACTGATCATTTGAGAAGTGAAATTTTACTCAATACTTGTGGATTTATAGACCACCTAATCATAATGTGTCAAAAGAATTCAGAAAAGTAAGAAAATGTGTGGTCTAATAAAAAATTAATCTATATTTAGATATTTATGATGGAATTATATTTTTTAATTCTACATCACTTATATTATAACATAAAAATAGAGAATATAAAAATAAATAATTATATATGAATTATATTATATTGTAAAATAATAATAATCGTAATGGGAAAATTATCTTCCACTGATTTATGATCTGGTGATTTGCTGATCTAACCACTTGGTAAAACATATATTTTATAGTGTGTATGTTTGGTGGGAGGAATCTTATTTCTAACTCGGATATTGAAATTCATAGAATAGATAATTTAATTTATTCATTAGCATCTCTTGTTATATATTTATAAGAAATATCTAAAAAACTATAAAATAGAAGTGAAATCATCAATAAGATTTAAAATTTTATAAAAAAAACAACTATATTTCAAAAAATAACGTATAATTATTTTTTTGACTAATTAGAATCAGAAAATAAGGTTAAAAGGTAGATGATTAATAGATTAATAAATTAGAGAAATAAATGATAAAAATGTGAATAAATAATTTTCGAAAATGAATATGTGTTATTGTTTATCAGGAAAAAGAAAAACCTTTACTGTGTTTGTCATGATTGAATCGACTCCATGATTTAAAGAGAGATAATGACTGAGTTAATGTTACTTCAAGGATTTGTAAAGAACTATGAGAATAATTGAAAGACTATTATTGAGTAACAATGGATAAAATGTATTTATTCAATTATAATGTTTTCTTGAATCAGATGATTTATTTATAAAAATAATTAGATTCTGAATATTGATTTTTGATGATGAATGGTATATCTAATGTTTAATTTATAATATATATTAGATATTTCATGTAGTAAATAATTTGGTTATTTTGAAATATGAAAAAACCAAACAATTGTTGAATGATTAGTCCCTCTCCATAAATCATAGATGTGTAGGAAAAAATCCTAAAGAATTAAAATGTTAACACTATTGGTATAAATAAATTAGAAGATGATATATTTAAAAGAATATTTCTTTTTCATCATTAAATAAATAAATTAAATTAGAATAAAAATATAAATAATTCTTTGAAGAAATGTTTTTGGAACACTTTTACCAAAAAATGAAATGTAAAAAAAATCTATACCATGATTGTCTTCCTTGATAGTTCTTTATAAAATATATGACTAAAACATATACTTTGGTTTTACCAAAATATCATTGGGACATTATAAACTTGTTTCGTGATATTTTTCCCTTCACCTATGAGTGGATATCACCAACTGATGGATAAAATTTATTATAAAAATTTAAAGATAAAACCAAAAAAAACAAATGAAATAAATATTTGATAACTTTATTTCCAATAAATATATATCACTATCAATACATATAGAGTTTATGTAGAAAAAATATGATGTTATTCATTAGCATAATTTAGAAAAAATATTAAATATCCACGGGGTAAAATGTTAAGTTTATCTACATCAATGCAACTTAAAATAAAATTGAGGACAAATAAAATTTTATTTATTTACCTTCCTATAATTCTAAATAGTTTAGATTAAACATGATTTATTTCAATATAAATCTAATAGGTGCATGGGGTGGTATAATTTGGAGAATAGAAAAAAAATCAAAAATATATGACAAATTGGAATTTTAAATACAACCCCTTTCAAATGCTGACTCTCTGAGTCTCAGTTGGGAGTCCAGGTGTATAATCACCAAAATGTCACTGAAAAATTTTAAATAATAGAATATAAAATCAATAACCTTATATTTGGATTTGAAAAATAGTATAATATTAAAATACTAGTATAATAGTTTAATTTGTTTCCAATTTTATTTGTCATTAATCTATTTTTAACAATTGTCAACCAACAAATGAACACCATATATTTAAAACATATTTTAGACCAAAAAACACACTTCATAAATAAAAGGGGAAAATAATTTTTTTTAGATTATCAAAAGAGCATAATTTCATATACAAATAGAAGATTGCAAGAACCTTTCATGTTATCTTGAAACATCCTTTGATGATTCTTGATGAAATTTATCCCTGAATACTAACTAGAATCCAAATTAATGGTAAAAAATATTAATGAAGCTAAGAAAATATTTTTCATTATAAAGAATAATATAGTCATTAAAAGTTACGAGAAATGTATTATTGGATAATAATGCTTCAAATCATCATAAAAAATAATTAAAAAACAATAGTATGTTTATTTGTTTGAACCAAATCATGTTTTTAAATACTAGGAATTGATGGACTTTTGTAAATTCATTTTTGATGAGGTACCATCGCAAATGACTTGTTCTAGAAAACTACATCACAAATAGTTTTTTACAGTCTTTCACAGAAAGAACTATTTGTAAAGACTTCACGTCACTTCGCAGATATATTATTATAGTTTTTACATAAAATAATTTGGTGATGGGCCTATTTCAAATAATTATTATTGAAGGAATTAACTTCCCATCATAAATAACATATATAAATTTTAAAAAACATTCATAAAATTTAATAAAATAATAATAATAATAATAACTAAATTAAAATAATAGATATTATAAAAACTAGAAAAATTCATAAAATTATAATTAAAATTCTAAAAATTTATATAATAATATAATAATTAAATAATTAGAAAATAAAACCACAATATTCACAAAAATTTTAAATGATAATCATAATATAATAATAAAATAATTAAACCACTAAAGAGTTAATAAATTAATAAATAAAAAACAAGAACATACGAAAATAATAGAAGAATAAAAAAATCAATATTTGTAACAATATAAAAAATAAACTATACGGAAATTTACATATATGGATTAATATAAATTTTACAAAATAAATACATTATACGATTTCTCAGAAAATATAACTCCCAAGACCGTTTTTCTGTACTAGTGCTCAATGAATGCTGTTTAATTTTTTTAATAAAATTAATAAATATTTACACAACACTTTGACACAAAAGGGGACCTTTTACCGGTCTAGGTTCTGGAGGATTAGACAAAACCTTACATTTAACATAGTTCAAAAAATAAAACAATTGTCTATTATGCTTCCGTGCATGCTAACGTCAAAAGCCTCAAAGTCCTATTTAGAACATCTATGATTCCTATGATATTTTTTAAAAAAGGGGTGAGTATTCAACTTCCTAGTAAGGGGTTGGTGAAAAATATTTTTGAAATATACTTTAATGTTTTGAAAGAAAAGAATTTTAAAATACCTCTAAATGATATTTTTGATAATGAGAATTAAAAAACCTATGATAAATACATACCGATTTGAAAAAATATAAATAAATCTTATAATGATAATTATGATTTCGGTATTGCTATAATTCATATGAATGTAGTTATGATTTTGAAAATACTTATGCTAGATAATACTTCAAAATAAATTATTTCTTCTTCAGAAAAAACAAAGAAAACATCTGAAAGTAAAAATTTTAGGCTACTAAAATCTTGAATGCTATCGTGGCCTACTCACATAGAGAAGTCTGTGTACACTCCCCATCAACCATCCATATTTACAATGTTAAATTTTCCAGATTTCCTGAAAACATTTTAGGATTACCTTACAAATATATAGATTTACTAGAGTTTTCTGGTAGTTGAAAACATGTAAATGCACTATGACACACATACACACACACATATATAATAATATATATATATATAATAATTAATGTGATCTTGGTTACATCCAATGTTCATTCCATAAGACATTGAATGTAATGTATTCACTTTTGATTCCAGGAAAACATTTATTATTTTTATATATAATTTATAAAAAATATATTTATATTTGGCACATAATAGTTCCAAAACATTTCAAATAATGAACAATTCCGTGTTTATATTAATCTCACATAGTAAACGATAAAATTAAATTTAAAAACACGAATGAAATAAGAAAACAATTAATGTAGATATTATACAGAACACATGGTCATGAATAAATGAAATTGTGAAATCCTTAATATAACATAAAAACATGCTTAATTATCTTTAGGAAATTACAATACAATTATGGAAATGTTAATAAACATATATTATATATATATATACATGACATGGAATATATAATTTTAAATCAAAATATCAAAAAATGTATACATGACATGGAAATATGGAATTAGATTAAAACATAAAAATTGTTAAATGCATATACCCAGGTAAAACAGTTGTTTTATAATCAGACATAAATTGAAAAAATAAAGTAAATTTTGAAAAAATCAATATACATCATTACATCATTATTTCCAATTTAATTATACACATACATGGATGTATCATTTATAGTTAAAAATTAAACTAATTAAATATAATAAAGATACAAAATTCAAGAATCAAATAAGAAAAATAAATTTAATAACATAACAGGAAAATATCTCTTACCTAAAATAAATAGAAATCAACGTATCATAAAATAGATAGTCCCTTTTAATTGGAATTCAAATATGAGAAATGTATCAAAATGAAATTAAACAATCCCTTAATCTAAATGGATGTAAATCTGAAAAATAGATAATTTGAAATAGGGATTCACTTTAAAAAATCCATAAAACTAAAGTCAAATTTTTTTAAAAAATTAACAATCAATATATAATGATAATTCTTTAATAAAACACATTCAAATTATGAATCAAATTTTGAAAGCATCACATTCTTAAATTTCATTTACTTGGCATATGTTTACTTGAAAATTAAATAATAAAAGAAATAGATTGATGTTTCCCTTACCAAATTTTAAAATACCATTACTCCAATTTCTTGCATGTTTCTCATACTCTCAGAACAAAAATCAACACGACAGAAAAGACAAAGTAAAATTTCAATCTCACTTCCTTCTCCACTCCATTTATTTATAATCAGTGAGCTAAAAAATATAGTTTATTTCAAACAGTGAATAGACTTCATCACAAGTTGGTTCACAGATAAGAGATATCTACAACCACCATAAATTTTATATTCCTTAATAATAGTTAATTTTGGGGATGGAAGATTACATTTAATATTGATGTTTTCATATTGGAAATGACAATAAGAAAAATCCATGGATCGTAGGAGAGAAATTCAATAAACATAACAAACCTGAAAATAATAACAAGATTAAAATATATACATAAATTGTTGATTCATAGAAATTATAAGGTGAATATATTGACATAGTGATACCAGAAAAGGATTGGGTATAAAACAATCAATATTACAGATCTCAGAAACACATGACATCTAAATCAAGAATAAAAAAAGACATTGTGAGCATATGTCACAATTGAACCGATTTTATGATGATTTAGTCCTTAATCATACTCGTACATGCAGATTTGGACATAAAAACAAGATTCATCTTACCTAATGTAGATCGAAACTCTAATCACGATAAATCTTGTCTTTCTTCAGTCGGTGAATCCTCAAACGAATACGAACTCGGATGAACCATAGCTTGATCTACCTTTATCCAACTCGAATCCTCTCTTCAGATCGTCATCGTCCTTAAAACCCAAAAACAATTCTCCCTCCTCTTGTTGCTCTGCAACATTGGTCTATTTCTCTTCACTTTGACCTCAACCTCCTTAACACACGAACCCCTGATTTCAACATATATTATTATTTTGTTTTTCTTAAATAATAATTTATATCATTTATCTTATATAATAATATTAATATGAGAATAATTTTCATATTTTTCAATATACTCCATTAATTTTTTAAAATTTAAAGCCATACTATCATATTAATGTCATATAAAATATTTCATAATTCAAAATGAAAATATATTTATTTTACTGGGAAACAATTATTTATTCTTAGAATATATATATATATATATTCAATAAGAAAATTTATCTAATACATAATGTTTATTTATAAAAATAACTAATTTAATAATAATATTCAAATCAATATTGATTCCATATATGTATATTTATTTATTTATTTTATTTATATATCAATGTTTCAGCTTTAATTTAAATGTTCTATCAGACTTATTTTTACAATGGTTGGATAAAGACATTATAAATATCAATATCTATGGGAATTAAAACACATAGAAAAATTACCACGACGCACACACTAATGCTTTCAGAAATGGATTTATATGATCTTATTATTCTTAGTTTTATTGTTATAGTTCTTCCAATAATCATTATGCTTCCAACAGATCCAAGAGATTTTAACTACGTAGTTGGTATCATTGTGTTTCTTGGAGGAATTCTAGTGGTTTTATTTTTAATAGAATTGGGGTTAATGGGTTAGTTCATGTGGGTAAAAGATGTATTATGTTCTTCATATAAATAAAATTATTACTACTTATATCTCTAAATTCATAAATTTATGTATTTTATTAAATTTTGGAACAATTATAATACAAAAAACATAATTTTTAACACTAGGTATAACATTCTACCCCTCCCCTCCTAAATAAATTTCGCCATCGCAATTCATTTTGTCAGACTAAAATCAATTCTGAATTATCATCTTCACAAATAAGAAAAACGATTAGGATCTTTAAACTTCTAGACTCGAAAACATCTAATCTCTAATGCTATGTATACATTTCATCTGATACTAATTACAATGCCTCATTCTCAATCTTCCATACTCATTTATTAAAAAATGTAGTGTAATATTTTTTTATAAAAGTGAATAAACTAGTGCACAACACATTAACAGAAAAATGGACCATTTACCAGTATAGGTTCTCAAGGATTAGACAAAACCTTACATTAATAAGTGCTGAAAAAATAAATCAATTTCCTACTATGCTTCTGTGCATTCTAACATAAAACCCTTTTAATTCCAATTTAGAACTTTTAGGATTCCAGTGAAAAATATTTAAAAACAAAGGACTGAGAATTCAATTTCCCATTAAGGTGTTAATGAAAAATCCTTTTGAAAAAAACATAATCGTTTTGGAACAACTGATTTTGGAAATACCTATGAATGTTATTTTTTGTAAAGAGCTTTGAAGAAACCATTAATAAATACATACTTCGTTGAAATAAAAATAAATAAATCTTTTGAAGATAAAATTTCTTTTGGTAATGCTATAAATCATGTGAAAGTTGTTACACTTTTGAAAATACATACTCTTGAGAGTACATTAAAATAAGCCACTGCTTCTTCTGAAAATACAAATAAAGGCACTAAAGACAATATGATTGGGATACATAAACATTGATGGATGTCTGAACATACCCACTTTGAAAAAGATTCATTCAATCCCCATTAACCTTGTATATTTACAACATTGATGTTTCTAGATATCTTGAAAACATTTTAGGCTTTATTTAGGTGTATATACTTTCACTGGAGTTTCAAGATTGTTGAAAATATGTCAATGCATTAAGATACACTTAAATATATATAAAATAATATATATATATATATATGTATATAAAGATTCATCTGATCTAGGTTACAACCAATGATCATCAATAAGACTTTTAATGAAATGTATTCAATTTTCATTCACATAAAAGGTTTATTTTTCTTATTGATTATTTATTATTAAAAATGTTTATATCTTGCACATATAGATCTAAAACATTTCAAAGAATGAAAAATCCATGTTTATAATAATCTTAATTGGTAAACATAAAATTAATTTGATGAACATGAATGAAATAATAAATCAATAAATGTCGATATTAGGCATAACACATGGTCATGGATACTTGAAATTGATACTTCCTTAATATAACATAAAAACATTCTTAATTATCTTTCTGTAATGAATATATATTTATAGACATGTAGATAAACATCTGTTATATATATATATATATATATGACATGGAATCTATAATTTTAAATAAAAACTTTGATAAATTTAAATATCACTTGGTAGGATGGAATTAGATTAAAACATAATCTTTATTAAAAACATATTCCCCGGGGAAACAATGGTATTATATTCAGACCTAAATTGACAAAATAAATTGATTTTCACAAATTCAATATAAACTATTACATCATTTGTTCTAATGTGATTATACACATACATGTATATATAGTTTATAATTAAAACATTTACTAATAAAATAGAATAAAAATAAAAAATTCAAGAATCAAATATGAAAAATAAATTTAATAATGCCATAATAAAAAAACATCCCTTACCTCAAATAAAATGGAAATCAAGGTATTCTAAAATAGATATATCCTTGTAGTTGAACTTCAAAGATGAGAAATATTTGAAAATACAATTAAACTATCCCTTTCAATTAAGGGATGTAAATCAGAAGAATATATATTATGAAACAGAGAGTCCCTTACACAAAGCCATAAAACTAAAATCAATACATTGA
This sequence comes from Viscum album, assembly GCA_963277665.1. NCBI lineage: Eukaryota > Viridiplantae > Streptophyta > Magnoliopsida > Santalales > Viscaceae > Viscum > Viscum album. The sequence goes on along the minus strand of OY728132.1, from coordinate 1,511,899,996 downwards.
GATAAATTAAAAATCTACAAATCATGGTAATCCCTTATTGAAACCCGTTTAAATTAATAATAAAATTTTTAAAACATCTCTCATGTATATTTCATTTGTACGGAATATATTTACATGAAAATTAATTAATAAAAGAAATAGAATGATGTTTTCCTTACCAGAAATGATAATCCACTCACTCTAATTTGCTACTTCATTCTCATACTCTTAGAACCAAAAACAACACAACACAACTTACTACGAAAAATGGAACTCTCACTTAAATCCCCACTCCATTTAAATACACTCATTGAGCTAAAAAATTTATAGTTTATTTCAAACAGTGAATAGACTTCAGTTCAAGTGGGTTCACATGTAATAGATATCTAAAATCACAAAGTATTTTATATTTCATAAAAAATATTCAATTTCGGGGGTAGATTATTTCTTTTAATTGGGATGGTTTCAGATTGGAAAGGAGGAATAGAAAAATCCATGGATTACTGGATTGAAATTAAAAAAACATAAAAAACATGCATTTAGTTACAATATTAAAATATATATAAAATTTGATGATACATGGAAATAATAAGGTGTTGATATGAACATAGAGATTCCATAAATGTTTTGGGTATAGAATAATCTTATCAACAGATCTCAGAATCCGAAGATGTCAATATCAAGAAGAAAAACAATGAGATTGTCAATATACGTCGCTATTGATTTGAGTTTTTGAATATTTAGTCCTAAATCATACTCTTTAATGAGGATTTGGGCATTAGAAACAAGATTCATATTACCTCTTGTAGATTGAAACCCTAATCATGATAAATTTGGTTTTCTTTCAGTCTCTGACTCCTCTAACAACTACAACCTCGGACGAACCAGAGTTCAATCAACCTCCATCCAACTTGTGACATTGCTTAGACCTTAATCATCCTCAACATCCAAAAACTAATCTCCCTCCACTCGAAGCCCTGCAACATCGATCTCTTTGTATTCGAGTTGACCTCAACCCCATGAACACATGAACCCCCTATTTCATCTTCGATTATCATTTGGATTTTCTTAGATAATAATATATATCATTTATCTTATATAATTACATTAATATGAGAATAATATCCAAATTTTATAATATACTCCATTAATTTTTATTAATTTAGAGGAATACTATCATATTAATATCCAATAAAATATTTCATAAAACAAAATGTTAATATATTTATTTTAATGATTAAAAATTATTTAGCATTAGAATATATACTTTCTACTAGAAAATATATTGAATACATAATGTTTATTTATGACAATAAAAAATTAATAATAATAATCAAATGAATATTATTTCAAAAAATCAATATTTATTTATTTATTTTATTTATATATCAACAAATCAACATGAATTTAAAATTTATAGTGGAATTTTTTTATAATAGTCAGATAAGAACATTAACAATATCAATATCTAATGGCATTCAAACACAAAGGAAAAATTAACTCGATTCTCACATTACTACTTTCAAAAATGGTTTTATATGTTCCACTTATTCCTAATTTCATTGCTATAGTTCATTCTATATCCTTTGAGCTAATAACAGATCCAAGACATGTGAACTACCAAGTCAGTATCATTGTGTTTGTTAGAGGAATTCTAATTGTTTTATTATAAATAGAAGTGGGTTTAATGGGTTAGTTATTGTGTTTGAATGTTGTATTGTGAACATTGTATAAATATAATGATTTACTAATTATATCTCTATGCTCCGAAATTTATATACATTATTGCATTTTGGAACATTTATAATACATAAAACATACTTTTAAACCAGGGGTGTTATAAAAAAATTAAAGAAATCACTATGGGGTGGTTCATCAAGAGGAGTTGGAGGATATAGATGAGTTGGTGGAGGGAAATCTACCCTTAAACCATGATTTAGACATCACATGTACTCCATCACCTTCTCATGCTATTTCTTCTATCATTAACGCTTTTCCTACTACTACTAATGCTTCTATTGACGGAGCTCTTCATGGTCCCTTGGCATGATCTCTAAAAGCTCATCATGGGATTTTACCCGATCCTTGTACTATGAAGTAGATTTTGATGACCCTCCATGATCTCCTCTCAAACAACACAATAACATCACCACACTACCATAATAACTCATTGGTGATAATCGAGAGTTGATACAAAAATCATGGCATTTATCAATGGCATAAAGGGTCTCCGACATCAATACTACATCATGAAATATTGCTACACTATTTGTATAATCCATAGTCTCAGTCAGCCTCTCAGCTGGATTATGAGATTCCGTGACCTCATATGACTCCTTTAATAAAAATTAAAAATTAAAATAGATAAAATATTGTTTGTAGTTAATTTTAAAACACAATAATAAATAGTTATAACCAAAATATAATGATGGTGATCACCACTAATATCTTACGTGATAAGATAGCTGTATATCCTCCTACAAACATTAAACTCTATAATATCAGGTGGTTTTACAACCAATATTAGTATAAAATAAATAATTTACATTTAAGGTAATAAAAATTATTTAAAATAGTTCTTACCTTTTTTGATGTGTACTTAATGTACGACAACCACCTTGATTCATCACCACCTCTCTCCCCCAGTTCTTTCGACCAAATATTTCTATTCACAAAAAATTATCTCCCATGAAATATGAATGTAATCCATCTCAAATGTTAAATTTTATATAATCTATTCATTTGGAACAGAATGAATGATTGAAATATGGGTCTCATTCTTTCAACATTACATTTCTTGTTAGATTTTTCTAAAACAATTGATGGTAATGCTCATGCAAACAGCTCTCCCATGCCTCCCTGATAGAGTCCCACATGGAATCATCAATGAGATACCGTAAACCATAAAATAATTAATAATATAAATTTATTAATAAAATAACCTTCAAAATAACTAGTATTAATTCATGTACAATCTAATTATCTAGTATGCAGTGTTAGACATCAATTAAAATCTGACCCATGTATCCCATTCCCCGTAAAAATTATTCTTTAATATAGAACTTCTTGTCCAACAACTATATGAAAAAATATATGGAAAAAAGAGATAAAATTATCAATCAAATATTATATAAATAAATTAATGAGAAATAATGGAAACTAACTCAAATACACAACTGAACATACCTCCCCATGCATAGATCAAACTGAAGACATGGAAATAACTATAGGATAGGTTTCAAGATCCTCAATATCACAATGCAATGATCCCTCGGAGATGTCACTGAACCACCAACATTATGAGGGCCTGATGATATACCATCTATATCATCATCACATACTGAAACATCATCTAACTCATGAATTATATCTTATACACTTTTTTTCCATCAAAAACATCAATTGAATATTATCAACAAGTAACTGAAAACAAGTATTATATATGGATATATATTATTTATGATTATAAATAGTATTTAATTTTCTAATCATCAACCTCATCATCATATATGATGGTGTCCTTCCATTTATATTCATCCTCAATGTCACCAATTTACATGGGAGATTAATCTTCATTATCTCTTCCTATTTAAAATCCACATGTTACATCAACAACATCATCCCCTCAATTGAACCATTACTATGGGGTGTCAACATCTATATTTTTGTCTCATCATGGAAAATATGGAATTGTAGTTACCTCTTGAAAAATTTCAGTCCCTTTCACTTAAGTGGAACTGAATTCACATTGGATAAATTTATTTTCTTGAGTGTTAATTTTTATTATACTTCACCAATAACTCACCTCTATTGAAGCAGAATAATTATTTTCATTATAAATATGATGTTCATGATGAAACAATAATAATTTTCATTTACTTAAATAAAGATTTTATTTAATATCAACTATTAAAATGTGTTGATGGATATGAAATAAAATATCAATATCCAACCAATTACATTTAATCATCATTACGTAACTCTTTCCTAGATAACATAGTTTAATTATTTCATCTAACATGTCGTAAAAGTAAACTACACATTCTCTATGATGAGATCCTTTCAAGAAAACACCATTGTTCAATGTTTTTTCCTCTATGAATGTGTAGGAAATCAAAAACCATTCAACATATATTAATTAAATTATTTATTAATTTTGGATGGTCAGTTAACAAATACACATTATTGATTATCAATTTTATCATCATGTTGAGATAGATTGATATTTTAGAAACAATTATCTACATAACAAGTAATAAATTTATTTAATATGTTAAACCATATACAATTTTCCTTACCAATTTTGGAAACCAGTAAGAAATATTAGTTTACCGAAGTTCTTCAAGAGCAGTTCTATAATTTTTAGACACTGTTTCGTTTTATGATTATCATATAATCTATAAATATATAGTATTAATTTACATAAAATATATATAATACATTATATGGTAACTCACACTACAATTGGGTTTATTTCACCACAATTGAGAAAAACATATTTTGGACCCTTATGATGTTCAACATCTGAAATCCATCGTTTAGGATATCCATCAAAGCCATGTTCAGGCTGATTAAAAATTGATAATTAATTACTCATTTTATCATCAAAATTTTCCTAATTATGGCCCATATAGTCATGTTATCTGGAATTTTTAGATTGAAATGAAAGGGAATGTAAGAACAAAATTTCTTCCACCAAATATGCTTCGGAAATTGATCCTTCAAACAATGCTCTGTTACATATCTTTTTCATCAATTTCCTCATGGGTCTATGGAATTTCTACATCCATCATAATTGTACCAAACCTATCAATTTTGTTTCATTTAGAATATTTAACATCAAATGTTCCATTGAATTAATTAAAGTCAGCCTTAATTTTTTTCCAATTTACATAAAATTAAAACAACATCTTCTTACAGTTTACTTAGTGCATCATTATATTTTTTCATAGAAAAAATTCCTTAGAGATAATATGATATTGATATTATTTCTACCCAAATCATATAATTCAAATAACCTATAAACCCAATTGGTATAACACTTTCCATTATAACATGAAAATCAGGTCTCCTTAATCTTGTAATTTGACCATTTCTGAAACATCTAGGCAAATTAGAATCATAACCATATCAACAACCCAAATTTTCAATCCATTAAAAAAATATTCTCTTAAGAAACCATATATCCCACGTTTTCCTTCATTAACTTCTTTGATTTGACATTGTCAAACAGCTCAAATTGCGGTCGCCAGAAAATATTGGAATGATCTAATCATGCCTTTACAATATCTTTGGTCTTACTAGGTGTGTCCAAAACAATATAATATATAATAAAAAAATAATTACTCTCAGTATGAATGAATGAAATCATGTGATGGGCCAACATATTAGAACAATATGAAATATCCAAAAAAGGGTTTTTTATCCAATTATTTTCTTCTCCAATTCAATATACATTCTTTTGGGTTATATTCAGTCAAAAGGTAATGAGAGATAATGAAGGGACAATATATTTTAACTTAATAGCCGATATTTTTGTTTGACATCCATTTCATTAAATTTTACCTTTTCTAAAATTATTTCCTTTCTTTAAAAAAGGATGATCATTTGGAAGAAATATGTGATGATATTCGAAAAAAAATGTTTTTTCAATTCACAAGAATAAATAATTTACTTCCTATCATAATTTATATACATTATTTTTTACCATGTGTAATCTATCGAGATAAAATACCATATGATGGATGTCTCTAATTATCCATATCAATGCATATTTCATTAATAAATTTTATGTCTTAATAACATCATATGTACTGACACCATTACACCACAATAAATATAACTAATCAACCAATGGATTCAAATAATTATCACTATTCTATTATGGATGTCTTATAATTAATAAGGTTAAAAAGATATATGGATCACTCATCAACATTAAATGAGGTAAATTGTATGGTGTTATATAGACAGAAGAATGACAATATTGACTACCATAAGAACCAAATGGATATTAATATTTAGTAGAAAGAATATATCCTATGTTTTGATCTTCTAAAGAAAAATATTGATGTTATTGATTATATTGATTCCATGAAACACAATATGTAAGATGATTTATGCTTTTACCGGTTGAGATATTGATTTTTTGTTGTGATATCAATGAAGATGTTTTTTGAGACTTTAATAAACACTACAATCTGGGTGTAAGAATGATCCTCCTTAGTATTTTTATAAGAGTCAATCCAGAATCCCATAGTTTACCCTCCTTGTACCACAATTTTCCACTAATAAGACAACTAAATAATGATTCATTTTCACCATTATATAAGATGAAATAATTTGAACATGCATGTGTCTTATGAAAATAAATACCCAATTTACAAACTTTCCACATACTAACATTGAAATTTATAGGAAACTCATTTCAATCAGGAAATTGTAAATTAAAAAAAGAGAATATCTTATCAATATAGGAATTTGACATTCCAGTATCTAATTTAATAGCCCTAAATTTTTACACTGCTTCAAATTTTCTTATCATGTATCCTCGATATATGGAATCCATTGTGGACATCGGTAACACAAAAAAAATTGGTATGGTTCCAACTTAGGATATAAATCAATATCATCATGATTTTTGGTTTGTTGGAATGATGGACCAGCCACATCAGGTACTAAATTTTGAAACTGTGTTGGATCTAGAACAAATTTATTAGTATGTTCTATATAAATATATAGAACATGTTGGTACAAAAATCGAAATCTTTTAGAATCCCAAATCATAATAGATGACCCCCAACATTGTTAAAATTTTAAAACCTACTCAAATCACCTTTCTTACATGGACACTGTATTATCCCTACTGAAAATAATTCTATTTTTGATGATGAAATTATAAAAAATATTCAACACCATTAATATATATAGGATTTATAGTGGGACTATTCGGATTATTGTGATGAATTATCCAATCTTGATCATGTAATAAATATAATTACCTACTTGTTCCATATATCTCTAAAAAATATAAAATAAATAATTTTTTATGATTAATTTCATATAAAAACATGATTTAAAAAAGAGAATGAAATACAAAAAATAGTATCGCCATTTAAATATTATAAATTTTATATATCACGCAATATTTTTTTTTACTAATGACCGCTACTTTTTACTAATTACTATTACTATTGAATGACTATAGGGATTTAATTTTCAGTTATACATTTTTTATAATTACCATAAATTCATACAAAATATTACTAATTATTACTATTTACCACTAGTTGTTATTTTTTTGTAATTACTACTAATTATTACTAATTATCACAAATTATTACTAATTATTATTACGTACAACTAATTATTACTAATTACCCCCAATTAAAACAAATTGTCATTCATTATTATTGTTTATTATTAATTATCAAATATATAAAAAATTATCCCTAATTAATTGTAATTATTACTTATTATTACCAATTATCACGAATTGTTACAAATTCTAAGTAATTATTAATAATAATTATTAATTATCATGAATTTCCATTAACAATGACATGTTAATATTAAATATTACTAATTATTATTAATTATCACTAATTATTACTAATTATAACTAGTTTTTACTAATTATTATAAATAATTACTATTTATCAATAATTATTGATAATTATTACTAATTAATACTAATTAATGATAATTGTTACTATTTGTTAATAATTATCACAAATTATTACTTATTGTCACATATTGACTATAATTATTACTAATTGTCAGTAATTAAGAATTATTATTACTAATTCTTACTAATTATAACTAGTTATCACTAATTATTACTAATTATTACTAATTATAATTAGTTATGACTAATTATTACTAGTTATTACTAATTATCACTAATAATAAATAATTATCACTTATTATTACTAATTATGACATATTATGGATATTTATTAATAATTACAACAAATTATTAATAATTATTACTATTTATCACAAACTAATTTTGACTAATTATTACATATTATTTCTAATTATTAATAAATTTCACTAATTTTGAGAAGTTATCACTAATTATTCACAATTATAACTAATTATTCCTAATTATCACTATTTACTACTAATTATTACTAATTATTAATAATTACCATTTATTAATATTTATTACTAATTATTACTAATTACCACTAATTTTTACTAATTATTACTAATTATTTCGAAGTATCATTATATATTAATAATTATTACTAATTATAATAATAATTATTAATTATTATTAAATAAAAATAATATTTACTAATTATTTCAAATTACAAACTAATTCCCAAAAATTATTACTAATTATAAATAAGGTAATACAAATTATATATATTTTTTACTAATTAGTGTTAAATTTTAATAATTACTACTAATTTTAGCTAATCATCGCATATTTTTCCCATGTAAAACTACTTTTTACTAATTATCAGTAAATATTACTAATTATTGTTAATTATTAACAATTAATTATATGTAACACATTAATTACTATTCATTAATAGTTTATATCAATCATTCTCAAATTACTCTTAAATATTATTAAATACATCTAATTTTTACAAATTACAGCTAATTTTAATAATTGTCTTGATTTTTCACTATTTTTTAATTATTACTACTAATTAATATTATTTACCGCAAATTTTTATTAATTACCATTAATTATTAATAAATACTTCTAAATCTAACTATGTTGTGTTGTATTTTAAAATATTTCTGTAATTATTACTAATTAATTCTAATTATTACCCTTTACCGCTAATTATTAACATGTACTGGTAATTACCGCTTATTATTAATAATTTTTCTCAATTTATAACAATTTATTACAAATTAATGCTGATTTTGAATAGAAATTGATTTATCTGTATAGTTTAAAAATTACCACTAAATAATATAAATTACCACTTTATTTACACAATAATGACAATTATGACTAATTACTGTTAATTATAGCTTTTTACTAATAATTAAAACAAATTACTATAAATTTAAACTATTTACTTATTAATTTTAAACATTTCTACTATTTAAAACTATATATTACTAATTTAAAATAACTAATGCTAAATATAAATAATTACTTCCAATTATAAGTAATATCTTATAATTATACATAATTATTTATAATTGTCTCTAATTACAATTAATTAATAATACTAAAATCTAACAAAATTTAAAGTAAATAATACAATAATTTATAACATTACATAAGTAGCTCAAAAAAATATTTTCTAGGATATAAACATCAACATTTCCTTCCATTTAATAATTTATACTTCTACTGGAAAGAGGATAAAACTACTGATAATAGAGGTGAATTGGTGAATAGAGAGAAAATATTTGGGTGGTATATATAGGTAATATTAGTAGTGACATGAAATTTTTTGTGGGGAAATGATCTCAAATAATTCCTACAATAAATGCATGAGGTAGAGTTTAAAAAACTAATTGTGATGGGTCTTGTGGAAAATACTCACATTCTGACAGAGTATTTGTGACAGGTGAATGATCTCGTCGCAATTACCTTTACATGACCTTGGGTATTTGCGACGAGACTTGGTTCACATCACAAATTATAAATCTCACATTTTTATTGGAAGGAGTTCCCATAGTATTTATGATGATTTTTAAACAATTGCAAGTACATGTTTATTTACTAATATTTTTCACTGGATTATAATCCTATCAAAAATTGTTCATTCTGGGGGACTATTTGTGATGGGCACAAGGCCAATAAAAAATAACCCATCATAGAAGGTCATATTCCTTTAGTTATTTATCAATATAAATTAAAAAGAGATCATAGAAACACTTCCTTCATTTTCTCCAATAAAATATGTTTTGAAGATTCATGGTAAATTTTTTTATAAAAGAAAAAACATCATGTTTAAAATATTGATGGTCAGCTCTGGTGGATCACACTGATGGAAGGTCTTAGTTACAGCACTCTTGTGTGGACCACTCCCAAAATTAAAAGTACTCATCTAAAACACCAAATGGAAGAGGAACACATGAAAAGGAGATGGAGGTGGGGAATAACATGTGATGAATAGGATGGGAGGGATCGTCGGAAGGTTAGAGGAACTGTGGTTGGAGAAGATGTTGTGGATTGGTCAAGGGAGATGGAATTCATGACAAAGGAGATGTTTGAGGGGACAAATGCACAATTAATTCGGTATGAGGGATTATAGGTGTGGGAAACTGTGAATAGAGAATCCTAAAAGGAATGTTTGGTGGAGAAGGCCACGACCTGGTGAGGATCACCCGACGAAGAAGGGTTCCTATAGAGTGATGGGGTTTGTGGCCCGGTAGGAGAGGAAAGATGTGGGGGAGTTGATAAAAATTGAGGACTCTATTTCCTGTATGAAATTTGTGTGTGTCTATATGTAAACTAAAGCAATGGTTTTTAAATAGTATTGGATATATCTCAATCTATATCCATTAAACAATTGAACCACTGTAATAGGTCGGTGTCCATAGATCATTTTTCTAGTTGTGACCCCAAATAGAAATATAGAATTTCAATTTATTGGGGAGTTCTATGATAAAATCCAAGATTATGTCTCCTCAATACCATATTGGTTTTGGTAACGGTTTCAACATATCCTTATAATTTTATTATTCTCATTATCATGTTGACATACAATGCATTTTGACAAATACAATGTAATATCCATTGTCATACTATCCCTTCCGAAACTCTTTTTGATGTCTCTAAACATAATTATAAATCCTTGATGGATATATAATTATGATAAATGGGCTTCATCGAGTAGCTCATTATTCAATTATAGTATTAAATTTAAACATGTCTATTTCATGAATCTTATCACTCTATCTTGATCATGTTTGAAATCTAGAACAATCTTGACCTTCCTTTTCACCTACACATAATCCTTTTTATCCTATTTGATCATCACATAATTGAATCGACAAAAATTAATATGATTGAGATAGGATTTATACTATTTACATATGATTTTATTTTCTTTTATCTTTACATATACATGTATTTTACCAAATTTAATCCACATAAATGATAAACTATAAATATCCTTCCACCTCTAAGCATCAGTTACCTTTTGCTCCTTAATAATGTGATAATGTATTGATATGTCATAATCATTAATAAAATCCAATCATCTCATCTGGAACATATTCATCTATTTCACTATGAATTTATAATTCCTGGTTTTATAATCAGTATATATATCCAACATTTAACCATAATGATAATTCCATTATATTATCCAAGTAAAAAATTTCCAATTATATCACAAAAAATAGTATATTAATTGTACACGTGAATCAAAAATCTTCGTGAGGCATAAGATACTACCATGATATTAAACATTATAGCACATAAAATTTCCTTCTCTGATGAATCATTACTTCTGACAACCCATTATTTATTCGAGGATAGTGTGAGAATAGGTGCACTGAAGAAAATTTAATTTAGTTTATTAAAATTTTCTTTGATTAAATAATCCAAAAGAACTTGGATTAATTTAACATCAATATGATTTATTGATTAGGTATTGGTAGGATGTTTATCCAATTGTTTCAGTAGTATCAATACCATCATAGAAGACTATAGATCTTTGTTATCATGGGTGGTCTGGGTTGTTTCGTAATAACATCCATCATTGATGGATCCACTAATATACCATAACATGTCATTAAATTTCCCATGAATTAATATCTCTACACTCAGAATCCAATATTGATAAATTTGTAATATATTCTACACTTCCTCATGCTCTTCAACAAAACCCTCAAATGATCTTCATTATCATCCATTATCTTTTAATATTTGAGAATATAATAAATGAAGACTACCAAAAACTAATGATATGAATAAATAATTACTATATTAACTAATTCCAGAAAGATAATGGGGGGATTGTTAATTGTAAATTAAATCAATATAAATTTATTTTGGATATAACTCATACAATAGACTATCATGTGTATATCCTTCCTATTAACCCTTAACTGGTTAAATCCAAATTTGAGATGAATGTTTGAAAATTATTAAGGTTCATGTTGTTGAACAAAAAAGGCAACAATACAGGATAGAGAATATTATTTCTTGGTATTGATAATGTTAATTTCAACATAATAAATGAAAATATACATTTACCCATCATTGTTACTAATAATAATTGGTGTACCCCATTGTGATTCACAATAGTGTATGAATCCATTTTATGTAATCTTGTGTAGTTTGTTGGTGCCAAAATATGTGAATAATGAATGGACACAAAGAAGAATCGCATCCCAGAGGGGCTTCCTAATGAAGCCCATTGGCAGATCCCCACTCAGAACCAAGACCGGAACGAAGCCAATGCCCCCACAATGGTCACCATAGAGCAAAGAGGAGGGATTCTCCATGGTTAAGACGTAATTGATTGGATGCCTCTTGCCGCAGATGAAGCTGAATTGAACTCTGTGAGCCAATCAAACATGATAGATGCCTCTGTGATCACCACACATAGTACCCAAGAGAGCTATACACCGAGGAGGGGATGAGGGTTGAATCCAGAGTTATGAAGCACATGACAAAATCTGTATCCCATCACGGATCACCATGTTTATTTGCACTGAGCTCTCCCTATTTCTTGACACCCCTCTTATATTAATATCGGGCTCCCCTCGAGCCCAATGGATGGATTATTCAACCTTTTTCCTTCTCTTATTTCAAATCACGATGAAAATTCTGGTTTCCATAACCTTGATAAAAATGATCTCTTCTAGGTACATGAGAATTGAAAAGTACCCTTCCCTTAGCTCAAATACAACCCCTCTTTATGAAGGGATTCCCTCCGCTGAACCCATGGGCCACCACAAAGGAAAGAGATCCCCATGTAGAATTGGGTCATCACAAATCACTCAGGCTTCGCAAAGTTCCCTCCATGCATATGTGAACTATATGATAAGGCAGGGTCACTGTGCATTGTGAAGCACATTGTTTCATATTGCTATTCTTTTCAAGGTACCCTTGCTTCGCAATGTCCAACAATTAGAAAGCCTTTCTACTCTGTCAAGAACCCTCCATATGCTCATACGCCCGATACCTAGGCTAGGCTACCCCACTTCTCGAAGAATTCCCTTTTGCAATTCCCCAACAATACATGGAGCACTAGAGCTTCACAAGTTCCCTTCCTGTGAAACCATTTTCTTCACAAACCCTTCTCCCATATTACCCTCTAGGATTGTATGATGTTATTTCAAGGTCACATGGGAGGTGCATTATTTCGTGTTTCTTAGAAATATGCTTCTTCACATAGGTATGCTAATTAGTATTTCTTCTTCACCTAGCCATGGTAACATTGGCCCCTCAATGGATCACTTAAAAAATACCACATAGCCATGGCATTCTTGGTGCATTCCCTTCACAAAGGGATAAATTGCACTAGTTATTTATGTCCTAGGGGTGAGGACTGAAACCGCCTCATCCAAGATTGAGGATGTTAAACTGCCAAGCACTATTATCCTCAGTAAATGACGTTAAACGGTAGCATCACCTCATGTATAACATATGGGACACCCTATCTCAGACATTCTCCATGCCCACTCATCTCCACGAGAGTGAGATCTTCCCCATGTGGAATGTGATCCTCATTGGTGGAGCAACATTTGTCCATGGGGAATGGAAACCATCTTGGTGTAATACCCTAGCCTTTTTTGTGGGAGGTAGAACCCCTCCTCCTCCTATCTTCTTTGGTGTTAAAGACTATAGGAGAGATTAGCCTAGGGACCTTCATTACCATATCCCTCTCCCTCTTTGTTTTTCTCCATCAGGACTCCATCATAATGTATGTCACAATCATCATCTCTATGGGCCTCTAACCACAAAAAATCCCCTTTTTCCTCTTTGGGCCACTAACCACATGTAATCCTTATTCCACTTCCCGCATACACACATTTCATGACCTGATTGTCAGGACTTTGTTGCCTCTTGTATCTCATACCAAGCATGACTCACATGGTCTTATAGTAAGAATTGACCCTAGATTCCTTCATTGGCCACCCTAGAGCATAATAATCATGACCCATCCCAAACTACGTAGACATTGATCCATGCATCATATGAAATGTATGTAGAAAGCCTCCCTGTGGTTCAATCCCAACAGCTACTTGTCCCGACCCCTTCACGTTGGTTCACCTTAATCCCTCATGATGTTAAACTATATCCACCATCCAGAACTAATTGTATATTGATCGTTTTCTCTTAAGAAAGGTATGTAGGGAGCCTCTCTAAGGTTCCACCCCAACACCCATCGGTCCCAACAACATCACATCGGTTCACCTTCGTCCTGCATGACATTAAAATATATTCCACTTTTGTCCCACAAGTTGTTAAACATTAATTGTTCCAACAACATGGGATTTGATCCTTGTAACATAGACATGCTATGTAGGAAGCTTCCTTGAGGTCCAATCCCAATCGACAATATGTCATTGTTAATCCCAATCGACGGTAAGCCATTGTGAATGCCAACAGGTGGAATGTCATTGGAACCCCAACAAAAGGTAATCCATTGGAACCCAAAATAGTGGTAATATGTTAGAACCATAATCGAAAGTGAGTCGTTTTAATATTAAATTGATGTTAAGACATTGTAGTGCAATCTGTTTGGATCCACATCTCAGGTCTTCCCCCCCAGGCATCAGACCAACCCGGTCTGCTAACCACACACAAGACCTAGTATATCGTCAAGTCTTTATCCTATGTGTGCACCCTTCTTCTATAACCCCACCCTGAACTATGTGAACATTGATTATATTCCATGGGCATATGTATAGAGCCTTCCTGAGTTTCAAGACCATCACCCATGCCATATCCTGGCCTCTCTCCAAAAATCCTATGCTTTTCTAGGAGGTCAATCCCCAACTTGGATGTTCTACTTCCTCTGGATCCCATCCATGATTCCATCCTCATGGGACGCCTCCTCAAGTGTCCCATCTTCTGACCAAACTACATTGACATTTATTACATACCACTGGGATACATAGGAGGTATCTTCGAGGCTCAAGAAAAAGAACACCATCACCTTTACATTGGTTCCATATCATTCTCCATCAATACTCATCCATCTATATCCATCCTGATTTTTACCCAGGCTTCCACATCCGGGTGAAATCATGTCACCCACTTTCTGACTGCTCTTAACAGCTATCGGGTAACTAACCAAGCTCTAGACCCAGCATCAGCGATCCCTCCAAGGGTTTCATGTCACTCCCCGACCCTAGTTACCCAGAATTGGTGCATTATTACATAACATTGGCATGATTACAATATATCAATGTCTCGAAATACCTATTAGTTTAGTATCCTTGGAAATAAAAGATACATACATAAGATTTACATTACATAATGAAATAAAAATACCAACAGCATTGTGTTCTCTTTGATGACACTCATATCCCTTAGCCTATCCCTATAGGTCAATCGTAATATACATATTCACATCCTGGTAAAAAGAAATAATAAGACAGTGGTGATCTCATATGCTCATTAAGGATAATAATATAGCGAAAACTATCATAAATAATCATAAACATTTAATGTAATGTATAACTCTAAGACACAAGACTTTTAAAGTTAAACATCATCATAATATAGAAAAGTTAAATTAAATAATTCCATTTACATATTCACATGGATATTATACTAGTTGAATAATAACATGTAATATCAATAGCTAATTTTATAATGATGGAATGCATAATTCCAGACATCATAACCACATTGTCAAGGCCTCGTGACAAGACTACAAATAATATTTTGTCAAGGCCTTGTGCCAAGAAACTAGTTTGACTTATTAGAACTATAGAGGCATAGATTAGCTATAGCGGGGTCCACCTGTCACTTACTAAATCCAATGAATTCCCCATATGAAAAGGTTGAAACATAACATAAACATTCATTTTAAAACAACAATTTCAAATGTTAATACTTAATTCATAAACCATGAATGGTATAAAAATAACATATTCATAGTCAAACATTTCAAAAATCCATCAATACAATATGGAAGATTGTATCATAATAAGTTAACTTCCAAAAACTGTAAAATCCATGAAAGGATGTTGACATAGATGAAATAAAAACTATTTGAGCAAAATATCTCTTTATATTTTGAAATCATTTAAAAGTAACAAAATTATAAATGAAAATATTTATTTTGAAAATATTTTTATAATCTCTTAAGGGAATCTTTGAAGGTGTTATAACAGCAGAAAATAGCTGCACATGTCGTATATGTTAAAAAATACATTCTTACCTTAATTTGTTGAAAATTTCATAAAGTACCTTGTTTGGAAAATGACAGAAAGATTTCTTTCAAAAAAATTATAAAAATTTAAACAAAGGTATTAATTAATTAAACCAATATATTATGAAATACTAAAAAAATATTTTAAAATACATTTTTATGAAACATGGATGTGGATGACAAAGAGGTACCAGTAGATACTCACATATAAAGAACCTCGGATAATAATGAGATTGTAAAATTAAACCTTACCTTGTATGTTTCCTTGGCCGAGAGTACATTAACCTCATGTATAATAGTCAAATCATGGTTTTTTAATTATAAAAGAACCATATACATAAATATGATATTATATATGATCTTTTAATATTTGTTTGTTAAATTGTTTTTAGTAGTATCATTTTTTAGGTGTTAACTGATTCATTTTCCTTTATATGTTTTTCTATGTAATTCATGTTTGTTATTGACAAGATATATTTGATTCATTTGAATAATTATATTATGTTCATAAACATTATTTTAATTTAAAAAATGAAAATTATTCTTGAATTTTTATGATGGGGATTGAATCTTATAATGATCGTGGATATGGTAATCTCTATGTATACACGAGAGACAATACCATTATATTGATTGTGAAATCATATTTAATTTGATGGTATATCATATATGAATAATAATTAACATGTTATATATATTATTTACATAAATTATACTCATTGTTATACCCATACAAATAATGAAGTGTAGAAGAATAAACTACACCACGACGTAGAGACGGTAAGACGTACGTACGAACGTATGGTGACTTTTTCATTCATAAGATGGATAAAATAATGAATATGGTTGTACCGTATTTATAATAAAATAACAGCATGTAGAAGGTTTTGTATATTTTATTTTGGAATGTAAACAACAAAGAATGAGGATGTGGAAAAAGAAAATAACATTGAAAGATGTAATGAAATTATTACCTCTTTTTTCGGGTGCTTCCTTTTGATTTGATCAAAAGGTCTCCTTAGGTCAGATTTATGATCCAGGTAAGGCCACTAGGTTGAATTTATAGTCATAAAAAAATATTTTTTTACGGTTTGGCTGAGCAAAATGTCTTTAAAGGTGTTATTTTGAGAGATGGGGAAGTACCCTTTTATAAGAGAGGTGAGGGTCACTTTAGGAAAAGATTGAAATATTAATTTATTATACATTCATATCCGGTTTATAATTGCTCCAAATATATTTATTTTTGCAGATAATGTCGGGATGGTTTGAAAACCTCTAAATATATAGGTTTTATAAATTATTGTGTCACCGTATTAACCTTATATTTTAAATTTAACTTTTAGTTAAATAGTTTTACTTTTACCATATGTTTTTGAATTATTATAATAAATGGTTAATAAACATACTATAAAAATCCAATCAAACACCAAATGATTCATTATTGACATATCTATCCTTATCTATGTCCCGTGGTCTAACAATTGTTTTTTATGAATATTATATCGATTAATAATATTGTATTTGTTTTAAAAAAACTAATTTTTGTCAATTTTTACACTATTTGGTATTTGGTTTTTGTGAAAGTCATAAAAAATTTATTAATTATAAAATAATGATTTCATTCAATCCTAACATGTCATATAGATCTAGAAAATTAGTGGAATTCATCAAAAGTATCAATTATAATTTATTTGTATATTTATAATATCAATTATTTAAATCATTCATTAATAAAGTAATTACTACATCATCATTGTTTCATAAATAAATTTATTTATTTAATGTCTAAAAATTATAAATATAATACCATTATATAGTAATTCCTTTTATAATTATAATGAATCTTTATAGTTGAATATATATTATATATAATCCTATATTAATGATATTTTAGTTATGAAAATTTGCATTTAACACTCTTAAAGCTTATTTAAATAAAATAATAATAAATGTCGTAATATAATCCATGTGGATCAAAGAGAATACTATTTTATTCATAATTATTATTTTGGTCAAAAAAAAATTATATAATTGAAATCGGACATGTGTTAGGGTAATTATAATATCATTTTTACTTTTAATTTCATTATTAACATTTAGTCATGGTAAATAAAATTAAAAAGTTATTATTCAACACAAAATATTTTTATCATATTGAACCAAATTATACATACTAATATCATCCACGTCTATCGCATATTTGAAATTCAATTCACAAAAGTGGTAAAATTACGTTTTATGAAAATTTACATATGTGCTTAGAAGGTGGGTAATATAGGTTAAAATGTTCAATAAAATTTTATACACATACTTTTATTATAAAATGACTCCAATTAATTACATTGAATTTATATAGGTATTATGTATATATTTTTTACTACGATAAATTTAAATAAAATAAATCATTATTTAAATAAAATGTGTGTTTTAAATAATAACACAGTGTTTTTTAACTATTCATCAAAAATTGAATTTTTTCAGAAAAATACCAAAAATTCACCCAAATCTAATTTTGATATTTCGAATCCAAAAATGAACTCCATTTTAAAAAATATACTTTATAAAATATCAAAAAGTTTGTATTACTATTCATAACGCCTAGTTTTATTGGTCTTGTTGTGCTTGAGCTCGAAGTTTCATACAGCACAAGCTATTTCATTATTCAAAGAGAAATGTTTCATTGATGCTTGGGTTGTTACATTCGTTCCTCCTTAAAATTATTTGCTCCTCAAAATTCCTAGAATACAACTGAATAAAAAGATTTGGTTGATTCTTCATCATAAGTTCCTCCGGTTCTCACATTGCCTCTTCCAGTTCTATTTCTTCATAGGTGAGTACATGTGTTGGGTCAGGCAAGTATTTTCTCAACAATGATACATGTAACACATAATGAACATTGGGGATACTTGTATTAATTTCCAACTAGTAATCTTCAACTCTAATTTGTTCTATAATTTTGAATGGTCCAATTTACCTGGGAAATAATTTACCCATCTTTCCAAATCGTATAACATCCTTCCATTGAGATACTTTCAAGAAAACATGATAACCTACTTGAAATTACATGTCTTTCCATTGGTTATCTTCATATCTCTTTTTCCTACATTGAGATTCATTGATATGGGATTGGATAATCTTTACCTTTTCCGTTCATTCCTCAATAAGTTCTGGGACAACGTGTTTTCTTTCACCAGCATCATCCTAACAAGTTGGGGTGTGGCATCTTATTCCATACAACGCATCATATGGTTCTATGTGAATACATGAATATAAGCTATTGTTATAGGAATATTCTACTAGAGGTAAATATTGATCTCACATACCTAGAATGTCACTTGATCAAGATCTCAACATGTCTTCTAATGATTTAATATCATGTTTTAATTTTACATAAGTTTGATGGTTATAGATAGTGCTCAAACGGCGTTTAGTATCCAGGGCCTTCAGAAGTCATTTCTATAATCTTCATGTAAAACAGGGATCATGATAATAAATAATTGACATGGGTACTCCATGACGTCTTAGAACATCATTGATATATAGTATTGCTAAATGTTCAGGTGGAAAATATTCTATTATATCAAGAAAATGTGATGACTTGGTAAGACGATCAATAATGACCCATGTTACATCATTCCTTCAAGGAGTTTTTGGTAGCCCCATGACAAAGTCCATCGTAATGTCATCCAATTTCCACTCAGGCATGGGAAAAAGTTTCATTAATTCTCTAGGATGCTGTCTTACAGCCTTCACCTATTGAAAAACCATACATCTTGACACATAATCTACAATATACCTCTTCATGTTGTCCCACCAAAAATGTTTTTTCAAATCCCTATATATATTAGTGATACCAGGGTGTATAGAGAAATTAGATCAATGAGCATCATAAAAAAATTCCTTTTTTAAATTTTGTATTTCTGGAATACAAATTCTCTTCCCAGATTTCAAAATTCCATCTTCATATACGAAGTCGATCAATCTCCCATGATTTAAAGATTTAATTTTCTTTTAAAACTCCCCATCACCATTATGATAACTTTTTATCCTCTCTAGAAAAGATGGTTTGGCAAATATTTGAAAAAGTATTGATGTTTTACCTTTAATGATTATTCACATAACCGTATTTAGTAGATCCTTGAACATAGGATCCCTTTCAACTCTCATATTTTTCATAACTCTGTGATCCTTTTTATCAAAGCATATCCCACTTAATGTGCCTTCCTAGGTGGTACTGTAGAGTGAATTCATAATCCTTGAGTAGTTCAAACCATTTTACTTGTCTCATGTGGAGTTATTTATGGAAAAAATATACATTAGACTCTTGTGATTGTTATATATCTCAAATTTATCCCCATAGAGATAGTGCCTCTATATCTTCAAAGAAAATATTACAGCTGCTAATTCAAGATCATGAGTTGGATGACTTTTTCATGAATTTTTAGCTGTCGTGATGCATAGGCAACAAATCTATCATTATGTATAAGGACACAACCAATTCCTTTCATTGAAGCAATACTAAATATAAAAAACCCATCATACCCCAATTGTAGTGTCAATATAAGAGCATTGACTAATCTTCTCTTCAGTTCTTCAAAATGTTTTTCACACTCTTTGGTCAAAACAAATTTATCCCCTTTACGTTTGAGCTTGGTTAATGCGTCACCCAATGTAGAAAATTATTGTACGGAATTTTGATAATAACATACTAAACTAATAAAACATTGTACCTCAACTATACTCGTCGATGCTGGCCATTCATGTATGGCTCTTTTCTTAGAAAGATCAATAGAGATTCCATTAATAAATAAAATATAGCCTTCAAAAGAAATCTCCTAAAGCCAGAATTCGCACTTGTTAAACTTCCCATATAATTAATTTCTTCTAAGAGTCTTGAGAATAGTGTTCAAGTGATTTTTAGGTTCTTCAATTATTGTGGAGTAAAACAAAATATCATAAATAATTAAAACTACAATGTCATCAAGATATTCATTTTAAAAATTATTCATTAGATCCATGAAAATAGAGGGTGCATTAGTCGGTTTAAAAGGCATTACTGTAAACTCATAATTCCCATACCTGGTACAATTTTTTTTCATTGGAATGTATTCTTTCTTCACACACAACTGATGATATCTAGATCAAAGGTCAATCATTGAAAAATATTGAGCATTATAAATTTGATCTAATAAATCTTCAATGTGATGTAGGGGATACTTGTTCTTTATTGTTATAGCATTGATATACCTGTATTCAATTAACATCCTCAATGATCCATCTTTCTTTCTAAAAAAATAAGAGTGAATCCCCATAGAGAAACACTAGGGTGAATAAATCCTCCATAACTCAATTCATCCAGTTGTTTCATTAGTTCCACTAATTACATAGTGGCCATTCTATAAGTGTTATTTGATATGGAATTTTAATAGAAATTAAATCAATGGAAAACTCAATTTATCATTTTGGCGGATGTTTAGGTAAATCCTCTAGAAATAAATCAACATATTATTGAACAATAGGTATATCCTTTATTTGAACAATCCTTTACTATCCCATAGTTATTTCAGTCTCTTCCTCCCCAATAATTGAATTTAGTAGTGCTACTCAGGGTGGATCTAGATGAGAATCAGATGGTGATGTTTTTTCTCTATACAAATGGTATTCTTTATCATCATCAAAATTTAAACCTCCTTCTTATTACAATAAATTTTAACATCATGGTCCAATAGCCATTCCATACAAGGTATTATATAAAATTCAATCATGGGTATGATGATGAGATCAGTAGATAAAACACATTTAAATTCCCTAATTGGAAATGATTCACAAATTTTTTTTCATTGATACTTCCCTTTAGAGATTTGACTAAAAAATACCATATTAAATCAAATTTTAAATATCTTATTTTCATAGAAAACTGGGAATATATGAAACAATGTAACGATCTAGAATCAAATAATGCATTGGTTAAATTTGAGGAAACCATTAAATTACCTTCCACCATGTCATTCAGATCAGCAACCTTAGTAGTAGTGATTGCATAATCTTGGACTTGCTCCCTTGTCATTTTTTGGGGAAATTTTCCCTGACTATTTGGACATTCATTTGAATAATTCTCCATTTATCTAAAATTTTAGTATTCGAAATTAATAACCTCATTCTTTCCCTTGTAATCACGAGATTAGTGGCCTTTTTTAACACAATTGTACCGGGGGGGTCTTCAAACATTTACTGTAGTATGGAAATTAATATTTTCCCTTCTTCCCTTATTTCTATTTCTAGAGTTTTTAGAATATCCCTCAATCTCTTTAATTTCTTTAAATTCGTAAGACATAGAAAATTGAATTTCTCCCTTGATATCACATTAGACAATATCTTTGCCTATTGAGAAGGATTATGAGACTAATACTCAACGAAGGAATGTTTTTAAACCATAAAATAATCGATCAATATTACTACTTGGGTTACGTATATAATCTATTTCATGGATTTTTATCCTTGAAAAGTTATCCTCATACTTTGAGACATTATCATCCTACTTTTGCCTCATACTCAGAAACTGTCTTTCTATATCCACTTGATGGTTATGAGGAAATTATTCTTCAAAGAGAATCACTTTAAACTCCCCACAATCCATATTTGATACTTCTTCATCCTATTTTATGTTTTCAAATAATGACCACCATTGATCTGCATCTCCCGTGAGGTGATAAACTTCATGAAAACTTTTTCCCTTATGCTACTCCCCAAAGAATGAAATATTTTCTCTACAGAACTTATCCATTTCTCACCTACAAATAGATTTTTATTCCCATTTAATGTTGGGGGATGTTTCCTCATGGAGCTATCTAACATTGATCCTCCACATTCTGGATTAGGGTGATCCATACAGGTTAGGTTATTATTAATAACCAGAGTGAGTTGTCACAGTATTGTTATATTTTTTTCATCACCACTTGCATCACTAGCTCCACTATAATAATCTTTAGTAGGAGGGAAATACCTACATGGATTATGTGTGTCGATACAGTTTCCCTTCTTTCTACCATGCGTCTTTTCTATACAATGTCATACAGTAGATTAGTTTATGAATCGCAACACATAATTATATACTAGTAAAATACCTAACATAAATTGGACAGTTTATGCATATAATCCATAATAAAAAAATTATTTCTTTGATAATGTATTTACTCATAAATCATTTACTGTGGTTTTTAATGAATATGTGAATTATCCTAAGCATATTCCTCTGGAGTGTCATAAACAATAGTGCAACAAGAATAGTTGTCATGAAATAGGATATCCCAGTTCAATCACAAAATACCATTTTGATGTTTTCACTTCTAGGTACATTTGTGCCAGAGCTACCTGTACCTTCTCGTATCCACATATGGATTTATTCATTGAAAAAAATAAAAAATCAGTAAAATTACCAAAATCATAGGATGTTCTTCTATACTAATCCTCAAAGTATCACTTAGGGAAATGTTCTCTCATCAGATTATTTATAAATCTAGCTTCCAAGGATTGTACTAAACCTCGATCTAATACTAACTGTATCACCCCGACCCTAGCTACCCAGCGTTAGGGCATTCTTAAATAATATTTTCATGATCACAAAAGATCACGTCTCAAAAGACCGATTTGTTTAGTAGCCTTGGAAGTACTAGATACATACAAAATTTTTCCATTAAGTGAATAAACATTGTGTCCCCTTTGAACACACTCATATCCCATAGACAATTCCTACAGGTCAATCATAATACACTTCTTAACATCGTGGGAAAATGAAAACATATGAAATGGGTGAGTTGACATGCTCAGTAAGGATAACAGTATTGCTGAATAGATCATAAATAAGCATAAACAATTAATGAAATGTATACGACTAAAACACAAGCCTTTTAATCTTAAAATTCAGCATAATAAAGAAAATATAAATGAAATAATTCCATTTAATTATTAACATGGATATTCTACAAGTCAAATAATCACATGTAATATCAATAGCTAATTTCATAATGATGGAATGCATAATGTCAGACATCATAACCACATAGTCAAGTCCTTGTTCCAAGACTGTAAATAAGAATTTGTCACGGCCTTATGCTGAGACACTAGTTTGTCTCATGAGACCTGCTGATGCATTGAGGATCTATAGAGGGCTCCACCTATCACTTACTACGTCCAATGCATTCCTCATATGAAAAGGTTGAAACATAACAAAAAAAATACATATTAACAAAAGCATAGTAAATATTAATTATTTAACTATAAACCCTGAATGGTATAAAAATTACACATCTACACTCAAACATATAACAATATCTTTAATACAATATGGATGATTTTTTTATAATAATTCAACTTTAAAAAAGTATAAAATCCATCAAAGCATGTTGACATATATGAAATCGAAACTATTTGAGAGAAATATCACTTTCTATTTTGAAATCATTTAAATTTAACATAATTATAAAGGAAAACAATTATTTTGAAAATATTCTTATAATATTGTAAGGGAATCATAGAAGGTGCCATAACGGAGGAAAATACCTCACCCTCCGTATAAGTTAAGAAAAGATGCCTACCCTAATTTGTTGAAAAGGTAAAAAAGTACCTTGTTTGGAAAACGACGGAAAGAATCCTTTCAAAACATTTTATAAATTGTAAAACAAGTGTATAAATGACTTTAACCCAAATTCTATGAAATAGAAAAATAAAATAAAATACATTTTTAAGAAACACATATGGGTATGATAAAGAGGTCCCTGTAGATACTCACGTATAAACAATCTCAGATAATGAAGAGGTTGTAAAATTAACCATTTACTTGTACTTTTACTTGGTTGTGGGTACATTATCCTCCTTTATAACTGTTAAATCATTTTTTTTAAATTATATAAGAACCATATTCATTAATATGATATTATATACGATCTTCTAATATTGTTTTGTTAATAATATTTTAGTAGTATCATTGTTTTTGGTGTAAACTAATTTGTTTTCCATTATACGTTTATCTATGTAAGTCATGTATGTTATGGATTTGAGGTGTTTTATTCATATCCAGAATTATATTATGTTCTTAAACATTATTTTTATTCATAAATAGTAAATTTTTCTTGAATAGTTACGATTGGGAATGAATCTTATCGTGTTCATGGATATGGAAATCCGTATGTACGTACGAGAAAAAATTTCATTCTATTAATGGGGAAATAGATTTTAATTGGATGATAAATAATATTTACAGAATCATTAAAATGTCATATTTTTTATTTACATCATTTATACTTATTATTAAACCCATCCAAATAATGAAGTGTTGAATAAAAAACTACACCACGATGTAGAGATGGTAAGTCGTACTTACACACGTATGGTGACTTTTCCATTCATAGTATTGATAGAATAATGAATATTCTTGTACCATATATATATACATCAGAGTATATAGAAGGTACCGGAGTTATTATTTTGGCATGGAAACAACAAAAAATGTGGATGTTGAAGAAAAAAATTCTTTGAAAGAGGTGATGAAATTATTACCTCTTCTTAGAGTCTTAATTTGGATTTGATCAAAAAATCCCTTTAGGTTGGCTTTATGATCAAAGTAAAGCCTCTATGTTGAATTGATGGTTGTTTGGGAATATATATTTTTTAGGGTTGGACAACCCAAATGGCTTTGGTGGTGTGTTTTTTAGAGAAGAGGAAGTATCCTTTTTTATGAGAGATGAGGTTCACTTTAGGAAAATCATGAAATATTAATTTATTATACAAATAATATATTTTTTTAATGGATCCAAAACGATTTATTTAGAGTCTAAGGTGGTTATGGGTTGAAGAAATCTCATCCAATAGATTTTAGATATGGTTAGTTCACCATATTAACCTTACCATTTAGATTTATCTCTTAGTTAAATAGTTTATCTTTTACAATGTATTCTGGTATTACTATAATAAATGGTTAATAAACATTATAAAAAAATTCAACCAAACCCCAAGTGGTTCATTATTGACATATATAACATTATATATGTCCCTTGGATGAACCATTTACTTTTAGGAATATTATACCAATTAATAATATAATATTTGTTTTAAAAACTCATTTATGTCAATTTTGACACTAGTTAGTATTTGGTTTTTGTGAAATTTAAATAAATGATTACTTTGAATAAAATTAATTAAATAAATACTAACATATCATATTAACTTATAAAATAAGTTGAAGTCATCAATAGTCTCAATTTAAATTTATTAAGATATTTATAATATCAATTGTTTTATTCTTTCATCAATAAGGCAATTACTCCATCATCATTATGTCATTATTAAATTTAATTAGTTAACATCAAAAAATATAAATAAAATACCATTATATATAAATACTTTTATATATAATATAAATATTTTTGTTGAATTTATATAATATATAACCCCATAATAAAAATGATATAGTTATGAAAATTTAAATTTAACACTTTTAACTCTACTTTAAAAAATAATAATAGATATTCTAATCTAAGCTAAGTGGATAAATGTGAATATTATATTAGTCCTAAGGTTAATTTTATTCAAAAAAACTTTTATAATAGAATTAGGATATGTTTTATGGTAATTATAATTTCATTTTTGCCTTTAATTAACACATTTACTTTTAACCGTGGTAAATAAAATTCAAAAGTTACTATTCACCTAAAATTATTTTCATCCCATTGAACCACATATTACATAGTGATGTCAAACATGTCTCTCAAATTTTTGAAATTCAATTCATTGAAGTAGTAAAATTATGTTTTATACAAAATTTAAAATGTACCTAGAAGGTGGGTAAAAGACGTTAAAATGATAAATAAAATTTTATACATAAAATTTAATTATAAAATGAATCCAATAAATTACCTTGAACATATATAGGTATTATGTATCTATTTTGACATAAAAAATTTTAAATAAAATAAATATATATTTAAATAAAATGTACGTTTTAAACAATGACGTAATGTTTTTCACTATTCATCGAAAATTTAGTATTTTCAGAAATATAACAAAAATTCACCCTAAGATAATTTTGATATTCCAAATCCAAAAATGATGTCCATTTTGAAAAAAAATTATAAAATATCAAAGAGTGGCTATTACTATTCATAATATCTAGTTTGATTGGTCGTGGTGTGCTAGAAATTGATGTTGTGTACAACACAAGCTATTTCATTATTCAAAAAAAATGTACCATGGATGCTTAGGGTGTTACATTTTACCCATATGACCGACTCTTATCAGTGTTCTGATCTGTCAAATCAGTCTCCGATAGATGTTAAACTCATGGAATACCCTTTGTTAAACATGGGAAGTTGAGGAAAACCTCATAGACATGTCTATGGTATAAAATTTCATGTATTCGTCGTGGAATGCCTCATACTTCCACGCCCTCGAGAATCCCTATCATAAGTGGAAGAAACCCAGACACATCAATGTTCCTTCATCCATACACACCAGCGATTTCCAACATGACTACTCCCCTGATTGATGGTTTTCTCTTATCTTGATACCTTGGAATGTCTTGGTTGAAGCAACATAATTAATAGGAATCCATAAAAACAAGGCACTAGAAGAATTTCACGAATGTCTTATGTCTCTGAGGGAGAACCATACTATGTAACAAGTTCCGAGGAAGAATCCATGGACAGAGGAGTCGACATCCCATCATCCTATTTCTATCATGGAGAAAACGTTCCTGAATAAGCGATGGATGTTGCCCACCTTTGGAAAATGGTAATGTAGCGCAATAATCAGCATGTCCTCTAATAAGAGACATAGGTTCGCCCCGAAGAAGTCATCAGAAACATAAATGGTGAAATTCATATGAAATTCTTCTCCTCAATGTGGAGATTAGTTGCGTTCGAGATATCAGTGGATTAGTATATCACCATATCCATGTATTCGGTGCCAGGTCCCATCATGAAAATAGCAGTTTTAGCATGAAACTCACCATAAATTGGGGCAATTGGACGTTGGACATCCCTAACCCATGTTTTCATGATAGTAGACCAATCACCACCCACCCACCAATGTCGGGGTAGGGGCAAAGTCAGTGAGGAAATACAAAATGGCCTCATCTCCCCCATGGAAGCCTCCATAACCACATCTTCTGGGCGCCCACACACCATCTCCCCATATTAATTCATTTAGATAAGGGTAATTAACGAACTCATATGACGATATGAGGAGGAGGGGATTATCCCAACATGGGATATTTCTTGACAAGACATAGGGGCTTCTTCTCCTCATCACCACAATAGCCCCTAAGGGCCATGCAGGGAGACAATGCTCCCCACACCAACATATAATCGTTTTGGAAGCCTCTCCCCAGAATGTTTTGATGACTCTCTCCCCTACACCAATAAGGTGAGGGTGTCCATGACATCCCAACTAAAATCTCACTCTAGGGGATCCCATGTAGGGATCCCACTAGGCCATGTCTGAACCGCCACACAACCCCATGATCTGAGGAGTAGATGAGTTATGCGTCTTCACCACCAGCCCCATTACAGTTAACCCAATGCCATTGTTGGGAACAGGTTGAGGAGGACGCCCACTGAGGGGCATCAATGTCAATGACTACCGTGGACTGTTCCACCACTGACGCATACCTTCAATACCATATTTATTCCAAGAAGGGGCACTCATTCGCTTGGCCTGGATCAAGGCCCCAACCACTCCACTAGTAGGTTGTGATGACTCTTCTTGTCGCCAACATAGGTGGCATCCGATGAAAGCTAACCTGCGGTAAAGAAAACAGGTGTGGTGGTACTCCCCATACCATCACCAAGGAGGGTGAGGTTCCTCCCCGCTCCCAAGATCTACATGGAGGTCCTCCAGAAGCCACAATTATTCCATGAAAAGGTCCTTTCTACTACATTGAAATCCAATACAGAAGCCTCTTCTTCACCCATGACCTTATGTATGGAATCGTTCCACCTTTCACTGGTCGCCGATGCGAAGATGTTACCCGTTCAATCAACTGTCAGCATGGGGGTCTTCCTCATGTCTTTAATGCAACAAAAAGAGACCCTCCTCTTCCCAGAAATTTTAGAAGTTAAGGTTTTCCTCGCTTCATGGGCATCCAAGACGGTGGTACTTCCCATCTTCTGCACGACCAGTACGAGGAAATTTCTCATAACGTCAATGCCAAAATAAAACATTCATGGAGGCCCTACCGATTCTCCCACAAGATTCAACGAAGGTCCTACCCACTCCAGTACTTCCTATAGAGATTCCCACTATGCGTTGTTTAGTGGACATGGATGTCCTCCACATGTTCCCTTTGACATTTGTCTTTGGGATCCTCAAACAAGAGCTCATCCATGCAAAAGTCCTCTCTGACCTAGAATTAATTCGAATGAAGGTCCACCTCAAGCCCAAAATTTACCTTGTCCTGAAGAGCCATCCCAGGGTAGGAGAGCGGGCCACGGACAACATATGAAGAGCTCTGAGAAGATTCAGATTGCAATTATACCTATCTCCTTCTCTGATTCCAAGGATGAATTCGATTCTACAATGGAACCCTCGCCTAGATCCTCTGTTTCAAGATATGGGGTTGGAAAAAGGCGTATCATCCTCATCCTTCAAAAATGGGAGGTACACCGGCTTCCTACCTTCTTCCGTATATATATAGAATAGGATGATGATTTGGCCCCTTTATGGGGCCTGGCTGTGAAATCTTCTCTATCGTTAATAATGTCACTCTCTACCTCAACCAGAGACCATGAAGAGTTACACTAGGGACTGATAAATGATGAAAATCATTATGCCCCACCATCAGTCACCATAGACCCTACACTTGAATCTGTGGCCACCAACCATTCTTATCAATATATAGTTTCTTAGTCATTGCATTCATCTCATGACAGCCCAAGATGTGGTGGCTTATCAGCTCATTCAAAATAATCTCCACCAGCTTGTCTAATGTCTCATATGTCTGCTTCAGTGCTGTTATCGGTATCGAAGCCACCTCTAGTTTATGATTGGTGAATCCAAGGGTCGGACCATGAGTTTGAGCCAAGGAGTATTTGGAAAATTCTTGTAGTGGATCATTTCCCAATGATTTTTTGGCAAATTGTGACAACCAAGATCAGTATGCCAGAATCCCATATGTAGAAAGATGTCACATTATTTCTCCAAAGCCTATGGGAGATGCACATACATCTCTGTTATCATTGTGTGGATTACCACAAGATTCAAGAGCACTTT
This sequence comes from Viscum album, assembly GCA_963277665.1. NCBI lineage: Eukaryota > Viridiplantae > Streptophyta > Magnoliopsida > Santalales > Viscaceae > Viscum > Viscum album. Next base: position 1,511,869,427 of record OY728132.1, on the reverse strand, counting down.
GAGGACATTGACCAGCAATTATATATGGTCAACCTGGATGTGATCCTTGTGGCCTAGCGCCACAAGTCATCCGGTCACCACGAGACCCTCTGATAATGATGTGTTCATAGCTTTAATGTGCCTCCCAAAATTATCAAAGAGGTTTCCCCTCATTATTAGGTCTGTGGTATGGGTATTATACTTCCCTCTATTTCACTTCTATCATGCACTAACCTGATTTTCCAAGCGATATTGAGAATATCCCTCCCGGTATAGTTGTAGTTAACATGGATGATATAATAGTGGTAGAGACCAAGACAGAGCTCCATGGAGAGAACATACCCCATGGTAGAGTGACACAACTATTGGATCCATAAGAATGTATTACTCACCAGTTGAGAAATCTATCAGGTCATCCCGTGCCCACAAAGGTAGTAGTCCATAGTAGGAATCTCAATAAGGTCAAGGATCACCTTGGGGTCATTAAATAATTTGTCTTTCCTGGATCAGTGCAGAAGATGGAAGCTGATGCCAATAAATCCATGTTGCACCGACAACTCAAGGAGCACAAAAAGATGGTCAATGAACTATTTTATGAACATGCGATGGAGAGGCGGCCAGACTATGGTGATCCTTGGTTGGAGTAGTAGGGGAAGGTACCACAGTCCCATGGAAAATTTCCTCAACGTGACCTTTATCATCCTGACCATGTATACAAGATAAAGGATGGAACCTATAGAAAAAGGGTGCGATACGTTTCACCAAATCCACCTGAGTAGCATGATAATCTCCGCCACCCAGCACAGGTTCCCACAGTCGTTCTGCAAGTCATCCCACGAGTCTCTCCCTGAGCCATTGGGCCTACATAACATGTTGAAGAACCTACCAATGCATTGCAGTTCATGTATCCTCATCAAGATAGGAACCCCCACCAAGATGACCTTATGGAGGCTCTCATTTCTTACCTCAAGGCCTTGGAAACTGGATAGGTTGAAATGACGCCTGATGTCAAGACATATCTGGTGTGGTTCGATGTTATGCCAGCACCCATTAATTTTAGAAACCCCACCGATTCCTATTTCAATGGGACATGTGACCCACTATATAATCTGGCCCACTTCATCTCAAGGTGGGGACCCATGTAGAGAAATCCCGCACAGCAGTATGCCACCAAACTCTGGTGTTTCATACCAACATTGGAACAAAGTGCATTTGACTGGTATATCTAGCTACCTATTGTGTTGGTAGCCTACTAAGAAGATCGTAGTAGACAATTCAATAACTAGTTCATATCCACCAACTAGAATATGAGCATTATAGACCTATTCAATTTCAAGTAGAGGTCTGATGAGCGCGTCACAGACATTGTCTCCTAGTGCAAATGCCTCACCTAATTCGTGGATATTCCTCTAACATAGGAGCAACAACTGACAATGTGTTTGGGGAATGTCAAAAATGAATCATTACCCTATCTCATTACTCAAAATTACCCAAGAGGATTTCAATACTTCTCTGGTAAGGCCCAATGTCAAGTGTATGCCTTACATCAGGCCAAGCAGGCACATCGGTGGCCTCCTGTAGCTCCTTCGACAAGATCCTCTAAGGGTGAGCCTGCCATGGTGACCCAAATAGTGGCACCCAGGTAGCTGAATTTCTTACTAGTGGAGACACCTCCACAGCCTTGAAGGGGCCAACCACCTCTTGCTCAGCCTCCATCCCATTAGTGACTACCCTAGAACTGACATGCGCCCCATGTAACACACCACCACCACCTAAGTGAGATAACCAGGATCCACATCGTCAAAATGCTCCTACATCCCCTCGTTAGGGCCAGTCTCCCAGATCCCCCTTCTCGGATGGGGGAAAATAGACCTAATTATTCAATGTGTCTCAGGTCCCCATCTATTTCTAATGTGCCTTGGAACATGGAATTATATGTTTGCTCGAATGTAGGAGTCCTGATGATGCAGATCTCACTGATCACCCCAGTTACTAAACCTATAAATGGATCCTAGGTCACACCCTCCAGAAGTGCTATGTGTTTATAGAATGGAATCAATACCAGGTAGATAACAACCTAGTCAGGTTAGGCCCTACTTCGGCATAGCTGGCATGTGTATTCGTGAATCCAGAGAACATCATTTATAGTGAACGTGAGTGGAATCAGGTTCCTAAATAAAGGTCCCAAATGTATGATGACTAGATGGCTCATAAGGTAGTATCTAATTACCAAGGTATTATCAGTGCACCTATGAATAAAATTTACCCTTTAAAATATGATGTATCACCTGACGCCAGAACTTCTTCATCTATGGCCCGACCTTCCTCTTCCCAGAAGAGCATGCATCAGTTCTATAAGGGAAAATAAATTCCCCCAATGATGTCATCCTCATATTTTTCTCTTCGGGACCTCATGCCCCCAGAGATTGTTATTCACCATAAAATCCTTCCAGTGGTGTAGGATTCTTCAGGTGATCTCAAATTGTACACCTCGGTTAATATAGTAAAGTTGATAAACCACTTCATGATTTCTGACAATGAGGGGCACCAAACGGCTCCCACAAACATCCCTAGATGTCGCTAGCATCGATGGGGAAGTGGATATATGGGTTCTCGGAGTTCCTTGGTCAATACATCAATCCAGGTTGTTCATGCCATCGACACCAGCCATTAGGACTAGCATAGAGCTCAGCACAAGCTTCTTTCTCATCTGCTGTCCTCAGGTACTCCTCCGCCGTTTTTGTTACTTGATCAGGAAAAGCCACCTCGACCACGCTGCAATCAGCCATGATATGTTAAAAACCTGCCATAGTCATCTAACCCACATAGTTTAGTCACTCCATGATCATTGACTAGAGAGAAGCAGGGCATTCCCAACATCAGTCAACCGCCAATTCAGTTGGAAGGGCATAACATACCCCCTATCATAGAATGACATCCGGTATGAAAAAGTGAATGCTTGTGACAAATTTATGATATCAATAAGAATATATCAAGCATTAATATAAGGATATTTAAACTTTAGTCCCTTTCCCTATTATTCGATACGTGTGAAGCCCTCACTGATGCATTAATAATACTCCTCCTGTTTGAGATGGATGTAGCAGCTGTAGAATCCTTCCATACTCATGCATTCGAGCATGCATAATGTGATTCCATTATCTCTTTCATTTAATAAAATGAAGGTACTCCCATATAAGGTAACATGCTCCCACTATACAACACCAAGCTCTTAAATGGATTGGTGGTTCATCACTTTCTTTCGGACACAAGATCTCGGATCGACCTAATCCCGAGCCAAACACAATGAAAATTGGATCTGTCCAAGGATGAGTAGAGTCCTTTTAACCAGAATATTCAAGGATATGATGGGACAGAAAAGTCACTGGTTGGCATGATCCTCTAGAAGACCAGGTTTAGTGGTCTAGTAGCCATAACAGAGTTCATGGTTGTCTCCTAGGACACCACCCACAACACATTGATAGTTAGGCCATGCCTTCACCTACATGCGTCGGTCCCCTAATAATATCACAAGTGACTTATGTACCCTCATAATGGTCGAGTGGGCATACTCAAAAAATACTTATCTCCCTTTGCCTCTTGTAAAACCTACTACCTGGATGATGACTATTACAAGATCAAGGACAAGACGATCTAGGCTAATGAAGTTGAACACTCTACGAATGTGACCGACTCATGGATAGCCATAGATGATGACTAAACATTTCTAAACCACCTATGGGAGGCTATGATCCCAAATCTGGGACAATGCTTTGTTGTTTCTAGATCGAGGTTGAAGCACATTCCCATTTCTAAATTACATCAGAAGATCACCTCGTAATGCTACAAAAAATCATTCTTGGGTGATCCCAGAGCCCCCAACCCCTATAAGGTATTTGGATTTCCACCCTATGGAATTGGAAATACTCCATACATTCTTGTTTCTCCAGCATAGGATAAACTAGATACAACCAACACACCATGATTGTTTTGATATCATCAAGAATGTCCCCTTGGAAAAAAAGTCCAGATGGGATCGGATCAACATCTCTCATCATTATGGTTTTGGAAGTACAAGAGTCACTCGATGCAGTGCCTACTACCGCTCAGGCTGGCACCAGCTTCCCATATGGATTAGTTGACTCTGGGGAATCTCCTCTAACTAATGATCCATCCTCTATATGTGAAGAATATTATTTGGAAGATGAACCTACCATTTTTGAAGAGGGGGTCTCTGCCACAGTTGATGAACTCATACAGGTGAACCTCTATAGTAGGACAGATATGAAACCCACATTGATCAGTGCCTCTATGCCTTTCAAAAATCAACAATGATACATGGGCTTCTTGAAGCAACATCGTGATTTATTTTTCTAGGGTTATGAAGAAATTTCTGGGCTAGATCCTAATTTCTCGGTCCACTGTCTCATCCTTCTATCAAATCATCACGAGTTTAAATAGCCTCCTAGGAAGCTTCACCATTCTCACGATGCCATGGTCAAGTCCAAATTTCATAAGCTCATTAAATCCAATTTCATCAATGAGGACCAGTACCCTATGTGGTTAGACAACATTGTGTCAGTCAAAAAGAAGAACAAATAGATCAGAGTCTGCATTGACTTATGAGACCTCAAAATTCAAAGTTCGAAGGATGATTTCCCCTTCCCTTGATAGAGTGGTTGATTGACTCCACCATTGGGTTCTAGGATCTCTCCATTATGGATGTGTATTATGGGTATAACCAAATTAGAATGGCCCCCATGGATGAAGATTCTGCAGCTTTGATGGCACCAAAAGTTACTTTTTTTCTATCGTGTAAATCCCTTTGGTCTAAAGAATGATGGTCCCACCTATCAGCGTACAGTGCACAAAATATTTAAGATGATCCTAAGGAAATTGGTGGAATTCTATGTGGAAGATTTGGTGGTCAAATCATTCTATCATTAGGACCATCTCAAAGACCTTGAGAAAGTGTTCATATTCCTCTCTTCTCCCATTCTGAAGATGAACCCATTGAAGTGTGCCTTTGGGGTTACGTCTAGAAAGTATCTAGAAATTTTTGATTGATTTAGAGGCACCAATATTTTTCTAGAGAAGATTAATACCATCTTTCAGATGTCTCCTCTAAGAAATATTCGGGATCTACGATCTTTTCAAGGACACTTGGCCTACATAGGCTGATTCATTGCAAATCTGAACGGAAAGTGTAATCCTTTCTCTTGGATAATGATGAAAGGCACTTTCTATCAGTGGAATGAGGAATTCACAACAGATTTCAATGAAATCATGAAATATATATTACACCCTCTTGTCCTGATGCCACTAGTTTTGGGAAAGCTGTTGATCCATTATGTGACAACCCTAGAATGATCTCTCGATTCCCTTCTATCCCAGAAGAACAATGAGGGAATGAAGAACAATATTTACTACCATAACTGCATGATTCTTGTTACCGAGACCACATACTCCACTATCAAGATGAGCTGCCTTGGGATGATATTCACAGGGAAGAAATTGCGACATTACTTAGAGAAATATTAGGTATAGATAGTGTCCTGAGTGGATCAGTTGAATAACATCATGAACCCCCCATGTTGACAGGATGTCTAGCTCAGTGTGAAGGAATCCTCCAATAGTTCAACATAATGTTCATACCCTATAATGCTATCAAGGGGAATACATTGGAAGAATTCTTTTCCTCACATCACAATCCAAAAGACTAGCCTCTGGATCATGATTCTCCCAATGAGGAAATCCTCATAATAGACCAAGTCGTTCCATGTTGGAAATTGTACTTTAATATGGCCTCCCAAATCCCTACCAGCAGAAGACTGAATGACCCCATACTCAACAGTGTGGTTCTGGGTATCATCTTTAATGCTCCAACAAAAGCTGTTCTAACATATTCCTTCTTATAGTGAGAATGTTGAACCAAAAATAAGGCAGAGTATCCATACATGATCAATGGTCTTGAACTGGCCCTCAAGAATGATGTTCCCCACATTCATGTGAAAGGGGACTCCAAACTAGTCATCAAGAAGATCAAAGGTGATTATATCATTTGAAATCTAGAGCTCATGCCACTATTGGAATGTACCCACCAGGTGATGGTCAAGTTCTAGACTCGGTTGAAAGTTACCCATGTCCCTCAATCCCAGAACCATCGAGCCAACACTTGGGCTAGACTAGCTACATCTCTTATAGATCCTGATCAAGATCATTTGATTATTCACATGGCACACCAGAGAGTTGTCACCCCCATCACTCTGGATGACGAGGATAGTCCCCAAGTAATCCACCGTACCACAAGTGCCTCCACTTCAGGACCCTGATGCCCCCACCACAATTTCAGAAGTGATCCTGACTGGAGGAACCCCTTCATCGAGTACCTCCAGCATGGCAGTCTCCTAGAAGATCGAGTCGAGCATGAGCAGATCTGATGCTATGTAGTGCAATTAACACTCCAGAGTGACCCCAGTCTTGAGATGATCCTCTACTAGTGTGTTATTTATGGGGTTATCCTCCATTTAATCCAAGGAGGTGAGATTTCTCAGGTCATGTAAGATGTTCATGATGGTTCTTACAGGGCTCATCAGACCGGGCCGAAGCTATCTCACTGGATCCGGAGACTGGGGTATTTTTTTCACATTATGATCCATAACTATATAGAGTTTCCAATGGTTTACATGGATTCAAAATCCATGTAAATTTTGTTCATTGGAAACCATAGCCTCTTTACACTACCAATTATTATTTTCCTTTTGCGGTCAGGGGACTCGATGTCATGAGACCATATCCACTGGTGACAGCTTGCTAGTGTAGTTTCATCCTAACTGTTACTGATTTCATTTCCATGTTGTCAGTGGAAGATCCACTAAGGAATTCAGGGCCCATTATATATTTGAATATGTGAGATACAACATCATCTACCTATCTAGAGTCCCACATCCATCCTTAGTGATAACTGCACCAACTTCTGAGTAGTTGACTTAATGAAATTGTACAGTAAGTACAATATCCGTTCTAACCATACCTCCAGCTATCACGTGCATGAAAATGGGAAATTTGAGATGATCAATAAAACCCTATCTAACATCGTGCATAAAATGGTTGGTCAAACCCAAAAGATTTGGTCGGACAAGATCCCTAATGCACTCTAGGCCTATCAGACAATGAATCGCTATTCCACACCGGTGACCCCATATTCCTTAGCATATTGAACTGAGGATATCTATCCCATAAAAATTCAATGTTATTCATTACTCATAGATCCCATTGATCAAGATGCACTAGATAAGGTTGCTGAAATCCTTCTTGCTAAATTAGATGTGCTCAAAGAGAACAGGATTTGTTTCCTACACAATCTAGAAATTCATTAGAACATGATAATTAGATCTTTCAACAAGAATGTATGCCTCCACACTTTCTTACAAGTTGACCCGTTACTGACCCTAAGAACACCAATGATACCTGGTAAGAAACCACTCATTCTGGAACCCAAATGATAGGGACCTTACATCATTCACATGTTTTACCCCAATGGTGTGTACTGACTAGTTACTATGGATGGTGAGTATTTAACGCCTCCCACTAATGAGAAATTCCTCAAGAAGTACTTTTCCTAAGTATGTGTGGGTCCTACACGACCTTAAACTATTATGGACTTCATGAAATAAAACATCATTTCCATCCCACATGATATTAAAATGAAAAATGGTCTGAGATCTATTGCCATAAACTATGATATATCTTGTCCCACAATACCTTAAACTGTTCTATCTTTGCCATAGGAAATTAAAATGTGTGATTTGTCAAAACTAAAGGATGTAAAAAAACTCAGTGTTCATCCTGTGTGACGTTAAACTATGTACGAAAGATATACCATTATGGCTGGAGCGCTACAGCCTTCAACTAAGACCCATCCCAATCTATGTCCTTACCGAACAACGTTAAACTTCATGGAACCTTCAATAACTAAGTATGGCTCGATTCCCATCCTCATGCGATACATAGGAATTCTCGGACATCCCGTCTTAGAGTACAACCTTTGAACTCTTCTATCTGACTATACCCCTAGTTGTATTTCTATTAGAGGATCAAACAAGGGGTAGTATAGGCTTCTTTCACTCATGTTGGGGTTACGATATCCAAACCATGTATTCATCTCCATGGAGATCTCTACCTCTTTCCTCATCCTGCATGTTGTTAAACTGCACATACACTATCTTGCTTCAGAAAATCCCATTTTTTGGGTATTAATCATCTTTAACATCCAAAAGGACCCCCTAAAGGCAAGTATGCTGGGCTCTAGGGATGTCCTACCATTTTGCGCCAATGTCCTCAAGGATCTAGAATGAAAAATTGATACATCTACAGCATTGCGAATATGGTCAGTGCTCAATTCTCATTTGGTGTTTCATGTCACATGATGTGGATTCTATGTTTCATAAGTGGTCACAAACCATCCTTCATTGTTTTCACCACACCAATAGGTCCCAAATATTGGGTGCATTGATTCATCTAGTCCTTTTATCTCTTCAAACTTCAGTCTGCCTCAGGCATGTGTGTTAGTAAGGTTGTCTTACACTTATATGTTGGGGATATCCTGATCCCATCCCATGTTTCTCACACCAATCATTTCCCACATAGGCTAACAAGATTTGGTAATGAAATACCCACATAAATGGTAATGTATCTATGTTCTGAGCCCTATGACCTTTATCTAAGAACACAATCATCCTCATCAGAAGATGTTACATTGCAAACTGGCAGCGAATTTCCATATGTGGGCCAGCCTTAGGTCCCTTGGCCTTTCCGGAACCCTGTCCCATATTCTCACGTATGATTGGGTAGGGTGGTGTGGACTCCATGTCCTCATTCATGTCGAGATATTCAAACCATTAGTCGTACATCATATTGAGATACTCCCCTATATTTTTCCTTACTTCAATACTTTAAACATTACAGGTCCTATCACACATTACGTGTCCCAACATTTGGGTTTCCCCTATCTCATACATCTGAAGGGACCTCCGAATGGCATGGTTGCTAGGCCTCAGGGATCTCTTACCATTTCGGGCCAACGTCCTTGAAGATTCTGGACAAAAATTTGATAAAAGTCCTACATTGCGAGTATGGTTAGTGGTCGATGATAATTTCGTATCCCAATTCCATGAAATTATACGAATACTATTTTGAAAATATGGTCATCAACTATCATTGATCATTTTTTCCATTTTGTAGTCTCCCACATAGCAGGTGTGTTGATTCACCCTTTCCACCCATATACCCAATGCACATATCAATAACATGGTAATCTACAGTCTAATTTCTATGAACATAAAATAAGATCTACTATATTTTTGTCACACGACAATAAATTTCACGTCATCACCTAGAACTACCTATGGCTTGATTCCCACCCTCGTGGGATTTTTTGGATGACCCAGACATTTTGTCTTTGGGTCTAGCCTAGTTTTGTTTATTCTTAATCATGACCTCTTGGCATGATCTCCCTATGATAATTATGAATATTGTGCTGTATGTTGGCTAATGTCCTAATTCATGTCGGGTTACTCGCAAAGACATACACATCTGTCATCGAGATTCCTTGTGCTTATATGCGTCCTTACTGCATGTCATAAAACATCACAACATCTTCTAGAACTACATTTTTCATGATTCCCATCCTCATGGGATATGTAGGACTGCCCTGACATTAAGTCTTCTGGTCAAAACTTGAATGTTAGAAACCTACTTCTATTTATGTCCCCCTGGCCTGAGTACCTTGGGAGGATGTATATGGTGCGATATGGGCTTACATCCTCATTCACGACGGGTTTTTAAGAGCCACGCCACATACCTATCCCTCCTGAGAGTGCATCCTCCCCTAGTTTTACACTCATAAATTTGAAATGTATGCTCTTGAATTGGGCCCCTTTTCCCCCTTTGGTAGTTTACCAATGTTCATATGAGCACTCTTGTTTAGGACCTAGTGTGTTGGATTCTTCATAGACATGTTATCACCAATTTTCGGGATTCATGTTCCCCTTCATTTGGGCATTCATCATCTTTGACATATAGAAGGACCCTCAAACAGTATGGATGCACGACCTAAGGGCTCTCAGATCATTTCAGGACAATGTCCATGTGGATCTCGAATGATAAATTAGTACAAGTCCCATGTTTCGAATATAGTCAGAGGTTGAAACTCATTTTTTGTTCCCATTTTTGGTTACATGATATTGATGTTATGTTTCAAACATAATAAACAGTTATCCTCATTTGTCACAACACCCCCATCAAGCACTAAATATTGGTTTCATGATTTACATTCTTTTCTACTCCATCATGTCCCAATGGAATTTTGACACTCTTAGTGTTATCCCTCAGTGCGTGTTTGCACGTTAGGAAGACAAATCCATGGTGAGGCATCATTTGGGGCTCCACACATATATTTTATTTTTCATGTATTCCTCGCCTCGAGTTGCAGGAACATTGTCCACCCTCGTTTCCCAAATCAGGCATAATTTACATGGGCATAGGGATTTGGTTGAGGATTGTGCCGAATTGGAAGAGTCTCGCTTCTCTATAGTCCAAGTTCTAATTCCTTAAATCTAAGATCTCTTTGTGTCCATTCCGCTTTATGTAAAATTACATGACGCGCATAAAACTACGTACAACATGATTCACATCCTCATTGTATATATAGGAATGCTTGAGTATATCATCTTTGAGTAATGTTCATAATCCAATAATTACCTATTTTTTGGTCTTTCATCTCGTCCATTCATAGGATTTCGTGGTGCGGCATGTGAGGGATTATCCCCTCATTCACATTAGGTTTCAAATAGCCACACAATGTACTCCCCTTCGAGGAGCTAGTCACTCCATCCATTTTTGACATTGATGATGTTAAACTAAACTCTCATAACTACTTATAGATTGATTCAAATCCCCATGGTATACATAGGAACATCGGGACACTTCATACACAGGTCTAGCCATATATTATCTGACATTTTCTGTCCCCTTGGCCTGATTATTCATCCCCAGAATTGCGTGTGGTGTGGTGTGGACATTGTCCTTTTTTACATCGAGTATGATTTATCACACCATGCACAATCCCCCCTAAAACCATGTTTCCTCTATAAGTGTCCAAGACATTTGACATTAAATTATGTTTCCTGGTCCCACATGACATTAAAATATTGTGTCTTTATTTTATGATGTTAAATTGCATTGGATGATCCTATCATATGACCCTGATCGGTGACATTATTTTCCGGGCTGCATGATGAAAAATAGAACTGCATTTTGATGTACTCACTCATGGGGACATCATGTTTGGTAGAGAATATCCACCATACCATTTTTTAATGCCTTCACATGGCTTGATTCCCATTTCAATTCTGGGATTCTCAGTCTGATGATTATCACTTAACAAAAAAACACACATCCCTCCTAATGTACAAAAAAGTTCTATCAAATGTCGCTTATTTTGGAATGTGGACAAGACCTGCATGAAATAATTGTCCCTAGCATTGGTACCATACCATTATTCTTCTAAAACAATTCATGGCTTGATACTTATCATCATGGGGTCTATAGTAATACCCAACCACTTTTCCTTGGGCCCATTCTAACTTTCACTTTTGGTCCCGGACCTAAAACATTCCTCTTAGGATATGTGCTGTTGTGGAGACTCCTTATGTCCTCATTCACATCATCTTTATAGCTACTGCGTCACGTACTCACTTTATGGGATCTTTCCTTTCACTCTTCTTCATATCATATAATGTTAAACTGCACGATTCCACATGTCCTAGATGCATAACACTAAACTACAGTTCCACCCAGAACAACTTTAGGATTCCCCATGTTATTTATGGGATGCATAAACTTCCTTGTCAAAGAGGATTCCTACAACCAGCACTGGACTCTAACCATGATGTTCTCAAGGATTACATTTGTCTTGATTCACATCCTTATAGTATACCTAATGATGCCCAGGGAATTCACCTTGGGCGTATCCCCATGGACTTTAAATTTTTTACATCTTCCTTAACATATGAAATTTAAACTATGTTTTTTTCATCCATATTATTATGATGTAAAACTACAAATAATTACAGGTCCTTACTAGAGAGTTCCTATTCAGACGTATGTTTGATCCCTGATCAAAATGATGCATCCAACAGATGTGTTTCCACCACAGTGGCATAATTTAAAGAGTGTTGGAATCTTTTCGAACAACTCATCACTCCACCCTCCATGCTTTGCGTGCCCTTTATTTGAAACATTGTCCAATTTCATGTTAGATGGAACACCCTAATAGTACAGATTCTTATCCTATGGCTCGTCTACTGTCCTGGGATAACATTCTGGAACACTAAATGATGAAATTTCGAATAAGGCCATGTGTTTCGAACCTGGTCAGTGGTCGGCCCTCATTTTTACATCATTTCAAGATAACGCAATATAGATAATTTGGTTCAAACATGGTCAATAGTTACCCTTCATTGTCATGCCCCCCAAAGTGTACCAAATTTTGGGTATCATGATTCATTCATTCCACTCCATTCTATTTGGATTTATTCTAACAACCCTGGTGTTACCCCACTCATACACCATAGCACATTGGCAAATAGAATTTGACTGTTCTGATAAACTTATCCTCTAGTCAGGCCTCCCTATTTTGTCCCAGATATCTGGGTTGGTTCTTCAAAACTTGGATTCCCGAAGCTTGGTCAGCACTCCCTTTTTCAAATAGAATAACGAATCAGTTATCCCTCTTTTCTCACATTGGGAACAAGCCACGTGATCTTAGAGATTGATCACTGGATATTTCACGAATGTGATGGAAATGAATTAATCCAAAACAAATAAAGTAACTCATTCATGAATTCACCCTAAACAATCAAATCATTAAAGTACGTTTAAATGTTTACATGCATTACAACACCTGAGGATCAGCCCCTCCCATGGATGGGTTGACCTCTTAAATATTGTTTTCCATCTTCGCCACTCTCTGTCTTGTGGCATCCATGATCCACAATATCTTTTTTAGCTCCCTATCCTCCTCATCAGCAAAGGGGAATTGTTCATTAGCCGCGATCTGAGCCTTCTCCTCGTCGGTTCGGATGATTTCCATCTCCTCAAAGGCATGCTTCATTCGTTCTTCGACCTCATCTAGAAGGGGCTTTAGGCATGATACAAGCCCCGATTGTGGTTAAATGAAGGCAGAGTACTGGTTTTCACATGCCCTCAACCATTGGATCTCATATTTGGTTTCTTGGATCCTCTTGATGTTCACTAACTTCCTCCAATGCCATCTTACACCAAGGTCACGATCATGCTCCCGAATCTTCTCCATTAAGAAGTTACAAATGAGAATATGAGGACGCTAGGAATCCATTCCCCCAATTCATAGCTCGGGAAGTTGAGAAAAATCCTCCCTATCAGATCTATCCAAGGAATTTGAGGACTCTCCCCGATGAAGTGCTTGAGTAGATTCCATGATAGGAAATAGATGATATTTCTTTATTCTTCATACAAAGTCTTCTCGTCTATGTTTGCTGGGTTTGTGGGTTCATATGTAGTGAATTACTACATGAAAACTTTAGTATGGTCTACATATGGTGTACGATCGGGTAGGTTATGACCCATGTTGTTCGAATGATCCTCGTCGTTAGATCCCACCTCTATATCTTCGGGATCAGTCCTACTGACGGTCCCTCATGTGATCGAGAGCGCTACAGTTTTTTTAGCTCGGGTGTTCACTTCCACAACCACTGGTGTTCCCCTAGGAAAGGAAGCGCAAGAAGATCCAAACATACTCACCAAGGTAGACCATACCATTTGAGTAACTGTTCATACAAAAGGCACAAGGACATCATTTAACCAGATCAATGGACGACTATTATGACTTCTAGGAAGAATACATATAGATATATTACAGTTGGTCATTATCATGAGTTGTTGCCTTCATAACCCAATGTCCTGGCCCTCCTTATATTTTTGGGAAGTCTTAAGGCTCTAGGAGTACCACCCTAGGTGTCGAGGCCCTACTAGGCATGATAATAATCGTAACCGCGGGTGCAGATCCCAATGTCTCGGAGCTGCATCTACTATTGGGTAGGAGCAGGTTTTGTGTATGAACCCCTCTTGCACAAGTCAGATTTATGTTTGAAATCCTAAAAGACCATGATATGGACTACATGGAAGTGGTATACGGTTTTCCTCAAGGGGATCTGCAAACTCTTTCAACTTTGCGTTTGAGTTTCTGACCTCACCCTCCTCCAGTGGGCTCCCACCGCCAGCCTTCTCCCCCTAAGAGGACTCATCTAAATCTTCCTGTAGAGGGATGATCTCACTTAATATGGTGACAGACAAATACAAAGGACCTATTCGATCAAGAAACACCTTCAATTGATCTTTCATTTGGCATGGAGCACCCTGAGAGGGCACAATTTCCACCATCTTAGCAAGGTAAGGAACCCCCTTCACCTAGGATACCGCAAAGCAGACCCAAACAAGACAAATACCTAGAAAATCCATCTGTAGACAATTTAGATGTTTCCACATCTCAGATGGTATGAGGAATTGTCTATTAACGTCCAATATGTCATATGATTCTAGGAAGACAACATTCTCATGCATGTCTATATCACACAGTCTCTTCCCAAGAACCTATGTGGGTATCCTACGAAACCCCCTAGGCAGCGTCCCCTGTGAATATCTTTGCTCCTTCAGGACCGTCGGGTCCACCAATACATCTTTCCTCTCAATTGGTGCGGGTCTCGCCGCCAAAGCAGCCCCTCCACTGCAGGATGTCCTCATCGCCAACCAGCCCAAACATCGATGTTGAGTGGGGGGATCAGTAGTTTGAATGATCGGCTACTTCAGTATTTCCCCCAGTTAGGCCGCCTCCCATCACTTAGTGTACTTCTTCACTAGACCATAGATAGCTATGAGAAGAGGAATCTCATTTTTCATCTTCCCATTATCTCGTGTGTAAATGAGCCACATTTTCCTCATAAAACATGGAGGGTCCTCATGGATCACTCCCAAGTAATCCCACAGGGTTAGGCTCTGCATGGAACAGAACTACCTCACAAAACGGTGTGGGGTGTTTGGCTCGTAGAGAGGCTCACGGTCGACCAGTTCCACCCGAACTCCACCATGAATGTCTAGGAGGTAGGACCGATGCTCTTCGGTTCCCTGGCCATCATTAGTGAACACACTTGTTGGCATTGAAAACAAGTGGATGTTTAACTCATATGTTATCTAGATCCCATTCAATACAAACTGCTGGCTCATCTTGGTCAGGAAACACCTAATAGCGTTCAGAATAGATGGTTGGAAGTCTTACCATTGTAGATAAATAGGGTTCAGATATTCATACAGGCCCCTAGTATGCACCTCAACCCCCTTATAAAAAATATGGAATGGACCACATATCCTCTATGGAATCTTCCATTTTCCAATGTACCACAATACCTTATATAGCATGGCAAGCATCAGTATTCTTAGGTTGACCAACTCCCTTGTCGCCAATGTGGGCACCATGATGAACATGCTAAGTCGAACACCCATGTTCTTGTTCATCACTGGCAGAATCTAGCAAATTATAAGAGCTTAAATGAACATATCAAACCAAACAACTATTTTCTACTCAACACTGACACTAAATACCCTTTCCTTCCACTGGCTATCCTACAGTAGTTGCCAACATGAGTGATCCTTGTCGTGCTGAACCCCATTCAGGTAAGTCCGAGGCCTCATGGGAAATTTTCTATATTCAAGGGACATCCAGAATTACATGAACCTCTACTTAATGTGGAAATACCTCACCGAATTTTTTTCCTCCTCCTCCACATGGTCTATAAATGCATTTTCCAGTGGCTGCATCTTTTCTGAGTCCTCCCGTGTGTTTGTGGCAGGGAGGAACTTGTCATACATTGGCCCCAATATTAGGACCCCCATCATCTGATTTAAGTCCTAGAGGATGATTCCAACATCCCCATGGTGATGATGGAAGGTATTGGTCCTCTATTACCACCTACTCAGCAACTTCAGCATCAACTTCTTCGGGTGGTATATATATAAATTGAAATCCCAAGCCACTTCATATCAGACCACTCCCCTCATCTTCACACCAAACTCCTTGAATGAGGTTCCTAACTAGAAGACCCATTCCCAGTGATCCATAACATTAATTCCCTAGCGCAAATCCCACTCATCATTCCACCCATTATCTGGGATACCTAAGGATGCCTTCAGAATGGTGTGTTATATTTGTGGGGGGATGTATCCAGATGAAATTCCTTCCCATAAACATTATTCACATGCTTGTATAGGAAATCCAATTTGATGGGTTTGGAATCCTTCCATGTATGGCCGTCACCAACTCTGAACCACTGGTGATGGCATGACATACACCTGAAATAGTAGGCCATCTCATATATACTCAATTCTAGAATTGAAACAGAATCCCATGGACCGTAGCCATACAGAGGTATCCTTTTTAACAGTGGGTAATTATTCTGACCCTCTGATAATAGATCTACTAGAGACACATGGTCTAAGAGGCTCCTTACATATTCCCTGATATCCATGTTATTCTACATTTCTTATCTTCAGGCATCAACCTCAAGGACCCTATGGAAGCTCCCTTCTCAGCCAATCAGTCTTCATGTTTTTTATATTTTTCCTAGATCATAGAGATCGATCGCGATGTGTAATCGCAGAGATCGATCTCCTATATAGTTCACAGAGACCTGCCATAGGCCACGCAGACGTAATCCAATGGGTGCACACTCACAATGTCATATAACTCACCGTGCGCCGTGAAGCAGCGAGTCCTGATACGCAATAAATGATCACAAAGAGGGTGGAGCTTTGTGAATCAAGAGTTCAAGCATGAAATGGAAAAAATGTGAAAGGAAAAAAGAGATTCAAACCTCTCCTATTTATAAGAAACTACCACCTTGGCATCATAACATGCCTATCCTCGGTGGGATTCACAGTGTTCCCAACCCACGCATTGACGCTCAACATCGCAACCCACCATTGAAATTTTCCTAAACATTTTGTTGATTTACCCTCATGCATCTACCCTTGTTTTTTCCATGGATATATGGCTTGGGGGTGATTTTTTTTGTGCCAAAATAGGTGAAGAAGGAATGGATTCAATGAAGAAACCCATACTAAAGGGCTGCCTTGTGAAGCCCATTCGTGGATCCCCACCCATCACCGTAGCTGGTGTGATGTTGAAGCCCCCTCTATGGTTGCCACTAAGCTAAGAGGCGGGAGGATCCACAGTTACGTTGCAATTAGTCAGATACCATGTGCCGTAGAGGGAGCCAAATCTACCTCCATGAGCCTGTCAAACATTATGGAAGCCTCCATGAGCACCATGAAGAGGACCCTTGAGAGCACCATGCTGAGGAGGGATGAAGGCCAACTATACGGTTACGATGAACATGAAGCAATCTCTTGCCGATTGTGGAGCACCACATGGATTCTCACTGAGCTGTCCCTGCTTCACGCTACACCTAACCTATAATTTGTGGGCTCCCCTCCAACCCAATGGATGGATACTCCGACTTTTCTCCTTCTCTCCCCTCAAATTGCGAAGATACTTCTTCTCTGCGAAACCTTGTCAAAACTGAGATCTTCCAGGTACTTGAGCATTTTGAAGTACCCTTCCCTTAGATCAAATACAACCCCTCTTCAAGTAGGGATTCCCTTAGTGGAGCCCACGAGCCACCGCATAGGAAGGTGATCCCAAAGGGGACTCCGTTATTTGTAAAGGACTCAAGATTCATGAAGTTACCTCCATACACATGTAAACCATATTCTTAGGTAGGGTCACTATGTTTTACAAAGCACATTGCTTCACAGTTCAATGATTTTCAAGGTACCCTTTCTTCACGAATTCCTGCTCCGTGAAAGATTTTCTACTTTGCGAAGCACATTATATATTCACCTATGCCCTATTCCTAGGATAGGATATCCCAATTCGCAATTCATGCCCCTTTGCGAAACCCCTCCAAAAAATGGAGAACCAAAGTTTCATAAGGTCCCTTCCTGTGAACCCATTTTCTTTGAAAACCCTTCTCTTGTAGGACCCTCCATGTTTTAAAAATGTTATTTCAGGGTCCATTGGGTGGTTCTATAGGTTGAGTTTATTAGACATATGATTTTTCGCATAGGCACGCTAATGGCTCTTACTTCTTCACATAGCCACGCTAACAGGGGCCCCTTAGTGGATCACTCAAAATCACCGACTCTCCATGACATTGCTGGTGCCATCAATTATCAAAGGGTTAAAGTGAACTAGTCATGTGTGTCCTATGGGTGAGGAGTGATCCTTCCTTATCTGAGCTACATGACGTTAAACTTCCTAAAACAGTCGTCCTCATTACATGAAGTTTAACTATAGCCTCACCATGTGCAATACATAGGGGATTCCCCATCTCTAACATTCTCCAAGCTCTCTATCATCTCCATGGGAGTTCAATATTCCTCACATGTAATGATATACTAATTGATGGTTAAATGTCTGCCTGTATTGAAGGGAAACCATCTTGGTGTAATCCCCTAGCCTTTCTTGCAGGAGGTAGCACCCCTCCTCCTCCTCTCTTCTTCAATGTCAAAGACTTGAGGAGAGATGAGCATATAGACAATCGTTAACCTATCACTCTCCCTCTGAGATTTTTCTCCATTGGTCATCCATCCTGGAGTAAGTCCCAATATCCATCTCCATAGGATGCTGACCACGCATAATCTATTGTTTCCTTTTTGGGCCACTAACCATGTGTAAGCCCCACTCCACTTCTCACAGATGCACCTTTCTTGATGTGATTGTCATGTCTTTTTTGCCTCTTGTTTCTCAAATAGAGCATGACTCATGTGGTATTAGATTAAGAATTAACCCTTTAATCCTTATTGGGCCACCCTAGATTGTAATCCCCAAGCCCTGTCACGAGCTACATGGAATTTTATCCCTGTCCCCTAGGAAAGGTATGTAGGAAGCCTCTTATGGTTCAATCCCAACACCTTCTTGTCCTGACCCCTTCACATCGATTAACCTTCATCCCACATGATGTTTCTCTATATGAACCATCCCAAAAAATGCGGGGTTTCATACTTGTCTCCTTGGCAAGGAACATAGGAAACCTCCATGAGGATCAAGCCCAAAACCCATCGGTCCCAACCACTTCACATCGGTTCAAATTCATCCCGCGTGACATTAAACAATATGCCTCTTTTTTCGCACAATATGTTAAACTATACCAATTATAGCTATGTGTGATTTGATCCATGTCTCCTAGACAGGGAATGTATGAAGCCTCCCTGAGGTCCAATCCCAAACAAAGATATGCTGCTATGAATTGCAATCGATGGTAAGCTGTTGTGAACCCCTACCAATGGTAAGATGTTAGAACTCAAACTAGAGTTAAGATGTTGGAACCCTAACTAGTGTTAAGGCGTTGGAACCCCAACCATAGGTAATACACTAAAACCCCAACCTGTGGTAATCTGTTGGAACATCTATCGACGGTATGTTATTTTAATCGACAAATGATGATATGCTATTGTATTCCCCTATGTTGGGATCCACATCTTTGCCCCCCCCCCCCCCCGACGTCAGACCAACCTGGGCTAATAACCATGCGCAAGATCCATTGTATCATTGGGTCTTCATCATATGTGTACACAAAAATTATATACCCTCATCCCTAACTATGTGAACTTTGATTCCCTTTCACAGGGATATGTAGGAAGCCTCCCTGAGGTTGAAGCCCATCACCCATGCCTCATCCGTGTCTCTCTCCCTTAAGACTATGTAATTCGGGGTCGTTATGCCCCTACCAGGAGGTTCTACTTCTTCTGGATTCCATCCATCTGTCTATCCTAACATGCTACCTCCTCAGGTGTCCCATCGCCCCACCGAACTACATGGTCTTTGATTCCATTCCATGGGGATACGTAAGAAGTCTCTTCGAGGCTCAACTGCAAAATAAACATCACCCTAAAATCGGTACCATCTCATTATCAATAAAATCATATCCGTCTATATCCATACTAATTCTTACCTATGCCGCCACATTCTAGTGAGATCATGTTACCCACATTCTCACTTCTACTAACAGCTTTTGGGTAACTAACCAAGAATTAGCCCCAGAATCAGTGATCCCTCCTGGGGTTTCACCTATCTGATTCACTCATTTCATTTTTCTAATCAGAATTATTCATATCCTCTATATGTTAAACTCACATAATACCTTTTTTGACCATAGAGAGCTTTGAATAACCTCAAAGATATGCCTATGGAATAAAATTCCACGCATTCCACTAGGGATGCCTCAAGACTCCGCGCCCTCGAGAAGCCCTATTATAAGGGGAATTCAACCAGACGTATGAGTGTTCCAAGGTCCAGACATGTGAGCGATATCAAACCTAACTACCTCCCCATGCAAAAGATACTACCTTATCTAGACCCCTTGGAATGTCCTAGAAGAAGAAGCGTAATAAACTGGCATCCATGAAGACATGTCACTAGAAAGAGTTTCACGAGCAATGTCTTAAGTCTATGATGGAGACCCCGACTCAGTAGCGAGTTCTGATGAATAATATATAGAATAAAGAATCAACATCAAATCATCTTTTTTTAATCTTGGAGAAATCATCCTAGAATAAGTGAAAGATGCCTCCTGCCTTTGGAAAGTTGGAATACTGGAAACAAATCACCACATCCTCCAAAATGTGATGGATGCGCAACTCATTGAAAGCATCATAAACATAGTATCCTCTTAAGTTTTTCTACTTTAATTTGTTCCATTCTATATAGACTCATTGAAATTTTTTGTACCCCCATGCATGAGTTATATTGAAAAATAAACATCATGATTGAATATATTAAAAGAAAAATATTTAGTATAAATCTGAATATTACCAAAAAATAGGAATATCTTCAATTTTGACATGATCTCACATAAATTGAGATAAAATACCCCCCATGAATAAGAAGTAAGAACAATATAACTCAAGTAATTTCCATTGAAATTTCATGTTCATCATATCAATGATATATGATAAAAGTATTATTTATAATATTAAATATGACTTCCCTTATTTAGAAGGTGATAAAGACTATATAGAGAGATACAATCCATTCCAAAAATCACCTCAATTGAATGACAATATGAATAATAAGATTTCAAAGTAACTCATTCTCAAAAGCATCCATTAGAGAGGATCTATATATTTGACATGTGATCATCATACCATTATTCTTTTTTCATCAATGAATTAATATATAACCATTGAGGTTGTGACATGATACTCAATAAAATATTCACATGTAAAATAATGGGTAGAACAGGAATCAAATAAGTCATGTGTGAAGATAGAGTGGACGATATGTGTACCTTTCTCCACTTATTTCCCATGACACGCATTAGCTAATGTGATTGAAAAATTATTTCAATTTTCCTTTGGATTATGAGTTTTTAATGGTTATTTTCATTAGTAACCCATTCATTTTTTCATTGATTAGCATTATTTCTATACTATATGAAAATTTTTCATTGGAATATGGGTGGTTATTTTGGATGACCTTTCTTATCATTGTCTATTGGCATGTTCATGTCCCCTCGATATTCATTTTATGGATATAATTCTTTTTCATATTTAAAAAATTTTCCATTATCATTATAGAGTATTACTCATTAATTATTTCCATATTTTTAGTATAAAGAAATATATATTTTGTTTCCCAAATTTTAATTATTATTATAATTTACAATAAAATTATATCAATATTTAATTATCCCCAAAACATTAAGGAAAACGAGAGTCTGAAGAAACCATTTCAACCGTGAGGAAACAATGAATGAGTTATTCATGGTTTTTTGAATTATCTTACATCAAATTTCATTTAAGGGCTCCGATTAAGCCAAAAATTATATAATCAATTTTATTTTTTTGTTCGATGATAATCCATTACCTTAACATTAAATTCTAGTGAAATAATAATCCAAGGGACTAATGGATTCACTATAATTATACATCAGTTTTAGGAATTACTTCTTCATTATAGAGGGTATAGATTGTGGTAGATACATATTCAAAAAAAATTTAAAACTCCTCCCATTTCATATAGTTAATTTCATTATCTTTTATTCTTCCACTAATTATTATCTTAAAATTCCAAATTATTCACATCCAAATGATCCTTATATTGGTCCAATGTCTTGATAATGGAAAACACAATTTCAATATAATTGATCCATTTGTCTATAAATAGTGTATCACTGGACCCAGTAAATGAAGGTAGACACTACCACCTAAAAATAACAATGGGTATTTTTATCTTGTTTTGGATAGTTGGATGTTCAGAATAATTAATGTTTTCATCTGTATCTTTAGAGAGTTAGATGAGAATATTTATAAAAAAATTCATCCCAACTCTTGTATAATTTATTTTCTCATGAGGATGTTCAATGGACACAATATTAAATGTTTTATTCACATTATTGTAAGTATATCCATCAATTTGAATAAAACCAAAAAACATTGGTTTGATTACCCTGAATATATAATCATTGTACGAAATAATATGATATTTAAATTAATTTATATGGTGTTTTGAGTGTTATAAAATTATTATAAACCCATGTTATTTTAGGTTTCAAACTAAAATAAATTCAAATCCTCAAAATTATTTATTTATAGAATATAAATTAACATAACAATATCCCCATGGAATGTCAAACCAAGTGTGTAGTTTTGGAACATTTTCACCACTAAGAGAATACTAAGTTAATACATGACTATCCATTTCATGGTTACTACCACTAGTTTAATCTCTATGAGAGATTTCTTCCAATTTTTTGTATCCAAATATTCATTTGATTCATATGAAACCATACACCCAATACGTTACAAAAACTAGATATTTCCTATATTTAACCAAACAGTATGGGTTCAATCTAATGTTTTCTTAGCCTAATCCCAAAAAATAAATATATCATACTCATAAATCAATTAAATTGACCCAATAATCACATAATTAATTATTAAATAGATTTTTATAGATATAGAATAATTCTCACAATAATAATTTCATGGAAATAATAAATCACTAGTTTCAACGGATAATATATATATAATAATTATATTTTATAAATTATCTAAAATGTCAACCACAATTTTATTCTAACTTATTTACCTTAATTGAAGTATCCTATATAAAAATAATCTTCTTAAAATAATGGAATTACGTCATGAGAAAGGGTGATCTTAGATACTCTGTATGGGTTAACACATGTGATACTAATTAATGGTCATAAGTGGTGTCAAGAAAAACAAAGGGTATGATCAAATAAACATAACTTATGAAATAATACCTAATAACTCATGGAACAGAAATCATAAATCATGAAATAATGAATTTCCGTAATACAACAAATGAGTAATAATAGTATAGAATCATCAGTAACACAACATGATCCATGTGTTAATTTCATGAGAATAAGATATATGTATTTTAAGTACTTATAATCTTAAAAAATTATTTCCTTAGTCAATTATCACTAACAATACTATCAAAATTGTTATTGTACTATTTTGGACTGGGTTCACTAATGATTCCCACAAAAATAGTTTGTAGAGTCCCATGGTTGGTTGGGTTCACTCCATACTCTCATAAACCATAATTATAGTGTCCTATAGTGGGTTGAGTTCACTATCTATTCAAATAATATTTCTGTAATAAATCCCCTAGTATATGGGGTTTAATCCCCATTCTGATAAACATAGTGGGAAGAGTTCCACAATGGATTGGGTCCACCCTAAATTCTCTTTCCTATAATTTCATGATATATCATTATTTCCTCAATTCATATGTGGGGTACATAATCTGAATCCCACTCATCACATAATTAAAACTATATATAAGTGTGACACAATATCATAAAATCATTCTTCATTTCATCATTCCAAAATTAACCCATATGAATAAAATGGGATTTATGAAAACTTATTTTGAATATTGTAATCATTATACTTATATAGAATTATAGTGTAGGGTATGACAGAATTTCCCCAATGAAATATAATAATCCTTAAATGTTATTGGCATTGATTGAAAAATTATAAAATATTATTCGAAATATGATATCAACACAAGTTGATATATCCTTTTTTGTTAACATCTTATAAAACAAAAAATTACTATAAAACTATAAATAGGTGTTTTCTTTTAAATATAATACCAAATATTAATGTATTGTTCATTACGAGTTATGTTAATGATAGTGGTATAATGTGATTGTGTGCTAAACATTATAAAAAGTTCATTGCATAAATTTTTAAAATGTAAAAAGTGAGTGGTTTGGAAAATATTTTAAATTATTCAATTTAAAAATATGTAAATGGTATAAAAAGTAACCATTAATATAAATACATAGGTTGATAAAAGAATCATTTATTTAATTTTAATAAAATGGATATAGAAGATGAATATTCAAAACAAAAAATGATAAATAACATAAAATTTTATTACAAACATTCGTACATTATTTTTTAATAAATAAGGGGGGGGAATTAATATATATATATATATATATATAAACTAAGTAAATAAATAGATAAAAATAAAATATATATTTTTTATATATAATGAACAATCTTTTTCCCATGATGTATGTTCAAATATAAATAATAATATAAAAAGTAATATTATAACATAAACCCTTACATATATTATAATATTTGAATCAAAAAATCATAAAATAAAGAGGAATTTAATACTTTTAAGTCACCATATTTTTAATGAAAATATTCATAATATAAATTCATTATCGTAAAAAATAAAACATAAAATTTTGAAGGTCAATAATGTAGACCATATCTTAACTAAGGGATTTGAAATGGGGAAACCATTAAAAATTGATATCTCTTGATTAAAATTTTCATGAAATGTAGAAATTTTGGATTTATTTTTAAATATATTTAAATTTTTGAATGTATAATAAAACTAACCATAGGCTTGTATATTTACAAAATAAGATGAAACAATTGATGAATACTATATCTATCTCAAATGAAATAAATGTGACATAATTAACACTTACCATAAGTCCTAAATTTCTTCCATCACACTCTAAAATTTTATATAATAAGATAAAACATATTATAAATTATTTTTGAAAGATATTTCTACAAATATTAATATATATTTTTTCCACATATTTTTGAATAACACCCTTTTAAAAAAATCATCTTTAAAATCAATAATTTTTTGTTAACTACATTGTATTTCATGCATGTATTGATTTGATAATTCTAGTCATTAAAACATTATTATGGTAATAGAATCATAATCACGTATGAAATATAATATCTATTAATTTTATACTCTTTTGGAATATTTCATGTAAGGTGGTGGTGAGAAATTAATTACATCACTTCGTGGAGGTGGATGTGCACGCGTAAACAAGACTGATGCATTCATTTTTCAGTGAATGAAATGAAAGAAAGGTAAATTATATTTTTAGATTATTTAATAAAAATTTTATTATATATATAATATATATCCATTAAATATATATATATATATATATATATTATATGGTGATGAAAATTGAAATACATCGCTTCATGGAGGCGGTAGTTCGTACATACGCATAAGCAATGTATTCATTTTCCATTTGATGGAAAATAGACAAAAATTTGTTATACCATAATCATAATAATATTTCATTATAGTAAAAAAATATAATTATTTATAATAATTTTATTATATAATATTTTTAGTATTTTTAATAAGAATGATATTTAAAAACATTTGGAATGAACATATACCTTTTCCATTGATAATCCCTATCGAAAACACTGATATGATTATTGGATTAGTATTTTGGGAAAAACAGAACCAATTTGTCCCAGATTAGGTTTTTTTAAATTATTTGAATATATTTTGATCTAGATATGATTTTCAAATGGTGAGGAGAATTGTGAACATGATGTTCCATTTTATAATTAAGGGGAGTGGCACCCTTATAAATACCACTATCTTTAAAATAATATAATGTCATTTTCTTAGGAAAGTGGATCCCAGATAGAAAATAAGTAATATATTATAATTTAATGACTAAATTTACTCAAATAGTCATTATTAGATAACTTTTAGTGATATTTAAATCCTTATATCTAATTTTAGCTTCCACATTAACCCTTTTAATCCTCACTATGGTTGTATGATTTTTTTCAAATGAAAGAATTAATTATTGATAATAAAACATGAACATATTATAGAATATTGATTATATAGATTAAAAATATAAAATCCATTTTATGAGACTCAATTCATATATTTAGAATAAATTAATTCTAAAATTCATACATAAGTCGTGATAAATTCATTTTTAGAAAATATAAATTTCCATGAAAAAATGATTTATTCTCATACCCTTCATTATAAAAATAATTAGTTTGGTGTTATTTCATTTTATTGAATATTTTATCTACATATATTTTTAAAATAATTAATAAATAGTTCATAAATTAATTTATAATGAGAAAATACATTTTTTAAATTATTATGTTTTCTCAGAAATAATAATTATCTTTTAAAAGAATTTTTTTAAACCACTATTGTCTGAATTTTTATTCATTTTAAAATATGAATACATAATTATTTTCCAATAGTTATATACTATAAGTAAGATAAATTATATTTTAATTAAAAAATATATAATAAATAAATGTTTTCAAACAATACATTTCTATTTACCCATTAACAAATAAATTTGTACTTATTATAATTAAATAATTGATTTTACTAATAATGTTGTATTTTATTATCATGTAATATATTACATTTTTTAACTTAATACAGCAATATAAAAATATTTATAGATTTTATTTCATTGTAGGCTATCAAAATCAAAAAAATTGTTAAACAATAATATACTCTAAACTATCATAGTGTTTCACCGAGAACCCCATCACAAGGGCCCTATGTAAGGGGTAACATCCCAACCCGGGTCACCACTTAACTGGTGGCCAGACCACTCACCACATGACCTCGAGCACGTCTCCGCGTAAGCCAGAGGCTGCCAACTAGTAGCGAGGGTCTAATGATTGTATGTGGGGAGACTATACCCACTTGTTAGAGTTGCACACTGGTATATCAGTGTGGATAAAAAACAATAGCAGAAGCAGTAACTCATAAATAACAAACATCGGAAGACAAATAATACTCATTTTATAAAAGTGTCCAACACCAAATTATACAACAGATGCATTAATTATATGATAATGATAAAAAATTAGAAAACAGTGAACGAAACAGCATGCTTTGCAATCCTAAAGAGAAATAAATAAATAATTACTCAATGACCTTGGGTGATCTCGTCAAGCATCCCGAGCATCCTCATGTTCCTCTAATCATATCTCCCATGTTAATCCAAGAAACATAATCCTGAAACCAAAAATAATCTACTCAGGTACCCAGGGCAATAGCGGCCCTAGTAGGGTGTGAGATATAAATCTAACTAAGTTGGGACCACCGGTGTCTGCCCCAAATCCAGACATTTAATAAATAATTTAAATCATGTGAGGGAATGCATAAAATAATGTAATTAGTACAAAGTAACTATATACTCATGTACCTGCTTTAGCCCTCAACGGGTGCCTGAACCTGCACTATTCATTTTTCATGCATACTCAACAATCATTACATAAACATTTATCATTTATAAATTACTCAAATATTATTATGAATGTCATCAGATTCAGCCTACGCCTGACATCTCCTATATAATTCACTCACCACGGATGTCTTTAAAAACCATATAAGTAATCTAGTAAAGACCAAATCCAATCATGTGTTTTGGGTTAGATAATGCGCCATAAGTTATTCAAATTAATCTTTCTTATAATAAGTCTGATTTTGTACAAAAAATGTGGTTCACCCAATTCATAAATATGTCTGAACACTTTCTCATAATCAATTCAAAAATCATCATGTAACAACATCCTTTATTAACCATTAAACACATTTCATGAATGAACAATTAGACCGACAGTCCAATGTTAATTAATGGGTGTAGAACATCAAGTCTGGAACCCTTGTGAGTATTCGGAGAATCAGCCCATTTCTCACAACCCATGGGTATTTGGAGCATCAGTTCATGTCCAATAAAATAATATTTTCTTGCTAGATGGATGTAGAACTCCATGTCTAGCACCCTGTGAGTATTTGCAGCATCAGTCCCTATCTCACAACCCATATATCAATCATACATATACATCTATCATTGGTGCAGAATTCAATTTCTAATAACTTGTGAGTATTTGGAGCATCAGTCCCTATCTCGGAACCCATTCATCAATCATACACATACATCTATCATTGGCGTAGAATGCCTTGTCTTACACCATAAAACCAAAATATTAATAAATTCAACAACTAATTAACAAAATAATCACCCATCAAACAAATAAAAAATTAATTAAACATCCAACATCTCAAAACATGATGATCAAAGCCAATATATTTAGCAATCATCTCACACAACATATCATGTTCTTAAACAACTCTACCCAAGACTACTTAAGGCATGTGAAGATAAAACTCATAAAAAGGTAGCCTTGGACAACAATCGTAACAGCCAATAAATTGACAATCATAACATAATTTTTGATAAAATTATTAATTAGAAAATTAATTAATTAAATCATATCTATTTAACCAATCTTCAAATAGTTAACCAGTTACCATTTAACATGTAAGAGTTAATCCATCCATTTATTATTACTAGTTTCCAAATTATCTCCTGAACATTTCAAATATTCAATATTCCGAATAATCATTAATGGCCACAAACTCATTTCGAATCATGACTAGATAATTAATTCAATAATTAATTATCCATATACTCAAACTCCCAATTCCAAACATTTAACTGTATAATAATATCACTTTAACAATGTTATCCAAACATGATTAAACTCAACACATGTTCAAGTCCTCACTTATCTCATGTGGGCGGAACTAATCAATAACATCCAAAGTGTCATTCATCAACATATCAAAATAAAAAAAAAATATGTTTCAATTGATTTAAGGAATCTATTATTCTTAAATAATGTGTTATATATTTGGGACCCAACCTCGGGGTTTTGACGAAACCACAACGAACGAAGAACACTCAAGAGAAACATGTTAATTCTTCAAGAACCTGCCTTAGATCACTTATCCTAGAAAAATAATGACAAAAACATATCATACTTGTAATCCAGAAACTTAGATTTACCCATAACGGGAAGATATCTATGAAACTTTGAGTAGACAAGGTGTAGATTTAAGTAGATCTAATAAACCGAATAAGAACGAAGAAGAACATCTACCTACATCCAGAAATCAGTTTCGATTCGCCAAGAGAAGCCTTCAGATCACCTCCAAAATGATTGGGAGAGGTTTTAAAACCTTAAAGGGAGAGTAATCTTGAGTTATGACTGCTTAGGATGAAAAACAAGCCATCTAGAGGCTTAAATGAGCGAGATCCACAATTTAAAGATCTCGTTTAAGTGCTCGGATAGTAAGTTCTCACGGTTTAACAAACCGTGCATTTACCGTGTGTTATCTGCTGCCTCAGCCACCACTCTCGCACGACCTCATCGCATGGTCTCTCTTGACCATGCGCCAACTGTGTGGAAGCTACAACCACAAAAATTCAACTATGCACGGTTTGGCATCACGTTTAGACAAACCATGCGCCGCCCGTGCAACTTCCCCTTTGCCTCAAATCTTCAATAAAAGTTCGAAAAAATACATCTTTAGGTGTTTAAAAACTTGGAATAAAATTCCGGATCTCAGTTTAAAAGGAACGACCCGTTGATAAACCGAAAGGGAATTTCAGAAACATTCATAATTTTAACCCAGTTCAAAACATAGGATCTTACATTATTCCCGCCTTAAAAACTTCTCATCCCAGAGAAGCCATCGGGAACCACTACTAAAACAACTGACCTATCATGATCATTTAATCTCGTTAGAAGTGACGTGTTGTGTTCACAACGCCATAAACACCTTTAACACTTCACAAACCTGATGGATAAGCCTTTATAACTAGATCCAAATATTAATATAAAGAATAAACATCGAAACAGATCTTATATCATAGGTCATTAGAAGGACCATGGTAATGTAAACGGTTGATCCTTGATCAAACAACGGAACGGGTTTCACTTGCTTCCCTCAAAAGACGTCATGGACCCAAAAGACATTTTCACCCTTTATCTGACGACGTGCCTTTAAAACTATTCCAAAACCATCCGCCTGAATAATGAAGTCCTTAACCAACATATGGTAAATTTTCCATGTCAATCCATCGCAAGTCTATTTTAAAAACAATTGTGCCCAAAAATGAATAAGGAAGTAGCCCAATGAATCAACGCATCCCACGTATTACCCAGATAACAACTACTCATCAAGCCCAACAACATTTAAACTGTTGTGTGGCACAAGACCAATGTTATCTTAGTGTCTCCACGACAAGGTCAAGATAGGGTACATGCTCGTCATGTCCAGAAGAGCGCACTAAGAGAAAACTGAGGACATGAAGAAGATCAGTCAAACCATTACCGGAAAACTCATTTCTAAAAGATCGAAATAACCTTCTAACACATTAATCGTGAACAAAGTGGAAATAACCACCTTAGGATTTCTAATGACATCTCATGAAAAGATCAGTCGCTCACCAGCGCAGTATATTAACAACATGATCGGCATGTCACAACACCCTGGTCTTTTTAAAACCATACCATCTATTGAAATGAAACTGATTCTTTAACGATCAATTCCTCTAAATGGAGTTGACCCATGACCATACTTAATAGTATAAAAAGATTTATTATGGATTCATATTGCCTCATACAACCATTTTCCTGGACGACGCCATAACTAGTCATCCATTACTAAGATGAAAGGGCCAAACGACCAAAAATGAAGTCGACCATGCCCGAGGCACATCTAACCTGTAGAAAAAGAGCATTACTCGATGCTCAAGCCCACAAAAAAGATCAAAAAATACATCACCACCCATTCGAACTAGGGTGTCATTGTAAACTGGAAGTCCTACATGGGACAACGGCACCCAACAACACCAAAAGAGTGAGAAAATCCATAGCGCTAGCAAGACATTCATGTTCTGAGGGAACTACCGACCGAAGGTTAGCCCCTTAAGATGAAAAAGTTTCAACCCTAAACCAGGTCACATCAAACAATTCACTAGGCTCAAAAGTCAAACATAAGGCTATTTATTTGGAGAAGAATTCCTATGGAAATTAGTCACGCTTCCGTTACAAGGGAACTCAAGAGAAATACAAACTACTCTTTACATGAGGTTTTTAAACAATGGACACCACAATTACTTCCATTTCCATGCCTCTTATATTTAATCACTTTTAATATTTAATCATCAAATGATTTAATCAAAACATCAAAGTACTATTTTCAAAATGCCCCAAGGAAAAACATGCAAGTTTTATAATACTCCCTTTTTAATTCATTTATGTTAGTTGACATCCGTTCATTTTTTAAAAATATTTAAAAATAAATTTCTTTTTAGAAGATGAGGTGACCTACGAGGATCCCATTTTAACCAACCTTGGTTCCCTATAAATAATCCCAAACGAAAAATCACAGGTATTAAAATTTTAAAAACCCAAAAATGTTTTCTTAAAAAAACACTCCCCAACCGACATACCTAGGTCTAATTTCATTTTAGAAGCTAGCTATTTGATATCAGATCAACATTAAACATCTTTAACATTAATAAGCATTTCACAAGGCATCAAGTCATCACATTTAATATGAGTCGTCATTTCCTCATTCATGAAGCACCTGTACACTCCATTGATTGAAAATTGGCTCTCACTAATCGATACAAATGTCAATTTAGAAATTAACATGATCAAACTAAAGGTACAAATTATATTGGTGACCATATACCAATCCATAAGGCGCCCGGACACCTTATCACTTAATTATGGCTCCCATTTAACATAATCAACATTTATTTAACATTTAATGTTTAGCACCCCTTTCACATATCAAAACTTCCCTAACATGTCAGCATAAGCAGAAACACAACAACATGATATAACACATAATCATGCCACAACAACAAAAAATGCTAATAACTAATGTAGTAATGAATATAATCACTCAACCATGTTAAATATATCATCGAAAAATGCTCTCTAGAGAGGCATGCTAAAGCATACCAAACATTACATTATACCCAAGGAACACAATCCCAATTAGAAGACATCCTACCAATGAAACAACATGTCATGTTATATGAATGACATGTGAATCACTAAGTGACAAAGATGATGCATGTTGGAAACATCCTTTCCATATCAAGCAAAGAAAATTTTTCTTTTCAAAATTCTCAAAATCAATAAACAGCGGAAAATACACTAGTCACTCAAGGTAAAATCAAATCAACTATAACCTCTAATAGTACAAACATGAGTTCCCATCCCTAGCCACATGTTCATTTTCCATACAAGAGGTTATCAGTCCCAAGAACAGCTACAAACCCAAGCACTGACACATTCCTAGCCTCATATCTACCATCCCAAAAACAGTAAGACAAAGGAAAAGAAAGAAACCTCGCTCTGATACCACTTTATAACGTCCCGACCTGGGTCACCACTAAATCGGTGGCCGGACCGGTCAAAACATGAACTCAAGCACTTCTCCTCGTACACTAGAGGCTGCCGAGTAGAAGCAATGGTCTAAGGATAGTCAGTGGGGAGACTATACCCTTTCCTCAGAGTGGCACAATGGTATTTCAGTGTGGATAACAAACAATATCGATAGTAGTAACTCATAAATGACTAACAGTTGAAGAAAAATAATCATCATTTTATAAAAGTGGAAAAATCCAAATTATACAACAGATGCATGCATGATATGCTAATGATAAAAAAGTAGAAAACAGTGAAAAAACAGAATGCATTAAAATCCAAAATATAAATAAATAAATAATGAAACAAATCCCCAAGGTTGATCTCCTCGAGCATCCCAAGCATCCTTTCGGTCCTCTACTCCTATCTCCCAAGTAAATGCAAACAGAATAGTCCTACAATAAAAAAAACTACTTAGGTACCCAGTGCAATGGCGGCCCGAGTAGGGTGTGAGATATAAATCCTAGTAGGCTGAGACCATCGATGTCTACCTCGTACCCAGACATTTAATAAATAATTTAAATCACGTGAAGGCATGAATAAAATAATGTTAGCAATAGAAAGTAACTATATACTCAGGTACTCACTTCTGCCCTCAGTTTGTGCTTAAAACAACATTATTCTTTTGTCATGCATACTCAACAATCATTACATAAACATTTTTCATTTATCAATTACTCAAATATTATTATGTAATTATAGAGATTCAGCCTACGTCCGACATCCCCCATATAATTCACTCACCACAGATGTCTCTAAAGACCATCTAAGTAATCTTGTAATGAATGAATCCAACTGTGTGCTTTGTCTTGGATAACACGTCTTAAGTTATTCAATTTAATCATTCATATACTAAGTATGAGTCTGTTAACTAAAAGTGGTTCTCCCAATTCATTAATAATCTTGAACCCTTTCTCATAATCAATTCACAAATCATCATGTCACAATAGACTTCATAAACCATTAAACTCATTTCATGCTTGAATAATTAGACCCATGGTCCAATGTTAATTAATCAGTGTATAACATAATGTCTAGCAACCTCGAGAGTATTCGTAGTATCAATACATGTCTCACAACCCATGGGTATTTGAATCATCAGTCTCTGTCCCATTAAAGAATATTTTCATGCAAGCTAGATATAGAGCGCCATCTCTACCACCCTGTGAGTATTTGGATAATCAGTCCCTGTCTCACAACCCATCTATCAATCATACATATACATCTATCATTGGTGTAGAATTCCATTTCTATCAATTTGTTAGTATTTGGAGTATTAGTCCCTATCTCACAACCCATTCATCAATCATACACATACATCTACCATTGGTCTAGAACGCCATGTCTAACACCCTAAAACCAAACCGTTAATTAATTAAACAACAAATTAACAACATAATCACCCATCAAAAAAATTAACAATTAATTAAACATCCAACATCTCAAAACATGATGATCAAAGACAAGATATTTAGCAACAATATCAGACAACATATCATGTTCTTAAACAACTCAACCCAAGACTACTTAAGCCATGGAAAGATAACACACATAAAAAGGTACACTTTTCCAACAATCATAAAAACCAATCAATTCAAAATCGTAACTTAATGTTTAAAAAAAATAAATAGACAATTAATTAATTAAATCATATCTTTTTAAACAATCATCAATTAGTTAACTAGTTACCATTTATCATTTAATAATTAATCCATCCATTAATAATTACCGGTTTCCAAAATATCTTCCAAACATTTTAAATATTCAAAATTACGAACAACCAGTAAAGGCCAAAAAACTCATTACAACTCATGACTTGATAATTAATTCAACAATTAATTATCCTTATACTCAATATCCCCATTCAAATAATTTAACTGTTAAATCATATCACTTTAACCATGTTTTCAAAACATTCTTAAACTCAACACAAGTTCAAGTCCTCACTTATCTCATGTGGGTGAAACTAATTAATAACCTGAAAAGTGTCATTCATCGACTTATCAAAATCAAGGAAATTCAAATTATCAATTTATTTAAAGAATATATAATTCTTAAATAAAGTATTAATGATTTCGGACCCTACCTTGGGGTTTTGACCAAACCACAATGAATGAAGAACACTCAAGAGAAACAGGTTGATTCTTCAAGAACCCACCATAGATCACTTCTCCTAACATAATCAAAACCAAAAAATCTCATACTTGTCATCCAAACACTTATACTTACCCATAAAGGGCTTATATATAAGATACCATGAAAAAAGGAGGTGTAGATCTAAGTAGATCTACGAAACTGAAGAAGAATGAAGAGGAACAACTACCTACCTCAACAAATCTGCTTCAATTTACGAAGAGAAGCCTTCGGATCACCTCCAAAAAGATTGGGAGAGGCATTCCAACATTCAAAAAAGAGTAATGCCTAGTTATGGCTGCTTATTAGGAAATACGATCCATTTATAGTCTTAAACAAGTGAGATCCACAATTTAAGGATCTCGTTTAAGTGCATGCACAGTTAGTTTGCACGATCTGAAAAACTGTGCACTTACCTAGCTTTAGATACTACCTCTGCCACCCCTCATGCACGACCTCATTATAAAGTATCTCCTAACCATGATACAACTGTCCGAAAGCTACTACCTCAAAACGTCAACTACGCATGGTTTGGCCGCATGGTTAGGCAACCCATGTGCTGCCCGTGCGACTTCCCATTTTCCTCAAAAATTCACTCAAAGTTCAAAAAAACAATATCTTTAGGTGTCCAACACTCGGAATAAAATTCCAGAACTCAGTTTAAAAAGAAAGACCCATTGTTAAATAAAAATATAATTTCAGAGACATTCGTAATTTTAACCCGGTTCAAAACATGGGATCTTACACCCTAAGTAAGGGGTAACCCCTCTTTTGGTTTTTTGCTTCTTATTTCATTGTCCATAGACTATGGTGTAACAACTATGGTTATATTGTGACCAATATAGTTTTTTTTATTTTAGGAATGCATAGTGATTTCATTTTGGATACACATTGATCTGTATCCCCCTCCATAGACCCTTGCTCAACCTAGGTGATGTGTAAGGGACCTCCTTGGTGATTTTATCTCCAAAAACCACATATCATCGGTGTTTGAGGTTTAATTTTTCTCTAGGGTTCTTTTTTGTTGAGAATAATTCCATATAATCCATTAAATCCACCTACTCACACAAATTTTGGGTTTTTATATTCTAAACAGTAAATTTGAATTTTTGCAGTTGACTTTTATGTTTTAAGACGTTTATGATGGAATCAAGAGGTATACATTACCATTTTATGATTTTTTTTAATTTCTTATGCCATGAAGTTATTATTGATGTGTAACTCTATGCGAAAACTTTATATGTAAACAATGTTTCTAGGAAGTCTGTAGTGATGTGCCCAGCTATTTATAGGAGGGAAGATAGGTTTATAGTCTGCTGAATGTGTAATTTCACCTCCTTCATAGATGATTCTAGGGTTATCATACATTAAATTTACACGCCCTAGAATCTGTAATGGGATGGTTTTGAATAGAATATTCTAGTGCGATAGAAATGTGTTTTAGGTGATTTTTCCTTTTCTTTTGATGGGTCTTTATATGTTTTTTCTTATTACCAAAAATGATATTGTTTATGTATGTGTCAACATTTATTAATAAGGTGCATCATGAGATGTGATGTGAAGTCCCTTGACTGAGAAGCGATGTGTTGGTCACATGATAAATGATGTTGTACCATGAGTTAAATAGAATGGGTTATTTACTTTGCCTTAGTAGATATTCAAATGGAAACTTCTTTGAGGAATAGGGATGAAGATTTTATTGTTAGGATTTCATAGTGGCCTAGTTAGTGCCTGATGAAAAGTGCATTCTTGAATTTACTTATTTCTAAATTCCTACTACCTATATATCATTGTTTCAATTTTTTTAAATACCCATATATTGTTCCCAACATGGTTTATACTGACACCCTATAATGGAATATCAATGATCTTATAGACATCATTGTTCAGTATCTTGCCTAGGGTTGGGGCCCTGTAACAAACAACTGAGTGGAAAATTATGAATGTGGTTGACGTGAAAATAATAATTCTTCTATGGTTTTTTTGGGTTGTATCATTTATTTTTATTAATATATTCTTAGTATATACATTGACCTACAACATGGGGGGATTATTTTGGTCTAGATGAACTAGTTTATGTGTGTTGTATTGATATTATAAGAGATGGTATCATTATTTTTACTGTTATGAGTTCCTTATTACATCCATTTATTAATAAGGATTATTTTATTATTTTACACTAATTATTATCGGACACTATGGATATTGTCTCTCAATATTATATCTTAGTCCATCACTTCTTATCAGTAACCACTTCTATAAGTGGAGAAGTTCAGGAGGTCATGTGGCCCTACAACATAGGCTCAATGATCTAGGTTGGGGACCTCAATTTTTATTAGTGCCCCATTTATTTATTTTCAAATGTGGCCCAATAGATTCGATATGGGATAGTAGGAACTCATTTAAGAATATATTATTATGTTCATATTATAATTTTTATGGAAAACCGAGTTACTAGGAAAGTTTGATTTGGTTTATTGGTTTTGATTTCATAGTTTGATGTTGTAATTCTTGTTTTTATGTCAAATTATAATTTTCAAGATCATGTATTGACTGATCAGAAAGGTTAATAGATTTCATGAATCATATATAGGCACATAGTTTTATATTTCATTCCCTTGATTATATTTTATTACTGTATAGATAAATTAATTATATTCTGGAAGAAAAAATTCCATGTTTTCCCAAATAAATTAATAATTAAAATTGAGTAATTTAACATGAAAATACCAATATTTCATTTTTTTATGATTGTGATTAACATGAAGTTGTAAAAGACCTTGTCATTGGCCTTCAGTAAGCAGTAGGTGTAACACCCTGAGCTTCCATGATAAGCTTCTCATTCAATAATGCAATAGCTTGCATTGTACGCATCTTCGAGTTCTAAAACACCGCAACTAATCAAAGTAGCCGTTATGAATAGTAATAACCACTTTTTAAAATTATAGAAATTTTATATTTCAAAATGGACTTCGTTTTTGGATTTGGAATATCGAAATTATCCTATGTTGAATTTTGGGTATTTTTCTGAGAACATCTATTTTTTTATGAATAGTGAAAAATACTTAAAAACAACTTTTTTAATCAAAATAATTTATAGTGATAAACTATACTATTTTTTGGTTTTAAAGTATAATTAGAATATATTTTTACCATTTTATCCAATGGTGGTCATTATAATTAATTTAACATTGAAATTGGACATAAACATTTGCCAATCTTTTGATATAAATTGTTTCTTAAAAACACGGTATCTGTCGTGACAGCGGGAATTAATTATAAAATTAATTAATGAAACGTATATGTTTGGAATTTTGTAAAATAGACATCATTTTTGAATTTGGAATATCAATTATAGCTTAGGGTGAAATTTTGGCATTGTTCTGAAAAACTTCAATTGTTGATGAATAGTGAAACCACTAAGTGGTAGTTAAATAACTGTTTTTTCGTTTAAATGAAATATTACCACTTCTGTGTTTTGATTTTCAAAAATCCGACATACATGGTTGTCATTGAGAAGTAAAATGTGGTTCAATGAGATTAAAATAATTTTTGGTGAATAGTAACTTTTATGTTCTTAATCGCGATTAGAGGTAATTAGTGTAGTTTACGGTAAAAATAATGTTTTAATAATATGAGATGAGCTTGACACATGTCCTACCTTCATTGGATGTGCCATGGCCGACCATGAAAATCCATGGGTCAACTTTCGGACCCCATGGAGCCACTTTAGTTGGAAAATGACATAAATACCTTTTATTTAATGTTAAAGTAAAAAATGACACAAACATGAAATGCTTTACTAAAACAATTTTTATATGGGGTTATACAAGTCATATTTTTGACTATAAATAGTCATTAGAAAGCTAAAGAGATTTCCTAAATCATAGTATTTTTTTATAATTTTTAGACATTATATAAATTAAATTATTTATGGCATCATTATGATGCAGTGATGACCTCATTATTTAACGATTTTAATAAAATGAAAATATAATGTAAAATCCAAGGCATACACTTGTCCAAAGACTATTGGATGGGTAGATTTATAACTCTTATCACCTTATCCTAGAAATATATAAGTGTGGGACCTTTATAATCCTAAAATCATTGTATAATAATGTAAACATTCCTTACTTTCCAAGAGTGCCCCTCCTCTCTACTTATAAAAGGCCCCCACCTCTACCACCTCATTCAGACTTTCAAGCCATTTGGCTCGGCCATACTCTGCCCAAATACTCTCCCAACTTTCCCCCCTTACTCCTAAAAGCCTCACTTTGGGCAGAACACTTCCCAAGGAAGCCTTTGGCTCAAATCAAAAAGAGTTACCCGATTTTGATGTAATGTCTTCTCTAATGTTATTTTGTTTTATTTTGCTTCTCCAACCCCATAAACTCTTTTTATTAATTTCTTTTGTAACAACACCAGTATCCTAAATATACCAGGATGTTTTTATAAGAAGGATTAGAGATACACTTACACACACCTACATCTAATGGTTAAAGAACATACGGTTTCTGTGGATTGCGAATTTCTGCCTCACGAAACGATGATTGTTCAACACTCATAAAACACCTTCAAAGGTTTCCATTAAGATGTCACTATATTTATATATGATATATAATATGTTTATGTTTTTCTTATGCATATATATTTCTCATTTATGGCATACATTATGATTTCCATTATGGGTAAACGTGATAATTTCATTTTAGGAAGTGCGGACAACCGCCCCCTCAAAGTGATATGAATCGTTAATTCCATATGTGAGATGTATAAAGGATGGAGTAAATGATATTATATGATATATTATAATGGAATTATATTATACATTTATATCATTATGATTTCATTCCATTAAATACGAAATAGAAATGAAAGTAGCGTTCATGCGTACGTACGGCTTACCGTCTCCATGAACGGTGCATTTCATTTCTTACCTCTAAATGTTACGTAATATTATGAATGAATGTATATACTGGATATAAATGATATATATGATAACTACATCATGAATATAATTCTGGATATAATGGATATTTCACCACATGAACAACTTGTAATTATATGAAGTTTATTATTGACTCAAGTACCAAAGATCAACAAAACGACCGTTATTAACTTAAATAATTACATAATGTTCATAACATTGTAATAAGTTATATGAAAAGGATAATGAAATTGAAAATGGTTATTAATAAGGTAGATATTAACTCTATTTTATTATTCAAGAGGTTAAAGAACGGTTGAGTCAAGTTGGACATGAGGCAAGGGAATTTTTTAACCCAACTTCCATTCTTTGGGTTAATCTCCTACTTTAAAATTATGTCATGATATTATTATGTCCTATTTTGTATTTTTACGTTCTTTATGTGTACCTATAGTGAATACACATAATAGATCTATTTTATTTTAAAAATTATTTTTTTAAGGACTTCGTCTCAATCTCCATTCATTGAGGCATATTTGGTTTTATACACAATTTTCTTTTATACGATGTATAAACCTATTTGACTTTTACGTTTATTCAAAAGGAATCTTTTTTATATGAAGTGTTTTACTAAACGAAAAAATGGGAATGTTTTTCTTTCCGTACTTATGCGGCGACAATGACTTCTCTGCCGCCGTGACCATTATTTCAGTTTCGGCTTCCTCTACAAGCCATCATTTTCATTAATGAAAAATAAATACAAAGTTTTAACTTTCTTTTATTTTGGTATTGAAAATGGTTTTGAAAGCGTTTTTATTATATCAATGTGTTGTATTGATATCTTGTGATTGAAATGTGGAAATTTTATGTTTCCTTTATGCATTTTTATGTGATACAATTATGTTATGTTTTATGATATGTTTAAACCTATTCATATGAGGAATGCATTGGACTTAACAAGTGACGGGTGGAGCTCGCTATAGCTACTCGATGCATCGGTAGGTCTCATGAGACAACTAGACGTGGAATTGGCTGAGGCCCTTTACCAATTTGATTTGTGATTTTGGCCGAGGCCTTAATCATTTTAGACGTCTTGGCCAAGGCCTTGACAAAATGTTTCAGAATGTCTGCATTATGCATTCCATCATTATGGAAGTGGTTATTGATATTGCATGTGAGTATTCGACTAGTAGAATATCCATGTGAATAAGTAAATGGCATTATCTCATTTTACTTTGGCCATATTATGTTGAAGTTCATGTTTAAAAGGCTTTTGTATTAGTTATACATTGCCTTAAATGTTGATGTTTATTTATGAAATCTTCCACAATATTGTTATCCTTACTGAGCATCTGAGCTCACCCCTTTCAATGTTTTAATATTTTCCAGGATGTGAAGAAGTATTTTATGAATGACCTGTAGGGATTGTCAGAAGAGGATATGAGTGTGGTCTATGGAGACTTTGTTATTAGTTTTTCACTTTATGATGTAATGTAAGACTTATGAATGTATCTAGTGTTTCCAAGGCTACTAAACTAATCGTTCTTTCGAGACTTGATCTTTTGTGATCATGCCAATGTTACGAAGTAATGCACCGACTCTGGGTAGCTTGGGTCGGGGTGCTACGGTTGGTATCAATGGCAGTTTAGTACTAACC
This sequence comes from Viscum album, assembly GCA_963277665.1. Classification (NCBI taxonomy): domain Eukaryota; kingdom Viridiplantae; phylum Streptophyta; class Magnoliopsida; order Santalales; family Viscaceae; genus Viscum; species Viscum album. The sequence continues at coordinate 1,511,827,947 of OY728132.1, read as the reverse complement.
TTGGAAGCTAGATTTAGATAAACTCTGATTAGATCACATATCCAAAAGATAGACTTTGAGGATTAGTATAGAAGAACTTCCTAGAATTTTGGTATTATAGAATGTTATGAGTTTTCCAAGTAATACATCCCTGTCTGGATACGAGCAGGTAGAGGTGGCTCTGGCACAGATGTACCTAGGGGTAAAACCCAAAAACACCGCTTTGAGCTAGACTCGAACGAGAACTGGTGCACGACAACGGGCCTTGCTGCACTCTTGGTTACGACACTCCTGGGGGATATGCTTATGATAATTCTCATTTTCTTTACAAACCACTATGAAGGGTTATGAGTATATACTTCCTCAAAGAAAACATTTCTTGTAATGATTATGGATTATATCCATAAATAGTTCAATTTATGTAAAGTGTTTTACAAATATGGAATTATTTATTTTATTTCATAAACTAATCTAGTTTATGCCATTGTTTAGAAATGGAGCCTAGTGGAAGGAATGGAAACCGTATCAATGGACGCACTCCGTGTAGGGATTTCCCTCCTGCTCAAGATAATTATTGTGGATTTGGAGATACAACTGGTGCTGATCAACTTATTCCCATACTGGGACAACTCACTCAGGTTATGAATAATAACCTTACTTGTATGAAGCACCCTGATCCGCAACATGGAGGATCAATGTTAGACCGCTTCATGAGGCAACAACCACCAAAATTTAATGGGGGTACAAATCCATTAGTAGCTGAGTAATGGATAAACTATTTAGAGAAAATATTCCACAGCTTGGGGAGTAGCGAAAGGGAGAAGGTCATCATGGCAGTTTACTGCCTCACTGGAGATACCGATCAATGGTGGTAATTGATTCAAAATACAAAGGAAGATGATGACGTATCAAATATGGAATGGAGGGAGTTCAAAGAGCTTTTCCTAGAAAAATTCTATCCTCGTGACCATCGAGCAGATATGGAAAGACAATTTTTGAGTCTGAGACAAAAGGAGGATGAGAATGTTGCAAAGTATGAGGCCAACTTTACAAGGTTAGCGAGGCATGCTGCAGATTATATACGTAACCCAAGAAGTAAGATTGATCATTTCTTTGATGGGTTAAAACCATTTCTCCGTCAAGCATTAGTCTCACAAACCTTTTCGCCATGCGAAGATATTGTCTCATGTGCTATCAAGACAGAAAAGGAATTCTCTATGTCTTATGACAACAATGTAAAGCAAGAGAAGAAGAGAACAGTGGAACAAGAGACAGATAATGGGAAAAGGGGAAAGAAGGATTTTCCATTATGTGATAATTGTGAGAAGAATCACCCTGGTACTTGCCTAAAAGGAATGGGAGTTTGTTACAAATGTGGAGAAAAAGGTCACCAGGCTCGTGATTGTAAGGGAAAGAAAGAGGCTATCAATGTTGAATGCTACAATTGTAGAGAAATGGGTCATTACGCAAATAAATGTCCTAAGCGTCAGGGAAACATACCTCAGAAAAGGCCAAGGGATCAAGGCCAATCTTATGTTGTGACTACAGTTGAAGCGGAATAATTAATGTATTGGTGGTTTTGGACTCATGGATTATATTCTGGTTATTAGAATAACGTGATATATATATAAGGATTGTACTGCAGTACTTATTGATTTCAGTAACGTTTTAATATGATGAAGGTAATTATATTATTATTATGTGACAATAAGAGAAACTTTACTTTGTTTGGAGAATCTGATAAATTAATTTTGGAATTAAGAGTCCTTTTAGAGAGAGTCTGGACAGAGGTATTTTGGATGACTATAAAGGTTGGAGTGGATTAAGTTGATCTTTGGATACTATTGTTTAAGGTTAAAAAAATTTATGAAGATTATTTTTGGGATATTATAATACTATAGTTTTAGGAAAAGGACAACCTGCAGGGTGGGGCATAACCCGTCGCGTCGGACATAGCTGCAGGAATCGAACCCACAACCATAGTACGACATGCCTTTATTTCCTACCACTAGCCTACAGGAAGTCCCTAGTTATTACAATATAATTTTACTAATCTAAATGGTATGTGTTAACATTTGGAACCTTATACAATTAGGATAAATATAATATTTTTGAGGTCTATTATCTTTTTGAGTGAAAGATGAGTTGATGGTTGAAACTCTAATTGTCAAGCATAAATATATATATACCTATCTCTTATTCAATGAATAAATTAATTCTTAAACTTTATTAAAGGGATATTAAAACAAAAAAATGTGTTATCCTAATACCTTATGTCTTGTTGAACTGATGATATTTTAAATCAACATAGATTGATGGCTTTGAGGCCCTCAATTTGACAGTTGATTGTGATTGATGACCACAATCACTCCCTACATATATTTACATTTCCTCCCAATTATATGTCCTTAATTGCCAAAAATGTTCTCCTTATCGAGATTATAATTTGGTGGTGACTTTCTTATTTCTATTTCTCTCTTATTAAGGCTAAATTTTGTTAACCTTATTTCCGATGTGGATTTTCCACAAAGGTATTTTCTATTTTCAACCTTTTATTTTCAAAGAAAAATATCAAATTAAGAGGACACAATTTATTAAAGGAGGGGAGAATGTAACACCCTGAGCTTCCATGATATGCTTCTCATTCAATAATGCAATAGCTTGCATTGTACGCAACTTCGAGTTCTAAAACACCGTGACTAATCAAAGTAGCCGTTATGAATAGTAATAACCACTTTTTAAAATTATAGAAATTTTATATTTAAAAATGTACTTCATTTTTGGATTCGGAATATTGAAAATATCCTATGTTGAATTTGGGGTATTTTTCTGAGAACTTCTAATTTTTTATGAATAGTGAAAAATACTTAAAAACAACTTTTTTAATCAAAATAATTTATAGTGATAAATTATACTATTTTGTGGTTTTAAAGTATAATTAGAATATATTTTTACCATTTTATCCAATGGTGGTCATTAGAATTAATTTAACATTGAAATTGGACATAAACAATTGCCAATCTTTTGATATAAATTGTTTCTTAAAAACACGCTATCTGTCGTGACAGTGGGAATTAATTATAAAATTAATTAATGAAACTTATATGTTTGGAATTTTTTAAAATATCCATCATTTTTGAATTTGGAATATCAATTATAGCTTAGGGTGAAATTTTGGCATTGTTCTGAAAAACTTCAATTTTTGATGAATAGTGAAACCACTAAGTGGTAGTTAAATAACTGATTTTTTGTTTAAATGAAATATTACCACTTCTGTGTTTTGATTTTCAAAAATCTGACATACATGGTTTTAATTATGAAGTAAAATGTGGTTCAATGGGATTAAAATAATTTTTGGTGAATAGTAACTTTTATGTTCTTAATCGCGATTAGAGGTAATTAATATAGTTTAAGGTAAACATAATGTTTTAATAATATGAGATGATCTTGACACATGTCCTACCTTCATTAAATGTGCCATGGCCGACCAAAAAAAATCCATGGGTCATATTGGGGTCCCCATGGAGCCACTTTAGTTGGAAAATGACATAAATACCTTTTATTTAATGTTAAAGTAAAAAATGACACAAACATGAAATGTTTTACTAAAACAATTTTTACATGGGGTCATACAAGTAATATTTTTGGCAATAAATAGTCATTAGAAATTTAATGATATTTCCTACATCATAGTATTTTTTTTTATTTTTAGACATTAAATAACTTAAATTATTTATGACATCATTATGATGCAGTGATGACCTCATTATTTAACGATTTTAAAAAAATGAAAATATAATGTAAAATCCAAGGCTTACACTTTTCCAAAGACTATTGGATGGGTAGATTTCTAACCCTTATCACCTTAACCTCGAATTATATAATTGTGGGACCTTTATAATCCGAAAAGCATTGTATAATAATGTAAACATTTCTTACTTTCCAAGAGTGCCCCTCCTCTCTACTTATAAAAGGCCCCCACCTCTACCACCTCATTCACACTTTCAAGCCATTTGGCTCGGCCAAACTCTGCACAAATACTCTCCCAACTTTTCCCACTTACTCCTAGAAGCCTCACTTTGGGCAGAACACTTCCCAAGGAAGCCTTTGACTCAAATCAAAAAGAGTTACCCGATTTTGAGGTAATGTCTTCTCTAATGTTATTTTGTTTTATTTTGCTTCTCCAACCCCATAAACTCTTTTTATTCATTTATTTTTTAACAAAACCAGTATTCTCAATATACTAGGATGTTGTTATAAGATGTATTATAGCTACAATTACACACACCTACATCTAATGGTTAAAGAACATACAGTTTCTGTGGATGGCGAATTTCTGCCTCACGAAATGATGATTGTTCAACACTCATAAATCACCTTCAAAGGTGGCCATTAAGATCTCACTATATTTATATATGATATATAATATGATTATGTTTTCCTTATTCTTCTGTATTTCTCATTTATGGCATACTTTATGATTTCCATTACGGGTAAACGCGATAATTTCATTTTAGGAAGTGCGGACTACCGCCCCCTCAAACTGATGTGAATCGTTAATGCCATATGTGGGATGTATAAAGGATGGAGTAAATGATATTATATGCTATATTATACTGTAATTATATTATACATTTATATCATTATGATTTAATTCCATTAAATACGAAATAGAAATGAAAGTAGCGTTCATGCGTACGTACGGCTTACCATCTCCATGAACGGTGCATTTCATTTCTTACCTCTAAATGTTACGTAATATTATGAATGAATGTATATACTGGATATATATGATATATATGATAACTAAATCATGAATATAATTCTGGATATAATGGATATTTCACCACATGAACAACTTGTAATTATAAGAAGTTTATTATTGACTCAAGTACCAAAGATCGACAAAACGACCGTTATTAATTTAAATAATTACATAATGTTCATAACATTGTAATAAGTGATATGAAAAAGGTAATGAAATTGAAAATGGTTATTAATAAGGTAGATATTAACTCTAGTTTATTATTCATGAGGTTAAATAACGGTTGAGTCAAGTCGGACATGAGGTAAGAGAATTTCTTAACCCAACTTCCATTCTTTGGGTTAATATCCTACTTTAAAATTATGTCATGATATTATTATGTCCTATTTTGTATTATTACATTCTTTATGTGTACCTATAGTTAATACACATAATAGATCTATTTTATTTTAAAAATGATCCTTTTAAGGACTTCGTCTCAATCTCCTTTCATTGAGGCATATTTGGTTTTATACACAATTTTCTTTTATACGGTGTATAAACCTCTTTGACTTTTATGTTTATTCAAAAGAAATCTTTTTTATACGAAGCGTTTTACTAAACGACAAAAAGGGAATGTTTATCTTTCCGTACTTATGTGGCGACAACGACCTCTCCGCTGCCGTGACCATTATTTGAGTTTCGGCTTCCTCTACAAGCCATCATTTTTTTAATGAAAAATAAATACAAAGTTTTAACTTTCTTTTATTTTGGTATTGAAAATGGTTTTGAAAGCGTTTTTATTATATCAATGTGCTGTATTGATATCTTGTGATTGAAATGTGGAAATGTTATGTTTCCTTTATGCATGTTTTATGTGATACAATTATGTTATGGTGTATGATATGTTTAAACCTATTCATATGATTAATGCATTGGACTTAACAAGTGACGGGTGGAGCCCGCTATAGCTCCTCGATGCATCGGTAGGTCTCATGAGACAACTAGACATGGAATTGGCCGAGGCCCTTTCCCAATTTGATTCGTGATTTTGGCTGAGGCCTTAATCATTTTAGACGTCTTGGACGAGGCCTTGAAAAAATGTTTCAGAATGTCTGGCATTATGCATTCCATCATTATGAATGTGGTTATTGATATTGAATGTGATTATTCGACCAGTAGAATATCCATGTGAATAAGTAAATGGCATTATCTCATTTTACTTTTTCCATATTATGTTGAAGTTCATGATTAAAAGGCTTTTGTTATAGTTATACATTGCCTTAAATGTTGATGTTTATTTATGAAAGCTTCCGCAATATTATTATCCTTACTGAGCATCTGAGCTCACCCCTTTCAATGTTTTAATATTTTCCATAATGTGAAGAAGTATTTTATGAATGACCTGCAGGGATTGTCAGAAGAGGATATGAGTGTGGTCTATGGAGACTTTGTTATTAGTTTTTCACTTTATGATGTAATGTAAGACTTATGAATGTATCTAGTGTTTCCAAGGCTACTAAACTAATCGGTCTTTCGAGACTTGATCTTTTGTGATCATGAAAATGTTACGAAGTAATGCACCGACTCTGGGTAGCAGGGGTCGGGGCGCTACAGTAGGGGTAATCTATAGAGTTTTTTTTGTTTCCCTATAGGCTATGTTTCATTAGGTCATTTTGTTTAGGTGGACATATAAATTTAAAACTTATTCATAATGATTATGTTTTTTAAGAATTATTTTAGTATCCATTTATAATTTTAGAAAATATAAACTTATTGATATCTTGTAGTTCTACTATGTGAATAGGGAAAAGATGCTCCAAAGTAGGGAATATTAATGTTGTACCTATAGATTTCGAGGAGGTTTAGGTTCAACATTCCCCTAATGTTTCTCTTATTATATAGGTATTATATCCTATTCATCCATGTATTTTTTGTATCATGATGGTGGGAGGAGTAGGTTATGTGTAGGGAGGGTCTCTAATGGTTTATATTTCATGAGGCTTTTAGCAACAAAAACATCAATAATTTTTGGGGATGGATCATACTAAGGACTCAAAGGACTTTATTTGTATTCAAGACATGATATTCACAATTCTAAACTTCATGATGATATTTAGGTGTAGTTTTAATCCTATATCTTATGAAGTCCTCCCTTGATGAGGTGTGGAATGATGATCTTGGTTATGAGCCATGAGGTTATATCTTGGGTAGACATTATGTTTTTCAATTTTCTATTGTTTTTTAATAAGAAATAGTGTTTGGATAGTACTCATGAGTTTATGATCCTCTAGTATGGTTCAACAATAATGGATGAATACAATACATGTTTCACAGAGTTGATATGTTTTTCTGTTTTGTTAGCTTGGAATTAGCCGCAAAATGACAAGAGGGTTGAGATTAATATTTACATATATGTGACGATGTCTATCAGAATATTTCAATAGACCTCATAATATGATTGGTTATATATGGAACTCAATATTTCGAATTTCTGAGATGAGGAAAACTAAATAAGGTTTCCTCTCATAATTAATTTTTAAATTTTTATCCTTCCTAATTAGGTTTATGATTCATATTCTAGTGGTAGTAAGTGTAGGAATGATGATATATTATTTGAATGAGATATGAAACTAATGTAGTAAAAGGGGTTTTTATCTAGATCTAGGAAGTAATCACCAGACCCGAGTTCAATGTGGTTAGCCAGGGCATTAGAGAAAGATGTGTAATAGCCTGCCAATGGAGTTTCATTCATATTGAATAATGAGACATGTTTAGTGATTATAATCAATTGTATCCCAGACATGTATTGAAAGATGACAAAATAATAAATTAAAAATGAGGGAATTTTCATCTAGACCTCATATAGATACCAAGAATAGTTTTTGGTGATCAGGTCAAGGAGGTAGCAGAGTGTCATAATATCCACTAGAGTACGCATGTCATTTTTTAGTCTCACATGAAATTCATAGAACACATAAGTATAGAAATATATATGAGTTAGGATGATTTAGGATGATTTTATTCTTTTTAATATGTTTTAGATTATATATCTCTAGGATTATTGATATCCAGAGGTATGGTTCGCATTAACTTAATAATTCTAGTAGCCATTTTTAATACCAATGGTTCTCATTCATTTATTTATTATCTAGTTGTGGTTACATTGGGGTTTTAAATAGAGTTTCCCCTCTATTTTTGGAACTTGTTAAATATTATGGGAAGATATTGTATTTGGTTAAATGGTGTCTCATGCTTGTAATAGTATATAGTGTCTATTATCAGTTTTGGTATTTTATATTCCCTAACATAATGAGGTTCAAAATAATTTTCAACATTAATTGGATAATAAGATTCTATTATCACAATGATCGATACCAATGTCAGGTGTGTTTTACATCCCTCGTGGGAGTGTTGTATGTTCTGTTGGGAGAGTGGGATTCTTATGTAGGTTTATATTCAATAAATTTCTACTAAGTATGATCCATTACATTGTAGATGGTTTATCTGGTTTATTCCATAGACAATGTGATAGTTCGATTGACATTTTCTCTATTAGTGTACAAGTTTTAGAATGGGTTTTAGAATAATTTAACTAAAATTACTCTCGAAAGAGATATCTAATTCATGAATGATCTCATTCTATGTGGGAAGACCATATCATTTCACTTTATTATATGTCCTTGTCCGGGAAAAGGGGGATGAATAAATACATTTTGGATCATTATGTAATGGTTTTTAACCATCCAACTACATATCCAAGGATTTTTATTATTCTATTAAATAATATCGAATATGGTAGCCTTTGGATATCAATATATTACTACATTCAATAATATATTTTTGTGAATAATTTGTATAATTTTAAAAGAATGGATGACTGGTTAAACCAGCAAAGTGGATCCCAATGTTTTTCTAATATCAATTTATGGTTGGGTTATCATCGGTTTGAGGTCAAAAAAGATGATATAACATTGAAAACATTGATAAACATATTCAAGTTGATTGAGTATGTTTTGATTCCATTAAGTATAAGTAATTTAATAATAGTGTCCAAATAATTCAAAAACCATACTAATTTACCATATCTAAAATTCTTTATCATTGTTTTTATCAATAAAATATTAAAATACTCATAGAATTAGAAATAAAATATAGATCAGCTTAATATTTTCATGATAAAGGATCAACCACATTTTCATTATTATATGTATATAAATAGTACCTTTTTGATTCATGAGGTGCACTTCATTGAATATGATTCCATAGAAGAAGTAAATATAGATTTTTACAAAAAAAATTGGAAGTGATTAAGTATTTCCCTTGGCCTAGGAGTGTGTTTTAAACCCATTATTCCATTGGATTTTATGGGTAATATAAGTGGTTCATTCCGGACATTTCGTTCATGGTAGTTCTTATAAATTTGATGAAAATGAAGGGGTAATAATTGAGTACACTATTAGTTCAATTAATTCATTTCACGGGTTGAGGAATAGGTAAAAACACTTTATTTATGATCATTAAATGCAATGTGTTTCATTATATTGTCTATTATTATGCTTTGGGAGTTGGTCAGGGGGTTATTCTGATGAAATGGTATTTGGTGGTGGCTTATTGGTCTTTTAAGATACCAAACCACATGTGAAACTATGTATCCAACGATTTCGATCCCAATATGATGGTTCATTTTCTAAAATATTGTTATGATTAACTCTCTGGGGATATATTTTTCCTCTATATGGAAAACATGATCTTGTTGCATATATTTCTCTACTGAGATGTGAATGGTTTTTTAATGTACGTGTTATGTATCTTCATAAATCAATGTTAATATTCCTTATACCCAAGTGAAGGTGAATATAATTGTGGATTATATGAGATGAATTTCCAATAAATGATTATTTTGAGTTCATAAATAGTAGTGAAAGTTTATTATCCTACTTAATGACTAGAATATGGATATATTATAAGACTGAGATGTGGTAGTTTATACTCCATTTACATTTAAATATTCCCTTGTATTTGATGTAAATATTACGAATATGTTTGTTCATAATATTTCATGATATTGGAATGTCACATAGAGGATGGACATTGCATAGGTTGGACATAGGATACATATAGAATATTGTATATACATAGTTATGTAGTGGTCACCACTATGATGAGGGATGATTTTAGGAGGGACTCCCATTCCTCGAAATGTGTGATATTACAATATTTTATATAGATATATTGGTATTTTCTATATTTTTTCTAGTGTTTATGATTCTATAACGATATTGAGTGTTTTTTTTCTCACTATCTTACCTTTTGGAGGATACATATAGAGTACTTGTGACGATGTGGTTTACTACAATGCCTCCATGTTTTTATATGAATTTCCGACAAGGTGACCATAGACATCCTTGTGGGAATAACTATGATTTCAATCGGTTTTGATGTAGTTTGGGTATTATTTTAATGCTGGATAATAGTTATTATTATTTTTCTTATTTGTAAGACTCTCAATATGGAAGAGTTAGGTATGTTATATGTGGGTGAAATTGTGTGGTTTCATGGTGTTCATATGAGAAGTGTTATATTGGGAAACATTCCCAACAACAATATTTTTACAAGACCTAGGGAATGAAATGTTTTATTAGTTAAAACTAAGAAATATATATTACCACAATATATATGGTCAAATAATACAAGATGATAGGTATATTGGATGATATTCTTAGGCAACCGATTCATTATTTTAAAGGATAAAGGGATAACCATCTTGATTTATTTGAGATTTTTTTAACAATATCAATAATTGTCCTATCCAGATGGACCAATTTAATATTATTTATGTTAGTTCATTAAACTCATCATTGTGATTTTTGGGGGTAATTTAAATAGTTTTGATCAAATTGATCATTATGAAAGAATCCATCACACACATTCAATTGATTTGAAAGAAGTCAGTTACCACATAGAGAAAAACAATTTATATTACAACTAGATGGGGATACCATTATAGTTAATCATGAATGGATTGAAATAATAATGATTATATCCTGAATTGGTGTATCAGTCTTTGAAGAATTAGTGGAAGCATTAACCACATTTTATTATTTTTTGATACTGTAAGGCATATTGGGATGGTGGTTTGTCCATTTTCTCTAACACAATGAAATAAATGTATGATTAATCTATTTCATGGGCCCTAGATATGGATGTATGGTTTTGAATTTTTATTCACTATCCATGATGATTCCTTTGAGTTTGAGGTATATGATTTATTAATGTAACAACCTATATAGGTCATAGACCAGATTAAGAAAGTTCTATGAATTCTTATTGTGTATCATGTATCGATATTATAGTATATTTGGTTGATCCAATATGAGGCCTGGGTGCACACATCAAATTTATCTGTATAGTTTTTGAATATTTTTTTCTAGGAAACTTAAAGTATCATCTATGTTATTGGAATTCCTTATATAGGATAATTAATAACTTGAGGTTTGATGTATTTTTTATTGATGTTTATTATAATAAATCATGTTGGTTTTAAGATATTATGTGTGTCAGAAGAGGCACTGGTGGTTTTTAGGTAATTTGACCTATTTTACACCTGCAATGTTATAGAAAGCAATTAGTTTGGGTGGGACACTGGGGACTATGGTGTGGCTTCTAGATGGATAGGGAATAGGTTGTCCATGATGAATATAATATGGTTTTTTCATCGAGGATGTGTGTTGTAGTTTCATTATTTCCTTTCTCATGGGACACAAAGCATTGAAATGGGTTATTAGAAGGATAATGCATTATTCCTGATGACCATGTTGCCAGGGCCATCATATAGAGGACAACCCCAATACCAGTTATCATTTTTCTATGTAACAGTGGGAGGACCACACTATAAAACTACTTGGTTGTGAAGCACCATGAAATAGAACATATAGATAAACCATAGACCATCTAAATTATATTTTTAAGGTCATGTAAAAATATTCACATTAGATTCCATCTGAACCACCTCCCTCTATCCCAAATAAACCATTATCATCCTATGAAACATTAGATAATTATTTATAGATATATTGTCTCCTCTGAAATCATTTGATTGGAATCTTATCTATAATTTTCAATGATGGTCACTTTTAGCGCTTATAATTCCATATAATCCCTTATATATTCCTTCATATTCTATTTATTGGTTTCCCACATATAAAATTTAAATTTTTTGTTTTATGGATGATTTTTTGTTATTTAATTGTTGGATAGAATCAGGAGGCATTTCTTGGAGAGTGCACTCTATTTCTCTAAAGGTTTGAAGTACTAACAATTTTATGGATTACTATTAATTTTTTGTCACTAAAGTTCCATATAGGTGCTTGTGTATCCCTATGATATATTTTTTGAGGAATAATAGTTAATGGGTAGAAATGTAAATAACCTTTTAGAGTAGGTCTATGGTGTAATTTCACCTTGTTCGTGGGTGATGTTGGGGTTGTCTTCTCTGAAATTTAGATTTATAGGAGTCGTTCAGACATGGATGAGGATAGAATAGCAAAAAAATATGGAGTTTTGGTTTTTTGGATGGGTTATCTCCATTTTTTTATATTCCTATAAATGTTTTTTCATATTTTATACCACATTATTATTGATTTTTTGGGTCCACCTTGAGAGATAATGTACATTGTGAGACTTAATGTGACCTCTCTTGATTGAGAAGGGATGTGTCTCATATGAGAAATGTGACCTCCCTTGAGTGGAAATTGATGGGTTATATATAAGGAACAAGGATGTACCAACAATGATATGTGATAGGTTGTGTACTATAAAACATTAATGATTCTGATAGACACTTCCTTCTTAAATGAGTTGAATTAAGTGTAGATTTGATATTGTGGTGGTTTTCATAACACATGATGAAACAACTTGTTTTTAAATTGATTAATTAATTATTTTATTATAATAAATCATAAACTATATAATTAATTCACATATGATAAGGAAAATTTGGAGGTATCCTTATAGTTTCATGTTCACACAAATCATGGGAATCTCAATGTTTGTGGAAATATCATCATTAAGGATCTAGCCAATCGAAAGGGTCATGTGATAGACTATTATGTAGATATTGGTGGATGGGATTAAGGTGATATTAATACATTATATAGGGTATTATTAATTAATGAATCATTTATATTTTTAATCTTTGTTTATTTTGTTGACCTTGAATCACTACATGTGTGGATCCATTTTTTCATGAAGATGTGGTCATTGTGTTGTATATTGATATTGGATGATATTGATTTATTATTTATTTCCCTATCAGTTCTGTGTAATTGAATTTATTATTATTGATTTCTCCATTATGTTACTCTGATAGTTAGCTGGTAATGGGGGCATATCCTCCCAATTATGTTGTTTTATCACACAATACTAGTCTACCTCCTTTTGTATATAGGTGGGATTCATGATGTCATGTTTTACTCTATATTGGTCTCTATAATCATGTTTGGTATGTATCATAAAGAATATGGAATGTGGAATCACTAATTGGTAAATTAAATAGGAGAGTATTAATAAGAATAAATATAAAATGTAAGAAATACCACGATGGACACCTTGATGGATGAGATAAGCTGCTCATCGAGGTGTGGGGATAAGACTATGTAGATATCTTGCAAGTGAAAACCTAGTGATATTTTATAATGTGATGTATTAACCTCTTATGTTCCATTTTATGTAGATAAGATACAAATTCTATTATGGATGGTGGCATCGTGAGGATTTTCTTCTCCATCAGTGAGAAATTTCATGAATGACTGCAATATGTGAAATTTATTCCTAGTGTGTATGAATTATAGGATTTCTATGAGTTAAAATGTATGTCTTGAGAGATGATCAGACCATTCCATGAGTTGGAGGGAAATACTCGTGATAGCGGACTGCCTTTACAAAGTTGTTTGAGCCTTGATGTGAATTTTGGTTGGTTAAAATAATTCCCTTGAGGGACAATGGCTAGACGCAGACACAGATTAATAACCCGACCATGAATATTTAGTTAGAGGTCTATATTTATAGACACTCTAACCTTAGGCATCAGGTACATGGTAGGTTATTAGTATGATTTCAATATGTAGTGGTTGGATTTTGGAATGGGGTTGAACAAGGAATTATCTAGTTTCATGTTATCCAAGGTACCACTTGATATCCTGATGTTCACAGATTCATGATTTTGGGTCATGAAATGATGTATAGAATTTATAGATGAAATGTTTATTTTATCCCTTGTGGATACACCTATATGATTGTGTATAATAGCGGAAAATTTTTATAGAATTATAATATTCATTTCCCACACACTTCTTAGGAACAACATTGTATTTAACAACTTATATTGTATTTAAAATATTAGATAATGATATATATTAGATCGGGATAGAGAAGCTCATCTATATTGTGCATACTTGGGTGTGATAAGACTCATAGATGGAATTAGGTTTTTGTGGGAATTTTAAATATTTTTATAATTTTTGTAATTTTATCATCTTAGTGGATGATATGAGAATGTGTGAATGTACAATATTTAATGGGGAATTATTATCTCATTGTTTTTATTATGTATACACTAAATAGTTATGATTGAAGTATTTTAATTATTTTTCAATTTTACGTGTTTCACCCTATTATGATGTTGTAAGTTCCCCAATATATTTATCAGAACCTCTCTACAAATAAGTAATCTGTAGTATATGGGAATACACAAATGAGGCCACTCAACCATCTACCATAAACAATTTTTAGGATCTTTTGTTACAAGTGTTATCAATGTTTTTTATTTTGTTTTTTATTTGTTGACAATTATGATTTCTAAATAATTTTTTTTGCAGCATATGATGTATCTCAAATTGGTACTTTTCTCATGAATTATCCTTATTATAAGGGATTTCTATTTTTATTATTTGTTTTATTTTTATGGGTGAGATTTTACATAAATATGAACAACTCATATATGATTTTATATATGATTTTTTATAATATATCTTTGGGAAGAGGTTGTGTACGTTCATCATATAGGGAATGTATGATTCTCATGATAAACATATTCTTTCAAGTTATTGTTCTACAAATTATAGGGCTCTGTTATTTAAAGGATAAGAAACATATATGGGTTTTTTCCAATATATTGTTTTCTATAATTTAATTTAGAATAACCAAGGGTTTTTATGGAATTCCAGGTGGATCCTGGTATAGGATGATCTCTGGTGATGGTTATATTATCCCTTCATGTATGGGGTATATATCAACCCCTAGTGGGATGATATATTCATTTAATTCCATAGTGGTGATCAATGGATGGGTATTGATTCATTGGGGACTTTGGGTATATTTACGTAATATCTCAATAATAACCCATATAATTATTTCATACATAATTATTTGGTGGAATTATAGTTAACTAAACAATGATGATGAAAGAGGGCATGTAAATTCCGTAGGGGCAAGCATTGAATGCACTCTCTTTGTTTCTAGAATCATCTTTGACAATTGATGGTAGGATATATTGGATGTGTAAAATCTTATGATTCTAAAATAAAACTATGCTTGGTATTGTATTCAACATGCAACATTGAATTTAAATGAACAATGATATAATATTAAAATATTATTATTTAAATATGATTATTATAACCTAGCCAATAAATTAGTAGGTAGGAAAAAAATAAAAAATTATTTTTAATATATATATATATATATATATATATATATATATTACCATGTATATATTTATTTTGAAATTCTGAATAAATATTAACACATATTTAATAAATATTTTTTATTTTCCAAGAAATATATATTTCTTTAAAAAATGTTTTTTATTTCTTTTTGTTCGAAAAAATTTTAATAATTTTTTTTAATATTTTATAAATTTTAATTTATTTAAAAAATTAATTTTGAAATAAAAATATCAATATTAAAATAGGGTGAAATATTATCATTTTTTTGAAATATTGATTTTTCAATGAATAATGAAATTACTAATTATTGTAAACTTAAATATATTTTTAATAAATTAATTATTATTAAAAAATCGTTATACATTAATTTTATTTAAAATTTAACATTTATATTATTTAGTAATATTTTATCTAATTGGTCACATTTATACCATATTTATATTGTATTTTGATATATTTTTAATTTTTAGAATTAAAAACATATTTCGTGAAACTATTTTACAATACATAATATTTCTCAATTATAACTAAATAAAACGACCCTTAATTTTGAATTATATAACAAAAATATGTAGAAAACATATCAAAATATATTAATTTAAATTTATTAAATTACTATTACATGTAATTTAGTTATTATAATATCATATAATGCTTGAAAATTATATTCCATGAAAATCAGGATATCAACAAGTATGTCGGATTAATTTTAAATTAAATTATTCATCCTATGTTAATTTAATTTCATTAAAAGTATATTCCATATTATTGATATAAAAATTAGATAAAATAATACAGTCATCTTAATTTTGTCCAGAATGCATAATTAAAATTATAAAAAGTGTTACCATAGTTATTTGTAAAATCAGTTCACTAAGGGGGTGGGGTTAAATAAAAAATGAAAGTTGAACTGAAATTAAAAAAACAACTAAATGGTAGTGGTTAATATTATTCTTATATATCCCCTAATCCTTCATTTATTTAGTTTAGGAGGAAATTTTATGGAGAGTGTATTCTAATTTTAGAGTTATTATGGGTATTCACCAAATTCTCAACCCTCCTCCATTTTAATATGAAATTCACTCCCCTTTACTTTAACATAATGTAATTCTAATTCGTTCAAAAAATACCAACCAAGATACCTTCACTTATTATTTACCCATGTCCTAAGGTTATTATTTTGATCAGAAATCTTGTCAAGGGATCTGTTTGCTATAATCCTATAGAGGTTGTCTGAAGAAGAGGTAACATTCTTAATCAAGCAACTTTTTTTAATTTCCTCTTCTAGATCATTGAAATATTATTAAATCATGAAAAAATAATAATATCATTATCTACCAAATAAAATGATTTTATTTTGTTTATTTAATTCCCAAAGTCCATCTCCACTTTCATTAAATGGGAAATGAACCCATCCATCATGTGTATGGAAGACCACATCATTATAAACCAATGTTATTCTGTTTCCAACATCAAATAAAAAATATTATAATGATGGTGAATTTAATTTTTATATATCATATCCATGACATATAATTCATTAATAATAAGTATAATAAATTATATTTCCTTTCATTACCATCCATGGAAAATGTAAACTTCGTTCATGTGCACAGAGGACTACGACCCTACGAAAGGATGTGATTATTTTTATTACCGCATATAATCCATGATATATTTAATTTTATTTAAATAAATAATATAATATTTAGAATATTATAATCATTATAGAAATAATAATATATATCATAACTATTTTCTATCATGATCTTTGAAAATTGGAAATATTACACATGCATACGTACGATATATCATCTCTATAATTGTAATGTAATTCATTTTTCATAACCATAAATTAGAGTCATTTTTAAATGAATAATTTATCAATAAATATATTAATTATTTAATGATTATTATTTTTATAGAAATAATTTAGAAATGTATCCTTTACCATGATCTGTAAACCATTGTTGTTTTGAAATTATGAACATAATATTATCAAAACACCACACATTGACATATCTGATTATATAATTAAACACATCCTTAAAAATGATATAAATTGTTGTGGTATTAGATATTAAAACAATAAAAAGTTAATAAAAGGAAAATATTTTATATAAATCTATTATACAGTTGATAAAATACATACATGAAAAAGTCCAAACTTGAGGTTGGGGTTTCTCTACAAAACATCCTTCATTGGGACAACTATTTTGTTATTCATATAATATCATTTAAATGGTTTAAATACTGACCATTTAAATAGTATAACATGAAAAATTCGTAATTTATTATATTTTCAGTCATATTTCATCTAAATAATTCATGGGAGTTATGATTCCAATGTTATAAGGGTTTATGTTTCAATCTCATTTTAATCAGGATTGTTTATGCTTGAATATATATTCTAGTATATTATGTTATTTTTTTTAATAACACCTTGAATTTTATTCTACTATTATTATTTATGAAAAATTTATGTATCCATTGTTATCTCTTAGGTAATTAATATTGTTGAGAATGTTTTTAGGATAATTTAACATCATTTCTCTAATTTATCGAAATTCATTTTCCATAAAAAAACATGATCTCTAAAAAAATTAAAAAATCATTCTAATATTATATAGTGATTTATTAGAAACCTTTTTATCCATGTTTTAATTTTTTAAAATAATTATATGGATTATTTTAATCATTTTTACAAAGATTTTCTTTTTAATTTTATTACCAAATTTGAACGAATTCCTTTTTCAAATATACATTATGTATTGACTTACATGATGTCATGACAATTTTTTGTGGAATGTTTCTTCATATAATTCCATGTAAATTTAAAATAAATATTATTCCCATAATATTACGTGATAAAAAATTATTTTCAATGTCGAATGGTTATTTTCCTCAAAAAAAATTTAATGTTATTAATTGTATTTTTAGTCAACTATCAAAAAAACCATTAATATTAAGGATTTATTTGAATAAATATATATATATATATCTATAATATATAACATTGAAAATATACTTACTTTTTTTTAATAAATAAATTATATTTATTTTTTCAATTACTACATTAAAATATTTCATTTGATTATTATATGATTCAGGACTATGAAACCCATATTCTTTCCATGGATAATAATTTTTTTTCCTTATCATTATTTTCATTATGTGGCACAAAAATAAATGTACCTGAATTGAATATAATGGGTGGTATGTGAATTATATATCCCTACATTGCACTGGGTAATTATTTTCTATCATGAGACTTTATGTATGGGATTAGGTAGTGAACCTAATCCATTATGACATTCAGAAAACCATGTGATGTTGTCGCGGTGATTAAAACTGTCTTATTATTATATCATATTTTATGTTTCTTCCACATTTCCAATGATTCTGTTATCATATTATGATTTTTTTATTATCCATAGTGATTACTCTAGATCCATATCTTTTATTACATCATGTTGTACCATTGAATCACATTTTATATTTTCTTATCATCTCTATTTACATATAGTGATTTTATGCTCACCCCTTGTGTCTATGTTTTTTATAGGTTATCCCATATAGATTTAGTATATCAAAATGATTTAAGAGTTAACTATGGATATACAAATTAATAAGTACAATTAATCTAACTTCGATGTACTATGATCCTAGCCTTCTAAGGACACTTGGCCTCACAATCATTTTGTTGTAATGAATAATTTTCTTATTAAAGATTATGTAATAATATGTGTAAATGTATAGGGTAGATATATTTGGTATTAGATTGAATATTTATTTAACATAGGGAAAGTAGGAAGAAAAAAATTAATGATAATCTTATAGATAAGTCTAGGGATAACAATAATTATAGTAAACTATCATAGAATTTTTGAGATGTTTAGAGCGAGTTGAATCTAAGGATTTTTATTCCTATCCAGATACTAAAATTGGATTTTTTTTATGTAATAGTTATTCCTTGTGGTAATAACTCTAAAAAGGCCATATTACGATTTGATTCTATTTTCTCATGGTGAAAGATAATGGGACTTACTATACATATGGTTGGGAACTCCGAGGAGATATGATTTATAAATTTACAGGCACTTTATGAACCTTAAAAAATGAATTGAATTGATGATAGTCATGGATTACCTAGGATAAACCAAAAGTGGCTTTGGTTGATAATTATATGGTTTATCATAAGTTTAAAATAATAAATAACCCTTTTAGGTTATAGGTTATTGACGTTTATGATTATTAAGACAATTTTAGGAGATATTTATGTTAATTAACTAATGGGTTTACTATAAGTTTCTGTAAAATTAGTTATTTGTGGAATAATATTTTTAAATTTTGTTGAAATTACATTAATTTATTTGTAACCCTTAGGTTTTATGCTATATTTTATGATAAGGTAACAAAATTCACTTAATATTTTTTAATTTTTTCAGAAATATATGTTTTATATAAAATCATTGTGGTGAAAATTTTATTTATGATAATTGTTTCACGATGTTCATCAGATTTGTGCAATAATTATAAAATAAAATTAATATAGTCATAGAAAATAGAAATCTTCAATGAAAAATGAAAACATATCTCATTTGTTAAGGCCCTAAGGCATGGACACATAGTCGAAGGGCGGTAAGGGTGCATTGCCAAACACTGGCCAAAATGATGTAGTATTATTAAGAGATTTTTTCCATAAAAAAATTTGTGGAATAATATTATGTTTATTTTGGGATACATATTATAAGATGATATATTTTTTAATTTTATGTTTTTTAGTTGATTAATGATATTTTGGGAATCATTTTTATTGGGTTCAAACACACACACACACACACATACATATATACTTTTGGTTTAACATAGAGGAGTGTTTGGGAAGAATGTTATAATGTTTTTTGAGATGTATGATGAAGGATATGGGATAAAAATTGATTTCAAAACCATATTTTCAATATATATTATTTTGGTTACTTGGGATAGAGTTTTCTTTATTTAAGGAATGATCTATGTTATACTATTGTTGTTTTGTAGAATTTGGTAGATTAATATTATCATTGTAATTTTTGGAAGAATTTTACATTGTGTTACCCATATGGTCTAATAAAATAATGGATTAATAGATTGTCAATATCTTATAGTTCATTTAAACTATTGAAAATTACCTTTAGTGCTTTAGGAAAAAATATCATATTGGATATTAATTCCTTTGAGTAAGAGATAATGTAGAAATTTATCGAATAATAATGACAAAATGAAATTATATTTATGAAATGACAATATATCAAGTAAGTGTATTTTCTATTTTAATATTTCTTAATAGTAAAATAATTAATCAAATCTAATAAATGGTTCTTCCAAAAAAATTTATGGTATTAAATATATATCATATCAATCAATGGTATTTTAACTCTTCACATGTTTATTGTTTTTTTATTTTTTACATTCTCATGATCATTATATTTTTTTATTTTATTATCTATATCACTCCCCATACAAATTTATGTTTTTAGTCTATTTTTGTGTTTCCACTTATAAAAAAATTTATCTTATGTGGATACTAAGAAATTTAATGACCTCTATATTTCCTTTTCCCTATTTTAAAGGGAATGTTTAATTACTACTTTTTTATGATGTGGGGTTTTCACAAAATGAAATTTTAAATTGTAAAGACCTTTATTATTGAGATAAATTTTGAATTTTGAGGAATCAGTTTATTTAAGGGGTAGAATGAAACATAAAATTACATTAATAGAACATTATGCTAACTAGAATATTCAACATGAAACATTGGGTTTAAATGAACCACGATATAATATTAATATTTTATAACATAAAGATGATTGTTTTAACCTATCCCTCAAATTAGAATGTATGAATAGTAAAAAATTCCTTATGAAATATATATAAATATCTCACTCAATATATAATAGTTTTAAAATTTGTAATAAATAAAAACTCTTCCTTATTATAGATATATTATTTGACAAAAAAATATTTTTCCTTCAAAAATGATTTTTTATGATAAATTTTTTTTAATTTTCTTTTAAAATATGTTTTTTATATAATATTATCATAATTTTTTAAATAAAAAAACAATATTAAAATATTGAAAATTTTTGGGATTTTTTGGAAATTATAAAATTTTCAATTAATATTGAAAAAATAGATTTTTTATAACTATAATTTATTTTCGATAAATTAATTAATCAAAAAGTATCATTATTATTTTATTTTATTTAAATATAAGATAATTATTATTTATTCATTTTTTTATCTAATCGAATAAATTTATATCATATTTTTTAGGGATTTTAATAAAATTTATTTTTAGATTTTAAGACACATGTATCTGAAAACTTTTTTAGAGTGCATAATGTTTCTTAATTATAAATCATTAATAAAAACATTAATTTGATATTATTTATATTAAATTTTTTCACCATATATAAATAGTTATTATTTTATATTAAATTAATTATGATTTATTTTCATTCAATAATTATAAAATTGTTCTATTCTTGAATATTCCATTTCTCAAAAATAAAATAGAGATGACTTATTTTTTATTGTTAATGATGTACTATTAATTATGAGAACATATTTTGAAAAAATGTATTCCATATTATTAATAAGAATAATTAATAAAAAATTATATTTTGAATTAAATATTTTGTCAAATAGAATGATAAAAATAGTCAAGATCAGTTGCCATAGTAAATGTTATAATCACATTCCTTGGGGTTGATAAAATAGAAGAATATAATAACATGTTTAAAAAATTATTCTTTTTTATATTTGATTTTTCTATATGTATTATAACAGATTCACTCCTATTGTCAAATTTTTAGGCATTTTTTTGATAGTGACTAGATGTTATTGACTAGTTTTTGGTATTTTCAAGAAGAAAACTCCTCCCTTATAATTGGTCACCCACTCTCCCATCCTATTAAAACATCAAAAAACAATTTTTAAAAAAATAAATACCCAAATCACATAGATATTTCACATAATACATCCTAACGAAATTTTTTTTATTTGAAAGGTAGCCTAGGGATGTTGTAGTAATAATCTTAATGAGGTGGTCCAAAGAAGAGGTAATGTTATATATCGAGAATATTTGTATTATTTATTCTTCCAAATTATTATGAACATATTCAATGATTATATGATAATAATATAAATATCTAAAATATACTATGTTTTTTATGTTAATTAATTACACTGTATCCACGTCCACTTTCATTAAATGTAAAATTAATTCGTCAATCATGTTTACGAAAAACTACCGCCTCAAAAACCGATGTAATTTTTTTCTATAATTTCCACTAAAATATGTTTATATAGATGTAATTAATTTTTATATTCCATATTTATAAAATATTAATAATAATTTAAATTTAATGTATTGTATAATTCCTTACCTAAACATCCATTGAAAATGATAGCGTCATTTCTGTGTAAGGAGTACCGCCTCACATAGTGATGTGATTCATTTTTATTCCTTCATAAAATTGAATCAACATTTATGTGTATTTACATAAAAAAATATATTTATTATACCAATAAAATTTATAAATTTTAAAATTAAACCTACCCTCTTTCCAAAACTATCATTCAAATATGGAAATGTTACACCTTAATATATAAAACATATTGTCTCTGTTATTATAACAGAATTAATATTTCATAACCATTAATCATGTTTATTTTTTAAAGTATAATTTATGTAAAAAATTTATATTTATTTAAGTATTTTTATTTTTCATATGAGGGGATAATTACCCATTTTACCATATTTAACAAACCAATGCCATTTTGAAATTAAGAACATAGCTTCCTCAAAATACCCTATATGGGAAAAACTAATTACGTAGTAAAATAAATCCTTTAAATAATTGAAGAAAATAGTTCATGTATAAGGGATTAAACATGTAAAAGTTTATTTATAAAAAAAATTATTGATATAATTTTATTATAGAGGAGATAAAATAAAGACATGATAAATATTGGATTTGATGTATGGGTTTTGTCTCAAAACATCCATCTTCGATAAAAATGTTTTTAGGAAACAAATTTATTTTAAATAGAACATAAAAATACAATATAAATAATATATCATGAACACCTCAGAATTGATAATTTTGTTACAATAATTATACTTTATTCATGTAGTTTTTTATTCACAAGTTACAAAAGTGGTAAGGGTTTATGTCTCTGTATCATATTAATTTGGGGTTGTTTATGCTTGATTTTATATCGTAGAACATTATTTGATCATTTTATAATATAAAATTAGTTTAATTAACATTTGGTTATTTATTAATATTTCATGTAATAGGACCATTTTATTATCATTGGAAATTAAAATTATATTAACATATTTGTTATAATATCTGGCTTAATTTCACTCTCCATTAAAAAATCCCCTTCCTTCAAAATATTATATTATTAAAATGTTTTATAGAATTTTTTCAGTGCTATCCAACTATTTATTATACATATTTTTAACCTTAATTTACACTTAAATAATTTTAATATATAAATCTTCCCATTGTTTTCCTAATGAGTCACATTCTATATTTTCCTATAAAATGTGAAAGGTTGTCTTGTTAACATATAAATAATGGAAAACATTTCCCTCATTCATTAATATTATTTTCCATAAATAATCCTTTATAAGTTTCAATTTATATTTTAATTGAATAAAATATAAAAAATATTTTTTGAATTTTAGTTTTTACAAAGTGAGTTTTCTAGTGAATGTTTATTTTTCTTAAGATTGTTTTTAATATTTTTAAAATTATTACTATTCATCAACAACAAAGACCTTTAATATTATGGAATGATTATAAAAACTATATATATATCTCCTAGATGAATATCATTCTCAGATTTACATCTATTTATAGGGAAATAATTGAATTATGTTAATTTCATAAATTCCTTCATTATGAAATTTATTTGATTGTGGTTTGAGTCAAGAATATGAAACCCACATTATTTCTATGGGTAATTCTTATGTTATGATTTGTGATTGATTTTTTCTATGAAACACACATTAATGTACATTAAATGAATTATTAAAATGGTCCTTGAATTATATATTCCTCCAATTCACCAGGTAAGGTTTTGGACTTATGATACATAATCTATGGGATTAGAGAGTGAACCCAATCCATTATGGGACTCTGTACATCAGGTGATACTGTCTTTGTGGTTTTCCTTTACATATGATTATCTCCAATGTTATATTTTTTATTAATTTCCATTGACTCCATGATCTTATGATACTATGTTCTTTATATTATTCAATAATGTGATTACTCATGATCCATATCAATTATGATATCATGATATACATTTGACTCACTTATTATGAATCCTTATAATGTTAAATCCCTTACTATGATTTTTAACTCTCCCCTTTTGTATTTGGTTTCCCCAAGTTACCCCATTCAGTGTTTTAGCTTTAAAGGACTTATAATTTAATTATGGAGATAAAAATAAAAAAAGATTTATTTTATCCTCACTTTGATGTACTATGATTCTAGTCATATAATGTAACTAGGCCCAATGATATTTAAGTTTTAACTAATAAATTTATATGTTAAAAAACACATATTATGGTTTCTAAAAAGCTAGGTAACTATTAGATGTATGAAAATATTTTTTAGATGTGGTATTAGTGTAATTATTCGAGTGTATATTTGATATTGTGGTTTTGGATTGACATGGTTGTGGTTTTTTATCATATGATAGGCCTAGGAATGAGTGAGATTCCTTGATCCAATTAGAAAGAAATAATTTAGGTGATTATATGGGTATGCGATTATATTTTGTGGGGTATGGTTAATGTGATAGGATTGGGAGACTAGTTTTTGATGGTTGTGACTCATTTTATCATGAGTTAGGTTATCTAGTCTGGTCGTATTGGAGTATGAATTCATTGGTTTGAGTGAGATCGAGTAGGATCTCCAGTGTGAACCATTCAGAGGATTATTAATGGATTAATTAACTAGGGAATTATGGTGACTGTTACTAAGAATTTATGGTGTAAAAGTCATTTTATTTAAGGTAATTTGTAAACTAGATATTAATGGTGACCATTTGGTTTGTAGACTAATGAGAAGTTATATGCTGGTTAATCACTGCTAGGTATTAAAAATTCATATGGGATTTGAGGCCTAACATTTTGGTCATTAACAAGCACTGTTAGGAATATTTGATCATTACATGATAGGGGATCCCAAATGTTTTGTTACAACACATTTGGGGTCAAAACTCTAGGATAATGATAAGATACACTATATGGTGTTGATCACAACATTGTTTATTTTATTGTGTGACCCGCATTATGAATCAAATTTTGGAAAATGTCAGTAGGGAATTCCCAATTGGCTAAAAATTGTTTGAGGTTTTTTATTCACATTTTAAATTAGGTGAGAGTGAGTTATGAACATTTAATAATTAAATTTGGTAATAAGTATGTGGTCCATAGAAATAAACTTTTTCCTAAGTTGTGATGACAATGATATTGTAATATTTATTGTGTCATATTAGTCTTAGAATTATGATCCTCATATTGTAAGGTATCTAGATGTGATAAAATAGAATGATGGATGGTTACGGTGTCATTGATATGTCATTATTTGGTATTAACCACGGATATTAGATCCATTGGGTAATAATAACATCAAAATGTTGAGCTCTCCATGTCAAATTTAATGTGCTAGCCTCCTTCTCAGGGTGTAGTTTTTGTAATACAATAATTATTCAACTAAATGAAGCATTGATGCCTTACATGATATCGTAATGGATAGTATATGATGTTAGTTATTCAATAAAGAGTAACCATGTGATTTGTGTTTGTTCACTAGATTGGGAATTTCTTGGATCTCAGTATTCCTTTGGGAATTAAGTCATCATGATTGGTAAAGGTGGAGTGATGATGCATCGATGGTTGATTTTATGAATTTTCTTGTGGTATTTGTAAAAGTAGGTATGACTCATGTATTGACATAGAAATGTATGATAGGATATGGAAACCATGTTAATTGTGTCATTAGATATATATATATTCTAATAACCCACTAATAATAATAAACAATAGTGGGTAGAACCATTATGTATAATCAACCATTCTTATGAAAGCCTTATGGTGGTGATAACCATAATTCTTGTGATAATTTTTTTAAATAAAATGTGGTTTTGTGGGATAGATAGGTGCAGTGCATTCCATCTCTATAGTGGTAGTAGTGGTGTGTGAGTTACTCAATAATTGATGAATCATGCTCTTGGTTCAAGGAGTTACATAGTGGTAGCATGATTAGAATTCAATGATATAACAAAGTGATTACTTAGTTAATTCTAAGGCATAATTGGTCAGTGGAGTTTGTTTGAGGACAAACATGGATTCTTGACGATGATAAGAATTATGGTGGTGAGTTTTAAATGAACTATAATTTCATTAATCAATAATTTTGATTGAATTTTAATTTCCAGCAAAGAGAAATGGACCTTTGATGAATTATGATTTTAAATAGTAATGTAACTATTTCAATATATTAAGGAAATATTTTTTGGATATAGAATGAGACATAGTATGATGTTCAAATACTCGAATGAGTGTCATAGAATGGTTGGAGAAACCCTTAACTGATTGATCATCTATTGGAAGGGACTATTCCATAGAAATAGTTATTGCAAAGTTGCATTGATTGTGGTTCTTTGAGAAAAAATAATAAATGGTGGACCACGCTATTGACCAGTGGCTTCACCATGGGGGTGTTGTCTTAAAAAACCACATAGAATCAGTAGGTATTTTTCTTCGTCAGTTCTTATGAAGAAGTGAGGTTTGGTTTCCCCCTTTGTGTGGTTTTTCTACATCTTAGGTGTCACAATACAATAAAATATAGGTGGAGGGAACCCATACAACAACCACAATAAGACACAATATGGATGGGGATTTTATAGATAGACTCAACCCTTTGGGTTTTAGTTTTACTACATATAAGAGATTCATTCCATAATACTTCTTCGCTTAAAGGATCCATCTTGTAATATAAGGGGACCATGTATTTGTGTGTCTTGGTAATGATACATTTCTCCATAATTCTATAGGAATTTTCAGAAAGCCACCATGTATAAGTTTTTCAATAATGGATAGATCAATAATTTTTCTATTTCCCTGGTTAATTATTTAGGTGATAAAGGGTGTGCATGGAGGCCATTTGTTTTTTATCCCTTCACATTCCTTTTGTAGATACCCAATGTTTAATTGATGATATTAGAGTAATTTAGGGATATATTTAGTAATATAATATTTTTTCCCATCCAATCCCTACTCTAAGTTTTCACTCTAATTTTTGGGTTTTCAAGAAAGGGGTTGGTTATTTATTTTATCATAGTATGATGAAATAATAATTTTATCCGATTTTTTCGAGTACAGTTTTAGGATGAACCAAAAATTATGATCTCAAGTTGTATATAATCATTAAATAATTTTTCAGATAATTATCCAATTAATAAACTATTTTTGATTAAATTTTGTTAAATAAGTGATTGGTTGGGTGTCAATGGTTAATTTTTTTTCTCAAGATAGTGCCAGGGTTACCCCATGAACTGTCCAAGGGTAGTTGATTGAGGTTATATTCATTTTTGTTGTCACAATGAAACGTGGTGAGTTTTAGAATTATTATTCTTCTTTGGTTTAATTTTTATTATTAGCTTTTTAAGTTATATTTTGGGAGATATGATCTTAGATGGTAGATTGATCATGGAAGAGGCATGGATGGGATTAGAAGAAGGTAAGTAAAGGATGTTGAAAATTTTAACTATTTTTTGTGTTATTTTTTTGTTTATTACATGTATATATACTTTTTAATTAATCATGTATTTCCTATATTCATGTTTCATGTGACCTTTTAGATAGATAAGGACTATGAGACCCCTATAGATATATAGAGGGTGCAATTGAGCCGCATCATGTTTTAATTTTTTCTCTTTAATAGTTTTAGATTCATGGATTACATGGTGAATATTTTTTTATGTTCATTATCCATTAAAGAGGCATATTTAAATTTAAATTTTTCTTAATATCCTTTAATTTGGTCCACTGAATACCTATTGGGTGAATTGTAGGTCTCTAGAGTGTCGTTGGAGTTCAGGACATGAAAAAGTGGAAAATAATGAATCTAGTGCATGACACATTGTTATTCTTAATAATGAGACATAAATATATGGAATAGAGATGGGGGCGGGTGAACATTATATAAACCATGAAATATAAGTAGTGGAAATTTGTGATGTTAAGTAGATCAATTCAAACAAATTATTCACGTTTTTTGAAATAGTGTTGGTTCTCTAGAAAAACATGCAACTCAGTTTCCTCACAAACATAAGAGGCTTCAAGGTTGGAGCATGATTTGGAAAACCATGAGGAAAAACTATGTGGCTCAATTCAACTAGTTTTTCCTTTTTAATTCCCAACATATCTTATATCCAATTCCACCAATTATCATCCTCATATCTTCTTCACCAGGTGAGGGTGAAAATATCCTTCCCTCAACAATTATTTGGATAATTATCCATTGATTATAGGATGATTGAGGTGCTATTATTTTCAATAGAATCCTAGATTATGTCCAAAGTTTTGATTCTATCTATTTTTTGGAAGATTGACACCATTTTTGTTTATATTATCTCAGATCTCATGATCCATGTTTTTAGGGAATTATTCACATTTGTGTTTGCAACCATTTTTTCAGTCAAGGTTCTAGGATGGATGAGTGGATGTCTACAAGTATATGGTAGGTTAACTACATAATATCCCTCATAATCATTATATTTTTATAATGTATTTGGTTGTTACAATACACTATTATACAAAAATTGGCTCCATTATTATGAAAATTTAAATGGGCCTCAAATTGATGATTTAAAACCTTCGAGGACCCCATCGAGTTAATCGATTACAATGATACTAGGCCTAATCCCAACCATGGGTTGTTTTAGTCACTTGAAAATGGTAAAACTGGTTATAAATAATGGAATATGAGGTTTATTTGATTAAACCGTTTGTGAACGTTGTTCGACATGTTTTTATGTAATAATTGGTTGTTTGGATTAATTTATAAATTAACAGTGTTATGATAGGAAAAAAATAAGAAATTGTAAATGGTGAACAGGGAATGATTATGTTGTTAAATGGGATTAGTAACCCATTAATGGTTGTGTTACATGAATCAATAGTTTAATGGTTTTATTTTAAAATTAGATTAACTATATTGAATTAAATAACCCATGTGAATAATTAATAATTGAAGAGGTTCCCCTTTTACATTGTGATGCATTGAAAGGACCAAATGTGTTAAAATTATGTAATTGTGTATTTGTGAAATGGTTTGATTCAGTGGAGTTAACAACCCATATCAATTGAGATTATATTGGACAATGTGATGCTTATCCAAGATTTATGAAGTATTTTCATAACACTAATCATCATTGACATGAAATTTTAGACATGGATATAATAATTATTTACTAGGTTATTAACATAATGATTTGGGAACTTATATTATTTGACATGGTATAGGAAACTCGAAAAATGAAACGTAGAATATAAATCCAAAATTATTTCTAAATTATTATTTGTATTTGGTGTGTTTACCGACTAAGAGACATGGTTCAAAATTAGGGACCAGATGACACAAAACTGGTGAGATGGGTGTCACAATGAAACCGAAAGGCCCAAAAAAACAAATGAATAATTACTTATCATGGAACATGATTATTTATTTTTCTATGTATTTATTCCTTATATAATTCTATATAAACAATTATTTTACTATACATTGATTTAAATTCCATACGTAGTGCCATAGTACGTTGTGTGAATACCTTTCTTGGTGCACCAATAGTTCCAAGAAGACATCATGAGTGTATATTAGGATAAGTGAATATTCCTAGAACTAAATGGAAGAGCGGGGATTGATATGGCACATGTGTGAGGGAATTTGTCTTTCTGTCAGGAACCATTTTGGGGGTTTTTATGGTGTCTTTATTTGATTGTTTTCCTTTAACATGTGACACTATTCTAGCATGACATATTTTCTGGTTTGGTTTGGGGATTGTTACATAGTTTTGTGATCTTGATATAAGAGGCACTGTTGTTCTTGGGTACGGGAAATTATAACATTTTTTATTATTTAGGTGGATTTATGTCATTGTATCACTCTGTTAAGGGGGGTTTATTCATACCAAAAAACTTATTAGACCATAAGAGTTATTTATAAACCTATGGAATGTGGAGAGTCAAACTTGAGGTTATATAGTAAACCATCTCCTGCAACTAGATCAATTGAATCCTGGTTGGGATGTTACAAGGTGATATCATATAGGTTTTCGTTTCTATTTATTTAATATTTGGTAAACATATATAGGTGACTATAACATATTATGCCATGGTAATATGTATTTTAGTGGTAGTAGTTAACCCATGTTTTGAGAAAACCAATGATCATAGGGTTATATTTTTATTTTTGATGTATTCTTGTTACTGTAAAAGGAAATTTACACCTGGTTGGACAACATGTTGTCTGATATTACCATTTTATAGTATTTTACTCATGGGTCAATATTTACAAAGTTTTGTGTATGGATACATCATTTTAGGAACTCAATGTTTTATATGGAAAGCATTATATTATGCACAACTGAAATGGTATGTTATGCTTGGGCTATGTGAAATAAATTTTTTTTTATTTTGATGTTTTAATGGATTAGAGACTAATAATGGAGTTTTAAAAAATTATAAATCCAAATATGTTAAAATATAATGATTAAAATGATTCAAAATTTGAATTATATAATTGGGTTGTTTGTCCTAACATGAGTTATACACGACCTGGGAGAGGGGCGGTGGATGGTAATGAATGTTTTGCGATCGAATCTATTGGAATAGATTATGAGCGGTGATTTTTTATGGATTATTATTGAATATATTTTGTATATCTGTATATATGATAGGTTATGTGATATTAACATGATTTTGTAATTATAGAGGAATTCCTACATGGTGATTCTTATTAGTGGGGTGATATTATGGTATTTCTGAGATTGTACCTCTAGAATCGAGACTAAATCCCCCTTTGGTTCTTGGTTATATATTTGAAGTTAAGATTCGTGATATATTATCATACATTATGGAGATTATGGACAGTATCCTAGGTGGGATATTCCACGAATGTTTGAACAATATAAGTAGATCTAGAGGTAGAACCTTCAAATTTTCACTATAGCGGGAGAAACATTGGTGTATGAGTTATTGATTGAGTCTACCCAGATGACTATATATCACATTGAGTCTCCTATGGAGATAATGGTTAAGTTAGTAGCTTAATTTTTTGTCATACTTGTGTGGTTCCAGCAGTACATATTGTCCAATGATGAGTATTTGTAATGACCCGAGATTTTATGAGAAATATTAATTTTAATTTATTTGATATCTTGTGTTGTATGCTACACCAAGATTATCTTTCACTATACACAACACTGTATTAGCTTTCAGTATACCTAACACTATTATTTTCTCATGTTACACACAATTTGAAGATCATTTTGTGCAAATTATTCTACGCAACAATAAGTATATATTTTGATTAATGTATAAATGAAATAAGATTTGATTATGTTATATGCAATACCAAAGGGAGCTTCCACTACATGCATCCCAGACATGGCTTGCATTACACGCAATCACGACCTTCCTTGATAGCGTGTGTAGTACGCCATACCAGGTTTCACTAAACAATGATATGTTATTAAAATATTATATAAACCAGCTGTTATGAATAGTAATCATCACTTTTTGAAATTTTAAAAATTTTATCTTTCAAAATGGACTTCATTTTGGGATTCGGAATATCGAAATTAGCCTAGGGTGAATTTTTGGTATTTTTTTGAAAACTTTCAATTTTTTATGAATAGTGAAAACACTATGATACTATTTAAAAATCGTCTTTTTATTTAAATAATTATTTATTTTATTTAAATTTATTTTAGGTCAAAATTGATACATAATACCATTATAAGTTATATTTAATTCATTTGAGTCATTTTAATATAATTTTAGATATAAAATAATTTATTGAACTTTTCACCGTCTTTTACCCACCTCCTAGGAAAATATAAAAATTTACATAAAACATAATTTTACCGCTTCTGTGAGTGGAATTTTGAAAATCCATGAGATACGGGTAATATCAAGGAATAAAATTTGGTTCAATAAGATAAAAATAATTTTTGCTGAATAGTAACATTTTACTTTTATTTACCACGATTAAAAGTAAATAGGGTAATTAAGCATAAAAATGATATTATTATTACCCTAACACATGTAATAATTCTATTTGATAAGTGTAATTCGACATAAAACAACCTTAAGAATAAAATATTACCCTTTAGGTCCACTTGGATTAGATTTGGACACATATTATTACATTATTTAAAGAAGAGTTAAAATAGTTAAAATCAATGTTTAATAAATAAAACATTTCTAATATGGGGTAATACATGAGATAAATTAGACTATAAATATTAATTAGAAAGTTAAAAAGATTTCATACATAATGGTATTTTATTTATAATTTTTAGACATTAGATAATTTAATTTATTTATAACACAATCATGATGCAGTAATTACCTTATTAATTAAATATTAACAAAATTGATGTTATAAATACCGAAATAAATGTAATTTGAGACTTTTTATCAAATAAAATAATTTTATAGGTTAATATGACATGTTATTATTGATTTAATTAACTTTATTCGAACTAATAATGTTGTTATGAGTTTCACAAAAGTCAATTACCAAATATAGTCAAAATTGACATAAAATAGTTTTTAAAACAAATATTATATTATTAATTTTTATTTTATTCCTAAAAATATATGGATCGTTAAAATGACTTATATAAGGTTATATATATTAATAATGAACCACTTGGGGTTCGTTTGTCTTGTTATTGTATGTGTATTAACGATATATTGTAAGAAAACAAGAAGACACTCTAAAAGTTAAATTATTTAACTTAGAGTTAAATCTAAATGATAAGGTTAAAATAGTAACCTAAACATTTCTAAAACCTATTGGTTGAGATTATTGAGACCCCTACCCACATTAACTTCTAAATAAATTAATTTGGAGCTATTATAAACCGAATATTACTTTATTATAAAATAACATTTTATGTTTTTTCAAAGGCGCCCATGTACTCCCTTATAAAAAGACCACCCCTTCCCTCTTCTCTTCACACCCTTTTGAGCATTGAAACTCGGAAAAACCCTGAATATTTCTCTTCTAAACCTCTATATTTATATAATAGAGGTTATGGTCTTCTCAAAAGACAACTCTATTTCCCTATGATGAAGTTTAAAGGAGGTGCGTCGAGGAAGAGGTAATCTCTTCTACCAACTCTTTCAAGTTTATTTCTTCTTCTACTTCCTCTTATTTAGTTGTTTAATTATAAAGTAATAACATATTTATTACGTATATACTTATATGTTATTATAAATATAAAACAACCCTATTTCACCATCTATTCATCCTACGGAAAATGAAATCATCGCGCGTGCGTACGTACAGAATACCGTCTCCACACCGTGGTGTAATCAGTTTTTCGACCACCACCATACTTGGATGGGTATAATGGTGTAAATAATAACTATATATGATTATGTTAAAATAATACTTATTCTAAGATATTATATCATCCACTCCAATTCAATTCAATAAATATGGGAACAATATCAACGCTCGGGCATACGTACGGATTACGGTCTCCACGACGCGATGAGATTCGTTTTCCATGTTAACAATTCAAGAATGATTATAAAGTATATATAAAAATTAATAATTAAATATATGAAATACTAATTATACTGGATTTATTAATATATATATTTAATTATTTATTTCATCTACTTAATTCCATCAAATTCAATAAGGAAACAAAAACAACGTTCATGCATACGTACAGCCTAAAGTCTCCACGAATAGTTTATTTCATTCCATTTATCGATCTATCATATATATTTATATACTGAATATATATTATATATAAATCATGTTTTACAATCAGGAATTAATTATATAGGGATATGAGTAAGAATATCATTAACAACAAATTGAAACACGTATGATAAATTAAACGATTTTACCCAAAATGCTGGTTTAACATGAAATTTTCAAAAGAATGTGTAATATAAAGTAATAAGTGGACCATATATGATATTATAACAATGAATATGATTCTGTAATAAGTAAATGACATTATTTAAATCATTATACAGGAGTCTCGGATACGTACGAAGCATATCAGACCTAAGGTAACAGATACTTATTCCAATCTCGTTCTTATTCGAGATTGTTTATTCGTAAGTATTTACTAGGGTTATTGTTATCATCCATGTCCATGTTTTCTAAAAGTGTTTTCATGTATGTTTAAATTAATGTTTACCCATATTTTCTTTTTAAATTGGGTAATGGACGGAATCTTTCTTTTTTTACCATACAATGTACTTTTTTACTTTTCCAGCAAAAGTACGAGAATTTTTTTTAACTTATACGGCATGAACGGATTTTTATGGTTTTATAACACCTTATTTTCATGAATATAACTCTATAATATTTCATGATTATTTTCAAAAAAATCATTTTCTTTAAAAATTGAATGTCATTTTTTGAAAAGAAAATGATTTTGAAAAAGAAAGGATATTTTCCTCAAGAATTCATTTCATGTGTTTTGTCAAAACTATTTTCCATCTAAGATAACATTATTTAGTATGATTATGTTTCAAGTATAATGTATCTATTATTTACATGGTTTGATTATTCTTATGATGAAATTATATCTATTTGTTTTATATGGATAACGTTATGATGGGATGATGTTTATGAAACCCATATTATTCATTGGGTTATGATGAATGATGTATGATGGTTTTGTGGCACAAGTAAGAATGATTTCAATATCGGATGGGTGGGACCTATATATCCCTCCAATTCATTAGGTAAAGATTTATATCTCATGAGAGGGACATGGCTGGAATGGAAAGTTAATTTGGTTCAGTGATATAGGACTGGAACGAGGAGTGAAGTCGATTCAGAATGGGACTTTGTCAACTAAGATGGTCTTGGCAGAAATGCCTTGACTAATATGGAAATAATATCATGTGCTTAATGGTTTTCCACAATTAAATGTTTTATTTCCATGCTATTTTATCATCATTGATGTTCATTTAAGATCTACTCCTTTCATACTGCCAAGATTTATTTCACAACACAAGATTTAGATGTTTAAACATTATGTTCATGTTTTGAAGTTAAAATGTATATGGTTTGTTTTATTTTCTCCATGATTACTCTTACTGAGCATTTGACCTCACCCTTTATATGTTTTATTTTACTCATGATATAAAGAAATTTTTTAGGTAAGAAAAAAGGGATGATCTTTATTGGATATTTTGAAGATCTTTCACCAAGTTTAGAAGATTATGTTCCATGTTTCCAAAGGCACTAAACTATTATGGTCCTTTGGTGTATGTTTTTGTTATATATTAAGTATTCCACAAAATTAACGTAATGTCTATGTACATCAAGTTTGGGTTCTCTACAGTTGGTATCAGAGAGAGGTTTAGTTAACATTTGGAAACTAGGATGTGAAAACATTAGTGAAATACCTAGATATATTTCTAAGGTATGTATAGGGATGTCTCTAAGGGTAAGTATACATATAGGTCATAGTCCTATTACTTCGTTAAAGATCATATAATTTAACTTAGGATGGTAGATATTGAAGGTACTCATCCATGATTCTGATTTTTTCCTCTTACAATATTCTTTTTGGGTTTTAGAATATGGCTGGAAATATGACGATTCACGATATTGGAGGATATCATGGACAATGGAATGATATTATTTAGGAGAAACAAAATTAAATGGGATTTGGAAGTCCAAACATCGTTATTATGCCTAATCATCAATCTCATAATATGATCAATAATCTCAACTTAGGCAATTATCCCGACTCACCTAATAAGAGAATGATGAAGTTTCATGATGATCAAAGAGGAATGAAAGTTCAATTCCCCTCATGTAAATCATGTGGGAGAGGCATCAGAGAGAATGATTCAAAGGAACTGAAAGATGCTTTGGGTGTGGAAAAGAAGGACACAAAGATAGTAATTGTAAAGGAAAAGGTTCAGTTAACACAATGGAAAAGGATAATGCTTTTTCGACGACATCAACAATGATTAAATGTTTAAAATGTGGAATGTATGGGCATTATGAAAACCAATGACCTATGGGAAAATCTCTTGAAGAGAATCAGCATGGTCGAATGAGTAGTAATTATGTGGATTATGATGAAGAGACTACAAATGATATATGAGATGAAAAAATGATGAAGCTCAGTCATTGTTTTAAGATGGTAGTGCAATGATTGTATGTTTATCAAGAATAATGTATTTTACTATGGAATAAATAAAAATCTAAGGATTATTACACTATTGTCTTTCCTTGAGTATTTGAAAGTATAAGATGATGGTACCAGTATCCATGAAAGGATATTCAAATATTTTTGGAAGGTGGTTGATATGCGCATAATTAATGGATAAGGAAAGAAAAATATTTTGGATATTATTAATGAGCTCATGACTGATATAAGGACAAAGTGATATCTTGGTTTGAATATATAGAAATTTTGGGATTTTGGTATGTGGAAAGAGTTAATTTTTGAATGCATTCATGTTTTCACTAAGGTTCAATGGGTATTAATTTTTCAGTAGAATACATGATTAAGGTATTCACATGTTTGTAGTTTGACCCACAAGATATATCATATGATATATGGGTGATAAATGATGGTATTCACATGATTAGTAGATGACATTTCGAGTAATTGTTTTCTTTATACTATGAGCATAGACAGAAGTATTTTGGATAAGTCTAAAGATTAGAATAGATTATGTTGGACAGAAGTTAGTATTGTTTAATGCTAGAATTTTTTTTGATATTATTGATGGAATGTTATAATAATGTATTTTTAGAAAAAGGACAACCTACAGGATGGGCGACAACCCGTCGCGTTGGACAGGACTGTGGGAATCGAACCCAAGACCAAAGTGTGACATGACTTTATCGCTTACCATTGGCCTACAAGAAGTCCCTGGTTAAGAGAAACTAGTTTTATTATATTAAGCGGTATAATATATGAAGTATATGTTCATTTTAGGAAGCATATACGATTAATATCACTATAGATAGACTTGCCTATATTTAATAACTTTTTCTATCCTTTTGTTTGAGATAGATGGAATGACCTATCATTCTATCGCATGATCTGCTAACACTTCACGGATGACAAATTAAACTTCATTTCTTTAGGAGATAAAGTTGAAATTGGGCATGGCATAAACAACCGTAAGATTTTACCAAAATCAAGTTAGTATTTCTTCTAATTCAACAATTGTTCAACTTTAAGGAAATGATCATGAAAACAAAAAAAAAAATTCCTAGTGTCCTAATATCTGATGAATCAGATTTTACCTTAAATCATCACCTATTTATGGCTTTGTGATTGTTGGATTTTTCATATCCATATTCTCTACCACTCTCCATCAGAACATGATGGTTATATTTATCTTCCATATCCATATTTTCACTTATGTTCTCCTATGTGGAAACCCAATGATTAGATAATTTGGGTAACTGTTACGTTTCATACATTAGTTTTTAAAGTTACATTTTGGAATTCCTTTTTTTGATGTGGGTTTATATTAAAGAAACTATCAAGTAGAAAACCATTTATAACCCCGACGAATTTCGAGGGTGAAATTCATTTTAAGGGGTGTAGAATGTAACAACCTGAGATTTTATGTGAAATATTCTTTTTAGTTTATTTGATATCTTGTGTTGTATGCTACACCAAGATTATATTTCACTATACACAACATCGTATTAGCTTGCAGTATACAGAACACTATTCTTGGCTTGTGATACAAACAATTTCATGTTCATTTTTAGGAAATTATTCTACACAACATTAAGTATATATTTTATTTAATGTATAAATGAAATATGTTTTGATTATGTTATACGCAATCCCAAAGGGAGATTTCACTGCACGCAGCCCTGACATGGCTTGTATTACACACAATCACAACCTTCCTGGATAGCGTGTGTAGTACGCAATACCGGGTTTCACTAAACAACGATATGTTATTAAAATATTATATAAACTAGCCGTTATGAATAGTAATACGCACTTTTTGAAATTTTATAAATTTTAACTTTTAAAATGGACTTCATTTTTGGATTCTGAATATAGAAATTAGACTTGGGTGAATTTTTTGATTTTTTCTGAAAAAGTTCAATTTTTTATGAATAGTGAAAACACTGGGTTACTATTTAAAATCTGAATTTTTATTTAAAAAATTATTTATTTTATTTAAATTTATTTTAGGTCAAAATTGATATATAATACCTATATATTTTCAATGTAATTCATATGAGTCATTTTATAATAATTTTAGATATAAAATAATTTTATTGAACTTTTCACTGTCTTTTACCCACCTCCTAGGAGAATTTAAAAATTTACATAAAACATAATTTTACCGCTTCTGTGAGTGTAATTTCAAAAATCTGAGAGACCCTTTTAATATCAAGGAGTAAAATGTTGTTCAACAAGATAAAAATAATTTTTGTTGAATATTAACTTTTTACTTTTATTTACCACGGTTAAATGTAAATACGGTTACTAAGGGTAAAAATGATATTATTATTAATCTCAAACATGTCCTAATTATATTTTATAAGTTTAATTAGAAAAAAACAACCTTAGTAATAAAATATTACCCTTTAGGTGCACATGGATTAGATTAGGAAACTTATTATTATTTTATTTAAAGAAAAGTTAAAATAGTAAAAATCAATGTTTAATAACTAAAACATTTTTAATATAGGGTTATACATAAGATAAATTCATCTATAAATATTCATTAGAAATATAAAAAGTTTTCATACATAATGGTAATTTATTTATAATTTTTAGATATTAAATAATTTAATTTATTTATGTCACAATGATGATATAGTAATTACCTTATTGATGAAATATTAACATAATTGATGTTATAAATACCCAAATAAATGTAATTTGAGACTTTTTATGAATTACACCAATTTTATAGGTTAATATGACATGTTAGTATTGATTCAATTAAAATTGTTATAAATAATCATGTTGTTATGATTTTCACAAAAATCAATTACCAAATAGTTTCAAAATTCACATAAAATAGTTTTTAAAACAAATATTATATTATTAATTGTTATTTTATTCCAAAAATTCTAAGGATCGGCAAAATGACTTAGATAAGGTTATATATATTGATAATTAACGAATTTTGGTTCGTTTGTCTTGTTATAGTATGTTTATTAACGAAATAGTGTAAGAAAACAAGAAGACACGATAAAAGTTAAATTATTTAACTTAGAGTTAAATCTAAATGATAAGGTTAAAATAGTAACCTAGACTTGTCTAAAACCTATTTTTTGAGAGTATTTCTACCCATACCCATTTTATCTTCTAAATAAATCAATTTAGGGATATTATAAACCGAATATTACTTTATTATAAAATAATATTTGAAGTTTCTCCAAAGGTGCTTCTTTCCTCCCTTATAAAAAGTGCACCCCTTCCCTCTTCTCTTCAAACCCTTTGGAGCCTTGAAGATCTGCCAAACCCTGAAAATTATTCTTATCAACCTCTCTAGTTATATCATAGTGGTTCTTGTCTTCTCAAAATTCCCACTGTAGTGCCCTAAGAATAAGTTTAAAGGAGGTGCGTCGAGGAAGAGGAAACCTCTTCTAACGACTCTTTCAAGTTTCTTTCTTCTTATACATCCTCTTCTTTAGTTGTTTAAATATAAAGTAATAACATAAGTATTATTTATTAACTTATATGTTATTATAAATATAATACAACCCTATTTCACCTTCTATCCATCCTATGGAAAATAAAATCACTACGCGTGCGTACGTACGGAATATCGTCTCCACACCGTAGTGTAATCAGTTTTTCTCCCACCACCTTACATGGATGGTTATAATGGTTTAATAAATAATTATATATGATTATTATATCATCATAATGATTATAAGATATTATATCATCCACTCCAATTCCATTCAATAAATATGGGAACGATATCATCGCTCGTGCATACGTACGCATTACCGTCTCCACGACGCGATGAGATTCGTTTTCCATGTTAACAATAAAAGAATTATTATAAAGTATATATACATAGTAATCATGAAATATATGACATAATAATTCTACTGTATTTATTTATATATATATGTATGTCATCTAATAAATTCTATTCAATTCAGTAAGGAAACGAAAACAGCGTTCATGTGTACGTACGGCCTACCGTCTCCATGAACGGTGTATTTCATTACATTTATCGATATATCATATATATTTATATACTGAATATATATTATATATAAATTATGTTTTACATTATGGAATTATGTAAATCGGGATATGAGTAATAATATCAAGAACAAAAAATCGAAACCCGTACGATAAATACAACGATTTTACCCAAAACACTGCTTTAACAAGGAATTTACAAAAGAATGGGTAATATAATGTAATAAGTGAACCATATATGATATCATAACAATGAATATGATTCTGTAATAAGTAAATGACATTATTTAAATCATTATACAGGAGGTACATATATGAACAAAGCATATCGGACCTAAGGTAAGGGACAATTATTCCAATCTCATTCTTATCCGAGATTTTTTATTCGTAAGTATTTACTGGGGTTATTGTTATCATCATTGTACATGTTTTCTAAAAGTGTTTTCATGTATGTTTAAAGCCCTTTTTACCCATATTTTACATTTACTTTGTGTTATGGAATTAATCTTTCTTTTGTTTACCATACGTATTACTTTTTGACTTTTCCGGCAAAAGTACGAGAAGAATGTTTTTTTAACTTATACAGCAAGAATTGATTTTTAAGGTTTTATAACGCCTTATTTTCATGAAGCATAATCTAAAATATTTCATGATTATTTATAGTAAAATATTTTTCTTTAAAAATTTAATGCCATTTTTTGAAAATAAAATGATTTTGAAAAAGAAATGATATTTTCCTCAAGAATTCATTTCAAGTGTTTTGTCAAAAGTGTTTTCCATCTAAGATAACATTATTTAGTATTATTATGTTTCAATTATAATGTATCTATTCATTTCATGGTTTTATTCTTCTTGTTATGAAATGATATCCATTTGTTTTATATGGATTATATTATGATGGGATGATGTTTATGAAACCCATTTTATTCTTTGGGTTATGATGAATGATGTATGATTGTTTTATGGAACAAGTAAGAATGATTTAAATATGAGATGGGTGGGACCTATATCTCCATACAATGCATTGGGTAATGATTTATATCTCATGAGATAGACATGTCTGGAATGGCAAGTTAATCTGGTTCAATGATACATGAT
The DNA here is from genome assembly GCA_963277665.1 of Viscum album. Taxonomy (NCBI): domain Eukaryota; kingdom Viridiplantae; phylum Streptophyta; class Magnoliopsida; order Santalales; family Viscaceae; genus Viscum; species Viscum album. The sequence continues at coordinate 1,511,785,881 of OY728132.1, read as the reverse complement.
TGGAACGAGGAGTGAACTCGATTAAGAAATGGACTTTGTCCACTAAGATGGTTTTGGCAGCAATGCCATGGCTAATATGGAAATCATATAATGTGATTAATGGTTTTCCAGAATTAAATGTTTTATTTCTATGCTATTTTATCATTATTGATGTTCATTTATGATCTGTTCCTTATATACTGCCAAGATTTATTTTACAACTCAAGATTTTGATGTTTAAACATTATGTTCATGTTTGGAAGTTCAAATGTATGTGGTTTGTTTTATTTTCTACATTCTTACCCTTAATGAGCATTGAAGCTCACCCTTTATATGTTTAATTTCCCCCATGATATAAAGAAATGTTTTTGGGTAGAAAAAAAAGGTAATATCTTTATGGGAGATGTTGACGATCTTTCACCATGATTAGATGATTTTTTTCCAAAGTTCCAAAGACACTAAAATATTACGGTCCTTTGGTGAATGTTTTTTTTATATATTAAGTATTTTGAAAAATTAATGTAATGTCTATGTACGTCAAGTTTGGGGTCTCTACAGTATTTATATGGTATGGCCTAAAATTACTTCCAATAAAAGTTATTGGATCAATTCTACCTATAGACTCTAAGATATCATAGAACGATAGAGTTTATCTTTGATGATTCACTGAATTTCATCATTTTCCATCATATTAGGGGGATCATTATGATATAGTGAAACTCTTTCAGTCTGTTATTAGATGTGAGATAATTATCTTGGAATATATCTTCTGTTTGAGGATGTTTGTTGAGGTAGTGAAACGTGATCACATTATTGAGGGGAACCTGAAGGTGGATTCTTGTGGTTATCAGACAGATTTGGTCAGGTGGTCTAGTGGCCTGTATTCTGATTGAAAGAAGATTTGTTATAAGAAATTTTACAATGGTAGTAGAGGGAATAATTTCCAAGGGATAATATCTATCGCTTGGGGGGGTAGTTAGGTTGTTTTCAATAACTGTGAATACCCTAATCACATGTTGGGTAAGTGTATTCAATAACTATTTGAGTGTCGAGATTTTAGCTAGATGGTACACCCACAATGGTTCTATAATATAACTAAGAATATGACTATTGGTAGAGGATCTAGTCTGATGGTGAAAAATTGAAGGGGATATGATACCACATATCAATAAATTAGTTGGAGCTCTACTTCTCATACTTTTTGGGGTAAATGTTAGTTACATCAAGACATGAGAATCTGTATTATCTGAGTAGTGATGTGAATGGTACTCTGAGTGGAACAAAGGGTAGATGGATAGTTCATCTATATCTATTTCAGTCTACACCTGATGGTAGTGGGGTTTGAACAGAAACAATATGATGTATGATTCTTTTATATTTAATGCATTATAATGATTATTTTACATAAGAGATTCAAATTATTTTATATTTTCTCAGTTTATGGTTTTTTTGGTTTTGTTAGTGGATTTAACATTTGGGGTTTTTTGATTGACTTGTTCTTATATTTGTGATCAGAGGGTATTCATTGTTTCAAGTAGTTTTACCTCATGATCATTGTCTATTATAACTTTTTTGGACTTATTCATGCTTGTGATGTTGGGTTATGAATTGATTTTGGGATTTTACATTTTAGTTTCATATCATGGTCACATTTAATATTACCAGTAATGGTTAACATTCATTTCCTACAACAGTTATGTTTTTGTTCATCTTGAGATGTATGATATCTAGGCAGTCCGTGCATGACTAGTTCATTAATAGTTTTATTTTTATTACCAAAAGATGGAATGTATGTTGATTAGGAACCACTAACCCATTCCACATATTTGTTATCTATTTTGACTAGTTGAGAGGTACCTAGGTATTCTCTATTCATTAGTTGAGATTAGGGAATCATAAATTAATGTTGATACCTTATGATATACAATGATCTACTTTCAGAAGTTGTAATCGTTTTTATGAGTTCATCGTTATTCCAATTACATATTTAAATTCACTATATATGTTTATATCCTTGATAAAAAGAATATTACATCTGTAATTTCATTATTATTTTTCATATTTTACGATCACATCTTAGTATACTACCATAATTATAACAATCATGCCTGTTATCTTGAAATCACCATGAGTTCATTGAGAGAGCATCATCAATTTTTCAAGCTATCGAAATGTAATTTATAAATCCACCAGAGGAATTTATTATGTCTCATCATATCAATGGATGGTATGCCATCAGACCATAATAAGGACCAATAATTAATTTCTTATGATCACTCTAAGGTTTTTTTTATATCCATATATATTTTGTCTTTGGTGGGTTACTACTGAAGGTTCACAAAATACTTCTCTCCCATGGATGTTCTATTGATATGACTGACTAAGAAGGGTATAATGTTTGAGTGGTATGATTTATGTGATAATGACTGAAATGAGATATATAAGAAGTTTACCACTATATTGATTTTGGTCATAACAGAACCAAGAGATACGTATACCATTTATTTTGATACATCATGGATCGTACATGGATAAATGTTGAAGTTGGAAGATTGATTCATGGTTTATAGGTTAGTATTATTGATGCCAAATAAAAATAAATATATTTTCCATGACCTCAAGTTGGACACCATGGTTTCTGCCAAAAAATGATAGTTGTATTATCTTTTGGGTTAGATATTTTCTATTTATGCAGATCATAAGAGCTTCTAATATATATTTTCCCACTCTGATCTAAATATTCGATATAATATATGGGTTGGGTATATTGAATCATTTTATTTTCACCTATCATATATTTTAATAAAATGGAATCATTTTTCTTATACTTTGAGTTTTGCGACATAGACATAGGTTGTTAAGAAGTTTACTTCTGAGTGGAAAATTATTTCCATGTTTGTAGAGATTTATATGAGTGTTAATGATGAGAGACAATAGATTACCATTTTTTATTTATTTTTTCATCCATCTATTATGTTCCAGATCAAGGGAATTTTGTATGAGTATTTTGATTTATTATATTTGATGTATATTCTTGATATTGGAGAGCTACTACTAACAATACCATGGATTTTGATGAGATTTTCCACATTCTTGGTCTCCCTGTTGTGCCTACATGTATGCTGGATGAGCTAATTTATGAGTTTCATGATTCAATGTCCAAATTACACATTAGTATAATCAAAATTTACATTGGTATTAGTAAAATATATTGGTGTTTAGGAACAAATAAGGATACCTCTATTTTGTTTACATGATCTGACACCTATCAGTAGGTGAAGGCTGAGCATTAGTTGCATGCTGGTCTATTACAAATATTTCCCACAATTTAGTGAGTGTGAGATAAAGATACTATAGATTTCATTGTATTTTTAATGGGGAATTCAAATTATAAATATGTTATATTTTTTATTCTTTACCATTTTATAGATTTCTCACATTTCAGTCCAATCCTGGATACATAAACAACAGACCAGTTGGGTAATCCCTTTGTTAGGCTGATAGTTTATTTTCAGTAGGTCTCGTAGTTAATATATTTGGAATATGGTCCCAATTTTACCTCACGGTTATGGTAATTATTACATAATTCAGTCGGAAATCAAGAATTTTTTTGTACATTCTTCCCCTCATATGTGGATGGGAAATCATAACATACTATCAAGGTACTAGAGGGTATTCTTAGAGCATGATTCCTTTATTTTGGTGGAACATGGAAGAAACACCTAGCACTGACTGAGCTTTCCTACAACAATTGTAATCATAAGACAATTCATGGGGTACCATACACGGAACAATAATGAAATACATTTTTATCGTCATTATATTGGATTGAAGTATGGGAATCCATGTTGTTGGTGCAGAGTCTTGTATAGAATAAAGTAAGATGTTTTTAGTGTATGAAGATCCATTTTAATGTATCCCAAATTAGAAAAAAGCAATATAATGATAACAAATATCATCCCCTTAGGATTTTAATGTGTTCCTAATTTTTTCCTTCAGTTTTCACTCATAATTGTTTTCTATTATAAATGGAAATAGGGAATGTCGTGTTACCAGTTATTGGGACATTTGAGATTTTGGATAGGATCAGACTAGCGTTTTATCGGTTGGATATTCCATAGTCATATGGTTCAATGCTTGATTTAAAACATGTTTCTTTGCTTTGGTAGTATCCCCTTGGCCCGTCTCATATGATTGAGGTTAATGATATTGAGCTTGAGGTTGATTCACCCATCAAGGATCATTTGATTTATATTGTTGATTATAGTTATATAAATCTTCATGATAAGAGTTTTCCCTTATTCATAGTGTTTTTTGAATAGTTTCAAATTTCAAGAAGAAGTCATGGGATATGGATGATGATATATAGGCCATGTGGCCTAACATTTTTATCATGGAGGATTAGAAGATTTAAGGCGATCAACTCATGGATGAGATATTATATGGTGGGGTGGTTTTAATATCCTGTCCCTTTGATGAGGTTTTTTTATATTTAAATTTTGTTAAAAATCATTTAAAATGGATCATGGAATTCATATCATGAGTAAAAATGGGGTTCAGAGTGTCTTGGGGGTTAATGACATCCAAACGTGGGGAAACATTCTATCAAATGCAAGGTGTAGGGTTGGTTCATGGTTATTAAAAACCATGAACAAAAATCATTAGGAAAGCAGAAAGGGGATCACTATGTATAAACCACATAATGGTTGGACTTAAAACCCTGTGAAGGTGTACATCCCAATACTCACATAATTCAATCAATTTTTCAAATCATGTGGGTGCCCAGAAAACAATGAGACTCAGTTTTCTTAGAGGAAAAGGTGGATACATTGGTCATTCACTATTTAGACAACTGTGAGGACACACCATGGGTCTCATTAAAATTAGAAATTTTACCATTTCCTGTCACTAACATATAACCATTTCCCCTAATTTTCACCTTCATTTATCCACTAGTATCTTATTATCTGATCCTCCTTCTCTCAACTCTTCAAAATGTCATTATCATATGTTTCTTGTTTGTTTGAGGTGTTTTTTATTGTGATTTGAATATTAGGTAAGCCCATAACTCTATTTATTTATATTTTATAATTGATCAAAATAATGGTTGTTTCTCATCTTATGAATCCCATGAACCCAATTTATAGGTAATTCATTACCTTCTCATTTGAATGAATATTTAGTTTAATCATATGCCAAAGATGAATTATTTTATTGGTTATTAACATAAGATATGTGGTATAATATATTTATACAATATTATTTATATATATTTTATTTATCTGGATGTTCCATTATCATTTCATGTTGTTCATTTGATTCCATAACTAAAAAAATAAAATTCAAAATTAAATTTATTTTTTAACCCCACCAAATACCTCTTTATTTTTGTCGATAACTATGATAATGGTATTAAGTCCACCTAGGGGATGTGTAAATCCCATGAAAATTGAAAATTTGGTTTTAAATGATGATATAGTGGAATTAGGTGATTAAACATGTTGTGGGAGTTGTTCGACAAGATAGTATTATATAAGGGGTTTCAAGATTAATTTTAATATCAAAATTTCTTTAAAAGGAAATGAAATAATGGTTAAATGGTGACAGGTGAATTATTTTGTTTTTAAATTAGTTTAGAAAAAAATTAATGAATTTATTACATGAATAAATTGTTAAATATTTTGATTTTTGAATTTGAATAAATATGGTAAATGAAATAAGCCCTTCCAATAATAACAAATAGAATATTTATCCCTTTTATATTGTGGTACATTGAAGATTAAATGTGTATTGGACACTATAAATAGTGGATTTGTGAAATGGTTAGAGATTCTGAACGTGATTCCCCACATCCACGGCTAAACATGTTGTACTGGATTCTCCTTTTCCTCGATTAAGGATGGTTTGAAATGAATCTTTGAATCTATGGCATGAAATGATGGACATGGAAATCCTTATTTGTGGATATGTTGTTCGCATGACATTTCTAAAACTAATTTCATTTAAAAAAGTATGATTAATTGGACTAATGCATCTCATTATAAATAATTTAAATGATTAATAAATGAAATTATTTATTTAAAGTGTTTAATATCTATGATATATGGCTCAAACTTCATGAACAATCAAATTATGTTTTTTGGGTAGGGTGGTCACTGTTAAACGTAAGGGCCAAGTGGATAATTGATAATTATTTATTATGTAACTTGTTTGATTATTCTTCATTTTTATTTTCTACCTTTCTACTTTTTAATGCATCACTATATGAAAGGATATTTCTTTAGATAACATTGGATGTTCCCTACATAATTATACACACACAATGATTGGACCTCCATTGGTAGACATGAAGAGTTTATCATTGTCAGTTAGGATAGGGGAAAATGAATAATAATATATAAATGTGTTAGGATTTTGATGTAAAATGGAATAGGGAATTATATATGATCCCAAGGCCCATTTTGGGTTTTTTGAGAGTGTATTTTTTTATTTGTATTCCACTAACACATAATATATTCTTGACTTGGTGTACATACTATATTAGTTTATAGGAACTAACTCTTTTTTTGATCTTGTAAAGACATGTATGGTTGTTGTTTCCTATTTTTCATTGTTATATTAGTAATTATTTATATTTATTTATGTTGTTTTTTAACTCTGGTATTGTGTGTTTATTATCCCAACATGCCTTATTGGATTTATGACCCTAGTAAAAACCCTATTACATATGAGAAGTGGTTCTCGAGGTCACATAACGAACCATATAAGGTCATCAATTTAGTAGAACCCGAAATATTAAAATATAGTATCACTAATGGGAGCGAGAATTGGTTGAGTTTATAATATGTCTTAGTAGGTCTCGAGGTTTCCTATATTACATAAGCAGCCTTTAGTGAATTACCTATTACTACTTTAGAAGGAAAGATAATGTTTTTCCTAGTGGAATGTATGATATGGATGTATCTAATTAACATGATATATAAGAAACTTTTATTTATGGAGTTAATTTTGGTAAATTATATGTACATGGTAAGTATTCTGATATTAGATAGTGTGTGATTATAAGGGGTTCCACCACATAACGATTTAAGTTGATCTACTTAATGAGAATTGGTATGGGCATTAGTGGGGGTTATGGGAAATCATTCAGACAAGTTATCATGATGGAAAGTAGTTAGAGGTCGATAGGTAGGTTTATTACATAAGTAAAAGGGCTAGGTGATGACATAAAAATTAAAATGTATTATATTATTCATGTGCAGTCTATGGTTGATTTTAGAATATAGGTTCTACTTTGACTGATGGATGAAAAATATAACATTGTATTAACATATAGAGATAGGGATTGGTCAAGAAGAAACCCAATTGACTCCCTAATAAGAAATACATGAGGTTATTTGAGGTGTGGGGCTAGGTCCAAGTGGGTGGAGATGGTGTTATGAGATTGTGATCACGTGTTATAGTATTTCTTCCATTAATGTGTTGTATGTGATTATGATATTTGATGAATTTTAGAGGAGGTTATTAATTCATGTTTCATGTATGTTTCTTTATTAATAAGGCCTTAGAAGGAATTCTATGACTAAAAAGGACTCTCGGTGTTTATGAAGTTTGATCCAACCATTAGTGAGAATGTATTTCTTGGGGCATAATTTGACATTTCCTTGTTTGAAAAGGTAATGGTCATGATAGATGACCACATTGTCTGAGAAGGTTGGGTCGTCATGTGATGGTATAATTGATTGGTAACCTCCATGAATAATCTGGGTTGGCCATAATCATGTTTATCGGACCCTACCCTAAATCTTTGAGTAATAGTGAGGAGTAATTGATTCCCTACTTTTTCTCCTGTAGTAGAATCTTGGTTTTGATTATGGTGGTTGAAGTTGAAAACATGATTCTAATAAGGATCCAAATCCTACATGATCAGGTGACACAGATTCCTCTTTACCATATGATAATGTACTATGAATTGGTGTCATCATGGATTGATTCGTATATCATTTCTTCTATGATTTTATGAAACATTTATGTTTTCCTCTTTTATCAAATTATATAATGTCCTAGGATGAGGTATCATGGAGATATTCTATTAATATATATTTTCAAAACCTTTATGAGAACCCAATTGTGTTTTCAGACCATACATTGTTATATAGGTCAGATCAAAGGTTTTGTATTATATTGATCTATAGTAAGTCGACCATATTTTACAATGTATGTTTTGTTGTTTCTTAGGGATGGCACTAGATCTTGTGTTTATATTTTTAATTTATTTATTTATTATATTATTGATCCATTGGATGATCATATAATGTGTTATTTTATTCCTTTTCATGAGAGTTTTTTATAGCATTGTGTTTCCTTGATTATATATAATTTGAATATTTATGATGGATATTTTTTTGTTATTTTTTCACTATGGTTATTTGACACTATTAATGGAATAGACCCCCCATTGAATATATGGGCATTTAATACTAGTTGAAATATTCTACCAAACAAAGAGGATAGCTTGAGTCCATATATCAAACTAGATCATAAGGGTTTCTTGGCCATGGTGTTACACTATTCCAATGGTATGATATTTTATTGGGTTTCCCAGCTAAGTTTCATATAAAACTCATAGTGGGTTTTAATTACATAACTCTTAAGGTTATACTTTTACATCATTCCTTATAAATGATAATCCATGGATTCTATTAGGTAATGGGAGATACATTTTCTAGAATGAGAAATTAATACCACAGGATGGAGCGAAAATATAGTGAAAATAATTTTTAATGCGATATTTGGTAATGAAGATGTAGTATCTAGAGTCTAGATCATAAAAAATAATTGCAGATTATAGTTTTAAGGGTGTTGTGGAATTGAGGACTAGAGCATAGATAATAAAAATATATATAAGATTCCATATATTTGGAATATTCATATGTATAATAATACATCGATGTAGATGCTTGGATAAGTGGATGTATATGACCACATAGATATTTATTGAAGGTATATTGAGTTGGAGGGATACCTAGATTGATCAAATGGTGTTGGAAAAAATATTCGAAGCTTAGGGAATCCTATATTATATAGGGTTTTATCACTATACGATAATCAATTAATATTGAGTTAGATCAACTAAGAGATCAAATATATTAATTCCATTAAATTAAATAGAATATAGAAAACCATATTTACCCCATGGACTAAGAAACATGTTTTGACCACCGTATCATTTTTTATTATACCTTATTACATTCATTGTAATTTTTTCATCATTTGATTCCTTTCATCATCATTCATTTGTTCTACATTATTGTGTAGTTCCTTGGGTTGTATTGTTTTTCATGTTTCAGTAATTTTACATGGGAATTAGATTGTAGATTTCTTATTGGTACATCATTTTTTCTAGTGTATCGTCTAGTTTATTTATTGGACGGTTTTTTTATACTGAACATGTGGAAATAGAGACCAGGGATTGAGAAATTTGAGATGAACACACATTGGTGAAGGTGTTTTAGTGCTCAATTAAGTAGAATATGTTGGTCGGAGTAGATTACTCAATAGGGGAGGTGTGAATTGAGTAACAATAAAAATTTCTGTAAAAGTTAATTCTGAAAGATTTCCCCCAAAATTAGATATAACCCAGTTAATCATGGTTATATGATTATAAGAGTTTGACGGGTTGAATATCTTCTTAGGATATTGATTGGTTCTCAGTAATCTTAATATCAGTTATTAATATTACATTTGAAGCTATTATAGTAAGACAAAAAAGATATAACTTCTTTTGAAGACTAACTATGAAAGTGAATATAGAGATTTCTAAATTATACATACGAGTAGTAAAACAGAGAATACTAAATTAAGAAGCACAACAGATATGAAACAAGTGGTTGAGTCTCAATATGAGACCTAATCCACTCTAATTTGTGACTGCCTACCACCAAGAATTTTATATAGATAAACATTGATCCACACTCTGGATTGGGCATAACAACAATACATAGGACTATCTAGGCCACACAGGGACCTCTTCCACAGTTCTTCATGGGTAAAAAATACTAGGCCACACAGAGGCCTCTTCCACACTTATCTGTGGGTATACACAAGTGTAAATAAATGTTTGAGTAAGGATATATTGTATCCTTCAGTTTGATGCAGGAGACATAGTGTGTTATTATATAGGAACACACACTCCTCGAATGAAAAATAAAAAAGATACACAGCAGAGTAGAAAATATTGAGATATATTTATAAGTGCACTTAGTGTTAGTCTTCACCGCTCTGGACTTCTGAGATGAAGAAGATGCAGAACTCAAGTCCTTGTCTGGAAAACAAAGTGTTGTATGTCATACAGATTCAGATTGTGTTCTTCATTATGTTTGACAGTGTGAAGATGTTCTCAAGATTCTAGTATGCTTCGTGCATTCCTTAGTACTGTCTAGTTTCATGAGGCAATGCTTTATTCTAATTATATTTTTCGTTGTAGTGCAAACTATCACCGGTTTTCTCTTCTTTCAAAATATCGTGTCTCACACTATTCTTGCGTAAATCGTCTTTTCTTTGTTTCTGGGCTGCATTACTCTTTTATCTTGGAGTGCACGTGTTGGGACCGATAGGTTTCATGTATTCTGAACCTCATACCTCGTACTGTCTGATGACATGTCAACAAAGATACATTAATTATGTCAGTGCATTAAAGGCTTCAAATATGACCGTTAGAGATTAAATTTCAATACGACAAAATATATTAGGAAAAGGTGTCACAGTATGTCATGTAAACGGTGTCTCCTTAACACTCTGTCTGAATTGGTCATGGTGTCTGAATGTCATGATGTCTCGCAGTCAGGGTGTCTCGCGGTCACGGTGTTTGGATTGGTCACAATGTCAGAATGTCATGGTGTCTCATGGTCACAGTGTCTTATGGTCATGGTGTCTCATGGTCATGGTGTCTTGTTCATGGTGTCTCATTCACGGTGTCTACTTCACGGTGTCTGCTTCATGGTGTCTGCTTTAGGGTTTCTTCTTCACGGCGTCTGCTTCACAGTTTCTGCTTCATGGTGTCTGCTTCACGGGGTCTACTTCACGGTGTATGCTACACGGTGTCTGCTTCACGTTGACTGCTTCACGGTTTCTGCTTCACGGTGTCTGCTTCACTTTTCTATAATGATAGAACCAATGGAAGAATTACAGTGTCACGGGCTTTTCAATATATATGTATTCAGAATAAAGCAATAATGATCATAGAATGGATTAGACTTAATCATTTGTCAAAGAAGATATTATAAAAGTAAATCAAGGATAGTATAATGTAATTAAACTGAATGTAGATAAATTCAGATCTTGAATGGTTCTCCTTAAAGAATGAGAATACTTATGCAATAACATACATGATTTGATATAATTTACAAGATTTAACCAAGTTGAATAGGATTTTTGTTAACTAAAAAATGATTAGTACATGAGGAGTCCAACAATCTCCCCCTTTTTGATGATCACATATGATGTAAATTTAATGTGTGTATTTGATTCAACTATAAATATAGAGATAAATGTCTAACATATAGTGATTTCTCCCCATTTTGGGATTATAAAAAACATAAAATAAGAGAACCCATGAAAAGTGAACGTTTTATTAATGAAATAAAGATCCAGTACAAATAGAAAGGATAAAAACAAAAACAACAACATTTCTATCAAAAAGTTGTAATCACTATTCTTCGTCACTAACTGGTCCTCTCGTTTCCTTTATCAATAGTAGAATAGGAATCCATTGGAGCTGAAGTGGAGGTAGAATATGGGAGTGAGTTGGTTGATAGAGAGGGTAATGGAAGGCCTTCAAAAACAGATGGAGCTAGAGTAGGATTAGTAGAAGATCAAGGTAGTTGTTGATCAAGGAGCACAGTCTTGATCTAAATCAGTGCTTGGATGACAGACATAGTAGTAGAGGATAGGGAAGAGGTGAAGGTAGGCAGAACATGTCTCAAAGGAGTAGCCACAGGAGCAACAATGGTTGTACTCTGTACATAAAGGTAAGGCCTCAAAAGCTTTATGAAATTTATAATGATATCCCCACAATACTAAATGGCTTTCTCAAAATCATACTTGTTCTCCATAATCTTCTCCAACAATCAAGTGAACTCGGTGAGCTATTGGACTCGGGTCTTGAATGATGGAGTAACAGGAGGAAACCTCAGATTTTCCACAAGATACTTGAAATGATTTGTCATATCATTATTTGAGAAGATTCGGTTGATGTAGTAGTCCACTTTCTTGTCAATCTCTTGATGAGCATCATTAGAAATTTATGAGTGGATTTGGACCAGGTCAAGAACTCATTCACTATTCCTGATAACTTTAGAGAGAAAATCTGTATTGAAACCAGTAAGCATAGTATGAAGCTCTCTTTGTCAACTGTTCTGATCAGGTCACTATATAAAGAGGGTTGATAGGATTGAACAGAGGCTTCAATATCATTGACAATGGTGGTGAGAGAATTCAGTTGATTTAGCACTTTTTGAAGACACCTCATATACTCAACAGTGAGTTTGTTTAGATTAACCACTAGCTCTCTCATTTTATTCACAATATGAATGTTCCTTTTAGGGAACTTTTCATCTAAAGAAGATAAATATGGTTGAATCTGAGATAGAACATCCTATGGGGATTGAATAACAGCAGGTTCCATAGGAGGAGAAATATGATTTGGTCTGGAATGCATCTCTTTCTACATTTCATCGATCATACCTCTCAGAGTCTTCACTTCATCACAAAGCTGCCTGTTTTCAACAATATCTTCCTATATCTCATGAAGAATTTATGGTTGAATATTCCAAATAACATTATCAAACAATAAAGAGGCATCTTTCTCACTTATATGTTTCACAAGAGATGGTTGAGAATTCAGTACTTTTTCAACACCAGACAAAAGGGTAACACCAAATTCATTTAGACCATCCTTACAAAGGATGTCTATTTTGATGATGGTTAAGATACATGTATTGAAACGGTTTCAAGTTCCTTCTCAAGAGTAAGATTAGAGACATATTTCCGTTGGAACATAGTAGAAAGGACAAGTCCTTTTACTGAAACCAACTGAGAGTCATCCACATAATTGATACTGGGGAACATATATCGAGTGTCTATAGGACTTGAAACACATGGGTTTGGTACTTCAGTAGATTCCATGTTTGGGGGTTTCTCCCTCTCAACAACAACATCCTTCTCAGGACTAAGAGTCTTAGGATCATGATCTAATTCCCAAAAACCAGCTCTTGGTTCCTCACAAATTTCCTACTAAGCCACCTGAAAAGATAGATCCACACTTTCTTCAGCATAAGGGAAGATTTCAAGAGAATATTGTTCCACTAGGAGTTCCTAAAGATTATCTTCTTGCATACCCAGTAGCTCTTCCACTATAGGTTCTTCCAGGAAATTCATTTCAGTTTCTTTGGTAACAGATTCAGTTTTATCCTTGGGTTGAGCATGAAGGTTCCGGGAACAGCAGATGCACGTGGGTGGATGTCCCCACTTGGATTTTAATCATTAACAATGATCAATCCGGGATCAATATGACAGTAAACTCTAGTCTCCACGGATCGAATCACAGAAATTGACAAAGAAAGGAAAAGTCACGGAACCAAAAGGTAGGATCATTACAAGTTGATTATAATTAATTTAATCCATTGAAAAGAAATACCTTTTGGGTGTTCTTTCTTAATTGATGTTCTTGATCATGTTCCAATGTGATTTGTCATTGTGTCGGAGAATCCAAGTGTATAATTCCTCTTGAAGTGATCCACATGTGTACCTCATATCTCGGGACGTCGCCAAAGGAGTCTCTGGGTTCTAGCATGGAGAAACCTCTACTTGCGTTGTCCACCTTAGATAGTCTTGATCTGATGGAAGAGGATATCTCTCAGTCTTGAAAGTGTTCTTGGAGGAAGTTGTTCTTTCAACCTTGAAATAATTCTCTAGAATTGTTGTGTGGGGTAGGTTCATTTATTCATTTCCTTTCCATAAAGAAAACTACACGGCGTGTAATTATTAATACACGGCGTGTACTTGTTTTCCATGAAAAACTATACGTCGTGTAAGCCTTAATACACGACGTGTATATCTTGTTTTTCACTACCTTCTTTCTCCATCATTAAAACGATTTAGGCTTCCTTGAATAATTATAAAACCACATTTGAGAATAATATTTATTATACTTGAGATACTTGAATACACTTAGTGTGTGACCCTCAAGGACTCTTTCTCGTTGGAATTAGGTGAGCATGCCTAATGCCCAAGATTACTGTCTAGCAACGGGTCAAGGCACCCAAGAGATAGAAGTTGACGCCGCATTGACGTATCACCTCATACAAATGCTTACTGTGTAATTTAATCCCTTTGTCTCAATATATCATCAAGCAGTTTTCAATGAAGTGTTATAAACCTATATGCTTGATTCGTCATTCTTTGACTAACTGAAATAAACTCATCGTTTACACCATGGCCATGGAATTTAATGTGATAGTTCTATTTCAATAAAAGGGTCGAGATATAAACTTCCATAAATAGAAGAGACAAATCCTTCCCCGACTTATCCATTAAGAAAATGACATTCGTGACACACCCAATGTACCCTACTTCCCGCCAACTTCTACGTGACGGTTTTCATCAGTAAATATAAGTGCACGAGTCATGACATGAGTTAATGATAATCTTCCAGTCAAAGTACCATTACACATGCTCGTAGATAGCAATGTATGATGACACCAAGACATGCGGAATTTCTACTGGAGGGTCTATTCTCATAATCACCCATCTTGGAGATTACCAAGTGCGAACTCCATGAGAGAGAGTCTCTTCTTCTTACGAGTACACACACATGATGGTCTGTATACTATGTGTCCTATCATAGTATGTCATCCAACCGTAGAACTTTATTTAAGAATATTGTAAGATGATTTCAAGTTTCTCATTATAGAGGGGATCTTCCATTACCTTATCAATGAAACAAATATTCCAGGACATTATTATATTATAGTCATGCATAACAATGAACAATATCTAATAAGTGAAGATTCATGTAATCAAAGTACAAAAGAGTTGGTTCTCAGGACACCAACCCTTACAAACTTTCACTTGGAATAGAGCCAACTGCCTATGACTTTTAGTCTGCTTGACCTCACATGATGATCATGTTTCTACAGAGTCAAGGCATTAGTCAAGGGGTCCGCCACGTTGTCTTCGATTGAAATCCTACTCACTGAATCTTCACCTCTCTGAGAAAAATCCCACAAGAGATGATACTTTCGTAGTATGTGCATTGTCTGCTGATGTGACCTTGGCACTATTTCAAGTGCCACCGCAGCGGTATTATCATAATAGAGTGTGATATGATCTTTACTACTCGATACTACATCCAGCTCTTGGATGAATCACTTCATCTATACTGCTTCTTTAGCTATCTAAGAAGTTGCGATATACTCAGACTCTGCTGTAGAATATGCCACCACACATTTTTTTGAGCTCTTCCAGCTCACTACACCTCCATTCAAATTGAAGATGTATCCAGTCTATGACTTCATGTCATATTGATCAGTCTGGAAACTAGCATCTACATGTCCTCTGATATCTAGTTCCTCATCTCCTCCATAAACAAGGAACATATCCCTAGTACGACTCAGATACTTAAGGATAGTCTGGCGGCCATATAATTGTGGTCTCTTGGATCAGCTTGATATCTGCCTACCGCACAGAATGTGTAAGCAACATCTAGCCTCGTACATAGCATAGCATAAATGGCTGACCCAATCGCCAATGCGTAATGAATCCATGCCATTCTATTTCTTTCCTCATGTGTCTAAGGACACATTTTCTTGGAATGATGAATGACATGTGACACTGGCAGAAATCCCCTCTTGGACCATTCCATACTGAATCTCTTCAGTATCTTGTCAATGTATGTACTTTGACTCAGGCCCACCATTCTCTTGGATCTACCACGATGGATCTCGATCACAAGAATATATGCTGCATTTCCCAAGTCTTTCATGGAGAAGCATTTATGAAACCATTCCTTAACTGACTGTAAGATAGGTACTTCGTTTCCAATTAGTAATATGTCATCAACATATACTATCATGAAAATGACTGCACTTCCACTAAACCTTTTGTAGACACAAGGCTGACATTCGTTCTTAACAAATCCAAATTCCATTACGACTTCATCGAAACGAATGTTCCATGACCTTGATGCTTACTTTAATCCATTAATGGATTAATGTAACTTGCATACCTTGTTGGAATCGTTTGGTGTCACAAACCCTTCAGGTTGTGTCATGTAGACATCTTTCTGGAGGTTCCCGTTAAGGAAAGTTGTTTTGACATCCATTTTACAGAATTCATAGTCATGGTAAGCGGTAATGGCCAATTGTATTATGATGGATTTCAGCATCACAACTGGTGAAAAGTTTTCATCATAGTCAATTCCTTGATGTTGTCTAAACCCTTTTGCAACAAGTCATGCCTTGTAGGAGGTGACTTCCCCCTCCATGTCCAGTTTCTTCTTGAATACCCATTTATTACCAATAGGAATTACATAAACAAGAGGATCTACCTAAATCCAGACTTGGTTTTGGTACATGGAATCCATTTCAAAATTCAGCGATTCTTGCCACTTGGCAATGTCTCTGCCTTCAACTACTTCTCTGTAGGTAAGATGATCATCATTGTCAACCAATAAAGAGTCACCATCCTCGATGACAAGAAAAACATATCATTCTGGTTCTCTCACCTCTCTCGTCCCCCTACTTATTTATTGTGTCTATGGAACAGATTGTTCTTCCACGGGGCTTTTTGGAATCTGTTCTTGTACCAACCCTTGTGTATCTTGAGCCTTGACATCATCGAAGTCTATCTCGCTCCCACTATCTCTTTTGGAGGTGTGCTCCCTCTCAAGGAATGTGGTGTGTCTTTCCACTATAACCTTTTTTTTATGAGGGGTTATATAGGTAATATCCCCTTATTTCCTTAGGATATCCTATAAAGATACACTTTGTGCCTCCGTGAGCAAGTTTTTAACCTCAAGAGGCCTTAGCAAATGCTTTGCTACCCCACACATGTAAATTGGAAAACATGGATTTTCATCCACTCCATAACTCGTATCGAATACCATTTATCGATTTAGTTTGAACTTGGTTTAGTATGTGTGATGTTGATAGTAATGCATATCCACAAAAGGATTATGGAAGACTCACATGAATCATCATTGATCTCACAATGTCCAACAGGGTGCGGTTCCTCCTTTCACTTACACCATTCCACTAAGGTGTGTAAGGAGGAGTGAGTTGATATAGAATCCCAAACTACCATAAGAAATCAATGAAGTCCTAATTAAGATATTCTCCTCTGTCTGAGCGGAGTTTCTTAATCTTCTTACCAAGCTGGTTCTCAAAATCATTCTTTTAATATTTGAACTGATCAAAAGAATCTTACTTATACCTCGTTAAGTATATATATCCATATCTACTAAAATAATCTGTAAAAGTTATGAAGTATGAGAACCCACCCCTTGATTCAACTGGAAATGGTCCACACACATTTGTGTGAAATAATTATAGAATCTCTTTAGCTCTTTTACATTTCCCTATAAATGGGGCTTTGGTCATTTTTCCTTCTAGACACGTATGACATATACCAAGTGGTTTTAGTTCGAAGGAATCTAAATACCCATGTTGATGTAATTTTGTCAAAATTTTCTCATTGACATGACCTAGCCGGTGATTCCAATGTTGGGTGTGGTATGAATCATTTGAATTTACTTTGTCATCGATTTCCATTACTTGGTTTGTGTAGTCTAACATATAAAGACCATTATATAAATGTGCCCTACCAAAACAAATGCTATATTTATAAAAGTAACAACATCCACTTCTAAACATGAAGATGAATCCATCAGTATCTAATCTGGATACTGAAATAATGTTTTTGGTTACAGAGGGTACATAATAACATCCTTTCCAATCCAAGAACATCCCTGTAGGAAATGTGAGATGGTAGTCTCCGGCAGCTACCGCAGCAAGTCTGGCTTCGTTGGCTGCTCGTAAATCTACTTCCCCTTAATCAATCTTTGTGAATCTACATGGTTCTTATATTTGGATACAGATGTGAGCACCACAAGCAGTATCTAATACCCAATTAATAGAAACAGATATATTGCATTCGATAACAAACACAACTGAAGCTTTCCCATGCTTCCTCAGCCGGGTGCAGTTTTTCTTCCAGTGGCCCTTCTTGCCACATGCAAAACAAAGAGCCTCCTATTCTCTTGCCTCCGCATTGAACTTATTTATCTTGGAAGGCCTTGAAGAAGCTTTGGGTTTCATCCTCTTTTCCTTCCCTTTATTTTTATTCACCATAAGGACATAAGGCTTTTCACACTTCATGTCATTATCTACATGGAGAATAAAGATAAGAAGATCAGATAGCGACTTCTAAATGATGTTCATGTTGAAATTAACATCAACGTTTGAGAAGCTCTAGTGGAGTGATGCAAGAATGAGATCAGTGCCCAGTTATTTGAGGAGTTTAAACCCTAGAACCTCCAAGCGCTCAATGTATACAATGATCTTGACTAAATGAGGCCCATATGGGGCACTTTCTCCAAGCATGCTCTAAAATAGATCCTTGGAGATCACAAACCTTTCAAGTCTTGCTCTATACTGGTATGGACCATGGAGGTGCTCGAACATGATATATGCATCCATGTCTTCATGAGTCTTCATGAGCTCACTTGACATCGATGATAGCATCAAACATTGAATGTCGAGATCATCATTCAAATTTTGATCATAGACCAATAAATAATCATCACTTGCCCCTAGGGTAGGAGAATCAGGAAGTGAGGACTCCAGCATGTAAAACCTTCATTCATGGCGTAGGATAACCCGAAGGCACATAAACCATTCCTGAATGTTACTGCTAGTGAGGATATTGTCTTTACCCAAAATTGATCGTAGACAAAATGTGGTTGACGAGTTTGTCATTTCGATTCTACAAATTAAAAGAGCATATTTATCAGTAATTTCTTGATTACATTTTATGAAAAATAATAAATGAATTTATTAATTCTACAACTATTTTATCAAGTCCCAATGGCCCTCACCATTGAACTCAGAATTTCTAGTTGCTTTTACATTCTAGTGTCAAAGATCCATATTCCCATTTACATAACCCCAACAAGGGTTGGTCAAGTTATTTGATGGTATTTAGGTAGGAAGGTCTTTTCCAACTGTGAGCTTACAGTTCCTTGATATGCTATGTGGACTCCCCAATCCTAAAATCCTAACTTGGATTTCCTCATCATTTGCCTCCAATATTATATCATGTCCAGCATGGGCTACTCCTCTTGATGTAATATGGTTATGTCAACACAAAACCATTCATAAGGGATTCCTTTATAAAAGTATGTGTCCCAACAAGGGTTGGCCAAACATAGTTTTATTGAGCCTTTCCCTTAATCAAGTAATAAAAGGCTTGTTCTGACTTAATATGGTATTGAGAGATTTTAATCTTTTATGCATAGTTTTGCGTTATCACATGATTGTTAATGTTAAGTGATTCTTGCTTAAGTGATTAACCATGTTCTGAAAATGTTTACACATAGTCCGTTTTTTATTTTATTCTATCTTTGCATGATTTTTATTTCATTAATTTTTTGATCGCGACAACACATACATAATAAATTAACCATGGAATTTAGACAGAAATAAAATAATATAGAAAGATCATGAGATTCTATTGGTTATCTTATCTAGTGGTTTGATAAGCTAACCCTGACCTAGGGAAAAACACCTTGAACCGATGGTTCGTGTTTTGAAGCTCCCACCTGTACACCGTTGAATCTTCTTGGGTTGGTTTTGCCTTAGCTTTGGGTCTTGAACCATCTCCTCTGACTATAGAGATACTCTATTAAATGGGTTTACATTAATGATACAATGGGCATGCAGGCCCTACATTTTATTGGAAGAAGGCTCACAGGCCATCAAATTTAAATTTAAACAAATTTAAATGAAACCATACACATAAAAAGGGTATTCGATCTAGCTCATGATTATCCATAGCATGCAACGACATTTATGCATATTTAAAATTGAAATTATTTTAATCATTCCTTCATTTATGATAAGTCGAACTCAAATTCAATTAATTATGATCTTATTATTAATCAATTCATTATCTTAAATTCCATTCTGAATTTCCTTGATATTTTCTCATCCATATTCCTTGTATAGATTTTTGTACTTTTGGAGGAAACCTAGTGAATTTTTTGGAAAGTAAACGGCGTGTAGTTTATATTTAAATGTCGTGTATTTATTTTCACCCTTAATCTAAAGTTCACACTGAGGGATTTGGAGTGTTTTCAATAATTTGGAAATATTGGAGTACACGACGTGTAGATGAATCATACATGACGTGTACTTCTTTGTTACGTAGTAACCAGCCCGGCAATCTCGTGTACACGGTATGCGGCTTATCCTTGTACACGGTTTCACCTGGGCTAGAACGGACTACACGGCGTGTTGCTCCAATATACACGCCATGTATTCCAATTCCACATGCCGTTTAATTCTGGTCAACACATCATGATTAATACTTAGGCTTATTCAATTCACACGGCGTGGTTTGGTGGACCAGTGCCGATTCATTGAACCTAAGTACTTGACATGTAGTTTTAATTACATGTTGTGTAATCCCGTGTTGTACAGACAGAAAGAGCGGCTCCTCCGGATGAGTTCCTCGTTTTTATTTTTAATCAAAAAATTAAATTTTAAAGGTCATTTATGTGATATGAATCGAGAAATGAAGGAGGAATAATAGACCCCGTTTATTCAGATTAATAGAATGATATATTTCGAATTGAATCAAATATAAATGCGTAAATTTTCAACGAAAATTAAATAACTATAATCAACGTTGTACCCTTGCTATGATACCAATTGAAGGTTTTGGGCGCAGTGGAAGCACATCGGTGGATGTTCCCACTTGGCCTTTTGTCATTAACAATGATCAATCTGGGATCAATACGACGATAAACGCTAGTCTCCATGGATCGAATCACAGAAATGGATAAGGAAAGGAAAAGTCTGAGTACCAAAAGGTAGGATTGTTACATGTTTATTATAATTAATTTAATCAATTGAAAAAAATAACTTTTGGGAGTTCATTCTTCGTTGATGTTCTTTATCATGTTCTGATGTGATTCGTTATTGCGTCGCCAAAGCCAATTGTAGACTTCCTCTAGCGGAGATCCACATGTGTCCCTCGTATCTCGGGACATCGCCAAAAGAGTCTCTGAGTGCTAGCGTGGAGAAACCGTTGATTGCATTGTTCGCCTTAGATCATCTTGATCCGATGGAAGAGGATCTCCCTTGGTCTTGAGAGCTTTCTTAGAGGAAGAGGTTCTTTTGGCCTTGAATGAATTCTCCAGAATTGTTGTGTGTGGGGTAGGAAAAGAGTTGGGGTTTTAAGGATATTTATAATCAGGTTTGAGGTTGTAGATTTGTGACAATAAATAAACGTGTTATGCATTTTATTTATATCATTGACTCTTATTTAAAACCCCCATGTCGAATAATTAATTCCGTGACATGCACCGATGCTGATTATAAAAAATATCATATAAAACAATATTATATCCTCAAAATCCCGACTGGAAAAAAAACATGGTGTGTACTTGTTTTTCATTGAAAACTACACCGTGTGTACATTCAATGTACATAGAGTGTATATATTGCTTTCATTTATTCATTTCGTCTCCATAAAGAAAACTACATGGCGTGTAATTATTAATACATGACCTGTACTTTTTTTCCATGAAAAACTACACGGCGTGTAAGCTTTAATACACGGCGTGGATATCTTGTTTTTCACTTCCTTCTTCCTCCATCATTAAAATTATTTTGGCTTCCTTGAATAATTATTAAACCACGTATAGGAATAATATTTATTCTACTTGAGATACTTGAATACACTTAGTGTGTGACCCTCTAGGCCTCTTTATCGTTGGCATTAGGTGAAATTGCCTAAAGTCCATGATTACTATCTTGCAACGGGTCAAGGCACCCAAGAGAAATAAGTTGACGCTGCATTGATGTATCACCTCATATGAACACTTAATTTGTAATTTAATACCTTTGTCTCAATATCTCATCAAGCAGGTTTCATGGAAGTGTCATAAACCTATATGCTTGATTCACCGTTCTTTGACTACCTAAAATATACTCGTCATTTACACCATGGCAATGGAATTTAATGTGACAGTTCTATTTCAATCAATGGTTTGAGGTATCAACTTCCATAAATTGAAGGGACAAATCCTTCCTCGACTTATCCATTAACAACATTTCATTCATGATGCACCCAATGCACCCAATGTACCCTACTTCCCGCCAACTGTCTACGTGATGGTTTTCGTTAGTAAATCTAAGTGTGCAAGTCATGACATGAGTTAATGATAATCTTCCAGCCCAAGGACCATTACACATGCTCGTAGATAGCAATGTGCGCTGACACCAAGACATTTGGAATTGCTAATGGCGGGTCTGTTCTCATAATCACCCATCATGGAGATTACCAAGTGCAAACTCCATGAGAGAGAGTCTCGTCTTGTAACACCCCAATCTTCTACGGTACACTTCTCTTTTAATAATGTGATAGCGTGTGTTGTACGCAACACCGAGTTCTAACACACCATAACCAATCAAACAAGCCGTTATGAATAGTAATACCTACTTTTTGAAATTATATATATTTTATATTTTAAAATGGACTTCATTTTTGGATTAGGAATATCGAATTTAGCCTAAGGTGAAATTTGGTACATTTCGGATAACTTTCATATTTTGATGAATAGTGAAAATTACTAAATTTTAATTAAAAACAACTTTTTTAATCAAAATAATTAATAGTGATAAATTATGAATTTGAGTGGTTTTAAAGTATATTTAGAATATATTTTTACCATTTAATATAATTTTGGTCATTGGACATAATTTTACAATTAAACCGAACATAAACAAGTGTCAATCTTTTGATAGTTATTATCACTTAAAAACACGCTTTTTGTTTTGACAGCGGGAATTAATTTTAAATTAATTTCTGCCACTTCTGTGTTTTGAATTTAGAAAAATGGATTCCATATTTGGAATCAGGATGTTATAATTGTGTAAATAGGTAAATTTTATTTTTAGACATTTTGAATAATTACTGCGGTAAATATTTTATTTACCATGGTTAAGGGTAAATCCGGTAAATAAGGGTTAAAAAATAATATTATAATAATACTAAATTACCCTAAAACGTGTCCTAGCCTTATTGGTTGATACATGTTCGACAATAGGAATCTTTGGGTCTATTTTGGGACCCCATGGTGCCACTTGTTGGTGATAGGGACACTTTATTTTAATTATGTTAAAATGAATACAAAAATAACACAAACATATATCTTTTAGGAAAACAATTTTACATAGGGTTATATATGTCGTATTTTAGATTATAAATATTCATTAGAAATAAAAGAAGATTTCCTACATAGTGATATTTTATTTATAATTTTTAGACATTAAATAATTTAATTTATTTATGACACAATGATGATGAATTAATTACTATAATAGTGAAAAATTAAAATAATTGAAATTATAAATACCGAAATAAATATAATATGAAACTTTTAATGAATTAAACAAATTTTCTAGGATAATATGATATATTAGGATTGATTTAATTGACTTTGTTCGAAGTAATCAATCTTTTATGAGTTTCACAAAAAGCAACTATTGAATAGTGTCAAAATTGACATAAAAGAGTTCTTAAAACAAATATTATATTATTAATTGATAGTAAATTCTTAAAAATCTAAGGTTCGGCCAAGAGACTTATATCATGATAGGTTCATCATTAATGGACCACTTGGGGGTCGCTTGGATGTATATAGTAAGTTTATTAACCATATTATATAAAAATACAAAGAGACATTGTAAAAGTGAAACTAATTAACTTAGAGTTAATACTTAAAGATAAGGTTAATATAAGAACCCAAACCTGTCTAAATTATATTGGTTGAGTGGTTTTCGACCTATCCCCACCTTAACCTTTGAATATTCAACTTTGGAGCTATTAGAAACTGAATATGAATTTATTATAAATTAATATTTCTAGCTTTTCCAAAGGTGCCCCTCACCCCTCTTATAAAAGGGCACTCCTTCTCATTTCTTCACACCTTCAAAGCCTTTTGGTTCGGCCAAAATCTACCCAAATACTCTCCAAACTTCCCCCAATACAACCTAGGGGCCTTAGTTTGATCAGAAAGCCAACCTAAGGAGCCCTTTTGATTAAATCAAAAGGATAAACCCGAAGAAGAGGTAATGTTTTCACCACCACTTTTCAAGTTCCTTTCTTCTTCCACTTCTTCTTCC
This sequence comes from Viscum album, assembly GCA_963277665.1. Taxonomy (NCBI): domain Eukaryota; kingdom Viridiplantae; phylum Streptophyta; class Magnoliopsida; order Santalales; family Viscaceae; genus Viscum; species Viscum album. Next base: position 1,511,761,435 of record OY728132.1, on the reverse strand, counting down.
TTTGTTGTTACCATTATATAATAATAACTCTAGTATCATATATATACTGTGATGTTATTATAAATAAGGTACAACCATATTCAGTATTCTATCCACCCTTTGAATAACATGTCACCATACGTGCGTACGTACGGCTTACCGTCTCCACGTCGTGGTGTAATTGTTATTCAATGTAATATTATTTGGATGGGTATAATAATGATGTGTAACTCATGTAAATAATAAATATAACATGTTAATGATTCTGTATATATAATATACCATCCATTTATATATTATTTTAATATCAAAAGAATGATATTGTCGCTCGTGCGTACGTACGGACTACCGTCTCCACGAACGCGATGAGATTCATTCTCCATCATATCCATTAAAGTATAATTATCATTTGATGATTTAGAAATGATGTTTAAGGACTTGATATCATTCTAGATATGAATAAGATACAACAACCATGGCTTATGTAACAAGACATATAAAAGAAAATGAGTAAGTTAACACCCGAAACGACGATAATTCTAAGATATTATTAACAAATCAATGTTAAAAGATCATATATGATATCATATCAATATATATGATTCTTGTATAATTTAATAACAATTATTTCATCATTATACAGGAGGTTAACCTACCCCAACCAAGGAAAAGTACAAGGTAAGGGTTATTTCTCAATCTCTTCATTATCCGAGGTTGTTTATATGTAATAATCTACTGGGATTTCTTTATCATCCACATCCATGTTTCTTCAAAATGTATTTCAAAACATATTTATTATTTACAAGAATATGGGTTAAATTCATTTATACCCTTGTTTGAATTTTTATAAGAGGTTTATAAAGGAATCTTTCCGTCGTTTTCAAAACAAGTTCCTTTTTAACCTTTTCGACAGAATTAAGGTAAGAATGTTTTTTTAACTTATACAGCGGGTGCGGCTATTTTCCGCCGTTATAAAATCTTCAAAGCTTCCCTTACAAGATTATAAGAATATTTTCAAAGAAAATGTTTTATTTTATATGGATCTTAAATGATTTCAAAATAAAAGGAGATATTTCTTTAAAAAGAATTTTGATTTCATCTATGTCAACATCCTTTGATGGATTTTAAGATTATTTGAAGTTGATTTATTATGATACAAAACTTCTATATTGTATTGAAGTTTTTGTGATATGTTTGACTGTGGATGTGCTATTTTTATACCATTCAAAGTTTATGGTGAAAGTATTGACATTTCGTTTGCTAGTTTTAATACGAATGTTTATGTTATGTTTAAACCTTTTTATATGGGAATGCATTGGACTTAATATGTGACGGGTGGAGCCCACTATAGCTCCTCGATGCATCGGTAGGTCTCATGAGACAAACTAGTGTCTTGGCACAAGGCCTTGGAAAAATCTTATTTGTAGTCTAGGCATGAGGCCTTGCCTATGTGGTTATGATAGTCTGGAATTATGCATTCCAACATTATGAAAGTGGTTATTGATTTTGCATGTGATTATTCGATTAGTAGAATATCCATGTGAATAATTAAATGGAATTATTTCATTTTATTTATGACATACTATGTTGAAAGTTCAAGTTTGAAAGGAATTTGTTTTAGTTATACATTGCCTTAAATGTTTATTCTTATTTATGAAAGTTTTTGCTATATTGTTATCCTTACTGGGCATTTGAGCTCACCCCTTTTCTATGTTTTATTTTTCCTAGGAAGTGAAGAAGTAAATTATAAATGACCTGCAGGGATATTATGTGGGGATATGAGTGTGGATTATAGAGACAATATGTTGTTGTAGTAGTTTTTAATTTTATGATGTAATGTAAGACTTATGAATATATCTGGTGTTTCCAAGGCTACTAAACCAATCAGTCTTTCGAGATTTGATCTTTCTTGTGATCATGCCAATGTTATGTAATAATGCACTGACTCTGGGTAACTAGGGTCGGGCCTTTACACGTCTTCTTACGAGTACTTGCACATAACGATATTTATACTATGTGTCCTATCATAGTATATCATCCAACCATAGAACATTATTTAAGAATATTGTTATAGCATTTCAAGGTTCTCATCATAACGGGGATCATCCATGACCTTATCGATGCAACTAATATTCCAGGACATTATTATATTATAGTCATGTAGAACAATGAACAATATAAAATAAGTGAACATTCATGTAATCAAAGTACAAAACAGTTGGTTCTCAGGACACCAACCCTTACAGATCTTCCAGAGTAACAACTTCTGTAGGTGCTGGGACTTCATTTTCACTTACCACAAGAGGGATAAGAGTATTGTCTTCCTCAACAGAAATAGTTTCCTAGGGAGGAAAATAAACCTCTTCTTCTTCATCTTCTTCTTTAGAAAAGTACTCAACAATCTCATCCATTTCCAAAACATGATCAGAAATATATCTTGGTCTTGAGGGATGTTCCACTGGATTGAATTCCTCATAAATTCTATCATTGTCTTCCACCCATTCTGTTTCCAAGGTTTCTAGTTTAACTTTTTTATCTTAATAGTGGATTTAGATATGCAGAATTCAAAATCCATAATTACTTCCTCATTATGTCCAACCATACCTTTGGCAAGAAGCATGGATGAAATATGTTGAGAGTAAAACTGGGAAGTTGACTTGGATATGGCTTTGATCAGCTCACACATGTGGTGAATGATATACATACCATGGTTAATCTTATGCCCATTTTTTATAAGATGAATCAGAAACACATCCTGATATTTCAGTATAAAAAAATCACTTTTTTGGGGGATAACTAGATTCAGTATAAACTTGAATATAAGCATTGATTGTCCGTCTAGCTCAGTAGCAATGGATCTCTTCATAGTTCCATTTCCAGTTAAGGAATTTAAAGCATCTTCCAGATCAAAGAATATGGTTGACGGTGGATATCCTCTCTAATAATCCACACAGATGCCTTCATGAGGTGTCCTAAGGCATGTAGCCCATAACCTCTAAGAGAATGATCATTTCTGCCCATTGATCTGGATTCTTCCAATATATCTATATTCGGACACAAAGGAAAACTGAACATATTGATAAAACTGAGCCACTAACTTAGGATAGATAAGTTTTTCTTCCTTCAAAACCCACTTAACCAACCTTGCTATTCTAAAACTATCAATACCAATGACTTACTAGACTAAATCCAATTAGGAAAAACCTCTTTCTCAGGTATGATAACTTGGTTTACCAGATTTGGATTTAGAGGTCCTTTAAGTCCTAGTTTAGGTGAAATATTCTGCTTCTTTGTGATACATTTCTCAAATGTCGATGATAAAGGGAGCTTCATCCTAGGCATTTACTAAAGGTTTGAGAGAGAGAAAAGAGTTACAGGGTTGAAGAAGGATCCGAAATGAGTGAATATAAGAAGGTTTGAGTGAAGAATCGAGTGATACTTTCTTTATTTTATCATTTATGAATACCAAACATCGTAAAAGTAAAAACCCGAGAAAGTAAATATGTGAAATGAATAAATACCATGATATGGTTATTAATAAAAAAAATTATAAAGAATTTTTACGGTGATACAAAGAATGAAATTTTACGGTGAGACAGTAAATAACATCATGGTGAGCTGGTAAACATGATCTTTATGGTGATACAGTAATTGTTAGAAAGTAATCCCAAAACAGTAACTGAGAAACCATAATCATGAAACAATAAAGCATTAAATAGTGAGATATCGAACAGTAAGATAGAAAGAAACAAGATATCGAATAGTAATACATGAAACAATAATATATCAAACAGTACGACATTAAACAGTAAGATATCTATTTGTGGTTTATCATTCCTATTTCATATATGATGTATTCTATTCTTTAAGAAGATAATGGTTTTGTGAATATATCTACAAGCTGATACTCGGTACCAAAGAATTCCAAAGTGATATCACCTTTTTGATAATGTTCTCTCAAAAAGTGTTGTCTTACATCAATATGCTTTGTCCTAGAACGTGAAATAGGATTTTTCGAGATGTTAATATAACTTTTGTGTTCACAATTTATAAGTACGTGCCTAAAATGATATCCATAATCTAACAATGTATGTTTCATCCACAAAATTTGTGCACAACAACTGCCAGCAGCTTTGTACTCAGCTTATACAGTAGATAATGCAATGGAATTTTGTTTCTTACTACACCATGATAGTAGTGACTTGCCTAAAAAGTGACATGTTCTAGAGGTTCTGTTTCTATCTAATATACAGCCACTAAAGTCAGCATCAGAATAAGTCACTGATTCAAATGATTTTCTTCTAGAATAGAACCATCCTACATTTGGTGTTTTCTTGAGGTATTTGAAAATTCTCTTTAAAACATTTAAATGATATTCCTTATAATTTTCATGAAAATGAGCACACATACACACACAAAAAATAATTTCAGGTCGACTACTATTTAAGTAGAGTAAAATTCCAATCATTCCTCTATAAATTGTTTGATCAATAGATTTTCCATCTTCATTAAGATCCAACATACAAGTTGTACTAATGGTAGTGTTACTACTTATACTGTTATCAAATCCAAAACATTTTAGAAGATATCTAGTATATTTACTTTGAGTTAAAATAATTACATAATTATTTTAACAGATTTGAAATCCAAGAAAGAATTTCAGTTCACCCATTAAACTCCTTTCAAATACATTTTGATTCATTTTATAAAAATCATCACATAAAGAATTTTTTGAAGATCAAAAAATAATATCAACTATATTAATTTGAACAACTAAAACATCATTAAAAATTCATTTTATAAAATGGGTAAGATCAGCTATTCCTTTTATAAAACTTTGGAAATAAGAAAAGTACTCGACCGATTATACAAAGATCATGGATCTGGCTTTAAAGCACATAACGCTTTTGATATTTTAAAAATATTATTTGGAAAATGGGGGTTTGTAAAACTAGGCGGTTGTTCCACAAATACATCCCCTACAATATACCCATTTATGTATGCACATTTAACATCCATTTGATATAGTTTGAAATTCAGATGTGCATCATAGGCAAGCATGATTCTGATGGCTTCAAATCTAGCTACTGGTGAAAAGGTATCTTCTTAATCAATTACTTCTTCTTGACAATAGCCTTGTGATCTAATATGGACTTGTTTCCAACAATGTTACCAGCTCATTTACCTTATTTATGAACACCCATTTAGTGCCTATGGTGAATGTGCCCTTAGGTCTTTCAACAAGTTTCCAAACATTGTAACTTTAAAAACAATTAAGTTATTTTTTCATATCCATCACCAAAAAATCATCATTTATAGAATAATTAATATTTTTAGTTTCGTATTGTGACAAGAAGACTTGATGAACTTGATTTCTAAGAGAAGCTGTAGTTTGGGTAAGTCTTTAACTACAATTTTTTTAGTTACCTTTCTAAGGGAGTGAACATTAAAGTGTCCTAGTATCCTATTCGAAATCAAGAACTCTTTATTAAATACACTCAAGCATGAAAAATTTTGTGAAGCTAAAGAATATAAGTTAACAGTGTAAACACTTTCATTTATTAATGTAGAAAATATTAATTTTTCATTAGAATTAATGACATTTCATGCATCATTTTTAAATCTAACATTAAATCCATAATCACATACTTGTGAGACACTATGAAAATTATACTTTAATCCATTAACAAATGGTACTTTAGAAATTAAAACTGAGTTAGAGTTACCAATTTGGCCAAGGCCAATAATCTTTCCTTTGGCATTGTCCCCAAATGTGACATGTCCTCCATCTATTTTGATTAGGTTCTTTAAGCATGAGTATTATCCTGTCATGTGACTTAATCATCCATTGTCCAAGTACCATACACTTTTATAGGAACTCTTTATGCATCATTCCTACAAAATGATTAATCAAAAATAGATTTTGGTACCCATACTTGTTTTGGTCCAGTAATATTGTTGATAAGTGCATCAGGAACCCATATTTTCCAAATAAGTTTCCTATAATAATTTTGTAAAGTATTTTGAAAATAAACTCTATTCAGTGCTAAAAAACATGAAACAGTAGAATACGTATCATGAATTTAATTAGTTGGTTTGTGTTCAGAGCTGGGAGTAAAACTATATGTCCTAGATTGAGAGATAAAATTCGTTCAACCAAGGTTTCTTTTACCAGGTTGATAACCAATGCTTGTGTTGTATTTAGGGGCAATTTGTTTTCTATTGTTTGGGTAAGGTTATTTTTCCCATTGGTATACTTTTATAGGTCATTCATCAATTGCACATTAGACATTTTTAATTCGTTGTTCTCTTTGTGCAGTTGAGAATTTTTCTCTTTTGCAGTTGGGAGTTCAGATTTAACAGCCACAGTGAGATCATGTTGTTTCGTCAATAATATATATTTGTGTTTTATGTCATTTCATGTTTCCTCAAGAAAGGTACAGTGTTCAACCATTTCTTCATTAGTCATATTTTCAGATTCACTCTCATCTCCATAATAGTATGAATTATTTATAGAGGAGTCCAGTGTTACCTCAGATGTGTTTGTTGTAAAACAAATTTTGGTTTTTTTCCTGTTCATCATTTTATGTTTTAGAGTCGCATGAAATATCCTCAGAAGCACTCTAGGTTGCTATCATTGCCTTTTTATACGTCATCTCATTGTCCTAATATTTCTTTTTGTACTTGATATTTTAACAGTCATCCTTGATATGTCCTTTTCACTTACACTCATTGTAGAAAATATCATCAGCCTTGTCACTTCATTTACAATCCTTCTTCCAATTTCCTTTTTGGTCAAATTTTCTATTAATGTTAGGATTTTTGAAAAAGATCATCTTCTTGTAAAATCTCTACAATCTTCTGGATAATTGAGCCATCTCCTCATCACTGTTAGATGATTATTGTTCACTAGTGGATATTTCTACAAAATCTTCCAGTTTTCCTATGTCTTTGTGTTCAGAGGTTTTGGCATTGAGAGCAACAAATTTCTTCTTTGGTTCATCATCCTCCTCCTTGTTGACATTCAGTTCTTCCTCATACATCATCAGTTTCCCAATGATTTCTTTTACAGGTAGTTTTCATATGTCGCATGATTCTCTAATAGAGATAGAGGTTCCCCTCCATCTATCAGGTAGACATATAAGAATTCTCATGATTTGTTCCTCAACAGTGACTTCTCTTCCAGGTGAGGTGATTGTGTTGACAATCTCATTGAACTAAAGATACATATCAAAAATAGACTAATCAGGTTTCATTTTAAAATTATCATATTTGATATTATAAGTATTAAGTCTCATTTCTTTCTCACTTCATGATCCTTCATGTGAGAATGATATGATATCCCAAATTTCATGTGCTGTTTTACAAGCAGAAATTCTATTGAATTATTCATCTCCTAAGCAGCTGTATAAATCATTCATATCTTTGCAATTATTATTTTAGGATGTTTTGTTAAGTTCATACCATGTGATTATATCAGTAGTATTAATATTATATTAATTTATAATTTAAGTCCAAATTTCAAAACTCATACTCTCTAAATGCATTTTCATTTTAATACTCCATGGAGCATAGTTGGTTTCATTAATGAATGGTGGTATGTTGGTTTCAAAACCTTAAAATATATTATCCATAATAACACAATAGGTTTAAATAGCTAGAAATTTAGAATTAATTGAAATTTACTTATCTTTAATGTTAAACTATAATCACAGTTTAATAAGATTAAACAGAGTCCTAATAAACAACCTTTGATAACAAATGTTTGTCGGATTAGATTACTCAAGAGGGCAGGGGTGAATTGAGTAACTATAAAAATTTCTGTAAAAATTATTTCTAAAAGATTTCCCAAATAATTAGTTACAGTTCAGTTAATCAAGGTTATATGGTTATAAGAGTTTGACGGTTTGAATAACTTATTAGAAGGTTGATTAGTTCTTAGTAATCTTAATATCAAATATTAATATTACTTTTTAAGCAATTATACTAAGACAAAATAGTAATAACTTCTTTACAATACTAACTATAAAAGTGAATTTAGTGATTTATGAATTATACAAAAGAGCAATAAAACAGAGAAGACTAAATTAAGCAGCACAGCGGATATGAAACATGTTGTTCAGTCTCAATTTGAGACCTAATCCACTCCACTTGGGGATCACCTACCAAAAAGTTGTTTATATAGATAAACTTTGATCCACACCCTGCATCAGGGTTAACAACAGTACACAGGACTGTCCATGCCACACAGGGACCTCTTCCACACTTATCTGTGGGTATACACAAGTGTAAATAGACGTTTGAGTAAGGATATATTTTATCCTTCAGTTTGATGTTGGAGAAAGAGTGTGTTATTATACAAGAACACACACTTCTCTAACGTAAAATAAAAACATACACAATAGAGAAAAATTATTGATATAGGTTTAGAAGTGCTCTGAGTGTTACTCTTTGCAGAACTGGACTTCTGAGATGAAGTAGATGCAGAACTCGAGTCCTCATCTGGAAAACAGAGTGTCATAAGTTAGGCAGATTTGACTTGTGTTCTTCGTAATGTTTAACAGTGCGAAGATGTTCTCAGGATTCCAGTATGCTTTGTGTATTCCTCTGTAGTGTCTAGTTGCATGAGGTAATTCTTTATTCTATGCATCTTATTCATTGTAGTGCACATGGTCACCGGTTTTTTCTAATTTCAAAATATCATGTCACACATTGTTCTCACGTATATCATATTTTTTGTTTCTGGGTCGCATTACTCTTTTATCTTGAAGTGCACGTGATGGGGCCGATAGGTTGCATATATTATGCACCTCGTACCTCAAACTTTCTGATGATATGTCTATAATGAAACATTATTTATTTCATTGCATTAAAATCTTCAAATATAACCGTTAGAGATTAAATTTCAATAAGACAAAATATATGTGGAAACATTGTCACTGTATGTGATGGAAATGGTGTATCCTTCACATGGTGTTTGGATTGGTCGTGGTGTCTGAATGTCATGGTGTCTCACCATCACAGTGTCTCATGGTCATAGTGTCTTGATTGGTCATAGTGTATGATTGTCCCGGTGTCTCACAGTCATGGTGCCTTATGGTCACTAAGTCTCATGGTCACGGTGTCTTGTTCATGGTGTCTTATTCACAGTGTCTGCTTCATAGGGTCTGATTCATGGTGTCTTGTTCATAGTGTCTTCTTCACGGTGTCTGCATTATAGTGTCTTCATCACATTGTCTTCTTCACAGTGTATGCTTCACAGTTTCTGCTTCATAGTGTCTGCTTCACGGTGTTTGCTTTATGGTGTCTGCTTCCCGGTGACTAATTCATGGTTTATCGCTTCACCTTTCTAGAATGACATATCCATGGGCAGACGTACAGTGTCTCAGGCTTTTCAAAATAACTATATTCAGACTTAAGCAACGATGATCATAGAATGGATTAGACTTAATCATTTTTCAAAGAAGATATTATAAAAGTAAATCAAGCATTGTATAATGTAATTAAACTGAATGTAGAGGAATTAAGTTCTTGAATGGCTCTTCTTAAAACATGAGAATACTTAAGCAATAATATAAATGATTTGATATAATTTTCAGTATGTAACCAAGTTGAATAGGATTTCTGATCACTAAAACGTGATTAGTACATGAGGAGTCCAACAGAATCATTCTTCCAATGTCCAATTATGTGAATACCAGTTTTCAATACTCGGCCTATTATATCTCTTTGGATTGAATAAATGGTAGTTGAAAAGTTATAGTGAGATGAAATTGGATTATATTATGGTCTAGTTGGGGCTGTTTAACAGAATGTATTTTATGTACCAGAAGATGTAGATGGAAGATTTAATTCTAGAAAAGGTCGTTGATATTCTATTCACTGGATCTAATCTCAAAACAATGAATGTAAATTAACGGGAGAGTCAATAAAATAAAGAACCTTAGTTTATATAGATGCCACATTCCTGGAATTTTAAGTATAATTTTTTGTAATTGAATATGACACCTTAATTCATGAAGATACTATGTGATATGTATAAAAAATGGAAGTAATAATTAATGTGTTCACGAAATGAAAAATATTCATAATATGAAGGTACAATGGTTGATATATTGTAAATCATATAAATCAAAACAATTTAATTTAATTCCACTTGGATTCAATGCGGATAACCATTGTAAACTTAGTTTGGGTGTTTATGTTACATTATCTACTCCTAACGTTACGGGATGTGATAATAGACTATGAGAGTAACACGAGTAGAAATATAGATTGTATGTTCATATATGTCCATGATGTGATATTCCATGAGTACATTCTTTAAAAATAAATTCTATAATCATTATAAGATGTATAAAATATAGAGGGATGTGGATTTTCTATAGGATGAAAAACTAATTAGAAGAGAAAATGAAAGAGGAGCCAAATAAGGAGTATTTCTAGTATGATGATCCCATGTTCATGAATTACTAGTGAAAAATATACCTCATGAATGGTTTAAATGAATGGAGGGAGATCATTTGTTGATATTCCATATGAATCACTACTTCACTGGGTTCATTGATGATTGTCTATGGAGCTTCTATCCAATATATCATTGAGGGATAGGTAAAACTGAGTATACTACCATAATGATATCAAAAATAAATCATGAAGATTAAAATTCTATTAAGATATTTTGGAATGGGAATTCATCAACTCTAATATGAAACATTGTAGTGATCTATTCGAAGGACATGCAACATATTCTAGGACTATAGAACAAATAAATATCCATTGGGAAACTCAATGATCCAGGTTTCTGTAAAAATAATTATACGGTAGATATAAGATTTAACATGGATCCATTATTATCAGAAGACGAGTGATGAATGAAATAACCTAATATGTATTTTTAATAGAAGGGTTATTGAAGACCAATTGTTTACTTCAATGATGTTATGTAATTACTATCTCAACTGTTATAGTGTAAACTAGATGAAAACATATACTCCAAATGGATTTTTTAATACACTAAGAACATACTATAAAATATGAAAGTATCATATCGTTGGATATTATTATATTGTTTCCATTTTGGATAGAATGAGAAATACCCAATCCAAAAATGTTAGCACTACTATGCATGGATGTTTGGGGCCAAGACCAGTTCACTCTCATGGATGTTCACTCATCATTGTGACAATAATTGATAATTCCACAATCAAAGTGTATGTATTTTTTATGGAATAAATGTAAGGTGTTTCGCATTTTAATTAGATATGTGTTTATGGTGGAAAATAATATTGGAATATTGTTCATTTTCTTATATTCTGACAATGGTAGAGAGTATGGAAGTGGGGTGTTCTGACGGTTCTACACCTTAAAGTGGGGTAAATTTGAGGGGAAGATTCCAATGACCCAAATTTACGATATATTTTAAGGGTAGAAGTTCTATGATTCATTATATGAAAAGTTCATTTCTTTGAACAAGAATTTGGAACATCAGTGGGATATGGTTTCTATTTTTTACGAATGATCAATCATGTAGAGATTTTTAATTTAGTTTAAGAACAACCTTCATTATCCATGATACCTCATTCCATATGAAGATTCTGAGAAAAAAATAGGTAATTTCATCCTGAGATCCAATGCCATGTCCATTTTTTACATTATTAGTACTCTTTATGGTGTCAGAATATGAAGATGTTATTAAGAAGATTAATCCTTAGATTGTATTTTCATGTCATGGAGATATCTATTAAATTTTGAGGAGTATAATTGTGAGTAAAAATTGAAAGCTTCCCGGTTATTTAAAGTGTGAAATTATAGGAAGTTGTCAATATGTCACTTCATATCATATCATCAGGGAAAATATCATTGTACTTGTAATTAAATATCATTTTATATTTTCTTTTCTTATAGTGTTCATTAACGTTGATTGATTCATCGTGTAGACATAAATAGAAGGTAGAATGGATTTTTTTGTTCCACGTCCTTTTTTATTGATATAAAAGTATCCTGTTAGAAAACTATAACATCGTGGTGATCTATGATTTTTTCATCAGATAGGATATAGAGAGGTCATAGGATAACCCTATGATGTCCCTTAGCCAAATGGATATTTGGTAGTGTGTAGTAATGGATTTGGTTGAAATAAAATAAACTAAAATATGATTCTTATAATCTATCAAAACTTTTAATCATAAAAAAAGTACCAATAACCCAAAAAATGGGTTATCTATGAAAAGAAACTAAAACCATTAAATTGTATCAAATGAAGAATACATTATACCATTCACTTTTATTCAATCCAGAAATAATGATAATCCATTATAGATAAATATAACTGATGAAAATGTTAAAGGTTTCCTTCACCATTTTGTATACTCATCTGGATACTGAATCATCATATTTTTTTGTTGAAGTCTTTATCGTCCCAAAATATTCTTGTATCTCTAGATAAAAATGGGAATATGATATATATATATATATATATATATATATATATTTGTGTGTGTGTGTGTGTTATTTTTGAGATTCATATAGGAACCAAATAAGCCATCATAACCCATAATATGGGTCTACCCTCAATATTAACATATTGAGATATCCCCCAATCTATTTCATGCATTTTATCATGAATTTCGTAAATATATTAGTGATTAAATATGGTTACAACTTCTTATTAATGTCTCATACAAGATGAAGTAAAAATGTTTCTTCATATGAAATACATCTAATAATGATATCTTATTAGTGGAATAATTCATAATATTAATATAAACACTCAACTACCATAAAAAGGTATTGGTTATGATATAATAATATTATAGAAAATGATATTTCGGTATTTTATTCTACATTGTATCCATGAAAATAAATATGAATTTAATGATTTAGGGAATATTTCTTTCAATCTTCTTCTTTATCTAAAGCCTCATTAAATTTATTACATTTCACTTTATAATATATCATATATAATAACATTTGAAAAATTTCCAAAATAAATTTTGGAAATATTGTAAAAAAATTAAAATCTACAATTAAATTTACCTTGTATCGCATCATATTGAAAACCTTAATATATTCTATAAAAAATCCATTAATAATATCTCAAATATAATGTAATAGAAACTCACTATGCCAAATTAATTCCTTATTAATTCAATCAATAAGTGTTCCCACATGGGACATTATATATTTGATAAAAATATATTAAGCAATGGATCCCCAAATATATGTAATTAGCCACCCCTATCAAAGCATAATTGTAAACCATGATATAAATGTTTCTGGATTGATCATCATAAAAAAATACATCTTCGTATATATTTTCAATATCTATGTCATATAAAATCATGTCTTCACATTGATATATTTATATAATACATTGAGTGGCCATTGGAGGTGGCGTATGTCAATCCAATATAGGAAACTCAGTCATTCATGATTCTTAGAGTATATAGTATCCATATTGACAAATAAAAATAATTTCATTCACCAGTATAGATGATCTCATCACATACCCTCAAATCTAGTAGATAAACTCATAAAATGCACCTTATAAAAGTATGGATGTAAATTTACTTAGTTTATATCAATCATGGACACAAAGGTCATTATTTTCATATTAGAGGAAAAATATAATATAGCTCAGTCTCTAAGTGGAGAAATGATCTGAAACAAACCCAACGACCCCATAATTAAATAATCCCCAATTAATATGTTTTAATGGTATCAATTGATGATGGTTTTAATGCCAGGTATCTCACCAACCTCTAATAGTTGGGACTCCAAATGTCAATCATACACCCTTATAATACCCCATATATATTTTAGGATAATATTTGTCTCATAAATAATTATTTTTGGGTAAAAAATCTATTTCGTGCCTCATTAGAATATTTATCGTGCCAATAAAATAATCCTACACATGAAAAAATTAACATTCCCCAAAATCCATCACCATATAACCTAATATTACCCACCACATCCCAACACACCTTTTAGTGTCCCAAAGCAGTAATAGCCAAACAAAAATAGAATAGTCAACCTATGTTCAACATGATCAGTTGATAAAATCACACAAGCATGTATGTAGGGTGTATACTACTAGCCCCCATAGTATCTCAACATATATTATATGAAAAAAAATTTAGAACAAAAACATAAATTCTTGTCTGAAATAAAATTAAAAGGTTTTTTTAATTTCAATTATAGATGAAATTAAATAAATCAAAAATATTATATCTTTTAAATACTAAAGAATTGATAGTAAAATAAGAAAACATGTCAAGTATCCACTAATTACAAAAACACATTATAACATGAAATAATGGCCATTTATTTTATTAAAAACGTATTGAAACCATTTTCACTCATTTTTTATCATAAAAAACCCAAACACATAGCCAGCCATTTTCAATTACTTTTAAATAATCATTCTACAAAATCATTTTTAATGAATTTTCTCACAAACCCAACCATACATGAATAAAAATATCACTAAAAACATACACCACAATCCTAAATAAGAAAATATAGGTAAATTTTCCACATATCAAGATGAAGGTAAGGGAATGCACACAGTTTATCGAAATGCCCTATGTGCATTTTAAATCAAAAGATAAGTGTCATGGTCTATCTCCTATAACTCAACTTGCCCGATCTTGGACAAGAAATGTGTATTCTATGTAAAAATAAAAAGAAACAGGAATACTATGTAGTCATATAATAACATATCCATTATAGAAATCTCGTCAATCTAGTCAAACCTGAAAACATGTCCCATGAATTGATACATATCCTAGAAATAATCCACCATGGAAGCGCTATTCTTCAATAGGTATTGAACCTATAGAAATATCTCAATCCACACTATCAATTGCATATATCCATACCTCCTAGTAATTTTCTTAGGATTTCCATCACTAATATAACAAAAAGTTGTCATATTAATCAATACATTCACATGATTATTACAGAAACCATAATTCACACCTCACCTCCTACACTCTCACATGAAACAAAAACTTTTTAAAAAACAATATAATATATAACCCATGGTGTATGAATAATAATAATGGGAAAATAAATGTCTTTCATGTGCCATTCAATCCAATTTATTACCAATTTTTGAAACATGGCATCATGATAAATCCAAATCGAGAATATGTGTAATTTATATTTCTCAATGACTTCATTTTCAAATACATTTTGAAAACATTTTCACACAACATTACATTGTTCCAGAAACCATCCTATAATAAAATGTATTATTTCATTCAAAATAAAAAGGGCCAAATCCCCTAGTTTTTTATCAAAGTCATTTATTATGGCCCTCATATGAATTTTAATTTTCCTAGTATACATAAAATTATTTAATTTGATAATTTAATTTAAATTCACTATGAAAATAATTATATCAGGAAAGAAACCATGGAAATAATTTTTTACACTTATAATGAATTTACAATAACATAAAAAATTAATTACAATGAATATATAAAACTAAAAAACATCATTAGTTAAAAAATAAATGGATTTCATAGAATCATCTACAATAATGTCCCCACCATGGATGCCACTAAACTGTTCCCCAAGCTAGTTTCCCAATAAACTCAAGCACACCTCCCTTTATGACATAGTTTATTGACTAGTAGTGAGGGTATAATTATCTCATGTATGAATAATATATCCCCTTTTAATACAGTATTCCTCAATATATCATAATAATAAATAGAAAACACAATATGCAATAACTACTAAAAAGGATCGAATAACTATCTCCCAAAACTAGGTACAATCCACAACCAACAATAAATATTTTATTACATGATAAAAAATTCCAATTTAAGAAAACCCAAAAAATAAATACAAACAATGGACTCCCCAAAATGTTCATGAAACCATGTATAGAAACACATCAATGCAGCTCCCAATCCTAACTCAATTCCTAAGCACACGTCCCTTGAAATTATCTTGAAAAGTAAAAAAGAAATGTGTTTAGATAGCCGATGGATTCCTGAGCAGGGTGTGAGTACCACTTAGGTTGCCACCACCAACAGTTACTACAAAACAACAAGTCTAAATAGATATTAAATTCAACGAAAAAATAAATGACATGTAAATAAATGATAGCTAGGGTTCCATTAGTAAACCATATTTACCTTAAAAATTTATAAAGTTGTAGTATTTCAACATTAACAACACCTACTTCCCTAAATTTATTACATAACATGTTCCATGTGTATAGAGTTTACATCATTCTAAAAAGGGTTTAAGGAATTCATCGTTACGAATATATGATTATGTCATGTCCCTTTCTAACAAGGACTAATATTCTGAAAATAAAAACAATTCACATACCTTAGAGCCTCTATATAGGTAATCTAATAAAATGAAACCATTTGGAGAAAATAGAATGAGTCCAACTCCATATCCCTTGCATTATTGGGCGGGGATATAGAATGAGTCCAACACAACCTGTGGGATATGCCTCAGTACTTCACCCCACCACCATGCCATGTGCATATGCTTATGTATATACATATCCATACACCACAAATATGACATCAAAACCAACACAAATAACAATAATAGTTCACAATAATCTTCCTATAAATAAATATTATTCCAAAGACCCCTTAACACTTTTCCATATACATCACATTTCCATCTATCCAAATTATCTTTTCTTATAATGTAATTAACTAATAAAATTAATCAATTACAATACATTTACCCATTTATAATATTAATCCATTTCAATATGTTAACTCATATAACCCATTATTCATTTTCCATTTATTAATGCCCTTATTCATTTCTTGTTAAAAGAACATCAATATAGAATGTTCACATTAATTCCATTTATCCATTTTTTCATGAAAAGACATAAAATAATTTATCTAATATCTATATATAAGAAAAAATATTCATATTCCATTCATAATCATCACATTAACCAGTTTATATTCTTATCATGGGATCTAATAAAAACATATCAATTTTCCACATACCGTTTCTCTTGACCATGTTTGGGAAGGTCAGCGCATCCATGGGTGGCCCTAAATCAGTTAAGTCGCCATTAATATATCCTCGGGGGATCTTGAGGGGTTAAAATTGTCACATAGATATCCTTGATAATAAATATCAATAACGGAACCAATAACACCTCATAGGGAAAATAAGAACATTATCTCACATACATATATCTATTTAAAACCATGTGTCATAACATGAAGTCAACATTCCATGAATCGGATGATGAATACACTCTTATTCATCACCTTATATCCAGATTCAAACACCCCTTTAAGGTTAAACATAAAATACACTAGATAAATTGTTTTTTAGTCCATTAAAAATATCTCTCATGCTACAAGCCCTACTCTGGAAAAGAGAAGGGATTAGAAGATTAGAGTTACCCGAATATTCAATTCGCAACCAACAACGCTCCAAACATCCTAGAAAACATTAAGATTGATCCTTGGAAGATATTGAGGGTAATTATTCATCACTCAGTATGAAAGGGAGAAAACGATTGAGTAATTCAGGTGATATTCTTAAAATCCCATAATGGAAAAGCTGCAATTATTCTATAATTTAAAGGGGTGCACGGTCTGCAAAACCTTGCTCAAACCATGTGGAAGACACTATCCATTAGGTGTGAGATTTTATATTTACATAGGTATTCTCAAATGGTTTAAAAACCATATTCCACCCATGTGATATTCAACTTTTAATTGATTCATGGTTTGCCTTGGAAGGCCGCGCAGTTTACAAAACCATGCGCCAACTGCGTGCCTTGCATTGATTGGCCCAGTTTTCCTTAATTTCATATCTCTAACCCCTATAACCCCTTTTATTCTTATCATATTCCCTTGAAACGTTTCATTTAACCAGAAAAAGTTATTTAAACCAAAATTTGATGATTGACATACCTCTGCAAAGTCTAAGATCATACAACCTCCCTACCTTTTAACATCTCGTCCTTAAGCTATGCTCCTAGCATCATTGAGATTTTGAGGAAAATAGTTTGGGATGGTGAGCCTGAACATCGTATTCACTATCCTAATATTCCTCATAAAAATTAAAATGAATCCATACAACAAGAACCATGGTACTAATATTTCCCAACGAGACATTACTAACAAATTCAAAGACACAAATTGAAAGATCTTCAAAGGACCCATCAACAACAAGCTCAACAACCTCAACATTAACCACATGATATGGACTGGGGTGATACTTCCAAAGATTGGAAACATGAAAAACATTATGCATATCACTTTACCAGGGTGTTAGATCAAACATATATTCCACTGGTCTGATCCTCTCTACAATATCAAATTCCCCCACATACCAGGGATCCAGCATGGCATGTATCGAAATTCTATATTAAACAAATATTATAGACACCAAATGAAAGACACTATCACCCACCATAAACTCAAAAGGTTGAAGATGATAATATGAATATGACTCCTACCAAACCTGATCTATTTCCATGCATTTCAGAATCAGTTGATCATTTTCCAACATGTCCAATGTAATACTCGGTCCAAATAGATCAGACTCAACAAAATATAACCTACAAAACATAGACCTAACTACTCTCTAATAATGTGAATTAACTAGTGACTTATTAATTGTAAAATGTAGGAAATTTTTTTAAGAAAACAAAATAATCATATTCCAATGATCGACCAGAATCTTGAAAACAGGCCCACAACATGTCCTATAATGCTTGATTTGTCCACTCAAATTTCCCATCCATCCGTGGATTAAAGGACATACTCAAAAACACAGGCCTACTAAGAGCCGTCTATAGTGACTAATAAAAGAATTATCTGATGCCCAGGTTAAGATCTAAAATTATAGATCTTTGTACCCCATGCATTTGCACTATCTCTCAAACATATAGCTCACCTAACTAGTCCATGGTGAAGATCTCCCAAATTTCCAATAAATGGGCCACCATAGTAAATTGATCCAAAAATACCAAGACTACAACATTTTTTTTATGTAATCCTCAATATACCTAAGAGAAATCCATTATTATATCACACCAATTAAGTTATGGAAAGATAACCTGTTATAAAAAACTACATGGGTATTAAGGCTCAGCCTCCACCTGATAACAGGTAAGGCGTCCCTCCAAAAAACCTACAACATATTTCTCCATTCTCGACCACCATTGATGGTCATGATACATCTTACTCAATCTAGTATGCACTTCACAAATTGATTCATGAGAATAATGCCTCATATATTCTAACATACACATTAGAACTAAAACATAGAAACAAACACATAGAATCTCATCACCTCTAATAGCCCAATTAGAAGGTGACTCCCCACCTTTCAGTCTTTCCATCATAATAAAACACTATGTATCCTCATGATAAATCTACTAGGCCTATCTCAAAAGAACAAATTACACCTTTATGGTTGAAATGGTAAGATTTTAGTGACCATCCAACACATATAGGTTAAAATCAACAAATAATTCCATAATTCTATACTATGAGTTAGAATCCTAATCAACATGACTCTGGGTCTATTGAATCAGTGCATCATCAACACTATTCTATATACATGGTATGTAAACCAACTCGATGTTAGAATAGTCCATGTACTCAACCCATCTTCACTTCCAAAGAATAAAATCACATTGAGAGAAGATGTACATAAGAAATTTATGGTTGTTATACATGGTATTTAACTATCCCTACATGTAATTCCTTCAACACATTAAGGAATAAACCACAGTGGCGAAATCAAGATCATGAGTACGATAATTTATTTCATGAGGCATCGTCTTTATGAACACAAATTCTACAACTTCATCATCCAAAATCATCACTACCCCAATTCCATCACCTAACACAACACAGAACATTATGTAACACATACTAGGATTGGTAGGATCAGGATCGGTGCGCTCATCAATATATTCTTCAAATCGTAAAAAAATAATTATCACATTCCCAAAATCAACCAAAAAAAACTCCCATATTAGATATGCTAAAAATTGGCACTAAAAAATTTGAGAAATATATAATGAAAGGTTGGTAGTAATTGGACAATCCCAAAAATCATTGAAAATTAGAAATATTATTGGGAAGCTCCAATTTCATAAAATTCAAAATGTTCTCCAAAAAACTGACACACCATCCTTGAAGATAATTTGACCCAGGAAATTAAATTCATTGATCTAGAACTGGTTGTTGGGTATATTTTTGTACATACTATTATATTTCAGTGTTATCAAAATGAATTCAAGATGTTTGGAATTATCATCATGAGTTCCTGATTACACCACGATGTCGTAAATATAGAAAACTATGAACTGACCAATATATGGGTGAATTATTCTACTCATTAAATTCATGGACACAACTCATGTGTTTGTCAACACGAATGACTTCACCCCAAACTCATACAGCCCATACAATCTCTTAAAAATTTTACATGGTAATTCAGAAGGTCTCGCCGTCAACTGATAAAATCCTAATCTCAAATGAATCATAGAAAACACGAAATAACCACTCGTCTTATCCAACATATCAGTAATTATAGAAAGTGGGTAACTATTGTTAACTATCATCGGAATCATCTTCCTATATTCCACAAAAACCTCAATAATCCATATGAAATATTAAAAAATAGTATAGGATACACCCACGTTGATGTATAAGGATTTATTACACCTTAGTATCCAACTTTTCTAGATGAACTTCACATTCCTTCAATTCTACTAGTTCCATTCGATATGGAATAATTAAAATCAGTTCTTCCCATAGAAAAAAACAAAATATTTATCTCAACATCTCACTCATGTGGTATCCCCAAGATGTTTTCATGAAATACATCTTGATATTTATCTACAATTATAGGGAATTCCATTTTACCCATTACTCTTTCATCTAGTACTAGATAGAACACTTGGGCAGTGAGTAGTCCCAATTGTTGGAAAAATTTCTTGCCTGGCCTGCTCAAACATCCCACTCACCATGGCAGACATAAGTCTATCCCTCGAGAGACATGAATGATACCCTATGAAGGTAATAGTTGATATGGGTCCAATAAAACACCATCCAATCCACACACAAAATGATGTCAAATAATGAAATCTCGGCGACAAAAAATTCCCAAAAAAATTATACCCAGGATCTTCTAGAGCACAACTCTTAAATTGTCAAATAACCTTAGTTTACACCCTAAATATGTGTCCATATACATAATCCCACACAAATCTTCCACTATTATACCCAAAATGACAACAAAATGTGAAGAAAAAAATTAATATGAGGCACCTATATCGAATAAAACACTAGAAAGATGGAAAACAATAAGAATCATACCCCACATAGTGGATGGTCCAGCCTATCCCCCTCCTCGTGTAGAATAAACTGTGTGAAGCTGGCCTATCCCTACCTCTAGGATCCTATCTGATTACCCCTCACTACACTGCCATTATTTTATGGGTGCTCTCACCCAGGGGAACCGCGCCCACCACCCCTACTAGTATGGATCATGGAACACTATCTTCTTTCTTGATATGGTGTATACAACCTACAACCTACACTCTAAACTATCATTTACCCTCTGCAATTTCTCAAACAACCACATATTCCTATATAACCTCTTCACATGAGCTAATTTCGTGCATTTTCAACACTCAAATGGTGTTTGGGAACAGAAACTATGCACATTCCCCATCCATCGACACAAATATTAGCCAACTCGATCACTATCCTAGAAAACTCACTCCATATTCTGGATACCATGTGCACCAAAACCCTAGTAAAAACTCTATATGTTAAGCTTCCTACAATTAGAATATTCCTTACTATTTCACCCAACTAGAGCCACATGTCAAAATTTGGAAGCCTCCTTGGTATTTTCTTCAGATATAAGGGCTTGATCCACCACTTAAGATACCCTATTCACACAAAATATATTGACCTGTGACTTGAACTCACAATTCATTCCATATTGAAATCATCTTTATATGGCCTCTTCATCCCCCACCAAGGTTGGAAAAAAATTCTACTTAGTAAATTGACAAGAATATTCCATGAATTTCATAAATCCCTGGATCAAAATTATAAACTCCAAAACATTTTCTTACCACATGGTTTCAAGACTATAATATTCCATAAACATATGCACTAAATAATTCCAACCCATATAATCATTTTCCTAGTTTTCAACCAGTATATCCCACCAGGGTTTCACCTAGCCTTGCTGCATATATGTTTACAAGTTTACCCTTTTTTCTAAAATATTCTCCAAGGGCTCCAAAAACATTTGAATATATTCTATCCAATATTTGGTATCATTAGTTCCACTATCTCTATAAATGATATAGTGTGTCAGAACACAAATTCCCTGGTCATCACAAAAATACTCGGCACAACAACCCCATGATCCCATTCCATCATCTTCATAAAACAAGTGAAGTTCCCAAAAACATCTCTTCTACCTTGTTTCCATGAGTCTCCACGGATTATTCATAAAATTTCATAGGATAATTCTCAGTGATATCCTATTGTCTCTCAACTAGTACATGTAATCGTATTTTTATTTTCTTATTATGCCATGCATCAACTCAAATAACATAACACAAGGATTTCACAGTTTGAGTAAAAGATGCCCATGTACTGCCCATAAACAACCCATTGCAAACACTATCCCAATGGTCGTCCTCACATTCCAAACACTTCCCTTGACCATCTTAACGGAGGTTCATTGATAACATGGGTTAACTATCTTAAAGGGTCACAAGTCTTATATTGTACACCATTTCCATTCATACAATGATATTCTTTCACGAATTGAATATTTTCGATTTTTCAATATTTTGAAAACAAAATTTTCAACTAACTTACAAGACTTCCATATACACAATTATTCATCCATTATTCCACAATTTTGTTTTATTTTGACCCATTTGAATCAATTTATTAGACAAAATTTTCCTCAAGTCCTTCAAGAAGGTAATATGCATTCCAACCACTATATACTACACAACTATAACATGTGTGTACATATCTAGATGCATGTCACTCATATACATAGGTGAATATAATGATTGAAGAATGCACAGTATAGATCAATTTTGACCACAAGCTAAATTTTGTAAAACTGTCACATCATACCACAAGGGAATCACATAATGGGGAAATACTATCAAATGTAACAGTGACAAAAAAATAATAATTCCCCCTGGTTGACATGGATTTTACCTCATACATGGGATAGTTACTCCCAAAAATTATATCATTACCAAGGCCTAGAAAATTCTATTTTCCTTTATATAGTCCCAAATATTAAGACCATTGAAAATACAAGCTCTGATACAACTTTGTAACATCCCCACCACAAAATCCACTAAACGGTGCCCCGATACGGGTCACCACATAGCCACAAGGGAACCTCCACATATTCTCTAGGTTTCCGACATGCATTGTTGGTCTATGTAAGTCATTTTGGGAGATTATACCCCTATTATTAGAGTTATACAAATCATATCATAATTATAAATAGTGAAAAAATATGCAATAACCAATAAACATGAATAACAAAACATATCCCAAAACAGGGTACAAACTACAAGAAACAGTAAATATGTCATGTCATGCTAAATGGGTCCATGTGGTTAAATCCAAAAAATAAATACAAACAACAGAATACCAAAAATGGTTCTGACACAATGTCTGGCACCTCATCCATTCACCTCCCAATGACAATTCATTTTCCAAGCATGGGGCCCTTGCCATTATCATGGTCTGCATGCATGGAATCTTATTTGGTACCAACCAGAGGCTTCATTAGTGTGTGAGTACAAATAAATATGCCACCACCATTGGTTTCTATAAAATACCCAGTCTAAATATACTGCACATGTATGGTCTAAATAAATGGAATGTAAATAAGAGATAGTTACAGTGCCATTGTTTAACCATCTTTAACGTAACAATTTCAACATTATTATCTTTTCATCCATTATACCATCACCTTCCATGAACACATTTCATCACATTTTCCAAGGGTTAGTATTTTACCTCATTTACATAAGTTTTTAAGGCATTAATCATTATTAATAAAGGATTATGTCAAGTCCTTATCTCATTTTGGATAAACGCTTCATAATTAAAAAACCATTTTCCTAAAGCCCCAGTCCAAGTAGTCTTATAAAATTAAACAAAAGGGGAATATAGAATCACTCTAGGTCCATAACCCTTGCATTCCTTGGTGGGTTTAGTTCACTAGTCCAACCTGACATGTGGAAGGAGCCTATGTCCTTTAACACACCACCAAGCCATGTGGACGTGTACACACACACACATAGATATATATATATATATACATTAACCACACATATAATATCACAACCAAAAAAAATTGTTAAAAAATTCATCATGGGAATATACACAACGCCCTAACACATTAACACTTTTCCATTTACTTTCCATTTTCATTTATCCCATGAAACACCAATAGATTCATTGAAATAGTTTATTCAAATTAATTAATATTTTCAGTAATTTTTAGCTCAAACAACACTGAAACTAGATTATCCTTTTATTCTATTTCATTATATTCAACACCATGTTTATATTTCACTACACACAACACATAGACTAACTAGTGGTACATGAAACACTAAGTTATTTTGTGTTATATGAAAGGCCTAGTTTTTCCTCAATTTAATAGAGAACTGAATTTAACACTACATTTTTAAAATATTATGAATATTATTTTTAAGAATAAAAATTATTTTTTAATTTTTAATTTATAATTTATCTTGGGTTTTATTTTTGGTATTTTTCTGAGAAACATCATTTTTTTGATGAATAGTGAAAAATAATGTATTTTACACAAAACCCACCGCTTTGTTTAGATAATTATTAATTTTATATGATAAGTTAAATTTGTTTCTAAAATAAAAATAGATCATGTATAAATATATTAATTAACTTTATTTCATTGGAGTCATTTTTATATTGAAATTATATATAAACACTTACTGAATTTTTGAAAATTTTTAATTTTAAAACTCATTTTATCGCCATGTATGCCTGATAAGAATAAAAAATAATTTTAAAATATTAATGATAGTTATTTTCATAAATGGATGTACATGGTTTTAATCAGTATATTATTTTGGGATTTAAGAAGATCAACTTATTTTCTGACCAAAATGATTTGTGAAATTGGTTAAAGTTAATTACGATGATTAGGGTAAAATTAGGCTTAATAAGGGACTAATACATAATCATATGGACCAAAATGACTGGTACACTTTTCCAAAGGAAAATGGATATAAGAACCTAGAACTTTATTTCAGATATGGATTCTTTTTTTAGGTTGGTTTTGAGGAAAACAAAGAAATAAATTTTTTTTCTAAGTGCATGTCGTGTACAAAGTTGTCACATATAGACATGCATTGGTCGTGTAATGGACATGTACATGGAATTTTTGGTGACCTAGAAGACTTCATAAAGAAAGGGCTAGATGGGTGTAGTACACTACGTGTACATTAAAGTTACACACCCTATACTTTTCTTTTTATTTTTTATATCAGTGCAGGATAACGTCTCACATCCAGAAACAATTTTTTCTCCACGTGTTTCATTCCAGAGAGTGATATACGGCTGAATGTCATTGAGCTACTCATGTTACATCATATAAGCTCCAATTGAGATACCACTGGGTGCGATGGATTCCCACCAATGAGTTATCTCTTCTTATAGTGCCTCTCTTCTTGATTTATCCTCTCTCTAAAGTTATCCAATGTTGAATGATTTTAATCTTCTTGTATATCTATGGCGTTCTAGGTGGATTCATCAGATGTAATTCAAGAGTGTTCATTTAGCAACATCAATGTAGGTGGTTTGTTCCTTTCATTGATATCCTTAGGATTATATATGCTTAAAGTGAAGATTACATGTGTTTGGGGTATTGCGTGTCATGGATTTTATCCTTATTATCCACCTTTCGTGGTTTAGTTGGTTGAAAAGGGGCTGCAGCATATGCATAATGATTGATTCCTTGTTTACGGGACACACCATGGGTGCGTTTCACTAGTTTGAATATTTATGTTTGTTTGGCCTAGGTTACTTATGAGGAATACATTGCTTCCATTCCTTGAATTTATTAGGACGAAGTTGAATGATTATATGAATTTCATGTGTTATGCTTTTGAATATTACCCATGTAGTAGTTATGTATTACATGTGCTTCTTTGGTATGATATGCATGCCGATCTTCCAATAGACTATGAAATCCTTAGACTATAAAATATTTGGGGGTTTCCAGGTTTATTTGAATTGGACCATGAGAGATTTGGGGTAGATCTCGACCCAGGGGGTAATGACCATTATATCTACTCGGAGGTTGTTTATGATTATTTATACTATGTTTACCTTGGGGGTATTGACCATGAGAACTACCTAGAAGTCATATATAAATAGTTTCTCTTATGCTAACTAGGGGTATTGTCCCTAAGAGCAGTCCAGAAGGATGTTATCTTTACTCTATGTTGTGTTGGAATGTGGGAGTTACACAGTGAGAGCTCTCCTAGAGGGTCAACAGTTGATTAAATAAATAATTGTGACGAGTCTACAAAGGCAAAGCACCAGCTTGGACTCGGTCATACTTGGTTGTTTATATGGCCTTCTGAGACAACTGGTGTTACTATTATCCAAGGGTATATAGATATTATGATAGATCTTGAGGTTAGATTTTTCAAAAGATTGAAAAAATTTTAAATGAAAAATAATGTAATTAATTGTTTTAGATTGTTTACATTTAAGTACATCCTAGATCATTGCTTCATTTCAGAATATTTCATGCTATATACAATCACTGACTATTAAGAATAGATATTTTGGTGGTTTCCTACTAAGATTCGTCTCACACCCTATTTGGGTTCTGCTTTTGGGACCAAATAGATTATATGGTTTCAGATATTGATAAGGGCATGCATCCTTCTTCATCAGGTACTTGATTGCTATTGGAGGTAGAGGTCATGTTACCATGTTGAGTCTTATAATTATTTTGGTGTTTACTATTACATGTAAAATGGTTTTAGTAGTGTACTTCCAGCATTGTGTCTTGTTTGTATACCTTCCTACTACATGTGACATGCAACATTTATTTATATATATTCTATAGATGTTTATACCATCATTCTTCCCCTATATACATCTGTTGTAGGGTATTTCTACTGTTGCTATTGTTGATTATTTGTTATTATGTTGTGTATACTCATCCTATGAGGGAATTGTTTCCCCACGATCAGACCATTTCCATCGCTGGTAGACGGAAACCTCTTGCATTTGGGGAAATGCACTTGAGGTCATGTGACCAACCTTTTATGGGGCACCCTTGGGCGGCACACAAAATCGGGATGTTACAAAGTGGTATTAGAGGAGTTGATTTTCTGTTTTTCCTTATGATATGGATCCTATAAACATGTATAGAGAGGAATGGGTATTTTTTAATAATAAATTCCTGATAGTATCTAACTCGTGTATAAGGAAAAGCAAATTCACCTCGAAAATTTCAATTTTTCTGATTTTACAATTGTTACAGTTGATTTGATTTCATCGTTGGGGGACACACATGTTTTGTGTTATTATTATTTATATCATTGTGGTTCTATTTCTATTTCAACCTGATGATATGAGGTTATGCCATACCGTGAATCATTTTGGAACTTGATAGAGATCACATCCCTTGCATTCTTGTCCTGCCATTTAGGGTAAATTTCTGATTGCATGCTGTTGTGATAGATGTTGTGAAAGATATTCATGTTTTTGTGATAGATGACATGATAGAATACCTTCTATTTTGATAGGGTATTATAATATGTAATTATTTATTTGGATGGATGCAAAAATTTGGTTCCTACTGTTTTATGGGCCATCTTGGAATGGAATTTGGTGGATCGTGTTTGGACTTTCATTGAAATGTGTCATGTTACGATACGAATAAAGATGGAAACCAGTGATTTGCGGGTGTATGGGACCTCAAGGGTCAAAATTCACCACACATTGGAAAATATTATATGTTTTTTAAGGATTATAGAGATGTTTGAGAGGCCTACAGTCCGTAATCCCAGACAACATGGGGTGTGGTGTTATGGACACACTCCATGTGTTCTTCATTTCTAGAAGAACTAGATTTCCATAAGTACATATCGTGTACTAGGAGGCCATGACATGTAGTGAATGACCATTTTACTATCTATGTGAGCAGAGACACGAGGTTGGGAGAGTTTTGGAAGAACACACCATGTCTAGATTGTACATTCCATGTAGAGTCGACTGTGTATCCAACCATGTGACTAACAATAAGGGAGGATAGAACATAAGTATTATACGCCATGTCAAGGGTTAACACGCTATGTAGTGTAACCCAGGATAGAACTGTGTAGTTATTTCTTTGTATAATTATTTGGGAAGGATGGAAGATTCATGTAATCATCGTGTCTCCGGAGGAACACGCTCTGTGTATGGGTGTTACATGAACAAATTTGGCATAGGTACACACCATGTTAAGGGCATAAGGTAAAACACCATGTATGGGTTATAAATCCCATGTAACCATGTTTTGTAAAACTTGAATGTCTCTTATTTTGTTCTTTTATTGAACTTCTAAGTTGTTTTCCTTGATAATATTGCACTGAGTTGTACACTTTACCTTTCAGATTCATGATGTCGAGACATCCCCTAGTTGTACGCCAGGTACGGGGAAATGAAAAGACACTAAAAATGGAAGAGAATGGACTACCTGTACATCCTCGTATCATGCATGTCCTACCACCAAATGTAATACTAGACACATGTGTTGATGCACAATTTTGTGATGGATTTATGAGGTTGATACAGAATTTCTAGAGAGCACCTCATCATGCCCTGACTATGGAAATGTTGACAAGGGTGTTCCAGCAGTTGTATCCTATCACTTTTTCATGTGATAGAGGACCCAAGTCTGTAGAGTTAGGTTTGGAGGTCATTATTTCTATTATTGAGCATCTAGAGGCACCTCTAGAAAGGAGGGTGAAGCATGAAATATACATGCTACATGATGCCTCCAAATGATGGTGGGACGTTGTCTCACAGGAAGGACATCGATGGGATATGGCTTGAGAATAGTTTCATAGGACCTTGTATGATTACTTCTGCCCCAATACACTAAGGGTCGATCAAGCCCAAGAGATCATGCATTTTGAGTAGAGATCTCTTTCGGTGATAGAGTACTCTTATCATTTTACAGAGCTTCATTACTTTTCACCTCTTCTAAGAGGTGATGAGTTATTTTTGGTGAGGTAGGTTGTGGATGGTCTCAGGTATGACATCCAATCGTAGGTGAATGACTTCAGGATTACATCGTTGATTTCTATAGTGAACCAAGAACAGCTTAATGGGAACAATCTGAGGGATTTGGGATCTACAAGCTATGGCAGTTCTAAATCCACAACCTATACTCCCTTGTTTGATAGTAGGATGTTCTGCAGAGAGCCCTAGCATAGTGATTCCAGTAACTGGGATGTATATACCGATCGATTGGTGAGGTTCAACCAGTGAGGGAAGAGTGGGAACCTGGGACCTTATTTCCCGATAGAACCAGTTGAGAGTCAAGCATGTGAAAAAATGACTCATCTTCAACATTTTTCAATTTTTTGTCACTACTTGCAAGTGGGAGTGGGTCAGTTATGATTCCATGTTCAAGAGCAGGAACACCATTTTCTCTTCTGTCAGTGAGCTAGAGTTTGTCAGGCCATTCATTCCAAGGAGGCGGTTGTGGTCATCGTATCTGGACAGAAGGTTTTCATCAACAGTATAGTGGATCATCTTAGGGTAGTCAGGCTGCGTCCCAGGCCTTTATTAGAGGTCATACTTATACAGTGGAGCAAATACAGCAGGAGTAGGATCTCGGACCCTCTACGGTTAGAGGTATGATTCTAGTTTCCTATATTTTATCTTGTAATCTTTTCGATAAAAATTATTAGCATATTTTTATATCTGTTACTATTGTGGAGATCCTCATGCTCTATATCATTAAATCAAAGGATTTCATGACTCTAGACACTCCGTTGGAGATTAGGAAGAGTATTGTACATTAGTGAAATGACCTACCACTTTAGGTTGGCAGGTGTCGCTTCTTATGGGACCTTTATATATTAGAGATGACATGCATTGTATTCATTGTCAGAATGGAAAAGTTGGTCACCTTACATTCCTTTTATGATGGCTATCACCATATGGAGAGTTTCACATCCACAAAGAGAAGGTATTTTCAATACAAGGTGAATGGGATGTCTAGGAAAGAATAGATGGACTGATCCATCACCGGTTTGGGAAAAATTATAGCCCAGATTTCACCTTTATATCTGGATGACCAGGGGTCTTCATAGAGGGACATTCCGCCAGTGGTGGATCAGTTCAGGGATGTCTTTCGAGTTGAATTTTTATGTTTACATCTAGGGAGATATGTAGACTTATCTACTGATCTTGTTCTAGGAGCGACATTAGTGTACATTCCTATTTATATGATTGAAATACTAGAGTTATCAGAGCATAAGAAGAAGTTCAATGAGTTACAGGAAAAAGGTTTCATCTGACTAGTACTTCTCTTTGGGGTTCACATGACCTTTTTTTTCAAAAAAGGTAGATTGTACACTTAGAATTTGGGTGAATTATCAGTAGCTGAACTAGTTGATGGTCAAGAATATTTATCCTCCATCATGGATTGATGATTGATCACCTTCAGGGATCCCATGGGTTTTTAAAGATTGAATTGATATCCAGTTATCATCAGTTATTGTTAGACCATCAAATATACTTTTTACAGCCTTTTGGAGAAATTATGATCTATAGGATTTTTTAGTTAGGTTGTTTGGTCTCACAAACACTCCATAACTTTCCATGGCACTGATGAACTGAGTGTTCCATCCTTACTTGGATTATTTTTTCATAGTCTTCGTGGGTGATATCTTGGTGTACTCACACAATCAACATGGAAATGCCATCCATTATGAGATCGTATTGGGTACATTGATGGAGCATCAGTTATATGCTAAGCTCTCAAAATTCAACCTTTGTATTGATGAGATTCATTTCATGGGTCATATTATGTCAAAGGCATGAGTATCATTAGATTTATAGAATGTATGAGTGGTAGTTTATTGGGAGCAGCTGAAGAACGTCTTTGAGGTATGTAGTTTTCTGGGGTAGTCTTGTTACTATAGGTGATTTATACAATACTTTTCACACATATTAGCACCATTGGCGGGACTGAATAAGAAGGGTACAATGTACTTATAGACAGATTCTTGTGATTCATCCTTTCATGAGATGAAAGGGAGATTTACTTCAGCACCAATAAGGATTTTTTAGAGTCAGGCAAGAGTTACACTATCTACAGTGATGCATCAGGTATCGGGCCTAGACCAGTGCTTATATAAGGGGAGGGATTCATTTCATATGGGTCTCAGTATTTGAGGCCACATGAGAGGAATTACCTAATGCGAGTTCTCGAGTTAGCTGTAGTTGTGCATGATTTACGCTATTGCAGAGATTATATTTTGGGAGAGCATTTTCTAGTATACACTAACCACAAAAGTCTCATTTAAATAATTACTCAGCATGATCAAAATTTGAGATAGTGACAATGGTTTGAGTACCTTTAGTCTTTTGAGATTGGTATTTCCTATACACATGGGAAAGGAAACAAAATGGTTGATACGTTGAGAAGGAGGGCTCAGATGCATGTAGTTCTGGAGGCCAGTAGTGAGTGGAAGCTTATGGAACAATTCTATGAGATGCATTCAGAGGTTTACAACACACAGTGGAAGACATTTGATTCTTTTATAGATGATACCTCTACTCTACTTGACCAAGTGTGAATAATGCAGTAGTCATATTTTGAATTCCTATTCCTATGGGAGTGTGTGTTAAGAGATGACCCTTCTCCTTGGTGGATCCTAGAAGATGATGAGATCTAACATTTTTAGAGACATGTATGGTTGTCGGTAGAAATACGTAATGTGTTGATGTGATATTTTTATTCCCCGGCTTGGGAAGCTTATGTTGTTGTCCCTAATATGTATTGAGATCTACCTCATCAGTATAAGTGGCCATGTATAAAGAGGTATGTAGCTTGATTTGTTATAAGATGTTCCACATGTCAGCATGTGAAAGAGGAGAATCAGTGACCATTAGGGATTTTACATAAGTTAAACATTACAGAGTAAAATAGAAATGATGTCATGATGGATTTCGTGATGGGTTTACCGAGGTTACCATGTGGAAATGATGAAATATAAGATGTTTTGACATGCTCAATATGGTTTCACATTTCTTGTGGATCAATTAATACATCAGTGTTGATGTGAAAGGATGGTTGCACATTCTAGAGATTATATGTTTTCATGGGGTTCCACTCTTTATTTCTAGAGATGAGGTTGAACTATTTACTTCTCGTGTCTAACCGATACTATGAGGAAATAGGGTACATAGGTACTTATGAGTATAGAATACCATCCCCAGATAGATTGTCAATCCAATCACACGATTCAAGTGATGGAGGACATTCCTTGAGCATGCAACATAGATTTTGTGGGTTCTTAGGTGAGAGACATACATCAAGTGGTGGTTTCCTATAATAAAATTTTTTAGGTGCCAGTTCAGATGGATTATTATGAGGATTTGTATTGTAGGCCATATCGATAACCCCTTAGTTTCCTAGAGGCCAGAGAGGAAGCTATGTTCGGACCACTTTTTGTCCAAGAGACCACTGAGCTTTTGGATTTGATTTGGAAGAGGATGGATACTACACATAGTCACTATAAATCTAATTCTAATCGATGGAGATTGCCATTATAGTTCAAGGATGGAGATCATATTTTCTTATGTGTCACACCATGGATGGGACACAATAGGATTTGGAGACAAGGGTAGCTTTCACCATGATATGTCAGGTTCTTTGAGGGTTTGGAGAGAGTCTGACTGGTTGCCTATAGGTTGCAGTTACCTTAGAGGTACTGGGCTATTCCCAATGACTTTTATAATTATTATCTATGAAATTAAATTTCAGACTCGTCTTTCATTTTTCAACCCGAAGAGGTTGAGTTGGAGGTCGATTCATCCTTCGAGGAGCACACTATTCAGATTATGGATCACAACACGAATTTTCTCCATGACCGGTTTGTTCCCCTGGTACAGGTGATATGAAAGAGTGGGCGAGTACATGGTGAGACTTGGGAGAGGGAGTTTGATGTATGATCAAAGTGTCTAGGGTTGTTTAATGTTTCATCTTCGACACCCTTGGATGGAAAATTCAGGGATAAATTTCTTGAAGGGGGGATTTTGTGAGTAATCAGATCTTCATTTCATGTATGGATCATTTTTTAGTTCTTTTGAGGGAATGGAAGAAAAGGGAATTTTTTCTAAGTACACACTGTGCACTTTTGAGTGCATTCTGTGTACTCAATTGCATCGTGTAGCCATGTACTAGCCATGTACTTCTCGTGTAGTGCCCATGAAAATGGTCGTGTGGGTGACCTAGTAGACTTCCTAAAGCGAGGTCCAGTTCAGGCTAGTAGACGATGTGTATATTAAATAAACATGCTGTTTAATTTTTTTTATTTGTTATATCAGTGTGGGATTGTGTCTCACTTCCAAAAACACTTTTCTTATCCTCGTGTTTCATACAGGAGAGTGATGTATGGCCTAAGATCTTCGATCTCATCCATTCCTCCTTCCATGATCTGATTATGATGTTGTCTAGAGCGTTGGATTTTCCCAGTGAGTTTTATCTCCCCCTAGAGCCTCTATTCATGATTTCTCCACTCTCTTTAGTTATCCAAGGTTGAATGATTTTATTCTTTTTGTAGATCTACATCGTTCTTGGCTGATTCAAGGGCCAACATTCAAGAGTGGTTATTGTACAACATCACGATAGGTGGTCTGTGCCTTTCATTGATAGTATTTGGATAATCTAATATTATGGTGATGAATACCAATGTTTGGTGTAGTTCATGTTTTTAATTTTAACCCCATTATCTACCTACTATGGTTTAATTTATGGAAAATGGGTTGTAGCATATGTGTATGGTTTGATTCCATGTTTATGGGACAACCCATGGGTGCGTTTCCCTTGTTGGATTGTTTAGGGCCATTTTTTCTAGGTTTCTTATGAGTCATACCTTGTATCCATGCATTGAATTTCTTAGGATTGAGTTTATTTATTATATTAATTGAAAGCTTTATTCTTGTGAATGTTATCCATGTAGTAGTTATGAATTTCTTGTCCTGCTTTGGCGTGATATGCGTGTTGATCATCTAATGGACTGTGATAGACTTTGTCCTGGAAAACTATGGGGGGTTTCCATGTTTATTTATATAGTACCATGAGAGCCTTGGTGTAGATCATGACCCAGGGGGTATTGACCATGAGATCTACTGGGAGGCTATTTATGATTATTTATAATCTGTTTAACCTGGGGGTATTGACTAAGAGAGTTACTCAGCCGGAATCTATAAATTTTTAATGATATATAGACCAAGGGTATTGACTATGAGTTCTACCCATAAGAATGTTATCTTTACTATATGATATATTGGACCATAGGGGTTATACCATTAATGTATTCCAAGAGGGTCACTTGGTGAATGAATGAATAATTATGACGAGTCTTCCAAGCCAAAGCACATGCTTGGACTTATTCATACTTCGTCATTAAATGGTCATCTACGACCTCTTTTGTTACTATTAAATAGTGGAATAAATATCTTAGGCTATATCCTGAGGTTACATTATTCAATGGTTTGAATAATTATTTAATGAAATTGAGTGTAAATGAAAACTTTAGAATCGTTTACTTTTGAGCAATTCATAGTTTATTGCTTCATTTCTGCATATTGCCTCCTATATAAAGTCACTGACTATTAGACATATATGTTTTGGTGGTTTCTTACTGGGATTCATCCCACTCTGTGTTTGGGTCATGATTTGGGGCCCAAACAGGTAATATGGTTGCAGGTATAGATTAGGCCATGCACCCTTCTTTATCTGGTACATGATTTCGGTTGGTGTTGGAGAGCATGGGATGAAGATGAGGCTTGAGATACTGCTGGAGTGTACTGTTTTCTATACATTTTATTTATTACTATATTTCCAAAATTCCAACCTATTTGGATTCTTTCCAAGAAACATGTGACATTCATAATTTATTTATATTTATACTGCAGTTGATTATACTATAACTCTTCCACTTTTTACATTTGTGGTACGGTATTACTGCTTCCACTATTGTAGATTATTTGTTATTCCTCTATGTATACTCTAAATATGAGGGATTAGTTTCCACACTATTAGACTATGGCTCTTTCTAGTAGATGGATGTCTCTGGCATTTGAGGAAATTCACATGATGTCATGTGACCAATGGGGTAAGGGGCACCCTTGTGCGACACCTAGAACTGGGATGTTACAATGTGGTATCAAATCACATTATTTTCATCTTTTTCATATTATTTAGAGCATATAGATATTAATAGGAAATAATGTGTTTTTGGTAATAATTGTTTTTCAGGATTTTCTAACCCGTGTATAGGGAAAAGCCAATTTACCTCGAATATTGCAATTTTTCTGATTTTTAATTTATTATAGATGATTTGATTTCACAATTGGGTGACACACTTTTTTTGTGTTGTTATGATTTATATCATTTTGGTTCTATTTCTATTTCAACATGTTGATATGAGGGTATTCCATATCATTCATCATATAGTCACATGATATATATCACATGCCATGCATTCTTACCAAGCTATTTATGGTTTGTTACTAATTTCATGATGTTGTGATAGATGTTGTCAAATATATGAATGTTTTTTTGATAGTTTCTATGATAGAATACCAAATATTTTGATAGGGACTTGGAATATGTAAGGTTTCATTTGAATGGTTCAAAAATTTGGTCCCTGGGGTGTTATGAGCCCTCTTGGATCAAAATTTGGTTTATCATGTTGGAAAATTAATTAAATTTTTCCATGTTATGATATGAATTAGGATACCGAATTTTTATTTGTAGGAGTATGGGCTCTCATAGGTCAGAATTTGTCATCCATTGAAAACATTCTATGTTTTTTAATCATTCCAGATAAGTTTCATAGGACTACTATATGGAAACCCAAAAAAACACAGCATGTGGGGTTATGAACACACATCATGTTTTCTTATGTTCTGGATGAACGTGGTTTTGTTAAGTACATGCAGTGTATGGGAGTACACATAGTGTCGTACTTGATTGTTTGAGTGACTGTGTGAGAAGAGACATAAATTTGGGATTCTTTTGGTAGACGACACCATGTCTGGATTGTACACATCGTGTACATGTGACCGTGTATCTGACCGTCTGACTAATGACATGGGTGGTAAGAACTTGTGTTTTATACACCGTGCCTAGAGTGAAAATGTCATGTAGTGTTACCCAAGAAACAACCATGTAGTTATATTGATGTATATGTATTTGGGTAGGGGATGATTAAATTAGACACCATGTCTCTGTAGGAACACACCGTGTGTTTGGGTGTTACACAACCAGGGTTGTGAGAGGTACACAACATGTTAAGGGCTTAAGGGAACATGCTGTTTAGGGGATATAAACTCTGTGTAACCGTATTTGTAAAACATGAATAGTTCATCATATATTCTTTTCCTACACTTCTGTTTTATTGTCCTTGATAATATTGATCTGAGGTGTGCGCTTGACATTATAGATTCATGCTTCCAAGACATCCTCCAGTTGTACGCTGGGCACATGGAGATGACCAAACACTGGATATGGTAAATCATGAACTACTAGAAGATCAACACATCGTTCCTGTCTTGGCACAAACTGTTATTTTAGACACTGGTGTTGATG
This sequence comes from Viscum album, assembly GCA_963277665.1. Taxonomy (NCBI): domain Eukaryota; kingdom Viridiplantae; phylum Streptophyta; class Magnoliopsida; order Santalales; family Viscaceae; genus Viscum; species Viscum album. The sequence goes on along the minus strand of OY728132.1, from coordinate 1,511,724,517 downwards.
CATATTTCTGTGAAGACTTTACGTGGAATATGAAAAATATCCAGCGAGTATCACATCCTTCCCCAACTATATTAGAGTTGACGAGGGTGTTGAAATAACAACATACTCCCACTATTGAAAGGGATGGAGGGCCATAGGCTGCAGATTCCTGATTGAAGTCCATGCTTGCTATATTATAGAATCTAAAGGCAAATCTATAGAAGAGGGTTGGGCTTGTTATGCACATGCTTTGTGATTGCACCAAGAGATGGTGGATTGTTATCTCAAAGGTGGGACGTCTTTGAGATATAGCATGGGAGGAGTTTCATGGGACCTTCCATGATTACATCTACCATGAGACACTGTGGGATGATCAATCCCGAGATTTTATGAATTTAGAGTAGGGTTATCTTTCAGTGATAGAGTAATATTCTTGTTTTACATAGCTTCAGCACATCACATCTTTTTGGTGAGGTGACGAGTTATCTTTGGTTGGGTGGTTTGAGGATGGTATCGGGTATAACATATGATCCTAGGTGAATGTCTTCAATCCATCTGTGGTGACTGCTATAGTGAACCAAATGCTGATTATGGAGCTCAATATGACGGAGTTAGGAGCTGTAAGCTAGGGCGGCTCAGCATCATGGGCCATTACTCCTTATTTTGATAGCAAGAAGCACCGCATGGAGCCTTTTCATGATGATTCCTTTAGAATTTTTGTATCTATAGGTAGTCGGGTGAGGTTTTACCAATATTGGAAGATTGGAAACACGAGACCTCAATGCCCAAGAGACCCAGTTGAGTGCCGATCTTAAATCAATATGGGTCATATCCAATATTTCTTCCAGTTTTTATCACCAACATCTAGTGAGAGGGGTCAGTTATGACTCCATGTCCAAAAGAAGGACCACCAATTTCTCCTCAGTTAGGGAGCTGGAGTTCATCAGGTCTTTTAGTTCGATGAGGTGTTTGTTTCAGTTGTAGATAGATGGTAGGTTATCAGTAACAATACGGTGGATCAACATAGGGTAGTTAGACAGGGTCGTAGGGTAATGGTACATATCAGACAATTACATTGGAGTAGACCCAGCATGACCAGGATCCCATACCCCCTATGGTTAGACGTACAATTCTAGTTGACTCCATTTTAGCTTCTTCTCTTTTTGATATAGGGGTTTCCCATAGATTTATATCTATTTATTTTATCGAGTGACATTGGCTCTATATCATTAATTCCGAGGATTTTATGATGCTAGACACATCGTTGGGGATTAGGACATCTAGTGTATGTCAATTGTGGGAGTTCCCTCTAGAGGATAGAGGGTGTCAATTCTTATGGAACCTCTTTATCATAGAGATGAAAAGATTCAATATCATCCTTAGAATGGATTGTTTGTTCACATTTCATGCCATTTATGAATTCTTTAATCATAGGGGGAGTTTCACAACACCAGAGGGAATGACTTTTCTGAACAAGGTTGAATGGGATGTCCAGGCAGCCTAACTAGACCTGAGCATCAAGGGTTAAGAGGAATTATAGCCAAGATTTCTATTTTATATCTGGCTGACCTGGGGGCTTCAGAGAGGGTCTTTCCTCCAGTTGTGGATTGGTTCAGTGTTGTCTTTCTAGATGACATTCCTGGTTTAGCTACAGAGAGAGATATAGAATTATCTATTAATTTTGTTCTAGGAGTGGAACTGGTGTAAATTCCTCCTTATAGGTTAGCTGCACCAGAGTTGGAGGATATCAAGAATCTATTAGAGTATTATCAAGAAAAGGGTTTCATCTGACCCAGTACTTCTCCTTGGGGTTCACCCATCTTTTTTGCAAAAAATGAAAACAGTTCCGTCATAATTTGGGTGGATTATCATAAGCTAAACTATTTGACAGTTAAGGACCAATTTCCAATGCTAGGATTCATGATCACTTTGACCATCGTCGAGTATCCCGGGTGTTCTAGAATATTTACTTGAGATTCTATTATCACCAGTTACACGTTATACCATCTAATATACCTCTTATAGCCTTTCAGAGTATGTATGGTCTATAAGAGTATTTAGTTATTCCATTTCATCTCACGAATGCGCCAAAATTTTTCATGGCATTAAGGAACCTATTGTTCCATCTTTATATGGATTATTTTTTGGCATTCTTTAGGGACAATATCATGGTATAATCGCACATTCGACATGACCATTCCATCTATATAGGGATCATTCTCGGTACACTGACGGAGAATTAGTTATATGTTAAGCCCTAAAAATTATAGTTTTTGATGGAACATATTCACTTATTGTGTCATATTATCTTAGAGAAAGGAGTATCATTAGACTCTGAGAAAGTGAGGGCAGTAGTTTCCTGGGAGCAGTCAAAGAACATATTTCAGCTACGATGTTTTTTGGGGCTAGCTGGTTAATACATGTGATTTATAGATGACGTTTCAAACTTAAAAGTTCACTGACATTCCTCACTAAGAAGGGTAAATTGTACTTATGAAAATATTCATGTGATTCAGCATTTCTCGAGATGAAAGGGATATTGAATTTATCACCAATATAAATTATTATGGAGCCGGGAAAGAGTTTCATCATTTACTATGATTCATCAGGTATCAGGCTAGAGCAGTGCTTAAGTAGGGGGATGGATTCATTGCTTATGGGTCTCGGCAGTTGAGGCCACAAAAGGGGAATTACCCAATGCACAATAATGAGTTAGCTATAGTTGTGAATGCATTACTCAATTGGGGAGATTATCTTTTTGGAGATAATTTTGTTGTATTCACTAACCACCAAATTCTCCTATAAATCATTACCCAGTCAGATCTGAATTTTAGATAGATAAAGTGGGATGTGTACCTTCAGTATTTTGACATTTATCATACCTATACTCCTATGAAAGGTAATGACGTGAAGATTCACTGACCAAGAGGACTTAGATACATGTAGTTTAGGAGGACAATAGTTAATGGAAACTTGTGGATCTGTTCTATGAGATGAATTTGGAGGTTCATGACAGACATGGGTAGAATTTTATTTCATCTATAGTTGTTACCTATACTCTACTAGACAGAGTGTGAATGCGGTAGATATCAGATTCTAAAGGCCTAGTCATACGAGTGTCAGGAGAGGACACTACTCCTAGGTGGACTGTATTCGACGGTGAGATCTTGTGTTTTTATAGACTGATATGGGTGTCCATAGTCATACTTGATGAGATGATTTGATATTTACATTCCTCCGTTCAGGAATTTCATCCTAGTGTCACCATGATATATCAAGATCTACACCGTCAGTACCAGTGGTGAGGTATGAAGAGTGATGTACCTAGTTTTCATAGGAAATGTTCCAACTGTTAGTAGGTGAAGGAAGAGCATCATCGACCAGATGGGCTTTTACAATAGTTACCCATTCCCAAGTGGAAGTGAAATGATGTCATAATTGATTTCATGATGGGTCTATCGGGGTCCCCTTGAAGAAATGATGTAGTTTGGGTTGTTGTTGACAAACTCATGAAGGTTTTACATTTGTTACCGATCAAGGAAACCTTCAAAATTGATGATCTTAGAAGGTTTTAAATCGAGGATTTTGTACATTTTCATGGTTTACACACTCAATTGTTTAAAATAGGGGTAACAAGTTTAATTCTCTTGTCTGGTAGGGACTATAGAAGGATTTGTGTACACATGTACTTCTGAGTATAACCTACCATCGCCAGACAAATGGTTAGTCAGAGCACGCAATTATGGTTTTGGAGGACATGCATCGATCATGCATCCTATATTTTAGGGATTCTTGGGAGACACACATACCCCTAGTAGAGATTTCCTATAATAACAGTTTTCTGGAGATGCTTCATATGGATGCTTATAATAATTTTTATAGTAGTCCATTCCAAATCACCCATATGTTGGTTGGAGGTAGGATATGTAACTATGTTTTGACGATGTCTGGTCTTGGAGACCCTTGAGAAGGTGTAATTGATTCGGAAGAGGATTGCTAGTGCATAATCCTTCAATAAATCTTATGTTGATCGATGGAGATAACCTCTAAGGTTTGAGGCCAGAGATAAGGTTTTCATACATGTTACACTGAGGTTGGGACACCAATGGATTTGGAGATAGGGTAATCTTTCATCGAGATACATTGAGTCTTTTGAGATTTTGGAGAGAGTTGGGCTGATTGCCTATAAACTATAGTTACCTCAGAGGTATCGGGCAATGCATGATGTCATTCATGTTTCTAAGCTACATGGTTACATTTTAGAACAATCACATGCTTTTCAACCAGAGGAGGTTGAGTTGGAGGTGGATGGACCATCAGTGAGTTCCCTATATAAATTTTGGATCACATCAAAAACGTTCTCTATTGTCAGTTTATACCTCTAGTTTGGGGGTTATGGAATCACAGGGAAGTAAAAGTCAAGAAATGGGAGAGGGAGGCCAACATACGATCATAGTGGCTAGTGTTTTTTTATGTTTATTATTCACCATATAATGGAAGGTCAATTTAGGGAAGAATATCTTAATAAGGAGGGGATTTTTTTTAGAACACAGATCATCATTACAGGTATGGATCCTTTTTTTGGGTTGGATTTGAGGAAATGAATAAATGAGAATTTTATCTATGTACACGCTGTGTACATAGTTGCCACATGTAGCCATGTACTGTCTATGTAACAACTGAGTACTTGGTCATGTGGGTGACCTGGTAGACTGCCTAAAGTGGGAACAATTGAGTATAGTATATGGAATAGACATTAAATGACCACATTGTGTACTTTACTTTTTTTTTTGTTATATCGGTGTGAGATCATGTCCCATATCCAAAAAAACATCCCCCCTATTGTTTCTTACAATAGAGCGACGTACTTTTGATGATCTTCGAGTACCTCTCGATCCTCTCTCTGAGATCTGATTAAGACGCCACTAGGTGCGTTGGATTCCCCACGGCGAGTTCTCTATTCCCCTAGTACCATTAATCCTGATTTCTCCTCTATCTTGAGTAATATATGGTTGAATTATTTTATCCTTCTTTTAGATCTATGCTATTCTAGGTTGATTCACGGGTTTATGTTCAAGAGTGTTCATCATACAACTTCATGGTAAGTGATATGTTCCTCTCTTTGATAGTTTTTGGATTATCTATTCTTAATTGTGATGAATAACCATGTTTGGGGTATTACGTGTTTTTTAATTTTTCCCTATTATCTACCTGTTGTGGTTTAATTGATGAATATGGGTTTTAGAATATCTGTAAGGTTTGATTCCTTGTTTATGGGACACCTCATGGGTTTGTTTTCCTAGTTTGACTGTTTAGGTCTGTTTGGCTAGGATTCCAATGAGCCATACCTTATTTCATTAACAATAATTTCTTTGAAATGAGTTGACTTATAATATAAATTGCATGTGTTATGATTATGATTTTTATCCATGTAGTTTTTAAAGATTACATGCGATGATTTGGTATAATATGCTTGATGATCTTTGAATGGACCATTGGAGCCTTTGACCAGGAAAACTATGCTGGTTTCCATGATTATTTACACAGGACCATGAGATCCTTACTATAGATCTTTACCTAGGGTTTATGGATTGTGAGAGCTACCAGGAGGTTGTTCATGATTATTTATACTATGTTGACCCATGTGTATTTAACGTGAGAGTTATCCGGAGGTCATGTACAAATTGAATATGCTATGTAGAACATGGGTATTGATTATGAGAGATACCTCGAAGTTTGTTATCATGACTCTATCCTATGTGGGACCATAGTGGTTTGACCATGAGTGATTTCCCAATGGGTTTGTTTTTGGTAGAATGAATAATTGTGATCATTCTTCAATGCCAAAGCATAGGCGTGGACTTAGCCATGCTTCGTTGTTTAGATAGTCTTCAGAGATACATGTTGTTACTATTATACAGGGGGATACATAACTTAGGCTAGATCATGAGGTTCCATTATTAATTATTTTGAATAATTTTTAAATGAAAATTAATTTAGTTGAAAAAGATATTAATGTTTACATTTATGTACTTCCTAGTTTATTGATTCATTTATTCAGATTTCCCACTATATACATTCACTAACTGTTATGCATGGATCTTTTGGTAGTTCCCAACTAGGATTCGTATGAAACCCTATTTGGCTCATGCTTTTGGGCCCAAATATATTATATATTTGTTTTTATGGAAAAGGGAAAGCACCATTCTTCATTAGGAACTTGATTGATGTTAGATCTCTAGAGCATAGGATCAAGTTGAGGCATGCGATGCTATTGGAGTTTACTATTTACTTTACATTGGTTTCAGTATTGTATTTTGATCATTGTGACTTGTTTGGATTAATTAATATATACATGTCACATGCATCATTTATTTATTTATATGTTGTAGTTTTTTAGACTATCAGTATTCCATTGTTTACTTCTATTGTATTGTATTACTGGTTCTATTAGTATAAAATTTTTGTTATTATACTCTTTATACTCTGCCTATGAGGTCATAGTTTCCCCACTATCATATCATGGCCCTTCCTACTAGTCGGAAACCTCTGGAATTTGGGAAAATTCACTTGAGGTCATTTGACCAACCTGATATAGGGCACGCTTGTGCGGAACCCGGATTAGGGACGTTAAAATGGATGCCAATAATTCTACCATACTCACTCTTTTCTAAAAAGTATACGCATTATTTTGATATTATTAATATTATTCTTCATAGATAAAATATTATTTATGGAAAAATAAAAATAAAGGAACTTTCTATGCATTTAGCATTTATAAAACATTGAGATATGTACACAAATCAAATTTAAGGTTATAAATCCCATTTTAAAATGTAAATGGGTTAATTTTATCATTTTAATTTATCAATAGTTTTTAGATAGGATTTAGTTACGTAAAATTTTTAGGAAACACAAACATAGTGAATTTTTATTTAATGATTATCTAAAATAAATGTTCTTATAAATATTAAAAGTGAAGTGGATTGATTGAATTATTGTGCATAATTATTTTTAAGATAAATATATCTTTTTAAACGTTTGTAAACATAATATATTTTAATTAAAATATATTTTTTTACATTTAAAAAAATTAAATATATAATCTCAAAATTAACATTATTTTTATTTTACTATAAATGAAATATTATTTTTTGAATGCAAGTTAATAAAAATACTATATTATTCCAACTTATATATTTTTTAAAATCTAAAATATTTTTTTTAATTAACCAATTTAGTTTTTATAATTAAGATGTTTACTGATAGATTTTAAAATCATTGTTAGCACAGTTTGGGTTTATGCAATGTTTTGTGCATCACATGCGCTTGTACTAAAAATTAATCAACAAATCACATAATTGTTTTATTTTAAAAATTTGGTAACATATTTCTAATTAATTTTATTTATATTATATAATAAATATTAATTAATTTTATTATTAAAGGATAAATTACTTAGGTTAAAAAACTAGATTATTTAATAACCAAAATTATAAAATTGGGGAATCATTTATGTTAAAGAACCCAATTACTAAAATGAAAATATTATTCTGTTGTGTATTTTTATCATAATTTCACATTTATCCCAAATTTTTTCCTTTTAGAGGAACATTTGGTAAAGGGCCCCTCCCATTATTGAATACCTATTGTTATTTAAAAGAATGGAGCTCCCCCTCCACTCTAAAAAGGAACGCACTCTACCCCTTCCCCACACCTCTCAAGTAACATTGGATCATCCAAAATCTAAAAAAGATAGTATACCAAATTCCCTACCTTCCACTTTTATGCCTAACTTTGGGAATAAAGCCTTCCAATGAATCCATTTTGTGAAATCCAAATGTTGTTACCTGATTAAGACGCAACACCCACCCTAATGCACCTTTTATTTTCTTTCTATGACACCACCACTCTTTTTATTCCATTATTGTATAAAACTAATAGTATCCAAAATATAGTAGGATGTAATTATGATAATGGTTCATACTAAACTTACAAAAACATCCATATAATGGGTAATAGACATAATTTTTACATGTACAGTGAACTAAAACCTCATGAAATGATGATTGTTCATTTTTTACCACATATCATGGTGGATAATATGACGGCCCACTATTTATATATGATACATATATTACTTATAATATATATAGGCTTATTTAGTTTTTTTTTATAAAATACCTTCATGCTTTCAATCTTTGAGGCAACATTTTGTGCTCCTAAAGTTTTCCATGAGGTGTATATACCCCCATTGAAAAGTTATATCATGAATATCCTTATATTAATGATATATTATGTTTCATTGAATTGAATTATATTACATGGGGAGAATGGTTCAAATTTATAAAGTATTAATATTTTATTTAAATAATCTCATCACTTTTTGATATTGTTAATGTTTATGATTCCTTTGATGAAATCTTATCATCAACCTCTTAAGATTTCTCATGAATTTAACTCTCCTACACTTTTTCATGTTATATTCATATATTGGTTCCATATTTCAACTATTTGGTACATAATATGGTGAATAATTTGTTTCTATGAAACCCGTATTAACCCTCTATTCTGTTAGAAATATGAGTTCCTTTAAAATAATGTTTTCTAAAAAGGGTTTCAACAAATATTATAAAAATATCAAATAACCATTAAAAAAACATTTTACCCTTATTGTCTTGTACAAGTATTTTTCAGTGTAATCATCCTATCACATGATAGATAAGCAATTTCTCTAACCATTTAATCATGCAAATAGAATATTCTTTTTACCTCATATGACATTAAGGGATTTACCTGACATCAATTATTTGATGCTTTCTTTTCTTATATAAAATGATAGATTTTAAGATTTTTTTAAATATATTATCAATTAAATGGTTTTCAAAAGGTTTTCACTAATTTTCTATAGGTTTTCAAGGAAAGTATCTATTCCATTGGTTTTCATGCTATTATACTTGTTTTCCAAGGAAAAAGGACTTAAATGTTTTTTCAATGCTCCCTTTCTAATTTTTCATGTTTATTTTTATAATAACTATTATAAATAGGTTTTACATTTTATGAATTATTTTTTAAAGGGTAAATGATAATTTACTTGTGATTTTTTTTAAATTATATAGAAAAATTATTTCCCATCTTATATAACATCCTTAGGTGTTACTCATGACATTCTAGGGAAATGATTCAATATTTCCATTAATATTCCTTCTTTGAATGGTTTACATTGTATGAAATGATGTTTATGAAATCGGTATCCATTACATAGGTTATATTTATATTAAAAAAAATTATTTTCACTTTTTATGCATTGATTAAAGGAATATGAGACATATTCCTTTTCCCATATATTAATGTATTATTTCATGTTTATGAATCCAATTTCATTTCATGGGTTATGATATGATTGATTATAATATTTTTGAACATGTATTATTGATTTAATTAAGATATTTTTGGGTCCTATATCATCCTCCAATGCATTGGGTAATGATAAATGATTTTTAGCTCAAAAGGTACATGGGTGGGAATCCCAAGTTCAAAAAAAGAGAGTACAAGAAAGAAACTCCCAAGATCGAAATAAGAGGGTACACGAGAGGGAATCCCAAACATGAAAAAAGATGATACATGGGAGTAAATCCCATGCCCGATGTTGGTACATAGGTGATTAACTCAAAAATAACTTGTTAAAATGGTCTTGGTAGGCCACCTAGACATGGGGTTTCTACAGGCTTTTGTGTCTTCCGCAATTCTAGGTCTTATTATTATATTATGATTTCATGGATCATGTTCTTTATTTACTTATGATCCATATCTTATCAAATGAAAATATATATTCAATTATTTAGATTTATGATCTTTGATATGTAGGGTATAGTCTTATAATGTTATGATAACGTTCTCATACCCCTATTCTCAGGTTTATTCTTTTGTTTCCATTGTATACTATTACTGAGCATATGGTCTCATGCCTTTTTTATGTTTCCGTACTCGGGTTATAAATATATGTATTAAGTAAGATATGTGTAAGAAGGGTACTAGTCATTAGGAACCTTATCAGAGATAATTTAACTCAAACATATACCAATGTTTATGTTTCTATGATTATATTGGTACAAAGATTAAACTATTTTATGGCATCTATTAATGTAATGTGTTATTTATTATACAATCATTATGTAATTTCTATATATTTTATGACTGGGTCGTTATATCCCAATTTTCATTTATTATGAAAAAACTCATTATGGAAATTAATCTATTCCCCTAAGATAACCCATTTAACATATTTAACCATTTCCCTATGTCATCTCATAAAAGACATTCATAATTTCACATGAATTAACCCACGTATGAATTATATTTACAAAACCCCATCCTTTTGGCACATTCTCATTAACACAATTTAGTACAATTTTTCATAAAAACATGAACAATCATTTATCCAATATCAAAAATTCTAACAACCATACACAATACCTTTATAATGGACACAATAACCTAATTTTATGCTAGCTATTTGCTCTACTTAATCACAACTCGATTTACCACAAAACATTTCAATTAACCATGTTTGGGAAGGTAATCGTACCCTATTGGTCTTCCTAAATCAATTAAGTCATCCCACATGCATCCAATGAGCTTCACGACGATTTACAATTTTCATTTATACACCCATGATATAGAATATCACTAACGCCACTAAGAACTCAACAAGGGGAAAATACGTACTCAATATCACATGCACAAATGTAAATAAAAAACATGGTGTATAACTTGTCAACTACAAACCTTGAATCTGATAACAAATTAACTCTTAATCATTTCTATAGACTTGATTCAAACTCTCCTTAAATATTAAACCTATAATATACTGGGGAAAGTGGGTTTTTGGGATTACAAAGAAAAGCATTGAAGCTACAAGACCTAATGTAGAAAAGAGATGGGAGGATAAGATTAAACATACCCGGACCATCGATCTTCAAAAAAGGTTCTTCAAAAAGCCTAGAAATAAGGGATATTAGTACTTGGGATATATTGAGGGTTATCATTCATCACTGGGGTTAAAAGGTATGTTATGGGGTGAAATTCAGGTGAGGTTCTAAAACCCCCATAATGGAAAAACTGTAATTTTTTCAAATTTTAAAGGTGAGAAAGGTTACCTTGGTAGACCCACACACTGTTAAAAATGTGAACAAACCTTGTGATATTCCACTGTATATGGTTTCATGGATTTATTATGAATTCTTAACAATTTATTTAACCATGTGACCACTATGCGCCTGGTACATACGATCTCGGTTGTCCTTCCACTCATGTCCCAAACCCCCAGATCACCCCCAATGCTCATCATAATCCTGGGGAAAATTTTGATTACCAAGAACAAGAAATTTAAACTAAAATTTGGAGAGTTAAATTCTTCTAAAAATCCTAATATCTTATTGCAACCTCATAATAATAAAAAAACATGTCACAATGACTCGCTTTCCATGGAGAACACCTGAAGGGGCATGTAAACTATAATCACAAAAAAAAATTATCAATAAAAATTCCCTAATAATAAGTCATTCATATAGTTTGAAGTACATAAAATCACTTATAGAACACAATATATACTTTATAAATTATGAATGAATTGTATAAGAGGTACTTGTATATGTTAAAGAACCTAATCAAATGGAATAGTAACATGACTATTGAAATAGTAATATGACACTAATGAATAGTAACCTAGACAATAGAATAGTAACCTCACCCATTAATGTATAAATAAAACTTAATCATCTTATTAATTTATATATGATATAATTATATCATAATATATGTAAATAAGTTTTTTTGTAAATATTAATTAAGTGTAATAATTTTTTAAGGGATAAATATTTAATTAACATTTTATGGATTTTTTAATTAATGACTTTAATTTTATTATCCAAAATATTAATGTGAGGAAAGCTTTCAGACATAAGGTAAGGAGAATTTTTGAACCCAACTATCTTTATTTGGAATTTCCCTCATTCAAAACCTTTTAAGTTTGGATTTCCCATTAATGGTTCTTAAATATAATTTATTTTTCCCTCCATTTCCATCCTATTATATATATATTTTTTCAATCTGGTTTTCTGAAAAATTTGGATATTTTTTTTCCAATATAACTATTCTTTAAAAAAATAAATCTTATAATTCTTGATATATTGTTAATTAATCATGATATTTTGAGTATTCTTATACAAATTATTTTATTTTATCATTGAATTGGGAACCCCAATGTTTATTCATGAATATTTTCTTTCTGAAATGAAACTCATTCCCTTCCCTTGGTTATTTTATGTCCAAAATAGACATTTCATCAACATGGAATTCATGATATTGTAAATCTTATGGTTTGATGGGTGTTATAGGAAATAGATAGTGATTCAATTCATTGAGTAATGTGATCTATTTAATGATTAAAGGTAGATTATTTTTGAATATGATGTTATATTTTAGCACAACTTCATGTGGTATTTGACCACTAAGGTTTGATGATTTATTTTAATGCATTGTCACCATCTACACCTTTATTTACTACTTCCACCCATTATTATGGTTATGATTCTTTTATCATGTAATGTTAATTATCATTATGATCACCCATGTTTCATTTATCATATTTATCCTCTTACTGGGCTTTTAGATCAACCCATTTTTGATGTATATCTTGATGATAATACTTATACTAAGGAGAAAATGAGGGATAATAAGATGCTGGAGAATATGAAATTAAATAAATATTTATGTTTTGTAAATTAAATAATATGAATGGTCCTAGTTTCCCCAAAATAGAAAACCATTGGATCCTGATTGTGTTATACTTTTTTTCCATCATTAAAATGATGTAATAGTTTTTCTAGAAAACTCATGGTCTCTAGAGTATGTACCAGAGTGCATATTAGTTAAATTTTGAATTACAAATAGAGAGCCTTAGTGAAAACCCATAGTATGGGAAAATGTATAAGTATGAACTAAAGAATCATTATTTTAGAAAAAATAATAAAAATAGGTATCCCAGAAGATATTGCTTTAGAAAAATTTTTAGAATGGAATAAATTATTTATTCAGGACAAGTTAACTTAAGTTTTGTTCTACCATTTTTATTTTATAAAATGATGGGAACTAGGAGTAAATTGGCTAACTTCCCATGCAAGGGACAACATTGCAATTTTCTAAATGATATCCCCAATTCCATGGTAGGTAGAGTTAAAATTTTCACAATGATGCTTACAAATCTAAATCTATATGTGAACTATAAAATGTATAATATAGAACATCATATTTCAGAAAAGAGGGTGAAAATGGATATCAAGTATTTTATGTGGAAAAGGCCACCTCCATTTAATGAATCTTATCATCCATTAATGTGGAATAATGTGTCTACATGATGGAGAATATATTTTCATTTCTTCACTGTAATGAGATAGAGAATGGGTCACTGGCCATTTTTCATACTGATGGAGAGTCCAGACAGTGGTTGGTGTTGATTATAATAAAAATACAAAGGATAAAATTGTAGATATGTAGTGAGAAGTCATTATGATAATGATTACTAATAATTAGTTCCCTTAAACATTTTTTAAAAATATGGGGAAAGACTTTATAGAGAAAAATAAAAACATAGGTTATTATTTCATATTTTACAAAGAAAATTTAACAAGGCTTTCAAGGTATGATTTGGGTTTTATTATCAAAAATGATAGCCATGTTTATAGATTCTTTAATAATTTAAAAATTCACCTTTAAAATTATATAGAAATTTGAGATATTTGGATTTATGAAGAAGTACTTCGATATGATCTCAATGTGGAGAATGATTTTGGATAATTGTTCCATGGATATGGTGGTATGGAATAAAATATAGTGTTTCATGTTGGGGAATCTAACGAGAAGGGTGAAAATAAATATCAACCACCCGCATGTCAAAAATGTGTTAATAAGCATCATGGAAATTGACTCAAAGGGATAGGTAAATTCCATAATTGTGGGAGAGAAGGACACAAAGCTCATGAATGTCCCAAAGGCATGAATAAGAATGAAAATTTGTTATAGCAAATGATAGAAAAACCCATGTTCTAATGCCTCTACTGTAATGTCATAGATTGTTTTGTATATTATTTCAGACTTATATGGGAATTATTTTGAGACCAGGCTCTAAGACGACATGTTGTTCCATGTCCCTGGTGAGTCTGGAACAAATGTTTGAGTTTAATTAAATAATTAAATAATGTGAACATATGGTTTTCCTGATAAAGTGTAATAACTCTTTAATGGGTGGTCGAATCAGAAATCTTAGGGCACCATTGAGTTCAGAGCAGCGAGTTTCCCTTAGACAAGACCTAACATCAGTTGGTGCAGGTCGGTGGTGAAATCTAGTTTATGGACGTAACCGTTATAAGATCTTTAATAAAAATATTTTGTTAAATCTTTTTGCAGTGAAATATTTTAATCATTTAAATTCAATATTTGACAGGGGATCAGGGTTATAGGTGTCATAACCCTGAATTTCCCCTGGAGGCGATGGGATGCTTTGGAGAAAACCTCCCAACGCGACGACGATGTTTTTGATGAGTTTCACCGAATACGATGATGTGGACACCAGATCTTCAACAACAAATGATGCAAATCCAGGGAGGACATTTTGATTTTGGTTTCCTTTCTGATTCTTGATTCCTATGACGAATGAGGACTAATCCAAGAACAGATTAGCCCGTAGACCGGGCATATTTGTGGGATGGTGTTTTTGTAAGGATTTTGGGGAAGATCATAATCCTTGTAATTTAGATTTAATATTTTTTTTGAATATCATTCTTATGGGAACAGATCGTGGCCGGAACGAACAACGGCTGAGGTTCGTTCCTCGGGTTGTTTCTTTGTGATTCCTTTTACTCATCATTTTTTCCTACACATTCTTTATTCATCGCGGGATAAGAAAAACGATTGATTACACCTTCGATCTGTGGCGTAACGATAAGAGATTGTAGATCCAACCACGGAATGTTGGTGCGGAGCTACGATGAAGGTTTCGGCAAACTATTCGGAGATGATCAAGAGATATGAGTTTTTTGGCGTTTTTCTTTCAGATGGATCATTGGGGGATTACGACTTGATTAAAGGCCCGAAAACACCTGGTTAGGTGTTTGTACGATGGAACGAACCATGATCTGAGGTTTCAGGAAACAACGGATGATAGATCACGAATATGGAGGTCCGGCCGAGGCTCGAGGAGGAAGACGATGGTTCTAGATAAATCCTGACTACATGGCATGTAGTATAGGCTACACGACACGTGTTCATCGGCAGACCACCTGTGGTGTACTCTGGGAGTACACAAACATGGGTTGGGTACACATCCAATTACACGACAAGTATACCCTTCCCCAACCTGACCCGGCCAGATACACGGGATACCCCGTGTACTGGTACACGGGCAGGGTGGCACGGGTTGAGTTCGTGTACGAGCACATGGTCAACATACACGGAGTGATCCCTGGACACTCTGACATGGCGTGTAATCCTTATACACGCCATGTAGTTACTTTTTATATGAGAATCCTAAAGACACGGGCCGTTTACACGGGCAGTACCAGAAGTCAAGGAACATGGTGTGTGATCCATCTATATACTCTGTAGTCTAGTTTTACACACCTGTACTGGAGACATGGTCCATTTACATGGGCTATACCCGGAGTCAAGGAACACAACGTGGGATCCTACTACACTCCCTATAACCTATTTTACATGGCTTGAGATAGTTGTCTCTTGTTACATGGACTAGTTTCCTTAGGGTTCGTCCCCTGGGACTTTCCCCTGATGGTTTCCGGTATTATTTCCTATGTACAGGAGTGTGACCCTTCAACAGGAATTCCTGAATAGAGTTGTTGGAATCCCCTATGTGAGACTTAGAGCTGGATCCTATATTATTTCGTGGTACCCTAGATAAGTTTCTTGGTATTGACGTGACCTACTTTACCCGAGCACCGATCCTCTACATAGCAGGTTAGTTCAGACTGAGTTATTGGAATAACCCCATATCTACTGGTTGTGATCCTCATCTGAATCATCAAGTATCTTTCTTTGGTACTCCTAGAGTTACTTCTCTCGTAACGAGTGCATCGTATCTTTCTTCAGACATAGGAGTATGTTCTCCCGGTTACGTGCTTAGTGGAATCTTCAAGCTGGATCTTAGTGGTGGTTTTATGATAATCGATCATGTATGAGTATATCTGGATATTCTTGTTATATGTTCTGTAGACATATACTGTGTAGAGCTGACTATATCATTCCTTTGTGGTATTTTTCCCTTTCTGTATTCCTTTGTGGTTTTAGGCTATCCTACTGGATGTTGTTATACTCACCCCTGCATGAGAATTGACCGCACATGTCGTGTCTTGTGAAGACGAGCGAGCCCTTGACATGATTCTAGGTGGACCAGGACCGGATGGTGCTCAGTGAGATCAGGCAGGCTGAGGTGTGTTCTTATGGATATAGATTTCAGTCCTAGTACCTTACATTACAGGTTATACTTTGTTACAGAATTTCTTTTGGTGGGCCTGTACTTTGGGCCCAGGGTTTTACATTACTGTACTTTACTTTTCTGTCATATTCTGTTGGTTGGGATTTTGGTGTATGCATACATTTCCATTTTCAGTTGTTTTTACTTTTCAGCTTTATGGGATTGGAGATGTTTGTGTGTGTGTTTGTGTACAGGTTTATATGCAATGCCTCTCATGTTAGTGAAATTCCTACACATGCTAGTCACCAGCCCCTGGCCTATTGGAGGTGGGTTTGGGGAGTTGCGGCACGGGCCCGACTGGGATGGGTCGTAACATCTACTATATAGAGAACAATAACTATGAAATCAAGTGAACGTAACCCTGATTCCTTAAGGATAATCAGCATCATCAACCACCAAATAGAATTGAGAAATGGATGGATTATCCCATCACTACTGCTAAGGTGGATCCTTATAATTGTGTGGTGATAAGTACACTGTTTTTTCATCGATGATTACTGAACATACTTCTTTATTCTAGTTCAATGAATTCCATTATATCATGAATGTTTAGTAAAACTATTCAATCACTACAACATAATATGGAGGTTGAGATATCTATGAGAACTGAAAATGGGGAAATTATTTAATCAAATGTATATAACTCCTCCTTAGTAATTTTTTTAGGATTGATACTCCTAGAAAATATTTCTTTACTTTATTTGGTGGATTTTGATGCTATTTTGGTCTTGTATATGAAATCTATATAAAAATCCAACATCAAATGTCATGAAAGGAAGATTACTCATTACATCCCAAAGAATCCTTCAATTCTATAAATGTGTTTAGAAAAGGCTTAATATACATCAGATCCATCATCTCAATTTTTGATATTATTGACTTGTGAGTGAGCATATTTAGCTCAAATTATTTAGAAAAAGGAGATAATTATTATCAAATTCATTCCCATCATGGGGGACACACTAATGTCTTCGTAGAATAATTTCTCAGTGTTCCTCATGATTGGGAGGTTGAGTTATCAATTGAACATATTCATGGAACTCTACCTTTATCAAAGACATCTTATAGAATGTCCCCCATTTAGTAGGAATAACCAATGAAATAGTTACAAGAGATTATGGTCAAGGGTTTTATACACCCAATTGATTCGCCATGAGGTTCAACAGTCCTCTTTATCAAGAAAAAGGATGTATCAATGGGCCTCAGCATTGATTATTAAGAGATCAAATAAAATCATGATAAATAACATTTATCCCCTACCACAAGTATATGACTTCTCTAATCAACTACATGGGGACAAGTATTTCTCTAAGGTGGACTGTCGGTCGGGATATCACCATATAAAGGTGTGGAATGATGATAGTCATAACACTAAATTTTAAATGAGGTATAGACAATAAGAGTTCAATGTGATTTCTTTTGGACTCACTAATGATCCAAAAATATTCATGGACTTAATTAATATAGCCATTAGAGATTAACTGGATATATTTATTGTAGTATTTACATATGATATTTTAATATACTCCAAGATAAATGGGGAATATTATAAGAATTTTAATTCTAGGATAATGAATATGCGAATGGAAAACCATTATCCAAAGTATAATAAATGTATGTATTTAATTGATGATGTATAATTTTTGTGGAATCTTATCCCCAATAATGAAGTATATATAAACCCTTCCCAGAGAATAGAAATCAAAGACTAGCCTAGGAAGTTATCTATAATGGAGAGACATGGATTCCATGGTCATTCTTGTTATTACCATTGATTTGTGATGAATTTATCATGAATGTCAAACCCACAATCCAATATGACTAGGAAGGGATACATTTTTTTCCTAACAATTCAATGTGGCAACTAATTCAATGAGTTAAAAAGAGACTTATCACCGCACCCACACTCACAATTATGACAAGTGGAGAACTCTTCATAATATATAGAAAATCATAAAAAAATTTATTATGGTGTGTACTAATGAAAAATGATCAATTGATTTCATACACATATAGGATGTATAAAAAACATGAGAAAAACTATCCTAAGAATTATTTGAAGTTAGAAGATATGATATGTTCTTTCAAAATATTGTTGAATTATATCTATAGGGATATGTTTTAAATATATTTTGGGAATAAGATCCTCATATATATATATACATATATATATTCGCAAAATATGTTCATAATATGTTCTAGTGAAAATTGTTAGAGCTCATCAATGATTAAGACTTCTCAATCCACTACCATCCTAGTAAGGTGAATAAATTGGTGGATTCCCTATATATAAAGGATCCTCTATAATTATTAATGAAGAGAATTTTTATAGATATAGTCTTCTTATATTTTCAAAGGATGGACAATAGAATAATTATGGAAAGAACATCATCAATCCTTTATCAAAGGATTTCTCAACCATCCCTTATGGAGAAAATAATGAGTGCACAAATATATGATATGGAAATTCAGAAGAATATAGAATATATAAGAAAGGGGAAATCCTAAAAGATTAATATTGATGAGGTTGTAGCTGTATGATTTGGGTACTAATTATATGTACAATCCAATCCCTCAATAAATATGGATATTCTGAATAAACCACATAGCTCAAACTTCTATATTAAATCTAGGAAAAAAATATGCATCATGATGTCCAAGAGAACTATTGGATGAAAAATATGACGAATGTGATCATTATATATACATAAAAGTTCCTTGTATGATATTTATTGAAGGCTAGATGATAAAATTCTAAGGGCATGATGTAACCATACCTCATACCAACATAGAAATGGGAAAACATAAAAATGAAAATTGTTACCAATCATCCAAGGACATCTAGAAGAAAAATTTCTATATGGGTTGTTGTGGATCATCTTACAATTCAATATCTTGTTATAGAAACTTGATAGGACTTCTCACTATATCAACCTAAATAGATAAACATCAGATAAGTGGTAAGGTAGAAGGTAGTACCACTATCGATTGTATCTGATCGATATCCAAGATTTACCTCCAGGATATGGAAAAGTCTCTAATATTCTCTTAACACTATTCATATCATTGATGCAGATTATCATCCTCAAATTGTTGGAAAATATGAATGAACTATCAAATCACTTGAAGACATGTTGAATGAATTTTCTATGGTCTTCATTGTAGAATCATAAAAACTTCTATCTTTGTTTGATTTCTCTTAAAACAATTGTTTCTACTTGATCATCCAAATGGAACCATATGAAGGAATTTGTTAGAAATATGGAGAACAGAAGTGTGTTGAGATGATTTCAGTGAATGTAGTAGGCTAGGATCATAAATGGTTGATGAAATTATGGAAATGGTAAAAACTGTTCAGCATCACATCAAGGAAGCCTATGTTCAACAAAATAAATATCTAGATAATTGTTGACAAGACCTTGAGTTTAACTTTACATACATGATTGTTCTCAAAATATATCCATGGAAGAGGATCATGAGATTTGGGAAGAAAAGAAAAATGATTCCTAGGTACATCGGCCCTCTCAAGAATCCTGATCTAGATTGAGCTACGTCTTACTCACTGGAACATCCAACAACCATGTCTCAAGTACATGATTCATTGATTGTATCAAAATTGTTGATGTAAATACTGAATCCATCACATGTACATAATCTAATTCTGGTACAAATGGAAGATTATATATCCTTTGAGGATAAGCCGGTAATAAAATTGGGTCTTAGATATAATGTTATACAAAACAAGTATACTCAACTTGTCAATGTACTATGGAAGTACCATATGTAAGAACAGGAAACATGCGAACTAGAAGAAGTGATGAAGGATAAATACCGTCACTTTTTTTCACCATAGTATGTAAAATTAAATTTCAAGGGTAAAATTTCTTAAGGCGTGAGGAATGTTATGACCCAAAATTACAACAATGAAAAATACCTTCTTTTAGTTATTTCATATATTATAAATCATATAAATCACATAGAAAACACAATAAAAACATTATAAATGAATAACTAATTGTATAAGAGTAATTTCTAGAAGGTAAGGAACCTATAACACTGGGATAGTAAATTGAGATTTTGAATATTAATGTGACCCTTCTGAATGGTAAACCAAAAAATAGAATAATAAACTCAATAATGAAAGTAATAATAATGTTTAATACTTATATAAATGGTAAAATTATATAATTATATCATATAATAAGTAAATAAATGATTGGGAAATTATTAATTATGTTTTGGATTTTTTGTAATTTATAAACATTTAATTACAATTTTTAAATTAATATAATCATTTAAAAAATTTTGTTTTTATTAAATGAGTTCATAAGTTAATATTTCTTGTCTTTTTGTTATAATCTTATTTTATAACACGTTAATTATATTTTCAATGTGTTTCAAAATCAGTTATAATTGAAAAATTGGTATTTTCCAAGTAAAGGATGATTCTAATTAAAAATTAAAATTCTCATATATAGAATAATATTTTTATAAAAATTAGTTCACTTTTTAATTATAATTATCTAATAAAATATAGGGTGAATATTTTTGGGATTTTTCTAAATTACATGATTTTTATGAATAGTAAAATACTATGTTTTACGGTTTACGAACATTATGATTTAAATAAAATATTCCATGAGTCATGTACGATGTCAGAACCATAATAGTGAATTAACCTTAATTATTTTTATTTATTTAGTGATAATTATAAAACTTTTCATATCCATGATCCCAAATAATAATTAAGTTAATAAAATAACTAAAAAAACCCCTCTGCTCCCATACAAAAACCACCCCTCACCACCTCTTTTTCTTAAACCATTAAATATTTTATCCTTATCCACATTCTACCCAATACTCATGCCAATAAAATCCCCCATGTGTTAGATATATCTTTCACATCCAAGTACCATCCCCTTTTCCCTTGGTAGGTCCCCATTGAGGATTAAATCAAGAGGTAAATCCCTCTTTCATTTCCTTTTAATTTATTTTCAAATGTTATTTATTTTCTAATCCTCTCCTCACATCCACCAATCCAAGTGGAATGATAACTCCAGTATATTTTATATAAATTAATTTTATAATGTTAATAGAATAATTTTTCATCTAATATCTTCCATTTTCGTTTCTAAAAAAAATAAAAATGTCATTTTTAGTGGTTTGATTTACCGCTACCATGGACATTGAATTTTAATTTTTCACTAAGTGAATAAACGATTGTTATAAAAAAATTTGGACAAATAATATTGAATTATAAATATTTTTTGATACATAATTCTATAGAACCAATATATAATAATGATGTTAAATGAAATTATACAAGCCCATATAGGTCGTAAAATCGGAAAAACAATTACATCATTTTTATTAATTATTTATCTGACAATGCTTCCTCCTAAAATATATCCAAAAAAATATAAGACAAATTAAACTTATTTATATTCATTAATAGAATATAATTAAAATTATGTTTTACCATTTCCACTATACATGATGTTTCATTATCAGATATAAGAAACTAATCATGATAATAAAGTAAACAAACACTGTGGAATAGTTATATTAAACTCTATAACTCATATGAAATCCCACAAATGAACATAATAAAAATTTAATAAATCAAAATATTATATAAAATGTTATATATTTTAAAACTATTCAATTTAATTTGATATTATAGGATATTAATGTGAAAAATAATTTAGAAATAAGGTAAAGGGAATTCTTGTACCCAACACTCTTTCGTCATGTTTTCCCTAATTCACTCCATATTCAGTATGGTTATGAATTTAATTTTCCATACATATCAATTATTTTCCCTTCTATTATATTCCTCAAATATAAATTTTTTTAAACTGTTTTCATGAAAAACTCATATATATTTTTATTAAAAAAACTCTTATTTCACAAAAATACATCTTTTTCTTCTTGTAAGATTGTTTCTTCTTCCCTCGGGATTGATGATTTGTATAAAAATAATGTAATGCCCCCTCTAATTTGGAAACCCACAAGTTTATTCATGAATTCATAATTTTGGAAATGAAACCCATTCCTTTCAAAAGGTAATCTTATGTCTAATATTGATATATGTTATATGTTATGAATGATAATGAAAATGTTATGATGTGACAGGTGTGCTATGAATTATATCGAGGTCAAATATATTGGGTAATGTGATGTATTATATGATAAAAGTTGGTATATTCATGAACACGATGCTATAATTGTTCAAAACTATATTTGGTAATTTAAAACTAAGACATGATGATTTGTTTTATGCATTTCCACACTCCATGCCTTTTATCAAATGTTTTCATTCATGATTATGGATTTGATCCTTTTATTATATTATGATGATGATTATTATTCTAACACATGTTTCTTGTCTCTAATTCATCCTCTTACTGAGATTTTATCTCACCCATTCTTTTTACGTATATCCTTGGGTGAATACTTTTACAAATGAGAACACTGGTCCAATAAGAAGCTTGATAAGATGGAATGAAATAATGTTTTCTATTTTATTATGTAAATGTTATGTATGGTATTAATTTCCCCAATACATTAATCATTTGGATCCTTTTTTGTAACAATTTTTTGATAGTAAAAATTATGTAATAGTTATTAAATATAAAATTAAGGTCACTATAGAAACACACTCTATGTCCTAGGAAATTAATACCATGGATTAGAAACATCCTATAATAAATATTTTCCCGGAATAATGAATTAATAAAATGGAACATGTGTTTCACAATTATCCACACCATTATACATTTTCTCTGAAAAATTCATTGGTATGTGTAGAAGGAAATTGACCTTTAGAACAGACACCCCTCAAAGCATGAGGTGGGTTTTTTGGTAAAACGGTATTGAGTACCAAACAAACCTAAAATTTTGTCAAACATCTCCAAGAACCAACTAAACAAAATCAAAAAAGGGGTCCGTAGGAGAATTGAGACAATGCATGGCTCTCACCACAATTAATAATTCATATAATGTGGTGAAACTAGAATAAGAGACTTTTACGAGGCGAAAAATGTCAAAAAACAAATTCATACCCATATGATTAGAAGAAGAACCCTAAAGGAACCGATCCAATAACAATGGAGGGATGGTGAAACTTCCAAAAAATGACTTATCCTAATAAAAACAACTATTACAACCCCAACCAATCAAACAAATATAAATAACCCACAATTGATCTTGACATGAAATTTTATGGTTATACCCTCAAATTAGACAGATAATAAAAATTTTCCCTATGTCCTCACACATGGAACACAATCTCATAGAGAGAATAGAAAAATCAAAGGTAACCTCCATTCCGTACAAAATTTGAACTGACACAACCTATTCCTTAGTTACCTAAGCATGATCCTAAGTTTATACCCACACCAATCCCTCAATAAATAGTCCTCAACATGGAAACATTCACACATAGAAATATTTATAATCAATATCCTATTCAAAAATCATAATCATAAAACATGTACCATCTCACAAGAATTGAACAGAAGGTAACAAAAAGGGGAACATCCAACATATTATATCTTCAAAAGAATAAACCAATGTTTTACCCTAAATAGGATCCATAAAGGAAGAAACAAGATAAGTAACCATAAAACATATAGGATTATTAAATAAAAATATGTTAAGACATCAACTAAACATTCCATATAGAAAAAATTTCTCCAAATATCCGAGGTCCACATACTAAAGGCATGTTATTAGGATAAAGATAAGAAATGAAAACACCATAGTTTTGAGATAATATAAAATATGGTTCCCACTCTACCACCATACATTAGTATTAGAAAGAGTGATTTTATACAATGTATAACATAAACAATAAGAGGAAACACCTTGTTAATAATCTCTGTAATTCTATCAAGACATCATGGAAGACATATACCAAATAACACAAAAAATAATCCTAAAATACTTTATTGATCTTAATTAAACACAATAGATTTGATTCTAACCATGGTAAAAACCAAAATTAGCACACATTAAAATAAAATAATTTTTAAAATGAATTTCCATTATTAAAATTCATTATTAAAGTCATACACAATCCTATGAATGAAATTTTGTTAACATATCCCATAGAGAATAGGGTCACGGAGGTCTCAAATAGTACAGTCAAATAGAATCAACATACACTTGATTTTCACAATCACGAGGGTGTGAACCAAAACTTGAAATATCATTTTATGGCCACCTTTATTATACAATAATGCTAGAAAGTCTAAAACATTGTTTTCTTCATGACACATATGTGTCAGTCTTAATTCATTGATGAGTCAATTACTGAATGATTTAATTTTGATAATAACTACATATTATAGTCTCTTAATCAAAAAATTCCTCTTATTATCCTTATCTCCATTCAATAAAACATTCATAAAACCACCCACATTAAACAGATTCATTCAATTTACATTTACCAAGATATACACCTTAAAATTATATCACATTTCTTTCTTAAAAAAATGATCATAGAAAACATGTCTTCCCATTTAAGCCCCATTAAACTATTTTAAAAACAATTTGTAACAATAAAATTTTCCAAAATATTATGGAGTCCATTTTGAACATATATTTTCTTTTTAAAACAGACCACTCACAGTAACCCATTATGTAGTGAAAACCTATTCAAATAAACCATTCAACTAGTTTTAAAATTAAAAATTTTCATAAACACTAAATCAAAATATTCCATTAACATCATAAGGAAAAATATGAAAACATAAATAAACTAAAATTAGATATACAATACTACTCATTTAACAACATCTTAAATCATTATTATAATGTCAAAAAAATCTAAATTAAATAAAACCACCCAAGCATTTATATAAAAATAATTTCCATAAAAATTTTTAATCATAAAAAACATTTAATAATTGATAAATTCTTTTTCAATTCTTTTTCAAATCGCTATAATAAAATCATGTAAATTTTGATATATTCCATAAGAAACATAGAATTTATTCTCCAAACTGCCCATCAAACATAGTTTTAAAATCATTAATCATTTGATATTACACCTTTTAACCCTATAAAATCCTATAAATGTTAATAATAAGAAAGAAACAATGATAAAAACCCAAGAAGAATAAAATTATGACCCAAAATACTACAAAAAGTCCATCATTAAGTAAATTCAATTGAGTGGGAACCGTGCTAGGAGAAATACAAATTAAAAAGATGAAAAAAACTAGGATGGAAATAGTGATTTTCATGGTTTCACTACATGATTTGGTGTACCATATATAAACCATTCATCAAGATCTATCATGTTATAAAAAAACTATCTTAATTGGTATCACACAGTTTACTAAAACATGTGTGATAAATGGTTTTACAGTCCACTTCATATCGTTTCACACCATGGAATTATGGGACACCCAAAAATCTCCCTATAAGGAAAATTAAATTTCAAATATAACCCTTCAATATAAAATATTTTAATAATTGCGATTTAATTTGACACAAAGGACTCAAATTCCAACTAAAATCATAACTCGATTTTTATTAATAGAAAGGGATGAACAAAAAAATCCAAGATACTCAACTTAATCCCCAATAACATTATCTCCGAACTATAACTATATATCCAAAATAAAAATTAGTAGGTTCCCCAAACCAAGATCCTAAAATATTTTCTCCCTCTAATACGATTAATAATAATCACACATTGGTTTACTTAACATGTCACATATATCAGCTCAAGACATTTCCCAAAGAGCAATTTTGATTTCTATGGGTTGAAAACTAGTTCCTAGTAATCAATGGAATTCATGTTTTGGAATGGTTTCAACCTCTAATTGAAGTAAATTTTATAATTCATTTTATAGAAAATTATTTCATGGATTTTTCAAATATTTCATACGTAGGAAATATTATATATGAATATAAAAATAGATAATGAGGAATAATCATCCATAGTCAAAACAAATCATTCATATCATTCATATCAACATAATCACATCAACCGGGAGATATAAATTACATGAAAGAGTAATTAAAAATTAATAGAAACATGTGATGTGTTATATTTTCATATACATCAACATACCATAATAAAGAAACCTCAACTAAACCCAATCCTAAATATGTATCCATTAAACTCAAGATGAATTACATCATGAGAAATCATGCATCAGTGGATAAAAGAATAAATAGGGAAAATAAAATGAAACCAAGAACCAATAACATGCATTTAAATTATTTATTTATGAGTAATCAAAATATTGAATTTATGTTCAGAACTTTTATGACCATTAGGGTATCACAATGGTTTCAATTCAATTCCATAATAGAAAAATTTTCAAAAATATTAGTTTCAAATATAAGAAAAATATTTTAGTTCTAACTGAGAAATAAATGAAATTAAAATAAAATACGAGTTCTTTTAATTATTAAAAAATAACAATTTGAACATAAATAAAAGTCTAAAATCGTTACTTACTAGTAAAATGATATTAAACCCCAAAATTAGGGCCATTGATTTTATGAAAAACAATTTGAAACCAATATACTTCATTGAATACATTTTTGAAAAATTAAAATTGAAAACATTGAATTTACCCTACATTATAAATAATCTACAAATCATTATTAAAATAATTTTCAAATAATCCTCTACATAATTGAGTAAAAGAAAATCACACAGAATTCACCACTATCATAATGGCGCATGGAAAAAAGGAAAAACATTAAGGTATAAAGTTTTAGAGTATGATGTGTGTAAGATAATACAAGTAGTAGGATGATATTGAATATGTGTATAGAAAATCACGGGATTTGTTTCATGTCATATCACCTTGAACTCAATTGAGATAGTCCTAGAATAGTTAAACGAACCATGACCTACCTAAAAAAAACAATATTTCTTGGTATTGTCATCAAACTAATAAGGACTAATAACCCTTCCGAGTACCCTGATTCTACCATGGGAAGAACACATCCGAATACTTCTTAGGTTTTATGATCAGTTACCCCTAGATATACAAAAATACACTCTAGGGGATTCATAAATCCAGACAATATACATAGTCACCGATAATTCCTATAGTTATGAAATAAAGGATGTGAGAAATAAATTTAGATAATTACATAAATAGAACATAAAAAATATATCACACCTCACAACCTACACCCTAAAATGAAATAACCACTTCTTATATCATATGATCACCACAACATAATAAATAACCCATATTGGATGAACAAGGACTAGAAAAAAAATCAATGAGGATCTCAGGAGAATCAATCAATTTTTTATCAATGTATATAATGACCATAAGAAATAAATCCAAAATAGGATATTTATTCCTTTATAATTTATATAGATTCAATTTTCTAGCAACCTTTATAAATCATTTGAAAACCAACTACCATTTATTCTTAAAACCAATATACAAAAAAAATATATCGTTTCTTTAAAAAAAAGGGTTAAGACCACTAATTTACCATCCAAAACATTTAATAATTAATAAATAGACATTTTAAAAGGATTTATATTCTTAAATAATTAAAATTTATAGCTATATTGAAAAATTCAAATGGAAAACATTTTTCAAAGCTAAAAATTGATGGAAAACAATGCATACATTCACAAAAAATGGAATATATCATCATAAGTTAACAAAAATAGTTATAAAACATTTTTGCATTATTAATTGGAAACTAAAGTGATTTTGTACAATAACCTACCCAAAAATAATTGTAAACAAGTCACAATGCTTTTTATTCCATAGAAAACATTCGAAAGAGTAAGGAAACACCGTCTCTAGGTCATTGAAAACCAAAACACTAGGTTATAATAAATCCAATCCCTATATTTCAGTTGTAACATCACTCAGTATTCATAGATTATGAGGAAACATTAGTGAATAGAATAATGGATTGTTTAATAAGAGAATATAGTTAAAAATATTTGCACAAAAAATTGTTGAAATCCAGAAGAAGGATCCAATAATCTTAGGGGAAGGGAAATGAAACTCTCCCAAATATCTAATTAGGGGAAGCCTCATGTAATGAATTTCACACACCGACCTTGTATACTATTTTATTTTATTCATTTCTCAATCATGGGTCCATTTGGATGAGGTCCAGTTTGAGCTCAGTTGATGTTTTAAAATTTTGGAAGCCCGGGTGTGTTTTTGTCTTGCACATAGTTTGCACACACATAGGGGAAACAATGAGACATTCCCATGTAACCATGTGATATTTGTTGATTTGGTTATTTTTAATTTATCATGTTTGGTATGTGGTTTGTAAACTGTACATCCACGCCTTGCATGGTGTTTCCATCAAACAACGACAGTTACACAATTTTCTCACAGTTAGACTAATCGTGTGGATGAACCATGTGATCATCCCAGATTCTTTATATTTAAAAAATACAAGTTATCATCACTTTGTTTTTTTTACCAAAAATCAGGATTCTCTTCCCTTCTCTAACCTCGGTGCATGAAGGGGTCCTCCCAAACCTCTCTCCCTTTCACTCCATCCACCATTGGAGGTCCATGATGGTTTCCAAGGTGAGTTCCATTGGTTATTGGTCTATTCTCTAATTCCATATCCTATAATATATCTATTATTTGGTTTCCTTTGGGGTTTCCTCCCATGGATTAACACTAATATATAGGGTTTATTTTTTTTCATTTTCCTTGGGATATAGGATGTGCAGTTGGTCAGTGAGGCCTTGTTCTGTCTTCTTTCTAAGTTTCCTTACATTCACACATCATTGGGTAGGTGATTCAATATTTTTCATTTTATATGAAAACATCTGGTGATTGAGTTTCTTTATTAAATATTCTAAATGGGATTCACATGTTTATATTACTCTTGTATAGTTCTTTGCACTATTTTTATTTTCATATAATTTAATAAAAATCACTTTATAAGTGCCTTCATGTTTATTCCTTTGTGTTTGGAGAGAAAAGTTTCATGATAAAATGTCAATTCTCCCTTTAAGGGTATAATAGAAATAATTGGGTGGTGTTTTCCCATACAAATATTTTTATAAATTGATTGGTTTTTGTTTGGGTCTATCATGAAAATGTTTTGGTTTTTATAAAATTTCTTGTAGTATTAGTTTGAAAGAATGCGTGCATTCATTAAAAATGGTTAGGGGGAAAAATTTGAGGAACACCAATGTATGTGAGAACATACATGGGTGCATGGAGTTTATACATGGTTGAGCATTAAAATGATGATTTAATTATACGTAATTCATTCCTTGACATTGGTTTCCTAAAAATATTCTTTATATTCACCTATTATTTCTTTTGTAATAAAATAGTTTCATGGTTTCCAAATGAGATAAAGTGTTTTTAAAGATTGTATTGGAGGTTATGGATAATTTTGTGTCCTATATAAGTGTTTTGGTTTCAAATTAGTTTAAATACTATTTTTAAAAATCATTGTTATGTTATGTGTTCTTTCAACCAAGGATTCGAATAATTGTTGGGTGTGAATTTAGTTTGGAATGTAATGGCCCAATTGGGAACAATAATTATCTTGAGAGATTTTATCATGCTCTTGGAAATATCATGAATGTGGAATTGATTTTTAGTATATAAAGGTCTTTTTGTAATGTTCCTTGGAATGTGTATATTATCATCATTTTAGAAATGGTTTTGAAATCTGTCGAGAAAAATACATTTGGGTGTTTAAAGCCAAAAGAAAATTTGGAAAATTAGACTATTTTAAGAAACCGATACATGTTTTATGATGTGATAACTCAATTTTCACCTTTATGGTGTGATATATATATATATATTGGGATCACTTTTTGGGTATTTCCTATATGTGTTATAGTATTGGTAATGTTTTTTTGGGGTAGAAAGAGTGGTGATGGTAGGTAAGGTGAGTTACGCATGTGGGGGACCCCTACATATATATTATATTTTTACAATTGGGTCATGGATGCCTTCTAAAAGATCAAATGATGGAATATTTCAATCCCTGATTAGACTAGTTCGTACCCCCTTGATTATTGTGATATGAGGTCGGTTGTGCCACTATATTTGCTAGTTGTGGGTTTCCAATTTGTTATTGACCAGGGAGCTTCACCATACGCCATTAGGTGGTTCTGATCTAAGTATGCCCAGAGGAATCTCTAGGGATGTTTAGTAAATCCCATAGTTATTATCATTTATTTATTTAATTTTTTTAACATAATTTTCTACTTGAACTATTTATTTATCTTCATCATAGCATATTATCCTTTATTTTGGTTATTTATTTTAAAATGTTAACTTGTTTTTAAAATGAAAACAAGGAATTCTTAGTTATGAAAAAGGAATGAAATTTTTATATATATAATGATGTTAAAAACCATTTTTTATAAAAAAAATTCAAAATAATGTCAATATTTTATTTTTTGGAAAAGAAATGTAAGGATTATATGGTCTTGTAATTCTGAAATGTAAATCTCACAACCTTCATGTAACACTTAGTGTCAATGGACCTAATATTTTTTGAAGGTTCTTCTTCCTATTCATGTTATTGTTTCATGTGCTCATTGTTTGAGTATTTTTTTTTGGCAGATGGTGGTGAAACTATAGTCGCATGGAGATTGTGTTGGTAGTGTCGATTTGTTTTAGTTTTTTTCAGCTTTTATTTATTTTGTATACTATTTGGTTGTTATAAATGAACCAATTTCATATATTTATTTAAGATTTCATAGTTGGTGAGATTTTCATTACTATTTTATTTATTAATTTATTTGATCTTTTTTATTGGGCTAAAACTGTTCCCATCTGGTTTGTATTTGATTCCTAAAACAACTTTCCAGTCCTTAGGGTTGGGAGTGCCATTTCGTCCATGCCGTGGACCAAGTCGGGTGTCGAGTCAGATGGAATCCTAGGATTGTTCATGATAATATGTTATTTGATATGGTCTTTATTATTTAGGGTGTTAGGTATATAAGATACTAGTATTTTCGGGGATCAGGAGGTAGGTTATGGGTTGGCGCCTAATCACTACAAGTCATTATGAGACATGAGTTTCTAGGGGTGCTTTAAGAATTGAGTCCTTCTTATATTCAAGTATATTTAGGATTGAGGGATAAAAATATATGCATGAAGGTTTTATTCCATGATCTCAAATGGTGTAGTGACCCATGTGGAGTTCAAGTACACAATTCAATCTCTTTTTAGTGGTTGATGCTTACATGGGTCATGGCCCACTAACAGGTTTCCAATTTTGGCATAAACACTAGTTCCTAATTTAGTGGGTTGTTGTGATTCATGCTTCATTTAGGTTATGGTTGATGTGTGTAGTCTTTAAAAAAAATTAATTTGAAATTATTTTATTCAAATGGTTTTAAATAGGGAAAATGGGTTCTAAATTTTAAGTGCTTTGGCTTTAGAATTTGGGGAATGTTTGGATTTTCTATGTAGTGGCTTTGGGAAACCTTTTTTATTCCTAATGATTATTCATAGATGTTTGTGTACGTATGGAATGTGAACATTTTCACATGTTTATGGATGATATAATTGAAGGTGAATGAATACATATGTGTTGGTCCATAATATTCCATGTGTGAGAATTTTAAATCAAAATTATGGCTCAGTTTTTTCTAAATTGATTTTTCTGGATGTTATTTTTCAGGATTTATTTTTTTATTGTGGGTTCTTGTTTTATGAATATTTACTTTGGAGAATCTATTGATGAAAATAAAATTAAATTGTGATTTGTGAGATGGGAAATTTTTTAGGATGTGTTTGTTTTCTGATCCTATTATTTTGGATCAAGATGTCCTATTTCATTTTTCTCTTCTTTAATGGTGGTTTTGATTTTGCGTTTCTCGTGTTTTAAGAGAATACCACCCTGAAAGGTCCCCAATGAAACTAAGTATTCATGGCCCATTTCTGATTCATCTCGGTTGTTGTATGTCTTTTTATGGTGATTGAGATTCGTTAGAGGCATAGAAGTTGATTGAAGATATTCATCATGTATTCAGATGTTGCTTACACATAGCGAGGATTAACCATGGGTGTATGAAACCATGTCTTGGTTTTTGCCATTGAATTTGAATGGAGACATCAAAAGTTTCCCTTTTTCATGATTCCATACTATTTTATGTTCATATTTTGTTTTAATAGTTTCATGAACATGTTCTTTTGTAATATAAATGGTGGTGTTCATTTGAGTTTGGCTATTTTAATGGGATTTCCTTATTTTAGTGTGACTATCCATTCTGTGGTTTGGAAATAGTTTTACTAGTGATTATATTTAAATGCCCGTGTTTTTTTGGAATAGATAGACAATGATTCTGGTTCTTTTTTTGGGTTTCCTTTATTTTCATGGGTTTATCTTCTTGCTATGTAGCGAGTCTAATATCGATGCTGGAAATTCATTGTTATGGATTTTTTTTTGTTTTAATACCATTTATAGAGAATCTATGGTTCTATTATAGAGTTAATTTTCTCCCATGGTACCATTTTGTCAGGTCACTTCATAGTGGGTTTCTTGTATATGTTTTACTAGTGTTGTTTGGATTTTAAAGGTTTAATGTACATTTAGTTCTTATGGAGGGGAGAACCCTTACATTTTCTCCCATTTTTATTGTGATATGGTTCAACCTAGAATGGTTTGGTGTCACTCATTGAGTGAAATGTCACCTTGGGGTTTTGGTTTCTTTTCTTTTTGAACGTTTATGGAGTTATGGTCTGGGAAACATTCATCTTGGTGAATTTCTAGGGGAATAATATTTATGTGCTGGGGATAATTATCACAGCCCTATCTTGGATACTCAATTAATATTATATTTTTCTAGATCATGGGTTCTGTTGGTTCAATTTTGGGTATATCAAGGTTGATATTTTTAAATTTTGTATTTCTGGGTGAGTTTTTTTCATGTTCATAGTTTGCACAAGGTAAATGGTAACCATGCACCTTGACCAAGTTAAAATACAGTCTTAGTTGATATTGTGAATTGGGTTTTGGAATGTTTCGGACACGGTTTGAAAACAATGTTCCCAAGCCATGTGGTGTGTTTCCTTTAAAGAGTTGTTGTCACATTGTTAGTGTATGGTTTGACTAATTGTTCTAACCAATCGTTCAATCTACCTAGTTTCAACATTTTTTAAAATTACAAGATTTTCCCTCTATATTTTTTACCCAAAACTATATTTATCCTCCCTCCTCCAACCTATGTTCACTAGGGGTCCTTATGAATTTCTCACCCTTCCACTCCATCCTCCATTGAAGGTCCTTGATGATTTACAATGTGTGATCCATTGGTTTTCCATCAATTTTCTCAATCCCTCTCTCCTCCTCTCTCTACTATTTGGTATCCCTTTGGGGATTCATCAAATGTAAAAACCCTAATAGACAGGGCTTATATTTGGTTCGATCTTTTTAATTTAGGGTGTGAAGTTGTCCCATGAGGCCTTGTTATTCCATCTTTCAAAATTTAATTTCATTGAGACATCATTGAGGTAGGAATTTCCATGTATTTACTTTCTAATGAAAATTTATAGTTCATTCGTGTCCTCAATAAAATTTAAATTAGATTCATATCATTATAATACTAATGTCTAGTTCATTGTGGTGTTTTCTAATTGGTTTAATTAATTAAAAATAGATTTCAATGTCTTTCTTGTTTATGAGTATGTGTTTGGACCCAAAATCTTATTGAAAAATGTTAATTGAGATTTTTAAGTTATATTTGGATGATTTGGGTTTTGTGTTCCCATATAAATATTTTATTTAATTGATTTGTGTGTGTTTTGGTCTGTTATGAGAAATTTTATTGTTTTATTAAAATAGATTATTGTTCTAGATGGACAACACCTATGGTTTTAGTGAACATGTTTTTTGGAAAATTACCTGAGGCACTCCATTAGATGTCGGCATATCCAAGGGTGAATAGAGTGCATGGATGGATGAGATTTTAAATGATTATGGTATTAGAGGAAATTCATTCCTTGAACATTTTTTTCCTAGAAATATTTATTATCTTCTCCTCTCCTTTCATTTCTTATAAAATGGTTTCATGGATTTAAAGTGGGAGTGGTTTTCAAGAATTTATTGGAGGTTTTGTAGATTTTGTTGTTTTATTAAGGGGTGTTGGTTTCTAAGTAGATTGAAAGGTCATTCGGTAATCCTTGGTTATTTTTTGTGAATTAAACCTTGGATTTGAAATGGTGATGGAGGTGAAATTTTATTTGGAATGTAAGGGCCCGTTTGGCATTTTAAATTATCTTATGAGATTTTATCTTGGTTTTTTGAAATAGTGTGAATGTGGAATTAATTTGGAGGATTTAAAGACCCGTTTGGAAAGGCCTTGTGAAATTGGAGTTTCACATTGTTTTGGAGAAGATTTTTGAAATGTGTCAGGAAAAATGTGTTTAGATTTTTATATCCCAACACCCATTTCGAAAAAAAATGTTTTATGACATGGTTGGATGTTAAATGATTTGATGGAGTAGTTTGAACGTTGATTATGTGATATATATATATATATATATTGGTCTCACTTATTGGGGATTTCTCATATGGGTTATCATAGTGGTGATGACAGTGTCTGTGGTAGGGAAGTGCGATGACGATAGGTAAGGTGAGTCATATGTTTGAGGTCCTACTACATGCATATAATATTATTACTATATGTTTCTAGTTATATTTTAAAATGTGAAGTGATTGTATGTTTCCAAACCCAATTAAATAGGATGATACAACATAGATTATTGAGATCCCAAGTGGGTTGTGCCACATTATTGGCTAGTTGATGGTGGGTTTTGGGTTATAGAATCAGAATCGTTACCATATATCGAGAGGAGGTTACAAACCAAGTACATCCTGTTATTTCTCTAGGGATGTTTAGGAATTTTTATGGTTATTATCTCTGATTATTTTTTTAATACACTTATTTTTTTTCTTGAAATATTTTTTTATCCACAAAATAGCCTGGTAGCCATTTTTTCTGGTATTAGTGTTAAAATTGAAAAATGTTTTGAAAATGGAGTCATGGTTTGCTTAGATATGTAAAACGTAAAGAAATGTGTATATTTATTAATGTGTGAAAATCAAATTTTTATTAATGTAATTTAAACTAGATTTAATGGTTTGTTTTCAAGAAAATGTATTCATAAAGTCTATAGTTTTTTCCTACAGATTTGTGAAGCTCACACCCTACTTGTACCAATCAGTGTCTGCAGACCCCTTAGGTTTTGAATATTATTCTTTCTATTTAGGCTCTTGGGTAATGTTATTATTGTTGGACCAGGTTGGTTGGTGGATGGTGGTGACAATACGGTCACATGGAGATCGATTTGGTGCCATGGCCCAGTTTTAGTTATGTTCTCAGTTTTTTTAGTTTCTATCATATTCAACTATTGTAACTGAATCCATTATCAATATTTATCTGATATTAATTTGTCGGTCATTGTTGTGTACTCATTTTTTTAAATATTATAATGGTTATTGGGATGGAATAGTTTCCAGTTAATTTGTATTTGTTGTCCAACACTAGTTTCCTGCCTGTGGGGATCGGGAATGGCCTTTGGGCCTTTTAGAAGACTAGGTCGGGTGTTGGGTCAGATGGAATCCTGGTATGGATCATGATAAGGGGAGAGGATGAGGTTGGAAAGCCTATAAAGGGAAACATTTTAAATTCACTTTTAACTGTATCTCTGTAGACTAAATGGTTGGGTTTTGTGGTTTTTTAAATTATTCTACAATAAAATAGATTGAACTGTATAAGATATGGGTACTCACAGGGTTTGGCCGCTTGGATTACCAAATCATATAAAACCTCACATTCGAAAATATACTTCCGCTTCCATTATTTTCATATGTTTTTTTTTTATATTTTTTAGTTCATGAACAAAAACTCTAATCCCAGAGAAACATGAATAATTTGCAATATGTTTTGTATTTTTAATCCAAGATTTGCACTACCCATGATTACCAACCATGCACATATCAATAATAATTGAATGGATCTATATACAGTTAATAAATAAGATTTTCCATACAAGAAACATCTTAATCATACAATATATGGTAAAACTACCAAAAACTGGAGAAGTGACCATACAACTCTATTAATTTAAATAAACCCCGAATTATGTTATATGAATAATAGTGGTGATAGTGGGGTGTCAAACAACCATTTATTGGAATAAAAATTAATGTTTAATTTTTTAAATTATTTTTTATTGAAATAAAACATACATTATATGTAAATGAGGAATTTTTAAAAATAATTCCTTATTTAATATTATATAACATGGGATATAAATGTAAAATTTTATAGAGTTTCTTTATAATTTATGAATATTTTCCCTCACTGACTATTTTATGAAATTATATTTATATTTTAGATTCATATATATTGGAACCTAATTTGATTTTTTGTTTTGTATTTGTTTTAAAGAGGCAATATCATGGTTTAATCTTATGCTTTAATTTATAAATATAATTTTGGCTTGAATGAAAGTGGTATTTCTTTGTTTACACATAGAGTACATTCCCCTTGTAATAAATTATATTATTTGTGGTTTTATTTATGTGAAATTACATTCTATTGAGATGAGAATTAGTTATTTCTTAGTAAGGTGTATGATAGATAGATGTGGTTTTATAAATTTTATATTAGATGTTCTAATGCGTTAATTATTGAAAACGTGATTGGAACCAATGGGTATTTATGTGCGATACTAGTAAAAAATGTTAAACTTGTATGACAATTCAATGATAATGCCCCTAGTTTATTATTATTCTCTAGTTAGTGGTTAAACTCTAAATGAGGCTATGTTAGTTAGATGTTTTTGATGTCATGATCATATCGTTGTATTAGAGTTAGGGTTTTGTATGTTAGGATTAATTTTATCTTTTTAATGCAATGGTAAAAATCTCATGATGATAATATATACAATGATGATGGTTATTTATTTATGAATTGATGTTGTTTTTTTCATATTTAATTTTCAAATACTCGTGGAATGATTTATTTTTGTATTGGGTACTCAAATTCAATTTTAATAAAATAAAAAATGTTTTTTATCTTTTGAAACTTGTATTCATGAAATAAAATGACATTTGTTATAAATATTCAGAATATCATTCAACGGTTTGTTTTAGAAAATTATTTATATAGAATTATTGGTGGTATCATATTTGGATTCTATCCAATACCATAAATAAACAAATTAGAATATATGTAATTTTATTTCTTATGAATTAGGTAAAGGAAAGACTTCACTTTTATGTGGTGGAGGTTTATAGCCAGTTCAGGTTATGAAGGAAGTAAAAAAGTATAGAATAACCACTTTTCACATAGATTCAAGTGGTATTTGATTAATAAATAATTTTTTATATTTGATAACACATATGTATTTTGAATAATTTTCTTCTCACCCCCTTTATCCTTAATTTTTTCCTTTCAATTATTATATAAAAACAAATATTTTTTAATGATTGTTTCTATGTTTATTATTATTATTTTTTGTGAGTATTTCCGAATTAATTATAAGATTATCCCCTATTTTATGATGTTTAATATTTGGAACAGAAATTTAAGAATACCTCTAGGGTACACAATTAGGGTGAATGGGTTTTATACCATGAAACAGGAAAGTGTATTCATTATAGTTGTTTTTGTAAATTATTCTTTGTTAAATTCGTGATATGGTGGATTGTGAAACCCAACCTAGATTAGTTAAATGAATTTTTTATTTTAATATCTCTTTTATTAAATTTATATAATCATTATATGTGTTTATTGAATGTTTCTAATATATTGAAATTAGTTTATGGATTATGACTTAATCAATGATATTTTATATGATTATGTTTAAAATGTTGATTCTTTTTTAAATGAAATCCATATTGATATGACGCATATAAGAGCTTCTATAAGAACTTAATAGGAATTGGTAGATAATATATCATAGGTGAATATTATTTGTAATTATTGTATGTCCATTTCAATTTATTGAACTATTCAATATATGATAATTAATAATTATCCAAACCTAACCCAATATAAAGATTAAGATAAAAAGATCCATATAGGCATCCTTTTTCTTTTAGTGTTCATAAATATATTCAAGAAGTAGAGGAATGATATTTGAATATCAAATAGATATGTTATTTTCTCAAAACTTCTAATACATATATGGTTCATTTCTCTACATAATGAGAAAGATACCTAGAATGAAGTGGTGGTAGGTTGTATTCAATGATAAAAGTTATGTGAAATTATAAAATATGTATCTCCAAATCATGGTTACTCATCTCTTTTATCCAATGATAATAAAATAAACAAAAGAAATAATATTTTATGTGTTTAATATAATAATAAAATATTCATTGAGTATGTCACATTCATTTTTATACATGTTCAATTAATTTATATGCAAGTCACTAGTGACTTCCCAAAGTCTTGACACCCTGAAATGGGTCTCTATCTAGATATATAGTAAAATGAGTTTATTTTTAATCTTAATTCATATAAAAAGTTTTAGAACCAATATCTAGTGGGATCATTGAGAGAAGCATAGCTAAATTGGTCTGACCATTATCAATTTCTTAATTTTTCTTCTAAATTCAACTGATGGAACTAGTTAAATAATTTATCCAATATTCTTGTGTTCCCCAAACTCACTTAAAAACATTGTAATTAAATGGAATGGAAATTTTTATTTACAATAATTGGTCTAAAAGTGATCCTTCTCCTTTCTTTAGTTAGTTATGTATCATGAGAATGGATTCTTCTACTATTAACACAAGTGGTGATTATGGAATAATTTGTAATCATAATTATTTGGAATCCCATCATGTTCTTCACAATCCCATTCAAGGATATTTTTGTTACATCACACAACCCATACTCCAACTAATTATTATTGTTAACATGTATGGATAAACCATCCTACTTGTATCGAATACTTAACACAGACATAGATCTTCACGGTCTTCCAAAACCAATGTGGAATTGGTCTTTAAAATTAAATGTTACATACTATAGAATATAACTTGTTTTCTGTCTATGTGTTCATATATGGTCCTCCTATTTAATTCCTCCATTCTCAACATCACTGTGATAGTGAATCACAGTGGATCCTCTTTTAGATATTTCTCTTCTTCAATAATACAATAATATTCT
This sequence comes from Viscum album, assembly GCA_963277665.1. Lineage (NCBI taxonomy): Eukaryota > Viridiplantae > Streptophyta > Magnoliopsida > Santalales > Viscaceae > Viscum > Viscum album. The sequence goes on along the minus strand of OY728132.1, from coordinate 1,511,684,849 downwards.
AAGACTTCTCCTCTATCATTTTCTTCAACAAATAGGATCTTCAACATATTGTTTGGTTATTCTCCTTGGATGTGTGTAAAATAATATTTAGTGTTCTATTAGTATAACGAGTCTCTCTAAAATTTATCATTTACCTCCAGTGTATGTATATATATATATATATTCCTAAAATAATATCATAAATATCATCTATATAATTAATTATCATTGAAATATTATATAAACCCAATCGTTATTCTCAATTAATAATGATATAATATATATTATTAAAAATCATGAACACTCAATCATAATATATCAAGTGGTATTAATATTACCTAAGTCTCAATATGTCTAAAAATATGTCAAAACTCCTGTCTACATGAATTTATGAAACACAATAGAATAACCAACAGTGTCACAGTCCCTACAAATGTCTTTTAGCATAAATGAATTCTCAAGAACATCATCTAATGAAGACCTTGGAGTTTTGTAATGAAAGTTTTCTCAAATTTAATATTTTTACATAAAACATTATTAAAATATAAATAGATAATTAACTATATAATGGTTGTGTCTACATTTCACAGCTCCATGTTAAATGGTTTCTAATTTTTTTTATGGATCATATACAAATTCTGATTTATTATTTGGATCTTCTACAATATCAAAGAAAAACATCTTTTTGATGAATTCATTATTAGTATATGTGAACATGATCATCTCGAGTGACCATTATGATTATTCTAATGAATAATATTCCACAAGAATGATCTCAATAAATTTTTATTTATCTATAATATTTCATATTCTATACTCTCATATTCTCATAAACTCATGACCCACACATGGATATTTATTTTCAATGAACTTTACATAAATTATAAAATACCCTTATGTAGATAAAATATACATTTATTTGGGTAGTAAATTATTCAATTGATAATTATCTAGCTTAGAATTACCATTATATACTTATTATATTTTATTCTACCTTTATATATGTACTTAAAATTCCCAATTTCTCTCATTCTACAGAACATCCATAAAAAACTCCACTTTCCCTAATCAAAACACTTCTGAAACACCTCAACCATACATAAAAAATTTAGTAGAAATTATTTAATTAATCTCTTCAGTAGTCATTAATTCCACTAAATATCACTATAAAATTTTTCACAATTTAAAGGTTCTTAAATATCACTCAACACACTCTTCAAGTAACACTCTATCATCGTTCATCCTTATTTTCTATGTATAATGGTATCAGTTCCATCAATTCAGTTTTTTTCCTTATGATAATGTCATAAAAATTTCTTCACCACCACCAACACATATTTTAACCTTATCATTATTAATTAAATCATCCTTATTGAGAACAAATACAATTCCAACTTGGACACTTGAATATCTCCCTTTATATTAATTGGAAACACCACTAATTAAATTATGTCAATAAAAGTGAAAGATAATTATCACTATTCTCCACCTTTTTAATAAGAAATTAAAATGGTCATATAGGGGTGTTCCTCTCTAATTTTAATCTTATTATACATGAAAAATGGGTTTCCTCACATACCACTTATTCTCCCTCTTTAAATATAAATTACATCTTTTCCCATTAATTCAGAGATAGATGAATAGAAATTCATTCTTAATAATCATATTTTGGATAGTAAACTCTATGTCTGTATAGGATAACTTAGTGTACAAGATAAGATTGATTAAATAACGTGATCTTATCAATCTATTAAAAATTTCATGGGACAATATTTAAAATATTATCATTTTTTTACCAAATTAATAAAATCTATAAATAAATGATATTAAGACACCAAAATTAACATAAGTAGGGATGTCATGAATTTTAGATTCCATGAAAATTAATATTCTTGATATATTCTCTTCTTTTTTTACTTCCCTTAGAGGGATGCACTCACTTATTCACTAATATTGGTCTTAGTATACTGTATGAAGTAATATTTATCTTATTGTGTTGTAGTTTAAATTGAATCCATATCATCCATTATTTGATATCAATTAGCTCCCTAAAATTTAGTATATAAATAAAATAATGGAAATATTGCAAGGGAATCCTATGAAGTTAATGACTATAGCATGTTTGAGAGATTCCATTGATTCAAGGGTTCAATTACCTTTTATTTTTTATGATATGAATCTTTTCATATCTCTAATTTTGAAATTCAATCGAAGATTATATAATGAGATATTTGTTATCTCTATTTTCATTATAATACCCATTTAGTGGTCCCTTTTATTAGAATCATTATAGTTACACAGTTCCAAACATTATTTCTTCCTAATTATCCTATATTCATTTTTCCTAGGAAGGATTTTCATATAATATGTTTCCTCAAGACCTATATTCTTTCATCTATCATAACATGATATTTTATCCTTTATTTATCTTCATCTACATTCTTCATGAGATATATAATGTTCTTCTTTTAATTTCCCAACATTACTGGTATTTTTTTGGATATATAGTGAACATCTTATCTCAATAACTAAGGTAGTCTAATTTTCATACATCTTTGTTACCAATTTCTATAGTATGATATTATTACTATTTCCCACACAATTAATTCTTATTTTATATGTAGGGATATATCCTAATTTATCTTTATTCAATTAGCGTGGAATGTAAAACCTATACTTTTATGAATTGTGTCAAAAAGATAGAAAGCACCAATATTAACCATTGAATCCTATTCATTCAAAAAATTATTAAGTCTTTCTATGTAAATATTTTTTTTCTAGGAATCTCCAATCCTCAATTATCATTTTCTTTTAGGCGTTAACTTCCATTACATAACTCCAAAATTACAAAATGTTACAGTACATTTTTTACAAATCTATTAAAATAATCCACTTCATGTTTTGATCATATAGTATCTACAATAATATGAAATAAATTAAGTGTAATGAAACAAATTAGAAAAATGTTATTCCCCTGTCTCGGTGTTGGTCTTATCAATAGACTTGGAATATTCAAAGTAAATTTCTACTTCCCTTTCATAATATTCAAGCAAGATCTGCATGTTCTTATTAATAATAAGGAATCATGTTCTTTCCTTGGCCAGTTCACTCTCTTTTTCATCCAAATTAGAACTAAATTCCTATATTATTTTCTCATGATCTAAAATTTTTATGTTTTAAGTTTTCATATATTTTATTAATTCACATTATTTCAAATCTTAAATAAATTTTATTTTCTTCGTATATTTTATTTTCACTTTGAGAAGAGTGATTCACTCACGGGACAATTCATGTTACGTTGATAAAGTGTTTTTTAGAGGGCTCATAACAACCCTCAATAATGCAATATGTTTCTTCATGTTTTACTATGTGAGGGATGTAGGTTATTTAATATTGAGTAGCACCTTCATATTTTTTACTCAGTCCATAAAAGGAGTTTTTATATGTATATCTAGTAATCATATTTTTCATAACCTTTCTGAATGAAATATTCTAATTCAATTAATTTTATCATTTAAAATTATATAATATTAACCAAGATAATTCTCTATTAATTTAATGAATTAATATAATGGATATTTTACACATATTTATTACTCATATTTCTTGGGAAGTTTATAGTGAAATAGCTGGCATAATTACATTTATAAAACCTTAAATAGAGATTTCAATTATACTTTTATTTTCCTTAATTCAAGAAAATTACTATAAGAGTTTTCATTATATTATAAACTCTATCAACATATTTTTTTCTATCTTTAGACTTATAAGAAATCTCATCTTATTATTTATTCAATTTATGTCTTCTTATAGCATTAAAACCAATATCTTTACATTCTTTTGAACATTAGGTATTTTCACATCTCATTATTAAGAAAATTATTATTCAATTCATTGAGATTTGGATCCCTAATTTCATTAGTTGTTTATATCATTCAATATAATTTTCCAAGGAAAACATCTCAAAAGTTTTATCACAATATTTTAATCATCTAATGTATCACAAAATCCTTTAATATAATGTAATACCATACTAAAATCTGTAAAATAATACTTCATACTCTTATCATTTATCATCTAAATGTCATAAAACATTTCCCTCCAAGTCAAATAATTGGATTCAATTATAAATAAATTTAATTCATACATATTTCCATTTCATTTCAACATCACCTTTGTATTTTTATGTCTTGCCACCTTAGTGTATATTTTTTATATTCTGATGATAGTATGTCATGAAGTTCATTCCCATCTAAATCTAGATTTCATTTTTTAGTGTGAATCATGGATGGAGATTTTTCTAATGTATTAAATCTGATTGTAATATCAATATTTATCAAAAGGACTTATAATAGTTTATTTGGAAGAATTGGGTTATTGTTTTTATAAATTTTGTTACTATAAAGAATGCAACTCCACTAGAATTAATTGAATTAAAACTATACATTAACAATATTTAGAAATTTTAATTCTTTTAAATGGTAGTATGGTGATTTGATATCACAAATATCACATAGATTAGGATTTATCAATAAGAAGGCGAGGGCTGAATCGATGATCCATTTTATTTTTTTATGAATTTGTATTCAAAATTCATAATATAAGGCTGGTTAAAGCTTCAATTCACACTTATTTTGATTCCCTAGCACACCTATATAATATATTATGTATATGGAATGTGAAATATGTATTTATAGGATTGTTCTCAATGTGTTTCTTCTTTTTATTACAACCAATCCAGAAATAACCATATATATTCTTATGCTATTAAAGTAATAGGTTACAATGAAATAGTCTCAACCCATTCATAAATTAAATATCATCGTGTACTCCATTAAACCCCAAAAAACCATTATACTAAATCAAATAGTCTGACCTAGAACCTATTCATGTTATTTTCCAATACATCATAACCCTCCTAATTAACTTCAATGGGAAAACATAGTCCTTGATCATCAAGGACATCCACAATATATTTTCCTAGATATTATTCTTATAACACATATTCCAACTCGTAGATATATTGTGGGAAATGTCCTCCTTGAATTCATCGATTCAATTTATATTTTGAGTGATATTGAGTTATTCTCATTTTATACACAATAAAATTATATCTATGGATTCAATGGTATCAAGGTCACTATATAATTTTTTATTCCTTATATACCATATATATATGTATATATATAAACATAATATTATAATTAACATCATATTTTTAATTTCTACATATTTGAAATATCCATAAAATATAATGTTCAAAATCATTTAAAACTGACAGCACATCTCCATTAAAAAATCATGACGAGTCAATAAAAAATTTTCCATGTGTAATTTAAATTATCAGGCCTCGATATCTCCATAAATTTTATAGATTCCATTTTTTCATTAATTCATGAAAACCATTGCATTACATAGGACATAGCAATCAACATGAATCACTTTTAGCATCAATAATCTCTCATGACAATAACTTTCAAATGACCCCAACAATATGTTACTATCTATTTCTCACAGGAAAATTTAATTATCTGAAACGTACACTAAATCATCCATATATAATTCATTATGGTGTGGTTTCATCTTCATTTCAAATATCTCCATTGTGTAGTGTCTATTTTTTCAATGGGGTGTATCTTTACACTTTATATTCTTCTTTTAATATTCATAATTCTCCAATCATCACCTCTTTTATAATCCATTAATTCTAAATTTATAATATCATGATCATCTTGAGTGATAATTATTGTTAATCTGAATATTAATAGTCTACGATTATCAAATTAATTAATTTAAATTTATCTGTAATATTTATTAACCTAGAATCTCATATTTTAATAAAATATTGTCATTTATATAGCTCATGATATTAGTGAAATTTAATAATTTTCACAAATGCCATTAGATAGTCATATAATATCACTACATCCATATTTAGTCATTTAGTGGACATTCACACATATAAATTTTTCCTTCATGAAACTATTATATTTTTTCCTACGTTTACATGGGTATTAAAATTTGTATATTTCTCTAATTGACCACTGGAACACTATCAATATAATACAAGACCTTCTCAATACACCTCTAAAACACCTAAAACAATCTTTTGAAATATTTTATATAGTTTTTCATCATCCACCAACACCTTTCATTAATTCATTTGAAGATCGGTATAACAATCATTATATTATAAGGTTTCAGGAATTTATCTCAAACTTATCTTCAAGAATTACTCCTTGTTACTTCATCTTAATTGTCCATATATAATTGAATAATCTCATTTATTCACTTTTCCATTAATTCAGAAAATTTCTTTAACAACTTCTTCACCATGAATAATATTTATTGACGCCATCGAATTATCAAAGAAATCATCCTTATGGAAATATAAATATAATAACTACATGTGAATATCATATGTGTTGAATAAATATATAATGGTGTACAAATATTTAATTATTATCAATAATGGACAATATTTCCTTATTTTGATGTTTTACTGAAACTGTTATCGCATGAAAGAAGAGGAGGGATGGGGATTTTATATTGTAATGTAGTATTATTTACAAGTAAAAATATTAGTCTATATCATTAAAACATATAGACAATAATTATATTACCTATTATGATTGTTTCCTATAAAAGAAAATCCATGCCATTATTCCGAGAAGATCTTAATAGATTATATTCTAGTGTTTTTATGTGCAATTTCTAAAGTTTTTAATGGATGAACCCTCTATATAATATGAATGATTTATCTTCTTCACAAGAATGATTTTATTTACACAATAATTATTATTATTGTTTGGAATATGATTATAATGAAAAAAATGTTAAATGTAAATCTGCTCATGAAAATTAGTAGTTGATGAGAAAGACTCTTTTCAATGGAAAATATCAGTGAAATCATGAATTCGGTGGTAGATAATAACTTAGATGGAACCCACTTAATAAAAAGTAATCATGCTATTTTTCAAGGTACTATTAATATTATATAATTTATGGATATTTCATTATTTTATTAAAGTTACACCCACTCTATTATTTATACTCATGTTATAGAACAATTAAATAATTAATATGAATCAGTGAATTATGTAATATACATCAATACACCGCTTGGGAAGAAAACCAAGTATGTTTTACATTGTATATTGTGTCTTATAACTATTTTTGAAGATGATTTGTAATCAAATTTCCTTATCCTTGATATTAATTTATTTACCTCATTCAATGAATGCATTATATTTTTCAGTATAATTCCTATTTTTACTATTATCAATAATTATTGGCCTTATTTTAATTTGAATGAAATTCAAATTTGTTTCTAGGTGAATGGGATTATAAAAATTTATATGTTGGACCACTACTTCATAAGGTTGGTGAGTTATCCTTCCAATTAATATCTATTTTGGGGGAATAAATTCAAAGGTATTTAATAAAAAAACATCTACCCATAATAAGATATATTTTAAGATATTTTTTATGATTTATTTGGTTTATATTAAGATACGAGGGTGTTATTTCTTTTTGATGTTATTCTAGTATTGAGATATATATCTTTATATTCATATAATATATCCCCTATTTAATTTTAGATATCTAATGAGTAATTAAATGATCATGGTTGTAAATGATTTATTTTTTAAAATTTATCACATGAGGTATCTCTTATAAACTTTTTCAAAAACCATAGTAGTGTTCATCTTTTTATTAACTATATGTTGATTATTCAAGTGATAGAAATGAATAATGTTCCTCTGCCTCACATCAAGGAAATCGTTGATTAATTAAAAAAGGAAAGGTGTTTTTTATCATTAGCATCAGATCAGGTTACTCATCGTAAAGGGTAATGGTACATAAAATTACAATGATTGTGTTATAAAAGAATTATGTTAAGTCATGTTTTTAAATATTTTGTTTAATTTAAAACATTATTATGATGTTTTTATAGATCTAGTTATTCATATTTTTATTGATGTTATGAATGTATTTTCATGTTATTTGTAGATGATATTTTGGTTTAATAAAAGTCTAATACGAAGAATGAGAATCATTTGATTAACATATTAGGATTTCTTCAAAAATAAAATTTGTATTTTATGATATAATGTTTTTATTTTAATATACTGGAAATGAATTTCATTGGAAATATGTTTTTAAACCACACATATCAATTGAACGAAAAATATTATATGTTATTATATGTTATGAGGCTCTAAATAATATCACTAAAGTACCTTTTTTTGTATTATATGACGTTATATGTTGTTCATGAATGATTTATTGATAATGGAATCATTGTTAACCAATATTAAACATTTATAGGTGTATTTTTTGGAAAATATTTTCATGATCTTAAATAATAATTTGATTTGTATCCTTTATTCTTATTTTTAATATTAAATAAGGTTATGTGTTTATGGAGATATTTATATATGGGTTAAGGATTTGTGATTATAGATAATGATATGGCTATTTTCTACAGTTCATGATAGTTATATCTATATGATATAAAACTACCCAACCCATGATCTTAAATTTCCAAAAAAAATCATTCTCTCATATTTTGTATCATAATTGTTTAGATTTTATATTTACAAACCATATAGATCATAAAATTTTCAGATAAGTATTTTGAAAAATATACATGAATGTCATAATGAGGAATTGGGTGGAATATCTTCTGAAAAATTATTTTCACCTTACATACACTCCCATGAATGGGAATATTTTTTTCGACGCTCGTAGTGTGAAGTTTTCATAACTAGTGTTGAAGGACACAAATGAATAATATAAAAAAAATAAGGCCCTTTTTTGTTGGTATTTTTTTGGTTAAAGAGGATAGGAAGTTGAAGTTCCTATAAAATATATTGAATAACCATTTTTATTGATTTTATTCATCAAGAAAAACCATTATATTATGAATTTCAATATATTCAGGATATCTTAAAATTTAGTGAAGCATTTAGATGTTTTTATTTTCCTCTAGATTCTATTTTTAAATGATAAGTGATTTAATTGTCTGGTTTCTTTATGAAATATCGTAATGAAATGCATTCATCCATATAAATTAGTTTTCCTTCCATGTGAAACAAAGAATCACTTTTATATAATATATAACTATTGTTTTCCAATAACATAATGTAATATATAATATTTTATCTCATGTTGCATCGCTTCATAGAAATTGAATGATGAACAATAAAAGCCTTGGGTATCCTCTAGCCTTTACTAACTAATAAGTGGAAGAGATAAAAGGTGACAGTGGAAGATATCATTGGATTACCTTGAACCCTCCATTGAAAAAAATAAATTAGGGTGAACACATATAGGCTATTAGATAAATTCACATTATTCATATTTTTAATTGTTATAATTTGGAATACTTTAGAAGGTCATACATGATTGTGTTTATAAAGTCGTACTGTGTAATTTTAGTGATAATTTCTCATATAAATCATCTTTTTTGGATTCCTTATTTTATAATTGTATTAATGTGTTTATAGGAATGAAATAAAATATAAACATGGCATATCACTCTAAATACATTGGTCAAATGGAGTGGTAGGGTTGAATATTAGAGGATCTATTTTACTCTTGTACCATAGATTTTACGTAATCTTGAGATAAAAAATTTTCATCGGTAAAACATTCATATAATAGAAATTATCAAGGATTTATAAGGATAATTTTTAACGCTTTGAATACTCATCCATATCGATCCCCTCAATATTGTTAATTCTTCACCATACCAGGGTCAAAAATACATTGGGAATGAATTTTTGTTTATAGAATGTTATAATATAAACATAAATATCCAAAAAAGTCATGGTATGGTTCCATACCAGATATTATTAACTATCTATGTGAAATTAATTCATAAAATGTTTTATTTATCCTAGTTCAATAGGTTTTATCTTAATCCATATCAGGTTTATGAGTGGGGTGAATTAGAATGGGAGACTGATACCTCCTAAACGGAATTACTAGTTAATGTTCTTCATTAATATAATAAGATTTTTTGAGGGAATTCCATACCTTTATTTCACATTTATTGTACTTATATTAATTATTATAATTGTTTATGGGATAGTAAATATCATATCAGGGATAAATGGAATCACAACTTATTGACCAAATGGATCATTGAATAATTTCTAGGGTAGAAACTGTAATGGAAAGGAAAATTGTGACACCCACAATGTTACTAGTTGGTATTCACTTTCTTCTTTATTTGTTTCTTTTTGTCACCATGTTTTGGATAAAAATTTGAATCATTTGGATGATTTTCCTGCTTCCATGGATAGGGAAAATAAACTGTTGAACCATAAAAAGAAACCATGTGGGTAAAAAATCTTACCAAATAGTTATTCTTGTTTCTTAAAATATTCTAAAAACATGATGAATAGTCTGTACATTTATTTAAATATTATTTATATTTATTTTTTATTCCTAATCCCCTATCACTTAATAAATTTACATGATATAACTCTCATCGACCGACATTCTACTTTTAGAATATTTATATGATATTCTATTTTGAATAAATTTTAACTTTATTTGGTATCATACAATCCATTCATTTTCATATTCTTTATTCTTATTCTTCCATCCACAATCCCATGTTTCTCTATGCAAGATTATTCATTCTTGTTATAAGGGGGTAACTTTTGAGTTTAATGGTATTATTTCATTTAGTATTCTGTTAAAGCATTAACTTATCTCTTTTTGTGGTTTCACAAACACAGAGACAAAAATATATACACAAATATCAAGTTCATCATGTTCTAAGAGGTGGTTCTATAACCTTTTTTTGTTTAAATAACTACGATTTCATACCTATAATTATATATATTTTCATTTAAATAATTATATTTTAAATATATATGATGAATTTATTTAATTTAATCATTTTTTATGATTTACTAAATATGTAATGAAAGTTTGTTTTCATATAATTGGGTGTTTTCTTTTTTTTTTATAAATTTTTTACACAACCACTTCATGATGAAATTAAATTTGTATTTTATTATAATTTAAATGGAACATGTGTTAATGTTTTGGTATATAATTAATTTTAATGATTTATTGTAATGGTTTCAACATCTTTCTTAAATTAAAAGAGGTGACTAACATTAAAAAGTGGATTTGTTATTTATATTTGGATAACATGAACATTGTTTTGGACTCTATAGTATTGAATTTTATGATGTGGAACTATTGATATGTGAAAGAATTGTTTAATTAGAGGTTATATTTTGGGATTATATGATTTTATAAAAGGTTTAATTTATTTATTATTACTTTAATTTGAAAAAACATCATTCCCAAAATTGGTTAGTTAAGTGGGAAACTTGTTATACATGTTACACTAGTAAGATAATGATTTATTGGTTCTATTATCCTAGTATTCCACTCTAGTTACGAGATTATCTTCCCAACAAGACAAGGCTAGTAGGGTGTATATAATTTTAAGATCACATTGACATGTTATCTTGACGGTTCTATATATATAATCCTAGGTTATTTATAAAGGCATTATGTAGTTATACAATGATGGTGTGATATATATATATACTACTACTCTTTAATTTTGTTGTTTCCCATTCTCCATGATCGATTTAGTTATTTTTTGTTACTAATGTTCATTTTGATGAAAATATAGAATTTTTTCCCCTATCCAATTATTTCCATAAAATAAAAAGTTTTTTCTATTACACATTTTCAATTTAGTAATCTATGGGGTTTTTTGTTAAATTACATTCATTTTGTAATTATTATAATTTCTCAAGGATTCATACTCAAACATTATATACGCACTTTAGTGTTTGTATAGACTAGGTTTTTTATGATATAGGAAAAGGAGGTCCACTACAATAATGTTATGGAATTTTGCAACATGTTCTGGAAACAGAGGATGTATCATTTTTAAAGTGCTTGTTTTCAGAAAGATATGGGTGTTATTATTCATTTTTTTGATGTTTATTCACTGTAACACATATATATTCAACCTCTTCATCATAACATCCACATAGTTCCTCTATATTTTTCTTTTTGGGGTTGTATATAAATTCTTTTATAGTATAATAGTTTATCATTATAGAACCATTATATATTCATTTCATTTATGGTTATTTCATCATTTCATATATGATTTAGGTTTTTAATGGGTTTTATATAATAATGTTTTAAATTATTTGTATGAAATAACTCACTATGGTGAAATGTACCATGTTATAATGGGTTGTGAAATTCTTTAAATATCTCATTTTTTGATTTTGGGTTTTATTTTTTATCCCTAGAATGATCCTCACATAAAGGTATGTGAGAACCACTCCATGATTAGATTCCTATCAAGGTATCACGCCATTGAGAGGGGGGACACATGGTGTTGATGAAGTGGGTTGTGTAGTGAATAGTTGTTGTCATGTGATATATGGTTTGTCTCTAAGAAAAAAAATCAACATCTATTGGGTTATGTAATGGAATAGGGTGTCGAATCATTTTGATGGATCATACATATTTTATTCGGAAAAGATAAGAATCTTCATTATAAAGGTAATTTTATTGTAAGGGGATCATATTGTTACCCTACATATGATTAAATCCTTGGGTATTATATTTTATAAATTCTATGATAAATGCTAGCAACAACATGACACATAAGTTCACACCATCATGAGGGTCACTATGTGTCATGAAGAATATGTATACACTATAAAGATATCTCCTAAGAGGTTTCTATGTTCTTGATGGAAGGGGCCATGTTGTGGAGGGTAGGGATATACTTTTTTGGTTTTTCCTGAGGGATATGAGACACCCCTGACCAGGGTGTTCATTCAATAAGTTCGTGGTCTATGGGGTCTCCAACATCAATTGAGGTATAGATCATCATAAAAAAGGTTAAATTCCTTGAGAGTTTATTAAGAGGAATAGTAAAAATATTAAGCATATGTTATTGTCATGAGAGATACCTTTTATAGTTTCTATAATCATGTACCATTCCAATAATTTAAAATTACCTCCCCCCTGATAATTATATATAAGGTGTGTTAGGAAATGGAATTTTTGGTTAATGATCTCCATATTTGATCCTCTCTTAAAATTCTACATGTTGAGGGGTGATCATACACTACTTTTGTTTTTATTTCCCTCTTGTATCAATTGATTTCAGTTTATTTGACATACTATTTTGATAGAAATTCCACTATATCCTGATGAAATTAGGTTGATGGGATTAGTAAGTTAATAATACTCTGCAAACTATTCCAATGGATTATGAACTCATTATTTATTATTCTATTTTTCTAGAGGTCTCAGACTATGGAGGAAGTGGATCACGCCTTATTAGTTATATTTTCTATTTCTTCATGCCACATTAAACATGCCTTTTGATATGATCATAGAGAAATAATTAATGGTTATGTATGAGGGTTAGTAGAGTGTAGCATTGATGGATACTTTTTATTGAATATTGTTGGAAGCTTTAATTTGAAACCAAGTTATTTTTTTGAATCATTATTCCTATATAAATTATTATGTTCTCTTAAGTAAAAGTGATATGGATTGAAAAACCCTTGGGATAAGAGATAGGGTACCTTTTAGAATCTTAGATTTATGAAATGTTCACCATTTAATGTTGTAAAAAAATAGAACCTCCTCAAAATCATGCCTCCAAGGAGGCAAGGTTGTCAGTTGAGATTCTAAGAGGTCTGAGATAGTTCTTTGGGCATGGGATGAGGTGTTGATATCATAGGATAGTTTTATAAGTCAATTTATGTATCAATGTGATTTATTTGACATATAGGTGATTGATTATACAGTCTTACTTCTCATTCATAATGGTAAATACAATACTGAATGAGTATGCTTGATGAATTCCAAGAGAGTGACAAGTGATCAACATCTATATGAAGAGTGACTAGGAGGGTTTCAATTGAATTATTATTTTACGATATCTATTAAGGGATATATAGGGTTTGAACCAAATATGTGTTTTGTGAATACATGGATTACTTGTCAATGATTTTATAAGGGATTAATATAGCTTTTCATAAGATAGTCCATATTTACCGAGATAGGGATGTAATGAGAAGTTAAACGAGATTTTGGATAAACCTCTTAACGATAGTGTTAAATATGGATGAGACAACACCACGAGGTGTTAGATATGGATTAATGTTGATGATAAGATACTAATATTGGTCTGAAGAACCCTAGTGGATACCCTTAAGGGTGGTATGTAAATAGTCATTAGCATAGTATTTTATTCTTATCTGAAAGAGATGGTCTTGAGAGGGTTATCCCATAATCATATGTAGATGATGATGTGTTATTTGAGACATACATATTTCTCTTTAATGACTAGATCCTTAAAGATATGAACATGGTATTGGGGGATGGGTTGTTACTCCTTTCTTGTTATTTAAAGCATGTTACTAGTAATGTGTATAAATGATGCTGAGATTGTTTTGATGGAATAACATTATGTGAGAATGTAGTGGAAGGATGCCAATTTGAGTGAGAAGGTTGTGGTTAAGCTGTGATGTGTGATGTGGTATGATGACTCAAGGTATGAACTCATATATAGTTATAATGTGATCACATGACCCTACCATGTCTGATAAGGTAAAGGTAAATATTTGTTCTGTTATCCAATGTGATATTATATCATAATGATTTAACTAACCTTGATATTTAATATTTTAAAGTTCCTTATCTTGAGTGAGAACGTGTTAGTAGGACCCCATTAGTGGGAAGGTTTGGTCAATGTTTTGATGTGGTACATGACCCACCCTAAGTGGGATGGGAGATATCATTATGATGGGACATGTGAATAGATGTATGGAAATTCAATGATATAAAATCTAGTGTTTTGGTTTTGTTAGAGGACATTACCATGAGTATGGGGTATAGGTTTAGACATTGTGATATATAGGTGCTGTTTGGTGTGGAACCTACCCAATAAGTGTGGTTAGTGATCAGAATTTGGTAGGGAACACTACTCTATTTCACATGGCATGGGTTGAATAATGTTATATAACTCTAACAACATTATTTTATAGTTTCTAATTGTGTCCGGATATAACATCATTCTAGTATATAATAACATAGGTATGTTTTGATGTCATGGTGCCCTAGTTAGCACATGATGACACAACTTGTATTCTTATGACATTATGATATGATATTAAATTTACTCATACATATATAGGTTTATGATAAAGTACATTCATATAAAATGGTGATTCCATACTAAGATTTTTATCTCACACCATATATGCGAACCCTAGTATGCATGAAGCCCTTGTGTCTAATTTACAAGTCAGAGAACATGATGTGGAGTTGATCAGGCTAAGGTAGCTCAATGGTTATCAGATATGGGATGGATGTGAGGCTTAAGGATATTATTAATGAATCATTTATTTTTATTTTTTTATTTATATATGTTATAATCCATGATAGATATTATTTGGGTAGTGTGATTATATGAATAAATTCTATATTTTATGGAATTGATGGGTTTTATTGATTTTTTCATACTCAGATGCATTATTATAGATGATATTTCAATTTTTTGTTATTGATCATAATTATATAATATATGATGTCTCCCTAATGTATAATTTATTCCTCTACTACTATTCGGTAGCCTCAGATGTTTGGGGAGGTGTGTTGTAGGTCAGACGACACATTAGTTGGGGTACTGATTGGTGATTTCTAAGTAGTGGGGGCATTACAAAATGGTATATTCTCATCTATTCATTTTTCAAAATATATTATAAATAGATTATAGTTAATTATGTTTTTTCATGAATTTCTATAGACATCAAAGTAGTGATTCATGAATACCCTCTTAGTTGGAATTCCACGTAATCAACGTTATGGGATTAGTCATTGGTATTTGTTATTATAGTTGAGATGCTGATTCATGTATGAGGTGTTTATTGGATATTTTTAGTTTATGTTGTTTTAATTTGACTATAATGTTAAGAGGCCTATGCACATGATCTATTTTTTTGATTTCAGATTTCTATGATAGTTATATAATTATATGTGACTGATTTCTCTAATGACAATGTTATTTTGTCTAAAGTGTCATGAATAACATATACAGTGTTTTCCATTATAACTATATGGGGAAATATGAATCAAATAAAATATTTTATTTTCTCTGAAAGAATTTCATGTAGATAATGGAATGGGATTTCCATTGACTATGAATATATAGTGACTGGGTAAATGCGATGCATAGTGACGCTTAGTGAGTTAGTACAAGCATCGGATGCCATTGTGACAGACCTTCAGGTGGATGGTTTTGGAATTGAATCGCTTCAGGAGGGTTTTTTATCTTATTCAAGAGATTTTATTCATATAATAAAGGGTCATATTAAGGATAGGGATACCCTTTTATGATTTTATGAAATTCATATGGAATTCCTAGATCTTTTAAGATAAAAATAATTTTTTTTATTTTATTATTGAGGTTGGGTTTAGAGGGAAATATTAGTTAGGTTTCAAGTTTTGTTTTTTATGATTATAATTTTTGATGAGATTTTGGTTCATGAATCTAAATGGGTGGAAATGGGTTGAAATGATCTGGGGGTGTATTCTTGTTTTTTTAATAATTCTCTGGTGGTGGTTCATTTTGTGATTATACTCAGCATGAGTGATATTGAATACTCTTTATGGAAATAAATCATTAAGTAAAGATCTCAAATATATTAGGTTCATATGCATGAAGGGAATGGATAATATTTTTGGCACATGAACCAATTTTAAAATGGTTTATAGATCATTACAGTATGAGTCGGTTTGTTTGACCATGAGGAATGGGTGAATAGAACCATTGGGTGTATATGATATTGATATGGATAGTGGGTAAGAAAATATGAGACATCTATTTTGGTTCACTCATTTGGATGATAATTAGAACATGAGATTGAATTTCATTTTCATGTTAAAGTTTCAATTTATGAGGGAATTTCTAACCTAGTTATGTATAATTCCTTTTTTATTGATTAACAGGGGTTCTTGTATGGGTTGAAAATCTATGGAATTGATGAAATGATTTTGGGAATGGGAGACAATTATTTGGATAATTAATTGAGCTGATCATTTGTGATAAAGTAATATATATGAGATATATTGGATAATCATTATGTGGTCGATCTAAGCATTGACCTTTATAATATTTTGGGTGGATATGATGAGTATGGATTAGAAAATGTGATGATGTAACCTCTTGGTTGTTCCACTCGATGAGTTTTGTAACCAAATCCATAGGGTGGGGAGCAGACAATTTGATGTTTTAGGGAGTGAAACTCATTTTAGGATTACTTTAGTGGTCATTGTGGATAATTTTCCTAGAAATCAGAGAAAGGATAATGATCGATGTTTTGGGTTGGTTCTTGGATATGGGTGGGTCAATCTCATCAGGAAATGTATTTGTTCATGGATATTAAATAGGATATGGATATGCATAATTTTAGTGTAATGGTTTTACTATGTAGATAATCCTATGGTAGGTTTCATTTAGTTGGTTGATAATGTGCAACCCTCATGTTATTAAATTTGTGCTTGTGATGAGAATAGTTGGAGGATGGTAAATATTACACTTGCTATTATTCCATGTTTTAGACATGGTTTAAAATTCCTAGTGAATCTGAATAATGAATTCGGTGTTTTAGTAAAATCATAATCTGAGCCTAAAAACAAAATTTTACATTTTGGATCACCTATAAGTGATATTTTTTTGGATTGGTTTTAGTGCCTTAAGATGTTCCACAATGGATTGGGTGAGATTCGGGAGCACTTATATCTGAATTCCCATTTTTTATCGAGAGAGTGAGGATCCATAGTATGTCATAAACATAAATCCTGTCAAGAGAAACAGTATGTTCTGGTCTATAAGATCAGGAGGTGTCTTAAGGATTTTTTTAACCTTATGAGTTGATATGTATAGTCATGCATGGTGTTTATAGTTTATTTAATAGGTGGGAACACAGGATTTACATTGTTTGTCATATAGTGTGTCTATCCCACACCCAAAGTGACATTTAACCCATTGGAATACATAGGTTAGGTGTGTGGTTTTTCAAACTGTGTAAGCTAACAGTGTAGGGTGTGTAACCTATGTATAAGAGGCTACATTGATTGTTATTTGTTTTCCAACCCGTGTGGCCTAACCACACGAATATTTGATGATCTAGAAAATAATACTAACCCATTATCCATTTTTCATTTCCTCTCCCTATTTTCTCTTCATTCATGCATAGTAAATGGGCTACACTATCTCCTTTCCTCCTCTCCTAGTATTTGGTAGATCATCCTCATATAGAATATGAATCAATCATCAGCAGGTTTGTTGTAACTATATCAATATGATCTCAAATACTCATGTTTCCCTTCATCATTTACCTCAAAATATGAAATTCTAAATCCATGTGTGATCTTTTTCCCAACAATCATGGAGTTCTATGATTCTTCTGATTTCTTCCATTCTAACTCAAATCAATGCCTGAAACTAGATGAGTGGACCTTCCTAACCATTAGGTAGGTGGTATAGTGAGTTTTACCTTAATGTTGTATTGTTTATATGGAATATCCATTGCAACATGGGCCAAAAACTATCATGTGATTCCTTAAAATATGATTTTTTGTTAATTTAAATATTCTAGGCTGGGATACTGACATATCCCATATTTAATAATTAGACGTTTCTCACTTCATGTGTACCACTCCTATTGGTATGTTGAATTAATTTCCCTCTTTGATTTAAATTTTAATTTATCTAGTAACCATCTATGTGGTTTGGTATTACCTTTAAATGGGATTTACTTTCTCTATAAATCAATGGTTAAATTGAATCAGAAGAAAGTGGATGGAAAGACAACTCTGAATTAATTATTTACAAAAAATGAATATGTAAAATTTGATACCCATGTATAGATTGGGTGAAGTAAATGAAAATTATTTAAATAGATATTACTTATGTTAATATTGTTTTTAGACTAACATATTGGTCGATAAACAATGCTTATGGGTTTTTTTGATCATGGAATTTCACACTCCCTAGTCTTGGGTGATGGGAATGGTTTCTTACATAATCTATATTTATCTGAAAAATGTGAAGAATGTTCCACATTCATTTTCATCATTTTTTGGATGTGATGACTTATCCCACTATCTTTAGATATTATCATGAAATCTCACATTCATATAACATTCTTGGAATGTACCCATTATTTAATGTCGCAGAAATTCCGAATAATTTTTTTAAATTATATTGAATTATTTCAAAACCGTGAAATCTGACGGCGCGTGATTTCGAGTCCCGAAGTGCCCAGAATGATACGCAGAAGTTTTGATACACTTTAATTACAGTGTGTTAGCAGTTTCATAAAAAAGAGGAATAAATCATTAATGGTTTCTCAGATTAGAAATCCAAGGGTACTGTTGCACTCACGATGGCAGGTTTACCCTAGGCGCAACATATGTTTAGTCAGAACAAGCTCCTGTGAGAAAAACCCAAAATGGCATAACTATAAATAAAATAATTAAATAAATTATTTAATTTAACAAATTCTTATAAATCCCAAACAGTTGGTTGGATTGGAAATCGGAGATCACTACTGAACTCGTGAGGGAATGATTTATTTAAGCAGATACTAAATTTGGTCGGCATGGACCACCAGTGAAAGTTAGTTTTTAGCCATAAATAAAATTATTATGTGAATATTATTTTATTTTCAAATTCATAACTTCTAAATGGTAACTTGGATTTAAAACTTGAGAACATTGTATCATTCGTTGGGGTATGTTTTACTTAGGCCGAGCCTAACCTCGACCATCATGGGTCAATGATGAATGTTATAATTTTTCTGAACTTTTTTTTTGGGTATGTTCATTAGGCGTGTGAGCAGAATTATATAACTTTTGAACCGGTGATCAGAATTGAAATCATAGGGCACTGTTGAACTCACAGCACCGATATTCGATTAAGGATACCTTCACCATGACTATAATAGGTTGAGGGTGATAGTTAATTTTCGTGAATTTCTTGGTAGAGTTAAAAGAATAAAAATAAAATAAATAACAACTTTTATTTTTTTTTTAAAACCTACAAATTTGTATGTGCAGTGGTGGGGACC
Organism: Viscum album; assembly: GCA_963277665.1. Lineage (NCBI taxonomy): Eukaryota > Viridiplantae > Streptophyta > Magnoliopsida > Santalales > Viscaceae > Viscum > Viscum album. Next base: position 1,511,664,711 of record OY728132.1, on the reverse strand, counting down.
AGCCAACCCCCTTGAACTACCTCTTTAATGATGGAGGAAAATTTTGGTTTCCCCTAAATTAATTATGCCAACCACATCATAATTAATGGCCAAATTTAATTTAATAATTTGGCTATTCTTTTTATTGGTTGGGGAAAATCATTGTACAGGGTTGGAAAACCCTTTGAGAATTTAGAGGAAGTTTTCTTCACCAAAGAAGAACACTTCTCTGACGAAGAACTTGTTTCCACGAAGAAAGAAGAACTGACACCAAATTCGGATCGTAAGCACCTTGTAGGAGCGACGAATGTCTACGCTCTTCAATGACTTCGTTTTCTTCATCGCGCCTCATCCAACAGAACCTTTATGGTAGGGGTTTTATTTTTAAGTATGATAAATATACATTTTCTATTTCCCTATATTCTTGATTCTAAATGAAAATGGCCAAACAAACATGGCCATATTCCCACACATAAAACATGATCCTATTTCTTTTATTATTCACAAGTGTAAGGACTGGTAAATTTCAAGGAAATTATTTTTTCTAAAATACTTCAGAATTTTACTTGTCTGTAGTTTCTGACGACGCCTGATTCCGAGGCCTGGTGTGCCTAGAATCATTTTCTGATGTTTTGTTCAGGTACGTTCAGTAAATGTACATGCAGGTTTTTCTATTCTTTGAACCGGTGCTCGGAATTGAATTCCGAGGACACCGATTAACTCGTAGCGCCGGAATTCACCTAAGGGGACCTTTACTGCAGTTGTGTTTTGTAAAGGTTGAAAGTTAATTTTTGGGGATTCTTAATAAATTAAATAAAAGTTATGTGTTATACAAATTTTATAATGGTGGTGGTTAAATCCACCAAAGGGAGGTTGGAGGTGGGTCACACACACCACATAATATTCCATGGAAGGATAATGTGCAGTGGGGCCCACATGAGCACCTATCACCCCTTTAACCCCTTAAAGCATTGGACTTCCCATTAAAGTACCACGTCACCCATTTTTTTATTTTATGAGACCTTTGAAATTCCTTCCAACCCATGGAAAATTATTTTAGTGAATAAATTAATTAATTGATTGTGTGTTTGAAATATTTTTAATGACATGGCAATATTATTATAATATTGGGAGCCTATTATTTCATTTTCCTCGGAAAATTTTCAGTGGAAAGGATTTGGGAGAATTCAACCTCTCAGGCGAAGAACATGAAGAACTCGATCATCTTCCTCTACTTCTTCAACCGGGGTATGAAAGATGGAGACGCCACAAATAACGCTACCTACCTTTCTTTTTCTCTGATGTTGAAGGAACGACACTGTCATCCGCAACGCCGATTTCCATGTACAACGACAACGCACCTTGAATTGAGGTAGGGGTTTGTCTTGTTTAAATTAATTCCTCGTTCCTTGTTTTTATATGGTTCGATGTTGGCTTCTTCTTACCACCTTACGCGGTGGGCACAGTCCGATCAAAGACGGCCTGAAGACCCACTGATGTTTCTCTTGAGTTGATGACGGTGGCAGAACCGGTAGGGCACGGTGCGATTGCACCGCGCCGAAGGAAGGAAGGGGGCCGCACCCATGCGGGCCGTGGCGGACCGAAGAAGCGATGACTGTGCGCTGGCCGCATGAAGGAGAACCGAGGTCCAAACCTGCGGTATGCTTTTTGGAAGAACCAATCGTGCAAAAGACCGCATGGCCTCTTGGGGTCGTACAGTGGAGGAACCATAGCCCACGCTCTGTGGGCCGCTTAGGCGGGTGAACCGGCCGGTCGCCTGCAGTCCAGGTTCAAGGAATCTGCGCCACCAAAAGGTGCCGCGTGGGAGGACAGAAGCCCGCAATGAGGGTTGCTCATGCTGGAGAAGACTAGATGGATTCAGTTGGCCTGGAAAGAGGGGTGGTGCCGCTCGGTGCCGCCGTCTCAGAAAACTGGGGGCGCGCCACCCGCACCGCTCGGCCAGCTGGCCGAGCTGCGGCTCGCCATGGGCCGGGACGCCCCTTGTGTAGGCCCGGCAGCCTACCGCGCAGGCCAGGCCGCCCTCAAGTGGGTCGGGCAGTCCTCATGTGGGTTGAGTCTTGCCCCACCAGATGGTACCAACCCCGTAGCCGGGTCGGACCCGCCGAGCCAGGACGGGCCGACCCGCCATCCCACTGGGCTTGACGGGCCAGGACCATTATGCTTAGATGTGAATAACTTCTAGATCGCGCGTCCAATCGACGCACCGTCTGTGGAACTGGAACTCTCGTGATGAGATGATCCTTTTGTGATAATCTAAGTTAGTTTTGGAATATTTGGAAAATAGCTGGGTTTGGAACGAGCGTAATTCTAACCGGGCCCCTAAAACTAAAAAGCCATTAACTCTCAGACCGGGCGTCCGATTGATGTGCCATTTGTCATGTTGGGTTTCTTTTAATGAGATGGAACTTATGGATACATCAACACAGGACTTCGTGATAGTTAATGTATCGACCATGGAATCGACGAGCGGACCCTAATGAAATCAAGCATGCTGTGTGCGGGAACCCTAGACCTCGCTGCGACTACGATGACTACCATTCTGGAATCCTCTGTGGGTTCGATGACGATGGATAATGTACTGGATTATTCTCTAGGTTCAACAGTTAAGAATACTGTTCTTGTATCCTAAGTGGTTCCGACAGTTTTGACTTCTATTCTTGTATCCTGAGTGGGTCCGACAGAATATCTGGTCTTGTATCCTATGTGGGTCTGATAGCATTGCTGGTCTAGAAACATATGTGGTTCCGACAACTTAGATGAATCAGTGACTACAAAAGATCATCTCTATTTCTATAGGAATGATGTATACCTATGTGAGATGAGTCTTGACTTTCAATCATTATCATCGATGTGATTGACTTCATTCCTATGTGGAATGGATTGTTCATGGGTTCGAGAGTTGGAGCCGAACTGTTATTGATAAAATATGAATATTCTTGAGAATATACCTAAGTAGAGTTGGTTGATACTTCGTGATTGTATAATTCTTTTGTGGTTTATCCTTCATGGATTCTGGGAGACATTTAGGGGTCTCGGGGTCCCTATTGAGTATCTTATACTCACCCCTATATAGACTATGCATGTACTACATTGTGTTGGATGCAGACGACAGACATCACTGATCGAGGTAGAGACTTGTAGAGCTGGATGATACCCAGAGGTGGACCACTTGGCGAGATGTACACAGAGCAGATTAAAAACCCTGAGGTGCTGAGGAGGCCATCTGTACCCACCCTTCAGGTGGGATTCCCGTAGCACGACTTAGTAGTTGCTGTTTTACTTTACTATAGTTGTACTCGATTTTCAGTTGTATTGTACTTACTATTGGTCTTCTATTTCTAGCCCCTTTCCTTTCTGCACTTACTTTTGTATACAATATTACCGAGTGCTTACTTTATTTTAGTACTCTGTTGTGTTTTCTTACTTTTACAAATGCAATGCCTTCCTAGTATAGGGATTTACGCCTTTGGTTCTAGTCTCCAGCCCCTGGCCTATGGAAGGTGGGCTTGAGGTAGTCACGACGTGGGCCCCAAGGACGGATCGTGACAAATTTATATCAGAGGAGTCAGTTCTATGACATAACTTCGGACTCTAATCATTCTTTTCTATGAATCAATATTGTTAAGAGTATTAAGTGTGGTTTTCAGTCCATGGAGTCTAGTGTTGGTGTGGCGGCTGAAGTATCCATACACCAGGACCCTGACCTATGATTTCTGACACAGTGCACGAAAACACTGATTGAATGTGTGTTTCAAACATTTTCGTTGTGATTACTTTGAGTCAGTCCACCAGGTATACTATTTTGATCATGGTTCACCAGTTTCTTTTCAGGATGTCCCCACAAAGGCAGCTATCTAGGGTTCTGAGTTACGTACGAGATGGTATCCCACAGAGCGACGGGGCCTCGGTGCAGCGCCCCATCATAGCGGAGGCACCAGCGGTACCACTACCCGTTGGGCCACCGATGCCACTAGCCCCAGAATCAGAGAGTGAATTCCACCTGAGTGCATCGCACGAGTTACAATGATAGATGCTGCCTAAGTTCTATGGAGAGACAGACCCACAGGCATCTTTGGATTGGATGGAGGATGTCATTAGAGTTTTTAGATTGGTAGGGACACCAGCCGACCATATGGTGATCCTTGTCGCAAGTCTCCTACATGCAGCAGCATGTAGATGGTAGAGCATGATGCTCCTGGTGCATGACGAGGCATCATTACTCTGGACGGACTTCGAGAGTCACTTCAGCTCGGAGTCTGTTCCAGCCACCCTTCGTGCGGTGCAGATTCAGGAGTTACTTCATCTACAACAGGGCAACATGATAGTATCTCAATACTCAGCGAGGCCCACTGACCTCTCATGCTACTCTAAGGATATGGTGTGGGACCCTTTCTTCAATTACTGGATCTTCGAGCAGGGACTTAAGCATGAGATAAGGGCTTCGACGATTCCCCTCAGCATCTCGACGCAGGCGGGGGTGCTGGAGCGAGCCCTTCTAGTGGAGAGTTTTCTCGCTGAGGAGTCACTAGCGGAGAGACCCACCATAGGGCAACATGTAGAAGAGTCTTATTTAGCCAGAAGTAGACAGATGTCGTAGAAGTCCAAGAGGACCATGCCATCAGGTGGGTGATCTAAGGATACCGGTTCGGTTGTGCGGGGAACGTAAAATAGAGCCAACTATATGAGGAGCAGGAATTTCTATGCATGCGGCGGGAAAGGTCACGTGGCTCGAGATTGCCTGACCTACCATGCAGATGAGTAGTAAACAGTAGAGGGACCTCCCAGGCAGAGGCATAGGTTTGACCATGGTGGTCTGTAGGGAGTAGGCGGATGTGCCAGAGGAGCTGTCCGAGCAACGGATGGTGGATGATGTTTTGAGGCTCTACCAGAACCACCACCCAAAGGTCCATCCTGACCAAAGGGAGATGGCGGACAGAGGTAGGCAATGCTCCAGGAAGTCGAGGCCTACGACCATGGCGCACCTAAGATTATTTGAGGTACTATGAGTGTATTCTCCACCCTTGCTGCAGTACTTATAGACACAGGTGAGAGTCATTCTTTTATTGTCGCTTCCCTCGTTCGGAGCTTTGAGATTTCGATGGAGTCATTGGCTCCATCCTTAGGGCTAGAGACTCCCACGGGAGCAGACTCGACGATTAAGTACTGGTGCCGGTAGTGTGAGCTTACTCTAGGAGGCAAGAGCTTCGGGTGTGATCTTCTTGTAGCAGTGTTGTTTCCTTATGACGTCATCTTGGGTATGGACTGGTTATCTATAGTCCATGCTCAGATCGACTATATTTGGAGCATGGTGTGGTGTATCCACATGGATGGGACCAGGTTCACCTTCATCGGTGAGAAGGGAGCCTTTACAGCACAGGATGGACTTACACAGATGAGAGGGAAAATGATCACACACCATTTGGCTAGTCTCATCCTCAGAGAAATTGATGTGCGGAGTCTAATTTTTCTTGTTTTGGTGTATCAGTATGCAGATGTTTTTCCTGACAACATTCTAGGACTACCTCCTCACAGAGAGGTAGACTTCTACATTGAACTATACCCCAAGACAACACCAATATCTACTCTAGAAAATCAGATGGATCCCGCTGAGCATCGTGAGATGAGGGTATAGCTGGAGGACATGCAGGGGATGTGATTTATCTGACCGAGTTTTTCACCCTAGGAATCCTTGATTTTGTTCACCATGAAGGCGGATGGGTGCTTGCGATTGTGTGTCGACTACCATCACCTGAATCAGGTGACCGTGAAGAACAAGTACCCACTCCCGAGGATTGACGACCTCTTTGATCAGCTCAATGGAGAACTATGGTTCTCAAAGATAGACCTCAGGTCAGGCTATCACCGTCTCAGTGTTCGAGATGAGGATACGTAGAAGACGGACTTTAGGTGTCGGTATGGCCACTACGAGTTCTTGGTTATGCACTTCAGCGCAACCAACACTCCAGCAGTGTTCATGAGTCTCTTGAACAAGATCTTCTAGCCTTACCTCGATTGATTTGTCATAGTCTTAATTGACGACATACTGATTTACTCGACTACTGAGGAGTAGCACACCTACCACTTTTGGGTTGTACTAGATACACTCCGAGAGCACCAGATTTATGGTATGCTCTTGAAGTGCAAGTTATGGATTCGAGAGGTTCACTTTCTGGGACACGTCATCTCAGAAGATGGAGTTGTAGTGGATCCAGAAAAGATTGAGGCAGTACATTCTTGGGAGCCACCCAAAAGTGTGATGGAGGTGCGGAGTTTCCTGGGTCTGGCTAGGTACTATTGGAGATTTGTGCCAGACTTCTCCAGAGTTGCAGCATCGCTTTCAGATTTGACGAAGGAGGGGAAACCCTTTCTGTGGATAGAGAGATGCCAGCAGAGCATTCGGGATTTGAGGAAGTAATTGACTAGTGCGCCCATCTTGAGGACACCAGAGGAGGGAGTTGGGTACGTAGTTTACTAAAACGGATCAGGGACCAGACTCATGTGTGTCCTGATGCAGGAGTGAGCAGTGATCACATATGGTTCACATCAGTTGATACAGCATTAGTAGAACTACGCAACCCATCACCTAGAGTTAGTACCAGTGGTATTATAATTGAATATGTGTTTGCACTATCTAATGGGAGAGCGTTTTACAGTCTACTCTGACCACCAGGGTCTTAGGTACATCTTCTCACAGAAGGACCTGAACTTGAGACAGCGACGATGGCTTGAGTTCCTCCAGGACTATGACTTTGAGATAGTTTATTCTCCTAGGAAGGGAAAAACTGTACAAGATGCTCTCAGTAGGAGATCAGGCATTCATCTTCTAGGAGAGACGACAGAGCAGCTGGCTGTGTTGCAGATATCCTTTGGGGATAGAGATGGTGCATGATATGAGAGAGAAGGTGCAGATCATCCAGGAGTGGATGAATACTGTATAGAACGGACAGAAGTCCTATGTTGATAGGGGATAGAGACCACTGGAGTTCTAGGATGGTGACCACATCTCCTTATGGTTCTCACCTCATTGAGGTCTACGATGATTTGGCCGAGGCAACATGATATCTCCACGTTTTATCGGGTCATTCCAGGTCCTGAGCAAAGTAGGTGAGGTGGCTTCCCGCCTGGCCCTTCCACCTCAGTTGTACCAGGTGCATAATGTCTTCCACATATCTCAGTTGAGGAGATACGTGCTCGACCTGAACCACATCATTGATCATGGGGAGATGGACATCGATGATGGGGAAACATTCACGGAGGTCCCGGTGGAGATCGAGGATCGATATGAGTGGGTCTTACTTGGACAGTCGATTCCCCACGTGCGCATTCACTGGCCGCACGGGAACCTCCAAGAGAGAACATTGGAGCGGGAGGCTCAGATGCGTGCTCAATACCCTCATTTGTTTCCCTAGTGTGTGTTGTATCTTAATGGGGACATAAATCCATGAGGCGGGGTAATGTAAAGACCCGAAAATTTCAAGGAATATTTTTCATATATACTTTGTAATTTTACGAGTCCGCAGTTTCTAACGGTGTCTGATTACGAGGCCCGGTGTGCCTGGAATCATGTTCAGATGTTTTTTTCGGGTACGCTCAATAAACGTACTTGTGGTTTTTTCTATCCTTTGAACCGGTGCTTGGAATTGAAATATGAGTACATTGATGAACTCGTAGTGCCTGTATTCACCTAAGGGGACCATTACAACAATTGCGTTTTGTATAGGTTGAAAGTTAATTTTTGGGGCGTCTTAATAAATTAAATTAAATTTATGTGTTATATAAATTTTATAAAGGTGGTGGTTTCATCCACCAAAGGGAAGTGGTTGGTGGGGCCCACACCCCACATAACCACCCATGGGAGGATAATGTATGGTGGGGCGCACACGAGCACCTAACACCCCTTTAACCCCTTAAGGCTTTGGACATCCCATTAAAGTGCCAACTCTCCCATGTTTTAATTTTATGAGACCTTTGAAATTTTTTCCAACCCATGGAAAATTAATTAAGTGAATCACTTCATTAATTTTTTATGTGTATAAAATAATTTGAAAGGCATGGAAATATTATTATAAAATAGGGAGCCAATTATTTCATTTGCCTTAGAAAATTTGCAGTGGAAGTCTTTGGGAGAATTCAGCCTCTCCAACAAAGAACAAGAGGAACTCGATCGTCTTCTTACACTTCTTCAACTGGGGTAAGAATGAATGTAACGCCACAAATAATGATACCTACCTTACTTTTTATCCGACATCGACGGAACAACACCATCATCCGCAATTTCTGATTTCCGTGAACAATGACAACGCACCTTGAATCAAGGAATGGGTTTGTCTTGTTTAAATTAAATCATCGTTCCTCGTTTTTATATGGTTCGATGTTGGATTCTTGTTAGCACCTTACGTGGAAGGCGCAGGCTGAAAAAACAGGGCCTGATGACCCTCCGTTGTTTCTCTTGAGTTGATGATGGTGGTAGAACTGGTAGGGCGCGGTGTCGTCGCACCGTTCTGATGGAAGGAAGGGGGCCGCAGCCATGCGGGCCGCGACGGACAAATGATGTGGAGGCTCTGCACCAGCCGCGTGAAGGAGAACCGCATCCCACACCCATGGGATGGTTTTTGGATGAATCATCCAGCTATGCCGGCTAGGAAGAAGGTAGCAGTGCCTCTCGGCGCCGCGCTGTAGAGGAACTACGACCCACGCTCCGCAGGCTGCTTTGGCGGGCGAACCGGCCGGCCACCTACCAACCGGTTTAAAGAAAGCCCATGCTCCCGAAGGTTCCTTGTGAGAATAGCATGGCCCGTTGTGTGGGCGGCTCACACCGGAGATGACCAGACAGATTCGGTTAGCCAGGTTGGAGGGATGGAGCCGCTCAGCGCTGCAGTTCCAGAAAACTGGGGGGTCGCTTTCCCCGCACCGCTAGGCCAGCTGGCCGAACCGCGACAACTCGCGGGCCGGGCCACCCTCGCGCGTGTCGGGCCACAGTGCCTGGCCGGGCTGCACCCCACCGGATCAGGCCGAACCCCCATCCATGTTCGACCCGCCGATCCAGGACGGGCTGACCCACCAGCCCATTGGGCTTGACGGTCCGAGTCCGTTACGCTTAAATGCAAATAACTTCTAGACCCCGCGTCCGATCTATGCGTCGTCTTTAGCATTAGAACCTTCTTGATGAGGCAGTCCTTTTTCAAAACTATAAGTGATTATTGGACGAATTTGGGAAACATCCCGGTTTAGAATGAGCGTAACTCCAACCGGGCCCCTGAAAAGGAAAATCCAATAACTCTCAGACTGGGCGTCTAATGGACACGTCATTTGTCACGTTGGGTTTATATAGAAGAGAAAGAACTTTTGGATACATCAACTTAGGACTACATAATATTAGATGTATTGACCTTGGACTCGAGGAGTGGATCCTCCCAGAACTGACCGTGTTGTGTGTGGGAACCCTAGAGCTGACTACGACTGCGATGACTACCGTACTGGAATCTTCCATGGGTTCGATGATGATGGTTAGTGTACTGGAAACCTCCGTGGGTTTGACAGTGAAGACTACTGTTCTGGTATCCTAAGTGGGTCCTAATGTTTTGACTTCTATTCTGGTATCTTGAGTGAGTCTGACAGAGTAGCTGATCCTGTATCTTATGTGGTTCTGACACCATTGCTAGTCTAGTATCCTTTGTGGTCCCGATAGATTAGATGAATCAGTGACTACTTCTGATCATCTCTATTTCTATATGAAATAGGTATACTGGTTTGATCTATGTCTTGACATTCAATATTTATCATCGATTTTATTGACTTCTCTCTTGTGTGTATTGGGTTGTGCATGGGCACCAGTGTTGGACCCGAACTATGATTGATATCATAGGTATATTTATAGGCATATACCTATGTAAAGTTGGTTGATACTTCGTGATTGTATCACTCTTCTATGGTTTATCCTTTGTGGATTCTGGGAGACCTTCGAGGGTCTCGAGGTCCCTACTGTGTATCATATACATACCCCTACACTGGTTATGACCGCACTATTTTGTGTTGGATGCAGACGACGGACATCACTGATCGAGGTAGAGACATGTAGAGATATACGGTACCCGGAGGTGGACCACTTGGAGAGACGTACATGGAGCAGACGGATTGACCTGAGGTGCTGAGGAGGCCATCTGCACCCACCCTTCAGGTGGGATTCCCAGAGGAGGACTCAGTAGTTTCTGTTTTACATTACTTCAGTTGTACTAGCTTTTTAGTTGTATTGAACTTACTGTTGGGCTTGTATTTTCACCCCCTTTACTTTCAGCACTTACTTTTGTATATAGTATTATTTAGTGCTTACTTAAGTTGCGTACTATGTTGTGTTTGTTTACATTCATAAAGGAAATCCCTTCCCATTATAGGGATTTATGCCTTTAGTGCTAATTTCCAGCCCCTGGCCTATGGAAGGCGGCCTTGGGGTAGTCACAACACGAGCCCCGAGGATGGATCATGACAACACTTTCTCCATGCATTCTTCAATTCCTAATATTTATTGGCATTGGAAATATTTATTTTTTCTGAGCATGATATATGGACACAAAGACCTCGATGCAAGGATCATAATTGTGGGATCTTTTGCTTTTTGGGCCTAAAATGAAGCTGTAGTGTCCTGTAAAAGGGGCGGCATAGCGGTGGTCCCACGCAGTTGTGGCAGGAATCCGGCAAGGCGGTTCAGATATGCGGCAGCACGAGGTGGCTCGCTGCGACACGAGCAGGAGGACGGGATAGCGGCTCCCAAGCGGCGTGAAGACCAAGAGAACAGAGGGGTGTAGTTCTCATTGGTTTGGAGGAAGGTGGAGGCCACGAGTGCAGGCTGTGGGAAGTAACAACCTGAGGCAGCATGTGATGTGGAAGGCTGTGGTGGAGGACATGTGTCCTAGTGACAACAGTCTGGCCATGCGGAATGAAGGAAAAATCGTGAAAGGAGTAATTAGATTGGAGGGAGAAAATTATTGAATGGAAATAATAATTTAAAAGGGAAATAAATATGAAAATAAAGAGGGAGGCATGGAACATGCAAAGGGCGTTACCCAACATGCGTGAATATCAATTGAGATTGAAAATTGAAAATAATAATAATAATATAAATAATGTTATTATTATTTTTGGTTGTAAAACCAATTTTCTTCTGCAATTTATATGTAATACCTCGGTTTCACAAACCGTCTATGGTAGTACAGCCCTGTAATCGAGACAAAAATTATGAGTCCAATATTGGATGTCTTTTTCTGGTTTTTGGATCGGGTACCCGAAACTCTCAAATAATAATAATATATTATCATTACAAAATCTTTGACCCTCCATAACACCTTCTTGCGACGTCCGATTGACATATCATCAGTGGCGATGTGATCCTGTCATTATGACGATCGATTCAAGTCTAATTTTGAATAATAAATTCTAGTTCATGGCTCGGTTCCACGAATCACCCAATAATATTACTAATATTATTATTGCGGGATGTTGAATATGACATGCCTCCCTCATACAGTGTTCAAATGATGAACCGTCTATGGTGTCGAGATCCTTGGATCAAGACGTTCCTTTTGGTATACCCCACTGGAGTTTGAGATAAGGTTGGGGTACGGCCGGGATGGATCGATCGTGAATCGAACTGGGCCCTTAGGACTAAAAAGCTAATAACATATAGACCGTGCATCTGATTGACTCACCGTATGTTGGGTTGAGACCCCTTTTACGTGGAGTTTCTTTGAGATACATCATCATGGGAATTTGTGGAAGTTGAAGTATTGACCTATGGCTTGAGGAGTGGATCCTCCAAGAATCAAGCGAGCATAGTGCGGGATCCCTGTAACTAGTTATAACATTATAAAGGGATCCTTTGTGGGTCTGTGTTTGAGAATATCACATGGATATTCTCTCGGAATCATCATGGGACAACTTTAGGATCCTGTGTGGGTCTACTGTACTAGGATCCTGTGTGGTTTGGATGATGTACTAGGATCGTGTGGGGGTCTACTGTACTAGAATCCTATGTGGGTCTGATGATGTACTAGGATCTTGTGTGGGTCTCCTTTACTAAGATTCGGTGTGGGTCTGATGATGTACTACGATCCTATGTGGGTCTGATGATTTAGAATCCTACATTGGTCTTCCTCTTAATAGAGTAAGATGATATAGTAGTTACATATAATCATCTCTACTACTATACCTATGTTATACCTGGTCTGATATGAGTCCTTACCTTTGTGGTGATACCTTTTTGGTATTCTTCTGTGTGGCATACCTATGTGGTAATTTCTTTCGTGGTGATATCGTGGTGGTATTATTTTGTGTGGTGTACCTATGTGGTACTTACCTTCGTGGTGATACCTTTGTGGTATTCTTCTATATAGCGTACCTATGTGGTACTTTACTTCGTGGTGTAACCTTTGTGGTATTTTTCTGTGTGTCGTTACCTTTTTCGTATTCACCTTTCTTGTGTTACCTTCGTGGTATTCCTTCCTTTGTGGAAAAGTTTAAAACTGGGCATATGATTTGGACCTTGTGTTTCTTCATGAATGATATGGGTATACATGATAACCTAGGGATATGTATGGGAATATAACAATGTAGGGTTGTCTGTTGTTTCCATGCTTGTTGTTTATCTTTTGTAGATTTTGAGAGACCATCACAGGTCTCGGGGTCCCTTCTGAGTATTGTTATACTCACCCCTGCACGGGCTACGACCGCACCTCATTGTGTTTGGTGTAGACGATGGAAAATGATGACTGAGGATGATAGTACCAGGACTACAGGTAGCTTGGAGGTGGAAATTAAACATTTAGTACCATAGATATGACCGCTCGCGAGCTGTACCCACCCTTCAGGTGGGATCCTTGGTGAGAGTTCACATGAGCTATTTAAGTTTACTTGTACTTTTCAGTTTTCTTGTACTTTCTAGTTAGTCTTGTATTCTGAACCTTTTACTTACTTTACACACTCTTTTTACAATGCATTTCACTTGTGTTCATATCTTGTTATGTGTGTTTAGAGGATATAAAGGTAATGACTTCCTGATTTTAGGGAATATGCCTTTCGGTACTAGTCGCTAGCCCCTGTCCTATGGAAGTTGGGCTTAGGGTAGTCACAACATAGGCCCCGGGGGATAGGTCATGACAAATTGGTATCAGAGGAGTATGTTCTACCATAGAATATAGGACTCTGATTTTTTTAAAAGCAATAGTGTTAAGTTTAGTGGGTGTGCTAATCATTTTAGATAATCTGGTGTTGGTGCGGCGGCCGATGTATCCATACACCAGGACCCTGACTTCTGATTTCTGACTTAGTGCATGAAAACAATGATTGCGTGTGTGTTTTGAAAAGTTTTCTTGTGTTTTCTTGAGTCAGATCACCAAGTATAACTTAATGACTCTATAGAACCTATTCCTTATCTGAATTCCACAACATAGACAGTCAGCTAGAATTCCCAAGAGAGTACACGATGATGGCCCACTGAGTGATAAGGCTCCGGCATAGGGCCCTCTTACTATATTGGTGTCTTTGGGTGGGGTACAAGTAGCACCACCACCTGTTGGGAAGCAGTTACCACTAGCCGCACTGGCGGACGGTGCACGCTGACAGAGTGCATTACACGAGTTGCAGTGGCAGAGGCCTCAGAGGTTTCGAGGCGAGACAGATTCCCACGCGGTTGAGGGCTGGTTGGAGGCTGGTGCTAGAGCTTTCCACCTAAATGGGACACCAATAGAGTAGATGGTGATCATAGATTCTAGTATTTTTCAGTGAGTGACCATGAGGATGGTCCACATAGTGATGAGACTTTGGTACGTGGACCATTACCTGGGATAGTACATTCAGGTAGTGTGTCAGCTATATCACTACCCGTTGGTCAGTAGTTACAACTGGAAGTACTAGTAAAAGACACATATAGGCTTAGTTCCTTATGTGTGATTCATCATCAGATACCCCTTAGTTTCAAAAGAAATCCCGACTCACTGGCGGCTGAGTACTAGCTTGAGGAGGTGGCTTCGAGTTCCCTAGAGCTTCTATAGCTTCAGCAGGATGACATGTCGATAGCTGAGTAGTCATTGAGGTGTACCGATCATTCCTGGTACTAAATTAATACTATATGATCAGTGCTTTAGAGCTTGGACCACTGAGCGAGGTTTCTTTAAGGACGTCTGATCCAACACTATTTCTCTATGCATTCCAACTTATGTTGGGGTGCCGGAGAGTACCTTTGTGGTTGATTGTTCTTTAGTTGAGCAGATATAGTTTGTGAATGTTAGTAGTGGGAAAACAAGAAATTAGTGCAGGTTTCATGAACTTGGGCATGTAAAATTGTTTCAAGAAGAAGAAGTGTTAGGGACAGATGAATCTACTGGGCTGTAGATGTAAAAGTAGAGATAGGGGAGCAGCATGAGGTGGTGTACATTTCGACATGTTACCACCACCCCCCAATGTGTTCCTCGCCATGATTAGGGATCTGGAGGACATGGGAAGAGAATATCTTCCCACCATCAAGGAATGCAACCCAAGGGCTCTATGAATGATTCTAGGTACAGTCTTGGTCTACTACTAGCTTCTGTAACAATATACAGAAGGCACCAATCCTTGATTCCCTCCACGAATCTTTTCCATGACCTGGAGTTTCCTATTAAACCATTCACATGGCCGTCACATCTTGATATACCATTGGGAGGAGACTCGATAATCATACTTGTGCCAATTTTTTGATCTGACCCTTAAGGAGAGAGTTTCAATTGGAACCTCTTGGTGGCAGTGTTGAGGCCTTACGACATTAGTTTGGGTATGACTGGACATCCAAAATTCATACACATATTTATTGTATTAGGAAAAAAGGTTGTGGTTAATCTACAACGTTGGGATGAGGTTTTTCTTTAGCCGGAGAAAATGGAATCCCAGGTAGCGTAGGATAAGATCAGGCATAGGAGGGTGTAGCTGATTACTCGTGAGTTGTCCAGCCTCACCCTCAGGGCAGAAAAAGTTTTGAGTTTTCAGTTCCCAACTTGTGTGGCTATAGTTTCTGCAAGATTATGAATTTAAGATATTCTATACTCCGAGGAAGGAGAACATGGTAGTAGACGCAATCAGCATGATGTCTGGTCTACAACTGCTGAGTGAGGTGTCAGAGTAACTAGACATGCTGCAGATATCCTTTGTGGATAGAGATGATGTGGCTTACCTCCAGTGTGTGACTATCACTCCCCCGCTCGTTCAGTAATTTAGGGAGGTGCAACTTGGGTGAATTTACTACAAGGCTTGACGTGCTCAGATATTTTCAGGGTTGGCACCGGATGGATTTTCTGAAGGTGGGGAGCATGTCGTTCTCTTCAATGGACGTACCATGGTACCAGGGCACTTCGAGAGGATGTATTTAGGGGGTTCCATACGCCCCCTCTGGCGGTACATTTTTGGTGTGGGGAAAATGACAAGGACCACTGGTGTTCGTACGAGTGGCAAGAGATGAAGAAAGCAATGGCAGAGTTTGTATCACGATGTCTCACTTGTCAGCAAGTGAAGACTACACAGAGATGGAAGAAGTCTTATGTCGACAGGGTACGAAGACCCTTGGATTTCTTGGAGGGGGGCCCAATTTTCTTGTGATTCTCTATTTGATAGGGACTATGAAGATTTGACCAAGGGGGGGAAATTTATCACTGAGGTTTATCGGTCCTTTTTTTCTAATACTTCGGAGGATAGGCGAGGTAGCATACTGTTTGGATCTTCCAACTCATTTGGATAGGGTTCATGATTTCTTCAACGTATCCAAGATGGGGGGATACGAGCATGACCCATCTTACATAATCGACTACGTCGAGCTAGACTTAGTCGATGGGGCATCATTTTCAAAGGTTCTAGTGGAGATTGAGGATCGAAAGGAGTGGGTCCTTTGTGGGCGGTCGATACCTCTGGTGAGTGTATACTAGTAGCACGGGAACATCCAGGAGAGAACATAGGAGAGAGAGTCTTAGATTCGTGATCAGTACCCTCTTTTGGTTGTTTTTCCTTGTTGTGGAAAACGGGGATGTAAATCCCTATGGTGTGGAGAATGTAATGTCCCGAAATTTCCATTTAATTTTTTTAATAATATGGAATTATCTCGAGCCTGTGAAATATGATGGTGAGCAATTACAAGGCCCGTAGTTCCCATAATGATTCGTCAAAATTTTGTTACACTTTAATTAGTGCGCATAAGCATTTATCCAACAATAGTTGAATAAATCTTAAAAGGCTTCTTGGATAAGAAATCATAGGGCATCGTTGCACTCAGAATTGTAGTTTTACCCAAGGTGCGACTTAATTTTAGTCGTAGCGGGCCTCCTGTGGGAAAATCCAAAAATAGCATATCATTAAATAAAATAATAAAATAAGTTATATTATTTTTCAAATTCTTATAACTCACAGATGGTAGCTCGGATTAAAAATACAAGACCACCGCTGAACTCATGAGGTAATTATTTATTTAAGAAGATATTAACTTTGGACGGCGCGGACCACCACTGAATGTTAGCTTTTGGCCATAAATAAAATAATTATGTGACAATTATTTTATTCTAAAATTCATTACATCAAAACGGTAACATGGATATAAATTCAGAAAGTACCACTGGGTTCGTTGAGGTTTGTTTCACATAGTTAGTGACTAACCTTGACCGGTGCGGCTCATGGGTGACTGTAATAATTTTTCTTATCTTTTTTTAGGTAGGTTCATTAAACACATGAGCGGCGTTATATAACTTTTGAACCGGTGCTTGGAATTGAAATCTAAGGGCACCGTTAAACTCACAACGCAGATATTCTCTTAAAGAGACCTTCACCTTGACTATAGTAGGTCAAGGGTGAAAGTTAGTTTTTGTGAATTTAGTGGGATAGTTAAAATAATAAACATAAAATAAATAACTTATTTTATTTTATTTTTAAAACCGCCAAATTTGTATATGCATTGGTGGGTACCACCCGATCTCGGTAACACACTAAATTGAATTCTTAATTTTGGGGACCACCTGACCACCCAACCCCCTTGAACTACATCTTTAATGACGGAGCCGACTTTTGGTTTCATCTAAATTAATTATTCCAACCTCATCATAATTAATGGTCAACTTTAATTTAATATGTTAGATAATCATTTTATTGGGTGGGGAAAATCATTGGAGTGGGTTGGAAATTCCTTGTATAATTTAGACGAACTCTTATTCTACAATGAAGAATGCTTCTCTGATGAAAAACTTTCTCCAACGAAGAACGAGGAACCGACCACGAGCCCAGATCTGAAGCACCATTCAGGAGTGACTATCTTTGACGCTCTTCCATGACTTCTTTTTCTTCCTTCCACCTTCTCCTACGAAACCATCAAGGTAGGGTGTTTATTTTGAAATGTGATAAATATCTATTTTTTGTTTCCTCATATTCTTGATTCTCAATGATGATGGCCAAAGAAACACAACCATCGTCTCTCACATAAACCGTGCTCCTCATTCTTTTATTCTTCACGCATTCTTTGTACATTCTTCAACACCTACTATTTATTGGCACTAGAAATACAGAGTTTTGTGGAGCATGATATTTGGACATGAATCCCTCGGTGAAAGGATTTCAAATATTCGATCGTCTAATTCATCAGGCATAAAATGAAGTAGTAGTGTTCTGCGTAAGAGGCGACATGGCGGTGGTCCCGCATGGTTGCGGCAGGAATTCGGTGAGGTGGTTCGGACAAGCAGAAGCCCGAGGTTGCTTGATGTGGCGTGAGTAGGAGGCCAGGATAGCGGCTCTGAAGTGTCGTAGCGGCCAGGAAAACAGTGGGGTGCAGTTCCCGCAGGTGCGGAGGAAGGTGGAGGCTACGGGTTTAGGCCATGGGATGTAATAGCATGAGGCAGTAGGTGATGTGGAAGGCTGTGGCAGAGGACATCATCCAAGTGGCAGTGGTTTGGTTGTGCCAAAAGAAGGAAAAATTATTAAAGGAGTAATTAGATTGGATAGAAAAATGTATTGAATAGAAATAAAAATTTAAAAGAGAAATAAATAAGAAAATAAAGAGGGAGGCGTGGAACCAGCAAAGGGGGTTACTCAACTTGCGTGAATCTCAATCGAGATTTCAAATTTGAGAAAAAAAATTATTTTTATTATTATTGGTTGTTAAACCATTTTTACTGTGAAATTTATTCGTACTAACTTGGTTTCATGAACCGTTAGCAGTAATATGGACCGTACATGGAGACAAAAATTATGAGTCCAATATTGGATGCCTTTTTTCGGGTTTTTGGATCAGGTACCCGAAATGCACAAATAATAATAATGTATTATAATTATTAAATCTTTGACCATCCATAACTCTTGCATGCAATGTTCTATTAACTTTCAATTAGTGGTGATGTGATCTTGTCATTAATACGGTCGATTCAAGTCTAATGTTGAATATTAAATTTTAGTTCGCGGCTCAAGTCCACAAAACACCCAATAATAATATTATTATTATTATTATTGCAGGATATTTTATCCGACATACCTTCCTCATACGGTGTCGAAATGATGAACCCTCTACGGCACCGGGAACCTTGGATCAAGACGGTCCTTTTGGTATACCCCACTTGAGTTTCAGATAATGTTGGGGTATGGCCGGGTTGGATCGAGCATGAATCAAACTAGGCCAATGGGACTAAAAGGCCAATAACTTATAGATCAAGCATCTGATTGACGCACTGTCTGTCGCGTTGAGACTCCATTTTTGTGGCAGTCCTTTGGGATACTTATTCGTGGGACATCATGGAAGTTGGAGAATCGACATGTTGCTTGAGGAGTGGATCCTTCTGGAATCAAGCGAGCATAGTGCGGGAACCCTATAGATGGTTATATCATTAGAAAGGGATCCTATGTGGGTCTGTGTTTGAGAGTCTCACTTGGATCCACTCTAGGAATCCATGTGGGTCTACATTAAAATCCTATGCGGGTCTGCTGTACTAGGATCCTGTGTGGGTCTGATAATGTATTAGGGTCTTATGTAGTTCTACTATACTAGGATCTTGTGTGGGTCTGATGATGTACTAGGATCCCCTGGGGGACTGCTGTTCTAGGATCCGGTGTTGGTCTGATGATCTACTATGATCCTATGTGGTTCTGATGATTTATGATACTACATGGGTCTACCTCTTAACATATTAAGATGATTCAGTAGTTACATCTAATCATCTCTACTATTGTACCTAAGTTATACCCGGTGTGAGCTCAGTCCTTACCTTTGTGGTGATACCTTTTTGGTATTCTTCTCTGAGGCGTACCTCTGTGGTACATACCTTCATGGTGATAACTTTGTGGTATTCTTCAATGTGGAGTACATGTATGGTTCTTTCCATTGTGGTGTAACGTTTGTGTTATTGTTTTGTGTGGCGTTACCTTTTTCATACTCACCTTTGTGGTGTTACTGTCGTGGTATTCCATCCTTTGTAGAATAGTTGAGCTTTGGGCTTTCGAGTTGCACCTTGTGCTTCCTCATGAATGAAATGGGTATACATGATAACCTAGGTATATGTATGGGAATATACCTAAATAAGGTATACTGTTGTTTCCATTCTTGTCTTTTTATCCTTTGTGTATTTTTAGAGACCTTCGAGGGTCTCAGGGTCCCTACTGAGTATCGTTATACTCACCCCTGCACGGGCTACGCCCGCACCTTGTTGTATTTGGTGCAGGCGATGGACAGAGCTGATTGAGGATGAGAGTACCATGACTGGAGGTAGCTCGAAGGTGGACATTAAACGAGGCATACCATAGAGACTACTGTTATATAGTTGTACCTACCTTTATGGTAGGATCCTTGGCGAGAGTTCACATGAGCAGTTTCAGTTTACTTGTACATTTCAGGTTTCTTGTATTTTCTAGTTGGGATTGTATTCTGGCCCCTTTACTTACTGAACACACTCTTTTTACAATGCAGTTTACCTGTGTTCATATCTTGTTGACTACTTTGTTGTGTGTGTTGTAGTTTATAAAGGAAATTCCTTCCTAGTATTAGGGAATACACCTTTCGGTGCTAGTCGCCAGCCCCTGGCCTATTGAAGGCGGGCATGGGGTAGTAACGGCTTGGGACCTGGGGGACGGGTCGTGACACATTGAAGGAACATATATCTCATTATAATACTCATGGAATAATAATTTACTAAAATAAGAATGTGTTTTTAATTACGATTTGATTTTGGGGATTTGAATGTTCACACAACCATTCACAATAACTTCACTATTTTCAAATGGACTCCAATAAGTTTTGTTCTAGTTTCAGGATTAATCAACAGTTCCCTTATTCAAAATGTTTCATGAACCAATCTTCCAAAGATTGGTGGTCATTGAGTAAATATTCCCATGATTATTAGAGAGTCACATTGGTTGAGAGGTTGGGAGGATGATCTAATAACACCCAATCGGGGATAATTATTACCTTATAAATGGTTTTTGTAAAGATGAAGACATATTGATGAGCCCTTCATCCATTCCAAAGTATAACATTGGTCACCCTCGGGATACTAATCAATTATTATCATTCATGGAATTTATAAAAATCTGTATGTCTATTGAGTCCTTAATCTATGGGGATATCTATATGTATTTGAAGTCCTCCATTAATTTTTCTCTTTTATGTTCATATAAGATATTTTTTATTCATTTATTTTTACAATGTTTTTTTAAAACTGTGTAGTAGGGTTCTCTAGAGATTATCATTATCCAAGGTGATGAGAGTTGTTTTGTTGTTGGTATTGTACCCCTTAGATAGTCTTCATATGTATCCTTGTAAAAGGAATCATATCCCTCGTTGTTTGGTTACACTTTTCAGGAAACATCATACATTTTAATAACATGTGATAAGGACCAAACCATGAATTTTAACATCATGTCTAAAGAACATCTAAGTGGAATATTCCTAGTTAAATTTTGTTGTTTCCATTATGTCAAGGAGGACCATGGAACCTTAAAAGGATATGAGTTATTAGTTTATACCTGAAACTACTTATAGGGTAGGCTATAGTGAATTAGGGTTGATTATGGGTTGATGGGATTGAACCTTATGGAGGTTTCATATGTATCTCATTTTGACATGAACCAAAGCCCACATTGGTCAGTTAAGAGGATCTATGCCTATGTAAGCTATTTGAAGGTATTTCATGCTTGGAATTTCTCCCATTAAGATTATTATGGAATTATTTCAGAGCTTATATCATAGAGAGGGATTATGTTTGGAGTGGGAGCATGTGGAGTATCTCAACTCATGTAGATTTAGAGGTTTGGTTGGGTATTACAACTAGGACGATTCACAGTGACTTTCATCTATAAGAACATGTCATTTTATTATCAAGGAGTGCTATTTGGGATTACACCATATAGGAGGATTCACTTGAGGTTGGATACATGGCCTTGAGTACCAACCCTTATTGAATCTCATTGAAGGAATGTGATGTGACTTTTGAGAAAATTATTTTCTATAGAGACATGCATCAGTCCGTATGAATGTCAGGATCATTAATGTCCTATAAGACAATGTGAATCACGATATAAATAAAGATATAATAGAAAGAAGAATATATGGAAAAATAATTTACCATTAGTCTTCTAGTAGAAGATGTTTGGGTGATGGGAGAATAATAAAGGGCCTTGATGAGCAAGTATCCTCTACCTCTTTGTGTCCAGGTTTGTCATATTGGACTACCTACCTGGGTACAAATCATAATGAAAGGCCTAGGTATTAATCCAGGAGGGATTCCATGGTCTTATTTCTATAGAATATATATGGATTAACCACTAACACTCAAAAGTAAATTAAAGAATGTTTGAATCCCTCCCTACCTAGAAAAATTGGTCCCTAGTCATAGAGGTAATGAGGAAAGTGAAAGGCCCTATCTATTTTGGATAAGACTAAGAGATCCTTATAACTTCCCCTAGGGTCTAGGTATTTTAGACCACTAGGATTCATAACTGCATGGACCCTATGGAACCTACCCATTGGCGAGGAAACGTGTGGGATACCTCTGAATATATGAATGAATAACCAAATGGGAGACACATTACTATGTTTTACATCATTATAATGCATGTCAATATGATTTTTTGGAGGCTCAGACATGGTCCCCTTAGATGAGGGATCCAAAGGAAGATGGTCCTTCCATTTTTTTCTTTAATGATGTTAAATAATGTGTCTCATGTTGGAAACGTCTTGGTTAGCATAAATTTCTTCAAGTAGGGTGTCCAGGGAGTAACTAAATATTCATCACACAATGTAGTCTTGTATGGGATGGATATGCCTTATGTGATGTAAAAACATTGAAAAAAAATCTTGGGTGTGGTCTTTCTCTTGTCCCCATGTTTCTTCTCAAATATCTCCAGAAGTGTCTCACGTTGTTACCATGTTATAGGAGGGATTGTCGTGGTAGTTTTATCATATTAGGGGGTCCTCATGAACATGTCTTGGGATTTAAACCCTGAGAGAATTCAATACCACAATCCCAATTAATTAACAATTTTCATTTGTTTTGGGTGGCTACTAGTATTATTTTATAGGGCCTAGGTTAAGGGGCTACGTGACTAGATCTTTGAAGATTTTCCTATTTTTTCTGACTCTAAAATAAGGAGGTGTAGGGTCCTATATAGAGGAAAACATGTGATCCTAGTTGAATTTGTTCACCTATATAGGTACCTAGAATATTTACCAAGCACAGGTACCATGCGCAAGGGTGGATGATCTTTCAGAGTCGTGTATAGTTTCTTTCCCTAGACTTATAGTGTACAGGTTGAGTGTGAACATTCTATCATATGAGTTTTACCCTAATTTTTCTTGGGTATCTTCAAAACTCTAATAATAGATGTTTTTTTCATTAAATCTATTCATCCCATGTAAAAAATATAGTCTAAAAAAATACACTGAGTATGATTGGATTTCATTGGAAGAAATGGTCTAGTACTAAGGTTTAGGGAAGAAAATATTTTGAAGGTTGTGCAGGAGGTCATACGGATTACCCACGCAAGTGTGGTTCATAGGAAATGAGTGAAATACTAGATCATTGTTTAGCTACGACTTCATATACTATAGACCAGCTGATGAATCATTACTTACACTTCTATTTTCTTCTCTTATCTTCACACAAATCTTATGTATAGTCTTTTAGAACATTTTATTTTCATGTATATCTTCAATAATCTCCCTTATAAGATCCATTATTATGACCTTTTCAATGCATCATATAGCCCTAGTCAAGGGAGCCGCGTGTGGTCACATGGGTGAGTGACCTATGTGAGGTCACGTTTTTTAGTCTATTTCATAGGTGACATTTGTGAAGTCTTATCCTTTTCAAAATTTGTTGAATTTTATATAATAATGAATATGAATTTAATGAAAATATTGATCTCTCCAGTAACGTCCCAATTCCGGAATCCACCCAGAGGTGCCCCTTACCCGGTTGGTCACATGGCCTCAAGTGCATTTCCCCAAATTCCAGAGGCCGCCGACTAACAGTGAGGGCCTTGGGTGTGATAGTGGGGAAATAATGCCATTATTGGCAGAGTACACAGTGGAAGTAAACTAATACATACAATAGTGGAAGATGTAAATACCAACAACAGTAACTGTATAAAAATGAAAAAGGAAACAACTAGACCAAATATCTATAAATGATGCATGATTCATACATGTCTAGGAAAATAGCCAAACAAGTCACAATGTTGGAATATAGCAGTGTTAAACCAAAGTGAAATAGAAAGTAGATAAACTCCTCAGCATCACAAGCCATAGCTTGGTTCCATGCTCTCCAACTGCACAACAATCAAGAACCTGAAGTTGAAGGGCACTTTCCCTTGTCTATACCTGCAACAATATAATCATTTTGGGCCCAAAAACATGACCCAAATAGGGTGTGAGTCTAAATCCCAGTTGGAAACCACCTGAAAATTTATGCCTTACAGTCAATGAATATATGATAGGTAAATGTATTGAAAGCAGTAAAATAGGAATGTACTCAGCAACAAACAATCCACAATCCAATTATCAAGCAACATCTAATCAAAGCAGATAACACAGATAGGTAACCCTCTGGGAAGTAATCACAACCTATCCCCTCTGATCCTACCTAGAAGATACCATCATCCCTCTGGGAAGCACACATAGTCTAACCCCTCTGGTTCAGCTAATGTATAGACTCTCCGAGGAAGCACTTACCGTCAATTCCCCTTATAGTCTCATATCGATACTAAAGGCACTCTAGGGAAGAACTTACGTCACATTCCCTCTGTGGCCCACATTGAAGAACTACAAACTCTTTGAAGAAGAACTCAATGTCAATTCCCCCTATGGTCTCGCATCATAAATTATATAGGCACTATAGGGAAGCCCTTACATACATTCTCTCTATGGTCTATTACAGTAGGTTCTCACAGCCATGTGTAAAAAAACAGCAAGAATAACATCGCGTAACGGACAAATTAAACCTCAAGAACAACTTGGCAAGCAGTCTACAACATAACAGCCTATCAGTAAAAGGAACACTCCATCCTATAATAGTAGGCATGAAACTGGAAATATACTAACATGAAAAACTAGACCAAACGGTCATAAAAATGCAAAACATTAAAGGTAAAAACATCCAAAGAATAGAAAATTACCCTATTCACAAACAATAACTTCTACTCAAGAATACAATCAAAGTAGGAAAACAACCGGGGAAAAACAGGAAACACTCAATACCCCATTCAAGGGTATTGGTGGAATTTGATCATAATACTCAAATTATTTCTAGAGAAAGGAAAAAACAACCTAACATGGATTTAAGAGATCAATATACATGAACCACAAGGCTTGAATCCAATTAGAACACCTTTGATCTATGAAAATGCATAAAACGTTCAACCCATGATAACATGGAAAAGAGAAAAAATCATGGACCGAGGTTCCAGAAGGATAGAGAAATAACTAATGCGATTACAACACAATTGACAGAGTTTGATTCGGAGGATAGATGATCACTCAGGGGTTCGTCGAAGAACTACGACCGTTCAGGAACTCTCGGCCGAACTAGACCTAATAGGAGACGTTTCAGGCGATTAGACGAGACCCCATTTCATTTAATGAAAAAAAGTACACAACATGTAATTTTGTGGTACACGGCGTGTACTCACCTTTTCTTTACTCCTCATTAAGTGGCCTTCAAACACCCTCACACAGCAGTGTGTGTGTCCCCTTCACCACCAGCACAAGCCCTTCAGTGGCATCGATGTATAGAACGTGTACTTATAAAGTACACGATGTGTACCTGAAAATTTCCCAAAATTCCTCTTTTCTCAAAAACTCTATAAAAAGGAAAAACATACCTAAAAAAAGGTCCGGGTTCTTACAAACTCCCCCCCCCAAAGAAATTTGTCCCCGAATTTCCCTAGCATGGAGTAGATGAAGAATCCACGAACAACTCCAACCATTGGGATCATACATCGACCTCCCTCTCCCAAGTCTCGTCGTGTACTCGCCTGTTCGTCCATAGCACCCGTACCAGAGGAATAGACTGCCCATGGAGAACCTTGATACTATGATCGACAATCCGGATAGGATTCTCCTAGAACGATTCATCCAGCACTAACTCGACTTCCTCGAGTTGGAAGGCATGAGACTGATTTGAAAATTAACGTCGGAGCTGAGAAACATGGAAGACGTCGTGCATATCATGGTACCTATAAGGTAAATTCAACCAATAGGCAACCAGCCCAACTCTCTCCAACACCACATATGGCCCGATATACCTCGGAAAAAGCTTACCCTGTTTCCTGATCCGCTTTTGTCCCAACCTCGGTGTCACACATAAGAAAACCTGAACCCTGACCTTGAACACTAGAGGTCATCTCCGCGGATCAGCATAAGACGTTTGATGAGACTGTGTAGTACCCATTATCTTCTGAATCAACTCTATCTTCTCTGTGGTCTCCTAATCAAGACAATGTCCCAAGAAGCTGCCTCTCCAGACTCCTGCCATCATAAGGGTGATCGAGATGGCCTACCGTACAAAGCCTCAGAAGGTGTCATCTGAATAGTTTCTTGAAAACTATTATTGTAGGAAAACTCAACAATAGGTATATGCTTCTCCCAAGAACCTCCAAAATCCAGAATGCATGATCGAAGAATATCCTAAAGAAACTGAATCGTATGCTTGGACTGGCCATCTTTCTGGGGATGGTAAGCTGTACTCAAAAGTACATGTGTGCTGAAAGCCTTCTAAATACCCTAGCAGACCCGAGAAGTAAAACGAGAATCCCTATCTGAAACAATGGAGTGTGGAACTCCTTGCAGACGTACAATCTCTCGGATGTACAACCACCCAGCTCATCAAAAATGAATGTCTCCTTGATCGGAAAGAATTGAGAAACCATCATGAGTCTATCAATGACAACCCTAACTTCATCATTCCCTCGAGGCGACTTCGGTAACCCAGTCACGAAGTCCACCACAACATCATTCCCCTTCCACTCATGAATGGGTACCTACTGCAAATGCCATGCTGGTCGCTGATGCTCCACCTTCACCTGCTGACAAGTGGAACACCTCAGGAAAAAACCAAAAACATCTCTATTCATACCTCGCCAACAATAATGATGGTGTTGATCACGATATATCTTGGTGACGCCAGGATGAACTTCCCCAACTGAGGAATAAAAATCGAGCATCATCTCCTCGCGTATATCTGCTAGCACCCATACACATCCCTGGAAATGCATGTTCTCATCCTTGCCTATGGTCTATCCAGGAATAGGGTCCTCTCCTGACATGCTTTCCCATTGGACTAGGCCTTCAGAATCTGATATCTTCCTCATTCGTACATGATCAAGAAGGGAAGAGGTAAGAGCGACAGAAGATAGAAAAGTCTTCCCCTGTCTATCACACACCTCCAAATGCTTCTAAGAGAACAGAGCCATATGATTCTACTCACTACTGGCCTCTTGAACTTATTGTATATGATTTCTCTTGCTGAACGCGTCAGCCACTACATTGCCTTTCCCCAGCATATAGGAAAGTTCAATGTCAAAATATTGAAGGTACTCAACCCACCCTCACTGTCTCAAATTCAGATCACACTGAGTAAATATGTACTTGAGAATCTTGTGGTTAGTTAAAACCACAATGTTCTCTCCCAGAAGATAATGTATCTAGCAGTGTTGGGCATGAACAACATCTTCCAACTCTAGATTGTGCATTGGGTAATTCCTCTCATGTGGCCTCAACTGCTGAGATTCGTATGCAACGAATCCATCTCCCTACATAAGCACAGCTCCTAGCCCAATACCCGATGCATCGTGGTAAATGGTACAACTCTTTTTTGACTATATAAAGACTAGTATCAGTGCTGAATTCAACCTCCCTTTCAGCTACTGAAAGTATGAATCATAAAAATCTGACCATAAGAACTTCTCACCCTTCTTGGATAGAATTGTCATTGGTGCTGCTGATCATGAAAAGTACTATAAGAAATGTATGTACTATCCAGCCAGCCCTAGATAACTCTACACCTCAAAGATTTTCTTCGGCTACTCCCAAGAAACTACTCCTCTCACTTTCTCTTGGTCTACTGATACTCCTGTCTCTGAGATAACTTAACCCTAGAAGTGAATCTGGTCTACCCAAATGTGGATTTTTGAGAGCTTATCATAAAATTTATTCTCTCTTAGTGTACTCAGAACGATCTCATGTTGGGTAGCATGGTCGTGACGAGTGTAACAGTACACCAAGATATCTTTCACGAAGACTGCCACAAATGAGTCCACGTATGGATGGAACACTCGGTTCATCAGTTCCATAAAACCTGCAGGTGTGTTCTTGGGGCCGAACGGCATAACCATGTACTCGTACAGATCATACCTGCTCTAGAAGGCTATAAGAGGTTTATCAGATGGTCTAATGCGCAACTGATGATATCCGGATATCAAGTCAATCTTCGAGAACACTCGGTCTCCTAAAAGCTGATCAGAGAGATCATCAATCCTTGGTAAGGGATATCGGATCTTGGTCATCAGCTGGTTGAACTTCTGATAATCCACACAATGCCTGAGGGTTCTGTCTACCTTCTTCGCAAACAGGACAGGCGAACCCCAAGGAGAAGTACTGGGTCGGATGAAACCCATTGCCTGTAACTCCTCCAACTGCTTCTTGAGCTCCTGCAACTTAGGTGTATCCATCCTATTAGGAGGAATGGACACTGGTGCTACTCCAGTGTATCAATTGAAAAGTCAATCTCTCACTCTGAAGGAAAACATGAAAGGTCCATTGGAAATAAATCCCTTAAACGGTCCACCACTGGAGGAAATTATAACTGTGAAGTCCCCAAGTCATCTAGATATATACTAGAAATCGGGGTTGTATCTCCTCCAAACCCATGATGCTCTAGACCCACTCTACTCTCCTAGACATCCCACACACCCTTCTGAATGAAATATCCACCCTCTGGTGATATAAAACTCACCCGGTGGAAATAATAGTCGACGACTACCTGGAAGGGAACTAGCCAGTCCATTTTGAGAATGAAATCATAGCCTTTTATCCCTACGGCATAGAGTTCCCATAAGAGGTGACACCCACCAACCTCTAGAGTGTACTCCTTACACTAGCATACACTAGCTTTTCTAGTCCCCAATGAAGTGTCTAGTATCAAGATATCAGCAGATGAGATGATACAGAGCTGAAGGATCTCCACAGAAATAGATATAAATCTATGGGAAGGCACTGTATCGAAAAGAGTTGCAGATAAAACTGAAGCAACTAGGATCGGACCTCAAGCTGTGGAATGTCTGAGATCCTGCTCCAGTTGGGTTTGCTCCACAGCAAAGGTCTGGCCTGCTCCACGACCCTGTGACCCTGCCTGACCTCTCTGAGATGATCCACTCTTTTGTCTCTAAAATAATGGTGAATGACCACCTAGACCACAACCTCCACCTCGGTCTGAACACCCGAAAGAACTCTAGTTCCCAGACAGGTGTGAAACTGGTAGCACAGCTCCCGAACTTGGAGTCATAGAAGAACCCATGTCACTAGCTGCCGGTGAGAATATCTGATAGAAGTTCTGAAGGTGACCCATCTTGTCACATGATATGCACTCCACTGGGTCTCTCTGGAACTATGTCTCATATTCCCACTCTTTCCTCACTGGTAGCATACCACTTGGCTACCAAAAGATGTGTCTCACCTCCACAAATCACCGTGTGAAGACTCCCTATGGTGCTTCCTACTGTCAGTAGGAGAGATTCTAACTCCAGATGTCGAGACGCCCTGGCTCATAACTCCGAAATCCCTCATATTGCAATTCATGATCAGTTCCTAGCTGATGACAGAGGTGATAAAAGTCTACCAGAAGATGTTCACCTAGGAACAGATGTCGTGCCTGAGACCATCCTTGAATTTCTTTGCTAGGAATAACCCATCTCCTCCTAGGAAGGGTGTAAAGCGCTGAAGCTCGGTGAAGCATGAGGAATACTCCACGATAGAAAGAGTGTCCTTCTACAGACTCAGGAACTCTCGGGCTCGATTGGCCCTTAAAGTCTCCGGATAGATGTATTCATAGATGATGCACTGAAATGTCTCCCAAGTCATAACCTGCTGATGACCTACCTATGAGATCACGTCCCACCTCCTCTTGGAAGAGTCCCATAACATATAGGTAGCGTGATTGACCATCCTCTATGGAGGTTTCTCCAGATGATCAAAGATCATCAGCATGGCTTCCAACCATGACTCTACAGCCTGCGGTCCTCCTTCCCCTAAGAAGGTGGGAGGATACTACTACTGGAAAACCCGCCATAGACATGGCAGGAGGCAGAGCTCCCTGGAAGGTCTGCATCATCCTCATAAATCCCTCTCTGAATTGAGAATCATCTCCTGTGTTATGTATAATGGATGGTGCCAAGACTGGCATGACAGGAGGATCTGCTGGAAGTCCCTGATCAGCCATATCTGGTGTCAGATCACCGCCTGGCAACTGGCGTACAACTGGAGGACGTCTCGGTGCCATGACTCTGTATGGTCAAATTCAAACCTTAGATCAACATTAACAAGGAATAGAAAGTATTAGCTTATGAAGGTAATGAGAGAAAGGTGGAATTTAAAATGTACAAAACATGACTACATGGCGTGTATAAAGACTACACATCGTGTTCCCTTAAGTCATTTACATGGGCGTGTACTCCTATCTAAACTGGTCGTGTAACACCCCAAACACATTGCGTGTTCTCCAAACACATGGAATGTACTTGAATCTTCTTCCCCTGCCCGGGTCCATTTACACAGTTAAGCCACACAACTCTCCTAAAGCAAGACTACACAGCATGTTCAAGGCATACACCGCATGTACGGGACAAGCTTCACCTAACCCGTGTTGTTAGTGACACAACCTTTGTACCCAGGATACACTACACAGTGTGTTCCAGATGGTACATGGCGTGTACTAAAATGTACCAACCAACCGTGTGTTTTGATACATGGTTGGATACACATTTGAGACTACATGACGTGTTCCAAATAGACATAGCGTGTACGGAAAAGGATAACACCGACCCGTGTAGTTCGGGACACAGCTGAGTTCTTGGGACAGACTACACGGTGTGTTCAAACCTGACATGGCTTGTATAAGAACAAGCTCCACTAACCCATGATGTTAGCTACATGGTCAGACTCTTAGGATTACACTATACGTCGTGCACAGCTGGTACATGGCGTGTTCCCACAAGATTTTCCCTATCCCGTGTCTCTACCCACAGGGTCTGTTACACGGTTAGAGACTACACAATGTGTAAATAATGTACACGGCATGTACTTAAGAGAAACTGTTTATTCCAGAACAGAAGACCACATGGCATGTACTTAACATTACACGGCCGGTATTCTGGGGTTTTCCAGATAGTAAGCCTCAGAACCTTTTCCGGAGCCCAAAAAACACTTTAACGAACTCTGAAAGTGCCAAATTCCGATCCGTTAGGGACCATACACCTTTCAAATCAAAGTTTGTCATATTTAACAAGTTACAACAAGGTAAACTAGTCAATGGTCCACCAAATTACGGTCCATGAGGTCCCGTAACACCTGAAGAACCAAAGCATGGTGTTCATTCAAACAAAACCTTATATAATCAATGATTTAACAAGAAGAAAATATTTTTATCAAGGAATCTATCACAATAACATGCATATTTTACCCAACATCTTTCAAAACAACTTTCAATTGATAATTCATCCTAGATGACATGTCAAGAATGAATGACATGTGATTTATATGAGGATCCTATATGATGGATGAGATGTCTTACCCTTATCTCATCAAATTGCGACAAAAACAGAACCTCAATAAAATCAACGGTAATAGTACAAAACATGTGAATCACACAATAGTGAAATCAAATCAACCGTAAAATTTCGAAACTAGAAAAATTAAAATAAATGAGGTAGGTTGGATTTCCCATGTACATAGGTTAGCTACTCCCGGGAACAGCATATTACCATGTACCCATCCCATCCCATCCCTGACTAAAGGCTCCAAATAGTAAGTTAAGAGAAAAGAATTCCTCTGATACCACATTGTAACATCCCGGTTTCAGAAGCCAACTAGAGGCGCCCTGTACATCATTGGTCACATGGCATCAAGAACATTTCCCCGAATGCCAGAGGATGCCCACTAGCAGTATGGTCCTTGGGTGTGATAGTGGGGAAACATTTCCCTTGTTGGTAGAGTACACAAAGTATGTAAACAAATACATACAATAGCGGAAGCAGTAAATACCAACAACAGTAACATCTAAAAACTGATAAAGGAAACAACTGGAGAAGATATATAAATGATGCATGATACATATATTTCTAGGAAAATAGAAAACAAGTCACATTACTAGAATAATATAATGTTATACCAAAGTGCAAAAGAAAGCAGATAAACTCCTTATCATCGAATTCCATAGCTTGGTCCCATGCTCTCCAGCTCCACAACAATCAAGAAACTGATGTCGAAGGGTTCTTTTTCTTGTCTATACTAGCAACAATATAATCTGTTTGGGCCCAAAACCATGACCCAAACAGGGTGTGAGACTAAATTCCAGTACAAAACCACCTGAAGATTTGTTCCTAACAGTCTTTGAATATATGGTAGGTAAAACTACAGAAAGATGTAAAACAAGAAATTACTCAGCAGCAAACAATCCACACTCCAATTAGAATGCAACAGTTAAACAAAGCAGATAACACAGACATGTAACCCTCTGAAAGTACTCACATCCTATCCCCTCTGATCCCACCTAGTATATACAAGCAACCCTCTGGGAAGAACACACAGTATCACCCATCTGGTTTTGAAAAAGTATAGACTCTCTTAGGAAAAACTCACTGTCAATTCCCCTATATTCTCATATCAATACTAAAGGTTCTCTAGGGAATCACTTACGTCACATTACCTATCTGGCCCTCATCAAGGTACTACAGACTCTATGAGGAAGAACTCAATGTCAATTCCTCCCGTGGTCTCACATCGTAAATTATAATGACTCTCTGGAGAAGCCCTTATGTCCATTCTCCCTATAGTCTTTTACACTAAGTTCTCATAGCCTAGTGTTTAAAAAATCAGCAAGAATAGCATCGTGTAACAGACAAATTAAACCTCAAGAACTACATGGATAGTAGTAGACAACATAACATCCTGTCAGTACAAATAACACTCCATTCTAAAACACTAGGCATGGAACTGGCAACAGCCTAACAGGCAACACTAGACCAAATTGTCATAAACAAGAAAAACATGCATGGAAAAAACATCCAAAGCACAAAAAATTACCCTATTAACAAAAAATAACCTCTACTCAGGCATACATGTGATGAAAGGAAACAACAGGGGAAGAAATGTAAACATGCAATACACTGTTCAAGGGTATTGGTGGAATTTTCACATAATACTGAAACATATTCTACAGAAAGGCACAAACCACCTACCTTGGCCTTAGGAGATCAATATACATGAACCACAAGGCTTGAATCCCCTTATAATACCATAGATCTACAAAAAAAATTCAACGTTCAACACACGATAACATGGAAAGGAGAAGAAATCATGAAACGTGGTCCAACAGATGAGAGAACTCACCGATACGATTCCAACGCACTCGATGGAGTTTGATTTAGAGGATGCACGATCGCTCGGGGGTTCCTCAATGATCCACAGCTGTTTGGGAGATCTCGGATGAAAAAATCCTAAAAGGAGAAGTATTTGGTGATTAGATGCGACCCCGGTACGTTTAATGGAAAAAAAGTACACGATATGTACTTTTGGAGTACACGATGTGTACTCGCCTTTTACGTACTCCACATTAAGAGAACTCCAAACACCCACACATGACCTTGTGTGTGTACCATACATGACCTGTATAAGGCCTTCAAAGGCAAGGAAGTACACGACATGTAGTTTTAAACTACATAGTGTGTACTGGAAAAATTTGCAGAAACTCCTCTTTTCTCAAAAACTCAAGAAAAAGGAAAAAAATATATGAAAAGGAGGTCTGGGTTCTTACAATTCCTTGTAAATTTTCTATGGATACTCCATTGTAGTTCCACTAATATACTAATAAACATGTATTACAGATGATAATATATGTTTTTCTAAATTACTATAACATTGGTGAATCCACTCTACCTGACATAGTGATGAAATTGACACAATACCAGTAAGAAAATCTGCCATATTACTATCTTCTATTTTATGATCAATGACTTCTAAGTGATGCTCTCATCCCGAATGATAATAGTTACATCACAAAGCTTCACATCTATCCTCTTGTTAATGTATGGTGGTGGATGAAATTTTAGGAGGGTATTATCAGCATCCACCATAACTGTTCATGAATGAGACGAGTAATATGGGCCCCTTGCTAACTCAAGAGAGGAAATGAATGAGGGATTAGAATTTGGCATGGATTATGCACTGCGGTAAGCCTTTTCACAGTCATTTTAATATTATTACTCACATGACATACTTTTTCAATCATTCTTACTATTTTTAAGATATTATTCACTTCCTCCATTTTTTGTTCTAGCAATGATCCTTTAAAGATCAAGGAGGACATCCTTGAGGATTTTCCAACTCATGGTGACGAATCCATCCCATTTACAGATGTAGTTCCAATAGACATTTCTACATCAACTCATATTTTTAAGAAAGGGAATAAGTTCATGGTAATTTTATTTTTTTATCACATGGTATCATGTGTTGGTCATTGACATTCTTCCATGTGAAATCTGAGATCTTTTGCATGCACTATTGGGCCCTACAACAACTACCACTAGCCTTGTCCCCTCTTAAAAAGGGGTTGAGAAGGATCCTAGATGGTATGATGAAGGTTTCCATGTTGACCATTACCCTATCGGGTTTTAATAAGTTTTGTCTATAATGATGTTAGAATAAAGAATCAATAGTGGAGAAAATTTGGGTCATGAGACACATCTTTCAAATTCCTCCATTGTTGTTGATGTTGTGATACATGATGAAGTGTAAAATGAAATAAAAAAACATGTGAATATGTTAAAAAAATTTAAAATTACCACTGTATTGGAGGTGTTACAATAACTTTGATGCAGAGTTCAAAAATCATGAGTTTTCTCTTTCCTGAATTTTCAAATGTACTTGACCTCTCCATAGTTGTTATATTACACCAGAACATAAATTTTAGAACACTGTTTACAAATAAAATTTCCACAAAAATTCATGAAAAGACATAAATGTCCATTATAATTTTATTTCTAAGGGACTAATTATTGAGAATCCTAAATTATGAGATCCTCAAAGGATATATATCCCTGTCTCTAGAAATATCCAAGATTATGGTCCTTATCAGGAGGTCCCTACTCAGTGTACTGATATTAGGAGTAATCGAAAGGCATTAAATCCAAAAGATGATCCAAAAACATGTGAGTGTTATAAATACATTATCTATATCATGGAATATGTTGTATGTTAACCTATATATGTTGATAAGGGTTTCCACCTACTATTGAGTTCCATAGACTTCAATGGCCAAACATTAGCCATGGTATTATGTTACAATTTTGTATACACTAGTAGGTGATAATGATACTATTGTAGAGGTAGTGGTGGATGGTGAAAACCATACAGAGAAATAAGTAAGAGAAAGGATTCTAGAAAGCTGAGACATAGCTTGTAGTCTAGTTTGAAGATCTCAAAAATTCTATATCCCAATCTAAGTTCAGTCATGGAAAGTATTTGGGATAGTATCAGTGTTTTCATGATGATAAATCTCTTCAATTGATACACATTCATGAATAATTTGATATCATGAATGAAGTGATGTCATAAATCCACAAATCCTTCAGCTAGACCTTTGGAAAATGAATAGAATCTATTTTTGTGGAGTACGGGAAACATAGTAATATTGAAGATGTTATCACAACATAATTGGATGAGTTTCATAAAACTGCATATAACACCCGGGTCACAATCCAACATATCAAAGCCTATGTTGAGGAGTAATTAACTTTGAAGAATGTATAGAGACCCTCACTTTTAAACATGAGTGTAGAAATATATTATCAGAGAACAAAATACATCTTACAAATAGATACCATAATACCAAATTAGAGTAGTTCCCTTGGAAACATGGAAACTCGCAAAAATTATGTAATTTTGCTGCATTATCTCACACTAGATTGTTCATGATGAAAAACCTTCTAGGATATAACATTAATAATACATATATTCATATCATTGAGAAGGAAACATAAAAATTAGGGTGCCTAGATTCTCAATAAGGGTAAATAAGGGATATAATTAAACATTAACATGAGAAGAAGTATACCAGAACGTGATCATAATCCTAGAATATCATACCCTTAATATCAATGATCATAAATGTAAGTCATTGAATAAAGATTGTCATTTGTTAAGACATGAATAATAATCAAATAAAGATCAAGATCCATGCAATCATAACATATAAATTAGAAATGGAATTTTGTAATACACATAAACAAGTAATCTCATTTATTATAAGTCATGATACAATGCTTGAACTTATTAGGGAACTACATGGGGACTACTCCAACTGGGTGGGACACAACACCATCCCCAATCACAGTCTGTTATTTATAAGGGATCATGTTTCCCCACATTCCCATAGTAGATTGGGTTTCCCCATCTCCCCAATGTGGATCAATTTTCTCCATCTTTCATTTTCATGTTAACTAATCTTACATGGTGGGACACACCACCTTCCTTAGTTATAGTACTTTATTTGAAATAGATCGGCTTTCCCTATCCACCAATTGTGGATCAAGTCGATGACTAGATTCCCATATTTATCAAATGTGTTATAAATCATTACCTAATTCATTTGAGGGAGATATTATTCCCACCCATCACTTAATAAAACCATTCATACATGTACCTTAGCATAATAAATCTTTGATAACATCCCACCACTCCTTGTCTTTAGTTGAGGATGAAGTGTTATGTGGCCGTAAGAGTCATCTATGAGGTGCCAAATTCTGGAAATAAATATCACAGAATTAATAAAAGGATAGGGGGACCATTTTAAAATTAAAAACCAAAATAACCAACCAAACATACAATTACTAAATAGCCACTATATGATTTATGTTCTCAATATTATACAGCTCAAACAGTGAAAAGGTACAATAATAACTAACCCAAAAAAAACTAGGAAACAAAATTAGAGTACAAATAGGATGGGTAAAATTACTATACTCATAGACTTCTAAAACAATATTTATAGCTCCATACCAAGCTCCATGATCTGACACCACATGACCACTAGTGAATCATGATGAACCACTAACAAAATTAGATGTTATATCTTTACCTGTGTCTTGGAAAACAACATCTACAAAAGCAGCTAACCTCCAAAGCATGGGGTTAATAATAATACTTAGTTTTCTCTCCAAAAATTATGTCCCTACTCACACTACTAGGGTTGAATGAGTTAGTATATTTATATAAATAGTTTATATAAAATATGTTAAACAGTAAAATAATTTCCAAAAATCCGAACAGATGCATACTAAATATTTTATCCCTACAAACACCTTTCAGGAATGAACTAAACAAGTCATTAACCATTTTCACATTTCACAAGTTCATAACCCATTTAATCTCATGTGACCACATACACATCTCATCCATGACACAAATTCAACCATAGGATCTCAATGATACCATTGACGGTGGAACTTCACATAGGAACCCATCCCCTTTTTATTTTGGTACTTTTTGCAAAATTTGAATTCATTGATGGTGGTACTTCATTCCCATTACCTATCCAATAAAACTAATCATTAACACCTTAATCTAATAACCATAATTTAACATGTACCAAAATCACATCCACCTATCTTTTCCAATCCAAATCAACCCTTTTACCCAAGACAAATTTCCAACAAACATGATAAAACCATTTCAATAAAATCATCCATTTATTGAAAACACTATTAAGAAATATCATGCCAAACATCCATTCAATAAAACATGATTTTTTTATTAGAAACCATTTACAAAAACTATTTCCATGAATCAAACAAATAAACAATTTTAAAACAATTATTTTAAAATCTTACAATGGAATATATTGAACAATAATATCCCATTTCCCAAAAGTAAAAAATGTCTGAAAAATGGATTTCAACCTAGATATAAACAAAAATTTCATAATCCATTTCCTGAAGAAAAAATAATAATTTAAAATTAAACAATCATTTTATAGTAAGAGGAGTCCAGAGTGAATCCACCAACCATTCGGTTTTTAGAGAAAAAATATATGACAAAACCAACACTCACCAAATTTATGTGAAAACACCACAAACCCACCATAGACACCATCCCATAGACCATCATGGTCAAAAAATCTATTATCTCAACAAAAATCCTAGACATATCTACAACATGATTAGATCTATGAAACTAGGATAGGGAGGAAAATAGATCTATGAAAAACCAAGATACTACAACAAAAGAGACCTAAAAAATAAGATACAACTTTACCAAACCAAGAAAACCCATTAAAACGTTTCCAATAAGAGTTATAGTGGTTCTCTATGTATAGAGGGGAAGAAATATCGAGGTTGTTCCAATTTTGGGAAAAAATGTGTTGTTTTGGGTTAATCTTGACCGACCAATTTTTTTTAAAAACCCCATTTTTTAGCACATACATTGTTCAAAAACACTATTAAGAATATTGTGTGATAACCATGCACCTAATAATATTCCAATTAAGACCCTACAAAGTTATAGAAATCATGCACCAATAGTGAGAAATCCCAATGTCCCATATTTCTTCATTTAACTGGGTGGCCACATGGTATAGAAAATTGTGTGACGTAACCATGTGCCAACCCATAGCCCACATCCACCTGGTGCAAGGATTACTAGAAGAGCTTCATGGTTTTCACTTACCATTATCAAACCATGCACACTTAGAAAATCCCCAAATAATCCCTAAAACCTTCCAAAATCGACAAAACATTACCAAAAATCTTCATGAACATAAAAATTCCTTAATAAGGATTATGTAAGTCAAGATGGGTGTGACATTTTCTCCCATAAATTGGAATTTACTTATACAATGAGTAGAAAACCATCACATTCTTTAAAGACATCATTCCATTTCCCATCCATTTATTTCTCCCATTCCCATGTCTACCCTGAAATTTGACCATGTTTGCACAGAACCATCACTGGACTGTTGATATTCTAATGAAATACAATATTTTTCGTATCCAAAATCCCCAATGATCTGTGAACCAAAGAAGAAACAAGATCTAGTTCAGCATGATCCTATAGAATCACAGGGTATGGATCTAGATGATACTTATTTAACTGGGATACATGAATCACATTGTGCCCCACACCGAACTATGGGGGAAATTAAAATCAAAAATCCATCTCTCTAACCCACTCAAGTATCTCTATAGGACCAATATACCTCATATATAACATTACATACTTTAAAAAATGATGATGTCCTGGCCTTTGAGAGATTATCAAGAACACATGATCACCCACCTCAAATGAAAATAGATGTCAACTATGGTTGGAATATGATTTATAACAACACTATGTCATCTCTATTATCATCTTGGTCAATATAATCTTATCTATTGATTATGGGACAAGGATCATCCCCAATATCTATGTCTAACATGATTCCCCCAAAAAATTGAGGACAAATATGATGCATGTACAATTCTTCAAATAGAACAATAACCCTCTTGGAATGATGGAAATTATTATATGAGAATCCCACCAATGTTAGGTTCTCCACCGATTATCCACAAAAATTCATCTGACAAGACCATAACATGTCTTCCAACATTTGTATCATCCTCTTGAATTTTCCATTAGTATGAAGATGACATGTCATACTCATTATAATCTAAGTCTCAATGTCTTCTTACATGGATTCCCATAAATGAGAAGTAAACATAATATATCCATATAATACAATCGAAAGTGGTAAACCATGCCTCTTCACCACCTTGTGGGTCTATTTTATGGATAGTTCTTCCACCATATGATATTCAAAAATCAAGATGATAAAGGATGACTTTGTGAGGAGATCCACATTCACCCATATAGATTTTTGTTTTTGAACTGTTCCAAGGAAACCTATGAAATAATCCATAGCTATCTGATCCCGTTTTCACATACGTATAGTGTGACACTACAAC
This sequence comes from Viscum album, assembly GCA_963277665.1. Taxonomy (NCBI): domain Eukaryota; kingdom Viridiplantae; phylum Streptophyta; class Magnoliopsida; order Santalales; family Viscaceae; genus Viscum; species Viscum album. Next base: position 1,511,624,973 of record OY728132.1, on the reverse strand, counting down.
ATACACTCTATTATCTGATTATATATCATTCTATACTGAAAAATCAAGTATCTCGATACACATTTAGTCACTTTACTTTTCATACTCTCCCACCAAAACTATGTGTTGGGATCCTTATTCATTTTTTGAATTCCATGAAGGAAAAATTTCTCATATAATGATATACAATAAGATAGTGTTCTTGATATGATAGGAATACAACCATCTGATTTTGAAAGAAAACAAACAAACTCCCATCTAGTTTCCACTACTCAATGGTCGCCCCACCATTGAGTTTATACCACATAGATACACAGTCTGAATTGGATTCCTACACCTCATTAACCGATCCAACCAAATTATGAACCATCCAAAATAGAAATAAAATATTCTATATCACCTTGTTAATCACATTCGAAATGTATGTTAGTTATAACCAACATCAACTGCCACTGATTTGAATCTTTATTTTCCACCTGAACAATTGACTTCATATTTAATGCATTCTCTACAGAATTGCCTTTATCTGAGGTCTACACAAATTCAAATACAAACTTCTTGAGATAATCTATCAATATCATTTTCCTCAAGATCAAATATATTTGTGAGAAATTATGATTTAAATTATTAGGCACATTAAACACCATGAATTTCTCACTAATGAGATAACAATGCCATCTTTTGAAATCATACACCACAACCGCTAACTCCAAATAATTCATTGGGAAGTTCAACTTAATATATATAAATATCCGTAATAAATACATTACCACATGATCTCCCTACATGATAACCCAACCCAACCCTGATCCTTCTGCATTAAATTCCACCAAATAACCTTTCTATATATCTAGAAAAACCACCATTGGTACTCATTTATGATGAACCTTAATCTCTTAAAAAGTCATCATAAACACCTCATTATGATAAAATGGAACATTATTACTTGTTAAATAATTCATCGATGATGCTAATATTGTGATTTCATCAAAAAAACACCTGTAATAGCAAGCTATATCAAGGATTCTCAATAGCACAAAGACATTGTTTGAATATTTCTATAATGTAAATACCACTATTTTTAATAGATCCACTAAAACACCATTCTCATAAATATCATTGAAAGGAAACTATACCTCTTATATCCAAAAATCAAACTTTGATTTTTTGGAATACAACCGATGGTATCTAATTAATACCAAAACTATTTTAGTGTGTTTATCATTGATAGCCCTTATCCTTGAACACACCAATATATCATCCCCAAACACCACCTTGAAAGATTATGTATATCTGTAAAATATCGAATTTCATAAATTCCATGAAGACTTATAGTGTGTTTCTAAGACCAAAAGGAATTACCACATTCTCATAAATTACATATCTACTCTTAAAGCTATTTTCAGAATATCCTTCTTCTATACTAATAATTGATGGTAACCAAATCACAATTCAATTTTTGAGAACGAATAAGCTCCCCTTAATTAATCAAAAATAATAAATGAATGGGAATTGATATAAATTCATTATCATAACATGGTTAAGGTTAAAATATTATACACTGATACAAAGTGTTATATATACCATTTTAATGAACTACACAGGTTATTTCCAATGAGATGTTCTATGCTAGATAAACACTTTGTTTTCTGTCACTTATAACTCAACTTTGAGTTCCCTAAATTATAATAGTTACCTCAGGTATGAAATAAGTGATATATGAATGGTCCCTATATGGATATTAATCATAAACTCCTCTTCTCTTACATGTGTCAACCCTGGGAATTCATTGGTAAATATATCCAAAAAACATATCAATGACAACCGGAAAACTGCTTCTTCCAATCTCTTCCATCGATGCCAAAGAAAAAGTTGCCAACTGATATGATATTTTCAAAAAAAATCATATACCAATATGTTGGTTGTATCCAAATTCATATTTATCTATCCAATAAATAGGTTATTGATGTCATATTCAGATGTGAAACTAACTGTTCACACAGAACAGTCGGTGTGGGACTTAAACATCATCAAGAAATTGATTCATATGATTATATCATAGAAATACATATCAGGAATACAGAAGCCCCATATAAACTCATCCCCATTAATAGTTATAAAAACTTTTAGACACATAAAATATTGACACTCTATTATAACAATGGAGTTTGAATTTTTTTATTAGAATGCATGATTTTCACGTTAGATTTTCCACTATTTCCTACAGTTTTCATGAAACGTACTCCTCCTGTTCCCCCTAAGTTGTCCCTTTTTACCACTATATATTGATTTACGATCTCTATAAAATTTTTTATATATAGCACCACAATATTGAATGAATTTCTTGTCCAATACAATATTCAATGATACACTCATTCAAGGATGCATTGGATGCAACCTTGGGTGAAAATCGGACTAAATTCAAGAATTTATCCACATAATCCATCACCAAACATTTGTCATAATTTATGTTAATGAAATTTATTTCGCTCTAAAATATGAACATTTGTGGATATAGTTGTTTGTTAAAAAAGTCCCCAAAATACTTGTATATCATGCCTTGGTACACTTTATCCCAGAACACCCACTAACACCACTGATAGGAAATATCTTCGATCATATAAATTTCTGTGTTGATATTAAACTCTACTGGTGTCCCTACAAAATAAAAATATTGATTCATCCATTTTAGATGCACCACAAACTTTTATGATTCTAAATCACCACAAAAGATAGGTTTAGTTTTCTTCTCAAACTGAGATGAATTGTCCACATGCCCTGGAACATTCATTTTATTCCCACTATACATAGCCTGAAAGTCTTGCAAAATTCTCTACACAAGCCCCGAGTTTACATGTGAATCAGGTGCAACCACATTTCCAATAGCTTCCACTGGTTGGTCTCTATGATACCTAGCCTCTTAAATTTCTATCAATCTGACACAAGAACCATAAGTTCCACTTTATAGAAATGAAAGTCTTACAATTTCAAATTATATCACATTTCACTCTCAAAAACATTCTTTCCAAAACTCCATATTTCCCATGTTGATTCGTTTTTGAATAATCCACCATGTTTTGAAAATCAAAAAACTTCCAAAATACCACAACCATTACCTTTTCAAAATCACACATTTGAAACCAAATGATAGATTTCAAAAAAATAAACACATTCATATTAAACATAAATCATTAACTTGAATGAGACAATCAATCCTAGGGGGAGTTCATTCCTTTAATGCATGTCCTGATCATATGATTGGATAAACCCATGAAAATTAGATTACACTTTTATATGTGTCTCCAAAACACTTATATACATAACCCTCTAGTAACATTGAGTTTATTATGAAATTTTTAGCTATATATTTTGATGCTATATATTTCAAAATTTGAAAATCATACTCCATTATACCCCCCCCCCCAAATCCAAGAATAAACCATGAATGAGTTCCATATCTATGGTCAAAAATGAATTCCAAAGGACTGAATATGACTGATTTCACATGTAAGTTAAGTACCAAACAAACTGTTACCTTTTGTAACTTCCCTCCCCTCGTCGTTGGCTTCAGCCGAGATAGAAGTTCTACTTGGCCTTAAGAGACATCCCCAAGGTTCTAAAGGCTATAATTAAATGTTGAGGGATTAATAAATGATTGGGGGGAAATTTTCCCATTAAAACTAAAAAAATCCAACAAAACATATCATTAATAAATAGCCACTACTTGATCCATGTCAACAATGTACTATTTCTCAAATTATGCCATGTTATAAAAAAACTAGCCCAAACCAAACAAAGAAATAAAATCAGTTTTCAAAGAGGATGACTAAAACTAAAAACTAAAATACTCTACTAAAATTATCCATAACTCCACACCATGATCCAAGCTATAACACCACAATACCACCGAATAATCAAAATGAACAACTAATGAAATGAGATTCATTATCTTTACCTATTTCTCAAAATACAATATCTCCAATGAAAATCCCATGGTCCAATGAAGTTGGTGAGTAATAATACATGATATTTTGTACCCAAATGACTTCTCTTCTCAAAACATTATGATGGAATGATTTATGTCATTTATATAAACAATTTACATAAAAAAATTTAAATAGTTCAATAATTTCCAACAAGCTGACCACATGCATACCAAATAGTTTATCACAATAAACAAATTTGGGGAAGAAACCACAAATGTTAATAAAAATTTCCCCATTTCACATTGGCATAAACAATTTATTATCATGTGATTGCTTGCACATATCAACCATGAACACAATTCAACCACTTGTGCTCAGTGATAACATTTATTATGGGAAGCATGTTTGACCCCAACCCCTTTTTATTGTGGTACTTCACTATATATTCCAATTCTCTAATAATGGTAAATAACACCCATTATCCATCCCATAAAACTCATGATTAACAACTTAATCACAAAATCATATATCAATATGTACCATAATTACATTAACCAATATTTTTCGAAACAAATCAACCCTTTAAGACAAGCAACATTTCCAAAAAACATGCCATAAAAATTTCAATAAATTCCACCATTTATAGAAAACACCCGATATTGATCTCATTCCAAACATCCTTTCAACAAAACTTCATATTTTAGTGAATCCCATTTTTAGAAAAAAATTTCCATAAATCAAACCCATCACCCGATTTAAAAACATCATTATGAAATATTATAATGAAATATATTTCACAAAAATATCACATTTAACAAAATCCCAAAATAATCAAAAAATGTATTTCAACCAAGATTTACACAACAATTTTATAAACAATTTCAAGAAAAGTAGTTTAAAATTAATATTTCTAGTTATATAATGATTTATTGAGAGTGAAGCAACCTATCTTGTAGGGTTTTGGAATAAATGACCCAAAGAACCAAATCTGGGTGAATACTCCACAAAACCACCATAGATCCCATCCCCTAAAATAAAAAATGATAAAACTAACCATTATTGTAAATAAACCTAATATATCTTTAATGGAACTATATCTATGAAATTAAGATAGAAAAAGATAGTAGATATATGAAACACCCCGAAATCAACACAAAAGGACACTTATAAATGAAGATAGAGCTTTACCACAACATGAAACCACTTTGGAATGCTTCCAAAATGAGTTGGAGAGGTTCTCTAATATCGGAGTGCATGAAATACAACATTTTGGAAACTTGGGAGAAAAAATGGGGTGTTTACGGTTAATCCTAACCAACCCTCATTCTTTTTAACCCATTTTTAACGTATTAATGGTTTAACCACACTATTAGGAATATTTTGTACTAACTATGATCCTGATACTGTCCCAAAGTGTAACCCACATGGTTGGCCCACATGGTCAAACAACTTATGAGAAATTCCATTATCCCATGTTGCACAATTTTTCAGGGGTGGCCATATGGTTTACCAAACCATTAACATTAACTTTTCACTATCCCACAGCACACTACCTCATTTTTTATGGGTTCCTTGATAAGAAACAAGTTTTTAACTTCCTATTCTCAAAATTGTCACCCATAAAACCCCTCCAAAACATTCTTAAAATCCTTCAAAAATATGCCAAAACGTATCCAAACACTTCATACACATAATAAGGCCCAAATAACGGTTACATACATCAAACTGGGAGTGCTACAACTTTCATCATATCATAACCCATAAAAATATATGGGTTTCATAAACATCATATCATAACATGTAGAAATTTTATAGGTTTCATAATCAATTCATCAAAGCATAACTTGTGAAAAAAAGCAGGTTTCAAATGAGTATAACCTGTGGAAGAGATATAGCTTTCATGAGCATCATCATCTTAAGAGATAAATCATTTAATAATGGATATGAATTGAATTTATATATCATTTCCCTAGAAAGGAATGAGTGACCTCAGAATATTTAATCTTAGATGGAAAAAAGTTTTGAAATAACTTTTAAAAACTGTTCTTAATGAAAATAGCCTTTATTATTTGAAAGAGTATTTTTAAAACAGAAATTCTTTTTGAAAACCATTTTCATTGAAAAATAAACATGAAAACTTATAAAAATATATTAAAAACGTGTATAATACTATTTATTTGAAAATAGTTTGAAAACATATGATAGAATGTTGAAAATGTTGTGAATCCCATTTAATTCAAAATAATTTGAAAAATCATAAAGGATTATTTGAAAACAATAAAAAAAATTAAACAACCATTTTTCTTGATATTGAGTTTAAAATATAGATTTTAATAAACAATATAGAAATCAATTTTTGAAAACACGGTTTACGAAATTAATGGTAAGTGTCTCAAAGAAGGTAAATTAAGGAAAAAATACTTTATCATTTTGGTATCATTAAAAATGTATGACACTTGAAAGAGAGATCATAAAATGGATATTTAAATACTTCGAAACATATTTATAATTATCATAGCATATATTCATGGAAATTTTATACATCACACAAAAATAATGTGTGGTGGATAAGACATAAATACCATAAAATTAAAAGTGAGGGTATAAATACCTTAACCATAAGTCTTGACTCCCTTTGTACATGAAAAAACCTCCTATATAGTTAATATAATTTTCTTATACATATTTAGAAAATAATATTGTTATTTACAATAACATATAATGTTGGATTATGACTTTATATTACCCTCTTATTAATGATTTCATGTTATGGATTCTCTTCTAGTAATATCCGATTTGTTTTTGTCATGTCTCTCAATTTTTTATATTTTTGGTCCACACACTTATATCTTTATTTTAAGATTTTTAAAATTATATAAATATCATTTATATTTGGTGTATATATATTTATAATAATCTATAGAATATTGATATTTGAAATGTAAAACACTGTTCATGGATACGGTAAGCCGTACGTACCCATTAACGTTGTTTCTTTTTTTATTTTTCATTTTGAAAGAATGAAATTATATGATATATATATATATATATATCATTAAATTAGAATTATTATTTCATATATTTAATATAATTTCGCTAAACCCATCCTTAATATATTCCATGTAGGGTGTCAATGTAACGACCGAAACTTTTATCAATGGAATTTCCTCTTGATCTAATTAAATGCCTTATTATAAAAAATGGTTATGTAAAAAATAAGCACATACTTGGTTTTATGTTTCTGGATTTTAAAATATTGTTTTGAATTGTGAAAGTTGCTAATATAGACATTGAACAGTGTTCATGTGATTATTATAAATATATTGATTTAACAAATCCAATTTACTCAGAAAAAGTAAGCAACGACCTCATCCAGTAGACATGCCCCGTATGAAATCCATTTGTCAGAGCTTGGAAAGGATGTGGTGTCATTGGGATTCAATCTTGACCACGTCTAACCTGAGATTGAATATGTTATTCTTTAGCGGAACCACCTATGGGAGAAGTGGAAGTTGATAGAGATTATCACTCGAGTGATGTTATCCGAGCCACCCCAAGAGTCAGTCACCATCGCACACCTTACCCTAAGGCCTTATATGGGTGTTTTAAGTGGTTATGTTATAAGACCCTAGAATTATTATTATGAACATTATTTTGTTATATAATAAAAAATATACATTCATTTTATTATTGTTACTTTGTAAATAGTTTTTAAGCACAAATAGTATCTTTCTGTTAATGTTTAACTAAGGAATCTATTTTAAAAAATTAATTTATTTTTGAATTAACTAATATTTTAATAAAATATTATTATTAATAAATTATGTCTTACTAAGTATAAATAATCATATAATTTTTATGAATGCAGTTGTAATTTTTATTAAGGTTTGAAAACTATTTTGTCAAAACCCATGAATTTTCAATAATAATCGGTTTTTACATTAAAAGTAAAAAATAAAATATTTAGAAAATTATTTGGATAAAATGAATATTATTTTTGGAATCAGGACATCTAAATTATCCAGCAATTAATTTTTCATAATTTTATAAGACAGTCAAATGTTTGGGAATAAATTAAATACCATTTAAATATATAAAGTGTTTTATGACATCATAATGACCCAATAGTTATGTAATAAAACACTATAAACATTATGGTCAGCCAATATGTGATTTACCATTAAAATAATGTGAGTTTAGGTCTATTTGATCTATTTTAGAAATCATTAGTTGACCCTTCAAGACTTATAAAACATTTTAGTTTTTAAATTGATTTCCTTAAGAGTGTGACTCTCCTCAACATAAGTAACCCTATAATTTTTAGAAGTTCATCCATTTTCCATATAAAATATTTTTTTCTAATCCCCTTTGGCAAAAACTGTGGTAAACAATTATGGTCTCGTTTGGGGTTTTGATTAGTTTAAGTTGTGGTGTCCCAAAGCTAAATAATAAAGAATTACCTCTCACTTCTTATATAATTACACCCAAGATCACACATCCTCTTCACTAAAATCATTTTGAGTTCATCCAGCATCAATATTCCTCTCTCTAGAATCCTCTCATGTTTTCCCAAGCTCCCAATAAGTCACTCTCAATCCCCTCCCAAGCCTTTGTGATCACACATCCAAGTAAGGGATTCTTTCCTTTCTCTTTTTAACCCAGTTTCTAAATAATTTTATGCCCTTTAATTTTCAATTATAAATGTTGGTGTATGATTTCTCACCTCCCCCATACTTCCGTCTTCATGTTTGAATAATGAGATAACCTATTTCTCTCCCCTTATTGCCTCCCATGTACACCTGTTACCACGTTGAAATTCTGTAAAGAATTTCTATCTCCTCAATTACATTCAAGAAATTCTTTTGTATTACGTATCTAAATTCCATTAAATTTGTTGGGACATGTATCTCTATGGCCTCCACTTACTTTAAATTTCATGTACATAATATGAGACACTCATTTCTCTCTTATCATCCATTTTTTTTAATTCCTGTGTCACGTCGTTCTTCTTACGAAATTGCACCGTGTTTTTCCAATTAAAGATCATTGTGTAGTGAATACCATACCCATATCTCTATCATGGGTATTAACCATTATGCACATATACATATTTAATGTTAATTTAGTTTATTTGTTACACATTACTTAATCATGGAATAACTTATGATGTTGATTGATTCCATGTTATATGATCCATGTGGCACCCTTATGCATGAAAAGAAATGTTTAATAAGGGTGCACCCTAATAGTCCTTCAATGAATTGGGTAATGTATAGTATCATGACACATAATTTGCAATGGGTTTTTACTCAATCTAATTCATTTGAAACAATGTTTTACTCATGCTTCATGGGAAATGAGGGTTTACTCATTCTTCATGTGAAATGATCCTTGGTTCATGACAATTCCATGTTTTGATTATCATGCTTTATCATGCCTTTATCTTGCACTCCATTGATATGACTATTGACTAAAATTTATTGTAATCTTCATGTAATGATTTTTTTACTCCCTTACTGGGCTTTATAGATCACCTTTTTCTTATGCATGTGCTCAGGTTATTCCATACAATACTATGTATGAGGGAATGTAGTTGTCATGTAATGGAAGTTTTCAATAAGATGATTTGTTTTATGTTTTAAGTTGTTATGTAATGTTCCCAAAACCGAAATCCACTAGACCTATCCATATTCAATGTTTTATCATGTGATGTTTTTTTTGTAATAAATCAGGATTATGTGTATAATAAAGAGCAGGGTTATCATAGTTGGTATCAAAGGATAGGTTTATTTATTTTTGGGATAATGATTAGAAAACACTATTGATGCCTTAGAGACTAGAAAATGTATAATAAAAAAACATTCCTATATTTTGGTGAGTATTGAGTAAGTGTTTTATAAAGAAAATACATCCCTATTTGGATACGAACAGGTAGAGGCATCTATGGCACATATGTACATAGGAGTGAAAAATATGACAAGGAGTTCCAGGTTTGACTAGGGGTATCCTGGTTCAAGACAATGGGCCTTGTTGTACTCTTGGTTACGACACTCCAATAGGATATTATTTGGTAAATTAACATGAATATAAGAAACCATTATTAAGGGAATTTAAAAAAACCTCTAAAAATACATGTTAGAATGTAGATCATGGATAACATAGATTGAAGCCTATAGATTCATATGTTAAAGAAATAAAATTAATTTATAAGTCATATGATTTTGTCTTTGGATTACCCTTTATGTGTTATCCCCAACAATCCGTTAATTAAGAAAAAATTAATAGTTATAATTCATGTAGTTTAATATCATAATTTTGTCCTGTCTAGTGTGTAACTAAAAATTTGATATGTTTTGTTAGCAAGATAGAAGATAGTTTCAAGATAGAAGGGGAAGAACATCATACAACAACTATTGTTCCTTCCTGGAGAAGTACTAGGTATAATTATTGGGAATTAAAACTTGAATATAATCGAAACATTTTCCAATGTCCAAATTTCAAGTAAGACGCTCTACGACATATCAAACATTTCCTCCATAACATGGAATCATTAGGGATCATGGCTCAGCTATGGTCAAATGTTAAGCTCCCAGCTCTCCCACCATTCAAGACGAGGGAGGTACCATCAAAGTATTTTCAAATATTTCACCCTATCTAGACAGTATGATCCACTATTTGATTTTCGAATAGCTACCGAAGAGGGAGACCTCCGAGCAGCATATATATATATATAGTCTTGTCTTCCAGTCTTTTAGGAATCTTAGACAGTATATTAGAAGAACCACATTTGAGAAATTTCAAATCTGACTATGTCAGGCTATTTTAAAAAACCCTAGTACATGGTGATTTTTTGAAACTAAACATTACAAACAAATTTTTTCAAAAATTGCATCATATTATCCATCTGTATGATCCATGCTGCATGAAATACATCAGGACTATGAAAGTGGAAGACATTAAATGTGCATTAAAGTATAGTTGCACTAATTGGAACCCCACTCTCTATGATCAACGTGATAATGAGGGTTGGGGAATTATTAATGTTGGTGGGTAAGAAACCCTAAATTCAGGTTTAAATTTCGGAGTTCTTTTTGTATGTAATAAAATTTCAAGGACTCAATTTTTTTTAAGGGGGGACGATTGTAAAGATCCCAACTTTGTTCAATGGAAATTCTACTTGACCGAATGAAATGATTTAATATAAAAAATTATTATTTAAAACATATAAACGTTCTTGGTTTTATTTTATTTTATTTTAAAATACCATTAAGAATTGTGACTGCAGCTAATATAGTCAATTTACAGTGATCACATGTTTAGTATAAATATAGGGAATTAACAAATCCAATTTAATCAGCAAAAAAAAGCGATGGCCTCATCCAGTAGACTTTCCCCTCATGAAGACCATTTGTCGGATCTAAAAAGGGTGGTGGCATAATTGGGGTTCTCTATTAACCATGACCAAGCCAATCTTGAATACGTTACTCTTAAGCTAGACCGCCTACGGGAGATGTGGAAGTTGATAGGGATTACCACTCGAGCGATGTTATCTGATCCACCCCAGTAGATTGTCACAATCACACCCCATACCCTAAGATCTTATGCGGGTGTTTTAAGGGGTCATGTAACAAGACCCTAGCATTATGATTTTGTACAATATTTTTATACAATAAAGAATATTCATTCATTTTATTATTGTAACCTGTAAATAGTTTTTAAATCAAAAATACTATATTTTTATTAATGTTGAACTAAGGAATATATTTTGATAACTTAATGGATTTTTGAATTAAAAAATATTTTAATAAAATATTATTATTAGTAAATTACTTTTTTTAAGTATCAATTCTTGTTTAACCTTTATGAATTCAATTGTAATATTTATTATGGTTTGGATGCTATTTTTGTCCAAACCCATGAATTTTTAATAAATGTTGGTTTTTTATATTAAAAGTGCAAATTTACATATTTATAAATTATCTGGATAAAAGGAATATTATTTTTTCAATCAGGACATCCAAATTATCCAACTGTAAATTTTTTAATATTTTCTAAGACTGTCGAATTTTTTGGTAAAAATTATATACCGTTTAAATATATAATGTGTTTTATGATATCGTAATGATTAAATAGTGATTTAATAAAACACTATAAACATTATGTTTGGACAATATGTTTTTTACAATTAAAATAATGTGATTTTTTTCATTAATTTTACAAAGCATTAGTGGACCCTTCAATACTTATAAAACATTTTAGTTTTTAAATTGACTTCCATGAGAGTGTGACTCACCTCTACATAAGCAAACCTATTATTCAAATACTTTAGGAAATTTTCCATATAAAATATTGTTATCTACTCCCCTTTGGATGAAAACATGGGCAAAACTAGGGTCTAGTTTGTGGTTTTGATTAGTTTAATGTGTGGTGTCCCAAACATAAATAATAAACAATTACCTCTCCTTTCCTATATAACCCCACCCAAGCTCCCACTTCCTCTTCACTCAATGTCATTGTTGTTCATCTGACTTCTTCCCTCCTCTCTCTAGAATCCTCCCAAGGTTCCCCAAGCTCTGAAGAAGTCTTTCTCAAGCCCCTCCCAAGCCTTTGGGATCACACTTCTAAGTAAGAGATTCCATCCTATCTCTTTTTATCCAAGTTTTTTAATATTGTTATGGCAATTTATTTTCAATTATAAATGTTGTGGTATGATTTATCACATTTCCCATAATTCCCTTTTCATGTTTGAATAATTATAGATCCCCTCTTTCTCTCATTAATTCCCCACATGTACACCTTTTACAATGCTTATATTCCGTAATGAATTTCTCTCTCCTCATTTACATTTAAGCCATTATTTTGTATTACGTATCAAAATTCCATTACAATTGTTGGTAAATGTATCTATATGACCCCACCCCCTTAAAGTCCATTTAATTTACATATTATGAGACAACCATTTCTCTCTAATCATCCATTTTTTTTAATTCTTATGTCACACGGTTATGCAGCCTAAATTTCACAGCTTCATTCCAAGCCAAAATCATTGTGTAGTGAATACCATACCCATGTCTCAATCAAGGGTATTAAAAATTATGCACATATACATATTTAATGGTAAATTAATGTATTTATTATAAATTCAATAATCTTGGAATAACTTATGATGTAGATTGAATCGATGTTATATGATCCATGTGGCACACTTATGCATGAAATGAAATGTTTAGGAAAGGTGTTCCCTAATAGTGCTCCAATTCATTGGGCAAAGTATAGTATCATGATACATCAATTTAAATGGGTATTTAGTCATTATAATTCAAGTGAAATGATGGTTTAATAATGATTCATTTGTAATGAGGGTTTATTCATTCTCCATGTGCAATGAGCCTTGGATCATTCTAATTCAATGTTTAACGTTGTTGCCACATCTCCATGTTATGATTATCATTACTTTCTCTTGCAATCCGTTGATATGCTGATTAACTAACATGTATTTTAATCTTCTTCTTATGATTTTTTTACTACCTTACTGGGATTCATAGATCACCCTTTTCTTATTCATGTACTCAGGTTATCCCATGCAATGCTAAGTACAAGGGAATGTAGTGGTCATGTAAAGGACATTTTCAATAAGATGTTGCATTTTATGTTTTATGTTTTTATGTAATGTTCATAATACCCAAATACACTATACTTATTGATCTTCTATGTTGTATAAAGTGAAGGATTTAAGTAATAAATCATGATTATGTGTGTAATAAAGATCATGGTTGTCATAGTCAACAAATCACACCATTTTGAGAAGGCAACAGTCGAATTTTTCCCAAACAAAATTATTGAATTTTAAAAAATATAAATCATGAAGTTATATGTTTTATAATAATTAATTAATCATTAATAAATCAAATAAATAATATATATCATTTAAAATTATATTTTACAATATAATTCCCAACCATGAGAGGTGGAAACAAAAAAATGAACCACGTCATTTCATGAAATGCTATTTTACCATACAGAAGCACAGTATGGTCACTGATGAATTATTTTATGTGGGTTTATGTGTAGTTTGAAACCATATCATAATAAAAAATAGGTATATTTAGGATACATAGGGTACTATTTATGCATGTAATATGAATTAGTGAGGTATTAGTGAAATAAAATAAGGGAAATGAGATTAAGGATGGATGTTACCTATTCTTTGGGTATCTCCTTTTGGTATATAGTAAAGATATTCAATGGTTAGAATTATTCCCTAAGGGAGGCTGTAAGATGAAGGTATGAATTTTTTGATGATAATTGGATATATCATTCTTAGGCATATGTGTAATTAGAGGTATGATGATGTGGGAGAGGTGGTCGCCTATTATTGGGGAGGGAGGGACACAAATGACATTTTTGAAAATAAGTTAGGGTTACCGATGTTTTTACCTAACAAAATCATGAAAAAAATAAAAACAACTCAATAATAGAATATTTATTCCACATATATGACAATAAAATGGGTTTTAAATAAGTGGATATGTCATTTTATCGCTTTTGTTTAAGGTTTAATCCCTTAATAAGATTAATTTTACCTTAATAGTTGTAATTAATTTTTATAACTTTTACTAATCCTTGTCATATAAAATAATGTTGATATTATTAGACTATAAATATAATAATTATTAAAAACAATTATGTAATTTTTTAAAAATTAGATTCGTAGAAGAAGATAATTAAATTTTAATTCTAATCCCACGAGAGTGGCGAGAAAGCAGGTTTTTGATGTGAGAATATTCAAATGCTCATTAAGATTTCATATTAAAATTAAATTTAAATATTATTAAAATTAATTATTTGGAATGGTAGATCTAAAATTTATATATTTTGACTTATAATTCATCATTAAATATAATTTAACTAAAAAAACAATTTGTGGAAAAAGCAGTTTTAAATTAAAATTTTGTATTTTTCACTATTCTTTCAAATACGATGTTCTCGGAAAATCCCATATATTCAATGTATGGTAATATTGATATAATAAATAAAAAAATCAAATTCATTATATAAAATTGAAATTATAAACTTTTCTAAAATTAATTTAATTATTTTTCATAGAAGGACATAAAAAGTTCCTTTATGAAAATAGAATATTCATGAAAATAATGAATTTACATAAAATTGTATAACATATCCGGCAAATGTTTTATTAATATAAAATAATTATAAATAATTTTTAAAAGTAATTTATTACAACCCATGTTTCTATGTTTAATAGATAGTTTTTAACTATCTCATTTAAATTATTATATTAATCAAATGATGTTTTGTAGAAACTCTTTGTTATGTGTAACACAAGAAATGTCGTTTTTTGATGTAACACAAGTTTATTATATTGTAGTTGGTAGAGAATTTTTTATAAAGTCTATTGTTAAACACACAACATCAATAAAAATTAATTTATTCAATATACTAATAGGATTCCAAAAATATTGTTGTTACATTCTACCCACCCTTAAATGAATTTTTCCGTTGAAATTTATCATTATGATACAACAAAATGAGGATAATTTCTCCCTATAATATAATCATGTTCCTATTTTGCTTCCCCTATGTGGTGGTTTCTCCCCAAAACATTAACCAGTTGACTATTCTTGGTCCTTATAATGATCTCTATAAGATCAACAATTTCAACTACAAATTCTATATAAGAATGTTCTTACTTCAATGGTATGACCTCTGAGTTCAATACATGTAAAGGGTAAGGTATGTACTTCATCATGATTGGTAAATGGAACACATCATGGTCAGGAGAGAAATTTTTAGTATTTTTCAAGAAATTAATACCATTCGTATATGATCAAGAATATTAAAGGGGTCGATATACATAGGTAATTGTTTCCCTTTCTTCTCAAACATCATAATATTATTCCATGAAAAAATTCATAAGAAAACCTTATCACTAGCATCAAAATCAATGGCATGCTGATAACTATTATCAAATATTTTATTTATACATTGATATTCCTTGGTATGATATTTAATTGCTCTAGTATTCCCTTCTATTTATTTAGAAATATCTGGTCCAAATAGATTTATTTATCCAACTTTATTCCCAAAAGTTAGTGCTATATATTTCTTCCCATAGAGGGAATCACCAGGAGAAGTGTTAATCCTTGAGTTTATTCTATTTTTGTATGAAAACTCAACTAGAGGATGGTTTTGATCGCAACCACCTTTGGAATATAATGAATCAGATCACAACATATCCTTTCAAGATTTAATTTTCTTTCAAACTGATAATCCTTATGAAGATGATAATAAGTGATGAAACTAATTTTGTACCATGTTCTTGTTGAAGGATTTGACAAAATAATGATGTAAACCTTAGATGTCATTATGATACAATAGAATGTTGTACTTCATGAAAAATTACCACTTCCTTAATGTATATCAATGAAATATGATCCAATGATATGTCTTCTCACATATCAATAAATTTTATTGACTTTTTATGGTGATAAACTACCATCCATATGACATTAATCACATTAGTGGGTTTGGAAAGTCAAACGACCTAATTAGCAGTGGTGTTCTCATATTTTTATTCTTTTGTGGGTAATGCAAGAAACATCCCATTAGATTTATGTCTTTATGACTTCACATTCCGACATACTAAGCACTATGATAAAAATATAGTGATATAACTTCTGATTCCATCCCAATAGAATTATTCCTTCATGTAATTATATATCTTCGTACTACTTGTATGAACAGATAATGAAGAACTATGAGCTTCCTCTAACAACACCTTCTTGAAATATTGTATAGAAGGAAGACATAGATGGTTTCTAGACCTTTTCATTTAATCCTATTCAATGATAAACTGAGGAATATCAATATCCTTATTTAGTAGCTCTGTATCAACCTTATGCACCTATTACATCTTCACTTGGATAGAGGGATAAACATTCAATTATGAAAGATAATATTTTCTCCACATTATTAAATATTTCTAGACCCATACATTCAAAAACTAATAATATTGTATCTATTGAAATAATCATCATAGATATGTTATCATGATCCTTTCAACTCAAAGTATCTACCACCTTGTTCAGTTTCCTGTAGTGGTAATGTTTTGAGCAATCATAATCATTAATCAGTTCTAAATTTATTCTCTTTCAAAAGTTAAACTCCTTCTATGTGAATATTTGTTTTTTAATTTTATTATTGGTATATAAATCACACATTACCTAAAAAATATACTACCTCAATATATTTAATGAAAAAGATATCGTTGATGACTCCAAATCATGAGTTAGGTTATTTTGTTTTTGAATTATCAATTATCATGAATCATTATAAATAACCATGTTATTTATTATAAGAACACATCTTAATCCCTTCATGGATCCATCACTATAAATTTAATAACCTTATACACTACACTTTTACTTTGGAAATAGTGTGTTGTGTAGCCATCCCTTTAGTTCCTTGATATTTTCTTCACATTCATCTGTCTATAGAAACCTAGAACTGTTTTGAGTTAACATTGTAACATTATTATATAGAAATGAAAATTTCATAAAAAACATCGATAATGTCCAAATAAACGAAGAAATAAAAATATTTTAGTAATTATGGTTATTCTAGGACAACATTCAATATCTTTTTTCGTTGTTGAATCTACAACTATACTACCTTTTGAGTTTTTTTGACCCAAAAATAAAACCTTTTGGAGATTAAAATCATACATTATAAGGTTTTCATACAATTTCTCATCCTTCATGGTCTTTATTACAATTATTAAGTGGTATTCATACTCTTATATGGTCATATAATAGATAATAATATCATCTATAATTAATACCCCATACATAAAGAGGTAATATCTTATAAATCTATTCATCGAATCCTTGATGATAGTAGAGGAATTAGTAAGACCAAAATGCTTAAAAATACATTCATAGATTCAATAACATGTACTAAATTTCATCTTTGGTGTATCTTCTTTCTTGAACCTCACATGACGATATCAAAAATGAAAGTCAATTTTAGAATAGTATTGAGCTTCGTGCAGTTGATGAAATAACCCATCAATATGAGTAAGATGATAATTTTTCTGGATCAAGATCAATTCAACTTCCAATAATCAATACAGAGCCCCATTAAATAATCTTTGTTTTCACGATACATGATAGGTTCACCAAATGGTGTTGAAAATTAATTAATGAGTCCCTTATCATAGTTTTCTTGGTGTTTCTTCTTTATTAATTACAAATAAATTAGGGACAATCTCCAGGGAGTCCTTGAAATTAGTGTAGATCCAGGTAGAGTTCAATAGAGAACATAAATTCAGGTTTCGGTGGAAGGTTACAAAACTCTTATGGAAACAAATCCAAAAATGCCATAGAAATTTGAATATTGTCAATTTCATGTTTCTCTCTAACCATTTGAGATATACATTTTTTTTAAATGAGAAATACAACCGATAAACTCGTTGTTATCTCTATATTACGTATAAAATTATCGTCGTATTGATATATGATCATAGGTTGGTTTAAAATAAAAAGGATAAATTCACGTCCAAAACAATTAATGTGGGATTCAGGTAGAGAAATTTAATCCATTCCTAAGAAGACATTATGTTCATGAAATTGGATAATTATAAGCTTTTATGGAAGTAAATTCCAACAAACATCCACTAAAGAGGAATCATAGACTTGAGATGAAATAATCTCACCATTATGGTTTTTTACTGCTAATGACACATCTAATACTTTGGGTAGAATCATAATACACTTAATAATTTTTTTATATATGAATGAGTGAGTGTATTATTTATCAAATAAGACATTATCATTTTTATAGTGGATTGTAAGAGTAGCTTTAACCCTATCGTTATATTGACCAACATAAAAAAATGATCAAATGAGATTTACCCTTGTTCTATAGTTTAATGGGTTGTTGAATCAATCAATAATCCATGTCCCCTGGGTTTTGGCACAGGATAGTATAATTCCCATCCTCCTTACACTTAAATAAATGATGCGCAGGTGGTGAATTATAACAAAAATTCCTCTTCTTCTATCATTTTCCATCTTCTTCCCATAAGTGTGGAAAAAAAATCCTGATGGCCTTCTCTTATACATTTAAAACACTTATTAAACACCATAATTCAATTCCGAATGTTCTTATTTGCATGAAAACATCTTAAATGAAGGATCATCTTATTCCCTTCCTTGTTTTTAGATTTTTCTTTGAACACCATCTTCCCTTTATGGTTAAAACCATGGGATTATTATGTAAATGCAACCTCCATTTCAACTGTGAATTGATATCAAAAAAATAATTTTAGCTACCAAATAATCTTACAGACAACACCCATTTGATACATTATTTTAAGCCACTAAAGAACCCATCATATTTACATTCAGGTTGGATAATAATTCCAGAAGAATTCCATACATGTTCTGGGAAATTATTCTCATAATTACTGATTAATTCAGAAACATTTTTCCTCAACTCAAGGAAATCCTTTTCCATCATTGTATATCGAACATATGAAATTTATATATTGAATAATATGTTTTTGAACTCATCCCAGTCCATGGATTGAATTTAATCATGATTCCATATATTCTTGATTAGAGTCCACCACTCGTCTGTTTCACCATATAACTGATAAACATCTATAATGTCATTCTCATTATCTAAGCACTATATAATAGAGAATATATTTTCAATGGTACTAATTTAGTTTTCAAAAATATGTGGATTATATGAAAAAATAAATTAATGATGATATTGCCTCATGAAGGACTGAATAAAATATCATTCCATCTATTTCTTGTTTGGAATATTTTCATTATTCGTAGGTTGAGAAATCTATGTTATCCTAACAATGAGGTTTTACATTCCACATACCTTATCATTTTAGAATTAGTATATCAATCATTTTATATTCCATCACAATCACCATTAATGTGTTTCCTTCAGGTTCCATCCATTAACTTAAACCATAAATCATAGTGTGAGAAATATTTTTCCTAGCGAGGAATCAAATAACCATAAAAAGACCCATAAATTAAGAACAAATTATGAAACCTTCCTTAATCATGGAAACCCTAGCTTTGTCCTATATTATTTATATCAATATTATTTTTGGACCCTTCATGATGGTTCATGAAGAGTTCTTCGGGAGTGTGAAACCATTAGTAAAGTCAAACCCGTTCTCGTATACCAAGTTATGCTTGAGTCAATCTAAACACACCTTGTCATAGTTGTTATTTCTTGGTACATATGTTCCCTAACCACGTCCACTTTTACTATTCTGGTTGCGATATATTTTTAGGAATCCATTCTCTCTATCTATAATCAAAATTCCAGGATATTTTCAAATAATTTTTATCATGTTTAGACTTATCATTAGAAATATCTATAGGGTTCTCACTAAAAAAATTTCATACTGGTTTTTTAAGTTTAATTAAACCATTCCATTTATCTATACTAAAATTATAATTGAATTATGTAAAATAACATTGAAAATATTTTGTGGAAAGTATATTACATCGAACTAATTAACACAAAAATATTGTATTAGTTAAGCGCCATAGAAAACATGGAACCCTAAACACCTGAATATATTTTAGAAACATTATAACCCACTAGTATATTAATTTCTAGTGCCCTTCTATGATAGGTCATAATTAATTGATATCATTATATATTGTAGAAGGAAACATAAAAAGGGGAAATCTTAGATGATAGTTAAGTGTAAACAATGGAGAAAATAAGTAAAAACATGAACATTAGGGTATGATAATATTTATAACATTATATGATCATACCACTCATATCAAATATCATACACATAATTCATGGAATAAATATTATTAGTTCATAAGACCTGTATCATAATGGAATCAATAACATGAATGATGAAATCATAACATAGGAATAATATGTGTAATTATGGCATACAAAAAAAGATTTATTATAATTCCTTATAAGTCAAGACGTGTTTCGAGAATTGATTAAGAAATTAGATGGTGACTACACCTATTTGGTAGGACACATCACCATCCCCAGTTGTAGTCCTTTCTTTGTAAGGGATCAGGTATCCCCATATTCCCATAGTGGGCTCTGTTTCCCCATATTTCATCTTTAGGGTGAATACACCTACTAGGCAGGACACGCCACCATCAACATTAATTGTCTGTTACTTGTATTGGATAGAGTTTCCCTGTATTCCCACAGTGTATCAACACTATCAACTTGATTCCCATTATTATTTTATTAAATTAAAATGTTTACCCTTTTCATTAGTGATAGATATGGGTCTCATCCATAACATAATAAATATATTCATACATGTTCCACAAGATAATAAAACATTCATCATATCTTGACCCATAAAAAGAGATGGTTTCATAAACATCATATCATAACCTACAGAAAATATATAGGCATCATAATAATTTCCTCAAATCCTAGCATGTGAAATGAAGTAGGTTTCATAAACATCATATCATAACCTATAGAAAAGATATTGGTTTCATAATCATTTTTTATAATCATTAGTGGTGAAAAGAATCGGGTTTCATAAACATCATATCATAACATATATAAAGGAGATATGTTTCATAATCATTTCTCCAATGCATATCCCATGAAAAGAAGTGGGTTCCAAAAATTTATATCACATGTAAGATAAGAATGTGTCTAGAACATCATGTTATATAGGCATAAACCATTTAAAAACCAATATTAATGATTTTCTTGGATATTTTCACCACAAAAATATTAGTAACATCAATGGATGACATCATAAATAGAAAATAATTTTGAAAAAACATTTAAATATTGCTCTTGAGGAAACTATCCATTATGTTAAAAAATTAATTCTTAAAACATATATACTCTTTAAACACATTTCCCATGTAAATTTACCATGAAAAGTTATTATTAAATCATATAAATGTTTTGACAACCATTTCATTGAATACAATTTTAAAACATATAACAAAATCCTAAAAAAATTGTGGAACCCATTTCATTGATTTTTTTTGAAATTTATCAAGAATACATTGAAAAACTTAAATATTTTTAAATTCTTTTCAAATGATATTAAAATACAATAATGAAAATATATTTTTTTAAAAAAATTGGAAATGTATTATTGAAATTCACAGTATGTGTTTCAAAGATAGAAATTTGAGACACAACCACTTTACTTATTTGTTAACTTTTAAAACATAATCACTATGAATGAGAGATCATAAAATGGATATTTAGTTACCCATAAAAATAATAATCATCATAGAGAATATTCATGGTCAATATATACACCACACAAATAGAACATGTGGTGAATCCTAGTTAGATCTCACAGAAAATAAAGTGAGATTATAAATCCTCATACCTTATGAATTTACTCTCTTAAGTTTAAAAAAAATATTTTATATTAAATATAATTTAATTTTAAATATATTATAGAACTATATTATAATATATAATAGCATATTTGGTTTTATTATTACATTATATTACCATCTCAATAAAGATTCCAATTTAGTGTTTTGCTTCTGGTAATATCTGTTTTAATTTTTTCATGTGTCCAAATTTGTTATACATTCAGTCAACATTATTATATGATTATTTCAAAAATGTAAAAAAAGATATACATATCATATATAGTCATTATATACTTATTTATAATAATCTATTGAATTTATAAATATGTAATGGAATACACCATTCTCGGAGATGGTATGTCCTACGTACACATTAACACTATTTCCTTTTTTCTTTGTCATACTAAAAGAATGTAAGTAAATAATATATATATATATCATTAAATTATAATTTTTATGTGATATATATTATATTATTTCACTAAACCCACCATTAATACTTTCATTGTTGTGTTAGAATTGATCACATCTCTTTGAGAAGGCAGTAGTCCACACATCCCCAAACAAAAGTATCATATTTAAAAAAAATGGAATGCATGATGGTATGTGATTTATAACACTAAAATAAGAATAAATACATAATATATATAATATATATCATATAAATGTATTTTTTTCATCATACTTCCCAACCATTAGAGGGGGTAATGGGAAAAGGAACAACATTATTTCATGTGGTGGTAATTCACCTTACATAAGAATGTTATGATTTTTACCCAATAGATGAATTAATATGTATTTGTAGATAGAAATATTATCATAAAAAATTACAATTATATTTCGGATACTAGGGATATTATGTATTCATGCAATAAGAATGATTGAGGTTGTGGAGAAAGAAAATAAATGAAAGGAGCATGAGGGAGGATACTACTATTTATTTGGGTAACACCTTTTGTTTTGCACCGAAGGGCTTCCCTAGGATGGATTTATTCCCAATGTGAGGATTCAAGGAGAAATTTATAGAATTTTTGAATTTGATTTGTTTGATATTTTTGGAGTTTAATTGGTTTTATATTTGTGATGAAGTGGGAGAGGTGGTGGCCTTTTAAAAGAGAGGAAGGAGACACACTTTGCATTTTTTTTGACACAAGTATGGTGTACCCACATTTTTACCTGAAAATATTAATAAAAAATAAAAATCAAGGTTTATATAAAAAATATATCAGTATAATGGGTTTTTTACAAGTTTATATGTCATTTTGGGCATTATTATTAAGGTTTTGTTCAATATTACGCTTAATTTAACCCTAATATTAGTAATTAATTTTAATCACTTTCACTAATATTTGTGGTCAGATGTTATGTTGATAATAGTATAATATATATTTTATATTTATTACAATATTTTTTTCCATTTTTATAAAATAATTTCTCAGATGTTGAAAAATTAAGTTTAATGATAGTCCAACAGACATGGTAAGAAAGCTGGTTATTAAGGTGAGAATGATCAAATATATGGATGATACTTAAAATTTTATAATATTAATAAAATTGATTTTGTTTTAAATATCCTATTATTGAATTATTTTCTTCATTGTAATCATAATATTACACCAAAAATGACCCATTTGACTGAATTTTTCCTTATTATAATTGCAACGATAGTGGTAAGGGAGTGCTCTAATTATTTCCTAGGTATTTGGACAAGGCTGATATAGTTCAAATGTTTCTAGGGTCATATGGGAAATGAAAAAAAACATTAAATATGTTTTTTTATTGCAAAAATATTATAATAATTATAGTATTAATGCTTAGAAGGTGAGACATTAATTTTTCTTAGGCCTCCCATTGTGAGATTTAATCCTAATAATTTGTTTGCGTGTTATATTTTCATTGTTTGACTCATACCTAAACCATGAAGATCATTAATCTAGTGAGATGAGACTCGCGTTTTACATGGTGTTAAGTCTGTAGGCTTTCAAACTGGAGATTACTCAAAATCGTTTTGTGTGTAGTTTAATCACATTTAAGCCAAACTACTATTACTGGTGTTTTAGGTTGAATTACATTGACCATGAGTTTTTGAATGGTGAACCAAACAAGGCTTATTGGATAAGAATTTTAGAACATTATACTAATATGTGGACTATAATTATATGTCATGAATTATTGATTTTTTTGTCTCTAATGTGATATGTGACAAAAAATACATGC
Source organism: Viscum album (assembly GCA_963277665.1). Lineage (NCBI taxonomy): Eukaryota > Viridiplantae > Streptophyta > Magnoliopsida > Santalales > Viscaceae > Viscum > Viscum album. Next base: position 1,511,600,444 of record OY728132.1, on the reverse strand, counting down.
ATAGGATGTGCACCATATTCAAAATTGGTTTCTAGCCTGATTTTATCATTGGGGATTATGATGAAAGAAGAGTTCAATCCTTCGGATGAATATTTGTATGGTTGATAGGAAAATTTCATGGGTGACTTATGAAAATTCAACTAGTGAATATTATAATATATATAGACAAAAGAATCCTCGTCAATTTGATATCCTAAAACCGATGGACATATAGTTAGTGAGGATCAAGATTTATAAAACTAGGAAGTGTGGTTTTTCTTTGGGAAGGTGTTTGGGATTGAAGAGAGAATCGATATTGTGATTATACATGAATGGGAGACAGATCATATATAAAATTGGGATGTGTGAAGGATGGTTCATTCTATTAGATAACTAATATCAGGGTGAAGGACCTTCCTTCAAAATTATTGAAGCGTAGTGTAGCTTAATATCGTGCCACAAGGACATGGACTATAATGTTAAATTTCTTACAGCGAGTATGATGGGACTATAGTGCATGCTCATTTATCAAGGACTAAATGATTACTTATTTTACTCTTTCAAGATATTTTGTTTTAGAATGCGCCATAATTTTGATGTATGAGGTTGAAAGGGTTGTAAGATGTAACCTTGAGGTTACTAGAAATGAAGACTGATATGGGATGAAAATGCAATTTGGGGCTTTAAAAGAATAAAGATTCATCTATAGTGCATGATTGAAACTGTAACTTATTTCCCTTTTATGTAGGGTTGGAGTCCTATACAAATTCAATTAGCCCATATTTCTGCAAAGACAAATAGTGGAATCCTTTGGTTGATAGGGAATTCGTGGAATCTCTCTATGAGAGGCATCTCATGTTTGTGACAAGAGGAATCATAATATGATTTTCCAAGGTATCTTATTCTTGGTACTTAAATTAAGACAACATTTTAATAGCATTTACATAATATGATGTCATACATTTTATCCTGATTTGACTAGGGAAACATGGTGTCTGGCTATTTTACGTCGTATAAATAGGACCATTTTAATGGAAATGAGGAGTGATATAAGTATTATAAGGTTAAGGATGCTTTACTATTTTTTGGTCATGAAGCCGGAAATCATCAACCATGATCATTTGGGTTCTCATATTTGAAGAGTGATGTGGGTTGAAAATGTTGTTTGGGGATCACAAAGGAAAAAAGAGGAATCTTATAGGGAACAATTTACTCTGGGTTAAAAACAACATTTATGTGGTAAATTATAAAAATCCAACTAGTTGGTATTACATTATATTAAAATAGTGTCATCCTTTGGTTGATCAACAATTTTATTGGGTGACTAATTGAAATAAAAGTAGGTAATGTTACTACATGGTATGTAGATTCTTCCGTTGGAATATGAAATTCAATCACTGATTTCCAAGGATCATTTTATGGATATTTGAAATTACCTAGACAAGGAGTATGATGGATGGAAGACATGTTATAATCATAAGAGTGTCATTTTGACCAGAATTTTCTAGGATGGATGGCATCCCACATATAGATTTTTTTACATATGGGAGTGGAATCTTCTGATTTCCATGATTGTCTCCTGGATAAGGGAACCTAAATTAGGGTCCTCGACATGTTTCACTGTTTTTACACAAAATAGGGGACATTTGTTCTATATGAATTGGCCCAAGACATTGGTTATAGGAATCATTACATAACTCGTGATCATTGGCATCAAGAAACACATATTTCAAGTAGGGATTTGTGCAAATGTATGGCTGATACACATGGGGCATTTTGATGATTTTAATCGGCCAAATTTTAAATATATGGGTTTCTGTTTGTTTCAAATGATCTAAGGAATCAAGCCACACTTTTTTCTTGAAAAAAGGTTTTTTGATAGAACATTACCAATTATTTTGACCTATTGAAGAATAGATTAAAATTATACATATTTTTTCATCGAGCAAAAATTAATCAAATCATGCATATTTACATCATGTGTTATGTAAATTTTCATTTTTTTTACCATTATGTGACTAGGATGTTAATATATAATATTTAATACATTAGACATACACTGAAATATCTTTTAGTGTTGTGTCATTTTACTAGGACCATATGGTGTTCCATTAATGGTCATGTATATTGAATTGTGATTCAAGGTAGTTTAATTTCAAATAGATAGAATATTGGTGTCATGTAGTTTATCATATTGTGACATGGGTGGAATTTCACACTTCTTATGGTCTGTTGAAAAATACCAACTATGCAAACTAAAATCATACAGTTGAGATATTCTGAGATCTTCTATCACATTATGTGTTTCTTGAGAAGTATTTCATTATTATGGGTTATAAGGATATCTCCATCAATCTATATAAGGAATTATTCTTTATTATAGTGGACCTTTGGTATGGATTATGGTCCCTCTATATTTTTCTCAAGCTTTGGAGGTTTCTTCCATGGTATTATTAGAGTCCTTTGGACAGGTACAAGTTCTCTTGGATGAACGAGCATAGGTTGGATTTCTTATTAAAATAATGTGGTATCTTATTTTGATGGACCTCTATGTGATTGATGGTATGCAGTATTTTCTCCCCATGTAAATCCAAGATATATAGTCATTTCTATGAATTCTCAAATATGGATAGTTTATCATATATGGATGTAAATTGAAATAAAAATTGAAACTCAATGGGAAAGACTAGTTCTACTCCATATATGAGTGAATAAGGGGGTTTCTTGAGTGGTGGTACAGGTGGTAGCATGGTAGGACCAAAAGGAATGAAAGATATTATTACGATAATATATTTTATCATTATCCACCATCTATTGGGTTATATTGTATGGGTTCCATTCAAATTCCTTTAGATGTCCATTTTTTCATGGAGTTATAGTGGGACATGTGGTTTTATTTGTTGTTATACTCATGATATAGCTTTTCTGACTTACAAGAATAGAAATTGGTTATTTCTTCCATTAGAATTGTATAATGGACACCAAATAAAGTGATGTTATTGTATTTTATGATTCTAATGGTTCTTTTATACTCATCCTCTTTGAGGGGTATTTCCATAACTCATTATATAAAAGATCATAGTAACTATTATGATGCATTTGAAATTTTTCGTTGTAGTTTGAAAAATTGTACTACCACATCCATCCACCATATGGAAAATGTGTAGGAGTGTCTTTATAAGTGTAGAAACTCTTGGGATGTTGGGTTAAGTTGTAATATAGTTGAATGGAATGAAAATTCTTGCTGATTTTTTTTCAATCATACATCATTGAAGGCTAGAGGTATTTGAGCCTTTATATTTGGATGGAAATCATATCACCAGACATGGGGGAACACCAAATCCATCATGTACATCCTTCGTGATAGAATTAGTCTATTATACATCGATACATATGAGAATTAATCCATGATAACCTCATATATATAAGACATTCTATTGATTTAGGTAGTCATAATGAGTAAATTGTGTTTCTCATCATCCTATTTTAGCTTTTCTAGCTATATCTATGAAGATCTCTCCATTCTTGAGATATTACATAACGGTTATAATCCAACAGGTGGTAGGACCGTCTCATTTAGGGAAGGGAACATCCTCATTGATCTTATCCAAACTAGCATGAGATAAAAGGTTACACCATTCAATGGATCATGATGTTGATGATATTTTTCATTATATCTATATCTGCTAGGGTCATTTAAACATATTCCAATGCATCATCTTGGGAATTCTGTAATCATGGTATTTGATTCAATGGTAGATTTAAGGGAAACTATACCATTATTCCTCAGGAAGAATCATTGAATGATAATAGTTATTCTTTTATAATATCAATATCCATATTGATATGTTTTATTACCAATTCTTAATCACTTTTAAACTCTAGGTGGCCCACTGTAATTTTATTTTCCAGTTACAAACATTCAATAATGTCTTGAGATTCTACAAGAATATTTTTTATAGAATTTTTAGAATTATAATGCTTAAGAAAAGACTAGATTTGATGGGTTTTCTTTATGTGAATCATAGAAAATATGGCCATTCACAAATTTTGTGATATGGAATGAAACTAAAACCACTACAAGATAAACACACCCTAGGCCAAATAGGCAGTCAACATATGATACCTATGTCTATATTACAATGATTTGTTGAGAGATACCAAATGGAAAACTTTGTGATTCTAGTAGTACCTCAATTTCCAAATCAAGAGGATTATCTAACGTTATATATTCATGATATCAAAATAATGAATCTTAGTTTTAATCATTATATAACTAAGATAATAATGAATTTTTTTTATTCCTCAATTATTTACCACAGTGAAAAACATAGTGATGTTTCCCAGGTGAAAAAATGTATAATATTTAGTTTCCCCTTATTAAGAGGCATTAGCACCTATGTGATAAAGATATATTTCTTGAGGCTCTAAAATGTTTCATTATAATCATTGGCCGAATGATATGTAGCCCCCATGTTCATCAACCTTGTGAAGGGAAAATACATGACATAGATATATTATAAAAATCCCCTAATCTGGGAATGTTTTCCATATATAATCATAAACTATTTATGTTTATGGGGTTGTAAGATATTTAGGATAGCCTTTGATTTATTAGGTTTGAAATAAATGCCACGATAAAATATAAAAAATTTGTGAAATTTCCCTATGGTTAACATGAAAACCCATTTTCGGGGGTTCATCTTCAGGATATGGTGTCATAGTATGTCGATGATTATCCCATGATCGGAAAAACTATCACAACATAGATGATAATTAATTTAAAATTCATCGATGTAGAATTCATAAAACCTCACTATGGAGGGTTTGAGGATTCCATGTATGGAAGATTGGTATATTGTTCCAACATTTTATAATCCCATGTGAATTACCTAATTGAAAAATACTCTATGAGGTAACCTGAATGTCTTTTATTATTAATCATCTTGGTCCATTTATATTTTATTATACCTAGAATATCCATCCATAAAGGATAAGGCTTGATATATTTTGCTTTCTAGAATCACTAGCTCCATCATCATAATTGAGAAAATCATCCTTTGGATATTTCTAGATGATATTTTTGTGGTCGATGAAATACATGGTTTTACCATTCTTATTCATTACCTGGACTATGTTGGCTATCCATTTCATATATTTTAATTTCTAAATGAAATCAACATTTATAATAATATAAACATCATCCTCTGATTTGGATGAATGAGTCAGGTGTTTCCTTGTGGATGCTTTTCTATAACCATGGTTGTTCTCTGGAAATCCCTAGTGGTATGTTGCCACCTCGAGAACAATTCCAAGAATCAATACATCATTCTAGGTGAAAAGACCCCAATATTTTTTAGAAAAAAGTTTTATTCGTTTTATTCGTAAAAATGCATGGCTTCACATATCAATGTGGTGTTTTTATCTTCTTTAATACCCACATTTATTCATTTAAGATAATCAATTATGGTATATACAACTTCCTCGAATACTGTAGAGGAATCCCTAAGCCCCCCCTTCCACATCCTCTTGTGAATCCTATTCTTCCTTACTCTAAGGGGATGTAGTTATTGTAGGAATCTCTACATAGTTAAGAGGTTTGTATACATATTGGAATATTTAAGATAAAGTGACTTCCTATGACCTTTCCAACAATGTGATGTTCTTTTTGATGATCTAGAAGATATGGTGTGAGGGATAAATGAGTATATTTATCCTCCCTCAGATAAGTAGATGAGTTAGGTTTCTAATGGTGGTTCGTGAATGAAACACAGTTACTTTCATCCATTCTACCAAAAAAATTATTGAGAATGTGCCCTTTTAATCACTAATGGGTTTATTTTTCACAACTGATATAATAAATGTTATTGAACATCCAGTTGATTTTGATCCCATGCAATTTATTTTATTGATACGCATCACATATTCTGTAATGATCTATTTGAAGGGATTGGCTGGGGTTATTTCAGACCATTCAGGGTTGGTATCTGAGTAACATCATTGGTCACATGTTTCTTCCATTTCATTTGATAGAACCTTACATAACTATATTAATTTTCATAGGATTTTAAGGGGGAATTTTCACTATTAAATTTACTAATTCTCTCATTAATGACATATTTGAGGAAAAAACATGACGCTAAGTAATCAAAACATTAATGAAGCGGATTGGCTGGTGATTTAATAAGGGGAGTATTAATGTTGGTGAAACCATTGTATTCCCATAAAAATATTGAATCATATGTTATTCTGAACTACTTGATATTATGAGTCGGATAAAAGTCCCCCAAACTGCACCTTGAGAATGACTCTTTGGAAGGTATTTTTCTCACTCTTTTAAAAAACCTATAGTGTTAGATAGATTGTGGAAAAGTGGGACTCTCTATAACCCATTAAAATAATTGTTCCAATAGAAATGAAATCAATCCGGATTCATTATAAACGAAAGATCATCAATGTCATTTTTCCAGCCAGATATATTCAATGGACTCATATATCCTTTTATAATGTCATATTTTCTTTCTCAATTAAAGAGATGATCATGTTGTCTTCTACAAGATCTATCATTTCATGACATACATCGGTGGAATAAACATCTTCTTTGAATTCAGGAGTGATTAAAAAGGACTCTGAGAACTTCTTGAAGGTCTCTTGATAAACATGGAGCTTCTAGGATTGACAAAATATCTGACACCAGGGACAATTACATTAAAACTTCTTTCTTATGAGCTTGATTTATGCAGTTCCCATATTGGTAATGGTATTTTTCCCACATATTAGGAACTAAAGTACATGATGTTGGTAGGTTGGCCCTTGGAATAGGATTTTGAGGCACTTTTTTCCTTGGTGGGTTAGGTTGACATTGTCTACCTATGTGTAGAGGCTGATTTGGTGATGGAATCCCCTCTAATCGATGGTCAAAGAGGGGGTGTGGTCGGAGTGTTGATTTTTTTTTCATCTAAATCTTCCCCTATATCCTCATCCTCTGTATCCACTTCAACTGATTCCTCAATAAAAAGTAGATAATACAAAATGAGATTCACACGCATCATCAAATAAGGGATAAACTATGTTAATAACATTTATATTACTAAATATCAAATCCACATATGATGAGAACTCCATCTAGTGGGTCAAATCTTTTTTTATCATTAGAGGGGTGGAAACAAAACATTTGCAACAAAAATATTGATTTCATATAGATTTAGAGCTGCCTTCGACCTTGGTATGGATACATATTCCTTTCATTCATCCCACTCATCAAAATATATAGTTTCATGGATGATTGAAATTTAGAGGACCATGGATATGATGTGGTTGGAAATATCATAGAGGAAGTAGTTGGGGGAATAGTTTATTCTTTCAACAATGCATGATGAATATCATGATTCCATTTTATCATATTCCTGACCATACAATATCTAAAATCATGGATAACATTGTACGTTAATTCCTACAACTCACCCACACCCTTTGGATTAGTGGTAGAAGCACATTACAACTGATCTGGAGGCTTTCCAAACATTAAATGTCTATAGTCCACATTTTTTTGTAGGATTTCTATGAACAAAAAAATTAAATATTTTCCCCAATGTTTGGTGGAAGAAGAAATTTTTTGTGAGATCTATGTGACAAGCCTAATGAGGCCTCATGGGATTTGGAAACTTGGGAAAGTTATCTTCCAAATCTAGGATTATTTTGGTATGGACTTGGTCATTACAGAACAAAAAAACACAATCTTTATGTCACCAAACTGTTTCCACCTCTGGTCCATTCTCTTATGCTGACGAGGGGGTGATTGCTACTTATTATTACGGGGAGTAGATTCATGATATGGTTTTGGTTTTAGAGATTAATCTATGGATGGTGTTGGAATAGTCAAAACATTGTAAGCTTATGCATTCATTGTTCTCTTTCCTTGAGATTCAGGTGTTACTCAAGACTTTTCTGTAGTCCAAAACATTGAATCATCCATTTCTTGAGAAACTGTGGTGAGATCCTAAAACCAACCTATGTCCTTTATTGGGATAAGTGGTGTACGCAACTTTTATCTAAAGTTATATATACATATAGACAACAAATATTCCCATCGAAGATGTAGGTTCAAGAAGTATGCCATCCTTTTCCATCGAGTTATAATATCTGAGTCCCTCTCATTCTATGGATAATTTTAGTTGAAGATTTCAAGGAATGCTTTCTTATGTAGAGATGAGTTCAACTAAAATAGGAACATTAAATAGTGGTATTTCCATCATATGATTGAATGGGATACCAATCATATGTACCATATGAAGGATGACCTTTATAGTTTCTGTTTTAATAATTTGTGTATCATAGATTTTTATTGGCCAAGGATCCCCATCATGGGATGAAATTGGAGCGTAAAATGAATTAAATACTGATTGGAATCCCCAAAACCATCAAACATTGGAAAAATGGGTTTTCCAAAATTTATTAGGGGAGGGGTCACATCAACCCATTTAGGTTAAGGACAATTTTTCTCAAAACTAGTGTACACTATTTTTCTATAGATTCCAATTGAGTTGTCTATGAATCAAAAGTATTTATGAGCACATAAGGGGTTTCTAGTTGAATAAGAGGTTGAGTAAGGAAAAAATAGATACATTCATCTATAGTATAAATAATCATACCCATAGTGGGTATATTATAGGGGATTGTTCATGAAGATGTGATTGAGCCAATGTGGTTTGTGTTCCAAATGGATGGAACTCATAATATCTCCCTGATTTTGGGCCCAAAATTATTATTCATTGGTCCCACTCATTGAGTTGATTTTATGGTTCTATTACAGTAGATATGGTGATTCCTCTGTGTTGAGGTATACCGATTGGGAATGTGAGTTGAGGATATTTTTGTAGACAATTCATTGTAGGAATGTTTCCTCAGAGTATTTCCAAGATTATTCTTCTAAATGACATTATATATTCTAATTTGTAACAAAATATTTCTTCGAGTGCAAGGGGTTCATCCTATTCAAGATGTGGGCGAGGAAAAACCTTACCTTTACCCATTTATCATTAGGATATTATATGAGGCTATAGTGGTAGAGAGGTTAATGTGAATCCCAAATTCAAAAGAAGAATCTAGATCTATGTGTGCACACCTTCTCAATAATTTTTGTGTAGACTATATAATTGACAAATACATTATTATCCAACTCCTTAATAATCAATTCATGTTTTTTAGAGTCTACCAGGATAGGGATAAAGAATTTCATTGACACATAAACGGTTATATCCCATTCATCACTCTTATTGTGAAAATACCTTTTTTCCACACTCCATTACAGATAGTCTGATCACTCACTAGGCCTTTTGGAATGAATTGGGAGACGAATATTAAAAGGGAATTCCTAGATAAATTTTTTTCATGTTCCTGATTTGAAACTCATATCACATGTTGCGATGAACTATGAGGATTTTTTTCAGATATATTACCCTTATTCAAGAGAAGACAAACATTCATTGAGGAGGAGGTTGTTGAGTTAAACAATCCCCTGACCTTGTGGGATGGGGATGTTCCTACTCCATTTAGACAAGCATTAAAGATATTTTTACTAACATAGAATGTTGTGTTGTCAAATCCCACAACCCTGTAGGTTGGGGTTGGTCATGGAATGTTGTGGATGGTAGTATCTCACTACCTTCTACTATTATGTTTTCCTGTCAAAAAATGTGTTGGGTATATTATTCAGTTTTCACCTGAACCACAATCATGTAATGACACGTTCTCTATTTGTGAAATTTTCACTATCTGATAATGTAATGCCCTTTAGATATATGCTTTTGGTATATTTTAATACCCCTGATGAAAAATTCATTCAATTTATTTATCTATTTTGGACTGATATTGGTGAGATTCGATCAGGGCCTATGTTTTTTCGAGCATATTTTATTTGGTATATAGAGTCCATTTATTAGATTGATTGAGGCTTTGACATTGCATGATTTCACTTTTAACAATATCTGCAGATTTGAGAGTGTAGTGATATGTGTCAACCCCTGTTCACCCAATCCTCTGAAGTGGAATGCAGTTGGGGAATATATGATTTGTAAAAATAAATCTTTTAATTGACATATACATTGGAATTGAAGGGAATCTATCTAATTACCAAATTTTGGATGTTGTACAGCCATGATTTCCACGATGGAAAATTGGTGATTCATCCTTTCTATTACCTTAATGTGGATTTTATATTCATCATAAGGTAATAATTTTTATCTTAAATGAGGAAGGTTATTCCATATATTTAGTAGGATTTCATCCACATTATCTTCATACAACGCCTTTATAATGTTGTATTGGAAAGCAGCTAAAGGCCGAAACATGACTTTTATGTCATATTTAGCTAGTTTTCTCCTTGTGTTTAGCTTTTATTCTTCTTATTCTTATATATGTTCCTCATACTTCTTTTACAAAAGAGAAACTTCCATGGTTGTTTTTTATAGACTAGAAGATTGGTAGGGACTTCCTCTATCATATTGGTAGGCTAGATATCCTAGGTTTGTTTAGAGAATGACCCTCACCTAGGATAATCTGCTGACTAAAAATGTATTTCATATGTTAATTAAAAGTTTTCAAATATGAATTAACTCGTTTTTCCACGTTCTTCATAGTAGGAGTTCATTATCATCATATAATCGCCAAGGGGAAGACCTTATTAACTATGTGAAGCACTGTTATTGGATAACTACCATCATGTCTTAATGTTAGACTATGAAGAATGTTCCTGGAGTGTATACCCTGGGAATGAAGATTAGTGTTGATGATATAAAGGGGAGGAACTTTATGCTAATTCATATTCAAGACAAATGGAGGGCTATCATGGATCAAATCAGGATTTTTAATCTTGAGATTGATCTGATTCTAGATAGGAAGAAAGACTTCATGGTTAGACATCTGGGGATGACCCATGGAACTAATACAATTATTCATATGATTTGTTAATCGTATTGAATGATCTTGATGTACCACTAGATAAAATTTTAAGGGCTTTAATAACTCCATCACTATGCAGAGTTAGATCGTAGATTATCTCTTCATTCTCCAGTTTTCTCCAGTGAGGCTTATTTTTGGATTCCTTCTTTGACTAGCTATCATGTATTATTAAGGAAACCAGTTTTCATATATTGAATCATGTTCAGATAGCTTTAATATTGTTTACATAAATTTCAAATAGTTTTCTGGATTTTTGATAGGGATATTTTCTTGCCTCGGTGTGGCCATTAGAATATGACAACTACCGCTACTCAGAATGGGGGTATGGACCCAATTCAGTTGTTCGTATATCATACGATGATTTAGCATTTGACCATCTAAGATTAAAGATGAGGTGTGTGTCTTATCTAGAGTGAAATGATGATGAGTCAGCCCATGCATGGGGATGGAGTTGTGCGTCCACCAGAGTGTGACCTGTTGATTAGCCACCAAAATATCGGGGCCTGAGTTTTGTGTCAAGCACCATCCACTATCCCAATGTTCATTATGTCATTGATGGTTTGTAATATCTGGATATAATTTTTCACCTCCCCTTTCACAATTTCCAGGGTGTGTTTAGTAACATTAGATGCTACAGCAGTGATGTATGCACATTCTTTTGCTAGAGTATGAGTTTCTAACACCTCATATACTCCATTTTGTACCACTATATACTAATGATACTCTGGTGCATGGGAAAATATTTTGGTATTCCCTCTTTTAAATTTCATGACATTAAAACTAAATTCTCTAGATTCTTCTTGAAGAGGATATTGGTAAGCTTTTTGGAAGGGGATATATGTGTCATCCAACTCACTTTGTGCCACAAAATTCAATTGTGGAACATGATTAATTTGGGCAGCTATTTTATCCTGCTCAATGTTTTCCACCAAATTTTACTAGTAATATTCTTTGGGTCCTTCCATATAAGGCTTTTGGTAGGCTTGGATAGAGTATTCATGTGTTTCTGGCTACTCTCATTTGCTATAAAATTTAATTGGTGGTCTTTCTGTGAGCAGGCTAGTGTCTATTCCTGCTTGTGGTTTTCCACAATATTTTTTTGGTGGTATTCTCTAAAGGGGATATAGGATTATCCACATTCCCTTTTGAAAAAACACTACCCCCGGTTTCACATATTTCTTTTCTGAGTATGAATGAATTGGTTTAGACTACTAAGGAATAAACCCCCATCATATTGGGTGTTCACTATTGTGAGGAATATGTGACATCGACTGCTAGATGATTCCCTATGAAATGACCAATGTGTCATATGTTTGATTCCATTTATAGATTCTTGATCTGATACCATATGATAACAGAGGATCTAATTTTGGGGTTTTTGGGATAATCTCTAGAAACAGTTGTAGATGATTATTTACTTCACCTACTTCTAGATGAGCATCCACCATTGATTGGGATAATGGTGGGGATTTGTGAGATGTAGGGCATGTTTAGATTCCTCCAAGGTCAGGATTGTACAACTTTGGTGGTACTCCTTGACTATTAAATTTGATACCCAGTGTTAATGAAGTTGGGTGGGTGATGGTTTGTTCTATACAATTGAGGATCAAGTTTCTACAGTGGCTAATTTTCATATCTCTTTGAACTTGTATTATGACATTTGGATCTAAGGGAATTCAATTTTAAGGTTCCTGAAATATAGATGAAAAATACAAGATATAAAACCCCGTCAAAGAATAATCTCAACAAAAAGACACATGCATAATTAACTATCTTTTATGGACCTCATTGATTATGATAATGAAAGGGGTATGACTTGTGGGTGACATCGTCATATTTTTTAAAGATTCATGTCAGGTTCACAATTTTTATTGATAAACTTTTGTTATGTTTTATGGAATAATTTTAGGGGTTTTAATGGTCACATAATCATTCATGCCATGTCTGCACTTTTTGTATGCCCTCTAATGAGATTTGTTCATGGAGATGGAAAAAATAAATGGTTCCCTAATTTGAGATGTTTAACAATATTTAATCTTGAAGGTAAGGGGTCATTGATAAATTGTTCCAATTATTCTTATATACTCATGTTGATCGACTTGATGAGTGTTTTGGCACATCAGACCATCTTGCGGGGGATTTATTTCATATTATGGGACCCTCTTAATTATTTAAGACTTACTTTTTAATCCCTCATCCATTGAAAAGTATTTCATGGGTCTTGATTGGGTTAATAATCAATTAATAGAATGCGTGGAATTTAGAATAATCTACATGTACCAGGGGTTCTTCATTGATTTATATACTTGTATTTATCAAGTTTTATCCAAAAAAATACAATTTTTTACGTAGATTAGAGATTTTTTTTTCATTTATTATTACAATCTTGGTCTTAATCAACACAGTGGGGTTCTCTAAAGTTTATCATTATCCAGAGAGATGCATTTTCATGTCAATACCAAACCCATAAGATGGGAATATAATGTATCCTTGTGAACTAAATCATAACCCACATATATCGGTTCCACGTAATGGGACCCATCAAACCTTTTATGGTCATATGATGAGGACCAAACTGTTCATTTTGAAAACATGCTTTAAGGATGTTTAGGTGGAATTTTCCTAGTGAATTTTGTAGTGGGGATTATTCCAAGGCAGGAGAAGGAACCTGAAAGTGTTTTGGGATCCCATATTATATGTTAACCAATTAGGAAATTTTCTTATATACAATTATGATTAATTTTTTTAGTGTTGGGCATGGACCTCATGGAGGCTTGTAAATTATATCATTAATAATAGAATCAAATCCCACATAGTTTAGTTGGGTGAAACTATGCCTATAGAGGCCCTATAATGGTTTATATCTTTGGGAATTTACCCTTTCAGAGGATAAAAAATTGATATTGGGTATTACACCACATAGGATGATTCCCCGCGTAATGGGGACAAGATGAATGTCTCGACTCATGTAAATTTGGAGGATTGGTTGGGGATTACAACTAATAAGATTCACAAATACATCTTTTATTAAGAATACATATCCTCTAAAGATCAAGGCATGGTTTAGGAAATTACAATATATAGGATGAATCCCTTATATTTGGATACATTTACATCAGTACCCACACGTATTGAGGACCACTAAATGAAGGAAAGAAGAATATTCATAGAAAGAGTCTCTCTCAATACATGCATTAGATAGTGTGAATGTCATGATCATCTTTAACCACTATGTACATGTCATTCATTATTGAATGTAAGATATAATAGGATTTAAAAGATATAGCTGATTGTATGATCCTTTTTTCATTTGTTGGAAGAGTTTGGGGTAATAGGAGAAGAAGAAAGGTCTTTGATGGTCTTTCCTCATCTCCTACATCATATCCTAGATAGTCACATTGAACACCCCACCTAGATAATAACCATAAGAAAATGAAATGGGCTTAATCCAATAGGGATTCCCTAGTCCTAGATCCCGATAAGAGATGAATGCATTCCACTAACCCTAAAATAAAAATTAAATTATGTTCCTCTACCATTCAACCTTTAATCATATGTCCCTAGTCCTAGAGATTATATGGGAATGGAAGGTATCAATCACTCATTCTTTAGAGTTGATGGTCCATGGAATTTCCCCATGGACTAATTTCACATGATTGATGGAATTCATAACTGCATGATCCATAAGTACCCTACCCATCATGTGGGGCAAGTGAGGGACACCTTAGACTGAAGGAATGCATAACTAAATGGGAGACATGATGGGGTGTCTCTCTTCACAGTCGTGAAATTTAACAGGCTTCAGTTGGGGCACTATATTTTTCTCCCTCAGACAAGGGATACAAAGGAAGATGAATCCTACCATTTGTGGCATAAAATAGGTATTAAAAGGTGTCTTGTAAAGGTTAAGGACATGATAGAAGAAGGTGATTCAAAAATGGTATCCTAGGAGGAGATGGAAGTTCTTAATGCCGAGTAAGCCTGTGTACACTACTACAAAAACGGGCAAAGGAAGCGCTACCCCTTTATCAGCGCTAAAAAAAGTGCTGATAAAGTGGACCCCTTTATCAGCACTTTTTTAGTAGCACTGATAAAGGGGGGATTTATCAACACTTTTTCCTACCGGTGAAAAATTTTATGTTCCAAAAAAAATCATAAAAAATCAATAATTGTTATATAAGTATAATTATATTGATATAAATATAATATATATTATTAAAATATCTTTTAGATATGTATAAACATACTATTAAATTTAGTATATAAGAAATTTATTGAAAATTGCTTTAAAATATTTAAAAAAATACTATTAATTAATAATTTGTAAATTATTATCGATTAAAAATCATTTATTAACAAATTCAAGACACAAAAATTCAAAATAATTAATAAACGATCTAAAATAAGTTGAAAATGTAACTAAAAATTCAAATGGACATAAATTTTGATCTGGGTGTCTGTTTGAGCTCTACAACATGTCAAATTGAAGCTTGCGATGAGCTTGATATTCTAGTGACCCAAGAAAATCATCTTTCACATTTTTAGGACAAAAAGGACCATATGGCCTCCAAAACTGAGTTTTTAGT
The DNA here is from genome assembly GCA_963277665.1 of Viscum album. Lineage (NCBI taxonomy): Eukaryota > Viridiplantae > Streptophyta > Magnoliopsida > Santalales > Viscaceae > Viscum > Viscum album. The sequence goes on along the minus strand of OY728132.1, from coordinate 1,511,584,920 downwards.
TTGGATACACTGATTTGTTTGCATTCAAACAAGTACAACTTCTGATCCGGATGTCCGTTAGCCATGTACCACATATCATATCAATGATTGTATAATTTTCATTGACTTGACTAGTTGTGGAGTTGAAACGAGATTCTGGATTATAAGTTATGATTGTTTTCACATTCTATGGCTTTTCAAATACATATATATATGTATTTATTCAAAAATGTATATGTGTTTTTGTGTGTGTGTCTGTGTGTGTGTGTTTTATATATGTATGTATGTATTTATTTATTGAATTATAAACACACATAAAAAACATATTTCATAAATTTATTTAAAGCTAATCTTATATGTATATATTAATATACTAATAAATATATGGATAAACAATTATAAATGAATACATATAAATATAAATAAATATATATAAATAAATATTAATATATGAATGAATATATATATACTAATATATGAGTAAATATATTTATATTAAAATGAATCTATATCAATATTATATTTAATATAAATATATATATATATATATAAATAGATATATCATTAAATTGAGAAATAAATGAAACAATTTTTTGGAAAAGGTGCTGCCACGAAAGGGGGATGTTGCGGGTTTGAGTTTGGGTGGATGCAAAGGGGTGCGCGTGTGTGAGGATGCACGAGAAGGGCTGTGCACGGGATACCTCATAGCGCCGATAAGGGGGGGTCAAGAACTATTAAAAGCTCTCCCCTCATTATTTAATTATTTTTCATATTTTTTTAATTTAGTTTGACTTTTATCAACACTTTTTAAAAGCACTGATAAAGGTCCCTTTTTTCATCACTAAAAAATGCTCTGATAAAGGGGTCTTTTATCAGCGCTTTTTTAGCGCTGAAAAAGGGGCCTTTATTAGTAATTTTTAGAGCACTGATAAAACGGACCCCCCCCCCCAATATTATCACTAAGCATTACAACATTTTTTTAGCACTGTTAAAGCTCGTTTGAGTGATGATATATGCCTTTTGTGTAGTAGTGGTGGGATTGAGATTACATGGGTGATGGAAAACATTGGAAAAACACATAAGAGAGGCCTTCTTCTAGGCACTAGGGGATAACTTATGTGACAATGGGATGGTCCCACGCCAGTACCGAGTTTGAGGAAACACCTTTACACTGGTGAATTTCAACTAAGGGGATGGGCCCCCTCACAGGTGTCTTGTGTTTCATATCCTAGAAGTTCATCTACCACACTATCCCCACTTGTTATCTCTTTTATTTATGTTTTATAGGGATACCTACAATATATTTGAGGCCCTGGACAAAGGGATTTCTTGACCAGAGCATTGACGATTCATTTCTCAATTATTAAAAAAATGATCCATATGTTCCTAATTATAATAAAACATGGGACCCTAGTTGAAGGAGGTCACCCACAAAGGTCAATGATGCAGGTACCCCATAAAGGGGTGGATGATCCATCAGAGCCATGCAGGGGTCCTTGCAGGAGCCTTCTAACATGTAATTTGAGTGTGTGGAGGCCAATGTAATCAATTTCACTTTATCCTTCTAGGGGCTCTTATCATCTTTATGTTGTAGGTATTTTTCATTAAATATTTTCATCCAACATTAAAAAATGGAGTTTCAACACTATCTTAGTCAAATGTATGAATAGTCATCTCAGTCTCCTTGAGGGACCTAAGCCTGACATGTCATCATTTATTATTATATAATTTCATTACATTCAATATACATTTACACTAATTTATTATAAATACACTGGAGAGATAATGTTTTAGACACCACTGGATATAGACTACTAGGTATATCTCACACCCTGTTTAAGATTCCATTTGATTAGGGTACCTAAACAGACCTCCTTGTTGCATGATCTAGTTACTAGATCATACTTACACAACGATACAATTTTTCACTAGTAAGAAGTAGAAGATCATAGGACCAGTCATGTGCTCATGATTCTATTAGATATATATGTGGTGAATTCTATCTATTTATTTCCTCAATTAGTCTTTCCATGTATTGTGTATTCCCACTTTTTTTATTCTAGATAAGGTTCATGCATGGGAATTTATTCACTCATTATAGATTACGACTTATTATTATATTCATTACATTATTATTTATTAATTTTCTACATTTATTACTGATATATTGGGTATAATCTAGACATTTTACATCAGTTAGACCCTCAAAACTAGTCAATATACTCTAGTGTTCTGGTAGGTATTTTTGTGGCCTAGTGGCCAACAATCTCAAGTCACCGTTTGAGAATATGTTGAGTCATTATGTTAAAAATGGTATCAAATGTTTCTTTTACTCTTTGGTTTTATTAATTTGGTATTTTAGATAAGAAAGTAAGAATGTTTTTTCAGATGGTAAATGTAGTTTTTTGTGTCCAGCCAAGCCATGCATTTGGGAATGGTCATGATTCCAAGGAATGGGACTATTTTTCATGATGCAAATATTATTGTTGACTGTTATTTCCCCTAGGGTGATTGTCATATTTTTACTCATTATTGGATTATGTATTAATTTTATTCCCTAGGCCTGATAAGGAAAGGATGTATTTCTACACAAATAATTCTAGAAACATTGATATTCATATGTCATGCATGTGGCTTCCCATGTAAACTGCATTATATATATCCTAAGGCACGATTAGTACTACACCATCTTTGAAGATTATTTACCAATCATATTTCGATACCACTTTTCACAATTTATTAGAATTCATAACTTTATATTACATGAATCTTTTTTCCCAACATATGTTTTTACTTTCGATGTCTACTTCCATGATTTAAGGTATTTAATGCTTTGTGATAACATGAATAGTAACAACAATGATATATGTTTGATTAAATAAAATGTCTGCATCTATCTGACCTATGTTTTCTCACATATCTAGATGGTAAAATTATTTATTGTTAACCAATTATTTCTTGTTTTGGACCATGAACCATTGGGTATCTAGATGAAACATTAATGGTTTTTATTGAAGGGGGAAAGATTATAATTTATAATGTGTATGGGTGCTCTGTAGATTAGAAATTCATGACCCATCAATCAAACATTCTCATATAGACATGCTATTTTCTAAAAATTAGACATCTAGATCATGTTTATATTAAATGGGAACAGATTGTACAATTTATAATGTGTATGTTCCATTAATAATTGGTGATTGGTAACCCATATAATTAAATGATTTCATACATATATCCTTTTCATCTTGAAAAAAGGTGAAAACATGGTTTTATGAACTTAAAATGTTGTTATCATTTATAAACACATGTACCATTATATATAGGGAATCATAGTCCATCTAACTAAAAAATTATTCATATATGATAAATTCGTATTGTTATAGATAATAACATTTGTGTATAAAAATTTAAATTAATATTGTGGGCACAAAACCCATATGGATAATTTCCAAAATTCCCAACTAGATCAAAACATGTCAATTGGTTCATGTACTTATAAGATGATCCCATTTTGTGTGTGATAAATCATCCAATAAACCTAATTTTCAAATGGACCCATGTAGGATAGGTTTTTATACATTTATTATGTGTTAAACCCATTATGTTTTCTTTAAATAAATATAATTTTTGGACCCTTATAGGTCCCCTTTTTCAGTTATATTCCTTAGTACAGAATCCCATGGGGGATGATTTTGTTACTTTGAGTTTATTGAAAGTGTATACAGTCTCATATATGGTGTCACATATAAACTTATGGTGGAATCTTACTTGAATTTTTCCCTTAGTAAATAAATTACAAGTTATGTGCATTGATCTCTAATTTTATGAGTAATCAATTAAGTAAAATTCCAATTAAGAACAAACGGTTGGTTTCTTCTCAAGATTTGAAATTTATAATTTCCTTATCCAAGCTATTTGTGAAAATTATTTAATCTAATAAGTGTTCAAAAATAAATTAGAATATAATTTTTATGAAATGATGTTTGATATAGGCTATGTAATGTTCATGGTATAGTTGTATTTAAAATGTTACTTGACATTCCTTATATGATGACTGTTTAATTGTTTAATAAATGATAATCATTTGAATTTATTGAAAGTGATACCAGGTATATGTGTTTATACTAGTTACCCTTCTGTAAGTGTTAGTTTTTTAAGTTTCCATAGAGTGGGAATGTAGATTTACCAATAGAGCCCAGTTTAACTCTTTCGATGTTGTGTTTTTCTTAGAGGCCAGGTGGTAATGCCCAGTGTTTTTTTCTAGAATGCACCTATTTTAGGATTGAAAACTTAATTTATAGTTAGAGGAAATACCTATAAATGTATCTCCCTTAAAACTATGACTATGAAATGATTTTCGATGATAGGTATAATTATGAAATTTTCTTCTAGAGTTGAACTCCTAGTGATGAAGTGACGCATCCAAGTAAATGGGAGATTAGATAGAAGGATAAGCCTTATTAAATACATGTTAATCATGTAATGATCTATTATATAAGTTTAAACCTATACCAGGCATGTCATCCACATTTTTGGTTATGTTCAGTTGAATTGTTTTTCTATCATAGGGACACACACTGTTAAACACTGATCCAAATGAGTTAAAATGATTCATTAACACTTATTTTGGAGACAAGGTAATTTAATACCACAAACCATATGGTTACCCTAACACTAGGATAAATTGTTTTGCGTTCTATAAAGCTATGTTTATGGGTAACCTACAATGTATAGTGAGTTGTGAATTAGAAGCACATTTTGAGTATTGAACCATTGAAGGGGAAATTAAAATTAGAGTAGTTATGATGGATTGATATGATGTTATATGATATATCATTTTCCCCATAATGGATAATCCATTATTGTTTTTGATTTTATATATGATGATGATGATGCACATGGACTTCATATAGTTGGAGTGTCACAATTACATCTAAATTTTAATTTGACCTATTGCAATTTTGAGTGGAAAATTTTACAGTATACTTTTAACTTTCATTGTAAAATATTTTTTTCCACATTTAGAAAAATGGATTAGAGATGATGGATCATGTTTCATCATATGATCTTTGTTCTTAGTGACTCACTAACTAAGAAACTCATAAATCGGGGAACGTCACGTCAGTCATGAAGAGTGTTTTATTTCTAGTCGATGGAAGCAATTCATAAAGGTCCATTTAGAAATGGACAGAATGTGTTTACGGAGTCAATAATGTTGCTAATTATTTTAAATATTAAAATAATACCATTAGGCAGGAAATAGTTCCATGATTAAAAGGACATGAATATTTCAGTCTTCAAATGAGTTCTAATGGAGCTTCTTCCTTAATAAGTGTGAAATTTCAGGTATCTCCATCTTCTTGGCTTGTATGATGAATGAACCATGGTGTAAAGAAGAATATTTAGAAGTGATGACAATGTGCTATGATGCCAAACCCTTGGAGGACAGAGCCGGTTCCAGCGGGAGGGGACGGGTGACACCAAACCATAAACCAAAGGACGACATACGAGCGACATCGTTGGAAGATTGTTGCGGGAATGATGAATGTCGATACGTCCTCGATTGCTGGAATCCACCATAATTCTTGAAGTATGTATTTGATTAGTGTTTAATCAATGTGATTATTGAATCCTTTAATCCTCCCTCTTGATTACAAGATAACGTGGATGACATGGGCCTAACGAACCCGGACCGGACCCTCCTATACCATTCTACCCTTGTGTTCTCTATGGAAGACTTCCAGTGCGGTGGCACCAACTGGATACGATGGAGGCAGCATTCCCTCACACACCATTAGAGGAGGACACAACACTATTCTGTTGTTATCAACATAGCGGCTGAACCTATTCGGATGTGGAGGAGGAGTGGCATGCAGTCGCGCACTGCCAGTGAGAAAGGGTCCCCAGATGAAGCCGCGATGGGTGAAGGATGTGGCCGACACATCGGCCAGCTGTGGAAGATGAGGGTGGCATGACTAGTGTGCCACTGGTGAGAAAGGTTCTAAGTTCGAAGCCCCGATAGAGGAGGAACCCGCACCTCAGTCGGGTTCTGTGGCGACTGGGGGGGGCGCTCACGGGGCGCCGCAGCTTCACATGACGAACGACCTCAGGGCCATTCGGGAGGCCTAACCCCCCCCCCCCCCCCCGTGAAGACGATGCATGACCCCACTTTAGGTTTGACCAGTAGACCATGCCCTCTTGTGGGTTGGGTCACACAATGCAGGCAAGGGCACCCGCTTGCGGTTTGAAATGAGCCCACCGCAGCCCAGCCCAGACCAAGTTGGTCCGACGAGGTTGGACCGCACCAAGGCCTAACCGGACAAAGAAACACTTAAAGGGGAATGTCTTGAGAATCAGATGTCCTTTTGATGAACCTTCAATAACAGTAGGATCCTATGATCGATACGATCCTTTTCTTATACTCCACCTGAGTTTTGAAGAAATATAGAGTACATACGGGTTGAATCAAACTCAAATCCAACCAGGCCCTTGGAACAAAAGATATTACAACTCATAGACCATGCTTCCTTTTGATGCACCATCTGTCGCGTTGGGACCCTTAAGACATGGCGGTCCTTTGGGTTACTCCTTAATAGATATTAGTGGAGCTCGAAGTACGACCAATATTTTGAGGGGAAAATTCTACGGAAGTTGAGCTCACTAGGTGCTAGAAATCATGTGGCAGGCTGGAACATGAAGAATGATCATCAATCATGTGTGGGACAACATCGATCGATTCTGTGTGGGTTAGATTCTATTAGATACTGAGTGGGTCAGGGCTCAGTGATTTTTTGTGGGTTAGCATATAACAATCTTGGGTGGGTCAGATCCTGTGTGGGTCAGTGGTGGATAGTACCTATCAATCCTGTGTGAGTTAGAATTAGTTCTTCTTAACATAATAAGATGATATAGCCTTACCAATAATCAACTATACTTATGTACATGAGTTATATTATATGTGATCTGATTCTATACATTTGTGATGTTACCGATGTGGTACTTCTGTCATCGTGGTGTTTTCGTTGTGGCACTTATAACTTCGTGGTGTTACCTATGTGGTACTTCTACCTTCGTGGTGTTACCTTCATGGTGTTACTTGCGTGGTGGTTCTTATGTGGTACTTTTATCATTGTGGTGTTACCTATGTGGTACTTCTATCTTTGTGGTGTTATCTTTGTGGTGTTACATGTGTGGTACTTCAATCTTTTGTGGTGTTAACTATGTGGTACTTCTACCTTTGTGGAGTTTCCTTTGTAGAATTAATATCTCATGTATGAGAGAAGTATATCTTGATAACTTAGGTATATTTATAGGCATAAACTTAACAAGAGTTCATGTCAATCGCTTCGTCATTGAGATGGAGGTCTTGTATTGTAGTTTTTTCTTTTGTGGAACTCTGGAAGACCTACGAGGGTCTTGGGGTTCGTAATAAGTATCGTTATACTCACCCCTACATGGGATATTCTTGCACCTTGATGTGTCTTGTGTATAAAAAAGACAACATTGACAAGGCTGAGGAAGCCAGGACTAGACGGTTCTTAGAATTGGACCATTTGGTGTGATGTGACACGTGGACTACTGATCGTGAGTTGTACCAACCCTTCAGGTTGGATACTCAGTGGATGATCCCGGAGACTTTTCCCCCATAAATGCTCTATATTTTACTATTAAGTTGTACTTGTACTTTTTAGTTGGGCTTGTATTCCATCCCAATTACATTCAAATTTTTTTTACTATAGTAGATTACTTTGTGGTTTCTTTTTATTGTGTTGTTGGATTGTGTTTCTGTACATGATAAAAAGGAAATGCCTTCCTATATTTGGGATATGCATTTTCTATGCTAGTCGCCAACCCCTAGTCTATTGAAGACAGGCTTGTGGTTCTTTCGGCATGGGCCTCGAGGGATGGTTCATGAAAATGTTTAATCAGAGGAGTCAGTTCTACTAAACAACTATGACTCTGATATTTTCTATGTATAAATAGTGTAATGTGTTACGAGTGTGTTTTTCAGTTTGGGGAATCTAGTGTTGGTGTGGAGGATGATGTATCCATACACGAGGACAATGACTTCTGACTTCCGACTCAGTGCACGAAAACACAGATTATGTGTGTTTTGAAAAGATTTTCTTATGATCTCTTCATGTCATCTCACCTGGTATAACTTATTGATCATGGAACACCTGTCTTCTTTCAGGATGTCACCACATAGATAGCCAGCCATGAATCTTGAGATGGTATGTGATGATATCCCACCAAGTGATGAGGTCTCGGTACATGGCCCCCTTTAAATCGTTACCACCTTCAGGTGGTGTACTAGCAACAACAATACTCATAAGGTAGCCATTGCCACCATCCCCACCAGCTAAGGATGAACACCAACTGAGCATGTTTCATGAGTTTAAATGGTAGTGTCCCCTAATGTTCCAAGGCATGAAAGACTCGCAGGTGACAGAGGAATGGCTGGAGGTTGTAGTCAGAGTTTTCCTCCTTGTTGGGACAGCAGATGACCTTATGGAGATCCTAGAAGCCAGTCTATTTTAGGCTGCAGAAGGGAGATGGTGGAGCTGTATGCTTCAGATACACGATGAGGTGACCCTCATCCTAGTATAATTTAATATCCTTTTCATGGAATAGTTCTTCCCAGCAACATTACACTCAATGTGTATACAGGAGATGATGCACTTATAGCAAGGCAACATAACTGTGGCCCAGTACTCCGTGAGGTTCACTGATCTCTCCCGATACTCCACTGATATGATATGATACCATTTATTCATGTCTTGGGCCATTGAGAAGGGTCTCCAATGAGAAATCAGAGCATCGATGATATCACTCAGCATACTAAGACAGGCTGGGGTGCTAGAGCGAGCACTTTTCGTGGAGATCTTCCAAGCTGACCCGGCACCAACAGCGAGATCCACCGCTGGATGTTAGTTAGAAGTCATTGGTAGTAGACAGTAGACGGATGACATAGAGGCCAAAATAGGCCATAAATTCTAGTGGATTACCTTAGGAAATAGTGTTGGTGGTTCATGGCTCACATGACAGGGGAGGATTGATTAAGATCAAGCAGTTCTACTCGTGCGGCGGGCAGGGTCACATGGCAGGTGACTGGCCGACCCTCCATACGGACGACGAGCTGATGGTCGAGTGACCATATAGGAAGAGGCAGATATTAAATTAGGGAGGTCTATAGGAAGAAGGTGGATGTGTTAGGGGAGTTTTCTATGTTGCTGCTGGGTGGGTGGAAATTCGAGGTTCTACAGCCACCACCTCCAGGTGGTCCACCCCGACCAAAGGGGGCAGGTGGACAGGGACGAGATCATCTCTTAACAGTTGAGGCCTATGACCACAACGCAATAGAGATTATTAGAGGTATTATATGTGTCTAATCCACCATATTTGTAGTGAATATTGACATAGGTTCCGGTCACTCTTTTATTTCCACTCACCTCATTCGGAGCTCGGAGATTCCAGTGGAGACGTTGGCTAGATACTTTCGGCTAAAGACTCCAATGGGAGGGGTTTAGATGATTACAAAATGGTGCTGGAGGTGTGAGCTTACTCCAAGAGGATAGAGCTATGACTGGGATCTTCTAATAGCAGCGTTGAGGCATTACGACATCATCTTGGGTATGGACTGGTTATCCATTGTCCATGCTCAAATTGACTGTATTAGGCACAATGTGTGGCCTGTCACACGGATGGGACCTGGTTTTCCTTCATCGGTGAGAAGAGAACCTTGACAGCATAGGATGGACATACCTAGAGGAGGTTTCATCTGATCACACATTAGTTGGCTATCATTACTATCGAATTAGTATATGTTGAGATTCTGAGCAATCCTGTAGTGGTGGACTAGTATGCTGATGACTTTCCTCATTATGTCCTAGGAATTCCTCCATGCATAGAGGTAGACATTTACATCGACCTATACCCTAGGAAATCACCGATATCTACACTACCATATTGGATGTCTCCCATGGAGCATTGTGAGTTACATGTATAGTTGTAGGACTTGCAGAGGAAGGGGTTCATAAGTCCCATTGTTTCTCCATGGGAAGGCCTAATTTTGTTTTTCAAAAGGAATATGAGAGTTTGATACTCTATGTAGACTATAGATGCCTGAACCAGGTGACTGTGAAGAACAAGAATCCAATTCCATGGATCAATGATCTTTTCGATCAAATGAAGGGAGCTCATTAGTTTTTGAAGATTGACCTCATATCAGGCTATCACCATCTCAGGGTACAAGATGAGGATGTGCAGAATACAGCCTTTAGATGCCGGTATGGACAATATGAGTTCATGGTTATTCCATTAGGTAGGAAATACACCCCTGAGGTGTTCATGGAACTCTGGAACATGATCATTCATCCATGCCTCAATTGCTTTATGGTGGTCTTCATCGACGATATCTTGATATACTTAGTGTTAGAGGAGGATCATGCCTATCATCTGCAAATAGTTCTAGATACACTCCGAGAGCACCATATTTATGGTAAGATCTCGATGTAATAGTTCTAGATACAAGAGTTCCACTTTCAGAGACATGATATCTCTGAAGCTAGAGTTGCAGGGGATCCAACAAAGATAGAGGCTCCACTTGTTGGGATCCACCCAAGATTGTGACTGAGGTGCAGAGTTTCCTGGGGTTGGCTGGATACTACCATAGATTTCTGCCTGACATTTCCAGAGTTGTATCACCCTAATCAGCATTAACGATGAAGAGGAAACACATAGTATTGGCGGAGAGATTCCATAAGAGTTTTCAGGATCTGAGGCAGAGACTGATGAGTGACCCAATCTTGAGGATACTAGAAGAGGGTGTAGAATATATAGTCTACTGCGACGCATCAGGGACCGTACATGGATGTGTCCTGATGCATGAGCAATAAAAGATCACTTATGGTTCATTATATCTAAGACACCATGAGAAAAACTACGCTATCGCTAACCTGGAGTTAGAAGTAGTGGTATTCTCCTTGATGATGAGGCGAAATTAATTTATGGGAAAACGTTTTATAGTATACTTTAATCACAATTGGCTCAGGTATATCTTCTATTAGAAGGACCTGAACCAGAGATAGAGGAAATGGTTAGAGTTTCTCCAGGACTATGACTTTCCGATAGTCTATACTGTTGGGAAGGTGAACGTGGAAGTAGATACACTCAGCATGTGGTCTGGTATGTAGTTACTGAGTGAGGAAACAGAGCAACATGATGCGTGGTAGATATCCTTCTTGGATAGAGATGGAGAAGCATAACTCTAGTCTATGAAAGTCACTCCCCCACTCCTTTAGCGATTCAGGGAAGTGCCACTTGGGGACATTGACTCTGAGGCTTAACATGATCAATTATTCTCAGGACAGGCACATGATGGAGTTTCTAAATGTGGGGATCATGTCATCATATTCAAAGGATGTACTATAGTACCGTTGTCGATAAGATAGGTGGTGTTGAAGGAGTTCCACATGTCCCCTTTGACGATACATCTGGGTTTGGTGAAGATTTTCTAGGACCTCCAGCATCAGCACTGGTGGTCAGCGATGAGGAAGGTTGTGGTAGGGTTTTTTTACGATTACTATCTTGTCTGCAAGGGAAGGTCGAGCATTAGGTTCCACCAGGCTTAGCATAAACACTAGTTGTTCAGAAGTGAAAGTGGGATGGTATCTCTATGTAATTTTTGACTGGGCATCCACATACATCCAGGGTACATGATTCCATCTCGGTGATCGTTGTCCAACTCACCAAGTCGGCCCACTTTCTACATATCCAATAATAAGAATATTTAGAGGGTTTATGAAACCTCTACATACAAAAGATTCTGCAACTTCATGGGTTGCCATCAACGATCGTGTCTGAATGTGACCCACATTTTACTTAACATTTGTGGAAGAGGTTGAAGGAGGTGTTCAGGACTCAACTACGTTTGAGAACTTCATTTCATCCATAGAAAGATGTTCAGAAGAAGAGGAACATTCAGTCACTAGAGGACATGCTTCGTGTAGGCATCCAAGATTATGGTCGCATTTGGGAGGAACTCACTCCCCTGGTGGAGTTCTCATATAATAACAGTTATCAATCCACCATCGGTATTGAACTGTTTGAGTCCTTGTACGGTCGACCATGCGGATCCCCTCTATGCGGGACAGACACAGGGGAGTCAGTACTTATGGGTCCAATGTTGGTACGGGCTACCACTGAGATGGTGTAGATCATCCAGGAGTAGATAAAGACTACACAGAGTAGACATAGGTCTTATGCTAACAAGAGGCGGAAACCTTTGGAGTTCATGGATGGAGACTGTATAATCCTATGGGTCTCAAAACGATGAGGTTTGCAAATATATGGTCAAGGTGGAAAGATATCACTGAGGTTTATCAGACCATTTCTAATACATCAAAGGATATGCAAGGTGGCATACAGCCTGTCACTTCCACCAAAGTTGTTGAGGGTTCCTGACATCTTCCAAGAATCCCAACTGATGAGATATGTGCATGACCCATCTCACATCATCGACCACATAGAGTTGTAAATTGATTATTGGGCTACGTTTATGTAGGTTCCAATAGTGATTGAGAATCGATAGGAGTGAGTCCTTCTAGGGTGGTTGATACCTCTAGCACACGTTCGCTGGCAGCACAAGAACATCCAGTATAGCACATTGGAGCGGTAGGCTTAGATTCATGCTCAATACCCCCTTTTGTTTTTTTAGTCTATGTTATGGATTTCTGGGATGAAAATCTCTAAGGTGTGGAGAATGTAAAAAAATAGATTTTACATGTAATTTTTTTGTTATATTAATTTATTAGGAGTCTGTGAAAATTGACAGTGCGTGATTTTGAGCCCCGGTGTGCCCATAAGTAATTTTGGAACATTATTTAATGTATGTTTAGTAAAGGCACGATCAGAATTTTCTAACACTGTAACCGATGCTTGGATTACAAATCTGAGGGAACTATTCAATCCGCAATGCTGTGATTCGCTTATGGGATACTTCACATTGACTATAGTAGTACCGTAGAAAATTTTATATTTTTGGAAATTTTAAAATAATAAATAAAATAATGTTGTTATTTAATTTATTTCCATCTTTTCCTCCAACGGACAACTGGAAATGAGGGATCATCGATGTGTCAATCCATTAAATGCTTTGACCCATAAAACCCAAGTAACAACGTTGTTGGGAATGAGTTAGGTTCATAATTAATGAACCCTCAGAAATCCCACGAGCATTAGATACCCTTCCCCTATCCTATTTATATGAATCATGGGGAGAGGTATCGGAACTGCATAACCATGAAACGAAGTGATGAAAAATTTCAAGGATGTTAAACCCTTTGATGATAGATTCGGTTCCAGCAGGAGGTGACGGGTGACACCAAACCACGAACCGAAGGACGGAGAATGAGTGACATCATTGGAAGCTTGTTTTGGGAAAGATGAATGCATATAATTCCTCGATTATAGGAATCCTCCATCGTTCTTGTGGTAGGGATTTAATTTTTTTTAAATCCATGTGATTATTGAATCCATTAATCCTCCCTCATGATTACATGCTAACGTCGAGGGTGCGAGCATAATGAACCATACCGAGAGCCTCCACTGCCATTCTATACTTATGTTCTCCATGGAATACTGCTTCCATGGTAGCACGAACTGGCTATGACAGAGGCGGAGTGCCGTTGCGAGCCCCAAGAGGAGACTACATCACTATGTCACGGTAGTCAGTAGATCAGTCGGCACCAGCCGACCCTAAAGGAGGTGTGGCGCGTCGTTCGGTGCTACCGGTGGGAAAGGGGCTGTGGTAGAAGCTGTGTTGGGTGAAGGAGGTAGCCGACACATCGACCGACCGTGGAATATGAGGGTGGTCTTACCAGTGAACTACCGGCGAGCAACATGACATCCCCGAAGCCGCGGAGGGGGAGGAACCCACGCCTCCAGTGGGTTCCGCAGCGAACGAGCGACACTCATGTGCTGCCACCACATCACATACCAAATGGCCTCCAGGCCGTTTGGGAGACCGGGGGTCTCACCCCCCCCCCCTACGCCAGCTAGGTCCGACCCCACCACGGGCCGGACTGGTGGGCCACGCCCCTTGCGGGTTGGGCCACCCCTTGTGGGTCGGGCTTCCCCCTTGCAGGTCGGGTCGCCCCCTTGCAGGTCGGGCTGCCCCCATGTCGGTCAGGCTGCCCCCTTATAGGCCGAGTCGAACCTTGTCTCAGTATGATGAGCCCGCTATCACCCAGCCCAGACCGGGTCGGGTCGGGTCAGTCCGACCGGGTTAGACCGGTCATGGGCCCAACCAGACCTAGAAACACTTAAAGGGTCTTATCATGAGAACTAGATGACCATTTGACGATCCTTCTACAGAACTGACATCCTTGGATGGAGATGTTCCTTTTGGTATATACTCCACTTGGGTTTTGGAGAGTGTTGGAGTACAGCCGGGTTGGGTCAAACCCGAATCAAACCGCACCCTTGGAACAAAAACACATATAACTCATAGACCAGGAATCTGATTGACACACCATATGTCGCATTGGAACCCTTATGACATGGCAGTCCATTGGGTTACTCCTTTATGGAGATTAGTGCAAGTCAATGTATGACCGATATCTCAAGGGGCAGATTCTACAGAACTTGAGCGCACAAGGTGTGAGGATTCCTGTGGTAGGATATATCGTGAATAAATAACAATGATCCTTTGTGGGAGACATATATCAATCATGTGTGGGTTAGATTCTATCAGATATTGTGTGGATCAGTGATCATCTATCTTGTCTGGGTCAGCGCATACCGATCCTATGTCGGTCAGATCCTATGTCATTCAGCGGGGGTTAGTACCTATCGATCTTGTATGGGTCAGCAACAGTGCTACTTTACATTATAAGATGATATAGCCTTACTAATAGTCATCTGTACTTCTATAATTTATTTATACCATATGTGATATGAGTCTTTACCTTGGTGGTGTTATCTTCATGGTGTTACCTATGTTGTACTTCTATCTTCGTGATGTGACCTGTACGGTACTTCTATCTTTGTGGTGTTACCTCTATAATACTTCTACCTTTGTGGTGTTACATTCGTGTTGTTACCTTTGTGGTGTTATCTACATGGTGTTACATGTGTGGTACTTCTATCATCGTGGTGTTACCTATTTGGTACTTCTATATTTGTGGTGTTACCTTCGTGGTGTAACCTTTGTGGTGTTATCTTCATGGAGTTTCGGGTGTGGTACTTCTATCTTTGTGGTGTTATCTGTGTGGTATTTAACCATTGTGGTGTTACCTTTGTGGTATTATTCCTTTATGTATGAGATTAGTATATCTAGATAACTTAGGTATAAGTATGGGAATATACCTAAGTAGAGTTGATGTCTATCGCTTCATGTTTGAGATGGATGTCTTTATTTTTTTTTCATTGTTGAACCCAGGTATATCTACAGGGGTTTCAGGATCCCTACTGAGTATCGTTATACTCATCCATTCATGGGCTACGCCCGCACCATGCTCTGTCTTGTGCAGAAGACGAACGTCATTGATAAAGTCTGAGGGAGCCATGATTGGACGGTGCTCAGAGGTGGACCATTTGGTGTGACGGGACACTGTGACTATTGATCATGAGTTGTACCTACCCTTTGGGTAGGATCCTCGATGGATGATCTAATAATTGGTTCCCCCTTTTCAGTTGTATTTTTACTTTTTAGTTGTACTTGTACATTTCAGTTGGGCTTGTATTCAATCACCTTTACAATCAACACACTTTAACTACAGCAGATTACATCGTGGTTGATTCATGTTTTGTTCTTAGACCATGTGTCTGTACAGGTTAAAAATCCATTGCATTCCCATTTTTGGGATACGCCTTTCTGCTGCTAGTCACTAGGCCCTGGCCTATGGAAGGCGGGCATAGGGTAGTCATGGCACGGGCCCCAGGGGATGGTTCTTGACACATGGGAGTATGATTCAGGTCATGAAATGGGAGGTACAATAGTACACACACCCTCTGTAAAGCATGTTTTGTACTTGGGATGATTAATTGGGAAACATTAGGTTAATCAGTCGGTGAGTTTTTTAGTGCAATCTTAGGATCAATGGTTTCAAATTCTAGTTCTTTCGAGCATAAGAATATTGATCTTGAGAATGTAAAATGTATTACTCGTGATGAGGAATTCCTTGAAATCAAATTATGAATAATAATGGGATTGAAAACATGATTGTACATGGAGATTCATAGTTTAGATATGTTGTGACATGCATTGGATGAGGTGATTATAGACTTATTTTGATATGAGTTTTGCTGAGAAGAATCAATATGCTCCTAGAGATAAAAACTTGGTGTACCCCTTGTTTAGTGGCGAGAATGATCAATATCTTCAAATATCCCTGAGTAATCTATAACAGTGTCAATTTATCTTCAAGATAAGAAAATAAATTATCATTTGGATTAATGAATGATCCCATTATAAGTGTTTCCATATATAATATTAAACTATGTATTATGATGTTTATGTCACACTTGGTTGTTGAAAGATATCCTTCTTGAGACCATTGTTGGGATAATGTGGTATCATTTGTTGAATAATCATTTTCACGCTTTTATTTGATTTGAAAAAAAGAACCAGGAATGGTTTGATTAGAAGAAATCATCCAAAGTAAGTAGGGGGCTTTAGTGAATGCGCTTTAGGAAATATCAACATGCCTCCACATAAGGGTGTTCAGATCTAATGTTATAGAATGGGTCATCGTGAATTTTCAAAAGAAGCTAAATCGACCAATTTTGAATGAGGTCAATCAGAGATAACCTTTGAGATTTGAGTGAAGACCACAATAAAGATCTCCAGATGTGGTCAGTTTTATCATTTTGATCATTTTTCCATGATCATTGTTATTATTTTATGGATGTGCATTTGTGGGAAATATTGATGGATTGGGTTTTGTGGCATGGAATTTTTTGTTCAATGGTTAAGAACTAAGGTGGGGAGAACCATAGGAACATGATAATAAAGACAATGATGGGATAATGTCTTGGGTTTTAATAAATTGTGTAATCTCCAAGTGGACTTCTCATACTGGGTTACAAGTGTTAGATCATGATTAATTGTTTATATTCTATATTTTATCAATGACACAACGAGGTTCATTTGGTGTTCGGAGATGTGATGTAATAGTTTGATTGGATCTTCTCAGCCCTATTGGGTTTTATTTTTTATTACATTATCCAAGGAAACATGGGAAAAGAAGTTATATGGTTGGGAGAGTTTAACGTCCTTTGTTATGGAATAGGTTGATTTTTTTTGAATTTGTAATTTTTGATTGGTGGGAAAGTTGAATCATAAACAGAGACACAGAAAATAATTATGAACATGGGATAACATGGATGTGAGATTTTTTATGAGTTTTATTCCTTGGGACGTGCCATGTTGGTTCTGGAGAGTTTATAGAGTATCTATCATTAAAATACCACTTTTAGGAAGTAATAGAATGGTGTAGAGTTATTTTAGTCCATTCACCGTTTAGGAGAAATCATGAATCCTAGTACAGTTGAGAAGGAGTTGTCTCATGATTTTATTTAACCATTCGAGTTGATGATCAAGGAAATTGGGGGTGTCTATAGTTTATTATATAGGTGGTAGCATAGGAAACACATGTTTTGATAATTCTTTCTCCCAGACCACATCATTAGAGAACCCTAACCTATTGTTACACATGGTTTTGGTTGTGAGTTCTTTCAATCCATGGAAGTAAACAAAGTGGTGTGTGGCTCCTTGGAAGATAATGTTTCATGGTGGGTGCATGGTTTTTCAAAAAATGTGGTCAAAATACACATATCATTAAAGAGATAGACAAATCTATTTTACCATTCTCACTATTCCATTTATTGGCTCCATTTTATCCTCATTCATGCATAGTAGGGAGGCTGATCGAGCTCCATTACTCATCTTCAATGATTTGGGATATCATCCTCACTTGACCTTGAAATCAAGCGTCACCAGGTGCATTGGAACAATATTTAAAATAACTAACCTCCTCATGCATCATTTTTTCATTTACCTCTCCATACATAATATTTAATATATGCTCTATCTTTCACCCTATTTTCAAACAGATTGATTAATCATACAATATCTTCCATTCTATCTCAAATCAGTGCATGATTTTAGATGGGTGGGTTGTCCAAGACATGAAGTTGGTGGTATATTTTCTTTTACAATAAGGTTATGTTTTTTATATATAATATCCATTGTGTTGTTCAACAATAATTTCTATGTGGTTCCTTAAAATTTTAGTTTCATTCTAATTTTAATTGAACTATTTTGAGAGACTCCTGTAAAACCATATTAAATTATTAGATGCTACCTACCTCTTAGGTACCACCACTTTAGGAATTTTTACTGAATTTCACTCATTGATTTAAATGTTTAATTCACCCAACCAAATTATAATTGGTATATATTTAACCATAAATGACTTTAACTTTATTTTTTAATCAGCCGTTAAATTGAATCAAAACAAAGCTGGTTCAATGGTTACGCTACTAGGTAATCATTTATAGGAATGGATTTTGTAAAATGTGGTACACATGGATAGACTAAATTATGTTAATTTAAATAGTTTAACATTATATACCATTTTTGAATATTTTTATTAGTACATGTATATAGTTCAATGAATAATAGTTAAGGATTCTACTGAGAATGGCCACTCACTCTCCCTTATATTGGCTAATGTGCATGGCCTATTACACTGTTAACATTTTTCTAAATGATAGGAATCAAATTAATAATTCCATTACATTGTGTTTTTTAATGGATAAATAACCCCACTATCTCAAGTGATGATAATGATTTTTTTATCCATATGATATTAAGGGCTTGTAGAATTTTATGGAACCTATAGCGTGTTAGAGTAGTCATGGATTCCTAAGTTACACCCTAGGTCTATTTAGCACCTAGTATCCAATTATATGCCTACACATGTCCTTTGAAATATATTGAACATATATTTTTACATATTACATATGATTAATTATATATATGCACATGGTAATTGAGATCAGGTTTATTCCGACATAGGCTAAAGTAGATATAGTCGACTAGCTGTCCTTGAGGAACATCATCCCACCTTTATAAATTTGTTATTATAGAGCAAATTTAAATTTTATATACAGGAAAACTACATTATTATATATGAATTTCATATTTTATGAATTAAACACCATTGGTGGGGGCCTATTGAGTATATCTTTCACCCATTTTGGTCCATGATTGAACAAGAGTACCCTAAAAGACCTTCTAGTCAGAGATTTTGGTTCATAGATCGTATGTGCTTGTTGTTACCCTTATTGGATATGAAATAGTATAGTAAATTAGTAAATAATTAATTTTATTTATACTATTATATATATTCATGGTGTTTTTTAATTATTTATTTCCTCGTTATTTTATTTCTATGTATTTTTCATTCCCGCCTCCGTAATTTCAGAGCATGTTTTTGCATGTTCATTTATATGATTTATTATTAATTTCCATATATTATTAAATATTGATAACAATATTATTGATTAAAAATCATTTATTATTAAACCAAATTGTATAATATTACCAATGTTCCTTCAATAATCCATCAATACTATTCAATAACTATTGTAATTCAGGGAGTCACACTTGTGGCCTACTGGAAAACCATCTCCGGACAGCATTTTGGTGACTCTTAGGTATGGGTTCTATACACCATGGTATTGATTTTTGTGTGGATAATATTTTTTAAAATCCTATGGAGAATACAAAATCTTATATTTAGTTTTTGGTTTAGATGGTTTCCATGAGACAAAATCAGACCCAGGATGGTATTTGATAGGATATGAGAGTGATTCAGATCGGAGTTGTACTAATTTTCATTGATAGAGTATTATGAAAATTATGGGTGATTAATGATCTAGACATATAAATTTATCTAATATCTTATATAAGTTTCAACGTTGGATTTGAATGATTTGATAATTTCCCTAGAAATTATGACATCACTTGTTGGTGCTATGATAGCACATCAATGACTAAGGACAAGTATTTTAAGTATGATTCTTCCAAATGATGAATGAAAAATGTTTTAAGATGATAGAATACATTGAGGTGGAAACTATATTTTTCATGTTGAAAGGCCTATTGATTTTAACATTCAACATGTGATTTCTAGGGTGTGGTGCACCATAACTGGGAATCCGAATTTGTGAGTGGAATAATAAAGTGGGGAACCCTATATGACATGAGATAAATTTTTTATTGGATCTTAAAAATATTTAGATAGAAATTTTGGGTTGAGAATCTTCTCTCTATGAGTGTTATTATTGAGAAAGTAAAAATAATTTTAGTGAATAGGTAACTGTAGAGTTTGTAGTTTCATAGTGGAAGTGAATTCATGTTTCTATGTTAGATCATGGTGGGTATGGTTTCAATTATTTATAAAGGTTTATTAGGAATAAGGGATAGATCACCACTGTGGAATCTCAAACATGAAAAGAATTAAATTAGAAAGTTTTAAATGTACCGTGTTCTTATCAGATATAAAATATGGAATAAATTTTAATTTTTTGATTTATAGATGATATTTATAAAACAAAAGGCTAATCATGTCACTAAATTTGAGGGTCACACCCTAACATTTGGATTTCCAATAGATCATGCCTTGTTTTTTGATGCACCACGGTGTGGAGGTTGTTAGTCTCATTATCAAAACTGGGTGATATGGAATGTATAATTTTTATGTGACTTTTGGATAAGTCAAAAATGATACTTATTTATTCAATACAAGACATAGGGTGCCACTCCATTATGATAAACTTTATCTAATAAATTTATTAAGGGTAATAAACAAACATATAATTCTCACCCCATGGTGAGGAGTATTACACTATGATCATATGTAAGATTACATCCTTTAGTATTACCTTTTTAAAATTTCATAATAAAATATTCTCATTCCTCGTCACAAATATTCTGAGCATGATAAGAATCACAATGATTATTGAGGACGAAATGTTGGTCATGGATTTTTCCATGTGAGGTTTCATAGTTATAGAGAGATGGGGACACAACAAGGAGATCATGGAATTCTATTATTAGTTCTTCTTGAGGATGATATTTCATGTCAGGACCAAAGGTTCATTCCATGAGGGCTTGGGTAGTGAGATAGGATTCTGTAAGGAGAGGTAATGTAAGATTTATTTTACGCACTATTATTTCTCTCATATCATTTTTGTTGATGTGATTATGTTTGAAGAAAATATGATATTATCCATGGATGTTTGAATATTGGTGTGGATGGAATCCTTGTGTTTGTGGCAGGTGGTACTTATATTGAAAAAATTTATTATTGTTTATCCATGGTTGTGAAATTCTACAAGTATATTTACAATTAAATATAATGGATATTGACCTATACTGCCCAAGGTAAAATTATAGCTTGGATTTGATCATTCTATAAGTTATATTGGTTCACTGGTGATTGCTCTGAAAATTGGACTCACTGAGTTACCATATCACCAAGGGGATTAGGATTACACCAGAGGGTACAATGGAGTGTTATGGGATCAAGGGATTAAGATGATGTATTTATATCCTAGGTTATTTTTCATTTTTAAATTTGGTTTTTATATGGAGACTTTGGCATAATGGTGAATGTTTAGATGGTCATACATATCACCCATGGTGGGAAACACCCTATCAAAGGTGGATTGGGGATATGGTGAGCCTTGTGAGTGGGATGAGTACTCTAAGATATGATTTAGAGTGCCTTTGATAGTTTACTCTAGATAAGAAGATTGAGATATCTTTTTTGGGTGGTGTAATATATAAACTTATAATGGGTTTTGGGAATACCTAGATGACATGGTATTTAGTTTCCAATGACATGGTGAGGGTGATGTTATTATATTCCGAAATTAATGGGAACACATTGTGATATAGAATCAAAATAGATTTTATAATAACATCTTTAGTGTAGGTACGGATAGTCCCTTCAAGATAAAATAACATAAAGAGTAATTACATAAGGATTTTTTGACATGAAATGAGTGATAGATTGTTCTAAATAACCCTAGTGGATGAACTTATGAGAGAGATGATAATTATTATTGGATTAGAATGAGTATCAAGGGTTACTAATATGGTTTTGGGAATATTATACTACATGGGTAGGTGGATGAGAAGTGTTCTACAAGAAATCGAAAATGGACCTGAGTGGCTAAAATTTGGATGATGAGTTAGTGAGCCTCTAGGATTGGTTGTGATGAACGAGTTTTTACTTATTGGGTGTTCCCAGTTATATCTATGGTTCATGATGATTTTTTCTATATGTACTCACATAGAGTGACATGTTGGTAGAAGGAACCTACCTGTTGTAAGAATTTTATGTTTGGGTTGTGATATCTAATGTGGTATGAGATCTCATGTCACAACCTCACATTGACCACGAAGGATCTGGCATGATCCTTCCCTATTTGAGAAGGTAGTGTTTTAGATGTAATGTAGTTTATATTGTGATATGATATATTGAAGTATGGAATCAACATGAGTGAAAAGGTGTTCTAAGGCCTCACAGTTAGTAATATGATTTTGGTAGGACCTCCTTGACAAAGAGGGTGTGGGTTTGGTTATGATGTTGTATGTGACCCACCCAGTCTGAGAAGTGAGTGGTTGTTGTGACATAACATGTGACTTGATTGATATGAATTCCTTAACGGTAGGGTGGTAAAAGGATCCTACCTTGAGTAACATTGTAGTGGTATGGTAATATTATATGACCATACTATAAGAATATGGTTGAGGTGGAGACATTGTGTGATATCGTAGAGGATTGGTATAGACCCTACCCTGAGAGAAAGGGTAGTGGACTAAATTTGGTGGGGAACCTAACCATAAATCTTTGGGTATGGGTTGTGGACTGTTATAACACCCTACAAAGATTCATAGATTATAGTTTGGGATTTATTAATGAGGTCTCTTCATTCTGGAATAGACTGAATCAAGTATAGTCAAGCATCATAGTGTCCTGGGTAGCTCATGATGACCTAATGCATATAATTTTATGTTTATCATTATTTTTTATCTTTCATCATTTATACCCACATATATGATGAGGTATATTATTATAACATTGTAATACCCTATTTAAATGTACTTATGACACTCTTCAGATGAATTATTTTTCATAAATAGGCCTTCTAATGTTACATATCTTATTATATGGAGTGTAGTGGATTATGGTCAGGATACTTGACTTGTATTGGAGGTAGAATTTAGGTGAGGCTTGTGTGTGGAAAAAGGTCCTCCTTATAATTATTCTTATTTGTTTATTTTTTATATTTGATTATCCCGATATGTGTTTAGTTGGGGTGTATATTTAGATGGATAAATTCCAATTAGTATAGAATAAATGTTTTTTATTTATTATGTATACTTTGATGGGTGGTTATGGATGAATTTTGGTTTTTTAATTTAGCACTAATGGTAATGATATCAAATTAATAGTCTCCCAATTTTATGATTTATTCTCTCACGTCTATTTGATTGCCTATAGAATATAGGATAGTTTTATAGATATAATGTGATGGGTTGGATGAGGTACTAATTTTTAATTTAAATATGGGGAATTATATATAAATTCACAATACACATTTCCTAGTTGTAATTATTATAAATCAAATAATATCTTGAATGGTTTCTCAAATGAATATTTTAATTCTCATGGAACATTAAATTATCATAAAGTGATAAATTAAACAAATTACAGCTTATAGAATTCTATCTCAGCAATCTTGATTGGATTAAACAAGTTGGGTCATCATATCGCTAGTTATTTTATAGTTCATTATTTTGACTTTGATCTCGTGGTATCCTAAATATTCCACTTGATGTTGCACATTTTTCTGAATTAGGGTTCATCGTACTGGAGTAAGAGAAATATCAATGTTGTTCAGTTAGATATAAACTACTAATTGTGTCTTGTTAAGTAAAATTAATGATTTCTACATAAATATGATTGACAGTTACACATGAATATATTTCACTAGGAGAATAAATAATGGGCATATTTCAAATACCCAAAGTTATTACATTGAGGATATAAAATGATTATTAATATTTCAAAGAACATGGGAAATGTATGATAATGGTAGTAGGTTACTAAACTTGCTTCTCTATCTTACAAATGATGAATTTGAATCTCTAAATGTAATATTAATCTTCCTTGTATATGATTTTTACTAAAGATGAATCTATTGGTGATCCTTCCATATGGACGACCTGGTTAATTCAAATATTATGTTTTATGTTTTCTTTCATTATTATAAACAAATGTCTTATTAATTTTTGTACTATTGGTACAAATATTTTATTGAAAATTTTTCCGATAATTTTTTCCATACCCATTCTTTAAATTATTTGTGTATTCTCCCCCAGTCATGGGATATTGTTTTATTTATATTAATAGATAATATAATAGTGGTAAGTTTAATGTTGAGTTATAATTTAATTTTTGAGTTCATATATATTAATATTTCATTATCCAATTCAAAAATATACATTCTATATAGTTTCTGGATTATAATATAGCTAAAAAATGTGTTTTACATTTTATACCTAGGATGTGAGTAATGTAATTTTATCAATTGAGAAGTTACATTATTTTCTAACTATGGAGGTTATGAGTATATTGTGTTCTATTGGATTCTACAATACTCTATATATTCATAATATATGTATAGTGATAGTTAAATACAATAATAATTTTCAGTTTTATTGTTAATGGGGAATGGAATAAACCTTTATGTGAAAATTAAGGATCTTATAGAAACTCATCTATAGAGTAATACTTTTCTATTTAACCATGATATTTCATTTCATTAATATCATTCCATTGACACCTTGTTATTCCTTTTTTCAATCAAAAATTTTCCCTTGTTTTTATTTCATATGAATTTAATTATATACATTTATAATCTCGATTAAATCATTCATAATTAATAATAAAAAATAAGTGATAAAGGGATCTAGTTTATGATTTTGAATCACATTAAACGTTAAAAAATAATTATTTTATTATTGTATAAACCTAGAAAAATAAGAAATATTTTGATTATGGTATTATGAAAATCTCTTAATATGAATTCTGCAATCATTTTCAGAACGTTCCAAATTAATCATTTAATTTTTTGTCAATTTTATTAAATAGAAAAAAATGTAAAAATGATGTTTGAATTACCCACATTGAATGAAACAGTATCATATTATTTTTAGAAAATTTCATTCTTTTATAGTGAATTCTGGGAGGAACATGTTTTTATATAATATATTATTGATTTTATGGGAATTAACAATGTTAGGTTCCTTGATCCCTTAGCTAAGGATCTCAATGAGTAATCTATGGATATTCTAGAATTGTATTATAATATGATATAGGATGGAATTGTACCAAAACCACATAAAACTACTAAATCCAATAATAATTATGATTTAATTGAGGTTGAGGATCTTATAGAAGAATACCCATTTCCTCACCTTTCAAATTTCATCCAAAAGGCATTTCAAAAGCTAAAACACATCATAGAGACAATATTGGGAGTAAAATTCAATTAAATTAATATTTACTAAAACATTCTACAGTTGTATATCCAATTAGACATCATTATTTTGAATGTGAACATCAATTTATGGGAGATACACCAAATATATTAGTGACAAAACCATAGTATATATGTGAAAATTATAACAAAATAAGGAGGATTAAGAAGAACTATAAATTGGCGATTAGTGGATGATGATACAATACTCTATCCAAATTAAGAACTAATTATTGAAACTAAATGTCACGAAAAACTACATCTTTGGATTCAATTTCTACATCTGGTGGTCCCTACATTGAATAATGAATAAAAAAGGTAGAAAACTAATTTCTTGTTCCTATATTCAAGTTCCAAATTGTTTTGATATTGGGAATAAAATAAGGAGATATGTGTTGGTGGTTCACCAAAATTTTGAAGATATATAAATATTTGTATTATCCAAATAGTATTGAATGTGAATAGTCCATACTTCAAGTCTCCACATGACCTCATATGCACTTCTATATATAAAAGAGGATATTGAATTGAAATATCACTCTATTAATATCATGTGGAGACTATTCCCTCTATTTGATAACTATAAATAAACAATACCATTAGTTTAGCACCATTCTTCATATAATAGAATAATATATGCATTACTATGATAAGCCAATCATAATGAAAAAAATATAATAAACAATAAAATAAATAAAAATTTAGTGTCTTTAAATTCATACAACAAGATAAAGGATCTCCCAATCGGATTATAATATATTTAATATAATCCAAAATATACAAAATTATAGAGTCAGAAATAAAATCTTAGGCTAGATCTCCACCTAGTCCCATATCATAGTCTTATCTATACATCTATTTCAACCAGTAATCACCAATCCTTTTCTCGTACAAATATCATTGACCATGAAATATTCACACACACCATACTGTATATGAAATGCTTAAGAAAAATACAATATAGGACTAAGCAATAGTTCACCTTAATAATTTTAGTATGTATTGGTGCATCCATAATATGGTATGGAAAAAATAAATATATCATATTCATTATCCCATCATTGAATGATAGTAAGACATTTTGGATAATCTTTCAACCATTCTTTTCCCAATGTCATAATGATACAATGATACCATGGTCTAATTATAAAGAAAGGCTGAATGAGTTATCACTACTTATCAAAATAATCCACGATGAATGATGCATCACTATAAATACAACATGGGTGAGAAATTTATACCTAAAAAATAATAATGTGTGAATTATGTGTCACCATAGAGATAAACATGGCTGAATTATATATCATTGTATCACTAACATGATGTAATAATGAATCATTGATAAAATTATCAATTTGAATGATTAATACTGATATAATATCCAAGGGTGGAATATATACCACCAATATAATAAATAAAGTTGAATGATACTTCACTATATCACTATCTAAAGGTGACCAATATATCATAATATCATTTTGAATGATTTAATGATATATCACTAGATTGAAATATATTCTTGAATGAAATATCACCATTTAAATCATAATAGTAAATCATATATAATTAATACCAATAAATAAGTTTAATGAGCTATCACAAATTAAATAAAATCTTTGAATGATGGAGAAGTAATTACATACAACATGTTGAATGATCAATCATCATATAATTAACATTAAGTGAATGATTATTCACCCATGTCCCATGTGGATGTCCCTCATACTATAAATATTTTTTCATGACCCTACTAGAACAAACATACCTACTGTATTTCCAACATTATAAGAATTTTATATTTAGTTATACATAATCTCACTAAGTCACTTCTTTCATATATTAGGATCCTTAAACATACAATGTAAAAGTGGTCAAACCATGTATTGAACTAACTATGACAATGCCCTATAAAATTTATAATTCTACTCAAGCCTATCCCATGTACCAAATTTGGGTAACAGTAGAATAATTAAGGTTTAATAAATGTTCCATTATAATGGTATATCTCCACTTTTCCACTATGTCATGTCCATTAGTGGTTGTTTATGAAAGACATTAAAATATTAATACCTATATTAAATTTGATACACTATGCTTATTAAATAACAAATTATGAAACTAAATGGGGTTCTAATAAAATTGATTAGTACCTTTTCACCAACATCGACATATCAATCAGCAAATTAAACTCATTTAAAAAACAATTTTCAAGTGACTATAAACCATACATTAGCAAGATTATTTTTATCTAATATCAATATATGAATTAACCTTAATATAAGGGAATCCTAAAAGAAAATTAAATCCCTAATTAATGCGCTTTTTAAAAAAAGTGACACATTAGACAACCAAAGTTAAAAAAGACGGATGTGGAATATTAGACATCACACTATGAATATATCTATATAATAAATATATGAATTAGATATCCAATTAGATACCAACAGCTACTATGATATGAAGTAACTATTATTATCTTGTGAATTTAAAATTACTTTAAATTTAAAACTCAGAAACAGCATAGAGTCATTTTTTACTATGTAAACCCCCTTTGGTACGTAGAGGCCAACAAATGCTCATACCAGAACCAATATCAAGACAATGGTACACCTGGTCAATCTCCACATACTATATCAATATTTGTTACTTGGTATAAATCCATCGAGTAACATGTTGTTTCCATCATAAATGATATATTTCCAACACCAATAATTTTTTCTAAAATTACAACTCTCAAAATTTAACAACTACTAGAAAAAAAATCCTAAAAAAATAAGTGTGGAAAGAATTAAAATACATAAAAACTCATGAACCATGTGTATGTGGTTAATGAAAAACACACTATAATATTACTTCACATCATTTGGATGAGTCATTGTGCCTTGTTTGTGAAAACATACTTCTACTAAGCTCTAATATTCACATCATTCTATCACGTATCGTCATAGATATGTATATGTCTCAATTTTCTCATACACATGCGGTAAAATCATTAATTAAGGATCTTCTCAAATGTATCCACTACACTAATGGGTCTCTTCAAAAAAATTATTCATCAACATCTAACTCCACATCATAGACTTGGATCACATTAGAAGGGTTCTTTTTATATCCTTGTAGAATATATATATATATATATATAAAAATATATAATTCCAGGAATTGTATCTCAATTGAATCAACAATAATTTTGTTATTGTGTTTACCCTTTAAATAATATTATATTAACCCGTGAATCAAGGTAAAAACTACATTTTTATCTTTATCCTCTGGCATCCCAATCAATGTAAAACCTTAAAAAAATACATAGTCCCAAAACATAGTCTATAGAGGTAATTATAAATAATATTCATTAATAATATTCCTACATTATGTATTGTATATCCAATTTCAGAAAATGGTAATTTACTCTTTGGTCTCTTGCATAAGACTCATCCCAATAATAGATGAATCTCTCTTCTGTAACCACCATAGTTGGATCAACACAGTGTACCATAAAATGACACATAGTGTTCCATCTAAATTGAAACCAAATTACTATTTTAATTTGAGTACTATTTTAGTTTAGAATAATGCAATAATGAAGCAGGATTTTTTTAAATTACATTTCATTAATTGAATACAGTTTGAGTACCATAGATTTTATGCAACACAGAAGTAAGTTAAAAAAATTGCCATCATAATAATATTATTAAATTTTAGTATTATAATATATCAGTTAAAATTTTGGGTATCTCTATAATTATACCATATATAAAAACTATTTATAATAAGAAATAATTAAACAAAGGTCATTTTACTCATAGAATATATAAATTTATTTAATGAAAATTTACAGCATTTTCACACTTGAATAGACATTAATTTTAATAAAATTCAATCAATTAAAAAGTTTTGAATATTTTTAATGTCCATGATGATATTAATTAAAATGATCAGTCTATTTTTAATAATAATATAAAATATCCATGGAAAATATTGGTTTCTATGGTAAAAAGTTTGGTTTTATAATAATGATAACTTTTTGAAAATTTTTATTTTTCATAAATTAAATTGATATATTATAAATGTATAATCTAAAATTATTGTTATTAATATTTACATATTAGTTAAAAGTAATTTAATTGGTAATCATTATTATGTATGATTGATAATAAATAATGAAAAAAAGAAAATTTTCTACAAAAAAATATTTTTCAAAATATTATATTTCTTAATTTGTAATTTTAATTTTATCATAATTATAAATTAAATGAGGTTAACTATTTCCAATATTTGGATTCATAACATTAAAAATTCTTTAATATTTTTCATCATATATTTTTAATAATAAAATAATTACAATGATAAATTTAAATAAGATTAAAAAAGGGAAAATTGGTAAATAATGTTTCTTGGGTTTTATTAATTAATATATTTGAACCTTATAGATAGACTTGTTATGTATTCATGTCACACTAACATTCATAACCAACCAATTATTCACCTAATTAACCTAAATCTCCAAACCCACATAACATCCTTGTGATTATATTCTTGACACTTAAATAATTTTTTTATATGGAAATGACTATAGTTTCACTAATAATGGGAGCTCACTCAAATCCATTCTATAATAAATCTCAAAAAAGGACATATATTGAATTTTACTTCAATATCAGTCTCTAAATCCATACAAAGTTTTTTATAGAATTATAAAGAGTCCATAGATGTTTTAAGAAGCTACATATCAATGTAAGGATTCCCATCCTCCTTTTGATTCATGTATATTTTTCTTATACCTTATTTTGATTTCCATATGATTATTCTTCTATATATTCAGAATAAATCCTTTAAAATACAAATTATTCTTTAATAATTTGATATTACCCTTCCATCCCACAAATCCCACTTCATAATGTCTTTTTTGTAGTCACTAGGATACGCAAATCCCTCATTGATTCTCTTACTCCCCTTTTCAATCCATGAAGTTACATTTCTATAATCAATATAATTTCCATGTGATTCTTTATATATATTTTCAAAATCAATAATTTACTTTCCATGTGATGTTTTATTAATGGGATGATATGAATCTCTATCACTAGTCCGAGTCAGTATTCCTTTTGTATACACATCATGGAAATAAAATCATTACATGTTTAATGCCTCAATGTTAAGAATAAAAAAATATAATATCATTACAGGGTATAATTTTAAATGAATTATATTTATTTTTATGGATATGATAATGTATATAAAATATGTAACTAAGATAGTTTTTTTTATACATGAGGTTAGAGTGTGATCAGATAAGTGATAATTTAAGGTAATGGGTTTTCATAGATCACATCTTTTTCTTGAGTCATAATTAATCATCTTATTTTATAATATTTAAAGATTCAAAAATCCTACACTATGATATATTAAATTTTATTTTCAACTAATTTTATATAGAAATAATTTTTCACACAAAACTATTCTTCCATGGTAAATACATTATTTACTAAACATATTTCTTTTATAATTCCATACTTTTTTATATATTCTTCTTCAATGTCCATAATTTCCATCCCACCAATGTTCTCATATATTATTGGGATATGTAATATTTATAATTTTCTAGTAATATCATAACTATATTTAACCCTTTTCAAGAGGAATATTTATCACCCATTTTGATGATGTTGGTTTTCAATCCAATATATTTCATTGAAATTTAAAAAATGATATTACAACCTTACAAAATAAAATGATATATCATGATCTATAAAATTTTGGTATCCTTTTTGATATTTAAGGAAGATTTTTTATACCATTTCATAATAATGTTTTCAAATGTATACTCTGTACATTCACATTATTTTGAATGTAATTTGTGATTCGTATTTTATAACATTGTTTAAAAGGTTTTGAAAAAACAATGGTATTTTCAATTATATTTTCCCTCCAAGGTTTATCATTTATATAGTGTTGTTTTATCATAATATATATGGTTTTTTATATAAATTATATTAGAAAATGAGATTCCTACTGTTTTATTGTTTCGTATATTATTGTTACGATATATGTTTCTGAATCCCAATATTTTTAATATAGTTAATTATGATCTATTTATGATTTGTTTTATATGGACTTCATATGAATGGATGATGATGGGAAGGGTATAATATCACACTAAAATAAGTTTGTTCAATATTATATATCAGAATATTTTCTAGCATGAAAAAAATGGATTTGGTCAAAAAGGTGTGGGCATGATGGGTTTGATAACATTTTTAGACATGGATGTAACGATTTTTTCACATTAAAGTAGAAATAAAAGGTTTTTATCTCAATTCATTTCATATTCTTATGGGGTTTCCATGTTTTTAAATTATTTATCAATATATACCAAAAAATCATGTTGCATTTCAATTCCTGGAAATTCCATATTTGCATATCTATGTCTTAATTTAAAAGTATTCTATAGTTTTATATCAGGGTCTCAAGTTTTCTGAATATTGATATTTATTTTGAGACACATCATAATTTTTATGCTTCACTAATGATTTTTTTATGAAATTATGATTATTCATCATATTTACTTGACAACCACATATGGTTTTATAATCTATTAACATGATATGTATTCACTTTTTCATGTTCTCTTTAATGTTTATTGTGTAATGCATTATGATATGTTTTTTCGACAAAAATAATTCGATATAAAACATGTCTTATGTATCCAATCGTCCTTTTATAAACATGGTTATTCCATGTAGGATACAAATAAAATGATCACAAGTCTTGTTCATTAGAATAAATGTTTTCTATTATTAAAATATAAGATGACTAAATAGATAATCTCCAAAAAGGTAAACATTTAAGTCCTTGGGTTGTGTGGATGATTTTATATATTTTATATAAATCAATAAATTTCTATCATATTTTAGTTATATTTATAATATTCAACTATAAATGTTCCAAATATCCACCAAATTCTATGATGTATTCTTAATGAATTTCATAAAATACCACAGTCATATGTTTTGAATTAAAATTACTCTATGGATGGAACATTATATTAAATTTCTCCTGGGAGTCTAATTATCACTATAATATTGGATAGAATTAGTATTTATATATTCAATATCCTATTAAAATGATACATCTTAAAAAACAATCAAAATATTATTAGAAAATATTCATTAAATAAATCTTTCTTGTTTGATAGCTTCTTAATCATTAAATAATCAGCTATGATAATCTATAGTGACCCATAATATTTGATAGACTGATTTTAAATCTAAATAGAAAAATATAAATTATATAACAAAACTAAATGATGCCATAACTATATTGGGTTATAGTATTATAATACTAGGAATCATAAACAACTAATTCATAAAACATCTTCATTATCTTCTGATTAATCCTTAATAACTAGAAACCCATTTCATACATCTTCCATAATACCTTTAATCATATCCTTTGGAAAATAAATGTAAAAAATATGATATTAGATACTCATTATGATTAATCAAGGAAGATAGAGAAATCAGAATGGACTTATAATAGGAAAATAAAATTTCAAAATTATATATTTTGTATCAGAGATCATGATATCATGTCATGGAATAAATCAAATTTGTTTATAAATAATTAATGAACATATTCCATGAGATCCTAACATAATACATAAAAGTTTTTCATACAAATAAAAATATAAAATAATTTTTCACAATATTTAGGATCTCTTCCAGCACCATCATTGCAGAAAAAGTCCCTCACACAACCATGTTCCCTCCTCATTCCAATCGTGTATTACTAAGACCCCATGAGTTACCAATATATTCCAATATAAATCAAGAAATATGAATAATTAACCAATTAATTATAATTATATATAGGTCCCAACCATCACATAATGAAATCTATACATATGTGGTCCATAAGAACATAAAACATTAATCATATCAGAACCCATGGAATGAAATGTTTTCATAATTATCATCCAATAACAACATAACCCATGGAAAATAAATCGGTTTCATAAATATCACAATATAATAAACATTAAAAAACCATATTAATAATAGGAATGGGTTCCTTGAAAATTATCCCCAATAAAGAATTTGTAACATCCAATAATGTTATCATATATATAGAATAATATTTAAATATCACATCAAATTTGTATCAAGGAAAAATCCTTTTTTCCCTAAAAACCTTCTATTTTCATAAAATGAATAAAAAGTTTAAAAGAAATAGTTTTCATTAAGAAAAAAGTTATATGTTTGCAAGGGAATATTAAAGGAAATATGAAATCATGAAAGTGGAAATTTTAGTTCGTTCATTCTATGTTAAAGGTACATTAACCTCATACATTTTCCATAAAAGTCACAGAGTACCTCAATAAGAAAATTACAATCAGTTTCAAATCAATCCTTTTAGTAAAAATTAACATATAGATAAAAAAAAATTTATCCAATTTTTAAATAGTAGTAAAAATATTTTAGATTTTTTTATGAATCATCGACATAGAAGATAAATTTTACCTTTTAGATACTTATGTATAAAAATATTGGATAATAATTAGATTTTGAATTAACCCTTACCTTAGTTTTTATTTCCATTGTATGCATCTAAAACTCTTGTATAATGGTTTCATTAATGTTATTAACTAATTGTAGAATAATATTTATATTTATGACATGATATATGATATAAAAATTTTATCTTATCACCCATTTCATAAAAATATATCATTATTACTCTTATTTGGGTGTTAGCTGGTTCAATTTCCTATAGATTCTTTGTCATATAATCCAAGTAATTGGTCATCGGATATAGGTTGGTAATCTAAAAGATTATATTAAGGTAATATATATTATTTTTTCATTATATACACATATATAATAATTATTTAATGGTAATCAATGAATATGAATCACATCACATCATGGAGGCAGTATATTATATGTATGACCAAGCGATGGTATCATTCCCTTAATGGTTAAATGGTAAGGAAGAGAATTTTATATTAATTTAATTTTATATTAATTATGAATAAATATAACTCCATTATCATATATATATATATTATCAATCATTATACCTATCCCAGTAAACTGATGTTGAAAAATAGATTACAACATGGTGTAGAGACAGTAAGTCGTACAAACACACATGTGGTGATTTAATATTTTTTTGGATGGATAAAAGGTTAAATAAGGTTATTTGAAAATAATAATAACTTCTCATAATATATATGATAATTTATTTATGTATTTACAATATAAAATATTGAATTTGAAGTACATCGAGATATATTATTGAAAGAGTCAGTAAAGACGATTACCTATTTCTTAGAAAAAAATCATTAGATCTCCTCTTATGTACACTAGGTTTTGTATTTTATGATTACCATCACATAAATAATAGAGATATGTAATATGAGATGTAAAATTGTTTAGTTATGGTCGATATTGAAGGACTAATGTGAAGGGAATAAAGTGAGGGAGGAGGTTCCCTTTTATAATTGAGGTGAGGGCACTTTTGGAATTTAAAAAATGTTAATTTTTATAAATTCATTATGACGAAAAATACAAATAAAAGTAAATGGATTAAAATAAAATATGTGATAATGCTTTAATATAATCAATCGATTTATTTTATATATGTTTTTGTATTATTTTAAAACTTTTCATTTATATTAACCCTTCTATGACCTAGTTTAATTTTAACTAATGTAACAAATGTATCAATATTAAAAGGTTGTAGTATTTACTTATGTGATGTAAATTAGAACATAAATGAACAAAGTTATTAAATTATAGACTATATTATAATTATTTTATATTTTTAATTCTCTTATGATTTTTAAATAATTTAATGAAATATTATTTTGATACAATATCACAACATTCAATATTGAATTTAATCATTATTTGAAAATTTGAAAATATAATGATAATAATTTGACTTCAAAAAATTATTTTATTATATCCATAAGAGTTAAAAGTCATCTATAATTCATTATAAAATTAATTATGAAGAAATTATATTTATTGAAATATTTTTAGAAACATTTCTTTGATATTTCCATTAATAAAATAATTACTATATCATCACTGTGTAATAATTTTATATGCATTTTTATTTAATAAAAATTAAAAATAGAATAACATTATGATGATAAATCTTGTCGATTTGAGAATAATATATATATATATATATATATATATAATTATATTTTGGGTATCTCTGTATTAAAAATTATATATTATTTTAAACACGAATGTGAAATCATTAATTTTTTTAAATAAAGTATTATAAGTGTAATAAACTCATCTAAGTGGCCCAAAAAAGAAAAAATTCTAAATTTTAATCGTGAAAATAATTTTATTATGTTAAAAATTTACATTTATAATCATTCATTACATAACTATTTCTAATGTGGAAACAAAAAGTATATTTAAGACTGAGTGAAATTTTGTGACATTATTTGATATAAACTGTATATAATTAATTTTCATGGAAAAGTGTCTACGAAAAAATTTATTTTAGATCTATATGTGTAAAGTGTTGAATTATTTTTATCCTATAAATTTTTTCCTAGTGTCATTGTCATTTTATAATCAATATTATTTTATTTTTACAATAAATCATTCAATTTAACCTTTACCATGGACATTTTTTACTATGGCTACTTTTCATATTTTTCAAAAAAGGGAACTATTCACTACATTATAAAATTATGAATATAAATTTGGTATCAATATTTTTAAATTCAAAACCTCATGTTCTCACATAGCTTCCTCAGATTTGTGGTTCCACAATAAAAGATTAACCAAGCGAGTAGTGTTTCATATAAATTTTTATCTGTGGTCTAGAAACTCAATCGGTTGTTACTAATATGAAATATATTTCTCTAGTGGAATGACCATTTGAGTTTAGTAAATGTTATGTATAAGGTATTAATTCCTCATGAGAGATACATACACATCATGAACAAGAGAGTGGTTCGGTGGATGTGTCGATCTATAAGATACCTTATAAACTCGATCATGAATTTCAAAATGACTCATATACATATTTATTTTTTTCCTGTATTTCCAAATATGATAAAACTCTTCAATTGAGATATTACTATAAACAACTTTTCACCCCTTTAAAAGTATATGTTTTTTTGCCAATTGATAGTATAAATTGTGTGTCGACTCTGGGATTCTCTTTTGTGTTTTTGAATGAATATAATGTTTAATCTCATATCCTTAACTAAATAAGGCCCCAATAGATTTATTTTCAAAGAATTATTCGAGAATGTTGGGGTTATGAACTTTATTCCACATAGGTCTTTATAAGGGTCCATCACAATTCTTAATAGAAATATATTTTTGTAAGAAAATTCTATCAGAGATAGGTGTTGATACCAACGAACTTTTAAATCGATATATATACATCCTAAAATGTCATCAAGAGTTTGAATTGTCATAAAAAACTGACCATTTGTTAGGGGATTATAAGAAGTTATGAAACATAAATTGGTATCAAGATCCCACTGAAAACTTTTCAAGTATATTGAGGTAAACATCATTTCTCAATCAAATATAATGTAATGTAGTACATAATGAAATATAATCACTTCAATAATATATATTCTATAATTGTGATGAATATATAATTCTTATCTGATTGAAATTAAAAGTTCCAAACTCAAATGGTGATAAATTATAACCCATATAGAATTATAACTTTTAGATTATTTGGAAAGTCTAATGACAATGTCCATGGTGAGTATTCCCATTTCCGTTCTCGTATGGGTAATGGTTGTAACATACACTTATACATTATTGTCCCAACCTTAATGTTTAGAAATAAAGTAATGATAAACATACTATGTAACATCCATATTCATATTATACCACCAAAAATACTCTTTCAGGTACCTATACATCATGGTTCTTCGATGATGGATTCTGATGAACCGTGAGTGTCATCCAATTTATCATTATTGAATTATGGGTTGGGAAGGATAAAAACATGATTCATAAACATTATAATTCCCTTATAGCCAATTTTGAACTTATTAATATTTACTACCTTCATTTTTATCTCAACATCATCCTTCTAGGCCTACCGAATCATCCGTTGTATATATTATAGAACATTAATTTGAGATAGATAATATTTTTCCACATAAAATAAAATTTTTAGATTCATCTTCTTCCAATCCATATATATTTTATATTTTATGATCCTCATCATATATATTTTTGCACAGTCCTTTCAAATCAAAGTATCATACACCTTGTTTTCTTTTCCCGTCCAGTAATTTATTTAGATGTTGTAATCATTAATCAACTCCAACCATGTCCTATGGAGGATATTAATATTCTTTTGAGTTAAAATAAACATTAATATTTTTTTATAAGTATATATATCCCACAGTTAAATATAAATATATTTCATCCCTATCTATAATTAAATAACTACCACAGATTACACCCAATAATTTACTATGTAATTTTTGACATGGATTTAAAATTCTTATGATTCATAAGATATCACCATACCGGTTTTCATGTGAAAACAGACTGGCCCCTTCTTGTATCCATCAATACAGATCATAAACATTTCTTCACTATAGGGTTTTGTGATGATAAGTTCACTAATTAACGTTCTTTATAGATCCATTTGATTATCTTCACATTCCTCTATCCATATGAACTTACCTCCATTCCGAGTCAACGTGGTTAGTGGATTATATAGTCATGAGAAATCATTCACAAAAAATCTATAATATCCTTCCAATCCAATAAATTTAAAAATATCAATTACCAATTTTGGTATAGGCCAATACTCAACAGAATCATTATTTTTTGTTCAAATATATCCTTTATGATTGGATTATGTGGCAAAAAATTAAACTTTCAGATGCGGAAATTAACACTTTGTAAATTATACATACATCTTATATGTTATCATGCTGATTAGTGTCATCGTCAAGTGATAATAATATTATTCCTAGATCATTGAATATACAATTATATCATCTATAAATAACACCAAAAATAGATCAAGATAGTATCTAAACACTCTATTAATTAAATACAAGATGGTAAGACATGCATTAGTATGACCAAAAAGAATCACTATAAAATCATAGAGTCCATACCTTGTATGGAATATTGTCTTTATTATATCCACCTTCTTAACCCTTAATTAATTATCACTAGATTTTTGATCAATCATAGAAAAATATTTACCTCATCATAGTTGATAAAATAATATATCAATAAATGGGAGAGTATATTTGTTCATTATAGTGATCTTGTCATGTTATGAATAATCAATGAAAAGTATCATTGATCCATCTTTCATCTTAACAAAAATAATAGGATCACCCCAAGGTGATGCACTAGGTAATATTAATCCCTTTTAAACAATATCTTGGAGTTTCTTCATAAAATCCTATAACTCAATTTGGACCATTTTACGGGGGGTATATGAAATAGGCAAAGAAGCTTGTATGATTTCTATTGAAAAAATAACATCATGATTCAGTGGTAGACCCTGAAATACATTTGGAATGAAATTAAAAAATATATATTTAAATAGGTGTATCATTTTTGGTGACATTCTCCCTAACCATTTTAAATATATAACAGTTATTTATTGGAATTAATAACCACATGATGGAAGTAATTTCCAATAGATATTCATGTTCATCATTCCATTGATTGATGATCATCGATTAATTATGAATTTGAAAAGGTAGATACCTTCCACTGAAATTGATACGAGCTCTATATAGATAAAGACAATTTCTTCCATTAATCATATAGAAATCAAGTAATATATGTATCATAATATTGGAAGGAAGAAATTTCCCACAAACTTGAAGCAGAGAAGAATTATATATCTTAATGCGAAAATTATACCATTATGAGTTTTCATAACTAACTGAACAACTAGTTGTTGTTGTAATATGGTGATACCCATAAAATATTCTTTTTAAATAAAATCATGGGTGTATCCAAAGTCAAATAAAATAGTAGATACTTTAGAGTGTGTGGTAAGTATACCTTTAACCACTTCATTGTCGTACTCAACATCGCCGATAATAATTTCATGTGATTTCACTTTTACATTAACATTAAGAGGTTTTTTATGTTGATCATCATTAATATCCCATGGATTATGGAATTGGGTTGTATAATGCTAATTTTCCAAGAACATGAAACATTTAATTTTGGTTAGTGCCTTTTGTGTAGCCTTTATATATTTTAATAATTTAATATCCTTTTCCCATTACTTAGGAAGTCACATTCCTGATGAACAAATTTAGAGCACATAAATAATTTACTAGTCCTATGAAATTAGTTTCTTCTATGTTACTTTCTACAGATTGATAATAAAGGAATTACCATCTTCTTTTCACTTTGGTTTTTGTATTTTCCTTTATATTCATTTTTTCTCTTCTTATCAAACCCATAATATTTCTTGGTAACTCTAATCTCTATCTCATCATACATATCACTTGGAATGATTCCCTCATAGATACTTACATAACTTATGTATAATTACTTTCAAATACTTTGCTTTGTGCCACTAAATATTCGATCAACCATACATTTAGGTAATATTATAATTCTAGAAGAGAAAATTGAATATATTGTAAAAATTTATTCAAAGGAACCAATGGATCCATTATAATATTTCTTAAGTTTAATGAACTCTTTCTCCACAATCCATTGAGGAATATGAATAATGTAATTATTTAATAATAATTCATTCTTACAAATTCAATTCCAATTATTCAATTTCATCTTGTTGTCTCATCTTCTTGATGATATTCCACCATTGATCTACTACACATTATAAATTTTAGACTTAAAAAATAACAATATCATGTATTAAACATTGTAGAATGGAAAATATATTTTTAGTGGTAGTAATATATTGTCCATTCACTATTAGATTAGAAGGTCCACTAGAAGAAGGTGGATGTTGCCTCACAAAGGACTCAAAAAAATGTTCTTCCCGCCTTCTCTCTGTTGGAATTCATTCAAGATTCATATATTGAGAATGTTGTGTGACCATAGAAACCATATTTTTTTCAACTTTCATAACAATATTTTTCTCAAGAAGAAAATACTTTATTTTCTAGTTCATTCGAAATTAATTTTATTCCTTTGGGTTCCAACAATTGACTAAAACCAAAAAACATAAAGTAAAAAACACTAGTAATGGTGGGAAACTCACACAATCAAGGGATATTAACAAAAAAAATTCAATTAATTTCACATTATGCTTTATCATAGGTTATTTATTATCATTATAAAAACAATTGTATTTTATCCTCAATATAGAATTTTCTTGGGGCTCTTAGTAATTTTGTTTACATACTCATTTACAAGGGTTAACTAAACCTTTCTCTAAAGCAAACTATAATGGACCATTCCATTCATAAATAGATATAACATATAAATATAAGAATATAAATTACATAAAATAACAAAAAATGGATGAATAATATAATTTTAGTGAATTTTTAAATTATGAAACAAAAAAACTGATTCCTAAAACCTCTACATCATCTCTCAAAAATTCCGTCACATCGAGAACCACTTTAGGATACATCTGACACAATACCATTTCTTTTTTTCCTAGAAAAAAATAATAAGGGGGGGATAGATTGGATTATAAGTAAGGGTAATCAAGGGAGTTAACATAAGAATAATTATATAAGAAAATGAAACTATCTATTGAAAATTACATCCTATATAACAATAATCATTATATGATGTCATGGAATAAATCATTGAAGTTCATAACAAATCAAAGAACATATTTCATGATAGAATAACCAAAAAATAAAATTTTGGCATAAAAATATGCATAGTAAATAATTATAATATTTTTAATGTATCACTTCCAAGACTATCATTGCGGACAATATCCCCTACTGAACTAAATTCACTCCTCAGTTTAGCCATGTATTATT
Source organism: Viscum album (assembly GCA_963277665.1). NCBI lineage: Eukaryota > Viridiplantae > Streptophyta > Magnoliopsida > Santalales > Viscaceae > Viscum > Viscum album. Next base: position 1,511,543,339 of record OY728132.1, on the reverse strand, counting down.
GAACTGGGTTCACCTACCATTTCATTCCTCACATATCATGATATATAAATCATAACCCAATGCATTGGGGGAGATATAGGTCCCACCAATTATGTAATTAAAACAGTATAAATGTTTTCCACAATAACATATATCATTATCAAATCATAACCCATGGAATGAAATGTTTTCTATAAACATAATTCAATCATAACATAACCCATGGAAAAGAAATGGAATTCATAAATTTCATTACATCCTCAACATAAACCAACCATAGGAATAATATGGATATCAACCTAGAAAAATATCTAAATTAATTCATAATTAAAATAAATTACTGTTCTCATAAAAGGAAAATGATTATTTAGAGATCACGAGGAAGTAATTCTTGTGGATATATCCTTTCTTATTTGAAAACATTTTCCAGCAATAAAATTCCCTTTAATTTTAATGGAAGAAATTTTTGATGAAAATAAAATTATAATATTGTAAGGTATTCATCAATGAATTAAGGGATCATAATAGTTTAAAAATATTTTCATTCCATAAAAGATAAAAAACAATCCACTAATTCTTTTTCCTGAAAAGTCATAGTTTACCTCCGTAGAAAATGAAAAATGATTCCTTTAAAACTGTTTAGTAAAAATTCACACATAGATAAAAACGACTTTAAAAAATTATACACGAGTATAAAAATATTTTTGAAATAAATTATAAGAACCACATAAATTAAAGAAAAATTTTTCCCAGTATATTCTTATGTATTGAAAATCATAAATCATAAGGAGATTGTAAAATTAATCATTATCATGTGTCTATTTTCCATTGTACATATCTAAAACTCATGTATAATGTTAAAAAATTGATATTTACTTATTCCTGAACCATATTCATATTTATGATATCATATATGATCATATTATTTCCTCACATCACTTATTTTTTATAATATTTCATTATTACTCTTCTTTCAGGTGTTAATTGCTCTATTTTTTTATATATGTTTTGTTAATGAAGACTAAGTTATTATTTATATGATATAGTCTTGTCATATGTAGAATGATATTCAGTTAATATATATAATATTTATTCCAAATATGAATTTATAAAATAATTTTTTAATAGGGATAATTGAAAATGAAAAGCATCTTATCGTAGAGACGGTAGGCCATAAACACGACCGAATGTTTCGTTCCCTTAATAGTGAAATTGTAGGATAGAGGATGGGGAATTAATTTATTATGATTTTTTCCTAGATTCACTATATTTTCATAATATATATATATATATATATATTATTTGCATAATTATACCCTTTTAAATAATACCGTGATGAATAAAATATTACCCCATGATGTGGAGATGATATGTCGTACGTACGCATGAATGGTGCTTTCATTTTTCTTGAGATGGATAAAAGGATTAATATGGTTATCCATAATCTAATTAAAATATCAAAATATAATTTATACAATATTTTTTATATTATAATAGAAACAACACAAGGAGATGATGTAGAAGTATAAATAATCATGAATTCATCAATAAAGAAAATTATGTCTTCCTTAACGAACATCCTTTAGATCTCTTCTTAAGGATCATAATGTTTGTATGTTGAGAAAAAAATACCTCTTGAATTTTAATAGGGATGTTTATATGGGAAATTTTATTGTTACTATCAATATTTTAGGCTTGATGTGATGTTAAGAAGTGGGGTAGGAGGTTCCCATTAATAATTGAAATGATTGGCACTCTTTGAATATCAAAAAATATTAATTTATAATAAATTATATCTCATTAAAAATAACATAAAAATGATATGTATTAGAAGATAAGATTAAATAATATTTTAATTTAATCCACCAATATATTTTAGATATGTTTTGGTATTATTTTAGACCTAATGTTTTTTATTATCCCCAAGTTACCCAATTTAAATTATAACTATGGGAATTAAATTTTCAAAATTCAAAGGTTGTATTATTTAATTATGTGATTTATATTACAACATAAGTGAAAATTTTATAAATTTTTATACAATATTATTTTTATTTTTTATTTTTATATTTTATTTTTTTAATAATTTCCTAAAATATTATTTTGGGAAATATCAGTAGTGTCAATTATTACAAAATTATTTATTTTGGATTTTATAATATTAAAATAATAATATATATTCCTAAAAAAATATTTTATAATATCCTTAATATGTAAATTTCATCTATGAAATTCATTTATCAAATTAATAATCTCATATAATATTTATTTTAATATTTTTATAAATATTTATTTGATATATATATTAATTAAATAATTACTACATTATTTTTTTAATTATTTTACATACTTATTTTTTTTTAAAAAATTAAATCTAAAATTCAATGAAAAATATACATCTCCTATATTTTAGAATTATATTTATAATAAAATTTCTATTTTGGGTTACCCTATATTAAATACATTGTATTATTTCTTACATGAATCTATCATCTTAATTTTTTTTAAATATGAAATTATAAATATAATAATTTTATCTAAGAGGCCAAAAAATACATGAGAAATTTTTTTTTCATTAAATATGATTATTATGTTAAATAGTTACATTTGGATATGTTCATAAAAAACCATTTCCCCCTGTGGACACATAAGAAATATTTAAGATAAATAAAGTGATATTTTGTGAAATTGTTTGATTTAAATATTATATAAGTTGTTTTTATAGACAAGTGTCCATTATAAAACATTATTTACTTCTCTATGTGTTTATGGTACAACTATTTTCATTCAATTAAATTTTTCATTTGTTAGAGACATGGTATTGTCTTTATCATTTTATGGCTAACCAAAATAACAAAATTTACCCTTTACAGCGGCAAAAAAATTAACATGGATACAATTCATATAAGACATAATTAAAAGCTACGTATTCAATAAATTTGGACAATATTATTACAAGTTTTATTTAAAAAATTCAAAATTCAATTCAAAGAAGTTATAGAATTTAATTTTAAATTAAACTGGTAAAATTTCATGAGAAACAATTCTTCAAAAAAGTATCCTTTTCAGAAATAAAATATTTTTATAATAAATTTCGATTTAAAAATCATTTAAAAAAACTTTTTTTATTATTTTTATTAAAAACTAAATAATTAATTTAAAATTAATATAAACCTAATCTAACCTTCTAAAAAATTAAAATTATACATTTTCTGTAAATTCCGTGTTTTCACTATTCTATAAAAATAAATGTTTAGAAAAAACTACATAAAATTTATATAATGATTTAAAAATGGTATTAATTTTCTCATATCCATTTTCTATAACATATTAAAATTAAAGTTAATTCTTTAAAATTAGAGTACTCATTTTTGAAAAAAATATATTTTAGACGTATGAAGATATTTTAATATAAATTGTCTGATAATTTTCTATACACTCACCAATACATTCATATTAATATAAAGATTCATATTTATTATAAAATCTAGTTATTCAGATTTATTCCCACGAATTTAACAGCATGGTTATAATACTAGTGTCTCACGGTTCGTTTAAACTCATGGTTGTGTGCAACACAAGCTATAAAAATTAGAAAAAGAGAAATATTTCATAATGATATCCGGGTTTTTACATAAAAATTTTATTATTTTATTATTGTCAAATAATAAAATGGAATACAGATTTAAATATATATAAATGATATATTATTTGGAAAATTACAAAAGAAATAAAATAAAATCAAATGTAAATAAAATATACAACAATATTAAAATATACATCATAATGATCACCCATGATTATTATACCATTGATTAAGACTATAACAACAATTAAATTCATTTGAAATATGATTACTATATTAATAATTAATTTATATAATGGTATTAGTCCTTTTATAGATGTATGTATGAATATACCTAGGAATTTGAAGTGGCTAAATTATTGTTATATATTTAATAGTTTTCTGGTCCTTTGATATATTGCCATTGAATATATATTTATAGAATAAGTATATAGATATAATTTCATTATCATGTACATAATTTTTTTACTTATTAAAAAATATATATTTATCATGTAATTCATATATAGTAAAAAATTATTGCATGAAATAAAATGATAATATAATATGAGTAACAACATTTTTACTTAAAAAAATTTAAATTTTTATACATTATTCATTTTTATATATGGAATTTAAAGGATTATTTTAATGTAATTATATTATTTAATTAATTATTTAAAAACAAAATTATTTTAAAAAAATGAATGGTTATCTTAAAAAAATACCACATATCCTCTAACTCAAAACTAATTATATCCTTTATGTTACTCTTAAATTATTTCTTGAATTTATTCTCTATAAGTTATCTCTCACGTTTGGTTAAACAATTACAAAAATGAGTCATATTTTGTTATTCTTATGGAATTCATTGTGTGATATAGTGATTCCCTTAAATTAAGTTTCATCTTATTCGTTAAAATTTTTATTTACCTTAGTATGTCCACTCTCTATAAATCTTATCTTACACTCTACTAATGCACTATTAAGATAATTTTTCATCACTAAATATGATATTACAACAATATAAATTGAAATGAATACTCATTTATTCATTATATCGTCTTCTTTTTTCGGTAAGTTCACCTCTTACATTAATGATTCAATAACATTCCCATCATGAAGGAAAAAATAAAACCTAAACTATTTTAATATATATTATAAAAGATTGGATTATTTTATCTTTTAAATTCTATATTGGTATCATTTAAAATTTAATTAATTAATAAATATAATTCTTTTTATTCACAAAATAACTACAATAAAGAACAAACTAACCATTATTATTGAATAGTTTTTCTAACATATATGAAATGTTATTTTGAACTCTAAATGTAGCAACCAAATATTTGGAATAATATTTTTAGTTTCTTATTTTATAATATATATTAAATAGATATATTATTGTCACTATTCATTCTATAAGGATTTATAAAATAATATATATGATTATACTCAATACATGTCATGATAATTTTATAATTAATAGTTAACTACATTTATTTATTATGATTTCATTTTCCAATATATTCCAAACTTATTTTATATTTTATGAATTAATATTTATATTCATTGTATGGATATATATTGATATTTATCATAATTAATATTTAGTAAATTATTAAGGCATTAGATGAAATACGATTTTTTTACATTTAAATAAAAATATATTTTATTTGGAAAAATATTTTAATAACCCAAACCTTGAAAAATAATAAATTTTGTTTTAATACAATTTGGAGTCAAATATATGATTTTTATTATGTAATGTTGGTAGATGGTTTAGTTTTCCTCTATAAGGTCTTAAATTCCCATTTTCGAAGTTGTGGTGGAAAAACAATTTAGGGGTGAAGACATGGAAGGTTCATTTTTTTGGTTTAAATTGATACATTTTTGTGAAATTCCTTTTATGTTGGAATTTAGCTATTTTTAGTGATCTTAGATCAGAAACATCTACTTTGGGTTGGCGATAACAATTTTGAATGTTGTGGTTCTTAAGAGGGTCTATGTTTTCTCTGTCTAAAATTAAGAAGGATGTATTTTCTATTTAGGTGGGAGTTGTGGATTTGTACTATGGTGAGATGGAATGATGTGTGAGTGGATAATTTAATCTTAAATGTTTCATAATTTATCCACATAACGATTTATCTTATATGGGTTTTTATTTAAACTTAAATAAGTGTCTAATATTCAAAATGTAATATTTTTTGAAGAGCTCACTATGTTACAGAGATGATCATTTTATGAGTATTATTTCAAGATATTTTTGATGGAATAATTTTTAGAAATTAACATGGGACACATTCTTAACATAGGTGTTTAATGGTGTTATATATTCATTATGTGGTTTCTTCAATGTGATTGGATTTTACAGGTATGTTAGAAATGGAGAGGGGCATTCTTCTATAGCATAAGGATTCATAAAAAATATCATTGTTGATGTTTCTATAAAACATTATTGGTACAAACATACTGAGGTATTGTCCAAAACTATTCTAAAATGGTCAGAATAGACATTGAGAAGAGAGAGATCTATTATTTTTCATACATGGAGTTTCATATCTTGATTAGACTATGGGAAACACGACCATTTTCTATGTTTCATTATTATGGTGGGTATTTTCAGATTTCATATATATAAATTTAGTATTTACATTAGTTTTAAATTTATTTTTTTCCAATGAAATGTAGAAAACTTAATACAACCACAAGTTCCTTCTAATTTTTTCTCTTAAGGATTTATAATATCTTGATTCTTAAAGATTAACATCTCTTGATCTGAGTATTCCTCCTATATTCCCTCCACAATTCCTTATATATAAATTTCATTACTAATAATTTTCATGTCATTGTTATGATATTTATTCTATTTTTGGTAATTTATTGAGTATAAATAGATAATGTTTCCTTCATTATAGGTCCAAAGGTGGTTCTCATCGAGTTTTGTGGCATATGATCCTTAGTTTCTTTTATTTTTTAGATGGAATTCCTTAAATATTCAAGCAAGCTTGGGTATTAGATAATTCTTCTATTTTATTTATTTTATGCATGGAATCAATTTTATTTTTGTTCATTATTTTTATGAATGGTAATTAACGTAATAATTCCAATAAACATATGATTAATGGAATTTAAAAACCCTGTGGTATATCATCACATATGATTACCCTTTTTGTTCATGATATCTTCTATGATTTTTTATATATTATTACTCTCATTTACATGTTTCATATGTACCTTTAATATTGTTAAAACATATTAAACTATTAATTTAATATAATATATAGATTTTATTGAAAAGGGTATTTATCAATATTTCTATTCATCCTTTAAATTTCTAAATATGATAAATAATTTCATTGAGTATATATATTAGTTTTTTATCACTACTATTAGATTTTGTTATATTAGTTTTTTATTTTTATCTAATAGTTACTCATAATAGAATAAATTAATTTAGACTTGTTAGATACAGTAATGTTTTGTGAATTAATATTGGGTTTCAATCATATTTGGACCCCGCATATTTTAGGCTTATTATCATTGGTTGATGTTGTGTTTGATGATTATTGATATTCATTTTTAATGGAATCATTAGTTTTTGTTTATATATATATATATATATATATAATAGTATCATTGTTTTGAGTTGGACTTGAATCATGATATGGTTAAATTATTATCTATCGGTTGAGTTGATTTGGAATTATTATGGTGGTGGACGGTTGTGGATGAGAGTTGGATATTGTGGTTGGTGTGTAAAAGTGTTGTGGATATAGAGTTAGTGGTGGTGTTGATTCACTTGATGGTACTAGTTAATTAAATAAATATTTCTTATTATTATTATATTACATAGTCTACATTATCTTAATTTTTTGGGATATAATATTTGTCTCTGGGAACACATACGTTATGGTATGATAGAAAAAAAATTAGTTAGTTCAATGGAGTGATTCATTCTATATATCTGATGACCGAGTATATGAATTCATGGAACATGTAATTACCAATTTATATAATAATAATGGGTTGTCTCATCTAGAGATTAGGATACTTAATAAAAAGTTAATTTGGATTTGATTTGTAAAGTTAATATTAGTCAAAAAATGATGAACGGATATTATAAAATGGTTGGTATTTGATTAATAATAAATGAAAAAAATGATGATGAATCATAAGGCCTATTATGTTCTTAGGACCTTATTATCTTCCTATTGGTAATGTTATGAGCTGTGTTTTTACATAGGGTGTCGGATTTAATTTGAATTTTAGGTTGGATAGATTCCATTAGAGTGGTTTTTTATTTTATATTTTTTAGAATGATAAATTATTTCTTACACTATATCACTTGAATTGAATGACATAATCGATGACCATAATTACGATTGGGTTCCACCTATCTTACCAATATCTAGATTGTGGAGAAAATATTTGACTGACTTCTCCCCCATCCTCAGTCTCTCTTCTAGACATGTTATTTTGTGGGTGCGGGTGCTGGTAATGATATTGTATGCATATAATATTTTTACTTATATGGGAATTATTGGCTAAGAGTTATGACATTAATTTATATGTAGGATTTATCTTCATATTGTTGTTTTGTATATAATTATCTAGGTTTTAATTTCATATAGTAATCATGGGTATATATATTCATGAGTTCTAATTGATTGATTAATAGTGTTCATTTTCATTAGTTGTAATGGATCATAGTTTTTCTATGTGATTGTGGGGGTTTAATGGAGTGATGACTGTGATTTGCAGTTGTGGATTTTATTATGTTAGCGTGGTTAGGATGTGTTCTCATATATTTTTGGTGTGATTTATGGATGGGATAGAAACAACAAGACATGTAAGTTGGGTTTAGGGTTAATGGTTCTGTGTGAATGTGGTTGTGTAATACCATTCCTTGATATTTGTTTTCTTATGATTTTTTACCAATATTTGTTTGGTATATGGGGAGGGAGACTTTATAATGTTTATAACTTAGATGGTATAAATTTGGTAAATAATTTTCCCAGTATAAATTATATGCGTAAGTATTACCCTTCTTATATATTTCATGAGAGGTTTCGTGAAGGATCCTATTAAGTATACATGTATTCACACCCATATATATATAATGTTCATTGGAGGGATTTTGTGATCTGGCTAGGCCAATCTAACGCATGGAGGTTGTCTATGGTTTATTACAATTTAGTGTTGGATTCAATATCATTTCCTATGTATTCTGAGATTAAGTGCTTTCAAATGTTTCTTAAGTTCCCCTAGTTAAAGTCAATAGTTGTCGATTATTACTTGACAGATTTGGGGGTCACTCATGTCTTTAGTGCCGATCCCTGAGGTTTTTCTAAGAGAGTATGTCCTGAAAAATTAGTATTAATGATTTAATTATAAATATTATGAATATTTGGGATAGAAATTATTGACGAATTAATGGCTTTATAAAAGAAAATTACTATTTAAAGATAGTACATGGTGTAAGAAAATGAGAATAACTGGGGAATTAGTGATAGAGGACCCCTATGTTCAAATGAAAAGGTCATATGATTACTGAATGTACTAGGAAAAGTCATACTCTTAATATATTAAAGTACATAGGTAAATATGATTCACTATAATTATATGTGTTTGTGTTTAGGTTGGTTATTTGATTTGAATTTTTGTGTGCCTTAATTAATTAATATTTATGAACCCATATTCTTGATTTTGGGAGTCTATAATTTTTTTCTATATTTCAGGGATGGATATAAGTCAATTTCTACCACAGGGTCTTTTTTGTGATGTTATATATTATACATCAATGAATTATTAAAGAGTTTTGTTTGGGGAGGATAATTATTAGAGGAAGAGGCTATGTGATATTATTCTACAAGACTTTTATAAGAATTTAGGATCAGTTAATCATCAGAAGACTCAAACATGGTTGAATCATTTAACTACCTTTAGGGGTTCCGTGCATCAGTTCCCTGAGAAGGATTACTACATGGCCTCAAGCACACTTCACTATATTCGAGAGGCTGATGACTAGTAGAGAGGGTCTAATATCAATCATCAGGACAATATACCCAATTTTATCAGAGTAATACACTAAAAAAAATATAAAAACAATATAGGAATAACATATAATAAAATCCTAATATAATATCACTATACACAGAATAATACTATGATCACAAGATCACTAAAACTATAGATACAATATCTATATAAAAAATAAACATCTTATGATAATCTATTTTCCAAGCATCAAAATGATACCCAAAATAAAAGATACTAATAACTCCCATTTATTTAATTCACATAACTTAATGAAAATGTTCACATTCTATAATTCAAACATGATTTCCCAAGTTACAACTCAAACTCATACAATATAATAACCATGTTCCCATTCTTATTTCACAACAAAATAGCCTTATCATGATTTATAACATCACATATGAATGGCCATGATACCAATCATCAAACAATAATTATTTCAATAATTAATTATCCTCATAAACTCCATTAATAATTAAAAAATTAGTTTAACATCACTAATCCATTAGTTAATTTCATAAATAAAAATTCAGAAAAACAATATTATATAATTTGAAAATTAATTAATATCATCGTATACATTAATTAATTTAACTATTAATTAATCACATCAATTATATTATTCAACTGAACACCTTACTACGTAGACCAATTTCATTATTAATTCAACAATATGACTATCACATAACTAGACATAATTAATTCCTTAATTAATTAATTAAATTAAACATATTAATTAATTAATCAATTAATTAATAAATACATGCCACTCAAAATATCATAATTAATTCTAAAATAAATTTTCTCAAAAAAATCATTCCAATATCTACTAGTTTATTCCTCAATTAATTCTCTAACTCAACAACTAAATATCACATAGTTATTTCATCAATTAATTATCTCAAATGTTCTATCTCATAATCACCAATTTCATATTAACTTAATTAAATAATTCAAAATATTAAAAAATAAATTCAAGATTTAAATTTATAAACATCAAATAGAAATTATATAAATACATATAATTAATTTAAATCATGACTATATGATTTTAATTATAGAACATATACCTATTGGGGGACAAATAATGCACACCAAAAGAATTCCCAAAATTTGAGCATCACAATGACATAAAAATATATCTATATCTAAAACCATTAATCAAGATTGAATAAATAACGATCCTTCAAATATATATCAACATCTATAATCCTAGATCTATATAGCATTAAACAAAGAATAATAACCCTTTTCAAGTATGAGAGAAGAAAAGAGAAAGAACATAAAACAAAAAGGATAGATTTCATATACTGAGACGGGTGAAGATCTATGATCTAGACTTCAAATCGCGAAGAAATGAGGTTTTAAAGGTTTGGATTCCACTCAAAGGGCTCTAGAATCATGAAAGAGAGGCGATAGTCTAAGGGGTAAAATTTGGATTAAAATGGTGGTTAGGGTAATTAAAAAACAAATTTATATGTTAAATTAATTCTCATGCATGGTTTTTCTAGGATGTAGGTTCATAGTTTCCCATACATTTGCTACTAAACATGGAGACTTATTTTTAGGGGTTCATGGATACTCCTTTGTTGTCACATGGCTTGAAAAGCACATTCCAACCAAGAAAACCCCCACTGTCTAGTGTTGTATGGTTTTTTGGACTGGGGAGCACAATTTTCCTTAATCATGTTCCATCCATGCACTTCCCCCTTTTCCCCAATTTTTCTTAATTTTCACCCAAATTTTCCCCAAGGTAAACCCCTAATGAAATTTACTCTTTATAATGAAAGATAGTACATAAATTTGGCCGAGTCAATCCCATAAGAGGTTGGGATGTTACCGTCTCCCAGCATTATAATAGCTCATCATCGTGCTCTACTAACTATCCTCTAAAATATTTTTACTAAAATAGATTGGGAATTTTATCCCTCATATACTTTTATTTTTACCATTTTCCTCCTTTAAAGATACATGTTTCTACAATATATGATCTAATAGAACTCCCTTTCCCCATAATTTTTTTCTATGATGCACCTCCCATATTTAAAGCTCCTCAAAGGATTCATCTATCTCATGTTCCACATCATTCACATTGGTCACATGAGAAGGGTTGGGTGATACTAATAAAGTTGTGACACCTAGAAAACATCATGAATAAAACTATATATCGATGGAAGATTCCAATGGTATTCCACCGGCCAAATTCTCTCCATAACCTCAAATGATCTAACAAAACTGTATACTTCCTTTCCCTGTCTCTATATCATGTATTGAACTATCTTAGGTGATGCCCAAAGAAATTCATGATAAATCTCTACAATCTCTAAGGGTCTTATAGTCCTATCAAAATATGAATTCTTGCATACTTTGAGCTATATCCATATTTTTCTGAATCAACTGAACCTGTACTGATGTCTATTGTATGAGACTCGGTCCAAAAAATGCTAACTAACCTACCTCTATCCATCCCAAAGGTGATATTCATGTCCTACATCAATGAACCTCATATGGGTCCATGTAAATAATTTCCTAATAATCTTTTCTATAGGAAACATCCCCAGGAACTAGGTGCTTCTCTGAAGATCATCTAATATCCATGGAACATGCTTGGATCATATCCTCAATCACCTGTATAGTATAACCTGCATTCCTATATATCTTTTGGTGGAAAGTCGTACTCAAATTCACCTACGTTCTATGATTAATATGTAATCCCTTCAAGAATTGTGAAGTATATCATGAGTCTTGGTATGAATGAATTGTCTATAGCTCCCCATGTTGATGAACTCTCTCTCAAATATATAGTTATCACAACTGATCCAATGATAAAATAACCCCTATTGGAAAGATAAGATGTAATTTCATTATTATTTCCACAACAACAAAAAATAGATTTATTCTTTTGAGGAATCATCAGGAGACCAACCAGGATTTCCATGGTCACATCATCCCATATTAACTCCAAAATGGGAAACGTATATAGAAAACCTTGAGTTTATTGATGCTCATACTTAACCTTCTAAGAGGTGTAGTATCATTTCACGAACCGTGTAATATATTATTACATGCTCGTCAGAAAAATGTTTTATCATAGGTCACGATAAATTTTGGACACACTTGGATGCACTTCCCACTTCATGGAATCAAACTCTTGCAAAACTCATATCTCAAGCTCATAGTCAAAACAACCTGATTCTTGACATAGATGATTTTATCCTCATTTATTATTTAATATGAACGTGACACCCCAACTACAGTTCTTTACCTCATGTTCAAACAATATAAAACCTCTTATATCTTATCTATAATCAGGATCAATATCATATAATCCAGAGAAATTGATACAATCCATATTCCCATGACTCTCTTAAACCACCACAAGCATGTCATCCAGAAAATCCAATATCTTCTAGAAAACACTAGAATCATGGACCACCTGAGTCTGAGCTTTTATACTCAAACCATCTACAACATTGTTCCACATTTCGGGTGAATAATACTGTTCAAAATTAAATGACTACATATTCTCAACCTATCTCTACTTTTGAGGATTAAAATATCACCGTTAAAGGATATAATTCAAGCTATTATGGTCATTACATAGAGTAAATATTTAATCCAATAGGTAATGTTAACATCATTTTAAATTATAAAACACTTATTAAATCAGGAGGTCATGTGTAGGATAGTTAGGTTGATCATGCCTCAACTACTAACACCAATATGTGACAACTCGATATCTGTATATTAGAAATTCTCAGAGTCCATTTCCAGAAGTCTCACAATATAGTGTGTACTCCTCTACTTGATTAGGTATGATCATGTTTGTCACTGATAAAAAGTAAAACATCAAACCCTTGAAATAACCCTCACAAGCATCTTACTAGTCAAACATTATCCCTTTCTTGGTAAATTATGTAATTTGTGCTACAATGTGGGAAAAGTGGTGAAAAATATCTATTAATATACTACCATCAAAAGAAAGCTACTTATATCAAAAAAATTCTTATACTAATCCCAAAAAACTACTACATGAACATTCTACAAGTCCACTGGAAAACCTTCCACTGAGATGATGTGACCCCTGAAGTGTACTTGATCAATAAAAAACATACACTTAGATAACATGGTATATAGACAATTCTATCTAAAAGTACTTATGATAATTCCAATACTCCTTGATCAATCATCATATATCTTGGAGTACACCAATATGTAATCCCCAAACACTACCAAAAAATGATCTAGGTATAAATGTAAGACAATTTTCATCAAGACCATAAAATCGGCTGGTGCATTCATCGACACAAACAATATTACATAGATCTTATATATTCCACAATTTCTTCAAAATGCAATTGCCAGTATATCAAAAGTCTGAAAATTAAACTTATGAAGCCTTGATCTCAAGTATATCATGGAAACGACACAAGATACCATCACCTTGTCAAGAATATCATCAATACATGGAATATGATATTAGTTCCTCACTATCATCTAGTTCTAATTCTGGTAATCAACACACAAACACCAAGTCTTTTCCTCTTTCTTAGTATACAAATCTAGTGAACCCCAAGGTGATATTCTCTGAAAGATAAATCCTTTATCCTCTAACTCCTCAATCTGATTCGCGAGCTATTAAAGCTATGTGGGTTCCATTCTGTACAGTTTTACATAAAATGGTTCAGCTCCTAGCATAAGCTCAATGTAGGATTCCACTATCCTGGGTGAATATATTTTTCTCCACTATGACATGTAAAAGTCACTCCCTTGTGGCATTAATCATTTTTCACTCAGTATTCTACTAACCAATTCATACGTAGAATTAGGTCAAAGCCTGAAACTTCAAGAATATAGAGATCCCATAGAAAATGACACTCCCCAACCTCAAGAGAACACCCCCTGCCCAAGAAAATGTCTCTCAAAAGTACTATTGGAGGTGGGTTGATTGTCAACACACCAGTCATGAACTCCACTTTTTGGATAAATTAGTTCAAAAATAGTGAAGAATTAATGGAATGATAGTCACAAGTATCAAATAAGTCCACAGATATAGTATAAGGTATATAAATAGTACCTCTCACTATCAATGGTCTAACCTCCCTCTCCACATGTGTAGTTTTCATTGCATGAAACTGTTCTTTCCCTCTTCTTTGTGGTGAAAAATGACTCCCATTAGATGCCCCACTTTATTGATATGGGCACTCATTCCTAGATGTACTATTTCCCTAGCCTCATCCTCTATAAATAATAGAACTCCAATTTCAATATGGATATGGTGTAGAAGATAAACATTCCTCACCCATGTTTTATCTTGCTCTTGTATCATTGATCGTTATCTATTGGGTCGTACAAAACCTCTATAGATGTACCATATTTCTGCAAGATCGACACTCAACTAGTGGTTGGGGAGCTATCTCTAAAAGTTTTGTAGTCTAACACTCTGTTAAAATATCACTTAAGTGTGATCATTAGAAACTGATCCCTCTATCTGTGCACCCCCACAACCCACTACCCTGAGTAACACTATCATGACAATGCTTCCTTCTCTCGAGAGTCACACCTCGTGATCATCCAGTGATAAAAATATTTCCTACACTGTAAGCCTATGTAAGGTTCCTCATAACTATGAAATCCGGATCCACCACCTCATCTTCTTCTTTAATCAAAAATGGTGATCCTCAGGCCTAATCTCAAATTTAATCCAATCCAGAAAGAACCGCTACATAGAAGTCTCATCCCCTTCCAATACTGAAGAAAATAATTCCATGTCTATAAATAATAATTTATAGTCCATAATAAACTTACTCCCCCAAATCAGTTACATGAACTTAGATTCTATTTCTTACTTTAGTGTCTTAGGGTATAATTTCTCTAAGGTGCTCTGCAGAAAGTACTTCTATAGAATACCATCATACAGTCTAGTCTATGCCAAAATAACCCACCAAAACATTGTGGATCCTCATAGAATATATGAATACAACATGAACCTCCTCTCTAGAGGAGTTTCTAATTGTTCTAGTATCATCATGATGGAATGACCCCATAACATAGATCCCTTAGGTCTATACGCTCCAGTAATAGTTGAAGGGGGTTGCAATTGATACTTGCATGTCAGATCATACATTCTATCTAGAACCTACCTAGCGTCACATTCCATAAGCTTCATGAAGTGAGAGATGTTATATTAGAAATGATCCCAAGCATACTCAATTAGAACATTCATTGCATCAGGATCCACCACTGGAGAATCATCTCTAGCCACATACACTAGTCATCCTCTCACCAAGTGTCATTACAGAGGTATAATCTATAAAATTACAAAAACCCACCATAAGACATAGTTCACATATTTAATTAATTTACATGATTGGGAAGAATAAAACAATACACAATATTTCATTTCACTAAAACTCCACCACGCTATAAAAAATGAGGAACTATCACTACCCTTAACCATCTTACACCTAGGTTATGGTTAACAAGGGTAAACACATTCTAGTTATTAAACATTATCATTTAGACACCAATTTATTCTCATCATGACACATTATTCTATCCTTATCAATTTCATGTTAGTCAGAATTTCAATTTAATTTCCCATGAATGAAATACGAGTGCATGTTTAACAACATACCTATAACCATTTTTCATGTTCATTTCTAAGATGATAAATTTCATAATAATATTATGGGCCTAGAATGATGTATTAAAACTCAACTCTCATTACATACCAGGCCACAATTCAATCTCAAAAAATGTCAACATCAATTATCACAGCACAATGCAATTGTATCAACCATGGTAAAATAATATTCATCTGTAACTGAACACATCTATAAAAATAATTCACACCTTATTCACTTGGGTTGTCCCTCATACATGAGTTAAATACTCCCATGTTCAAACTAATATACATATATTTGCAATTACTTCTATAATTTCTACATTTCCAAAATATTATTATAGTAGAAATGAAATGAAAATTTCCTCTAATACCACTTTGTAATGTCCCTCCCTGGGTTCCACGCATAGGTTCCCAGAGCCGATCTGCTACAAGACCGCAAATACGATTCCCCATATGCCAGAGCCTTCCAACAAGTAATGAGGGTCTAATGTCAATCATGGGGAGACTATAACCTATTATATAAAAGCAATAAACTGGTGGAATATAAGATCAATAAAATAATATGGGATAACCAAATAATGATATAACAAAACCATAAAAAGAAAAGCACCAATATCACAAGATGTTCAAAACTGGAGACACAATATCAAGTTGAAAAATAAACATTCATGCCAATGTACATTCCATTTGTCAAAACAAAACTCAAAAGTGAATAACCTAAATACTTCCCAATAGGTCCCTAGTATTTCTAGATTCCTCATTCATTCTCCATCCTAACTCAACATACTAACATAGGGAATTTTCCTTTATCCTTTCATATATCCATGAAATCTATTCAAGTATCGATCAAGAAAGTCGATTAGGTGTGAGTAAAACTCAGTAGGTCAATACCAACGATGTCTAAAACAATATCCTATCAATGGAATGTGTTCATTATTGTATATGGAAATAAATTACAATGCATAAATAAACAGTTATCGCATTATCAATTTATCTCCATTTTACCATATAAATCATTGGATTCTCGTAGATACCCATACCTAAATATCTTCTTCAGCTCATTTTGAATCCCAAAGTATTTTTGATGGAAATAATGTATCATAATTCCATTAGTATAATTTATTTAACTCACATAATATAATGTTCATATTTCCAATATTTAATTGATACAAAGATTTCCATTTACTATTAAAACTCACAAAATAGATTGATCATGTTCTCATTCTTATTTCACAACTAAATGGCCTTTTAACCATTCCAAACAACACATTTGAAAGACCATGTTACAATTAATCAACACATAATTAATTAAAAAATTAATTATCCACTTCAGTTTCATTACTAATTCAATAATTTTTTTAACTCCAGTATTATATTAGTTAATTAAATAATTAACTATTCAAATCAACAATATTAATTAATTTGAATATTAATTAACCACATCAAATTCCTTAAATATTTCAACAATTAGTTAATAACTTAAATTCTATTATTCAATTAACAAATTTACTAGTCAAAAAAATTTAATTACTAATTTAATTGTTAGTTTATCTCATAACTCCACTTAATTAAATCCCTAATTAATTTAGTATGCCAATCAAATGAATTAGTTCTTTAATTAATTTATTGATATACACATCTCAAGATCTCATAATTAATATAAAGTTAATTATCTCAAAAAATAAACTCAATATATATTAATTAATTCATCAATTAATTTTATAAATAAAAAACCCAATATCTCATAATAAATTCATAAAAAAAATTCTCTCAAATCAACAATCTCAAAATCCAAATTTCATGTTAACCAAATTAATTAATTTAATAAATAAATTAATACAAATTATAATTAAATTTTCATACATTTAATAGAAAATATAAAATTACATACATGTAATTTAAATCATGACTATGAGATTTTAATTATCGACCACCGACGTCATGATTGATGAATAGCACTAACAAACAAAATTACCAAAAATTAATCGGCAAAACAATGTAGAATGAGATCCAAATCCAAAACCCTAAGTCAAGAAAGGATAAATAAAAATCATTAAAATATATATCTAGATCTATATCTACAATCCCTGATATAATTATAATCAAAATAAAGTAATTTTTTTTCAATTATGGGAGAATAAAGGATAAATAATTTGAATCCAATGGGATAGACACCACTTATTGAGAGGGGTAAAAATCTATCATCCACGATTCGAATCACAATAAATAGAGGTCAATAGGTATTTTAATCCATCTAGAGGGATCCAAAAACAAGAAAGAGAGGGTCTATTTGAAGAGGGTTGAATTTTGATTAATATGGTTGTTCGAGTAATTTAAAAAATAATTTTTGGATGAAATTAAATCTTGTAAATTGTTTTCTTGGATGGGGCACACAGTTTCTCGTAACTATATTCCTAAATGATGCTACTCATTTGTAGGGGTGAATGGTTACTCTTAAGGGGCTGAGATGATTTAAAATCCATGAAAAAACCGGGAAAACCCTCATTGTTTAGGGTTGCACAGTTTGCTGGGTAGGTGTGCATGGTTTTTCCTAATCATGTGCCAATTATGCATTGCCCCTTTTTTCCATTTTTCTCAATTTCCAATGCATTGCACCCAATGATAAAAATCAGAAAACTAATCAATGTAAGGATAATTTGTACATGAAACTAAGAATGATTCTACTCTAGAAATTTTCTGGATCTTATAGTGGAATAGTAGATTACTTCTAATTTTATCTATTACTGGATGAATCACTAGATTATGTTTCTTATTACCCTATTGTGAGGTACTAAAAAACATTTGTCAGTATTATTCCGTGGTGATTTATAGGCTTCAAAAGTGTCAATGGTGAATTTAAACCAACTCTTAGAGGATAATTTATATTATTATACCATTTAATTAGAACATTAGTTGTATAATTTTTCTCTTATCTGAAAAATATGTATCATATTTTAGTTTTGAATATAGTTTCAAACCCTTTTTTCTTATCCATAAGTACTCCTATTAGATGCTAGATCACAATGTATTTTCATGATAATGAAATCATTATCAGTTCTTATGGAGTATGGATTTTAGTAGACAATATCAGTTTATTTATTATTCATGTCACATACAATAGAGAGTTGGATTTAGCTATGATTATTTCATTTAATTAGATATAGAATTTATAGATCTCTACCAAGAGATAAAATTTTGTTTAATTTTCTTAAAATAATTATAGACATCAAGATCTTGAGTTTATTGTCTTCCTTAATATTGAATATGTAGTCTTCATTCCTGTTCAGGTTATAGTAATATAGTAGTATCCTCTAAGGCAGCAGTGTTAACTATGTACTCATGGACAAGGTTTACATAGGGGAGATGGAACGAGAATTGGACAACCCTATGATTCCTATCATACATAATGAAATATGGTTGGGAGTAGTGGTGGAAGTGATAATAATCAAGTATAATTTAATGGGTTTCTTAAGATCCATATTGACTTTTGAATAACAGAAAAATTAGTATGATTCCATACAATCATGATCTCCATAGAAAAAAACTAGAAACCATTTAAAAATTTAAAATGATGAATTCCTCTTACAATATGTTATTCATCTATGAAGAGGCAATAATCATCCATATTTGATAGATATAACTAAGATTATTCTTAAAGACATACCTCCACTAGCATGTACACTTGTTTTGTTACCGAATAATCAATTGTTTTGGTGGGAGTCTGCATCATCCCAGAATATGCTTGTTTCTTTGGATTATAATGGGAGGGGGATAGAGTGATTTGGGATGGAAGTGTATCAATGTAACATCTAATGATATTAAAAGAGACACATTATCATAAATAATGTATATGACACACAACACAATGCTTATAGAATATTTTAACAACATCAGAATTTAAAATATATTTTGTTGTAAATATATTCAACCACTTTTATAGCTTATGAAGCATATAACATCAGGTTTAAAAGAAATGTGACACTTTGTTTAAAATAATTATTTAAACATGACCATGATAATATAAAAGTTATGTTGGGTGGTGGGGGTAAAAATAGATCTAACTAAATTCATAAAATTATATTGTTTACACATTATAATTTTAATTCAATGGTTTTCTATTTGTTTGAAATAAAATAAGAATCATTCGAAAAATAATAATTTTTTCCAGGAAAACTATATTTTTATAAAATGCGGTATTATATTTTTTGGGGAAAATAATTTAAAATTAATAATGAAATTTATAAAATTTATTTTAATATATAAACATTACTTTTGAAACCCAAAATTCCAAAATATCATTCTGTGAATTTTTTGTATTTTTTTAGAAAAGATTAATTTTTTGATGAATATTTTAAATACTTATTTTTATTAAAAATACATATAAAATTAAATTATTTATAATTTTAAATTATATCATAAATTTATTTAAAGTAAAATTAGTTTAATTATACTACAATTTATCTAATTTTGACTACTTTTGCTACAATGAAACTGGAATATAGGGAAAATATTAGGGACATTTTTGACAAACATCTCTAATTTTAAATTTAACGATGTTTTTGAGGAAACATCAATAATATAGAGATGTTTTTATGAAATATCTCTATTAGAGAGAAACTATTTAGGAAACATTGCCAGATTAGCAATTTCGTAATGAAATGTCTCTAAATTAGTTATATTTTATTGGAAACGTCGTTAATTTGGAAATGATTTTAAGGAATGTTTCTAAATTAGTTAATATTTAGGAAATGTTCCTAAATCAGAAACATTTTTTAGAAAACGCCGCATAATTAGCCATGTTTTTGATGAAAATTTTCTTAATTAGTGAATCCATTCAAGAAACGTCGCAATATATATATATAATCATAGACACATATGTATAAACACACACACACACATATATATTTATATATATATAAACAGACACACACATATATAAATATATGTGTGAGTGTTAGTATGTTTATTTATATATATGATTACATATATATTTTTTAAATATAGTCACATTTTAATGAAAATGTAGCTATTCTAGAAATATTTTTACCGGTGTTTTAAAACATGGTTGTCCATACATATATATATTTATATATTTATATTTAAAATTATATATTTTTATTCATACACATATGTATTTATATACACACACAGATATATATATATATATGAACATTTATGTATATTCACATATATATATATAATCATTAATATATATTCATATATATATTAACATACACATATATATATTACCATATACATATAATATAAACATATATAAATATATAATAAAAACATATATAAATAATATAATATAAACATATATATATATTAAACACACACAGACATACACATATAATATAAGTATATATATATACATATAAATATAATATAAAAACATATATATATTATTTAATGTAAACATTAATGGAAAATATAAACACACACACACACACATATATATAATATAATATAAACAAATATATATATATATGAAAATAAAAAAACATATAAACATATATAAATATAGATATATCTATATTAATATATATATATTTATGTATGTATGTATATTAAATTTTCAATATTGAAATATATATATATGTAACATAATCCAATTAAATAATTTAAATTTAGAAACATTTTGTACAAACTGTAACAATTTTTGTGATATTTTCACTGGTGTTTTAAAACGGGGATAATTAAATTTTTTTATAATTATAATTATATATTTGTATACAAACACATAAATATTTATACACATACACACAAACAAACCCACATATATAATTGAAACATGTATATATAACATAATATATTTACATATATATATATATGTAAATTACATAAATGTTTATATATATATAAACCTAAACATTAATATACTGAATATTAGTATTAAATATAAAATTTAAAATATATATATATATATATTAATATATGTATAATATATATATAATTTTTTAAAACTAATATATATATATATATAACATATAACAATTTTATATTAAAAAACTATATAGGTTGGTTGGTTCTCTTATTAGCTATCACTATGGAGTTTTAGGGATCTATTCTAATTAGAGGATATTTTAAGGGATTTGGTTTACTGGAACATGGGGTGGTTAGGTACAGAAGAGGAATGTTTGGGAGTGGAGGGGGTGGGGTCTATAACATGCTTTAAGGGGAGGTGGTTGGGGTAAAGGGTGAGGTACATTATTGGAGAGGTTATATGAACAAGGATTCCAGAATAGGGAGATTTTTTCATAAGGAGTGTACTATAGAGGAGGGGGTGGCATCTATGGTATTCTTAAGGCATGGTAATGGTTTGTTAGTGGGTGAGGAACGCATCTGGAGGGGGTGTAAGGTGAGTCTTACGACATAAGAGAGGGTTTGGGGTCAGGTGAGATTTAAGGAGGGTTGGGTTAGAAGGTGAGGCACTAGAGTGGGTGAGGATGACTAAAGGTAGGCTTATAAGGACAATATTTTTTTAAATTATAAACCAATATTGAATTTCTTAAAAAATAAAATAAAAAGATTTATGAATTTAAAAAATTTCTAACATTTTTTTAATACAATGACAAATAAAGTTTCTCATTCCAATGTTTCGAAAAAAACATCAGTAATTTAGTGGATTCTAATTAGTATTGTATACAAATATCACTAAAAACTAAAAAATGTATGAATTTTTTATAAAAAAGTCATCATTTTTGAGAAAAATTAGTATATAAATTATTAATTATTTAAAATGGTTCAACTAAAAAATACATCACCAGTTTTTCCTTATAATTTTTTTAGTCAATTTTATACTAAAATATGATATAAAACATTTTAATCATTTAAATTTTTTGCATTGGAAAACAATATTTTAGTTGTGTATGTAGGTAGATTGTTAAATTGAATTCCTTATCATCTATGAAATGAATTTAGGAATATGGTTTCCATATTTTGTATCACGATAATTAATATTATCTAATAAGTTACACTTGATTTTTAATCTTAATGAATATTAAATGTTTTAAAAATTGATTATTGTCGTTCGGGTAAAAATGGGATTACCAAGGGGTTTAACTATGATTATAACGGTTATAAATAACCAAAACCATATCGACAACCCAATATATGTCAACATTTAGACTATATCACTTCTAATGGTTGATAATGTGCCATTTTAGGGTCGGTTTGTTGACAAGAATGTTGTTATCAATTTTGCATTTAAAAAATTCCATGTGCATCCTCTCCCCCACTTATAATGGGACACCACTTCTACTCCCCACTCAAAAAAACATTTAATTTAGTCAATACCTATCCAAATATCTTAATTAATTCAATGCCAAAATCCTAGAGGCCTTACTTGGAATATAAATTCCTTTTAGTGATTGTTTAGGTTTAAACCTAAAGAGGCTCTTTGAAAATGTTGTAGAATTCTTAAGCATGAATTTTTTTTTGTTTTTTCTTCCACCTAAATAAACTCACCATAAAATAATAAAATATATTAAAACCAACTTGTCACATATAATATGATTTCTTTTGATATGGTAATGATCTATATATGTCTCCACTTGCATCAAATGTTATGTGAATCTGGCCATAATGTGTATGGAGGAAAGCCACATGGAAAACCGATGTCGTTCATTTTTCATCAACGTATTTCAAAGTTGGATATATTGATCAATTTAGAACAAATATTTTTTAGACGTCGTTATAATTTTTAAATTATGATTCCACATATACTGTCTCAAATTCCATTATGTGGGCGATATAATAATGTTGATCATGCGTACATCCGAATACCTCCTAGTGAAGTAATTTGATCAATTTTTTACATATTCTTTACATGGAATGTGGTAAGGCTAATATTAATGAATATATTATATATATATATATGACCTAAAAATAATTATCGAAATATAGTATCAAATAAAACTTCTTTACCTTATTATCTGTTGGAAAACAATAATCTCACTAGTGTGTACATGTGGAATACCACATCCACATAGCTAAGTGACTTATTTTTTATTTAATTTTTAAATGTATTCTCATAAGGATTTATTTTAGTAGTATTAATTCTATAAATGAAATAATAATGACATGCTATTGTTATTAAATTTACATTTTTTATTTTTTTCCATCCGTCGAGAAAAAATGGAAAAAATGTCTTTGAGTATGTATAGCCTAGTGTCTCCATGAACAGGGTAATCAATTTATATCCCCCAAAATTTATAGATTACTATAAATTCATATATAATTAATATATTTTAAATTTATATCATCACTGACATTATATATATTATGGAACCATAATCAAAGTAAAAGGACCCAAAATACCAATTCAAAACATAAATCACAAAAAGTAGTCATTACCTGAAACAATGATTTTAACAAAGAATTATTAATTAACATGTTATAAAATCTCATCAGTAGATAATATAGGGTATCTAATATATTATTATTATTCTATAATAAATGTATAATAAAATAAAAATTATTATTCTAGTGGTTCAGAAATATATCAAGGAAGTCAAACCTATGATGCATGTTTCTCATATCACTTTCACTTTTATGAGGCATATTTCATATTCACCAATTATTCCTTTGTTTAGTGTATATATATATTATATTTTGATATGTTATGTCACGAATAAATTTATATTCATGTTATTTGAATTTGTATTTGAATATATTACATTCATTGGGATTATGATTCAATCATTTCTAAAATGTTAAGGGTGTATTTCACAATATCATCATGATTTAAGATTGATCATGTTTAATTCTCCCTTGGGGAATTTTTTTATATTTCTAAAAATAATCTATTTACCGATATTATGGTTATACATGAAATTTTTCAGGTGATAACCTTATTATTCCTCCCTCTATTACATAATATTTTTTAGAAAATGTTTTAATGAAAATTTTCCTATATTTCACACTTCAGTCAAAATGTTTTTTCTTATAACATTATGTTTTCAATAGTTTATTTCAAAAATATTACAAAAATTATCCAAATGATTTATTAAATTTATTTTCCCCATTTCTGAATTTTTTTAATAAAAATTAATGAATATTTAGGTTATTTTACAAACATAACCCAAATAGATTTTACCAAATATGTTAAAGGAATCATTATTTTAAAATGAAAAACATGCATATAATTTATTCCATAATAACCAATAATTATATTTAATATTCCTTTATATGTTTCAGAATTTATTTTCACGGAAAATTA
Source organism: Viscum album (assembly GCA_963277665.1). Lineage (NCBI taxonomy): Eukaryota > Viridiplantae > Streptophyta > Magnoliopsida > Santalales > Viscaceae > Viscum > Viscum album. The sequence goes on along the minus strand of OY728132.1, from coordinate 1,511,517,902 downwards.
TATTCAAAATATTTTCTGTTATTTTATTTATAATTTGATTTTTAATGTAAAAATGATAATATTATTGAAAACAATAGTTACATTTTTAATGTATTTCAATTCATAAATGAAATAAACCCTTTATTATAATTATTCTACATAATGGATATGTTGAAATGATACCACCAATATTATTTATCATGATGGTTTATGATTAGTTTGATTCGGGATATACTAGTGTGATAATGTTCATTTTTGTCTTGATGGTTTATGATTATGTTTATTGATTAGGGTAATTTTAGAATCTTATATGACACATTTTCAATGTGAATGTTTATGTTTATTTTTTTCAAATCATTTAATATGAGGAATTCATATAAATTAATAAGTGATGTGTTGGGCTTGATATAACCACACAATGAATTGATTGGTCTTATGAGAACAATTATATTAGGTTTTTGGCCAAGGACATAGCAATTTTTGTCAAATATCATTACAAAAGGATTTCAAAGTATGGTTATGATGTCCATAATTATGAATTCCATTATTATGAGGTTAACGGTTGATGATAAATGTGATTATTAGATTACTTATAATATTTAGGGTTAGGATTCATGAACATGTTATTATTTATATACTATTATTTGATCATCATTTATTAATCCCATATTATGCTAATGTAATTGATTTAATGTAATGTATATCTTTTATTTTTCATTCTATATTGATTATTCTTATTTATTCATGGTATCATCCACTTTTTGAATACTCTTACTGAGAATCTAAGATCACTCATTTTTATTTTTCTATTTTCCTGAATGTACCAGGATATTTTTATAAATGACATCATGAGATATTCCATGTAGGAAACAAGGCCCTTAATGAAAAAACATTGTGAATTTTATATTTTCAATTGTAATGTTAATTTAAATTATGTGTTTACATTGAAAATACTAATAAACTATTCATTCCATCAATATGTGATTCACATTATCTCATTCTAAGGAAATAATGTAACCACTAGATATAGGCTACTTGGATCTGCATCATTATAGTTGTTTCTTGTGGAATTTGATAAAAAACCATGGGAAATAGTCTTCAGAGTCCAAAGGTTTAGAAAACATTTGTGTATGATTTAATATGATGATAAGTTTAGAAGAATCTGATAGCATTTTTTAACAGAAGATATTATAGGGATTTTCATAGAGATATATCCCAATCATGATACTAGATGTGGACATGGATATTGAATATATGTATCTAGGGGTATTAACATAAAAAAATGAATCTCAATCCTAACTTGGGCTTTACCAGGTACACGAAAATGGTCCTTATTGAACACAAGTTTTACAATCATTGTTTACATGCTTGGTTAAATATAAATTTTATTTATAAACCATTATGATGCATTTGAAATTATTTTTATTATTCGAATACATTTCAAATGAAATCGTGTTTATGATTATGAGATTATACATGCATATCTTTTTAAATTTATGTTAACCATTTCACAAGTATTGGGATTGTACATTATGTTTTATAATGTTATGATTTAATCTAGTGTAGAACATTTTTTTATAAATGGATCCTATATTAATGAATAGAAAATATATCACTTCACGTACCCCACAAAATAATTTCCTTCATGGGATGATAATGAAGTTGGAGCCATAAATACAAATGGATGTGATAAAATTATGACCATATGGAGGAAACAACCTCTAGTTTTGAGATATGAACTAGTTTTTATAGATCATCCTAATAATCCACCACATGGTATAACAATGATAGCCATATTTATAAGTCAGTAACCTCTATAATTCAATGTATCCATAAATCAATTTGTAGCTGAAAAATGAATAATTCCTTAGAGAATATATTTTTCTCTATTATAAGAAATGAAAGGGATAAAAAATTCATAGATTTTTACCATATTTTTAGTGATGAGGATTAATAGTGGTGATATATTTAAACCACTAAGGATGAAGAAGTTATAAAAACATGGAATGGAAAATTTTACAGTACTCTTATTAGAAGACACTTTTAATTGGGATAAAAAAGAGGATATATGGAGTCAATTATTTAGTCTCTAATGAAATGATGTTGAAATTTTATCTATTTATGAATCCAACATTACAAGGTTATAAATTCATGTCAGGGACAACACACATAATCCACAGAGCACAATTGAAAATTTCGATGATGGGTTAAATATATATATTTGAAATGAACGACTCTTCCAAACATTCCAAAGATATGAGGACATAAAATAATGTTCTATCAAGAGATTTAATTATATATCCATTTCTTATGTATCCAAAGGGAAGAATTATCTTGAGATAATAACATGGAAAATATGTATAAAGGGGTAAAGGTAAATAAAAATTTCCTCATATGATAATTTCAGAAAAAACCATAGAATTTTCTTAAAGGGAATTAGAATTTATTTAAAATATTGGGAGAAAGGATACCATTATAGTAATTTTAAGGGAAAAAATAAGATCAAAATGTTAAATTATTAAACATTAAAGAGATTTGTCACTATGAATATTAATTTCCCTATTTTCAATAAATAATACCCCAAAAATTGTTTGGGGATGAACATCAATATTATATTATTACTAAATATGACGTGGAATCATTAAAGTCATTGTGTATTTGGATAAATGAATAATTCTTTATAAGTATTTTATCAATTATACTCAAATTATAAGAATTATAAAATATTTAAGGATTTCAATTTAGTAGTTTTAATTATTTCTTGGAAAGAATATTTCAAATGCTACAGATGGCCAAGAAATGTGATCTTGTGGAACGTTTATATTTTTGAAAATCACATGATTGAGGGAAGAAAACCATTAATATATTCCCAGTGTTGAGATAATAATGGAAAATAGATATTTATGGGATTTTGTTGGTGACATATAACCAGGTTAGTAATTTCATGATTTGTGATATCTTTTCCTGAGTTTATTGATTTATTGGATTTATGGGATATATTCTTATATATAATTTTTTATTATTTAATAATCTATGTATTTATTATAGTTTTATGGTGATAAAGGTGTCCATAATTTTATATGTTACATTAATTCCTACATTATAGTGGATTGGGAATATAATGTTATGATCATTTTATAAAATATAGTGACCTTCATTATAAAATTTTTGACAATGAATTTGGAAAACAAATTTGTTTATGTCTTCAGTTTATCAATTAATGAAATAGATTATGTTTAAATTTGGTGTTATCCTTAAGGTTTCAAAAATTAATTTTTTATTGGATAACTCATTCTAACCATTTTGTTCATAGAACATTTCTCATGATACTAGTATTGAAATTTCATTCTTCTTACAATTCGTTAAAGTTATTTTTTAGGCTTCATGAGTAAAAATTTATTTTTGGATCTTCATTTCCTAGAGTAAGAAATGAAGTGGAAATTGATTGATACAAAACCAGAGGACAAAATTATTTTTTTCTAAAATATAAAGATATCATGAAAGTATGATTCCTTATATTCTTATATTGTAATATAATTCCACAACATTATTAAATGGATATTGATATAAGAATGTTATAATATTAACATCACATTAGATTAATAAAATGTTCTATAAAATAATTATTTATTTATGGATTTATTGCTTATAAATTTTTAATTTATCATTAATTTTCTTATGATAAATGATCTCAACCACTCTCTATAATTATTTATGATTATCATCCATGTCCATATCATGAATTCCCACCTATGTTCTCCTACATTAAAACCATCATATATGTTATTCTAGATGTAATTTCAACATCACATTATCCTTTATTAAGATGATTATTTTTTAATTCCTTTTAGGATTTGGATTTCCAAAAATGGTATTTTAAAATTTTAAAATTTTAATTTATTAAATCAATATTAATCTTTGAGGATGATATTTATTTAAGGGGTTGTAATGTAACCCCCTATGATTTTAAAAGAGAAATATAATCATTGATATTATATATAAAATGAAACTCCAAAAATTAGAATATAATGTATCACACCATGACATTATTATATGTTACATTATAAATAAATTCCACATCTTTAATAGGTTACGATGCAAAAAATTATAGTTTTAAAGGAAACATGATACTCTATTAGAGTTATATTAGTTAAAAATGGCCATTATATCTAAGCCTTTATGTTGGAAATTATGAATAAAACTAAATAAATAATGAAAATTATATGGTTTACACGTGTTTAAAATAAATTAAACTGTTATCTATTTTTAATAAATAAAATAAACATCATTTGAACTAAATAGAAATAAATTATGAAAGACATTATTTTTCTAAGAGGTTGTTCTGTATTCCATTGCACACATTGTTTTATGTTAATTTCTATTACATCGAGAACTAAAGTCTACATAACATGTTCCCTGAGACAGTGGTTCACATTTCCACAAGAATGCCTCCCCATATGCCCCCAGAGGATTTCGGCTAGGAGTAAGGGTGTAATGCTGACATTGTTAGGATACTATACCCTCATATAAGAGATGCACAGTAGTTGAAACAACTTCCATAAAACAGTGGATGCATTTTTAAAACACTAGAATATAATTAGAAATTAAGGAATCTTAAAAACCAAGATGACTAATTAATAATAATAAAATCCACTATGAAGTGTAATATACATGGACGCATTGGGTTCATATATAATAAATGGGAATAATGAACATGAATATTCAATAATGCTATAAAAAAGAAAAAAGTAATAAAAATAATTCCCTATAGAATCTCAAAAATATTCTTGGTCCTCTTCTCATTTTCTTCATCATTGAGATAAATATATCAATGAAATATAGTTGGGAGATTTAACTTAGTTGTAGAAGTAAAAATGTAATCTACTCAGGTAACAAATGAAACATGAGTTGGATGGGAGATAAAATCATATTATTCCACCACCAACGGAATTTATAATTAATCTAATAAGTGACCGTACCTATATAGTGTGCATGTATTGAAAATCAAGAAATAAAAACTAGATAAAAAAATGCCACCCACCCAGGTTCCTCAACGATACCCAATGGCACTGCCTACTTCAGGTCATAGCAAAGATGTGTTTTTGATTGGTGAATATAAAAATACTAAAAATATTTATATATTGTATAGGTTTATATTGAATCCATCTATATTAACCATGTATTTTTTATGTAATGTTCCTTATACCTAGAATACTCGCTGCTGGCTGGACTAAGGAATATCTCAATCATCAAAAACAGTATAAACTAGCTTATAAAAAATCAATATGTTACATTATCTATATATCATATATATTTTGAGACATCATGATAGTCACTCAAGATGGTGTTTCCTCCATCATTTTAACAATAAAAATAAGGGATGTGGTGCATCAATCCAATAGTCTAACTAGTTTTATTAGAGTGGTACATTATTCTCAACACCCGATATATGGTATTGTGAAACCATATTGCTCAATATATCCCATACCATCAAAGTACAACCTATATCAAGGCGTAACCATATTCCTAATGAAAGAAATGAGGCAGTGCCTCTCATTTTTTTACAACATTCATTTCCAATATATGTAAATGATCACCATTCATATAATCATGTTCATTAATGTCAAATATGATTTATGGCATCTCCACCATGTAATGTTTAAATGATTTAAAAATTGAATACCATCTAGATTCTAATCATACTAATATTAAAAAATTTACATTTAGTACATTTTGTTTAATTATGAATGGAATGGAAAACCAATTTATAATGGTAGATTAGGTAGTTGGTGGATTCCCTTGTAATATGGGAAATTACCTTCATTTTTAATTTAGTTTTTAAATCAATCCAAGAAATTAGTCAACACTAGAGTTCATTTAAAAATTATATAATAGAGGAATAATAAGTTTCTAATATAATATTAACATGTAAGAAGTGGTCTATTTATTTAAAAAATTTACTACAAAGGGATAATCAATCTGCAACACCCAATTTGTGTCCACAAATGAGTTCAATGACTTCTAGTATAAAATCTAAGGGTCAAAAAGTGAATATCATGGTACATAGATCAACTAAACATGAATAACACAATTAAACTGTGAGGTTCATAAAATATTAGTGTTCATAATAATGAAATTTTTTTGAAAATAACAAAAATCATTAAGAAAATGAAAATACCACATAACATTGGGTATTTGAAAAATCTTCATCAGATGGAAGCCTCAGATTCTAAGTATATTGGATGAAATGGATAAAATGTTCCAACACCCAAAAAATAAAGAAAATGTACTTAAATCTTAATAGAACAATAGATAATATAAAAAAGTGAAATATGAAGGTAGAGGATTCTAGATCTTATAGAGATGTATCCAAATATTTTAATGTAGATTAATCTAGACTAAAAATTGTGATGATTACTCAATTCAAAGATTTATTTTTAGGGTGAGCTGTGGGAAGAGGAAATGAGGCCATCCACTAGATAAATGGTGGATGAAAAAAGGAAAAGGTTTCAAATGATCTTTATTTGTTTTGATCATTTCACCCTAAAATGGTATTTTATTTGGAATCACAATTGGCCAAACCGTGCACTATCCATGCTCAATAAACTTTTCCAAGAGATACCTTGCATAGTTAAGTCACATGGTTTCCCAAACCATGTGTAAACAATGAAAATTACCATTATCGAAAACACTATATTTATTGCAAGGGCATGCACCTTGAGCCTCATGGTTTTAGATATAATATGTAGCGTATGTTTCTCCCCTTATTTTTCTTGGACGGTAAGTAGTGACATTGTTAATTAGGTGGCACGGTTTATACTAATCATGTCACACTGTTATTTTTTCAAAAACTGGTCATTCTGGGCTCCAAAAAAGCCCTAAAAACCCATATTACCCTTATGATCCCATTTGTTTGCATAATAAATCCCATTTAAATGAATTTTAACAAAAAAGGATTCATACCTTCTTGAAAATAAGGTTTGTTATAACCTACCCTCCATAAGGCCACGTGTACCTGTGTTGGCCTTCTGAATGTAAAGAGGTGTCATTTATGAATTTCTCTAGCCACTGATTTTCTATATCAGCTTCACATTCCTAGGTCATTTTATGGACTCCATCAATATTCCATATCACCAATACCATGTGAACTAAACTTTATTGCAGTTTTATCATGCTCTGATTCATGATAAGAACTAGATATGCCCTAAAGGAAAAATGTACATTCAATATATCCCCACAATGTAGAATGACATGTGATGGGTTTAGATGATATAAACAAAAATGGGTTACATGAATGACATAGTTCATTGACAAGTATTTATGAGGAAGTTCCTATTAGTAAGCGACTAGTTCAATGAATTTCACAACCACGAATAGTCTAATAAACCAATATGAGAGCTTACCCTACATCTGAATATGTCTATAACCCAACCTAGGTGAGAACCATAGGAAACAAGGTCATTGACCTCAAAATCGAGTGGTTTCTAGAACTGGTTGGCATATGAACATTTTTTGGAATGAGCTTTCATCAATTTATTTTTGAGCAACTAGACAAATATTGTAGTCTCCTGCATGATACATAGTCCAAGCATTGTATCATCCCTTACCTCGAGCTGACACTAAGGTGAACGGAATGTCCTGTCATATATGTCTTCATAAGGATCTATCTTGATAGTAGTCTCATAATTTTTTTTATAATATTATTCAATTATGGAAGGGTCCTTCTACCTAGTACATCCAATTTCAAGGAAACATGAATGAAGCATCTCCTATATCGCTAGAATCATTTTCTCTATCTGTCCATTAGTCTGAGGATGAAAGGTCCTTTTCAGAAGAACCTATGTACCCAAATCCTTCTATAACTCATTCTATAACTGGTATATAAAGTGATCTTCCCTTTTATAAATTATAGAACATAGAACTCAATAATTACGTACAACCTACTAAACGTACAACCATCCAAAATCAACTACAAAGATGTTGTCCCACACATGTAAGAAGTGTGTGATATTAATCAAATGATGAGATACAACCCAAACCATATCATTTCCAGGAGGTGATCTATGAATATCAGTCACAAAATCCATGGAAATATCATCCCATTTCCACTCAGGAATGAAAATTGGCAATAAAGGTCCAACCAGATGTCGATGTTCCACTTCTCCTAATGATAGATGGAACACTTTGTGATGAAGCTGGTAATATACAATTTCATACCCATCCACAATACCTTTTTTTTGTGGATTCTGATAAATCATGGTGGAATTAGGGTGTACTTCTCATTTTTAGTAATAAAATTACAACTTTTTCCCTTCTCTAATATCTGATGGGACCCAAACACAACTATGAAATAGTAAATTATCATCCCCATCAATACTAAAAAATGAAATGTATCATAATATGAGATGATTTCCATTTTGAAAGGTCCTACAGGATTATATATTTCCAAATTATTACATGTTAAAAAAATTATATGTCACTGATAAGGCTATTAGGATTATTCCACCATGGTCCTCTTGAACCACAATATGCATCTCCAATAATAATAATGAAATGATCTTCCCTTCTCCACTGGACTCTAGAATAGTCTATACCTGAATCTTTTTCCTCTCATGGTCGACCATTATCCGAAATTTCTATGGATTATAGGTAAGATAAAATTTAAACATGTTTACATACTCAATTAACCTACAACATCTGGGATTCAGAAATTTTTATGGGAAGATATAATTACGGATTTTGTGATGTTTATATACCATAAAATGATCTCCAAGAAGAAAGAGTCTCTATTAGCTTAAGGAATAAAATACTATAGTTATCCTCATATCGTGTGTTTTGAAATTCTTCCTGTGATCCCTCCAATGATGAGACCCATATACCAAAAAATTCTTATCCTACATCAGAATATCTCCAAGCCCGATACCTTATGTGTTTTAGTATTCTATATTGATCAATCCTTGCTCTAGAAGAATCAATATAACTGTTGAAGTCCATCTTCCTTTCAACAACAGAACGTATGCTTAATATCATTTGGAACATTTTGATTTAACACCTTTCTTTGTCAAGAATATACGATGTGCTGGAAGATTTTAGAAATCATGGATGATGAGTCTACAGTATCTATGAATATCTATGAAAATCATAGGGTAAAATACCTTATTAGTATTCTCCTAGAAACCACAACTCTCACTTTCTCTGGAACTACAAAAACATCTGACTCCATGATGGTGTTACCCAATAAGATGAATTTATAGATCCTAAAGTGGGATTTATTAAACATACCATAGAGATGATTCTATCACATCATATTCATCATGTCATCAATAAGGATGTCATGGTTGAGTATGGAGAATTAATACACATGGATGTCGTTATTGAAGAGTACCAAAAATTAATCTAGATACAGGTGGCAAACCGATTTGATTAGATGCAGGAAAACTACGGGTTCCTTCATGAAACAGAATAGCAAGAAATTGTAGTCATATAGATCATACCTATATTTGAAATAAATTAAAGGTATTTCTATGGATCTGGAATGAACCTGATGATACCACAAACTCAAATATATCTTTGGGAACACTTTCATTCCTTGGAGATGATCAAATAGGTAATCTATTCAAGGAAAATGAAACCAATTATTTTTCATGAGATAGTTCAAATGATGGTAATCCACACAATGCCTAAGGGTATTATATTCCTTTATGAAAAAGTACCAGTGAACCCCATGGATATGTGATGTGGATTATTAATAATTTAGCCTCCATATCATCTAATTTCTTCTTCATTTCCTGAAGCATTATAGGTCTCATCCTATAAGGAGGAATGGTCATTATTGCCTCTCATGGAAGTAATTGATTAGTGAATTATTCATCTCAAATAGATGATATAATAGGGAAGATTTCATGAATGATGCCCCTAGAACACTGCCCTATATGAGGGATAACAGTGGTTCATCACCCCTGGTCATCCTGTAAAATATTGGTTTTATGAGATGTCACACTACCCAACCTCAACTTCTCAGGCCCAACTCTTATCGCATTGAGATCCCAATCTCACTTATGCACATTCATACCGCCATTGGTTGCTGTAAATGACACCCTGCAATGATTTTAGTAAATGTGTGGTCAATAGAAAACTAAACATCCCATCTTGATGATTACATCAAATCCCATCATGCCAAGGACCAAACAATTCCACATGAAAATATATCCACCTATATCAATAGTAAAGTCCATACAATGGATAATTACCTCAAATAAAATATAAAACGTGGTATCTAGAATTACAATACCACAAAATGGTTCGATTATGACGCATATACTCTCCATGATTTCTTTAGATATAGATGAGTAGATGATCCATTTTCCAAGAACGAATAAACTAACATAGAGGATACTAGAATAGTTCCTCGATAAATAGAAGGAATTACAATATTACCCTCAAGAATATGCTATAATACATGTAATTGAATCATACAATGACCCTAAGTCACTTCCCAACTACCCTGAGGGAGTCCACTCTATTGGCACTGAGAATCATGAGATTGATTTCCTCTGCCTTGACTGCCACCTCAAATGGATCAGTCGGTGGTATTCCAACTACCTTTTGGTCATGGTGTTATGGGAACCTCTAAAGAATATAGAGTATTCAAAGGTAATTCCTCGAAATGCACTAATATAAATGTACTACTGAAATGCTAGATATGGACCGTCCTTCCACAACTTTGTCATTCCACTAGATCATAAAAGGATTGTGGTTTAGCATGTTATAGATTCATGCACTAGTGACATATCAAGATACTATCTGTATATGGTTCATAGATGATTCTACCCCACAATAATCTTCAAAATGGTTCTTGATTCTCCTATAAAAACCTTTGATAGATTTAGGTTACCAAACACCATCGATCGCTCTATAGATTTCACCTATATTTTTTTAGAAAGCACTTTGTTGATGATTTCAGAAATAGTGTTTAACATGAATAAATTGATCTGTGATCAGATAGTGTATACCATCCCATCTTCGAATATCCTAGAAGTCATAAGATCGCCACCCACTAGAGTTAGATCGAACCATTGTAGGTCAATAAAACAAGAAGATTATTCCATAACAGACATAACTCTTTAGTGTATGTTCATGAAATATCTATCCATTTTAGACCTCAGAGTTTATGTAAAGGAATATTCGTAGAACATCATGTGGAAATATTTCTAGACTATACTAAAATTTCGAACCAACTGGGTAATAACATCCCACTACCTCATGGAAGAGTCTTATAAAATATACACAATGAGTTTGACCCAGCTGTTCTAGAGGCTTCTCAAGATGCTCGAATATATAAAGAACAGTTTCAATCCATAATTCAGTAGCATGTGGTCTGCCATCCCTTGAAGAGGTGGGAGGATGGTGCTATTGTAAATACTGAGTCAACTCTTCCATTATCATGGAAGGTTATAAAAAATCTTTCATATTCTAGTAAATACACATAAATCCCTAATATAACGTGGCATCAGTGACCATAGTTGGAAAATTAAGATGTTCTGTCAGTTGGACTACTAATTCAATCGATGGAAGCTCAATGACAACCACATTAGGTGCATGTTTTTTACAACATTCAAGGAATGTGACTAGTGTATGTTGTTGGGTTAGGATTTTATAATTACAATTACACTCATTGGAAGTGATTTTAGAAATTAAAAGAATTACAGATTGAAAACTATGATACGAGGATATCCTTCCTTTTGAAATTATCATTACACTCTTTCTACTCTAAAATCCATGTTTATGTGATAGAAAATTCTATAATTGTTATAAAATTTTAAGATACAAACCAACTATATACAACTGATGTTGGGTATGGGTCTAGGTCATTGTTTCAAATATATTAGATAGATACTTCCACTTTAAAAGTCATATTGTTTCTAGATTTGTCTTTTCTCAAATATTAAAAACTATTTTAACTGGTTGAATTATATGGAACACCATTTCTAATATTTAGTGGGTTATACTAATTATAATCCAAAAAAATCCACTTAACCTAGAACATAACACGTCCTAGTATATGCATTAATAGTCCTTGGATAACCATGCCACAATTAACTACTTAAGATGTCTACTTTAACATATATAAGAAAACACTATTAGGTTTAGGTATTAAATTTATGTGAAAATTATGTTTTTCAGTTGAAACATAAAATTTGAGAACATTTCAATGCATAAAAAATAAATTATCAATTTTTAATAGGAATATGGATGCTGAAAATAAATATGGAAAGGAAAAAAATCAGGGAATATTTTTCAAATTGTTTTAGTAATGATTAATGTAATTGAATTCCCACATTTCATTGGGCCTAGGCAAGATAAATATTTATTTCAATAATACCAATATCAATAAAATTATAATATATGTGAAAAATTCAATGGAGATATCATATCAACTATTAATGTCATAATCAACAACTGTAATTACCCATCCTAGGTAGTTTTTTTCCCTTGTAGATAGGATAGCAACATCAAGGAATAGAGTCATTTCCACATTATATTAAAAAATATTATCATTTATAATAACTAAAAATTAGTAAAAATGAAAAAGGTTCTCTTATATCACATTGTATCATCCCGATCTAGGTCCACTTAACTTGTGCCCTGATCTCATGGGTCACCTATCAACCAAGGAACCTCTTTTTATGTAAAAGTATACCAACTAGAAATGAGGATGTAAATGTGGTATGGTGGGGTGACTATACCCTCGTATCACAATGGTACACAGGATACAACATATATCAAACTACCATAAAACAATATTTAAATATAAATAATATAAAAAGTATGTTAGGAAGTATAATATAATGAATAAATGAACAATAATTATTAAATCCAGTAATTAGTGTCATCTAAATGGATGCATGGAATGATGATATACAAAGGGGGATAGTGAACAATCAAATAAAATTATGTTATAGAAAAGAAAAAAAAGGCCGATCCACTAGAATCTTGAGCTTTATATCAATATTTTTTTCTTACTTTCTAAATATATTAAAATCATAATAATGACCTATATGTAGGTTCTCCCCATATTCGGGTATGTGGACAAGTAATCTACTCAGGTACCAAAGATGGAGGAGTAAGGTGTGAGATAAAATCATAGTAGGCTACCATAAATGTTGTCTAAAATTAATATAAGTCTTTCGTGTAAATAAAAATTATGAATGTAAAAATAAATAGGAAAAAACAATAGATAAATATATAACCATCCCATCCAGGTTCCTCAAGGACACCCAACGACTCTACCTTCTTCGGCTCATAGCCGGGATGAGTGTCTGATTAGTTACTATATATATAGTAATTATATATATATATATTATAATTATAAATTTCATTAATCATATATAATCCATGTATGTGTGGATATAAGTGGATATGTACCAAGAAACAAAGGTGCATGATGGACCTGGGTGTAACATATCCATCCATAACTAATATGTATGAGGCTATAACATCAATTTGTAGGATACATTTCCTACATCTCATAGTGAGTGGGACAAATCATGTTCTTCAATCAATATGATGATTGTTCCATGGTTTAAACACTCAAAATATTGGATATAGTGTGCCAATCCCACTATCCAACTAGTTTCAATGGTGTGAGATGTCATTCTAAACACCCAATGTATGGGAGAGTGAAATTTTAATGATCAACATAACCCTTACTATTATACCAAGAAAAATATAAAATCCTAAAAATATTATTAATGAATGTAATTTGGAATTAACTCTCATGTATCCAAAAAATCAAGACAAATATAAGTGGGGGATCAGAACTTATACACTAAAGTTAATTAATGTCATATATGATTCACGTATTTGCAACCTAATTGTGTGTAAACCATTTAATCATAGAAACACATATAAGTGGTAATCTGATCAATATAAAAAATTTATTCAATTTAATTCATGTTATTTAATTAATCAATACATAACAACAAAATTTATAGGGTTTTATTGGGCACTTAGAGGGTTCTCATGTCATTTGGGAAATTACATACATGGTTAATTCTATTTTAGAAGAAATCCAAGAACATATGAGGTGTTGGGGTTCATATAATAGTTATATAATATAAGAAAAACCAAATTCTATCCATAGATGAACAAATAGGTGGATCTCCATATATTTGAAAAATTAATTATATAGTTAAAATCAATCTGGAACACCCAAGGGGTGTCCATAACTGAGGTCAACATCTTATATTCTACTAAAAATGATCAATATGTAATATAATAGTGCGTATATGAAATTAATAAAAATAAATCAATTGAACAGTGATGTGATGAAAAGGCCATCATGAATGACAATGGTATAAATATGAATACACAAAAAAGCTTGGGTAAAATGACAATCGCACCAACTTTAGGGCAATTGAAAACTTCTCAACTGGTGGAGGCCATTGATTCGATGTATATTGGAGGAATCAGTGAAATTTTAAAATTCATAGAAAAAAAAGAAAGTGTTTTTCACCTAAATAGAATAATGAATTTTAAGATACAAATAAATAGTATTTTAGAGGATTTATATCAAACCAAGAATGATCAGATCCTTCTAAAGAAACTTATTTTGGAAAACATATCAATAAGTTATGAAAGTATTGAGATTTGGCTTCAAGGTGGCTATGGAAAGAGGAAATGAGTCCATTTACTGGTGAAATGAAGGAGGAAAGAAATAAAAGGTCTAAACTTATAATTAATGGTTGGTTGTTCATTTCTCCATCAAACACAATAGTGCATACTTTGTCCATAGGGTTTTACAACCTATGTAAAAACTGTGGTTATTCCAATATCCTAATAGAGACCTTGAACATTTGAAATTCATAGCAGTAACCATGAAAAATCTATCAAAATCTAACCTTCGAAAACACTATAATTTTTCTCAGGCATGCACCTAGAGTAACACATTTTCAAATACACCATGCGGCTCTTACTATCCTCAATATTTTTCATGGATGGTTAGTAGAGACCATGAAGGACAGGGGGAACATTTTAAACAAATAATGCACCATTTTTTCAAAATATGAGAGTTTTGAGTGCCATAAAATCCTCAAAAACCATCATGAACTATTTTACTCAGTGGGTTAACAGTTTGAAGACCACTTAAAACAATTGAAACAAAAAAATGAGCTTTGAGTTAATGATAAGTAGGGCCATTATAATTTGGAACCACATTAAGAAAATTTATTTGAGAAAATAAACATCATTTTTGAAATCTAAATGTCATAAATATATGGTGTGTTTTTTTAATTATTATAAATGAATAATTTTTTATAAATAGTGAAAAGTACTAAATTTTTTTTTGAAAAATGATTTTTTTATATATTTTACATATGTAATTTAAATTTTATATTTTTTTAAAATAAACTTACATGAATTATATTATATATTATATAATTTAGTTCATTATAATCAATTTCATATTTAATTTTGATAAAAACGTCTTATATTTTTTATTTTATTCATTGTGGAAACAGTTTTCTTTTTCGATGAGTCTTCATGTTCAATTTTAAATTTAATTATTCCACATCTAAAAAATAAATACATAAAAATAAATTTCATATTTGGACTCATAAAAAATATTATTATCTAATGTGGAAAAATAAATTTGTGGCCATAATGGATACTAAAAATAGTGAAAACTAATTTATCGTGATTATGGTAGGAATGTGTTTACCAGAGGGATAATATTAGAAAATAAGGGTTAAAAAAGACTTAAAACATGTCTAAACCCATTATTTTTCCATATATACACGTCATATACAACAAGGATATAGAATCACCCATATTGGACTATTCTTTCATGTGATAAATGTGGGTATCAGTTTATCTTTTACAAAATTTCATATGTGTCTTCTACCCCACTTCTAAAAGGTTCCACCCTCTCATACCCATATCTAAATTAAAAAACCTATGCTTAAGTTAATACATGAAAAAAATTCTTCCTTAATTACATCACCACATCCAATATTCCATTGTTTTTTATTAAACTCCCCTAATAAGACCATAGGTATAAACCTAAAGCGGCTCTTTGAAGAAGAGGTAAAATTCATAAATGAATGTTTTTCTTTTATTTATTCTTCCACATCCTTAAAATAATCATAAAATATTATAACAAAAATAACACTAAAGTTAAAATTTTAATGTGATTTTATTATGTTAATGGAATGAGCTGGGTCTATCTTCGCATCCCATAATTAGGAAATAATACTATCAATCGTGTATACGGAGGACTACCGCCTCGTGAATCGATGTTGTTTGTTTTCCATCACAATATTACATGGATAGATTTGATTATGTCATTAAAATTTATATATATATAATATTAATAAAATTATTATAATTATGGAATTATTATATAACATTTACATTATCACATTCTATTTTGTGGGGGATAAGATAATATCGGTCGTTTGTTTGGTAGATTATAGCCTCATAAAGAGATGTTATACGTTTTATTTCAAACACTTTACATGGAAGTTAGTAATCATAAAAATTGTTAATTTGAATTATATTTATTAACAAACCATAAATTTTGAAATATAATATCACATATTAGTTAAAATATTTTAATCTTTTGAAAAACAACAATGTCATTTGTGTTTATGTGAGGACTACCACCCCCGCAGAGTAATTTGAAATGTTTTTCATTTTATTTTTACATGGATCGTAACAATGATCTATAAAATTGTAATATGATATATATATAACATACTAATGACTCTATAAATGTTAATTACTTTTCAATTCCATTTTGTTATATCTGTTGAGAAATATATAGTATCAACATTCATGGGTATGAAAGGCTTATTGTCTCCATGAACAGTGTAATCCATTTCCTTTATCTAAATTATATATATTACTATATATATATAATTAATATATATGATATTGATATCATTTATAAAATTATGGAGATTATAGTACCCTAATAAATGTAAAATGTCACGAACCGAATCTGGTCACCATCAAACCGGCACCAAACCCGGATCATGGAAAGACCCGAAGGGCGTTCCCTATCCCCACGGGATAGAACAAGTTCCCGGGTATCATAAAGATTCATTTGGGAACGATTTACATGATTTTGGATTCATAAAATAACAAAAAAACAAATAACAAACCAAATCTGAAAAATTATGCCAAACAAGATTAATAAAAATTATGAACTGGTTATATGGTTTTAAACAAGACACAAGAGGTCAAAATATGTATAAAAGTACCAGAAAAAAATTTCCCATGAGACTCCACACAACAAGGGGTCATCACCCAGGAGCCGTCTCTACAACACCACACCATTGAGGGAAACTAGGAACCCGAACCGCCATCTCCCAAGGCCTTACCTTTTCCTGTGTCAAACATGATCAAGTATACATATACCCAAAGGTGTAAGTAGGGTGTGCTACTAAGACCAATAGGATATCACTCATTTATTCCAAGTGATAGGCATTATAAAATAAAAAGATTGCAAGATTTATAAACAGAAAATGGTAGCATTTATTTCTAAAAGTGCAACTTTCAAAAGAAAATAACATTCAATGGGGATAAAATTAAATAACGAGTTCATTTGAATAAAAAATTAAAGCTAGTGGTTTTCAAATCCAAAAATACCATATGGAAAGTATTAATTCCAAAAAGGCCATGAGCACCAAGCATAGGAACACCCCTAGGTAATAGTTAGTTGTGAGCCCCAAGTACCTCATACCTCGGTGACAGTAACCATAATAAAATTCGTTCTCCTACACGAGCCACTAGTATGGAGCATACCCATAACCTAGTGGTTTCCAACAACCTCCATTATTGCTTTGTTAGTGTTATCCATGTCAGACATGCAAAGTGAACCATGGTCGAAACCCCTCTGTTCACTAGCGTACTAGTACACGTTAACCCACCTAGTTACCCAGGTTTCTCGTCCTGTGCTCAAATTGTTAACATATGCTACCAAAATCAATTTTCACATATAAATATCAGTTCTAGTCCCACACATTCAAAACATTAGCTACACATTCTTTTCACCTTTTATATAACTCAATAAACCACTTATAATTTCTATAAAACAATTTCATAAAAAGTAATCAAATGTTGCACATTGAATTCATCAAAAATACCACATTTAAAACCTAATGGAGACCAATATTATACCAAACCAGAAATTTTAGCATCAAAAAATTTTTGTAAATCCAATCCACTAATTAAAAAAGAACACCAAGAGGCACAACATGTGTTGCACATGTAAAACACCCATTTTCACACAAAATTGGAACTAAAAAATCAACCGTTTGAAAATGCCACCCAAATCAGTTTTCAAAATCAGAATACTGAAGTAGGAACTTAATGGAAATAGAAATATAGCATTAAAACTCATTATACAATACCTATATATGAAATCAACTACCAAAATAGTCAAAACCCCCAAATCCTTGTGTGTCACTTCAACCACACCTCCGGCGCACCACAAGGGAGTAAGATTGAACCTAAAACCAGAGGATTGGACCAATAAACTCAAACATAAAACAATATGTATGAATCCCTAGCTTCTAGACATTTGGGGATTCAATAAATAAAGAAGAATCCCTAAGAAAAAGGGAGGAGGAAGGAAGGGAACCAACTTACTTGAGAAATCAAGACATTTTTTGGAGCTCTAGAAGTTGGGCCCTAATTCGAGATGAGTCTGAGATCCAAATAGGGGAAAAGAATATGGGGGGTGCGACTAGGTTCAGTGGGAACATGTTAGAGGTGGAATCTCTAAAAAAGGATAAAAAAATAATTTTTTATTAAATAATTAAAAAACATTATAAAACTAGAAATGGGCATTCGTGTAGCCCCAATACCTAATTTGACCACCCATATCCAAGATAATAATGAATTTTTAAGGATTAAAAATTTCTTTAGTGGTTTGAATAGTTAAATTAAGGACATTTTTTGAAGTTGAATGGGTGAATGAGGTTGAAAAATTCTGGATTTATTAAAGAAACAAAATTTATTTTTAAAATTGGAAATGGGCTCCCGGGTTGGACCAAATTTTAAAAACCCACCATTTCCTTCAAAAATTCATGGAAAATCCCCCAAAAAAATCAAGGATGTAAATTAAATAAAAAATAACTTTAACATATTTCTTGTATGTGACAATTCTCTCCACCATAAAGGACTTTCCACCCCAGAATGTCAACCCGATGCTTGATCCGAAAACAGTTTCAGATACTCTTCCTCAAACCATGACTATCGCTCCCATGTCTCGTGTGTATCACTCCCATGCTGTCAAAGAACTTAGACTAGTGGAATAGACTTTCTCATAAGCACCTTCTCTTGGAAGTCCACTATTCTCACTGGCCGCTCAAAAACAGATAAATCATGCTCTATACCCATCTCCTCCCAATACAACACATGGGACGGATCCGGGTTGTATTTCTTCAACAAGGAGATATAGAAAACATCATGGATGGATATCAACTGATAAGGAAAATACAACCTATATTCCACCTTACCAATATTCTCGGTGATCTCAAAAGGTCCGACATACCTTGGTGTCATCTTTACCTACTTCCCCAAGCAGCGGTGACCCAAACGAGGGGCCACTTTCAGAAATACCCGATCACCCATAGAAAACTCTAGGTCTCGATTCCTCTGGTCTGCAAAAGATCTATGATGACTTTGATCTGTCAATAAGTGTTGCCTAATCAACTTGACCTTTTCAAAAGACTTCTGCACAAGGCTCGGCCCCAACAGTGATGTCTCTCCTAACTCAGCCCAACAGAGGGGGGACCGGCATGACCAACCATAGATCGCCTAAAAAGGGGTAATTCGAATCGAGGATTGGTAACTGTTATTATAAGAAAACTAAACCAATCCCATATGGATATCCCAAGAACCTCTAAATTCAAGGAAACATTCATGAATCATGTCCTCCAAAATCTGATTCGCCCGATCTGTCTGATGATCCGTCTGAGGGTGGTGTGTCATGATCATCTTAATCTGAGACCCCAAGGCCTTCTGAAGGCCTTCAAAAAATCATTAAGTGAAGTGGGGGTCTCTATATGAGACCACTACTGATGGTACGCCATGAAGTCTCACCATTTCATGAAGATACAAATGTCCCAACTCATCAACTTTAGTTGTATCTTTTATCGGAATGAAGTGGGATGATTTGGTCAGATGATCAATGACCACCAAAATAGAATTATTACCTCGAGGTGTATGAGGTAATCCACAAATGAAATCCACGACAAACTCTTCCCACTTCCAGGTAGGAATGGGTAATGTCTGAAGAAAACTAGAGGGCATCTGATGTTCTACTCTCACCTGCTGACAAGTATAGAATCTCGATACGAAGTCAGAAATGTCTCATCTCATACCTGGCCACCAGAATTGTCGACGAACATCATAGTACATCTTGGTGGCAACGGGGTGGACAACCCACTATTACTGGTGGCTATCCTGCATTACCACCTTCCTCAAAGATAGAGGCACCAATGAACGGCCCATGAAACACAAGATACCCTCGGTGGAAGAAGACTAATCAGAAGACGTCTCGACACCACGAGAAATATATCTCGATCACTGGAAAATCTCCTCACTAGGTTGTTCCCGCTGAATCAACTCCAATAGAGAAGGAGTCAACTGGACGCTCGCCAAGAATGCCCCTCCATTGAGTTTTGTGGTCTCCACATGCATCTGAGAAAAGAGCCCCCTCAATGTCTAGTCATCATGAGTCTTTATCAAAGCCTACATTGGAACTCTTCTGCTCAAAGCTTCGGCCACCACATTACCCTTGCCTAGGGTATAGACAATGTCAAAGTCGAACCCTTGCAATTACTCGATCCAGCGATGCTGCCTCAAGTTGAGGTCCTTCAATGAGAAGATATAGGCTAATATTTTGTGATCAGAGTAGACCAAAAACTTCTCCCCAAAGAGGTAGTGTCAGAAAGTCTTCAAATCATGCATCATCGTTTCCAACTCCTATTCATTGGTAGGGTAGTTCATTTCATGTGGTCGGAGTTGGTGAGAGCCATATGCCAACATGTGATCATCCTATATAAGAATGTACCCAAGAACCATTCTTGAAGCATCAAAATAGACCACAAATCCCTTTCCATCCTCAGGAAAAATCAGTACTGGTGTGGTAGTCAACCCCCTCTTTAGCTCCTTGAATGATTCCTAGCATTCTGGACCCCATAGAAATTTCACCCCTTTATGGGCGAGAATGGTCATCAGTGAAGCAAGCTGAGAGAAATCCTGAACGAATCACATGTAATAACCAGTCAGGCCAAGGAAACATATGGCATCAAACACATTCTTCAGTTTCTCCCACGACATGACTGCACTAATTTTCTCAGGTTCCACTAAAACTCCATGCTCTGAGATCACATGCCTTGGAAATCTCACCTCCAGGATCCAAAAAGTGAACTTTGACAACTTTTCATAGAGACAGTGATCCCGCAATGTACCCAAAGTGATACGCAGGTGATTTTCGTTTTCCTGCTCAGAGCTAGAGTATACCAGAATGTAATCCAAAAAAGCCACAAAACAATAATCAATATACTGATGAAACACCATGTTCATTAGTGCCATAAATACCGCAATAGCATTGGTCAATCTGAAGGGCATGACCAAATACTCAAAGTGGCAGTACCTGCTTTGAAAGGCTATCTTTGGGATATCTGACTCTATCACCTGATGTTAATGATACCTCAAATGTAGGTCTACCTTTTAGAACCACATTTCACCCTTCAAATGATCAAAAAAATCATCTATTATAGGAAAATGTTATTTATTTTTAATCATTACCTTATATAGCTCCCGGTAGTCAGTGCACAACTGGAGGGATCCATCAGCCTTTTTCACGAACAACATAAGAGCGGCCCAAGGATAGATTCTCGCAAGAATGAATCCTTTGGATTCTAAGCCTTCCAGTTGTATGTTTAATTCCCTCATCTCAGTGGGGGCCATGAGATAAGAGGGATGAGATATCGGCTATTTTCCCAGTGACAGATCAATTGAAAACTCCACATCCTGCTCTAGGGGAAAACCTAAAAAATCATCCAAGAATACCTACGGAAACTCATTCACTACATGAGTTAGTGAAACTTCAAGGGAAAGGCCGTACACTAGCATGAGTGAAGATTACTGGAAGATAACACTTCCCAACTCTAGGAGTCGAGGCCCTACGCGACCAGACCGAGGATCCCATTCTCCACAAAAAACATGATGACTCCCAGCAGGTCCCATGTAATTCACATGCATTCTGTAGTAATCGATGTGTTCCTAGATGTGTAATGGCTAATACATGCCATTTATTATGTCAAATAGTTCCATATCTTGAACCAGGATTTCCCACTCCTTCTCAAACCCTGACACGGAAAGCACACACGAGGAGCACCTAAGGCCCTGCACCTTCTTCTTTCCAAGGGGTGTCACCAACTCCATAGTGAAATACATCAAATCATTTGTAAAATTCAGAATGTCTACAAAACGTGCATAAATAAATGAAACAGATGCACTGGTATCAAAAAGAGTAGGGTCTATAGAATATTCGATCAAAACGGTACCTCGAACTGTCGACGGTCCCACCTCTGATTCTGCTACTACCTGATCCACTGCATGGAGTTGTTTGGCCTCTACCTGAAGATGACCGCTAGTCTCTGGTTGGGCCCTAAACTGGATCTGCCTAGAAGATGACCCATTTTTACCACCACGGCTTCCAAATAAGGATCCCCCAGTCCTCGAAGGCTCAGACAATGCTGGCACTCCTCTAGGAGCCATTGATCCTGCCCCACTTTGAAGTGGATGCGATACACCTTAAAAGCGTTGCACGTGTCCCATACCTCCACACAGAAAACAATTCTTCGGAGGATGAGGGAAATCTGGAAGGATGTGCCCGAGCATCCCACACAGCTGGCACATGACCGATCTTGCATCATAATCCACTGATGAAAACTTCCTGGAAGAGTGCCATGAACTGCCTCCTCGTTTCTTCACATGATCCTCCTACATCCTTTTTTTCTCTAAGGAGATGCCACTTCCCACTGTTGATAATAAACCATAGAATCCTGCCTTTCCTTTCCTATCAATCTTGACCATGCATGCCCAATCATAGACCTCATCATAAGTCCTCAGCTTAAATAAGACCACCTGGGAGTATATCTTTGGTCGCAAGCCTTTCTCAAACCACTCGGCCTTCGCTTGCTCATTAGAGAAAAACTATAGAGCATACCAAAACAACTCAGAGAAATGGTTCTCATACTCCATCACAAATATATTCCCCTAAACATGTTCCATGAACTCTCTGGACCTATAATAAGTCAACACCTTTTGGAAGTACTGTTCATTGAAGACAACCTTGAAGTATCCCCACCGTATCTGCTCATTCTTCCCATCCTAAAACACTGACTCCCACCACATACGGCCGGGACCCTCCAACAGAAAAGTGGCACACTTCACCCTTAGAACATCGGGTGTTTCTAGAAACCCAAACATATGCTCAATCTTCTCGACACATTCTTCTACTTCCTGGGGTTCAGAGCTACCTCGAAAGGTATGAGGCTTATTTTTTAGAAACTCTTGTGATTTATCTTTTCTAGGACCTGTCTCTTCTGCCCAAACATGAATAAGAGTAGGATCTGGTCCCTGTCCCATATATTATATGACCTAAACCATAGCCTCCATGAGCCTCTGATCAATCAATGTGGGAGAACTCTCTCCAGCTTCCTCCTATGGGTGTGTGGGAGCTTTCTAGGGAGGAATGTTGCTACAAAATCCAACAGTCACAAAATAATATTCAATACCGCAATTCTGAAAATTTTAATCAAAAACATCAAATATAAATAAACTAAACACATTTCAGTAATAAAAGAAACAACTACTCCCCATCCGCCTAATGTCCACATGTGGTCTGTAGCCCTCACGTCTCACCTGAAAGTGAAGTCAATCCGTAAATTCCAACATCCCCTGGTGACTCAAGGTCTTCAATGAGAGGTGCAGTCAAGGAACCCTACTCACAACCAAAACCCCAAGCCCCGACATTCCTAGCTCCTACCTATCCCGGCTCATCCCAAAATAGCAATATAACCCAAAAACATTAAACACCTTTGATACCATTTTGTCACGAACTGAATCTGGTCGCCATCAAACCGGCCCAAAACTCGAATCATGGAAAGACCCAAAGGGAGTTCCCTATCCTCGCTGTCTGGCACATGTTCCCTGGTATAATTAAAATTCATTTGGGAATGATTTACCCATGTTTGGATTCATAAAATAACCAAAAACAAACATCAAACAAAATCTAAAAAATTATACCAAACAAGACAAAAGAGGTCCAATGGTTTATAAAAGTAGCATAGAAGAATATCCCATGAGACTCCACATGACAAGGGGTCATCACACATGGGTCATCTCCACAACACCACACCATTGAGAGAAACTAGCAACCCGAACAGCCATCGCCCAAGGCCTTGACTTTGCCTGTGTCAAACATGATCAAGTATACTTACACCCAAAAGTGTAATTTGGGTGTGAGACTAAGACAAATAGGATATCCCCCAAGGATTCCAAGTGATATAAATTATAAAATAAAAATATTGCAAGAGTAATAAATAGAAAATGGTAGCATTTTTTTCTAAAAGTGCAACTTTGAAAAGAAAATAACATTCAATGAGGATATCATTAAAGAATGAGTGAATTTGAAGAAAACATGAAAGATAGTGGTTTTCACATCCCAAAATACAATTAGGAAAGGATTAATGCCGAAAATTCCATGAGCACCATGCATAGGAACACCCCTTGTTACTATTTAGTTTTGAGCCCCAAGTACTTCGTAACTCGGTGAAAGTAACTATAATAAAATTTGTTCTCATGCATTATCCACTAGTAGGGAGAATGAAAATATCATAGTGGTCTCAAATCATCTCCATTATATTTTTTTAGTGTTATCCATGTCAGACTTTCTAGGTAAACCATCGTCAAAACCCCTCTGTTCACTAGCGTAGTAGTACTCGTTAGCCCACCTAGTTACCCGAGTTTCCCATCTTGTTCTCAAATAGTTTCCACATGCTACCAAAATAAATTTTTACATATAAATATATGTTCTGGTCACACACATTCAAAAAAATAGCTACACATTCATTTCACCTTTTATATAACTCAATAAACTTCTTAAAATTTCGATAAAACAATTTTAAAAAAAGTAAACAAATTTTGCACATTAAATTCATCTAAAATACCACATTTAAAACCTAATAAAGAACAATATTATACCAAACCAGATATTTCAGCATCAAAACCTTTTTATAAATCCAATCCTTGATTTATAAAACAACACCAAGAGGCACAACATGGGTATGCACATATAAAACACCCCTTTTCACACAAAAATGGTACTTAAAAATCAACCGCTTTGAAAATGATACCCAAATCAATTTTCGAAATCCAAATATTGAAGGAGGAACATAATAATAACATAAATATGGCACGAAAACTCATTCTACAATACCTACATATGTAATCATCTACCAAAAGAGTCAAACCCCCCAAATCCTTGTGTGCCACTTCAACCGCACCTCTACCGCACCACAAGGGAGTTAGATTGAACCTAAAACCAAAGTATTGGACCAAGAAAATCAAATATAAAACCCTATATACGAATTCCGAGCTTCGGGACACTTTGTTATTCAATAAAAAAAGAATAAACCCTATGAAAAAGGGATGAGGAAGGAAGGGAACCAACTTACTTGAAAAATCACGACGTTTTTTGGAGCTCGAGTAGTTCGGCCCTAATTCGCAATGAATATGAGCTCCAAAGAGGGGAAAAAGAATATGGTGGTGCTTGTCGTTTCAGTAGGAACATGTTATAGGTGGAATCACTAAAAAAATTATTGAATTTTTCATGAAAGAATTAAAAAACATTTAAAAACTGAAAATGGGATTTCGGGTTGTGCCAAAACCTAATTTGATCACCGAAATCCAAGATGATAATGAATTTTTAAGGGGTCAAAATTTTATTTCTGGTTTGAATAGTTAAATTAATCTCATTTTGGATGTTTAATGGATGAATAATGTTGCAAAACGAATATGTTATTGAAGAAATAAAATTTATTTTTAAAACTGGAAATGGGCTCTCGGGTTGGCCGAAATTTTGAAAACCCACCACTTCCTTAAAAAATGCATGGAAACCCCCCGAAAAAAATCAAGGGTTTAAATTAAAAGAAAAAAAAAATTAACATATTTCATTTATATGACATAAAAATCCCAAAAATACTAAATAAAAGTATACATGAAAAACAACATTATTATTACCTAAAATAGTGATTTTAACAGAGTTGTTAATGAAAGAGTGATAAAAGACCAAAACTATTTCATATGTTGAATGATATATGTAATTATGGATATTTATTTTATTTATAATAATCATATATGTATTATATATATTTCATGAACACATATGAATTATGTTTGACTTGAGGCAACAATATCGCTTCTCACTATTACTTTTATGAGATATATGGGATATTCACCTCTTATACCATTGTGTGGTATATATAATTCCATTTATGATTTTTATATCATGGATCAATTTCTATTCATGTTATTTAAATAATAATTTTAATTTATTCCATTCATGTATATTATGTTTCAAACCATACCAAAATGGTAATGATTTATTTCACAATCTCATCATTATTCGTGACTGATTATTTTTAAGTCTCTCATTTGTGAATTATTATATATTTCATAAAATGAATTTATTTTCTTATAATATGGTTACTCAAGAACTTTTTAATGAAAAAGTTCAATTATCCATTTATTTCATAATTGAAGTGGTAGGTAAGTTGTTTTTAATAAAATCTTACATTATTTATATCTTTTGTCGAAAATACATTTTTCTACCAAAAAGTAATTTTCTATAAATGTTCTCAAAAAATTATTAACATTATAAGTATTATTTAATAAATAAAATTTTTCCAATTTATTAATTATTAAAAATATTTTTAAAATAATATAAATGTCTTTTTCCTAACAAGGCTCATTTGGATTTTATCATAAAATGTGAAAGGACTGTTTTTTATCATGTGTGGAATATATAGAATTTCCAAAATCATTACCACACATTGTATTGATGAATTATTTATATATTTTAATGTTTGTTTTTAAATTTAATTATTATCAAAATACATTTTTACTATTTAGTTTTAAAATTATTTTCGAAGTAAAAAAATGGTAATTTTCCTCCACAATGTTTTTTATGACATTTTTATAGTATTTTTATTCATCAATGACATTAATAAATTATTTTAATTATGCTCCATTGGGTATATGATTCAATGATACTATAATTATAAATTATACATATTATTTATGATCATTTTCATTATGGTGGTACTAGTTTTATACAATTCATATTACTCTGGGTTGTTTATGTCTATGATTATTGATTTAGATAATTATTAATATTTTATATGCTATTTTTTTGAATACGCATGTTATAGTTGATTGTATTTTACCCTTTTCATATAATAAAACCTTTGGAATTAATATGAAATTGTTGGGTCCTTCGATCACTCCTAGATGAATTGGTAGGTCTAATTTGAATAACTATATTGGATTTTGGGAACAGTCCTTACCCATTTATTAATGATGTCTTGAAACGATTCCTTGATAATATGGTTGTGATGTCAAAAATTATGTAGTCACAGATTATGAGATTATATATTTATGTTCTATGTGATAATCCTATTATTTATAATTTCCATTATTAAGTTTCACTATCATGAATTTATTTATGTAATAATACATGATAATCATTTATTTCATCTATATTAAGATGTATTACTTGATTGAATGGAATGTGTTTTAGTTATTTACCTTTTCATATTTATTATAATTGTTTATTCATGATTTCATTAATTAAAGTAATACACATACTAATAATCTCATCTCACCCCTTTACTTTTATTTATATTTTCACTGACACAAGGAAGTACATTATGATTGATACGTAAGGATATGTTAAGGAGAATTACAATGTTCATAAAGAAAACAGTTAATGAATGTTTTTCAATTATAATGTTAATTTCATAAATTTATCTTGTTTACCTATACTAAAAAACTATTCTATTCATTGGTATTTTATTCCTTCAATCTTATGAAAATATAATAATGTAAACAGCAACACTAGGATACCAAGATTGGGGTCATTATAAACATATAGGAAACAAATACACCAGCCTAACCTATTATATGGGTTCAACATATATATAAAAGGAATAGAAAAACACAAAATCCATTCCATCTATTTAATATTACGGTTCATAAATTAATTGGTAATTATATATTATTACCACTTCATAGTAACCATTCCAACATTCTGAAATCTGATAGTTTCATCACATGAAATAACATTAAGTATGATAGATTAATAGTTTAAATGATTTGAATATTCACATAAACCCTTTAGTTCCATATAAATATAGTTGATATGTTTTCATAATATCATAGACAATGTTAAATCAAAATGTTACTATGTGATTTTTTCAAAACACATCATAGGAGGGTAAGGTTTTAGGTAATATCTTCTTTAATGTACCACATTCAGTAAAACCTCATAAAATTTATTCCATTTCACTATTTAGAATATAATATATAATAACTCGTGATAAATAATCTAGACGACCATTTGGATATATTTCAGGAAACATTTTTAATGAAATAATTATGTCGAATTTACATGGCATTATATGCAATAACATTTCAATTTTTATAAAAAATTATTTTGTATTAAAAATAATATATTTTTTGATATACTTCGGATATAAATATCAATATCTATTCAATGTAGTGACATAAACATTGAAATACTATATTTGGTGTCATGATACAATTACAATTGAATAATATGCATGTAAATCACACAACAAAGGACTGAATAGTTTAGTAGTCTTCATAAAATAGATTGAAACACCAGTCTTGTAGTATAAATTAATACACTAATTACAACATATTATTTTCATTTTGAGAATAATAATGTTGTTCCACATACATTATCCTTGAATATCATTCATAGTACACTTCATGGATTCATAGGTATAGGAAACATCATAAGGGTGATCTCAAATGCTCATTAAGGGTAATTTACAAAATAATAAATAACAAAACAAAATGAATAAACAATTATTGAAAATTAAATAATTGAGAACATATTCCATGTCATAAATTTCTAAAAATTATGTTCCTTAAACGTATGGAAACATAATAAATGTAAACATAATCCATTCAAATAAATAGATAAGGTAAAAAAATATTTAATGGTAAGAAACTAGAACACATTAAATTTAATCAATGAACTAAGGATTAAATAAATCCATATATATGTCATTGCAAAATCGTATAGATAAATAATAATTGAATCAAAATGAAGGAGGTGAATAATTATTATATGTAATTTTTCATAGGTAAATGGTACCTTATCCTTCAAGATCTATTCACAAGATTGTTTAAACAGTACTGATTGGGTCAACTAATTCATCCCATGAGACAACTGATGCATTTAGGGTCTTGCATTAATCGGTCCCCAACCCAAGATAAACTGGAATATTCATCTTGAAATCAAATATGAAGTTTTTATAATAACTAATTCATTCTATGAGACTACTGATTCTTCTAGGGGATATTTATTACTAACCCCTATGACTATCCTTAAATTATCCCCAACATATGCCATACGATTCTAAATAAATCTTCATTTCAAATTTTTGAATTAAATAATTTTCCTTTTCAAATAACCATATTGAATAAAAGATAAACAATTTATAAATATTTCCCCAAATAATAAAATAAATTTCCCAGTGAACACCATATGAAAAATGTTATAGGGTTTAAGAAATAATCAAATCCATAAAAATGATATGGATACCGAGGGGAAATCAAATTTCATATGATCATAGGAAATTGATTATTTAAATTGGATCAAAAGGAATCAAGGAAGTGAATGTGAATATAATACCATACCAAATCAGTCATTAACCGTCTAGAGGATGTTTATGGATGGTATTAATATAATATATCTAGTGAAGAGTATAAATATATTGTTTTACTTCTAATGAATAGAATTTATATAAAAATATATTTTAAAAACATTTTTGGGGAAAATATCATTATGTTTGGAAATAATCCTTTTGAAAATACATTTCATTAGAAATAATGGTTTGAAATGTTATTTCAAAAAATTAACCGTTTAATAATGCAATGGAATTTCAAATTAATGATGGTGTGTAAATTTGTACATGTTTTATGAGTTAAAAATGACATTCCTTTTTCATGGTTAAATGTTTAGAAAAATTCATTTTCTGATGTGTTATAAAAAGATTCCATTATAAATATTGGATATAGAAAAAAGGGTAAAAAATTATGTGAAAAATAATTATGGAAATATTAAAACATTTTAAAACATTTTATGAAAATAAGGTTCTTAGAAGAAAATTGGTAATCCCACTAAAGATAGAAATGAAATAGGTTTTAAAAGAAAATTTTCTCAAACATTATGAATACCAAAGAGTGAAAAAATTATAACAATACCTATAAAATATTATGAATAAATATAGGACAATAATATTAATGTTTTCATTGATCAATGGTGATGAAATTTAATTGAATGGAAATGAAGTTTCATTAAAATTATTCATGAGTAAAATAATCCTTAAATAATCCAGTGTATCCCATACAACTATGATACTTCTTAAATTATAGAATAGTCAATGAAAAACATTAAACAATGTTGGAAATTCATTGAATATAATTGGATTAATGATATAATGTATCAAAATGGGAAGTATATACACCACACAAGATAATTAAGTGGTAAACACGACGTGTGTCTCACGTTTGTAAAAAGTGACATGAAAATCCCTTACCTTGCATTTCCTTTTGGTTGAATGTCATGTAACTTTTATTATATTGTTTTTTAACTTTTTAACAATATATAAAGACATCATAACCATTTTTATTATATCATTTATTAACATATTATTATATATTATTACTTTTTTCTAACAATCATTAATTATTTTCGTGATTTTGGGTGTTAATTTCATAGTTTCTAATGTATTTTTTAACATGATACTTCTTGTTACTACTAATTAGATCATGATTATACCATATCCATAATTTCAAAGATTTTTTAATTATATTATATATTCAATTATATTTATTAAAAAAATTCATAACATTTGGAGATAATAATGAAATGCTCCATTCGAGGAGAAGGTATGTTGTACTTACACATGAACTCTACTTTCATTTCATTGTCCTTTTAAAATAATTACAAGTAAATAATATATATATCAATATATTATAAGTTTAGTACAATATATATGTCACATATATTTTTTAGTTTTATTAAAACCATCCCCGTATTCGTTCCATGTATAATGTTTGTGAATCGCATCGCTTTGAGGTAGAAGTAGACGGCACTTCCAAAAATGATGTGATCGTATTTACACAATATGGGGGGAATAAGGGTATGTTTTATAATGGAATTAAAGAAGAATAAATATATAAAAGGTATCATAAAAATAATATATAAATAGAGATCCAATAATAATTCATAACCATGATGGTTAGTAACGGGAAAAATGAACAACTTCATTTGGGGTGGTGTAATTCATTGTACACATAAATGGGATGTTTGTTACCAATTACATAGAAGTGTGTGTAAGTGCAGGTCAAAACTAGTACATAAATACATCTATATATATTTAGTATAATTTTTTATATAATCATGGAAAAATGATATTTTTATTATTGGAGAATGGAAATAAAACAAACAAGCCTGAGGAATGATGTTACCTCTTCTTTAGGAAACTCCTTTATGTTTCCACCCAATGGCTTCCTTGGATGTATTTATTCTAAATGTGAGTATTCTAGATTTAGGGGGGATGTTGATGAGCTATTTGGGTAGATCATGGTTTTCACGAACCATCCTAGAGGGACCCATGTCATAACTACCCCAAGGCAACCTCTGATAGGCCATGGGATGGAGACTAGCATTGAGTTGGAATATCCATCAAATGGTAGGAATTTATATAAGTACATGTACACAAGCACACTTCTGGAAGACCAAAATGATGAAATAAAAAACACTAAGTAAAAGATACATGCATTCACTGAGATAACTACCATAGAGTAGAACCATAGGAAGATAGAATGTAAATAGGGCCAGAATTAAATCCCACCAAAAGAAAGTGTCTATCAAAGTGAACACAGAATTTCCTAAAACTCTTCCATAGAAAACTCAACCTAAAGGGTAGTTGTAGGAAAACTATTTGAAGCTGTATAGGACCACCTTTTCTATCTGAACACTTTAATAACCACATGATATTGGTCTACCTAGAACTTTTTCAAAGATTTTATTGTCGACACAAGATGTGGCACATGCGGGAAAAGCCCATGCAAGAGTTAGTAAAACTGTACGGAGTAAGACACCATGAGTCCAAAAAGGAATACCTCAATGAAACAAAAAAATTATACCACATATTAATTACACAAAATACAGTCACTATGAAATACATGAAGAATACCACAACGTAATACACAAAGTAGGCCATGAAGAAGGTACATTTTCATCCCACACATGTATAAGTCTAAAAAAGCACAATTTTTCAGTTGTATTCCAAAAAAAACCCAGTATTAGTAACACAAGAAGTGTCGATAACACTTTTATTATGATAAAACATGAGGTGTCAATAATACAATATGTTTTGGTAACACCCAAATTGTTGATAACACATGGTGTGTCTATATGATATGAATCCCTCAAGTCGCATAGTCACCCAGATTATATAATCACCAAGATCACCAAGTCACAAAGTCACATAGTCAAAAATATTACCTATTCACATCTAGCCATAGGATTCTGCCAATAGCGTGTATGTACTGAGATAACCTACTTCTCAAGCCAACGAGTCATAGTCTATCTTTCACAAATACCAAATTAGGGTATCTCAAAAAGACAATCTCATCATAATTGTCCCAACTCCGCAGAAAAAACATCAAACAGACACACGGTTTAAAAAATAGGATATTTTTTGTTAATTAGTCTAACCTAGGTTATGTATGGTTTAGCCCAAACTGACATGGCCCATCGGTCCCCCAGAGTGGCCCGACCACCCTCGTCCAACCCACTATTTTCACACTGGTTTACTCTGTCAGACGAGGCCTACCCTAGCCACTCTCTCTTGGTCCATGTGGTACACCATGAAGTCGTGGATCCTCTCATGTCGGCCGGTATGCCGTATCTCACCCCTACTGGCCAGTGGTCCCCAAACACTCACTGCCTCTGCTCTATGTGGCTCCTGTGTAGACTGCTTGCCACGTCCCGGTCAAGCTCTGACAGTCATGCTATGATCATCCAGCCACTGTCTCTTGTCATTCCAGCCAGCATTATTATCCCATTCTTGCCTCACGCCACCCATGCTGACACCAAAACATGTCTGACCACCATAAAAGTCCTACTCTAGTGGTCCATTCTACAGATCACCAGAGATACTTCGATGACTGAAAAATCATGTTGTCACAGATTTGGTTTTTTCGGGTTCCACCCTTAATTGTTGTAGACTCTATGGTTGATTTCAATTCGATTCGGGGGTGCGATCATTCTTGGTTCCACCTGGAAATGTCGAGTCATGACCACAGGGGATCATCCATGAATTCTTGAAGAACATAGAATAGTAAAAGGCACCAGGAACACACCAAGAATAAATATCTTCCTTTTTTATATCAGCATCAATTTTTTATTATTAAAAGTATAAATGAAGTATAAATAACTGAAAATCACTATGATTAATTCCCCTTTTTAAAAACCCCACAATTTACCAATCCCATAAAAAAACAAAAAAAAGGATCAACCTGTATATTGGTTTGTCCCCGTTCGTTATTAAATCTATTAAGGGAAAGAGGAAATCAAAAAGAGATCGATATCCTACCTTGTAGTTAGATTAGTCGTTGTCATAGAACAGAGGTCTGTGTCATTGTCGATCCTTAATTCGTTGGTTTTCATTGTTGAGAGGTTATCCTTACACACCTTAGAGGAATTACAAGGTTATTGTCATAACCCTAAATTCTTGAAAATGGTTTAATTAAAAAGAAAAACTATTTTATGTCGAACAAATGTTATTTTTATTAAAATGTTTTAATGAAGGATACGTCTACATTATAACTTTCACAGCATACCCGCGATAGTCAATGTTAGCCCCCACATAGGGTAAAGTTTCTTATCTGAATGTTATTGTGCCAATTTAATTCTAATCTAGGAACCCATTTATATGTTATTCATATTTTAATAAAAACACATCCACCCACTTTCATAAAAACATATCATTTTTCAACCAACTGTTCCAGGCACACCATGCCTCATAATCATACATCGTCTCATCACATGGTTTTGGAATTTTCCAAATTAATTTTTAAAAAAACTAGAATAAAATATAATACATTACATTATATGACTCAAAGCTAATTTATATTATTATGGAAGTGGGAGGAGAGGAGGCCTTTTATAATCGGGAGGAGTGACACTCTTGTAAATTTTGGGAAATAGAATTCCACCGATGTGTTTACCATTTAAAGATGATCCAACAATGGTAAAGATTATATCCAAGCAATTATAACATCTATATATGGACATAAAATTGAGTTTGGACATGTTTTTAGTTTATTTGGGCCGTTAATATCAATGTTTTGTTCCATATTAAGCTTAATTTTACCATAATCAACATAATTAATTTTAATTACTTTCACTAATCATATTGGCCAAAAACAAAGTTTAAATTATTAGAAATTTTAAATTATTGTTATTAAATATATTTAATTTTATTTCTTATTCATATCAAAGAAATAATCTAAAATTAATCTAGTAGACATGACTACAATGCTCATTTTTAATGTAAAACCCTCCAAAAGATTGGTATGTATTTATATCCAATTTGAAATTAAAATTGATTAGAATAGCCTACATTGATTTTTTTTATAAATAAATAAAAATAATTAAACATTAAAAATATATAAAAATATATAAAAATATAATTAAACATTATAAATAAATTAGACAAAAAACGCAGTTTGGAATCAAAATTCACGATGTTTCACTATTCATTAACAAATGAAACTTCATAAATAATATCAAAATTTCATCATAAAATAATTTGTATGTTCTCAATTAAAATATAAATTTTATTTTTACATATATATTCTATAAATGTTCATAAAATTTTATTTAAAATGTCATCTCCATTAAAAGGTTGTAAAATTTCCTTTATTAAAATGTAGTATTTTATAGGTGAAATTTGGATTATTCTTATATTATACCTATCAATATATATTGAATGATTATCAAAATATTTTTTTGAATAGATAATATATATTATATTAATATTACTCAATAATTTTATATAATATAATTTCTTAAGATATAACAACTTTTGAGTATAAAAAATAGATTTCTATAAAAATATTCTTTTTATGTTCAGTTGGATTTTATATTCCTTTTTAAATAATTTGTAACCATTTAATTAATTTTATATTTTTTAGCCATATATATTTATAGGTTAGAGAATGATTTTCATAACCACTAATTTAATAGGTAGGTTATATCTTATTAAATAAAATAATAATTTTTAATAATATATCATTGTTTAGTAAAACTCATTCATGCGTGTAATGAATGGATTTGAAGAAACTTTTTATTTCAGGAAACTTATGCTAACTTAGAGTCACATTCATAGAAAACAATAAATTATGTTGATATATTAAAAATTCATAGTATATTATATTTCCTTACGAGCTCGGTGTTTTGTGTCATACATGATATCGAATACAATGTCCCTACATTATATTTTCTGGGAATTACATTCTCCCCCCTTTTAATTAAATTGTACCCAGAAAATTTATACTTTATCTTCGTAATATATTGTTAAATTTGTCTAATGTGGAAATCCCACATTGTGAGAATCGTTTCTAAAAGATCATCAAGAAATGAGATAATGGGAATTAGAAAGGTAAGATGGACTATAATATAACTAGGTCTCTAAGTAGGAGACGATTGGCGGAAAGTAGAGAAATATAATTAGAAGAATGGTATAAATATTTATAAGGGTGATTGAGGTCTTAAATCACAAAAATGTGATTGATCAATAGAATGTTTGGGGCCTCAAATCCCTAAATCTTCGATGATTTAAAAGATCATCATTTCAATAAAATTTATGTTTTAGGAGAACATTTTATTTCTACACTATTTTCCCAACATTGGGTAATAAATTTAATACTTCATTATACAATAAATTATACAAAATTAATATGATTAAATTTCATAGGATTAATTTCCACTTTTGGAAGCACTTCGATAAAATCCAAATTCATCCATTACATTATGAAATGTTTAGACACAAACTATCTTTGATCCCTAAAGCACTAAAATATATTTTTTATTGATCGAAAGGCCAATAAATAATGGAAATATATTTACAAATGTACATGATAATTCTAAAAGCCAATATTGTTAGACATTAACCTTTAAACCCTAAAATTTACACTACTAGATCATCAATAATATTTTTTTGTCAAATTTTTTAACAAAAAACAATAAAATGCTAACAAGGACATTGCATTGGTCAACGGTTATCATAAAAATCATATCCTATTTTCGTCATGGTTTTAGGGCTCAGAGCCTTACCGTAATTGATTGGTTCCCCCAACATACATTTTTTCCTCAAATAAAAACATATAAATATAACTTTTAAAATAAATATGATGTAAATATTAGGAATTTAATCATTAAACAAACAACATTTTTCAATACAACCATAATAAATAAATACGTTGTCAAATTATTTCCACATAGTTCCTTCCTTAGTCTTGGTTTATCCGTAATATCTATGACGCCCTAGACCTTAATTCCACTTAATATGTACCACAAACTCAGTGGGCCACATGGCCTCAAGCATATCTCCCCAAATTATAATGGAAGCCAAAAAGTAGTGAGGGCCCAGGTTGTGTTTGCGGGAAGACTATGCTCTGTTTATGAGAATGTAACATAATGCATTAATATAAATAGTGATAAATTGTAGATTAAATACATGTAAGAAATCAAATAAAGCAAATTAATGGATAAACAAGGATAAAAATTATTTTATCAACTAGAATAACTTATGATGATGTGTCATCTTACTAGAAAAACAGAAAACATGGATACAAGGAAACAGACATAACATGTTCTATACAAGTGTAATAGAAATTAAATAATTATCAAATATTCCAAATCTTCATCTTAGTCATCCACTATCAATCCCCATCCTAAAAAGAAAGGAATAAAGAGTTTGGTGTTGTATAATTCCCTTTTTTAAATACCTGAACACATGTAATCTACCTCGGGTACCAAAAGTCATCGGAGTGGGTGTGGGATAAATCTTAGTAGGCCACAACCAACAGTGTCTATATCATTCTATCCATTTAATGGAAATGTAACTGTGTGGATTCTTGCATATATATTGTGAAATATTATAATGTAACATAATACACAAGTACCTACATCAACCCTTAGCTTTTGTATGAACATATAACAAATTCATTATTTTATAGTAAAAATTTAAAAATAAGTCTCACATTTTATAGAATGTCCCACTTATTCACATTGTCTTGAGAAGACAACGAATCATTACATTTCCATATGCAACATCCCCAAGACACCAATGGTTGGACATAAATGCTGAAGTGTTGCAATTACAAGTGGGGGATGATTTACCCTTCAAGAGTAAAACTATTAACCAAATAATCCATATCAAAATAACTCACTATATGTTCCTTGAATAAAATCTAGACAACAAAACTAATTTTTTCATATCAAAACACTCCATAGTGTGAAATAGTGAAAAACCAAACTACTATCAATGTAAATGGTTGAATAACATCTAAATATTCTAATAACACCACAATACTCCATTCTCTACATGTTATGTGATCCATTATCACCAAACAATCCAAGTATCAAAAGATGGTGATTAAAAATGTGGGTTACATTACCTCTTCCCATGTCATTAAAGATTGAATATGAAAAAGAACCCACGTTCCAAATATGGGGTGCTTATAACACTGAATAGGTTTATCCTAATGACTTCCCTACTCATGCCACAAGGACAGAAAATTTAGCCACATTTATATAAAACCTTTTATAAAAAACAATTCTAAAAAATAGTTTATAACACAACCTAAACATTTTCCAAAAACAATTGTAACCAAATGGAAACATGTTTTTATTAAACCAATTTTCTGAAAATATAATTAGAGAAAAAAAATAATCAAATCATTAAAACTAAATCTCATTTATCATCTTGTAATACCCAACCCAAGGTTCACAACACATACCCATGCATGCTTTGTTCGATAGTTCCATAATCATGATTTTTCTCCTATCTTATCAACTTGTGCCCCAATAAAACATGACCTAGATCCACAGCCACTCACCTTGTATCCCAATGGTACATGTCCCATATTCAGGGCATGTCGAACATGATCTCACATAGCCCCATGTATGAAAAATCAATTCAAATCACCAAAATAATTACTTCAACAAAACTGCATTTTTATGAAAAATAAAGAAGAAACCAATTTCAAAGTAGCCACTTGATTTCTATAAAAAAATCCCCTCTATTGATAACATCAAATCCAAACCATGTTCTACATTTCTATAAAATTTTTAATTTAATATATCTCTTTTACAATCAGGAACACACGAACTCTATTCAAATAACATATTTTCCATATTTCCACAATTTTCCAAACCATCAAAAGAAGGGTTTATAACTATTTCTAAATAGCCAAATCACAACCAATTCAACACAATATATTCAATTTGAA
This sequence comes from Viscum album, assembly GCA_963277665.1. Classification (NCBI taxonomy): domain Eukaryota; kingdom Viridiplantae; phylum Streptophyta; class Magnoliopsida; order Santalales; family Viscaceae; genus Viscum; species Viscum album. Next base: position 1,511,478,995 of record OY728132.1, on the reverse strand, counting down.
ATAATGTCAATCAGAACTACAAATTGGAGTCAAGATAGAAGATGCCTACCATGAAGGTTTTGGAAGAAACTGACAATGGATGAAGAACTCTCTAGAAATTGGGATGAATCTCCACATAAATTGCCTCATATCCATTCTCCTATCACCACCGAGTAAAAATCTCATCATATTTGGCATGCATCGTCATTTATCATTCCATAATAAGCCTTTATCTAATAATTCATGTGAGTAGGAGAAATAAATATATGTAAATCTAAAGAAATGTGATGAGAACAAAGAAGAATGTCACTTACTGAGAGAATCGGTCCTCCAAATGCTAAGGGAGGGCTCCAGGTTGGTTCTCGAATGCTTGGGAGTGGTTATCCAACCATCAATAAAGTGAAATATTGAATTAGGGATGTTTCGGAGAATAAAGTGTATCTTTTAGAAAAAATTTGTATGATTCTAAAAACAGTATCTTTCTTTTTTCCATACACATGTATAGTCTGCACAGTTAGGAGAAACATGCGCTAACCATGCATTTGTCACTATCCAAAAACTGCTAATACGTGTATTTCTTGCATAAATTTTTGAGTAGTTTAAAGAATTGATTTTTTAATTTAATGAATAATATTTACAATATTGGAATGTATTTATTTGTTTGATGTTTTGGGGTAGGAAATAACGGATTCATGGAAATGGAATAAAAAGGAGAGGGAAATGAGCCAAAATACCCTTCAACCCACCAGCTACGCTCACGGTGTGACCATGGATTTGTGGATATAAAGAGGAGATTGAAACTGAAGAAAATTCATTACTCACTATGTAAACCAAGTATAGATCATTACAAAATTAATTGAAATAGAAATGTGTCGGACAAGTCGTGATAAGAATACACATCCTGATAGCCAAGTACAAATCGTGTACCACAAATACATGATGTGATGACAGTCAAACTAGTGTATTATATTTTCAAGGATTCAACACGATGGAGTAAAAGGAAGATTTTATGTACACGTTGTGTACCCCCAAGTACATGTCGTGTTGGTGGTGATGCACAGAAAAAAATAATGCGACGTGGGATGTGGGTTTGGATGAAAAAATCATCTAAATACCACCCATTAACTCCATTAACGGAAATTCTAGGATGTGAAGAAGGAAAAGAAACACCATCGGATGATGGAGTAATGATCAGGATCCATTATGCACCACCATTCATCCTCAGGTAACCGTGATTCTCACTTGCAACATGAGCGAGTTGTCCTATAGTTTTGAGTGATTTGATTTGTAGGGGGTCCTCCTCAGGGATTATTTTCTACTTTATATTTATGTTTTTGATTGTTTCAAACTATTTTTCATATTCCAATTGACTATCTCTCTCTTCATATTGCATGACCATTATGTTCAATTTGGTGTATTTCATTTTTTTCTTAAATTAATTATCCTACTTTTCCCATGACCATTGTGTAATATAGTATAGTTATGTTTCAAAATTGTATTGGGTTTCCTGTTTCTGTGATTGAGAAACGTATATGGCCATTCCAAAAGTGAATTCATGGGAATAGGATGGGATAGCAAGACCAAGAATCCCTACTGACCCAATTCCGACACAAAAATGGAACAAACCCATATCAATTGAATCCCTAGTACAAAAACATGAAAATCACTAAACCTTGCATGTCTTCCAATCTTCATTGAAACCCCAATATACTATAATATTATTTCCCTTTTCTCAAAATGAATTAAATACTTAAAAATTCCATTTTCTGAATTATTTTAGAACAAAATATCTTTCCACATGGGTTAGAAACTCGGAATTTTATGATACAACTCTTTCAGTTAAGAATGTCTGAGTTTTACAATTTTTTTCATAGCACCTTACAGAACTAACGACGCCCTATGGGGATATCAAAAATTGGCACCACTGCAAATGATGATTGCAATTATGCATAAATTTATTAGGAATTTAGATATTTTTTTATTTTAATTAAATTTTTTACAATTGGTCTTGTCGTGATATAGTTTCAGTAATCAATCAATTTCACGTGTATTCCACTTGTGGGACAAAAAATATATAATGATTTTGATCCAAATTTGGAGAGGACCTTATTCCACCAGAGAAAGGAGAAGGGTGAATCCAACCAATAACAAAACAATATGGTTGGAAGGGAGAAATTTGATGATGCTAATCTGGAGTTGGGCCAACTAGTATGACAACAATTTCATGGGAGAATTCAAGGGCGGCAAGAACTGATAAATTACGAGAGACCCTAAAACATAGGAGTCAATCCCAGCATTCTCATACCACCTATCACTACACAACATTTCAAGATCATGACATTGGTTATTTATATAATCATGCACTTTCTACAATTTTTTGTGCTACCACATAAAGATACTAATTCCCACATTAAATGTTTTTCTAGAGATTTGTGAGACAATCAAATTCAAGAACATCGAAAATGATGTTGTGAGGCTATGGTTGTTCATATCTTCAGTGAATGATAACTCACGACAGTGGGACCAATGTCTACGCCTGAATTCAATTACAACCTAGGAGGATTTGGTATGAAATTTTTTGACATTGATTTTCCCACCATCAAAGAATATAGATTTGCTGGTATGCATTCTCAATTTTTATCAATTAAATGAGGAATCATTATATAGTTCATGGGAGAGATTCAAATTTATGATCATACAATTCACTGATCATGGCTTCAAGATGTGACTTTTAATTCCAACCTATTATAATGGATTTTCACAAGGAAATTAGTCTATTGTAGAAGATGCTACAAGAGGTTCACTGATGGGAATGTCCCCAGAGGAGAGCTATGAGCAACTATATGATATTTCTAGTAATTGTTTCCAATGGTAGCCTGAAGAATGAGTGTTCAAGGAGTGAACATGGTCAATAACCGAAGGATGGATGCTCTAATGGAGACATTGACAACGAATATGGATGAAATGAAGGCCCACAAAAAACACCAAGGTATGTACAATAATGATCCAAATTACAATGATTATAATCATTTAAATTATGCGTAGGTATGGAGGTAGGAAAAACAACAAAAACAGAAAAATCAGAATCAAGGCCAAGGATTTCAACCATGACAACAAGGTTATCAACCTCAACAATAAGTTCCCACATTGAATAGTTAAGTCCATTCACTTGAGGAGACACTATCAAATATCATGACCACCATAGGATCTGCACTTAATGATACGATGACATACTCAATATTTCATGGTACTGTAATTGGAGAAATGAAAAATGAATCATGAAACCTATAATAATTATTATAAAACTATGGATGTATAAGTCGGTCAGATTATCGAAACACTAAGAGAAAGGTAGAGATGAGAGATTCAAGGATTCCCAGAACATCACCTTTATGTAGATGTGAAATCCAAATTGTTTAAAAGTATAAAGAATACATGAGGATGTTTTATTTATTTTGGAGGGAAAAATAACCACCACTAGTTTTGGAAAGTCATGAGAATAATCATAATGTTGAGGAAAATATAGAATAAGAAGAACCACCACTGTACCAACCATCACTAACATTTCTATATATATCATAGTAGCAAATTATTTATGATAAAAATAAAATGTTTTTAGAGATGGTCACAAAGATACATATAAACATCTCGTTCGCTGAGGCAATTGAAAACATGCCTATGTATGAAAAATTAATGAAGTAGTTGCTGATGAAAAAGAAGAAGCTGGAGGAATTTTCAATTATTCCACTGGATGGATAAATTTAAGAAGTAGTATCAAGCTTCCAAGTGAAGAAATATAGGGATATAGGTATTTTTTCATTCAATTTACCATTGTTACTAATGATTTTTGTAGTGAATTATGTGATTATGGGCCGATATGAATATAATTTAATATGCAAAATTAAAAAGAAAATGGTTAATGGAGATTCAACCAACAAGTGTTATGCAGCAGCATGATGATAAAATAGTAAGACATCCTCGAGGGATTCTTGATGATGTCATTTTCAATGTGGATGAGTTCTTTTTCCCAAAATATTTCCTTGTGATAAATATGGATGAAGATAAGAACTCAATAATTTTGGGATGACCATTCCTAGCTACAAGAATGGTGTTGATTAATGTCAAAAATTGAGAGGTAAGTTTGAGATTCGGAGAATCAAAAGTAAAATTTAATTTTCACTTAGCGATGCTGAGGTCAGATGGACCATTTGATGATTTTTTAGAAGAGAAATTGATGAATGAAGAGGAAATTATTAAGCGTAGAGGAATAGATGATATAACTTCTTTAGATACTAGAGAATGATGTAAGAACATTTTGAAAAAAGGAAAGAAAGTGCTAGAGAAAGTTGAAGAAAGAGTAGATGAATTCAAAGGAGGAGATATGGTTTGGGAAATTTGGTAACTGCCATTTGGATATTCCGGAATAGCTAAGAACGACTAGATTATTCTTATGAATATTATGTAGGTATTCAATAATGGGAGTGTAAAGATAGTTTTATAAAAGGGAGAGGACAAATCTACATAAAGGAATCACATCTTCAATACCTTGTAGATATTGATCAGGTAACCACATTCCTAATGTCACCCACCTGAGCCAAAGAGGTACGGTCGAGCTAATGATAGTAAACAAAAGAAATTCTGATAATCAATAAGAGTTTTTTTATATTTTAATTAATTATTTTATGTTTTTTGGAAAATAACTCACCCATGATAATTTTTTGAGTTTAATTTCTATGTATGGTCATTTCACTTGTGATTTTTATTTTTTCATTACTATCAAGGAAGAAAGAATAAAGAAAGAGAAGAATCTATAGATGAGTACATGTCGTGAAGGTCAATTACACGTCATGAAGATATGCAGGAAGAATCCACACAACCAAATTTTTAAATATTCAATTCAAGGGGATTATGTGTTTCAATTCTGAATTTCACAATTGTATTCCCATAATTTTAATTATTTTAGATCTTTAACTAAATTTTCATGCCCCGCACTCGATTCATTCATTACTCAAATGATTTTGGAGACATGAAACTTTTTAAGGACAATTAATATGATATGTATTTAAATTTCATTGTCAATAAATTTGAATGAGAAAAATAGAGAAAAGAATTAGTAGACATAAACATGTGGATTAGGATTTGAAAAATCATGACTTATAAGAGAATGTTAATCATTTTAAATGAATTATATCTACGAATTGGATATGATTTAAATTAGTAAAAATTATATTGATTGATTTAATTTTTCATATGCATTAGTATGAGTGATTTACCAACCCATTAATCTCATTACTGATACATCAAATGGACTAAATATTTTTCATTATTCCAATAGTATATTGGGTTAGAATATTGAGCATGTATTCTTCATGAACATTCACTACATCTTATCAAAACAATGAATGTACAGAATCAATTTTAATATGATTGATGCATTATTTTTTAATCCCTTATCCTGAGACCCACATGACATTAATTTTTTTTAAGAATGTAGAAGCCATGAATTATCTTGTTAGGATTTTATCCATGTTATAAGCCTCTATCACCCATTCCTACATTCCATTATGTGAATTTTAAGATATTGAAAAGAATAAGTGTGTGGGAGGAACATTTGGGTGCACTGGGACATACTTTATTGGGGATATTATGATGCGGGATTCTCTATTATGATATAGTATAGGACATGAAATCATTCATTGAATTTCATTATTCATCTATCTTGCTAAAAAATTATGAAAAAAAGAATAACAATTACAGTGAGGGTTGTGTCTTATAAAGATCCAAAATCACCATTTTCCAGACTGATGATTTTTTTAATGTAAGTGGTTAAGTGGTAGATGTGAGATTTTTCTAGATCCTAAAATTTAAAAAAGAAAAAATAATTAAAAAAAAGAGAAAGATCGGTTGAATTATTGATTATGATTACATGTATCATAATCCCACACAGTGTTTGGGGGAAAGAGATAGGTGCTATTTGTAAAAGGGGAAATTTATTGAACTTATCTTTTGTTATCATGGAAAATGCATTAGAGTTCAACCACCCTTTTGATATTAAAATTTTACCCCACTTACCCACCTACCCTGAAGCGTCATATTCATTTGATCCTTAATGATTAATATATCGTGATAAATCATGATTTTGTCCTTAGGCGGTGGAGATGTTACATTCTTAACAAGCCTACGGTAAGTTACATTTTTTTTGAGGTATGTGCTGAATTCTGTTGACATTTCTACCCAGATGATGAGAATAAAATTCTTTGGAGATAGATTGCAAGTCGCATTTTTATAAACAATGAATTGAAAATGAAGATGGATGACTGGTAGGGATTTTCTGATTTGATTAGAAAAAGTAAAATACTTGTGTAGCATGTTTCTTTGAAAAGTGAGGAATTAATTAATTTTATACTTTTGATGCAAGAACATTTAATTATCCATTTGATCAATTGAATTTATTGAAATTGAGTTTGATGCATGGAAAGGTTGATGTCATTTGTTGTATGTTGATATTAAATCCATGAGGAAAAAGATGAATTCACATGTGGGGGGTTTTTATATATGTATTTCATGAATAGATATTTGAGTTGTTTGATGTTTTGAATTTTTAATTTAATTAATAATATTTCCATTTTTTGAATTTATTTATTTGTTTGATGTTTTGTGTTAGTAAATAAACGATTCGTGGAAGAGAAACAAAAAGGAGAGTAAAAATGAGTTGAGCGACTCTTTGCGCCACGAGCAAAGCAAAGCAGCGTGACACTAGATGTGTGGTGATAAATAGGAGATAGAAACTGATGAGAAATTCATTACACAGTATGTGCCCCAAGTACACGTCATGACAATTTTATGCAAAAGAAATATGTGATGGACAATTCGTGATGAGTATACATAGCATGAAAGCCAAGTACATGTCATGTACCACCAATACACGACGTGACGATAGTCAACTAGCCTATGAGATCTCTAAACATTCAACGTGATGGAGGAAAAAGTGGATCTGGTGTACACATCGTGTACCCCATGTACATGTCCTATAAGTGGTAACGTGAAGAAAAAAATAACATGACGTGGGTTGCAGGTTTAATTTGATAAATCTTATAAATACCATCCCTAAACTACATTCCAATACATTATGGGATGAGAATAAGGCAAGGAAACACCAGTAGACAAAGTAGTAACAATCTAGAGCTGTTCTTCACTGGTTTTCATCCTCGGGTTCGCAAGATACTCACTCGCCACATGAGCGAGTAGTCCCATAGTGCCAGATGATGTTATTTTTAGGTGGAGTGCTTGTTAGGTGTTATTTTCTACATTATAATAATGTTTTTTATTGTTGCAATCTTTTTGTCCAATTAAAATTCTCTCTCTCATTTCATTACATGAACATTGATTTCAATTGGAGGTGTTTTTTTATTGGTTCATTTAATTAGCTGACTTTTCCCCTTAACATTGTGAAATCTTAGATAGTTATGTTTAAAAATGGTTTTCTGTCACCTATTTATATGATTGTGCAAAAAAGATGACCATTAAAAAAGTGTGATTAAAGGACTATGACTGGATACTGAGACCATGTATACCTGCTAACCACATTCTGAAAACAAAACTAAACAAACCCATATCAATTGAATCTTTAGGACACGTACCTGAAAATCACTATACCAGGTATATCCTCCCATATTTATTCAAACCCCAATCAATCCTTCTGTTATAACACTTTTTTCAAAACTAATTAAATACTTGAATTTTTTGTTATTAATTAATTTACAACAAATGATTTGTCCTTGTGGTTTCGACACTCATACATTCTAGATACTACACTTTGAGATAATATTTTTTTAGTTTTATAATTTTTATTTTTTTCATTTAATATAGTGAAATATTGATGCTTTGCGAGGATGTCAACTACATTTGTACATGTTTTTTCATAGTTCCTCTGTATGGTTTGGAAAACCCATTCACAGAATGTGCACCTCTCCATTGGCCCAAAAACCTTCTTCAATGATTACAAAACTCTCCCATCCTCCACCCATAGACTTTATAACCATAAAAAAGCTTTAATAGTTACATACCAGATATTGGGGGTACTACATTCTCCCCAAGATTGGACATTCTATCCTCAAAAAGTAAAAAATCCTCACTACTATGAAAGAGTCCCAAGCATAGACTTTTGATTTCCTTCTCATGTTCTAAAGTATCTTTCTGAATCTTACCATTTTTCCATTAAATACACAATATATTGATTCTTTTTCCATGGAATCCATTTTTTACCATTAAAAATACCCACTAGGATATTTACCAATAAAGCATCTGGCCCTAGGTCAACATGATCCCATCTGATCATATGGTTAGGATCAGGCTGATACTTCTTCAACTGAGACACGTGGAACACATTATGCACTGAACTAAACCATGGTGGAAATGCCATCTGATATCCCACCTCCACCATGCATTCTAGTATCTCATATGGGAAAATGTACCGATGGGATACCATTCCCTTCTTTCGAAAATGATGATATCCATGCCTTGGAGAGATCCTCAAGAACACATGATCACTCACAAGAAATGATAGAAACTGTTGATTATGATCCGCAAAATATTTCGGATGGCTCAAATACATCACTATCCTCTTTCTACTCAACTAATTATTTTCCACTGTTTATTATAAAATGATTGACCCAACCAGTGATGTCTCTCTAGTTTCCACCTGCCATAATGGAGAATGAACCAGATGACCATATAATGCTTCAAAAAAATCCAAATATATCAATGCATGGTAGATGTTATTATACGAGAACTCCAATATTGGTAGATGCTCCTCCCATGAGCCACTAAAATATATTACCCAATCCCAAAACATCTATTCCATCATATTTATAATTATTTTATATTTCCCATACATATTAGGATAATACACAGTAATCATAACCAATTGAGTTCCAAGGTAATTATATAAGGCCATCTAGTAATGAGACATGAACCTCAGATCATTTCTTGAGATGATCGAAACTATTATACCATGTTTCTTTACAACTTCTTTGATATAGATTTGGGAAAGATAATCTACCATATGATTTTCACAAATTGGAATGAAATAAGATGACTTGGTAATCCCTTGGACTATCAACCATATGGAATCATGTTTTCGAACCATTTATGGGAGGCCTGTAACAAAATCCATCATTATCCACTCCCATTTCCACATTTTGATCGGTATAGACTACACCATAAATGATGGTCAATGATGATATTCCTTAACATAATGATGATTTAAGTACATGTAAATGAAATTATGAATTTTTATTTTCATGCTTCTCTGCCCAAACTATGCCTTCAACGCCTTGTAAATATTCTATGTTCCCAAATGTAAAACTAATCTGGAATAGTGGTAAGCGTGAAGAAGTTTTTCTTTAAAATAAATTGGTATAGCCATTAGATATATAAACCAAAAAACAAAACTCCCTTAAATATTACATCCCTCAATGGTCTCCCGACAATAAGGTTATGAACACTTAATCAGACATTATGCATTTGATTTTTGAGCCTCTTTAACCATCATTACCTGATCAAGAACCATTGATACTAAAAAATAAAACCCCCACATGACATCGATCTTCACATTCCATAGGCATGTCATTTTAGACCGACATCAACTTCCATTCATCTAATGCTTCATTTTCCAATTGAGTGTATGAATTTATGATTACTGTATCAACAACCAAATAACATTTTCCTACTATTTTGATCATATAAAACTCAAACAACAAGAGATGATCCATCTTTATTCTTTGCCTCAAATTCAAATCGCATTTTGGGAAAATGTGTTTCAAAATCTCATTGTCCATGAACACAAAAGATTTCTCACTAAATAGATAGTGACACAATGTCTTCAAAGCATGGAAAACTGTAGCTAATTTCAAGTCATGTGTTGGTTATTTAATCTCATTCACTCCCATATACCTTAAATAATAGGCAACCACATGGTTTCCTTGCATGAGAATACATCCCATCCTAGATTCCAAAGAATCACATTACACCACATATCCCTATCCAGATTTCATAAAAATCATGATAGGTGTTGGTGTAAGATGATCTTTTATCTGTGGGAATGACTTTTCTATTCCTCAATCCATTGGAATTTAACATTATTATTTCTTAAATATTTCATTGGTGAAGATAACAGAGATATTTCATGGAAAATGTGTCAATAATAACCAGCTAAACCAAGAAAATTTCGTATATCAACTAAATTCATCAGAGGGTTCCGTGAGATCACAACTCTTATATTTAAAGGGTCTACTGAAACAGCATTTTATGAAATCACATGGCCACGAAAGAATACCTATTATATCCAAAAGTCCCACTTTGAAAATTTGAAAAAAACGATGGTCTCTCAAGATTCCCAACATTGTCACCATGTATTTCTCATGCGCATCCATTTTCCATTAATACACCAAGATATCAACTAAAAACATCCAAAAAAATAATAAAAATATCTCTAAAATTTCTTATTCATAAATTCAATAATTTCCACTAGTTCATTCATAAGATCTAAAGGGATTACTACATATTCATCCTGGACATATCTTTTTTTTAGCACTATCATTGGAATATCGTCCTTCCAAACTCACAATTGATGGTATCTTAATCGCAAATCAATTTTAGAGAACTAATGAGATATCCTCAATTGATAAAATATATCATCAATTCACTATAGTGGATACACATTCATTATTATATATTGTTTAAGATTATGATAATTCACTCCTAGAAATAGAGTTCTATCCTCTTTCTTCACGAATAGGACCATTGCAGCCCAAAGAGATGTAATTAGCTGAATAAATGCTCTGATGTATAGTTATTCCAATTGCACATTTAATTTCCATAAATCTAATGGTTACATAGTATAATATGGAATTAAAATAGGACTATTCATGAAAGGATATCAATTTAAAAATTCACTTCCATTATAGGTGGTAACCCTGAGATGTTCTGGGGAAAGACATCTGAAAATTGATCCAAATTTACTGGAAACCTATTTTATTCATTCTATTCCATTTCAGAAACATTTAACACCACTAATTTTTAATAGTTCATCTCAATAATTGGTGTCAAAAATCCCTTTACACATTTCCCTAAAACCCTCTCTCCCTAAACGATATGCTCGATGTCGTCACATGTCGTGAAACTCACTGTACTACTATAACACTCAATGTGAGCCTCAAACATTGTTAACAAATCCATTAGCATGATTAAATCAAATTAATTAATCACAAACACCAAGAATTTCCACTTTTTCTGTGCTCTGTCAATATATATAGAATAATCTCTACACACTTAGTATTGAATTTCTCATTCACCAATTAGAGTTTGAAGTATTATCACATATAGAATTATTTCATGTTTTAAGCATAGCATGTCTACAGAATGATATGAAATGAAGGAATGAGAATCACGAGTAAAAAACATCACTTGAATAGGGATATAATTTGAAAGAATCATACCTCTCACCAAGGGCAGTCCGACCTAATCATCCACAATCATCTTCTTAGATCCATACAATTGCTTCATCGCTGCTCTTTGCTCTTTGTTGCCTTGGTGAGGTTGACCTTACTAAGGAGTCATGGTATTCTAAGAATCGTGATGGATAGCTATACTCTGCTAACAATAATGAGTCTTCTATCCTCATCCTATCAAAGCATATGATGCTTGCGACACCTGATATGTGTGCTAGGCACCTGACCTCGGAGCACTACGACAATAGCACCGACGATGAACCATATTCATGAAATTAGGACATGTTCTATGTTGTTTCATGCACTCTCACATTAAATTGACAAGAAAAAGAAATTGTAAATATCCATATTTTCTCTTGGATCATGGAGGATGGTTCACTAGTATTTCTATCTAATTTTGAGTCTCACTTCCTCCTTGGAAATTGGTTTCCCTCTTTTTCATGCTCCCAACTTTCGAGTTACCACCAATTCCCATAAGTATTATCATAAATATTCCTACAATATGTCTTAAAATATCCTAATTATTCATGGAAACTCTCTTCACCATCTCTTTATAATATTTAATACAGAGAACTGCAATATTCGATCGAACCTCTTGCCTTTTCCATGATTCGAAGATGCATGCCTTCAATGTTGCACTCGTTGTAGCTTCAGGTTCCAAGCACACTAAAAACATAAATTTTTATGTATACTCCGTGACCAAAAGATTTTAATACTTCACAATAAATAATTTTAACATCCTATTGATCTTAATTGTGCGAGTATATAATAGCTTGTTAAAACATTCCTCAAAATCTTCCCATGTAAGGCCATCCCCTATAGCATGTAACACTAGTTCTCACCACTAGCATTCAAGATCCTTGAGCATATACGTGTCCAACTCAACTATGAGCTCAGACGTTGTGCTGATGAATTCAATGATATGATTCATCCTATTAAGGAAAACCTCTACACTATCCGGATCTGAATCACCCCTAATGATTGGTGGATTATGCATCATGAACTAGATTGAATGATCCAAATGCCTTGGAACACCCCTCCAATTACGTATATCCACTACTTGAAATGCATGGACTATAATTTGAACAAGCTCATGGTTCAACCATAGATCAGGTGAAACTACGTTCTTGGAATTTTCTTCCAGTTTGTTTTTATTACGCCTAACGAGTTCCATTTTCTAAACAAACAACAATCTCGGCAAGTCTCACTCACTAGCAACTGATGGCTTCACATTTCAATTTATATCACATTACCTATCACAACATTGTTTTCCAAAAATAACCTTTTTCACCTTCAAAAATTTTAAAAGAAAATAAATTATTTCTTTTAAAAACAAACAATTTTCATAATACACCATGTATCTTCTTTTCAAAATATTTTATTTAAAGACAAATTCTTCATTTTTCAAAAATTTACACCTTTTCACAAAATGAATAATCATCACACTCGATGAAATATGCTATTGTAGTTGTAATTAATTCCTCTACAATGCAAGTCACGGACGTCTCATTGGCTAAACCCCTGAAAATTAGATTCCATGATCCTATAAGTGTCGCCAAACCAATTATGTACCCAACTCTCTATTAATATAAATTTCATCATAAACGGGTTAGGTGTGTCCTTTTATGTTATACATTTCAAGACCTGAAAATCCTACTCTTTTCAAGGATCACCACCCAAGGAATATACAAGAAAGAATTTCAACTGTAATCCTAGGAAAACTAAAGACTACATGTTATGAAAGGACCGAACAAGAAGATGCCATTTGTAATGACTCGATTATTCCCGTTATCTTGAGAATACAACAAATTATTTCTCAGCCTTAAGTGACATACACAATATGCCAATGGCCGGAAATATATGTCAAAATTTTTTAAATACGATTTTGGGAATATTTAAACATTAAGAATAAATCCAATTACCAAACAAGTCCTAACCAAACAAATAACTATATGATACATGAATAAAATAATGAAAACCAAACTACTTTATTCATATAAAAATACTCAAAGTTTGTAATAATGAATGACCAAAAAATAATAAAAATAATAAATTGAAGAACAAATAATGATTCCAAGAAGAGCACAAGACACCAATATCCACAATATTTATGATCGTCAATCACCAAGCAACCCAATTATCACAAGGTGGTGCTAAAAATGTTTGATACGTTACCTTTTACCATTACCTAAAAGATCGAATTTGAAAAATAACCCAAGTACCCAACTAGGGGTCAGTAAGGCACAGAGTAGGTTTTCCCCCACAGACTTCCCCACTCATTCCACTATGGATCGTAACATTATCCACCATTATATAAATTCATTTATATAAAACCATTCCACAAAACATTTTATAACACAATATATACAATTTCAAAAACCAATTGTAACCAAATGAAAACAAGTTTTCATTAAACCAATTTCCACCATGTTATACATATAGATAAAAAAGGAATCAAAGCATTAATACCAATTCTAATTTATAATTGTGACATACCTATCCCATTCTTCCCAACACACACCAATGCATGATTCACTTGAAAGTTACATACTCATGAGTGGTCCCTTATCTTGTCACTTTGTGTCCCAATAACACATCCCACAATTCATGGTCACAAACCTTGTACACCAATGGTAAATGTACCATATAAAGAGGCACATCGAACATGAACCCACACATCCCCATGTTTTCCAAACCATTTCAAATCACAAAAACAAACTGTTTCAGCAAAACTACATTTTTATTGAAAAATAAAGTACAACCCAATTTGAAATTTGAAATTTCTTTTTAAAAAATATTTCTTTTTTTTTAAATATCTAATTCAAACCATGAGCCAAAATTCTTAAAAATCCCTATTTTAAAATCAAGAACACATAAACTTTATTCAAATACCATTTTTTCTAGATTTACCTAATTTTCTAAACCATATCAAATATGGGTTTCTAAAAAAATGATAAATAGCTAAATACAAACCAATTAAAAACATGATGTTAAATTTTAAGTCATTCCAATTAGTTATACTAAGTTGAGTTGAGAGTGAAGCCACCTACCTCAAAGGTTTTGAAGAAAACAGACAACGGACGAAGAAAAATCTAGAAACCTTGTTTATTCTCCATAAAAATGGACTTAGATCCCATATCATATGTAACACCCAAATATTTCAAAGTAAGTTATTTCTTCAAAGTAATTAAATAACTTGCACTACACGCAACACTGAGATCAAACACACCACAACCTACTAAACTAACCGTTCAAAAGCATTTATGAATAGTATTAACATAATTTTTAACATTATATATTACTTATAATTTTAGAATCCATATTATGAGTTTATTTGACATAATTTAAGAACAAATACATTTTTTTCAGATAAAAGTATTTAAAAAAAATTGCAATTTTACCTCCTTTTAATAGAGAACCCTTTTTAAATCCAATGTTTGAAACTTTTATATATTCAATTTGATAAAATAAACTTCTCATTTAGAATCGGGACATAATAATTTAGTTTCAATAATTTTTTGGTGTTTTTCTTGATAACTTTCATATTTGGGTGAATAGTAAAAAATAATATATTTAAACTGAAAGAAACCTTTTTAATGAAAAAAATTTATAATGTTGAATTACACATTTTAATGTTTTGGAATAATAATTAGAAAATATTTCTACCCTTTAATCCAATGTTGGTCGTTCGAATTAATTTCACATTGAAATTAATCATAAACAAGTGTCAATCTTTTGATAGTTATTGTTTCTTAAAAACACGCTATTTGTTTTGAAAATGAGAATTTATTTTAAATTAATAAATGAAACATAAATATTTCTATTTTGGTAAAATAGACCTAATTTTTGTATTTGGAATATCAAAATTATCCTAGGCTGAGTTTTTGGTTTTTTCTGAAAACATTCAATTTTTGATGAATAGTGAAAAACACTGAGTTATTGTTTAAAACCGGCTTTTTATTTAAATAATTGTCTATTTTATTTAAATTTATTTTAGGTCAAAATAGATACATAATACTTATATAAATTAAATTTAATTCATTGGAGTCAATTTATAATAATTTTAGATATATAAAAATTTTATTGAACTTTTTACCGTCTTTTACCCACCTCCGAGGAGCATTTGAAAATTTACATAAAACATAATTTTACCTCTTCTATGAGTTGAATATAAATAATTAAAGAGACATGGTTAATAAAAAAGAGTAAAATGTGGTTTAATAAGATAAAAATAATTTTTTTGTTTAGTAACTTTTTACGTTTATTTACCACAGTTAAAAGTAAATATGGTAATTGAGGGTAAAAATGATACTACTATTACCCTAACACATATCCTAATTCTATTGGATAAGTATAATTCCACAAAAAACAACCCTATAAATAAAATATGACCCTTCTGGTCTACTTGGATTAGATTAAGACATTTATTATTATTTTGTTAAAAGAAGAGTTAAAAGAGGTAAAATCAACGTTTAATGACTAAACAATTTTTAATATTGGGGTATACATAAGATAAATTCGACTATTAATATTAATTAGAAATAAAAAAATATTTCCTACGTAATGGTATTTTATTTATAATTAAAAGAGATTATATAATTAAATTTATTAATGACACAATGATGACGCAGTAATTATATTATTAATGAAAAAACCAAATAAATGGTATTATATATATTAAAATAAATATAATTTCAATGTTTTAATGACATACACTAATTTTCTAGGTTACTATGACATGTATTGATTGATTAAATGTATTTTTTTGGAAGTAATAATTTTTTTATTATTTTAACAAAAAAATACCAAATGGTGTCAAAATTGACATAAAATAGTTTTTAAAACAAATCTTATATTATTAATTGATATAATGGTCCTAAAGATCTAAGGTAGGTCCAAAAAACTTATATAATAATATATATGACATTTATGAACCAATTGGGTTTTTATTGGCTGCATATAGTATGTTTATTAACCATATTGTTTAAGAATAAAAGAAGACACAGTAAAAGTTAAATTCTTTGACTAAGAGTTAAATCTAAATGATACGTTTAAAATGGTATCCTAAAATTGTCTAAAACATATTGGTTTTGTGGTTTTCGACCCATCCCCACCTTATACATTAAATAATACATTTTTGAGCCATTATAATCTGAAAATTATTTTATTATAAAATAATATTTTAAGTTTTTCCTAAGGTACCCCTCACCCCACTTATAAAAGGGTATTGTCCCTTCTCTCTAATTCACACCTTCATAGCCTTTTGGCTCGGCCAAAATCTACCCAAATAATATATAAAATATCCTCCCTTCATCCTAGAGTCTCTACTTTAGTCATAAAGCCAACATAAGGAGCCCTTTTGATCAAATCAAATGGAAGAACCCGTAAAAGAGGTAATAATTTCACCACCCTCGTTGAAGTTCTTTTCTTATTTCACTTCTTATTTATTTGTTATTTCCATTATAAAATAATAAATCCTGTATATTATATATATTTTGATGTTATTATAAATATTTAACAACTATATTCAATATTATATTCATCTTATGAATGATAATGTCACCATGTATGTGTACGTCCGGCTTACCGTCTCCATGTCGTGGTGTAATTTGTTATTCAACAATATGTTATTTGGATGAATATAATGATGAGTAATAAGTATAATAATAATGAAAATAAAATTATAATGTCTCAGCAAGATTAATATACCATCCAATTCCACACATTTAAGGAAATGATATTGTCACTCGTGCGTACTTATGGATTACCGTCTCCACGATGCGATGAGATTCATTTCCACGTTCACCATTCATAGACTATTATAAATATATATTAATAATAAGTATGTAATATATGACATAATAAATTTACTGGATATATATATATACTTACATATATCTTATTCACTTAGCTCCGTTCAATACGATATTAAAACGGAAACAACGTTTATGCGTACGTACGGACTACAGTCTCCATAAACAGTGTTTTTCATTTCATATATATTTATCTATTATAATGATTTATTTTCTAAATATGAATGATATATAAATAATTTTTCAAATTCTAGAATTATTTAAATCGTTATCTAAGTGATGCAATCAAAAGTTTCAAGTTTAAACACGTACGATAAAGAAAGGAATTATTACCCGAAATGATAATTTATCATGGAAAATATTATTAAATGGGTAGTATAAATTCATAATAGAATCATGTATGATATCATAAATATTAATATGGATCTGTTATAATTTAATAATATACTACAATCTTCATACAGGAGGATAAACTTCCCCTCAACTAATGTAAAGTGCAAGGTAAGGGTTAATACCCCAATCTCATTATTATCGGAGATTGTTTATAAGTAAGTATTTACTGGGTCATTTTTATCATCGATGTCCATTTTTCATAAATATGATTACAAAATGAATATTTTAAGGATTTTTTAAGCATACTATTTATCAAGATCATAATTTTAAATGTTTTAAATATTTATCTTTCTGACTATTTTAAATTAATGTCCATGTTTTGAAAATTATTTTTAGTATTTATTTATATAGACATGAATGTTTTGAAATGATAATTAATTTCAAAAGTTTCAAAGTGGTATGGGAAAACATGATTCAAAAATGTCTTTTAAATTATATCCTTTATAAATATGTAACTTTTAAATGATTAAAAAATGATATTTCCCTCAAAAAGTTTTACTCGTCATTTTTAACTATGTCAGCATCCTTTAATGGATATTATTTTTGATTGAGGTTGATTTATTATAATACAATATTCCATATTATATTGAATGAGTTATGATATGTTTGACTATGGATGTTCTATTTTTATACCATTCATGGTTTATGTTTAATATATTGACATTTTATATGCTAGTTTTCATATGAATGTTTATGTTATGTTTCAACTATTCATATGAAGAATGCAGTGGACTTAGTAAGTGACGGGTGGAGCCCGCTATAGCTCTTTTATGCATCGATAGGTCTCATGAGACAAACTAGTGTATTGGAACAAGGAATTGACAAAAAATTTATTTTTAGTATTGGCATGAGGCATTGACTATTGGGTAATGATGTCCGGTATTAGACATTCCCTCACTGTGAAATTAGTTATTACATGTGATTATTAGACTACTATAATATCCATGTGCATGTTTATATGGTAATGTTTCATTTATTTTTACAATATTATGTTCAAGATTATGTTTAAATGTCTTTTTTTATTAAACATCTTTCCTTAAATTTTTATAGCTTCCGCTAAATTATTTACCCTTACCGAGCATCTGTGCTCACCCCTTTCTTGTGTTTTATTTTACCAGGATTCCAAGAAGTGTATTATGATTGATATGTTGGGTTAAGATACAAGGAAAAATTGAATTCTAAAAGAACTATCTGTGTTAATTTTTATGTTTCAAATTGTAATGTAAAGTTAATGTATGTGATATATTTTCAAAAAATACTAAATGGATCGGTCCTTCGGGACTTGATTCCTTATAATCATGCCAGTGTATTAAAATAATGCACCGGCTCTCGGTAAATATAGTTGGGGAATTACAGTTGGTATCAAAAGGACGTTTAGTAAAAACCTTGGAGGATAGATTTAGATAAACTCTTATTAGAGCACATTACCCTAAGATAGACTTTGAGGATTAGTATATAATAACTTCGTAGAATTTTGGTATTGAAGAGATTTTGTGAGTTTTCCGAGCAATACATCCCTATCTGGATACAAGAAGGTAGAGGTGGCTCTAGCACAGATGTACCTAGGTGTAAAACCTGAAAACACCACTTTGTGCTATACTTGAACAGGAACTGGTGCATGACAACGGGTCTTGTTGCACTCTTGGTTACGACACTCTCGAGGGATATGCCTAGGATAATTATCGTTTTCATTACAAACCACTATGATGGGTTTATTAGTATATACCTCCTCAAAGAAATAATTTTAGTGATTATGGATTATATCCATAAACTGTTCAATTTATGTTAGGTATTTTACATGTTTGGAAATATGAATTGTGATTCATAAACTGACCGAGTGTATGCCATTGTTTTGAAATGACGCCCAGTAGAAGAAATGAGAACTCCAGAAATAAATATGATCCAAATAGTAAGAAGGATCATATCTTTCATGGTAATATTCCAAAATTTAGAAGGGATATAGTCTCCCATGTATTCTCAACATATGATGAAATAGTATCTTGTGTTAATAAAATATGTAAATAATTCTCTGAATCCTATGTCTTTGAAGGGAATCCAGAGAAGAAAAGGATAGTAGAAAGAAAGATGGATAAAGGGAAAGAAGGATTTTTCAATATGTGATAAATATGGTATGAATTAGCATCGTAAATTATTGAAGGTAATGAGAGTTTAATATAAGTGTGGAGAAAAAGGACACCAAGTACATGATTTCAAGGGTAAGAAAAAGTTTTCAAATGTAAAATGATTCATGTAAAAGGTGTTGAGACACTATGAGAATCAATGTCCCATTCATAAGATTATACCACAAATGATGTTATTGGATAATAATCAATTTATGATACTACCTCAAATAAAGAATAATGACTAGTGTTCTTATGTTGTTATTATAGAAATATTTCATTTGAGTGTGGTATCAACAGTATAATGGTTACATTAATTATTGAGATAAATAATGATTGTACTGTAGTACTATTTCATTGGAAATTTGAGATTATATGGTCCTGATACTAAGGACGTAATTTTTTAATAAGAGATGGTTGATTTTGGTAATTCAGGATGTTTCAGTGTTGTAAAATAATACACGTTTAAGGCGTTCACATGTTTTTACCTGGAAAAAAGGATCCTCATTATGTTTAACTTCCTTATAAACTTTCGAATGATTGTTTTTATATAAGTATTTTGGATAATTTTCAAGGTTGGAATGGATTACGTTTGAAATTGGATACTATTGTTAAGGTTATTTTTGGATTTCCATAAAAAGGGCAACCCATAGGTTGGTTGGCAACCCGTCACGTCTGGCAAGGCCGCAAGACTTGAACCCGCAACCGAAGAGAAGCAAGGGTGTATCACATATCACTGACCCATGTGATGTCATGGATTTTATAAGATAGTTTTTCTTTATATGGTCTCATAGGTGAATTATAAATTCATTATTTTTGGAACCCTATATGATTAGGATAAATAAAATATTTTTTTTGAAATGTTTTGGAGTGAAAGATGAGATTGTGGTAGGAATTAGTTAAAGGATGTAACTCTACTTTTCAAGTATATATATATATATATCCCTCTTATTATATGATTAAATTAATTCTTAAACATTAGTTAAGGGAATTCATCACAATATCCTTTCATTTAGGCATCCTTTAATTTCCAAATGGCTTTCTTTTATATGGTGTATAAAACACTTTGACTTTTCATTTCAAGGGGAATTTTTTTCTACGAACCGTTTTACTAAACGACAAAAATGAATGTTTTTTATCGTAAGTGTTGACAATGACCTTTCCACCATCGTGATTCTTATTTGATCTTTGGATTCCTTAAGAAGAAAAAAAGTTTTTTTAATGATAACGAAAATAAATACCATAAACACTTTTTACGTATTTAGGTATTGAAAATGGTTTTGATAATGGATTTGTTATATCAATATATTTATTTGATATATTGTGATTAAGGACCTCAATCACTCTCTCTAAATATTTACATTTTTCCTGCAATTATGTGTCTCTAATTACCACCGATGTTCTCCTAATCAAGAACATAATTTGTTGGTAACTTTTTCATTTCCCTTTTCCTTTTATTAAGACTAAATTTTATTAACCCAATTTCCTATGTGGGTTTTCCCACAAATGTATTTTATTTTTTAAACCTTTTATTTTCGAAAAACAATTTCAAATTACAAGGAAGCAATTTATTTAATTATGGAAGATTGTAACACCCCAATATTTAAAATTAAGTTATTTCTTTAATGCAATTCAATAACATTCACTACACGCAACACCGAGTTAAAGCGCACAACAACATACCAAACTAGCCATTCAAAAGATGTTATAAATAGTATTAACTTAATTATGAACATTATATAATACTTATTATTTTAGGATCCATATTATGAGTTTCTTAGACATAATGTAAGAACAATTACAATTTCTCATATAAAAATATTTTTCAAAAAAAATGCAATTTTACACCCTTTTAATGTGGAACCCTTTTTAAATCAAATATTTGAAGCTTTTATATATTTAATTTGACAAAATAAACTTCTTATTTAGAATAGGGACATAAGAATTTAGTTTTAATAAATTTTTTGTGTTTTTCTGATAACTTTAATATTTGGGTGAATAGTGAAAAATACTATAATTTAACTGAAAGAAACCTTTTTAATCAAAATAATTTATAGCATTGAATTATAAATTTTAATTTTTTTGGAAGCATAATTTGAATATATTTTTACCCTTTAATCCAATGTTGGTCATTTGAATTATTTTCGCATTGAAATTAAACATAAACAAGTGTCTATCTTTTGATAGTTATTGTTTCTTAAAAACAGGCTATTTGTTTTGACAACGACAATTAATTTTAAATTAATAAATTCAACTTATATGTTTTGAATTTGGTAAAATAGACATCATTTTTGTATTTTTAATATCAAAATTATCCTAGGGTGAGTTTTTGGTATTTTTCTAAAAACATAAAATGTTTGATGAATAATGAAAAACACTGAGTTATTGTTTAAAACCATCTTTTTATATAAATATTTATTTATATTATTTAAATATATTTTAGGTCAAAATATATACATAATACTTATATAAATTCAAAGTAATTCATTGGAGTTAGTTTATAATAATTTTAGATATATAAAAATTTTAATGAACTTTTTACCGTCTTTTACCCACCTCCTAGGAGCATTTGTAAATTTACATAAAACATAATTTTACCACTTATGTGAGTTAAATTTAGATAATATGAGAGACAAATTTAATATCAAGGAGTAAAATGTGGTTCAATAAGATAAAAATAATTTTTGGTAAATTGTAACTTTTTACTTTTATTTACCACAGTTTAAAGTAAATAGGGTAATTAAGGATAAAAATTATATTAATATTACCCTAACACATGTCCTATTTCTATTGTATAAGTGTAATTCGACCAAAAACAACCTTAGATATAAAATATGACCCTTTAGGTCCACTTTGATTATTTTAAGACATTTATTTCTATTTTGTTTAAAGAAGAGTTGAAAGAGTTAAAATCAATGTTTAATGACTAAACCATTTTTAATATAGGGTTATAAATAAGATAAATTCGACTATAAATATTAATTAGAAAGATAAAATCATTTCCTACATAATGGTATTTTATTTATAATTTTTAGATATTACATAATTAAATTTTTTAATCACACAATGATGATGCAGTAATTACCTTAATAATGAATGAATCAAATAAATGGTATTATAAATATTAAAATAAATAAAATTTCAAAGTTTTTATGACATACAAAAAATTTAAATGTGAATATGATATGTTAGTATTCATTAAATGTATTTTTTTATGTAATCATGCTGTTATTAATTTAACAAAAATACAAATTCAAAATAGTGTCAAAATTGACATAAAATAGTTTTTAAAATAAATATTTTATTATTAATTGATATAATGGTACAAAGATTCTAAGGTTCACCCAAAAGATTTATATAATAATATTTATGACATTAAAGAACCATTTGGGTTTCCATTGGTAGTATATAGTATGTTTACTAACCATATAGTGTAAGAATACAAGAATACACGGTAAAAGTTAAATTATTTAACTTAGAGATAAATATAAATGATAAGGTTCAAATGGTAACCTAAACTTGTATAAAACCTATTTTCTGAGTTTTTTTCGACCCATACCAACCTTTTACTTTAATTAATACATTTTGGAGCCATTATAAAGATAAAATGATTTTATTATAAAATAA
Source organism: Viscum album (assembly GCA_963277665.1). Taxonomy (NCBI): domain Eukaryota; kingdom Viridiplantae; phylum Streptophyta; class Magnoliopsida; order Santalales; family Viscaceae; genus Viscum; species Viscum album. Next base: position 1,511,455,553 of record OY728132.1, on the reverse strand, counting down.
TATTTTATGTTTTTCCTAAGGTGCTCCTCACCCATCTTATAAAATGGCACTCCCCCTTCACTCTAATTAACGACTTCAAAGTCTTTTGGATATGCCAAAATCTTCCAAAATACTCTCTAAAATATCCACCCTTCATCTTAGAGGCCCTCCTTTGGTCATAAAGCCAACTTAAGGAGCCCTTTTGATCAAATCAAAATGAAAAACCTGAAGAAGAGGAAATAATTTCACCACCCTCTTTCAAGTTCGTCTCTCCTTCCACTTCTTCTTTCATTGTTATTTCCATTATCATTTAATAACTATAGTATATTATATTTACCGTGATTTTATTTTAAATATTTGACAACTGTATTCATTATTCTATCCATCTTATGAATGATAATGTCACCATGCGTGTGTACGTACGGCTTACTGACTCCACGTCGTGGTGTAATTGGTTATTCAACACTACGTTATTTGGAAGGATATAATGATGAGTAATATGTATATAAATAATGAAAATAACATGATAATGTCTCTGTAAAATTAATATACCATCCAATTCCACAGTTTTAAAGAAATGATATTGTCGCTCGTGCGTACGTACGGATTGCCGTCTCCAGGACGCGATGAGATTCATTTCCACGTTCACCCTTCATCGATGATTATAATAATATATATTACTAATAAGTATGTAATATATGACATTATAATTCTACTTGATATATATATATATATATATATATATACACTTACATATATCTTATTCACGTATTTCCGTTCAATACGATATGAAAACGGAAACGATGTTCATGCGTACGTACGGACTACCGTCTCCATAAACGGTGTTTTTCATTTCATATATATGTGTCTATTATACATATATATATTCTAAATATATATGATATATTTCTCATGTTTTATATTCTAGAAGTATTTTAATATTTAGCTTAGTGATACAACCAAGAGTAATAAGTCAAAACACATACGATAAAGAAAGCGATTATTACCCGAAATGTTAATTTAACATAGAAATTATTATTAAATGGGTAGTATAAAGTCATTATTAAATCATGTGTGATATCATAAATATGAATATGGATCTGGAATATTTTAAGAACATACTACGATCTACATACATGAGTCTAAATGTACCCTCGACTAAAGGAAAGTACAAGGCAAGGGTTAATTCCTCAATCTCGTTATTATCTGAGATTGTTTATGCGTAAGTATTTATTGGGAAATTTTATCATAGATGTCCATATTTAATAAAATTGATTTAAAAATGAATATTTTAAGGATTTTTGGAAGGTTTTCTTTATCAAGATTAGAATTTTAAATGTTTTAAAGGTTTATCTTTACAAATCTTTTTAATTAATGTCCATGTTTTCAAAATGATTTTAAGGATTTATTTATACGGACATGAATATTTTCGAAATGATAATTCCTTTCAAATGATTCAAAGTGGTATGGGACACTTTGATTTGAAAATATATTTAAATTACTTATTTTATAAATGCGTGACTTTAAAATGATTTTACAAAAAACGATATTTCTCTCAAAAAAATTTACTAATCATTTTCAACTATGTCAGCATATTTTACTGGATATTATTTTTGATTGAGGTTGATTTATTATAATATAATATTCCATATTTTATTGAATGAGTTATGATATTTTTTATGATAGATGTTCTATTTTAACACCATTCATGGTTTATGGTTAATATATTGACATTTTGTATACTAGTTTTAATACTAATTTTTATGTTATGTTTCAACTATTCATATGAGGAATGTAGTAGACTTAGTAAATGATGGGTGGAGCCCACTATATCTCATAGATGCATCGGTTGGTCTCATGAGACAATCTAATGTCTTGGAACAAAGCCTTGACAAAAAATTTATTTGTAGTCTTGGCACGAGGACTTGACTATGTGGTAATGATGTCTGGAATTAGGCATTCCCTCATTGTGAAATTAGTTATTACATGTGATTATTTGAATAGTAGAATATCCATGAGCATGTTTATATGGTAATTTTTCATTTATTTTTACCATATTATGTTCATGTTTATGTTTATAAGTCTTTTTTTATTACACATCTTGCCTTAATATTTTATAGCTTCCGCAAAATTATTTACACTTACTGAGCATCTGAGCTCAACCCTTTCTTATGTTGTATTTTCTCAGGATTTCAAGAAGTGTATTATGATTGATATGCAGGGTTATGATATAGGGAAAAATGGAATTCTCAAAGAATTATCTATTCTGTGTTTTATGTTTCAAATTGTAATGGAAATTTAATGTATGTAATAAATTTTCCAAGACTGCTAAACTGATCGGTCCTTCAGGACTTAATTCCTTGTAATTGTGCCAATGTATTAATATAATGCACTAGATTTGGGTAACTGGGGTCGGGGCATTACATCATATCACAACCCAGACCAAATATCAACATATTTGGAATCCACCATCTTATATCTATAAAAAATACACATAGATCTAAGAAAGAAAGTTAAGAGGGGAAGTATATCCATGTAGACCTATGGAAATGTGATGAGAATAATGATGAAAGTCACTTTCCTAGAGAATCGGGATTTAAAATGCCAAGGGATGGATCTAGATCGGTTCTTAAACACTAGAGAGAGTTTACCCAACCACAAATGGAGAGAAATATAGAATTATGGCCATTTAAAAGAATAAATGATAAATTAGAAGAAATAATAAGTATGATCCAAAAAATTGGAACTTACTTTTTCCCTGTGCACTGTTAGTCCACAGAGTTAGGAAAACCGTTCACTAACCATGAATATTCCACTTTCCAAAAAATCTATATGTGTATTGGTTTTTCCTAGGATGTCTTTAAATTTGGAAAAACAATGTAGAGACCATGCACCTCTCCTTTGGCCCCAAAACACCATGAATGTTATCCAAACTCTCATATCCTCTATCCTTACACATTATAACCATTTTAAATTCATTATGTAAGGGTTACATACCAAAAATGGGGGTACAACATTATCAATGATGATGGTTACATGATGTAAGAAGGAAACCATAATTCCTAGTTAATAAAAAGTGGTTCTATTATATTCAACAAGGAATCCTAGATCTCAGGGGTTTCTACCTCAATAGTAACTGGGTCTAGCTATAGGTAATAGAATAATCTAAGTATCATTGTCCAAGAAATTCCACAATAAAATGTATGCCAAATCCATGGTGATCATCCATGGTAAAATAGGGCTATATAGTGACTGGGCCCTATGGGATTTAACCATGGTACCTACTTTTTAATGTTGGATCCATGAAGTGTATCTGTTGAGACCTTTAATAATATGTGAGGGATAATATGATGTCATACCAGGAATCCAAGAATAAAAAAGGAGTAGGTTCTAGGTGGGTCTCAAATAATGGAATCCACATCCTTGAATCAGAATGGGGTTCCCACGTGATCAAGGCATTCCCAAATAATAATTCAAGGCATGATAGAGTTTGAACACTCCTATTTTATAATTAATTCATGAATAATTTCAATTTTTTCATTCCATTACTTTAATAGGTGTGAATAGGCAATGTGGCATGAAACCCTTTAATCAAGTTGTAATTAATCAATAACTTCATTTTGTTTAAGCCTTGCTTTTCTATAGTGTGATAAGGAAAAGTATCATGAAACCTTTATTAAACCCATTAAAATAATATTCAATAATTAAGTTCCATACCACTACATTCCTTTAATATGATAATTGGTGATATTAACATGAAACCTATTATTTAATTACATTTAATCTGGTAAATTCATATACTTGGTATACATTCCAATTTCCATTTCTAATTTCATTATCAATTGAATCACTTAGATTTAGAGGTTCAAGTGGTTAGCATACATGGTACATAAAATTATAAAATTCATAATATAGATCAAGACATTTAATATAGAAAATATCACCCTTATAAGGGTCATGCAAAGTCACACCCGAACGATTACTCAGACTTGTCAAATTCTAAAAACTGAATTTTTTCATTACATCCTACATGGGATGGATGGAGTAGTGGGTGTAACCACTACTAACTAGTCACATATTATGAAATATCATATTCATATGGTTCTAATGAGTACAAGCATGGAATATAAATTCAATAGACAACACCTGATGAAAGTGGTGGGCCCAATGACAATTCCAAAATCAATTAACATGAGGGATTATATATATAGAATACCATCCATAGGGTCTTACAAATATCCTACATTAGTGTCGGCCCTTGAATATCCTTAAATCGATGTTGATCAATGAAAAGATGAAAAATTATCACACCTTGATAACTAGGTCGTGAGAAGGTGAGACAAATAATGGCACAAAAGGACTCGAGTATTAACTATTGTGTATCCAATGTGATGAAAGGAATATCAATTAGTTTTTGGAAGAAATAGACATATATATCTATAGAATAGGCCTTGAAAAAACTCCAAAATGAGAACAATGTATTCTAATCCCGACGGAATTCAGATTAGGGAGGATGGTGGGAGTTAATTAGATCATTGAGGTTTAAATGTTTATTTACCTAGAAATTTGCTTCTTCACAATTTTCCCACCTAGTTTAAAAAACACTATGCAATCCATGCATGATTAGCTGGGAAAAAGAGGAACTGGCATGATTAGGTAGCATGTTATGAGAAATGGTGTTAAAAACATGTAGTAAGGCTCTATCCAAAAAGGCATGCCTCTCACACTATTTCTCTAACCATGCGGCCTTCCCTCATGGGTTACTATAAAACATTCTCCATGCGTATTTATCCAAAACATGTTGATTTTCAGGCACTGAACAAGCCGTAGGAACCCTTGGGACCTTGGTAACCCACTAGGCATCCATATGGGGTAAAAAAAAGGAATAATACAAAAAATTTAAAAACCCAATCCTGAGGGAAAAACTGGGTTCTTACTGGAATCCCACATCAAAGAACTCGTCCCTGAGTTCAACTTCTATGGGTGTAGAAATTCGATCTATGAATAACTCAGGACATTGGGCACATATGTCAGCCTCCCACTCCCATGTCTCATCCTCTACATAGCCAGGGTTCCATAGCACCCTTATGAGAGGTACATATCGGCCTCACAGAGACATCGTTCTCTAGTCAAGGATGACTTCTTTATACTTCTCAAAGATATCAATGATATCTAACTTGACTTCCTCATGGTAGAAGGTTTGAGATGTTTCATCATTATAATAGAGAGGCTCTGAAACATGGAATATGTTGTGCATGAAACGATACCTCTGAGGTCGTAGCAACTGATAGGATACTGGCTCGACTCTCCCTTGGATATATAATAACAATAAATAAAAAGGTGAAATCATCCCAAAATTCAGTAACCATCTATTCCATAGCCTAGGAAATACACAAAAGAAAACATGATCCCCAACCATGAACTCTAGAGGCCATCAATGGTGACTATCATAATATTTATATCTTCACTAAGTTGTATTCATATGATTTTGGATCAAATAAACTAGCTCTGAAGTCTCTTGAATAAGGACTGGACCTAGTAGGGATACGCCACCCACCTCTAGAAATCACAATGGTGAATGAAAAAACCTACTACACAATGTTTCAAAAGGATCCATCCCAATTCCCTCTTTGATGTTATTATTATCGGAAAAAATTATGAGAGGTACATTCAACTCCCATGAACTTCCATAATCAATGAAACAAGCATATAGAATATCCTATAGAACTTGTTTTGTCCATTCTGATTTTCCATCAGTATGAGGGTGAAATATACACTTAGAAGAACCTATTTTCCATAGATTTCTGCAATCCCTCCTATAATTATAACATTAAATGATAATCCATATATAAAAGAATATTAGGTGGGAACATATATAGTTGTAAGATCTCATAGACATATAGTCTTCCTAGCTCATCAACTATAAATGTCTCCTGAATAGATATGAAGTGAACCACATTTGTCAGTCTGTCAATGAAAACCCATACAATGTCACTACCACTAGGAGACATAGGCTACCTTACTATAAAGTCATGTGGAACATCTTCCTAGTTCCCTTACAGGACTATAATCAGTTGTAACAAGCATGAAGGTCTCTGGTGCTCTGCCTTAATCCCCTTATAGGTGGAACACCTATTGATAAATCCTTTCATCTGACGTTTCATCCTTGGAAAACAATACTGCGGTAACTTATCTCTATAAATCAGGGAGATGTCTGGATGAACTGTCAATTGAGAATCATTGGAATCATGCATCAACTCCACACTCATATCTATCGGAACCGCGACAAGTCTATGAATACACTGGATTTCATCTATGTCTATAGACCAATTTGGAGGTGGTTCATCTCCAAATTTATTCTCATGGATAACCAAGCATTTAAGAATAGAAAACTGTCTACTCTAATCCTTCTCAAGGAGGAGATATGTAACTTCCAAATATTTATATAATAATACTCATGACAATCATAAAACTCTCGATGTAGCTCAAATAAGCCAGCCATTAACATCAATCCATCACTAGATTCTCATAGGACCTATTTTTCATTTTTCTGACATAGTGAATCATTGACTACATTTCTCTTCTCAGGCATATTGGAAAACTCAAAATCAATAGAATTTTAATATTATACCAAATTATTATTTTATGGTTCATGTCACTCTATAAAAAAAGAAATATTTAATGATATTGTGGTCTGTGTACCCCACAAAGGCTCACGTGACATATAATGTCTCTAAAAATGTAATGTATGAACAAGTGAGGCTAGCTCAATGCCATGTGTAGGGCAGTTTCTCTAATGAGGCCTCAACTACCAAGATCCATACACAGTGTCTCTTTTATATTGCATATTCACTATTATATGGTTGTTTCCTAATGCATCACAGAAGATAGAATAACCTATTTATTGCTCTAGAAGAGTCAGAATGGGTGCTTTGACAGGCCTACGTTTAAGCCCTAGAAAGGCTTCCTCACATTATTCTGAACATATGAACTTTACACCGTTTTTTTAAGACCATAAATAAGTGAAAAAGTCATGATTTTTCCTATACAAAACACATTGAATTTCTTTCCAAAAATTAGAAATTCTTTATATCAAACATGTTCTTGGGATGCTCCCAGGAAACTAAATCACTAACCTTTTATTGGTCAATAGAAACTTTTGATTCTGATATGATATGATCTAAGAATTTGTCTATGTCAATATAGAAGTGGAAATTATCAATCATGAAATAAAATTGATTCTCTATCCATGTACTCAGAATGATATCAAGATTATTGGTAGGGTCACTACATGTGTGAGAATATACAAAGATGTCATCTACAAAGACCATGGAAAAATAATCCAAATAGGGGTGGAAAACCCTATTCATCAGAGCCATTAAAATAGTTGAATTGTTCATAACACTGAATAGAATTACTAGGTACTCATACAGACCATACCTACTATGAAAATTTGTACACAGTATGCCAGCCATCCTAACTGAAAAATGATGATATCCTGGTCTCAAGTCAATCATAGAGAAGACTCTAAATCCTTGGAGATAGTTGAAGAGATCATCTATTCAAGGTAATGGACATTAATTTTTTACTATAATCTGGTTTAACTACCTGTAATACACTCGTAAACATATGGTTTGATCTGCCTTCTTGGAAAAAAGAATGGGTGATTGCGAAGAGGATGTACTAGTATATATAAATACATTTAACTCAAAATCTTCTAACCACCATTTGAGATCCTATAGCTCAGTAGGTGCCATAATATAGAGAGGAATGGACACTAAATATACTCTTAAAAAAGATTTATGGTAAAATATACCTATCTCTGAGGAGGTATATATGAACAATCCTTAAGAAATACAACCCATAAATGATCCACTACAAGATGTAAATCAGCATGCCATAAACCCTGATCCTCCACGAAGATATTGGTGATATATGTGGCACTCCACCTAGCCCATGATTCTTTGGTATCGGTCTACTGGACAATACATCCCACTCACCCATATTTATATAACTACTTACCTCTAGTTAATTAATTGATACACTTCGATGATAGCAGTCTACAAAAGCATGATATTGAACCAACCAATCGATTCGATGAAAGAAACTGAATCATATCATTAGGACAATGAATAGGTTCCATAATAAATGATAACTACATATCTCAAGGGGAAAATCCCTACATTTTTATATTCCCACTTACAGTATCCCTAATATTGTATCTAGGGTCATTACACCATAGTAATACATTATCTCTAGTATGATACAATACATTATAGATACATAGATTAAAGAGTTCAATGTACCTGTGTCAAATAAAGAATACAAAATAGTAGATTCTACTAGAAAAGTACCTCGTAATTTAGATTGTCTTGTAGCCTGATCCTCATCTATCAGCTGTAGAGTATGCATCCTACCATATCCATAGCCATGTACAACAGCTGGACCATTATGATCATTGTTTCCCTATAATAATTGTTGGTGATTAGTGTTCAAGCTACCACGACCATGACCTACTCCTCGACCAGTCCAGTCGGTTCTATTATAACTCCCTAGTTGACGTGATGCAAATGAACCCACTCCAAATGGTAGAGATGGTGTGGAGGATTTTACACTCATTGCCAGTTTAACGTTCCTACACAACATCATAAGATTCACTAAATGTACACAAGAAAAACACTCCACTGGGTCTCTATAAAAATGAGGCTTCAATATCCCCCAGCATTCACACTGATGAGACACTACAGAGCTATCAAAATGGAAACTCTGGTTCTCACTCCCCTAATGATAAACCTTGAGGAAATGTTTCTGGCAATCTGGAGAACTACTAGCCTACCGCGGTACTGATTCTTTATACCCAGAACTATGGTCATACCTCATGTTATGATCAATGATAAGAGTCTGACTTCGTATTGAAGAAAAAGTAAGGTAGTCAAAAGACATTAACCTATGTAAGTATGGAATAATGGACCCCATCCTTGAAATGTATAACATGTTAATTCTCATCAATAGATAGATGAGTTGAAAAGAACTGCAACATTTTGAAACACATTGAATAATCAAAAACTAACATAGAACGCTTCCCAAGATGGATGAACTCTCTAGATTTTTCAAATCTCATAATCTGAGGAAAGAATTTATCATAAAAGGTTATTTGGATATCAACATTTATCAAGCCCTAATGATGACTAGAGTGGGTAATAATATCTCACCCATCCTTGGATGAATTCTGAAGCATGTATGTATCACGATTTACCCTCCACTCTGGGGGTGTCACTGAATGCTCAAAGATAGATATGATGATCTCTAGACAAGAATCAACATCCTATGGAACACTATCCCATGAGAATATATGAGGATGTTGTTGCTAGAACACGGGAGTTAGATCAATAAATGTAGGTTCAACCCATAATACCCCATGAATCGACCGAATCAGATATAAGAAAATATAATGAACATGGGAATCAATGCCCAGATCTAGTACAACAGGTAGATCATTGAGTGAAACTCCTAAGGGTATTACTAGCTGCATAAGGCCCACCATGTCTGAAGCATGATCATAGACACCATCATGCTGTAATATACAAGGATGTTGTGGTGGAAATGGTCTGAAAATACCAAAGCACACATATTAAAATAATGTTTAAACAAAAATATAGATTCACTAGGGGACAATTAATGTATAAATATTCACTATCGAAGGAATACTACCCCAACTACCTTCATAGACAACAAATTATTAGTAAGTTCTTATCTATATGTTTCATTTAATTTTATATTTAATTTATAGGTGCACTCCATTACCTTTCCTAAAAAATATAGGGTGAGATAGATATGTGAAACCATTTAATATTATAAAAGATATTTGACTTTAAAATGGATATCCATATCCATTGAATCAGTTCCCATATACCACATCAATTTAAAAGGCACTTGATTATTTATAGTATAATTAATTGAATCGATAAATTAGTCATCCCATCCCATCCCATGAGGGACCTTACATATCATGAATTGAGACATGGAATAACTAAATCACAACTATGAGTAATGAAATCAAAGTCTAACTATCACAACATCACTCACCAATCATAGGAATATCATGTAATGTAAAACAGTTAAATGCAGCTAAATGGCATGGAAATATGCATGAAATGTGAATTCAATGTGCCTATAATTATGCATGAAAAATGATACTTTCCATCATATCATCATTTCAATGATGAAATGGAATACTCAATCGGATTAAAAATTAAAAACACAACACTACATGTATGTCACCTAACAGTGAAATAATATCAACAGTAATAGGAAAAAATAATTATAACAATTATAATTTAGGCAACTTTGATTTTATCCCAAACATGGGTTCATGATGCTCGGGTACGCTTAAGACCAAGTTCAAAGCATTCCTAATCTTATTACTATTGTCTAAAATTATTAAATCTTGAAAGGTAACCTGCCTCTGATACCACTCTGTGATGTCTGTGACCCAGATGCCACTTAAGAGTTTCTAGGATCCCGGTGGGCCAGATGGCTACAAGTACGTCTCCCAAAATGCCAGAAGCTGTCGATTAGCAGCGAGGGCCTAGGGTGTGTCCTTGGGGATACTTTTCCTTCGCTACCAGAGTATGGAGTGGCGGATAAATATAAACAGATGTAAATAGATGAAGTTATACAAGTAAATAGGTAAATAATAAAGTAACATATAATAAGGATAAAAACTACTATATCTATTAGAATAATAATGATTATATTTCATGTCACTAAAAAACTAGAAACCATAGATAAAATACAACTTACATAAAATGTTCCAAAATTTTTTTATGGAACTCATATAACTATCCCATGAATCCCGAGCTTTGGATTAGTCATATTATATCAAAATCCATCCTAAATATAAACCAATAAACTATTTGAATAAGCATTCTTCCCTTTCTCAACACATTCATATATGTAATCTACCATGGTTTCCAAATGGTGCCCAGAAATGGTGTGAGATTAATCTCAGTGGGACACAACCAACGATGTCTATAACATCCATCATGAGTAATGGAAATGTAATAGTGTGCAAGAATGAATACATAAATTAAAATAATACAATATAACTAAATACCCAATAACATGCTTTATCCCTCGACTATTTTCTGAACATATAACCATGTCATTATTTGATAGTATCATTATATAAATAAGTCACATATTATAAATGGTGAAGGTTTAAATATGTAACAGGGAAATCATAATTGATATTTAATGAGAATTTTTTTCGATAGTATGGACCAAGGAAACCTAGAACTTATGGGTGACTAACTGAGTAGTGACTTGGTCTAGCGAAGGGTAAGAGTGTAATCAAGGGATCATAGTCCAATTAATTCCACAATAAGATGTCTACCCAATCCATGGTGACCATCCAAGGTAAAATGGTTCTAAGTACGGATTGTGTCCAATATGATTTAACGCTGGAACCTAATATTCAATGCTAGATCCATGGACTATATCCATAGAATCCTTTAATAATATGTGAGTGATCCTGTAGATTCATGACTATCATCCATGAATATAAAAGGATTGAGATCATTGTGGGTCTCCACAAATGAAATCCTCGTCCTCGATAGGGAATGGGGTTCACAAGTTCCCAAGGAAGTCCCTGATATGATTCAAAGGTGGGCAAAAATCAATCCTATCCAATTTAATAATGAAGTCTTGTATAGTTTCAATTCATTCAATCCATTCCTTTCAATATTACGAATCATCCATGTATTGTGCAATCCTTTAATCGTGTCATTAGAAATCAATAAGTCCATTTGATTCCATCTTTTCCTTTCAATAGTGGGAGAAGTCCATGTGTCAGGAAAACTTAATGAGATCCATTTAATACAAATTCAATAATTAAATTCCATTTTCTACCTACAATTAATTTAGTATGTATTTCTACAAACATGAACCCTATTATTTATTTACATTTCATCGGGTCAAGTAATATACTTAGTACACATCCTAATTTCCATTTTAAATTTAATTATCAATTGATGAAAAAGAATAAGTGGGCCAATTGGTGATCATACATCTTACTATCCATTATTAAATTCAAAATATAAATCAAGCCCTTCAATATAAATTTTTTTTCCTGTAGAGGGTTCAAGCCATGTAACACCCAAACGATGACTCGAACAAGTCAAATACTAAAAACCCAATTATGACATATCATAACATAAGGGATGGTTGGAATTTTGAATGTAACCAATAAAAATTATTCACATATTTGGAAATATCATACCCACATGGTTTTAATGAGTATAATCATGTCATATATATTTAATAAATGTTACCCAATGAAATCGGCGGGGACCTAAATGACAATTCTGAAATCAAAGAACATGATGCATGAGTTATAGACCACAAACTTCAGGGTATTACAACCCTCCTCCTCTAGTATCAACTCTTTATTTGGATTATATAATATTATATCAATGAAAATATGAAAAATTATCACACATTCATAACTAGGTTGAGAGAAAGACAGATGAAGAACGACACAAAAGTACTTTTGTACATATCGTTGCACATCCAACTAGACACACTTAATCTTGATCGGATCTTGGATGTAGGATATATTGTTCTCCATATATTAGGTCTTCAAAAAACTCCAAAATGAGAGAAATAGAGTCTAATACAACTAGAATTTGGATTACAGAGGAAGGAGGGGTTTAATTATATCATTAAATGTAAAATGGTCATTTTACCTAGAAAATATCTTGTGCACGGTTTGTTCACTTGGTTTGATAAGTCAAGAAGAAAACATATATGAGTACCTAGGAAAAACGGTCTCTCACTTGGTTAGGCTATACAATCTGATTAGCCACGTGCCAAACATATAGTAGAGCTCGGTCCATAAAGGCATGCCACCAACACGGTTTTCTCTAACCGTGCATCCATCCCGCAAGGTTTACTATAAACCATGAACCATGTCTAATTCTCCCAAAAACATGAGTTATGATCTCCAAACAAGCCCTAGACACCCTCAAGACCTTTTCAAACCCAGTAGGCATCCATATTATTCCCAAAATATGGAATTATGTCAAAATTTAATGGATCTACAATTGAGTGAAAAACCAGGTTGATTGGATTTCTAAATAATCACACCATATATTAAATCTAAAAAATCATTGGTAAACCATGTTAATTCATTTTCAAAACCCTGCATAATTTTTTGAAAAAGAAATTTGAAATATTAAATGTGTATACCAGAGGAGTGTCAAACCTTGTGCATAGTAAGGCTAGTTTTCGTGTTTTCAGTTATGCCAAGTCTGGCCCAACACACCTTCTCAATGTTGTTACTCTTTAGTACATCTGTGCTAGAACCATGACTACATGTAGTATCCAGAAAGAGATTTATTTCCAATAAAACCAACATAATATCTATCTAAAAAATATTAAGATTTTATTCTATAATTGTCATTAAATTCTATATTAGTGTTATTTCCCATAATCTATGTTTTCTGAAATCTATATCCCAATGTTACTTCTAACCATCCTATAGTACAAACATTCATTCCATAATCCTAGAAATCCTAGTTCCAATGTTATGATACCATTACATTGGCATAAGATACATGTAAATGACATCCCAAAAGACCAAACAGTTCATTAGCCATGTAAAACTAGATATATGCCCGAGTTGTGTATTATAGATTAAGACACTAATTACAACATACCTTTATTCAACAATAAAAATGTTATTCCATCTAGTTTATCATATCATATATTTCATTTGTACACTTCATGGATTATTGGGGAAATGAAATATAATAAGGGTGAATATAAATTAATAATAAGGGAAACAAATAGTGAAATAAAATACAAATGAATGAAAATTGTCAATATAGAAATGAAAATAACTTAGAACATATTCCATGTAGTCAGTAACTAAAAATGATGTGTATAAACAATTTGGAAAGGTAATAAAATGAAACACATTAAATTTACATACATATATAATGAAAAATAAATATTGAAATGTCTGAAATGGAAACACACTCCATTTAGTAAATTAATTGACAATTAAATGCATCCAAAGATATGTCGACCAAAAATCACATCAATAAGTAATAACCAAATAAAATCAAATGAAATGCATAATAGGATGACATTTTCCTTAGGTACATGGTTCCATTACTTTCAATATATATTATCATGATTGTTTAAAGTACGTTTATTTGGAAAATTGTTTGGTCTCATGAAACTACTAATGCATCGAGGGACTTTCATTATCTAGTCCCCAAACCATAACATACTAGCCGATTCTTCTTGGAAATAAACACGAATTTTCTATCACCAACAAATTTTTTCCATGAGACTATTGATTCATAGAGGGGATGTCTATAACTACACGCCACTTATAGATCATTCCTTAAACAGTACTCATCCCATGTTGTACCTATTCAAATAAATCCTCATATATAATAATGGAAATAAAAAATATTCCTTATAAAATATCCCTATTCAATTTATGATATTAATTTTTCAATATTTACCCAAATAATAAAAGTAATTTCTAAGTGAAAACCCTATAAAAATGGCATATGGTTCCTCAAAAAACCATAACCATGAAAAATGAGATGGATACTAAGAGGAAATTTAATGTCAAATGATCATTATAAATTAAATATTTTTATGGGATTTAAATTAATCATGGAAGTGAATTTGATAATATCCTTGACCGAATCAATCATATTCTATACAATGTAATTTTAATGATGGTATCAATACGACATATCCCAATTGGAGTTGAAATAATGTGTTTTTGGAAATGATAAATAGAATTATTATAAAAAGATATTTTTAGTACATTCTTGTGGAAAATATTCTTTTGATAGAATGTAATACCTTTTGAAACCCCATTTCATTGTAAATCACTTTTGGAAACATTTTATTTTAAAAGTAACTTTTAAACATGAAAAAAAACATTAATGAATTGACATCATATAAATATTCACATGTCTTACAAGTTTAAAATACCATTCATATTTCATTGTAAAAAGGTTAGAAAATTACCTTATTTTGAAGGAGAGAATGATATTCTGTTGAAAATATTGTTAAATGGAAAAATGGGTAATATAGTATTTAATAATTCATTTCATAATGGTTAAATATATTTTTTAATCCTTTTTACAAAAAATGGATTAGGATAAATCATTATCTCTAACAAAATAGAAATGAACTATTGTTTTTTAAAAACCATTTCTGAAAAGATTTTGACTTCCAAAGAGTGGAAAATGGTATTAATAATTTAATATTTTCACAAATAAAATGATTTAAATATTAATTGGTTCATTGGAAAATGGTCATATAATTTTTTTATAATTGAAATGAAACATCATTTAAATAATTTTTTTGGGAAAATAATCTATAAAAATTCAATTGTGTCCCATACAACTACGAAACAATTAAAATCATAATCCTCAAAAAGGAAAAAAATTTAATATTAATGTTTTGAAAAACAATTAAGGTAAAATTATTAATTATATGACATATTAAAATGGGATGTATATACACAACCCAAAATAATTATGTGGTGCACATGAATTTCTGTCACGGATGTGAAAACTGAGATGAAAATCCATTACCATTCATTATCTTTTTAGTGAAAATCATTTAATTTCATGTATAATGGTTTAAAACATGTTTCCAACCAATAAAATAAACATAAATATTTTTATAATATCATATATTTACATATTTTAATGTATTATTACTTGTATTATGATAATTATTAATTATTTTTAATGTTTCTGGTGATAACTGATTAGATTATCGAGTATGTTTTAACAAGTTACTTATTGTTCCTACTAATTATATATTAATTAAATCATATAAAGAATAATAAAACATGATTTAATTATAAAATATATTAAAAATATATGTATTTATAAAAAATCATACCATTTAGAGCTAAAAATGAAAGGCATCGTTCATGGAGATGATAGGTCGTATGTACGCATGAACACTACTTTAATTTCCTTACCATTTTAAAATAATGAAAAGAGAATTATATATAATAGTATTATAATTTAAGTATAATATATATTTCTTATATGTTATATTTAATCAATTAAAACTATCCTTTTTATGTTCCATGTAAACTTTTAATGAATCACATCACTTTGATGGAGTGGTAGTCCGCATTTATAGAGACAATTTGATCATATTTACACAAAATGGAGAGTATAAGGTTATGTATTATAATATAATTAAATAAAAAAATTGAAATAATATTTATCATATATATTATATATAAAATGTTTTTCCACCATAATTCTTATCCATGAATGATGGTAAAGGAAAAATGAACAACTTCAATTTGTAAGGCGGTAATTAAAAGTACACATAAATGACAAGTTCATTACCGATTAGATAGATTTGTGTGTAAGTTTAGGTAAAAACCTCATCTTAAAAATATTAGTATATTTAAAATAATTATGTTTTTATATATTATTGTAATAATTAAAATTTAATGGGTAGATAATGAACATAAAACTAATGTGCTTGAGAAAATATGTTACATCGTTTTCAGGTAACTCCTTCGGCTTTTCACCAGAGGGATTCCTTGGATGTATTTCTTCCCAAGGTGATTATTCATGGCTTAAAGGGGGGTTTAATATGATATTTTTTAGATAAATTTCAATAAAATGTTTCTTGAGAGGTGTGTGGATGTGGGAGGATATGATACCTTTTTATAGTGGTGGGAGAGTGGCACTCTTGTAAATTTTTTATAAGTGAATTCCACCCATGGTTTCCCAATTGAATGTGGATCCAATAATTTTAAAAATTATATAAAAAGCAGTATAGTTTAAAATATTGTCTATAAAATTTATTTTTAACACGTGTTTAATTCATTTGGGTCCTTAAGATTATTATTTAGTCACTTATTATGCTTAATTTCACCTTAATCACTGTAATTAATTTTAATTACATTCACTAATGTTTTTGGGTAAATAAAATTCCCCTTATTAGGAATTATATGTTATTATGATTACAATTATGTAATATATTTTTTCATATCCAAACCACAGAAGTGATAGATATTAATTTTAAATTAATCCCATAGATAGGGTGGAAATGCATGTTTTTTATGAAAAAACATTCCAACGTCTGCTAATTTTTATATCCAGTTTAAAAATAAATTTGATTCCAATAACCTAAATTTTTTTAATATAAAAAAAATCTTAGTAATATTTAAAATTATATAAACATATTATTATATGTATAAACGAATTAGATAAAAATCAGTTTTGAGTTAAAATTCAAAATTTTTTACTGTTTATTAAAATTGAAACATCATAAATAAATTTCAATTATTCACCCAAATGTAGTTTTTTTATTTCAAATGAAACATTATTTTGAAATATATTTTCCATAAAAGTTCCCAAGAAAATGTATTTAAATTTCTTTCCCCATTAAATGGCGTTCAATTTAACTATATTAAAATATAGTATTTTATAAATAAATTTTGTATAGTCTTATCTTATGCCTTTTAAATCTGTTAGATGAATATATAAAATATTTTATTGAATATAATATATATTTGTATATTACATTAATATTAATCAATAATTATTATTTAATTTAATCTCTTAGGATATAATATCTTGTGGACATAAAAATAATTTCCTATAAATGTAATTTTTTTCTATTAAACTAGCTCTTATATTAATATTTAATTAATTAGTATCCAATGAATTACTTTTATATTTTTTGTGAAAAAATATTTTCACAAGTTGGATTATGTTATTAAAAAACATTAATTTAGAAGTTTTGTTATATCTTATTATATTAAATGGAAATTTCATAATAGTATATTATTGTTTGGTAAAGCTTGGTCATGTGTGTAATGCATGCCATTGAAGAATATCATTGTTTCATGTGACATATGATATCTCAATGTGGCATTCCATAATAAAATAAATTATATTTAATATATTAAAAAGTATTGTTATATTATATTAAATTACATTATTTCTGTTGCTTGTCATACACAATGTCAGATATAATGTTCTTGCTTTAGATTTTTAGAGCATTACATTCAATCAGTCACAATGTTTAAACCAGTGAGCCTTTGTAGATTTGATAAGAAATATGAATCCATGGATCCACATTTGTATGTAATTAGTGTCCCATGATAATGAATCAATAGTATATAAGATAAAAGGGGACCTGAAATGACCTCCACAATACAAATATATCTATATTCTTTTGTTCAACTGCTCCATCATCTGAAAGCATAGATTTTGAAAGATATCATTGGACATGAAATCGAGTGACATTGGGACATATGTTATTTCAAACCCAAATATCTAACTCATACATTCTCTATTAAATTAATCTATACAACCTAGGTTGATGAATATAGTACATTTTATTTACATATATAGAGGATTTCATCACACACCCCTAGTGGATAAATATTCCACATGTAATTTAAAAGTGTATAACCTTAAATATTATTATCATATCTAAACAAAGGTACAATATGTCAATCTATTTATATAACAGTACAAATCCCTTCTATATTAGTCACCATGTGATGACAATAATAGAAATACACCCAAATATCCCTTGATTTTCTAATCTGTGAGGATTTTTATAAGGCCCCAGCCTTAAACCTCTCTTAATATTGAATTAAATGAATAATTCACATTGAGGATCCTTTCAGGTTTAGAGTTTTAGAGAATTAGGGCATAACTATTACATCTCAAAAGATTACAAAGTAGAAACTTCTACTATGCTTCCATAAAATAAAACCTCTTAAAAAGTAACATGTCTAGTTCCATGTTTTAAGTAGAATTAATTTCCCTTGATCCCATCATTGACCCTATTCCACATTATGTCCTGTGAAAAACATTTCAATAACTTGGGATGAGCATAAAAAGCTCAGTAAGGGATACACAAAGAATGAAAACTGTTAGTTTTTCAAAACAACAAGTAAACCGTGTATACTTTATCAAAGTAATACTTTTCACCTTTTCGAAGTAGTAAAAAACTCTTCACTGAATAAAAGTTCATTACTTACCCTTCTGTAACCAATAGATTACCATAAAACCCATATAAAGATCACATAACATATAATGCTAACTTGGGACATAAACATACTTAAGTGGAATAACTATAAAGCCGAATTCCACACATATCACTTAATGGAATAGCCATTCGGCCAACTTCCATACATACATAATGGAATAGCCATACGGCCGACTTCCATACCCAATGCATTGGAGGTTATAACGTAACCACTCGTCCTGGTATTCATGGTACCACCCGTCATATGGTTTATCACGTAACCACCCATAAAATGTCCATGTTCCATCATTACAAATAAAATATTGAAAATATAAACATTTCAATAACACCATTTCATTTGCAATCACAATAAGTAATTCCAAGATATCAATCCATTTTCAAAAACCATTTTAAAGTTATTTTTGAATCAAAGTGTCCCATACCACTTTGAAGCATTTATTGGAATTATAATTTTAAAACATTAATTTCCATATAAATAAATACTGAAAACCATTTTGAAAACATGGATATTAAAGATAATGATTTAGAATAATAAATCTTTAAAACATTTAAAATAATATTTTTGTTAAATAGTTTTTAACAAAATGAGAAACTCTTGAATAAAAATAACTGCAGAATAACATTTAATCTGAACTTTATAATATCATGAGAATAAAGGGATTCATGATATAATATGTCAAAGGACAGTATACACACCATATAATAGTGAATTGGTGCATAACAACAATGAAGTCTCAAAAGAAATGTAAAATGAGATGAAATCCATTACAAAGAAGGTATCCTTGAATTAAGGATAAATCAATCTCATAATTATGTGTGACAAATATAAATACACCCAATATAAGTGGATATTAAGTGTAAAACAATCAATGTTTATTCACACATATTCAAAGGATGACATATTCAATAACTACATGTTGAACCCAAAGAAATCGAAATTGGGTTAAGAAGTTCCCTTGGTAAAATTCGACAGCCTAACGGCGTCACATAAAATTTTACAAAAAGGTTTGATGAGAGAGATAAATGGGATCTCATCACTTGGACATAAAATTTACATAAATAAGGATTTAGAATAACATATCCCAACATAATATTATGTGAATTAAAAGACATAACAAAACAAGTCTTTTAAAAAAAGGAGGGTGAAAGGTCCCCTTACCGAGTTGGGTAACTTTCGAAAAGTACACCCAAGGAAGAAGGGTCATACAATGAAGAATTAAATACAAATAAATGAAATTATACTACACAATGTGTATAATAATGGGAAGTACATACACCACTCAAAGGAAATAGTGGCAAATGTAGCATAAATGTAACGAGAATAAATGTGAGATGAAAAATCCCTTACGAAAACTCGGCAGCCTAACGACGCCACATAAAGCTTCCAAAAATGGATTTATGAGATCAAATAGGGTCTCTCATCATATTAAAATAAAAATTACAGTAGGAATAACATAAAATAACGTCCCAATCATAATAAATATGAGCTTAAAAGGAATTACATAAAAGAGTGTACTTAAAATGAAAGAGAGGGGTAGGATCCCTTACCTCGGGTCCGACTTGACTCGATCGTTCTTTAATCTACTGAATAATAAACTTGAGTTAATTTATACTTCCTTAATAACCTTTTTCAAGTTCATTATTCCTTTTATAACACTTATTACCTTGTCATAAGCATTATGTAATCATTTAAGTTAATAATGTTTGTTTTGTCGATATTTGGTTCTTAAGTCGAAAGTGGACTTCTTACAATTACATGTTGTTCATGTGGTCAAAGGTTCATTATATCCATAATTTTATTCATGATTTAGATATCATATATATCATATATATCCAGAATATTCATGCATTTATAATATTACATAACATTTAGGGTTAAGAAATGAATTGCACTGTTCATGGAGACGGTAAGCCGTACGTACACATGAACGCTACTACCATTTCTATTTCATATTTAATGGAATTAAAACATAATTAAAAATATAGTATTTTAATTCCAGTATTCTATCATATATAATATCATTAAATATATCCTTTATATGTACCACATATGGTATTAACAAATAAAATCACTTTGAGGGGGCGGTAGTCCGCACTTCCTTAAATGAAGATATCATGTTTACCCATAATGGAATCCATAAAGGTATGCCATAAATGAAAAATACAGAAGCTTAAGTAAGACATAAACATATTATATTTCATATATAAATATAGTGTCATCTTAATGTCCACCTTTTATGGTGTTAGAATAATGTTGAACAATCAATGTTTTGGGAGGCAGAAATTCGCCATCCACGGAAACAGTATGTTCTTTAACCATTATATGTAGATGTGTTTAAGTGTAGCTCGAAATATTCTTATAAAAACATCCTAGTTTATTTAACATACTGGATTTGTTACAACATATATGAATAAAAATAGTTTAGGGGGTTGGAGATGCAAAATAAAACAAAAGGACTCAAAAGAAGGCATTACCTTAAAATCGGCTAACTCCCTTTGGTTTGAGCTCAAATGCTTCCTTGGGATGACTTCTGCCCAGAGTGAGGCTTCAAGGAGTTAGGGAGGGATGTGGAGAGACAAAATAGGGAGGGGTTGGCTGATCCAAAGGCTTTGGAAGTGTGGGTAAGGAGGTAGGGTTGGGGGCCTTTTATAAGAGGAGAGGAGGGGCACTCTTGGAATGGTATAAAATGTAACTTTATTTTCAAATGAGTTACAGATTTTAATGGTCCCACATTGATGTGTTTCGAGGATAAGGTGATAAGGGTTCGAAATCCACCTATAAAATAGGTTTTGGACATGTGTAGGTCTTAGATTTTACATTATCATTCCATTTTATTTAATTCGTTAAATAATGAGGTCATCACTGCATCATCATGATGTCATAAATAATTTAATTTATTTAATGTCTAAAAATTATTAAAAAACTACTATTATGTAGGAAATATTTTTATCTTTCCAATGAATATTTATAGTCTAAAAGATAATTTTTTTAGACAAAATTAAAAATATTTTACTTAGGTGATACATTCTTTGTTACATTTAACATTCTTTAAAAATAAAAAGATAAAAAGTCACTTTCTCACAAAAATGATTCCATGGGGAACCCAAGTTGGCACAAGGCATCCCATGGTCGGACATGAGACAACCAGTATCCTTAGGACACATTTTGTGGTCATTTTTCATTATTATGATATTATCTTATTATCTTTAACTACCCGATTACTCATTAATCAAGATAATTAAAGATAATTACCGTCGTTACTATTCATAATGACCAAAAACAAAAGAGTATTAATTACATAATTTGTACCTTCTCATTCCAAATATTTAATTCATTTTACCAAATTCCAAACACATAAATTGAAATAATTAATTTAAAAAAACTTCCCGTTGTCAAAAAAATAGCCGGTTTTTAAGAAACAATACTTATGAAAAGTTTGGCACTTGTTTATGCCTAATTCCAAAGTGAAATTAATCCCAATGAAAATCATTGAATTACATGGTAGAAATATATTATAATTACACTTTAAATCAAATTAAAATGATAATATACCCATATAATTAAATTATATGAAAATGAAGTTTTGATGTAAAATGCAGTATTTTTCACTATTCATTGAAAAATGAACATTGTCAGAAAAATACCAAATATTAACCCAAGGTAAATTTCAATGCCCCAATCATAAATAATATGTTTATTTTGAAAAATAGAGCTTATAAAATTGTCAAAACATGGATTTAAAAGGGGTTCGCCATCAAAAGGCTGTTAATCAACCTTTTAAAGAATATTAGAATGTTTACAATTAAAAACTGGATTCATTTGCATTTTTAATCCTCTAACATTTATTGTAAAGAGTAAAAATATTTGACAAACATATATAATCATTTTGTAGTTAGTTCTTTTCATTCCCGCCATTACAACGGCTAGGCGTTAACAACCATTTAAAATAATATTATTTTATTATTAGAGTGCAACGTAAGATTCCCAAGAAACTCGTTGTTGCGTATTGGGTACGCCATTGAGCATAGCATCCCCTTTAAAGTAATATTAATATTTTATTCACAAATATGGATAAATATACATATGTCATATTCTTATTTACCGGGGGTGTTACATCATTCCCCCCTTTTGGGAATTGCGTCCTCGCAATTTTAAAATTGGGCTTGGAAACATCCTTGAAAGTCCCACATCAGAACAAGAGTCGGTAAAACAATCACATTAAAATAAATAAAGATAAGTAAAAAAGGACACCCGAGTTAACCCATACTATGGATCCAAGTAGGAAAATCTGGATATGGAAGAAAAAATAAAGCGTCATGTTCTGATAGAGAGTGATAGTAAACATGACTAGGAGAAAGATAACTATAAGAAAATCACAAACTTGTGATGGGTTAAACGGTATTCGATTCCCCAGTAGGAAAAGATAATAGACAAAATTTTTGTTTTAAGTTACTTTTTATTGAGGAATTTATTCATAAGGAAACATAATCACTTATCATGTTGACTTTCAACTTTAATTAGATTCCTTACACAAACTCATATTTTCTCAAAAATACGAGTATTTAGGAAGACTTGTTCACATTAAGAGTACTATAATCAACTTCTAGAGAATCACCTAATCCAAAAAAGAGAACTATATACTTCCCATGTCTTTAGACTTTAACCAAAACCAAAACAGAAAAGGTTAGTACATGATTAGATAATTCATAAAAGGATAACCCTTTGTAAAAAGAAAATCTATTCTTAATCTCCAAAATTTGTCCAACAAAACCCAAAGATCAACGAGGACCATTCGATAATCAATTTGTCCATAAAATTCTTCAAAGTAAACCAAAATAATATTGAATCCTAAATATTTGAAGGATTTAGTCACATAGTATTCCAAGTTAAATCATAACATTTATCTCCAAACAACATCAGTTGCTCTTAATGTCTCGTATTGAAATGTAATTAACCTAATCGCATATCCTCAATGATAGGTTAATAAATATCCATATATAACCCAAAATAAACTTACTCTTAATTCATAAAATCATCTAACTAAAAATAATCAGTCAAACTAACCAGGGACTTCACGTAGTCCAGTGGTAGGCGATAAATACCAGTTGCACTTTGGTTGTGGGTTCGATTCCTGCAGCTTTGTCTGACGCGACGGATTGTCACACGGTCTGCGTGTTGTACATTTTCCAAAACTATATAATTCTCAAATAATTCCCCAAAAAGAGATAAAATCAACAAAAATAACCATAACATAATTTAACCTCAATTTTATCTCAAGCCTTTCACGTCCGTCATAACATATAGTAACCCATAATTACCTTAAACGTAATGATCATATAAACCGAAATGGTTCTTTATAACTATGTCCACAAAAGAACAGATAACTATTCCTTGAATAAAATTTTCATATATTAAACATCAAGGTTACACATACTATAAAAAGTCTTCTAATGTAACCCCATCATCAAAAGAGACATAATACTCTTTATAATTTCACCATAACTCTTCAAGCCCTTATATGTTGACATCTTACTCATTCAACATTCTTCATAATCCATTAACCATTCCTTTCCAACATATTTTGAAATACTTCTTTCCTAAAAACAAAATCATGAATCATATCCTAAGATTCCAAAATATGAAAACAATAGTTATGAAATAATCCATACCTTTGATTGGTCATTTGCAGTTTCTTCATTCTCAATCGGAATGGAATTAGGTATTGGTAAACGAACATTTGTACGATCTTGGTGATCCCATTCACGAAACTTCTTCATAGGACATGTGTTTGCATAATGACCATGCACACCACATTTAAAACATTCAATTGATCCCTCAGAAAGAACTTCTTTCCCTTTCCTCGAGTCAACTGGATGTTTCCTTTTTCCATGGAAGGTTCTTGCTTTATGACCTTCATTTCCACATCTATAGCATACTTCTATCCCTTTGAAACATTTTCCTAGGTGTTTGTTTCCACATATTTGACACATAGTTTTTTAAACACACTTACCTTTATGATTATTACCTATAGTTCCATAGGGATTTGTTTCTCTCATATATGATTCCTTAGAGAAATCACCAAGGTTTAGGTGGTCAATAATGACTCCAGATAGTTGGTTGAGGATAATCAAAAGAGTTCTCATTGCAGCTCCCATATCATTCAGTTTCTTTCTCAAAAAACGGTCATAGTTTCCTTCACATCCACTGTTACTTTGGTGCCTACTAGATTCAGCCATTTACTAAAACCAAAAAGTTCAGTGTGAGTCTATCAACAAAACCATCATGTACTAATGAGGAAGATAAACACTAAGATATACTTACTCATTCACTTTATCTAAAACTAGGACTCTTTCTGAAATCCTAACAATTAAGGTAATGTCACTTATACTTAAAGAATACCCTAACCTCTAATGTTATCTAAACCGACCTTTGATACCAACTATAAGGCCCCAGCCTTAAACCTTGCTTAATATTGAATTAAATGAATAATTCACATTGAGGATATTTTCAGGTTTATAGTTTTAGAGAATTAGGACATAACTATTACATCTCAAAAGATTACAAAGTTGAAACTTCTACTAAGTTTCCATTAAATAAAAACTCTTAAAAAGAAACATGTCTAGTTCCATGTTTTAGGTAGCATGACATTCCCTTGATCCCATCCTTGACCCTATTCCACGTTATGTCCTGTGAAAAAAATTTCAAAAACCTGGTATGAGCATAAAAATCTCAATAAGGGATACACAAAGAATGAAAACTGTTAGTTTTTAAAAACAACAAGTAAACCATGTATACTTTATCAATGTAATACTTTTCACCTTTTCGAAGTAGTAAAAAACTCTTCACTAAATAAAAGTTCATTACTTACCCTTCTGTAACCAAAATATTACCATAAAACCCATATAAAGATCACATAGCATATAAAGGTTACTTGGGACATAAACATACTTATGTGGAATAACGATAAAACACATATCACTTAACGGAATAGCCATTTGTCCAACTTTCATACATACTTAATGGAATAGCCATACGACCGACTTCCATACCCAATGCATTGGAGGTTATAACGTAACCACCCATCCTGGTATTCACAACACCACCCATCATATGGTTTATCATGTAACCAACCGTAAAATGTCCAAGTACCATCATTACACAAAAAATATTGAAAATATAAACATTTCAATAACAACATTTCATTTTCAATCACAATAAGTAATTCCAAGATATCAATCCATTTTTAAAAACCATTTAAAAGTGATTTTTGAATCACAGTGTCCCATGCCACTTTGAAGCTTTTATTGGAATTATAATTTTAAAACATTAATGTCCATATAAATAAATACTGAAACCCATTTTGAAAACATGGACATTAAAGATAATTATTTAGAATAATAAATCTTTAAAACATTTAAAACGATATTTTTGTTAAAGAGTTTTTAAAAAAATGAGAGACTCTTGAATACAAATAACTACAGAATAAAATTTATTCTGAACTTTATAATATCATGAGAATAAAGGGATTCATGATATAATATGTCAAAGGACATTATACACACTATATAAGAGTGAATTGGTTTATAACAACAATGAAGTCTAAAAAGAAATGTAAAATGAGATGAAATCCATTATAAAGAAGGTATCCTTAAATTAAGGATAAATCAATCTCATAATTATGTGTGACAAATATAAATACACCAAATATAAGTGGATATTGATTGTAAAACAATCAAATTTTATTCACACATATCAAAGGATGACATATTCAATAACTACATGTTGAACCCAAAGAAATCGAAATTGTGTTAAGAAGTTCCCTTGGTAAAATTCGATAGCCTAACAGCGTCACCTAAAATTTTACAAAAACGGTTGATGAGAGAGATAAAGGGGATATCATCACTTGGACATAAAATTTACATAAATAAGGATATATAAGAACATATCCCAACATAATAGTATGTGATTTAAAAGACATAACAAAAGAAGTCTTTTAAAAAAAGGAGGGTGAAAGGTCCCCTTGCCGAGTTGGGTAACATTCGAAAAGTACACCTCAAGGAATAAGGGTCATAAAATGAAGATGTAAATACACATAAATGAAATTATACTACACAATGTGTATAATAATGGGCAGTACATACACCACTCAAAGTAAATAGTGGAAAATGTAGCATAAATGTCACGGGAATAAATGTGAGATGAAAAATCACCTACGAAAACTCGGCAGCCTAACGACGCCACATAAAGCTTCCAAAAATTGATTTATGATATAAAATAGGGTCTCTCATCATATGAAAATAAAAATTATAGTAGGAATAATATAAAATAACATCCCAATCATAATAAAGATGAGCTTATAAGAAATGACATAAAAGAGTGTACTTAAAAAGAAGGAGAGGGGTAGGATCCCTTACCTCGGGTCCGACTTGACTCGATCGTTCTTTAATCTCGTGAATAAAAAACTTGAGTTAATTTATACTTCCTTAAGAAACTTTTTCAAGTTCATTATTCCTTTTATATCACTTATTACCATGTCATAAACATTATGTAATCATTTAAGTTAATAATGTTTGTTTTGTCGATATTTGGTTCTTAAGCCGAAAATGGACTTCTTACAATTACATGTTGTTCATGTGGTCAAAGGTTAATTATATACATAATTTTATTCATGATGTAGATATCATATATATCATATATATCTAGTATATTCATGAATTTATAATATTACATAACATTTAGGGTTAAGAAATGAAATGCACCGTTCATGGAGACGGTAAGCCGTACGTACGCATGAACGCTACTTCCATTTCTATTTCATATTTAATGGAATTAAAACATAATGATACATAATAGTATTTTAATTCCAGTATGGTATCATATATAATATCATTAAATATATCCTTTATACGTACCACATATGGTATTAACGAATCAAATCACTTTGAGGGGGTGGTAGTCCGCACTTCCTTAAATGAAGATATCGTATTTACCCATAATGGGAACTATAAAGGTATGCCATAAATGAAAAATACAGAAGATTAAGTAAAACATAAACATATTATATATCATATATAAATATAGTTTCATATTAATGTCCACCTTTTAAGGTGTTAGAAGAATGTTGAACAGTCATTGTTTTGGGAGGTAGAAATTCGCCATCCACGGAAACAGTATGTTCTTTAACCATAGATGTAGATGTGTGTAAGTGTAGCTCGAAATATTATTATAAAAACATCCTAGTTTATTTAACATACTGGATTTGTTACAACAGATATGAATAAAAAGTGTTTAGGGGGTTGGAGAAGCAAAATAAAACAAAAGGACTCAAAAGAAGGCATTACCTTAAAATCGGGTAACTCCCTTTGGTTTGAGCTCAAACGCTTCCTTGGGATGACTTCTGCCCAGAGTGAGGCTTCAAGGAGTTAGGGAGGGATGTGGAGAGACAAAATGGGGAGGGGTTGGCTGAGCCAAAGGCTTTGGAAGTGTGGGTAAGGAGGTAGGGGTGGGGGCCTTTTATAAGAGGGGAGGAGGGGCACTCTTGGAAAGGTATAAAATGTAACATTATTTTCAAATGAGTTTCGGATTTTAATGGTCCCACATTGATGTGTTTCTAGGATAAGGTGATAAGGGTTCGAAATCCGCCCATACAATAGGTTTTGGACGTGTGTAGGTCTTAGATTTTACATTATCATTCCATTTTATTTAAATCGTTAAATGATGAGGTCATCGCTGCATCATCATGATGTCATAAATAATTTAATTTATTTAATGTCTAAAAATTATAAGACAAATACTATGATGTAGGAAATATTTTTAGCTTGACAATGAATATTTATAGTCCAAATGATCGTTTTTTAGACAAAATTAAAAATATTTTACTTAGGTGATACATTCTTTGTTACATTTAACATTCTTTAAAAATAAAAAGATAAAAAGTCACTTTCTCACAAAAGTGATTCCATGGGGCCCCCAAGTTTGGCACAAGGCATCCCATGGTCGGCCATGAGACAACCAGTAGCCTTAGGACACATTTTGTGGTAATTTTTTATTATTATGATATTATCTTATTATCTTTAACTACCCGATTACTCATTAATCAAGATAATTAATGATAATTACCGTCGTTACTATTCATAATGTCAAAAAACAAGAGTCTTAATTACATAATTTGGAAGTTATGATTCCAAATATTAAATTCATTTTACCAAATTTCAAACAGATAAATTGCAATAATTAATTTAAAAAACATCCTCTTGTCAAAACAAATAGCGGGTTTTTAAGAAACAATATTTATGAAACGTTTGGCACTTGTTTATGCCTAATTCCAAAGTGAAATTAATCCCAATTACAATCATTGAATTACATGGTAAAAATATATTATAATTACACTTTAAAACAAATTAAAAAGATAATATAACCATATAATTAAATTATATGAAAAAGCAGTTTTGATGTAAAATGCAGTATTTGTAACTATTCATTGAAAAATGAACATTGTTAAAAAAATACAAAAAATTAACCCAAGGTAAATTGAAATGTCCCAATCATATATAATATGTTTATTTTTAAAAATAGATCTTATAAAATTGTCAAAAAGTGGATTTAAAAGGGGTTCTCCATCAAAAGGCGGTTAATCGACCTTTTAACGATTATTAGAATGTTTACGCTTAAAAACTAGATTCATTTGCAATTTTAATCCTCTAACATTTATTGTAAAGAGTAAAAATATTTGACAAACATATATAATCATTTTTTAGTTAGTTCTGTTCATTCCTGTCATTACAACGGCTAGGCATTAACTACCATTTAAAATAATATTATTTTACTATTAGAGTGCAACGTAAGATTCCCAAGAAACTTGTTGTTGCATATTGGGTACGCCATCAAGCATAGCATCCCCTTTAAAGTAATATTAATATTTTATTCACAAATATGGATAAATATAAATATGTCATATTCTTATTTACCTGTGGTGTTACAATTTTGAATTAAATGTATCAAATAATGAATGTTCTTATTATGGGTATCTCATTATCCATAGAATGTGAGAACTCTAAAATTGAATCATTCACCCCTTAAAAACCAAATACATAGTGTATGAATATTTGTGTGGTATAATTCATGGATCCTTTAGTGCACAAAACATGTTTTCACCTAATGAACATATCCTATATCCTAATAAAATAATATTACTCATGCTAACCATAAAATTTCATCATGATATATAATATATCATGATGAAAATCAATTAAAGATAACTGAAATTATTACCTTAAAGGATAATTACCATAACACCTCATGAAATGTATACCAATATTTACATATATTCATCCAACATGAATTTGGGATAAATTTGATAACTCATTTGACATAAAATGATATATTTTATGTTATGGAAATTTAATAATTGTAATTAAAAATTATATACATAAGAATCTATCTAATATATCATATATGATTTACTATAAGATTAGCTCTATGTTTAATGAATATATAAGGACTTTTTTATCTTTGATAAATCCCTATATAATTCAAATCACATCACTATGTGAACACATTATAAAACCTCCCACAAAATTCATTAATGAGTAATATCTAAAATGAAATCTTGTTTGAATATGTTTGATATATAGGAATAATATTCATAATTCTCAATTGTTATAATGTCTTAAACATTATATCCCTAAAAAATAAAATGTCATAACGTAGGTTGCTTTTTTATATTTTTGTTACTCTTATTAAGTAAATTATTATCATTTTTGGAACAAATTTCATCAAAATTTACCTTGAAATATTGTAGTAACTACTGTAACTCTTAATGTCAATATTTTACTGACATATCCTAAACTCCATTAGGATATAAAATTATATTCAATTTTTTATTTGACATGTTTAACTCATTAATTGATAACTTTTAACTTTTGATTATTAATATACTCTCACAAACCTCTTATAATCTATATTATCTGTATAATAAAATGTTAAGATATACAAACTCCATTGTTTTATATAAAATAACTATTATTTTCGTTTAGAATATATATCTAACAATTAAAATATTATACTTTTTTTCATATATGTTATTCTATTTTGTGGTTCATTTTCATGAAATAATTATTATTCTTTAAAATCTCAAGCTAAAAATGGTGGTATAAAATCAGTCATGTTTTTTAAAACATCTTGATGAAAAAAAATTGTTTTTTATAAACCATTTTTATTTATACCTTCTTCTAAAAACATGATATATAATCTGATGATTTATAAATCATGTGTAATGAAACCATCATATCATATTTTCCATAATTCTTTATTAGTAAAAAAACTTCTATTACCATATAATACAAATGATATGAGGATATATATCCTTTACATTAATTCATCTAAGCTTGATATATTCCATTATATTAAAATATATGGTATAAAAAACTTTTTTACTCATCATTTGAATACTAAAAAAAATATCTATTAATTGTTACCTTGATTATAAACTCATATATACTCAAAATATTTATAGAGCATGAATTATGTATCATATACTCCAAAAAACATAATAATTTATTTTTATAACACTAATACGTAACATAGACATTCCATGGACTTTCTTAAACTCATTCAGGAATCATGGACAATTCAATATTATATAGTCATTTAACTTTCTTTATTGCACTAAATTTTGGTTATAATGACCTTGAAATACTACTATAAAACATTAAGAATTTACAAAAAAAAATCTTCTTCCATTAAAAACATTCACCAACTTGTATAGCCAATAAAATACTATAACCAAGAAATATTTTTCCTAGTTCAGTTCTAAAACCCCAAAATGATAAAGTGTTAAATGAAAAAAAAGATATAACTCATGTAAACAATGTGAAAATTAATTTTCATCAACCTACCTAATTATAACTCCATAGTTAAGAATTTTAACACCCCAATCAATCACTGTACACTTCCCTTTGAATAATTCAATAGCGTGTGTTGTACGCAACTTCGAGTTCTAACACACCAAAACCAATCAAACAAGCTGTTCTGAATAGTAATACCCACATTTTGAAATGTTATAAATTTTATCTTTCCAAATGGACTCCAATTTTGGATTGGAAATATCGAAATTATATTAGGGTGAATTTGTGTTATTTTTGTGAAAACATTCAATTTTTGATGAATAGTGAAAAATACTAAATTTTAATTAAAAACAACTTTTTAAATCAAAATAATTTATAGTGCCAAATTATACTATTGATTGGTTTTAAAGTATAATTAGATTATATTTTTACCATTTAATCCAATTTTGGTCATTGGACATAATTTGACATTTAAACTAAACATAAACAAATGTCAATCTTTAGATAGTTATTATTTAAAAAAACGCGTTTTGTTTTGACAACGGAAATTAATGTAAAATTAATTTATGACATTTATGTGTTTTAAATTTATAAAAATGGATTCCATATTTAAAATCAGGAGGTCCAAATTGTGTAAATAGGGTACTTTTATTTTTATACATTTTGAATAATTACTTCGGTAAATATTTTATTTACCATGGTTAAAGGTTAAATCCAGTAAATAAGGGTAAAAAAATAATATTATAATACTTTTAAATTACCCTAACATGTGTACCAACCATATTGGATGATACATGTACGACCATGGTCATATTTGGGTCGATTTTGGGACCGCATGGAACCACTTGTAAGTGATAATGACACATTATCTTAATTAAGTTAAAGTAAATACAAAAAATGACATAAGCATATATCTTTTAGTAAGACAATTTTCGCATAGATTTATACATGTTATGTCTTCAACTATAAATATTCATTACAAATATAAAACGATATCTTAAATAATGTTATTTTATTTATAATTTTTAGACATTTCATAATTAAATTTATTTATAACACAATGATGATGAAGTAATTCCTTTATTGTTTATATAATCAAATAAATGGTATTATAAATGTTACAGTAAATATAATTTGAATGTTTTGATTCTATAAACTAATTTTCTTGGTTAATATGAAATTATATTATTGATAAAATTATTTTATTTATAATTAATAATGTTTTAAGACTTCAACCAAAATAAATTATTAAATAGTGTCAAAACTGAAAAAAAAATTAGTTTCAAAAAAAATTATATTATTAATTGATATAATATTCCTAAAAAACTATTGTTCGGCCAAAGGAATTATATAATGATAGGTGGATTATTAATGAACCACTTGGGGTTCTCTTGCAAGTATATAGTATGTTTATTAACTATATATTATAAAAATACAAAGAGAACTGGTAAATGTCAATCTATATAACTAAGATTTAAGTCTAAAAGTAAAGGTTAATATAGTGACCCAAACCTGTCCAAAACCAATTGTTTGAGTTTTTTTAGACCCATAACCACCTTATCCTTTAAATAATTTATTTTTAGCCATTATAAACCGAGAATTAGTTTATTACAAAATAATTTTTCTAGATTTTCTTAAGGTTCCCCTCACCCTCTTATAATAGGGAACTCCCCCTTCTCTCTAATTCACACCTTAAAAGCCTCTTGGATCAGCCCAAACCTACCCAAATATCCTCTAAACTTCTCTAAATTTATCATAGAGGCCTTCCTTTAGTCATAATGTCATCTTAATGAGCCCTTTGATAAAATCAAAAGGAAGAACCCGAAGAAGAGGTAATAATTTCACCACCCTCTTTCAAGTTCTTTTCTTCTTCCACTTCTTATTTATTTGTTATTTCCATTATAAAA
This sequence comes from Viscum album, assembly GCA_963277665.1. Lineage (NCBI taxonomy): Eukaryota > Viridiplantae > Streptophyta > Magnoliopsida > Santalales > Viscaceae > Viscum > Viscum album. The sequence continues at coordinate 1,511,421,741 of OY728132.1, read as the reverse complement.
TAATAACTCCAGTATATTATATATAATTTGATGTTATTATAAATATGGTACATCCATATTCATTATTCTATCCATCCTTTGAATGTCTTGTCACCGTACGTGTATACGTACGGCATACCGTCTCCATGTCGTGGTGTAATTGTTATTCAATACATTAATATTTGGATGGGTATAATAATGATGTTTAATTGATGTAAATAATGAATATAACATGATAATAATTATGTATATATGGTATAATATCCAATTATTTATTATTTTAATAACAAATGAATGATATTTTCGCTCGTGCATACGTACGGATTACCGTCTCCACGAACGCGATGAGATTCATTCCACATCATATCCATTCAAGAATATTTTTCATTTGATGATTAAAAAAAATGCTTAAATACTTGATATAATTCATGATATGAATATTATACATTCCATCCATAACAAATATGACTTATGTAACAAAGCATATAATGGAAAATGAATCAGTTAACACCCGAAACGACGACAATACTAAGATATTATTAACAAAGCAACGATAAAAGAATATATATGATATCATATTAATGTATATGATTCTTGTATAATTTTATAACAATTATTTCACCATTATACTGGAGTACAACCTACCCTCAGCCAAGGAAAAGTACACGGTAATGGTTTATTTCAAAGGATCTTCATTATCCGAGGTTGTTTATATGTAATTATCTACTGGGACATCTTTATCATCCACATCCATGTTTCTTAAAAATATATTTTAAAACATTTTTACTATTTAATAGACAATGGGTTAATGTCATTTATACCCTTGTCTATGATTTTATTAAATGTTTATAAACAAATGTTTCCATCATTTTCTAAACAATGTCCTTTTTAACCTTTTCAACAAAATTATGGTAAGAATGGTTTTTAACTTATACAGCATGTGCGGCTATATTAGGTAATTAAAAAATCATCAAAGAATCCCTTACAAGCATATAAAAAATATTTCAAAGATAATGTTTTCATTATAATTATGTGACTCTTAAATGATTTCAAAATAAAAAGATATATTTCTCTAAAAAGGATTTTTATTTCATCTATTCAACATCCATTGATGGATTTTAAGTGTACTTGAAGTTGCTTTATTATGATACAAATCATCCAAATTGTATTAAAGGTTTTGTGATATGTTTTACTGTGGATGTGCTATTTTTATACCATTCATGGTTTATGGTTAAAATATTGACATATCATATGCTAGTTTTATTATGAATGTTTATGATATGTTAAACCTTTTCATATGAGGATTGTATTGGACTTAGTAAGTAATGGGTGGAGCCCAATATAGCTCCTCGATGCATCCGTAGGTCTCATGAGACAACTAGATGTGAAATTGGCCGGGGCCTTTCCCAATTTGATATATAGTTTTGGCTGAGGCGTTATTCATTTTTAGACGTCTTGTCCGACGCCTTGACAAATTTTTTCAGAATGTCTGGCATTATACATTCCCTCATTATGGAAATAATATTGATGGTTCATGTGGTCATTCAACTAGTAGAATACCCATGATTATGTTTTATTATGGCATTATTTAATCATCTCATATTCCTTCCATATAAGTATTCATGTTTATTATTGGTAAAGGCATGAGTTTTAATATATTCATCATTATTAATATTTATGTTTTCTTCTGCTGTATTGAATACCCTTATTGAGCATTTCATCTCAACCCTTTCATATGTTTCATTTTCCCAGGATATGAAGAAGTTAGTTATAAGTGACTTGCAGGCATTATCTAGGAGGATTGGATGTTTCTAATGGAATAAATTTGTCTTGTATTTCTTTTCAAGTTGTAATGTTGAACTTCTGTATGAATATTTTTTCCAAAAATACTAAACTGATCGGCCTTTTGAGACATTATTTCCTTGTGATCAAGCCAATGTAATGTAATAATTCACTAACTCTGTGTAACTGGGGTTGGGGCGTTACAAGAATGCTTGGTCTGGAGTAGTGTTTAGTATGGGTATCCTTCTAGGTATTTTCCCTGGGTGTGTGTCAGTGACGAGAAAAACACACTAGAAAGACATGTGTTGGCTTATAGGAACTATCATTAGTCAGATGAGCTATTCGGGCTCATGGGTAGACCCCAGAGTGATGAATACATGTCTATGGGGCAACTGGTGTTACCTGGAGGGCCAGTACCTGACAAACAATTTAAAGGTGGGGTGTCTATGATATCACTGGGACCCAATTGTCATATTTGGTATAAAAAGTTCTACACATCATTATGGGTAGTGCACTGTATGGGTTTAGATATAGGTACAACAATGGGAAAGTTGTTCACTAAGAGAGGGGGGTGAATGTAACACCCTAGAATGATAAAGGGTTAAATGACTAAAAATGATATTACTAATGTCAACAAGACACACCATCATTTTTAAGAGCCCAACTGATTAGAACTCCACAGTTAAGCATGTTTTCTCAAGAGTAGTGAAAAGGATGGGTGACCTTCTAGAAATTTTTCTAGGGTGTGTGAAGGTGAGGACAAAAGAACTATGTAAAGGACATGTGTTGTCCTGTGGGGAATTTCATTAGTCAGATGACATGTCCGGGCATGTTGGTTGGCGCTAGAGTGGGGACCACATGTATGTAGGGAAACTGGTGTTACCAAGCTGGCGAAGGCCAGACGACCATGTTAAAGGCGGGGTGTTTATGTTGTCCATGGGACCCAGTAGTTACATCATTCATTCTCCACACTTTGATAAAAGATAGTAAGTGTTTATTGAATATATTCATGTTTATATAACATTTACAATTTAAAATTTCCTCAACTATAACAATCCTTACAGGATATATCATCCAGGCCCAACCATTGGAATACTCAATCACATTGTGTATTTCAATGTTAAATATAATTCCCTATACCATTTTGAATCTAATTAATTTTAATCCGTAAGTGAATAATTTTATTCTCCTTACAGGAATCGATACACCCCTATTAAAAACATCTAGACGTAGTTACTCAAGGTGTTGTTTCTCTGACACATGGTTTTTCCTTACATAATAATCATTCATAAGTTACCAATCATAGTTGTTTTTTATTTTTATTTTCCACTTTCCAATGATAAAATTCAAATAATTTATGATGATGATGATGATGGTATTCATAAAAAACAAAAGAGTTTGTTGGATGATTATCATGTTTTACCTTCATTTATAATGGAATTTTATTAAATATACTATTAATAAAAAGATTACTCCTTTTAAATTCATCATACCCATTATTTTAACATGACATATTTTTCACAATGAAATGAGTCCACTGTTTAATTATTATGACTATTTATTTTTTATGATATGGAATCATCACAATAATATCATATATATATATTTTGGATAGATGAGGGGATAAGTCTTTTCTCAATATATTATACTAATAAACTCAAGTCTACTCTTCCAGTAACCTAATACAATTAGGGTATCTCATCCATGTAATACCTAAAGAATAAACAAAATGGGAACATAAACAAAATAATATCATCCATTACATTTTTTATTTACCCATCATAATCTAGGGCACCAAAATTTTCCATGAACTACATAGAGGTGTGATCAAGGCCTTATTGAGTTCCATTTTTGAAGTAGTCTAACGATTAGTATTTTTAATGGAGTATAACAACAATATATTTTCTCTGGTTTTTAACCTTATATGTATGCATGAATCAAATAATTTAGTTCAGAATTATATTCTATTAATTAAATATTTTTGTTCAAACTATATTTATTTCTATCTCTTTATACAACATATTTGTATTGTTACAAACCAAACATGAAATACATATATATTTATAAAAATTAAAATTTATCCCATGAGTAAGGTACATGGAACAGTTCCATGTTATGTATAAATACTAATTACATTCCTAATTCTAGTTCATAAACATGAAAAATCCACGTTCGATGTGGATAAAAACAATATATTTCATTATACCTAGCATGTAAATACTTATATACATGTAGTAAATTATATAAAAGTAGTTTGATAAATTTTAAATTATATTATACATATTAATTAATCAAAAAATAATTATATATATGGATAAATAAAGGAATCAATAAATTAATTACCAATTCAAATATACAAACCTAGGATAGACTATTTGTGAACAATTCGTATACGAAGCTAAAAATAAAGACATTATAATTTAGTTTAATATTACATGAATTACATAATTACAAAAATGATAAATATTTTATTTATATATTCAATTTTGACATTTCAAAATTTTCCTTATATTGGATTTACTTAAATAATATAATATTACAAGAAATATAATAATTTTATATTTAAATTCTATTATGTAATAATTCACATAACCCAAATATAAATTTTTTAACAATATTTAAACCTTCATAAAAAACCCTAAGAACATATTTTGTTGTGGTTTAAGTAATTCACTTAAAAAAATACTTAAATAAAACAATTAAAATTTAATATTATGAATTATTTATAATATTACATACAAAGACTTTTATATTTTCCCCAAATTTTTTATTTTATAAAAACTCTATATGTTACCCTTATAATTTCTAAATAAATACATTATTATTAAATTATGTATAATTATTAATAATTTGAGATTCTATTTAAAATATAAAAACTAATTTTAATGGAAATTTATTTATTAATTGTTTCATAAATCATGAATTAATTAATTATAAAAATTAGATAATAAATTTTTAATCACTCGTCCAAATTAATAAATGTCTTAATAGAAATTTTATCATAATTTATAAACAACTTATAGACTATATAATACAATTCATAATTGGATTTTTATAAAATCTAAATTTCATTTGAATATAATTTTTAACAGTTTACACCATGACATATGAAGCGATGGAAAATACAAAAGAGGATAAAACACTGTCAATCATCTAATACACTTTTTATTGGGGATTATTTGATATTTAATATCTCTTTAATATGAATATGTTTAAATGAATCTATTTCCCATAATATTTACTGAAACACATCAAATTTTATATAATGATATAGTTATCTATTTTTTCATCAAGGTTTGAGTATTAATTTTAAATCATATTGTGTATAATTAAAGGATATAAAAATTATTTGATTCCTTTTATGGGTTTTATAAGATCTAAAAACACTATTTAATGATAATGGGAGCTATAAGAATCCATAAAACTTGGATATCCATGAATGAAATCCCAAAACCATGAAACTGTAAAAAATACTGAATATAAAATATTTTACACTATTTATCATAGTTGAAATGATATTTAACAATTTTTATATATTTTTACAAAAGTTACAATAAAATAAAATTCATACGACTCATATTACATTATGGATACATTAGTTCAATTGTGTCCGTAAGCTTAAGCCTAAGGATACGATTGTTCCAACGTTGTCTTCTGTGTGTGGTTATTAACCCATGACTATATTGTAGTCAATATAATATATTAATTAGGTATTAAATACCACTGCATCATCCAATCATGGTTTAAATAATTTATAATAAATTTTGAGTGAATTATTCTACGAATATTTATTCATTGAAAGTGAAAAATGGATTTTGTAATGGGACATACTTCATGGGTTATATTTGATGACACTTGATATGTTATATATATCCACTGTGTCTTTTAATAAATGATCAGAAATTAGGATGGATATATAATGGGATGATATATGTCCTATTCAAAAAATCATCTATTTCTTGAAAAATTTAGGGTACCATTCTTCAATCCTACAACATGTTTCATCATAATCCATAAAGGTGCTAGCAACCCCTCTCAGTTTATGGGAATCCTTAGATTGCAAACCATTATCAAATGTACATTAAATTAACTAAAATGAAAGAAATCTTATTTTCTATTCTTCTATAATATTCACCAAGAAAACATTATAAGGATAGATGATATTATATAAATAGTATATGTATATTATAATTTGATAATATTTTCATGTATGATTCTCAAAAGAATTTTCATGAATTATATGGGTTTTCTTCTTCTTCCATTAATCATTATATGATCCCCTTAAATCCATTACTGGTATAAATTAATTTTTATTAAAGGATTATTTTAACTTTAATACCTCTTTTTGAGATATCATGTTTTGGTTAGTATTGACTAGGTTTTTTCCAATCGACATTACATTATATGATAACATAATGTCGTGTTCTATTCTTTGACATTATGTTATATAGAAAATTTAATCTCAAGTGAGTTCCATAAGATATGCTTATAAGAAAACTTATCATCCATAGGAACATGAAAATAAGTTCTGTAGTTTTATTAATGTAAAGTATTATGTGTTGAATATTTTATATAGATAACATAATAGGCATCACATGCAGTAGAATAAAGATTATCATTTTGGGGATACTAAATAGTATATTGAATGTCAATATAATTTGGTTTATTTATATAAAATTACAGTGAGTGTTAATGTAAAGTGAGGGATTCACCAACAAAAAAGATGAATGGTTCCTAAATTCACGTGAATCCCATATCAAATGTCAACAAAGATGTTTTTCATTTTATTAACTTGTGTTCCCTTTAGGAATTTGTTAAATTCATGTAAAACAACCCTATTATAAAATCACATTCCTTTCCCCCACAATGATGAATTTTCCATAGAGATAATATACACTACCCATGGATTCATTGACCTAATATAGCCCTGTGAATAACCTCTTCATCTATCAAATGACCTACCATTGAGAATGGCCATTATCTCACGTGATAGATGTCCACTTGAGCAGACTAGCTAGGGCTGGTGCTTTATTTTTGAAAAATTAAATAAAATGTTTATTGATTTGAAAAGAAATCACTATTATTGTATATAAATTATTTATAAATGATATTTCTCTTCTTTTTAAGTCTAAAATTAATATTAATGTGTCCTTTTTTGTTTCTTATATTAAATAATGTATTTATTTTATTTTTTATTTACATATTATATACATCCTAAAAATTGTATTTATAGAATGTGAAATATTTTTATGTCAAATTTATATTATAAATTTCTTCTATGATTTAGATCCTTGTGTTTCATGCTAGGTACATATACAAGATTCAGTTTTTATCAGCCTTCACATCATTATTTTAAGATTTATATGCTAGAGAATGGTGGTCGAATATAGTTTTTCAACTTTAGGTCTTATAGATATCAGGAATAGGATACTCGATTTTATAAAATTCTATAAAGGATTAGTACATGGGCTCAGACTACCCAATGTTGGAGAGGATTAATACAAGTTCCATAAAGGTGAGGGGTTGGATATCATATTCTTGAATCCTAATAATGATGAGATTGAATAAGTCAAATAACTCTATTGCATTAATTTAAAAGATTATTTTCCTCAAACATAAGATGTATTTAGATATATAAGAATATGTTTTGATTTTATGTTTTTGTGAGTAACAAAAATTTATCGGTTACATAATAAGTTATACGTAAATATAAATAGTAAACTCATTAAATTTTTTGGTGGAATAGGATTCCAAAACAGAATCATTAGAATATTTCATACAAAATGGAATAAAACATGCTACAATAAATATTTTATTAGATAAAATGGATATAATATTCATAAAAATTATGTTAAACTGGTGATATATTTAATATGAGAACCCCTTCAATTTAATGAATACTGGATTCCTTCTAATGCTGGACTTATTTTGACCATAATCACTGAAATGGTAGTTTTTTCCTATGAAATTTGAAACATGATTATCTTTTGTTTGAAAGGAATGTAATAGGTGACATTAGATCATCCTCATTTAGGTTATACTGAAGAAGAGTTCCTTCAAATTGGATTCTATTGTCTAATTCATGAAATTTCCTTGAGTTACACATGCCTTATAAACCCTAGTTTTTATGATATCAATGAAATAGTGTTGATTTTATCTATATATTAGATAATGGGAAAGAGTTTCCTCTTCAAAAATATAAGAATCATATTTTTTATGATTGGGACGATTCCGTACATAAATAACTTTGTATTGAGTTGAACCCAATGTTTGACTCATTACATTATGAAATATGAACCACGTGACAAAAAATAGATGTATTTTTTTGAGGTTGTAATTTATTTTTTGAGTAATTTCATTAAGACACTATGATGAAAAGATAAAATACATGACACTGGCCAGTAGATATTCCTTTTTAGAGGTTATTTATTACATGTTGATATTCATATTTATATTATCTATAGCTGTGACCGATACAATATTTTATAATTGGAAACTACGGTTGAGAAATGATCTCAAGAAGATTCATTTTGAACATCAAAATTTGAATGTTACAGAGGAATGTTTTTCAAAATATGATTCATGGTTATTAGATACCTGTTATGGGTTACAAATTTGGGCTGAAAAACAAATCCTTATATATAGAATAGAATTTAAAAACAATGAAATATATCTTCATATCCACAATAGAGAAAGAGTTTATATATTTTAATTCATCACTTTTGATCGAATTTTACCATATGGATTATTCCTATGATTGGAAAACTGTTATTTTCTTCCCTCTCTAAAAATTATTTTATTTTTTATATTTTTTGGATAAGATATAATTTTCACTATCTATTTCGACCATGATTTATTCTAAATATAATAATAAAATATTAGATAGAATCAAAAATGCAATAATTGGTTAATATATTATAGATATGTATAATAATATCTATAATTTAAATTATAATAATTTTATTGTTGGTTCATATACCACCTTCTTTTGAAATTATCCCATTGCATATATAACCAGGAAACACATTCAAAGAAATTATAGATATGGATTGTTGGACACATTAAATTATAAACCTTTTGAGAATAATGAATCTCATTTTTTATGAAATATGACCAAAGAACATTTTGAATGAATTGGTGAGTGGGATATTATACTATTGGATCTCATATATTTTAAATATGTAAACCAATGAGTAATCAACAATGTGAAGGATTTAGGTACTTTTCAACCATTACTGATCTCATTAGTTTATTTGGATATGTGTTTTTGAGGAATCAAAATTAAGAAACATCATAAAAATCTAATAGATTTGAAAATAATCACAAAAGGAAAGGGTATTATGATCCATTGACCATATTATGGTGGTGAATACGTAATCAAAGAACTCATTGATCATCAAAGATGATGTGGATTTATTTCATAACTCTCTTTGCTGGGTGCACCATAATGGAAATGTGTGTATTATAGGAGAAATAATAACTTGTCATACTTCATCTAATTAATGATTATATAATGGGGCCTTCCTACAATATTTTGGGTCTATTCTCTTGAGACTTATTTATTTCTATTAAACTGCATTCCATTTAATGATCTCATAATGAAAATATATGAGAAATGCACATGGAAACATCATGATATATATTTTATGAATATATTATGATTTGAATAATTAGTATGATTATTGAATTCTAATAAGAATGATTCTATTTCTAAAAAAATATTAAATGTTGGTTTTCCTAAGGAAACTAATGGATACTTATTTTATAATCCTACTAATGATAAGTGTTTCTAGAAAAATTTTCTAAATTTTTTTATAAGTAATTTATTAATCTTCAATTTCGTGGGAGAAATATTGAACTTAGATAAGTTAAATATCAATAAAACAGTAGTTTTCTTTAGTGTAGGTTGATCTGGTTATATAATTATTTTTTAGAGAAGAACTTTCTCATATTAAAATAGAAACTAAAATATCATGTATGAATCATTATGATAGAGTGAGAAATGGATTTTTCAAAACAAATTATGTAGAGGTAATGTTCATAGAATATAAATCTATAGTTAACTAAGATTCCTGATAGATTTTTTATTCCATGAAATAGTTAATGGCCATGGAATAAAAAACATACTCTATGTACCCACATGATGTTTGATAACTTGTTGATGAACATTAATTAGTGAGAACTCAAAGCTATATGTGGTTTTTTATAATAAAATAGAAATGGACAGTAGAGTTTCCTGCTATAAATAATTCATGTTTTGAAAATGGTTATAATAAAATTATTATAATTATCTATGAAGGATAATTTTCACCTATTGTGATAATAATATCCATTCTAATATTACTCACCAAAATATATTTCCGTAATTGGAATTTATTCAAGGATTTGAGTATGATACATCCCATATTTTTAAGTTATAAAAAGAATATATTAAGGTATGCAAGTCAAAAAAGTCTATATGGATTGAAGATGTATTTTTGAGTTTGAATATTCAATTTTAGAATTAATTATAAGGGTTTGATTATGTATATAAAATGAATGAGTCAAGTGTATATAATAAAATTAGTGGGATTTTTTGGTGCATTAGATATTCTATGTGGGGGAAATATAAATTATCGAAAATGGTGTATAGACACATCAATATTTGAATGAATGGCTATTTAAATGCTTCGTGATGGAATGCATGGGTGAAGCTTCTGACATACTGAGTATGATGATAAATGGATATATATCTACGATATTTATGGGACATTGTTAGGAATCATACATTGGTAATATGTTAATGTATATTATCATGGATAACACTGAAAAGAAGAAATTAATAGTGTTATGTGGAATCAATCTTAGAATTTATTTGGATATTATTAATGAATTAAAAAATATATAAATAATTTACTAATAATAGATCATAGGTGCTATTATATATTCAATGTTGTGTTCTCCACATGATGTTGTATATTATCCTTTAATAAAAAGTATATATCAATCCAATCCTAGTGAGACTCATAGGATTAATGAGAATATATTAATTAATACTTGATAAGAACTATGAATAGTTTTTAAAATTTTTAGAATTGTATGATATTTGAATAAATGTATACATAAATGTTAGTTTCCAATATGACATAGATTATTTTAATTCTCATTCTATTTTTCTTCTTTCCCTAAATGGTGGAGAAATCAACCAAAATTGTTCCAAAAATGAATCCATATTAGACATGAAAAAATTGGTAGAGTACATTTCTATATCAAATATTGAGAATAAAGTTGTTTGGATAAGGATGTTCATCAATGTACTGGCTATTTTTTTTAGCATCGAGGTACAATTCCAATTTTTCTATGATAAAAAAGAGATATTTCTCAGGATAAGGAATTTTCATCTCACTAATAGACCCACCCATCATCTTAAAAAACCACATATATTATATATTAAATAAAGGGATGATTTCAGTATCAATTGGGTGGCTACATATGAAAATGTATCATATCCATTAATGAAAAGGTTATCAAAACAGACGAACATGGGTCTTTTAGAGACTCATTGAGTACAACAAAAAGGATATTTATGTATTGGTTTTATAATGTAACACATTCCTATAATAAATGTTATTTCTATTTACAATGTATCTTTGTAAGCTACAATTTACCTTACATTAATGGTAGAGTTATAGTATCCCCTAAAATATAACTTATTATCCCTAATTGATGATCACAATGAGCTAGAATTGGTATTTATGGTATATCATTATTAGTGTCATAATTTGACTCATGATATAATATGTAAGGAATTATTAATTTTACTCACCTGCTATGTTTATCTGATGGGATTTCATACAGTTATTTTTATACATAGCAGTGTATGTTTTTTTATGAATCCTTCATGCATAAGGTTTTTGAGATATCAACAATGATAAAATTATACTATGATACCTTTATTATATGAACCATTATTAAGTAGATAATCAATTAGAATTTGGAAATTTTTTATCATTTCATCAGATGAATCATGATCAATACAGGTTTTTCCACTCATTTGATAAGTTAAGTCCTATAACCTGTTATTGTGTTAGATTGAGGAAATTCATGATCATATATATTTGAGTCGCATGTGATTTGTTCTACTACATGGATAAGGAAAATGTTATGTACTCATCAATTAAATGACTATCATAGGATATATCCATTGTCCAGTTCTGTATATTTTGGAAAATCATGAAAATATCTGATAAAAAATACTAGATTAACATAGATTCGCATCTAGTGGTAACCTGATGTCTTGGGTAAGGGGATTTTATACATATATATATATGATGTAAATGATGCATCTTGTGTTTAACATTTTCCAATGATATATGAGAATATTTTATGAAGAAACAGAAGAACCCTTTTTATCTTGTGTAGAATTGACGACTTTCTAGAGGTCACTCTTTTTATACAACATTGAAAAATAAATTTCTAATTTTTTATAAAAGAGACTAATTCTTGAAGGATCACATAGTTAGGACCATTGATAAGGATTATGTTTTGGGAAATAATATGACCCAAAAAAAGAGTGCTTGATTAAACTATATCTAAAAGTAGTTTTGGATGAATTCATAGTGTTGAAAAGTTTCCAAAGTAATATTATTTGATTTTAGTTTTAGTGAGAGATAATTGAATTTACTCTAAAATAATACATATATGATTCATATGACATAAGGAAACATTGTTTATAATAAATACTTATATTTGAGATCAAGAATACCTTTACCCCATCCTAGTATAGGGTGTGTGATACGAAATCCAATATTATATTGTACCCCATATAATGCTAAATTTTAGCTAGAACTACCACTGTATAATCCATGCATGTTTTATATCGGCCATAATACATTATGAATTGATTATTAATGGATTAAATATTCATTGAATACATAAAATGGATTCTATAATAAGATTTCATTTACAAGTTACATTTTATTACAACTGAAACGTTTCATTTTTTAAATATGATTTTTATTCAATTAGGAGCATCAAGGATTCTATATAAATGATTGTGATACCTCTGATTGAAATTATTTTTTGTTTCATAAATATAGTTTTAAACCACTATTTATTGTCACAAAATAGTTCTTCATAAATAATGAAGGTTTTAACAACCATATCCTTTTACAAGAATATTCAGGTTATGAAGTGAGATCCAAAGGCTGGTGGATTTACAAATGAAGTTGGAAGATATTTTTTTGATCCTCTAATATTCATCATGAAAAATTAATTTAGATGAATGTTACTTCTTTGGTTACACAAGTATATTATTCTAATCCAATAATATCAAATTTGGCTCATGAAGATTAATCATGCATCATGTGGGTTTTTATATCATTTGAATTGATCAAACGATGCTCCCCTAAAACTCCTAATGAAAATAAATATGTATCCTAATGACGTCTCTCCTCTATGTTGTATCCATAGTTTGATATTGAATCTCCCAAAAATCATATTAATGAATTTTTTCTTCCATGATATGCTACTAGTTCATGATGTTTAATGAAGTATGAGATATATTTATAGAATGGGATAATAATAACCAAGAACCATACAAACCATTACTATCCAACATAAGGAAACAAGAACTATATAAATGAATTAAGAAAAATCTTGAGTTTATTCATGAACTTACTAATGAGTTTCATAAATTCATATGTAAATATTTTTTCATATAAAATTATTATAATCTATTAATCAAGCTAAACTCCCCCCATTTCATAACATCAAACTACTTTAATAATGATATACTATTTTTGAAATGTATTATAATTTTATCGTAAATACTCAAATTCCATGTAAAGTTAGTGGATATGATTTAATAGCATCATAATCAATGATATTATAATATCATAACATGTGAAATAGCCAAAACTCTTCTTATAATCATAATTGACTATAGAATATGTCCATTACAGAAATGTCATATAGTAGGATGTGGTCAAACACACATGATATAGTATTATTTTCCTAGAGATCCAAATATTGTGTAAAGTAACATCAATCAATGTTCTACATGGATATATCATTTTTTATTCAGGAGTTATGCACTCCTTAATTGAGCCTTCTTTATTCCCTGATCTAAGACATGAGGTGGAGAATCATTTTATTGCAATGGTGTATACTACACAAATTTGAGGTTGATTTAGATTTTATGATGTACACAAGGATTATAATTATATGATATTGAAAAATCATTCTTTGGAATATTTCCTTTTTTTATGGATATAGATAGATAATATCCTTATCAGTATGTATATATTATACTTTTATGAGGCTATCATTGATTTATTTATGATGTGGATTATATTCCAATATGATAATGATGACCATGCTCTATACATTGGTGACAATTTCCATAATATGGATTTGAGTTGTATTAAACCCTTTCCTTTTTTGAGGACTTAGCTAGTGTTGTCGAGATTCATCAAGTTATCATACTGAATGTTTTAGAAGAGTACCATGTCTTTCCAAAAAAGGATTAATGTTACTCTTTCAATTTTGAAATCACATTTGGAATAATAATATATCTTGTTCTCTCAATTATTTCGATGTATCTATATAATATGGAGGATTTTGAGTTAGAGGGGATAAAAGGTCAGAATTTTGATTATCTATATAAAGGTATCATTTGACCAAGTTTTTCATTTTGAGGATCAATATACATTTTCATGAAGATGGCATATGGATATCTCTGACTGTCTATATATTTTTATCACTTGAATCTCTCTATAGTGAAGAAACATTATCCCTTTCCACATATTAATGATTTATCCAATAAAATGATGTCATCTGGTTGGTTCTCAAAAATTTATATAAGATCAAGGTATCATCCAATGTGGGTGAATATTGAGAATATTCAAAATGATATCTTATGTGTCATTATGGAACATATGAGTTCATTGTAATTATAATAGGATTCATAAATTCATTATCTATGTTCATTGGAAAAATGAAATATTTTCTTCTTCAGTTCCTAGAATAGTTTTTAGGGGTGTTAACTAGGTGAATCCTTGTGTATTATATCTCTGAGGAAGGGAATAAATTGAAATAACAGTATATATTTTAGTCTCTTCATGATCAGAATATATTTTACATGTGGATTAATTTTATGTTTTGGAATCAAGAGGTACAGTTATTAGGGAATATTTTATCTCATCAAGTTTTAGTTTTCAACCATTTCAAGGTAGAGACGATTGTATTTTGGGTTGCCATCAAAACAATTTGGAGGATTAATGGTTCCTTAGTCTCATTCAATAATATAAGAGATTTGTGATCATTTTTTCTTAAATCATTTTTGCATTTCTATCTTTACCAGAAATGATCGGGCCTACGTGTCAACTGAATAATATTGTACATCATTTTATTAGATAAAGGAGAATATATTTAGTGTTTATATTAATCATTTTATTTATGAATTTATTTTTTATGTTTTATATGAATTTTTATTAATTTTAATTTGTAATTTTGTGATTTAGAAAAGAAGAGGCCACATCTTTGGGTCTCAACTGTTATGTCCCCATGATTGTACCTATGTTAACCATGATCTAGATGTTTTCACAATTAGTTTTTTATGGGGTTTTGGTGAAACTATCTCATCCCTGATAACTTCATGGTATTCGTGAATCATAATAGTTTTTGATATATCTTCTATCATTTTTTTAAAAAATTGTTATAGTGATGGTTGATGAAATTATTATTGAATTACAGTATTGATGATTCATATACACCTAGTAAAGGAAATGATGTTATTAACATGCTATGTTGGAATTAAAATTTAGGTTTTTTCTTCATTACATGTTTTCTTGGTCACTTATATAGGGGCACATATTTGTTATTTTAACATAGATGTAGTTAATTGTAGAGGGTTTCTCTAACTTCATATATTTAAGTCATCCATATTTAATATGTCAAATAACATCGATTGGGGATCCAGAGGTTGAATATTTTTTGGATTTTATTGTTTTTGAAGATACCCTTAAGATATGGTATGAGGAAGTTTAGAATCAAAATTTTTTCTAAAGAAGGAATTTCATCTCCTTAATTGTTAAATAGAAGGGTCTTCACATGTTTTATATCTCATTATTGGTAGTGTTTATTGGTGAGGCTATGATGTATCATGCATTATTTAGTTAATTTTGTTGCCCGGTGATGTGGAGGATTGTAATATAGTTCATATATTGGTGTTTAGTATTATAAATGATGAAAATCAAACATTTGGTTTTCAATGGGTTGCATTAAAAAATGGATGTCCCTTGGTGGAAGTAGGTAGATATTTCTATGAATTTTTTGACCTTTTTTACTAAGGTAATATTGGATATGATACTATCTAGGTGAGCCTGGACCATTTGAAAAATATTTCTCACTTCATAGTGATTAAGGATTTGAATGTCATCTAGGATGAATCGAGTGAGAATTTAGCATAGATTATAAGTCCCCACATGATTATTAGAAAGATCATCTATAATATTAATCCTTATTTTACATCATTTCAATGTATGATTCTTATGTATTCCTTTTCTTATTAGCTATGATTTATAAAATATATCCGTATATATATGTATTATTAGACAAAGTGGACAATCAGGAATTTGTAAGATTGTTTTCATCAAGACATTCTATATTTTTTGGTTTTTTTGAAGAACGTACCCTTGGTTGAGTTTGGAAATAATAATAACTATCACCTAATTATTTTTATATATATATTAAAACTTTTTTACATATGACCATGCATATCTATTTTGTATAGGAACGTGGATAAACATTCAATTATTCTCAGACCATAGTTTTTTTAGAAAAACAACAGTGATGGTATGAGTATTTCAAGAGTGGATGAAGTATGATTAAGATAATTAAAATACTTATATTTGTCATAGGAAGATTACATAGAGTTTTACTTTAGGGAAAATATTTTTTGATGGTATCTTCTCATTATGGATCATCACGGTTAAACAGAAGGAGTAGGAATATGCCTCAATTTATGAATAAATTAAAGGTGTTGGGGTGTAGCAGTGATGGGGTGTATTGGTTAGTTCGTACTCAATAAATTTTCATGATCTATGGTGTTTTCCATGTTTCATGGCTTCATCTATATCATCACTATGAATATTATGTAATTGATGGTAGTAATTTTAATATAAATAATGATATGATTTTTTAATCATACAACTGAGATTCATGATTTTGAAGAAAAAGTGTTTAAATGGAATGTTATTCCAATGTTATGGGTCATATGGTATGAGGAATGAATTCAAAAAATTACTTGGGAACATGAGTTATCGTTCTATTCTCTATATGTCATGTTTTGTGATCATTGGATTTTACGGTATGATATATTTTTCCTTTGTTCTAATGATCAGGAGACATTTGAATATGTGTCAAGTTGCTTGAGATTATTTTATACCTATACAGTATTTTAATTTAGTGATGAATTCATTCCTTTTTAAAGGTATTTATTATCGGTTTCCGGGTCACTAGTCATTGTTTTTTTATTGGTTAGTTTTAATTCGTAGGGATTATAATTATTTCAAAAGGATAAAATATAATGGTATTTACTTTTAAAACCAATATTATATGTTTTTTAGGAATTTTGAGGCGTTGATAAAATTTTGGAATATGGTCTGGTGTTGAGGGTTGAGTTTTATTTCTCCAAGGTCTAAAAAAACTTTTGAGATGTTTTAGGGGAGTTTTTAGGGTTTCAATAAATGTTCACTATCTAAATTTATATATGGTGAAAATGGGTGTGAAAAGACTATTTTAAAGTTTTTTTCCAAATTTGATGATTCAAGATTTTAGATACCCATTTTGGGTTTATGAAGATCTATTTGGAAGGGTGTGGTGACTATGAGTGTCTTAGTAGAGCCCCTGTGTAAATGGGAGGGGTTAAAATTACAATTATTGTGGAAATGGTTGCACTTCAAAATTAATAGATGATATGAAATGTGAGTGTTTGATTTATTAAAATTTTTTAAATAAAATCTTACATGGGTTAATGTAATTTGGGTTTTAATTTATTCTTATATAAGGGTTGGGTCATTGAAATGTAATACTACATGAGGAGATAACAATTTCTTAGTTTTGGACATTTTGGTGTGTGTGTACTTGGAGATTTATGGTGAAATATCTATTGGAAATAGGTATGTTTTAATGTCATATATTTGGATCCATAGTGGTGTTATTTCAGAGTTAGGAGTTTCATTTTTGTGTGTCCATTTTGTGTATGTCGGTTGGAAATGTTGATGCAGGTTCCATTACACCCTGGGGATTCTTCATATGATTCATGCTAAAAGTTTATAATTTTCATTTTGGGCATTAAAATTTGATGTTACTTGTCAAATAAATTCTTAAATGGTGGAAATATGCACCAGGGGTATGGGAATATATTGTTTTAAAGACATATAGGTTTTGATTTGGATTTTTTTCAAGGAAATAAAGGTCATATTTTTGAGTTTACATGCCATGGTGGCGGGGGTGGTTTTATCTATTGATAGTGGTTATGATTTACAATGATTTTAATTTTATTACATTAACTTGATCCATAGATATACCTACAACCAATTAATTATTTTAGACCTTCCATTCATTTCTCATCAAAATTTTAAAATTGTTATTCATAGTGAATTATGTCTCTCTAACTATCGTTCCATCCTCCATTCCATTTTATATTAAACCTCTTTAAAAATAATTCATCATCTTGAATGGTTTTAGTGGTATGTTTTATTTTGTTTTTTGTTAAATTTTTTATGTTTTTTTTTATTTTATTTTTGTTATGTATCTAGTTGTTTTTCATTGAGTTTTTTGGTGTTTGATCCGTTTTTCTATAATTGTGTTGTCCTTAATAAGGACTCAACTTTGTAAAACAATTTATGAATTATTATATTTAATTATTTGATTGTGTGGGATTAAAATGATTTATTTTTAGATTTGTTAATAATGATAATATACCTAATGTATATAATGAACTATAGATTCTTGGAATTGAATGAAAATATGGTATAACATTGGATGTGATTATGATTTAGGTGTGTGGAATTTTTTTATATGGTATGATATCTTATTGGGGAGAGTTTATTATTTCATTTACATATTTTACATACATAAAACTTATTAAATAATAAAAAATGTAAAATGACATATGTTATTAACAAGGAATTCATTCAATATATTATTATATCTTATAATTTATAAATATTGTTAATAATTAATTTGTGTATATTTATTTTCTATTTATGAGATGTAACGGATCTAAATTTCCATGTAATTGTTTTTATTTATATGGAAATATTTCGATACCGCAAAATTCAACGGTATATGGTTCCGAGGCTCGATGATACCATAATGGGTTTTTCCCTTTTATGGTACATTTAGTAAATGTGGGAGATGTATTTTTATATCTTTTGAACTGGTCCTTAGTTGAAAAATTTCATCAAACCATTGAATTGAGAATGTCAAGATTTTCCAAGAATTTTTTTTACTTCGGCCTGCAAGGGCCTAACGAAAAATTTTATTTTTGGGAATTTATGAGAAAAATAATAAAATAATTTAAAATAATTTTTTTTACTTTCTCAAAGTTTATTGTCGGACGATGATGCTACAGGGCAGCAACGGGACAACGATGATGCACATTAATGAGGCTCATCAATGGCTCGTTAACTCGGAGTGTAACTAAACTTTAATGATGTGTAACAGTGATTCGATTTCATAAATGAAACAGCGTAATGATGCGACATCGCATCATAATAGAAACATTACAACATGATCCTTTTTATAGTTCAACGCACTGGGGAAAAAACAATTAAAATTTTGAAGTATTCTTTGGAGAACCTCTGATTGACTTCCACCCCAGCGAATAATGATGAATACTGGAGGAATATCATCATCTTCATGTCCTTTTGTAGATAGTAGTTGGAAGTTGAGTTGACACCTTAATCCCTCAAGGATGAATTCTACGACATCAGACGTCATAAGAGGTAGGGTTTTTAATTTGATTTTCTTCCCTGTCCTCTTTTAAAAACGATTAAAATGGATCAAACAAAAACATGTTGATCTGTGATTCTTGCATTATGCGTGAGGGTGATTTATTCTTGGGGTTATTTTATTCGTATTCCAAATCATGTCATTTAATGATTGAATTGAAAACTCCCCAAACCACTCTTGTATTTAAACATCTAACAAAGAGGCCCTGGGTCCTTACGAACAATGCCAGAGTGCCTCCCCAGGTGAATCATTCATGGTTATACCCTCTAAATGATGGTAATGTAGGTTTGGGGTCCTCACGGTGAAGTGGGTGCTCCCTGGAGGCCATAGACGCAGAAATATCAATGAATAGAACACCGGAGTGCTTCTGGTGGTCTGCTAGGCACCCTGGCAGTGTGCTGGCAGTTGGCCTCACCGGTAGCACAGAGAATGAAACTCGTGCCGGCAGGCCACGTTGATCAGGAAGCTGTGGTGGTGCGTTGGAGGACCAAATTCAATGCGGGGTGCTACTTGGAGTGATGTCCCGCATCCGGGCAGTCTGGACATCGGGCAATGCTATAGACCATCGACCACAGCTGGGGGAAGGGGCATGTGCCCGTGAGGCTTAGAGGGATGCCGAAAGCAGCAGCCAGGCCGTGCCCCAGTAGGTCGGCTGCACCAACCACACCGCGTGGCCAGTCCCCAACTGTAAGGCCGAGCCCCCAGCAAGCCAGGATATGTCGGTGGGCTTGAACCATGACAACAAGCCAGACCCACACTGATGATTTGGACCCACGATGACGGGTCAGGATCATGCCCCTTTCAGGCTGGGCAGGACAAGACTGGTTCCTTGGGAGACCTGTTGGTCTTGACCCTCATCCATCCAGGTCGGGCTCAGCGGGGCCTTTTGGGCCAGGCCCACTGGCTAGGCCAGACCAGACTGACCCCAACCCAAACCAGGTTGGGTTGAGTTAGTCTAAATGAATTGGGGTATGTGGGATCCCCATGCGAGGTTGGTCGGGTTAGTCTGACTGAGTCGGATCGAGCCCCGTCACAACGGGCCCCTTGGTTTCTAAAACAACTCTATCATGAAAAACGCATGTCTGATTGATTATACTTTTGTGGTGTTGGGACCATCCAGACGTGGTGGATCTTTGGGAATCCTATATAGTGACATTTGTGGTATTTTATATGTGAGGAACATCTTGATGGGAGGTTCTCTCAAGAGAACTATGTAAAGAACCCTAAGAATGGCCCAGACATGAAGACTGCTAAATGTTTCCCTAGCGGGAAGCACCTCTCAATGACTTTGTAGGCCCATGGTGGGAAACACTACTCTGTGAATTTGGATGCACATGATACATGAAAAGGATGAGTACCTTAATAGTCCATGGCAAGTGGAAAGCACCTATCAATGACTTTGTTGGCCACATTACATGATGTGGAAAACTACCTAAGGATTCCAAGGTAAGTGGGAATCACCTCTTCGTGCCTTGGAAGACCCACTATACTTTCTAGAGGATGATTTTTATAGGAGTTGAGGTTTTCATTGATGTTTCTGATTATGCAACTCTTACTACCCTATAATAAACCTGGTGTGAGAAATATTGTGTTTGGTTCTATTCTTTGTGGAATTTTTGTGTGGTCTTTCCTTTTGGTTTTGGGGTCCCTACTAAGTACTTTATTAGTTTCCCCTACAGGGGCTTCGCCTGCACATGTTCTATCTGGTGCATATGACCGATGATTCACCAGGGGTCCTCCGGGAGATGTGATTAATTGATGATACGATGGTGGCCTTAGTGGACCAGGACAAACAGGGGACCAATTGGACTGGGAGGACATGACATATTACTTCGGCTTCTAGTAGCTTCACTACACTCATGATCTGGTGGGGTGTTCTACAAATGGCCATCAGTGTTTCTTTATTTTTGTACTTATTGTTTTCGATTCGTTTTTGGGTTTGCATTCTGGACCACTTACTTTTAGTTGTAATTTCACTCATCCTTGTTTTAGTGATATAATTATTTTCCTCTATTCTGGGTGTTGGGATGTGGTTTGGTGTGTGTGTGAGTAGGGGTACTAAATAAAATTCTAACCACTTGCTGGATAATGCATTCGGTGCTAGTTTCCTCCCCCTGACCTTCAAGAGGCAGGCTTAGGGTAGTCATGACACGGGCCCTGGAAGATGGGTCCTGAAAAAGTGGTATCATCTGGTGGTCGGTTTCCCCTCAAAGGCCGGGAGTAAGTGTTTTTTTGGGGAAACAATGTTAAGTGTTTGTAGTTCTAAATTCAGATTTGGGGAGTCTAATGTTGGGGTGACAGCTGACGTATTCAGACACGAGGTCCTTGAATTCATCTTTTTTTTATAAATACATGAAATCATTGATTGAATAAATTTCTACTTATGTTATTTTGAATAAAAGTCAGATCACAAGTTATAATTTTCTGATCGTGGTACATCTTGACCTATCTCCGGATGCCTCTATGTGGAAGACCAGTGAGTATCCTGATAGGAAGTTGTGATGATAGACTGTCCAGCGATGTGGTGTCCATTCAGAGACCAGTGCGTGAGATGGCCCCATCGGGAGGTGTACTATATCTACCACCACTCGATTCTCAGAATCTATTACCAGTGGATATGGAAGAGGTTGTGTGTAATATCAGTTCCCTACATGAGTTTCAGAGACAGAGACCTCCTTGGTTCAGGGGAGATACAGATCCTCATGTTGTTAAGGACTGACTGGAGGATGTGAAGCAAGTCGTCCTTTTAGTGAGGACACCACCTGACCAGATGGGTATCTTGGTAGTAATCCTTCTACAGGGATCAACAGGGAAATTGTAGACTTTCACCATCCCGATTCATGATGAGGAAACCCTCACTTCTGTTGACTTCAAGAGGATTTTCTGGGAGGATTTTTTCATTGAGACCTTCTGTTCTGTGTGCATCTATGACATTCTTCACCTACTTTAGGACAAAATAATGGTGGATGAGTAATTGAGAAGGTTCACATAGCTTTACTAATACTCTTCAAATATGGTTTGAGACCCATTCTTTAGGGAAAGATCCTTTGAGATGCAACTCGGGTGGGAGATCAGGGCTTAAGTGGTGTCTTTCAGCATCCCTACCTAGGCCGGGCTACTGGAGAGATCCCTTCTGATGTAGAGCTTCTTGGATGAGTATTCACCGAGAGGTAGGTATTCCAGAATACTCTAAGAAGAAGTGTATTCAGTGGGTAGTTTACAGTAGATGTGTGGGCCCATGAAGGGTATGTCATTTTGAGGCTGACCCCAGGACTCATGGTTGGCAGCGCGAGGCTCTCAGGCCTTATGGGGTCATACGGGGTCCGGGATTTGCAACATTTGTGGTGGGTTGGGACACATTTCATGTAACACCCCATGATTCCATGGTACGCTTCTCTATCAATAATGCAATGGCTTGAATTGTACGCATGTTCAAGATTCTAACACACCGCGACCAGTCAAAGTAGCCATTATGAAGAGTAATACACATTTTTTGATATTATATAAATTTTATATATCAAAATTGACTTCATTTTTGGATTCATAATATCAAAATTATCCTATGTTGAATTTTTGGTTTTTTTCTGAGAACTTCCAAATTTTTTTGAATAGTGAAAAATAATTAAAAAAAACATTTTTAATAAAAATAATTTATAGTGATAAATTATAATATTGAGTGGTTTTAAAGTATTATTAGAATATAAATTTACAATTTTATCCAATGGTGGTCATTAGAATTAATTTCATTTTGAAATTGGACATAAACAATTGGCAATCTTTTTATTGATATTGTTTCTTAAAAACACGCTATTTGTTTTGACAACAGGAATTAATTATAAAATTAATTAATGAAAATTATATGTTTGGAATTTTTTAAAATAGAAATAATTTTTGAAATTGTAATATCAAATATATCTTAGAGTGATTTTTTGGTATTTTTCAGAAAAACATCGATTTTTGATGAATAGTGAAACCACTAAGTGGTAGTTAAAAAACTGATTTTTCGTTTAAATGAAATTTTACCACCTCTATGATTTGAATTTCAAAAATCTGACATACATCATTTTCATTAGATATTAAAATGTGGTTCAATGGGATTAAAATAATTTTTGGTGAATGGTAACTTTTATGTTTTATTAATCGCGATTAAAGATAATTAGTGTAATTTAAGGTAAATATAATGATATAATATTATGAAATTACCTTTACACTTGTCCTACACTTATTTTATGAGTCATGGCCAACCAAAAAAATCCATGGGTAAACTTGGGGGCCCTATGTAGCCACTTGGTTAAGAAAATGACATTAATAACTTTTTATTTAAAGTAAAATAAAAGTGTCAGAAACATGTTATATTTTACTAAAACAATTTTTACATGCGGTTATACAAGTAATATTTTTTTACTATAAATAGGCATTGTAAAGTTAAAAATATTTCCTACATGATATTATTTTATTATAATTTTTATACATTAAATAAATTAATTTATTTATGACACTATGATGATGCAGTGATTACCTCATTAATTATCGATTTAAATAAAATGAAAAGATAATGTAAAATCTAAAGCATACACTTGTCAAAAACCTATTGGATGAGTATATTTCGAAACCTTATCTCCTTATCCTCTAAATATATAATTGTGGGACCTTTAAAATCCGAAACTAATTATATACTAAAGTAACATTTCTTGAATTTCCAAGAGTGCCCCTTCTCTCCTCTTATAAAAGACCCCACCTCTACCACCTTATTCACACCATCAATGCCATTTGGCTTGGCCAAACTCTGCCTAAATAATCTCTAAACTTCCCTCTATTACTCCTAGAATCCTCACTTTGGGCAGAAGTCTTCCCAACGAATCCTTTTTCTCAAAACAAAAAGATTTACCCGATTTAAAGGTAATATCTTCAGTTGTGTTCTTTAGTTTTATTTTTCTTCTCCAACCCCATAAACTCCTCTTATTCCAATATTTTGTAACAAAAACAGTATCTTAAATAAACTAGGATTTTGTTATGATATGTATTTGATTTAAAATTACACACACCTCCATCTAATGTTTAAAAAACATACTGTTTCTATGGCTGGTGAATTACTGCCTCGCGAAATGATGATTGTTCAATCTTCTTTTAACACCTTTCATGGTTGACATTAAGATGTCACTATATTTATATATGATATATATTATGTTTATGTTTTCCTTATACATATTTATTTTTCATTTATGGCATACCTTTATTATTTCCATTATGGGTCAACGTGAGAATTTCATTTTAGGAAGTGCGGACTACTGCCCCCTCAAAGTGAATTCAATCGTTAATGCCATATGTGGGATGTATAAAGGATGGATTAAATGATATTAAATAAGATATTATAATGGAATTATAATATAACTTTATATCATTATTATTTAATTCCATTAAATATGAAATAGAAATGAAATTAAAGTTCATGCGTACGTACGGCTTACCATCTCCATGAACGGTGAATTTCATTTAATACCGCTAAATGTTTTGTAATATTATAAATGAATTTATATACTGGATATATATGATATATATGATAACAAAATCATGAATATAATTCTTGATATAATTTATATTTTACCACATGAACAGCTTTTAATTATAAGAAGTTTATTTTTGACTCAAGTACCAAAGATCGACAAAACGACCATTATTAACATAAATAATTACATAATGTTCATAACATGGTAATAAGTTATATCAAAGGAATAATGAACATGAAATATGTTCTTAATCAAGTAGAAATTAACTCTATTTTATTATTCAAGAGGTTAAAGAATGATCGAGTCAAGTCGGAAATGAGGTAAGGGACTTCCTCTAAATCTCCATTCAATGATTCATTTAATGTTTTATACAAAACATTCTTTTATACGGTGTATAAACCCCTTTGAATTTTATGTTTATTAATAAGGAATATTTTTATATGAAGCCTTTTTACTAAATGACAAAAGGAATGTTTTGTCTTACGTATCCGGTGATAATGAATTCTCAGTCGCCATGACCATTATTTGAGTTTCGGCTTCCTCTACAAGCCATAACATTTTTTTAAATGAAAAATAAATACCATGTTTTAATTTTAATTTATTTTGTTATTGAAAATGGTTTTGATAATGTTATTATTATATCAATGTGTTGTATTGATATCTTGTGATTGAAATGTGGAAATTTTATGTTTCCTGTAAGCATGTTTTATGTGATATGATTATGTTATGTTTTATGATATGTATAAAAATGTTCATATGAGGAATTAATTAGACATAATAAGTGACTGGTGGAATACGCTATAGCTAATCAATGCATCGGTAGGTCTCATGAGACAAACTAGTGTCTTGGAACACGGCCTTGAATATGTGGTTATGATAGTCTGGCATTATGCATTCCAAAATTATGAAAGTGGTTATTGATATTGCATGTGATTATTCGACTAGTAGAATATCAATGTGAATAAGTAAATGGAATTATTTCATTTTTTCCATATTATGTTGAAGTTCAAGTTTAAATGTATTTTGTTTAAGTTATACATTGACTTGAATTTTTATGTTTATTTATGAATGTTTCTGGTATATTGTTATCCTTACTGAGCATCTGAGCTCACCCCTTTCTATGTTTTATTTTTCCCAGGATGTGAAGAAATATTTTATGACGGACTTGTGGGGATAGTGTGAAGGGGATATGAGTGTGGACTATGGAGACCATGTTATTGTAGTTTTTCACTTTATGATGTAATGTAACATTTATGAATGCATCTAGTATTCCCAAGGCTACTAAACTAATCCGTTTTTCGAGACATGATCTTTTGTGATCATGCCAATGTTACGTAATAATGAACCGAATCTGGGTAACTGGGGTCAGGTAATTACAGTTGGTATCAGATGCAGTTTACTACTAACCATGGAAGCTAGATTTAGATAAACTCTGATTAGAGCACATAGCCCTAAGATAGACTTTGAGGATTAGTATAGAAGAACATCCTAGAATTTTGGTATTATAGAGATTTTATGGGTTTTACGAGAAATACATCCCTTTCTAGATACGAGAAGGTATATGAGGCTCTGGCATAGTTGTACGTAGGTTTAAAACCCGAAAACACCGCTTTGAGCTAGACACGAATGGGAACTGGTGCACAACAACGTGCATTGCTGCCCTCTTGGTTATGACACTCCTGGGGGGTATACTTAGGATAATTCATGATTTCTTTACAAACGATTATGAAGGGTTTATTAGTATATACTTCCTTAAAAAAATTATGTATATGGATTATATCCACAAACTGTTCAATTTATGTTAGGTGTTTTACACGTTTGTTATTTTTTATTTCGATTTATAATTTAATCTAGTTTATTCCATTGTTTAGAAATGGCTCGTAGTGGAAGGAATGGAAACCTTATTAATGAAAGAAATCCATGTAGGGATTTCCCTCCTGCTCAAGATAATTATAGTGGAGCTGGTGATACAACTGGTGCTGATTAGCTTATCACCATACTGGGATAACTCACTCAGGTTATGAATAATAACCTTACTCGTATGGAGCACCCTAATCTGCAATGTGGAGGATCAATGTTAGACATCTTCATGAGGAAACAACCACCAACATTCAATGGGAGTACAGATCCCTTAGTATATGAGCAATGGTTAAATTCCTCAGAGAAAATTTTCCCTGCCTTGGGGAGTATTGAAAGGAAATGTTTATCCTAGTAGTTTACAGCCTCACTGGAGATGCTGATCAATGGTGGTCATTGATTCAAAACATGAAGGACGATGATGAAGTATCAAATATGGAATGGAGGGATTTCAAAGATATTTTCTTAGAAAAATACTTTCCTCGTGACCATCGAGCAGATATGGAATGGCAATTTCTGAGTCTGAGACAAAAGGAGGATGAGAATATCGCAATGTTTGAGGATAACATTACAAGGATAGCATGGCATGTAGCCGATTATATATGTAACCCAAGAAGTAAGATTGATCATTTCTTTGTTGGGGTAAAACCGTTTATCCGTCGAGCCTTAGTCTCACAATATTTCTCATCGTATGAAGATATTGTCTCATGTGCTTTCAAGACAGAAAAGGAATTCTCAAAATCTTTTGAAAATAAAGTAATGCAAGAGAAGAAGAGAATGGTGGAATAAGAGACAGATAAAGGGAAGAAGGGAAATAAGGATTTTCCATTATGTGATAATAGTGGGAAGAATCACCCCGGTACTTTCCTAAAAGGAATGGGAGTTTGTTATAAATGTGGAGAAAAAGGTCACCAGGATTGTGATTGCAAGGGAAAGAAAGAGACTATTAATGATGAATGCTACAATTTTAGGGAAATGGGGAATTATTCAAATGAATTTCCTAAGCTTCAGCGAAACTTACCTCATAAAAGGCCAAGGGATGAAGGCCGATCTTATGCTGTTTCTACAGTTGGAGTGGAATAATTAATGTATTGGTGCTTTTAGGCTCAAGGATTATATTCTGGTTATAAGAATAATGTGATATATATAAGGATTGTACTGCAGTACTTGTTGTTTCCATTACAGTTTTATTATGATAAATGTAATCATATTTTTAGTATTTGACAATAAGAGAATCATTACTTTGTTTGGGGAATCTGATGTTACAATTGATTTTGGAATTTAGAGACCTTTTAGATAATGTCTGGACAGAGGTATTTTGGATAACTATAATGGTTGGAATGGATTAAGTTGAACTTTGGATAGTACTGTTTAAGTTTAGAACATTTCTGAAGATTATTTTTGGAATATTATAATACTATAGTTTTAGGAAAAGGACAACCTACGGGTCGGGGGATAACCCGTCGCGTCGGACAATGCTGTACGAATCGAACCCACAACCATAGTGCGACATGACTTTATTACCTACCACTAGCCTACAAGAAGTCCCTGGTTATTAAAAAATAGTTTTCCTAATCTAAATGGTATGTTCTAATATTTGGAACCTTTTACGATTAGGATAAATATAATATTTTTGAGTTCTAATATCTTTTTGAGGGAAAGATGAGTTTGTGGTAGAAATTAGTTGATGGATGAAACTCTACTTGTCAAGTATATATATAGATATACCTCTCTCTTATTCTATGAATAAATTAATTCTTAAACATTAGGAAATAGATATTAAAAAAATGTGTTATACTAGTACCTTATGTTTTTTTGAACTGATGATATTTTAAATCACCATAGATTGAAGGCTTTAAGGCCCTCAATTTTACACATGTTTGTGATTGATGACCTCAATCACTCCCTACAAATATATATGTTTTCCCTCCAATTATTTTTCTCTAATTTCCACCAATTTTCTCAAAATCTAGATCATAATTTGGTGGTGACTTTCTCATTTCCCTTTCCCTCTTATTAAGGCTACGTTTTATTAACCATATTTCCAATGTGGGTTTTCCACAAAGGTATTATCTACATTCAAACTTTTATTTTTGAAGAATGATTTAAAATTGTGAGGATGAGATTTATTGAAGGAGGGTAGAATGTAACACCCCAAGCTTCCACTGTACGCTTCTCTTTCAATAATGAAATAGCTTGCATTATACGGTAGTTCGAGATTCTAACACACCGCGACCAATCAAAGTAGCCATTATGAAACGTAATACCCACTTTTTCAAATTATATAAATTTTATATTTCAAAATGTACTTCATTTTTGGATTTGAAATATCAAAATTATCCTAGGTTGAATTTTTTGTATTTTTTTGAGAACTTCCAATTTTCGATGAATAGTGAAAAATACTTAAAAACAACTTTTTTAATAAAAATAATTTATAGTGATAAATTATAATATTCAGTGGTTTTAATGTATAATCAGAATATAATTTTACCATTTTATCCAATGGTGGTAATTATAATTAATTTCATTTTGAAATTGGACATAAACAATTGTCAATCTCTTGATTGAAAATGTTTCTTAAAAACATGCTATTTGTTTTGACAACGAGAATCAATTATAAAAATAATTATTGCAACTTATATTTTTGGAATTCTGTAAAATAGAAATAATTTTTGAATTTGGAATATTAAATATAGCATATATTTAATTTTTGATATTTTTCTGAAAAACAACGATATTTGATGAATAGTGAAACCACTATGTGGTAGTTAAAAAATTGAATTTTCATTTAAATGAAAATTTACCACTTCTGTGATTTGAATTTCAAAAATCCAACACAAATCATTGTCATTAGGAAGTAAAATATGGTTCAATGTGATTAAAATAATTTTTGGTTAATAGTAACTTTTAAGTTTTATTAATTTCGATTAAAGTTAATTAGTGTAATTTAAGATAAATATAATGATATAATAAAATGAAATTACATTTACACTTTCCCTACGATTATTTTATGAGTCATGGCTGACCAATAAAATCCATGGTTAAACTTGGGGGGCCCATGGAGCCACTTTTTTAAGAAAATGACATTAATAACTTTTTATTTAATGTAAAAATAAAAGTGTCACAAACATGTTTTATTTTTCTAAAAAAAATTACATGGGGTTATACAAGTCATATTTTTTACTATAAATAGTCATTGGAAATATAAAAATATTTCCTACATCATATTATTTTTTTATAATTTTTAGACATTAAATACATTAATTTATTTATGACACAATTATGATGCAGCGATTACCTCATTAATTAACGATTTAAATAAAATAAAAAGGATAATGTAAAATATAAGACTTACAGTTGTCAAAAACCTATTGAATGAGTGTATTTCGAACCCTTATCACCTTATCTTAGAAATATATAATTGTGGGACCTTTAAAATCCGAAACTCATTATATAATAAAGTAACATTTCTTGCCATTCCAAGAGTGCCCCTCCTCTTCTCTTATAAAAGGCCCCCACCTCTACCACCTTATTCACACCATCAAAGCCATTTAACTCGGCCAAACTCTACCCAAATACTCTCTCAACTTCCCTATCTTACTTCTAGAATCCTCACTTTGGGCAGAAGTCTTTCCAAGGAAGCCTTTGGCTCAAATCAAAAAGAGTTACCTGATTTAAAGGAAATGTCTTCACTTGTGTTCTTTTGTTTTATTTTGCTTCTCCAACCCCCTAAACAGTTTTTATTCCTATATCTTGTAACAAAAACAATATATTAAATATTCTAAAATGTTTTTATGAGATGGATTTTATTTACAATTACAAACTCCTCCATCTAATGGTTAAAGAATATACTGTTTTTGTGGTTCGCGAATTACTACCTCACGAAACGTTGATTGTTCAATCTTCTTTTAACACCTTTCATGGTGGCCATTAAGATGACACTATATTTAAATATGATATATATTATGTTTAGGTTTTCATTATTATTCTTTATTTTTCATTTATGGAATACCTTTATGATTTCCATTATGGGTAAACGCGATAATTTAATTTTACGAAGTGCGGACTACCGCCCCCTCAAAGTGATTTGAATTGTTAATGACATATGTGGGATGTATAAAGGATGGAGTAAATGATATTATATATGATATTATACTGGAATTATAATATAATTTTATATCATTATGATTTCATTCCATTAAATATGAAATTGAAATGAAAGTAGCGTTCATGCGTACACACGGCATACCGTCTCCATGAACGGTGCATTTCATTTCTTACCTCTAAATGTTATGTAATATTATTAATGAATATATATATGTGATATATATGATATCTACATCATGAATATAATTCTGGATATAATGGATATTTTACCACATGAACAACTTGTAATTATAAGAAGGTTATTTTTGACTCAAGTTCCAAAGATCGACAAAACGACCGTTATTAACTTAAATGATTACATAATGGTAATAACATAGTAATAAGTGATATAAAAAGAATAATGAACATGAAAAAGGTTCTTAATAAAGTAGAAATTAAATCTATTTTATTATTCCGGAGGTTAAAGAATGATCGAGTCAAGTCAGACACGAGGTAAGGGACTTCGTCTCAATATCGATTCATTGAGGCATATTTTGTTTTATACACAACATTCATTTATACGGTGTATAAAACCCTTTTAATTTTACATTTATTCTAAAGGAATCCTTTTATACGAAGCTTTTTTACTAAATGAAAAAATGAATGTTTTATCTTACGTATGCAGCGACAATGACTTCTTAGTCACCATGACCGTTATTTGAGTTTTGGCTTCCTCTACAAGCGATTATTTTTTTTTGAATTAAAAATAAATACCATGATTTACGTTTCTTTTATTTTGGTATTGAAAATCTTTTTTATAATGTTTTTATTATATCAATGTGTTGTATTGATATCTTGTGATTGAAAATGTGGAAATTTTATGTTTCCTTTATGCATGTTTTATGTGATACAATTATGTTATGGTTTATGATATGTTTAAACCTATTCGTATGAGGAATGAATTGGACTTAATAAGTGACGGGTGGAGCCCGCTATAGCTATTATATGCATCGGTAGGTCTCATGAGACAAACTATTGTCTTGTCACAAGGCCTTGACAAAATCTTATTTGTAGTCTTGGACCAAGGCCTTGACTATGTGGTTATGATAGTCTGACATTATGCATTTCAACATTATGAAAGTGGTTATTGATATAGCATGTGATTATTCGACTAGTAGAATATCCATGTGAATAAGTAAATGGAATTATTTCATTTTATTATTTCCATATTATGCTAAATTTCAATTTTAAAAGGATTTTGTTTGAGTTATAAATTACCTTAAATGTTTATTTTTATTTATGA
The DNA here is from genome assembly GCA_963277665.1 of Viscum album. NCBI lineage: Eukaryota > Viridiplantae > Streptophyta > Magnoliopsida > Santalales > Viscaceae > Viscum > Viscum album. The sequence continues at coordinate 1,511,389,227 of OY728132.1, read as the reverse complement.
ATGTTTCTTCTATATTGTTATCCTTACTAAGCATCCGAGCTCACCCCTTTCTATGTTTTATTTTTCCCAAGATGTGATGAAATATTTTATGACTGACCTGTAGGGATAGTCTGAAGGGGATATGAGTGTGGACTATGGAGACCATGTTATTGTAGTTTTTCACTTTATGATGTAATGTAACATTTATGAATGTATCTAGTGTTTCCAAGGCTACTAAACTAATCGGTGTTTCGAGACATGACCTTTTTTTATAATACCAATTTTATATAATAATGCACCGACTCTGGGTAACTGGGGATGGGGAATTACATGGTATGTGACTTCTTGACCTACTGTATAGATGACCAACAGATGGTCAAGGGGCCGCTGAGGCTGCAACAACGGTTCGAGTGAGGATGTCTGCAGAGCGAAAGACATGGTAGGGGAGATGGTCGAGCTATAGGCGGTGGGCTATTGTTCAAGGTGTTACCACCACCACCCCTAGGTGGTCCACCCCGACCTCTGGGAGCAGGAAAACAAGGGAGAGCATAAATCCAGATAGTAGAGGCTGATGAGTACGGTGCTCTAGAGATGATCTGAGTTACAATTTGTGTCTTATCCACCATAGACATAGTACTTATAGACCCAGTTTCCATTCACACCATCCATGCCATGGCTCTCGTTCAGATCATAAATATTTTGGTGGAGTTGTTGGCTTGATCCTTATAGATAGAGACACCTATAAGAGGGGATTCGACGATTAAACATTGGTGATGGCAGTGGGAGCTTACACTAGGAGGTGAGAGATTTGGATGGGATATCCTATTAGGAGAATCAAGCCCTTACCACCTTAGAATGTGTTTTTCATGGTTATCTATAGTTCATGCTCAGATCGACTATTTTAGGTGTACATTGCGGTGTGTTCGTGGTGATGGAACATGGTTTTCCTTCACCGGCGGGAAGGAAACCCTTGCAATATAGGATGATCACTCTCGAAGGAGGGAACAAATGATCTCTCACTAGTTGTCTAGCCTCGACCTCAGTGTTGTGGATGATAGTAGTCCAAGTTTCCATGTAGTGGTGTACGAGTATGAGGATGTTTTTCATGATGACATTCCAGGGCTACCTCTTCATAGAGAGGTAGAATTCTGTATCGAACTGTACCTAAAGACAACACCGATACCCACTTTGGCATTTTGAATTTCTCTCATAGTACATCAAGTGCTGAGGGTACAATTGGAGGAATTGTAAGATAAGGGGTTTTTAAGGACTTTTGTTTCACCATGGGCAGCCCCAGTGCTTTTTTCCAAGAAGTAAGATGGGAGTTTATGGTCCTTCTTGGACATCTGGCACCTGAACCATGAGATCGTGCAGAACAAGTACCCACTACTGAGAGTTGATGACCTCTTCGACTAGCTGAAGGGAACGAAGTGGTTCACCAAGATAGACCTCATATTATCCTATTACAAGCACTGGGTATGAGAAGAGGATGTACTGAAGACAACCATCAGGTGTTGGTATGGCCAATATGAGTTCCTAGTGATGCCATTTGATGTGACCAATGCCCCAAAAGTCTTCATGGGCCTCATGAACAGGACGTTTCATCCCTAACTCGACTGGTTCATCATGGACTTCAATGATGAAATCATGATTTACTCAGCATTAGAGGAGGATCATTTTGTACACCAATGGATAGTCCAAGATACAATCTATGAGCACCAACTATATGGTAATCTCTTGAGGTGTTAGTTTTTTATTTAGGAGGTCTATTTCCTAGGGAACGCCATCTCAAAGGCTGGAGATGGAGTAGATCTTGTGAAGATAGAGGTCGTTCTTTCTTGGTATCTACCCAGGAGCTTTATTTAGGTGTGCTGTATCTTAGGGTTGGGTGGTTACTATCAGAGGTTCATGCCCGACATTTCAAGGGTAGCTACACCCTTATCGGCATTGACACAGAATGGAAAATCCTTCGCGTGGATAGAGAAATTACAGTAGAGTTTCCAGGAACTAAGGTGGAGACTGACGAGTGCCCCCAATTTAAGACATACAGAGGATGGTGTTGGGTATGTAGTTTACTGTGATGCATCAAGGACTAGACTCAGTTGTGTCCTGATGAATGAGAGAATATTGATCACCTACGACTCATGAAAGTTGAGGAATGTGAGTATATCTACATGACCCTTGACCCCGATATAGAAGTATTGGTATTTTCCTCGAATATATGGTGGCACTACTTGCTAGGTGAGCATTCACCATTTACACCGACCCCAAGAGTCTTAGTTATATCTTCTCCAAGAATGACCTAATCCTGAGATAGCATTGATGGATATAGTTCCTACAAGACTATGATTTTGAGATAGTCTTTACTCCTAGAAGGGGAACATGGTGGTATAAGCGCTCAGCAGGAGGACCGGGTTGCCACTGGCGAGTGATGCGACAAAGCAGTTAGTTGCAATGAAGATATCCTTCGTGGATGATGGTGATGTTTTTTACTTCCAATTGATGGTTGTTACTCCACCACTCTTACAGTGACTCAAGGATCCACAGCTGGGGGATGTTTACTATGAGGCCCGATGTGCTCATATATCCTTAGTAAGTGTTCCTTATGGATTTTTGACAGGTGGGGAGCATATCATCCTCTTCAGAGGGCACATCGTTGTTCTAGTGACGTTACTGGGTGAGGTGTTGAGAATGTTCCAAACATCCCATATCGTGGTATATCCTGGTGTGGAAAAGATTTTCCAACACCTCTGACATCAGTACTGGTGTCCAGGGATGAAGAATGTAGTGGCCGTGTTTGTTTCGTGATTCATTACTTGTCAGCAAATGAAGGCTGAGCACGAGGTTCCAACAGTAATTAATCATCCACTCGAGGTACCAGAGTATAAATGTGATGGTATTTTTATGGACTTCATGATGAAAAAATAACGTATGTTTAGAGGTCCTAAATCTATCTAGGTTATTGTTGACTGACTCACCAAGTCGGCTCACTTCCAACCCATCTAGGAACATAGATCTATAGAGGGCTCGGGATGACTCTTTGCCCAGAAGATAGTGAGGCTCTATGGAGTACCTTTGATGATCTTCTCGGATCAGGATGCTCGCTTTAACTCCTGATTGTGGAAGGGATTGAACGAGGAATTTGGGACATTTCTATGATTGAGCATAAGATTTCATCCCCACACTGATGGTCAGACAGAGCGGACCATACAGACCATGGAGGACATGCATCATGCTTGTGTCCTTGACTTTGGTCATAGAGAACCAACTAAAATTGGTGAATTTTTAATACAAAAACATCTATCACTCCACCATTTCCATGGAACTTCTTTAGGCTTTGGATGTGAGTCCTTGAAGATCATCCATATACCGGCCAGACCCAAGGGAGTCAGAAATCATGGGTCCAGAGTTGGTACAGTCTACCACCGATATGGTGAAGATCATCTTGGAGCAAATAAGGACTACACATAGTGGACATAAGTATTATGCTGATAGAATATAGAGACCCTTAGTGTTCAAGGAGGGAGATCATGGGATCCTTTGAGTCGCACCCCGACAAGGATTGTAGAGATTTGGTTGAGGTGACGAGTTAACTTTATGGATCATCAGACCTTTTCTAATCTTATGTATAGTGGGTGAGGTGGCTTACCACCTAGATATTCCCCAAAAGATGAACTAGGTGATTGATGTTTTTAATGTCTCACAGCTGAGGAGGTACATGCATGATCTATTACACTTCATAGAATAGGGAGAACTAGATATTGAAGATTGGGGACATTTGTGGAGTTCCTAGTGGAGATAGAGGATCGATAAGAGTGGGTCCTATGTGGAAAAATTATTCCCCTAGTGTGCGTCTGATGGAAACATGTGAATCTCTTGGAAAGAACATGGGAGCGTAAGACTCAAATTCGTGCTTAGTACCCCAATCTTTTTGTTTAGTTGTAGTTTTGTCTTTTGAGGATGTAAAGATATAAGATGGAAAAAATATAACGTCTCGTAATTTTTGTGTATTGTTTTTTATTTATATAGAATTATTTCGAGACCATGAAATTTGATGGAACATGGTTCTATGTACCAGAGAGACCGAAACATATTTTTGAACTATTTTTAAGGTATATTCAGAAAACTTGCAAGTGGAGTTTTCCTATCTTTTTAACTAGTGCCCAGATAAAAAATCTGAGGGCACCATTGAATTCAGGATGCTGGTATTCACCTAGAAATGACGTAACATAAGCTAGAAAGGGATGAGAACATAATTTATTTTTCATACTTTTGGATAAAAATAATAAAATAAATTTATATGAATTATTTTATTTTTCTTTCTCACTATTGAGTTCCAGACACCGATGATGCGGGGAAGCAACGGGGCAGCGGCAAAGTGAATTAATGAGGCTCATCAATGCTTAATTAACTCATAGTGTAATGATTATTTAATGATGCATAATTATGCAATGTCACATCTTAATGGAAACGATTCAACATGGTCCTTTTTATTGTTTGACGCGATGGGGAAATATGGATTAAAAATTTAGAGGATTCTCTTGCGAAAATCTAAATAACTTCTACCCCAGCGAAGAATGACGAATGTCGGTGGAAAATTATCCTCTTCAATGCATTTTTAAGATTAGATTTGGGAAGCAATGCCCACACCTTAATCCTTTGAGGATGAATGTTGCTGCGTTGTACGTTATAAGAGGTAGGGGTTTTTGATTTGATGTTCTTCCCCACCCTTTTATAAAAACAATGAACACGGACCAACCCACGAACATGTTTATATGTGATTCGTGTGTTATGCAGGAGGGTGATTTATTCTTGAGGTTATTTTATTCGGGGTCTAAATCATGGCATGGAATGATTGAACAGAAACTCCATGAACCTCCCCCATCTTTAAACCTCTAATGTAGAGACCCAGGGCCGACACAAACAAATCCTGAGTGCCTCCACATGTGTGTTCATTGTGGAAGTACCCTCAAAATGATGTAAAGGAAATTTTGGGTTCCTCATGATGAAGAGGGAACTCCCTGGAGACCACAGACACATACGACTTGAAGAACGGACCACTTTAGCATGTGTTGTGGTCCGCTAAATGCCTTGTCGGCACACCGGTGCCGATGGCCGTGAAGAAAAGGTGGCATGCGCCTACATGTCACATTAAAAAGGAAACCACAGATCATCAACCATGGTTTCATGATGGCAGACTCAGCATTAGGTGGGGAACTGTGTAGAGGGACATCCCATGTCTGGGCTATTCGGTCAGCTGACAAAGCTGCGGTCCATTGACTGCGACTGGTGGAAGGGCCCCGCGCCTACAGGGCCAAGAGGGGAGCCAGACGCTATAGCCAGGGTGTGTCCTTGTTAGTCAGCTCCACCAGATGCACCATGCGGTCAGTCCCCAACTGGTGGGATGAGTCCTCAGTGGGCCAGGCCAGCCCTGCTACACGGTGGGCAAGACCCGAGCCCAGTGGGCCGAAACCACACCGACGGGCCGGACACACACTGACGGGTTTGACCCAAGACGGTGGGTCAAACCTACACTGGTGAGCTGGACTCACACCCAGTAGGCCATACCCACACAGGATGTCCATACCCTCACCACCTTCGGGCAGGACTGGACTAGACCGGGTCGCTGGGCGACCGAGCAGGCTCAACCCTCAGCCAACCGAGTTGTTTCCAATGAGGCCTTTTGGGCCTTTCCCACTGGCTTGGTCGGACCAGATCGACCCCAACCCACACTAGGTAAGGTTGATTCCATCTAAATGAAGTAGGGAATGTGGGACCATTAGGCCGGGTTGGTTGGGTCAGTCTGAATGAGTCGGATCAGGCCCGTCACTACCGGCACCTTGGTTACTAAAACACAAGTATCTTGTATACCATGCGTCTAATTTATGATATGTTTTTGGTGTTGGGACCCTCTCGACGATGTGGATATTTTGGAACCCTCTATGGCGACTTTAGTTGATGTTTTTATGTGAAGAAGTTCTTTAAGCACAGTTCTTCCAAGAGAATTATGTATAAAATCTTGTGACTGGATGGGACCAGAAAACTGCTAACTTTTGGCCTAGTGGGAGCCCCTCTCAGTGACTTCGCAGTCCCACGGTGGGAAGTACCTCTCAGTGAATTTGTTTTCTCATGGTACATGATAATAAGGAGTACCTTGGTAAGCTAGGAATAGTGGGAAGAACCTCTCTGTGACTTTGCAAGGCCACCGTACGTGAATGGGAAGAGTACCTAAGTAGTCCAATGATAGTGTGAAGCACCAATTCATGACTTGGACGACCACTATACTCACTAGAGGAGAATTAATCTTGTAGTCGAGGTGTTCGACATTGTGATTACTGATGTTATTTTTACTACCCTAGAATTTTTCTAGTGTGAGCTATCTTTTGATCCGTGCTTTACTTTGAGGAATTGTTGTGTGGTCTTTCTTTTATGTTTTATGGTCCCTACTGAGTACTGTGTTACTCACCCCAACACAGTCTTCATCCACATGTGTTGTGTTTGGGGAAGTTTACTGGAACTTCAACAGGGGTGCTCAGGGAGACTCGACTGATGGATTCTACAACGATTGACTTTGTGGGCCATGACTAGGTGGGCTCTAGTAGGACTGGGCGGACAAGACATACAACTTTGGTTTGTAGTAGCTTCACTATTCTCACGGTCAGGTGTGGGTTTTTTCAGATGGCATCAGATTATCTTTTTTTTGAATTTAATATTTTCATTTCATTGGTTTGGTTGTATTCTGGCCCACATACTTTCACTTCTATTTTCAATTAACCTTGTTTTAGTGATATACTTGTTCTCCCCCATTCAGTGTGTTGGGATGTGGCTGGGTTTGTGTTTGCATACAGGTACTTAGGAAAATTTCCCCCACATGCAGATTAATGCCTTTGGAAATAGTCTCTACCCCCTAGCCATCAATAGGTTGTCTTGGGGTAGTCATAACACGAGAACCAGGGGACGATTTGTGACATGAAAACTGTGTGTTGATACTATATTAAATTTTTTTACTTCAAAACATCAATCATAATTTGTTAAATTAATCAATTTTTAAGGAAATGGTAAATTTTTCTATAACAAATTTCGGTGATCAATCATGTTATGTCCTTTCTTGATTTTGGATTTTTGGAATTGGTTGAAGATACGTTTAATGATTATGGATATTCATTGAATTTGAAAATATTTAGTTAATAATACTTTATATATTATACAATTATCCATGTTTATTTTTATTGTTAACCTAGTATGGTTGAATTATGATGTTAGTGTTGAGATGCTTTGATATTATTGTTATGGAAGACTATTGTAGTTGAGAGTGGGATGGTGTGGCTAGTGTGAAATAATCTTAGTGATGAATTTATTGTGATTTTAATGAGATGAAGGTAGTGACTATATTATTATTAATATTTTTTATGTTTTTTCTTTTGTATTACATGGTAACAATTTTTTGTGATATAATAGTTGTTTCTTAGCACCCCTGAGTTGTGGTCCTATAATATAACTAATGAATTACATCGTGTGAATTTGTTATTATGTATTAATGACGATCTAGTAATTTATAATGAGTCATTATTTTATAAATTAAATTACCTTATTATATAAGTGAATGCTTTATTAAGAATCTGAATTATACAAAACACAATGATTACATTGTTTTTTTGGACTTTTATATGTTATATCTTTTCAGAATTAAAATTATATTAAGAATTATAACTGTTTATTATATAGACATTGAATAATGACCATTAAGACTAGTATATTATGGTTTATGATAAACTACAATTGATATAGACAGTATATGAAGTGGCTTGGACCTGTTTGATTTTACCATTTGAAACCAATTTATCAGACATCCAAGGGAGATAACATAACTGGGATTTTACCTTGACCATGCCTACCCCCTGATTTATTTTAGATGTTCAATCACATCATGATCATGGACCAAACTATTATTAAATTTATTGTGATTTTAATGAGATGAAGGTAGTGACTATATTATTATTAATATTTTTTATGTTTTTTCTTTTGTATTACATGGTAACAATTTTTTGTGATATAATAGTTGTTTCTTAGCACCCCTGAGTTGTGGTCCTGTAATATAACTAATGAATTACATCGTGTGAATTTTTTATTATGTATTAATGATGATCTAGTAATTTATAATGAGTCATTATTTTATAAATTAAATTACCTTATTATATAAGTGAATGCTTTATTAAGAATCTGAATTATACAAAACACAATGATTACATTGTTTTTTTGGACTTTTATATGTTATATCTTTTCAGAATTAAAATTATATTAAGAATTATAACAGTTTATTATATAGACATTGAATAATGACCATTAAGACTAGTATATTATGGTTTATGATAAACTACAATTGATATAGACAGTATATGAAGTGGCTTGGACCTGTTTGATTTTACCATTTGAAACCAATTTATCAGACATCCAAGGGAGATAACATAACTGGGATTTTACCTTGACCATGCCTACCCCCATGATTTATTTTAGATGTTCAATCACATCATGATCATGGACCAAACTATTATTAAATTTATTTGATGTTAATATTAATTTTTAAATGAGTAAATAATGTGTTTGATAGAAATTTGATTTTTATACAAATTTTTGAAAATCATATTTTTGGGAAAAATAAAAATACTATAATGGATTTTTTTAATTCGATAATTTATGAAATAAATCAGATTTTAATAAAATATTATTATTAAATGATATTTTTAATGTAAAATTATAATATAATTTTCTAATGTCAAATGTAGTTTTTACGAGGGTAAGAAAATTTTTATTGTCAAATTAATCTATATTTTCTAATAAGTTATTATTTTTATTCAAATGATAAAGTTATTATATTTAAAAAAATATGAAATAAATTTTTTTTATATAATCACATATAAATTATCAAATGGGGAAATTTTAAAAAAAAATTCATGTCTTTTAATTTTTTAGTAAAAAATAAATACGCTAAAATTATATGATACATATAATAATGTCCTAATATCCAAAAGGTAATGTGATAAATATATTAAATAGTATCCATTACAAAAATTATATTTCCTTTTAATATAATGTGTTCTTGAAGTAATTTTTTTAATTTCATAAACCGATTAGATTCCTCGATAATCTATATTATATTATAAGAATTTAAAAACAATTCTTTATAAACATGACTAACATCCACATAAATATGTAAATTATTATAATTTTTTATGTTATTATCCATATAAAATTATTAAAACCCATCTTATTTGGAAGAAACATTGTGATCAATCCATTTGATTTTTTTGTTTTAATTACATAACCATATAGACACTAAAACATATGGATGGAAATAAAAAATAACTATCCATAATTTTGCTATATAACCAAACCCAAACACTCATTATTATCCCCTGAAAAATCTTGGAACACGAATTTACTCTACCCATACTGCTCTAGATCCCACCCATGATTACCCAAAGCATTAAATAGCCTCCTTTAATGATTATAGACGAATCAGGTCAAAGAAATTTATCTTATCAACATTTTCATTCATGAACATTCAATAAATTGTTCTTTTTCTAAATTTTAATGTTCCCTTGTGTCATAAAATACCCCTCTTACTATTCTAATGATTTTAATGTGATCATATACCCCCTTTTCACTCATTTATCGCTTCCAAGAATTTTTATGTACCTCATTTTTCTTCAGAAATCATCCTATGATTTTCCTCGAAAAATATATTTATAGTGAAGACCCATTCCCATTTCAAATCAAAGGTATTAACCTAGTTGTTACTGTCCTTAATTAATTAGGTATTTACATTTTTGTTATCCATATTCTATAATCATGGGGTTAAAAATGTTGAAATATATTCTTATTTTGTATGATTCATGTAGAAAACTTATGCAAGTGCATGATATGAAAGTGATGGGTGTGTTCAAAATTATATATCCCTCCAATGAATTGAATAATGTTCTTATCTCAAGAGATTCCATGAATAGTTAAATGTATGATATCTTAAGAACACTACGTTATGTTTACATGGTTTTTTGACATTATATACATTGATGAGGTCATGTTTTATGATGTTTGAACATTCCAATATTTTTATTATGCTATCATGTTATATACTTCATCATTTTTCTAGACATTGATTCTCAACCCTCTTTTATACCTCTATATGCCTTTTTTATAATCATATCCTTTAGAGTTCCTCCATATTTATATTTTTGTAATCCTCTTTGAGGTGGGTTACTTTTTTATGAGTTCTAGTGATCATGCCTTGAGCTAGTATGGCTAGTTCTGGTATGTAGTATAAAGTGGTAGGAAGGGGGATAAATATTGGAAGTTGGACAGATTCAAATCATGAATTTCCAATTCATGATAGGATTTTCAATGCTAATCCCACATATCCATATTAGGTGTGCGAGTATTTGAGAAAGTTGGGAGTCTGAAATTCACATTGTGTGATAGATTCATGATGTGAGATTGGTTTTTTATTTTTTGTTTATTATATGTGATGGTTTTTCATATTAAAATGGTATTTATTAATTCATCATGAAAATCCAATTCATGTTGTGAACATGTCTCACTCAACCCTATTTTAATCCATCCATCATCGTGCACTTTGTAATCGTGTAATTTTTTTTCTTGGCTATATTCCTCTTATAATCAATCGCTAAATCGTATTCAATCAATAAGAAAGAAAATGTTAGATCTATGTGTTTTAGAGCATAATTATTAAGGTAATATTTTATATTCATCTTCTTCTAAATATGTTGTGAACAAAATTTTTTATTCACGTTGAAGGGAAAGAGGAATCTAATCGCTACTACAGACATGATGTTTTTTCTACGTATTCTCTACTTTTGATGTTAGTAGCCTAAATCATATCACTAATGTTTTTTCATTCATTATAATTATGTTTTTTATATCATTCTCAATCAAACACTTCACTGGTGTTCTAGCCATTAACTTATTAAATCTTGAACAACATGACATTAGATCACTGAGATGATTTAGTAATTTTTTAAAATGATTAATTAATTTAGTAATTTTCAAAAAATATATTTATTATAGTGGTTTCTTGACATAGAATAAATATGGATAAAAATAATTAATTGCTGTTTTAATAATATACAACCTATTTTATGATGAAGTTGTTTTGATATAATAAGGATAATAACTATGAAATTGACTGAATAAAATATATTATTTTAGACAAATAATTATTTCATTTATTGATAAATGTATTTAATAATGATATATCTAGTTTATGTTTTCATTGGACTTGTAATTTTATTGAATTGATTTTGTGTTTAAATTACGGTGATGAGATTGATTCCTATGGGTGTAATACGCTGTTCCATGTTGAGTTTATCTTTATATGTCTCATGAGTTTATTGATATTTTAGTGATAAATGTATGATTTAATACCACATATGGGCTAGGAAAACTTGTACCAGATGACTAAGGGTAGATTATATGATTATTTCGGATGTTGGAGAACTATATTTAGAGTCACTGGATACTCGATCATGATAGTCTAAATAGCTTACTGTAAGAGACCATTTTCTCATACGATGTTTTGTGTGATTGATCCTAAGTAGGATAGTCTACTACTCGTTGTGTGATATATCCTAATGTAATAGGATCATTCCCTTGGTATAGATATAGTGAAGGGTTCCCAAGCATGTTTGGATGGACCCAAGAGTTACCCAGTAACTTCATGGTCTACATGTTAATTGTATATACATTGTTGATTTTTGATATAAATACATAGTTATTCACATTATTTCATGAATTAAATTATTCATAATATATATATTTATACATGGTGGTATTGATCTAATGAGATATAGTAATAGCCCAGATGTGCCTCTATTTGGTATGTAGATAGATTTCATAGATGCAAGTTTTGAGATTGTGAAGGGACAATGATGTGGATTTTTAGTTTACATGATAGGAAGGAGCTTTGATATGGGACCAACATGGGTTTTGGAAATGGGGTAATTCAAGACGTAATTTAATCCAACTAATTATTTTATCCGAGTGTATATCACCATGTCATTTATTCACATTCTGTTTTTCATTTCATTTTTTATTATTTATATTTTTTGGATTTGTTCAGTTGTTCTCTTTTATCTTTGGTTTCTATTTTATTTATTCAAATATTTTTTTTATTTACACTGATCAACTACTATTTTACATTACTATTATAGCTCAATTCTAGAGGGTAAAATCTTCCAACTATATTCAACATAACTTCACATCTAATCAATGTTCACTAATGTAAGGGGAGGAATTCTTGACGTCACATAACCCACACGACATAGTCTGGTGAGTGAGTGTGGGGTTGGCAATGTTACAGAGTGGTATCACATCCTAGGTTTCCATTCATTTGATTTGATTTTTGGGATATTTATAATGGAACCTAGGATGTGTTGGGACTTAAAAATGATCTTGTGCATGGGTGTAGCCAGGTTATGGGTGGAGGCAAAAACGATGGCCTAGGGATGAGATTGGTGTCATTGTTGTTATTTTGATATAATTTTGATGTGATTTCACTTTGTGAAATTCACATGTTGTGTGAATTTCATATTTATTGATATTATATTTATTGGATTGTGTGGAATGAGAGGATTTTGAATGCATCATGATATTCAGGTATGGATCTGTGTTTACATTCCTTGTTCATGATAGAGAAATATTTATTTTGTCTGATATATTTACCCAATTGAACTAGGAAATTCAATTCATATTATACCTAAAGAAAATAAAAAATTTAGGTCATTACAGTTCACATGTTAATCCACATTTAAAGGAACATTAATTTATTGGTTCTCTATATATATTACCTATAATGTCTGAATGTTTTGTGTATCCATTGTTTAATTCTTGTGTGGGTCCTTATAAAAAAAATTCATGCTCATCATCTTTGAATTGAGAATTAGGATAGATATAATAATCATGATCTTATTGCTGCAGAGTTGGAATATACTAGAGATTCAATGATTCAGATGAATTATCATCTCATCAAAACTTCTTGAGGTTCATGTAACTAGGGAGAGAGGCCCCTATAAAGCTATTTTTTTGATTGAGTCAGTCTATATTATCTTTAGTCATCTTGAAATAAACAAGTGAATATTTATTCTTATATTCTTCAAGAACCATAAATGAATTAGTGGGATATTCATGAGTTTTTTGGCCAGCATGATGAGTTATCATGTATGTATTTCACTTTGAATTCATTCAACCACTTCAATGAATAGATATTAAGGGATGAGATGGATCAAGAGCTCATTCATCTTGAATATGAGGTCATTTCAGTGATGTACTATAGTAAATGTCTTATAGACCTTTATTTTATTCCAATCTTTTGATACCTGATTATATTTCTTGATTTAGACATGTTCATGATGGGATTCCGTATGATATGAGGTCATATCTGAACATCTTTCACCTGGGTATCGTTTCTAACATGATGAACAATGATATCATTACTAAAGATAATATGATATATTCCTCGAGTCATGTACAAGAATTTTTAGTAGGGGAAATTGGGGGTTCTAATTTTTTGTGGAAATAAGAACCATTATATCAATTTCCCCCATAGAAGTAGGATACAGGGAAGCCAATGGAGTGGGTTATCACTTTTGGATCACATCTTTGTGAAATGTTTCAATGTTGAAGCTTGGGAAAATGAACCTATATTGTCCTCATCTTATAATTTAGTGTTATATCATTAGATGGATGGGTCATAATCTTGGGTTATGTAGGAAAATTTTACCTTAGTGATGTGGTAGGGGATACAGATAGGTAGTTGAGTCCACAAGGGACTCAGCTACCCCTCAACAAGCCGGTATAAAGAGTTCCCTATCATGTTTAGGATAAGGCAGTAGACATGGTACCTGAGTGTAAGAGTGGAAGTACCACTCGAAGGGAATAACACATTGCAGTCAGACTAGATCTTATGTTAGAGGGGAAAGCTAGTCTCATTTTATATAGTTGGTTCTAACTAGTTAGTATACAGGACCTTTAACCATCAAAGTTGATATTCAAGTATTCATTAACTACACATAAATTTTTTTGATATAGGGTCATCACATTCTTTTATATCTTCACTTTCCTCATATGGTTTGGGTTTTTATCTGGATATCGTAGATGTGAACATGGATATTGACATACTATTTGGAGTGTAATCATAGTATATCAAACATTATAAGGCATGTTCTCTTGAAATTAGTGGCTATAATTTCTATTTAGAAATAACCATTTTCTAAATGATAGGTTTATATTTGATTCTTGATATAGATTTTCTGGTTTTCTACTATGATCATATCGACAATTAATAAAGGAGAGTTTCCATTCTATCTCATGTAGTTAAAAAATCTTTTCACTAGGCGAATGGGAACATTGGGATAGTTATGCAAGACCAATTCAGTGAAAATTGGATTGTATATTGAACCAAATAGTGATCCTTATTCTAGATGATGGTGTAATTCATTAGGGTAAATTTCCTCTAATGGTTAACTATTTTCTAGATATCTCTCCCAAAGAGTAATATTTCATACAACATGGTTTGGAAGCTGAGTTCACAATCAATTTGGTGCCAAGAGTTAAGCATGTTTTTATCCAACCAAATTAAATAGAACTAGTAGATATTAATGATTTGAATTATCATTTTCATTTTAATGAAGAAAAGGTTTCCATTTGAAATAGTATGTCACCATGAGGTTCTCTACTGAATTTAAAATAAATTTTTTACGATACATAGTTTTTATATTAGTGACTAAACTACATGAAGGTCATGAAACATTATCCCCTTCTCTATCAATGATCCTTTTGACCAGCTGAGATGTGGCATTATATTTTTAAAAATTTACATAATTTAAGGGTACAATCAATTTAGTGTGAGGCCATATGTTATACAAAGACAACATTTAGAAGAATGAATGTGTTATACATGTTCATGTATATTCATTTTGGTCTAATGAATTCAATAGTTATATTTATGTATTTAATGAACCAGATAATTCATCCCTTTCTGGATCAGTTTGCGATAGCATTTTTTATGATATTTTAATATTATCCAAGTAATCAGATGATCATTCCCAACATCATGAAATAATCTTGATTACACTGATATATAATCATCGTTACCTAAGGAAATCTAAATGTCATTTTTAGATTGATAGAATTCACATCAAGGATCGTGTTATATTAGATGTTGGAGAGGAAGTAGACTCGGAGAAGGTTATAGCTATAGATTACTAGGACTAAACTAATAAAGTCTTTGAGATTAATATTTTTATGTACTCATTATGATATTAAATGTGTTTTAACAATGACTTCCACAATTTTGTAGAACCCCTTTATGGGATTCCCAAGAAAGGGGTGATATTTTATCAAATATAATATTATCATTGTTTTTTTAATATTAAGTGAATGGCGAGAACAACACCAATAAAATTTTTTCCATTGTTTGGTAAGTGATATACCATGTAAAATTATTCAGCTAATGTCGGGCACTGAGCAATTTTGATATTGGATGTTGCAGTGGTTTCATTTGGTTCTTGAAAACTGAGACTATATGATAAAAATTTACATACACATGGACTAGATTTAGAATCACTGGTGAACACCCTATTATTTTTGAGTCACTATCTAATGGGTGACAGTATTTGGTATACATGGACAATACGATACTTTGGAACATCTTTCCTCCCCAAGACCTGAACCATTGAGAAAGTTGGTGGGTTGAGTATCTACTATCTTCTAATATTAAGTTGGTTCACCCACTGAGAAAATTTAATATCATTTTTGATTAATTGAAAATAAAAAAACGAAAACAAAGGTAGTGTGGGAATCGTTGAATGGGTGTCTACGTATATCACTCATTTCATACATGCATCGTGATTTTTGGGACTCCTGGGGACAAGTATCTACCGCATCAACATATATTGTACCTCTTCTCTAAGACAATATAAATAGATGGAAATTGTTTGATTTAGAGGGAATATTATTTAGGGAATGATTATATTTTGGGGATCCAATATTATTATAGTATATATTATGTCTTAATGTTCTTATTTTCATTGGCCATTTATGAGTTCCTATAGGATTCAATTATTAGACGAAGAGATATTTTCTTATCTATTGATGGGTGGTACATCCTAGTTTGACAATGTGGTATCATGATATTCATAAACAACACCAATATAAAGGAATATAAAAATAAATAGTGGTTTTTGGTGAGGTCTTTCACCTAACAATAGGTAAATCCCATGAAACAAAGGCCTGTTGAGCAGTTTCTGCCTCTTCGCATTCCCAATTAAAAAGGGATGATGTCACAATTGACTTCGTGATAGAATTCCCTAGAACATCTCACAAGAACAGTGTAGTTTGAGTGATTTTTTATTTATTGATGAAGGTAAAATACATATTTCATATCATTGAGAAATTATCCATCGATAATATTAGTAGTCTCTATGTGTGTGTGATAGATTGAGTGAACAATAATATGAGCAATATCATTTAAGATCGAGATCCTCATTTCACATATCGTTTTTTGGAAGGGTCTTCAGAAGGAACTGGGTTCACAAGTCCTTATGAGTATATCATATCACCCATAGAATGAAGGATAATTTGAATACACTATATATATAATACATGATATATTAAAAACCATGTCTTCTATATTTCTCTAGATCTTGGTATTGACATATAGTACTCAAATAATTCATTAATAATAACATCTTCTTAAAATCAATACAAATATATCATTTAATGGATTTATATGATATGTCATTTCATTCAAATCTTTTCAGATTAGAGGTAGGTGAGTTAGAAATCATTTCACGTTGTATTATACCAGATACATCTGATTATTTTCAATGTATCAAATAATGTTTTGTAATGACAGAGAGCTAAACGAAATCCAACTCTAACCATCAGAGATAACTATCAGAGTACATGTTCTTTCATTAAGTGTTCATCATGTATCTCCTTGTATTGGGAAATACCTATAAAAATGGTAGGTAATATATCACTAAAGTTTTTCGGGTCGTTTGAGATATTGGAGATGTTTGTTAATGTGGTATACTATTTGACCCTTCTATAGTGTTACAATGTCATCTGTGATGTATTTCACATGTCATAGATTTAGAGATGACATCCATACCCTTATCATGTGATATAAATTGAGGATATAGAGCTAGATTATTATAGTACTATTTTATATCATCTAGTCTGTATCATAGACCAATGTGAAAAGAATCTCTATGGGATGTTTTTTCAACTTTCATGAGTGTAGTGGCAGCATGGGCTTGTAAAATAGGTTCCCCTAGAAATGGAATCTGATATGTGGAAAAAGTGTCCATGAATGTTAATTAATACCCTATAGTGATTTATGAAGATTCTTGATGGTGATATGTTATATTGTAGAGAGGATTTATGATCACATATTTTTATAGGTATGTCATTCTTTATGTTTTTATAACCCTCGTTGTGTTCAGTATGATTGGTTTTGAGTTCCAGTGTTAAATACATTAGATAGTTTAGCTGGTTATGGGTACGTACTATAGTGGTTTAGGAAATAGTAGGTGTGGAGATAAATTAAGGATATATGATGAATTAATTTTCAAAATTTCAAATTCATTCAATTAACTTTCCAGGTCAATCCAATGGATCCATACAAGGTGTGAGAGGTTTTGAAATTGAAAATTTCATTATGTGATAGATTAATGACATGAAATTGGTTACTCTGTTATCATTAATCTGAGGAGAAAATTTTAATGGATTATAACAGAATCAAGGAATTCATGACATTAATTCTATTTCAGGATATGAAATTTTTTCACCTGATCCTATTTCAATAACTCCAGAACCATGAATTTTGTGATTGTATAACCCTTTATCTCAACATCATTCCTCTCATCAATGATCTAGACATCCTGTGCGATCCAAAATCAATATAAAGATGAATTGGGGTGTGCTGGGCCTAGATCTATGATGAAATACATTCAGTTCATCTTTTACATAACAATCAACTATTCATGAAATTTATTATTCATGATTAAGGGAAAGAGAATTATTATTGGAACTGCAGATGTGAGGTTTTTTTCTACATAATCACCTATTTTAAGGTGGGTGGTCTAAGTCATATATGCAATGTTTGTGCCATCATTCTTAGTGTGTCCTGTAGAGATTTTGTGCCAAAAATCACTACACATAACTTGATTAATTTGATAATATCTTTTTTAATGAGTAATACTTATACAAAATCCTCCCCCATTGTTCACTATGGATCCATTGGCATTTTAACCAATACATGTGGCCACCAGATAGATGGATCAGCCTTGGAATTATTAAAACTCAGAATATTTGAAATTACAACCCTTATATAATTTGGTAATTTGTTCAAATTATTGATTAAATTATGAATTGGTATATAAATTTAATTTTAGTGGTTTTTTAAGATAGAATCACCGTGGTTAAAATTGATTCATTGGTGTTCTAATAAATAGGTCCCAGAGTAAAATGAAACCTATTTGATATAATTATTAAGATAATTGAGAACCTGAATGAAAGAAATATATTTGGATAAAAAATGAAAATGTGATAAATGGAATATTGTGTCTTATTATGATATACCCACTAGGTGTTTTTTATTTCCTTTCAATTTTCTTTTGGATATATTATTTATGTAATAGTAATAAGGATTATGTCTAAGGGTGGAATGTTTAGTGGAATGTTGTGTTTGTCTTGATATATATCATGTTTTTTTATTACTGAGGGCTAAATGTATGATTATGTACTACGTGTTGTCTAGGATGACAGGTAAATGATTACTAAGGGAATAATATATGATTATAACAAATGTCTATGGACTAGATTCACAATCAGTGGATTCCCAAGGGAGTGTTTCTAAATCGATTACCTAAAGAGGAAATATTTTCATATGATGTTTCATTTGATTCATCATCTACAAAATAATCTACTAATAATTGGGTGTCCATTTTGGTAAGTGAGGATTCTGCCCTAGAAAGAGATATGTGGTAGTATGATGAAGTTGTTTGGTCTAACCCTAAGGGAAACTCAGGATCATGAGTGTCAGCTTGTTTATTTTATATGTGGTATTAATTTATTATATTATTACCCAATTATTCACTTTATTACACACACAGAATTTTTCATACTAGATTTGTTTACACATAGTGTTTATTGACCTACTGTGTTGTACTCACATACTATATGGGCTAATGATTGGTACCCAAAAATATTTCATAGATGTAGGATTATATATGGCAAAGGGGTTCTATTGTTGCTTTTTTGTTTTTCTGTATAGGTTGGATCATGGATATGTGTCTCTCATGGGATTCATAGCAATGATCTTTAAATACTTTATTTGAAAGTATTCAGTCTTTTATTTATGTGACATTCATCATTTGATTTATTTATAATCACTTTACCATTTTATTATTCATTTAATTTTTTTTGGATTTTTTGATTTGTTATCTCTCTGCATTGGTCTCAATACTATTTATTGAAATGGATTCTATTATTTCATTTAGTCTACATTTATATTCTATTATCAGTGAAACTATGTACTAGAGTTTATAGTCTCCCCACAATAATCCTTACACCCTCTCTACTGGTCAGAAGCCTCTAAAATCATGGAAGGCATGCCTATGGTCACCTAAACCACAAAATAAATCAAATGATGGAGTGTTCGATTAGGGAGGTTACATCATGGCTCAAATTTATAACATTACTTTACAGTATAATTTGGTTATTACCATACATGTATGCATTGCTTACCCTATTCTTAAGTGCATCCTCAGTTTACCCGATTTTGTTTTAGAAAAATTATGGAATTTGAGGAGCATGTTAATGATTTTTTAAATGTTTTAATGTATTAATATTTGAATTTGTTAGGGTATGTAACTAAATTCTTATAAGTAATAGGCTTTATGATCGTTTGTTGGTAAATTATGTGTACCTTTATATAAAAAATCATGAATAATTTTCCAATAAAATATAGGTTGTCCTAGTTTGTATTAGAGAATAGTCTAGTTATTTTTAGGACTAGTCTTATAAAACTGTAGTGAGAGCCTTATAGATTAGAATAAAATTAGGAGCACAACCCTAAATTTTTGTTAATGTATATATTAAATGGTATCCCAATAAATACATCCATGTATGGGTACAACAAGTGCATGTGCCTCTGTCATAGTTGTTCCTAGAGGTAATAAACCTGAAAAATAGTGTATTGAGATGGATTCAATCATCACATAGAGCACAATAATGGGAATTTATATAGAACCGGTTTGACACTCTGAGGGGATATTATTTGAAAAGTCTAATATATTTTTATGAACCATTGTAATGGGAATAAAAATGAAAATAATATTTTTTTAGGAAATAGATCATGGATAACATATATTGATACCACGAAATTTCTAGTTGAGGAATATATTTCCATTATGATTCATCCACTCATTGATCATGGTTTACCTTTTATGCCATTAATTGTTTTAAAATTCTCATCCCTGAGTCCTTGGAAAATGATATTGATTTAAACCAAAAAATAATAATGAAAGGTTGTCTTAATGTCTATTCATGATCGTTAAATTTTCTATATTATTATGGTTTAGTGAATTATTTTTCATCAGGTATTTTTTGTATAGTTACTCAAACACAACATCAAAAATGGAAGTAGATGTATAAGTGATGATGGAAAATGGATTAATTGATGAATACCAAGAATATAACTCATCCACTATCTAAATGTTTTGGTTCAAATTCTATAATGAATTAGATGCTCCATTAATAGAATTTGAGGCAATTCCACGTATAGATCTTCATTCCTTATACATATAACAAACAAATTCGTTTGAGAAAAGTTACTCGCACACTATATCATGAACCATTCCCCATTTCTATAAATTAAAATGGAGAATTATGGATCTATTTTTTTATCATGATCTCATACATGAATATTATTATCTTATGAGGATTTGTTTCTTGATAAATGATTGAGAATTAGTAAAATATCATTCTCGATGAAATTCCCATTGTAAGGGAATAAGTTGGTGTATTTTCTAAATAACATACTACACATCCACCAAGAAAATAGTTTAAGTTATCAATCAAACTTGTACATTGATATTCTCTAATATCCATGAGTCCATAAAGAATTTCAATTATAAAACCTGATGTGAAAACCAAGAAACTATGAGGTAATCCAGATAAAGGGATTATACACCCTAATGATGCATTGTAGGGGTGCACTATTATTATTTTTCAATAATAAATATAGTTCAATGAACCCCTAAATTTATTATTGTGAGCTCAAAAATATCATTAAAAATAACATGTAACCTCTTTCGGGGAATGACGACTTAGGTAGATCACATTACTTCTCTATGTTGGATCTTCATTCGTGATATTATCATGTAATGGTGAATATGGTGGATATACCCAAGAATAATTTTTGTACATGTTATGCCAGAAATGATATCATAGTAATTCAATTTTGAACCACAAATTATATATAAATATTCATTGAATTAATGCATAGAGTATATAGGGAAAAACTCAAAAAAGATTTTTTAGTATATATTTATGATATTCTTATATTATATATATGCATTGAGGATCATTACAAGCATTTAAATACTATACTGATGAAATTTGGAATGAAAATTAATATGAAATGTTTAGTAAATAAGATATTTAGTTAGAGAATGTTTCTTTATTAGTGATTTTTATCTCAATCAAAGGGATATGTGAATATGATTCAAAAAGAGAAGTAATTGATGGATAGATCAAAAAAATATTTATAATATAAATATAATGATTCCTTGGGATAGAAAGTTATTATCATCGATTTGTGAGATAGTTCTCATGATTTTCAAGTCCACTAAAAAAACAATAGCGTTTAATGTTTTTATTGAATGATGAATGTTAATATTGAATTAATTAATTAATTAAGATGTTAAACACTACACATGTTCTCACATTACCCACCAGTGCGGTCGTATTTTTGATCTATTTTGATAATTCCAAAAGGGATTGGGTTATGTACTCTAGGGAGATAAAAAAGTGATATAATATTCCTCCAAATAATTATAGATACATGAAATTAAGTACACAATGCATGACCATGAATTTGTTTTATTGATCATTATATGTAAAAATTTGGACATTATCTCTATAGGGAAATGATTTTCATGTATAAGTATCAGAAAAGGATCAAGTGTTTATTAAAAAAACTATCCTAATGTGTTCGAATTAAGGCTGTTAGTGTTAATCATGGATTAAAATTGTTCAATTAATTTCCATTCAAGTAAGGAAAACAAAGTCATGGATTCTCAAGAATGTTAGGATCCCAAAACCATATCAATAATGGTGATTGAATGGTATTCAATTATTTTGGTGATGATATTGACAGATATGGGGATAATAATAGGATATTAATTCTACATTTCAAAAATAAAATATCAATAATCTATTCCTAAGAGTGGAAAAGAGGTCCGTAATATAATTATTTGAACCAGAAGAAGATATTGTATATTTCAGAGTTCAAAATTGATGATTATGGGGTGATAAGGTTTGGAACCAACATATAAGTCCCATAAAAAAATAGGGAACACATAGATGATGGGCATAACTTGTCCTTCTATATTAATCAATAATGAACTAAGATGTATATAAATTTTATGTAAATCACTAGTTGTAATAATAAGAAGAGAGAGATTGCATTGATTGAATCTAAATGCTTTCTATGATAATAAGATGAGGTAGATTGACAGAAGTATATGTTTATGATGAAAACATTTTATATATCATTATAGGAAAGGGACAAAAAAATCTTGTATTTTTTCATAGGATACCTAAGGGAAATAATTACATTTAGGTGGTATTCGATCACAATACCAAGTCAACACATTTCATTACTATCATGAAATATTTCTATAATGACTAACTCATTATTATATACATAACTATTTTGATAAACTTTTATGGTGTTAAAATCACTATTTAATATGATCGCTATCTATGGTTTACCATGAGGTTTTAGAGTTTCTTTCTGCAAGCATTGAATATGGGGTTATGATTCAGTACTGTCTATCACCATCCAATAGAACGTCAGTCATAATGATCTATTCAAACACTAGGGGATATTCTGATATCCTGTTAAATGGATTTTCAAGATTTTTAGGATAAACACCTTCCCCAGGTGAAGTTATCATATGCTAATATTTTCTATTCTAACATTTAGATGGAACCATTTAAGGCCATAGCTTGGAAGAGGTGGTGGACTCTAACCTGATGGGATGAATTTTCAGAGTGGAAACTAAGAGGACCACATTTATCTAGGAAATGATAGAGAAGTTTCAATCCCTTCACCTTTATATGAAATATATAACACGATGAAAAAAATATTTATATAATTCATTGGTGAGACATGTAGTTTAAGGTTGGGGATCAATTGTTCTTTCCTATATCACTTTGGAAGAACAACAAGAGGGTTTTTATGAATGGAAATCATTTTCCAAGATAAATCCACCATTTTGAGATCCTTGATCACACTTAAGTAGTCTCATATCGACTAGAACACAAAATTTACTTGTCTCAAGTGCATGATGTGTTTCATGTATCCCTCTTGAGAATGTAAATACCAGATCCATCACATATATGAATTGAGAGTTCAATAAATTGGTGAATAACCATTCCTATGATGAGAAGTTGGGGATGTTATTAGACTATAGAAAAAAAATTATGAAATATGAAACATATTTATTGAAATTATTTTTACAAAACCACATGTTTGATGAATCGAGATGGGAACAAGAATAGGTGATGAAATAGAAGTACCATATTCTATTTTTAGTTTTTGGAATGAAAATTTCAAATGAATAATTTCTGAAGGGGGGAATAATGTAACAGAGATTACTTTTAAAACATTAATTCACTTTTAAATCTGTGAATTCAATATTAATAAATGGAATTATATAAAATGAATTCATTACATTGGTTATTTTTTCACCTCTATAATTTATATCCTATCATTTTTAAATTATGATTAAGCATCAAAAATCTTGATAATATATCCATTGTATAGAGACCATTATGTTTATTATATTTAGAATTATGATCAATTCTAATTGATACATATTGAATATGTAATGGCCTTGCCCATTTGGATCATACCCTATAAAGTCCATTTATCAGAGTATCCATTGGAGAGTGTCACATTGTTTTACCCTTGACCAAGCCCAACCCATGTTTCAAAAATACCAAAGAATAAGAAAAACCAATTGTGGGTGAAGTTAATGATAATCCATATAATAGTCTGAACAATGATTATATTTAATATTACAATTTAAATAATTAAAAATTAGTTTGATTAAAATTATATTTTGATATGATGAAAAACATTCTGTATTTTTGGGGAATATATAGTTTCAATCAAGACACAAATTTTTAATGAGTTCAACAACCAAAAAAATAAATTATATTTTAATAAAATAATATAATTATGTAATAGTTATTAAATATAATGAATAATATAATTTAATTATGTAAAATGTTTGATTTATAAGTGTCATAAAACTATTATTAAAAAACAATATTTTACCACAAATATATGATTTTAATGTTTAAATTATAATATTTAGATAATTATTATAATAAAATACCTAATATGTTTTAATTAATCACATCAAAATTATCCAATTGTAATTTTTTAATAAATTTATATGATAGTCTAACTTTTTTGGTAAAAATTATATACAAGAAGGTTATACGATATGTAATATGACAACATAAAATATCTAATTTTGGGTAATAAATACTCTAATTAGTATAAAAAACGAAATTATATTTCCCCTTTAAAATAATATATTTTTTCATGTTATATGACTAACATTATAAAAACCTAAGGAATCCCAAAATAAATTATATATATATATATATATATTATTTTATAATCAATTATTTATAAACATGACTCACTTCCACATCACCATGCCATTACATTTATATGTAAGGCTCTTAGAGTAATAAAATAAAAAAAACTCTCATATTTATTAGAAACCATGAAAAAAAAATATATTACGGTTTATTGTTTTTATTATTACTCTATCATATAGATTCTAAAACCTATTTTTGAATACTAATAAATAATTATATTATTTTAATATATAAAAAAACATCCTATCATTTCTATTTAGTAATACACTCATTGATCATGAATTTACACTGCTCATCATAATCTATATCTGGGGAAAGGATCTCCCAAGATCGTATAACGACCTTCCCAAGGTGTTAAAAGCTCCCTCTCAATGTAAGGGATCCTTTCAATCAACTATTTATTCAATAACTATCTTTAAATAATAAATTTTTCAATTTTTCATATTTATATATTTTTTTCCAAATACCTTGTAGAATCATTATGATTTCAAAGTGGTTAGATACAACTTTCAATCTAATTTAACACTTTAATTAATCATTATATACCCCTGTTATGTTGTTTAAATCATCCAAAAATATTCCTTGAAAATATTTCTTGTAATGAATACCCATTCTCTTTTCCACTCAATTGTATTCACCTAGTTGTAACTATAATTAATTGATTAGGTAAATTACTGCATATTACCCAAACTACTTAATTTTTTGGTTAATATTGATTAATTATATCCTTATGTTGTATGATCTATGGTGAAAACTCATACATGTACAATATATTAAAGTGGAATGTAGTTATGGGTCCATTGAAGAGGATAGAACATGGTAGGGGAATGGTGAACATGGCGTTATATATTTCGGCCTTGCTCAAGTAGAATATAGGTGGCCTAGATCCACAGGTGTGGGTCCATATGAGAATGATCAGAGTATAGGTCTACCACCAATATGGCCTTGATAATTTTATTAATGAGAGTGTATGTCTCTCTCTATTGGTACAATGATACATGTTGTTATATTGGGGAAATTAAATCTATTCATTACATCTAGGTATGAATCTTAGGGGGATAAATTAAAGAAATTATCTTAGGATAGATTGTTCTATATTTATAACCCTTGTGCATCTGGTCATGTATAAAGACTTGTGACCCTATATCTATCGACATTGTAAAAGGGTTCTATATCAATTGTTTAAAAATATTAGTTATCTAATAATACTAATAATAATATAAATTCCCTCAAAATGGAGTAAATAATGTCACTTCATTGCAATTAATTTTCCAAAGACACTAGGATTATTTTCATTTAGGGTTGTATTATGTATATAATTATGTAATAAATCATGAATTGAATTATAATAAAACAGTGGTTTTAGTTGCTGGTATAAGAGAAGTGTCTAGTTATTTATGGGGATTAGGATTATAAAACTATAGTGAAATAATAATTCATTATAAAACTTTAGGTGTGTGTGGATATGAAATAGTAGTACCTAGGGGAAATAACACCAAAAGGGTGCATTGTTCGTGTCTCGATCTTCACCTACTTCTTGACAGTAGGTCTTACAGCACACATAGTTTTACACTCCCATGGGATATGATTTGGTATGTTCACAAATATTTAATGAACAATTATTAAGGGGAATAATTCTAATATTATCTTATATTATGAAATATATAATGGATAACATAGATTTAATCCTAAAAATCATTGGTTAAGGAAAATTTATCAATTATGGTTTACTTCTTTGACATTCATGGTTTTTAATTTTTTTTATTTAAGACGTTGAAAATTTTCATACCTATATATTTTTTTAAAAAATAAAATGATTAGAACATGAATAAAATAATTCAAATTAGACATAACATTCCTTTATGAATATCACATATCTACAGTTCTACAAATTTTTTCGTCTAATTCATGTTTTGAATAACTATTCAAACAGCACCTCAAGACATGGAAGTTACGTAATCATTATTGATGGAAAGTGGGTTATTTATTTCATCCCAACCATATATCTCATCCCTTATCCAAATTTTTTGGGATGAATTTCCCATAAAACAATTTTATACTCCATTTAGTTGAATTTTATGAAATTATGGGTATGGATTTCATCACCTTATGTCGAGTAAACAAAAATTATGACAGAGGCATCTCACCTTCTCTATCATGAAACATCCACTAATTAAATAAATGTGCAAGGAAGAGGATGCATCTTGTTTTTTATCATCATCTCAAAAATTGATATTATTTATTTATTAGTAATAATATCTTTCTCAAATTATCGTTACTAAGGAAAATATAATCCTTGATTACATTCCCATTTTATGGGAATATGTAGAAGTATTTCCTAATGAATTGCCTTGTATTATAACAAAATGTGAGGCTGATTTATTATTCAACATTATACCTAGATGTTTTCTAATATCCATGACTCCAAATATATTGGAAGTAATTGAATTTTACGAGAAAAAGAATCAATTGTAAGAGAATCTAGATTAAGTCTTCATATTCCCATGTTCGTCACCAAGGAATGCATGAGTTCTCCTAGTAAGGTAGAATGATAGGTCAATGAAACTCTCCATTTATTATTGTGAGCTCAAGAATACCATGATAAAAAATATTTATCATCTATTATGTATATATTACTTGTTCTATTAGCTATTAAAAGACCAATCGTTCTCTAAGAAGTATCTTCTGTCAGGATATTCTCTAGTAATGGGGATGAAGGAAAACATATTTAGGATGATTTTTCATACATGGTATGAGAACTATGAGTTCATATTGATGCCATTAGAAATAAATAATGATCTATGAATATATATATGGAATTAATTAATATTGTCTTTAATAATTAGATAGACAAATTTATGGTAGTCATAATAGATGTTATTCCAATAGACTAGAAAACATGTCAGAATATAATGAAGAATTAAAGACTAAATTTCAATGCTTGTGGAAGGAAAATTTATATGTAATGTATACTAAATGTTATTTTATGTTTAATAAAGTATCATTATTGGGGTGTATCATCACATAAAAAAGTTATACCTATGGATCCTTCATAAATAGTGGGAATCATAGGATGGACCATACTAACATCTATAATAGAAATATAAATATTCTATTGATGGGATAGAAAATATAATTAATTTTTGAGAAAACAGTGATGATATTTCAAGACAACTAATCATGTTAACTAATAATGGTGTTATTTTTTTATGACAAATGAATGTGAAGGTTTCTTTAAAGAGTTGAATAAAATGATAACCACTAAACCTGTTCTCAAATTACCCAATAGTGGGGGTGATTTTTTATCTATAGTGATGTGTCTAAAAATATTTTGGGTTGAGTAATCATTAATGGTGAAAAATAGATTGGTTATTTATCTCACAAATTAGATATCCATGACTAGAACAACCCCGTGTAGGATTTAGAATTGGTTGTAGTGATCTTTGTGTTAAAAATTTGGAGACATTATCTCTATGTAGAAAAGTGTGGGATAAATATATATTATAAAATAATAAAATATATATTAACATAAATTATAATTAATATGAACCAAAAAAGGTGGTTAGATATGATCATGGATTATGATTTTTCAGTCCATTACAATCCTGGGAAGGTAAAAAATGGTACATACTTTAAGAAGAAAGGAACCCACAACATTATCCCATACGATCATTGAATGGGAAATAATATGTATTAATGTGAAATGGATGGATATAGGCATAATTATATTATATTGATCATACATTTCTAAAATATGTTTTGAAATATTTATTTTTATAGGATCCATGAGGCCTATAAAGATGTCATGTTACTACAGAAAATTTTATCCAATATTCTAATGTTTAGCATTATTAAAAAAGAATTTGTCCTTTTTTTAACCCACATTTTCCCATCAAAATAATGACTTAAAAAGGAAACTTATGTACTATGTGACAAGTTACCCTTCTTTTTTCACCGTGGAATTCGTGAAATTTATGTATATTTAGTGAAAAACTTATCGTGTGATAAAATGAAGAGAAATATTGTAGAGTTTGTAACATGATGCATGGTGTTCCAAAAAGACAGTCCATAATGAATAAGTTCTTAGGGAATGATGAAACCATCTCCCATAGATGTATGTAAATAGGAAAAAAATGAATTTCATCATAGGAATCCATAGAACCCCCAAAGGTAATAACATAATCTATGTGATAGTCGATCACCTAACCATGTTAGTACATTTAATTTCTATCATGTAAGATTTATCTCTTGAAAAATTCACTAATATATACATAATTGATGTTTTAATAATACATGGAGTTCCACTCTCTATTTTTTGTAATAGAGATATGATGTTTACCTTTAGGTTCTGTAGAAAAAATTAGCAAGCGTTGGATATAGCGAACATATTAATCACTACATATCACCCCCATATATATGGTTGATCAGATGGAAACATTTAAACTGTATATGATGTATTTATATAATTTATAAATTATTTCCATGGATATTAGGTCAAAACATTCTCCTAGTAAAGTCTTCATATAACAAAAGTTTTCATTCTTTCATTTAAATGGAACTATAGGAGGATCTATATGGGAAGAGGTGTCATACTCTAATATATTGGTATAAAGTTGGATAGTGGACTCTTATAGGAACTAATATTAACCAATAAATTATATTTAATGGCCATACCACTCAACATCATATGAAAATCTGGTCAATCTTTCTAGAAAAGGGATACTAACAATCAATGATGAGATCTCAAATTTCTGGTAGGGGATAAGTTGTTACTTCATATATTGTCATGGATCAAATCCATATGGTTTGGGTCCAAGGGAATGCTTATTACTAGATATACAGTTCCCTTTGAGATATATTATTTCATAGGAGTGTTGGCCGATTGAATAACACTCCCACCTAACCTATCTAATGTGTATGATGTATTCCAGGTATCCATTTTTTGAATTATATACTAGACCTATCATATGTATTGAATCTATGGAATGTACCACTAAATAATGACCTCTTATACATAGATCAACTGGTGATCACCTTTGATCATAGAGAAAATGTTCTAAATGATATGATGACATAGTTGGTTAATGTGGTCTGATCGAACCATAAGTTTGAGGAAGTGACATGGGAATTATAAGTGGTGATGGATCAAAAGTACCCTATTCAATTTTACTCTACGAATTTGATATTTTGAAGGTGAATTAACTAAAGTTAAAATAATGTATTAACATTTACTATTATAAATGAAATTATCTTATTAAATAAGATAATTGTTCATTAATTATTGGAAATTTTTAAAATACATGAACTACAATGGTTATTTTGGAACTGTATAAGTAATATCATGTCAAATTAAAATTACCATTAGTCATTATAACCATTTATAATATAAAAACTATATAATTATCATTAATATTATTATAATATAGTTTCTAAGAAGTTAAATTTAATATAATCATAATAGGCGATGTCCTCAAATAACATGTGTATACCCTATGACGCCCATATACTAGAGGTTCTAATGGAGATAATATCACCGGTCTTTTCCCTTAACTGTGACCGACACGGGATTCAAAAACTACATCATGATCAAAAATATTATTCAATAAGTTCATGATCATTGAGATCATAGTCCAAAAATTGATTATATTTATCCATTTTTGTATTACTTTATATATGATCAAATAATGAGTTTAATTAAAATTAGATCTCGATACAGCAGAACAATTACTATAATTTTGGGGAATATATAGTATCAATCCGGTAACCTGTTTTCATAAATGAAAATAATATATAAATAAAAATTAATGAGTTATTATTATTATATTTTATTTATTAAATATAGATGATCATATAACTTTTTGAAGTCAAATTTAATGTTTATAAGATTCAGAAAACTGTTATTGTAAGAAATCATTTTTTTAATAAAATTAATTTTTTTATTTAATAAAAAAATCTATATACTTAGATCTTTGATAATAGAATAAATATTATTTTTGAAATCAAAACATCAAAATTATCTATCTGTGATTTTTTCAAAAAAAATTTAGAGATTTAAATTTTTGGATGAATATTAAACTCAATAAAATTATATATTCATAGAAGACAAAAAAGAAATGAAGTGAATTATACAATGAGTATCCATGGAAAAACAATAATTCCCATTTTGAATAATTTTTTATGTAATTTGATGAATTTTATATTCCATTAATATATACCGTCAAACTAGTATTATATTTTCATGTTTTGAAATCAATTATTTTTTAACTTGACTCACATCCACATCAGAAAGTGAATTATTTTAATTTTTTAGTCATTATCACTATAAAATAATTAAAACACTCGTATTTGTAAAATGAATGGGTAAAACCAATGGTATGGTATGTTGTTTTGATTAGAATATCAAATAGAGTCCAAAACCTATATTTAGAAATTAATAAAGAATTCTACTCCCTTATTCCAAATAAACCAACACAATCTCCCTTTCCTCTTCAGAAAAAACTACCATAGTAGGATTTTAGTCTTCCCATACCAATATAGATCCCTCCCAATATTCCCTCAAGCTATTAATATGCTACTCAAAAGATTTTATAAGTGTCCTCCCAAGGTATGGGATCTGATCTTTCTCTTTTTCATTCAAGAACCTTCATTAAATTATGACTTTTTCCAATTTTTCATGTATGGATATTTTTTCACGTATAAATCTTACTTTTCTAATTATTTCCTAGTTATTAAAGACCCATTTCACTCCCATATAAACCATAACTGAATTGTTATGTACCTCCATTATGTTATCGAAATCTTCTTGTGAAATTAAATACCAATCATTTTTCTAGTGAACACCCATTCCCATTTCCTCTCAAAGTTTTCACCCAGTTGTAACTATCCTTAAATGATTGTGTATTTTCATGTATATTACCCAACCTACTTTATTGTGGGGTTAAAATTAATGGATTGAATCTATCTATTATCTCCAACGTTTGGTACTCTTATGCATGTATATTATATGAATGTGATTGGTGGACCAATAATTACTTATCACTCCAATTCATTTGATAATTTTTCAATCACATGAGATATCATATGTGTCACAATGGAGGATATACTAAGAACACTATGCTATATTTTTTTATTTTTCGTACTTGACTTGTTTTTATGATGTAATGTTTTTTTTATTCCACCTTCCCATATTTCCTTTCTACTATCATGTGTTAACATGCCTCATTATTTAAGATTATTATTCTAACACACATATATAACATTGATATTCCTCTGGGATAACATGTACTAAATTACATTATTTTATGAATTTTTTATTCCCTTATTGGACATTATTTGATTCCCATTTGTTATCAATTACCCCAGGTTATCCTGTGTATTTTATGATGTATGATGGAATTTTTTTAACAATTTTTTATAAATTTTAAAAAAAATTATTTTATTATTATATCAATTTTTTATTATATGTAACTATTTTCCAAATGAAACTAGAATTGACGATCATTTTGTGTTGAATTAGAAAACCCATTATTTATGAAATCATGAATTAATGTGAGTTTTTATATAACTGATTAATTGGAAGTAGTAAATGTTAAAGTAAGTGATGTGATTATGTTGTGGTATAGATGATTAATATGATGAATAAAAGTATCATGTGTTTTATATTGTTAAGATAAGTATTAATCCTAAAATTTTATAGATGTTATAAAATAATTTTATCATTTTTAATAATAAATGAAATGTGTGATAATTAATCAAGATGTTTTTCTGTTTGATTAAGAGAGTATTATATTCCTAATTTTTAGTGTTTCCAGCTTCTTTTTCATGTGGGGTTTTGGTTATTGGTTGATTTTTTGGATGTATATTTTCCATTAAAATATTTATGGGTTATTATATATTAATTTTTTTGTTATTTATTTCATTCCCCCACCATATTCATATTACATAACTAATTACCTTAAATATATTTCGGTGTCAAGTGTCTTCCCAACATCTAGGTTTCGAGGATACTGATGGATGACTACTCCACCACATGTTCTCTCTTATAGGAACAACATGGTCTATTTGAATATTCTGGTTATGATAGATTACGATTGTTCGATTTGTTCTCATACGGGCGGTAATGCCTAACAGTTATTCAATAAATATATTTGATATCTTTGATGGATTATGTTTATAGTATATACATGTATCATAGTTGTAATGGATTATGGTTTTCATTAATGTATATATACACCAACTATAATGGATTAATGGATACTGTGTATTTATAAGGGATATAATGGATCTTATTTTTCTTATGTCACTATGGCTATGTGATAATGAGGTGGTTGTGGTGTGCAGTTGTGGTTTTGATTATGTGTATGTGGTTGTTATTTTTTTCATGGATGTATGGTATGACTTATTAAGGTAATTAGAGAAGAAATATGCTTGACATTAGAGTGTTGTACAGCTACGTTAGTGTGAAAGTGTAATTGAGGTAAATTACATTAATATTTATTTAATTATGATATGTTAAATAATTTAATAATTTATTTTGTGATGGATATTATGTGATCTTGGGAACTTATATGGCCTATTTTTAGTTACAATATGTTCTCATGTTTTATCCACTATTGTTTTTGTATTTCTTTTCTGATGGAATTATTAGTGGTTTATTATATTTTAATATATGAAATAGAAGTGGTATATTTTCCATGTCAATGATAACATGGAAAAGATAAATGAAAACAAAATATTATAATGAAGAACTTAGGAAAAACCACATACCTTTCACCAATGAGGAATTATCCTATCTAAATACTATATCATGGGTTTGAATAAGATCATAGGAGTGGTAGGAAAATGGATTTTCACCACTGTTGGTTTCTACGGTTTTTGCCTAAATCATACTCTATATAGATTATATTCTTATAACTTCTATGGTTTCTTAGTGCCTCATGAAAAAAGATGGTTTAATTGTAGAGAACAAATTGTAAGGAGTTTTGGCTTTGATTTTATGAATCCACACACCCAATATCATCACATGGTAGTTGGTTCTAATATATCCATAAATTAAACTCATTTAACATTCAAAATTTCATTTAATAAATTATTATAATGTAATAATTTATTTCAAATCCATCATAATCATATCATGCATATTGATCCACCCCATTACATCTTCCGAAAAACATTATTTAATGATATCTTACATGGAAGATCATCAGGTCACCCAAATAATTAAAGCAAACACCATGAATAAGACATATAATATGGTTGACGTAATCCATGATTTCATGGAAAATGATCCTAATGTGTATAATTCTCATTTTATAAATGTTGTAAAAAAAACTTTTTGATATAATTTATAAATTATTTTTGGGCAAAGTCAATAATTTTAAATTTTATTTTTACCCCATCATATTTAATAGGGCCTACGTAAACATAAATTATTTATAATTATATGAATGCAATTTTTTAGTTTTTTTCTAATTGTAACCCCTTATTTTCAAAGTATTTGTAGTGGCTACACCCTTTAAATATGTTTTGTGTAGTGATATGACATTGTGTTCAAAAGAATGGTTAATGGTAACTCTATTTTAATAAATCCTTTGTAATGATACCATAGACACTTTTTATGGGTATGAAAAAGTTGTGTAATGGTACCTCCTTATTTATAATGGTTGAATAAGGTTAAACCCTCCCTATGTAAGGGTAAACGTGCATGAAAATAACTATGAGTATGATTATTATATATATGTGTAGGTGTAGTACTATGTTGAATATGGGAAAGTGAATATTTAAAGGCTAAAATATGGTAACCTATCACCATATCCCAACAATAATAATTTATGTGAGGCTAAATCCATTTTTCCCTTTATTTATATCTCTCTTTTTGAAAAAAAGTAAAAAACCAATATTTTGTTCATCCACTTTTGGAATGACCTTGTAACATGTTTTTAATATTTTTTAAAATCATAAAGCCATGGTAAATGAATTATATGACATTAGTAATGTTTTTATAAAATTTTATTTAATAACATTAATTATTTTAAATTAATAATCATTTAAAAGAAACATTAAATGATGAATTTTGATTTGGTTTTTTTCTTTTCAACAAACTATCACTAGTGGAAAAATGTATTTTGTCATCGGTTTTTTTACATTTTGACGTCGGTTTTTAACCGACGTCAATAAAGGCTACGTAAAAAATATATTTTTCAACGTCGGTTTTTATAAACTGACGTCAAAAACCTTCTCCATGCGGGTCTTTGGCGTCAGTTTATATAAAAACTAATGCCAAATTTCAAGGCCTCGGGGATCTTTGGCATCCATTTTTATATAAATTGATGCCAAAAATCAGGCCCTGGTGGTCTTTGGCGTTAGTTTTTTTAAACCGACGCCGAAATTCATGACCTCGGGGGTCATTGGTGTCAGGTTTTCAGAAAACTGACGTCTAAATCTGGCTTCTGCACAAGTTTTAACGTCGGTTTTTGATAAAAACCGACGTGAAAAATATGTTTTATAAAAAAATAGTTTCCACATCCGTTTTCAAAAAAACCAATGTCCAAACCTCAAAAATCTGAATATTGTAATATATATCGTTTCCCAATCTTCGATTTGACTGGTTATGGAGCTAAAACGGACTTACGGATCAAAAGTTATGGTCGCCATAAGTTGTACCTCATTATGGGTCGATCGATACAACATTCTTCGAAGAATACATGAAAAAAAAGAACCAAAATGAATATGCCAAATGAAAAAAATATAAATAATGATTGAAACTAAATTTAATTCTTTTTTTGGGCCATTTGAATCAATATGTTGTTTATCATTATTTCACTTCGTTTTAAGGGAGAACTCAAGCCGTAATGAAAATAGTGAGTGATAATAAAATTTTCAAAAACTAATGAATCTTTTGCATAGGTTTTATTTTTGTATCTCAGTTAGATGAATCCTTTATCATCATTATAAAAATAATAAGATTTTTAGTGATAAAGAAAACAATAATAATGAAATTAAATGATGAAAATAAATACATTGTACAAATCGTCGATTGATGAATATTTGAAATATTGATTGTATCGAAGATGTCAAAAATGTTGAAAGAAAGAGGATGAGATTTTATATAGAGTAAATGAGAATTTCTTCAGCGGCAATTAAATCAAATTTGAGCGGGATTTTGAAAATAGGAACGCGGGTTGGGAAAAAATTGAAATATTGAAGCCGCGTATTTGAAATTTTACTTTTAACGCCAGTTAAATATATAACCGATGATAAAAATATTCTCATTTTGGGTTATTAACATCAGTTTTTGAAAAAAAGTTGCAAAAAAGTGACTTTTAACATCGGTTATTTGTAAAAGCTAATCCAAAAGGTGTCTTTTAACATCGGTTATTGAAAAAAACCGACACCAAAAATCAAGTCATATAATCTTCAACTTCCAATACCCATAACATTTTATCCATTAGTCTGTTTTCACTCCACGACCTGTCAAATTGAGTCTCGGGAAATTATCTAAAACATTTATTTCGACCTTTGGCATTAGTTATTTGTAAAACCAACACAAAAAATGGACTTTTAACGTCGGTTATTGAAAAAAACCGACGCCAAAAATCAAGTCATATAATCTCTAACTTCCGATGCCCATAACTTTTGATCCGTAAGTCTGTATTCACTCCAAAACCTGTCAAATTGATGCTTGGGGAATTATGTAAAACATTAATTTTGATCTTTGGCATCAGTTTTTTGTAAAACTGACACAAAAATGGGACTTTAAACATAGGTTATTTAAAAAAACTGACGCCAAAAATCATGTCATATAATCTTTTAATTATGACGCCCATAACTTTTGATCCATAAGTCCATTATTGCTCCACAACCAGTCAAATTGAAGCTTTTAAAATTATCTAAAACTTTTGATTTGATCTTTGGAATCGGGTTTTTGTAAAACTGATGAAAAAAATGGACTTTTAAAGTCGGTTATTGAAAAAAAAAATTGACGCCAAAAATCAAGTCATATAATCTCCAACTTCCGACGCCCATAACTTTTCATCTGTATGTCCATTTTCGCTCCACGACCTATAAAATTTAAGCTTGGGAAATTAAATAAAACTTTAATTGTTATATTTGGCATCAGTTTTTTGTAATACCTACGCAAAAAATGGACTTTTAACGTTGGTTATTGAAAAAAACCCACGCTAAAAATCAAGTCATATAATCTCCAAATTCTGACATCCATAACATTTGATCCGTTACTCCATTTTTTCTCCACGACCTGTCAAATTGATGCTTTTGAAATTATCTAAAACTTTATTTTGATCTTTGGCATTGGTTTTTTGTAAAAAAGACGCAAAAAATGGACTTTTAACGTCACCTATTAAAAAAACCAACGCCAAAAATAAGGTCATATATTCTACAACTTCCAGCGCCCATAACGTTTGATCCGTAAATCCGTTTTCACTCCACGACCTTTAAAATTGTTGATTTGGAAATTATTTATAACTTTTGTTTTTATTTTCGGTGTTGGTTCGTTGTAAACCGACGCCAAAATGGAAATATTAACGTCGGTTATTAAAAAAACCAACACCAAAAATCAAGTCATATAATCTCCAACTTCCGACAGCCATATCTTTTGATATTTAAGTCTGTTTTCACTACACGACCTGTCAAATTAAAGATTGTTAAATTATCTAAAACGTTTATTTTGATCTTTGGTGTCGGTTTTTTGTAAAATAAACACAAAAAAGGGACTTTTAACATCGGTTATTGAAAAAAACTGATGCCAAAAATCAAGTCATATAATCTCCAACTTCTGACGCCAATAACTTTTGATTCCTAAGTCCGTCTTCCCTCCACGACCTGGAAAATTTAATGTTGGTAAATTATCTAAAACTTTTATTTTGATCATTGGCATCGGTTTTTTGTAAAACCGACTCCAAAAGGGTCTTTTAACGTTGGTCTCTTAGAACCGACGTTAAACTACCGACGTTAAAAACAATTTTCCCCTACTGTATATTACCTCCTCCAATTGTCTAGAGTTCTACCTATTATTTCCAGGTGTGGTAGAATAGTCACTCATCCAATATTATTGAGAAATATGTTTCTCAAAATATAATTCCATATTTTATTGTATAAATCTCATCCCCTTATTTCAGTAATAATTAGGAGTTAATCATTACTAATATTTATATAAAAATTTATAAATAATTATTAAATGATAATAACATAGAACTATTTAAAAATGAAAAAGAATTATCATTCCTATGATATATTATTATGAGGAGAACAAATATTATCGCTTGTTGAATTTAAAATTTCTATATGTGAAAAAAACTATTACCACATTCTATGTCATAGATTGATAATTGTTGAATTATCTAAGAGAGATAATCTATAAATATATGTTGTGTTTATATTTATTTATGAAACAAAATAATTAAAATCAGTACTATAAATCCTTGGTTAGATATATGATGTTATTAATAGATAGGCATGATTCAAGTGAATTTTTTTAGCAAATCATACGAATTTACATTAGTAAAACTGAGGTACATATTTACAGACCATTTAAGGGTCTTTTATAATCTTGTTTCTTTAATATAATTCTTATTTTGACATTACTTGTTTGACTGTGCATGATAGTGATTTCATGTGGGTGTTTTTTAGATCATGAGACCCATTCGTGAATCATGGTTTCAATAGAATGTTTATATAGATTTTTAATATGTTATATTTTGATCACAAGTTTATGTTTTATTCTATTGATTTCTCATATTGACATACATTGTGTTGCATTTATATGTTTTTTCTTTTTGTATATTTTACCAAGCCATTGGAGGAATTATTTTGGAACTCAAAACATATGGAACATCATGATATTATTATCCCATATAGGAAGGGTTCACCCAACATATAATTATGGTGATGTTTGAATTGTCTATTAAATGTGACATGATTTTTTGTTTCCTTGTGGATACTGAGACACATGTTTTCTAAATTCCTCATAGATGTCAAGTGACATGTTTTCTTTATTATTTGTGGATATTGAGTGATATGTTTTCTTGAGGAATTTTTTATTCTAATAGATATATTATATCCAATACTTGAGAATTTCAGTGATATGTTCACCACCCTTACGGATAGATCTTCATCACTTTTGACACCTGTTATGAATATCGTTCGGGAATGAAGACAAAGAAAGTATAATCAGGACATGTGGTGTATTTCTTGTAATATTAATATTTATGTTTTCTAGTAAATATATTATTATGATTTTATACACCTATCATACATATGAACACATGTTAAAGACATATTAGTGGTGTCCTTCTAGTTTTATTAATCAAACCATACATTGGAATGTCCAAGCATGTGAAGACCTTAAGATTTGGGGTGCATGTAAGGGAAAGGGGCCCATCTAGGATTGTTTATTATGGAGCATGGAGTTGTTAGAAGTACTGGTATAAACTTTATAAGAATTCAATGATGTTTCTTTATTATCTTTTGCACCTTTATACTTTGGTTATTCTTTCTACAATGGGAATCTAAACTATTTATTAGTTTAATATTTATTCCATCTATTTAGAGATGATTATGATATATCCTTTATATTATTACTCAAATTTAATTATTTGTATTATAGTGTGTGGCTATGATTACCAATGGTATAGTTTCTAAACATATCTCTTTCAAAACATAGCAACTATCCAACTGCCTTGTTCATACGAAGAGGAATGCATGTGGTCTTGTGGCCCTCTAGATCATACCCAATGGTTAGATTCTATGCATTATATTTTTACATGATACAATCATACAATACAATTTCTTATGTTTTTTGAATGATGTTTTTTGAAATATTATTTTATTCCATGGTTTTAAAAAACACCAATTCATATGTTATGATATAACAGCTAGTGCCATAGTGTCTCTAAACTCTGGCATGAAATAATCCCTCATTATATTTTTGGATTACCCTATTATATTCTCATGGAAATGGGATTTACGGAATATTCCTCCTTCAGTATCAAAGTTTCACTCAAATATAAAATATATCATTTTATTTCACGTTAGATCATATCAAATATTATGACTTTTGAAAACATATCTAAAACACTTTTGGATGTCTTCCAAAACACTTTTGTATAAATTCCTAAATAATTTTGTAAATATAGAATTAACTTATACTATTTTTAAAACATATGTAATTCAATATGTATAACTATCCAAAACTCTTTTGTCTTAACTCCAAAATACATTTAGATAATCTATATAAGTTAAAATCAATCATCATTCATTGAATCAAATAGTTCAAACCTGCAGACCATTATAGTGTTGAAAATGAATATGAATATATGGATCCATATATTTAATAGAAGATAATCCTATATAAAACCATAATTGGTATTCATGATATAAATGGATATAACATGACCTCCATGAAACACATGTATTTTCATACCTACGTCTATTAGACACATTTCATTCTAGAATATATACTCATATATTACCTTTTCCCATAACATTAACTGACCAAGTATAGGGTCTATGGCAATCCCATTTTGAAAAAACATATATTTCATTATTTTCCATTATAAACTAGCTGTATTTATGAACATATCACATTTCACTGATACTTATATATGATCACAACAAATTCCCCTCATCAAAATAGATATTAAAATCATATGTTCTATTTAGTTTTGGTCAAAAACTCCCCATTATATCTCAATCTATGGTTCAAATTTTATGCTCGTCATATGAGAGGGTGAATAACATCATTTCTGAGCTCTAACTGACTACAAGTTTAACAATGCACCCAACCAACCCCTGATTTGAAAAACTATAATGGTTTTCATAAGAAAGTTATAACATTCTGATGGTTCTCATGAAATAAATTTCTCCAAACTTTGTTAGTGGATACTTATATATGATCCCTTTACCACTAGTATACAAAATAAATAGTGTGTGACACTCCATGGGGTATATAAAGTAGGTCATGTACCAAAAAAAATATTTGTTTGCCTCATGATCATATTATATATCTCGTAAAATAATACTACTCACACTAACATTGAAAATTCATTAGAAATTATAATACTCTATGCATAATATTTCCTAAGGATAAATCAATATCTCATATTTATTAGTCAATAAACATTACATTTCATTCATTTTATATGTATATATATATTTATACAAGGAATGTGAATGAATCATAAAATTATGATTGAATTTTATATTATACTTTTTTGTAATATTAAAATTTTGGTTTGAAATCATAACTGTACAATATGAAAAACATATCTACCGTATATAATATAATATATATCAATATTATATTTTTATTGATGCACTTTATTGTGTTTTTTGACTCCTTAAATCAATATGTAATTCATTCCACATCTTTGTGTGAAAATATGATCAATCCCTCCCACTAAAATATTTAGTTACAAGCATCTATAAATAAAGAGCATTTGATTAATGGTGTGAAGGGGTAATCATATTCTTAATGTCCAAACCCTTGAATATAATCAAAATAATGAATTCTTCCTCATCATATTTTTCGATTTAAAATTCATTTGTATCCATATATATCATATAATATTAATATTATCAACATTGAAACCCTTTTAATTAATCATTTACCTTATAATATATTTGTAAATAATGTTACTCTTTACATTATTACTAACAAATACATCCAGTAGTTATTTTAGGATAATGTTAAATTCACTTTATTTTGGAAACATAATATAACACTTTATATTTTTACTGACCACCAAACATTAGAACACTTTTTAGATATAATGTGAAAAACACTATGTATTTTAACTAGGATAAACTTTAGTAAATAGTGATCAATTACAAATTAAAATAAAGTTCAACTTTTAAATTTTTCATTACCATAACATATCCCAAAATCATTAAGATATTGGTGGATATTAATTTATATATATATAATTTTTTATGTTCTAACTTTTTACCTCTCTATGTTCAATCATACAACAAGTAGACTCTTAGAAATTATACTCTATTAATAATATCATTGTTTGATACAAAAAATGACTTTCATTTATATAATACCTCTTATTTCCTTTTCGTATGAATATTTAAAAAATAATTTATTTCAATATAACATAAAGTATTACGTGTATGTAGATCATTTTTCACCAAAAAAATACATTATTAAAATATACCATTGATGGTTACAGAGAAAACATTCCTTTAAATTTTAATAAACATATTGATACACACTTTTCTTATATAAATCATTCATATTTATTTCTCGCTTTTCAAAACATTTTATAGAATACAATAAATCCAAACACATAAGTATTAAATTAGTAAACTCATTTTTTTCAAAAATAACTCTTTTTAATAAAAAAATATACTATACATTAAGAGAATTAAGAAGAAGATACACATAAATTTCATAGATATGCCAAAACATGATATATTCAAATCCTTGATGTAGAAACTCTTAATTCATCATTTGAATAAAATATAATGGATATTTTCTGTTCTAACGAGTCATTATAATGTTTATATAACAAATTTATTTATTTTTTGAAAGCTATTTAGAGACCCAGAATTTTCTTAAATAAATATTCTACAATTTTATATGAATATCCATTGAATTACATAAATATATGCAGGAGTAATGAAACATTTTAGTTACATTGGATACTATATACAAAATATTCTTATTTTGATGAATTGTTTTCAAAATCTCTCACATATATCTCCCCATTTATTACTCTACATAAACATACACTACACATAACATTTCTTCAAAATATAGGGAATGTACACATATTTGTGAGATCATATGCTCTAGGTAATATTGATATATGTTAATTGATTATCATATAATAGAAAAAGATATTGATAAGTTTATGATTTAATAACCATAACATCCAAATTTCATACTGAATCTTTCAAGGATCATAAACATGTCTCATGGCATAATTCTTTATCATTTTACATGGAATGAATCATAAGAGTGATAAATCATTTTAAATTAGACATGAATAATAAGTTCATGTCATAAAATTGTTGCATAATAATACGTATATAAATCATTTAATATGTCAAGGATACATACTAAAACCATAAAATCATATTGGATCCGACTTCCCTACAAGTTTTATATATCATATCGAATCAATAATAACTACAAATATTCCATCGTGTATCAGTCACATTGACATATTTCCCACAGAGGATCAAGCACACCAACATTTTTCCCATATAGATCTAAGTAAATTTTATTTTTCATATAAGTAAATCATGAGATATAAAATTTTATCCATTTTCTTAGAGGGTTATTTAATTCTGGGACCACCTATCATGTTATTAAAATAATAAATTTATTTTCTATAAGATCATTAAACATTCATAATATCGTTATTTCATATTTATTCAAGGAATATAGTATTAATTAACATAACCTATAAAAAATAAATTTTTTTCATATGCATATCATTGTAATAATAAAATACCATCCACATATTGAATAGTGTTTGTAACATTGGATCATATCCCCATTCAAACAAGAGAAACACTATAGGATGTTTTCATTTATAGATTTAAATACCATATAAAGATCATTAAAAATATTCTTGAAAAAATTAACCCTTCCATTTTTAAAAAATTATTATAAATATAAAAATTTGAAATATATTATAAAAAGAATATTCATTAAAATTAAATATAAATACTTTTAAATTTATCATCAATTTATTGAGTGGTACTTTTTTGGTTAATTCCATTCATGTCTTATAAGTTAAATAAAAATATTCATTATACATTTTTGTAAAAATTCTACAA
The DNA here is from genome assembly GCA_963277665.1 of Viscum album. Lineage (NCBI taxonomy): Eukaryota > Viridiplantae > Streptophyta > Magnoliopsida > Santalales > Viscaceae > Viscum > Viscum album. The sequence goes on along the minus strand of OY728132.1, from coordinate 1,511,345,454 downwards.
AGGACCACATTTTGAAAATGAAAAGAAGATTAATTTTAAATCATTTTTAAAAATTCAATAAAGGGTAAAAATTTATTTCATATTTTTTATAATAGTAAAAATATTCTTCAATAATTTTCTACGAATCATTGACATTGTTGAAAAATATTCCTAAATGAATTGTAAAACATTGTCATTTTTCCTTAAAGACGTTCATTCATTATCTTTATTACAAAAAATTTTGGAAAATGATTTTAAAACATGTATTATATGTAAATACCATTATGTGAATATATTTCAAGAGATTCATGATATGTGTATCAATAAATTTCATCATCAAAATCATTGTAAAATATCATAGTAAATAATGAGATTGAAACATAAATCCCTTACCACATTGGTAGATATTAAATTATAAGTTCAATGAAAGAAATAAAATTATATAGTTATATAAATAATCATAATAATCACAATAAGAATTATAAAATTAATTCTTGGTTATTATATATGGCACATGAAAAAAAACGATGAACATGTTATGTGTCTAACAAAATTAAAGCTGAGAACAAAATCCCTTACCTCTGCCCCAACTTCCATCATATGTGATTGAATCTCCTATATAATAAATTTATATTTATTATAAATATATTAAAATCAATATTAATATATATCATACCAAATATTACATACTTTTAACAATTTATCACCTATTTGTTAACAATTATTTATTTAAATCACTGTTCTCTATGATAACAACTACGTTTTTCAAATATGTTTTGGTTTGGTAGTTTTGATTCTTGTAGTTTGATAATGGTTCCTTAATATAAAACATTATAATCATGAGAAAAATATCATATATATTCATTATATACATATTTCTATTTATTCAAACTGTTTTACATAGAGAATTTAATTACACTAATCATAGTGATGGAAGGTTATACGTTCGCGTTAACATTTTTTTCGATTTTTTAGATTGATTGAATGAAATAAACATAAATAATAATTAATATTTACATTATAATTAAAAGGTAATATATAAAATATATAATTTTTAAATATACCATTTTCACTATCCATTTCAATATAATGTGGAGAACTTATCTCATCGCTTCCTGGAGGTGGTAGTCTAAATGTACGCATGAGCACCATTTTAACTTTCCAGTGGATTGCTGGTTAAGAAGATACATATGATATTATAATTATATAATTCTAAATTTGTCATATATATTATACATAAATATTTTATCCATCATTATATCCATCCATCATTGGCAGTGAAGGAAAATGAATTGCATTGGTTCAGGAGGTTTTATTCCTTCTTACACTTGATCAAAACTTTCATCTTCCATTTGATGGAAATGGATATGAAAATGAGTTATAAAATTTATAGAATAAAATATTATTATATATAAAATATGTTTTTTATTTTTTTCATCATAGATGATGAATATTTAAAGGAGGATGGTGAATAACTAAAATGAAAATACTCAGATAAGAATGATACCACTTCGTCAGACAACATCTTTTGCTTTATACCTAAAGAATTTTTAGGAAAGATTTAGGATAAAACAAGGGAATCTAAGACATGGGTGGCCATTTATGGAGTTTACTTTGGTAGTTCATTGAAAAATGTTTTCATGATGTGTTTAGAATAGATTAGAGGAGATCTAGGGCCCTTTTAGAATTAAGGTGAGTGCCATGCTAGTAATTTATTAATGTTTGAAAATAATGCCATAAAAATTTCATTGAAACAAGGCTCAGAAATAGACCATTTCTTAACCTTTTATGACATAAGGTTTTTTTATTTCTATGAAATATAAATCATAAATTTTATATATCATTTAAAACCATATCTTTTTAGTTAAACCCACTTGATAAACTTATTTTAAACATAAACATGGTAACCAATTTTTACATTTTTTACTATTAATTAAGATTAATAATTAATTTGACCTTATTACCTAAAATTAATTATCCTTATTTCTAATATAGAATGATTTTTTCATATTAAATTAAAATGAAGGTAAAATTTAAAACTAAAATTATTCTTGAAAATGTGTCAAAAAAATTCCTTTGAAAAAGTGTTCTTATGTATAACAAATTTGGTATTCAGATTCAACATGTAACGAACTAAACATGACTACACTATAAAACATATACATTAATAGATCCATCATAGACATTAATGTAATTCCAGATCCCAATGATCTAGCTTCTAGCACCTAGGCATCAAAAAAACATATGGAATTATTTTGGCCAACATGAAACAATATACATGGAACCTATACGTAGCGGAAAGAAACATCATATGATAAAATAGAAATTCATATTCTATAATAAAGAATACCAATTATAGTGATAATACTAAAAAATAATATATAAATACCAAATTTATATTTTTAAGAATATAAGAAATGAATGTTATACCAATAACGGTCAGTCTATGTGATAACTAGGAAACATCAAACTAACTCACCACTAGCTACCCATAGACATATGACATGATCCTTGAATACAACCTATAGTTCCATTCCTTTTACTTAATATAAATATAATATTAGGTCTATACATGGATGAAAGTGTGTGTAGTGTGAGATAAAAGTAGGCTCAGTAGTATCTTAACCATGTTATCCTTATCAGACCTCTGTACAACAATCCCAATATCCTCAATTTACAAAATATGGAATCATAAATAGTATGCAGATTTTTATCAAATCATGGTATAATACTTCCCAAATTCTAATTTTCTATAACAGACTTGGTAGAACCACTTCAAAGAATATCTTGTCTATCAATGTATGAACTCAAATCTAAAACAGTACAAACTAAAGCATTGGTAAATCCTTCCAAGGATCACTACATGCTAGTCTAGCAGGATCAATTTTACCCCAAACAAAGAAAATGGTGTGCATTTAGTTCATAGACATATGAATTGAATATATGGGGTAGAGGAACACTCGATAACAAGAACCCCTTAATAATATCAAAAAATTCCATTTGACACTTGGCCTACTGGGTAAAGGAAAACCACATGAATGACCCCCCACCCAACAGTATCAATGGATTGTCTTATTTATAAACAATCCTACTAAGTACCCAATCTTTACCATGTGAAAAATTAACCAAAAAATTACATGTGAATCTTTATTTGAAGATGATTTAATAAATTCAGTTCAAAATACATTGACATTACTTTTACTTTTACCAAAATAAAGGGAAAACCAACATTTCTTCGAAACCCATTTATACAAAAAATCATGACAATGATTTTTAATTTTTTTATAAAAATAAATAAATCTATGTTTAAAAAATATATGATAAAGGCAGATACACCTAACGTAAACACAACCACACATACAAAGTTGATATGATCCATAAATATCAGATTTAATTCAGAACAACAACTAAATGTCCTATCAATTATTCAAAAAATTTATAATCAAATATGTAAATTTAATTTTTAGAATAAAGGATGGAACAACAAATAAATAAATAAACACATGAGTTTCACCACAACCAATACATGGTTTAACTACCATAATAATATTTCGTAATATATCAAGATGAATCTAACAAGAATCATGGTATAATCAATTTGTTCCATAAATGTAGAAAAATACCACAACCTCAATAAGATATATGCAGAAATAGAATTGTCACATACATGATAAGAATCAATGAAACCTAGATGAAGATCAATAACTGAATAGAGGGTCTCTTAAGAGGAATAAACAACCAATTTATACTAAAAAAACATATTATTCATGATAGGGAACAAATAAAAAATAATTAATTAGGATTCTTACCTTCATCACACAAAACAATTTGGGCACAAGGGGTTTCTGTTGTAAATCATTTATTTATAGTTTAAATATCCCATGAACCACATTCTATGAAAAAAGTCACATTATACTAAAATAACACTGAGTGAAATTTTTATGATGTAAAATGATTTTAACACATATATATATTTTGAAATTATTGATAATTTTCATTGCTTATACCAAATATATAATTTACTCAAAAATTGCTGATTTATTCCATAAATTTTCTATGAATCCATTACTAGTTATAGTCCCATAGCCTAAATTCCCAAATGTCTCCCACATCCTACAAACCCAAAAAAATTATTCTAGACATGAAAAAATAGTGTACATTTTAATTCAGGATATTACAATATCCCCATTATCTAATTTTCCATCCCATTATAGTCACCCTACACAAATGTGATCCCGATGATGATGAGGCTGCTACTCCTTCATAGATGATTCACAAACCCATGTATCATGAGAATATGTCCCATGTTTATGAAACACTCTAACATAAAAATGAATTACTAGATAAAAATTAACTTAAGAATCAATAATATCCACTAGTATCTCCAAAAATAAAACATCAAGCTCCAACTCAATCACTTCACAACTCCAAACAGGGGAAGGATCGAGAAGGTTATTTTGAGCTATGATATATGGAAGATATCATGGATACCTATCAACTGTGATGAAAAATCCATTATATAAGAAAACTTCACTGGAAAATCAAAGACCATAAATGGTCCCACATATCTTAGAGAGAAATTCTCCTTTTTCCCTACATTGATGGTGACACTACTAGATAGAGACTTTTAAGATAATATGATCACTAATATAAAATAACAATGGAGGGCATCTAAAGCTTGTATATGATCTCTTCTGACTCTATGTTATAACAAATAAATAATATATATTCTAGATCCTTTCTAATATCTCCTGATCAAGACACTGTTTCAAATGATTTTTCCCACCCAAATATTCTTAATAATGTGGCGTCCTTCTCAAGAGACCATAAAAATCCACAAAGGGTTCAACTCTAATAAAAAACTGATAAATGTTGTTTTGGGAAACCGATCAATTCCCAAATGGATATCCAATTATCCACCAAAATTTAATGCACATACATGAAGTATATCATATAAGATATGAATAAAATGATTTGTCTAACCATCTATCTATGGATGGTATGTTAAACTACACTATTCCAAAGCCCCCATCACCTCCAAGATACACTTCCAAAACCTTGAAGTAAAAATTGTATCCCAGTCCAAAAAATATTTCATTAGGAACCCCACAAAACCTCTTGATGTCACGTATATACATCTTACACAATTCATAAAATTTAGTGGTGTCCCTAATCAGAATTAAATCTGAATATTTCATCGACTAATAACCCACCATCTAGATATCATTATTCCATTGGGGAATCCATAGAAAAACAACAACAAAGTCTGTGGACACCACATTCCATTTACAAACTAACACCAGTAGTGGCTAAAAAAGATTAGAATGTTTGAGGTTCTCTTCCCTTATCTGTTGCTAAGTGTAATAGTGGGATACTTATTACTAATGTCATGCCTCATACACAATCACCAAAAATTCCATCTCATTTCATAAAAAATATTCCATTTTCACAAATTAAAAGTCCAATAGAAATAATTTAATCAATAAAATACTAAACATATCATAGATTATGGGATGGAAAATTGATTCGAGGAGTGGTGAATATTATCACAAGGTAGATACCAACAAAAAAATTTAGGGGGTTAATTTTCCGAGGGATTTACATTTTCACCAGATGGTTCTCATTACATTGTAATGTCCTAAATCATGATGATGTAAAGCATTATTATGATTTTAAATTGGTTTGAATGTTTTATATCTAGTAAAATTAAATGATGGTTGATGAGTTCCTCATTATATACAGATAATGAAATTATAAGAATATGGGAAGCATAAGAGACCTTACATATATTCAAGAAGACTCTATAACACTATTGATTACTCCATCAAATATTACAAAATGAAAGAGATGTCAATTTTAGAATTTCAATGAGTGGGAAAATAAATTTTGTTTCCAACATTTTCTATTATGGGATGACTTTGATAAATGGGTGAAAAGTAAAATGTGCATAACACTATTCATTCATAAAAAAGTTGAATCAAAATGGATGTTGTGTATATCTAATTTATAAAAAAACTATGTTTTATGCTGAAGAAACGTTCTAGATAGAGAAATTTATTATCATAAGCATAGGATGGGGTCTCAGTTAAAAAAACCCAACAAAGGGGAATGAATGGTGTTTTTTAATAGAGTATAAAGTGTGTAATTTTTGTTAATTAGAGAGAATTAATGTTAAAACCCAATTTATATTTCCATGATTAGCAACAAATATAATTTTACTAGGCATAAAAATAGTGTAATGAAAATAATTTCTAGATATAAGAAGTTTGAAATGATTTATGCATAAACCATTATGAGATAAAGCTAAAGTGTTTTTTATTTTTATTTAGGAATATTTATTTATATTAAATGTTTTTTAAACTGAAAAGAATTAGTATAATCATACTTATCAGATGATAAATGGATTCTAAAATTATTTAGTTCATAATTTTAATTCACTTATTTCTAAATCTGAATTTCCATGGTACCATGGTAGTGGCCATGATTAAGATGTGGGTTCTTAAATGAAGGAGAAAACATAAAAATAATCCATTCCTTTTTACCTTATTATATTTCTATTCATATATTTTTGTTATTAAATTTTATAATAAAATTACTCAAATAATTTATTGGTGTTATGTATCATAATAGTTGAAATTTTAAAAAATTCAATTCTAAATCTAGCCCCCCCCCACACACACACAAATTTTATGTTTTTTAAAGATCCAGAAGAAATTATATTTTATTCATGTGATCTTTATATCATTTTTATTTTGTAACACTTGGAAAATATAATTTCTGTATCACATACCCTTCTATACCATTGTATCAATTTCAATAACTTGAACCACATAAATGAACAATCTATGAAGATTCATAATCTAAATCCAATTTATTGGAAAATTGACACATATGAAATCATTACACATTAATTATTAATTTAACCATTAGGATTCAATGACCATGACTATATAATCAAAAAAACTTCATTAGACTCTCTAAAAAACATCCTTCATTATATTCTTCCAACGTGTACTATTTATTATGTATCAAAACATAGACATCATATGCCCAATTAATAAATTCTAGACACAATAGAATTTCAAAAAAAATATGCATTTATGTTTTTATAAACACTTCTATTCACGATAATAGAATAAATTTCATAATAAAAAATATGTCTTATGGACACAGAAATTATCACCAAGTAATATGTATTTCCAATAATATTATATATATCAGTGGAAAATAAAATTACCTAGTTGTTTTTTCATAAAATGAATCTGAAACACTTTGTGAATCATTATATACTTTTTATAAGAATATAGATTCACCTATTGAACAAAATTACCTATTGGATACACATGAGGGTGTTTTTGTAACATAAATTTTTTTTACTTAATAATATTACTAATTTACAATCCACAAGTGTTCAAGAATTAATCTTTTACTTTATAAGGATTTATATCAAATAGAAGTTTTACAATGATTATTCTATTTTCTATATTTTAATGTTTTATCAGGTGAGTATCATGTTTTAATACAATTAAATAAGGAATTATATTAAAAGTACTACCACTAATATGAGGGCTCCTTTTTTAATTAATCATTCCCATTAGTAATCCAAGATCTACGTTTCACTTAACACTATTTAACGTTATCATTTCCCCTATCTCTAGGATATTTCAGTATCATATCATATCAATCATATAATACATGAAAATTTGATAACGGAGTAGATTTTTCTATTTCAAATTCATCAAATGGTTAAAAAAAACTCTATTCATGTTGTAATAATATACTATTGGGGTATCCATTCTATGTGTTCCCCAATGAAAATTCGATGAGGAGGCATGTAATCCAATTAGGGTCACCAATTACTATATTTCCTTATATTTGGCACCCAACAATATAATGATCTACCTAGTTGGATGAAAAATGTCTTTATTAGTACCTCTTTTAAAGTTATTCAACCCTTAATATTTTGAAGGGGATTTAATATCACCAACTCATCTTATGTTATTATATTTATTTATAAATTCTTATAATGATTATTCTTTAAAATAATGTTCCCACTGTAAAATCAACATGTTCGAACCGTATTTACATTTAAATATTTACACAACCTAAAGTTTTTTACTCAGCCAAAAAAGATACCTAATATATTTACACATGTTCAAATGCATCTCATTAATAAATTGTATGAGCACTTCTTTTTATGTTTTATACTTATATTATATTTATAACCACTATAAGAGAAATCCCAGAGGCAAGAACATTGAACCAACGCCATTTAAAAAAGGAATATTCCTCTAGGTTAGTAGGATGTTTGACCCAAAGCCCCTCAACAAAGGGATACATTACTCAATAGATAATTCAACTCAACATAACTCTAAAACCCATAATGAACAAACATTATTCAACAACTAAATTCAAGATAATAACTTCTATTACTGTCCTAAGCCAAGTTCAATGAAAACTAAGTCTTATGAAATCATACATAACATGTAATGAAATCATTAACAATTTTAAATAAGTTTAAATAATATAAACTCAACAATACATATTTATATAATATACATAATTTATAAATATAAACAAATTGTGTAATAACATTTGGATAAATAATAATTTCAAATATTTAATCATGCGTAAATCATTTATAAACATTTCATAATTAAAATATAACTATTAACACATTATAAATCATCTATTTAATACAGAATCTTTATTATCCTTGAAAATAAACTCTTTATATTTATATTGATAATACTAAAATTTCATATATTTCATTACATAGAATTTTACTCTAATTATTAAGGTATTTTATTGATTATAAACATTTTAAAATCTAACACCTATAATATAAACTCATTACATTAAGTAGAAATAATATATTTAATATTAATTAATCCATAATTAAATAAAGAATCAAAATTATTTTGATGTGATTTAAATAATATTCCATTCAAGGAAATTAATTATAACAATTAAATTAAACAATACAGATAATTCATAATAAAAATAAAAACACCTTATTTTTTAATCCATATAGTATTTCATATAATTATATAAAATTTCAATCTAATAATAAAATTTATTATAAGGAATATTTAACAATAAATGATTCATAAAAATTGTTAATTCATTATAATCTCTTTATATCTATTTAATTTAAAAATAATTTAAAAATTTATAAAATGCCTCAAAATACATTTTATCATTACTTAAAAGCAATTTATAAATTAAAAATTCAAATCATAATTTAATATAATTAAAATAAAAATCCTTCTTAATCATAATTTATTATCCCACCTTATATATAAGTTATGACTGATATTTAGATTTTTATAATTATGAGCTATCTGTTGTATTCTATGATAGATAATTCTATCAAAAAATACGATGTACCTTATATGTGACTTTTTATCCCTACATTACACTATGAACTAAAATATTATCATTAATTATTATATTCCTATTGGATATGGTATTCACCTCCGAATATAAATATTTATAAAAGAGATAATGAGAGAGTTTAGGTTGGACGAATGAAATGAAGACCAAGAGAATATCGCAAAAAAATAAAATTGGTAAAAAGTTGTTGATATCCTATGCTAAAGAAAAGATTAATGGAATCATTAAAATACCCTCTAAAATCTATAATTTCCCGATATTTAGTTTCCTTGATCCATGTTTGATGAATTTTAACATCATGATCAATGAGCCATTATTAATTCCTATTGAAACATATAAAGGGTTAGTGAGTAATAGAGTCATCCATTTGAATGTATTCAACAAAAAGGTTAATCTATTTTTAGATCATACAATCAGATACTATAAATTCTACATCATAAAATTCCACTCATCATAACCTAAAAATCTACAATTATGGTATATAATTCACCATAGATGGCACTAAATCCAAAATACACTAAGCCACAACCATCATGAATGAATCCTCCATCATAAAAATTACATGTGAATAATAACATTGAGTTTTTACTATTAAAAATTCACATAGAACAATCCAAGACACATAATTTCCACATGAAATAGACAATCCATTATCCTAAACAATTTTAAACTATAGACAAAGATTGGAAACATAGATGTAGGATGTTATCCATTGATTGTTCCTCTTAGTGATCATCCGTATCATCTAAATTATTAAAAAAATAGACTACGCATAATCATAAGTGCCTATACATATTATGTAACTCCCAAATCCTCTAATACCTAGAGATCAGATCAACCCATCAGTCGTTCCCTGTAAGAGAATCAATGTCCACATTGTATAACCAAAATAAGATATGATGAATAAAGTACACATGTCAGTAGGGATGTCCAATATGGTTCCCTAGAAAATCTATGTGAATATTGTGGAATACCCATAAAAAATGGATGGCCAAAATTCTCAATACTAGTTATTATATTGTATGATCATTTTTAAATGTGATGTATTGAATTCCATTAAATAAAGTTATCAGTGTGTATATCCCAATGTTGATCCCCCATATAAAGAATCATTATTTAATGACCAAGAATCTTATCATTGTAATTTCCCTTCTGATTATAAAAATATGTCATGTCATGTAATATAATATTATATATAGAACATTCACCACATAATAGAACCAAAAAAATTATCGTATTCATTTTAACATTAAATATTATGAGAAAATGAACGTAATAAAATTTCAATAATTATAATATAACCATAATTTTATAATAAGGTAACTATAATATTAAAATATTTGATTAGCTCGATATTTATAAAATTCACACTCATCGAAAATACTTTAGGAATGAAATAGATTATAATTAATGTAATATAAATTCTGAAAAGGAAAATATAGACAAACATGAGAGAAAATATAAGTGAATGAAGAATGAATGATATATAATGTATTAATAGACAGTAGGGACCCCATGTTATTGTTAAATACCTGACTAGTAGAATAGTAATCTGATCATTATGAAATGTAACCTGAAAAATAGAATGGTATCCTCACTTATGTAAATAAAAAATAATATTTTCCTACCATATAAAATAAAATTAACAAAATTTTACATCATCCGGAAAATAATTTTTTTTATAATGATAAAACATATGTATATTTCTTTATAAAAAATATTTTTGTTATGTTTTCTTATTTAAAATAAATATTTGAAACTAAATTTATATTCATTAAATTCTTTATAAAATTATTATATGATTTCTTATGAAGATAATATATTTTATTGAGTCCATATGTGATTTCCTCAATGGGATAAAAAGATAAAAATATTATAAAAATTATTATTTTCAAATAAATTCTGATTTTATTTAAAAATAATATATCTCATATTTTATAATCATTTTCATAATATTTATTTGAGTATTAGAATATATATGAATAAATGATCATGGTGAATCATTGGTATATTTCTAAAAAATTTCATTTTTTTAGTATTGAAATATAAAAAAATTTGTTATTGAACATTATATGTTAAATACATGAATAATTGAGTCATGGATGTTTGTGGAAGTCATTATATTGTAATAAAATGTAATAATTTATATATCCCCCTTAATAATCATCACAATTGTTAGTCGTGATCCAAATTTATAAACTAATGAATATTATATTCTGAGACCCTCATCTCCCCCCCTATAAATACCTCCTTCACCACCCCAACTTTTTATCCATTATAAGACTAGTATGTTTCAAAATATATACCCACTTCTCTTCCCAATACTCTCACATGTTTCTTAATGATTATTGTGTCAAAAGGGACACTGACAAGATCCTTAAGAGGAACCCAAAGTGGAGAGTCCCAAAGGAATTGGTAAATTGTCAATAAAGCCTCTTTAAATATTATTCTTCTACTGAAACTACTATATTATAGCCACAAATACATTTAATATATCAATTTTAAAAAAATTTATATAGATATTCATTATATATCATAATGATCTAGATCAAAATTGTATAGCTCCAGTATCTTTGGAAACATGGGTACATAAACAAATTTTATATAAGAGTCTCTAATTAAGATCACTAGAAAAATAAACCTACTTTGATATATCATTCCCTATATCATTACTCTTATCTTGGGGAAATTAAACCTAAGAAATTGTTATCCCAGATGATCAATGTGGGTAAATAGTGGATATTTCAATGATTTATTAAACTTAATATGAGATTAAGTGTATTATATCATGATCCTATCATTTTTGAAACCATAAATTGTATATCAAAGATCAAAATATCGACACATTAAATAAATATTTGTTGTTCATAAAATAATAATAATAAAGGAATTAAACAATATGTTCCATGAGAGGATAACATTGGCATAATAAAATTAATTGTGGAATACACATAAGAATAGAAAATTATTTCCATAGTGTTCAAGGATCATTTACACGGCTATCATAGTTGAATGGGTTCCCTCCGTAGACAATGTTATTACTCATGGTCCACTAAAAAACAATCATGGTGGAAATTGTCCCTTACTATATTGGGATCACTCCCTATTCTAGTCATGTTTATCTCAGATTATATTAATCATTACCAAATGATTTGTGGGTATATATATATTTTGGAACATTCGTCCTTGGTTATAATGTGACCAACATCCATGGTTATAGTAAAACCATTTTATACGTAATGAAAATCAGTCAATTTGTGCCACAGGATCAGAAAACCTCCATCATATCATGACATCACTACTCATTCAATGAAAATATGTTTCATAACCATTTCATCCCTTCATCAAAGCATAACCTGTGGACAATAATTTTGTTTTATAAACTTATCATAAACATAATCATTAACCCTCCAAATAGAGGTTATGAATGGAATTAATGGATCAAGTCAACAATAAAGCAAAATTAATATCATGTGATGTTATCTCCCACTAAAGAGTAATTATTTATTAGAAACAAACCTGACCATTAGTATGGTATGAAGTGATGTAAACATAATTAATCTCTTATGAATGTTAAATTACAATCATGGGGAAGTGTTCTAGTTCCATAATAAATTAGAATAATATCGTTAGATTTACCTTTTATGAAAAATTTTATACAACAATTTCTTTCTCCCTTAATGTGATAGTGACTTATATACCATTACCGATGACGAACATTAATATCTTGATAAAATAAATTAGGTACCATGTATTTATATTACTGTCAAAAATGAAACAAACCATATGTTTTGTGGTGGATTTGATTGCTATAATATATAAGTTGTAATGATTGCACAAAGAGATACCACTAAATATGTCCCATGCCCATTGCCCCATTGCATTACCTAGTCTATAAAAAGCACTGGTCCCAATGACCAATGACCCTCTATAATCATGTATAGAGCATCATTATCTCATAGTTCCCTAAATTCATGAGCCATCAACATTGATTTCATACCATAAAATATGTGGGTTCCACTACATCCACCTCTATATAGTAGCATTGTCCATAGAGAATGGAAGACTACAATTAAGGCCTCTAACATTAGCACCAGACTCATTTCCATGAATAAGAGAAACAAACTTTTCCCCCTGTCAATGAACTCAAATCATAAGACGTCAAACTGAACAGTAAATTACTTATAATCCATTATTCTTCATCTCCCAAAAATCCTGAAAATTCAAAGGAAGTGTCATCACATGAATCATAGTTTCTGTTGCTTGATCATCCCTTCCCAATAACTACATAGATATGAACTCATGAAAATATTTAACGAGATAAACTATTTGAATGATAATTGATTCCTTAAAATGTTTATTGTATTGTTTTTTTTACATAAAAAATATCTCCATTTATTAATTCAGTGAATATAATTGAAATCTTACCATCATTTTATGATCTTTATATGACCATTTTTCAATTATCAGCATTGGTCAATATGACGTTTGGAAACAATACTCTTACCATTAGGATTATTGTTTATAAATAATAAATAATAATGGTTAATTTGAGAAAAATAATAATTGATGTCCCCATCCTACATAATCGTGTGATACAAATCACATTTTTTCAGATCTTGTGAAGGAGTTAGAATCCCATGGATTTTATCTTTCCAATACCCCAATCAATCTTCAACATGTTAAAATTGAATGAAATTGCATGTGGAAGAAGTTAATGTTAGTTGAAATTACTGCTTGGTCGATGTCATCTGAGCTTCCCCAAGAGTATATAACCATCACACAACTTACCCTTAGGTCTTACGTGGTTGTACTAAGTGGTTATGTGTCAATTTATTAGCCACTTAAATTTTAATCCTTTTTTTCAAAAATTGTTATTTCATCTTTTCTATTGTATGAATTAATTTTCATAAAAATTGAAATGGAATTTAAAATTTTTTGGGTAAAAAATTATACATTTATGAGTGATATAAATTACTATATTAAACTAAGTGTTTAGTAATAATTTTTATTATAAATAAATATTATTATAAAAAACATCCATTTAATTAAAAATGCTAAAATTATTAGATTTTTTTATGTGTTGAAATTTTTTATTATGCATTTTAATATGCATTTCATATCCGCAATTATATTAATTAAATAAGAATTCTTATAGTTAAAAAATAAATTTATAATATTTATATAATTATTATGATAAAAAATTATTTTTCAAATAAAAACATCAATATTAGGTTATGGTGAATTTATGGGAATTTTATAGATTACAATAGTAGTTGGGGTTTGTATTAGTGGTAATCACCCTGTAATCATACACTGAAAAGTTGGGGTAAAAAACCTATTGGGAATATGATACGATAGCAGCACGGTAGTGGAGGAACTATTGCAACAATGGGAAGTGTAGTGGCTGCGAACACTATAGCCTTGGTAGGTACTATTTGGGTATTGTAGTAGGTGGTTACTGTTGGAGTACAATTCATAGAATGGGCCTTGGGAAAAAAATTTGGATTTCAGGGAATGTAATGGGATAAATTACCATTGGGCCATCAAGATATGTAATAGGCCACCCTATACCCAATAAAAAGAGGTCTTTTCTTTGCATTAATAATTAATTGAGCCTTCATCCCTAACTTTTTTATAAAATACATTAGTTTTTCATGAATAGTAAAAATAATGTTTGAAATTTTAGATATGTTTTATGATATAATTGATGATATAATAGTTATTTAACAGTTCTAGTAGACTCTTGTGGATTTTAATATGAATAAATGGGACCCAGGTGTCCAATAATATAGGAAAATACCGTTGGAAAGCATATGGTATTGAAAATACCACAACTGAGGTGTCGTTGAAAGATAAAAAAACTCCACCATTTTTTCTATAAATACACACAAAGTAATCCATTAATTTCATTCCCAATTAGTTCCCCCAAATTTCGGATAGTATCACCTCCCAATTAGTCCTCCAAAGGTGTCCTCAAACCCCCAACGTCTCGATCATCATGTTTTAGGAGCTGCTTTTTATTGTAATGGAATTCTGGAATTCCCTTTTCCTTTAAAGTTTATTTTATATGTTGTATGTATTTGAAATTTACATACCATTTTATTATATCAATTTTATTCTAAAAGATTATTCAATTCTGATTCTATTATGTGTGGGAGACCATTTCCCAATTTATTTTTAATGTTTTCTAAAACCATGTATTATACTCGTTATGCTGTAGATTTTACATGTAAATATTTCTATTTTTTTCAACAAGAAATTCATTTAAATTATTATGTGAATACCCAAAACACATTATTCTCCCATGGTATTGAAATATATTATAAAATGATATATTTAATTATGTTATTAACATAAACTAAATCCATCTTCCATTTTCATGGGATTAAAATGAAAAAAGAATCTTGTTTTATGCACCTTCTAAAATAGCATGATGTTGAAATGAAACCTATTTCTATTATTCTAAATAGGTTATCTATGAAATGTTTTTGTATAATATTTTTCGCTAAAATTAATTAATATATTTTAAGGGTTCCCCATATAGTTTTCTAATTCATTGGGTAAAAATTTTAATATCTATAGATGAAATGTTTTATGATACCTCAGTGAATAGACCTGGTAATATTTATGTCACCATGGTGATAAACCTTGCATATATTCTTATTAATGACTCAATTATGTGTTCTATTAAAATTTAACTGTTATTATTCATGGTAGTATTTTTATTATATTCCACTTTATCATTATTTTTTGTATTTCATCCTGTTTTTATTGTTATTCATCAAGATCCCAAGTAAACAGTATCCCTTATTTACCCTTATTGGGCCTTTTGTTCCCCTTTTCCTTTAATGTATGTCCAATATTATTATAGGAAACAATTAAACATAGGATGAAACTTTTATGAAATCATTAATGTAAATTTAAGTAACTTTTTCATGTTTTCATGTAATATGGACCTTGTTTCCAAGACATTAATCATTAAAAGAACCTCTATTTGTAGAATGTAATGAAAATTTATTTAATAAAAAAGTAATATTTCATTGTTTTTATCAAAGGATGGTTTATTTATTTATAGATATTATGATTTGAAAACATTTGTAAGAACCTTAGGTACCAGTTTATATATAAGAATTCTTCTTTGTATTTTAGTGAAATATTATATAAGTGGTTTCAGAACAAATAAATATCTCTCGAGATACGAACAAGTTGATGTGGCTCTAGAACAAATATATCTAGGGGTAATCCAAAAAAATAAATCTTTGGGATAAACTCAAATGGCAACTGGTGCATGAAAACATGCCTTACTACACTCTTAATTTAACCCTCCTAGGGGATATGTTTGGTAAAACACAGTATTTTTATGAATCATTATGATTGATTTATAGAAAATTTATTGTTTTAATGAAAATAATGTTTAATAAGGATATTATATTAAAATCACATTGGATTAAAATTATTATTCAAATAAACACATTTCTAAATAATGATTTATTATTTTAGAAATGTCCAAAAATATAAGAAAACGTGTAAATGGTTAGTGAAATGGAGAAGGTGTCGATGGCCATCTAATGGATGAAAAAATGTTAACATTCTTGATAATGATTAATCAACTAACTCAAGTTATGGAAAATAACATGAATAAATATGAGAGACCAGTTTCACAACAAAGGGAAAAACATTTCATTTAGTGCTTTACGTGTCAACGATCACCAATGTTCAGTGCATCTTCTAACCAATTGATTGCAGAACAATGAATAAGATCTATAGGAAGGATATTTTCTATACTTAGTTTTTCCTAACATGAGAATGAATCTCTTTATATTAACCAGTTAGAGAGAGAAGTTGATCAGTGGTGGGAACTGAATAAAAACATGAGGGAAATAAGTGATATTTAATCATTAGAGTGGGAAGAGTTTAGGTGATTCTTATTTAATAATTATTTTCCCCATTAGAATATAATGAAAATGGAGAACGAATTACTTGAACTCAATAAGGTGAATGAACGTATGTAAAGCAATGAGATGAAAATCAAAGGACATTCTTTTTATAACATTATATTTTCCCTAAAACCTAATAGTAAGTTTGAGAGATTATTCAATGGACTAACACCTCATCTAGAAAGAATTTAGCCAACCATGAATATGACAGCTATGAGAAAATACTACAGATTGCTAAAAAGGTAAAACTACACTTCTTTAAGATGTAATGGTATCAAAAATAAAGTGATAAGATGAGATATCTAGAGCCAAACATGGGGAGGGGCTTTGACCAAGGAAGAGGAGGAAGGTAGATACAACATTTTACATGAAACAACTATAGTAAGAAGAAATCATGGAACTACCTTCTTGGGAGGAGGATGTGTAACATGTGTGGAATAGGTGTCCATATTTATTATAACATTCAAATAAAGGTGGATACTAAACATCCGAACAATAATAGTAATGGTAAGATGGTGAATTCCCTACCTAAAGTCCAATGATTCAGCTATGGATAGTTTGGGAACTTTTCCAGTCATTGTCCAAATCCAAGTGTAGTGGAGGAGAATCCCCATAAACCATAGAATGGACAAAGGGAGAAAATCGATTATTTTTCTATCTTGATAGATGAATTTGATGCTCTAACTGGTGTGGTGGGAGGTACCCTCTTTATTATCTCAAATCTAGTATGTACTTTTTTTTTCTTTTGTTCTATGCAATCTTTTATTTCCTACAAGTTTGAAAGAATAGAGATTCAATCACTGAACTTCTAGAAGTATAGTTATCAGTCAATACTCCTAATTTAATTATCCACGTATCAACCATGTGTGAGAACATTAGTATCCACATTGTTGAGATCAATCATAATATAAATATAGTAGTAATTCCCATGTTAGAATTTGACATTATACTTGGGATGGGAAGGCTCTCCAAGTAAAATACTAATATCAACTAAAGAAGAAAGGAAATATTAGTAGTGATAAATGAAAAACCTACAACTATTTGAATCATACAAAAAAACACATTGAAGAAACTAAAAAATAATAATTCTCATAAAATCTCGGTGTGTTACATAGTGCATATGTTCTCTCATCAGAGCTACCAGAGTTGTGGTGTGAGTACACCCAGACATGTTCCTTGTGGAATAATTGAAATAAATCCCTAGAGTGGGTATGTGGTTGTTGTGGACAACAACTCTGGGTTTTGAGTATATATGGATATGTTTCTATTTCTATATGTTCAGTAGACATATACTTTGTAAAGCTGACTATACCTTTACTTTGTGTATTGTATTGTAGTTTTGGGATCCCTTACTGAGAATTTTTATAATCAACCCTATATGATCTTTTCCTAAATGTGTCGTGTATTTTACATATAAACGTAATATTGATGGAGTCTAGGGCACCCCAGGACTAGACCAAGCTTTCTATGTTCCTTACAGGCCGAGGCATTCCTACGGCCACATGCAGTAGTCCCAATAGCTCTTTCTTTCTTACAAGTTGGAAATTATAGTTTGAAGAATCTTGTTTTGGGGGGTCTTGTATTATTTCCTAGTTCTCTTTACACACATTACATTCTTTTATATTCTATTTGGTGGGATTAGTTGTATTCATGCATTTTTTGTTTACTGGATTTTTTCTTTCAGCATTGGGGGCGTTGGAGATGTGTTTGTGTACAAGTACATAAGAAATTCCACCCATGTTAGTGATATGCCTACTCGGTCCTAGTCACTAGCGCCTACAGTGTTTGAGGTGGGCATCGTGATTCATGGAATGGGCCCTACTAGGATGGGTCATTACAATAGTGAGAATTAAAAGATCATTAATTTGTAGAATGTAATGAAATATTATGTAATAAAAAGGTGGGATTCCATAAAATTCCCCTCTTGATCCTAAAACCCCACCTTATATCTAACTATCTCACGTGTAAAGCTATCCTAAACACCAACAACAATGAAATTCCATAGAGATTTTGTAGTTTTATTCTCACATCACATGCACCTCAAGACCAGGTAGAACCATTTCTTAGAAAATTATTATTTTTAGGGAGAATGTTGTTTCATAATAGCAATATGATAAAATTCATGTTTTTCATGATATATTTTAACTATATTTTTCTCCCTATCTTGTCCATCTGTTGGATGGGTCGTATGATCATGATAAATTCCCATGAACTAAAAGATAATCATCATTGACTCTATGAACATGCATCAATCTAGTTCATCTAGGAGAATAATTATTTCATGTATGGTTTTACATCCTCATAATACATGGGAGAAATGAACCCCATATATAGGATTGAAAATTTAAATGAAATGTCCAACACTATGAATTCCATAGAAAAGAGTATATAACAAACCGAATTGTACCCCCAACAGCTGATATCACCTTAATCGATCACCAACTGTACCTTACCATCCTTCTATATGAGATAATCTCCCTGGAACCATACCAACCTAGAATGTTTTCTTGGAAAATAATCCTAGATACTCCAGTACACCCTATGTCTACACCACATGAGTCATTTACATATGTTATAATATAAAATTCATTTTAGAAAAATTGTAAAGTTAAACATGTACCTACTTTAGAAAAAAACACTAAAATTCAATATGAACAAATTTTAAAAAGTTAAAAAATGCACCAATGAATTGGATTTTTTTTCGAGAAATCTAAACACTTTATTTAAATCATTTCTATGAAAACAAGGATATAGAAGAAAAAAATACAGTAAAGGGAAAATAATGCTGATTTTCATTAAAAACATTTTTTTCATCTCTTGAGTACATACGGTGTGGAAAATGAAAGGATCCCATTGATTCCAACAATTAATCAAAGCTGAAAAGAATTATTGAGTTTCTCGGGAGGTATATAATAATATTCAATCCTTAATAACATCATCATAATCAATCATTATAAAAAATGATATTCTGACATAAAAGCCTTACCTATTTGGAATAATTTAATCATAAATCCCATGTAATAAACAACAAAAAATATATATTTAAATACCCATAACATTCATATTATTCATCATCAAATACATTCATGATTATTATATTCACCACATCAATGATATATGTGGTTAATATGGAATTAATCACAAAAAAATAAATTTCAGAATAAAATACCATACTACATTGGTAACTTTTGATCCATATGACCTAGAAAATTTTATCATCATATAAAACATTAAATATATTTAATATAATGAGATTAATGATGAAATATTTCAATGGGAATTATATACTCCACACCAATTAAATTTGTATTGAATTTTTTGTAAGTCTACCGTAAAAAAAGCAAGACTTTAAATATTTTACATTTGGTATGAATTTCATCATACACATTGGAGAATACTATATATTGAAAATATATTTATTATAAATTAGTTACAAAATCATACTCATGTATATATCATACCATATATGATTTACCTTTACCTTTTATCACCCATTTGTTAACAATTTATTTTTAAAATCATATTTTCTGGTGATATCAACTTAATTTTTCAAATATGTTTTGGTTCAGAAGTTTTAGTAAATATAAATTAATAATTGATGGTAAATATCCATAATTTTAATAATTAATATAAATACATATGAAATATATAAATTTCATATGTTCATTTATAAATTATGATATAGAAAAATTAATTACACTATTTATATAGATTGTACGTTGTACGTATGCAATGAATGTTTATTTCAATTTTCGATGGATGGAATGAAAGGATGTTAAATAATAAGTCACATTTTCGGAATAATTATTATTCCATTTATATCTTATGTATTAATTAAAACAATCTTTATTAACATCCATGAAAATTAGAAATGAAAAACATATCCCATCATTTCATGGATGTGCTACTCTACTCTGATGCACTGGCAACGTTATTATTTCCCAATGGTTAGGAAAGTTAGAAGTAATATATTATATTATCATTACCGATTCATAATTCAGACATAAATATTATATAAAAACTTTAAACATGTCTTAACTCTCATCCATCAAATATGGTTATGATAATTAACTATATCGCTATGTGATGACGGTAAGTCGTATATATGCACTAGCGATACTTTGACATCCCATCTTATATCAATGTGAGTGACAAATTATTATTTAATTCTCCTAATAAAATTTTAATATATTTATAATACTTAGATTATTATTTATCAATAATATAATATATTTTTTGGAAGAAAAAATAACTGAAAATAAGTGTTTTGTTGAGGAGATTTCCTCCCTTTTGAAGGAACTAGTTTATATCCTCTTAAATATTATATGGTTTGTTTTTTAGGAATAAAAAACCCATATAATTTTTATAACAAAATATAGAAGGGAAATATGAATGGTATGATAAATATAGAAGTACTAAATTTGACTAAGTATGTGAAAGGATTAGTTCCATTTTGAAATTGAGGGGAAGGGAACTTATTGAATTTCCTAAAATATTAAATTAAAATAAATTAATATTGATATAAAAAATGGATCGATATTTATTATATTTGTTTTTAAGAATATTAAGAATCTAAATCATATCACAAAATAATATTTGGACAATTTTATATCACACTTTTAACCTTATATTTTTTACACCCATTTATAATATTTTCAACAATAATGGTGCTATCAATGTTTTTTACTCTTAACTAGTTAATATATGTACTAGAAAATAAAAAACACCCCATAAATGGACCATTGGTTATATTTAAAACCATATCTCAATAATGTTTCCAAATATTATATTTTGATTAATTTTAAATAATTTAATAAAATAATATTTATTATTAAATATTATTCATTATAAAATATATTTAATGTCACTTATAACACTTTTCAATTATTTTGACTTTAAATACATCAATAAAATGTTTGAATTTTAATATAATGCTTTCAAACCCCAATAATTTTTCATATAATTATATAAAATTAATTTTTATTAATAACTCATTCAAATTATATAACTTTTAATATTTTAAAAATCAATTATTTTATATTTTATTAATTGTATAAATCTTTCATTAGCCTTGAATAAGAATTTAATGAAAATACATAACTTATTAAAGTGTGAATATATTTATTTCATGAAAATAAGTTCATTAATATAAAAAATTGACATTTCTATTCATTCATAACTTTCATTAGTTAATATAAGGAGACATAATAAAAATTGAAAAATATGAGAGTGGCATTTTTTATTTACATTAAATATTATATTGGAAATTTTTGTGGACAATTTTCCATTAAAAACTAAATTGTATATCTAAGATTATAATATTCCAATTTAATTCATCAAAAAAAATTAAGTTCATCAAATACTGTGTACATACTAGAAATAGAAATTCGGTTTTCAATAAAAATAACTAATTATCACTATTCACTAAGAAATCAATATTTTTAAAAAAAAGTCTCTAAAAATCAACCTAATAAAATGTAAAATTTTTTGATTTCAAAAATTATTACCAATTTAATAAAATAAAAATTCTAAAATTTATATAATATAATCATAATATTTCCTCATAAAAATTAATAAAAATAATTTTTTTTTAAATCATATTTTTTAAGAGTGAAATTATTACTAAAAACGGAGTGACTATTTGATAAAACATTATAAATACATTTATATTGGGTAAGATAATATTATATATGTATATCCTAAATTATTTGATCATATTATACCCACTAATTTCATAACATGGTTTTAATTGATTATTTGAATAATAATATTTCTTGGTTCCATTAGGATTGGTGTTGTATATATTGAATGTTATCAAACATGTATTTCTGTTAACATACAGTAATGCTTCATTTTCCTTCATTACTAAATTCCATCCTCATAATTTTAACTTGTTCATGGTAATCAATGTTTTTATATTTTAAAATTACTATATTGAAAACCCACATTATACAAAAGGGTTAATAAAACATCCTTTTAAAAATAGGTTAAGGGAAGATAAAATGCCACCATCTAACTAGGTTTCCAATGATTATAACATCAGTGGGAAGTGAAAATATGGATATGGAATAGAAAAATAATACCCATGGTCTAATAAATAGTGATATATATCATGGTCATGAGATAGTTAATTACTACAAAACCAAGAATCAGTGAAGGGTTAAAACACCATCAATTCATCAAAATAGAATGTTATGAGGAACTATTTTTTACTTCTGTTCAATTTCCAATGGTTTAGGAATTTATTTACAATCATTAGTGAGAAAATTGGAAATATTCTTACATTATAGGTATAATTTCATCCTTACAAAAAAATCCCACCATAATCTATTCTATTTCTACAAATGATGAGTTTTCAAGATGAATTATTCATGAATTAGGCACTAAAATAAACTTATAATGGATCAAAAAAGTATATCAATATATTCATATTATATTTAGTAATTAATCAAAACCAAAAAATAATGCACAAAATTTCTCAAATTGAAAAACCTTTTAAATACGAAATAAAAAATTAATATCCAAAAAATAAATTGACATAATAAACTCAACATTAATGATTGTTTTAATCTCAAAGACTATATAATGTTGTTTATATTACATCATTAAAAATTATTTGAATTCTTTTGTTGGGAAAAATCCCTCCAGGTTCCATTGCATAAATATTTGGTTGATTGTGTATGTTTAAAAAGAAGGATCCAATGGTTAGTTATCCTATTTTAGAGAGGTTTTTTTTCAAGGTATGCTGAAAAAGTCCCTAGAAAAAGTAATGGATGATCTAGAAGTAGTATAGAAAATTGTGTACACAAACTAGTGTTATTTCCTAGTGTCTTCCAAATTTTTGGGGTCTAAAATTTGTAGGATGGATATGATCACAAAATTTGGATTCCCATGATGTCATAATAAAAATATGGTAAATGCATGAGTTTTTAAAATATTTTGATCTATGATGGGAATATCTCAATAGTGTGTATCATCATGAACGATCATCGGGAACCCACAAATGAAAACAATACTCTCTAGATGTAGGAGAACCTACTAGAACGGTAAATTTAAATGGTTCTTTAAAATAATAGGATTCATCACAAATGAGATGGGAGTGCATCGTTAAATGGTGATGACATGGATGGAATAATTTGAAATGGGATGGAACAACTATAAAATTGAATATACCACCTAATAAAAGTAGAGTGATACTTGATGAAAATTATAACGATCCCGATTCATGAAAGTTATTTTGGACAGTTTTTCTTGTGATGTGTTTCATCAAGAGAGTAATTTCAAGAAGGGTATAAGAGATGACCAACTGTTTCCGCTTCACGAATTCCATGTGAGATTCATGGGCGTCTTTGTGCTTCGGGTCTGGTAGATTATTCATGAAAGCTATATGAGCTTCATAAAAGTAAGCATCTTCTCAAAGGTAATGAACATCATGAATGTGTCGAGAAGGGTTTTCCCAAAGTAATTTTGGTAAGGTGGTATTCATCAAGATGATATTGGTGGGACATTAATAGTGCATCTACATATAGTGGATGGTAAATTTATTTTGGATATTGAAGGGAACTCCATGTATATAAACTATATTTGAATCATTTCCAGATCAATGAGTAATGGAATAGGATTAAGGTGACCCTATCCAATGGTTGTGAGACATTTATGGAGTGTTTGAGGGAGTGACTTTGGGAAGCAATGTTATGTCCCTAAACATTATAAATGCATTGATCATGGGCATATGAGTGATCTATCTAGAACCTTTTATTTTTTATGTCATCCAAATTGTTTTTGGTACATCAAAAAGTTGTCATTATATTCTCTTTAGTTATATCCAAGTGAGGGTGGACCATGTAAAATCATTCCATATCGGGTAGGATTTCATTTCTATTTATACATGTCTATGGGAAAGGGTGAGAAGAATGTTTTTATTATGATGATAAATGTTCTGAATGGGTAGTCATTTTAATCATTCATACCCTGATTAAACACTCCACTTCCACCTTAGGGTATATAACCAAGTTGAGCTAATTGCTTCCCATAGAATAATTTTTAGTTAAATCACCTGTTAGACAAAATGTTAAATATTCCTCAAAGTAATACAATACTCTTAAATTTCATTTATCACGATGATAATTCAACATATAATATTCTAATGTGGTTAAAATCATCATAATATAATTAATAAAATTAAAATATTAATATGAAATGTAATCCATAACATGACAATAAATATCACCCTATTAATGAATAAATTTTCAACCATCAGGGTTATCTATATCCCACTATCCAATACACCATAATTAAAATAACATCAAATAATTTTCTAACCAAATGGTTTTTTTGAACCTCAAGATACAATTCTTCAAAATACCCAGTAAAAGTTTCAAACTAACTCAGTATCCCATCACACAAATCCTAATAAATTTGGTGTAGATTCCCTTTAACTAATAATAATCCAAAACCATATAAACCCATGTTAGAATACATATATTCTAAGTTAATAATGATTTATATGTTTTAAGAAATTAACAAAATTATTATTCCTCATATAATATGAAAAAATTGAATATATTTTATATCTCAAAAAATGGAATAAACATCATCAAAGATGTCAAAATAAATTTTTCATTTATTAATGAATTTCAAGGTCACCCAAACCTTATTGTCAATTTCAATATTCTCTTTATCCCAACAAAAATAATTTTTTCATATTCTACATTGTAACAATCCTTATATGGTTCATGATCATTATATAAAAAACAACCTCAATATAACACTTCCAAAAAATAATTATAAAATCATAATACATGAATAATTCAATAATTTCACTTATTTGGAAATTCCTTAGTCTATGATGTAACACTTGGATTAGATAATTAGCTCTGATAATACCATTATTCTCCACCCATAATACATTAAAATATAAATTAAACTTTATGATAATCTTAGTTTAACCTTAATTAAATTTTAGTTTTTACTTACAAATTACATTCCATATAACCGTTATTTCCACGTATAAAACTTCTTAATATGTATATATGACATTTACTTGATTTCTTATTACCACATTCTCTATGTATATGAGGTTTATTCTTCATTTCTTCATATTCTTCAATGCCTGAGATATCAGGGAATTCTATCCTTCTATTATTTTGTGATTCTAAGAATTTTTAAGCTGAAATTTAATAATAATATGTCTTGAAAATTGATTTTTTTGTAACTAAAAGGTTTCTCATTCTATCTCTAATATCATTTTTTCTCCTGATGAAAATCATTCCATTTTACATCCATGTTAACATGAATCTTCTTAGTTCCATCCAATGACTAAAACAAAAAAACATAGCCAGAAAAACAATATTCATTATGGAGAAACATAAAAAATCTTTTACAGGATATTTAATTATTGAAACTTCATTTTCAATCTTTAACACATTCGGTTTAAATTGGTACCTCATGATTCTTGTTAAATATCGAGGATTTTATCCTATATATATTCTTATCCCCATGGTTCTCACTAAGGATTTATAATCCTAGTTTGAAAATGAAAATTAAACCATGTTATAATACAAATTATGTTGACGCTTACTTTCCATCCTTGGATATTAGATAATATTATATGAATATTCATTAAATATCCTAACAATCCACGCAAAAATCGTATATTTCTACTATCAGTTATAAAATGTATACATAGATAACTTGATCTTTAGATTCATACATCAGTTTATTCAAAACTATAACAATTATTTTACATATCATTCCAAAAACCGTTCATAACAACCTAGGGAAAGTAAACATAATAAAGGGTGAGCTCACATTCTCACTAAGAGTAAATAAAAGATATATTAATGATCACATAACTTAATAGGATCATGTGGGTATGAGAACATGAGATTCACATTATTAAACCACAACCTATATATAAAAGATCATAATATTGATTCATTTAATAAATCATGAAAGTTTATAAGACATGAATCATAAAGGACTCAAATAACATGACCCATGATAGTAGAACATTGACTTAAGTCATGGAATTGGGGAACGAACATATGTATAGAAAATTATTTCAGTGTTAGTTAAGGCTCATTTCAAATATGTCATAGTGGAATAGGCTCACTCTCAAAATTATCTTAGTAGTCAAGGATCACTCCGAAGACTATCGTAGTGGAATAGTTCTCTTACCGAACTAGGTTTACCCCACATTACATTCCAATTTATCTCATGAGATATCTATCATTACTGAGTTCATTAGAGGGGTGTAAATTTTAGGACCCCACATCTGTGGTTATAAAATAACAACCATACATGGTTCTGAAAAAACCATCATCCTTGGTTTTAACATAACAACCATTATATAATGAAAACCGTACAAATGTTTTCCCCAATATCATCAAATATTTATCATATCATCACATCAAAACTCAAGAAAAGAAGAAGTGTTTCATAAATATTTATTCCATTAATCATAACATAACCCCATGAAAATAAACTAGTTTCATACAAGTCTCTTTGAAATAAACAATAACCATCCAGATAAGAGTAATAATGGTATAATTGGATCATTTCTCCTTTAAATAATAATTAAAATCAATGAATTCTATCATATATGAAAATTACTATGAATGATCGTTGAAAATTTTCATCATCCAAATAACCATTCTACTTTGAAAATTAATTTTAAAAGTAAAATTAAGTCCAAAATATTGTGTAAGATAGTTTATTTTAAAATATCATTTGAAACATGAAAATTAATATTCAATCAATTTAGTTCTCTTGATGGTGGTAAATTCCATTCATTTCATGTAACTTGAAATAAAACATTCCTTTCACTTTTTTGGTTAAAGTCAAAAAGTTCCTCATTTGGAAAACAATAAGAAGATTACATTTAAACAAATTTTTATAAATTAAAATGAGGGTAAATATTCCTTCAGATATTAATTTCATAATAGTAAAATCCCTCTTTATAATTTTCTAATAAAAAACATGTAAATCAATGAAAAATTATTTTTTCCCGAATAGATAAATGAAGTCAGTTTTCCATAATAATTTATTTTTAGTCTATTGAATACATAAAGTAAGTAAAATTAATAGAAATATTTTTTATCATGAAATAACAGTATTTTAAATTTTTTTGATATTATTGAGTGTCTTATCGTAATATTTCATCATCATAAATAAAATAACAAAAATTCCAGATAAACAATGTGATAATGACATAAAACAACTACCACTTTGGTATTAATTGAATAGTAGGGACCATGATAGATTGAAGCATATATTCTTTTTAAATAAAAATAAATTTCAAAAAACCATCATAAAATACATTCATTTGTAGTGTATACAACACATAATACATAAAAGTGGTGAATATGGCATGCTTCCTACAAAAATAAAAGTGGGAAAAATATCCCTTATTGTATTAGTTAAATTTGATCCATAAGACCAATGAAAGGATAACATAAAATAAAATATAAAATATCAAGAAAATAATGCAATTATTGATGTAAAATGTAAAATTTAAAAATATAGAATAGAAAAATAAATGAGGGGGGAATATTACATAAGTATCACATAATTAAAAGTGATACTAGAAATCCCTTACCTATGGTCTGATTCCATCATACGTGTTAGAAGGTTCGGTAAAACGGATATAGATTTACTATAAACGGATTTTAGAATCCTAATAATATATTCCATATGATATATGATATAATTATATCCTTTTATCACCCATTTTGTTGAAAATTATTTACTAAAATCAATATTACGGGTGAAATATGCTTTGGTTTTCATTTATGATTTAGTGTGGATGTTTTTGTCCTTGTAAATTAATCATTTTTTAAAAAAATATATTCAACATGATATAAATATATAATAACTATATAATTGTTTATATTCATTCATAAATGTATAGATACAAATATTATTTACACCCTTCCTCGAGATGGTAGGTCATATATATGCATTAATGGTATTTTCATTTTTTGATGGATAAAATGAAAGGAATATAAAAAATAAAAAACCAATTCAGAATATTTAGTATATTTTATATATCATATATGTAAATTAATTCAATCCTTTAAAAAATCAATGTATAACATAAATGAATAATTAATCACATCACTTCATGGAGGTGGTATTCCACATGCACGCATGGGTGGAATTATCATTTTTCAGTAGTTTAGAATGATAGAATTTTGGAACTAAATTAAAAATAAATATTATGAATTTATCCATAAATATAATATATATATATATATAAACATTTAACCCATCATAATAATCTTCCATAAAATATGGTAATTAAAAAATTAATTGTATCATTGTGTAGAAACAGTAAGCTGTATATACTCACATGTGACAGTTTCATTTTTAATTTGACTAGACAGAAGGTGGGTAATGGTGGTTTCACAATCATTGTTACATTTTAATTTATTAATTATAATTAATTTATGATTTTATAAATAATATAATATATTCATAGAAGTTTAAGAAAGAATTAAATTTCAGTGATCGATTAAAAAGATGACAACTCTTCTGAAATAACTCATTTAGATATCATACTAAAGAAACTATGGTTGGTTTTTTGGGAATACAACAAACTCTTGATTGTTTACATAAATTTTTTGACAAGATTTTTTTTATAGTGTGGACTATACAGAAGGCTAAATGTGCTATATATAAGTGAAAGGATGGTTCCCTTTTATAATTGAAGGGATGGGAAATTCGATAATTTTTTAAAATATCAAATTTTTATGAAATAACTTTCAAATAGAAAAAGTTAAAATTTTCAAATATTTTACAATAATAATGTGATGAGTCAAAATAAATTAATATAATAAAATTTTGACAATTTTGGATGAGGTATTTTCCCTTATCATTTGGATTTAACACTTTATTAACCCCTTTGATAATTTCAGTGGTATCATAGTTTTCTTTGATTTAAGGGAGGTTAATATTGTTAATATAAAAGGAAAAAGACCCATAAATGGACCATGGTAGATGTTAATACCATATGCCACAATTTTTTCATTTATAATATTTTAATTAATTTTAAATAATTTAATAAAATATTATTTAATATAAAATATCATTATAGACATTTTAATCAATATTCATACAATTTTGAATTAAATACATTAGGACAATGGGAGAAATCTAAAATAATGATTTCTAAACAACATCATATTTAAAATAGATCTTTATAATTTATGTAAAATATTAACACATTCAAATATCACTTTTAACATTTTTCATATCATTTGTTTTATTTTTCTATTAATTTGATAGTTACTATGTCGTCGATGAATTAGAATTTAATAAAATTATATAATTTATAAAAATTAGAAATATATTTCTATAATGAAAATTATTTTATTAGTCTCAATATAGTTATTTATATAAATTCAAAACTATTTTCCCATTCTTAAAACATAATACCTATACCTTACATTTTTATTTTATTTTACAAAATCTGCTTTTATAGATTAGTGGTAACCTATATACCATGTGGGGACCAAAAAAAATAAATGCATCCAAGTACAAAATAAAATATTGAAATAGAACACAACATCCGAGATTCATGATTGAAGATCGTCTGTCTCACCCTTTCACTAGTCATATTCCATCACCATCATCATCCATAATAGCTTCAACAACACCTTCTATCCACCATGAAATTCTGTCGTCTGAGATCATTAAACACCAACAAAACCGCGAAGAAATATCTGACCTCACCAAGCCAACACAGATCATCAATGAATCAGAACAAACAATACCATGAATATAGTGATGAAGAGTAAGAACATCCCCATAGTACCGTTGAGATAAACCTCATAACTACCAATATAACCAAACATGAGTAAAAACAAACCAGATCCATAAATTGAAACACCACCAATCATCAGAAAGAAAATATACCTCTAATAATAACCTAAAAACCACCATAGAATGCATGAGGGAAAAAACTAAAAGACAAAATCAATCATCAGAGGACGCGTTCCATGAACCCTGATGGCTGCTGAACCACACCTTTGAACATATCATATATGTAATTTTCATTTATATGATTCCATTAAAAACCAAAATTTCAAGACTAATGTGATAACGGTCAAATTAAAATTAAGAATATAAGATTTAGGATGAATAATCAATTCCTTCTAACTTATTTTTACCATGATTAAATTGAACTAACCGATTTCCAATGTGATAAATTTTATCAAGATTACTATTTGAATTGAAAATAAATAAAAGGGTCTTATTTACCAAATTTTGACCACCTGATTAAAATTACGTAATAATTATTATCAAATTAAATAATTTAATGCGGTGGATGTTAATTTTAATATATTTGAGAATTATTTTATGAATACATCTTTTAGAAACACAAGTTTTTTACGCATATATTAAAATTTATTATTATCACAAAAAAAATATTAAATGAATTTTAGAAACATTTATTAGGTAAATACTATATAAATTTCTTTAAAATCACAAACAATATTTATGAATTTAATTTATCAACATAAAAACACAGTACGTGTAAGAACACTATTATTTAATAAAATTGTATTTTAGGTATAAAAATCTTTTTCTATTAATTTCATACATAAAATTACTTCGATTAAACATAAATTAATATTATAAAATATAATAGGACTAAAATTTA
This sequence comes from Viscum album, assembly GCA_963277665.1. Lineage (NCBI taxonomy): Eukaryota > Viridiplantae > Streptophyta > Magnoliopsida > Santalales > Viscaceae > Viscum > Viscum album. The sequence goes on along the minus strand of OY728132.1, from coordinate 1,511,313,474 downwards.
ATTGATACAATTTTCAAAAAAAATTAACATTCCACATGCCTAAAAAGAATAATTTTATTTAAAATTTTTTATTTTTCATTATTTAGTGAATAATCAATGTTTTCAATAAATTCTAAATCATTAATCATATGATTATTTTAATTTTTTGATTCCAAATTATATTATCATTTCATAAATTAAAAATTCTAAAGTATATGTAAATTAATCATAATATTTTCTCACATAAATCAATAAAAAACTTTTTTAAAATAAACAATTATTTTTGGAAGAATAAAACAATATTACTAAAAATTGTATGATTATAATTCAAAAATTTATCAATAAATTTATTTTTAGTATAACCATTATATTTACTTCATAAATAAGCTAATTATTTTAATTACTTACAATTTAATTTCAATGTTATAATTATTATATTTAAATAATAAAATTTCTTGGATCATTTTGGATTGTGTTGAGTATCTTATGTGTTACCAAACAACATGTTATTTTAAAACATAAAAGGGTTAAACATATTTTATCGATAATCCATGTCATAGTGATAAAATTATCATAAATATACATACATGGTATTATTATTATTGAATATCCACTGTATACCCATCCACAAATCAATACTAGTTGGAAACCAATTTTCATATTGTGGTCAGTTCACCACCACCAGGAACAATGTATATCATTTCTCACCACCACCATCATTGATTAACATAATAAATTTATTAAGAATAAAAATTATACAAATGATTATATTTTATTTTCCATATTCTAAAATGGATTAAATTTCCTAAATATAATGAAAACCTTATAAGACCACTATGGAAAAACCACAAAAGTTAATTAACTATATAATTAGAAGAGTTAAACTCTATGAATTGTATGTGTTTTTAATAGAATTAGGTATTTAAAACCATTATGAACTCATAGAATAACATTAAAATAATTCATTTAAACATAAATATTTATAGAACCATTCCATGAGAACATTCATAATTACAAAAAAAATCCAACTTTGGAACAGGGAAACAAATGACCTTGGGACTGTAAATAGAGATAAGATATATCAATTAAATGATTATAAAAATTCACAAAAACCTAACTATAAACCTAATACAGTTGAATTTGGTTCTCAGAAAATTTTTTATAAATATAATTTGATTATTTTAGATGTTATGTCAATGTGAATAGTGAATTTGGGTCAGATGTAAGGGAACTTCTGAACCACCCACTGTAACTTTTGATCATTCTCTGTTTCTATAAAACTCACCTCATCCCATTATTTATCTAATATATAAATTTTATAATATATATATATTCCCATCATATATTTATACCTGTTTATTATTAACTTCCTATATTTTCTATCTACTAATTTTTATTTTTATTTTCTAAATTTCATCGTTATGAAAACCAGATTAAATATAACTTCTTTATTCCATACCATAATTTAACTAATAATATATAAAATATTTAAATCAATACATGGTCTCAAAAATTAGTTATTTTATTATGTAAAATCATTCTTAGTTCATTTTTTGTTTTATAGAAATTATTATCATATTTCTCATCCTTTAACACTCTCTACCATTTTTCCTAAATCCTATTTAATAGGTACAATGCTGATGATACTTCACTTTACATGGAAATCATATTTCAAGGCCTACAAAATATTTCACCAATAAATGTATAATATTTATTTAATCACTTATTTAATGGAAATAGTTATCGTAGGAAATGTTTTTATGGTATAGGATATGATTTTGTAACCCATTTCTTTCCAGGAGTGATTTTTATTCATTTTAGTTATGATTGATTTAATTTTCCAGCACATATATACTTGTATAAGTTATGTTGTGTGCTCACAAATAGCACCCTAAAAACATTGTATAATATTTTATTTCATGAGAAGATATATTTGAAGTTAGTGGGTAAATGCAATCCATTATAGGAATCTGTCTATAATGTCATGATGTCTCAACCACGATCTTTGACTTATTTTTATGTTGTGATTTTTCATATTTATTCCATATTCATATGATTCCTTTAACCTATTATTCAATTTTATTTATTTCATGCCTCCATTTTATCATTAATATATATTATTTTTAATGATATCATGTTATTTTATTTGACTCATATGTTATGCTCCATCATCATGAATATTCCCTTACATTGATTTATATCTCCCTACTTTATGCATTCCCCTTGTTATACAATAAATTACTATAAGATAAAAGGGATTAAATAACTCAGAATAGGGTTATTTAAAAAAAATTATATTCTACATTCATGTTGAAGTTTTATGAACCGTGTCTCCAAAATTAACATGACCTACAGATCCTTGATTATTTATTAAATAATTATTTTAAAAATCAGTTAATAAAGTTTGTAAGACGGTTAGGTAATTTTATTTTGGATCTGAGAGAATACTACTTATTTTGGGTGATTAAGAATAAATACCTTAGTAAAATCCCTATGGATAAGTCAATGTAAATTAAAATATCCTTAAATTTTGGTATATTATAAATTGAATGGTTTCTATGAAAATAAATCCATATCTAGATAATACTTTTAGGTGTGGATCTTTATAATATGTACCTGGGAGTAATACCCCCAAAAGAGCTCTATGGGTATTAACTCATCCTGTACTAGGAGAAAGATAAATAGGCTTTTTTGTACACCTAGTTTGATATTCGTGAGGGATAAGATTTGGTAAATTCAAAATCTATTTAAAAACAATTATAAATCAATTGACTATATTTTTTTAAGAAAATAATATTTGAAAATTAACTTAGATAAGATAGATTGATAAATAGAGTATCATGTGATAGGATATACTTTTCTTTTTATAGTTATTACATATATATTCATAGTTTTCCCAGAATCGCTCTGGATAAACAACTTAAATAACACCCAAATTAGTTCTGACATGGTGTAAATGGTGTTACCTATCCCAATGGGATGGAAATTAGTGAGTGGGTATTGACAATAAACAAGATGGAATTATTTTTATATAATAATAATTCATCAAGATAAATAAGTTGATATAAAAGGATAAACAATATGTATTACAAATACTCCTCATGTGAAATTTTCCACAGGAACAAAATTGTAAGTCACAAAAATGGTATGTCAACCATTATCACATAATCAAACCATAAAAGGCAACATCCTAGAATATCCATGAAATAATAGGATCACATGATTTGTTGGTCGCTGTTAACTCCCAAGGTCCTGATAATCAAGAACAATCAATACCTATAAGAAACTCCATTACATTCTCTTTACTTAGTATAATAAAATATATATACACCCAAAGTAAAAGGTAGGGTGTTACAAAAAATATCCTAATACGATCTCACTATGTATTCCATAAGTTATCCATATCATGTAATCCAGATATGATCACTTTTAAATAAACCATGTCATGTAAAACTTCTCCCAATTGAAATCATAACATTTTTTATATAACATTTAAATGGTTTTAACAAAAATATGTATCAAAATTTATTTTCATAAAATCAATAAGAAATATGATTCTTTATCAAAGAATATATGTAGAATATTTTCGATCCATGTAAGAATGAATATAAATTTTAATTAAACATGAACATGTATAACCATTTGAAATCATATCATCACCATAATAACATTTTTGGTTAGCTGGTTTATTTCAGAAGGTTTTATACAATTATATTAAAATTCATCTCTATGGGTACACTCACTCCCTAGATCCCAAGACAAGGGGATATAATATAATAAAAAATAGTAAACACTCTTCCCCAAGATATTTTTCATTCATTTTAATCATGAAGACATTGATATATTTTATTCTACCATGTATGAATATCCTTCCACCAAACTACCAAGGATCCCATGTGCATCATGTTAATTAATCATACATGGGGATATTATTCAGTAAAATCAACCACAATTCATTTCAAATAATCATTTCAATCGGGCCGATTTTTATGTTTAAAAATATAACATTTCATATCAAAAAATGAATTCAATGATTTTTAATAAAAATTCATGCTTTCCAAATCAAAAAATATCATTTAAAAGCATAAAAAGAATAATTTCATTTCATTTAAAAATTCATAAAAAAATTCATTCTAAAATCATTCATTCTAAATATTGCTAATTTTTTCTAGAAATCTAATCATTACATAAAATTCCAAATTCAATGTTATTTATAACGACAAAGTCAAACCATGAAGTTTAAAATAAATTTTTAAAGGGTTTTAAATAAATTTTTATAATAATTTGGAAATACAATTCAAATTATTGAATAATCAAGGGTTTCAAATTATAGTTATTTGCCTTACAAAACCACCTACCTCAATCACAGTGTCAATTATTTCCCAAATTTGGATCCACTTGTGGAGATTTGATGGATATAATAGTTATGGGAGAATACTATAACACAATTTCATCAATTAAATATCTAGATACATCAATTACACATGGATACAAGACTCTTAAATAGGGAAAGAGATGATTAATGGAGATATCTTGATAAAATTGATATTACCCAGTCCGAAAGAGATTCAATGCATCAAATGAAACTTCTATCCATATATAAAAAAGTTTGTGATAGACAAATTAATCTCAACCTAGGATTTAATGTGTTTACCTTCAAATGGAATTCATGGAAGATGTTTTAATGATTATCGGAGGTTTAAAATAAATAGTGTTGTGATACTACCCTATTGTTTCTCAACTAGATCATCGTCATCGGCTAGACAATGGTACTTCCGAAATACCAATTATTCTAGAAGTACTACTAGATAGATAGTGGGATTGTATCGACATTTTAGTGTAGTTACTATAGGATATTCCCACTCCAATAATTTCCCCAACAGATTGATGTGCCTCTTGTATCCATTTTGGTTACAGGATATTGTCCACCCTCAAACTGAAAACCCTTGGATATCTATCTACCTCTGCAACAATGGTACAAACACCCGATTAACCCCTATGAAGGATCACCCAATGTAAAAATAACCTTAAATAAAAGGTATAAACAAAGTAAATAATTATAGAAAATAGAAAAATAAAATAAACCATGTTTTGTACCTGAAATCTATCATTATATTGTAATTATCTCCACTAAAATAGAATTATTACCCAGGAATTCCTTTTTTGGATACATTGTAACAATGATTTGAGATCACCCTTATTTAATTAATGACTTATTATACAAAATATCATGATAACCAGAACCATTATGAAATTCAACCTAAAAAAGGGTATATAATTTCCAAAAATAAACTTTATCTAAGAATCAGTAATCTGAACTCGTGAAAAAGACACTATCATATCTTCCTCTAACTGAAGGTACTCATAAATCAATACATGAAATAATTATAAAATACACCTCTTAAATATTTTTCATGTTGAACAAAACATAGATCAATGTCATCAATAATGGAAATCCAAATTTTATTCTAGCTATATAATCCACGCAATAATAACAAACATCCCCATGTATCTAGGTGTTAACTTCCCATGTATTCAAATATTTCAATGACTCAACAGTGGTGAGAATACCAAAAAACACCATGTCACTGACTGAGAATTCCAACTTGGGTAAATGAAGATCAATATAGGACTTATAAAGGATTTATGTTGTTACTATTCTCTTATACCTCAACTAAATCATTGACATAAAGTCATATGAAAACGGAATCCAACCAGGAAAGTTTCACCGATATCCATCCAACTGAGTGTTGATATACACACCCAGTCATATAAAGCATCAAAGGGATCTATCATGATGAATGACTAGAAACTATTATTATTGGAAAACTCAACCATCCCTAAAGTGGAAATCATATGATCCTCCAAATCAATGGCATATATATAAATCATGTACTCATGAATTTTTATTACATGATCAATCTAATTATAATTTTAAGGATGGCATGAAATTATAATATTTACATAAGATCTCATCACCACAAAGAATAATCTCTAAAAGTGATTGGTGAACCAAGTATCCCTATTGAAACTATGTAATACAAAACTCAATGAAGTCTAGAAATCTCATGCACATATATATTTCTCAAGTCCTCAACACTACTAAAATCATTAATGAGAAGAATGTGAGTTTTTTTTCAATTGGGAAATAAACAACAAATAAAAAATAATTCATTGAGGTGTATAGGGAACACATCCATAAATTCCACTATTTCCTTATCCCACATCCCAGTAAGAAGAATATGTTTTTAATAAATACCTAATTGATTTTGATGCTCGATCGTAATCTGTTGATAAGTATGACAACAAAAAACAAAAATAGTAATTTCAAGATATATACTTGGCCACCAAAAGTGATATATCATATTATAAAACAATTTTATTATACTTAGGTGTAACTCCCAATGAGATTTATATAAATCACTAATTGTAGCCTCACTCGTGGGTAATAGAATAACATACCAGTTCATTAAACAATGGACAACCTTAAGGCATATTTTCCATTGAAGGAAGGTATACAATCCATATAAAGAATCCCTAATCACATGAAACCCATATTCAAGATGATTCTATTAAATAATAATATTGACAATATTGGATTTCAACCTAACCGTAACATCTCTTATTTTCCCTAAATTATTTTTAAATATTAGATGGATTATATTCATGGTCTAGCACTGAGACAACATGAAAATCGAGGGCCAGGTGTGCCCATAATTAATGTGTGAAAAATAATGAAATATTTTTTTTCACACGTGAATAGTTTTCATAACAAATAGGAAAAACTATTAAATTGGATCCCAAAGCAAGAATAAATGGGTATATTTGAACCTAGTTTTAGACTTTTACCCTGGGTGCGACCTAACTTTGGCTAGCGTGAGCTGTGTGTGAAAAATATGTCACAGAGATAAAATGAATAAAATTATTTAATAAAATTATTTTAATTCATTAGACTGATTAAATGACTTATTTTTCATTAAATTTATCCTGATTTCATAGATCTAGGGTTATCCGTATAACCCTAGAACTTATAAGGAATCATTGGGAGAGCTATGGGAAACATTTTCTATGAAATACTATGGATCAAGGATCAACGATCAGCACACATAAATTTTGAAGGAGTTATCTATTGAAGGAAATGAGGCATTGTTATTCTTCAGTGATCAATCAAAATATAGTTAGGGTATGCGATTTAATTAGTTTATTCCCCCAATTATTATTTCTGTGATGAGTATAAATCAATTAATGAATTAATTGATACATGGATCGTGGTATTTCATGAAGGGGTTTATTCTAAATGATTTATTTGATCTAGTTTTCTAAACCAAAACCCCCATTTTTTATCATTTTCTATGAATGCTAAGACAGTTATGAAAATCCTTTATTCTTATGCCTTTTCTCCCTCTTTTTTCACATTCATCACCAATTGGATCCTAGTACTCCTGGATTGACATTTCTTGGTGGTTCCAAGCTCGATCAGACCACCAGGTTTGAGTAAAATAGACAAATAAGGCTACATAACTTTATATCATGACCCTAGGATCTTGGATATGGGATCCTTTCATCTATCAGGAATCTGATGAGGAATGGTGGTCTATGGAAGGCAACACTGGTGTGCGAGAGTGGTGGCCGGTGGAAGGCGGTGTCACATGATGGTGCACAATGGTGGTTGGCGTGTGGGTAGTGGAGCTGTGTGCATTTGAGACTGGTAATAGTAGATGCATGGTGTAGGTGGGATAAGTGTTCGTGAACACCAGATCGATGGTAGATGTTGACTGGATCAAGCCAGGAGGGACACATGCGACTGAGACTAGATGAGTAGGTGAGCCGATCCATGTCGGTGGGCTAGCCTGGCTAGTAATCTAGGATAGACATGATGGACCTTGTTTGGACCCTAGTCTAATTTTTTTAAACCGAGGTAGTGACCGGTTGTAGTCTACCATGGTTCTATGGGAGCACGAGCTATTGTTGGCGCAGTGACCGCAAGGCCTGTCCGTGGGGGGGGGGTCAATTGTAGATGTCAACTACATTGGTTGGTCAGTGCATCTGGTGGACTGACTTTGGTGGTCGGTCTATGTGTGGCTAGTCAATACGGTAGGTAGACCAACTATGGGGGTAGGTACGCGAGCCCTAATTGGTCTATGGGAAGCTCTCTAGAAATACGTTCAAATGGTCATGACTCTTAAATGGAGCATCAAAATGACATGTCGTATGCGGCAGCATGTCAATGATTTTAACAAATTCAGCTAAATACCACTGTTAGGTACCTTCATTGGATTTGAGTCACTAATTTATTCTATTTTTTACCATTATATGTAGTGTGAATTCCCATTGTCCCTTCCTCTAGAATACAATGCATCATTACATTGAAATCACTAGATTGAATCCCCTCTAGAGGTCGAGTCTCATATAGAGTTGTGGTGTCACTCTATAACATTGGACAACAATCCTCAATAATCCCAAGTTGAGTTGTGGAAAGGGAATGACCTCCCTGAGAAGGGAATTGATCCTCTATCAAATGGGATTCATTGGTATGGTTTGTGGAATCATTGGAATATGATCCCCTACATAGAGGTTTAATCTATATTGGGTTTGGGGTGTCCCCTAGGGGTTTTGGGTGTGACCACCTCTTTGTGTATCATAGTAATTTATGAAAATTGATTTCTCATTAGGTGGGACCTAAATAAGCAAGACAGGTTTATCGATATTCATTGATGGTAGCATGTATCATGGTGTGGGATCTCCCTAAACAAGCATTGTGTTGAACATAATCATGTGGCTGGTAGTTTATTATGACAGTCTTATGGTGTGTCATCCATATTGAGTATATCTTATTTTATTTTCTTCATTTATATTTTATATATTGTTACATCTTGTATCAATCGGAAGAGACTTGGTTATTCGTGTTATGTTTCTTTGTTGTGTCTTATATAGTATTCTTATACACACCCATGCATGGGCTTTGCACGCACGTGTTGTCCCTTTTGTATATAGAGGCCCTATTTGATGGTGTCCTGGGATGATGGGGACCAGGTGGAGAATATAAAATCATGGATGACTGATGTTTTTTCTTGGAGCATACCATTGATATTTTCCTCACCCTTGGATAAATTTTACTCTTTATAGTTTTAGTTGGACTTGTCTACATACTCATTGTGGTGGGATTGCATTTTTTTCCCATTTATTTTCCATTACGTATTATTGTGCACTGGTTGTAGGATCTTAGTTATGTTCATGCATCATTTTAGTTGTTTTAAATTTTAGCATTGTGTGTATTTGAAATGTGTGTGTTTTTATAGGTATATTAGGCTAATGCCACCAATTTATAGGAAATAATTCTTTGGTGATAATCACATGACACTATCCTATCAGAGGGGTAGGTATTCTGTAAACATGGCATGGTTACCTCTATGAAGGGTAAGGACTGAGTCGTATCTATGGTGGGTATGTTCTAATTCATGACTGGGAGTCTCTGATATTGGTTTAGGGAAACAATGTTAAGTGTTTTGGGGTTTTCCATTAGGACATCGACTTCATTCCTGGTGCAACTACTGACGTATCAAAACACCATAAATCTGAACACCTAATTTTTTACTCAATACATGAAAATTATTATTGTAGGAACAAACAATGGTACCTACATCAAATTGTAATGGTTGTTTCTTCTATTTCCTTCCTGATTCCTCTCCCCAGAAATACACTATTGACTGTGGAACATCTTTCTTTATTTTAGGATGCTTTTATGTAGACATCCATCTTGGATTCCACCGTGTGATCATGAGGACGATCTTACTAGTGATGAGGAATCAGTATTTGGGGATTTACCGAAGATAGTGCCTCTGGATGGTTTTCCAGCTATGCCACCATATGTCGAGTAGCAGCTACTAGCAACACTACCGACTGAGGGTGCATGCAACCTAAGTGAATCACAAATTTTTCAGAGGTAGTGACCTCCTAGGATTTGTGTTGATCCAAATCCCCATATAGATGGGGATTGGATAGTGGTAGTCACCAGTGTTTTATTTCATATGGAGATGCCTACTGACTAGATGATACTCCTTTTGATGATTCTTTTTCAGGGCTCTATGGGGTGATGGTGTAGATTGGTGACTCACTAACACAACGATCCAAATCACTCATGGACAGACATCAAATGTATCTCCATGGAGGAGTTATATATGGCCACATTGTGACCAGAACACTTACAAGAGCTTTTACCTCAGTAGTAGAGTATTATGATAGTAGAAGATTATTTAGTGATGTTTACTAATCTTTCATGGTACTCCTTAGATGTTGTATGTTTCCAGTTCATTGGGGCATGGACCTTAGAGCAAGTATTATTCCCAGACATCAACACATTAGTGGTCGCCCATAACATTTATACCTACATTGTGGTACATGATAAAGCCTTATTAGTTGAATGATTTATAGAAGACATGAAAATAGTAGTGGTTCATAGTAGTGGGAACCTTCTATATGAGACCTCGATAGCATGTAGTCAATGACAATCATAAGAATTCAATCAGGTCAATAAATTATGAAGGAAATCCCATGAGAAAGGGTCAATGGTCCAGGGCTCCCATTACAGCTGGAATATGCCAAGGGATAGCCAATGATTCTCGTGTGATGGTCAGGGAAATCTAGAATGAAATTTCCTGACCAATCATACAACCGATCAATATATGGTCAAGGGAATTTATAGAAAGAGATAGAGTCTGGATCAAGGTGGTCAGTAGGGTGGCAGATGTGGTAGAGGTGTCAATATGGCATTGGGATTTGTTCTGATGTTCATCTTATTACCCCAACAACCCCCAGGTGTTTGACACCTAGCATAGGGAGCTAGTGGACATGGATGAGGCCAGTTGGAGGCTATGGATTATTATGACCTTGTGGCTGAAAAAATTATATGAGGTATGATCTATGTCTTTTCTACCTTAGTTTTTCTATTAATAGACATAGGGTCTATTAATTTTTCTCTACATGATTATTTTTCTAGATATGCAGATTCTGGTTGGACCATTGACTCAACCCTTACGCTTGGTGACTCCAGCTAGAGGAAACTTTATGATCACAAACTGGTTTTGATAGTGTGACCTCACTCTTTAAGGTGAGATTTTCGGTTGTGATCTATTGAAAGCAACATATAGGCCTTATAATGTCATTCTTTGTATGGACTAGTTATCCACATTTAATACTCAGATTGACTATTTTATGTGAAGAGTGTGGTGTATCCATAGTGATGGAACCAAGTTTTCCTTTTTTTGGAATAATAGAAATCTAGGAAGCACTGGATGGACTCCCACATAGGAGGGTGTTTTTGATTACTCATCATCTATATGGTCTAACCCTCGGTGAAGTGGATGTTATGAGTTCTAATTTTCCTATAGTGGTGAAGGAGTATGAAGATGTCTTTTTGGATGATGTTCTAGATTTATCTCCCCACCCAGATGTGAACTTTTCCATTAATCTAAAACCCTAGCTGGAAATGATATCATCCCCTTCAAATCGGATGGCTTCTATAAAACATTGTGAGATGAGGATACCTTTGTATGACTTGCAAAGGAATATATTTTTGATACCCAATGTTTCCCTGTGGGAATCACTGGTTTTGTTTGCAAGGAAAGAATAAAATAGATTGAAGTTATGTGTGTATTTCCAATAATTAAACTAGGTTACCGGGATGAAAAAATATACCGTAAAAAGGATTGATAACATGTATCTTCAGTTGAAAGGAGTGAAATGGTTTTTGAAGATCATCCTCAGATCAGGCTATCACAAGCTACGAGTATGGGGTGAGGATATACTGAATACCGCCTTCAGATTTCATTATGGTCACTTTCAGTACATGGGGATTCCATTTGACAAGAAGAATAGTACATTGGTGTTCATGGGTCTCATGAGTTGGATCTTTCAGCCTTACTTGTACCAGTTCTTGGTGGTCTTCATCGATTAAATCATAGGGTCATCGATGTTTATGGTGGGGCATGTGAGAGACTTAAGGATATTTTCATACACTCTCCAAGAACACCATATTTATTGAAATATCATTAAGTGTCCATTCTATAATGAATAGGTCCATTTTTTTGACACATCATCTCAGAGGATATAGATTTAGTGGATCCAGCGATGTTATAGGAACTTCATACCTCAGAGCGACCCTTTTGTGAAACCAAGGTATGGAGATTACTTAGATAGGTAGGGTACTATCAATGTTTTTTACCCAAATTCTCTAGTGTGGAAGAACACATAAAGGTACAATCATTCATGTGGATTGAAAAGTGTTAGTAGTGCTTTCCAGAATTAAGGAAGAAGTTAATGAAAGCTCCCATCATGAGGTTCTCGAAGGAAGGCGTCAAGTACGTGGTGTTCTGAGATGCATAATAGACCTTGTGTGGTTCTATCTAGATACAGAAGAAAGTAGTTATTTCTTATCATTCACACTAGTTGAAAACATAGGATAAAAACTACAAGGCTCGTGATCTTGAGTTAGATATAGAAGTCTTCACATTGAATATGTGGTGAAACTACATGATGGGCTAGTGGTTTATCATATATTATGATTGTAACAACCCAAAAATTTATTAATGAAAATTACCCTTAACCTAATTAAACGTCTTATTATTGTTATATAAAAAGTGAGATTCATTGGTTTCATATTTCTGGATTTTAAAATACCGTTATGAATTATGACTGTCGCTAATAAAGTCATTGAATAGTGATCACATGATTAGTATAAATATAGGGCTTTAACAAATCCAATTTACTCGGAAAAAGGAAGTGATGGCATCATCCAGTATAATTTCCTCATACAAAGCACGTTTTTTGGAGCTCTAAAAGGAGGTGGCGTCATTGGTCTTCACTCTGACCAAGCCCAATCTGAGCTTCAACACGTTATGCTTGAGCAGAACTGACTATGAGAGAAGTGGAATTTAATAGAGATTACCACTCGAGTGATGTTATCTGAGCCACCCCAAGAGTCTTTCATTGTCATACAACTTACACATTAGACTTATGCGGGTGTTATAAGGGGTTATGTAACAAGACCCTAGCACTATGACTCTGTACATTGTTTTTGTGTAATGAATTTGCATTCATTTATTACTGTTACTTTGTAAATAGTTTTTAAAGCACAAATAGTTTTTTAGATAATATTCAACAAAGAAATCTATTTTGATGAATTAATGGATTTTTGACTTAAATCATATTTTACGAAAATATTATTAGTATTAAATTAATTTTTATTTAATACAAATTATCATATAATTTGATGAATGTAATTTTAATTTTTATTAAGGTTTGAAATCTTCTTTTGTCAAAACCCATGAATATTCGATAATTGTTGGTTTTTATTTTAAAAATAAAAATTCACATATATATATAATTATTTAGATAAAATGATTATTATTTTTGGAATTTGGATGTCAAAATAATCCAGTGGTGATTTTTTCATAATTTTCTAAGACAGCCAAATTTTGGGGTAAAAATTAAATACCGTTTAAATATATAATTTGTTTATGACATCATAAGGACTCAATAGTGATGTAATAAAATACTATAAACATTATGTTCTGCAAATATATGTTTTATAATTAAAATAATGTTATTTTATATTTTTTTGATTTATTTTACAAAGCATTGGTGGACCCCCCAAGACTTATAAAACATTTTGTCTTTTTAAATGGGTTTCCTTGACAGTGTGACTCACCTCTACATAAAAAAACCTATTATTTAAAGATTTTAGGCCATTGTCCTAATAAAATGTTTTTTTCAACTCCCCTTTGGGAAATACCATCGAAAAAAACAATGGGCTGGTTTTTTGTTTTTAATTAGTATAATGTGAGATGTTCCAAACCTAAATAATAAAGACATCCCTCTCCTTTTCTATATAAACTCATCCAGGGTCCCACTTACGATTCACTAAAAGCTATTGTAGTGAGACCAACCCCTAACCTCCTCTCTCTAGAATCCCCCCAAGGTGCCCCAAGCTCCCAATAAACCTCTCTCATGCCTCTCCCAAGCCTTGGGGATCACATTTCCAAGTAAGGGATTTCTTCCTTTCAATTTTTGTTTGCAATTTTCTCTAAGTTGTTATGCCCTTTTGTTTTCAATTAAAATGTAGGGGTATGATTTCACACCACCCCCATAATTCCATCTTTATGTTTGGATGATGGGAGTCCCCTTTCTCTGTCATTGATTCCTCCCATGTACACCCATTACCATGCCAAAATTCCGTGAGAGATTTCTCTCTCCTCTTTTAAATCCATGCAATTGTTTGGTTTTATAAATCTAAATTCCATTATGTTTGTTGGGACATGTATCTATATGACCCCTTTACATTCCATTTCATGTACATATAATGAGACACCATTTTCTCTCTCATCAACCATTTTCATGAATTTTTATGTCACACTGTTATGCTCCCGAAATTGCCCCACGTTTTTCCTTGGAAAGATCATAGTGTAGTGAATACCATACCCATTTGTAAATCAAGGGTATTCACCTTTATTCACGTATACCTATTTAATAGAAAATTCATTATTTATTCCATATTAAATAATAGTGGAATAACTTATAATGTTGATTGATTCCATGTAATATGATCCATGTGGCACACTTATGCATGAAATGAAATAACTACGATTGGTGCACCCGGATAGCGCTCCAATGCATTGGGAAAAGTACAGTATCATGATATGTCATGTGAAATGTATTTTGACTCAATATAATTCAAGTTTAATGAGGTTTTACTCATTCCTCATGTGCAATGAGTGTTTAATCATGCTCAAGGTTCAATGATCCTTGGCTCATGCTAATTCCACGTTAAGTTTTGTTGCCACATTTCCATGTTATGATTATCATGGATTATCATGCCTTTATGTTCATGTTTCTATTGTGATCCATTTATATGACTATTTTATAACATGTATTTTATATCTCATATTATTCCATGTTTATTATATTTCTAGCCTTTATATCTCACCTTTTTCTTATGCATGTCCTCATGTTATCCCATGAAATGCTAAGTATGAGGGAATGTAGTATTCATGTAATCGAAGTTTTCAATTATGATGTAGTTTGTTTTATATTCTATGATATTATGTAGTGTTCATTATCCCAAAATACACTAGATCTCTCGATGTTATTGGTTTTATTAAGTGAATATTTTTGTTAATAAATCGAGTTTATGTGTGTAATAAAGAGAAGGTTTGTCATAGTTGGTATCAGAAGGTTGGTTTAGTTATTTTTGGGATTAGTATAAGAAAACCCTAGTAAAGACATAGAGAAAATAATATATATAATAAAATCATCCCTAATTATTGGTGAGTATTGAGTAAGTGTTTTATCAAGAAAATACATCCATGTCTGGATACGATCATGTAGATGTGGCTCTGGCATTGATGTATCCTAGGGGTGAAACCCAAAAACACCGCTTTAAGCTAGACTCGAATGGGAACTGGTGCACGACAATGTCCCTTGATACAATATTGGTTATGACACTCCCGGGGGATATTCATTGGTAAATTCACAAGCTTAGTACGAGCCATTATTAATAAAAGTAGAAAAAATCCCCCTAAGAATATATGTGAGAAAGTAGATAATGGATAACTTAGATTGAAGCCAGTAGATCCATAAGTTATGGAAATATAATATCTTTATAAGTTATCACTTTTTTTCATTGGATTAAACTTTATTTGTTTTATAGTTATCATCCCTTTGTTGTTTTGGAGGAGTTAAATAAGTAGAACTAGAATCAAAATGTAAAATTTAAGATTAACATTCACAGTTATACGCATTCTTTTATATCCCTAATGTTTAGTATAATCGTCCTAACACCACCAAAAATCATGGAAGTGAAGATGACTGTGAGTATGGAAAATGGGTAAATCATTAAATCCCATGAATATAACTCCTCCCCTATCAAAAAATATGGATTGAACATCCCAACAAACCTCTTCATACTCTCACAGGTGGAATTTGATGCAATTATTGGAATGGATTGGATTTCCTTATATAGAGCCAACATAAATTTCCCTAAGAGGGAAATCACTCTCCATGTGGAGATTCAACCCCTGATTCTGTACAAGTGCAAGGATAAAGGTGAATCATCATTAGCTCTGTCATCTCAAGAGTGGATATTACTGTCCTATGAGAACGCATATCTATCTCAGATGATTGAGTCTATGGAGGCAACCATCCATGAGGACATTCTTATTTGAGGGAATTTTCTAAAGTGTTTCCCGAGGAATTTCCTAGTATTCCTCCTAGAAGAGATGTTGATTTCTCAATTGATTTTATATCTAGGGAATTTCCAATATCCATGACTCAATATAGAATGGCTATTGTGTATCTTGAGGAGCTGAAGAAATAACTACAAGAGAATCTAGATAATGGGTTTATATGCCCATTTGCATCACCATGGGGTACACAAGTCCTCTTCATCAAGAAAAAGTATGGGTCAATGTGCCTTTTCATCGATTATCATCAGATAAAAAATCACGATAAAGAAAAAGTATCCTCTCCCAAGAATTGATGACTTCTTCGATCATCTACGGGGAGAACAATACTTTTCGTAGGTTTATTTGTGGTCGGGATATTATCATGTAATGGTGAAGAAGGAAGATGTCCACAAGACTGTTTTTAGTACAAGATACGGGCACTATGAATTCATAGTAATTCCTTTGGAACTCACTAAGGATCTAGAAATCTTCATAGAAATGATGAATAGAGTTATTAAGGATTACGTCAACAAATTTTTGTTAGTCTTTATAGATTATATTCTGATATAATCTAAAACTAAGGTGGATCATGAGGAGCATCTAAGAACTATACAAGAGACCTTGCGGAAGGATAATATCAATAGAAATTATAACAAGTGTGATTTCTAGTCCAAGGTGGTCTCATTCTTGGTCCATATCATCACAAGAAATGGGATATATTTGGATCCCTCCATGACAGATGCAATAGTGGGATAATTGAGGACAACATTGTTAACTGATAACCATATCTTTTTGGGGTTAGCTGGATATTATCGATGATTTTTGAGAGATTTTTCATGATTTCCCAACCCTATTACCAAGCTAACTCAGAAGGGAGTAAAGTTATCATAGAGTCATGAATTCGAAGAAATCAACATAAAGTTAAAAATGAGGAATATCACTATGCTCATGCTATCATTACCAACAAGTGGAGCACTTTTTGTGGTATTTAGTGATGCTTCGAAGAAGGGAATGGGCTACGTGTTGATGAAAAGTGACAAAGTCATTGCCTATGATTCAAGGGAATTGAATGTTCCTAAGCAGAATTATCCAACACATGATTTAGAGTTTGTTGTGGTGATCATAACCTTAAAAATTTGACGGAATTATCTCTTTCGGGAGAGGTGTGAAATATATACGGAACATAAAATCCTCTAGTATATATTCACACAGAAAGAGTTGAACATGCGCCAACGAAGATGTAATGAGCTGATCAAATACTATGACTACTCAATCCATTACCAACCTGGGAAAGTGATCAAGGTGGAAGATGATCGAAGTAGAAAGGACCCATAAATTATATCATTGATGAGAATTGAGAAGGATCCAATATTGTTAGATTTGGTGAATATGGATTTGGGAATCATAAATAAAGTAAAATCATCAATCCTTTCACAAATGATTGCTCAAAAAACTTTTGGAATGGTTAAAGGATACTCAAAATGATGATGTGGGAATTCATAAGATAGTGGGAGCTATCAGAAAAGGTAAATAATTTGAATTCAAAGTCAATGTAGAAGGAATTGTGAGATTTGGGAAAAGACTATCTCTTCCATCATGTCGGGAGCTGAAGATGGAACTTTTGGATGATGCACATAGATTAAATTTACCTATTCACCCATGATACACAATGATGTGTCGAGATCTCTGAGGAAATTATTGGTGAGATAATATGTATAAGGGGATCATTGAGTATACATTAATGTGCCTGGTGTGTCAACAAGTGAAGGAAGGGAGATAGAAGTCTAAGGGGATGATGCAACCTTTGCTCATACTAGAATGAAAATGGGATAACATCACAATGGACTTTTTTCCCAGACACATGAAGACATCAAAAGGCAACAATGCAATCTGGGTTGTTTTGGATCATCTTACAAAGTCTGCACATTGTGTTTCAATTTTTATAGGATTTTTCATTTGATTAGCTGGCACAGATATATATTAGGGAAGTGGTAGGACTGTATTAAGTACCACTATCTATTTTATCTGATCGAGATCCAAGATTCACCTCAATGTTTTAGAATAGTCTTCAACAATCTCTAGATAGTGAGCTAAACTTTGGTATGGCTTGTCATCCTCAAACTGATGTCAAATATGAGTGGAAATTCCAAACCCTTGAGGACATGTAGAGAGCGTGTTCTATGGAATTCAATAAAGGGTGGGACCAAATCTTCCACTGGTTGAATTCTCTTACAAAAACAGTTTCCACTCGAGAATCTGAATGACACCTTATGAAGCCATTTATGGGAAGAGGTGAAGAACACCTGTATATTTGGATGAAGTTGTTGAGTGTAAGATGATAGGACTAGAAACGGTTGAAGAAATGGTGGAGAAGGTGAAAACCATTCTACATCATATCAAGGCATCCCAGAGTCAATAGAATAGTTTTGAAAATAACCTTCGATGAGACCTTAAGTTTAATGTTGGAGACATGGTATTTCTACAAGTATCTCCATGAAAGAAGTTCCTCCGGTTTGGAAAGAAATATAATTTAAGTCCTAGGTAAATCGGACCCTTCGGGATTCTTGATCCTGCTAGGGTTGTGGCTTATTGACTAGAACATCCACCTACCATGGACAATGTACATGATGTCTTTCATGTATACATCTTACAGAAGTACATAACAGACCCTTCACATGTACTCTATTCAATGGTAGTACATCTAGAGGATGGCATTCCTTAAAATGAGAATCCATTAAAGACCATAGATCGTACAAAAAAAGTTATGCGAAAAAATACAATGCCCCTCATCAAGGTGTTGTGGAAAAACTAAAAGTTTGAAGAAGTGATGTGTGAATCAAAGGAAGTGATGAATCATAGTTACCCAAATCTGTTTTAGTGTGGGAAAAAAATTTCGAGGGAAATATTTCTTAGAGGGGGATGATTGTAACTACCCAAAAACTCATTAATGAAAATTTATATTGATCTAATTAAATTTATTATTATGGTTATATAAAATGAGAAAATCATTGGTTTTATGTTTTTGGATTATAAAATACCATTATGAATTGTGACAGTTAATAATATAGCCATTGAACATTTACCACATGGTTAGTATAAATATAGTGCTTTAACAAATCCAATTTACTCAAATAAAGGAAGTGAAGGCCTCATCCAGTATAATTTCCCCATACAAAGCCCATTTTTCAGAGCTCGAAAAGGAGGTGTAATAATTTGGATTCTCTCTTGACCAATCCCAAACTGAGCTTGAACACGATAATCGTGATTGGAACCAACTACAGGAGAAGTGGTAGTTAATAGAGATTAACACCGGAGAAATGTTATCTGAGCCACCCCGAAAGTTTGTCACCATCGCACACCTTACCCTTCAGTCTTATACAAGTGTTATAAGGGGTTATGCAACACTAACCTAGCTCTATGACTATGTACATTGTTTTTGTATAAATAAAGTGCCTTCATTTTATTATTGTTACTTTGTAAATAGTTTTTGAAGCACAAATAGTTTTTTTAGATAATATTCAACTAAGAAATCTATTTTGATGAATTAATGGATTTTTGAAATAAATAATATTTTAATAAAATATTATTATTATTATATTACTTTATATTAAATATAAATGATCAGGTAATTTTTTGAATGCAATTTTAATTTTTTTAAATGTTTGAAAACTTTTTTGTCAAACTCATTGAATTTGCGATAAATATCAGTTTTTATTTTAAAAATAAAAAATCACATATTTATATAATTATTTAGATAAAATGATTATTATTTTTGGAATCAGGATGTTTAAATTATCCAATGTTGAATTTTTCATATTTTTCTAAGAAATTCAAATTTTTGGGTAAACATTAAATACCGTTTAAATATATAAAGTGTTTTATGACATCAGAATGAACCAATAATGATGTAATAAAATACTTTAAATATTATTTTCAGCTAATATATGTTTTACCATTAAAATAATGTTATTTTATAATTTTTTGATTTATTTTACAATGCTTTAGTGGACCCTCCATGACTTATAAAAAATTTGTCTTTATAAATTGTTTTCCTTGAGAGTGTGACTCACCTACATATAAGCAACACTATTATTTTAAGATTTTCGGCCATTGGACTTATAAAATATTTTTTCCAATACCCTTTATAAAAAACTAGAGGTAAAAACTATGGGTTGGATTTTGGTTTTGATTCGTTTAATGTGAGATGTCCCAAACCAAAATAATAAATAATTCCCTCTCCTTTTCTATATAAACCCACCCAAGCTCCCACTTCCTCTTCACTCAAATCCTTTTGAGTTCAACGAACCCATGACCTCCTCTCTCTAGAATCCTTCCAAGGTTCCCTAAGCTCCCAAGAAGCCTCTCTCAAGCCACTCCAAGGCCATTGGGATCACATTTCCAAGTAAAGGATTTCTTCCTTTCTAATTTCTGTCCAATTCTCATTAAGTTGTTATGCCCTTTTTTCAATTACAAATGTTGGTGTATGATTTATCACCTCCCCAATACTTCCCTCTTTATGTTTGGATGATGTGATACCACTTTATCTCTCATTAATTCCTCCTATGTACACCGGTTATCATGCAGAAATTCCGTGAGGGATTTCACTCACCTCTTTTACATCCAAGTAATTCTTTTTTATTATGCATCTAAATTAAATTAAGTTTATTGGGACAATTATCTATATGACCCAATTACTGTCCATTTCATGTACATATGACTAGAAACCATTTTCTCTCTCATAAACCATTTTTCATGAATCCTTATGTCACGCTGTTATGCTGCTGAAATTGCACCATGTTTTTTCAATCCAAGATCATTGTGTAGTGAATACCAAACCCATGTCCACTTCTAGAGGGCTTGTTGGGATCTAAAATGTTAGAATTTCCCCATATTTTGGAGGATAACTGAAAACTAGTGATGCTTTATTAAAATAATAGATACCATTCCACCATCAGTTTGTCACCGTTCAAGGATCTATACGGATGACACTACAGGCACCACATTGTTGGACTGGCCTAGAAGAGTATGCACTCATGGGCCCAGAATTGGTGAAAGCTACTACAAAAAAGGTGTAGATCATCTAGGATAGTATGGATATTACAAAAATCTATCAGATGTCTTATGATGAATAGGGATGTATGCCATTGTATTTCGAGGAAGGAGTTCATGTGTTCCTTTGGGTTTCACATCAGTGGGGATTACAAGGACTTGGACGAAGCGAAAATCTATCTCTGTGGTTCATCATACGTTTCCAAAAACCATTTAGAGTTTGTGAGGGGGAGTACAGCCTAGATCTACCTCCACAGTTAGACCATGTACATGATGTATTCCATGTGTCACATCTGAGGAGGTATGTGCGTGACCCATAACTCATTATTGATTTGGTTGAGATGGACATCAAGTATGGAACGATCATTGTTGAGTTCCTAGTAGAGATCAAGGATGGATTGGATATGATAATTTTAGGTAGATCAATTCCCATTGTGTGAATTTAATGAAATCATGAGAATATTATTAAGAGCACATGGGATTGATGGGACCTGATTCATTCTCAGTACCCCCATCTCTTTTAGTGGCCCTTGTTTTGTCTTTTCAAGGATGTAATGAACAATGGTACAGAGAATGTAACATCTCATATTTTCCATGAATTATTTTATGATATTATATTTATTATTTTTCAGGCTATAAACTAAGATGGTGTATGATACAGAGGCCCGGTGAGCCCAAAATAAATGTGTGAAAATACAAAAACAATAGCACAGACACATTTTTCTAGAAAAAACTAGAATAAATCTTAAAAAGATTACTAAATCCGGAATATGAGGGTACTTTAAAACTACAAGTGTATATTTTTTCCTAGAAACAACCTAACATTGGTCGATGTGGGCTATTTTGAAAAATGTTATCATGAATTTAATATGAATAAAATTATTTAACAAAATTATTTTATTTCATTATTTCAACACAAAAAATTGTTTTTTGTTAAATGTATCTTCATTTCAAAATCCCAGGGTTATCCTCATAACCATATAACTTCTAGAGGATCATCAGAGAGTGGTCTAGGAATTATTTCAGATGAATGACTGAAGATTTAGGATTGAAAATCAATGCAGATCGATTTGTAAGGATCTCGCCAATGAACACAACATAGATTTGGTCTTCTTCAGTGATCAATCCAAATCGTGGTAGGGAATTTGATTTAATTAGTTCATTCCCGCTTATTTATTTCTACGGTGATCATGAATTAATCAAAAAATGTATTGATTCAGGGATCATGTATATTGCGAGATGGGATTTATTCTATGGTATTTATTTGATATGGTTTTCAAACTCAAATCCCCCATTCTTTATCATTGGCCTAGAATTATTGGCCAAGATTTGTATACAGTTATTCTTATGTATTTTCTCCCTCCTCGCTCGTTGTCTTCACCTGTCGGATCTCCATGGTCCCAGAACAACAATAGTGGCTGGTTCTGAGATCGAACATAGCCCCATATATCAAGACAATTGACAACCGAGGCTGGATCAGGGTATACAGGGACCCAAGGAGAACTAATCTATAATCTCTTGTTATTCGATGATTCAGAGGAGGCATGGTGATCAGTGGAAGGTACCATCAGTGCGTAGTTTCCATGGTTGGTAACTAATAGTGGAGAATGATGGTTAAAATTGTTTATATGCATGAAGGTGGTGGGGACACGTATGGTTGGTTTCAGTGGTGGTGAACTCATGGAGCAGTAGGCATCAGCAGTAGTAGACGTGGGATCAGTTGCAAACATAGACCTGGATGGGCCAGATGGGCCCCGTGTGAGTATGCCTAGATGTTTTTTTGGGCCAGGCCAGGTCGGTTGTCTGGTATATGTCAATTATTCTGGTTAGCCCTGTTTTTTGGGTCTGATTAAATTGAACCAGGTCCGATTCAGGGCATCGAGGGTGGAACCTGGTTGCGGTTGACCATGGCGGTCATGACAACTCGAGATATCGTAGGTTTAGTGACCGCAGTGTAGGTGAACTGACTGTGGTAGTTAGTGAAAGAGTGGTCGATATGTACGGTAGGTGGAAAAATAGTTTTTTTCATTCCATGGGCCCCGTAATTCCAATGGGTAGTTCTCGGGAAGCAGGTTCAAACAGTCATAACTCTAAAATGGAGTATCCAAATGATGTTCCATCAGTGGCAGTGTGACCCTAATTCCAAGATTCTTGACATAAGACTTATGTTGTGTACTTTATTCAGATTTAATGCTGGTATATTTATTATTTTAACCATATTTTATAGTTTTTTCCCTTGCTCCTGCCATAAAGGGTTCAATGAGGCCTTACATCAACACCACTCGATTGTAATCCTCTCTAGAGGTTGAGTCTCAGATAGAGTTATGGTGTCTCTATATGAGAATGGAGTGTGGTACCCTATCATCCGGAGTAGAGTTTTGGAATCATCATGCCCTTTGTGAGGAGGATATTGATCCTATATCAAGTAGGCTACAATAGAAGGGTTTGTAGAATTATTGTCATATGGTCCCATACATTGCAGTTTGATCATTATTGGGTTTGTGGTGTCCCTCGGCAGCTCGAGTTGTGACCCCCTCTCTGGGAATCATAGTATTCTTAGACCAGTGAAAACTATTTAAGTGGGGACCAAATGAGGTAGACCTCTTGGTCAAGATTCTCCGATGATAGGATGTATTGTAAAGTGGGACCTCCTGAAATGTGCGTTTCTCCGAACAGAATCCTCTGGTAGGCAGTTTTGTTATGACTTCCTGATGGCGTGGAGTCTCTCCAGAGTATATCTAGATTTATTTTCATCTTGTATTTCGTATACATTTTTATATATTGTATTGATATTACTATTCATGGTGTTTCATGTTTTCTATTTTCAAGGTGTTCTATTGAGGATTGTTATACTCCCCCTTTACAGGATTTTCCAGCAAGTGTCCTATCTTATGCAGATGTAGGCCCTTTATGATGGTTTCCAAGGAGGACCAAAAGCAGGTGGATCATAGATGGATATGGTAAGATCAAGATTATTTTTTGGAGGTTACATTTGACGTAGTCCTCTCCCTTAGATCTGGTTTGACTCTATAATAATTTAGTTTTACATTTTTATTGAATATTTGTGTTGGGAATATAATTTTTCCTATTTAATTTTCCATTACTTCCTATTATAATCTGGTTGTTGGAACTTATTTGTATACATAAATCCTTTTATTATTTTACTTGTTATAATTTTGTGTCATGGAGATGTGTGTGTGTGTGTGCTAGTACATTAGAGAACTCCACCACCCCCAGTGGGGGTAAACTAGAAAATTCAAACAAAAATGATAGGAAACTAATCCCTTGATATAAGAAAATAATTAAATGAAGAATCCTAAACCAATTCCACGGAATTCATTAATACCATACTACCAAACACTGAAAGAGGAATCCTAACTCAACTCAACTACAGATCCCATCCTCAGGAAAAGTCATGAAACTCCCCATTTAGTGTAGTAAATAAGACTCACCAAATATAATAGCTGACATCAGCATTATGAGAGTTCAATCAATCCATCGCAAGAATGAAATCTAGAGGTTTCATATCTATAACCAATGTCCCAAAAAATATTGATTTCAGAATATGAGATATCACAAGAGTATAAGTAAATACAATTTTGTATCTTACATTCATGAGGTGTTGAAATATATATTATGTAATCCATGAGCCTTATGGGAAGAATCAATAAGACCATAATATGTGTAGATATGAATGAATGAGATGTACTAGTATCAAATAAATAAATCTCTAAAGATGATGTAATCATAATGGTATCTCTCACTATTGCAGGACCAATATTAACTTCCCTTCGAGAACTTTCCACTATGTAAAGAATATTTGTTCCAGATTCCTATTGTTGGAACCCTTTTTTCAGGAAATATATTCGTTGTAATATTGTGTATGTACTACTATTTAGAGTGGTAAATCCCTGGAATATCTCTATAAGAGATCATATTATTAATAAGATATACAGATCATAGGTTCTGCTGTACAAGAACTATTTGATTTCCCATGTTTTAGACATTAGAAAAAAGTTAGTGTTTTTTTAATTGATATAGTAGATGATTCAAAAGAATTGTAATATTGATATCCCACACTCTGGTTTCCACCATGAGACTCATCTGATTCCTTCTCCATTTAAAGGGATAACTCAAGCTACTAGTTGGAGTGGGAATAACTCCATTAAAGAATTCATTTCTAGTAGTTTCAAGTTCCCTCCATTAAATATCAATTAAGAACCATAATATATGAGGTGATCTTCCATAAGAAAACATAATATAATTTATCTTACTAACGAACTTTCTATGGTATGATCCAAAGAGTATGTATAATCGTAAAAAGTGGTCGAGAAAAGTTTATATTATAAAATACATCTTCTAATTGTTGGATCCTTCTTATTTATGTAAATGATAAAAAAAATTTATTAGTTTGTAAAAATAATCAAACAAATAGTTGTTCTACTAATTTAAAAAATTAGGGTTAAAGACTTTTTTATATTAAAAAACTTCTCTTAGAAACATGCACAATGGAATTAAAATCACGTAAAACAATAATTACGAAACATTATGAAATGTGTAAGAAAATTATTAAGACAATTTATCAAAAGGATGCTTGGTGTTACATTTAGTGTTTAGGACAGCTATAAACCAAACAATAGGTATCCAAAGTTTTAACCAAACTGTAATGGAATGACTTCCTTAAGAAAGGAATCCCTCAATAAAATGAATAAAAGAACTATATTTCCCTATCCAAAGAAATGATTGATTGTAAATTTCATGGTGAATCTATCTTTCTATCCACATAATTCCTCTATCACATCATATTGTACAAATATTTAATAAAACTAAATGAATTTACAAAGATCCTCACAAAGTGTATTCCATAAGTAACTAATCTCAATTAAATTATAGTGATCGGATCACTCAACAAAAAAAAAAGATGTTAAAATATGATTCACATCAACTCTTACATCATTATTAATGGAAATCATTCATTCTCCTCAAATAATGATCTTATTCGTAGGCAAACATCAAGCAGCCATACTCTTTGTTATTTGGAATTGGTTGGAAATGATTTCCAAAGAATGCTTCCTTTTCTTGAATGGTTCTACGCATATTAACTATCTAATGGTCATCATAATTAAAATATTTGTTAGTTTCATTACATTTCATTTGATAAAATAATAATTGTAATTTTGGTGAAATAATATTTCCTCATCTGATGGATTTAATAAAGGTTCTTATGGAAATCAATGCTACATATGTATAATTAAGATTTCCTGATGGTATAGTGACCAAATCATCCTTATAATTTATATATACTCATAATTCTATGATTTTATAAACCGTTATCTACTGATGATTTTAAACATCCATCTGATACATGTACGTCAAATTACAAAAATATTACATCTAATACATATATATTTTATATCTGGAAAATTGATTTGTTACTAGAAAATTCCTAAAACATAAGAAATATAAATTTTTTTAATTTATTCATAAATTATGTTTGTGGTTTTTAAAACTACGGTTCTAAAGTCTTGAAAAAATCTATCGACACAAAAATACCCCCCTTTTTGGAGAGAAAAAAAACATAACTTTCAAAGATAAAATTAATTCTTAAAAACATTCATGAATATTTAATCCCCTTTTTTTATAATCTTTACCAATTTATCAATTTCATCATCTTTTTTTATATCCCTATTTCTCCACATTTCTTATATAATCATCTTCTAAAATTTTGATTGAAATATTATATTTTCTCACTAATCCACCCTTTTTATTTATAAAAATAATATGGGAAGGTAGAAAGTGTACTTGGAATTTCAGGGAAGGGAAAAATATATGAATTTTTTAGGTATTTAAGAAAACATTCATCCAAAAGTAAATTTTAAAAGATATAAATATAATGAAATTAGGGAAAACAACCATCTAAAATATTTATTTAATATCATTGATTCCAAAACTAAATTTCAAAAATAAGTTTCAATTATTAGAATTCTTTTTAAGAGTACAAAAATTTATTCACTCTTTGAGGGTTTCTTTAAAAACATGTTTTTTATATTTAATAGTAGGTTAGAAGTATCTTTTTATTGTGAAAGAAAATACCTATTTCAATCTAGGTAGATGGAGGCCCATTATATATCCCATAATCTTAAGAAAATTACATGCATCATGCATTGATCACCAACTACTCGCATCATGCCTATGTCATTACCTTCTCAGGTCATGTCTACATGACCACCATAATTTCATCACCTACGTATGTTTTTACATCATAAATCCCCTAATGGTATTTATAGTATTCGAACACCTCATCTTAATTATGTCTTCCTAATATTTCAAAACATAGTCTATATCATATTTTAACATTAGAACATCCACTTAAATTATTTAATACTACATGTTATCTTTCGTGAGCATAAACATTTCTTCTTGATAAAACTGAAGCTACATGTTCTAACTCTTTGACATAGAAACATATTCTTATATTATTTGAATCATCCTTTTCTTTTATTAGATTTCATCATCAGGGTTCATTGACTTGGATTTGATTTTATTATTAGTTATTTTTTTTCGTTCAATTCAAAACTCATATATTTTTCATGATTTGAGAATGATTTTGATGAACTTATTATACAAATTATTTTATCCTTATAAAACATCATATCATTTTTAGCATGTTTTACCAAAAAAATTGGTTAAATATTATTATTTCTTCTTTTGAATTTCAATTGAAATATTTCAAAACATATTCATTTTTTATTACGGTTTATGTAAAATATTTAAAAGAATTATAACATTCCATAAAATAAATCGTTCCTTGTATATATTTTAATACCACATCAATATCTGGTATAAAATGAATAACATCTACAATTTTCATCAAAACAAAATTTTAATAAATCAATATCATTTCAATTATTTGTGAACTTGTTCAGGGAGAAGAGTAAGTTGAATTGATCAAAACATATCCTGTTGATGGAAGATCAAGTCTACAATCACTATCTTCTTCCATATTTTCACCATATGTTTCAATAAAATCATCTCCTTTAGGAACATAATTATTGGACATAGGTTTTTCTGAAACCTTGTTAAAAAAAGGTTGATCTTCTCCTTCCTCTAATGATTCATTTATGTCTATAATATTTTAGGGTTTGTATCTTTGTGAGGTAGAGCTAAAACAAAAGTAGAATATGTATCATCATATTCTTCTTTGACTTCAATAAATTGTTCCTTTTATTTTTCAATTTCTCCTTCAACTCATTCCATTCGTTTTCGTAACATCTTAAAAATTAATGAACTTCATCATATTCTTTATATTGTGATTTTTTTACAATAAATTTCTTTCATTTTTCCTTATCAATAGATAGAGTAACAACTTATTATTTATTTTTTCTCATATATTGGGAATAATTAAGAAACAAGTTGTTGTAAAATTTATAGAGAAGGGACTAAGATATGTTCTCCATGTGTTATAACATTAACATTTTTATTCATTTTCTCCAACACCTTCTATGAAATTTTTAACTATTTGAGATTGATAATATATTTTTCAATTGTTTCATATTCATATGTCCATGAATAAATTTATATGACTATTATTTCATATAAAAGGCCTCAAAATTATCTAATAAAAAACATGTATCACAATGAGTTTTTTTTAAGAGTTGAAAAAGCATCATCTGATATGGTTTTCAACTTCATTCTAGCTAAACAAAGGGGTATTAATTCAGTTTTCTCTTTTATAAAACATTCTAATTAATATTTTCAATATTAAACATAGGATTAGCAAATTAAAATTTGATAACAAATTATATATGATTAGTAATGAGAAATATTCCCAAATAACTGATTATTTAATCACCAATGAAATATACCTTCTCTATAACATGAGTAACATTATTATAAATTATATAAACACTAATGATATTTAACATGAATATATTTATGATATAAGAAAACCATATAATCGTCATCATAATGATTCATCACGTGATATCCTTTTAATGGTTTAAATTTGCCATGTTCCATAAAAATACCCGAACGTATATATCCAAAACATTTAGAGAATCCAAATCTCTTTTCAATGGTATCATATAGATGAGCATCTATATATCTATGACAATATTACCTTTAGAGTGATTTTGTATTTTTTTAAAATTCTCATAATGGAGAAATAATAATGACTTTTTCAATGGTTTTCAAAATTATCCGACTTCATAGGTATATTATGTTTGAGCATGTTTTCAGCACCATAATATTGGGCACCTACTAACACAATCACTTTTCTAAAATAATACATAAAAAATCATCAGAAAATGAAAAAGTGATAAATATTTTATTATCTTCTTTCATAAATTTAGTAGAATAATACAATTCACTAAAAATATATAGATAATTACGTCCAAAGTCATATTTTTCAAAAAAATGTGTTCCCAACCATGAAATATAAATATTTATTTTTTCATGGAATCATATTTTAATATCATGATAATCCTGTTGTACATTATTTTAATACCTATCAAATATATAAATCAGTTAAATAAGACATCTTTTATTATTGGATAAATATGAGACAACCAAACAAACAGTTAATGATAAAATAGAGAGAAAAACTACCAGTGAGAGTTGTTGAAAAAACCAATTAGAGAATGAATATTTGGTCACCCACAACACTTTAGATAGGCTTATAAAGAGAGATGATTCATCTTTTTTGATCAAATAATTGATATTGAAACCCTTATTTTTATCATTGGTTTCAATCAAATCGTGAAATATTAAAGAAATATTTTAATTCTTCATTTTTTAGAAAATTCATATAAGATTCATCGAATGAACATTTTGTTCTGATGAAATTATATGTTTGGAAAAAAATTAATTAAAAATACAAATTTTATAAATATAAAAAAAATTATATGAATTGATATTAAAATTGAATATATATTAATTACCTATGGGAGATGGGAATTATTAAAATTTCTTGTGAATTTTTTCCAGGTAATATAAAAAGATTGAATTTGTAATGAAAATTACCTAGAAATTTTTTATTGATGTCTTTCATGAACATTTATAGATAATAATGTGTGAGAAATTTATTTTTTCAAACCGAAAATAATAATAATATTATTATTATTTTAGAAAAAATAATGGAAAACAATAAATTTTAAAAAGAATAAAAAAATTTATGTCCCTTTATAAATTAATTCTTACTATATAGACATGTTTAAATAGGAAGTACATATTAGTGATTATTTCAAATTAATCATTCATGTATTCTATTTAATGTATTCAAATCAATCAAAACATAGGTGTTTTGTAAAAATATATTCAACACATTCTTGAATTTTTATGAGTTATAACACAGTATCTACTAAGTGTGTGTGGTCCTGAAGGATATTTTTTTATTATATATATATATATATATATTAACCTCATAGTTTATGTGGTGGGTTTTGACATACTTCTATAGAGCTTCTTTAATCACAAAAATTCATAGTTAATTTAAAACTCATGCTAAAATAAATGGTGGTGTGTTTCATTTAAAACAATTGAACACAGTATCCTCCAACAACCACTTATTATAATTCTTTAGTGAAATGTTTTATAGAATATTTTTTTATATAATACCATAGAACTAATGATTCTCTAATGAACTGAAATGTTGCAGATGTAATTTTACTAACCATTTTAAATATGCAAAATGTTTCATCTAATTTTTTTAAAAAAACATACTCAGTTGTATAAGAGTAAAATAATCCATGATATATTTTTCTTATAAGATAAACAACATTATATAGTATTATGATTGTACACTTCTGAATTTTCATGATATATTCCACATAATCATGCATAAAACATAATGTTTTCCTAAGAAGGTATAAGATATATTAAATAACCAATCATACCTCTAATTTTTGGTATTACCTAGTTCCTTAAATTCATCCATATCAACAGATTTTGTGGTCCCAATAGGATTAATAATAGACTTAGTATTAACGTATCCATTCATTTTCAAATGATATTATATATACTATTTTTAGGTTATAATAATTTATTCTGGTTTTGGAGAAATTTTAAAATTAAGGGAAAATGATAATTCACTAAATATCCACAATTAAAACTCAAATTTCATAAGGTATTCAAATGAATAAGTTGGTGATTGTTTTTTTAACCAAATATAATTTCATCGATATAAATTTTAAAAAAATGATATCATTGAAAAAATTATATATAAAAATAGTTGGATCTGTAGTCCCCACTAAAAAATTTTAATGAATATTTGTTTCCCTTATCATTACATTCTCTAGTATCATATTTATGTCCATAAATTGACATAGTAAGCCTAAAAATATGATATCAAACTTTTTTTTTCAAAACTAGGTTGTTTTTTTACGTAAACTTTCTCTTATACAAATCTATTATAGAAATCACTCTTTACATCCATTTTGAAATGGGTGACATTTATGAATGATGCATATACTAGATGTTTAATGAATAGCTTCATGTCCAGAGACAAGAGTATAGTTTTCTTTACAATTTAGTCCTTATTTTTTATTATTATCCATATTAAAAATTATTGTCTATATAGAAATATTACTATATTTTTAAAAAAATTATTAAATAAATCCCATTTCTCACCATCTACATATATATCCTTAAAATGTTGAAAGAAATCCCAAATTTGATTCCTCTCATACACATAAAGTTCGTCTGGCATTTATTTTATTGAATCCTCACTACATTATGTCTCATCATAACTATTTTGATCAAATTTTGAATAAAAATCACAATGTTAACATTAATTTCTTTATTAGCTTCTAGTTTTAATTGGATAATATACACAACAAATTATATTATCAATATGATGATTAATAAGGATTTTATTATTTTTTATATTTAAAAAAATATTTTGTTCAACAACATGTTGAATTAATTATTGAGTTAAAACATCAAAAATAATATCATTTTTTATTCTCACATGAAAAGAACATTCTAATAATGGTTAACAATTAGTTTCTATTAAAAATATAAAGATGTAGTTGTAGTCTGTTTGAAAAAAAGGGTTGTGTTTCATCACATTTAACATTCATTGTTTTTGGAATAGTATTTTTATTTTTATTATAAACTATATAATCCATAATAGTTATATTGTAACCATGAAACATTTAATCATCATCTTTTGGGGAAAATTGATGTTAATTGTATATAGTATTCAAAATGAGTAAAGGTAGGAAAAAATTAAAGTAATAATGTTTCCATTTTCATCTATTCCACAACTCGTAACGATTTTTATTATTAATAGGGCTAAGTAGAAGATAATTTATATTAAAATAGGTTGTACTAGATTCTTCTTCGCAAAAATGCCTATTAATTGAGTATTCCCCTAATATGGTTCTAGTAATCTCATAAATAACACTATTACATATTTCAACTGCACCATATTTCAAGGGTGTTCTATGAGATAACAAGATAGGTATTATACCTTATTTATATTTAAATATTTTATGTTAATAATTTATCAATTCTCCACCATGGTAAATTAAAATATTTACCAAAAGTATAATTTTTAATATTTTAAAATGAATTTGTAATTTGTTTGAAATCAAAAATACTTATGACTTTTTTTATAAAATATACCCTTGTATAACTATTATAGACATCAATTAAAACCTATATATAGACATTTACACTAACAATTTATGTTTTTATAGTACTAAATAAATACATTTTCAATAACTATAAAGCATCAAAAGATGATACTTCACAAATAGATTAAAAGTATTACTTATAATTCTTTCTAAATTGTCTAGGATCATAGAGAATAGAATAATTAAACCTAGACTATTGTATGTAGTGAATGAGGTTTTTATCAGTATGGTTTCCGAAAATTTCAATGTACATTTCTAATGCTAGGAGATAAGCCAACATGGGACTCTAGGGCCCAAAAAGCCTCACTATAGTGATATTAAATATATTAAATATATTTTACCATGTATGTCTAGTTTATTTGGAAACATTTAATAATTCTCATGCAGATTATCAAATATAAAATATCAGGTTATAGTTGAGTTCAGAATAAAATTTTTACCCAAGGCATGACGAACACATTTTCCGTGGTGGGAACTGAGTAATAGGCGAGTTGGAGGGGCATTTTTTGATTATTAGTTATTGATTTAATAAAATTTAATTCACAAACCATCTACCACTCAACCCTTAGTGAAAATAATATATGAGGTTCAACCTTCTTCCCCTACGGATCGACAGACGATCTGAGGCCAATCCAATGAGATGAGGCACCACTGGTCTTAGATCTTCAGGGGGATCACTCCTGGATCATGCACTAGTATTTCCTTCTCATTTTTTTATCCAAAAAATTGGCATTTCACCACGAGGTATGCTAATTTGGGTTTTATGTCCTCATCCCCATTAAATGTGTTTTTCAACTTTCTAGATCCCTATTACGACTACTTAATATCTCTTGAGGTTCGATCTATAGGTTTTAGTGGAAACCTGGGTGATTCCAGTGGCTTCAAGGGAAATTTCCATTTTATTTCTCAGTCAAATGGTGTGTGGTATTGGGACACAATACATGTATTCTTTCCATTCAATGAAGACTCATTTTCATGACTATATATCTGGAATTGGGGTTACATTCCATGTAGTAACCCTAGGTTGTGTGGCTATGGGACCTGGATAGGGTATTTATGAGATATTACATGGACATGTTGACGTACAAAACCAATGTACACATATATGGGGTGTTATAAATAGGTATGGTTAATAGACACAATCTAGGATGTCCATTTTTCTTTGGAACACTATGTACCATTGGTATAGATCATGTGTGAGGAACTACTATCTGATCCGTGAAAGGTAAGACACCTTCAGGGGCTCAATTTAGTAAATAAACACCATGTACAGCTTATAAATGCCATGTATTACCACATTCATAGTCAATCCATTCATTTATAGGACACCAACGAGTGTTGAGGTAATGTCACACACCATTTAGACCTCTTTGCACACAGTGTAATTCTTTTTAAGGGATCTTATGCCTTTAATAAGTCCATCATCAGGAATAAAATTTATGCTTTTGTGTAACCTAAAATGATTATTTTTTTCATATAGAACATGATGGTATCCTCAATTTTTATTGGATACACTATGTGTCTAGTT
Source organism: Viscum album (assembly GCA_963277665.1). NCBI lineage: Eukaryota > Viridiplantae > Streptophyta > Magnoliopsida > Santalales > Viscaceae > Viscum > Viscum album. The sequence continues at coordinate 1,511,279,065 of OY728132.1, read as the reverse complement.
TGGAGCATGATATTGAAAATGTGGTTCTAGACATTGGGTAGTGATAATGGTGGACCATTGGGTTAACATCATGGAAAGGAACCTAATCTACCATAACTGTTATGTGTCCCCTAGAATATTTAGTTCTGTAGATTTTTGGTCCCCTATAGTAATAGGGAACGAGTACCCACCCATGGAACTATTATTATGTAATGTATGAAGAGCATGACACTCCATTGAGTGATTCTTAACCAATGCAATAGATCGGTTTGCTATAACAGAGAGATTATGGGACTATTACTCCCTGGTTATATCATGGTTTGGGTTTCCCTTACCTCTCAGATTAGTAGATATAAAACTCATCTTTACAAATTTAGATTCCCCTATACACACAGAGTGGTTCTAATTTGGTCGGAACTCCCCTGATGGACCAAGGAATGTGATACCCAAATCATTCGTGCAGTTAAAGATATATAGCCTCCATCGTACTAGGCCACGGGCCCACCATACATGTTGAGATGATAGAGTGGTACTCCCCTGATGGACTCGCGTGTGGGTTAACTATTCAGGGAGTTTTTATTCCCCAATTGGACTAGGATTTGGGTCCTCCATGTGTGATGTGCGGACCAAGTGGTACACCCTTTTTATACTAGGGAATGAGTCGTCTAGCCAAGGGTTGGTAATCCCCAGCCGTGTAAGGTTGAAGGTTACCCATTTGAAGTTGTTGGATTGAGATTTACTCCATTATCGTACCATGGTGTGATTAGTTTATCCTTGAATTTTTAATAACCTATTTTACCAAGGTGTGGTTCCACATATAAAAAGATCCACTGCCTTATCTTTCTATAGTGTGATTCATCTAGGTGAAGGGTGGTACTCACCCATTTTCGAGTAATGAGGGGGATTAGATCCTACATCTGAGTTGTTGATCCCTTTTATATGGAGAATTTTTATGTGTAGATGGACACTCAACTTGTTATATATGATACCTTATTTGGATTTAGCTCTCCCTCGACATAGTGAGGTAATATCCTCTCCATACGAGTGAGATCGAGGATTCATGGGTTGGTTAAGAGATAGATCTCCCTCAGCTACAATACAACATCAAGTTTATGGTCCCTCCATTATCCATATTTAGAGAGGTTTATTATGGTTCCTAGTATGGATCTGTTTCGTCTTGACTATGATCAGTAGAGAGGGGTAGTCCTCTCCTCATGGGTTTTTATTATCTTTCACCAGGAACATGGTAGTAGTGGCAGTACCACTAGTCTTGGACACAATAGTTTGACCTAGATAGTTCTTACCAACATAGAATGTTCTCTCATACATACCATGAAGTATGGTAGAGTTTAGATGGATGGATTGTATATCTTGGATGAGTTCCATATATAATAACTAATCTTATGGATTGTGTTTTCCTATGTGTGGGATACCTTTTATCTTAGAGTAGAATCTTGTTTCCTGCTTTGAGGTTGGAACCTCATGATACTTTGAATCTGAGATGAGTATATCTTGGTGATTCTGGTCATCCTTATGGTGTTTTCACATCTTTTTGACACACAATATGGATTGAGTTGGAAAGTAATGTATAATAGAGGATGGTTTTGATATGGATATCCTCTCTTAATTGGTTCCATCTAGATGGGTCGAATGGAATTTTACCTTTCATATTATCGATTTTCATTTGGATTTTGGGGTGCCTAATATGTATTTTTATATCCACCCCTTCATCAGATTTTCCATCATATTTTATGTATTGTGAAAACCACAATCCTTTTGATATATTCCAAGGGGAAACAAGATTTTTTTGAGCTTAGTGAGCTACACGGGATGAGGTTTTTACTCTATCATGGATGAGAATAATTTTGGAAGTTTCATTTAATAGAAATCCCCCCCAACAAAGCAGGTTAGATAATTTTACATATCTCAATGGGATTGTTTTTTTCTCTTTTAGAGCTTTTAATAATTCAATTTTACTTTGGTCTGAGATAGATTTATGCATGAATTTTTGTATCAAGGTTTTTTTAAATGTCTATAATACTGCATGTAGGTGTTTGTGGGTGAAATTTTATAGGTAGAATAACCTAGGGCCTCTTATTTTTGAGATATGACTACTCTGATCTAGTCACAGTCCCTTGGCCTATTAGATGAAGGCTTAGGAAAATTTTTTCTAGGGCCCAATTGGGTTGGTTTGTGAAAATATCTTATCAAAATAGATTTTACATTGGGGATTTGATGTTGCGATCTTGGATTGGGTTGCACAATGAAATTGTTAAAGTGTTTCATGTTTAGATTTTAGGCATGGGACACTAGTTATAGAATGAAGGATGATGTATCCATACACTATAACTCTAATAACACTCTTTTCATCTTAGTATATTTGGACACTAGTAACAGGGAAATATTGGTGCTTGAATTATATTGAAATGTGTTCTAGTTTTTTATTTTCCTTCTGGAGTCGGATCTCCATATAGACACTTTGATCGTAGCATGTCCCAGTTCTTTTTTTGGGGTTACTCCATGAATATTTCCATACATGGTCACATAGCGACATTGTGATGAATATGTACCTATATATGTTGTATCAGTGCAGGGAAATGTTCTTGAGGGAGTACCTCTTGGTGGCCTTCTAGTTGATCCACCACCTGTTGAGAAAATCTTTCTGCTGGAAATTTTAGACATGGATGAACATAGGCTGAGTGTGATACATAAGTTATATAGGAATAAATATCTGAGTTGACATGTTTTTTCAGACCCCTGGGAAGATAATGATTTGATTGAGGAATTTGCACATGTTTTATTTATTATGAGGACACCTACCAATCAAATGGTGGTCTTGAAGAAGATTCTTATATAGGGTTTTCTCTATAGACGGTTGATTTTGGTGACATAAACCTTTTATGAGGTGACCCTCATCTTAGTGGAATTTTATACGCTCTTTAGTGTAGAGTTTTACCCATTAATGTTGACCTCAATGTGTATACACAAGAGCTTCTATATCTTCATTATGGAATAATTTTTGTTGAAGAGTACTTATTTAGGTTCATAGAACATTAATGATACTCCATATATATTCATCAAGACTCATTTTATATAGATCAGACATTTAATAAGGGCCTCCATAGAGGAAACCAAGAATGTGTGGTCTCCTTGTTCCATCCATCCTGTGATGGGTTACTAGTGTGATCTCTGGTGGTTCCGAGCTTCTTGGCTTATGGATGGGCCGATGTGACTGGTAGTGTTGATCGTGATCCTGAGTTGTCTACATCAGATAGAAAATGGTAGTCAATATGATCATAGCACAGGAGGCATAGACATTCCAAGACATAGGATTATGGGTCTGTAGCACAGGACCCATGTTGTGGATCTTGTGAGTTATAGAAGAGGGGGTGTTATTCTTGCGAGAACCAATGAAATATTCCTAGAGATTGTCCAAACCACCATGATGTTGAGTGGGAGATAGATGAAAAACCTCCTTAGTGAAGGATGTTTTTAGATCATTTTCTTTTAAATTAATTAGGACAAGGAATAGGATTTGGGAGAGCAACATGAGGTGGAAAATGTTACGAGTTTCGGTGACCACCACCAGGTGGTCCACACCAGGCTCAAGGAGATGGAGAATGGGGGAGAGAATAACTGCAGGTTGTAGAGTCCTATGACCTGCTGTCTTAGAGGGTGAATAGAGGTATGATTTGTGTCCTTTATACATTCCATAGAAAAATTTATGACATTGTTGTGAGTTATAATCTTCGTTCCACTTCATGATATAATTGTTTTTAGAGTGATGTTGGGAATTGATAGAACATTGTAGAGGTGTTGATTTATGTATCTAGAAGTGTATGAAGAAGATTTATTCTTCCCCCACTGAGATACTATTAAAACCTTTTGGGTGAGTTAGTTTCATGTAATGATGATAGTTTTGTGGTGTGGTGATGAGTCCCTCTGACATGTGTCCTTAGTGTAGAGTTATGTGTTAGAGGTTCACATATGTATGTCTTGGAAAGTCCGAATGTCTACACATGGGTGGCTTTGTATGGTTCTTTAACACCCTCACATCAACAAAATCATCTTTTCACATGAGACTCTGGAGTAGGATGTTGTGTGGTTTGACCTAGATTCGAAGTCACAAAAATAATGGATGGTTCTCTCACTAAGATGAGTTCTTGAGATGTGATAAAAACAATGTGGGTTGGTATTTGAATAACAATATTATATTATTGGGATGTGTTGTATGAGTTCCTTGTCATGTGTGTGGGTTAGTATGTTTTCATGTCGCTAGTCTTATTGGTGACAGTTTGGTGGGTGTTTACTATTTTCAACCTATCTTGGCCAAGGATGTTTATTTCTCACCTTCTTTCATGATTTTGACCTGGTTGTAGATGGATGAGGGTTTGTTTTTTCATTTTTAGTTCCACTATGTGTTGGATTAGAAGTAACATGAGAACCCATGTTGAGAGCAATAGCATGGGAGTCCCATTGGAGAGCGTAGTTTTTCTCTAGCTTTGGATTTCACTTTTTGGGGATGAAAATTATTAATGCAGGAAGGATGTAGTTTTTCAGGTTTTGAACTATATGACTTGGGAATATTTCAATGAGTATTTATGTTGTTAGGTGGTCAGTCGACATGGGATTTGAGGGCCAATATATTTTGGGTATGAAGACATCAAAAATAGAAAATATTTTTTCACATGAACTTATAGTTTGTTTTGAAAAATGTAATAACCCCTATACTGAATCATGAATTATATATCACAGACTTCATTTCAATTCATAATGTCATGTTTACCCTATGTGTGACATAAAATCAGTTTTTTTGGGTGTCAGGTCGAATTAGAGTTGGAAAGGTGTCTTTTGGCTGTGAGTTAAATAGGAGTTATTGATTTGATAAAATAAAATCCAAAATCCTTATCCCCCTCTCCCCTTGATGAATACAGAAGAGGAGGTGCAACCCGCTTCCCTTTTGTAGAAAATGATGAACTGAGGTGGATCCATAGAGTAGAAGATCCACTGATTGTATATCATTATATTTATCTCTCAAGGATCATGTAGAAGGATCTCATGAGCATCTTTTTGAGCCTAAATCATTGACAGTTTCCCTTAATTTGGGATTATTTGAGTTTTACATCCTAATAACCATTAAATTAATTTATTGATCTTTTGTAAACCCCTGTAACAATAGTTATAGATCCATTGAGGGCCGATCTGTAAGTTTTATGTGAAACATGGGTGATTCAGGTGACTCATATGGAAATTTCGTTCATAATTCCATATAAAAGGTATTGTACTACAGGTTCACATGCCATGTGTTGTTTACCATTAGGTTAGATTATTATCAGGGAATACACAACATGTACCAGGGTTATATGCAATATATTAACCCCAGGTCATTGTCCAAGGGGAAAGGCTAGTGTATCAATGTGAAGGTACATCGCTATGTGTATGTACATGACCTCTGTAAATGAAAGACATGTTATACCGAACATGGGCATGGGAAAGAGTCATGGAAAAGGGGAATCCAATTTTATAGGACACAACATTTTCCATGGGAACACACTGTTTGTGAGACAAAGTTGGCCAATCTGTGTGAGGGAAGACATGGTGGGGGCTCAAGTGAGGAAATCACACACTGTATACCATATACATGGAATATAAGCCAACATTCGCAACCAATATGTGCATTCAGAGGAAACAGATTGATATCATGATAGGGTCACATGTTGTGTGTAACCCTATACATGCCAGGTAGTTCTTTTTATAGGATATTTTTTCATTTTTTACTCCTTCGGGTCTTAGATTTAGGAATGAAATTTCCTTATCCTTGGATTTTTTCCACATACAATGTGTTGGTATCCATAGTGGTGTCTTTGTATATATGATGTGGCATGCATTGATAATTATTCAATTGAATCAGAGATATAATTCAGTGTGTGATCATGGAGGATCACGGGGTGGGCATTAGGGTCAGTACCCTACCATATCATATCAGGATTTGGATCTCATAGAGTCATTAGGATGGTAGAGTGGTGTTCTCCTATTATAATTAGGTGTAGATCCCCTACCTCTTCCAAAATTACGATGTGAGGTGTGCTGAGTGTGATGCTCCATTGAGCGCTTCTTGACCAACATGGGTGATTGATTGGGTTTACCAGAGAGATGTTGGGATTTATATTCCCCTATCATATTAGGTCATGGGTTTCTGTTACCACTCATATCAGTAGAGATTGCACTTCCCTTTATATAGGTAGAGGGTCCTCTACCCACTAAGTGGTTCTCCCTAGGTAAGAACTCCCCTATTAGTCTAGGTCATGGTTTCCATGTATTGTTTGTATAGTGGAAGACATATGTCCCACGTCACACCAGGCCATGGTCCCTCCATACTCATTCTGTTGAAAATGTGGTACTTCCCAATTAGACCATGGTGATGGTCCTCTATGCTTCGGTTTGGTACTCCCATGATGGACAATGGTGTAGGATATCTATACACTATGTTTAGGAAGAGTGGTACTCTAGTATTTTATCAAGTATTGGGTCCTCGATCCTAGTGTCGGTACTCCCTTACTATGTTAGGGTGATGGAACACCATTATGAGTATAAGGATTGAGTTTTACTCCCATTTAAATCTAGTATGTGGGTCAAATATCCATTGATTTGAAAACCCCTATCGATCCCAGGTGTGGGTTCTCATCTAAATAGTTTCACTCCCTTATCGTACTAGGGTGTGGTTCATCTATATTGGAACTGGTGCTCCACTATTTCAGAGTAAAAATGGGGATTGAGTCCTCCATGGGTGTTGGATATTCGTTGAATGTTGAGCATAGTTACAATGAGGGAACCCATCAACTTGTTATGTATGATACCTGATTAGGATTAAGCTCTCCATCGATGTAGTGAGGAGTGGTCCTTTCTATATGTGTGCAATAGTGGTTTTGTGGGTTGGTTAATAGATAGTGCTACCTCAGCAATATAGAAATAGTGAGGTGTGAGTCTCTCAATTATATATATCTAGAGAAGTTACAATTCTTTTATGGTCCATACTAGTGTTCTTTCATCTTTGAGTAGTGGCAAGGGGTTGACCAATCCACTCGGGTTTTTATGAACATGCGCCAAGAGAAAGGTGGTTTTGTAAGTACTACTTAGATTTTTCCCTATAATTGGGCTTAGTTAGCAATTTCTGATTGAGAATGTTCTCTCAGATGAAACATATAATATGTTAGTGTTTTTAATTATGGAGTGTGCACTCAGATGAGTGTAATCTAGGATGGATGAGCTTGTGGAGTTGGTTCTTCTTTCCATGTGTTACCTTCAATCATTGAGTAAAATCCTATAGAAAAAAAGAGGTTAGAACCTCAAGAGACATGGATTCAGAGATGAGTATATCTCTATGGTTATGCCAGTCCATGTGGTATTATCAATATTAGTTTATACACCTTGTGGATCTGGATGACTGGTCACCTATAGGCTACGATACATTTGAGATGGACTTTGACTCTCAATTAGGTTCCATATGGGTAGGTCAATTGGACTATTTCCATTATGTTCCCCCATTTTTGGATTTCGGGGTGCCTTATAATTATTTGTATATACACCCTTGTATGGTATTTTACAATACATGCTGTGTTTTTTACAGACTATAGGACTTCCAACGGGGTCCCATGATGATATAGAGCAGGTAGAGCTTAATGATCTAGACTAACTGGGGTGTTTACCAAATCATGGCCAAAGTGCATTCCCGAAATTTCCTTTTATAGTGATAACCCCATTATTAGTAACTTGGATGCATTTATAGTTTTTTTTATTTTTCCCCATTTTATTCTTTCAGAACATATTTTGTTCGAAATTTTCAGAAAGATGTGTGAATGAATTTTAGATTCCATGGTTTTCTATATCTCATCACTATTGCACTGAGGTGTTTTTGGGTGCATGAGTAACGATAACATAGACTATGGCTTCCCTTTGGGCGATTTACCAACTCGTTGTAGGTTTGTAGCCCCTTTCCAATTGGAGGCAGGGTTGGGGAGTTGTGGATGAGACCCCTTTAGGTTGGGTCATGTCATGGTAAATCACTATTAAGTCCTCTCATAGAATTTTAATCTAATGTTTTAACATTACTGTGTCATAACAATCTTCTCCATAATGGATATTCGAACTCTATTGCACTAATTCATGCTAGGTAGTGTCTCTTATTGTCTTCTCAGTGAGGTTTGTGAATATTATCATACATATCTTTAAAATGAAGAAATTTAAATTCTAAACATAGAATAGTAAATTTGTCATTCCATAATTTCACAAGGTAACCTTCATCTCATAAATTACATATGATTATAAGATTATTCTTAAGACCTATAATAAATAAAACATTTTAAAATATTATTCTTCAATGAAGAATAATAATGCATATTCCATATATTCCCCTTTGATAATTATCAATATAAGTGACCATTCCACCATTCAACCTAACTATCTTCTAGGAAAGTATTTTTTTCCTTTAATTTTATGGGAACATCAACTATCCATATTCAAAATATTTTTATTGTTGGTACGTTTATTATATTCCAATAAATAAATAGTTCTTCTTTTGGTACCAAACAAGATTAGGTCCAAAATTGATAGAAAATAAATATTTTCATAACCAAATCTGTCAAAATATACTGTTTTAATATAGTCATTAATTATTTATAAAACCAATCTTTATGAAATATGAGATATTTCACTTTATTTAAAAAATAATAATATTTTCAATTTCATCCAATTTTAAATTTACTGAATAAATGATCACATTATGGAAAAATATTAAATCTTTTAAATTTGGTTTTGGGTTTATAAAAAATACATGAAATACTTCTATGGGGTCTATTTTTTTTCATATTGAAATTTTTTCATTTTTTGGAATTAAATATTCATAGTAAATTTTTCTTTCACCAAATTTCATAGTTTAGTTTAACAACTATATCATTATAATCATTAATAGAAGTAGAAATATATTTACTTTCTACTACTTTAGTACGAATAGAAACTTCTTTAGAAATTTCAGAAATATAATATTTTTATTTGAAAATATTTAATTTAGCATCTTCATATTTTTTTTAAAAATATTCTATTTTCATTTTCTATGAATTTTAAATATTTAGAACCTTCTTAAAATCTTGGTAATAAATCAAATTCCTTATATGAAATAAATTTTTCTTCTTAGAATGAATTAAAATTACTTTCATCCTCATAATAAAGATAATTATTACTAAATTATATGTTATTAATAAATTTCATTACTATATTTTCTATGAATCAATAATTTTTCATTGAAATCCAAATATAAAATACTATTGCTTTTTAAAAATTTGTAACACAATCAAATTAACTATCTTAATAATTTTATCCACCACTTAAACTCCATGTTTCTATAACATTCAAACCATTGTTTGCATTATGATTTTAGAACATTATAGTAGTAATATAGTTCCTTTCCATTCTCTTATGTCTTGGATAGTCTAGTCTGATGTGGCCTAGTTTCATACATTAATAGAATATCAACATTGAATAATATTTCTTCGTAATCCATTATTTGATATTTTTCAAATATTAATAAAAGAGTTATCTTTTCTGTCTATTTTATTTTTTCCCTTTCTTGGATTAGAAAGTTAATTCAAAATCAATTCTGATGAACTTAATTCAGTATCAAAATTATTTTTCTTCATTTTAAAATATTTATAAACCTTCTATAATGATTTTTTTTGCTAAACACATTTGGTGGTGAAGAAAAAGGAACTCTATTTTTATTTTTCTCAATCATAGAATTTTTTATCAATATTATTTTATATTACATAATAGATGTAATAAGAATATCTAAACAATGATTTTCCATGTTCCTATTATCATTAGGATCTATCCTCATATATTTCCATTCACTAGGAATAATATCAATAATATTTTAAAAAATCATCAATTATATCGTAACCACCAATATATTTTAATATATTTACTAATGTAATAAATCAATGAGGCATATTTTCAACAGGTTCTCTAGGTATAAAATAGAATGATCGGTAATCAGGTCTATGAATTTCCCTTTAGGAATTCATTTCTTTGGTTGTATAAAAGTGAGTTAACTCAATATTATTACAAATAATGATCATCAATTCATTAGAATTTGGTTTTTCTATATATTTTTCTTTTCATTGTGCATAAAAAAGTATTTCTAACTCTATAATTCAGTTCATATGCTATCATTTCAAATTAGAAAAATTAGTAGCCTCTTGTTATGGAATTTTTGAATTTCATATCAACCTGAAAAATTTTCAACTCCATTATATATAAAAAAGAAATCTCCTGGTCTATCTAATACTCATAATGAGCACCATAAAATGTTTTTTTTATATTTGTATTTTTTAAATGTTCAAACAATCATACCATCCATAATTACAAATAGAGAAATGCACTTTATAAAAACATTAGTTTAAATAGTTTTTAACAAACATACATAATGATATAAAATTTATCCATTTATAAATTAGTTTAAACTATAAAATTCAATCAAACCAAATCTGACCAAAAAATTTAGATTGTAAAAGTATGAATAACCACTACAAGGGAGGATGTGAATTGCAGTTTATAAGATAAATCTAATAATTTTGGAATAATCCTATATACGTAAATTGAAAACAACTTTATCTGGTAAGTTAAATTAACCAAAAAAAATTATTGTTCTGAATCATTATAAAATTAGTTTTAAAAACACTTTATAACATACAAGACTCCTAAAACACATTAACAATGAAAATATATATTTCTAAAAACAAGTAATAATAATAATTATAAAATTTTTAATAAAAAGAAGAGGTTTTCTAAAATTATACATGCATTAACATTTAGCATTAATGAATTCAATAACATAAACATTAGGTATGTTTAGTTTGAACCAAACTATAATGTTTTGTCATCCTTAAGAAAAAATCCTTCAATAAAACGATTGGAATAACCCTGAGTCCCTTGATATGAGAACCCTTGATCATAAATGTCTCAATAACTATTCCTTCATCTCATTAGAATCCAATGATCACACCATACCGGAGATAGAATTAAAAACATATAAAAACTTGTGGAATTTAAAAAGATCAACAAAAAAGGGATGTTTTAATTAAAAATTATCTAAAAGATTACAATGAAGTGATAACTGAAACAAACATGATTTTTAGAAAATATTTAGTTCAACAATTATATCTTCAATGTTCTAATAGCTTCCTTCTCCTTCAATTCTTCACCAATTTATAGGAAAACCTTCAATGGTTATATTCTGCATTCTCTAGATTTAGCTGAAGTATATTTGGATGAACTCTTCCTTCACTTGAAATGTGTTTTATAACATTTATAATAAATTTTCATCATGTTTATACCCTTATATAGTATTTATAGACTCTATCTGATAGAATAGTTTTTCTACATCAAATGAATAAAATATATATTCATCCGAAGGATTTAATAAATTTTCAACTATAAAGAATGTATGCCATCATCCAATAAGGTTTTTCAGATAGACTACTTATATCTTAATAATATATATTTAGTTATGTTTAGACTTACGGAACATTATAAATCATCATAAGAAAACCTTTTAATCTCCTATCTAATACAGGATTTTACAAATAAAAAATGATTTTTTCTGATATAAATATATTAATTTGTCCATAAAATTTACTTATCTAAAATAACATTCTTATATTTCGAGAAGAATAATATTTTTCAATGTAATAATAAAATATTTTTTTGATTTGAAAAACTATTTTTATAAAGTGTCTATATAAATATTTTGACTCAACATCTCAAAACGATAGGATTTAAGCTTCTCATTTGATAGAAACTCTAGTGAGAAATAAATAGGTCCAATAATGCAATTGGCATATAGTGTCATTCTACGATCATCTATCTGAAGGTAAAAGGTCATTATCAACGTAACTAATATCATATAACACACATATTATTTATCAGTGAAATGTTACTTGACTAATTTTCATTCAATGATAAAATTATGTCCTTATAAAACCATTGAGTACATCCACCTTATAGAATATCGTTTATGTTTAAAAACTACACATTTTACCTTAATTGAATTTGGTATCTCCAAATACTCAAATAGTTTCTCAACCATTTTCATAAATAAATATGCCTCTTGAGGATAATTAGTTCCCTAGAAATATTGTGGATATACATAAGGAAACATTTGTTTAGTATATTTAGTTTCTTCCATATGAGGAACAACCTCAGCTGCCTCAACATAGACTCGTATAGCTGCTTCACCCATATCTTATACTACTTGCACAATAAAAACTACAAGGTTCACATAAATTGAAGGTATTTCCTACAGTGATTCATCAGTAACTCCAAAATTAGGTCTATTAAAAATTCTTATATCACCAATATATTTAATAATATTTCTCTCTTTAAATAATTTGTTTTATTTTTTTCAATATCTAGCGTTCCACACAACACCAGGATTAAAAAAACCAAGATATACTACCAGAGTATTATGAGATGTTTATCACCTACATATTGTATTGGTATGTATGAATAGTACTATATGAATTTTTAAAAATTCATAGTTTATACATTTCTATAATAAATATTATTTTTACTAATTTATTAGAAATAAAAATAAAATCATTTGAATGTAAACATCATATTTTTTTAAAGAACACTATTTTTATGTGCACAAATATATATTATCTACATAAATTAAATAAATATATTTTAGTGAATTAATTTAATAATATTTATATATTATAAATTTATTAAAATGTATTAACATTTATATATTATTTTTTCATTTCATGTAATATGAATAAAAACAAACATAATAATTTAAATGAATCTTTATAAAAGGTGGATTTTTTTTGTGTCTCACAAGATTGTTTTAAAATTAATTTATTCCAATTTTGGAATTCAAATTCGATGAAATTGATTATATATTTGAAATTTAGTATCATTTATTTGGAAAATTTTCATTTTTATTTATTCAATATTAATAGTAACCTTAGTGAAATTTATCACCCTGATAATTGGTAAATGATGTTACCCTAGGTTAAAACTATTTGATATTAAATTTATTATTCAACCAAATTCATATTGGAATAATGTAATTATATAATTCTCACATTAGTCATGAAATTTACATGTTTAAGGATCCATTGACCATGGAAATTACCTATATATTATTTAAATCAAATAAAGTTACAAAAATATCAATCTCCTAGTTTTAAATATCCCTTACCTTTCCACATTGGGATTAAAGCATGTTATGAGAAAATATATGTTTTTTATCAGGATATTAATGAATTAATTTTAATGATATAAATTTATTAATAATTTTTATTTATTTTTAGATGACATTAAATGCTTATGAAACACTGATGCAATATTTCTCCAATTAATAAAAAATATTATAAATGATTTTAAAAATATTAAAAATAATATAAATTTATTTATTATATGTGTTAAAAAAACATTTTATATGAATATTTTATATTAGTGTTATGTTAAATAGGTATAGTTGAATACATACATTATATTTATGTCTTTTATGTCAAATAAAATTATTAATTTCTAAATTTGAAAAAATTATATTTTATTAAAATAATATTTTCATTCATAAAAATATTAAAAGTGGACAATGTTGATAACATATGGTCTTAAATATCATTCAATTCCCATATATTGGTCATTTTGGACAAATTTTCTTGATAATAACTTTAATATATTTTAATCTTTTATGAATTTCCATGTGTGCCACTCCCCTAAATTATAGAAGAGCACCCATCCTTTCTCTTATTCACACCAGGTTGAGGATTCATGATCAACCTACCTATAGATTATTATCTTATACACTACCATACCCACGTTATATATATTTTTTTCTCCAAAAATATTATCCTAAGATCCTTTATGAGGATATATGAATGAGTTGTTTCAAAGAAGTGGTAATCATCTTAACTGGTCACTTTATTTTTTATTATTCATTCACCTCATGTAAATATATTTTAATCATCCTAAAATAATATATTTTGTATCCTAAATATACTTAAAGTTTGCTAAGATAATTAAACCACCTTCAGTCACCCTCTTTGAATCATAAAGGAAGTGACTGTATCACTTCTTTGTACATACATGTTATCATCCACATGTAGCGATACAATTCATTTTCCATCCCCATCTATCATTGATGGTTAGTATGGTAGGTTAAATTTTTAAATATTAAATTTATTAAATATTTTTTCAAATTTAATGATAATATCACATCTAAATTATAACCTTCATAATTTTTTGAAAATGATAACATCATTCATGTTGACGTGAGGACTACCCCCTATTTGATGTGATATGATTTTTTTTCACTTCTATTTTACATGGATTGTAAAAAAAATTATTTAATAAATATATATTATATATATTTTATAATAGTAATTATTTCTTGGTATTCATTTTTTTACCTTCTATTGTTTTATTCATCATAAAATGGAAACAACATTCATGTGTACGTACGACCTACCTTCTCCATGAATGGAGCAATTCCGTTGTCTATATCTATCATTTACGGATGAATAAAAATGTATATGTGAGGACTATTTATGATATTTATGTCTTTATTAAAATTATTTATAATATGGAATTATGATATATGTAAAATTCTAAAATTACCGAACCAAAACATACATGAAAAATGAATTGGTTATCACCTTAAATTGTTATTTTAATAATGAAATTTTAATGAAAGTGTGCTAAAGAATTATAATTAAATCATATATGGTATTATATATATGTTTATGGTTATAAAATTGATTTATAATTTATTTATATTTATTATATATGATTTTCTAACAATTAAAAATGATGGTGTTCACGTGAATGGAGATTTATGTGTTTTTCTTACAATAAATTAGGATTGTTTGTGGTTGAATATACATTAAAGGAAATTGTATTATCCTTATCTTGATAATGCTTATAATTTTTCTTCTCTACTAAATATTTCTGATAAATAAATGTTTTACTTTAAATTCCAACTATTTATGTACTCTAGAGACTGAATGAACATTTTTAAGGAAAATCGTCTATATTTTACTATTTGGTCAGGAATATTTTTCATTCATATTCATGTATTTATTAAAAAAATCAATTTATTTTTTAATATTATTATATGAATGATTAAATATATTTTTTCTATTTATTTTATTTTTAACAGATGGTTTAAAACTAATCTTATCTATTTTTTGAATAAGGTATTTTTTGAATTTTACCAAAAATTTGAAAGAATTGTTTTCTTTTAAACATATATCGCATGAACGGAACTTCCCACCATCGTAACCAAAATATATTTTTTGAATTTTCCTTTATAATTTTGAAGGGTTATTTTCAATATAAAATTTATACATAATATTTTATTTAAAATATTATTATAAAATTAATTTTTTAAAATGGAAATGTAATTCTCTTAATAAAATATTTCACTAATATTTTAATGGAATATTCATATATGATAACGTCCTTTAAAGTTAGTTATAATTTTCTCTGGATATGATTCATTGATTCCATTATTTCTTTTTTCAACTTTTTTTACTATTTATGTTGATGAAATATATACGAACCCCAGTTTTAATGGGTTATGATATGATAAATACTATAATTTAAATGAAACTAATTTTCTTTGTATGGGTTATGTAGTGATTATATGATAACTTTTTTATGATCTTTTGGAAAAAAATATGTTTTTATTTCATTTTGTGATGGTGTTTACATTAAAGTCATCTATAGTGGTAATGTTATAACCATTTATGGGTGGTCCTAGAATTATACATCCCTCCAATGAACTAGGTAATTATTAATATCTCGTGATATAAAAAATACTATAATGGGGTTTGAACCAAGATCAGTATGTGACTCTATATACTATGATAATCATGGGAGTGAACCTTGACTACTCAATGGTTCAAGGAGTGAACCCATTACCCTATGATATCCATGGACGGGATCCCTTACAAATACGAATATGATTTTATATGCTTTTATGTATTCAATGATTTAATGTTTTATTAAAATATTATGCTCCAAGGGATAATTTTATATGGTTTATTTATGATTAATATCTTATGAACTACTGTGATTTATCATAGGAACCAATATTATGTCCTTTTATATAAATGGAATGGTTTTCGAATGTCATTCGCATGTTATCATACCCTTATACTTATTTTAAATTTATGTGATCTTCGATATATCCCTTTTTTACTTAACTGATGATCAAAGATTACCCTTTATTATGTTTCCATTATATAGGTTATGAAAATGGTACTAATTATGATATTTCTAATATGGTATCAATGTTGTTATAGTGGGAACACTATACACAAATATACATTACTTTTAATTAACATTTAATGTCTACAATGATCTATGCATGATGTACTCTTACCATCATAGTGTAGAAATTTATGTGTCCACTATATAAATGGTAATTTCCATATATTAGTTTTTATATCAAGAGTTTATATAAGATTAAAGGCTATAATGTGAACGACCATATACTATGATATTAATCTTACTCATTTGTCATATAATTTGTAATCATCATTCTGACTAGAGATATATGATGTCTTGATATCAAGTGCTTAGAGGTCATAAGAATTGATAATTCTTCCCATGAATTTCGCATACGGTGATATCTAGAAGTTGATATCATTATCATGGACCTTCCAACAGTAACACCACATTTTTTAATGTCATTAGTTGTACCTATCTGTGGATATGTGGGTTGGTCTCTTGAATTGATATCATTATCTATATATTCAATTTGATCATGTGATTTTATGAATGAATAAACCATGATAATGAAATCAGGGTGAGGTATCTTGTGTTGGCTACATCATTAGTGGTTTTGAATTGGTTAAATGATCAAGAATGTGATTTTTTCTTCTGAGTTTTGGAAGTAATATCTATAGCCTGATGGATCAGGATGGTAGTAACTTCATAAAATGATGTCCATGGTAGATCAAGGTAAATATATCTAGATATATCGTAAATAATATTTCAAAAAAAGTATTATATAAGTGGTGTTCACCATTCATTGTGAGATATATAAAGACAATGAGATTATATTACACAGTTTATATTCACAGGTCGGTTGTTGTCTATAAAAATCCTTATCTCTTTAGGGGCCTTGATGGGTTGCTAGACTGTACTATTTTTCTTTAAATTGAATAAATTTATATTTAGATAAGGGCTCATAGTATCATGCACACTCATATATTTAAAATTATACCCTATAGTGGTGAATATGTGTTTTGTACATGGTGGGTCCCACCACTAAGATCTGGGTTTTCTATATGGAAGTATGATTAGTAGAGGAATAAATAAATTCATATTATTCAACATAAGAAAAATTGGTAAAGAATTTATTTTTTATGAAATTTATTATTTGAATGACTATAGTTTAAAATATTCATGGTTCACTGATTATTTGTGTTAATGAATACTCGAGTTACTCGCTTGTGTTTTATCAAAAACTATATTTTCTGTATTACTAGAAAGTGTTAAAAATAATAATGATATTTTTGATTAAACACAATTTTCATAATATATCATTTATTTAGTGATAAATATATAACTGGGAGTCGATAGTTTATTTTACATATTTATTGATTCACTATAAATAAAAGAGAGGGAACTCATAATAGGTATTGTTCACTGCTCCATAGAGAGAGTCACTCTCTTATATTCTCTATCAAATTTCATAGATATAGAAAATGTGGTTCTAAGTGATATAACATAGTATTTTCTCTAGGATTGACTAAATAAAGTATCAGTGATCATTGGGAAGTCGAAGGTGTCATTGGAATTCCATGCTAACACTAGGATTCTGACGATCGATGATCCCACGTGCATTCAAAGTACATGTGGAAAAAATTAGTTTATTATAAAAAATTATTATTATTATAGGATTAATAATTTTACCTATTCCAAATGTATTATGTTTTTGAAAAATTTAGTATAAAAAATTTGGTGCTTGAAGGTCAGTTAGAAGGAAATCATTTTCAAAAATCAAAATGAAAAAAATATATTTTCTAAGGTGGAAAATATTTCTTGGGTGCACCCTTATATCCTAACACATTTCCCTTGAAAGAAATTGGGCCATCGTACCACCTCTTAATGAGTACCTCATATGCTAATGGCCCTACCTCACTAGTTATACATCACAGAGACTCTGACAAGAGTAGTCAAATGCCCAGCCAAACCCTAGACCACTGGCCGATACACCCTCTCCTTTATGGATTCCCCCTTATCTCCACATCGGTTCCTTCTGTGTAGTTGGTATCCTAATTGATACTAACACACCATCCGTCGAACGGGGCTCCTCCCCATGACCCTCCCATTCGGTTGTCGCTCCGGCCCCAAACTGGTCCTCTCCTCCCCATTGAGCCACCTCCTGATGCCTATACTTGTCTAGCATGTCGTCTATGGAATCCTATGTTTCACCACTGATAACATTTAGATCCATCTAGATCTATTCAGAACTCCTCATCCAAACCCCATATAAGTCCTGGCATGGTGGACCCTCCTCTTCAAGCTACCTCCGGCCCACGTCGCAACTACAGGAGGGCACCACATGTACAGTGCTCTATTATGAGATTCCACCCTGACAAAGATATGCCACACCATCACTCAGAATCATGTGTCTCTATTTACCATGGTAACCATCCACTATCTTCCTCACATCCGTGAGTGAGTTAAACCACCATTGTGATGTTCCTAGACATAGATTTTCCCAAAAAAGGTCGGGAGGGTTTTCCCTATTCAAAACAGGTCAGGGTGGGTATACCTGGCCTGGAATACCCCTAAATGATAACTTTATATCCTAAAATGGGTCTTCATAGGTTCATCCCAACCTACCCAGCCCCTACAAAAGGGTTTTTGTCATCTGGTAATTTTTTTAAACAAAAATAAATTAACCTAATGAATTTATTTTTAGTTTTAAATTAAATTAATTAAATATTAATTGTTGATTTGATCAATATTTTTAATTATTTGGGTTAATTTAATTAAATTTAAGTGTCAAATTTAATTAATTAATTTCAATTTTTATATTAAAATTAGTATAATTAGTGGGACTAATCCGAAAAAAAAGATGTATTAAAAAATAAGAGTGTTTTTTAATTAAATACAAAGGACATCTGAAAAATAATTTAATACAAGTTTAATTTTATTTATGAATTTAATTTTAAATATATGAGATTAAGGAATATTAACTAGTAATGAGTCATAGACTGGCCAATTTATGTCTAGTGTTTGTTTATTATTTATTTATTTATTTCATTGTGCGGTTTGTAACAATTAGTTAATAAATGATGATCTACGAGTCCTCTTTATGATAATATGTATATGGGCCTTCATTTCCAATTTCCCTGTTTTAATTTTTACTCCTATGTCCCATCACATGTGTCTGATTATTATTGAATAATGATGAATATTTGAAGATTTGTTCTTCACAATGTTTTATAGAGACACAACTGAAATGATTTGTACGCGTTGGATAGTTGAGCACTACAACATGATCCTCAAGAGACATGGCTCGAGAAGTTTCCCCTATGGTCTAGGATGATCCATTTTTTTCACTCAAAGGATCAACTATCTTATCTGACTCTTCATCAGGTCATCATTTTATTTATTCATGGTTTATTTTTCTCTGTAGCTGTAGTATTACGCGTGATAAAGTAGAGTAATAAACAAGCATGCACAAGATAAAATGAACATGTAATGCAATGAATAATTTTCAATTTATTGAATGGTCAATAGTAAGTGTGTTCATATAGTATGATCATATGAAATTTAAAAGGATTTTAATTAACCGTTTATAAATTATAGATCCATATAATAAAAATAATGTCAAACCCTCCTTCTATCATTCATATATTAACAAAACTGGGTGTTCATGGTTTATGTCATCCAAAGATGATGGTCCCTCTCACTATCTGGGTGTTCTTATAAGAGTAATAGGTTTATTAAACAAAAATTTGAATCAAAGAAGTATCCAAATGTATATTTCATCAACATTAGATGAAATCATTTAGTAAGCCATGTTAAAAATTTTAAATGTTGGGACTTCAATCACTATATCAAGGAATAGTGAGTTAATATGGATATCTAGTCAAAAAAATACCTTGAACGCTCCACATAGGGGCATATCGAATTATTTTAGACTATGAGGAGAGGTTCAATAATCATTTCCACTATAATAATCAAGCTAATTTTTATTTGTATTATAGTTTATATTTTTCCAATAATTCGATAAAATAGTGGTAGATATTTAATTATTTAATTATTTATTTAGTGAAGTCTAACATGGTAATCTATATAAAAACTACTAATTCTCTCAAAATTTTTGGTAGAAAATGTAATTTTATAGAAATATAAATAAATTGATATATAATGGATAAATTAAATGTCCACACTAGCAATAATTTCCAAGATTAGTATATGTGATTGTTCACAATACTATGATATAGGAAGTCCCAGTTGTTGGTTTCCCCATTTCCTGTTATGCCACCTCAAAAAGAGGGGGTGTAAAACAGATTACAAGCGACTCATTTATAGAGAATATGATGGGTATTTAATTATATTTCCATCAATGACTGATGTCAGTTGAAATCACTAAATAAGGCAATGGTGACATAACATGTAGTCTCATCCTTATGTAGTTTTCAAGAAGAAATTCAAGAATGATATGAATTAATTGATGAATACACTGGACATGTCTAAATTGAGATATGGATCAGGATTTTTTAGTGGATCCCTTTCTCATATCATTTTCACCCATTTACTCTTGTCTCATTTTAGGTTACAAAATGTACATGATAGATTAAACGATTTGAAACCATTAACTCAAGGTTCTACACATAATAAAAAAATTAATGAGTGTTTTATATTTAGTTATTATGGTGAACATACTGAAATAAATGGTGAAATGTCCAATGGTATTTAAGATGTCCAATGTACTTTCTCATCATCCCTCAAAGAAATATGTATTTATAGGAGTTTATTTGCTTCGCATATGATAAAATAATGTTCTCGAAGTTAAAAATCAATGGAATTATTCAAACAATAAATAACTAACTTCTTTAGTATAAATTCATAAATTAATATTTATATCGTATTCATTTGTTATTACGTAAGATATTCCAATCAAATATGTGTATCAAAATACAAAATCCACGTAATTATAAAAACATCACAAGAATTAATGTGTACTCTCCAAGTGTCTGAGGATGGTTGATTCCAATGTCCATGGTGAGAAACACATAACACCAAATATCCAAGATAAATACATAAGTCAATCTATGATAGATTATATAGAAATATTTATCTCACGTGACCTTGGTAGGATACATTATTCCAAATGATTTTTTTTGTGTTTCATACCCAATGAATACTTCAGTGATACATGAATCATAGGAAATAAATTTCGAATATAAAATTTATGACATATCTACCCAGTTGTGGAATAATAATTATTTTTTAATAAAAAACTAATGCAGATGCCATTAATATATGAAATTTTTAATTTACACTCAACGGATAAAAACACCTTTGGTATTATCAACATATACACATAATTAGTTTGGGCAAAAAAACATTCAAAATAAATGCATTCCACAGGTCATTCAAAAATAGTTAAGTAAGAGACCAAAAAATATTCAAAGGGTAATATAGTTGTACATATATTTTATATGAAATCTTTAAGTATTTATGGAATGAGAGAATGAATTATGAAATATGAATGGCCATAAGATATTATTTTTTTGGGAAAGACTTCTGTAGAGTATCTTGACCAAGAATTCATCCATCAATATAATGTATTATGGAGGAATTTATAAACTCACATTACATTATCCACCATAGGGAAATGATATCAATCAGGAGGATTGATGATGGGTCTCACATGATAACATTATTATGAAATGTAGCATGCTGCAATTCATAAATGTACATTTCCTTATACACATCAATGTTATGATGTTATAATAGGTTGCATCAATGTTCTGATAAATATGTAGGGCATATAATTCAATTATATTTCATGATGTTCGTTTCAAATAACTGTGTGATACCATAACTATATAAAAAATACCATAGAAGATAAAAATCATATAATTTATAGTATGATAAAAATAAATAATATCATAGAACATGTGTTTATATGAAATAAATTTGTTAGTACATAAAGAAACTTTTATCATTCACAAACACATTGTTCATATATTGTAATCATCCTAAATGTTTCATAGGATATTACCAAAATACCTGTGATATAAATATATATTCATGTTATAGAATAAATTTCTACAAAAGGTTACACACCGTTACATGATACTATGGTAGAAAGATTGACATGGATTTAAACGATGCTATCAGATTCACAAATAGTTGTGACATAAACCAATTCCATAAGTTCTAGTGGAAGAGGAATGTTCTAGAGACACATAGTATTTAGGGAGTACAAAACAATAGGGATGTTTTTATATTAATAGTAGCTAGTGATCCGTTATTCATTTTAAATAATAATTCCTTCAAGTAATATATATATATATGGAAATTAGATGATATTGAAAAGATAAATAAAAAACAATAGTGGATTCCATGTATCATGGCATAGAGGGTTGAATGTTTCTGAAATCTATTACTATGTTAATGATAAAAAATGATATTAGAATATCAGTTTGGAATTTAGTTTTTCCAATTGTCTACAAGATTTTAGAGGGAGCACCGTGATTTTACTAGAAAATTATGTTCAGTAACATCTGGAAATAGTTATTGGTCATATAATTAGCTAAGACATACATGAATGTAACTCTCTAGATATTGACTTAATGTACAAACCAATGTTCTAGAGAAAATGATACATTTAGGTAGATATTAAAATTTTAATGAATAGTTTAATCATATATATACTTACATTGTATTGAAAATTACAAGTTGGAATAATTTTAGAATGAATTATTACCATTTTCACATGGAACATGTCTCTCCATGTAGACATGTCCGGGACATATGAGGAGATTAACACGATGAGTTGAATTCCACAATCTTTAGAGATGGATCAATCACATATTCTAGGATATATAAAACGATTAATATTTCAATAATATAATTTATAGTATGGAAATAATAACTATATCAACGAGAAAATTAATGGGATAATTCAAAACTATCCATACATACTTCGGAATTTATAAATGATGTAGACCATGTTTGTGGAGAAATAAAGTTATTAGTTTTTATAATAACACAATCTTGTCATCCTTAGTTCCATTGGATCTAATATTGAATTTAGGATAATAAAATGAGCATGAAAATCTCATAAAATCCCTTGGAATCCATAACTAGAAATACCAAATACATTTTATATTTTGAGGCAGCAAAGAAGTAGTTAAACATAATGATTTTATCCATCTCTTGGAATGGAACCTAGTAATTAATGTATTGTCACAATCTAAACTATAATATTATTACTAGTATAAATTTCATGTAGTGATAGTGGACAATGAGATATATATTCTGGTATACTATCTCTTGGGATGTTTTACTCAATGATATGAGGTTGCAGATAACAAAATATCAATGTAGAAAATATGTGGTAGACACATCCATATAGTTGTTAATTATTAGAAACATGATATTGATCATGAGAGAGCTAACATGGTTGGTTATAAAGTCAAAATTTGTTCAATATAGATTATTCGAAGAGTGGTTTCCATAGAACCAACAATACAATACTTTTGATTTCCATTTCATGTATATAGTTAGCTATGCATGATGTAATCTTAACATTATGGTATAGAAATTTTTCCATCCAATATTTAAATGTTAATATCCATAACATTTTTATCATATCAAAAAGTTATATAATATACCAATTTATAATGGAAACTATGAGATACTATGACATTAATCAAAAAATAATTTATATGGTCTCAATACATCATTCTGACTGGGCACAGATGTTGTCTGACTATTAGGTATTTTTGGCATAAACCCAATGAGTGTTCTTCTCATGATGTTCGCATTTGGTGAAATTTAGTAACTGAGATCATGAGGAAAGGACCACCTATAGTAACACCACATCTTTCAGGTATTATTGGTTGTTCATTTCTAGAGACATGTGAATTGGTTTCCAATGTTGAGATAATTATCAGTGGGTTATATTATATTGTGTACTTTACTGAATGTAAAAACCCATGATAATGAAATATTATTGTGGTATCATATGTTGGTTTTGTAATTTCTGGTATGGAATTATAAGAATGATCGAGACAGGATTTCTCACTTATGGGTTTTGGATGTTATATATCAGAATAAGTTGGTCTTGATGGTAGTACCTTGATAAATTCATGCCTAGGGTTGTCCATGGTAAATCTATCCTATTAGATCAATATATCGTAAATTAAGAAATAGACGATGACATGGGTGTGAATCATACTTTGTTAGATGTCAAAATACAAGGAGATTTCATTTTAAAATGGGTGATCATATGTTAGATTTAATTTTTATTACTATCTTTATCTCATTGGGTTCCTGAATGGGCTGCAAGAATTTACACTTTTTCATTGAATATCACTACTATAAAGAAAGGGGAATATAGGGTCACATAGAAAAGATTATTCAAAAGAGTTCTCTATTCCAGTGAACATGAGTTCTGGAAATGGTGGGAACCACCACTAGGAATTGAGATCTGTCCAAGGATGTAAGACGACCAATGGAAAATATAAATTGATATTATTCTCGTTAAAATAATTAGTATTGAATTAATTTATTTTGAAATATGATATTAGAGTGAATATTTCTTGAAAATATTCAAGATTCATTTAAAATTTTCTAGAATGATTAGTCGATTTAATCACTCATGTTTTATCATATAATATATTTATTTCATAATGAGAATGTGATAGAAATATAAATGATCTTTATGATTCAATTAAATAGTCATAATATATCATTTATTTATTTAGAAATAAATATTCAGCTATCACAAGTTTAAATCACATATTTATTGATTCACTATAAATTGAATAGAGATAGCTCATGAAATGTACTATTTTCTTCAAAATGTTGAGAGACTCTATCTCTTCTTAAATAACCCTTTTTATAGAGAGAGATGCTCTGGTTCTAGGTGCTCAACTAGAGTATTTCATTATGGATCAATAGAATAGAGAAGTAGTGATCGTTGGGACGTTGAAGGAGTCATTAGAACTGTGCACTAGCACCCAAATTCTGAAGAATGATGTTACCAGAAGTTTTTAAAGATCATGTGGATGATCTTGGGGGATTCTACTTTAGATCCATTGATCAAAAATCTATGGTGATGAGTATATATCGAATGAAAATTAATATCAAAATATTCATTTTGACAGTTAATTTTTTTTGTTAAAATAGTCATTAGAAGATCCTAAAGCTTATAATATGGAGAGCTTCACTGATTATGTTGTAGTCAAATCGATCAATGGTGGAAAATTTTTAAAATCGAATGTTTCAGGACCTCCATTGTGTGCTTGGTGCCTTAATTAGAATTATGAAAAAATGAATGGGAGACACTTAAAAACCAATTTCTTGTATATCCACATTTCCAAATATTCTATACCTACATTATTCTAGTATGGATAAAAATGATATGTGATGGATTTTTATATAATAATATGTAATGTATTTTTATTAAAATTATGTTTCACTATATATCGTTTCATAGAAAAGTTTAAATAGACTTTGTAATATAGCTTGATATAACTTTATTGAGAACTATTTGAATAAGTCTACGTATATGTTAAAATACAAAAATTTCAAAGATGACCAAAAAATCTCATTGATAAACATATGGTATCATAGATGAAGGTTTCATGATTTATATAACATATATAGGATTTTCCATGTTTATATATTTTCATATTATTATGTTATGTCCTGATTCTGGTGCCACACATTAGTGCCCCAAGATGTAAAACTATGTGACCTCATGCATACCTCCATATATGTCAATGGCTACCAACATGTAGCAATCCTATAACATATATCATGATGATACCCTACCCTATTTATCAAACTAATACAATAGTGGAAATAAATAAACAAAAGAATAATGATATAACAAAAATAACACCAATCCAATATCACTAGATTAGAAAAATGGGTAATACAATATCAAAAACTAGACTGTGGACATGTTATTCTAAATACATTTCAAGTGTCAATATGAAAAACCCAAAGTAAATAACAACACCAAAAACTACCAAGTGAGTTCTGACACTATAATTGGTTCCCCATCCAAGATAGTTCCCATATCATCCATCAAATAAAGGTCCATTTCCCTTAACCTATCATGAAACCATGAAATATATTTTGATACCGATCATGTAGACCGAGTAGGGTGTGAGTAAAACTCAGTAGGCCCCCAACAATAACGTCTAAAACAATATTCAGTACAAATAGTGTATACAGTAGTGTAAATAAATAAATATAATCATAATGTTAGATGTTTATATTTATTCTGTTACACATTATTTAACCACATAAACTATTGGCCTCTCAATGACACATGAACTCTCAATAACTACTTCGTCTTGTATAGGGGTCTGATCCATATTACATATTCAATTCGAATTACATTATAACATATGGGATTTAATTATCCTTTTCATTTCAAATCATTATCACTGCTAATTGGAGACATTGTCAAATTCTAATCTCATGGGATTAGAACATAATGTGTATCACGCAGTGGTTATTTAGAGTTCTATTCCTTCTCCCACACCCCATGGGTATTTTGAGCATTAGTCCATTTCATATGAAATAATATTTTCATTCACTCACAAGGAACTTTGTGGGTATTTGGAGCATCTGTCCATATCCCACACTCATATATCAATCAATAACATTAATCACATGTATCATGATATCACAATTAATTAATTCACCAATTAATTAATCCAACTCAACAACTTCATATTCATATCATTCCATAAATTAATTCAACAATTAATTAATCCCAATATTCCAATAATCAATTCAATAATTAAATAATCATTTTGATTTCATTAGTTAATCAATAATTAATTAATCTCTTATAGTATGTTAAATAAATAAAAAATTAATTAATCCAATTCAACCAATATTATAAAACAATAATTATTATTTAATTCATAAAATAATTAATCAATTTTGTTCAACTAAATAATCAGAAAATTCTCCATTAATTAATTCAGTAATTAATTAATCCAATTTCACAAACACTGAATGAATTTATTTTACAATTTTGTTAATTAAATTTAATATAATTAGTTGATATTCATCGAATATAAATTGTTCAATTACATATATGAAATTGAAATCCAGACTTTTGGATTTGAATAATACACCACTTCCCTCAAATAGGTGATGAATGCACACCAACAGAAATCCTTATTTAGAGAATATTAGTTCTAATCATGACCATGAATGAGATCCGGATTCAAATCGTGGAATCAAGGTGAAAATAAACAAGATCCATAAAACTGAGATGTATATAAAATCCAAATAGGAAAAAACATCCATTTAAATAATTTTAGATGAAGATGAAGGATACAAGAAACCAATTGGGATGCGATTAACTTATTAGATGTGTATATCTTCAATTCAGATTTCGAATTATGAATAACGGTGTTTGGGAGCCCTAGAAATTCATCCAAGATCTTCAAAAAAAGAAATTGAATCTTTAGGGTCAATCATGGGCTGATTAGGGGTTAATATATGGGGTTTTAGAATTTTAAAACTATTTTTTGTGTTAATTAAAATCCTATGCCTGGTTTTCTGGGAGGGATGCATGGTTTCCTAAACTTTTCTCCTCTTATATGGGTAATTATTTCTCCTAATAAGAAACATGGATAGAAAAAAACTGTTTCATCCATGTGAGTCCCCATTTTCTAGGTTTTCATAGCATTTTCGGTTAGTGTATGGTTTGGAAAAACCATGCTCTAATGGGGGAAAACGTCTCTTCCTTCCAAATTTCTACAATCTTTCTCCCAGTTGAAACCATGTTAAAATCAATAAAGAAACACTAAAAATAAATAAATATAATAACAATAAATGTGATTGAGACATCTCCAAAAAGTTCAGGATCTTATAATCTCCCCACTATATAACATCTTATCCACGATTTGTGCTCCCTAAAATATCTAATATTATATATCAAAAAGATCGGTCTAGGGATCCTATATATCTACTTCTATCTTCTATTTTCCCTCCTGAACACGACCATGTTCTCCAAAAACATGAACTATTGGAAGGGTCTTTCCATGTAACACATTCTTGAAGTGATCCAACACACATATTCGATTCTTCTAAAAGGATACATCTGTCTCAAGCTCAACATCATCCACCCCGGTCATATGAGAAGGGATGGGGTGATACAACAATGTTTGGTATACATGAATGACAGTATTCATATAACTCTACCTTTGTCAAAGATCTAATCAGTACTCCACCGAACTGATTCTCTCTATACTCACCAACGGTCCAATGTTCCTGGGTACCAACATTCCCTATCACCATATCCTATGGGGACTCAATCTAGGTGACAACTAATGGAATACATGATCACCCTAGAAAAACTCCATAGGTCGTCTACATCTATCATCATATGCCTTCGGTCTACTTGGATCCAAGGTCGTACACTTCCTTTCATACCCCGAGATGTTTATGAGAAATATTATATTTAATTTAATTGATGTCTTTTGTTGTAAAATACACCAAGATTATTGTTCACTATATAAAACACATGATTAGATTGCAGTATACCCAACACTATTCATGTATTTTGTTACACACAATTTTATGTTCTTTTGATAGATTTCATTTCAGGAAATATAGAGATTAAGAGAAAAACTAAATACTATTATGTTACCTTATACCAAATCCATCATAATAGTGTGTAAAAATAGAATTTACAATGTTAGGAAAATATTCTTTACACATGTTTATAAAATTAATTATTATGTGATAAATTAATTATACATTAAAATAAGACACTTTTTAAATTAAAATAAATTTTTTTATGAAAAACTATTTAATAAAAATAAGTGAGTTTATAAAAGAATAAAATCAGTTTTTATTAATTTTACCAAATATAATGTTCAAAATTAGTCTTATATGTTTTCTTGACATGATATATGAACAAACTCAATTTTTAGATAAAAGAATAATATTTCAAACAAAATGTAGTTTTACCTCATTTTTAAGGGAAACCCATTTTAAATATATTTTCGACACATTTATATATGATATTTATCAAAATAATATTCTTTATTAGAAAAAGGATGTAAAAATTTACCTTTGATTATTTTTTTTGATAAGTTTCATGTTTGGATGAATAGAAAAAACATACTAAATTTTAATTGAAAATAAATTTTTACATCACAAATAATTTATATGGTTGAATTATATTGTTGAATTATTTTTATGTAAAAATATACTATAATTTTATCAGTTAATATAATGTTGTTCATTGTAATTAATTTCACCATGAATTTAGATGTTAAAAAATTAAATCTTTTACAATGTTTTTAACTATTAAAACTAATTTTACATTCGTAAAATGGGATTAATTTTAAATTAATTACTTCAAATTCGGTGTTTTTCAATTTTTGAATATATATTCCCACTTTGTAATCAGCTTGTTTATATTATGTATATATCAGTCTTTTTTTGGGTTTAAGAATAGTAACTTTTGTATTTTTTAAATTTAAACGGTAAAATTCTAAATTATGTTACTAAGGTTAAATACTATATCAAAAAATTACCCTAACACTTTTCCTAATATAATTTTATAAGTTATTTTATACATAAATCATCCTTGGGTCAAAATGGTACCTTTTATAAGCCACTTGAATTAGATTAGGATATTTAATATATTTTATTTAAAGAAAAGTTAAATATGTCCTAATCAAATTTTCATAACATTTTCATTTTTAAAAATAGGTTATACATAACATAAAATTAAATTTCAATACTAATTTTAAATTAAAATGTTTTTCATTGTTATCGTAATTTATTTTTAATTTTTAGGTAAACAATATTTACATTAAAGGCTTATACATTGACGATGAAGAAATTATTTAACAGTTGAAAAATAAATAAAATTATTCTTTAATAAAATGATAATAACAATTAATAGACTAAAAAACTAGAGAAATATTATTTTATGAATATATATAAGGAATCATCTTCCATGATTCTATTTATTGACCCTTTTAATTCATATGGAAAAGATTATGACACTTATAATGTTTTATTTAAATTGATGTTAATGTTCATACATTCATTTTTTAATAAATATAAAATTTTTAATGTAGGATTTTCCAAAAAATATATTTTACTATAATTAATTTTAGGAAATATGAAGGATTTATCTTCATCATGCTATTTTATTTTTAATTATTATTCAAGAATAAGTGTTTTAAATTATTACAAAAAAGGGATGTAGTAATTATTTTATTAACGATAATAACATATTACTGTTATTAAAAATATCATGATAAATATAATATTTGATAATTAATATAAATATATATATATATATATATTAAATTGACCCCTTGGGGATATAGTAAAATAGTTTTTTTGAGGAAAAAATATTATCTTATTATATTTAAAAATCAATATATTTAATTGTGTCAAAATTAACACTATTGATTGTATATCAAACAATATGTATTATTAAAATATTTATAACTAATATAACATTTTTGAAAATATATAATAATTATTTTATTATAAAAAATATTAAAAAAATTATTTATGTTTTAAATGTCATCAAAAAAGAATTTAGTTCACCCATTTAATATAATAATATTTGTTATCTTATTATGAAATTAAATAGAATAAATTAGTGTTAATTAAGAGTGTGACGTTTGAATTGATATAAAAAGTTGTCTAAAATTTATTTTTTTATGATATTACAACCTTATTTAATCTCATATTCCATACTAAAACATTTTTAAAGTTTTTAGATTGCTTTTATTTTATGATAAATTAATATTTTTTAGAATTCTAAATGTGTCCTTCAACTGAATTATAAACGGGGAAATCCTCCCTCACAACATCAAATCATTTGTATCCTTCACTCTTGGACATACCCTGCCTATTTACCCTTTCATGTTCCTTATACACATTCTAGATTTTCTAGTATTATCTAATAAGCGACTCTGGTGCCTTTAAGTGTAGATATAGAGGGAGCTCCTCGAAGAAGAGGTTATATCCTCTACCTATTCATTCAAACTTATTTCATGTTAAACTTCTTCTATATGATTTATTTATATAATAAATTTATAAATACATTATATATTATATACTGATATTTTATTATTATTATACAAAAACCATATTCCACCTTATTGTTGAGTTAATAAGTTTTTCCTTATAACTTTTCCATTCCTTCTTGTTTTGAAAATCACAAACACCTTATATATAAGCAAATATAAATTTTACCTACATAAAAAAAATTTACTACATTAAGTAAATTTACCCTAATCTAGATTTTCCTATACATAGCAATATTTTCCGTAAGTACAAAAATTGGATTCATACCCAAAATCCCAGAAGTCATAAAATGTAATGATTTGGAGCATTCTGTTTTTAGGATCCGAATTCTGGATGTGAACAGAAATGAAGTTCCAATCCAAATTCTGGACTCCGAACATTCATGAGTTCGACTCCGGACACTTATAATTTTTGACTCTGTACTTTCAAAAGTTCGACTCCAAACTCTTTTGATGTTTGGCTTCGAACATTCATGAGTTAGACTCTGAACTCTTATGAAGTTCGACTCCAAACATTCATGAGTTCGACTCCGAACTCTTATGAAGTTTGACTCCGAACATTCATGAACATGACTCCAAACTCTTATGAAGTTCAACTCCAAACTTTTACTAGTTCGACTTCAAACTCTGCAAGTTCAGATTCCGATTTCTAGTGAAACAAGACTACGAATTCCAATAAAACATAATCCGAACATTTCTTAACATAGACTCCAAATTTTGTTTTGGTTAGACTCCGAAAATTTAATTTGATTACACTTCGAAATTTTTTATGGATTTTACTTACATATCCTCCATTTCAAAATGATGTCGTGCATTCATTTATACATGATTTATAATTAAATGATATCATCCATTCTGTTTCTAATTAACTGTTGGATGAGTTAAATGTGTACAGGTCCCTTCAAATTTCATGGAAAATATGACCGTTGTAGGAGGGAGTCGACCGTTGGAAATTTTCCTATAAAAAGGAGCTCATTTGAAAGAGCATAACATGAAGTTGATCGATCTAGAGACCACACGCTGTTAAGGGGATTTCTAGAGAGATAATCTTTGCATGCCTTGTGCGTACTGGACTGCTCGTTCAGATTTCTTCAGGAGACTCCCAATGTTGGCGATTACATTCGAGGACTTCCGGGGATTGGAAGATAGAGGTGCCGACTACATTGATGTTCGAGGGCTTCCTTGCTGAGGAAGACAAAGGTTCCAACTACCTTAAAGTTGAGGGCTTGCAGGGATAGCAAGACAGAGATTACGATATTCGTATCGAGGGCTTACCCTAGTGTGGGTAAGACAGACTTGCTTGAAAGTATAAATCAAGGGACCTTTATCCAAGGTTGTTGGATACCCTTCTCTTTGTGTTAGAAGAATTATATTTAGTTACGTGTAGTTTTACTACTTGTTTTTTCTGCTACACATTTTTTATTTTAAGGAAAGTATAACCTTCTTATATTTCCTTACACTTGTACTCTGATTTTTTTAGATTCTTTACGCTATAAGGTAGAATCTCATATTATAAACTTTCGTTCCAATTCTCCAGTTGGTGATTAGAGGTTTTGTGAATTTTCTTAGTTTAACATTGTTAAACATTGATTTTTCCTTGTCTAAGGAAATTTTTTAAAGTGTAAAATTCACCCCCTCTTCTATATCGATCATCTACATAATTATTTCAATCCTACAATTGGTATCACAAGAGGTCTCTGAAATACTTATTTTCACATATAAGTTTCTCTTTCTCATTTTTCCATTATTTTTCATCCTTGTTTATAATTTTTTGTTCATTACGAATTATCATTTTGAAATTTGTCATTCTGAACTTTGTCATTCCAAATTTTCATTCCGAATTATCATTCTGAACCTTGTCATTCTGATTTATCATTCCGAATTGTCATTCCGAACAATTTGGTTATAAACTTTTTCTTCTAACTAGTTTGGTTGCCAGAGTTTTTTTTAAGAATGGCAGGAATCAATGTTGGCTCTATTGACAATCTAAATCCTACAAGACCGCCAATCTTTGATTTTAATGACTATGAGTACTGGATAGATCGAATGAAGACTTTTTTTTATCAATATAGGTGTGGATAATTTCGTTATGCTTACTGGTGATTATAATATTACTGATAAGGAAGTTAGAACATTCACTAACTAGGAAAAGCAATAGTATCAACTCAATTATAAGGTACGCAACACTTTACTATGTTCAATGACTAGAAATATATATAGCCAAATTTCTGCATGTAAAGCAGCTAATTGTATCTAGAAGAAGTTAGATGTTACACACTTTGGCACTTCTAAAGTGATTGAAAATAGCAGAGCTATGCTTAGAGGTGAATACCATGGATTCAATTTTTTGTATGTAGATCCAATCTATAAAGTTCAGCAGAGATTTATGACTATATTCAACAGTCTACAGTCTATGGGAGAGTAAGGGTTAGATGATGAATCCATTGTGGATAAGATAATTGATATTATTCCTAATGAGTGGGAATCGAAATGAACAGCTATTGATGAGAACAGGAAGGTCACTCAAATTTCTCTTGATGAACTATTCAGAACTCTTCTACAACATGAAACAAGAATGAAGAGAGATGCTGAGAACATCAAAAATAAGAATGGTAATGGTACTGTTTCTTTTACAACAACATCAAATCACTTGAAAGCTAAGACTCCTGAGAGAGTAACCAGATCCATGTCTAAGAAGGTGGTTATTCAATCATAATCTAGTGAAAGTGAAGTCTCAGAAAATGAGTTAGAAAATCTTGCTTGATGAATGAACAAGATAGCTGGCCAGAGAAATTTCCAATCCAAGTATAAGAAAGGAAAGTAAAGGTAGGAAAGATAGAGAAGTTTCTTGTTATGAATGCTAGAGAGCTGGACATATTAGAGCAGATTGCCCTATGCTCATAAAGAAAGAATGAAAAGAAATGCATTCTGAAAGGAACAGAAAGAAGTATTACAAAACCGAAGCTAAGAATGTTCTAAAAGCAAATGACACCTGGAGTGCCAGTGGTGGTGAATCTTCAGATGAATCTTCTGATAATGAATCTTCAGGACAGAAGAATCTTGGTCTTATAGGCAGATTACCCATTAACAATCATTTCTTTATGGCTAAGGTATGAAATTCTGAATCATTGACCAATGTATCTTTAAATTATAATGATAGTAAGTATTATAACTCATCAGATGAATAATCCTCTTCTAATGAAGAAAATACTTCACCTACCTATAAAGAAGTTTCTAGGTTAGCTGAACTTCTTGAGATTGAAAATTCTAAACTCAATAAAAAACGTGATAAGGAAAACTCTAGGAATTATGTTCTTAAAAAAGAAATATCAGTTCTTTCTAAAGATCTTGATAGGAAAAATTCTAATTTTATAAGTATTTCAAAAAATCTTGAGGGTGTAAGCTCTGAGAAGAACAAACATTCTAAAGAGTTAGAACAAGTAATTTCTATGAAAAGTGTTTTTGAGATTAGGTTTAGTTCTAAATCTAATGATTTTGAAGTTAGAAACATGGTTATAAAACTAAAGTCCAAAATTTTCTACTTAAAGAAGTGTTTATCAAACTTTTAACATGGTAATGAAAATTTTGATAAAATGTATTCACAAATAAGACCATTAAAAAACAAATCCAGATTTGGTTATACCCATGAAATCCAACTTTTAGTAACAAGTACTTTGTTCCAAAAAGTGACCTATTTTGTATCAAGTGTCAATGTGGTGTTCACTAGGCAAAAAAACTTTCTTTAAATAAAACACAATCTCAAGGTTTTCATAGAGCCTATTTTTCTAAGAAAGTGAAGGTGCCTAAAATTTTGTTATCTGGAAATATCGGATCCAAACAAGTTTGGATTCCAAAAGTCAAATTATTTTCGTGTTTTCAGGAAGATAGAGGGAGTACCGAAAACAATACATGGTACATGGATAGTGGTTGTTATCGGAACATGACTGGTCACATAAGCTATTTTGAAAAATTATCAAAATGAAAGGAGGAAAGGTATATTTTGGAGATAATGCTCTGGGAGAAATTGTTGGTATAGGTAATATTGTTCTTCTTGGTAAAACATTTATTTCAAATGTTTTATTTGTTAAGGGTCTTAAGCATAACCTCATTAGCATAATTCAGTTATGTGATGAAGGATACCATGTGAATTTTAGGAATGATAAATGCTTAGTACACAATTCCAAGGATGAGTTTAATCTCTCAACCAATAGGCAATAGAATGTTTACACATTGAACATAGAAGACCTCAGGATCCAAGACCTACTTTGCCTATGTTCAATGGAAGATCATTCATGGTTATGGCATAGAAGACTAGGTCATTGTTACCTTAGAAACATATGTAAACTTTCTAAGAAGAAACTAGTTAAGGATATACCGAAGCATAGATATGATTCTTCTAATGTTTGTGATCATTATCAATATTGCAAGCAACATAAATCTTGTTTTAAATCAATCGTTGAAGTCTCAACGACTAATGCATTACAGTTAGTGCACATGGAACTTTTTGGTCCAAAACAAACTGGAAGTATTGGAGGCAAATACTATGTGATTGTTTTTGTTGATGATTACACCAGATTTACTTGGGTATATTTTCTTGAAAAAAAGAATGAAGTTATTTCTTATTTCAAATGTTTTAGAGCACAAGTTAAAAATGAGAAAAATCATCCACTGAATACTATTCATAGTGATCATGGAGGAGAATTTCAAAATTTTGATTTTGAAAATTTTTGTAGTTGAAAAGGTATTACTCACAATTTTTTAGCACCCATAACTCCTCAACAAAATGGTGTTGTTGAAAGAAGAAATATAATTATTCAAGAGATAACTAGAACCATTTTGAGTAAATATTCTATAGTTAGACATTTCTTAGATGAAGTTGTATGTACTTCTTGTTATACTATAAATCGAGTCTTTATTAGACATTTTCTTAATAAAACATCGTATGAGTTATGGAACGGTAGAAAACAAAGACTTTCCTTCTTCGAGGTTTTTGGTTTCAATGTATTAATTCTGAATAATAAAGATAATTTACATAAATTGGCACCAAAATCTGATGAAGGAATTTTCTTAGGCTACTCCACAACTTCTAAGGCATATTGAGTTTTAAAAAAAAATACATGTATTGTTGAAGAAACAGTGCATGTATGATTTGATGATACTGATCCTTTTGTTTTTAAACCATCCCAACCTACATCCTCGCATGTGATTACAAAAAATGATTGTCAACCTTTGAGAGAAGATCCTCTTGATAAAGAAAATGTTCAAGAAGATACTTATGAAACATTTACCCCAGAAGACTTTCTAACCTATGTTGATGAACAGGTTTTACCAAACCCAAATCAGGTGTTTCTTAAGAATCTTCCCAGTGATAGTATCAATGTTGATGTAAATCAACCAGTATGTACTATAATTTCCTTAAGAAATAAAGTAGAATGTGTAGCATTTCTTTCCCAATTAGAACCAAAAAGCACTGATGAAGCTTTAGGTGATGATGATTGGATCAAAGCCATGCAAGATGAACTAAATTAATTTGAGAGGAATAATGTCTGAAACTTGGTTGAAAGACCTAAGGAAAAATCTTTCATTGGAGTAAAATGGGTCTTCCGAAACAAGTGTGATGAAAATGGAGTCATAGTAAAAAATAAATCTAGACTTGTTGGTAAAGACTATAACCAGCAAGAGATAATAGACTATAGAGAAACTTACACTCCAGTATCTAGACATAAATCTATTCGTATTCTACATGCCTTCACAGAATTCTTCAATTTTAAGATTTTTTCAAATGGATGTGAAATATTCTTTTCTTAACGGTTATGTTCAAGAGGAATTTTTTTTTGAATAACGTCATGGCTTTGAAGATTCAAAATATCCTGATCATGCTTTTAGACTTACCAAAGCTTTGTATGGTCTTAAACAAGCCACATAAGCCTGGTATGATAGACTAACAGGATTTTTGCTTCAAAATAACTATGTTAAGGGAAATGCAGATCCAACCCTTTTTATAAAGAATGATATGAAAAATGTTCTGATTGTTCAAATTTATGTTGATGACATCATATTTGGTTCAACTCATCAATATTTAACTGATTCATTTGAAAGTCTAATGAAATATGAGTTTGAAATGAGTATGATGGGTGAGTTAAATTTTTCCCTTGGTTTTCAAATTCCCCAAAGACCAGAAGGAACCTATATATCCCAACATATGTATATTAAAGTTCTTCTCAAAAAGTATGGTTATGACAACACTAAGAGTATAAGTACTCCCATTGGTACCTCAAACTCCTTAGATCTTGATGAAGCTGGGAAACCAGTAGATCAGAAAACTATTAGGGGTATGATAGGAAGTCTACTTTACCTAATTGCTAGTCGACCAGACTTAATGTTTTCAGTATTCTTATGTGCAGGATATCAATCCAATCCTAAGGAATCTCACTTAATGGCGATAAAAAGAATTTTTTTCTACCTAAAGGGAACCATGGATCTAAGATTATTTTATACATCTGGAAATGATTTTATTCTAAAAAGTTTTTCGGATGGTGACTTTGGTGAATGTAGAATGGATATAAAGATTTCATCTGGAACTTGTCATTTTTTAAGAGATTCATTATTTTCTTGGTCCTGCAAGAAGCAACATTCTGTAGCACTTTCCACTGCTGAAGCTGAATATGTAGCAGCTGGAAGTTGTTGTGCTCAAGTGTTGTAGATGCAACACACACTCACAGATTATGGCCTGTGTTTTACTAAGATTCAATTTTTTTGTGATAACACAAGTGCCATTTCCCTAAGTAAGAACCCTTCACATCACTCTCGTGCAAAACACATACATATTGGGCATCACTTTCTTAGGGATCACACACTTAAAGGAGATATCATTCTTCATTTTAACGGAACGCAAGAAAAACTTGCTGGTATTTGCAAAGAATCATTACCCTCTGATAGATTTGAATACATTGAACAAAAGTTAGGAATGATAACCGTAAGGTAATCATTCTTCATTAACTTCTTTTTGAACAATTCTCTTAATAATAATAAACTTCTTTTCATAGGGGGAGTACATTTTATTGTCATTGTAACTAAAATTTTCATTTTTTTTAAAACATAGGGTAACTAAAATTTTCATAGTTAGTTTTTCAAACTTTTTCGAACTAAAGTATCCGGAATGGAAATTTCTGAAACTAAAATTTCTGGATTGGGAATTTCTGGAACTGTAATTTTCAGGATTGAAATTCTCTGAATAAGAACTTCCGGAATGGAGATTTTCATATGGGAGTTTTCGTAACGATAATTTCGTACTGGAGTTTTCGTAACGAGATTTTTTTACTAGAGTTTTCGTAATGAACATTACGTACTGGACTTTCCGTAATGATATTTTCATACTGGAACATTCGTAATATGTTTGTTTTTAAATTTTTTTCTTCGAGAATAATATTACCAATTAGGAAAAAAAATTATCCAATCCGAGAGATATGATTTCCTTACTTATAGTTTCATAATCATATTTTTATTACGGGTATTTTCATGGGTTTTTTTAATGTTTGGATTCTTGTTTTCCCCAAATCTAGATGTTTTCCTTAAAACCTCAAAAGATCAAAGTCAATTTTTCCTTGCGGGAATGTTTTCAACCGTCAGATTATATCAAAACTTTTTCAACTGTTAGATGGATTTTGGAAGTCCAAAGGTCACATCCATCTTTTATATAAAGGGGACCCCAAGACACATCCCACATCGGTTTTTAAAGCTTTCACATC
This sequence comes from Viscum album, assembly GCA_963277665.1. NCBI lineage: Eukaryota > Viridiplantae > Streptophyta > Magnoliopsida > Santalales > Viscaceae > Viscum > Viscum album. The sequence continues at coordinate 1,511,239,968 of OY728132.1, read as the reverse complement.
TCGAAGCTCTGATAATCTTCTTAAGACCAGTTCTGAACATTGCAAAGCCGTTCCAAATCATTCAGAATTCATCACTCCAAATGTCTGTTGAAGCTACATCTCAAGATATGTCAACTACTAAACCAATCTCTAAGTGTTTAGTCTTCAGGGAAAGATTAGTTCATCTAGATTTATACAATTTTGATTCTATTATAACCAAGAATATAAAATTGAATGGTTGGGAAGATATATGCTTGTTCAAGTCAGAAAAACAGGATCCGATTTATACTAATTTGTTGATCGAGTTCTATGAGTCTGTTTCCTTCTAGATGGAAGATGGAAGAGAGTGGTTTTCTTTCAAGTCATATTGGAAGACTTATAAGCTTTTCAATACCAAGGCTGTGATCATGGTTGGTTTTTACTATGAGGGGAAGCAGAGTTTTGCTCACATAAGCTTCCATATGAGAAAGGAAGTTTCAACAAGGTGTAGGATTTAAAATTCCTTGGACATAAGGATGCTACGACCGCTAATATTGCTCATCTCACTCCAAAAAATAAGATTCTTCACCTCTGGGTACAAGGATTTCTCGTACCAAGAATAGTTGACAATGACAATTTTACGAAAAGTGATATCTATGTTTTAGATTTCTTGGTAAATCTAATAAAGATAAATTTGATGAGGCATGTCTTGATTACGATCAAGAACATCAAATAAGGGAATTTGAGAGCTCAATTAAATATTTAACCTGCCTTACTATCTAGGCTGATAGTTCGGTGCTTATAATCCATCAAGGTTGCATGCAAATCAAATGTCCGGAATTGAAAGCTTTTTCTTGTTAGTGATGATACCTTGAAGAGGATGAAGATGGGTTTTTCCAGCGAATCCGAAGTTTTTTACCCTCTATCTGTGGAAGAGGTTGAAGTAGCTCAGAAGGAAACATAGAATCTGGAACTATCCAAAAATACATGGACGAAGGGAAAGGTTAAAGAAGTGGTTGTTGATAAATAAAATCCACAGGCTAAGGAAACTCATTCTTCTCCCCCCAAACCGAAGAAGCAGAAAAGGTATACAGATGAAGTTGAATCCAAGTGGAGGGATGACAAAGAGAAGAGGAAAGAAGGGGATCCCGAATTTGGATTGGACCCTATAGAGGGAAAGTACTTAAAAGAAAGAGCTGCTGAAGAGCTAGAGAAACATGAGAAAGAAAAGAAAATGAAAAATAAAGTGTCTGAAGCTGAAGTAGTGCAATCCTTTCTGAGAGCTACAGAGTTAGCTTCGGAGTTTATTCCAGTTACGAAGTCATTCCTTACAGAACCTTCTTTACTAGAAACTCTATCTAAGAATTATGTCAGTCCGGAAATTTCCAATGGTAAGGAAGTTGTTAAAGAAGCCGAAAAAGAAGCTGAGGAAGAAGTAGAGGAAGAGGCTGAAGAAGAAGAAGAAGAAGAAGAAAAAGGAAGTGAAGATTTAGATGCCTTTATCAAGAATGTAGAGGTTTATAAAGATAAGGCAGAACCTACTAAGTTAGCTACTCCATGAAAGGGAGATGAGGACGCTAGTAAGAATGATGATAAGCAACAACAATAATAAGAAGAAGAAAATGACGTATATGATGACGAAGAATACTATGAGAGGAATTTTCTTGATGAAGGAAATGAAAAAAAGAAACCAAATGAGGACCACATTATTCATGTTTTTGAATCTGAGGAAGTATCTCTTAATAGAGAACCAATTTCGAAGTCTGATAAGGGAAAGAAAGCTTTCATAGATAAACCAACAAAAGAAGTCTTCAGGAAGAAAGAGGTTGGTGGTTCTTCTAAGAGAAAATTAGTGAAAATTGAAGAAGAGAAATCTCAAAGAGATTTATCTGATTCGGAATCATCATCTCATGGGCATGATTTTGTGGTTCAATCTCTGAAGAAGCTGGTGGAAACCATTCCGTTTTTCCAACTATAGATTCCAAATTCTAGATGCTGCAACAAAGTATGAATGAGAAATCAGATTCCTTATCCATGGTCATGGATATGTTTCTGAAGATTGAAGCTGAACAAAAAAGTTTTCTTATCGATTATGATGTGCATAGAATGTCCTGTATAAAGGTAACTAAGTGGTCTAAGAGAGTTGATGAAGATTTAGTTCAGTTTGAAACTTTTCAGGCAGAAGTTCAAAATGCTTTTGACGTGGAGGATAAAAAGGTTAAGGATATTTATGAAAATCTGAAACAAGAGAAAAATTCTCAGAATCAACAGTTCAGAGACCTAAATGGGAAGCTTAACTCATTATCTCAGATTTGGAAAAGTGAAAGAGATTTCTAGATTGAGATTAAGGAGAAGTTGGAAAAGCAAGATGAAATAATAATGTTGCATAAAGAATCCATGGAGGCTCAGGTAGAAGATTTAAAAGTCTAAGAAGAAAAGGTAAAATCCTTGGAGAGGCAAGTTGAGGAAGACCAAAGAGACTTGAAGAAACTCAAAACCCAGTTAAAGAAGCTCATCCCGAAGGAAAAGGAAGACAAATGAACTCACTCCAAATCTCTTGTTGTATTTGTATTTCGTTGTTTTTCTTGACAATCTCTAATGAAATGTTGTTTGGATAATTGTATATTGTAGTGTTATTAATAATCTTTAAGGTACCAAATTTTTTCATTCCCTTCAATTCATTCTGAAAATCACAAAGGGGGAGAAGGAAAAAGAACTACTCCTAAGGGGGGAGAAGGAAAAAGAACCACTAAAAAGAGGGGAAAGAAAAATTTTAAAATAGCCTTAAAGTAAGGGGGAGTTTCTCTCTATGAAGTTTTTCATTCCCATGGTAATGAAAAATCTCAGAATACAATCCTTATAGTTTCATTGCTTAAGGGGGGGTTAGTTGTATTCACATTCATCCATGAAATAAAGGAGATAATTTTTAATTTCAAAGTCTAATAAAATTTCTTAAATTCCTTATATTCTTTTTCGTAAGGATGTTTGTAATTTCCATAAAGGGGTAGATTGTTGAGTCAATAAGGTTTTCCTTATGACTTTTCCATTCCTTCTTGTTTTGCAAATTACAAACACCTTAAACTTAAGCAAATATAAATTTTACCTTAATAAGTAAAATTTACTTCTTTAATGAAATTTACCCTAATATATATTTTCATATACATAGTAATATTTTCCTTATGTACAAAAATTGGATTCATACCCAAAATCCCATAAGTCATAAAATGTAATGATTTGCAGCATTCTGTTTATAGGATCTGAATTCTGGATGTGATCTGAAATGATGTTCCAATCCAAATTCTAGACTCCAAAATTTCATGATTTCGACTCCAGAATCTTATAAAGTTTGACTCCTAACATTCATAATTTCGACTACGAACTCTTATGAAGTTTGACTCCGATATTTAATGAGTTCGAATCCGAACTCTTATGATGTTTGACTCCGAACATTGATGAGTTCGACTCCAAACTCTTATGAAGTTTTACTCCTAACTTTCATGAGCTCGACTCCTAACTCTTATGAAGTTTAACTCTGAACTTTTACTAGTTCAACTTCAGAACTCTGTAAGTTCAGATTCTGATCTCTAGTGAAACCAGACTCTGAATTCCTATAAAACAGAATCTGAACATTTCTTAACATAGACTCCAAATTTTATTTTGGTTAGAATCTGAACTTTTAATTTTCTTGGACTCCGAAATTTTTTATGGCTTTTACTTACATATGCACCATTTCAAAACGATGGCATGCATTCATTTATACATGATTTATAATTAAACGATATCATCCATTCGGTTTCTAATTAACTGTTGGATGTGTTACACGTGTACAGGTCCCTCCGAATTTCATGGAAAATATGACCGTTGGAGGAGGGAGTCGACAGTTGGAAATTTGCCTATAAATAGGAGCTCATTTGAAAGTTCTCAGCATGATGTTGATCGATCTATAGACCACATGTTGTTATGGTGATTTCTAGAGAGAGAAACATTTCATTCATTTTGCGTACTGAACTTCTCGTTCAGATTGCTTCGTACGAATCTGAATGTTGGCGATTACATTCGAGGACTTCCGGGGATAAGAAGACAGAGGTGTCGACTACCTTGAAGTTTGAGGGCTTCCTTGATGAGGAAGACAGAGGTTCCAACTACCTTAAAGTTGAGGGCTTGCGGGGATAGCAAGACAGAGATTCTAATCTTTGTATCGAGGGCTTACCCTGGTGTGGGTAAGACATACTTTCTTGAAATTATAAATCAAGGGACGTTTATCCAAGGTTGTTGGATACCCTTCTCTTTGGGTTAAAAGACTTATATTTTGTTACTTGTAGTTTTACTACTTGTTTTTTCCACTGAACATTATGTATTTCAAGGAAAGTATAACCTTCTTATATTTCTTTAAACATTTTCTCTGATTTTTTAAGATTCTAAACGCTTTAAGGTATAATCTCATATTGTAAACCTTGGTTCTAATTCTCTAGTTGGTTATTAGAGGTGTTGTGAATTTTCTTAGTTTAACTTTGTAAAACTTATATTTTTCCTTGTCTAAGGAAATTTTTTAATGTGTACAATTCACTCCCCCCCACCCTCATGTATATTGAGCATCTACATCATTATTTTGATCCTACACTTATATCCATCCTATGAAAAACAAAATCACCAGAGTGCGTACATACGTCTTACCATCTCTACACTATGGTGTAATTTTGTTTCACCAACACCTTACATGGATGGGTATGATGATGGAAATAAAAAATATATTTCATTATTATAACATTATATGAATTCGTGATCAAAATATATATCATCCACTTACATGAAAGTTTATAATTATGGGAAATATATCATCGTTTGTGCGTACATATTTCTTACCGTATCCACTATGTGATGCGATTCATTCTACATGATATCTAATAAATCATGATTATATAAATTTATATAATGAATAAATATGATATATATTATTTTAATATCATTTTGGAATGATATATCCAAGACCTAAGAACGAAAAAAGGGATCTTATTCATAAAACATGCATAAGAAATTGAAAGAGTTAATACTGAAACAACAAGTAATAATGAAAAGTTATTTAAAAATAGATGACAATATGATCACATAATATATCATAAAAGTGAATATGATTCTGTAATATGTCAATAATATTTTTTAAATAATTTTTCATGATTATTAGATATATATAAAGGATATCATAACTAAAGAATGTGATAATTTTGCAACTTCATTATTATTCATGATTGTTTATATAGAAGTTTTTACTACGTAATATTTATCCTCAATGTCAAAGTATTATAAAAATGTTTTTATGATTGGTTTATTATTATCCTATTGTTTTTTATTGTTATTTTTTTTCCATTTTTTACTTTTTACTACATAGTTGGAATGAATCTTTCTTTCGTTTTCCAAATGATGTACTTTTTGACTTATTTGGTGAAAGTATGAGAATATTGTTTCCTTTTTTACTTATACAACTTGTATTGATTTTTAAACGTTCATAAATCCTTATATCCATAAGCAATAATTTAATATATTTCAAGGTTATTTTCAAATAAATTATTTTCTTTTAATGTTGCATATAATTTAGATAAAATAAAATTTTTTGGAAGGAGAAAGTATATTTTCTTCAATAATTAGTTTCAAGTGTTCTATCCAAATTATTTCCCATCTAAGTTGAAATTCATTAATATAGTTATGGTTCATGTATACTATCCATGTTATCCATATGTTCTGATTATATTTAAGTTTGAATGATATTTATAAAATCCATCTGTTTAATATGTTCTATGTTATGAATCCCATTTTGTTCCTTGGGTTATGTTATGATGAATGAATTTTGTTTTTATATAATATGTAAGAATTAATTCATTATGAGATATATGGAACCTATATCTCCCTCCAATACATTGGGTAAATAGGTATTACTCATGATATATATATTTTATTTGTGAAAATGATTTCATGTTCACAATTCTATTAGTGGAAATAGTTTTCATGTCCATAATTTTATGCATGGACATGCTTTTCATGTCCATATAATTATGCAAGGTCCTAACATAATGTCCTTAATTTAATGACTGAACATGTTACTATTAATACAATTTCCCAAAGTTACGAGTTTATGTGTATGTGTAATTTCATGTATTATGTTAATGTTATGATCTAATTGATTTTGTTCTTTTATTTCCTTTCGATTCACATCTTATGAACTCTAAAACTATATTTCTTGATTTTTGATATAAAACGTATGATCTTTTATTTTTATGATCATGTTATCATAGACTTATTTATTTTTAATTCCTACATATTTCATTAATATACACTTACTGATCATCGTTGGTTTCTCATTTCTGTGTTTTATTTTCCTTTTGTTGTAGATAAATATTTTAGGTATGGTTACTAAAGAGGAAAATCATCATGGGAGATGTTAAATATATTTCACCAGATTAGAAAAATGTGTTCCAAAATTCCAAAGTAACTAAACTAATTTGGGCTTTTGGAATCTATTTGATTAATATAATATGTATTAATCAAAATTAATGTAATCTCTATGTACGTCATGTTTGGGTTGTTAGAGTTGGTATCAAAAAGAAGATTTATTCAACCATTAGAAAGTAAGGTGATGAATCTTTAGCGAGATCCCATGAAATATTTATAAGGATGTGTATTGGGATGTACTTATGTATAAGTCAAAGTAAAATCTTACAATCATTATTTTTTTTAATCATCATTTTTAACCTAGGTTTATTCTTATGATTTTAGATTTTGAAATTAATTCGAATTGATTATGTTGCTTTTCTAGTATGATTACTTCCTCTCCCACTATTATTTTTTGGGTATTAAACAATGGTTTCAACCCAATAGATCCATGTAAATGATGGATGTGATGGTTAATGAAATTATTTTCTCATAAGAAACCAAATATTATGGGATCTAGAATATAGAATCATCTTCCCATATATCATTCTTGGCTTCTAAATGACCAAAGGTGGGTACACTATTCTCTTGAATCCTTATTAAGGAATCATATTCATACATTTAGTGAAACTATTGATCCCCGAGTTTATGAGAAATTGATTTGTACCATTGAAAAAATATTTTTCATTCTCTTCTCTTCACACCATGAAATGTTAATTTTAGGAACTTATCTCATAGAAGGAAACAAATTTTTTTGGTGAAACTATATCAAGAATATTGGGAAACAAGATAAATTGACTCCATTGATTGGGATAAGTTCAAGAATATATTTTCTAGTATGTACCATCATTCTATTCTTCCTAAAAAACAAATATTGTGGTTACAACTCTATCACATGGTTAGAATAAGAAAAGAATCATAGAGTTTAAAGGAAACTCTAAAAACTATGATGAAAAAAAGATTACATTTTCTTTATGCTCAAAGTGTGGAAGGAAACATTGAGAAAATTGTCTTATGGGGATTGATAAATGTTTTATGTTATTAGTATAAGGACATCTTGCCATTTATTATAGATATAATAGGGGGAAATAAAAATCTCCAATGAATACACCTTCTGCATGTAAATGTTTTAGGTGTATGGAAAATGGGAATTATGTTATCTAGTGACCAAATTCAAGGTTTAATGACGATGATATAATTCATAAATATATTAAGGCCAAAGGAAAAGAAATGTGACATGTGATCACTATTTGAGATATAGTGCATGAAATGATTTGTTGAAGGATTGAGTGTTTATGTATTAGAATCCAAGAATACTATTGTGTGAGTATATTTATGGTATTATGGAATAATGAACCGTCTATGTATTGGTCTTCTGTTGGTTTTCTGTAAGGATAAAAGAAAATATATTGAATGGTACTAGAAAAAATGAATAGTGATAGAGATAATAAGTTGAATTTTTTGAAAAATATGTGATTATGGGAAGGATAACCCTTAATATGAGCATGATGATGTGATAATGATATTTGGAAAATGATATTTTTGATATGAATAAGTAAATTGGATGGTATTGATTTCCATAGAACTAATTAAGGAATGTTGAAAAGTTGTTTCTGATATCATGTATGAAGTTTATAGCTTTTGGAATTAATTATAATGAAATATCAATGTTTTCAATAAATATGTATGGTAAAGATAATAAATGATTAAGGTATTCACATGTTTGGAATGTGAAAACCAAGAACTGACTTATGAGATATGGGGGATAAATGTTACACCAATTTAGTGAATATATATCTAAATTTTGGGATTTTATGTATTTAGTAAGATTTTAAGGTTATCAATTTATGGAAATTTTATGCTAAACATAGGATGATGTTTTTTTAGAAATATGTATTATGTCACCATATCTGGACTTATGCATATTTGATAACTTGTGCTAATGTTCATGTTCTGTTAAAGACACATGGAATGAACTATAATTCTATTATGAATTACATGATATGCTAACATTTCAGGGAAAACAAATTAATATTTTTATTCATTATATAAGTGAGGAATTGGATGTTTTGAAAGGCACAACCAATGGATATATTTTACCAAAATCATGTAAGTATATCTTCTCATGAAAATTCGTCAAAATTAGGAAATGGGGATTGTTAAGTAAAACGGTTTCTTATTATCATCATTTTTATATATCAATGACATGTTTTAAACATCTTAAATTTATGGTTTTGTGATTTGTAACTTTCAATAGATTACCCATTGTCTTTTGGTCAATGATTTTTTTCAATCCCTTTGATTATTTATTACTTTCTACTAGGCCCAAAGATTCACCTATGTTCTCCACTGTATAGAAGTAGTCTTGATTTAATTTAGGAAACTCTTATTTTCCCACTGTTATATTTAAAAAGGATGTTGTATTACTTTTTTGATTTGGTTTCTCTAATATAAACATTTAGGTATTAATATTTTTATATCTAAGACGAATTTCAAGGGTGAAATTCATTTATTAAGGGGAAGTAGAATGTGACAACTCATGATTTTTATGATATGGATTCAATTATTTTCTTTTATTTCATAGGTATTACTCCACACTAAGATATGATTTCACTTCATGAAACACTATCATATTGTGAGGTAAACACAATACAATCCTTGGATTGTGTTACACACAATTTCAGGTTTTTTTGATTGATTTCATTTCACTCAAGAACGTGTTTAAGTGAACAACTAAATACTATTATGATAGCTAATAACCTTTAAATTATAACAGAGGGTATGAATAAAATTAAATTAATTCTAGAAATATGCATTACAAATGTTTTTAAAAATAATTCTTTAGTGGAAAATTAATTATAAATGAAAATAAAACCCTTTTTAAATAAATAGAAATGTTTTTCTAAAAAACTATTTAAATAAAAATTAGTGATTTTATGAAATAATAAAATCAATATTGATGTATTTTGTCTATTATAAAATTTAAATGTATTATTATATGTTTTTTAGACACTATATAAGAAAAAATTTAATTTTTTGGATAAAAAATGTATTTCCTTAAAAAATGTAGTTTTACTGCATTTTGTTGGATCGCCCTTTTTAAATCTATTTTTTTGAATCATTTATATATTACATTTTAAAAACTAAAACACTTATTTTTAAGTGGGAAATAAAAATACTTTGTATAAATTTTTTATATTTTTCTGATAAGTTTCATGTTTTGAGGAGTAGTAAAAGTATACCAAATTTTAATTGAAAACATCTTTTTTCATCTAAATATATTATACTATTAAATTATATTAGTGAATTATTTTAAAGAATATATATAATATATTATTATCAGTTAATATAATTTTTGTAATTGGAATTAATTTTACCATGAATCTAGATGTAAAAACATTTCAATCCATTGCAATGTTTTAACTTTTGAAATATGATTTTCATTCGGCAAATGGGGTTAATTTTAAATTAGTTACTGAAAGTTATGTGTTCTAACTTTAGGGAAATAGATTTCAAATTTCTAATCATTGCGTTCAAATTATGTGAATATATTTATTTATTTTTTGGGATTTATGAATAGTAGCTATAATGATTTTTATTAATATACTAAGAAGGAAAATTTGGTAATTAAGGGAAAATGAAATATTATTAAAAAAACATGAATCATTTTCTAATGTAGTTGGATGTGTTATTATCTACCCAAACCTTCCTTGGGTAAAATTGGTACCCTTTAGAGGCCACATAGATTAGATTATGATAGAAATTATATTTTAATTGATGGATAGTTGAATATGTCACACTAAAATTTTAATAACAATATCATTTTTAAAAATTGGTTATACAGAAGATAAATTTGACTATAAATTATCATTTAGACAAATTATTTTTATTTAACATGGTTTTTTATTTTTAAATTTTAGGAAATAAATAATTACTTTAAATGATTATAAATTGATGATGCATAAATTATTTAATTGATGAAAAATCAATAACATAATTTCTACTAAAATGGTAATGACTATTAAAAGACTGAAACACATGACCAAATATTATTGGTCTGGTATATATCAACCATAATAATACAAAAGTCTATTTATTTACCATTTGAAGATTTATGGAAATGATTCTGACATTTATAATATGTTATTTAAATTGATGTTAAAGTTTTGAAATTATGTTTTTAATTTATATAACATTAAAATTTAGGATTTTACAAACGATATATTCAAAAATAATTATTAAAACGAAATATAATGGATTTATCTTCATATTTTTTTAAAATTTTTATCGAACAAATAAATATATTATATATTTACACAGAACTGATGTAGTAATTATTTTATTAAAGAAAATATCAAATTAATGTAATTTAAAATATTCAAATAAATATAATTTTGGGATAATTAATATATCCACCTAATTATCTAGTTTAACATAACACATTAACGGAGTAATAAAATATTTTTGTTGGGGATAACATCTTATCATGAAATTTTTAAAAATCAATAAACTGAATAGTGTCAAAATTCACACTATTGAATGTTTAACAAAATATTTTATTATTAAATTATTTGAAAACCAGTAAAAAATTTCCAAAAATGTATATTCATTATGATATGGAGTATGTGTTTTTAAATTATTCATTTATGATCTAATTGGATTATGTTTGTAAATATTTCTCCCTATCAATATCGAAATATTTGTTAACATAGTTAAAAATAAAATATAATAACTAAGTTTTAATTAATAGGATAAGGTGTAAATTGACAAATAAAACTTGTCTAAAATATATATTTTATGATATTAAATTATTATGTCATCTCATATTTTAAACTACGACATTTTTTTGGATTTTAATGGGTTTTGATTTTATAGTAAATTATTATTTTTGGATATTCCAACTGTGCCCCTCTATTCAATTATAAATGACCACTCCATCCCTCACAACTTCACATCACTCTTAAACTTCAAGATAATTCATAACTTGCCCATTTCCATTCTCATTTTCCTTAGTTAAATTATATATGTTATAGAATTTTTAAAATACAAACTCTAGTACCCTTAAGAAAAGATATAGAGGGAGGTCATTGAAGAATAGGTAATATCTTATACCGACTATTTCAAACATATTTATTCTTATAATTCTATTCATTAGTTGTTTCCATTATAAAGTAATAAATCCAAAATAAATTATATTCTAATATTTTATTATGACTATGTAATAACCATACTGCTCTTTCTTATCCATCAAACAGAAAACAAAATCCCAATGTGTGTGTATGTATGACTTACATTCTCCAAGCCGAGGTGTAATTTTATATAACCACAACCTTACATGGATATAAATAATGATGCAAAATAATAAATATATTTGATTATTATAACATAATTTTCATTCTGGACTTAAATTTATACAATCCAATTCCATTCAATTTCAAAAATATGAGAATAATATCGTCGCTCATGGGTACATATGACCTACTGTCCCCATGATGTGATGTGATTAATTATACACGAAATTAATTAAAAATTATTATATAAATTAATGTAATGAATAAATATGATTTATATTATTTCAATATCGTTTTTATTGATATAACTATGACCTAAGAAGGATAACATGAACTTATTCAATAAAACATGCATAAGAATATGACGTAGTTAATACCTAAATAAGGAGTAATAAGGAAATTTTATGAACAAGTAGATGATAACATGATCAGATAGGATTTCATAAAAAATAATATGATTCTTTAATAACTCAATGAAATTATTTTAGTCATTTTAATAGAGGTTTTAATACATATAAGTACATCAAACCAACGGTAAGGGATACTTTTTCAATCTCATTATTATCTGATACTATTTGTATCAAAGTCTTTACTAGGATATATATTTCATTAATATCCCTGTTCACTAAAAATGTTTTAATAAATATTGAACTATTTTACTAAGGATTTTATCATCATTTTTACCTAATTTTGACTTTTTACAAGGATGTTTGAAAAGAATATTTCATTCAATTTCCTAATAAGGTACTTTATGACTTATCCGACGAAAGAATGAATAGAATGTTTTTTAACATCTATAGAATGAGTGGATTATTACTCATTAATAACACCTTATTTTCATGAGGGATCCTTTATGGTTTTTCATGGTTATTTTCAATGAAATTCTTTTCTTTTATATTTTTTTTCCATTTTGAGAATAGTAAATGTTTTTGAAGAAGAAAGGTTATTTTCCTCAAGAATTATTTTCAAGTGTTCTAAAAAAATTACTTTCTATCTATGATGGAATTATTTATAGGGTTATATATCATTTATACTATCACTATTATTCATAAGCATTTATTTTTTAATGATCGATTACAATTTATCGAATCCATTAATTTTAAATTGTGTATATTAGAAAGGTATTAATGGTTAATAATCCCATTTTACTCCATGGGTTATCCTATGAAAAAGGGATTAGGATTTAGTAGAACACATAATAATGATTTCATTATTATATGGGTGGGACCAAATTTTCCCTCCAATGCATTGGATAAATATAGAAATCTCATGAGGTATATATTTAGTCTCTGAACATGATTTCATGTTCACAATTCTATGTGTGGACCTACTTTTTATGTCCATAATTTTAGGTATGGAGCTGGATTTATTGTCCATATGTTTATTCATGGTCTTTATTTCATTCCATTAGTTTAATGAATGAACCTATAACTATTTAGACATGTTAAAAAGTTTAAAATTTTATGTTTATGACGAAATTTCATTACTTATGTTAATGTCATGATATAAAGGATTATGTTATTTTATTTTCTTATGAATCATGTCTTATGAACTATTAAAATTTATTCCACAGTTTTTTATATGTATGGAATGATCCTTTATTTTTATGATAATGTTCTCATACCCTTATTCTCAGGATATTACTATATATTTCCTTTATATACCCTTACTTATCAACCGAGTTGACCCCTTTATGGGTTTTCATTAACTCAAGTTATGATGAAAAATTTTAGGTAGGGTTACTAAACAGTAAAATATTTGTGAGGGATGATGAAGATCTTTCACTAAAATTTTAAGAATGTGTTCCATGTTTCCAAAAGAGCAAATATAATACGGTGTTTGAGAATCTATTTTTTTAATGTATTAATTATTTCAAAAAAATAATGTAATGTCGATGTACATCATGCCTGGGTTGTTTGACTTCCTAATTAAATAAATCTTCTCAGATTTCTCCTATACGAGACTCAATACCAACAAATCTATCTCAGATACCTCCCTCTTACATAGAGGTTATCAACTTAACCTAACATAAATATAATCGTATGGTTCCATTTAAATAGTTTTTTATTACTATATTTACATTTGAACTCCACCAAATCTAGCTTCTTCTCTAAAGACTCATAAAATTCAAAAATATAAATTCATAGAATATCATCAAGAAGTTTAATAGTACACTATATCTACCTATCTATCTATGGGTGGAAATAAATAAATAATAAATCTTGTTTAGAAATCCCATTCTATAAACCCTCTCAGAAGTACCAAGTAAATTGTGAGTTGTGAACTGAAACTATAGTTCGTGGAACCCCAATCAGTCAGACTATCTATCTGAAATTCATGCCTCCCAAATGATATATTGAGAATGTTTCCCATACCTAGCTGTAATTCTATACCTTCTTGAAATATTCCATGATAACCCAAATAGTGTCACTATTCTCAGGAATCCTCGAGAGACCCACCAAAAGGTCCATGGTAACGTCATACCACATCCATTCTATAGTGGGCTATGACTGTAGAAATCTCTAGGCCATTGATGCCCAGACATCACCATCTTGTAGTTGTGACATAATTTCATTAACCTTACTATATCTTTTTCCATTTTTAAGCACAAAAACTATCGACATAGGTCATGATAAATTTTGGTCACACCTAGATGCACCGCCCTAAACAAGGCATGAAATTGGAATATTATCTCTTAGGCACAACAACACAATTCATGAAATAGATGATCTCATCCTCATCTATGCATAAATCTCAATGTGTACTCCCACCATCAAATATTTCCCTCAAAACTACGAATTTCAAATCCACATACTCTTTTTCCCTAATCCATCTCAATGGTGTATAAATCACTTAAACTAATATGAGAGTAAATTTCTCCTCACTCTCCTGAACCACAATGTGGATCTATCCATTAAAGCATTCCTCTACAACTCAACACTAGAATACTGAACAACATTAGACTAAGTTTACCTTATTAGTGTGTTAGAAAAACTATTTCCCATCCCAGTTGTATATACTAGCTCAAAATTAAAATTCTATTTATACTCAACCCATATTCGTTATCGGAGATTTAAATCTTGATATGAAAAGTTATAATTTTATCTCTTGGGACCTGTATACACAGTGAAATTTTCACCCAATTGATAATGTCGCCAAAACATCAAAGAATATACCACTATAGTGAACTCAATATCATGTATACAGTAGTTCTATTAATTTTTCCTTATCTTTTAATACTGATAATTTATAACTCGATCTTCGTGGAACAAAAATGATCCATTTTTTCACCAAAAACAACATATAACATTGTATACAACTCCCCTAAATCAATTAAGATGATGATTGGGGTCATTTTCAAGTGAAATTTTCGCTCCTAGAAGACATTATTGCATGCCTATTCCCATTGATAGGTTATCTCTTTCAGGGTCAAGCACGAAAGCGGTGCTACCAATCTAGAAAAGTCTTATATAAAACATCAATAATATCATTACAATAATTGAAAGCAATGTTTATCAAAAAGAATATTGGGATACTCCAAATACACAACTGTCTAAACATTCTCTAGGAGCACTAACACACCATCAATTGAGATGATGTGACCAAAGAATTGTACCAGATAAATCGAAAACTAAAACATTGATAACATGGAAAATATATGAATCTCTCTAATTCTACTCAATATGATGTCAAAATTTTAGCAATTATGTTTATTAGTCTTTTCATAAACCTAGATTTTATCAAAAATAGAAAATAAATATATCCAGGCACGGATGGAAAATTTTTCTCAATAATTTTGTTATCAAACTTGGTCAATCTATCCACATGAATAACATAAAAATGAAATTTTATAATATATAACTACGTTTGAATGAAGACCTTAGTATATTAGATGGTTTAACTCTAAAATGATCACATTTCAATCATAGAGAAAATATAAGATCCTCTCAACCATTCAAATAGAACATCGATACATGGAAAAAGAATCTGGTTCATCATAATCATCTTATTTAACATTTAGTACTCAACACACAAGTTAAAACTTTTATAATCATTTTTTCTAATCAAAATAGAAGAACCCCATGGCAACGTACTTGGATGCATAATGTATTTATCCATGATTCTTGGTATCCTGAAGCTCTTTTTGTGTATTCCATATGGTGGAATTGAAATTTGATATACCCTTTACATTAGCTAGATGGAAAATTCCACATCTCGCTCAGGAGAAAGCCCTGAAAAGTCTTCATGAAACACATCCAAAAACATATCCACTACAGGTGAAAAGAAATCCTAATTTTCACGACCTTCATCCGACAAAAAAATAAAAACCATGGTGGTATGTTCCACAATTTTTTGGAGAAATAGACCTTCATGACCCTTTTTTATATCCCATTCTCCATTAAAAATATAATTGTCATCCTCAAGAGGTGTAAAAGTTACACTTTTGTGACAAAAATCTATGTGGGAGCGGTATACAACTAACTAGTCTATAAAAAAATTATGTCGAGCCATGACATGATAAGGATGTAAATATCCCATAGAAAATGATACTCCATGCCCTTGAGAGAATATCCCCTGCATAATTAAATGTCCCTCAACATTACTCCCAAAGGTGTCTTCATATTATTAAACCCACTCATAAAATCCATCGTTAGTTTAAACCAAGTAAAAATTTTTGTATATATAATGGATTCAAATTCACCAGTATCAAGTAAGGCACTTGATAGAATAGAACTAACAAGAATAGTACCTCTTACTGTAGAAGGTACAACCTTAGTATCCAAAAGATTAGGATGAATGGCACGTAAATGTAATTCCCCTCTTCCCTGAAATGATGTCTACACTCCCTAAGTTGCACTACTCTACTGATATGGGAACTCTATCCAATATGTACCATGTCCATTACCTCTACCACCAAGTCCTCTAGAATAGTATCTTTCAGACTACAAGGGTGTGGAAGATCCCCTTATCACACTCTAATTCTTTGTAGCTACTATATAATTACCCATCTTTCATGGGTTCCTGTAGAACCTCTATAAATTAAATATCCTTACATTACCTATGCACTTTACTAGTGGTTGAGTAAAATGATTTTGAAAGTGGCATAGCCTGCCACATTGGTCGAAAATAACATGGGTTTGATCATAACTAACTTTTCCCTCTGTCTAGATTCTTTTCTTCCAACTTCTATGGTAGACCTTCTCGAGACGGCATTTCCTACTAGTGGAAGTCATGCCTTGTAATTTTCCCGTTGAAACCACTTTTACACCAATATAATCTTCCTTTAGGTTCCCCTTTGAGATGAGATCCTAAGTCACCACTTCTGAAAAATTATTTATCCTGATGATATTCACCTAGGATTTTTTTACCTTTAATCTCATCATGAATCCACTTTTCCACATCATCTTTATCTCATTCCAACACTAGAAAAAATAACTATGAATATATAATGGGTCTAGAAAAGTCCATCATAAGAATACACCCTTGATCCATCCATATGAACTCAACAGCTCTCTTTTACCTCATTAAATTTGGATATATGTGGTCCAATAACTTATCTGAAAATTCCATCCACTCCATAGTCTCTTGTGGTCCATCCAATGTCTAGATGTCCCACCAGATCATTTGTTGAACATGAGACATGTATGTAGCCAATTTGAATCACTTATCAACATGAGTTTCTAAATTTTCATGTATGGTCTCGATAGACTCAATCTAGAACTCTAATGCCACTAGTCCACCCTCAATGATAAAAGTCATAGGGTGATGTAACTAGAAGATTCTTGTTAAATCAGACATGATTTTCAAAATCCTCTATGGATATATTTCCCTAAATTAAATAATCTAAGAAAATTTATCTTTAAATTACTCTCTAACTTCCTCAACCGACACTACTGATTCCTCAACTTTTACCGCTAGAGGATCATCCATAGCCATAACATCCAGTTATCAAATCAACGAGCATCATCAAGGAGGAAAATCTATAAAATTACAAACACATGTCTTAGGAAACGAAAAAAAATTAACACATTTATAGGGATTTACAATAGTTCATCACAATTCATTTCCCCAACCCCACAAAATGATAAAAACCATGGTGTTATCTCTACCTATAACCATCCTGCATCTTGGTCATGGTTAACAAAAATTCTAATATCATCATAATTATAAAGTATCATTAGAAAACCATTTATTCACATATTGAATCATTTTATAGTTCTCAATATCATAGTAATAACCCTTTCATTTCAACATCCTATGAAATGAATAACACTTCATGTTTAACAATATACCCAATCCCCGTTTTATCATGCGTGTCTAAAACGATTCACATCTAAAAATAATAATGAGTTCCTAGATTGATTCATGCATACTCCACTCTCATTCCATACTAGGCCAAAATTCACATATCATGATAACTCAAAAAAAATAATCACATCACACAAAAAGTGCTTCACCCATGGTGAAATAGCATTCAATTGTAACTGCCAATACCCATAACAATCATCCTACCCTAGGTACTTGGGTTTTACTCCATACATGGGTTAGCTAATCCCATGAAAAATCACATAACCAATTAATGAATCATCCTAGTATCATTTATAACATTCCTAATTAGTAAGACAAAAGAAAAAAAAATAAAACACGGCTTTGATACCACTATAAAATATCCCGAACCAAGTGCCATACATTGATGCCTCGTGTCAGACCACTACATGTCCTCAGGCATCCCTCCTTATATGGTAGTGGATTTCAACTTGAATGAATGTCCAAAAATTGGTCATGGGGAGAGTATACACTCTTTATCATAGTAATATACTAGTATAAATAAAAAAATCCAAATGATTTAACCAAAACCACAAAAAACTATATCACTAAATGGCCAAAACGTTAAATACAATATCCAAAACTGAATTGTATATAAGTAATTATAAATTTATTTCACATGTCTACATGAAGAAATAAAACTAAATGAAGACACTAACAACTTCCAAGAGGGTCCCAAAAAAAATTCTAGTTCCCTAGTCCAAGCCTCATCCCATATCATCCATCTATGCTAGGTTCATTGCCCTTAACATATCCTACATCAATGAAATCTATTCATGTGGTGATCAAGAAGCCCTGGTAGGGTGTGAGTAAAACATAGTTGGAAACCAACAACAATTTATGATACAATAACAAGTAAAAATAGTTTATTAGAATATATAAAAAATAAATACAAGTTATAAAGTAAACATTTTACATTAATATTGATTTTATTTATTTAACCACATAAATTCTCAAGATCCTCCAGAAACTCGAAATCTAAATACATTCCTTGGCCCATGACAGAGTATAATCCATGTCTCATATTCGTATAACATTTCATTGTAACATATGGTATTTCAATTTCCATGTCATTTAAATTCATTTTCATAGGCCATTGGAACCATTGTCCAATGTCAATCGCATGGGTGTAGAAGAACATGTCTAGAACTCCAGGGGTATTTAGAGAATCATTCATTGTTCCAAACCCCATGGGTATTTGTATCATCTATCCCTTTCCATGGAAAAATATTTCTATGAATTCACTTGTCACTCTATGGATATTTTCTATGTCACTCTGTGTCACACACTCGTATATGAATCAATAACATATACAACTTTTGTTATAATATCACAATTAATTAGTTCACTATTTAATTAAAACAACTAAAAAAATTTATATTCATAAAATTCCATTAATTTATTTGATAATTATTTAGTTCCTTCTATACCATTAATTAATTCAATTCAACAAGATATGTAAGAAAAACAATACTAATTAATTTGTTAAACAATTAATTATTCTAATTTTTTTAATTACATAATAAAAACATTATAAATTAATTTATTAAAAAATTATTTAATGTAATTTCAAAATCAAAATATACACCAAATTAATTCAATAATTAATTATTCAAATTCAATCAATTTAATATCCCCAATTTTGTAATCCCTTAATTAGTTATTTTTAAAAATTAATTATATCAATTTATGAAACTAAATTACTAATAATAAAATATAAACATTAAAATTAAAACATTTAATTTAAATAAAGACGTTCATATTTGAATAATAGACCTGCTACCTCAAAATCTGAGAGGAACACTCAAAAAAATTCCCAATTTGAGCAGAATAACCCCAATCATGAATAAGAATGATATCATGAATAAAATATTAGATAAAATATAAAAAAATATTTATATAACTAGATTTAGATATTATCCTAATGGGGGAAACATCCCTTCAATGAGTGGGTGACAAATGGAAAGGATAGGAGATACCAATCGGGATGAGGTTCACATGCTAGGAGAGGTGAAGATCCTCAATTTGGGAATCAAATCACAAATAATAGATATCAGTAGGCCTATGAATTTGTCTAGGAGACACCAAATTTGAGATAAAATGATTAAGGTCTTGTCAATAAAAATTAGGGGTTAATATGGGTTGGTCATGAATTATAAAAAAAATTGGTTAATTAAAAACATGCATATGGTTTATTGGGAAAGGCTTCATGGTATCCCAAACCATGAGCCTTAATCGTCCACCTCTTCTATTGGAGGGTGAATGATTTATCCTAATATGGTGTATGGTTTGACAAACCATGTTCTTGCCATTTGAATTCCCTTTATCTGGGTTCATATGGGTTTTTGGGTTGGGCGCACTGTTTGGAAAAGCCATGCGCTAATAGTGCACAACCTATCATTATTCCAAATTTATCCAATTATTCAACCAAACACCCAAATGTTAAAACACATATTTAATACACTCAAAACAAGTAAAAATAACACCTATAAACATGCTTGAAACATCTCCAAAAAATTTCATGTTTTTACGAATGATTTATATTTCTCAAAATATTCTTTTTGGTTTTAGTCAACGGATGGAAACTGTAATAATAATGTTAATTATAAATGTTATGGATAATGCAATGATATTCTTCTATATTAAAAAATGTCATTAAACATGGAATCAAATATCTGATTTGTATTCCCACACAAAGTTCTCAATATTCGAATCATGTTCTACTTCAAAATGAGAAAATTAAGTAACAACATTACGATGTGTCATTCAATAGTAAACATCCTCATTATTTTAGTTGTTCTACTGATCCACTAGTTGTTGAGAAATGGAATAGTACCCATAAAATCATGTTTTCTACAATTCAATGCTTAGAACATGAGAAATTCATTCTACATGTTTAATGTTTGGAGGGTGAAATATATTAATTATGGAACCTTATTAATAATATGATTCAAGACGAAAAAAATGAAACCACTGAATGAGATGATTCTAAGATAATATTTTCCAGTAATTAATAAATAAATATTAAACATTATAGGATGGAGAATGAATTTATTAAGCTTAATTAGATGGATAATGAATCTATTGGTACCTATTATATAATTTTACAATATTCTAATTGTATTATTATTCTTTAATCAACATCCATGAATGAAACATTAATTTATTCTTTGGTGGATTCCCCTCGAAAATATTTTCATTTAATTTTCAGAATAATCACTTTTAAATTGATAAGTGAGAGCCAGTACAACAATGAAACAGTCAACCAAAAACAATACGATTCCCAATTAAAAATTTATTACTCACAAATCCCTCCCCGAAAATCACACAAAACAAAAATTCAAAACATCAAAACTAGTTCTGTCTAACCACCATGTGTAGTACACTAGGATTCTCTTCGTTGATAACCACAATATGAAATATCAACCACTTTGAGGAAGACACAGGGTCAAATAATACTAAATACTTCACCATGAACTAGATGTGGGCAAAGATCCATTGGGAAACCATCTCAAAATTAACCAGAACCAAAATCATGCTACCAAAATTCATCATATAGGGAGAAACTCCACAATGGAAAATATAACCAACTAAGAAAACATCGGTCAACTAAGATCGCACTACCACTACTCCCACTACCACACACCCAAACATCCATACTGAAAACAACACACCTGAATGAGATGTGTTCAAACATGTTGTACTCGGATAGAAGATCAAGTGTGAGACTGTGGGAGGAGGGGGTGAAGCAACTCCATAGATCCAGAACACCATCAATGAACTATTGTCATTTGGAATGAAAACAAAACACCCACCAAACCTGAAATGATGGAGATAGCATCCCCCCATAACATCGGACTTCTAATAATGCCATTTTGAAAACAAAGTTAAACTTCTAGAATAGATCACAATGAAACACATAAACTAGAACAATTATAATTATAGATACACCACCACAAAAACAATCAGTGGAATGGATACACGCACCAAACATGATAAATTTGAATTTTCTCTGGATGAAGGCAATGCTACTAGAGTCTCACTATTGAGAGGCACGGTTGAGGCCAAGAATATCCCCCAAAATTATCTCAAAACAACATCAAGAACCATTATACAAGACCAATATGGGATCCATCACAAATAGATATTTATTAAGATCATAGGTGGAAAAAAGGTCCAATAGTAAGATCCATTGTGCATTTAATCTAACTAAGTCTGAAACCTCTATACCACCTTTATGTAAAACCAAAGTGGTGTTTCACATCATGGTTCAGGAAAAAATGATCATATAATCCACATCTGAGGAATACAACATGATAGTGAAGATATAAGAAACATATAAGAAAATGGAATGAGCTTTCTAAATGAAAGAGTAGAAAAAACCCAAAAATGAAAGGAACCCTTTCAGAAGAGAATTTCAATCAATAGATCTAACCATATATTTATTTTTGGGATAAAAAATTATATGAATGGAGTTTTCTATAATATAATTTAGTAGCTAAGAATAGATCATTTTATGTGAAAAATTGGTAGAAATGGAAATTGGGGATTCCCACCATTCCCATGATTTTGAGAAGACAAAGAAGATCAATTCTCATGAGAGCCCAAATAAATCACATTAGGGAATTGAATTAATGTCCACTACATGAAATAAATGAGGGAAGAAAGATCAAGGGAATTTATTTAGTGGAATAGTGATGTGAATAAAATTTGATAAGGATGGTTATATAGTTAGTAAATGTCAAAATGGAGAGAAAAGGATAGTTGATACAATATATTAAATGAGAGTTCCAACTAATGCAGCATCCATGATCCACTGTTTCATATTCATGGAGTATGGGAATTATTCAAATTATTGTATCTGTTTTATTTTTTTATGATCAATTTCAACAATATTCAAAGCTCAAAGGAAAATGAAAATATCATGTGATCACAACTACTAATGTGTATTATGAGAATTAATGGGTGAAATATATTTTTTTCCTATTGAATAGATAATTTATTATTTGATTCTTTCTCTACCCACTCTGTTATATATATGTAATTTTAAAAGGTTATTGAATTACCAGCAAAATGATTAGATATTGTGTTTGTGGTGAAAATTGATTATGGTATGATTGTCACATATCAGGTATATAGTTCTTCTCTAATTGATTTTCTAGGAAATTTATTCTACCAAATGTTGTCTTTCTCCCTTTAGTTTAATTTCATGTGGTTATGATTTTGTATTCTTTTTCATATATAGATCTTGAATTAATTTTTGATGAATGGAAGTCACATATCTTATTTTAAATGAACCAATTCCCATTTATCGGGTCGAGGATGAATAAAAAATTCCAATGTAAATCACATCTACCTTGTGGGTCGTAATTTCTGTCAATTAAGTTTATTTTTATCAGATGGATTACATGAAAATCAATATTAAAGACTTGCCTATTATTTTTTATCATGTTGATACATTTTTCTATGTGTTTCCTATTATTCCCCTAAATTGTGAAGTTGATTCCGCAACAGAACATGTACATGTTTTAGTACCTATTTCAAAAACTCCATATTGAATAGACCATGATGAGTTATAGGAATTGAAAATGTAAATTTATGATAATATTAACAAGGGTTTCATTTGGCCAAGTCTATTTCATTGGGGAACACGTACAATTTTTTTAAGATGAAACATTGATCAATGCAGAGTTGTATTGAATATCAAGAACCAAACCAGATAAAAATCAATAAAATGTATCTTGAAATCATATTTAATGATTTTTTAATTAGTTTCATAGAGATAAATAAATATCAAATATAGATCCTCATTCTGGATGACAACAATTGAGGGTCAAGAAGGAGGATATACCCAATAAAACATTCTATATATGGTATGGAAACCATGAATTTATAGTGATTCAATTTTTTATTACAAATTACAATGTTATATTCATGGATTTAATAATCAGAGAATTTTTTTTATATTACATTTTTTATTTTTTAGGTATCTTTGTATATTATATTATTAGATATTCAAATAACAAGGAAGAGAAATAATATCATTTAGGAATTATTTGGAATACCACGAAAAATGATACCCTTTATGAAACATTTTCCAAGTATTATTTCTAATTTGGGAAATTTTTATTAATGGGTCATAAAATCTAAAATGAGTGTATATAAGTAGATCCATCGAAGATAAAATCTATTTAATTATGTCTGAGACCAACTAATGTGGTTGAGATTCATAGTCTTCCTAGTTCAGCTAGATATTATTGGATATTTATTGAGAATTTTTCATGATTTCAAATCCACTCACCATGTTACCGAGTAAGGGAGATAAGTTCTACTTAAAAAGATGAATGAGAAGAAAATTTCATTAAATTAAATTGGTTTTTAGTCAGTTAAATTGAAACTACATTACCCTATAGGGGAGAATGTTTTTGTAATCTATAGTTATGCATTAATAAATGAAATGGGATGAATTATTATTCTGAATGGTACGGTAGTAGCTTATTCATCACTCCAAATTATAGTTACTGGGAAGAATCACCCAGTTCACGATTTCGAGTTAGTGGAAATTATTTTTTTATTACGGATATGTCAGTATTGTCTTTACAGATAGAGGTGGGATATATATACACCGATCATAAAATTTTAATTTATATTTTCATATACAATGAGTTTAATATTCACAAGAGAAGATGGTTGAGGTTGATTAATGATTATTAAAACATAATACATTACAACCTTATGAAAGAGAATATGGTATCATATGCTCTCGGATGAAATAATCATTCTAGTTCATCAATATTGAGGATTAAAAATGATCAAATATTTCTATATTTTCTAAGGAAGGATCTTGAATTTTTTTACATAGGGGATTAATATTGTCCTTCTCAAATTAATTTTTAATATTCTATCAAAGTGATGATTAAAGAGATGCAGGAGGATGATATGTAATTAAAAAAGATGGTGGGAAACTTTTATTATTTTAAATATTATTGTAATAGGATGATATGTTTTTGAAATCATGCATGTCTTCCATCTTTACCCTAATCAAAGAATCAATTTTATGAGGCACATAGTTTATGATTCCTATTTCTCCAAGGAATTAAATTGATGAATATAAATCTGAAAAATTATATTTGGAAATATAGAATGATGGGAGATATATTTGCGTATATATCCTAACTTAGGGTATAAAATAAATTTAAGGAGGAAAAAAAATTATATGTATATGTTACAACTGTTGCCATTACCAAAATGAAAATTTGAAAACATCACAATGGATTGTTTTCGTTGCACTCCCCAAGACATCTAAAGAGAAAAAATTTATATGGGGCATAGTTGATCACCATATAATGATAAAACATATAATCTTCAATTAAATATATCTTTATATTAGTATTCTTGAATTTATATAAGGTAATCGGTAATGTTTCATGTCATAACATAATCTATTGCATCTGATTGGGATCTTAGGTTTACCTGGAAGTTCAAGAGAATTCATCAGTGGGATGTAGATACATAGATGAGTTTTAGTAGTACTTCTAATCATATGATATATTTTTTAATGGATAAAACAATTGAATCCTTATAATATATGATAATATCATTTTCTATGGACATTAAAGGCAGTTGTAATCAACACATTCTTCCAGTAGAGATTTTTTATAACAATAGCATTCACATGAGAATTCATGTGAATCATCATCTATCCCTTTATGGATATAAGTGTATAAATAAAATATGATATTAAGATATTTGATAAATAAATATATTAATATATAAGGTATATGATTAAATGAAAGATAAATTCATAGCTATTTTTTTGCGCATCAAGGAAGCTATGAGTCGACATAAAATATATGTGGAAAATCGTCAGTGTGACTTGGAATTTGATGTTGGTGAGAAGGTTTTACTATAAATTTACTTATAGAATAGGGGTATGTGAATATAAAAGAAGTTAAATATGCACCATTAGTGTATTTTCACTTGTATATTCTTGATCGATTAGGAATAATAGGATATCGTTTGTCACTTCCACTGAACACCTTTCAATTTCCTGATGTGTTTTATGTTTCTCCCTTGAAGTAATACATAGCTGATCCTTCACATGAACTTAAATAAGATATTATACCATTGTAGTAGGGGGTTTATTTGGAACAAAAAACAATAGAATTTTGGATCATAGATTTAATTTATTATATAATAACACCACAGAACTTGTCAATGTTTTTTCTCAAAATAAAAAATTGACGAAGCCACATGAAAACCATAAGATGTGATGAGGAATAATCATCCTAATTTGTTTGTATCAAAATGAATAATGATGGGGAATAATTTAATGTTAATGGGGTAATATTTAGATCCATGATATTTTATAATATATTTCTCACTAAAATATTTGTTTTTCAATAACTTTCATTACATGGAAAACAATGTTTAAACAAACTGTGATATAATATTAAAATATTATAGTAAAATTATCACTGAGATATTGGTTCGATGAATTGGAATTTTAATTAATAAATTAATAAAAATATATAGTTTATCTTTTTATGAAAAATTAATTATCTTCCAATTTATTAGAAATAAAAAATATTTTATTTGAATGTAAAGATTCTATTTTTCTTGAAAATGTATTTATTTGCATAAATGTGTTTAATGTTAATTGATTAAATAAAAAAACTTTGAGAATTATTTTATGTAATATAAATTATATAAATTTTTTAAAATTTCTTAACATTCATCAAATATTTTTTGTATCTATTAATTAATAATAAAAAACTATTTAATTATTAAAATTGAATTTTTCTAAAAAGATTATTTTTGTCAAGTGTAGCATGCTTATTTAAAATTTAATTTAATTTTTTTGTTTATAAATTAAATTTGATAGTATTTATTATATATTTTTAATTTGGAAGACCTAATTTGGGAAATATTTCACTTTTTTTAATATGAATAATAACCACACTAAAATATATCACCTTATGAAAGGGTAAATCATGGTAACCTAGGTCCAAACTAACTGATAAGGAGAAAATTTTTTAATTATAATTTTTATTGAATGAATTTAATTTTACCCTTATATCATTTGGATATAAATAAATTTGTTTAAGAGCTGTTTTTCTATAAAAATGACCAATATAATATTCAAATCAAATAAAGTTACAAAATTTCTCTCTTAGTTGTAAATGTCTCTTATATTTCCACATAGAAAAAATATGATATTAATGAATGAAATTTTATATATTAATATTATTGAAATTATTTTCGTGATATCATTTTTTTAAAACTTTTAGTAAATTAATATCACCATAAATGTTTCTGTAACACTGAAGCAATATTTCACCGATTAATAAAAAATGATTTAAAAAAAATTAAATTTAATATAATTTTAGTGAAATAATTTGTAAAATGATTTTTTTTAATTTAATATGAAATATTAGTTTTAATTAAATTAATTTTATTTTAATTAAAACATTTTCATTATGGATTTTAATTCAAAGTAAATGAATCTTATCAGAATTAGGAAAAA
This sequence comes from Viscum album, assembly GCA_963277665.1. Taxonomy (NCBI): domain Eukaryota; kingdom Viridiplantae; phylum Streptophyta; class Magnoliopsida; order Santalales; family Viscaceae; genus Viscum; species Viscum album. The sequence goes on along the minus strand of OY728132.1, from coordinate 1,511,212,443 downwards.
TGATCTTTAATGAAAATAATATTTTTAATCATAAAAAATATTTAACATGGAAATGGGGATACTTAATTGTCTAAAATTTATTCAATTAAACCTTTATAGTGCCTTTGAAACCATTTTTATTGAGAATTAATTTAATTTTTTTCTGTTAAAAAATCCAAGAGGGTCCCTCCCCTTAATTATTAAAATGTGTATCACCTTTCTCCTCTTTGCAAATTCTATTCCTTCTAGATCAAAAAAATATACATAGTTCATTTATTCACTAACCTATATAAATTATATATGTTCTATTATTCTTTAATGACCTACCATATATCCCTTAAGATGAAATATAAAGGAGTTGTTTTAAATAAGAGGTAATCTTCTTAACTGATCACATTCTTTTTAATTATTCATTTACCTCCTCTAAATATATTATATTAATAATAAAATATTGAACACAGTAGAAAAAATATAATTAAATATTATTAACATTAGGAGGCCACCTTTATTCATCAACTTCTAATAAAATGGGAAGTGTTAGTATCTCTCGTGCATATGTTCAACTAGCCATCTCCACATAGCGATGCAATTCATTTTCCATCAGCATATTTCACATATGGTTTTTATGATGGTTTTAATGTTTACATATTATATTAGTGAAATTATCATTATATCTAATTTATAATATCATATCTAAATTTATACCTTCCAAACTGTGGGAAATGATAACTTTTTTCGTCTATACGTGTGGATGACCACATCCACAAAGTGATGTGATTTGTTTTTCATTTCCATTTCACTTGAATGGAAATAAGGACGGATTTAATTAATAAATATGATATATAATATATATAAATTAGTTGTTAAATTTTATTAATTATTTAACATTTTTTGTTCCATCTGTTGAAAAATTGAAACATCATTCATGCGTAGGTAAAAAAGGCATAACATCTCTATTAACAGTAAAATTTATTATTTATTATATACCAAATTTTAGCTATAAATATTTATATAATTAATATATATGATATTTATTACATTATTAAAATTATGGATGTGATTTAACCATGATAAAAGTAAAACTATCAAAACTACTAAGCCAAAATAGATATGGAATGAAGCAGTTATCAAACAAAAAAGTGATTTTAATAATGTATTTTTAAAGAATATGTGATAAAAGTCTATAAGAATATAATATAAGTTATGATAAATATGATCTCGGTTCTAGAATATATTTATAATATATCGATATTTATTATACTATAGATTCAAACATGTATAAAAGAAGTCATGCCCGAGGTATGCGATTCCAATTTCAATGATATTTTTAATTGTGATTGTTCATGGTTAAATTTCCATCACAAGATATTATGTTATAATTATATGATTAATATAAATGATTTTTATACTCCACTTGTTATTTATGAAGAATAATGTTTTTTGTTCATTTTCTAATATATAAAAAATCCTGATATCTAATGAATTCTTTTATGGAAAACCGTCTATGTTTAAATATTTGGTCCAAAGAATTTTCCTTCCATCCAAATCAATGTACTTGAAAAAGATTTTAATTTTTTCAATATTCTCGTAAAATTTATTAAATATATTTTTACCCAAGACTAAATTTTTATAAAATGTTTTAAAAATAATCGTATTTTCATTTTCTACAGGTTCCAATTATTAAATTTTATAAAAATAATTAAATTAATGTTTCCTACTAAATTATTCAGTATTAATGGAATCCCCCACCATCATGACTGCTAAATGTTTTAAAGATTCTGTTACGATATTCCATGATTAATTTGAAATAAAATTTTATCAATTTTATTTTGAAATATCTTCATTTTAAAATTGATTTTCAAAACAGAACAATTATTTTTCTCAGGAAATATTTTAGTGATATTTTAAAATTCTTTTCATATATAATAAGATCATTTAATTATAATTATTCATTAATAAGTATAACATGAATTGATACCAGAGTTACTCTTTATTCGGATGGTTAATTTTTATTTTCATTAGATTCTTATGAAACAAAATTATTTTTCATGGGTTATGTTTTTATTAATAGAATCATTGTTCATGAGACCCATTTTCTTACACGGGTTCTGATGTGATGAAATGAAGAATTATTTATGATATTTTTGCACAACTACAAATGGTTATCATTGTGTAATGGTTTTTAAATAATATGAATGGAATATGTTTACTGTATAAAAATGGAGAGTGGTTATGCTATTAACAAGAATGGGTGGGACTATAATTATAGATCCCTTTCATGCATTGGGTAGTGATAGATATTTCATGAGATAAACACAACCAGAATAGGGAAGGAACCTTTTTCGGTATGTGAATCTATCCATCATTATAGTCTTAAGAGCAATCATTAATTACTACAATGGGTTTGGGAGTGAACCCATTCCACAATGATGGCCCTGAAAATGTTCCTAGACTACAATAGAAATGATTTTCTATTCTAATTTTTAATCCATGATTCCATGTCCAATTCCAATGTTATATTATCATGTATTTTATTATTTTATATAAATATGATTTATATATTATGAACTACTATGATTTATTCCATTAATAAATATTATGATATTTTATATATTGGGTACTATTTTTTAATGTTATTATTATGTTAGTATACCCTTAAGCTTATTTTATGTTTATGAAATCATTGAAGTCTCCCTTATTTACATTTTTTTAAAATTTGAGTTCATCGTTTCTTATAATTAATTTCCACATTTCATGAATAAAGATATAATTTATTATATATCAAATATGGCTTCTATATATGATTAAAAAAATTATAGACACTTATGAATAAATTTTTAGGTGTCTATTTTTCAAATTTTGTTTGTCCTATACGATTCTAGTGTAGATGGAAATTTTAAGTATTTAATATTTATCTAATAAGATTTAATATCTTTTTATGAAAATCATGGGTTAGTATAAGTCTTATTTGGTTCATGGTACTAAATGACATCAATATATAATAAGGGTGTTATAAAAAAGAGACATGATATGATAAACCCTACCAATATGAATCCAACAGGGGAAAACGAATATGAAATTACAAATTTGAAAAGATTATATAATTAGATTTAAAACACCTCAAAAAACAACTTTTTACAATAGCCCAATGTAACATAAGGCTTTTAATAATGAGGTATATCTAGGGAAATTCTCATAACTTAACCGTTACATCCCATCCATCATGTCTCCAATCAATATTTACACCTTAAACTGTAAACCATCATCAGTAATAGACACGACCTCCCTTCAATACTATATTTTCAATATACAATTTGAATAACACACTTCATTAGTATCTAAATGAGTTTTGAAATGGATTATAGAGAGTTCTCAATCCCCATTATTTTTGCAGTGGTTCCTAGGCATCATGAAAATTTAATAAGGATTGATTTACCTACAATAAAAACTCATCAAAGTAATATTGTATATATAAATGGTTAAAAAGTTGGTATGCCAAACATTCCTTAAATGAAAATTATCAAATGTAGATAGATATGGGTCTTAAAAATGTTATTTCAATCCAATATATCCAATCATACCATAAAGGAAAATATCCCATAATCTCCATGAAATAAGTGGATCACATGCTCTATCAGAATCCACAAACTCTTAAGATCCCTCTAATAAGAAATATCAATCACCTCCAAGTGGTTCATTTAATTTACTTAGATATAGAATAATAAAACCTAGAAATTACCTAATGAAAAATCGGGGCATGTGAAACAAAACATATTGGGATCTCACAATGTATTCTATATGAAATATATTTCACATTACCCTAATATACCCATTTTTAAATAAACAAGGCATTTAAAACATTTAACATATTATATCAAAACATAATTTTTAATAAATTTCAATGGGTAGAGCTAAAAATGGTTTAAATTGAATTCCTATGAAATCAAGAAGATAAAACAATCTATATCAAAAGACACTTGAATATTTATTTCCATCCAAGAATAAATTAATAGTTATTTCAGTAAAAACATTACATATATAAAAAATTTCAATCATAGAACCAAATTAGTGACATTAAATATTATTTAGTTTAGGTAAAAAGGCTTTTAAAATCTTATTAAAATATAGATACATAAGTGTACAATCTCTACAGAAACCAATACTATGGGGGATGTGTGATAATGCCCAGTAATAAAATCTCTTTAGTAAATATAGTTTCATTTTATTTTCAACATAATGTTATTTATACATATCAGTTTACCAAGAGTGTATGTACTTATACATAACTACCCATTCACCATTTTTATTTAATGTAATAAATCATACATTGGGATTTACTTTAATTAAATCTACCACAAACAATTTTAAATAATCATTTCAATCATCATCATGTTATATTTTAAAAAAACCATTTCATTTCATAAAAAAATATCAATGTTTCTTCAAAAACACATTTCATTAAAGTAAATAAATTTAATTTAATGTAATGAAAGCATTTTATTTAATCTCATTTCAATATTCATCTTTTAATTCATTCTTAAAATCATTCAATCTTATTCATATTCATTTTTTATAAAATATAATACAGTAGTTATAAATCCATTTTCAAAGTTATTTTATCCCCACACTAACACCATGAAGTTTAAAATCAATTTTCATTGGTTTTAAATTACATCATTGAAAATAATTGAGAAATCCATTTTTAAATATATAGTTATCAAGGGTTTTAAATGATAATAATTTTCCTTATGAAATCACCTATATTGACTATAAAATCAATGATCACTCAACCTGATATCCACCAATAGAGTGTCAATGGCTAGAATGATCAAGGGAGAATCCAATTATATTAACTTTTTATCTTGAGATCTTGATCCACTAATGATATGAAGATCCACCACTCTTGAAGAGAAAGAGAGATAAGTAAATTAGAAGCAAAATCAAATTGTGATTACACATACTAGAAATAATTCAATGCATAAACTGGTACATTGATCCATAAGGAATCAAGGTTAGTATAGACAATTCATATATAGAGACTATCCTTGGTGTTTTTAGTTGAATGGAATTTATGTTAGTTGTTTTAGAATTATTTATGGAAATTTTTGATAGTCTCTCTTTATATATGATTATTAGTTTGTTTATTCACATTCCAAAAATTCCATTATTTTAGATAGTGGTTGGAAATATGAGGAATCATTCTAACAACCAAAAATATATATAATTTAATGACTTTCCTAACGTAATTCCTAAACTAATAGAATTTGGAGTTGAGATATTTATAGCAGTACTAAATCATCTATCATAAGCTATTAATAATAACATGAATTATTTAGAATTCCAGTCTTCATCTTTGAAATAGATAGTTTCGATTGATTCATTTATGAAAAAAGGAATCCTCATTATATCGGATATTTTAATAATGAGAACATAATGATATTTATTAACTCCATTTAGAATATTTCTCAATCCTCTAATTCTCAAAAAAATATAAATTCAAACCACTAATTTATTTCCTAGATAGAGAAGCTGGTCAGTAGTGGACACTGATCAATAATATAATTTTAATGGAGTAAATTAAATCTATAGAATATGAAGGATTCCAGAATATATATTTTTCATTTAATATTTTCTCTAACCATTTCACCACAAATAGAGATGGAATTATTTGGAATAAATAAAAAATAGATGATTTTATCCTGGATTGTGAGGAAAACATCACAAAAATTTCATTGAATTCATCCATCATTTTATTTTACACCAAGAGTTTGTTGTACTAAAATTTTAGGGTATTAAAAATGTGTAAAAATATCATTGGTGATTCAATATTTAAAATATATCAAGATATTGTATTTCATACCCATATGGTTGATATGTAGATTGGTTATTCTCTTTGGTCTTGAGGTACTAGTAATAAAAATTGAAATATATAGTATAATAAGAAAGTATCCATTGATAATCCCCATGGATTAAAGAAAAACCAACTACCAGCATCTCAAAAGTATGGGAATAATTATCCTGAAAACATTCTCAAGGGAATGGGGAGATACTACATGTGTCGAAAATAGGGTCATCGAGATAATCCATGATAAAGGGAAATAAATAATTTTACTAATGAGATATATGAAGAGAATGTTATAATAAACACTCAATATGGTGTCTAGTATTTCAACTAAAAAATATAGGGGAATTATATATTAAAATTCCCTAATTTTTTTCGATGATAAATGATAATAAAAAACCAGTACAATAGAGGGATGAAGGGTTATGATATCACTTCCACTGAGGTGGACCCTAATTATGAAGTGGTGATGGGTATGATAGTTAATATTCCAAGAATGGTGAATGTATTATTTGATTATGGAGCTAAACATTCTTTCATGTCACACATATTTAGAATAAATATTTAAAAAAAACCTCAAAACAGATATGTTGTGTTATCGATGAGAACAAGGAATGGGGAAATTATTAAATCACAAGTATATAACTCCTTGTAGTTCACTTTTTTTTGAATGGACATCCTAGAAAATCAAACCCTACTTCATTGAGTGATATTTAATTCTATATTGGTAATGTATTGGTATTACTTATAAAAATATAAAATCAACAACTAATTTAGGGATATCACTCTCTATACCCCAATCATCCTCTTATTTGAATATGCATTAAGGAGAAGAAGATTATTTTTTTGAATCGTCTTCTTAAGAATGAATATTATTTCATTATGAACAAACATACCTAGATCAAATGATCGAGATAATGGATAGAATAATTCCTGAATACAAGACCATTATATGGGACTATACTAACATATTCCATGAAATGTTTTATAATATTCTTCTTTACCGGGACGTTGAGTTTGCAATTGAACTTATACATATATCTCTTCACATGTCCAAAACTACCTATAGAATGTCCAACATTAAATTGGAATAACCAATGATGTAGTTATAATATAATATATACAAGTGTATTATATTCTCGTTTATTTTACCATGGGGTGAGATGTTCTTCTTCTTCAATAATAATGATGGGTCAATTCACCTCTTCATTGATTATCATAATCACAATAAAATATGGATAAATAAAAATTATCCACTATGACAGAATGATTATTTTTTTGGTCAACTATATCGGGCCCCATAATTATCTATGGTGGAACATTAATTGAGATATCACCGATTAAGGGTAAATTTATGGTTTCTATGATTTTATAGTGACACCCTTTTACTCAATAGTACTCTAGAAATATTAATTAAATTTTGAATAAATTATTTAGAGATTACCATGAAATTTTTTAGCTTTTTTATTTAAATGAAATTATCATATACTCTAAATTTAAGTAGTTGTATAAGGGGAATTTGAGTACTATTCTAAAGACATTTATAGACGATAATATATTTTAAAATTTTAGTAAATTTTAGTTTTACATGAATTAAATATCATTAATGAGTTTTTTAACACAAAGATGGCTATATATTTTGAACAAAAATTAAATATAGTTTTCTAGACCAATATATATAATATAAATCCATAGTTCCCATTTAATAGTTGGGTTTTTTCAATGTTCTATAAAGAACTTATTGTGGTCGTAAAACTTTCAAACCAAGAAAACTCATAATGGAGTAAATGTTTTATTGACCAATGAATGTGAATAGAGCATCAAATAACAAAAAATTATTCCCATAACTCTTCTATTACTGACACTACCCTCAATAGTGTAAAATTTAAAGGTATAATATGATGATTTAATGAAGTTATATGACTATGTACTGATGAAAATTGATATATTCATAGCCGACATGTCAAGTCTGTTGAAATTCCATGAGCATGAATATCTATATCGTGATATTGTTTTTATTATATTAATCTTCACATTGAATATCTGGAATAATTATCACAATATTTTGAAGTGTGATAAATATATATATCGTAATATCCTCAATTATATATTCACATACAAAGAGATTAATATTCTCCAAAAAACATGGTTATAGTTGATCAAGGACAATAACTTCTTAATACATTTCCATCACGGAAACACAGCTAATGTTCCACACGATCTAAGTATAAAAGATCCAACAATGATATAAATAGTGATAATTGAGAAGGATATAATCTTGTTATTTGTGAAAATTATCGGTATGGAATAAGAGAAATAAGGAATAACATCCTACCTAGCTCAAATAATTTCTCAAACATCTAGTCTGGAGAAGATAAATGATTCAGAAATGGATAATGTGGAAATAATGAAGAATATAGAATCTTTAAGGAATAAAATCCTCATAGTTCAAAATTTATAAAAGAGATAAAATATTTTGGTCATCAAAATCTATACTATTAGAGACTTAGATAAAGAAGGACATAATAAATCATGAACAAAGATCAACATTCTCTATCCACAAAAGCACCATAATGATATATTGTTATGTCTGAGAGAATTATTGGTGGAAAAATATTTAAAAGGAGATCACTAAATATATAATAATATTTTTGGAATGTCAATAGGTGAAGGTAGGAAGTGATAATTCCAAAGTAATGATGAAACCATTACCCATACCATTATGAAAATTAGTAAACATAACCAAGGAATTTATCACAAGTATTCTACATAAATTCAAATAAAATAATTCCATATTGATTATAAGTTAACATCTAATAAATATTGTTCATAAAATATCAATTTTATCATACTTATAACCCAGTCAACATGAAGAATTTTACATTTGTGAAGTGACAAGGTTGCATGTAACACCACCATAAACATTATCTAATTGAGAACTATAGTCTACCTTCATGTTTTAAAATATCTCCAACATGATCTAAAAATGAGTAGAACTTCAGTAAAAATAATTAAGAAAAAAATGATGGAAAATCTATGTTGTCTATTTGGAGACATGAGGAAATATAGAGTTCATGATTGATAGAATTAAAAGGAGGATAGGATAAAAATATATCTTCAGTTTATTTCTCATATAATAATAGATTCCACTCGTGAATCAAAATGGATTTATATGAATCCCTTTATGAGAAGAGATTTGGGAGACACCTTTTCTGGGATAAAGGTATTGAATGCAAGTTACTAGGACTCTAAATTGTTTAATAAATGGTAGAAAAGGTATATATAATTCAGTAGTACATTAGAGTAGCACATAGTCTGCAGTATAATTATCTTGTTTTTAGTGCCCCAGCCCAGAAGCCACTAAAAATTTTCTAATAATGGTTGGCCACATGAAATCAAGTGCATGTCCACATATACTAGACGATGTTGACTAGAATCGAGGTCCTATTGTGTGTGTGTGGGAATACTATGCCCTCATGAGTCATATTGTTTCAGAGTGGTAAATAATAAATGAAACCAATGGAAGTAGGAATAAATTAATAGAAGTGAAAAAATATAAAATCATTCGGATAAATAAACAGGTGAAATATAAAAAATAAATAGACAAAAAATAATTATTATGATCATGTCATGTAATGTAACATTAAATAATGAGTAAAATATGAAATAATGGAAAAATTCATTTACCACATGATTTAAAAAATCAAAAGTTTCATCTACTAACAACACAAGCATATGATTAATCTTATGGCCATGTACTCTAACATAGTCATATGAATCAATAATATAAAGTCAAATGATTCCCATTATCTATACCTACAATCAAGGAGTTTTATTGGGTACCAAGGGTTGCCTATGTTGGGAGTATGATATTCTCATATAGGGTTTCCTCATGGAATACTCGATCAACAAAACCATCCTTGGCCAATGTTGTATGTCTCCAAAACAAAGTTTTCCAGCATAGATGTGTATTATGGGTGGAATAAATGGTTTATCATGAATATTAATCAAGACTATATTGAGCCCAATCATAAGATATATCATGGATAATGCATCATTTAATTTAATAAATTAACATTGATTGAATTAAAAAATTAATCTTTTATATTTTTAATAATAGGAAAACTAGGCCCTTCCAAGGTAAACTATAAAAAATATCCCAAGAATTGTACCAATAGCATAATAAATACTCAATTTCGTAAGAGTCTATCCATGTTGATCTATAAATATAATCCCACGTATCACTATCTATATAATGTGAAGACAATATCCTCTGTGATCATCCTCGGTATCTCACATTGGCATCTAATTGTGGATTGTGGAATGGTATAGACATATTTTCACTGATCCTAAAAATATTGAATCCCCTAGAGAGTGGATATCACACATAAACAGGTGAAGAAAACACACAGTGATCCCATCCAAGGCATACCAAGTATCTCTCTTAGTATACATATCATTTAGATTATTATGGAATGTGGCCGAATGATTCATGATATAAATTCTAAAAATCTTGTGTAATGGAACAAGACCACCAACCTTACTTTCATAGTTCCCTCCCCATCCCGTGTCGGTCCTTAGAAATGGAGAATGTAGAAGAACAGATCAATTCCCATAAAATTGGGAAAATGATATCACACCAACATAGTTAATGATATGTAAAGAAAGACTATTAACATAAGGAAGATGTTAGGAGGTATTTTTGATATAAATCCAATGGACCAGATGGAGAAGGAAATAGATATCAGACGTTGGATTCATCAAAATACCTAACATGGATTGAGGGAGCAGAGATCATGTCAGTAAGGGATTGAGGTGTTGAAGAAATGATGGAGGATAATTAATTAAGGTTTAAAATATTTCAAGGTAAACAATTAATTATAATGCCTCAAACAAGTGGTTGCATGGTTTCGCTACATGGTTGGCAATCCATGTGCCCACCATTCTCAAGGAATTATCCAGGTACACCCCTTGCATGGTCTTGGAATAAAGTGAGTCTATCAATGTGAAATGAATGAAATGTCATTGTTGAAATGTATAGAACACATACAAATGAATGTTTCCTTGCTCTCATTGTTTTAGACAACCCATGTGTCCTCTTGATATACACAAGGATCCCTCATGAATGAGTCACATGTTTATCACTAACTGTATACTAATTGTGTGTCTCAGTCCTCCTTCTTAATAACCAAATCTATAGGCTCTAAATTATTTTAATACGCTCCTAACCCACTGATTATCCATTAGATCAGACTATTATCATAAATATATTGGTTTTTAATAAAAACATGACAATATGTACATCTCTTAAAATCTAAAATGTTACAAACTCCCCTCCATCAAATAACTCTACCTTTTGTTTCCAATTTGAGGGTGGAAAAGACTCATTTGAGAAAACTTTCGACCACCAACCACGTACATTGTCCTCATTCTCCTCGGTAACACCTTTTAGACGGTCGTGCTTCCATATCACTAAGACTAGGGGAAATAACCTTCCATTGAGAGACTTTATGCTCTGATCAGTGATACGTATCAGATTTTACTCAAATGATGCATTTGATTCCATATCAATTTCCATGGTATCAAACAAATGAGATGCGTATGCGGGATACAGGTGATATTGCCATACCTAGAATATGTTTGGCATGAAATGACACCTCTGAGATAACTAAAACTGATAGGATATTAACCTGATTCACTTCATGATATCTAAAGGATGGACTTAATAAGGCAATAAAATTACCTATCTCTAAAGATCTCTATGACTCAATCATGGAAATACTCATAGAAATACCCGATGTCCCACATCAAGTTCCAAAGTTTGACAACAATGATCTATATAATATTTATACCTTGACTTTTTTGTATCCATACATTTCTGAATTATTCTTACTTTCTCTGATGTCTATTGAATGAGATGATGACATAGTAGTGTTTCCTAACCCACCACCAACCATCATTGAGGTTAATGGAATGACCTATTATACGGGGCCTCATACAGATTCATTTGAATAATTTTTCTAAAAGATGTTATTGTAAGAAACTCAATGAGAGAGATACGATTATCCCAATAACCTAAAAAATCAAGTAATATTAATTGTATAATGTCCTATAACACTCATATTTTATTCTTAGACCTCCCATCATTCTGAGGGTGACGTGATGCACTTGAGATAACTGATGATGTCATCGCCTTCTGCAGACCCTACTAAAACCATGATGTAAACCAATGAACTCTGTCGAATATGATGGAATGGGGAACACCATTAAGGATTAACATATATTAGATATAAATAATCCCAATATCATTAGTCAATAAGAATTTTTATATAGATATGAAGTGTGAGAAATTGGTTAACCAATTTATAATCACCCATATATCATTACTTCCTCAAGGGATCTCAGCAAGCCCATCAAAAAATATATGGTGACATCATTCCATTTTTTCTGAGGAATGGATAGAGGCCATAAGACTCTAATCATTATATGGTTGTCTACCTATACCTTCTGGTAGATGGAACACCTCTTGATGAAACTTACAATCTTCCTCTTCATACCTAGCCACCAATACTCAAAATTAATGTCTTGTTACATCTGAGTAATCCTATGTTGAAAAGCCTAAACATAAGCATGGTATTCCCACATCAAAACTTCCTACATGTTAATAGTCACTCTCTAATGCCACCAAAAGGGAAGTATCTCATTCCCATTGATAACCTAACCATTCAATGGGTTCCCACTTCAGATACTCTCTCTCAATACAATTCCCTCAGAATCTAAAGGTTTTCTCATCTGCATGCATTCTAGAAGGGAGGATTTTGCTGTAAGAGCTACAAAAACAAGATTCAAGTGATATTATTGATCCTCCATGTTCATCATAGAAAAATTTTCCATCACATTAAACCCACTACTAACCTTTTAGATGGACTATTTCTGAGTCTTTAAGCTCAATGTATTAGTTATTGAATTACCCTTTCTCGAAGAATAAGAAATCTCAAAGTCAAATGATGATAGGTATTCTGCCCACCTAGGCTACCTCCATAATTCCATGACCCTAGAAAGAATAGAGTCGATGCATTTCCTTTTTTACATTGGCATAGATACAAGCTTCAAATTCTAAGAGACCATAGAGTTTAAAATTTTTGGAAAACTAGATTACACACATGAAACCCATTTTATATTAGGAAATAAAAAATAAAAAATGTTACATAATAAACTAAATAAAACTGCATCATTAAAATATTTTTCAAATATTTATTATCCATAATCTATGGAAAATAAATATAATAAGTGTGACCTCAAATTCCCAATAACGGTATGTATTGTTGAAGAAATAATAAATTGATGAGAATTGTCGACATTCTAAGGTAAATAACTAATAACACATGTCATTAAAATAACTAGATAGGGAAAAATTAATATTGAAATGTAAAAAATTGAAATTCATAACATTTAATTATTATACTAAGAATGAGATACATCCATAGATATGTTAGTTAAAAATATCATGACTAAAATGATAACTAAAGAAAATGAAATGATTTAATACTGGATGTCATATATTTGGATCATGAAGCACTATAACATCAAGTTATTTTCACAACATAGTTTATACCACTCCGATTTGTCCAACTAATTCATCTCATGGGACTACAGATGCATCGAGGGGATATTTATAACCAGATCCTAACCATATTCACAAGTCCAAATCATTCCTCATATATCGAATAAATGATTTAATTGATGAATAATGTCTTTTATCACCAAATATCATAATGGAATATGGGATACATATTTATCAATAATTCCCTGGTGAAGGATAATTGGAAGAAATGGTTTTTGACATTTAGGAATAGAAGTACCATTGAAATATCATTAAAATTTTCCTGAGGAAAATAATCTTTAAACATTCCCAACTATCTCATACCACATTCAAATAATCTTCAATGGGAATCATCATGAAGTAATAACATTAAATGAAATATTATGATATCATGATGATAATAAATATATTCATGATAAAACATTTCAATGTGTTTTATATAGACAATATTAAATTTAATTGATTCATAACAACAAATATGTCTTAAGAGCATGGAAATTGAGATGAAATCACTTACCATGAGTATGAATTGTCATGTGTGTCTTTATATTTATGAATAATAAACATATTTTAATTATTTAATTAAATGAGAAACTTTTTCAAAAAAGTTATTTCTTTTACATCACTTATTACAATTTTTTAAACAATTATTGAAACAAATATGTTTACATCGGATGTTTTGACCATATTCGGTTTATCTGAAAACAAATGACATTGGTAGATCGATTAAGGTCAATGGGGTCATTATATAAAAATATCCAGAACAATAATTATGAAATAATTATTTTATTTATAAATAAATTATATTTTTTAAACCAATCATGAAATATGGTTCGGAAAAATGAACTATTGTGACAATCATTGAGAAGGTAGGCCAAACATACGCATGAGTAACATTCACATTTTTATGTGATTGTAATGGGAAAAAGGTAAGTAACACAATATATTTCTAGAATGATAATTATATCATAATTACATTTTTCCTTAATCATATATACCAATACATAGGATTTTTTTATCTAAAATGAATCAATCATGTTGTAGAGGTGGTACTTCATACGTCCACGACTCATGTAGTAACTTTTTAGTGTGTAAAAAGGGTATTAAAGGAAATGATATATTATAATAAAATAAATGTAATTATATTATAAATATAATATTTATATAATTTTTTTAGATACTTTTCACTAAAAACATCTTTTATCAGTTACATGTTTATTGTGAATGAATCACATCACTTTGAGGAGGCAGTAGTCCACACTTCCACATACGATGTAATCATATTTATACTAAATAAAAAGTATAATGGTGTATATAATAAAATAAATATAGAAAAATAAATCATTAATTAATATCATATAAATAATATATAAAAAATTTCACATTATAATTTTTTCCATGAGATGTGGTAAAGGAAAAAAACATTGTTTTGTTACGCAGTAGTTCATCATCCCCAAAAACTATAAGTTTGTTACCCCTTAAATATAATTGTGTGAAATTAAATGTTTAATAATAAAAATATAGACATCATATTATATTTAGGATATTTTTATATATAAACATTTAATAAGAATAGTTTATGGGTGGATAATATAAATAAATCTAATGAGCTTATGAGAAGATGTTACCTCTTCTTTCAGTTACTCCTTTTGTTTTGCACGAACTGGGTTACACTGATGGATTTAGTCCAAAAGTAAGTATTATAGTATTATGGAGGAATAATGAGTTTCAATTTGGGACGATTTGGGTTTAGTAAAAGTTGATTGAGAGGTTTGAGGAAGTGGGAGAAAAGGATGCATTTTTATAGTGGATGAAGAGTGGCACACTTGTAAATACCAAAAGGTATATATTAATTACATGTCTACATTACTTAATGTTCCTAAAAAATAAAAAAATAATGTTTTAAGTTTTAATAATAGTATATAAAAACCTCCACCATAAATAATATTTTTTGAATTTGGTTCTTTAACATCTATGTTTCCCTAATTTATCATTTTGGTTTTGATTGAAGAAACTAGTTTTATATCAAATGTAATTTAACCATTAGGATTAAATTATAGTGTGATTTAATAGAAAATATAGTTACACTATATAATAAATATGATACGTAATTTTCAATATAAAAAAACCTTGTGTCTTGGAAATTAATTTTAAAACAAGCCCACGAAACGTAAAAAATCACTACATTAACCCAGATTGTGCAAAAAATATTTTTAAATACTATAGGTCAATATGTTAGTTATAAAAGATAAACTGGCCCATTAATAAACCATATTTAATATTTATTGTCACTTATAAATCACTTTTAATATTATAATATTTTTTATTAATTTTAAAACATTTAATAAAACGTGACTTATTATAAAATAACATTAATATCACTTTTAATATTATTTAGTTAATTTTAATTTAAAAATATAAAAAAAATATTGGAATTAAAATATATTAAATTCACACCTATGTAAAATTATATATTCTTCAAAAAAATAATTATACCCAATAATTAAACCAATTTTCATCACATATAATATTTATAGTATCATTTATTTTTGTTGATTGTTCACTAAATAATCAATGCGTTGGAATTTATTAAGCATTTTATTTTACAAAATCATAACAAAAATTTAATGATAAATTATTATGATAAAAATATCCCAATTAAATTTAAAATGGATATTTATAATTAAAAAATGATATTTTTTACATATCTCAATTTTTTTAATTGATAAAGTGGAGGAAGGTTCGCTTTTTAGTATTTTTCCTTACTTAACTTATCATAGAGAGAATATTCATAAAATATTATCCCAATAAATAAAAAAATAAAAACTAATAGGGGATATAGTCAATATTTTATAATCCAATGGATATTTTACCAGTGTATATGTCATTTTGGACCGTAATATTTTGGTTTGGTCCCTTGTAAAGCTTAATTTTACCTTAATCACCGTAATTATTTTTGATCACTTTCAGTAATTTTTTGGTAAATATTTATGTTGATATTATTAGACAAAAAGGATATACATATTACAACCATGAATGTCCATTTTCCAAAATTCAAATCCAAGAAGTGGGAAAATTATGTTTAATGCTAATATCAGAAACGTAGAGAGAAAGTGGGGTTTTAATGTAAAAATGTTAAAAAGTAAAAAAAGTTTATATAAAAAATATCAGTATAAAAATGATTTCAATGTCCTAAATTGGGTTAATATATTTATAATTTATATATTTTGACTTTAAAAAACAATTTAAAAAACAATTTTATATTAATAATTATTTAAATGAAATTGAAATTTTTAACTAAAATGTTGAATTTTCATTATTCATAAAAAAATGGAACTTATCATAAAAATACCTAAAAAATTAGTCAAATATAATATTTAAATTAAAATTTTAAAAAATTATTTTTATTTTGAAAAATAAAATTTAAAATTATTTCAAAATAATTAATATAACATAACCATTAAATGGTTATAGAACTCGATCATGTGTGAAACACATCATCACTCTACATTTTGGGTTGTGTAATCCTAGAATTGTGTTATGTATGAATAAATATATCAAAAATTTTAATTTTGATAAAAATTAAAATATTATAATGTATTGGGGTGTTACATTATCCCCACCATAATTTAATTGTGTCCTATCAATTTAATCATTATCTCAATAATCAAGAGTTTGATATTTGTAAATTAATTATTGTTGAAAACAAACATCGATTAAAGGGATTATGACACATATTCTTAATAAGTGGTAAAATAAAATGTTAAGGTCACCCAAAAATGTCTTTGAATAGGAGAACATTAATTAAAACATGGATATGGAAGATAAGTCTAACTATTATGTTCAGATGGAGAGTGATAGATAATATGTTCAGCTAAAAGTTATTGACCACAAAACAATAAACCAAATATTTTATTAAAGGTCATTTATATCATCCAAAATATTAAAGATAAGAAAAAAAATTGATACCATTTTTCCGGGAGTTTATATATTCTTTCACACTCTATAAATATAACTAACTATAAGTTTCTACAATAATACTAATTTCCTTTGATTATGTCTTTAACTATTTCTACACCATCTATTTCTACTAGATACTTCATATAAAAAATTAATACATTAATCTCTAAAACCTCCTTAAAATATGTATTTAAACCATTTCATATTTTCTTAATTTTGTTTAATAATTTTTTATTTTACTCATTATAAATTATGTCAAAATTGACACATCATTAGACTTAGATAAATACAAACAAGCTATTGAATCATAACATTAAAATCATGTGGACAACATCATAATGTATTATCTTGAGATATGGTATTGACTTGAATTACCTTAAATCGTTATTAGAAACATGAATTGTTGTTTATTACTTATGTAAAAAACATGTTATTGGATATATTCCTTAAATCCATAAATTATGTAAACTATATCAATGATAGCATAAATCATTACTAATTTCCATGGTAATCTTCACTTTTCATATTTATGTTAACGAAACCTATAATTTCATTATCAGAAAATTATTATATTAACATTAAGAACATTTTAATTTTAATCTTTCTATAATATGTGGGTTTTTCAAAAAGTTTTACAATCTATTAAATAATTTTTTTTGGAACCATTCAACATGTAATATAAAATCCTTAATAAAAATGTACTGCATAACATTCCTCATATATTCCATAATTTTTATAATCACCACATCACTGATAAAATAATAAAATGACATAATTCTTGAATCTAATTACATAATCATGTTGATTATTCCACTTCATCATCAAGTCATTAAAAATAATATATCATCCAATTACTTAATACATCTTTCCTTTTAAATTTCAACAATAGTCTCATAAACCACAGCAATATAACCATTACTCGTACCACCTTTCCTCTTCTCCTTCAGATATCTACACATTGAACATTTATTTTCATAATGACCATTAATTACACACTTAAATCATTTAATCATCAATGATTCCTTGGGAAAGAAAATATTCTCATCCATTTCATTAAAAGAAATGTTTATTTCTCTTTTTTAGTTACTTTATTTGTGTCTTTATTCTCTATAGTCCAAAAAATTCATTTCCTTCTAATATTATCAATTGGGTAATTATTTATACATAATTGACAATGAGGAATGTGAATATTATTTCCTCCATGGTCTCCATTACCAAAAATCTCTATAAACTCCTTCATTATCCTCCCTGGTGAGTCTGAGAGTTGGTTATGGTACATGTTTTCAATCATGTTCTATGAAAATTGATTAAGGATGATCACAATATCCATCAATCTAGGGATCATTCCATTTAACTTTTCATCATAAAATTTTCCATCACATTCAACATTAAACTAGTTCTTTCTCGTTAAAACCATTGAGTAAAATAACTAATCATAGTGTGATAAAAACTTATAATAAAGGAAACCACATAATCATTAAACTGTATTTATATGATGTCTAAATCAGGGATCTTAATTATTTAATCTATGAAACCCCAGTTTTAAACTAGGGTTTTAATAGTCATACTCTACATAAATTATTCATGATGTTTTGTAACGAAAAATGTAAATTATCTTAAGGATATCCCTCGGGGGTGTCAAACCAGGTGAGAATTAAGGCTTATTGTCCAGAACTAGGTTAGGATGAGTAAAACCAAGCACACCATATCTAAGATGTTATTCAAATTAACACAGGTAAAAGAACCACGTCCACTTGTAGTACTTAGATAGGGATGTATTTGTAGGAATACCCACATAATCTATCCCTTACCAAAATTATTGGATGTTCTTTTATACATATTCTAAATTTCTATCATAGGGTTATGTTCCCTAAAATTTGTTTTCTAAATCTAGTTTCTAAGGTTTCTACTAATCTTGATTTGATATTGATTGTAATTCACATATCCTCGAAATCCCTGAGTTGGTTTATTACATTGTTTCATCGCCATGGATACAAGATTAAAATACTAAGGGATCAAATTATTTTTTAGTTTTTGAATACTAAAATACATATAGGATACCCATATCAATTTGGTAAATATAAAAATAAAACATGATACGCAATAAAATAATATTAATGGTATCCATGAAAGCTAAATCAAATATTTCTTCTTTACAATCTGGGTAAAATAAAAATAATATGGGTGATCTCAAATTTTTAGTAAGGATAAGTAATGTAGAATCATTAATAAAGGGATGAGAATAATCCAAATAGAAAGTTAAATTAGTAGATAAGGAAAAAATAAAAATGGTAAGGTAATAAATTGAAAAATATATCAATTAATAAATGAATTAACAATGAAACTCATCTATATATATGTCGATGTAAAATCTCATAGATAAAATGATAACTGAAATGAAGGTGGTGATTTAATATTAGACATCATGAATAGGGAACATAAATTACTATACCATCCAGATATATTCTCAATAAAATTTAAACAGCTCTGATTTTTACAACTGATTCATCTCATTGAACTACTAATGCATCAAGTGGAAATAAATAAAAAGGCCCAAATCGTATTTTACAGGCCAAAGCATTCCTTATATGTCGAATATATTATTAATTTAATTAATATTATACCTTATAAAATAATATCTGTATTATATAAGGAATATGGATTTATAAATAATTCCCTAAGGGAGGATAAGTAACAAAAAAGGTTTTTAACATTTATGAATAGAGATACCATTAAAATATCATTAAAACATTCATGAGGAAAATAATATTTAGATATTCTAATGTGTCCTATACCACATTGAAACATTTTAAATTATAATCTTCGTGAAGGAATAACATTTTTTAAAAGGAAATGATATCATGAGAAAAATGATATTCATGATGTAACATTTCAAAGGGTAGTATATTTACATTATAAAATTGAATTGGTGCATATTGAAAAATAAGTCTCAATAGAATTTACATTGAGACAAAATCTCATACCTTGAGTGTGACTTATCGTGTGTGTCTTTATACTCCTTAATAATAAAAATATGCTAATTATTTACTTTATTGAGAATGTTTTTCGTGTTTATTATTTATATTACTTCCTATTTCATTATATATGAAACAACTACTTAAAAAACTATGTTTACATCAGGTGTTGGGAACATATTTTGTTTTTGGGTCAAAAATGAATCTCTTAGATAAACTATGGTCAAAGGGGTCATTATATAAAAATATCTTGAAAAATAATCATGAAATAATAATCATATTTGTATATAAACTATAATTTTAAAACCAATCATGAAATAGTATTATAGAAAATGAACGAACGTTACAATTATGGAGATGGTAGGTAGTACGTACGCGTGAGAAACGTTCCCATTTTTTAGTGATCAATATGGAAAGAAGGTACGTAACACTATAGATTTATATAATGATAAACATATCATAAATACTATTTTATTTAATCATATATACTTATAAATAGATTTCTTCTGATGTAGAAGCAATCACATCTTGTCGAGGAGAAGATATTCCACACAATCACAACCGATGTTATCACTTTTTCCTGTGTGAAAAGGGTTATAAAAATATGATATATTAAATTTACATAAATATAATTATATAATTAATTTCATATACATGTAATTTATTTTAAATATTTTAATTTAAAACCATACTTTATATGTTCTATGTATAGTATGAACATATCACATCCCTTTAAGGAAGCGCTAGTCCAAACTTCCATAAACAATGAAATCATATTTACCAAAAATGTAATGTATATTATTATGTGTAAAGAAATAATTAAATAAGAATGAAAAAATAATATATATATAACATAATATATATATATATATATCCCATCCTAATTTCCACCTTGAGATGTGGTAAAGAAAAAGCAAACAACGCCGCTTTGTGAGGAGATAGTTCATCGTGCACAATAATAGTAAGTTCACTACCTATTAGATGGAAGTGTGTGTAAATGATGGTAGAAACATTAACATAAAAACAAAATAGTATATTTTGGATATTGTTTTTGTTATATAATCTTTCAATAATAATATTTTAGGGGAGTATAATGAAAATAAAAATAAATAGATTAAGAAAGGATGTAATCTCTTCATTGGGAAACTGTTTTTTGGTTTCCACCAAAGGGCTTACTTTGATGAATTTATTTCCATGTGGATGCTTATAGGATTATGTGAGGGGTTTATAGAGTATATTTGGGTATTTCTTTGTCCAGCCAATGTGTATTGATTGATTTGAGGATGTGGGTGGATAGCATGCCTTTTATAGAGGAGGAGGAGTGAAACTCTTGTAAATACCAAAAGGTATACATTAATGGGAGGTACCATTTACCAAATGTGACTAAAAAAAGGGCCAAAATTCTTTAAAGGGGATTAATTGTCTATAAAACGTCCAACACATAAAAATATTTTCAATTTTTTAATTTTGTTCCTTAACATCCAGGTTTCTAGAATTTATCAGTTTTGTTTTTATTAAATAAATTTGTTTTATATATTTTGTTATATAACCATTAAAACTAACATGATATTTATTATAAAATAAAGATACACTTTTTGATAAAATTGATAACTTATTTTCAAATTAGAAATACCTAGTTTTTTGGAAGTTAAATTTAAAACAAGAGCCTGTAACGTGCAAAAACACTACTTTAACGAGGACCATGCTAACAATGATTTTAAAAATATGGGTCAATATGATAATTATAAAATATTAATTGTTCCATTAATATAAAATATTTAATATTTACTATCATGTCAATAAAACATGTTATAATAATGTTATTATTAAATTTTAATCATTTAATAAAATATAATTTTATTATAAAATAACAATAATGTGAATTTTGAAATTGTTTATTTTATTTTAATTTGAAAATATGAAAACAAGTATTACAATTAAAATATATTAAGTTAAAGACTATTTAATTTTATATATTCATTGAAAAGTAATTAAATACAATATTTCAATATATTTACATCCCTTTTAATTTTAATAGTATCATTTAATTTAGTTTATTATTTACTAAACAATCATTACATTAGAATGTCGTAAGCATTTTAAGTAACTAATTCATCTATAGAAATTAATGATAGACTATTATGACACAATATACCCTATATATTTCAAATTGATGTGTCTAAATTAAAATATGATGTTTTTACATATCTCAATGCTTTATAAATGTCAAAGGTGAGGAAGGTTCCCTTTTTTTCTTTTTCCATACTTCAAATTATCATATTGGGAACATTCAACAAATATTATCCCAAAAACCATAAAATTCTATCCAATTGGGAATATGGTCTAACTTTTGCAATCCAATGGATTTTATAAAGGTGTCTTGTTCATTTTACCCCTTTATATTATGGATCACCCCCATGTTATGATAAATTTTACCTTAGTAGCCGTAATTAATTTTAATTACTTTCACAAATGTTTTTAGTCAAAAATTATATTTATCTTATTAGACTAAAAAAATTATATTTATTAAAAAAAATTTACATTTTTTTTTAAAATATCCTAAGTTGGAAAATTAATTTTAATGCTAATCCCACAGACGTGGTGAGAAAACATGTTTTTAAAGTTAAAATATTCAAAAGTTCAATATTTTTTTATATAAAATATCAATATAAATATGATTATGATGACCTACATTGGATTAATATATGTATAATTCATTAGTTTTATCATTAAAAACAAATTTAAAATATAATTTTACATTAATAATTATTTGAATTATAAAGTAGTTTATAACTAAAATGCAGTATTTTTCACTATTCCTAAAAATTAAACTTCTCAGAAAAATACCAAAAAATTACCCAAAAATAAATTTGAAATTATGAATTCAAAAATGATTATAATTTGGAAAAATAATATTTATAAAGTTTCCAATATTGGATTTAAAATACATTCACCTTTCAAAGGTGATAAAACTTGATCTTTCATGCCATATAAGATATCAAAGTGTCATTTGTAGTGTAAGACAAACATGGGGATTCATATGAAGCAAGCTAGAAAAAAATATTCTAAAATTAAAATATTTTAAATTATATATGTGTTACATACTCATGTTTATTTCACATTTTGTTGAAATTTAGTTTTATCATTTATGATCCAAGTAAAAAAATAAAAACTCACCAAATTTTTAATGACTCAAATAACATATTGCATGAGCCACAAATAATTTAATGAGGCCATCAGTAGAGTAATTCTAATCATAAGGTATGAATTGGTGGTACCGCTTCTCTATAACCTAATTCCCCTGTGTCATAATTTCTCTAAAACCAATTATTGAATCATAACAATATATAGTGTATGTTATACCCAACTCTAGAAGAATCATGAATATCACTGTTGTAGTCTCAATTTCAACATCTTAAAGGTTGTATCGCAATCATCTAACCATATGAATATATAACTTTTTTAAATCAAAATCATATGTCCTATATTTAGGAATGATAAATCATTACTGAATCTCTTGTAATATACAATGATTCCCAAGAAACTAAAAATGGCATAGAACTTCATAAGATAATCCTAGGAATCCATGTCACAAACCTTCTTTTGGTCAACAGATACCCCTTCCAATGAAATGATATGACCCAAAAAGTAGACCTTATCAATCCAAAAGTGGAATTTACCAATATTGTCATATATTTGATTCTCGCATAGTGTATTCGACATGATCTTAATAATATTGGAATGTCCATGTATAGTATGAGAATACACCAAGATGACATCTACAAAGACTACCATGAATGAATCTACGTATGGGTGTAAAATCTAACTCATCAAGGCCATAATAATATTTGGGGCATTCATAAGGCCTAATGGTATAAAGAGATATTCATACTAGAGGTACCTACTTCGAAATGATTTATGTGTTATGTCAGATGGTATCACATTATCATAATTGTATCCCAACCATCAATCGGTCATTGAGAAATTTATCACTCCTTGTATTTTTTCTAAGAAGTCATCTATAAGATGGAATTTCAACTTATACATAACCCTATGTTGGTTCAACTGATAATATAATAGGCATAACCTAAGGGTATCATCATCAATCATGGTTAAAATGAAGGTTGAACCCCATGGTGAGGTAATAGGTCATAGAAAACCTATTTTTTCTAATCCTTATGACTACTTATTATGTTTACAGAGCTTTGTAGGTTCCATATAATATGTTGGAATGGAAATGAGTGTCACTTCTGAAACTATCTTGATTGTTAAGTCTACCTCTCTCATAAGAGGTAAACGAGGTAAGTCATCAGGGTTGATGTCCAAAGTGGTGAATTATATAATATATATTTCATGACCCATAATAAAGAGACTAGCCATCTGGTCAATCACTCTTACCATGCTAAGATGATCCGGTCCCTCCTAACTTTACTAAACATCCTCTTCACCCTTATGAATATACGTACATTCCTCGACTGTTGTAAAATACACACTTTTTTGATACCATACAACATGGTCATGGTAAGGTATTAGATAGTCCATCCTGAGTATGATCTCAAATCTGGTCATCTTGATGAAAATTTAATTCCATAAGAAATGGTACCAACCTATCTTAAGGTGGGATTCCTTAAACTTTAGTACACTCAATTATTATAACCCTAGCTATTTTTGAGAGTCAAAGTTCCATAACTGTACTCCATATCTAGGCCCAGATGTTAAATAATTGAGATATATTTAATTGTGGGATTCAACTATATCAAATACATTTGAAACTAATGTATAGATTATAAGAATACTACCTCATAATATAGAAGGACATAAACTCTTCTCCATGAGATTATGTTTCACAACATATAAATAGATAGAACTATAACACTAACATGTAACCTAGATAAACTAGGTAGGAATGTTGTAATATAACTCAACATATGATGTCTAAACACCTTATTTATGACTACCTCCTCATTCTAATTGGTCAGTAGTATTCTGAATCCCAGCCTCTTGTAGAGCTACAGATCTTATTCATGAATGTGTTGTCAGTACATATTGCTTCTAATTGGGTACAAGAAGGAATGTTTGTTGGAAACCATGAAGGTGACCCATCCTTCCATAAGATCATCACTTTATTAGGTTCCTCGTACACTAGTAATTATTTTTTACTTCCATGCCACATTGGTAAAACACCACCAAGCTGTAGAGGTGTATAATCTCACTAGATATTTAACCATTTTCACCCTCAAAAGGATATTTCCATCTTATATATAAACGTTCCCCCTAAGTGAAAGTATATCCTCATAGGAACCCACTTCCATCTTACCTAAAGACCCACTCATTGATGATGTTATGGTTTACTATCTTTTAAATTGTGTTCATCATTAAAAAAATCACTAATGATCAGATGGTGTATGAAAAATTATCCTCATTACAAATTTTTCCCATCGGCTCATCGTCTGTCATTGTTAGTGAAAAAAATAATAATCCCATTAAAAGGATTTGAATAATCCTTCATTAAAATAGAAACCTAATTGAGAAACATAAACTTTTGAGCATGGTCTTGCCTTAGGGTACGCGGTAATAAATAGTCAAAAAATATTGTTCGAAAGACCTCCTAGACCATTCCATGGGGATGTCCAACCACGATGACAACATCCCACCATTTTTTTGAATAATCAAGAAGCATATAGGTATAGTGATTATCCTCTACTATAGAGTAATATTTCAATGATAATTTTTCAATAAAATGGAATCTTTCCATGAATCAATAGACCAAGTTCCACAATCCCCCTTGAAGGTGGGAGGATGATGATGCTTAAATTATTATGTCAACTCTACCATAGTAGTGGTCTGTCACATACCTCCCTACTTGAATCAAAAGAAACTATATTTAAACAAAGCCACATAGCCCAATGTAAGATCAACAAGAGGTTCCATAGGGGTCACTACACATGGTAATAATAGTTCCGTAGGTCCCACTACCTTCGGAGCATGGTTTTCTTCACCCTCCTTGTGCACAAGTAAAGGATATCATTGTGGTATAAATCTAAACGTTAAAAATTTCTCTTTCAAATTATATTAACATAATATAATATCATTAATAACAGAATATGACGGCTATATAGACTTTATATGAATAGTGAAACCTCTTTGTTTTCTCCGGATGTCTGTTCCAGGTGTTAGGAAAACTCACAAAATAGCACAATAGACACAACCTAATCCCCTATAAGAAGGTTGGGATAGGGTTAAGGTTGTGTATACCAAGTTAGAGGATATAGTATATGGAGTTTAAATAGAAATTAATAGAGGAATCTTATAGAGAATCAGTCATAACATACATTTATATTATATCATTTTAAATAAATTTTCATCACATTGAAAAATTAAATGTCTTAGAACCATAATAGTTTAGTTTCTTTGGAAATGTGAAACACATTATTCAAATTTAATGAAATTTCTTAAATATATAATATAATGATCTTCCCCTTTTAGTATACATACATAAATCCTTTCTTCATAACATGGCGAAAGGAAAATTATGAAAGGGTGCGCTCAGATTCTATTTAATGGTAAACATAAGGAAGATAAATAAGAATAAAATGGATATTAAATTATGATAACATGAGAAAAAAATTTTAATATCATATCCAACATATTTAAGATCATACTTATGAGTTATAGAATATTTATTAGTAGTTCATTTGACAAGAATCAAAAGGGAGTAAAATAACATGATTCATGAGAGTATATAATTGGCATAAGACAAAGACTTGTGGCACACACATCATATTATAACATTGTGGACATGAATAAATAGAATTAGATTTACTCATTAAGTTTACGATATTTAATGAATACCTCTCATAATGTTATGTACATAAAACAATGACCACTCATATCCTTATGGAAATGAAAGACAGGTCCACAAAAAACAATCTGAAAAAATAATCATCTTCACCCATGACTCTGTGAACATGTAGTCTGGTTCACGCATAACATTGTGAACGTGTAATCAAGTTCAAGAAAAACATTATCAATATGTGATCAGCTTCACACAAATCACGCTGATTATATAATCAGGTTCATGCATTAGATTCTGAACATGTTATAACATTCACTCAGAATACTTTGAACATGTAATCAGGTTCATACATAACATTGGGAACTTGTAATCAAGTTCACACATTACATTGTGAACATGTAATTAGGTTCACTCGTTAAATTTTGAACATCTAGTCAGACATAATCATAACATTATGAACATGAATTTGGTGCATGGATTATATATATAATCATGATTTATCCATTTTTACCTAATGTGTTGGAGGGAGATATAGGTCACGCCCATCACATAATGAAATCATACATATGTTTTCTAAAATATCACAAACATTCATAATATCATATCCCATGGAATGAAAGGGGTATTATAAACATTTTATCAAATTATTACCTGTGAAAAGAGACATGTTTCATTATTATTTCATCAACTAATTGCATGTTCAAAGAAACAAGTTTCATAAAAATTTTAACATGGTATATCCTTTATAAGAGAAATGGGTTTCATAAACAATGTTTCTTGTTAAATATAATCCTTTAAATGAATTAATAATAATCGTTTCATGGGATAATATCCCCTGTAAATAACAAACTATATTAATGTATGTAAACTAATATAGATAAGAGTTTCGAAATATCACTTGGATCACTTTTTAATGAAAATATGCTTTCTTTAAAAATAATTTCATTAAGATGTAAAATAATTTCAAAATAATATTATTTGAAAACAACATTAAAATAATTTAATTTAATTTTTAAATAGATATTTAAAAAATTTTGTGAGAAAAATATCCTTTCCTCTATATGAAATTATTTTTTAAATAATATAACATTTTGAAAACCCTTTTAATTGAATGTAGATTTCAAAACATATAAAAGATTATTTTAAATCATTTAAAAAAAATTAAAAAAATAATTTATTTTTAAATTTTTTTCTATTAAAATAGAGTAAACATATAATTTAAAATTATTTTTGAATAAGTATTAAATATTTTTATAAAACATTATTTATGAATAAATCAAATTTTCGACCGAAGACAGGGAAAACCCAAATTATCATTAAAACATTTTATTAATTATCATAAGTTAGATAGAGTGAAAAATTTGTAACATTACATTAAGATATCATGAATATTCATATGATAAAAAAATTCATGATAGTTATTGAGATATGGATCATAATATTTCATCGATCGAATCAAAATCATAGACAATCTGAATAAATAAGGAAATATTATAAATAGACTCATACCACTTTGGTAACATTGAATCATACTTCCCATGAAGGAATAATAGTACATGAATAATAAAATATCATCAAAATAATGAGATTCATTATAAAACATGTAAAATGTTAGTATATAATCCTCCTAAAAAATTTATGTTTATAACATAACTGGTGACTTCAAGAGGGAAAATTGAGACAAAATTACGTAATTGGTTTGGAAATCATTAATATATAAAAAAAATGAAACAGAGATAATAAAATTAATATGGAAATACACATAAATTTTATTATAAGAATAATTTAATAAATTTATCGGTAGTATATACCCCACCCAAAATAAAATAGTGGTGAATATTGCGTAAGTTTCTCAAAAATAAAATTGAGACTAGAAATCCACATACAACTTGAGTAACATTTCCATCATGATATCCTGAAAAGAATAAAATTTTTAGAAACATTAAATATAATTAAATAAAATAAATTCATGATATTATATATCATAGGGGATTACATAAACAATATAGTTTTAGTTAAGATTGTAATAAAAAATAAGTCTCAAAGGAATGTAAATTGAAACGAGACCCCTTTCCTTATGTCTTGACTCTCAAAGTACTTGTTCATACGTCCTATATAATAAATATAATTTAGTTATAAATCTATAATATAGAAATATACATATATATAATACCTTATATTATTTACTTATAACATTATATTACCCATCTATTAACTGTTCACTGTTAACATTATGTTTCCAGTAATAACCACTTTATTTCTCACACAAGTTTTGACTTGAATTTTTTGTCCTCTAGCTTAGATACTGATTTACATAATTAATGAATGTAAAAATAATATAAATATTATATGTAATCATTATATAACTATATATAATAATCTATTAAATATATAAATATGAAATGAAATACACTATTCATTGAGATTGTAGGTTGTACGTATGCATGAACGTTGTTTCGATTTTCTTTCCATACATTGAAAGAAATAATAGAAAATGATAAATATATAATATCATTAAATTATAATTATTATCTCACATATATCATGTGTGTATTTATTTAACCCATACATAATACATTCAATGTAAATTATGAAGGAATCACATCACTTTGAGGAGGTGGTAGTCCACATGTACACAAACGAAGTTATCGTATTCCCAAAAAATAGAAATCATTATTTGATGTGTTATATAATAATTATAAAATCTTAATGAAATAAAACATATAATATATATATATATATATATTATTTTAAAACATTAATTATATCATTATTACCAAACCTAAGATATGGTAATGGATGAACGAACGACATCGGTTTGTGAGGTGGTAGAATATTGTACACACAAATGATAATTGTGTGTCAATTTTGATATAAGTGTGTGAAAGTGTAGGTCATAACATTCACATAACAACAACTAATTATATTAAGGACACTGAGGTGGTTATACAAAAATGAAATAATAATAATTGATGTGTAATAGAATGATATAAAACAAAAGTTCTTATTGAAGAATGTTACCTCTTCTTTGGGTAACTCTTTTTGGTTTGAACAAAAGGAATTATTTGGTTTAAATTATACAAAAAGAGAATATTAGAGGTTTATATGATGGATTTTGTGAGATTATTTGTATATTTTTTATGATACAAATTTCTTTAGAGTTGTGAAGAACTGAGTGGAGTGAGTTCCCTTTTATAAGTTGGGGAGATGACACACTTCACATTTTTAATATAATTGTTTACTTTCCATGATTTTAAATAAATAAGAAGGGTACATGATACAAAAAAATATATAAATTAAGGTTAAGGTCGAAATAAGTCCATGTAATGTGTGTGGGACATGTTTAGAGTCATTGTTACACCTTATACTCTATGTTTAACCACTAAGTAAACTCATTTTCCATTAATCACTGTCAATAATTTAAACTTCATTCAAGAATATTTTTCATAAAAAATTATGTTGAACATATTTATAATTAGAAAGTATTCAGATTCAAAACATGTAATGAATTTTTTTCAAATTCTAATCACATAATTTGTTGAAATTAATTTAAAAATAATCCCACAGATGGGATGAAATAATGGGTTTTGAAAGTGAAAATGTTCAAAAGATTGAAATGTTTTTATATCCAATTTGAATGTAAAATTAATTATAATTTCCTAAATTGGATTAATTTATGTATAATTGATAAAAATATAATTAAAAAATACATAAAAATATAATTTTACTATATATATAAATTTGATTAAAGGTCATTTCTCAATTAAAATTTATTATTTTTCATTTTTCATCAACAAAATGAAACTTCTCTGAAAATTACCAAAAATTCACCCAAAGTAAATTTTTATATTCCTATTTAATAAATGTTTCTTTTTTCATAAAATAAATTATCAAACTATCAAAATTTATTTTCAAAAAGGGGGTTCCATTAAAAAGAAATAAAACTACTTTTTAGAAAAATAGATATTTTTATAAGTATAATTGGATTTATTATATTCTATATTATAAAAAACATATAAGATTAAATTTAAAAACATTATTGTATAAAATTTATATATATTACAATAAAATAATATATGAAATTTTATTTAATTAATTTATTCAAATACTTTTCCAGTAAATGATATCACATATTTACAGTAGGATATAATTTTATTTTCATGTTTATTTTTCACCAAAAAATTAATATTTTATACATGTGTATACCGTATTTTCATAATATACTTATTATAATTCAAAAAAAAAATTACAATAGATAGTTTATAATATTAATAATATTTTAATAATTTTAAAAGTATATAGTAGTTTCATAAAACTCAATGATGTGTTTGATACAAGCTATCAATGGGACATGTTATTGCATGTAATGTAATCTAATATTAGTGTTGCACATAACCCAATCTAAACATGGTTTAATGTGTAAATTTTTCTAAACTAAGTGTTAATATATTTAAATCATATATTGGTGTATCATATAAATAATGTAAAACATGGTGTATCGTGAAATTCAAGGCATCAATGAAATTTAATTTATTCAAAAAATACTAATTCTTATAAACACATGGTGT
Source organism: Viscum album (assembly GCA_963277665.1). Taxonomy (NCBI): domain Eukaryota; kingdom Viridiplantae; phylum Streptophyta; class Magnoliopsida; order Santalales; family Viscaceae; genus Viscum; species Viscum album. Next base: position 1,511,180,720 of record OY728132.1, on the reverse strand, counting down.
TACATTATACCTCCGTTAAAATTATTTTTAATCTCTAAATTTTTCTAGGTCTTCAATCATTTTATAAATTAATTTTACTTTCATAAAATCCCAAATAATAAAAAAATTAATACTAATTAATTATTTAAAAAATGAATGTTGGTAACATAATTATTACCCAAAGTAACTCATAACTATGATTCCATATTGGTTAACATAGGTGGAATGTGAAATAATGGACATGGGTGAAAAATATAAACATTAAGTTCTGATAGAGAGTGATAGAGAACATGGTCAAGATAATTTTAAAGATCACAAATACAGAAATCTATGATGATATAAGGGGCCATTTTATTTATCGTAAATTAAGGTATGAGGATAAAAGTTTTCGTTTCATAATTATTTTCCTAAAGTTAAAGAACATTAACATGAGGACACACTTACTTTATTATAGCATAATCTCACCCTTTGGTTGTTCCTTGACATATTTTCACTTTTTATATTAGTCCAAATTTTAAGGTGCATTTTTATGACTGACGCTCTAGTAGATCATAAGATTCATAAAGGATGATAAGTAATTTCATATGTATTTTGTTATAAACACTGGATACTTGTTACCAAACGTTATCCCATCTGAATAAATCCTCATATGGTGAGATAATACTTTCTTTTCTAAAACCTCATCAGTATTTTAAATTAAATCATTCCATAATTGGTTATCAATATAACCCTTCCAAAATATGAAAATGAAAAATGTTAGAAATAAGGTCACTAAATTTCTTAAAATTAGTTTATCATTAATCCCCCATATATAATAAATTATTTCTTGGTTCTCACATACCAAAAGTGGGAATAGGATTATTAGTTATTATATTTAAAGACAATGATAACCTAAATTACTATAAAACCTTATTGAAAACACTCATGCATTCTTATTTCAAATTTTGTTAAATATATACCGTAAATTCAAAATAAATTGTAAACCACATCCACAATAACATTGACAACATTTTTAGTACATAAATAATCAATTCCATTCTAATCAATATAGTAAAATTAATTTATCCATATAAATCACCTCTTTATCCAATATAAATAAAATTTTCTCCCTATCAAAAACACTATATGGGATATCCTCCCTGAATAAAAATATCACACTTCTATTAAATCAATTTTCTAGGTCATTAGAACCATTCAATATATTTTTTCAAATCCTTAATGAAAAACATATAATTCATGATTTATATAACATTATTCTTTAATTACAATATATATTCAGTTCATTCATCCATCATTATTCTGAAACCATTACCTAAGATTCATGATCTAATTCATTTATACATGTTTCTTAAAATATGACATATTAATCCTATATTAAAGTTACTGAACCTCAATTTAGCCATTATTATCACATTTAATGTTATAAATACTATTATAACATCCCATTCTATTCACATTTCATTCATGGTCTCTTTATATTTAGAATTATAACCAATTATCGTAACACCATTCATAATTTTCTACATGATATTTCCATATAGGAAATTAATTTTCATACTACACATTCTTTACAAATCTACACCATTTAATATTATATCATTTCCTTTTAGTACTTCTCATTGACTTAAAACAAAAAATCATAGTCTGAAAAACATATATCAAAGAATAAAAAACATAATAATGAAAAAATACTTATAAGATGTCTAAATCATGACACCTTATTTCAAATCTATGTGACTTTATGATTATTCATAAATATATTCCTATAAATATCCTTAGTAATATCCCTATGGATTTCACTAATGTTTTCTCATCCTAGATTCAAAATTTTTACTAAACTTTTATGTTGATTCCAACTATAATGACTCAGGAATTATATACATGTGCATTACATTGTTGTAGATTTATTTTCAACACATTTAAAAAGTACATTACTGAGGACCATAATATATTAGTGTATTTCTAATATATGAACACATTCTTCTAATTTTGTATATTTTCTTCGACATAACCTGTAATGATCTTCCCCTTGCATTACTCCACATTAAAATCATGCTTCATAACCTAAGAATGGAAACAAAAGGTAGGCTGAGCTCATATGTTCAGTAAGGGAAAAAAATAAAGGAGATACAAAAGAATAACATTGAAACAAGGGAATAAGAACATATACATACCATTTTAAGATCAAACAATGTTTATCAAAGATCATAACAATGAATCTTGGAATAAATATTGGCAGTTTATATGACATGAATCATAAGTAAATAGAAGAACACGTGTCTTGAGAGCATATAATTTGTATAATAGATGGACATAATGAATAAAAATCATATAATAACATTGTGAGAATTTTCAAATAGAAATAGGTTCACTAATTAATTAATTTACAAGAGATCAGGACCTTGCATAAGCTTGTGGATATTAAATAAGGTCCACACATAACATTATGGGTATAAAATAAGTATTGTGGCATAACATTGTGAACATGTAATCAGGTTCACACATACAATTTTGAATATATAATTAGATTCAAACATAACATTATGGTATGTAATCATGTTCATGTATAATATTATGAAAATGTAATAAGGTTCATGCATAACATTGTGAACATGTAATCAGGTTCACACATAACATTTTGAACATGTGATTTGGTTCACTCATAACATTGTGAATCTATAATATGATTGACACATAACATTTTGAACATATAATCAGGTTCAAGGATAACATTGTAAACATGTAATAAGTTCATGTTTAACATTTATAATCATGAGTTATTAAATATTACACAATGTATTGGGGGGATATATAGGTCCCACACCTCAAATAATGAAACCATACACATGCATGTCCAAAGTTCATAAAAAATCATTATATCATAACCTGTGAAATAAAATTGGTATTATAAACATTACATCATATCATAACCTATGAAATTATACATTTTTAATAATAATTTCATCAAATAATAGCACATTAAAACAATCGGGTTGGATAATAATTTTAACATGGTATAACTCATGGAAGAAAAATGGGTTTCACAAACAAAATGTTTAATATTAAACCAATAAAATTAAAATAAAGAAAAATAATTCTGTATACGGATCATATCCCTTGTAAAAAATGATATTAAAGTATTTTATATTAAATGGAGAAGTGTTTTTTGAGGTCACTTTGAGTAATTCTTAATAAAAATAACATTTTTTATCAATCATTTTTTCAAAGATGTAAAACATTTTATAATCCATTTCAATTTAACAATCATTGAAAACATATGAATTATGTATTAGAAATATTTTAAAAAATTACTTGATCAAAGAATCCATTCCATAATAAAAAAAAATTTAATCGTAAAAATTTTTTGAAAATCCTTTTAATTTTAATAGTATTGTAAACATAAAAACTTATATTTTGAAACACATAAAATGATTTTTAAAACCATAATCATTTATACAATCCTTTTCCTTGAAAAAGTTTTTAAAATAAAATTTTAAAAAATTTATAATTTTCTAGAAAACAAGGTTTATGAATAAAACAAAATTATGACCAAAGAGATAATAAGATAAGATTTTGGTAAAAACATTTCCATAATTATCTTAAGTATATATGTGAGAAAATGGTACAATTACAATAATATGTCACTAATAAACATTGGATAATAAAATTAATGACTATTCTTTTGATATGTATCATAAGATTTCATCGATGGATGCATAATCATAAGCAATCTCGATAAATGCCTATATTATTTCAATAAAATCACCCCATTAGGTAATATTGAAGCATAATCCCCACGATTTAATAACATTACATAAAGCATAAAATATCATGAAAAGATAAATATTCATGAGATAACATGTAAAATGGATGTATATACACCCAATAAAAGAATTTACATCTCTAACATAACATGTGTCTCAAAGAAGGTTAATTGATTACCTTACAATTTGGTATCTTATTAAATGTAAACCCCTTGAAATACAGACAAAAAATATATATGTAAATACCCATAACATTATGTATATGAATCAAATAATTCATTCATGCGAAGTATATAAACCACATAAAAAAGATAGTGTTGAAAATGGCATAAGTCTCGTAAAAATAAATGTCAAACTAGAAATACCCTTTCAACTTGAGGAAATTTTGATTCATGAGATACATGATAGAATAAAATTAATTGATAATATTAATGACATTAAATAAAAATGATTCATTATATAACATGTCATATGCTAGTATTGTAATGACTTAGTTTTTTAAAGAATAATAAATTTTTATATCTAATTAATTTATGAAAGAGATATTAATTTTACATTAAAGGGGACACTTTTTCTGATAGCGTACTCAAAAATGAAAAAATGGATTTCTCTGAAATTGTATGTTGCAAACAACATTGAGTTATATTGAAAAAAATACAATAATATTATTATTATTTTAAATCGTAGTTAATACAGAGCCATTGGAATGGTAGGAATGAATAATATCAAATTAATTTTTAAATATGGGTTACACATGTTTATATAATTATTCATTGGTTACCAAATTTATTATTAATGAAAATAAAAACCAATTGAATATAAAAGATATGTTATTATAAAAACCTATTTAAAAGAGAATAATTGTGTTTATAAAAACATATCACTATTTATAGATTTTTATATAAGGAAATATATATTTTATATATTCAATGTAATGTTATATGTTAATATTATATGTTTTCTAGATATTATATAATAACAAATTCAATTTTTCAGATAAAAGAAGTATTTTTCTAAAAATGCACCTATACCACCATTTAATAGAGAGCCCATTTTAAATATATTTTTGTTCACTTTTATATGTTTTATTTGACAAAATAAACATCTTATATAGAAGTGGGAATTCAAAATTTACTTTGGTTAAATTTCTGGTAATTTTATGATAACGTTCATTTTTTTAATGAATAGTGCCAAATACTGTATTTTAATTCAGAACATCATTTCCATAAAATTTATTTATAGAGATATATTGTAAATTTAATTTTTTAACATATAAGTGGTTTATTTTTTATCATTTAATCTAATTATTGTCATTTTATGTAATTTTACTTTTAAATTGGACATAAACACATGTCAATCTTTTGATTGTTTTTTCTTCTTAAAAACCCACATTTTGGTTTTGATAATGAGAATTAATTTTAACATAATTTATTTAAATTATATGTTTTTAATGTGGATAAATGGATTCCATATTTCATATCCTCTGATCCAAATTGTTTATATAGGTACATTTTATTTTTGGACATCATGAATAGTGACTTCAGTAAGTTTTTTATTTACCGTGGTTAAAGAGTAAATCTGGTAAATAAGAGTAAAAAATAATATAATAATAATATTAAACTATCCTAAAACATGTCATTATCTTATTTTATGAGATATTTCAAGTCATGGGCATCATTGGCAAGATTTTGAGACCCCATGGAGCCACATAGGTGTGATAATGACTTGATATAAGAATTATTTTAATGTAAAGATAAATATAACATAAACATGTATCTTTTACTAAAACAATTATTATATGGGATATATAAGTGATATATTTAACTATAAATAGTCATTATAAATATAAAAATATTTACTACATCATGATATTTTATTTATAATTTTTAAAAATTAAATAAATTTATTTATTTATGATACAATGATGATGCAATGAGTGCTTCATTAATAAAGGATTCAAATAAATGATATTATAAATGTTAAAATAAATTTAATTTAATTATTTTGACATCAAACACTAATTTTTTGGTTTTTATTGACTAAATATCTTTTATTTTATTACTTATTGAGAAGAGATCAATTTTTTATGAATTTGCAGAGAAGTCATGTATGAATAGTGACCCAAATTGACATAATTCCTATCATAAAATATATAATAATTTATTAAATGATATTAAATTACATAAAATCTAATATTAGTCCTAATGGTTAATATTAGTCCAAATATATCATGAATTAAATTCTTTTTTGTCATTTTATATGATATGGTAATTATATTAACCCACAATGAGTGAATTACATGATATCACTTTAAGATTAAAAAGCATAATATAAGGGTTAAACTAAAAATGTAAGGACAAAAAATATGCAAAAAATGTCTAAAAATTATTTTATGATGTTTATTAATAACAAAATCTTCATATATTATAATAATATTAGTTTTGGAGTATTTTTAATAGAAATTAAATTTATAATAAATTAATATTTCTTAGCATTCTTAATGTGCCCCTTCTCCCTCTTATAAAAGGAAACCAACTCTACGCACTTAATAAAAACCTCTAAAACTGATTAAATCATCCAATTTATAATCAAATAATCTTCCCAAATCCCTCAATTACTCCTAAAATCCTTACCTTGGTTAGAAGGCAATTCAAGGATAACGTTTTTCTTGAAATCAAAAGTTATTACCCGTTTTAGAGGTAATGTCTCCTCTCAAGTTACTTTCCATTATTTTACCTCTGCACTCCCTATGTTCATATTATTCTATTATTACATTATAAAACCAGTATCCTTAGTATACTAGGATGTTTTTAGAAGAATTATTCGTTCTAAAATTACAAACACATCCATTTAATGGATACAAACGTATTGTTTATCTGTACGGTGAACTACTGCCTCCCAAAATGTTGATTGTTCAATTTTTCCCTACCACTTCTCATGGAAGAAATTATGAAGGAAATGTATTTATGTATGATATATATTATATTTATATTTTCTTATTCTTTGTAATTTTTATTTTTATCATACCTTCATTCTATCCAAAATGTGTAAATACGATTATTTAATTTGAGGAAGTGTGGACTACCACCCCTCCAAGTGACATGACTCGGTCATGCCATACATGGAATGTATAAAGGATGAAATTAATGAACCTACATGATAAATATATATTAAATATATTATACATTAATTATAACATACCTATGTATCATTTAGCTTTCATTCCTTTATTATGATAAAAAATAAAAGTAGTGTTCAAGCATACTTACGACCAACTATCTCCATGAACGGTGCATTTCATTTCTTATCTCAAAATGTTATGGACTATTATAAATACATATATTTTGAATGTATATGATATATAAATCATGAATATAATTCTTGAGATTATATACTTATGACCATATTGAAATTTTGTAATCATAACATGTTCATTATTTTGGACTCATGTATCTAACATCGACAAAACGTCTGATATAAATTAAAATGATTAAATATTTGTTATAACATGGTATTGAGTGATATAAAATGGATAATAAACTTGAAAAAGCTTCTTAATCATGTATAAATTAACCTATGTTTATTATTTTGGAAATTAATCAATGAACGAGACAATTCAAACTAAGGGTAAGGGACTTCATCTCAATCCCTTTTCATAGAGCCATTTCGTGAAAATATCCACCTATACTCTTTTATAAGGTGTATATACAACCAAAATGACATGTAATATCCATAACTTATCTATAAATATTTTCTTTATAAATTAAATGAGATTTATATTTAAATGTTCAATGTGTTATGGGACACCTTGAACGTTTAAAGATTTAATTATCGAATATTTCTCTTAATGATATTAAATTACATATTTATTTATATATATATAAAAGGACTATAAAGGAAATTTTATGTGTATTATAATAATATTTGAAATTCCAAAATTAATATTTTTATACAAAACATTTTACTTTATTTACAAAATGAAAAATGAATATTATTTGTTTTAATGTATATGGAGACAATTACTTTTCCGCCACTGTAATAGTTATTTGATATTTGGGTTCCTCTATAAGCCATAATTTATTTTAAATAAATCACATATTAATTTATTTGGGTATCTTGGTATTGAAAATGAGTTCTTAAATAAAAACTTTATTGTTATATGGAAATTATTTCATATGGGATTAGAATAAGTTTTCAAATATGGGTTTTTTGATGAACGTGTTTTATTTAAAAAATGGTTCGTGAGCATTATATAAGACGGTTCATCTCGATATAGCTTATAAGAATGTTTGATCCCCGTTATAGATCATGGGAGATCCCTATATAGCTTAGATAAAGGTTCCAGACCCATATAGCTTACGGGTGAGCTCGACATAGCTTGTAGAAAGGGTTGATCCCCATTATAGCTTACAGGTGAGCTCGATGAGGCTTATACGATGGGGGATCCCCATTATAGATCTCCAATTAGGATTTCAACCATATGTTTATTCCATTTGGATGATTTTTAAAGGGGTTTTATTTATCTGATGTGTTATGTCACCTAAAAGAGTTTTAATTACTTTCTATTAGTTTATGTTTTTTTCATTGAGAAAAAAATATGAGTGTTATTCATGTGAAAATGTTTTATTTCATCCTCACAAAGAACATTAAAATGGTTATCACTTTTTATCGAGACTAGTGTTTTTTATTTATTTTTATGTCCCCATCTTGGATTTTTGTTCTTGTCCCATGTTTTAAATACTTTCACATGATTTAAGGGAGAATAGTGTCGTAGATGGATTCAAGGAAAATTTATAATGATTAATCATGAATAAACTCCTTTTTCTTTTTAAAAGTATTATTATAATTAATGAAACAGATACTATTGGAAGATTCTACATTGTATTTATACGTTTTTGTTATGTAATAGTTATGGCATAATTCTTTAAGGCTCTAATCCAAAAAAGACCCTCAATGTGAATCCTTGACTGAACATAATATTATGTAATGTTTATGGTTGGGGCATTATAGTCAGTATCAAAGGTCGGTTTAGATAACATTTGATGTTATGGTGGTGTTAATTTCTTTCCATTAGAGGATTTTACTTTATGGTCAAGTTGAAATTATGTTGAATTTTAAGACTACATTGTTACTTTATCTAAACTATGTCAATTTAGAACGGTTTTCCATATAATAAATAAAAAATATATAATGGGAAGGCATTGATAGGAAAACAACATTTTCAGATCAAAAACATGAGGTGGGTATAATTTGAGTAGAAAAGTTTGTTGTAGTGATGGATCAGTTGACTTAGGCTATAAATGGTAGTGGTATCAATAGAAGAGATCAACTCGATAAAAAAAAAGAAGAATATGTTAGTAGTTCAACAATTAATGAAGAAACAACCCACATAATTCCTTGGATCATCTAAACCATTTGTAGTTGAAGGATGGATCAATACCCTGGAAAAGATATTTGAAGTCATGGGATGTTCAGAATGTCAAAATATAACTATTTCCATGTTTTATTTCAAAGGTGAAGCTGATCGATGGTAGTAATTTGTTAAGAATACTATAGAGAAAAATTATCTTGATTCCATGGAATATGAAGAAGTTAATTATATTTTACTTGATAAATAATTTCACAAGGTTTTTCGACTTAGGATGGAGAAACATTTCTTGGAATAAAACAAAAGGATGATGATATAGTGCCACATATGAAGAGAACTTTAGAAGATTGACATGTTATGTTACAGATTATATTTCAAATATTGATAGTAAAATTAATATATTTTAATTATGATTGAAACCTGTTCTATAAAGATCATTATCCTCCTAAGAATTTATAAGATATGAAAAAGTGGTTTGTTGTTCTGAGAATGCTAAAATTGAGTTTCCTGACACTTATCTTCAACGAAATGATAAGAGTAAGAAATGGTCAAGCTACCATGAAATGGAGAATCAACCAACTAAAAATTATGGAGGTATGCCCAAAACTTGTTCCATGTGTGGTTAAAATACATTTTGGGGAATGTATATCAGTATCTGGAAAGTGTTACCAGTTTGGTAAGTTTGGTCACAAAATTCGTGACTATAAACAAAAGGGTCCTGAATTGTCCAATAATGAGATAACAGATAGACAATCTATAGTATGATTCTTTAGCTGAAATGATTTGGGACATTATGCCAAAATGTGTCTGAAGTTATGTACCCATGGAGGAAAGTTGTTTGATCAGAAACAAAAAGGTTTGGGAAAATTTTTGACGACTATTATTGTTGATGTTGAGACATCTTGTGAAGTGATGGAAGCTCCTCAGAGATCAATATTTTTATAAGGATAAATATAATTTCAAGGTTTTAGACACACCTTATGAGGTTTTATATGATGTGATAATTAGTTATTAAGGACATTTTTTGGAGATGTTTTGTGGGGTTTTATTTATGTATTGTTTTTTAATGTGGAATCTTGCCTTTATTTTAGACCATAGTTTTAAGATATTGATATTCTTTATGGATTGTGTGATCTTTTATACAAAAATTTATTCATAGAGATGTACATTGTATTCTAAAAATATTATGAAGAAGAAATTGTGCTTATAAAATATAAATAAAACCTATAATTATATTTCCTTATGTTATTAGTCAAGCTCTTAAATAAATTCCTCAACATAATGAAAAGGACCTTAAAACAAAAACATTTTCCATTTAATTTTCCTATTAGGAAATCAAAGATCATTCAACTCATCAGAAGTTTATAGTTTTCTTGTTTTTAACTTTCTCCTGATTATGATTTCTATCACTCTCCATCCGAACATGATGGTTAGTTTTTTTCTCCCATATCAATGCTTTCCTACATGGAATCCTAAAATTTCTTTTATCTTAGGTGACCTTTTTTACATCTCGTTATTTCTTTAAAAGTGATATTTTAATTAACCCTTTTTCTGATGTGGGATTTTTAATGATGTTTTGAAGACCAATTTTAAAATTGTGAGGACACACGTTCTAAAATGGGGAAGGATTTAACAACCCAATTATTTAAAGAATTATACATTTATATATCTATTAATATATATGAATTAGATATTATTTTTTCGTTAAATGGTATTATTTTTCTGATAGCGTACTCAACACACAACATTGGGTTTCTTTGAATTCTTACCATGCACACAACATTGAGTTATACTGAAAAATAATACAAAGATAATATTATTATTTTAAATGGTAGATAATTCCTAGCCATTGAAATGGTGGGAATGAATAGTATCAACAGAATTTTGTTATTTGGTTTACACATGTTTAAATAATCATTCATTGGTTACCAAATTTATTAGAAATGGAAATAAAAACCAATTCAATATAAAAGATATGTTTTTATCAAAACCTATTTAAAAGAGAATAATTGTGTTTATAAAAACATATCACTCTTTTTGGATTTTTATTTAATGTAAAATATATTTTATATATTCAGTGAAACATTTTAAATTCAACTTTTATGTTTTCTAGATGTGATATAAGAACAAATTCAATATTTTGGATAAAAGAAGTATTTTCCTAAAAATGATGTTTTAAAGCCTTTTAATAGAGAACCCTTTTTTAAAGATAGTTTTTGTCACTATGTTCTATTTACAAAAATAATCTTCTTCTATATAATTGGGTCATCCAAATTTATTTTGGATAATTTGTTGATAATTTTTTGATAAAGTTCATTTTGTAATGAATAGTGAAATATAATGCATTTAATTCAAAAATGAATTTTCATTCAATTTATTTATATAGATAGATTGTAATTTTAACAGTTTTTAAAGTGAAATTTGATTTTTTATCATTTAATCCAATTATGGTCATTGTTAGTAATTTCCTTTTTAAATTGGATATAAACACATGTCAATCTTTTGATAGTTTTACTTCTTAAAACCCAGCTTTTGGGTTTTGGCAATGGGAATTAATTTTAAATTAATTTATGAAAATTTTATGTTTTGAATTTAGATAAATGGATTTCATGTTTGAGATCTTAAGGTACAAATTGTGTATATTGGTACCTTTTATTTTTGGACATTAAGAATAGTAACTTTTGTAATTATTTTACTTACCATGGTAATAGGAAAAATATGGAAAATAAGGGTAAAAAATTATATTATAATAATATTAAAAAACCCTAAAAAATTTATTAATCCTATTTAATTAGATATATCTATCCATGGTCATCTTTTGGTTGATATTGGGACCCCACAGAGCCTCATGGGTGTGATAATGGCATGTTTTAAAAATAAATTTAAAGTAACGAGAAATATAACATATGCATGTATCTTTTAATAAAATAGTATTTATATGGGGTTATATAACTCATATATTATACTATAAATCATCATTAAAAGGATTAAAATATTTCCAAAATCGTGATATTTTATTTAAAATTTTACATATTAAATAAATAAATTTAATTATGACACAATGACGATGTAGTGATTACTTCATTAATAAAGGATTCAAATAAATGGTATTATAAATGTTAAAATAAATGTAATTTAATTATTTTGATATCATCCAAGAATTTTTTGGAAGTTATTGAAATACTATATTTGAACTAATTATTTTTTTTAAATGAATTTGTAAAAAAAGGCAAGTATGAATTGTGTTCAAAATTGACATAATTCATAACATAAAATATAAAATACTTTATTAAATGAAATTAATTTTTAAAAAATATAAGATTTATAAAAATGGTTATGATAATAAAAAATATATCATAAATTACATTCTTGTACATCTTTTTATGTTATATTGTAATTACATTCACCTGGAATGTGTGAATAACATGATATCGCTCTAAGATTAAAAAGGGTAAAATAAGGGTTAATCCAATAAGATAAGGATAAAAAAATATTCAACACTTTTATAAAACATATTTTATGTTTTTTATTTGAAAAAATATCTACTTATATTATAATTAAATTATTTTATGACCATTTTTAATTGAAATTCAATTTATAATAAATTAATATGTCAAGACTTTATTAAATTTCCCCTCCTCCATTTTATAAAAGGCCTCCACCTCTACCCATTTAATCACACCTCTAAATCACGTAGGCTCATCCAAAATGTACTTAAATAAGCTCCCAACATCCATAAATTCATCTTAGAAGACATACCTTGTGTAGAGGTAAATTCAAAAAATCTTTTTGACTGAAATCAAAATAAGTTACCCATTTTAGAGGTAACATCTTCTCTCAAGTTCTTTTCTTTTATTTTCCATCTCCATGCTCTATGATATTATTATTATTTAATTACATAACAAAACCAGTATCAAAAATATAATATGATTTTTATGAGAATAATTCTAACTACACTTACACACACCTCCATCTAATGGATATAAACATATTGTTTCTGTGTATGACAAACTACAACCTCACGAAATAATGATTGTTCACATTTCTCATGCAACCTTTAATGGTGGACATTTTGATGGAACTATATTTATATATTATATATATTATATTTATAGTATCCCTATTATTATTTAATTTTTATTTAAAACATAAGTTTATGATTTCCCTAATGTGTAAATTTGATAATTTAATTTGAGTGCGGACTACCGCCCCCTCAAAGTGGTATGACTCATTAATTCCATGCATGGAGTGTATAAAGTATTATATTAATGAAAATATGTGAAATATATATGATAGATATTATTTTGTAATTATAACATACCTATTTATCATTTAATTTTCATTCCTTTAATAATGAAAATAAATTAAAGTTCTGTTCAGGCGTACGTACGACCCACCAGCTCTATGAACAGTGCATTTCATTTCTTGTCTCCAAATGTTATGGAATATTATAAATACATATATTATTGATATATATGGTATTTAAATCATGAATATAATTATGTAGATGATTTAATTATGATCATATGGACAATTTTTAATCATTAAAAGTTCCTTTTTTACTCATGTATCAAACATTGAAAAAACGTCTGATATGAACATAACAATTTCTTATAACTGGGTTTTAAGTGATATAAAATGAATATTCAACAAGGAAAATGTCCTTATGAAAGTAAAATTTATCCTATGTTTATTATTCAATAAATTAAATAATAGACGACACAAGTCGGTCTAAGGGTGTGGGACTTCATCTAAATCTCTTTTCATTGGGGCATTTATTGATAATATCCACCTCTGTTCCTTTATAAGGTGTATATATAACCACTATTACATTGTATACCCATATATAATCTATATAATTGTAATATATTAATTTATGGATATTATGATTTAAATGTTCAAAGTGGTATGGGACACTTGGAACGTTTAAATATTTAATTATCAAATCATTAACTTAATGATATTAATATACATATTTATTTATATGGATATAATATTATTATAATGGAAATTTTATGTCTATTTAGAATTCCATTCAATGTTTTCAAAATGAATCTTTTTATAAATAAAATTTTACCTACATTAAAAAATAAAAAAGGAATGTTATTTGTTTTAACGTATCTGGGGACAATGACTTCTCCACCGCCATAACCATTATTTTATATTTGGATTCCTCTATAAGACTTAATGTATTTTAAATAAATCCATTATTAATTTATTTGAGTATCTAGGTATTAAAATGGGTTCTTAAATGATAATTTTATTGTCATATGGAATTTTTTCAAATAGGAATAGAATATGGTTTCAAAAGGGGGTTTTCTGACCAAAGTTTTTTATTCATAAAATGGTATATGATCATTATTTGAGAAGGGTCATCTTGATATAACATATAAAAAGGGTTGATCCCCCTTAAATATCACAGGTGAGACCGATATAGCTTATACGAAGGGTTAAGCCCCATTATATCTCATAGGTGAGCCCAACACAACTTATATGAAGGGTTGAGACCCATATAACTCATAGATGGGCCTAATATAGTGTATACGAATTGTGATACAATTATAGATCTCTAATTTTTAAGTCAACCATATGGTTATTTTAATAGGAAGAGTTTTGAAACGGTTTTATTGATATGATTCTCTATGTCAGCTAATGGAGTTTAAATTGTTTGATATTTTTTAGTGTTTTTCAATGAGAAATAATTATGAGTGTTATTCAAGTGATATTTTTTGTTTAATATTCTCAAAGTACAATGAAAGGGTTATCATTTTTTAACTACACTAATGGTTTTTTTTAGTTTTATGTTGTTTATTGAGCATTTTGTGCTCATCCAATGTTTTAAATGTTTTCAAATGATTTATTGGAGAATAGTGTTATGGATGGAGTCATGTAAAAGTTATGATCTTTAAAAATGGAAAGAAATCAGGTTTCTTTTTAAAAAAATTATTGAAGAAACAGATACTATTTGATGTTTCGACCTTATATTTCTGTGTTTTTCTTATGTAATTATTAGGGAATAATTCTCTAAATCTCTAAACCTAAAAAAATATTCAATTTAAATTCTTCACAAAACTCAAGATTATGTAAATTTTATGTCTGGGGCCTTATAATTATATTCACCATATAGTTTTATTTAGGTTTATAATAAAAAATAAGTCTCAATGAAATGTAAATTGAGACGAACCCACTAACATTAAGTCCTAACTCTCATAGAACTTATTTAAATCTATTTTATGATAAATATAGTTTTATTTTAGATATAAAAATGAACCATATTCATATGTATAATATCATATATGATTTAATTTTTACTTTATAATACCTATTTACTAAGAATTCCCTAATATTGTAATGTTTTGAGTAATAACAACTTTTTTCGTACAGTTTTTTACTTTTTATTCTTAGTACTCTTACTTAAATAATTTTTTACTTATTAAAATAATTTTAAACAAGATATAAATATATATTCATTTTATATATTTTTTAATAATCCATTAAATACATAAATTGGAAATGAAATTCACTATTCATGGAGACTATATATCATATGTACTCATGAATGTTGTTTCCATTTTCATGTCATAATTTGAACTAAAAAATGAAAACGATGTATATATATACATAAGCTATTTGCAGTATAATTAATATTTCTAATATATGAGATTTTTTTATCAAACCCATCCTTATTAAATTCTATGTAAATCATAAATGAATCAGATCACTTTGACGAGGCGGTAGTCCACACGTCCACAAATAAAGTTAATGTATTTCCAAAAAATAGAAATCATGAAGTTATGAGTAATATAATATTTCCATAATCATAAATACGACGTAAATTTCATATATATCATATAAATTTAGTAATTAATTCATTATTCCCAACCTTTAGAGGTTGTAATGGAAGAACACGCGACATTAGTTCACATGGCGGTAGTTTTTTGAACACATGAATAATGATTGGGTATCCAATTTAATGGATGTGTGTAAAAGTGTAGGTTTAAACCTTAACATTAAAAAATCTCAGTATCTTATGGATACATATTATATTATATAATAATTTAATAAGAATAATTTAATGGGTGGAGAAAGAAAGAAATCAAATGTGCTTGTTGAAGAATGTTATCTCTTCTATGGGTAACTCATTTTGGTCTACGCCAAGGATGGAATTTGATTGCTTTAGAACTAAAGATATGCTTCTAGGATGAGAGGAAGGATGCTGGGAGATAATTTTTTAAGGGGATGGATGAGTCAATTGGATTTATTTGTGTGAAGTATTGAAGGGTTGAGTTCCCATTAATAAGTAGGTGAGATGACACACTAGTAATTTTATAAAAGAATTATGTAATCCCCATGTTTTTACACACTAAGAGGCTCCCATGACACAAAATATTTAATAAATGTATAGTTAAGGTCTAAATATGGATATAGAATGGGTATTAGACCTATTCAGTTTCATTTTTACACCTTATACTCTATGTCTATCCACATAGTAAAGTATTTTTTACCTCAATCGCTGTAATTAATTTTCAACTGCACTCACTAATATTTTTTATCAAGAATATGGTTTTACTTTTTAGAAATTATTAATTACGATTAATAAAAATATGAAATTATTTTTTTTTAATTCAAATCACAAAATAGGTAGAAATTAATTTAAAAATAATCCTATTTATGGGACATAACAATGAATTTTTCAAGTTAAAATGCACAAAAGTAAGAATAGATTCTATATCTAATTTAAATGTTAAATTTATTTCAATTAAAAAAATTAGATTTATATATTTTTAATTTATAGGAATATAATTAAAAAAAATAACTATATAAATAAATTTGGTGGTAGGTCAATTTTCAATTAAAATTCATCATTTTTATTTATTCATTAAAATGTGATATTTCTCATAAAAATAACAGAAAATTACTCAAAGTAAATTTTTATATTCCTATTTTAAAAATATATTTTATATTCTCATATGGAATTTTTTATATTTTCCAAAAATAGATTTAAAATAATAGCACTAATAAAATGCTGTAAAACTACTTTTTATGATGGAATATATATTTTTATGTAAAAACCTGGATTTATTTTTATATCTTTTATATGAAACACATCATAATAATATTAATGTTTTTATTGAATATAATTTTTATACATTTCATTAAATATTTTATCAAATTTTATTTAATTAATTTTTACAAATATATTTCCTGTAAATGATTTCCAATTTGTACAAAAGGGTTATATATTCATTTCTAGTAAGTTGGTCACCATATAATTCATCTTTTATATATAATAAAACCATATTTTCATAATTTAGTTATTATATTTCATTTATTTTATTATAATGGGTAGGTGAAAACTAGAATAAAAATTTAAAAATATTTGTAGTAAAATGTAGTTCAGTAAAACTAGTTCATTCATGTAATGAAAGGTATCCGAGGGACATTGTATTGTCTGTAATGATGTTTAAGGTTAGTGTTTCATGAAGCACAATATAATCTTGATAGAAAATATAATTCAAGCCATTCTTAGAGTTTCATGTAGTGCAATAATAACTTGGTGTATCATATAAATATATTATAACCTGTTGTGGCTTGTAATTCAAGCCATCTAGAAAATTAATTTATTCAGAAAAAAATTCATTCATAAAACCTTGGAGTGTTACGAAATACAATTTACTTTTGAATTATAGTTCCAATTTTCAGAAACCATATCATTTAAAAATATTAATTTATTAGTGTTAATTATTATTTATATTCTTATAGATATCAAAGTCCAGTTAGATGTGCCACAATTCAAAATTTATAAAGGCAGATACTCCTTAAAAATTACAATAAATATGTTAAATAACTAACATGTGCCTTTATATCTAGTTTAAGTATATAATAGTTCATATATAATTATTTCATTCAATGATCTATCCTTACTATTTTATATAATTACATGCCTCATAAATTATAATTTGATGTAAACAATCAAACAATCTAATTTTTAGTCCATAGAACTGATGGTTCATGTATCAACTATGGAATAATTGTTTAATTAAGGTTGCATAATCAATCTATCTTGGAAAAAATCAATAAAATTATTATAGGAACATTATTTAATATGATAGTTTTATCCCTAAAATTGATGTTTTCACATTTCAATATATACCCATCAATGAACTCACTACAACCACGTGAAATACAAGCAAATCACACAGTAATATAAATATTTAATGGTATAATGCATGACATGTGAATCCTTAAGTGCCTAATATTATGTAGGAAACAATCGATACATTCCATAAAATTACAATAAAAATTTACATAATTATAATATCAATAATGATAATATCACAAAATAGGTTCTCCATCCAACAATGAAATCAAATCAATTGAAAGAGGTTAAATCGAACAAGGAAAATAACACATCCAAGTTAACTTGATTTTTCTATATGCATGGGATAGCTAATCCCTTGAACAAGTTCATTAGAAAATTCCAATACATCATAATCTATTTTTTAATTCCCAAATATTATGTCAAAAGAAATTGATGCATTGATACCACTTTCTAGTGTCCCTCCCTTGATCCAGGAAGCAGTGTCACAAGATGGTTAGCCATGTGTCCTCAAGAACACCTCCCCATATACTACCATCTTCTATCATTAAACAAGGGATATGGTATGCCCATGGGATGATTATTCTTTAATAATTTATTTTTTTTAGTGGAATATAATAAATGGTTGAAATCAAATAATAAATAAATAAATAGCATCAAAATATTAATACATCAACCAGATAAATAAGTAGGAATAAGATGAAATATAAATAGAAGTAAAATATTCATGATTATCATTCCATGTATCTATAGAAAATGAGTTACATCGTACACATGGGAAATAGTAATATACTAAATTCAATTAAAAAGTATAAAAATACCAAAATTCACCACTACTATCATCACAAGAGAATGATCGTTCATCTACTCTCATAATCAGACCTAGTCAAGGAAATAAAGCATTAGTATCTAGATGCTTCCATTTATCTATACCTATAACGATGATGCCTTATAATTTAAAAGGGTGGATCAAGTAGGGTGTGAGATATACTCAGAAGGCCACGCCCAATTGTTTCTATATCAATCAATTATTTATATATAATGAGTAGTGTGATATTAATAACAAACAAAAGGCTATTAATATATAAATACATTAGACTGGGTTTCCACATGGTATACCCAACCAACCCTACCTGCTTCAGCCAAAATAGGATGCCTTTGAATTAAAGTGTACCTATATGAATATGTAATATGAGTGGAATAAGTTGGTCATCATAAATAAGTATCAAAATTAGACCAATCCCAATCATGTAATGTTTCATAGTGAATGCGTCCTTTAATTAAATTAATAAAAAAAATTAGAATTTAAAAGAAAAATTCAAATTTTAAATTTTAAATTAGTGAAATCCTAGAACCATCTTAGGTGGAAAATAACAATGATCCCATGTATCACACTAGGGTACCAATACATACTCAATGTTTTATGATTTTGAATAAGGAACTCTATAAATTTAACAATAAGTATCATGCCAAGAATGATGTGAAGAAAATAACCTATGACCTCATCCCATGTATCTCACATAGAGGATCTATTTTCTCTTGTGGAATAGTATAACCATCTTTCTACTGATCCCATTAGTGTTGAATCCCCTATGGAATTAGTATCACTAATATGGAGGTAATAAAAATGTATTGTGAGGTCATCCATGGATTGTTAGGTGTCCCTCCAAATATATTTACCATTCATTAATAAATTAATGTTATAAATCTTGATAAGCCAACCCATAAATATCTATAAATAGAATCTCGTATATCTCCCACATCTTGGGTTAATGTGAGGTTTAGCTATCAATAGCCCATATAATATAACAATAATTGTATTTATGGAGACTTAGTTATGTTTTTCACTTAATTTAACTCAAGGAATTCTAGTATTGAAAAAAAAAATATGACCAAATCATGGCCAAACATATTTATTAATTCACTTATGCTTCCAAAAATAGTTTTTACAATGGAAAACACAACTAAAAAGGTGTTTAAACAGTTTAATGTAAAGGGAAATCTATCCTTTAAGGAATGTCACACCCATAGGGGTGTCTTATGTTAAGATGATCAAACAAGGGTTTGATTCACCAATATCTAGGACTATATTGAGAATGGAAAACAATTCAAATTCATTAATTAAACATTTTAGAGGTTTTATTAGATAATTACAGTGCACGACACAACATATCATGATATTAATGAAAATAAACATGGGTGAAGAAACTAGACCACCTACCTTTGGCTCACAATTATCACATCATCTAGTGATACCCTTGAATCAATCTAGAATGGTAGAAAATGGAAGAATATATCAATTCATAGAATATAGGGAAAATGAGATCACACAAAAATAGTGCAAGAGAATGACATATATATTCATAATATGATGAATAGGATCAGATTTTGTACCAAGAGGAATCCAATATTCCACATAAGGGTGGAAATAGAGATCTAATGTGGCGGTTTTTAGAATCCCTAACGTGGATTAATGGTGGAGAACACACATGAGAAAGGGGTGGATGTTTTAGGGAAATTATAGAGTAAAAATTAAGGGTCAATATTTTTAGGGGAAATAGGTAAATTATCCCTATAATTAGTGGTCACATGTTTTTGGTTTATGGTTGGAAATAATATGCGCCAATCATGGTCAAGGAACATCCCAAGAAAACCACTCACATGATCTAGGCACAAAGTTAGGCTAATTGTTCATAGCCCAAGAGAAAACAATCTATTTGTATGACCATAATATTCGTACGGGCATGAATCCTAGCTCTCATGGTTTCATAAAAACTATGTAGCCTCTTTCTAAGCATTGGAGTACCCCTGTGATTGAGTTACACAGTAAGGAAATTAAATGATCTAACCATGTGGCATATAATTCGTTCCAAATTTCTTGAGCTCCAGGCTAGGAATGAGTTTCAAACACTCATGAACAACTCTATATCCTTTTGTGTAAATTATTTTCATGAAATGAGAGGTTTTGAATTGTAATGTAAGATTCCACACCACACCAAAAAAATTTAATATGACATTTTTTATCATAAAAGAGATCTAGAGTTTGAGGTTAGTATTAAAGTGTTCCCACACATATTTCTATGGTGTCGAGTCAAGATATTTTTGAAGAAGCGAAAGAAATATCTAAAATTCATTGGTCCATTTGAGATTCTTCGATCCATTAGGGTTATGGACGATTAGGTACACTCTAATATCCTTGTCTCAAGTACATGATATATTCTAAATATTTTGATTGAGGAAGTACATACCAAACACCTCCAATTTATATAATCTAAATGTGGTATATTTAGAGAATAATAACTCATTTGAATAGAATTCAGTGATGATCACGACATGTAGAGATACATTTATCTGCAATAATATAACTCACCTAGTAAAATACTTATGGGAGAACCAAATGTATGAGAAAGAGACATGGGAATTTGGGGAAGTGTTAAAATAGAGGTACCCTTATCTATTTTCATCAAAGTGGTTGAATTGATATTTTAAGGCTAAAATTTATTAAAGGTTGATGAATCCAAGAACCTAGGATTTTACCTATGTAATTTCCCTTCTAATTTTATAAATGTACCATATTTAGTTATGCAGTATAATAAATAAAATACACCACATGATAGAACTAATAACATTTTATTACATTTACTTAAACACTGTATTTATATGATAACAAAAATAAATATAATTTTGAACATTAAAATTGAACAAAAATATAAAATAATTTAACTATAATGTGAAATTTCAGGTCTTCAAGATCACCTATAAAAATAACAAACATGAACAACACATTACAAATAAAATATATTATTAGTAATGAATTGAACATCTTGAAAATTTAAATATATTTAACATTGAGATAAAATGAATTTGATTTATAAATAAATGAAATTTGAGGTATTTATAGAGGTAGGGAACCCCTATGTGTGAAAAAAAACGTGACCATTGGAATAGTAATTCAATAATTAGAATAGAAATATGACCATAAATAATAGTTACCTAACTAATAGAATAGTGTCCTCACAAATGTATGTGTAAAATAATATATAGGTATCTTATAAAATGAATGTATAACAAATTTATATAATCATGTAGGTAGAAAATGTTATAAAAATAATAAAATTTGGGTTTTTATTTTAAAAAAAACATATATTAAATATTTATTATTTTTGAGATAAACATAAAAATTTTAGGACAACTTATTTTCATAAAAATATTATAAAACAATATTATGTTTAATTACTAAGATAAAATAATTTTAGGACTCCATAAGTTATTTTTTTAATGGGTAGGAATTTGAACATGTTATAAAAATTAATACTTTCAAATAATATATAATAGTATTGAAAAATTAATTTTCCCTTATTTTTAAAATAATTTTCACAAAATAATTTTTATTTTTTAGTATCTAAATCAAAAAACTTTGTTTCCTTTTTAAGTATTTTTCTAAAATAAATGATTTTTTTGTGAATAATAAAATTTCAAAAAATATTGTATTGAAAATTATAAGTAAAAAACATGAATAACTAAATCATGTACGATGTAATAAAAATTTAGTTCGTACTCACATACACTAATTATTTTATTTATTTAAAGAAATCATCACAAGTGGTTTTATTGAGAAAAAATATTAAACTAGTGAATATTATATTCAAAAAACCCCTCATCTCCCCTTCTAAATATCATCCAATCCTGTCACACCATTCAAGTCATAGAACATTCTGATGATATAACCCATTATATTTCATATTACATCCCTTTTTTCTTGGTGTTTTTTGACTCACCAAATACGATTCTACGGAGCATTAAGGGGTAGCCTGAGGGGAGACACTCAAAAGGATGTGGTAAATTCTCAAACGAGCCTATTTCGATTTTATTTTCTTCTACTATATAGCTACCCAGGCTTAACATAAATGGATATTACATCATTTAAGATGAATAATCGGCAAACAACAAATGATAATGCCCATGGACTATAATATTTTGGTGTCTTTGGAAACATTGACCTCATTTTTATAATTTGGTAACTGGTTTTCAACATATCCCGTATAGATATTATCATTTAGTATACCTATTAAAAACCTTTCTTAATTATATGGGTAAATTAAAAATAAGAAATGGGGGGTCTTATATACATATTAAGGGTAACAAAGGAGATATGTAAATATAATCATGAGCATAAGGGCATGAGAACATGAGAATGACATTTTATAATCATACCCTTCATATCAAGGATCATATACATGAGTCACGAAATAAATATTAGTATTTTATATGATGTGAATCATAGAGAAATAAATAAAATAGTCCATGATGTCATAAAATATAAATAATACATATAATATTTTTCATACATGTAAGCATATAAAAAAATTCTTCATAAGTCAAGGCTGATTTTAAAAACCTCTAAGGCACTTCATGGGGGATAAAACTATTTGGTGGGACACACAAACCATCCCTAGTCACTTCCCTTTCCCAAGAGTGAAATTGTTTCACTACCCAAAACATCTTTGTACTCAAGTTTTACTCCCATGACCATCTTAATAGTCATGTTTAACTTCGAAAACCATCTTAATGGAAAAATTATTTTACTGAACCGAGTTCATTCCTAGTTTTATTAATGTCTATATCATGAGATATAAATAATTATCTATTCCATTTGGAGAAAGTTATAGGTCTCAATAATCATATAATTAAATTATAAATATTTTTTAAAAAGATAATAAAACATTCACAACACCATGACCCATAAAAACAGATTGGTAGCATAAACAATATATCGTAACTGATTAAATGAAATGGTTATTATAAATATTTTATCATATCATAACATAAGAAAAATATATAGGTTTCATATTAATTTCATTATATAATAATCCATGAAACTAATGGGTTTCAAAGTAGTACTATATATAAAATATCGAGGAAAGAAATTGGGTTTCATAAATAACTTTTCACATTAAATATAAACCATTCAATGATGGGTTAAGAATAGAGTCATTTGAACGTATTACTAGAAAAGAAAAAACACATTTCAATATATTACATCTTATATGTATAGGTATTTTTAAATATCACATGAAAATTTAATTATGTAATATAATTAATTTTTTCTAATCACTTTTAATGAAATAGGGATCATTTTCAAAATCTTTTTTCCTTGAAAACATCATTGATGAACATATAATGGAATAAAGAAAACATGGGGAAACATTTATCATTTAAAAACACTAAAAAATATACAAAATATTATCTATAAATATTTTATTTAATAAAAACCTTTTAAAATATCAAATTCTACATCAAGAAAATGAATTTCATAACATCGTGTAATTCTGTTCATGTCGAACATTATTTCTCCACCATGATTTTTTTTAAAATATCCATGATCAAAAGAAGAGGATATTTATTTTAGAAAAATTTTATAAATATTTATAACCCGGGTAAAAATTTATTTTAAAAACATTAGGATAATGTAGAAACGTTTTTTGGAATCATTTTTCAAAAACGTGGGCTTTTAATAAAAAAAATTTCAAACCAAAGTGAAGAATATATCCAGGTTTTCTTATATAAAAATCTTAATAATATTGAGTAAAAAATATTTAAAACATGTTACCATCACATGATGATATAATTAATAACTATAAGAGGATAAAATTCAAGATATTTCTTGTGGGATGGAGAACAATATATCATCAATGGATGCATAATCAAAAACAATCCTGATAATGATGTTATTATAGCATTAAGCTCTTTCCACTTTGGTCACATTTAATCCTAACCCCATGAAAAAATAACTTTATATAATGATTTATATATCAATAAAACATTTATATTCATGATTTAACATTTCAATAGTCATTACATACAAATCATAAAATTTTATTTGTTCATAACATAACATGTGTCTCAAAGCAAGAAAACTGAGAAAAAAATTACCTTACTGATTTGATAATTATTTAAAAATAACCCCCATGAAAGGGATATCCTAAAATGGATTTGTAAATACTAAAAAATTTAATTATAATGAGAATATAATAAATTTATGGGTAATATATACACCACAACAAAATAAACAAGTGGTGAATAAGGCATATGTCTGGCAGAAATGAAAGTGAGACTTGAAATTTGCTTACTACTTGAGTAATTATTAAATAATTATATCCAAGAAATAATAAAATAATTTTAAAATTTTAATATAAGTAAATAAATTATATTAAATAAATACAAGATCATAGGTATTTAAACAAAACAAACAAAAATAATAATTGTTGAATATAACATTTATCTCACAGAAATAAAATTGAGATGATAACATCCTTACCATAAGTCTGGATTTTCATCATACATGTTCAAACCTCCTATATAATAAATATATGTTTATTATAAATATACCAAAAAACCAAATTAGTATATATAATTCCATATATTATTTTATTATGACTTTTTATTATCCATTTATTAATAATCTCATTTTATATTTACACTTTGGGTAATAATCGCTTTGTCTTTAATATATTTTTTACCTTATTATTCAGGATCTTATTTCTTAGATTATGATTTAATTATTTTCATAAAGTAAAATATTATATAAATATAATATATAATTATTATATATTTATTTTTAATAAAATAAAAAATACATTAATTGGAAATCAAATACATTGTTCATGGTGATGGTAGGTCGTATGTACACATGAATGTTGTTTCCATTTTCATGGAGTATTAAAATAAAGTAATTAAATGAAATATATTTGTATATATATATATATTAGAAATAAAGTATCATTTTTATTTCATATATATCATATATTTTTTCTAAACCCATCTTTAATACATTGCATGTAATGTGTGAATAAATCACATCACCTTGGGGAGGCGGTAGTCCACACATCCACAAATGAAGTTATCATATTACCACAAAATGGAACCCATAAATTTATTTGTTATATAATAATTTCATAAAATTATATACATCCTAAATATAATATATATCATATAAAAAATGTATGCACATTAATATTCACCACCTTTTAGAGATTGTAATGGAAGAATGAATGACATTGGTTCATGAGGTGGTAGTTTTTTGTACACACGAATGATGATTGTTTATCCTCTTTTGTTGGATGTCTCGGTGTTATGGTAGGTATAATAATTTAAATAACAAATATAAGTATATTAATAATAATAAAGAAACTATATAATCTTGTAATATGGTTTTTTTTTTGGGTAGATAAAGAAATTAAAGAAAAGTTCTTGGTTGAGTGATGTTACCTATTCTTTTGGTAATTTCTGTTTGTTTAAACCAATTGACTAAACAGGTTTTATTTATGCCCAGAGTAAGGCTTCTAGGATGATTGGAGGGAATTTTTAATATTATTAGTTATGTGTTTTTACATTCCAAATATCATGATAGTTGTGAATAAGTGAGGGGGTGAGATCTCTTTTATTGTGGAGGAGTATTGGCATTCTTCTAAATATAGAAAGGTGTATACTATTGAGGTGTCTCCCTTAAATCATGTTCATACAATCATGGTAATATTTTTGTAAAAATGAGTATATTCTCAAATTATATTCATATAATGTAGTTTTTTCATTTTTATTGGTTATTTTTCACATTAATTTAATGTTTAACAACTAAGTAAACTAGTTTTTATCTTAATCGCTCTAATTAATATTAATTCCATTCACAGTTATTTTGGTCAATAATTAAGTTTAAATTATTATTAATTTTAAAAAATTATGATTCCCAATATTTATTTCATTTTAAAAATTCCAAAAATAAAATTTGTAGAAAATAACATAAAAACTACCCACATATAGGACAAAACAATGGGGGAAAATTAAAAATGTTAAAAAGATTGAATTTGTTTTGTAGTTAAATTTAAATGTGAAATAGATTCTAATGGTCTATGTTTTATTAATATATTTATAATTTATGTAAATATATCATACAAAAATTAAAATATAATTTAACAAAACAAATAAATTAGATAGAAAATCGCATTTCAAGTATAATTAATGGGTTTTCACTATTCATAAAAAAATGTAAATTCTCATAAAAATAACCCAAATTCATAAAGATTAAATTTTAATATTTTGATTTCAAAATTTATGTTTATTTTGTAACATAAAATTTTTTAAACTAACAAATTTTGATTTAAAATAGGTCTTCCACTAAAATATGAAAAAATTACCTTTTAGAAAAATGCATCTCTTTATTCATAAAATTGGATTTATTCATATCTTATATGAATAAAATATATTGTATGAGTGTTAACAAAATTATATATATATATATATATATATTGCAGAAATTTTATGAAAAAATCACTAGAAAGTGGCCATTTTAATTTTTTTTAGATAAAATTTTGTTTGTAAATAGAAAAATGGATTTCTTAGAAATAGAATTTATTATTTTCAAAAAATTATAACATATATTTCTAAGTAATAGATAACCAAAACGACTTGTTTTTTATACATTTTTTGACATATTTTTACAATTTGGTTAATCATATTCAAATCATTCATTCCAATGGATTTGGGTTAACTATAATAATATTCTACTAACAATATTAATTGTATAGATTAGTTTTATAAGTCTCAGCCACTCATAGAACAAAATTTATCAATGGAACACAGAATTGTGGGTAACCCATCCCAAATATAGTTTTCTGTTTATTGAAAGCTAATATAAGTGTTTCGTGTAGTGAAATATTAATATGGTGTTACGTGAAACTCAATCCAAACAATGGGATTTCATATAGAACAACCTATATTCCAAATTATGTGAAATGAAAAATAACGAAAAGGCTATATTAATTCAATAAAATCAAAATATCTCAGGGTGATACATTTTATCCCCCTTAAAATAAATTTCTCACCAAAATTTTTATGGGTCATCAATGGTTTACTACATTAATGTTCCTTTTAAAAACCCCACATTGTAAAAATGAATAATAAATCATCATTTAAATGGGAATTCTAGAAACATAATGGTTTCCCAATGCAACACGTAACCATGTTCTCACATAAGAGGACATAGGTGAATATTTTTTCATATAACAAATGAATACCTAATTATAGAGTGTGATAAAGATCACTGATCCCAAAAAATTAGGTGACCCATATAAAGTTAAAAATCACTAAACCAGAAACTGTAGATAAATGAAATATTTCATTGATGTCAATAAATTGACAATAATAGGTCAACATTTCATTTAAATACCCTTTTCTTAAAGTGGAATAATTTTCACGTGAATATATACTTACTTCATTTCATCTCAATACCACCCTTTGTTATGCCTTGATTAAGTTCCACTTCATCTATTATTCCAAGAAATAATGGTTCATTTGTCATGATCAAAAAATTAATGGATCACAATAACCATATATAGACCATTATTCAATTTAGTATATCTTCAGGTATCATCAAAACAATATGGTTAGAACAGGTTATCCAATATGCATAAATCCTCATAATGTGAGATAATTCTTTAATCTCTGAAACCTCATAAAAAGTTTCATATAAAACATTTGATAAGTGATTATCCCTATTACACTTCATAAATATAAAACTCTAAATATTTCAAGAGAAATTAATTAAATTTCTGAAAATCATATTAACATTGACTACCCCAATATCATAAAATCTCTTAGTTGTCACATGCCAATCCTGTGAATACCTTGATCATGTATTCTCATGAAGCATGGTAATAAATAGAAATAAAATAAATTATTATTAAAAAAACATGATTCTTCATAAATTATTTTTTATATTCCACAAATCCAAAAAGGTTTTAAATTTCACTCGTGATAGCATATACCACTTTAAAAAAAATCCTTAATTAGTTCCAAGGTAATCAGTATTGTCCAATTTACGTATTCAAATCCAAAATATCATTATTCCAATATAATTATCTCAACTTTAGGAATATATTAGGTGGTATATTTTCCTTAATCCTGTGTTTCCCATGAATATCACCAAACCATTAAATCACATTTCCAGTTCATCAGATCAATTCATCATATTCTTGTATGTCGTTAGTGAAAAAAAACTGAACAATCCTTATATATTTTCTAATTAATAATTCTTGAATCCAAATACCTAAAAACCATTACTATTAAACTTATCCTTAACCCACTAATAAGAAACCCGCATGCTATTACTTAATACCTCTTACCATTTAAATTTCACATTTATTATCATAATCATTTGAAATATAACCTTTACTCGTACCACCGTGTTGATTCTCTTCGAGAGTTTTTCACATATGAAATAGATTATCATAATACCCATTCATTAAACATTTAAATAATCTAACCATAAATGATTTCTCCAAGAGGAAATTATTCTCATTCATTTTATTAACAGTACATTTCATTTTCAATTTATTGTTACTTCCTTTGGGTTATTTTTTCCAGCCAAAAACACTTTCAATTCCTCTAAGGCATTTACATGAGTGCTTCTTTCCACATTCTCAATACAAAGGAAACTAAATCTTCTTTTCACAATGGTCTCCGTTACATCAACACCTAGTTAACTACTTCATTATCTTCTCAGGAGAGTCTTAGGTATTTTAAAGGTATAGATTTTTAATCTTGTTCTATAAAGATGATTAGGCATGGTCACAACATCTTTCACTCTAGTTATCATCCATTTTAACTTATTATCAACAAGGTTTTTATTATATTAAAGGTTGAAATACTTTCTTATGGTTCCCACCATTTAATAAAACCATAAATACCATTTTGAGTAGAAAATATCGTAGAAAAAAACCACATAATCTTGAAAAATCACATATAATATGTCAAATTATGAATCCTTTTAAATTTATGGCATCATTGGTTTATCCTAGGAGATATTCCTAAATATATCCTTATAAGTATCCCTTTGGATATCACAAAATTTTTCTTATCCTAGTTTCCAATGGTTGAATACTCCTTCTCATTTATACCAACTAGACTGACCCAGGCTTAAAATAAACAGATATTAAATCATTTTAGATGAATATTAATAACATTAAAAATATAAGTTTATGAGGACCATAATAGTTTAGTGTCATTAAAAACATGGAACATAGTATTATAATCTTGTAAAATATATTCAACATCTCACCAAAATACATTAACCTTTATTTATGCTACAGAGAACATTTTTTCATAAACAGTGGAAAGGAAACATATTAATGAAGTGAGATAAGATACATATTATGGTTAAACAAGTAAATATATAAGCATAATAATGAGCATAAAGATATGAGAACAAGAAGATTACATTTGAAGATAAAAACCTTTATATCAAGGATCGTATTTATCAATCATGAAATAAATATTGTATTTTCATAAGACATGAATCATAAGGGAATTAAGAGAATAATCCACAATATAATTACATTGGAATAATACAGAGAATTTTCGTCATACACATAATAATATAAAATAATTACCTATAAGTATAGGCTTATTTACAGAATCTATTAGGGCAGTTTATGGGGTCCAAAACTTATTGGTTGGGACACACCACCATTCCTATACAAATCCCTTTACTTTTAGTAGAATAAATTAACTCTCCAAAACATCTTAGTGGTCATTTTTTTCTCCTAAGTTTATCTTAGTGGTAATGGTTAACTCCATAGATCATCTTAGAAGAAAATGTCCTTTACTTAAACGAGTTCACTCCCATTTCTATTCATGAATATCTTATGAGATATAAATATATTCCCAATGAATTGGAGGGAAATAAATTTCCCAACCATCACATAATGAAATCATACATACATGTTCCAAAAGATAATAAAAAATTCACCATATCATGTCCCATGAAAATCGATGGGTTTTAAAAACATCATATCATCACCCATGAAATTAAATGGGTATCATAAATATTTTATCATAGAATAACCTATGGAAAGGATAAAGGCTTCATAAACATTTTATTATAGAATAACCCATGAAATAAAATGGGGATCATAAGAATTTGATCATGATATAGCCTGGGGAATGTAAATGGGTTTCATAAATATATTTTAATTTTAAATATAAAACATTCTAAGAATGAATAAGAATATTATAATTGGATCATATCCCTAGTAAAGCATAAACTATATAAAATTATGACATGTTTTATGGATATGGGTTTTGAAATATCACATGAAACATTTTTTAATGAAAATAATCATTCTATGAATATTAATTTTAAAAAAAACATGAAACCATTTCAAAATCTGTTACATTGATAACAATATTGAAAAACATATAATGGACACTTGAACACATTTTGAAAATATTTTTTATTTTAAATACACTAAAAAATAATTTAATGAAAATTAAGAAATTTTTTTTTATAAAAACAACCATATAAACATGAAAATGGAGCTTTATGGAAATGATGTCCAGGATTGTGGGTATGTCAGCGCATTCCAAGCATTCTATTTTCTTCGTAAAAATTCTATAAAATTAACTTCATCAGAAAATGAAAATAATAATCCTTTTAAACCCATTTATTAAAATAGTAAATAATGGGGAAAATTTATTGTAAAAATAATAGGATAATAGTAAAACTTTTTTTAAAAAACTTTTTTTTAAAATATGGTTTTTTTGAATAAATCGGATTTCTAACTGAAGTGATAAATAATGTCCAGTTTTATTTAATACATTTTGTTAATACTTATATTTACAAAAGAGTGGAATAATGGTAAAATTACATGAATTTATAATGAGTAACATTAGGTAAATAATATTCATGAGATATCATGAGATATTTATCATAATTATGCATTAATGAAAGCCTAATAAAAACAACCATGACAATATTGAGATTCTTAAAATAAACTTTTACCGATTTGTAAATTTGAATCCTAATCCTCTTGAAATAATTACATTATATAAATATTAATATATCATGAAAATAATGATATTAATAACATAACATGTCAATGGTTGGTATATATATCTCATAAAACAATATTGGTACGTAATGTAACATGTGTCTCAATGAAAGGAAATTGAGATAAAATTTACCATACCAATTAGGTAACTTTTGAACTCTAAAAACAATGTAAAATAGATCATAAAATGGATATGTAAATTCCCAAAAATTTATGGATAAAGAACATATAATACATTCATTGTCATTATATACAGATCCCAAAATAAACGAGTGATGACTAAGGAATGAGCCTCGCTGGAAGAAAAGTGATACTAAAAAACCCCTCACTATTTTGGTAACTTTTTAATAATGATATAAATTAAAGAATAACATTAATTAAAAAAATTTATATAATTAAATAAATTATATTCATGATATAGAATATCATACAATAGATTATACAAAACAAAAAAAATAATTAGTGGTGAATATAGAATATATCTCATAGAAATAATAGTGAGATGAGGAAATCATTACCTTAAGTTATAAATTTATCCCTACATGGTCAAAAATTCTTTATAATATATATAATTTATTAAATAATATACCAAAGATCCATATTATTATATATATCATACCATATATTATTTATTATGACTTCATTTTACATTTTTATTAATAATTTCATGTTAAAGTTACATTCAGGTTAATAACTACTTTCTTTTTCTTATATGTTTTGACATATTTTTATTGATAATATTACATGTATTGTGATTTACATATTTACAGAATTTAAAAAATGATATAAATATCCTATATATTCAGTGTATATGAATTTATAATAATCTATAAAAGATATAAATAGGAAATGAAATACACCGTTCATGGAGATGGTAGGTCGTACGTACACATTAATGAGATTTCTATTCTCATGGAATATTGAAAGAAAGTGTGTAAATTAAATATATGTATATATATATATTATTCACATTATATTTATAATTTCATATATATTATATAAATTTACTAAACCCATCCTTATTAAATTCCATGTAATGTGTGAATGAATCACATTGCTTTGAGGAGACGGTAGTCCACACGTCCACAAACGAAGTTATCATATTCCAACAAATGTAAAGCATTATTGTATGTGTTATAAGAATAAATAAATCATATATATCATATATATCATATAAAAACGGTAAATTTATCATTATTCCCAACTATAATTTGTGTTAATAGAATAAATAATAAAACTTCTTCGATAGGCGGTAGCCCACCATACACATGAACAATGACTGTATATCCCATCGGACAGATGTATATGTGACTGTAGGTAGAATAATTAACATAAAAACAAATTTTTATATTTAGAATAAATTTTTTATTATATAACAATGGGATAAAAAAATCTGGGGATATAAATACAAATCCAATTAAATAAGAAGACTATTACCTCTTCTTTGGAACTACTGAAAAAAATTCATATCCCAATGGTTTAGGAAACATTTATTCTATGGGACATCAGGGTAGCCCTATACCAATGGTTTCTAGTAAACCATTGGTATATGATTGTTTAGATTTCAATATACCAATGGTTAATTATGAACCA
Organism: Viscum album; assembly: GCA_963277665.1. Taxonomy (NCBI): domain Eukaryota; kingdom Viridiplantae; phylum Streptophyta; class Magnoliopsida; order Santalales; family Viscaceae; genus Viscum; species Viscum album. The sequence goes on along the minus strand of OY728132.1, from coordinate 1,511,147,033 downwards.
TTGGTAAATGCCTATACCGACAGTTTAGAACTGTTGGTATAGAGATATACCAATAGTACAGTTTAAACCATTGGATTAGAGGTATAACAATAGTTTAAAACCCATTGGTATTGATTCATCCAACTTTGGAAGCCACTATCACTTCAATTCCCACTCACTTATACACATTCAAGAACATACATTTAAAAAAATACATAATATAATATACTTAACACATGGAGACTGCACTGCCCAATATTCCACAACCAACTCACAACAGTTCTCAGTCACCTACACTACCCACCCACCTGCACTTCACATGCACATCCTAGTAACTCAATTGGCCACACACTTCACTTCTCACTAACTACACCCACACTAACCACTCTCCTACACTACTCACACCTCCAATGTCCAGTCATAACACATGCACTTCCCACTCACCTTCACAACACACATATAATTAAATTATCCCAACTACCAACTCACTACACCTATAATAAAAACATAAGAATATACTCACCACATAGAACAAATATAATTCAAACATAACAAAACTTGTATTACATTATTTAACGAATGATAAAAAACATACAATATGTTACATATATTTATTAACACCAAATAATGAAATAAAACATGTTTTAAATATCAGTAAAAAATGTAACTGATTAATATGTACCTCATCACCATCACTATCTTCACCCTCATCCTAGTCCTCATCCTTGTCCTTATCATTGTCTTCATTCCCATATTCATCTCCTCCCTCTTCCTCTCCATTATTCCCACCCATTTCATTTACATCATCCTCACCCTCTTTTTCATGGTCATCCTCACTATCACCATCATCAGGAATGTCATCATCCCAGCCACCACTAGAATTAATGCCCAGTAAAATATAAAACATATAAATCATTGACATATATTCATCAAAAGCCATGACAGTCTCTAGTGGATGTGATATACATAATATTTCCATCAGTTTCAAAAACTAATAATTTTCCATATGAGACTCTTCGAACATATGTATGGCCTTTTTGCGACATTTTTCCTTAGCCTTACCTTATTCCTCCCATTCCGATCAATGTTACTAGAACCTATACCAGAAGTGTCCCAATACCTCATTGGTACAAGACTATTCCTTGTTTGGTAACATACTCTTCCATGAATCTCATATCCAAAAACTTGATGTAAGTGATCATTTACGACAAGGATGTAGGGTTCCTGAGCATCAAGGGCCCCCAAAAAAGATAGTTACGAATATAAATAGTCTATTAAATTAAAATAGATATTTAAAATATGATACAAAGTGTAAATATTAAAATTAACTACCGAACATATTTAATTTTTTTTCGACTTGAGAAAAACAGTTTTGTTTGAGGGTCACATCCTTCAATTTTTAAAACCAATCTCTACAATGACAATATTATTCAACTATTAATCCTATAAAATAAATAAAAAATATCTGCAATATCAAATTCTAGTGACAATAATAAAAAATGATTTATCATTGAAAACATAATCATCATATCATGGCGGTATCAACATGGGATAATCATAAAGAATGAAAATGTAATTATTTGAACATGATTCAAATGAAACTTAATTAGATTTGTAGAAAGAATGTCATTTTGTAAAATTAAATCATTTCATAACCATTTTCCATGATTCAATATATACAAAACCCAACCATAATAAAACATATTCTCACCTGGTTGCGCCCAAATTTACCCTACGGGTAAAAGCGATCGATGTAGTACATGTAGGGGTCGAGTCCACAGGGACCGAAGAAGTAACCTTGAGATGCTATGATTTGGTGAAGGATGGGCTATGAAGTAGCCAACTTTGGTTTTGATTTAGATGTTTTAAATAACACTAAGACACCTACGTGAATTCAATTTAATGAAAATGGGTTGATCTAGGATTATGCTTGGGGTGGATTGAATGAATTTTACTTCTTTAAACAATTTTGGTTTTATTAATTCTTGATGAATCCATTCATCAAAAATAACACTACCTTCATCATTTTCTGGTTTGGTGCTTACTAAACACAATTACTAATTCCCTATACACTTAGAGAACCAAATTCATGATCTCTCCGAGGTATATGGTCATTTAGTAATTGAATTTATTTTGCTCAAACACAGTAAAGATGAAGAGTAGAAATAACTGAAGAATGGATATCTTAAATTAATTATCCATTTAACAACAATTCGTTCATAAAATAACATTCAACCCAGCCTTTGCATCCTCCTAAGATCAACCCATTAAGGGTTTAGCCCTCCATTGATGGTATACTCTCAATGGTGGGCGGAAGATGACTAACAAGAATTGGATTGAAGAAATTAAAACCGCGGAAATAACGAGCACTCCTCCGTGTGTGTGAATGAAATTCACACCTATGTGTGAACTAATTCACAACAACACAGAGATATCACTGTGCTTTGTGATTATAATTTTTTAATAAATGAAATGGAAAATATATAAGAGAAGAAGTTGATTAAGAACAAAAAGAAAAACTTACATGGAAATGGAAAACATTACAAAGGAAATTTGGAAGCAAAACATTACAATGAAACAAAGCATCCAAGATGATAAGAAAATTTTCCACCCCGATTCCCTTCACCAATAGCTCCTTATATAGGAATATTAGGAGCCTTAGGTAAATCCCCCAACAATTAATTCACCCCTCAACAATTGAGAGAGTCAAAAGGAAATTGACATTTCGAAGTTGACCCGGAAAACTGTCCAGATTCGTCCTCCATTTTGACGTATGAATTCGAAATTGACGAAGGCCGATTCCGGAGGTGTCATAAATATAAAATATATTCTTACATGTGACCTCTATGAGCTGTAAAAATTTCAGGAAATTTCGCTCAGCCGTTTGGAAGTTATTGTCGAAATGGTGGAACGGATTTCTGCGCATTAATGACGAGTCCACCATTTAAATCTAAACTTCAGATGCCTTTATCATCATGATAACATCAGAATTAGCTCCGGCCACAGTTGAATAAAATGATCCTCATATTTTTATATTTCTACTGTATAAATTTGAGCTTCATTGGGCTTGGTTTCGGGGCCCCACATTTGTTTGATGTGCCTTAGGCCCATTATGCTTTTTCCAGCATGTTTCTGCCTTCAGGCGCAAAGTTCTCCATCTTCCTTTGGGATTAATCCATCGGACCTAAAAGATAAAATGTTCCAAACAAAGTGATAAATCATATCCCAAAATTTCAAATTAAAATGATGAATATTTTAATTTACACAAGCAAATTATTGAGTGGACCCAAATTGACATTTTAAGCATGAATTGCACAATGATGGGAAATGAAGTTCAATTTCTGAATTGGACTAAAATTGATGTTTATGAACTTTTAAACACATTAATATTAAGAACTTAACAATGAATATTAGCCACTTTTAGTGACCAATCACACCCCCCAACTTGAGTTTTGCTAGTCCCGAGCAAAATAAATTACAAATATGAAATTGAAATCCCCTTTTCCAAAAAACATTTAAATACACATTTCTCACTTAAAAGATCTCATACCAAAAAAATTATGGAACCCTTAAAAATCATTTAAAACAAGCTAGTTCCATATGCATATCCCAAGCCCAAGCCCATTCCTTTGTTCAAATTCATCGCCACATTTCATCCAATTCAAATTAAGCATGATAAAGTGTCGTGCATCATAAAAGATATGGGGCCCATTTTATTGTTCAAGGGGAAAAAATGGAAGCGCTAGGTGGGAATCACATTAAACCTTAAGATGAGTATCACTTTTTTTCATTTATTTTTTTTTTATTTTTTTAACCACAATAGATATGAAAAGACTAACTCTGGGCAAGACAACTATGGAGTCACGATCCCCAAGTGCCGGACGCCACACATATTGTCAATTTCATGCTCTACAATAGAGATATAAAGCCTAACTCTGGGCAAGACAACTATGGAGTCACGATCCCCAAGTGCCGGACGCCACGCATTTGGACAAAACATTGCTCTATGTGGTCTTTTTTTGTTTTGTTTTTTTTTTGTTTTTTTTTTGTTTTTTTTTTGGATACTCAAATTAAACTAAAAGTGACCCCAGAACCCTATGCTATAATGAAAGGGACCCAAGAACTCAAATTTACACCCACAATCCAAAAGACGTGCATTGTGGCATTTTTATTAAGAGGATGAAAATGTAAACTTTGAAAAATCACATTGGACAACCGCACTTTCCAAAAACTATGCTCATGAACTTAAACTTGCATTAAAATCAGAATCAAGGCATGCAAAATTTATTTGATATCCAATTTTAGAGTTTTCAATGTGTCTTTATCATGTTTATGGTTAATGGAATTTTTCTTTTCTTTTTTTTTCTCATGCATGTTCTTATTCAAAATAAAAATCATTTTTTTATCCCCCCCCACATAGAATAACACTATCCCCAGTGTTTAAAGAAAAGAAAAGCTAGAAGGGGGTAGGAGAGTGGTTCAAAAAAGAAATTTAAAATGAAAATCATGGAATGAAGTCACCTGGTGGTTGATGATGATAGCGCATTCCATAGTCTCCCCTCAATCCTGGGTTTGAGTCTCAGCAACTTTGATGGTGGTGAATGGATTTTTCTTATGGCTTACGACATGTCCGTTTATTTTTTTAAACCTATAAAAACATAAAAATAAAACAGAACAAAATAAACTGATGATACATTGTCTTCTTTATATTTTCTGGGTAAGGTATTACTCAGAGATCACGCCACGTGGCACGGATGAATATGGCGCTCCCCTTTTATACCCATCCTTACTCATAAAAGAAGAACAGGTCAACAGTCTATGGTAATTTATTATATGAAAAAAAATGATTCAAAATGATTAGAAACATAAAAACCATGGGTTGCCTCCCATGCAGCGCTTTTGTTTAACGTCGTTAGCTCGACTTGAACCCCCCAACTTATCCAATTCCAACTTTCAAAATTTTAATTAACCCATCTTTCTCCACTTCAACAAGATTGAGATTGATTGTTTTTTTGAAATTTGTTTTGTATGAAATCCTGTTTTCTACAATGATTGGTAAAATCCAAGGAATATCTAAAATGGTTGATCGTGTTTTATCCGGATTATTTCCTATGATTTCAAGGTTCATTCCTACATGGTGAGATTCTTGATGAAAATTGATGATAATTGAATGGTCTTGGTTATCATAAATAGAGGGATTATTGAGTAGGGAAGGAAGTATTAAAACATGGAGTTCAGTTTGATTGAATTTTCCTAAAGAAGAATGATAATTTGAATCAAAAATTGTTTCTTCTTTAAAAACATTTGAAAGAATTGGTTCCTTTTGAAAAGATGATTCATCCAAATAATTTTCCATTTGAATTTCATGAGTGGGTATAGACACAATATTCGTTATATCTCCCAATGGTTCAATGATCGGTGATTCTAAAAAATTGTTATTGGAGCAATATTTCAAACACTCAATCCATGAAGACAAATTTTCCCCTTGTTAATTAATTTCATCCTGATCTAAATACCCTTCAACATTTCTTTGATCTTGTTCAGTTATCCCATATCCAAAGGTTAGTTCTTTTTTCAATTCATGGGAGGTTTTTGGGATAAAAGATTCATCTATCAATGATGAGGAAAGAACATCTTGAGTGGGAACGGGTTCCTCAAAAGTCTTAAAGCTTTGTAGTTCTAATCTGAAAGATGAAACTTCTGAATTCATTTTATCCATTTGTTCACAAAATTGTTCAAGAATGTTTTCAGGATTAGGGTTGATATATGTTTGTACATCATGGACTTCCTCATTATTTATCTTTTCAATCATTCTTGATAGGTATGGAAATTGATCTTGTAAACATTCATCATCCCATTGATTGTACATCTCATCTGGTGTGGTGTATTCAATTAAGGATTGGTCATTGAAATTCCCTATGTGAGGTGTTTCCCAATATTGATTTCTGACTTGATTACAACATTGATTTATGAAGGGGTATTTTAGAGGATAATCCATTGGAATTGATTGAAAATTAGTTTTGGGGTTTTTTTGGACACACAAAAATAGAAAGGGGAAAAGAGAAGAGAAATTAGGGTGAGAATAGAGATTTTGGGGTGAGAAAAGAAGATTTGGGTCTAAGGTACTTACTTGGGTCCCCGGCAACGGCGCCAAAATTTGGTTGCGCCCAAATTTACCCTACGGGTAAAAGCGGTCGATGTAGTACATGTAGGGGTCGAGTCCACAGGGACCGAAGAAGTAACCTTGAGATGCTATGATTTGGTGAAGGATGGGCTATGAAGTAGCCAACTTTGGTTTTGATTTAGATGTTTTAAATAACACTAAGACACCTACGTGAATTCAATTTAATGAAAATGGGTTGATCTAGGATTATGCTTGGGGTGGATTGAATGAATTTTACTTCTTTAAACAATTTTGGTTTTATTAATTCTTGATGAATCCATTCTTCAAAAATAACACTACCTTCATCATTTTCTGGTTTGGTGCTTACTAAACACAATTACTAATCCCCTATACACTTAGAGAACCAAATTCATGATCTCTCCGAGGTATATGGTCATTTAGTAATTGAATTTATTTTGCTCAAACACAGTAAAGATGAAGAGTAGAAATAACTGAAGAATGGATATCTTAAATTAATTATCCATTTAACAACAATTCGTTCATAAAATAACATTCAACCCAGCCTTTGCATCCTCCTAAGATCAACCCATTAAGGGATTAGCCCTCCATTGATGGTATACTCTCAATGGTGGGCGGAAGATGACTAACAAGAATTGGATTGAAGAAATTAAAACCGCGGAAATAACGAGCACTCCTCCGTGTGTGTGAATGAAATTCACACCTATGTGTGAACTAATTCACAACAACACAGAGATATCACTGTGATTTGTGATTATAATGTTTTAATAAATGAAATGGAAAATATATAAGAGAAGAAGTTGATTAAGAACAAAAAGAAAAACTTACATGGAAATGGAAAACATTACAAAGGAAATTTGGAAGCAAAACATTACAATGAAACAAAGCATCCAAGATGATAAGAAAATTTTCCACCCCTATTCCCTTCACCAATAGCTCCTTATATAGGAATATTAGGAGCCTTAGGTAAATCCCCCAACAATTAATTCACCCCTCAACAATTGAGAGAGTCAAAAGGAAATTGACATTTCGAAGTTGACCCGGAAAACTGTCCAGATTCGTCCTCCATTTTGACGTATGAATTCGAAATTGACGAAGGCCGATTCTGGAGGTGTCATAAATATAAAATATCTTCTTCCATGTGTCCTCTATGAGCTGTAAAAATTTCAGGAAATTTCGCTTATCCGTTTGGATGTTATTGTCGAAATGGTGGAACAGATTTCTAAGCATTAATGACGAGTCCACCATTTAAATCTAAACTTCAGATCCCTTTATCATCATGATAACATCAGAATTAGCTCCGGCCACAGTTGAATAAAATGATCCTCATATTTTTATCTTTCTACTGTATAAATTTGAGCTTCATTGGGCTTGGTTTCTGGGCCCCACATTTGTTTGATGGGCCTTAGGCCCATTATGCTTTTTCCAGCATGTTTCTGCCTTCAGGCGCAAAATTCTCCATCTTCCTTTGGGATTCATCCATCGGACCTAAAAGATAAAATGTTCCAAACAAAGTGATAAATCATATCATAAAATTTCAAATTAAAATGATGAATATTTTAATTTACACAAGAAAATTATTGAGTGGACCCAAATTGACATTTTAAGCATGAATTGCACAATGATGGGAAATGAAGTTCAATTTCTGAATTGGACTAAAATTGATGTTTATGAACTTTTAAACACATTAATATTAAGAAATTAACAATGAATATTAGCCACTTTTAGTGACCAATCATCACCCTAAGAAAATAATAGAATGAAAAGAAATATTATATTAAAATTTATATAAATCCCTAATGTTCTTAATATAAGAAACCAAAATCATTTTTTATTCATTAAAATTGAGCCAATGATAAATAGTTCAAGCCCAACACTGATTATTGATCCAGAAATGATTTTTATTATATAAATCATTATAATATTAAAGTATGTGTTAAAAAATACATTTAATGTGTTGTAGTCCATTTGAACATACACTCAAGGGAGTGATTCATCCTTGTGTTTCAACAATGAAAAATAATAGTATAAGGGTTTTTTATGTATGATATATAAGGGTTCGTATAGGAGAGTGAAATATAACTAATAACTTGTCACCATATGATACATAAGTTATTACAATATATTCCTCAATGGTTGATAGGTAAGGGTTTATATGTAAGGGTTGTGAGTTAATAAGTTCTTTGTATGGATAAAATATATAATATGTGAGGTCTTTCCTATAGTAAATGGGATGAATAAGTATTTATATGTATGATATGTATGGGTTACTTGACCTAACCTAATGATATCTAATGGTTTCTTGGATACATAAGGGTTTGGAAAAAAATTAAACTAATGAATATAAGTGTAAATATAAAAGGGTAACCAAAATCACCAAGTGATAAATTATGTTATATCAGATTATATATAAGGATAACTCTAGGCCACTCTATGGTATAAAAATGTGGATCTGGATGATACTTTTGTGTCAGTTTATAGGGATGTTTCCATACATAATGGTTAATCTATCGTGAGAATTAAAGGTTCCAAACATTGAAAAAATTATAAAATGATGTAAAATTATATAGGTTAACGAAGAGGCCTCTTTATGTACTCTACTAAATTACATCAACTCTAGATGCTCAAAATGGGTATCAAGAACCAGTAAGGGTGAACCTCATATTCTATGACAAAACCATATATTTCTTCCATAGTGAATAAGAAGATAAAATATAGTGTAAATATCTCACTCCCCCCTTACGTGATTAAACTATTAATTTAGGAAACCCCATAGAGTGAATCACCCAAAAAAATATCGCTTCAAATGAACTAAAATGGTTCCTTTTAAAAATGATAGTGGGGGAGAAATTACACACCAATTTCTAGGTGGATATCATTATAGAATTTAGACAACACAAATTTGATTTAGAGATCTAGAAGCATTGGATATAGTAGCTCATGAAGAACATAGAGCCCATGTCACTGTGAATAATTCAAGAAGAAGAACTAAATGAGTGTCTTACCTACTTCCTCTCACTATCTGACATCGTAGTTCACCTCAAAGTAATGTGGTATTTCGTAGCATCCATTTTTTTTATTTTTCCCATAAATTCCAAAAATAATTGTATAATATTAATATAATTATTATATCAAATAATTGTATTCTTAATTTTAAAAACTCAAATTTGATTATTACCTTGAACTTATTACTCATCCAATGAGTAATCATTTCACAATAATTTTATAAGGAGAAGACATCCTTGAAAGGTCTAGTTTATAAATTGGTGCCAACTCTAGCATTCCAACCACTATACCATGAATGTGTATAGCCTCTCTAGAACACACATAATTACGTAAGTCATACTTTCATTACAGCATCACCATCAGGAAAATTAAAATAAATATAGAAAAAAAATATTATTTCAAATAAATAGAGCAACGATATAAAAATAAATCAAATGAATTTTTTTACCTATATTTGTGCCCAAGAATTATTCATTATTTAAGTTGGAAGGTGTCACCATGAGTGTTGAAGGATGGGATGATGTCAGAGTATTTGGAAAGAATCTCCAAAAAACACCTACATTGTAATCATGTTTTTCAAACCACCTGTTTTTCATCATTTTACATGACCATCAACTACGTGTAGCAATTCCACACTATAGGCACGCATGTATCCCCCAGATGTTTATCATTAGATCCATCTATTAAACTATAAAAACAAATATTAAATCAATATATCTTATAATGAATATAAATTATGGTAAATAAGTAACAAGGGTTCTATAAATATACTAAGGCAACCTGATTAATGGACATTAGTGGATCCCCAAACACTGAAGGGACATCATACTTTATAGATTTAGTTTTTATGGATGTATGATGCGCAAAGATAGACTGTGTAGGAGTAGATGTAGAAGAATAATGAATGTAGTACCCTAAGGAGAAGGAAGTACAAGGAAAAAAAGATAGTAGAGATGGCTATGCAAATTCATAATAAGGATGAAGAGTAGGAATCATCCACAAATATGGTAAATAGATTCAAGTAGGATTAGATGAAAATGGAGGTGAAAACATTGGTGGCCTATATATCCCAGTTGTCTGTAACAACACCATGGGATCAAAACTATGGTAGATGGTACAATAAGGTGATGGACAAGGTGTGATTCAGCTCGCTAACTAGAGAACATAGATTTATCCCCCCCCAACATCCAACCTAAGCACTATAACCCCTAGGCTAGTGGGCGAAAAATTGTAACCTTGGTTTTTTATCTTGATTAAAAGTTAAAAAAATTACCACATATCATTATATGTTATTGATATATATTTTTGAAGTCAAATACTCACAATGGACACTGGAGGAGGGACTCCCATATCACTCATGAGGCGATTGGTGGCTTCCTTCATTCTTCTTTTTTGAACCTAAGTGTTTTTTATTTCCTAAAATTTTAAAATAATTGGTTATTATATAGAAATACATAACAAATGTGTAACATATATAAAAAATAAGATGTCGAATCAGTTAATTAAGGAATACCACTTTCTAAACCATATACCTGATACACCTTGATATAACAAACATTTTATATCTAGTGGAAATAATATCAAAACTACAGACATGTCCATGAATATACAATATGTTCAAATTAATATGTATCTCATGGGTATGATATGGTTTACTTATATTTATAATTCAATCCAATTCAAATTTTATTATTATATTTGGTTCATTTTGGTCAATTGATTAGGTAATTTTTCAATTTTTATATTTCTTTGGTCATTTGGTTCATTTTTTTCATTTGATGAGGTTATTTCTCCATTTTTAATTTTCTTAGGTTGGTTGGATCATATTTTGTGTCAGGAAATTTTTTCATTATATTGTTTTCTCATTATTTCAATTTTTTTATTTTCATATAAATTATTTTAATATGTCAAGTTAAATTAATCTTTTTTTTATTCTAATTTAAATATTTCAATTTTATTGTTTTTTTATATTTATATACTATTGAATTATAATTTAGAAAAGGAATCACAATAGAAAATACAATGATTTAATATTGAAAATGAACATGAAGGTCTAGTTTGATACAAAATAATTTTAATCAATAGTAAATCACTTTTTATAGAACTAACCTCTACAAACCTAGTCGAGCTAAAAATAATAATCGATGAAACATGTGATTGATTCTATATATTTACTATCATATCATCAGGTTCAAACTCAACTCAAAAAATTGAATTACTTGAGTCATCATAAGTAATAAATGGATCTAGGTAAATGGGAGTAGAGATGGTGTCAATTCCATCATCACCAAAATCAAAAATATGTTTGTGTATTGCATCAATAATGAAAAAAAAATAATGATGTATATGATTTTTGACCTAAAAAACATATTTTTCTATTGATTCTAATTTATATGGTTCATCAGTAGTAAGAGTGAGAGTCATGTCAATAAATTAGAATCCATGATCATTAATAAATGATTCATGACTCTTCATCGAATCAAACCTTTTGTATTTCATCATAATGATTTCACTATGTGATTAATAATCTAATATTATTATTGTTTAAATACTCTATAATAAGATACATTTTAAAAATATGTTCTACTATCTGATGTAATGGAATACAAATATGTTGTAGAAGTTAACATAACACCATCATGATGTGTTATATTTTCATTTTCTCATTGATTGATAATAAATATATTCCCATTAATCATACTGTATTTCCATTAAGGAAGCATATAAATAGGAAAAAATCCAAAGAAATCATTTCATTAGAGACAGAACTAGCAAGAAAACACAATACCGGAAATATAAATAAATATTAAACATAATTTAATATTGATTTTAAAGTTTAATTATAGTAATATTTCTACCATTAATTTCAATCAATCAGAAAACCCTTTTCTATGCATAGTCTCACTTCTTCTCAGTGGTAAAGAAATATTCATCCTATATATCATTTTCTATGTTCCCTACCCAAAAAAAAGATAAATAGTTTTACATATTTTTAATATTGCATGGGATGAAATAAGATATACATGTTAAACATACTTACTTGTTGTATTAATTGAACAAATCATAGTTAAAAATACCGTTCTATGTGTCATCAATGTCTCTTTAATGTTTAACGTCATCAATGTATATGATCTGGGAATTCCCCTTATCTGGGGAAGTGACAGAAAACTGGGTTCAATTTTCTCATATTTTTCATATTTATTTCATATTGGCATGTTCTATCTTGTAGTCAGATCAGACAAATACATTAAACATAAATCCATACATTCTTAATCCAATTATACTTTGACTATAGAACTTTTAGTAGGATTTTTGTTCTGGACATAAAAAATCAATGTGAACATGTTTCATTCAATTGGATACATGAAAAGAAAATAAAAAGGTCCTACAAAAAGTATTTCAGTTGGAATATGGATTTTTATATGCGTCATGCATGTGAAAATGATAGAGGGAATATTTTATCTAACTCACAAAAAATTAATAATGCTGCAACAAACATTTTTTATAATAAATACTTAAAAAATTCAAAGAAAAAATTTATAAAAAGAAATGGAATAACCAAATAATTAATAACCTTAAATTATTTTACTGATTATGAGAAATTTATATTGAATCAACTCATGCTGATGGATTTGATAATCATGAGACTTCAAATATTTCACCTTCAATGCTTTTCTATTGACCTATTTTTATATGTTGTTTGAATATTCATCAATAACATTAATAGTCTATATTACTTCCAAAAAATTATTTTTATGATGTTTTCATCATATATAAAGTATATGGAACTTTCCATTTATTTTCCCTGATACACACATGATGCAATTATCACCCATTTTCCCAGTCCACCAAGTCAGGCTGAGATCGTAAATCAACTTTTCCCTTTCCCATGAAATTTAGAGTAATTGAAAGCAACATTTCATATATATTATTTTCAATGTGAATTTTGTCTAATAAATGATGAATTAAATTAGTTGACCAAAAAATAAAATCACGAAATATACTTCTTTTCTTCTATTTATAACATCTATCAGTAGAAACATTCATTATTTTTCTAGATTTCAGTTGACCCTTCCCAAATTAAAAACTGAAATATTGTAATTCATTAAGAACATCAGTTCAAGACATACACTAAGGTGGATTTTCGGTTTCCATGGTATTTTCTAATTATCGATGATTATTCTTATATGGATGGACCATTGGAATGAATAATTGATGTAGCATAAATCTAAAACTGTGATGATATGTTTTTCATATGGATCATGAATTATTCATAAGAATAGTTTATGATAGTTTACCATCTATTCTCCATCAATATATCATTGCATATGTATCAAATTCATTGATCATCCACATAAATGAAACATGCATATTAAATATGTCTTTTGAACATGAATCATATGTGTTCACTCCCAAATTACAAAGATGTTTAATCTCTTTTATTAAAGGTTCCATGTATACATATATATCATTTTTTGATCAGATGGTCTAGATATTAGTATAATAAATAAATTGAAATATTTTTTCATACACATCCACGGAGGATGGTTATAATTGTACATGAAAACTATCCATGTGTTTGGAAAAGTAAGCGTCTACCCAAATAGATTAAAACCATCACATGAAAGACACAGCCTCACATTATAAACATGAGTAGTGAAATCAGGATATCGATCATTAAATTACTTCCATGAGAATCCATCTATGGAGTGAACTAACTCATCATTATCCTTATTTCTCTCAATATCATACCATCACATTTTTGTTGATATTTCATCAAACATGAAAATATTCTAGAGTTTGGGGATCAATGGAAATTGAGACATTACATTATATGGAAATTGAGATGGTGTTCCATGAGATTTTATCTTTCATCAGGATTTCCCACTATTTATACAATCATTCTTCTCAGCAATTTCCTCCCTGAGTATGCTGCAATGTTTAGGGAAATCATGGTTTTTTTTTTGAAAATCGTGGTTCCTCAACTAACTTCCATGCCATATAATGTTTTGATTTATTATTTTAATTATCTCTAAAAAATTCCTCTAGAAAGGTAATAATTTAATCTATAGTAGTATTAGAAATCCCAAGCATTGTTTTCCCATAAATAAATCAGGATAAAATATCCATCTTCATTATTTTGCAACATTCCCGCTATACTATAGTTGTGGTAGCATAATTTAATTTTTCATCCTACCAATAATATCATTTTAATTAGATTCATGATATCAAATCATATTTAAGTCTTATTGGGTTGGCATCCCTTCCCTCACATGTTGAATAACAATTAGAAAATGTTTCTCTAACAAACACTCAAATCCAATCCTCTCATTTGGATCATGAGCATTTTAAGATTTCATTTTCTCCCAAATGGGATACTATACAGAGTAGTTTATATGAATACCATATATTGCTATATGATATCTAAAATTTCATGGATCAACCAAGGTATTCCAGCATAATGATAACGTAGGTAATGTATGTGGACACTAGCTGAAGCATTTCTTAATTAAAAATCTAAAATTATCTCCATCCTATTTTGAAAATATCTTGATATCCAATCGGTTTTATACATAAAAATTCTATCCATTCTGTAAAAAAAATTATATGTCATTCCATAAAATCAATTTAACAATATTTGACTTTAATGGAAAAAATATTTATGTAAATGAGTGATATTAAAATTATATAAAACCATAACTAACACAGTAGTATATTAAAAAATATAATATAAAATAGAACAAAATACTATATATATATATATAACAAAATACTATAAATATAAAACCAAGATATTGATTTCTATCATATCAATGAGTAATAATATGTCAAATCCATCTTAGGGAAAGGATTTAATTTTAAAAATAATTCTTATGGAAGATAAATACCTATGGATGTCATTAAAATGAGATGTTCTATATATAAGAACATTTATCAATACATCTACTGATATCCCACAAAACAAGGACTTTACAGTACATGAAAATATCAAAATTTAACTATAGAAACTCCACACTCTATGTCCCTAACATTCTCTATAACATTTCAATTAAATATTACTCATATAAAAAGATGTTTATACATTTTGGATATTCCTATGAATAATTTGACTATAATCAGTTTACACATCTTAGATATTCATATTAAATATTTTTCTATCATATAATTACATGATTTCTATGGACATATTACATGTTTTCAACATAAAAATAAATCCATAAGATTAATTATTCATTTATTTAATGAATTTAATGTATATATAAATGTTTTTCATACTATGTGGATTTACTCAAAAAAACAAATCCATTATATAATGATATTTCCTGTAGGTATATATTTTATTTAATTTCATAATACACCTCCATGATCATTCAAAATATTTCAAAAATTCTCGATCCTACAGAGGAAGACATTTTATGAATGGATGATCATATACATGAATGACTTATATATGTGGTGGTTCTCAATTTAAGGAAATTATTTATTATATTGGTTTTTTAGATATCATTTTTAATGGAATAAAATATGAAAACCTTCATATGTTCACTTTTTATTCATTATTTATTGTCTTTTATTTACATAGTTCTTTTATATATCCACAAACACCTAGTTCCCATCACCTATTAGTGATTAAAATTTAATAAATAACGGTTATCCACTGAATGTTAAGATAGCTAAAGACTACATAATGATGAAACAATCGAATGACAATACACTTGTTAATGGTGTAATACTGCAACTCAAACGAAATCTTGGCTAATGGAGTTTTTTTTATGGTTTTAGATTCAATTTATCATATTATCAATGAACGGTCATGGATTAGCATCTATTGGTGATGAAAAATGTTTACATTATATTATATTATGTTTAATTGTATATTTATGTGTCATATTTTATTTTCAAAATGATTAGATAATGATTTTAAATATACTAAAATTTAATCTAATATAATCTAACTTTTATTATAAGTAAAATTTATAATCAATATATTTTTCATTAATGATGGTATAGACCAAAATTAGTATGAATTTACAGTAGAAATATTGATATTGAACTAACTAGAACCAAAATTTGGAAGATTTAATCACTAATTAACCAATCTAAAATTCAATAAAACAAACTAAAATGAAACAAAACTGGTTTTAACATACAGAAAAAGACATGTACAGAATATTAAAAACCTAAATAAAATTACATGATCAAAATAAATTAAATTCCAACACACTTTTAATTTTATATGGTGTTTTGGACCCAAAAAATTCATGCTGTATATAATTCATCAATGATTCCGAGACCATTTAATTTATTTAGACGAATACTCAAATGAAATCAAATATGAGATTGTTTTCCCAGTTGTAAAGACAAGAACTAACATACAAGGGAAGATATAGATTTTTTTGTGTGGGTGGATGGGAGATAAACATACAACTACTACTATAGGATTAGATATGGATGGGAGTGATGATAGGTCTTTTAGGAGGCAAATGTGCATGTCGCTGCTAGTTCCGAAGGAAGGAGGGGAGATGTTCAAAAACTACTTCTCATTATGAAGGGATGGGGGGAGACAAACACATGAAACTACTGGTTCTGGATGGAGGAGGGTAGATGCAAACACTATTAGGTTTTGACAATATGCATGTGATGAGGGGAGGGATTGCTATGGGATGAGGGGTATCAAGATTAGATCTTGATGGAGAGGAGAAAAGAAATTGGTGGGTAATGATTTTAAAGGTGGATTTACAAACTGTTTGTAAAAGTCATTGGTATATATTAGTTTTGAAATTTTTTATTTTAAAACCCTTTGGAATGCCTCATCCAAAATATCAAATCCCAACGGTTTTGGAAAAGATTTTGGATTGTTGTGTTATTATAGCTTGTTAATATAGTTGTGTGTGTAATTTGTGTTTTGTTTTCAGTAGAGGATTATCATGGTTTTCTATCTGCCCAAAGTGATGATTCTAGTATTAGAGGATGGAATTTGTGATATTATTTTGGAAGGGTTTGGTTGAGACTAATAGATTTATAGTTTTGAAGAAGCTTGGGTTTTCAATTTCATTTTTATAATTGAGGAGGAGTAGTATTCTTGTAAATATAAAATGGAAAACACTATTGAGAGATCTCCCATACATAGTATGTATCCAATATTGGTAAATTTTGAATAAAAGGCAGTATATGGTAGAAATTTGGCAAGTTAATGTCTTTGAACATGTTTCTAGGTTATTTTTTCACATATGTTAATGTTTAACAAATAATTAAACTAGTTTTTACCTTAATCGATGTAATTAATTTTAATTACATTCACTAATATTTTTTGTCGAAAATTAATTTAGAATTATTATACATTATCAAATTTTCTGAATCCACATATTGAATTCATTTTTCTATATTTAAAACACATCGTTTGAGGAAATTAATTTAAAAAATATATTATAGATTTGATGGAACACCGTGTCTTTAAGGTGAAAATGTTCAAAAGATTGAATTATTTTTATATCCATTTGCAATGATAAACTAATTAAAATTACCTGAGAAATATTAATAGATTTGTAATTTATCTAAATAAACCTTAAAATAATTTGCAAATATAATTTAAATATATAAATAAATTAGATGAAAAATATAATTTCAGTTAAAATTCATCATCTTCACTATTCGTCCAAAATGATATATCTTAGAGAAATACCAAAACATCTATTGGAGTGATTTTTTATATTAATATTTCAAAAATGATGAAAATTATTTCAAATTTAAATAAAAAATGTTTCAAAAATTATATTTAAAATAGGTTTACTATTAAAAGGCTATGAAATTTCATTTTAAAAAATCTTCTTTTTATTCCTATGTTTGGATTTATTCTAATCTTATTCCTATAAAATATATTGGATGAGTTCCAAAAAATTTATCTAATATATAATATATAAATTTTAGTTATAAAATCATCAAAATTGGTTTGTATAATTTATTAGGATAAAATTGTGTTTTTACATAGAAAAATGGTTTTATTAGAAAATTAATTTCTTTATTTTCAAATAGTTCTCATGTTCATTTATAAATAATTGATAAAAAATGGAATACATTTTTATAAATGTGTGTGTCATATTTTCAAAAAATAGTTAATGTTATTCCTAATATCCATTCCAATTCTTATGTGGTAATAATAATAATATTTTAATAACCATATTAATAGTATATTATAGTTTCATAAAACATTTCCTTGTGTGTAACACACGTTATCAAAGGAATCCTTCATTCTGTGTAACACTAGCCAAACATAGTTTCTTATATACCATAATTTAATCTAAGTGTTGCGTATAGTTCAATATTAAAATTTCATTGCATGAAATTCAAGAAAAACTTATTTCTTTTTTATAATATAATCTACAATCAGCATTGTGTGAGATGTATAATATTAAAAAGATTAAATTAATTTGAAATGAAATTTCCAAACATCTCAGCGTGTCATATACCACTGTAATATTTTTTCATACACCTAGAAAAGTAACATTAGTAACTAAATATATTGATATGTTATTACTATGGTGTAATGTCAATTTTTTACCCTCCCATCAAATAAATATGAAATGAGAATGATTGTTCATATTGTGGTTTGTTCACCGCCACCATGAACAACATTCTTTATTTTTTACCACCACCTTCTAGGGTGATCATAATATAAATATTATAGTTAAAATTTACCAAACTAAGTATATTTTTATAGGTTTTATAATTCCTAATATATTAATATTCATAAAGATAAAGGAAACTATAAAATTTCATCATGGTCAGAAAACACACAAATGTTTCTTAATCATATAATGATAATAATTAAAATCTATGAAGCATGATTGTTATTAATATTATCTGACTTTTAGAACTATTCTTAACCCCTATAAAAACTAACATAGATAAATTTTAATACTATTATTATGGAAATATCTCATAAGAACACTTATAATTTCCAAAAAATAAATCCAACCAAGGACCCATGAAATGAATGACCTTGGGATAGAAAATATGGAAATTGTTTCTCAATTAAATAACTCCAGAAAAATATAAAATATTAAAAATAAAAATATATAGTTTAATTATACTCAAAATAATGTTTTTACTAAATCTAATTTGATTATTAATGATGTTATGAAAAGGTAATTGGATAATCTATACCTATGGTAAAGGAAATTAGGAATCACACTAATTTATTTTATGTCATGCCTTTTTCTTCTAAAAATATCTTCATCACACTATTAAAATCATTTATTTATTTAATATTTTTGTACAAAAAATATATTCTTAATATTTTTCCATTATTTTGTTTGGATACACAGGTTGTAATGTTTCCTTCTAAATTCCATTCATAAAACAAACTCAATTAAATGGAAATTCTTTATTCCTTACCACATTTCAGGTACTACATGATAAAAATGATTAAAACTATCCATGGTTCCTTAAATTGATCATTTTATTATGGAAACCCATTTTTAATTCATTTCTATTTGTATAGAAATTTTTATTCTTTTTTTCATATTTAATGTATATTTACCATTTATCCTAAAACCTCACTTAATAGGCATATTTTCAATGTTTCTTCTCAACTCCTTTTCACATTATCACTTCACATGGAAATAATGTTTCATGGAATACAAATAAGTTTCACCTATGATTGTATCATAATATTTTAATCCTTGTTTTTATATAAACTGCTATGGTATTTAATTTGGTTATTCTATAAAAGGTGATTATGTAAAATATTTCATTCCATGGTAAAGTCTTATTTTTATACATTATGTATGATTTCCTTTTGTGGAACTCATATGCATGTACATGTCATGATGGTTTCACCCTGATAGTGCTAAAATATATTAGGTAATTTTTATATCTCATGAGATGATATCTGTGGGATTAGGTGGTAAATCAAATTCATTATAGGATTCCTTCTACCATGATATGATCCCTCAATAGTGATCCTTGACTAATGATTAAGATGCATGTTTTATATTATTTTTATTTTTCAATGAGCTCATTCTTCTATGGTAACTTCTTATTTAAATCATTCCATTGTGTTATCATTCATGTACCTTGTTTGTTAAGATATCATGGTATTCGACTTGACTCATATGTTATTCTCTTTTATCATTCTTATTCCCTTACTATGATAAATAGCTCAACACCTTGGTTTCGGTATTCTCTATGTTATCATATGGCGTATTAGATGGTCAATGATATTTAGGGGCTCATTATAGAGTTTAAAATAAATATGTTTTAATTTAAATTCATGTTGATGTTTTATGAACCTATTCTCCCAAAGACACTAGTCATCTAGATCCATTGGTGGTTTTTTACTAGATTTTTATTGTAAAAATATTGTAATAATATGTTTGTGTGTCTTGGGTATCTACACTAAGTGTTATTTAAATCTATCTTATCTATATATACTGTCCTCAAGGGATCAATAGTTTAGGAGTTGTGGTGAGACTAAGGTAATCACATATGTTGAAGTATCCAGAGATTGAAGGAGTAAAGGCATGGGAATCTGCCTCACTAACAAGACTATTTGAAGAGAATAATTCGTAATGATATTTATAAAAGAATAAATTAAGGAGATAATGATTAAATGTTTTATTTAAATGGATATTTATATATTTTGAAACATGGGACGAAAATAAACCAACTAGATTAATTTTAGGACATTAATGAAATTCTTCAGTATCTAATGAACCATCTTGATTTATAAAAGATCATTTTATAGATATACCTATATAGAAAATAACCCTATAATATTTTTGGACTACCATGTGATAAAAAAATAATTATGATGTTCTTTATTTCATTTTTTACATCAAAATAATAATTTAATGGAATTTTTTGATACCATTATTGGGGTCGTAACACCTTCCCTCATATCAAAACTTCTAATTTGAATCCATATAGTCCTATAAAAATACTCCATTACCCACAAACATATATTCTGACACTTTTTTCATTGGTAAAGGAGCCCCTAGGTGGATAATCACACATCATCACTACTAAATTGTGAGAGTTCCTAAAAATCATCTATATCTATTTCATTTTTTCTAATACCACTTTTTGGATTCATATCGTGTTTTTGGTATGTAATTGATATAAAAAAGTGATATAAATTCAATACCCAATATCACCATGAATAGATAAATAAAAATTACCATTTGAAATAATGAAATTCTGAAAATTCAATGAAGATCCATTGCAACATCTTAATCACCATCACATGGGATTAAAAAAGATCAATGGAGTATATGTAAAAGAGAATCCTATGGCATGAGATATATAGGGTTTTCTAAATCATCTATTGTAATGATAAAATTCTTTAAACCATCATGACATGATATTAAATACAGATTATATAATATAGAAGAGGATAGACCATGGTTAGAGACACAGTATGAGGTATATATATACTCACTACCATCACATGGAAGTGGATTCTTACAAAACCCTCTATGATACTATCATAAATCAATTCATGTATTCACTCATATATTATAATGCATTAGTTAATTCCATGTAAACTTATTCATCTAATTCATGAAAAAATTTTATTTTATTCATTATTTAATGGTAAAGTTAATGAAATATTATGTGGGATGAATGTTTGAAAACCCATATAGTCAATATAAACATTGAGAATATGTTATATGATAGAGTTTATATACTCTATGACTACAAGTAAAAAATATATTTACAACTTGATCCAATCATACATTAGGATTTCTTTGGTTGGTAATGGTAGTGGAATGAATTATAATTGTAAATATTGCCTTGTGACTCCTCCTAATAATATGATACAATATAATAGTTAGATGAATGGTTTCACTAAACTATGACTTATTATATTCCCCAATCATATTAAAATATTTCCTCATAATTTTTTCCTCAAAGTGGTCCTCAGGGCATATATCATTTTCATCTTTTACATATACATGAGAGGTTATAGGGAGGATTTGACTAAGTATCCTTGTATGGTAACCCCTATAAGAGAATATATATATATATATATATATTGTGTTTATTTGTATTTTTTAATTTTATAGTGGTAATTTTTTTATCAATCATGGTCTCAATATATTTTGGAGGGTGTTCGTGATTTTATAGTGTTCATGACTCACCTCTATAGGAGTTTCTCATGGTATTATTTCTAATTTTTTTGTATGAAATTACATATATTTTAGGACTGTTGTTTTTATTATAGAGTTTATTATTGGATTATTTATCATTTTATGTGAATTGTAAGGATCTTTTTTTCGAATTTTTTCGTTACATTCCATCAATTCTAGTATCCAATATGTGTCATATTGGACGAAGTCTTTGGGGGTTACCCATATCATCACTATGGGTCTGGGAGGGGTACCAGTGTGGGTGGGTCATGATTGATATTATTTTAATGTATTATATTATTTATTTTGAATGATAATATTATTATAATTATTTTAATTAAACTAATTTCATATTTTGAATAATCAATTCAAAATTATATGGAAATTATTTCTTTATATATTTATTAAAAATATATAGGACATGAAATATTAAAGGTAATATATAACCATGGTTTTTATAAATATATATGGTAAAATCCTAAAAAAGTTATTTATTTAATTTATTTATGAAATACATGACTGATTTAGAAAGATAAAATATTAATTTATTTTAGATAAATTTTTAGTGATATATTTGAAATTGAAATCATTTTTAAATAATATTTTTAGTTCAAATTGAATTATATTACATAAATATATATCAATATTTATTATATATTAATAAATTGAGAAAAATATATAATATGTTAGAGTATTCTAGGTATAAAACATAGCTATTTAACAGTTCTACATTAAAACTCCATTTGATTAGAGGTTGGGTAACAATGAGAGATTAATTTTGGAAAACAATAAGAGTTCATGTTTAAATTAAGCTTTCCAAACCATTATTATGAATGACTCTTGAATGGTATGGATGATTTAAAAATGGTATGGAATGTTTAAAAACATTTATGAGACATAAAAACATTAGTTTTATTATTGATAACATGTGAGATTGAAAATATACATATTGATTAAAACATTTGGACTTTATTTTAAAATAATAATTTTAATTAAAATATAAGGAAACGAATTGATATTATTTATCTAAAATGAAATGGAACATTATAAATACATTTGTAAAATTTCATAACTGATAATATAACTAAAATACCATGTCAATTTTTCAAAATTAATATAAATTTATTTATTTTAGATATATATTAAAAAACTTTCCAATGTTAATGTACTAATACGCAACATACTAAAAGTAAAAAATTGTTAATTAGTGATAATATTTTGAAATTTAAAGTAGTTTCTCAACATTAAGGGCTAAATACGATGATAAATATTTTTTATAATTTTTTTAAA
Organism: Viscum album; assembly: GCA_963277665.1. NCBI lineage: Eukaryota > Viridiplantae > Streptophyta > Magnoliopsida > Santalales > Viscaceae > Viscum > Viscum album. The sequence goes on along the minus strand of OY728132.1, from coordinate 1,511,123,486 downwards.
TTGAATTCCAAAATTATATCAATATTTTTAAATTCAAATATCTAAAATAACCTTGAAAATTTCCAAAAATATGAGTCTTTTAAATGAATAATAATTTTTTAAAAAATCATAAAAAAATATATTTATTAATATATGGATGTGTAATGATTGATATTGTTTTAAAATATATATTTATTTCCCACATTTCACTTAAAAATACTATTCTTAACCCTTAAAGAATGAATATTTGTGAAAATGTCACCGAAAGTTGTTTATAAAGAAGTTTTTTACTATCAATTCTCAATAAATTTCATTAATTTATGAATTTAAATTTTTTAATATTTCCATATAATATTCATGTTTCTCCCCATTCTCTCCAAACAATCTTATAATGTCACTTTTTAAAAAATTTAATTGATCAAATTAGTTTTTTTAATATCAATAGAGGTATTCTTTACCTTTTTTTCAATTATATACATATTTATATTTTTCTTTTTAATTAAAGATAAACTATAGTTGGAATGAATATGATGTTAAAAATTACCTTATAATAGATAATAATTCATTTTTTAATGATAATGCTCAAAAATAATTACTCTAATATATATATATATATATTAATTTGATTTCATTATATTATATTATTCATTTTTATTATTCTCTTTTATTTTGTTTCATCTTCAGACACCTTTGTTCAGGTTATGCCTATCACAAATAAATTATTCATATTCATTTTATATTATTTTATATCCATGTGGTATTATAATGAATCCTCATGGTTAATGTATAATTTTATGACCATATATAATACTATGTTGATTAAATATCCTCTTATTAATTTCATAATGTTTTTTAAAAAAATTATTTTTTTGTTCCAATTAATTTGATTCCCATGGATTTTAAATCACTTATTATGTTGTATTATTTAATTTATATAAGTATATTTCCCCCATATTAATATAATCACCACAAATGAGTCATATAAAAAATTAAATATTTGACATTATAAGCATAAAATTATATTTGATCACTAGTTTATGGTTATAGACATAAAATTCCCAAAATTCATTATTTATTATAAAACAACATATGAGAGATATATTTTCAACAATATATAAATTAAATCCTGAATATGGATATTATAAATCTATAAAAAAATCTCCAAATATATTTTTAAACTCCTCAGTGGGCAATAATCCAAATTTTTTATGTTTTAATTATGAACCACAATGACTATAAAAATTCAAAAAAAGAATATTGATGGAATGGAACTTAAAATATTGATTTGATTATTATATTAACTGAATTTAAAAACTATATGTAACTAAATTATAATCTTATTTTATATTTTTTATTATGCAAAAAACCTTATAAATTATAATTATATATAAAAAGTTACACTAAATCCCAAGGTAAGGACATAATGGGGTTTCCTTTAATGCTTAGAAGTTTTGAATTATTTTTTTAACACACTATCATTAATGTCTTAAAGTAATGTTCCTTATTATCTTCATGTTGGCCTTTATTTAACAATAATATATGCTCCAATTATATTTTATCAATAGTTAATTTGTTAACCCATTTCATTTGACTCATTAAAGATAACATTAATTCATATGTTTATTGATTGATATTAAATATTTTATGTAATTTATTCAGGACATGGTACTTATAAATTATAAATGATGATGAATGACTCTAGGATATACCCTAAAAATATTTGGTATTGATTTATTCTCTAGAGGAGTTATGTTTGAATTGGTCAATTATGTTATTTTATTATGAGGGATTGTGAGTGATTATGGGTAATATGAAAGTGAATTCTGTTTAAACCCTCTTGATTATTCAATATACATCATTATTATTTATGATACTTTTAATATAACACATTGGTTTTAATTACATGAGCATAAAATCTGATTTATGATTAATTAATATGTATGGGCATAAATTATTATATCAATTCTCATAATTTATTATGTATTTTCATGTCCTATTGTGTTTATATCCCTATTTTTACCTATTTTTAAGCGTGATATATCCTTCCAATGTTTTAAAAAGTTTTTTATAGATTTTAAGGATTTGATTAAACATAAATGAATTCATATTTAATTTTTTGGATATTGTTCTTTATTGATGCTTTGAATAATTTAACAAGGCTAATTTTGTGGAAAACTTATACACTAGGTAAGAAATGAGGGTTATTTTATGTAATGGATTTCTTAATCCTCTAAAACTCTAAACCAAAAGGCCTTCAGAATTATAGTGTGTTGTAAAACAAGAAATTATAGAGAGTTTTTGTTATTATAATTACATAATAACTCTTCCAAATTCATCTATATTATCTACATAACTATTCTAGATGTTATGTTCATATGATCAAGGATCAAGGATAGAAACCACCCTTCTAAATAAATCAAATAACAAATGGTACAATTAACACTTGATGATTAATTTTAATAATGAATGACAAGTAAATGGGTATTAAAAACTATAAAAAATGGTACAAGGAAAAATAAATAAATATTATGTTTATATATATATATAACACCCAATACTAATTATAATTGGAGTTAGACTGTTTATGGTTAAACCGATATCAAAAGTAAGGGTTTTCATCTCAATGTCCCATCATGGAGGAATGTTTCATATTGTGCCATTGTTTTCAACTATATAGTTTATATACTACCACATTGAAATTTATTATCATAATTTAATTTTTATTCATTGGATTTAAAATTCTCATTCATGATCCCTCTTCTGTTTTATTTTTATTCACAAATTTCCAAAGACATAATGGTTTCATTAACATAATCTTCTTTCATCAATTCATATTCTTTATTATTCTAATTTTTAATTTTTTTTTGAATTATTACTCCCCCTTTCTGTATCATATGGTATTTTACCTTTTTTTTTGAATCATTAAATTGTTTTACCAACATACACTTTTTTATTGATTCTTATTTCATAATGAAAAATTGTTTAAAAGGAAAATTTTCACTCTCTTTATGGGATGTTTATCTTCCATTTTTAGATTCTTTCTTACTAAAAATATTTTCTTTATTATTTCAAAATATATATGTATATGTGTGTGTGTTTTTTTATATTCCACACCCTTTATAGTTATATTTTTTATTATTAAAAGGGAATTATTATCATTATTTTTCCAATGTGAGTTTCATTAAACCTGTTAAAAATTATTAAAAGGTATTTCATTCTACCTCTATACATAATGTATCTCTAAATCCACATTTCATATATTTCAATATTTATTTATATTTTAATGTTCTTTTATTGGAACATTTTATTTTAATATAATGTTTTTAAAATCCTTTTTAACCTTTTTTGAAGTGATTTGATAGTGACTTTCTACTTTTTTTTGACAATGTCGTGGAAATTAAAAGAAAACCCTTTTCATGATTTATCTTATATTTTTTCCCTATCTCAAAAATATCCTTCATAATTAGAACTATATTATATGTATAACCCAAAAGTAATCATATTATATCATTCACTTGGTGATTTATTTTTGCGGATATTTTTTGATCTAATTTTTTATCCTTTGTATATGTTACCCCATGAAAAGGTTTCATAACAAATTTTCACTCCATGGGTTGTTCAATAATTAATTTATGATTAATTTTATGTGGCACACATATGTAAGGTTTATTTGTTTTATTTGTGGGTCTATAATTATTTAACTCTCAAACAAAATTGGTAAATATTTATATCTCATAATATAATGATGTTATAAGTGGATTTAATGTAGTAGAAATTGCTCTCATTTTATTTTTGGATATCATTTTGTTAGCTATGTTCACATTTATTGTGAGGAAAAGATTCATTTAGCTATATCCACAATTATTTGTCTGGATATAATTTTTCTATCTAAGCTGAATACTTTATTAATGAACAAGATATAGATAGTTTTGTTTAACATGTTAGGATATCCTATGCTCATGTTTTTGACATCCATATACATATGTCTTAGTGGATATGGATTATTATGCTATGAATACTTTTTCATTTTTCATGTAAAATATTATTCTGTTAGGAAGATAAATTTATGATTCTCTAATAATATTCTATAATCTATAAATATTTTTCCTGCTTTATGATCATTTTCTAGGATTTTTTTGATCATGTTCCATTAATCATATATTTATTTCATGTTAATTTTAACTCATATTTTTAGGATCTAATCCTTTTTTATTTTTCATATGTTTCTCCATTTCTTTGTTTTTTATCATTCTCATTGCTTATATTTTTTCATTTTCCTTGGAACATGTATATAGGAATACGACTAAGTGGAAATCATGCGTTGAGAAATATTTGGGAGATATTAAAGCATTATTGGTTATTAAAATGATAATGTTGTAAATCTATAATGAAACTAACCCTTTATGTCCCAAGAATTTGTTTTATTTGTGAGGTAAAATATATAATTCTTAGAAATGGTCTAATATATATGTATTTTGATCTCGTTTCATATCACTGTTTAACATTATGTGGTCATGCTTACTATTTAACTTATAGCTTAACAAATTCATCAATTAACTATGTCTCCCTTGTTGGTTGGAAATGTGTTAGTTTGGTCCTCTGATAAAAAATAACCTATAAAATATCACTACAATAAGGTGACTTCAACAACCCTATAATGAAGTCCATATTGGCAATATTTCATTTCCAAATAGTAATTTACAATGGTTGATAAAATCATGAATATTGCTAGTTTTTGAACATCAATTTCAGCCTGGTGGGGTATCATGATTCCAATGACATTATATCCTTCTTTATCCATATCTATCAATATTACTGATAATATCATGATAAATATGATAGTTTTAGGTTCATCGCCTCATCATGAATTCTAGTGGAAGAATCCTATGAAATTTTATGGTCAAATTTTGATATATTTAAAGTGATTGAAATGTAGAACAAAAAAATGATACTAGTTTTCTTATAGGTTATATATTGACTCATTGAAGCCTACCCGATGTAGGTCACCTATGTTGAATTCAGATGCCCCTACCTATGCTGGATTAGAATCGTTCAATAGATCCTGGTTTATAACAATAGGATTCTAATTATAAAAAGGGGTGTTATGTCTTTAGTGATGGTAAATTAAGAACTAGGATAAGGGAGAAATATCTTTTTTTTTTAATTTGTCATGTCACGACCCATCCCTCAGGGCCTATGCCCTGACATACCCCAAGATTTCCTCCCTTAGGAGAGTGGTTTGCGACAAGAACCAAAGGCGTCAACCTACAATTGGGTGTCATTTTCCTGAGTACCTATATACACGCACACACAACCATGTCCAAAAGCTGGAAACATAATCAAGAATGGAACTAAAAAACCATTGAGTACAAGTACAACTAAAAGATAAATGGGTCAGAACAGAAACCCAAAAAAACAAACGGGAGAACTAGAATGTACACCAAAAGCTCTATAACACATCTATCAGATACCCCACATGATGGGTAAGTACAGTGCAGCTTCTGGTAGCCATAGAAGTATGCCCTGCCTTGCTCGTCTCACTAGGATCCACCGAATATTGAGCCACCAAGTCATCCATCAAGGCGTCGATCATCTGTACTAGAAACAAAACGTTCGTGCGAAGCCCGTATAGGGGTGGGTAAAAATATACTCATTAGGGACCCCAAAACCAACAAGGAAAGACCACAAAGAAATCCACAAACAACCCACAAAGCATTATCATGATGCAAGACAAGTCACACCCTGTATATTCTAGAGTAAGAAAGTATAATCATTAGTCACATCGTCAAACACCATGGGTTGGTGTAGAAATCCTCATAAAAGAGTATTGTTGGTTTCTAGGTCACAAAAAAGCCTATTCCCACTAACCAAGGAACAATTTGGGACTCATCCCTAATTAGTACCATGGGTATACTGGGACACACAAAGACACACCCCAGCATAGGAATGATGGGTCACATAGAATTCACTTCCCGCCTATGCCCATACTGAGGAAATCCTCCTATCAATTATCGTCAGTCTATCAGATCACACTAATTTTACTCCTCACAATGGGATGGCTGGATCACACGGAAGCTGATTCCCACCGGTCCATAGTATCTAACACACACTGTTTTTCTCGTCAGTAGTCTTAAGGTCACAACCAACTGCAAGGTTTCCACATGTAGCATGCTTGATCTCAGGAGAAACAAACCCCAATCCATTTATATAATTAAAACATTAATGAAATACTCCATATATTATTCCAAAATATATTCCTCGTTGTGATAATTCAAACACCGAAAATGGTTTGTCAATCAGAAACTCGATTTACAAGATATTGGAATTTTCCAAAAAGGGGTCAGTTGGGTCCGGGTCCAGTCATACCGACCCCACCCAGACCTAGCGTGGCCAGGGTCCAGTCCATTAGGCCATGAGTCTGGCCCGACACAATGGGGAAGGTGTATCTTGAAGGGGCGGGTCTGGTCTACTGGCCTTCTCGGCCCGCAGGAGGTGGACCATTTCTCTGCCTGGCCGGGACACAACAGGTGGCCACCTCTAGCTCCCTCCAAGCCCCGCTGTTCGTATGTGGTTCCAGATCCCCTAGCAGCAGTCTATAGATAATGGATGGGTTACATGTGACACGGTGCAGTGCCACACCCACGGTGCACCGACATGGACGGGTGGTCGTGTCTACCAGCCACCAACCTCTGGCCCAGCCAGAGGCCCATGCCACACTTCTGCAGAAGGATTACTATGGCGTCCTCCTGGACCGTCATCATGGAAAACCGATACCCACCCATTTTTGTTGCCACCGACGCGCTAGTGGGTCTTCTTCTGACAATTGGGTCCACACTGGTGGTCAGTTCTTCACTCCGACTGTGCCTCCATCCTTCGGGGGGTACCTCTTTCCCAGCGAAGGCCTTGAATCTGCCTTTACACCCCTCTAAAAATTCTCGGCCACCAGGAATGCACAAGAAGAGGGGATTGAGCCTTGTTCATGTCAGCCCGCGCCCTATGTGTTAGAGTTTTAATGTTGGGGGAGGTTTGGGGAAGATTTTCCATTAATAGTAATTATATCATGAATAGAAAAACCAAGAAACATAACCCTCCCAAAAGAACGGATGATCTGAGTATCAACCTATTCATGGGTTTATCCATGTTAATCATTTGTAATGATGAACATGGAAAACATAAAACAAATAAACCTAAACTTCAATCAAAATTTGTTGTTTAAGGGCTTTGTCTTAGTGGATATAATCTCAGTTGTCATTTTTTGCTTCCCCGTATCATTCTTTGTAGAGCATCGACGTTGCTAGAGATCATATCAGAATTCTCTGTTCGTCATTGTGGTGGAATTTTTTCATAGGTTTTTCAAAGTAAATTCCGCCAATTGACTTCCCTAAAGTGTTATTAAATGAAAAATGTCATAGCGTTTCTTATATGATATTTCATTTATGCGACAACGTATATATTATTCTCCATAAAAACAATCCATTAATGATCTTCCTTTAATTCTCCTCATCGCTGCACTATATTGTTGTTTTCCTCATCTCAATGGTGTGAAAGAAAATAAAATAAATTTTTTAAGTTGTTTTATTGTTTTATGAAATGTCCAAAAATTAACTTTTTTGTCTGACCCCATCTCATCGATGTAAAGTCCTTTATAGGATAATCTGTGTCTTCTAAGTTCAAATGTTCCCTTGGATTATTTATCCGAGAACTAGTTCAAAGGTAGATAATCTTGCTCGCACATTTACTAAAATGAACATAAAAAATGTTTATTTTCCTGTTCATAGCTCACCGAGCATTAGAATCATGTACCGTCAAAGCATGTGGTCTCAATATGAATCCATATACATTAAAATAAATTATACAGAAATTCTCGAGACTTTACATTCTCCCCACCTTAGGGATTTACGTCCCTAAAATCAAAAACAAAATTTAATCAAACAAATGGGGGTATTAAGAATGAGTCTTACCCTCCTTCTCCCATGTTATCTTTTAGAAATTATTATACTACCACTGAATATGAACTAAAGGAATCGATCACCCATGAAGGACCCACTCTTATCAATCCTCTATCTCCACTGAGAACTCCTAAAACTCCGCCCCATCGTCAATGTTCAGATCGTCCCTATTGATGACGTGGGATCGATCAAGAACGTACCTCCTTAGTTGTGACATGTGATAAACATCATGCACCCAATGCATCTGTGGGGGATGATCTATGTGGTATGCCACCTCAGAAACCTACTGAAAATCTGAAATGGTCTGATGAACCTTGGAGACAGCTTACCACCCTGGCCAAATAGCTACAATCTTCGTCAGGGTGAGACTAGAATGAACACATGGTTTCCCTCCTGAAACTCCAAATGTATTTGTCTCCTAAGAGCATATGATTCATTCCTTGTCTGTGAAGTCCTCATCTACTACTGGATGATCTTCACTTTCTTAGTGGTAGCTCATACCAACTCTGGACCCATGAGTTCTGACTACACTTGGTCTATCCAGTATAGAGGTGATCAGCATGGTCGCTCGTACAATGCCTCAAACGGTTCCATGCCAATGTTAGAGTGATATGTGTTTTATTATGGAAAATATAATTTTGGCAGGTTGTCCTCCCAACTATTACCAAAATCATGGACACACTAACGAATCATGTCCTCCAAGGTCTATACGATCCGCTCTGTCTGACCATCTGTATGGGGGTGAAAAGTTTTTCTCAATCGTAGTTGAGTCCTGAATGCCTCTTACAACCCATTACACTTCTAGGATGTAAATCGTGCATCACAGTATGAGAAAATCATCTATGTAATCCTATTAATCCACACTGTCTCAGGCATGAATAGGTGCATCAATCCCTCTACCGATCTGTACTTCCGAATGGGTAGGAAGTGAGCTGACCCGGTGAGTCAATCAACCATCACAAAAATTGAATCACTACCCCTGGATGTGCGTGGTAACCCCATAACAATGTCCATAGAGATACCATCCCATATCTACTTTGTTACTTTAAGTGGTTGTGCCAAACTAACTGGGACCTGATGCTCGTCCATCCCTTGCTGACTAGTGAGGAATCATGAAACGAAATATAATACCACTTTCTTCATCATCAGCCACCAGTAATGATGTTGGAGGTCCGGGTAAATCTGTGCCACACCAAGATGTACCCCAAAGGGGATGTATGGAAATACATAAACACATCTTTTCATAATTTCACTAGTATTACACTGCATCCTTTGAAAAATATGACATGCTCCTAACCTATCGAGAATCCATCTGGTTCATGTTCTGAGGATAACTGAGCATGTCGGGCATCACAGTCATCATCCACAAGTTGTGCCTCCCTAAATTGTTGTAAGAGTGGGAAAGTGAAATTTATTTCCTAAAATTAAGCTGCTCCTTCATCATCCATGAAGTATATATGCATCGCGGATCGCTTCTCTATTGTCTCACTCGATAGCTATAAACTAGACCTCCTGCTGAGAATGTATGCCACCATGTTCCCCTTCCTAGGAGAATAGACTTTATTAAAGTCATAGTCATATTGGAACTCCAAACATCTCCAAAATTTCAATATTAGGTCCTTCTAGGAGAAGATATACCTTAGAATCTTATGGTCAAAGTAGATCGTAAATCACTCACCCATCAGGTAGTGCCATCACATCTTCAAGGTGAAGACCACTGCTTCTAATTCAAGTTCATGGGTCAAATAGTTCTGTTAATGATGCCTCAACTATCATGTGCTATAAGAGATCACAACTCACTCCTAAATTTGGAAAAAACCCACCCCGTTCCCTGATGTGTCAAAGAATACTACATACCCAACACCCACTTTTGGTAGTCTCAAGATGGGGGTACTCATCGCTCTCCACCTCAGCTCCTAGAAATTCTGCTGCAACTTCTCTATCGGCAGGAATGACTATCCCTTATTTTTCAAGGATGATAATGGTAATGTGCTCAAGAAAATTTGGGAATGAACCTCCAGTAGTATAAAACCAACCCCAATGAAATTCTCACCTCAGTAACATTCCAGGGTGGCTTCCAAGAAAGAACTGCCTCTATCTTCACCAAATCCACTGCAACTTCGGCCTCCCAGATGACATGTCCCCGAAAGTGGTCCTCCCAAATCCAAAACTAGAACTTAGTGATCTTACCATAATTCAGGTTCTATCATAGTGTATATGGGACTATCTACAGGTGTGTATTGTGATCTTCCTTCGATGTTGAGTACTCCAAGATTTCATCAATGAATACTACCATGAAACGGTTAAAGAATGTTGGTAAGATCATATTCATGAGTTCCATGAACACTGCAGGGGAATTGGTCACACCGAATAGAATGACCAAGAACATGTAGTGACTAATCCAACATTTAATGTTTGTCTTTGGTACATCATCACACCATAAGTGAAGCTGATGATAGCCTGATCTTATACGTATCTTCGTGAACCACCACACTCCCTTCAACTGATCGAAGTGGTCGTAAATCCTCATAAGTGGATACCTTTTCTCCATTGTTACCTAGTTTTGGATTTTTAAGTCCATGAACAACCTCAAACACTTGTCTACCTTCTGGGAAAACCATACAGGGGCTACCCTTGGTGAAATTTTGGGTCTCACAAAGCCTTTTCCCTACAAGTCCTACAGTTGTACTCCCATCTCACGGAGCTCCGTGGGATCCGTCTGATATGCTGGTGTGGATATCGGTGTCATCCATGGCTACAGATCGATTCATAATTCTACATACCAAGGTTGAGGTAGTCCTAGAGTATCCTCAGGAAATAAATCCTCATAAACTTCCACCACTACGTGAATTCTCAGACTCCTCTAGTCCACCGCATCGAGGTTGAGGTTAGCCAACTTGTGAGTGATCAGCTGCACCCTCCTCCGAGAAAGTCCATCCTATATTGTAAATGATCCCTTCTCACCGATGAAGTAAAACATGGTTCCATCCTCACAAAAAGACCACATATTATGCCTAAAATAGTAGATCTTAGAATTGTCTCTAGATAACCAGTCCATACCCAATATTACATCGTAATTCCTCGACGCCACTACTTCAAGATCCCTGCTGAGGCTCTCGCCTCTTCGAGTAATCTCACACAACCGAAACCATTGTTTAATAATATAATCCACTCATGTATGATTTTATAATCATAATGATTGAGCCAACGGATCTAATGAAATCTCTATTATTCGAATGAGGTCCATGGAAAGATTGACTACAACCTTTGCCTATAAGAACTGAAACTAAAGAAGAGAAGACACATATCATATCTGGAGCACCGTGGTCATAGGCCTCCATCGCCTGAATCTAGAATTGAACCAATCTAACAGCTACCTTAGCTCGTGGTGTACCACCTGGGGGTTGTGGTGGTAGCACCTCGAACCATCTCCCACAACCTGCCGCTCGGCCTGCTCTGTAACAAACCAACCTTTTTTTAATGAAATTTCATCTTGTTCTAATTAAATGTCTTATTATGTAAAAGGGTTTTATAACATATGAGCTTATTTGGTTTTGTGATTTTTGTTTTTAAAATACCATTATAAATTTCTAACATTTTTAATATAGTCATTGAACTATTAACAGACAATTAGTATAAATATAGGACCTTAAAATCCAATTTACTCAGAAAAATGAACTAATGGCCTCATCTTGTAAAATTACTCAATACGAAGACCATTTTCCGGAGCTCAAAAAGGAGGTGACATCATTGGGATAAACTCCGGACTATGACCAAGCCGATATTCATCACATTGACCTCAAACGGAACCGCCTACGATAGAAGTGGAAGTTAATAGAGATTACCACTCGAGAGATGTTGTCTGAGCCACCCCAAGAGTCTATCACCATCACACACCATATACATCAGTATTATATGGGTTTTATAAGGGGTTATGTTACAAAAACCTAGTACTATGATTATGTACATTATTTTTTATAGAGAATATACATTCATTTTATTATTTTTACTTTGCAAACATTTTTTAAAGAACAAATAGTATTTTTAGTTATTATTCAATTTTGAAATCAATTTTGATGAATTAATGGATTTTTTATTAAATATTGTTTTAATAAAATATTATTTTTAAATTACTTTTTATTAAATAAAAATGATCGTATAATTTTTATGAATAAAATTATAATTTTTATTAAGGTTTGAAAGACCTTTTTGTCAAAAACCCAAGAATTTTTGATAAATGTCGGTTTTTAATTTTAAAGTAAAAATTCAAATGTTTCGAAAATTATAAAATGAATATTATTTCACAAATTAAGACATTGAAATTATCCAATGGTTAATTTCCCATAATTTTCTAAGACAACCAAATTTTTGGATAAAAATTAAATACCGTTTAATTATATTATGTGTTTTATGACATCTAATGACCCAATATTAATTTAATAAAACACAATAAATGTGATGTTTGGCCAATATATTCTTTATCATTACAATAATGTGATTTCAGATTTGTTTTATTTATTTTAAAAACCATTAGTGGACCCTCCGAATATTATAAAACATTTTCACTTTTTAAAAAGATTTCCTTCAGAGTGTAACTCACCTCCACATAAACAAGACTAATATTATAAGAATTTTATCCATTGGAATTATAAAATATTTTCCCCCTAAAACTTTTCAAAAACCATGGGAAAAACCATGTTATGGTTTCTGGTTTTGATTTGTTTAATGTGCAGGGTCCAAAACCTAAATAATAATGAATTCCCACCCTTTTCCTATATAAACCATCCAAAGATCCCACATCCTCTTCACATAATGCCATTTGAGCTTGGACAGTATATTCCCTCCCCTCTCTATAATCATCTCAAGGTGCCCTAATCTCCCAAGAAATTTCTCTCAAGTTTCTTCCAAGCCTTTGGGATCACACTTCAATGTAATGGATTCCGTCAATTCCCATTTTATCCCATGTTTCTTTGTATTGTTATGTTCTTTTATTTTCAATTAAAAATGATTGGGTATTATTTCACAAATCCACTAAACTTCTCTATTTATGTTTTAATGGTTAGATACCCATATCTATCTCAATAATTCCTCCCATGTACACCTGTTACCGTGCCCAAATTCCATAATAAATTTCTCTCTCCTCATTTACATTCAAGAAAATATTTTGTATTATGAATCTAAATTCCATTTCTTATGATGGGAAATGTATATATATTACCCCCATTACTATCAATTTCATTTACATATGATGAAACATCCCTTTATCTCTCATCAACAATTTTTTTTTAATTCTTATGTCTCGCTGTTATGTTGTCGAAATTGCACTGTGATTTTCCAAGCCAAAGTCATTGTGTAGTGAATACCAGGGCCATTTATCTATCAAGGGTATTCAAAATTTTGCACATTTACAAATTTATTATATAGTTTCATATATGAATTACACACTCAATAATCTTGGAATAAGTTATGATGTTTTATGAATCCATGTTATATGATCCATGTGGCACACTTATGCATTACATGAAATGTTTACGAAGGGTGGACCCTGATAACACTCCAATGCATTGGGTAAATATTAATATCATGATACGTCAAGTGAAATGAGGGTTGACTCATTCAAATTCTAGTGAAATTTTTGTTTACTCATGATCCATATGCAATTATCCTTGTCTCATGCTAATAAAATCTCAAGTGTTGTCACCACATTTCCATGTTATGATAATCATGCTATATCATGCCATTATGTTCATGTTTCACTTATTCTCGTTTGATATGTCTATTGCCTAAAATGTATTGTATTATTCATTCTAGGACTTTTTTACTCTCTTACTGGGATTTATAGCTCACCATTTTCTTATGCATGTCCTCAGCTTATCCCATGAAATGCTATATACAAGAGAATGTAGTGGTCATGTAAAGGATGTTTTCCATAAATATATTGTGTTTAATGTTATAAGTAATTATGTAATGTTTCTAAGACACAATGAAACTATACCTCTTGATAATCATTGTTTTATAAAGTGAAGATTATATTTAATAAATCATGTGTATATGTGTAATAATGAAACAAGGTTGTTATACTTGGTATCAAATGATAGGTTTAGTTTTTTATGGCATTGGGATTAGAAAACCCTAGTGAAATCCATAGGGATAAGTTCTATGTATAATAAAAAATTCCATATGTTTTTGTGAGTATTGAGTAAGTGGTTTATCCAAGAAGTAAATCCATGTCTGGATATGAGTAGGTAGAGGAGGTTGTGGCGCAGATGTACCTAGAATTGAAAACTATGACAAAGTGTTTCAGGCATGACCCGAGGAATCCCGGTACATGAAAATGGGCCTTGTATAACTCTTGGTTGTGACAATACTGAGGGATATGCTTCAATAAATTCTCAAGATTAATTTCAACCATTGTTAAGTTAATAAAAAAATTCCCTAAAGAATAAATGTTTGGAAGTACATTCTGGATAAAATAGATTGATGCCTATAGAGTCATATATTAACGAAATAAAAGTTATTTATAAGTCAACTATTTTTGTCCTTGGATTACCCTTTATGTGTTACCCCTAACATTCTTTTTACTCCAGCCAATGGCCAGTAATAAGAGGACTCAGGATAACAACCGATGCGAAGATCAATGTGATGATTGTTCTAATGAGATGCCCAGTCCAATGGGAGCGTGAATCACAAACTTTTTTAGGATAAACTCTAAATTAACTCATGATTTTAATTTAATCATGGGTCATGAGGAACATTAAACTCCCCCCCCCCCCCACACATGAAACGACACGTTGCAATTGAGAGTTCCATGAGACAATAGCCTCTAACTTTTAATGGATCATATGAACCCTCAATTTACAAGCAATGGATCAACTCAATTGAATAGATATTCTCCATCCATAAATGTTTCAAACAAGAAAAGGTTATCATGGATTCTTATTATATGGAGAGTGAAGTGGATTAATGTAGGACATTGATAAAAAATACAAATCTTGAGGAGGATATTCAAGTATTGGAATTGAAGGATTTATGGAAAATGTTTTTCGATAAATTTTTCCCTTGAAACCTAGGACTTAATAGGGAAATGTAATTCATTTATATCAAAAAACAATACATAAAATCTATCAGAGCGTATGAGGAAAACTTCATAATTCTTGAATGGTATGCCTCTGGCATTGTGGTTACCCCTGAATGTAAGGTCGGCTATTTCTTTGGTGGGATGATACCTTGCCTAAGGAGAGCCATATAGATATGCGGCTTCGATAGCAATGAGGAAATCGTACAATGTACCCTCAAGGTCGAAATGGTGATCATTGAATCTGAAGAGTATAATTGGGATAAGAACCATAAGGTGGAATTCAATTATAGAAGACTAATGAATAAATCCAACTTTGCGAAAAAATACGGCACCCCACTTGCCAAAGGTGAGGAAAGAAGCACCATGGAAATTTCCTGAAGGGGACGGAGAAATGGTTTTAGTGTGGAAGAGAAGGGAACCTAACCAATAACTGACGAAAAGAAAAACCCACAGCTGTGATAGAGGAAATGAATGCTCTGTTTCACCCTTAATTCATTTTTCATTTCTTCAACTAAAAATTACCAGGGAACTTTGAAAACCAATCACCCAGGCCACTAGTTTTCGGAGGCAACCAAAAACCTCCAAGGTAGCAAGGGCGAGCTTCTTCAATCACTATCGCCAAAGTGAACCTTGATAATGAAGTGGTGATATGTATGCTAGTTATTCATTCAAGAATAGAGAATTTATTTTTTGATTCCGGTTCTACACATTCTTTTATATCTCGAATGTTTGGTAGAACAATCAAAACACCACCACAAATCCTGGAGGTAATGTTTTCGGTGATAACATCAAATGGGGAAATCATTTCATTCCATGAATATAACTCCTCCCCAGTCAAAATCTATCGATTGAACTTTCCGGTAAACCTCAGCACACTCCCTATGGTGGAAATTTATGCAATTATCATCCTGGATTGGATTTCCTTATATATAGCTAACATAAATTGTCATGAGAGGGAAATCACTCTCCATATGGATAATCAACCGCCGATTCAATACAAGTGAAAGGAGGAAGATGAATCTTCTATAGCACCATTATCTCAAGCGTGGATATTACTACACTATTAAACACATATCTGGCTCGTGTGATTAACACTAAGGAAGAAACCATCCTTCATGACATGCCTATTGTGAGGGAATTCGCTAAAGTGTTTCATGAGGAATAGTTTGGACTTCCTCCAAGAATAGATATTGAATACTTAATTGATCGTATACCAAGGGCATTGCCATTATCTAGGACTCTATATATAGTGGTTGTTGTGGATCTTGAGGAGCGAAAGAAAAAACTATAGGAGAATCTAGATTAAGGTTTTATATGCCCAAGTGCATCACACTGGGGTGCACTTGTCCACTTCATCATGAAGAAGGAATGGTCAATGCACGTTTGTGTTGATTATCGTGAGCTCAAAAAAAAATCACGATAAAGAACAAGTATCCTCTTCCCAGAATTGATGACTTTTTTGATTAGATACATAGAGATCAATACTTTTCAAAGGTGGGTCTATGATATGGATATTATCAAGTAAGGGTGAATAAAGAGGATTTCCCAAAGACTGATTTGCGTACAAGGTACATGCACTATGAATTCATAGTAATTCCTTTCAGATTCGTTAATGCTCCACCAATAATCATGAATTTGATTAATAGAATACTTATAGATAACCTCAACAAATTTTTGGTTGTCTTTATAGAAGATATTCTAATATACTTAAAAACCAAGGAGGATCATGAGAAGCATCTAATCTTTTACTATAGTCCTTGCGAAATAAGAATCTCTATGAAAAGTACAAAAAGTGTTAGTTTGGGTTGAAGGAGGTGTCATTCATAGGCCAAATCATCACAAGAAATGGGTTATCTATAGATCCCTCCATGATAGCTGCAATTGAGGGATGGTTGACGCAAAAATCGGTAATGGATATCTATAACATCCTCGGGATAGCTAGATATTATCGCAAATTTTTAATAAATTTATCATGATTTTCCAAACCATTACCAACGTAACTTAGAAGGGATTAATGTTTTCTTGGAGTGAAGAATGAAAAGAGTGCTTCAAAGATTTCAAAAGGATTATTATCACTGTAATCATTCTCAAACTACCCATAAGTGGAGAACTTTTTATCATATTTAGTGATGATTTAAAGAAGGGAATGGGATGTTTATTGAGGATAAATGAAAAAATCATCACCTATGCTTCAGGGAAACTAAACATTCATGAGAAAAAATATCCAACACATGATCAGGATTTGGATTTAGTAATCTTCGCATTGAAATTTTGTCTACATTAGCTCCTTGGGGAGAAGTTGGAAATATATATGGACCACAAAAGCCTTATGTATATATTCATAGAGAAGAAGTGGAACATGCACCAACATAGATGGTTAGAGCTGGTCAATGACTATGAATACTCAATCCATTACCACTTTGGGAAAGCAAACAAGGTGGAATATGCTCTATGTAGAAAGGACCCAGCAATTCTATCATTAATTATAATTGGAAAGGATCCAACCATCATAGATTTTATGATGATGGAAATTGGAATCATAAAGAAGGGAACATCATCAATCCTTTCACAAATAATTGTTCAACCGTCTCTTTTGGAAGGGTTAATGGATGTTCAAAACTATGATGTGGGAATTCAGAGGAAGGTGGAAGCAATTGAAAAAGGGAAATACTCAGAGTTTAATTTCAATGAAGAAGGAATTGTAAGATTTGGGTCAACAATATGTGTTCCATCAAATCTAGAGTTGATAAAAGAACTTTTGGATGATGCACATAATTCGAATTTCTCCATTCACCCATGGAACAAAATGATGTATCAAGATCTCAGAGAGAATTATTGGTGAGATAACATGAATAAGGATATCTTTGAGTATACATCAAAGATCATAGTATGTTAGAAAGTGAAATATGAGAGGTATATGTCTATGGGGATGATGCAACCATTACCCATACAAGCACGTAAATGGGAGAACATCACCATGGAATTTTTCATTGGGATTATGAATACATCTAAAGGAAATAATGATATCTCGGTTTTTGTGGGTCATCTTAAAAATACAACACAATTCATTGCAATTCGTGAGGATTTCTTACTACATCAACTAGAATAGATATACATCAGAGATATGGTATGTCTTCTTGGAGTATCACTCACTATTGTATCCAATCGAGATCCATGATTCACCTCTATGATTTGGAAGAGTCTTCAACTTTCTCTGGATACTGATTTGAACTTTAGTACATCTAATCATCCTCAAACAAATGTCCAATCTAAGTAGAAAATCCAAATACATGAGGACATGTTGAGAGCGTTCTCAATGGACAAAAAGGGAGGATGGAATCGACATCTTCATATTATTGAGATCTCATACAATTATAGGTTTCACTCATGAATCCATATGTATCCTTATGAATCCATATAGGTGGAGAGGTGCCTAACACCAGCATGTTGGGATGAAGTTGGGGAGAGAAAACATATAGGTCCTGAAATGGTCGAAAAATGGTGGAGAAGATAAAACCATCTAGCAGCACATTAAAGCTTCTCAGAGTTGAAATAATAGTTATTCAGATAATCGTCAATGAGACCTAGAGTTTGATGTCTGATACTTGGTATTCATCCACATATCTCTTTGTAAGTGTGTTTTCAGATTTGGGAAAAAGGGAATTCATATTCCAAGGTACATCGGTCCTTTTGAGATCCTTGATCGCATTGGAGTAGTGGCCTATCAACAATCACTCCTACTGAACTGATCTCAAGTACATGATGTATTCCATGTATCACAATTGAAGAAGTAAATAACTGAGCCATCTCATGTACTTAATCTAATTGTGGTACCGTTGTATAATGACCTCCCCTATGAAAAGAATTTGTGGAATATCATAGATCATAGGGAAAAAGTTCTACGAAATAATACAGTGGCCCTATTTAAGGTGTTTTGGGGAAAACAAAAGTTTGAAGACATGATGTGGGAATCAGTGGAAGTGATGAAGCAGAGTTACCCACATCTATTTTTGTGTGGGGAAAGAGAATTTCAAGGGAAAAATTTCTTAAAGGGGGAAGATTGTAATGACCCACGATTTTATTAATAAAAATTTCACTTGATCTAATTAAATGTATTATTACGTAAAATGGTTATATAACATATTCACTTTATTGTATTTATGATTCTGGATATCAAAATAATGTTAAAAATTATTTATGTTTTTAATATAGTCATTGAACAGTGATCACATGATTAGTATAAATATATGGCATTAACAAATCCAATTTACTTAGACAAAGGAAGTGATGTCCTCATCCAGAAGAATTACTCCATATGAAGCCCATTTTTTAGGGCTCAGAAAGAAGGTGGAATCATTGGTATTCACTCTTGACCAAGACCAAGCTGAGTTTCAAGACATTAATCTTGAATGGAACTTCCTATGATAGAATTGGAAGTTAATATAGATTACCACTCGAGTGATGTTATCCGAGCCACCCCAAAATTATTTCATCATCAAACACCTTACCCTTCGGTTATATGCTAGTGTTATAATGGCTTATGTAATGAGACCCTAGTACTATGATTATGTATATTTTTATATATATAATATACTTTTATTTTATTATTCTTACATTGTAAATAGTTTTTAAAGCACAAATAGTATTTTTAGTTAATAATAAATTATGAAATCTATTATGATGAATTAAAGGATTTTTGAATTAAATAATATTTTAATAAAATATTATTCAAAAATTACTTTTTGTTAAATATAAATGATCATATAATTTATATGAATACAATTATAAATTTTATTATGGTTTGAAAGTTGTTTTATTCAAAACCAAAGAATTTTTTATATATGTATTTATTTATTTAAAAACTAAATATACACATATTTAGAAAAATATAAAATGAATATTATTTCTAGAATCTATATGTCAAAATTATCCAACTGTGAATTTTTCATAATTTTCTGAGACAGTCGAATGTTTGGGTAAAAATTAAATATTGTTTAATTGTATAATGTGTCTTATGAAATCAAAATGACCCAATACTGATTAATAAAATACTATAAATGTGATATACAGACAATATATGTATTATCGTGAAGTTAATTTGATTTCAGATTTGTTTGGTTTATTTTACAAAGCTTTAGTCCACCCTCCAAGACATATAATACATTTTATCATTTTAAAATGATTTCCTTGAGAGTGTGACTCACATCCACATAAAAAAGAATAATATTTTAAGACTTTCATCCATTGGCCTTTTAAAATGTATTTTTTCAATCCCCATTGACAAAATCCTTGGAAAAATCCAGTGGATGGTTTGTGGTTTTTAATAGATTAATGTGTAGGGTTCAAAACCTAAATAATAAAGAATTCCCTCCCTTTTTCTATATAAACCCACCCAACCTCCCACTTCATCTTCACTCAATGACTTTGGATCTCGACCATCATCTTCCTTCCTCTATCTAGAATCCTACCAAGGATCCCCAACCTCCAGGAGTCTTCTCTCAAGCACCTTCCAAGACTTTGGGATCACACATCCAAGTGATTCCTTCCTTTCACATTTTATCCCAAGTTTCATAATAATGTTATATTGTTTTTTATTCAATTAAAAAATTTGGGGTTTGATTTTTCACCTCCCACATACTGCCCTCTTTACGTTTGAATTGTGATATACCCCTTTCCCTCTCATTAATTCCACCCTTGTACACCCTTTAACAAGTCGACATTCCGTAAGGAATTTCACTCTCCTCATTTACATTCAAGAAATTCTTTTGTATTTTGAATCCAAAATTACTTATCATATGTTGGGAAATGTATCTATATTACCATATTATTGTAAATTTTATGTACATATTATGATGAACCCCTTTTCTATCATTAGCCATTTTTTTGAATTCTTCTGTCACGTCGTTATGCTACCGAAATTGCCCTGTAATTTTCCAAGCCAAAGTCATTGTATAGTGAATACCCTACCCATTGCTCTATCAAGGGTATACACATTTATGCACATTTACTTATAGATTATATATTTTCATGTATTAATTCCACATTCATTTATCATGGAATTGATTATTAGGTTTTACGAATCCATGTTATATGATCTATGTGTCACACTTATGCATGAAATAAAATGTTTACGAAGGGTGAGCCCTGATAGTGCTCCAATGCATTGGGTAAAGATTAGTATCAAGATTCATGATGTTAAATGAGGATTTAATCATTCTAATTCATCTAAAATTAGGGATTACTCATGATCCATTTTTAATGGGGCTTGGATCACGCAAATACCATGTGAAGTGTTGTTTCCACATTTCAATGTTATGATAATCATCATATATCATGTATTTATGTTCATGTTTATATTTCGCTCCTTTGATATTCATATTACCTTACAAATAAACTATTCTTCATGTTATTCCTTTTTAAATCCCTTACTAGTCTCTATAGCTCACCCTTTTCTTATGCATGTCCCCAGGTTATCGAATTCAATGCTAAGTACAAGGAAATATAGTGGTCAAGTAAAACAATTTCTCAATAAAGATGTTGTGTTTCATGTTTTAAGTCGTCATGTAATGTTTCTAAGCCCCAAAGACACTATACCTCTCGATCATCAATATTTTATCAAGTGATAGTTTTATGTAATAAATCATCTTTATGTGTATAATAAAAAGGAGGGTTGTTATATTCTCCTCTGCTATGTTCACCGCCTTGCATACCTCCTTGCTTTAACCTCTACCATGGTTGTCCCTCAAATGTCTACTGATCATCTATGTGGTGGGTCGAATAGTCACGAGAAATGTGTCTCTACCCTCTTCACGTGAATAACATTCTAGTTCCCCATTGACTCCCTCTTCTCTAGAATCCACGTACTGTCGACCTCGAGTACTGGGGTCCCCCCATGAATGACATAGACCATTTGGGTCCCAGCATATATTGTTTGTTGCTCATCCTTGAATACATTTCCACCTGAGGTCTATTGGGGGCTCCGGCTATCGGTTCTTGCTCCTCCATGAAGATCCATAAAATAAGGGCTCTCTCTAACACTTTATCCTGAGTGGGAATGAGGAAAGACACGATCGATGCCCTGATATTTCATTGGAGTCCCTGTTCAATGGTCCAAGCCCTGAAAATAGGGTACCACACCATTTATGTGGAGTAGTGAGAGAGGTTTGTAAACCTCATCGAGTTCTCAGCCACTGATAGACTGACCTTTTGTAGGTTTTGAATATCTTGTATGTGCAACGAGCACATGATCTTAGGGTAGAACTCCTCTTGGAAAAGATTCTAAAAAGTCCTTCCAGGTGAGGGTCGCCTCATAATGAGTCTGGATGGTCAATCATCCCCATCACTTTGTGATCGCTTCAGAAGGATCATGGCCATGATTTCCACATGGTAAACTGGTGTCCTCACTAAGCGGAAGACCCACATCACTACCTTCAATCAGTCCTTAGTGACTTTGTAATATGCCTCTCCCATGAACCTAGGAGGAATTTTTCTATGAAACTAATGCATGGAACTTAGTCATCGTATGTCATATACTGATAATTCCAACATTAACTTCTAATCAATGGTTGGTGGAAACTCTGGTGCACCACCCGGTGGCACCATCTCTAGTTGTGGTCCCAAAACCGACTCCTCATCGCTAGGAGGGTTTTCCACATGATCACATATTGGAAGCCTTGTGGGTTATCTTTGTGGATGGATCATAAAATAGATCATGATATTCCATTTTTATAAGATTATACATGGTGAGATGACTATTTATTCAAGAAGATCATATGTAGAAACTTATGCAACAATTGAATTCATGTATAAGATGACAGGCAGAATTCAGGGTCTAGGTGTATGGATACATTGGCCGCCACACAAACACTAGGCTCCCCAAATCTGAAAGTTGAACATGAAACATTAAACACAGTTTCACTGAAAAAAACTACTGACTCTTTTTCTATGAGGTAAAATCGACCACCTCTAATACATCTTTTTTACAAACCCAATCCACGGGGCTTGTTCCGTGACGTACCCCCACACACCTCCCGGAGGATAGGGGTTTCTGACTAGTGTTGAATCTATCAACCTGCAAGTGGGAGTAATTTGAATTAGTACTTGTATACATGCACACACAACCACATACCAAATCTAGAATGGTAAACAATAATGCAATTAAACAACCACTGAGTACAAGTACAAAATAAAGTCAAATAGTCCTGAATACAAACACAACAAAAGACTAACTGAAAAATAATAATGTACAAAAGAAACTCCAGAAGGTGTCCACTGGAAATCCCACATGATGGGTATGTACATAGTAGCTTTTGGAATCTGTACAAGTACACCCCTCCCACCTGGTCTCACTAGGCACCACAGAATCCTGAGTTACGATTTCCTCCTTCAAGGTATCAGTCATCTTCGCCATACGCAACATGCGTGGGAAAATCCCATGTAGGGGTGAGTAACAATATACTCAGTAGGAAACCCAAAAACAACAAGGAAAGACCACAAATCAATCCACAGAAAACCAAAAATTATGGTCCCCATGAAAGATCATGAAGTAAGATAACTCAGTCCAGGTATATTCCAGAGTAGGAAAGTAGAACTATCAGTCACATCATGGAACACCTTGGGAATTTGGTAAAATCCTCCTCAATGAGTACAATGGTCCTATCAGGTCACATAGAAGTTGCATCCCACTATCCTAAAACTGATGTGGTACTCATTCCTGGTGAGTACCGGGGGTGAGTTGGGTCACATAGAAGCTGCTCCCACTGTGGGCATGATAAGTCAAATAGAAGTTCCATCCCATGTATGTCCATCTTGGGGTACTCCTCCTGTCGAGTATTGTGGGTATGTCGGGTCATACAGAAGTTATTCCCCATCGTGGTCCTACTGGGTCACAAAGAAGCTACTTCCCAATGTGCCATAATATCGGATCCATAGAGGGTCTCTCATAAGTTGTCTTTAGGTCTCTTCCAACTGTAGAGATTCCACACTTATAACGCTTGATCGTGGGAGAACCATTCCTCAAGACATTAGTCAAATTATAGCTTCCATGAAATCTTCTATACAGTATTCAGAAAGATATAACTCTTCGTGAGGGTTACAATTCCACAAATACCTCATCAATCGGATTCCCAGTTTGAAACATATTAACATTTTTTTCAAGAAGTTGTAATTTGGGTCAGGGTCTGGTCTGACCTGGTCGGAAAAACCCAACAAGACCTGGCTTGGGGTCCACCAACCCGACCCGAGACCACTGACCCGACCTGGAGAAGGCTTGTCCTTGGTCCTGCCTTCTGGGACATGGGTCCAGCCTGGCGGGACGGGCCCAGCCTACGGGGGCGGGTCATGTTCATTGTCCCACCCATTCATCCATAGGCTGACCGGTTCTCTGATTGTCTAGGACATGGAAAGAATTTCTGTTCTGCTCCCACCATACCCCATAGGTCCTGTGCAGGGCTAGATCTTCTAGTTGTGGTTGATCAACTATTTCTTTGCAGCGTGGGATGTAGTGTGGTGTCACGTCTACGATGCACAGATGTGGTCGGGTGGCCTCATCCACCCGCCGCTAGCTGTCAGCCCAATCAGTGGCCCTTTCTGCACCTCCACAATCAATTGATCATGGAATGCTCCCTACACACTATCATGGAATGTCTCCACCTACCTGCGGCCACTAGCACTGGTGGCTTCTTCTGCAGAGAACTGGGCCTGTACTGGTGGTTCGTTCTTCACATTGATTGCGCCTTCGACCTCCATGAGGGTATCTACTTTTCGGTGAAGTACTCAAATCTACATATCTGCCACTTTCAAAGTTCTTACCAATGATGAAATCACAAGCGAAGGGGCTTGGGAATTGTTCGTTTCAGCCAACGCCCTCTGCACCTGAGTTTTATAACATTGGGAGGTTTGGGTATGAGGTTCTATCAACAATAATTCAATCCCAAATATAAAACCCAATAAATATCACCCTCTCTATGAAAACAAGGTCTTATGATCAATCTATTCATGTTTTCATCCACGTTTGTCGTTTAGATTTATGAATGGGGAAAACATAAAACAAATAAACCCCTACCTCAATTGGTATTTGTTGTTGAAGCACTTTTCCCTCACTGATTCAGGATCCCTTCGTGTTCATCGATTCCTAGTCCTATACTTCCTAGAGCTTCGATGTTTCTAGTGATCCTATCAAAAAATTTCGTTCATTTTATGTGGGGAATTTCTCCTTAGTTTCATCATAGAATATTCCACCAATTGATTTCTCCAGTGTGTTATTAAAAGAAAACATGCCGCATCGTTTCTATTACACTATGAAATATCATCGCTATATTGTTTTATTTACGAAACATTGTATCTATTACACTCTATAAAAGAAATAAATTAAGGAGATTCCATTAATGTGACTCATCACTTCACCACATCATCTTGATCTACCACTCAATGGTGAATAAAATAAATTTTCTTTTAATTTTATTTTATTATTTTCTAAAAATTAAAAATATATATTTTTCGTTCGACCCTTGTCCGTCAAAGATAATCCCTTTAATAGAGAATCTCAACAATCTGAGTTCGTCGGTGCCCTTGAATTTTTAATCCAATCACTTGTTCAAATGTCAGAAAAACCCACTCATGCTTTTACTTAAGTAACCTTAAAAAAAGTTCAAAATTCCATTCCAAGCTCACTAGGACCCAGAATCACGTGCTGTTGAAGCATGTTGTCTCAAAATAATTCAATATAATTTAAAAAAAAATTATCCATAAATTCCGGGATATTACATGTCATTGGTGTCAAACATGAATAATCAAATCCCCTTTTGTAGCCACATTTAACTTAATGAAGACTTATTCAAGTGATAGATTTCATCGAATAGAATCCTAGCATTAGTTCCAATTGATGATTTAATTCATTGAACACTTCAATTAATGTCATCTTTATAAAATGAAACAAACAAATCAATCCTACTAATACATACCCAAATAAACTATACATGAATATGTTTCCCTATGCAATCATGTGATATCAAATATCTAGTTCCCCATTATAATCTATGATATAAATAGGCATACACCATGATATATGCATCATCATTAACATATGACCAACGTAGAATTCAATGATATCATAAATTACCATATCTATAGATTTTTTTTTCAAATAATCTTCCACCTGCACAAAATCCTACAAGTACTTGATCAAAAAAATTAAAACGCACTATGAATCTAAATTATACTATTTTGGGTATGGCTTATCATATTCCTTTTTTCATTGAATAAAAACTATTTCCCAAACCTAATCTTTATCTAAAGGTTTAACTGTATGACCCTATGGTATTTTTTAGAATTTAAATCCAATATGATATCTTGATTTTATAAATGTATGAAATGAGTAGCCTATAAAAATACATTAGTGATACCATATTATTAAATGGGTCGGTGTGGTCTCTATCAAACAAACTCATATCTCAATAGGAACATGTCCATCGCAATATGTATCATAATAATTGTATTTATACCTATATAATCGAATTCTTCTTGATATTAAGTGACCACAAGTCATGAAACACTGTCAATCTATTATAGGTCATCTCATACTATCATGATTCTCTATGAAAAATAATTATATGGATGATGAATGTGTCATATCTCAGTAATCTACTCGATGAGCACATCACATGTACATTTCCAAAGTAGATGGAAACATTGTATTTGGATTAAATAAGCATGGCTATACATTTCCCCAATATAATTAAGTCAAGGTCCATATATATTTTTCCATTAAATGAGTTGATAAATCCCATCTTGTTTGAGATCGAATCGATGAAATAATCAAAAAACATAACTAAGTAAACCTTGATTAACTAAAACACAAGGATTTTATATAATAATATTAAGGTATATAATTTTTAATACTGGGAATCTCAATAGAATATATAAAAAAATATCTGTAATAAGAATACACCCATAATTATATTGATTATTATATACCATTCTATTGGAAATACATTCGCATGTTAGTCCAAAAAATATGTATCCACTTATTATCTCACGATACCACTAATCAAGATAATATTAATGTAGCATCACAACCCATACAGCTCTGCAATAATCATCAATTTGTGAAAAGTAAATTTGATGCATTTTGGGGATTTTATCATTCGAATATTTATGAAAAAAAACAACACACTAGAATTAATGAAAATTAGAGATTTCATTTTATTATAAAATCATGACACTACATTATACCATTAAAAAAATATCATGTGTCCATATACCTATATATTTAACATTACCCTTAAGCTTCTTCTAGGATAATGGTTTCATCAGTGGATATATTATAATGTCCCCTATATACCCACAATAGATCTTAAACCAAACCCTCTCAATGATCACTCATATAAAATATTATTTCCAAAGGATGTGTTTGGTTTTTTGGAGAGACCAATTTTCCTTGGAATAATAAATTGATCCTTTTTTTGAACAGTAAAGATGTATTTTTTCCATGATGCTATAAACCATTACTAGTTTATATATAAATATTTTGATCTAAACTTCCTCTCTTACAAGGTTTTATACAGTGATATACACATACTTTATTATCAAATCACCCATGGTGGTTTATTAAGAACTCCTCCAGTTAATAGTTACATCATTTATTAAATAAACAAACTATATTTTTATCCCATGTCATGTCTTCTTAATTGGAGACTCACATATCATTAACTTATTATATAGTGATCTCCCTCTCCTCCCAAGACTAAAAGGGTATCCTTATTTATTCTCAAGTATAGAAGGAGGTAATTAACAATAATATGGTATCTCAATACAAGGATATGTTGGTATATATTGGTTATTCAAAGAGAATAGGTGAAAATTATTTGTGTTCACAACATGGAATACATGATACATCCTATGGAAGAGGCATAGGGATTACATCCATCCATTATAACTCCTTATAAGGATCCTGAATCATCCAAATATATTTTCCATATAACACTTATAAGGACCTGTTTTTATAGTTCTCCATGATAAACTTATTTAAAACATCATCAATATATGTGTCATGATAATATCTCTGAAACATATTAGATCTATCTCTATAGATCTCCACAAATAGTAAATATGTTGGTTTACGCATGTATTTCATAGAGAATAATTTACACAAACACACATTTTTAGAATATAAATTTCAGATATAATTTTTTAAAATAAGTATTTCAGAAACATAGAAAATCAAAAAAAACTATAACATTGAAACTAATTAGATTATATATAGAATGATTATCAATATTTTTTAAAATTAAACTCTTTTATTGTTTAATCAAATAATATATTCCAAATATGACATGATTTATTGAATATATAAATGGGTTCTTGAAACATTTTTACCATAAAAGACTCATTCGGAACATTTAAACCACTCTTTTGTATCATCTAGAGGACTTCAAAAAAATTTATTATGTTATTTTTACTTTTATCAATATAAGAACATGTGCTCACTTTTTTTAGTAAATCTCACATTCAACTTTTGTGGGTATGGAAGAAATATCTGAATGAACTTTACCATCACGATAGGTGAGAAATATTATTCATAGACAATAAAAGGATTTTTATCATAACCATTATCCACCATTTATTCTTTATATGTAGAAACTCTATCATCCATGTATGTCTCATACATACATCCTATTGGTATTACCCCTCAAAGTGCATACACCATGTCCGAAGATTGGTTTGTACAATTGGAGTCCATTTTAGAGTTCATGAATTTAGTCTATTTCATAGAATCTATACTCCCCAAAATTTCCTGATAAATTGTAGGTTCATATCGTATTGATGTTTATTCGTCATTATTATCCAATATAAAATTATATATCCTATGCCTATGATGAATCCTATCAGGCCTTTTATGTTCTTATCTAACATGAGTTGGTTATACATTCACAACTCTTAAAGGAACCATCCCAACCACCATCTCAAGGACACATCTTTTTTATTGGATATGAATTTATCTATGTTCAATTTTACTCCCTCTTTAAACTCAATAAATTTTTTGTCCCTCAAGAGAAACACCCTTTAAATCCTTAAACAATTTCTATTTAGTAGGGTTATAAAAATAATATCAAATTATTTCTCTAGGAAAACTAATAAATAAATAAATTGCATAAGGCCTATATTTGCAAAATATAATCAACATATGATTTATTCTCAAACCAAGATCATTATAAGATACTTAATAGGAAATTAAAAAAAATCTCATATGATGACTTTGTGACTAATTTAGATGGAATGTGGTTCTGTGGAATTGTATTAATCTCTAGAGCATGACACCATAATGTTATAAGACGGTCAAACAGACTCATCAATGATCAAATAATGTCTAAAATTTTACGATTATTCCTATAAAACAGACCATTTATCTATGGATTTTTAAGAGTACTAAGTTAAGGTATAATTACACAATCACATATATGATCAGTGAACTCATTGTGCAAGTATTCACCACCTTGATCTGACATGAGAATATTTATTTGTTTTCTATGTTGATTTTATTCATTATTTTAAAACTATTTAAACAATTAAAAAGTTTTATTATTCAATATCATCATAAAGATATATCATTACTGCATATATTCATCAGTAAAAGTATTGTAGTACCTAAAACCACCATTGTAATGAGTACTCATTTCTCTACATGAAACACTAAGTATGAGATAAAATAATCCACTATCCTATTACCCTTTTCCACTATAAAATTTTTGGCCATTTTACCTAACAAAAAATATTAATAATTATCAACTCATTCATAACTGAATTGTTCAAATAATCTGTCCCTAAAGAATATTTAGATATGTTTCACCTTTATATGTACAAAACCACAATTCCAATGGTTAGTGGGATTATATTAAACCATTACATACATATTATGAATTTTATATAAATTATTATCAATATAATGATTTTATAAATTGTTTAACATGTTAAAAGTTACATAAAACATTTTATTCTTGTATAAATAATAACTCAAATTCTTAATATTAAATAAAAAAATAAAATCTAAAGATGATATAGAAATCAAATTTCTATTTATAGATTTAATATGATAACAGTTATGCCATTATATAATTAATATAATTGGTAGTTTAAAATAAAAACATTCAACTTCTAATATATAAACACATACTCCATTACCGAAATTAAGATATAATTTATCCTTTTTCAATTCACTCATTTCAATGAGTCTTTTTTTGTTATAAGAAATGTGTGATGAACACCGAGTATCCAATGACCTTGATTTAGAGTCGGTGAAATTGACATCTATAACATTCACATTTAGATGCTAAAAATATTCTCTTTTAAAGAAATTATCAACCATTGTTACCAATATATAACTATTTTAATGTTCATACCTATAAGGCATCTCAAAAAATATTATGATGACATCTATAATTTATAACAAATACATATCTATAGGTTATTATAATGTTTTATATCTTTTCATTGAGAACACATAATAAATGTATTCTCACTAAAAATGATGACCCCATATATTATATATATTTAGTTATCCAAGATATATATTTCACTGAGAAATTAGAATAATTTGGGATAAAACTCATCAATTTTTTTAGTTTGGAATGAATTCATTCTAATCAAAATAGTTTTTATTCATAAATAGTTAAGTGGTAAACTCCTTATCCACATCCATTATACGGAAAATACTAAAAAAAATTCTTTCTATTTTCGTAACCCCTTATTTTTTATAGATATGATACAACTATATATCAGAGAAGGACATGGTTACCAGATCCCTAGGACAAACCACACATATCATGTCTTACACAAGATAATCCATAGGAAACCTTCTTTATCACAAAAATATTTAGTTTTGTGGTGAAGGTATTGACTTGTGTTTGTTTTGGAAGGAATTTAAAACTTAATATTCCATGAGTTTTCTTTAAAAAATTTCACTAACATAATAAATAGTGTGATTACATTAAATTCATATTATTTCATTCCATAAAAACATTATTTAATCATTTTATTTTCATTTTTTAATGAATTATTAAAATGAATTACTTTTTATAAATATTATATCTACATGATTAATGTGCTCACTCAACATTAATTTATACCTATTTACACACCCCACATGTTTGGGTTTCTCACAAAAAAATATTTTCTACCATATTCAAACATATCCAAATGAATCTCAGGCATAAGTTATATGAACTATTTGTGTAATGTTTTATAAAATTTTCATACTGACAATCTCTACATGTGTAGGACCATAGAAATATATAGTAAACCCACAACTTTATATAATAAGGAATTAACCTTCAAGATAGTGGTAGTTATAACACAAATTTCCTCTAACCTATGATACATTACATAAGAGGGAATTCAATTCATGAAAAAATTAACACCTAATATACACAAACAACATTTATTTACATTATTCACACTCATAACCTCAATAAAAAAAGGTTATTGTTGATGGAAACTAAATCTTATAATGTTATAACCATCATGTAATGTAGGGATTAATAGTCAACTAAAATCGATTTATCACAAGAAATTTATCATACAGAATATTCATAATTCTTTGAAAAATTAAAAATGCGTATTCTAAATAAATAATTCTATAAATAAACATATTATTTATTTTCCAAAACATGATATTAAAATGCTTATTGTTATATTAAATATTCATATAAATCCAAATTTTACATGGCCTAATACATATAATTTATAAAGAAACTCAAAAAATTGTATAAATATAAAAAAATATTAAATTTAAATATTTTTACAAATATCATATTTTTAGAACCAATAATTGAAACTATCGGTCATAAATTATGATTGATACAGAACAAAAATAGCATGTATAAATAATATTAAATAATATAAATTAAATTTTATATTATGATTTAAATTAATGGTTATGAATAGTGATATCATTAAAATTCTATATTATTATATAATATAGATTCTATTATTAAAATGTTGTGATGCTCTATTTTTCAAAAAAAAAATTAAAATGTATTGTATTTTATGATATCTTATTTCATATCCTGCTATATTTTTTAATCAATATGTTTCCACTCCATCATAGATTATGATCTATGGATATCATACACTACGAATAAGCCAAATAGATGAAATTAAACAAGTGATATTTTATGATACAACTCATAATGATTTATGATAATATGTTCTTCAAAAAATTATTTTAAAAATATATTAATCCAATGAAGAAAAAAGCTCTAATTCCATTGATTTTTTTAGAGTGATGTCCCCCTGATCATTCATAGTGGAAAACCACCATGTAAATTATATATATATCTTTAACATATGAAACATTCTAAAATTAAAGGGAAAATTGTGGAGTACTGTTATTTTTTTGCCTCCATCATGACTCTTCAATGCTTTATTGATTTATACCACCTATGTAGCATTCATATTCATCAAACTTATGAAGTATTAATGTCAATAAATTGGTCAATATTCGCAATTAGAGGATTCATTTTATTCAAAGGAGTGTGAGTGGATTTTGGTGAAGATAAATGAAGAACTATGAGAAAATATATATTTCTTAATTTTCATTAGTTGGGAGTAGAAAAAAGAGGGATCCTATCAACTTTTATAGCCAATCACCATTTTAAGATGATTTCCAAGAGAATCGATTTTCATCCCATCGAAGACGATAATTATTTATCATTAATGATTCCATTCATTCAATAATTAAAGAATGTGCTTAGTATGAAAATACATAAATGTGTCAATAATATTGATCCAAAATCAGAGAAATAATTTAGAGAATGGTATATAGATTCAGGAATACAATATAAAACATCACATGTATCACTGAACTCTTGGATATAATAAATTCAAAGGCAATGATATATGAATCAACATGCATATATCACCATCTTATAATAAAAGGATATCCCAAAATACAATATCAATAATTTTGTGCATTTTGATAAACATCTTATCTAGCACCAGATGCATTTCCCATTTGGATGCATGTGAATCTAAAATAAAATCCTCTATTATATTTTTCAGGATGACCACCCAACCATATATATATATATATATATATAATTACATCATTTTCATGGGTTGAATTTTTTTAACACTCCCCATTATATATGTTGTCCCTCCTCGCCTAGTGGTTGGAATATGAGAATCCAACATCCTTTACATTATGTAATAATAATCATGAAATTGTCTTATCTATTAGTGTATCACTCCCCTAGTAATCCTTAATATCTATATGAAATACAAGAAAATGTCTCATCAATTTCCACTCATTTTTGGTCTCATGTAGCACATAATCATGATACTTTCATGTGATATAATATAGTAAAGTTTTCTATTTCCAACGAGTGTATAAAATATATATGTTATAGAGAAATATTTACTCCATCCATCATTATTATTAAATTTCCACGATTCACTAGGAGAATATGTATTTAAGGAACTTGTAGTTTGTGAAAACCATAGATTTCATAGCCAAATGATAATGTATCCTACATATTAGTATAGTAGAAATATATAACAACCAAAAATCCTAAGTCAGGTAGTTTTTCTCCTTATTTTTAAACTTCTTGAACACATAAAAAATCACCCAGCCATTCATTATTAAGATTATTATAAGCCCAACACATAATTCTTCATAAAATATTCTTCACTCTTTAACTAGATCATTATTGTTTTGGATTAGTGTCACTATTATCAATATTTTTTCCCCAAGAAAGATCTCTCATGCTTATTAGATTACTCAACCATCACCCCCTTCTTTTTTAGGGTTATCATAAACACAACTAATTGAATGAAGTCGTGAATGAATATTCTATAATAACCATCTAATTCAACGAATATATTTACATAAAACATGTTCTTTGGATAATCACAAGAAATCGTGTCGTATACCTTATTAGGATCCACTAATATTCATGACTATAATATGAAATATCTTCAAAATAATATTTACATAATCCAAAATTGACACCTTATGGCTTGATATAAACCTATGTTCTCTCAAAATTCTCAACATAGTCTTTAAATATTAAAAATATTCCTCCTATCACCTAGAGTATTCCAAAATATCAAAAATTAAACCACTATAAAATAATTATGACACTTTTGTAATTTAATAAACATCATGTCAAAAAATTAATCTACCAAATTCTTCATATCAAAAAGTGTCACTATGAACATTTATAGAGTATTCCTTCTTATGAAATAATTCTATTTAATTTCTTTGTCCCTCACCCAAAGTTGATGATACCTAATACTCTAGTCAGTTTTATTGATTGACCTGTATCATTTATATAATGAAATAGGTTATCATGGTGAATAAGTATTTATAATTTCTTTATGATCACTCTAGTTTGTTTTTGTTAATCCATGAAAAACTATAAACTTCCATCCCCCTTTTTAGTGAATAACATGGAAGTATTCCTAGGTGAATTAACTAGGATTATAATCCCCTTTAAATATAAGTTCTCTTATTGAAACATTAA
Source organism: Viscum album (assembly GCA_963277665.1). NCBI lineage: Eukaryota > Viridiplantae > Streptophyta > Magnoliopsida > Santalales > Viscaceae > Viscum > Viscum album. The sequence continues at coordinate 1,511,088,963 of OY728132.1, read as the reverse complement.
CTCTCTCAGCACACCTGATGACATAATATATGATGAAATTGATTTACTCTTAATACACAACACCAAATAAATATTAAACTCAAACTACCTCTCAGTTGGTAGCCCTATAGAAGTCTCTATGAAAGATATCATGTTACAGGTACAAATTATAGTTAAAGACCAAATTAATCATTCTTAAAATAAACACTCTAGGTCATAATGAAACCTAGAAATAGATAATAACTTCTTTATTAATGTGATTATAAATCTCAATACAGGATAAATAAATATCAATCACTTAATGGGATAGTAAAATACACTAATCATTGATATTGGTTAATGTTTCCTCAATAACGAGTTAAATATTCTATTACAAAGATTAAATTTATGTTAATCATATCGTTCATTGGTAAATCACACTGATGTTCATAATCAATCACTATTGTGACACGACTATGGAATATCTAAATAACCTTGGATCATTTCACAAAATGAGTTTTAAGGGTTAGTATTCCAACCAAAAACACTAGTTTTATCCCCGAATCATGAACTAACTGAGTACAACAAAAATATATTTAAAAAAACAAAAATAATATTTATTGCATCATAGATGACACTAAAATCATACCAAAACATTCTAAAGGACCCTCCATATGTTCAGGAAGATTCTACTTAATTAATAATAGATATTTTGAACTGGTATCCTAGTCTAGAACTAAAAAAACTAACAATCCAATAGTATACCACCTTAATTTTAATAAATCCCATGGAAACCATGTACTCCATCACATACATAATACCATTAATTTACTAAAAACAACTCTAAGATGATTCTTATATAACTTATCTAGATCATTGAGTTTTAATAGTTCCTCTCCCCCAACCAGTCTAGGGAACATTCCTATAAAACAACTATAAAATTTTTATATGCCTATAAAAATGGCACTCCATTGGTGACTAGGCACATTTGTATCACATATACACTAGATAAACACATTATAAGAACGAAAGGGTTATCCATCCTTAATATGGAATAGATTAAACTCATTCATGCCTAACTTTCCTACCTTTACCCTTGTAAGCACCTACAAAGATACAATTTTTAATACCTGAGGAACCACTTTTGTACCCATAACAAGTAGTGAAATAACTGAAAACATTACCATATTCTAGGATTCCCTCAATACATATTACATTTATTATTCTCAAAATTATTCATTAGGAATTATTTACATATGAAAAATTAGAAACAATATGATCCAAAATGTAAAATATTAGTAATAACATAGCCATTAAAGCACTGAATAACATATTATTATCACTATAAATAATCAATTCCCTTTTTATAACTAGTTATCAATCACACTTGGTTAATTGAATTTCTTATGAGTCATAAAATAATAATTTTATGCATGAAAACATGATCTATTTCCACCATAATCTAATTGTAGAATCATTAACTGTGAATTGTACACCTTATTCCTTGAAAAGAAAAAAATAACCATACTCAGAACCATGAATCAGGGACTCATTCCCAATTAAATTTTTCATTCCAAAAAAAAGTGTTTGTTGGGCACAAACATAAGTTCTATTACAAGATTCAAACATTATTATATATAAATACCATGTCCTAATTAGATGAAAGTATAAATAAGGCTCTAATACCCCTTTGTGATATCCACATATTGGTGAACCTAAATGATGTCTCAGTCGGGTCACAACATGACCTTAGGCCTTACTCTACATATGATGGAGGTTGTATACTAATAATGATGGTATATTTATATTGAGGGAGGGACTATAACCTCTATCAAATAAATATAAATAATAATAAGCGAATATAAATAGTATAATAATATAATATAGACATTTCAGGGATAATACGACCATAATAAATCTTCAAATATTATAACAAAATATAACTGTGTTATAATATAATACCAGTTGAAAAAAGATGATTTATTTACCAATGTAACAATAATATATAGTATTATATTAGGTTCTTGGGGGTAAAATTACAAATAAACACACACCACACACACATAGTCTTAAAAAGAAGGTCATACCACCCCCAAGGGGTAACCCACCCAACTAGCCATATTATTACATTATATATTTCATCATGAAGGGCCAGTGGGCTTGAATTCCATTATAACTCACATTGGTGAATTATTTATCAATGATATAAGTAATTATGTAAATGATGCATCACTAGATTAAAAAGCAATACTAAATAATATGTCACCAATACAATAATGATGTATGAATGATATGTCACAAAAATTACTAACAAATAGTGAACGATATATAACTATATTGGTATGAAATGGTTAAATATATATCAACATGTAAGTATACAGGGGTGAATGATATATAACCATGTAAAAATTAGAGGTGAATGATATGTCACTAAAATTTATAGACATGGTGTATGGCTAATAACAGAATAAAAAACAAGTCTATGTGATGTATCACTAAATATATATGATATAGTGATTTATCCTACATCATATAACCATGATTAATTGATTTATTATTCTCCAAAATCCCTCATATAGTATCCTTCAACTATATAATTACACTCAGTAGACAAAAATTTCATCCTAAATTAACCATTTACATAATTTTAAAAAGTTATTTAAACTTGATCACAAAAATCTTCTTCCAACACATTATTATATACTATATTACAACACATATAATAATGTAAAACTATTTTGGGTAATAACTATTCTATGAAACCATTTTTGAAAACTTTAATAATATTAAGACCAATTATAATTTATATGGTTTATCCTTATCACATAAAACCTAAATAAATGTAAGAAGACTCCAATATGGAACATATGTACTCTCTCATGAACACTCACATAACAAAAGACACAAGAAACTATTATAAAAAATACATTTATGATGAATCACCATCCCCATTAATTTATATAAATCCTTATTAAACATCATGAAAATAATAATCCATTGTTAAAAGATATGAAAAAAGTATTTCAATACACACATTTTGAAGACTATTTATGAACAATGTCATAATAGAAATAGAAAAAAATATAGACTGAAGAAAAATGTTAGACTAATTCTAGTGATACATCCAAATGAAAAAAAATTAATTTGATCTCATATGGGGAGGAATCACAATTTAAAGGAGATAAATGAATAAGGAGTGGTGTATAGTTTATTTTTTCATCATAAATAACATGGGAGAAGTATTGAAAATATTAATTTTAAATTTAATTTAAAATGGAAATAAAAAATTACATATAGTCCATCATGTATTCAATTCACCACCATTGATTTCATGATGGACACTAAAAACCAAGTTAGGTGTCATTATCTAGTATGTTGTTGATGTACGTGATCCCCCTAACATAACATTGAGTACCTAGTACTATGACACTTGGTACTCTATGGTATTTCTCATAATTGATATATATATCAACCATCAGGACTATTTTTTTCCAATCCAGACTCTTGACCTCTGTCTACCACTCCTATCGTCAAAACCCCCAAATATAAATATTGAATAATTGATAATAAGTAAATTAAAATCATGGTGTACAATGATTATTACACCGGTATAGAAATATAATTGTTGTTCCGACAGATGAAAACACATTCCCCATTACACTAGGTAAGATATATTATCAGTGCATTGAAAAGGAAAGTATACAATTAAAACCGCTTTGGGGGATTCATCATAAGGATTTTTTACATTATCAATTATTATTATTATTTATTTTTTTTATTTTTTAGTTTAATAATGATTAATTATTTTGGTTCTAGGAAATAATGTAGGATAGTGACCATGACCAAGAACTTGAAATTTATTAGAATTTATTTTTTATTTTTAAATAAAACATTCATGTTTTCTTTCCTGGTGTCAATAATTTTCCTCTTCTATTATAATATGTTAAAAAGGATGTTTGTGCATGAAACAATGAAGCTAAAAAAATGTTGATACTCTAAAAACATAATAAAAATATCATGTTTTTTATCATTTCAAACCTATTCGTTATGGTTTAATGAAGTAAAAATAAATAAATAAAGAAGACACTGAGAATAATGAAAGATATCGTAGTGGGGGAGAGAATATCATGTTTTAGGTTTAGTTTTCTTTTAAATTATTTGTGTCTTTTAAGTATTCTGTGACTTTAGATGAATCAAACATCACTGCTCTATATATTTTTCATTAATTATGGTAAAACAATTATGTTATAAAATTCATGTTATTAGAAATATTTTCATTATCTTATATTTATTTTAACATCGAAAAGTATTTTGAGTTAATTTGAAATCCATTAGTGTGATCACTATCTAATGTTATATTTATATACCTAAGTTGTTTTCAAAACATTTTTTCATATTTTTTATAATTATATTATTTCTTAGGTGAACATGATACTTGTTTAATATTCTATAACATTTAATAAATTCAGGTCCATGTATTAATGAATTTATATGTTTTAAAATGATATAGGTTGTCTTTGTATTCATAATCCCTTTAAAAAAGTTATCCTAGATAATAATTTATAACTTATTTTGCCATTAAGGTCATGGAGTATTTATAAGATACAAAAACCAATCCAAAATTAAAAACCCCTCATAAGATAAATGAAATATTGATAATTAAAGATAGATTTGGTTAAAGACATCCTATACCTTGGTCTATTAGATATAATTCAATAATAATGGGAAATTAAAGATAAATTTCACGAGTAATATAAAGTGTAGTTCACACCACTAATTATTATTTCATCTTCTATAAAATTGATAAAATTATATGTATATTGTGATGTTTGATTAATATGGTTAAATTATGGAAAATAAGTTTAGTGTTAGTCTTTAGGATTAATATATTATTATTACTAAATTAATAGAGTGTGGAATACCCTCAAAAGAAAATGAATAATAATTTGGACATGTTATATGATTATTTTTTTAGGATTTTAGTGTTATGGAACATTCATTTTCATGAATTTTATTTATAAGTCAAAACCTAAACTTTTAACCACAGTTGTAAAAATATTATCTACTAATACATAAATCTACAAACACTTTTTCAAAATACCTTTTTTTAATTTTTTTTCTCAATTTATTGGAGGATTTATAGGACCAACAAACTTATAAATCATTATCATGTATCTAGGAATAAGAAAAAATAAATATTGAGTTCTTTTAAGGTGATAAATATATTAATATAGGATGTTAGGTATGAATACTTATAGGTTGATCATGAGATAAAAATAAATTTATTTTATCAAAATGAGAAAAATACAATTATACAAAGGATTTACATTAGATGAACTATTAAGGATGTCGTTTTCAAATCCACTTTTTATATAATGATTTAAATAATACTTTAGTGTATATATTCCCTAGTAGTGAAAAATCTTGTTTTATAAGAGTGGTAAAGCATGGCTTTATTATATAATTCCTTTTTAGATAATTTTTTAATCCCTTAAATGGATATTTGTTATCTAGGAATAAATAACTATTTTAATTTTTTGGTGTTTTAAGTGAAAAAATAAAATGTCTTAATAATTTATTTTAATTATAAAAATATATTATTTTTTATTTTAATGTTCCTGATGAAACAAATTTAAAATTTTAATTTTGATATGAATTATGGAAAATACATGTGAATTTATATTTTTGATATCTTGAAAAAAAGTTTAATAATCATATTGAGACATTTTAATGATTTTGATTCATATTTGAATTTTTTACTGATTTAATGTCTTACATTGAATTACGTATAGGTTATTTGAATATATTGTAAGATTAGAATTTTATAGAAGTTGGTTCAAATAATGTTATTTATTAATATGTTTCATAAAGATTATTGTACATAAGAAATGGGTTGGACTATCCCATTTGAATTTTTTAATTAATCATCGGAAAATCTCAATTGTTGATCTCACATTTCAAGAGATAAACATAAAAATATTTTCTATATCCAGAAACCCTAATAAAACATTTATAGGGACTCAGAAAATATAGTATCAAGTGTCAATATGAATTGATAATTAAGAAGAAGTAGAGTTAGGTTGGATGTTGTTTAAAATATGGGTACTCAATGGAGGTTCATACGTGTTTCTACCAATCTAGATTAATATTCCTATAAATGAATGCATAATAATTCTTCCAAATTGTTGTGTTTTATCTCCCCTTAATCTTATAATATTTATTTAGGTTTAAAAATAATATAAAATAGTTTTTTCTAGAGTCTGAAACATTATCTTTCCTTAAATCATAGGTATTAATTCATTATTTTACTATAAAACCCCTTTGGATTTAGGAATCTAATAATTATAAATGAATATGATAGAGGTATTTTATTCGAATTCATTTGGTTATCTTGTTTCATTATTATAATGTAATATCACTTCCTCTCAATGGTTTCTCTAGAGTACGTTGGTGTAAGTGAATTAGTTTTTGAATAGTGTATGGTTAATGATCTCTATTGATGAGTGACATTACTTACTAACCATGGAATATTTTATTAGACATTGATCTACTATATAGTCAAGTATGATAGATATTCATAGCATATGTATAGTTATGGATGATTATAAAAATGGTGTTGAGTATAGTCATTGAGAGAGAATGAGATAATGTTTTATATGAAAATGAAGAAACGCATTTGAACTATAAAAACCCATGAACATAATAATCCCATAATTACATGACATAAACGAAATAATTCAATTAAATAAATTCCGATAATATTTTATTATTATTGATATTTAGAATTTGGAATAAACATTAACTAACAAGACACATGTCTTTTTAACTAATAACTTTTTTCTAGAATATAAAAAATACATAAAAAATTATAATTCTTCCATATATCCATCAAATTATACAAAAAAGATAATCTTATAGACACATAATATGAATTAATTTAATTTATAACATTGGTAAATGTAAGAATAAAATGGTTATTCTCTTATTTTTATTAATGGTAATGAAAAGAAAAAACAATAAAAGATCATAAGTGAATAGAAGACGATAATATGGTTATAATCCTAATAAATAGAAATAATTTCAGATAATCATACCCAAAAAATCATATATCTCATATCATGAGTCATAGAATAAGGAAAAATATATGAATAAAAATAATGTGGAAATGTTTTATAAATAAACAAGATCCCTGAGATAATGACAAAATGATACAATATAAATATGGACCAAACATTAGAATGTGGAAATATCACCTTTGAGATTCACACACTTACTCCAACATTTTGGAGATAACATAATTTTACCATTGTTTAAATAAACTTTATAATTCAGAAACAATCACTCATGATTAAAACATAACATAATTATACAAACATGTATATTTCTCATGAGATAAAATATTTTAACTAATTCATTAGAGGTTGATATAGGGACCCTCGCATCATTCATTAATACTTATGTGTTCCCCTTGAAATCAAGAACACATGGAAATAAAAATGGTTTCATACCCATTTTCAATGGAATAACATAAAGAAATCATTCATAATTCCATCAATAATAACTTCATGATAATCCCAAGAAAAATAAATAACAATATAAATATATATCCATCAAATTTATAGGTAAATACCATTCAATTAAGATAATGAGGTATATGGATTTTATAACACATGGATAAAATTTATATTATTTAGTTAATAATTTCCCCAATATGTCAATGTATGGATTCTAAATGAACAAACTTGAAAAAGGAAGTTAAGATAATGTGTTTATAAGGTGAAGGAAATGGAATAAAATCCACATTTATACATAGTGGATAGTTAGGAATGAACAAATAATTGATAGACTATTAAATCGATTGAAAATAAAATATAAGGATATATCCAACTATATATTTTTGATGATATCATTTTAATGCTATTCTTGGTCAAGCATAAAATATTTCAAAGGGAATCAACTTTGATAAAAAAACATTTTTATAGGAATTTTTAAAATAACATTTGAAACAAGAAACATTCATGAATTTTATTACAAGAATTAATAAAATATTAATATATTATAGAAATTTTTTAATTGTAAAATATTTTTAAATAAAAGAATTTATAAATAAGGGCTTTTATATAAACAGACAAAAATTTTGTAAGAATGTTTTCACATGTAAAATGATTAAAAGATATGTTTTTCACACATTAATTAAAATGAATCATATGGAAAATGATAAAATTTTATTTAATCTTTTTTTGAAATATAAAGAAGAAGAAGAAAATTAACCTTAACAAATTTTAGAGCTATATATAAGGAAATTAACAAAATAACCGAATGAATACATAAATGTAAAAGGGAGTTACCTTGCCAACAAGAAGAGGCAGTGACATTTTCACTGACAAGAAACACTTAGGGAAAAATATAAGTGAATGGAAAATGATATTTTGAGGAAACGTGTAAATAATTATGAATAATGAAAGAAAATAATTAGTAGTTTTATAAAGGATAAATGTTTCCTAGATGGATTAACTTTATAAAAAATTTGAATTTTACGGTAATATTGAAAACAAAATCCTTATAGTTTTAGTAACATTTTAATAAAAACACATTTTAAAAGTGAAAAAGAAATTTATCATTAAAGGACATGAATAAATGAAAACTCGGGATATAAAATATTCTATGGTATGTGAATTAAATATATATAAAAACATGGTATGGAAATTCAGGCATATGCCATAGATTTGAAATTGAGAGAATGAACCACATACAACCTTAGTGCCATTTGAATTGAAGTCCATTTAACTAAATAATAGTAGATGAATATTTAAATCCAATTAATTACATAAATATAGTAAACACATACATTAGGTATTAATCACACTCTATAAAATATATCATAGTGGAAAATATAAAAAATGACTCAAGAAATTAATTATGACATAATGAATCCCTTAGCATAATTCATTAATTCGAAAAAATAGCTTAAATATAATCTATAAATGAAATTATAATTTTAATCACATATGTCATAACCATATTCATATATACAAACTTTGGTAAAAAATTATTTACAGTTACTCTCTGTATGTATATTATTTATTTATTATTTATTTTCAATATCGAGTGTGGGTAATCTTGATCATTTTGAACTATTTTCATAATATTATTATTTTTGTTAATTATTATAATAAATATCTCAATTAAAATATGATATATGGTATTTAAATTTACTATTAATAAATTTTTATAATTTTATACTTTCATTCGATGGTTTTTTTGATTATAATCTTTATAGTTGAAATCTGTAATGAATATATTTCACTAATTTATAGTAAACTGGAATTGGTATCTTAATTATTGAGTATAATATTAATTTTACCATTCCAAAAAACAATTATTTTTATTTTTGTATCATATGTTATCATTAATGAAGTTCTTAAAGTCATCTGTGATATTATCTTATAACACTAATCAAGTATGTGGTTTGGCTAACCCAAACCTGAACATGCCATAATTAAGGGATGGATATGGACAGATTTAGTCATAATATCATTATTATAGAGTCATAATGATATTTATAGGTGTTATTAATGAGATATATACGAAATTCTATTATATATTAGAAGTTTTCATGGACAAAAATCATTCGTAGTATGAATTAATTGTTTTTCCTCCTAGTTTGCTCGTTTTATATGAATAAATTTCCAATGATCAATTTTTTTATTTTAAATCGGTTATAAAACATTTCTTATCATAATCTTAGTAATTTTATAAATAATGAATTTATATATTAAACTGATTTCCATGACTATTCATGAAATCAAATGACAAAAAATGGAATACACTATTCCATCGATATATTAGTTCTCACAAACTCATGGATATTGATTTCATCCTCGATAGAATGAGAGAAATGTATAATATGGTTCATTGTTTTATAATATAAAACTTATTATAAATATATTAATTATTTATTCAATTCCACATAATATTTGAAAACCCAAAAATTTCATTCTCTCAATATTACATTACTCAAAGTAAATATCTCATTATAATACATTATCATGATCTTTTAGTTTTAGAATTTTGGATAATTAGTAAATAACTTATATTAAAATACTCATGTCTTTTTTGAAAAATGGATATTTATTCCACTATTATAGAAGAATATTAATCCATAAAATCTATTTAATATCACATAAAAATTCTACATATATGATACTCTTCCAAAAATATCACATGTATTACATTTCATTATAACTTGGAGAAATAGATATATAAATGAAGGTGAGATCATATTCTCAAGAAAGGTAAAAAAAGTGATAATAATCAATTTTCATAAGTGACCATAAGATGAGTATATGGATATAATCAGGATATATATTAATTCCATACCAAAAAAACATAGATCACAAATTCATGTACAATCCATGACATAACATTAGATTATACCCAATAAATTACACATATCAGTGAAAAACTCATACATGAGAATTATGGGAAAAAAATTGGCATTGTGTGAATAATGAAAATGATCATGATTCACGTTATGAAAAAAATGTTCACTCCACATATTATGAAAAAAAAAATTCCACACTCCGTGTTGTGAACCAAAAAATTACAATGCCTTATGTTGAAAAAAAAAATTCACACTTCATGTTCTGAAAATACCAAATGTACCCACTAAACAACATTATCTCATAAGATTTAAATACTTAACTAATTAATTACAGGTTGATATAAGACCCAAACCATTAATCATCTATATATATAAGTGTGCACTAATAATATACCATTAATCATATAATAAACCATTAATGACAATAAATTTTATTCCTTACATTTTTCAAATGAAATAATATAAGAAAATATTCATAATTCCATCAACAATCATAACATGATATACCCACAAGAAGTAAATAGGTATGCATAGATATTCAGTAACATTATCAACTAGTACCATTAAATCATGATTATACAATATATGGAATTTATACCATATATATGAAGGTATTACAGTTAGGTCAATAATCTTCCTTATCAATCAATATATGGGATCCAGGTGAAAACCCTTCAATCAAACAAATATAAAATAGTGAATTCACTGAGTGAATTAGAAGATAACATTATTCATATTCATGGAATATGGATCGGAAAAGATATATAGTTATATATCACTCTTGTTATAAAAAATAATATTTCATGAGCCGTCAAGTAAAAATATATTGATGGGAAAATAATTAAACACAATTCGAAATCAAGTATAAAATATGTTAATATTTTGATGTATGTGAGAAACTATTTTTAGTATCATTAGAAAAATAATATTTTAAAAAAATCATTATCCTAGGATTTTTAAAAACATTCTATTAAATAATGAAAAAATATATAAAACATGGTGTGTTATGATTAAATTTATTAACCAAAAAAGTGTATATAGGATGTTTGACGGATGAATATATTTTTTTGAATTGATGTGTTCATATCAAAAATTATAAAATGTGATTCTGTTAAAACAGTGTTGAAATCCAACCATATAAAATATGTTAAATTTTTATTAATGTTTTTAGTGAAACTAAAAGTGGAATAAAATTATCTTAATAATCTATTGATGAAATTATATGAATATTAAAAAATCAATTCAATGAATACAAATATATAAAGGAGGTTATCAATTGAAAACATGATATAGGTTCAATTTCACATACAAGAAACAAATGGGTAAAATATGAGTCAAGGGTAAATGAAATATTGAGTAGACAAGTAAAACCTCATAAATTAATTAAATGCGGTCAAATAAAATCATTGTTTAGTAGTCACACCATAAAATGATATCATTTTCAACGATTTGAAATATGAATCATGAATTTAAAGTTGAGATGAAAAACTACATACCTTAATTCAAGACATCCACTAATTTTCTTGAATCTCTGGTATAAAAAAATAAATATCTTATTCACCAATTTGGGAAGCTTATTAAAATCTACTAAATTTTATAAGCTTTATTTAATATAAGAATACAATCCTTTTTCAATCAATAATTACATTATTTATAATAATTGTTTCACATTATAATATTCGAAGGAACATTTCATTTAAAAATGTAAGATAATTTTGAAAAACAATGACATATCAAACCCTTATAATAAAAATAGTAAAATTTCACTCAATATCAATTTTTTCCAAAAAAACTAAAAACATAAATTTAAACTCCCATTTCATTAAAACCTGATTTCTTTATTAATATTGAGTACCCATAGGATAATGGTACCCCTTTCTAGAGTTCTTACTCATATATAGGCCCTGTGAAAATGAAATTTTAATCGTGTTCTGATTACAAAAAATAGTGACAGGCATGTAATAAATAATAAATAAGCTTGATATTCCAATTCATCCCCATTAGATCATAAAAGTGGGTTTCCCTATAACTTAATAAAATTTAAGCTCAAAAAATCATTTACTTGATTATGAATTCAATAATACTACCTTATATTTTATTTCATAAGACACTATACAACAAAACACAATGGAAAAGATCATAATCCTGATGGGTTTTTAGAAAACATGACATCCATGAAAAATATTTTTGAAATACATAACAGTTTTACCTGAAATTGAATATTCATTACTATAAAAGAATAAATCATTAGTTTTCCTTCTAAAATAAAAATATTTCCAGTTAATTTAACTATATTTCAAAGAATGTATACCTAGTTTCTTTGGGTAATCATCTTCATATAACTATTCAAAACACTCATAAAAGTGGAAAAACTAAAATGGGTGACTTCTGACATAATTATATAGAAAAAATATTCATTAACCCATGGATAGAAGAGCTATGTTGGGAACCCTTGATGACAAAAAATTTCATATTATAATAAAATTACTAAAACACATAATTTGTTTCATTTCATCATCATACTCATAAAGATATAAATTTTGACATATAAGAAAGTTGTTTCTAGAAATTAATATAATTATTTTTTTTTGAAACCCAATTTTGAAAACCTAAATTCCTAGAATAATGGGTTGGAGGGTTTTTCATTGAATAATACATGGAATCCTATAAATGAATCCAAATATCAATTAACAATACTAGTGGTGGGAAAATAAATCAACATTGTATGTGTGAAAATGAGTCAATTGTTTCCATTTATTATGAATGTGAAACCATTCTATTTGGAATACATAAAAATATTCCATTTGAAAACCATTGAAATGATGTAAAAATAAGGCATATAATTTCATTTATTATTATTTATTCCCATATAAAGACATTTAATTTTTTTAATTATATGGAAATGGAATAAAATGATTTTGAAAATATATATTTACTATATTTAAATTGCGGTTTTAAAAAATAATGTCCCTTATGTATTGATAAAATCTAAACTAAATTAACACTTATGGAAATAACATTATTTATTTTTTACGAATGTAGACTATTAGATAATAATGATAATATAAATCCATATGCTTATTTATACACAACATTAAAGAAATTGTATGGTGAAAATTGTTTAAGCCTTATAAAATGGGTATCGAGACTTAAAATCCCTTACCTCCAAACCCATTTTTATATATTTTCAAAAAAACATTTAGGGGTTTAGTGTGAACCCACACTATATTCAATTTCAAATTTCAAATTTCAAACTAAATAAATATTCCATGTAGCTGTATTAAAATCTTATAACCCAAAAATCAGGTTCAAAATTTAAAATCACTAATGATGTGATAATCAGAAGATATTCCCGACGGAAGAACTATACCGAGACATTCGGCCTTATGAATTTTATTCCTGATGTTCCACCCTATCTGATGCAAACTCAATACCATTTTTTGTTATCATTTAAACACAAAAATATCGACTTTATCACCATAATCATCACCAAAAACACCATTATCAAACATCAAAGTACAAAACCTTTACTAAATCGTCACTCTTGAAATAAAATTCAATTTACTAGAGTCTAAAATATCATCATCGTTGTTATCAAACTAGTACCTCAAAATCAATCCAGTTTCCACAAACCATCGCAGGATCACTGTCCTCACCACCATTGCATGCGGTCAATGAACCAACAACCAACCTTGATATAAAACAAACCAATGAAAAATCCAAACAGTGAAATTATTCTTCTATAAAACCAAAAAATATTGACAGACGAATGTTTTAAGATGAAATCCAAAAAACACAAACGTTGGCCAATTTTAAAGAATCCTCAAATGGAAATGTAAACACAAACAGAAAATGGGGAACTATAATCTAATAGAACCCTTAAAAATCAATAACCTTTTAAAATATGAATGAAATAGGACATGAAAGCTATCTGCACCACCTTCCACTATAGACTACAAACATTCAACCATCTGATACCCATCAAAAAAGGGAATAATTATGACACCACTTTGGTCATTAAGGATAACTACCATGTCCTGAGGGGACCCTCAAGGATGATCCTAAGATTTAATTGAATGATATCTACCCCCATGGTCTTTCCATCATGCCCAAAAGTAAAATAAGGAAATCAACGATCCGTTATTCATGAAAAAACGGGCTCGTCAAGATGAAAAGATTGAATCACACATATGGGAACCACATTTGTATTATTATGAAATTTATAGAATTTAATTTAAAGTAAAGAACATGATGTCATAATCAGTTCTATTATTACAAAAAAATTAATTTGAGGTCATATAAGTGATATCATCGACTATAAATATTCTTTAGAGATCCAAAATATTACTTACATCATGGAAATTTATATATAATTTTTATGAAAAAAAATTAATGTAAATGGTGACACAATGATGATGTATGAATTTATTAATTAATAAAAGGATCAAATAAATGATATTATAAATAATTAAATATATATAATATGACAATATTATAATCCTATGTTATACACCACCTTATTTTATATGATGTATAGTCAACCCCTTTCAATTTTAATTTCATTCAAAGGTCTTAAAAATTAATATTTTTATACGAAGTGTGTATCTAAATGAAAAAATGAATGGTTTTTTAACATATATATTGAAAATGAATTTTATGCCACTATGACCATTATTTTATATTTTCCTTCATCTACAAGCCTTAATGTTTTTAAAATAAAAATTAATTTTATAATACCTTTTCATGTATTTATATATTGGAAATGGTTTTTAGAAATGGATTGATTATATAAATATTAGCAAATTATATATTGTGATTTGAATATGGAAATGTTATTTTTCCATTGTGCTTGTTTTATGTGTTATGATGATTTTAATTTTCCTGGGCATTGTTTATGTATATAGCTGGTTCTGTGATAAACTAATGGTGGTAGAGCCCAAGATAGCTCTCCAATGAATTTGGTAATTAGACATAGCAAAACAATAATGTTCCCCCTATGATATTTTGGGAATATGTGGTGACTGGTATTCCAAATGTATCTATTAATATTACTCCCTATATCATTGTTAAAGGTTCAATATAAGTATACTGTAGATTCCACAAGATAACAATAGTATTTATGATTTCAAATAAATTTTTCAGCATTTTTATTTTTTCTTGTGGTTTATTAAAGATCATGTTTTTTATGGGTGAAAAGAATGATTTTGTGAAAATGTTTTCATTTGTTTAAAATATTCATCGACTGACGGTTTCATTCCTTATATTATATCCCTTAATAGTATTTTTGTGCTCATCCCACATTTTTGAAATGTTTTCCTTAGGTTATAAGGAGGGATAAATGAATAAGTCGGGATAAATGTTATGAATATTTCTACAATGGAAATAATAATTCATTTTTTGATTAGTGTTATCTTATAAAAATTTGATTGGGAATAGAAGTGTCTACTTTGTAATATTTGAGATGTTATGTAATATTTATGGCCTAATTCTCTAAAACATTAAACCATA
Organism: Viscum album; assembly: GCA_963277665.1. Lineage (NCBI taxonomy): Eukaryota > Viridiplantae > Streptophyta > Magnoliopsida > Santalales > Viscaceae > Viscum > Viscum album. The sequence goes on along the minus strand of OY728132.1, from coordinate 1,511,073,113 downwards.
AGAGGTCTTAAATGTGAATTCATGACTTAACTCATGATTATGTTATATTTAAGTCTATGGCCATATAATTTGTATCAAAATTTAGTTTAGATAAAATTAGGGGTTAAGGTATTGTTAATATAATAACTATATATGATTTTTAATTTATGGTAAAATTGAAATGATATAGATTTTCAATATTTCCATGTTTCTTAACCTAAAATATGTCTATTCAGAATAATTTTCCAAAGGGGAAACATGTTATCTATACTAGGATGACATCCTGAGGAAAACAAGCATCCAAACGAGTACCTTGAGATTGTTGAAATCAAAACTGAACAGTTTATTATAGTGATGGGTCAGCTATCACAGGCTATAAATAGTGGTGGTATCCGCACCCGAGATTATCTTGATCAACCATTGAGTAACATGTCAGTAGTGGAGCATCTCAAGAGGAAACATCCCCCATCATTTAGAGAATCATCTAACCTCGTGCTAGTTTAAAGGGTTGAATAAAGCACTATAAATGATTTTTTATGTAATTGGATGTTCATACAATCAAAATTTTCGGCGTCCTATTTACCATTTTGAAGGTAAAGCTGATTAGTTTTTGTCTATGGTTTAGAATATCCAGGATAGTAAATAGATTTATTCTCTTGAGTGGGACGAATTCAAAAACATTTTTCTTGATAAATATTTTCCTACGAAGGTTCAACTTAATCTGAAAAATAATCGATGAAATAGGTAAAGATGACGATTCAGTGGTTGTATACAAAGAAAATTTCACCTGATTGGAATTGTACTCTATAAATTTCATCTTGTATCATGACATTAAAATCATTACTTTTTTACTTATGATTAAATCCAAAGTATCGAAGGGTGTTGGATTCTCATGAGTTAAAAAGTTATGGAAAACATGTTTGATGTGAAGAGACGGTGGAAATGGAGTTTGTCGATGATCATGCATTCATTGAAAAAAATCAAAACTGAGAGGTTGAGTTTGTAGTGGAAAAGGAAGTATTGAAAAATGATGTTTGATGGTAAGAAATTTAGGATTACAGTTTGGGATAATTTTCGTAAAAACACACAGGAGAATGTCATCTAAATTATTGTATGATTTACTTATGATGTAAAATCAGACATGGGGATCATAACTACAATAAAAATATCATGTTAATTTTAATAAAAAAAATAAGATATACAATCAGTAAAAAAGTTTTAAATTTAATGAAATGGGTCCTTATTCAAACTATTGTGTGACGAAGAATATGATCAATAGAAAACAGCCCAACTATAGGGAAAATGTGAGGTTAAATCTTTTATAACTACTTTTGAAGATGATGCGTCAGGAAATTATGAGGAATCTTTTGCAGTGGTTGTTTATTTAGATTATTATAATGTTATTTTTTATTCAGGGTCAACAAATTCTTTCATTTCTATGAAATTTTCTAATAAATTAAAAATTCAACCTTAATAAATGAATCTGGAACATATGGTAAAAACACATGGGAGAAATTTTGAGGGAAAAATAAATTATAATAATCATTATGTTCTTTTCTGTGGAAAGAATATACTTCAAAACCTTGTTTTTTCTTCTAGTAGAGTCTGAAGTTATTTTGGGTATGGATTGGCTTTATATTTTACCATGCTAAGAATTATTGTAGGGATAAAGAAGTTTTTTTTCAAAAGGATTTTTAGTATGTGTACATGAATAAATCCTTACCATTGATAACATATTAGAAAGATGAGATACTATTAAAAAATGGAACAAAATGTTTTCTTACATATATTTATGAAAACAATGTAACTATTCAAATTAATGATGTGCCATTGGTAAAGGAGTATCTTAATGTTTTTACTAATGTGTTTTCATGTATTATACCTCAAAAAGATATTGAATTTACAAATAACTTATTTGTTAATGATATTAATATTTCAACCCCTATCAAAAATCTCAAATTTAACTTTTAGAGTTGAAGAAGAAATTATAGGTGTTACCAGATAAAGTTTTTGTTCGACATATAACATCATCATGGGGTAATCTTTTCCTATTTGTCAAAAATAAGGATAATTAAATGATACTTTTCAATGATTGTAAAGCCTTGAATGACAACACTATTAATAAGGTGTATATGTTTCCTCATATCGGTGAATTGTTTATCTTCTCTAGGGAGAACCATATTATTCGAAGGTTGACTTGCGGTCGGGATAAATTTAGTTAAATGTAATGGAAGAAAAAATTTGGAATAATTTATTTCATAAAAGATATGACCATTATGAATTTGTAGTTATATCGTTTGGGTTATGTAATGCACCTATTGTATTCATGGATCTTATGAATAGAATATTCCATGAGTTCTTGGATTTGTTTTTTGTTCTATTTATTGATTTCATTTTTGTATATTATAAAATTAAATATGATTATAAAATTAATATAATGGTTGTTTTCAAAACCATAAAAATTAAATGGGAAATATAGAAAGTATGGATATTGGTTGCAAAAAATTGCATTTCATGGAGACACTATTTCCAAAGATTAAATAACTATTGATCCTTCAAAAATGAAATTTGTAAAATAATAGCCTAGACCCACAAATATAACCATGATTCATAGTTTTCATGGTTTAGGAGTCTCTCACAAATTTTTTATTTAAAATTTTCCATGATATTCTAGACCACTGATTTTGTTAACTAGAAAAAGTGTTTAGTTAATCTAGATAAAATAATGTGATGATTTTATTCAAGAATTGAAAAAAATATTGGTAAATTCTCCTATTTTGGAACTACCTCAAAGAAACGGTGGATTTGTTATCTATAGAGATGCTACGTTTAAATTACATGGTAGTGTCCTAATGAAAACTGAGCAGGTAATTTCTTATGATTCATGTTAGTTGAAAATTGGTGAGTTAAATTATCCTACACATGATTTGGAAATATCTACTTTTATTTTTGCTTCAAAATTTTGAAGGCAACATCATTATAGAGTAAATTTATTAATACATACTAAAAATAATTTTTTGAATAATATATTAACACATAATCAATTGAACATGAGATATAGAAGATAGTTGTAACTAATCAAGAATTACAATTTCACAATTCATTACCATCCAATAAAATAAATAAAAGTAGATGATACTTTATGTTGGAAAATTAATTCTGCATTAACCATGATTCATTTAGAACACATCCCTTTGATTAATGATTTTGTACAATTTCATATGGAATTTTTTGGTGCAAAAAATTTAATTATTTTGATTTAGGTTTCTAAATAATCATCTCTATCAGACAGAATTATGCAAGTGGAGAAGTAAGATTGTAAATTTTAGAAAAAGGTGGAATTGGTTCAAAAGGGTATGTTACTAGAATTTAACATTGATAAAGATTTTGTTTAGATACTTGGGAGGAGATTATGGGTGCCTTTCGATTCCTGGTTAAATAAAGAGTTGTTTTGTGAAGCTCATGATTCACCATTTTTTGTTCATTCTTATAGTTATAAGAAGTACAGAGACCTTCGAGAGCATTACTTGTGGGATGGAATAAATAGAGATATTATTGAGTTTACTATGATGTTTTTGACTTTTCTATAGGATAATTTAGAATGCTATTTTCCAAAGGGGATGCTTCAGTCTGTGGCAGTACCAAAGTGGAAATGGGATAAATATATCCTTGGATTTCATATTGGCATTTCCAAATACATCTTAAGTGAATAATATGATTTGGGTTATTGTTAATAGATTGACTAAATCTACTCACTTTATTCCTACTCTAGATACACTCTCTATAGATCAACATTATCAACTATATATAAAATAGATAGTAAGGTTACATTGGGTTCCTCTCTCCATTATATCAGACCATGATTCTAGGTTCACCACTAACTTGAAAGGCCTTTAGATTTCATAGGGAACTGAATTAAATTTCAGTATCACTTTTCTTCCTTAATCTGTTTGGGAGTGAGAATGAACAATTTCTAGCTTAGAGGATATGTTGTGTTCTGGTTCAATGGATTACAAGTGAAAATTGGTATCAACAAATTTATTTGGTTTATTTTTTTATAATAATCATTTTTATTCTATTATATATATATAACCATTTTAGGAATTATATGCGAATCGGTGTTGAACTCTAGATTTTATGGATAGTGTTAGAGAAAGGATGTTGATGGGACTTGAATTGATAGAATATGAAGGATAAAAAGTTCATTTGATTCAGAAAAACATGAGGATATCATAGTATAGATAGAAACGTGTTGATAATAAATGAAGGAAGGATCATTATTTTGAGGTATTTGCTCTTGTATTTATCAATGTTTCACTATGGAAAAGTGTGATATGTTTTGGTAAGAAGGGGAAGGTGAGTCTACAGGTCATTGTACACTATGAAATCCTAGATAATGAGAGAATAGTTTCCTATATAGTGTATTTACATAATATTTTATCCTAGGTACACAATGTTTTCATGTATCGATGTTATTAATGTATATGTTAGATCCATATCATGTTTTGAGTCAAGAAGTATTTCATTTGTAAGTGAATCTTTCCTATGAGGAATAGTTGGTCCAGATTTTTGAAAATAGAGAAAAAGTGTTTGGGAATAAGGTGATTCATACAATGTTATGGTTTTTCGGAAAACCCATCTTGTTGGCTATTAAATATGAGAATATGAATATACTATATAGTATAAATACCCCCACTTATTTTATAAGTGAATATAATTGCAAGGACAGAATTTCAAAAGGGGGGATGTCTGTAACATCCCATATAATTTTAGAATAATATATTTTCATATCTATTAATATTTTTGAATTAGCTGGTAATTTTAATTTAAAGGGAATTTTATGTCGTATAGTGTATCTAAAAAACAATAATGGGTTTCTCTGAAATTTTACATTGCACACAAAACTGATTTATATCAGAAAATAATATATTGTTTTTCTTATTATTTAAAGTGGTAGTTATCACCTTGTCGTAGTATTTTCTGGAATTAATAGAGAAAATGATATTTTTATTAACACATATTTATTAAATTATTTTACTTTCTTTTAATAAATTTTATGCACTTAAAAGAAGAATAAATCCAATTTTAAGAATAAAAAGCACTAATATTTTCAAAAGGTTATTTTACCACCTTTAAATGGTAAACCCATTTTATATGTAGTTTTTTTCACATTTATTATTTTTATATGAAATATAAAACTACTAATATATAATAATAGTATAAAAATTTACACTAAATTCTTTTTTTAATTTTCTGATAAAATCATATTTAATGAATAGTTAAAACTACTGCGTTTTAATTTAAAACTACTTTTTAATTTAAGTTATTTTTATTGATAGATTATCCTTTAAAATATTTTATTCTTTATTTATTTTATTTTACTATCATTTAATAAATTTTTATTAATTGGAATCAATTTCAAAATTATATTGAATAAAAAACTATGTGATCTTTTGAACGTTTTACTTAAAAAGTCAATTTTTATTTAATATATGAGGGTTATTTTTTAATTAATTTCAACCAATTATGTATTTTGAATTTGGAAAATGGATTCCATTTTTGGAATCTCTGGGAAAAAATTATTTAAATAGGTACCTTTTATTGTTTTTACAATATGAATAGAGAGTTTAGTCATTATTATTATTACCACGGTTAAGGGTAAATCTGACACTATTGTTTAAAATAATATTGTAAATAATAAGAAAATACCATCAATCTTGAAATAATATTATTTGATGAGTTATTAATTACTATAAAAATACTTGAGCCAAAATTTTGTCTTTTGGAATCTACTTGGGTGTGATTATGACATTTATAACATTTTATTTAATGTGAAGACCAACATTCCATAATCATGTATCTTATTACTAAAAATTTTTAATATGGGGATATATAAGTGATATATTAAACTATAAATATGCCTTAGAGATATAAATACATTATCTATATAATCATAATTTATTTTTTAGATTTTAGGAAAAAATAATTAATGTAAATGCCAACACAATGATGATGGAACACTTTCTTAATTATTGAAAGAATCAAATAAATGATATTGTAATAATTAAAATAAAAATTATTTCACATAATTGATGTCATAATTGAACGTTCTAGATGAATTTTTCATGTTTTTGATAATTTAATGGAGTTTTTAAACTTATCAGGATGTTATGATATTTTTTAGAAGTCAACTAATGAATTGTATCCAAATTGACTATATTAGTATTTTAAAATATAATATATTTAATTAAATGATATAATTTTAAAAAAACCAATAATTGGCCTAAAATTTTATATAAGTATACATTAGTCATTAATGACTCCTTAATTGGTCTTTTGACATGTTATGGTAATTATTTTAACTCTTAAATTGTAAATTACTTAATAAAATAGTAATAGTTAAAAGAGTTAAATCATAATGATAAGGATTAAAAAAATAAAAAACTGTATAATTTATATTGAATTAATGTATTTATAACCATACTAATCTTATTATCTAAATAAATAAATTTTTTCCTTTTGGATAATGAAGTGAATTTATATTAATTTAGTACTTTTAATAATTTCATGACTGCCCCTCCCTTCTCCTATAAAAACAAGAAAACATTACTCTCTATTTCTTACACTTAAAAAACCTTTTGGTTCTATAAATATCTATGAAAAACCCTTACTATATTAACTCAAAACATTATTGATTCCTTATTTAAAAAATAAAACCCTTCTATGTGGTGTTAATTTGTTAAGAAAATTGATCATCTGAAGGAAAGGTAAATTTTTTATTTTAGTGTGTCTATTTTATTTTTTCTTCTACTTACATAAAATCACTTATACCCAAGATAATATCATTACTAATATATCCTAATTATATTTAGATATATTATGTTAATATCATCACTGAAATCAATCAACAATTCCATAAAATCAGAATGGAATTAATCGTTCATGTGTACCTGTGAACTATCGCCTCCATGAACCGATAAAATTAATTTTCAATAGAAATCTCTCATGCCATGTTATAATGATTTAATAAAAGTTAATTTGTGATATTAATGACATATTAATCATAATAAGATAATAATATATCAATTATTTTCTTACATTCCATACACATAAAAATGATAACATTGTTCGTCCGTATGTGTGAACTATCACATCCACTAAGCGATGTGATATTTTTTTCACTACATCACTTGTATGACATATATATATAAGTATATTTAAATTATTAATATGATATTAATGATGATATGACTCTTTTTTAATGACAACATAATAATTACCTTATTTTTATAACGATTAATGAAATATGAAAATGATACTCATGCGTATGTAAGGACTACCATCTCTGTGATTATAACATTGTTAATTTTTCATAACACTAATTAATGGTTTGATTCAAAGGTATAATTAATGTATTAAATTTCTAATAATTAAATCGTTAATATTATTATAGATTTTAAGGACTTCTTACGACCGGGACTATTGACCTCATTTTCAACTCATGAACCAAATATCGACAAAATGTTAAATACAAACACAAATAATTATGTAATTATCATAACATGGTAATAAGTGATATAAAAGTAATAGTGAACATGAAAAAGGATCTCAATAAAGTTTAAATTATCCAATATTTTTTACTCAGGAAGATAAATATTGTACACGACGAGTTAGACTCAAGGTAAGGGACTTCGTCTCAATCTCCTTTCATTCAGGCATAATTAGATGGTATACACCACCTTATTTTTAACGGTTTATAATCAAAACAATTGAATTTTAATTTCATTATTTGGTATATAGATGGAATATTTATATATGAAGTTTTTTACTAAATAAAAAATGAATTTTATACAATAACTACTACTTTCCCACAATTATGAGAATTATTTTGATAGTTGGATTCCTCTATAAGTTGTAATGTTTTTAAAAGAAAAATAATTACCATTTTACCTTTTTATTTATATTCATATTGAAAATTATTTTGATAAAGGGATAGAATATATCAATATCTTGAAATAATATCTCGTGATTTCAAAGTTGAAAATATATTTTTACTTTATACTTGTTTTATGTGTTTTGATTATGTTAAGGTTTATGGGAATTGTTTAAATATATGGGTGGTTTCATGATAAACTATGGGAGGGTGATCCCATGATTTCTCTCTGATTCATTGCATAATGAGATGGAGTAATACAAAAAGTTTCTCCTAAGAGATTTATGAAATATACTATGATGGTTAATACAAATGTAATAATGAATTTTTCTCCCTATTGAGCTACAGAAGCTATAATGTGACTATGATATGAATTCCATAAGATACAATTATGATTTTTGATTGCTAAGTAGGATTTTTAGAATCTTATGATTTCCTAAGGTATTTTAAAGAACTTAAGTTTTATGGGTGAAATATATGATTTTTTTAAAATTTATTCATGAGTTTTAAATATTCATTTACTGAAAGATTCATTCCATAATTTATATCACATAATGAGATTTTTGAGTGTATCCCAAGCATTTGAGATGTTTTCTATAGGGTATTAGGATGAGTAATAGAATGTAATATTTCTAGAGGAATGTTAGGAATATTTCTATCACGAAAATAAGAAATAATGTTTAAAATATTTTTATCTTGTAAAATATTGAATAGTGGTTAGAAGTATCTACTTTGTAATATTTGAGTTATTATGTAATAGTTAAGGCCCGATTATCTAAAAATATAATCCTGATAATATTATCAATGTAAATTATTGACATAAATCGATATTTTTTAAAATTTAAGGATGGGGATTTATAGGGAACCCAATAAGACTCCAAAATTGTTAAAAGATGAAGGGAGAAGCCACATCATCAGAAACATTCAAAAGAATAATACAGAGGCTAAACGTGGTTGCAACATATCCTACAATAGAAAACCTGGATAGATGAGTTATTCTTGATATATATATTTATAAAGAGATGATGGAAAAATGAGCTATCATGGTGGTTGATGAATTTTTGGAATCCCTTACCTGAAGTCTGACTCACCACGTACATTTTCTATATTCAAAAATAATAAAACATATTTTAATTTTTTTCATGTATAATAGAAAAATTCTTGTTTATCATTTCACTTATATTACATATTATCATGTTATATTCAATTATATAATCAATTATGTTCACGTCATACATTTTGAAAATATTCATCTCATGTGTCCAAAAGGATGTCAGAATGTTGACTATGGTCAAAATGGTTAATATTAAGTCATTTATATAATAATAAAAATTATTTAATTATCTTTTTTATACATTAATTTATAAATTTCAATCCAACCATGAATGAAGGATCAAGAAAATTAATTATGTAACAATTATGGAGACTGTCGGCTATACGTGTGCATGAGTAACATTTTCATTTTTAAAGTGAAATCAGAAAATAAGATAAGTATAATTTATAATTTTCAAAATTAATATTATATCATAAATGTAATATAATATCTTTAATTATATTTAGATATACCATCCATGTAATTTATTGTTGAAAAATTAATCGCATCTCTTTTTTGGGCGGTAATCCCTTCGTAAGCACAAATGACATTATCATTTCTAAATGGATAGAAATGTAATAAAATATATGAAATATTATTTCCAAACAAAATAATTTATCTCATTAATATAGGATTATATGTTAAAGTTATCATTATATTCAAACATTAAAGGCACTGGTGAAAAATGAATTACATCAATTTGTGAGGTAGTAGTTCGGTGTACACAAGAATGGTGGAATAATTTTCCATTTGATGAAATTTTAAATGGATATAGGTTATGATATTAACATAATAAAATATATGTATGTGTAACATACAGTTTTTTTATCAACATTTTTTAATAACATTTTTTGGAGGTAGAAGAATAAATAAAAAAGGAATTATTTTTTTAACATATACGGCGACGATGAATTTTCTCCCACCATGAACAGTATTTGATATTTGGGTTCATCAACAAGTCGTAATGTTTTTAAATGAAATATCAATCCCATAATACCTTTTTATTTATTTTTGTATTGAAATGGGTTTTTAGAAATGGATCTATTATATCAATATCATGAAATTATTTATTTTGATTTCAATGTGAAAATTTTATTTTTCCTTTTTCTTGTTTTATGGGTTATGATTATGTTATGGTTATTGTGAATTGATTATGTATATAAGTGGTTCTGTGAAAAAATGAGGGTGGTTGATAACCTTATAGATATCTAATTCATTATTTAATGAGACATAGTAAAACAATAAGGTTTCTCCAAAGAGATTTAGGGAATATACTATGATGGGTATTCCAAATGTACCCATTAAGGTTACTACCTATATAGCTATGAAATCTACAATGTAAGTCTGATATAGATGCCATAAGTTAAATTTATGATTTATTATTTCTAATATATTTTTTCAATAATCTTATGATTTCATATGGTATTTTAAAGAAAATGTTTTTTATGTGTGAAAAGTATGATTTTGTGAAAATGATTTCATTTGAATAAAATACTCATGGACTAACGGTTTCATTCCTTTTATTATCCATTACTGATATTTCTGTGCTCATCCAATGTTTTTGAACTTTTTTCCATATTGTACAATGATGTATAAGAATAATTAATAAGTCAAGATTAATTTTATGAATATTTCTATCTATAAATAAATCTTGTTTTAAAGGGTTTTTTCTTGCAAAAAATGGATAGTGAGTAGAAGTGTCTAATCTGTAATATTTGAGTTATTATTTAATAGTTATGGCATATTTATATATAAATTTAAACCAGAAAAGATCCTAAATGTGAATTATTGACATGACCCCTGATTATGTAACATTTCTGTCTGGGACACTATAGTTGGTATCAAAAGTCAGTTTAAAAAACATTTGGTGTTATGGTATTGTTAATTGAATATCAATAAATTAATTTTACTTTATGGTCAAATTGGAATGATATTGAATTTGAAGATTTCCATGTTGCTTAATTTATGATATGTCTGGACATAATGGTTTTCCAAAGAAGAAATAGGGTAGCTATAATAGGATGACATCCACAGGAAAACAACCTTCCTAATTAGAAACATGAGATGGTTGAAATCAGAACTGAATAGTTTTTTATAGTGATGGCATGGATGAATTTGGATATAAATAGTGGTGTTATCCATGGATGAGATAATCTAGATTAACCATAGAGGAACATTCTAGTATTGGATCATTTCAATAGTTTACATCCCCCATCATTCTAAGAATTTTATAACCCCATGCTAGTTTAAGGGTTCAATAAAGCACTAGAAATTATTTTTGATGTAATGGGTTGTTCATACAGTCAAAAGGTTTGACTTCATGTTTTCCATTTTGGAGGCCAAGATGATCTGTGGTAGATTAAGGTTAATAATATCATACATAGTGAGGTTATTTATTCTCTTGAGTGGGATTAATTCCAAAATACATTTCATGATAAATATTTTCCTAAGGATGTTGGACGTAATCTAGAAAAAAAATTCACTGAATGGGGGAAAATATGGGGATTCAATGGCTGCAAGCGAACAAAAATTCAATCTACTAGTAAGTTATGATCTAAATTTCATTTGGGATCATGATATTTAAATTAATCATTTTTACATAGAATTAAATCCAATGTATCGAAGGGTTTTGTCTTCTTGTGAGGTTAAAATTTATGAAAAAATAGCTTGATGTGCGGAGGAGGTGGAAATGGAGTTTTTCGGCAATGATTTGTTCTTAGAAAAATTGAAAAATGATAGTTCGATTAGGAATTTAAAAGGGAATAATTCTTCCAAAATTTCTAAAGCTAATAAAATTAAGTTTATGGTTTGGGATATTTGTAGTAAAAATGCACTAGATAATGACTTCCAAATTTTGGTAAGCATTTATGATGATATAATATCATAAATGAGGCTTGTAAATACACTGTAAAATATTAAGTTAATTGTATTAAAAAAATTGATATATAGTCCATAAAATGTATTAAATTTAATGAGATGGGTTTTTATGAAAACGAGTGTATGATAATGAATTTGAATGATGGAAGCAGTAAGACTATAAGAAAATAGGTGTCCGGAAATTCTTTACAACTACTTTAGTAGATGTCGGGTTATCAATTTATGTGGTATCATGCAAATTGTTTTTTATTCATTTTATTCTTTTATTTATTCAAGGTCAAAAAAATCTTTCATTTATAAGAAATTTTCTAGTAAAATGGAAATTTAGCCTCAAGAAATGATTCCAGAACATATAATAAAAACATCTATGGGAAATGTTTAGGAAAAAATAAATCATAAAAAACATCATGTCCTTGGTCATAGATACAATTTACTAGAAAACATTGTTTTGTTCACTATTGGAGTCTAATGTCATTTTGGGTATGGATTTATTTTCTTTTTTAACATGATATGATTTATTATAGGTTTAAAGAAGTTTCTTTTCAAAAATATTTTCAATTTTTTAAAATGAACAAACCCTAACCATTGATGACATATTAAGAAGTTGATAAACTATTAAAATACGGAAATAAATGTTGTGTTACACATATTTTTGAAAATAATGTATCTTTTAATATTAATGATGTGATAGTGGTAAATGTGTATCTTGATGTTTTAACTTATTAGTTTTTATGTATTATACATGATTAGGAAGTAGAATTTACAGTTAACTTAGTTCCTATTGCTAAGACAATTTCAACCCCTATCAAATAGACCAAATTTAACATTTAGAGTTGAATAATCAATTTTATGAGTTATTAGATAATGGTTTCATTCGACATATAACATCATAATGGGGTTGTCATGCCTTATTTTTTAAAAATATAGATGGTTCAATGATACCTTTCATTAATTATAATGTCTTGAATAACATCATTATTAAGAACATGTATATGCTTCTTTATATCGATGATTTTTTTCTAATCTGCTCCAGGGAGAACAATATTTTTCAAATAATGACTTGAGGTCAGGATACCATTATTTAAAAATAAACGATGAAATCATTCTGAATAACATGTTTCATATAAGATATGGACATTATGAATTATCTATTTTGTAGTTTGGGTTATGTAATGCACTTATTATATTCATGGATCTTATGAATATGATATTCAATGAGTTCTTGGATGTGTTCTGGGTTCTATTTGTTGTTTAAATTATGGAATATTAAAAAATTAAATAAGAACATTAACACCATATAAGGTTTTTTTCCAAACACTAAAATAAAATAAATTGTATAAGAAATTTAGAAATTGTGAATTTTGGTTGCAAAAAATCACATTACTTGTCCATACTATTTCTAAAGATGGAATAACTATTGATCCTTATAAAATAAAATTTGTAAAATAATGGCCAAGCCCCACAAATATAACCATGATTAATAGTTTTCTTGGTTTAGTAGGCTATTACTGGAGGATTGTATAAAATTTTTCATGGTTATCTTGACCACTGATTATGTTAACTAGGAATGAAATTTAGTTCATCTAGAAAAAACAATGTGATGATTTTATTCATGAATTGAAAGAATGATTGTTGAATTCTCCATTTTTGGCACTACCTCTAAGAAATAGTGAATTTTTTATCTATAGTGATACTTTATTGAAAGGACATGGTAGTGTCCTAATGAAAACTGATCAGTTAATTTGTAATGCTTTATGTTAGTTGAAAATTGATGAGTTAAAATACCCTACATATGATTTGTAATTAACTGTTGTTATTTTTGCTTCAAAAAATTGGATGCATCATCTTTAGAGAGTAAATGTGAAATATATACCAACAATTTATTTTTGAATTTTGTATTAACAAATAAACAATTAAACATGTGAAAGAGAAGATAGTTGGAACAAATCAAGCATTATGATTACACAATTTATTTCCATCCTAGAAAAGTAAACAAAGTGGTTGATACATTATATCAAAAAACTAATGCTATATTAACAATGTTATGTTTGGAAGATAACCCTTCAATAAATGATTTGATAAACTATAGAATCACTATTTTTTATGCATGATATTTTACTATTTTATTCAGGTTTTAGTACAATCGTCTCTATCAGTCAAAATTAAGGAAGTATAGAAGGAAGAGAATAAAATGAAAAAAAATTAGAATTGGTTCAAAAGAGAAATTTTCAGGAATTTATCATTGATAATGATTTTTTTTGATTTGGGGAGTGGGTATTTGTGCCTTTTTATTCAAGGTAGAAGAAAGAGTTATAATGTGAAGCTCATAGTTCACTGTTTTTAGATTATCGTAGTAGTATAAATTTTTATAGTGACTATCAAGAGTATCACTTGTGGGTTGGAATGAATAGAGATATTGGTGACATTACTGTGAAGTGTTTGACATTTCAACAGGTTAAAGTAGAATTCCAGTTTCCAAAAGGGACTCTTCAGTCTTGGGTAGTACCAAAGTAGAAATGGGTAAAATATATCCAATTATTTCCTTGTAGGATTACCAGAGTCACCGTGTGGTAATAATATAATTTCGGTTGTTGTTGATAGATCCACTAAATCTTCTCATTTTCTTCCAATTCGAGATACACTCACTCCTTCTCAACATTATCATTTTTACATTAAATAGATAGTCAGTTTACATGGAGTTCATATATCCATTGTATCTGATCATGATTCCAGGTTAACCTCTAATATTTACAAAGGCCTTCATAAGTTATTAGGAACAAAATTAATTTTTTTTACAACATTTCATCCGTAATTAGATTGGGTGAAAGAACAAACAGTTTAAGCCTTTCATGATATGCTACGTGCTTATTCAATGGATTAATAGGGAATTTGGGATCAACCTGCTTATTTGGATGATTTTTCATATAATAATAGTTTTCATTCTAGTATAAAAATGGCACCATTTCTAGAATTTTATGGAAAAAGGTGTTGAACTCCAACTTTTTGGGATGGTGTCAGAGTAAGGATGTTGATGGGACTAAAATTTGTAGAATAGATGGATGAAAAAGTTTAGTTGATTCTGAAAAATAGATGTATAGCTCATAGTAGGAAGAAAAGTTCTGAAAATCAGTGGAGTAATGATCATTATTTCAAGGTAGGTTATCATGTCTTTCTTAATGTTTCTCCATAGATAAGTTTGATGTGTTTTATTAAGAAGGGGAAGCTGATTCTACTGGTCATTGGACCCTATAAAATCCTAAATAAGGATAGAATAGCTTCCTACTGAGTGTATTTACCTCTGATTTTATCCTAGTTACACAATTGTTTCACATTTCAATGTTAAGAAATTATATATCAGATCCATCTTATGTTTTGATTCCAAAAATAGTTCAGTTTGAAGAGAATCATTCATACGAGGAATAGCCTATCCAAATTCTTGACCATAGAGAGAAAGTGTTTCATAATATGGTGATTCATCAAGTTAGGGTTTTATGGAAAACCCATTTTCTTGAAGAATAAACATGACAATATTAAAATTCTATGAGGGGGAAATAGCCCCACATATTTGATAAGTTAATAAAATTTTGAGGAAACAATTTCAAAAAGGGGGAAGGATGTAACATCCCAGGTAATTATAGAATATGAAATTTACATATCTAGTAATACTTAATAATTATATAGTAATTTAAATTTTAAGGGGATTTTATGAATTATAGTGTACCTGACACACAACAATGGGTTTCTCAGAGATCATACATTGCACACAAAACTATGTTATATTGAAAAGTAATATACTATTAATCTTATTATTTTAAGTGGTATTTATCCCATAGCTGTTGTATTAGAAGGAATGAATAGAGATAACATTATTATGTTTACACATGTTAATTAAATTTTTTTACTTCTTCCAATAAAATTTCTTTTCTTAAAATTAGAATAAATCCAATTTTATGCATAAAATGCTCTAATATTTTTACAGGTTATTTTAATGTCTTTTAATGGACACTCGATTTTAAATATAGTTTTTGTCACTTTTTAATTTTCATATTATATATTAAACTTCTTATTTATAAACAGAGTATCAAAATTTACTTTTGATTTAATTTTTTTATTTTTCTGATAAAATACATATTTTAATGAATAGTTAAAAATATTGTGTTTTAATTCAAAACCATTACTTCATTGAATTTATTTTTTTGTTAGATTATCCTTTTAATTATTTTTAATGTATATTTAGATTATGTTTTACCATTTTTGCCATTTTTTCATTTTATTCAATATCAAAATGAAATTAAATAGAAACGCTATGTTAACTTTGGAACATTTTACAAAAAAAAACACATTTTCTTATTTATTCAAGGGGATTAATTTTTAATAAAATTATTCCAATTATGTGTTCTGAATTTGGAAAAATGGATTCCATATTTTTAATTTGAAGGTCCAAATTACTTATATTGGTGCCTTTTATTTTTTTTACATTATGAATCGTGACATTAGTCATTATTATTATTACTACGGTTAAGGGTATATTGGATAATTAATGGTTAAAATAATATTATAAATATTGTAAAAATACTATAACACTAGTAATAATATTATTGGATGAGTTATTTTCGATGAATAAAAAACATGATCAGAAATTTTGGTCGTTGGAATCCACTTGGGTGTGACTATGACATTTATAACATTTTATTTGAAGTAAAGGCCAAGATGCCATAATTATATCTCTTATTACTAATTTTTATTAATATGGGGTTATATAAATGATATCATAAACTATAAATAGTAATTAGTGATCTAAAAATTATACATAAATTATAATAATTTATTATAACTTTTAGTAAAAAATAATTACTGTAAATGGTGACACAATGATGATTGGAGATTTCTTATTTAATGAAATAATCAAATAAATGATATTATAAAAATTAAAATAAATATAATTCGACATAATTGATGTCATGTAGGATCTTTATATATTAATTTGACATGTTTTTTATAATTTAATTGTGTATTTTAACTTATCTTTTTTTTATCATATTTTTAAAAAGTCACCTAAATAATAGTATCAAAATTGATATTATTGGAATTTTAAAATACAAAATATTTTATTAAATGATTTAAAATTTATAAAAAACCAATATTCAGCCAAAAAGATTATATAGGTATAAAAATGTCATTATTGGCTCATAAATTGTACTTTTGACATGTTATGTTAATTATTTTATATGTCAAAGTGTAAATTACTTAATAAAACAATAACACTTAAAAGGGTTAAAATATAATGATAAGGATAAACAAATATTGAAAACATGCCAATTTTTTTGGATGAATGTATTTCGACCTGTACTAATCCTATGATATAACTAAATCAATTTGGTCCTATTTGGAATATGACATTAATTAATATTAATTTAATAATTTTAATAATTTCATGACTACCCCTCCCCTCTCCTATGAATGGAACACATTGTTATATATTGTTTACACTTGAAAACCCATTTTTTTATAGAAATATCTACCAAAAAAACATAGTAGATTACATCCACTCATTCTTGATTCTATAGTTTAGGAATAAGACCCTTCTATGAGGTGTTATGGTTTTAAGAAATGTGATCATCCGAATCACATGTAATGTTTTAATTTAAGTGTTTCGATTTTATTTCTTCTTCTACTTCCTTCAAATTTCTTCCAGCCATGATGATATCATAAATAAACTATCCTAAATATATTGATATGTGATTATTTTAATATCATATCCTAAATCAATCGAAAATTAAATCAAATGGGAAAGAAATTATTAGTTCGTGCGTACGTGTGAACTATCACCACTACGAAACGATATAAATCATTTTTCATAAACATCTCTCATGCCTGGTTATAATTATATAATTAAGGTTAATAAGTAATTTTCATGATATATTATAATAAGATAATAATATATCCTGTATTTTCTTGCCCACGGGGGATGGGTTAGTTGGTTCAAGGCGGTGGTGTCCTGTCGTTGAGGTTCCGGGTTCGAGTCCTCACAAAGGCAACGTGCACCATACGCCAGCGATCCTCTCGTCCCCTCGACTCTGTGAGAACTGGACCAAGGACAAAGGTTTCCCACATTGGTCTTATCTGGGGATGTGCGGCGGGGAGGTGGGAAAGGATAAGCCTTATAACTCTTTACCCGAAAACACGTTTTGACTCTACAAGGAAGGTGCAGCGGTGACTCCCGGTGAAACCCTTGATGGAGTAGCGAATGATCTTACAGCGGCGACTCCCAGTAAATAAGTCACTGTTCTTTTGATTTCCATCTCCATCGTGATCCTCTGACCACAACGTTATGGTTTACGCTTCCTGGTCTTGCTTTACCATTCTAGAACCCTTCAATTCTACTTGTCATTGGAAATCTGATCGGTCGTTTCATGTGTATGGACCTGCAGACCCATGTTTCTTGCCTCCCGATTGCTCCACGAATTTGTGTCGAAGTTGATGTTTCGAAATAACTGATTGAATCTATGTGCGTTGAAGTAGAGGGTGAGATCAGATGGCATCAATCTATCTACTTTAAGTCATGGACACCCTTCAGTGTGAATTGTTGTCTCCTTGGTCACTCAGATCTCCTATGTCGCTGCAATGCCCACCATAGAGAAGATGGTGCACTGTTCACGGCTGATGCTCTTGGTCGATGAATTGCACCGGCGATAGGTGGGTCAAAGGGGGTTATTGTTACTTCAGCTACTGAAGATGTAAGCATTGATACACCTAGAGATGCTGCTCCTGTTCAGAAGAAGGAGTCTAATGGGTGCGTCAATCACTTGATTGGAGATGTTTTTGACAGGTTGAAACAATATCTCAGTCACAGCGCTGTTATTGAGTCAGGCAGGTCAAAGGAACGTTCAGATTCTGAATGTAGAAATAGGGTGTTGAATAAGGGAAAGTGTGATACTAGTCTGAAGGAAGGCAGCGTCATATCCCTGGGTAACAGATTTTCAGGTTTGTCTGATCTGGATTCCAATGCCCATGAAACACTCCAGTCACATCAGGATATGACTGCAGCTGGAGTTAATATATCTGATCATAGTGGGAATGGGGGAATTGGGGAGACTAATGGGGATCCTACTGTCTGGATATAGGAGGAACCAAGTGAGGGATGTGGTGATCCACAGACGACTGAATTTTTGAACCTGGTGAAGGAGATTCCTGAAGCTGAAGTTGGAAAAATTTCGAAGGAAGTGTTGAATGAAAATGATACTCTAGAAGAGCAGAATGCCAGGGAGATACCTTTTAATGGGCAGGAAATCATAGAGGCGATCTATAAAAATATGAATAATGGGGACCACTCTCTATGTTTCACACCTATAGATGTAGACAAGGATTCTTCCCAAGCCACAGCCTCTTTGGTGCATGGGGGATCTCTAAGTGTGTATGAGGGGAAAGAGAACCAAGGAGGAAGATCAAAGTGTATTATTAAAGAATCATATAGTGACATTCTCAAGAAAGCAAGGAAATGGAATGAGAGTTATGGAGCTTCCACTGCTCCACCAAAGAGGAAACCCAGAAAAGATTACTCCAACACGCTGATGACCATATCCACCAGGTCATCTACCAAAAATGAAAAGATGAAATAATATGATCAAAAGAATGGGCGATAGAACAAGGAGACCATGTCCCCAGTGATGTTATGTCTTAGGGAGAAATATATCCAAATGCTAAGTCAATATTCTTTAAATATGAATGGGAGTTGGTGGATCCAGATGAGTTCTCAGAAGGTGGTGGTGGTGACGTGTTTGATGCATTCTAATTTATGAGGTTGTGAGGTATGCTATTTTAATTTCTTTCTCTCCTATACTCTTTTTACTATCTTTTTTATTAATAAATTTTTATGGGACTGGGCATTCGGCCTAGTCATGCACCATCCTTTCAATATCATGTATTTTCTTACTTTCCATGAATGTAAAAATTATAACATTGTTCGTTCATATGTTCGAATGGTCACCTCCACAGAGTGATGTGATACATTTTTATTCACTACATCCCATGTATGATATATATATATATATATAATCAATATTGTATTGATGATGTTATTATAATTTGGGAAATATAAATTAACAATTACCTTATTTCAATAATTAACAATGAAAAATACAAACGTCACTCATGTGTACATATGCCCTGTCGTCTCCAGGATTATAACATTTTTAATTTTCCATAACCAAAATTAATGTTTTGATTCAAAAGTACCAATAATGTATTAAAGATATCATCATTAAATAGTTAATATTATTCTAGAGTTTATGGACTTATTATCACATGAACTATTGAAATCATTTTTGACTCATGTACCGAATATCGACAAAATGTTTGATACGAACATAAATGATTATGAAATTATCATAACATGGTAAAAATTGATATAAAAGGAATAATAAATAAGTAAAAGGTCCTAAATAAAGTGTATATTAATGTAATGTTATTATTAAGGGTGATAAATATTTTGTTTGACAATACGGACTCAAGGTAAGGTACTTTGTCTCAATCTCCATTCATTGAGGCATAATTTGATGCTATACACCGCCTTCTTTTCCATGGTTTATAATAAACCCAGTTGGATTTTATTTTCATTCAAAGGTATTATTATGGAATATTTTAATATTTAGTGTTTTACTAAAATAAAAAATGGCATTTTTTCTATAACAACTACTTTTTCATAGTTGTGACAATTTTTTGATACTTGGCTTCCTCTACAAGTCGTAATTTTATTAAAAAAAAAATATATATCATATTCTCTTATCAGTTATTTTCTGATTGAAAATTATTTTGATAAAGGGAGTGATTATATCAATATCTTGAAATGATATATTGTGATTTAAATTTTGAAAAGTTATCTTTCTTTTTTGATTGTTTTATGTGTAATGATTTTGTTAAGGTTTTTGGGAATTAAATATGTATACAGGAAGTTCCATGATAAATGTAGGGTAGGGGACCCATGATAACTCATCCATTCATTGGGTAATGAGATGGAGTTAAACAAGAAGGTTTATCCTAAGAGATTTAAGAAATATGGTGGTGGGTTTTCAAAATGTAACAATGAAGGTTACTCCCTATGTTTCTATGAAAGCTATAATGTAAGAATGATATGGATACCCCAAGTTACATTTATGATTTGTGATTTCTATGAATTTTTTCGGGATTCATATTATTTCAGGAGATATGTTAATGAACTTATGATTAATTGGTGAAATGTATGATTTTGTTAAAATGTTTTAATCAGATTAAAATATTCATGGACTAACGGTTTCATTCCTTTTTTTATATCCCCAACTGAGCTTTTTGAGCTCATACAATGTTTTTGAAAAAATTTCCAAAGGGTAAAAGGATGAGTAATAGAATGGTAGAAGTTATAATTAATTTAATGAATATTTCTATCATGAAAATAAGAAATCATGTTTTAAATAGTTTTATCTTCTGAAATAATGGATAATGATTAGAAGTGTCTACTTTTTAATATTTGAGTTGTTCTATAATAGTAATGGCATAATATTCTAAAAATCTAATCCTCAAAATATCCTTAATGTAAATTATCGACTTAACTCTATATTATTTATCTTTTAAGGCTAGGTCCTAATAGGGAACCCAAGAAGAAACCAAAAGTGTTTGAAGAAGAAGGGAGAAGCAGCAGCATCATAAACATTCAAAGAAATAAATAGAGGCCAAACATGGTTGTTCCATATCCCAGTGTATAAAACCTATAGATATGAGTGATTCATGATATATTTATGAGTGAAAATAGCACTATCCAGGTGGTTGAAGAATTTTTGA
Organism: Viscum album; assembly: GCA_963277665.1. NCBI lineage: Eukaryota > Viridiplantae > Streptophyta > Magnoliopsida > Santalales > Viscaceae > Viscum > Viscum album. The sequence continues at coordinate 1,511,051,418 of OY728132.1, read as the reverse complement.
AATCCCCTACCTCAAGTCTGACTCATCACATACATTTTCTGTATTCAAGAAAAATAAAATTAAGTTAATTATTTTAATTTATAATAAAAAATTAAAGGATTATTATTTCATTTATTTTACTTATTATCATGTTATATTCATATATATAATCAATTTAGTTCACATTATATATTCTAAAAATACTTGTCTCATATGTCCAAAAGGATATCAGTATGTTGACTATGGACCAAGTTTTCAATATTTACTCATTTATTTAATAATAAAAGTGTTGTAATTATTTTTTAATGTACTATTTTATACTTTTAAAACAAACCATGAATGCTGGTTTTGGAAAATTAATTACGTTAAAATTATGGAGACCAGCAGCCATATGTGTGCATGAGTAGCATTTTCATTTATTAAAGAGCATTAATAAAATAAGATAAGTATGATTTTATCTTTTCCAAATTAAAATTATATCATAAATATCATATAATATCTTTAAATAAATGTATATATACCATCCATGTGATTCATTGTTGAAAAAAAAATCACATCGCTTTTTGGGGGTAGTAATCCTAATGTAGGCATGAACGACCTCATTTTTCAATGGATTAAAATGTAATAAAACAGATGATATATTATTATAAAATAATTAAAATTATGTCATTAATATCATATTATATATTGAATTCATCATTATATCCATACATGGGAGGAAGTGGTGGTAAATTAATTGTATTAATTCATGAGGTAGTAGTTCGGTGTACGCATGATTGATGGTTTCATTTCCCATTTTATGGAATAGGAAATGGAAATAGGTTATGATATTAACATAATGACATATTTTTATGTGTAATATACTGGTGTTATTTTGTCAACAATGTTGATTAACATTTGAAGGAGGTAGAAGATGATATAAAATGAAAATGTTCAGCTAAAGACTGTAACACCCCATTATTTGATGGACCATTTTTTCTTACATTGAAATTTTAATTTAAATCATTTAATGCACTAATTCAAACATTCCTTTAACACTAAACTGAATTATCGTATGTTACATGCAAGACAGAGTTGGAGTACGATACACGCAACCCTACGTATAGATCTTATTAAATGTATAAAAGAACCTTTTTTGGATTATATGATATGTAATAGCAATGGAAGCTTTCACTGTATGTAACACTGTCTTTTCATGCGTTACACACAAGAGCGACCTTCCTTGATAGCTTGTGTTGTATGAAATACCGAGTTTCACTGAACAACGATATATTATTAAATTGTGATATAAACTAGCCATTATTAATATTATTAACCACATTTTTAATTATATATATAATTAACATTAGTCTTATGTATTTTCTAGACATGATATAAGAACAAATTTTATTTTTCGGATAAAATAAGTGTTTTTTTAAAAATATACTTTTCCACCTTTTGATAGAGCTCCCATTTTAAATCTATTTTTTAACACTTTTACATATTCTATTTATAAAAATAATCTTCTTCTTTGAAATTAGGACATCAAAGTTTACTTTCGTTTGATTTTATGTATCTTCTTGATAAAATTCATATTTTAATAAATACTGAAAATACTAAATTTTAATTAAAAAAGTATTTTTATCTTATTTATTAATATAGATATATTCACATTTTAAATGTTTTTAAAGTGTAATTTTATTTTTTTATCATTTAATCCAGTTTATATCATTTAAAGTCATTTCATAATTAAATTGGATATAAACACATGTCAATCTATTGATAGTTTTTACTTCATAAATACCTGCTTTCTAGTTTTGAAAACAGGAATTATTTTTCAATTAATAACTACTAAATATGTGTTTTGAATTTAAAAAAATGAATTCCATATTTGGAATCATAGGTTCCAAATTATGTAAATATGTCACTTTAATTTTTGAAATTATGAATAGTAACTTCAGTAATTATTTTTATTTACCACGGTTAAAGGGTAACTTATGTAAATAAATGTAAACATAATATTATAATAATATAAAACCACACTAAAATGTGTAATAATATTATTTCATGGGTCATAGGTGACCAAATAATCCATTATGGTGAATTATTGGCATTTGAGAGCGACTTGGGTGTGAAAATGGAATGTTATAATAATTACATTAAAGTGAAATATAACATAAACATGAATCTTTTTACAAAAAAAATTTTTTGGGTTATATAAAATGTATATTCATCTATAAATAGTAATTAGAAATGTAAAATTATTTCCTAAATTATGGTATATTATTTATAATGTTTAGACATTAAATAAATATATTTATTTTTGAAAAAATGATGATACAATGATTACATTATTAATGAAATATTCAAATAAATGACATTATAAATATTAAATAAAATATAATTTGAATATTTTCATGTTAGGCACTAATTTTTTGGATTCTATTGAAAAGTGAGGGATGATTTAATTCCTTTGGTTCAATGTAATCAAGTTGTTATGACTTTAACAAAAATCAATTAATAAATAGTGTCCAAATTGACATAATTGTGTTTTTAAAACAAATACTATTTTATTTAGTGACATAATAGTATTAAAAATCTACGATTTTCCCAAATCAGTTATATAAGGTTAGAAATGAAAATAATTATATACTTTTGGTTCTCTTGTAATTTTATTGTAACTATAGTATCCATATATTATGAAATTCAAGAAGACGTGGCAAGAGTTATTGTTTTTAACTAAGGTTAAAGCTAAAAGATAAGGTTAATTTTGTGATATAAATGTGTATAAAACATATTGGTTGAGATTTTATAGATCCATATTCATATTACACTCGAAATAAATCTGTTTGGGACCATAATAATCCCAAAATAAATGTATAATAAATTAATATTTAAATATATTCCTAAAGTTCCCATTGCCTCTCCTACAAAAGGGCACTCCTCCTTCTCTTTTATTCACACCTCCAATGTCCATTGTCTCAGATAAACCCTACCTAAATCTCCTCCCAACATACCTACATTACTCATTGATTCCACACATTGTTTAGAGATCTATCTTAGGGAGAACTTTTGTTAAAATCAAAAGAAGATTCTTAAAAGAGAGGAAATTGGTTTATCTCTTCTTTCATAATTAGTTTCATCTTCTACCACCTGTTCATAGGTAGTTTCCATACTAAAGTAATAAATCCATTATATAATACATTTTTAGATTGTATTATAATTATTTTACAACCTTAAACCTCCTGTTTTCTATCCTATTAATAGTAATATCACTAGGCGTGTGTACGTACGACTTACCATCTCCACACCTTGGTGTAATTTGTTATTCAACGATACTTAATTTGGATGGGTATAATGAAGAGTATAGTGGATATAAATAATGAATATAAAATTATAATTATTCTTTATAATTAATATAGCATCAAATTATTTACCATTTAACCATTAAGTGAATTATATCATCGCTCGTGAGTACGTACGACCTTCTGTCTCCACGACACGATGAGATTCAATCTCCACGTTAACCATTCAATAATGATTATAATGTATACATAATAAATAAACATGAAATATATGAGATAATAATTCTACTACATTTATGTTTATATAAATATATATATATATCATTTACTTTCTTCCATTCAATTCAATTAGGAAACCGAAAAAACATTCAAGGGTTTGTACGGCCAACCGTCTCGATGAATGGTGTATTAGATTTCATTTATCTATTTATTATATATATATATATATATATATTTCCATAATGAATATGTATTATATATAAATAATTTTTTACATTATTTATGTATGTATGTCATGATATAAGTAATATGATCAAGAATAAAAAGTCATAACACGTACAAAAAATAAAACGATTGTTACCCAAAACGTTTCTTTAACATGGAATTGATAAAAAAATGGGTAATATAAAGTCAGAATTGAAAAACATTTGATATAATATATATTATTATTGTTCAGGTACAAGTTAATAATATGTTTAAACCCATTATACCATCGTTTCAAACACATTGGGATAAAATTAGACCTAATGTAAGGGATATTTTTTTAATCTCATTATTATCTGATATTGTTTATACGTAAGTATTTACTAGGGTATATTTATCATCCACTACTTTGTTTACAAATTATTTAATATTATTTACATTATTCTACAATTTTTTAAAGTTAATTTTACCCTTTTTTGAATTTTTATTGAACAGTATGAAAGGGATCTAATGTATTTATTCTATTCGTCAAACATTTTTCTATTTCAGGCATGAGAATGAGGAGAATTTTTTTTAACATATATGGAATGAACATATTTCTATGATTTAATAATTCCTTATTTCTTGGAATATTACATTAATGGGTTTTAATTTTATTTCCTTCTAAATTTTTTTCTTTTAAAATTTCATGACATCTTGAGAAAATAAAATTATTTTGGAGAAGAAAGGATATTTTCTTCTAGAATTATGTTCATGTTTTTTATCAAAATTATTTAACATATAAGATGGAACACTTTAAATAAGTTAATGTTCATATCACTATTATTACCAGGATTTTATTTTTTTAATTAAGGAATGATATTTCATATGGATAATCATATAATGGAATGATGTTTAAGAACCCCATTTTATTTCATGGGTTATGATATGATAAATGAATTATGTTTTTATGGAACATGTAAAAATGTTGTCAATATGAGATGGGTGGGACCTATATCTCCACCCAATTAATTGGGTAAATATTTATATCTCACGAGATAGATATAACATGAATAGAAAGTAAATCATTTTCAGTAATAGAGGGTTGGAATAGAAAGTAAATATGGTTCAGTAATATTGGGATAGAATAGAAAGTAAATCATGTTTAGTAATTATTGGATAGAACAGTAAGTAAACCTGATTCAGTAATGGACTTTTCCACTATTATGGTCAATAAAGGAATTCCTTGGATACTAAATAATTCATATATTGTTATTATTAGTTTTCCAAAATTACATGTTTTATTCCATTTCTATTTTATCATGGTTAATGTTCCTTTATTATCTATGCCTTACGCACTACCAAGATTTATTTCATGACTCAAGATTTTGATATTTAATCTTTATGGTCACATTTTTACATTATTATGTTCATGGTTTTTTCTCCATGATTAACCTTACTGAACATCTTATCTCACCCTATTTTATGTTTTCGTTTCCCTAAGATATAAATAAAGGTTAGTTAAGAAAACAAAATAGGAACATCTTTATAAGATATGTTAAAAATATTTCACCATGTTTGAAGTTTATGTTCCATTTTCTCAAAGACACTAAACTAACACAGTATTTGGGCATATATTTGTGTTATGTAATAACTATTCCTAAAAAGTTATGTAATTTCTATTTTCATAAAGCATGGGTCTCTATATTTGGTATCATAGGGAAGGTTTCGTTAACATTTAGAAACTAGGATAGGAAAACATTAGTGAGATCCCTATAGATATTTTAAAGGTATATCAAGGGATGTCACTGAGGATTTTTCTAACTATAGGTTAAAGACCTTGAATTATGGTAACACATATGAATAACATATGATTAAACCTAATATATTGGAGATTGAATGTACTCCCCCTTGATTATGGTATTTTCCAAGTATGATTGTTTCCTCTCACACTATTCTTTTTGGGTTTTAGAAAATGGATAGAACTAGAAGGAACTGTTTTAATGATCAATGAACTGGCTAATGAAATGATTATCCTCATGATAAATTAAATGTTATGAAAGATGGAATGAAAAATATTTTTTTATACATACACAAGCTATGAATCATTCTAGACATTCAAATGAGCGGAGAAGGGAACAACATTTTTTTGAGTCCTAAATTAGGCAACGCCCTCCTTCTTTCAGTGGGTCATCAGATCCACTTGTTTCTGAATAGTGGATCAGTACCATTAAAAATATATTTTCCATCTATTGTTGTCTGGAAAATTAAAAAGTAATTTTGGTTGTTTATTATTTATAAGGCGAAGCAGAACTTTGGTGGACTCTAAGCAAGAACACAAGGAAGAAATATGATGTCGAATACATGCAATGGTATGAGTTCGGGAACATATTTTCAATAAGTAATTTCCTAGTCTTATAAAAATATTGAAAAGGTGTTCCTTGATCTTAAGAAAATGGGTGATTAATCTATTGGTACATATCAGGAAAATTGTTCCAGGCTCACAAGGCATACTTATGGTTTTTTCAACCATTCTAAATTTAAAGTTGATTTATTCTTTAGTGGCCTCAAACCAAGTCTACTAAGGGAATTTGCTATAAGATACATTATTATCTATAAAGATATTGTGAGTTGGGATATCAAGGTATAACTCTAAGTTGTTTTCACTTATAATTCTCATGGTTTTGGAAAGAAACAAAATATGTACTTCAAGGGAAAATCAAAAAAATGGTGAAAATAATAAGAAAGTTTCCTTATACTCAATGTGTGGAATGAATCATGGTGGAGAATGTCTTAAATTGGATAAAAAATATTTTAGGTTTGGAAAATAAGGTTGTTGAATATTTGAGTGCTAATGTAATGGAAAAATGGTTATTTATGATGTGAATAGATAAAAGACTATATAGAACACACCACCCACACTTCAATGCTACAAGTGTAAGGAAATGGGGAATTATGCTAACAAAATCTATGATCCAAGGGTTATGGATGGTTATCGACATCAAAATCCTCTTATGACCAAAAATAAAGGTAAATCATATGCGATCATTATTGGTCATATTGGGTATGACAACGAAGTACTGGAATAATTAAGTGTTTATGTAATGGGATTCCAAAATAGTGTTGTAAAATCTCTTTTATGGTATTATATAATGTTGGAATATCTATATATTGGTACATTGTTCTTTTACATAATTATATAGAACTAGTTACAATGAAAAGTTATTGAAATATATCTAGAAATCTCAAGATATGTACATAATTGCGGGATAATGAGATAATGAGATGATTGATTCTATTAACAACCTCATGATTGATATAAGGATAAAGTCATATCATGGATTGTGTATAGGGAATTTTTTGTATTTTTGGTGCATAGAAGGAGTTAAAATTAATATAATGCATGTTTTCACTATGATAAACAATATTATGGTATTCATGAGTTTGGAATGTGAAAACAAAGAACTCTCTTATAAGATATGGGAAATAAATGTTAATTCTATTTAGTTCACCTCTTTCTAATGTTTTATATTTTCAGTTATTGGAAGGATTTTAATGTCATCCATTTATCGATAATATAAGTTATATTCTAGCTAAATATTTCTATATTAATGTATTATCTCACTATAAGTGGACTTATGCAGATTTGATAACCTATTCTTACATTGTTTTTAAAAATATGGAATGATGTGTCATTATATCGCATGATCTTCTAGCACTTCAAGAAGGAAAAATTCAACTTCCTTTATTAAATAAATTCTGAAGTGGAAATTATTCAGGGAATAACCAATAGTGAGACTATACTAATATGAAGTAAGTATTTATTCTCTAAAAAAATTCATTAGCATTAAGAAAAGTATCATGAAACCAAAAATGTTATCTTATTACCTTTTTATCTGATTAATTAGATGGTCCCTTAAATCATCGCAGATTTATGGCTTCATGGTTGTTAACATTCTAAAAAATTGTTTTCTATCTCTATCCATCACTACTTGATTGTTAGTTCATTCTTCCATATCCATGTTTTTACTTCCCACCTATGTTATCCTATTTGGAAACCCAATTATGTGTTACTTTGGGTAACAGTTACATTTCTATGTTTACTTTTTAAAATAAATTTTTTGTATTCTTTTCAATGATGTGGGTTTCCATGAATGAAACATACATGTAGTAAACCTTTTATAACCCTGAAGAATTTTTGACGGAAAAATATTCATGTAGTAAACCCATTCTATGATTTGAGTTTCCACGAAAGAAACGTACAATGTTAATTTTAAATACTAAATATTTAAATCCAATTATTCAGCATAATTCATTCATTAAATAACTATCCCTCAAACTCTTCAAAATATTTCTGTCTAAAATTAAATCCCAAATATTATAATGGTTTGATAATATATTTTTCAATGATAAACATAACATTTATCTTCAAATATCATTAATCCTTCCAAAATTAAAATACCAAAAAATTAAATTCCCTAATCATATAATCTCTATATATTTTGATATTTTCCATAAATAACCTAAATCACCATAAATACAAAATATAATCATATATATTTCAAAATGATAATTCGACATTTTTTTCTCAAATAAACTCTCATATTAGCCAATAGAATTTTTAATTACCTTTCTATATATTCCTCCCAATATATTGAACTACTTCAAAAATAACTCTAATCACATATTCAGCAAACCGATTTTCAATACCACAATTATTTATACTACAAAACATATATTCCCAAAATTTAATAAATCTTTATCCCAATTAACCATAATTAACTCAATATCGAAGATCGTATTAACACTAATATTTATCAATACCATTAAATGTCTGTCTTTAAAAGCAGTACTCCACAAATAACCTCTTTGCTAAAACTCATACCAAATATAGGGGTATTATTAACATAAATATATTCAAAAATATTGGTTGTCATCATAAAATCAATTACATAAAACATTAAAATGGGTATTTATATAGTTAAACCTATAACCAACTTTTGTCTTATGGACCCTTGATAGTATCTAAAACTCATAAAAACTACTTATGTAAATTATCCAAACCTATTAATCTATTTAAATCATTCCTCTAATATAACCAATAAGAAGATGATATTTTTCAACAAAAAATACCTGATTTTTAAAAATATTTTAACTTTCATAAATTTCATGGATAATTTCATTCCAAAGTTTTTTATAATTAAGAAAAACACATACATTTCAACCCTTTATAATAAAATGTGATCATTTTTAGACAATTTTCATTTTTTCAAAAAAAATGGATACTTGTATTTAAACTTATCATTTATTAAAAAAATCACTTAATTAATGATGAATAAAAATGGAAAAATTTTATGCAATTCAATAGAACCCATAAATCCATAGGCCCTCAAAAAAAACTTTTGAAAACATGGGACGTTCACAAAAAAAACTCAATAACTAGGACATGAAATTGAAGAAACTAGCTAGTTCGACTCAAAACCCTGATATCATAAAAGACCGATTTCACATAACATAATAATATTTTAGATTAAATAATAATTTATATACATATAAAATAAAATTTACTAAACAAATATTTTACTAAAACACGTTATAAGAAAACATAATGTTAAAATAACAATCATGACAGTTTTCATATATAATTGTAGACCCCATGAAATAAAAATAACAAAAAACATATTGTTTTAACCTAAAAGTGGATAATAATTCATTTAAAATAATAAATTAGTATATTATGATTTGACATCCAACCATTTTCAATAAAAATCATCTGTAATAATATAAGATTCATATTGGTTACTTTGGTTATCATCTATATATCACTCTTACAATCACTCTTAAAAATGGAATAACTCATGCAGTTGACTTCTAGCACATTTCTCTGGAGAACATAATCATTACCCTTTTAATTGGAAGGATATAATAGGATCACCCAATGAAAAAAATTTTACAAGGACTCTGACATGATTAAAACACATTAAATCTTTCATTTACAATTTCAAAATCATAAAAATATATGTGTTAACCCATAATCAAATCATTTTCATATATTGATATATACCTTTCCTTTAAAAATATATTATAAAAACAAATATTCCTAAAACCAAGGGAAGGATGGATTTTTTTAATAAAACAGATAATATTTTAAATAAAATAAAATAGAAAATATTGTATGTGGTTTTTTGGAAAATCTGACAATGTTGTATATGTTGAAAAAGATCATTCATTTTTCCTTTTTTAAATCAAGTCAAATAATTTTATATATAATACATAAAAAGATTACATATATAAAAAGTTGAAATGAAGAGAAAAGGGGAATAAAGTATAATTTATAATTCATTTATTATAATATTAATACATAAAAAATTTATTTTTAAGAATATTCACATTGAATAATAATATTTTTAAAATAAGTATTTTAAATATTTTAAATATTGTATTAATGTAACAGTTCCCTTATGACTTGATAACTTTTGAAATAAAGAAACATTGAATAAAATAACATTAATGAAAATATAAACACATTACATTTTAGATAATAATTATAATATTCATCCATAATGTACTTTATACACCACATAAAATAAAATTTTAGGTTAAAATATCTTAACTCCCAAAGAAATAAAATGGAGACTAGAAATATCTTACCTCATGTCTGACTCATCATGTATGTTCTTTATCATCCTGAATAAGAAAATTGATAGAATTATTTGAATTTTTTATAAAAAAAATTCATGTTTATTATTCCTTTTTTATTTATTACCATGTTATATTCCATTACATAATCTATTATGTTCATGTTGTATGTTTTGATAATATTTAGCTCATATGCCCAACACGACTTCTATAGTTTGACTATGGTAAAAGGGGTCATTATTAAAAAAATATATTAAATAATAATAATGTAAAAATTATAATTTTTATTCATTAATTATAATTTTAACACAAAAAGTGATATATATTTATGAAAATTAAATTATGTAACAATCATAGAGTCCGTAGGACATACAAACTCATGGGTTAATTTTTCAGATTTCAATGAGCATGAGGGAAGGAAGTTAAGTATTGTTCTATAATTTAATAATGATGATTATATATTTAATGTTATATAATATCATTAATTGCACTCCAATATACCTTCCATATGATACAATAATTGAAAATTAATCACATCTCTTCATGGAGGTGGTAATTCTTGTGTACGCTTGAACGACATTGTTATTTATAAATGTATAGAATGATATGAATATAGATGATTTATTATATTTCTAGATTGATAATTACATAATTAATATTATTTTTATATACTGAAACTATCATTTCATCCATACTTGATTGATGGTTATGGAAAATGAATTATATTAGTTTACATTATGGTTGTCATCCACACACACGAAGGATGGTTTCATTCCTTGTTTTATAGAAGATATTAGGAATATTGGTAATGAAATTAACATGATAACATTAAATTATATTTATTATATGGATGTTATTATTAAAAATATGGTAGAATAAGATTTTATGGAGGTATAATATTAAATAAAATGAAAATTATATGTTTAGATGTATACAGATTCATCGAACATCCTCTTATGGTTTATACATAAATCCTTCATAGGTTGGTTTTAGGATAAAAAAGGGACTTTAGAATGTGGTGAGTTATGTTAGAAAGGTACCTAGGTATGTATTGAATAAAATAGTGTAATATAAATGTGTGATAAATAGAGGATAAGTTGTTTTCAATTATAAGGGATTTAAAGGACAGACATCGAATTATATAAAAGATAAAATTATATATATCGTAATCACATAGTCTCACCAAGGAATAAAAAATTAAAAGATAATATGGGATAGTGTCGAACTAAATTCATCCAATCATAATTAGACAACTGTTTGATACATTTTAATATGCATCTCATAGTTTGACAACATTAAACTCATTTTAACCTTAATCGTGATAACTTACCTTTTTACCATGATAACTTAAATATATTACCAAAAATAAAAGTGGACATCAAAAAACAATTTACATGTTGCTTGAAAATTTTTAATACATTTTATAATTTTAAAATTTTAAATTTTTAAGAAGTTACTTCTAATATAAGAACACCAAATGCCTAAAAATAGTTTTTTGGATAATACCAAATTTCAGTGTTAAAATCCATTTACCTTGAAATAATGGAATAAATTAGATTAAAAATATTTTATGGGTTAAAAAAATTAATATCTCTTATTATTTTTTTAAGAAAATGCTGTATATAATATTAAATAATTCGATTAAATGAAAATAACCAAATATAGTTTTAAATTGGAATAAAATATATCTTCTCTTTAGAAAAGTAAATATCTTGTTCCCGAATTCAAAATACTATTTTAAAATGCATTATTTTGCTCCTAAAATATATATTTGTTCTAAATAAACTAATAAAATGTGATCAATTCATTTTTAAATGGACTTTAATGCTTTACCCCATAATTTTAACCCAATCTTACCACTTTTACCCTTACTATGGTGACAAATATTTACAACAATTCTTATCCATAATGACTAAAAATTGCATTTATCCACTTAATTTATGATATTGGTTTTCATAGAGGTATTTATCCTTTTAATTTCTATCTAATCCTCTTTTTTACCTTAATGAAAGTGTGTATATGTTCCATGAATTCTCCGAGAGCATTTGAAACTTTTTTAGGGACTGAAGTTGTAGTTTTTGGAGAAACATGACAAGTCATGTGGTTAGAGCATGGTTAGATGTATCTATACATCTCAACCATTCATCCATAGGAGATAGGATCATGGTTTTTTTTAATAGTTCAATAGGGTTTACATGATCATGGAAACCCTTTAATTTATTCTAGGAGCACTACTCACAGTTTGCGCATGGTTTTTCTAACCCTTCACCTAGACCATGTGAGGTTTGGGACTCCGGACAGTGATGATTGTATACTTTAAAAATGGTTTATTAAATATTGTACATGAACTATGTGAGGTATTTTCATTTGGAAAAAATGTTCACATGGTTTATTCATGGTTTAGCTAGTTGTGCGGCCAAACAGTGCACCCTATAAAAAACCTTGGGAAATTACCCATTTCCATACTATAACCTAAATCATATTTTCTTTCTTCCTTCTTTTCATTAACAAAATATACACTACATGATATCTTTCCCAGACCCTATTCCTAGGAATTCTTTTATCTCTATTTGTTGGACTCTGATTTGGTTATTGTCATTCGTGTTGGATCCCTCTATGTAATTATATCACTCCACTTGCTTATTTTCTTATTATTATTCACCATATTCAGCATAATCTATATGAAAGATAATATGAACTATTTTCTCTCATTAAACCCAAAATATTACACTGATACTAGATGTGGAGTCTACTATCGAGATATAGTGGGTGTTTTTCTACTAATCCCAAAAATTTATGACGGTTATAATTTGAAATCAATGTGAAACATACCATATTTTCTATGTATTTCCCCAAAAAATAATATTCCATCAATCATTTGTTTAAACATTGTTCATGATGTTCGATGACACCCGTTAACTCATTGTATATTAATAAGCCCAACTTGAACCATCCCTTTAGTGTGTTAGATTAATTTACCTTTACAAAAGTTATTACAATTAGTAGAAACACACCTTTGTTTCTTTGGATAGTCTTGAAAAAAAAGGAAATGACTAAAATGATTAACATGAATTATATTATGGAATAATTGATTCTCTTAGATCACTTGATTACATATAAATTAAATGAACCAAATTGGATAAATTATAAAGATAAATGTCTTGGTAACATCACGTGGCCCACTGATCACTTGTTACGTTATTAATTATTTATAACTACACCTATATCATTAAAAAAGGTGTGGCATGTCATGTGTAAGAATTTCATTCCCAAACTACATCATCATGGGAATACTAATCGGATTCCATCCAAAACATTGATGTGGGTTCTATGTGAGATACCCAAAATAGCATCGATCAGTTTCTAATCTTGTATGTCCCTCGGTTTGATAATGATGAATCACCTTCATTTCAATAAATTATAATTCCTTGAATCATCTCCTTAAATTAAGCTTTATTCCCTCAAACATGGACTGATTTAGTTTATCATTGTAGGTTCAGATAAATTCTATAATGAGATTACATTTGACTTGTTCTTGGCCTTTATTAGATCATTTTAGGGAGAAATTCTAAGGGTTCATCCCTTTTATATTACTCAAACACCTACCTTTATATATCTCTTTATTAATATGAGTGGGGTCAACCTTAAAAGGACATATATGTTTCTGGTTTCTCAAGTATACCTTTGTATTATTATTCTAGAACACCTTCTAAATGTACCATAGGTCTGTGTCCAATAAATGGTCATACAATTAGAGAAATATGGCATAGCCAAATTTAAGTAGGGTTGGATAGGTCTCTCATGAGGAGCCTAAGTCAACATTGTGTATATTTGATTTACTTCATTACATTTACTATATTTGTACATTTTTATATTGAATATTCACCTCCTCCAATGGCCCGAAGGCCTTAAAATTTTATTATAATAAAACTCCTTTTGAGGGAAGAAGGAGAAAACTCGAACTAACTTCATGACTTAAGACAAATCATGACCCGAATGTCAAGAGTGTAAAACCAAACTGACAACATGAAGCTGCTCATTCCAAGAATATGATCTTGATGAGGCTCTCCACCATTTTATGGTTGTGTAGAAATCAAGTGTCTTGTGTCAAAGCATAGGCCTGATCCGATGGTAGATACCATACCCTCTCAAACATCCAAATCCGTAAAACTCTGTGAGGATGAACTACCAGCTCTGAATGCTCTTCTAGAACATGTTCCATGTAGTCGAGTATGATAATTTCCACAAAAAAATTCCAAATCCTGCACGAAACCCCTCCCTTCTGTTTCCACCTTCACATTGATGATCAAGACCACAACCATACCATTCAACAACAAAAACATCAAAATAAAAGTGTAGTTAATGATTTCGGACCACTAGAAGACCATAATCCTCCCCCCTCCGAGCTACCCCGGATGCATTGAGGCCCCACCAGAATGAGGCCACTCTACGCCAGAGCTGACACTGAGGCCACACCGAAGAGGGAATCTAGAATCAGAAGACCAATTAAATGTCACAGCCGACACTAAGGCCATGATGGAATCAACTATAGTCCACACCGCCACTGAGAAAGGTGAAGCCTATGAACTATGACAAGCCCTCACTGAAGCCCAGGCTGAGATCCTAGAAGTTGGGCCCTTGTCTGAACCGATGCTGAGGCAAAAACTGAGCTGAGCCCACACCGACTGAGATCCAGAATAGGCCAATGCCACTCCGGAACTAAGAAGCTGAGAACTAGGAGACCGAGATGATGTCGGAGCCAGTGCTGAGGCCACACCGGATCAAGACTGGACGAGGCCGAAGCCAGGGTCGAGCACCAGGAGGAAACAATGTCGGGGCCAACACGATGTCCATTCCAAGACAGATCCAAAAGGATCTGAGGCCACCAGAATCAAGAACCGACATCGTGCCCACAACATAAACAAGGCCTAGATCTAGATATAGGGAGTCTATGCGACACCAGAGCCGACGCGAGGCCACGCCAAAGTGAGATCGGGCAGAGTCGAAGTCACGCCAGGAACAACTCCAAGATCGCCTTCAGACCGAGAAGCAGATGCCAAGCCACTGCGAGTCATTCTGGAGGAGAGGGTAGAAGGATGGATCGAATAAACCCTAGAAGAGGGAGCTCTGAGTCGCATCGCCACTCAGAGAGTTACCAATTTTTTCCCCAGTACATTTCATATTCACATACTAAATTTTAATTAAACATAGTTGGTGGTGGTCTTCTTGTTTTTACTAACACCCTATTTGGACCACCCATTGTCATAAAGAAAGAATTAATGGATGTGGGTAAGGATAAGAGAAAGTTCCAAAAAATTTATGCTTATTTTCCATTATGATGGGAGCTTATAAGTACATGAATTTTTAAGTTATTAAGAATCTCATAGAGAAAGATTATTTTATTTTTTTTTTTATCTTTTTATATATCAGTACTGTATTGTTTTCATGCTAACATGTCTCCATATTTTTACTTATGTATTATCAAGAAATCAAATTTACATATCATGTTACTGTTTATGTATGTTTTAATTATGTGGATGATTTACTTTTTCTTCCTTATTAGTAATTCTCCTACTTTATTTTTTAATTCTAATACACCATTAGTATTTTCACTTCCTTATTATTATTTAATAATTTTTACTCTCAAATAAAGAGGATATATTCTACCCATTATACCACCATAGACCATCATTTACAGTCAAAAGTTTATTGTATATGGGGAGGCTCACTTGATTTCATGTGTTCAATTACTTATTAGTGAACTGGGTTTGGGATGTCAAAAATTTGGTTCATAGATTTGTTTTTCATTTGTCTTACTATTTTTTTGTACAGGGTACTATGATGTTTTAAACATGGTAATTTATTGTTACTAGGTGTAGTTAACCCATGTTTGAGTGAAGATTTGTGTTACTAAGGATGAGACTTATTCAAGATTTATGATATTATTTTTGTATTAAATTCATAATTGTGTGAAACAAATGATTTATGAAATTATTTATTATTATTAATTTTTACCCATGGTTTAGTGTGAAAGGGGTCATTACCTCATGCATTATAATAGGCATGTATGAATTCATTTTTCATGTCGTGAATATATTATTTCATTTTTGAGACATACCTGTTATATATGACTTGATTATTAAAGTTATAAATTTATAAATGTTTCCAATAGGATAAAGTATAAAATAATTGGTTACTAAAAGATTCTACATCAAAAAATGGAGATCTATATTATATATTGATGGTTGGGAATTAATTAATCAATTATAAAGTAATTAATACAACAATCCTTGGTTACATGAGATGACATATTAGTTGTGATTAAATGGATATAAATTTTAATTTATAAATTTTGTTCCTCTATAAATTAGGAATGGAGATCTGTATAAACAATCAATTTTGTAATGTCTTGTTCTATCCTGAGACCATATGAAAAAGGCTAGTTGTTGTTACATGAAATTCCAATTGGCACTTATAAAGAATATTTCGTTATAACATGGGAAAAGAATACATCTAACTAAAAAAATATGTGTATAAATGATAAAATTTAACTCTTTAAAGAAGTGGTTTTCACTAAATCGGGATGAAAATTATATATTAAAGGGAAATTTCCTCTATAACACGGAATTTACACACAATATAACTAATCCTTATGATTGAAACTGGCAACATTACCTTGTGATCTGACCTTGGGAGCAGGGAGTTGGCCAACTAACTCTTGTAGTAATTCCTTTATTATATACTTGTTTTATTATTTGTAATCCTTTTGAACATATATGTTTTCTATGGTATGTTTTTTGAACTATATAAAAATTCCACTATAATGGACATAGTTCAAGATCTAGGAAAGTGTTGATGACCTTGCTCATGAGGTGGTGGGACCTAACCCACAAGTATTTTCACTAGTGGAATCTACTATAAAACCAAAAAAAATACCACAGATAGTCAATGATTCTATGATAAAGGAGGGTTTACTATGGGTATTTATTTATATAAAGGGAATAATGTGACATTCACCAACAATAAAAAATTTGATGAGGGAGTTCTAACATTAGTTATCACCTACTTTTTGGGGGCGGTAGTCCGCAGGGTGTAGAGTTGTGGTTGGAGGCTATGATTTCAGTATTCGTGCATCTAGAGACTCCTATAGAAATGAGGGTGAAAAAATAATAATATAAACATTTGGGATCTTCCATGTGATGGTGGGATTTTATAAAAAAGGAATATCATCATTAGGTTTTGTTCTAGAAGGTCTTTTGGAATACGTTCAAAAATTACATTTACTCAGAGATACTAAGAGTCGATCACGCTATGGATTTCAATTTCCTCTAGAATGGAACTATGTATGACATGGAATATTAATCTTACGTCATTATGATTTTGTGATTTGTGTACACTCCCATCAGTGATGAGCAATCAAGACTGAGATGCTTTGAGGATGGGCATAGGTATTTCATTCGATATCAGGTGAACATATTCAGAAAATATACCATTTCTAAAAATGTTAAATAGGACCTTATTTCCATGTATAATTTTAGGGATGGTGAAGGTATATGTTATGGTGGTTTTACACCTAGAATTGGAAGTGAAACACCCAGTGGAGAGAAGCAACATTTTGAGACTACTCGTATGACCTGTGGTATTCAGAGTGTATGCATTGACAGATATATGGTATAACATATGTGTAGGAGATTTAGTCACTAGAAGTCCTAGTGTAGTAGAGACTTATTAGACTGTCAAGACTAGGATGTAATGGGCCATCTCCAGAGATTTTGTAGGAATATTCCAAAGGTTCTCTGTGGGAGAGGATCTACAGCAGCTTTGAATTCTATAGTTGGGTCAGAAGCACAATGCTAGTTTGGGAGATTGATTACTATTGTAAATTTAGGCAGATAAAGTTAATGAGGTTGAGGATGACAAACTTATAATGTGTAGTTCCATTACATAAAACCTTCTCATGGTGGTTAGGATGGAGCTTTGACCCATGGATTGGGTGAGTTATATTTAGTTCAAACTACATCATGTGATAAGATTGTTGGGACATCTACAGAACGATGTATGATCTTAGTAGCCACAATTATAGAATATTATTTGTTTGATATTGGTTATCCACACTCAAATATATCTATGAATTTAATTTAGAGTCTTAATATTGATATTTAGTTCTTTTTCAAGGTAATTTCTCTCGATACTATTTTGGGAGTATGGTAAGATTGTGTTTTTTGATGTATAGAGTGTCCCCTTGAGATTGACTGTTACCATTTCGTAAGGAATTTTATCCCTCAAGATGATTGGTTTCAACATAATTCTTAGTATATATTGTTTAGTACCTTATGAATCCCATTTTGATTATTATCACCCTAATGTGAATTTTATATCCCATGTGTGTTGTAACTATGTCCATAAAGAATAATGGGATGTCCAAGAAAGATGATATGGAAATAAAAATCATGGGATGTGTAGAGTGTTGGAAAAAAAATTATTCTCTTTATTGGTGATCAAGGATTATAACGTAATATCATTCCTACAGTTGTGTACAAATTCAAATATATTTTCCCTGATAACTTAGTGAAGCTACCCCAAGATGGGGAGGCCGATTTTACCATTATACATGATCCTTGATCATAACTAGTATCTATAAATCCATATATAATGGCTCTTACTAATCTTCATTAAATCAAGAGACGGATTTAGGGCCAAAAATCTAAAGGTTTTACCTGACCTAGTTCTTCTCTTAGAGGATCACCAATGATTTTCGCCATGAAGGTATGTGGACAGCTAAGGATATGTGTTGATTATTGAAATTATGATCATCTTAATGTTAAGTACTGATACCAACTTCCCTGTATAAAGTATCTCCTTAATCACCTCTGAGGATATGTGGTCTTATTGAAGATTAACATGAAATCAGGATTCAATTTGGTGTGTGTTAGGTGATCAGATATACAGAATATAGATTTTTAAACAAGGTATATCCTTTGTGAATATGTATTACTATTATATGGTAAGACAAATCCACCATCTTCTTTCATTTATTTGATTAATTGTGTTTTCCACACATAACCAAATCTGTACTCTTAGACTACAAGAGGTCATATAAAATAGCCTAATATCATACTAAATACAATAAAAGAGAATATTTTATATCCCAAGATCATAAAATTTCAGTTTTTTTATAATGATCACTTGTTGGGTAAATTATATTATAAGTACAGAATATATGTATTTAGAAAAGGTAAGAGTCATTATTTTCTAGCTGTAGCCAAAGAACATCCTTGATAGATGAGGTTTCCTATATCTAGATAGTTAATATTAGCATTTCATACATAAATTTTCATGCTTTCTAGCATAAATTAGAGTGTCGACAAATAAAGGTGTAAAATTTGAAAGGTCTAAAGCTTGTGGGAAGGAATTTTAAAAGTGTAAGGAATTTTTATGCTCAGTAATGATCCTATTATTTCCTGATCCTATATAAGGATACACCTTTTAATTGGAACACTTAAGGTTTTGGTCAAGGATTTCTTTCGATGGTAGGTAAATGATTGGTATCACATGGGTCTCATCACATGAGGCCTCATGAGCATAATTATCCGATTCATGTCCTCTAGATAGAATATTTTTTCATGATTTATGTCGTTATATATATTACATTTTGGGGGAAGGATTTGTCTTATTAACATATGATAAAATATTCAAATACATATTCAATCATCATGAATTAAGATGTGTGAAATATCGTTGGTCTTTTCATGTTGATATTGATTACATGAAAATTTAGAGAAATATGTTTGCTGATACTCGGAGAAAAAAAAACTTAGAGACAATTTATTAATGAGGCCACGAGTGAATTTATATTTATAGATCTTCTTTATGAAGTAAATTTGTAATTTCATTAATTTAAAAAGTAGCATATACTCATATCTTTATAAATGAATTCATCTCTTCTTAATGAGATAAATTAGAGAAAAATTTTAGTTCTCAAAGGCTTGGTCCTGAGGGAATGTATTTCCAGTAATGAAACACAACCTAGTTTTCTTGTCAATGGGGATGAAATCATATATAATCATGGGATTGTATGGGTTCCTAATTACATGAGTGAGGATACGATGTGTGAATACCATGATTCTAAATGGGCAGTACATACCACAATGGCTATGATGTACTACGACATACGCTACTATTATTGGTGGGATGGGATGAAAAGGTAAAATTAAATCATTATTACTAGTTGTCCCACCTTTAAGTATGTGAAAGTAGATCACAAACAACCTACTATCATGTTTTAGGTGTTACTCACTCTAGAGTGTAAATGATGAGAAGTCAACATGGATTTTATAAAAGGGTTTGTGACGACTGTTTGAGGCAATTCCCTTGTATGGCTGATTTTGGATAGGCTTATGAAGATCACCCACTACATTCTAATTAAATAATCCTTCATTGTTGATGATATATGGAGACTCTATATCTAATAGGTTTTATTACATTGTGGGGCTCAACATACCATTATATGAAACAATGATTGTCTATTAACATCTTTGATCTAGAAGGGGTAACATAAGGATTTTTGTTTATAGGATATTTATTAGTATAGAATATCACTCTAAAAAACGGTCAGTCTGAGTGAACTATACAGGTACTGGAGGAAATTTTTCACACATGTGTCCTTGATTGTAGAAGTTCATGAGAAAATAAATTGTCTCTCACTAAGATCCCTTATAATAATTATTTCTATGAAACATTTTATATGGATCATTATGAGGCATTCTGTGGTAGGCCTTACTGTTTAGAGGCTAGGTAAGATATGTAAAAGATTCATATGAACATTCACAATTTTAGAGAGTATCATGTTAGTAGAATATAAAATAATCCATTTATAGATTTATATGTCAATGTAGTACTTATTCCATGATTATCAACTCTTATGTTATTATTATGATTCATATCATATCCTTGATTATGAATAAGTTAATCTATAGGTTGATGCTTCTTTTAAGGAGTATCCAGTTCATATCGTTGGCCATAACAATCATTCATTTCGATGTATGATAGTAACTCTAGTTTGGGTTATATTGAAGCCTAGCTATGTACTGGAAGGAATTTTGGAACATGAGCTAGATATATGTGCTTAGTGGCCAGAGTTATTCTTGGATTCAACTCAATCATCCTCAAAAAGGAAACTTAGCAATGAGTTTTTTTAATGTGGGTATGTTATAAAATCTCAGTTTTTCATAGAGTAATGTAACCATTAAGCTATATTTTTAACCTCATTTTTTACCTTCACATATGTTCATAAAGGGTTCAGAGAAATTTTAGGCAAGTTTTATCATGGTTTTGGGCCTGATGTTCTAGTTTTTGGAGAAACAGGATGATGCATATGGTTAGTGCTAATTTTGAACCTAAACCATGTGCTATTTGGAAGGATGGACTTGGTTTGATAAACTATATAACTTTGGCCACATGTCCATGAAAAACCTACAAATTATTATAAGATCACCGTGAATGGTTTTTCAAACTATTTTCCAAGATTGTGCATGGTTTGGGCCTTAAGACAGTTCCATATCTGTTGTTCACATACAGTTTTCCTATCCATGAACATATCCTCAGTGAGGTTTGTTCACATGGATAGTATTTTCACATGGTTGGTGCATATTTTTTCAACCGTGAAGCCAAACCATGCGCCCAATTAAAAAACCATTAAAATGACATTTTTCCCACATATCCATTAAATATAATTTTTCTTATTCAACCTCTTAATTTGAAAAGTATTCACAACATGTGATTTCTCTCTCTCCATCATCCTAGGGTTTAGTGTATCTTCTTAATCTTGTATTTTATTCAATATTCAACGGTCCCATTTTATCCCACTCGATACTTCTAGCATTCCTCATTCTTATTTTCTTAGTTGTATTCCCCATTTTTAATATTATCTCTATGTGATATAATATGTTTTATTTTTGAGTAGTTTCTGTGGTTTATAATTTTCTATTATTACATCCCAATTATGAGGCCGATACTACATGAGGTGTATAATATAGGTCTAAGGAATATGTTCTATTACTTTTCCCCTATTTTCATAAGGGTTAATGTTTTTATCATTATATTGCATAGTGAACATTTTACGTGTTCCCCATAAAATTAATATTACTTTTAATTTTTATCCAAACCTTACTATATACGTACCTTGATAACATAGAAAATATTGGATATTGAAAACCTCAACATAAAACACCCCTTGTTTGTGATATTTCTATTTCCCTTGAAAATATTTATTGCTTTTAGCTGTAACACCTCTTGGTGAGTTTCGTTTTTCTTGGACAATAATATGACTAAAATGAATAAATTGAATTGTTTTATTGAATGGTTACTTCAATTGACCCTATTGATCTATTATTAATGAAATGATCAAAATGGTATAAGTTTCGTTGATAAATGGATTAGTTAAATCACAATACCCATTGATCACTTGTTATATTATGCTTACCCTTTTAACAGACATGGATCACTATTAATGTCGTGTCCTTCCTAGAGTATGACTTTGGTTCATAAACTAGAAAATCAGGGGTGAACTCAAAAGTAGACATCTGATTCATTTTTCTGTCTTCCAATTGAGAGACCAATCTTGGGATTAATAAATGTCTTAGAATGTGAATGTTGAGGATTAATATCTGTAATGCCCCGACCCCAGTTACCCAGAGTCAGTGCATTATTGCGTAACATTGGCATGATCAAGAAAGATCAAGTCTCGAATGATCGATTAGTTTAGTAGCCTTGGAAACACTAGATACATTCATAAGTATTACATTACATAAAAATGTAAAAAAAACTACAACAACATCTTTCCTTTATATCCCCTGATACTATCCCTACAGGCCATTCATAATATACTTCTTCACATCCGGGAAAAATTAAAACACTGAAAGGGGTGAGCTCAGTTGCTCAGTAAGGATAACAATATAGCGGAAGCTTTCATAAATAAACATAATCATTTAAGACAATGTATAACTAAAACAAAAGCCTTTTAAACTTGAACTTCAACAGAATATGGCAAAAGTAAAATGAGATAATGCAATTTACTTCATCACATGGATATTCTACTGGTCGAATAATCAAATGCAATATCAATAACCACATTCAATATGATTGAATGCATAATGCCAGACTATCATAACAACGTAGCCAAGGCCTCTAGCCAAGAATAAAAATAAGATTTTTTCAAGCCCTCATGCCAAGACACTAGTTTGTCTCATGAGACCTGCCGATGCATCGAGGAGCTATAGCGGGCTCCACCCGTCACTTATTAAGTCCAATTGATTCCTTATATGAACAGGTTTAAACATATAATAAACCATAACATATTTGTATCACATAAAACATGCATAAAGGAAACATAACATTTCCACATTTCAATCACAAGATATCAATACTACACATTGATATAATAAAAACACTTTCAAAACCATTTTCTATACCAAAATAAAAGAAAATTAAAACTTGTACTTATTTTCCATTTAAAAAAAGTTATGGCTTGTTGAGGAAGCCGAAAACTCAAATAATGGTCACGGCGGCGGGGAAGTAATTTTTTCCCACATACTTACGACAATAAAAACATTCCTTTTTTTTGTTTAGTAAAATGATTCTTATAAAAATATTCCTTTTGAATAAACGTAAAAGTCAAAGGGGTTTATACACCATATAAAAGAATGTTGCATATAAAACAAAATATGCCTCAATGAAAGAAGATTGAGACGATGTACCTTACAAAGATCATTAAATAAAGTAGATCAATTATGTGTATTCACTATAAGTAAACATAAGGAAAGAAAAAATATAAGATAGAACATACTAATATCATGTCATAATTTTAAAGTAGGAGATTAACCCAAAGAATGGAAATTGGGTTAGGAAGTTCCCTTACCCTGTGTCCGACTTGACTCGACCGTTCTTTAACCTCTTGAATAATAAACTAGAGTTAATATCTACTTTCTTAATATCCTTTTTCAAGTTCATTATTCCTTTTATATCACTTATTACCATGTTATGAACACTATGTAATTATTTAAGTTAATAATGGTCGTTCTGTCGATATTTGGTACTTGAGTCAACAATAAACTTCTTATAATTTCAAGTAGTTTATGTGGTAGAATATCCATTATATCAAGAATTATATTCATGATGTAGATATCATATGTATCATATATATCCCTTATATACATTCATTCATAGTATTACGTAACATTTAGAGGTAAGAAATGAAATGCACCGTTCATGGAGACGGTAAGCCGTACGTACGCATGAACGCTACTTTAATTTCATTTCATATTTAATGGAATGAAATCATAATTATATAAAGGTATATTATTATTCCAGTATAATATAATGTATAATACCATTTACTACATCCTTTATACATCCCACATATGGCATTAACGATTCCAATCACTTTGATGGGGCGGTAGTCCGCACATCCTAAAATGAAAATATCGCGTTTACCCATAATGGAAATCATAAAGGTATGCAATAAATGAAAAATACCGAAGCTTAAGTAAAACATAAAAATATTATATATCATATATAAATATAGTGACATCTTAATGGCCACCTTTGAAGGTGTTATATTAGTGTTGAACAATCATCATTTCGTAAGGTAGAAATTCGCCATCCACAGAAACAGTATATTCTTTATCCATTAGATGTAGGTGTGTGTAAGTGTAGCTCTAATACATATTATAAAAACATCCTATTATATTGAGGATAACTTTTTTGTTACAAATGAAATCGATAAAAAAAGTTTAGGGGGTTGGAGAAGCAAAACAATATAACATAAGAGAAGACATTACCTTAAAATCGGGTAACTCTTTTTTATTTGAGCCAAAGGCTTCCTTGGGAAGAGTTCATCCCAATGTGAGACTTCTAGGAGTAATATGGGGACGTTGGGAGAGTATTTGGGTAGAGTTTGGCCGATCCAAATGGCTTTAATGTGTGAATAAGGTGGTATAGGTGGGGGCCTTTTTATAAGAGGAGAGAAGGGACACTCTTGGAATGATTGAAATGTTACATTATTCTAAAATGATTTTCAGATTCTAAAGGTCCCACAATGATATATTTAGAGTATAAGGTGATAAGGGCTCTAAATATACTCATTCAATAAGTTTTTGACAAGTTTAAGCCTTAGATTTTACATTATCTTTTCATTTTATTTAAATTGATAATTATTGATGTAATCGTTGCATCATCATTGTGTCATTAAAATTCTAATTTATTTAATGTCTACAAATTATAAAAGAAATGTCATGAGGTAGGAAATATTTTTAGATTTCTAATGAATATTTATAGTCAAAAATATGACTTGTATAACCCCATTTATAAATTTATTTAGTAAGAGAACTCATGTTTGTGACATTTTTATTTTAACATTAAATAAAAGGTTTTTAATGTCATTTTCCTACCAAAGTGGCTCCATGGGGTCCCAAAGTAGACCCATGGATTGTCTTGGTCGTCCATGACTCATCCAATTGGGGTAGGACAAGTTTAAAAGTATTTTCATATTTTTATAATATCATTTTTACCTTAAATTTCACTAATTACCTTTAATCGCGAGTAATCAAACTTAAAAATTACTATTTCCCAAAACAATTATTTTAATCCCATTGAACCACATTTTACTTCCTAATGACAACCATGTTTTTCTGATTTTTGAAAATCAAATCACAGAAGTAGTAATGTTTCATTTAAATGAAAAATCATTTTTTAACTACCACTTAGTGGTTTCACTATTCATCAAAAAAATTGAAGTTTTTCAGAACAATGCCAAAATTTCACCCTAAGCTATAATTGATATTCCGAATTAAAAAATGATGTCTATTTTACAAAATTCCAAACATATATGTTGCATTAATTAATTTTATAACTAATTCCCGATGTCACAACAAATAGCGTGTTTTTAAGAAACAATATATATCAAAAGATTGACAATTGTTTATATCCAATTTCAAAGTCAAATTATTTCTAATAAACACCATTGGATAAAATGGTAAAAATATATTCTAATAATACTTTGAAACCACTAAATAGAATAATTTATCACTATAAATTATTTTGATTTAAAAAATTTTTTTAAGTATTTTTCACTATTCATAAAAAAATGGAAGTTCTCGGAAAATTACAAAAAATTCACCATAGGATAATTTTGATATTACGAATAAAAAAATGAAGTCCATTTTGAAATATAAAATTTCTATAATTTTAAAAGGTGGGTATTACTATTCATAACGGCTACTTTGATTAGTCGCGGTGTGTTAGAACATGAACTTGCATACAATGAAAGCTATTGCATTGTTAAAAGAGAAGCGTATCGTGGAAGCTCGGGGTGTTGCATTATCCCCTCCTTCAATAAATTCCGTCCTCACAATTTGAAATTGTTCTTTGAAAATAAAAGGTTGAAAATAGAAAATACGTTTGTGGAAAACCCACATCAGAAATAGGGTTAATAAAAATATAACATTAAAATAAATAAATATAAGTAAAATGGTCACCCGAGATAGCCCATACTAGGATTCTATGAAAATATGGATATGGAAGAAAAACAAACCATCAAGGTCTGATGGAGAGTTGTAGAAAACTGGATTAGGAGAAAGTTAACCACAAGAAAATCACAAACGTGTGATTGGTTAAACGGTCATTGAATCCCCAGTTGGAAAAGTTAACCGGCAATATTTTTGTTTTAAGTTACCTTTTATAAATTTGAGGAATTTATTTAGGAGATATACTAAGAATGTAAGGTAATATACATACTTGTCATGTAGACTTTCATTCTTTAATAAATTTTTACCACAAACCCATCTTTCACTCTAAAAGGTTATAGAACTCAAAATATTCTATTTATCATAACTGTATAAGGTTCCAAATATTAACACATACCATTTAGATTAGGAAAACTTTTTTGTAATAACCAGGGACTTCCTGTAGGCTAGTGGTAGGAAATAAAGGCCTGTCACACTATGGTTGTGGGTTCGATTCCTACACCTTTGTCTGACGCGACGGGTTATCCCCCGACCTGCAGGTTGTCCTTTTCCTATACTATAGTATTATAATATTCCAAAAATAAACTTCATAAATGTTTTATCCTTAAACAATACTATCCAAAGTTCAACTTAATCCATTCAAACCTTTATAGTTGTCCAAAAATACCTCCATCCAGACTTTCTCTAAAAGTTCCTTAAATTCCAAAATCAATTGTAAAATTAGATTCCCCCAAAAAAGTAATGTTTCTCTTGTTGTCACATACTAAAAATATGATTACCTTTATCATATTAAAACCTTAATGAAAACAACAAGTACTGTAATACAATCCTAATATATATCACATTATTCTTATAACCATAATATAATCCTTGTGTCCAAAAGAACCAATACATTAAATATTCCACTTCAACTGTAGTAACATCATATGATTTTCCTTGATCCCTTGGCCTTTTCTGAGGTAAGTTTCCCTGACTCTTAGGACATTCATTGGCATAATGCCCCATTTCTCTACAATTGTAGCAATCAACATTGACAGCCACTTTCTTTCCCTTGCAATCACGAGCCTGGTGACCTTTTTCTCCACATTTATAACAAACTCTCATTCCTTTTAGGCAAGTACCGGGATGATTCTTCCCAAAATTATCGCATAATGGAAAATCCTTCATTCCCTTTTTCCCTTTATTCGTCTCTTGTTCTACCATTCTCTTCTTCTCTTCCTTTACTTTGTTGTCATAAGACTTAGAGAATTATTTTTTTGTCTTGATAGAACATGATACTATATCTTCGTATGTTGATAAAGATTGTGATACTAAAGCTCGATGGAGAAATGGTTTTAACCCATAAAAAATGATCAATATTACTTCTTGGGTTACGTATATAATCTTCGGCATGCCTCACTAACCTTTTAAAGTTAGCCTCATACATTGCGACATTCTCATCCTCCTTCTGCCTCAGACTCAGAAATTGCCTTTCCATATCTGCTCAATGGTCGTGTGGAAAGTATTTTTCTAATAAAATTTCCTTAAACTCCCTCCATTCCATACTTGATACTTCTTCATCTTCCTTTGTGTTTTGAATCAGCGACCACCATTGATCGGCATCTCCAGTGAGGCGGTATACTGCCATGACAACCTTCACCCTTTCGTTACTCCCCAAGGCTTGGAATATTTTCTCTAAGGATTTTATCCATTGGTCAGCTACTAATGGATTTGTACCCCCATTAAATTTTGGTGGTTGTTGCCTCATGAAGCGGTCTAACATTGATCCTACACATTGCGGATCAGGGTGCTCCATATGAGTAATTTTATTATTCATGTCTTGAGTGAGTTGTCCCAGTATGGTAATAAGTTGATCAGCACTAGTTGTATCTCCAGATCCACAATAATTATCTTGAGCAGGAGGGAAATCCCTACATGGAGTGCGTGCATTGATAAGGTTTCCATTCCTTCCACTAGGTTCCATTTCTAAACAATGGCATAAACTAGATTAGTTTATGAATCAAAATGCATAATTCCGTACTTGTAAAATAATTAACATAAATTGAACTATTAATGTATATAATCCATAATCATAAAAAAAATTCTTTGAGGAAGTATATACTCTTAACACTTCATAGTGGTTTGTAATGAAAATGAGAATTATCCTAAGCATATCCCCCGGGAGTGTCGTAACCAAGAGTGCAGCAAGGCCAATTGTCGTGCACCAGTTCCCGTTCAAGTCTAGCTCAAAGCATTTTTTAGGGATTTACCCCTAGGTACATATGTGCCCGAGCCGACTCTACCTGCTCGTATCCAGACAGGGATGTATTGCTCGGAAAACTCACAAGATCTCTATAATACCAATATTCTTGGATGTTCTTCTATACTAATCCTGAAAGTCTATCTTTGGGCTATGTGCTCTAATCAGAGTTTATCTAAATCTAGCTTCCAAGGTTAGTACTAAACTGCCTCTGATACCAACTGAAACGCCCCGACCCTAGTTATCCAGAGTCGGTGCATTATTGCATAACATTGGCATGATCAAAAAAGATCGAGTCTCAAAAGACCGATTAGTTTAGTAGCCTTGGAAACACTAGATACATTCATAAGTCTTACATTACATCAAAAAGTAAAACAAAACTACAACAACATCTTGTCTTCTTATCCCCTCATACTATCCCTGCAGGTCATTCATAATATACTTCTTCACATCCTGGAAAAATTAAAACACTGAAAGAGGTGAGCTCATATGCTCATTAAGGATAACAATATAGCAGAAGCTTTCATAAATAAACATAAACATTTAAGACAACGTATAACTAAAACAAAATCCTTTTAAACATGAACTTCAACATAATATGGAAAAAGTAAAATGAGATAATGCCATTTACTTCTTCACATTGATATTCTACTGGTCGAATAATCACATGAAATATCAATAACCACTTTCATAATGATGGAATGCATAATGCCAGACTATCATTACCACGTAGCCAAGGCCTCGTGCCAAGACTACAAATAAGATTTTGTCAGGGCCTCGTTCCAAGACACTAGTTTGTCTCATGAGACCTACCGATTCATCGAGGAGCTATAGCGGGCCCCACCCGTCACTTATTAAGTGCAATGCATTCCTCATATGAACAGGTTTAAACATATAATAAACCATAACATATTTGTATCACATAATACATGCATAAAGGAAACATAACATTTCCACATTTCAATCACAAGATATCAATACTACACATTGATATAATAAAAAAACTTTCAAAACCATTTTCAATACCAAAATAAAAGAAAATTATAACTTGTATTTATTTTTCATTTAAAAAAATTTATGGCTTGTTGAAGAAGCCGAAAACTCAAATAATGGTCACGGTGGCGGGGATGTCGTTGTCGCCGCATATATACAACAAGAAAAAAATTCCTTTTTGTCATTTAGTAAAACAC
Organism: Viscum album; assembly: GCA_963277665.1. Classification (NCBI taxonomy): domain Eukaryota; kingdom Viridiplantae; phylum Streptophyta; class Magnoliopsida; order Santalales; family Viscaceae; genus Viscum; species Viscum album. Next base: position 1,511,021,165 of record OY728132.1, on the reverse strand, counting down.
TTCCTATAAAAAGATTACATTTGAATAAACGTAAAAGTCAAAGGGGTTTATACACCGTATAAAAGAATGTTGCGTATAAAAAAATATGCCTCAATGAAAGAAGATTGAGATGAAGTCCCTTAAAAATATCATTAAATAAAATAGATCTATTATGTGTATTCACTAAAATTACACATAAAGAAATTAAAAATACAAGATAGAACATAATAATATCATGTCAAAATTTTAAAGTAGGAGATTAACCCAAAGAATGGAAATTGGGTTAGGAAATTCCCTTACCTTGTGTCCGACTTGACTCAACCATTCTTTAAACTCCTGAATAATAAACTAGAGTTAATTTCTACTTGCTTAAGATCCTTTTTCAAGTTCATTATTCCTTTTATATCACTTATTACCATGTTATAAACAATATGTAATTATTTAAGTTAATAACGATCGTCCTATCGATATTTGGAACTTGAGTCAACAATAAACTTCTGATAATTACAAGTTGTTTATGTGGTAGAATATCCATTACCTCCATAATTATATTAATGATTTAGTTATCATATATATCCAGTATATACATTCATTAAAAATATTACGTAACATTTAGAGGTAAGAAATGAAATGCACCGTTCATGGAGATGGTAAGCCGTACGTACGCGTGAAAGCTACTTTCATTTCTATTTCATATTTAATGGAATGAAATAATAATTATATAAAGTCATATTATAATTCCAGTATTATATAATGTATAATACCATTTAATCCATCCTTTTTACATCCCAAATATGGAATTAACGATTCAAATCACTTTGAGGGGGCAGTAGTCCGCACTTCCTAAAATGAAAATATCGTGCTTACCCATAATGGAAACCATAAAGGTATGAAATAAATGAAAAATACAGAAGCTTAAGTAAAAAAATAAACATATTATATATCATATATAAATATATTGACATCTTAATGGCCACCTTTGAAGGTGTTATATGAGTATTGAACAACCATCGTTTCGTGAGGCAGAAATTATCCATCCACAGAAACAGTATGTTCTTTAACCATTAGATGTAGGTGTGTGTAAGTGTAGCTAAAATCCTTCTTATAAATAATCCTAGTATATTAATGAAACTTGTGTTGTTACAAAATAAATTAATAAAAAGAGTTTAGGGGTTGGAGAAGCAAAACAAAATAACATAAGAGAATACATTACCTTAAAATCGGGTAACTCTTTTTGATTTGAGCCAAAGGCTTCCTTGGTAAGAGTTCTACCCAAAGTGAGACTTCTAGGAGTAAGAGAGGGAAGTTGTGAGAGTATTTGGGCAGAGTTTGGCCGAGACAAATGGCTTGAATGTGTGACTAAGGTGGTATAGCCGGGGCCTTTTATAAGAGGAGAGAATGGGCACTCTTGGAAAGATTGAAATGTTACTTTATTGTGAAATGCTTTTCCGATTATAAAAGTGCCAAAATGATATCTTTCGAGGATAAGGTGATAAGGGTTCGAAATCTACTCATAAAATATGTTTTTGACAAGTTTATGCCTTCGATTTTACATTATCTTTTCATTTTATTTAAATCATTAATTAATGAGGTAATCGCTGCATCATCATTGTGTCATAGAACCTTTAATTTATTTAATGTCTAAAAATTATAAAAAAACTATCATGATGTAGTAAATATATTTATCTTTCTAATGAATGTTTCTAGTCAAAAATATGACTTTTATATCCCCATTTATAAATTTATTTAGTAAAAGAACTCATGTTTGTGACATTTTTATTTTAACATTAAATAAAAAGTTTTTAATGTCATTTTCCTAACAATGTGGCTCCATGGGGTCCCCAAGTTGACCCATGGATTGTCTTGGTAACGCCCCGACCCTAGTTACCCAGAGTCGGTGCATTATTACATAACATTGGCATGATCACAAGAAAGATCAAATCTCGAAAGACCGATTGGTTTAGTAGCCTTGGAAACACTAGATATATTCATAAGTTTTACATTACATCATTAAACGAAAAACTACTACAACAACATATTGTCTCCATAATCCACACTCATATCCCCACATAATATCCCTGCAGGTCATTCATAACTTACTTCTTCACTTCTTGGGAAAAATAAAATATAGAAAAGGGGTGAGCTCAAATGCTCAGTAAGGATAACAATATAGCGGAAACTTTCATAAATAAGAATAAACTTTTAAGGCAATGTATAACTAAAACAAAATCCTTTCAAACATGATCTTTCAACATGGTATGGCATAAATAAAATGAAATAATGCCATTTACTTATTCACATGGATATTCTACTAATCGAATAATCACATGCAAAAATCAATAACCACTTTCATAATGTTGGAATGCATAATGCCAGACTATCATAACCACATAGCCAAGGCCTCGTGCCAAGACTACAAATAAGATTTTTTCAAGGCCTTGTTCCAAGACACTAGTTTGTCTCATGAGACCTACCGATGCATCGAGGAGCTATAGCGGGCTCCACCCGTCACTTATTAAGTCCAATGCATTCCCATATGAAAAGGTTTAAACATAACATAAACATTCGTATTAAAACTAGCATACGAAATGTCAATAATTTCACCATAAACTATGAATGGTATAAAAATACCACATTCACAGTCAAACATATCACAAAACCGTCAATACAATATAGAAGTTTTGTATCATAATAAATCAACTTCAAATAAGCGTAAAATCCGTCAAAGGATGTTGACATAGATGAAATCAAAACACTTTTTAGAGAAATATCTCTTTCTATTTTTGAAATCATTTAAGAGCCATATAAAATAAAACATTTTCTTGAAAATATTCTTATAATCTTTTAAGGAAAACTTTGAAGATTTTATAACGGCAGAAAATAACCGCACTAGCCGTATAAGTTAAAAAAACATTCTTACCTTAATTCTGTCGAAAAGGTTAAAAAGGACCTTGTTTTGAAAACGACGGAAAGATTCCTTTATAAACCTCTTATAAAAAGTCAAAAAGGGTATAAATTACTTTAACCCATATTCTTGTAAATAATAAATATGTTTTGAAATACATTTCGAAGAAACATGGATGTGGATAATAAAGAAATCCCAGTAGATTATTACGTATAAACAACCACGGATAATGAAGAGATTGTGAAATAGCCCTTACCTTGTACTTTTCCTTGGTTGGGGTAGGTTAACCTCCTGTATAATGGTGAAATAATTGTTATTAAATTATACAAGAATCATATATATTAATATGATATCATATATGATCTTTTAACATTGCTTTATTAATAATATCTTAGTATTATCGTCGTTTCAGGTGATAATCGATTCGTTCTTAAATGTTTGGTTACGTAAGACATGTTTGTAAAGGATAGATTAAATCTTATTCATAATCAGAATGATATTAACATTATTTTTAACCCTAAAATGAGAATAAGACTTGAATGGATACGATGGAGGAAGGATCTCACCGCGTTCGTGGAGACGGTAGTCCGTACGTACGCACGAACGCTACTTCCATTTAATTTTTATTTTAAAAGAATTGAATCCAAATGATACATAGGTATATTACTATTCCAGTATAATATAATATTTTATATTTGTTACTTATGTTCATTAACACCATCCTTTATACGTTCCATGTGTGGTATGAATGAGTCATATCATTTTAAGGGGGCGGTAGTCCGCACTTCCTCAAATGAAATTATCGTATGTATATACAACATGAAACGAATAATGATATGAAATAAAATGGAATTACAGAAGATTATATATAAAATATATACCTTCAATATCATATTTAATTACAGTTCCATCATAATGGCCACCATGAGAGGCGGTAAGATGTATTTGAACAATCATCGTTTCGTGAGGCGTTAGTTTGCCATCCACAGAAACATTATGTTCATCATCCATTAGATGGAGTTGTGTGTATGTGTAGTTTGAATCCTTCTTATAACAACATCCTAGTATATTGAGGATACTGGTGTTGTTACAAAAGAAAGGAAATAAAAAGAGTTTGTGGGTTGGAGAAGCAAAATAAATGAAAATAATTTAAGAGAAATCGTTACCTTTAATTTAGGTAACTCACTTTGGTTGGAACCAAAGGACTTCTTGAAATGCTTTCTGCCTAAGGGGAAGCTTCAAGGAGGAGTATAGGGATGTGGGGAGCTTAGTTGGGTAGAGTTTGGACGAGCCAAGTGGCTTGAGAGGTGTGAGGAATGAGTAGAAGTGGTCTCCTTTTATAAGGGAGAGGAGGGGCTCTTTAGGAAAGTGTGAAAGTATTACTTTATAATATATTTTTATTCGGTTTATAATGGTCCAAAAATCATTGAGGTCGAAGATAAGATGACTCATATTCTAAATAACATCAACCAATAATAATTGGACAGGTTTTAGATAATATTTTAATCATTATAATCTTATTTATTTAAATGATTTATTAATGAGGTAAACATTGCATCATTATTGTGTCATTAAAAATTTAACTTAATTGATGTCTAAAAATTATAAATAAAATATCATTATGTAGGAAATCTTTTTATCTTTCTAATGAATAATTATAATCGAAAATCCAACATGTATAACCCTATGTAAAAAGTTTTCTTCTAAAAGATGTAATCTTATGCCATTTTTATTTTTATTTTAACTTTATTAATATAATGTGTCATTATCACTTACAAGTGGCTCCAAGGGGTCCCCAAATTGACCCAAGGATGCCCATGGTCGGGTATGTGTCCACCAATAAGGTTAGGACACGTTTTAGGGTAATTTTGTATTATTATAATATTATTTATTTAACCCTTATTTACCGGATTTACCCTTTAACCATGGTAAATAAAATATTTACCGCAGTAATTATTCAAATTGTCTTAAAATAGAAGTTACCTATTTACACAATTTAAACATCCTGATTCCAAATATGGAATCCATTTTCCTAAATTCAAAACACAGAAGTGGCAGAAATTAATTCAAAATTAATTCCCGCTGTCAAAACAAAAAGCGTGTTTTTAAGAGATAATAACTATCAAAAGATTGACACTTGTTTATGTTCGGTTTAATTGTAAAATTATGTCCAATGACCAACATTATATTAAAATGTAAAAATATATTCTAAATATACTTTAAAACCACTAAAATTCATAATTTATCACTATTAATTATTTTTATTAAAAAAGTTGTTTTTAATTAAAATTTAGTAATTTTCACTATTCATCAAAATATGAAAGTTATCCGAAAAGTACCAAAATTTCACCTTAGGCTAAATTCGATATTCCGAGTCCAAAAATGAAGTCCATTTTGAAATATAAAATATATATGATTTCAAAAAGTAGGTATTACTATTCACAACGGCTAGTTTAATTAGTTGTGGTGTGTGTTAGAACTCGAGGTTGCGTACAACACACGCTATCGCATTATTCGAAGGGAAACGTACCGTAGAAGCTTGGGGTGTTACATTCTCCCCTCCTTCAAATAATTGCGTCCTCACAATTTCTAGGGTATTACTGCATAAAAAGACTCGGGTGGTTCTTCATCATAAGTTCCTCGGGTTCCCACGTTGCCTCTTCCATCTTATGGTTTCTCCACAAAACTTTTACCAGACGCGTCGTCCGGTTTCTCAGTACTTGTTCTCTTGTATCAAGAATCCTGACGGGCTCTTCACAATAGGAAAGATCGGGTTCCAGTTCTAATTCCTCATAGGTGAGTACATGCGTTGGGTCAGGCATGTATCTCCTCAACAGAGATACGTGGAACACATCGTGATCTTTGGAGAGACTTGGCGGCATTTCCAATCGGTAAGCTACAGCCCCAATTCGTTCTAGAATTTCGAAAGGTCCGATGTACCTGGGACTCAATTTACCTTTCTTACCAAAACGTATGACTCCCTTCCACGGAGATACCTTTAGGAAAACATGATCACCGACTTGAAATTTCAAATCCTTCCTTCGATTATCGGCATAGCTCTTCTGCCTACTTTGAGCTGCTTTGATGTAATTTTGGATTACCTTCACCTTTTCCACCGTTTCCTCCACCAGTTCTGGGCCTACAATTTTTTTTCACCAACGTCATCCCAACAGGTTGGTGTACGACATCTCTTTCCGTATAACGCTTCATATGGTGCCATCTGAATACTCGAATGGAATCTATTGTTATAGGAAAATTCTACTAGTGGTAAATATTGATCCCACATACCCTGAAAATCAAGTGAGCAAGATCTCAACATGTCTTCTAAGGTCTGAATAGTCCGTTCTGATTGTCCGTCTGTCTGAGGGTGGTAAGCAGTGCTCAAATGAAGTTCAGTATCCAGGGATTTCTGAAGACTTTTCCAAAACCTTGAAGTAAAACGGGGATCACGATCAGAAACAATTGATAGGGGTACTCCATGAAGTCTCACAACTTCATTAATGTATAGTCTTGCTAGACGTTCCAGGGGTAGATCTTCTCTTATAGCAAGAAAATGTGCTGACTTGGTAAGACGATCAACAATAACCCATATTGCATCGTTCCTTCTAGGAGTCTTTGGTAGCCCCATGACAAAGTCCATCGTAATATTGTCCCCTTTCCACTCTGGTATGGGAAGAGGTTGCATGACTCCTCCAGGCTGTTGCCTTCCAGCTTTCACTTGTTGACAAACCATACATCTTGACACAAAATCAGCAATCTCCCTCTTCATGTTGTCCCACCAAAAATGTTCCTTCAAATATCTATACATTTTGGTGCTCCCAGGTTGTATAGAGAAATTGGAACTATGAGCATCATCCAGCAATTCCCTTTTCAGATCAGGTAAATCGGGAACACAAAGTCTCTTCCTGAATTTCAAAATTCCATCTTCATACACAAAGTCTCTCAATCTCCCATCATTCACAGCTTTAATCTTCTTCTGAAATTCTTCATCATCGGTCTGAGAACTCTTAATCCTTTCTAGTAAAGATGGTTTGGCAACCATTTGAAAAAGCATTGATGTTTCATCTTCCCTGGTTATTCCCATGTCCATCTTTTCTAGATCCATGAAAATTGGATCCCTTTCAATTCTCATCATGTTCAGAACTCCATGGTCTTTTCTGCTCAAAGCATCTGCTACTTTGTTTGCTTTCCCCAGGTGGTAGTGTATCGTGCAATCATAATCCTTGAGTAATTCAAGCCATCTCCTTTGCCTCATGTTGAGTTCTTTTTGTGAGAAAATATACTTCAAACTCTTATGATCAGTATAAATCTCACATTTTTCACCATAGAGGTAGTGCCTCCATATCTTCAAAGAAAAGATCACAGCTGCTAACTCAAGATCATGAGTAGGATAGTTTTGTTCATGAATTTTCAACTATCGTGATGCATAGGCAATAACTCTATCATTCTGCATAAGGACATAGCCAAGTCCTTTCTTCGATGCATCACTATAAATAACGAACCCATCATTCCCCGATGGTAGAGTCAATATAGGAGAATTGACTAATCTTCTCTTCAGTTCTTCGAAACATTCTTCACACTCTTTTGTCCAAACAAATTTAACCCCTTTACGTGTGAGCTTCGTTAATGGGTTAGCAAATCGGGCAAAATTCTGGACGAAACGTCGATAATAACCTGCCAAACCAATAAAACTACGTACCTCAGTTATACTCGTAGGTGCTGGCCATTCTTGGATTGCCTTGGTCTTAGAAGGATCAACAGAGATTCCATATTTAGAGACAATATGGTCAAGAAAAGAAATCTCCTGAAGCCAGAATTCACACTTGCTAAACTTTCCATATAATTCATGCCTCCTCAGAGTCTTCAAGATAATGCGCAAGTGATTTTCATGATCTTCGTAGGTTTTGGAGTATACCACGATATCATCAATAAATACCACCACAAATTCATCGAGATACTCCTTGAAAACTCTATTCATCAGATCCATGAATACAGAGGGTGCATTAGTCAATCCAAACGGCATTACAGTAAACTCGTAATGCCCGTACCTGGTTCGAAATGCTATTTTCGGAATGTCTTCCTTCTTCACACACAACTGATGGTATCCAGATCGAAGGTCAATCTTTGAAAAGTATTGAGCTCCATGTAGTTGGTCAAATAAATCATCAATACGAGGTAGGGGATACTTGTTCTTTATCGTTATAGCATTGATCTCCCTGTAGTCGATACATAACCTCATAGATCCATCTTTCTTTTTAACAAAAAGAACAGGGGATCCCCATGGAGAAACACTAGGGCGAATAAATCCCTTATTACTCAATTCCTATAGTTGTTTCTTTAGTTCGACTAACTCTACAGTGGCCATTCTATAAGGGGTCTTCGATATAGGCCTTGATCCAGGAATCAAATCAATGGAAAACTCAACTTCTCGTTCTGGAGGATGTCCAGGTAAATATTCCGGAAATACATCTACAAATTCATTCACAACAGGTACATCCTCTATTTGAACATTCCTTTCCTCACCGATAGTTACTTCATTCTCTTCCTCCCCAATAATTGAATTAAGTTGAGCTACTGGGGGTGGGTCTAAATAAGAATTAGGTGGTGACGATTCTGCTCTAAAAATAAGGTTTTCCTTATCATTATCATCAAGAATCGTAACCTCTTTCTTCTTACAATAAATCTTCGCATCATAGTCCGAAAGCCAGTCCATACCGAGGATTATATCAAACTCAATCATAGGTATGATGATGAGATCAGCAGATAAAGAAAATTTATGTCCTCTAATGGGGACTGATTCACAAAACTTTGTTGCAATGATATTTCCCTTAAAAGTTTTAACTGACAACTCCCTTATTAAATCAAATTGGAAATATCTAATTTTCTTAGCAAACTGGGAAGATATGAAACAATGCGATGATCCAGAATCAAATAATGCATTTGCTAAACTTGAGGAAACCATTAAATTACCTGCCACCACATCTTTCGGAGCTTCTACCTCAGCAGTAGTGATAGCATAAGCCTGGCCTTGATCCCTTGGCCTTTTCTGAGGTAAGTTCTCCTGACGCTTAGGACATGCATTTGCATAATGCCCCATCTCCCTGCAGTTGTAGCACTGAACGTTGGTAGCTTCCTTCTTCCCCTTGCAATCATGAGCTTGGTGGCCTTTTTCACCACACTTGTAACAGACTCCCATTCCCTTCAGGCAAGCACCAGGATGTTTCTTCCCACATTTACCACAAGATGGATATTCAACCTTTCCCTTCTTCCCCTTATTTCCATTCCCAGATTGATCAGCAGGTATCTTCTTCTCTTGCTTCGCTTTAAAGTCATAAGACATAGAGAATTCTTTTTCGGTCTTGATAGCACATGAGACAATGTCTTCGTACGACGAAAAGGATTGTGAGACTAATGCTCGACGGAGAAATGGTTTTAACCCATCAAAGAAACGATCAATCTTACTTCTTGGGTTGCGAATATAATCTCCAGCATACCTCGCTAACCTTGTAAAGTTAGCCTCATACTTTGTGACATTCTCATCCTCCTTTTGTCTCAGACTCAGAAATTGCCTTTCCATATCTACTCGATGGTCGCGAGGGAAGTATTTTTCTAAAAACAGATCTTTGAACTCCCTCCATTCCATATCTGATACTTCATCATCTTCCTTCGTATTTTGAATCAATGACCACCATTGATCAGCATCTCCAGTGAGGCGGTAAACTGCCATGATAACTTTTTCCCTTTCACTGCTCCCCAAAGCCTGAAATATTTTCTCTAGGGAAAATATCCATTGCTCAGCTACTAAGGGATTTGTATTCCCATTGAACGTTGGTGGTTGTTGCCTCATGAATCGATTTAACATTGATCCTCCACACTGCGGATCAGGGTGCTCCATACAGGTAAGTTTATTATTCATAACCTGAGTAAGTTGTCCCAGTACGGTGATTAGCTGATCAGCACCAGTTGCATCACCAGCCCCACTATAATTATCTTGAGCAGGAGGGCAATCCCTACATGGAGTGTGTGCATTGATACGGTTTCCATTTCTTCCACTAGGCGCCATTTCTAAACAATGGAATAAACTAGATCAGTTTATGAATCAAAATACATAATCCCATACTTATAAAACACTTAACATAAATTGAACTATTTATGGATATAATCATTAATCATAAAAATGCTTTCTTTGAGGAAGTATATACTCATAAACCCTTCATAATGATTTGTAAAGAAAATGAGAGTTATCCTAAGAATATCCCCCGGGAGTGTCGTAACCAAGAGTGCAGCAAGGCCCGTTGTCGTGCACCAGTTCCCGTTCGAGTCTAGCTCAAAGCGGTGTTTTCGGGTTTTACCCCTAGGTACATCTGTGCCAGAGCCGCCTCTACCTGCTCGTATCCAGGCAGGGATGTATTGCTCGGAAAACTCACAAAATCTCTACAATACCAAAATTCTAGGAAATTCTTCTATACTAATCCTCAAAGTTCATCTTAGGTCTACATGCTCTAATCAGAGTTTATCTAAATCTAGCTTCCAAGGTTTGTACTAAACTTCCTCTGATACCAACTGTAACACCCCGACCCTAGTTACCCAGAGTCGGTGCATTATTACATAACATTGGCATGATCACAAGAAATATCAAATCTCGAAAGACCGATTGGTTTAGTAGCCTTGGAAACACTAGATATATTCATAAGTTTTACATTACATCATTAAACGAAAAACTACTACAACAACATATTGTCTCCATAATCCACACTCATATCCCCACATAATATCCCTGCAGGTCATTCATAACTTACTTCTTCACTTCCTGGGAAAAATAAAACATAGAAAAGGGGTGAGCTCAAATGCCCAGTAAGGATAACAATATAGCGGAAACTTTCATAAATAAGAATAAACTTTTAAGGCAATGTATAACTAAAACAAAATCCTTTCAAACATGAACTTTCAACATGGTATGGCATAAATAAAATGAAATAATGCCATTTACTTATTCACATGGATATTCTACTAATCGAATGATCACATGCAAAAATCAATAACCACTTTCATAATGTTGGAATGCATAATGCCAGACTATCATAACCACATAGCCAAGGCCTCGTGCCAAGACTACAAATAAGATTTTGTCAAGGCATTGTGCCAAGACACTAGTTTGTCTCATGAGACCTACCGATGCATCGAGGAGCTATAGCGGGCTCCACCCGTCACTTATTAAGTCCAATGCATTCCCATATGAAAAGGTTTAAACATAACATAAACATTCGTATTAAAACTAGCATACGAAATGTCAATAATTTCACCATAAACTATGAATGGTATAAAAATAGCACATTCCCAGTCAAACATATCACAAAACCTTCAATACAATATAGATGTTTTGTATCATAATAAATCAACTTCAAATAAGCGTAAAATCCGTCAAAGGATGTTGACATAGATGAAATCAAAACACTTTTTAGAGAAATATCTCTTTCTATTTTTGAAATCATTTAAGAGCCATATAAAATAAAACATTTTCTTGAAAATATTCTTATAATCTTTTAAGGAAAACTTTGAAGATTTTATAACGGCAGAAAATAACCGCACTAGCCGTATAAGTTAAAAAAAACATTCTTACCTTAATTCTGTCGAAAAGGTTAAAAAGGACCTTGTTTTGAAAACGACGGAAAGATTCCTTTATAAACCTCTTATAAAAAGTCAAAAAAGGTATAAATGACTTTAACCCATATTCTTGTAAATAATAAATATGTTTTGAAATACATTTCGAAGAAACATGGATGTGGATGATAAAGAAATCCCAGTAGATTATTACGTATAAACAACCTCGGATAATGAAGAGATTGTGAAATAACCCTTACCTTGTACTTTTCCTTGGTTGGGGTAGGTTAACCTCCTGTATAATGGTGAAATAATTGTTATTAAATTATACAAGAATCATATATATTAATATGATATCATATATGATCTTTTAACATTGCTTTATTAATAATATCTTAGTAGTATCGTCGTTTCAGGTGATAATCGATTCGTTCTTAAATGTTTGGTTACGTAAGACATGTTTGTAAAGGATAGATTAAATCTTATTCATAATCAGAATAATATTAACATTATTTTTAACCCTAAAATGAGAATAAGACTTTAATGGATACGATGGAGGAAGGATCTCACCGCGTTCGTGGAGACGGTAGTCCGTACGTACGCACGAACGCTACTTCCATTTAATTTTTATTTTAAAAGAATTGAATCCAAATGATACATAGGTATATTACTATTCCAGTATAATATAATATTTTATATATGTTACTTAAGTTCATTAACACCATCCTTTATACGTTCCATGTGTGGTATGAACGAGTCATATCATTTTAAGGGGGCGGTAGTCCGCACTTCCTCAAATGAAATTATCGTATGTATATACAACATGAAACGAATAATGATATGAAATAAAATGGAATTACAGATACTTATATATAAAATATATACCATCAATATCATATTTAATTACAGTGCCATCATAATGGCCACCATGAGAGGCGGTAAGATGTATTTGAACAATCATCGTTTCGTGAGGCGTTAGTTTTCCATCCACAGAAACATTATGTTCATCATCCATTAGATGGAGTTGTGTGTATGTGTAGTTTGAATCCTTCTTATAACAACATCCTAGTATATTGAGGATACTGGTGTTGTTACAAAAGAAAGGAAATAAAAAGCGTTTGTGGGTTGGAGAAGCAAAATAAATGAAAATAATTTAAGAGAAATCGTTACCTTTAATTTAGGTAACTCACTTTGGTTGGAACCAAAGGACTTCTTGAAATGCTTTCTGCCTAAGGGGAAGCTTCAAGGAGGAGGAGAGGGATGTGGGGAGATTAGTTGGGCAGAGTTTGGACGAGCCAAGTGGCTTGAGAGGTGTGAGGAATGAGTAGAAGTGGTCTCCTTTTATAAGGGAGAGGAGGGGCTCTTTAGGAAAGTGTGAAAGTATTACTTTATAATATATTTGTATTCGGTTTATAATGGTCCAAAAATCATTGAGGTCGAAGATAAGATGACTCATATTCTATATAACATCAACCAATAAGAATTGGACAGGTTTTAGATAATATTTTAATCATTATAATCTTATTTATTTAAATGATTTATTAATGAGGTAAACATTGCATCATTATTGTGTCATTAATAATTTAACTTATTTGATGTCTAAAAATTATAAATAAAATATCATCATGTAGGAAATCTTTTTAGCTTTCTAATGAATATTTATAATCTAAAATCCAACATGTATAACCCTATGTAAAAATTGTTCTTCTAAAAGATGTAATCTTATGCCATTTTAATTTTTATTTTAACTTTATTAAAATAATGTGTCATTATCACTTACAAGTGGCTCCAAGGGGTCCCCAAATTGACCCAAGGATGCCCATGGTCGGTTATGTGTCCACCAATAAGGTTAGGACACGTTTTAGGGTAATTTTTTATTATTATAATATTATTTTTTTAACCCTTATTTACCGGATTTACCCTTTAACCATGGTAAATAAAATATTTACTGCAGTAATTATTCAAATTGTCTAAAAATAGAAGTTACCTATTTACACAATTTAAACATCCTGATTCCAAATATGGAATCCATTTTACTAAATTCAAAACACAGAAGTGGCAGAAATTAATTCAAAATTAATTCCCGCTGTCAAAACAAAAAGCGTGTTTTTAAGAGATAATAACTATCAAAAGATTGACACTTGTTTATGTTCGGTTTAATTGTAAAATTATGTCCAATGACCAACATTATATTAAAATGTAAAAATATATTATAAATATACTTTAAAACCACTAAAATTCATAATTTATCACTATTAATTATTTTTATTAAAAAAGTTGTTTTTAATTAAAATTTAGTAATTTTCACTATTCATCAAAATATGAAAGTTATCCGAAAAGTACCAAAATTTCACCTTAGGCTAAATTCGATATTCCGAGTCCAAAAATGAAGTCCATTTTGAAATATAAAATATATATGATTTCAAAAAATAGGTATTACTATTCACAACGGCTAGTTTAATTAGTTGTGGTGTGTGTTAGAACTCGAGGTTGCGTACAACACACGCTATCGCATTATTCGAAGGGAAACGTACCGTGGAAGCTTGGGGTGTTACAGTCATGGTTGGCCACGACTCATCCAATAGGGTTAGAATAAGTGTAAAGGTATTTTCATATTTTTATAATATCATTTTTACCATAAGTTTCACTAATTAACTTTAATCGCGATTAATTAATCTTAAAAGTTACTATTCACCAAAAAGTTATTTTAATCCCATTGAACTACATTTTACTTCCTAATGACAACCATGTATGTCGGATTTTTGAAAATCAAATCCCAGAAGTGGTAATGTTTCATTTAAACTAAAAATTAGTTTTTTAACTACCACTTAGTGGTTTCACTATTCATCAAAAAAATTGAAGTTTTTCAGAACAATGCCAAAATTTCTCCCTAAGCTATAATTGATATTATGAATTCACAAATGATGCCTATTTTACAAAATTCCAAACATATAAGTTGCATTAATTAATTTTATAACTAATTCCCACTGTCACAGCAAATATCGTGTTTTTATGAAACAATATATATCAAAAGACTGACAATTGTTTATGTCCAATTTCAAAGTGAAATTAATTCTAATGAACACCATTGGATAAAATGGTAAAAATATATTCTAATTATTCTTTAAAACCACTCAATAGTATAATTTATCACTATAAATTATTTTGATTAAAAAAGCTGTTTTAAGTATTTTTCACAATTCATAAAAAAATGGAAGTTCTCAGAAAATTACAAAAAATTCACCTTAGGATAATTTCGATATTACGAATACAAAAATGAAGTCCATTTTGAAATATAAAATTTCTATAATTTTAAAAGGTGGGTATTACTATTCATAATGGCTACATTGATTAGTCGCGGTGTGTTATAACTCGAAGTTCTGTACAATGCAAGCTATTGCATTATTGAAAGAGAAGCGTATTGTGGAAGCTTGGGGTGTTACAATATCAAAAATTCTACTCCATTTCACGAAATTAGAATTCCATGGATTTGTCATTATGTCCTCAAACATAGATTAACTTGGACTATCTCATTTTGAACCAATAAATTATCACCCTATATTACCTTGTACTTTTCCTTGTGTTTGGTTAAAAGCAAGTAGGGTGAAACTCGATGTGTAACATACTGACATAGGAAAACTAGAAAATTCACTCAAATTGGACCTCCACATGGTAAGGTAAAAATTATGGAACACAAAATCAGTATCATGTGAAATAAAACAATTTCTACAACCAAAGTATAGTGAAGGTGAAAGATAACATCCATGAGAAAGAAAAGTCAATAAAATTTTTCCAAACTAGAATAATAAACAAGACAAGTAAAAAAATCCCCTTTATGACCATCCATCACTGTCAGACCATCAAGCTAAGAGAAAGATCAAAAAAAGAACTTTTCATGTAACACAATGACTCTCACTTTTCCCATGTCCTGTAGAAACAATATTCAGAAACACCCAAGGGAAGAAGTACGGTGTGCGAAAAAATGAATTGAAGGATACCACCAAAGAATCTATAGATGTTATAATATCAATAATACACTACTTATATCTTTTAAACAAACTATTTTTGAAAATAACCTTAATTATAAAAAACATTTTCTTAAAAATCCATTAATTTCCATAAAACATCCCATATTCACTAAAATAAGGAATATGCCTGAAAATCATGAAAGTAATAAATATTACACTATAACGTAATCATGTCCACAATTACCATTAAATATACAATCATGTGATAAATAATACATTAATGAAAAATCATGCCATTTGTTCTCTAACTTATGGGTATTTGTGCTAGAGATTAATGGAAAATCCCAATCCATACCTAAGGTTGATCCAACCAATATAACCTCTTGTAGAATTATACTAACTACTGTGAAAAAACCCTCTTATGGAATTTTCCATACAAAGAGTGAGAATTATATTCCCAATGTACAAAAGGTTTCCCAATGTGATAAGATTGTCCAAATACATTTTAGAACCAAAATCACCCTTTAAATCATTTAATCAAATATATAGTGTAAGAATTTTTTTTGAAAGAAAACCCTTTTAGTGTTCTTTCATTTTTCTAAAAAACCATTCCAATACAAAATCATCCAATTTCTATGAACCGCCCAAAATAATTGATAAGAACATAAGTAAATTTATAAATTAGAACCACTATTTAGATACACTTACCTCATGAATTGTGGAAACCTAATTGTCTTCATCAATGGAGATTGGAAACTAGTATTTTAGCCTTTGAATGACAAGGGACTGTGAAAAACTATAAAGGATCGATAAAAATCCCAAACCTATCATTAAAAGATCAATAATCATAGTCAAATCTACTGCATCTTCAAATGGAAGAGAAGAAGTGGGAATACCCCTTACCCATGAGATGCAACCCAAATATTAAGGGGATCAAAAACTGAATTAAATGATCTAAAGGAGGAAGAGTCCCACAAAACACATCGGTTGAAGAATTCGTCTTGATTGAGAAACTTTTGTGCAATGAATGAGATATATATTATATATTTTGTTTGATATAACATGCTGGTACAAATGAATTTACATCATAAACCCTTTCCTTATGGTGTAAAAATCACATAACACATATAAACCAAAAGAAACTCTGGCTGAAGTTAATTTTTTTTTGAATCAATGGTCTTATTGTGTAAAATATTTTCTTAAATAATTAAGATAAATTACATTGTAACATAGGATTCTAAGGATTGAAAAACTCTTTTGATGTAAACTGATTCATGAAATATGACCAACACTGGACAAACATTGTAATACATACATTTATATTGTATATTTCACCTATTGGTAGTTACAAAAACAAACCACTATAGAAAATTCCAATGAATATTATAACACCCCCCATCCAAGGACATTTTCACATTTATTAATAATTTCACTAAATCAAACTATCATACATCTTTATATTTTAGGCCATTTTTCGAATAAATTCTCTCATTCTATGAAAAGAATACAATGAACCCAAATAAAAATTGAACCAAAAAAAGATCCAAATAATACATGGAAGAAGGAATCAAAGTGTTACAATATCCCTAAAATAAATTATTTCTATCCCAAAAATTTATCAAAATCATAGAATCTAAAAAAAGGATTCCACTACTGGCTCATCAGTAATTCTCTCTCTAACATCTTGTGGTTATAATTTCTGAATTACCAATGTACATGAACTAACAGAAGAATTTTACCACATAGTACATTATCATGGTGATCCATAATATTACCTAGTTTCTAAACCATATAGATTCAACTCAAGTTAAACAACCTTCTTTTGAATCACGTCGAATGTATCATGTTGATACCTCATAATCTAGGAACCATGAAACACATATTAGACTGAATTCGAATAATACGGTAAGTCCAACTGAAACACAAAAATTTCAAGTAATCAAAAAATATCCCAGTGGAAAACAATAATTAGTTCTAACTTACCCTTATTACCCAAAAAATCGTCTCCCAATAGAGGTGAAACTTTTTCCAAAACCTAATCCCCAAGCTCAAACTCTAACTACTGAAAATGATGGTCCACATATGATATTTGATGACTTGATTATGTGATCAATATCTTTGGTATAATTTATATTGTTATTATTTTATCTTAAACACATCCCAGTCCATCCAGGTATGGATCAAATGACTCTATCCAGAATAAGATAGATTTATATGTTCCCCCATAAAGATCCGCATAGGGTTCCATCTTGATCTAGGCTTGATAACAATTGTTATAGGAAGACTCAACTAATGTAAATTGTTTATCTATGGAACCACCAAAACAAATCACGCATTCCTAAAATATATTCTCATGAAAATTGATATCCTTCTCAATTTTACAATCCATCTATGGATGATATTTCATGATCAATTTCAACTAAGAAAATATCACCTCTAGTAAACATTTTCAAAACCTATATGTGATACTTGGGTACTTATAAGAATCAACCATATATAGAACACCATAAAGTCTGAAAATAAACCTTACATAAAAGTCCCAATATACTCCACTTTAATTGTCTCCAAGATTTGTATAAATTCACCAATTTCATGAGTCGATCAATGATCACCCAAATAAAACCCTTCAAACCAGGATTATGTGGTAATCCAATGATTAATTGTATTGAAATATCATCCCATTTACATACCAAAATGGGAAAGGGATGTGACAAACTAGTAGGTGTCTAGAGATCTACCATAATTAACTAATAATTAAGACACCATGGTTCAAAATATATAATTGTCCATCTCATCCCCAACCACTAATATTGACAGATCAAATCATGATACATATTCATATTCCCTTGGTACATGGACAAATAAAAATGGTTCCCACTATCCATTAACTACAATATCCGAGAAAACTGAAAAGTGAACCTATTTTAGAAACACAAATCACATACAGGAGACTCAGACCTCTTACCTGAGATCACCCCACTATAATGGTTTCCACTAAAGAGATTTCACTCAATGTCAGATACCTTGTCAAAATAATCACATTCTTGTAGTGAAGATTCATACTTTATTGATTCCAAAAATAAATTCTCATTATCTTTACTTATTTTGAGTCATATATTATATAAAACTCACTAGATATCACTCCACCACTGATTCCTTGAAGTATTATTTCATTAATTTCTAGCTCATTGCTTTGATGACCACATTCCCCTTCTCAAGAGTATAAGAAATAATAAAACCCAAAGTATAGAGATACTAAACACAGTTTCACTATCATAGGTTCTGGTACATGTCACTGAAAGTATAATTCATTCTCCTATGATCAGAATATATAGTAAATTGATGCCCCAAGAGGCAGTGAAACCACATTTATAGTTCATTTATTACTTTTTCCAACTAAAACTCAGGGGTAAGTTAATTATTATCATGATGGAATAATGGGAGAGATCCATAGGCTACCAACCATATCTTATATATCCAGGTACTCCCCAAACCCATGACAGAAGCATCAAAAAATTATTCATAAGACAATCATAGTTCATGTATAATCAAAACATGATCTGAATTCAATCTCATCTTAATTTTCTCAAAACTATCATTGACATTTTTCATTCCATTAAAATATTAAACCCTTATGGGTTAAAGATATTTTTGGAGAATAAATCTTGGAGATGTCCCAAAAAACACAATTAATAATCATTAAACCCTATGAATATTCCTATCTTAGACACATTTCTCTTCGTTTCCCATTATATAACTACCTAAACAATTCCCGGATCCACTAATATAGCCCTCTCAGTTATAACATACACCTAAAACATTACATCTTCAATCCAATACTCACATTTGGAATTATTTACAAACAATATATGTTCCTTTATTATTCTAATGAATTATATCCAAATGGTTCATGTGGTCCTCCTCAAACATTGAGTAAACAAAGATATCATCCACAAACATGAAAATCAATGAATCCAATAACTAATAAAATATCAAGATTATTAATTCCATAATCAACATAGGACTATTAGTCATACTGAATGGAATAAAAAAACTACACAAATGTCTATACCATCTCCTAAACAATGTCATACTTATATTCTATCATCAGAATCTCTGCCAGTGGTAGCATGACTGATGTCCAATCTTTGAAATCCAATGACCCCCTATAAGTTAATTATGGAGATCATCAGTATTGGGAAAGGAATATTTTTTCTCGATAGACACCTTAATGAACTTTTAATAATATATACAAAGTCTGAGTGTCCCATATACCTTGTAAGATAAAAAGAAAATAGAATCCCACGGTGACAAATTATGATGAATAAATCTTGTTTCCTTAAGATTTGTATGATGAACGTTATGTTATAACAACTCTGGAGGATCCATATGATAGGATGGATTAGAAGTGAGGATTATACTAGGTATCAATTCCATGGAAAACTCAACCTCTCTCTAAAAAAGAAAACCAAAAAATTCCCATGGAAATACCTAGAGGAATGAATGCAATATGAAAGGAAGTGTACTACACAAACATTGGTCAATGTAATATAGGAATATTTCAAAAACCTAACATGGTATCACCCAAAAATAAGTAAAAAAACAAACCCCACACTCTCAGAACTAGAATCCCACTCAACATGAAATAAATGATTGATTCCATCTGATGATAAAAAATGAACTGATTAGTGATAATAATCAATCTATTTATTGACACTAATCATCTAATACAAGCGAATAATTAGGAGAAATATATAAAGATCAATCACCAAGAATTCACACTCCACCTCATGTTTGGAGATCATCACTCGACACACTGGACACTTGAAACCATGTTCATACCAATTTCTGAAAGGCGTGGAGACATCCCACAAAAATGTCATAAGCGATGAATGCAATCCAAACTAATCGACTAAATTTGATGATATAATATAATGAGTATCACTTTTATCCAATAAATTTAACCCCATGGAAGTAAAAATAATCTTTATACCTCTAATAGAAATTGACCCTAATTCATATTCCTCAGGTGAAAACTCCATTGTATAAATACATATGATATTATCTCATCTCTTGGTTTTGTCAGCCACATGAATGCCCCCCTTAGCTTTAGAATGAGGACCACCACCATTGAAAACATTGGTAAAATCCATCAATCCCTTGGTTAGAATAGATATATCTGTACTACCATAGGATATTCTTTCACAAAAAGTCCTTAAATGGACATATTTCCACAATGTTGACAACTATTGGGAGCCTCCATGCAATTAGGCTTGTTATGTCTATGCCCCACACAAGGATAGAAAAAACCTATTTTTTCATAAGGGATTACTTGAAAAAATTCCCAATGAAAAATGGATGCCTTTTTTAATTCTTTTCATGATAAAGATACACCCTATGTAATCCCCCATACCCACTCTTCAAGGTTCAACAGATATTAATGGTTTTCATTTTATTATAAAAGAAAATTGAACAAATACCCAACATTTAATACATTCCAATATCTTTTAACGGTCCATGTTTTGGATTATTATACAAACCATATATAACTTTTACATAATAAAAAATAAACATTTATTTTATTCATTCTTCTCTATATTATTTTTGGACCTTTAATACTCCTTGGTAAAGGTACCCTCCTAAGGATATGCATTAAAACATGGTGATCTAAAATCCAAGCAAGAGGATATATAAGAACATGAAATAGATTAACATGGTATGAGAATAATCATTATCATCATAACATATCCATGTGATCATAATCATGAATGGAAAATATTAATATAAGACTCGGAATGTGAAAATGCATATAAAATGAAACCTCATTTCATAGTGGTTAACTAACCCACATAGTTGTGAACAATTATAGAATCATGTTCACACATCATATACATTTACTCGTGATTTTAATCACATTATCCCATGCATTTGAGTGTTGTATAATTCATGGTGCAACTTTCACATCATAACATTCATATTGAGCTATATAATTCTGGGTGCACCTGTCACATCATAACATTTGCATTGTCATGCATGCCACATAGAACATATGTAAAACAAACAAATAAAATAAATCCTAGAAAGGAATGGTTTTCAAATCATAAAGACTACATTCATAAAACTTTTTTACCAAAATAAATAGGGGATAAAATTCATGGCATAGAACAACCGACAATGAGTGAAGTTGAAATAATCTTTGAGAAGACGAAAGAGTGTGTGTATTTGTAAGAAGAGTTATTTTGGAAGAGAATTGGGTTTGTTATAAACTAAATTAGAAAACATTTATATCCAAAAATAGGTAATATGAGGATGAATAAATCATTCTTAAGTCATATATATATATATATATATAATTTATTGAAAGGGGGATAACTCAATGTATTAGTGTTGGGTTCAAGAATTTCCCCTTACCTTGTATCAGGATGCTTTCTTCACTTTAATGTCCTGTATAATTAAATGAGTTTTATTACTTAAAAATTAAATAACATTTTATACAATAAATTGATTAATTAAGGTTTTATTAAGTTCATTTATGGTATTTTGTATGAGTTATAGTGTTTAAATTCAATGTTCTGGAAAGTTTGTTTTCATGGTTTTGTTGAATGGTTCACTTGTATTCATGAATAAAAGTTCATGTAGATCATAGATATACATAAATAACTGATATTTCTTGTCATTAATGATATTATAGTTTTTTAAATTATATTATATTGAATTATGTTATATACCATGTGGATAAATCATTAGATAAGAATTTAATGATGATTTTTTGGGTTAATTTGAGTGGTTTTTCGACCAAAAATGATTTATTTTGTTTAATTATTTAGTAACATGTATAGAATTTAGTTCTAGAACATTAAATAAGTTATGATAGAAATAAAATAATATGATCAAAATATAAAAATGGTTTCTTGAGAAGATCTGAAGGTGGTAATGTAAAATTAAAACATGTCATTATTGAAGGTTTTAAATTAACACCTTGAAAACAATGTTTTACATTCTAAAATAAAATAAAAATAGGAGATGTAGTTTGAAGGATATATTATCCCATTAATGAGATTAAATTCCATTATATGTAAGATTCTAGAGTTACCATACCTTGTGGATGAGGATAGGTGGGGAGAGATTAAGAAAAGAAAGTGAAATTGATTGGTAATTTAAGGAAAAAAGAGAAAGGATTTTCCTCTAGAATCATCCTTAAGTCACCTTGGATTGGACTTATAAGGAGTCCATAAGCTTTTGGATGTGGGGTAGGGGCTATGGACGATGTTTGGGTGTAGTTTAGAAAGTTCTTGAAGCTTGATATGTGTGATAAAGTGAGGTGTGTGAGGGTGGTATTTGTAGCAGAAAAGAGAGGGTTTTCTTAATATTATATTAATTAATTTATTATTTGTTCAAAAGAAAAGAAATAGTGATTATTCCAGGACCGATAATAGTAATAAGTGCATGTGATTTCGAAATAATGGTTTCTTACATCATCCCGGAAGCAAGGAATAGTGTATTTATCTCAAAATATATTTATATCGTAATTACCGAATTTTACAATTTACAAAAAATTAAAGTTTTTTAGAAAATTTACAAATATTCACTCCAACAATTTTTTAACTTGTAGAATCCAAAAAATGAACAACATTTTTTGAAAATATTTTTCTACATATGATTAATTTATTTTTTGAATAAAATAATAATTTATTCCAAAAATATCAATTTTAAAACATTTATTTACTTATTTTATTATATAGGCATATCATAGTTTTAATTAAGTCTTAAATATATACTATCATAGGTGATGTAACTATTCATTAGGGTATGTTACTATTCATAAGGGTAGATTACTATTCATAATGGTAGGTTATTATTCACCAAAAAAATATGTTTGTTTCATCATACTCCAAAATACATATTGAGCACAACTGTGTATTTCCATTTTTCAAAATTTGAAACACAAAAGTCGCAAAATTATTTTTAATGGTAATTCTATGAAGGTCACCTAATATTTAGTAATTCTTTTAAGAAAATATTTTTTCCTTTTAAAATATTGGTATGAAATAGTATCCCCCCCAAAATTAATTGGGACCTCACAATCTATTCATTGTACTTATATTTCCAAATTTACATATTGATAAATAAGAGAAACTATTTTATTATGTGTACATAATTAACTAGATGTTTAAAATAAAATTCTATTCATAATTTTTTTTATTAAAATGACAATGTCTAATCTCCAATGTTGTCTACACGGTTGCTCAGGTACAAACTGTAAAGCCCCCAAACCTTCTCATCTAGGTTCAGCACATATAAATGTTGTGTATTTTTTATAAAATACAATTTAACAGTTACATAACATTTAATACAATGTAAGAAATTTTACCATTCCAGGATTTAGAGTATTATAAAATTCATACATAACTTTTTCATAATAATACATAAACATTTATTTAATTTCTTCTTCTATATCTTCTTATGGGTCCTTGAATACTCGTTATTATAATTAACCACTTGAGGATATACATCAAAAAGGAGTGAGAAAAAAGCCCAGTAGGAGGATATATAAGATTGTGAAACAATGTGACATCATATGAGAATAATAATTATCATCATAAAAAATTCATATGATCATAATAGTGAGAGGAAAACATTACGAAAAGACTTGGAATGTGGAAATGCATAAGAAAATAAAACATTGTGTCTTAGTGGTTAACTACAACACATAGATGTGAACAATACTAGTATCATGTTCATGCATCATTTCCCTTTTATCAAGAGTTTAATCACATTACACAATTCATTGGTGCTCTGTATAATTTTAGGTGCACCTGTCACATCATAACATTCATAGTACGCTATATATATCCGGGCACACTCATCAAATCAAATCATTTTCATTATCATGAATGCCACATTGAAGATATGTCAAAAATAATACAAATAACCCATAGAAAGGAATATGATTCAAATAATAAATAACACATATATAAACATTTCTCTCCAGTAATAAATAGGGGATGACATTCTTGACATTGAACAATCATCGATGAGTGAAGTTGAAACAATATTTGATAAGTAAAAAAGAGGGTGTTTATTTGTTAGAAAATTTCATTTGGAAGAACATTTGGTTTGTCCTAAACTCCATTAAAATACTTGTATATCTTAGAATAGGTATGATGAGTATGGATAAATAATTCTTAAGTCCTATCCATACTGAAAATGGGTTGAAAGGGGGGAAAATCAAAGTACGAGAGTTGGGTTCGAGAATTGGCCCTTACCTTGTATATGAACAATATCTTCACCATAATTTCATGTATAATCACATTAATTTCATTATTTACCAATTAAAAGAAATTATATATATTAATAAGATTCATTAAGATCTTTATAAGTTCATTTATGGGATTTTGGATGAGTTATAGAGTTTAAATTCATTATTTAGAAATGTTTATTTTTATCGTTTTCTTGAACGGTTCACTTGTATTCATGAATCAAAGTTTATGTAGAACATGCAAAAACGTCGAGAACTGATATTCTTAGTCATTAATGATATTACAATAGTTTAAATGATCGTATAATGGATTTTTTATATACCATGTGGTTGAATCATTAGATAATAATTTAATGACGATCATTTGGGTTAATTCAGGTGGTATTTCAACAACAACAAACTTGTTTTATTTAATGATTTAGTAATTTGTACTTACGATATATCCAGAAAATTAAATTTTTTATAATACATATAAAATAATCTAGTTCAACCATATAAATGTATTCAATACTAGATCTGAAGGCGGTAATGGAAAATGAAAACATGTCATCCTTGAATGTGATAAAGTAACACCTCATGAACAACATTTTCCATTATAAAATAAAATTAAATGGATAAGGGGGTGGGGTGAATGATAAATTATCCAATTTAGATCATAAAATTCCATTATATATATCATACTAGAGGTACCAGACCATTTGGATGAAGATAGGTGGGGGATTAAGAAAATAACATGAAATTAAAAGGAAATCAAAGGAAAATAGAGAGTGGAATTACCACTTGAATCCTCTTTAAGGCACCTTGAATTGGACTTTTTATTAGATCAGAATATCTTGGATGTGGGGGAGTGGCCAGAGAAGATGTTTTTTTAGAGTTTATATATGTTTTGAAGCTTCATAGTTGTGAAAATGTGAGGGTGTGAGGGGTGGTATTTATAGTGGAGGGGAGAGGGGGTTTTTCAATATTATATTCATTATTTTATTATTTTCCCACAAGACAAGATATAGTGATTATTACATGGCCATGAATAGTAATAAGTTCATGTGAGCTCAAACTAATGGTTGATTACATCAGACATGATGCAGGGAATAGTTTATTTATCTCATAATGTATTAATACCGTAATTACCGTATTTTACTATTCACCAAAAATTCAAGTACTTCACAAATTTAAAAAAAATTCACCCAAACCATTTTTTGACATGTAAATCCAAAAATGTACTACATTTGTTTTAATAATTTTCTATATATGATTAATTTAATTTTTATATAAATTAATATTTTATTCCAAAAATAACTATTTAAAAACATTTATTTAATCATTTCAAGATATGGGTATATCATAAATTTAATTACGTCTTATATATATATATACTATTATAGGTGATGTTAATATTCATAAGGTTATGATACTATTCAAAATGGTAGTTTATTATTCATAAGGGTAGATTACTATTCACCGACAAATAATTTTGTTCTATCTTACTATAAAAAACATGTTGATCACAAATGTGTTTGTCCATTTATCAAAATTCAAGACATAGAAGAAAAAAAATTTGTTTAATGGTTAGTTTAGAAACATCACATATTATTTAGTAATTCATTTATGCACATAGTGTTTTCTTTTAAAATCTTGGTATTTTGCACCTTAGAAAATGAATGTACCAACAAAAGCACTGCCAAACCCAACATTCCTAGTCATGTTACCATCTTTCAATGGTTCCTTATCAACTACTTCCACAAAGGCTATAAGAAACATGAGAATCATCATCAACTGAATAATATCCCTCAAACCCATCTAAATCCTATGATCCTTCAGGTAATAATTTGTGACTAGCTATATTTCTATGAGAACCAATTTAGAATAATTGGGTTAATACTCTATAACAGTATGCTCTCATTGCTCTAAGGTTAGAAAATCTTAGGTCTCTTCCGCTCATAATGTCTTTGGATAAAACTATTGATCGAAGATTTTATTAAATGGTACTGATGTGATATCCTCTTGCATATTATCTTTCATAATAGCTTCCCACCATCTCCTTCCTATTCCCTCAAGTATATCTGTGAAAAAATACCATAGAGTCCTCACGAGTATTCAGGATGTTGAACATCCTCTCAATCAACTCTATGCATTCATAAAATTCTTATGGTCATTTGTTATGATGAAAGATAAGTGGATTCTTTTTAGTAAATTTTGAGTCGTGATCCACAACTCATCTAAAATTATCAACACCTTCTTGAATCATAGTCTCAATAGTGTAGCTTTTAGCTTCTACAAAAGAAGGATCCACCATGGGATGTACCTGAAGAACCTTTCTCGTAGCTTTCTCACTTGTATTAAAAATAGATTTTTTAGAATTAAAAGTCTAATTACTAAATGGAAAATTTTAAATCAATCATGAGAAGGTTCTAAAATCATTGTACCAACTTCATGAATCAATATTAACACTTTAAACTAATAAGAATTTAAATTAATTATAACTTCTTTGAATAATGAAGACACTTTAAGAAAGGAACTAGTACGTTTAAATAAATCCCAAATATAGTTTATTAAAATATCCCCAATTACCAAGTTATGTGATTAGAAAAAAAACCACTATCACCCATGGAAACTAGGATTCAGATATGGATGTGAGCTAACTAGACCCCTTTTCAAAACATTCTACCTAAATTTTTGACAGACCTATATTTACTCCACTAAAAACCAAACCACACCTAGGTAGTTTAAATAAAACTTCATGTTGGTAATTTCCTTTGATACCAAATTATAATGATATAATATTGGTAAAATTAACAAGTCACCCAATATGATCTACCACCTAGTTTAGTAAAATTTAAAGAACAAAAATCCAGTCTCATAAAAATGACAAGGTTTAAAACCAAAGTAATGTGAGGGAGAAATATAAATTTCCACGAGTCCAACATTTCAATAAAAACATTCAAACAATATTGATTCAAAATACAGGTCTAAAAAAACATCTATGCGATGATCTATCACAGCTAGACCTTCCAGATAAGAAGTGACCAATAAGATAACCTATTATGCAACAAAATCCCCTTCCCTTTTCTTAATTCAAATAAAACAACATATATAACTACCCAAAGGAAAAAACTATGGTCTAAGAAAAAATCCAAGAGGGATACCACCAAATAATCCATAAAAGTTCTTATATTTATAACGCATTACTTCTACCATTTAAAAAAATCATTTTTCAAATAACATTCCTAAAATTGAACATTTTCATAAAAATTCATTTCATTTTCATAAAACATCCAATATCAACTATGTGGTAGAAAATGTCAAGAAAGTAGGTAAGAAACCTTGATTTCACTATATGATAAGAATTTGCACAATAACATATGTGTATAAATTCTATGCATGAAAGAAAATCTAAACTCCATGCCTATGTTTTATCCAACCAATATTACCACTATTGGAATTACATACAATTAATTGACATAAAACCTCTTCTAGCATTACACACAAAAGACATGCAATTATTTCAATGATAAAACCAAAGTTATCCAGTATTCTATCTTTATCAAAATCCATTTCAAAACTAAAACAGCCTTTAATGAATTTAAACAAATAATTGGGGTGAAAAATAATTTTTTTTTAATTCAAACCCCATAAGAAATTTCTATCGTTAAAAAAAATATTCCAATTTCAAATCTATAAATTTCAATGAGTATCTAAAATTAATTGAAAATAGTATAACAAAATATGGGTATTTCAACCACTTATTTAGATACACCTACATTAATAATCATGGTAACATAATCGCATTTAGAAACATATATTGAAAACCAGAAGAAAGGCCTCTTGAATAAAGGAAAAATGGAAAAATAAAAACAATTGATAGAAACCCCAAACGGACCACAAAAATATCCACAAAAATATCCAACACCACTACTTCTACCAATGGTAGAGAAGAAATATGATGACCACATACAACTGAGAGGTGACATCACCATTATGGGGCTCAAATGACGAATGAAATGATTCGGAGGATGGAAAGTCACCCAAAATTCAATAAGAGATGAATATGGAACAATAGAAAAAATTGCATGAAATGAATGAGTGAGAGATAAAATGTGTTTTGTGATAATCCTACTGGGATTAAGGGATTTATAGTGTAAACCATTGTCATCGGAGTTAAAAGTATCATAAATCATATACACCAAAAACACATGTCATCTCAGGTAAAAATTATCCCGATCACCAATATTATGACAATAAAATAAGGTCTTAGATTGTAAAGGTAATTTATAGTGTCACAAAGAATCTTACAAATTTCAGGACTCTTAGGCCATAAACAAATTCAAAAATTATGCCCAGTAATGGAATTACATTGTTATATAGAAATTTATAGAATAAATTTGTAACATCCTGTTGTTATTCTCATGTATCAGTAAACCCCTATTTTTATAATGCCTTGATTGGGTATTGTTTGGGTATTCTTTGGGTGAAATTTTGAAAAAGTTTAATGTTTTTGGGTTGTTCATGGCTGGCACACTATTTTCCCATGTCTATGTACCATCTATGGGGAAACTATTGAAATCCATTTAGTGGGGTTTTTACAGCTGCTTCATGGTTTGACAAATGTTTCACCCACCTTGTAGAAATCATGAACCTTTCCAAAATTCAGTGCACTGTTATGGTGTGTGGTTTATCTAATCATTTGGAATTTCCTAAAAAACCATTCATGGGATTTAATTTATCAGAAAAAGATTTTTTAGAATCCCAAAACCTTGGTTAAAGTTTCAAGAAAATCATAGCTCTATCACCTACGATTTCTACTTCATTAGAAGAACCCAATGAGTGATTTTTTTCCACTTTAAACCCTTTCAAGAAGCAGATCAGATCATGAAAATCATCATTCAATCTCTGCCCATTATGTTTCCTCCTATCGTTCTATTTCTCCCCATATATCTCCTCTTTCCTGCCTAAAAATTCATGGATACCTATGTTTTGGAGAATCTAATATCTATTTTTTAGTTCTTGGATCTTGGGTTTATTCTCAGATCTTTATTTCTAGTGTTCTTTGTTGGTTTTTCCAAGTTACTTTTTTTCAATTTGAGATCTATTGAACTCAATGTAGGTAGTTCCGTTATAACAGAGAATTTTTATTAACCATAAATTTCATGATTTAAATTAAATTGTTTGATTTAAATTCAATTGATTTATATAAATGAAAATTATTTCTATTGGTTGATTATAAAACCAATACCATTGAATTAGGGTTTTTCAATATTATTTTGGCATAAATTTAGGAGAAGCCCCAAATTCCATTGATTAGGTGTGTATTTAAGAAATTGTAATAATTTTTTGAAATTTAAATTTTAAAATTGATTTAATGGATTGATTTCTAATTTGAATTCAAGAATAATTTAATAAAATAATTTTGAGAGATGCTCATTAGTTTTATCATGTAATGAGGCATGATTTTATTCAAACCCCATTTTGTTTTCTAATATAAATTGGGCATATTAAAATTGGAGAATGGGATGAATTGTAATTTAAAATATTTAAATACAAATTTCCCATCATTTATTATATTATCTAACATGGAATACATGTTAGATTGTTAGTAATTCAGGAACAAACATTATAATTTAAAACACATACAATACATAAATATAACAGGTCGCATCCCTGATGTTATGGTAGAATTTCCTCTTTGGTAAGTATTGAGGTGGACATGTGTACACAAATTTCCACAATATCTATTTGAGTGTGTGGGGCTCCCATAGCCTAAAACCAGCATACCTTTTGGCACATGACCATTTTTTCCATTTTTTATTATTTGAAATATATTCCACTATTGTTGTAAACTATTTTACATGCCTTATGAATATTTAAAAAAATTTATATAAATTTTTTATTAATCCAGATTTTTTTAAAAAAATTATCATCTAAAATGTAAATCATGACTTATTTAAAATATAATTTTTAACATTCATACATATTTATATAAAATTGGCTGTTTTATTTGGTCTATTAAATTTTGTAATCATATTAAGTAATCATACATGAGACCCTACTTGGATTTTATCTCACACACTACATGTTCTCTCAAGTGTTTTTAGATTATATACTTATGTATTGTAGCATGGGTAAGCGGTAACTTTGAGGGGTATAAGTTTTTTGTCCAAAAAAATGGAGAGTTGTGTTTATAGGTACCAGGGATTTTATCCTATTTTTTCTAGCATTTTTTGTTGAATCAAATTCTATTATTACCAATTTAACTTCTGATACAATTATTTCTATGGAGTTCATCTTTTATGCATACTATTTTTTTTGTATTTAGTCCATTTTTTTGTATAATTCATTCCCACATTCATATTGTATGATTCCAAGTGTTAGTCAATAACCCTTGGGGATCCGGAACACCCTTTTGGATATGGTAGTGTCAACCCAGTTATCAAGTTACTAGGGTACCATGGCTAGTTTATAACAATATGGTATCAAAGGTGCTTGTTTTTCTTCTTTCCTTTGTGTAAGTTTCAATTGCCTATTCTTTTAGGGACTTAATAGGTAGTTTCAATTGAGTGACTTGCCAGCTCTCACCACATTGAGCCTTTTGTCACCAGGAATGGTTTTGGGAAAAACTTATTGAGTATTAGTTCTATTATTTTCAATGATTTTTATTTGGATAGTTTGAAATACAAATCTTTTCTGTCTATCTATTGGGATTAATTCACCACTAATGATCTATTTGATTTTTATTTTGTAATATATGATGTTTTCTAATGATATTGTGTCGAATCATGCCTCTAATAAGACATGAAAATTCGATCCTGTAGGAAGCTATTTCAGTTCCATTGTGAGAAAATCCTCCTGTAGACTGGAGTCTAGATGAAGTGATTATGCGTACTATCCATGATTTGGGACATTCACCTCCAAAAATCCTTGTTTGGGCTCCAGTTGTGGAACCTCAATGTAATGATCTCTAAAATCATTTTCAAGAGTTCCACCTCCCCAAGCCATCAACATTGAAAGGATCAATTGATCCCCAATATTCTGAGGAATAGTTGATCAGAATCGATAATTTATTTTGTGTTTATGGAGGCAAGTAATGAAATCAAGGTGAAATGTTTCACCTTCTTGATGGAAGTATTGATTTGTAGATGGTGGAACACAATAGTGATAGAGAAAAATCATGAAGAATTAGAGTAGAAATACATCAAGGATATTTTCACACACTAGTTTTATCCAAAGTAGATGGTATTTCCCTAGGCTATTTAGTTATTTAAACTTGAGATGGCTGATAAGACCATGACAAAGTGTGAAAACTATATTTGTAAAGATATTAAAATTTTCTCATGGGATAATATCAAATGAGAAGATAA
Organism: Viscum album; assembly: GCA_963277665.1. Taxonomy (NCBI): domain Eukaryota; kingdom Viridiplantae; phylum Streptophyta; class Magnoliopsida; order Santalales; family Viscaceae; genus Viscum; species Viscum album. The sequence continues at coordinate 1,510,989,101 of OY728132.1, read as the reverse complement.
AGAATTGAAAATTTGAGTTGGGGATTTGATCCTATATTCATTATCATACATTCTTATTGAATTGTCTTTCTTATACTGCTATGATGGATAGGCCATTGATGGATGACATTGACTGAGAAGGCCAATTAGAGTTGATGGGAGATTATTTTTCTCTTAATGGCAGTGTATGTTCCTTTAAATGAAAATGCAATCACACTGATTCTCATGGTGGTTGTTGACAATAGGTTCATTCTAGACCTCTAGTAATGACTAGAATAGGCCCAATTATATTCTACTAGTGTGGTATTCTAGTTCATTCAAAAATATTTTTCACTGAGGCATCTAAGTTATGTGGTTCCTATGGATGCTCAGGTAACTTTTCAAACTTCTTTCCGGTCTATTCCACTCTTTGTTGTTCAACGAGATCATCAAAATCTTCTAAAACTATAGGGAAATTTTATTATTCATGTAAAAAGGGTTTTTAGATACATGCATCTAGATCGAAGCTTCTTCACATAGTGGAAGATTCTATAGAGGAAGAGGATATGGGTCTAGTGAGTGTGAGTGGTATCCACATTTTTATATATCATTAGTGAATTATTTATTTAATATTAGTGCATCACATTCATTTATTTCAACCTGTATTGTAAATTTTATAAATATTTACATGGTTCTTCAATCTTATGTGATGGATATTCTACACCCCTTAAAACAAAGAGATATAAGGATCTCCAAAGGTATGCTTGCGTGTTCTATATATCAGATGTCATGATTTCACATAATTTTCTAGTTCTCGACATGAAACCTATTGATGTCATTTTCGGGATGGGTCATATCATTTCTAATAAAGTTTGGATTGATTTTTGTCTTGACATGTACCCTATAACACTACTGATGGAGTTTTCCATGTCTTTCAAGGAAAATGGGACCCATGATCAAGTAGAGCCAGACCTTCTCATCCAGAATTAGGTTAGGTTATATTGGTGTTTTCTTTTTATCTAGAGAAATAATATTTTTGTGTTGATCACCATTTTTTCCATTGAGATTCTGAATGTGTTTCCTTATGACATCATTGATTTTCTTTTGATAATATAGTTATATATTTTTATCAATTTAGAATCTCTAACTCAACAAGTATTTATTCCTTCTAACCACATTGAACTAGATGGGATGAATTTTTTAAAGACTCAATTGGATGATCATCGAGATAATAGATTTGCATTCCTGAGTGTGTCACCTTTTGCGGCATTAGTACTATTTGATAAGAAGGCTAATGTATCACTTCGCCTCTATGTGGATTACTAAAAACCCAATCGAGTTATAGTAAAGAACAAATATTTTTACATATATTGTTTATCAATTTTATCTGTTAAAAGAAGAAAAGTGGTTCTTGAATAGTGATCATTGATCTGATTAGAGTCATTAGAGGATAAAAGAATTTGACATTTATAAAACCACCATTCGAAATAGGTACAATGATTAAGAGTACATTTTCATTCCACTTGGTCTAATGAATTCTTTTATAGTCATAATATATTTAATGATCCTGATTTTCTATGAGTATCTTGAAACTTTTTTGGTGGTATTTGTCGATGAAATATTTTTTTTAATCCATGTACGAGGAGGATCATGTACGTAATCTAATAATAGTTATAGAATTGTTGATAAATCACTAAGATTATTCCAAGATGTCAAAATGATATTTCAGGATTCCAAAAGAGATGATCTTGGTAATTGTGCTATCAGAACATGGTATTTACACTGATCCTAAAATTTTGATGGTTTTTATAATACGGGAACAACCACACTATGTTTTTGAGATTCATAGAATCATAGGATTGGATGGGTATTATCATTGGCTCATTTAGGACTTCCCAATGTTGTGTTTTCTAATGACTACTCTAAATCATAAGGATGTAATATTTTCTTTCTACAAGAAATTTCATATTTATTTTGTTGAGATGAAAAAATTTTGAATTATTCACCACTTTTCACTCTCCCATAGGCCAGGAAGGGCTATGTGGTCATTTGTAATGCATTAAGTTCAGGTTCGGGCATTATTCATGGGTAGGTTTATCATGTCATTAGTTATGGTTTTGGTCATCTTAGGCCACACGAGAATATTTACATGACCCATGAACTAGAATTGGCCTCTATGAAGCTTGTTCATAAAAGAGCGATGTACTACCTTTATGAAAAAGTTTTACCATGTATTCCATCCCCAAAATATTGATTTATAACTTCTCTTAAAAAATTATATATCCTCGAGAGCTTTTGGTTGGAATTCTTAAAATATTTTGAATTTGGCATCACCTATATCCCATGGAAAGGTAATATAATTTTGCATTCATTAAGTAAAAAACTTCTAACCGAGGTAGTTCAAGAATCATAATAAGAGTGAACCATGATGAATCTATTTGCAATGTTTAATATGAGAGTCCAATAATTAGGGGAAGATGATTCCTAGGACAGTATTTAGTTAAAATATTCTCTTCTTAAGAATATTGTTTGTGATCAACAACATGATAATGAATTCTATATCATTGGAAACACTCTTTATGGGGGGGTCTATTCTGGACAAGGCATTCTTCACTGAGGGAATTCAAATCTATTAAAATCACTTTCTTGATCCATTAGTGATAATGATTGTCTTGATGGGGGATTTCCATTGATCCTAGTAGATAGTGAACCCAAGAAACCATGAATATGCTCTATGAAATATGATGTAAATTTTGGTGGCCATGTATGAGACCGGGCATTAATGAATTTTTCTCTCATTGTTAAATGTGAAATAGGTAAAGTTCGATCACCATAAGCATTCAATTTTTCATTAGCCACATCCAGTGCCAAATTGAAGGTTGGATGAGATCTTCATTGAAATTTTGTTGGGTTTACACATACCAAGTGAAAGAGGAATGTGATATGGGTTGTGATGAATCAGCTAACAATATTGGATCACATTATAACAATTCATGATATTTCAAATGTTGACGAGTTCGGAATTCTATTTGTGAAAGATATTATTCATTTTAATTGGGTCACATATTCTATAGTCTATGATAGAGATCATTGGTTTACTTATCACTTTTGGGGAGGCCCTAAGGTGGCACAAGGATATCTATTATGATTCATTATGGCATACCATCTATAATCATATTGATAGGTATAATGAGATATATAGACTATTTGGGATATGTTATGCACCTTTGTTCATGATTTTGGTGGGGTATGAAATTATAATATTTGGATGGTTGTGTTATCTTGTAACAATAGTTTTAGTTTGTTATCAGAAAAGATCCTTTTGAGTCTATATATGGTAGGAATTATTGATCTCTATTTTGTTGGTCTTAGATCAGTGAGAGTTCCTTGGATAGATCAATCATTGTTCAAAAGATGAAAAAAAAATATTCAGTTCATTTTTTATATAATTTTTATTTTATATAGAATGTATAAGCATTATTAAGATCTTCTCCATTGACCATTGGAATTTTTTGTTGGTGACCATGTGTCCTCGAATGTTTCACACTGTTTGTGTCATTGATGACCTGGGAGGTAAGGGAAACATTCTCCTCATTTTGTGGGACCTTTTTAGGTTTTAGAGCATGTGGAAAATGTTTCTTATCATTTATCACTCCCACTGTAGCTAACGTATATACATAATGTGGTCAATGTATTTTAACTCCAAAAGTATCTATCTGATCCATCTCATGTTCTATGTTGGAGTAATCTTGAGTTTGAACATGACTTATCCATGACGGGGCATCCGGTTGGGGTGGTTCATTTTGAAACAAATGTACTTCATGGGAGGAATATACCTTTGGTTTGAGTGCTTTGGAATAATGGTTTTGATTTTCATGAGACACGGGATAGGGAGGCACTGATGAGAGAGTAGTGGCATCATATTTTTGTTAGGGATTCTTCTTAGTAGGCTTTCTGGGGAAAATGTCTCAACGGTGGGGAGGTTGTAAAACCTTGTTATGATTTTCAAGTATCCCTAAAACCCACTTTTGATAATTCATTTGACGGGTTTAGTTTTGGGATGTTTGGTGTAATTTTTCGAAATTTTTAATGTTTCTAGGCTGTTCTCAATAGCTCCATAGTTTTCCCAAACAATGCCACCTATCATGGGGAACTGTGTAAACCCATATACTCGAGTTTTTCAAGGCTGGCGGAAAGCTTGAAAACCTTTTTTCCAAACTATTAGATACAATGAACCATTCCAAAATGGGTCTCATGGTTAAGGAACATTGTTTCCATAAGTGTGTATCAGTACCCAATAAAACATCATGGGATTTAGTTAATCTAAAAATATTATTTGGAAATTCTGAAACCACCTTTTTAGGTGCTCGATGGACCTATATCAACCTCTTCCAGTTTCATTATTGTTAGGAGCACCCAAGAAGGTGATTTTAAACCATCAACACCCTTTTGTAAGTAGGTCGAATCGTGTAAAACAATGTTCAATAACTACAGGGTTTGTTTCCTGTTCATGTTTTCATTCTTCCACCCTCTCGTTTTTCCTCCCAAGGGGTTTATAGATATTTAATTTGTTGTAGAATCTAATATCTACTATTTTTTAATTATATTTTTGTTTTATTATTATATCTTCATTTATAGAATTTTTTTTGTTTTACCAATTCGGTTTTAAGATTTTGAGATCTAGTGTTCCCGAGGTAGGTTGTACCATTATGATGTATAATTTTTATACACCCTTAATTTCTAGATTTAAATTCAATTCTTTGATTTAAATTTAACTTTCTGGATATATATGAAATTTATTTTTATTTATTGAAAAAACCTAATTATGTTATATTGGGGTTTTCAAATTTTATTTTTGAATGAATTTTGTAAAAAACCCCAATTACATTGAATTTGAGATTATTTATGAAACTGATGGAATTTTGTAAATTTTATATTTTTGAATTTATATTTTGAAATTGATTTGACAAAAATTGATTTATAATTTTTATTTTGTAAAAGTGTATGAAAATGTGTTTTAATGAAACCCATTGGATTTATCTTGGAAAAAATCATGATTTAATTAAAACACCAAGTTGGTTTTTAAATGGAAATTTGGAATATTTGAATGGGTGAACAGGATGAATTGTATTTTAAAAAAATTTAAAAATAAATTACCAATCATTTTTTTATAAAAGAACGTGAACGATGATTATGTTAGTGAGTTTTTAGGGTAAAACTCTATGATTTAAATCACTAAAAATACAAAAAGGCAGCAAGTAAATTCCCTAATGGGATAGTGGCATGTTTTCCTTGGTCAGTATCAAGGAGGACGTGTGTACACATACAAACATGAAAAATATTTGAGTGTAAGGGATTCACATATCTTAGAAATATCGTACCATTCTAGCACATGACCATGCCACTGGTTTGTTTGTATTTCAAATATATACCATTGTTTATATAAATTGTTTTACATGAATTATAAATTTATATAATCAATTTATATAAAATTTTTATTAAAACATTTGTTTAATGTATTCTCATACTCTTAAATATAAATCCTGATTTATGAATATTATTTTGAACTACCATGCCTATTTATTTAAAATTTTATATTTTGTTTGGTTATCTAAATGTTGGTGTCTTATTATGGAATCCTTGGTAAGCCCTTACTTGCCTTTTAACTCACTCCCTACTTTTTCCTTTGGGTTTTTGTAGATCATCTTCTTCATGGTTTGATCATGGGTAAGGGGACGCATGGAGGTGGTATTATCTGTTGATCCTTGGGTTGGGAGAGTTTTGAGTTTTGGGACATGGGATTGTATTCTATTTTTTTCTAGAACATGTGGTTTCATCATTGGTCGTTATTTACTATTTGAATTCTGGTACAGTTCTCCCTATGCAGATTGTCTTGTAATCAAACTAACATTTTTGCCTTACATATTTTGTGTTTGTGGAAAATTATTTCCCACATTAATATTGTATGATATCGGGTGTCTGTCATCGACCCGTGCATATTTAGGACACACATCTGGTTATTTTAGTGCCCGCTCAGTTATCAGGTTACAAGGATTCCGAAGCTGGTTCTTGAGAAAATTTCTCCTGTAGACAGTTCCAAAAAATATATCACTATATAAAAGTACGAAGAACATCACACCCCCTCCATGTAATTTTTCACATATAAATCAGAACTCAAATAAAAAAAAATAAACATTAATTCCCATAATTTGGTTTATTTCCCATCAAATGATCTCCATATATAAATAGCTGAAAATGCATCCAAACTAGATGGGGTAAAAAGATCCAAAGAATGCGTAAAATAATATATAAGAGTTTTTCATCAAGGTTTGATCCCTTTTATTTTACTTATACCCCTTTTCAGAGAGATCGATTGATTCTTGTGAGTGGTCTTGGCCTTCTAAGATCATGGATTCCATGAGTTTCATGTGAATCCATTTTTATTATTATACCATCATTCCATGGATATGATACTTGGGTATCTTTCCAATAAATGTTCATATCATTAGTGAAGTTAATCTTAGGTTGAAACAATTAGGGTTGGCTTGGTATCCCATGAGTTTCCAGAGTTAACATGAGTTAAATTTACTTCACTAGTTCACATTTTTTAAATATTCACATAGCTATATTTTATACTACCATACCAAATTATCCATAGAAGCCATTGGTGGTTTCCTAATGAGTTTTAATCACACCCTATTTGGTCCATATATTGGTACCTAGATAGACTTCATGGATACTAGTAACGATAAGGGCAAGCACCCATCTTTGATTGTTTAACTCCCATTAAGATGGAATCTTTAAAGCAGAAAACTAAGTCAGTGCTCGGGGTTCTCTTGTAGATAGTTAATTTTGGTCCTGTTATACCATTTGTATATTATGGTATTTTATTGTATGAATAATTCTATGTGTTTATATATTCAATTTTTTACTATCGTGGAATAATACATATAAGATCTTGTTTGTGTTTATATCTGTTTGAATTATGTAGATGATTAAATTCTATTGCATGGTTAGTATTTATACTTAGTTATTATTTACATAAATTTCCTTATTACAATTTACACTACTTTATTGTTACTTTCCATTTTCTACACTATGATAAAGAGTTTTTATTCTACCCATTATAACAGGATAGAACCATACTACTAGTTTTTAGCCTCTGGTTTATATGAAAACATGTTTGATGCCATGTAGACAATCGAGGTCAGTTACTTATGAGTAAACCGAGTTCATGATGTCAAAATTACAGTACATTAATTATTATGATTCTAGATATGAAATCCATTTTATCAAATTCAATTCATGTAAGTTCTAGAATTTAATTTAAAATAAAACTCATATAACGCAACTAAAAAAATCTCCCATAAAAATGCCTTTTGAAGTTGAAATTTTTTTATACAAATTAAATTATAATATAGATTATAATAAAATTTATTGGATCATGTTTCATCCAGAGGAAATAATTAAATTGTAAAACAAATCCAAAATATAATATTCCTTTGTAAATAATATTAATGAAAACATGGTTTTCCAGAAAATCAGTATTTTCTATTATTCTTTAGAAAAAAATATTCTTTTTAATGAAACTATAAAAAATTACAATAAGATTATTTTGATATGATTATTTTTATATTATATTTTATTTCTTTCAAATATTTTTTCTGAAAGATTCATAAATTAATTTCAACAGCCAAAAACAAATTATAATAAAAATTATTTATGAAGAAAATTTAATAATGAATGATAAAATGACCTTATTTTCAATCCATTACAAATAAACATATTAAAAACAATTTTAATTAATTATATTTCATATATATAATATATTTATTTCATTATAATTATTTATAAATAGTATAAAATTTAATCCATAAATATAAAATTACATTGGGCACATAAAAAAACATATATTGAAGATATATATTTTAACATTGAACGACATTATCTTTATTTGAAAAATAATAATTTAAAAAAACCTAATGTTTATATATATATAATGGATATAAATATATACAATTTCTATATTTCTAATAGCCAAATATACATATAATGGTTATAGTTGAATAATAGAATTTTGTGCTTTATTTATGCTTATTTTTTCATTTCTTATACGATGTCAAACATTGTGTTTATTTTTAATATATTATAGTGTTTCATTTATTGTTATTCTCTATGTTTATATTAGATAGTTATTGTGTATTTTCAATTTTAGGTGTGAGTAATTTTGACCATTTTGAACTCGTTTTGTAATAGTTGTGTGGTTCTTCGCTCTTATCCCAAATATCATCATTACTAAATCATATGGGGTATCAAAATCTAGAATGGAATTTTATTAAAGAAAGAAATAAAAACAATACAGGAAAAAATACAAACAAAAAACACCAAACAACTATAAAGTATGGATATGGTGAAAAGGAAACCAAATAAAAAAAACACCCAATGAAATAGGGTGGGATCTCGAAGACAAGAATAAGATGTTGCATAAGTAATCCCGCAACAGAAGGCTTCAAGATACCCTCTATATAAGCATGATCGCTTCATCAACAAAAACTCCAAAACCAAACAACGAAGACACCTACAGGCCCCCATCAAAGGCAGCAGCTGACTTCTTTGGATCAGCACTGCTCCCACAATATAATAGAGCTTCGTAAAACCGCAATCAAAGCAAACCACTCCAGGCTAACACTCCACGAAAGAATCCCAAAAAAAACTACATCAAAAAAGAAAATAGAGCAGAAAAAATAGGGAACAAAGGCCTGCTACTACATACCACTAGAAAAATAAAATTAAACCACTCCAAAGAATCATTTATCTCCAATGATCATCCTAAAGAAGAAGCTCCAGCGGCCCATGCCTGAAAAAACACCTTCACACCCAAGGGTATTAGGGCTGGCTCACCAAAATTTGGGAAGACCACTGCAACTGACCATAATTTGGGAAGACCACTACAACTGAATATAGCACAACAGGTTCTACTTCCAACCTATTGAAAAAGAAAAAAGCCTCTCCAATGAATAAGAAAACAAATAAAACTAAAAACAAACAGACCCAAAATAGAATGTCAGGACACAAGGATGAAAAAGTCCTTACAAAACAACCATAAAAATGGATAAGATAAAGCTTACAAAAGTATAAAAATGCCAGACTTTTCACGGTCCATTTTAAGAAATGGAAGGAGATCATCTGTAACTTGATCATACAAAACAAAATCAACACCATTAACACCATTATTAGCTAGTCCATCAGCAACAGAATTAGATTCCCTATAAATGTGAGTGATAATATGATTCAAATAAAATAGAGTCTCCAAAAAATTAATTAAATGATTAGTAAGCTTCTAGGACAAGTGATGAAGACCCATCCTTATGGAAGAAACGAAAACATAAGAATCACTCTCAATCCATAAATTGTCCCAACCACACTTCACTACTTGATCGACAGCAATGATAATGCCAAGAATTTCAGCCTCAAGTGAAGAGTAAAATCCACAAGATCCATGAAAACAACCAAGGACATCCCCTTTATGATTTTTAAAAACAGCACCATAACCAAAATTCTCCGGATTGCCCCTAGAAGCACCATTCGAATTTACATTTAACCAACCACAAAAAGGTTCCTTCTAGAAAACTTCTATAATACCACGTGGAGGTTTGAAATTACCCTTAACAACTATCCTGTTCATAACAGACAAATCATGAACCGAGTTAAATAAAAAATGCTTCTCTGGAATATCAACATTTCAAATAGCACCAAGAATAGCTGAAAAAACCCCACTTACCGAGAAGGAAAATCTATTGTGAATCAACTTATTCCGAGCAAACCAAATAAAATGAAGGTGTTCAGAAGCAGCAACTCTAAAAAGATCCATCAATTGGGGAGAGAGAAAAATGTAATGCCAGCTGTGAAGGAAATGGTGAATTCAAGACATATTAGGCATGTGGATTTCAAAAATATCAGAAACAACCTTCCACATTGAAGAGTCATTGACACAACTAATAAACAAATGATCAATATCTTCTCTATGTTGATGGAAAAACACCCATGAAGAGTAGAGAGAGATGCCACATTTATGAAGGAAACAATCAGTAGGAAGCTTCCCATGAGCCAGTCTCTATGAAAAAGATGTTAGAGAGGGCCTAATAAAGTTCATATGAATATCCCTCATACATTTACACCAAATATTTCAAGATAGAGAATGATTATAGAAAAATTAGAAGTTAGCAGGCCATTTATAGCAGGTTCCCAAGCCCAAAAATCCTCTCTGTTAGAGGAACAGTAACTATTGATAATAGTAACAATATGATTAGAGAGACCCCCCATATTATCAATATGATCTTTAATCATAGCATCCAGATCAACATTAAAATAATCATTCATCAAGGAATCAGCTAACGGACATCCAGTCCAATTGGCCTTCCAAAAGGATAAAGACGAGTTCCTTGAAACAAGCCATCTAGTGTGAGAGTCAATGAAAGAGAAGATGGATTTAAAAGCATTCCAAACAGAATAATCCAGATAATTAAAAACTCCATTCCTGAGCATGTCTCTGAATTTATTACAGAGAATGTCTAGAGACTCAAAATTACTATTGACAAGACTCCAAATGAATGAATCTTGTAAAGAATCATTAAAGACCTCAAGATTTTTATTTCCAAGACCCACCATCATCATAGGGTTTACAAAAATTATTCCAAGAGACTGTAACTAATTTTCTCTCTGAAATATTACTACTCCGAATAAAATTTTTAATAGAAAAATTAATGCTCTTGATAAGAGAGATCAACCACTTATAGACCATGAAAGAATAAACAAACATAGAAATGATCACGGCCCTATCCAAGAGAACCTAACCTGTCAGGGAAAGGTAGTTACCCTTCCATGTATATGGGGTATCATAATTGATTCTTTATAATTATTTATAATGTCATAATTTCATTTTATGGTTGTTTTTTAAGGTCTTTAAAGATAGAATCGGTAATTAGAATGTTTTGGTGAATTTTAACAAACAAACATTGGTATGTTAACTAATGAGTTTAATATTAACATTAATATTCCATAACAAAAATAAAACAATTATTTACATATTTATATCATATATTATCAGTAATTAAGTTCACATAGTAATTCATGATATTCATTTTTACCATCATTCATGTAGGTTGTTAGACTAAACCAAACATTAACTTACATTAATTAATTGAAAAACTTTGTTATGAATGTTGTTTATTTTTCTATCATATCATTATCATAGAATAATAATGAAATTATTTAAATTTTAATAATGTTCATAATCTTATTTAATGATATTTTCCCAATTATTAATGACATTTTTTGATAAATGAAATATGTATCTTCCTGGAGGAAAAAATGTTTACAAATGAATGAATAACATTTTTTCAGAATGGAAAACTAAAAATGTACATAATGATAATTAAAAAATATAAAATTACTTAGTATGTGATAAATAATGACTTTTTTAGATAATATTTTGAAAAATATATTTTTAATTTAATGATAGATAAGAAACAATATTTTGGAAAACTTGGTATGTAATTTCATAATATTCAGCTGCCCTTAGAAAATTCATTATAATTGGATAACCAAGGCCAAACTCTTGTATATAGATTCATATGGATGTGAAATATGATCATATTTTAATGGAAAATGTTATAATACGAGGTATTATAGTTGATTCATTATAAGTGCATGTTTCACATGTCAAAAAGACTCCCTAATGAAAAATAATTGATTACAGATAATTTTGTGTTTATCCAAAAAAAAAAATAATTAAATAGAAACATTTTTAACACGCTAGTCCTTTTACCCTATTAGTTAACCCTTGTTTTCCTTTTTTTTATTTTATCACATAAACTTTTTTTTACCTAAAAAATTCATTTTTTATAAATTAATATAAAATAAAATTTATTTTCTAATATGAACCTTATAAATTAAAATTTTACATCAAATTTATTTTATTCACTTTTGTAAAATTTGTAACATTTTTTTAAAATAATTGATGTATAATATATTAAAATTACTTTTCGAAAATAGTGTCACTTATGATATGAAAAATCTAATATAGGACTATAAAATAAAATCATTTTTATAAAAATAAAATTTCTATTATAAAATACATATATTTTTCAATAAAATAGTTCCATAAATTTCCAAATAATAATTATATGTTAATAATGTCATAAAATTAAAGGTTTTTCTAAAAATTGTATTTTACACTATTCACCTATAAATCAATATTTTTTAAAAAAATCAAATTATTTCTTACTACGATAGAATTGACATGATTGATTGAAAAATTAATTTAATTTTTTAAAATATAAATTTATTAATTTATTAATTTTTCTTTTAAATGAAAATTTAAAATATAAATTAAAACCTATTTTATTAAACAAAACAGACATTTTATAACATTAAGTATTCTTAATAATGTTTCATATAAATTTAAAATTCAAATATTGTTAATATATAAGTAAATATATTATAATATTTTAAAAATATTCAGTTTAATTTATTAAGAAAAAATATATACACGTTAAAAATAGTTTTTTTGAAAAATTATACTTTTATATTAAATAATCATTATAAATTAAAATTAATTATTTATTATTCTAAAATTTTAATTTTACTAAAAAATTGATATAAATATATTTGTTTTTATTTTATAAATACATTATATCCTAATTTAATAATAACAATGTTAACATATATCGTATATATATATATTCTCAATATTTTAATATTATATTTTTATTTCATTATTTATTAATCATGATTTATATTATTTAAAATTTTCTACTGAAAATACACTATATAAATTTAAATCATAGATACATTTATATCAATGAACATATTTCAAATTACTATATTTTTTATGACTATATTTATAATGGCCAGATTTCATTCATATTTATAGCCTTACTAAACTCATTCACTCCATTCACACATCTTAATTCACACATATAATTTCTATTATTTTAATTTTAGATCTCAAAATATGTTTTCTCTTTCCTTGAAGTTCTTCCAAATTATTGGTTTTATTTGGGTACTGGGGATCCTCAAGGATGAAGATGATCCAGGAAAGCTACTAGTGTTGATGATTTTATTCTATTATTTTTATTTCCAACATTTTATCAATTCAATTTGAAAGTAATTAATAATCCATGGAGTGTAATAAATTGTTCTGTGATTCTAGTTATATGTTTTACTATGAATTAAAAATTTTATTTGTGATTAATTCCTATATATTATGAAATATTACCTAATCTATTTTAATTATTTTTTTCATAGAGACAAAATTAGTTTACAAATATAAAAATATAATGTTTTGAAAAATATTTAAACTAAAATATTAGTTCATTACAATCCACCCCCCCCCACACACACACAATAAAAATATCGCCCCCCCCCCCCTAATTTTACTAATCACATACTAATTATAATAAAACTGAATGTTATTTCAAGATAATCATGACCTAAGAAATAGCTTCTAAGAGATAAAATCCTTACTATGTATGGTTTTTCTCCTAAATAAATCATTTCTCGCATAGTTGCAATATATTATGATTCTGAACCATTTGTTCCAAATACTCCTTTATACCCAAGTGTTATGTGTTTCTTGAGAAATAACTACAATATCTTCATTTTCATGATCCTGTTTCAAACAAAATATTAAATTAAAAAAATGATAATATCTAATAAAATTATAGAAACTGGCCATATGAATTTTAAATATTATTCAAAAGAATTTTTCTTTAATGAATCCTCTATTTCAACCTCTGATACATTTATTTAAACTATTTATATCATGGTCCATTCTATATATCTATTGGTTCAACCTAGGTCAATCAATTTTGGGTTCCCTCATAATTCTTAACATAATCCCTTAAATTAACATGCATATAAATCCTTCATGATTTATTGAAAGGAGAATATGATTATCCAAATAAAATCACCTCAGAATATCAAACCAAGTGCAGAGTCTTAGGACCACTCATAATTCAGTAGAGTTATGATTGAGTTGAAATTCAACTGGCCTTTTTATGGTTATTACCCATAGGTGTGTATGTTCCACATCTACATCCACATTCTCATATCCAAATAGGTATGCAATTTAAAGGATAACTAGACAATCTCTATTTACCACAACATTAGGTTGTTATTTTATACATATACTAATCCATTAGACTTATCCCTAGGGGGTTTTCCCCAAAATTTCTCTTATCATAATCTTTAAAATATTAATAATTACATCAATTATCGTAATGGGTTATCTATACCAATTAAATTTGGAAAAATCTTAATTTGTAAACCCTAAAATCATCCTCAACTAACGCACTACCTAATAATGTTATCTAAAACCTATTTGAATACCAATTATGATATCCCATGATTATGATCATCTCATAATTATTTGATCTACAAAATATCTCATTAGAATACATTCCAATGATATTTCAGGATTAATGTTTTATATAATTAATAAAATACATTAACTGGCATAACCCATATATTTTTAACCAAATAAAATTTTTCCCACTATATAATAAAATTCTTAATTTATAACGAGTATTCAAAATCTCCCAAAAATTCTCTAGAGAAGATAATCTTCAAGACCTGTTGTGTGTATTGATTTTCTTCATAACCTAGTTAAGTGGATACATATGGTGTAACGCCCCGACCCCAGCTACCCAGAGTCGGTGCATTACTTCGTAACATTGGCATGATCACAAAAGATCAAGTCTCGAAAGACCGATTAGTTTAGTAGCCTTGGAAACACTTGATACATTCGTAAACGTTACATTACATCATAAAGTGAAAAACTACAATAACAAAGTCTCCATAGTCCACACTCATATCCTCTTCTGACTATCCCTGCAGGTCATTCAGAAAATACTTCTTCACATCCTATAAAATATTAAAACATTGAAAGGGGTGAGCTCAGATGCTCAGTAAGGATAACAATATTTCGGAAGCTTTCATAAATAAACATTAACATTTAAGGCAATGTATAACTAAAACAAAAGCCTTTTAAACTTGAACATCAACATAATATGGAAAAAGTAAAATGAGATAATGTCATTCACTTCTTCACATGGATATTCTACTGGTCGAATAATCACATGCAATATCAATAACCATTTTCATAATGATGGAATGCATAATGCCAGACTATCATAACCACGTAGCCAAGGCCTCGTGCCAAGACCACAAATAAAATTTTGTCAAGGCCTCGTGCCAAGACACTAGTTTGTCTCATAAGACCTGCCGATGCATCGAGGAGCTATAGCGGGCTCCACCCGTCACTTATTAAGTCCAATGCATTTCTCATATGAATAGGTTTAAACATATCATAAACCATAACATAATCGTATCACATAAAACATGCATAAAGGAAACACAACATTTCTACATTTCAATCACAAGATATAAATACAACACATTGATATAATAAAAATGCTTTCAAAACCATTTTCAATACCAAAATAAAAGAAAGTTAAAACTTTGTATTTATTTTTCATTAAAAAAAATGATGGCTTGTAGAGGAAGCTGAATCTCAAATAATGGTCACGGCGGCGGAGAAGTCGTTGTCGCGGCATAAGTACGGAAATAAAAACATTCCCTTTTGTCGTTTAGTAAAACGCTTCGTATAAAAAAGATTCCTTTTGAATAAACGTAAAATTCAAAGGGGTTTATACACCGTATAAATGAAAGATGTGTATAAAACCAAATATGCCTCAATGAAAGGAGATTGAGACGAAGTCCTTATAAAGATAATTTTTTTTAAATAAAATAGATCTATTATGTGTATTCACTATAATTACACATAAAGAAATTACAAATACAAGATATGACATAATAATATCATGTCATAATTTGATAGTAGGAGATTAACCCAAAGAATGGAAATTGGGTTAAGAAGTTCCCTTACCTTGCGTCTTGTCCTGACTCGACCGTTCTTTAAACTCCTGAATAATAAACTAGAGTTAATTTATATTTACTTAAGAACCTTTTTCATGTTCATTATTCCTTTTATATCACTTATTACCATGTTATGAACATTATGTAATTATTTAATTTAATAACGGTCGTTTTGTCGATCTTTGGTTCTTGAGTCAACAATAAACTTCTTATAATTACAAGTTCTTTATGTGGTAGAATATCCATTATCTCCAGAATTATATTCATGATTTATATGTCATATATATCTTATATATCCAGTATATACATTCATATATTACGTAACATTTAGAGGTAAGAAATGAAATGCACCGTTCATGGAGACGGTAAGCCGTACGTACGCATGAACGCTACTTTCATTTCAATTTCATATTTAATGGAACGAAATCATAATGATATAAATGTATAATATAATTCCAGTATAATATAGTGTATAATACCATTTACTCCATCCTATATACATCCCACATATGGCATTAACGATTCAAATCACTTTGAGGGGGCGGTAGTCCGCACTTCCTAAAATTAAATTATCGCGTTTTACCCATAATGGAAATCATAAAGTATGCCATAAATGAGAAATACAGAAGCATAAGTAAAACATAAACACATTATATATCATATATAAATATAGTGACATCTTAATGTCCACCTTTGAAGGTGTTATATGAGTGTTGAACAATCATCGTTTCGTGAGGCAGAAATTCTCCATCCACAGAAACCGTACGTTCTTTAACCATTAGATGTAGGTGTGTGTATGTGTAGCTCGAATACTTCTTATAACAACATCCTAGTATATTGAGGATACTTGTTTTGTTACAAAAAAAATGAATAAAAAGAGTTTAGGGGGTTGGATAAGGAAAATAAAACAAAACAACACTAGAGAAGACATTACCTCAAAATCGGGTAACTCCTTTTGATTTGAGCCAAAGGCTTCCTTGGGAAGATTTATGCCCAAATTGAGGCTTCTAGGAGTTATAGGGGGAAGTTGGGAGAGTATTTGGGCAGAGTTTGGCCGAACCAAAAGGCTTGAAAGTGTGAATGAGGTGGTAGAGGTGGGGGCCTTTTATAAGTGGAGAGGAGGGGCACTCTTGGAAAGTAAAGAAAAGTCACTTTATTATAAAATGAGTTTCGGATTTTAGAGGTCCCACACTTATATAATTCTAGGATAAGGTTATAATGGTTCGAAATCTCCTCATCCAATAGGCTTTGGAAAAGTGTAAGCCTTGGATTTTGCATTATCTTCTCATTTTATTTAAATCGTTAATTAATGAGGTCATCGCTGCATCATCATGATGTCATAAATAATTTAATTTATTTAATGTCTAAAAATTATAAAAAAAATACTATGATGTAGTAAATCTTTTTATATTTCTAATGAATATTTATAATCAAAATTTTGACTTGTGTAACCCCACTTAAAAACTGTTTTAGTAAAACAACTCATGTTTGTGTCAATTTAATTTTAACATTAAATAAATATATATTAATGTCATTTTCCAACTAAAGTGGCTCCATGGGGTCCCCAAGTTGACCCATGGGTTGTATTGGTCGGCCATGACTCATCCAATAGGAGTAAGACAAGTGTCATGCTCATCTCATATTATTAAAACATTATTTGTACCTTAAACTACACTAATTACCTCTAATCGCGATTAAGAACTTAAAAGTTACTATTCACCAAAAATTTATTTTAATCTCATTGAACCACATTTTACTTCTTAATGACAACCATGTATGTCGGAGTTTTGAAAATCAAATCACAGAAGTGGTAATATTTCATTTAAATGAGAAATCAGTTATTTAACTACCACTTAGTGGTTTCACTATTCATCAAAAATTGAAGTTTTTCAGAACAAAGCCAAAATTTCACCCTATGCTATAATTGATATTCCAAATTCAAAAATGATGTCTATTTTAAAAAATTCCAAACATATAAGTTGCATTAATTAATTTTATAATTAATTCCCGCTGTCACAACAAATCGCGTGTTTTAAGAAACAATTTATATCAAAAGATTGGCAATTGTTTATGTCTAATTTTAATGTTAAATTAATTCTAATGACCACCACTGGATAAAATGGTAAAAATATATTCTAATTATACTTTAAAACTACTAAATAGTATAATTTATCACTATAAATTATTTTGATTAAAAAAGTTGTTTTTAAGTATTTTTCACTATTCATAAAAAATTAGAAGTTCTCAGAAAAATAACAAAAATTCAACATAGGCTAATTTCGACATTCCGATTCCAAAAATGAAGTCCATTTTGAAATATAAAATTTCTATAATTTTAAAAAGTGGTTATTACAATTCATAACGGCTACTTTGATTAGTCGCGGTGTTTTAGAACTCGAAGTTGCGTACAATGCAAGCCATTGCATTATTGAATGAGAAGCGTATCGTGGAAGCTCGGGGTGTTAAATTCTACCCTCCTTCAATAAATTGCGTCCTCACAATTTGAAATTTTTCTTGGAAAATAAAAGGTTGAAAATAGAAAATACCTTTGTGGAAAACTCACATCGTAAATAAGGTTAATAAAATTTAGTCTTAATAAGAGGGAGATGGAAATAAGAAAGTCACCACCAAATTATGATCTCGATAAGGAGAACATTGGTGGCAATTAGAGACATATAATTAGAGGGAAAACGTAAATATTTGTAGGGAGTGATTGAGGTCATCAATCACAATCAACTATCAAATTGAGGGCCTCAAATCCTTCAATCTATGTTGATTTAAAATATCATCAGTTCAACAAGACATAAGGTATTAGGATAACACATTTTTTTGTTTTAATATCTCTTTACTAAAGATTAAGAATTAATTTATTCATTGAATAAGAGATAGGTATATATATATTTATGCTTGACAATTAGAGTTTCAACCTTCAACTCATCTTTCACTCAAAAAGATAATAAAACTCAAAAATATTATAATTATCCTAATTGTATAAGGTTCCAAATGTTAACACATACCATTTAGATTAGTAAAATTATTTTGTAACAACCAGGGACTTCCTGTAGGCTAGTGGTAGGAAATAAAGGTCTGTCGCACTTTGATTGTGGGTTCGATTCCTGCAGTGTTGTCCGACGCGACGGGTTATGCCCCACCCTGTAGGTTGTCCTTTTCCTAAAACTATAGTATCATAATATTCCAAAAATAATCTTCATAAATTTTTTAACCATAAACAATACTATCCAAAGATCAACTTAATCCACTCCAACCTTAATAGTTATCCAAAATACCTCAGTCCAGACTTTCTCTAAAAGGTCTCTAAATTCCAAAATCAATTGTAACATCAGATTCCCCAAACAAAGAAAAGTTTCTCTTATTGTCACATACTAAAAATATGATTACCTTAATAATATTAAAACCTTACTGAAATCAAAAAGTACTGCAGTAGAATCTTTATATATATCACACTATTCTTATAACCAGAATATAATCCTTGAGTCCAAAAGAACCAATACATTAATTATTCTGCTTCAACTGTAGTCACAACATAAGATTGGCCTTGATCCCTTGGACTTTTCTGAGGTAAGATTCCTTGACGCTTAGGACATTCATTTTCATAATGCCCCATTTCCCTACAATTGTAGCATTCAACTTTGACAGCCTCTTTCTTTCCCTTGCAATCACGTGCCTGGTGACCGTTTTCTCCACATTTGTAACAAACTCCCATTCCTTTTAGGCAAGAACCAGGGTGATTCTTCCCACAATTATCACATAATTGAAAATCCTTCTTTCCCTTTTTCCCTTTATCCGTCTCTTGTTCCATCGTTCTCTTCTTTTCTTGCTTTTCTTTAAAGTCATGAGACTTAGAAAATTCCTTTTCTGTCTTGATAGCACACGAGACAATATCTTCGTATGATGAGAAGTATTGTGATACTAAAGCTCAACGGAGAAATGGTTCTAACCCATCAAAGAAACGATCAATCTTACTCCTTGGGTTACGTATATAATCGGCAGCATGCCTCGCTAACCTTGTAAAGTTAGCCTCATACTTTGCGACATTCTCATCCTCCTTCTGCCTCAGACTCAGAAATTGCCTTTCCATATCTGCTCGATGGTCACGAGGAAAGTATTTTTCTAAGAAAAACTCTTTGAACTCCCTCCATTCCATATTCGATACGTCATCATCTTCCTTTGTGTTTTGAATCAGCGACCACCACTGATCGGCATCTCCAGTGAGGCGGTAAACTGCCATGACAACCTTCTCCCTTTCACTACTCCCCAAGGCATGGAATATTTTCTCTAAGGAATTTATCCATTTCTCAGCTACTATAGGATTTGTACTCCCATTGAAGGTTGGTGGTTGTTGCCTCATGAAGCGGTCTAACATTGATCCTCCACGTTGCGGATCAGGGTGCTCATACGAGTAAGGTTATTATTCATAACCTGAGTGAGTTGTCCTAGTATGGTAATAAGTTGATCAGCACCAGTTGTATCTCCAGATCCACAATAATTATCTTGAGCAGGAGGGCAATCCCTATATGTAGTTCGTGCATTGATACGGTTTCCACTCCTTCCACTAGGCGCCATTTCTAAACAATGGCATAAACTAGATTAGTTTATGAATCAAAATACATAATTCCATACTTGTAAAACACTTAACATAAATTGAACTAATTATGGATATAATCCATAATTATAAAAATGTTTTATTTGAGGATGTATATACTCATAACCGTTCATAGTGGTTTGTAAAGAAAATGGGAATTATCCTAAGCATATCCCCCGGGAGTGTCGTAACCAAAAGTGCAGCAAGGCCCGCTGTCGTGCACCAGTTCCCGTTCGAGTCTAGCTCAAAGCGGTGTTTTCAGGTTTTACCCCTAGGTACATTTGTGCCAGAGCTGTCTCTACCTGCTCATATCCAGATAGGGATGTATTGCTCGGAAAACTCACAAAATCTCTACAATAACAAAATTCTAGGAAGTTCTTCTATACTAATCCTCAAAGTCTATCTTTGGGCTATGTGCTCGAATCAGAGTTTATCTAAATCTAGCTTCCAAGGTTAGTACTAAACTGCCTCTGATACCAACTGTAACGCCCCGACCCCAGCTACCCAGAGTCGGTTCATTACTTCGTAACATTGGCATGATCACAAAAGATCAAGTCTCGAAAGAACGATTAGTTTAGTAGCCTTGGAAACACTAGATACATTCGTAAACGTTACATTACATCATAAAGTGAAAAACTACAATAACAAAGTCTCCATAGTCCACACTCATATCCTCTTCTGACTATCCCTACAGGTCATTCAGAAAATACTTCTTCACATCCTGGAAAATATTAAAACATTGAAAGGGGTGAGCTCAGATGCTCAGTAAGGATAACAATATTGCGGAAGCTTTCATAAATAAACATTAACATTTAAGGCAATGTATAACTAAAACAAAAGCCTTTTAAACTTGAACATCAACATAATATGGCAAAAGTAAAATGAGATAATGCCATTCACTTCTTCACATGGATATTCTACTGGTCGAATAATCACATGCAATATCAATAACCATTTTCATAATGATGGAATGCATAATGCCATACTACCATAACCACGTTGCCAAGGCCTCGTGCCAAGACCACAAATAAAATTTTGTCAAGGCCTCGTTCCAAGACACTAGTTTGTCTCATGAGACCTGCCGATGCATCGAGGAGCTATAGCGGGCTCCACCCGTCACTTATTAAGTCCAATGCATTCCTCGTATGAATAGGTTTAAACATATCATAAACCATAACATAATCGTATCACATAAAACATGCATAAAGGAAACATAACATTTCCACATTTCAATCACAAGATATAAATACAACACATTGATATAATAAAAATGCTTTCAAAACCATTTTCAATACCTAAATAAAAGAAAGTTAAAACTTTGTATTTATTTTTCATTAAAAAAAATGATGGCTTGTAGAGGAAGCTGAATCTCAAATAATGGTCACGGCGGCGGAGAAGTCGTTGTCGTCGTATATGTATGGAAAGAAAAACATTCCCTTTTGTCGTTTAGTAAAACGCTTCGTATAAAAAAGATTCCTTTTGAATAAACGTAAAAGTCAAAGGGGTTTATACACCGTATAAATGAAAGATGTGTATAAAACCAAATATGCCCCAATGAAAGGAGATTGAGACGAAGTCCTTACAAAGATCATTTTTTTTAAATAAAATAGATATATTTTGTGTATTCACTATAATTACATAAAAAGAAATTAAAAATACCAGATAGGACATAATAATATCATGACATAATTTGAAAGTAGGAGATTAACCCAAAGAATGGAAATTGGGTTAAGAAGTTCCCTTACCTTGCGTCTTGTCCTGACTCGACCGTTCTTTAAACTCCTGAATAATAAACTAGAGTTAATTTCTATTTACATAAGAACCTTTTTCATGTTCATTATTCCTTTTATATCACTTATTATCATGTTATTAACATTATGTAATTATTTAATTTAATAACGGCCGTTTTGTCGATCTTTGGTTCTTGAGTCAACAATAAACTTCTTATAATTACAAATTGTTTATGTGGTAGAATATCCATTATCTCCAGAATTATATTCATGATTTAGATGTCATATATATTTTATATATCCAGTATATACATTCATATATTACGTAACATTTAGAGGTAAGAAATGAAATGCACCGTTCATGGAGACGGCAAGCCCACTACTAGAAAAACAGGTATTTGCGACGGGGTCCCGTCGCAAATAGCCCGTTGCTGAAAACGCCGTCGCAACTACACTTATTTGCGACGGGCCCGTCGCTAAAGCCCTTTTTTGCGACGGACATTCTCCCCGTCGCAAATAGTATTCCGTATTTTTGTAAAAAACATTTAAAATAGTTTTTGCGACGGGACCCGTCGCAAATACCTTTTGTGACGGGCCCGTCGCAATCGCTTTTGCGACGGTGCCGTCGCAAAAACTATATTTTTAAAAAATAAAAAAAAAAATTAATACTAGTATTTGCGACGGGAGTAGTATCCTGTCACAAATACTACAAATAGTATTTGCGACGGGCATAGTATCCCGTCGCAAATAATATAAAAAAAATAAAAAAAATAAATTATTAATAAATTATTTTAATTAATATAATAATAGAATTATAATTTAGAAATGAAAATAATAAATTATTTTAATTAATATAATAATAGTAGAATTATAATTCAAAAATCTAAAATAATAGAATATTAATAAATTATTTAATTAATATAATAATATTACAATTATAATTTATAAATACAAAAAATATTAATAAGTTATTTTAATTAATATAAAAATAATAGAATTAGTTTACATTCAAATATTAAAATAATTCAAGTATTACAAAAAAAATAATTAAATTTTAATATTATAAAATTTTAATATTATAAAATTTTAATATTATAAAATTTTAATATATATATATAATTTTAATATATATATAAAATTTAATATTATAAAATATAAATAATATTATTATTCATTTTAATATTGTTATTTAAAAATATAATATTATTAATATTTTATAATGAGACAGAAACTACGAATAGAAAAAAAAATATTTTGATTTCACAAATTTTATAACAGAAATACAAACTCTAATCTGAAGGATGGGGGGAGGTGGGGGAGGTGGGGGATCTACAGATGGTGGTGGAGGAAACTCCATCCCTAAAGCATGAGTGAGTCGGCGCATGTACTCCATCTGCTCCTGATGCTGCTGCTGCCACCGACTCGTCTGCTCCTCGTACAGCTGCTGCTGGCGTCGACGCTCCTCCTCATGCTGCTGACGCATCTGCTCCTGCTCCTGTCGGAGACTCTCTATCTGTGCAGTCTGAGATCGCAACTGATCCTCATACTGTGTAGAAGAAGATGCACGAGATCCTCTCGAGCTGGACGCCGACATCGCAGCACTGCCATAATAATCTCTGGGAGTCAGTCGAGAGCTGATACCAACTACTCGGCCCTTCTCGAAGGCATACAGGGTGGCCTGCATCCATGCCGCCTCATCAAACTGACAGGCAGTGGTCTGATCTGATGACTCGGCCTGACTCTCAGGCCGGGCCTGTGCCGCTGCGGCCTCATATGACTCCTATAGTTGCAATTTAAAATTAAAATTGTGAATATATTATATGCAGTTAATTTTTAAACTTGAAAACAAATAATACTGACCACGATGTGATGCTGATGATCACCTCTGAGCTCCCCAGTAGCAGGATCACTATACATCCTCCGATATACGTCGTACTCTGTAATATCGGGGTGCTCAACAGCCTATAAGAATAAAAAATAAACTGTTAATATTTATAGTTATATAAAATATTTATAAATAATGTACGTACCAGATGCTGTCTATGAGTACTGAAAGAACGACTCCCAGCTCGATGAGTCACCTCCTGTCTCCCCCGATTCTGCCTCCCCACCGATGATCTCCTCTGAAAGGCACTACTCAACCAGTGCGCACATAATCCATCCCATACATGGGATGAAATATACTCTGGTCGGTGTGCCCTACATGACTCCTCAAAATCTGACACTCCTGCTTTCTTCATCGCAGCTTTTCTTAAATTGTGCAAAAACTGACGAAGACGATCACGCATGGCCACCTCCCATGCCTCGTGGATGGCGTCACGCATGGTATCCTCGATCGGATACCATAAACCCTACAAATAAATCAAAATATCAAGTTAGAAATGAAATAATTTTCAAAATAAAAATTATTTATTTACGTACGTACCAACCAATGGCCGAACATGGCCTGCTGCACATCAATGGGAATCTGCTCCCATGTGGTCCACAGCTGAGAGAAATAGTTGCGCAAAATAGCGCTGCCCTATCCGACTGCTATATGCGGAAAACTGAAAAAATAATAAACATTTATTATGTGAATAGATTAATGAAATCTTAGTCAAATCCACATGTTATCACACAGGTTATCACACCTCCGTGTGCACGGATCAAACCCAAGACGTGGACGTCGCTCGGGGACGGGGTCAGGAATCATCAATCGTGCAAGACCGCGCCCCCTCCGCGTACTCCCTGGAGCGCCTGCAGGCTGAGGGTCATCTGTCAGCAACTCATCCGCATCAAAACTCAGGTCAGCATCTGCCAACGCACAAAATGTGGCGTCGTCCATCTGAAACAGAAAATGTTAATGTTAGCAAATAATTGATAATTACTATTATATATACATATATACATATTATGATTGTATATAAATACCATGAAATGCTATCAGTGTTCATCTTCATCATCATCTTCATATATGTCAATGTCATCTTCATATTCCTCCTCAACATCATCGATATCCATTCGAGTTACAGTTGCTTCATCTCTTACCGTTTCAAATTCATATGTGACATCATTAACATCATCGTCATCACCGACTCTTAAATGTGGAGTGTCGTCATCGATACTCATGTCTCTTTGTAAAAAAGATTGATTTTGAGTACTCTCTTGAAAAAAATTAATTCTTTTCATATCAGTGAAAGCACATTCACTTTGACTAAACTGATTGTCTCGAATTTTGATTTTTATTTCACTCCACCAATCAGTCAAGTCTCTTGATGTTGCACAGTAATTTGCATAATAAACATGATATGCCTGTTGAGCCAATAAAAATGGTTCATTTACTGCGAGAACACTTTTACATTTAATATCGATGATTCCATGAGTCAGATGAACACGCACGCCTCTCTCTGTATCCAACCACCGACATTTGAACATGGTTATGTAATGTTGTCCAAGATAACAGAGTTCAATGATTTCATCAAGTATGCCATAAAAGTCAACTTCATTTTCTCGATGATGAGATCCTCTCAAGCTAACTCCACTGTTCATTGTTTTTTTCGATTCCCCATATGCATGTGTGTGGAATAGAAATCCATTCACCACATATGAATTATAAGTTTTAACAAGTTTGGAAGGTGGGTTACTCAATACACACAACTGTTTGTCAATTTTATCAGCATGTCGAGACACCTGAAAATTTGTGAAATAATTATCAATATAGTAAACTATACATTGAATGAGTTGCTAGAAGATAAAGAATTTATGTTACCAGTTTTTGAAACCACTGAGAGAAATTTTTCAGTCGACGTTCTTCGAGAGCAGCTGCTGTAATTTGTGGAATTTGTTTCTTGATATGATTATCATACAACCTATAAAAACCAAAGTTATTTACTGTAACATAAATGATAGAATAAGTGATATAAACACTTACAGTACAACTGATGTCATCTCTTCACAGTTGAGCAGAACATACGTATGAGCTCTATGATGTTCATCATCTGAAAGCCAGCGTTCAGAAACTCCACCAAAACCAAGCTCTGACTGGTTGAAAACAGATAATTGATTGTCAATTTCATCAATATTCCTCTCATTCCGTCACATTCGGTTGTGTTTTGAAGGATACTCAGATTCAAAATAATGGGAGCAGAAAAAAGATATTTCCTCTTGCAAATAAGCTTCTGCAATAGATCCTTCAACAGATGCTTTGTTGCGTACTTTTCTTTTCAATTTTTGCATGCATCTTTCAAATGGGTACATCCATCGAATCTGTACCGGACCTCCACATTTGGCTTCATATGGCAAATGTAACATTAAATGTTCCATTGAGTCGAAGAAAGATGGCGGAAATATTTTTTCCAGTTTACAAATAATTACAACAACATCTTTTTCAAGTTTGCCTAGAGCATCATAATCTGCCGTAGCCGCACAAATTTCCTGAAAAAAATGAGACATGTCTGTTATGGAATCCCAAATCACAGAATTCAAGAGACCTATTAATCCAATGGGTAGAAGTCTCTCCATTATAACATGACAATCATGACTTTTTAATCCAGTAATATGACCATTCATTACACATCTACCCAAATTGGAAGCACAGCCATCTGGAAGTCTCAAATCTGCAATCCACTGACAAAATAATAAACGGTTTTCTTTAGACAGTGTATAAGCTGCTTTTGGTTTCAGTAACCTTTCTGTTCTGACATTCTCAAATAGTTCCAATTCTGGGCGCCTGCAAATTTGGGCAAGATCTAAATGTGCATTTACATTGTCTTTTCTCTTTCCTGGCGTATCCAAAACTGTATGAAACAAATTATCAAAACAGTTCTTCTCAATATGCATGACATCTAACATGTGTCGGACCAACAAATCAGACCAATATGGAAAATCCCAAAATATGCTACGTTTAATCCAATTGTGTTCTTTCCCAAAACCATAAATTTTCTCTTGGTTTATTGTGGGACCAAAAGTGATGGGAGGTAATGAAAATACAACCGATTTTAACTCCGAACCTGATAGCATTTTTGGAGGTCCATCCCTTTCAGTTGTTCCTTTTCTGAAATGAGATTTGTTTCTGCGAAAAGGATGATCAGCTGGAAGAAATCTGCGATGACAGTCAAAATAACAAGGTTTCTTTCCATGAATGAGCATAAATGCTTTGTTCTCTCCCATACAGTAAGGACATGATTTCTGACCATGTGTACTCCAGCCAGATAACATCCCATAAGCCGGGAAGTCACTTATTGTCCACATCAATGCTGCTCTCAGTATGAAATTCTGTTTCGTTGCAACATCATATGTACTGACACCAGTACTCCACAATAAATTTAATTCATCAATCAATGGCTTCAAATAAACATCAATATTTTTCTTCGGATGTCCTGGAATTAGTAAAGTCAAAAAGATATATGGCTCCTTCATCAACATCCATGGAGGTAAATTGTACAGAGTTAAAAAATCAGGCCAACATGAATATTGACTACCATAAGATCCAAACGGACAGAAACCATCAGTGGAAAGGCCCAGTCGAACATTTCTAGCTTCTAAAGCAAAGGATGGATGCACTCTATCAAAATGTTTCCATGAATCACCATCGACTGGATGATTCAAGCTTTTATCGGTTGAACTATTCTCTTTATTCCATGACATCATTGTCACTGTATTCTTAGACATGAATAAACGCTGAAGTCTGGATGTAAGCCGAAAATATCTCAACTGTTTTACAGGAATCAAACCAGACTTCCCGTGTTATCCTTCTTTATATCTCAGTTGCCCACATGTGGGACAACTATCCAACGACTCATTTTCCCCAGAATATAAAATGCAGTCATTTGAACATGCATGAATCTTCTGACAAGTAAGTCCCAAATTTCGAACCAACCTCTTAATTTCATAGTAATTTGCAGGTAAAACATTTCCTTCGGGTAACAGTGTTTTCAGCAAAGAAAATATCTGGTCAAAACAGGTGTTTGACATTCCGTTATCTGATTTGATAGCCATAAATTTTGCAACTGCTTCTAATTTGCTCATCTTGCAGCCAGGATATAATGCATCCTCAGCAGACTTCAACAACTCATAAAATTCAGACGGTCCCAACTCAGGATTTGAAGCTATATCACCCGGAGTTTCTGTATGTTGAACAGATGAACCTGCAACATCATGTACTAAATCTTGAAACTGGGATGGATCCGGAATCAAGTTGGTATCACCTGCTCTGGAACTGCGTTCACCGTGTTGATACCAAAAAACATAATCTGCTTGAAAACCAAAACGCAAGAGATGTTCCCCCACTTTGTCAAACGTGTCAAATGTTCTCAATGCACATTTTCTACAAGGGCATTTTATCTTTCCTTCTGAAACAAATTCTGGATTTGATGCCGCAAATGATAAAAAAAATCTCCACACCCTCTATATATACTGGATTTAAACCAGAACCATTTGGATTTCTACGTTGATTTATCCATATGCGGTCATCTAATAATGACTGTTGACGACCTCGTTGTTCCATATTTTTCTATAAAATATAAAAGCATTACTGGTTTTGAATAATTTGTTAGAAAAAACACAAGCAAGGATTGAATATATTGAGAATAAAGCAAAACCTGTTACAAATATTGATAATTTTATTATTAATATTAAAATAATATAATTTTCTATATTATATACAATTCTCCTTTCATCTGTGTGTTTCACATTCTGTCTCCACATGTAATATTGACATTCACTTTCACCTCTCCATTGGCGATTAGGTTGATAATTTTGAAAAAGAATGCCAATATTACATGTGGAGACAGAAAAAACACATAAGAAAAAGGAATTGTATATTATATAGAAACTTATATTATTTTAATATTAATAATAAAATATACAAATAATGTAATAAGGTAATTATTCCTAATTATTGGTAGTTATTCCAAATTATTGGTAGTTATTCCAAATTATTGGTAGTTATTCCAAATTATTGGTAGTTATTCCAAATTATTGGTAGTTATTCATAATTTTTTGTAGTTATTCCTAATTATTGGTAGTTATTCCTAATTATTGGTAAATATTGGTAATTATTGGTAAATATTGGTAATTATTGGTAAATATTGGTAATTATTGATAAATATTGGTAATTATTGGTAAATATTGGTAATTATTGGTGATTATTGGTAATTATTGGTGATTATTGGAAAATATTGGTGATTATTGGTAATTATTGGTGATTATTGGTGATTATTGGTAATTATTGGTGATTATTGGTAATTATTGGTAATTATTGGTAATTATTGGTAATTAATACTAAATATTGGTAATTAATACTAAATATTGGTAATTAATACTAAATATTGGTAATTAATACTAAATATTGGTAATTAATACTAATTATTGGTAATTAATAATAATTATTGGTAATTAATAATAATTATTACTAATTATTGGTAATTATTACTAATTATTGGTAATTATTACTAATTATTGGTAATTATTACTAATTATTGGTAATTATTACTAATTATTGGTAATTAATACTAATTATTGGTAATTAATAATAATTATCGGTAATTAATAATAATTATTACTAATTATTGGTAATTATTAACAATTATTCCTAATTATTACTAATTATTACTAATTATTACTAATTATTACTAATTATTACTAATTATTACAAATTATTACTAATTATTACAATTTATTACTAATTATTACTAATTATTGCTAATTATTACTAATTATTGCTAATTATTACTAATTATTGCTAATTATTACTAATTATTGCTAATTATTACTAATTATTGGCAATTATTGGTAATTATTGGCAATTATTGTTAATTATTACTAAATATTGGGAATTATTGGTAATTATTAATAATTATTGGTAATTATTTCTACTTATTGTTAATTTTTGGTAATTATTACTACTTATTGTTAATTATTGGTAATTTTTGGTAATTATTGGTAATTATTGTTAATTATTCCTAATTAATAATAATTATTGGTAATAATACTAATTAATACTAATTATTGCTAATTATTGCTAATTATTGCTAATTATTGCAAATTATTGCAAATTATTGCAAATTATTGCAAATTATTGGTAATTATTGGTAATTATTGGTAATTATTGCTAATTATTGCTAATTATTGCAAATTATTGCAAATTATTGCAAATTATTGGTAATTATTGGTAATTATTGGTAATTATTGGTAATTATTGGTAATTATTGCTAATTATTGCTAATTATTGGTAATTATTGCTAATTATTGCTAATTATTGCTAATTATTGCTAATTATTGGGAATTATTGGTAATTATTGGTAATTATTGGTAATTATTGGTAATTATTTGTAATTATTGGTAATTATTGGTAATTATAAATAATTACTAATAATTATTGGTAATTACTAATAATTATTCCAAATTATTCCTAATTATTCCTAATTATTCCTAATTATTCCTAATTATTACTAATTATTCCTAATTACTCCTAATTATTCCTAATTATTCCTAATTATTGGTAATTATTGACAATTATTACTAATTATTACAAATTAATCTTAATTATTGATAATTATTGATAATTGTTCCTAATTATTCCTAATTATTCCTAATTATTCATAATTATTGATAATTATTGATAATTATTCCTAATTATTCTTAATTATTCTTAATTATTGATAATTGTTCCTAATTGTTCCTAATTATTCCTAATTATTACTAATTATTATTAATTATTGATAATTATTGATAATTATTGACAATTATTGACAATTATTGACAATTATTGACAATTATTCCTAATTATTCCTAATTATTCCTAATTATTGATAATTATTGATAATTATTCCTAATTATTCCTAATTATTCCTAATTATTCCTAATTATTCCTAATTATTCCTAATTAGTACTAATTATTACCAATTAGTACTAATTATTACCAATTATTCCTAATTATTACTAATTATTACTAATTATTACCAATTATTACTAATTATTGGTAATTATTGGTAATTATTGGTAATTATTACTAGTTATTGTTAATTATTGGTAATTATTACTAATTATTGTTAATTATTGGTAATTATTACTAATTATTGATAATTATTACTACTTATTGGTAATTATTACTAATTATTGGTAATTATTACTACTTATTGGTAATTATTACTATTTATTGTTAATTATTACTTATTATTGGTAATTATTACTTATTATTGATAATTATTACTAATTATTACTAATTATTCTAAATTATTGATAATTATTGATAATTGTTCCTAATTATTAGTAATTAAATGAATAATTATCAATAATTAGAAATAATTACCAATAATTACAAATAATAACATTATTAATATATTTTATTATTAATATTAAAATAATATAATTTTCTAATTTATATACAATTCTTCTTTCATCTGTGCGTTTGCTATCTCCACATACAAATAATACATGTGAAGACAGCAAACACACAGATGAAAAAAGAATTGTATATATATAAAAAATTATATTATTTTAATATTAATAATAAAATAAACTAATAATGAAATAATGTAATTATTCAAAATTAGTGGTATTTTTTAATAATTATTAATATTTATTCTTAATTATTAAAAATTATTACTAATTATTCCTAATTACTATTAACTATAAACAATACTAGTAATTTAAATTTATTAAGTAATAAAATAATGTAAACATAATTAAATTACAACTAATTAATAATATTTGAAACTAATACAAAATTAAAAATAAATAAAAAATTAAAATAAACATAAATACCTTGAAAATTGATCTGCTCTGATCGTTCTTCAAATCTTTAATATCACCTCCTGAAAAAAAATTAAACTGGAGAAAAAATAAACTTTAGAAATATAACTTCGAGAGAAGAAGAAGTTGGAGTTTGATAATGATTTGAAAAAAACGGATGGGGGTATTTATAGGTTAGATTATTTGCGACAGGTTCATTTGCGACGGGACTCCCGTCGCAAATAGTGTTATTTGCGATGGTTCCCGTCGCAAATACCTTATCCAACATTTATTACGGTCAACCGGTAAATAGTTATTTGCGACGGGTCCCGTCGCAAATAACCACCTGCCGACATACTTTTTGCGACGGGGGAATATTCCCGTCGCAAATACCTTTTACTGCCGCCGGTTATTTGCGACGGGGGGATATTCCCGTCCCAAATAGTTTTCCCGCGATTTGGCGCGCACCGCGGGAAAACTATTTGCGACGGGGAAAGCAATCCCGTCGCAAAAGCCTAATTATTTGCGACGGGTAAATACCCCCGTCGCAAATAAGTTTTTAACGGGACTATTTGCGACGGGATTTATTCCCGTCGCAAATAACCCGTCGCAAATACGCACTTTTCCCGTAGTGGTCGTACGTACGCATGAACGCTACTTTCATTAAATTTAATATTTAATGGAACTAAGTCATAATGATATAAATGTATAATATAATTCCAGTATAATATAGTGTATAATACCATTTACTACATCCTTTATACACCCCACATATGGCATTAACGATTCAAATCACTTTGAGGGGGCGGTAGTCCGCACTTCCTAAAATGAAATTATCGCATTTTACCCATAATGGAAATCATAAAGTATGCCATAAATGAGAAATACAAAAGCATAAGTAAAACATAAACACATTATATATCATATATAAATATAGTGACATCTTAATGTCCACCTTTGAAGGTGTTATATGAGTGTTGAATAATCATCGTTTCGTGAGGCAGAAATTCGCCATCCACAGAAACCGTACGTTCTTTAACCATTAGATGTAGGTGTGTGTAAGTGTAGCTCGAATACTTCTTATAACAACATCATAGTATATTGAGGATACTAGTGTTGTTACAAAAGAAATGAATAAAAAGAGTTTAGGGGGTTGGAGAAGAAAAATAAAACAAAACAACACTAGAGAAGACATTACCTCAAAATCGGGTAACTCTTTTTGATTTTAGCCAAAGGCTTCTTTGGGAAGAGTTCTGCCCAAATTGAGGCTTCTAGGAGTAAGAGGGGGAAGTTTGGAGAGTATTTGGGAAGAGTTTGGCCGAACCAAAAGGCTTGAAAGTGTGAATGAGGTGGTAGAGGTGGGGGCCTTTTATAAGTGGAGAGGAGGGGCACTCTTGGAAAGTAAAGAAAAGTCACTTTATTATAAAATGAGTTTCGGATTTTAGAGGTCCAACACTTATATAATTCGAGTATAAGGTGATAATGGTTCGAATTATCCTCATCCAATAGGCTTTGGACAACTGTAAGCCTTGGAGTTTGCATTATCTTCTCATTTTATTTAAATCGTTAATTAATGAGGTCATCGCTGCATCATCATGATGTCATAAATAATTTTATTTATTTAATGTCTAAAAATTATAAAAAAAAATACTATGATGTAGGAAATATTTTTAGCTTTCTAATGAATATTTATAATCAAAATTTGGACTTGTGTAACCCAACTTAAAAACAGTTTTAGTAAAACAACTCATGTTTGTGTCAATTTAATTTTAACATTAAATAAATATATATTAATATCATTTTCCAACTAAAGTGGCTCCATGGGGTCCCCAAGTTTACCCATGGGTTGTCTTGGTCGTCCATGACTCATCCAATAGGATTAGGACAAGTTTCATGCTCATCTCATATTATTAAAACATTATTTGTACCTTAAACTACACTAATTACCTCTAATCGCGATTAAGAACTTAAAAGTTACTATTCACCAAAAATTTATTTTAATCTCATTGAACCACATTTTACTTCTTAATGACAACCATGTATGTCGGATTTTTGAAAATCAAATCACAGAAGTGGTAATATTTCATTTAAATGAGAAATCAGTTATTTAACTACCACTTAGTGGTTTCACTATTCATCAAAAATTGAAGTTTTTCAGAACAA
This sequence comes from Viscum album, assembly GCA_963277665.1. Classification (NCBI taxonomy): domain Eukaryota; kingdom Viridiplantae; phylum Streptophyta; class Magnoliopsida; order Santalales; family Viscaceae; genus Viscum; species Viscum album. The sequence continues at coordinate 1,510,954,997 of OY728132.1, read as the reverse complement.
AGCCAAAATTTCACCCTAAGCTATAATTGATATTCCGAATTCAAAAATGATGTCTATTTTAAAAAATTCCAAACATATAAGTTGCATTAATTAATTTTATAATTAATTCCCGCTGTCACAACAAATAGCGTGTTTTAAGAAACAATTTATATCAAAAGATTGGCAATTGTTTATGTCTAATTTTAATGTTAAATTAATTCTAATGACCACCATTGGATAAAATGGTAAAAATATATTCTAATTATACTTTAAAACTACTAAATAGTATAATTTATCACTATAAATTATTTTGATTTAAAAAGTTGTTTTTAAGTATTTTTCACTATTCATAAAAAATTAGAAGTTCTCAAGAAAATACCAAAAATTCAACATAGGCTAATTTCGATATTCCGAATCCAAAAATGAAGTCCATTTTAAAATATAAAATTTCTATAATTTTAAAAAGTGGTTATTACTATTCATAACGGCTACTTTGATTAGTCGTGGTATTTTAGAACTCGAAGTTGCGTACAATGCAAGCCATTGCATTATTGAATGAGAAGCGTATCGTGGAAGCTCGGGGTGTTACATATGGGGTGATCTCAATTTTTCAGTAAGGGTAAACATAAGAGATAAAAATCAAAAATTATAAGTGATCACAAGATTACCATATAGGTTTAATTAAGATACATAATAATGTCATAACCAATAAAACATATATCATAAATCACAGTGCATAGAATTCCATAACCTAAGAATACATAATGAAATTATGATATATCATTCAAATAAGAAATAATTTCGAATTGTGACACAAACATTAGTATATAGAAATTATAACCTTAGGAATAAAAAATCCTTGGTTCATGTTGTGAATAAACAATATTTTCTTGGTTTGTGTTGTAAAAAAAATATAACCTCCATGCTTGGTGTTAGGATAAACAAAATATTCATGTATCAAGTTATGAATAAAAAAATTTCGTTCTTAAATTTTTTATCAAACAAACTAATTATGATTCATGTAGGAATAAACAAAATTTCCTTGATTAACATACTTATCTCATGAAATATAAATCCATAACCAATAAAATGGAGGGAGATATAGGTCCCCACCCATAAATCATTTATACATATATTGGAAATCAATTATTTATAATATGATAAATAATCCATTTTATGAAAATATGATTCATATGTTTTTAAAATTTAATCACTTAAGGGAAACATTTATAACTCCATAAAAAATAATAGCATAATATACCAATAGAAAATAATTACAGATATAAATATATTCGGTAAATTTCTAGGTGAATACATATAAATCTTGATAAAATTAAATATGGTATTAACCCCATATAATTAAATGGTATAAGGTTAATTTAATCACATACCCAATAAATCAATGTATAGAATCATGGTGACACCCTTAAATAAAAGAAATATAAAAGAGTGTATTAATGATGGAAAATAATTGTAAGTAAATTATCATTGATCCATAGTTGTTGTTTAGGAGAAAAAAGGTGGTAATAGACCACTCCTATGATAGAAAATAATGTTTCATAATCCATCCATAAAAAAATTGATTGAAAATTTTAAATAATATTCTAGAAAGAGAATGAAATATTTCAAAATATTTTGATAATGGTTAAATCCACATTTTATGAGTTTTAGAAATAACTTTGGAAATAAGAAATATCTTTAACCTTCTAAATTTATTTTTTTTTAAAAGAACTATTTTATTGAACATAATGGATTGGGATTAATTATATAATCCTAGAAAGTTTATAGGGTATTATTTATAGAAAAACTAAAAATGGAATAATTATGAGTTCACAATGAAAATAATAAAAAGATACTATTTTGAAATTTTAATGAAAACAACCCATAAATTTTTTAAAAAATCATTTAATAGATTTCAATGAAATTAAAGCTATTATAAAATAGTACTAATAAATTATCAGGGAACATATAACGAAACTCACAAAATAATAAAATAAATATGAAAATGGGCTAAAAGTGGTTCTTGATTGAAAAGAATATATTGGTTTGGTTTCACTTATATAATACACTTCAGGTAAAATATGAGTCAAGGGGAAATGAAATTTTCATTTCACACGAAATACCACATAAATTACATTAATATGGAAAAATATATTAATTATTTCACTTAAAACTATATAAAAAATATCCATTAGACTATATGAAACATGTCACAATAAAATTAAGTTATAGACAAAGAACCCCTTATATAAATTCATGATTCCCTCTAAAACACTTAAATTTTTTGTATAAAAAAATAAATATCTAAATCATATATTTAATGAAATTATTAATATATATATAATTCTATAAACATTATTCAAAAAATTTCACTACATATATATTACTAAATTATTATCTATTTGCAATGTCAAGTGCGAGTAATCATGATCATTTTGATCTATATTCGTAATAGTGCTGTTATTCTATATTATTATCCAAAATTTCATTGTTATCAGATCATATAATGTAATAAAATTGATTCATAAAAATTATTTTTAATTTTTTAATAGCATTATATGGTATATTTGTTGTTGATATTTAAAATTAAATTAAAGATAAGCAGGTTCCAAGGATTTTTAACAAGTGAACGTTAGTATCATAATTCTGAATTTTCATATTAATGTCATCATTAAAAAAATAAATTATTTATTTAAAAAAATATGTAATATTTTATCATTAATTATGTTATATTATTCATCCATGATATTATTTTGTTGAATTATTCAAGTATCTGGTAAGACTAGCCCAAACATGAACCTACCATTATTAGTGGATAAGTATGGTTATAAAAGTGATTTTTTTTGAAATAATTTCATTATTAGATAAGAATAATTATATTTTTTAGATATTTTTAAGGTATTAAATCATATTTTAAGATATATTTAACAATTAATTAATAAACTATAAAAAAATGACATGTGTTACATCATTGAGGTGATTGTCTCTAAAAACACACGAAATTCCTTTTGGAGTTTTCTTAATGTATGTGGGGTGAGGTGGTTAATAGTTATTCTAGTAATATAAACACATTCAAAATAATATAAATACTTAATTCATCATATAATATTTAAAAAATTTACATTTTAAAGGGAAATATTTAAATGAAACAACCTTGGGTAAATGTTATTACATACATTTAGAACATTGATCTTCCCATAGAGAATTCATTGGAAGGGGAGAACTTAGGCCAAATTATTATGTAAAAATTCTTAAGGAAATGAAATATAATTATAGGGATTGTGAGAGGTCCCTTTTATACGCGTTTAGAATAGAGTGTTTATAAATTTTTTACTTAATATAAATAGAGTACATGTTTAACATAACAAAAAAAACTATAAAATTGAAAATAATATATTGGATATGTGTTTTTCTTGGAAAAATCTCAAACACTCAATGATAATATTTTTTAACAAGTCAGTATATACACCCTTTTTTTAACCCTTATAATCCCATTGGCTTTTACCGTAGTAATTATTTTTTTACTAAATAATTAATTTTTATGCCTAAAAAAATATTCTTTATTACATAATCTGGAACATATAATTCAATATATTTAATAAATTTTTTTATATTAACATTACAAAATTGGTAAAATAATATATTCATAATGTATTAAAAAATATTTCCTAGAATTATGTAACTTGAGTTCTAAAATATCCAAATTAGATTTACACTATAAAAAAAATATTTTAGAAATTAAAACATCTTCTTTAAAATACATATTTCATATATAAATGGTTTCTTAAATTTCTCTTTCATGCTTATATAGTAATAATGTCATAAAACACACGGTTCTTTTTAAAAATATATTCCTTATTATTCTCCTGGAAGTCAAACTTTTTAGAAAAATAGAACAAATTCATACAATGCTAATATTAAAAATATTAATTGAAAAATAAATTAGAATTTTTAAAATTAAAATTATGAAATATTTAAAATTACCTTTCAAAAGAAATATTATAAAAAACCCTTATTTTATTAAATAAGGGACATTTTAAAATATTATGTGCTCATAATAATATTAGATGTCAATTTCAAATTTAAATAATAATAATATAGTTGTTCATATATAATAATATTTAAAATATCATTAATTTAATTTTTTAGGGTAAAATATATAACAAATTAGAACATTTTTTTAATTATTAATTTTGTATTGAATGATCGTTATCAAATACCATTAATTATTTATTATAATAAAAATATAGTTTTATTATACATTTATTTTAGTATATTTCTTTTTTGTCTTATAAATACATCATATCCTACTTTTATAATAATAATGTTACTAGATAAAAAATATATATATAAATATATATAAAATATTTTAATATTATATTTTTATTTTATTATTTATTGTTAAGGAATTTTATTATTTTAAATTTACTATTAATAATACAAGAATTCAATATACATATTGGATAAATGTATATCGAATGATCATATTTTCAATGACCATGGTTCTAATGACCATATTTATAACTAACTGATTATGTTCCTATATATATCATTACTAAACTCATTCATTATGTTCACATTTTTATGTCACACTTCTCATTTTCATAGTTTTCAATTTATATCTCACAATTTTTTTTCTTCTTTTGTGATGTTATTTTACGTTATAGGGTCTCATTGTCTATTGGTGATCCTAAAATGTGAACATGGTCAAGGAGATCTCCTAATGTTGAATAATTTTTTCTTTTTTTATTTATTTTCAAATTTTAATATATTTACTTTTAAATCATGTAATAACCCATGTTGTGTAATTCGTAGTTTCATGTGTTTTTTCGTAACATTTTATAATCAATGACTAATGTTATGGTATTTTAATTTCTATCATGTTTGAATTTTTTCCTTATATATTTCAATTCCTTTGAAAAAATTGAAAAATTGGTGTTTAATTAGAAACATAAAATTTATAGAAATTATATGATTCCTAAAAACCTATATGCTACATTTGTGTCCTCAATATTATGAGGAGGGAAATGATACATGAATTTTCATAGAGGTGTTATTCCACGCATATTCATGATCAATATTATTTTTATTAGTGGATTAAAAGGATTTAATAAAGGTTTATCCATTAATATAATAAAATTATAATAAATAAATAATACTTATTTTTTATATTTATGTGTCTATAATAAATTTTGATGTAGATGATTATGAATAAAAGACTAAGGATTAAGAAATACACATGTTGAGAACATGAGATTTCTCTTCAAAATATCATTGGAAATAGATGCATTATGATATATAATTGAGACTATAGGATTATAAAATAGTGGTATTCTTTTAGGAGGGAAATAAAATTAAATTTTTAGGATGAAATTTTAAGGCATTGTTGTAGCATGAAGTGGTGCAAGTGACCCCCTTTAATAAGTGAAGAGAGGAGTAATTTGGAATTCCCATTATAGTTTGACAATTGTATGTCACTATTCAAGGGATAAAGGCTCAAAAAGATTAAAATAATGTATTGGAGGATTATTTTCAGATCCACCTCTATTCTACATTCATGGTAGCACATTTTTTAAATGTTTTATGTCTCTTACACATAGTAAAACTCTTTTTACCCTTTTTACTTTTACTACGGTATCTCATTTTTATTAATTGATATTAATTTTAATGAACAAATTACAATTTAACTGATTAAATAATTTTTAATATGATTTATTAATATTTTAATGTACTTTTTTAGATTAAAATATATAATTTCTAAAATAGGTGATTTCATATTAGCATACATAACCCATAAATACTGTTTTTATTAAAAGTGTGTTTTTCTACTTGAAATTTACGTGTACTATAAATTTTTCAATATAAATTAATTAATTGATTTAAATTGGATTATTATAAATCAAATAAATGGTAGGTGTCCTTTAAATCAATAAAAATTTGAATATCACTGTTACAAAATTTAATTCAAAGAAAATTATGAAAATATTTTTCAAATTGGAATGAAATGATGCGTGTGTTATAAAATATTGAACATAGGTTTTATAGGAAAATATATTCTTTTATAACAAAAATATTTTACACCTTAAATAGATAATTGATCAATTAATTTTTTTTATTATCATATAGGTCTAGATTATTTAATAATAATTTCATAAAATTTATAAATTTTCTAAAAATGTTATTTTCTCACTATTCCTCTAAAATCAGTTATTTTCAAAAAGTAAAAAACAAAAATCCTAAGCTAATTTTATCCTTCTAAATTGAAAAATTAATTTCATTTAAAAAAATTAATTCTATAATATCTAAATTTAGATTTACTTTTTAATCTTATTTTGTATGAATTTTTTATTCATGAATACATTTTTATCTTCCATATGTTATATTCTGGTTATAAATTTCATAAATAATTTGCCTAATTTCATTTTGGTTGAGTTTTTTAAGTAAAAAAACATATTTATCATACTTTTATTTTGGAGATAAAATATTACAAATTATCATATTTTTAAATCCCTAATAAATAAATAATATTTTTACAATTTTAATTATTACTAATGAAGAAAATATTTTAGGTTGTCCATAATATACACATAAATATGGATTTAATTTTTATGAGGTTATACTATAACTATCATTGGTATGATAAGTTAATTCATCTATTCCCACATAATAGGAATATAACTAATGTTGAGTTTTTATTTATCCATTTTTCTCAATCCCCAAATATGATGGGAGTGATTATCTTTATGGAGTATATAGTCAGAAATGTATTATTAGGTGATCTTGGGTTCATTTTTACATTTGATTTTACCATATTGAAAATAATTATGGACTCTATTTCTATAAAACCAATCATTTCCTATTATCACATCAAATTTTACTAAAGTAAATATGATGTGATTTTATTGGGAAACAAATTCTTATAAACATCTATTAGTGAGGAGTTTTATACTTGGGATTCTATAATAATACCATGATGATTTTTTATTTATTCATAAATTATTCTTCTAGATATTTATTTTATATTATAGTATATATATTATGTAGAAAGTAGTGGGTTTAATAAGGTATGAATAAAACAATCAATGTTTTGGGGAGAGTTATTAGTTGTCCTCATTCGATATCATTTTTATAACCCTCTTATGAAGATGTCATTTTATAGGATTTCTATATATTAGAAATTATCAGTGTCTGCCATCCTTGTTGTCCCTTGGATTATGAAATTAATTTGGATAATATTCATGTTTCCAAAATTTAATATAGTTAATCATCATTAGTACTTTACAATGAAATCTTGTTTCCCTTCACTATGTAAATTAAACTCTTCCCTTTTTTCTATTAATTATATACCTTATTTCATTCTTTTCCACACAAAAAATATCACAGTTCCTTTAATACATTCACCATGGTGTTTCATCAAATTTTTTTACATATAAAAAATTGATCATTATTTCCTTCATCATTTTTATCACCTAAACTTGCATGATATTCAATCGTTTTATTCTTTTTTTCTGTGGGAAAAAACAATGTTAAAATTATTAATATTTATTCTTTATTGTTGTTTTAGAATAATAAAAAGTTTTTTTATTTTAGTTCTCACTACAAAGGGATTCTAATTTAAAAAAACATAGTGTTGTCAATGGAATCCATTATAACTTGATTCCTTTTGGATTCAGTCCTTAAGAAAACCAAAATTAGTTATCATGAGTTATGAAAAACATAAGATCATTATTTTAAGATAATTACATGAAAGCTTCAACCACAAAAGTTCTTAATCATTGAAATTATTGCATTAACTTTCAGTTCAATTTAAATAACTCTTATTTTAACGTAGAATTATATAGGTTGGGTTCTATCATATTAATTAAGAAAATTATTTTAACAAAATAAAAACTCTAAAATGTCTTTTAAAGATAACATGATTATTCAAATCATATCCCCATGAGTTTATATAAATGTATTTATTCTTAGGGACACTCATCATATTCCTTGGTGAATATTGAGATGATACTCCCCCCAGATTGTTTTGCTGATTACCCATGTGTTTATCTATGTCACAGCCACATCCTCCTTTCAATATTTATATTGTGACTTAACTTATAGTAAAACCACAAAATTTATACTTCAAAAAAACATGATGTTTCTATCCAATACATAGACATGTCCCTTAGAATTATACATTGACTTTTCACAAAAGTTATCTAATATTAATACCTAAAATAATCAAATCAACTAAACTAACCTTAAGGGTTATCTATACCTTTTAAACAATGATTAACATTAACATTTCACCCAATGATGAAATTTATATCCACAGTAGATAATATCATAATATATAATGTTATCTAATCCATGATCTGATACCGACTACGATCGCCCATGGACATGACTGTCTTAAATTTACAGGGCATAAACAAAATATTTTATTAAATTTAATTTTAATTTTCATTTTGATTTATATATTTAAATAGTAAGGCAAAACAATTAACTACCATAAACATTCTATTTTTCAACTAATAGACATTTTCCCATAATATAAGAAACTGGATAATTCATAACAAGTCTATAATGTATCCCACAAATTTTCTACATAGGATGATACATTTGACACATCATATGTGTTAATTTTATTCATAACCAAGGATAATAGAAACATAAGGAAGTAGTTATCTAGGATTCCTAGTAAGGGTCAAAATATATAAAATAATCAAATATCATATGTTAGAACAAGATGATCATATGGGTGTAATCAATGTACATGGATATAACATCGTAGAATCATACCCAAAAAATCATAGATCACATATCAGGGGTCATTGAATAAGGAAAAATACAAGATTTAAAATATTATGGAATCATTTGTTAATAAAAATGATCCATGAGATCATAACATTATGATACATTAGATGTGCTTCACAAAAACTTCCCTAGGATGACATCACCTTCATTATTTATACACTTGTATCTGTGCATGTGAGACAACATAATTATACTCATTTATAAATAAACCTCATAAGTTACACACTTACAACCATTCTTGTGAGATAACTTAATTATAATCACAAATACAAATCTGGTGAGATATAAAATTCTAACAAATACATTAGAGAGTTCCATCCATCATTTATCCATATATATGTGTGACACTTGAAATCAAGAATCCAGGGAACAGAAGTGGTGTTCATATACTTTAAAAATGAATCACATAATGAAATCATTCAAAATTATATATATAGTCATATCATTATAATTCTATAGAAAAAAGGGTATCCAAAAATATTCAGTAACTTTCTTAGTGAATACTATTCTATGAAGATGACTATGCATATGGTATTTACAAGATATAGTTAGAATATATATGGTTTAGACAAGGATTTTCCCAATAAGTTGATATATGTAATCTAGGTGAACATACTTTAATCATGGGAAGGAAATATAGAGTTTTTAATAATGAAATACAATAGAAGAAAATCCATATTTTTACACTATGGATTGTTACTAAAGGTGATGGATCATTACTCTAATAGAATGTAATACTTCATAATCCATCATGAGAAAAAAATTAAATGGAATCATTTGAATAATTTCCATGATCAAGAATAAAATAATTATATGATTGTTTCTTTAGATGAAAATCAATTTATATGAGCACGAGTAAAACTGATATTTAAATAAAAAACTTTTATAATCATTTTTAATGCATTTATTTAAATAGAAATATTTTATAAAACAAGTAAAAAAGATTATAAATTTTTTGTGATGACCCAGACCCCCCTTGGTCCCTCCCTTTGCCAAAATCCGGTTTCCTTGCGGGGTACCGATCGGTGACACCGATCGGTGAGACCGATCGGTGAGACCGATCGGTGAGAACGATCGGTGAGACCGATCGGTGTGACCGATCGGTGAGACCTGCCGACGTCGCCCGGCCTTGCCACGTTGTTCCAGTAACGTTCCTTTTTCGCAAATAGGGTTTCAAACCCTATTCTGCCTTGTTAAAAATATCTTGGGAATCCGAAACGTGCACCAAGGTTTTAATTAAATGCTTCATTAATTCATGGGTCGGTTAAAACCACCCAGTGCCATTAATGATGAGTCAAGCCACGTGGTCTGCCCACGACTCCCTCGTCTTCCGTGGTTTTGTGTTTCATCCCAACCGTCGCCAGCTCTTATAATTAAGGGTTAGGCTGTGGCTTTCCCCCTTCTTCGATCGTGGCTCTTCTGGTGCGTCGGGACCCCCGCGTCGTTATCCGTAAAGTTCCGCGCCCCCGTCCTAAACGTCGATCATCTATCAACAGGTAGGGAATTTCTCTCGTCTCTCACTTTTGTGTATCATGCGGGGTGGGCGCTACTTTTGTTCCTATGGAATTGGTTGAACCAAACCCTAATGAAGATAATAAATGAAGTTCTAAAGGAAGAGGGGGAAGGGGTTGTGATCGTTGTTATGCTTTATCTTGTGATCATCCCTTTTGTTGTACTGGTTTATGTTTTCTGGAAATTGAGGCCGTTGGTGGTCGTGTGTGTGCACTTGAATTCCCTCATGATGTTTTAAATGGGTTGCTGAAATTGTGAACTCCTGCTGTGAAATCGGTTAATCACGTATATCCGGCTAAATAATTGGAAGCACCAGGACCGGCCCTTCTGTGATAACTCCCGGTTAAAGCACACGGATTTTGAAATCATGGAGTGTGTTAAGTCGTTTAAATCTGAAAAATCCCTGACTTGTGTTGGTAGTGGTTAGTGGTTGTTTCTCGCTTCGGGCCGTTTGCTGGAAATGTGGGAGGGGATGGGATCCCCTGTTCTTTTTATACTCTCGGTGGCTGTGTGAATTTGGGGGATGGGATCTCCTGTTGGCATGGTTTCAGTGGTTGCGAGTTTTTTTTATCACGAATTGGGGAGAGATCCTCTGTTGGCAGAACGGGTGTGAGTGTTTTGGTTGATCTATGCTTTGACGTTTTCCTTGGTTATGCTTATGATAGTTGTCCAGTAGTGCTTAAAATTAATTGAACATTTTGACTGAACGTGAAACAAGAATGGGATTAATGGTTTTGTGGGCAAGAGTCGTGAATCGTGACTCGGACGCTGTGGTATTGTGTTCTGTAGGCTGGCTAGGAAAACCTAAGTTTTGGGTGAGTGTTTGTTACCTATATCTATACTTGTAGCTTTGTGTTTCTTATTCGCGCCCCACCCAAGTTGAGTACTTAGTGCCGAACACCCCCATTTATGGGGGGAAGGGTGTTTTTCCCAAACACTATACTTAGTGGCTGGTTATTAGCTCCTTTTCTGCTCCCTTTCCCGGATAGCCCAAGTACCTTCGGGCAGGCTGTGATGGCCTGAAGTCCATTATTAGCCCAAGAACCATCGGGCAGGGTGTTGTGGTGGTTGGCCAGGTGTGTGCGGCAGGTGGTTTCCCAAGTGTCTTCGGGATGAGGCCCAGGTGTTTTCGGGCGTGGCAGTGGATCCTTTAGCCCAGGTGTCTTCGGGTGTAGCGGTGGTTGTTCTGGCCTAGGTGTTTGCAGGCGTGGTTACTTGTGACAGTTGAGGCCCAGGTGTGTGCGGGCGGGATTTGGCAGTGGGACTGCGTGTGGTTGTGGCCCAGGTGTGTGCGGGCGGGTGTGGCAGTGGGACTGCGTGTGGTTGTGGCCCAGGTGTGTGCGGGCGGGTGTGGCAGTGGGACTGTGTGCGGTTGTGGCCCAGGTGTGTGCGGGCGGGTGTGGCAGTGGGACTGCGGTGAGAATGGCGGGATTGGTCCGATGCGTAGGATGTCTCAATAACCAGTGGGGAAGTGGCGCGGGGTACCCAACATCTATGTGATCTTAATATATATATTACTTGACTTGCGTTATTTGGGGAGTGAGCCTTGGTGAGGCCTGGGACGGATAGTTTGCCTTGTTAGTTGTTCGGTTCACTCTTTTCTCACGGGACTTTAGTACGTTCCCCCACTTGTGCACGAGAGTCTTGGTTTTCCCTACTGAGTGTACTTGTATGCTCACCCTACGTATGTAAAACTGCTTTCAGGTTTCCAGGAGGACTTCGGGGTTCACGCAGGACCTTACTAGCTCGGACTTTCGGAGCGGTTGCAGTTGTTTCTCTTTTCCTTTTTGGTACTTACCTTGTAGTTACCTTTTTTTTTGCACCTTGTGGCTCCCACTTTTGAAACATGCATGTGGGAATGGTTTACTTTTGGCTTTACTTTTCTTTCTACCTTGGTGTTGTTGGGTTTTCTCCTTCTTATCTTTCGATCCTATAAAATAAAAAGGGTAATGCCTTCCATTTGCGAGAATTTCCTATACCCTTGGTGCTAGTCGCCACTCCGGGACCTATTGAAGGCGGGTTTCGGGGGTAATTATCTCTCCTTCAACCTAAGGAAGGAAGGGCCTGGCAACTTGCTGACCTTTCCCTCCTTTTGGTGAAGGCGGGTCGTGACATTTTTTAAAACATAAAAATTACATAGTGAGTTACATATAAAAATAAAAAATCATGGAATAATTTTTCATATGAATAATGTTAAAAAGTGATACCGTTCACACTATGAGGGAAAAACCCATATCTAAATTGATAAAATTTTCATTAGAAAATTTTATTAAAATAAAATGATGTAATAAATAAACATTAATAAATATTTGAGGTATTTATAAGGATATTTTCAAAATATTCCAATGAATACGGATGTGGAAAATGGTGGTTCCCAATAAAAGTAAGAGACGAGGCCAGTTTTAATTGCATGAATCACTTAGAGAAAAATATTAGTCCGGGGGAAATGAAATTTTTAGGGGAAAACAAAATGGCCATGAATAAAAAAATAAAATTTCGGTTTGTTTTACAAAGGGTAAAAATAATCCAAATTTATTATCCTTTAAAAACAATCATGATTTAAAGATAATATTTGAAATTAAACCTGTATTATTTGAGTAACATTTTAACTAAAACACATTTAAAGAAAGTGCTTGAAATTATACATAAAATACAATTAATAAAATATAATTCATGATACAAATACTCAAATGGTAATTTTATTATCCTTATAAAAAATATTTTCCCTAAAATAAAATATGTCCCATTGATTTTAGAATGAGACAAAGAAACCCTTATGACCTTGGTATCCTCTAAATTGTTATCCATTTAAATAAAAACAAGATGTGGACCTTTACTAACTAAAAACATAATTTTTATTCAAAAGGTAATAATAGATATAAAATGGGTCATAGAATATAAAAATGATAAAGGAATGGTTCATCCTCAGAAACAATAGTTTTACAGGTATGCATTAAAGAGCCTAAAGATGAAAAAATGAAAGCAGGGAAGAAACACATCCCATTATAGCTAAAAATATATAATTACATTTTACCTTTATATAATGTATTAGTAATCATGGTACTTAGAGATACAAAATTATTGTATTCCCCAACAATATAAGCCTCTAGAAAACGATTCTGATAACTACCTTCCATTTAATTACCGATCATAGTTGAATCCACTTTGGACACCATATGGTAGATATTTATATCTGTATAGTCAGAAATATTACTCAGTGCAGATTTTAATTATTATATGAGAAATTAACCTATACTGTAAAATGAATTTTATTCCAATTTCACCATTTTTAAAAGGTTTTAGATGATACCCCCTTCTCCCATTGTTCAATCGACAAAAGAACCATATGAATTACTCTTTATACACATTAAGGGTGGAATATTTGACACCCATAAGATGGAGAAATAGATAGATTATAGAAAAAAAAAATTATATCACTATAAAAATGGATCGACATCTATAATCCATTTTAGTAGAGTGATATAACATAAATTTTAGAAACCACCTTTGAATTCAGTTGTGCATCCTTATAATGCATTCATTTCAGACATTTTTTATTTATTGATTCCCAAATGGTTCAAAATTATGAATCCAAGTCCACCATACCCCCAAATCACTCTTATCTATTTGAAATTAAATATTTATTCTAGGAGACCAAGAACAAGCTGATGTTATTTAGGAATGTATGGATCCCTATCCATATTCCTTGGTAAGTATAAACAATGTTATCCTAATTTATATTAATGAATAACTGCTTCATGGAATCTATCTGAGGTCTTGAGTTTCAAAGAACCTTGATGATATCTAAATACCTTTAAATTTAAAATACATGTTTTATGGAACTTCAGGATTATAAAAATTCTATATGATGAAGAAAAACATGATAGCGATTATAGATTCCCAACACTTTGGCCCCCAAGGATTTGTTCATAGTAGAACCTATTGAATACTTGCGGTATTTCAAGTTTAAGAGGCCCAAACTGGTTGGAGGGAAAGAGAAAAAAAATCATCCTTATCTACAAATCATATGTTTTCAAGGAGGATCTATTCATAATTATTGTGGTCTCAAGAATTAAAACTAGTGAATACCTTAGCCTATGTAAATATAATGTTGGGTGCGCGGAATGGGGAAAATAGGGGGTTACAAAACCAATTAACCTTTCATAACATGTTCTCACCCTGAACTATCACCCACATTAATTTCTCTGGAAGATACTGTTGTTAAATTTTTATATTATGCCACAGTGGGGAGGATAAAGGTTGTACATTCTGATATAAAACTATGGATTTATTTTATTTATTATTCATAAAATATTCCAATAAAGAATATGTTATCATGAAATACTGTGAAATTTTTATATGAAATCGTTTCATGGTTCTATCCAAACATATGAACCACATACAACCCTCCAAGATAGGGTTGTTCAAGCAACTAGACGTGGCATAGTGAAAATTTCCTTCTATTCGAGATTCTCAAGGAAAGGAGAAGACAACATTATCAATGATATAATGTACACCTTTAGGAACCTTTTCGTAACATAATATGTTCATAGGAATAGTTTTTCTAAGAGATTTTATGAGAATGATCCACACTATAAAAGAAAGAAGTGGGATTTTCCCATTGTAATTATTCCCTACAATCATTTAGATCATGTTATAAAAGTGATTCAACTTGATCAACCAATAGAATATTTGGGAACCAAAATATTCGATTAGGAATAAAGCATGTTTGATACCTATCATTTTATTAATATTTTTAGTGTGGGAAGAATAATTTAAGGTGGATATGAACATGTTTCCCAATGTATGACTTACCAATTACCCACTTCATCTCACAAATACAGCCATAAGATTATTGAAAACCCTAAATTATCTACATCTTAAATACAACAATAAAATAATTTCATATTCAAAAAAATATGTGAGATATGTAAAGGGATCCATAAATTTCATTTTAAGGGTGGATGAAACCCGAGTCGATAGCATTGCCCAAGTTTCTGCTTAGAGAGTCTTAGTCTTGAACAAAAAGGCAAGGAGATATATTATTCATCATTATTCTCCAAAATATAATTATTATAAGATCATATGTGGTAATAGAATTTAATATTTATAATTATATAAAATTTTATAATTTCATTCTCTTAGAGTTTTTGTTTTGATCTTTAAAGATAAAATCGGTGATGATAATATTTTAGTGATTTTTAACAAAATGGAATTGAAATATCAATTTATGAGTTTAATGTTAATTTAACCATTATAGAAGAAAAATCATATCATTATTTACTTATTTATATATTATATAATATATAATAAATCTTTCATATTCATCCATGATATTATTTTTTAGTGTTGTTCAATTAAGTGGTTAGGTCTCTCCAAATATAAACATACCATAATTAATTGATGATTATGAAGTGATTTAGTTAAGATATAATTATTATAATAAAATAATTGTATTATTTATGTTTTATTTAATATATCATAATAATTTTAGATAACTAAAAGAATATTTAATGGATATTAAACTATTATATAGTATGAAAAAAAGTTCCCTTATTGTACACTCATTTTATATGGATGAATGTACAATGATAGTTTGTTTATTATATTATTAATATGTTTCAATATTTTTATTAATATAACCCTATTAATTTCATAAACATTATATTTATCAATTCAACTCATTATCGTTACTACCCATGAAATGCGGTATGAAAAATGCAATACACCATTCTATGGAGGGGATATTCTACACGTATGCATGGATGGTGATTTCATTTTCCATAGCATATAAGAAATATATAATAGGGATTATTATAAAAGAATATAAAAAAGGATATAAATATGATAATTATTAATTAAATACCACATATAGACCACCCATTTAGGGTGGTTAATGGAAAGTATAGAAGATTATTTATGGATGTGGTAGTCCGCACATACGCATGATCGATATTTTTTTGTTTTTATTAGTGGATGAAAATGTTTGAATAATGCTTGATCGAATACTATAAAAATATTAAATTAAATTGAAAATATTTAATTAATTATGTAAAATTTCTATAAATATTTTGGAAGAGGAATATTTAGAAGAAATGATTGAGGAGTAATATAAACTCACATTGATAACTTGAGATTTTTCCTGGAAATAATATTGGTAATAGAGGTCGTAGGATATATAATTGATATCACTAGATTATGAAAATGATATAATATTATAAGAGGATAAAATTTCCAATATATAGGATTAAATATGAAGGGATATAGATATCATGATGGGTAGTAATTAATACCCTTTCATAAGTGAAAATATGGGTAATTTTTGAAGTACCAATTATATTTAAATAATGGTTTTCCACATTCAATGGTAAAAGTTTCCAAACATTTAAAATATTAGAGGGGTATTTTTTCCAAGAGACATCTCATATAAAAACTTTTTGTTATTTTTTTTAAATTGTCCTTTTACACATACTGAAACACATTTTACCCTTTTTACTGTTACCGTAGAAACTTATTTTTAACCATGCTAATTAATTTTAACAACCAGAATTTAAATTGAAATTATTTACTAATTAGAACATGTATAATAAAAATCCTAAATTAGTTTTATCAAATAAATTTTATAAATTTTATAAAATTTTATTTTCATATTACTGTACATACCATATAAAAAATAATTTTTGAAAAAAGATTTTCTAATCTTAAAATTTATTAGTACTATAAATTTATCAATTTCATTGACTTTCATGATATAAATTTGATTATTATAAAAAAATAAAACACCAGTATAATTGAAAAAAATAAATAAAAATATCATCTAAAATATAAATTTTAAATTAATATAAAAGGTTAAACATCATTTTAAGATTACAATCACATATTACATAAGCTCAAATTATTGAACATAGGTTTTAAAAGATTGAAAATTTATTTTCAAAATACATAAATTTAATTTCTAAATTAATAATGTATCATGTAAAATATTTTATAATTTTCTAGGTATTACTTATTAAATAATAAGGTCATAAATGGTATACTTTTGGTAAAAAAATTATCTATTCACTTAAATATCAGTTACACTAGAAATGTCATAAAATTTTATTCTAAGATAAATTTTATATTGAATTCAAAAATGAAGTTAATTTTACAAAATTCATCCCAATGTGCTTCTACAATGAATCTCAGAACACCAAACACACCTTTTACTAGAAATTGAGTACTTCGTTCTATAACCAATACTAATACTAAGATGGGGATTTCCAAAACTGTCTCTCCTAACACCCCAACACTAAAAAATATGTTCTTAGTGGTGGTTTTTTACTACTAGTGGTGGTTTAATCAACCATTATATTGTTTAGTAGTAGTTATTTAAACCACCATGTATTTCACAGTCACGTATCATTTAGTAGCAGGTTATAGAGTCTAGTGAAAGTTATTATATGTGTCATTTTTAGGTACTTAGAGGAACTTCTATATTCATTTGGTGTTGATATATTTGTTTAAAATAATGGGGAAAATTAACATAAGAACTACTAAATATTTTACAAACAGTCTACCTTCTAAAAGGAAAAAAGTTATCTTAATCAACCTTAATTACTACTAAAAGAATTATCAGCAATTATGTTAGTAGTCATTATTAGAAACCACTACTGACCGTATTAAATAAATTTTAAAAAATATATATTTGATAAAAATTATATGAATAGAAAAATCTCATTCATACAATATACTAAATAATTAATATACAATAAACTCATCTTACATCCATACATTCACATATCCACAATCCAAAATAAAAAACCATTTTTCTACCATAAGCTCAGTACTCATATATATATAGATAAAATATATCCAATATACACCATCAACCCATGACTAATACTACAATCCCACAATATCCTTTTAATCTAACTACCTCTATATATAGAGTCATCATTCTCAAATCCAACCACATAAATTTATCAAATATAATAAAAAATAGAAATCATAACTAAATATGATAAATAAGTATTATAATATAATAATTGATAATATTTAACTATACAAAAAAACTGTGAACCATCCATATTTCCTTATAAAGAGTGTTATGGATCATAATGGTCAACCTACTACCTACTACCCTAATCAATAACCTAAAACACTATTTAGATAATTTAAGAGAATAGATAAGAAACAGAATATATAATGAATATATTAAAAAAATTCACATAACAGTTGTTATTTTGTTAATAAAATAGGTAATATGTTAACATAAAAAAGGATATATCATGCATAAAACACTGAAAAACATATGCTCACCTATTTAAGATATGATTCCACACATGGAAATCAGAATGGAAAAGTATATAAATATCTGATCAATTTTTTAAAGGGTGTGTGGTTTGTTTTAAATTACTCAATAAAAAATTGTAAATACATTGATATAAATTCATTTATTATATTTAAAAAAAACATCAACAGTGATTATATTAGGGTTTCACCTCAATCTAAGGGTTTTTTCTATCGATTTTCCCTTTATATGCATGTTTTAGTGTTTTACAAAAATAAAAATTTCTTTATAGATATATAAATCAAACCATAATTCAGACATATGTGATATATATTAATATATTTCTTAAATCAATATATGTTCATTATCCTATCATTTCATGATTATTTCACATTTTTTCTTGTTTTTTCCATCCTAACACTTGTTTTTAATGACTTTTATATCTTTTAAAACTTTTTATTGAGTCATTTTAATATCACCACATAAAGGATGGTTATGTTTTTTACTTGTACGCATCAAAAATAATTCAGACACAGTTTCACATGATTTCATATCAATACATTGTTATTTTCAATGGTTTTGACCATTACATACACATGTTAGAGCTTTAAAGGACTAAAAATGCATATATTGGAATCATGGAAAAATCATAACTTATACTGACATAGAATATATTTCAAAATTTCCAAAATAAATCTATTGTCATTATCCAATGATTTCATAGCCATAAGACATAATTTTCTTGGTTTTGACCCCATAACACATGTTTTTTAAGATATTTAACCCTTTTAAAATTGTTTAATGGATAATTCTGAAAGCAATGCATGTAGGATGGATGTTTTTTATACTCATACCTATAAAAATAATTCAACAATAGTTTTTTCATAATTTTTCATCAATCAGGTGTTGTTTTCTATGGTTTTGATTATTATACACACACTTCTATATATTAAAACAATAAAAATTAATTTATAAGAATTCAAAGAAATCCATTACTTTGATCGACATCATTCGGATTACTATACTTCAAAAAACTATTAATATTCGTTTTTATAATATTTCATAAAAATATAACACCATTTTCTTAGTTTTGACCCCCTTGATGCATATTTTTGAAGACATTAATATCTTTTAAAACTACTTATTTTGTTATTCTATGCACATTTCACATTGGATGGATTATTTCAATACTCATTCATGTTAAAAGTAATTTATCAATATTTTTCCAATGATTGTATGCCAATATGATGTTTATTTTTATAGGATTAGCCATTTCATTCACATTTTAGTGTTTTAAAACACAAAAACGTGTTTAAGGGAATCCGAGAAAAAAAAATAACTCAGACTGATGTGGTATCAATTTCAAATTTTTAAAAATAAATAAAAGGTAATTTTCATATGATTTCATTTTAACATGACACAGTTTTCATGGTTTGGACCCCGTGAAGCTTGTTTTTAAATATGTCGATATCTTTTAAAATTACATATTGTGTCATTCTAAGTACACCACACATCTAATTGATGTTTTTTCTACTCATACACATCACAAATAATTCAACCATAGTTTTCCCCTAATTAAATTTTAATATGATGTTTATTTTTATGTTTTTGATAGTTACATGCACCGATTGGTGTTTTAAAAACACTAAAATTGTGTTTGCAGACATCTTGATCCAACTATAACTGAAATTCATATAGTTTTAGTTTATATATTTAAAAAATCAATCTATGGTTGTTTTGTTATGTTTTCATGGTCATATGATACTATTTTCTTGATTTTGACCCTCTAACACATGTTTTGAAGACATTGAAATCGTTTTAATACTGAATATTGAGTTATTTCAATCACATCACACATCATATGGATGTGTTTTCTACTCACACATGTCAAAAATAATTTATATAGAATATTCCCTTTATTTTACTTCAATATGAGGTTATTCCATATGGTCTTGATTATTATATGCGCATTCAAATGATTTAAGAGAATACAAATTTTTTTACAAGCATCTTAGAAAAACCATGACTAAATATAGCATTGAATCAAATCCTAGATATTAAAAATTGATTGATGGTCATTTCCATATGATTGCATGGGTACATTATACTTTCAAATGGGTTTTGACCCCCTGACACAAATTTTTTATGGCTTCAAAATATTTTAAAAATGGTTATTGAGTTTTTTCAAGCACACCGCATGTCGGATAAATGTGTTTTCTACTCATACACATCAAAATTAATTCATTTCTAGTTTCTCAATTATTTATAATCAATATGAGATCATTTAATATGGTTTGTACCACCACATGAATGTTTCTGTGTTTTAAAACACTAAAAATGGATTTTCAGACAACTCGGTAAAACCATAACTCATATTGACATGGTGTCCACTACTATATTTCAAATTTCAATCGATAGTCATTATTCAATGATTTCATCGCTATCTAATATTTTTTCTTTGTTTTTGACCCCCTAACGTGTGTTTTTAATGACACTTATATCTCTTAAAACTTCTTATTAAGTCATTATGTACACACTTCATGTCAAATGGACATGTTTTATGGTTGTACATGTCAAAAACAATTCAACCATAGTATTACCAAAATTTCATGTCAATATGAGGTCACTTACATTGGTATTGATAGTTGGATTCTGGTTTTAGTTGTTTTAAACATTAAAAATGTGTTTATGGGAATCCCAAAAAAATAATCATATTGATGTGGTTTTAGCATCCACAATTCACAAATAAATCAATGATAATTTTCATATGATTTAATAGCCATCTAATTCTATTTTATTTTTTTAACCCCCTAATAATCATTTTTAATGACTATGAAATCTTTTAAAAATTCTTATTAATTCTTTCTGAACACACTTCATGTTATATGGGGTTATTTTCTACTCATAAACATCATATATAATTTCAAAATGGAATTCCCATAATTCAATGTTAATATGTGTTCATTCATCATGTCTAAGACCACTACATGTAGTTTTCATTGTTTAAAAACTCTAAAAATGTGATTATAAACATCCTAGATAAATTTTAAATCATATTAACGTGGTGACAATTAATAAATTTGAAAAATAAATCAATTATAATTTTATTTTGATTCTATAGATTTCCAACACTATTTTCATGGTCTTCGCCCCATAACGTGTGCCTTTAAAGAATTTGATATCTTTTTAAACAACTTATTGAGTTATTCTAAGCACACCCAAGTTTTATGGATGATTAGTATGCTCATACTTTTCCATAATATTTTATAAGGGTATTTATCATTACTACACATCAATTTTAGGTCGTTTTCTATATTTTTTACCACTACATTCATGTTTTAGTGTTTTAAATTACTAAAATATATTTATGGGAATCTAAGGAAAATCCTAATGTGGAGTGTCATGGAGTGTATTCTTACATTTTACAAATCAATAAACAACCATTTTATATGATTTCACAGCCATATTATATTGTTTTCTTGGATTTACCTTATGATGCATGTTTTTTAATACCATGATATCTTTTAAAACTTCTTATTAAGTCATTCTGGGCACACTACACATTAGATGGATGTGTTATCTATGCATACATATGTAAAATATTTTAAGTATTATTGTACAATGATTACACATAAATAATAGGTTGTTTCTTATTGTCTTGACCATTATACACATATTTCTATTATAAAAATCTAAAATCACACTTTCCTACATCTTAGTAAAATCGTTACTCGGATTGACATGGTGTATGTTCCTACATTTTATAATTCAATATAATATCATGATCTTATAATTTGAAATCCATTCAACATTGTTTTTTTGTGGTATTTACCCCCATAACTCATGTTTTTAAAAACCTGATATCTTTTAAAACTCATTATTAAGTCATGTATTTACTTTAGAATTTACCTCAGTAGGATGATCTATAAGAATGTAATTTTTATCAAGGATCATGCTTTTCATCCAATAAAAAGAAAAAAAATAAGCAATTTTCCATTAATAAAAAATATTCAACCTATTAATTTCTATAATATTCATGTTCTTTCACTTTTTCTTTTATGCTTGAAATTTCTCTATATGATTCCCGATTAATGGAATTTCCCAAACTCAAACTAGGTGTATCAATAAATGATGATGATTCCCTAAAAAATTAAATTAATGGAGAGGGCCCTAAACCCATCCCTAATACATTCTTAAGATGTTCATTTCCTAAAACTATTATAGAATCATCATTCTATAAAAAAGATGATGATTCTAAATGGTTCACATTGAAATATTCTTAAATTTTAACAAGTTAATACAATAATATTAACAATGATTTTTTAATTATCTAAACATCATAATATTATTTTGTTAACAAATTTATATTTACTATTTAATTTTATTTCATTATTATAAAAACATTATAGTGAACACTCAATTATAACAACAAATAGGACTTAAACCCCAATTAATAGGGATGAGAACATGGATTAAATGGTGCCAATAGAGATAATTGTTAGTGTTTAATCCTTATAGAATAACCTATTTAATTGGGAATAAAGACTGTTTGTTTTTGTAATTAATATATCATTATTATGATTTATATTATTTAAATAACATTAAATAATAATAAAAAATAATTTATCCAACATCACTAGTAGGTTTATTCACAAAATTGTCATTAGTTTTCCTGAAAAAATTAATCCACATATCTTCATAACCAATCTGGTTTCCTGATTCATTATAACTTATAAAAAATATACATGTTAAAAAACATTTAGATATAAAAACATAATTGAAATTATAATTAACAAAAGAAAAAAAATACTGTTTCGTGTCTAGAAAAATAATGTGACCCTGTTATATGAGGAATGACTTGTTTTCACAATACATTGAATTTGTATTAGATAATTCCTCAAAAAAAATATCAACATTAACACAATTTTAATTTTATTATATTTATGTTGTTAAGATGCTATAAAATATGAAATTACCTGAATATGTTCATCATTGTTACAATTGAAAATAATCTTCCGCTGATCACAAGACATAACTTTATGCACATTCTCATACATTTGTTGGGAGCTCAATAATGCCTCACAAAACATATTCCATAATCTCTATTTAAATTATATCCATTTCTTTCCCAAATTTTTATTGGTCAATGGGTGTGAAATAGAGTCGGTAACATCAAAATAACGAAACATCTATAAATCAAAAACATAACACTTTATAAGTATATTAATAATTTTAATCATTTCTTTTAAATTCATTATCAATTAATATTAAATTTATATTAACTTTAATTTTTTATCAATCAATAATTTTTTCCAAGCCTTGTAAATATTCATCCAGTATTTATAATTAATGGGAAGGTTCACTATCTCATAAAAAAGCTTCCCTAGATCAATTTGGGAATGCTAATTTTTTCCAAAAACATCACTGGTAGGCATTCCAAACTCATCAAATTTAATAATAATTTTTAGTTATTTTAGGTTACACACATCTATTATGTTCCTATTTATATATCTTCTATTTTTTACTTTACCCATATGAAAATTGCAATGAATAATTATGAAAACTTATAGTTTTTATACAATGGCATACATACCAGTAATGTTATCTCGCCAATATCCACTAGTATGAATGGTAACCAAATTATCCATCATTGGAGGGTTATTGGATGGGAGGAATCAAACATAATTTGGGGAAGTTGATGGATCACTAGATAAATCTAGTGAAACATAATCACTCAGATCCACTAAATCTAATGGAAGTGGTGTTGTTCTATGAGATTTTGATCTGTCATGGTCATTATTTTTTTCTTGGTATTATTTTTATTCAAATATGTTAGAATATATTCAATTTATAAAAAAATAAGTAAAATATTTTCACAAAAATGTAAAAAAAAATGAAAGAATGTATATAAGATCTAAAAATATAAAAATAATAAATTATATGATATTTTCATTGCCAATGTATACATTAAATAATCACCGTCTTCATTTTCTTCATTGTTATCAACCTCTTATGTGATGAGTTCTTCATTTTTATCCTCTCTATGAAATTCTATTATTTCAATATTTTTAGTAGAAAATTGTGGAATGTTTTGTATTTGATGAGTTTAACTATAAAAAATTACCAATTTCCCATTATCACCCGTATCCAATTAGTATATATGTTCTTATTGTACAACAACACTACAAACATTATGCATTTCATCTTCCAAATAATAAACCACCATCACTTGTTAATAATATAAATGGATCATTCTCTATATGCTCACTAATATGGATAAAGTGGGAGATGTTGAAAGAAGTAAAATGTGACAAATCATTCATTACAACCCTTTCATTGTATTCCCGCATTCATTTGAATAAGAAAAATAAAAATAACCATGATAGTTTAATTCGATTATATCAAATATATTTCCCTGGTATCTAACCTCTACATGTGTGAATACATAACTATTTTTAGTTTCCAATCATTCGTAATGATAAAATTTTTTAAACTTGAAGGCATTAACATTATTGGCATTGAAACTCTTTGCTTTATTAGTGTATCCAATCTAAAAAAAATAAAATCATTTGATAATTTTTCTCATTTATCAACATTAATTGTCTATAGATGAATATATAAGGTGTCATTATTAATAGGGAAAAAATAACTATAATTTAAGGAGATAAATATTTGTATATACATAGATGATTGGAAAACCATTCAACAATATACTTATTAACACCTATTGTTAATTATTTATCATTTTGAAGTTAAACCTTTAGTCATCTCATTGTCTCCAGTATCAATTATTAAATAAATAGATCTAACATAAGACTATTGAGTAGCACATATCAATACACTTTTAGTAACTCAATTTTTGTCGGTGTAAAATTTGAAATCATTCCAACCAATCATACTATATTAAGAAAAAATAATTTCTAGATTTCAAAATGATAATTATTGGATATTTCATAAATATGTCTCAAATAATTGAATATAGTCTCAATCACATCCAAAATACCTATAATATAAGGCCAAGATAACTTCATTTATGAAACCATTAGAAATAGAGCCTTTTATTTAAGATTTATTCATCACATATGATTTCAAATTACCTAAGTACCTAATGTTAAAAAATAAGAAACAAATTAAAAAAATTTACACAAGGATTCTAGGAAATAGAATTTATCAATGAGAGTAAAAAATATATTAACATAACAATCAATTTTATACATCGATCAACAGTGTACCAGCCCACCAAGTTTAGCTTCATCCTCTAATTGGAATGTCAAATGAATCCTAAGAGAGAAAAATAAATAGTAAAATGAAATGTCTAAATTAAAGAGTGTCAAATAAATTGTTGTTAAATATTATCAAGACCATTTATATTTATCATTTTATCACAAATATATTTAAAGAAGGAAAACAACTCAACTAGAAACATTGTTTCATTTTCAGTTAATGTATTAGACAATACTAATGTAAACAAATACTCTACTATAATATGTGAATCTTGAAATTTCAATCCACATACCTTTAGATTTTTTGAGTCAATTCACCATGAAATGTTACTTGAATATCTATCTAGAACATTATAATTTATTTACTTTCGATAAAATATGTCATTATCAATATTTTTTATATTAAAAGTAGTCAAAAAATACTTAACATTTTCATAAACCCATAAACGACACTTTATATTCCTTGATTCCAAATCCTTACAAACTATACGGTGATCCTTAGATTTACCCTACTCATTAAGCAATGATTAAATTACATTTTCACAAATGTTCTTATAAATATTCATTATATCAATATTATGACATATCAAATTAAACTCCCAATAAGTAATTTTGAATAAAATACTCATTTATTACTACGGTTTTTTTAACTAATTCAGATATTTAACCTCACACCCTTTCCCCCTTCCTTAAACTAAATACATTTTATAAATTATATAGTCATATTCATTAATTATCATAAGATTTATGAACTAGATAACACCTTCAATTAATTTATCAATTCAATACCTCTGTTGAATTTTTTAATACAAACATAAATTTATGATAATTATCATGAAAACTATAATGACACCTAAAAACCGTTTTTTATATTGAGGTAATCATTTATGTTCAAAATCAAAATTATAAACAAGACAATCAAAAGTAGTATGATTGTTTTGACCAGATAAGTTTCCTAGTCTAGTAATGTCACTGATTTTCCACATTAAAGAAACATGCATTTTGAATATTTTTCTCATTTAAACATCATATGTTTACACACCATCAACCGATAATTATTTTAACTCTCTAATTAGTGGTTGAATGTATACGTCAATTCCATTTAAGTGCATTTTATTTCATTAAATAATCATCAAAATAATGAAATAAATCTTCGTCATACACATCTATTGAGGTAGACTATAGGGTATGGAAAAAATTATCCATATGCTATAATTAGTACATAATGCACCAAAAAATTTAAAACCATCAGAAGAAGATCGGAAATTTAAATTCCAATGATCTTAACAGATATATGAATATAATGAATCAAGCACATACTACGATGTTGAATATTTTGGATGTATCATCAAAACATTGTTGATGCTATTCTAATAATGACACTTCATGACGTATGCATTCTTATATGACATTAATAATCATTCCAAGCATGGTTTTGAAGGAAGGTAATATAATACTTTTATAAGAGTATTTTTTATCTATGTCCTCATAGTGTTGCATTAATATATACACTCATTATTTATCATTGACTTCCATTTATATATATGACATTTTATACATTGTTTTTTTCATACTATTCTCCCCAAACAAAACATGTAATCATTATGGAATGTGTTTATCTATGTATAATAAAGTATATTTTTATTGATGATTTTATTCATCTCATATAATGATTAAAGGCTTTCAAAATTCCTAAATTCATTATGAATAATCTCATAAATCATGTACACTTTTTTTTAGTAATTCCAAAGAGAAACATGATACGATGAAACATTGGTAGAAAAATAAAATATAGAATTCATGGAAAACCCTTCATACAGTCTTATTTTCTATTTTCAAATAATTCATAAAAATAATTTTATTGGTCATTGAATTTTTTAGCAAGATTAACCTACATAGTCTCAAGCGAACATTCTTTTTATCTATTAAATTCTTAGAAATTTTAACCTGAAATTACAAATTCATCATCTATCATCTATTGAATATTATTCTCCTCTTATATTTCAGATTTTGTTTCCTAGGTAAGATAGTAATTATATTTACTTACCATAAAATTTTATTTTCCATGCTAAAGGCAACATGCATATTGACCAGAAAACTATTTCAATGTCAATTTATCATAGATATTGTTTCTACTAAACCATAATTTGATTTTAAAATCTAGACATGAACATTTTATTATATCATTCACTAATCAATTTGTGATTTAATAATATAAAAAAACATCCAAACCCTTGGCAGAACAATATGTATTTATAATTAAATTAATCCATCTTTTACCAATATGTATTATATGTCAAATCTTGTCCTTATAAAGTTGAATATAAATATATAAATGTATAATCAATCAATTAAAATCAATTTTCAACAATATCCATCTTCTTCATTGACTAGGTAAGGTCCTTGATTCAACAGAACAAAAAATAAACATGAAAATGATTCAATATGATATGAAAAACATAGACAACAAAAATTAATAAAAAATAACCCTCACAATAACATGGTCATGTGACATTGAAGAATGTCAGTGAGGTGAGGAGAGGGAAACATAAGGCTTGGAGGTTGTAGATATGATCCCAATAATGTCTTACTCTTTTGTAGATATAAATAGAGGAAAATATGGTGGTGGGATTGATGATAGGGTCATGATGAAGTGGTTGGGGCTCTGCTACTATCAGGGGAGGTCATTATTAAGAAGGGGTGAAGAGGGGACATTGTCATGGAGAGAATATCTATATAGGAGAATCATAGAAGTCAGTGAACAACAATGATGGATATGGTTGGGTAAGAAGGGGTTAGTGTTTAGTAGTAAGCATTGAGGGAGGGGAGTCAGTATTTAGCAGTCGGCATTGAGTGGGGGGTGTTAGGGGTCGTCACCACAATCAGTGGTCGATGATGAGGAATTGGGGCTTGGGTGGTGGTTTTGGACAATGGTGGTCGGCATGAGAGTGGGGGATTAATTGTGCCATTTTTTAAAGTGTATAGTGTAATTTGTGATGAAAATATGTTAAATCATAAAAAACTTCATTAATAGTAGTGGGTATTTGAAACTGTCACTATATTTTGAATAGTTTCAAAATATATTAATTTGCGATGGTTATAAAAAAAATACATCTAATAAACTATCTATAGAAAACCACCTCTATGACCACATTTTTTATAGTTCACAATGTCTACATCAATTCATATTGAGTATTATGGTTCTCCTCACCATAACACAAGACCTGACAAGGCTATTTCCAAACCATGATACTCTCCATTATGGGAACTTCATACATAAAATTTGATTTTAGCAATCCACTGACCTTTTAACTGCATCCCCAATGATTCTCCTATCATGGTTCTCTTTTCTCAATATCCAAACATAAGTACAATTCCATTTGGACCTCCTCTATTTATATATACTCAAAATGATAATTGACACCAACTAACACATCCTCAATTGAAACATCTACACCATCCAAACAATTCGACCAATGACCCTCACATGTTAGTTCTAGCATGTTCCCTTAACCAAGACACTGTCTAATCCTAAATCCTAAGAATTTTCATCTCAAAATAAAATCACACTACATATCATCACATGATTCAAAAATAGAATATCAGGAAAAAATAGGGTTTCACCCTATAATGAAATCAACAATAGTGTTTGACCCCTTAAACTATGTCACAAAATAGTGTTTTACCCACTGAAACATGTCATGAAACCGGTTCACCCCCTGATATGCCTCATGGAACTTTTTCACCCTAAAACATGTCATGAAATAGAGATTCTCCCCATGAAACATGTGAGGAAACTATTTCGCCACCTAAGACATGTCACAAAACCGGTTCACCCCATGAACCTTGTCATGATATAGGGACATACCCCTTGAAACATGTCATGAAATGGGGTTTCAACCCCTAAAACATGTCAATAATTTTGTATTACCCAAGAAACCACCTAGGATCCCACCATTATCACCCCATGCAATAAGAAAATACACCATATCTAACCATTACCACTACTACACCTAATATCTATTGTTTGCATCTAGAAAAAATAAAATTTGATTCACTTACTCACACCAACCATCAAATGATTGGTCATGTCATGTATACGAACCTACTAGCCAACTTTCATTCTATCATATTCCCAAATAACTAAAACCTCATCCACTAATACCACAAAATTTCCCACAATTAGAAGGGTTACATACTTATATGACCATTGATACACTTCCTACCATTGGGATTACATTATACAACTCCTCGAGAACCACCCCAAAATGATCCATTGCTACATGTGTATCGTTCTCTCTGATATATGATCATGCATAGCACTGGAACCCATCATCCCCCATCGTTCACATGGAAATAATTGATTCTCAATACCACACATAACCAATGTATTCATTACCTCAGGATCATATGAAGAAGAATGGGTGTATGGTCCAATACAAACCTACCATAAAAACCATACTCACACTCTTTTGAGTTATATCACCAAACTAGGTTGAAAAAGTATTCATAAATTCAATTATTTAATCTAAGAACATCATAGAGTCTTTTTTTTAAAATTCTAATGTCTCGCCCATGATAAATATAGGCACATTCTCAGTCACCTGCTGACATTATTCCAAGTCATAAGCACGCACCCTCTCTCTAACCACATATGAAAACATACCCATAATGGTAGGTTCAAGAATTAAAATTTTCATTCCCTTGAAACAATCCTTGATACTGTGAAATTATATGTAATTTAACTCCCAAGTCAAAATAACTACTTCCCGTAAATTGGATTACACCTTCCATGAATTGATCTCAAAAGATAGAACTTACCTATGATTTATTATGCTATGGAACTAAGAATCCTAGGATAACCCTTATTATGGGTTTCCCTCTAACATCACTAACTAAAACTAACCAACTCAATACACACTGAGTCATATCACAAATTTCTATTTCAATACATAAATCCAAATCCAATACACACAAATTTTTTATCTCCTAGAGTGTCATTATGTACTCATCTTATAAGTCTCACGGAACCAAATAAAAATCACCCACTAATGATTCTCATATCCATATCAATCAAGCACCTCATGCCAATCCATCATCCAAATATGACAATGATTTTCACCGAGCATCCACATATGGGGATTATTCATTGAGAATCTCAACTCAACGAGGGTTACACATAGTAATATAATATAATCAACCTTAAAATATCTATCCTAGTAAAAAATAGTCTCTAGATAATGTAATAATAATTCGATTCTGTGATATATATGAAAACTCCATGAAGGTTGTTAATGTACCAATAAAAAATCGAGCATCTGCTCATTTGAAACAAACATACACACTCTATCGACATCATACTGTAAGGATCTATGTATAAGAACCATAAACACTAGGATTGAATAGATATAATTCCATTCAAATTTATATTGGAAAACACTATATAGGTTGTTACATGAAGTTTAAATAACCAAACCTGTAGGGAACATTCAACTGGAATCATCAAAATTAAGACCTATGCCTAGAAAACCACTATCACTCTATTTAGTAAAGTAGAGTGTCATACCTATATATATGGGAAATTTATATATAGGTTGTTACTGTCAGTTTATGTGATGAAACATGAGAAATAAAAACACACTAAGGGATTCCCATGAAGGTTCTACATGCATCACTAGCCTTCTAGGGTCACCTTTTGTCAAATACAATAATCTATTAAACCATGTTTATCAAAAAGAATCTCCTCACATATTAGAATGACTTGTAATCAAAATTAAATATATAAACATGTCATTATAGAAGAGTATAATTACACCAAAAACCTATATGGGAAGATTTTATATGATAAGTTTCTAACACATTAATCAAATTAAACTCTTGTTATTGATAAAAAATACACTAGAATGTCCCTAAATGTCATGTCAATCCCATGAACCAATTTATGTTGCATGATGATGCCTCATTCCTCCACAAACTAAGAGAAAAAATCTAAAACTTTTCACTTTACAGTGGAAAATGAGCCAAAAATGTAACACCCCGAGCTTCCACGATACGCTTCTCATTCAATAATACAATAGCTTGCATTGTACGCAACTTCGAGTTCTAAAACATCGCGACAAATCAAAGTAGCCGTTATGAATAGTAATAACCACTTTTTAAAATTATAGAAATTTATATTTCAAAATGGACTTCATTTTTGTATTCCTAATATTGAAATTAGCCTATGTTGAATTTTTTGTAATTTTCTGAGAACTTCAAAATTTTTATGAATAGTGAAAAATACTTAAAACAACTTTTTTAATCAAAATAATTCATAGTGATAAATTATACTATTGAGTGGTTTTAGAGTATAATTAGAATATATTTTTACCATTTTATCCAATGGTGGTCATTAGAATTAATTTGACATTGAAATTGGACATAAACAATTGTCAATCTTTTGATATAAATTGTTTCTTAAAAACACGCTATTTTTTGTGACAGCGGGAATTAATTATAAAATTAATTAATGCAACTAATATGTTTGGAATTTTGTAAAATAGACATCATTTTTCAATTCGGAATATCAATTATATCTTAGGGTGAAATTTTGGCCTTATTCTGAAAAACTTCAATTTTTGATGAATAGTGAAACCACTAAGTGGTTGTTAAATAACTGATTTTTCGTTTAAATGAAATATTACCACTTCTGTGATTTGATTTTCAAAAATCCGACATACATGGTTGTCATAAAGAAGTAAAATGTGGTTCAATGGGATAAAAATAATTTTTTTGTGAATAGTAACTTATTAAGTTCTTAATCGCGATTAGTGGTAATTAGGGTAGTTTAAGGTATAAATAATACTTTAATAATATTAAATGACCTAGACACATGTCCCAACCTCATTGGTTGTGTCATGGCCGACCAAGACAAGCCATGGCCTAACTTGGGGACCCCATGGATCCACTTTTGTTGGGAAATAACATAAATTACTTTTTATTTAATGTTAAAGTGAAAATGACACTAACATAAAGTGTTTTACTAAAACAATTTTTAAGTAGGGTTACACAAGTCCAAATTTTGATTATAAATAGTCATTGGAAAGATAAAAAGATTTCCTATATCATAGTATTTTTTTTATAATTTTTAGACATTAAATAAATTTAATTATTTATGACATAATAATGATGCAGCGATGACATCATTATTTGACGATTTAAATAAAATGGAAAGGTAATATAAAATCTATGAACTACACATGGCCAAAACCAATTGGATGAGTGGATTTCGATGCCTTATCACCTTATCCACGAATTCTATCAACGTGGGACCTTTTAAAACCGAAACACATTTTCAAATAATGTAATGTTCCTTTACTTTCCAAAAGTGCCCTTCCTCTCCTCTTATAAAAGGCCCCCACCTCTACCTCATTTCACACACTCTTCAAGCCATTGGCTCGGCCAAACCCTGCCCATTTTCTCTCTCCACATCCCTCTCCTCATCCTAGAGGATTCCCTTTGGGCAGAATCCTCTCAAAGGAAGCCTTTAGGCTCAACTCAAAAGGCGTTACACTTTTTAAGGTAATTCATTCTCTCATGTTCTTTTGTTTTATTTTGCTTCTCCAACCCCCTAAACTCTTTTTATTTACTTCTTTTGTAACAACACCAGTATCTTAAATATACTAGGATGTTGTTATAAGATTTATTTGAGCTACACTTCCACACAACTACATCAAATGGTTAAAGAACATAAGGTTTCCGTGGATGGCGAAATTCTGCCTCCCGAAACGATGATTGTTCAACACTCATTTAACACCTTCAAAGGTGGCCATTATGATGTCACTATTTTTATATATGATATATAATATGTTTATGTTTTCCTTAAGCTTCTGTTTTTTTCATTTTGGGCATACCTTTATGGTTTCCATTATGGGTAAAACACGATATCTTCATTTTAGGAAGCGCGGACTACCGCCCCCTGAAAGTGATTTGATTCGTTAATACCATATGTGGGATGTGTGAAGGATAAAGTTAATGATATTATATATGTTATTATACTGGAATTATAATATACTCTCATATCATTATGATTCCATTCCAGAAAATATGAAATAGAAATGGAAGTAGCGTTCATGCGTACGTACGGCTTACCGTCTCCATGAACGGTGCATTTCATTTCTTACCTCTAAATGTTACGTAATATTATAAATGAATGTATATACTGGATATATAAGATATATATGACATCTAAATTATGAATATAATGGATATTTCACCACATTAACAACTTGTAATCATAAGAAGTTTATTTTTGACTCAAGTACCAAAGGTCGACAAAACGACCGTTATTAACTTAAATAATTACATAATGATCATATCATTGTAATAAGTGATATAATAAGGATAATGAAATTGAGAATGGTTCTTAATAAGGTATATATTAACTCTAGTTTATTATTCAGGAGGTTAAAGAACGGTTGAGTCAAGTCGGACACAAGGTAAGGGAAATTCTTAACCCAATTTCTGTTCTTTGGGTTAATCTCCTACTTTCAAATTCTGTCATGATATTGTTATGTATTATCTTGTATTTGTACTTTCTTTATGTGTACTTATAGTTAATACACATAGTAGATCTATTTTATTTATAAATGATCTTGTAAGGGAACTTCTTAACCCAACTTCCATTCTTTGGGTTAATCTCCTACATTCAAATTATGTCATGATGTTATTATGTCATATTTTGTATTTTTACTTTCTTTATGTGTACCTATAGTGAATACACATAATATATCTATTTTATTTTAAAAATGATCTTTTTAAGGACTTCGTCTCAATCTCCTTTCATTGAGGCATATTTTGTTTTATACACAAATTTCTTTTATACGGTGTATAAACCCCCTTTGACTTTTACGGTTATTCAAAAGGAATTTTTTTATACGAAGAGTTTTGCTAAACGACAAAAGGGAATGTTTTTCTTTCCGTACTTATGCGGCGACAACGACTTCTCCGCCGCCGTGACCATTATTTGAGTTTCGGCTTCCTCTACAAGCCATCATTTTTTTTAATGAAAAATAAATACAAAGTTTTAACTTTCTTTTATTTTGGTATTGAAAATGGTTTTGAAAGAGTTTTTATTATATCAATGTGTTGTATTGATATCTTGTGATTGAAATGTGGAAATTTTATGTTTCCTTTATGCATGTTTTATGTGATACGATTATGTTATGGTTTATGATATGTTTAAACCTATTCATATGAGGAATGTATTGGACTTAATAAGTGACGGGTGGAGCCCGCTATAGCTCCTCGATGCATCGGTAGGTCTCATGAGACAACTAGACATGGAATTGGCCGAGGCCCTTTCCCAATTTGATTTATGGTTTTGGCCGAGGCCTTAATCATTTTAGACGTCTTTGCCGAGGCCTTGACAAAATGTTTCAGAATGTCCGGCATTATACATTCCCTCATTATGAAAGTGGTTATTGATATTACATGTGATTATTCGACCAGTAGAATATCCATGTGAAGAAGTAAATGGCATTATCTCATTTTACTTTTGCCATATTATGTTGAAGTTCATGTTTAAGAGGCTTTTGTTTTAGTTATACATTGCCTTAAATGTTAATGTTTATTTATGAAAGCTTCCGCATTATTGTTATCCTTACTGAGCATTTGAGCTCACCCCTTTCAATGTTTAAAAATTTTCCAGGTTGTGAAGAAGTATTTTATGACTGACTTGCAAGAATAATCAGTGAAGATATGAGTGTGGACTATGAAGACCATGTTTTTTTGTAGTTTGTTTAATTTTGATGTAATGAAAGACTTATGAATGTATCTAGTGTTTCCAAGGCTACTAAACTAATCGGTCTTTCGAGACTTGATCTTTTGGGATCATGCCAATGTTACGAAGTGACGCACCGGCTCCGGGTAGCTGGGGTCGGGGTGTTACAGTTGGTATCAGAGGCAGTTTAGTACTAACCTTGGAAGCTAGATTTAGATAAACTCTGATTAGAGCACATAGCCCGAAGATAGACTTTGAGGATTAGTATAAAAGAACATCTTAGAATATTGGTATTGTAGAGATTTTGTGAGTTTTCCAAGCAATACATTCCTGTCTGGATACGAGCAGGTAGAGGCGGCTCTGGCACAGATGTACCTAGGGGTAAAACCCGAAAACACCGCTTTGAGCTAGACTCGAACGGGAACTGGTGCACGACAACGGGCCTTGCTGCACTCTTGGTTACGACACTCCCGGGGGATATGCTTTGGATAATTCCCATTTTCTTTACAAACCACTATGAAGGGTTACGAGTATATACTTCCTCAAAGAATACATTTTTATAATTATGGATTATATCCATAATTAGTTCAATTTATGTTAAGTGTTTTACAAGTATGGAATTATGTATTTTGATTCATAAACTAATCTAGTTTATGCCATTGTTTAGAAATGGCGCCTAGTAGAAGGAATGGAAACTGTATCAATGCACGAACTCCGTGTAGGGATTGCCCTCCTGCTCAGGATAATTATGGTGGAGCTAGTGATACAACTGGTGCTGATCAGCTTCTCACCATACAGGGACAACTCACGCAGGTTATGAATAACAACCTTACTCGTATGGAGCACCCTGATCCGCAACGTGGAGGATCAATGTTAGACCGCTTCATGAGGCAACAACCACCAACCTTCAATGGGAGTACAAATCCTATAGTAGCTGAGCGATGGATAAATTCCTTAGAGAAAATATTCCATGCCTTGGGGAGTAGTGAAAGGGAGAAGGTTGTCATGGCAGTTTACCGCCTCACTGGAGATGCCGATCAGTGGTGGTCGCTGATTCAAAACACAAAGGAAGATGACGACGTATCAAGTATGGAATGGAGGGAGTTCAAAGAGCTTTTCTTAGAAAAATACTTTCCTCGTGACCATCGAGCAGATATGGAAAGGCAATTTCTGAGTCTGAGGCAGAAGGAGGATGAGAATGTCGCAAAGTATGAGGCTAACTTTACAAGGTTAGCGAGGCATGCTGCCGATTATATACGTAACCCAAGGAGTAAGATTGATCGTTTCTTTGATGGGTTAAAACCATTTCTCCGTCGAGCTCTAGTGTCACAATCTTTCTCAACATACGAAGATATAGTCTCATGTGCTATCAAGACAGAAAAGGAATTCTCTAAGTCTTATGACAACAAAGTAAAGCAAGAGAAGAAGAGAACGGTGGAACAAGAGACAGATAAAGGGAAAAAGGGAAAGAAGGATTTTCCATTATGTGATAATTGTGGGAAGAATCACCCTGGTACTTGCCTAAAAGGAATGGGAGTCTGTTATAAATGTGGAGAAAAAGGTCACCAGGCACGTGATTGCAAGGGAAAGAAAGAGGCTGTCAAAGTTGAATGCTACAATTGTAGAGAAATGGGTCATTATGCAAATGAATGTCCTAAGCGTCAAGGAAACTTACCTCAGAAAAGGACAAGGGATCAAGGACAATCTTATGCTATTACTACAGTGGAAGCAGAATAACTAATGTATTGGTGCTTTTGGACTCAAGGATTATATTCTGGTTATAAGAATAATGTAATATATATATATGGATTGTACTGCATTACTTTTTGATTTCAGTAAGGTTTTAATATGATTAAGGTAATCATATTTTTGGTATGTGACAATAAGAGAAACATTTCTTTGTTTGGGGAATCTGATAAATTGATTTTGGAATTAAGAGACCTTTTAGAGAAAGTCTGGACAGAGGTATTTTGGATAACTATAAAGGTTGGAGTGGATTAAGTTGATCTTTGGATAGTATGGTTTAAGGTTAAAAAATTTATGAAGATTATTTTTGGAATATTATAACACTATAGTTTTAGGAAAAGGACAACCTGTAGGGTGGGGCATAAACCGTCGCGTCGGACAAAGCTGTAGGAATCGAACCCACAATCAAAGTGCGACAAGCCTTTATTTCCTACCACTAGCCTACAGGAAGTCCCTGGTTATTACAAAATAATTTTACTAATCTAAATGGTATGTTTTAACATTTTGAACCTTATACAATTAGGATAAGTATGATATTTTTGAGTTCTATTATCTTTTTGAGTGAAAGATGAGTTGAAGGTTGAAACTCTAATTGTCAAGCATAAATATATATATACCTATCTCTTATTCAATGAATAAATTAATTCTTAAACTTTAGTAAAGGGATATTAAAACAAAAAAATGTGTTATCCTAATACCTTATGTCTTGTTGAACTGATGATATTTTAAATCAATATAGATTGAAGGCTTTGAGGCCCTCAATTTGACAGTTGATTGTTATTGATGACCTCAATCACTCCCTACAAATATTTACGTTTTTCCTCCAATTATATGTCTCTAATTGCCATCAATGTTCTCCTTATCGAGATTATAATTTGGTGGTGACTTTCTTATTTCCATTTACCTCTTATTAAGGCTAAATTTTATTAATCTTATTTCCGATGTGGGTTTTCCACAAAGGTATTTTCCTTTTCAACCTTTTATTTTCCAAGAAAAATTTCAAATTGCGAGGACGCAATTTATTGAAGGAGGGGAGAATGTAACACCCCGAGCTTCCACGATACGCTTCTCATTCAATAATACAATAGCTTGCATTGTACGCAACTTCGAGTTCTAAAACATCGCGACAAATCAAAGTAGCCGTTATGAATAGTAATAACCACTTTTTAAAATTATAGAAATTTATATTTCAAAATGGACTTCATTTTTGTATTCCTAATATTGAAATTAGCCTATGTTGAATTTTTTGTAATTTTCTGAGAACTTCAAAATTTTTATGAATAGTGAAAAATACTTAAAACAACTTTTTTAATCAAAATAATTCATAGTGATAAATTATACTATTGAGTGGTTTTAGAGTATAATTAGAATATATTTTTACCATTTTATCCAATGGTGGTCATTAGAATTAATTTGACATTGAAATTGGACATAAACAATTGTCAATCTTTTGATATAAATTGTTTCTTAAAAACACGCTATTTTTTGTGACAGCGGGAATTAATTATAAAATTAATTAATGCAACTAATATGTTTGGAATTTTGTAAAATAGACATCATTTTTCAATTCGGAATATCAATTATAGCTTAGGGTGAAATTTTGGCCTTATTCTGAAAAACTTCAATTTTTGATGAATAGTGAAACCACTAAGTGGTTGTTAAATAACTGATTTTTCGTTTAAATGAAATATTACCACTTCTGTGATTTGATTTTCAAAAATCCGACATACATGGTTGTCATAAAGAAGTAAAATGTGGTTCAATGGGATAAAAATAATTTTTTGGTGAATAGTAACTTATTAAGTTCTTAATCGCGATTAGTGGTAATTAGGGTAGTTTAAGGTATAAATAATACTTTAATAATATTAAATGACCTAGACACATGTCCCAACCTCATTGGTTGTGTCATGGCCGACCAAGACAAGCCATGGCCTAACTTGGGGACCCCATGGATCCACTTTTGTTGGGAAATAACATAAATTACTTTTTATTTAATGTTAAAGTGAAAATGACACTAACATAAAGTGTTTTACTAAAACAATTTTTAAGTAGGGTTACACAAGTCCAAATTTTGATTATAAATAGTCATTGGAAAGATAAAAAGATTTCCTATATCATAGTATTTTTTTTATAATTTTTAGACATTAAATAAATTTAATTATTTATGACATAATAATGATGCAGCGATGACATCATTATTTGACGATTTAAATAAAATGGAAAGGTAATATAAAATCTATGAACTACACATGGCCAAAACCAATTGGATGAGTGGATTTCGATGCCTTATCACCTTATCCACGAATTCTATCAACTTGGGACCTTTTAAAACCGAAACACATTTTCAAATAATGTAATGTTCCTTTACTTTCCAAAAGTGCCCTTCCTCTCCTCTTATAAAAGGCCCCCACCTCTACCTCATTTCACACACTCTTCAAGCCATTGGCTCGGCCAACCCCTGCCCATTTGCTCTCTCCACATCCCTCTCCTCATCCTAGAGGATTCCCTTTGGGCAGAATCCTTTCAAAGGAAGCCTTTAGGCTCAACTCAAAAGGCGTTACACTTTTTAAGGTAATTCATTCTCTCATGTTCTTTTGTTTTATTTTGCTTCTCCAACCCCCTAAACTCTTTTTATTTACTTCTTTTGTAACAACACCAGTATCTTAAATATACTAGGATGTTGTTATAAGATTTATTTGAGCTACACTTCCACACAACTACATCAAATGGTTAAAGAACATAAGGTTTCCGTGGATGGCGAAATTCTGCCTCCCGAAACGATGATTGTTCAACACTCATTTAACACCTTCAAAGGTGGCCATTATGATGTCACTATTTTTATATATGATATATAATATGTTTATGTTTTCCTTAAGCTTCTGTTTTTTTCATTTTGGGCATACCTTTATGGTTTCCATTATGGGTAAAACACGATATCTTCATTTTAGGAAGCGCGGACTACCGCCCCCTGAAAGTGATTTGATTCGTTAATACCATATGTGGGATGTGTGAAGGATAAAGTTAATGATATTATATATGTTATTATACTGGAATTATAATATACTCTCATATCATTATGATTCCATTCCAGAAAATATGAAATAGAAATGGAAGTAGCGTTCATGCGTACGTACGGCTTACCGTCTCCATGAACGGTGCATTTCATTTCTTACCTCTAAATGTTACGTAATATTATAAATGAATGTATATACTGGATATATAAGATATATATGACATCTAAATTATGAATATAATGGATATTTCACCACATTAACAACTTGTAATCATAAGAAGTTTATTTTTGACTCAAGTACCAAAGGTCGACAAAACGACCGTTATTAACTTAAATAATTACATAATGATCATATCATTGTAATAAGTGATATAATAAGGATAATGAAATTGAGAATGGTTCTTAATAAGTTATATATTAACTCTAGTTTATTATTCAGGAGGTTAAAGAACGGTTGAGTCAAGTCGGACACAAGGTAAGGGAAATTCTTAACCCAATTTCTGTTCTTTGGGTTAATCTCCTACTTTCAAATTCTGTCATGATATTGTTATGTATTATCTTGTATTTGTACTTTCTTTATGTGTACTTATAGTTAATACACATAATAGATCTATTTTATTTATAAATGATCTTGTAAGGGAACTTCTTAACCCAACTTCCATTCTTTGGGTTAATCTCCTACATTCAAATTATGTCATGATGTTATTATGTCATATTTTGTATTTTTACTTTCTTTATGTGTACCTATAGTGAATACACATAATATATCTATTTTATTTTAAAAATGATCTTTTTAAGGACTTCGTCTCAATCTCCTTTCATTGAGGCATATTTTGTTTTATACACAAATTTCTTTTATACGGTGTATAAACCCCCTTTGACTTTTACGGTTATTCAAAAGGAATTTTTTTATACGAAGAGTTTTGCTAAACGACAAAAGGGAATGTTTTTCTTTCCGTACTTATGCGGCGACAACGACTTCTCCGCCGCCGTGACCATTATTTGAGTTTCGGCTTCCTCTACAAGCCATCATTTTTTTTAATGAAAAATAAATACAAAGTTTTAACTTTCTTTTATTTTGGTATTGAAAATGGTTTTGAAAGAGTTTTTATTATATCAATGTGTTGTATTGATATCTTGTGATTGAAATGTGGAAATTTTATGTTTCCTTTATGCATGTTTTATGTGATACGATTATGTTATGGTTTATGATATGTTTAAACCTATTCATATGAGGAATGTATTGGACTTAATAAGTGACGGGTGGAGCCCGCTATAGCTCCTCGATGCATCGGTAGGTCTCATGAGACAACTAGACATGGAATTGGCCGAGGCCCTTTCCCAATTTGATTTATGGTTTTGGCCGAGGCCTTAATCATTTTAGACGTCTTGGCCGAGGCCTTGACAAAATGTTTCAGAATGTCCGGCATTATACATTCCCTCATTATGAAAGTGGTTATTGATATTACATGTGATTATTCGACCAGTAGAATATCCATGTGAAGAAGTAAATGGCATTATCTCATTTTACTTTTGCCATATTATGTTGAAGTTCATGTTTAAGAGGCTTTTGTTTTAGTTATACATTGCCTTAAATGTTAATGTTTATTTATGAAAGCTTCCGCATTATTGTTATCCTTACTGAGCATTTGATCTCACCCCTTTCAATGTTTAAAAATTTTCCAGGTTGTGAAGAAGTATTTTATGACTGACTTGCAAGAATAATCAGTGAAGATATGAGTGTGGACTATGAAGACCATGTTTTTTTGTAGTTTGTTTAATTTTGATGTAATGAAAGACTTATGAATGTATCTAGTGTTTCCAAGGCTACTAAACTAATCGGTCTTTCGAGACTTGATCTTTTGGGATCATGCCAATGTTACGAAGTAATGCACCGGCTCTGGGTAGCTGGGGTCGGGGCGTTACAAAAAATCCAAAATAATCATAAATAAATACATCATGTGCATGAACTGAAATGAGACCAATAAAATGTAACTTAAAAATCCAATACATCAATCCCATCTCGGGTGACCTGAAGTTCGTATAGGAAAAGGTGTTCCTGATGCATCAAACCAGTGTATATCATAGGCTATAACACTTTACTAAAACCCTTTCCTACAATATAAAAAATATTAAAACAAAATAAACTCCTTTGATGCAACTTTTTAATTCCCCACCTCAAATGAATCTGTATAACTGCCAGAATGAATCACCAGGAGACCTCAGGAGCTCCTCCTTGTATTCTAGATGTTTTCCACTAGTATCATGGGTTACCATAAATAATGTGGGGAGAATAAACCCCCTATATTAGAGTTCATAATGAAATCATAAATAACCAAACATAATACACATAAAAATGGGAAAAATATAATAAATAACATCTAGTAATAAGAGATGAAATATGGAAAACAGCAAAATAGCCATGCCAAACATAAATCAGATCACTAAATATGATGGTCAAAGATATATACTAGGATAAAAGGAAAATAAAATCATGGCTCCACAACCACTATAATCTATACAATTTCATAATCTTCAAATTGAATCTATGTTATCCTACTCAACCTTGGTAAACCTGATCTCAAGCATCATCCCTACCTATGGATGTAATAACCGGAGAGATTCTCCAGTTTTCATGTAAAGTAGAATTCTAAGTAGTATTTGAGTACGAAACTCAGTAGGTTTCAACCAAACTGGCCCCATCTAACAAATATATACTTGGATATGTGCATGTGACAAGATTGGGAAAACTAAAAATACCATAAAAAATAAATAACACCAACCTTAATACTTACTTCATCCTGATGTCAAAATGTCTCTAAGTATGTCATAATTACTATAATGGCTCTAGTAATTGAACCTATCCAAGGTCACACATATTCAAATCGTTCCAAGAGCAATAACTATCATTTTTCCATAGGTTTGTGGAATTAAATTTCTAAATTTCCTCAGGATGTGTCAGTGTGTCAATGAGCATGAGAATTACCACAAGCGAACCCCAGTCCATTCACTAGGTATCCCATTCTCACTACTCTATACTGATGATTAGTAGACCGAGGGGTAGCACTAGTCATCCCTCACCTTCCATCCCTCAGGTTGATCCCTATGGTAGTACATATTCATTCTCAATTTTAGCTTAATTTCTAATTCATATGAAGAGGTATACCCTAGTAAATCAAATACGTCATTTCATGACTGATTCTAAGGTGACCCTTTCAATAAAAACTGGATACCCACCCTACATATTGTGGGCAATCACTTGGGAATCTAATATCTCAAGGATCCAAAAATAATGTATCATTGGTGAATCCATCTGATACTTTTGGTTTATCCCTGGAATCGATCAATGGGATCTAACTATCTCCTAAATTATGACCAACAACCATGATCATGTGTAGATTCCCACCTGGCGCCTCATACCACTATTCAAATATTTTGAATATTGGTAATTTTCAAGGTTTAATTAGTATCTCCATTCAAATAACAGCACTTAGGAATTCTCAATGGTATTAGAATCTTATATGGATCCCTATCATCCTAGAGATTCTAATATATGTGCATACACATTATCTAATTTTGGATCCTAGGAACCACCAATAGAAACCCA
The DNA here is from genome assembly GCA_963277665.1 of Viscum album. Lineage (NCBI taxonomy): Eukaryota > Viridiplantae > Streptophyta > Magnoliopsida > Santalales > Viscaceae > Viscum > Viscum album. Next base: position 1,510,911,092 of record OY728132.1, on the reverse strand, counting down.
CTCCCACATAGAACAAATATATGGATTCTAGAGAAGCTAGGAATCTATCCCCCCCCAAACTATGAGATCGGATCCCTGACATATCAGGCATCCAAAGGTCTTATCCATCTCAATAAGTGATTATTAGGTAGCTTGGTAAATCCGAAATGTGCTAGTGTAATGACCAGAAATTTTATAAATGAAAATATCTTTTGATAGAGTAAATTCCATATAGTTATAGAAAATGATTCAATGCTTTGGTTATTTTAGATTGATATAGCATGTTGGGGTTAAAACATCCTTAATCATCATAACGATTCATAATATAATAATTTTATAGTGACCATTAATAATAGAATATATTATAGCTTAATATAAATTCTAATTAACATGGATAAAAGAATTAATGTCCTCATCTAGAAGGGATATACCCTATAAAGAAAAAATATTGGAGATTTTGAGAGATATTGAACTAATGATATTTTCCATTAACCAATCAGTTATGGAGATTCAACAACTTATTCATGATGGAAACCATTGATAAGAGAAGTTCAAGATTTTCCAGATCATGTCCCAAACCATGTTCATTAATCCACTCCAAAAAATTTACAGCCATCACACACATTGATCCTAAGGAATACAACGGTGTAATAAAAGGTTATGAATCTAGTCCCCAGTTGTGTGAATTTTTATATTCTTTTTTATTAAAAATAATGTTATATTTGACCCATTTTATTATTAATTTCTCAATTATTATATTCCTTGTTTGGTGAAAATTAGATTTTGACATGATGAAATCACATTTATATTTTTTAGAAATTTATAGTTTCAATTAAGATTCAATTTTGATAAATTCAATAATTTATTAAATAAATAATATTTTAATTAAATATTCATATTAGATAATAATTATTTAGATATAAAAGATAATATAGTTTAATAAATTCAAATGTATTTTTTATAATTGTCATAAAGTGGTCAATATTGTAAAAACTAGTATTTTATAATAAATATGAATATTTATTTGAAAGTGGGAATTCTCATATTGAAAAATAAATATTAATAAAATAAATTGTATTTCTGATATAAAAATCATTATATTTTACAATAGTGGATTATTAAATATTTCATCAGATAGTCAAATAATTGGGTAAAAATTAAATACATTATAAATATATGTTCCACATTATGACATCATAATGGAACAAAAGTGAGGTAATAATTTCATAAAATTCATATATGAACAAATATATATTTCTACATTAAATAAATATATATTTCAAGTTTTTTTAAATTTTAAAACCCCAAAATGAATGCTCCAAAAACCTATATTATCTTTTTGAGGCTTTAAAATCAATTCATTATAAAAAATTACTCACTTCCACATCAATAATGGTATTTTTCAATATTTCCGTTCTTTTCCAAATAAAATATTTAAAACCACTCATATTGGGTAGAACCCATGGGAAATATATGCTAGTGTTTATGATTTTTGTTAATTTATCATACAGATTCCAAAACCTATGTTTATAAATTAATAAAGAATTACCCTCTATTTATTATAAATACATACCCATCCTTCTACTCATATTCAATAGAAATACACTAATAATGATTTTTATCTTTATTCCCCTCTCTAAGGTCATACCAAGTTGTTCCAAAAATCTTATGAATCACATTTCTAGGCATTTCAAATTGACATCTCATGGTAGGGGATCCTATCCTCTTCCTTTTTATTTAAAGTACTTTCTTTGTGGTATAACTTTTTTCTCCAATTATATATGGTGTAATTTGTTTTTAAACATCATTTACATAACTTATAATTCCCATGTAATGAGAAGACGCATTTTACTCTCATTAAACCACCCCTTTATCCTTTATGTGATCACATTATGCTTCCAAAATTATCCATGATTTTTCCATGTCAAACTTTTTTTAGTGAATACTCATCCCCATTTACACTCATGGATATTAACCTAGATGTTCCCGTACAGATTTGGGACATCCTTTTATGTTACACACATATAATAATCATGTTATTAAATTTTTTACTTTCATTCATATATTATATGATCTATATAGGACCAAAATTCTGGTATATGATATGAATGAGACGGGTGGGCCTAGAATTATATAGTCGTATAATGCATAAGGTAATGTTGTTTTTGAAGATACACAATGTATTGTGCATGGAATGTTATCATAATGAATACTATGTTATGATTTATTGGTGTTTATCCACGTCTTATGCATGTAATTTCATGTTTATTCTTGTTGGTACATTTATATGTTACCTTGATGATATCATCTTATATCATGGTTCGATGTTCATGTTTTTTATTGTCACACCTTTTATTCCATCTTAATATTCCTCGTGACTAACATTTATTACTTTCATCATGTTATTCTTTTATTATCCCCTTTGTGTTATTTATATATCACCCCTTTCACATGTACATCCCCAGGTTATCCAATAAGGTTTTTGTAGAGTAGTGGAATTTCAAGAGCATGTTATGGATTTTTATAAAATGTTATTAAATCCCTATTTCATGTTATTAAATTTTTTTTCTAATTACCCAAATAAAATAAGCCTTTAAATATTTTAAGATTCTATTATGTGTTTATATATATATATATAATAATATATTATGGTTTATAAAATATATGGGATCTCATGGTTAGTATTAGAGAAATATATAGTTATTTTTGGGTAATAAGATTAAAAAACCATAGTGAATGCCTTATGAATAATATTAAACAAAGGAAAACATGCAAAATAATTATAAATTATAGAATAAGTGGTTTTTATGAAACAAATTCCATGTATGGATACTATATGTTGATGTCGATCTAGAATATTAATACAAAGGGTTAATTACCTAGAGAATTGTGCATCTGGCATTGACTCGATCTTCACATTATAAATGAAATATATGCCTTTTTCACACCTAGTTTGGCACTCTAGGTGGATATTCTTTATTAAATTTACATGCTCTATAAAAACCATTATGAATATATTTAAAATTAGCAGAACTATTTTTTGGAAATAGACCATGGATAATTAATATTGAACCTAGAAATATATAGTTTTTGGTATTTATTTCATTTATGAGTTATTCCTTCAATATTTATAGTATTGCTTTTTTGTTTTTAATAGTATAATGGTTCAAATATCTAATTATGTTTTTATTTTAATCAATGGTTGGAAAAAAGTGAAAACTATTCAAAAACCAATGTGACTTTAAATTACTAAATATGATTCATAGCCCAATTGGAGTAGGAGTCAAGAACGTAAAGGTAATACATACTCAATTAAATAATTTTCATAACTGAAACATGAATTAGTTAGAAAACTCACATCCCCCTGACATCTAACATGTTGAAATGTGATAACTTTTGTGATAAATTCCTCTTACTTTTAGTGTATCTTCTGAACCATTAATCATGTAAAAATAGATCAACTCCATTAAAATGATATTTATCATAATTCAATGCTTTGAGAAAGATATCATCATGTTGGTTTTTTATCGTATGTAGGTTGATGCTAATAAATTGTGGACATTGATAAAAATTATGAATCCCACGGAATGTCTTTAATATTTGGAGTTGAATTAATTCTATAATTTTTTTTAGTAAATATTTTCCATGAAATCTCCAACATAAAATGGAGATGGATTTCTTTATCCTTAAAAAATATTACAAATTCATCACAGAGTATGTCGTGAATTTTACAATACTAGCACGACATGCATTCAGATTTTTCATTAACACCAAAAGTAAAAATTACCAGGACAATATATTTAAACACTTATTTAGTGGGGTAAATCCATTTCTAAAAAAATATTTAGAGATTAAAAATTATGACATCTACGAAGAAATTTTCCAATGTGCAATCAAATTCCAAATAGAGATTAGTGGATCTCATGGGTATCATGGGTTAGGAGATATAAAGTGGATAATATATTAAAATTATGATAGTAAAACAGAGAAATATCATGCTAGAATGAATTTATAACATCCCATTTTCAAACGTGTCAAAAAAATCATCTCAAAAAATTTATAAAGTGCATAAGGAAATTCTTTATGTGCAGGAAAGAGAGGTACCTAGCTAGATAATTATTATGAGAGAAACCCAAAAATGTGATATATAAAAATAAAATCTCCACTCCACCCTTAGTATGATTTCAAATCATTAAACTTCAAGGAACAAGGAAAATATATGAATCAATGAACTAATCCATGGTTTTTTATGATAACTCATGCCAACAACCTCAAAGTTCTAGGGAGAAAGGGTGATCTTATTTCATCCCAACTACTGAGGTGGATCCAAAAAATGATGTGGTGATATGCACATTGGTTCATAATTTAACAATATAAAACATTTTATTTGATTTTGGTTCTATTATTTATTCCATATCATGAATATTTATTAAAATTATTCAAAAACCACCACAAAATATGGAAGTAGAGCTATTCTTGAAAATGGAAAATGGGTTCATTATTGAATTCTATATATTTAACACTACCCTATTCAATATTTGAGGGATAAACTTCCTATTGAAGCTTGTGATACTCCCTTTCGTTGAATTTGATGAAATTTTGCCTATGGATTTGATTTACTTATATAGAGCCAACATGAATTTTCAAGATAAGAGAATCGCCCAATTTATGATGAATCACCCTCTGTTTTTATAAAACTACAATGATGAGGATGAATATTTTTTGGTATCATCTTCTCAAGTCTGGATATTAGTCCATTATAAACTAAAATATATAAAAAAATGATTGATTCCAAATAAAATATCATTATTGGTGACATTACCATTTTAAGAGAACATGCTACTATGTTTCTCAATGAATTTTTTGGTCTTCCCTGAATTTGTGATAATAAGTTATCAATAGATCATATACCTGAAGTTTTTTCAATATCCATCAGAATATATTGAATGAAAAATAATTAACATGAATATTTAAAGAAGAAACAACAATAGAATCTGAATTGGGGGTATATATGCCCAAGTGATTCACCGTAGGGTACATCATTCTTCTTTATCTAGAATGAGGATAGCTCCACACACCTTAGTATTGATTATCGTGAGCATAAAAAGATCACGATAAAGAAAAAGTATTATATTTTATGAATCTATGACTTATTTGATCTGCTATATGGCTATATATACTTATCTATGGTGGATCTTCAGTTTGGGTATTAACTAATAAAGATGAAGGTGGAAGATATCCTGAAGACATATTTTCATATATGGTATAGGAACTACAAGTTCATAATGATGACATTTGGGGTTCGTAGTGCTCTAAATATATTTATGGGAATAATTAATTTTTTCATTAGGTATTACCTCAATAAATTATTGGTATCCTTTATAGATGATTTTATTTTATACACCAAAGGAAATAAGGAATATGAGGATAATTTGAATGCTGCATTAAAGACCTTGTGAAAGGAAATGTTATCTATAAAGTATTATAAATGATAGTTTTAGATTGAAAAAGAATCTTTCATAGTACATTTTATCATAATCAAAAAGATATATCAGAATATTTTAAAAATAAATTCAATTGGGGGAGTTCCCATAATAATATCTATGATAGAGTCTGTAGTTTCCTTATATAGATGGGTACTCTTGTTGATTTATGAGAAAATTATCACTATTTTCAATCCCAGTAAGTGGGATTAAATGTATGGTGGGAAGTTTGTCTTGAAGGATAAATATGTAAAGTTCTTTAAATAGTTAAATAAGAGGCTAATCAAAACACTTGTTCTCACATTACCTACCAATGGGGAAGGATTTTTAATTCTCAATGATTTTTCCAAAATGGTATTGGGTTATGTACCCTATCAAGGTGAAAATTTTATATCTTATTCATGTCACCAATTAAAGATCTTTAAGAAAAACTACACAACATGTGATCTAGAATTGGTTTCAATGATATTCAAATTGAATATATTGTGATATTATCTCTATAAGATGAATTGTGGGGTATATTTGGATCATAAAGGCCTCAAGTATATATTCACAAAAAATAAGATCAATATGAACCAATTAAAGTAGTTAGTTCTGATCAAAGATTGTGATTTTTTTAATGCATAACTATCTTGAGAAGGAGAACAAAGTGAACGACTCTAGGAGTGAAAATAATATTGCAACCTATCTAGGATGAGTGTTGAAAGGGATCTAATCATCTTAAATATACAAAGGATGGACATTGGAATAATCAATGATTCCTTATCCAACAATTATCAAATAACTACTTGAGAATATATTATTAAAAGGAGTAAGGAGACACAAAAAAATTATTAAAATATATATTAGAAAGTAGATATTATTAGGGAGTTAAATTTTTTTATGGATTGTGTTATAAGGTTTATAACCTATATATGTGATTCATCAAAACCAAAATGTAAGACGGATCTTCTGTATGATGCTCATAGCTCATACATATGTATTAATCTAGGAAGAACTAATATGTATATATCAAACAAAATATTTATTGGGATAACATGAAGTAGAAGAGTTTTTATTTATTATTTTGATGTTTTTTATGAAAACAAGTTTAGGATGAACAGTAAATTTATTGGGATATGATAAAAAAAATTCACATACCAATACGGAAAATGGAAAACATAAAAATAGATTTTATCAAAGGACTCTCCATGAAACCTAAGGGAAATAAATTCTTTTAGGTGGTAGTTAATCCCCTTAAAAATCTAGTTCATTTCATTTCTATCAAATAATATTTTTCACCGAACCAAATCATCGAGATAGACATAAATAAATGGTAAGATTGCATGAAAAGTCACTCCCTATTACATCTGATTGAGATCTAAGGTTTAATTTGAAATTTTGGATAAGCCTTATTCATGAATAATATACAGAGTTGACCTTTAATATATATTTTCACCCTCAAACTAATAGTTATTTTTAGGAAACTATTCAAACAATTGAGGATGTGTTGAGATCATGCTCAAGGGATTTACAAGGCTGTTGAAATCAACGCCTTCCCCTAGGGGGGTCTCATATAATAATAACATTAATTATAGAATTAAAATATAACCTTATGAGGATTTGTATGCAAAAAAGTTTTAGAATTTAATATTGTTGGATGAATTTGTAGAGTGAAAGCTTATGGGACCCTATTATATCCAATAGATGACAAAGAAGGTTTAAACAATTCAATGTCATATAGAATCTCCACAATTTCAAGAGAAATCCCCGGTAGAAAACTATTGATGTAATATGGAGTTTTATATATTATATAAGGAACTCATTTGTATATTTTGATGGAAGAATGTCATGAGGTTTGGGAAGAATGGAAAAATTAGTCATAGATACATCGGCCACTTTTATATCCTTGCTCACATCAGAGGTATAGTCTATCAACTAGCACTCCACAAAACCCTTCATAAATTTATGATGTGTTCTATGTATCCCTCTTGAAGATGTACTTACTAGAACCCTCACATTTATTGAATATAGAGGTGGTAACCTTAAAAAAAAATTCATTTATATGATTAGAAGTCAATAAAGATTTTAGATAATAGAGAAAATGTTCTACAAAACATTAAAATTCGCCTTGAAAAAGTTCTGTGAAAGAACCACAAGTTTGATAATGAAACATGGGAATAAAAGGAGTAGGTGAAACAAAAGTACCATTAGTTTTTCTAGTTTACAAAACAAACTTTCAAGGGAAATTTTTCTGAATGGGGATGAATGTGATGAACTGAAATTTTATAAATGAAATTCCCTATTAAATGTCTAAATTCCTTATAGTTATAGAAAAGACATTCATTGTTTTGGGTATTTAAGATCAATATATTCGGCTGGATTTTGAAGACTATTATCCTTATTTTCCATTCATAATATATACATTGTATATGGATTGTAAATATTAGTATATATTAAGGGCTATGGTAATGTCTACTTTGACATAGTTAGATGAACTGATGGCCTCAGACCATAGGATCCTACACAATAAATCCCATTTGTTAGAGACTCAGTGGAGATGGAATTGGTGGGATTTTCCCTTGGCCAAGACCAAATTAATATTCAAAAAATACAGCTCAAGAAAAACCATATATGGGAGTAGTTCAAGCTTATTGAGTTCATGGATCAAACCATGTTCGTTGAACCACAAAAAGAATGTACCACCATCACACACCTTACCCTTATGGTGTATTCTGGTGTAATAAGGGGTAATATATCTTGACCATAGTAGTATGAATTTTTTATATTTTAATTTTAATAAAATAATAACAATATTTACCCCTTCTAATATTAATTTATCAATGATTATATAATGTGCCTCTTAAATATTTTATTTTGACATTATGAAATCAAAATTGTATTTTTTGAAAAAATTTTGTTTTAATTAATTCAATATTTTGATAAATTCAAGAAAATATTAAATATGGAATATTTTAATGAAATATCCCTATGAAATAATTATTATTTACATATAAATGAAAATATATTTAAATTTAGTCCAATGTAATTTTAATAAGGTTCAGAAAGTGGTTAATAACAAAAAAAACTACTATTTCCCAATAAATAGGGATTTTTATTGAAAAATAAAATATCTCCTATTTATAAAATTATTTTTATAAAAGAAATATTATTTTTGAAATAATCAAATCCAAATCAGATAATTGTAGTTTTTCATAATTTTTCGCGTTTTTCAAATTTTTTAGTAAAAATTAAATATCGTATAAGTATATGGTTGGTATTATGAAATCATGATGGCTCAATAGTGATATAATATGGTCATAAACATCATACATGACCAAATATAAATTTATCCTTTAAAATAATTTTATTTTTATGTAATTTTAATAATTTTATATATTGATAATAAATTTTCCAAAACCTATATTATAAGATAAGGTTTCCAAATTAATTATTCATGTGTATGACTCACCACGAGAAAATAAATTTTTTTGCAACGGGCTATTGGTGACATGCTTATAAACCATCTAAAATAGTCCTTTGGATGGGAATATTTGTGACGATATATGTTTTCAATTGCAAATAACCCTAAAGAAAAAATTATTTCTGACATGAAATGTCACACATCACAAATACATTTGGCGTGTATGCCCACAAAATGGAGGGAATAGTTGTTTGTTATAGGTATATTCTCACAGTTCAAATAATATTATTTTTAATGGATATTTTTTAAGGGAATTTATAACATGTCGCAACTATTTTGTCGGCAGGATACAATTATCTATTGGACACTTTGTAAATTATTTTTTATCACTGACTTCGTTATTTATGGTGGGTACTATTTCTGATAGGGACCATTTCCAATAGTCTAATTGCTTCTAATCTAACCAATATATATGCCCCCAACTAGATTTTTCTCCTCTCATTTGAGTCTGATCATTCCTATGCTCTCTTCTCCACTTCTCTTCTATCTTCATTTAAATTTCTTCATTCCAATGTTTTAATTTTTACAAGTAAGAAAGCTTTCATATATACATCTGATAAAATCATCAATTTTGACGTATTTTTTTAATGTTTATAATTTTTAATTTACTTCATTTTATTTTATATTATAAATTAGTATAATTAATTAATATTAATTAGTTTTAATTAAATTAATAAATTTATATAATCAGTAATTAGTTTTAAGTAGCATTAATTATTTTCAATTAGAAATTTATAGTTTTATTTATTAGTAATTATTTTTAATTAGAAGTAATTAGTTTAAATTAGTAGTAATTCATATTAATTATCAGTTCGTAGTTATAATGATTGATAGGTAGATAGTAATAATTAACAAAATTTTGTAGTAACTGATATATCATAGTAATAAGTAATAATATTTTACAATAATTTGTAATAATGAACAATAATTAGTAATTAATAGTTATTAACACTAATTTTAATCAATTAATTGTAAATATTAATTATTTAAAAACAATATGTAAAAATTTGTGCTAATTAGTGAAAATTAGAAGCAATTAGTAAAAATTGGCAGTAATTATTTGAAATTAGTGACTATTATTAGAATTGATGGGTAATTAGTAGAAAATAGTGGTAATTTGTATAAATGAGTGGTAACGAGTGGAAATAATTAAAATTTAGTGAAACTGGGTGGTAATAAGTAAAAATTACTGAAAATGAGTTGATGTAAGTCAAAAATTATCAAAAATAAGTGTTAGATTGTAAAAATTAAAGGAAATGATTATTAAATAGTAGAAAATATCAAAACATAGTGGTCATTACATAACATAGCTAAAATGAGTGTCGATAAGTTAAAATTAACAGAAAATGGGTGGTATTAGTAAAAATTATATGGAAATGAATTGTATAAAGTAAAAATTAGTGGAAATGAGATTTAGTTTATAAAAATTATTAGAAGTGGAATAGAATTAGTAAAAATAAGTAGAAATGTGAAAGAATTAGTAAAAAATAGAAATAATGAGTGGTAATTATTAAAAAAAATTAATAATGATGGTTAATTAATAAAAATTATTGGTAATGAGAACTAACTAGTTAAAACAACCATTAATGAGAGTAAATTAGTAAAAATTACTAGTAGAGTGGTAAATATTAAAAAAATATCAGCAATGGTAATAATTAGAAAACATTCTCAATAATGAGTGGTAATTAGAAATAATTAACAGTAATTAGAGGTTATTTAGTAAAAATTACCAATAATGGACATTAATTTGTAAAACCAATAGTTATAATCATTGGAAATTAATGAAAATTACTAGAAATGATAAATAATTAGTAAAAAATAGTAATAATGTGTGGTAATTAGTATAAGTTATCGGTTTTGAGTGGTAATTATTTAAAATATACGTAATGAGTAGGAATTCATTAAAAAATACAAGTAAAGAGAAGTAATTAGTAAATATTAGCTGCAATGAGCAGTAATTTGTAAAAAATACTTTAAATGAGTGGTAATTAGTAAACAAATGTTGATATTAGTGGTAACTAGTGAATATTACTGGTAATGAGGCTTAATTATTTAAAAAAATATCATTAATTAGTACTAATTAGTAACAATTATCAATAATGAGAGGCAATAAGTAAAAAATATCGATAATTAGATTTAATTAGTCATAATTACTAATAATGAGTGGTAATTTGTAATAATTAGTAGTAATGGGTAGTAGTGATCAGTAATTAGTAAACAATTTTTCTAATGAGCGGTAATTAATAAAAATTACCGATAATAAGAGGTAATTAGTTTATATATAATTAATGAGCATTAATTAGTAAACATTATGGATAATGGGTGGTAATTAGTACAAAATACCAATACTAAGTGGTAATTAGTAAAAAATACTAGTAATGAGTGGTAATTACTAAAAAATATAGGTAATGACTGTTAATTAGTAAAAATTATCAATAAGAAGTTCTAATTAGTAAAAGGTACATGTAATTAGTGGTAATTAGTTAAAAAATATTGGTAATGAGCAATAATTAAGGAAAATTAATGCTAATTAGTGGTTACTAGTAAAATTTATTGATAATGAGTTGTAATTAAAGAACATGCCAGTAATGTGAAATAATTAGTAAAAATTATCAGTGATTACTATTAAATAGTAAAAATTACTACTAATAAGTAGTAATTTGTGAAAATAATGATATTGACTCTTAATTTGTTAGAAAATATCTATAATTAGTGTAAGAGGGTAAAAAATGATAATGAGCTAGAACTAGTAAAAATCACCTGTAATAATTGTTTATTGGTAGAAAATACCAGTAATTAGTGTCAATTAGTAAAAATTAGTGGTAATGATTGGTAGTTAGTAAAAATTAGGGGTAATGAAAAAGTATTAATAAACTTAGGAATAATGATCGTCTTGGATTCATTATGTATTAATCATGTTTTAATGAACCCAAATACTATTTAGTCTATAAACAATGTTAAGTCTATGTAATCTATTTCACGTCAAATATACAGTTGCTTTGTAAAGGCTATCCAAATCTCTTACGTATGATACGCACAATTTGGTTACAGTTCACTATCCTTTGTTTCATATTATAATGATTTCTCTGACAAATGATTAAGTGTAATTTATTTCATAAATACAACTGATTCTGTCTAAATACAGATATTTGCCTAAGTCCATGATACCATGAACAAGACACCATGAACCAGACACTGTGACATCCAGACACAATGACCATGAGACATCGTGACATCCAGACACCATGAACAATACACCATGTACATGACACTATTAAGAGGACACTCTGAACTATACACTATGACATCAATAAACCGTGAGCATGACAAATCATGACCAAAACACATCGTCACCATGAGACACTCTGACCCTGAGACACCATGACCATGAGACACCGTGACCAATCCAGACACCGTGTGAAGAAGACACGGTTTCCATCACATGTTGTGACACCATTTCCTAATATGTTTTCTCGTCATTAATTTAATATTTAATGGTCATATTTGAAGATTTTAAATGCAATGACATAATTAAGTTTTTATTTGTAGACATGTCATCGGACAGTATGAGGTATGAGGTGCAGAATTCATGCAACCTGTCAGCCCCAACACATGCACTACAAGATAAAAGATTAATGATTCCTAGAATCCATGTGGTAGTAGCACGATACTAAAGAAAAAGATGTTGGGTGTGATCATGACAAAAAAATAAACTTAGAGAATTGTCTCATGAATCTTGATGATGCTGAAGAACACATGAAGCATACTGGAATCCTAGAATAGAGAACATATTCACACTATCCAACATCATGAAGAACATAAGTCGAATTTGTCTGACATCCGACACTCTGTTTTCAATACGAGGACTTGAGTTCTGCATCTGCTTCATAGAAAGAAGTCCAGAGCTACAAAGACCAACAATCAGAGCACTTCTAAACCTATCTCAATGTTACTGCTTTGTTGTGTATCTTTTTATTTACTTTCGAGAAGATTGTGTATCTATATAATTACACACACTGGATCCTATATTAAACTGAAGGATACAAGATATGATTACTCAAACATTATTTTCCTCTTATGTATACCCATGGATAAGTGTGGAAGAGGTCCTTATGTGGCCTAGTTGTTTATACCCACGAAGAACTGTGGAAGAGGACATTGTGTGACCTGGACAGTCCGGTGTACTCTTGTTAACCCCAATCCAGGGTGTGGATCAAGTTTATTTATATAAACTACTTTGTGTAAGGTGATCAAAAAGTGTAGTGGATTCAGTCTCAGCTTGAGACTGGAACACTTGTTTCATATCCACTGTGCTGCTTAATTTAGTCTTCTCTATTTTACTCATTTACTGTATAATTCAGAAATCACTAAATTCACATTTATAGTTACTCTCGGAATGAATTTATAATTTTCTTTTCTTGGTAGAATAGCTTCAAAAGTAATCTTAATAACTAATATTGAGATTACTGAGAACTAAGAAATCCTCTAAGAAGTTATTTCAAACAGTCAAACTCTAATAATAATATATCCTTGATTAACTATGTTGTATTTAACCTTTTTGGGAAAACTATTTAGAAATACTTTTTTTACTAGATATTTTTATAGATACTCAACCCCCCCCCCCTCTTGAGTAATCTACTCTGACCAACATTTGGTATTGGATATTGTTTATTAAGACATTGTTTAACTTACAAAAACTGTGATTGTAGTGGGAATTTAATGATCTGTAAATTTCAATTCATTCTAATTTTCTATCAATTTAAAATAATTTTTGTATTAAGGATAATTGATTGGAAGGTGGTTTGACCAGTAGATCACCATTCCTGAATGGAACCAACAATGCTCAATGGAAAATTAAAATGAAAATGCATTTAGAGAGTATGGATTTTTAAATATGGTCTTCCATTATAGATAAATATAAGATTCATAATAGTGATTGGACCACATTGGATTAACCTAACAAAACTACCTACAATAAAAATTTCAATGTTAAGAATTATTTATACTGCTCCTTAGGAGATGTGGAATTCAATAGAATTTCTATTTATAAAACTGCCCATCAAATTTGGGATACCATGTCTGTCTCACATGAAGGAACATCTAGTGTAAATGAAAAGAGACTTAATACTTATACTATTAAATATGATAACTTTAAATTGAAACCTGATGAGACAATCTTTGACAAGTTTTATTGGTTCAATCAGATTGTCAACACAATGATTTCTCTTGGAAGAGAAGTCACTGTTAAGGAACAGATAATGAGAATTTGCATATGTATGCATGACAGATGGAGAGGAACCTCTCTCTCTATTAGATAATCATGCGACATCAACCAACTACCTATAAAAGAACTCATTTGGAAACTGATCATGTATGAAGAGGAACTAAAATTCAACAAGGAAGATGAGGTTGAACCAAAGAGGAAATTTTTGGCATTCAATACCATAACCTCTAAGCACAAAGACATAGGGAAATTGGAAGCTTCTGTAGAATGTTCCAGTAGTGAACAATCATCACTTGATAGTGATGAGGAGATGGCTCAATTGGCCAAATGATTCATGAAATATTACAAGAAGAATAAATTTTTTCCGAAATCCTTACTTCAAGGGAAAATATGACCAAAAATGAAATTGGAATAAGGACTAGGAAAGAAGTGACAAGACTGATGTGATTGTCTACTATGAATGTAAGCACAAAGGACATCTGAAGGCTAACTGTCCAAATATCAAGTACAAAAAAAGATATGAGGATAAGGACATAAAGTATAAAAAGTCCATGAAAGAATCCTAGAGATCCTCTGAGGAAAATTGAAGCGACTCAGAAACATCACATGATGAACAGGAAAACGAAGCCAAAATGTGTTTTATGATAAACACATCTGAGGTAACACTGGAATCTCTTGTACATAATTCATAATATTATGAATATGAGAGTGACTCTGAAAATATGACTAATGAAGAAATTTTTTAATACTGTAACATATATAAAGAAACTTGCAATGAACAAAAAGACAAATATAAATCATTGAAGAAACATTATGCTATTACTGTGACTGTTAAATTTGAACTCACAATTGAGAAATAGAAAAATTTTCAACTGCTCAAAGAGAACAATGAATTAAAAATGTCTAATGAGCCATTAAATAATGACCTAAAAAAGTTTACCAATGGGAAAAATACCCATACTCAAATGATAAGAAAACAAATTTCCCCTAAATACAACACTAGAATTGGCTATCAAACTAGAAAAAGAAATAATTGTAGAACAAATTTTGTCTCTAAATCAAGGACATGGAGTTTTACTCCCAGTTCTGGACACAAATCAACAAATTCTTCTTATGATACACCTTACACTATTTCAAGGTTTTCTTGACCAGATAGAGTTTATTTTTCAAATACTTCACTTAATGCTTATAGGAAACCTATGACGAAAATATGGGTTCCTAATGAACTTATTACTAATATTACTAGACCCAAACAAGTATGGGTACCAAAATCTATTTTTGCTTAATCATTTTGTTGGAAAGCTGCTTAAAGAGTTCCTATAAAATTTTATGGTACTTGGACAGTGGATGTTCAAGAATCATGATAGGAGACTCCTCATGCTTTGAGTACATATGAAAAATATATGGAGTACATGTCACATTTGGTGAAAATGCTGAAGGAAATATCATTGGCCTCAGCCAAATTGGTAACTCAATCTCAGTTTTAATTTCTAAAGTACTATTTGTTGATGGATTAAAATATAATGTTCTTAGTATCTCACAATTATGTGATGATGGATTTCATGTTAGATTTGAAAATGATGTGTGCAATTTTTTTAATCTTAAAGAAGAATTAGTATTTTCTTCATTAAGAAATTAAAATTTTTACTCTGCTAACTTTGATTCCATAGCATCTCAAAATGATTAATTTTTAAGTATATTTCATAAAGAGACTTGGCTCTGGTATTGGAGAATAGGACACTGTAATATTCACTCCCTTATAAAGTTAACTAGAAAAGGCTTAGTTAAAGAATAACCCAAACTTTAGTTTTCAAATGACAAAGTGAGTAATCCCTATCAAAAGGGAAACCAACAAAAAATTTCTTTCAAACCCAAGAAAGAAGTGTCAACTTCTCAACCTCCCGAATTGGTTCACATGGATTTATTTGGACCATATAGAGTATCTAGCTTAAATGGGAAGCACTGTGTTTATATTCTCGTATATGAGTTTTCTATATATATTTGGACCTTTCTAGTATACAAAAGTGATTTCTGGTCTAATTTTAGTAAATGTGCTAAGTATGTGGAAAATCATAGTGGACATAGAAATAAGTCCTTAAGAAGTGATCATGGATGTGAGTTTGAAAATAAAGATCTTGAATCTGTTAGCTCATATAATAGTTATAGTCACAATTTCTCAACTCCTAGAACACCTCAACAAAATGGAGATGTATAATTAAGAAATAGAACACTGAAAGAGATTCCTAGAACAATGCTTAGTGAATATGACCTACCTATTTATTTTTTCCCTGAAGTTGTCAATATAGTATGCTACATAGTCAATAGATCATTGATCAGACCCATTCTTAAGAGTACTCTTTATGAGTTCTAGATCAATAAAAAACCCAAGGTTAACTACATCAATGTTTTTGGCTACAAAGTTTATATTCTTAACACAGAGGACAGTATTGAGAAATTTTCATCCAAGAGTGATGACCGTATCTTTTTTAGGATTTTCCTTTCCAGTGAATCCTATAAAGTGTTTAATAAAAGAAATAATGTGTTGAATAATCTGTCCATGTCAAATTTGATGAAATAGATCCACATGAGCCTAAAACCATTATAGAAAACCCGGAGGAAGATGTATTAAATCTGAACATTAATTCAGAATCCTCAAACCATTATTTGATAGAATCTGTGAAAAAATCCTGTTCTAGAAATTCATTCGACACAAGTCAAAATGACCCTGAACCTGTAGATAAACCTGGAATCTCTAGTCCCTCCTTTTCTAAAGCTGTGAGAACTCTTAAGAACCTTCTTTAGTTGTTGTTGTAGGAGACCTAGACAATGAAACTAAAACTAGAGATTCTCTTAGAAATCAGGTTGAACACCAAGTCTTCTTGTCACAACTTGTACCTAAAAACATTAATGATGATATCAATGATTAATTTTGGGTGATGGATATTCAAGAAGAACATAATTAGTTTGAAAGGAACTAAGTTTGGAAACTTGTTGAAATAGCAAAGGACACTTTCACCATAAGAACTAAATGTGTGTTTAGAAATAAGGTAGATGAGGATGGTAAACTTGTTAGAAACAAGGCTAGATTAGTTGCACATGGCTATAGTCAAGAAGAAGGAATTGTCTATGAGGAGACCATTTCATGAGTAGCTAGACTTGAAACCATCATTGTAACAGCCCGAGATTTTATGAAAAATATTCTTTTTAATTTTATTAATGTCTTGTGTTGTACGCTACACCAAAATGAGCTTGCACAACACGCATATTTGACTTGCCTTGTATTACACGCAATCGCTACCTTCCTCGACAGCGTGTGTAGTACGCAATACTGAGTTTCACGAAACAACGATATGCTATTAAAATATTATTAAAACTAGCCGTTATGAATAGTAATAACCACTTTTTAAATTTTAGAAATTTTATCTCTCAAAATGGACTTCATTTTTGGATTTGGAGTATCGAATTTAGCCTAAGGTGAAATTTTGGTACTTTTCGGATAACTTTCATATTCAGATGAATAGTGAAAATTACTAAATTATAATTAAAAACAACTTTTTTAATCAAAATAATTAATAGTGATAAATTATTAATTAGAGTATTTTTAAAGTATATTTAGAATATATTTTTACAATTTAATACAGTGTTGGTCATTGGACGTAATTTCACATTTAAACTAGACATAAACAAGTGTCAATCTTTTGATAGATATTGTTTCTTCAAAACACGCTATTTGTTTTAACAGCGGGATTTAATTATAAAATTAATTAATGCAACTTCTATGTTATGAATTTGGTAAAATAGACTTCATTTTTGAATTCGGAATATGCAATATAGCTTAGGATGAAATTTTGGCATTTTTCTGAAAACCTTCAATTTTAGATGAGTAGTGAAACTACTAAGTGGTAGTTAAAAAAACTGAATTTTTCATAAAACATAATTTTACCGCTTCTGTGAATGGAATTTCAAAAATCCGAGAGACACGGTTGATGTCAGTAAGAAAAATGTGGTTCAATGAGATGAAAATAATTTTTGGTGAATAGTAACTTTTTACTTTTATTTACCACGGTTAAAAGTAAATAGGGTAATTAAGGGTAAGAATGATATAAATATTACCCTAACACATGTCCTAATTCTATTGGACAAGTTTATCTCGACCAAAAACAACCTTAAGTGTAAAATATTATCATTTAGGCCCACTTGGATTAGATTAGGACATTTATTATTATTTAATTCAAAGAAGAGTTAAAAGAGTTAAAATCAAAGTATATTTACTAAAACATTTTTAATATAGGGTTGTACATAAGATAAATTCGATTTTAAATATTCATTAGAAAGCGAAAAAGATTTCCCACATGATGGTATTTTATTTGTAATTTTTAGACATCAAATAATTTAATTTATTTATGACACAAAGATGATGCAGTAATTATCTTATTAATGAAATATTGACATAATTGATGTTATAAACACCACAATAAATGTAATTTAAGACTTTTTATGAATTCCACTAATTTTATAGGTTACTATGATATATTAGTGTTGATTTAATAAACTTGTTTCGAACATATAATTCTTTTATGACTTTCACAAAAATCATATATCAAATAGTGTCAAAATTGACACAAAATAGTTTTTAAATCAAATATTATATAATTAATTGTTATTTTATTCCTAAAAATCTATGGTTCGGCCAAATGACTTAGATAAGGATATATATATTAATAATAAACAATTTGGGGTTCTTTTGGCATGTTATAGTAAGTGTATTAACCATATAGTGTAAGAAAAAAAAAGACAAGGTAAAAGTTAAATTATTTAACTTAGAGTTAAATCTAATTGATAAGGTTAAAATAATACCCTAAACTTGTCTAAATCCTATTGGTTGATAGAATTTCGACCCATCCCCACTTTAGCTTCGAAATAAGACCCTTTGGAACCATTATAAACCGATTTTGACTTTAATATAAAATAATATTTTGAGATATTCCTAAGATTCCCCTCTCCTCCCTTATAAAAGGACACCTCCTCCCCCTCCTCCTCACACCAATTTGAGCACTCAAGCTCGGCCAACCCCTTCCAAAATCTCTTCTTCACTTCCCTAGCAACATCCTAGAGGTTCTGGTCTTCCTCAAAGACCAATTTTAGTGCCCTAAGAGGAGGTCTCAAAGAGGCACTTCAAAGAAGAGGTAATTACCGTTACCAATTCTTTCAACTTTATTTCTTCTTCCACTTCTTCTTCTTAGGTTGTTTCATTATGAAGTAATAACATCAGTATCACTCATATACTGATATATTATTATAAGTATGAAACAACCCTATTTCACCATCTATCCATCCTACGGAAAAAGAAATCACCGCGTGTGCGTACGTACGGAATACCGTCTCCATGCCGTGGTGTAATCTATTTTCCACCACCACCTTATATGGATGGGTATAATGGTGTAAAGAATAACTATAAATAGTTATTACAACATCATATTGATTCTGATATATTGTATAATCCACTCCAATTCAATTCAATATTTATAGAAATAATATCATCGCTCGTGCGTACGTACGGACTACCGTCTCCACGACGCGATGAGATTCATTCTCCATGTTAACCATTTAAGAATGATTATGAAGTATATATAAGAAATAATAATGAAATATATAACATTATAAAGATAATGGATTTATTTATATATATACATATGTATGTCATATACTTACTTCCATTTCAAGACAATAAAGAAAGGAAAACAACGTTCATGCGTACGTACGGACTACCGTCTCCATGAACGGTGTTTTTCATTTTATTTATCTACCTATTATATATATATATATACTGAATATATATGATATATAAATCATATTTTATATTCTGTAAGTAATTAAATCATGATATAAGTAATAATGATGTCAAGAACAACAAGTCAAAACACCTACGATAAATGAAATGATTTTACCCAAAACGCTTCTTTAACATGGAATTTACAAAAGAACGGGTAATATAATTTCATAAGTGAACCATATATGATATCATAAAAATGAATATGATTCTGTAATAAGTCAATAACATGATTTAAATCATTATACAGGAGGTTTGGACACTTACAAAGCAAGTCGGACCTAAGGTAAGGAAAATATCACAATCTCATTTTTATCCGAGATTGTTTATACTTTGAAATTTACTGGGGGGGTATTTTATCATCCACATCCATGTTTTCTCAATATGTAATATTATTTCCATCCTTCTACAATAGTTTATATCCAATTTTACCCTTCGGTGAGTTTTTATTAAAAGAAATGAAAGGAATCTTTTTTCATTTTTCGTACGAGGTACTTTTTGACTTTTCCAACAAAAGTACGAAGAATGTTTTTTTAACTTAAATGGCACGAACGGATTTTTACGGTTTTATAAAGCTTTATTTTCATGAAGCTTCCTCCAAAAGATTTCATGACTATTTTTAATAAAATATCTTTCTTTTAAAATTGCATGATGTTTTGTGAAAAGAAATTGATTTTGAAGAAGAAATGATATTTTCCTCAAGAATTCATTTCAAGTGTTTTATCAAAATCATTTTCCATCTAAGATAATAAAGGGTTCTGTTTCTATCCATATTTTTACATTGATTTGACTATGTTGTGATGGAATTATGTTTATGAATTCCTTTATCTTATATGAATGGTTTTATGATGTCATGTTGTTTAAGAATCCCATTTTTATGACATGGGTTATGAAATGATGTATGATTTATGATTTTGTGGCACACATAAGAATGGTATCATTATGAGATGGGTGGGACCTATATCTCCCTCCAATGCATTGGGTAAAGATTTTATATCTCATGAGATAGACATGGCTGGAATGGTAGGTTATACCGGTTCAGTGAAACAGGACTGGAACGAGGGTTACTCGATTCAGAAAGGGACTTTGTCCACTAAGATAGTCTTGGCAATGAGTCTTGACTAACAAGAAATGATTCTTTATGATTATGTGTGTCTGCCACAAAGTTTCATGTTTTACATTATGATTATTGGGATTACATTTCACTTCTATGATTTATCCGATGTTATGATATTATGAGCTCTTTTGCAGGTTAAGATTTCCAAAAGTTCTGTGCTTATGTATATGATGTGATTTATATTTCTTTTGTTTACCCTTACTGAGCATTTGAGCTCACCCTTTTATGTTTTCTTTTCCCCAGGATATAAAGAAAGGTTTTAGGTATAAAAAAAGGATGATCTTTATGGGAGATATTGAAGATCTTTCACCACGATTAGAGGATTACGTTCCGAGTTTCCAAAGACACTAAACTATTACGATCCTTTAGTGTGTGTTTTTGTTATGTACTAAGTATTCCGCAAATGTAATGTAATGTTCATGTAAGTCAGGCTTCGGGTCTCTACAGTTGGTATCAAAGGAAAGGTTTAGTCAACCTTTGGAAACTAGGATGTGAGAACGTTAGTGAGATCCCTAGAGATATTTCTAAGGTATGTCTAGGGATGTCCCTAAGGATAAGTATACGTATAGGATATAGTCCTAGAACTAT
The DNA here is from genome assembly GCA_963277665.1 of Viscum album. NCBI lineage: Eukaryota > Viridiplantae > Streptophyta > Magnoliopsida > Santalales > Viscaceae > Viscum > Viscum album. The sequence goes on along the minus strand of OY728132.1, from coordinate 1,510,889,408 downwards.
GGTAACGATATTGGATTAAACCTAAGATGTTAGATATTAAAGTTACTCCCCCTTTATTATGATTTTTTCCTCTAACACTATTCTTTTTGGGTTTTAGAAAATGGATGGAAACAAGATGATTCACGATAATGGAGGATATGATGGACAATGGAATGATATTTTTCATAATGAAATGGGATTTGGAAGTCCAAACATAATTATTATGCCGAATCAGCAATCTCATAATATGATCAATAAAGTAAAATTTGGTAAGTTTCCTGACTCGGCTAATAAGAGAAAGATGGAGTTTCATGATGATCATAGAGGAAAGAAAGTTCAATTTCCCCTATGTAATTCATGTGGGAAGATGCATCAAGGAGAATGTTTCAAAGGAACTGGAAGATGCTTTGGGTGTGGAAAAGAAGGACACAAAGCCAGTAAGTGCAAAGGAAAAGGTTCAGTTAACACCAGGGATGAGGATAATGGTATTGCTACGACATCAACAATGGTTAAATGTTTTAAATGTGGAATGTACGGGCATTATGCAAACCAATGCCCTAAGGGAAAGTCTCATGAAGAGAATCAGTATGGTCGTATGGAAAGTATTTATGTTGATGATGATGAAGAGACTACAAATGATATGTGAGATGAAAGAATTGTTGAATCTTGGACAATGGTTTAAGAATGTAGTGGAATGATTACATGTTTATCATGTGTAATGTTGGAATAACGAGACATCTAAGGATTGTTACACTATTGTCTTTCCTTGAGTTTTGAAAGTGTATGATTAATGTTACTAGTATCCATGGAAGGTTATTCAGATATTTTTGGAATGTAGATGATATGCGCATAATGTAGGGATGAGGAGAAAATTTAATGTTTGATAGTATTCATGAGCTCATGACTGATATAAGGAGAAGGTTATATTATGGTTTGAGTATATAGAGTTTTTGGATTTTGGTATATGGAAAGTGTTAACTTTTAACAGTATTCATGATTTCACTGAGGTTCAATGGGTATTCATTCTTCAAGAGAATACATGATTAAGGCCTTTGAATGTTTGGAATGTGACCAACAATACATATCTTATGATATATGGGGATCAACGACAGTATTAAATCTCTGGTAATCGTTTTCACTATATTATGAGAGTGGACTGCAGTATTATGGATAAGCCTAAAGATTACAATGGATTATGTTGGACATAAGTTAGTATTGTTTAAGGATAGATGTTTTTTTTCGATATTATTGATGGGATGTTAAAGTAATATAGTTTTAGAAAAAGGACAACCTGCAGGACGGGCGACAGCCCATCGCGTCGGACAAAGCTGTGGGAATCGAACCCACAACCGAAGTGCGACTGGCCTTTATCGCCTACCACTGGCCTACATAAAGTCCCTGTTTAGTAGAAACTAGTTTTATTATATTAAGCAGTATGATATATGAAGTATAAGTCCATTTTAGGAACCATATGTGATTAATCTCACTATAGATCGACTTATGTATATAATTTTTCCTAACCTTTTGTTTGAGACAGATGGAATGACCCGTCATTCAATCACATGATCTGCTAACACTTCACGAATAACAAATTCAACTTCATTTATTTAAGAGATGAAGTGGAAATTGTTAAAGGCACGAACAATAGTGAGGTTGTACCAACATAAAGTAAGTATTTATTCTTTAAATTTAGGGAAACGATCTTGAAAACCAAAACTGTTGTCCTAGTGATCTTATATCTGATGAATCAGATGGTACCTTAGATCGTCACAAATTTATGGCTTTGTGATTACTGGATTTTCCATAGCCATGTTCTCTACCACTCTCCATCAGAACATGATGGTTAGATTTCTCTTCCATATCCATATTTTCACCTATGTGGAAACCCAGTGATTAGTTTATTTGGGTAACCGTTACATTTCACACTATTGTTTTTAAATATTGGTTTTGATATTCCTTTTTACGATGTGGGTTTCTATTAAATAAACTTTCGAATAGTAAACCATTTATAACCCCGACGAATTTCGAGGGCGAAATTCATTTTAAGGGGGGTCGAATGTAACAGCCCGAGATTTTATGAAAAATATTCTTTTTAATTTTATTAATGTCTTGTGTTGTACGCTACACCAAAATGAGCTTGCACAACACGCATCTTTGACTTGCCTTGTATTACACGCAATCGCAACCTTCCTCGACAGCGTGTGTAGTACGCAATACTGAGTTTCACGAAACAACGATATGCTATTAAAATATTATTAAAACTAGCCGTTATGAATAGTAATAACCACTTTTTAAATTTTAGAAATTTTATCTCTCAAAATAGACTTCATTTTTGGATTCGGAGTATCGAATTTAGCCTAAGGTGAAATTTTGGTACTTTTCGGATAACTTTCATATTCAGATGAATAGTGAAAATTACTAAATTATAATTAAAAACAACTTTTTTAATAAAAATAATTAATAGTGATACATTATTAATTTGAGTAGTTTTAAAGTATATTTAGAATATATTTTTACAATTTAATACAGTGTTAGTCATTGGACGTAATTTCACATTTAAACCAGACATAAACAAGTGTCAATCTTTTGATAGATATTGTTTCTTAAAAACACGCTATTTGTTTTAACAGTGGGATTTAATTATAAAATTAATTAATGAAACTTCTATGTTATGAATTTGTTAAAATAGACTTCATTTTTGAATTCGGAATATGAAATATAGCTTAGGATAAAATTTTGGCATTTTTCTGAAAACCTTCAATTTTTGATGAATAGTGAAACTACTAAGTGGTAGTTAAAAAAACTAAATTTTTCATAAAACTTAATTTTACCGCTTCTGTGAATGGAATTTCAAAAATCCGAGAGACACGGTTGATGTCAGTATGAAAAATGTGGTTCAATGAGATGAAAATAATTTTTGGTGAATAGTAACTTTTTACTTTTATTTACCACGGTTAAAAGTAAATAGGGTAATTAAGGGTAAGAATGATATAAATATTACCCTAACACATGTCCTAATTCTATTGTACAAGTGTATCTCGACCAAAAACAACCTTAAGTGTAAAATATTATCATTTAGGCCCACTTGGATTAGATTAGGACATTTATTATTATTTAATTCAAAGAAGAGTTAAAAGAGTTAAAATCAAAGTATATTTACTAAAACATTTTTAATATAGGGTTTTACATAAGATAAATTCGATTGTAAATATTAATTAGAAAGGTAAAAAGATTTACCACATGATGGTATTTTATTTGTAATTTTTAGACATCAAATAATTTAATTTATTTATGACACAAAGATGATGCAGTAATTATCTTATTAATGAAATATTGACATAATTGATGTTATAAACACCAAAATAAATGTAATTTAAGACTTTTTATGAATTCCACTAATTTTATAGGTTACTATGATATATTAGTTTTGATTTAATAAACTTGTTTCAAACATATAATTCTGTTATGACTTTCACAAAAATCATATATCAAATAGTGTCAAAATTGACACAAAATAGTATTTAAATCAAATATTATATAATTAATTGTTATTTTATTCCTAAAAATCTAAGGTTCGACCAAATGACTTAGCTAAGGATATATATATTAATAATAAACAATTTGGGGTTCTTTTGGCATGTTATAGTAAGTGTATTAACCATATAGTGTAAGAAAACAAAAAGACACGGTAAAAGTTAAATTATTTAACTTAGAGTTAAATCTAATTGATAAGGTTAAAATAATACCCTAAACTTGTCTAAATCCTATTTGTTAATAGGATTTCGACCCATCCCCACTTTAGCTTCGAAATAAGACCCTTTGGAACCATTATAAACCGATTTTGACTTTAATATAAAATAATATTTTGAGATATTCCTAAGATGCCCCTCTCCTCCCTTATAAAAGGACACCTCCTCCCCCTCCTCCTCACACCAATTTGAGCACTCAAGCTCGTCCAACCCCTGCCAAAATCTCTTCTCCACTTCCCTATCAACATCCTAGAGGTTCTGGTCTTTCTCAAAGACCAATTTTAGTGCCCTAAGAGGAGGTCTCAAAGAGGCACTTCAAAGAAGAGGTAATTACCGTTACCAATTCTTTCTACTTTATTTCTTCTTCCACTTCTTCTTCTTAGGTTGTTTCATTATGAAGTAATAACATCAGTATCACTCATATAATGATATATTATTATAAGTATGAAACAACCCTATTTCACCATCTATCCATCCTACGGAAAAAGAAATCACCGCGCGTGCGTACGTACGGAATACCGTCTCCACGCCGTGGTGTAATCTATTTTCCACCACCACCTTATATGGATGGGTATAATGGTGTAAAGAATAACTATACATAGTTATTAAAACATCATATTGATTCTGATATATTGAATAATCCACTCCAATTAAATTCAATATTTATAGAAATAATATCATCGCTCGTGCGTACGTACGGACTACCGTCTCCACGACGCGATGAGATTCATTCTCCATGTTAACCATTTAAGAATGATTATGAAGTATATATAAGAAATAATAATGAAATATATAACATTATAAAGATACTGGATTTATGTATATATATACATATGTATGTCATATACTTACTTCCATTTCAAGACAATAAGGAAAGGAAAACAGTGTTCATGCATACGTACGGACTACCGTCTCCATGAACGGTGTTTTTCATTTTATTTATCTACCTATTATATATATAAATATATACTGAATATATATGATATATAAATCATATTTTATATTCTGGAAGTAATTAAATCATGATATAAGTAATAATGATGTCAAGAACAACAATTCAAAACACCTACGATAAATGAAATGATTTTACCCAAAACGCTTCTTTAACATGGAATTTACAAAAGAACGGGTAATATAATTTCATAAGTGAACCATATATGATATCATAACAATAAATATGATTCTGTAATAAGTCAATAACATGATTTAAATCATTATACAGGAGGTTCAGACACTTACAAAGCAAGTCGGGCCTAAGGTAAGGAAAATATCACAATCTCATTTTTATCCGAGATTGTTTATACTTTGAAATTTACTGGGGTGTATTTTATCATCCACATCCATGTTTTCTCAATATGTAATATTATTTCCATCCTTCTAAAATATTTTATATCCAATTTTACCCTTCGGTGAGTTTTTATTAAAAGAAATGAAAGGAATCTTTTTTCATTTTTCGTACGAGGTACTTTTTGACTTTTCCGACAAAAGTACGAAGAATGTTTTTTTAACTTAAATGGAACGAACGGATTTTAACGGTTTTATAAAGCCTTATTTTCATGAAGCTTCCTCCAAAAGATTTCATGACTATTTTTAATAAAATATATTTCTTTTAAAATTGCATGATGTTTTGTGAAAAGAAATTGATTTTGAAGAAGAAAGGATATTTTCCTCAAGAATTCATTTCAAGTGTTTTATCAAAATCATTTTCCATCTAAGATAATTAAGGGTTCTGTTTCTATCCATATTTTTACATTGATTTGACTATGTTGTGATGGAATTATGTTTATGAATTCCTTTATCTTATATGAATGGTTTTATGATGTCATGTTGTTTAAGAATCCCATTTTTATGACATGGGTTATGAAATGATGTATGATTTATGATTTTGTGGCACACATAAGAATGGTATCATTATGAGATGGGTGGGACCTATATCTCCCTCCAATGCATTGGGTAAAGATTTTTTATCTCATGAGATAGACATGGCTGGAATGGTAGGTTATACCGGTTCAGTGAAACAGGACTGGAACGAGGGTTACTCGATTCAGAAAGGGACTTTGTCCACTAAGATAGTCTTGGCAATGAGTCTTGACTAACAAGAAATGATTATCTATGATTATGTGTGTATGCCACAAAGTTTCATGTTTTACGTTATGATTATTGGGATTACATTTCACTTCTATGATTTATCCGATGTTATGATATTATGAGCTCTTTTGCAGGTTAAGATTTCCAAAAGTTATGTGCTTATGTATATGATGTGATTTATATTTCTTTTGTTTACCCTTACTGAGCATTTGAGCTCACCCTTTTATGTTTTCTTTTCCCCAGGATATAAAGAAAGGTTTTAGGTATTAAAAAAAGGATGATCTTTATGGGAGATATTGAAGATCTTTCACCACGATTAGAAGATTACGTTCCGAGTTTCCAAAGACACTAAACTATTACGATCCTTTAGTGTGTGTTTTTGTTATGTACTAAGTATTCAGCAAATGTAATGTAATGTTCATGTAAGTCAGGCTTCGGGTCTCTACAATCATAATCCTACTTTCCTATGTTGCACATCTGAATTTCAAACTATATCAAATGGATGTTAAGAGTTCTTTCTTAAATGGTTATATAACTGAGGTTGTCTTTGTAGAACAACCCCTGTTTTTACAAACCCCTATTTTCTAAATCATATTTTTAAATTATAAAAAGCTTTATATGGTTTAAAACAAGCTCCAAGAGCCCAGTATGATTGGTTAAGTACTTTTCTTATTTCCAAAGGTATTACAAAAAGAATAGTTGACCCTACCCTTTTTATAAAACGAATTTCTAATCATGTTTTAGTTGTTCAAATCTATATAGATGACATTATTTTTGGATCTTCAAGAAATTCATTATGTGTTTATTTTTCTAAAATGATGCAAAATGAATTTGAAATGAGTTTAATGGGTGAACTAAAATTCTTTCTTGGATTTAAAATCATTCAAAATAATGATGGTATAATCCTAACTCGAAGTAAATACACTAGGGATCTTCTAAAATATTTTGGATTGGATAGCACTAAAAGTAGTAACACACCCATGAGCACCACTTGTAAGTTGGATCTTGATGAAGATGGAAAATATGTTGATCAAACCACTTGTAGAGGAATGATTGGAAGTTTACTCTACATAAATTCTAGTCAACCTAACATTATGTTTAGTGTTTGTATGTGTGCTCATTTTTAAGAAATCTTATGGAATCTCATTTAAATGATGTAAAGAGAATTTTCAAATACCACAAGAATTCACCCAATCTAGGACTATTGTATCCTAGAGGATAATCATATTAATTAGTTAGTTATTTTGATGCAGACTTCGGTGGCTGTATGTTAGATTGAAAAAAAAACCTTTGGAACAGTTCACCTTTTTAGAAATTCACTAGTATCATGGTGTAGTAAGAAACAAAATTTGGTTTCATTATCTATTGTAGAAGGTGAATACATAGCTACTGGCAGTTTTTGTGCTGAAATCTTGTTGATGAAACACACATTACTAGATTATGGTTATCAATTAAGGCATGTACCTAAAAATTTTGACATCACAAGTTATATTAACATCTCAAAAAAACATGTTTCACATTCTAGGACAAAGCATATTGATGTGAGACATAACATTTTGAGATATAATTATCAAAAGGGTGATATAACTTTAGAATTAATTGGTAATGAGTATCAACTTTCTGATATATTTACCAAACCATTCAATTCTGAAACAATAGACTACATCATACATTAATTAGGCATGATAATTCTTAAGTAAATGTCTTACTATTTTATATCTTATTATTTCATGTTTACGGTCTCACAGTTAGTATTTCATGATTACTGTTTGACAGTCACTATCTCACCATAACACTCTGTTGACCTCACCTGTTTTGATAATCCCAATCTTGTATTCATATGTTTTAACAATCCCAATTATGTTTTCATATATTATGATATTCACAATTGTTGTTGATCTACACATTAATACTTTCAAATCGATGATTAAGTTAATAATAATGTTAAAATAATTTCTGATTTATGTCAATCTCTCTTATCCATGTTTATATAAATTTTGAAATGATTATAAGTGAATTAGATATGTTTTGCATAAGACAGTCAAGTGTAAGTATCACTGACCTGCACAGAGCTACCGATGCACACAGAGCTACCGATACACAGAGCTACCGATGCACAGAGCTACTGATGCACAGATCTAACGATGCACAGAGCTACTGATGCACACAGAGCTACCGATGCACAGAGTTACCGATGCACAGAGCTACCGATGCACAGAGCTACCGATGCACACAGATCTACCGATGCACAGAGCTACCGATGCACAGAGCTACCGATGCACACAGAGCTACCGATGCACAGAGCTATCGATAAGAGCTACCAATAAGAGCTACCGATAAGATCCACCGATAAGAGTTTGAAGAGATACTGATGGAAGATCCTACACCGAGTCAACCGTACACGTCTACAAACAAACAGCTACTTATAATGAACTGCGGAGTCAAATCCTATATCCTCGACAATATTTGTTTATTACACTAACGGTTACATTTGTTACTTTTGATGCATTTAATGTTATTAAATGATTTATGTTGCCATTTCAGGAATGTAGAGAACCGAAGCTTAACGTAAATGAACATTACATTACTTTTTCGGAATACTTAGTAAATAACAAAAAACACACACACAAGGATCATAATAGTTTAGTGTCTTTGGAAACTCGGAACATAATCTTCTAATCGTGGTGAAAGATATTCAATATCTCCCATAAAGATCTTCCTTTTTTTACCTAAAACCTTTCTTTATATCCTGGGGAAAAGAAAACATAAAAGGGTAAGCTCAAATGCTCAGTAAGGGTAAACAAAAGAAAAATCAATCACATCATATTCATAAGAACATAACTTTTGGAAATCTTAACCTGCAAAAGAGAGCATAATTTTATAACATGGGATAAATTATAGTAGTGAAATGAAATCCCAATAATCATAAATTAAAACATGAAACTTTGTGGCATACACACATAATCATAGAGAATCATTTCTTGTTAGTCAAGACTCATTGCCAAGACTATCTTAGTGGACAAAGTCCCTTTCTGAACCGAGTCACCCTCGTTCCAGTCCTGTTTCACTGAACCGGTATAACCTACCGTTCCAGCCATGTCTATATCATGAGATATAAAATCTTTACCCAATGCATTGGAGGGAGATATAGGTCCCACCCATCTTATAATGAATCCTTTCTTATGTGTGCCACATAATCATAAATCATACATCATCGCATAACACATATAATAAAAATGGGATTCATGAAACATCATGACATCATAAAACAAATCATGTAAGGTAAATGACTTCATAAAAATAATTCAATCAAAACATAATCAAATCAATGTAATAATAGGGATAAAAACAGAACCCTATATTATCTTAGATGGAAAATAATTTTGATAAAACATTTGAACTCCATTCTTGAGGAAAATATCCTTTCTACTTCAAAAAAACACTTTTCTTTTCTTAACATGCCATACAATTATAAACCAAAAGAAGTTGATTAAAAATAAACATGAAAACTTTTAAAGTAATATTCTTGGAAATAAAGTTTTAAAAATCCATTCATGTCGTATAAGTTAAAAAAACATTCTTCATACTTTTGTCAGAAAAGTCAAAAAGTACCTCGTATGAAAAAACGACAAAAGATTCCTTTCATATTAATTACTAAAAACTCACCAAAGGGTAAAATTGGATTTAAAATATTGTAAGTGGATGGAAACAGTATTAAATATTGAGGTAACATGGATGTGGATGATAAAATACACCCCAGTAAATACCAAAGTATAAACAATCTCGGATAAAAATGAGATTGTGATATTTCCCATTACCTTAGGTCCGATTTGCTTTGTACGTGTCCGAAGATCCAGTATAATGGTTTAAATAATGTTATTGACTTATTACAGAATCATACATATTGATATGATATCATATATGGTTATATTTATAGCTTCTTGTTAGTAATATTTCATTGTTACTTGTTACTCGGGTCCTTATTGCCTTTTGTTCTTATGCGTGTTTTGCCGAATAAATTCTTATTATTCTTTTAAGGTTATAAATACCTTATATCCAGAATGGTATTATTGTAACATATATCATATTTATTCATTCAATTCATTTATATAATTACTATGTAATGATGATCATGTAGAATGAGTCGCATCACATCGTGGAGACGGTATTCCGTACGTATGCTCGAGTGATGATATCGTTCCTATGATCGTGGAATTTTATTTGAGTATATATATATATATATTATTTAAGTATCAATATTAAATTATAATAATCATAACTATTTACTCATTACACCATTATAACCATCCTTGTATGGTGATGGTGGAAAATAGATTACACCACGGCGTGGAGACGGTATTCTGTACATACGCACACGCGGTGATTTCATTTTTCCGTAGGATGGATAGAAGGTGAATTAGGGTTTTTTAATATTTATAATAACATATCAGTATGTATGTAATACTGATGTTATTACTTTATAATGAAACAACTAAAGAAGAAGAAGTTGAAAAAGAAAGAAATTGAAAAGATCGGTAATGGATATTACCTCTTCTTTGGAACGCCTCTTTGAATCCTCCACTTAGGGAACCAATATTGGTCTTTGAAGAAGACCAGGACCTCTAGGATTATTCTAGGGAAGTGGAGAGGAGAAAATGGCAGGGGTTGTCCGAGCTTGAATGCTAAAATTGGTGTGAGGAGGAGGGGGAGGAGGTGCCCTTTTATAAGGGAGGAGAGGGGCACCTTAGGAATATCTCAAAATATTATTTTATATTAAAGTCAAAATCGGTTAATAATGATTCTAAAGGGTATTATTTAAAAGATAAAGTGGGGATGGGTCCAAATCCTATCATCCAATAGGATTTAGACAAGTTTAGGGTATTATTTTAACCTTATCAATTAGATTTAACTCTAAGTTAAATAATTTAACTTTTACCGTGTCTTTTTGTTTTCTTTCACTATATGGTTAATACACTTACTATAACATGCCAAACGAACCCCAAATTGTATATCATTAATACATATATCCTTATCTAAGTCATTTGTCCGATCCTTAGATTTTTAGGAATAAAATAACAATTAATAATATAATATTTGATTTAAAAACTATTTTGTGTCAATTTTGACACTATTTGATATATGATTTTTTTGAAAGTCATAACAGAATTATATGGTCGAACCATGTTGATTACATCAACACTAATATGTCCTAGTAACCTATAAAATTAGTGGAATTCATAAAAAGTCTTAAATTACATTTAATTTGGTATTTATAATATCAATTATGTCAATATTGCATTAATAAGATAATTACTGTATCATCTTTGTGTCAATAAAAACATTAAATTATTTGATGTCTAAAAATTAGAAATAAAATACCATCATGTAGGAAATCTTTTTATCTTTCTAATGAATATTTACAATAGAATTTATCTTATGTACAACCCTATATTAAAAATGTTTTAGTAAATATACTTTGATTTTAACTCTTTTAACTCTTCTTTGAATTAAATAATAATAAATGTCCTAATCTAATCCAAGTGGGCCTAAATGATAATATTTTACACTTAAGGTTGTTTTTGGTCGATATACACTTGTCCAATAGAATTTGTACATGTGTTAGGGTAATATTAATATCATTTTTACCCTTAATTACCCTATTTACTTTTAACCGTGGTAAATAAAAGTAAAAAGTTACTATTCACCAAAAATTATTTTCATCTCATTGAACCACATTTTACTTACTGACATCAACCGTGTCTCTCGGATTTTTGAAATTCCATTCACAGAAGTGGTAAAATTAAGTTTTATGAAAAATTCAGTTTTTTAACTACCACTTAGTAGTTTCACTATTCATCAAAAATAGATGTTTTTCAGAACAATGCCAAAATTTCATCCTAAGATATATTTCATATTCCGAATTCAAAAATGAAGTCTATTTTACCAAATTTATAACATAGAAGTTGCATTAATTAATTTTATAATTAAATCCTGCTGTTAAAACAAATAGTGTGTTTTTAAGAAACAATATCTATCAAAAGATTGACACTTGTTTATGTCTGGTTTAAATGTGAGATTAAATTCATTGACCAACATTGTATTAAATTGTAAACATATATTCTAAATATACTTTAAAACCACTCAAATTAATAATTTATCACTATTAATTATTTCGATTAAAAAAGTTGTTTTTAATTATAATTTAGTAATTTTCACTATTCATCGGAATATGAAAGTTATCCGAAAAGTACCAAAATTTCACCTTAGGCTAAATTCGATACTCCAAATCCAAAAATGAAGTCCATTTTGAGAGCTAAAATTTCTAAAATTTTAAAAGTGGTTATTACTATTCATAACAGCTAGTTTTAATAATATTTTAATAGCATATCGTTGTTTCGTGAAACTCAGTATTGCGTACTACACACGCAATCGAGGAAGGTTGCGATTGCGTGTAATGCAAGGAAAGTCAAGGATGCGTGTTGTGCAAGGACCTTTTGGTGTAGCGTACAACACAAGACATTAATAAAATTAAAAAGAATATTTTTCATAAAATCTCGGGCTGTTACATTCTACGCCCCTTAAAATGAATTTTGCCCTCGAAATTCATCGGGGTTATAAATGGTTTACTATTCGAAAGTTTCTTTAATAGAAACCCACATCGTAAAAAGGAATATCAAAACCAATCTTTAAAAACAAAAAGTATGAAACGTAACGGTTACCCAAATAAACTAATCACTGGGTTTCCACATAGGTGAAAATATGGATATGGAAGAGAAATCTAACCATCATGTTCTGATGGAGAGTGGTAGAGAACATGGCTATGGAAAAGACAGCAATCACAAAGCCATAAATTTGTGAAGATCTAAGGTACCATCTGATTCATCAGATATAAGATCACTAGGACAACATTTTTGGTTTTCAAGATCGTTTCCCTAAAGTTAAAGAATTTGAATTAGAAAAAATACTTACTTTATTTTGGTACAATCTCACTGTTGTTCGTGCCTTTAACAATTTCCACTTCATCTCTTAAATAAATGAAGTTGAATTTGTTATTCGTGAAGTGTTAGCAGATAATGTGATAGAATGATGGGTCATTCCATCTGTCTCAAACAAAAGGTTAGCAAAAAATTATATATATATGTCGATCTATAGTGAGATTAATCATATATGTTTCCTAAAATGGACTTATACATCATATTTCATATAGCTTAATATAATAAAACTAGTTTCTACTAAATAGGGACTTCCTGTAGGCCAGTGGTAGGCGATAAAGGCCAGTCGCACTTCGGTTGTGGGTTCGATTTCCACAGCCTTGTCCGACGCGATGGGATGTCGCCCGTCCTGCAGGTTGTCCTTTTTCTAAAACTATATTACTATAACATCCCATCAATAATATCGAGAAAACTTCTATCCTTAAACAATACTAACTTCTGTCCAACATAATCCATTCCAATCTTTAGGCTTATCCATAATACTACAGTCCACTCTCATAATATAGTGAAAACGATTACCAGAGATTTAACACAATCGTCGATCCCCATATATCAGAAGATATGTTTTGTTGGTCACATTCCAAACATTCAAAGTCTTTAATCATGTATTCTCTTGAATAACATAGTGAAAACATGAATGCAGTTAAAATTTAACACTTTCCACATACCAAAATCCTCAAAATTCTATATACTCAAACAATGATATCCCTTAGTCCTTATATCAATCATGAGCTCATGAATACTGTTGACCATTTCGTTTTCTCATTTTGCCTTCATTATGCTCATATCATCTTATTTCCAAAAATATCTCAATCACATTGAATACCACATTAGACCATTACATAAATATTCCAATACTTTATGATACAACATTATTTTGGAATCCCATTACATAAACACATAATCATTCCACCACATCGTTGTCATATTCAACATCGCCAATAGTGATCGCATGTGACTTCCCTTTTTCATTTGCCTTCAGTGGTTGCTCATGTTGATCATCACTAACCCTTGGATTAGGGCATTTATTAGCATAATGCCCCATTTCCTTGCACTTGAAGCATTGAAGTGTTGGTGGTGCGTTCTCTGCAGTGTTTGCTTTATTCACATCATTAGAAAACCTTTTTCCATTACTTCGACACTCAGCTGCTCGATGACCTTCTTTTCCACACATAAAACATTTTCTAGTCCCTTTAAGACAATCTCCATCAGGCTTCTTTCCACACTTTGTGCATAAGGAAACATTCATCTTCTTTTCACCATTATTCTGAGATTTCTCCTTGAACTCCATCTTTCGTTTCTTGTCAAAACCATGAGATGGATATGTAACACCAACTTCCATTTCTACCTTGATAGCACAACACACAATTTCTTCATAGCTACTAATGTCTCTTATAGATAATGCCCTTTGAAGACTTGGTTTTATGCCACTGAAAAATCGATCAACTTTACTTTCAGGTTGGATGATAATGCCAGATGCATACCTTTCAAGTCTTGTAAAATTTGCTTCGTATATACCAACAGATTCATCATCCTTTTGCTTTAGTTCAAGAAACTCCTTCTCCATCTTTGTTCGAAGAATACGAGGGAAGTACTTACTGAAAAACAAGTTCTTGAACTCGTCCCATTCCATGGACTCAATTTCATCTCTTGGCCTCGTATTCTTGATAAGATTCCACCATTGATCAGCTTCACCTTCCAAACGATATACTGCTAAGATGACTTTATCATGTTCAGAACATTGAAGAACTGAAAATATCCTTTTAGTGGTACTGATCCATTGTTCAGCAACAAGTGGATCGGAAGTCCCACTGAAAGAAGGTGGACGTTGCCTCATGAAGGACTCAATAGAATACTGTTCCTTTCTCTGCTCATTTGGAAGTCCAGAATGATTCATAGCTTGTGTAAGGATAGCAATAAGATTTTGTACTCCATCTCCCATAACATTTGTTTGTTCAGGAGGACAATCATTGCATTGTCCATTGCATTGATCAACATGGTTCCTTCGGGTTCCAGCCATCATCTAAAACCCAAAAAGAATAGTGTGAGAGGCAAAAATCATGTTAGGGAAAACAATATAATAAAGGGGGAGTACCTTCAATATCTAACGTCTTAGGTTTAATTCTATGATCGTTAGTGTAGTTCTAGTACTATAACCTATACGTATACTTAACCTTAGGGACATCCCTAGACATACCGTAGAAATATCTCTAGGGATCTCACTAACGTTTTCGCATCCTAGTTTCCAAGGGTTGACTAAACCTTTCCTCTGATACCAACTGTAGAGACCCGAAGCTTAACGTACATAAACATTACATTACTTTTGCGAAATACTTAGTACATAACAAAAAACACACACACAAGGATCGTCATAGTTTAGTGTCTTTGGAAACTCGGAACATAATTTTCTAATCGTGGTGAAAGATCTTCAATATCTCCCATAAAGATCTTCCTTTTTTTACCTAAAACCTTTCTTTATATCCTGGGGAAAAGAAAACATAAAATAGTGAGCTCAAATGCTCAGTAAAGGTAAAAAAAAGAAAAATCAATCACATCATATTCATAAGAACATAACTTTTGGAAATCTTAACCTGCAAAGGAGAGCATAATTTCATAACATGGGATAAATTATAGTAGTGAAATGAAATACCAATAATCATAACTAAAAACATGAAACTTTGTGTCATACACACATAATCATAGAGAATCATTTCTTGTTAGTCAAGACTTATTTCCAAGACTATCTTAGTGGACAAAGTCCCTTTCTGAACCGAGTCACCCTTGTTCCAGTCCTGTTTCACTGAACCGGTATAACCTACCTGTCCAGCCATGTCTATCTCATGAGATATAAAATCTTTACCCAATGCATTGGAGGGAGATATAGGTCCCACCCATCTTATAATGAATCCTTTTTTATGTGTGCCACATAATCATAAATCATACATCATCGCATAATACATATAACAAAAATGGGATTCTTGAAACATCCTGACATCATAAAACAAATCATGTAAGGTAAATGACATCATAAAAATAATTCCCTCAAAACATAATCAAATCAATGTAATAATAGGGATAAAAACAGAACCCTATATTATCTTATATGGAAAATAATTTTGATAAAACATTTGAACTCCATTCTTGAGGAAAATATCCTTTCTACTTCAAAAAAACACTTTTCTTTTCTTAACATGTCATACAATTATAAACTAAAAGAATTTGATTAAAAATAAACTTGAAAACTTGTAAAGTAAGCTTCTTTGAAATAAAGTTTTAAAAATCCATTCATGCCGTATAAGTTAAAAAAAACATTCTTCGTACTTTTGTCGGAAAAGTAAAAAAGTACCTCGTACTAAAAAACGACAAAAGATTCCTTTCATATTCATTACTAAAAACTCACCAAAGGGTAAAATTGGATTTAAAATATTGTAATTGGATGGAAACAATATTAAATATTGAGGGAACATGGATGTGGATGATAAAATACACCCCAGTAAATACCAAAGTATAAACAATCTCGGATAAAAATGAGATTGTGATATTTCCCCTTACCTTAGGTCCGATTTGCTTTGTACGTGTCCGAAGCTCCTGTATAATGGTTTAAATAATGTTATTGACTTATTCCAGAATCATACATATTCATATGATATCATATATGGTTATATTCTTAGCTTCTTGTTAGTAATATTTCATTGTTACTTGTTACTCGGGTCCTTATTGCCTTTTGTTCTTATGCGTGTTTTGCCGAATAAATTCTTATTATTCTTTTAAGGTTATAGATAACTTATATCTAGAATGGTATTATTGTAACATATATCATATTTATTCATTCAATTCATTTATATAATTACTATGTAATGATGATCATGTAGAACGAGTCGCATCACATCGTGGAGACGGTATTCCGTACGTACGCATGAGTGATGATATCGTTCCTATGATCGTGGAATTGTATTTGAGTATATATATATATATTATTTCAGTATCAATATTACATTATAATAATAATAAATATTTACTCATTACACCATTATTCCCATCCTTGTAAGGTGATGGTGGAAAATAGATTACACCACGGCGTGGAGACGGTATTCCGTACGTACGCACGCACGGTGATTTTATTTTTCCGTAGGATGGATAGAAGGTGAATTTGGGTTTTTTCTTATTTATAATAACGTATAAGTATGTATTTAATACTGATGTTGTTACTTTATAATGAAACAACTAAAGAAGAAGAAGTTGAAGAAAAAAGAAATTGAAAAGATCGGTAATGGATATTACCTCTTCTTTGGAACGCCTCTTTGAATCCTCCACTTAGGGAACTAATATTGGTCTTTGAAGAAGACCAGGACCTCTAAGATTATTCTAGGGAAGTGGAGAGGAGTAAATGGCAGGGTTTGGCCGAGCTTGAATGCTCAAATTGGTGTGAGGAGGAGGGGGAGGAGGTGCCCTTTTATAAGGGAGGAGAGGGGCACCTTAGGAATATCTCAAAATATTATTTTATGTTAAAGTCAAAATCGGTTTATAATGGTTCTAAAGGGTCTTATTTCGAAGCTAAAGTGGGGATGGGTCGAAATCCTATCATCGAATAGGATTTAGACAAGTTTATGGTATTATTTTAACCTTATCAATTAGATTTAACTCTAAGTTAAATAATTTAACTTTTATCGTGCCTTTTTGTTTTCTTTCACTATATGGTTAATACACTTACTATAACATGCCAAAAGAACCCCAAATTTTATATTATTAATACATATATCTTTATTTAAGTCATTTTTCCGAACCTTAGATTTTTAGGAATAAAATCACAATTAATATTATAATATTTGACTTAAAAATTATTTTGTGTCAATTTTGACACTATTTGATATATGATTTTTGTAAAAGTCATAACAGAATTATATGTTTGAACCAAGTTGATTAGATCAACACTAATATATCCTAGTAACCTATAAAATTAGTTTAATTCATAAAAAGTCTTAAATTACATTTATTTTGGTATTTATAATATCAATTATGTCAATATTTCATTAATAAGATAATTACTACATCATCTTTGTGTCATAAATAAATTAAATTATATGATGTCCAAAAATTACAAACAAAATACCATCAATTAGGAAATCTTTTTATCTTTCTAATGAATATTTACAATAGAATGTATCTTATGTACAACCCTATATTAAAAATGTTTTAGTAAATATACTTTGATTTAAACTCTTTTAACTCTTCTTTGAATTAAATAATAATAAATGTCCTAATCTAATCCAAGTGGGCCTAAATGATAATATTTTACACTTAAGGTTGTTTTTGGTCGAGATACACTTGTCCAATAGAATTAGGACATTTGTTAGGGTAATATTAATATCATTTTTACCCTTAGTTACCCTATTTACTTTTAACCGTGTTAATAAAAGTAAAAAGTAACTATTCACCAAAAATTATTTTCATCTCATTGAACCGCATTTTACTTACTGACATCAACCGTGTCTCTCGGATTTTTGAAATTCCATTCACAGAAGCGGTAAAAATAATTTTTATGAAAAATTCAGTTTTTTAACTACCACTTAGTAGTTTCACTATTCATCAAAAATTGATGTTTTTCAGAACAATGCCAAAATTTCATCCTAAGATAGATTTCATATTCCGAATTCAAAAATGAAGTCTATTTTACCAAATTCATAACATAAAAGTTGCATTAATTAATTTTATAATTAAATCCCGCTGTTAAAACAAATAGCGTGTTTTTAAGAAACAATATCTATCAAAAGATTGACACTTGATTATGTCTGGTTTAAATGTGAAATTACATTCAATGACCAACATTGTATTAAATTGTAAAAATATATTCTAAATATACTTTAAAACCACTCAAATTAATAATTTATCACTATTAATTATTTCGATTAAAAAAGTTGTTTTTAATTAAATTTAGTAATTTTCACTATTAATCAGAATATGAAAGTTATCTGAAAAGTACCAAAATTTCACCTTAGGCTAAATTCGATACTCCGAATCCAAAAATGAAGTCCATTTTGAGAGATAAAATTTATAAAATTTAAAAAGTGGTTATTACTATTCATAGCAACTAGTTTTAATAATATTTTAATAGCATATCGTTGTTTCGTGAAACTCAGTATTGCGTACTACACACGCTATCGAGGAAGGTTGCGATTGCGTGTAATGCAAGGCAAGTTAAGGATGCGTGTTGTGAAAGATCCTTTTGGTGTAGCGTACAACACAAGACATTAATAAAATTAAAAAGAATATTTTTCATAAAATCTCGGGCTGTTACAAGGAAACCGTACCAAGTACGATCGAAAAGAATAATCATTCCTTTCTTCTTGTAAAAACAAAAAAAAAGAGGGCATAAAAAAGGACATCGTGTATGTATCAAAGATAGGAGACGTGAAAAAGACAAGAGACTTGAAGAGATCGAGCACACAGAACATACTTGCGATCAAGCTCACAACGTGCCAAAAACAACTGGAGAACTTGCACTCACAAGACAACTACTACCAGACTGCAGAACACAGAGCATACATCGAGCAATCTATGCTAAAGAAGAACTACACAGAACACTTCATTTTCTGAGCCGATAACCAAGCTAAGCATGGAAGAACTGAAAGAAGAAATGATACTCTGTTTTTTAATCGAATACCAGAGAAGGACTCAGAATCTTTTCTGATCAAATCCAAAAGAGTCCAGGGCTGCACTGCAATCACCAGATCAATTCTGAACTCTATATCTTGCTCTAAGTGATTTAGTATTTGCATTACGAGCAGCGTGTGTAGCCTGTTAATTATTACACACACTGTCTCCTGAACCTTAACTGGAGGATTTTTAAATCCTCACTCACAATCTTTACATCCTTTATTTCCCACTGTGGATAGTGGTAGAGGTCGAGTGTGACCTGGACAGCTTTGAGCTATTGTTTGTTATCCCACATATAATTTTGGTAGAGGTCTCTTGACCTAAACAGTGTGATCACTGTTGTTAACCCAGATCCAGGGTGTGGATCACTTTATATAAATTTTGAGAGGACTATGTCTCAGCTTGAGACTGAACCTCTTGGTTAACTCTTGTTGTTTTTTTGTTAAAATCTATATCCTTACTATATACCTTTATTTCATTTTCCGCTGCTATTACTTTGAAATATAATTTATTTTCAAAGCTACTTTGATAGTTAAACTCGCAAGTGTTTATATTTATTATAAATCAGTAAGTTAGTCTCAAAAGTTAATCTAATCATCAGTTTAAGTTAACTGAGAATTATTCAATCTTTGAGAAACTAATTGAACCTTTATAATCTATATAAATTCACTAAAGTTTAATTTGTTTTTGAAATTGGGGGATTTTAATAGAAATTGTTTTTAGCAGAAATTTTAATTGGAACTCAATTCACCCCCCCCCCCCTCTTGAGTGTCCACTCCAACCAACATTTGGTATCAGAGGTTGTTTGTTTTGTAAAACTTTTTATTTACTCTCTGCTTTTCAACTGTGATTTTAGTTGTACATTAAGGTTCTTAAAATTTCTGTTATTTCTAAATTTTTATCTCTTTAAATTTTGTTTATAATGGATAATAGACTTGAGGGTGCTGCTACTAACCAGCCGCCTTTCTTTAATTAAAATAACTATGCTCAGTGGAAACTTAAAATGAAAATTCATCTAGAAACCATGAGTTTTGATATTTGGACTTCTATTGAATCTGAATACAAAATTCCCACTACTGATAGATCTACTTGGGATGGACCTACAAAGACTGCTTACAATAATAATTGTAAATCTATGAATGCTCATTACTGTGCTCTAGGAGATGAAGAATTCAACAGAATTTCTGCATACAAAACTGCTTTTGAAATTTGGGATACCTTGGCTGTTTCTCATGAAAGAACAAATATTGTTAAAGAAATGAGATTGAATACTTATACTATTAAGTATGATAATTTTAAAATGAAGTCTGATGAACCTATTTTTGACATGTATCTCAGGTTTAATGAGATAGTCAATACGATGAATTCACTCGGTAAAGCTGTTCCACCAAAGGAACAAATTATGAGAATCTTGAGATGTCTACCAGACCGATGGAGAGGCACATCTGTCTAAATCAGAGAATCATGTGACATTTATGCTCTACCTATCAAAGGGCTTATTGGAAAATTGATGGTGTATGAATAAGAGCTAAAGGTAAACAAAGAGGAAGATGATGAACCGAAAAGAAAATCTGTAGCTTTCAAGTCTACTGCTTTGAAGAGTAAGGGGAAGGAAAAAATACAAATGGAGGATGAGAGTTCAACAAGTGAAAACTCATAGTATGACAGTGGTGCAGAAATGGCTCAGATAGCCAGGAGATTCAAGAAGTTTTATAGGAAAAAGAAATTCTTAAGGAAAACAAATTACAACGGAAAGTATGATCAAGAAGGCAAATGGAAAAAGGATTGGAAGAAAGCTGACAGGACTGATGAAGTTGTCTGTTACGAATGCAATCGAAAAATACATACCAAAGCCGACTGTCCAAAGTTAAAATTCAAAAAGAAATATGATTACAAAGACAAGTACAAGAAAGCCATGAAGGCTACCTGGAGTGCTTCAGAAGATAGCACTAGTGAAGCTGAATCTTTGGACTCTAAAAGGAATCAAGCCAACATGTGTTTCATGACAAATACTTCTGAGGTAACATCTGACACTCCTGTTTTAAATTCATATTATTCTGTAGATGATTTTGATTCGGAAAACATGTCAAAATCTGAACTATTTTAGTACTGTGATATGTTAGAAGAAACCTGTAATGAGCTTAAAGGCAAATACAATGGTTTAAAGAAATAGTATGCTTTAAGTGTTAAGAATAAATCTGATCTTGATATAGAAAAGGAAAAGAATGCTCAACTATTAAAGGAAAATACAGAACTGAAACTGTCAAATGAGCAACTCAGAAAGGACTTAGAAAAATTCACAAATGGAAAGGATTCTCTAACTCAAATGCTAGTAAAGCAAGTTGCACCTAGATATGCTACTAGTTTAGGATACCAACCTGGACAGAGACAGTTCACCAGAACCCGATTTATTCCTAAGTCTGAAAAAATATTGCTAGTTCCAGTTTTGGAAATTCATATGATTCAACAGGATATTCATATGTTTATAGACCAAATAAAGTTTATATTTCAAAATCTATTACTTCTGTTAATTGTATAAAACCAATAAAACAAATCTGGGTACCTAAAGCCCTGATTTCTAACCTATCTGGACCCAAGAAAATCTGTGTACCAAAGTCATTTCCTGTTTAAATCTGTTTTATAGGAGACCTGCTTAATGAGCTACCACAAGAAGTTATGTTATTTAGACATTGGGTGCTCAAGACACATGACTGGAGATTATTCTTGCTTCAATAGCTTAATAAAGGTTGATGGAGGTCATGTCACCTTTGGTGACAACTCTAAAGGAAAAATCATCGGCCTAGGCCAGATTGGTAACACTGACTCAGTATTAATTTCTAAAGTTTTATTCGTTGATGGACTTAAATATAACTTGCTTAGTATATCTCAATTATGTGACGATGGTTTCAATGTCATGTTTGAAAATGATTCCTGTGATGTTTTTAACTCCAAAAATGCTTTAGTATTTTCTGCTCTAAGGAATGAAAATGTTTATGCTGTTGATTTAAATTCTTTAGCCAAACAAAATATTTCGAGTTTGAATGCATTTCATAAAGAATCTTGGCTATGGAACAGAAGAATAGGACACTACAACATTCACTAACTTAGAAAACTGGTTAGGAAAAACTTATTTAGAGACTTACCTAAATTAGAATTCCCAAATGACAAAGTGTGTAATCCCTGTCAAAAGGGAAAACAACACATTGTTTCTTTTAAATCAAAGAAAGAAGTCTCAACTTCTCAACCACTTGAGTTGTTTCACATGGATTTGTTTGGACCATCAAGAGTTTCTAGTTTAAATGGGAAGCACTATGTCTATGTTCTAGTAGATTACTTCTCTAGATATACTTAGGTATATTTCTTAGCTCACAAAAGTGAAGCTTATTCTTCCTTTGTTAAATACTCCAAGTCTGCAGAAAATCTTAGTGGACTCAAAAATTAAGACCCTGAGAAGTGATCATGGCCTTGAGTTTGAAAATCAAGACTTTGAATCTTATTGCTTACACAATGGCTACACTCATAAATTTTCAGCTTCTAGGACACCTCAGCAGAATGGTGTAGTAGAAAGGAGAAACCGAACCCTTCAAGAAATAGCTAGAACCATGCTCAATGAATATGAACTACCTATTTACTTTTGGGCTGAAGCTGTAAATACAGCTTGTTATGTTATCAACAGAGTCTTGATCAGACCTGTTCTTAAGAAAACCCCATATGAGTTATGGAACAATAGGAAGCCTAAGGTTAATTACTTCAGAGTTTTTGGTTGCAAAGTCTTTATTCTTAACACAAAGGATAATCTGGACAAGTTTGCTTCTAAAAGTGATGAAGGAATTTTTCTGGGTTACTCTACTTCAAGTAAAGCTTATAGAGTGTTTAATAATAAATCCAAATGTGTGGAAGAATCTGTTCACATCAAATTCGATGAAACCGATCCACAAGAGCCTAAAACCTCTCTTAAGAATCTTGAAGAGGATTTGTCTGTTCTGGACCTTAATGATAAATCCAATGAACCTGTTATAAATACTTCCAGTTCTGGACTTTTTCCAGAATCTGTTTCGGTTGAACCCGAACCTACTGATGCACCTAAAGTGTCTAGTCCTACCTTTAATAGATCAACAAGAATTCTAAAGAATCATCCTTTGGATTTTGTTGTTGGTAATCTTCATAGAGGAACACAGACTAGAGCTTCTCTAAGAAATCAGGTTGAACATCAAGCTTTTCTCTCCCAGCTAGAACCCAAAAACATTAATGATGCTATCATTGATAAATTCTGGGTAATGTCTATGCAAGAAGAGTTAAACCAATTTGAAAGAAACAAAGTCTGGGACTTAGTTGACAGACCTAAGGACACAATAACAATAGGCACTAAATGGGTTTTTAGAAATAAAGTTGATGAATCAGGAAACATAGTTAGAAACAAAGCTAGGCTAGTTGCACAAGGATATAGTCAAGAATAAGGCATAGACTATGAGGAGACCTTTGCACCAGTCGCTAGACTAGAAGCCATTAAGATTTTACTTTCATATACTGCACATCTAAATTTCAAGTTATATCAAATGGATGTAAAAAGTGCATTTCTAAATGGTTTTATAATTGAAGATGTTTTTGTAGAACAACCTCATGGATTTACAAACCCCCATTTTCCAAATCAATTTTTTAAACTATATAAAGATTTATATGGCTTAAAACAAGCTCCAAGAGATTGGTATGATAGACTCAGCAATTTTCTTATTTCAAAAGGTTTTACTAAAGGGATTGTTGATCCAACTCTTTTTATTAAACGAATTTCTAAAGATGTTTTAGTTGAACAAATCTATGTTGATGATATTATTTTTGGATCTTCTAAACATTCTTTATGTACTGATTTTTCAAAAAGTATGCAAAATGAATTTGAAATGAGTTTAATGGGAGAACTCAAATAATTTCTTGGATTTCAAGTATTTAAAAATGATAATGGTATCATTTTGAATCAAAGTAAATATACAAAGGATCTTTTAAAACGATTTGGTTTGGATAGTATTAAGGAGAGTGAAACTCCTATGAGTACATTCTATAAATTAGATATAGATGAAACTGGGAAACCAGTGTATCAAACCAATTATAGGGGTATGATTGGTAGTTTACTTTATCTTACTGCTAGTTGACCAGATATTATGTTCAGTGTATGTATGTGTGCAAGATTTCAAGCTAACCCAAAAGAATCTCATTTGCTTGCAGTTAAAAGAATTTTCAAGTACCTCAAACATACTGTTAATCTTGGTTTATTTTATCCAAAAGGACAATCCTTTGAGTAAATGAGTTATTCAGATGCTGACTTTGCTGGTTGCAAATTAGACAGAAAAAGCACTTCAGGAACATGTCATTTATTAGGAAAATACTTAGTATCTTGGTGTAGTAAAAAGCAAAATTATGTAGCTCTATCCACTGCCGAAGCAGAGTATATAGCTGCTGGTATTTGCTGTGCACAAATTCTGTGGATGAAACACACTCTCTTGGACTATGGATATGATTTTAAGCATGTTTCAATTAATTGTGACAACACTAGTGCAATAAAAATCTCGAAGAACCCGGTATCTCACTCAAGAACCAAACACATTGATGTAAGGCATCATTTTCTGAGAGATCATTATCAAAATGGTGATATTTCTCTTGAATTTATCGTCACTGAACACCAATTGGCTGACATTTTCACAAAACCCTTAAGTGTGGATAGGTTATGTTACATTAGGAACGAGCTGGGGATGTATAATCTTCACCGATAGAAATCCTCACCGATAGAAATCCTCACTGATAGAAATCCTCACCGATAGAAATCCTCACCGATAGAAATCCTCACCGATAAAGTGATGTTTTAAATCTTTTGTCTGCCCTCAAGAATGTGAACCGTTTTCTTTTATTTTATTTTTTATTTATTTAACTTATGATTCCTAAATGATAAAACTAAGTCTAAGCCGCTTCTCACTCCACCGAACCCACAACCTTTTACCTTCAAACCTTAGAACCCGAACCCTCTGAAAACCTGAGATCCCTCGAACAAGCGATGGAAAAAACCAAAATTCCTATCATCCGAGAAGACTGTGTTGAGCCTAAAGCAAAAAGGCAGAAGTCCGAGCCAGAAGCAAGTAGTGCTGTTAGAACTAGGTCAGGAAGGAGACCAGTAAATCCTCATCTGCAAAATAGAGCTATTGCGGTCGAAAAAGAGCTATGTGTAAACCGGTTGCTGCCTAGCAGGTCCTTGGTGCTCAAAGTTCTGGAAGCTCAGAGATGGGTAGACTGCTTTTCAAATAACAACGGTCCTTACTACCCAAAGTTGGTAAAACGGTTTTACGAATTAGTAAGCTTCGAGAAGTTAGAAAATTAGAACCAAGTATCTTCATTTGTAAATGGTAAAGTGCTATCTTTTTCATCAGTATAATGGGTTGATTGCTTAAGAGTTCTTCATGAAGGTGTGTCTGGATATGTATCAAGAGCAATGCCACCTACCAGTGACATTTTTTATCATGAGACCGCATTGGAATAACTGACTGGTGATGGAACTCCAAGGCATGTGGTTGCTCCAGAAATGGATGGAGAGAAAAGATTACTGTTCAAGTTTGTTCAACATGTATTGATACCAAGGAGAGGAGACTTTTCTAATTTGAGATATCAGGATATCTATCTCCTACATCTTTTGATACATGATGTCAATGTCAATTTATGCATAATAGTGATGAGTCAAATGGAAGATATGACAAGGCCAAAATCAAAAACTAACGCCCTATTCTTTTCTAAGCTGATTTCTGTAATGATCAAAGTGAAAGGGATAGCTGAGTCTCAAGATGAGACAGTTGTATTGAATATAAAATTCTGTATCACTACTACAATTTGCAAATATATGAATATTAATTGGAATCCGTGGAGAGGAGAATGGGTCAATGATGACCAAAAGGTATATGATAAGTTCAATCCTTTGGATTATCTTTCAAGGCCAAAGGATAAAAGATCCAGTTCTAGGACCTAATGAAGAGGAACTTGAGTACAGTGATGAGTCAGAAGAAGAAGAAGAAGAAGAAACTCCTATGGATGAGGGAGGTGATCCTGACTTGCCTCCAAGCCCTATTGCTGAAGTTATGTCTTTAGAAAAGGAAGTGCTAGCAGAAGTAGAGACACCCGCTAAAGAGGAAGACCAATCAGTCTCTAAGCATTTAGAGGAAGAAAAGAATGTCTCTAAATTATCTGATTCTGCTGAATTGAGTCTGAGTCCAGTTATTGGAAGCTCAGTTGTACCTTCTATGGATGAAGAAAGAGAAAGAGGAGAAGCTGTAACTATTCCAGAAAATCATCCTACTGCTGTAGAGATGGAAGTTGTTGTGGAAGATTCTGATGACGAAAGACCAACAGAGAATGTAGTTTCTATATATGAGAATTCACCCATTGAGGGGGAGAATCACACCAAGTTTGGAAATGTTACAGTGACTATCGAGTCTGAAGACTGGGTAGAAGACCCAGGTTTTATAGTCTTTGGCTTGGATTATCCTGATTTGGATAATGAAGTATCTTTGAATAGACCAGAGATCAGTTATGACATCAATTCTGAGGTATTACCTGCTGATGTGGTCCGAGTACATGATTTAGATGTGCTGAAAGAAAATCTCAAAGTCTGTTTTGTAGGAGAAGTAAAGACAATGGAATCTTTTTTTGTATCCTTGATTCAATCTGTCATGGCTGATTCTGTAGTCAGTTTAGCTTCTGAAAGAGTATCTACTACAATTTCTCCTACTGATTTTGTTACTAAGTCTGACCTTGAATCCCTAAAGCATGAGCTTAAGGAATCCATCAGTGCCTCTGTTGCTGAGATAAAGCACTATTTTGGTGAAGAGATGAAGATGTTAGAAAGGTCTTTTGAGCTTTCTCTTGGTTGCAATCTGTCAACTTTTGTGGGTGAGCTAATGGAAGAAGTCAAGGAGTGCCAGACTCAAACTTCTAGGCTTGAAGCAGACCTTGAAGCTCTACAGATATCTGTTGTTGCCTTAGACTCTTTCATGAGTTCAAAATCTCAAGCTGATAAGGATTTAGCCTATGTGAAAAGTGTTGTAAGTCAGCTGGTCTCGGTGTTTGAAGCTTTCAAAACATCTGTGAAGGATCATGTAAAAGATTAGGACTCTCAAATGAAAAATCTGATTAGTGGGTTGACCACAAGCTTTAAAGAAACTGTATCTTTCTCTCTTGGCCCCCTATTTCCAAAACCTACAATTGATCTGAATCAATTTCGTGCTCTGATGAAGGTGGATCTTGGTTTTATGTCAACTAGTGGCTCTGTGGACTCATCAGATTTAAGTCGAGTTGTGCTTTCTACCAGGGATTCAGCCAGAGAAATAATGAAAATTGTCCAGGACTACATGAGAGAGGCCTCTACTTCTCAAGAAGCAATCAAGAATAAGGTGGATACTTATTTTGAAAAGGTTTATACCAAGAAACAACTGACCAACCATTTCAAAATTCTGCTTGAGAATCTAAAGTTACCTCCAGTGACTCAAGCCTTCAGAGAGCAGGTTAGTAAGCTCAGGGAGCTTACTCCTGCTTTGGATAAATTCATTGAAAATAGAGATGATTTTGTGTCTGCAATGGAGAGTGGAGGAAGCATTATAATGGATTTCAGAAACTTGTTGTTTCCCTTCCTACATGTGGATGCCAGACCGGTCATTGTACCTCCTACTTTGCCTGCCTCTGCCTCTACTGCGTCTCCAGTTCAGATGACTCCTGCTCAATCCATAATAATTCTCACACCTATGATCCCTCAATGGACTTCCCATTACAGGCCCGGCACTGTATCAGTTGCTCAGCCCCCTCTGATCATTTCTGGAATTCCAAAGTCCTCCCCAGTTTCCTCAAAATCTGAATTCTCTTCTGATCCCAAGGGAAAAGATCACATTGAAGATGTGGATTGATAAAGTGGCAAGGATGTTTTATAGGAATCTATTTTTCTATTCTGTTTCTGTACTTTTTTGTCTGATCTAATACAAATGTTTTTTTCTCTCTCTTTCCACTGTCTCAGTTTATCAATTTTCTATGTTTGGTTTCCCACTTTTTGATTATCACAAAGGGGGAGACAAGAAATATAAAAAGGAGAAATTGAATATTAATGTTATACTATATTCTTTGGTACCAATTCATTCAAACATTATCTCTGATACTATTGTATTTAATTCTACCTATGATAATTTTTTATCTCTATATTTCTATTACTATTTCCTCTTTCCTTTGATACTGTCTTCTTTGAGAAAATTGAATATTAATGTTATACTATCTAATACTATATTCTCAATATCTTAAAATGGCCATATCATAAGTTGTGATTATCAAAAAGGGGGAGATTGTTGACCTCACCTGTTTTGATAATCCCAATCTTGTATTCATATGTTTTATCAATACCAATCATGTTTTCATATACTATGATATTTACAATTGCTGTTGATCTACACTTTAATACTTTCAAATAGATTATTAAGTTAGTAATAATGTTAAAATAATTTCTGATTTATGTCAATCTCGCTTATCCATGTTTATATAAGTTTTGAAATGATTCTAAGTGAATTAGATATGTTTTGCATAAGACAGTCAAGTGTAAGTATCACTGACCTGCACAGAGCTACCGATGCACACAGAGCTACCGATGCACAGAGCTACTGATGCACAGAGCTACCGATGCACAGAGCTACCGATGCACAGAGCTACCGATGCACATAGCTACTGATGCACAGAGCTACTGATGCACAGAGCTACCGATGCACACAGAGCTACCGATGCACAGAGCTACCGATGCACAGAGCTACCGATGCACAGAGCTACCGATGCACACAGAGCTACCGATGCACAGAGCTACCGATAATAGCTACAGATAAGAGATACCGATAAGAGCCACCGATAAGAGTTTGTAGAGATACCGATGGAAGATCCTACACCGAGTCAACCGTACACGTCTACAAACAAACAGCTACCTATAATGAACTGCAGATTCAAATCCTATATCCTCGACACTATTTGTTTATCACACTAACGGTTACATTAGTTACTTTTGATGTATTCAATGTTATTAAATGATTTATGTTGCCATTTCAGGAAACCGTACCAAGTACGATCGAAAAGCATAATCATTCCTTTCTTCTCGGGAAAACAAAAAAAAGGAGGGCATAAAAAACGACATCGTGTATGTATCAAAGAGAGGAGACGTGAAAAAGACAAGAGACTTGAAGAGATCGAGCACACAGAACATACTTGTGATCAAGCTCACAACATGCCAAGAACAACTGGAGAACTTGCACTCACAAGACAACTACTACCAGACTCCAGAACAGAGAGCATACATCGAGCAATCTATGCTAAAGAAGAACTACACAGAACACTTCATTTTCTGTGCCGATAACGAAGCTGATCCTGGAAGAACTGAAATAAGAAACGATACTCTGTTTTTCAGTCGAATACCATGGAAGGACTCTGAATCATTTCTGATCAAATCCAAAAGAGTCTAGGGCTGCACTGCAATCACCAGATCCATTCTGAACTCTATATCTTTCTCTAAGTGATTTAGTATTTGCATTACGAGCAGTGTGTGTAGACTGTGAATTATTACACACACTGTCTCGTGAACCTTAACTGGAGGATTTGTAAATCCTCACTCACAATCTTTACTTCCTTTATTTCCCACTGTGGATAGTGGTAGAGGTCGAGTGTGACCTGGACAGCTTTGAGCTGTTGTTTGTTATCCCACGTATAATTGTGGTAGAGGTCTCTTGACCTGAACAGTGTGATCACTGTTGTTAACCCAGATCCAGGGTGTGGAACACTTTATATAAATTTTGAGAGGACTAAGTCTCGGCTTGAGACTGAACCTCTTGGTTAACTCTTGTTCTTTTTTTGTTACAATCTATATCCATACTATATACATTTATTTCATTTTCTGCTGCTATTACTTTGAATGATAATTTATTTTCAAAGCTACTTTGATAGTTAAACTTGCAAGTGTTTATATTTATTATAAATCAGTAAGTTAGTCTCAAAAGTTAATCTGATCATCAGGTTAAGTTAACTAAGAATTAATCAATCTTTGAGAAACTAATTGAACCTTTATAGTCTATGTAAATTCACTACAGTTTAATTTGTTTTTGAATTTGGGGGATTTTAATAGAAATTGTTTTTAGCAGAAATTTTAATTGGAACTCAATTCCCCCCCCCCCCCACCCTCTTGAGTGTCCACTACGACCAACACACTCATTTACTGTCTCACCATAAAGTTCATATTTATTGTCTCACTGTAAATTTCATGTTTACTCTCTCACCGTAACATTCAGTTACTATTTCATCGTAACATTAATTCACTGTCTCACCATAAAGACCCCATATGTTCTCACCGTAATGATTCTTTAGGATTTTTATTTATGAATTACAAACCATATTGTGGTAATTATTTATTTCAACTCTTTATTTTCCCGCTTTTTTACTTTTACGATGTTTGGTATTCCTGAATGATAAAATAAAGGATGTATCACTTATCCTTCACTAGAGTTTTATTCTATTTCATCAATTTGTAACCCCTCTTCAACCCTTCTACCCTTCTGTCTCTTGAACCTTCAGTGAATGCCCCAGATGAAATTCCCTTCAACGTCGACTCTTGAGAAACGTACCTCAACGAAGAAGAAAATTACACCTAAGCTGGCACCCAAAGGTCCTCTAAACCTAAATCTGATAAACCGAGTTTTAGTACCTGAGAAAGAGTTTTTCCCCAAATAGATTCTATCAAATATGTCCCTGGTTTTGAATGTTTTAATAGATAAAGTCTGGATAGAATGGTTTTTGAAGGAAGATAAACCTATCTACCCTAAGTTAGTGGCTCAGGTTTATCAATATGTTCAGTTCCCCTTTGATTCTGAAGATGGTTATGTTGTGAAAAGATGGATAAATGGCCATAAATTCTCATTCTCTTCTTGGTTAAGGTCTGCATGCCTTAGAATACCTCATGAATGCATCTGTGATGATTATGAGAGAGGTCCTATATCTTCTAGTGAATTATTTATCTTGTAAGATGCTCTGGAAAGATTTACTAGAAATGGCACCAAGAGAAGATCCATTCCTACTGAACTGGATGGAGAATCAATGATTTTTTTTTTGTTTATACAGAACCTGATTATCCCAAGAAAAGGTGATGTTGCTGTATTAAAATATAAGGATGTGTTTATGATTTATCTTATGAAAAATGGGAATAATATCAACCATTGTAAGTATATAATACACCATATCTGTGAGCTGATCAAAACCACATCCAAGTTGACTTCCCTATTTTATTCTCGTCTCATCTCAGCCATGCTTCATGCCAGATGTATGGTTGGACCTAATGAGGAGGTTATCAAGGATTACGAGTACTGCATTTCAAAAGTCATTATCAAGAGGATGAAAATCAATTTGAATCCCTGGAAAAAGGCATGGGTGGAAGATTATGATAGAATTTATGAAATGTTCAATCATTTGGAACATCCCACAAGACCAAGATATATTTCTGATCTTGGTTTGGAACAAGATGAGGATGTTGAGTATTCTGAATAAGAAGAATAAGATGTGGTTGTTATGCCAACCAGAGAAACAATTTCTGTTAAGGAAGACAGTATTCATGTCCCTCATGTTTTAAGTGAAAAAGAAATCCTTGCTTCTATAGAAGTTGTTAATCTGGAAGATCAACCTGAGGTTGAAACAGAATCTATTGTCAAAGAAACCGAAAAGAATGTTGTGGAAGAACCTATATAAGAAGAATTGCCTACTTTGAAAGAATCTAGTCTTTTAGAACTCCCAGTGGAACAATCTATTCCTGATGTCATTCCTTTGGCTGAGGAAGGAATGGAGCTGGCTTTTCATCTGGCTGGACAGGAAATGAGAAAGGAACAAAGAGATGAGTTTTTGGAATTAGATACAGACCCTAAGCTTCTCAGTCCTAAGAAGGTTGCAACTGTTGAGGGGGAGAAAACCCCAAATTCTATAATCTACTGAAGTACAAAACCTGATTGTTTCAAGCCTTGTAGAAACTTAGTATAAGTTCCCTAGTTTCTATGATGTTGATGACTCTCAACAAGTCTCAGTAAAAGGCATTGAACTTTCTACTATGTTCCAATTGAAGTCTGTCTCTAATCTTCCCCCTGAAAAAAATCCTGAGCCCATATCTATCCCTACCACTAATCCATCATCCTAACAACCATCCTTTGTGAGTAAAGATGATCTAAAAGAATTTGGTGCTACCCTTTTGGATGGAGGGGAAAAACCCATGAATTCCTAACCAGCTCATGTAACACAACTAAGTGAGAAATATGCCTCATTGTTCTTGGAAAAAGTTATTTGGAAAATAAAACCCAAAATGCTTTATGAGATTCAGGAAGTCATTGTTAAAAATAGAATTCTTAGTGAT
The DNA here is from genome assembly GCA_963277665.1 of Viscum album. Classification (NCBI taxonomy): domain Eukaryota; kingdom Viridiplantae; phylum Streptophyta; class Magnoliopsida; order Santalales; family Viscaceae; genus Viscum; species Viscum album. Next base: position 1,510,856,520 of record OY728132.1, on the reverse strand, counting down.
GAAGTGAAGACTCTAAGAGGTGTGTTTGAAGAAATGTAGAAAGAGATTCATTCGAGATCTGATCTTGCTTCTCATCCTGTAGAACCTATTGTTACTCAAACCCCACACAATGTTGTCTCTCAGATTCAACCTCGTTTAGCTTGATTAGCTGAAAAGGTCACTGAAAGGAACAAACAGATTGTGAAGGAGATGAGAGAGCTTGTTTTTAATCTTAACAAGCTCACTGATGAGTATATAGGGTGTCTTCAAAAAGTTCTAAACCAATTGAAATCACTTTCCTCAGCTGTCACTGCCTCTAAACAATAGGGAAAATCATCTCAACCTTCCCAATACAGTTACTTGCTCAGGATAGTGGTCAAAGAAGAACATTAGACTTTTCTTAGTGGTTTCAATAAAGATTCTCTATATGAAGTTATTAAGAACAGTGATATACTTTTTCATCTGGTCCAAATACATTCAAAAATAGAAAATGATGCTCAGTAAGAAATTTCCCAAAAGGTAGTTTTCTACTTCAACTAAATCTTCTCCAAGACTACCATGACCAATCACTTCAAATATCTTGTATAAAATTTGATGGTTCCTCCTCTTACTCATGAATTAGAAGCTCGGGTCCAAAATCTCATAGAGTTCACTTGTCTGTTCGATAAGTGTATGGAAAACAAGGATGAATTTGAGAAAGCTATATAGTATGGTGCAGAGGTAATTGAATATTTTATCAAGCTTATCAGGCCATATCTTCTTGTACAGAGTACAACCATTGTTTCTCCTACGGCTACACCTCTAAGACCTGGTTTTCCTACATTCACCTCAGCCCTATAATCAATTTCTATGTCTGTTAGTTAGGAACTGAGTCAGATGAGGCATGTGATCCTTGATAAATAACTACATTGGTCTTCTACTTCACCTACTCTGGCATCCTCTATCTTTGAAGGCCTTCTTATACCTTCTCTATCAACAAGCTCACTCCCTTCTTCTACTTCAACTTCTGCTCCTATGGATTCCTCTTCTACCGCTGCTTCTAAAGTCAAAGAGAAGATCATCTAGTGAAGAAGGTCAGTGCTTACTCTATTCTGATGGGAACCATGTTTCATTTGTTTTACATTTTTTAATTCCCCATTTTTTATCTAATACATTATGAACTTTTCTTGTCTTCTTTTTCTTTCTTTTCCCTACTACTTTTTGATAATCCCAAAAGGGGGAGAAATATATGTGAAATCTATATTGGAGAATATATGAGAAATTAATATGAGAGAAATATATGAGAAATGTATAAAGGAGAAATATATGAGAAATGTATGAGAAATGTGGGAGACAGAAATCATTCTATATATGTTATATGCACATTCGAACTATGTTGTTAGAACACATATACACTATAAATTTTACATGATTTTTGATCATCAAAAAGTGGGGAGATTTTGGGACACCTCTTGTATTAATCATGTTTTAATGTTCCCAAATCCTATTTAGTCTATAAACCTTGTTAACCCTGTGTAATCTATTTCACATCAAATGTACAGTTGCTTAGTAAAAGCTATCAAAAGCTCTTAACTACTATACACTCAGTTTGGTTACTATGCACTATCTTTTTATTCAATTTATAATGATTTATCTGAAAAATAATTATGTGTGATTCATTTTATAAATACCACTTCTTATGTATGAATACAGATATTTTCTTAAGTCCAATACATCGTGAACAAGACATGGTGAACCAGACACCGTGACATCCAAACACCGTGACCATGAGACACTGTGACATCCAGACACCGTGATCCCGACATCGTCAACAAGGCATCGTGAACAAGACACCAAGAATAAGACATCGTGAACCAGACACCGTGACAGCAAGACACCGTGACAATGAGACACCGTGACCGCGAGACACCGTGACTAATCCAGACACTGTCTGAAGAATACACTGTTTCCATGACATACTTTGACACTGTTTCCTAATATGTTTTATCGCCTTTCAATTTAATCTCTAATGGTAATATTTGAATATTTTAAATGCACTGACCTAATTAATGTTTCTTTGCACACATGTCATCGTATAGTATTAGGTATGAGGTCCAGAATACATTCAACTTGTCGGCCCCAACACATGCATTCCATGATAAAAGAGTAATGCGGCCCATAATCAATGTGGCAGTAGCACGATACTAAAGAACAAGCTAGTGGGAATGAGTGCGACAACAGAACACACTTAAGGAATTGTCTCATGCAACTCGATTCTGCTGAAGAACACACGAAGCATACTGGAATCCTAGAATCAAGAGCATCTTTACACAGTCAAACATCACAAAGAACACAAGCCAAATCTGTCTGACTTGTGACACTTTGTTTTCCATATGAGGACTTGAGTTCTGCATCTGATTCATCTCAAGATGTCCAGATGTGCAAAGACATACACTCAGAGCACTTATAAACCTATCTCAATGTTACTGCCCTGTTGTGTATCATTTTATTTAATTTTGACCATAGTGTGTATATGTATAACAACACACTCTATATCCTATATTAAACTAAAGGATATAAGATATAATTACTCAGTAATTCTTTTACTCTTGTTTATACCCATAGATAAGTGTGGAAGAGTTCTCTGTGTGTCCTGGTTGTTTATACCCATGAAGAACTGTGGAAGAGGTCCCTGTGTGACCTGGACAGTCTTGTGTACTATTGTTAACCTTGATCTAGTGTGTGTATCATGTCTATTTATATAAATTTCTTGGTGGCAGGTGATCACCAAGTGGAGTGGATTAGGTCTCGAGTTGAGACTGAACCACTTGTTTCATATCCATTGTTCTTCTTAATTTAGTCTTCTCTCTTTTACTTCATTACTGTATAATTCAAAAATCACTACATTTACATTGATAGTTACTCTTGGAAAGCAGTTATAATTGTCTTTTCTTAGAATAATAGATTCACAAGTAATCTTAATAACTGATATAAAGATTACAAAGAACTTATCAATCTTCTATGAAGTTATTTCAAACATTCAATCTCTTATAACAGTATGACCTTGATTAACTAGGTTGTATTTTACCTTTTGGGGAAAACCATTTATAAATACCTTTTTTAAAAAGAAATTTTTATAGATACCCAATTCCACCCACCCTCTTGAGTAGTCTACTCCGACCAACAGATTGATAATTAGTAAAACTTACTGCTAATGAGAATTAGAAAAAATTATTTTCAATAAGCCTTAATTACAACAATAAATCAATATTAAATACAATTAACATTAATTAAACACAATTAACTAGAATTAACCATCACTATCTATAATTATTAATAAAAGGTCAACCAAGGGTCTTGAAGGAAGTATCGAGTAGAGGGGATGAAAGTGGTGACAGCGTCAAAGAGTTTTAGTTCCCCGAAGTTCAATCCATTTACAGGAGAGATGGTCAGGATTAAAAATTTCATTGTTGGAAGATAAAATAGATGTGAGAGACAATAATGAAATGAATAGTGAGTTTTTTTCATTTTTGATTCAACCTCTTTTTATGAGAAAATAATTTTTTACTGATAATTGTAATATATATAAATGATTATTATTAAAAAATTTAATTTCTTATAGTGATAAATTTAACTAAAAAAATGAATAATCATGGTAGAGTGTCATTCTTATCTCTCACATCTGATTCCTCTCCAATAACTCACAGTTTTATCCATACATGTCGCTTATACAATCAGTACGAACCTAATGATGTTTAATTTCATTCCCTCTAATGTCACTACCATCTCCTCCACTCCCTACATACCATTAGTAAAGAATAGAGGATAGAGGATGCAAGTTACAACAGAGTGAAATAATTCAAGTTCCCCTATATTCAATCTATATTGAGGAGAGTTATTCATGGGTAAAATTTATTACATACCCATGGATATCTGTATTCCAAACTCTCTTAAGACAGCGGCAATATAATTCTTTCACTATATCATCCCCTTAATCCCCATTACTACATGATTCCTCCATAACACTAGTAAAACCTTTTATTTCCCTTAATTATAATTAATTGTAATAAAATAAATTATCCGTAATTAGAAAAAATTAGTGATAATTTTCCAAATTAAAAAAAGGGTTAATTGGATTGAGTTTGTAATTTTTGAAAGTAATTTTACATTTTAAAATCATTTATTTGTTTTTAGTATTCCCTTATTTATATCAAATTATTCATAAGAAACATATCTATTTTCTACCTTTTAGAAATATAAGGAACAATGAATTAGAAAAAGATATTTGTTACATAATCATGATTGGATAAATCATCCCAGGAATCCAATCATTCCTTTTATAATTCCTACATATGGTGCTGAATATTTTTTTACATTTACATTATTTAAAAGATAATTTTGTTACTAAGTGATAGTTAAGTGTCCATGTATGCCATTTGATATGTTGATATTTGAAAAATTTGACTGTTTTGGGGTTCATATATTGTGTTTATGGTTTTAGAAAGGTTATATTATTTGGTATCAACATGTTGAAAATTGTTTGAGACAACGTAATAATATTTTGATTTCAAAACAATCATTCTTTCGAACATTAGTATATGAGGTTGCTGGTCTATCTTTTCAAAAAATATATACTCGGAATGATATTGACAAAACTCATGAGTTATAACCATATTAATTTAATGATTTGATTAATTAAATTAAAAATCACACATATTTTGGGTGAAATATAATAACCGTTGAAGTATTTATAATAATTATTGCTATTAAATTAAATATTGAATTGTCAAATTGATAATTTTTGAACCAAAATCATAGATCAGGTGTTGTTCTACCATCATATTTTTATAAGATACAATAAAATGGCATCTTAAATGACCGAAGAGTTTAGTAGTCCTGGTAAACTAGATACATACATCAGTCATAAATTATAACATGATTTTTTTAGGATAAATTTATTACATGTAGTATATGCATGAATATCCTAGTTATTACACTTCTTGGATTCAAGGGGAGAAAAAACAATGTAAGGGGTGATCTCAAATTCTCAGTAAGGGTAATGTAAAGAGGAATCAATAATGACTCAATTAGAATAGTAAATATAGAAAGGTAATAATTGAAGACACATTCCAAGTAATCAATAAAATAAGAAAGAAGTGTGTAAACAATATGGAAAGGTAATGAACTGAAAACACATTCCAGTTAAATAACTGGATATTCACTAATCAATATGGAAAGAAAAATAACAAATATTCCTGCTATTTAATCCATGAAATTTGAATGAAATATATCTAAAGATAATTCCAATGAAGGAAATTATTAATTATCAGACATCATGTTTCCTAGTTTCATATTACCTTTTTTGAAGACCTTTCACAAGATGGTTTATCATACTACTATCAAATTCTTTCACAAGACAGTTTATATTTTAGGTAGAAACCTGTCTATTCTGCTTCGAGACAAACTCAAAGGGTTTACCTCTATCTAATATTATCTCATTATATTACCAATACAACAATGGGCTTATATTAAATGGTCCTCAACCTGTTCCATGAAAGTAAAAATAATTCCTCACATATTGAATAATCAATTTAATAAAAAAACAACGGGCATTTTCATATATCTGTATTGAGTAAAGAATACATAATTATCAACATTTCCCTAGTAAATAAAAAATCATTAACATTAAAAACCATATGTAAAAATGATATACAATTTCGTAAATCACCATAACCATAATGAATTATATTAATAATTATGGGAAATTAAATGTTAAATTATCATAGGAAATAGAATATTTCAAGTTGACTAACAAGGGAATCATGGTAGTGAATTTCAATGTTATCCTTGGTCAAAGGAATTATAAACTATTAATTGGAAGAATGATGGTGGTATCAATAAAACATATCCCGATAAGGGTAAAATAAATTTTCTTTCATTGATGAATGAAAATACAATAAAAATATCTTTTACAACATTCTTGGGGAAAATAATATTTTCTTTTTAATAAAGACTTAGAAAATAATATTGATTAAAAATCACTATTAAAACCATATTTTTAAAATTAAACATCTAAACCTATAAAGGAAGAATCAATGAAATTATGGTAGGTAAATCCATACAAGTAATACATGATAAAAATATAATTCTTTTTGTGAGGTAAAAATGTTAGAATAATGCCTTGTCAAAAAATAAATGAGAATATTAATTTAAAAATATTTTTAAAAGAAAAATAGGATAAAAATTTCCTTAATAATTCATCTTGAAAATTTTTAAAGATATTTGAAAAAAAATTTATAAAACATGGTTTTTAGAAGAAAACATGTTCTTCGACTAAAGTGATAAATGAAGTTGGGTTTTCTTAAAAACACCTTATAAAAATATTGATTAATAATGAGTGGTTATGTTTTCTTATTACTTGGAAAATACCATGAATAACTTGAGGAAATGAAAATGAAATTCTTCATTGGAAAATGATAAATTAATTTCCTTCAATGGAATTTTATGTGTAGAAATCCAAAATAAGATGATATTTCGAAGAAAATGCTTGAAAATGCCACAACATTGATTTGATAATAAATCAATGAATAGAATATGTGTATTAACTATAAATACAAATAATTTAAGTGGAAATAAAATAATAGATATTCAAAAGTTATTAAATTCATAATCTTATAATTTTAATGAAAATGAGGAAGTTATATAACTCATTGAAAAGGTATTGGATTGTGAAATTCTTTACCACATGGTAACATCTCAATAAGAAACCCCTTAGATGAGATAAGTAAAAGTAAAACTTTTAATAAAATGTTTATAAAAGGTTTAATTATGTAATATATCAAAATGGGCTGTATATACACCCCACAAAACAAGTAAGTGGGGAATATGACATTTATCTCTCTAATATAAAATGTGGGATGAAAGTCCCTTACCATGAATTTCCTTTTTTGGAGAACTTCCTTTAACATCTTATATAATGGGTTTAAACATGTAAATAACTTATAACAGAACCATTATCATATTTATAATATCATGTATGATCTTCTTATAATATCTTATTACTTGTTTTTTAAAAATAATTCATTATTTTTAATTCTCTTGGGTGTTCATTGTCTAGTTTTTCGAGTAAGTTATGACATGGTACATGTTGTTACAGTTAATTAATTCTTTGTTTCATCATTTATAGAATGCAAAATATGATATAAATATAATATATAATAATTATATATGTATTTAAAATAATCTAAAATATTATTGATAGGAAAGAATAGCACCGTTCATGGAGATGGTTTTTTGTACATACGCATGAATGCTACTTCCATTTCTTTGTCATATTTTAAAGAATTAAAATAAAATAATATGTATTTGTATTTGTATTATAATGAAATTATCATATTTATGTCATCTATTTCACATATTTTTGTTAACACCATAATTTATATGTCCCATGTATAGTTTGAAAAAATAACATCACTTTGAGGAGGTGGCATTCCACACATCCACAAAAGATGTAATCGTATTTCCACAAAATGTAAAGCATAAATGAATGTGTTATATAAAAATTAAATATTAATAAATAAATTATAAATATCATGTATATCATGTATAAATCTATTTTCCTTCATAATTCCCAACCATTTGAGGAGGTAAATGAAAAAAATGACATCATTTCATGAGGTGATAGTTCTTCATTCATGAATCAGTAAGTTCATTACACATTTGATGGAAGGCTATGTATGTGTAGGAATAACCCTTAGAAAAAAATTTAATTATGTTGATGATTCTTATTTTATTATATAATCATGGAATAAAAGTACATCAGGTGGTGTAGAAGGAAATGAAATGAAATTGAGTGATGAATATTGTCACCTCATTTTCATAACTCCTTTTGGTTTATACAAAATGAATTATATGGTTGTATTTATGCAAAAGGATATGCTTCTAGGTTTATGTGAGGTATTTTGGGATCTAATTCGACAAGATTTTTTGTGAGCCAAAGGGATTTAAAGATATGAATAAGTGGGTGGGGGGGGTTCATTCAATTTTATAGTCAAGGAGGAGTGGCATTCCAATAAATTTTTTAAAATAAAATTCGAGCCATATTTTTCTCATTTCATGTGGCTTTAATATTGAAAAAAGATTATAAATGGGATTATATGTTCAAAATATGAATATTTAATGGATTTTTAACAAGTTTCTAGGTTATTTTTTTAATTAAGTTTTCATTTTAGTCCACTGTATAGCTAATTTTTCTCTTAATCGCTTTAAATAATTTTAATTGCATAGACTAGTTTTTTGGAAAAAAACTAACTATACCTAATTATATAGTATAAATAATGAGGACTAAAAATATTTAATCTAATTTTATAAATTCAAATCATATATACGGCATAATTTTATATTAATTTAATTTTGCAGATGGGGTAACTAAGTGGGTTTTTAAAATAAAAATGTACAAAAATTTGAGATGTTTTTATATCCAATTTCAAAGTGGAATTTATTAAAACTGCCTAAAATAGTTTAATTTGTTTATAATTTATATAATTTAACTTTTAAAAAATTAAAATTTAATTTCACCTTATATATAAATTAGATGAAAAAACATTTGGGAATTAAAATTCAATATTTTTCACTATTCATCATAAAATGAAACCTCACCCAAAAACACCAAAAATTAATCATAAGTAAATTTTTATGTTATGATTTAAAAATTGATGTTATTTTAAAATATGAAATCTTAAAAAGTGAGAAAATATATATATTTTTAAATTAGGTCCTCTATTAAAAGGTTGTAAAAGTACCTTTATAAAAATATATTTTTTATGTTTAATATTGGGTTTGTTCTTATCTTATTCTAATAAAATATATTGGATGAATATCAAAAATATTTTATTAAAAATATAATATAAAATTATCATTGATATCATTCTCTAATAATAATTTATTTATTTTGTTTTGATAAAACACCTTTGTGAGCATAAAAATGATTCTTTTATATTCTATCAATTTTAATATTAATTTATAATTAACTGATAACCAATGAATTAATATTATATTTTTGTAAACCATATATTTTCATATGTTAGTTAATACATTTCATAATCTCTAATTTAACAGCTAGGTTGCATCTTATTATATTAAATAATATTATTTTAATAATATGTTGTTGTTCGGTAAAACCTGGTCTTGCATCTAACGCAAGACGATGAAGAATGTATTTTTTGTCTATATCAAAATATAACTCAATATTTCATGTTTTTAAATATATATCATAGATTTAATTTATTTAAAATAGTATTTATATTGTAAATTATCAGGATATAATATTCCCTTATACACTTGGAGTTGTGTATAATACATTCAATCAAATACAATATTCTTATATTAGAATTTCAAGGTGTTACAATTTTTATCTGATATTCTATTTAGTTAATTCCCTATTACTAGAAGGGAATGCATTGACTACGAATTTCTATGAAATCAATATATTGGTTTCTAATTTGGGTCCTCTAAAAATATTAATGCATGTTCAATTGATTTCATCTTATATTATGGTAAAAATGACTCATTAGTTAGTTGTCATAAATGTGGAAAATCATGATAAAAGGATGACCAATAAGGTAATTTAGGATGGGTTCCCATTAAATAGTTGAGGTATTTCATGTTTACATGCAGATTTCAGTGCTTATTTATGTCTCAGAACACAATTACATTAATTTCTTGTCATAAATCCAGTATTACAAAAGGTAAAAATTTTAATCATCCTTGTAAATCATTATTTTGACCATGTATGGCCTTTAATTGCTTCATAATCGCAAAATGTGTGATTCAATCTTTATATTTATGGTTTTTTCTATATTATTTATCTGGTAGTCAGAATTTTTGTTGGTCAATATTTACAAATCTATATAACCTACCTCCATAAATGTTGATGAATAAACCATATATCTTTTTAAAATTATTAATTTCAGGACATCCAAAAAAGAATATCGATTTCTATTTGATTCCATTGATTAATAAGTTAAATTTATTGTGGTGTAATGGTGTCATTACATATTATGTTGTTATCAAATTTAATTTCTTAATTAAATCCGCATTAGTGTGGATAGTTATTGTCTTTCTAACATATGAAATGTAATATAGATAGAGTAAATATGGTAGAAAATCATGTCCATACTGTGTGAGTGATATTGAAGTATTTATGATCATCAATGGGAGAAGTCCTTGTATTTTTTACTGTATTCAAAGATTTATTCCTATAGATCATCATTTCTAAAGGAACAAAAATCATTTCAGAAAATGTACAATTGAATGAGATGTGCCTCTAATAATGATTTCTAGTATTGATTTAAAATATATCATCTCTTCATTTTCTAACATTACCTATGGATAGATGATAAACAAACAAAGAATAGGTGTCATTGTGAAATATAATAGTAAAACCAAATGAAGTATCTTTTGGGATCTCCAATATTTTTATGATTTTTTGTTTCATCACATGGTAGATTTCATTCATATTGAGAAAATTAGTTTTGATAAAATAGTTTTTATATTCTGAGAAACACCTAATAATACAAATGATAATGTAAATTTTTTATTATATCTTACCCAAATATTCAGGAGACCATAACATGAGTTTTTCAAAATGGATGATCACATAATTTAATTATGACGAAATCTGCTCATAAAATTTCTAGATAAATACATTTATTATTTTGTTAGTGGAATGTGTATTTGAGGCTACTATAAGGTTATTTTTCCAATTTTCATATATATGTGTTAGAAATAAGAATATTATTATATTAAAACATCAGGATTTTCATTTGATATTAAAAATACTTCTACTGATTGGGTTTAGAGTTTTGTTTAATTCATTTATTTTCAATGATCTAGTATAAATACCGTATTGTTTTGGGAAATTTTCATTGGAGAAAATAGACTTTGATGAACATAGTATACTTTTAAAAAAAATTAATTTTAAGTAAACTAGAAAAAAAATCTGATGGTGTTCATTGATTTAATGTAACATTTGATATTACATTTTCCACATGAAGAAAAAATATTATGAGATGGAATGGTTCTAATGGATGCACCCACATGAGAGATAGAAGAAAAAATTGAAAAAAAAATGTATGTAATAAAGCATTATTTAAAGGGTTAATTGTGGAATCTTATTTTCAGGAGTAAATTTCTTTTTCTACTCCCATTATTTCTAATATGAATATCATTTAAAACATAACTGAATGAGTCATAATAAGGGAAATATTGACAATTCAATAAAATTTTATCTTTTTTTTAATCAGCATGAACGTATATTTAGTAGAATTTATGAATGATGGATTTTAGATGATGAACCTCAGTGTGATCATATATATATTTTTGGATTGAATGTAAAGAAATTAAATGATTCACATAGTGATTGATATTATCACCTGTTAATTTAATTTTTCTTAAAAATTAAATTATAAATATTTTATTTTTACATTATATGATGATCATATTAAGAAATAGTTTACCCAAATAACACCATATTCCCTTGAAACAAATCGACATCATATTTTTTATATTAGTTTCAATGAATGTAAAAGTAATTTTATTTTTTTTAACATATGAAATCAATTTATTTTTTTAATATTACTAATTGGATTTTCAATTTTTTAGGTATCACAACATGCTGAAAAAATTGATAATAGGTTATGTGTATTGACTAGCTCGTTATCCAAAATGGTTAAATATTATAATGAATACGTCATGAATGATTTTAGATTTCATACACATGCATATGGCGAATAAAAAAAATAAATACTGGTATTCAGTGGAGAGGATCTCATCCTAGAGAAACTGAAGATGAAATTTATGTCATGCTAGATAAAATAATTAAACTATTATATCTAAGACATAATTATGTGATGATGTCTAAATTCCATTGGTTTGATATCGATAGAAGATTATATGTTCATTTATGCCATGGAATCATCAACGTTAAATATAAAATACAACTTCTAGTAAATAAACCATTTATATTTGATCATCATGAACATAAAATTTATTATTCATATTATTCTACTACTTTGATAGAGTTAATAAATCGGTGGAGAATTAAGAAAATTAGATCCTATGAGAATTAGTTTACTCAAACTCAAGGTGGTTCTATTGAAGTGAAAGGAATTGATAGTTTTCCATAGAAAGATCCAAATACATATTTTCAATAAAGAGGCTTGAATATTGATAAAGACATCCCATATTTATAGTTCAATATTAAAGATGATGTTGATGATGTAACAAATAAAATTCAACTGATAAGATATGATGAAGATTCAAATATTATAGAAATTGATTATACTACGGAGGAAGAAGAATATATTGAAATTTTATTGTATGAAGATGACGATGAAGATGACGAATGAAAAATTAAAATATTGGTTATTGTCAAAATAAATATATATAATAATTTTCTTCAATTATTTTTATAGAACATGGTTTTCATGTTTTAAATGAATGAAGAGACATATGAAGAGACATTTTCTATCCTTGAGGAGGTTTTACTTCATAGTGATGAGCCTGATGATTCATCATTCAACCCTTAGGTAGAAGGAAGTTCATTGACTGAGAGGTTTTTTGGTCTTTTGAGATTAATGATTCCCAACCCAATTGTTAAGTGACATACACATATTTATTTTGGTCCATGCATGCATAGGTATGCTTAGTTGTCTAATTTAGTTAATTTTCATTATCATTAATTATAATTAATTAATTTATATACAAATTGTTTTATTATTTTGTATTTTCCAATAGTTTTTTACATATTTATATTTTAAAGGGGAGTTCTTTTCTATGGAATTGTTTTTCCATAGCACGGGTTATGTGGAAATATATTCCCATTGATGTTTGATTTTTCCTGTTTGGTTATTAGATGGTATGTAAATATATAAAAGTTATTTAGAAATTTATTTAATTATTAATTTAGAATTATTATTTATTTATAGTTTTTAGGGTATCCTGTTGATGATATCTTGAGGTCCTATATTAGGGAGACTTGAGAGGCCTACATGAATGAATATTGTCATCATTTTTTATACAATATAAGGAATAGATACATGAAGAATGTTGGAGTCATGGTTTTTTATCAGTATAGCTATATCCATCGACCCAATTACAAATTCTCTTACATTTGGGATGGATTGTGCTCATATTAAATGGTAGATATTTATAAGAAGAGAACATCACTAGGTTGGAAGAACCTGGGGTGGTAGGAGTTCATGTATAGATCTAATAGTTTTATGTTCATTACTCAATGATAACATATATTAAGTAGTTTTATTTAATTATTTATACAACTATAAATGTAAAATGTGTATTTTATTATTCATATAGGCGGTTTAGAATCCTAATATTACTCATTTTGATGTTTAAAAGAGTATGTACATTGATCCTATCATGTAAGATATTACTAGTGGTTGAAGACATTTGATTGTGGTAAGTTTATGTTTTAAAATTAACTGAAAATAATACATTGAATATTTTAATTTTAAATTTAATTTAAAGGAGTCATATGAGGTCATGAATTCTCAAAAACATGTTGAGAGTTAGCCCATAATGAGGGTCAGGCAAATAGTTCAGTAGTATTTGATGACGCATCATGATTTGAGGTTACTCGGTATGCTTTTGAGAAAGGATGAGTTGTTTGTATCAGTTCTTGATTGACGTATAGAAGTTATTATGGTACAACTGTTCTATCTTCATCCATATCTATGGAAGCTCATGGTGGTTCTTCATCATAGGAAGTAGAGTATGAGGAGAATTTGAGAGCATAGGATGAGATTATAGAGACCATGTGTATAGAGCATGAATATTTTCATCGACAGCATGTGTAGCAGTAGATAGAGTAGTATCGAGTGCATTAGTAGCAACAACTGTAGATGATAGAGTATATAAGACTCTTGGAGCAGGGTATAGGGATCGACTTCCCTCCACCACCTCTTCTATATGACCCCCTCCTCGGTAAGAGATATATTTTTAAAAACATTTACTATGATAATAATTTGAATGAATTTTTTATTTTTCATATTTTTATTAATTCAGTTATTCACAATTTTATATTTTGGGTTTTATTTATATTATTATGATATTATTTAATTTATATATTTTAAAAAAACAAAATTTTAATTTTCTGAATTATTATGATGATTTATACATTTTATTTTTTATTTACATTTTTTCTATTATTTTTTAATTTTTTAAAATATATATATTTTTTCTTTTTTATATTATTTACGATGGGATTGATCAACAATCATAAATAATTAATTGAAATGAGGGGTAAATCCTATCACAAATGATGACATATATATAAATAGAATACTAATTTTCTTATAGGGGATCCTTCATTCACAAAAACTCATTGTTTATGATGACCCATCACAAAAAATATTGTTTTTATGACATGCATTTTAGCTACGGTTCACTTGCGATGGTCCCCCATAACAAATGACTATTTGTAGAGGGTTCTCATTAAAAATATTTCATATTCTATTAGTGACTCACTTTTACATCAACATTGAAATTATTTTATGTATTTCAATTCATAACATAATAATATATTTCAAAAATCACCACTTAGGTGGAAAAAATATGTTAAACCATGGGAAGGCTTTTTTATCATATAGAGTGTAAAACCTATGTTTATAAATAAAGAAATAATTGAAATCTATTTTATATAAGTAAACACCCATGCTCCCACTCCCCTTAATTCAAACCCCATTCATCATGAATTTAATCTCCCCATACCTCTCTAAATATCTCCAACTGTGTTTCCATGATCTTACGAATCTCCAATAAAACATTAATAGCACCCTATCACTGTAAGGGATACTCCTATCTTCCAATTTATTTAAAAGTATTTCATTTTAATAAGACATTTGATTTCCAATTTTTCATTTTTATGGGTTTTTTAGACATACCTTTACATTCATTATGATACCGAATTAATTATATTTCACCTTTCTATTTCATGAAACCATTCCTTGAACCTTTTTGTGCACTCATTATGATTCCAAAATTATCATATGATTTTCCATGTGAAACATTTGTGTAGTAAATACTCATCCAAATTTATATTCAAGTTTATCAACCTCTATGTTCCTATAATTCATTAATTTTGGAATTCTATGTGTGTAACCAACAGTTCTTAATCATTGGATTAAAATTACTAAATTGATTCCTTCTGTTGTATGATCTATGTGGAACCCAAATACATGTACATGATATCAATGTGGGGGATGAGACCAGAATTATATATCACTCCAACCCATTTGGTAATATTTTCATATCATGATTAATAATTTTTGTTCCATAGAATATAGTGTCCCATAGTTTTCATATATATATATATATTCAGTCTAATTAGATAAATACTAATTACATAATAGAATGATCCATGCCAGAATCTTATAGGTCTATTACTATTTGAGTCATGGACACATAAACAACATTATCATAAATAAATAACATATTATCCCTCTAATTTCATTATAATTATAAATATTCTTATGAAAATCATACATAATACCTTTCTTATTGGTTTGGGTAAATAAATCATAACAATTGGTGAGATATGATTCTCAATAAGCATAAAAAGTGAGATTATAGTGATCACTTAAACATAACATCAGTATAATAGAATGAAAACATGAGTACATCAATTGAAAACCATACCATACATATAATAGATCATGAACATAAGTAATGGAATAATATTTGGCAGTTTGTAAGTCACTAATAATCAAGTAATAAAATAACTTGTTCCATGAGAGAAAAAAAACATTATAAGACTTATATTTGTGGCATATACATAAGAATATAAAATCATTTCCTTAGTAAACAAGGATCACATCAAGGATTATCATAGTTCATTGGGTTCAATAAAAAAATCCATTTTTTATTCAAGGTGTCTTCCTAAGAATATCATGGTTGATTGATTCTCTTAATGAAATTGGTTCACTCTCTATTCCAGTCCTATTTAACTCATGAGATATCAATATCTACCCAATGCATTGGAGAAATATTTAATTTTGGACCCACCCATCATATAATTAAAATCATATGCATGTGTTCCAAAATATTATAAAACATTAATCATATCATAACCCTTGATGATAAATGGGTTTTATAAATATTTCATCATATAATAACTCATGGAAAAGAGATGGTTTTTAAAAACATTTTGTCATTTCATCATAGTATAACCCGTAAAAAAGAAACGAGTTTTGTAAAAATCTTTTCATCCTAAACATAAACTATCTATACAAAAAATGAGTATGGTGATATTGTATTATTTCTATAGTATGTTATATGTCATATCAAGGTTTTTTTCTTTGACGAATTTAAATATGATTACAAGACCATTAAAAAATTCATTAGAAAATTAACCATTCCACGTTATAAATATCTTTTCAAAATCAAAAAAAATCACAAAATATTGTTAAAACGCCTTTATTTAAAAATATTATTGGAATATAATAAAGTAATATTTACAATATTATGTATCCATGATAGTGGGAAATTCTATTCAAGCAATATTATTTAAAAGAAACCATTCCTTTAAAATTGTTGTAATTCGTTTAAAAATTCCATCATTCAAAAAAATGAATGAACATTTATTTTAAACCATTTTTAAAAGAATAAAAAAAATTTAAAAATAACCATAAACTATAGTATTATAATATTATAAATTTTATTTAAAACATTTTTTGAAAAGATGGATAATGAATAAAAAGCTGTTTCGACTGAAGATAAAAATAAAGTTGATTTTTCTTAAAAATATATTTTTGGTATCTTGAGTACGTATGGTGATGAAAATGAAAGGAAAAAGGATTCTAAAGAAATAAACATATTATAATAAAATACATGAGTTTCTGGGGAGGTAGATTATAATATTTTATATTGAGAAACATAATCAACAAAATCCTAATAAAGAATGAGATTGTAACATATAAATCCTTACATCTTTGGTTAAATATCAATATTAATCCCCCAAAAATAAATAACCATATATGGATATTTATATAACATAATTTTCATGATAATAATAATAAAATTTATTCATGTAAATTATATACACCACAAAAAACAAGTAGATAAAATGGAATGTGTCCAATGAAAATAAAAGTGAGACCAAAATCTCTTACCTCATGTCTAAATTCCATCATATGCGTTCAAACCTACTGAATAATAAATTTATATTTATTATACATATATTCAAGAAAATTACTCATATATATCACACCATATATTATTAAACTATAAAATTTTATTTCCTATTTACTAATAATTCATAATTAAAATCACACTCTCGAGTAATATTAGCTTCGTTTTTTCATGTATGTTTTATTTTTCTACTCTTAGTCCATGTACATTGATCATGGTTATATCATATACATAATTTTAATACTTATATAAATATTTGAGATATTTATTATATATATATTTATTGGTATCCATAAAAGTATAAATTTATAAATGAATTGAAAAATTCACTGAAATAGTTGGTCAAACGTACACATGAATGATATATTCAATTTTCAAAATATGGGATGAAAGAAATAAAAATAATATTTATCCAATATAGAATAATTATTTTGTCATATATTTCTTATATATTTAATAAAATTATCTTTATTACTATCCAAGTAAAATTAAAAAAAAATGAATCTAATAGATTCATGGATGTGATAGTCCACACGTACACATTATCAACATTACTCTTTACTAATGGATCATAATATAAGAATGTAAATTTAATATTATAAATATATAAGTAAAATAATTTAACAATTATCATATATAAACATACATCCTATCATAATAACATACATGAATTATAGTGTTGTAAAATGAATTGTATTTTGATGTCGAGACAGTAAGTTGAATATACACACCTGTGATAATTCCACATCCCATTTGATTGAAGGAGGGTTGATGAAGGAGGTAACCAAACCATAAAAACATTTCATTATATTTATATTATATAATTTTGTATTTTATACGGAATATAATATATTTATAGAATGTAAAATAATAGTTAAAAATAAAATTATCGGTTAAGGTGATTATCTTTTCATTGAAACAACTCTATTATATCTCCTCTTATGGGCCTTAGGGTTGGTGTTTTATAAATAACAGAACCACTATAATGTGTATACTGGAATTTAAAAGATAATTTGGTTGGATTATTTTTATTTATATGCCTCAAAGTGTTGTAAATAATAGAAAGGAGAGGCACCCTTTAATATGTTTGGGGATGGTCACTCTTGGAATATATTTAAATATTAAAATATAATAAAGTCATTATCTAGCCCAAATTCCTCAAAAAAATATTATTATTAAAAGATAATATTGTTTTTAATTTTATTCACTCTAATTATTAAAAAATTTATTGTTTGTATCTGTATACTAAAAATTATATGTTGGGTTAACCTCATAGCCTTTTTTGCATTAACTGTGGTTTCAAATTTATTCACACTTAAAGGGTTGAAATTTTACTTATATGGAAACTATTGAATCATAAATGAAAAAAGGATTATATTTTAGAACATATATTATCCTCATTTTCCTCTTTAAATTATTTTATAATTTTTAGATTATTTAGTAAAATATTATTTTAATTAAATATCATTGACGTCTCTTTTGAAACTATTTATTTAATTTGAATTAAAGGAGCAAAATTCAATTTTTAAATTATAATATAATACATTAAAAAAATATTTTATAAAAATCTATAAAATTCATGGAACATTATAATTCACTCAGATTATATTACTTTTAATATTATGAAATAAATTATCTTATTTTTAATATAAATAAATAAATATTATGTTGATGTTGCATATGTATTTAAGGTAATTGTAAACATTATTGAAATCGGCAATAGATTTTAAATATGAAAATAAATTCATCAATGGTATAATTGTCATTTATATTCACTCATAACATTCATATTCTCAATTTAGATACATAAGAGATATTTAAAACAAAGAGTGTGATATTTTGTATCATTTTTTCTTTTAAACAATATATAGGTAATTTTCATTAACAAGTGTCCATTAAAAAGTAAATTTTGGGACTGTGGTGATATGGTTAAAATTATAATAATATATTAATAATTATGTTGAAAATTTATGGCTTTATCAGTTATTTTTAACTTTGATTAACTAGATTTACACTTTAACAAGGTAATATGTTTTACCACGGTTACTATTCAAACTGAGAAAAAATTAAAGTTGCATATTTGACAAGTTTGGACATATTAATTTTAAATATGAAATCTATTTTGTTGAATTAAATAATTATAATGAGTTGAAATTCATTTCAAAATAATTTTTCAAAACATGACAATATTTACATTTTGAATAATATAATTTTTAATAATAATACATGATTTATTCATATATCATGAATATTAAAAATATTATATGAGTTTTAAAACATTTTATTGAATATATAATATTTAAATCTCAATAAAATCATTCAAAAAAAGTTATTAATTTAATCTATTATGATAATAACCCATTTGACACATAAAAACAGTTTTTCAGAAAAAAAAAACATTTTTCTATTTTAAAATGGTTTTAATTTTTAGTTATAATTAATTGATAACCAGTTATTTAAATTTTTTCATATATAACCATATTTGTTATAATTTTTTTAGTCTGGTTCATTCCTACCAATCCAATTTCTAGTTGATAAATTTTATATTAAATAAAAAAAATTAATAGTATATCATCGTTTGTGTAAACACAGTGTTATGTGTAACCCACTATATCAAGGAAGTAATATTTATTTGGAAACAATTCATAAAATCTATGTGTTTTGTATTATACCCCCCACCCAAATTAATTTCACACAAAAATTCATTACTCCAATAAAATTGAATGAGGATATTTTTGTTTCATCACATCCTCAAGTTCCCATATAGCTTATTCATATTTTCGATTTCTCTAGAGAACATTCACCAAGAGTGTAATATTGTTCCATAGAATTTTTTCTCTATGATCCAAGATTTAAGCTAATTTTTATTCATAAGAGATAACATGATTTGGTAGTATGACCTCAGATTTTAGTACATGTGATAGATTATGTATGTACTTCCTCAATAGAGATACATAGAATACATCATAAACATGAGATAGTTTCAAGAAAATCTTCCAAGTGATAATCTACCATCACTACTCAATAAAGAATATATAAATACCCAATGTACCTAGGTATTAGATTTACCATATTTCTGAATTTCATAAACATATTCCATAGAAAAATTCATAGAAATAAATTCTCTCTAATTTCAAATTCCATATCACACTGACAATTATTAGTATAACTTTTGTGTCTACTCTGAGGATCATTGATGTGTTTTATAATGAATCTTACTTTACCTACCATTTCCTAAGCTGGATCAGTTCCCAATAACATTATTTATCAATATTCACAATTTAAAATTGTATTTAATCACTTCTTTTCATATAGGTATTCACAAAGATCCATATAAATGCTTTAGTGAATTCTATAGTTGTTAGAAAACTCGATCGGAGGTAGGTGTTTATATCGCTAACCATTGATAACCTTATAAAACATATCAGTATATCCTATATAAGTTTGAATTGTTATATAATATTGAACATATATCTAATGATGATAAACCATACTAAAACATAACTCTAAATCTAGAGCCTGGTGAAGACTTTTCCAAAACCTCGAGGTAAACCTCAAATCCCTATCAGATATAGTATAATATGAAACTCCATGAAACATTACCACATACTTAATATAAATTATAGGAATACGGATTAGATAGAAATAATTTTTAATTTTTATTAAGTGTTTTTAATTCATATTCCAATTTACTATAACCCATATAGAATTATTCCCTTTTTATATATTGGGGAATCTGATGACAAAATCCAAAGTGATGTTTTCCAATTTTCCTTCTAGTATCGGTAATAATTAGAACATCCCCTTAGAATTATTTCTCACAGTCTTAAGATTATATCATACCAATAACCAATATACATACTCAATAATATCTCTCTTCATGTTTCCCATCATAATTAATCATTCAAATCTCTATATATGTATGTACTTCCAGGATGAATAGGGAATGATGAACTCTGAGCCCCATCCATTAGCTCTTGATTCAACTCTGTTATCTAAAATAAATATGCATGATTAATAAAAATTAGTTTTCCATAAAAATAAAGGTTAAACTATGGAACGTTTCTCACCTTCATTTATAGATTTGTATCTTCCTTCTGTACTACTTTAATATTTACTTGGATAAATTGTTGAAAACCTATTTAATAAAGAGAATATTTATCGCCTTTCTTCAAGATCCATCCATTGAAAATCCATAAATATTGGATATTTTGTGATCCTCATCAAATAAAATATATAATTATCCTTCCAACTCAAAGTATCCACAACATTGTTTTCGTTCCTAGGATGATAGTGTATTGAGTACTTATAATCATTAATGAGCTACAATTATCTTCTTTGTTGCATATTCAACTCTTTTTGTGTGAAAATATACTTTAACCTTTTATGATATTTATATATATCACACCTTTCTTATAAAAGATAATTCATCCATGCCTTTAATGAAAAACTATACCGCAACTGTATCCAAATCATGAGTCGAGTAATTTTACCATAAACCATCATTTTGCATGAGGCATATTCCATCACCATATCATTCAACAAGAGAACAAATCACAGCCCCTTACTCAATGTATCAAAATAGGTTAAAAACCCTTCTCTACTAAAGGGTAAATTAAGAACTGTTTCACTAAATAACCTTTTATTTAGTTCCTTGAAATTTTAGTCATGTTAACTTATCCATATTAACTTAGCTCCATTAATATTTAACATAGTGATTTGATTAGAGAGTCGATATAAAATCTCTAAAAATCAATGATAATATCTAGCCAAACCAAGAAAACTATATGTTTCAGTAATATTTATTTGGCTGGTCCAACATTAAATTACATTGTTCTTTGATGGATCCATCGATATACCCTCACATGAGATTAAATGACCTACGAATAAAATTTATAAAAACTATTCACACTTTGAAATATTTCCATATAGTTTATCCTTTCATAAGGTATTCAAAACAATTTTTAAATGATCTTCATGATCTTCCTTTCACATTTAATATATAATATTATCATCTATAAACACAATCACAATATAATTAAGGCAATCTCTAAAGACACTGTTCATTAAATCCATGAACATATCAGTGTAATTAGTAATACCAGTAAAATCACTATAAATTCATAGTGTCCATACATTGAACGGAATAATATATTGGATATATCCTCCTTATTGACCCTGAATTGATTATACCTATAATAAATTTCAATACTATAAATTTATTGAGCTCCACACATTTAATCAAAGAAATAAAAAATATAGGGTAGGGGATACATGTTCTTGATTGTGATATTGTTCTATTTTTAAAAATAAATACATGGTAGCAATGATATATTTTTCTTCTAAATAAGAATAACAGGGGCACCCAAAGGGGGTGAACTTGGATGAATGAATCTATCTTCAATATTATTCTTGAGTTTATACCTCAATTCCTGCATAGTTATATCACTATGTATGAGTTGTATTGAGAACTAAAATTCAAAATACAATGGAATAAAAAAATTTGAAATGACACCAAAAAACTCTCACACAATATGCATGTTATCAATGTTGATATTATCCACAACCACCTAAGGTAAACACCCCTTATGAATAGGAATCAAGACCAATACAATGGATTTGATTTCTATTAAATGTTAAAATTTATTTTCCCACTAATAAATACTCATAGTTTGGGTTAATATATAAGATTTGGCTTCCCTTCTTTTAGAATTGATAAGAGATTTCTGTAAATAAATTCAATCCATGCTCCAAATAACTTCAAATTCAAACAGATGAATAATTATAGGACATTTATGAAACATGTTCCCTTAAAACATAAACCAGAGAAGAATCATTGACATGAGATGTGATTGTGATACCATTTTAGGATTTAACTGCTAAACCAACTTCTAATCATGGGGTTGTCCTTTTAAAACAGTTAGATAATTCTTCAGATATAATAGAGTATGTAGATGCAAAACCAAATATGAAATTAGTAGTTCTATAGTGGATGGTAATTGTATCATCACCACATAATTATTGTACTCCACATTGACAATAGTGGTCGCATGCCATTTCCCTTTATATCTCTTCTTAAGAGGTTTTTATTGTTTGTTAGCATAATTAACTTTCATATTTGAGGATTATTTATCATATTACCCACATTCTTTTCATTTGAAATATTATAGTGTGGGTGGTTCATTTTTTGAATATTTATCTCTATTTGTATCATTATCTAACATCTTCCCATCACATCAATATTCAAATTACAGATGAAATTCCTTTAAAGACATAAAACATTTACTAGTCCCATTGAGAAAATTTCCACCATTGTTCCTTCCACAATTAAAGAATAATGGGAAGTTAGTCATCTTTCCCCATGATTTTTATGATTTCGTTTGACTCCCATCTTTCTTTTCATATCAAATATATGATATTGATTGGTGAAGCTAATATATATTTCCACCTTGATAGAACATATAATAATTTCATAATTGAAACTAAATTATCTTATAGATAACTCCATTCAAAGAATATTTTTAATCCATTGAATAATGGGTCAAACATACTTTAAGGTATGATAATAATTACATAATCATACTTTAGAGAGCCTATAAAAATTTCATCATAGTTACTAATTGATTCTTCAAAAATTTGTTTTATATCAAGGAATTAATTCTCTATTTTCATATATAATGTATGAGGAAAGTGTATATAGAAAACTAATATCTTAAAATCATCCTAATACATGGAGTTAATTTCTTACTTTTGCCTCATATTCATTGTAGGATTCCGCTATTAATATGCCTTCCTTCCAGAAAATAGACAAAATGAATTATTCTTTCATGTTATGAAAAGTGGAAAATGAGAAATATCAATTCAGGGGTACTGGTCTAATTCTCAACAACTATAGGATCAATGGAACCACTAAAAGAAGTTGAACATTTCTGTTTGGAAGTTTATCTTGATTTTTAGCTTGAGAATGTTGTGTGAGAATAGTAATGATGTTTTTAATTCTTTCTCCCATAACATTTGATTTCTTACGATGATAATCATTTCATTTTCCATCGTATTCCTCATTAAAAAGATTCTTTTATGTTCTATCAATTTAATAAAACCAAAAATAATATTTTAAACAACAATAATTATGGTGGAAAATGATATAATCATGAAAAATTGTTTTAATGGAAGTCTAAATAAGGATAATTTAATTTCAATTTATAAAACCTAAGGTTTAACCGAGTCCATCCATGATCATTATCAAAAACATTATAACATTGTCCTATAATTAGACTTATCCATATGTTTCTCACAAAATTTTTATCATTTTATTTTATAATTGTTAACTAAGCATTTCTTTTTTACCAACTATAATGACCCATAATTTACGTACAAAGATATTACATCTTACTAGTTGAATATTTATTATATAACAAAATAGTCCATGCTATAATTGTATTGGTCTTGTATCTTTGGAATCTTATACACATAAAGAATTGGCTCAAAATTGAACTGTATATTCTCCCACAAAGGTATTCATAATTATCACCTGTCTTAGAAAAATAATACCTACTACCTTTATTAATATCCTAGGGAAATTAAACATAATAAAGAGTGATTTCTAGTTCTCAGTAAGGACAAACAAGGGAGATAATAATGATCACTTCAACATAACATGAGCAAAATAATTAGAGAATATGAGAATAACATTAGAAAAACACTACCTACATATCATAGAACATAAAATTGATTCATGGTATATATTTTTACCATTCATAATACATGTAACATAAGTGAATCAAATAACATTATCCATGAGATCAAAACATCAAAATAATGATTTATTAGTGGAATACACATAATCATAGAAAATAATTTCCATAGTAGTCAAGGATCAGTAGAAATATTATTATAGTGGATTCTTTTCACTCCTCAAACCATCGTAGTAGTAAAGGATTACTCATAATGTTATCATACTAGATAGATTCATTATTTCACTATGTTTACCTCCATTCTATCCCTCTTTATCTATTGAGATATAAATATTTAGCAATTTCATTGAATGAATATATAATTTTAGATATACACATCACATAATGAAAATCACAAGAATGTGTGTCATAATATCAAAAAAAATTGATCTTATCAGAACCCATCAAAATAAATAGGTTTGAAAAACATTTCATCCTAAAAATCCCATGGAATAAAATGATCTTCATAAACATTCCATCATTTCATCAAATCATTACTCGTGAAAAATAAATAGGTTTCCAAAATTACTTTTCATAACAAGCATAAACCATCTAGAAAAATAAAAATCATTGAAACCTTACATAATATTCCTATTAATGAATAATTGAAATCAATGTTTTTCAGATACATTGGAATACCATTACAATATCATTAAAATATTATTAATCAAAATACAATTTCCACATTCAAAAACATTTTTCAAAAAATAAATATTCTAAAAATATTTTCAAAACCAATTTTTATGAAAATATCCATAGAAAATTAAAATCTAATATTTGAATTATATGGTTTTAATGATGGATTGAAATTAAATTCATGTCATGTATGCTAAAAGAAAACATTTTGGTTACATTTTTTTAAAATGTCCAAAAGTAACTCAATCAGAAAATGAAAAAAATATTACCTTTAAATAATAATATAAAAATTATAAAATAGGTAAAAATGAATTTAAATAATAATACTAGAATAGTAAAAATGTTATTTAAAATATTTTTTTAAAACATGGATAATGAAGATAAATGTTTTTCGATCGAAGGGAGAAATAATGCCAATTTTCCTTAAAATCAAATTTTCAATTACTTGAGTACTTAAGGTGAGTAGAATGAATGGAAAACATGTATTATATATAAATAAACAAATTAATATAAATTTCATGAGTTTATTGTGAGTTTGATCATAATATTTTATCATCAGAAATATAATCATAAAAAATCCTGATAAATAATGAGATTGTATCATAAAACCATTACTCCTTTGTTAACATATGAATTGAAAGACATATGAAATAAAGAACCATGTAGGTATATGTATATCCCATAATTTTCTTGTTAAAAATAATGAAATAAATTCATGGGAATTATATACACCATAAAAAAGAAACAAGTGTGAGTATGGCATGTGTCCCATGGAAATAAAAGTCAAATAAAAATATCATACCCCAGATATGACATCCTATTTATGTATTCAAACATCCTTTTTAATAAATATAGATTTTTATAAACCTATTATATAATCTTAATTATATATATCATTCTATATATGATTTACTTATTACATTTTATTACCCATTTATTAACAAATCATCAATAAAATCATTTTTCGGGGTGACATATACTTTGTTTGTTTATGTATATTTTTTTATGGTAGTTTTGGTACATGTAATTAGAACATTGTTCCATAATATTCCTAATTTAAAACATGATAGAAATATTATATATATCAACAAAATAAATATTTAGATTCATCCATAAATGTAGATATAGAAGATTTAATTACATCATTCATGGGGATGGTTGGTCGCACGTATGCTTGAATGTTATTTTCACATTTTGACAGATGTAAAAAATAGAACATAAATAATCATTAATCCTTGTAAAATTATTATCATGTCATATGTATATAGTATATTCATTAAATATATCTTTATTTACATCCAAGAAAAAAATAAATGAAAAACAAATCACATCACTTCGTGGGGGATGTAATCTACAAGTACGCATGAAGGATGTTATGGTTTTCCAATGAATTGGAATGTAAGAAGGTATATGTGATATCATAATTATAAAATAATATTTATATCATTATTTTATTTTATAAACATTAAAACCCTCAAAATAACCATCCATGAAATATGCTGGTGGAAAATGAATTGCATCACTACATAGAGATGCTAGGTTGTATGTATGCATGAGTGATATTTTCACTTCCTATTTGATGGGAGGATAGTGAATCAGTAATTCCCCAAGATCATAAAAGATAAAACTCATATTATATAGTACATATTAAAATAAATAAAAATATTATAAAATAATTATACACACTGATTAATTAATAAGTATTTATTTTTAAATAAATTCAATCTCCTCGATAGCTTATAATGAACAAAACACCGGGTTTATACGAAACGTGATGCTTAGTTAAAATATTATTATTTTAACATGATCATTATAACCTACATTTTAATTTACTGAGTATAAATAAGATTAAATAAATTTTAAAAATTATATGTTTTACACATGTAAAGAATAACTTCAATGGTTGTATATAGATTATAAATAAAATAAGTATCATTTGTAATAAAAAGATATGTTTTTTGAAAAACTATATTTTTCTAAAAGGGGATTTAATTGTGTTTGGATCACATATTTTAAAATTTAATTTGGACTAATTTTAGATATCTTATTCAAAAAAATAAACTTCAATTTTTAAAATTACATGTCGAAATTATCATTGAATTATTGTTTGATATTTTCAGAAAAGATTTTTTTTTGATGAATAATGGAATATCTTAATTTTTATTGAAAAATAATTTTTTAGTTAAATTATTTACAGGGTTAAATTATAATTTATATTGGATTTTAAAGAAATATTAGTCATATAATATTAAAATTTTAACAATTTACGGCATCTAAATCAATTTTATGTTGAATTATGATATAAAAATTTTAAACTATTGAAAATATTTCTTTGGAGAAACATTTTTTCATCTCATCTATGGGATTAATTTTAAATTTATCTTTTTAACTTATATTGAAATTTGGAAAAATTTATTCCATATTATAAATCATAGTAATTAATATAATATAATGAGATCAACATAATTTTTTACCATAATTAATGGTAAAAATTTTAAAAATTATTTAACGTGGTTAAGATAAAAATGGGATTTAGGGGGGTTAATCAAAGAAAATATGGGTTAAAATGACCTAAAACATGTCCAAGACCCATTATGTGGCCATATTTAGATCTTATCACATCTATTTTTTAGATAATGGACCATTTTTAGGTCTTTTGAAGGATAAAAATGTGGGTATCACTTTATCAATTCCAAAATTCCATATGTGTCCTCTCCCCAACTTATAAATGGCCACCCCTACTCCACCCCTCTTCAGACTTCCAAAAAATTTGGATTAGAAAATACGATATGAAATTCATTCACTAGTCCTTTAAAAACATCCTAAGGGACTTGGTTTTATCATAAATAAAATCTTGGAATGCATTATGATAAACATAAAGAGGTTTCTTGGAGATTAGGAAATGTTTATAACTATGTGTTTCCATTTTACTTCTTATTATGACTCCTTATAATCTAATTAAAATATGATAATTTTATAAAACAAATATGTCCCATATAATAATATTTTATTATGTTAAGGTAATTACCTATAGTCCACTCAACTTCCATTAATTGTATATGAAACTGTTGATCGTGTGTATGGTGGACTACTGCCTTGTGAACTGATGTCATTTGTTTTCTATAAATACCATTAAAGGATGGATAAAATGATGTATTTAACATATTTACATTAAATTTATTACATTATTATACTTCTATAATTATGATGAAACATAAACCAACTCACTTTCCATTCTATAGTTGATATGTTAATATCATTCATGTGTACGACAAACAACCGTCTCACGAAATGATGTAAATCATTTTTCAGTTATGAAATTCATGGATGTTATTAATGAGTAAATTTATGATTTTATGTTATATTTATTAATAAGAAATAATTTTTTAAATATAATATCACATCTAACTTCTTACCTTCTAATCCATTGGAAAATAATAACATTGCTCGTGCGCACATGTTTACTTCCTCCTCCACAGAGAAATGTGAAATATATTTAATTATTTTACATGGTTTATAATAAGGATGTACTTTACGTAATAAAAACTCAATAAAGTTTAAGTAATATATATTTTCCTTTCATTACATCCTTAATTAAAAATGCATACAAATTCCATGAACATGTACGACGTGCCATCTCCATGAAATGTGTAATCCATTAATGATCTCTGAATTTTATAGATTACTATAAATACATATATATAATAAATATATATGACATTAAAAATATTGTTATGATTCTGGATATAATTTATCTATAATAAAATTAAAAGGATCAAAAATACCAAATCAAAATATAAATGAATAATAATGTTTGTTTTACCTGAAACAAGGACTTTAACAAATACATTTTATTGAACTATCAAAAAAATAATTATTATATCATATATGGTATGAGATATATGAGTATGTTAATTTAGTATACTTATAAAGAATTTATAGTTATAATACATCTAGTTTGGGCACATATAAATGAAGTCCAACCTGAGGTAATGGTTTCTTATCTCACTTTTACTTTCATGAGACATACATAAAATTCCCCAACTATTCTATTGTTTAGTGTATATACTACGCATTTGGATATGTTATATCATTAATATACATATATTCATGGTATATAATGTTTCATTGGATGTTATTTATTTCACAAGCCTTATGATTCAAAATCTACCCATGTGGTAAGGGATTGTTTCACAATCTCATCATTATTTGGGATTTTTCATGTTTATGTCTCTATTATAAGAATTTTTTGACATTTTTATAAAAAAAGTAATTTTATTTTCATATCATATGGTTATTTATAAATATTTTGAATTAATTGTACCATTTTCCCTCTCTTGGGTACTGCAAATTATTGATAAAATGTTTTTAAGAAAAAAATAATTTATTTTTAACTTCAGTTGAAAATATTTTTCTCTTCCAAAATAATGTTTTATAAATAAATTTTCAAAAATGTTTCTAACATTAGCCAAATCATTTATTAAAGAAGTTTTTACCCAATTTTTACTTTTTATAAAAAAAAATTGAAATAGATCTCTATGTTTTTTTCCAAATAAGGCATGTTTGGATTTTACTAACAATATGAAATGAATACTTGTTTTAATGTGTGTAGAATGTATATAATTTCAATCATAAATAAAACTCAATTTTTTAAATATTAATTTATAATTTTAAAAATATATTTTGGAAGAAAATTATTTTCAAAATACTTTATTACTTTTATTTTCAAATATATTTTCAAAGTAAACAAATGTTATTTTCCTAATTGTATTTAATGGAATTTTTATGGTATTTCTATACATAAACGAAATAAAAACTATATTATACTTATGATCCACTAGGTATAAGTTGTAATGATACAATACTTATTATTTTTTCAGATGTTCTATGACAAGTTTGATTGGAGATATGCCAGTATTATTCCATTCATATTACTATCGATTTTTTATGATTATGTTTATTTATTGGGGTATTTGTAGGAATTTTGTATGCAAGTTTTTAAATATTAATATTTATGATTATTATGTTTCAATCCATTCATTTGAGGAATTCATCGGATATAATTTATTGGTGTGGAACATTATATCCCCTCGAAGCAACGGTAGGTATCATGGGAAAAACTAGCATGGGTTTTGGGTCATACCCTCATCCATTTATATAATAAGTCTTATAATGAGGCCTTGATAGTATATTTATTATTAGTATAATTAATCATTACCACATTATGATATTATTAATTTATGTTCCATGTTATTATTTGATTATTTAGAATATGCACAGTTATGTTTCAACCTCGTGTTGTTATTTATATGGCATTATTCTATCATTATTTTTTCCTTCTATATTATTCTTAAGTAATTGATTTAATGAAATCTGTTTTAGTTATCTATCTTAATATATTAATTTTTATTATTTATTAATGATGCATTCTCCTACACATATTCCCTCACAGAGCATCTAATGTCACCCATTTCTTATGTATTATTTTCCCCTGGATACAAGGAAGTGATTTATGGTTCATATGGAAGGATATTATAATAGGGTATGTTAAATTATCAAATAAAACATTTCTCATATTTTATGTTTTCAATTTGAATATGAATTTCAAGTTTTTATCTATTTTACCATGACAATAAAACCATTCACTAGTGGAAAAAACTTTTAACACATCAGCATTTTTCAAGTAGGTTCTATATAAGTGACGTGAAAAGATGTAAAAATTAATTTATCATATCGGTTATACAATAACTGAATGGATAAATCGATGAGAATAAATTTTTTACATTGGTTATTTTATAACCAACCTAATAAAAATTGAGATTAGCATTATCACGTCGGTTATTTTACAACCGACGTGACATATCGAATTTGGGCTCTTTACCACGTTGGTTGTTTTAGAACTGACGTGACAAAGCAAATCCCGACAATTTATCATGTTAGTTATAAAATAACAAAAGGGATACAGTTCCATTTATAAATTTGGTTATAAAATAATCGACGTTATAAATAATTTTCTACATCGGTTATTAAATTACTAATTTTATAAACATAAAAAGATAGTTTATCATGTTAGTTATTAAATAAACGATGTGATAGAGCATTTAAATTATTTATTGCACCCTATATTCAGTCATTCTGGTTTCTTCGATTGGGCGACCTATGACTCGTCTCTCTCAAGTGGAAAACCTAGAACTAATTTTTCGATGTAGTACTCTCCAGCCTCATTTTTTCAACATCATTCATCATTTTCATTATCACTAGATCTTTTTGGTCGACTCACAACACTCAAGTAAGACTTACACATCTTGGTATCATTTTTTCTTTTTCTCGATGCCATAAACTAATTTTTTTGATATTATTTTTCTATCTGGGTTCTTTATATCATGCTATGTTTCATATTGTTCATTTATACCATGCTAAATTCATTTCTGGTAAAATAATCCATTGAAGTGATATCATGCAAGTTTATGATTTTTGTGTGTTGTATCATGTGTGGGTGCACATACAGGGGGTGTCTGTAACA
Source organism: Viscum album (assembly GCA_963277665.1). Taxonomy (NCBI): domain Eukaryota; kingdom Viridiplantae; phylum Streptophyta; class Magnoliopsida; order Santalales; family Viscaceae; genus Viscum; species Viscum album. The sequence continues at coordinate 1,510,824,465 of OY728132.1, read as the reverse complement.
GCCCAAGATTTTATAAAAAAATAATCTTTTTAATTTTATTAATGTCTTGTGTTGTACGCTACACCAAAAGGATCTTGCACAACACGCATCCTTGTCTTGCCTTGCATTACACGCAATCGCGACCTTTCTCGATAGCGTGTGTAATACGCAATACCGAGTTTCACTAAACAACGATGTGCTATTAAAATATTATTAAAACTAGCCGTTATGAATAGTAATAACCACTTTTTAAAATTCTGTAAATCTTATTTTTCAAAATGAACTTCATTCTTGGATTCGGAGTATCGAATTTAGCCTAAGGTGAAATTTTGGTACTTTTCGGATAATTTTCATATTCTGATGAATAGTGAAAATTACTAAATTATAATTAAAAACAACTTTTTTAATCGAAATAATTAATAGTGATAAATCATTAATTTGAGTGGTTTTAAAGTATATTTAGAATATATTTTTACAATTTAATACAATGTTGGTCATTGGATGAAATTTCACATTTAAACTGGACATAAACAAGTGTCAATCTTTTGATAGATATTGTTTCTTAAAAACACGCTATTTGTTTTAACAGCGGGATTTAATTACAAAATTAATTAATGCAACTTTTATGTTATGAATTTGGTAAAATAGACTTCATTTTTGAATTCGGAATATGAAATATAGCTTAGGATGAAATTTTGGCATTGTTCTGAAAAACATCAATTTTTTATGAATAGTGAAACTACTAAGTGGTAGTTAAAAAAATTGAATTTTTCATAAAACTTAATTTTGCCGCTTCTGTGAATGGAATTTCGAAAATCCGAGAGACACGGTTAATATCAAGGACTAAAATGTGGTTCAATGAGATGAAAATAATTTTTTGGTGAATAGTAACTTTTTACTATTTTTACCGCGGTTAATAGTAAATAGGGTAACTAAGGGTAAATATGATATCAATATTACCCTAACACATGTCCTAATTCTATTGGACAAGTGTAATTCGACCAAAAACAAACTTAGGAATAAAATATGACCATTTAGGCCCACTTGGATTAGATTAGGACATTTATTATTAATTTATTTAAAGAAGGGTTAAAATAGTTAAAATCAAAGTTTAATAAGTAAATCATTTTTAATATGGGGTTATACATAAGATAAATTCGACTATAAATATTCATTAGAAAGCTAAAAAGATTTCATACATGATGGTATTTTATTTGTAATTTTTAGACATCAAATAATTTAATTTATTTATGACACAATGATGATGCAGTAATTATCTTATTAATGAAATATTGATATAATTGATGTTATAAACACCAAAATAAATGTAATTTGAGACTTTTTATGAATTAAACTAATTTTTTAGGTTAATATGATATATTAATGTTGATTTAATCAACTTGGTTCGAACATTTAATTCTGTTATGACTTTCACAAAAGTCATATATCAAATAGTGTCAAAATTGACACAAAATAGTTTTTAAATCAAATATTATATTATTAATTGTTATTTTATTCCTAAAAATCTAAGGTTCGGCCAAATGACTTAGATAAGGATATATATATTAATAATAAACAATTTGTGGTTCGTTTGGCATGTTATAGTAAGTGTATTAGCCATATAGTGAAAGAAAACAAAAAGACATGGTAAAAGTTAAATTATTTAACTTAATGTTAAATCTAAATGATAAGGTTAACATAGGAACCTAAACTTGTCTAAATTCTATTGGATGAGAGGATTTCGACCCTTCCCCACCTTAGCTTCAAAATAAGACCCTTTGGAACCATTATAAACCGATTTTGACTTTAATATAAAATAATATTTTGAGATATTCCTAAGGTGCCCCTCTCCTCCCCTATAAAAGGACACCTCCTCCCCCTCCTCCTCACACCAAATTGAGCACTCAAGCTCGGCCAACCCCTGCCAAGTTCTCCTCTCCACTTCCCTAGCAACATCCTAGAGGTTCTGGTCTTCCTCAAAGACCAATTTTAGTGCCCTAAGAGGAGGTCTCAAAGAGGCACTTCAAAGAAGAGGTAATTACCGTTACCAATTCTTTCATCTTTATTTCTTCTTCCACTTCTTCTTCTTAGGTTGTTTCATTATGAAGTAATAACATCAGTATCACTCATATACTGATATGTTATTATAAGTATGAAACAAACCTATTTCACCATCTATCCATCCTACGGAAAAAGAAATCACCGCGCGTGCGTACGTACGGAATACCGTCTCCACGCCGTGGTGTAATCTATTTTCCACCACCACCTTACATTGATGGGTATAATGGTGTAAAGAATAACTATACATATTTATTACAACATCATATTGATTCTGATATATTGTATAATCCACTCCAATTCAATTCAATATTTATAGAAATGATATCATCGCTCGTGCGTACGTACGGAATACCGTCTCCACGACGCGATGAGATTCATTCTACATGTTAACCATTTAAGAATGATTATAATGTATATATAAGAAATAATAATGAAATATATGATATTATAAAGCTACTGGATTTATGTATATATATACATATGTATGTCATCTACTTACTTCCATTTCAAGACAACAAGGAAAGGAAAACAGCGTTCATGCGTACGTACGGACTACCGTCTCCATGAACGGTGTTTTTCATTTTATTTATCTACCTATTATATATATATATATACTGAATATATATGATATATAAATCATATTTTATATTCTGGAAGTAAGTAAATCATGATATAAGTAATAATGATGTCAAGAACAACAAGTCAAAACACCTACGATAAATGAAACGATTTTACCCAAAACGCTTCTTTAACATGGAATTTACAAAAGAACGGGTAATATAATGTCATAAGTGAACCATATATGATATCATAACAAAGAATATGATTCTGTAATAAGTCAATAACATGATTTAAATCATTATACAGGAGTTTCGGACACTTACAAAGCAAGTCGGACCTAAGGTAAGGGAAATATCACAATCTCATTTTTATCCGAGATTGTTTATACGTTGGTATTTACTGGGGTGTATTTTATCATCCACATCCATGTTTTCTCAATATATAATATTATTTACATCCACCTACAATTGTTTAAATCCAATTTTACCCTTCTATGAGTTTTTATTAAAAGATATGAAAGGAATCTTTTGCCGTTTTTTTTATACGAGGTACTTTTTGACTTTTCCGACAAAAGTACGAAGAATGTTTTTTTTTTTAACTTATACGGAACGAACGGATTTATACTGTTTTATAAAGCCTTATTTTCATGAAGCTTCCTCTAAAAGATTTCATGACTATTTTCAATAAAATATCTTTCTTTTAAAATTGCATGATGTTTTGTGAAAAGAAATTGATTTTAAAGAAGAAAGAATATTTTCCTCAAGAATTCATTTCAAGTGTTTTATCAAAAGTATTTTCCATCTAAGATAATAAAGGGTTCTGTTTCTATCCATATTTTTACATTGATTTGACTATGTTGTGATGGAATTATGTTTATGAATTCCTTTATCTTATATGAATGGTTTTATGATGTCATGTTGTTTAAGAATCCCATTTTTATTACATGGGTTATGAAATGATGTATGATTTATGATTTTGTGGCACACATAAGAATGGTATCATTAAGAGATGGGTGGGACCTATATCTCCCTCCAATGCATTGGGTAAAGATTTTATATCTCATGAGATAGACATGGCTGGAATGGTAGGTTATACCGGTTCAGTGAAACAGGACTGAAACGAGGATTACTCGATTCAGAAAGGGACTTTGTCCACTAAGATAGTCTTGGCAATGAGTCTTGACTAACAAGAAATGATTCTCTATGATTATGTGTGTATGCCACAATGAGTAATGTTTTAAGTTATGATTTCATTTTCACTTCTATGATTTATCCCACGTTATGATATTATGAGCTCTTTTGCAGGTTAAGATTTCCAAAAGCTATGTTCTTATGTATATGATGTGATTGATATTTCTTTTGTTTACCCTTACTGAGCATTTGAGCTCACCCTTTTATGTTTTCTTTTCCCCAGGGTATAAAGAAAGGTTTTAGGTAAAAAAAAGATCTTTATGGGAGATGTTGAAGATCTTTCACCACGTTTAGAAGATTACGTTCCGAGTTTCCAAAGACACTAAACTATTACGATCCTTGTGTGTGTGTTTTTGTTATGTACTAAGTATTCCGCAAAAGTAATGTAATGTCCATGTACGTCAGGCTACGGGTCTCTACAGTTGGTATCAGAGGAAAGGTTTAGTCAACCTTTGGAAACTAGGATGCGAAAACGTTAGTGAGATCCCTAGAGATATTTCTAAGGTATGTCTAGGGATGTCTCTAAGGTTAAGTATACGTATTGGTTATAGTACTAGAATTACGCTAACGATTATAGAATTAAACCTAAGATGTTAGATATTGAAGGTACTCCCCCTTTATTATGTTGTTTTCCCTAGCATGATTTTTGCCTCTCACAAGATTCTTTTGTGTTTTAGTTAATGGAGGGAACCAGAAGGAATTCGGTTAACATTGAATCCAATGGACAAATTGGTGACTATGAGCAACAAAATTGTGTAATGCCTAAAGATAAAGATATTGTGATTATGCCGAATCAGTCATCGCGATATATGATTAACAAGGTGAAATTTAGTGGTATGAATAATTCATCAAAGAAGAGGAAGATAAACTATTATGCATGTTCGCATGTTGAGGAGCATAAAGAAAGGAAGATTGAGATTTCTAAAGAAGGGAAGAAGAACCTTGAGGAATACCTCAAATGGAGGGACCGATGTTATCTGTGTGGAGAAAAGGGTCATAGGGTGACAGACTGTTATGGAGTTCAATGTCTTATTTGTGGAGAACATGGGCATTACCCAACTCAATGCCCTGACCTAAAAAGATACTTCTAAATCAAGGAAGGACTTATTCCAGGACAGTCATTGATGTGGATGGACTGAAGTGTTTATGTATTGGTATTCAAGAATAATGTTGTTGAGGTACTTTTATGGTGTATTGGAATATTTATGTATTGGTCTAATGTGGTATTCAAAGTGATTGAGATATTTTTGGAAATAAGATGATATGCGCATAATGAAGGGATAAGACGATAATGAGATGATTGATTGTATTCATGAGCTCATGATTGATATAAGGACTAAGTGATATCATGGTTTGAGTATATAGAATTTTGAGGATTTTGGTATGTGGAAAGTGTTAACTGCACTCATGTTTTCACTAAGGTATTCAAGAGAATACACGATTAAGGACTTTGAATGTTTGGAATATGACCAACAAGACATATCTTATGATATGTGGGGATCAACGACAGTATTAAATCTCTGGTAATCGTTGCCACTATATTATGAGAGTGGACTGCAGTATTATGTATAAGCCTAAAGATTAGACTGGATTATATTGGACATAAGTTAGTATTGTTTAAGGATAGAAGATTTTCGATATTATCGATGGGATGTTATAGTAACGTAGTTTTAGAAAAAGGGACAACCTGCAGGACGGGCGACAGCCCATCGCTTCGGACAATGCTGTAGGAATCGAACCCACAACCGAAGTGCGACTGGCCTTTATCGCCTACCACTGACCTACAGGAAGTCCCTATTTAGTAGAAACTAGTTTTATTATATTAAGCAGTATGATATATGAAGTATAAGTCCATTTTAGGAACTATATATGATTAATCTCACTATAGAATGACTTATGTATATTTAATAACTTTTGCTTACCTTTTGTTTGAGACAGATGGAATGACCCGTCATTCTATCACATGATCTGCTAACACTTCACGAATAACAAATTCAACTTCATTTATTTAAGAGATGAAGTGGAAATTGTTAAAAGCACGAACAACAGTGAGATTATACAAAAATCAAGTAAGTATTTCTTCTAATTCAAATTTTTCAACTTTAGGGAAATGATATTGAAAACCAAAAATGTTGTCCTAGTGATCTTATATCTGATGAATCAGATGGTACCCTAGATCATCACAAATTTATGGCTTTGTGATTACTGGCTTTTCCATAGCCATGTTCTCTACCACTCTCCATCAGAACATGATGGTTAGATTTTTCTTCCATATCCATATTTTCACCTATGTGGAAACCCAGTGATTAGTTTATTTGGGTAACCGTTAGGTTTCATACTTTTGTTTTTAAATATTGGTTTTGATATTCCTTTTTACGATGTGGGTTTCTATTAAAGAAACTTTCGAATAGTAAACCATTTATAACCCCGAAGAATTTCGAGGGCGAAATTCATTTTAAGGGGGGTAGAATGTAACAGCCCAAGATTTTATAAAAAAATAATCTTTTTAATTTTATTAATGTCTTGTGTTGTACGCTACACCAAAAGGATCTTGCACAACACGCATCCTTGTCTTGCCTTGCATTACACGCAATCGCGACCTTTCTCGATAGCGTGTGTAATACGCAATATCGAGTTTCACTAAACAACGATGTGCTATTAAAATATTATTAAAACTAGCCGTTATGAATAGTAATAACCACTTTTTAAAATTCTGTAAATCTTATTTTTCAAAATGAACTTCATTCTTGGATTCGGAGTATCGAATTTAGCCTAAGGTGAAATTTTGGTACTTTTCGGATAACTTTCATATTCTGATGAATAGTGAAAATTACTAAATTATAATTAAAAACAACTTTTTTAATCGAAATAATTAATAGTGATAAATCATTAATTTGAGTGGTTTTAAAGTATATTTAGAATATATTTTTACAATTTAATACAATGTTGGTCATTGGATGAAATTTCACATTTAAACTGGACATAAACAAGTGTCAATCTTTTGATAGATATTGTTTCTTAAAAACACGCTATTTGTTTTAACAGCGGGATTTAATTACAAAATTAATTAATGCAACTTTTATGTTATGAATTTGGTAAAATAGACTTCATTTTTGAATTCAGAATATGAAATATAGCTTAGGATGAAATTTTGGCATTGTTCTGAAAAACATCAATTTTTTATGAATAGTGAAACTACTAAGTGGTAGTTAAAAAAATTGAATTTTTCATAAAACTTAATTTTGCCGCTTCTGTGAATGGAATTTCGAAAATCCAAGAGACACGGTTAATACCAAGGACTAAAATGTGGTTCAATGAGATGAAAATAATTTTTTGGTGAATAGTAACTTTTTACTATTTTTACCGCGGTTAATAGTAAATAGGGTAACTAAGGGTAAATATGATATCAATATTACCCTAACACATGTCCTAATTCTATTGGACAAGTGTAATTCGACCAAAAACAAACTTAGGAATAAAATATGACCATTTAGGCCCACTTGGATTAGATTAGGACATTTATTATTAATTTATTTAAAGAAGGGTTAAAATAGTTAAAATCAAAGTTTAATAAGTAAATCATTTTTAATATGGGGTTATACATAAGATAAATTCGACTATAAATATTCATTAGAAAGCTAAAAAGATTTCATACATGATGGTATTTTATTTGTAATTTTTAGACATCAAATAATTTAATTTATTTATGACACAATGATGATGCAGTAATTATCTTATTAATGAAATATTGACATAATTGATGTTATAAACACCAAAATAAATGTAATTTGAGACTTTTTATGAATTAAACTAATTTTTTAGGTTAATATGATATATTAATGTTGATTTAATCAACTTGGTTCGAAAATTTAATTCTGTTATGACTTTCACAAAAGTCATATATCAAATAGTGTCAAAATTGACACAAAATAGTTTTTAAATCAAATATTATATTATTAATTGTTATTTTATTCCTAAAAATCTAAGGTTCGGCCAAATGACTTAGATAAGGATATATATATTAATAATAAACAATTTGTGGTTCGTTTGGCATGTTATAGTAAGTGTATTAACCATATAGTGAAAGAAAACAAAAAGACATGGTAAAAGTTAAATTATTTAACTTAATGTTAAATCTAAATGATAAGGTTAACATAGGAACCTAAACTTGTCTAAATTCTATTGGATGAGAGGATTTCGACCCTTCCCCACCTTATCTTCAAAATAAGACCCTTTGGAACCATTATAAACCGATTTTGAATTTAATATAAAATAATATTTTGAGATATTCCTAAGGTGCCCCTCTCCTCCCCTATAAAAGGACACCTCCTCCCCCTCCTCCTCACACCAAATTGAGCACTCAAGCTCGGCCAACCCCTGCCATGTTCTCCTCTCCACTTCCCTAGCAACATCCTAGAGGTTCTGGTCTTCCTCAAAGACCAATTTTAGTGCCCTAAGAGGAGGTCTCAAAGAGGCACTTCAAAGAAGAGGTAATTACCGTTACCAATTCTTTCATCTTTATTTCTTCTTCCACTTCTTCTTCTTAGGTTGTTTCATTATGAAGTAATAACATCAGTATCACTCATATACTGATATGTTATTATAAGTATGAAACAAACCTATTTCACCATCTATCCATCCTACGGAAAAAGAAATCACCGCGCGTGCGTACGTACGGAATACCGTCTCCACGCCGTGGTGTAATCTATTTTCCACCACCACCTTACATTGATGGGTATAATGGTGTAAAGAATAACTATACATAGTTATTACAACATCATATTGATTCTGATATATTGTATAATCCACTCCAATTCAATTCAATATTTATAGAAATGATATCATCGCTCGTGCGTACGTACGGAATACCGTCTCCACGACGCGATGAGATTCATTCTACATGTTAACCATTTAAGAATGATTATAATGTATATATAAGAAATAATAATGAAATATATGATATTATAAAGCTACTGGATTTATGTATATATATACATATGTATGTCATCTACTTACTTCCATTTCAAGACAACAAGGAAAGGAAAACAGCGTTCATGCGTACGTACGGACTACCGTCTCCATGAACGGTGTTTTTCATTTTATTTATCTACCTATTATATATATATATATACTGAATATATATGATATATAAATCATATTTTATATTCTGGAAGTAAGTAAATCATGATATAAGTAATAATGATGTCAAGAACAACAAGTCAAAACACCTACGATAAATGAAACGATTTTACCCAAAACGCTTCTTTAACATGGAATTTACAAAAGAACGGGTAATATAATGTCATAAGTGAACCATATATGATATCATAACAATGAATATGATTCTGTAATAAGTCAATAACATGATTTAAATCATTATACAGGAGGTTCAGACACTTACAAAGCAAGTCGGACCTAAGGTAAGGGAAATATCACAATCTCATTTTTATCCGAGATTGTTTATACGTTGGTATTTACTGGGGTGTATTTTATCATCCACATCCATGTTTTCTCAATATATAATATTATTTACATCCACCTACAATTGTTTAAATCCAATTTTACCCTTCTATGAGTTTTTATTAAAAGATATGAAAGGAATCTTTTGCCGTTTTTTTTATACGAGGTACTTTTTGACTTTTCCGACAAAAGTACGAAGAATGTTTTTTTTTTAACTTATACGGAACGAACGGATTTATACTATTTTATAAAGCCTTATTTTCATGAAGCTTCCTCTAAAAGATTTCATGACTATTTTCAATAAAATATCTTTCTTTTAAAATTGCATGATGTTTTGTGAAAAGAAATTGATTTTAAAGAAGAAAGGATATTTTCCTCAAGAATTCATTTCAAGTGTTTTATCAAAAGTATTTTCCATCTAAGATAATAAAGGGTTCTGTTTCTATCCATATTTTTTACATTGATTTGACTATGTTGTGATGGAATTATGTTTATGAATTCCTTTATCTTATATGAATGGTTTTATGATGTCATGTTGTTTAAGAATCCCATTTTTATTACATGGGTTATGAAATGATGTATGATTTATGATTTTGTGGCACACATAAGAATGGTATCATTAAGAGATGGGTGGGACCTATATCTCCCTCCAATGCATTGGGTAAAGATTTTATATCTCATGAGATAGACATGGCTGGAATGGTAGGTTATACCGGTTCAGTGAAACAGGACTGAAACGAGGATTACTCGATTCAGAAAGGGACTTTGTCCACTAAGATAGTCTTGGCAATGAGTCTTGACTAACAAGAAATGATTCTCTATGATTATGTGTGTATGCCACAATGAGTAATGTTTTAAGTTATGATTTCATTTTCACTTCTATGATTTATCCCACGTTATGATATTATGAGCTCTTTTGCAGGTTAAGATTTCCAAAAGCTATGTTCTTATGTATATGATGTGATTGATATTTCTTTTGTTTACCCTTACTGAGCATTTGAGCTCACCCTTTTATGTTTTCTTTTCCCCTGGGTATAAATAAAGGTTTTAGGTAAAAAAAAAGATCTTTATGGGAGATGTTGAAGATCTTTCACCACGTTTAGAAGATTACGTTCCGAGTTTCCAAAGACACTAAACTATTACGATCCTTGTGTGTGTGTTTTTGTTATGTACTAAGTATTCCGCAAAAGTAATGTAATGTCCATGTACGTCAGGCTACGGGTCTCTACAGTGTCCAAGGGGGTAGGGACTGTTCAAGTGGGTGGGGGCTATCCAGGAGGGGTGGGGGATATCTTGGGGGTGGGGGTGTCCAAGGGGGTGGGTGGTGTCTAGGGGTGTGGGGGCTGTTCAAGGGGGTTGGGGTGACCAAGGGGTGGTGGTGGTTCCTTGGGGGTGAGGGGGCTATCCATGGGGGTGGGGATGCCCAGGGGTGGGGGTGGTGTCCAGGTGGGTGAGTGGGTTGTCCAAGGGGGTAAGGGGTGTCCAGGTGAGTAGGGGAGTCAAGGGGGTTGGAGCTATTTAAATGGGTGGGGGTTGTCCAGGGGGTGGGGGATGTCCAGAGTGTTGGGGGATTTACAGGGGGTGGGGGCTGTCCAGAGGGTTGGGGGTTGTCTAGGGTGTGAGGGTTGTCCAGAGGGGTGGGGGGATATCCAAGGGGGTGGTGGTGTCAAAATTGGGGTCCAAGGGTGGGGGTGGTGTCCAGGTGGTGAGGGGGGTTTCCAAGGGGGTATGGTTGTCCAAGGGGTGGGGTGGTGTTGAGGGGGAGAGGTGGTTTTCCAAGGGTGGGGGTGTCCAGGGGGTATCCAAGGGGGTAGGGGTGGGGGTGGTGTCTAGGGGAGTGGGGGTGTCTAGAGGGTGGGGGTGGTGTCCAAGGGGTGAGGGGTTGTCCAAGGGGGTAGGGGTGTCCAGGGGGTGGGGGTGGGGTGGTGTCTAGGGGGTGAGAGGGCTATCTAAGGTGGTAGGGTGTCTAGGTGGGTGGGGGTGTCCAGAGGGATAGAGGGGTTGTCCAGAGGGTTGGTGGTGTCCAAGGGGTGGGGGTTATCCAAAGGGGTGGGGGCTGCCCAGGGGGTGGGGGTCTGTTCAGAGGGGCGGGGGCTGTCCAAGGGGTGGTGGTGTCCAGGGGTTGTCGAAGGGGGTGGGTTGGTGTCTAGGGGTGAGGGGGATTTTCAAGAGGATTGGGGTGTCCAAGGGTGGGGGTGGGGGTAGTGTTTAGGGGGGGTGGGGGTGTCCAGGGGTGGTGGGTGGATTCCAGGGGTGAGTGGGCTGTCAAAGGTGGAATGGGGTGTCCAGGGGGTGGGATGTCTAGGGGTGGGGGATGTCGAGAGGGGTTTGGGTTTGTCTAGGGGGTGGGGGTTGTTCAAGGGGGTGGTGGGGTCTAGGGGGTGTCCAAGGTGGTGGGGTGTCTAGGGGGTGAGAGGGTCTTCCAAGGGGGTGGGGGTTTCTAAGGGTGGGGGTGTCCAGGGTGTGAGGGGGGAAATCTAAGGGTTGGGGGTGTCCAGGGGGCTCTCTAGAGGGGTTGGGGGATGTCTAGGGGTGGGGATTGTCCAAGGGGGTGTCTAGGGGGTGTCCAAGGGGGTGGGGGATGGTGTCCAGGGGTTGGGGTGTCCACGGGGTGTGGGATGTCCTTGGGGGGCCTAATGGGGTTTGGTGTGGGGGTGGTGTCCAAGGGGGTGATGGGGCTTTCCAAGGGGGTAGGGGTGTCCAAGGGGTGGGTGGTGGTGTCAATGGGGTGAGGGGGATGTATATGGGGTGTCCTTGGGGGTAGGGGTGGGGGTGGTGTCCATGGGTGGTTAGGGTGTCCCCAGGGGTGATGGTGGTGTCCAGGTGGGTGAGTGGGTTGTCCAAGGGTGTAGGGCTATCTAGGGGTGGGGGTGCTGTTAAGGAGGTGGGGTGTCTAGTGGGTGGTGGTGTCCTAGGGGTGTCAACGGGGGTGGGGTGGTTTCCAATGGGGTAGGGGTTAGACAGCTTCCTCAACCCCTGGACACCACTCCCCCACCCCCTTGACACCCCCACCCCCATGGACACCCACCCCATGTATAGGCCCCCACCCCCATGGACACCCTGGATATCCCCTACCCTAGTGGAAAACCCCTAACCCCTTGGACATCCCCCACGACCCCTCTGGACAGCCCCCTACCCCCTTGGACACACCCTTGGTATATATATATCCAAACAGTTTCATTGAAACCATTGGCATATTTTAACTTCAGGTAGACTATACCAACGGTTCCTATAGAATCATTGGTATAGGGCTATTACAACAACTATCATGCCAATAGTGTGACAAACTATTGGGGTATTATATCCCTACAGTTTCATGGTATATCCCAATGGTTTCAAATGATTGGGATATGTGTCATTTTAAGTAGTGAATATATACATATTTTAATCATTAAAATTCATATTTCTTTTTTACGGAATAGTGAATTTGCTATCCAGTTGCACCAGGATGTATTCTTTATTTACCTTAAGAAGAAAGGATCCAAGATGAATTTAAAACAGTTATATCTAAATATATTTTCTTTTTAAAATCATTTTCATGCTTATATTTTTCAAATATGCATGGATTTGTTTTATATTTCAAAATTGTTTTACATTCAAATTATGATATTTTTCATATAAATATATTTGTGTCGTATCTTAAAAAGTTGTATAATATTTATATTTGTTGTAGGTAATAATGGGTCGAAGTTTAATTACAGAACATCGAATAAGTAATGAATATGAGGATAGTTTTGATTCCTTTTTGGAATTTTCTAATTAAAATGTTCCAAGAAGTGTCATTTTTGTCTATCTATGCTTGAAATGTTTGAATACAATGAAGTGGAAAAGTAGAGATATAAAAGATCATATGATTTGTCATGGTTTCAATCAGAGTTACAACCCATAGATTTAGCATGGTAAAACTGGACATAATGTCAGATCTATTGATGATGATGATTTTCAATATGGTAACCCCGATGGAATTTAAGAAATGATTTGTGATATTGCAATAGAACTAATTGAGATAGAACTGATAGTTTCACGTCAATATGGTGATGCTAAAAAACTATTATATCCTAGTTGTATGGAGTTTATGGTTTTTCGATGGTTTTAAGATTGATTAACCTGAAAGATAAATATGGATGGAGTGACCTAAATTTTACAGAGCTACTACAATTGTTGGAATACATTCTTCCCAAAGACAACGATCTTCCATATTCACATTATAAGCCCAAGAAAATATTATGCCTGATGGGATTGGAATACAAGAAAATACATGCATGTCAAAATTACTGTATGATATATATAAAGGAATATGAATTTCTATATAGTGTCTTAAATGTGGTACATCATTGTATAAGTTGAAAAAAATCACATACTGATGTAGAGATTATGATGATCCATTCCAAGGTATTTTGGTATCTTCCTGTAATTCATCATTTGAAACATTTATTTTCTAATTCACATGATGAAAAAAATGATAAGATGGAATTCTGATGAGTGGATATGTGATGGATAAATACATCATCTAGTAAATTTTCCAACCTGTAATAAAATTGATGAGCAGTATCCTACATTTGGAAATGAAATTAGGAATCTCAGACTGGGGTTGTGCACATATGGAATGAATCCATACCGAACACTTAGTAGCACACATATTTCATGGCCTATTTTATTGGTAATTTACAACCTCTCTCTTGAAGTTTGTATAAATTGAAAATATTTCATGTTGAGTATAATGATCTCTGGTCATAAACAACCCCGAAAGGATATTGATGATTTCTTGTCACCATTGATTGATGATTTGAAACATTTATGGGAGGATGGTTTTAGGGTGTATGATTCTTATAAAAAGCAATATTTTCAATAGCATGCAGTGCTTATGTTCACAACAAATGAATTACTTGCATATAGAAATTTGTCTGCATACAGTGTTAAGGGGAATAAAGCATTTCCCATTTGAGAAAAACAGACATCATATTGTTAATTTCATCATGTGAGGAAAACATTATTCATGGATCATCGAATATTTTTTCCTATGGATAACTCTTATACAAGACTAAAAAGGAATTCAATGGCTCAAAAGAATTTGATAATTCTATAAAAACTTTATCCCATGATGTGTATTTTGAGTGGGTGGAAAACCTTGATGTGACATTGGGAAAGACATAGAAATCTGGTAATGATAGATATATTTAGAAAAAAAGGTCAATATTTTTTGAGCTACCATATTAGAGATATAATGAAGTAAAACACAATATTGATTTCATGCACATGGAAAAGAATATCTACGACAGTTTGATTGGAAAAATTGTTAGATATTAAAGGAAATAAAAAAGATGAGTTGAATGCAATATTAGACTTACTATCAATGGGAATACATTTGGACTTAACTCCCACTCCAAATGGAAGACAAACATTTATTCCCTCGGCTTGTTATACATTATCCAAGAGGGAGAAAAATATCTTTTTTCAGAGTCTTAATGATATCAAAGTGACTCGAGGTTATTTTTCCAATGTAAAAATTTGTATCTCTTTGAAGTATTTGAAGTTGATAGGTATAAAATCTCATAATTTTTACATCACGATGCAACAACTTATACCAGTTTCATTGTGTTGAATATTTTCCATCCCTGTCAAAAATACTATAATGAAGTTGTGTTATTTTTTCAATTCAATTTGTAATAAGGTGATTGATGTGAATTCTTTGGACATTTTGTAAAATGATGAAATTTCTATACTTTGTCAATTGGATATGTATTTTCCTCCATCTTTTTTTGATATAATTGTGCATTTAATGATTTATCTTGTTCGTGAAATAAAGCATTTTGGACTTGTATATCTTTGTTGGATGTGTCCTTATGAAAGGTATATAAAAATATTGAAGGGTTATATTAAGAATACATATTGACCTGAAGCCTCCATTGTTGATAAGTATATTTCTGAGGAGGTTGCGTATATTTGTATGGGATACTTGGCTGTCACGGATCACATAGGCTTGCCTCCATCTCTCTATGAACAAGTTAATAATGAGGGAAAGGGGATTCATGGCTTGAAAGTCAAATCATTTTCATCTGAACATATGAAGAAGTTATAATTATACATCTTAAATAAAATAGTTGATTCCCAACTGTATATAACATTTCATATTAATAAGTTGAAAAAATGTCATCCAAAGAAGAAAGAAATGTGGATTTTGAATGAGCACAACAAAACATTTTTGTTGTTGTTTAAAAAGGAATTGCTTGGTAGATCAGATGTATTAGAGACATTAAGATTGTTAGTGGGTGGTCCACGTTTAAATTTGATAACATTTTCCAGGTATGACATTGATGGATATATATTTTATACGAATTCTCAGGACAACAGAAGTGCAGTTCAGAATAGTGGTTTATTTTTGTTTGTAAAGGAAATGCATTTTTCTGAGTTCTAAAGACAAAAACAAAATTTCTGCTTCAAGTGCATATTATGGAGGTCTTGAAGTTATATGTGAGGTTGATTACATTAATATTAATGTTACTATCTCTAACTAATAATGGTTTATCAGTAACAATAGTGCGAGACATGATGAATTTGGAATTACAGTTGTTAATATGAATAGATTAGAAGGCGCATCAGATTATTTTATAATGGAAACACATGAAATACAGATTCCCAATGTTGTTGATCAATCAAATATGCAGTGGTCTATTGTTTTAAATGAAAAAAAAAACAATATGTTGGTGAGGATCAACTTGATGAAGATGCTTATTTATGAGATCCTATCTTCCTTGGAAAGATTTGGATAACATAATGATGAGCTTGTTGAATAAATGGTTTGTTCCATAAGGAACGATCATGATAAAGGGATTTAGGGGAAAATCCATTTTTACATTCCTAATATTACATGTAACATATTATTATTTCTTATTTACAGTTATTATTTTCATAAAATTTTATATATTATAATTTATTTCTTTATTAAAACCCGTATTAAAACAAATATGTTGAAGATTTTGTTTATTTTATTTTTGTTTAGTTCTGTTTATCATGTTTACCATTATGTAAATTATATATCTATTATTATTGTTGATGGACAATTACTTTTCCATGTTTACCATGTTTACCATGCATACCATGTCAATCATTTTTACCATGTCTACCATGTCTAATAATCCCACCATGTCCCCCATTTTTACCATGTTTACCATGTTTACCATGTTTACCATGTTTACCATGTGTACCATGTTTACCATGTCTACCATGTTTACCATGTTTACCATGTTTATTATTTTTTACCATAGTTTACCTTTATATAACTTATATATTTATTGAATTTGTTTAATGACAATTACACGACCATGTTTACCATATTTACCAACTTTACTAGTGTTTAATATGTTTACCATATTAACCATATTTACTATTACATAACTTAGTTAAATTTTCAATAATTTTTTTTACATTATTATTTTAATATTTGAATTTTTATATTTTTGAACTAATGATTGTTTTTTTATTCGAAGGATAATGACAGATCAATCAGTTGATCAACCAAATGATTCTGAAGATGAGCATAATGATCATACCTTTGGGGAAGAAAATTCACATGCTCCTCTTGATGTTCCCTAATCTTCCTCATGTGCTCCCATAACAACAAAGAAGAGTTCAAGAGTTGGTAAATGTGGGTGTACACATTTACCAAAATTATCACTTGTCCATACACAGGACCAAAGTATACTCATTGAGTTTGATGAAAATTATATTCCTAGAGGTCCAAATGAAAATGATTTTAAGAGTTTTGTATCAACTCATGTGAGATAAATGTAAGCATTTTGTAAAATGATTAGAGAAGTGTGGACAAAGAGATAATATTTCTATTGTGGGAGACGATTTTGGTAAGATTTTTTTCTATTATTTTACTATTCATGAAATGTTTCTAGTATAATAAATTTTACATGTTCTTTATTAGATGACATTAGATGTTCCTGAAAATGGAAGAGTCATGAAGAAATGCTTATCTATGGACACTTGGAGATGGAGGGATTTCAAATCAACCCTCACATTTGATTTCATTTTCGGTCATAAGAATCATGACAACCCATTTCATATATATTCATTCATAGATGAAGACACATGGATACTGTTTGTTGAAAGCAGAAGAAAAGATTCATTTTTGGAGAGGGCAATGTAAACTTTTATAATATTTCTTGTATAAATGATCTGATTAATGTTTTGATAATGATTTTTTAATCTTAACTTATAGAAAACAAGGAAATATCATCAAGAGATCCAATCTAGAAATGTATAACTTCATATTTATCTCGGGAAGAACAAATGATGGTGGAAAAAATTAAAAAAAACTGAGAGCTAAGTCTTCAAACATTGGAGTGGTTTCCCCTCCATCCCATCCATCTAGACATGAAAAATGGAAGAGAGATCGGATGGAAAAAAAAGGAGAAATATCTTTCGGAAGAATTGAAAATCATAGCTGAGAGGATTGTAAGTTATTTATTTTATTTATTTCAGTCAACAATGTTCTTTATTAATTTGAATCATTAGAGAAATGTTCAATAAAATAATACTAGATTATCTTGAGGAGAAGAGTTCAAAGGGGGTATTTACAGCTGTTGGGAGGCAAGATATTTTTTCTGTAGCATTGGGAAACCCAAAACATCCTAGTCATGTACAAGGATATATGATGGGTATATCGATAAGAAAAGTTTTTACATGCTCTATATCTTTTTCCATTGAGGGTGTTTGTAAAAAAATAGAATCCTTGGAGGCTGATGTTCATAATATTAAAGCGACGATAGTGGAAAAGATTAGAGCGTCATTACAGTCTATGTTTGTAGACATGAAAACACAATTTTAGATAGTAGCTCCCACTCCTCCACCTCCACCTGTAGGACCCATTATTTATCTTCCACCTCCGCCAGTAAATCCCAACCCCCACCTCAACCCACAGACCCCATTTTTTGTCCTACTCCTCTTCCACATCTTATTAATTATTGCGAGTTGTATGTTGATGATCCTCAACATCATATAGTTGCATATGGGATAGTATATTGTATAGGATATATAGTTCATCATCAACAATTATAGGTAGTGCATCACGGGGTCACTGTATAGGATACTATATATAGATCAGCTCATGTACCATTACCTATAGATGAGGTTATGACCATTGGACATAGTATCAGCCATTTTTTAATTTGTCTATCTATACTTCTACGACTCAATACCATATAGGTATGTATATTATATCTTTTTATTTTTTATTAAAGTCGTTTAAAAATTTGGAAACAATTATATTTTTTTGTTTATTTTTACAAGAATACTTCCAAGGTAAATAAATATTGTATAGAAAACAATAGAGACAAATGGCTATGACATTAGATACAGATTCAAGTAGTCATTACAAATTGTCAAGATATTCAAATTTTGTGGCGGATCATTATGATTTTTCAATAGAATCTCATGTTTTTGGACATGCAATAAATGTGGGGATTGTAAAAAATGATATAATGGAACTTATTACTAGATATAATTTGGGCATCGACGTGGTGTGAATTTTTAAGATGTAAGTCTTAACACATTTTCACTGCGTTATATTTATTAAAAATGTATTCTTATATCTGTTTTGTATTAGGTATATTTATCAAATGTGTGAGAAGAATGAGAAGACATATGTATATGGATTCATGGACCCACATTTGATTTCCCTTGAGACACATTCATTGGATGAAAAAAAGAATGCTATATATTGCTGAAGGATTTGAACAGAATATAATCACACAGTGTTGGATGATACCTTTTTTTGAGATGTATGAAACATATCTCT
The DNA here is from genome assembly GCA_963277665.1 of Viscum album. Classification (NCBI taxonomy): domain Eukaryota; kingdom Viridiplantae; phylum Streptophyta; class Magnoliopsida; order Santalales; family Viscaceae; genus Viscum; species Viscum album. Next base: position 1,510,805,409 of record OY728132.1, on the reverse strand, counting down.
GGAAAATATTTCATTATATTTTAACATAAAAAACCACTAACCCTAAATTTTCTTTTATCCGTGATCATTGAATGTTAGGTGTTTTTTTCAAGGGACAAAACACTTTATTGGATATGGTCTGTCCATGGAGATGTGTGGGAAATTTTTAAGAATATTTTAGAAAAGTAAGTTTAAATTTCTTGTTAGTAGATTATATTATAATGAATTTTAAATTTATCCCATTTGTATAATTTTATGACAGGGTATGGGTCTACTTTCGAAAAAACACAAAGAAAAGGAGTGCCAAGATCAAATATGTAAAAGTAATGGTAAATATCCTTTTATAAATTTTACTTTTTGATGTATTACATAAAATAATATTTTGTATTTACACTCATTGATACAGAATTATCATGAACATCAATGTGTCATCGAATGCGAATATTATATGTTAACATTTTTGTATGAAATAATTATAACTGGGACACTTGTGAACATATGACCTGGTAATTTTTCCTTTTAAACATTCCATAATATTTCATTCGATTTATTCATTGTACATGTTGACTAAAATCCCTTTAATTTGTATCTATTTAGTGACCCTCAACCTTATAGTTCTCAAGAGGTCAAACATTTACAAGTGGAATGGTCAAATTATTTTACAGGTTTGATTGGATTTTAGTTTGTTTGTAGAGTAAAATGTAATTTTGAATATTGTCATTATAATTGTGTATTTGTTGGTTGTTTTGGTTGGATTTAGGTTATTTTAGTTGACATTGTATATTTTGAATGTTATATATGTGAATGTTTAATTTATATCTTCTTCTTATTTTGGACTTTTTCATATGATATTTTTGTATGGATTCTGGTCTTGGGGGTGTTACAACGGTGTAGGGGGTGTTTAGTGGGGTGGGGTGTTTCCAGGGGTGTGGGAGGGTTGTCCAGTGGGGTGCAGGTTTCGTGGGTGTCCATTGGGGTGGGAGGGATTCCAAGAGGGTGATAGGGATGTCTAGGGGGTGGTGCTATCTAGGAGGGTGGGGGACTATCCAGGCGGTGTCATGGAGTGTGGGGGTGTTTAATGGGGTGGGGGTTTTTGGGGGATGTGGGAGGGCTATCCAGTGGGGTGGGAGGGTGTCTAGGAGGGTGGGAAGGCTGTCCAGGGGACTGGGGGATGTCCAGGAGGGGGGGGATGTATATGGGGTATCCATGGGTGTGGGGGTTTCCAGTGTGGTGGGGGTTCAGGAATGTGGGACGGATGTCTAGTGGGGTGAGGGGTGTCCAGGGTTTCCATGGGGGTGGGACGGTGTTCAGGAGTGTGGTAGGGCAGTCCAGGGGGTGGGGGTTGTCCATGAGGGTGGGGGGCTATTCAGGGGGTGTCCAGTGGGGTGGGGGGGTCTAGGGGGTGTCTAGTGGGGTGGGGGTTACAGTGGTTTGGGAAGGATTTTATGTGGGGTGGGGGTGTCTAGGGTGTCCATGGGGGTGGGGGTGTCCAGGAAAGTGGGAGTGTTGTCTAGTGGTGTGGGGGCTATCTAAGAGGGCGGGGCCTATCTAGGGGGTATCCAGGGTTGTGGGGGTGTCCAATGGGTGGGTGTTTCCAGGGGTGTGGGAGGGCCGTATAGTGGGGTGGGGGTCTCTAGGGTGTCCATTGGGGTGGGAGGGTGACCACGAGGGTGGGAGGGCTGTTTAGGGATTGGGAGGGCTATCCATGGGTGGGGGTTGTCCAAGAGGGTGGGGGTAGTCCATGTGGTGACCATGGGTGTGGGGGGTGTCCAGTGAGGTGGTGGTGTCTAGGGATGTGGGAGGGTTGTCCAGTGGGGTGGGGGTGTCCATGGAGGTGGGAGGGTGTCCAGGAGGGTGGGGGCAGTCCAGGGGGGTATCTAGGGGTGTGGGGTTGTCTAGTGGGGTGGGGTTTCAGGGGTGTGGGAGGGGTGTCTAATAGGGTGGGGGTGTCCAAGGTGTCCATGGGGGTGAGAGGGTGCCCAGGAGGGTGGGAGGGATATTCAGGGGAGTGAGGGGCTTTCCAGGAGGGTGGGGGTTGTTCAGGGGTGTTCAGGGATGTGTGAGTGAGGTGTCCAGGGGGTGGGGGTTTCAGGGGTGTGGGAAGGATTTCCAATGGGGTGGGGGTTTCCATGGTGTCCATGGGGGTGGGAGGGTGTCCATGAGGGTGGGAGGGCTGTCTAGGGGGTGGGGGTTATCTATGAGGGTGGGGGCTATCTATGGTGTGTCCATGGGTGTGGGGAGGGGGGGTGTCCAATGGGGTGGGGGTTTTAGGGGTGTGGAAGGGTTGTCCAGTGGGATGGGGTATCTATGGTGCCCATATGATTGGTAGGGTGTCCAGGACGGTAGTAGGGATGTCTTGGGGGTGGTGTTGTCAATGGGGGTAGGGGGCTGTCCAGGGGGTGTCTAGAGGTGTGGGGGTGTCCTGTGGGGAGGGGGTTTCTAGTGGTGTGGGAGGGAAGTCCCATGGGGTGGGGTGTTCATGGTGTCTATGGGGGTCTGAGGGTGTCAAGGAGTGGGGGAGGGATGTCTAGGGGATTGGGGTATGTCCATGAGGGTGGGGGATGTTCAGGGGTGTCTGATGGTGTGGGGGTGTCCAGGGGGTGGGGGTTCCATGGGTGTCGGAGGGCTGTCAAATGGGGTGGGGTGTCTAGGGTGTCTAGAAGGTTGGGAGGGATTTCCAGGGGTGGGGGCTATCCAGGACGGTGGGGGCCTATCCCAGGGGTGTCAAGGGGTGTGGGGGTGTCCAGTGGGTTGGGGGTTCCATGGGTATGGGAGGGTTGTCCTGTGGGGTGGGGGTGTTCAGGATGTCCATGGGGGTGGGAGGGTGTCCATGATGTTGGGAGGGCTGTCCAGGGGAGTGGGGGATGTCCAGGAGGGTGGCGGGTTTCTAGGGGGTGTCTAGGGGTTTGGGGGTGTCCAAGGGGTCGGGGTTTCTAGGGGTGTGAGAGGGTTGTCCAATGGGGTGGGTCTGTCTAGGAGAGTGGGGGCTGTCCAGGGGGTGTCCAGGGGTGTGGGGGTGTCTAGTGGGGTGGGGTGTTTCCAGTGGTGTAGAAGGGTTGTCTAGTGGTGTTGGGGTGGTCTGGTTTTGGTTTGGTTTTCATCTTTTTTTGGTCTGTTTCAGGTCTTCTTTGGTCAAGCATTGTTAAGGCTAAACTGTTTTATTAGAAAAGAGGTTTTTACGTTAGTTAGATTATAACAGACGTAAAACAATGCATGGGAATTGGTTTTAATGTCTGTTATTTGAAATCTGACGTAACAAATGCATGGAGATGGGTTTTACGTCGGTTATTTCATAACCGACGTAATAAATGGAATAGAATAATTTTTTACATCAGTTGTTTTATAATCAACCTAGTATATATGTTTTCAAGTTTGTTTTTATTTAAATGATGTGAAAACGCTTCATAAACAGGTTTATCATGTCGGTTATAAAAATAACCGACGTGATAATCACTTCAGAGGTATAGTTTATAACATTGGTTATATAATAACCAACATAATAAAGTATATACCACATTGTTTATTTAAAACTCTATGTAATAAATCCCCACTATGAATCATTTTCAACGTCGGTTTTTTAGGAACCGACGTGAAAAACACTTTGGATTTTTGGTTTTTACATCAGTTTTAAAATAACTGATGTAAAAAACAATATTTGTAACATCTCCTGTAATAAATTCAGCCAAAATTTGGTGTAAAAAATAAATAAATAACCACTGTAAAAAACATTTTCTCCACAAGTAATTCCATCCTTTGGTATGTGATTACTTGTATCTTATGCCCATTTAATAATGTAACCACTGACTTTGGGCTATTAAGGTCAAGTATTTATAGAAGAAAGGTGTTTTCGTTAATATAACATTATTTCGGTATGATTATGATACAAAAAGTATAATTTTATAAATAATAAAATTTATTTAGATGAGAGAGAAGAAGAATTAGAAACAATGTGATCTGGTAAGGTGGTTTCCTCCTATTTGAAACTACTCTTTTACATCTCCTCTTATTGTTCATAATGTTTTTATTTTAGTATATAAAGCACCCATAGAATGTGTATAGGGGATTTAGGAGGATAATTTGGTAGATTTTGGTTGATTCGAATGTTGAATGTTGTGTAATGAATGGGAAGGATTTGTGACCTTTTATATGTGAGGGGAGGGGCACTCTTGGAGTTTCTTAAAGTATTGAAATATAATAAGGTCATTATCTTGACCAAATGCCTCCAAAAGTATAATTATTATATGATAATATATTATTGGGTTTAAATCAAATTAACTAATAAAATTTCGACATGTTTAATTTGTGTTTTAACACTTATTTTTTGGTTTAACCACTTAGTAAACCAATTTTAAATCTATCCACAATAACAAAATTTTCACACTTAAAGGGATATAATTTTACTTTTAATGTATATATTGAATATAAATGGCCAAGTGATGAAGTTTTAGATCATTTATTATCATAATTTTCCTCTTGTATTATTTTTTATTTTTTAAATAATTTAAGTAAATATTTTTTTATAAAATATGATTAATGCCTATTTTTACACTAGTAATTTAATTTTTCTTAAAATAAAATAAAATATTTAAATTCAAATATAATACATTAACACAATACTAGTACGTCATAATAATCTAAAATTTTTTTTGAACACTATAAATCACTCAAATAATATTACTTTTAATAAATTTAAAATAATTTATTTTATTTTTCTAATAATTAAATAAATATTTTTTCAGTGCTTCATAATTATTTAATGTAATTATATAATTTATAAATATTATAAATATTTTTACATTATGTAAATAATTTCATTAACACAAAAATTGACATTTATTTTTGTTCATAACTTTCTTTTATCCCTATATGGACATAGAATAGATATTTATAACTAAGAGTGTGAAATTTTGTATATTTCATTTCGTTAAATATTATATAGGTCCTTTTTAGGGAAACTATATATAAAAAAAACTTTTCACCTAAGTTGATAAGGTTTAAATTATCTTCATCCAATAATAATTATGATTTAAATTTATGGTCTTATCACTTAGTGATAAGCTAGATTAACATGATTTACCGTTTACCGAGGTGATAAATTTTACTATTGTTACTATTCATATTAACCCAAAATTAAAGAGACAAATATACAAAATTTGTAATGATTTATTTTAAATATTGAATCCATTTTATTAATTTTAATACCTATATGTTTTAGAAATTAATTTTAAAATAAGTTCCCAAAATGTGATGAAAAATAATTTTAGAAAAATATAGTTTTTAAGCATAAAAATAATTTAATCCATATCTCATACATAGTAAAAATATTAGATCAATATTGAAAAATTTATTGAAACTATAATATATATAAATTTCAATAAAATTATTCATCAATAGTGATTAATTTAATTTTTTATGATAAAAATACATTTCTCAAAAATATATTCTTTTGAAAGAACATCTTTATTTTATTTTTAAATGTTTTTTATTTTTATTCCTAATTTATTTATTACCAATTAATTATCATTATGAAAATATAACAACATATTTTTTTATAATATAGTTATTCCTATTCATAAAAAAATACAATAGTTTGAAAAAACTATAACATTAAATAATAATATTATAACAGTTTATCGTGGATCCTTTAAACATGGTGTTATGTTTAATCCAAGATATTTATGAAATAAAATTTATGTTAAAAAATTCATAAAATTAGTGGTTGTTACCTGGCAGGTAATCATAAGGTTGAAATATTATGATATCTTAATTTTTAACCTTGAATTAGGTATTTGATTTCATGTTTTATGTTGTTTCCACGTTCCTATGTTACCTTTTTATTATTATCTTATTTCATGTTATGATATTTATATTTATGATTGTCACCAATTTTACTTCATCGTCATATTACACATGAATAGAATTTATTTATTTCATCATTTCATGCTTTTCTTATTCCCTAGTAGGGCTTATAACTCACCCCTTTCTTATATACACCCCCAAGATATCCCAGGATTTTTTAAAAGATTGATGTAATTTTAAGAGAATGTTAAGGATCTTAAAATAATAATATTATATACCTATTTAAATTTTAAATATTTTATATCTAATTAACCAAATATTCTAGGCCTTTTGATATTTTTTGAGTCTATTATCAGTGGATTTTTTTAACAAATCATGAATTATGTTTTATATGGGATATGGGTTGGCATAGCTAGCCTAACAGTCGATTCCCATGAATCTAGATAAATAAAATATCATAAATAAAGAATTTAATAAAAAAACATATCAATTTATGTTTCAACACCCATGCCAATCACACTTTCCATAACCCCATAGGGACACATTTTTTGTAGGGAACCTAGGTGACACATGATATAATATCTACTTATATCCACAATCAACCTCCTAGGGAAATCTCATAGAGGGGAACCCACGGGGGTCCCCATGTCATGACTATAGTGGAGGCATCCCACTTGAGATCCTCACTCATAATTGGTTTGTTGGGCCAACACCCAAATCTAGGAAGAAATCACATCCCTCATAATACCCTAAGCTACATCATTATATAACTTGTCTAAGGGGTATGTCACACTAATTATTGTTGTTATAGACATCTCTAGTCACATCCATATGTCTTGGGTCACCCAAAACTGGTCAACTCACCATAACCCAAGTCCAAGTTCCTATGAAATATACACCTAGGATATGAACTTATCAAGGGGCTTCACATGGAAAACTAGTCACATCCATCTCAAGTCTTTTCACACACCCTCTTAGAGCTTCCCATGTGTCATGTTCAGATTTACAGTTTCAGTCATCGGAGACTGGGAGATTCAAACCAGTGTCGATGACCCTCATGGTCTTGTCACTTTTTACTATGTATCCATGAATTTAATTTTTAAATTGAAACATTTTATTTCAAAAATATCATCACCCTTAATGGTGAGACATCATTGTAGATTTTAGATAAAATAATACTACATATAAAGGTACATATGCACAATCACTTTCCCCAATTAAAGCTTCCCAAAACATTCTCTAAAGACCAAAAGTAGCTACCAAGGCCCGGAAAATATCACTCAACGTCATCCATAAAATGTTAACCCATTATAGGACCAAAATCAAGCATGAAAACACACAACAAAAAATTATATAATTTTTAATTTGTTATTAAATTTAATTTAGTAATGGCATAAAAGAACAAAAATAACTAGATGGATTTTCACACCAAAACTACATCAAACAACCCAAAAAAGGTCTTCGGTGGACCCCAAGTATTGTTTTGGGTAGGATTCCTATCAAAATTATATAATCTAATTATTAAATGAATTAAATTTAAGTAAAAATTATTAATCAATATGTCATGTGATTCACATTTACAAAACAATGAACATCGATAGTTGAAAATTGTCTCAAGACATCCCCTAGGTGGGTTACAAGAAAACCTAGTAAGAAATAGATTATTTCTCCATTTTATGATGAAATTTTGATTTCTAACCTATCCCAAAATAATGGAAAAATTAGTGTGGTGAAGGGGGCATAGGAGCTGGAGGATATCAAGTAATGGATGCCTTGCATCTTACCTAAAATATCTTCAAGAACATAAAAAGACATTGGAAATAATGTGAGGGTAGATTCATATGAATCATCCTCCAAACATGCACATCAATCAACCAAATAAATGGGGTGGTCCTATTTAGAAATACAAAAACCACCATTCCCATCATGAATCCATGATTCACAGTGTAAAAACTATGTAGAAAAGTCCCCTATTACAGCCCAACCCCTCATTCCTCCATTAATGTCTTACCAGACCTTATAGGCATCACCTGATCCTTGAAACCCATCTAAAAATACACTATTAGGTTTTTCAAACTCTTATAATCTTGTTTTTATCATTTTTCCTCAAAATGATTCATCCACAAATGAAAAATAAAAATTCCTTCTAGAATTATTCCAACACATATGGACATGGAACATTACAATATTGAATACAATGGAATAAAAATACCTTTCCCAATATATGGTGAGAAATAAATTTCTATTAAGTAATATTAGTTCATAAAAAATAGTATATATTTGATATATCAATGATAAATTCTATAAAATAAAATATATTTTGCAATATATAAATTAAAACAAGATAAACATGGATGATTCTATCATTAAAACAATCACCATTGATAAAATTATTTACTTTTTGATGATTGTTAAACAATATCTAAAACACAACATGTTTTATATTTATCTCAATGAGATTCTCAACAACCTAAAAGGTCATGAGGATTATAAAAAGGAGGAGTAGGAAAATGAAATTGAAGATAAAAAATCCAAGGTCCCCATGGAGGAGGGATTGGATACATATATGTCCTAAAAGGGGAAAATCCTTCAAATTGAACGGTAAAATTAAAGAAGAAAAAGGGTTATGAAACTTATTTCAAAATTCTACACACTAAAAAAAGAACTATTATCTCCCTAAGAAGAAATATGGAATCAAGACATCAAATGGTCACTTTTTAGCTATGATATTTGAAGCTAATTGGATCAAAGACAGCTCATCTTATAGGTTTTATTATAGTGTTTCATGAAACCTGTGAAAAAAAACTCTATTTAATATGACGAAATCAATAAAATATGGGAAATAAATCTACATGGGGAACTCTATTTTTATAGTCCAAAAAAAGAAGGGATTTAGTTGATCATTTGATTACCTCCAGAAATATCATCACATTAAATAATGTCTTCTATGTGACTATAGATTGTATGAACTTATTTTGGAAAATCATATTAAATAATCATGGGTTTAATATTATGTTCAAAGGAGATAGTTTTGTTCTATATAACAGTGGTATATTTAAAAAAAGGGTTCACTTTTATGTTGCATTATTCAAATTAAATATAAATATTTTTTCTATTTACTTCCCATATACTTTTGATATATGTAATAGTCATTTACGTGACACAAACATTAAAAAAATTAATTAAATTTAAAAAATTAAATCATTACCTTTTATGTATAAAAATAATTATAAATGTGATTCTTTTTTTAAAACTAAAATATTTAAAAAAACCATTTATAACTGTATAATAGAAATGTAATATGTTATAACTATTCCATAGGGATGTTTTTTATTTTCATGTTACACTCATCATAAGTAATAAAAAGTAATTTGTAACTTTTATTGATGATTATTCATGAATTTTTTATATCTATATTTTAAATGATAAATCTCATGTTAAAACTAAATTTTCAATCTATACAAAATAGGTTGAAACCCAATGTGGTCTTTTAATTTAATGCCACTGATATTATAGGGGAGGATACAATTATAGTCCTTAATTGTTTGAATCCCTAAGGATCACGCCTGAAGTGACCACACTTTGTACATATCAAAAAAAATAGTGTAACTGAGAGAAAGAAAAGAAAATTAATGGAAATGGTTAATTCCTTTATGTCAATCTCAGGTCACTCAATGGTATTTTGGTGGGGATTTTATGTTAACAATCCATAAAATTCTAAATAGATTCCCCATAAAATACAAGGATTTTACTCCACGTGATTTTTAGAATCATATGAAATAGAACCTCAATTATATAATTGTTTAGTATTTTCATGCAACTAAAAGTTAAAATATGGTTAAAGGAGTTATTGATATTATATTTATTGGATATGAAAAGAATTCCAAACCGATATATTCATGGTTTTATAATCAAATGGTATAGTAATTTTTATCAAAATTATTTAACCAAGAGATTCTATATTTGGTGATTCTAGGTTTACTTCTTTTCTTACCAAGTCCGAATAAAGTTATCTATCAAAAATAAATGAGTATCTTAGAAAGGTAAGTTTAAGAATGTTCATAAAAGTAAATGAACATATATACCCAATAAATATGGATTTAATTTCTATATGTAATTTTTATATGGAACAAATGAAATAATTATTACACAAAATTAGGTTTTTCTTAATAAATAGTCTGATCCAAAAACATTCAAAGAAACTTTGTCATCTTTTTATGCATCTCATCAGAAGGAAGATGAAAATAATGAAATCTTATCTAAAACTAGGAATAATATGTAGATATTAGTTATTATTACTTAGGTTCTAAAATAGATAGGTTGTGAGTGGGTATTTAAAAGATAATGAAAATCTAATGATACTACTAAAAAATAGAAATCCAAATTGGTTTCCAAGGGATTAACTCATAAGTAAGGAACAAATAATTTTGATAATTATACCCACATGGATAGAAATTATTCTATTATGATTTTTGTCACTTTAGATACTATATGTAATTTATAAATTAACCAAATGGATATTAAAATATTCTTCTTAAATGATAAATTAGAAGAAAAAATATATGGAATAATTGAAGGGTTACATAATACATAGAAAAGAAAAAATCATTTTTGAATTAGTTTCATCCATGTAGATTTGAAAACAATCTCAAAAACGATGGAATGATAAATTTAATGAATTAATTTTATCAAATTGATTTTTAGTTCACCATGATGCTAAATGTGTTTATATTAGCTTCCACAGTAACCATTGTGTGGTTTCTTATTTATATATTTATGATAAGTTAATATTCTAAGCTGATAAAAATAAATTCAATGGGGGTAATACTATTTTATCTAGAATCATTAATATAAAATAAATAGGTCAAGTATATTCTATATTAAGAATAAAAATTATGAGTAAAAAGAATTCTATTTTTCTTTATCAATATTATCACATTCAAAAGGTCCTAAAGAGTTTTGTAAAATTAAATTCTTCTATGATCTCTATTCCAAATTATATTATGTTTAGTGTGCTACCAAATTTTGGCATGTTAGTTTCTCAAATATAATATATAGGTTTTATTATGTGTCTCTTGTATTCTATCAAAATCACAAGACTCTATATTACATATTTTGTTTGAAATATGATTAGGTATACAAGAAATTAGGTTTATTCACAATGTGACGTGGTTAATATCATAATGAAATATCTAATGAATATTATCAATTACTGTATATGTTATTGTAGAAATTTAAGGGTGTGGGATAGATTTTTGGCTTAATTTTTTATTATTAATATAAAGGATCACTCTTCTATGACTGTTTGTGTTTTCACACAAATAGTTGGAGTGATCTATTAAAGATCAAAGAAATAATCTTTTTTTAAAAATCAAAAATGGATTAATATTTCAATAGTCTATTAGTTACTAGAAAATAATATGAATATCTTGGATCTATTTTATCAAATTTACCATTGTGTCATATGCCAATTTATATTGTTTCTATATATTTTAGTAGTTATTCCATGTTGGATGGAGAATACAATAATACTAATAATAGAAAATGGAGACACAATGGCCGTATACATAATTTTATAAGGATATTGGGACAAGATGGTATCAAAATAATATTTTTTTATATTGAGATAGAGTTTAGAATATCTATTAAAAAATGTATTTTTAATGGATTTTGTGTGAAAAAACATCCTTATTAATGGGTTTAAAATATATATATATAATTCACTAAATATAGACCTCAAATTAACATGAGATAAGTTTGAATATCAGAGTTAAATGTTGTAAACTGTATCATATATACGAAATAATAATAAATGGTATATTAAATTCCAAAAAAAATTGTGAATAGTTCCAATGAGAATATGAATATGAGTTTAAAACTCTTAATTAACCAAGTAAATCAAACAGATGTTAGAACAGGGGAACATTATATGGTTCTTCTATGAAAATATAGTACTCGAATCTCTCAAAAGAGATTATGAATTTTCCCCTAAAACATTTTTTAAAGTAAAAGTGACATATGTCAATAATAGTTTCAAAGATTTGATGGATAACTGAAGAATTTTAATGAACTTCTGTAAGATAAATCTAAATGATAATAATAATTATATGTTCAAGTAATTTTCCACCTATTTCTCTATTAAACATTGATTTTTATATACTATATTAATATAAAAATAAAGATAAAACTTTATTTATTCATGTTATTTATGATAGAGTATGATTATTTTTAATGTTTTTTTAAATATTTTGAAATTGAAGAGGATAGTTTGATATTAATTTTTTTTTAAAAAATAAAAATAAAAAAAAATTTTTACTAAAGGGAATGATTTTTGAAATCCAATATTACAAATTAAGTTGTAATGGCATATAATTTATAAGTGATAGTTTTATTATTTATATTTAACGTGCTAATGTGTGGGGGAAATATCTTATGGGGATTGTGCATCACACTTTCAATGCATGTGCATGTGATCGAGTGATGTGAGATTTGATATATCACTTCACCCAATGTGTCAGTACTAGGTGGTACCTTTATATTTTCAATGGATAAGTTGTTAACACCAGTTTGAGCCCATGAAAACCATTTAATATATCTATAATTATCTAAAAAATGTCTTTGTTAATTTTCAAGTGCGGTCTGGGACACTTATTTGACCTGGTGTGGTCTGATAGAACTGATTAATATGTCTAATATATGTATTTATAGAATATGTTTCTACCCCATTCCATTATCTGTGATAAATTGTCCATAGGGTCACTCAAATTCTTATAATATGTAGGCACCACATGGTAGAAATATCAATTCGATCAATTCATAATAACTTCAATACCTCTCAAAATTTTGGTTCCTCTCATGTATTATATAAGCATCAAAGGCTCTTTATTAATGTTCTAAAAAAATACCTTTCATTACTCACTTTATTTGAAATTGTCATCAATGTTTAATCTCCACTAAGTACAAGATATAGTAACATAACACTATTATATCCTAAAGAGTATTCTATTGCAGTACATAATACTTATAATCTAGTCGATTGAATATAATCTTTTGGAATGTGATATCATAATGTTCTTTGGAAAGGTCCATTTAAAAAATATACTAATTTTCATACCATTTACCATATATTTTACCAACAATTCTAAGAGTAAATAAATGTCCACATGGATATATTAGTTCTAAATAATGTGATGAAGATAGATAAATTTTGATGGACACAATTTGAAGTGGTGGTAAAATAGAACGCATTTACTACTTATGAATCTCAAAGTAGTTTATGTGCTCTCATCTTGAAATCCCCCTACATCCATAGATAATTCCATAGAAGTTTCCCATAAAAGGGAAAAATTAGAGATTGGAAATATCATTTTTCAAAGAAACATACTAATCAAATTAACTAATTATATCTCCAACAAATATAAACATCTCTCAGTGAAAATGATAAATGAGATGCTTTGGAATAAAAATACATCACTATAAAGATAGAGAAAAATTAATTCATCTTAATTATGATCATTTCATAAAAAATAGTAGAGAAATTATGTATTTTATTATAGTTATATAAAATAAAATTTAGCATAAAACATATAAATAAAATATTATGAACATGGATTATGACATCATTGTCACATCCATTATTGATAAACTACACCATTCTTGGAAGAATGATAATACTTCTATAAAAAATAACCAGGAATAAATTACCTTAATTATTTTATCAGAAACCTATAAATTGAGGGTTAATATAGAAACTAAGAGGGTTAAAATCAACCTATATATGATAAATCCAAATCCCTAATGGATAATTGAGTGGGTCCAGCTGGGTCCCCAAATATTCAAAAATAAACAAAAAATATTTCAAAAGAAAAGGTAAAATTCAGGAATAAAAAAGGTTAATGATAATTATATGGAAATCCAAGAAACATCAAACAATAATCTTATCTCTATAAGAAGAAAGATGAAAATAATTATTAAAAAGAAGCATTGTGGGTCCATGATCATTCAAGTTAGTGTGATTGAAGAAACTTTTTTTTACTGGATTGTATCCAGAGCCACATGACACATTTCAAACAATAAATATCTTTTATATAAAGTGTAATAAATAAAATATAGTATAAATTTATATATGGGGAACTATTTTAGATAATAATATAAAGTAAGGTTGTCATTGATAAGGATTTTATGTCAGGAAATATTCTCACTTTAAATGAAATCATGTATGTGGTTGAAGAGAATGGAAACATTCGTTTTGGGATTTTGGAAAACATTAATGTTTTAAGCTAGTGTTCAATGAAAAAAAAATTATTATCTATGTGTGGGATATTTTTTGGAAAATGGTACCTTATATGATAAATTATTCAGATTAAATATATATATGTTTTTTATACTCACTTTATATAGTCTTTCGATTTATGGAATACTTTTTTAGGATGCATAAAGTATAAGAAAATAAATCACATGTAAAAAATTGAATTATTACCTAGAATAGATAAAAAATCATAATTATGTGATTTTCATGAAAACTAAAATAATTAAGAAACAATCTATAGCTATAAAAAGGAAATGAAATTTTTTATATATAATACATATTGGTGTTTCTAATTTTCATACTACACTTACAATATGTACTAAAAATTAAATTATAATTTTTATTGATGATAGGTCTTTAGTTTTTTCATTTCTATATTCTCAATTATAAAGTTCGTGTTATAGATGAATTTAGTATGTATAAAAATAAGTTTTAAAACAAATACTATCTTACAATTAAATTCTTTATGTCTAACACGGGAGGGTGATATTATATTCCTTCATTATCTGAATCTCTAGGAGTTATATATGATGTGATAGCTCTCTATACAATACAAAAATATTTGTAGTTGATAGAAAGATAAAACATTAATGTATATAGTTAATTCCATAATTTCTATCTTGGGTAACTCAAAATGATTCTAGAGATAGGTATGGATAACTATCTATCATAAATTAAAGATATTTTCAACTAATGGGACAATTATGACTCTATATGAATTATAAAATTATGGGAAAGAGAACCTTGAATATTTAAAGGTTTGGGGTTTCAAACAACTATAAGGGTTCTTGAACATAAACAAGAAAAAGGTTGTTAATAGTGGTTTTGATATCATATTTATCATATATGCATCATCCTGACTTGGTTTTCCACTCAAATAGTGCTCTGGACCAGTTGGCCCCTAGGAATTAGGTGTGCCTCCTTGTACACCAAAGACTTCCATCTAGAATTGAGGGTCTAAATAGGTGATAGTGTGGGACTATAATCACATGTGTTGATACTAATAATGTTCCATATATATATATATAACACAACAAAAAAGGACCATAATATTAGAAGCAACAAAATAAACTCAGTAGAAGCATAATAATAGAAGTAATGATACCAAAAATCCCAAATCATAATACCATTTTTAGATAAAATATACCATAATAGGTTATGAAAGAAATAGATAAATAGGGTCACATGTCTTTGACTATACGATTGAATATATATATATATATATCCAAAAAATGTCCATTTTTATATAAGAACCGCGATGTTCCATTTCCATCTGTCCCATAAAAATATACAACTCTAATAACAAAGGTCTATCTCTTGAGCCTAATCCTTTACTTGATCTCAAAGACATAAAGTCTACATGTTTCTAATGTGCCCATGTATGGTGCGAGCATGAACTCGGTAGGCCACCACCAATGTGTTCCTATCATACATCCATAAATATAAATGTGTATGAACAATATAAATAAAATGGTAATGTGTACATATTCAATATTTTAAACTCTACACTTATGCTCAATAGCCACACGTGAGTGTTCTGCCTACTTGTGCCGATGTCAGAATATCTCTAAACACATACATATAAATATATATATATATATGTGGAGAAGCTTACAGGTCTTTATATATATATATATATATATATATATTCAGTAGATAGGACCCATGGTTTAGTACCTAAGGAATATCATGATGAAAGTTCATAAATGGTATACCCTTAGGTTCTACCAAAAACATGTCACCCAACACCTCATAGCATTAATCAAGTACCTAGTGTCCTAATGGTATTCCCAAACATTATGTCCCATGTCCCTCAGACGTCTTCTAAAAAATTCCAAATCAGATAAAATAACCCAACATCTCGTGGCATAGTAATATCTCTCCACTAATAAATAAATCACCATATGGTCAACAGTAAACTTCTTGAGGTAAGTTGATATCCATCCTTCCATAATCTCAAACTATAAAACTCATGTGTAATGGAAAGCCTCATTCCCCAAAAAATGCCTCAACAAAATCTCTTGATGTTCCATCACCATCCATGTGTCTTTCTATGGTGAAAACCTCCGACATAACATGTGGTCAACACCATCACCTAATCCTTAATATCTATGGAGGCCTCCCTCTACAACTATTAGTCAAAAAACCTCAAATATGTCTGATTTGTGTGAACCATAATCCAAAGATGAATCGACTGCGAATGGTGAATAGAAATCCCCAAACATTGCCTCATCCACATTTTTTGGCACCTCATGCCCCTGTGACCATTTCCTAAGACCTTATTTTCAACACCATCTTATTTCAAACAGATCATTCCCTCATCCTGAAGACCTTATCACCATGATTTGAAAACCACGTAACCCAAAACTGGTGATCTTCATAACCCCATGTATCCCGTGTCATGCACTCTCTTGATGATCAAATCGCCTCAGTCTATGTGATAAACATGACCAAAAATTTAATGTCCTAGCCATCACATTCCGAAGGAACCATTATAATCAATATATAAAATTTAATTTATTTAAAACACACAACCATCCTATCCCGCCAAGTTGGTCTCAATCCATTTAGGGGGATTAACTAGAAAAAAAATTGCCTAGCATAGGCCTAATGACAACCCATATTATTAATAAATAAAATAAAATGCATTAATGAAATAATTGGGAGTGTCACTTTGTCACAAACACAAATAGTATTTAATAATATATGAATAATGACCATAAAATTAAAGATAAATCTAGGAACCACCTACCTTAAACTCATACGCTGTCACTCAATAGATATCAGTCTCTAATTTGTGATTAAATGATAGGAATTATATATTTAAACAAATACCCTAATAATATGGAAAAATGTATCCCATGGATTTTTTAAAGACCCGTAAATTTCAAGTGAAATTTGTTTTTCTTAATTTATTTGGGATTTTACGAGTACGCAGTTTCTCACGGCACTTGATTCCAAGGCCCGGTGTGCCTGGAATCAATTTCTAAAGTTTAGCTCGGGTACGTTCAGTGAACGAATGAGAGGGTTTTCCTAACTTTTGAACCCATGCTCAGAATCGAAATCTGAGGGCACCGATGAAACCGCAGTGCTGGTAATTGCTTAGTAACACCTTTTCCAAAGGATTGTTTTCTCGGAAGGAGTTGTTAAAAATGTGAAGAATAAAAATATAGTTGTTTTATAAATATATGTTTTATTACTCTATTGATGGTTTAAGTGTTATGGGAAAGTAACTTATTAGGAAGATGGGGTGGGGCCCACACAAACCCCCACCACCTTCAATTTCCCTAACACCCCATTAAACCCCCCCCCCTCTAGCAATTAATTTTGTAACTCGTCCACTCTTCCACATTAATTGCATGCCAATTAAACCGTTAATTAATTTGACAACACAAGTTAATTAATTTGGTGAATTCAGTTTGAATTTTTTTAAAAGGATGGAATGAGTAATAAAATAAGGAAAAGCCTTATTTTATTATGTCATATTGTTCTGTGGAGATTTTTGGAGAGGAGGGCTCTAGTCTTGAAGAACATCGTCTTCCAGGTTGAAGAATGCGAAGAACGTCGGAGCACTAAGGAGAGACGGTGAGTCGATCATTCCTTTCTCTGCAGCTCATGTGAGACGTCATCCTCTTCTTCGACGCTCGCCAACGCCTTCATCGAAACCACCCTCGTGACTCCGTTTTCCCGTGATGATCATCGTTCGAAAACTTCTTCAAGGTGGGGGATTGTGTTTATGTTTGTGACTTATTTTGGCATTCATGGTTAATTTTCTTAGCCGCCTGTTATCAAAATAACAGGAGGAGTTCGGACCGCACAAACACGGTCGATCCTCCTCCCCTTTTTTGATGTTCACCATCGGGGTTTGGAATAAAGGCGGCGCAGTGCAACGGCACCGTGCGGGATCGAGGAAAAACGCGGCGAAGGAGCACGACACCGTCGCGCCCCGCCATTGAGGCCGAAAGAAGCCGTGGCTGGAGTCGGGCCATGGCGGAGGGGCGCGGTGCCATCGCACCATGCCGGTTGGACAAGGTCCGTGGCCTAAGTCTGCGACGGTGCAAGGGGCGGCGGCCGAAACCGCCGGCCACCGGTGCTATAGGAGGCGGGACCAACTGGTCCCGCGCGGCACAATCGGTCGGTCGTTACAACTGGGCGGATTCGGGAAAACCAGGGGTTTGTACCCCCAGACAGCGCAGCAGGGTGGACCCCCCGTGGGTCCGCCATTCAGTTTGAAGGGGGAGGTGCCTACCCCCCTTCCGCGTCCGCTCAGCAGCCAAGCACCCAGACCGGGCCGAACCGGTCGGGCCGAGCCGGACCACCCGCGCCGGGTCAAGCCGCCCGCGCGGGGCCGGACCCCCACGCCGGGCCGGGCCACACCGGCTGGGCCAAGCAGTGCCAGCCGAGCCGGGCCACGCCAAACCGGGCGGGACCCGGACCCGGGTCGGGTCGACCTGGTTCGGGCTGACCCAGTGGGTATTGGGCCGGGTCGGACCGAGCCCAAACCCCCTATTTTCGTACATATCTGTTCAAACTCCCATAACATGGTCTAAGGACATCTGATCGATGCATCGTCAGTTAAGATGCGATCCTTGGGTCGAAACGGTCGTTTTGGTATATTACACTCAAGGTTTCAGAGAACATTTTGATATGGCTGGGGTGGTTCAAACACGAAACCAACTGGGCCTTCGGAGAGAAAACGCTTTTTAATTTGAGCTCCGGACATCTGATGGACGTCTCGTCAACTTTGTTGGATTCCTCTTAGTGATACAGTTCTTTTGGTTTACTCCACTGGATGTTTGGACGCAGTTGGATTATGGTCAGGTTGTTTTTGACTTAAAAACCAACTGGGCCCCTAGAACAAAAAAGCCAATAACTCTCAGATCGGGCGTCTGATTGACGCGTCGTCTGTCACGTTGAGTTCCTATTTACGAGATGGAACTTTTTGATATATAAAATCCAGACAACGTGTCAGTTGATATATCAACCCCCCTTGGCTCGTGGAGCGGACCCTCCCAGAATTGATCATTCTGTGTGCGGGAACCCTAGAGTTGGCTGCGACTACAACGACGATGACCACTGGACTTGGATCTTACGCGGGTTCGGCAGTGATGATGACTGTACTGGATTCCTTCATGGGATCGATGGAAATGACTAGTGTTCTTGTATTCTATGTGGGTCCAGCAGTACGTGACTACTGTTCTTGTATCCTACGTGGGTCCACCAGTATTTGACTCTTTACTTGTATACTACGTGGGTCTGGAAAAGTAGCTGGTCTTGTATCCTTTGTGGGACCGACATCTTAGCTGGTCTTGTATCCTATGTGGGTCTGACAGCTTAGATGAATCAGTGGCTACATCTGATCATCTATATCACCATACAAAGAGTATACGTGTGTGATCTGAGTCTTGACTTTCAATCATTATCTTCGATATGATTTTCTTGCTATCCTATGTGGATTGGGTTGCGTTATCCAGTGTGGATTTGATTGTGCTATCCTGGGTGGAATAAATCGAACATGGGCTCGGATGTTGGACCCGAACTGGAATTGATGACTTAGGTATATGTATGGGCATGTACTTAAGTAGAGTTGGTTGTTACTTCATGATTGTATCTTTACTCTGTGGATTATACTTCGTGGATTCTGGGAGACCTTCAGGGGTCTCGGGGTCCCTACTGAGTAGCGTATACTCACCCCTACACGGGCTATTCCTGCACTACGTTGTGTTGGATTCAGACGATAGACAGAGTTGATCGAGGTAGGAGCTCGTGGAGCTAGACGGTACCTAGAGGTGGATCACTGGATGAGACGTACATGGAGCGGATGGTTGAAGCCGAGGAGCGGAGGAGACTATCTGTACCCACCCTTCAGGTGGGATTTCCCGAGGATGGATCGGTGTTTCTGCTTTACTTTTCTGCCACTGTACTCTCTTTTTAGTTGTACTTTACTTTCAGTTGGGTTTGTATTCTGGCTCATTTACTTTCTAGCACTCACCTTTATACTCAGTTTACTTACTGTTTACTTCTGCTTGCATACTCTGTGGTGTTTGTTATCTTACTTAAAGGAAATTTCTTCCCTAATATTAGGATTTACGCATTTGGTGCTAGTCACCAGCCCCTAGCCTATGGGAGGCAGACTTCGGGTAGTCACGCCACAGGTCCCGAGGATGCGTTGTGAAAAATTGGTATCAGAGGAGTTCGGTTTTACCGCAGAACTCAGGACTCTGATCTTTCTTCTTTGTGATGCAATAGTATTAAGGCTATTGAGTGTGGTTATTAGTCCAGGGGGTCCAGTGTTGGTGTGGTGGCCGACGTATCCATACACCAGGACCCTGACTTCTGATTTCTGACTCAGTGCACGAAAACATTGATTGCATGTGTCTTTCAAAAGTTTTCTTTGTGATTACTTTGTGTCAGCTCACCAGGTATACTGTATTGACCGTGGCACATCTGTCTCTTTTCAGGATGGCCCCACAACGGTAGCCAGCTATGGTTCCAAGCATTGTGCGAGACGACAGCCCACCAAGTAATGAGGCCTCGGTATAGGGCCTTGTTACAGCAGAGGAACTGATGGTACCTCTACCTGCTGACCCACCGATGCCACCAACCCCAGCTGCTGAGAGTACATGTCACCTTAGTGCACTGCATGAGTTTCAGCGTCAGAGACCGCCTAGGTTCGGCGGGGAGACAGACCCTCAGGCAGCCGAGGATTGGCTAGAGGCTGTTGTAAGAGTTTTCAGGTTAGTAGGGACACCAGCTGACCTCATGGTGATCCTTGCAGCGAGTCTCCTGCACGCTGTAGCAGGCAGATGGTGGAGCCTGATGCTCCAAGTGCACGACGAGGCATCTCTCCTTTGGTCGGACATCGAGAGCCTCTTCCACTTAGAGTTCGTCCCAGCCACCCTCCATGCAGTGCGCATTCAAGAGCTACTACAGTTGTGGAAAGGTAGCATGACGGTATCCCAGTACTCGGTGAGGTTTAACAATCTCTCGCGTTATTCCACGAACTTGGTACGGGACCCATTCTTTTGGGCCTGGACCTTCGAGCAGGGACTAAGGCATGAGATCAGGGCTTCGATGACATCCCTCAGTATTCCGACACAGGCAAGAGTACTAGAGCAAGACCTTCTTGTAGAGAGCATTCTTGCTGAGCCTACACCAGCAGCAAGACCTACCGTAGGGTGGCATGTAGTAGAGTCTTCTGCAGCTGGCAGTCAACGGATGTCACAAGGGTCCAGGAGGACCAAAAAATCTGGAAAACAACCCCCGGATACTGGTTCGGAGGTGTATGACACATGCAGTAGATCCAGCCTTTCGAGAGGCAGACAGTGTTGTGCATGCGGTGGGCTGGGCCACATGGCTCATGACTGCCCGACCCGTCGTGCAGTGGAGCATCAGACGATTGAGGGACCACCCAAGAAGAGGCATAAGGTCGACCATGGTGGTCCGCAGGGAGCAGGTGGATGAGGCAGAGGAGCTAGATAACCATCTAGGGGTGGGCGACGCTTTGAGGCTCTACCACCACCACTGCTAGGAGGTCCACCCCGACCATAGGGAGCTGGCGGGCAGAGATAGGCACAGCTTCAGGCAGCTGAGGCCTATGACCACGGCACTCCTGAGATGATTAGAGGTACTATCTGTGTCTATTCCACCCTTACTGCAGTTCTTATAGACACAGGAGCGAGTCATTCTTTCATATCTGCTGCCCTTGTTCGGAGCTCAGAGATTCCGATGGAGTCGTTGGCTCGATCCTTACGGCTAAATAATCCTACGGAAGCAGACTCGACGATTACGCACTGGTGCCACCAGTGTGAGCTTATTCTAGGAGGTGAGAGCTTCGGCTGGGATCTTCTTGTAATGGAGTCGAGGCCTTACGACGTCATCTTGGGCATGGATTGGTTATCTATAGTCTATGCTCAGATCGAATGTATTAGGCACAGCGTGCGGTGTGTCTGCACCGATGGGAGCAGGTTCACCTTCACTGGCGAGAAGGGAGTCTTTGCAGAGCAGGATGGACTCATGCTGAGGAGAGGACAACTGATCACTCATCAGTTGGCTAGCCTCATCCTAGGAGTAGTTGACGTGCGAAGTCCTAGTTTTCCTATAGTGGTGGATCAGTTTGTGGACATTTTCCCTGACGACGTTCCAAGACTACCTCCTTGCATAGAGGTAGACTTTTATATTGACCTGTACCCCGGGACAGCCCCGATATCCACTCCAGCATATCGGATGGCTCCCGCCGAGCATTGAGAGCTACGGGTACAGCTGGAGGACTTGCAGGGCAAGGGATTCATCTGACCCAGTGTTTCCCCCTGGGCTTCCCCGATTTTGTTCTCCAAGAAGGCGGACAGGAGCTTGCGATTGTGTGTCGATTACCATCGCCTGAACCAAGTGAATGTGATGAACAAGTATCCACTAGCGAGGTTTGAAGACGTCTTCGATCAGATCAAGGGAGCACGATGGTTCTCAAATATAGACCTTAGTTCAGGTTATCATCAGCTCAGAGTACGAGACGAAGATGTGCAGAAGACGGCCTTCAGATGTTGGTATGGCCACTATGAGTTCTTGGTTATGCCTTTCAGTATAACCAATGCTCCATAAGTGTTCATGAGTCTCATGAACATGATATTTCAGCCTTACCTCGATCGACTTGTCATAGTCTTCATCAATGACATATTGATATACTAGACCACTTAGGAGAGGCACGCCTACCACTTGCGGGTTGTACTGGACACACTCCGAGAGAACCAGCTTTATGGTAATCTCTCTAAGTGTCAATTTTGGATACATGAGGTCCACTTCTTGGGACATGTCATCTCTGAGGCAGGAGTTGCGGTGGATCCTACGAAGATCGAGGTAGTTCTAGCTTGGGAGCCACCCAAGAGCGTGACGGAGGTGCGGAGTTTCTTAGGTCTGGTTGGGTAATACCAAAGATTTGTGCCAGACTTCTCCAGGGTTGTAGCACCACTATCATCAATGAAGAAGAATGGGAAACCCATCGTGTGGATAGATAGATGTTAGCAGAGTTTCCAAGAGCTGAGACAGGGATTGACCAGTGCACCCATCTTGAGGCTACTGGAGGAGGGAGTAGGGTATGTAGTCTACTACGATGCATCAGGGACCGGACTCGGGTGTGTCCTGATGCAGGAGCGGGCAGTGATCGCCTATGGATCACGACAGGTGAGGCAGCATGAGCAGAACTATGCTACCCATGACCTGGAGTTAGCAGCAGTGGTCATTTCTATGAAAATGTGGTGGCACTATCAGATGGGCGAGCACTTTATAGTATTATCTGACCACCATAGTCTTAGGTACATCTTCTCGCAAAAGGACCTTAACCTGAGATAGCGGTGATAGCTCGAGTTCCTCTAGGAATATGACTTTAAGATAGTCTATACTCGTGGAAAGGGGAACGTACTAGTTGATAATCTCAGCAAGAGGTCGGGCATTCAGCTACTTGGGGAGGCGACAGAGTTGCTACCCTCTTTGCAGATATCCTTCATGGATAGAGATGAAGCAGCCTTTCTACAGTCACTCCTCCACTACTACAGCGGGTCAGAGAGGCACAATGTGGGGACTTTGACTATGAGACGCGGCATGCACAGATATCCTCAGGATAGGCACCTGGTAGATTCTCTGTGGGAGGAGATCACGTCATCTTTTTCAGAGGACGTATCATGGTACAAGTTTCTTTACAGGAAGAGGTGCTGAGAGAGTTTCACACTTCCCCTTTAGCGGTATATCTAGGAGTGGAGAAGATGTACCAGGATCTTAGATGACAACACTGGTGGTCGGGTATGAAAAAGGCTGTAGCAGAGTTCATTTCTCGATGCCTCACCTGCCATTAGGTGAAGGTGGAGCACCAGGTACCAGCAGGCTTCGTACAGCCCTTGGAGGTCCCGGAGTGGAAGTGAGACGGTTTATATAAGGATTTTGTGACTGGACATCCACATACTTCTAGAGGTCACGACTCCATTTGGGTGATTGTCGACCAACTCACCAAGTCGGCCCACTTCGAACCCATCAGAGAGTAGAGCTCAGTGGAGAGCTTGGGACGCCTCTACGTTCAGGAGATCATACGGCTTCATGGTGTGCCATCATCTATCTTCTCCGATCGAGATGCTCGCTTTACATACCAGCTTTGGAAGGGGATGGAGGATGCATTCGGGAGGCAGCTACATCTGAGCACTGCATTTCACCCCCAGACAGATGGTCAGACAGAGATGACCATTCAGACTATCGAGGACATGCTTCGTGCATGTGTCCTCGACTTTGGTCACAGCTAGGAGGATCAAATACCATTGGTGGAGTTTTCGTACAACAACAGCTACCACTCCAACATCAAGATGGAACCATATGAGGCATTTTACGACCGACCTTGCAGATCACCTCTGTGCTTGACAGACCCTAAAGAGTCAGCACTTGTGGGACCAGAGATTGTCCAGGCCACGACAGAGAAGGTCCAGGTCATCCAGGAGCGGATGAGGACAACTCAGAGCCAACAGAAGTCTTATGATGATAGGAGGCGGAGACCACTAGAGTTTGAGGATGGCGACCATGTTTTCTTGTGGATCTCACCTCAGCGTGGATTGAGGAGATTTGGTCGGGGCGGAAAGTTATCTTCGCGCTTCATCGGACCATTCCAGGTTATCAATAGGATAGGAAAGGTTGCTTATCGCCTATCCCTACCACCTCAGTTGCACCGGTTGCACGAAGTCTTCCACGTATGCCAGCCGAGGAGATACATGCATGACCCGACGCATATCATCGACCATGGGGAGCTGGACCTTGATGACAGGGCGACTTTTTTGGAGGTCCCGGTGGAGATCGAGGATCGACAGGAGTGGGTCCTATGTGAGCGTTCAATTCCTCTAGTGCGGATCAGATGGTAGCACAGGATCCTCTAGGAGAGCACTTGGGAGCGGGAGGCTCAGATGCGTGTTCATTACCCTCATTTATTCCCCTAATTTGTGATGTATCTTTACGGGGACGTAAATCCCTGAGGTGGGAGTAATTTAAAGACCTTTAAATTTCAAGGGAATTTTTTTTCATAATTTTAATTGGGATTTTACGAGTACGCAGTTTTTGACAGCACCTGATTCCAAGGCCCGATGTACCTGGAATCAAATTCCGAAGTTCATCTAAGGTACGTTCAGTGAAAAAACGAGCGAGTATTCCTAAATTTTGAACCCGGGCTCAGAATCGAAATTTGAGGGCACTGATGAAACCGCAGTGCTGGTAATTTCTTAGGAATAACTTTTCCAATGGTGTGTTTTCTCGGAAAGAGTTGTTAAAAATGTGAAGAATAAAAATATAGTTGTTTTACAAATATATTTTTTATTACTCTACTGATTGTTTATGTGTTATGGGAAAGGAAGTTGTGAGGAAGTTGGGGTGGGGCCCACATGAGCCCCCACCTCCTTCAATTTCCCTAACACCCCATTAAACCCCCCACCCTCTAGCAATTAATTTTGTAACTCATCCACTCTTCCACATTAATTTCAAGCCAATTAAACACCTAATTAATTTGACAACACAAGTTAATTAATTTGGTGAAATCAATTTGATTTTTTTTTAAAGGTTGGCATGAGTAATAAAATAAGGAAAAGCCTTATTTTATTATTTTTGTATCGTTGTGTGTAGATTTTTGGAGAGGAGGGCTCTAGTCTTGAAGAACATTGTCTTCCATGTTGATGAATGTGAATAATGCTGGAGCACCAAGGAGAGACGGCGTTCCGATCATTCATTTCTCTATAGCCAGTGTGAGATGTCATCCTCTTCTTCAACGCTCGCCAACGCCGTCATCTAGACCAACTCCGCGATGTCGTTTTCCCGTGACGATCATTGTTCGACAAATTCTTCTAGGTGGGGGATTGTTTTTATGTTCGTGACTTATTTTGGACTTCATGGTTAATTTTCTTAGCCGCCTGTTATCAAATTCATGGGAGGAAGTCAGACTGCACAAACAAGGCCGATCCTCCTCCCCTTTGTTGATGTTCACCATCAGGGTTTCGTAACGAAGGCGGAAGGTGCAACGGTACCACGCGAGATCAAGGAAAAACACGGCGAAGGAGCGTGGCACCGTCACGCAGCACCATTGAGGCCGAAAGAAGTCGCGGCCGGAGTGGGGTCACGGTGGAGGGGCGCGACGCAATCGCACCGTGCCGGTCGGACACGGGCCACTGCCTAAGGCTGCGGCAGTGCAGAGGGCAGAGGCCGGAACCAACGGCCGCCGGTACTACAGGAGGCGGGACCAACCGGTCCCGCGCGGCACAATCCGCCGGCCGTTACGGCCAGCTGGATCCAGGAAAACTGGGGGTTTATACCCTCGGCCAGCGCAGCAGGGTGGACCCCCCGCAGGTCCATCGTTCGGTTCGAAGGGGGCGGCGACTCCCCCCCCCCCCCTTCCGCGCCCGCTCAGCACGCGGGCGCCCGAACCGGGCCGAACCGACCGGGCTGGGAAAGACCGCCCGTGCCAGGTCAGGCCGCCTGCGCTGGTCCGGACCCGAACCCAGGTCGGGTCGACCCAGTTCGGTCTGACCCAGGGGTATTGTGCTGGGTCGGACCGGGCCCAAACCCCATGTTTTCAGACAGATCCGTTCAAATGCCCATAACATGGGATACAGACCTTTGATCGATGCACCGTCAGTTACGATTCAATGCTTGGATCGAGAAGGTTGTTTCGGTATATTACACTCAAGGTTTCGGAGAACATTGGGTATAGGTTGGTTCGAACATGAAACCAACCGGGCCTTCGGAGCGGAAACAGTTATAACTTGAGCTCCGGACGTCTGATTGATCTGTCGTCGACTTTGTTGGATTCCTCTTAGTGAGACGGTTCTTTTGGCTTATTCCACTCGAGGTTTGGATGTAGTTGGACTACGGTTGGGTTGGTTTTGACTTAATAACCAACCAGGCCCCTGGAACGAAAAGGCCAATAACTCTCAGACCGGGCGTCCAATTAACGTGTCGTCTGTCACGTTGAGTTACAATTGGCGAGACAGAACATTGGAATACATCAACTTCGGACTACGTTTTAGTTGATGTATCGAACCCCCATGGCTCGTGGAGTGGACCCTCCCGGAAACGATCATGCTCTATGCGGGAACCCTAGAGTTGGCTCCGACTACGACAACAATGACGATTGTACTTGGATCCTACGTGTGTTCGGCAGCGACGAAACTGTACTAGAATCCTCTGTGGGTTCGACGGTGATGACTAATGTTCTTGTATCCTATTTGGTTCTGGAAGTACGTGACTACTATTATTGTATCCTACGTTGGTCCGGTAGTATTTGACTCTGTACTTGTATCCTACGTGGGTCCGGCAGAGTAGCTGGTCTTGTATCCTTTGTGGGTCCGACATCTTAGCTAGTCTTGTATCCTATGTGGGTCTGATAGCTTAGATGAATCAGTGGCTATATCCTATCATCTCTATCACCTTACGAAGAGTATACCTGTGTGAGCTAAGTCTTGAATTTCAATCATTATCTTTGATATGATTGTCTTGCTATCCTGTGTGGATTGGGTTGTGTTATCCTGTGTGGATTGGATTATGCTATCCTGTGTGGACTAGATCGAACTTGGGCTCGGATGTTGGAGCCGAACTGGAATTGATGAATTAGGTATATGTATGGGCATATACCTAATTATAGTTGGTTGTTACTTTGTGATTGTATCTTTCCTCTGTGGATTATCCTTCGGGGATTTTGGGAGACCTTCGGGGGTCTCGGGGTCCCTACTGAGTAGCGTATACTCACCCCTACACGGGTTATGCCCGCACTACGTTGTGTTGGATGCAGACGATAGAAAACGCTGATCGAGGTTGGAGCTCATGGAGCTAGAGGGTACCTGGAGGTGGATCACTAGATGAGACGTACATGGAGTGAACGGTTGGAGCCGAGGAGCGGAGGAGACTATCTATACCCACCCTTCAGGTGGGATTTACAGAGGACGGCTCGGTGATGCTGCTTCACTTTTCTGCTGATGTACTCTCTTTTCAGTTGTACTTTACTTTCAGTTGGGTTTGTATTCTGGCCCATTTACTTTCTAGCACTCACCTTTGTACTCAGTTTACATAGTGTTTACTTCTACTTTCATACTCTTTGGTGTTGGTTTTCTTACTTAAAGGCAATTCCATCCCTTATATCGGGATTTACGCCTTTAGTTCTAGTCACCAGCCCCTAGCATATGAGAGGCGGGCTTGGGGTAGTCATGGCATGGGTCCCAAGGACGGGTTGTGATAGATTTTACATTCCATTTTGTGAGATAAATAAGAAGGATAAAAATGGGATTTAAATCCTTACCAATGTGCTTCTAATGAGACCGGTGATTTTTTAATTTGAACTCGAATGAAGAAGTTTGGCCAAATCATATGTCAGTGATAAAAGAGAGAGGACCCCCTACCATGCATGATAAATGGAGGAGGAATATAGAGGAAAAGAAGTTAAATGTATTTGGAAAAATATGGTAGTTTTACACTATTTAAAATCTCACACAGTTTGAATGCAGGGTTTGGCTAAACGTACAACAACCATGTGGTGGTCACTATCCAAGCACCACATTACACACAATTAAGTGTGTGGTTTTATTAACCAAAAATAGATCATGTGATTAACATCTGTTAAAAACTACATAGGTTTCACACATCTAGGAACCCACACGTACATAGTTTAAAAAATTGTATCGAGTGCATTAGTGTGCCGCAAGTCTTCCCATTGCAGGTCGCACTGTTAAATATTACCATGTGTCTGTGACTTTACATTCCCAAAACAAATATTATAGGGTACAACATACCTGGAACTCATTAAAACTAGTTATTCTATTTATGGGCCTTAAATACATCCAAATACATGGCCTTAGGTCATTTAAACTCTTTAAATTAGAGTTTCAATCCCTAAAATAATGGTCGCACACTCATCAAACTAAAATTTCAAAAAGGTTGAGGAATTTAAAGACACTCAAAAACCAAGGATGTTTCAATATTCCCATATTAACATATCATATCCTTATGCTATTAGGATTTACCTAGATATCGTACTGAACATAACCATCTCATTCACATCACCCCGGTAAACCATAGTTTTCAATCACAGGTTAATTCCCCTAATGGAAATCCCCACCTTCATAATTTCCTACATAATCTCTTCCTGACCCAAAAAAATTAAACATTCTGATGGTTCAACTAGCCATCCTTAGATATACATGTCCCCCCATGATATATCATCAATCCTGAACCTCATTAGGAGATAAATTATATGATTTTTCATACATAAATCCCATCATATTCTATAGCTCATTAGATGCCCATAAGTACCCATTTCAAACATGACACTGTTAGCCCAATTAGGTTAAATACCCTATGTGGGGGTGAATCAGGGTATGCCAGATTAAAATAACTACCCCTTCAGATCTTGTTTCATTGAAAAAAATATTCTTCCCTCTTCTTATCATAGAAATGAATAAATAAAAACGAAATCATGCATGATACATAGTGATTTTTAATTGGTTCACCCTCACTAGGCTATGTCCAAGGAGAATGTAGTAGAAATGTGCATATGGTACCAAATCCACTAAGGCTCACTTCAAATTAACAAGGTTTAGGCTAGATCACTTCTACAACCAAGATCAATACCTATACAAGATTTAGTTTCTTCTCACTACATTATCAAGGGTCACTCCCTATGTCTCTTTCTCTGGCTCACTACCTATGGAAAAGATCATCGTCTTCCTCTTTCAATGAACACTTCTCTTATAAGGGTTATGCTCACAGTTTATTGAATTTTAGGTCCATTTCGTTTCATGAAATAACACATCCTAAACTATATATAGATTCTATATTTAATTCCCTTTTTCACTCATAGATGAAATCAACTTTATCATATACTATTTTTCAGTGGAAATTACATTCAAAAACTATTTAAGTCCCGTCATGAACAACTTTCTTCCTCTGCCAACTACGATGTACCATGTAGAGTGTATGCATCATATACCACATCTCTCTATGGACGTCCCCTACTCCATGCACTATCTCTACTTCTAAGTACCTCTTCCCCGTACCGCTTCTGCATATCGCTTCTGTGTGATACCTCTCAGAACAGCTTCCGCATTCCACCTCTTCATATTGCCTCCTCATACCACCTCTTCTTACATGGACAAACTCCTCCTCCATTAACCACTTCCCTTTGTGAGAAAAAAATCAACAAAAACACTTTTGTGGAATATTCCCACAAAATACTTCACCCTTCATGGAATATACCCTCATGAACCACTTCACTTCGTGTAATCCTTCCTCACGAACCACTTTTGGACATAGATGAATTATTCTATAGAAATGTTTCTTTATAATAAAAATTTACCTTTTGAATATT
Organism: Viscum album; assembly: GCA_963277665.1. Taxonomy (NCBI): domain Eukaryota; kingdom Viridiplantae; phylum Streptophyta; class Magnoliopsida; order Santalales; family Viscaceae; genus Viscum; species Viscum album. The sequence continues at coordinate 1,510,774,957 of OY728132.1, read as the reverse complement.
TATTTTTATCGGAACTTTATATAATAAAATAGAACTACAAAATCTACTAATCAATTTTACTTCAACATTCAATGTTGTAAAACCTTCACCTCCTACTTCTTCTCCCACAAACTATTTTCCATATGTGGTCCATATACCACCACTCTTACTTCATGGAGGATGATCTCTTCCACAAATGAAACCCTTCGCAGCTCTACATATCACAACCTCACTTCCACCGACGAAAATCCATCCCTCATACCACAAGAATTTCATAACCAGCAAGCCTCTACATGAACAAACTTCACTACATGGTCTACATACTACAATTTGAGTTCTACATAGCACTACGATATGAAATATTTCCTTTTGATGATTTCCTCTATCATTATGCATACCATCTTTTGTGGTCCACAAAATTACCTTTTGGAGTTGGTGGCCTAAAACCAATTAATTTGTACATTATTCATTAATAAATACCTTATCACATCTTGATTGTTCTTCTGTGTGAAAATGAATGCGATAATTTCCTAAGGACAGCTGTTGCATTAAAGGGTCATAGAGGATCCCTCCTATGATAAGAACCCAGAAGTGCCATAACAAAGTTCTTGAATATATGTTCTATGGCCGGATGATGTTATTTGAGGGACCCAAATAATAGAGTCCATTAGGGGTGAGGACTCATAAAACTTTGAGGCACCTTCTCATGGTGTGTGCCCTTGGTAATATCCATGAGGATATTTTGAGAATGAGACCTGCTAGTAGGAAATCCACATTTCATAGTGTCATTGGATGTTCCTATCTGTGTACATGTGTATTGTGCCTTAGACTTTAAGATTATTATTAATGGGTATTACAACTCGTGCACCTAGATGTATTAACGAAAACGGTGATGACATGATATTTTCATCGAGTTAGGATATGTTGGGTGCCTCAGAAGTAATACTGCATTATTAGATAATGTATGAAAATATTTTTCCCTTCTGTCCCATTATGAAAGTAGATATCTCAGGCCCTTTGATTGATATAGCCTAAATAAATCCATGTCCATGGTAATGTATGGGCGAGTTCAATTCTGAGAAGTCAAAGAAAGAATAATCGAGCATATGCAGTGATGGAATTAGCATGCAACCTGCTTGATTAGAGATATCGAGACAAAGGGATTATATTACACGGTAAATGTTCGTAGGAGGTGACACGTCATTACAGAATTAACATCTTTCTCTATGGGAGCCTTGTCATGTTTCTAGACACTAACCTTGGACTTTAGGGCTCTGCCTAATTCCACTGAGAAAGAGGCTTAGAGGTTCAAACACTAAGGGTATCCATATATCTCAGTTAAATATTAATTTAACAAGTTGAATACATATTATTCCTAACTGTGTTTTAATAATTATTCACGGATGCCTGATCGCATTTATTTCGACAATATTTATTCGAGAGAATCTATTGTGGGAAAAATAATTTATTTATTAGCCAGTAATGTACTTACGTTTATTTCAGAAATAAATATCCATTACTCAAGGACTAATAAATGTGGTGTAGGAAATAAAGAAAAATGGAAAATAAAAGTACACACCGTGTATATTGAATATACACGCCTTTTAGTTTTATGGAAAACAAGTACACGCCATGTATTAATGATTACACGGTGTGTAGTTTTTTCAGTCGGGATTTTGAGGAAATAATATTGTTTTATTAAAGGATATTTATTATAATTTGTGTGGGCACATGTCAAGGAATTAATCATTCGACATGGGGGGTTTTCAATAAGTGTTAATGAAATAAATAAAATGTATAACGAGTTTATTTATATGTCATAACTCTATAACCTCAAACCCGATTATAAATATCCTCACAACCCCAACACTTTTTCCCAATCATTGTACACAATAGTTATGGAGAGTTCTCTCAAGGCCGAATGAACTCCTTCCTCTATGAATTCTCTCAAGATTGAGAGAGATCCACCACCATCGGATCAAGGAGATTGAAGGTGGACATCGCAAGAGAAGGTTCTTCAGCTCTAGCACCGAGATATCCCTTCAGCGATGTCTAGAGATACATGGATCACGCGTGGATCACCGCTTGACGAATCCCACACTTGGATTCTACAACGCAACGACGTATCACACCAGATCATGACTAGAGACATCAACAAAGAAAGAATTCCATCACGGTAATTCTTCTCAATTAATTAAATAATTATAAACAACATAAGATGATCCTATCTCTATGGTTCTAGGACTCCCTATTTTTTTATTTCTTTTTTATATTCAAAAGATTCGGCGTTTTACATCATGACGGATCTCAGATTGATCGTTGTTAACGCTAAAATTAAAGTTAGGCACTCCAACCAACACGCTTCTGCTGCGCCCGGAACCTACAAGTGGTATCAGAATGGTCATATCATTGATTATAATTATTTAGTTTTTCATTAGTGGTTTAGGCATTTAATAATTTAGTTGTTTCAATTCAAGTTAATCGTTCTTTAAAAACTGAATCTATAGATCTGTTCCTCCCCTCTCGTTTCTCATTCACCTTACAGAAATGAATATTTCTTTTAATTTTGATTAAAATAAAATAGAGTAACTCATCCAGAGGTGCCAAACGTTCCTGGTCGTACAACACCAGAATGCACAGAGTGTATTCAGAAGTACATGCCATGTAGTCTAGATTCAATGTATTGGACTGGTCTGCCAAATCAGTTCGTGTATTGGATCCTATCTAACTCATTTCTGAAACCGTTTGTTGACCAAGAACAGGTGGCACACAGTTTTCGGATTACACACCTTGTGGTCCAAATGAACACGGCGTGTAGTCCCTTCGAGCTGGGATAGGATCATGTACCCCATAGATGGCATGCCTGGCTGGAAACTGTGTAACACAGATACTACACGGCGTGTGTCCAACTGAACATGCCGTGTAATCCAAAAAAATTTGAAGTACTTCAACACGCCGTGTCCCCAGACACGTACTTCAGATAGACGGTGATGAAAAAGTACATGCCGTGTAGTCAAAACTACACCCCATGTACTCACCCAAATTTAGTAGATTTATTATAATTTATTATTATATTATACAAACCCTTGAGACGTGTACCATGGTGCAGGCGTAAAGCTGAGGCAAAAAACGCGATAGGAATTTTATATATATGTGTTTAATTTTAACATCTACATAATGAATGGGAATTCACCGGGTTTCCACCATGGTACTTGTTACATACAAGGATAATATTAATTTATTTAAAATTATGATGGATGAGAATCTCATGGAATTTCAGAAAAGGGTTTAATATAAAAGGATTGATTGTTTAAAGATAATCAATTGATTCGAGTGTGATTTATCTTAAACAATAACGATTAAATGAATGAATGATAGTTTTATTTATGACTAAATATCGTTGCATGTATGGATGATCAGGATTTAGACCAAGACCTTTTTATGTGAACGGTTTCTTTAATTTATTTATTTAAATTAAATTTGTTGGCCTGTGAGCCTTTTTCTCATTGTTATGTAGAGCATGCGCGCCCAAGGATTATTTTATGTAAAAACACCTTTACCCCTCACCTTCATGTGAGATAAATGCATATGTAATGGATGGAGCTCCCATGCTAGTGGAGGCAGCTCAAGTCCGGATCCTAGGCGAAACCAATCCAAGTAGATACAAAGGTGGATAGGTGGAAAGCTATAAACACGAACCTGAAAGCTTCAAGGTGTTTCTCCCCAAGGTCTTGGGTTAGTTTATCAACTTCTAGATAAACTAATAGAACAGGCTCATGATCATACCATTTAGTTTCATGGTTTATTTATTGTGGGTGTGTTGTCACGATCTCACAATTAATGAATTAAACAAGCATACAAGATAGAACTAGAATAATGGTCGGATTATGCATAAATATTATCTAAGACATGGTTAATCACTTAAGTATATCCCACTTAATATTAACAAGAATGTAATCAAAGATAATAAAATGGAAATTTACGTATAAGGATAAAATCCCTCAAAGAAATATTAAGTTGGTATAACCTTCCATAATCTAGGTTAGAATCAAACCATAGTTCAAAGTGCTTGACCAACCCTAGTTGGGGTGCTTTCAATTATTGGGGAATCCTAATTCAAGGTTTTGGGTTGAATTGACTTGTTTTGGATCAAGGGTTGACTGCCACAGTAGGACTTGGTGTGACCAGGAGGCAAAGGTTGAGGAAATCCAAAAATAAAAGGATTTTAGGATTGGGGAGTCCACTCAGCGGATCAAGGAGCTGCGAGTTAATGAAGATGGCATTCAGAGTGCCTACCTAAAACCCTTCATGTTTCTTGAACAACCCTAGTTGGGGTAATTCAAAGGGAAATATGGATCCTTTCCACTAGAATATTTAGGAAACAGAGTATTCTTAAGTCAATGGTGAGGGCTATTAAATTTCGATAAAATAGTGGGAGACAAATAAGTATTAATTTATTTATTTGTCTCAATGTTTATAATAATGTACTAAACCTTTGGTCATCTTAATTTGTAGAAACGGAAAGAAAATGACTTCAAGCATATCATTTTGAACCATACTCTAGAAGGAAACCTTCTCACTGTCAAGAATTCCAAGAGTGGAAGAGGTGTTTACGTGTCATCCTTTTCCACGAAAGGAAATTGTATGTGCTGGAAGAGCCTATTCCAGTTGTGCCTGGAAAGGAGGCCAGTGATGAGGAACTATCTCTCTACATGAATCACATGGATGATGCCACAGATGTCTAGTGTTTCATGTTGTCATCCATGTCTAATGAGCTCTTGAAGCAATATGAAAACATGGACGTGTATAGAATGATGTCTCACCTTAAGAATATTTACCAAGAGAAGGTGAGACAGGAGAGATATGAGATCTCTAATGCTTTGTTTACAACTAATCTTGGAGAGTCTATGCCAGTTGGGCCTCATGTAGTCATGCTTATTGGCTACATTGAATGCCTGGACATCTTAGGGATTATGTTCCCGGATGAGTTGTGTATAGATCTCATCCTATCATCACTTCCCAAGACCTTCTCCAGCTTCATTGTCAATTATAACATGAGAAACAATGAGAAGACTATAACGGAACTTCTGATCTTAATTTTCCAGGTAGATAAGGACATGAGGTGTAAAAAACATGTCGTCCTTATAGTGAATAAGAAAAGGAAGTACAAGGAAAGGGGGCCAAAGATTTATAAACGGTCTGAATCCCCCCGAGTGCCATCCTTCTAAGAAGGGGAAGATATAGAGGAAGGGAAAGGAATGGGAGGTGGTATGTTTTGCATGTGGCAAGCAAGGACACTGGAAGAGGAACTGCACCAAGAAGCATGTGGATTCTAAAGGTTCATTCCTTATCGAGTGTAATCTTTCTTTTTCTACTCATTGGGTATTAGATACATCTTTTGGGTCTCACATCTGTATTAAATTGCAAGAACCAAGTAGATTTAGAAACATTACCAGAGGAGAGGTGGATCATCGAGCTGCCAATGGAGCAAGGCTGGCTGCATTGGCTATTGGCGATTACCACCTCTCATTGCTTACTATGATGATTTTGGTTTTACATATCTGTTGTTATGTGCCTAGTGTTACCAAGAACATAATTTATTTATCTTGTTTGGATATAGATGGATTTATTTTCAAGTTTGTAAATAATGTTTTTCTCTTCTATTAGAACAAAGTATGTTATAGTATAGCACATTTAACTAATGGTTTGTATGTATTAAATTATTAAAACCAAGTGTTGGCAATTAATAATGAAACAAACTCACATGACTCATACATCACCCAGTTGTGGCATCATCGTCTCGATCATGTAAACGAGAAGCATTTGAGAAAGCACTGCCTGGATGGATATTTAAACTCTAGTGATCTAAAACCACTTTAATAGATGTCATTGTAGTTTAAAAGTTAAAATGACCAATCCACCTTTTGGTGGACTGGGTGAAAGGGCCACAGAGCTTCTAAGATTGTTGCACACGGATGTATGTGGACCATTTCCAATATAAGCTAGAGGTGGATATTCTTACTTCATTACTTTTACTGATGATTTAAGTAGATATGGATATGTCTACTTAATGAGGTATAATTCAGGGTCCTTAGAGAAATTTAAGGAATTCAATGATGAAGTAGAGAATCAGCTTGTTAAGAAGATAAAGAAACTTCAATCCGATCGTGGTGGAGAATATTTGAACCAAGTGATCATCGATCTTCTACGGGAGTCTAGCATTCTATCTCAGCTCACTCCTCCTTATACACGATAGTAGAGTAGTGTTAGTGAATGGTGGAACTGCACCTTGTTGAACATGGTGAGGTTGATGAGGAGTCATGCAGATCTTCCATTATCCTTTTGGGGACATGCATTAAAAACATCAGTATACACATTAAACCGAATACCAACTAAGGCGGAAAATGGAATTCCATCTGAGTTATGGAATGGAAAGAAACCCATTTTGTCACACACACGTGTATGGGGATGCAAGCCATTTTTTAATGCCTTCTCAGGAAACAAAAAAGCACACCAGGGCATGAAGTGTATATTTATAGGATATCCCATGGAAACGAAGGGATAATACCTATATAACCCTTCAGACAAGAAAGTGACTGTCTCCATACAATCCATCTTTCTTGAGAGGGAGAACATTCTCAAAAAGTATAGTGGGAGAAAGATTGACTTTGACAAAGTTTATGACCAAGATACCCAGGAGTTGGTATAGGAAAAGGTTCCACATGTCCCCATGGAAAAGGTTCTAGCAACACACAAGTACTACGTAGGAGCTCAAGAGAGGTAAGGGATCTAGAGAGATTTGGTTTCCTAGTCACTAAGGATGGTGAATCATTATTGTTGGACAATGATGAACCTCTCTCCTACAAGAAAGAAATAGAAATATTATAAGCTGTAAGATGGCTAGAAGCTATGAATTCTGAGATGGATTCCATGAATCAGAACCAAGCTTGGATTTGGGTCAATGAGCCAGTTGATGTAAATCTTGTTGGATGAAAATGTGTATTCAAGAGAAAACTGGACATGGAAGGTCAGGTTAGCACCTATAAATCAAGGCTAGTGGCTAAACGATTTAGAAAGCATCAAGGAATTGACTATGATGACACCATCTTGCCAGTTTCCATGTTTAAATCCATAAGAATAATACTTTCAATAGCAGCTTAATATGACTACGAGATTAGGAAAATGGATGTCAAAAAATCATTCCTTAACAGGAACCTTTAAGAAGATGTTTATATGACACAACCAGAAGGGTTATGACACCAGGTGAACCCAAACAGGTTTGAATGTTTCATAAATCCATTAATGGATTAAAGCAAGCATCCATGTCAATGAAAATTCGATTAGATGAAACCATAATGGAATTTGCTTTCATTAAGAATGAATGTGAGCCCTGGGTATATAAGCAGTTTAATGGGAATGTGATCATTGTCCTAGTAATATATGTTGATGACATATTGCTTATTGGAAATGATTTACCAGTCTTACAGTTAGTTAAATACTGGTTGAATAAGTGTTTCTATATGAAGGACTAGGGTGAAGTAGCCTATATTCTAGGGATCAAGATTATTCATGATATGTCCAAGAGGCTTCTTGGACTAGGTCAGGGTAGATACATTGACTAGATACAAAAAAGATTTGGTATGGAACAATCCAAGAGGGGATTGGTTCCAGTGTCACATGGCCTACATCTTTCTAAGAAAATGTATCCTCGAACACAACAAGAGAAAGATAGAATGAGTAATATCCCATACGATTTGGATATAGGATCCATCATGTATGCCATATTACGTACTAGGCTTGATGTTGCATACTCATTGAGCATGGTAGGCAGATATCAAGAATATCCAGGAGAACAACATTGGATTACTGTTAAGACTATCCTTAAGTATCTGAGAAGAACTAAGGATGTGCTTCTAGTGTTTGGATGAGACAATGAGCTTGTCATCAGAGGGTATGATGATGCTGGTTTTCATACAGATTGGAACAATCTCAAGTTGAAATATGGATATGTTTTTTATCTTAATGGAGGAGTTTTTAGCTAGAAGATTTCAAAGTAGCTTGTTGTCATTGATTCTACAGCGGATTCTAAATATATAGCAGCTTCTGATGCAGCCAAGGAAGCTGTCTAGATTCAAAAAATTGTCCAAGATCTTGATGTGGTGCCTAGCAGTAAATAACTTATCACATTGTATTATGATAATACTATAGCGATGGCTCTTTCAAAAGAACCAAGGTCACATCAACGGACAAAGAACATACTCCAAAATATCACCTCTTGAGGGATTTATATCAGAGGGGTGAAGTTGAAGCGAGCAGAGTGTCCATGGAAGAGAACGTGGTGGACCCCATGAATAAAAACCTATCTTAGTAGAAGCATGAATATCATGTGAGAGCTAGCGGGTTGAAGAATGTTAGCAGTTGGATCTAGTCCAAGTGGGAGTCTTTTGGAGTTGGTGGCCTAGAAACAACTACTTTGTACTTTATTCATTAATAAATATCTTATCACATCTTGATTGTTCTTCTGTGTGACAATGTATGTGATAATTTCCTAAGGATAGCTATTTCATTAAAGGGTCATAGCGGATGCATGCTTGGATGAGAACCCAAAAGTGACATAAGACTGTTCTTGAATATATGTAATATTATCGGAAGATGTTATTTGAGGGACAAAAATAATACATTCCATTAGTGGTAAAGACTCGTAAAACATTGATGAATCTTCTCATGGTGTGCGCCCTTGGTAATATCCAGGAGGATATTATGAGAACAAGACCCTCCAGTAGGAAATCCACATTTCATAGTGTCATTGGATGTTCTTATCTGAGGACATGTGTATTGGTCCTTAGACATTAAGATTATTATTAATGGGTATTAGAACTCGCATAATTAGATGTATTGATGAAAATTGTGATGAAACATTGTTCGCAGTGAGGTAGGATACATTGGGTGTGTCACGAGTAATACTGAATTAATAGATAATGCGAGAAAGGATTTGTCCCTTCTGTTCCATGAAGAAAGTAGATATCTCAGGCCCTTTGATGGGATTGATATTTCCTAAATAAATCCATGGCCATGGTACGGTATGGGAGAGTTCAATTCTGGGAAGTCAAAGAATGAATAATTGAGCACATGGGTTGATGGAACTATCATGCAACCGGCTTGATTAGAGATATCGAGATAAAGGGATTATATTACACGATAAATGTTCGTACGAGGTGACATTTCATTGCGGTGTTAACTACTTTTTCTATGGATGCCTTGCTATGTTGCTAGATGTCAACCTAGGACTTTAGGCAGGCTCCACCTAATGCCACTAAGAAAGAGTCCTAGTGGGTCACACACTAAGTGTGTCCATTTATCTCAGTTAAATATTAATTTAACAAGTTGAATACATATTATTTTTGACTGTGGTTTAATAATTATTCAAGGATGGCTGATCACATTTATTTCGACATTACTTATTCAAGAGAATATATTATGGGCGAAATAATATATTTATTAACGAGTAATGCAGTTACATTTATCTCAGAAATAAATAGCCATTACTCAAGGACTAATAAATGTGGTGGAAGAAATAAAGAAAAATGTAAAATAAATGTAAACACCATGTATTTTGAATAAACACGCTGTTTAGTTTTATAGAATACAAGTACACTCCATGTATTAATGATTACAAGGTGTGTTGTTTTTCCAATTGGGATTTTGAGAAAATAATATCATTTTATTAAATGATATTTATTATAATCAGTTTGGGCGCATGTAAAGTAATTAATCATTCCACATGAGGGGTTTTCAATAAGAGTTAATGAAATAAATAAAATGTGTAACGTGTTTATTTATTGTCATAACTCTATAACCAGAAACCCGATTATAAATATCCTCACAACCCCAACACTTTTTCCCAATCGTTGTGCACAACAATTCTTGAGAGTTCTCTCAAGGCCAATAGAACTCCTTCTTCTAAGAACGCTCTCAAGACCGAGAGTGATCCACCAGCACCAGATCAAGGCGATCGAATGCAGACAACACAAGAGAAGGTTATTCTTCACTAGCACATGGAGATCCCTTCAGTGATGTCTAGAGATATTTGGATCACGTGTGGATCACCACTAGAGAAATCCTACACTTGGATTCTACGACTCAATGAAGAATCACACCGGATCATGACCGGAGACATCAATGATGAAATAATTCCATTAAGGTAATTCTTGTCAATTAATTAAATAATTATAACCAACATATGATGATCCTATCTCTATGGTTTTGGGACTCTCTCTTTTGATTTTCGTTCTTTATTATATTCTGAAGATTCTAAGTTTTACATCGTGAAGGATCTCAGATTGATCATTATTAATGCTAAAATTAAAGTTGGGCACTCCCACCAACATTCTTTCACTGCGCCCGGAACCTAAATGCCCTTAATAGTATTAATACTATTCACCCCAATGTGTAAATCCTTTGTTTTAGAAAAACAAAACTTTTTATTTTTTGAGTTCTAAAAATTTGGAAAACACTAGGAAATTGCGCCCCCTTGAAAACATACTTCAGAAAACACCATCCATAATCATTTGCGATCATCTGGCTTTTTCAACAACAACAGTCAAACCCAAAAAAACATAGAGGAGTCCTTGAGGTATTTTTTCCCTACAGACTCCAATCAAAACCTACACCTCATCATATGGCCATAAGATCCTACATCTCAACTAATGTCCAAAAATAAACCCGCATTATATATACATATGTATTCCCAACATATTCTTGATTCCTATCCAACTCATATAATACATGCATCATGCTGATTCCCAACATAAATGATTATGATTTCACACCTCATATATATATATATCCCTCTTCATAACTGATGTCAACAAACTAACTAGATCCTAGTTATTCTAAAACAATACATGTGCACCTATTGTACCAAAACTATCAATTCCAAAATTAACAGAAGGACACAACCCAATCAAGGTATTCCTATAAAAATCCTTATCTCCCTTTCCTAATCTGACACTAGTAGTCCAATAGCTGGAAGTAGCCTAAATTCCAACCACCTCAAGTATAGCCTCCCTACGGAGTTGCAACATCTATTAGCCACTAACCACACTGCTAGCACTCTTTGTCTCTACCACATCCTCTTCATGTAGTAGAATCTTAGCTACCACCACCTGGTACTACTTTTATTACTACCAAAAATCCAGTTGTCTGCCCCAATCACTGACTCATATATGTATGTGAAGGCTTCTTACAAAAACTCCTGAGGTGGCCCATCTGAACACATGGTCATAACTCTTTTAGAACATAATCACATTAGGTCAAAATGTGACCTAGCTTCCCCCACTATAATAGAACCATCAAATAACCACTCATTTATGGTCTTCTTGAGACTATGGCCTAACTTCTCTAATAAGACTCCTCATGACCCCATTTAATACTACCTGAAGCATCACCACTCAACTCACCTAACACAGTCATCTGGATTGAATATGATCATTTATTTAAGCTTCCCCCATCTATCTGTGCCTAATTTACCAACTCAAGGAATGATTTTTTCTTGAATAGATTAGCATTCACCCAGATGGTTTTCTTCAACCTATCCTCAAAACATGTCACCCTAACATTTTCATCACCCACTACAGAAAGTTGTAATATAGGACGATCTATGAATTGGATGTATAATCCATAACATATGTATCCCCCTATTGAATACTTAGAAACTCACAGGCTAGTTCAAACCTCAATGCCTCTGGAGAGAAGTTCTTAAATCACCTGGCTTCGAAATCCTTCAAATCTAGTCCCTTGTGTTTATAGGCCCGAACATGTACATCACACTAGTACTTTTTTATTCCTATGAACACATAAGTAAAAAACTTCACCCTATGACCTATGTGTGTCTCAAGCTAATCAAATATAGTGTACTAGAACTCGATCTATTTCTCTGTAGCCTGTATTCCACCCACACCATGAAATAATAATGGGTGTCGATATTGGAACACCTGATTTAGATATTTCTTAAATAGCTTTGTTCCCTATGCTCCTCAGTTGATACTGTGTTTGAAATGAACAAAGACATCCCTGAGCTACTCATCCAACCATGGACCAATGTATTCCGTCTATTTAAATTGTCCAACAAGTGAAGAATCCTATAAATATATCTTATGGTCATCTCGAACCTCTGAGACCTCATCTTTTTCATGCCCATACAACACCATAAAACCACTCACTTGAGTATTCACTGGAATCTATCTACTATACATCACTCTGAAAACCAATACCATTATTAAAAATCTATAACTATCATATATATCATAGATAGGGAAGGGATATAGGTGGCTTATGTCATTTCCCTTACACTGTCATAATGCACCATTCCACATGACATCCTTCCATAAGGCCCCTTACAATACCATATCAGATTTAGTTATCATATTCAATCTAGCCACATGGACCTTTTCCTACCAAAAACAGAATTAGAAATCACATATAAGTTGGTCTCATGGCCCCCTTCCTACCCCTATTAGAGTAAGGAATCACATGTCATGTATATCAATAAGTGGTAGCTTAGTAAAATGCCACCAAAGTGGATATGCAATAAACCCCTACTTAGCTTATTTGGTGACACTTTAAATAACTCAACCCCTATTTATAATCCATGATTTCCATTATCATGTTTATACCATATATACTATATTTACATATCATAAGATAAGTTATCATTAAGAACCACATACATAAATGGATAAGTAGAATAGAACCTAAAAGGCTAAGCATGAAAAAACTATTTAGCTTCTTTGTTGAAACATCAAATAGCCCGACCCCTCTTAATGTATTCAACATTTTCAATAGTCATCCAAAGAAACACATACAAATTATGAGACTAAGTGACTATCATGATTCATAAATCATCCTCATGCTCCATACCGGGCCAAGATTCTGAATCCACAGAACTGATAATCATCACACCCAGGTCTTCCCTATGAGGTGGAAATCAAATAATCTTCAAATATTGAAAGTATAAAATCAATATTATACAACTTTAAACTTGGACTGTCCTCTATATAGGGGTCTACAAGCACCAAAAAATGAGATCGTTACTTAATTATGATTGCATCATAGTCTCTAGTCTACCATATCCCAAATATTAAGATCAAAATTAAAATAAAACTCTCTAATGCCATTTTTAGCATCCCAACACGGTCTTCCACTCAAAAAATGCTCAATACAATTTTTCCATTTGGCCTTAGGTGCACTTACCCATATGCCAAAGTATGTTGCCTAGTAGTGAGGGTATGATAAAGTGATAGTGGGGAGACTATACCCTCAGTTGGTGATAATAATAATGGTACATAAATATATATATATAATAGTGAAAGGAGGACCATAAAAGGAGAAGAAGAAAAAAGAAACCCAAGAGAATCATAATCATAAATGAAATTATACCAACTTGAATAAATCATAATACCATTTATAGATAAAACATTCCATATCAAATCATACAAAAAACATATAAACAAGGTCTCATGTGGTTGACCATACAAGTACATATATATATAATCCTCAAAAAAATCATGCTCTATGGAAGAACCACCATGGTCTATTGTCATCCATACCATGAAAAAGGTACAACCCTGATCACTAAGGTCTAGATCCTGAGCCTGAACCCCTACCTGATCTCAAAGACATTAAGACAACATGTGTTTATAGTGTCTTGTGTAGGGTGTGAATGTGAACATAGTAGGACCCAAACAATGTATTCCTCTCTTACAAACATAATTATATAGGTATATTCAAATTATAAATAAAATTTCGAAGCACAAAAATTTAATATTTTCCCACTCCACTTGTTCTCAACATCCATGAGTGAGTGTTCTACCTACATTATCCAATGAAGAAATATATTTAAACACATGCTTCCAATATATATATAGTGTACAATAAAAGTATGAATATATATATATATATATATATTTACAATGGTGAGGGTACATTGCTTAGTTCCCAAGGTGTCCCCTGGCGAAAGATCTTATCTGGTAAACCCTAATATTACACCCATAACATGTCACATAGAACCTCATTCCAACCATAAAGTATCTATCATCCTAACATCATGCCAAAATAAAATTAATAGGTCCCTCAAACCTCCACTCATAATTTTGATGTTGGCTCAACAACCCGACGTCTCGAGGAATGGCGATATCCTTCCTCTAATTAACAAATCATTGTTGTCTCAATAGATAAAATCCCTAGGAATGAGGACATATTTCATCCCATTATCCAAGACTATCAGTCTCAAGTGTAATGGTGAGCCTAATCCCCAAACTGATGGTCTCAACACCACCTCCGAATGGTCCATCCATGTTTAGATGGATTTCTTTGGTGAGTACCTCTAATATATCTGATGGTCCACACCATCACCTAAGACAAAATATCTACAGAGGCCTCCCCAAAAAATGATTGGTCAAAACGACCTTGACTATGCCTTATATTTTTGCACATGGCTTCAATGGAATGTTGACCAACAATGGAGAGAGAAAATAACAAAACATGAACAAAGATAAATCATCTGACACCTCATGCCCTTAAAACAATGTTGTTACGTCTTAGTGGTCAAAACCATCTCATATCACATGGTTCATTTCTTCATTCATATACCATAGTTTCCTTAATCCTATGATCATATCATACAATCCTAGTGATCATCACAACCTCATGTATATCATCCCATGCCCTCAACTTGACGAATTTTTCACCTCATTCCATATGATAAAAATAACCTCAATCATCTGGTCATGAATTTCAGTTACCAAGGAACCATTTCAATCAATATATAAAATTTAGTTAATTTAAAACACACAAAATATGCATCCTTCCCTATTGGACTCAATACCCTTACCTATATTAGCATGAATAAATGGTATAGGGAATGTCAAATGGCATCCCACAATATCATTCAATGAATTTAAAGTCATCAATTAAATTATTAGGGGTCTCACTAGTTCACATGAACCAATCGTATTTAATAAATCATTAATAAAACATGAAAAATTAAGGATAATATTAGGAACCACCTACCTTCTACTAATAAGAATCCACTCGTCTGATATTGGAAACTTACACGAGCCTGAATGATAAGAATCAGATATTTATAAAAACACCCTAGAAATAGGTGGAAAGAGATTACATGGATTTAGCATTCCATATATAATGATAAATAAAAAGAATAAGTAAGAGGATTAAAATACATTCTGACATGATTCTTATAAGACTAAAAGTGTTTGAATCAAAGCTGATATGATGAAGTAAGTCCAAAGCCTAAGTGGGAGAGAAAATGGAGTGGACCCTCTCCTGTGCATGATAAATGGAGGAGGAAGAGGGGGAGAAGATAAAGGAAGGTGGGTAAATAATGTAATTTTACACTTTTTAATGACCCTCTTTGTTTGGATTCACTGTTTGGAAAACTGTGTGCCAACTGTGTGGTAATCACTATCCAATAACCACACTAAGTACGGATAGGCACACCATTTTCCAAACCCTACATTGATCATCCGATTCCCCTTTGATAAAGAATACAATGGTGTCACACCTCTTTGCACCCCCACCCACATGGATTGAAAAACCATAAACATTGAATTAGTGGGATGCACAACTTCACCTTTCAGGATGCATGTGTAACGCCCTGATATTTTTCCTAAATATTTCCCTTTAAATAATTTAAATTATTCAACATCTTATGTTGTAGGAATGTGTGAGTTTAAATGAACTACGAGACACTATTTGTATAAAATGACTATTATAACCTCGTAGTTAAATTGGTGGGAATAAATTTTAGTTACTAATTTATTAAATAAATATAAAGGTCCAAATCAAAATTAATGTATTAGTATGTTCTTAGAAAATGATCACACAATATTTTGTCAAGTCTCTTTATTCTTCAAAAAATATTCATTCTTAAAAATAAGTTTATATATTTTTTATTAATTATTAGAATTTATATAAAATTGATTTGACAAAATAGAATTAATTTTGGAATTCACCATGTCAATATATCTTAACTTTTTTTACTAAAAACATTTATTTTTTACAGAATTCTGAAAATAAATATTTTTATTGAAAACTATGTTTTCATTTCAAGTCATTACAAGGAAAAATTATGTATTGGATTAGTTTTAAATTTTAATTAGTTCATATTGATTTAAAATAATAAAATTAATGTGTCTAAAAGTATTTTATACAAAAATTTATTATAAAAACACGTTATGTTTTAAAAGGTCATTTTTTAAAAAAAACTATTTTTTATTGAATTTTCATAGTTTTATATTAAATTAAATTCATTAAGTTTTGTTTTTTAGATTTTGAAAAATGGATGAAAAATATGGATTCATAATGTCCAACTTTATTATATTGGTCCCTTTTATTTTTGGCCAATATGAATAGTAAGCTTGGAAAATTATGTAACCATGGTAAAGGGTGAATTGAGTTATTTAGGATAAAATTAAAATTATAAATGCTATAAAATGACTCTGACACATGACAAAATTTTATTGGAAGAAAAATACTCGACCCATAACACCTAATAATTGAAATTACATTGTTTAATGGACTCTTTCCCAAAATATATTTGTTGATGATGTTACAAAATACCCTTATATTATCTACTAATAAATGGAATATTGGAGGAATTTTTAATGATATTCAGTTTGTTAAAAATAAATATTTTGAGAAAATTCAAAAATTTTCCCTCACCTCAATTATAAAAGGGAACCTCATGCCTTAATTATTCACATCACATTGAACCTTCCAGCTTGAACATTTCTTAAAAATTAATCTTGTAAAGTTGAATATACACATTTTAGTGGTTTTGGTCTTCTCAAAATACCAACCCTAGTATCCCTAAGAGGATATCTACATGATGTTCTCAAAATAAGAGGTAATCATCTTTACTTACTTTTTCATGATTATTTCTTCTTCCACTTCTTGTTCATTTTTTGTTTCAATTATAAAGTAATAAATCCATTATATTCTATATGATGATATGTTATTATGATTGTGGAATAATAATATTCCTATTTTTATCCATCCTATGCAAAACAAAAGAATCGCGAGTGTGTACGTACGACTTACCGTCTCTACGTCATGTGTAATCTATATTCCATCACCAAATTATTTGGATTAATATAATGATTCAAATAATATATATATATAATACATATAATATGATATTTCTTTTGGAAAAAAATATATACTGTCCACTACCTTACCCTTTTACTATTAATTGAATGATATCATCACTCATGCATACATACGACCTATCATCTCCACAATGAGATGTGATTCTTTTTACATATTCACTATTCATGAATAATTATATAAATTTATATAGTCAATAAATATGATATATATTACCATAGTCTAATTCTTTAAATTATGGAACTATATCTTATCCACAAGAATTGGGTCTTAAAAATAGTTAACACCTGAAAGAAGAGTAATAATGAAATATTATTAACAAATGGTTGATAATATGAACATATATAACGCCATAATTTTTTTTACTATTCTTATACAATTTTAAAATTCAATTTTTACCCTTGTGTGAATTCTTACTATACGTTTTGAAAGGAATATTTTTTTCATTTTGTAATGAGGTAATTTTTATATATTTGATAAAATTATGAGAGGAATGATTTTTAACATATATGGAATGGATGGATTTTTCATCTTCCATGACACCTTAATTCCTTGAATCATACCTTACCAGATTACAAGGTTATTTTTAGAAAAAAAATCATTGAAAATTGCACAAAATTTTTAAAAAAAAAAGGTTTCTCAAAGAAGAAAGTATATTTTCCTCCTGAATTATTTTATATTAATCACACAATATTATTTTCCATATCTGAAAACATTCTTAGATGATTATTATGTTTTAATGGGGTCTTTTTCAAGGATAATATCGTTATTATTCCAAATATTTTTCTCTGTTTATGATGGAATGATTTTTAAGAAAACAGTTTCTTTTCCATGGTTTATTTTATGATGAAATGATGTTTATAAAGCCCATTTATTTTTATGGGTTAATATATAATGAATGATTTATGTTCTTTTAGAACACATGTGTATGGTTTTAATTATGTGATAGGTGGGTCCAATATCTCCCTACAACAAAATGTGTAATGATTTTTATCTCATTAGATATTAAATACTTGAATAGGAATGGAACTTGGTTCTGTAATGCATGACATGAACTAGACTAAACTCGACTTAGTAATACATGGATGGAATAGGGAGTGAGCACAATTCAGTAAAGGACTTTTAACACTATAATAGTCTTGTAAATAATCCTCGACTAATATGGAAATTATTTTTTATATTTATGTGTATTCCACAATTCTAGGTCTTATGATATTATCTATTGTAATACATCATTTTCTTATTTATTAAAATCTATGGTTTATCCAATGACATGATATCACGATCTATGATATGAATTATATAATTTTAAAATATTTTAATTGCGTTCTTATGTCTTATGACATTGATATGATTGATATCTCCCTTATTTACCCTTAAAGAACATCTAATCTCACTATTTCTTATGTTTATTTTCCTAATGATAGGAAGAAAGGTATTAAATAATATGTGTCAAAATGGGTTCTAGTTATGAAGTAATATGTGGAAAATGTTGTAGATGTATTGTGTCCCAAATTTTTATGTTTCCTAGTTTCCAAAGACACTGAACCTATACATTTTTGTAGGGGTTTTGTTATGTTATGTAATTAATATTCTTATATTTTTGAGGAAATTTTTATGTATTAAATTTCTGGGCCATTATATATGGTATTAGAGCACATTTTAGTTATCCATTTAAAACATGGATGACAAAACCTTATTAAGAATCTTATGGATAAGTATAAGTATAGGATAAAATCTAAGAGTTTGGTAAATATCATTAATAACCTAGGAATTAAACTAATGGTGACATAAATTGAAATTTAATAAGTAATTTCCCTTGATTATATGTCTTACCCATTAAAATTAGTGCTACTCACACTATAAATTTTTATTTGAATTGGTGGATGGACCCCAAAGGAACCAATTTAATACTGAATTTTATTGGAAATGAAATGATTATACTCTTGATCAGTCAAATGTTATGGGAGATGGAATGAAAAATATTATTGTTATTCTCACATAAAATTCTCAGTCTATGATTAATGTATTAAAACCAACCAAGAAATATATGGAACATCATTATATTGATTTCTTCATGAGGCAACATCCACTTTCTTTTAGTGGGTCTTTTAATCCACTAGTGGATGAATAATGGATCAGTTTCACTAAAAAGTTATTTTTAGTTTTCCAATATTAAGAACAGGAGAAAGTCATTTTGGGAGTTTATCATTGGGAAGGTGAAGCAGATCAATGGGGGAATCTCATCAAGAATATGAGGAAATTATATGACATTGACTCTATAGAATGGGACAAGTTCAAGAAATTATTTTTTAGTAAGTTTTTCCATCTTGTTCTTAAAAAGAATATGAAAAATGATTTATTTGAGCTTAAAAAGTATGAAAAATCTATTACTATATTAGAAGAAAATTTTACAATAATTGCAAGGTATGTTTATAAAATTATCATTCATCCTGAGAATAAGGTTGATTAATTCTTCAATGACTTAAAACCAACTCTTGTAAGGGAATTAGACATGAGGGACTTTAGTATCTATAAAGAAATAGTTCGATGTTCTCTCAAGGTTGACATAGAGATTTGAGTCAGTCATAAATCTTATGGTTTTGATAAGAGAAAAATTAAATTCAAGGGAAAATTCAAAAACCATGGTGAAAATTAAATGATATTTCATTTCTACACAAAGTGAGGAAAGAAACATGGAGGAAACTGTCTTAAGTGGAAAAGTAAAAGTTTTAAGTGTTGTAAATAATGTCCTAGGTAAATTGATTACTAATGTGATGGAAAAAACATATATAATGTTGAAAATATAGATTAGGATAAAAAAAATATACCTCCCACATTTCAGTGATGAAATTTCATGGAGATGGGAATTATACTGACCAATTATTTAATCCAAGGATTATCAATGATAATCGACGTCAGAAAACCTATTAAAGAAAAATACAATAAAAAATCACATGTAATCACAATTGTAAATGTGGGGTATGATAATGATGTGTTGAAAGGTATACTTACAATCCAATCTAAAGTAGATAATGTTTTATTTGATTATAAATCAAACCACTCTTTTATTTATAAATAATTTTCTAAGGGTTTCTCCATATTACCTCAATAATTAGATGCTGAAATATCTATGAAAACGTTTTAGGGAATAATGATCACATCATAATTTTATAACTCTTCTCCTATTGATGTTTGTGGGAAGGTGATTCCTAGAAATCATGTGATCCTTACATTAGTTGAAATTAATGTGTTCCTTTTCATGGGTAGGCTTTCTCTATATGGATCTCATATTATTTTTTTGGTAAGGGAAGTCACATTTCATATTTTTAATGAATCTATGATCATCTATCAATGATATGATGAATTTGAAATTATAGTATAAATTAGCTCCATATTTTTTGTCTTAATTATAATAAATTAAAGTTAACCATCTCAAATGGTTTGGGAGAAACTATCCATTAATGATACACCTATTATATGGGATTTTGTTGATCTATTTCTTGAAAAAAATTCAGTTCACCCATAGAATTATTAATTTTAGTTTTCAATATATCTCAAACCTAGTGATATTTCTTTTCATAGACTTGTTATACGGAATCCCTAATTTTGATTTATGAGTTGAATAAGAAACTCTAAGAGAAACTTGATAAGGGATTCATATTCCCTAGTTCCTCACCTTGGGTTACACCAATTCTATTTGTTTAGAAAAAATTTGGATCAATGAGACTTTTCATTGATTATCGAGAACATAAAAAGATCACAATGAAGAAAAAATATAATATCCCCTATAATGATGAATTATTTGAATAAATACATGAAGATCAATAATTTTATAAGATTGATCTTCATTATATATATCAGTAATTAGTGGTCCAGAAGAAATAAATATCCATGATAGAATTATGTTCATGGTGTGAACACTATGAACATATAGTGATGCCTTTTGTCTTACTAATTCCGCTTATATCATCGGGGATTTAATTAATAGAGTATTTAGATACTATCCTTATTAGGTTTTGGTTTTCTTTAGAGATGATATTCTTCCATATTCCATGATAAAGGAAGAACATTAAGATCACATGAGGATTATATGAATTACCTTGAGAAAGGATAAGCATTAAGAAAAATTTACCAAGTGTTACCATTGGATTTAAAAAAGTTTCATTTATGGGTCATATAATCTAAAGATAAAGGATATCAGTTGATCCTGTATAGACAGATGGTATTGAATGTTGGCCTAGACCAACAATGATAACTAAGATTTAATGTTTACCTTATTTTTCTGTATATTATTGATATTTTGTGAAATAATTTTCATGATTATATAATCCAGTCTCCAATTTGACATGGAATATTGGTAAGTTTATACGGATGAAAGAATGTGAAAAGAATTTCAAGGAGCGAAAAATAACATTAGTCGGTGCACCTGTTCTCACACAAGCATATAGTAGAGAAAGTTTTGTGATCTAAAATGATTCATATAAGAAGGGTTTAGGATGTTTTCTCATGAAAAATGATATAGTGATAACATATTACTCAATAAAATTTAAAATCCATGATAACAATTACCCAACCCGTGATTTTGAGTTAGTTGTGGTAATTGTTTAATTAAGGATATAGAGGCATTATCTTTATTGAGAATGTTCAAAAATATATACTGATTATAAAATTTTAAATAATATTTTCGCTCAAAAGGAGATGAATAGGCCCCAAATAATATGGTTGGACTTAATTAAAGATTATGAATTCTCAATAAAATGCCAACCTGGAAAATAGAATAAGGTGGAAGATGATTTGATTCGAAAGGGCCATGATAGACTATCTATGATGAGGATCCCAAAAGATCTATATTTTTTTAATTTCATCAAATGGATATGGAAATAAAAGAGTACATGGAGTAATATTTTCTGGCATAAATGAATATTAAACCATCAATATATGATAATATAAACGATGCGTAGAGGGAAGATGTAGATCTAAAAAAATGTGGGAAATATTCATGAGTTAAACATTGATTGTGATTGAATAATAAGGTTTAGGAATTGTATTTGAATTCCACTTGTATAAAAATTAAAGGATCTATTTGATGAGGCTCATAGTTCATCATTATATATTCATTATATAATCACACTGATGTATAGGGACTGGAATGATTATTTTTATTAAGATGGAATGAAGAAACATATTGCACAATATTTTTATTAGTGTTTTTTTCATCAAGTTAGGGATATGGGAAAGAATCCTTAGGAAATGTTACAACCATTACCCATAGTATAATGGAAATGGGAAAATCACCGTGGAATTGTTCATCAGACATACCCAAATATATAAGTTCCCTGATATTATTTGGATTATAATTGATAAGATTACAAATTTGGAACGGTTCATTATTGTTAGAGAAGTCTTTTCTTTTGAACATCTTGAAAGAATATATGTTAAGGAAGTGTTATGATTACATGTAGTTAAACATTACATTATATCTAATCCATATTTGAGGATTATACAATGTTCTACATAAGTCTTCAGCCAGATTTGGATATAGAGTTATGTTGCAGCACTACTTATCATCCTCACACTGATGGTCAGTCTAAGAAGAATATTCAAACTCGAAAAGACATGTTGAGAAATTTCTATATATATTTCAAAGGCTATAGGGATAAACATATCACTTTGGTATATTTTTCTTGTAATAACGTATTTCACTCTAGTATTCAGGTGTATACATATGAAGCCCTATTTAGTCATAAGTGTAAAACTCCAACATGTTGGAGTGATGTTACGGAAATATAGTTATTGGGACCCAATAAAGTTAAGGAAATGAAAGAAATAGTTATATATATTTAATAGTATATAAGAGAATTTTAAGTTTGAAAACAAAGTTATGCTAAAAAATAGATGGATAGACCTGTGGTTTTATGTGGGTGATAAGGTATTTCTAAGAATATCTCTCTAAAAGGGAGTGATTAGATTTGTAAAAAAGGTAAAACTAATCCGTGGGTATATTAGTCCTTTTGAAATTAAATTTTAAGTTGGGATGGTATATTATTGATTGATTCGGTCACTGAATATCTCCCAAGTTAATGATATGATCCATGTGTATCTCCTTATAAAGTACACGCCTAGTCCATAACAAGTGATAAACTCATAATTTTTATAAGTGGAGCAATCTCATTCTTATAAAGAACTATATAATGATATAATAGATCATAGATAGGCAGTTCTATGAAACAATACCACTCACATAGTTAATGATTTATGGTGGGACCACAAATTTGAGGAAGCTACGTGGGAACCGAAAGATGTGATGGGGTAAAGGTATCCCCGTATATTTGAATCCAAGTGGAGAATTTTGTGTGATAAATTTATTTTGAGGGGCATAGAGTATAACACCATGATATTTTAATAAATATTTCTATTTAAATAATTTTAAATCTGTAATAGCTTTTGTTGAACCTAACTATGTGTTTAAACAAACCATGATAAATTATTTGTATAAAATTAATGTTTTAACCAATTTTTTATATTAGTGGGAATATATGTAAAAAAATAATTTATGAAATAAATATAAATTTCCAACTCAATATGAATTTATTGGTAAGTTCATAAAAAATGATCACCCAATTGTTAGTAAAATCACCTCATTCTTCAAAAAATATGATTTCTTCACAAATGATTATTTTTTATTTTTATTAATTCCTAGGAGTTAAAGAAAATTTATTTTAAAAAATAAATTTTATTTTTTAATTCATAATGAAAAAATTCTCTTACTATTATTTTTTTTTGAAAACATTTATTTTTAAGGAATTGTGAAGATAATTATTTTTATTGAAAACTATATTTTTATTAAAAGTCATTACAAGGTAAAAATATGGTTATTATTAGTTTAAAATGGTAATTAGTTAATTTTTATTTAAAATAATATAATTATGGTTTTTGAAAATTATTTTATACATAAATTTATTATAAAAACATTTTATGTTTTAAAAGGGTATTTTTCTAAAAACAATTTTAATAGAATATTACTAGTTTTATATTAAATTAGATTTTAAAAAATATGTGTTTTGAACTATTAAAAATGGATAAAAAATTCATCTATAAGTTCTAAATTTATTATATATGTTCCTTTTATAATTTTCCAATATGAATAAAAACCTTGGTAAATTTTGTTACCACGGAAAAAAGGTAAGTTGAGTAATTTAAGTTAAAAATAAAATTATAAAGACTCTAAAATGACTCTAACACATGAAAAATCTGTTGGATGATGAAATTTCAACCCTTGATACATATCAATTGAAATTAAGTTGTCTAATAGAAATTTTTCTACAAAAATGACTTATATAATTTTTAATTCAAATAAAGCCACAAATGTTAATTTCTTTATCTCTAATATCCACTGTGTCTGCATGGGGACTGTGATATGTTATCAATAAATATAACTATACATTTTTGACTTAATAAAAATATTTTCATGATATTAATTTATTTTATGGGTCACATATATGAAATTATAGTATTTATAATGTTTTATGTAGTAAATTTCTAATGATGTCATATTCAAGTCTTAAATAGTATATTATTTTTTATATTGGGATATATAAAAGATATTTTTTAATATAAATATAATTCATAAATATAAAATATTTATATTTGTAATGGATTTTTTAAAAAAAAATTAGAAAATATAAGTATATTGAATAATTACACAATACTGATGTTGTAATTATTTTGTTAATTGAAATATCAAATAAATTTTATTAAAAGTATTAAAATAAATATCGTTTAAAATAATTAATTTGATAAAATAATTGAATATATTAAATTTTACTCTTATTTATCTAATAAAATATATATTTTTATGTTAACATGTTATCTTTATATTTTTAAAAGTCCAAGTAATGAAAAATTCCAAAATTGACACAATTGATATCTTATCAAAATAATATTTAATTAAATTATTTTAATATCAAAAAACATATATAAAAATAAAAAATATAATAATAATATAGACTAAAATTTTATAAACAATTTTTTTATGATTTAAGTTACATCATATAAGTAAAATTTATTACCTTTTAATATTGAAAAAGTTGTTACCTTCATTAAAATTAAAATATGTTGTCTAGTGGTTAATCAAAAGGATGAGCCATAAAATAATACCAAAACACTTATAAAATATATTGGCTTTTGAGATTAAAACCTTATATAATATTATATTTTAATACATGTCATTTTGATTGTATTTTTATTTATATTTATTTTGTTATAAATTAATATTTTGAGAAAATTCCAAAACATCCCCTCACCTAAACTAAATAAGTAAAACTCCTCCCTCTCTTATTAACATCAAATTGTGCCTTAAATATCAACAATTAATTTCCAATTTCTCTTATAAACATACATATCTACTTTGTAGAGGATTTTTTATTCTCAAAATACCATCCCTATTGTCCAAGAGAGGAGATCAAAATGATGTTCTCCAAATAAGAGTTAATCGTATTAACCAACTCTTTCAAGATAATTTATTCTTCTACTTCCTATTCATATGTTTTTTTTATACTAAAGTAATAAATCTAGTATAATATATATTTTTAGATGATATTATGATTATGTAACATCCAGATTAAACCTTTTATCCATCCCATGAAAAACAAAATCGCCACACCTTTGTATGTACAACTTACCATCCCCATGTCGTGGTGTAATCTGCTTTTCATCACCACTATATATGGATGGGTATAATGATGAAAATTATATATATATTATAAAATGATATTTATTATGGAAAAAAATATATTCCATACACTCCCTTACCCTTTTACTATAAAAGGGAATGATATCATCGCTCGTTCATACATACGGTCCACCATCTCCATGACGTGATGCGTTTAATTTTACATATTCACCATTAAAAATGATAATTTAAATGTATATAATCAACAAATTTTCTATATATTACCTTAATATCATTATTTAAAGGATTTAAATATATCTTATGCCAAATAATTGGGAATTTTATGAAAAAATATTCATAATAAAATGAAGCAGTTAACACTTCAATGAAAAGTAATAATGAAATAATAATAAAAAATTGTTGATAATATGATCATATATGATATCATAAATACAAATATGAGTCTGTAGTAAGTTAATAACATTTTTTAATACATTATATAGGATTTTTTGATACGTAAGAAGGAATTTAGACCTAAGGTAAGGGTTAATTACATGATCTCATTATTATTTGAGATTTTTTATTTGTAAGTATTTGGTGGGGAATTTTTGTCTACCATTTCCATGTTTCCTAAAAATAGTTTTCAATATATTTTTAATATTCTTATATAATTTTTAAATTAATTTTTACCGTTGTTTTATTTCTTACTAAATGATTTTAATGGAATATTTTTCCCCTAATGAGTTAATTTTTGACATTTCCAACAAAAGTACGAGAAGAATTATTTAACATATACGAAAAAATTGAGATTTCTAATTTCATGATGCCATTATGAATTGATGCATACGTTATAATCATAAAATATTATTTGTAGAGAATATTTATTATTTTAATATTTTTATGTGTTTTAAAAGTAGAAATTTTTTTCAATACTGAAAAAATATTTTCCTCGTAAATTATTTTCATTTAATCTCTCAAGATTATTTTCCATCTATAATAACATTCTTGGATGTTAATTTTGTTTGAATAGGGATTTTATTCAAGTGTAATCTTATTATTATTCCACTTTTTTGTTTATATTAATGATGGAAACATATTTATGAAATCAATTTCTTTTCCATGGGTTTTGTTATGACGGAATGATGTTTACAAAATCCATTTATTTTTATTGGTTCTGATATGATGAGTGATTTATGTTATTTTAGAACACATATGTATGGTATCCATTATGTAATGGGTGGGACCTATATATCCCTCTAATTAATTGGGTTAATATTTATATATCATTATATATACATGATTGAAATGGGAATAGAACTCTATTTAGTAATATAGGACTGGAACTCAAGTAAACATGGTTCAGTAATATAGGGCTAGAATGGGGAGTGAACCCATTTCAATAAACGAGATCTTCCACTATGATATTCTGGGAAATTATCCTTGAATAGTATATATATGATTTTCTATTATAATTTATATTAAAAAATTTCATGTCTTATGATATTCTCTCGTGGAATATGTCCATTGATTCTTTACCTACTTATATGATTTATACCATGACAAGATGACATGATCGTTGATATACAGGATATAATTTTAAAATGTTTTTCTTATGTTCTTATGTATTATGACTATGATATGATTAATATATCCCTTTTTCCATTACTATTTATTTGATCTCACCCATTATTATGTTAATTTTCTCTATGATATGAAGAAAGGTATTATCTAAGAAGTGTAAAAAGGGGTTCTATTTGTGAAGTAATATGTTGGAGATGATGTAGATGTTTTATGAACCAGGTTTTTATGTATCCGTATTTCTAAAGAAACCAAACCTATATGATTATAGGGTAGTTACCTTATTTTATGTAATGTATATAATTTAATTTAGTATTTAATATCTATATCTGAAATTTTTGGGTCCTTATAGAATGATTAAATCTAACCACACACTTATGTTTTCCCATTCCCAAAACAGAGTTTTTGGGGCCCACCAAACCTAAAATCATTTGAAACCCTGAGTCACATTATGAGCATTAAGTTAAAAATATAAATAATTCCATGGGTCATTCAAACTCTCATAATTTGGTTTCAAATCCGAAAAAATCATATTGGATTGCTCAATAAAGTAAAAAATTCAAAAATGTTGACGAATTTTGACCCGCTCAAAAACCTGATACATTTTAATATCCCCACCTTAACATAGAACATCCCAAAGCTATCATTTTTTACATGGAAATTGTACTAACCATAACCATATCATTTAAATCACCCTAGTCTTCTTC
The DNA here is from genome assembly GCA_963277665.1 of Viscum album. Taxonomy (NCBI): domain Eukaryota; kingdom Viridiplantae; phylum Streptophyta; class Magnoliopsida; order Santalales; family Viscaceae; genus Viscum; species Viscum album. The sequence continues at coordinate 1,510,746,835 of OY728132.1, read as the reverse complement.
AGTTATTAGTCATTGGATAATTCCCCTTATGGACTCCCCCTCTTAGGAATTACCTAACCGATCACTAACCGATCAAAAAATTAAACATACTAATGGTTACACTAACCATCCCTTGAAATACAAGACCTATAATGTCATATCATCATTCTTGAAAAATTTTAGGTTCAAAATTCATTCCCATGTCATACATTAAACCCATAAAGTGTGGCATCTAATCAAATTCCTATAAGTACCGATGTCATACATGACACCCATCAAAACATACACCTCATCAAATGCTCATAATATCCTTTAACCTAATAGATACCCAAAATAAACATGCATTATATATATATATATATATTTGTGTGTGTGTGTGTGTGAATTCCCATCATAGTCCCAATGCATATGCACCTCATATAATACAAGCATTGTACTATTATCCAAAATAAATCTTGCAGCTTATGCACCTCTCATATATTTATCTCGCATCATAATCATTACCAACATATTAACTAGCTCTAAGTTAGTCCAAAATGATATATGGAACTTCATACCCCAAAATTGGTCTTGTCAGTGAAAAACTGAAGGTCATTCCATGATGAAGGTGTTCCATTAACTGTACTCAACTCCTCAACCTTCTCTAACACTAGAAGCTTAATATAATTCTACTAGACTGAATCCTGACTATAAATGGATTGGCCTACCTTCCAAGAAGCATCAGTTACCAGCCACTAACCCCATTCATGGGTCTCTTTATTTCTACCATGACCTATACATGAAGTTGAATCCCAGCTACCACTACTGGTAATTCTCCTAGTCCAACCTTATATCCCTTAGTCGGGCACAGTCCCTAGTTTCTAGATGTTTGATAAGTCTTCTGGTAGAACCTCTCAAGTTTGACCATCTGATCACATCCTCACCACTCTTTTGAAAACTGAAACACCAAGTTCGGACTTGACCTAGATTCATACTATTGAAGAACACCATATAAGAACCACTCTTCAATGGTCTTCTTGAGTCCCTATCCTGACTTCCCTACTAAGTCTCCTTAAGGTCCCACTTCTTTATACCTGAATTATCACTGCTCAGATCAACTAATGACAGAATTAGACTCGGATATGACTAGCCTATCGGGTTTCCCCCATCAATTAAAACCTTATTTACCAAATTAGACAAATATTCCAACATGAAGATATTCACCAAAACCCTGATGGTGTACTTAAATCAATCATCAAAATTAAAAACCTTGGAGTATTCATCGCCCACCATAGTAGGTGAAAATCATGAAAGGTTTATGAATTGTAAATATAATCTATAATATATTTATCCCCCATCAAGATATTTTTGAACTCACAATCTTGTTCTGACCTCAAAGTATCTAAAGATAATTTCTCGATGAACATGGCTTAAAAATCCTTCCTAGAAAATCCCTACGTCAGTATACCTAAACAAGTACATCCCGCCAACACATTTCCATTCCTCTGTGAATATAAGTATCCATCTTCACCCTCTTACTTGGGGTGTCTCAAGAATATGGAATACAATTTTTAATGACTTGATCCAGTTCTCTAATTCCATTGGTCCACCTTCACCCGAAAATAACTATGGGTGATGAGACATTACCTCCCGAGTCAGATACACCATAGATGGATCATCTCCATGAGATCCCAAATTGATACAACGTATGAAACAAACCAGCCTCTCTCTATTCTTTTCATCCAACCATGTCCTAAATTTTATCATATGTTACATTTAATCCACCTATACTGGAGAATATACCTACATCTCAGGAGTATCCTGACCCTCTTGTCCCTAATCCATACAATCAATAGCCTCATCACATGCATGCTCATGCAACACCATATCAATTCCGTCTTGACGCTCTATTGGAACTCGTCTAGGTGGCATCACTTCTAATTCCAATTCCACGGTCAAACAACTATAATATTCATATATATCATAGATATGGTAAGATATAATAATCAATACATCTCACCACCCTTATACTCCCCTACCACATCCAATCACATGACATTCATCCTCAAGGCCCCTTACCTACCCATATCAGAGTCAGGTATCCCATTCAATATACCCTCATGGCCCCTTACCTTCTTATATCAAAATCATACATCACATATAATCCATCCTCATAGATCCCTTCCAACCCCTAATAGATTCATGCATCAAATATAATGTAAATCAATCTAGGGTAGTTGAGTAGAATTCCACTGAAGAGGATATATCAGAAAACACAGTGTATCTTCTTTGTTGACACTTAAAACAAATATCCCCATTTTTATAATCTCGTATTTCCATTATCAGGGTCCAGAACACACATAGAATATACACATTGCATTTCATAAAATCTTATTAAGAACCACATACTTATTCTGGATAATTAGAATTCCAAAAAATGGACAATAATGAAAAAAAATTTTAAGATATTTATTGATACATTAAACAGACCAATACCTCTAAAAGTATTCTAAGTTCACAATGATGTTCGCAAGAAAATTATAAATCATATGATCCTAAGTAATTATCATGATTTATAAATAGTCCTCTCTTTCTATATTGAGCATTGGGTCAAAATATACGTAATATATAAACATCACACCCAAGTTCACCACTGGAGTGAAAAAAAATCAACTTTAAAAACAAAAATAATAACATCAATTTCTATCCACTTGCAACTTAGCTTGTCCCCAATGAAAGGGGATTTAAGCACCCAATTAGGATATCTTTACAGATTTTGAACTACATCCCAGTCTCTAGTATAATATATCCTAAATAGTAAGACCAAAATAAGATAAAATAATCTAATACCATTTGTATCATCCCATCCCAGTTTTTGACCCAAACTATCCTATGTACTAGTTTTCCAAAGGGCCTTAAATGGACCACCCCATTTTTCAATGACTTCTTACTAGTATTGAGGGTGTGATAAGGTGATAGTGGGGAGAATGTTCCCTTAGGTGGTGATTATAATAATTATATATATATATATAATAATGGAATAAGGACCATAATAGTATAATAAAAAAATAAACTCAGTAGAATCATGATAATAGAAGCAATGATACCAACAAGCCCAAATTATAATACCATTTGTAGAAAGAACACACCATTACTGGTTATAGAAGAAAGAGATAAACATGGTTTCCCATAGACTACCATACAAGTACATATATATATATATATAGAAATATCAAAATAATGTATATATTTATATAAGAACCACAATGGTTTATTTTTATTCATACCATGAAAAAGTTAAAACTCTGATCACTGAGCTCTAGCCCATGATCCTAATCCCTTAACTCTCTCAAAGTCATAACGTATACATGTGTCCCAAGAGGCCTACGTAGGGTGTGAGTATGAACTCATTAGGAAACTAAATTTGTGTTCCTTAGTTACATCCATAATTAGTTTGGTGAATAAAGAATGTAGGAAAAAAAATAAAACACACACATTTAATATTTTACCCTTTCCACATATACTAAACAGTCACAAGTGAGAATTCTACTAGCTTCGGCCAACACTGGAATATCTCTAAACAGATTCCAATATATATATATTTGACATACCGTAAAGGTATATATATTTTTAGTGGAGTGGCCTAATGAATTAGTTCCCAAAGAATCCCTTAATGGTAGATCATATCTTGTGAACCCTTATTATCATCCCAAAACATGTCACCAAGAAAATTACTTGAAAATTGAGTAAAATGGATTACATAGATTTAGCATTACATATGGTGAGGTACAAAAGAAAGAAAATTAGAAGGATTAATATACTTACTTATGTGATTCTGATGATTCCAACAACGTTTGAGTCAAAGCTCATACAATTAAGTTAGGCCAAAGCCTAAGTGGTAGATAAAAGGGAGATGACCCCTTACATTGCATGAGAAATGGAGGAGGAACAGGGAGACCAAGAAGATAAATTAAGGATGGGTAATATAGTAATTTGGAACATTTTAATGACCTGCATGGTTTTTACAAATGTTTTGGATATCCATGCACCAATCGTTTGGTGCTCACTGTGCAGGCACCACATTGCATACGGTTCGGTGCATGGTTTGCCAAACCATGAACAGACTATGTGATTACCCTTTTTTAAAAACTGTAGAGGTTCTGCATATCCATGCACCCCCACCCCCATGTTTTGATAAACTATGTCCAGTGCATTAGTGGGCCACACGGTTTCCCCTAATATGCCACACAATTACATCTAATTGTGTTCTTTGGTCTATGCTTTCTCAAAACTATGTTTATGGGGTTTTATATGCCTAAAAATCATTTAAAACCTCTAGGCACTTTCCAAGACTTAGTACCCATATAAAAATAAATTAGTGGGTCATTAAAACTTTTAGAATTAGGTTTTTAATACAAGAAAGAAATTCTTCATGGTCACCTAACAAAAAAATCAAAAATGTTGAGGAATTTTCACCCACTCAAAACCCAAGGACATTTCAAGATATGTGGATAATTTAAAATCATATAGATTGATGGATATAAAATCAAATTATTTTTTAGCTATTAAAAAAGCTATATAATCAAGATGTTCTATATTTAATGAATCTTGGTTTACCACTTTACGTAAGAAATTCAAAATAGAGTAATCCTTCTCATATAAAATATTACGCCAAGATAGTATGGTCTAGGAGGTTCATAGAATTAAATGACCACAGATACCCATGAAATATGGATTTTATTTCTATATTTACTTGTTTGAATGAAAAAAATTATAGTATTGTTACCCAAACATTGATATTTCTTAATATAGAGTCTAATTAAAAAACATTCAATGAATTTTTGACATCTTCTAATGCATCTATTTTAAAAAAAGATATAAATGATAAATAGGATATATAATTTCTAAAAATACTATGATACTAGAAGATATTAATAAAGGATTGTATTTTATTGTTTATTATTTGGTATTTAAGTGAATATTAATGTTTGATGGTTCATTTGATGAGTATAATTTCAGATTGGTAGCCAAGGGGTTTACTCAAAAGGAAGCAATTTATAATTTTGATAATTATGCTCCTATGGCTATCACTACTTATATTATAATCATTCTCTCTTTAAATTATATAAATAATTTCTCAATTAACAAAATGATTGGTAAACCAGAATTCTTAAATGGATAGTTATATAGTGAATTATATATATTTATATGTGGAATAACCATAAGGATTCAATGTAACATTAGAAGAAAAGAAGGTTTGTGAATTTTTATAGTACCTTTATGGTTTAAAGTAATATCAAACATGATGTAATTATAAATTTAATGATTTAATTTTATCAAGTTGATTTATATTTTATCAAGTTAATAAATTTTTTAATAATGGGTTCTATAATAACTACAGTGTGGTAATTTTTTTATATATTGATGAAATGATAATATTTGGACTGATATTAATCAACTAATTCAGGCTAATATAATTTGGTCCAAAAAAATTGATATGAAAGACTTATGGGAAGTAAATGAAATTTTGGTAATCAAAATTTATATTATTAAGAATTTTATTTTTCTTTCTCAATGTCAGTATACTATAAATTTCTTAAAGTGGTTTGAAAATTATTATTCTTCATTTTTTTCTAACCCATCTTTTTATGGGAATAAGATCTTGCAAAATCTTGGTGGATTTTTTTCCCAACTAAAATATACAAGGGTTATTGTGTGTCTCATGTGTGTAATTACTAGAACACAACCAAATATTTAATATTTTATTGGAATGTTGAGATGGTATACAATTCATTTGACTTATTTTCAATTGGATATGGTCAAATTGGTAATCTAGTTTCTAAATTATAATATAAATTACCCTATATGTTATGGTGGGAACTTGAGGGTGTTGGAAGTGTTTTTCAATATAAGTTGAAATTAAAATTCAGAGGATCACTCTTCTGTATTATTTTGTGTTTTTACAATTGTATGTATAGTGATATTATGATGATTGAATAAAAAACATATAAAATAAACATAAAAATGGATTCTATGTTTTTTTGATTTAGTTGTTGTTTGAAAATAATCTTAATGGATTATATTTATTTTATAAGACATATCATTATGGAATATGAAAATGTATATGGTTTATATACACTTATAGTAATGAAATGTTAGTCAACGTATAAAACAATTCTTATAATAAAAAATAGAGACACATTGGTCTCAAAAATAGCTTTGTGCGGAAGTTGATACGAGATGGAGTCATAATTGTTGAAATTTTTCAACTAATCCATAATTCAGTGGATAAACTAAATAAGAGAATTTCAATGTTGTTTGTGTAAAAAACATCCTTAGATATTGGTTTAGAGTCTTGTAAAAAATCCCCGATTATAGGACCTCAAAGTAAAATTTGATATTGAAAATTCTATTATACACAAGATGGAAATATAAAATTTGTATTACATATTAAGAAAGTGGAATTTTGTTCCTATAATAAATTGAGGGTGAGTATAAAACTCTTAATGAATCAAGGAATGAAACTTGTTTATAAACATGGGAGAAATTTTTAGTTCACCTATATTAATTTATGTGTAGGCCTGCTCTAAAGACCATCTGATTTCAGATCTCACAAATTCAAGAAATAATATGTGAAACATGGATATAATTGTGTATATGAGTAGATAAATAACCATGTAATTGGAATATACTTTTGTAGGATGAATCTGACTAATAATAAATGTTATATGTTTAAGTTAGTGTCTACATATTTCACTATCTAACTTTGATTTGTCCCTATTATATAATGGTTTGAATTATGAGATACCTTTAATTATGAAATTTATTTAGAATATATTATGATTTTTTTTCAAAATATTTTTTAAATTTTATTTAATATTTTGTGGGATTTTTGGATTGTCATGTTTTAAATAAAATAAAAGCTATTTTTAAAGGTGAACATTTTCAAAATCTTATATTGGAAGGTGGGTTGCAGTGGGATCTATTTTATAAGGGACTGCCTTTATTATTATTTAAAATGAAAAAACATTTGGTGGTGGTTCAACACACTATCCATGCATGGAGACATTCACAATCATGCAATGTGGTGCTTTTATGGAACATTTTTTTCTTCCCACACCACATAGGTGTGAGGTGGTTGGAGGTGCCATTATTTTTTTATGGATTAGTTGATTTCAGTGGTGTAATCCAATTATTGAATGGGTAAATCTGGTCGGTCAATGTAGTTCATTCAATGGTTACATTTTAGGCAATCTATTAGATCATTCCTTATCATAACAATGGAATTTTTTAGATCAACCCAAAATATGGTGGATCCACTAAAAAAGGGAATTTCAAGGGATTTGGCATAAAAATTTTCATTCGGGATGGTTTTAATGTCCTTGTTAAAATTCACCAATTATAGAATCTCAATTTAACGTGTGATAAATTTGGATATATAAGTACTATATAGGAAATTTTATCTCATATGTGATGTAAATATTAAAGGTATATTTCATCCTAGGGAAACTGGGGAATTAGTTGAGTAGTACATGAGGTTGGTCCATATCACTGTTAAAGGAATTTGGCTCAAGATCATGTCCCACCAAACATAGACAGTATTCATATTATAAATATATATAATCAAGTACACTGATTACCTATGAAATTTTCAATATTCAATGGGCTTGGTAAGGACACCATTGGGATTCAAGCATTAACCATACACACATTTTGTAGTTGGGGGGCTTATCTGAAGTGGTATAGATTCCCAATCATCTTGTATCACATCTGGGTTCAAATCTAGATGGGAGAAAATTTATGTAGGAATTGTAGTAGTGTTATAGCATTGTATCAGTGAAGGTGTTATAGTTGGTATTGTATTATAGTACCGTAGTAGTAGTACTATTCTTCCCAAGTGGGATTTTGGGCCACAAAAATAATACTTGGTCAAAAAAAGTCATCCATTGCATAGGGCCTATGGGCCATGAAGTGTTGTAGATCTAGAATATTGGAGTAGACATAAAAGGATATATTAAATAGGTATGAATAACTATGTTAGAGCCATACAAACCTAAGGACTGGATGGGGATATTGTTGGCACAACACTATCTCATGTAGCTCTGTACATGGGAATTATAATCTTGTATAAACATCACTGTGTTCAGAATGATGATGACTTGAAGAAGTTTTGGTATGGGGAAGTTCCATTGTAGTCCGGTCAATGAAATTGATGTAAGTTTATGTCCCTCTAGGCCTCTGGGATATCTAATTTAGTATTTGTGTCTATTCCTCTAGATTGTGTAAGGGTTCCCTCTCAACTTAGTTAAAGAAAATGGGATTGTCCATAAATTAACAAAACTAGATCCTTCAGGCCGTTTTCTCAACATTATATCCCAAGAAAATTTTGTTTTGTTCCTATGAGAAAAATTTTTGGGTTTAAAACTCTTATTGAACTAATAAAATCAATCATGTTTTTGAAAATGAGAACACTTCTTTGTTCACATATATAAATGTTGGAATGGGACCATGATGAAAATATTAAGACTTTTTCTCTCTAATATTCATGAAAGGATGATACATGGACATAATGGTTATTTTGAGTAGATAATAAACTGAGTAATTTGAATAGAATTGTGTAGTACAAATATGGTTGATTTTAAGAGTTACATGTTCAATGTAGTGTCTTAATGTTTCTCTATATAATGTTTAGTTTCTTAACTATAAAAAGGTTCATATCAAGGTATAACTTTATTAATGAAATTTCATTCCAATAGATTGTGATATTAATTTTTTAAAATATGTTTTTAAATATTTTAAAATGATGAGGGTGTTGGATTTTTATTTTTAAAAAATATATTTAAATTGTAATTTTTTAATGAGGAATTATTTTGTAACCCACTTTTTAAAGTGGGATGGACTGGGGTTTCATCTATATGGGAGGTCACTATTATCATTATTTAAAATGATAAATTATAGAGTAAAAATATATTATAAACAATTATCTACACCATTCATGTACAGATTTATTCAATAGTGTACATTGATGGATAATTTTTCACTTTTCATTATACATAAATTCTTGTAGGTTCCTTTATTTTTCCAACGTGTCAGTTGTTCACACTAGTTCGGGACCATACCCGAAGAGTTATATCTATTGGTTTGACCTAATACACAAAACTATTATGATAATGATCTTCCATAAAATTAAGAATGATCTGATGGTCAAGAATACTTTCTAAGATGTGAAATCTGGGTCACTTATTAATCAGGTGAGATGTGGTGGAAACAATTAATCCTAATAATATACACCTTTTAGAAATTTGTGTCACCAAAATTCCAAGTACTAGGACACCTTATCTAGACGGGTACTCCTATTCTTATAAAATAATGTCGTTATTGGATGGAAATATAAATTTTATCAGTTACTGAGAACTCTAATCCCTCTTAAAGATTGAAATTCATCTCAATTATTATACAATAATCAATGGAACTTTTTTAGTGTACAACAATAATGAACTTTCATTACTATCATGATTCTAATGTATCTTTAAAGATTAATCTCCACTAAATAAAAGTATATAGTAATGATATATTGTTTGATCCTATAAATGATCCACTTTTATCCCATTTCACTATCAATATAGTTGGGATGAATGTAATATTAAATTGAGAAGTGTCATAAATTTCATCGGTGAGCTCCATCTACTAACATTCAATAAATTCCATTCCATTAACAATCTATATCCCTAGAAATTTTAACAGTATATTCATAAAAATGGGTATTGAAAATATAATTAACATGATGATGGTGGTCCAATTCAATGGAAATAATTTTAATAGGAGAAAAAATTAGATGAACTTACTTCTTTTGAATCTAAATATTGACTATATATTGTCAAATTAAAATCCCCTCCCCCATCTAAATATGAGACACCCCATATTTCACACATAAGAAAAACATTGGGGAATTAAAATCTCATGTTTCAATGAAACATACTCAACACACTAACTAATGATATCTTCAACACCTAAAATCACCTCGTGATAGTAACGGAGATATAACATGATTTTAAAAAAAAAATACATCATTGAGGATACAAAAAGAAATAAGTTCCTAATAATTAATTTTATTTTATAAAAAATGTTATATAGTTGATCTATCATAGGGAAGTTACATGAAATAAAATTTATCTTATAACATCTAAATAAAGAAATTAGCATGGATGATTCCATAGTTATCACATAGATCATCGATAAAATCTATCCTTATTAGAAAAATGTAAAACATTTTCTAAAAATATAAGAATAAATATGTTTCCTGCAATGAGTTTCTCAACTACCTACAAATTCATAAGGCATATAAAATCCATGAAGAGGTAAATGAAACTTAGGATGATAATTCCACGGTCCTCATAGAAAAATGAGTTGGACTATTTGGATCCCAAAATGGTAAAAAAATTCAAACCGTCCTTTAAAATAATGGGTAAAATTCATGAAAAGGATGTGCTGTGATACTTATTTGTAAATTCATGAAACATAAAATGGGATAGTTCCCTCTTTAATAAGAAATAAGGAATCAAATAAACAAAGAAGAATTATTCATCCCTTTTATCCAGAAATAATGTTCTCGAAGATAGTACTACTTGGTGGATTGATTCTGGTGACCCATGAAATGTGTTTAACAAAACATATCCCATTCATATGATGGAATCTGTCAATGTTGGGATGTCTCTCTTTATAGAAAACCCTATAATCAAAAATTTAAAATTTATGGGTTTGGTTGATCTCAAGTTTACCTTAGGAAATATCCTCACATTAAATGATTTCTCTTCTGTGTCTAATGTTAACATGAACATAATTGTTAGAAGCTTTTAAAAATAAATTGTCTTTCCCTTTGTTCAAGGTGGGAAACATTATTTTGTCCAATACTGGGATCATTATTATAATGGGACATTTTTACGATGAATTACTGTAACACCCCAGGTAAATAAAGGATATGACATCTTTATATTTATCCATATTTGTGAATAAAATATTAATATTACTTTAAAGGGGATTCTATGCTCGATGGCGTACCCAATACGCAACAACGAGTTTCTTGGGAATCTTACGTTGCACTCTAATAACAAAATAATATTATTTTAAATGGTAGTTAACGCCTAGCCGTTATAATGGCGGGAATGAACAGAACTAAATAAAAAATGTTTATATATGTTTGTCAAATATTTTTACTCTTTAAAATAAATGTTAGAGGAATAAAAATGCAAATCAATCCAGTTTTTAAGCGTAAACATTCTAATATTCTTTAAAAGGTCGATTAACTGCCTTTTGATGGCGAACCCCTTTTAAATCCACTTTTTGACAATTTTATAAGATCTATTTTTCAAAATAAACATATTATTTATGATTGGGACATTGAAATTTACCTTGGGTTAATTTTTGTTATTTTTCTGACAATGTTCATTTTTCAATGAATAGTGAAAAATACTGCATTTTACATCAAAACTGCTTTTTCATATAATTTATTTATATGGTCATATTATCATTTTAATTTGTTTTAAAGTGTAATTATAATATATTTTTACCATTTAATTCAATTATGGTCATTGGGATTAATTTCACTTTGCAATTAGGCATAAACAAGTGTCAAACGTTTCGTAAATATTGTTTCTAAAAAACCCGCTATTTGTTTTGACAACGGGAAGTTTTTTAATTAATTATTGCAATTTATGTGTTTAAAATTTGGTAAAATTAATTACATATTTGGAATCAGAAGGTCCAAATTATTTAATTAAGACTCTTTTGTTCTTGTACATTATGAATAGTAACGACGGTAATTATTTTTAATTATCTTGATTAATGAGTAATCGGGTGGTTAAAAATAATAAGATAATATCATAATAATAAAAAATGATCACAAAATGTGTCCTAAGGATACTGGTTGTCTCATGGACGACCATGGGATTCCTTGTGACAAATTTGGGGGCCCCATGGAATCAATTTTGTGAGAAAGTGAATTTTTATCTTTTTATTTTTTAAGATTGTTAAATGTAACAAAGAATGTATCACCTAAGTAAAATATTTTTAATTTTGTCTAAATAAATTATCCTTTGGACTATAAATATTCATTGGAAATCTAAAATTATTTCCTACATCATAGTAGTTTTTTATAATTTCTAGACATTAAATAAATGAAATTATTTATGACATCATGATGATGCAGCGATGACCTCATTATTTAACGATTTAAATAAAATGAAAAGATAATGTAAAATCTATGATCTACACATGTCCAAAACCTATTGTATGGGTGTATTTCGAATCCTTATCACCTTATCCTCGAAACAAATCATTGTAGGACCAATAAAATCCGAAACTCATTTGAAAATAAAGTTACATTTTATACCTTTCCAAGAGTGCCCCTCCTCTCCTCTTATAAAAGTCCCCCACCTCTACCTCCTTACCCACACTTCCAAAGACACTGGCTTGGCCAAACCCTGCCAATTTTGTCTCTACACAACCCTTTATAACTCCTTTAATCCTCACTTTGGGCAGAATCCTTTCCAAGGAAGCCTTTGAGCTCAAATCAAAAGAAGTTAACCGATTTTAAGGTAATGTCTTTACTTGAGACCTTTTGTTTTATTTTGCCTCTCAAACCCCCTAAAATCTTTTTATTCAATTTTTTTGTAACAAATACAGTATCTTAAATATACTAGGATGTTGTTATAAGAAGTATTCGAGCTACACATACACACACCTACATCTAATGGTTAAATAACATACTGTTTCTGTGGATGGTGAATTTCTACCTCCCGAAACGATGATTGTTCAACATTCTTCTAACACCTTCAAATGTGGCCATTAAGATGACACAATATTTATATATGATATCTTATATGATTATGTTTTACTAAAGCTTCTGTATTTTTCATTTATGTCATACCTTTATGGTTTCCATTATGGGTAAACGTGATATCTTCATTTAAGGAAGTGCGGACTACAGCCCCCTCAAAGTGATTTGATTCGTTAATACCATATGTGGTATGTATAAAGGATATATTTAATGATATTATATATTATACCATACTGGAATTAAAATACTATTATGTATCATTATGTTTTAATTCCATTAAATATGAAATAGAAATGGAAGTAGCGTTCATGCGTACGTACGGCTTACCGTCTCCATGAACGGTGCATTTCATTTCATAACCCTAAATGTTATGTAATATTATAAATGCATGAATATACTTGATATATATGATATATATGATATCTAAATCATGAATAAAATTCTGGATATAATGAAACTTTTACCACATGAACAACATGTAATTGTAAGAAGTCCACTTTCGACTTAAGAACCAAATATCGAGAAAACAGACATTATTAAATTAAATGATTATATAATGTTTATGACATGGTAAAAAGTGATATAAAAGGAATAATGAAATTTAAAAAGGTTCTTAAGGAATTATAAATTAACTCAAGTTTATTATTCAGGAGATTAAAGAATGATCGACTCAAGTCGGACCCGAGGTAAGGGATCCTACTCCTCTCTTTTTTTAAGTACACCCTTTTATGTCATTCCTTTTAAGCTCATATTTCATGTGATTTGGGAAGTTATTTTATATTAATATTACTGTAATTTTTATGTTCATATGATGAGAGACCATATTTCATCTCATCAACTCATTTTATGAGTTTTTAAGTGATGCCGTTAGGCTGCTGAGTTTTCGTAAGGGGTTTTTCATCTCACTTTTATTCCCGTGAGATTTATGCTACATTTGACACAATTTCCATTTAGTGGTTTCTGTACTTCCCATTATTATTCACTTTGTGTAGTATAATTTCATTTATGGGTATTCACATCTTCATTGTATGAACCTTCTTCCATGGGGTGTACATTTTGAAAGTTACCCAACTCGGTAAGGGGACCTTTCACCCTCCTCTTTTTTTAGACTTCTTTTGTTATGTCTTTTAATTCACATACTTTTATGATGGGATATGTTATTTTATATCCTTATTGATGTAAATTTTATGTCCAACTGATGAGATACCCTTTTTATCTCTCATCAACTCATTTTCTGAATTTTAAAGTGACGTCGTTAGGCTGTCAAATTTATGTAAGGGAACTTCTTAACCCAATTTCAATTCTTTGGGTTAAACCTCTACTTCTTGAATTTATTATGACAAGATTATGTGTGGAATCTCTATTTTTTAATTTCCACAAACCTTTTTGTGGATATGGTATTTCTACACATAATCATATCATTGATAAATTCTTACAAACTTGTATGGGAAATCATAACTCAATCTCATTTCATTGAGTTAAATATCTATGTCATTGGTTTTGTTTTTCCAAGATTATGTGTGAATGACCTCTGATTGTTTCACACTTAATATCCACTTATATTGGGTGTATTTATATTTCTCACACATAATTATGTGATATATTTATCCTTAATTTAGGGATACCATCTTGATAATGGATTTCATCTCAATTTACATTTCTATTGAGACTTAATTGTTGTTATGCACCAATTCACTCTTATATGGTGTGTATAATATACTTTGAAATATTATATCATGAATACCTTTATTCTCATGATATTATGAAGCTCGGATTACATGTTATTCTGCAATTATTTTTATTCAAGAGTCTCTCATTTAGTTAAAAACTCTAACAAAAATATCGTTTTAAATGTGTTTAAAGATTCATTATTCTAAATATTTACCTTTAATGTCCATGTTTCAAAATTATTTTCAGTATTTATTTATATGGACATTAATGTTTTAAATTTATAATTCCATTAAAAGCTTCAAAGTGGTATGGGACACTTTGATTCAAAAATATCTTTTAAATGGTTTTTAAAAATGGATTGCTTAATTCAATATCTTGGAATTACATATTGTTATTGAAAAAGAAATGTTGTTATTGAAATGTTTATATTTTCAATATTTTATGTGTAATGATGGTACTTGGACATTTTACCGATGGTTACGTGATAAACCATATGATGGGTGGTGCCGTGAATACCGGGACGGGTGGTTACGTTATAACCTCCAATGCATTGGGTATGGAAGTCGGCAGTATGTCTATTCCATTAAGTATGTATGGAAGTTGGCCGAATGCCTATTCCATTAAGTGATATGTGTGGAAGTCGACCTTATGGTTATTCCACTTAAGTATGTTTGTGTCCCAAGTTACCTTTATATGTTATGTGATCTTTATATGGGTTTTATGGTAATCTTTTGGTTACAGAAGGGTATGTAATGAACTTTTATTCAGTGAAGAGTTTTTGCTACTTCGAAAAGGTGAAAAGTATTACTTTGATAAAGTATACATGGTTTACTTGTTGTTTTGAAAAACTAACAGTTTTCATTCTTTGTGTATCCCTTACTGAGCTTTTTATGCTCATCCCATGTTTTTGAAATGTTTTTCACAGGACTTAACGTGGAATAGTGTCAAGGATGGGATCAAGGGAAAGTCATGCTACCTAAAACATGGAACTAGACATGTTTCTTTTTAAGAGTTTTTATTTTATGGAAACTTAGTAGAATTTTATACTTTGTAATCTTTTTAGATGTAATAGTTATGTCCTAATTCTCTAAAACTCAAAACCTGAAAAGATCCTCAATGTGAATTATTCATTTAATTCAATATTAAGTAAGGTTTAAGGCTGGGGCCTTATAATTACTCATATTAAAAATTAATGGGGTTTCTTATTACATGATAGAGTCTTTTGATTTAAGGTATAATCATTTAAATATCATAAAATAATATATATATATATATATTTTTAGAAATGAATTATTACCTAGAATGGATAAAAATGTTCATAAATGTGTGAGTTACTTACAAACTATAATATTTATGAATCCATTTCTAAATATATAAATGAAACATAGTTTTTTAGCATTAATACCAAGTGATGTTTATGATTTTCATTATAAACCCACCATAAGTGATAAAAAGTACATGGAATATTTTATTAATTATTATACAATATTAATTTATGTATACCATTTACATTATAAAGATGATGTTATAGATTAATTAAGTATTTATAAAAATGTTATTGAAAACTATTGTGGGGAAAAAATTAAATTTCTTAGATCTGATATGGGAGGAGAATATTATAGTCCTTATTTGTTTGATTCCATGTAGATCATACATGAAGTGAAATATCTCTATAAACATCAATAAAATGGTGTAGCTGAGAAAAAGAATTAAAAATTTATGTAAATGGTTAATTCAAGGATGATTATCCTTGGTCTATCAAATAGATTCTATGGAAGTGAATTATTAACTGTATTTCATATCATAAATATATTCCCAAAAAAGAGTGGGATATAAATTTTTATTAGTCATGGAATCATTAGAAACCAAACATTAAATATTTAAATGATTGAGTTTCTTATGCAATTTTATGACTATCTAAACCTAAAAGGAAAAAGTTTCATAATATTTGTATTTATATAATATTTATTGAACATACTAAGCATTCCAAATATAATACATTCATGATTATAGAAGAAAATTATTTGGTAGATATTAACATATTTATTGAATTTATATGTGTTGTATTCAATGAATTTAGGTTTACTTATTTACCTAAGAGTGCCCAAATAAAATAATATGGATCAAATAAAAGAGTATCTAAAGAGGGTATACATGAATAGGTTCATTAAATTAAATGTCCTTAGATACACATGATATATAGGTGTTATGTATATTTGTACATTTTAGAAATAAATAATGGTATTATTGTTACACAAATTCCAATTTTATATAATATATTGTTTAATTCAAAAAAATAAAATATGTTATGTTATCATAAGATGAATATTTTTATAAATAATATATAAATTATTAAAGTCACTCTATAGTTGGGGACAATAGTTATATATCAGTTGAAACTCCTAAAGGTTCACAACCGATAGGTATTAAGTGGGTTTCTAGAAGAAGATGACTCTATAAATATATAGTTATAAAAAATAAATCTAGATCATTATCCATGGGGTTTACTCAAAAGAAAGGAATTGATTATTTAGATTCTTATTCTCCAATGTAGATAATTCTTATATTATAATTCCTCTCACTTTAGCTTCTATATATTATTTAAAAATTCAATAAATGGAGGTTAAAATAATATTTTTAAATGGTTAATGACAAGAAAAAGTATATATGGAACAATAATAAGGATTCACAATAACTATAAAAGAAAAAAATGATTTCATATTTTTATAGTCCCTATATGGATTAAAAAATATTTAAGATAATGGAATGATAAATTTAATGAGGTTTTTTTAAAAAATGGATGTGTAGTTATCCTGATAGAAATTTTTTTTATTTTTGGTTCCATGATAACCATGGAATAGTTGTTTTTTATTATTTTAGGACATGATGAAATTAAGAACTGATATGAATCAAGTGAATGAGGCTAAGCCTATTATATATATATATATATATATTGTTATAAAACACTTAGGTGATGAAAAATTTTATTTTTGGATTCAATAATATTAGGAATGACAATTTTATTATTCTTTTCAAGTATCATTAAATTTAAAAGTTTTTAAAGAGGTTTGAACAATTTCATTGTTCACTAGTTTCTATACCACAAGCTTCTGGGAGTAGGATGTTAACAATTACTAGAATTGAGGTTACTCAGCTAGAATATTCAAGGGATATTAAGATTCTCATGTATTAAATGATAATCACAAGACCTAATATTTCATATTATGGAGTATAATTTATCAATTATACAATTAATTTAGGTTATACACCATGGGATGTGTTAAAAATAGTACTCAAGAATATATAGGGTACTATGAATTAGTATATATGTTATAGTGGAAACCCACAGGTTTGGGAATGATTTTCCAATTCATGTGGATTAACAATATAGAGGATCAATCTTCTATGATTTGTTGAATTTTTATAATTGGTTGTGGAGCTTTCTCTTGGGGATCGAAGAAACAAATATGTATAAAGAACTTCCAAAAGGATTTTTATTTTTTTGATTTAGAATATTATAAAAAATAAAAAAAATATCTTAGGTATATTTTTTAAAATCTACCCTTGTGTCATGTATCAATTTCTTAATTTGTAATACATTGTGATAATAATTTAATGTTGGATATTCAATAATACAATACTTATAATAGAAAATTGAGATAATTTGTTACATATATAATTATATGTTTTGGTTTATATATGATAGTTTCATAATTATAGAGTTTATTAAATCAATACAATATTTAGTGTATCCACAAACAATGGTAATTTCAAGGGAGTTGATGTATAAAACATCCACAAATATTGGTTTAATGTGCTTTTCAAAAATTCCCCAATGATAGGACCTTAACTTAACATGTGATAACATCACGTGTATAAGTTAAATGTTGCAAATTTTATAATATATTTGAATAAAATGTTAAAGGTATATTACATACAATTAAAATGGTGTTTTGTTCCCATGAGAAATGGAGGGTGATTTTAAAACTCCTAATTAACTAAGGAATTAATAAAGTGTTGAAACCTTGGAATACATTTTTAATTCAACTAAGTGAATATATGAGTGGGGATAATATAAAGATCACATGGATTTATCTCTCAAATATTCATGAAAGGATATGTGTCACATGGCTATAATGGGGACAGGGCATAGAAGAATAACTAGGGAATTTTAATGGAATTAGATGGGATTAATCTTTTAAAATAATAAGTGTAATATATTAATGGTATTTTCTACACGCTTCTATATTCATCATTGATGTATATATATTATATAAACAAACACATTCAGAAGATATATATTTTTATTAGAGTTATTTCAAAGTGATTGTTATGATTTTTTTTAAAAAAAATTAAAATTGTTATGGATTGTTATATTTTAAAGGTTTTTATAATAATCAATATTTGTTATTTTATATTTAAAAATGTTTTTTCTTGGAATCCAATATTGTAAAATATGTTTGAGTGGTTTCTCCTTTATAAAGTGGAACTTTTATCATTATTTAAAATGATAAACTGTGGAGGAAGAATATTTTAACAAAATTTCACCTCACCATCCATAAACACAAGTTCTTTATCATGATATATTTCACATTAATAGCACACTGTTCACTTTTCACACTACATTGATGATTGGTTCTTGAAGGTGATTTAATTTATAGATTAGTTGTTGACATTAGTTTATTCACAATTGTGATTGGATTCATCTAGTGGGTCATCCTAGTTTACTAAATTTGTTCAATTTGAACTATCGATCAAATCATACATGATCTAGCAAATATTCCTATTCACTATCGGGGCATGATCTATGTAACTTATTTGATCATGTGTAATCTAACATAAACGATTAATCTTGATATGAGATTTATTTCCATAATATGTATGTACCCAATTCTTTCAATAGGATATCTTATCTGAAATATTACATTAATGCTTATAAAATGACTCTATATATGATGAAAATATAAATTTGATCAATTATTAAGCACTGCAATCCATCACATGTATTATGAAGGAATAAAATTATATTTATTAGTGTCAAACAAAAATAATTTCATTTACATCTTGTTTCCAAATCCAATTCAAGGGTTACTCTCCACTATATACATGTTTAGAGTAATGAGTCACCGTTTTGTTCTAAATAATATTTTCTTTCCAACCATTAAATTATTGATCTAGTGGGGACTCTACTCTTAAGGTGGGAGATATCATAATCTTCATAAACAATATCCATATAATAAAATCTAAGAAAGTCTATACCATTACCCACAAATATCCCATGCAGTATTAAGAGTAGTTTCTTATCAATATGGATAATGAAATTCTCAAAATCATGATGAAGGTGGATAATTTAGAAGTAAAAAAAATCAATATTCGTAAAAATATGAATCATTATCCACTTGTGACTCTCAAAGTAATTTAGGTAATATCATATGCAAATCATTCATAATTTGATAATGAACCCCTTCATTTTTACCTAACAATGATAAAATTTTATAATAATGATTTCATGTGTTGGGGACACATACTACACAAACTAACATATGATGTCTTCAAACCATATGAGTACCTCCTGATGGAACATGATATATAGGATGGTTTGAAGTTAAAATATATGTAAATAAGAAGTGGGAATGAAATTTCATGTAATTTCATTTTATATAAAATTATATATACTGGATCTCTTGTTGATTATTCCAATGAAATACAACATATATTATAATATCTAAATAAAAAAATATTAATATTGATGAATTCATCATTATCATATCCATCACCAATAAACAACCCATTTCTTGTAAAAATATTAACAATTATCTAAAAATATATGACGAAAGATATTTCCTTAAATGAGTTTCCCAAATTCCAACAAATTAAAGAGGAATATAAAAAGAATGAAGTTGAAAATGAACTAAATAATGACAAATCCAAGGTATTTTTAGTGGAGGGAGAGGGTCCATCCTGATTCTCAAAGGTGAAAAATATCAAAACAATCCTTTAAAATGAATGATACAATTAAAGAAGATGAAAGTTGTGTTCTAATCCTATGGAAGCTCAAGAAACATCAAATTGTATTGTCATCTTTATAAGAATAAATAGGGTACCAGTGCATCAAAGAATCACTTTATAGCCATGATCAATGAGTTTAATGCGTTTGATGATTGTTTTCATTTTTGCATTGATTCTTGAGCTACACAACACATGTAAAAAATATCACTTCAGTAGGATGGAATCAATCAATTTCATTATTTATCTATACATGGGAAACTTAGAAAGTATAAATATATAAGGTTAGTGTGTGGTTGATCTTAGTTTTACCTCAAGAAAATATCTTCACTTTAAGTTTTGTCTTGTATGTGACTGAACATTGTTAGAAATAAGTTTTTGAGTGTTTATTAAAAAATAATTGGTATAAGATTGAGTTCATTGAAGATAGCATTGTTTAGTCTAATAATATGATCATTTCTTTTGGAAAGTATCAAATATAAAATAAACTACTAAAATAAAAAAAAAATCTTTACCTTTTACTTTATTTTTATTTATGGAATAATCATTTGGGTTACAGAAATTTTAATAAAATTCATGGAATGTGAAAAATATAATTGTTACCTAAAAATATTAAAAAATATGTGAGATTCATTCAAACTAAAATATTTGGGAAACCACTTCCAACGTTAGAGAAAAAATTTAATTTTTTAATACAAATATATAGTGAAGTTTTACATTTTTACGTCTCTCCCACAATAAGTTATAAAAAGTTCATTACAACTTGTATTGATGATTATTCTATATTTTTTTGGTTAATTTTTTAAATCGTAAAAATGAAGATATTGATAAATTTCGTATCTATAAATGTGATTTTGAATACCAATATGGTTTTAAAATAAAATGTTTAAGATCTAACAAGGGAAAATAATATTATAATCATAGATTATACATGATGTACTACTCTCTATACACCTTTAAAAATTGTTAACTCATTAAAGATAATATAACATTAATAGAAATAGTTAATTCCAATATGCCGATCTAAATACTCTCAAGATAATTCTAGGGAGAGGAATTGTTAATTTCACACCGCATCCTAAATAATTTTCCCCTAAAATGGAAGCCTATGATTATATAATATTTATAGAATCATAGGAAACCAAACATCAATTATTTAAATGTTTTGGTTTGTCGCACAATTATAAGAGTACCTAGATCAAAATAATAAATGTTTGTTAAATAAAGTATTGATAGAATATTCCTTAAATATATAGGTAATTAAAATCTTATAAATTCAGGGTTATATAATCAAATGATTTTGTAGTTTTTAACACTATTGGCGAATCAAGGTATTTTATCTTTAATGAATCTAAGCTTACCACTTTACCTAAAAAACTAAATATAGGAGTCTAGATAAAATAAAAGGTAACCCAAGATGTTATTATTGAGGAAGATCATAAATTTAAACAACAATGGATACCTAAGGTATATAGTTATGATTTATATATGTTATTATTAAAAGGTCAAATGATAGTGGTGTTACAAAAACTAAAGTTTTTATTAATATAGAGTCTAATCCAAGAACCTTCAAAGAAATTGTGCCATATTTTGATGCATCTCATAGGAAGGAAGGTGTAAATAATAAAATAGACAATATAAATAGGAATAATACATAGATATTAGTTCTTTCTACTCAATGATTACAACTAATAGGTTATAAATGGGTATTTTGAAGAAAATACAAAATGTATGGTATAATTAAAAAATATAAATCCATATAAGTAGACAACATGATTATTCAAAAAAAAACAATTGTTTTTATACTTATGTTCCTATGTCTATAAATGATTATATTATAAATCTTATTACATTGTATTCATTATATAATTTTTAAATTCACTAACTAGATGTCAAAAAAGTATTCTTATATGGTTAATTAGATGAAGATATATATATATATATAACAATTATAAAAAACATAATACCTAGAAAAGGAAAAAAAATTCATATTTTTATGTTGCCTATATAGTTTAGAATAATATCTAAAACAATTTCAAGGGAAATTTAATGAATTAGTTTTATAAAATGGGTTTTTAGTTAATCATGCTAATAAACAATTTTATAGTATATTCCATATTAACGAAGGTTTAGATATTTTTTTATATATTCATGATATGATAGTATTTCAATCTGATATGAATTAAGTGAATGGGTTTAAGTCTATTTTATTTATAAAATTTAATATGAAAGATAGAGGTGAAGAAAATTTCATTTTAGGAGTCAAAATTAATAGGAATAAGAATTTTATTTTTCATTATCAATCAAATAAATTTGGGAAGGTCTTAAAGTGGTTGGAACAATTTGATCACTCACCGGTTTCTACCCCATATTATTCTAGTAGTATAATGCTACCAAATACTAGTAGAGTTATTTCTTGACTATAATATATGAGAGTTCTCAAGTGTCTCATGTATTCCATGACAATTACATGACCAAATATTACATATACTGTTGGAAATTTGAGAAGGTGTATATGTAATAATGTTTATTAAAAATGGGATATTTTCAAAATAGTATCCAAGTATCTAATGGGTAATATGGATTATTTTATGTGTTATAGAGAAAACCCAACAGTTTAATAATTATTTTCCAAGGCATTTTGTGAAAAGGACCCCCAAGATTAGTAGAATTTCATTGAAAGATGGTCGAATCAATGAATTTAATTATTTGGAAGTTAATTTTTGAAACAAATTTATTCACCTCTTAATGTTTATATTAGATCACTATTGCACACTGTAATGTACACACACAAAATATAAATAGAAAATATTTCTGTTTTACTACTCAAAATGATTATCTAGTCTTCAGCATGATCAAGATTCACCCATGATCATGTAGTCCATTAGTTTCATCATGTGGGTGATAGTAATAAGAATGTATCCTCAAACCCATGATTCCCAGTAATCTCATAATATTTTAAATTTATCCCAGAAGGATGAAAACGTATAGTGATTGATTATAAAAACTATAGATTCATCACTTGAACAAGACCTACATCAAGTTATCTTAGTGTTTTTTCATTCTTTTATAATTTCATGGGCATATTAGAATGTCTCTTCCTCCTATATCTCTAATAAATAATCTATTTATTTCTTATTTTAGTACATAAATTCAAATTCTCACTTCTACAATGAATATATTATCTTCAGATAGTATCAATTATCTTTAAATTCAAATTCAAATATAAATTTCAAATATTTAAAAAGACTACGATAAACTAATATTACTTTAATGTTAAATATTGACCAATACTTCCTCAGTCTCTAGAGTATTACAAATCATCAGGGATCTATAACATGAAATAAGACTTTCAAAAATAGTTTCCTCAAATTGAATCCTCCTTCATGGAGAATGAAATTTCTCCATGGTGTGAACCATATTTTTTCCAAAAAATATTCCAAACCATTAATATCAGGGATTTTCCTAATGGAATAATTACTCTCTCAATTTTCAAAATCCTACATGATCATAATGAAATAAAATATCCAAGTAATACACTATGTTTATCCAATATATTGAATCAAAAAAAATCCATTTTTATATTTAAATCATGATAGATCGGATATAGAAAAAAACTCATTTTAAAAAAACTCTTGAATTATTTTATAACATTTGAAAATATTTATTATGAAATTCATTAATAATTTCAAAATATTTCTATAAAATTACATATAAATATTAGTTTGGATATGATATAAATTATATATAACAAAATAAATATATAATTTATCCTCATATGAACATTAAACAGTTTAAAAAAATACATTATGTATGATGAAATATATATGTATAAACATACTTATAAACCTTATATATGTGTGCTTTTTTGATTTTCACTTAGTGGGAATTTCATACCTATTATCATAAAAATTTTACATATTTCACAAAATTTTATACATCTCAAGTTAACTTTTTCCAATCTTGATCCTGGGAAATATATTATCTATGGAATATAAAAGCATACACATTGTTGACTTTACTAATTTCCACTATCTACTCTATATAAAAATATTACATATTAATCGATATTAATGACTTTGATACATTTATAGTGACACTCACCAAAATATTACATATATATCAAAATTATTTTGTATCACCATGTGGCTATATCCTTTTATGTTTTTAATCTCACCAAAAAACATATTCACTGAATATAAACACTTACATATTAGAGTATTTTTCCATTTATCAATTCATCAGTTCTTTACCATAAAAAACCTTATTGACACTAGATATGTTCTTGAAATTGCTGAATTTTTGGTATTTAAATAGTAAAAACTGTGGAAGTTATAATATATTTTTTTTATCAATTTTCAACTCATTTGATTATAAAAATCTTATCAATGAAAGAATTCATTAAAATTTTAGACTTAATTAAACTTAACTCTAAAAAATCCATAATCATTTCAACAAAATCCAAATTGATTCAATAAACATCCCCAAACATCATACACTCATTAATATAAACTTTCCTCAAGTCTCAAAATTATCCCCCAAGATCACAAGACCATTAGATATCAAAAACCTCTTCAACCAGGGTATCAAAAATCTCCCCATTTAGATTTTTTTGGAAATCATTGAACATAAAACACTTTCAAAATAAAAAATATTTTCAATGAATAATTACTAAATAATTTTAATCATTATTACAAAAATTATTGTAGGAAATAAGAATATTAAAAAATAATATAGTGCTTTATATCTGTAGTGACTCACATCCAATACTTCGCAGTCCTTGAAACCTCATAATACTAGTTGAGAATAACACTTTTTAAACTTCATAAATATATCCAATAAACATATATATATATATATATAATAAGTTCCTAAACAATCTCACCAAACATGCTAGAATAGTTCAAATATCACAAAACTCACACACCCCCTTGTTAACATCATAATTTACCCATTTAAAAACACTCTATAAGTACATGGTCTTATTAAACACGTGATGTCTCAAACATTGGGTTAAAGACATACTTTTTTACTCTATCCCTATTTAAATTTATTCTCATTTTTTAATATAGTTTGTAAACATATTAATTATATAATTATAAATATATTTATGTTTTATCTCTTCCCCTTTGAGAAACACATCAAAAAACTGATAGGAATGGGATAGAATCACCATACCATATCCTTTATATAAATTTTTTTGATCTCCCATCATCATCCTAAATCTATGAAATGTATCCATTGAAAGTGTTCTAGAGACCAAATATGTTATTTATTACATTATTTAAAAAAATCAAACAATAATAATTGATTCTCCAAAATCACTTTAATGGAGTGATATTTTACATCAATGTTATTTGATCGATAATATTAAACCAAATTTCTGGATAGATTAATATCACTCTAATTATCACATCCCACAAGTAGTGAAAAAAACATCCACCTTGTGATCATATAATTGAGTCCTCATACACATCAATTTTTTTTGTATCTTGAGTTTCAACCACATATTCTTCTTCATCAAACTCTAGCTCAATAATATTTATTTCTATGTGTTTCAACATACTCATATATCACCCAAAAATAAAACTTCACAAAATATTGATATTTAATTATATAAGATTCCATCCCAATACACATCTCTAAATCCCAATAGATCATTCTTTCTATAGCTATCATATTTCATTATTTATTCTATATTAACATTAATATATATAAGAATTATCTTTCTAGAAATGAAGTTAAAATCATTTGGTACCCTTTGATACCTAGTATAAAATTTAACAATTATATAATGTCAATACATGAAGCTTTCAAGTATATAATCCTTATAATTATCTTTAGGGATTCTCTTGAATCAATATATTCTCCTATTAAATCCTTATACAATTTGGTTCCCTTGAAAATTGGTGTAGAAACCATCTTTGAATCATCCAATCCAAACATATTTAGAAATTCTAAATCATATTTATCTTTAGAAAGAAATATATGATCTTCCTTTTGAGAAATTAATAAGATGAAAATGTATAACTTTTAACAAAGTATGGATATTTCAAACAACTTCTTTATATACAAATAAAATTCTTCCAAAACTATTTTATTTATGGGAAAAATGCATTCATCTACATAGATAATGACAATTAGTGATACCACATTATTATGTTTAATGTAGTGGTAGTTTTCCACTATTATTTTCAATAACATTATCTATTTATAGAAAAAATATAAATTTAAATATCATTATCTAGATGATTTGTTATGTCCTTACCCATCTCGGTGGGGCCCGTGATGTGAGTGCCCCATGCCCGCCTCTGATAGGCCAGGGGCTAGTGACTAACACAAAGTAGGCATATATCCCAAATGGGAGGCCTTAGCCTAAGTACTTGTACACATTCACACACCTCTAAGACCATGAAACTAAAAGAAATGGAAAACACCAACCACCACGAATGAAAACCACTAAACGTTAAAGTAATGAAACTAGAGTGTAGTTGGAAATAAAGTGAAATATTGAAAATTGGGCCAGAATACAAGACCAAAAATAGAGACATCTATAAATAAGGACTTGCTAACGAGGTCCCTTAAGCTATAGTAGAAATTTTTCAGGAACATCACGGCCCATCTGATCTCACAAGGCACCATCCGGTCCTATCCTGGGTCCTTCTAAAACTATGACTTTGTCAAACCATCAGTGGTCTGCACAATACATGACATGTGTGGACAAAGCCCATGCAGGGATGAGTAAAACCATACTAAGTTGGACACCCTGAAAACCATGAATGAAAGGCACAAAGTAATACACAATAATCTCTACATAGGTATACTCCCATACATATACCAAGATACCTAGATAAACTCAAATACCAGCCACACAGTAGAAGTATAAGTCACGGCCACTTCTGCCACATGATTATGCTAACTTGGGCCCCACCCAAGAGAAGAGGCTTGTCAAGGGTCATAAGATATAGATAGGTTATTCTCTTAGAATAATACCATGGACCCAATATGTATTACCCCGTAACATAGGGTATTTCTAGAGAATACCATGAACCCTACGATGTGGATCGTAATGTAAAGGATTCTGAAGAATACTATGAACCCTACTGATATATCCCACTAGATGGAAGATTAACTCCCTTTTCGTGGAGGTCGCATCAATACACAATGAAACACCGTCAAGGGTAACAGAGTATCACTCCAGTCCCAAGGAGGATTCTATAGCTTTATTTGGGACTCTATCTCTTGAGGTGATTTCCATGCATTGTTGTACCAAACCCTCGAGGAAAGAACCACACGGAAGATGTACACCTATATTGGTCCTTACTAAAAACCCAAATATCTTTTTCAAAAGGACTTCTCTATCCCAAGGGTTCTAATGCCACTGACGGCTCATCAAACAGACATATGGTTTGAATGTTATAGGGTTTTTTGTAAAAAGGGGTCGGTTGTATCTAGGTCCCCTGACCCGACCTAACGGGTCGAACCGATCCACTATGTCAGCCTAGCCAGCCTGTCCAACCCAACCCACTAGAGCGGGTTTTACTACTCCTCCCAAGATGCGGAGGTTGTCCAGTCTCTGATTCTTCCACGACAATAGTTGTGGATCGCCTCTGTGGTCCTGTTGGACTGTAGTCTCTAGCCACATCAACTGAAGACCATTGTTGGTCATTGACGGCGACCCCAGTCCACTGATCGTGACATAGCCATGGGACTCTTCTACCGCCACCATCATGCACCACATCCCATATCTTCATGGCTGTTGAGCTGCAGCCCTCTACTGTTGCGGCATCCTATAATAGCATCCAACTGTTTCCACCATGGCATGTCTGCTCCCGTCCTCTACTTGTCGTCGTGGTTACCACCTGGACCGTGGATCGTTATCGCCATTACGATCGTGGATTCATTTCCGGATATTTGTGGCAAAGAAGATCTAGAAATCAAAAGGGATCGGGAGGAATAATATTCACATCAACACCGATGGTGGATATATCGATCCTAGTTTGTTTCGTCCTGGATTCATCCATGTTATAATTTTTAAATGGGGGAAAAATGTACAATTCTATCCATGGATAAATTTAAACATGATTCAAAATAAACATGAATCAATCTAATCTTGAATCGATTCTTGATTAAAATCCCACAACATAAATCCCCAATCCAGATCAACACACTATCTATGAATCAATCCATTCATTGATTGATTCGCATTCTTCATAGGGGAAATAATGAAGACTGAGGATATAAACAAATAAAATCACACACCCTACCATTGGGTTGGATCATTCAATGAAGAACATTCGTGTTCCTCATTCGTCAAGTGATCTCGATCCTCAAATCATCATTCGTTGCATGCCAATGCCGCCTCCCAAGGTTTCCTCTCAGAAAATCTTTCAAGAAAAATATCAGGGTTATGAATTGTAACCCTATACCCCTGACTCTATGTTTAATAAAAATAAAACAAAATCTTTTATGCACCAACAAAATATATATTTTTATTAAAATATTTTTAATGATGGTTACATCAAAAATATATCTTTCTTTCTTGTCTGCATCGTAAGATGTTAGGTCATGCCTATGGTAAAGATTCTATTTCGGATGCAACGGTGCCCTCAATGTTTTTATCTGGTAACCCGTTTGGATTAATAAAAATTAAAACTTATTCATTTAGTGTTTTTAATTAAAAAATTGAAATTTATTCAAAAAAAATATTTTGGGTCCACCAGACCTCAGAACCTCATGTCGTCTCAACATGCAGTCCAATTATTTTCATAATAAAATTGTTAAAATAAATTGTAGAAAAATCAGAGTCACCACATTCACCACACCTTAGTGATTTATGTCTCTGAAAGCCAAAACAAGGGCTACTCAACAAAAAGATGAGGGTTTTGAGCACGCATATGAGCCTCCCTCTCCCAAATTCTCTCGTAGAGGTTCTTGTGCTGCCACCTAATGCATACTAGAGGAATCGACTTCCCACAAAGGGTCGACTCCTATCAATCCTCGATCTCCACCGTGAACTCCACAAACATCTCCCCATCATCAATGTCCTGGTCTCCCTAGTCGATAATGTGTGATGGGTAATTCACACACCTCCTCAGTTTTGGCTCGTGAAAAAAATCATGAACCCACTACAACTATGGGGGGAGATAAGTAGTATGCCACCTCACTAACTCTACTTAGATTCTGAATGGGACCGATGAACATCGGGGAAAATTTGTCACCCTGTCCAAATATCCACAAACCCTATCTAGGTGAGACCTGAAGGAATACATGGTCTTCCTCCCTGAACTCCAAGGGACTCTGTCTCCGATCAGCATAAAACTTTTTTCAGCTCTGTAGAGTCCTCATCCACACATGGATGACCTGCACTTTTTTGGTGGAACCAAATCTATCCCCACAAGTGTTTACTCCCCTAGTTTATCACAAAAAAACGGTGATCTTCAAGTTTTATCATAGAAGTCTTCAAACGGTTTCATGCCAATGGTGGATTAGTTGTACCTGTTGAAATACACAAACTCCACCAGAGGTATGTGGTCCTCCTAACTATTAACAAAGTCATAGATTAAGGGAAAAATCATGTTCTCAAGCACCTAGATAGTCCTTTATATATGACCATCTATATGAGGATGAAATGTTGGGATCAGCCGCAACTGTGTCCATGAACCCTCATACAAACCCTTCAACACTCAGGAAGTGAAAAAATAATTACATTCTAAAATGATCATCGAAGGAACCCTGTGAAGTCGAACTACCTCATGGATGTAAAGGCACCCCAAGCCCTCTATATAACTCTACTCCCAGATAGGAAATAAGTTGGATGAATTGGTGAGTCGATCTATGATCACTCAGATGGTATCAGGTCCCATGGATGTACGTGGTAAACCAATCACGATGTACATTGATATCCCACACAACTTCCACTCCAGCATATCAATTGGATGAGTCAAGTATGAAGGAACATGGTGATCTTCTTTCACTTACTGACAATTGAGTCATCGAGAAATAAATTATGCTATTACCTTCTTCAACCATGGACACAAGAACTGGTGTTAGAGGTCCTAGTACAAATTTTACACTCCTGGATGTACCGCCTAGTAGGACATGGGAAACCTCCTCAGGACCTCCTCCCACAAAGCCACTGACACAACTGCACACCCTCTAAGGAGAATTAAATGCTCCCCACCTATACAATATCCATCAGGGGCCTACTTTTTGGAAAATTGAGTACGTCAGGACTCGTAGTCGACATTCCCAAAATATGTCTCCCTGTATCACCGCAAGAGTGTAGGGGTGACAATAATAGACTAGAGATAAGTTGTTATACCATCATCAATGAAGGATATTTGCATAATGTCCAACATCTCCAAAGCATCACTTAAAAACTCCACAATGGACTTCTTTCTTAGTGTTTCATCCCCCACATTTCCCTTTCAATGATTAATGACGGTCTCGAAGTCATAATCCTGGAGGAACTTTAGCCATTTTCTTTGTCTCAAATTATGGTCCCTCTGAGAAAATATATACTTGGGGATCTTATGGTCTGATTAAATGGTAAAAAAATACCCCATTAAGTAATGACCCCACACTTTAAATGTGAAGACCACTACTCCCAGTTCATGATCATTGGTCGTGTAGTTCTTCTCATGCTACCTCAACTGGCATGAACCATTGGAAATCGCCACTTGAACATGAATCTGGACACATATGAGTCTAGTCCTTGATGCATCATAGGAGACAACATACACAACACCCTCCTCTGGTAACCTTAATATGGGACTGCTCGTCAACCTCCATCTCAACTCCTAGAAACACTACTAGAATTGTTTTGACCACATGAAAGGATATCGCTTCAACTACAAGGCCATCAATGGTGCTTCTACCCTAGAAACTTTGAGCATGAACCTCCAATAGTACCTAGCCAAGCTCAGGAAACTCCTTACCTTAGTGACACTCATGTGTGGCTCCCAAGAGAGCACCACCTCAATATTCATTGGATCCACAACAACTCTAGCCTCCGAAATGACATGTCCCAGAAAGTGGAACTCACAAGTATAGAACTAACACTTAGAGAGCTTCCCATATATTTCATGCTCTAGAAGCATGTCAAGGACCATCCTCAAGTGTATCTCATGCTCCTCCTCATACGCCGAGCACACCAGAATGTCATTATTGAAGACCATGATGAACTGGTTATGGTATGGCAAGAAGATTCTTTTAATGAGTCTCATTAACACGGCTAGGTCATTGTTTATGATGAATGGCATAACCAAGTACACAATGTTTCTATACCGACACCTGATGGTTGTCTTTGGTACATCAGCATCCCATACATGAAGCTGATGATAGCCTGATCTTATGTCTCTCTTCAACAACCATCTTGATCCCTTCCACCGGTCGAAGAGGTCCTCAATTCTTGAAAGTGGATACTTGTTCCACTACTGGGAAGTTGTGTTTTCCCAACACTTTTATACCAACGGTTCAGTTAAATTGTTTTTATAGGGGTTCTTTACCAATGGTTTATTCAATCCATTGGTAAAGGTTGATTTAGTGAAGTATTTCCCAACATTTTTAAGATACTATTGGGAAAACTACAAATTATTCGGGATTTCCCAATGATTTCTCTAAATCGTTGGTAAAGATTACCTTTCCCAATGGTTTTTTAAAACCGTTGGGAAAGTTTTCCCCTAAATTTATAGCAAACCCGATCTCCTATCCACACAATTTAAGTGCTTAATTCAAGACCTAATAACTCTCTCACTCAGAAAATTTCCACCAGATCCATCTTCAATCACAAAGTTGTTTTGTTCTGCACTTCCAATCTGTAAGTAGTACATTATGATTAATGTTTTGCATCTATTTTTTTGTTTTCTATTTTGATTTCGCATTAACCTGAGGTTCGTGTAGTATTCTACCCAATAATTTCAATTTGATTTGTTTTTTGTTTTTGTTCTGCTGTCATGTGTCAATCAATTTATTTGAAGTGAGGGGGTGCAGGTGGTGGGTGGTTTAGTGGGTGGGTGTGTAGTGGGTGGGGCGAGGGGTGTGTTGGTGGGGGTTCAATGAGTGAAGGGGGATGTACAGGTGGGGTGTGTAGTGGGGGGAGTATGTTGGGGGTGAGGTGGGGGGTTATAAAGGTGGGGTGGGGTGAGGTTGGGTTGTGCAGGTGGGGGTGGGGGAGGGGGGACATTCATGTGGGCGGTGCAGGTGGAGGGGTGGTGATGTGAAAGTGGGTGGGGAGTGGAGTGTGTAGGTAAGGGGGTGGGCGGGGCAAGTGGGGGTCTGTTGCGGTGTGAGGTGGGGGTGGGGTGTACAGGTGGCGATGGGAGGAGGGTTCTGTGTAAGTGGGGGTGGGGGAAGGGGGGTTGTGCAAGTGGGGGTGGTTGTGCAAGTGGGTGGGGGGAGGGGAGTGTGCAGGTTGGGGGTGGGGTGGGCTAGGCAGGTGGGAGTATGTTTGGGGTGAGGTGGGGGTGTACAGGTGGGGGTGGGGTGGGGGGTAGGGGGTTGTGTAGGTGGGGGTGTTGTGCAGTGGGTGGATGGGAGGGGGATGTGCATGTGGGGGTGTGGTATGGGGCTGTTAAAGTGGGGGGGGGGGGTGTGCAGTCAATGGATGAGAGGGGGGTTGGGCAGGGGGAGTCTGCTGGGGGTGATTTGGGGAGGGGGTTGTGCAGGTGGGAAGTTATAACTTCCATAGTTCACCAATAAGCACTGAAAATTCATCACTTCTAGAGATTTGGATAGTTTTGAGGACTTTTTGGTTTGGTTTCTTGTTTAGTCATATTGATGAGTAAGGCATCACATGATCTAAAAGTGACATCAATTATATAGGATGAATTCCTTCTCCCAAAACACATTTCTCTAGAAATAATATATCCTTGGAAGGTTTTGGGAGCCCTTTAGAATCCAATGCCCCAACATTTTCCAAATGTCAAACTTGATACCATCATGTTATCAAGTCAGTAATCCTACAAAATTTAATTTTCACTAAAAAATAAAATTCTTATCCTTATCACCCATAATTTGTTTTTCATAACATGAATGACAACCCAATTAAATCTCATAGATCTCAGTA